>CM072885.1:3258298-8258298 GCA_037013685.1 Acridotheres tristis
ATCCACAGCAAGCTTGTGAAATACAAGGGAAGCCCAACAGAGAAAAGGATTGGCTTGGATTCTGCCTTATATCTCATGTATGAGGAGTGTTGCTTTCCATCAGTTCTAATCAGTGCTGGGGGACTGGGGAGGTCCCAGATGCCTGGAGTTTGGCCACTGTGACACCCATGCACAAGAAGGGCTGGAAGGAGAATCTGGGCGACTACAGGTGTGTCCACCTGACCTCGCTTCCCAGCAGGGTTATGGAGCAGCTTGTCCTCAGTGTGATCACACAGCCCATACAGGATAACCAAGGCATCAGTCCCAGCCAGCAGGGCTTTAGGAAAGGCACGTCCTGCCCAGTGAACCTGATCTCCTTTGATGAGCAGATCGCTGACTGGCCCAGAGCATGAGGGGGAGGCTGTGGAATTGTCTACCTGGACTTCAACCAAGTGTCTACCTGGACATTCTCCCACGGCATTCTGCTGGAAAAGCCGTCAGCCCACGGCTTGGAGAGGTGCTCTCTTGGCTGGGCCAGGAACTGTCTGGATGTCCAGGCCCAGAGAGTGTTGGTGACCAGTGCCACATCCAGCTGGCGTGTGGCCACAAGCAGTGTCCCCCCGGGATCCGTGTGGGGCCCAGTCCCGTTTGCTCTCTTTACTGATGATCTGGGTGAGGGCACCCAGTGAAGCCTCACTAAGATCATGGATGATGATACCAAGTTTGGAGGGAGACTCAGCTGCTGGAGGGCAGGAAGGCTCTGCAGAGGGCTCTGCACAGGCTGGATCCATGGCCAAGGCCACCTCTGCAGGCAGGGCAGAGAAAGGCCATGAAGCTGGTGAAGGCCCTGCAGGGTCAGGCCTGTGAGGGGCAGCTGAGGCAGCTGGGGCTGTCTAGCCCAGAAGAGGGGGATGCCCTGAGAGATTATTTCTCTCTACAGCTGCCTGAAAAGTGGGTGTAGCCAGCCCAAAGGGGATCAGCAATTTCTCCAAGGCAATCAGAGAGGACAAGGCCTTAACCTACACTGAGGGAGATTGTGGTGGGACATCAGGAGGAATTTCTTCACATAAAGGGTGATTCAACATTGGAATGGAGTGCCTGAGGATGTGATGGAATCCCAATCCCTGGAGACTGGGTGTAGCACTCAGTGTCATAGTCCAGTTGACCAGGGGGTAATTGTTGGATCCAGAAACCTGGGGTTTTTGAGCTTTCTGTGCTTTCAGGCACTGTCTTCCTGGAGAACATTGCTTTTGATCTGAGGCTTTGGAGACGGCTTCTAAATATGAGTGATGATGTAAAAATCACGAGTGTATAATGAAATAGAAGTGTGTGCTTTAACATGGTGATATGTTTTAAATTTGAGAGATTTTTAGGATAGTAATTGGTATAGGGCAATATGGAGGATTTTGGGCGTTGTCTCTTTATTTGTTCATCTTTCTTCTACCTTTCTCTTCATGGGTTTCAGGTAGTAGTTTCAGGTTGAGCAGTCAGTGTCACTCTAAGGGTTATGGGAATCTAATTATTGGGTCAAAAGTATAAATAATATAGGTGTTAATTCTCTATTGGACTGTTTAGCCTTAAGAGACCTTGTGGCAGCTGCATCTTTCGCCATTTTCCCTCGCTTCTAGCAGGTAGCTCGAAGTGCTGTCAAACACTCTGTACGTTCTGATAAGATGTAATTAACAACCAAGCTCAAAAATGAGAAAATCCATTTCTGTCGTGTTTTTGTTAATCCTGCCTCTGAGTGAAGGCAGACGAGACTGAGACAAACCACCAATTTCGAGGTGCAAAGCCCCCACACCGCTGTTACAGTGATTAGGCAAATGTTGGACTCCATGATCTCAGAGGCCTTTTCCAACAGAAATGATTCTGTGCTTCTCACAGCAGCCCAGCGTGGAGATGAGCAGAGGGCTGCCCCAGCTGCACAAGCATGCTGCCAGGCACCTGTCATCTGGGATTGCCTCTGTTTTCTGCTGAGCCTGCTGGGAATGGGGAATAGGGATAGAGCCCTTTGCTGAACCCAGAGCTGGTCCATGCCCACGGTGCAGTGGGAAGCATCTCTGCTCCCTGGGAAGGTGCAGCTGCACTGACATGGGAGGGTAATTTTGCAGTTTGCTCGGTGTCTGTCCATCTTTGGGAACAGCTCTGGGCTCCACTGTGTGACAGGGATTTTAGCCACTAAGGAAAAAATATTTTTGCAGGGAGCTGTGAGGAAACCTAAAGCCACTTGACTGCAAAGTGGGTTGGATCATGCACCTTGCTTGGTCCTTTTCCAGTAACACCAAGAGTTCCCATTCTGTGGACTGAACATGGTGCCATGTGCTGTCCCAAAAGAGAAGGAAGCCAGAGAATCAAGACAGTGGCATCTTCTGGCCTCTGCTTCAGAAAACAGCTGGGCAAAGTTCCTTTGGTCCATCCAGGAGCCAAACTTTCCTGTTAGGCAACTTTCATGAGGTTACATTGTAAATTTACACCTCAGATTTCTGAGGAGCTACTTACCTGTTGTGTATCTGAGTGGGTTTCTGTTACACCTTCTGCACTGACGTTCTCACTTGCTCTACCTTGGGAAAATGTCCCTTGCTGTTGGGCAACAGCACTTTGGCACAGGAATATCAGCCAAGGACCGCTGAGAGTCAGGTGAGGAGGTGTTCAGGAATGCTGCTGCCCAAGCACTGTGCCCCACAGTAGAAGATGCTACAGCGAACATTGATACCCTGGCAGTTTTTTTGGGTAATACAAATTGGGTTTGCATCATCACCCAGGGCAGCCAGCCCCACACAGTGCTCCAGGCTCTGCTTGATATGTGTGGAAGATTAACTTGTGAAGGTCTGTCACATCAGGAGGTTTGGAAACTCTGGGCTACTGATTACCATGAAGAAGGAAACACCTCTTGACAGACCACGTCCTTAAAAGAATTACTGACACAATGTACCCAACAGGATTCTGGATTTGGAGCAGCTCTCTGGATGCTCAGACAGCAGAAAGGACCAGTTAAATCTGACCTCCTGCAGCTGCAGATTATCAGTTATACCATTGAAATCTAAAAAGAAAATTCTTCTATTTCTTGCCTTTAGGAATGTATAAGTGAGGAGAAAATGGATTTGGTGTAAGCTTAGAAAATCCACAATAATACTCATTCAAGATTTTGAAGTGTTTTACCATTAGGAAGTAAAACATACAGATGTCTTACAGGAAAAATGAAGCAGGAAAATTCAAAGCAGCTTGGCCAAGTCTCTGCCAGAACAGAGAAGCACAAACAGCACACAGACCTCCAGGGTCCATCTCTGTGTCCTAATATCCTTACATTTTAAAAAACGTACTTCTCATTTTGTACTGTAGTTTTCCACACAGTTTAAAGTGCTAATTCTAAACTCCATGGATGATTTTTTTATGATGTGGTGTCATTTAACTCATTATTCCCTCGTCTGTACACCCATGATAGAAAAGGATTTAGTACTTCAGAATGACAAAAAGAGAAGAAAAATCCTAAATTTTACTCATAAGGCAAATTCTCCTTCTTATGGGCACAGTGAACACAAGTTCGAACCAGCACTCATTCCTTCTCTTTGAAGGAGATAAAACACCGTGTGGAAAGTGCAAGGCTGCTAAATGCATATGTTTAAGACGTGATTTCCTGCATTAATATGTTGCATAATGTGTTTTGTCTATTTTCTGTTCATCTGGTAGATTTCACTGCAGGCAGATTTGAAACAAGTATCCAAACAGCTGACAAACACATGACAGAATCCTGAAGGGCACCCATTAAATCCAAAGTTTACTTCTTTTACGTGTCCAAACTGTAGCTTAGGTGCAGAAAGCTTTGCACTTACAGGCAGAGCAGTGGGTGGAGGGCCCTTACAGAATTTACAGAGTTCAATAAAGTAGCCTCCAGAGACAGAAAATTGCTGCAAATGATCGAGCTGGTGTTGTGGTCGAGGTTTTTGTTGAGGTGAAGCAGGTGAACAAACAGCATGGGCCTTTCTATTGGTTGCACAGAGATGTTTATTTCAGCCACACGCGTGCACAGTCCCGGAGTTCAGAGGCAAAGACAAAGGCAATGGTCGGGGGCTTTGGGTTGTGTACATGGAATGAGCAGGGCAGGGAAAGAAATATCAGAGACCAATGACCAGGGCCCATGGGGGTGTCACAAGGGTGGGGTCAGGGCACAGGGGCCAACAGGGAAACAGGGTGGGAGTGCCTTTCAAGGTCTCCACAACTCCTAGTTTCTTTATTAATTAAGAAGGCTTATTTTAGGGATTTTAAAATTAAATGTTGAAGCAACTGAATGAATACAAAATGGTAGAACAATCAAAAGCATTTATAAGAGAATTTTCAAAATGCAAGCCAATCCTTGACGCCCCAATGTCTGAGCAGGTTTTTCTGAAGTATCTTGAAGCTGGTAGAAGGGAGGTGAGGTTTTTTTGGCATGGCTTGTAAGGAAACTGAGTTAGGAAAGGGATTTTTCATCATGGACTGGTGCTCTATTGGCTGTTAGCAGTGCAGTTGGCTGTGATGGAGCTGTATGAGGTAGAGTGGGGATGGTGTACCTGTTGGACCTCTAAATAAAAATCATTAATTTTGAAGGAAAAACTTGTTACCTTAGGCAACTTTCCTTTCTTTCCCCCCTCGTATCATCCCCTCTTTTGTATTAAGAAAGATTTTTGGGAAAAGGGATTGGTAGCTGGGTAGCAAAGGTAGGGAGAAGCATGGCTGTGGGAGGGAGACCATCTAGGGGAAAGGCAGGTAGGAATTTTGGGGGAACATAAAGAAAAGGTAATAGGATTTGGGGAAATTTTGAAAGGAGTTTGACTTACTTTGTGGGTGGAAAAAGGGGAAATTGGGATGGAGGTAGGGAGGCAATAGGGATTGAGAGAAGGCACTTAAAGGGGTGTGATATCAATTTGGGAGGTTTTGGAACTACAGGAAAGGGCTTCTGCTTGCAGGAGGGCTGGTCGGTGTTTTGTGTTGTTCTTCCTTTTATGGTTGCTGCTGTGGCTTGATGGTTGTTGGCTTTGGTTTTCATTTCTTTGGTTGTTGTGTGGGGGAGAATATCTTTTAGGATGTGGGTAGTTTGGTGCATGTTTGCTGCATTGCACTGGGACTCCACCAGGTCTGGTAACATTGGCTGCTTGGGAGCTTTTTATTCCTTGAATAATATCAAACTCAACAATCTCTCCATCTCTTACACTGCGGAGATATTTTCTGGGGTTATTTTTCTTGATTGCAGTTTGATGGGCAAACACATCTTCTTTGGTATCATTTCGGGTGATGAATTTGTATTTATTTTTTACATTGAACCATTTGACAGTTCCTAAGACTTTTGTGGCAATGACTTTGCTTTTGTCAGTGAGTTTGCGTTTATGGCTGTTTTGTTGGACGTGCTGGTGTTGGCAAGGCTGTTGGCCGCAGCGCTGCTGGTGCTGGTGTTGCTGCGGGCGGGAGGCGGCGAGCACAAAGCCCGAGCGAGACGGGCGGCGCCGTGCCCGCAGTGCGGTGCGCGGCGACGGGTCTGGGTCCGCGGGGCTCAGCCACGGGCGAGCAGCCCTTGGCGAGTGGCTTCCTCCGCTTTTCCCTTCAGCAGGACAGATGCGGGGGCAGCGTGGCTGATGCGCAGGCGATGCGGTGCTGTGGCGGTGGCAGTGCGGCTCGTGGGGCGGTGTGGCGCGCCGGTGCTTGCGGTGAGGCTGATGCTGCTGCCGGCGCTGGCGGGGAGCAGAGGCTCGCTGCAGGTGCTCTTGTGATCTCCTGCGCAGATCCTCCGAGGGCAGACGGTTGTTCTCGGCTCCCGTTTCGCCTTTTGACTTGGAGCTGGCGGGGTTGCCAAGGGTTGCCCCGGGGCGGCCCCAGCCCGAACGGCGGCAGCGGAGCAGCCGCAGGATCTCCGCGGCAGCAACTACTCAGCACAGACGTGCCCGAGGGCAGTAGCAGCACCCGTCGCTTGCGCCGCGTCTTGCGGTGCCGTGGTAACCAAGGTGAATATGTTCGCTTTTGGTTTCGCAGATCTCCCCGAGCTGTGCGATTACAGCGAGCTTATGTGAGTGGGGCTTTTGACTAGTGTCACTGTAATTTGCGAGTTGGGGGCTGCGGCCCCGACCCCCTCACCCTCGTTTCTGGGACCGGGCCTGTGGGACTCAGAGGGCAGACCGTGCCTGGAGGCAGGGTCCCGAACTGGGGAGGAGGGACCCAACTCGGATGGAAGGGGCAGAAAGGGAGACGCTGTGCCTGCAGCCACACAGTCTCCTGTTGGGAAGGATGAATTAGGAAAACCTTATAAATACGAGTGCCTAGCAAAAGACTTTGAGAATATGGAAAATATAAGCAAAATAGAAATGATAGCAATTTTCGACTGTGTGGCTGAAAGCAACTGAATGCCTGAAGGTCCCTTTGTTTAGATAATGTTAGATGCTGCAAATACCAAGAAGCAAACAGACATCCTCCCTAGGCATGGCAGGAAGGGTCCCAGATAAAATTTAGAGATAAGGAAAACAGTAAAACATGGTAATATAGTGATTCCTATAGGTTGCATGCAAATGTTAGAGAATTTGTATCTTGTATTTGATTGGTTAGTGGAAATTAGAATATTCAGCATAGAAGAAGATTTAATGTATTGTAAACGGGAAAATCTCTCTCTTATGCTCTTACTCTCTTCGTTCTTGCTTTCTTAAGCTCTCTTCTTTTACTCTCGCTCTATCCCTCTCTCCGCCCTGCTCTGAGCTGTAGCTGCAGTTCCTAGCAGGGCCTTATATACACCCACGCCCTACGAAATAAACTGCAAACGTTAAGACCAGAATAAAGAGAGCGTCTGACTTTGTCCCGACCGTCCCAAGGCAGCAAGTCCTACAGTCTCCGCCTTCCTGGGCGCTTGCGGGCGGCCACACGGCCGTGACCATGCGGTCGGAGCTTTCTTGAGACAGGAGAGAGGGTGTAGGGACGCGAATAGGGGAACACGGAGAAGTTTTTGGCTGGGGTTCAGCATTTTCTGCAAGACTTTGAACACTCAAAGCAATTAAGTGATAGAGACAACAAAGTTGCAGCACTGGAAAGTCCTCATTGTTCAGCTTTTTCCAAGCATCTTCTAAAAAATCATGGTTTAGAAATTAGTCCCGTGAGACATCAGGGTAATATTCACACAACCACTGCATGAGAATCTTCAAATCTCCTATGAAAAATAAGAATTGTTTTGGCGAAGAATCTCTTTAAATTGTAGATAGATTTCCCACTGAGGGTAGATGGTTCCTCCTTGCATTTCACCTCAAGTTTTTTCCCGGCACCTGAGAGTAAAAGGAGCAAAAGCAAAAAGTACCCCAAAATTTCAAACTCATGACAGTGCGATTAAAAACATTTTCGGGGTGGTCTCAGGATGATCCATCCCTGTTCTATGCACCATTTGTTGTGGTTGTGGTTCTCGTTGAAGTGAAGCAGGTGAAGAAACAGCATGGGCCTTTGCATGGGATGCACAGAGATGTTTATTTCAGCCACGTGCGTGCACAGTCCCGGAGTTCAGAGTCAAAGGCAAAGGCAACGGTCAGGGGCTTTGGGTTGTGTACATGGAATGAGCAGGGCAGGGAAAGAAATATCAGAGACCAATTGCCAGAGGACATGGAGGTGTCACAAGGGTGGGGTCAGGGCACAGGGGCCAACAGGGAAACAGGGTGGGAGTGCCTTTCAAGGTGTCCACAAGCTGGGGTACCAGAAGTGTCATCCATACTCTGCTGAGCTCAGAGTAAGAGATCTGGCCTTCCAACTCCACTAAATACTCTGCTCAGAGCCTGTCACACTCCGGAGAGGAAAATATGGTTTTTGCTGCCTTTCCTTGAATCGCGGCTTTCCAAAATGTTCTTGGGTTCTGCTCAGAGCCCTGGTGTTCACCGGTCGTGGCTCTGTGTGCTCTCCTTAAAGCTCATCTCCCTCCTCATCAGTGTGTGGAGCAACAAGCTCCAGAGGTACTTCAGTGGTGTGGGCAAACCCGGCCCTTTCCCCAGCAGCAGCTCTGGGGGCTCTGCACACCTGAGCACAGGGAAGCAGATGCCAGAACAGACACGGGGCACTGCCTGGGAGCACCACGGACTTGAGCTCCTGCTGCCTCCAGTTGCCATTGGCAGAGCAGCAAGAGCCCTGCCTGGAGCCAGCTGGGCTGCACAGAGACCCGGGAGAAGATTTGGCTTTGTAGGAGAACAAAGTGAGCACATCACTCTCACCCCTTTTGCTGGACAGCTCCTGCAATCCTGGGCCTCATCTTGGATGGATTTTTGCTCCTGGCATCAAATGTTGACACAGCCCCTGACAGGATGAAAGTATCAGATTACTCTGTGTTACATGACAAAGTCAAATGATTCCCCTCCTTGTGTCCTGCTGTGGTGCGGGACCAAGTGATGGGAAAAGACACCCAAGGGAGGCTAAACTTGAGGGATCAAAAGTCCTGCAGGCATCTGCTCCCCACTTTACCCTGAGCTGTTCTGCACCCCTAACAGAGCTCATTTGCTCCCATTGCAGAGTCAAACAGGCATTGTGAGGAGTGTGAGAGAAGTGAGGAGAAACTCAGAAGGGGATGAGATGGCCCAGGGACAAAGCCTTGGGGGAAAAGGCACAGGAGATGAGAGGGTCAGCTTAACTGTGGAAGGATTTCTGGAGTGATGTTTCAGGCAGTGAAAAGTGAGGAGCATCAGCATCACCCCAGTCAGAAGGGTGTGATCTCCATGCATGGGCAGTGACTCCTGAGCACCTTTGGCTCAGGCTTGTTCCAGAAGGATCCAGCAGACAGACAGAACTCCAATGCTGTAGAGTCCTCACAAATGTCTTTCAGACAAACTTCAGTCGAAAAGGCCAGGCACATTGCTGAAGAGAAAAAGAGGCAATTCCTGTCATTGCAAAGGACAGAATAGCAGGATGGCATTTGGGAAAAGGTGAGCCAGAGAATAACCCACATGCCCTACTGCAGAAGAAGGCTAAATATGCTTCCCTAACGAAGAACAAAAAACTGTTAAAATTATGAAAAAATAATCTTTTCATCTTATGACCCATAGGAACTTGAGCAACAATTCTGGTCTTGCACCACTGCAGCCTCTACTGTCTCGTTATTTGAAGAATCAGAGAACGGTTTGTGCTGGAAGGAATATTAAAGATCATTTGAGTCCAACATCCCTACATGGACCAGGCCACTTGCCACTAGACTATCATGCTCCAAGCCCTATCCAATTTGGCAATTTCATCCTGGATCTTGAACCCAGATCACCAAAATTATCTTTGATTTTGTTAACTTCCCCAGGACTCTTTTGAGCTTATAGATCCATTTCAGAGGTTGATCATTTGTAACTTCTTTTGAGTGATGCTGCAGAAAATCCTCTATGGCCCAGAACAGCTCTCAGACACATTCTTAGCACTGCTGTAAGAGACTCTATTTACATGGAGATCTTTTGGCTTACTGAGAAAATGTCTTCATCCTTAAACAAAGTGCATCACTCCCAGGGCAACCTCAGCTCCAGGACTGATTTCCTGTCACATCTGCCTGGGTATGGGGTTAGAGGAGGCAACCTCTGGTGCTCCAGGACTGGGGTACACCTGTATCAACCACACATAAAATCACAGAATCACAGAATCATGGCATGGTGTGAGGGGACAAGAGAGAGCTCTGGGCAGATTTGTTTTGTGGAGAAAGGAGGAAAGAGATGCAGAATTGTCAGGGAAGGTGTCTCACCAAAGTCACCTTTCCTAGGAGTTCTAGGAGTGGGAATCCTAGAAGAGGGAAATGCTCCTTTTCTCATGCATCCATCCATGTTGCCAGCACAGGCTGCAGGCTGGATCACAAAGGTCACAAGACAAAATGAGAGCACTCACATCCTGAGCTGCTTTCTCTAAAAAGCTTTTGTATTCAGGCAGGAGAGGCACGTCTATGATTCCTCCCTGATTCATACATTTTCCGACACTGAGATGACAAAAAATGGAGTTTTGACTATTGGAGACTTCACCTCCAGGGAAATCTTCTCCATTACTCCCATTCTCCATTCTAGCATCTCTTTCTCTTTCTCTGCCCAGCTGATAAGTGACAATAATCTTAGAGAGATGGAAAGAGATTCAGTCCTCATAAATCAACACCAATTCATCTTAGAGCAAATCAAAGAGAGCCAGGCTGTCCTTGATGACTACGACCAAATGAGTGATTTGGACGCTGGCCATTTGTGCCCCAATGGCCATCTGAATAGTAGAGAGAGCAAGACAGTAACCTTCACCCTCACCAACATAGTGCCCCGGGACAGCAGACTCAACACTGGCCAGTGGAGCACCTATGAGTCTAGAACAATGCCTGTAAGGACAAAGGGCTGTATAAAACCTGTGTCATCACGGGTGCAGTGCCTGGAACCACCAAGGTCACCAATGAGAGGGTTAATGTACCCATCCACATCTGGTCAGCTGCCTGCTGCCTGATGGGTACAAATCCCACAGGGGCTTGGGGGGCCATCGCTGAGAACAAGAGAAACAAGAACAAGGTGAAGAAACTCGAGCTGGTGGAGCTGGAGAACAGGTTGACCAAGCTCTATAAGAGGGGAGGAGTTACTCTGTTCAAAAATGTCTGTAGCCTGGAATAAGTCTCACATCCTTGATGGAAAAGGCTCAGGAGATTTCCCCACATGTCACAGAGTCACAGAATCACAGAATGGGTTGGTTTTGATGGGACATTAAAGCTTTCAAGATCATCTCATTTTGACCTGCCTGACAAGGGCAGGGACACCTTCCAGTAGTCCAGGTTGTTCCAAGCCCTCCCCAGACTGGCCTTGAACACTTCCAGGGACAGGGCAGTCAAAACAGTTCTGGGTAACTTTTGCTCGTACCACAGCGTGGTCCCAGGAATTTCCTTCTTTAGAATATCCCTGCCCTCCATCAGTGTGAAACCATTCCCTCTTGTCCTGTCACTCCATACCCTTGTCCAAAGACCCTCTCCAGCCCTCTTAGACATCCTGGAGGTACTGGACTCTCTGGAGTCTTCTCCAGGCTCAACATCCCCAGCTCTCTCACCCTCTCTCCAGAGCAGACGTGCTCCAGCCATCAGAGCACCTTCATGGCCTGCACTGGACTCCCCTCCAGCAGCTTTGTATCCTTCTTGTGCTGTGGGCCCCACAGCTGGAGGCAGCACTGCAGCTGGGCTGTGTGGAGTTAGGGGACACTCTGGGGGTCTCTAAAGCTTTATGGCCCCTTTCTGATGACGTGACCACTGTTGAGCCCTGCTTTGTTATGTCACTTAGGCCTCACCAGAAAGGAGGAATTTGCCCCAGCCCTGTAACATCAGCTTCTTCTTGGCCTTCTCTCTCATTCTGGCCAAACCCCACCTTGACTGGCATCAGTCCCAGGATAACAGAGACAAAAGGAAACACATGACTCCACAGGATTGTTTAATAAACAGTCAGTCTAACACACTTTTCTGGATAGTTCTGGTTGTAACAACCAACTCCTCTTTTTATTATTCCTGGACTTTTGGAAATTGAAGGAAATGAGTCCAGTTTACTTTGAGAGAATGAATGATTATTGAATCACAGAAGATTTGGGGTTGGAAGGACCTTAATGATCAGCCAATTCCATGTCATCTTATGGACAGGAACATCTTCCACTATGCCAAATTGCTCCATGCCCCAGCCAACGTGGCCATGGACACTCCCAGGGATGGGGCAGTCTCAGCTTCTGTAGACAACCTGTGCTGGGGGTTCAACGCCCCCACTGTACCAAATACCTTCCTAATATCCAATCTATACCTACATTTAAATCCAGTTCAAGCTGTTTCACCTTGTCCTAATGTCCTGGTTTAACCCCAGGCAGCAGCCATGCTACCATAGCCACTCCCTCATTCTGCAGACACCAGGATCAGGGAGAGAAATGAAAGGGTAAAAGCTGGAACACTCGTGGGTGGAGATAAGGACAGCTTAACAGGGAAAGCAAAAGCTGTGCACACAAGCAAAGCACATTCAAGGAATTCTTTGCCTGTTTCCCATGGATAGAAAGGTGCTCAGCACCTCCAGGAGAGCAGGGCCCCATCCCGCATAACATGGGAAGACAAAACCTACCACTCCAAATATACCCTCCTTCTTCCTTCTTCCTCTCACTTTATATACTCAGCATGATGTCACATGGTCTGGAATATCCCTCTGATCATTTAGGGTCACCTGTCCTGACTGTGTGTCCTCCCAACCTCCCAAGTACTCCCAGCCTGCTGGCAGAAGTACAAAAAGCAGAAATGACCTGGGTTCTGTGAAAGCTCTGCTCAGTTATTTCAAAAAATATCTCTGTGTTGTCAACTCTCTGTGTAGCAGAACTCCAAAAACACAGCCTCACACCTGCCAGTGTCAAGAAAACTAACTCTGAACCCAGCAGATCTAACAAGTTCATACCCTTGTCCAAAGTCTCTCTGCAGCTCTCCTGGAGGCTCCTAAAGTCCGGGCAGGTGCTCTGAGGTATCCCCAGAGCCTTCTCCTCCCCAGACGGCTGGGATGAAGCTGTTACAAAGCCATGGCCATCAGGTAAGAGAGTATTTGTTGCCTGGCCATAGGAATGATGTTATGTGAGGCTACAGAAGAGCAGCCTGTGACTATCTGAGTGTACCCAGAGACAGGCCAGTCCATCTCATGTCACCAGAGATGTTGTGTTGGGAACAGAAACACACGTAGGTGCTGGAGCAGCAGCAGCTGCAGCTGGTGGCATTGATGAAATGATCAAGGAAGTCACCAGACCGTGTTAACTGATCCTGACATACCATGCTGCAAGTCAGCAAATTTCAGAGAAATTCTGAGGAAACTATTACAAGCAACTGTCAACCTATTTCATGGTGGGTATTAACCAAGCCCCCTAAATAAAAAAAGGAAACTTATCTTGTCTGTGGTATTCCCTGTTTATAAGAAGGGGCCAATTTAAGACTGGGTATATATTGCAGTGGCACTCCTGAGGATTCAAACAGTTCTTTCTCCAGGGAGAAAACTGAAGGAACGGTTCAGCTGCCTGTTCTGAGACTCTGCTTCAAGGTAAGCTCCTACTCCTTCCTCACCATTCACTAAAATATACAAAGGTTTTCCTGAGCTTTGCAAAAAAATATATATAGAAAAAGCCTAAGCTGGAGTTGCTGAACTCCAAGGACCAATCAGAGCTGATCCATGCACTGAATGTTGCAGCACTTTAGTATTCTCTGTCAATCAGGAGGGCAAGGAGAGAAGGAGGGATTTGGGAAAGAAACTCAAGCCGGCTAAGTTGAAAATGAATATGCAAGTGTTGAATAAGAAAGAGGGTTAGTTTGTTGAGCAGCAGAACTCCACCCATGACCTTGCATGAGGCCTTTGGACAAACACAGGTGACCGTACTGGAAAATTCACTCTAAGTCCTGTTTGGGAAATCCAACAACTCTGTCTACTTGGAAATCATAGAAAAGCAGCCAATCTGAGACTGCAGCAGAGGCATTTGAGAATCCTCTGCCACTTTTGGGCTGCAATCAGAATTCTGAGCTGCTCTTTGACATTGAGAGTTTTTATCTATGTATGTATTAAGTTAGATATTAAGTTACTTAGATAAATTTTAATCTCATTGTGTGGGTAACACTAAAGGACTTCTCAGTCACTTCTCAGCTTGATTTGGGCAAATAGGGCCGTGATCTGCAGAATAGTGTAAGAAGTCACTGCCTGTGGGTCATGTTCTCAGTTTCCAGCTCATGGGTCACCACGTTCCTGGCGCTGGGCTTGAAAAGAGAAAAAGGACCAATTGTCTGGGGACAGAGCAGGGCTGTGTGTAGCTCAGCATCCTGAATGCAGTGGAAATGGACAGATGAGGGTTAGGGAGAAGAATAAGAAAAGAGCAAATGTCCAAGGTGGCTTGTTAAGCCTTCAGCAGCCCTCAGCTCAGACCCTTCCCAGCCAAAGGTGGGCTTTGTGCTTTAGAGACTGTAGCAGCTTTCTGTCCCTGGAGCCCTTCGAACTGCCTGTCCTACCTGCCTTATTCCAAATGCTGATGATAAGAAATCACTCCACTGAGTGTCTGGCCATGCAAATGGAAGCATCCCTGCTATCCCAAACCTGTGCTGCCTCTGAAAAGACACAAAGCCCCTTGCTTGGTTGCCAGCATCCCAGGGAGTTTTTCAGCAGTTTTCTCATAAAGGAATGATCTTACTGACTGCTGAGAATCACGTCAGCAATGAGATAAACAAAATGGGACAGCTGGCTGTGTGAGAAATTCCTGCAATGGTGCCTTTGACTGTACAGGAACATCCATCATCACAGCTGAAGATGGGCATCAGCAGGAATCCCAAGCACCCACAGGAAGGGCTGCCCCCCTCCCCTCAGTGCTTGCATTGCAGCAGCCATTGTGCTGATAAGACAGAGGTGTTATCCCTCGTGCTTGCTGCTACCATCTGCTTGGCTCCTTCATTTTCTCTCTCCACGTGTCTGCAAGTTCAGAGTCTGGGGATGGATAATGTGGAAATGCAGGGTGAGCAGCAGGACACCCCTTGCCCAATGTCAGCTGAGAGGCAGGACCCCAAGTGCATCATTTGTGTTCAGGATTGGGTGTGACAGGAGGAGCTGTGTCTGTGTGAACCTGGATGGGGCCAGAGACATGTAGGAAGTGCAGCAGTGCTGTTCTTTCCCTGCCCAATGCCCCATGAGATTAAAGCCCAGCTCAGCATTGCAGGGGGCTGAGCAGAGTCCATGCCCAGCTGCAGGTGTCTGCTGTGAGGAGGTGCTCAGAGCAGGAGGGAGGTGGCAAAAGGTGACCTTGTCCAAGGGCTGTGCCTCAATTGCAAGATAATTTGCAGTGAGAGATGATTACACTCGTGGGGTTGTCTCCTTCCTCACCCAGGCTGACTTCTCCCACTGCTGCCTCCCCCTCTGGGCACCTAAATCCTGGTTTAGGTTTCACCCTTATTTCCCTCATGATTTTTCCATCTCCAGGAGGACAGAAATTACTCCTTTCCTGGTCTCTCATTATCCCCTCCTCTGCCAGTTCTATCCCCCTGCACAAAAAGTCTCCAGGCCATGCCCAGCTCTCTCTTAGCTGAGTGTCCCTCTGCATTTGCCTTGCAGGGGAACAAGAGCCCTTCACTGAAATCCTGCCACGATGCTGGGGCTGCTGCTGTTGCAGGTGTTGGCGAGCTGCCTCTGGCTGGGACACAGCGAGGTGGTGAAATCCTTTACACGTTGTCCTCAGTTTTTCTATGAAGACAAACCCCCAAATGATGTCCTGCGTCCAACGAATGCAGCCCGGATCTGCCAGGTCTATGCAAACAAATATCGCTTTGCCACCCTGTATGACAGAAACAGGAGAATTCCAGTGTACTCTGCTTACAAATACAAGCGTGGACCTGGAGACAGATATGACTCATGGTTTGTTGAGCCGCAGGTGAGTGTCTCTCTTACAGCACATCACCCTGCACTCACTCAGATGAGCTCCAGTATTTCATTTACCACTTCTATTTCCTACCACTCCAATACACACATGCAAATGGACACACTGGATGGGAATTTAATTCTTTTACTTCAAACACCTGCACCACGTGGTTCCTCTAATGCATCTATGACATCAGCAGGAGGATGAGATGAATCATATTCCAGAGGTGCCCAGTTTTCTGCCTTGACCTGACAGCAACAGCAAATCAACTTATTTTGCATTACATTACAAAGTCAAATGATTCCCCTCTCTGTGTCGTGCTGTGGTGGGGGACCAAGTGATGGGGAAAAGGCACCCAAGGGAGACTAAACTTGAGGGAACAACTGTCCTGCTGGGATCTGCTCCCCACATTGCCCTGAGCTGTTCTGCACCCCTGACAGAGCTCATCTGCTCCCAGTGAAGTGTCAAACAGGCTTGGTGAGGGGTGTAAGAGAAGTGAGGAGAAACTCAAAAGGGGGTGAGATGGCCCAGGGACAAAGCCTTAGAGGAAAAGGCATAGGAGATGAGAGGGTCAGCTTAACTCTGGAGAGATTTCTATAGTGATGTTTTAGGCCGTGAAAGGTGAGGAGCATCAGTGTCTCTCCAGTCAGAAGGGTGTGATCTCCATGCATGGGCAGTGACCCCTGAGCACCTTTGCCTCAGGCTTGATCCAGAAGGATCCAGCAGACAAACAGAACTCCAAACTAAGGAGCCCTCACAAATGTCCTTCAGACCTGCAGGAACACAGGCCAGGCCAATTGCAGAATAGAAGGGCAGCAAATTCAGGACCTTTTCATGGGCAGAGTAGGGGGAGAATTTTGTGTGAAAATGTGGAAGATCATAATGTCCAGTTCCAGAGGTAGGCTAGATATATTTCCCTACAGATGAATAACAATCTTTTGGAGTTATGAAAAAAATAATGATTCACAATTCTTACTCACGTGAACATGAGCAATTAATCTCCTCTTGCACCACTGCAGCCTCCATATTAGCGAGGCATAAAAACTTCTGCCATTGTGTAGTATCATAGAGTGGTTTGTGTTGGAAGGAACATTAAAGATCATCTCAATACAAACCTCCTGCATGGGCCAGGCCAGCATGCTCCAATCCCATTACTGGCCTTCTCTTCCTACACAATAGACACAGGATATCTGGAAATTCTTTTCTTTTTTTAGCTTTCTCCAGAGGCCTTTTTGGAGTACTACCAGTTTCCCCAGGACTCTTTTGGGATTACAGGATCCTCTCAAAGGCTGATCATTTGTAACTTCTTTTCAGTGATGCTGCAGAAAATGCTCCCTGGCCCAGATCAGCTCTCAGACACATTCTTAGCACTCCTTTAACAGATTCCATTTACTATGAGATCTTCTTGCTTACTGAGAAAATATGTCCATCCTTGAAGAAACTGCAGCCCTCCCAGGGCAACCTCAGCTCCAGAACTGATTTCCTGTCACATCTGCCTGGGTATGGGGTTAGTGGAGGCAACCTCTGGTGTTCCAGGGCTGGGGTACACCTGAATCACAGAATCACAGAATCACAGAGTGGTATGAGGGTATCCATGGACAGCCCTGGGCAGATTTGGGTTGTGGAGACAGAAGGAAAGAGATGCAGATTTGTCAGGGAAGGTGTCTCACCAAAGTCATCTTTCTATCCTAGGAGGGGGAAGCGCTCCTTGTTTCATGCATCCATCCATGCTCCCAGCACAGGCTGCAGACTGGATCACAAAGGTCAAAAGACAAAATGAGAGCAGTCACATTCTGAGCTGCTTTCTAGTTAAATATTTGTGTTCACACAGGAAAGGCATGTCTATGATTTCTCTCAGATTCATCCATTTTTCTGCATTGAGATGACAGAAAATGGGCTTTTAACAATGAGAGATGTCTGTTTCATGGTAATCTGTTTCATTCCATGCCTGCTCAGTACTGACACCTTTTCTCTACTTACCCTATCAAGCTGATCAAGCAAACTTACGACAAGTCTATGGATGAGGAGGCTTCCATCATAGAAAAGTACAACATCACTTCAGCGGAAATTGGCCTGAGTCAGGCTATTGACCAAGACTACAAAGACGCTGTGGGTCTGGACCGTGGTCACTTGTGTCCCAGTGGCCACCAAACTGGCAACGACAGCAAGTGGGCTACCTTCACCCTCACCAACATAGTGCCCCAGGACACTGACTTCAACCAGGGTACCTGGCATGACTATGAGGAAGTAAAAATGCCCGAAAAAACCGAGGGCTGTGATACCACCTATGTCATCACAGGTGCTGTGCCTGGGAACACCTACATCTCCAATGGGAGGGTTAATGTACCCAGCTACATCTGGTCAGCTGCCTGCTGCCTGGAGGGCAAAAACCCCATTAGGGCGTGGGGGGCCATTGCTAAGAACGAGAGAAACCAGAGCAGGGTAAAGATCATTGATCTGACAGAGCTGGAGATGAGGTTGGCCAAGCACTATAACATGAAAGGGGTTAATCTGTTCAAGAATGCCTGTGGCCAGAAACAAGCCTCACATCCTTGATGGAAAAGGTTCAGGAGATTTTCCAACATGTCACAGAATCACAGAATGGGTTGGTTTTGATGGGACATTAAAGCCTTCAAGATCATCTGATTTTGACCTGCCTGACAAGGGCAGGGACACCTTCCAGTAGTCCAGGTTGTTCCAAGCCCTCCCCAGCTTAGCCTTAAACACTTCCAGGGACAGGGCAGTCAAAACAGTTCTGGGTAACTTTTGCTAATACCACAGCGTGGTCCCAGGAATTTCCTTCTTTAGAATATCCCTGCCCTCCATCAGTGTGAAACCATTCCCTCTTGTCCTGTCACTCCATACCCTTGTCCAAAGACCCTCTCCAGCCCTCTTAGACATCCTGGAGGTACTGGACTCTCTGGAGTCTTCTCCAGGCTCAACATCCCCAGCTCTCTCACCCTCTCCCCAGAGCAGATGTGCTCCAGCCATCAGAGCACCTTCATGGCCTGCACTGGACTTCACTCCAGCAGCTTTGTATCCTTCTTGTGCTGTGGGCCCCACAGCTGGAGGCAGCACTGCAGCTGGGCTCTCACCACAGCAGAGCAGAGGGGGACAAATGTCCTGTGCAGCTTCTGTGCTGCTTCCTTGTCTGCTGTGTTTCCAGCTCTGTCCCTCAGGGCACCTCCTCCTCTGCCCAAAGGCACAAAGACGTGGGCAGAGCCTCCAGCTGCTTTGCTTTGCTGCCCATCTCAGGAGAGAGCTCTCAGGGACGAGTCCTCTCCTCCTTAGCTGTCCCCTGACAGTGTGCAGCTGACTTGTCCCTCACTTCCTTAGCAAGGCTGTGGGACCAGGGCACCTCAGACTGCCCAGACATCTTGTCTGCACATCTCCATGTCTGCAGATCCCCAAACCCCAACAAGGATTCTGGACAACCTGCTCTAGCTCATCCTGCTTGAGCCTGGAGTGTGGACCAGAAGATCTTGAGAAGTCCCTCCAAAACCCAACCATTCAGTGATTCTGTGATCCTGGGACATGCTTTTGTGTGCTTGCTTTTGAAACTGCACCTTGAGACCTGCACCTGTTGTATCAGACAGGCAGGCTTTGGCATCAGATACATAGAAAGCTTAGAGCAGCCAAAGATAAATTCCTGTGATGCACTCCTTGGATACCTTCATTCTCTGCTCTGCTTCTGAAGCTTTTCTGCAGATTTATGAGAAATTGATTTGGGGAATGTATTCAATGGTTCTAAAAGATCATTGTGTGCCACATCATTTAGTTTGCAAGAGCTCACAATAAAAGTTGTTTGCTGCAGTGCTGGATTACAGGGTCATGTCTTATACAAACCACAAGTTGTGTCTCACTGAAATTTCTTCTACCACCAGTGATGTCACAGTGCCCAGAGCATCCTTTACAGGACATTGGGCGTCCAAGTGCAATCTGAGCATGGCAAAACACCCACACAAATGTCAGCATCAGGCACCAGTTACTTCTCCTTTGCAGACACCTTTTCTGTACCTCAGGGGGCTCCTGACTTGCTCACCCACCTCTGCTAATGGCTGGGACGTGAGACGACACTCATCCTCACCATTGCTCATCCCACGCCCACTGTCTCCAATTTCCAGGCTCTGGAACTTTGGCTGCTTGACCACCTGTCGTGGTTTTACACTGGCCAAACAACAGGCACCAGTAAAGCTGCCCACTCACCCTCCCCTGCTAGAGATGAACAGAGGAGGGAAAAAAAAAGAATGAAGGGTTGATGGGCTGAGATAAGGACTGCCTCCAAGGGCAAAAGAGGCTCAATTTACAGGTAGAAAGTGAGTGTATTACTGAGAAGAGCAGAGGAGGATACAGAGAAGTAAAATAGCCCTTAAATACCCCTTTGCTTCCCCCAACCCTTCTCTCCTTCCCACCAACAGCACAGGGAGACAGAGTGTGAAGTGTTTGGTCAGTCCAGCACCCAAGCTTTTCTCCCAATGCTCCGGGAGAGGAGTCCCTCCCCTGCTGCACCGTGGGGTCCCTCCTAAGGGAGACAGTTCTTGAATTTCTCCAGCGTGCCTCCACTCTCACAAGTAGCAGTCCAACCAAAACTGCTGCAAAGTGGGTTCCTCCCAAAGGCACAGAGTTTTCCCAAAACTGCTGTGCCATGGGTTATTCTTCCATAGGGTGCAGTCCTTCAAGGACAGGCTGCTCCAGCCTGGGAGCAGGCGACTCCTCCCTTCATTGTGTCTCCCTCTGGATCACAGCCTCCTCCAGGCATCCACCTGCCCTGGTGAGAGCACCAAACCATGGGATGTGGTTGGATCCATGGCTGCAGGGTCATCTCTGCATCCCCTCTGGATCCCCATGGGCTGCAAGTGGATCTCTGCCTTCCCTGTGGATCTCTGCATCGCCTGTGGATCCATGGGTTTTGGGTGGATCTCTGTATCCCCCATGGATCCATGCAGCTGCAGTGGCACATCTGCATCCCATTGTGGATCCCATGGGCTCTGGGTGGATCTTTTCATCCCCTGTGCATCCATGGGCTGCAGGGCCACGGCTGCTTCACCATGGTCTCTCCACGGCCTGCAGAGGAATCTCAGCTCCAGGGCCTTGAACACCTCCACCCCCTCCTTCTCCACTGACATTGGTGCCTCCATGTTGTTTCCCTCACATCTTCTCACCTCCTCTTCTTCTCTGGCTGGAATTAAAACAACACACCTCACTTTGCTTTGATTTTCTTTTTAAATCTGTTCTTGCAGAGGCATTACCAATATCTCTCATTGGCCCAACTTTGCATGTGTATCTTCAGAGCCATCAGGGACTGTATCTGCCAGCCATGGTGGAAGCTTCCAGCAGATTCTCACAGAAGTCACATCTGTGGCCCTCGGCTACCAAAAAGCAGGGTGTGCATAACCAACACCCCAACACCCTCAGTGCCACATCGATCAACTTCCCTGGCTCTTCCCAGGATATCTATGCCTGGCAGAAATGCCCTGCCATCCACAGCAAGCTTGTGAAATACAAGGGAATCCAGATAGAGAAAAGAATTGGCTTGGATTCTGCCTTATATCTCATGTATGAGGAGTGTTGCTTTCCATCAGTTCTAATCAGTGCTGGGGGACTGGGGAGGTCCCAGATGCCTGGAGTTTGGCCACTGTGACACCCATGCACAAGAAGGGCTGGAAGGAGAATCTGGGCAACTACAGGTGTGTCCACCTGACCTCGCTTCCCAGCAGGGTTATGGAGCAGCTTGTCCTGAGTGTGATCACACAGCCCATACAGGATAACCAAGGCATCAGTCCCAGCCAGCAGGGCTTTAGGAAAGGCACGTCCTGCCCAGTGAACCTGATCTCCTTTGATGAGCAGATCGCTGACTGGCCCAGAGCATGAGGGGGAGGCTGTGGAATTGTCTACCTGGACTTCAACCAAGTGTCTACCTGGACATTCTCCCACGGCATTCTGCTGGAAAAGCCGTCAGCCCACGGCTTGGAGAGGTGCTCTCTTGGCTGGGCCAGGAACTGTCTGGATGTCCAGGCCCAGAGAGTGTTGGTGACCAGTGCCACATCCAGCTGGCGTGTGGCCACAAGCAGTGTCCCCCCGGGATCCGTGTGGGGCCCAGTCCCGTTTGCTCTCTTTACTGATGATCTGGGTGAGGGCACCCAGTGAAGCCTCACTAAGGTCATGGATGATGATACCAAGTTTGGAGGGAGACTCAGTTGCTGGAGGGCAGGAAGGCTCTGCAGAGGGCTCTGCACAGGCTGGATCCATGGCCAAGGCCACCTCTGCAGGCAGGGCAGAGAAAGACCATGAAGCTGGTGAAGGCCCTGCAGGGTCAGGCCTGTGAGGGGCAGCTGAGGCA
The DNA here is from genome assembly GCA_037013685.1 of Acridotheres tristis. NCBI lineage: Eukaryota > Metazoa > Chordata > Aves > Passeriformes > Sturnidae > Acridotheres > Acridotheres tristis. Next base: position 3,279,966 of record CM072885.1, read on the forward strand.
GCTGGGGCTGTCTAGCCCAGAAGAGGGGGATGCCCTGAGAGATTATTTCTCTCTACAGCTGCCTGAAAAGTGGGTGTAACCAGTACAAAGAGGATCAGCATTTTCTCCAAGGCAATCAGCAGGACAATAAGAGGACAAGGCCTCAATGTGCACCAAGGGAGATTCTGGTGAGACATCAGAAGGAATTTCTTCACATAAAGGTTGATTCAACACTGGAATGGAGTGCCTGAGGATGTGATGGAATCCCAATCCCTGGAGACTGGGTGTGGCACTCAGTGCCATGGTCCAGTTGACCAGGTGGTGATTGGTCCAAGGTTGGACTCCATGATCTCAGAGGCCTTTTCCAACAGAAATGATTCTGTGCTTCTCACAGCAGCCCAGCGTGGAGATGAGCAGAGGGCTGCCCCAGCTGCACAAGCATGCTGCCAGGCACCTGTCATCTGGGATTGCCTCTGTTTTCTGCTGAGCCTGCTGGGAATGGGGAATAGGGATAGAGCCCTTTGCTGAACCCAGAGCTGGTCCATGCCCACGGTGCAGTGGGAAGCATCTCTGCTCCCTGGGAAGGTGCAGCTGCACTGACATGGGAGGGTAATTTTGCAGTTTGCTCAGTGTCTGTCCATCTTTGGGAACAGCTCTGGGCCCCACTGTGTGACAGGGATTTTAGCCACTAAGGAAAAATTATTCTTGCAGGGAGCTGTGGGAAACACTGTGACCGAAACCCACTTCTCTGCAAGCTGAGTTGGATCATGCACCTTTTTTGATCCTTTTCCAGTAATACCAAGTGCTCACATTCTGTCGACTGAACACGCTACCATATGCTGTCCCAAATGAGAAGGAAACAGGAGAATCAAGACAGTGGCATCTTTTAGCCTCTTCTTGACAGAGCAGCTGGGCAAACCTCCTTCGGTTCATCCAGGAGTCAAACTTTCCTGTTGGGCAACTTTTACAAGATTACATTGTAAACGTACACCTCAGATTTCTGAGGAAATACTTATCTGTTGTGTATCTGGGTTGATTTCTTGTAACACTCCTGCACCGAGGTTCTCACTTTGTGTGCCTGGGAAAAATGTCCCTTGCTGTTGGGCAACAGCACTTTGGCACAGGAATATCAGCCAAGGACCGCTGAGGGACAGGTGAGGAGGTGTTCAGGAATGCTGCTGCCCAAGCACTGTGCCCCACAGTAGAAGATGCTACAGAGAACACTGATACCCTGACAGTGTTTTTGGTTTTTACGAACGGGGTTTCCAGCATCACCCTCACACAGTTTTCCAGGCTCTGCCTGATTTCTGTGGAAGATCAGCCTGTGAAGGTCTGTCACATCAGGATGTTTGGAACCTCTTGACAGACCATGTCTCTAAGAGAATTAGAGACACAATGTACCCTACAGGACTCTGGATTTGGAGCTGCTCTCTGCATGCTCAGACAGCAGAATGGACCCGTTAAATCTGACCTTCTGCAGCTGCAGTTATACCATATAAATCTAAAAAGAAAATTCTTCTATTTCTTTTCTTTAGGAATGTATAAGTGAGGAGAAAATGGATTTGGTGTAAGCTTAGAAAATCCACAATAATACTCATTCAAGATTTTGAAGTGTTTTACCATTAGGAAGTGAAACAGATCTCTGACAGGAAAAATGAAGGAGGAAAATGCAAAGCAGCTTGCCTAAGTTTATGCACAAAAAGAGAAGCACAAACAGCACACCAAACTCCAGGGTCCATCTCTGTGTCCTACCATCCTTATATTTTACAAAAAGTACTTCTTTTAATGAAATTTAATGAAACCCAAATGTTTATTCGGATGTGTTATTTTAATATCCAAAGTCAGATTGAGAAATTAGGTAAGTATTAGATCTTTGATTAACCATCTTAGCCTCCAGATACAAAGGCCATAGCTGTTATGAAAGCATTATAAGATTAAACCTACTTTGATTTCTGAGGAACTACTTATCTGTTGTGTACGTGGATGGGTCCTGTGAAATTACTCTTCACGTACACAAGAACCACCAAACTTATTCAAACTTATTACACAATAGGAGAGTTTTCCTATTTATTTTTTCACTGTTGCTCTTCCTTATCACCTGACTTCTCCTCCTCCAATGGGATTTATACACTCAGCTCTCACTGTGCAAATATTTGACCTCCAACAGCCAACAACAAATCCCAAACATATAAGGTCTTTTTGCGTTTTCAAATATATCCCTCCTTGGTGGATGGCACTCCTTTTAAGAGCATCTCAGCAAAATTATCCAGATGGTTATTTATGTCTGTGTAAACATCAGATTCTTACTAAGGAATACTCAAAGGCCACAACATGAGCTGCTTCTGAGAATCAAGGTCACACTGAAAGCAGCAACAATTTAAGCAAAGACCAATTTTACTTGGCATTACTTTTAAGGAACTGCTAATCTGTGATTCATTGTAAACTCAGAGCCTCAATATGCTTCATAATCTAAAGAACCTTTCAAGGAGGCAGATTCATTTATTGAAGAGAACTAAGAGGGAAAACACACTCAAGATCAGCCTGATTTGTCTCAAGTGCTGGATGGATGTTTCTGCTGTGCCAGTGGGTTGGAAGGGTTTTACATCAGATGCTAAAGATGTCCAGAAAATGCCAGCATTGTTCAATAGTGGTACTGTACATTGGGAGTGCAAGTTGGCATCTTTTTGTTTTTCTTTTCTTATGAAGTTACATTTTTCCCCACTACCTTCACAAAATATTCAAAGCCCAAAGCAAATGAAATTGTGTGATATAAATATGGTAGAAAAACCTGAAAGCTCAAGAAGGCTGAACCAGTGGTTCTGAGCTGGAAGTAAACAGGTTGCACTGCCTCCATCCTTCAGAGAGTAAATGCTAGAAGCAGTGATTTATCTCTGTCCATCCCATGCTGGTTTATATGCAGGTGGAATTTAATGACTACAGCTACCCACAAACACTTTGTCTCTAGGTAAACTCTGGATCTTAGATATGAGAAGAAGTTTTGGCTGCTAATTGTCTTCCAGTTTCAAGCATGAAAAGTCTTGAGAAAACAGCAGTTTAAGAGTATCAGACAGACTGTGATTATCAGAGAGCAGGTGAGGAAGGCAGAAGATTGAGCCATTGACCACAGAGGCTGGGAATGTATAAGCCAGCTCTTGTGAATACACATGCAGATATCCCAGGTTAACACATCCCATCCTTTTCTTTTAACAGCTGCAGAAAAGTTGTCTTAAGCAGCTGTACTACTGTGGGAAAAGGGGAAAAACAAGACTCATGAGTCCAACTCCCTGGGGCTTCATTGAATTATGGAATAGTTTGGGTTGGAAGGGGACGTGAAAGATCATCCAGTTCCAATCCCCTGCCATGGGCAGGAACACCTTCCACTATCCCAGGGTGCTCCAAGCCTTGTTCAACTCGGCCTTGGACACTTCCAAGATGGGGCAACCACAGCTGCTCTGGGCAGCATGTACCAGGGCCTCACCACCCTCACAGTTAAGAATTTATCCCTAATATCCCATCTAACCCTGCCCTCTTGCAGTGGCAAGCCATTCCCCCTTGTCCTGTCACTTCACGCTCATGTCTAAAGCCCCTCTCCAGCTCTCCTGAAGCACCTTTAGGCACTGGAAGTGGCTCCCAGGTCTCCCTGGAGTAATCTGTTCTCCAGGTTGAACACCCCCACCTGTCTCAGTGTATACCCTGGAACATTGCTGCAGACAGAGAATCCAAACCCTGGGGTCCATGTTTGGCCCCATGAAGTGCAGTAAGTAACAGATCACTCCTGCTCATGTGGCACAAGAGGAATGCTCCTACATAATGCACGTAAAAATTTCTCAGTGCCAATGGTGGTGCTAGAATTTTCTATATGAAAGCATCACATGGCAGGTAAACTCACAAAATGGAAATCTGAGAACTAGTCCTAGAACACATCTGTTTGAAGAGCACACATTAAACTCACAGGTGCTTTCACAACTGACATAAATTAAAAGCTGTCTTTTAAAACCAAGTTGTGTTTTTACGTTTCAAAGTCATCTAGAAGACAGCACTGTCAAATGGAGAGTGTCTCTGAATCCCCACTGCCTGTGTGAATGGCTACTTCCCTCACTTCCATCAACACTGACCTCTTCAGGGTTTGTCTCCTTTACTGCTATCCTAGCCTGTGGACTTTCTCAGAAGAACAGGGACACCTGAAGACGAAATGGCTTCCTGTTTACCCTTGCTGCCTGTACTTCTCTCTTCAAACCCTCCTTTTCATTCAGAGTGAAGGGCTATGTCACAGAAGCACAGAATTCCAACCACAATTAGGTTGGAAAAGACCTCCAAAATTATTGAGTCCAATCTTTGACCACTTTGTGGCACCATGGAATCAAGGTATGACTTCACTAGTGCCAAGTACAGGGTGGCAATCACTGCTCTGATCCTGCTGGCCACTTTGCTGCTGTTACAAGCCATGATGCTATTGGTCTTCTTGATCACCTGGGCACAGCTGGCCCATCTTCAGGACCCCCTGATCCTGGGACACTTTCCAGTCACTTTGTCCCAGCACGTAGCACTGTCTGGGGTTCTTGTGGCTGAAATGTAGGACCTAGCACTTGGTCTTGTTGAATCTCATTCCATTGGTCTCCCACCATTGACCCAGCCTGTCCAGATCCTTCTGCAGACCCTTCCTACCTTCCAGTAGATCAGCATTCGCAGCATACTTGATGTTATCCATGAACTTACTGAGGGTTCATGTGATAAGATAATGGTACATGTAAGTCTTATTCCAACAGGAATTTAAAAAGCCATGGGAAATATAAACATCAAGACTATAGAGTGAGAATAAGTCAACAGGAATACTAAACAGAAAAGCAATGACACATACACTATCTCGAAACTGAAAACTAGACCAAAACCTCTCCATATCTTCCCAATTATAAGGAAGGGATCCATCCCATTTGGCTTTTGTCATATGTCAGGTAAGCTTCTGTAGTTAATCTGGTCAATCTGGACATGTTAAAGCAAATGCAGAGAAACAGGTCACGACCCTGAGTCATTTGACCTGTATATATACACAAATAACTATATATCTCTGTGTGTGTATAAATAAATACATATTCACATACGTCTATTACAGAATAATAATATATATTATTATATATAATATGTATTTTTTATTATATTTTATTATAGCTAGGCAATAGGGTAAGATGAACTGCTCTCTAAAGGAACTTGTTCGTCCCCACTGCTTGCCTCAGATACAGATACTTGCATTCAGCCAGGAGAAACCCAGCTGAGTGTGGCTAAAAAGAGGCAGAAGAATATCCAGACCTCGCAAATTCCCAATAACACAGGAACATGCCAAGTATTATGGGTGCTTGAGCCTGTCCTCAGATGCCTTTGCACTGGGTTCTCTCACACTCTGCAGCTACAAAAGGAGCTGTCAAATTAATCAGCTGCCACGATCACGGTCTGCAGCATCCTTGTCTGAGCTGGAGGAATGATGTAGGAACTGTCATAGAAGGCACTAACCCAAAATAACTGGGAAGAGGGGAGTGATGAGGAATGCATGTATATAGTGAACCACAAGGGAATCCAATCAGATTTTCAGCTGCAGTGCAGGGGGTGAAGGGGTTTAATTTCCAAGGGGAACAATCTGAGGAGAAAAGTGTTCCTGCACTTGACCCACTTGGGTGTGGAAGAGGCAGGGGGACATCAGGTGTCCAGCAAAGCTGCTCTGTTTGTGGGGAGGGTGATGTATGGGCTGAAATGACAGTGGTACCCTTTAATGTGCTCGGGAGAATGGTCCATATGTAGTCCTGGTAGCTTGGGAGGGGCTGCAGTTATATTGGAAATATATCTGCTGCATGGTGGGAGGAGAAGTAGGTTTGGGAAGCAGTTCCAGGCAGGGCTCTTTCCCCATCTGTCAGTGATGGGGTGCAGTCCTCCTACCAGCACTCTGTAGGTGGAAAGTCATGCTGTCCCCATAAGACTTAAGCTGTAACATCTTCTGCCTCCTTCACACATTGGATTTGAGTGTCCAGGATTCCTCCTCATTTGCCACTGCTGGTCTTGAGGTCTCTGGAACAATCTGGTTTCTTCTGTGGCAAGTCATTAAGTTCACGAGTTTGCACCTGAATGCCACAATTCCCTGAGAAGTCTTTCCTACAGCAGGAAGAAGACTTTATTACAGGTGAGGAAAAAGCAGGTTTTTCTATGGCTTCTTCTATATTTACTATGAGAAACAACAGATTATTTTTTGCAGAAGACACCATTTAGGATCTCAGTTACTCTTTCATTTCTCAGTTACTATTTTATCTGGCATTGGCTATTTCATTTTTGTTCCACCACAGAGCCAGTACAATGTAGATACTTCTTGGCACTTTTTCACATAGCATATTTTCAGAAATTGTACAAAGGCCCAGGCAATCTGCACCATGGTTGACTATCTTCACTAAAATATGTTTCAAAGCATTGTTTACACTTTATATGGCTTTATCCAGCCATGAATTGACAAAAATCTACTTCTGATGTGATTTCATGAGGTCCTGCCTTTCTCAAGAAAAATCCCCATTCAGCTAAGAACTATCAGTAATTAGTAAGGAAAATGAAGAGAAACAGGGACAAGGATTAGCAAAGGGAGAGAAGAAGAGGAGAATTCCCAAATGTTAAATAGGGACATCTTGGCTTAACTAGGATGGGGAGCCTGTGAACAGGAACAGCCTTGGTTCATCTCAGTGTAGTAACAGGAACAGGGAGGAGGCCAGACTGAAATAAATCTGAAATACAAAGTTGTCATGACACAACTCTGAAATCAGGGGGATGAAGGAAACAGATTTATGTGTTTGTGGTGGCAGATGCTCCCCCAGACTTCCCACAGTTTGGTCAGAGAGAAAAAGACTGATTGCATAATCTACCTGAAACAATGCACTTGTATAATTAATCTTAATTTTCCCACAGAATTAATCTCCCACCCATTATTTGAACTGCCATTCTCAGTTCCACAGTGGCTGGGACAAAGACTGCTTTTTAGAATTATAGAATCACAGAATGATCTGGGTTGGAAGGGATCTTAAAGCCCACCTCATTCCATCCCCCTGTCATGGGCAGGGACACCTTCCACTAGACCAGGTTGCTCCAAGCCCCATCCAACCTGGCCTTGGACACTTCCAGGGATGAGGAGTCCACAACCTCTCTGGGGAACTTGTTCTGAGGTTTTTTTTTATTACAAAAGCTCTGGTTTCTCCTTTTCTTGTGCCAGTATTTAACCACTGAATCAGACAATCCCAGAATCCCAAGTCATATATAACACCAAAGAAGATGTCCAGAAATCTAAGCAGTGCAATAGGGAGAGGCTGATCCAGTTGATAACTCTTCCACCTCTAGGGATTTTTTGGTTAGATTTCACATTTTCCTCATTCTGTCCCACTTACCTTATTGTCTGCTTGGTGAGTCACACAAAGGCAGTGGGAATGATAAGCAGAACAAACCAGATAGCTGTAAAATTTGAAAATCAATATGGTTAGCATCTGGAGTTATCTTAATTATTGCATTTACTCCAGCTGGGAGAAACAGGCAAGATTAGGGATAGGGTCCCATCTTCTCCCTCTGCTCAGAGGCAGGAATTTTTCCACGTTGCCCCATTGTTTCCAGGACCCAACCAGAGGGGACTTGGGCAACTAGAGATTGACCACAGTCAAATAACCAGAGACTACTGATGTTGTGGTCTCTGGAGTATTTTGCAAAAGTCCTCCTTCCCTTCCTTCATCTCACTCCATTATTCCTTCTTACCATAACGTGCACTACAGTTTTTGACAGACGCCAGCTGGAATCAAGAGCCCTTGTGCAAAGTCTTGAGATATGCATAGTGAGACACAATTTCTATTTCATCAGCTAATTGCTGAGTGGAAGGTGGGGAAGGGTAGCTGTAAAGAAATGTTCTATTTGCCCATCTTCTTTTACTCCTTTAAAAATGTGAAAAAACCTCAGCATTCTTCCTCAGAGAAGAATCTGAAAACGGCTCCATTTAAAAAATAGACTTTTGGTTGATCTGTTTTCTTTTACATTCCTTACAAATCTTTGAAAACTTCTTTATAAAAGATTAAGTGCTTAAACAATCTGTTTATACTATCTTTACTAACTTCTCACACAATACGTGGATATAGATTTGCCTTGAAGCATATTTAGTAGATCCTCTAATAGAAATGGATCTCTTTGGAATAGAAAACAAACTGAAAGACCAACTCAGTGCCCTGTGTGATGGAGTGAAGTCTTTAATAAAATGGCATACCTGTCAGTGGCAGCGTCCCTGATGAGGAAGAGGACAGAAGAGTTAAACCTATGAAGAGAGAGAAATTCTTGATTCTTGGTATCAATTTGCTCTTCTGATGAAGAGCACCAGAGCAGTGATGAGGACAGAGTCAAGCAAAGAGTCAGCTCATTCCAGCACCAAAGCAGTGCCAAGGGTAGAGTTTGACAGCTCAGCCTCTGCACAGAACACTTAAAAATTGCCATGTTTGTTTTTTGGCCATCAGTAGATCTTTCCAGCCTGCATACCAACATCCACTGATCTGACACCTGCTAATGGTGGGCTTGAAGTGAACTGGAATGGGATCCATCTAAAATCTTTACTTCATATGAGACTGGAAGGATGATTTTCAAGGTGCCAAGCTAGTACTTGGAAACAACCAGGACCTGTTTTTGCCCAGAAGTGTAAGCTACAACATCCCTGGTGAAAGAAATTAATTTAATTTCTCTCTTACCATGAAAAGGAAGCTCTGAACTTGCCCCAGAATAACATATGGACAGATTTTTAACAAGATGTCCTGTAACAGTGGTTTCTTGATAAATTTCTTTGTGCTAGTGCTGAAGGAGTACTGAGAAAGTTCCAGCCTCATTACAGACATCACATCACAGCAAATACAAAGGCAACACTTTAGGGGAATAAATATTTGGTGCTCTTTTTGCAAGGACCTGAGCTTGCTGAGGTTTGAGAGCATTTTGCAGGCAACTGGAATTACTGTTTTGTTGAAATAGAGGCCAAGGGGGCTTCTTTTGTTATCCAGTCCCATGTTTTTCACAAACCCAATTTAAAAATCTTAAAATATTTGTAATTTTTAAATATATGTAATTTTAATAGGCAGTATTATTTTCTAGGACTGGCTTGTTGATGGGTAATATCCATCACAGCAAGAAGTTCTTTTGTTCTGATAGCACTAAGTGAAATTTTCAATGGTGTCATGATGGAAGAGGAAGCACCAGACAGCAAATTATGACCTCTGTACTGGGAACACTCTGAACCAGGCACCACAGGGAAACAGATCTATGAAACAGAGGAGTAAGTCCTGGGCTGATGCTGAAACAGTGTGTGCAGTGGTCTGGTATGGCCATAAGGGCTGGAATGACAAAATAGGCTGGATTTCTCATTGACAGCCATTCCTTTTACAACTATAAAAGTCACAACAAAGTTTCACAAAGCAGAAATCTGTACATTCTCCTGAAAATGTGTGGAGTTTCTCCTGTGAGTAGGGACACCTATTTCATAGTTACCTCCCAAGAGATTAAGTGAACTGCCTATGTACATTACCATCATTTCAGTAGTAAGTTACATTTGACTCCTAATCAATATTATTTCTTTTGTTAGCTTTAATACAGGCATTTTGATACAATGCACTGTTTTATGTTGTGCAATAATCTGCTAGTAGTTATTTTAGTTTTATACTGTGTAGTAAGAAATTCAGATTAAGATCTTTTGACTGTTACCTCCTGTTCGTTTGTCTTAATAAACAATTCCTTTTTATGAAAATAATCTGATTTGCCATCAAAAGAACTTGCAAGACAGAGTGATACCTTAAATTTAAAGTGCTGACAAAATCTGAGGCTAAGGAAGGATTGCCTTAATTTAAACCCCTTTCTGTGAGGGTGTTTAAATATACAGGGTGTTCTTTCTTTCCCTAAGTGGCAGGGCTTCTTTAGTAAACTTTTTTGAAGCTTCCACTCTCCCCACGACAGTTGGAGGCTCTGAACCCCACATGAGCAGGTCAGGACATTGATGTGGTGTAATCATAACCATCTTACCTGGCCCAATGATCTGTAGTGGCCACTGGTTGCTGTCATTGGTGCATCTCATATCAAGGGCGGTCCAGATGATTTTGCCATTCACTTCTTTGCATGTCCTGCTGCCAAAGGTGGGGGGTCTCTTATCATAACCTGTCTGGCACTTGAAATGTAAGACTTGTCCCACATAATGCTGTTGGGGCAGCCTTATGGAGGCATGTGGAACAGTCTTGGGAGGACGACAGAAATCTGTGGGAGCACAAAGCAGCACATGGTTAAACCAGACAGATTTTGCATACTGTTTCTGTTCTTGAAAATCTAGTGTTCTTAGAAAATATAGACAAGCAGGATATACCAAGCCTTTCCAATTATTGGTTAGAATATAAAATACTCATTTGCTTACACCATATCACTTATTCAGCCAAGATATTACAAGAAATCGTTTCTTTCCCTCTGTCTGCAAAATAATTAAATATTACTCACCACTTTTACACTACTTCCACGGAAATCTGCAGGAGAAGCGTTACAGTATTGAATGAGCTCTTATTTACCTTTTTGTTTGGACTCTGAAATGTCTTCTTGCTTCTCGGGTGCAGGGCTCCTTGATTCTCTTTCTGGCTTCTGTGTAAGTTCTAACTCCATTGTGAGAGCTGTTGACGACGAATTTTTCTTATCTGTGGAGAAGTTACATTTGTTGAGTTACAGCAGGACAAATATCAGAACAAAGTGCCAGAGCACCCAAGCTTTTAGAGGCTGGATAGAACTGTTTCAAGTTCTGGCTTAGAAAAATAATCACGAAAGATCTTTTGCCCAGATTTGTTTTATACCAAGTAATGCAAGAGAAGAAACACTTCCATGTATAGAAAAAAAACCAGCACTCACTCACCGATGCATTTAAATTGACTGTATTCCCAAACAGCACCCTGCTGTTTACTCTTGCACTGAATTCCTGAGTATGCACCAGCTTCTCTGTCATAGCCAGGATCACACGTATAGTACAGTTTGGTCTGTAGTGGATACATTTCAGCAGTAACATCAGCAAATTCAGTTGTTGGAAGATTTGGGCATTTACCTGCAAATAGAAAGCCTGAGAATCAGGAGAGCCTGGCATTTTACTTCATGCATCAAGGACTTCCCCATTCTCAATACCAGACATGTACGGCAGATGGACAACATGAAACACTACCAACATTTTCTTAATGAAGCTTCAACATTTTCTTAATGAAGCTGCACACAATTGTTTTGGAGAGCAGCTACCCACACCAGAGTGTGCAGTCTCAGTCTATGGAGTGAAGCACAATAGGCAAAAGCAAGCAACCAGAAGTTGCAATCATCTATAAGCAAACACTGGGAATGGGCATAGACTCTCAGTTTGGTCTGAGGACACCAAAGACCAGTTTACTGTGAAATAAGTTTGCAAACCTAAATATAACTTGTCCCAAAACAAGGACATGAAGTGCTGTGTTATCAGCAAATCATATCTAAATATACTTGTCAATCAGTTGGAATGAATTAAGTTAGATAATTTCAGTGCACTTGAAAAGCCTGCTCAAACTGAGCTGGGGACCCACAGGTTGATAAAGGCACTACTTAATGATTATTTAAGGCCTAAAGGCTGAGAAATTAAAGGATCAAATATTCTGGTTGCACTAGGGCTGGCACTCTGGATCTTTGGGTGCACAATCCATGGCCCTTTATGCTTATATGCACAACAGTAACAGCTATTAGGAGTGAAATTTCTTAGTCATCATATCCTCGCATTTTCTGCAGCCATAATTAATGTAGCTTTAGCAACCAGCAGGAATAACTGTGAAAGGCCCTGGAGTCCCTGATAGCTGTTCATCATTTGGAGTCTGCCCTTGACTCCCAAAGTGCCTTCTCCTTGAAAGACCAACAGGAACTCAACCTGCAACTCCCAGCCCCAGCCCTGCAATGCCCTTTTCTTTCATTTCTTCACTTTGTTATTTTCTGCCCTTTTTACTTTACATTGTCTTGCTGTTTAATAAAAGTCACAAAGTTTGAAGAAGGCAACAACAAAAAGTACGTGAGCAGTTTAACAGCTAATCTGCCTACGGGTTGTTTTAATCCCCTTGTAGCTTTGTGTTATCAAAGGATTTGCCTTGTAAACTACATCAGACTGTGGCTTTGAGAGAAACGACTGCACCCGAAATAGTTAACCACATGGTTTACCACAGACTGTCAGGGTGATTAAAATTAAAGAGTTATCAGATCAGCAGCAAGTTGAGATCATGTACTCTCACTTTCCCTGAAAGCTAAAAGCTTGTTTCCCTCAAGACTTCAAAAGCCTCTTTGAAGCAGACTGCAGATCTGAATCTCAGCACAAGGCACTCAAACCTACAACTCATTAGTCTCTTCTTAAGAAAACCCACATTTAACCTACTCATCATAAAGGGCAAACATTCTTTTAAACGATGATCAAATATTGGGTTCTTCTGAACTTGCACTCATCAGACAGGGATTGTGCAGAAATGGTGCACTTGGGAGATGGTGAACATCCACATTGCAGCTGGATTGCACACAACCTTCCTTGGATCCAGCCTTTTAATTGCATTCACATTGTTCAAATTCTTGTCTTTTCACATCTAAATAACTGCAGTATCTTCTCTGACCTTTACACCACATTTCTTTCTCTGATCCAGAAAGAATTTTGGAAGATTAATTTCCCAGGTCTTGTTGTGACCTTGTGCCTGCCTCCCTTTGACTTTTAACTGCTTCATTGTCACATAAAATATTTTGCTCCTATTTTAAAGAGCCTTCTCCTTTGCAATCATTATAACCTTTTAAAACACTGGCTTCTCCTCCCACACTAGAGCTCCTCACCAATGTGTTTGATATCCAAGTCATCATCTTTTGGGTTTATTGTTGTACTAGTTCTCATACTGGGAGGAGCCGTGAATGAATATGGACGGATATTGCAAAATATCCTTTGCCATGACTGCTCTTAATTGTCCCAAAGTATCTTATATACTTTCAGAAGTGCTTCACTTTATGTGATTTTTACTCCTCTTTCTAGAAAAAGTAGGCACTCAGCATGTAGCCCATGCACTTTCCTGCCAGGCAGTTGTAGGGAGTGAAAAGGTCCTCTCTGAGCCTCCTTTTCTCCAGCCTGAGCTCCTCCAGATCCCTCAGCCTCTCCTCATCAGAATTGTGCTCCAGACCCTTCCCCAGTTCCACTGCTCTTCTCTGGACCTGTTCCAGCATCTCTATGTCTTTCCTCAGTTTCATGTCATGGCACTTCCTGGCATAGTGTGGGAAGACTGCAGAGAGGATGCAGACCTGGTGAGGTCTGGACCATACTGACCTCTGGAGTGAATCGTGCCTAAACTTTCATTCCATCTTTGTGCCCAAGGAAACTGCATGGTTTGCCCCTGAAAAGATCAACATCCTTGCTGTGTGGGTGGTAAAACAGAAAAAGGATTGGAAGAATCCAGGGAGTAGGGAATGGCAGGGTAGATTTTTTCCTTCACTAGATTTCTGACCTTTCACATTTTTAGGGAAGGTTAGCTTTGTTTTTTTGAGGTTTTTTTGCTGTTTTGCACCTCGTTGGTAATTAGCCAATCAACTTGTTTGAGTTGGTGTGATATGAAAATATCAATCTTTTAAAAGGCCAGCACATCTGGGCATAACCTGCCTCACAGCCTATGGTGACCTGGTTTTGCACAGCCCAGCTTTCCCTGGATTCTGTGTCCCTCCACAGCTGCTCCAAGGTTGCACTCCTGTTATTACTGGCTTGAAATACTGCCCTCACATTACCTTGAGGTGTCTTGATATTTTGTTTGCCTCCTCATTTTCCCTCTGCACATATTCCAATTTTTTGTCCCCATGACAAGGTGTTGTGTGCCACTATTTCCTTCTCTTTCTATCCTGATGTCCACTGTTCTTTCTTTCCTTTATTCACAAAATTAATCAGCTCCTACCAACTATTCTCACTTCCCACATCCCAAAAGTGTCCTGAGACTCCATTTCTCTGCACTTAGAGGTAGTAAATGGGCCAAACAGAGAGGTTGGTGTCATTCTATTCGCGGGGATTTAGCCCTTCTGTCAGTTGCAGAATTATAAGAACACTTAGCTCTCCTAAGGCACATGGGAATTTCTGTTTCTCCCCATATTAATGGATTTTTGGTGCCTACAGCATTTGTAGAAATTCTGGAGGTGATTTCAATTATTATGATGGAGTGGATGGAGACAAACCCTTGGAATTAGAAGAAGACTTGTATATTGAGACAACAGACAGCCACGAAACATAACAATTTAAAAGTAGGTATTGGTTCTGCTGGAGCGCTCCCTAAATTAAGTTTGAAAAGTTTTTTGAGACCTGCAAGCCTTGTCATCTGAGCCAACAGACAGGTGTGAGTTGGGGTGCCTGATGCCATTTGAGATGTCTCAGGGCATCTCAGATTTCCACATGAGCTGTCAGATATCACACAGGAGATACTGGAGGGAAAGAAACCCAGCACCTAAATCAGCATCAGTTCTTTCAGGTTGCTTCCCTCACGTTTCCCCATTTAAATATGTTACTCACCTAACCACAAAACTGCTCTTGGTAGTGTGTTGGCAGTACCAGGCTTCATGAAACCCTCCTGCCTGTTTCTCTTCCATGTCTGAGTTGGCAGAGCAGTGACAGATGAGGCTTTAAAACATCACCTTTAGTCCACCTTTAGAAGTGAGTGGGGAAAATTCGTAACAGGTATTTTTAGTGCTAGGTAAAACACAGACAGTGAGTCATGCCACAATAACCTAAACTCAGAACTTCCTCTGTCACGTGGCTGTGTGTCACCAGTGCTGACATTATTCTGATGTCAAGTTAAAGCAGCAAGATGCAAAAATAGGATGATTTTCCCCTTACTACAAAGGCAGTAGGATGGGATTGGTAGGGAACTGGATGTTCTGAAGTTTTGGGCAGAAGCAATGGAAGAAACCAGGCACTGCACACACCTGCCCAGTTCAGAGATGAAGAGCACCTCTCCCCGGAGACACCAACAAATCAAACCAGGCCAAAATGAAGATATTTCCCCAGCTGTGGCTGAAAAGCTAAACCAGCCCTGGGGATTTATGTTCTGTGTGAAACTGGGCTCTCTAAATGGTGCCATCTCATGAAGATGAAACTGATACAGGCAAAGCGAAGGAATTGATACCGACAACAGGACTGAAATGGTAATGAACTTTTTCTAACTTCAAAACTTATTCCCAAAGGATCCTTTACCAAGCAAGCCTCAGCTCTGCAGGATTCTTTCCCCCACTAATGTCATTTAATGCTTATGTGAATTTGTAAGATGGGAATAGATCACAGATGTAGGGTTGGGATACAGACCCCAACTTTATTGTAATTTGCCTGTGAGGTTATAATTAGCTGTACCTTAGATTATGGAGAGATTATCTTAAAAAATTTGAGTAGTAGTGAATCTGCAGTGTAAGTGACAAAAATACAGTGCAGATAAATTAACCAAGCACAAGTTTTAATACAAAGAGCAATGGAGGAGAGACCAGCCTTAGGGGGTTGGAGGTGGGTTTGAATATTCCCAGCAGTGGAGAAAAAGAATGTCTTGTTCTAAGGATCTGGCAGTTCAGTCTCCACTAAGTTTGCTGTACCAGATGCCTCTGTTCAAAAAACAGTGCAAAATAATGTGGAATATGAACTGTCAGGAGCTCTATGACCATAGAAAAGTGGGTTTGGGAGAAATACACTTCTCTTACCTCTTGGCTTAATCCTGCTGACCAGCTGTTTGCCATTGACCTAGGCAGTAGAATCTAACGCCAAAAAAATCCATATACAGCAAGTCTAGAGTAGGTTGCACAGTGGACAAAGCTTTCTCATGCTGAGCATAATTTAGCCTCAGGAATGTGCTTTCTTAGCTCCTTCTGTGAGAAGTGGAGCCGGGCAAACCTCTCTAAAGCACTGCAGACACCTAATTTACCTTCTCCAAAGCAAAGCTTTAAGGTGCTTCTTTCTTTTTATCAGCTGCAGTGGTGAAAGAATGTTCTTACATGGTTGCATTGATAATCAGAGTGGTTTACCTGATGCACTGCTGGATCTCACACCTACCCTAACAAGGGGGCTGGGCTGAGGACTTGGACTCAAAATGTTGAATCGGAAGAAGGAACATTAGGAAAGAGGGAGGGGGAGGAAATCTTGCCTGGGCACACTGTGCTGCATAGAAAGTGCACAAAGCAAAGAATGGGGAACACTTGTTTTTGTTTCTGGGTGTTTATAACATCCTTGGTTCCACACTAAAGCCACAGAGCTCAGAGTCTCTAAATGCAACCACAACACATGGTTTTGTAGTAGAACACAGAGCCAAGTTTTCAGAACAGCACACATGAAAGTCTTGTTTTGGTGGGTGACATTTTTCCTTAAACAGACAACCTCAGTTACACATATCTTTGATATTTTCATCTAAAAGGAAACAAAAATTGTCCTTTTAAACAGCAGCAGAGATACAGATTCTTTCTTTTGTCTGGAACTTTCTCAGCCTTGCCTTTTGTAGGGCTGAATGGGCAGTAGAGAATATCCTCTCTGAAAATAATTGAATGGTCTGACAAGTGTGTGTCCCAGTCTCGGGAAAGTGAAAAAAAAAATATCTAGTGGGGAAATTTTGATTTCTGATATGCCCTAAGGACTCATCTCCTTGACTTAGGGACTTAGTATGGTCATGGGGCTTTGTCCTGAAGATCTCAAGAGTGAGACGGAAATTTTATGCACCTGGCAATAATTTTTCTGATGTCATGCATGAAGTATTTTTCCACATAGAGAAGGTTATATATTCTTTATGTGAGGGTTCACACTTTACAAATCAAGAACATCAAGAAAAAGCAGAAGATGATAGAGTGCTGCTCCCCTGGCAGGGCTGAAGAACAGGAAGTGAAGTGAGGAAAGTTATTGAAGGACGTGGGAAACGTGGGTTTTGAGGAAGCATTGGAGGAGACAGAGCAAAGACTGAGCCACGTGATTCCAAAATTCAGGACCAAGGTCAGGGAATGGAATCCGTGGGTAGAAAATACTCAGAAGCTGGGCTTTGAAGATGGCATTAATGCAACAGGGAAAACAGGGCAGACAAAGCTGAACATTGAGGAGATAGGGAGACCAAAATAACAACACTCGGAAGGAAACAGTGAGCAAAGTCAGAAGCAATGGCTTTCTAGAAGTAGATAAAGAGTGGATTTTTTTCTGCAATTGAGGAAAAAAGGACATAACATCTCACCTCTGATGAAGTGGGAGAACAATTTCTCCAGCTATAGAAGCAGGTACTGCAGGATCTCTGTCTGTAATATCTGCTTTTCCTCAGTAGGATCACAGTTTTAAAACATTTTTTAACGTTTTTTAATTGTAGCTGTATATTGAGCCCTTTGTTGCTGAAGGCTGCTGTAGCTGAAAGGTTTACAAAGGTATTTATTCTCTAGCTGACCTTACAAGAATCACTTGTCTGTGTCTGACAACTTTAATGTATTCTGCATTGCATTTCAAATCCATGGGAGCCAGCACTAATATGCAAGTATAATGGGAAAGAAATTCCTCTCATTTACATGACCGAGATCTGGTACCCATCTTGGGTGAATGAAATTCACTTGAATGAATTTCTTTGTTTTGTGAGTTTTAATCCATTCCAGGTTTAAGTTGCAAATCTGTTCAGTGTATCCCTGTATGATGAATAGAAAGTTGGAAGGGTTGAAGGAGCACAGACCACCTTTTACCTTGTGTTTGCACCCACTTCAGGCTTCACTCATGCCTGCATCCTCTAGGCACTGCTGCTGTGCAGAGTAAAGGAGATAAATGTGATGCTCTTCACAGGAAAACCAGCATTGCTCCTCTTCTTACCACTAAGGTGTAGTTTAATTTTTATTAAATGAATAATCATCCCATGCCTTAACTTCCCCAGTCCCCCAGGACTCTGCCCTCTCAAAACACTTTGAGAACTATCAGTGAAACTGTTTTTATTTCCTTTTCCCTCTAATTATATTTATTCCTGATAGTGCAATTTGACAAACACCATCTAGGGCTCGACCTATTTACAAAACTGAACTTGCAGTGCTGGGACAAGCTGAAAATACGGAGGCAAAATAATAAAAAAAACACTGTATGTGCTGAGGCCTGGTGGATTTTTGACCAGTTTGACCCAGCCCCTTTCCCTTTGCTTTGCTTATGTCTGTTCCCAGGTCTCCTTGTCGATTCCTCTAAGGAATCAAAACCTACAGGTCTTACAGCTACAACACCTCAAGTGTTTCCATGATTAAAAACCCCTAAATTGGTAAAAAGTGGTGTTTCTACCTTAGTATGTTATTTGCAGGGAGAAATTACAAATATATATATAAATATTATGTTTAAACGTTGAAAATAAGTACAGGAAGCTGAAGAAAGAAGAGCTCAGTGATACAATGGAGAATGCAATGCTGTGCATTCATTCATTCAGTGGTGAAGAAAATTACATCAAATAGCATAAAATGCAACTGCTCTGACACCCCTCGATTTTTTTCCAAAAAAACAGAAAGGTTTCTGATAAACGAGAACTGCCAGCAAGAAATTTCACAACATGTTCCAGGCAGAGTAATACAGAAAGTGTGATCTGGGGGAACTGACTCATCCCAGAACTGATCCCACTGACACATCTCTGGCTGAGCATCTCGCAGTGCTGCTCCTGCACGCAGCACCAAACACTTCCCTTGGTCTCTGGCACCTCATCTGGCAGTGAAAATGCCCCATGAAGGAGAAGGTGCAGCATTTACTGGCAAAATAACGAGAATAAAATCACCCAGGGCTTCAACATTTGTGAAGGTTCTTCTTGCATTAATGAGTTCAGTCATTAGCAACACACTCTTCCCTTGAGATGGCCAGCCCCGAGGAAAATACCCAGCCCTGCTAAAGATGATCCATCAGCAGTTACAGTACCAGCATATCTGAAAGCCTGCCTTAGGCTGTGTCTGTTCAAACCTCTCAGCTTGGACATCATCATCAAACACAGAAGGAAATAGCACATTTATGGAGCTCTGAGAATGGAAGATTTTTTTCCCTGCCTTTGAACAAAGCAATTTAAATTTAAATACACTAATGCATCGCCAAACCATTTCTCAATGCACACACTTGTCAAGATAAATAAGCCAAATCTAAGCAGTGTCACCATTTATAAATGTGTAGAATTATGCTGAATTGGATTAGCTGTCTCCATTCACAGTTTATAGGCACTGCTGATAGGCATGGCTTAAAAAGTATTTCATATCTATAGCAAATTTGGATGGTACCTTTCAACTAATAGCATTGCCATCAATTTTACCTACAAAGGTACTGGTATTTCAGTGTCTATTTTTATTTCCTAAAGCTGCAAGAAAATGGAAAAAGGAAATTCAAAGGGCTGCCTCAGGCTGCTTTGATCTGCCCACTGTTCAAATGATGGGTTGGAGGATACATATATTAGTCAGACAAAAAATATCCTCTAAAGCTCTGGATTTTCTGCAGTTGACAGTTTGTGGGCACAGAACCTATTTCTCTCATTTCCTTAGAGTAATAAATTCCTTAAGCTCCTTAACATCTTTCCTTTGCTGAAAGGAGTCAAGATGTTGTGAACACCTTCCAAAAGCCACCAAAAAACCCAAATCATATTCTCCCTCCCCAAAAGGCAAAAAGAGTCATTTACCTGTCTTCTCCCCCTTGATTAATCCAAACAAGAGCCACATCAAAAGCCACTTGAGCTCCATGGGACTTGTCCACATCTTTTCTCCACTTCTCTGAGGATGATGAAGTTTCTCAGAAGTGATGAGCTGTTGCCAACCAAGCCAAGGAGCTGATTACTGCCTGATGAAGCTGTCTGGGAGCGTCACCCATGTGTGCAGTGAGGGCTTTGATCAGCAAATCATCGTTTTACTGGCTCCACGGGAAAGAACAAAGGCTGCTTTCTGTTCAGGTATTAGTCTGTTATCCAGGAAACCAAGCTCGATGCTCAGTGTGGAGGAGCGTGCCATCGTGTGTAGGAAGTGGTTTGACACATCAGAGCTCCTGGCTCCAGAGCTCTTTCACATTTCACTAGAACTGAGGTCAGTAGAAGCAGGGAGACTTTAACAGGTTTCAGGCACTCAGCCCCAAATCTTTGGCTGGACAGGTATTAGAGAGTATGTATTCCACATGGTTGTGGAACAGATGTCTGGTGTGTGACAATGGGTCTCAGGCAACATCTGTGGGCTCTACCTGTGAAAAAATGGTTCCATGGCTTATCTTTTGGCTTTTCAGAGGTCTTCTGTTAGTCATGGTAAAGCCACACTGCATTTGGTTTTGATGGAAGCATGTGTACAGTTTCTTTGAATCACAGCTGAGCTTCTGAAGGATGGACAGCTTGAAAAAAAATAAAAACAAACAAACAAAAAACATGAAAGTGATACTGGAAGGTTTGGAACAGGTTTCCCTTGCTTCTAAATTGTCTGGACATGACATGCTTCAGTGAAAGTCTTCCAAATGCCAGTGGAAAACTGGAAATTACCAAGGAAGTATCACACTTTATGTGGTTTTTCTTCAGCCATTTCAGAAATGATTTCCTGTTAGTAACTAGAGAATTAATTGGGGTAGACTATAGAGGAAAATAGATTTAAACTATCTGGGGTATGCTATCATGATTATTACATGCCGGGCATTTATTTCTCCTTTATAAATCCTCAATTCATTAATTATTTTTAACAGGCAAGCTAAGGAATAGATGTGATACATTTTTAACTGCTGCTATGGCTGCATTCATCTGCCACCTTTCTCCTGATAAAGCTCCTTTTGCTGTTTCCATGAGAGATTTTGTGCAGCTTTGTGATGCAGGTGACAAATCCTCCTGCAGGATTTTCCAGCTGCAAGGCTTTGCCAGATTACTTCTCAAATCCAAATGCAACAGGGCATGGAGAACAAGTAAAACTTCCAAAGCAACTGCTGTGGGTAAAATGCTCTGCTTGCCCCAGGGCTGCTTAATGCTCCACAGGTATTTACTTCCTTTGCTTCAGTATCAAATCATTTTCCATGTTTAACAGTGTAATAGGAAAAGCTCATGCCAAAGCCCTCTGAAGGACTTAGAGAGTTTCACTCCTGAAAAATCTGTCTGAAAGTCTTAGACCCCAATCCTTCACTTTTTTCCAAAATGCCTGAAGACATGTAACTGCCTGAACCCTGCAGTCATCTGGGCTGGTAAAGCATATTTATTATGTTGCTTGGAAAGAAATCCCAAACTTTTTATCCTTTCCTTACTAAATACGGGGTCTGTTCTTTTGAAGTGAAGGGATTTACTTGCCAACATCTGCTTCAATTTCTTTCTTGGTCTAACTATTTGATTCCACAGCTATTTTAATGATGGACAAAGAGATGAGGGATGTTTTCTGCAGTCCTCCAGCTCAATCTTTCATACAGCCATTTGCTTTCAGGTAGCAAACCTCAGCACAGGTGAATAACAGCCACTAAGATTTTATCATAAAAGGTGAGTTTTTATCCAGGAATGAATGGAAAGTACAGTCACTTGTGCTGGAAGGAATAGTGACTTCAGGTGGCTTGCTACAAACACAGATTGCATGAGAAAGACCTGTAAGTCAGCCTTTACACTCTTAAAGGTCAGAAAAAACGGTTATGGTTTGTGAGAGGAATTAGCCAGATCAGCTTTGGGAAATAGGTCAGTTTGTGGAGTGATGCTACGAAAAAACCAGTGCAGATTCTGCAAGGGACAGACCCAAAGTACAGCAAGGTAGAGAAGGGGAGAGTGAGAACAGAGAGACCCAGAATGGGGAAAAGGCACCCAGTCACAGATAAAAACTGGGGTTTATGAGAAATAAAACATAACTAACATTAAAATTTAGACTATTAATGTGAGATCTTAGCAACAGAATTAGATGTGGCTAATTCTAAGGAAGGGAGGTACTATAAAAACCGATGGATATCTGGGAAGTGGTGGAGGAAAAAAAAAGGAAAAAGGCATCTTGAGAATTAAGGAAGATGTAGGAGGAAAAGAAGGTGCTGGGATATCTGTTGCTTCTTGACTTTCCTCCACTGATCAGCAGAGTTTTGCTGCTCAGGTAAGTCCTCTGTTTCAGCAGAGAGCTGGGAGGAAAAGAGCTTGTCACGTAGCTCAGGCCACCACAGAGAAGATTATAAAGATTATTTTATTCAATGTCACAAGACCACAAGTACAGAAATGGAGTTGCCAGGGAGTAAACCACAAACACAGCTGCAGCCTTTTTAGGTCTAGGTTTAACAAGGGCCTTTTGAAACCCTGTAAGTGCCTTTAAAACTGCACAAACTTACTTGGTCTGGAGGAGTGTCCTTTCCTTAAACGGTCCCTCAGCCAGCTTGAAGAAAGGGCAACACTGATTTTATTGCAGCCCTTCCCGGCTGAAAGCAGCTGTAAACATCCATGTAACTCACTGAAATAAGCAAGCTTTGTCTTTCATTCAGCTTTTCTGCTGTGAATTACTTTTACACAAGTCCTCTATCCAAGGGAATAACATTTCATATGGACCTTCCTAGGGAAGGTGTGGGGGTGGCTCTAGCAGCTACCTAAACTCTGTTAATCAGTATGTTGCTTCTGCAGCCTAAAAATTACAGTAATGGTGGTTGTGAACTCACATTGTGCACCCACGAGGGCCCTTCCCAACCTCCACAGCAGCATGCAGCTCTGCTGCAGGGCAGAGGTTTGGGGAAGCCCGAGTTACACCATGTCCTTGAAATTATCACCAGAAAAATTTCATCCAACCTAATTATCCATAAAGGTGAAACAGGTTTTAATCACTTTTTTATTTCCCATAAAAGTGAGATGGAGCTGACAAGAGGCACACAAATTTCACATCTTAAACGGAGCATCCTTACCAGGTCAACAGGGTACAATCCAAGAGAGAGCTGTATGGTCAGTACAGTTGTCAGAGTTCCCCTTGAGTCAGTGGAGAATCAATAAGGGCATTTAGAGAGTGATTCACCTCCTCTTCTGAACATCTACATCCACTAGATGAGTCACTCTTATCTTCTCTCCTTCTCTCCCTTCCATCTGCACACAACTGTCTTTCAGGTAGCCCCAGCTAGATGAGACAAATCCATCCTGAAAATCCATAGTAAGTTTGAAAATAGAAATGAAATTGATTGTTTAGTGACTGAGAACAGTCTTTTCTGCCACACATCCTGGATATGGGTCATCATGGCTCATATTAACTACTCCTTTCTTTGATGCTGAGTTGTGAGATAAATATGTGAAGAACAAGAAAAACTCTTGGATATATTTAGTTTCCATGGAGTGAGTATTGTCACAATGTTCTTAACACACCAATGCCTAGACTGGGTGCCTTAATACTTCCCCCTGCAAATACAGCTGAATAGTACAGATAACTTCCTTCCCATTCTTATTTTGTAATCATCATTCCCGTGACCCGAGCAAAAAAAAAAAAATTGAGGAACAAGTAAATGAAGTGTATTATTGTATGGTCATATTTGCTCCTTCTTTTTATTACCAGGAAGTTATAGTGAATCAAGTATTTTTAATCCTGTAAAGTGCACAAGTCTTAACACAGCCCTTGCAGTGAGCTCCTCACCCAAGACACCATTTCTTTGCTTGATTTCAGTGACAAATTTTTATATTATCTGTAAAGTTATGGAAATACAACCTAGATGAATTATGAGGTGTGTGAAATTTATTGGAAAATCCCTGAAATGAAAGTGCCCTTAAAATGGTTCAAAACTGTGTCAAATAGAAGAGCATATTGAGAGGCATTGATTAACTGCCAGAAGGATGCAGTGAAAGGTGGTGCCCACGTGAGTCTTTGGTTATTCAGTTTTTCCAGCAGTTCCCTGGATGATGAAGTCCAGTTGGCAATGTCACACATGAAAAACTTAAATCTAATTTTGAACTGTACAGCACATGCAAAGAAATCCCTTGTTTTGTGTTGTGACAGTGAAGCCATGGATAGGATGCTGCCCCTACTTGTGGGCTCTGCACACTGAGAAAAGCATGGAGCAGCAATGGGAATGAAAAAAGAGCCTAGAAAAACCTTTCCAAAAGAAAGGACCAAGTAACTTGAAGCTGTCTGAGGAATTAAGAGCCTTAGCAGTGGTAGTGATGGAGCTCCTCTAGGCATGGACTAGATGAGCCCTCAAGTCTCCTTCCAGCACTGGAGTCTAGGGACTATTTAAATAGGGCACACTCCCTTTATTAGAGACATCTAGAATCAAGAGAGATGAATGTGAGCAAGTTTTAATGCTCAGTTTGGCACATCCCATTATTCCCATCCCACTTTCGGCCCTTAAATTGCCAAGTGAACTTCCCATGTTGAAGATCACCATTAGAAATCTTTCTGCTGCATGTCAGAAGGCAACTTTCTGCATCCTCTTTACCTTCATGGGCTGGTTAGGCCTCTGTTTAGGAAGGCAGAGCTCAGTGCCTTCCTTTATCTCAATGAAAGCACAGTTAATCTTGTCTGTGTGAATTTTGTTGAGTCAGCTCTGAATTTACCACCTCATAGGAAGCTGATGTAAATGTTCCAAGAACTGGGGCTAAATTCTCTGCCACAGAAATTAAAAGCAAACAGTTGCATTTCAGGTCTTAGACCCTAATGTAGTGCCTTACCCTGGGAGTGAGACAAACCTGAACTGGATGGATTTTGAGAATTACTTATAGAAACGCAAAAGATTAGAACTTCTAAATGCAAATAGTAGTGGGAACTATTTAGAGAAGTTCTTCAACTCGAGTAACTTGGAAAATTCCTATATCTAACCACTAACCAAGAAAAGTTCGTGTTCAAGGGTGAAAATTGGTGTGGTACTCAGGAAACAAGGTAGAGAAAATTAAAAGCTGTGTAGGAAGCTCAGGATGCATTTCGCTTCAGCCAGGCTAAAGAAACAGAAAATAATAGGAGTTTTTCCTTCTCGAGCAGAAATTGTTAAAGCTGACCCTTTTATTCAGTGCAGAATAAGGGGTCATGCCTTGTTTCTTTGCTTCTAATGAGGCTCAGGACTTTGTCCAGTATCTTTGTGATGAATCCCAAATCCTCTTCTTACAGAATCAAGTGCAATCCTTCCAATTATTGCCAAAGTAACTCAGGCTGAGATTTGTTACAGAAGTCAGACCTGATGATTTGGGACAGAATTCCAAAACCATGATTTCCTGTGGTTGCTGTAGGATTTTCCCGGTAGGGAATTTTTTTCTTAATGCACATTCAGAGGTTCTCAAATAGTGCAGCGACACCAGTATTCCAGTGGTTGTAGACAAGGCAAACTAAAATGGGACAATTAAGCATTAAGGAAGGAGCACTGATGTTCAGCAGATCCGGACATTTGAGGACAGAAAATTATGGGTGAGATATTAAATAAACAGCTCACTGGTGGGTACCCTTTCTATTGGGTCAGATCTCCATGGCCTGTTTTGGTGTAGTTAACCTGAAACCATTTTCATTGACTGAGCACTATTTGTGCACTGGAGAAGAGTGGGGTTGAGATGGGATCTTTGGATTATCAAATCATACAGTTACAGAGTTACAGAATGGTTTAGGTTGGAAGGGGCCTTAAAGGTCACCCAGTTTCAACCCCTCTGTTTTGGGTAGTGCCACGTTCCACTATCCCAGGTTGCTCCAAGCTCTGTCTCCAGCTGGGCCTTGAACACTTCCAGGGATGATGAGTCAACAGTTTCTCTGGGAAACCTGTTCCAGTGCCTCACCACCTTCACAATAAACTCTTCCTAATATCTAATCTGACCCTACTTTCCTTTGGCTTAAGGCCATTTCCCCTTGTTCTATCACTCCATGCCCTTGTGAGAAGTGCCTCTCCAGCCCTCTTTTCAGCCTCCTTTAGATACTGGAATGCTGCTCTAAGGTCTCCCTGACCATGAGATGATGGATGTTTGAGGTGCAAAGCTCTAAGTAACTTCACAGGCCTGCGGAGGATTCCAGGGCACTTTGTGTCTTTCTCCTGAGGGAGCTCAACTGCTGAGACAAGATGAGAACAGAATTTTGCATCAATATAGTGGTTTTCACATTTTCTCAGTTAATGAGATGTTGATGTAGACACAGACTTTTGAGTCAGCCACCCGTCTGCTGTCACAGTGAAGGGAGAGAAGCAGCAGCAGCTCAGATGACCTATTTCTGATGTCTGCACTGGGGTGAAATGAGCTTCACTGTGAAGTGGCTGCTTCGCTGCACTGGCTATGGACACCTAAATGCTGCAGATGTCACATTTGGTTTGAGGATGCTCACCAAACCTCCCACCTGGCATTCAACTGCCATGAACAAACTCTGCCTGCTATAATTAGCACCAAACATTGCCCTGCACTGCCTTGGTGTCCATAACAGACTCCCAGTGCTTAGAGACCTTGGCAAAAACAACCTCCCTATCACCAGGTCTAATCTCTTCAATCAGATGAGCTAGAAATTTGTCAGTTGTCCTGGAACAAGACCCTGTCACCAACCCCACCATCCCTCTGACTCTTGTACACAGGTTATAAATGCTGGAGCACAGCAAGTTTGGGTCTGAATTCTGGACAGCTTCACTCTTAAAGGGTAATGCAATTAAAGGTGAAAGTGATAGACAGCAGCTGGCAAATCTGTACTATGGAAAGGTCCAAGATGTACCCAAGTCCAAATACCTGTTCTGTTCAGGGCCTCTGATGGTCAATGCCTCTCTAGCGCTGGGAGGAAAAGGAAAGAGGAAGGTGACCTAGATAGGATCAAGCTGACTAAAACATGCTAATGAAATGCAGGAGTTATTTCCATAAAACAGTTCATATTTCATGCCCTGGAGCTGATCTTCCAAGAAAAGAGCAGCTATTTATCAGGCTGTTCAACACAAGTACTCTTACCCTGAGGAAGTTCTCCTCCGACCCTAAGGAATTAAACTGTCCACATTTTACAGACAGACCTTATTTCATCACCTGCATCCATCCAACTGAGGGAGCTGCCTGCTTAGCTTTGGAGTTTGCAGAGGAATCATTCATGTGGGGCAAACAGCCTCAAACTTTCTCCCAGAGATGAGGACAAAGCTTATTGTAACTTAAGGACATTCAGTGCGGAAAAGGGGTCCTCACCCCAAAATGCTGAGCTCAGACAGTGAGTGCAATTGGCTTTGAATCTGATTGTATTTACCAACTGAACTAAAATGTGCAAATTTTGCTGGAGGTCACCTTCATCCAACAGAATTCCATCAAGTGTGGGATGGTCTTGTGTTTTGAAAGGGTACAGTGACACTGCAGGCAGGAAATCAGGTAAATAAACATGTGGGATCTTTTATATCTCCTCTGGATGTACACTCACCCTTTTCTCAATTGATGCCTCTGATTATTCACAGTTCAGCCCTTCTGAAGACCTGTCTATTTTGATCACTGCATGGTGATGACCAAGGACAACTCTATACAGTCCTCTGAATAAAGCATAAAAGAAATGAAGAAATCTTGTAATTTTAGGCTCTGTCCTAAGGTGGATGGTTCCAACTCCTAAATTTCTTTTTTTCTAGTTTCCAGAGATCAACATTCCTTCATCTCAAGAGTTTGGCTTGCAACTTAGTTTTAATATAGGGAATTATTAAATAAGTTTCTGAAAGTGAGAATATTTTGGGTAAAGAGTTTCACATGTCCCCATGTCACACAGAGGCTGATGTCACTTATGTTGAAGGAACAAAGAGAGGACAATTTCCAGGGCTGATTTACTTCCTATCAGCCACACTGCCCCTCGCTCAGATGCCCTCATGACCATCTTCATTATATCTGTCACCTGCATGATACAAAGAGTAGCACTCAAAAAACATCTCATTAGCCGTTTTCATGGTGAGCAAGTGGAAAACCTGAAATATGTGATGTGACTAATAAAAGCCAGACACTGAGCCTCCTCAATTTAGAGTGTTTTTATCAGGTCATTTAAAGTTAGAAGTAGAAAGTACTCCAGTTGCTTTGCCAGATTGTGCACTTAGACTATAAAAGAATAGATGAAAGATAATATGAAAAAATAAATCATAATAGAATTATAATATCTACCTGTTTGGCTGTTCAGTATTCACCAAGGTGATTGCATCTGTATCATCTCTCTTTAGTGGGATCAAGAAGATTGAAAAATCAAATATTTGCACAAAGACAGTAACTGCACCCATTTTAATGCAATTGGGTTTGCATCCTGGTTGCTGTGGCATCTCAGACATCCATGCACAGCCAAACCTCAGCTTCTCACACTCCCCAAAAAGTGACATTGTCTGAGCAGAGTTGCTGGCACTCACTGATTGTGACAGGCATTGCTGTGAGCTCCCCATGGTGGCACAGCCTGGCTCTGCCTTTGGAATGCTCCATTGTGGCAACATCCAGCTCCATGGATGAGTTATGAGAAATCATAACCAACAAATGGGAATTTCTCATACATGGGAAACCAGAGGAGCTAAGAGAGGGAGAGCGTCATGAGAAGGACCTGCTGCCAAAGGCAACAAGCATCAGAAGAAGCCCAGAGGAGACAGTTAAGAGCACCTTGTCCTAATTTTGGCTCCTCCACTAACTCCAAAGGTGGATTGGGAAGTCACTTCCTTGCCTTTCCCCTTGCCCAACATCTGTCAACTCTTGATTACAATAAATTCTTGATAAAAACCTTCATGTTAACTGCAGAGATGTCTCTGTGTTCTGCTTGACGCCATGTGCAGTCTTTGAGCTAAGACAGGACTATATCTTAGAATCACAGAATCATTTGGGTTGGAAGGGACCTAAAAGATCATCTTGTTCCACCCCCCTGCCATGGTTGGGGACACCTTCCACTATCCCAGGTTGCTCCAAGCCCTGTCCAACCTGGCCTTGAACATCTCCAGGGATGGGGCAGCCACAGCTTCTCTGGGCAACCTGTGTCAGAGCTCACTAGACACACAGTAAAGAATTTCTTCCTGATATCCAATTTAACGCCGTCCTCTGTTAGTTTAAAGCATCCCCCCTTGTCCTGTCTCTTCATGTCCTCATACAAAGTCCCTTTCCAGCTCTCTTGGAGACTGCTTAGGTACTGGAAGGTGTCTGGAGTTCTTCCCAGACCCTCTTCTTCTCTGGGCTGATGGATTATTGAAAACATCTCCTCCTAATCCTGAATAACTAGAAAACAACAGAGCAGAAGTTTAGTCAAAATGTTTCTACCTTACATTTAAAAAGAAAGAGAGAAAAGCTTCATTTGTTTTTGCTTCAGGAAGCTCTCTGAGCCAACGGAGAAGAAAGTCCCTTTCTAAAATAACAAGAAATTCATTAGCACTGCTTGTACTTTTTTAAGGTCACCATTACAGATATTTTTGATAACACATCCTTTTACGCACATGTGGTCTGGTCTGATGGTGGAGATAATGCTGTTTACCTGAAGAGTAGGTCTGGGGTGGGGGTTTTTTTATGTCTTCCTTGTTTTTCAGGAACAGGATGGACAGTGCTCACACCTGGCCATTGCTCATTTATAGTTTAGGCACTGGAATGAGTGTAGAAGGAAAAACAAGGCACATGGTGAACATCTTCAGGTTAGAAAAGACGAAAGCTCAGTGTTCAATTTCCATCATTTGCCTTCCATGATATAATGATCTGATCCATGGTGGGATCAGATCATCAAGGACTTTAGAGGACTCTATCTCTGGCTATACTGCTTTTTATTTTTTATTTTTTTTAAGAAATATAAGAGTTGACAGGCTGGGCTACATTACCTGTCAGGGTAGTTCAGGATCAGGCACTTTTCAACAATCAGGATAATATTTCTGAAGGAAGTGGCAAGAAATTCTGCCCAGAAAAATGCAGAATAATCAGCCTTTGTTCCTAATCTTGTTTTAGCTTCCACTCATTAGGTTGTTTTATATAAGACAAAAGTTTTTCTGTCTTGAATGAGATGTACACTCAGAATAAACACACAGCTCTTTGTTTCTTACTCAAACAGCATCCTGTGAATTGTAAAATTATCAGGAACTGCATGGTAAACGATTATGTATTTTCATAAAATTAAACTATGATCAAAAATAAGTCCTAGGATAATAAGTGGAATATGGAAAGTGTCTCAGTAAATTAGGAAAGTGCTGTTCCAAGGATTGTGTTCCAGGGATGATTGACCACTTGGCCACAGCCCATGTTTGAAAACGTATTGGGCATCTCAGTTTTAGAAAGCTAAAACTGGATGGAATTAATTATATTATAATTGTGTAAGACAACATCCCTGAGTCTATATATCCATATATATGGTCCTCTTGTGAGATGGAAAGTGTAACTTCTAAACAGCTGAAAAATGCTGCTTGGGGCTTGAGGAAGCTCCAAATCCTAAACCAGAGTCGTATCCCTTAGACCAGACTGGTTGGGGATGAGGAAGTTCCAGTGTTTCTGTCTCTGTTGGCATCACACACCTCTGTGGCAGAAACAGTCTGGAAGGGTTGGCATTTAAGTCCTCTAGGACCACCCTAAACCAGCATTTCTTCATTTAACAGATTCTGAACATCTGTCTTAGCTTCAAAACTCCACCTGGAATATCAATGCCACACTTCAGGGCCCAGGATATTGCACATGTTCCACATGGAAAGAAATTCACACAAAAAGACAGATGAGACCACGTCCCAGCACAAAATTCTGCATGGTAAATAAACTGAATTTCTGTCTAAAAGCTGGGGATCCCAGCTTTTTTTTTTTTTTTTTTTTAAATGGGGGAGAACACCTTTTGATGTTTTCCCAGTGATAAGAGCACTTGGAGAGCAAGTCCAGAGCAAGTCTGGATGCTGAATCTTCTTCATTCTCTCTGGAGAAGTACAGCAACTAACAAAGCCATAGAAATAATCACAGTCTCATCAAACAGTTCAGATTGGAAACAAGGCTGGTAATGAGATCCCACCTGGATTTATCCACTTGAGGCTTGCAAACCTGCAAGGATGGAGACTGCACAAGCTCTCTGGGCAGGTTGTTACTACCCATGAGCATCTCCGTGCCCATCATTGTACTTTTAACACCAAATAGTTCTGTTTATGTCAAGAATGTCATGACAGTCACCACGACAAGATGCTAGAGAATTCTCTTTGAACTTCAAGTTCTTGGACTCAGCTGTTTTGGGCTGAAAACAGGGGTTCATGAGAACTTGCTATAAATCTTGAGCAAGCGGAAGGGTAACCTCACCTATCTGTGAATCATCAGAGCAGAGGCATTTCCAGAGCAATGTCGCTCTGCTTGATAACAACCCACAGTTCTTAGAATTTAATCTCATATCCAGAATTTTATTTCAGTCCAAAAAGGCTACCTGTAAATTTGGATAGAGCTTTCATTCAGATGTTTGTAAAGCTCATTTTCTTCTCCACTTCCAAACCCTCCCTCGCTGTTTGCCTTGGCTTCCAGTATCTTTCTCTGTTATTAGCTTTAAAACTGGTGACCAATGCAACAGAAGTTTGACTCTCCTAATCCCCTTCATTTCCATAAAATCACAGAATCATAAAACATTTTAAGCTGGAAGTGATACACAGGGATGACTAAGCCCAACTCCCAGCAAAGTTCTTAATCCAGATCTTTGTAGGTGCATTTCAACTCAGGATCTTCTAGAATTCCAAAAATACAAACTTCCTGAAATCCCTCCCAGTGGGATTTTGAGCATGTAAGAAACCTGCATTTTTGGCACAGAGACCCACTGTGTGGCTAACACAGAGGAGTTCTGAATAATTTCTTAAGCAAATCCTTCCCAACAGCACAATCCCTTTTTTCCCTCAGTGATACAGATATCCTATCTGTACTGAGTCTAGTCATGTGTAATATTTTCACTGTTATATTTATGATGTTCTCTTGCTTCTTCAAATAACCTTGAGACAGTGGCAGTAGGACAAAATGGTCATTTCCTTATTTAAAGTATGTTTTTTTCCCATGGCTGCCAAACAAAAACACTCCCTGTGCAGTGTCAAAAGCAACAGAGTTTTCTTTAGTTGTCATCAAAAATATTGAAGTATGTGTGTTGGAAACTTCATCTGTGATGAAATGTTTCTGTTCTGAGACATTTCTTACTCATTTTAGTTATGGAACTCAGTCAAAGTATGAAACTAGGTGAAAATGTGAAGCAAGTAAAAAATAGGGGAAAAACCCCCAGGAGGTTTGGGTCATTCTAAACATGGCAAAAGGTACTGTTTCCTTCACTGCTTTCACAGTCACATTTTCAGCTGTTCCCTTAGCAGAAGAAAGAATATTTCAAATGCCTTTCTGACCATTTTCAATTCCTTCAGGTTGCTACTCCTTGAAGTTCGTTTTTTTGTTCTTTTTTTTTAAGGTAGCGAACCTATGCTGATCTTCCCAAGCCAGGACAAGTTTTCCACTGGGACTTTCCTCTTTATATTTCATTTTGCCCTGTGGGCAGAGTTGAAGATCATTGGGAGGATAACAGGAAGCATTTTCTGGGGGCAAAACAAAAAAAAAAAAAGGAAAATCAAATCTAGAAAGGTTTGGAGGCTGTGCCAGGGTCACCATAATAAGTGTGGTGTGTAGCAGGGTTGGTTCTCTGCTTGGTATCTCCACCATTGGCTAGAAACCACCATTTAATGGGATTTAACTACTTTTTGAGCAGGTTGACACTTCTCTGATCAGCCCTCATGTTTTGCTTTAGTACCACATACTCATCCCCAACATTTCCCACCTGTGTGAGTGGGAGCTACTCAGTTGTCGTGATCCGCAGAGGTTCTGAAGGGTGCTTTCTCACAGCCACCCCAAAAAACTCCAGCTAGGTTGCCATGCACTGCCCTCTAATGCCATTCTGGCATATTAGCAGCCCTCATCTTCAGAGGAGATCTGTAACGTAGAACAAATTATCCACATCCAACAAAAACTGCTATCAATGCTTTAGGGAAATGAGACATAAATTAGACATTTATAGGCTGCTTCCCCACCCCCCCCCCCGCCCCCAGCACTGCTTTATTTACACATTCTTAGAGATCCCCATCAGGCAGAAAAATGAGAACTCTCTATTGTAAGGGTCGGTCCGAAGTTTCCCTCGATTTTGCCTCTCGACCATCACAAGAAGACCTCGAGGACCCCCACCCAGGCTGACTCTGAACAATGGTTTCCTGGCCTGGCCAAGATGGATGCTTGCCGAGTGACTGTGTGCTGGTGTATTGTGTTCACTGGACTGTGCTGTTGTGGCACCAACCAGAGGTTGTGTTGTACCAACTGAGGACTGCTCGACCACACCTGTCTCCTGCAGCACCACACAATGGTCCATAAAGCTTCCCACCTCTTGGCCAGAAGCCACTCGCTTTGGAGAAGGACTATAAAAGAGCAACCCTCTGGAGAAGACCCTTTGAGATCTCCCCACGGACGAAGACTCGTCTATCGGCTGGTCCGTGAGGACGTCCGTCTTGTCTGTTGGTAGCTATTTTCCCATCCCCTTCTTTTTTCTTTTTCTCTCTCTATGCTTTGTTTCCTATATCTCTCCCATCTATCACAACTGAGTTGTTGGCGTTTAATGAAAATGCATTGCTGTTGTTGAATAAACTGATTTTGTCCCCTGCATTTTGCCTGTTTGCACCTTTGAGATCAAACGAACCATCACGACACCCGCTCCATATTAATAGCGGATCGTGACACCTATTTACCTTTTTCTAGAGCATTTTGGATGCTTGATGCTTCCAGGGTTTCCTTCAGCTGCCTCTCTTCACCCAACACATCTGGTTGGTTTTAGGTTAGGTTATTAGGTTTATATTAGGTTTTTTATTTCACTGCTGCTTCTTGGAGAGGAAAAGATACCCAAGAATGCAGGTGGCCACTCAAATGTGCATCTGCATGCTGGATTTATGAGGATACTTTCTCCTTTTTTAAGATTGTAATGCTTCCCAGCAGCCTGTTTGCTTTCCTGCTTCCTTCCTTCACTAAGTAGGCATTTCTGGAAAATTATCCACGATGAATGCAGCATCTCTTTCCATAATGGAAGCAGCTGATTTAGAGCTGCCGCTGTGTGTGTTTTGTTAGTGTTAGTTTCTCTTGTGTGCATTGCTTTGCATTCATTAACACTGGGTCCCATCTGCCATCTCATCACCCAGCCAGTGCCATGCCATCCTTCTGCAACTTCTTGCTTCCAGCTTTTGGCTGATTACTCTAAAAAAATTGGGATTTGCAGCAGATTTCACCACCTTAGCTGTTCACCTTTTCCAGGTGGCCTGTTGGTACAATGAGGGGTTCCATCAAGGCTGGTGGCTCTTCTCACAGTGGGAAAAATCAGGTTATTTACATTTTTTTGGACCTCCCTGTGGTTAATCCCATCTCCATAATCTCCTCTCCTCTCCTCTCCTCTCCTCTCCTCTCCTCTCCTCTCCTCTCCTCTCCTCTCCTCTCCTCTCCTCTCCTCTCCTCTCCTCCTCTCTCCTCAGTTCAGGAGACCTAGCTGCATCAAACTCATCTCAAAATAATGAGAAAACTGTGAAGCTGGGAGAAAAGAGCTGCAAGAAAATGTACGAGATTAGAAAGGCAGGTACAGAGGTAGAACTGGTGACACAACAGTCACGAGTGGAATTCAAGGGAAAAAGCACCAACATGGAAAGGTTTGAAATACGAATGGAAAAAAATAAAAATAGCTGGAAGATCAGACTTCAACATCTGTGAGGGTCTGTAGGAGGCACAGAGCTGGCCAGTGCTCCCCCACCTTTGCAGATGTAGCTGAAAAGGAGATTTCGGCCACAACATACCCACCTTCAAGATGTGTAGTGCTGGGGATGACCTCACATATTTTTCCTCCATTTCCAGTCTGTCTGGGATCTTAGCAGCAGGGTGAAGTTTCTTTATCTGCCTGCAGCCTCCCCAGATTTAATAAGAAGGATTTTCTTGGCTCCTTCACTCCTAAATGTGTGTGTACAAATACATTGTGGCTATTGTTACAAACAATGATGGATCGGTTTTGATCCATGTCAATGCACTTTCCAGACTTAACCAAGAGCTGGTTCTCTCCTTGTGAGTTACCTGACTCATGGCTTTAAATAGGTAGTCATTTACAGGTCTGATAATTCAACCTTCACCCTCCCTGTTATGACTTGTTCTGAGGAGGAATAAAAATCTCCTGTTGCTCTCATGTTTTCCACCTTTGCAGACTCTAATCTCCTTTGAGTTTCTCCCAGGGGCTGTCATGCTGTGATATTGCTCTGTGACATTTCAGTCCACAGGGACTTCTCTCAGTACCTTTTGATACAATCAATTATTTGATTCCTTCCTTTAACATAATATACATAGTTCTTTTCTCAGCGGGAGCCTTACATTGTAAAAGTAGTGCCTTGCTGATATTTTTTTCTTCCACAAGGTTATAGATACATGCATTATATCAATCCTTCCTTTAAAAAATGCAGGCAACCATAGAAGATGCTTGGGAGATCCTCTATAAATAACGTGAATATAATTTCTTCTTATATTTAAGAAGCTTTCGCTGTCATTATGAAAATAGACGTATCTATAAATGTGTTTAGAAAGCTTGGGTTAATAGAAAGCAGCATAAGTAGGACGGGAAGTGGCAGCTTTATTTATTTTTTCAGCTAACCACGGGGAAATAAACTGCACAGTAGCACAGTCGGAAGCAATGCTGGAGATAGACTTTCTGATTAATACAGAGATAGTGCTTGTAATATTTTGAGGTTGAGCCGCCAGATCTATGTGCTTCAGGGCTGGAGGTTGTGCTTGGCTTTGCAGACAGTCTTGCATGCTCATCTGCATCATCAAATAGTGAAGGGCATAAATACAGCCCTGCCCTCGGTTCCTGTCACTGTCATCACAGAGATCAGTGCCTGTCCCCCTGCTCTCGGGAGGATGCTGAAGACTCCAGTGAGGTTCTCCCTCAGCCTCCCCTTCTCCCGCAGAACGACCTAAGCGCCCTCAGGGCTTCCCCCGCAGACCTTTCCCCATCCCCGTAGCCTCTTTCGGACGCTCTCCGTGGTTCAGGGATTCTGTGATTAAATAAAAGCTCCGAGCGCAGATTACACTCGACATGCGCTGTGAGAACTCGAAGGAACCTGAGCTTCTTCTATGCGGGTAGGCAGCTTCTTCGCCACTGGGAGGGCAGCTGAGGCGGCAGCATTCCAACACTCCCTGCCGCCTCTGCCAGCCTCCGGGCGCTGCCGTGCCGCCATCTCGGTCCCTACTGGGTCGGCCGTGAGCGGTGGGAATGACGGAGATGCCGTGCCGCCCTCACAGTGCCGACTGGTCCGTACTGCGCTACCTGGCTGTAAGGGGTGGGAATGGCGGCGGTGCCGTGCCTCCCTCCCGGTCCCTCACAGTCCCGACTGGTCCATACTGCGGTGGCTGTGAAGGGTGGCAATGGCAGCACCGCCATTGCCACCCTCCTAGTCCATACTGGGCCGGCTGTGAGGGACGGCAATGGCGGCGGTGCCGTGCCGCCCTCCCGGTCCGTACTGCGCTGGCTGTGAAGGACGACAATGGCGGAGGTGCCGCTCCCTCCTCCCGCCCCCGGGGGGCGCTGGCGCGGCGGCCGCACGGGGCGCAGTGCGCAGGCGCGGCTCTTCCCGGCGTGCTCAGCGCCGGCTCATGGCGGCGGCGGCGCCGGGGCGGGTGAGTGGCGGCTCCGGCCCGGCCCCGGCCCTGTGGGGAGGCGGCTCTGGGCCCCGCGGGGTGTGGGGAGGCAGGGCAGGGCGGGTGTGCTACGCTCAGCGGCTCCTCGGAGGGGTTCGAGCCTATGTGCAAGGTGGGGAGGCGTCAGGGCCTGCTTCGCCCCCTGTGTTCCTGGAGCGACGGAGATCGCAGCCCACCCTTCCCTTTATCGTGGGGACATCCCCTG
Source organism: Acridotheres tristis (assembly GCA_037013685.1). Classification (NCBI taxonomy): domain Eukaryota; kingdom Metazoa; phylum Chordata; class Aves; order Passeriformes; family Sturnidae; genus Acridotheres; species Acridotheres tristis. The sequence goes on from CM072885.1 coordinate 3,316,668, forward strand.
TGCCTTGCTCTCTTGTCCCTTCCCCGCGGCGTCTGTGGATTCATCCTTATATCCATCTATGCGTTGTCCAGGGAAGGGCAGCGCAGGTGGGGAAGGATCTGGAGCACAAGTCTGAGGAGGAGTGGCTGTGGGGGCTCAGCCTGAAGAAGAGGAGGCTCAGGGGGGACCTTCTGGCTCTCCACAGCTCCCTGACAGGAGGGAGCAGCCGGGTGGAGGTCAGGCTCTGCTCACAGGTAACAAGCGACAGGACAATAGGAAATGGCATCAAGCTGCACCAAGGCAGGTTCAGGCTGGACATTGGGAAGAATTTCTTATCAGAAAGGGTGGTTAAACGTTGGAACAGAATGCCCAGGGAGGTGATGAAGTCCCCATCCCTTGAGGTGTCCAGGGAAAGACTGGATGTGGCAGTGAGTGCTCTGGTCTGGGTGACGAGGTGGGGATCAGTCACAGGTTGAGCTCGATGATCTCAGAGGTCTTTTCTGACTTGATTGATTCTGTGATTCCACAGTGCATCCTGTCTCCCCCTGATAGCATCACTCCTCCTGCCAAAATCCCACTGCTCTGTGGCAGGTGGGAATTCCCACAACATCCTGTCCTCATCCTGTGAATGTGCCTTTAAAACCCCTGCTGTGTTTCATCCTGAGGCCAGATGTTTAATACTCTTCAAAACCTCCTTTTTCTTTTTGCAGTAAACTTCTTGCTACTGAGACCTAATTGTTCATATTCCACTGCAGGATTAAATTAATTCTTGACCAGTTTTCATTACCTTTCAAACTGTTCCATTTGTATAGCTTTGCTCTAGTTTTCTGTATTTACCACTAGCCAAAAAAAGGTCAATTTTCTCTGGCTCTAGGAAAAGTGAAATAAGAAGTGGTATACACATATATGCAAACCGTTAGCAAATAACTTGGAAATAGGTTTGTGGTGTGATCTGTTTTTTCTTTTGTCTTTCAGTTTTAAATTGAAGAGAAAATGTCACTTTATGATGACTTGGGGGTTGAGACCAGCGATTCCAAAACAGAAGGCTGGTCCAAGAATTTCAAACTACTGCAGTCTCAATTGCAGGTGAAGAAAGCAGCTCTCACACAAGCAAAGGTACAGTCCCTTTGTGGTTTTGCTTTCTGTTTTTCAGACTTCTTTCGTGTTCAGTGCATTGTATTTGTGATCTCAGAATACTGATTTGGGGTAATCTTGCTGGCATTTGTATGTGAGTTTGTAGCAAAGATCCTGGCAAAGCTGAAGGGGGAAAAGGGAAAATGCATTTTTCTTGGTGTTTCTTAGAGGGAGTGTTGCAAAATTAAAACTCAAGGAAGCCCTGATGTATGTGCCACAAACCTCTGAGCTTTTAACCAGCAGAGCCAAAAGCTAATCTCCAAATTTAGCTTTAAAGATAACAAGCTTTATAAATATTTTTTAATGTAAGTAGGGGTCTATTTACATGTTTACATCATTTTATGTTTGTTATTTAAAAGGCTGTTGGTGCTAACCTGAAAATTATTATGTATTAGAAATTTTTACAGCAAGTATTTCCACAGTAGATGAAAGGGAGGAGTGCAAGCTGATTCTTATTAGACTGTGGCAGAGCCATTTTCTCTTTTTATTGCTGCTTCTTTTTCTTCCACCCTTTTTCTTTGAGCAGGGCTGATATTTTGGTTCAGGCAGGACACAGGTGCTTTTTGGGCTGTGTAGGTTCTGTAGTGAGACTACTTAATTAAAAGAAGAAGCAGTAGCAGTGATGCCAGATACCTAAGTAGCCACAGAATATTTTTTTCACTGGAGTTACTCCTGATTTGTACTGCTGAAATTGAGGGCAGGATTTAGTTGATGATTGGTACAAACTGCCTGATGAAGTTTACTGACTGCTGTATTAGTTATATCCTTTGTCCATGTAACTGATGTGTATCCTTAGCCTAACAGAAGAATAGAATAGGATTAGAAAACTCAAAAGTTCAGAAGAGATTAAAATATTTTATCTAGTGATAAATGGGAGGAACTTTGGAATAAGTCTGAATTTCTTAGAAACTAACTCAGGTCAAACTCAGCTGAATTGATTGGGTGAATTTTTAATGTGTTTCTGGTCCCAGTCGAAACCTAGGATGATTCACTTAACACGGCAAAGTATATCGAGTAAGTTGATTTTTAGAAAACTGCTTTATCTTTTTTAGACATTGTGTGTTTTGGCGATTTTTACAGAGTCAGAGAACAAAACAAACCACAGTCCTTGCTCCAGTGATTGACCTAAAACGAGGTAGCTCCTCTGATGAGAGACAGATTGTGGACACACCCCCTCATGTAGCAGCTGGGCTAAAGGTAAGAGCAGAGCAGCTAAAAGTGCAGCTGTTAACAAATATTTTGGAAGTTGAATATTTCCTAGTGGTCAAAAAAGTGATTATTTTCTGAGAATGTCTTCCTCTGCTGAGAATTCTTTAACTAACGTTACAACTTCAGACTTCCATGTGGTACAGCGTGGAATTACCATGGTTAATAGGCAGTTTTAAAACAGTGTTCTTAGAATCCTGGACAGCTTCAAATTACTTGGCAAGACAACAATTTGGGCAGCTAAATAATTACTATAATTGTGATTGCATCACTGTTGGAACTGGACCTGTATAACAATCAACTGAAAAATAAAATAAGAGACACCTAACCTTTTAAATGGAATTTTCATGGTAAGGAATCAAGAGAAAACCCCTTCCTGCAGCTTTTTCAAATAAAAGGTTCTGAAATGGTTCTTTAAGATTAGAGGAGAACAGTCTGTGTGTTTCTGTTGGTATTATATCAATAGCAGCTGATAAAAAGCCTGATGAGATTGTGTGGGAGGACCCTGGCAGATGGTTGCAGCAGCAAGATGCCATAAAGCTTCCAAAAATGCATTCATGGGGTTTGAAAAATTCCTGTCCATACTGATTTGCTGCTGCTTTGCATTTTGCAAGAGGAGGGGGTGGTTCCTTCTTCATGGGAAAAATTTGATGTAATGAGAGACTGGATGAAATGTTTGTTTTAAATAAAGCCAAGTTTCTTCTAGCACCCGTGGGATTAGGATATTACCTGACATCACAGAAGTCAAGAATCCGAAGTGTTAAATTTTTCCTTTTTGACTGGGTGTTGTTTTCAGATCTAAGCTAAATTTTTTTTTTTTTTTCAGGATCCTGTCCCTAGTGGTTTTTCTGCAGGAGATGTGTTGATTCCCCTGGCAGATGAGTATGATCCCATGTTCCCAAATGACTACGAGAAGGTGGTGAAACGTCAGAGAGAGGAACGGCAGCGGCAGCGGGAGCTGGAGAGGCAAAAGGAGATTGAAGAGAGAGAAAAGTAAGGCTTTTGTTTAAATATTTGGCACATTGACTCTTATCTAAAGAATAAATATGACAATTTGTTTAGTTTTATCTCTGTTTTCATGGAAGTTCTTAGAGATTTTGTGAACACTGCATGCTTGTAGAAGCAAGTGCAGTGTTTTACTGAAGTTTTAATGCTCTTAGTAAAAAACATCTAACAGTGCAAAAACAATAAGAATTATGAGCTTTGCAGCCTATTCAGCTGAAAGACCTTTGTCAAAATTATTCTGAATTTACTTTGTTTCAATAATAGCAGCAATATCTGGATACTTCATGATTGTTATCAGACTTTGACCTTGCAGATGTTTCAGAGTACTTAATATCAGTGTCACCTGACTGCAGAAAAACCTTTTCCACACTCAGTGATGAACCATCCTTTCTGCTTCTAAAAACTTCAAACTGATCTATGACTGCATTAAGTTTTAAATGTAGCTAGCACAGCCTTTGAGAAGCATAGTTGCATTTCCTCTTTTAATCCCCTGCAATCAGTAATTTAATATAAAGTAAGTTAATTATGTGTTTTTTAATCTATTGTCTCTGGACAAAAGAAAATACTATTGTATTTTAATGCCCTTTCCCTGAAATAAGAAATCTCTATAATCCTGTTAAGGAAGTTGAATGCAGATTCCATAAGCAGTAAAATGTCTGCCAGCCAGGCAGAAGATTACATTTGCTCATTTCAAGTGAAGTGAACAAACCATCTTCATCACAGTGTGAATCATCTGAAGTCTGGAATTATAGTTCTGCTGCCCTGTTTAGATTGTGGAAATTAATATTTTTAGTCACTGGGTCTTCTCTGTCTTCTCTTGATTATATCTTTTGATGGAGAAGGAATACCTGAGGCTCGTCCCTGCTGGCATGCAAGACCTCAGGAATCTGGGATGTGATTCCCACAGCTTCAGCATTGACTGCTCTTAGGTTGTATTTGTACTTGTGTGTGGGCCAGGAGTCTTTATACATATAAACATTAGAGAAAAGAGGTGAAAAATGTGTACTAAATTCTGATTTCAAACGGGGGAAACAATATCAGCCAAACCTGCATCAGATGTGTGTTTTGGGAGTACAGGCCATACATTTGTCCTGATTTCACAGTGTAGAGGTTCAGAAAGTGGTTCCACAATAGAGCTGTTTTTATCATCTTTTAGCACAGTTTGGTGGCTATGCTAAGAAAAAAATCTGATTTGTGCACCAGGTGGTGCTCTAACTTTTGAGAAAAATTGCTTTTCCTTTTTGTTGTATTAAAATGAGTAATTTCTTGATCACATCAGATAACAGCAAAAGTGAAAACAAATCTTGAAGCATTCCTTACTTCACATTAGAAGTTATTCCTAAATCTTATTATAATTGCCAAGCAAGCTTCTCAACAATCTGATGTTTAAGCATGAGGCTAGTTTTTATTGAGTAGATGATATTACTCTGTATAGCCTGTGATGGGAAATGTAAAAGGGATTCTGTCCAAAGCAGGGTGATTGATTAAATAATGTCTGTTACCTTGCTCTCTGTTCTATCCAACACCTGTTCCACAGTAGTCATTCAGTCACTCTGGTCTGTTTGGACAAAATTTATTCAGGTGCTTCCTCCTTTCCTTGCATTCTTTTTGGCTGACTTGCAAGTGAAAAATGATCTTGATTTAGATCCACCTTCTGTTTTACCAAAAATGTCCCATGAGTGTAAAAACAAAGAAACAAATGGTGAGGGTATTAACTTGCACTTTCATGGGAAACATGTTAAATGTCAGTTGGATGGAGCAGAATAACTCACCCTGCAGAGGTGAGATCACAAATTAAAACAAAGAGTTGACTTCCATGGTTTCTCATGCTAACTTGCTGTGTCTCCTAGAAGGCGTAAAGACAGACACGAAGCCAGCGGGTTTTCAAGACGACCAGACCCAGATTCTGATGAAGATGAAGATTATGAAAGGGAGAGAAGGAAAAGAAGTAAGGGAACTGCTTATGGTTTTGGTGTGGAAAGAGGAGAAAGAGAGGGAGGGAAATTCACAGTCCTAGTTCATGGATTCTATATTTCTGTGTCCTCACATGAGTACACTGTCAATTCTGAGCCTTTAGAATAAATCTGGGATTTTATTACAACATAATACAATGGAGAAGACTGGTATTTTTCTATGGAGGCATATGGCAGCCAAATTGCTTGTGGAACTACCTGTGTTCATCCTTAGTTTGTAGATACCTGGTGGAAGTTCCTGCATGGTGTAGGTTCCAGGGAAGGGGTGAGGCATAACATAAAATCACTGAGCAAATCAGAGTTTGCACTATTATGCCTTTTAATTCCTGCATTTGTTACATCAGTGCCCTCAGAGCTTGTCAGGTGATGTGGATCGGAAATACGTCTTCGCATAAACAAAATTAGTCTTCATTCTCTTCCAGCAACAAAGTTACAATAAATAATTCACATCTGTTGTGATATCCTCCAAATGTGTTGTGTGCCATTTTGCTCATAGGTATGGGAGGAGCTGCCATTGCACCGCCCACTTCTCTCGTTGAGAAGGACAAAGAGCGTGAGTACTCCAAAATCCTCTTCTCCAAACCCAGCAGTGTTAGTTTTTTTACTCAACTTTTTATTTAGTTAAGTCCTCCTGCTTTTCCCACTGCAGTCTTTGTAGCAGCAGGACATGAACAAGTTGTTTGTTCATGGGGGGAGGCTGTGGGGGACCTGTGATGCTGCCCTGTTTCACATCTCTGTTCTGAAGAAATCTTTCTGCATTGCTGGACAAGTGACTTGGCAAACTGGGCTCTTCCAACCATGTGCAGCTACTCACTTCTGATATGCAAGAAGAAATGTCACAAGCAGGTTTCTCTGGGTAGACTAGAAACCTCCACAGTGTGTAGAGAGAATTTTTCCATTGCTCTTTCCTTGAGGAGGTACTTAGTGAATATCTTTTCTAAAGGAGTTATGCACTAGAGACAGAATTTTTTAAGTTTTTCAGGGATGCAGTTTAGCTGACGAGATTTGTGTGCAGTGGTGGTGAGGATCTCAGTTGTCCACAAGATGGCATCATTTTGCTATAGGAACAAAACCATTACCTTTTCTTTTTCATGTTTAACTGTTGTAAATTTTAGGATTTAAAATAATTACCAGTATGTTGTCTACTTTCGAAAATAATAATAAGAAAAAATCCTATGCACACAAACTATGCTTTGGGAGTCCTCATTGTATTTATGAGAGGATTAAAATGTAAAAAATACCTCAAAGCTTAAATGCATGATACAGTGAAAGCATTTGATACATAAAAACATTCAAAACAGGAAGACATTGTTTTGAGTATATAATTAAGAGCAATTGATCAGTGTCAAGGAAAAGTAAATACAGGGTGGAAATAGTAGAAATATCCTTAAGGGCAGAGCCTTTAAAACATGACATGGTCCCACAAAGAAACCTTTGTATGGCTTCTCACTTGATGCTCAAATCCAGGCTGGAAGAAAATAAGAAAATATTGGTTTAGCAAAAGTCCCATAGTCCAGTCCGTCTGCTGTTTAATTAAGAATTATTTTTCCTCATATTATATCCTCAAACTTCATGTCTGACTTTTTATTTGATAAGATACAAGAGCTAGTGTACAAGAAAATATTTTAAAATTAAGTCAGTCTGGTAAAAGTCCTTAAGTCCATTAAAAAAGTGATTTTTTTCTAGTGTTCTAGTAGGCTTTTTTTTTTTTCAATTTGCTGTTTGACTTGTCAGTGGAAGGTGATTTAATAATCCGACCAGTATGATTGAGATATCCAGATCCATCTCCATCCCCAGGAAGAGCTGCAGTTCAGAAATTCTCAGTGAGATGAGTTGCATTCATTCTTTTTAATAGACTTTTTAATATGGTTTCTCTTCTCTGCAGATGTGTGGTGTATTTTTATTACAGTCCTTGGGCCTTGAGTGTGGTGTATTTTTATTACAGTCCTTGGGCCTTGAGTTGTTTGCATTGATCAATTTTTGTTATCATTCTGTTCTGATGAATGGGAGTTTGTCCTCCAGATAAACTCTTTGTAGTGCAGGTGGTCTCTTAATGTTCCTCTTCTCCACTTAATAAGAGGTTAATAAATGCATAATAGAGCTGTGGAAATCTACATCCAATGAGGAAAACCCAGAATAACTCAGATGTTGTTTCTGAGGGAGAGGTGGGGGGATGTTAAAACAGTGTGTGCAAAGGAAACCTTCTTCTGATTTGGATTTATGTGGAAGACCTTTTCATAGTTTGTTAGGATTTTCTTGAAAAAAACCCAAATGTCTCTGTTTTCTCCAGCTGTAGCATCATTCCCATATGAGGAGGAGTCAAGACCTCGGGCACCTTCTTCCAAAGCAGCAATTCCTCCTCCAGTGTATGATGAGCCAGAGAGACCTCGTTCCCCCACAGGACCCAGCAACTCCTTCCTCGCCAACATGGGGTAAATAAATGAGTGATTCCTGCACATTTTGTGGGAAAAGGCATTGGAAGGTAGTGGAAACCAAAAGCTGAAATAGTTTGTCAGGAGAGAAGAGCACAACCCATTGCATGTATGTGGTTAGTATGAGTTCACAGAGTCCATATTGACAGGATACAGGAAAAAAGTGTGGATGGACAGGATTGAGGGAAACATCTCAGGTGGTTGCATTCAAGGCTGTGCTTTTAAGCCACATGCCAGCATAAAGTGTTTATGGCCTGTACAAGCCAAACAAAGGAAATTGAACATTGAAAATGCAGGTGGCATGTTAGTTCTTCTAGGTTTCTTTCCCAACTTTGTCTTAAATTTGCTACATACCAGCAAATTGATATTTCAAGTAATTTCAGCTCTGCTTTGTTCAAACATTCTGAGTGTATTTGCATGAATGCAGCAGCTGTGGCTGCAAATCTGCCCATTTACTTTCCTGCCCTGGATGTGATGCTTGTGTTTACTACCATGGCAACAAAGGGAAGGTGAATCTATAGCTAAAAATAGGTTAGAGACCTCATTTTTGGGTTTGATGGGGTTTTTTTAATTGTCCTGAAAAAGATAACCGAACTTGGTACTGTTGGACCAGCTTGTGCATTGTTACAACCTCTAATTAGCAGTACCATGGAACCCTCACTTCACTGAAGTAAGGGCTAAAATTCTGACCTAACCGGCCTTACTTTGACCACACAATTGACTCTTTCTTCTATAACTTAGTGTTTACCTAGCCACACTTTTTAGCCTTTTTCTTAGGAAAAAAAAAATCACGTAACTTGTAGAAGCTCCTGTACTTTCTGCCCCTGTGTAAGGAAATTTTAGAAGGTAGAATATTTGAGCACTCAGGAGAAATGCAGTGTTAATGTTTTGTGGAAGAAACCTTTATGAACTGATTTTTTTTTTTTCCTCGTTGCAGGGGGACAGTAGCTCACAAAATCATGCAGAAATATGGTTTCAGAGAGGGCCAGGGGCTGGGCAAACATGAACAGGGGCTCAGCACAGCACTGTCAGTAGAGAAAACAAGCAAGAGGGGTGGCAAGATCATTGTTGGTGAATCTACAGAGAAAGGTAATTGTGTCCTGCACCAAGTGTGTGGGAAATTAAACTCTTGGGTTTCTGTTTACCCTCTGTCCTTGTTGAAAACATTGGAGTTGGAAAAATTACTCATATTTGTTCTTGTGGAAATTTACAGTATTTATCTTTTTGTAAAGTGATCCCGTATGCATTTTTTTTAGCTCATCATCCCTTTCCTCCATCAGTTGTCCTCCTTTAGTGTTGGGGAAGCCTCTTCACTTCCAGGGCTGATCCTGCTCTGCCCTGATGGCTTTTTCCCTGTCTCATCCTGTTGCTATTGCTCTCATTTCCCTGCTCTTGTCTGATCTTGAGACAACATCCAGGCTACTGAGCACAAGTGGTGGAAGTCAGAATACTTTTAGTCTTGTAGTTCTTATGATACAATTCTGAAGTTAGGAATTATTTCCCTCAAAGGAGTAGTACATTGTCAGTGTTACTGCTTAATTCACACCACTGGAATTGTTTTTTCTGCTTACTGTCATTCCATGTAGCTGCAAGTTGTGAATAACTGTTCCTCACCAATATGAAATTACATTTTGTGGCTTTTATTCCATTGTTTGATCAATAAGATTCTGATAAAAGTCCCTAATTGAGCTTTAATCTTAAATTATTCCACAATTCACTGTTCTGTCTTCATACAGAAACGGGCAAGAAGGCAGATTCCAACCCCTTGACTGAGATACTGAAATGCCCAACTAAAGTGGTCTTACTGAGGGTGAGTTGGGAGTAAGGAAATGTGTCTTGGTGTTGAAATGTTTAAACCTCTGTTCCTGATACAAAACTCTGCACAGTTCAAATGGCTCTGGCCTGCACCCACATGGTGTTCTGTGTTCTGGAGAAATTATGTGACTTCCTGGGGTACAAGCTGTGACTTTAAATCAACACTGCTTTAAATTGTGCAGTTCCCTTGTCTTAGGGACGGGGACCTGCCTCCTCCTGTAGCTCTTAAGCTTTTAAAGTATTTGTGGTCACAGTTCACAGAGCATCTGTGATTTGTCAACACAATCACCTGCACAGACTCCATCCAGTGAGTTAGGTTTATTCTTTGACTTTCAGAACATGGTCGGTGCTGGGGAGGTGGATGAAGACCTTGAAGTTGAAACTAAGGAGGAATGTGAGAAATATGGCAAGGTTGGGAAATGTGTCATCTTTGAGGTAAGAGACAATCTGACTCTCTTTTTGGCTGCTCTGAAAGTAAACTGGGCACTCATCCCTCACAACTGGAGTGTTACTGCCTAAGAGGGACATACATAGAAGATTTCTCAGGGTCCTTTTTCTGTGTTGGAATTCTGGATTTTCTGTACCTGTAAGATACAAGCATCTAATAATAGCAACTGTGCAAAAATCACTTGAGTATTTTGTTTTTAGAACCTTCTTATTTCAGTCTTTCACTGCCGTTGTGAAGAACAGCAGTTGAAAACAATGTTCTTGCTACTGTTCTAATTACTTGTGGCTTGGGGTTTTTGTTTTGTTTCAGATCCCTGGTGCCCCTGATGATGAAGCTGTAAGAATATTTTTAGAGTTTGAGCGGGTTGAATCTGCCATCAAAGGTAGGATCCTAAATCGTATCCTGTGAACCTCAGAGTTAACTTCTGTAGAGAGATTAAACAGTCTCACTGGTCATGCTGTTCAGTTAAAGAGATGTTTATTTTATTGAATTGCTGCTTGCTGATCTGCTCTTCGTTTCAATTCCAGCTGTTGTGGATCTAAATGGAAGATATTTTGGAGGCAGGGTGGTGAAGGCTTGTTTCTACAACCTGGACAAGTTCAGAGTGCTGGATCTGGCGGAACAAGTTTGATTTTAAAAATCTAGCTCGACGTGTCATTGTTTTGGCAATCACGTTTTCAGCAGTAGTCTGGGAATAAAGAAGAGAAAAGTAGCTTTCCTAGCAGACTGGAAACGAGCCTCATTGAATGGATTTTACACATTCATTGTGACTTACGTTTTTTTGTAATATAAAGCCCTTTGAAAGTAAGATTCACGTCTGTGTGGTTTTGAATTGCACATTTCTGCTTTCTGCTCTGGGGATCCTGGTGTTTTTGAGCTTTCAGATGACTTTGCTCTGTTGAAAACCCACTGCCGAGGAGATGCTTTGTCTGTATTCCTGCTTTCTTTGTTCTGGTGCTTCATCATGGAGTCCCTGTGCTGGATCCACAATAAGTGTGAAGCTTTGGACAAGGACTGTGTGCTATGATCTTCTCTTCCCTGATGGTCTTTCCTAGAGTTAGAGCTTTGCTCTCCTGAGTCCTCATCTCTGCACACCAGTGATTTGGGTCATTGGACAGTTGCAGCTGGTTTGTTCTCCCGACTCCAGGACAAAGCTTCCGTGCTAGAATGGAGACTGAAATAACAAGGATTGAGTCTGTCTTCACAGATCAAAAGAAAATCCATGTCTAATCCAGGGAAATGGAAAGAGGAGGGAATTTAATGGACTCTTAGCAAGAGCTCTTGGGCAGTCTGTGCTGGGAATATCCAGGGATAACTGATTTCAGGTCATTAGGGAGAAGGGAAACTCTTTCCTGTTATCTGGCCAGCTCTCAGAATCTCACTTCTCTAACTCGCACATAGGCAACTAACTTTGATTAATCATTTCAAACCTGACATTTGCTCTTTCTGTTTATATTTCTGTATTTGAGGTCAAATACCATCAGGATTAGGCTTTCTTTTCCTTTTGGGAAGGAGTGCCTGTGGAAGTTTTCAAAGTAGGAGACCATGGAGAGAAGTTCTCATGAAAATCTGAAGAGTTGACAAACGAAACTACTAAACACTACTACTCTTGATGTAAAATACTACACAGCTCTCTGCTCCTGGGTTTATGTTTTGTTTGGGAACAGTATGTAACAGAGTTGGCAAGAGGTAACTCTGCAATGGTGGCAGTTGTCTCTGTGCCCCATTGCACCCAGAATTGTGCAGATACTAAAGTGACTGTCAGCCCTGAGAGGCATTTTAGCTGTTTGAAAGCTGATGCTGGATGTCTTCTTCCTGTTACACACATGGACTGGGGGGAGGGGGGACAGACCTGTAGTTCAATGCTGTGAATATCTCCAGTTCATGCCCTTCTGCTGAGTTTTAGCTGCAGATTTCTATGACAAACCCGTGGGTCTTGTGTTTTGCTTATTTTGTCTGCTTGTATTCCACCAACCTCTGTACAAACATTTGCTTGTAAAACTGAATTTTTAAAAAAAGCTGGTATTTTATCTGCTGTGTGTTGGTTTCCTTACTCTGCTCTTGTGTTGTGCAAGGCAGTCCCTCAGAGTTGGGCACTTCTGCACCACGAGTTGGCACTTCTCTGTTTCACCCTTCCTGCAGCAGAGGTAAGGAACAGGCCTGACATGAAAACCACAGGACTCGGGACAAAAAACAGAATCTAGATTCTGTTCCTGCCTCTGCTTTTCATTTTCTCTTTGACTTTGAGCAATACTTTAAGGCCTTTGCTACTGTGTAGTAAAACAAAGAGATTAGCCTGGTATGAATTAGCATAGGTTTGCTTGTAGTACTCAAATAATTTCAGTGGGTGCTGTAGGAAGTTTAACCACTGGTAACAGATTGTGATCTGAACTTAGCTTGAAATATGACTTGGATTTAAGCAAAATGATTTATTTATGGCTCTTATTTCAGCAAATACCTCTCGAGTGACTAGGCTGTAAGCATTTCCTGAGGTACCCAGGCTGATTTTTATGCCTTTAACCAGCTGTTGTGCTTTTTAGCCCCAGCTTCTGAGCTTCCAGTCTGATAACTTGCAGGTTTTCTGTCTGCTGAGAATGGCTTTATTGGCAACTTTTGAACCATTTCATTCTGAGAATCCTTACTGTGGTTGAAGACAGGAGTAAAGTTTATCCATGAAAATGTAGGGGAGAGGGTTTGTTCATTTATTATTTTGTGTAAGAGATTGATGCTGTAAAATGAGGTGTTTTTCTGTACCATAGGGACGCTGAAGCAAGCACTGGAGCACTGGACTACTTGTCTGAGGTCCATCTGTGTGGTGGGTGCTGTACAAACATGTGACAGTGGAGCCAGGTGTGTAAGCAGGTGATGCAAACAAACCTGCACAGGTGTGGAAACCTGCAAAGGTTCAGGCACTCACTGAGCTCTGTGCTCAGACTTCATTGGTCTCCTTAGCAGGAAGATTTTTGCAAATGCACCTTCTCCCTGTTCTTCCACACTCTAAGTGTGTTGGCTCAGACTTCCTCAGGCATGTTTGTATCTTGTATGCCTTTAAAAATTTGGTTCTGAATTTACCTCTCTGCTGGAGAATTGGCCTCCTCTGGAATCTTGCCACCGACTTCTATTTCTAGTAGTTTCTCAAATAACATTTTATCTAACACCTCCAGCTCTTCCTGCTTGCACATCTCTTGTCCTCTGTTTCATCAGTGCCCTTTCCAAAGGCTCAGCAGCACTTAATTTGGAGCTCTTTGCAGCTGACAAGTTTTATTTGGTAGTTTGTCTTTACACCCTGGAAATTGTGCAGCCACCTCATTCTGTCATCTACATACGTGGTGACTGGTCTGAAGCAATAATATTTTTGTTTCTCTTTTTGTGTGGTGCCCCAAAAGGTTCTGACTTCACAGAAAGTGAAGAGGATGATGGGCTGTTAAGAACATTTACTTCACGTGCAGTCCAGGATTGGTTATAGTGCTTCAGGTGAAGCACTGTGTGTTTTTCAGGTATGATTTCCTAAATTTAAGCTTTAATTCCTTGGCTTAAGCACCTGTATAAACAGTGTGATTTTCTAATGTGTTGAGTAACTGCATCTCCTCTTGGGCTAAGTATGAACTGTTCATTGCTTCTGGGAATTCAGATTAGATGCCTGCTTAGAGAGATTTGAGTGTCCTGAAGCCAACAGGAAGCTGAGAGGGACGTGTAGGACGTGTCACCGTGGAGCTGAATGAGGTGCCTGGTGCATTAACAACCCTGAGGTCTTAAGAATAGGGATTTGCACAGTGGCATCACCATTTGCTGCCTTGTTCTCTTCCTAAATCAGAACACTGGCTACTATTTTAATAGTGAGGATTTAGTGACTTGATTAATTTCTTAATTGTTAAAACCCCAACGTGCTGTTGCTGAGCAGTAGCAGCTGGTTCAGAGCCCATTGTTAAGCACATAGGTTATGATTTATTTTCTCACCTGCACTATTCTACACTTAACCTATGTTGAATTTCACCTGTCAGTTTATCACTTTGCACGTTCATTGTCAGACTAAAATCTGATGTGAGATGGAACTTGCAGGGAACATTTTTAATATTATTATTGTCAAAATCTTAAGTTTGCTCTGCCACTGGAAGGTGAGAGTTGTTGCCCTGAAGAATTTTGTCTCAATAGCCATGGAGGGAGGGAGGCAGGTGCAAGAATATTTTGCCCAAGGATATGCAGAAGGTGGTTTGGAGACTTGGGATTACACCCTATTCCCCTGAACTTGCAACTCTGCAACCAAAACCCACATTCCTGGTGGAGCCGCTTTTTGTTGTGGCAACAGAAAATGGTAAAATCTCTTAGCCTTGAGCTTTGGGTTCTGAAGCAAGTTCAGAAGTTGTAATTCATGTGCTGCAGTCCATGTAAATTGTTGCCTTAGGAGGGGCTTATCTGAAACCAGGCTCCTGTGGGAGATTGGAGTGTCAGGGTATTTTACCTTCTGTGCAAGAGAAAATATGTGTTGTAGCCTCACACAGTTTTCTTAAAGATAGACAAATATGGAAGCTTTCAAAAAGGATCTTAAACTCTCAAATCCTTCTTGCTCCACCACAAGCAGAAGTCTAATGGGGGAGTGAGAACTTTCAGTCCTCACAGCACTTGGTACAAGAGGCCATGACCAAGACTAAGATTCACCCTATGTTACATTGAATTAAATCCCATATCGGTGCCTGGGATTGTTCCTCCTTAGGTACAGGACTTGGCACTTCTTGTTGAGCTCCATGATGTTCCTGCCAGCTTCTTCCCAGCCTGCCCAGGTCCCTCTGGGTGGCAGCATGACCCTCTGAGGTAGCTGCCACTGCTCCCAGTCTGTGTGATCTGCAAATTTGCTTTAGTGAAGGTGTTAAAGAGGACTGGACCCAGCGCTGGCCCCTGGAATTCACCAACAGCTCCTGGTCTCCAGCCAGACCCTGAGCCAGTGATCACTGGCACCAGGCATTCAGACAGGTTTTGGTGTCTGTCCTGCAGCTCCAAGAGCTTCTTTGTGAGGAGGATCTTACAGATGACAATGTTTGCAAGTCTTACAGAGGTCCAGGCAGACAATACCCACAGCTCTCCTCTGCCAGACCAGTCTTTCATTGTGGAAGGTTAAGCTGGGCAAGCATGACTTCCCCTCAGTGAATTCAAGCTGACTGTTGCTGATTTTCTTGTCCTTCATAAAAACAGTGTTAGATTAGCTACTCCCAGAATTGTAGAAATTATTTAAAATTCTCTAAAACTTGAGAGAGACATAAAATATCCACACAGCTGAGGTCCATGTATAAATGCATCTGGCACTGGTAATGTGCTCCTAGCTGGGTGCAAGACTAACCCTATTCCTTTTCCCAAAAATGCAGGAGCTGATTGTGATCATGGAGGACTTAGTGTTGGTTACAAGCACTTTCTGTCACAGTTAGTTCAGTACTGTAATGATTAAGTCCGTTGGAGAATTCCTGCCTTTAGGTGATGAAGCAATTGTCCTTAAAGACAAACAGGGATTGATTGTGTCTAGCAGTGTGTGCTCTGTTAATTTGCTGTCGCTGAGCAATGAGAGGACACAGCCAGGAAATGTGGATTCCTGCTTTGCTGCTCTGGGGAGATGTAGGTTCTTCACAGGTGGGTTTGAAAGTAGCACCTGGGCTTGGGAATTTTTTTGATATGTCATCTAGACAGCACTTTCAATAAAAGACTTCCTCTTGCCCTGTGATACTTGATTTTATTCAAGCTGCAGAGAAGTTAAAGAACAATCCCAGTGCTGTTATCATCTTTCAGTTTGGTTTATCCTCACAAATCGCCACTGGCTTCTGGTTGTGGATGTAGAAGGTGCTTCTGAAGTCCAGCTGGAGATGAACACCATGCTCCTGGCAGGATACATGGCCCTTTCTGTTTAATATGTGAACACAGCTGTTTCTTACCTGTGATATAGTTTAGAGGATAAATTCATCTGCCTTGCCTTGTTTTGAATCATAAAATCATAGAATGGTTTGGATTGTAAGAAACCTCAAAGACCATCTAGTTCCAAGCCCCTGCCATGGGCAGAGACACTTTCCACTAGACCAGGTTGCTCAAAAATTAACCTTTTCCTCAAAAGACCTTAGTGACATTTCCTGCTTCACAGAGGACAACAGGATTTTTTAAGGACGCAAAAACTGGTAATTGTGTGAGTTGCTCATAACATCAGCCAGAGCTGACAGACCTTAACCCCTGGGTAGCACCGGATGTAATCAGAGATATGCATGCCTTATGTCAGAAGCAGTAAAGGAGTAGCTGCTCCTTTTTTTCCTCCTCATGGAAGGATTTATTAACTCTGAAACTTTTTCTAAATGAATGCTTGGGTTGGTAAGATTGTCTTTCTTTTTCCTGCAGGTCAGTGGGTTACA
Organism: Acridotheres tristis; assembly: GCA_037013685.1. Taxonomy (NCBI): domain Eukaryota; kingdom Metazoa; phylum Chordata; class Aves; order Passeriformes; family Sturnidae; genus Acridotheres; species Acridotheres tristis. The sequence continues at coordinate 3,333,040 of CM072885.1, forward strand.
AGTGCTGTTTGCCTTGAATGTCCAGTGTGATTTTTACCTCCTGTTTACTGCAAAAAATATTTTGTGCCACTCACGGTGCAACTCAGCCAGTTAGTGGCAAGGAGAAAAAAAAAGTGCTGTAAAGTCTGCAGGACTTTTAACTGCTGGACAAAATGGTGGGCAAACCTAAAGTCTTTCACTTCTGTTTCTGAAGAGAGAAAATGAATGACAAAATCCCTGTCTGTGTGCCTGTGTTTAACCAGAGCTGTGCAGTAGCTGACAATAAATACAAATGTGATCCTGTTGTTAGCTGTGCTCCTTTAGGGATCTTGCTGCCTGTTTGTGTCAGGTGGGGCTGGATCTTGCTGGTGGCCTTTTGTACACAGGTACAAACACAGCTTTCCATGTCAGTAAGCAAAGTCCTGTTCGAATGGGGGGAGAATGGATATTGAAAAGGAAAAGGTGCAATGGAAGAACGGGTATGAAACCCAAAGGAAACATTTTGTAAATTGAAGAAGGGATAAGTGTGTGTGTGTGGTTTCCTGCGGAGGTTTCCTCTCATACCCCAACTCCTGATCCCTGCTGAGCTCATGGTTGTGGCTTTATGGCTTTTTCTCTTTTCTTTTTAGCATCAGGAAATTGGGAAATCCCAGAGCACGGGGTTGTTAGTACAGAAATATCAAAATACAGCCTTATGTCTTGTATCCAAACAAATGTCTGGTGTCCAAACAACATTACCCACCCCAAGCTTTCAGCCCCTTAGCTGTGGGAATCTGGGGATGGGGCACAAATGTCCTGCACCCACCAGGCCTTGTCTCCCATGCAGGATATCCCCCTGCCCTGCTTTGGCAGCCCCAGCAGTTGCAGCACATGCTTAAAGCCCAAGACACTCTCAGCTCTTTGGAAAACAAGATCTTTTCCAGGAAGATGCCTAACCCTTTCCTTTCTTCTCTCCTGTTTCTTACTCCTCCTCTGGGAAGAGCATGGGTTTTTTTCAAAGCAGCTTTAAAGCATCTTGCCACTTCACAGCCCTTGAGTTGTTTTTCCTCTCCCAGTCTCTCAGGTGTTGATCTCTGGCCTCCATTTGAGAGCTTGCAGCAAGTCAACATCTCAGGAATCCACATGGTCCTGCCAAGACAAAGGTCTTCCACTCATCTGGGGTTTCTCCACCTTCTGCCGCAGGCACAAAGCTGGGTAGCACTTTTGGACTTCTCTGCTTTGAACTTGTAAAACTTGTATAGCAACTGTGAACCAAAACTCAAATGATACTCTGGCAAAACACACCGAGCTCCTCTTGGGAGGATGGGAAGTGAAAACTGGTGGAGTTTGGTGTTTTTCCACTTTAGGAAAGTGCTGAGTTCGTGTAGTTGAAGCGATGCAGTTACCACTGGGAGAGATGTGAGCTGGAGCAATTCCCAGTGTCTTGTCTTCTCTCTTTGTGGGAAGGGATGTTGCACTCAAACAGCAAAATTTAAAGGCCTTTCCAGGGAAATAATCCTGTGGCAATGAAGTGTACTCAAACTGGAGTTCAGAGATTTGCTTCAAGCACAAATTTCAGAGGAAGATCCATCTCCCTGCACCAGTAACAGCCTGCCCATGATCCCATATGACACAACACCATTGCATCCAAAGACACTGTCCCAAAATTATCACATTCACCTGCATGGACTCAGCTCTTCTGAAGAAGTCAGGTACTTAGGGGTAATAAGGAAATTAAGTTTTGAAAATACCTTCAGCTATCACATACTAGTCATAGTTTCTTCCCTCTTCCTCATTCGAATTTCTGCCTGATCATTTAAAAGTGTTTTGCTTTGTTTTATTTCTATCCAGCAAGCTGATTTATTCATGGGCAAAGCCTGATGATTTTTATTTTTCCTGCAGCGATGGGGAACACAAAAGCCTGGAAACTTGAGGCTGCTATCAGCATTTATGTTAAAAAAAAATAGTGGTTTTGGCATCATAAAATCAATACATACTTTTTTTTTTTCCCCTGTTTTAAAAACAGAGGGAGTTAAGTGCATGGCAAGAATTTGCCTCAGCAAGCCTGGACTGTGTGAAATAGAATTGATTATCTGTCACTCTTGATACATCAGAAGAAGGATGCAGATGTTTCTCCAAATGTGACATTTCCTCTCCAGTGCCAGGTAGGTGTGTGGTAGCAGTTCAAAGCCACAGAAATCAATGGAGACGGGAAAGTGAATGTCCTGCATGGAAAGAGCAGAATCAAATTTAGAAACCTTCTGGAGCTGGCAGCAGCAGAGAAGCTGGGAAGGTTTGTGTCTGGCAGCTGCAGTAATTACTGTCTGCAGATCACTCCTGGGAAGTGCTGTCCAGTTCTTTCTCTCCAAAACCCAAAAGCTGAAAATTGTGCAAAACAGGAGACTGGGATCTGCAATGGACCAACTGGTCACAAAATGCTTTAGGTTAGAAGGGGCCCTAAAGATCATCTCATTCCAACACTTACCACTGTCCCAGGTTGTTCCAAACTTTATCCAACCTGGCCTTGGACACTTTCAGGAATGGGGCAGCTACAGCTTCTCTGGGAACCCTGTGCCAGGGCCTCACCACCCTCCCAGAGAAGAATTTCTTCCTAATCTCTAATCTAACTCTGCCCTCTGTCAGTCTAAAGCCATTCCTCCTTGTCCTAAGTCTTTGACCTGTATCTCTCTAATCCAATCTTGTCTCCACACCTTTATAGAGTACCTAATCTCTGATATGAAGATGCCAGCACTAATACCAGAGGTTAACAAAAGTAATCTCTCTAGGTCAGCTACAAGGGGGAGATTGGCTGTAAACTCTCCAGAAGCTCATTGTTCCCAGTCCCTTCTGCATCTTAAGCCCTGATGACCTGGTTGTCCTGCCTGTTCTCCCAGCAGAACCACACAAGCTTCCTCACTGTAACCTTCCCCTGCTAAATTTGCAAGGCTGAAGCATCAGGCTGGTGATCAGCACATGAGAAGAGCTCTCTGTGAGAAAGGGAGCTGAGTACCAGTGTCTGCTGCTGGAGTGTGGGAGGATCAGCAAAACCCTTGAAAACCTGGGCATGGGCTGAAAGCAGAAGTGTGGTGGTCACTGCCTGGTCACTGAAATGCAACCTTGAAGATTGGCTTAGGTGTGACTGCAGCAGCTCAGCCAGAGAACAGTGAGCAGTGGGAAAAGGGGTCTGATTCTGATAGGGAAAGCAGGATTTTCAGGCAATGTGTAACCCAGGGGAGGAGGAGTAGCCTGCCTGAGCACTCAGACATCTTATAAAAGGACAAAGCAGAACTTTGCAAGCCGGATCAATCATGTAAGCAAGTTCCCTGGTGTACCCAGCACCAGCAATTCCCAGCACCCTCATCTTCCTTGGGTTTGTGCCATGCAAGTCATTCCAAATGTTATAAATATTTCAAAGGAGCTGTTTGCATTCTTATTTGCTCGTAGAGTACCAGCCTTGCAGTGAAGGAGATCCCTGTGACTGCCTCTCAGGCTGAAAGCACTGACATTCCTGTCTCACACTGCTCCCACTCCTTATCTCGCTACCTGGAAAGGGAGAACAGTTCAGTACTGATTTCCTGGCTGGGAATATGCAGGGATGTGCAGGGCAGCTCATTTCATCCCCATGCCCCTGATGCAAAGCCTGCTTGTGCACACAGATGGATTCAGTGCAAAGTGGGGAAGACAAATTAAATCTCCATCCTGCATAAAGAGGTGTTTCTGGGCTTAAGGATGAAGTTGAGGGGGAAATCCCTCTTTGTGGGAGTGGTGAGGCTGGCACAGGGTGCCCAGAGAAGCTGTGGTTACCCCTGGATCCCTGGAAGTGTCCAAGGCCAGGCTGGATGGGGTAGGAGCAGCCTGGGATAGTGGAAGATGTCCCTGCCCATGGCAGGGAATTTGGGACTGAATTGTTTTTAAGATCCTTTCCAACCCAAACGTTTCCATGTTTCTATGAAATATGGGTTGCAAACCTGTGAGACAGGTGAAAGGATCCTTTGCTAGGTCAGTTTTAAGTAAACAATCCCCCCAACATATTAGTCATTAAATTATGCTTTTGTTTCCTTTGGAAACACCTTCCTACAGGACACAGCTGGGAAAGCTGATAGCAACCATTGAGCTTCCAGGTGCCTCTCCCACAGAAATCAGGGCTTGGGAAGATCTCAGGAAGCTTTCTGGACCATCTCTGAGCCCTGGGGGCACAATCACTGCTGACTAAAACCCTTCCCACCAGGCTCAACATGTTCTGAAAACCTCAAGTGATGCTGAAGCCCTGCTACCCTCTATGGCTGGGCAGCCATTTGTGCTCTGCCAGGAGGAGAGATGCTCTGATTTCAATGTCCTAGACCAGAGTTTGTTTAGTTTCATCTAAATCTTGTTTGGGGACAAGCTTAATTCTCAGTTTTGTTTTTATTTAATTACTACTATTCTTACTTTTAAGTTGTTTTTTCTAGATGCCAGACAGAAATGCTGTTCAACTGTGAGTAAGGGGTGAAGATCCTCGTACACCACAAATCCCCAGTCTATGTTTGAAGTCTTCTCTGCTTATTTAAATTGCCTGGCACCACTGAGATGCCTGAGGTGCTTTCTGTGGGTGAAACCCAATAATATCTGATACAGGGAATGATGCTCTGACTCCTGCAATGGCCTTTGCTGGAGCTTGGAAGCTGGTTTCTGGAATTTTCTGAAAAATGGAAAACAAATGTATGGACACCAAGGATGGTCCCATCTGAGATCTTTCTAGGTCAATGCACAGGATAACTGGACAAATCCCAGGGCAAGGACCAGGTGACAGAAGCACCTTAATGGGGACCTGAACCATCATCCTCTAATACAGGTCCTGGTCACAACTATTAAACTCTGGGATGCTCCTATTGGGAAGTTTTTGGAGCTGAAGTCCAAGCAATATCAGTGTTGGGGAAAAAAAAAAAAGGCATCTGAGGAGTCAAGCCCCTTCCAAGCTGTGCAGGTAATGAGCAGGATATTGTGGACAACAACCTTGGACATGAGCATCCAAACATGGATTTTCATGGATAAGACACTTATTTTGGGTCTAGCCCTGAGTATATTGCATTAAGTTTCTTTTGCTAAGTCCTGGAATCATGTGCTGGAAATATCTTTCTCAAGATGAACTGCTAATCCACATTTATCCTGGGAAATAAAACTCAAAAAATCCGGTTTTGTAGAGATTTGAAATCTCATCACTCCAAGGAATTTCACTCATTTGCTGGAGCAGAGGGCTGGGTAGAGCTGAGGAAGACCAGAAGAACTCCTGGATCCTGCTGCACTGGCCTTGGGCATGGCTGGGGTGTCCTTCCCTTCCACCTGGGTGCTGGGACACATGGAGTAAAGGAGGACTCTCCTTTACCTTCTGGGCTGTCTGGAAACAACACATGAATGTCCAACCACCTGTCTTAAATTTTTCCAGCCTGTGGCCCTTTGCTAAACATCCTGAGAAAACCCATTTTTGGATGGTTTTTCCCCCAAGGAAATGGTTGCTTGCTCAGTTTGCTTGGGCAGATCCCCAGCCTGTCCTGCTGTGTTTTCCAGGGGCAGGGCAGCTGTAACTGGTTCCAGTCACTGGGAGAAGCCCAGCAGCCCATGGCATCAAATTTTGAACATTTTTGTTCCTCAAATGGTGCTGGGGCCCAGGAACATCTCCACATGCATAAATGAGTTAACTGCATCACTTAATTAGTGGCTTGTTTTCATTTTCCTTTGTCTTCACTCAGAGTCAGGATTAAAAACATGAAGGAGACTAATTTCTCGTGCTTGCATTTGGTTGTTTATTAGATCTTATGTAAAGTACAGAGAGTTTTGCAACACTTCTAGCTACCAGCTAAAAGTGAGCAAAATGGAGACTAACCTAGTTAGTTACAAGGTCTTTTAAAGCTAAACAGTCCAATAAAGAGCTAACACCTATATATTTATACATTTGATTCAATAACCAAACTCCTGTAACATGCAGTGCAGCACTGACTATCTAAATAAAAACTACTACCTGAAATCATGAAGAAGAAGGAAGAAGACAGAAAGAGACAACACCCAAAATCCTCCATCTTGTCCCATCCCTATTACTATATTCTAAAAATCCCAAATTCAAAACCCTTCACCATGTGAAATCACACACTTTTATTCTAACTTACACACCCATGATTTTAACTCCATCACTAAAATTTGGAAGCCTTCTCCAAGGCCTCAGGTCAAAAGCAGTGTTCTCCTGGGGGTCAGTGTCAGAAATCACAGAAAGCTCAAAAACCTCAGGTTTCTGTGTTTCAACACATGTGCAGCAGCCAACACTCTCTGAGTAGGACAGAGGCAGCAAAGCCATGCAGGACGCTGATGTCCCTGTCCCTGCCATTCCTGTTGGAGCCACAGCTCTCATAACAGCCTGGGGGCATTTTTTTTTTATTTTATTTTGGAGTGCTCCTCACCCACTGTCCTAAACAAGTTTCACAAGTGGAGGTTAAGCCAAGCCTGGCAGACTTTGCCCTGGGGAGGATGAAGAACACTCACCTGAGGCATCAAGGTGGTCTGGATGGGGCTGGAGCCTGCAGGAGATGGATGGGGAGACTTTAGGGATAGTTTGAGGAAAATGTTGTTGACTCCAGGAGAGAGGAACAGTTTTGCAGGGAGCAGAGACACAGCGTGGAGCTCATGGTGTTGCTCTCGAGCACCAAGATGAAAGGATGGGATCCCATCATGCACAGTTCAGAGTTTTTCTTGAGCTCCCTCCAAGCCGATGCCTCTTTCTACCTCCAGGGAGGGCATAAAGGAACCACAGTAAAAATAAAACAACCCTCCCAGGTTAAAATGTTCCACCTTCACCTCCTGCTGCAACCTGAGCTCCAGAGATGAGAACACACAGACCTGACGCTGTTCCAAAGCTCACGGCTCATCCCAGCCCCGTGATGCCAGGCAAGGGGTATTTGCTCATCCTCAGGATCCAGCACAGCAGGATCTGAACTTCCAGTTGCCTGTGCAAGGGCAGGAGATGCTGAACAGGGGGATCTCAGTTTCTGACCCCCTTATTTCTAAACCAGCTGGGTTTTCCCAGGGCTACCACAAAGAAGATGGGATTGGTGCTTTGATGAGCTCAGAAATTTGCATAAGTGATGTAGGAGGCCAGAATTCCATTATCACACCCACATCCATTACACTCAGTTCTGTACTGGTCCTACCAAGAAAAAAAACACCACAAATCAACTCAAAAACCCTTTCCTGGTACATGCCACCCCTTTCTAAGGCAGTCAGTTCTCTGTCCTGTTCCTGTCACCTCTCTCCCATCCCTGCTGCCTCCGGGAAGCGAAGGGTTAAAAGCTCTGAAACTGCAAGAACTTCCTCCTTTCTGCAGTGCCACCCTCGGAATGACGCTGGTTTCTGCCGGGCTTTGCCCAAATATGTCCGTTTCCTTCTGAAAGAAGGAGGAGGAAGAAGGAAAGAAACAGAGATACAGAAGGAAATATATATTTTTTTGTGTATATATCTAAGAGAAGGCGTCGGCGGCCGAGGAACCCAGGCGTCCGAGCGCATCCCTGCCTCCTCCCGCTCCATGCCGTTCCGCAAAGGTAGGGCTGGATGGGTGGGCAGCATCCCGGGATGCTCCCCCAGGGTCTCCCTGGGCATCCCGGGGTGGGTCCGTGCCCCTGGCAATAGGACACTCTGCAGGGATGGGAGATGGGAGCTCCGGGCTGTGCCCGGCTCTGCCGCACCGCCGGCTTTGGGGGAGGATGGGGGACACCCCTGAGGGTGTGTGTGCGGTGGGGGTGTGTGTGTTCTGTGCAGCCTGAAAAGGGCAAATGTCCCCTCTCCGCCCTCCCTGAGAGGTTTTTCGTCTGTCCCCGGGCGAGGGGAATGAGCTGCTCGGGTGGTGCAAGGGCTGAGGACGGAGGGATGTTCTGGGCAGGGGATGCTGCTGGTCTGAGAACTGGCAACATGCGTTCATTTGTGCCCTTGGGAGGTGCTCGGCTGAGGGGCTGGGAGAAGAGACTGGGGAGATAAACCTAGGCAAGCCCCTTTCGTGCCGTGGTGCCCTCTGATCTGCACGCCAACCCATCTCTCTTCCACAGAAATCCCCACTTGCCATCCCCTGGCTTGGCAGTGTGGGCAAGAAGCAGCCGGTATGGAACCTAAAGCCCTGATGGGTGCTCCTGTGCTGGCTTTTCCATTCTCTTGGGGCTACTGTGAAGCAGAGACTCTTAAATGTCACCTCGTTCCCTTTCCAGAGGGAAGTGCGGGCACGGTGGGACACAGAGTGGGATGCTTGCAGTGGTCCCTTTTCCCAGCAGCTCTATTGGGTGGAGAAATTGAAGGGAAAAACTCTTCTTCATGAGACAAAAAAGCCAAAAGGAGGCAGGATTAAGTCGGGATGTGCAAGGACACTGGCAGAAGGTGCTGCTCAGCATCGCACACAGCGCTCTGCCCGGCGGGCAGCCCTGTGCTGGGGCAGGGGCAGAGGTGTCACACACCGACACTGGCACGGCATCGAAAGGCAGCAGGGAGGGACTGAGATTGGCGGGGAGAGGGCTGGGTTTGTTTTTTCTCCCTTTGCCTGCTGTGGGGAGGATGTTGTGGGGGTGAGGCAGTGCCCGCAGTGATGCTCACAGAACCAGCATCTCTGGAGCCGAGGGCTCTGCTGCCTTTTAAGGCTCACGCAGCGTGATGTGGTTCACACCCTCGCATCTTGCCAGCGCAGCAGACTGCAGGGCTCCATTTAATTTTAGGTGATAAACGGATTAATTTGGAGCAGAGGGAGAGAGATGCTGGGGGTGGGCGGTGGGAGGAAAGCTGAGCGTGTGAGGCTTTCAAAGCGCTGAGCTGGGGAGCAGGGAGAGACCGGGGGAACTTCCCATGCTGGAGGGCAGCTCCCGTGGCTGAAATGACTCTGGGCAGGTCCCCAGCATTTGGGAACACAAGGTGGGTTTGCAGCAATTGATGCTTTTCCATGCGGTCCTGCCCAACACACCTAAATTTGGAAGGACCCGTTTGCTGGGACCCCGTGCTGTGCTTGTCATCGCTGCCAGACTCGTGGGGCACAGCTGAGCTGCAAATCCTGGGCAGTTCTGTCCTGCAGCCCTTGTGGCACCGTCGCAGCCGTAGCTCGTCTGTCTACAAACTTCCTCTAGAGGTCAACCTTGAAATGCCAGAACAGCTTTCAGCAGCTCCAAGGTGACAGAGAGGCCGGTGTGGATGGGGTTTGTCCATTGTTTGTGTATTTTACGAATAGTTTTTGTCACCACAAGAGTTGTCAAGCACTGGAAAAGTGGTGCCTGGAGGAGTAGTGGAGTCACTGTCCCTGGAGGGATTTAAGACATGTAGATGTGGTCTTGGGGACACGGTTTAGTGGTGGCTGTAGCAGTGCTGTGACCTGGCTGTAGCCTTTAACCTCAGTTCAGAGCATCTTGCTGGGCTGGCGGGACCCCACATCACCAGCCCTGACTGGAGCACTGCTCAGTGGCTGCTGCTGGGCTCCCTGGGCTTTCCAGGGACACATCCATAAGCCACCAGGCAGGACGGCTGTGGAGAGCAGGACCTTGTGGCTGCCCTTCAAAAGCTGCCCAAAGCCAGCTGTGCACATCCTAAGTTTGCAGGAGAGTTGGGCGTGAAGATATTTTCCTTCTAGTTCAGCTTGGTGCATAAAAAATCCTTGCTCAAGGTGGTGGCTTTAGCTGGGTTGGAATCTGGCTGTGTTCCTGACCCTCCCAGAGGAGTATGGGGACTCCAGGCAGCTTGGCAAGGAGGCTGAGCCTTTACTCTGGGAGCCTTTTGGGAACAGCATCTCACCTCAGGGCTTGCTCACAGCCACCCTGATCCAGGGTGGAAAGAGGAGGCTCTGCCCAAGGGCTGCTGCTTTGTAGACCCTTGGTAGCTTGAGGCACTAGGACACCTTGGGATGAGCATTTTGGAGGCTCTCAGCTGCGTTTGCACACCCCTATGCGTGGAAATGGAGCATCCTGTGGCGGAAAATGCAAACTTGCAGCTTTGGCATCACTTTCCTGTGTCTCTCAGAGAAGTCTGTGTGAAATCCTGGTTGCCTTGGCTCTGTTCTGACTCCTTTCTCCTCGGGCATCATAGCCAGTGGCATTGCTACAGGACCTGGACTTCATGGCTGTATAACATCTGCCATTTAGCCAACCTCAAGGCATTTGGCAGTTTCAGATATTAAAGAAAGATATTTCTAGCAGGGATGCTCAAGAACAGCCAGGAGGAACGAGCTTAGGACAGAAATTAATTTCTTCCAGCATTGCTGCATCAGCTGGGAGCACTGGAGAGAGTCCTGATCCCCAGGCAGTGCCATTACCCTGGCAAAGGCCTGTCTGAGGCTGCAGCTCTGCTGGCAGGAGGTGTTGGAGCTTTCACCTAAAGTGCCCTTCCTGAAAAATATGATTTAATTACTGCAGCTGGCGCGAGGAAGCCTGGGAGTGTGCAGGTGATAAGCTGGCAGGGCACTGCCAGCGAGGGGGACATTTGTCATCTGTCAAAGGACAAATGAAATCCCGGTGCTGCTGGCTGGGAAGGAGCTGGAGATAAGACTGAAAGCCAGCCAGCAGAGATTGAACACATGATGACAGAAGCACAGAACAATTTGGGTTGGAAAGGATGTAAAAGATCACCTAGTTCCAAACTCTCTGTCAGGGCAAGGACGTCTTGTACTCAATTAAGTTACTCAAAGTCCACTCCAACCTCACCTGGAACATTTCCAGGGATGGGGTACCCACCACCTCTCTGGGCAACCTGTGCCAGGGTCTAACCACCCTAATCTTAAAAAATTTCTTCCTTATATCTAATATAAGTAAACCCTCTTTCACTTTGAAACCATCACCCCTTGTCTTATTGCAACAGACCCTGCTAAAAAATCTGTCCCCATCTTTCTTATTGGTTCTTTTTAGGCACTGGAAGGGGCTCTAAGATCTCCCACAAGCCTTCTCCAGGCTGAACAGCCACAGCTTTCTCAGCCTGTCTCTATAACAAAGGTTCTCCAGCCCCTGGAGCATCTTCATGGCCTCTTCTGGATTTGCTACAACAGCTCCACATCCTTCTTGTACTGGAGACTCCGAGCTGGACACGATGCCCCAGGTGGGGTCTCACGAGAGTGGCGTGGAGGGGCAGAATCCCTCGCTCTCCTACTGCTCTCACTGCTTTGTACATTCTGTCAGCAGAAGTTACAACGTCCCCTGGCGTCATTTCTGCTTGCTGAGATCAAGGAAGCTCTTGTTAGCAGGAGCAGAGGCGCCTTTTGCCTGTGAGCATGAAGGAAAGGGCAGGACTGTGCCACATCCCGGCATTGTTATTTCTGCTGCCTGTCCCCTGCGCCACCGAGCACTTCCTCGCTGTCCCAGCTCTTGCAGTGACTCAGATTACAGCACACCCTGATGGGAAACTCTGCTTTTGCAGAATGGTTACAGTTCAAGGTGCAGAACTGCCTTTCTGCAGCTGTTTTTAGGTATTGGAAGGGACAATCTTGTCACTTCGGGAGGCTTTCTGGATTGCTGCCAATGCCTTGCAAACCCACATGCTGCTGTTTTTGCAGGTCACGTCACCCATCGCTCCTCGATGTCGTGTCTTCCTGGCAGCCCTGGAAAAGTTTTTATCCAGCATTTCCTGTCAGAGGCACTGGAGAGGATTTTTAAGCACTGATGGACGCAGAGAAACCATGTGAGGAGTCAGGAGCTGCTTGAGGGGGGTCCTGCCTGCTGCAGCTCCCCATGGGGACTGTCCCAGTGACAGTGACACTGTGGGTGTCTGCTTGAGGGTGTCTGCTCAAAGGGCAGGGAGGAAACGTGTGGCAGAACTGGCCCTGGCTCTCCTGACTCACTGGCTCATGCCTGAATCAAACCATCACCTTGTTTTCACTGAACCCCTTTCCTGGAAGGCTGGAAATCCCCTCATTCTGCTTTGTCCCCCAGCCTATGTTTCTCACCATGGTATTGTCATTCTAGCTCTTGGTTCCATTTCATCCCCTTTCACCTCACCAGCCTCTTGAGCCAAAGAACCCAAAGGAGCTGGTGTCTGTCCCCCCATCACATCCCTCTCAGCACCTCCCTGTGCTTCCAAGGAACCCCTCAGTGAGCACGACCTTTCTGCTGCCTCTCAGCCTTTGCACTTTCTTTAGCATTTGTGGCAACCCATGGGGAGTTTTTAATGGATTTCAGGGTCACCATGCCCAGTTTTGTTCCCATTATTGCTCAATGGATCATGCACAACCAAGCAGCAGAGTTCACCACGTCTCATGGTGCTGGTGCAGGGGGTCACATGCCAGGCCATGGTGGCCAGGTGGGACAACCTTGGCTGCCACCAGCTGCAGGTGGAACCACCATTCCACTAGAAACTCTTGTAGGATTCTTCTAAAGGGTGTGCAGCTCTGTGAGGTCCAGTGGGATTTTTGTGACCTGCTCTGCATTCTAATCACTCCACAGAAACCAGCTGGTGGGGAGAGATTTGGATTGTTAGCACCTCTCAGACTTCCAGAGTCTGGGAATTAAACCACGTAACAATATTGCAGGTATATCCTCATGTCCTAACCTGGGAGCAGGCAGACACACCTACAACCTCCCTGCCAGGGCCAGCATCCCACCAAGCAATTCAGGATACTGGAAAATCCTTCTTTTTGGTGTCCTGCCTCCCTCCTGGCAGGGATGGGAAGGACTCTCCATTGCTGTATTTCTAGACAGCATCTGAAACCAATCTCAGTGGCTGCAGGAAAGCAGCTCAGATTGGGCTTGGGCTTCACCCCAGTGCTCAGATCCCACCACCAGCATCCCCCAGGCCCCTTTTCCACCTGGTATCCCACCATCCTTGTGCCACTGGGAGCCTGTGCCAGCAGAGCTGCTGCCCTGCTGAACCTTTCCCTAACACACCCTCTGTGATGGAGAAATTGATCTCGGCACAAAGCAGCTCCAAAGGTTTTAAATCAGATGACCACAGGTTTCTTTCATGGAGGGACGTGGGAGGATTTCAAAACCAGCAGCAGGCAAGGTGTGATCCCTGTTTTCCTGGTGCGTGCGTGCAGGCACACACATCTCTGCAGGGCACCTGATTCTTTTCCCCATCATAACTACATTTTAAAGTTGGGAAAAAAAATAAAGGATGGGGCACAAGCCCCAGTTGGGACTCAAGATCAAACCCACACAAGCAGATTTAGGTTTCCTTTGTGTTTTCCCCTGGAGAATTCCTTGTCCTGGCAAGAGGTATTAGGATTCCACTAATTAGGATTCCACTGGATCAGCATGTCTTGTATAAACTTTAAATATTCCTTGCTATGAAGAAAGCTGTTATCTTTTCCATAGCATCCTTTTCCAGGCCAAAATCTATTTCCCAGTTTCCTGGAGAACAAAATCACTTTCGTTTTGTTCTCTCCTATATACCCCATTCTGAAAATATCACCTTGGTATTGCCCACCCTGTCCCATCCCAGATTAAACCTCTTCCCAAAAGCACAAGGCCTGGAGTGAGATGTCCCCTTGGTGCTGAGGAACCAGCACCATCCAGTCCAGAAAACTCAACCTCCTGCATTTTGTATGCCAGCCTCTTGCTAAAACATCATGGAATTGGGCTTTCCTTTTTATTTTCCTTCATTATTATGAATAATAATAATAATAATAATAATAATAATAACAATAGTAATATTTTCTCCAGGGACTGTTTGTTCTGTTTGTTCAGAATTGACTGCTGACACATTTTTGTTGCCCGTCTCCCCAGTCCTTTACTCCTTGTTGGATGACTTCCAGCTTTGGGAGTTGAGGCAGGGGAAACTGAGGCTCAGGAGGGTGCAGAGATGGGCTGGGGGCTGCCCTGACAGTGCCTTTAGCTGCTCTTATCCACGGATCCAGCTCTCTCTGACCCAATCCTGGCTGTGCTGGAGCATCCTGAGGTGTGTTCCCTGTGTAGGCACATTTTGGGGATATTACTGGTGCAGACTTCATTGTAGTGCAGCACAGAGCTTCCAAATCAGCCTCTGTGGGCGGGAGCAGGGTATTAAAACCCCACATGGAGAGATGTTGATTTGGGTTGGTAATCAAGGAAAGCTTTGCTCAGCCCTGAAAAATATTATCTGCGGAAAAAAGGGGCAAGCTGAGACAGACCAAGATCTCCTTGCAAAATGGTTTGGGGAGAAACGATGGGGAGAAGGGGCGATGGGGAAGGTGGTGGTAAATCCACGGAGAAAAGGAAGTATTGCCGTGTCTTTGTGCAGTCCCAGCCCTGCTTTGGGCTCCCTTTTGGCAGGGCTGGTGTTAATCAGCCAGCCCGATTTATTATTTATTTATTCCCCTCCTCGCCGCCTCTGGAGCGTGTTCACGCGACCCGACGCGGGGAGGACCTTTCCCAGCGCAGCGGGCTGAACTTGTTTACCAGTTTAATTTATTATTTTATTGGCCTGCTGGCATGAAGGACGGCGGGGACGCCGTCCCGGAGCTGAGGCCAGCCCCGGGAAGCCACACGAGCCATGCACGCCCCGGTGGCGTGGGCACGGGCAGGGAGCGCACGGAAAGCGCCGGACACGCGAAAGGAGCGTGCGAGAGCCCTGCTGCCCCTGCTGCTGCCCCTGCTGCTGCTGAGCTTTCCAGCTCCTTCCTGGAAACACTGAGAGCAGCTGAGGCTGGTAAACAACACGGACAACCCGCCAGGATCAGGGGAGTTTTTTCTCCCAGTGGTACTGATAACTTAGACCCTTGGCTTTTATGTTTTTCAAATCCTGTAGTGCATTAGTGCATGACTCTAAACTCCATATAAAGTGTTAGTTAACTTGTCTTCACATTTTGGTCAGACAAAACAATCTCTCTGAGCCTGAGATCCAAGGATACTCTGCTGCTTCAGGCCCTGAAAAGTCTAAACAAAAGTGAATTTGAAGGTGGAGGGGGGGGAAGCAAACTGGAGGAATATGACTTCATTACCTGAATCTATAATTGGAGAGTTAACCTCTGATATGTAAATAGACCAAACTTATATCTGTCTGAAAAACTTGTGTTCTATTTTTGGGTGTAGCCCCTGGGGGAGGCTTTGTCTGCCCCTAATGTACCTGAAGCCCCTTCATTATATAAATATAATTTATTCTTTTAACTTTGTCTGGCCTCTGTTTCTAGGTAAGCCCGAAAAGGCAGTAGTACTGGGAGAAAACCTGGATATTTTGTCTCCTGCTCCCAAATCCATGAGCCCCAAGGAGGGATGTGGCCTCCCAGTTTCAGGCTCTCCAGTTTTCAGGCTGCCTGTACTGGGGGAAAAGCAGGGTTGCACTGGGCCTTGCTCGTGAGCTTGAAGCTGAGGACTGAACAACTGCTGATTTCTGTGCCTGGGAGACCAAATTTTTCCACCCCTAAAAATGCAAGTGGGCACTGCCAGGTAACCTGGCACATGTGTAAAATAAAGGCTTCTCAGTCACCAATATAAATTTCTCAGGAGGAAGCTTGTGCCTTCACTCCAGGTATGACCCAGGCAAGCACCTCACCTTAATGCCAATAGGAGACTCTAACATGGCTGGAGAAGAAATTTGAGAATTTGACTTGGTTTTTTTTCTCCTTCTCACTGACTTTGTTAGAAATCCTCCTTATTAGCAAGGAATTTCTCACAGGAACAGTAGGACATAGCTGTGGCTGTGATTTGGGCTTAGGCAGCCTGATAAAGCCTTTCCACTAAAGGAATTTGGGATGGCTTTATGCCAGCACCAGATGCTCCAGGGATGGGTCCATGCTCACAAAACAACATTCCCATTCAGAGAAAAATAAAGAAAAATAAATTTATAGAATAAGCAACATATAGAATAATAATAAAGAAAAATAAATGATAGGGTTTGGGGTTTTTTTCTAGCCTGGGTCCATTTCCCAGCTGGAAGGTTGGATCTCATTCATGGCTGAGGACAAGGCTTTGGGAAGAGGGACTCAGAAGTAGCTTCACCACAAAATCTCCATGTTGCTGAACTAAGCTGAGCAGGATGAGTTGAGACAGAAGAGACACCTGCCAGCAGTGATTTTTGTGTTTATTTTTTTTCTCCAAGGTGGCTTTGCCAAAGGCAGAGAATGGGTTTCCACCTCCTGCCAGCTGTGAAGAGCATGTGCATGGGGGAACACAGTCAGCAAAGCCTTTGTTTCCCTTAAACATTAAATCACCTCTGGTTGCTGCCATGTTTCTCCTTTCCCTTTTTTTTTTTTTTCCTTCTCTTAATAATTTTTGGGTGCAGCTCGGCTGCTGAGAAACTGATCACGTCCAACACATTCACAGCATAAATAAAAGAACAATGCAATAAACCATTAAATCATGTAGGGCTGTTGCAACAGCAGCAATTAGGTGGAAGGCATGAGGGTGGGAAGCGTTCTTTTCATGGATGTGACTTTCCTAGCCCAAATTCTGGATGACCTGAGGTTACCTTTTCCAGCCTGGCTTGGGATGTGCTGTCACACCATGCTGGCAGCCATGGGGTTGGGTGGCCTGGCAGGTAACAGCCTGGCTGCAGGCAAGATGGGACAAGGCAGCGTGGGATGGGGCTGGTGAGTGCCAGTGCTGAGCTTTAGTCACCCCTGTCATCGATGACTGGCTCTGCCTGAATGCAAGAGGACCAGATTTTTGAGCAGCATCCGAAGGCACTGGTGGCTGCCAGGGGCTGGGGTGGTTGTGTGTGCTCCTGCACGTGTGCAAGGGAGCTGTGCTTGCTCAGGCTCTGGGCTGACATGGGTTTGAGCCTGCACAAGATGGGTTTTCAGGGATATTCAGCTGGTCAGGTCTAGAATGAGCACCAGTGTTTAGGGGGGGCACAGCACATCCATGCTCTAAGCATGTCCTGCAGATACTACAGCTCCTGTGACCCTCTGGCTAGCCCACCTTCATCCCAAACCCGTCCTGCTGGCATCCCCCTTAGCCACAGCTGCAGAAAGGCCTTGCTTTTGCATAGCTGGCAGGTTTGGGAATTGCTCTGGGCTCTGCTTCATGGGTACAAACTGTCTCCCACTGCCTCAGTGACCATCCATGGAACCCCTGAGGCATCACAAGCACCTTCCCCCAGCAGTGGGTGAAAGGTGCCCATTAATCATGTGCCTGGGACTGTCCCAGCTTGGGTAATAACAACATGAACTGAAGGAAGGTCATTCCTCGAGCCTGAGCCCGGCTCTCCTTTATAGGGAAGCTGGCAGGAAAGCCTGCCCAGGAGACAGGTGGCCCTCAGATCTCTTGTTGACTGTCTAGCAGTTGTTTTCCTTCGGGCTGAGCTCTGGGTAAACAGCTGGGCTGGGAAATGTGAAACCCTGGCTGTGGCCGTGCTGTCACTGCAGGCATCAGCCCAGGGACGTGCAGGGAGCACGAATCCACCAGAGCTGTGCAGGGGGCACAGGGGGATGGACAGGTGAGGTGAGCCTCTGTCCTGGGGTCATTTCTTTGGCTTGAGAGGTGTCCTATTTGTGGCACAGAGTTTGTGCTGAAACAGGTTGCCCAGAGAAGCTGTGGCTGCCCCACCCCTGGAAGTGCCCAAGGCCAGGTTGGATGGGGCTTGGAGCGAACTGGGATGGTGGAAGGTGTCCCTGCACATGGCAGGGGGTTGGAACAGGATAATCTTTTATGTCCCTTCCCACCCAAACCATTCTGTGAGTCCTTAATGAGTGATATTGCTGCAAATGCTGAAGCAGACACAATAAAAGTGGTTTTTCCCCATGCCCATCATTATTCAGTGAGGATGAGCCATAATCATTGGCCAAGATGTGCTTCCACCTGTGCCGTGCCCTCCTGGCTCTGTCTCTCAGCTCGAGTAACAGCAGTTTGGGAGAAAACTGAGGCCCTCCCAAGAGCTTTGAAGCACAGCATCTTTCCTTGTGACCCCTGCCAGGCACCCAGACACTGCTTTGCTACTCCCTGTTAAATTCCAGGGCAGAAATGTAAACATTGAACTCCTTTTTCTTTTTTTATTTATTTTTTTTTTCTTCCCCAAGGAGCTGTTAACAGCTTGTCATTGCGGGTTGGAAAATATAAATGTATTTGAGAAAATATGTTGGCAGCAAGCTCCCCATATTGTTTCAGCTTGCCCCAAAATTCCACAGAAATTTTCCATTAATATTTTTCATGTCTGATTGGAAAATATCGGGGAAAGAAGAAACAAATTCTGTAGATGTTTTTTAACAATTTTAGCCTTTTTTTTTTAATTTCCAAGTCAGGTCTCCATGGCATAGAAAAAAGTAAAAGAAATACATAAATTAAAATCATCTGCTAGGACTTAAATGCATTGAAATCACTGCTCTATAAGTGGAAGAATTTTAAGAAAACCATGATAAGGAAATTTGGTTATTTAATTTCTGCATTCCAGCAATCTATGTGATCTGATTCCAGTAATCTGGGTCCAAAATTTGGTTAGGAGAGGTGTCAGGAAATTGGAGATTCCCTGAGAGAGGTTTTGACTGTAAGGAGCTCCAGCAAAAGATATGGAAACAAAACTGGACCTTACTACTCTAAATTTCAGCTTGTTGACCACACGCTTTCCCTCTCACTTTCACTGACCTCCTAAAAGTAGTGCCTACAGGTCTTGAGTTTAAAAGCATATGACAACACTCTGGAAAAGTGGGGCACTTAGAGCTCACCTCGGGATGCTTTGTGGTTTCCACCATCTGAATGGAGAGGGGAGCCCTTGGGGAGGCTGATCCAGGGACCAGCTCAACCCCAGGAGTGGTGCTGGTCCCAAAAGTGGTTCTTCTTGGCCAGAGCTGAGGCGTGTGGGCCACTGTTGGGCAACCTGGATCATGCCAGCCCTGCAGGGATGAGCAGGCTGTCCATGGGGCAGACGTGCTCACAAAGGTGAGGTGTGGGTGGGAAGATCCTCGGCACGTACGCGATTTCAAAATGCAGCTCCTCACCAAAGCTCTGCTCTTCCTCCCTACGTGGGACTCTCGATTGGACAAGGACTCGTGTTTTGGATAACTTTGTCCTGGAGAGCACTGAGATGTGCATGGGGTGGTTTTGGGCATAGCTCTGAGGTTCCCTCCGTGCTCAGAGGACACAAACTCCTCCAGGACTCGTCTCCTCCTGGTTTGCAGTCAGTACCCACAGCAGGGAACCTGAATTGTTCTCTGTGCGAATGCTTATTTCTCTCCACGGGTGGTAGAAGTGGTCAAAGGTGGCCAATTCCTTGTAGACACCCCAAAATTACATAAATCCTTCCCAAACTCTACCCACAGCTTTGCTGTGGATGGAGGCAGAACAGCAGAGGCTGAGAGCTTCAACGCCTCCTCCCTGCTCAGCATCCCCCAAGGGAACCTTTCCATCTGAGCCTCCCAGGCAATGCAGATCCTTCTGGGATGCTGCTTCAAAAGCCCCTGCATCAGGAGCCAAACTGATTATCAGCGGGGGTTGAGACCTGAGATAAAAAAATAACCTTTCTCCTAGGCTGTGATTAATCTGCTGCCCGCTGCTGCCTACAAGCACGTCCTCCTTGATCATCACAAATACAAACCACCACGTGTTCTCCCCCAGAGCTTTGTGTTTCGGGTTTTCTACATTACTTTGAAGAGATTCCCCAGCATCTCTGGGGTATCTGGCCTCACCACATCATTGCCTACAACTTTTTAGATGCTCCTCTGTCACCATGACGATGCTGAGATTGTCGCTGGCCCGGGCTTGTTACATAACGAGGTGAGTCAGCCCCAGAAAGGCCACAGCTTTTGCCATTGTTTGATTTAATAACCTGCAATGAAGAGATAACGATCCAGGTTCTTAATGAAAGGTGGGTGGTAATGAGAAGTTAGGAAACAGTTCAATAGCAAAGTCCATGGGATAATGACAGGCTGTGATTTCCAGAGGGTGATCATCCTCCACTGTAAATGGGCTGAACAGACTCCTCATCCGTGGGGGGTTCACATCCAGCACGGGCTGGGAATTGAGTTCTTCGTGAGCACAATCAATTTCAGGCATTGGGCGCCTCCATGAAAATAAATCCTTTAACAATCTGCGCATACAGGAGGGCTGGAATTCTTTGTTCTTCTCATCAGATCTCCAAAATGCTGCATTGCTTTGCAGCTCTGTGCTGGTTTGGGCTGGGGCAGGTTGGTTTTCTTCAGAGTAGCTGCTCTGGGGCTGTTTCTGTTGATAATATAGAGATGGTTTTGGTTTAGCTGAGCAGGACTTACATAGAGTCAAGGCTTTTCTGCTCCTCACCCCGTCAGTGAGGAGGCTGGGGGAGCACAAGGAGTTGAGGGGGCACAGAGCAAGGACAGCTGACTCCAAACTGACAGAAAATATTCCATAACACATTTTGTCGTGTTTAGGAAAGGGGGGACATTCAGGGTGATGGTGTTTGCCTTCCCAAGCCAGCACTACATGTGATGGAGCCCTGCTTTCCTGGGGATCACTGGACACCTGTGGGAAGTGGGGAATTAATTCCTTGTTTTGCCTTACTTGTGCACGTGGCTTTTGCTTTACCCAACAAACTGTTTGTACCTCAACCCAAGAGTTTTCTCACTTTTACCTTCCAGTTCTCTCCTTCATCCCACTGTGGGGGAGTGAGGGAGTGGGGCTGAGCTCCCAGCCAGGGTTAAACCATGAAAATCCTAAATTGGGTCTGGTTCAGGTATGAGCAAAAGGCTGTAATTCTGCTGATTTTCCCGGAGAAGGCACTGTGGTAACACATGCCAGGTCCTGCTGGCAGCAGCAGGACAGGAAATATCTGATCTGGCAGCAGGGACAGGGTAGCCCTGTAAACACACTTTTCTCTCAGACCAGCAGGATTTTTCTGCTGGATCAGTGCCTTGTCGCAGGTGCTTGTGGCCTCTTTGATTAGGGATGAGGTAACCTAAAGTCAAGTTCAACATCCTGTGGATTTGCACCCTAAAGCAATCCCAGGATTTTCAACGGGGAATTTCACAGCTAAAAATAACAGGGCAAACAGGGAAGTGTTCCTTTCACGTAAATGAAAGTACCTGGGAGTAGAAACCTCAACCCAGTGCCAGGTTAATGTGAATATTGTCTATTCAGAAGCTCTGGCAATGGCAAAACCTGAATTGTGGCTCTCTGACTGATCTGCACCCTCTGACCCTTGCTATTGGGGCCAAGCCTGAACTTTGGCAGCCAGGTTTTATTTCAAGGAGAACCAGTATTAAATTCCTGAGACTGGAATATCCCAAACTTTTGTCATTTAATTACCCTCTAACAATTCTTAGAATCCCCGTTTTGTAGAATCACAGAATGGCCTGGGTTGGAAGTGACTTTTAAGATCACCCAGTTCCAACCCCTGCCATGGGCAGGAACACCTTCCACAAAAACAAGATGCTTCAAGCCCTGTCCAACCTTGGACACTTCCAGGGATCCAGAGGCAGCCACAGCTTCTCTGGGCACCCTGTGCCAGGGCCTCACCACCCTCACAGTAGAGAATTTCTTTATAATATCTACCTTAAATCTACCCTCTCTGCAACCTATGGAGTCAATTATCTTTATGATTTACTCCATTTATGGGGTGAGTTTTGTTTTGTACTAGTCTTGTCAGGTCAGGAACTTTCACAGGACATTGCTCAATCCTCCTGGACCTGTTTCTGAGCAGACCTGCCAGCTCTGAGAAATGTCCCTGCTTTAGTGGATGTTTGCAGCTTCAGAATGTTATCTCCAAATTTTATTTCTTGAGAATTACAGAATATAATTATTTTTAAAAATTACAAATAAACCTCCTTTCTTAAATATGAACCTCTATCTGGGATGCTCCTTTGGGGTCATCAATCCTGGCTAATGGACACCTATTGTACACCTTCCCATTTTTGGTCTTAAGATTTACTGGGTCTAGCCAAGGACCATCCCAGACACATTTGGAGGCACCCATCTCTCTGAGGGCAGTGGAGGAAACCTTGAATGACTTTGCTTTTAATTTGACGAATTTGGATTGAATCCAGGATCTCATCCTTCCTTCTTCCTCATATTAATCAAAGCCAGGCATTGCATTTACAGCTTTCCCATTTCTTTTCCTGCTACCCTTTATCTCAGCCAGTTATCTAGAGGTGCTTACCTCTAGTTAGAGCACAAATCCAAACATTCAAAAAAAATAAGGTTTGAACCCTTGTCCTCCTGTCTGAAGAGTTATAAATGAAAAGAAATTAAACAAACAAGCAAACAACTTTGCAAAGTGTTGACTTCGGGAAGAATTTCCTGTCCTCGAAAGAATTCCTGCGTGGTTCAGAGTGCGACAGTGGCAGCACACGAGGAGCTCAGATCAGAGGGCTGAGCAAAAGCAGCAGGTCCCCATGCTGGAATCAGCTGAATGAGGCAGAATTCTGAATTTCTGCAACCTCTTCCTGGCTTTTCCTGTCCCTTGGCTGCCAGGAAAGCGAGGTCAGCCCTGGATGCAGTGTTTGACTGGGGCTGATACAGCGGGGTGAGCAATGCCCTGTGCCTCTGTGGGAATTTCCCCCTCTGGGGCTCAGCCCTGATTTCTCAGTGTCAGAAGCTGAACCCTGCTGAATTTCTCCCCTTTCTCTGCTTGTGGCTATTTTTAGGCAGAGCTGCACCCACGGGCAGGCGTGTGGCAGCCCAGGTCTTGCTCCAGGGGTGCCCCAGTGCTCAGCTGCTGTCAGCAATGATCGGAATTTCTTACAGCCGGCCAAGGAAGGAGTTTCCTTGAGCACATCGGGTGCAATTAGAGGGTGCAACAGGCTGAAAAACTGCACGGCTTGTCCGCAGCCAGGAGAACGCGTGTCTGCACTGGTGGGTGAAAGGAGAGAGAGCCCTGGGGCACACGATGTTCCCTGGATCCTGCATCACTGATGCAGAGGGACCAGGAGCTCTCCCCTGATTTCAGAGTCTGTAAATCCCGTGCTGAGCAACATCCCTTAATCCCTGCAGGAAACCCTGTCTGCAAATAATGTGGTGAAGAGATGTTTTTGCTTGGTTTCTGTTCCCCTTTACCCGATGCGACAGGAGGAGGAAGAGCAGTGTTAGACTGCAAGAACAGGGCGGGTGAGAGAACAGAAATGAGGAAGGAAAACACAACTTGTTTAGAGGAGAAGGAATAAAACCCCTCTTTTCCATGGCAGAAACACCCCGATCCATTACAGGGACAGATGCAGGAGCTCTTGGTGTTCCCTCCCGGGCATCAGGAGCTGGGCGGGATGGGGGAGAGGGAGCGGTGATGTTCTGGTGATAAAGGTACAGTTCGCACTTCGCTCCTTGCTCATTTATTCCTGCAACTGAAATACCTGGGAGGGGCGAGGGAGGCAATTGTAAACTGCAGGCGCAAAGGACCTTGAACTCCAGCTGCCGCTCCAAACTCAAACATTTTTATCAGCCTGATAAAAATCAGACATTTATCGCCCTCCCCGCCACCAGCGTGGCCCGTAGCAGCTTTTTATCAAAGAAAGCGCCATCAGCAGTGAAAATTACTCAGCATCCAGCTGGCAAGAGGAGGGGGTCAACCACTTGGTTTTCTTCCTGACCTTTCTGAAAGCATCTAATTCCCCGAAAAATACTGCAGACAATTTTCTTGGCTTCTTCAGTATCCCGCTATTTAAAATTATGGTTTTGCAAGTGCAAAATCCAGCATTTTGTTTCGGTTTTTTGTTTTGTTTTTTTTTTGTTTTGTTTTGGGTTTTTTGTTTATTTGTTTGTTGGTTTTCTTTTGTTTTGTTTTCCCTTGAAAACCATTTAAATGCCCCTTGGTCAGCCCAGAGGAATAAATTTTTCTGTTACAAGAAAATGTCATTAACACACCAAGAAGAATCTAGGCAGCTGCTGTGTAACTTTTGCAACCACCCTGGGGTAGGGAGCACTTTGGAACGGCTTTAAACTGGATGAGAGTAGATTTAGATGGGATATTAAGGAAAAATTCTTTCCTGTGGGCGTAGTAAGGACCTGGCACAGGTTGCCCAGAGGAGCTGTGTCTGCCCCATGCTGGAAGTATCCAAAGCCAGGGATAGTGGAAGGCGTCCCTGCCCATGGCAGGCGTTGGAACTGAACGATCTTGAGAATCCCTTTAAACTCAAACCATCCTGTCATTCTGAACTTTGTGCCCACATTCCAGGCTGATAAACCAAGGCCACACTGGAAAGTGCTGCAGATGAAGCTGCCCTGACATGAATGGAGCACATGTTGTGTGGCTGCATCTACACAGTGATGTACACACAGCTCCCAGCCACCCTCTTCAAATTCTAACCACGCAAAAAATTCCTGGATGTGTGACTCGGATCCCACCAGGCTTCTCCCTCCCTGCACCCCCGTGCCACGTCCAAAGGAGAGGATGTGTGTTGCACTGAATGTAGGCAAGAACGTGACTGGTCCTTCCCCTCCAAGTTTCCTTTAGAGGGAATCAAATAAATAAATAAATAAATAAATAAATTTTAAACAGTTATTAAAAGAAGAGGGTGAATCATGGCTTAGTCAGAGTTGGGGCTCACCAGAGCAATCACTGCTGGTGCTGGCATTTTGATGCCGGGGGGAGGATGTCAGGGAAGGATGACTGCTGACTGGCAGGTTCTTCCAAAGGGGATGGAGAATGAAGTCTGGAGCTGCTATTTTGGGATGCATCCAGAGCCCAATGCCACTGCTCAGGGTGGGTTGCTAGGTGAGTTTGACAATGGAGCAGCAGTGGAACAAAGAGGGAATTGAGTGGTTTTAGTTTTGGTGTTTTGGAGAAGTTTGAGGACTGTAAACCCCATAAGAAGTGTGTATCTCATTCTCACAGAAATGGGGATTTTCCCCCATCTCTCCCAGACTTTCCCTTTTTGTACTTCCCTCTCTCACCTCTCTGGACCTGCTGCGTTCATCCATTGGATGCTTAAGGTCAATTTTTGTCCCATCTACCACTAGTACTTTCATATTTCAAACCCTGGCATTACATTTATACCCCCGTCCCTTCTCATTTATTAAATATCTGCCAGTTCCTGGTTGGCATATGTACGGCAGCAGCTCCAGCCTGCACTGGCTGCTTGATTCCTTCCTCCACCCTCTGTCACACAGTGAGGCTGTGGGACAGCACATGGGCTGTCCCGTGTCACACTGTGCCTGCGGTGGCTCTCAAGCAGCTGACAACATTCAGGCTGCGTCAGGACTTGATTTCCCAAAAAATCGCTGAGCTAAGCACCCCTTTGGACTCTTTTCACAGCAGCTGCCAGCAACATCTTATTTACCAGCCCAGGTGCTATTTTTAGGGAGCTGGGATTTTGTGAAGCACACTTTGGGAGGGGAGAAAAATTAATCCTCTGAGTGCACCTAGTGCTGTCCTGCTCCCTGCCCTCTCCCCGGGGTGCAAGTGTCTTATAAATAGTAGTGTTTCTTCCAGCTGACCTCCCTGGGAGCAGCTGGGTGCTGGTGCCTTTGAAATCCAGGCCACTTATTTAGGAGTCGAAGCTTTCCGCTCCAGTTATTTAGGAGTTTCTAAGCCAAGAGTTACTAGGTGGATCTAATTTGAAGCGACTGTGATTTTAATTCCGGCAGGGTTTCGCTTTCGGGCTCCTTTTCATGTCGTGGGGGAGGTGATTTGTGAGGTGGAAAAGAGCCACGGAGAGGGGAGAGAGCTGCTGGAGGAAGGGGGATGATGCTCGAATTCCTTGTCCTGTAAAATCATGTGAATTTTTGTCCTCCTTCTGACTCATGCTGTAGCTGGCAAGCGACTTTCTGTTGCCCTACATGTGAAAAGGATTTGGGGATTTTGGGCAGAGTGGTCCAGGGAGGGCTGTTGTGCCTGACTCCCATCCCATCCTTGCCAACTGGAGCACTCGCAGCTCTCTCCCATCTTCCTTCCCACATCCCAAATCTCTGGTTCTTTTCCAGCTCCCTCATAGTAGCTTTTTAAATTTTTTTTTTTTCTTGTGAATATTTTTTCCCTGTGTGGGAGAGGGAAAGATTGTGCAGTTTTTACTCCATCTTGGCTCCATGTAAGGAATTAGCTAGAAATATCTTCTTTCTAAATGCGTTATAAAAATACAAGCCTTTGCTCTCAGAGGAGGAAAATGCCCTAAGTAAAAATGGCTATTGAACATTTTAGGTATCCGAGATGCTCCTTATCAGGCTTTAAATTTTGAAGCAAAATTTGCTTTATTAAACACCATCAAAGCAGATGCTCCCACCTCTACAGCTCTTCCCACCCATGACACATTCCCATATTTCCCTGCCGTGGCAAATTCCCACCCAGAACCCTTCCAAAGAGACCCCTCCATGCCAGGTGGGATCATCCCCATCAGTGTTGGGAGACAAGGAGGGTTTGAGCACCTGCGTGTTTGGGATTTGGGCGTGTCACAGGAATTTTCAGGGTGGTCCCAACCCCTCTGTGCTGCAAACAGAGGCTGTGTGGGGGTGTTAGCATTGCTGGGGTGCCGTTTATAGCCTAATTTAGTGTGGAAATGCAACTTGCAGGAACCTGGAGAGTGGATTAAGAAGTCTAAAAAACTAATAAATTATTGCAAATTATTATTATTATTATTATTAATGATAAAATAGTATTTATTGTATATGAACATGACAATTTACAAAAAATAAATAGTAAAATGATAAAATAATAAAAATAATAAAATCATTATGTGGAAACATTAAATAGTAAACAATCAAATGAGATTATTAAATTTAAATAATATTAAATTTTTAAAAAAGAAAAAAAACATTAAAAATTAGGGTTATGCTCCCTTTTGAGAGAGCAGAGCTCTCCGCGGAGCATCCCCAGGTCTGCGGCCCCTCCAGCTGCCCCCGAGCCGCTGCTGGCGGAGGGATGCGGGAGGGGGATGCGGGAAGGGATGCAGGGGGGGATGGGGGGAGGATGCTGGAGGGGATGCGGGGGAGATGCGGGGGAATGCGGACCCCGCCCGGGCGCGGAGCGGGGCGGAGCAGCCGCGGTGGCCGCGGGCAGAGGCGGAGCCGCCGCATCCCGGGCATCCCCTCCGGGGGAGGTGGCTCAGGCACCACATGTGCGACGTGAGCGACGTGCAGGAGCGCAGCGCCGGCATCCCCCGGCCCCCCGGGACCCCCCGGCATCCCCTGGCCCCCCACGGGTCCCCCCGGCCTGGCCCGGTGGCCGCGGAGTGAGGGGCGCAAGGGGCGCGCCGGCGGAGTCCCCGCATCCCACCGCTGTCTACTCAGGGCTCCTTTTTATTTTTTTTCCCCTCTATTTTTATTTTTTTAAATTGTTTTTTATTTGTCTCTAGTTTGCTTCCTTTTTTTTAATTTTCTTTTTTATTTTCAACTTTATTTTTTCACTTTTATTTCCATTTCCCCTTTTTATTTTCGCCTCTATTCCCTATTTTATTTCCTTACTTAATTTTTAATTATTTTAAATATTTTTCCTTTTATATCTTTCACTCCTTATTAATCTTTAAAATAGATTTTTTTAAAAAAAGTTATTTATTGTCGAGTTTTAATTTTCCTTTTATTTTCAAGAAAAAAAAAATCCAACAAACTAATTCCATTCCCATCATTTTACATCGTTCTCCCTCGTCGATTTAAAAAGCAGTGGGAAATGAGACAGGGCGTTTATTTAACTACAAATATTTTAGTTTGGGGGTCACCCCACATTCCTGGGATGGGGTTGGGGGGGTGTCGGTGCCGCGCCCCCCCCGCGGAACAAAGCGCGTCCTTTGTCCGCGCTGCAGTGCGGGGGGCGGGCGGCAGGGGGCAGCAGTGGCCGCTCCGACATCCCGCCTTCATCATCCTCCTCCTCCTCCTGCTGCCCATTTTCCTCCTCCTGCCCATTTTCCTCCTCCTCCTCCGCAGCGCCCGCCCCGCCCCGGAGGCGGTCCCGGCCTGTCGGGATAGAAATAGGCGGCGCGGCCGCTGCCGGCATATCGTGAGCAGAGCCGGTCAGAGCAGCGGCGAGGACTGTAGCACCGCTCCTTCCCCGGCTGCCTCGCGTGGAGATCCTGCCTTTCTTCTCTTGTTATTTTTTTTTTTTAATTCAAAAAGGAAGATAATTTTAATTTTTTTTTCTTAATATCTATATATTTTTTTCATCCCGCTTTCCATCGGAGATCGCCCTCGCTGCCTCCCGGCGCGCAGAGGCTGCGCTGGGGCCGTTCCTGCCCGGCTTTGTGCCCTGCAGACCCGGCCCTCCTCTTCCTCCTCCTCCTCCCCCTCCTGCCGTAAAACCTTCACGAGGCTTTGAGCAGCATCCGAAGGCGCCGCAGCCGCTCGCCCAAACCACCGGCTGCAACAAAGCCCCTTTTTTATTATTTTTTTAAATCATATATTTCCCCCGCTCCCTTCCCCCCCTCCCCTTTTTTATTTCTCCTCCTCCCTCCCTCAAACGCATCAAGGTGGACGCGGAGCGCAAAAAGACCTTTGTTTTAAAAATGCCCATGGAGCTGACGCAAAGCCGCATCCAGAAGATTTGGCTTCCCAATGACAACCGCCCGGCGCTGCCCCGCCGCTGTGAGTAAGGGCACGGCAGCATCCCGGAGGGATGGGGATTGGGATGGAGGGATGTGGATTGGGATGCGATGGGTGGGCAGCTCTCCCCTTTCTCTACGTGCTCTTTGCAGCATCCCTGCACCATCCTTTCTCCTCGGCGTGCCCCAGCATCCTCCCGGTCCCGCATCCCACCCGCTGCCATCCCGTGACTCAGTCCCGGCAGCGGGAGGAAGGTGCAGCCGTCACATGGCCCCGCAGGATGCGGGAGGTGCCGGGACACGCGTGGCCCCGTTTCCACTCTCTGGGATTAAAAGGAAAAGCAGGGAGCAGGTTGTTCACCTCGCAGCCGGGGCGCCAGCTCAGCTGGGATTTTCACGGTGTCAAGCGGCTCGCCCGGGGATTTATTAATGGCAGAATTGTGAATGGTTTGTGTGGAAATGACCGTAAAGATAATCTGCCACGTGACAGGACACCTTCCACTAGACCAGGTTCCTACAAACGCCGTCCAATTAGCGTGTTAAACTATTTTTTTGGAAGTGGAGGGAGGATTAGGACAATGGATTTAAGGGAAAAAAACCCAACCAAACACCAGCCGTTTGCACTTTACTATTTAACCCTGTGGGGATGAAATAGGCAGGTGGAGGGGAAGGCAGAAATTAGTGCTGAAACTTCGGCAGTGGGTTCCCCTTGTCTCTGAAGCTCGGAATGTAAAAATGTTTGTGTCATCCTGGTGTTACTATAAACCAAATCTCGAAATCATGATGCAATCCGAAAGCTCAGGAAGCAGCTCCTTTAAGTCACCCACCAGCTACACTGACAACCTGCCAGGAGGTTGTTAGGAGTTGTGCGACTCCTAACTAAATGAGCGTCTCAGGAATGTGCGGAGCCGGGATGGAGGGGGTGGCACTCGCAGCCTGGCGAGGGATGGAAGTAGCTCAGGCGGAATGCTTGTCTTCATCAGGCGTTTAAAGTCTCTTCCGATGTTTATTTACCTTGGCTGGACAGTTTCCCCTTCTAAATAATAATAATTTAAAAATAGATATCCTATGAAGCTGGCAGATGCTGTTGCCCGTGGCTGTGGGTCAGGCACCCTGGAGCAGATGTTGGGATGCTCAGCCTGTGCCTGGCAGGGCAGCTCTGCAGCGGGAGCTGCCGAGGAAATGGATTTCACCAACAGGCTGCACATCTGGGTAGCCAAGGGGCTTTGCTTGGACTGGGGTAAAACGTCTCCCGGCTTAATGCTTTGCACGTGTCTCTGTGGCTGGATTTTTCTCAAGGACTGGCACCTCTGAAGGAAATCCCTTATGTATGCAGTGGTTTTTTGCCACTTCATTCACCTGGTTTTTCAGAGAAAGCTCCCTCTTAGTAGCAAAAAAAACTAACACATATATTAAGGCACCGAGGGGCTTATTAATAACATAATGTGGCTTCTAATTATTTTTTCTTGGGGTGGGAACAAGCCACGCTGGGCACTGTTCGCTGTGCAACGTGAGAAGAGGGTTTTTAGGCTTTTTTTAGCTCACTCTTTTTTAACTCAAGTTATTTTAAACGCGAGGTGCTATTAATTCCTCAGCAGCAACAAAGAGCGAGGGCTACAAAGCTGTGTGGGAAGGGAGGAATAACGGAGACCACGTCCAGCGTGATGCCCGCAGGGAGCGGGTGCATCCCTGGGAGCATCCTCTGGAAGGACGCTCCCCGGGTGTGAAATAATTAGCCCGATTGTGCGATCGCTCGCCCAGCGGAGGCTGCAGTGATTCCTTCAGCTGGCCTTTTGACGGCGATCCATTAAATTGCTGTCACGCCGCACGTCTCTCACGTAGGGGCTGGGAAAGTGGAACCGTCGAAGGCGCTGGATGGGCAGAGCCGGGAGAGGGGAGGGGGATACTCCGGGAAGGGAGGAAGGGGGGATGCTCCGAGAGGGAAGGAGGGGAGGAAAGGGGGATGCTCCAGGAGGGAAGGAAGGGGGATGCTCCGAGAGGGGAGGAAGGGGAGGAAAGGGGGATGCTCCGGGAGGGAAGGAGGGGAAGGAAGGGGGATGCTCCGGGAGGGGAGGAAGGGGGATGCCGCTGCCTCTCTCCATCCTGTCACTGCTTTTTCCCGTCCCTCCGGCTCGGTGAGTGTGAGGGCACACACTGGGAATGTGCGCGTTCATCCTCGGGGCGATAGCGGTTCCACGTGTGCGGAGTGCGGGATCGGGCATCCCTGAAAGATGCTGGAATTGCAGCGGGAAGAAGCTGGGAAAAGGGGAATAGGACTAACAGAATGTGCGGTCTAGGGGGAATACTTATGAGGAGACAGTAAAAATGCCTGAAGTGGGGAGGTGGCTGTTTTATCCGACTTTTTATAGAAGCAAATTTCCTTCCTTTTTCTGCTTTTTTTCCCCCCCCTTCTTTTACCCACTGGTGAAGCTGACTTTCTGGCAAATAACAAAATTGATGAGCTCCTAAATATCCTCTGATTGAGCCTGAAAGTCATCTTGACTTACCTGTCTAGATGTCGATAAGGAGTAATGAATATGTATTGAGATCCTTGATAGCTTCCCAGCAGTGATGAATAGAAATGATGAATGAGGCTTTTGTGAAAGTCTGGGAGCAAAACACTGGGTTCTGTTTCATCCCTGATGCAAAGTTTCCCGGAGACTTTTGGTTTGGGCTCAGATTCCTGATGGAAAGTTGCTCACTGATGCCACGGTGTTTTAGGAGGTGCTTCCCAGGTGCTTTTCCATTAGCCGAGGGCAACAAAAACTGGGGGAGATTCCTGAATTAGGGGTGTTTAACTCTTGTAGCACCCTTTGGAGGTGACACGTGTGTGTCCACACAGTGCCAGCCCTGGGGCTGTCACAGCTGTCTGGCGCCACAGGGACATAAACAGTACCCAGCATTGTCCCTTTACTCTTGGAGTGTTATTTAATGGCCCCAAATCCTCTTGGCTCTGCTCTTTGAGATCCTTTGGCAGGTAGAGAAAATCTGTAAAACAGACTTGCACCCATAGCTCGGATGAGGATGTGACATTGTTAGATTGGGACAAGTATTCTTCTGGGTATGTTGCACAGCTCCCTTGTGCCCCAGCACAGAAAATTGGCACTTGCTGCCAAAATCTTTGGGAGCTGCCGTGGGGTTTTGAAATGCAGCTGGGGGGGGGAGGGGGCAGGTTGCACAAAGGGAGTGAGTGTGAGGGCAGCTCCAGCCTGGGGAATGTGAAATTAATGAAATTAAAAAAAAGAGAAAATATATTTTCGGTAATTTTTAATCTCTTGCCTGCTGAGTTTGCTTTAGTGAGAAACTTGGGAAGATGATGTGTGGCTCTTCTCTGCCATCTGGGTAACAGTGCCATAACTCTCCCTTGTGGCTCTAATTTGGTTTCTCCAGCTGCTGGGTTTATTTATTTTCTTAGAAGGGGAAAGTAATCCCATGTACTTTACATCTTCTGTGGGTACCTCTCAGTTTGCCCTTTCCAGATCCACTCTGACAAAAACCTACCCCAGCCCTGTCTCCATCCCTGGGAGCCCCTGGCATCCTGTGGTCCCACCTTCAGCAGCTGTGACAGGCAGGCAGAGCTCTCCACCCAGGCCATAATTAAGCCGGGTTTTATGGCTCTGCCACCAGCCACTCACTCCCTGCATTCCTTTCCTATGAGGTCTCTGGGCTCACCGGTGGATGGAAGAGTGGGTGAGAAATTCCCTGCAGGATCCTGTCTGTCCTGCAAATGCTGCCTCTGGGTTTTCTTTCCAGCTTTTGACATGGACCCTCTTCTCCACAACAAAAACAAAAAAGAACCCAGCTTGGATTTATGAGGAAAAAAGGGATAAATCACTTGGGTATCTGCTTTTAAATGCCGGTAGTACTGTGGTTTTCTTGCCTTTCTTTGTCTTCAGAAAATTCAGTTAGTTGGTTGTGTGTCAGCTAAAAATCTAGTCAAAGATTTTGGGAGATGCTTTCTGTTGGACCAGACCTGGTATTTCAGCACAGACACTGCTGCAGGGATGAGTCTGAAATCCTTGGCTGTCCTTGAACTTTTCATAGAATTGGCAAAACCATTGGAATGTTAAGTTGTGCTTGCCTTGATTTTTTTTTTTTATTTTATTTTTAAAAATTATTTATTTTGGTTGCAAATGAGGAAACTGAGGCACAGAGGTTCTCCAGGGAGCCTAGGCCAGCTGCTGGCTCCTTGCCCATTTTTCCCCCATCATGATGTTCTTGCTGTGGCTTTCAGGTTTCCTCCACCTGCTGAAGGACTTGGAAGGAGTCTGGATAAAAACAAGTGCCTTGATGCAGGATGAGCTGGAGAATTAACAGCTCTTGTTCTTTTTCCTTGCAGCCTGTGGGCCCCAGCTTGCCAATTCCCCCACTGTGATAGTCATGGTTGGCCTCCCAGCCCGTGGCAAGACCTACATCTCCAAGAAGCTGACTCGTTATCTCAACTGGATTGGTGTCCCCACAAAAGGTAAGGCTTGCCCTGGCTTCCAGGGGAAAGCAGGAGCTCTGGTCCACAGGAATTCCTCTAGATCAGTGTTTTGGAAGATGGGAGTAGTGGGGGATGTTTGAGATCCCACAGGCCAAATATCTGTGTTTTCCCATCCTACTGCAGCCCAGGTTCTACTTCACTTTGAAAACCAAGGGTTGCCCTGAGCCTTTTGCTCTGAGGATGTAATTCCTTAGCCTCAGCTTGCTTTAACTGTAGAAGCTGCACGACTGAGTCATGCCCCTCTTTTTTTTTTTGCTTTCCCCCCCTAGTTTTCAACGTTGGGGAGTATCGCCGTGAGGCTGTGAAGCATTACAGCTCCTATGACTTCTTCCGTCCTGACAACGAGGAAGCCATGAAAGTCAGGAGGTGAGTGTGTGAGTGTGGGCACCCCCCTGACCCCACACGGGGGTCGAGTCCGTGGCTGGGAGCACAATTACCCACTTTGGGGGTGATGAACTGGGAGGTTGACCTCTGGATTTCCTCTGGATTTGAATTTCCCCTGCCTGCTCAAGGAGGGTTCTGAGAGCTCAAAACTGAATCTGTACAGGCTTGGTAACTTCAGGGTGGCCAGCACACCCAGAGGACATCAGGGCCACCTGTCTGTCCCCTCTTTTGCAGGCAATGTGCCATGGCTGCCCTGAGGGATGTGAAGCTGTACCTGACGGAGGAGGGCGGGCAGATTGCGGTGAGCTCCCACATGTGCTCTGGGGTTTGGCAGCTGTGCCAGCCCCAAAGTCCTCTGCAGTCCCTTCTCTGAGAGGGGCTCTCTGGGAAACCAGGCTCTTGTGGTGCTAATTGAGATCTTTTGCTTTTAAAGGTTTTTGATGCCACCAATACCACGCGGGAGAGGAGAGGGATGATCCTAAACTTTGCCAAAGAGAACGGATTCAAGGTTGGTGCCATGGGGCTGATGCCTGCATTGTGAAGTTCACTGTCATGTAGAGTTGGTGTTATCTTTTTTCACTCGTGTTATCCTCATGCTGCTCCTGAGTGAGATTTCAGTGCTGGGTTTGATTAAAAATATGAAACTCTTCCTTCATTCTCTGTACAGAGCCATGGGGATGGAAATGATGAGAGTGGGGCAAAGGGAGAGGTTGGGTCAAGCAGGGAGGAAGTTGGGTTGAGCAAGGAGCTGGCTGAATATTACAAACCTTGTTGGTGACTTTCAGCTGAGTTTTGCTTTGCTTCACAGGTGTTCTTCATTGAATCTGTCTGCAATGATCCCAATGTGGTCGCCACCAACGTCATGGTAAGTGTGGAACTGGTGGAAGTGTCCTGCTTTTGTTTTCCCTCCATAGAGAGGTAGGAATAGCATCACCTTCACCAGCTCTGGTCTTCATGGTGGACTCAGACCCCCTGGTATCTGCTGGAGGGACAGCACAGCATGGCACTGGCTATTTAGGAGGTTCCTGGAATGTGTTGATGACTTCTTCAAGTGATAGCACCTCTCCTTGTTTGCTCTTCTATGTTGCACCTTGTTGTCACCAACAAGGAGGGGCTGGTGAGGAATGTGAAGCTCCAGGGCAGCCTGGGCTATGAAGGGAAATGTCAGGAGAGCAGATTTTGGCCTGGAGTATAATGGGATAAAAAGCCCAGGAGGGAAGAGGGGGGCCCAAGAAAACTGCTTGATGTTCAAGGATCAGCTTCTCCAAGTTCAGCTGTGATGCATTCCCGGCAAAGGAGCAGCCATCAAAAATGCCAGGATGAACAAGGAGCTCCTGGACAAACTCAAACACAGAAAGGAATCCTACAGAGAGAGAGGATGGAAGCAAGGACAGGCAGCCTGGGAGGAATACACAGATTGTCTGAGCAGCCAGGGATTGGGTTAGGAAAGACAAAGCCCTGACAGGCCTGGGGGACTACAGGTTCAGTCTCATATCAGTGTTTGGGGAGATCATGGAATCGTGGAAACTCTGCTGATGCACATGGGAAATAGAAAGGTGATTGGTGACAGTCAACATGGCTTACCTGGAGGCAAGTCATGCTGCCAGCCAGGGGCTGGGGCTGAAGAGTGTCTTTTGCTCCTGCTGGAAGCTGTTGTCCCAGTGACCAACTTTCTGGGAGGTCGCACACAGCCTTTTCTGCAACAAAATGCTCAGTTTGCTGCTTTTTTTTTTTCCCACAAGCTGGAGATTTTTTTTTTGAGGATTTTAATCCCTTTATTTGGAAACTAATGCTTGAAGGGTGAGAAAATGATCTCCTGGCTGAGCGTGGGATTTTGCTCCATGGGGAACTGCAGATGAATTGTGCTCTTAGTGCTGGGATCAGTGTGGAAAATACACCCCAGGCTTGGGATGCTGCCACATGTGTTGATCCGTTGTGTTATCCTGTTGGTTTCAGGACTGCTTGTGAAATTACTGATGTGTAATGCTGCTGTTCAAACCCAAATCTTCAGGAAAAGCAGCCTGTTAGATTAGTTCAGGCAGGACTTAGAAACAGGCAACGTGAATATTCACAACCTTCACGGACTAAGATCTTTCAGCCCAACATCTTGCAGCAAATAATGCACAGAAAGGGGTTGAATTTTGCCATCCAACTGTCCTGCTGCTGAGCTGGGTTAAGAATCTTGTGTAAGCTCATGAGCTTCTCTTTCTCAGGCTGAGCTTGAATCTGATGGGGATTTTTTAGCCATTAGGAAGCTGAGTTTTCCTGCTGTTGGGTGGTGAGGTGCTACCTCAGCTCTTGGGAGAACGGGAGTGGACTGAAGAGTGTCTGTATTAACCATGCAATGGTTGATACCAAATTCTCCCACCTTGTGCTTGGTTTTGGGTCTGGTCTGCTTATTTTCTGCTCTGTGATGAGTGATGACTAGCAAGTAGTCATCACTTACTTTCAGCTGATCACTGGATCTTGGCAAGACTTTGAAATTCCGGATTAGCATTGTCTGGCTTGGAAAGCTTCCTAACCTCTCCTTGTGGCATGTTTTCTTTTTCTGTTCCAGGAAGTCAAATTGTCCAGCCCAGATTACCGGGACTGTAATTCCACTGATGCCATGGAGGATTTCATGAAGAGGATCAATTGTTACCAAGCCAGCTACCAGCCCCTGGACCCTGATGACTATGACAGGTAAGAAACCTTGACTTCTTCAGCTGCCTTGAGCACCTGCCCTCTCTCCCAGGAGAGGAACAGTGAAGGGTGGAGCTGTATTTCACTTTGTCTTCAAACACCTGGCTGTGCTGGGATGATTTATGGCCAGGCCTCACCTTGAATTCAGGCCTTTTACAGGAAAATGCTGGTTTCCCCAGGCCCTGTGCCAGGCAAGTGGGCACTGATGCCTTCCCAGGCTCTTCTGGGCTCAGATGAGCTGTTTTCAACCTTGTTCTGTGGGTCTAAGTACAAAGGCTTTGGGAAAGCACTTGAGTTTGAGTGGTTGAGGTGCTTTTTTCATTGTCCCTGTTAAAGAAAGGGACTGCTTGGCTCAAACCACAGGATTGAGCAAGCCCTGTGGCTTCTCCCTGGTTTTTGTGTGCCTTGGAAGAGTTTTGCTGTCCTGCCTGACTCTGCGGGCACCTCCCAGCCTCTCCACTGCTCGTAAACACGTCTGTGTGCCCTGCACCGATTGTTCCCAGTCCTGCTGATCCCTGTCCTGGGGAAGAGCATGTTCCCTGTGAGTCCTGTTTAATCCTCTTTACTGCTGCAGGAGGAGGGGTGGCGATTACAGTGCTGCTATTCAGCTCTCCATGAATCCCCATTACCTGTTGGCTCCCTGCTGAAAATAGCCTGCAGGAAATCCTCTGAGCCTGTGATTACATGGACAGAGATAACTCACAGGGCTGCTTTTGAGAATGACGTCTCTGTCTGTTCCCAGGGAACTTTCTCTCATCAAAGTCATCGATGTTGGCCGGCGGTTCCTGGTCAATAGGGTTCAGGATCACATCCAGAGCAGGATTGTTTATTACCTGATGAACATCCACGTCCAGCCCCGCACCATTTACCTCTGTCGGCACGGGGAGAGCGAGTTCAACCTCAAGGGGAGGATTGGAGGGGACTCTGGCCTCTCCAACAGGGGCAAGAAGGTGAGGGAGAAGGAAAATATTCCTCCCATGGCTTCCAGGAGTGCTCTGGCTGTAGTAGATTCTGTGCCTTGGGTTAAGTGCATGTTTGACAACTGGGCTGCTGAGGGTCTATCTGTAGCTCTTGGGGATCAATGAATGGGTGGCTGCCCTTCCTCTCAGAGTAGAAGGCTGATCTTTCTGCCTATGGAAGGCAACACTTACTGGGAAGTAGGGAAGAAGGCCCATTGGGAAGCTATGGACCAGGAATCAACTTCTTTTTACTATGTCCCACAGTTTGCAGAGGCACTGAACAAATTTGTGGAAGAACAGAACCTGAAGGACCTCAAAATTTGGACCAGCCAGCTAAAAAGAACAATCCAAACAGCAGAAGCTCTCCAGCTGCCCTATGAGCAGTGGAAGGCACTCAATGAAATCGATGCTGTGAGTATCTGTGCAGCCGGAATAGCTGGATGGGGCTGGTTGTTGCTTAACAAGAGAAAGTGGCTGGTGGCTGTGCTGGTGCTGTTTGACTTGAGCATCTCCAGTAACCTCATGGTTGTCCTGCCCTGGCAGGGTGTGTGTGAAGAAATGACCTATGAAGAAATCAGGGATCAACATCCAGAGGAATTTGCTCTGCGTGATCAGGATAAATATTACTACCGTTATCCTTCTGGGGAGGTAAGTCTGCAGGGACACCTTCAGAGACAGAAGAAATCTTATTTTAAGTGTGGCCTTTTTTCCCTCATTCTGTCCTCTACTCCTGAGCAGAGGAGCAGTGAGAGCTCCAAGAAATAAGAATTAAGAGATCAGGGCTTCTGTTCACCTCTACCTTGAGCTCTTGTGAAATCTTGCCATGTGAAGATCTCACTAAGAAATAATGTCATTTAACAAACAGTCCCACTGACTTTATAGCAGATTAGTAGGGAAGGGTCTCTGGAGGTTTCTAGTCCAACCTCCATCATTATATCTGCTCATAGTTTTGTGCTGCCTCTCTTTCACTTCCAAAAAAAGTAATTCTCACCTTGTTCTCAGTACCATTCCCTAAGGGTTGATGGTACTATCTCTGTTCCTGGCAGTCTGCTTTCAGGGTGTGACACAATGAGGTGGGAATTGACATCAGTTCTGGATGATACTTTAGGCTGTGAATTGAGCTAATTATCCCCATGTTGAAAGTCATGTCCATAGACATTTCCCAAAAATCTTTGGAGACCTCCTCATGACCCTGTATCTAACAGGAGAATATGTAGAGATATCAGACACCAACTCTGGGTGTCTGGAGCTCCTGGGTGCCTGTCATGGTTTTTTGAGGCCCTTCAAAGCCCTGGGGTTTCTGAGGTTGCTCCAGACTTCTCAGAACTTTGAAGTCCTGTACCAAACCAAATATCAAGATGATGGAGAGGCTCTATCTTCAAAGCCCTTGCTGCTTACCTTAATTCTTCTGGACTGAGCTGTGATTCACTGAGATGTGAATGGTTCCTTCTCTGACAGAAGAATTAGAAGTTCTAGAGTAGCCTGAGAATGAGGATTCATTTTCTTTTTAGTAGTTTGTTGGTTTACTCAGAAACTAGGAGGTGTTCCAAGACAAGGACTGTTGTTTCTTTGGGATGCTCGCTGCATTGATCTCATTCCTCATGTCCCTTCCCTTCTGTCCCAGTCCTACCAAGACCTGGTGCAGCGCCTGGAGCCAGTCATCATGGAGCTGGAGAGGCAAGAGAACGTCCTTGTCATCTGCCACCAGGCTGTCATGCGCTGTCTCCTGGCGTATTTCCTGGACAAAAGTGCAGGTGAGCTCCCTGGCCCTGCCAAGAGGATTTGCCCTGCTGGAGGAGGGCTCGTGGATGGTGTTCACATCCTGGAGTGTGCATCTCTTCGGTGTGGGATGAAAGTGTCTGAGCCTGCCTTTGGAGAGGAGGTGGGATAACTCTGCTGCTTTGCTGTCTCTGCAGATGAAATGCCCTACCTGAAATGTCCCCTGCACACAGTGTTGAAGCTGACCCCGGTGGCCTATGGTGAGTAAAACCTTCCTAAACATGCCAGGGGGGTTGACTTGTACTTTCTCCTCAGTCCAGGCTGTCTGGGAGAAAAGCAGGGATCTGTGGTGGGGCACTTGGTAACATCCTGTGCCTGCTGGGCTTGCTGATCTCTTTGTGCTCCTTCCTGCAGGCTGCCGGGTGGAATCCATCTCACTGAACATTGAAGCAGTCAACACGCACAGAGATCGACCAGAGGTGAGTGTTGCTTTTCCCTGGAGCTGTCCTTTGGTGTCCCCCTCCTGTCCCCTGTGGTCAGCTGGCAGTAGGAGCTGCCAAATCATGCCTGGGGTGGGCATGGGGAAATTGCTCAGCTGGGTGCTTGGAAGTGCTACTGGGAGCATCAGATGTGTTCTTGCTCTGCAGAGTCAGGGCCAGTTGAGAGTTTTCCAAGGGAAAAGGACTGTTGCATGTTCCTGCTTCCCAGTGTGTTTGCCCAGGGAAAACTCCTCCCTGGTCTCTGACTTTCACCTGCATGGCCATCCACTTCCCAAGCTGGGAATGGAGCTATGGATGGAGAAGGTGACTTCTCCCAGGTCTCTCAGCTTGCAGGCAGAACCTGGGTTCAAAGCTTGCTCTACATTTGCCTCTGAGGGTCTTTTTCCTGGGTTGCCTATGGCTCTCTGTCACTCTGTAGGGTGGGAGGTGGCAGTGCTGAGCCAGGGATGCTCTGTGGAAGAGACCCCTCCTGTGGAGCAAGACCCAACCTTACAGGAGTTTTATCTGCCAAGTGCTCCACTGGAGCTCAGAGGCCAGAACAGGAGAATGCCAACTCAGTGTCAGGGCTGGGCAGCCACCCAGAGTGGGCCACAGGGACCCTGGCAGCACCCATGTCCCAAGATGCTGAGCCATTTCCAACTTGTGCTTAGTGGTGGTGGAGCCCAAAGTGATGCTGAGCAGTCGGGACTGTCCCCTTTTGGCCAACATCTCCTTTCCTTTGCTTCCCCTGTCAGGTGGCAGCACCTGAGCCTCCTGTCCCTCCCTGCAGCTGTAGGGGGGAAGCCAGTCCTTCCCCCTGCATGGGGCCATGGTGCCCTGCTTTGCTACCCTCTCTGGGGATGGCAGCAAGGCCTTGGGTAGGGTGGGGTGAGACTCATGCCAAGTGCTTGGGTGCCCCTGCCCAGCTTTGCCTCCATCCCTCCTCGCTTGAGTTGGAGCTTGGCGTGGTGCTGACCCTCACTGGCTGCTCTGCTCCCACTTTCCAAATCTTCCTGATCAGCCTGGGCTGGCTCATCTTCCCCCTTCTTGCTTTCACTCCTCTCTCTGGGTGGAGGGAGCAGCTTTGAGGAGGAGACCGATGGGCACCTCTGTGTGTGCAGAGTCATGGCTTGATTGCTGCTGGGTGTGTTCAGCTACCTGTAGTTACTTTTTTTTTTGTCAGCTGAGACTCAGATGAGGAGAAAATCTGTCTCATGTCTGAGTGCAGAGCCACTTTTTTTTCTCCCCTCCCGTTCTGCGCTCTTAAACATTTTGCATCAGGGTTTTTTTGTGTCCAGAGCCCTTTCAGTGCATCCTTTGCTCATTGACAGTGACTGTGGGGAAAAGCAGAGGCCACTTTAAGATAAAAAAAGAAAACCAAAGCAACTTGCTTCTTTTTTTTTTCTTTATAACTGTCGCCTTCTTCCTTTTTCTTTATTTTGCTCTATTTTTTTATATTTACTTTTATTTTCTTTGTCTCACTTTAATTTAGGAAGCAAAGAAGGGACCTAACCCGCTCATGAGACGTAATAGCGTTACCCCTCTAGCAAGCCCAGAGCCCACCAAAAAACCTCGCATCAACAGCTTTGAGGAGCATGTGGCTGTTTCTTCTGCCCTGCCAGGCTGTGTTCCTCAGGAAGTGCCCACGCAGATGCCGGGACAAGTTAGTTGAACTCTTCTTTTTTTTTTTTTTTTTTTTTTTTTTGTTACTCTTTTTTATCTTTTTTCTTTTTGTTGTTATTCTTGTTGTTTTATTGTTTGTCCTCCTGTCACTCCTGAAGCTGAGGAACTGCTTGCACTTGTTGTAACCTGTGCTGCTGTCTGAGATGCATCTTCCTCCCACGGCTGCTGTCCCTCCCTGCCTTGGGTCACTGTTGATCCTCTCTTGGGTCTTGAGAGTGTCATGAACTTCCACCAAGCTCTAGGCTGCATTAATTTAGTGCCTTCATCATCCAGCATCAACCCCCTGAAGGGTCTCCTCCCTGGAGTGAGCAGGAACAAAGGGCTTGTACGTTCCCTCTGGGTGCTTGGCTCTGGTGTAGACCTGAGCGTGGCAATAAATCAAACGCTCTTGTGCTTCTCTTAAGGAGGAGCTGCCAAGACTCATCTTTGGCTGGAAGGGTCTCCTTCCTCCTGGAGCTGTAGGCAAAATGGACCAAAATTGAGTTTCAGAAGGCTCTTGGTGTGGTGAACCTGAGTGAAACCCTGTGGGTAGCTGCCATGGTGCTCATGTGTCCTCTCCTCTTTCACCCACCCATGAAGGGACATAGGAAGAGAGGCCTTGCTTGCTGCTCACTTCTCCAGGCACAAACCCCTCTCCTAAGCTCACTAAGGAGTCCTATATAATCTATAGGAGCTTTTGCCATGCTGCCCTTGCCCCCAGCTGCCTGTCCCTGCTGTCTGTGTTGGTGTGATGTCCTTTCTCCCCTCCTCACCCAGACCCTGGGCAGGTTAGGAATGAATGGCTCTGTGCTCCCCCATTGCTCTGCTTGGTTGTTGCTTTGCATGAGCCTCCCAGGACAGCTGGGTCTGTCTCGGCTCCCAGGGCTCTGCTTGGGCTGGTTGAGCCTCACAAGAAACCTTTTGCCAGCTCTGGCTGCCTGGTGCCCCTCGCTGCTGTCCACTGTCCTCTGCCCGGTGTGGCGTGGAGTTACTGACACCTTCTCTGTTCTTTCTGTTCTCTCTGTCTCTCTGCAGCCTTTACTAGGGAAGGCATGCCTGTAAGTACCTTCTTGCATCTTATTCCCCCTTCCAACCCTTTCTCTTGCCATCCTGCTGGGTTGTTTTGTTGTTGCAAAAATCTGGACGAGGTCTGGAATTCTTGGAGTTAATACTTTGCTGTTTTGGGGGGGGATTTGTTTTAGGAAAGGTAAAGAGGAGACTGTGGGTGCTGGTTTCTGTCTTAGCTTGATGAAATGTCCCAGTTTTGTTGTGAAATTAAGCAAATTATTATTTTCACTCTGATGCCTATGGGTGATGCTGTTGGGTTTCTTGGAGTTGTCTCCTCTGTGATAGCGTGTTGTAGTGTAGGGTGAGAGAGCTCTGTCCTTCCTAAGGGTTCTGAGTTGTGTCTGATGGCACCAGAGAGGTATCTGAGAAGCTTCTGACCTTCTCAGGAATGGCTTTTCTGGGGCTGGATGATCCTGGGACCAACCATCTGCAGTTCTGCAAACTTGGGATTTTGAAAAAAGTCAGCCTAGATGTTGTGGGCAGAGTGAATTGAGATTTGCTTTCTTAACAGAGGTAGAGAAGGACAAACATCTTGAGCATTTGATTCACTAATTATGAATAATCAAGGCTCTGGTTTTGTTTAGTGCTGTTACATCCCTGAGTAACAGGAACAGGACAGCTCCTGGATAAATTTGAATCCATTGGACTTAATGCTGCATTGAGCTGAGAGCTGCAGTTGTTGTTATGTGCTCGGGTGCCTTCTCAAAGACTGGGAAGACTTTGGGGCTGAGCTGATACTGGGTAGTGTCCAGGGAGTCTCTTTTGCCCTCTGAGGGCCAGTTAAAATCAGCCTGTGAGCATCCCTGTCTTGGGTTGTTCTGTGGGCTGAAGATGGAAGGATCTGCTCTAACATGGCCAGGCCAGAGCTCAGCTCTGCTTGCCTGTAGCAGCTGTTGAATCTCAGATTTCTTCCCCTTTTAGAGTAAACATTTTTGAGAAAAGGGAAGTT
Organism: Acridotheres tristis; assembly: GCA_037013685.1. Lineage (NCBI taxonomy): Eukaryota > Metazoa > Chordata > Aves > Passeriformes > Sturnidae > Acridotheres > Acridotheres tristis. Next base: position 3,375,626 of record CM072885.1, read on the forward strand.
AGGACTGTAGCACTTGGCTTTGCTGGTGGATGATCACTGTGCAAGTGTAGAGGTTGAGTTGCTCAGCATGGCTTGCATGTCTGTGATCCTTCCCTTGCTGTTCATGGCCACTAAAGCCCCTGATGAAACCTGATCCTCTTGGGTTGCTCTGAAAGCATTTTAGTTTTTATGCATCCTTCCGTCTGTGATTTTTCACATGTGTATTGTAACAAAAGGCACTGCATGCCTTGGTGCTGGCTGGGACACTGAAAACACTCTGCTGTTGAGTTTGGGAGATGGATGTGTCAGATTTTGCTGGTGATGGTTACCCACACCAGGTGTAGGCTGGCAGCAGCAAGTTTAAGATCTCCAGCTGCTGGGAGTCTGTCTCCACCTCCTAGTGTGGGACTTAAAGGCTGCTTTCGTGGGACCCATAAGGACATGCCAAAGCCAAGGCTTGGTGACTTTCACACTGCTGTTAGCTCTGGCAGCCTGCTGTCTGGTACACTGGTTTGGTCCCTCACTGTCACCACCTGTATGGGGCTGGGGAGGTGGAAGGTACCTCCTTCACAGCTTGCAGCATGGGCTTGGGTTGGTAGTGGGAGCTTCACTGCATCAGCCCTCACTTTTGGGGTCTTGACCCCCATCCAGGAGGACCATGGGGCCACCTGGAGAGGCTGGGGACATGGCTGAGACCTCAGAGTCCTCCTGGCTGTGGGATTGAGCTGACTGGGGATGTGGGACTACCTGGTGTGATGATTTCTTTTCCTTTTGCTTGGTTTGTGATGCAAACTGCACTTTTGAACAGTCACCTGATCCCCTCCCTTCTTCTCCCCTTCACTTTTCATGCTTAAAAAGAAGACCCGTTTGTCACTTTCTCAAAGTTTTCTCTTTGCTAATATTTCCAAGGTAAATGGCTGTGGTGCATGTGGCTTTCCCTAACCCTCCTCCTGTCTCCTTAGATAACAGCTCAGCCTGCTCTGCCTCGTAGCCTGGCTGGGATTCTTGGTGCTTGTAAGAGGCAGCTTAGGTCGTAAAAGCATTTTAAAAAAATCCCAAAAACCACTCAAACCCAAAAACAAACTTAAAAAATAGAGAATCCTTCCTAGCTGTTTTCTAGTCCTTTTTTCCCCCTACCTTGTTTCATGTAGTTCTGTGAGTTGGGAAATGTCCTTGTTGTCCCTTGGGCTTCTCCTGGAGCAGATGTTCTCCTTGGTCCTGCTTGTGTTGAGCTGGTTGTCTCTGGTTTTGTGGTTCTCACCATGTGCTGGTGGGTACCTGCTGTCATCACTCTGTACCAGGGCTGTGTCTGGAGCATCTCTTGGGCCCATGAAACCTCATGGGGTGCCACCAGGGGAGTTGTGCTGCTGGTCCTTGGCATGGTCAGTGGGAGCTGCCTGTTCTTGGCATTGCCAAGGATGGACAAACAATGACCTCGTCCTTAGCAGGCGAGGGGGGGGACACTGCCCACCCTCAAGGGGAGCAAGAGAGAGCTGTTTAATTGCGGGGGGGGGAGGAAGAGAGAGCTGTTTAATTGGGCTGCTTGGATGCTCTCTGTGGTCCCCTGTCACCTCGCCTTGTGTGGACCAAAGAGCATCTTCAGACAGAGTGGGGTGGAAGGGTTGCCTTGAGTTTAGCTCAGTTTTTTTAGGGCTGAGTTCTAACCCTGTAGTTAGCCAGGCAGTGCCTGAGGAGGGGGTGAGCAGTGACTCAGTCACCTGCCTCTCCCCTGGGGTGGGCAGTGTCCTCTCCTCTCCGGTGGGTGCTTTGTAGTGACCCGTGCGTGGCTTTGTTCCTCCTCACCCCCTTGTTCACGTGTTCCTAGAAGGTGCTGCTGTCTTGGAGCCTGACCCCAACTCTCCTCCTTCCCCTCTCGTTCCAGAACATGAACAACTCCCAGAAGCCGTCGTGACTCCGTGACACGGCCGGCGCTGCCAGCTTCTCATCCCATCGCCATTCCCGAAGCTTGCTCACCCTCCGGGCCCCTCCAGCTGTGGCTGCAGTGAGCCCCACCCTGGGCTGGCTCTGCTCAACGCTGCCAATTCATCCCCAAAACCCCGTGCTGCTCATGGGGGGATGCAGGAGAGCCGAGGAGGAGCAGCCCAGCTCCCTGCCGGGGTCACCACCAGCTCTTCAGACTGCAGCGTTTGCTCTCCTCTCCAGTATCCTGTTAGGTCGTAGCGAGCTGTAAAGTGCTTCTGTAGTGCACAGGAGTTTCATTTTCTTCTCTTTTCAGTGGTTTTGATCTTCTGTATAGATGATTGGTACCCATCCATCTCCGGGTGGGGTGTGTATATATGTGGATGGTGCAGGGTTAGCAGAGAAATAGGGGGAAGGGAGGGGGGTGGGTAAAGGGGTTTTGCATTTTTTTTTTTATTATTAATGTTGTTAATTACTTTTGAATAAGCCCCTAACATGCTGTGCTGCAATCCTTCACCCACACTACAACTGGTCACACATGCCAGCCTGGCTCATGCAGATCTGTGAGCACCAGGAAAGCAGCTGTGTGAATTCCTTCACTGCAAGAACTGCTGGGTTTAATAAAAAAAAACAACCCATTTTTTCACTTTTTTTTTAAAAAATCAACGTACCTTAAAGGGTTTTGCAGAGAATGTAGATCTGCTGCTAAAATTGGTTGAAAGATGCCTGGAGTGCATGAGGAACCATGCCAGCAGGGGCTTGGGTGATGCTTTCATCTTGGGGAGCACCCAGGGATCGTCTGAGCTCAGGCATGGGTTGAATTTTGGGGAGGCTGAGCACTGTTTGAGGTGCTGTGCTGGTACTTCATCTCCCCTTTCTTCTTTTTTAGATGAAAGTGGAGGTATTGGGAAGGGTTTGAATCCTGAGGCTTAGATGCATTTTGCAGACACACAGGTCTCATAGAGGTGGCCAGAGGTCTGGCTGGGTTGTAGGAGTCCCTGTCTGACTGCAAAAAGCCACAGGAAGGGACAGTTTTGTCTGTATTTTTTTAATATTTTATACACACGTGTGTGTGTATATGTGTATACTTAGAAACTGCTTGGTTTTTGCACTTTATTTGTGGCAGAAGCATAACTACTTTATTTTTTTTTCAAGTTGTGCCCCTTATCAGGGGAAGCCTGAATACAGGCAACTTTTTCTATTTGTTTTTAATTGTATTTTGCATGCTGGAAAGCTGGAACTACAAAATAATAGTAGTTACAGTATTTGAGGTGGGGGGAACAGGGTGAGGTCCTGACTGACTCCATCAGCCAACTCCCAGTGGTTTAATCCATAAAATCCCTTATTGGCAACCTGTCCTGGGCTGGGAGACAGCAGTTAAAGATGGCAATTAACCACTCTTGCTTTGTGTAAAAGTCTGCGGATTTTGAAAATGTTTTCTTTTCAGTGTTTTGGGTTGGTTTTGGGCTTTTCCCCCCCTCCCCCCCACCTATGTGCAGCATCTTCTCCATGCCCATCTCTTTTTTTTATTTTATTTTTTTTAATTTTATTTTTTAATTTTTTTTATTTTGCTGGAGGCAGGAGGTGAAGGCAGCCCCCCCTCCTGCAGCACTAGGCTGGGGAACTGGAGTTGGGCAACCCTTTGGATTCATCCTTCCCATGGCTTTCCCCAGCATCCTGAATAAGGGAGCACCATCCCCAGAGCTGGGAGCAGAGAGGCTTAGGTGGAGAAATGCTATTTTTTGTGAGAGTCGTGTGTGTGTTTTGGGGGTGGGTTTGGTCTGTTTTTTTCCTTTGGGAAAAGGTGAACCACAGTGCCTCACGCTTCGGCCTCGCGCTCGGAGCGGCACCGACGGCGGGAGGGCAGCGGGACCACGCTCAGCCCCTGAACCCTGGGGGTGACAGTCCTGGCAGTGCCCTGCCTGTGTGAGCTTGTGCATATGTGTATCATACTCCTGTACAGATAAAACAACACTGCCCCCCTCCCTCTGCTTTATTTCTGTTTAAACATCCTCGTTAAAAGCAGACTTCTCCCTCCGTGCCCTGTGCGGCATCTGCGCTTTCGGTTTCTCTGCCTTTCACACAAATGAATGTTTTGGGGAGGCCACTCGCTTGGCTCTTTTCAACTTCCTCCTTCACGGGGACTTTTATCTCTCCCCCCTCCTCCTGCTGCAAAAAGATAAGCCAGCAAATACAAACATGACGTGTGGCTGCCCTGAGATCAATTCTGGACACGTGAAATTGCGTGGATGTTTTGGTGTATATTTGTGTGTGTGTGTAAATATATAAATATATATTAAAAAAAACAGGAAAAAAAACCCCAAAATGAAAGCCCTAAACTTTCATCCTTTGGTAATAATAGATCTCTCAGTAGATCTACAAAAACCTGGAATTTGAACAAGATGTTTTTCCCAGTATTGGGAAAACTGCTCTCTTAGCTCCTCTTGTGCTGGAGGTTTTGGTGGGATGGTGTCAACTCTGTGCCATCACAACTGCCCCAAAAAACTTGTCCCTCTTTTTGGTTAACAGAGCCAAGGACTGGGCAGTTGATGCCACAGCCAAGGCAGACTGGGAGACAGGACATGTCAAACCGCACCAATGATTTCTTCCCCCACCTTTTTTTTCTCTCTGGTTTGTTTTCCTTTGTGATACTTGAATTTATTTTTTAATTTTTTTTAATAGCAAAGCGCTCTTTATTTATTTAATGTATACTGCAAAGCTTGGAGAGAAGGGTGTAGTTACTTGGGATTACTCTTTTTTTTTTTTTTTTTTAATTTGTGGTATGTTAACTTTTCTGTATATATGTCTGGAATAATTGCCTGATCTAAAGCTGTGCCAGCTTAAAAACAGGGTCTGCCTTTCAGAAATTTGTATATTTTGCAATTGCTGGACCAATAAAATATCTTGTTGAAATACAGATGTGACTGGTTCTTCCTTGTGTCAGAAATCATGCTCTCAGGCCTTAAGGGTCACCTTGTGCCATTCTGTGCTGCTTCACAGCAGTGTTCCTGTGCCTCATAAAGAAAAATTCTCAGAGATTGTGGATGCTCCGTGCCTGGAAGTGTTCAAGTTGAAGGGGGCTTGGAGCAACCTGGTCTAGTGGAAGGTGTTTTTCACACTATTCTATGACTTCTGCACGTGTTAACACCTACTTAGGACAAGAAAATGCTCCCCAGGCTCTACATGCTACATCACTCTCGAGTAGAAAAGTGATGTATTGGGAATTGTCCTGCCTAGATCTAAATCTAGGCTGCAAATGAGGCAGGACTAAGCAGTTATTCAAACGTGGTCTAGTTATTCAAATCAAATACCTGGATGCTGAGTGAAGGGCTGGACAAGAGCTGTCCTCTGAGATCTGGGCTGGAAAACAGCAGCTGCCACCTGCAAAAAAGTTTCCTGTAAACGTGTGTGTGGGCTTTTTTATTAATTAATTTAATATTAATTTATTGTTCCAGAGAAAAAGTAGGAAAAGACAGGGAAAGGTGTAATTTGACATAGTTTTCTGGAGCATATCTTGGGTGAATGCTCCATCTGTGATCAGAGGCTTGTCCCACTCTAGGAGTTGTATCTCTAAAAGCTTATGAGGAGTAAAAGGGGCTAAAAGGTGCAGGGTGCTGTGCATCCAGCTCAGCCCCAGGGTTTGCCTCCTGCTGGTTAATGTGCAGCCCTTGCTCTGCTCTCCCCTGGGCTGGCACAGCCTGTCTTTGGTCTAGAGATTTTTGGGGTGCACAGGGATCATCTCCCTTCTCCCAACTGCTCTGCACTCCAGGCCCTCCCACCAAGAAGGGTGTTTCTCATTTTAAGTGTGGTGAAGCATCTGCACTAATGTTTTCTAGGTGGGCATGCTGAGGTGTGAGACTGTGGCCATGCTCATTCCTGTGTGCGTCCTGATGGCAGCGAGGACCCCGTGCCCTCCAGGAAATCCAACAGCCATAAGATTTTAAATTTTTTTTTTTAGCCATTTTTTTAATCTCTAGCAACCTGGCTGTGTCCTTGAAGCAGGCAGAGACAAAACACTTGTGTTTTAGGGCAAATGGTGTAGCCTTGCAGCTGCCTCTCAGGGAGTCCTGCCGGGGCTCTGATAGCACCTCCAGCCAGGGTGGGCTGAGGTCACACCGAGCCACAACATCAGAGCAGCTCCCCTGCCCTCCCCAGGCCAGGCAGGGGCTGCTTGGAACCCCGATAAAACCTTGTCCTTGTGGGAAGAGCACGGGGGGAAGGTTTTGCCTCCCTGAGAGTGGCTTTGGGCAGCATTCCCAAGGCTGCTCTGTAAGAAAATCCACCCTCTCCCCCAAAACTCTGTCCTCTTCCCATGTGCACCATGGGGTTTCTGTCATGCTACCCCCAGGTAAGAGAAGGGAATCAGTGCCATCCCAGCCAGCATCCTTTGTTTTTCTTCCATGTGATGCATTTCGTAGCAGCATCCCAGAGAGGAGAAGCTCCTCGAGGCAGTGCAGCTTTGAAGGTTACACTGGACAGCAGGAACATTTCCCTGCTCCCAGTCAAGTCCCATTTTATTAAAATTAAAAAAAAAAAAAAAAAAAAGTAATAAACCCCCAGCTCACTGCTGGCAAACAAGCCAAGAGAACTTGTGATGGCTGAAAAAAAAAAATAAAAAGGGCAGACCAGTCACGCTGGCTGACTCAGCTCTGATTGATGGCTCAGGAATGTGTCTGGGATTAACTAAACCACGGGCAAACCTTTACAATGCAACACATTGGATGGAGCACAGCCGGCTCACCTGCCTCCGGCTGGGGAGTGACTGCCTCACGTCATGGGATTGGAGGGGATTTTGCTTCTTTTTTATCCATCTGTGAGGAAAAAAATAAAATAAAAAGAAGCGTCTATTTTCGGGAATTGCTTTGCAAGGGGCTCTAGTAGGAATTATTTGCAATATTTCCAGGTGTCTAGATGCACTTGTGCAGTTTTGCTGCGGCCAAGGTGTCCTGGAAAGGAATATATTTATGCTGAGATATGGGAAATTTATTCTGTAGCTCTGTGTAAATCACAGTCTCGCTGCTCCCTGCCTAAACTCTGCCAAATGTCAGAGTCCCTTCTCCATCCCCAGAGGAGCCCGTGTTGCATTCATGGTTAATGGAATCCTGTGTGGATGTCAATATTTGTCCCTCACATTTCTTTTGTCCGTGTGTCCAGCTGTGGCCTCTTTGAGGCTGAGTGGTGTGGTGGGTAGAGAAAGAGTATCAAAATTGAATTTATTTGTCAGCAATGCTGGAAGACACTACATCATGTGGGTGGAGTAGTGGTAAGAGTCAACCCCAAAATACCTGATCTAGCTGAAGATGTTCCTGCTCATTGCAGGGGAGTTGGACAAGATAACCTTAAAATGTCCCTTCCAACCCAAACTATCCTATGATTCCATTCCAGGAAATAATTTGCAGTGTCTACAGGAAAGCCAGCTTCATCTCTCACGTTCCACCTGGAAGTGCCCTGCTCTGTGGTCCATCCCCAGGAGCTGTGCCTGCTCTGGGGATGCCATAGGTGGACCCAGCAGCTCCAGCTCAGCTGATGGAGGCTAAAAGCCTTGAGAGGTCCCCTCTGGATGTTATCTCCCACAATCCTAAGGAAAATCTAATTTGCACTGTGACAGTGTTACTGAGTCTGGTAGAACCCAGCTGATGCTTCTGTCCACCCAGCTTGCTGCACAGAGAGAAGTTTTTTTTTTTCTTGCTGATCTAAGACTCAGATTTAACATGATCTGAAGGGACAACATTCAGCATCCCCCAGGATTTATGAATTGCTTCTTCCTTTAGGAGAAGATGCAGACTCTGATATTGCACCCACTCCTGGCCAGACACCAGCAAACATTATTTGGTCCTTAAGAGATATCTGAGTGCTCTTTGTACTGATTTGATGTTGGTGGCTCGGAGAAGTAGTTAGAGAAGTGGGTGGCAGCAGAAGTTGTGACCAAAAAATGCGGTTGAATTAGAGCTACAAAGAGAAACAATAATTAAGACCTAACGACTAATTACCGTGGGGGAGGGCAGCTCAAGAATGAGCACAGCCCCAAATCCAGATATTTCTAGCTGCAGCTCAAACCCCACAATTAAGCTGTGATTTTGGTCATTATGAGGAGATATTTCCAGAGCTGGGTCTTGCCGTTTGCTGCCTTCATCCACCCAAATGACTGCCTGAGCATCAGCAGAAAGAAAACCCAGCATTTTGATAAATGTCATCCAAACCAGACTGGAGAGCCTGTGTTGGATGCCTCCACCAAAGCTGGGTGCCAACCTGTGGGCAGAGTTGGAGATGGAGAGAGGAGAAGGCTTTTGGCTAGCAGGGGATGTGTTGGTTTAGAGGTTGGTGGCACCTAAAAATACTGATGTCCTCCCCTGGGAGTGTCACTGTGCAGCAGCATGCAGAAGCAAATGCCACCTTGTATTTCTCTGGTTCTTGGTCCATCTCTACCCACTGTCTTGGGGTGACTTTATGATGCTTATACCCCAATTGTCTGTTCTGTTGGTGTTGAATATTGAGTTCTGCAGCTTTAAGGCTGGTTCCAGGAGTGAAGGGGGGAGAGGAGAGATGCAGAGTTTGTTATCACAGACTGCACTGGCTCCCTGCATCCTTCTCACAGACTGTGCTGTCTGCAGTGGACAGCAGCAGAGAGCCCTCCTTTGCTTTTGATTAGTTTTTCTGACTAACTGAGGGAAAGTACCCCGGACTGTGTTTTTTTTCTTTTTCCTGGAATTGTTTGAACCTGCTCTGGACTGAAAACCCAGGGGAGCACCGAAAGCTCACACCTGTGGCTCACCTGGGCCGTGGCATTTCCCAGAGATGGGGGGACTGAGAACAGACTGAGCGAGCCAGGCTGCAACCCACAAGAAAAACTCTTCTGAATCTGTCATCTCTTCGGAGCAGAGAGAGGTTTTGCTGTTTAGTATTGCTCATTTTTGTGCTGGGAAGTGCTTTGCCTGTTAAATAAAAAGGCTTTTTTTCCACTTCTCTCCGAGGAAATATTTCCCCAAACCAGTTGGGGGAGAGACTGCTTGAATCTGTTTCCTAGAAGGACCCTATTCAGAGGTTTCCTCCCAAATTTCCCCTAAACCAGGACACCCACTCATGACAGGGCACTGATCCATCAGTGGCAGAGGGGACAGGAGGCTGTGGCTCTCACAGAGGTGCCTGGTCACCCCATCCACTCTGTGCTGCAGGCACGCTGTCCTTGGGTGTCCCTAGACCCAGCTCAGCTGCGTGTCAGGGTGCTGATGGCACCAGTGCTCGTGGCTGGTTGCCTTCCTGCCTCTCCCACTGCTGGTGCTGCAGGGACTGGACTTACCCTGGCAGTGCAGGGCTGCTCTTTTCCCTTTCAGACTGTATTAATGTCACCCTCTGTGGTCAGTGACACCACAGTGGGGCCCTGACTCACTCCCTCCTCCTGCCAGCCTTGATTCACCTGTCACAGGTGCAGATGTGCTCTCCTGCCACACATCCACCTTCTTCTCCCTGCCTGCCTCATCCTTCAGCATTGTTTTGGGGTTTTGTCCCAGTCTTTCCTGTCATCCACTTGGGCACATTCTCTGTGACATTTTTACAGCATCATTGGTGTGGATGAGCCCACCTTTTTGAAGTCACTTGGTACAGGGAGGTTATTACCTGGCTATAAATTACCCAGCAAGGACTGGCTGCTGTATGAACCAGGCATAGGAAAATAATAAAGCATTGATGTTCACCATAATTAATTTGTAATAATGACTGAGATGCCTTTCCAGGCTTGCTAACTAGTTTATGATTAATATTTTTGAGCATGGCCACTGCACAGAGACTGATTTAAGCTTCTTTTTTGGCACAATTTTGCCTGTGATTGGAGTCTCTTGCAGAGGGGAAGGAAGTCCACCTGCATCCCTTAAATAAAATCACTTGCAGGAGTCAGCAAACCCTGATAGAGATGAGACTGGGAAGAAACTTACTTAAGCCAGAAAAGTTGTAATAAAGGGTTTGAAGGACTCATGGTTACAGTTGGCTGAAAACCAAGGATCTCGGTTCACCACAGATATTCTTTTTAAAACATAAATAAAAATACCTTCCTGTCCAAATGGGATGGAAACTGATATTTTTCAAAATTTCTGAAGCTCTTTTTGACCTCGTGAACTGACATATCATTTCCCTGTTTTGCTGGAGACATTTTTAAAGAAGCATTGACCTTTTTTGAAAAAAATATTCCCTTGTTGGAAAACACTGCACTGGAGTAATGCCAGGGGAAGAAGAACCAGTGATGGGAGAATGGGGGTGACCTTTTATCACTCTTGAAAGATGAAATGGGGTTTTCATTGCCCTTATCTTGCACAGGGCTGGGTGCCCACCTTGTCCACACACCAGGCTGCCCCCAGGCACCTCCTGGGAGAGCCAGCAGAGAGGAGCAACCTCAGGAATGCTGATGTGACTCAGTGTCATCCCTGGAAATGCCCTGGGCAGCTCTGTCAGCAGTGCCCCAGACAGGGAGAGAGGCTGGCAGGTCTAGGCTGAAGCACAAGGCCCACCTGTCTGCCCTTGGTGGTTTTATCACGGGTATTAATTAAATTCCTTTCTGCTAAGCTGATCTGAGCCTGTCTGCACCTTGCTCCCAAAGCCTCTCCTAGCAAAGCTCTGCTGCCCTGTGCCTGCAAGGCTGCTCCTAGGACAGGGAAGGACGGGCTGGAGGGTGATCAAGGGCTGTGAGGGTGTCAGCCAGCCCAGGATGGCTTTTTGCCTCGCCTGTGAAACTGATTTTCCTGCAGGAAGGCTGGCTCAGCAGAGCTGGGAGGGTTAAACTAAGCCAGGCAATCTCAGGGATGCCACGGGGTGAACCCATGCACGTGTTGGGTTTGGCTGATGGGCTGCCATTGCCATGGCTTGGTTGTGTGTCTGAGACTGTAATTTGAGTTTTTCAGCTTCTTTAGGAGCCTCTTCATTTTTTTTTTTTTTTTTTTTTAATTTTCTTTTTCTTTTCCACAAATGCAGCCTGGGGATCTGCCCCTCTGGTACTTCCCCATGGTAGGGCAATGCATTGCAAAGTATTTCTCTTTCTGGGTGCCCTGGAGGGCTTTTGTGCTAGCCTGGGGGAGAGGATTTGGATTCATGGCTTGTCTTTGGCACAGCCAGGAGTTTTGGAAAGCGTGATGTTTGCCAAGAGCATGCAGGAGCACACACAGTCCCAGTGTCCAGCCCATCCACTGGCTGTGGATGGAGTTCTCATGTCTGTGCATCTCTTGCAGGTTATGGATCAAAGCTGTAGGACTGTAGAACATCTCAGGTTGGAAGGGACCCATATGGATCCTTACATCCAACTCCTTGCTCCTCACAGAACCACCTAAAACTAAACCATCAGTGCCAAAAGAAACACAAGCAACAACTAATAAACACTAACTGTCCAGAAAATCAATGTTAAAATGCTAAATGAGCACAAGCAAACTGTCCCTGCTCCAAAAGGGGATGTGTTTGCTCCTATGCAAAGCGAAAGAGAAAAACGAAGCAGCTGCCAAATTCCTCTATTGTTTTGAAGAGCTGATTTGAGATAAACGACTGTGGAATCCATCTCAGGAAGAAGTCTGGGTCCAGTTTTGAAGGGTGGAGTCCAAGGCCAGGCTGTGTGGGAGATCCATGCTCACCCACAATCACCTCATGCCTCAATAGGCAAATGTCAGAGATAAAGATACCTCTGGATAAGGAAACATTTACTGGGAAGGCTTAGGACTAAATCCACCCAAGGAAATAGACCTAATGGCTGTATCAGAACCAGGCCTGGTGTCCTTGGGTGAATGGGACACGTTTCAGACAGATCCCATTAGCTGCAACCCTCTCTGGGTTATCATCACCTCTGCTGAGACAGAGTACAGCACTGAAGCACTGTAGCATCCTCTTCTAGATAATTAACCAAAGGGCCCAAGCAACCATGTGCAAAGAGCAAATTAAATCACTGTGTGTTGGTCATGCCTGCAGTAAATAAATATGTCAGGGAGGTAATTCCTGGTGCTAGCTGGGATTATTTATAGCCACTGTCTGTAGGAGCTCATCTGAGCAGGCAGGGATCATAGCAGGGCTGTGGCTGCTGGGAGAAATCATCTGTGTTTAAGTAAGGCTGGGAATGCAGGCAGAGCCACCCAGGATTCTTCTGGGTGAGCTTTTTCCCGAGATGAAAATGTTGGTTTGTCAAAAAGGGAAGCTCTCTGCATCATGCCAGGCTGTGTTTATACTGGCAAACCAACAGGGTCAGGGCAGGGGTCATCAGTGGAGTTTTGGTGTGTCTCTGCTGTGTGGCCTGGACTGAGCAGGAGCAGTGCAGGGGATGCCAGGGCTCAGGGATGCAGTCACACCATACCCATCACCCAGTTTGGGTACGTGCATCAGCTGGGGGTGTCTGCTGTCCAAAGGTACTCTCCCAAAATAAACCAGAGTGCTCAAATCAGCTCCTTATTTGAGGCACACTGAGAAGGATCTTGACCACAGGTGCAGCCTGTGGACCACAAGATTGTGTGGATTGTAACTACAGGGTCTGTGAGCAGAGCTGAGGGCAGCATTCTGCTGTCAGGGGGACAAAAACCATGATGGATGAACTGGGCAGGACTGGGAGCAGCTGCAGCCACATGAGCGTGATGCACACCATGGGCACACCATGCACAGCCCCAGGAAAGTCCCAACACTCAGAGGGAAACTCCATCCCCACTGCTTGCACATGGAAGGGGAGAGCCATGGGAAAACACCTGGTTTTACACAGCTTTGGGGCAGAGGCACAAAATATTTCTCCCGTCAGCTGCAGCTCTGGTTGTTGAACCACTGAAAGTTGCCCGTTGTACTGGTGTCTGTATTTGTGTAAATCACCCCAAGGCAGGTCTGGCCTTGATAGACAGAAAAGTTGTATTTTATTATTGCTATTATCATTGTTTTCTTTGTAACGATCAGGTTATTATGTCTGGGAGTGGCATGAGCTCCTCTGTGCATCTTGGGAGCCAGGACATCAGAGAGGGATCCAGAGAGTGGATTCAGGATAGATCTGCTGGAGCTCAAACCCTGTGTTTGGTTTATTTGTCCAGCAAGGGTCTGACAGAAGTGGTGAATTGCTTCATTTCTCACTCTCTGTGATCCCCAGGGGTACTTCAGTGATTCCCGGTGGGATATATTTCTGTTAGAGCCTCTGGGAAGAGTCACACACCCACGGGCATCTCCAGCAGTTTGATTCATGAGCCTGTATGGGAAGAGATCAAAACCAGGGCTCAGATGTGGAGCCCATTCTGCTTTCAAACATAGCCAGAGCATCTCTCAAAAGAGAGACAAGGTGGACACACATCCTCCTTGCCCTCCAGAACCAGCATCCCCCTCCTCCCCCATGATCCCAGCTTTTATTTTCTGCAATCCTGAGACCTGCTAGTAGGCAATCCCAAGCAAGCAGTGTTCCCACAGGGCACATCAACCTTGTGCTCTCACCTCACTTTGGCCACTGCCTTCTGATTTAGGATCTGCTGGGGTTGGGGGATTGCAGCAGAAGGGATTGTCTAATAGGGACAGATGCTGACAGAATCACAGGGTGGTTTGGGTTGGAAGGAGCCTTAAAGATCATCTTGTTCCAACCCCTCTGTCATGGGCAGGGACACCAGGTTGGATCCAGCCTGGCCTTGAACACTTCCAGGATTGGGGCAGTCACAGTTTCTCCAGACAAATTTTTCCAGTATCTTACTACTCTTTGAGTAAAGAATTTCTTCATAGCATCTAATCCAAATCTCTCCTCTTTTAGTTTAAAACTGTTCCTCCTTGTCCTATCACTATCTGATGATGGACCAGAGGAGTCATAAAGCACAGGAGAACCTCTAACTGATGTCCTAACTGGATATTGACTTTCTTTAGCTTCTTGACATTGCATTTATTAGTGCTGTTGCTTTGATTTGCAACCTGTGCCTTGGCAGGCAGGTGCTGCCACTGGCAAAATTTGCAGCTCCTTTTGCAGTCGACAAACAAGCATTAATTATTGTATTCCTAACTGTCCACCAGGCTGGAAAAGGTTAACAGCAACCAGCCTAAGCCATAAAACTGCTGGAGTTCAGGTGCATTCCGTCCATCCATTTCTACAAAGCCTGCAGGAGGCAGGCAGGAGGAGGAACCCAGGGGCTGTGGGTGTTTCAGGCAGTGGGTGGTTATTTCTCTGGCCGATGCAGCCCTGTCACACGTGGTGAGTGGAAGAAGTGACTGAGATTTGCATCTTTGCCCGGCGCTGGCTCAGCTGCTCCAAACCAGAGTCACGGCTGCGTTCACACGGAGGGAGAGAGAGGAAGCAGGGGGAGGATGTCACCACATGTCACAATCAGCCTTTTCCAGTAATTGGCGTGTGCTTAGGCAAAGCTCATGTTTAATTTAGCAGCAGGCAGATGGTGGAGAGCTCTCCCACTGCTTGGTCACAGGGCTTGAAGTCTCCTTTTTCTTCTCTGCTCTACAGGAACAACCAGCAGCATTGATTTTGTGATCCATCCCTGTGTGTGGGCTCCCGGTGAGAAGGTTCCTTCCAGTTAATTCACTGGAGCTGTGGCTCAAGTGCATCCTGGCCTGCATCACAAGAAGTGTGGGCAGCAGGTCGTGGGAAGGGATTCTCCTTCTCTGTCCCACTCAGGTGAGACCCCACCTGCAGAGCTGCCTCCAGCTCTGGCACCTCAACAGCAGAAGGACCTGGAGATGCTGGAGATAGTGCAGAGGAGGCCATGGAGATGCTCCAAGGGCTGGAGCCCCTCTGCTCTGGAGACAGAGCAGAGAGAGAGCCCCTCTCTCTCTGGGAGAGTTGGGAGTGCTCACCTGGAAAAGAGAAGGCTCCAGGGAGACTTTAAAACACCTCCTGGTACCTGAAGGGGGCTTATAAAAAGGAGAGTGATTTTTTACATAGGTAGATGGTTATAGGACAAGGAGGAAGGGTTTTAAACTAAAAGAGGGGACATTTAAATTAGATAAACTGAAGAAATTCTTGGCTGGGAAGGTGGTGAGGTCCTAGCACAGGTTGCCCAGAGAAGCTGTTGCTGCCCCATCCCTGGAAGTGATGGCCCTGCCATGCCCCACAGCTAAACTGCACGAGATGGGGTCAGGTGCTTTGGGTTGCCTGGAGTGGGGCTCCTGGCACAGCTCCTCCTGGCTTTGCTCAACAGATGGATATCAGAGGTCCCAGACTGGCTCCCTGACTCCAAGGGCACATGGTTCTATGCAGAGCCCAGAGGCTGCACTGGAAAGGCTGGGTGGGTGGCTGGGTGGGCAGGAGACGAGGAAGCAAATCATACCTATTGTTCAGGTGCATAAATCTAACAAATTCCTTGCCAGCTAGTGTTTGCTTTACAGAACAACCTGGGAACAGAGTTCATTAGTTATGCAAAGCTGGTTGATTATGAAAATAAAGTCTAAGATAAGCCAAACTTACCTGTCATGAATCAACAACAACAATAGAAAAGAAGGTTTTAGAGAGAAGCAAAACCAGCTCTCTGCTGGGAGAAATGGCCTGGCTCCTAGTCCAGGACTGTGCATCAAATCCTATCTCATTCCCAGACAATGCACTGGGTCCTTATCTCCTCCTCCTCTTGCCCACGGGATGTTTTGACTCCAGCACTGAGCAAAGAGAAAGGCATATGTGACCTAAATCAGGTTTTACTTCTGCTCACATCCCTGCAGCTTGAGTAAACAGCAGAGGATGTGACAGGGAGCACATACGGTGCCTTGTCAACGCCTCCTCTGCTCCAGGTCTTCTCCCTTCGCCAGAGGTGAGTTTGACTCACTCTGTATTTAGGGAGATGCTTCTGCTTTCCCCCACGCCGCTCATTAAACCTCCCTGATGAGCTGGTCCCCAGCCCACCTCTGCAGCTTTTCTTGTTACACAGAGCATCACTGTCAGACCCTGCCTGCCAAACCCCACCAGAGGGCTGGGAAAGGACAGGAAACCCCCCTGGAGACGACAAAACAAACACAAAAGGGACTCAGTTGATCAGCCTGAGTGCCAGCCCCACCCTGGGGTGTGGAATAAACACTGGCAGGTATTTATTTATTGCCAGTCAGCATCCAAGTATTTGTTTCTGTGTGTCACAGGAGCACACACTCATTCGTGGATGATGGATGCCTTTGATCCGAGCAAACCTGAGCACACTTTTATCTGCTAAGGCAGGGGAGGAAAGGAACTGGCAACATTTTTTATAAATATGCTGGGATTTCTAGCAATTTGACATCTAGATGCACAAGACTTCTTTTTGGATATCTGAATTTCTGCACCACACATTTGTCTATCCATTTCTAATCTTGCACTCAGGAATTTTTACATATTCATGTGTGTATGCTGAAGTATTCAACATACACGTATCTCTATCCACCCACGTTCACCTACGTATGAGTACACAGTGCTGGAAATTATAATCTGGGTGCCTTGGCATTAATGATGAATAAATCAGATGTTTGCAAGAGTGAATGCATGACAGATGATGCCATTTCATTCTTGGCACACACACATGTGCATCTTTTCTCCATCTGTCTTGTTATGAACATTTAGGTGTGCTTAACACCAGCATGGGCTTTTATGGGAATGTTTCTGGGATGAATTAAGTTAGTAGACAGCACTGGTTATCCCAGCCAGAGTAAACCTCAGCAGGAGCAATTAATTAAAAGTCACAGAATAGTTTGGGTTGGAAAGGAACCTAAATTCCATCTCATTCCAACCCCCCTGCCATGGGCAGGGACACCTTCCATTATCCCGGGTTTCTCTAAGCCCTGTCCAGCCTGGCCTTGGACACTTGCAGGGATCCAGGGGCAGGCACAGCTTTTCTGGGTAACCTGTGCCAGGGCCTGCCCACCCTCACAGTGGAGAATTTCTTTCTAATATCTAATCTAAACCTACTCTCTTCCAGTTAAAAGCCATTCCCTCATGATCTGTCACCATATGCCCTAGATCCTGTTCGTAAAAAAAAATCATACACTTGTTGTACTTTTGCAGGATCAATATGGATCCAGTGCAGGCATCAATGTCCTGATTATTTCAAGGTAACTGCCATGAGAAGAATGAAATGTCCTTATGTGACTAAAGAGGATAAGTTCCTGGCTTGACCACATGACCACTGAATGATTTAATGAGGCTGCAGGTAAAACGTGGAGGTGTTGCACCTGTGAGAAAAGCTTCCTGTCACTGTGAGCACACACAACCCGTGATAACTGTCCTTTGATCTGTCCCAGCTTTATGGATGTTAAGGGGAATGTCTTTACTGCAAGCAAGGCGGAAATATTGACCATGGAGATTAGATAAGGGGTATTTAGTGAGAAGCTTAATTTCCTGTCTAAAATGGTCACAATGGCCCATGATGTGATGAGTAACCATGGGCTGCTGGAAGTCAGGGAACTGGCCCCAGGGGAAGGTTTTTTCCAATGTCTACAAGGGTGTGAAGAAGAGAGAATTGCTCAGCTATCTTGAGTATTTTATGGAGCTGGGGTTTATTCTGATACAATCCTCGAGGTATTTCTCCACTGCCCTGAATCTAAAGAGGTAACTCGAAGAAGCATTAAGGGTAATGTGGAGATTCTTCTCTGGCCCAAGTCTGGTTGCTCCCGTCCTCACAAGCAATTAAGGACATATTTTATCCTTATCTACTTTTATTGCCTTGATGACACCAATTTGCAGTGCCTATATTGCAATTTAACCTCAAGGGAAATGTAGGTGATGCCAGCTCCCAGAGAAAGCAGCGGGTGTGATGCCCAGTTTAGACTTAGGTGACAAAATGCCCATGTGCCTTTGACTCAATTGGCTGGACAGGGAGCCAGGATCAGGCAGATCTGGCCATCTCCTCTGCTTTCTCTGAGGTACAGGAGCCACAACTCAGTCACACAAGAAAGTGCTTCAATATGACACATGCTCCACCTGAAGTCACCCTTCCACTGCTCCTTGCTGTGGGCACCTGGAAATGTGAGTTTCTTCCACCCACCAGTGGAATACACACAAATTTGCATTTTTTTAGCTAAGAAATCTTCGTGGTCCCAGGTGTGAGTCACCACAAGGTACAGCCTCCTCCAGCCACACCACCACGTGTGTATCACCTACAGAGCAGGCCACAGGAATACTTTTCCTCTGCTTTGTTTTTATTTCTTGAAACCATCAGAAGAACAGACAGGGAAGTCTGGGGGGTGACAGCAGTCTTTTCTCAATCACGTGTCAAGTTCCAGGTGAGATACAGGGTGTTCTATCAGATAAGGGGAAGCAGGATGGCTCCTGGCCTGGCAGCTGTCACAAGTCCCCAAGGGTCTCACGGTGGCAGTGGCAGACAGTGCCTTGGAGCCACCTTGCAGCACTTCTATAACTGGAGACACACTTCTGAATCTATAAATGGAAATTGCCTCTGGAGAGATTACTGAGATCACAGCAAGGAGCCATCAGCTGCTTTGTGGCCGTGTGGAACCCTCCAAACAGACTGGTAGTGGGAAAGGAGCTACACAGGGCTGGTGTCCAAAAAACAGGGATTTTCTGTGGTCCCTGGCTTGTTGCCATTTTTATGCTCCCAGTTAGGCACTCTAACCATCACCCATAGCATGTGGTCTCAAAATGTCCCAGGTTTCAGTGGCAAGGTTTCCCTGTGTTCTGCTGTAAGAGGGGGACAGAGTGGGGGAAGGTTTTTTGGGAAGCCCTACAAGGTGGGAGTGGATTGATCAGGGCTCCTTGATGGGCTCCAAGGGCTTCAGCGCCATCTACTGCCATGCCCCGCCTTGGCTGCCTTGTGATCCCTCCAGGAGTGGTTTAGAGGATACTTCCAGGGTCATCGGATTGAATAATTAGTAGCTAGATCCTGTTTTTATGGGCCGACTTAAAAAAAAAAAAAAAAAAAAAAAAAAAAGAGGCCAGTGTCTGGAGATAAAAACCTGGTGCCATTTGCTTTAAAAATTCATAGTAAAAGGAAAAAGGAAACACGTAAGGACTGTTATCTGAGAATGAGCAAGCTCCAGGCAAAAGACAGTGACTGGGAGCTACAGTGCTGTTCTGTCTGATCTGCGTCTGCCTGTAGGATTTCCCTACTGTCAGCATAAACTTGTGAAGACTGAGCAGAATATTCAGTGAAGGTCAGATGGAAACAAAGATATGTTTCCTATAGAAGCTGTGGCTGCCCCTGGATCCCTGGAAGTGTCTAAGGCCAGGTTGGACAAGGCTTGGAGTAACCTGGGATAGTGGAAGGTGTCCCTGCCCATGACAGAGAGTTGGAACTGGACAATCTTAAAAGTCCCTTTTAACCCAAACTCTTCTGTGATTCTGTAACAGAGAGCTTATCAAATATGGGTTCACTGAGTTACCTGTGAGCAGATATAAAGCATCCCTCCCATTAAATAGTGAAGAAATATCTGAGGGACATGTGACAGGACAGGTGCAGCTGAAGAAATGGGTCTGTCTCTATGCCATGTTCCAATCTCAACCAACTTGAATCAAATCAATTGAAGTCAATGAAGATATATTGAATTTCCAGCCCCTGTATTAAGAAAGGAACTTGATTGTGCTTTTCCCAGGACAAAAAAACTAGAGGTTCAAAACTGTTCCAGGCCTAGGAAAGATCAAATTTATGGAGCAAGGCAACAAGTCATTTCTGACGTGTCCCAGGATTTAATCCTTGTGAGCAGAGCCTTGACAGCCAGCCAGAAACTCATCTCTTCCAGCATTAAGGAGCTGGAGTTGTTCTAAGGCATTTTGTGAGTCTGTTCCTGCCCTTCACTCTCAGGTGTAGCAGGGGTTCAAAATACACCCATTCCTCTTTGCCTGCTCAAGAATGTTATTAATTTTATGAAATGAAGACCCAAAATTGATTCTGTCCATATCTCCTGCTCCTGTTGATAAAGCCAAAAGCTGTGCAGAAGCTTTGGCATCTCCCTATCCTCAGCAGTCCCCACTCAAGGCAAAGGGGAAGGTGAACCACAAAGCGTGAGTGTTTTGCATAATCTATCAAACCATCAGGGAGCATTTAAAGGGTTTCAACATAAGGGAAATGAGCAGCACTCAGGTATCCTCTGGTGTGAGCAAAGATGTTTGGGGCTTCAGAAAAAAGTCAGTAATTTTTAGTTGAACTTGCCCTTATTTATGGAGTACAAAGCCTTTCAGATATAAAAATGGTGGATTTTAACTCATTGACTCAATCAATGACTGATTTTATACTCTTGTGTTTGCCAATAGCCAAGATCAGAGAATTCTAGGATTGTTTGGGTGGGAAGGGACCCTAAAGGTCGTGTAGTTCCAAACCCCTGCCATGGCCAGGGGCACTTTCCACTAGACCAGGTAGCTCAAAGCCCCATATATTTGTTTGCACTTAATTCTTCTGGTCAGTGAAACCATTATTAGGAACCTGGATTAGTTGGACCAAATGAGAGGGGCTGTGGGATGACACCAAGTCACAGTTTTGACAAAATGTACATATTCAGCTTTATACTCCTGTCCTGTGATCCACAAACAGGCCAGGGAATCCTGCAGGTGGTTCTGGACATAATCTAACATCTTGGTTGAGAGATCTGGGAGCTGATCTCAGCATGCCCCCACACCAACCAACCAACCAACCAACCAACCAACCAACCAACCAACCAACCAACCAACCAACCAACCAACCACTTTGCTTTCCCCAAAGTCTTATATGCTGTCAGATTCTCTGGGTCTTGGAAAATTGAAGGAAGCAGATTTTGGGGAACTTGTAGCTCAAAAGGAGGGTAGATTTTGGAGGATGAACTGAAAATTGGAGATTATTAAAACCAGTTTGCTTAGTGACACCAAAAGTGATCTCAGAGTGTTTATGGACTGGGAATTAAATACAATGTCAGGACCTTTTGCTTGCTCTTCTGGTGAGGATCTGGACAATCAAGACATCAGTAGATACTAGAAACAGTTGGGAGGCTCCCATTAGTGAAGGTTCAGAACATAGCCTGGCATAACTGCAACCTAAAAGCTTCTGCTGAGCTCCAGCTGGTGTTGATTCACCACCAGCCTTCTGCTGCAGATGGCTGGGTAAATTAGGAATGCTGTGCATAGCAACCTGTAGCTTTTTCCAAGGAAAACAAACAAAAAACCTCAGTGTGGTTTCTTGCAGGAATGGAACTCCAGTTGAAACATTGGCTTTGTCCCTTTTCTGAAAGCCAGTCCTGGGGACCAAGTCTAAAAGGGCATGAGAAATGCAGACTCCTCTCAATCATGCATAACTTCCTGAAAAAAAAAAGTTTTTTACCAAATCCTGAGTAGTATCTCTTCTAGCTGACATGCTTGTTCTGCTCCTCCTGGCATGCTGAATGTCTGGATAAAGGTACACTTATGCAAACACACCCAAATTCCTCATGAGCATTGCCCAGGTCTCCAGCTGGGAAATTTGACATGCAAAATGTGACCTTGATCACATGCTGAATGCTCCAAGGATGAGGTGTTGCAAGCAGCCTTTCTGGGATGGCTTGTAGGCATGTGATAAGATTAACTTGTGTTCTCACCACCTTTGGTGTCCCCGTGTACATCCCCCTTTGGCAGTCCAGCACCTTGCCATGAGGAGGGCTGGGTTTCAGGAGTTCACAGAGACCTCTCTGATCCCAGACCTGCCTGTGACTGAAAAGGACAGGCCTGGGGTTGAGTGGTTTGAATTTCCAGTGCTTCCATTTATGCAGATGTGAATTACTGATAGGGAATTCTTGGAGATCTCTGCGAACTCCATCATGCCTTTCTTATGTAGGAGTTAATTATTCTAATTATTATATTCCTTTTGCTCCTTTTGCTAGTGATTCAATACAAAGGAATCTACCTGGGGTGATGGGACAAGGAGCTTTTGACAGTGCTCCATCAGCAGGATTTGAAGAGGAGACATCTGAGCTGTTTCTGAATCTGCAGCTGAGACTCCTCCAAGGACATTTAAACATCTCTGTGGCTCATACTATCTGTGTGTTAAACAGGAGGAACAATGAACTCCGCAGGAGGGATGAATTCCTCTCTCTTTGCAGCTTGGCTGGAGAAGCCTTGAGTGCCAGGGAATGCAAAGGCCCTTATGATTTTTAGTTTGTGGCTTCAGTTTGTGACCTCAGCATCCACACCACGCTCTGGAGTGGCCGATGATGGCAAGTTTGGCTTTGGCTTGTGACAGCCAACAGGAACAAAGGGATCCATACCTCTGGTAGAAAGTGCTCCAAAATCAGAGGGAAAAAGTAAAAGCTTGATTATTCTGCCCTATTCAAGGCCAGGCTGAATGGGGCTTTTCACCTTGTCTAGTGGAAGATGTCCCTGCCTGTGGCAGGGGGGTTGGTCTAGGTGACCATTCTAACATCCCTTCCAACCCAAACCATTCTGTGATTCTGTTCCAAACAAACAAAACCAGAGATTTTTAAAGCTTTGTATATTAATAGGCCCTAACTTGATGAACAAGTGACTCTTCATGAGTAGCCATGGCAATCAAATTCTGGGCTCTGGTCGGAGCTAAGGCTGCCTGTCATGTTGACTCTACTCGTAGGTGGTTTCCACAGGGAATTTCTCCACTCAGAAGTTACTTCTCTTTTATTCCAACAAAGGTTAAATTAGTCAGATGACAGCTTTGGGCCATCTTCCCAGAGATGTGGCTATTTCCAGATTTACAAAGATAAACATTTCCATGTAAAGAGTTTTAACCAGCAAAATTTTTCCCGATGAAAGAAAGGGGAGATGTTTATCTACCATGGGATCATCTTTTATACCTGCTCTTCATCCTCTGCTGTCGGTACTGCTCTAGCAATTATTTTTCTTTATTTCCTTTTAATTTTGTTTTTCCAGGTTCTTGTCTACTCTGAGTTATCTGTGGAAGACATACAAAGACTATTTTGTAAGAGTAAAGAGTAACAAAAGCTCCTGAAAGGACACAGTTTGCCACGTCTTTCACCTATCCTCAAGGCTGACTTGGGGCAGAATTGCCTTTTCAGTGCCACTTTACACATGGATTGAGTGAAATTGTGGTGATTTGCAGTGCTGAGAGGAATCCCACCAAAATCATAGGGATTAAAGATGAGTCACACATCTGGTACTGAGTTATCCAACACAAAGGGTTTCCATTATTCTCACCACTCCCTCTTGTTTAGAACCTGCTAATATGGTGATACTTGAAACAATAGTGAACAAAAACAGTTCAGGGAGAGGTGAGATGTTGAACTTGGCCAGAGCTTTCCAAGGGTCCTAAAGCACCTGAAGATTCTTGGAAGAAAAACAGATTATAAAGGCAATTATTATCAGTTATTGTCCTAGGTTACAATGTAAAGATGTGTCCAAAGTATATATTCTATCACTGTTGAAACCAGGTGGGGCAGTGATCCTTATCTCCATAGGAGATATCCTCTGTTAATGGGCCATCTCTTAAAAACAGCTGGGGCAGTGTTCTTTGTATTTTCCACAACCCATCCTCCCTCCAGGAGATATCTCCTGTTAATGGGCCATGGAGTCCCAGTGCATGATTGATAAAATTCCATCATCCCATTGGGAGATGCTCCACCCAGGGGGAGGAGCCAAGCCTTTCCTACCTAGATAAAATCTGAGATTTGGAACATCAAGGCAGCCCTTACCCACTGGATTCCAGAGGACAAGAGCTACCAGACCTTTCTACAGGATCACCACTCCAACAAGACCACTTCATCTGGACTGCTACCACAGCCCTAACTAGCGGGGTGCCAGGTTGTATTCTGACTCTGTCAGTGGTTCTCTTTGTTATTATTGCATGTATTTTATTTTCCTAATAAATTGTATTTCTAACTTGTAGTCTCTCACTGGTTTTGCTTTCAAACCAGTACAGTTATTAATTATCATTATTATCAGTTTAAATTCTGCTTTCCAGGTACATGAGGTAGCAATATCCCAAGGTCAGGGCAAAAGAGAGCTGCAAACCACATGCAGCAGTGGAACTTTATCCTTGCTGCAGGGTGAGCTGCTATTTGGACTTTGTACCACCTCAGACAACATTTCCAGTTGCAAGTTGCTTACAAGACTGAAAATGTAGTTTTAAAGAAAGCAGACAATTTGTCAGCCCAGTACAAAACCCCTGAGATTTAATTCCAAGACATTCTCAAAGACACAATGCAGGATAACACTGTTCTCTTGATGTGGGAGCTGACCTGGACTTAGCTTCTGGAACACTGGAAAATTTTATTCTCACCTTTCAGGCATTACTAGCAAAATAATATATTTTGTGTGCTGTCTCATTTGTTGTTTTGCTTTTTTTTTCTTCCAAATTAGAAATTTGAAGAAATAAAACCAAAAGTAAACTGCATTTGGCAAATGAGGAGCTATGTGTACCCATTCCTGACTCATGATCATGGAGCAAGGAAAGGCTGGATGTGGGCTGCATTTTGGGGCTCATTGCCTGGACCTGAGGACTACTGGAGACATTGACTGAGAAGTGCTCCAATCCCAAATTGCAATTGCCTCTGGCTGCAAAATTAACTAACAAAATCTTTTAAAAATGCCTTATTTTGACTCATTGACCAGAAATGCTTTATCTTCTGTAGGAATGCTGATGCCAAACTGAATAGCTTTTGTCTCTGGCTCTTCCTCTTGAGCACTGCACAGGACCCTACAGGTGAAATTCTGGTTATTTGGTCCCAGGCACCACCGTGGTGAGTGCACTGACAGCCTGAGGTGAGAAGTGAAAGCTTGCAAAGCCCAAAGTTCTTTTTCTCCTCTGCACTGTTTCCTTTTGGAGCTCTGGAGCTGGCCCAGCTCCCCAGGCTCTGTGAGATCTCCTGGGTCTAAAGTTCAGGATGGTGGGAAGAGTCAGCTCCTCCCCTGGAGAGAACCAACACGTGGAAGGGTGATGCCTCTACCTGGACCTTGTGCCTGCCAAAAGGAGTCTTCTAAGAACTCCTGAAATAAAACCCAGGTGTGACTGAACAGCAACAGCAGGGTGATCTTCCCATGGACCTGCCATTCCCCAGGAGGGAGGCTTTTCCTTCCCAAAAGCTGCCACTATCTTGGTGAGAACAGCACTGGGGATAGGGCTGGCCCTTCCCTGGTGAAACCTTTCAATCACCCTCCCCAAGATCTCCATAGGAACCCCTCCGGGTGAAAATGTGGATGAATGAAGCCCATCTCCCTTCTGAGGAGGAGCAAACCTGTCACCTAGAGAAATTCAGTGGAAAGTCTCTTCAAGGATCAACCACAGTGGGCCACTAGGACTTACAGCCCTGGAGAACAAAGGAGAGACTGGAGAAAGCAAGGGAGACATGGGTCCAAAGTGGATCCTGCAGTCTGGTGGTCTTAAGTTATTGCTACACAGCTGCTTTACTTCGTGCAGAGGCTGCAGATTATTTTGCATAAGAAAATGAGACAACATAAATGAGAATTAGTCCACAAACTTTTGTTTTTGAGTTAGTGTCACCCAAAAAACAAGGCTGGATTCAGGTTGGCTGACCCTGAAGGCTGGAGAAGGATTTTTTGCAAAGGCATACAATGATAGGACAAGGAGGGATGGCTTTAAACTGATAAAATAGGTGTGAATTGGATATTAGGAATAAATTCTTCACTCTGAGGGCACAGGTTGCCCAGAGAAGCTGCTGCTGCCCCATCCCTGGAAGTGTCCAGGGCCAGGTTGGACAGAGCTTGGAGCACCCTGGTTTAGTGGAAGGTGTCCCTGTCCATGGCAGGGGGTTGGAACTGGATGATCTTAAAGGTTCCTTTCCAACAAAACCATTCTGCGGTTCTATAATGACATTTCACATAAATTCTTTTGGGATCAGGTTGCCACTAAAGCAGCCGATGAGAACAACATGGTGCAAGACAAGTGACAAGACTCATTTTCTCACGTTCATGTGAACTATTTCTGTCCAAAAGGAGAGGGACACAATAACATCACCTGCTGCAGTGCCAGCCTTTGTGTGGCCTGGGAGGAGGTGTTGATAATTAGGCTGGTGACTCATGCCTTGCTCTAACGCTCTGCTAATTAGCGCACACTTCCTGATCAATGGCGGGGTAATTACGAGATTAGGGTTAATGGGTCAGACTCATTGAAGGCTCCCTCCTCTATGTCAGATTAGTCCTGCTGTCATTAGCTTTACCTTTCCAGGCTGCTGGACACAGACAGAAGGAAGCACTCACAGGGACAGTGATGAGGCTCCAGGGACCAAGACGCTGTCAAGGGAGTTTTGCTTCCATGATTGTGCCAAAAAACAAACTTTAAACATACTGAGGTCTTCCAAGTGATGCTTTTCATACATACACGAAATCCTTTGCTTCTCTGCTAGAAGGCAGGCAAAAATGGTTCCTCTGCAGGATTATTCTAGTGAAATGATGTGAAGGGACCTATTTTGCTTCATCAGGCTCTGTTCAAGTAGCAGCTTGTCTGATAAACATATTCACCACACAGGCTGGCAGTGCTCACATTTCCCTTGCAACCAGATCTGAACCAAATCTTGAGATTGCACTGACAGTTTCAGTCATTTAAAGTCATTTTTCCTGCAGTTGTTAAGGTTTAAAGAAGAGTTATTTGATCCTGTAACATCATAGAATCATAGTAACACTAAGGTTGGAAAAGACTTCCAAGCCCATTAAGTCCAACCTTCAACCAAACACCACCATGCCCACTAAACCATAGTGAGAAGTGCCACATCTACAAAGTTTTTTGAATACTGTCAGGGATGGTGACTCCACCACTTCCCTGGGGAGCCTGTTCCAGATTCCTTTTCACACTTCCTCAAGTTTTTTTTCCCACACCATTTAAATTCCAAAATTATCCGGTTGCCTTTAATATTTCAGATTTTTTTATTGTTTCCAGGAGTCACAGCCACGTTGTAGCCTCTCTTCTGGGATATTTGCTGCCAAACATTAAAACAACCAACATACCTGGCAGCAAAATCTGAGGTCTGCCCATGAGGATGTACAACATAGATGTGACATCTTTTGGGGACACAGAGCTTCTGAGGCTTTTCTGTGCTGTTCTCCTGTTTCCCTGGGACCTTCACCCCTATCCTGGTGCTGCAGCACCTTCACCTCACTCTTTTTAAAGCACAGGGGATGAAAAAGCAAAGCTTTGTGTATCCACAGATGTTCTCCATTGCCAGGAGCATGTTTTCCATCACCAAATATGCCACGGACAGAGTCCTGCTGCTTTCAGAGTTTTGAAAGTTATTTGCACAAATTCACTGGGACAGCATTCAGGAAAAATGTGACTATGTGTTTATCTTGTCATATTTTCCCTTGAATTACTGCTGTAAACCAAAATACTGGGCTAGATGGCCCTTGACTAGTCATTTTATGTTGTTTTCTATAAATAAGTTACAAGACTTATGTTTGTACTCTCTGGTTCCAGCCCACAGTGCACAGGATGAGCACAAGAGCAGGATGAGAGGAGATCAGGTCAATGTCACCCCTGAAATTAAAGGAAACAAACCTGTAAGAACAGGATGAGCATGAGAGCAGCTGTCCAGGATCACCCTGATGGTCCTCATGAAGCACTGCCAGCAGTGACTGAGCAGAATATGGGAGCCTTCTCCTAGGACAGCCTTCCAGTGACCTGTGGCTGTGAGTCACAGAATGCACACGGGAAGGGCTGAGGTTGGAGGGAAAGTCTTGGTCTGAGCAGCTTGGAAAGTGAAGTTCATCAGCTCTGGATATAGCTGCTGGCTGTTCTGAATCCTGTTTTTCCACGCTGGGTCTCAGCTGTTCAGTGTAAAGCATTGACCTTAAACATTAAGGAAAACGTGTAGAAATTCATGGGGACCTGTAAGCAACAGGTGTGGAGGTGGTTGTGTCCACAACAGACACTGGAGAGGATAAATTGGCAGCTGAGAGGGCTCAGGGCCGAGGACAGGTTCACCTCTGCAAGCACTGAAGAGGTGTTTTGTCACCTTCAAGCTCAGGCCCAGAAATGTGGGAAGCATCTGAGGGAGGTGCTTCAATCTGCATCCATGACACAGGGGCAGAGATGCTGCTGACCCATTTTTATCATACCTGGCCAATAAACCACAAGCCCTGGAGGAAAAGGCAGCCCAAAATCCCTGCCCTGAAAGTTTGATATTTGCCAAAATCTCCCCTTGAAACACTAGGCAAGATTTCTCTACGTGGGCATGTCTGCTCTGATCCCTCAACCCCAAATTCTCCAAATAGTTTAGCCATTGAAAAAGTGCCTGTTTGCATTTGCTTAGAACATTATTTCTACCTTTATGAGCAGGGTGGCAGTTTTCATGGAGAAGTAATTCCAGGCAGAGTTATTAAAAGATTAAAAAACACACCCAAAAAGGAAAAAGAAAAAAATAAGAAGAAATCCAGGCTGAAAAAACAAATATCTCTACCAGAACTCCGGGGCGTTTCTCATAACATCTTGCTTATGTTATGAAGTCTGATTTTTTTTTTAATTTAAAAATTTTTTTTTACAGGGTTAGGTAGATTCAATTACTTCTCTGAAATTCATACGACCTGCTGATAAACCAGATTAAAAGTCACCTGTTGCAGCCTGGAAGCACTGCAAGAACCTCCCCAGCTCTGTAATCTTGTTGGTTCCTGTGCTGACAGGAGATGCCTGGCTCACATTTCCAGCAGGTTCACACCTGGTTCTCGTGGCAGCTCAGAACTCACCCCTGTGTGGGCACGTGTCACCATGGCCTGGCAGGTCCCTGGGGCTCGTGACTCCTGGCAGAGCTGAGTCACAGCCCCGGGCTGCGCTTGCAGGTGTGTCACCTTGTCCTGGAAGGAAAAGGTGACGTGGTTGCAAGTGGCTCTGTTTGAACTCTGGCTGAAGAATTGAGATATCAGGGAACCTGAACACCCTGCAAAGAAAAAAAAAAAAATTACAAAACTAATATTTAAAAAAAAATACTGAAAAGTTGTGATTTCAAGTAAATCTCAGTGGAAACTCAGAATCTCTAAAATGATGAAGGATTTTAGGTTTAAACTGATGCAAAATTTGCTGTGCTGAAACCCACTATAAACACTATCAATACCACAACTTTCCATGCAATTGTTTAAGGATGGATGGGGCCCTGAGGAAGCTGATCTCGTGTGTGGCATCCATGTCAGGGGCTGCAACTCGGTGATCTTTATGGTCCCACCCAACCCAAACATTTCTATGATTCTCTGACATTCACAGCCTCAACACTGCTTTACCTTGCCCTTGTAGGACACGATATTTGCACCTTTTTAAAGTAAAAAGCGAGTGTGCAACATCAAGCAGGAAAAGCAGATGTATTTATAGAGTTACTGATGTTAGCTTGAGCCGGCAGATGCTGGGCATGTCTGAAATGTCTTCACTGTTTTGTTTTGGTTTGTTTTTTTTTTTCAAGTCACTGAGTCTCCTGGAGATGAAGTCATTTCAGAGGTGACTTCAGGACACGGAAATCACCTCGAAGCCCTGCTGGACTTTTGCCTTATGTCTATATGTCTATACCAGGTGTTCTGCAGCACAGTTTGCTTTACACATACTTCTGTCTCTCCAGACACCCAGGACCAAAACAAAGCCCTGTGATCCCCTTTGTCCTTTGGTCATTAAGATCACAGTGATTCCTTACAGCAGGTGTGCTGCACCTCAGGTCTAAATATGGCTTTAGAGGAAACTCGACATCCTCACACACAAAAATAGCCAAACAAACCTCTTCCCCTGCCTCCCCCGTAATTACAGTTTGACATAACGAGTGGTGTTTATTAACTTCAGCTCTCGGAGCTGATGTCACTGCCGAGCTGGGGTCCGGGAAGTCTCTGAGTCATGTGAAGGTGCAGAGCCAGGAAATGTCAGCAGAAGGAACAGGAGTAAATATTAAGGTGGAAGATGTTAGAAGTTGTTAAAAGCTTCCTGTAGGAAGCTGTGGGAAGCTGGACAGTGCTTGGAGCAAATCATGGCCTTGGGTTAAATGTCAGTATTCAGCTTGGTTGGCAAATTAAGGCAGAATACTTCCCTGTGATGATTCCCTAAGGATTTAAAGGAAAAGGGAGGCAACATGCTCATATGTGACCCAAGGTCCTGTACTGTAAACTGTCCTTTTTCTTCACCACTTCAGATAATTGAGAAAGCAATCAGAGTCTCCGTGGGGAGTTGGGGAACCCATTTCCATTTCTGTTCATTTTCCTAGCAGACCCAGCCTTGCAATATGTGGGTTAGGACTGGGCTTTGGTGTCCCAGTGGCTTTAAAGGCTCAGGACTTGGGCTGAGAGGATGGTCTTGGCATGAATCAGAGCTTCAGATGGGCAGAAGCTTGCTGTGGATTCTGCATGAATTCAGCAAATGATCACAGGTGAAAAAGATTTTGGAAACATATTTTTTTTTTAAATCTGGGGTGCAGACATCTTTTAATAGTCACTGCCTGTTAAAATCCATGCAGCTTTAATTTTTCCTCTTCATTTTTACCCACTGTATTGGCAGGAGTATTTTGTCACTAGATCAGTAGGAGAAAGGGGACAATCTCAGTGTGAGAAGAGAAATCAATGACCCATGAGACCCTGATGGTCTGCACTGAGTGTAAATTCAGACTGAGCTGCCCCAGTTCCAGGTGGCTTGGTGCAGTGTCTGAAAACACATGGGACTAAGGCAGACTGTGGCTTTTGAAAAAAAAATGAAGAAAACCCACAGAACCAAACCAGGAACAAAACCCCAAGGCTATTTTTTTTTTAAACTTTTCTCTTATTTGAAATTCAATTTTTCCCTCATGAGATCATCCTAGTTACAGGGGTGCAGGGCTTTGTATAGACAAGCAGAGGACCAGGGAAGCAGAGATTTGTCCTCTCCTGCATCAGTAAAGAGAAAATGTCTGTCAGATTATTTCAGGTGAAGCTGGTGTGTTTCTGTTTGATCTGGTGAAGAAATTCGAGTTTCACTTCACTGTGGGAACTTTGCTGTGGTCTGAGTTTGCCGTCACTTGCAGCATCACATATTTTTTGATACAAAGCTTTCGTTCACCTGTGCTGAAGCACAGCAGAATTTAATCTGATTTCACTTCTGCAACTGCAGCTCTGCTGGGGAAATGGAGTGTGAGCCCAGGGAGAGCCCAGGACTTTGGTTCCAGCCCGGGATGTGCCTGGCCATGGAGCAGAAAGGCCACATTCACACTTCTTTCTCAACCCCTTGTGTATGGCAGCACACTGCAGCCTGCAACGAGGAGGCTGGTTTGGTTTAAAGCTGCTGGTTTAAATTTCCTTTCAGATGTGTCCTTTCACAGCATGACTCATTTTGTGCCCATCTTTGCCATGTAATTTTTAACAGCTTTTTTATCTAAAATGAAAAACTCTTTAGCCAGGATGAACAGGGATGTGTGTGTGCAGTACAGAGGTGATGGATTAATTTAAGAGGGATGTCCCAATGAGATTGGCCTGCACCAAAAATCATGAACCTTCTCTCCAGTTTCTCAAAGCTACTGAGAGAAGCTTTTTATAATCTCCAGCCCCTGACAAATCCCAAAGCTGATACTGTGTCTTGGATGCATCTCTTCTAAACTGAAGTCTGTGAATGTAAATGGGTTGAGGCAGATGGGAATTGCAGGGGCTGTTATCAGCTTCCCCTGCTCTCCTGCTGCCCTCCCTCCATCACATGTGGCTCCATCCCTCACTGGGTGCTGCAGCTGCACAGTCTAGACAACCTGCCCTTCCACAAGGTTCAGAGTGAGCAGACACAGCTGCACTTCATGGGCCTTTCTGCTCAGCCTCCTGCATTTGCATTTTTTTATCGTGGATGCTTCTTGCCTTTTGTCCTCGTTCTGCTCTTTTGAACTCTTTCTGACCTCCTGCGAGGCTTATCTCTGCCTCATGCCAACTTGTGATATGCTCTGGGAAGCTGGAACAGCTGACTCTGGATAAGGCAGTGAAGGTTGGCATAATCTCTTGTAAGTATATCTGGAAATAAAAAAACTTTGAATAAAATCAGGAGAATTCAGGTGTTCGCAATTTCCCCTTTTTTGGCTAACTGAGGAAATCTTTGTCCTGTTTTAAAGCACAGTGAGAATGACAGGAGGTGCTGATTCTCTGCAATTCACCATATTTGATAGAAGGAAAGTGGTTTTAAAATCACTCCCAAAAGGCTTTATACCCCGAAAAGGTTGGGATCAAAGCCTTTTGTAGAGTAATTCCTTCCAGCCTCAGATTAATGCTATTTACAAGATGATTAATGGTTAAAGGAGAAGTTTAGCATTAAGCTCTCTGGTGCATTAATGCCACATGACTTCATGTTGCTCCAATATTTTGGCCACCCTGGAATCCCAGTTTTATCTCTCATAGCTATAGTTGAAAAAAAAAAAAAGACCCATGGGAGATAACAACAGCATTTCTGGTTGTTCTCTCTCTAGTAAAGAGCCTAAAAATGTGTCACACCCTGTACTGGTACGTGGTGGAAAGGTGAAAGCAGGACCTGACTGATCACAACTGCTCACCTGCCTTTCTGTAAGGATCAGCCATACACAAGGGATTTCTATAAATACATTTTATAAATAAAAGCACATCTCAGTGCTTTTATTTATCTTGCAGGACATGCATGTTTCTTAGCACATGATTTTTGAAGTAAAATCAGCACCCATAAAATCATGCTCTCTGCAAAAACAGAGGGAAAAAACCAACCCACTGAAGGCTCTTCTTCAGCCCCACCAGGTCTTCAGATCTTTAAGTGGTGACACAACCTGCACCAATCCAAATTTAGTTTCTGTTGAACTTTTTCTCCTTGTTTGTTTCCACTATGGGATGTGTCATCCTAAAACTGACTCTCCAGTGTCTGTTTTAAGGAGGTGTTTGAGTGAAAACCTGCCAGGCAGGGAACAGGGTGTGCTGAAGGAGGAATTGGGATGTGGATGAAGGCATGGAGTAGCTTTATTCCTGCAGAAAAGGCTGTGTGTTGGGGAAGGGTAAGAAATGAGAGTAGATGTGTAACCCTGTCCTGATTGGAAGGGATATGTGAATGTGATGCAGAAGGTGAATGGAAGCTTAAAAGTCAAGGGAAAATGGATACCAGCTGATGTGTTTTGGGTGGAGAAGTCTGGGGAATAGTCAGGAAGAGCAATAGGGATTCACACTATTTTAATTCTAATGCCTAGGACTTATCTGTTTACTATAGAACTATTTGTATATTTCAATGTAGGATTCTGAACTTCTACAGATATTTGCTCCAAAGTGTGACTTCCCACCTTCTTGATCTGCTCCTGACCTCCCACAGATGATGTGTCACATCTGCAAGTCCTTTTCAGATGTTTCTGTGACCCTGGATGCCTCTGTGCTATTGAAACAACCAACTGCATCAAGCTCCTGCCTTTGGTCCCAGCCAACTCCACAAGGCAGAAGGGATCATAAGTGGGATTTTTGTGCCTGCTTGGAGGAGCTGATTAGTGGGATCTGGATGTGTCAAGACAGGGAGCCTCCAGGCAGTGAGGCCACATAGCTATGGGTGAGAACAGAAATAAAGGGCAGGAGGGACGTGCTTTGGCACTTAAAACAGTTCTCTGCACTTGTTCTGTGATTCCTTCCTCATTTCTCCTGTTTCCTGTTTCAAGCACTGATGTTGATACCAATATGAACCATGCAGAAAACTCCGTGTTTTGGGCCTAAAGCTTGTGTTGGAATGACAAACTTCCTTCCTGCCAGTCTATGAAAAAGTCAAAGGAGAACACAGTGCAGAAAACACCATCAATGGACACCTTCCCCACTTTAAAGAGTCATCCCTGCTATTTAGTGGCTCTGTAAAACCCTGGAGGCTTGCACTAAAGTGTAAATTATAGCTGTGACACTTAGAGACAGATATGTTGTGCTGTGGCTGTTGTTTGAAGGCTGGGAAATGGAGCCTGCAGGGCAAAAAAGTTGGAATCTCACATTTGGAGGGCACAGGAAGGTGAAGATGAGTCACTCAGAGATGAGTCTGAGTCAGTTTGTAGCTTATTCCCGTCCTAGCTGGGAATTGGGCTTTTCCATCACTGAGAAGAATTAAAACTAAATGAATATCACACTTTTTTGAGGACCTGAGGGGTGAAGATGCCAGCACAGCTTGTGGGGATTGCTGCTGACAAGGCTTTTGCCTTTGGGGTTAGCAGCTGGAAGCCAGCCAGGTCATGTTGGTTAACATTGGGTGTCCCCTTCAAGGGACTTCCCCACAATAATAGTGGAAATTCTGGAATTCTAAGGGCTGGATCCACAGGGATAGCAAGATGTGGTGCCTCCTTCAGCACTCAGCCACCCAGAGGTTTTATGGAGGCTTTATTGCACTCAGCTGCACCCAGGGAAAGTGGCTGCCCCAGCTAAAGCTGAGAGGATCTGTCAAAAAATTCTTAGGAAGCTGCCCAGGAAGCCCCAGGGATGTCTGGCACATCAGGAGCACAGTGTGAAAAGGCAACCTCTGCTCTGAATTGCTGTGCATGGGGCTTGAACATGGGCTTTGAAGAACGAGGCTCCTGACCTTTGTCTCAACTATCCCACGAATTAAAAAAAAAAAAAAGAAGGAAAGCTACAGTTGTAATTTAATAAAATAAAGCTCCTTTATTTTCTCCTTCCACCCCCTCAGCTAAATTGCTTTCCTTATAATCTCAATTTTCCCAGACTTTTCAATGCAGCAGCTGAGAGTAGTTTTACTGAACCATTTCCACTGACAGTATCTTTCTTCCAGTAAAATCACAGCGCATTCCCTTTGTTTTCAGACTCGTAGACAATCACATTTATCTGCTCACTGCCCTTCAATAGCAAGCAGCTTCTAATGGATTTCTGCATGAGGACTGTAGCCCCTACCCACTAATTGAAATTCAGTGCACAGAGTCACATCAGTGCACTGGGGTGGAGGAGAATATCAATGCACACAGTCAGGAGGAGGAACGGGCAGAGGGAATTTTCAAATTTTCAGTGCCCAGCAGCAAATGGGAGTGGGAATTCTGGGTGCATCAAAGCACTGGGATATAATCATGTTCTTCAAACCTTCCTCTGAGCATCCCAAAATTTAAATGGGGTGCAAATCTGTCCTCCAGGATTGAGGAGTGAGGCTTAGGGGTTTAGATAAAATGAATGTTGAAAATTTCACTTTTCAACCTCTGGTTAAAAAAAGCAGCCTCCAGCCAGCAGCTGGAGCACACTGACTCCTGTGCTGGATCTGAGCATCAGAGGCTGGGATGTGGAGCTACACCTCATGGTTAGAGGGCCTGGATTGATGGTCAAGAGAACTGGGCTTGGTTCCCAGCTCTGCCTTCTGGATGACCACAGGCATCTCAGCTCCCCTGTCTGTGCCACACTTCCCTCACCCATGAAACAGATCCTTTTCCTGTGGAAAGTCATTTGGGATGCTGCTGGAAAACAGACACAAGAACAGATGAGCTCATAAGAAAGATGATGAGAGAGTTTTAAGACCCAACAGGGAGGGATGCACTGGATGGAAGGGATTTCTCTCAGAGGATGTGGACACGATTCTCTTCCCAACAGAAGTGTCCTGTGCCATATGTGAGGACCTCCCACCTTCCAGCTGCCAGTCCAAAAGGGAATAATTTTCCTGAAGGTCATATGTCTTTTGTATTTGTGCTGTTTAGATGTTTCAGGAAAGCCAGGACACCTCACCTGACTCTTGGCAGCTCCAAGTGGATCCCTCTCTGCTGGCTGTAACAGGAGCCTGGGAGATACCTGCATACAGAGAAGGATCTGCTGCTTAAACAGAGGTTTTTGTTGTCACTTGAGATGTCCAGGCAGATTTCACAGAGGTCTGTGAGAGATCCATGCCTTGAGGAGGAGCAGCTGGAGAGCTGCTGGGAAAGTGTGGTGTGGAAAGGATGACACACAATGCTTATATTTACTCAGTTGAGTCCTGTCCCGGTGTCACCTTAAGCACTGTGGGTCTCCTATCCACTCCTATCTGGTGCCCTAGAAAACAGATGCCCATTTTAAAGTAGTCCCTAAAAACACCAGCTGGGCTGTGATTGGCATGGAACCCCCGAGGAGACCAGCACAACCAGATTCCCTTAGTGAGTCTCCTTGGAAACTCAACTTTAAGAGTTGGGATCTCCCGGGTCAGGTGGTCCAGGCAGTGACATCTGTAATTAAAACCACCTGTGACTAAACAGCAGTTTAGAAGAAACCAGGTTTGTGCTCCTCTGAACTAGGAAAGCTGAGCTTAGGGAGATCTTCTGGTAGATTTTGGGGTGAGTTGCTTCATCGCCCTGTGCCTCAGAAGCCATGGTGGTACTTCACTCTCTTATCTTCTCGGAGGTAAAACTCCTTGATAAGAGGAGCTATCTCTCAGGGACATAATTTGGGCTGCATTTATCAGAACTTTCTTGCATATCCTGAAGTCCCCTCTCCTAGTACACACTGGGCAACCTTGCTGTTACTGAAAAGGAATATTTTTTTAACATTTTTGTTTATTTTTGCCCTGGGAGAAGGGACTGCTTCTCACAATATTTGCAGACAGCCCTCGCTAAAAGGAGATCTGATCTCAAGCATGATCTCCAACCAGAACTATAATTTGAGTGGTGATAATAATAATAACAAACACAGCAATGATCATGCCCAAATATAGCACTTGGCACTTCTTTTCCTGTTCAAACCCCAGTTCCTGTGACTGCCATTCTTTGCA
This sequence comes from Acridotheres tristis, assembly GCA_037013685.1. Classification (NCBI taxonomy): domain Eukaryota; kingdom Metazoa; phylum Chordata; class Aves; order Passeriformes; family Sturnidae; genus Acridotheres; species Acridotheres tristis. The sequence continues at coordinate 3,411,955 of CM072885.1, forward strand.
CGCTTCCAAATGCTGGCATTTGGAAATGGCAGCCACTTCCAACAATGCCTTTTTGTCCCAAAAAGATTATTTCCAGTCGAGTGCACTGCAAAGTGTGATGCTGCACTTCATCCCTCCAAGGTAGGGCTGGGGACAGCGTGGGACTCACGCCTCTCACATGATGCTGGAAAGGGAATTGTTGGTGCAGCCTTCAGCTGGCCACTCTAATTTCAACCTGTGCCTTCTCCTTTTAGACTAAGACAAGTCCACTCTGATGATTTCCTCTTCTGGCTCTACAAGCTCTCCACACATCCTCTTTCCCCATTTTTCTCGCTGTGCTTTCCTCAAACTTCTCCATCTCTTCTTGCACCCACCAGGACTGGAGCCAACCTCCACAGAGCCTGGGCAAACTGTGTTTGTCATGAAAGATGGGGATTGCCCAGTTGCCAGAAGGTCTGGAGATGCTGGATGTGGGGCTGCATTACAGGCAGTCGAAAGAAGAGCTGTGGGCCCAGAAAAATGCCATTATTTTCTTCCCAAATTAGTCAAAACCAGTCTAAAATATTCTCATTTCCAGAACAGCTGTCCCTCCCTTTAAACATGTCTCTGTAAAGACTTTATTTTGGTATTTCTAGTCCAAAGGAAACATTTTCAAATTCCTGGATTTAATAATGTTTCTGTTTGCTTGGGTTTCGTTTGTTTTTTGATTTATTTTTTTTTAATTATTATTTTTTGTTGTGGGTTGCTGTTATTTTTTTGTGGAGTATTTTTCCATAACAATTAACCTGAATCTTTCTGAGCTGTCAGACACCATCTGTGTTTGGGTTTAATGATATCAGGCTTCCCTCTACCCCAGCCAAGAACTGCATTTCCCTCTTTTACTGGCTGAACATGGACACAGTGCAAGTCAAGGTCCGGGGCATACCAAGGAAAATGTTCTCCATCTTGGAATGTTGCTTCCCAGATGAAGAAAAAGGTCTAAGACACTGGAAAGGCACTTTTATGAAGTCCCTGTAAAATGAAAATAGGCAGAACAAGAGGTCAGCATGGCCCAAGCAAAATGCTTCTTTTCTGCTTAACAAAACAAAACAAAACAAATGGATTCAAGCAGAAATGAAGTGGTTTGTTTTCATTTTCCCCCAGGGAAAAGAGTAGAACTGAGTACATGTGGGAATTCAAATTTGCAGGCAAATTATATGAACCTCCAGCTATACAGGGACTGTATTTTCCATTAACCTAATGCACAGAAATGGGTAGAAAATCCTCAGACTGATGGAGTGATGGGATTTCTCAGACATGCTTGATTTCATGAGCATTCAAGAGAAATTAATGAAAATTCAAAAAATTAAAAAGCCTCTTTATCCAGGAAGAAGAGCAGATTGTCAGCCTCCCTCAAACCTGGAATACAATTAGGAGAAATAAAATTACATCAACAACAACTTCCTAGATTGGTGGGAATGTGGAGGGCCAAGGACAGCAGTGAAGAGGGAGAGGAGAGTGTAAGAGGTTGAAGGAAAAAATGGGAGGGGATGGACCCAAAGACAAACCAATTTCTCTCCCTACACTGTTTTGGGTAGGATTTACTGGACAGATGAAGAGGGATGGACAATGCTACTGAAGTTTTCATCCCTTGTGCCCCACTGTGGCTGGTGTAGCTCACACTGGCAGCATGGCATGGTCACACAGACCCTGCTCTGGGCTGGATGGAGGGGACAGATGCCTTCCCAGGACACACAGACATGAACTCCCTGTGGTGCTGTGGCACTGGAATGCCTCAGCCTTGCTGGAAGGCAAACGGAATCATGGAATCACAGAGTGGTTTGGGTTGGAAGTGACCTCAAAACTCATTTAGGTCCAACCCCCTGCCATGGGCAGGGACACCTTCCACTATCCCAGGTTGCTCCAAGCCTTGTCCAACCTGACCTTGGACACTTCCAGGGTTGAGGCAACCACAGGTTCTCTGAAAAATCTGTGCCAGGGGCTCACCACCCTCACACTGTAGAATTTCTTCCTAATACCTAACCCAAACCTTCTCTTTATCAGATTATTGGCCGCATCCAACACACTTGTGACTGCCAGGATTTATTGTCTCCCTTCTCAATCCAAGCTTTTTCAGTGCCTAAAACTTTTGGGCAGGTTCTGTGCACGATGCTGTGATTACAGTCACCTCCCTTAGATCAAGGGAAAGCAATGGTTCAGTTTTTGTTGCTATGACTGATATTCTGGATGTCGGGTGAATTAGCACAGGCTCAGACACATCCTTGCACTTCAGCACTGAAAGACCAACCCATTAATGTGGGCTCTCTGACCCCTTTTGGAATGCTGGTTTTTAAATAGTCACAACTTTGTGAGCCAGAAAGGAGCATCTTGATAATCTAATCTGGCCTTCACACCTGTCAGAAGACAAGTGATTCCATCGATGTTTTCAGTCCTGCAGTGTGGTCTTAGATCAATTCCTTGGCGTTGCAGTTGAACCTATGGCCTGGAAGAGGAAAGTACTTCTCTCTCCCCAGGTATGAAAGGACCAGAGAAGAGATTTGAAGGCTTCTGGTATGTTCCCCTTCCCAGGAGGTGAGAAGGAATTTGAGACCACAAAAGCTGAAGTGAACAGGCAGAGGTTTTCTTTTCCCTCTCTCCCAATCCCACTGCATCCACGTTGTTCCTGTCCCATTCCAAGAAGAGGGAAGCCTGAGAAGCCAATGCTGACCACACCTGCTGAGTTTACTCACATTGAGAAGGCTGTGTCCTTACCTGCTGTCCTGTGTGAGGACACAAGGGATAGGGGGAGCTGGCTGGAGGCAAGGACAAGTTGGACCTGCTTTCCAAAATCTGTGGATCTGTGAGAATCCAACAGGACAGTGCTTGAAATCCAATTGTCCAGCTCCCACCTGTGCTTCCTTCCCGGGGTTCACTTGTGGTGAGAACCTGACTCTCCTGCACCCCCAGGAAACCACACACACTCAGGAAATTATGTGTGAAAATGGAGGGGGACAACATTTATTTGACTTGTTATCCCCAGACAACAGTGTTTAGTGTTAAATTGCACTTTCAGTGTCTGCTGTGCAGATGTCACCTCGGGCTAACCACTGACAACTTCCTTCTGAAGCCCTGGAAGACATCAGGCACTTGCAAGTGTGATTCATTTGCCCTATTGAGGTTAAATAACCCTCAGTCCAGACAGTTTCTCTTTGTTGACATTGGAAACAACTGGCTCAGATGTTGATAGATCTGACGGTGTTTGAGCTGTTGAGTCCCATCCCTACACCTTAAACCAAGCAGGATATTTTCCTACAGAGTGTCCAGCTCTATCAGGACAGCAGAGCTGAGTCACTACCAGGCTGATGGGATGGTCACAGTGACCCCCTTCAGGCACCAACCTTTGTGTCTGTGAATAATCAGTGCTGAGTGGCAAACTCAGGGTTTTAATGAGATCCAGGGTTGCTTTCTTTGGCTCTCAAAGGTCAGTTGTCATCTTGCATCTCATCCACCCTGAGTTCAAGTTACACTCAGTAATTTCAGAGCTGAGTGATCAGACCAGCAGTGGCAAGATCTCTCCTTATTTGTCCCTGCTCTGTTAGATTTATTGTACATATTTACAGGGAGGAGGGGAAACCTAAAATTCTAAGATATTTACCTTTTTGTGTGTGTGTGCTTTTATGGGGTTATTTTATACTTGTTGTCAGTTTTTCTGCATTAGAAAATTCCTTTTAAAAAAACTCTTTTTCTTGTTTTATCTGCACTGTTGGGTGTTTGATGGTACTGTGTCTATAATCACCACCAGTGCAGGTCCCATCAAAGGCTGCTGGATTTATCTTCCTTTTGCATCATGTCCTGGATCTGACAGTGCCTGATGTTATATATTCTAGCATAAGGTCAACCCCAAACCTGTCATCTCCTTTCCTCGTTCATCCTTCTCTCCCCCCTTTTCCTGGCCACTCCAGCTGGGTTCAGCTCCATGCTTTGGCACATGTGTGACTCTCTGCAAGAAGATCACTTGCTTTGACTTTCATCCCCCCAGTAAACCACAAAATTTAAATCATTCCAGCTCAAATCTTGTTTATCACCGCTGCTGACAAGTTTCCAGTTACCACAAGCTCTGATTCTTACGTATTTTTTTGCATTTCCATTGTTTTTTCCTCAACAACCCAATCAGATGAGGATGGTTATTGCTCTGCATAAGAAGGCAGTGTCAGGAGTAACAGGGAAGCTCAAGGGATACTCTGGTGAATTGCTTTCCTGGATTTAGTGAGGAAATCTGGAAGTTCTTCATGGTAGCTGGAAGAAATGCTGAATTACTTGTTTGTTGAGACTTGAAAAAAAAATCTCTTAGGACAAGGAGTGGAGTGGTTGCAATGACAGAAGAGAAGACAATGATAGAGGAAATGTCATTAAGAGTGGCAGAAAAGAGAAACACGTTTTTTCTTGCTACTTTTATTTTCCAGGCTGCTAAAGCTCCGCTTTGAATTAAGCTTAACCTTTCCTTTCAAAGACAGCTGAGGAAATATATTTCCAGCTAAAAAACAGGCGGCTGCTCTCTGAGACAGGCTTCCCCTTTGGGGCTGCCAAATCTCAATGCAGCTCTCAGCACTGTCCTCACTTAACCTCTCCCAGAGCCAGAAAACATCCAAATAACTGGCTGCCTCCTGCCCTGGCCATTAATGCAGCTCACACCGATCAGACAAATTAATTCCAGTGCATTTAAACAAAACCCTCCTGTGGCTGTCAGACAGCCAGGGGAGTCTCCTCGTTTTACTGGAAAGAAATGGGAAAGGTAAATAATTCCAATCCAAAGTCCTCTCCGAGTGTGTGAGTGTGGCTGTCCTGGGAGTCCTCTGGAGGTGGAGATCCCACAAGCAGGGGGGGACTTTGCTGTCCTTGAGGGACACATCCATGCTGCCCTTTCCTGTGCCAAAATGACCAGGACACACCAGGATTTCTGTGATACGGCCAGGGATTCTCTCCTGGAATCACAGTAAGGGTGGAAAAGACCTCCAAGAGCACCAAGTCATCTTATCATTGCAATTATCAATGTTAATACACCAGAGATCACAGTGTGAGCTTTTCAGAAAATCCTTTTCAGCACTTGGCATCTCCTAAGTAGAGATACAAGTACTAAAGCCCACTTTTTTTGTATCTGCATGTTATGCAGGAATGGGAAGATAAATGTTGAAATCCCCTAAAAGCTTCTAGGCAAAGTGTTAGGGTAAACCCCAGTTAGAATCTCCCTGATAAAAATAAGTCAAATCTCCTGAAAAACAGTGAAATGTCCATGAACACACACATATATACAGGTAGATAGATAGATAGATAGATAGATAGATAGATAGACAGACAGGTAATTACACACACTCTGCATGGTGTATATAAATATAAATGCATCTGATTGTGGTTAAATATCTGGTAATATATTTAATTTCTGATCAATCTATAAAGTCAGAATAATATTTTAAGACCCTGATGCAGCAGATTTAGTTCAAAGCACTGGACTCCTAATAAAACTTGTGTTTTATACAAGTAGTTCCTGCAGGCTGATGTCTGGTGTGACCTAGAAAGAAGCATCTATCTCATATCTCATCTCATCTCATCTCATCTCATCTCATCTCATCTCATCTCATCTCATCTCATCTCATCTCATGGCTTTTTAAGGAAGAGGAAGCAGTGCACTGAAACTTAAAATGAGGACCTGCCCCAGAGGAACATCAGCTCTGCAATTTTCAGCAGATGCTGCAATATGGACGAGCTTTCCTCAGCAGAGTGTGGACAGAGCACAGAAGGGCCTGTGTGCACTCTCAGTGGCCCTAATGGCAAGGAGCTACTGCAGGCATAATAAAATGGGAGAGATAAACTATAACCAACAGAGATAAAGTGGGAGAACATTCCCATGCCCTTGGCACTGCTCAGGCCAATATCCATGTGCAAACTTGGCTTTGGGATCCCTTATAGTGACTGAGGGAAACAGGCACTGTGTTCCCCAAGGATATGTTGTCCTCCAACAACTCACTGTGATTGCATTGGCCAACCCCACCACACTTCCCCCGTGGTTTTGTTTGGTTTGCTGCCTGCTCAGAGGTCACCACCTGCCCCTGGGACAGAAACCCTGGCAGGTCTGAGCAATCTGCTGCCCCAGTCCAGCATCCCTTGGCAAAGTGAAGCTGTGCAGTGGCACAGTGCCATCTGCAGCAGATGGGCACAAACATGTTGTCACTCCTGGTGCAGGCCCATGTCCCTCCCAGGGGAGCTCTGCAGGAGCTTTGTCTGGGCTTTGTCTGGCTTGTCACCTTCTGTCACCCATGTGCTGGTTCTGCACTCACTGGGTTACCCCAGCTCAGAATAAGCTGTGCTGTGTTTTGTCTTCCTGAGAGACAATTTTTACATCCATAGCGCTGTGGAGGAAATTAAAAGTCCAAGCAGATCTTCCCTCAGTTCTGCTCTGATTTAATTTCCTGCTCTCTTCTCCAACCCTTCTGACTCACTGATGTCACCTGCAGCTGGGGCCACCCTGGCTCACAGTTTCTGTAGCAATCACAGCTTGAAGAAAACAAGCAACATGGAACTTTAGTCCCAATGTTCTCCCAGATACTCTTTTATCCAAAGGACCTTAGGGCCAAGGACTTGTCCTATTCACCAGGACAGGGAGTTCTGTGACAGCCTCTCAGCCAGCCTGGGGAAAAATTGATCCTGGCAGACACTGGCTTTAAATAGGTGCTGTAGAAACTTGAGGTGGGGATTGGATTATGGGATGACTATGGGGTAGAGCCTGGAAATGTTTTGTGGCTTCATGTTTCTGGAGACATTGAATTTAGGTGTTTAATTGAGACAAGGCAAGAACTGAGCAGGTGCCAATCAGGAAAACTGGTTGTTTGGGACTGCTGAACAGGTTAAATTTGTCCAGCAGGAACTGGTGGTTACTGGAAGTCTTTGATTCTCTTTCCCAGCTGCTTTCATAAAGAGTTTGTTGCTGTCTGGGTCTGCCCCAGCCTGACTGTCTGCAGCAAAATCAACAATCCCAAGTGTACTTGTCTCTGCTCATGGGGTGGTGGCTCTGCAATATCTGCCTTGGGCTACACAGGATGAAATCCCCTCCTGCCTTTGCCCTGCAGCTCTGCACTCTGGCACTGGTCTGGAGTGGCTGTCACACAGCTGTGCTGAAGCTCCTTGGCTGGGTCAGGCTGCAGTGATAAATTTTTTTAGTGAATGAGGATGCTATGAATGATCTCACAGTGTTTTGTTAATTTATTCCCTTTCTTTCAGGCTGATAACACACACACACACACACACACACACAGGGATTAATTGTGTATTGTTGCCTAATTCTGAATAAAACCGCTGCGAATTTCACAAGATATGAATAACATAGATTCAAGGGGTCCTTTCTAGCAGATGCCTGAAGCCAAAAGCAGATAAAAATTTTTAGCAAGGTCTGATTTATGGTCTGGTTTGACAAATATTCATATGGGTGTGAAAAAGCTTCTGAAGAAGTGCCATGGAGCATTGCATCCCCTGTCATCTTCCTCGCTGCCTGCTCCCCCTCAAACTCGATTTTGTAATTCAAGTGGTTTCAGCTTCAGGCTGATTTTTCTTGCTTCAGTTAAATCTCATGTTTCAAGCTGATGATGTTTCACACATGGCAGATTGGCACCTGTTATCTAAGGGTCCAGCAATGCTGATCATGATTGAGTTTGGCCCAGACAACACGCTGAAAAAATCAACATGATGGGTTGGAAGGCTTGTTGCTGGGCTTTTTTTTACACCAGGCTGGTTTTACTCACAGCAGGATTAATAACGGGCAATTTTCTAATGAGCCCATAAAGTTCTGCCTTGGTGTAACACGAGGTCTCTGCCCTTTGCCTTCTCAAAATCCTGCAGCACGGTTCTGTGGCTCCAAATGCCACGGGTGAATGACAGAAGACAATCTCAGTTTAATTGCCCGATTGTGCAGGCAGGAGCCACACAGAAGGTGCATGCCCAGCACAAGGAGCCGAGGACACTGCAAGAGGAGAAGGCAAAGAAAATGTTATGTGTGCTTATAAAGCAATAGAAAGAAAGTAATGCAAAGATAAACATTTCATGCACATACAAGGCACCTTTGCTGCCTCAAGTAATATCCAAAAGGATGTCAGTTATTTCTGAGTATTTTCTGGAGTGTTTTCCTATTTTTCTTTTCGGCTTGAAACGACTGGAAACTATTTCATTATGTTTTGAAACAAAAGCAAGGCAGCTCTCACAGCCTCTCATGCACCGTGTAGAGTTATTTTCCAACCTTAAGGATTCCTAAATCATTCTCTAATAGCAGCAATAGTGGCTGACAATATTTCCCCGAGAGAAACACCTGAAACTTGGGTAGCAGGTGGAGATAAGAAAAAGCAAAACTTGCCCAACAGCTTGTTTTCCTTGTATGACTAATTCTGTGCCTGTTCACAGACTGTGTTCCTGAAGAGCTGGGGAATGACTTAAAACAAAATTATGTCTTTGCAGCTCCAAAGACATTGGTTTCCCTTGTTGGAGTAGGTAAATATTAATGTCAAGGTTTTATGAGCTCAAAGATCTTTACAAAGTAAGGGGGGAAGAACCAGATCCTCATTTTACAGAGGGTAAAAGAAAAGCATAGAGAAGTTAAAAAGTCTTCTCAAGTTCATCCTGAAGGTTTCCTGCAGCTGATGCTTTGGCTGTCCTTCTTCTAGCAAAGACCTATTTCTTCAAAACCTGAAGAGAGGAGGCTATCCAAATCTGTCTGACCTGACCGAACTCCTTGAATCTCACTTCCAGCCTAAATATCTGAGTTTATTTATGTGAGGAAAAAAATGTATGCCTATTTTAGGAGCAAAGACCCGATGAAAGACATAGACTCACTTGAAAGTCTCATCTTAAAGCCATCTAGTGACACATACATTTTACCAGAAATGTTTAATGAAGTCTTTCAGATGGACAATTGCCCTGAGCATGTGACAGCTCACACTGAGTTGTTTTTGGAAATGAATACAAGCAACAAGCCAAGACGGGCAGTCTGCAAGAGGCAGGGCCAGGAGTGGGTCACTGGGACACCCGGAGCTGGAGCACAAAATGGGTCTGTAAAAATCAGCTCAAGACTTGCAGGAGGATGTGTGGATACAGACTCTGTTTTTAACCATTACTGTCTGTGTCCTACCTAGGAGGATCAAGAGAAACTCACTCCCAAAGAGCCTCAGAGCACAAAAACCCTCACAGAAGCTGCTGTCACCGATTTTTGTCTCTGGCTGTATTACAACTTTGCTCAAATTTCTGACAAATACTGTCTCTGTGTGAGTTTGACTCCAGGCACAGTTACCAACCCTCTTTGTGTGGTTTGGGGTAGGAGGTCTTTAAAATGGACAAAGTGGAGTATCCACTGGTTTTGAAACCTGACTTTGTCAAATGTATCTGTTGGGTGCAGGAAACAAGGAAATCAGAATGAAAAAAAAAAAAAAAAGAGAAATAACTGGCAGAAGTGCAGCCAGGATACCCCTCGTGCATTTTCCCCTGTTGATATTTTGTCCCGTGCCTGCTGAATCAGCATTTTCCTTCTGCCAGCCTGTAAACAAGAAAATAAAGAGGCTAGTGACCTTGGCCAAACAAGCCCATTCCACTCTCCTGGAAGTCCTGGATCAAGGAAAAAAATCTTTGTCCATCTCAGGGCACAAAGCCCAGCCAGCCCTCCTGGAGTGCCCAGCTATTGGTGAAATGCTTTCCAAGCATGCAGAGCTAAGACCTTTGAATCCCTCAAGAAGGGGACCAAAGCCAAAATTTCAACAGAAGCCCCCATCCTCAGCTGTCATTGACACACTAAAGATTTTGTCTCAATACAAAAGAGAAGGAAAAAAAAAAAAAAAGAACAGGAGAAGGAGAAAAGGGTGTTTCAAGGCAAGAGAAGGACTTGGAGAAGTTGCTTCTAAGTTCACCCCGAGGTAAAATGTAACCTCGCAGAACTGAGACTCCTTGGTGCTTTGCCATGTAGGGTTGAAAACAGCTTTTTTCTTTGAATTCAGATGCTAAGTAGACCCAGAGCTGCTCAGTGCTTGCACATGAAGACACCACAAGCATAACTGAAGCAGTCAGGGTCAGGCGCCCTACTCCAGAAAACGCTGAGGTAAAAAAACCCCAAATCCACCCAAGAACAGCAAAAACAACAACAACAACAACATGTTCCCAGCAGCTTTGGGCTGGCAGAGGGGGAATGAGGAGACCTTTGCCACACTGACTCATAGGGTACAGCCTGCGTGTCATCGACTTTGCTCTCTGGTCCCAGGGATTTCCCTTCTACCAGCTAAGGAGCAACTGGGCCTTAGCAAAAAGGAGAAACTGATATTTTGGTCACATGTCAGTGGCAAAGACAGGCTGGACAATGAGCTATTTTCTTCTTGCATTGAACAAGGAGCCTCAGTTGCAGGGAGAAAACAATATCATGTGAAAAACTCTCTGTTTCCTCAACTGGCAGAGGCTATCAAGGGTCAGGCTGGCTGGGAAGTGTCTGGACAGAATAATTTGCAACTCCCAGATCTCAGATCAAGTGCTTCTAAACTGTGGTAACCATGAGGTGCTGGAGGACGAGAAGGGATGTGGATTTATTGTAACCTCTGTGTGACATACGATCTTGCCACATACTACTAAATTCCCAGAGGTTTTCAAAGTGAATGGCAGGGATTCTCTGCCTCAGGGCAGAAGGGAAACCTCCTGGACCAGTTTCAGTCAGCAGGGACACAAGAAATGATGGAGACCTCTCGATTTTGGGGGTGAGAAAAGCTATTTCAGGAGACAGGCTGGCTACGTAGGCTCCCATCTGAGGGCTCCTGGAAAAGCTGCTATGAGCATCCTTGAAAACACAAGGAGAGAAGCTGCTCTCCACTGTTTTGTCTCATCATTGGGTCAAGAAGCCAAGTGGCTCCCAATTTCACTGGCTTACTCATCATCTGAAGGATGGGTACCAAGTGGCGCCTGCTCAAGGAGCCTTTCCTTGTCATCAGGATTGTGCATTAGCCAAATCTTCCCTCATAAAACTGCCTAATTGATGACACATCATTAATGGGAACTGTTTAGGCCTCTTTATGCTTCTGCAAAGCTGGTCAGAACAAACAGAGCTTAGCATTCCCAGAAGGGTAAAGAATTCCTCCTCCCTCCACAGCTCCTTTTGGAGGAGGGAATATATCCGTGAGTGTATAAACTGCAGTTCATGACAGATTTGCTAAGGCTCCAGGCCTGATGTGTTTGGCAGCCTCTGGAACTTGGTCCTTCACCAAGAGAACACGTTGGATGTGTTGGGGTCAGGAGATTTCCCAAGCTCTGATCCCTCCAGGCTCCCTGAAAGCAGCTCTGCTCAGTCAGAGCCAATTTGTGGGACACCTTGTCAAGAGGCAGGCAGCAGAGAGCACCCACAGGCTGTTTCCAGTGATGGTCTGCAAGAGCTGAGCTCCCCAGAGAAACAGGCAGGCACCTTTTTGCAGTGTGAGGGAGAACAGGCTGGCTGGAAGTATTGAGCAAAGAAATCTTTTGGAGCAGATTCTGAGACCAAAGCTTTGTGGCTCCATAAAGATCTTGAGTGAAAGGCACACGGGGTGTCCAGCTGCTGTCCATGGCCCAAAAAGCTCCCCAAAGCCACAACACAGACAGGTCTTATCCGCCCAGAGGAGGGACTGTGGGTGGATGCATGCAGGGCTCACTCGGGTGAATTTGGTGGATAGCAGATCCATTTCCCTGGAGAATCCTGCTCCGTGGCAAGGGGCAGGGAAGGTCAGTGATGTGTCACCTCCTGCTGTTCGTGCTCTGGGGTCCAGCTGGGGCCCTCTGGACGTGTGTGTTCGTGCCCCCATCTAGTGGCTGTCCCCAAGGCTGCACATCCTTTCCTCCTCCTCCTCAGGTGACAAGCAGCTCCGAGGGGAGCCCTGTGACTCTGCAGGTGATGTTTTTGGGGTTCTATCTGGCTTGGGACTGTGCCCTTTTGCAACCAGGATTTGTAGCATATTCCCTCGTGGTAAATTACTCGTGAACAAAATTTCTTTGAGGGGTAAAAAAATCAATTTCTGGTAAGATGAAATGCTTGTGAGTGAAACAGGACTGTGTTTCTTACTCCTCTCCATGTTCCCAACATACGATCTGACATTGAGGAATGTGTCCTTGAATGGAGCCCATCATCTCAGACAGAGCTTCGAAGAGGAGAAGAAAATATTTTGATGATGGTAACTCAGGTTTTCCCTCACCCTCATGCATATGACTTACTTTTGTGTAAGCAAAATTCACTTTGCAATGTGGTTACCTAAAAGAAAAAAGTAACAAAATCATTGAGTAGTTTGGGCTGTAAGAGATCTTAAAGACCATCCAGTTCCAGCCCTCCTGCCATGGCCAGACTGCTCCAAACTCCATCCAGCCTGGCCTTGGACACTTCCAGGGATCCAGGGGCAGCCACAGCTTCTCTGGGAACCCTGTGCCAGGGCCTCACCACCCTCACAGGGAAAATTTCTTCATAATTTCTAACCTAAATCTCTTCTCTTTTAGTTTAAAATTGTTCCCCTCTATCATATCACTGCCTATTTAAGAAGACTTTTTCCCTCTTTTTTATAAAGCCCCCAAAACCACCACCAGCAACAAAACAAAGCACTGTGTGTTCAGGTGTGAGCTGCTTCCCCAGGCACGGGGTGAGCGTTCAGACAGTGTCTGAAGTGAAAGTGGAAGTTGTGTATAAACATTTGGCTGCTCTGCCAGAAGCTGGGAAACAACACGATGTGATTTCAGTGCTGAGTGTAACTGGAATCCCCCAGGGAGCCCAAGACACTCCAGCAGCCATGTGCCTTTTCCACAAGCTGCATCACATATCAGCTCCAGAGGTGATATAAAGGGATCTCTATTTTCTGTAGGTATTTTTACAGCTCCTGTTACAGCATTATCTCATCTCTTTACAGCCTTTATTCTATCTCCCCCAACTCTTCAGGCAGGTAATTTTTCTTCTGGGAAAACTGAAGTGCACAGAGATGTAATGAAGATCCCAGAAGAAATAATCACCAAAGAATATAGGGAATTGAACTTAGATCTCTGCCTACCACTGAGCTGCCTTATCTTAAATAAACCCTAAACAAAAGCCACGGAACCTCTACAGCAAGAGCAATTTCCTATAGATTTTTAATTTCTAGAATAGATGAATAGATGTCCTTTAGGTGCATCCTTAGGGCTCTCTGCTCTGGTTGGTTTTTCATAGCGTGCCCTGGCTGCTCTTGCATGCATAAAATAATTTTCAACAGGAGAAAACCATTATCATTCAGCTATGCCTGCCTGACTTAGCAAGTGCAATCCCTTGTGAAGAAAAACCACTTGTCAGGACACACGGATTGGGGACTGTCAGCTCTGTCAGAGTGGCAGAGCCAAGGCTCAGGAGCTGGAGGTGGGGATGGTGTTCCTTCTGAGTTTTTATCTTTCAGGGCACTCATGATCTTCTAGGCATTTTATTCTACTTGCAACATCCCATTTCTAGCTGAAATGCTTGATTTCTTGAAATGCAAGGTCAGAATTGTATCTCAGCCCTCCTATTGCTCCTCTCTGTATTTCTTCCAGTTTTGCTTGTCTTTTTTGGAGAACAAGAACTGTGCTTCATATTCCAAATGTGGAGAAGGGTCTGGATATCTGTGGTACCCTGATCTTTCCAGTTGCATGCTAGCTTTCATTCCCATTCTTCCAATGTCCTTCTTCACCACCCACCTTGAGCTGTCCCCAAACTTCTTCCCTGTCTTTCTGGGTTCTCACATGGCAAAGTGGAGAGGTGAGTAGTTTCTGATATAGAACCTTCTCAGGCCTTTTTCTGTCCAAAAGGACAGCAACACTGAGTGAAGTCTTCCAGAATTAAGTTATTCAGTCAACACCTTCCTGGAGGCATGGTGGGGAGTAGGATGATCTCATGAATCTGTTTTTCTGTGCTCTCAACCAAAGATCACTGACTGGGGAGCTGTCTTGGTGAAAACTGTCCAATCTAAGGGCTAATAAACAGGCTCTCTTGGATGCAGTATGGTTTACAGTTGGACTGGAAAGAGGAAGGAAGTTTTCTTTTCAGGCCCTGCAGTGATCCCAGATTTGATAAACCCACTCTTTTCCTTCCCTTTTATTCCCTCACCTCCCAGGGGTACAGCTCCAGTATTTATGAATGCAAATGCTTCTTGGGTCAAAAGCAGGTCAGAAGATGCTGTACAAGCAGGGTTACACATCCTCTGTTCCACCAGGGCACATGCTGCAACACAGAAAATGCTGCCCATGTTCCTTAAGTGCTCTGCTCTCACTCCCCTGCCCTGCCCCATCCTGTGGAGGCTTTGGCTTTCTGAATTCATGAAAGCTGAAACAATCAATATTAGCCTGATCCGCTGAGCCCTGGGTCTGCATTTCTAAAAATGGATGGGGTTATATAATTTTTTTGGCGGGGAGGGAAGTAAAGGATGGAAAATCACCATCAAAAGCTGAGGCTGTTCTCATCAGCTGCAGGTCACTGCTAAGGCAGAGAGATTTCTCAGGAGATGCACAAACTCAAGACCTCTGTGGCAACAAGCACTAAGTGCCCATGGATTTTGGAAGAGAAAACATGATCCTTGGCCTCCCAAGGCACAGTGCCTGTGCAGACTGAGGGCTAGGCTGAGCTCTTTGGCACCTTGTTCACCTGCCTAAAAGCCTCCTGAAGCCACTAGGGAGAGTTTTGACTTTTTTCCCTGCCTTTGCCAACCGAATGTAGAGGAGCAAGGTCTGCTCCTTGGCAGGGAGCAGCCTGAGCCTCCCCTTCCATCCTTCTTGATCTCCTCAGCCATGTCAGTTATTCAAGCAGGTTCCTGTGCTGTGCAAATGGTGCTGTGAACTCTAGAAGATGTTTTCGTTTGGTTTTCACTGAAGCATGAACCCAGAGAAACCCTCCAGATCCATGCCAGAATTCCAGCCTCCACAGACAGCACATCCCTGTATTGTCCATATTTCTGCCTGCCTGGGGACATTGGATCTTATTAACTAATTAATTGGTCCTCATGACAGTCCTGTGCTGCGTCTGTCCCAGGTCAAGGGGAGGGGAAAGCTGATTTCCAATTTCCATGATTGCCTGGGGAGCTGATGGGGAGCACAGATCCACCCTGCCCAGCTGGCAGGTGCCCAGCCCTCTCCTGTCTGCCCGTGGTGCCTTCAGAGATCCCCCAAATGCTCATAACATGATCGTTTATGAATGCTCAACGTGCTCAGCCCCCTGCACAGGAAATACAGGCAGAGTCTGAGCATGACCACAGTATATTTATACACCACTTATTCTTTTAACCTTGGTCACCATCTGTAAGTCCTGATCCTATTTATACACTGGATGTCATGCTAAGCAGTGTTGTATTGACCCAGCTGGCCTCCTTCCTGCAGATAATGATGAGATAATCTAACTTACCATCCTGCTTCCTGCTTGGAGGACTAAGAAACATACTTAAACACTGGCAGCTGAGAGGGTAGGATTGATTGTCACCCTCACTGATGCTCTGAGAACCTGCCTGTGAGTAACCCAAGAAATCTAAATCATCCCTTCCCTGTTTGTTTTCTGCTGAGCAATAGCTGACACGGGTCATGCTGTTCAGTGAACAGTGGAGGGATGAACACTGCTATTCAGTGGAGAAGAAGGATGACTCCTAAGATTATAAAGTCACCTCTGGACCAAATTCAACTCTTGATGTCAGTGGAAAAGCATTTGCAGCCTGGGCTGCACATGACACTGCCCTGAATGAAAGTGATCTGTGTGTAAATGAGCTTGGAGCTGCACTGGTTGCTTAGAAAAAGGTGATATGGAAATAATGCATAAGACTTTGTAGAACTGGTTAGATCATCGTCCTCAAAGGTAAGGCTAGCAGGGGAAGGCCACCCTCCAAAGCAAGTAGTTGCTCCTATCACTTTGACTTCATCCCAGTTCTTCCTTCCCTAGCAAAACACTGGCCCATCCTTGGAGAGCTGCTCATCCTATGCAGGAGAAAGACATTTTGGGGGAGAAGAAGCTGGAGACATAGTCCTGGTGTGTGAGGAGGCCAAATTACAGTTTCCCGAGCATCAATCATCTGTCAGCTTCCAACAGTTTGCCATCATAGCTCACTTATCTGATGGAACACATCAGAATGTAATCCATGGTCGCACAGGCACAGATTAACTTCACTAAGAGCACTCATGGCCTTTACAAAGAAAAGGACAGCCAAACGAAATTCAGTGGCTGTATTTCTGCTAAAACCCATGTGCCTGCAACTGTCTGGGCTAGAGCACACACAGCCTGGCTGCAATTGCCCTCCAAATGAGGTCATTTGAAACGGTACAGCAAACATTGCTAATGCTGCTGCATCATGCTGGGCTGTCAGACAGATCCCAGGGCTTTAATGCAATACTATGTATATATTTATACAGTTGCCCATACTTATTTAATTAGGAGATGCAAATGCTGGTGAGAGACAAAGCAGAAAATGCCAACAAAGGCAGACCATGTTTCCGCTCGCTGTGGGATACAGCTGCATCAGCGGCTTCTTTCGGGGCTGTATCTGCCCCTGTTAAACCCCATTGATTAGCAGTAAATTGTCTGCAGTGATGTCATTTTCCAGCGGAGGCAGAGGGGTAAGGGTAGAGGGGTAGGGTTGTTCCTGAGCTGACAGCTCTATGGAGGGATGTACTCATAAATCACAGGGTAATTATGATTGGAGAAGACATCTGTGAGCCAACCATTAACCCAACACTAAAGCACATCTCTGAGTGCCACATCTACACACATTTTAAATCTTTCTAGGGATGGTGACTCCACCACTTCCCTTGAAAACCTGTTCCAGTGCCCTCTGGTGAAGAAGTTTTCCTTAATATCCAGCATAAACCCTGCCTGGCACAACTTGAAGCTGTTTCCTCCTGACCTATCATTTGTTACTTGTGGAAAAAGCCTGACCCCCACTTGTGTACAGCCTCCTTTCAGGGAGCTGTAGAGAGTGATAAGATCTCCTCTGAACCTCCTTTCCTCCAGACTAAACAAGCCCAGCTCCCTCAGCTGCTCCAGACTTGTACTCCAGACCCTCAAGGCATGAGACAAGAATGCCTGGGATGGAAAGGCTCATGATCTCAGAAAAGCTTGGGAAAGGCTGCCTGGCACGGGACAGCATGGAGGTGACTGTCCCTCTGTGGTCTGGTCCAAAATTTCCTGGTGTTGCAGCTGTGGGTGGGTTGGGGCACTAAGGGGATGAATGTAGTGTCCTTTGCAAAGCACAGAGTGGATGTGTGGGATGGGGCTGCAAGAAGCAGCTTGGATGAAACGAGCTTCAGAGCAGCTAACCCTGATCCTGGAATCATAGGATAAAGTATGATAGAATCACAGAATGGTTTGGGTTGGAAAGGATCTTAAAGATCATCTAGTTCCAACCCCCTGCCATGGGTAGGGACACCTGCCTCTAGACCAGGTTGCTTCCTGCCTTCCCTTGGCTGGGTGTGCCCAATCATCTGCAGCATGTCGTGGTAGGAAATGTCCAAAATTTGGATAAGAAGGGATTGATATTTTTGCTGTTTGCTGTGAAAATAGGAAAGAAAGGAAGAACTCAACTGCAAAACCTTGTCAGGACATTCAGGCACATTACTCATCATGTTCCATAGCAGGTTATGTCTGTCCCAGTCCAAACTGGGAGGCATCATTCTCCAGCAGTGGTGTAGAGACAGATACTCCAGGCACACTGCCCAGATGTGCAACAGTGACCTGGTAGACAAGATGGAGCTTGATCAAGACAACCTAATTAACCTTTAGGACATTCTCAGTGCTCCCACTTGCCATAGCTTTTCTCAGAAAATTGCACTCATGCCATTAGGAGCAGAGTACAAGAGGGTGGGACTGGTTGCAAGGCTGTGTACAGACTTCAGACTATGGGACAGAGATCACTTTAAGATTCCTTCCAACCCAGGCCACTCTGTGATTCTATGAATTTCACTATAGAAAAAAAAGCAAACCCAACACGGAAACAACCTGAAAGTTCAGACAACTTTACTTTCATCCTGAACAAAAAACCCCACATTGCCTGTCACAATACTCATTTGGGTCTGAAGTGGGATCTGGAGTGAGACTTTCAGATTGAAAATATCACCCCTCTGTCTATTGATCTTGAAGGTTAACCTGTCCCACAGCTGTAGGATGAACATACTGCCCTGAATGGCACAGTTTAAAGTGGAAAGATTAAATACTCATGATTCTAATTTCTCAGGGACATATCTTCATGATATTTAGAATAAATGTTACTGACCATATACAGAACTGCTTCATATACCAAAATCAATGTGGCTGCAGCAGAATGACATTTCAACTAGAATTCTAGTGTAGATGAGTCCTTGGTGCAGAGGCTCAAACTAGGATTCAACTCTGGTTGAATTTCCAGCCAACCTGACATTTTTTACTCCTTTGTTTTTCTTGTAAAATGTGTAAACCCTGAGGTTAATATGTTTGATTCTCCAATCTCAGTGAAGTTGGTGTTATTCTCTTGAAACTGTCAGACCCTGAAGTGTTCACGTGTACTAAATCCCAGAGACTTTACTTTGAAGCAATGGTGCTGTGATAATATTTGATACCCAAGAGAAGATTAGGAGAAGACACATTCCTCTGCCAAAATTAATCAGAATTGCTACAACACAGACTCAGAACAGAGTGAAACTTTTTGGAAGATTTTCTTAGCTTCGGCTTTGGCCAACCCTGCTGTTTTGAGCTGCCTCCTATTCCCCAAAGAACCCTGAAAGTAAAAGAGAAAATGGTTTCCAAATAAGAATAATTAAAGCTTGCATAACACAGTCTTGCATTCAGTTACAAAGTCAAAGAAATCAATCAGGGCATCTCACTTGTACAAACAATGTCTTAAATTGCATGGAGGAATGTTTTGTGATACCCCCAATTTAAAAAAATATCCGGCTACACTTTGTTCTAAATTTGAAAGTTCAAAAGATTCACAAAACCCAAACAATCCTCATACTTTTCTCTCTCCACTCCCTCTTGCTAAAGACCTGCCCTGAAAACCAAGTCCCAAAGTTTTGGGTTGAGCAAAAACAGGTAAAACCACCAGTTTTGACCTTGAATTTCTCTGTGCTTGCCCCAAGGTCTTTAAAACCTAAATAATTTTGTGCTCTTACGCACTGGTCTATTTTCTCTCTCTTTATTTATTTCATCTTTTTCAGGCTGTACATGCTTTAGGTAATGGATATCTGTATTTCAAGTGTTTTTTTCCTAGTTGATTAGCACGTAGGGAGACAGGGATCTCTGACTGCAGTACTCTCAATAAACAAATCATGAACAATTCAGTGGTGGTTTGTTCTTTGGGGCAGGACTCTGTAATACAGCCCACCCTAAATAACTCTGTCAAGACATGTTTTGGGAATAGAGGCTAATATAATAATTCTGGGGATTTTTTTTAATGAAAGCAAAGGCATGCAGAGCAATGCCCTCCTCCTCTGAAGAGCATCTGCCAACACCCTGGGATGCTGCACGGTCATGGCAATTACTGAAAAGATGGAATAGGCTGGCAGCAGTGCCAGCAAATTCCATCCTGTTGAGAAGGAGGGGTTGCAGTCTTGGTAAGAGCTGGATCAGATAAACAGAAGGGTTGCTTTTCAGTAGCTGGTGCCCAAGGGCTGGTGCACTGTAACTCTGCCACTTGAACATATCGAAACCCAGCAGCCCACAAACATTCTTCTGGTGAAGGAGATCAGCTCAGGGCAGGATGTGCAGCTGGGGATAAAATGCAGGTTCTTTTTCTTCAGATACAAGTTGTGGTGTGATGTGCCAGCAGATCTGACAGCAATCTCCATGGTTTTCCACAATCTGGGATGCCTGGAGCACCTGCCTGGTCCTCATTGCCTGTTTAGAAACCAAATGACCATTTCCAGCTAACTGGATGTCCTTTGGGAGAAGTGTAGCTCTGTTCTCAGGCACAGGGTGTCATTCCTGGGGCTGTTCTGTGCAGGGCCAGGAGCTGGACTCAATGATCCTTGTGGGTCCCTTCCAACTCAGGACATTCAGTGATTCTGAGTAGTTTCACCTCTCCCCATTTCCAAGTAAGGGAATATCAAGGTATTTTCCTTGGTGCTGCCATTTCAAGGAAGGAAATGGCTATTTGCACAGTCATGTTGGAATAGTGTAACACAACCTACCATAAAGGTAATCTAATCTGGTCTAAAAACAGCTTCTATTTTTGCAGTGGTGATTAACCCACCTGTTGTGTCCACAGAACACTGAGGGACCTGCAGATCCCAGTGCCAATGGCAAGGCAGGAGAAATTTCCATTTACCTTTTTTTCCCCCTTTCAGTAGGGATCAGAGAGCACAGGGGTGTTCCATGCTGTTCTTTCCATCTTACAGAAAAAGCCAGAACAGGGATCAGATCCTTCTTACTGACACAGGCACCCAGTGCATGCATCCAGAGGTGTCTCCTTGTGATTTAGGAGCCCAAAGAAGATTTAGTTAAAATAGCCAACAGAATGTGGGCAGGGATCCAGCCAGTCACATGCAGGGGCCTGACACAGAGTGAGTTATGTCACTGCCCAGATTATTGATGGTGATGTTCGATTTGGTTTTCCAAACACAGATGTGTAGCAGATAAATTGTGTGCTATAAGTGTTCCCTGGCTGTGGAGGGAGTTGAACCCTGATGTTTGTTCTGCAGAAGACATCTGCAAGACACTGGTTGGATGAGCTCATCACAGTAAGGAGGTGACAGAAGAAAACAACCTCCATTGCATTACTTTGACAAATGTACAGGACAGACAGACACTTGTCCCTCTCTTCAGATTATCACAGCAAAAGGTTCATCTTCATTCTGCTGCTTAGATAATTAGGGATAAATATTTTCAGTTCTCTTGCCTGTTCCCCCTTCCTCTAAATCCAAGGGAAAAAGAATGGATTTTGAACATCCACAGGGAATATTTTCAAAAGACAAAGCGAGCTTGAGTATGGAAATCTTCTCTGCCAGTGCTTCATTTTCAATTAGTTATATGATTTTCTGTGGTTTGTGAGTATTTCCAGACGATATTACACCACTGACCTGATCCAACACGAGTAAGGCCCAGGTCCTGTGGGCACAGGATGGTGTTCAGTACCATTCATGGTTTGCTTGAAGCCCTGGTCACTGCCAACACATTTTGTTTCTTGTTGGGACATGAGGTTCAGTGTGACACCAGGAGCATGGGCAGCAGCCCATGTCTACAGCCAGGGATCCTTCCCAGTCCTTCTCATGACCTTCTTAAACTATCCAGAATCCTTCTAGGACAGAGGGAGCTTCGTGGGCATGAGCTGGATAGTTGGGGAAACCCAAAAAGGGGGAGTTGAAGGAAAGGCAAGAGCATGAACCCTATTGAAATAACTCCTAAGGGCAGGAGAAACTCTCTGTGACAGCCAGGAGTGCCAATAATGAGGGACAAGCCCTTGTCCCTCGTTTTCCACTAACATTTCCCATATGGGAAGCATTTTACATGAAGGTTTCCTTAGCTGCAGTGTTCTCTATGTTCAGAGCCAAACACGAGAATTTATTTTGCTTTGGGGCCATGGCTCAGCATGAGAATAAATTGCCTTTGGGTGGACACAGGAAGGGAGTAGGGTACATCGTGTCCTCCTGAGCTCCCCCTTGCCTTCCAGGCCGGGCTCAGGCAAGAACAATAAACAAGATCCAGCCCCAGTGCCCCTCCTGCCTGGATTCCCATGGCACGCGTTGCTCTCACGTGGCTCCTACCTGAGACCAAGGAGTTTGTGAGTTACAATAGCTCCAGTCAGTGCCTCCCCTCTGCCCCTGCACCCTGTGATCTTATCTGAGTGCCTGAGCCACAACTGAGAGCTCTTTCTTGCAGAGGAGAAAACATCAGAGATGTTATGAAATGTGTTCCTGGCGCTTGGATCGATTGAGAAACACCAGCGCTTTCCCTCTCTTACCTGGCTCCTCTCTCCACCAGCACCCAAAACCTCTCTGCAGAGCATTGAAAAGCCTCCCAGCTGGAAATGCCTCCGTGTTTTGCAGACTTGTAGCTCCTTCAAAATTGTCTCCATGCTTGGGCCCTGGCCCTGCTCATGTGCCAGCAGGGCAAAGCACACAAAGTCTGCCAGCTTCCCCCACGAGCGAAGCTCAGCTCCCTCTGCCCGGTCCCAACATGTTTCAGGTCAGATTAAAAGCCACAGAAGCCTGATGCTGCCTTTTTAATGCAGAGATGTGGGTTGATTACCAGGGAGTGGTCACTGCACTCCTGCTTTCTTGGCAGGGACAAGGGAAGAGAGGGAGGAATACACCAGAGAAAGGCAATTCTCTCTGCCAGCGTCTCCCTGTCCACAAATCACAAACATCTCAGGTATGCAAGCTGAAGCAGACACTCGGGCAACAGTTGCAGCTCTTATCCCAGGAAATCTAATTTTTTCCCCTGGAATTTTGAGGCCAGTGACACTGACACATTCATGGGAACTGCCTAGTTTTCAAAGCATGTCAAAATTCCACTTTTTTCCAGCTGCATCCCCAGCTTCTAGCTGTGAGGATGCTGAGGTGACTTCTTCCATCTCAACAGCCTTGGGAATGCTACAGACTGTTTAAACTGAACCTGGCAGAGAGAAAAAGGTTGCAAAGTACTGATTCCAAGGAGTTTAATGAAAGTAGGTAGCCCGAAGGAAGACAGAGAATATAGGAATTCCTCCACTGAAGGAAGGTCTATGCCGTGAAAT
Organism: Acridotheres tristis; assembly: GCA_037013685.1. Classification (NCBI taxonomy): domain Eukaryota; kingdom Metazoa; phylum Chordata; class Aves; order Passeriformes; family Sturnidae; genus Acridotheres; species Acridotheres tristis. The sequence continues at coordinate 3,434,607 of CM072885.1, forward strand.
CATTCCTTACAAGGCACCAAAGAATTCAATTTAAAACCTGTGGTAGAGGGAAAGCCCCACTGGAAGCTCACAGGCATTGAAAATCTGACCATGAGTTTCCAAACAACAAATCCAGGCAGGCTCTGCCATCCAGGAATAGCTTGTTTAGCCCTGGTTAGAATAAAATGGATTTAGAAATAATAAATAAACTTTCCCTCCTGCCCCACCCAGCTTAGGCTCTTCTAGAGCCTGAGATGATTTTACATTTTCGTGGATGCCTTTCACAATAACCTGAAGGCTCTGGGCTGCAGCTGCTCAGTCTTGTGGAAACGTTGCCGAGGTTTTTGTGATGATAAACACGGTATTATTAAAACATCTTTCTGTGATTTGCCTGCCCATAAATAACAAGGTGCTGTGCTTACACAATGATTCACTCTTCGACCACTTCAAGGACATAATATTTAAAATTATGGCTTCTGTCAGTGTGGGGGAGAGGAAGGAGTCTTTTTCTGTTCTTGGGAGGAGCAGGTCTGAAGGAGAATGCTGAAGGCATTTATGGAGTCCTGACGATGAGGCATGAATGTTTTAATCCATATAAATTAAAAAGATCTGGAGGACTTAAACTATTACATGGGAAAGGAGAAGAAGCCAAGAGCTAAGGGTCCCTGGCAGGAGATGGAGAGTCTTCAAGATCTGGATGTTGAAGACAGAGGCTAATGAAGTAATTGAAGGCATTTAAATGATGGATTCCTGGAATTTAATGAAGAACCCAGCTCTTCCATTGAACAGGAGGGAGTAAAACAACTCAGGGAGAAGAGTGATGGTCTGAAAATTGACTGCAGCCAGGATGTGGAGAAATACAAACACTTTGATGTGCAACAAACAAGTTCTTTGGCTTTGGTTTTTGTATCTTTTTGTTTGTTTGGATTATTATTATTAATATTATTATTATTTTTATTACCACCATCATCATCATTTCCCCCTCTCTCCAATTTGAGAACCATTCTAATCTTTATCAAGGACTAATAAATATCAGTGATGTTATTAAAGGCACACAGACACTGAGAGCAGAGGAATTTCCAGCTGTCCAGGAGAAGTCTTGCTCAAGGATGGAACTCAGGGGATTTTCTTCTACACACATTACAGTGGATGGAGTGAGGGAGGGTTACAGCTCCCATTGTAAATGTCTGGTAAATAAAACCCTTGAAGAAGTGGGTAATGATCGCAGTCCTGGAAGTTTCCTCATTCTTTCCACCCTTGATTATTCATCTCCTTTGTCCACCCAGTCACCTTTTGGATGAAGTTTTGGGAGAAGTGATCAGCACAACTCCTTTTCTGGACTGTCCTGGCTGGAAAACGAACATTATTGAGGATGTAGCTCCATCTACTGCCATAAAGGGAAATGTCAGTTCTCCACCAGCATCTGTCTTGGGTCTTTCTGCCAGTGCATTAAACAAAGTGAATTCAGCATAAAAATATCCTACTTAGCCTTTTTTCAAATAAAAATAACCTAAACAAATAAGAAGCAAATTGCCATTTCTCAACATTCAAAACTCCAATGAAAACAATTCTTTTAACATAGAAAATAGCAATATGCTGACTTTTTTTGGTGCCTAGACCTACAAAAGCCATTTTACCTGCAGTAATTATACAAAATTGAAGAAAGATCTGAAAAATTTTGCCTGAAACAGTGTGGCTTAACCTTGTGTTTGCCATGACCAGTGTGTTGGGTTTTGCTTTCTGTGGGTCAGTTTTCCTCTGGCTTCTGTCAGTGAAAGTGCAAGGATTTAATGTAAAAATACAGGTTTGGTTCTGCTTGTGCTCAATATGGAGAAGAGGACAATTCCAGAGGGCAACTCATCCTCCTCTTGGATGCCTGGCTCAGGATTTAATGGCTTTATTTTTTAATTATTATTATTTTTTTCCCCAAATCTGAGAATCATTCTGATCTTTATCAAGGACCAATTAATACTAGCAATGTTATTAATGGCACAAAGACAGTGAGAGCAGAGGAGGTGCCAGGGATTTTGCTTTTAACATGATTCTGGGATGGTTTCAAACAATTAGCTGATGTTTATTTGCCCGATCCCCCATCTGCCAGCTCAGTTTTTGCACTAGCAAAGGTGTTGCTATACCGAGATAGAGGCTTCACATCACACCAGAAGAGCTTCTAGGAGATGTAAGGCTTTCAGAAAGGGTTATGTGGGAGTAGAACAAAGGAGTACATGATGTAAGAAGTCCTCCTGGGAATAAAAGGCACCTAAAATATTTTAATAAAAACCTGCTGAAAATCGAAGCCTTTATCCTGCATTCTTTGAAATATTCAGAAAAAGGTGGCCATGGATTTCAGGCTCCTGAGGGACACGTGCCACGGCCCCGTTTGGATTCAGCAGTGGCCACTGGTAATTCTTGTATTGATTTCAACAAAAGCAGGAGCCAGTCTCGTTTTGCAGAATCCAGGGACAGTGCATTGGTCACCAGAGACAATGGCAGCCTTTCTACTGGCTTCACTGGGCTCAGGCTGGGGGCTGTGAAAGCTGGTCTTGTGTTGCACAGAAAGGGAATGGCTTTGGGACTGTATAGCTCCAGGGATTAGTAACAAACAAAGAGCCTTTAACTTCTAGGTCAGTGCTCTGAAGCCCTGCCAAGCTTCTGGCCAGTGAATGCTGCTGCCCTTTCTACAGAGGCAGCTGATGAATGAGTTTGATGGTTCTTGGCTTGGTCCTGAACAGAAAATGTCCGTATCACTGCAAGGCCAGCCTTCTGTGCCCTCCTTTAGGAATCGAGGGGACTTGTGAGGTGCATCATTTTTCTGCTGGCAGCGTTCTCAGGTGTGTGGTACCTGCTGACAGGGAGCACAGAAAGTGCTCGGCCTTTGAGGAAAGATTTATCTGACCACTGATGTGGCCTGGACAATGTATTTCTGCTTAGCCTCTGTGATAAATAGAATAACTGAGCAGCTGTAAGGACCTGAATTCCTGATCAATCCATGTCGACAGCTGAGTCTCCTCCTGGACAATCCCTGTTCTGTCTGTCTCCACTCCAACAGGCAGAACCTGTGTGTACATCCTTGCAGTTCTAGGTGTGTACTGGATCCTTGAGCTGATGCTCTTTGAGTTTATATTCACATTTCCCTGCTCAGACATGTTGTGAACTTCCCTGATTTAGCTCTATTTTGTATAATCATCAGATATTTCTGTTGGGCTTGTGGCCTGCTCATCCTGCTCACTGGGAAGGGCTGGACACAGTGGCAGGACACGATGTACAGTTGTGGTGTTGAGAGGAATCACATCCAGGCTGTTTGCCTGGAATTGCTTTTTTGGTACTTGGAAGTTCACATGAGTACTTTCCCCACTTGTTTTCCACTGGTTTCCATCCATCCAGTATTTATTCTTGCTGGTATCATCTATCTGTCTCAAAAATAATCCAGAGTTTTGAACTAGTGAGTGGTGTGAGAGTCTGCCTGAGTGACTTTCCCCACCACATCCCTATGCATAACTTATTTATTTTAGGAACAGAAAGGAGGATGCTCACAGAAAGGAGGATGCTCATGTGACAACAGAAAGGCCTTTCCAGGAGGGGCAGGTCTCTCCGAATAAATGATCCTGAATATAAATCAGCACAAAGAAATGGATTTGTTACTACAAAGATCAAGGTAATTACAGGGAAGGGATGGCTAAGTGGGGGATCTAAAGAAGGATGAGGATTTGGTCACAGGATTCAACGCCCACCCATCGAATTGGGGAACATCTGAGCCATCCTGCAATTTTCTACTACTTGCTTTATTCACCTCCTACCACTCAGCTATCAATGCTGTCAAATCTCAGAGCCTAGACTGAAAAATTACAGGCTGAAAATTTACAGGCACTCCTAGGGGACGACTGGCTTTTGGTAATGTGTGTCTATGCTTGGAGGAGGAAACCTGGAGTGGAGACCTCTAGGAATGGCTCTAAACCAGTTTGAGGGGTCTGAGAGGAGAAGGTTGCTTTGGTTCAGGGTAAGAAATATCATTAACAGCTTGTGGGTTTTCTCTGTGTCACTGAAATACACATGAGCTGCAATTTGAGTGATACCAGGGTGGCAACTCAAGACACCTCCATAGGAGTTGATGATCCTCTTGGGTCCCTTCCAACTCAGGATATTCAGAATATTCCAAGATGCAGTGGCGTGGCTGTGTGAGAGGGAAACCTTTCAGATTTTGATGGGGGGAAAAACACCTGCGAAAAATGTTAAAGCCACATCTGTACAAATCACAGCCCCTGGTCCTGCCACAGCACCACAAGATGGGAAAGACACAGATCCAAATGATCTTCTCTGGGCTGGGAAACCAAGAAATAAGGGATGGGACAGGGCTAAATGCAATATGAGTCACTCAGAGTCCAAAAACACAGAGCAGTTCTCTCCCTCCTCATGGAGAGAACATCTGCATTATGTTTTTAATGTGTGGGAAAGTCTCCCCAGCAAGGAAAGAACTCTCCCTTTAGCCTCGTTTCCTTTGGAAAGAGCCTTAGTGCACCAAGAACCATTGAACCACTTGGCTGGTTCCAATCACAGTCAGGAGGGAGGGAAATGTCTCCCAGGAATTGACATGCCCATGGATTTTGCAAGCATGGGGCTGGGTGGAAAGAAGAATTTCTGTGAGAGCCTCTCATGAAGGGGGGACAAAATCACTGGGTACAAAAAGCCCTGTGCAAGAACAATGAACATAAATGTGATTCAGAAATGCCTCAGTCACCTGCCTAGAGGGCTCAGCCACAGGAGCCAAGAGAGGAGGGATTTTGTCTTTATGAGGAATTGGTTTCCTCATTTTCATTGAAATTTGCTAGTCTGGCACATCTTTTTCTAAGTGAGCCTCACATAATCACACGACTCTGGGAGCAGTGAGTTGCCATCTGCTCCATCTCCCTGGAAGCTGATGCTTCTTTTCCTCGAGTTCTTTTTGATGTTGGCTCAGTCTCGTCCAGTGGCTCAAGTCTCACACACCAGTCAGAACTTTTCCTTAGAGAGGGGCAAAGAGCTGGGAATTTGCGTTGCATCCACATTAGACTGAGAAGTCTTTCCCAAATGCTGACTGGGGTGGGAACACTGCAGACACAGCAGCTCTGAATTTGGTTACAGTATAATCCTGGAGAGTGCATTTTTTGTTGCTAGTTTTTGCTCAGCTTGTGTTGCATTTGCCATCTGGCACTTTCTGCCTGGACTAATGAGGATTTTCATAGAATCAGAGCAACATTTAGTTTGGGAAAGATCTCTAATGTCATCAAATCCAACCATTAACCCAGCACTGCCAAGTCTGACACTAATCCATGTCCCTAAGTGCTACATCTACACATCTTTTAAATCCTTCAGGGATGGTGACTCCACCACTGCCCTGAGCAGCCCATTCCAATGCTTGGCAAGATTTCAGTGAAGGAATTTTTTCTAATATCTAGTCTTAACCTCCTCTGGTGCAATTTGAGGCACGTGCTGAGTTTAGATGTACTTTATTTGGGTTATTGATCCCACCACATTTGTGGGGGAGAAGCCCTAATTTCTACATGACCATGCTCAGGCATTTCTAATAACTATCATTTTAAACATCCCAGGAATTAGAAGCAGTGTAAGGTTACAAGCAAGGCTGGCAGTTGGTGGATGGCAGCACCATCTTGTGTTCACTTCTGGAGAAAGAACAGAGGCTTTTTTCTTCACTGAACAGGCCACAGATTCTCAATCTCTTTGGCAGCTTTCCTGAGAAAAATATTAACTATTGGCAAACACGGGATCAACACAAGACAGAGGCATAAAATCTAAGTCAGGCTCCATCTCCGTCCCACCCAGGGTCTCCAGGTAGTACTTTTATTTTTTTTGCACATCACAGCTGATTAAAGGTGCCACTCATATCTGAGGTGCTTCAGCTTTGTGCTCATTCCTATCATAAATGGTCTGGCAAGTCACTACAGCCACCCTTCAAAACCAGACATCTGATTATTTTTCCCACTCTGTAAAGTTTCAGTGCATGGAGACTTTGCATTATCTAGTCTGATGGGCTGTATCTGGACTTGATTATTGTGATATTAAATCCAACCAGCAATTCCCTCCCAGAAAAAGCTCTTGAAACTTTTAAAGACAGTTCTGGCCTCCTTTCAAAAAGCAGGGCACTGCCAGATTAAATCTTGCCCAGTCAACCTACATGTACAAAAAAGTTGCTCACAGCAACATTTGTATTTGTTTTTCTGTGTAATTCCTACCATGCTATCACCTCAGTGCCCAGTTTTTGACCTAGACCTGCACTAGACATTTGCAAGAGAAACCAGGTGACATTTGGCCAGATTGGAAGCAGGGACAGATTTGCTGCTGGTTGCAAAATATGTGTGTGTCATAACTGCTCTTTGGGAAAACTGTGAGATCAGAGACCATGGCTTTGAAGAAGGGATGAGATTGACCTTCATTTACTCATTTATGTGACCTGCTTCAAAGGATAATTAGGAATTCCCTCTGTAGAACAGGTTTCCCTGGGCACAAGCACACCAGTAGGTATATACCCCATGCATAATTAAGCAGATAAAACTTGTCAAGGGTGCTGGAAATATTATTGGCCACTACCAATGTTTGTGAAATAGAAGAACATTCCCTGGCACAAATGTGGCTTATTTCTACTAACTTATCTCCAAACCATTCCCACATTTGGCAATAAGTCCAGCCCAGGGACCATTCCCAGCTGGCACTTTGCTCACAGCCTTGCTCTGGCTGCTGGGTCAGTGTCACAAAGTCAAGCCATGACATTCAAGGTGGCCCCAGTACATGGGAGCATCCCCTGGCACATTTCTTTCACTCATAAATGTGAATGATTTTAATCCCAGTGCACTGGAAAGATGGAAAGTTTTATAATCCAGATGGAAAACAGGAGAGGACAGATTGATACAGGGACAGGAAAAATATACAAATACCATGAGTGGGAAGGTTTTGCACTGGCATTTCCTGTCCTGCTGCCCACCAAGCCATGCCAGTGTGGGAAAAGATAATACAGCTGGAGAACTTTTGGAAAAGTCTCCCCTTTCCTTTCCAGCCACACGGTTTGGGCACTGTGTTTAATGACACGGGCACCTCAAGGAGAGGGCTCAAGAGTTTGGAAAGATGTAAGATGTGATATAAATTGTCTTATTTCCCAGCCATGCAGCTCTTGCATAGTGAGTACATTATCATAGAGTCATAGCATCATTTAGGCTGAACAAGACCTCACTGAGTCCAATCATTTAATCATAAAACAGTTCAGGGGGGTGTGAGTGCCCTGTTCTGTTGTCCTGAGCAGGGGTGGCAGCTTTTGCTCTCTCTGAGCTCAGAGGGGGCCTGGGATGGTGCACGATTCCCACCCTGTGGATCTGAGATGAGACCAATCTTGCTCATCCACCCTGAGGCTTCTCTGCAGGGAATCGTGTGAGGCTTGGGAATTATTGGTGAGGCCTCTCAGCAGCAGGAAATGAGCTGTGATTGCCAGCTGATTTTATTGTTACCAACAAATGGCTGTCAGATAAAAATGACTTCCTTTCATACCCGACCTCAACTGGATACAGCAGCTGTACAAGTGAAGTGGATGTACAGAACAGACTCAGACAACTTCAGTACTCAGGAATCATGGTTCCAGGCATAAAAATGCCCCAGTTTTAATACATCATAGCAATTACTGTCAAATCAGTGCAGTGGATATTCACTCTAATTTCTAGACACGCTCACAACTGATATTCTTCCGCATTTAACTTCTATGCATATTTCAGCAAATTAGTTTGCTGGCAGAAAACTCCACTCAAACAGCTAATTAAAGCAACTCATTTGGAGAGCAGATTTCAAATTTACCAGAATCAAACAGGCACGCTGGAAATGTGCTCTAAGTGCAAAACTCATCCAAGTGGGCACAATAAAAATGCTGTGAGTGACCTTGATGGAGCTCACAGTCTCACAAAGATGGGCACAAATCAGCAGGCTTGGTCACCCAGAGCTACAAAATACCTTCTTTAATTCCTTGTTTTCTCAGGAAAAATCTGTGCTAAAAGGCTCCAACAGAAGGTCATGGTCTTAGAGCTATTTTCAATTCAAGGACATTAGATCCCAATTAATGTGCTCCACATTTAGAGTCAGACTGAGTCTGTGGAAGTGTTGCTTGTGGAAGAATTGCAAATAATTCAAGGGAACTGGGAAATGCCTGACCATCAGCTGGGATTTGAGTCTGAAGAAAAATTTCCATCTACTGATACCAAGAACAAGGGAAAAGAGGGGAAGGAGCTATTTTTAATTATTGGCCATGTGTTCTCTGTGTAGCTCGTACTGTCCTCCAGTTTGGAGAGCAGTTTGGAAAGAATCAGCTTCTTTCAGAGAAGCTTCTCTTCTCTTCTCTTCTCTTCTCTTCTCTTCTCTTCTCTTCTCTTCTCTTCTCTTCTCTTCTCTTCTCTTCTCTTCTCTTCTCTTCTCAGGATTCTGTGAACCTTTGTGGCTCTGATGGATCAAAAGCAGAGATGTGGAGCAATCTGGAAGTACAAAGGTGGTTCTTGACTTGCCCCGAATGGGCACATTTTAATCACATCTGTCTGGTTGTGTCCATAGCAACAAATTGCACAAGACCTGGACTGCAACTGTGCAGTTCCTAGAATGGTTAAAAATAACCCCAAAAAACTAAACTCTTGCTGGCTGAGGTTCTTCCAGACAACTTTCACCATCCAAAACTTAGCATGGGTCAAAGGGCAATTCAAAAGTCAGTTTTGATGGGACTTTTCTTGAAGGTTAATGAGTTGCACTTGATGGAGATGAACAGGTTGTTGTCTGGGACATCAGGGTCACAGGAAAAGCCCTGACTATGGTTATTTTCCTTGTAGGCACTCTCCTTTTTCTGCTTATTAATTTTGTTTTCAGTAGATCCAGAAGCTGAATGGAGCACAATGAAAAACATAAGCCAAGAAGAAATCAGAGAACAAGATTGTTAAGTCTTATTTAACTAGAAAAGGAGGAGGAAAATGAAGACTGAAATATTTTATTTACTGAAATTAGTTTCAATGCTGTGTGATGGTGTTTTTAGGGTGCACTGCATTACATGTTCTGCTTCTTAAGTCTGGGTTATGTCCTAAATTCAGCTCAGGTGCTTGAACTTTAATTGCTTTTTCCTCTTGACTCTACAGGATGGCAGAATCTGTTAGACTTGTGTTTCAGGTGGCCATGATCACTTACTGGAGGTATTAAATAGCCATGTTGGCTGAGTTGGTGCTTAACTTTAGGAGAAAGGTAATTATGCAGGTGATTGAAGTTAGGCTCAGGATCAGGCTGCTATCCTGAAATGGAATCAGAGTTCCACCCCTCTCCTGGCTGCTCTCCACTATTCCTTCTTTCCTTTGTAAGGAAAGCACTGACACAAGAGTATTTTAAGGAGAAAAAGTTGACTATGGATGGGTACTGCTGGATCTGTCCTTTTCTATGCCAAGGGCTTAAGGAGAGAACAATTTAGAGCCAGTACAGTAGCACCAAATATGGTTGAGAGTAGTGCCCTTGAAGTCTTTCTCTGAAATGTGACTGGAAATTGGTTGATTATGAGCCAGCTCTGTCTTGGAGAGCCTTCTTTCATGCCATTGTTTGGGTTTGAACTTGTCTGTTCTTTATTTTTGAATCTGACTCAAGCACACATAAGGGTGATCAACATGCAATGTGGTTTTCTGTTTCAGGGGAAAAGGAAATTATGTGAGCTATGAAAAAAGAAAAGGCTTGTGCCATTGCCATGGGAATAAGTTGTAGTACAAGGAAGAAGGGTTCTGAGAAAATAGAACATTTCTCTGGCACACAAGAACGAAAAAGTTCATAACTTTTCTGCAAGACCTTCCTTTGCTAACAAGCTCAGAACTGGCAATGGGAAAATCTCTGCAATTTTAGCTTATTTTATACTTTTTAAAAATTTATTTCACCCTGTTCTCAATCTGAGGAGAACCAATTCAGGAGAGACAAAATCCACAGATCAAAGCACCAAGCCTAAATCACTATCCACCAGGAGAAGCTTAGAGTGGACGTGAGTCTTGGATTTAGATTTATCTCTGTGCTCAGGCAGGGCTGCAAATAAAACCCAAAGGCTTTAGTAACTAAACACCAGGAATTCATTGGATGAAAACAAAGCATGTAGTTATTCCTGGAAATAGAGTGTTCCCTTTGACCAGAAGAGATGTTAGTTCCAGATTTTGGCTAAATAGGGCTGCCTAAAAGTGAAGAGTGTTTTAGATCCAGAACCAGCAAACAAAGGGAAGATTTACAGTGAGACCATCACCCAATCAGGCTAATTAAATGCAAATGAAGACAGATGTTGCAAAAGAAAAAGCTACAAAGATCAGTGATGAGATGGCTGCTCAAAGCACTCCTCAAATAGCTGTGACTGACAAATGAGTTGTTGAAATTAAAAGTCTGTGCACAGACAATTCTTAATCAGAAGATGCTGTGATTTTTTTCTTTTTTTCTTTTCCACTGTTTTGATTTTTAGCTGGCTCCAGAGTTCCAACATCCAGATGCTGGATGTACAGCTCTGGAGCTTCTGTCTTTGCATATATTAATTACTGTGCATGGAAAAGTGAAAAACATTATTTCTTAAATTCCAGTTATGTCTAGAGAATCCACCCAAGTCTATCCTGGGTTTTAAAGATGTGCAGAGAGGGAGAAAGTAGATCTGTGCCAGAGAGCTTGGTGTAATTACATTCTGCTGTGTCATCTAGGGTGACTTCAGGTTTCCAGTTTCTTAAAGGAAGTTAAGCATCTCAATATTCTGAAAATATAAAGCAGTTAGTTACAGCTGATAGTGAAATGATACCTAATTACATGAAACCAGTCTTTCTAAGTAGACAACATCTCTGAAGGCTTTGAAACATCACTGGGAAACAGGAGACATGGATTTAGGAGAACTTGGGCTGTCTAATCCCATCCTGAGTAAATTTGATCAATCCTATTTTACCTGGGGGCGTGGATATCTAGAGGGTTCAGTGATGGGTTTTGTGGATCACAGGCCCTTCCATTCTCTAAGCACTGCTGGAAACACATTGAAGAAGTTGAAGAAGTCAGATGGCATTTTGAGCTCTCACATGTGACTCCTTCACTGAGCTAAAATCTGGCCGTGGTCTTTGTGCATCCAAAAATTGTCAGTTCTATCTCTTTTCCATCACTGCACATGCTTTTTGCTAGTCTGATTTTCTCTGCATCTTCAGAATTTGTTTACAGACATCCACATGTAACGAGATTAAAAGGAAATACTGAATAATTCACTCAAACGAAGAATTGAACTGCAGTGACCTTTATGTTAATAAAAGTGCCCCTTTCCTCTGTGCAAACACTTTAGCCTTTGCAAAGCAGGGAATTCACTGCATCTGTTGAATTCACAAGTGGCTTTTTTTTTGTTTCTGTTTGTTTTGTTTTAAATAACTGCCTAATAGCTGGAACCAGCATTGTGTTCCTCCTGCTGACTCACTGGTTTGCAAAAGCTCTGCGATGAGTGTGACATCTTTGAACACCACAGAATATACTGTTTCCTTTCAGCCAGGCATAATCTGCAACGATTCAGCTCCTGTAAAAGAACCATGTGGGGAAAAGTATCCCGGCTGAATACATCACCCTCCATACCTCCAGCCCCTGTGCCTTGCACCCGCTGTGCTGCTGTGCCATTCAAATGCTGCTCACTATGGCAATCCATGAAAGGATTCTGCCTTTGTTTCAAAAATCGTGCAATAGATGTGGAATTTGGCTGGGGCAAAAGAGCCCGTGCTCATTAAAGTGGATAATTCCAGTTCTTGCCTCTGCTGGGATGTGGAGTGTACTGGCACCAACTACAAAGTGTTTATATAGGGGATGTGATCCAGAGGGACCTGGACAGGCTGGAGAGGTGGATCTCTGCAAACCGCGTGAAACTCAAAAGGAACAAGTGCAAGGTCCTGCAGCTGCGTTGAGACAACCCCAAGCACAAACACAGGCTGAGTGGAGAAGGGACTGAGAGCAGCCCCGAGGAGAAGGACTTGGGGTGCTGGTGGATGAGAATGTCTGGGCAATGAGCACTGAAAGCTCAGCCACACCCTGAGCTGCATCTCAGGTGTGCCCACAGGGCATGGGAGGGGATTGTGCCCCTCTGCTCTGCCCTGGTGACACCCCACCCTCAGTGCTGCTTCCAGCTCTGGAGCCCCCAGCACAGGAAGGACGTGGAGCTGCTGGAGAGAGTCCAGAGGAGGTCACGAAGATGCTCCAAGGGCTGGAGCCAGGCTGGGAGAGCTGGGGGTGCTCACCTGGAGAAGAGAAGGCTCCAGACAGACCTCAAAGCCCTTTCCAGTGCCTAAAGGGGCTCCAGGAGAGCTGGAGAAGGATCTGGGACAAGGCATGGAGCAACAGGGCAAGGGGGATTGGCTTTAGATTAAAAGAGAGCAGGTTTGCATTAGATATTAGAAATAAACTTTATTGTGAGGGTGGGGAGGCCCTGGCACAGGGTGCCCAGAGAAGCTGTGGCTGCCCCTGGATCCCTGGAAGTGTCCAAGGCCAGGCTGGATGGGACTTGGGGCACCCTGGGATAGTGGAAGGTGTCCCTGCCCATGGCAAGGGGTGGAACAAAATGGTCTTTAAGGCCCTTTCCAACATGACTCTAATATTTTACATATCACCCTGTATAGGGTAGTACATTGTTTGGAGTTATCAAAGAGTGAAAGGCCAAAAATCCACACACTAAAAAAATCCCTAAATCACTGCCTGGCTAAAATCACCTAGATCTAAACCTGGGAATTCAGGCAGAGCAGAGGCTAATTTTGTGATTTTTTTCTATTTGCTGTCTAATTTAGGAGAAGTCTCCTCTGTGGTCAGCATCAGCTCCATGTCTGGAAAATGAGGACAGTATTGGATCTTTTCTTTTTTTTTTTTTTTTTTGTGTGCACTTAGACCAAACTCTCCACTGAGGAGGTAATTTCTCTTGTGTGTCTCTACAGAATTGAACACAAGAGGGCTTTTCTTCTGGGTGAGATTTCAAGATACTGCTGCAAAATAAAGGATCTGTGAGTTTTCTTGTGTTTACGTGCAAAACTTTTTTATTTGCTTTTTGGAGACTGTTTGAATGTTTACTTGTAAGAATGTCTGCAGAAAGTTAAGTTGTCAGGAGAATTGGTGAGAATAAATATTCATGAGAATACTCTTGTTTCAAACACTTTTGCGGCCATCTGTAAAAGCTTTTTTTATTATTCAAACAATGCTGAGCTTTTTGCAGATAATTTGCCAACAACAACAAAAAAAAAACAGGAAAGGACTTTTTTCCCTTTTCTTTTTTTTATTTTTGAGAAGCAGCTGATGCTGTAGTGGCAAAATCATAATTTCTGATGTGTGATTTAATATCCAACAGTGACACAAATAGCCAGGAAGGGCTAATGAGAACGCTAGTGATGTGCTGTCAGGGAGACAAAAATATGTTTAAATCAGCTATTTTGAACAGAGAACAAATTAGTAAAAATACCACCTGTTTGTGAATAATTAAGGCAAACAAAACATTCCCAATATATCAAATAACTTGTTTATAGCAGCAATTCTCTTTAATGTTGCTGTGATGCCTTAGTGTTGTTACACATCAACCTTCTGCTCATAAGGAAAATTCTTCACTGTGGGCATGTTCTTCTTTTTTTCATGTGAATCAGGAGTAACACAACTTAAACAACTTTTCCTTTACTGGTCTTTTTATCTAATATCTGTGTTTTTCATAATCATATCAGCAGATAATCTCCAAAGTGCTCTGGCTCTGTTACCACACCTGCTTTTTAAGGAACACTGGTAATCTCTTTCTTCATAGGAAAGGAAGTGTGCAGAGGTAATATTTGCCCTTTGCTAAAGGCAGATCTGGAAAATGGGATTATACCCAAATCTCTTCTGTATTGCTACTGCCACAAAATTATATGTTCTGCTGATATACTATACCTTCTTTACATTAAGTTTGAAGCTGAAAGAGAGAGGAAATTAGGAGGATCCTCTTCTTAATTTTCCCTGCACAACGACTTCACCGTGGTTGGGGAGCTGATTCTGCACTATGAGTTCTATTGATCTGACCCAGCTGTGAGCTTTCTTTTTTTATTCTTTTCCTATTCCACAAGTGTTTTTGTTCAAGATTACTAAAACATTTGATGCGCTGTTAAACTCCACATTATCCTTCGGCAGTGATTTCCACTAGTTAATTATTCATTGCATGTAGCTGTTTCAAAATCTTTAATTGATTTGTCTTTTTGGTTATGAGGCTGTGTAAGAAATTTTGTTTCCCTGCAGTGTTGTGTATTCCAATGTGCCCATATCTCAAATTCTTAGGCTGTCACTTCTGCTGAAAGTCCTGGGGCCAGATATTTAATTTATGTCTACACTGAGAGGTGGAATCTGCTTTAAAACTCGTCGGGATCTCTCACTTTTCCTTTAAATGGGGATTTTTCCAAAGCACCTTGAACCTGTAAGAAATTTCACCTGAAAACATCCCAATGGAATCTTTTCAGGGCATTTCAGTTTTTCTGAAATCAGTCACTGAAAACCTTGAACAAGCCATAGGTGCAGAGGAGAGAATTTCCTCCTGGCCCATTGCACCAGGGTGGGAAGAAAGCAGGGACCCACTTCATGGTGCCCACCCCCACATGGTGGGTGAAATTCAGGGCTCAGGGGATGAAAGCAGTGAGATTCCAGCATTTCCTTCTGCAGCAGCACTGATGAACACTTGAGGGAAGCAATGTCCTTCCAGAGGAGGCATCTCCAGCATTCCAGGGGCCAGCCCTGCCATCAGTGTGGGTGCACCACGTCCTTGTGCACCTTCTTGGGTGAAATAGGTCAATGTGACAGCAACAGGGCACGGGTCCACAGGAAAATCCTCTTTTCTCCCTAACAAATAATTTACAGGATTTTTTTTTTCTTTCTTTTTCCCTCTTTTTTTTTTTTTTTTTTTTGGGTTTTTTTTTGTTTGTTTTAACATCCTGTCCCTCATCTTTAGTATTACTATAATTTTGAACACTTCTCCTGAAATGCAGTCTCTGCTGCAGACTATGTCCTGATTCTGATTGATTAGCAGGGATATGGATCAGGAAAACATGGCATTTATATATGAGGGAGAATAGCAGCCTAAGCTCAAAATGAATTTTCTTTCTCCAGATTTCCTCGTTGATACATAACCTTAGAATTTTAATCTGCTTTTTGTATCTACCATGATAACTGGGAGTCACAACCAGCTGGGTACTGTGCAGTTTGTGGATGGAGGAACAGATGGATTTTAAGCACGGACTTCACAAAGTCAATTCTGAAGGACTTTGTACGTATCAAACCTGAACCAAAATCAATAAGGATACATCTCATCCATGGCTTTATACCATGCCCTGCCTTAGACCCCAATTTGGATGTCACACACAGCAGTAAGTTTGGGCCCAGACTCTGAATTTATGTTGAAAAATAAATTTCCCTCCCCACTCTTAACAAAACTGGCTCACACTCTGCAGCTCCTGTCCTCCTGCTCTCTCTCCCTCATCAATTCTCTTTTCCCTTTCACACATCAGCTGCAAACATCTCATTTGGCTGGGATGCTGAAGGCAGGCTCATCTCTGGCAGTTCCAGACTGTTGATTCAATCAGCTCTTACATCAGCACTAACACAAGTAAGTGAAAAAGGCTCTTGAATTTCATCACCTTGCTAAAAAACTTGGATGGATTTCTGGAAGGATTATTCGATTTGCTTCACTAGGTTTTATAAAGGTTTGTACACAGCATTTAAACTATTATTATTTACTTTTAACAAGCTATTTATGTCCTACTCTCAACTGCCTAATCAATACTGCTCTCCCATCTGTTCCGAGATCCTGACATCAGCAAATTTCAGTTCTCTGCTGAGTGAGTAAAAAGGAAGGGATAATTTAAACACAGAGAGTGAATGAGAGAAAAAGAGCCTGAGAGAGACTGAGATGAACTAAATCTCCATGTCCAAAGATGGCCAGACGTGCAGGAATTGTGGATTCAAGTCCTCAACTTGCTAAGGACATTGCTGAGAGCATTGAAGGAAGATGATAGGATTCAGTGTAGATAAAAGTGGTTTCTTTCCCTCACAGGAAGAATATTTTGATACTCATTAAAGCTACTTGAATAAATTTTATTTCAAGTTAATTTGTTGAGGCGTCTGGATTTTTCTTTACTTTGCCCTGGAACAGACCCAGAGGCTTCATCCAGGCATTTCCAAGTGCATGAATGGCACAAAGGAACTTCTGAAATAATTCTGGAGAGATGAAATCCCCCCTCTGTGAGCTGAAAGATGAGAGCAGCATGAACATCTGCCCGTGCACAGGGGTGCAGAAGAGCAGAGGGTTGATCCAAAGGGAAGAGGTCTCAGCCCATTGCTGCCCTGCCATTGTCAAGGGCTCAGAGGTACCTGGAATATTTTACAGTGGTGTGAATCTGGAATAATAACAATGAATTTTTGGGATGAGGTAATTTTAGCATCTTATTTAGAGATGGCAGGTCTAGGAAGAGAGGGATCAGGGCAGTACCTTCAGCCTGCTGGCATTATCACCAGGAACTTAGCCAGGATATCACAGAGATCACACCTGGGTTTACTTCACAGCATTTCTGGTGCTTGCTGTCAAGGTAATAAACACTTAGCACTCCAGGGGCAGGCTGCAAGGGGTTATGAGTTTCTCTGACAGTAATAATTAGTCCTTAGTGACTGCAGAGGGAGCCGAGGTTGTGCTTACTCAGGTACTAACACCTACACTGTACACACACTAGTACAGGTATAAATCACAGACCTGATTTCTACAGCACTTTAATGTTGCCTGGGCTGCAAATATGTCACAGACACAACATGAACTCAGTCCTGGTGTTGGTCTTACAGGCAGCTGGAGAGGGTTTCACTGGACTTGTTTGTTGATCCCCTGTTCGGGATGGGATCAACCTTCCTCTCCATGTGCCTCTGCTGATCGTGTGGGATCCTTGTCTTGTTGGAATACCTGGCAGTGCTGGATTAATGGCTGGAATCTATGGCATTAGAAGTCTTTTTCAATCTAAACAATCCTGTGATTCCATGATCCCTATAGCTAAAGTCAGTTGAAAAAAAATAAGGCTTTTCCTCTCATGGAATACAGATTCCAAACTTAAAACCCATCTCAGGTCTACAGACCGTGAAGAAAAAAGATCCTTACCACAATATGCAAGATTTATTTCATTTACATTCAAGTAAAAACACTTTCCAGACCTCTCCTCTGTAGCAGCAGAGGAAGCACAAGGTAAATCCAAAATCTCTAACTAAATGAACAGGCAGATGTTTGGGGCTGATTCCCTGGTGTAAATCAGGCATTGTGCCAGGGACACTGAGCCACACCTGTGGTAAGTCATGGTGGAAAACTGCCTCCACCGGAGTGCTGAGTTATTTCTCCTGAAAATGAAGAGCTTGGTCAGAGATTCCCCACTCTTCAGTGTCAGTGTTTGGCTGAGCACTGGCGGTAAGGAAGACATGTGCATTTCAGAGAGTGACTCCACAGTCTTTATTATTTCTTCATGCCAAGAAAAAAATGCACATTTTCTCCTCCAGTGACCCTCTGCAGCCCCAGCCTTGAATTTTCCTTGTCACCTTCACAGCTATGTCTAGACATAAGATTTTGGCAGACTTTGGAAGCACAAGATCTTAATCTCCCATATGCTCCTGTGCTGATAAAGAACCACATCAGAGCTCCATTGGAGACCCTCCATTTGGAACATGGCAAGTGCTGCAAGGTGGTTGCTGCTGCTAAAAGCAGTGGCTTGAGCTGTTACAGATGTCTCTCCTCAGTGGTTATTCCACATAAATCTGTGAAAGTGTTGCTGATTCTCAACAAGGTATTTAATTGAAATATTAAGGCACTTAGTCCTCATTTTGGAAGGTTCAAGCCCTACTTTTGGCTATTTTTCAGCCAAAGCTTCTGTGGTCTTTTGTAGAGGCTTTCTATTTATTTCTTTCTTTTCAGTACACCCAAAGAAAGAGAAGCAAGTCTATGATTTGGTGTAGAGACAGACCAGCACAAAGGAAAAACTAGCATTCCTCTTCTCATCTGAATTCCAGTTTCATTGGATCTCCTGAAGAACCAAACCACATTATTAAGCTTTAACATCTTTATGAGAAAGGTCACTCGGTGTCACTGCTGACCTCTACCTCACCATCTCAAAAATGCCACTGTGCCCAGGGATTTATTATCCCTATGATGATTGTGTGCTCCATTTCCCCATTTTGTCACTCTTTTCATTCTGCCCAGAATGACCAGAACTGAGTTGATTTGCTGGGTGGATTATTGTTCCTTTTCAATAAGCGTTGCTATTTTGTCACTTTTTCTCCACTGCTTTGGCCTCATGACATTTTTTGGGCAGGAAGAGGGGAGGCAACGAGAGGTTATATCTTGAACAATTTCACCCTGGTGGAAAATACCAATAACTTAAAATAAATATGCTCACTGAGATATCACATTATCCTGCTGAGCTCATGTACAGCAGAGATAAAATGGCTTTTTTAGAAGTGATTTTTCTTTCTCCACCAGCTGAATGGAATATCAAAATACACAATTTAAAGTAACTGTTAGAAAAAAGGTTACACACAATGCTATCAACAGAAGGGAGCTGAAAATTAAATGGAAATGATTACCAAAGAACTCATTTCCTTTGCTACTGGGAGGCTAACAACAATAATGAAATAGAATTTAGAAGTGAAAGCTGAGATTCTTCCTTTGATGTCTGAATATTTTTGGTTTATGTTCCTTTTAAAATAAAAGACCACATCATAAATTAAATGTGATACTTAATTTTTATTTTCGCTCCACTCAAGCAGCATGTTTTCCTCTAGGTGTTTATTAAAATAACGATTCAGCTCCCCAGCTGTTGTGCACAGGCAGGTTTTTGTTTAGGCAGAGGAGCAGCATGAGTTGGGTGATCACTGGGTCCCTGGCAGGCAGAATCCAGTTGACTCTTGGAACAGAGATTAAGGGTTATTTTTTTTTTTAATTCAACATGTGAAAATGCAGAATGAGAAAGAGCTGATGCCCTTGAGCTTAATAGTAACTGAGCATCTCCTATGATGTATCTCTTGTGATTGAATCACAGAATGGTTTGGGTTGAAAAGGACCTTAAAGCCCATTTCATTCCACCCCCTGCCATGGGCAGGGACACCTTCCACTGTCCCAGGCTGCTCCAATCCCCATCCAGCCTGGCCTTGGACACTTCCAGGGATCCAGGGGCAGCCACAGCTTCTCTGGGCACCCTGTGCCAGGGCCTCTTTACTGTCTGAGTGAAAAAAAATATAAATTTTTTAACATCTGATCTAAACCTACCTTCTTTTAGCTTAGAAGTGTTTCCCTTCAAGAGCAAAGATAGTTCTCAAAACACCATAACTACTGAGCTTGGTGTGTCTCATTATCACTGCTTTAGTATGGGAGAAGGGAATGTGGGAATGCAGTGCCCTCTGGTCCTCCTTAATGAGGATGCACCAGAAGGATAGAGGATTTCCTTCATGAAGTTTCTTTAGCAACTGCAGAAAACATGTTGATAACTAATTTTTGATGTTTCTTCTTACAAGACTTGATGGGTTGAGTGCAGGTGCTTGCTGGAGAGTGAACTCCAGGCCTGAATCTGCTGCTTACAGAGAGGTGTCCATGGCTGTTGGGGGTACTTTGGGGAATTAGGGCTGTGGGATAAGTCACAGGTTGTAGGACAGACCCATATGTAGCTAAAATCCAAGGTGTCTCAGAGATGCTACCTGACTAAAAGCAAGCAGTTAAACTGCATTCCTCTGCTATAGACAGCCTAATTAAAATACTTGAATTGGGACCTGAATCCACATTCAAAGCAGAAACATTTGGATTTCTAGAGGAGATGTCAGAGCAGGAGTGGCAGCTCTGGGCTACCTGGGAGGCCAGACCAGAGACATTCTAGTCTCGGGCTGTCCTATCCTCTGAAATATCCAAAAGTTCTGTGCTTTGGCTACAAAAGAACTCTAGGATGGTACTGATGGCTTTGAGGGAAAACAGCAGAGCTCTAATTGAAACCAATGGATGAAGGGAAGTATTACATAATATTACACCAACCTATATCCCTATTTTCTTCCTTACTTGCCTTTTCTGCACTTGCTTCACCTTCCACAACGTGATGCTGTTTTTTCCTTTGTTTCACATCTCATCTATTTTTCTATTTGTCTTTGTGTACATTAATATTGAGGTGATGTAGAAGATAAAGAACTCCAAAGTGCCTGTTACCAACAGTGGAATGGACCCCACTACAGTAGGTAAGTCACTGGGCTGCACCCAATGCCAGTTACAGAAAAGCTAAAAATACACTTATTTCCTGTATTTCACCTGCTCTGCTTGTGCTGTGATGTACCAGAGATAAAATTTCTGTGTAAGAAAGGAAGGCAGAAAAGCTTCCTGAGCTCTGCACTGAGACTTCTGCTGGCTTCACACCACAAGACACACTTTGAGCCACACACTGATGATCTGGTGGCTGCAGGTGATGTGGCATCCCTGGAGTGAGGGAGCAGGTTCGGACCCAGCTGGGATCTCTAATGTGGGTTTTAGATGCCTAAGGTATAAATATAATTAAAAAGGGAAGTGCCAGGACCACTGGCTCCAGGACCCACTCTTTGGAGTTGTGTTGTTGGACCAGGACTTTTAGTGACACCTCTGTACTGCAAGAGTGTCTTGAAATACCTGGGCAAAGTTGTCTTTCCTTTCAGCACAGGCTGCAAAGAGCGTGGTGGGGTGCAGGACAGAGCTTGCTTTTCTCTTCTGAATGCTGAGGAGCTGTGAGACCAACACACCTTCTCTTGGAACTGTTTGCAGGAGTGCTGAAATCAGGGCTGTCATTTACAGGTGACTCCCACTCATCCTGATTTGGTGGATGCCAACAAGTAGGAATTCATACATCCATCAAGTGAGGCAGCAAGGCTGAGGGAGGAGCTCAGCACTTGGGACTCCCAAAACTTGAGTTGGAGCAGGTGGTGCTGGAGGTCAGACCCTCACGTTTGCTGGTCCTGCAGTAGTGCTGTGATCTCGTGGGGCTCCAGAACAGGATTGAGCCTTCAGCAAACAAATAACCAAACCTGTCAAGACCCATCTACTATTCCATAAAATGAACATTTTATGGGGAGGGGAGACAAAGAAAGGGCAATGGAGGTGCCAGGTTCAGCTAAGGCAGAGGAGCATCTCTGTGGGTACCTGGGCTCCTGCTCATTTCAGTGTGGGTGTTTGGCTTTCAGCCCTCCCTGGCTGTTATCTCTCAATCATTGTCACCACAGGAAAGCATTTGCTGCTTCCCACGTCACTCTTCACACCCCACAGGCACAGCTGGGACACACAGTGAGCACGTTTGTGGTGGATCATACCCACCTTCCCCCGCCTCCCTGCCCCCAGCCTCAATGGGTTTATTGGGTTTTCAAGCTGAAGATGCTTTGCAGAGAGAAGTGGGTGCTTCTTCTTGTGGTTTGCATCAAAAGCTTCACACTCATCCTAATGCTGTGCCTGCTCTTGCAGTTACTCAACGAGTTCCTCCACAAGTCATGCTTGCTTGTGGTTCTATGGGACCACAGCTGGAGTGCAGAGCCCTCCTTCTGATCAGAGAGGTGTTAAAACCTGTTTCTCTTCAGTGACTTAACCACAAGAGGTGAACCAGCACCCTCCTTCCTTAGTCTGTGCTCTTGGGTTGTCCCTGAATTGGTGTCAAGACCAAACTGCTGTGCCTAGAGAACATCCCTAACAATCCTTCAGGGATAATGCCAGTCTTCAAACGCTTAGAAATGCAATCCCTAGTCTGGATCAGGCTGGCCAGACTCTGTCAGAGTCAGGGACACACTCAGGCCCTCACACGACTTGGCTGACCCAGCCTCAGTTGGGTGCCAAAGGAAGATGTCCTAAGTCACCCTCTTTTAACAACGACCTCTGCACATCTCTGCAAACCCCCTGAAATACCAGACCCCATTCAGAGCTGTGTCACCTTCTGGTAGTAAACAGGAACATTTCACTCTCTTCCTGGATTCTTTGTACAGAACCAAATTCTGGTTTAGATATTGCTCTGTGAAGTAGTTACAGTTAAAGTTCTTGCTGTTGCTGTGTATTAACGGGTTGAAATTCCCCTGGAGAATGTTCCCCAGACAGCAGAGAGCTATTTTAATGGCTTTTCTAAGCACCTCTGTTCTTTGTCCCTATTTAATCACTTCAATGCCCATTTCCCAATTGTACACAACATTTTATTAAACTGTACAAACAGCACTGGCATTTAAAAAATTCATGTTAACCATTCTAATTAAACATGATGACCAGCTCCACAAACTGTGAGCACAGCTGCCCTCCCTGCATTTCATACAGCACAAACCAGGATTTCATCAGAATCACTGGACTGAAACCATTCTCAGGGTGTTCTGCTCTTCTTGTTGACTGCAGGCACTTCAGCCCTTGCTGGATTCTGTGCCTGCAGTCACTGCCAGTGGTATCCCAGCACTGCCTGCAAGGCTGCCTTCATCCTGTTGGGGGGTCCAAATTGACAGCCTGGACCAGCAGAACCAGGAAAGCACCTCTGAAGGGAGCCCTGAATTTGGGATAACTCACCTTCTAGAGCTTTTCTTCTCCATGGACTGGAGGTTGATGCAACAAAGCTCCAAATGTATGTTCTTCAAATAGATCCCAACACCAGATTGAGTGACTGCCTAAGTCTAAGTTGTTACAAAAATCTTCTTTTGAGGCTCTGACTTGATTCTGACCCAGCTTTTCAGAGGTATCTCAGTGACAAGCAGTAACTGGTGGTTTCACAAATCTCCAACCTCAGAAAACAGTGCACCTTTATTTATAAGGATCCCATGATGAAAGGATCACAGAAAAGACTTTTTTTTTTTTTTTTTTAAACCCACCTACATTCCCATAGACTGCAAAGGGATAGAACCCACAGCAAAATGTCACCAGGTGGAGGTGAGGGCCACCCTCACCTGAGGTGCCTCCTGCCCTGTGACCATGGTGTGCAGCTGTGCCAAAGAGCTGGGACATCATTTAGAGAAATAGAAAGTACATCAGCCTTTGCAGGATCAATTAGTACCTTTCAAGTGAAATACCCCAATTCTGTGACTTCAAGGCCACTTTTACAATGCTTAAGCAATGATTTGAGGAAATGTTGCACTTTTCTCATGCGGTTTTAGGTTAGAACGTCAGAAAGCTCTGAGTCCGGTGTGTGAGCAGACACTTGAAGCTTTAGAACAGGGTTCTAAAAGCATTCTGCATTCTGCAACTTCCCATCCTTCCTGCTCAGGCACTAAGTGTAAACTTCTGGTTTTCTGTACTGATCTTGCCACTTCCCTTGGTAAGGATCCATTGAGATGTGCAGATAATGCAATGGGCACCTGAAAAAAGTCTCTTTATCCCATGGAGAAAAATTGAGCCCTAACACCTGTGAGCAGCAGTTTTAAAGGGTGTAAGGAACAAATTTCTTCTTCAAAGCTGTGCACACTGGCAATTTTGCACATGGTACAAGTGGAGGTTACCAAAGCATCCAACCTGAGTCTTCCCTGATACCTTTGGGCCTTGAGCAAACCACTTTTCCTTCAGAAGAAGGTGGGTCTGGGTCAGAGTTGCAGAAAGGGACACTGACATCACCAGAAGCTCAAATATACTTATTTTTCCTTACAGAGAAATCTGTTGGCTATGTGTACAAGTAGTGGGGAATAGGTTTTGGCACTTCCTCATTTTCAGATGCTCTCAACTTCAAGAACATCGGGAAGAGAGAGAAGAGAGACCAAAAGATACCACAAAGAAACTTTATCATCAATGAAGAGTGGGCTGGCATCTGCTATGGACTGGAATAAGTCAGAATAAGTCAGAAGCCTCCAGGCATGGTACAAACTTTCACTGAGGTCCTTTCTTTCTGGAGGGTTCTTGCACAGTCTTCAGTTGACAAAGTGCTACTCAAACCATTACAAAGAATTCCTTCAGTTAGGCAGATCTCAGGAAAATATTTTCTCCATTTTAGGGTTCACAAAAGAGAAGTTGCTGAACATATTTTGGTCCATGCTGTTAATCAGTGCTCTGTCAGCACAGGACAGTCTGGGTTTTTCATTTAGGAATTCCTTGTCGAAGTTGCTACAGTCACTTGGAGATTTCTTCAAGAAAAGGAAAAAAAAATTGATGTCAAACCATTAATAATCAGATCTTTATTACTATGGCACTGGCCCTATCAGGCTGCTTCCTATGGGCTCAGCTCAACCTTTACTTGGGAGCCAGTAAATATAAATATTATAAAGGAGGCACTGAGCCTGTGATCCAGGAATTCTGCCAGGCAGGGATGTTACAGCTTTGTAACATGGCAGACTGAACTCACCAATTGTATAACAGTTGTGGAAGACTGTGAAATGAAAGTATTATGTGCTTGTCAAATTAAGTTCTATTATTGTTATTGATAGGACTTTAATAATTTATTGAGATTGCTATTAATAGTCAGAATTATTCTGATTTAGCCAAACACCTGTTTCCTGAACTGTTTTACCTTCTCCAGTGCAATGAAAGATAATCCCTTCAGAATGGACTGCAGTTTTGTGGTGAAGGGAAGGTGTTACCCTGCTGCAGTAACTGAGAAAGCAATGAATAATTTATGGTTTCTCAGGTGTGGGAATGCCAGACCTGGGCTTGCAGCCACCACAAAGCAGTATAGTGAGGACCAGGTCAGGCAACCAGTAAAAATGCAGAGTTTAGAAGACCTGAGATGGGTGGAACTGAAAGAAGATCCATCCTTACCACTCTTGGTTTGAAGGGAGGCTCCATCCTTCTCTCTTCTAAAGCTTCCCAGTTGATTTCCCGGAAAAAGGCGTGCTGGCGGATGTTCCCTCTCGCTCCCAGTCTCCTCTCAGGCTCTCTTACAAAAAGCTGGAATGTTGATTCCACAGGTTAAATTCTCTGATGCTAATACAGGCATAGAGCAGGGTGGAATGTGTAATTATCCAGAGTCAGTGCAATGAGAAGAGGCCATAATGGAGAAAATGCTGGGAATTTTTTTTCATAAACGAGGAAGTTTACTGATTGGTATAAAGATGATTGCTGCCTCCAGTCCTGGCAGAAGTACAGGCTGTTTGGGCAGAAAGATGGCAGCATGTGCCCCAAAAAGAGATGTTCAGCGTCTCAGTCTGGTGTAACCCTTATTTTGAAGTATTTTTTCCAGGAATTAATGAGCTCTGCACCTTAGGGACTGCTCTGAGAAGAAACTGATCTCTGCTGGTGTCTGTGAGGAGCCACCATCACAAATCAGGAGAAGGAAGACACAAAAATCTCCACAGGGGAAAGATGTGGTTTGACACCCACAGGAAAAACAGTGACTAAACTAAATCTGTTCCTCTCTACAACAACTGAAGATAAACAAACTGAAGACAATAATTCTGGCAGAAAGACTTTCATTTGATGGGTGGTGATTCTTACCTTCACCAAAATGTCCTTTGCATCCTTGTCCAGCCAGCGAGGGTAGAAGGGGTTATCCATACGGATGGACTGGAAAAGCTCCTCTTCATCTTGGCCATGGAAAGGGGACTGGCCAATGAGCATCTCATACAGGAGGACACCAAAGGACCACCAGTCAACTGAGGTGTTGTACTTCTGCCCCAGCAGTATCTGCCCAGAAAGAGGAGCCACCAAGACAGAAGTAAAATATCTGACATGAGTTTTTAACTCTAGGAGAGTGGACAGATCATGGCTTTGCAGCTGCAACTCTGCAGTGGGCTATCAGAGGTGCTTCCCCCTGCCTGCAGCAGGAGGCAGAAATCTGCCAGTGGTGCAGGGCCTGTGGCCCCTGGAGCACCAAGGCACAGCCACACATGGGTGCCAAAACAGTCTCTGGCACAACAGACAACAGGCTGCATGTAATTCTTAAGTTACTTGAACAAATCCTTGACTACCAGAGAGATCTCAAATATAAAAGATGAGACAAGTCATCCTTAGCCTGCTCTCCAAGGGTTCAAATCAGGCTTGTTGTCCTAGGTTACAATGTAAAGATGTGCCCAAAAGTATGAATTCTATCACTATCTGTTAAGCCAGGTGAGGCAGTCATCTTTATCTCATGGAAGATATCCTCTGTTAATGGGCCATCTCTTAAAACCAGCTGGGGCAGTGTTCTTTGTATTTTCCACAACCCATCCTCCCTCCAGGAGATATCTCCTGTTAATGGGCCATGGAGTCCCAGTGCATGATTGATAAAATTCCATCATCCCATTGGGAGATGCTCCACCCAGGGGCAGGAGCCAAGCCTTTCCTACCTAGATAAAATCTGAGATTTGGAACACCAAGGCAGCCCTTACCCACTGGATTCCAGAGGACAAGAGCTACCAGACCTTTCTACAGGATCACCACTTAAACAAAACCACTTCATCTGGACTGCTACCACAGCCCTAACTAGCGGGGTGTCAGGTTGTATTCTGACTCTGTCAGTGGTTCTCTTTTGTACTATTGCATGTATTTTATTTTTTTCTTTTTTTTTTTCCATTAAATTGTATTTTTGACTTGGAGTCTTTCACTGGTTTGGCTTTCAAACCAGCACACTTGTGAAGTCCAAGAAGATAAATGGTCAGGTATTAGCATTTTGGGAATGATTCCAGTGACACTAGCTGAGTTTTAGAATTACAAATGTGGCAGCATAAAGGTACTTTAGGACTATCAGTCACTTAAAACGCTGTGACTCTACCCTAGCAAAATCTTCCCCAGGGAAAACATGAAAGGGGTTGTTGATCTGTCATCTTGAGAACAACCTCAGCCAGTCCCTTGGTTTGTGCCTTTCAGTGTCACCTATAAAATGACATCCAGCTGGAGTGATGACCTCCCCAGGGTATAAAGGACCATCACCAAGTTCTCAAACTTCCTCTCTGGAGAAGCAAAATTAATCTCACCTGCCTTTAGGTATCTGTTGTGAAGATATCTAGAACTGAACCAGTTATCACTGGCTCCTTTTATAGCCAAGGAAGAGAATTTGCCCAATTTTAAACATCCAGATAAATATCTACCTGAATAAAATACAACCTGTTTGTCTCCTTTGGTTCTCAAAGAGCCTCAAAAACTTGCTGATATACAGATTTTTACATTGCAGATATCTAAAGGTTCACATGATGACTGTGGTGTGTAAGATTCTTATCAGAATTTTAGAGCTGTAGAGGGGAAAATTTAATTTTGAGGCATATTTACTCTTGAGCCTACATCTTGGTTGCAATGGGATGCTCTATACCACGTGTCTCTAAAAGAGGAGATGCCAAAAGGACAAAAAAGGGATTTGAATACATGATGCAATATAGACAATGAGCTCCACTCAGAGAAAAAAAAATCAGCAAGACTCCTTAATATATTTTTTCTGGATCACTTATGAACAAAATCATCCCAACCTTTCTTTCTGAAAACAGAAATTATTTTTATAAGGCTTTATTTTTTAAAGTCTAAAGTATCTAGAAATTGGAATTGAAGTATTCTATGACAGTCAGAAAGAAAAACGTTTATTTTGTTTGAAATTCTCTGGGGAAAAAAAAATTCAGCAATTTAATTTCAGGCTGCCCTTTTTTTTTGTCAGGTATTTTTTGAAGTGAAAAAAAAAAAAAAATCCCTGTCTACTGACCCAAACCCCCCTTATTTGTATGGCTGTAGCCAAGGTACTGGGTCTGTAACAAATTACAGTGGTAGCAGCTGCAGTGAAATACTGACAGAGTCCAGTGCTCCTGCCTGTGGCAGGAGAGACGATCCATAAACCCTAGAAGTGCTTTCAATTTAGAGGTAAAATGTTTTATATGCACTCGCTGAATCCCTAAAATAAACATAGTGCAGAAATAAAACTCTGAGCTATTTCAGTTTTTCTCTTTTCTATAAAACAAAATCACAGATAATGGATCAACATTTGTCTTTTTGGGTTTTTTTAGGAGCAAAAAATAGCATTTTTTTTCCTTAAATAAAAGCAAATTGAAGTGGAATAAAAGACAATTGCAGCTTGATTGCAGAGCACACTTACACCCATTCTTAGGCAACAGAAATCCAATTGATTTGAAGAGACCCTTGAGCCAGCAGTGGTGTAACCTCAGCCAGAATCGAGCCCTTGTGCACAGTGAAGGACCAATGAATTATAGTAGAGGGAAAAAAACCCTAAAGGCTTTGACAGCTCTTTGGAAAGTATCAATATCCATCATAAAAACACTAAAATTACAAAATAGAATCCTGAAAGGCAAATAAATGAATTTCAGACTGATGTCAGACATGATGCATGGATGACTTGTAGGTTTTTCTCTGAGCTAAAAAATATTTTCTTTGGCCACCTAATTAGTCAAAGCCTCTCTATAGTAAGATCTATCACTGTGTGAAGTCATCAGGTTAAAGGAAACTTTTTCTTTTCTGGAGAGATCTTGTTCAAAACACCTAAATTTTCTAGGGGAAAAAAAAGTTTCTGTCTGGTTAAAAATTGAAAGAAATAAGGGAAAGGGCACAGTCGGCATTCCTCATGCTGTGTCTGTCCTTCAATTGCAGGACCTCTTGGAGTTTCTTTTGCCATGGCCCAAAAAGAATTTCCATTAAGCATTCTCCTTCCTGGTTTAAGCCAAGTTCCACTTGCACCAAAAAATGAATTAGCCACCAAAACAAGCAATGCCAAACAGCAACACAGACTCTGAGCCACACTGAAATCCAGTTTCTGGCCGAGAACTGCTCCAAACCAGGTTATTACTCTTTGAAACCTCCACCACTGCACAACAGTCGTGTTTGAAGATGTGATTCCTGTCCCACAGCATTTGCTGACCTCTCTGTGCCCCACACCTACCTCAGGGGCAATATAGTCAGGAGTCCCACAGAAAGTGCTGGTCTTGGCATCTCCAAACATGTTCTCCTTGCACATCCCAAAGTCAGCAATCTTGATGTGCCCCTCATTGTCCAAGAGGACATTGTCCAGCTTCAAGTCTCTGTGGAGGAAGAGAGGAAAAGTCCATTCTTCAAAGTGTAAAGCACAGTGTAAAGTTATTTTAGCAGGTTACACTTATTACACTTGTTCTCTGCCTCTGTGTAGTGCCCACATGCTGGAAATACAAAGGAAAGTTGAGGATTAAATGAAGAACTGCTTTCTTGGGCTTCAGGATCCCTCTTCTGTATTTCTTTTGTCCCAGCACTGGTTTATCTGCTGAAGAAGACAGAATCATGAAATCACAGAATGGTTTGACTTGGAAAGGACCTTAAAGATCACCCAGTTACCATCCCCTCCCACAGGCAGGGACACCTTCCACTAGACCAGGGTGCTCCAAGCCACATCTAGCCTGGCCTTCAACACTTCAGGGATCACATCACCCAAGACTTTTCTAAAAGCTGTTTCCTTCAAGGATGCAGAACAGTGAAGCTAAGAAGGGTTTTGTGAAGCCAGCTGATGCTTCTGCCCTAACAAAGCCTGGAGAACGAGAGCAGGTAATTGTCACTCTCTCCTCCCCTAGGAATCTCAATATTCTCTCTGAAGCTGCTGCCAGATCTCCCTCGTGGTGCAGGCTCTACAAGTGTCACAAGAAGCGAGGAGCCACAAGCCCTGCAGAGGGTCAGAATAATCCCAGACATCAGCAGAGCCCCACCACTGCTGGGCTGCACCACCTGAATCCCAGGATTTACCAAGCCTTTCACACTCAGCTGCCAGGCTGCTGTCTGAGTTTTCAGGTTTTGAGCCACTATGGAAAGCAAAGAGCCCAGAGAGAAGAAGAAAACAGAAATACACAGAGAAGGACATAAAAGCAAACAAGCTGATGAATCATGACCATTGGTGGAGAACAAAGGGATCCTCAAGTGGGAATGAACTCTGAAAGGAGAGAAAACCTTGTAAAGAAGAAAGAAAAAGGCAGAAAGAAAGGAAAGCATGGTTTCTATGTTAATTTTCTTAAATCTTACCTAAAGGTTTTGTTTTTATTTGAGATAAGGACCTAGGTAAAATGCTTGGATCAGTGATGCTGCCCTTAACCAGGAATGTGGGTAGAACTTGGGTCACCTGGTCTATGAGCACACACATTCCTGCACTGCCTGATTTGTGCTATCAATCACTGCTCCTTCTCAGGGCTCCCAAAGCACCCAGACACATTTGCTTGTACCCACAGCTGAGGTAAAACTGTAACTTTTCACACTAATTCACAGCATACACATATTTTGGCCAAAAGGCCAAGTTGGATGGGGCCTAATCCAGTGGATGGCATCCCTGCTTATGGGCTGGAACTGCGTGATCTTCAAGGTTCCTTCCAACCCAAACTACTCTGTGAATCTGTGATTCTGTGATTTTCCACATCTCAGGCAAAAGGTCTAACCATGCGTCTTGGGTTGCAATACAGGATGTGACCAGGGGTGTGTATTCTATCACCATCTCTTAAAGGAGGGGCAGTGTTCTTTAGCTTTTCCACAACCCATCCTTCCTCCAGGAGATATCTCCTGTTAATGGGCCATTGAGTCCCAGTGCATGGCTGATAAAATTCCATCATCCCTTTGGGAGATGCTCCACCCAGGGGGAGGAGCCAAGCCTTTCCTACCTAGATCAAGTCTGAGATCTGGAACATCAGAGCAGCCTTTTTCCACTGATTCCAGAGGAAGACCAGACCCTTCCACATCATCACTGGAGCTTTGGAGGAAAACTGCACCTTCTTACAGGAGCACTGCTCCAACTGAACCACATCAGTCACTGCAGGAGGATGCAGCCACCATGGAATGGGACTGCACCAACCCCTGACTGACTGATGGGGGGTCAGCCTGGATTCTGACTCTCTCAGTGTTTTGGGTGTCCTTTTTTTTTTTAAATACTGTATTTCTATTTTAATTTTTCCTAGTAAAGAACTGTTATTCCTATTTCCATATCTTTGCCTGAGAGCCCCTTAATTTCAAAATTATAATAATTTGGAGGGAGGGGGTTTACATTGTCCATTTCAAGAGAGGCTTCTGCCTTTCTTAGCAGACAACTGTCTTTTAAACCAAGACACCACGGGGCTATTGCACAGACACTCTCCTGCTGACATCTGCTTTACAATATGGGTATTTTTTCAGAAATGTTTCTCAAAGAAGGTAATTTCTAATGCTTGATACTCCTGGGATGATGGCCTGCAATTGCAGGGAAGATGATTCTTCAGCCCCCCTCTGTGCAAAGCTCCTTGTCTTGCTTGGGCCAGGTCATCATCAGGGTAGGGCACATCGTGGTGTTTACACACCAAATTGTCGTCACGGGGCAGTTGTTCACTGCTGCAAGAATATGGCCCAAGACAAAATGGGAGTCATCAGTCAAACAGAAATACAGAGAAAACTGAGACATTTGCCTTCCAAGCAGCAGACACTCATGTTGTCACAATTTCCAGCTGGAATGGCTTATTTTAGATACAACATTGAGATCAATCTTGGGCTGCCAGCACTGCTTTTATTCATCTGGTAGATCGAAGCAAAACAAAAAAACCTATCACCTACAATTCACTTTCATTATTTTGATGAGTCTCAAACTCATTGGCTCCAGGGACTGGAGTTTCTGCCAAAAAATGCCTCAGCTCATTCGTTAAAATTTAAGCCAATGTTTCCAAACGTGGGTGCATGAGACAGAACAGCTGGATTCATTATTCTTACGACATTGCAAGAGATGTAGTTTCAAAAGTTATTTCTATTCACTTTCCTAAATGCTTAGTTTGCTCTGACAGAGATACTGATGACTCTGTGTTCTCAGCTGACCTCGTTGTCATTGTCTTCAGTGAAAAAGGGAAAAGAGAGTAGGACTGGTTAAACCTTTTCTCTCAACGCTTGATACTCAAAGCAATATCACCAACTCCTGGGAATGAGATATGTCTTCCTATCCACATGCTACCCAGTGCCCAGATGTGCCAGTTTTCCCTCAGTTCCCAAGGTTCCATACTCTAAACACTCCTGTCCTTTCAGGAGGAAATGGGTCCCCAAACCCCAACAGAGCACTGGCACAGTGATTCCAAGTAAAAATGTGAATTATAAGTAAAATGTCATCATTAGCAGTCCTGCCATAAAGTCACCATGTCCTGCAGATATTTTAATCAGATTTTCTGAGAAGACTGGCTAAAGATAACAGACATGGCCAAGTGATTTGGGCACTTCAAAAATTTTTCTCTTCACTCATGGAGAATAATAGAGCCAGAAAAGTTGCTGAGGCCTCAGAGATCATCTTAGCTTAATGCACTGATATTGATCTCATGTTTATGCAATCACCATCATCAGTCAATAAAGACTATAAATGGCTCCCACATGAGTACTAATAAGAATCAAAGCTTGTGTTTTAAAGGGAGAATGGATTGTGAGCAAGTCATCCACTTTCAGCATTTGCTCTAATGTTCACACTACATGACGAACACTGAAATAAGCTCACTTTGGGTTCAGTAAACATCATTGCTGTAGGGAGCTTTTTCATTTATTTGTGACAAGTTATTTCTTTTCTGCTTTTAAAGAAGGCTGCAATGTAGTAACTGAATTTTGCCGTGAAGCTGAGCTTAACCAGAGCTCCCCAGAAATTCAGTTCCTCCTTTTGGCCATGGGAAATCAGACTATGGCCTAATTTCTGGTAGCACTAGGCACTTCCCATACACATTTTAACACAGGCATGATGAACCTAAAAATGTCCTCTGCTCTCTGCTTACTACAAGAAGAACTTAACAGACAACTCAGGTTCGTGATGGTGAGATGAATCCCATCTCCCCATTTTGCACAGAATTAATCCAAAATTAAGATATATCATGGTCGCCCTGCTTTTGTTACTTGAATTGAGCTTGTCACCACTGTCCCAAGGTAACCAGCACAGCAGATGTACCAAATTTCTTGTGTCTGACTTAACCTTAATATACCTTGATATGCTGAAAGCTTAAACAAGGTGCCTATACTGGATGCTGTGTGAATGACTCTGTGTAAATGCATCCAAGGGTTTGTTTTAATGTTAACTGAAATAGGACTGGGGTCTGAAAGGATGAAAACTGCCTTTTCTACACTCTCTCTTTAAAATAAAACACTCAAACTCTGTAAAAGGGAAACCTGCAGAGAAATGCCAGTAAGTACAGCCAAGAAACAGCCTCTCTGTTGCCATTGGTGCTTGCAGGGCAGGGAAAAGCAGAAAAGCATTTAGCATTTAGCATATTAATTACACTAAAAAAGTAAAATTACCTGTATATTATGCCCTTGGAATGGAGGAACTGGAGCCCACAAATTATTTCAGCAGCATAAAACCTGAATGACAGAAGGCACAAGTTAGAACAGGAACTTTCCAAAGGTTTTTTCAACTAGACCCAAAAAGATGGAAGACTTGTCTCCACAAGAGCAAAACTTTCCTTAGGTTCCCAGAAGGTTTGGAGTGTCTCCAGAAAGCTTGAGGTGACTGTGTTTTACTGATGGGTGACGTGAGATTCCCAAAAGCAGGTGGGAATCTGGGATGGGGAGCACAGACAGACTTCCTGGCTTGTCAAACTGCCTTCTTCCCTGCCCAGATTTATGACTTGCTTTTCAAAGACTCCTGGAATTCTGAAATTATTTAGGCTGGAAAACCCCTCTAGCCTCGAGTCCAACCATTAACCCAGCACTGCCAAAGCTACCACTAAACCACATCCCCAAGTGCCACATCCACATTTCCTGAACACTTACAGGGACAGCAATTCCACCCCTTCCCTGGACAGCCTCTTCCAATGACTGACCACACTTTCAGTGAATAAACTTTTTTCTCATTTTGAAAGCCTATCCATAATATGGGCTATCCAGCAAGTTGGTGCCCTTTCTCTGGAGTTTTTTGAGCTTGAAGTCATTGTTCTCAGCACATTTTTACCCAAAGCACACCACCACATCCTGCTGGAAAGAGGCAGCATCAGTGTGAAGAATGAAAGTGCTGTCCCAGAAGGGAAGGAAACCAGAGGATTATAATCCCCTCCAGTGTGGCACAGCTCTGCTCCCTCAGTCTTCAATGCATTGGCCCTTAATTCTGGACATTTGAAAAAAAATCATCAAACACTGATTTAAATGACGGTGTGGATTTTTTATTATTAAATTATTAAATAAAAGTAATTCCTGTAGTGGTTTCAATATTGACTTTCAAAATACCTTTTGCTTGCAGAAGGATCAAAAGCACCTTCCATTTATTCTAATTCCTCTATTTACTTTAATCAAAGCTAAATACATTTTTAATTCTCTGCTGGTATATTAATTTTTTGTTTAAATTTACCTTTTGTGCTTTTGATAGGTTTTCACCCCACCCCCTTGAACTTCAAGGGGAAAAAAGAGAAGATCCCATTACTTCTAACAAACAATAGCTTCACCTCTGACCACTGGGCTGGCAACCTCAGCTTAAGCTGGTCCTGCAGCTTGGCTACAGAGTGTTGTAAAGAAGCAAGATCATGTCTGAGTGAAACCAACTGTGTGGATGGAGTTTAAGTCTTCTGTGGGAGGGGAAAGAGGATGGGAAATGACTCACTCCAAGCCCTTCACTGGGAGGATGACCTGCATGGTTTTGTTGAATTTGGAGACAGCTGGGATAGAGAGGGACTCGGCTTCCACCACAAGCATCACCCTCACTTTGCAGCTGGGCAAGGTGAAGAGAGGTCAAATAATCTGCCCAGAATTTCCTCTACAGTGCTGGGAATAAAATCAAGCGCCCAGTTTGCTCCTCTCTCGTGTGCACCCTGCAGGCCCAAAGGCAATGATAAATATCTTACGTTGCTCTGGGAAGGTCAAATTTATGGCAGCTCTGGATATGGAACATGAGGTCTCCTCCATTGAGGTATTCCATCACAAAAAAGAGGTTTTCCTAGAAAAGGAGACAAGGTGAGAATAAATAAGGGGTTGTGAAGAGCAAAGTAAAAGTTTAAATATGAAAAAAAAAATAAACAGCTCAGAAAGCACTCAAAAAGAGGAAGGAAAGTATTACTGTGAAAGTTTGGAAAGAAAGCAGCTTCTTTTTTAGATTCCTCATTTCTTCTCTTGGTTCCCTAAGCCCATACTCACACTCCCTGCTCTGATTTCTATAAACACCAATAGCAAACACTGCAAAGCCACCTCATAACCAGCCGGGGCTGTTGGTTTTTACCAGCAGAGCTCCAGGCTCACAGAAAGGGGTCAGTAACTTTACAGTGCCTGTATAGCAGGACAGATGGACAAGCTTCTCAGGGGACTAGAGGAAAAGGCAAAAATCACTCCCAGCTCTCCCCTGGTCCCCATCCCAGTACAGTATCTATCCCAGTGCAGTATCCATCCAGTGGTGTGACTTCAAGCTGGTGTCACCTGCATTCCTGCACAGCTTCTGTGGAGGCACCTGGGTCTGACTTTTTCAAGTTATCAGAGATGCTGACCAGACACAGCAATTAGTTTTAAGCACATGCTTGATTTTAAACCTGAAAGCTGCTCTATGTAACTTGCTGGTGGGGAAAGTAATGAATTAATCATATTTCTAGACACCCCTTGAGCACTTGCATGCCTGAGAAGCCTGGAAAAAGCAGAATTCTTGTCCCCAGTTGCATGCAACCATCAGTTGTTCAATCAGAGCAGATGAAAAACTCTCCTCCTGGTACAGAAATGATGGAATCTCTATATAATGTGCAGAACTAATCACTGAGGTTTCTTTTCCAATTCTTGACACATAATCATGGAATCACAGAATGGTTTGGGTTAGAAGGGACCTTAAAGATCCCTAAAGTTCCAATCCTTTGCCATGGGCAGGGACACCTCCCACTAGACCAGGTTGCTCATGTACATGACTCTGATCCTCTCACAGCTTCATCAGCCAAACTTCACCACCAGAACCCTGCAGAAGCTGGTTTAGATTGATTCCTTCCACGCTGAATTGTCTCTACAAAGCAGAAAGGACACCGTTTTCTGGAGGAAAAGGATCTGCACACTGAGTTATGGCCCTAGTTTAAACTTCTGTTTTGGGACTCTCACCTTTTGTGTATAAATGCAGGAATAAAACAAAACAGATGCAGTATTTTTTTCCCCTCAAAAGCCTGACACACTGAAGTCAGTCATCTCTAGGCTATGCTATAAAGTTTATGAGTATCTTCCTTGTGTTGCCTATTGCCCATTAAACTTTTTCTGGGGGGGTGGAAATAGAGTTATTTTCACTTATATTTTTAACAGTTGAAGGTTTTTATCCATAAGAGCTAACATAAGTATCTCTGGCAGTAAGCCAAGAGCTGGCTATGTTAAAAAATCACAAAAGTGCTTGTTCCTTTCAAACAACAGCTGTCTGCTCTAATTTGTGCAATTTCTTTAGCCAGATC
Organism: Acridotheres tristis; assembly: GCA_037013685.1. Taxonomy (NCBI): domain Eukaryota; kingdom Metazoa; phylum Chordata; class Aves; order Passeriformes; family Sturnidae; genus Acridotheres; species Acridotheres tristis. The sequence continues at coordinate 3,470,793 of CM072885.1, forward strand.
CTCTTAATTACAGCACTCTTATTTAAATGGACTCACTGGAAACCCCACCTGTCATCCAACAAGCTCAAAGCCAGATCTGGCCTCCTGGGGAAAGAATACAAATTCCATCACTAAACCAAATGGGTGCAGGTTTTCTGTGTTTCTTGCATCTGCAGGGGGTTGTGCACATAAATGAGTTCCAGCAAGTAAAAAGGCCAAAGGAAGGTGGGAAATTTAGTGAAGAAATGTATAAGTCTTGGAAGCAATGTGAGTTCAGGAGCCCATTCCGGAAAATACTTGAACAGATGCTCTTTGGGAAGGTCCACAGGGAGGTGATGGGGTTTAGCCAACAACACACCAACAACCACATGTGTCCTGCTAGGACTGAAGAAACCTCATGGGTCCTGAAATGGGCCAGACTCAGCTTTAGTGGGCTGGGAAAGAGAAAACCCCTCAGTTCCCCTGTAAAATCCACTGATTTTGGCTATACCTTGTCACACATCTCTAACTGCAACTTGAAATCCATGTTTATCCAGTAGAATAAGCAGTCATGCTCTGCTTGTTCATGGTTTTGAGCAAGCATCTGATGTTCCTGTTTAACTGAACCCAGGGACTCTGACTTGAAACTGGGGACTCTGGCAGCATTCTTGAGGGAAGAGAAGGTGGAGCAATCCCTCAGATTAATTCACATCCACATATACAAACCCTGTTGCTCAACTGCCTTAAGCTATGAAGCTCAAGAATACAAACTTAGGAATGTTTAGTACTGAAGTTTATGATACATCAGGTGCTACAGAGTGGTACATAAACCCTATTGAAAAGACAGACAGGATCACTCTGACTTTCCTGCTCTGGGGCTTGGAAGTCCCCCTTGCTTCTTAAGAAGTGCAGATGTCTGGAATAGCTCGTGGAGCAGAACTGGCTGAGATCAGCCCTACATCATTACGAGTGGTGAGGTGCAACCAAGAAGGGCAAAAGTGCAACAACTTACTGTGGTCAGCTTCCTAGGTCTGAGATCGACAGAGCCACGGAACACATTAAATATGGGAAGTGGCAAAACCCATTCTTGAAACCTCTGAAAATTCAAGAGAGGTTTAGAGGTCAAAGGGTCAGAGTGGCGCAGAGGATGTTCCTGCAGACAGGCTCCAGCTTCGCTTCCTCTTGTCCTGGGAAAGTCAACTGATGGCTCCTGCCTGCTGCTGAGAGGCTCTGGAGTCTGTCAGCACATGGAGCAGGCAAGGGAGGTTAAGGGGGTATTATCTGGTTGAAAATGTCCCTGCTCACTGCAGGGCAGTTGGACTAGATGACCTTTAAAGGTCTTTTCTAGCCCAAACCATTCTCTAATCCTCAAGGCTCTGCCATACCCTTATCTCCTGCAATGCTCCTGCCTGTTGAGCAAAGAAGCAGGAATGTTGCTCCTCAGTGGTGAGACCCACACAGCTCTGCAGGAGGCTTAGAAATGAGTGCCCTGCACCTCTGCCCTGCAGGCCGGTGACAGACAACTTGCTGAGCACCTGTGGGTGCTACCCATCCCTGGGTAGAAAATGCTCAAGCCAAACTTGAAGACACTCAAACTTTCTGGACGCACACAACAGAAAATGTTTGGTCTCGTGGCAGACCTCAGGACTATCTTTTACAATCACAGAGCTCAAGGAGGACTGTAAAGGCCCTTCCTGCACTCAGGGATGGATACTGCACCAGGGCAGTTGTAAAATCATAGAAATTCTGCATTGGAAGGGACCAACAAGGATCATCAAAGTCCAGCTCCTGGCCCTGCACAGGACACCCCTGAGAATCACACCATGTGCCTGAGAGCTTTGTCCAAACACTTCCTGATGTATTTGACACCAGTTGTCTTAAGAATACCCATGTATCAGCCATTCCCTACTTCTAGACCATCTTCCAGGGGGTTTCCCCATTGCAGCACTGGGAATAGGACAAACCCTTTTGTGGGAGGGTGAAGTGCTGCTCCTACAGCAGGCAGAGCTCTGCAACTCCAGGTTGTACAACACAGACATGGCAGCTGTGTCCTGCACCAAGTAACACAGTTCCTGCACACAAAATAAACTGTTCCCCAGTCCTGTCAGGTGCTGAAAGCCTGGATTACTGCAAGGACTCAATTCCCTGCCCTCTCAATCCCTCAGTGCCTGTGCTGAGCTGAGCTCCTCCCCACAGAGCCACCAGCTCCCTCTGCCTCTCCAGGACATGGCAGGGAAGGAGTTAAACCAACCTGCTCCTGCTCTGCTGTGACTGCTGGGAGAATGAATAGTCACTATCAGAGATGCTTTCAACTTTATAAACAATGAGTATAAAGCAGGCAGCATTTAAATTGATCTTCTGAAGGTACATTCTTTAACAGGCTTTTAAAATCCTTTAACCAGCTGGACGCCCTCCAGAGCATTTTTCTGCAGAGATTTTCAGATTTTCTTTTCTTTGCATTTTGAAAACGCTTGCATACATATAAATACACAATTTAACACCATTTACTGAGGAGCAAAAATTCTTCTTCTCAGGGCTTCCAGAAGGATGAATGTCAGAATAATTAATACTGCAGGATAGTGTGGCTTTACCTGTGTTTAGAGCAGTTACCCTAACAAATGTCTCCAAAAGGCTCCAGATTAAGTGACCTAATCCTGCTGCATTCCCCTTGAATTAGGCTGTCCCCGGCCAAGAGAAAGGCTGGACATGATGCAATTCCTGCAGCTGATTCTGGTCTCACCTTTTCATGCAGCTCAGCACAGTCTGGGTGCTGATCCACACTTGGGATCTATTTTGTTTCATGGGATAGTTGGCAGCCAAAAGCTTCTCAGCCTTTTCCACCACAATCCCATGCAATCCCATCAGAGCATCCCATCCAGTGGGACAGAGGGCAATGCAGTCCTCACTGTGTCTGCTGTCACAGGGGACAGTTAACACAGGGTTACTCCTTGCTAGGAGGTGACTACAGGCGTTCACCTGCACTGGAATTTGCACCAGAGCAATCCAAGCTTTAATTCTGTTCCCTAGTTTAAATTCTTGTTCTCTTTTCCCTCTCCTCTTGTGTAATATCAGCCTATCTTCTGGAGATGGCAGCATTTCTTACAGCTGCCCAATATTCCAGTCCAGTCCCTGCTCTGTTTATTCCTTGTTCTAATCCTTGCACTGTCAGCATTTCTAGCTGTGTGTTAAACTGCTCATTTGGGATGCTCAGCATGGTGTGCCCATTGGCACAAAGCATAGGAATATATTTATACACATAAACAAAATACATTTGCAGAGATAAAGGTGAAGACATGGCTTCCACTTGAGCTCTGAGATCCCAAGATCTTTACTCACACTCAGAGCAGACAGAGTCCATCACTCACTGATAAACTGAGGCACTATCAGCCCATGTCTTCCAAGAGGAAGTGGTTTTCCCTATCAGTGGCCAACAGAATTTTGGAGAGAGATTAATTTTCTCAAGGCTAGAGAAAGATTTGTCTGAAGTTCTGAAGATTATAAATAAATAGATAAATAAATAAATCACCAGACCAAAAACTAAACAAAACGTAGCCAAATTCCTGAAACACAAATATTTTAGCAGTTGACAAACAAAACCAAACAAAAAAGTTTTTATTTTAGGAAGTTGTTTCTCTATTTCAGGATAAAGTGCAGCTAGACTGTAGAATTTTAGAAATCTCAGGCAAAGCTGAATGCATTTTGGGCTGATTTTCCTGAGGCTGGACAATGGGAAGGCAATGACAAAATGTGTATTGAATATGACAATCATCTATCACCTAAAAAACCCCACTTGTGAGCTCTTTTCCTGGCCAATGCCTTCCCTCTGTTCACACCACATGGGCTGACACCACCTAAAAGTGTCTCACAAAAACTTCATATACTTGATGTTATAATTACAGCTGCTCACACTTTCTCTGGCACAACCCTGTAGAAATCCCAAAGCTCTGCTGAGATGCTGCTATTTCTGCTAAACAATGTTGAATTTTTGGCCAGGATTGAACAAGACTTTGCCAGTTTTCCTGCCTGTTGGTTGCAAGAGGCAAAATCCTCAAAGCTTTCCTAACCTTTCCCATCAGCTGCTTCAAATTTGGCCTCGAATCAGATTTTTTTTCCAAGCTCAAAGTACTCAAAATACTACAAGGGTGGACAGATGTTTCCAAGCTGATGTGTCACCCCAAGAAAAAGTAGGAGGGTGGAGCTAGGGCTGTTCAGGAGGTCCATGGCAGTGGAGCTGAGCATCCAAAAGGTGTGAAATGCCCTCATGCCAACCCCATGCTCTCATCCAGGGCACAGAAATCAGCCCTGCCCCTCCATAGCCAGTTAGAGAGAGATGAAAACTGAAATTGTGCTCAGAAAAGAAATAATTTCAGGAATTGAAATAACCCCTGAGGATATATTTTAATGAGAAATTTGAAAACACTCATGGAAAACAGCCTAAGAATTTTCAAATTAGGACCACACTCTTGTTTTACAATTCTTTTCTCTTTCCTGCCAGTGTAAGAGATTTTTCAGTCAGTATTAAACACATGAAGGCAACAGAGCATGTGAAAAAGGCTCACTACCAGGAGAAAACATATAATACAACAGTAAAGCAGAAAATAAACATTTCTGTAACGTTTTCTTTTAAATTGCAGTAAAGATTACTTCTCTTTTGGGTTGAGATAGTCTTCTCTGTTGCTATTTTGTGCTGCAAGTCAAACTGCCTCAAGATTTAATTTGCATTTAGGTAAAGGGTGTTAATAAACCTTGGTCAATGAAGTAAAGAAACAGAAATAAAAGTGACTTTCAAAAAGGGAAAGCCTATTTTTATGGCAGAAGATCAGTGAAATGCAAAAAAGAATAAAACATAAGCTCTGGGATGCTAGTCACTGTTTTGGCATTGCTGATTTTGGGATTTCACAGAATTATAAAAAAGTTTTTCCTCCTTTTTAACATAACAGCATCCCTTTAAATCTAATACAGCAGAATAGCTCTCAGAGCTTATTGCTAAAATTCACACTATGTAATTATGTCAGTTGAATATCTGGATACAAAGATGACTGCAGTAAAATAAAACAGAAAAATTCAAAAAGAGGTTGGACCAAAAAGCTCAAACACTATGGGCTTGCATTTATTCTCATACAATAAAACAAGAAAAGTATTCTGAATTTTGAAAGCATTGATCATTCAGAGTCCACTGGAATAGAGAGGGGCAGTAAGTGTCTGGTGCCATCTAAAACCTGTCTGAAGGGCTATCCAGCTTTATATAATTGAGCAGTCACTCATCACCTGGGTGGAGATGAGGAATAAACTCATCCCAGAGCTCAGAGAACTGTCAGCAGATGAAAGGACTTTTTTCCCCCGTCTGGAAACATGTGGGCTACTGAGGTCCTTGTGTTGGTGTAGGAATATTCCTGTTTTTACTGTCCTTTGCAGAGACATTCAGCACCTGGAGCAGCTCAGGTAAGCCAAAGCATGAGGGATTCAGAAAGGCAATGGCACATATGTTTCTGTTTGAAACTACTTATCCATCCAGTGACACTTCAAGAAACAAAAAAATGTCATATTTTCAGTATTAAAACCCACAGAGGGACTCTACACAGAGGTGCCATGGCTTCTGTCCATGGCAGGGGGTTGGAAATAGGTGATCTTTAAATTCCTTTCCAACCCAAACCATTCCATGATCCTGAAATGATTGCCATAAAGGACATTCTGACAACCACACTGTCCTTTGAGCTGTGAAAAACCATCCAAGGTTGTCACAGCTCCCTTGCTCTGGGTGACTTTCCTGCACTGAGTGATCACTGCTGGCGTGCAAAGGTCAGAGGAGAAAAAACAGGAGCTGAAAATCAATCAGAGCCCAGAGCAGCTTTGGCCTGGGCAGCCCCATTCCAGCTTCTCTCTCTGTGAAGCCAAGATGGGGAGATCCCACAGCTCTAAGGTGGCAGTGATGGCTTGGGATGAGATGGATGGGGATTCTCTCTCCATGACAGGAGGGCAATTCTGTGCTGCTGCCCGGAAGTGTAGAAAAAAAAATCATCTGGCTTTTCCAGCCTGGCACCCATTAATTTTTCGGGCACTCATTGCTTTTCTATCTTTCATGTTTTCCATGGCTGGAAGCACCCCTGAAACAGACAGTAAATCCCACCTGGATCTTGACACAACTCCTTTTGGTCTCTCCTCTTTTTGCTGTGGTCTCATGAGGGAAAGGGACCCTGCACTGCCTGAACCCAGAGCCACAGAATGTCCCTGCTGTATCATCCTGAACCTGACCTACAGCTTCCAGACCAGGCTGGAGCACAGACAGCATGGATCTGCTACTGGCTTCAGCCAGCATCCCTCTGCAGATACAGGCAGCATTCCCTGGAGTAAAAGCTCCCTCACAGAGCTGTGGCTGTTGTGAATGTTTTACCTCTTCAATTAAATATTGATTTTCTTTGCTTTTGGAGTTGTGGTATTTATATTTTCCTCCGAAAACCAGCCCCTTTCAAGTAGGAAGTTAATTCCTTTCCTTGCCAGGCAAGGGCCCATTCCCTGGACACATTATCCTCACTGTCAGTCCCAAAGGGGTTAAAAGGGAATGAGTGGACTCAGTGTCACATCACCTGCAACAGTTCCCAGATGTTCCCTGTTATAAATTTAACCTGGTGCCACATCCCACAGATGACTGGGATGTACCACAGAGGTTGTATTTGTTTCTTCTGACCCTGCAGAAGAACCTCCCACTGAGCAGGTCCTAACCTTACACTGAGCCTTGTGCCACTAAATCCTGGGGCTGAGCAGGGACTGGAAGCATCCTAACAAAAGCCTGAACAAGCAGCCATGAGACAGTGCTGCTGTGAATTTGAGCCAAGAGATAGCAATCATCTCTCAGGAATGGTTTGAGTAGGTTGGACAGAGAAGACAAACTCTCAAACTTCCATTGTTCCTTTCCATGCCTTGTGTGTGCTTTGGTTTTAAGGTTATTGGTTGTGGCTCAGGGAAGATAAGCACTTGGTTGTTGACATGTAGGGCCATGAGAATATGTTTATTATTTAAATGCCACTTCAGTTTTGGTTTGGAGTCACAAGTGAGATTTCAGGTGGTGCTCTGTGCTGCTCCTCTGAGCTGCAGAACCACCAGTGTCTGATGCCATTGAACAGTAACTGGGGGCAAAGAAGTGAATGACAGCATGTTTATCCTCCAAAACCAGGGTTTCTTGAGTTGGCTTTGATCCAGGCTAGCTGCAGCACAATGCTTCATGCTCCAAGAGGTTCAGATAACACATCAGCGCGGGCACATCCTTACCCTGGGTGTGGCCTTTGCACATCCTTGGCCCAGGGTACCAGGTTGCAGATTTTAACAGCAGATTTTACCTCAATGAATCTTGGATTCCATAATCCTCAAATACACCATCCCATCCCCAGACTGATGTGAGGGAAAGTAGATTAAATTTCTGGAGCCATTTCCCGAGTGCTTAATCTGAAGATCCCTTCCCTCACCATCACTTCATGACCCCAGCAGGCTGAAGCCCTTCACCAAGCATCTGTATTTCAGTAAAGCATTCTCAGCCTGTGGAAGAAAGCAGATCCTTGTCTTACCTTGGTCTGGAACGTGCAGAAGACATGAGTGAGGAATGGGTGCTCCCAAGCCAAGGAGAGGACTCTCTTCTCCACCATCGTACACTCAACGTCATCATCCATCAGCACCACGTCCTTCTTCAGGGCTTTCACAGCAAAGTACTGGTCTGTGCTCTTCAGCTCAGCCAGGAACACCTAAAAGGGAAACAGCTGCTCAGAAAGAGGGAATACCTCTTCTCAGAGGTGAGGGTAGGGGCTGAGCTCCTGGGAATTCATTGGGGGTACACCTTAAAAACCTTGATGCTTGAATCCCCATTCTGCCATTAAAGACTTTGAGTTTGCTCCTCACACCCAAAATCGTTTTATGAAGTTGAGCTCTGGAGAAGGATGAGAAGTTCTTGGCAATTACAGGAGCAGGTCCTACATGCCTGGATGGACAGGACATTCCAGAGAGCCAAACACCTCTGATAACAGAAACCATCCTCATGCAAATGCTCCTGAGATACATTTCCTGTTTTCTGACTTCAAATAACAAAACACAGAATATTGCTTCGTCAGCATTTGAAATGCAAATACCCTGCACCCGTTCTTCAGCAGGTGGAAAATGATGTCCACCAGTAATTAGACTGGTTTTGTATCAGATACCTTTCTCTCCTTCCTCCCAGTTTTCAGGTCTGAGCACATAGGCTGGGTCCCCCCGCTTCTGCAGGAGTTCCCTGAAAATGGGAAAACGAATCCTAGAGGAGTTACGACCTCTGTCTATTTTTATAGGCAGGGGAAATGCGACCTGGAGCAGCAGAGAAGGGTTTTCTAGAGACCACAGAGCAATGAAGTCTCTGCTGGAAGGCAGTGACAGTCCTGATCTTCACACTAACAGCCTGCTGACTCTGTTTTTACAGACTGAATAAATGTGTAAGATTCATCAAAGAGGTCTTTGAAGTTCTCTACCAGACACTATTTACTGAGTAAGCTCAGACATGTTTTAGCCCCGACAAAAGTTTTATTTACCCTTTTGGCTACTGCTGCATTTCACTTTGTAGCACCAGACAGAGCGTAGAGCCTAGAGCCTCCCTCTGTCTGTGCACTGAATGACCAGAAATGCTCACAGTGCTGATGCTGCAGGCACCCTTTTTACCCTCCTGTTTGTGCTGGGCACTGCTCTCCTGGGGAACTGGGGAACGTGCTGCATTTGTGACCCGTGTGGTGACTTCCAAGGAGCAGGCAGGCAGTGCCAGACCACATAGAGAGGTGGTGGTGGGAGATATCCTCATGGATCTGCCCCTCAGCCTCCCAGGATCACACAGATCCTTGGGCACTGAGATCTGCACACCCTGTCCCCTCTATGGGGAAGTGACTCCTGCTCCAAGCAAATGAGGGCATCAGGACTGACACTGACACTGGAAACTTCTGGGTGAGTTTTTGTTGCAGAAAGGCAGAAATGACCCATCCCTTCCACACCCACAATGTGCACTTCAGAGAGATTCAGAAGCTCACAGAGGCTTGGAGAGTCCATGTCAGCATGAAGGCAAAAACAAAGTACAGAATGTGCTTCAATGGAGGCATTCAAGACTGGAATAAATGAACACCAGAGCAACCTCATCTCATTAGACTTGTTTTGAGGAATGGTTTAGATTAGAAGACCTCCAGAGATCTTTTCCTTCCAATACAAATGTTTCTATTGTATCAGTGCTCTTGATTTCAGGTTAGTCTGGAATGTAGGTTTGGGATATTCTGGTTTAGCTGTGAGATGCCTCAGCTCTGGTTCCCATGCAAACTGTGGATATGATAAGTAGACACAACACCTTCTAGTGGAAAATTTCCCTGTCCATTGAGTTGGAAGTAGATGGTCTTTAACGTCCCTTTCAATCCAAACCATTCTATTTTTCTATTACTTTCAAGTATGAAAGGCCAACACAGGAAATACTTCACCAGTTCAAGAACTGGCTGCAACAATTGCTCCAGATCATTTATCAGGCAAAAACCAGCCCTTTGTCAAAGCACAGTTTCCCCCTTGGAAAGATGTGGGATGTGAGCAATATGATCCATACTCCTTCTCCTTACTGGCTGTGAAAATACAATGGGGAGTCCCCCTGAAACTGTCTCTCACAGCTTTGTGCTGGCACCGAGTAACATGAGTCCCCTCCCAGGGGATATCTGCAATGGGGAAGAACAATCCACAATTCATCAGGATTAATGAATCCACTGAAAACAGGTGGTTCTTGTTTCAAAAGCACAAATTCTTGGCTGTTACAAAATTTGCTTTGGGCTCCAGCACAGATCAGAGCTGGGAAAGAGCAGTTTCTGCTCCCAGCTGGGGACCTACTGCTCTGGAGAGCAGAGGTGATCCACACTCAGCTTCTCAGCTCATGCTTCCACCTCCCTGCAAAGAGGGACAGCACAGAGACCCTTCCCACCAGCTCTCTGGGGATATTCAGGATCCATCAATCTGCACAGAAGGGGAAGCTGAAGCTCTACCTGGGGCATTCCTGATTCCTGTCCTGTCATGGGCACTCATGAGAGAGCAACTAATGGGACAGGGAGAAGAACAAGGTGAGGAGAAGATGGAGTTCAGGATTCAGCCATGCCAGAGCAAGGATTTTTTGAAGACTTGGAGATTTATCTGCCATAGTGTGGCAGCAGGACCAGGGCAGTGACCTGTACTGGGCACTGGTGAGGCCACACTTCAGATCCTGTATTCAGTTTTGGGTCCGTCACTACAAGAAAGACTCTGAGGTGCTGGAGTGTGTCCAGGGAAGGGAACAGAGTTGGGGAAGTGTCTGGAGCCCCAGGAGTGGCTGAGGGAGCTGGAAAGGGGCTCAGCCTGGAGAAAAGGAGGCTCAGGGGGGACCTTGTGGCTCTCAAAACTCCCTGACAGGAGGGGACAGCCAGGGCGGTCAGGCTCTGCTACCAGGGGACAGGGACAGGACAAGAGGAAACAGCCTCAAGTTGTTCCAGGGGAAGTTGAGACGGGATATTAGAAAAATTTTCTTCGCTGGAAGAGTGGTCAGGCATTGGAAGAGGCTGCCCAGGGAAGTGGTGAAGTCACCATCCCTGAAAATGTTCAAAAAAACACATGGATGTGGCACTTGGGGACAGTTTAGTGGTGGTCATGGCAGTGCTAGGTTAGCAGTTGGATGCAGTAACCTTAGAGGTCTTTTCCAACCTAAATGATTCCATGTTTTTTCCTAAGTGTCCCTTCAAAGCAGATGTTATCTGTTGCCACACAAAGCTACATGCAAATGCACACAGTGTTGTCCCAGTCCCAATGCTTACCTTGCCAAAACTGCCCTTCCCCAGCATCTTGTGCAGGACAAAATCTTCAATGGTCAGTTTTAACTGCACTTGGTGCTCCTGCTGTTCCTGGGACTGTTCTCCCAAGTCTGACTCTATGAGAGACTCTCCCTTCACTGTGCCCTCCACTGGAGTCTCCCAGGAGATGCCTTGTGGCTCTGCAACACACATCAAAGCACCCAAATGAACCCCTGGACAGGAATAGAAAATCCCCAGAACACTCACAGGTGTTCTTCTTAGAGGTTTAAAAGGGTATTTCAAACAAATGGAAGTGTGGTGGCCATCTCAAAGTAGATTGGCCCTGCTCCCACACTGCTTTCTCTCCAGAGGAAACGTTACTCCAGTGGAAACTGCATCTTCTTCAGTAGCTCTTTTAAATTTACAAACCACTTCACAAACTCCTTCATCTGTCTTTCTGTTTTGTGGCATAAAATCCCGAATTTCTGGCCACCTGTCTGTTCCAGTCCTTCTTGCTGCTTGTCATTATGATGTGGTTCCATTTTTTCAATGTCTTTTCAAAACCCTAGGCTAAGCTAGATGAAAAGGCATTTTCATACTGTGTTCCTGCTCTGGATGTGAAGCATTCCAAATCAACCATTCCAGCTGGCCTGGAGTGAAATCACTCAGGGTTTTGTCAATACTCCACTAACCTGGATTTATAAAACCTTTTAAGACATTTTGTCCTTCACTGGATTTATCCCATTGCTGTAACTGTCCTAAAATGTTGAACACTACTCAGCAGCCAAACAGACCCACATGTGAAACAGATGTGAAACCACCTGAGGCTTTACTATTTCACATCAGCATTGCCAGTTCCACTTGTAGAACAGAACAGAAATAAACACAGATGGGGACATCATTTATTTCTCCTTGGGGTCCAAAGTCTCTCATTTACCCTCCTAAACATGTGTTCTTGCAGCATAGAGAGCTGTGACACCTAGATCAGCTCCTGGGTGAGTGAAGTGGAGGTCTATCAGTGGTTTTCAAAGCCACCAGAAGTCAACCTCCACCCAAAAATATGAAATCAGAGAGAAAATTTATTTTGCCATGGTGATCAGAAGGATTACAAATATCCTGTTTAGAGCTTGGTAATAAATTCCCCACTCATGTCCAATTAACCACCTACAAACCAAACAACAACAAAGCTGCTGCCCTGTATCACCAGGAGGAATTACCTTTTTTTCCTGTTGTAGATGCTGGCAAAGCCTGAAGTGGTGTCACATCCTTCACAGGAACAGGGAAGCCGATTTCCAGAGGTCCATCCCTGGAGATCTGTTCACTGTCACGCTGGCAGCGAGCCTGGGGCACAGGAAACAGCAAATTTTTGAGCCAAAAGTCACATGCCAAGCTCATGAACAACACAGTGACTTCTTGAGTGTGACTCACAGAAGCCAAGACCTAGAAGAGCTCTTTGCTTATGAGAAGATCATCTAAAAATGCTTGAACTATTTACCTGCTGAGTGCTCTCTATCATTGCCAGAGCTTCAGCCATTAGTTTCTGGTTCACTCCACAAAGATTTGCTACTTTGGTCTGGCACTTGTGGTGGACGTTCATGCCACAGGCTGAAATAAAGAACACGAGCTGTCAGGACAATGGAGGCTGTAAAGGGCTGGGCAGGAGCAAGTGCTGCTGTTGGCCAGGGACAGAGATCAGCCACCTAAAGAGCTCTTGAGATGGCACTCAGGCAGTTTGTTGGCTCCCTATAGAGACTATTTTTGTATTTTCTTCTGGCCAGAGGTTGCATTCCACATCCATCAGCATTTGCAGGTACAGGCTCTAAAGCCATTATCTCAGAGATAAACTGCAATCACAGAAGAGGATCCTCCCATTGGTTTAGGATTATGAAGACAGTGAAATATCTCGGGTCTGACAGTGGAAATAGAGCTTACAAGTTCATACTGGGGGCGATTTGGGAGGATAACAGCATCACTGTGACGTTCTTTGTGTCTTTGGGAAGCAACTCATCATCCTTCTGGATCAAACATCTCTCAGTACATGGACAGTTGTCCTCATTCTTGAAGAATGATCCTCCTTGAAGGACAGTCCTGCAGACCACTCCTTCACCCTCCTGGTGAAACCATACTGCTTTTGCAGAGAAGGGCGATAAATGAGATTTGGATTTTCCAACTGCCACCCTCCAAACACAAGGATCCCTCCCAAGCTCAGCTGGTGCCACCTTCTCCAGGGACTCACCATCACACTTCAGCCCCTGCCGTGCCAGGCCCCAGAGGAGGGTGCCACAGTGCTCACAGAAGGTGGGGCTCTTGTAGTTGTAGACTTTGAAGCGGTGGGGCATGTCGATCTTGAACCTCTCCTTGTGGAACTGCAAAGACAAAAGCCCGCCTCAAAACCTGTAATAGTGGGGGGAGTTTTGCACCACTTAATTAGTGGTTTGTTTTAGTCTTTTTTGTCTTTACTTAGAGCCAGGATGAAAAAATACGTGAAGGAAATTGATTTTTTCGTGTTCGGGCTTGGTTGTTTATTAAATCTTAATAAAAAGTACAGAGAGTTCAACAGCATTTCTGGTTACCTGCTAGAAGTGAGGCAAATGGAGGAAGATTCAGTTGCTACAAGGTCTTTTAAAGTTAAACAGTTTAATAGAGAGTTAATATTTATATTATTTATTTTTTTAACTTAATAATTAAATTCTTACGACTTTTAATGTGATATTAACTGATTAACTAGAAATCATTCCTTGAAACTTATGAAGAAGAAGGAAGATGAACAATGAAAGAGACATTACTCAAAATTTTTTATTTTGTCCCCTACTTATTATTATATTATAAAAACCTTAAATTTAAAACCTTTTATCAAGTGAAAGTACACACTTTTATTTAATTAAACACTCGTGATTTTAACTGTATCACTCAAATTTAGAAGTGAAAAACCCACTCCTCCTTTCCACCTCTACTCCGTGTGGAAAACCAAACTTGTACCACAGAAGTTGGTTTGTCTACCACCCTCTTATCCTCAGGTATGACTGCCAGGCAGAAACTGTCTATCAGGCACACAAACTCAAATTTTGATACAAAACTGCAATTCAGAGGGAATTGGGTCATTTCATCCCTGGCCTTGACCAAAGGACTGCTTGTGCCTCATTTACATACCCAGGCTCCTCTAATGCTCAGTGGGAAAACATTGGTACTTTTAAAAATTATTCACCTTATCCTGCAATGGATGTCTATATCTGTTGTCATGAATCACTCCTTGGAAGAGCCTGCTGTAATTCTTTTAATATGAAAGGTGATGACAAAGTTGGTTGCATCTACCCTGGAGATGTCAGAAGTGAGAGCAATCTCATCTATAAATAAAAATTGTAGAAGGAGAACAGGAGCCAGGGTAGGACTGAGAGTAAACCAAAGTTGTAGGACACAAGGTAAAGGGAATAGTCCTATCAGGAGTTTAGGATCTGTTTTTGCCTACCAAAAAGAAAAGTTTAGAATAAACTGACATGAGAAAAATAAAGCAAGTAATAGTGGAGATACCAGATCTCCCAGTGACTGTTTCAGATAAGACAAAATGGGATGTTCAAGCACAAATCTGAAAATTCAGCCTGATGTGCAGCCTAACATTAGATAGTGAAGAGTTTTCTCCAGTAAATCTTCAGCTCATGTCCATGACTTCCCTCTGAGTTATACTTTATGCATTAGAAAAATGTCAGTTCTGATTCAGCAACAGCTTATTCTGCAGCTGCATTTGAGTAAATCTTAAGTAGGAGGTAATGAAATCACTGGGAACATAAAAAGCAAAGGGCACAGATCAAATCACAGAGTCCTTAGCTCAGTAGGACCTCTTGCTTCATCAGAAGTTGCTTTTCAGGGATGTAGGAGAGATCTGAACGACACTGAAGTTTTTTTAAAAGGAATAATAATAAAATAAAACATAAAACACAAAATGTAAAAGAAAATAACAACAACAACAACAATAACAATAATAATAATAATAGTAATACCACCTACCATTGTTTCTCTGCTATTGACTGCTGATCCTGTACACTTGGCTATTACTTTATCAATGCACTTCTTATGAATGGCAGCGTTACATTCTGCAACAGCAAGCGTGTCATGGTGTTAATAAGGAAATTCCTTAGGAAAAGATTAAGTAAATAATGACAATAAGAAAACAAAACAAAGAGTTTCTTACGTCTGCATTGATATCCTTGTTTATTCAGACCCCTGAAATGAACAGAGCAGTGGTTAATTCTGAGTTGTCTGAAAGCCTCAGTAGAAGAAAGGAGAGGAATAATCACTAAAGAAGGAGAATAAAATTGTTTGCTTTTTATCACTCTTTGTAGGGATTATTTAATTTCATTATCTTCATTTAATCTAATGGTGGAGTGATTCTCTGGGATTCTCACAGACTTTTCAGCACACATTCACATCCTGAATTTCATGCTATCCAAACAGCAAACTGGACCGATGAGAAATGCCTGTGCATTTCGCCAAACCCAAAAATATTTGTAAACAATAAATTTAAAAGAGAGGGGAATTTTCACAGAACTGCAAACCACATCCTTAAAGTGATGCAATAACTCTACATGTATGATGCCAAGGGTCTTACAGGAGGAGCACAGATATTCATCAGGGAATCACAGAATCTTTTAGGCTGGAAAAGACCTTTAAAATCATCACGTCCAACCATTAACCCAGATCTTCCACATCCAACACTAAACCATGTCCCCAAGTGACACCAGAACTGTTTCCTGGGGTTAAAAGGAGAAGCAGCACGGGCCATTTTCCATTTACCATACAAACTCGTGGCACACGGAGCAGAAGGTGGGCTGTGGGAAGAAGGTGGCTGTGAACTCGTGACACTTGACATTGTGGATCTTGGCCTGTTTGATGGCTCCCCTGCGCTGGTGCAAGGAGAAGAAACCTTCAGCCTCACAGTCAGCCAGGTCCTTTGCATCTGGGAGGAGAGGAAAGATGTTTAAGTGCACCCTGTCCTGGTCAGGCACCTTGAGAAAATGCAGTTGCCCAAATAGTATGTGACTGAAGCTGATGATTCACTCATGGTAATGAATACTCAAATAAATATCATTTTATAAACCCACAAAAGTCTCATTTGGATGGTTTTTATCCACCATTCCTACACTAAAATGACTTTAGACTTGAGAGTCTGAGCTCCCTTGACTATTCACAGTGCTGCTTTTGAAATGCAGAACAAAAATTTCCCAAGGAGAGGTAATTTAGACATAAAACTCTAACTCTGTGTGGCACTGAAGAAGCACAACCTTAAAAGGATGAATTTACATAAAAAATAATAATTACTGATATATGGACACAAACACACGTGTGTGTATATATATATATATATAGAGAGAGATATTTAACAGAATCCTTCCTGTGTGCATATACATGTGTCAGGAAGCAGATATTTATGGCCCTAGGATATTCCTCTTGTTATTTTTCCATGCCAACACTTGCTTTGCTGTTTGCTGTGCCCTTGCTGTTATTCCCAGTTATTTAAACTTTTTGGCAAACAAACCAATTCTGACTTCACGTGCACTTCTACACTGCCTACAAATCTGATATTCACACAGGAGATCAATCTCTGTTTTGTTTCACTCCTGCAATGCACAGAGTTATTGTATTTTTCTTTTTTTTTGCTTTTTGTTAGAGTTCGGATTAAAAGTTTGAGAGATGATATTTTGTGTTTGGACTTAGATTTATTAATTTTTATTTATATTATAGTGAATTTTATAGTATTTTTAGTTAATAAGTTGAAAATGGTGATGTATTTTATTTTTTATATTTTTTTAAGGGTTAATTTGTTTAATTAAGAACAGATATTTAAATTATTTTTATTTTTAATTTAATAATTAAACACTTGTGACTTGTTATGTGGAATTTTTTATTTAATTAATGAAATTAAATTATTATTATTAAAACATTGTTATTAAATTAAATTATTATTATTTAATTATGAAATTAATAAAATTATTTAGATTTATGAAGAAGAAGGTAAAAAAGAAAAATTTTTGTTTTAAAATTTCTATTTTGTTTTTTAGATATTATATTTTAAATTCTTAAATATTAAGTTTTTTATTATATGATATTACACACTTTTATGTAAGCTATATACTAGTGATTTTAGTTTTATTATTTAATTTTGGAAGGGTTTTTTATGGCTTTTAGGTTAAAAGTAGTGATTTTTTGGGGGTTAGTGTCTGTTAGCACAGAAAGTCTAAAGTTCTCAGTATCTAAGATTTCAACAGTGAGTCACGCAGGTCACCTGTGGGAACTGGTCCCCTGTGTGACCTGATGCTGATCTTGATATTTGTAATAAAAACAAAACTTGCATTTTCTATGCTTTGGCCTCCCTAACACCCTGTCACACACAAACAGGAGTCCAATCTATATTAAAGGTAGGGACAGTTAAGAAAATATCAGCGTGGCCATGGCTGCAGTCAGTGCTTCTGTTTCCATAAATGGAAGAGCCTTCCAGATACCTGCACCTCACAGCTTCACCCTACACCTGAGGATATGAGAATTTTGGCAACAAAGATGGGAGAATAAGACCAAGCATTATTAAACCCATTTCTTTTCAACAAAGCAGAATACAGCCCTTCCAAGGAGAAATTTTCCCTGATATCTGCCCTGAGCATCCCCTGTCCCTGTTCCCTGGGAGCAGAGACTGATCCCCGGCTGTCCCCTCCTGTCAGGGAGTTGTGCAGAGCCACAAGGTCCCCCCTGATCCCCCTTTTCTCCAGGCTGAGCCCCTTTCCAGCTCCCTCATCCCTCCTGGGGCTCCAGACCCTTCCCCAGCTCTGTTCCCTTCTCTGGACATGTTCCAGCCCCTCCATGTATTTCTTGTAGTACATAAAGCAGAATGATTTCAGGGGGAGCTGCCTCCTTATGTATCTGTTCTGTCTTGTTTAGCTTAATGGGAATATCTGCCATTTAGTGGTAAACCAGCCAAAAAAATCTGCCTTGCAATTCACAGAGGAATAGTCACCGCACAATAAAAATGACTTTTCTGGAGTTTTCGTTTCAGTTATGTTTGTTGTTATGGATCAGTCAGTAATAACACAGGCACTGCTTTTAGTGAAGACACCATGTCTGCCCCACAGCCCAGAAATCACAGCTATAAATTAACAAACAGAATCACTTGCCACTTATTTCCAGGAAGTATCTTGCATTCATCAGCATTCGCCCTTGAGGCTTCAGTTCTAGCTGGTTGAGATAAGCAAAAAAAAAAAAAGAAAAAAAAGTCCATTAACCAGTCATTCAGAGAAGGAAAAACCATTTCAGATGACTTTCAAGCGATCTCCTTTTCCCAGAGGGAAGTGATGAATAGCAATGAATGCCAATTTTCAGGTTGCTCATACCCATGTGAGGCAACAAGGCAAGGTAGGAGCAAGTACAGAGACAGGAGGGTTGATCACCTCATATCAAACCCTCAGAGCAGCATGATAGGAGAGATGAATGTGATTAAACCACAGAAGATGGAGGCAGCTTTTTAGACACCAAATTAGGACCAGGACTATCTATAGAGAAAACTTGTTCCCAATGGATCCTGCAAGGGAAAAGTGGGAGCAGTTCAAAAAACGCAGTCAGCTTCTGACAGGTGATGCTGAAATCTTTTGGGCACTCAGTTCTGCAAGTCTGACTTCTTTACAGTCAACCTGAGGGATGCTACAAGCTTATTCAGACATTTTTTGGGGCCTTCCCACTGGACATGGCAATTCCCACCTACCTGACTCATCATACATAAGTGCATTTGGAGATCTGAATCAACTGGACTATGTATAATCTGGACACTACATTCTAAAGATTTCTGCCAAGATCGTTCTTGCTTGGACTACCAGGGAACACAGCCTTACATTTAGCATTCTTCTGAAAACTGTTCAAATTTATGCCACAGTAACTTCAGCGATTTTTAAGGAGTTGCTCTGACATAACTCTGAACTCAGGCAGCTGTGAATCAGCTACTTGATATTAGATAAAAATTTTAAAGCTGTTTCCCCAGAGAACATAAAGTAACTCATGTTCAGCCAGTCATACTGACATTTGTTCCCAGTGGGTTTCCTCAGCAAAGATTAATACGTGGGCACAGCTCACCTGAAGCAGGATCCTCACTAGCACAGGGCAGGTTTCAATTAAAATAAAAGTGCCAAGCTCTTCTCTTCTGACAAGTCTCTCCCTCAAGTCACACCCAAGTAGTCTCAAAACATTATTCCAGCCATTCCCACTGTACTGCTGGTGACACAAGGACATCCCCTTACCCTGTAGCAGCTCCCCAGTACATCCTGCAGAACAAGAGAGTGATGCTCACCCATATCTCTGTCTTCCCGTTGCTCTTTTTGCACCTCTCTGCCAGCACCTTGAGCTCCACTGTGGTCTCTGAGACCATTTCAGCACTTTTGTCCTTGACCACGATGTGCATGACCCGGCCATTGTTGATGTGGGCATCAAAAGTGCTGTTCCAGGGTGGGTACATGGTGGGCTTCTTCTGCACATACACCTGGCCATTCTCTGTCGAGAGGGAGAATACAAATCCATGAGACCAAATACAGACACCTACCCTGAAAAAGGTAATTTACACCCTTGACTTCATCAGTTCTGTTGAGGAGATCTCTAATGGTAACTCCACCACCATAAATACCACTTCTAATCAGGTGAATCCCATCCCAGACAACTGTCTTGTTTATCATCTGTCCCAAGGCACCACAAAATGAGACAGCTTTGCTTCAAATCCCCCAAAAGCTGGGTGCACTTTGGGATTAATGCCAGCCCAGTAGCCAACTAAGGGATCTTAAAACATGAACTGTCTTTCAGACCTGTAACCATCCTACAACGATGTAGAGTTTTCAACAAAGCAAACTCTCCCTAATGCTTTAATTCCTCTTCCTTCACAGTATCTTAATATGGTGATGGGTAAAAAAACGGGTATCTCTGAGGTTTGCAGAGGGTTCTCTCTAACTGGGTCTCTCTGAAAAGAGTCTCAGTCAGATTTATTTATCTCATCATTTATTTATCTCGGTTTTACTTCATGCAGCCCTGTAAAAATCTTGGATGCTTACTCAAGGTAAATTCTGTATCGCAGTTACCCACTGCAAATGTTCAACCCATCAAACGCTGAAGCTGAAGGAATAAGAGAAAAAAAACAGCAGACCTGTGACCCCTGTCTAAAGACCCTGATCCTATTTCCAATAATTCCAGATGGAAAAGAACACACAGCTGACAGCCTGGAAGGTGACATGTGATGAAGAAAATTTTTTCCCAAAATGAGAGGACTAATTCACAAAAAATCAGAGACAAAAATGAGACATAAACTTTCCAGCATCCCGGAAAACAGAAATCTCAGTAAAGGACCATTATTTCTTTGCTGCATCAGTGAAAAAGCCACAGATGTGAAACACAGCAGTTGCAAAACAAGTGCTTTCATTTGTGCTGCACTCCAGGACACCGGGCTTAAACAAACAAACCCTGGAATGTGAATGAACTGCCCGATGGATGGGATCAGACAGTCACCGCTGACGGCACTGGAATTCTGCCAGGGATTTATCTAACCCCGGGTTCCTGAAAAATAAAATAGCAACTCTCTTTCCGGGGAGCAGCTCCCACTGTAGCTGGGGGAGCTTTTCCTGGAGGCTTTGCTGAGTTCAAACATGGAGCAGGATCCTTCATGAAGCAAATGTCACCAAGGACAGGTGGCAAAATGGCAACTGGCCAGGTGGCTTGTGAAGGCAGGAGCCACTTTTAAAGGGCAGACTCTTTTTATATCTCAGAGGCACATATAATTTCTGAAATATTTTGTCATCGATTATAAATTGCTGTAACACCTCCAACTGTATGGAGGTGTGGTTTGGGGTTTTTTGGGTATTTTTTGGTTTGTTTTTTTTTCAGATTGTATTATAATGTGACAGGGTCCCTTTTACAAAATAAGCAAGTGGAAAAATGTAAAAGGCTGCCCAAGATCTACCCAGAATTTCTGAAATTCTTCACTGTGGTCTTGCTGTGACATCCCTATGTCCATAGAGGATGTCCATCACTCCCAGGTCCCTGGGGACCTCTGTGCCAATGGCCTTTTCGTTATGGCTGGTTGACAAGGAACAGCCTTTGGCATGAACCCAAAGTCAAACTCCCCATTTTTGGAAACCAAACACAATTTTCATCTACCACTGTTCTGTTTGCAAAAACTCAACCAACCAACCAACCAAAAACAAAACCAAAAAACCCCACACTTTGCCAGTGCTAAACATAGAACCACAGAATGGTTTAAGTTGGAAGGGACCTTAAAAACCATCCAGTTCCATCCCCCTGCCACGGGCAGGGACAATTTCCACTATCCCACCTTGCTCCAAGCCCTGTCCAACCTGGCCTTGAACACTTAGGCATGTCCTGCCCTGCTCAGCAACCATTTCAACCCTGAAAAACTTCTTCATGGCCAAAAGTCAGAGCACAAGGCTGGTGGTCAGGATGATTTGCATCTCTCACCAGCTGTGCAGCTGGTCCACTCCCACTCCTTGGTCATGCCAAAATTTTAGCAAAAATTTTTAGCCAAAATTTGTATAGAGGGGAGATAGACATATAGATCTATATATACATCTTTTAATCCCATTACAACTGAGTAGCAAGTGCTTTATCAAACCAGGCAGCTGGAGAGCAAATTATGACCAAAAAGAAAAATAATCATCAAGCAGGGATAAGACAGTTTATGGCAGTGTTGGATTAACAGCTGGACTTGATGTTCTTGGAGGTCTTTCCCAATCTTAATGATTCCATGATTCTACCTCAAATATATTTAATTACTGTTTGTCTGGAGACCTTTTGCCTTCTTGAAGCCTGTTAGAGCACAACAGCTCCTTGGGATGGTCACACTGAGAGCATTCCTGGCATTTAGAGTCAGGCTCATCTCCCTGCATGTCAGACACAGACCTGGACCTCTGAGTGGTCTGTCTGGTCAGGGGAGACACGGGGCTTTTCCAGGCTGTGATTCACCACACTCATCAGGGACGTGTTCCTCAGGCTGGGATTGCTCACACATCAGTATCTGGGAATTACAGGGCAGATGGATTCTGTGGTGGCCTCACTTTTCTCAGTCCCCTTAAGGTAAAGTTGGCCATCCACATATTTCAGCACCCTCCAGCAGCAGATTAACAATCCCACCCTAGGAGGGGAGTCTGAGGTGAATCAGTCCCAGGAGGTTCACTGATGGATCCATCTGGCTATCCCACCATGCTCTGAGCCATCACCAGATGAAATTACATCCCAGTAACAGAAATCTCCTAATAGCAGAAAGTCACTTTTCCTACACTCAGCCCTCACTAATGGAGAAAAGTTCCCTCAAACACAATTTTTTATTTCTCGTTGGCAGAGGATTAATTATAATAATAGCTAAAATAATTATAATTATTACAGTAATAATTAAAATAACTATAATTATTATAATAATTATGATTATTGAATATGAAGAGCACAAAAATTACATCCCTTAGAAAATACTTTTGTGTTTGTTGGATACCAGAAAACACTTTCAGCTCTGTGTCAGACAAATAAATATAGGTCTGTTCTGACCAAATTGATTTTATTCACTTTTGAACTGACACAGATTTCAATTTGAGTTATGGCTTTCAAAAGCCTCATTAAAGAAAACAGGCAAGCTCTGCACAGAGCTAAAACAGAACATATTTTCTGATAAAAATGAGATCTTGGAGATACCTTGTCATGCAGCATTTTCTTTCCTTTTGAATTTGCTATTCACCACATCTTCCATTATTATTTTAAGTATCATTTAAAGCAAGACAAAGTTCAATGTGATAAATGCTGACTCTTGAACAAAAAATGAACCCCAGTGAAATACTGAACTATTTTAAAATTCTAATTTTTTTAAACTACTTTAACATCCTCGGGGGATTACAGCCATGGGGATTCTCAATAAATAGGGATTTCTGAGTGGATTTTATTTTTCAAAGAATCACAGCAGTCATATTAGAAATTTATCAAAGATTTAAGCTAAATATCAGCCAATATGAGTAATTCCCTAACCTGAAGGTCTTGCTCTTCATGATTCTTCAAAAGCACAACTGGAGAACTTTTTATCTTTTCACCGGAATTATTTTCATGCATAAGACATATAATAAATGTTTTCCAAAGGAGGACTCGTCAGTGTTGCTCAATCAGGATTAATATGCAACAATGCAACAATCCATAGATCCAGACACAGCAAGGAGGTCTCATTTTCAAACCTTTTACACAGCACAGTAATTACACAGAGAACTTAACTCTCTCTACAGACACTGGGCTGTTTGAGTGGTTCTTTTTGTTATTTTTTTAATTTAAATTATGGGAGTGGCTGCGTCTAACAGTTTTCCCCCCAAGAAGTGATTTACAAAGATGGCTCTGCCAGAATATTTTAGCACACTCAGATTTCACCTATCTGGAGTCCCACTGACAAACCAACAACTGCTCGTGGAAGGGTGAAACCAAATACAGCTCAGCTCATCTGCTCTGTCACATGCTGAGGCTTGTAACGCAGCTGATAATATCCTCAAATTGAAGACACAGATTTGTTTGGCAGCATCTTAAAATCAGATTGCCTTGCAGACCACGCCAAGCCCAAACTTGCACTATGCTGGGACACACAAAGGGCTTCACAAATCTTTATCAAGTGGAGCTGGAAATGGATGATCTTTGAGGTCTCTTCCATGCTATTTTATAGTTCATTCTATGATTGATCAGTGTGTTACCTACACAGAGGAATGACACAGAAAAGCACAGACATGACTTATAAATCTTAACCCCACCCCACTTACCTGACTCCACGGCTTCTTTAACCATCACGGCGCAGTAGGGGTTAATCACCTCCCCCTGGGATGGCAGGTAAGGGCCACTGTCATAGTTGGACAGACCAATACGCAGGAAGGGAGACATGACAAGTCCTGTGCCAAACAAAAGACAGGAGACACTCGGGAGAGAGTCTAAAAATTCCGCTGGTTTTAACCAGCCCTTATCTCCGTCGGACAGCCGCTAGTTATCCATCCAGCTGGAGCCTCTCTGACTTCCTTCCACGGACTGACCCAGCGCTGCTGGACGTGCCCAAGGTACTGAAACTCAGCTGTGGGCTTAACCACGGAGCTGAACTCATCCCAAGGCTGGAAAAACCCACGAGAGCAGCTCTGAGCACCGATGACTTCACACCGACTGCCGGGAATGAGGACGACAATGCACAGGAGTCAGAAATCAGAGCTTTCTTGGCTTGGGATAAACCTCTGCTGTAATTTATGTTGAGTCACATCAAGAACCTGAATGCTATGTGAATAGAGAGGGGTTTGGGAACACTGTTGGAAGCCTGCAAGCTGAATATGAAACTGTGAAATAACTGTGCACTATTTATATGCGGCAGGGAAAGGAGCTCAGGCTTTCCTGGGTGCTGAACCATATTCACAAGTGAAGCTATAAAGAGAAAGTTCAGCTCATATGAACCACACTGTATAGACAGTGAAACAAAATACCCCACCAGAAAAAACAGCACCTCGGGATTTATTTTAAGCAGCTGAAAGCTGAAACAAATACAATCATGATGCCAGGAAACACTACAAAACCTTTGGGTTGAAACACCACAAAACTTTCTCTGCAAGGTCTTTCAAAGCCTTCAGAGAGAAGGTTTAATGAAACCAGAAATTATTAACTGCTGTAGCTAGTGCCCATCATTGTACCATCTGGGCCCAAAACTGGGATTTACCACCCAACTTTTGTCTCATCATCTGAGCTTGTCATTCTTGGCTGCTCTTCCAGTCAACAGGGAGCAAGAGGCACTTTGAACTCAGCTGCAGATGTCTGTCTTGGACCACCAGAGTTAAAAGACATCAGTGCTACCACCAGCTGTTATCTGTCAAATATATTGACAATGACACCTTGTTCAAGCACAACAGCAAAAGGATGAATGACTTGTGGTGTGGGATGCAGCCAAGTCTCTTCTGCATTTTGCACATAAAAATGATCTTTCTGAAGGGAAGCTTCTCTAGCCTCACATGGAAGAAGTTCCAGGTTCTTTGCTGGGAATAGCATTTCCTTACCTGTAAATGGTATTTTCCTGACAGATATGTTCAGTCTCTGAGAGCGGCTTCTCTTTTCATCACTGTTGTGGGCAATATGGAATGGTTTTTCTCAGCTGAAGGAATAACTGCTCCTCTGGCCAGGCTGACTTCAAAACCTGCCTCTCTGTTCAAGGACACAGGAGGGAAGACCATCAAGGAGAGAGGAAATCTTGAGGAACTGAGATGTAGCCCTTTGCTTGAGTGTCTTCTCTCTTCCCCAGCAGTGTGCAGCAATGAGTTTCCATCAGCCCCTTGTACAAAAGTCTGGGGCTGCTACAAAACCCAGAATAACTTTTCATCAGCACATGGCCAGGTTGCAGCAGGTTGTTCCACTTGTATCCTGGATCTGATAAGATCTTCTCCTTCCTCCTGTTTTATAAAACAAAGACAAACAGCTGCAGTTATTACTGGGACTGGAACACCAAATCTTCTGGCTGAGTATTCACACGCACTGAGCACTCACATTCCAACATTTTCAGACACAGATGGCTCATGAAGCCAACTGTCCACGTTCTCTGACAAAGAATTTGCCTTCCCAGAAAGTTTCCCTAAATTTACTACTCTACATCAGGCCAATTTATACAATAAACAGCATCTGAAGACTCTCCTGGATGTGTTAGCCAACAGTCAGGCTGAGTTTTCAGGAAAAGAGCAAAAAGTCACCAATTCTCTTTGATACTGCACTGAAAAGAGGAAAAAAACCATCCTGTTTCTGGGGAAGAGGGGATGGGGCAGAGAAAGAGAAAAACGTCCTGTGACTCATGTCTGTTGTGTATCTCTAGGAATGCAGATGTCATGGATCTCTGCATGTGGCATTGCCAGGAAAACATCATTGCCAGGAAAACTCCCAGAAGCTGGTTGGAAAGGCAAAGCACCAGGTGGGGCTGGATACAGGCAATCAGGACAATCCTGTCCTCCTCTGGATGAGGGCAGCATCTCGGAAGGATGTTTCACATTAGCCAAGTGCCTGATGAAGCTGCTTTGGAGAGCCACTTGCATTTAGATAGATCCTCAAGCACAGACAGACCTGTGGCACTGCAGAGAAGTACAGTGAGTGGTTTGTGAGTGCTCCATGGCAAGAAAAGGCTAAAAGTTCTGCCTCAACTGTCAGAAGCAGAGAAACCTGATCAATTTAAGAAGGGAAAAATCTCTTCAGTGGAAAAATAGATATTTTCCCTCTCTGTGTGATGCAGACATTTATTACTACTTAGACATTTCCTTTGTTTCAAAAAACAAGAAGCCTATGAAGTCTAAAGACAAAAGGGAAAATAAATCAAAGGGTCTCTGGCAGCAGAAGAGAAATCCAAGGAGCTGTATATTCTGTAGCATCAGTGTGGAAAGCTAAAGATGGCCAAAGGCTAAAACCAACAGCCAAAACATCTTCTTTGAACCTCTGTGTGTGAACAGAAATGTCCTTTCTGCTTCTATCATACTCCACCAATTGTGGTCACTGCTGGGAAAGGGAAAATGATGATCCTCTTTCAAATTCCTAATTCCTACACCTCTGGCTTTAGGATTAAGCATTCCCTTACCAGGACTTTCCAAACTCACCTTCAAAAGCTCAGAGTGCCAGTCAGAATTATTAGTCAGTATGCTGGGCGTCTAAGCACATGAATGCTGCTAAAAGAATCCAAAGATATTTTGATGGCTCTTCAGCAATAAAATGTGGTAACACTATTGACTCAGGTACTAAAGAAATAAAATTAGGACTAAACATTTGAGCTGAAATTCATCACACTTCAATTAAATCCATGTATTCACAACATAGGCAGAACTGTGAAAGCACCTTGTCCTGCTAAATACTCCTATCACTGCTCCAAAAATCACTGCTGGGATGTGCTACAAGACACCTGTTCAGGTCTATGGATCAGCTCCCTGAGCAGTGACATTTAAAACTTTCCTTCATCTTAAATTCTGGATGTTCCCTCCCTCCCCTCCAGTGCAACACTTCATTTTGGCCCTGTGCAATCAAGCACTTCCTGATCAGGTATTCCAGAGATGTTGTGGAATCTTCACTCTTGAAATATTCAAAAGCCATCTGGGCATGATCCAGGGCAGCTCCTGGTGTCCCTGCTTGGGCAGGAGAGGGGGACAAGAAGAGGTCACTTCAAAGTTCAAGCAGCCTTGAAAACAGCACAGTGGGTCTGTGAAGAAAAAGTGGGATAGCTCTCACCAAGACCCAGACGTCTGCAGCATCTGCATCCCCATGTCAGGCAGTCACCTGGGCTCCTGAGAGAGGCACAAACAGAAATTGGCACCTTCAGATCCTGAGCTGGAACCACCAATGTGAGATTTCCCTCCTTTGAGAGCCAGTGGGAATTCGTGGGGATGATCTGTTCACATGAAGCACCTTCACTGCAAGATCTAGTTTTGATCAGATTCCTCCAACCATGAAAATTTCAATGGATCCCCTCAATGTATCAAATCTGAAAGACTTCACACAAACCAGCTGATGACGGGAGATGCTCTGCAGCCTCCAGCAAACAGGTGAGAATTTTCTACCAGCTGCAAAAGCACGTGGGATTGGCACAGTGAGAATCAGCACTGATAAACAGCTGCCCTTCTAAGCCTTGCAAGGGCTGGCTCAAGCTTGCTAAAACCAGAGTTTACTGCTGTACCAGCTTCGTGTGAGCACTCTGCTCTGGGGTGGATTTCTTTACTCTGCCCAATAAATCAGACAGATAACTGGTTTCCTGCTTCTCTCCACTGTCTTTCCTGAAACCACCTTGGCTTTGGCCCAAACATCTGTTTTCCAGGTCAGATTTCCAGCGTTTGCCACTACAGGACTGTTACTTGGCTGGCATCCATGGCCATAAACAATTAAGCAACAACACAAAACTCAGCTCCAGCACGGCTCACTGTAATAGCAGCAGTTTAATTTAACACCAGAAACAGCTGCACTGGATAAAGAGAGTGTCTGCTTAATTTCCCAGTGGAAAGGACACTGTGAGGTATCTGAAAACCAAGGATGAAATGCAGCTTTCTGTAAGAGGCCACCTGCAACCTCTCCTACAGTGAAACATTAAATACGGGGTAATTTGGGTTCAGCAATGCTGCACCCCACTTTGTTGGCACAGGGGAGCTCTGCCCACTCTGGAGAATAATGCAACATATGGAAATCATTCCCAGATCATATTAGGAAGTAACAAACTACTTAACATCCTTAATCAATTGTGGTTAAGTAGAGAAGAAAAAATGAGCTCCCAGTCAGCAGAAGATCTGGATGGAGGACAGCTGCCTGTGATGGGATTTGTGCTTTTGCCTTTCACTGACTGAAAATGGATGCATGTATGACAGAGTAAAGATGGAAATTTACTGAACAAGGGCCAACTAAAAAGAGAAATATTTCTGGATTTGAGATGCTGCTTTCCTAATGTCATCAAACTGTCATTTTCTCAAGGTCAGAGGGAACATTTCCTGCTCTCTCTACTTTTTTTTTTTTAGGCAAAACTGCTTGCAAAATGAGTTCATAATCTCCAGATCAGCATCACTAAGAAGGAAAGGATCCAGGACTTATAGCTGGAGGGATGAACTTTCTTTCACCCTCTTTCCAAGGCATTTCCCAGCAAAAAAGGCAGGTCCTGACCCTGCAGAGATCTGTTTGTAAGGCTGGTGGGGTCCTGCACATGAGCATTACACACCTCAAGGCCTTCCTGCAGATTTGAAGAGCAACACTGAACACCAGCAGTGATGGCTGAAGTCCTTTTCTCCATCCTCTGATTCCTCATATCCCACAGACCAAACAGGAGGGAATGGGGATCTAAACAACTCCCCTGAGTGACTCATTTTGGGTGTCCCTATAAGCTGTTATTTCAAAGGAGACCAAACCAGCCTGTTCATGAAGAAGTTCAGAACCCCTCTGGGTGCCATCCAACATTTCTCTCACTTTCCTTTGACAAGAGGAGGAAAAGGAGGGGAATTTGGAGCCCTTTGATTTTTCCCCCCTCTCTGTAGTCAGCCACCCCATCTTCAACATCTCACAAAGGTGGAGGAGGGAGAGAGTGAGGCAAGCCAGGACCAGCAGTCTCTGATGGATTGGTACAATACCAGACTCCAGGCAACTGAAGAACCTCCCAAAACTTCCTGGAACCACTTGATTTCAAAACAGAGGTGATGCTCCCCACACAAACCCTTCCCCACACACAGAAGACCTGGGCAAAGCATTTCTTCCCCCTCTGGAAATGAGGCTTGTAGAATTTTCTAGGACCAGAGCCAGGCACAGGGATGGGCATTTCTCTTTAAAACCCTCTGGGATGTCTTGTGAAGCTGTGTTTGGAGTGAGAGGTGTACATTGGTAACAGGATCTATCTCCTATATATCCCCTACAAACTCTGTCTGGACTCTGCTGAGCTCAGGGCTTTCCTTTTGTTGCATTTGTGGTGCACAAGGCAAGACCAGAGCCTCAGGTCTATTTTCAGATCTAAAACATGATTAAGCCACAGTGGAGTTAACCCATGTGAACAGATTTACAGCTGTAGAAGGGCTGGTGTCCATCCCACGGGAGAGTTGCAGTAAAGAGCTGCTGGGAATGCCAGTGGTCACTACATTCATGCATGGATTCTAGGATGGAATCCTCAACCTTTCTAGAGACACATGTACAGCTGGGCCTTAAAAACAGGGAATTTGTGCTCTGCTATCCCCTTGGGTCTCCACACAACAATTCCTCCAACCTGACCTAAATGCAGGCTGTGCCCCAGGATTTTGCTCAGCTTTTCACCCCTCCCATCACACTGCAGCTTCCCAATCTCCTCCAGCACAGCCTGATGTCTCTTTAGAGAAAATTTCTCTCAAAGCAACCTCTCTTTTCTCTGCTTGACCAGCGAGTTTATGAGTTTACAGATGCACCCATCCTCTGTTCTGACTGACCCAGCAGGGATGCAGAGCCTGTCCTAAGGAGTGATGATGATGATGATGATGATTGATGGTGATGATGGGGGTGGTGTGCAGAAACTGCCTTTTGGTTGGGATAAAGAAGCTGGGGGATCATAGCCTGGCTGCCTGTGAGGAGATTAGGGGTGGATTCACAGGAATGTACAGAGACAACTGCACTGCACACGTGGGCTGCCAGCCCAGCCCCCAGAACACCCAGTACAGAGATATTAACATTTGTAGGGGTGCATCTTCCCCCCCTAAAGAGAATATTTCAAATAAACCCAAACCCATCCTGGAACTGTTGTTTCTACCCCATGATTACATAAAGATGGCCAAGGTCAGTCCTAGCACTGATGTTCAGCTGCCCAGTGAAAAGGACCCAGATTTTAGGGTTTGATCCAGGAGAAGATGCATTTGTGTCTAACAGTGATGACAGCTTGGAGAGACAGTGAAAAACATTTGGGTGAGGACCCCACACCAAAACCATCCACTCTGGAATTTGCTTAGAAATGGGAAAAGGGTCCAATGCACAGGAACACTCCTGAGCACTTTTTAATTTGCTCATCAAGGACACAAATTCTTAATTCTTACAGGAGAATCTCTCTCAGACACGCCTTTTGTTTTCCAGCAGACAATGTGAATTTATCTACCTTGGCAGGACTTTTAAAACTGAAACCCTTGTTATTTGAGCAAACTGGAAAGAGAAACAGAGCAGACCCACCAAATCTTTATTTGGATTAAACCCCTCCAGGTCCTGTCCCTGAAGCCAGGTCAGATCCCTTTTCTTCCCCACGTTTAATGAATTTTTGCCACATGTGGTCCTGAAACAATGCAATCTTTCTCACTTGTACTGTTGGAAAAATGCCCAACTATTCAGTTTACTCTCCTTTATAAAACTTTTCTCTTTTTTGTGCGTTTTTGGGGTCCAGTGTATCAAGAGCAACTTGTCAATTTTGCTTCCTTATTTTCCTGGAAAACTTCTGGGTAATTTATTTTCCTGTCTCACTTCATTTCTGTAACACTGGACCACACAAGCTCAAAAGAAATGTTTTCAAAGTAATTATCCCTATTGCACTAATTTAAAAATTTTAATACTATATTTTCAGGCTTTAATTGTCTGCTAACAAACACAGACCACACTAGAAGTGGCAGAACACTGTTTAACAAACACTGAACACAAAATTGTTTCAAGAGCTTTGCAATGTAATGAGGGAAATAAAAATACTTTGAACTGAGATATAGCTACAATATGTCCTTTTCTTTTGCCTCCTGTTCATTAGCATGGCAGTTTCTGTATTTCTGTGTGATTTTGGCACTGGTTCACAAATTTCTTGCTCTGGTCTTTTGGGTGTTTTTTGGTGCTTTTTTAAATGACACAGGTGGAGTGTTCCTTAAATACTTCACCATCTTGTACCAGGACGTTTTTTTAATGCACTGACTTCCTGCCAGTGCCAGCATCTGCACCTATTTATTATTCTCTTTCTCTTAAAAAGAAAGAAAAAAAATCCCAAAGAGGGGTGGAGCCTTATGAACATCCTTCCTTGTGCAGCCAGTTTAATGCTGTGTTGAATCTAATTCAGCAGTGGAGGTATTTAAGGAGGTTTTTTTAATCCAGAAAACTGCTCAGGGTATTTGGACCCTGGACTGCAGAAATGTTGGGCTGGAAAAGAGCATTTCACTCACCCCTCTGCCACTCAGCAGACTGTGTTACCTCATCCTTGAGGTGTCTGTCTGGCCACCTATCAGCAGTGAAGCTTCTTCTGTGCTTGGTGTTACCACACAATCTCCTCAAAAAAGTGGGCAAATTTGTCACAGGAGACTCAGATCATAACTGGAGTCCACACTGGAAATGCAAACCTGATTTCTGTGTGACAAAATGAGCTCTGGTGATGTGGGCCAGGCAGGATGGGGCTTGGAGCACCCTGGGATAGTGGAAGGTGTCCCTGCCCATGGCAGGGGCTTGGAATGAGATGATCTCTAAGGCCCCTTCCAACCCAGACCATTCTATAATTCTATGTATTTTAGGAAACTATTTTTGATCTAGACTGTCCCATCTTTCTCCAGAGCCTGCACTATTATTTAAAGAAAAAAATCACTGTTTTTTCCGCACTCCTCTGCAACACTGGACATTTTTTTTTATCAGGCTTAGCAGATAGGAACTGCAAAAAGATGTCTGACCATCCAGATAATTCATTTTAGGCACCCCAACTCCACGATCCCAGCTCTGGCCACAGCCCTCAGCTGCCTCCTCCTTGCCTGAAATCCTCCCAGGGAGTCTGCAGCTGGCCCAGCTCACATTTTACCACAAACAGCACCAGGGGTATCTCAGGCAATTCAGCCCTTTCCACACCTTTGCAGCTTCATGTTTATTCTGCTGAATATAATTACATAAATATATATTAGAATCAAAAGTATTTCTTTTGCACAGCAAATGCTGGCAGACCTACAGTTTCTGCCTTCATTCTCTGCTCCATCAATTTTTGCTGCCATGGCTTCACCACAATCATCCCCAGTTTGTTGTTGTTTTTTCCATCAATTTCAGGTGCCACATCTGTGCCATCTCTTGTCAACACCATCCCGACCCCAACTTCTGTGTCTTTCCCACTCCCAGTGCCTCTGGACTCCAGCCACATCCTTAATCAACTCTGATGTATCATTTCCTCTTCTTCAGTCATATTCAATTTAAAACTCCACTTCTACTTAAATAAAGCAGCTCTGTCTCCAGTTATGCTGAAAGTCCCATTTATAGTCTGGTGTCCTATTCTCAGTGTCAGAGCTCCAGAATTCCTGGGAGTCTTTCCACCTCTCCATCTCTTCCCACCCCACTCACCATTTAACTCACATCAGCTTTATCATTTATCCACCAGTTTCTTTCTGTGCTTCTGCCCTTAGTTATCTCCCTGCCTGGAAGGGACATAGAACACACAGAGTGGGATGAAGAATTAAATATAAAACACAGAGAAAACTAATTTTAGACAAAAGTGGTGAGAATCAGGTTTTTGGGATGCTTTGTTGTTGTTGTTTTAGTTACTAATTTAGTTTCTGGGATTTGGGGATTTTTTGTTTTGTTTTTTTATATTACCATATGGCTGCTTAAGCAAATCTTCATGAGTTCATCTTCATGCTGAGAGAAAAGCTAAATCATGAACATGCAGACAATATCTGCTTCACCTCAGCATCACTGTCCCAGCTCAGCTAGGCAGTGCAGAGCACAGGGAATGTGCTGTTCCTCCTTTTCTCTGCCCAGAGAAAAGCTCAGCCACACACCCAGATGTCCAGGTACACTCCCAAAATCCCAAACTGGGACACACACTGAAGGCCCCATCCCTGTCCTCTTCACCCAAATAAACCAATTCCTGACACTCAGCTTAAGAAATTCACTCTCCTACCTCGGTGGGAAATAGAAAATGTCTAGAACTCTCAGAAAGCTGTGTGAAAGCAAATCTCAAGATGGAGAAATGCAAGAATGCTGAAGATGCAAGGACAAGAAACAATAGGGCTGTGAGCTGTGTAGAGACAGGCCTCAGGAAAACATATTAAACAAGAGAGTAGAAATATGTAAGCTTAATAATGAAGCTTTAGCCACTGTTTTAAGCTATTACAAACAAGCATTGTTCAAAGCAAGATGTATGTGCAGCTTTATTAATTGGCCTAAGCAAACTTGTCAGCTTTTAATATTATACTATTGGCTAGAAAGTTGTTAAAAGGCTTTGTAACAAAGAGAACTTCGCCTGCTGTCGTTAGCAGCTGAAGCTGTTCCATCTCCTGTGCTTGATTCTGCAAAATGAGACTGATTGTGATGGAATAAAGCTTTGAGACAGCTGCTCCAGCACTCCCATCCCGTTGTTTGTGTATATAGATATATGTAAAGATAAGAGAAAGAAAAAATATCCCAGAACCAACATACCTCCTGCATAGACATTTGCATGTGGACTATTCACCCCAGGCCCCTTCACAAACAGCAGAAAGAAAGAAAGAAAGAGATCTGCTGGGTTTTCAATTTCCATTGTCTCCATGTCACTGACTGAAATGGGTCAGATGCCTGGTGGCCTCAAATGCCTCCTTCCCCCAGGGCTGAGGGAAGCCAGGTGCAGGTGCAGGTGTGTGCCTGGCACCCCAGCCTTGGCACAAGAGGGGATGGCTCCCACATGGGGGTCTCCCTTGCCAGAAGCTGAGTTAATTCAGAAATTAGATTCTGGGTGTTTTTTCTGCATTGAAACCCCCATGAGCTAACACAGGTATTGCAGAGACAAATAAGATGAGGACAGGATGGTTTACAGCTCTCCCTTAGTACAACAGACTGAATCAAAATGCACTGAAACCTTTATTTGCTTTCCATGGGGTTTGAATTTGGTCTATAAATAAGGCAGAAGGACAATGCTAATGACTAGGAACTGGGGAAACTGACTGAAAATGTATAATTGAATTTTCTAATGAAGAGATTTGGTAAAAACACCATCCTCTCCAATTTCACTACAAAATACATTGCAGAGAATCACCTTGCTTGGATGGGGAGAAAAAGAGCTGTTTTCAGGAGTTTTTATCTACTTAAACAATGTTTTTAATTGTTTTAATAACAATTGTTCTGACTCCCTCCCCTGGCACGAGGGGGAGGAGGGACAGGGGAGCTGAAAACGAAAGCTGGAGGATGCACAATATTTTACTATTTCACTCATGTTGTAAATCAAAACATAAATAGCAAGTGTTACTGTAAGGGTGGGAGGGGAAAACCTGGGTAAATTCAGCCCTCAGAACATGCACAGTCCTTCAAGACAAGCAACAGTGACTCCCACAGCTGCACTTGTCTCTGTTTTCCGTGGATAAGCAGGGCACAACCTTGTTCAAATCCCATCCACAAGTCAGAGCAGATCTCCGTAAGCCTCAGCTGCTCTTTCTGCTCTTGACACAGCAGCCCCAAAATGCCTCCCCTCTCACTGAGGTTCTCCTCCCACCTCAGCTGTCCCTGTCTTTTGCTGCTGATTTAGGTGAGAAAGAGGAACAGCCTCACCAGCACACAGAAACTCCCCAGCAAAGTGAAACGACCACATCAAAAACCTCCCCCGAAGAAAATGCTCGGATCCAAGTGAAAATTAATCATGTACCAGTTTAGATTTGAAACTTAGCATATAGGAATAGAAGTTTTTATAGAAGCTAATATAGAATTTAACATAGAAGTTAAATAGAAGTTAAGCTTCTGCTCCCACCACAATCTGGAGATTCTGGAGCTTCCTGGGGATTTATGGCACCAGGTGATCCCAAGCCTTGGTCCCTATGGGAATGTGACAGCCATCCTGCTGTCCCTGGGGATTGTTACCTGCTCTTTACTAAATCATGGGGTCATTAAAAGACCAAGCTGAATCACGGCTTCTCTTGTACCAAGGCAAATCTGTGACAAAGCTGCTTCAAGAAAGTCACTGCAGCTTTATGTGAGTGTGTGTGATCTCCTTCCCCATTTCCCCATCCCTGGAAGTGTTCCAGGCCAGGATCTGAGCAGCCTGGTCTAGTGGAAGGTGTCCTCAACCATGGCAGGGGGGTTGGAAAAATCTTTAAGAAGCCTTCCAACCCAAACCATCCTGTGATTCAATGATTCCATGACAATTCTGCTGCCAGCCTCTAGCAATTCTCTCTCTTTTACTTTTTTTTTTTTTGGTTAAAAAGTAAAATTAAGACCACATATCTGGGCAGTTTATATAGATTAGATGTTAAATCTGGACTCTCCAACAGTCATTTAACCCAAATGAGGCAACTGCTGTTCTATGTCTGATCCCAAGGAAGGAACTGTGTACAAAGTGATGAGTTACTGTATCAATGAGGACAGACAAAGATGAAATATTCCCCTACTAAACCCAAGAAAAACCTTGCTGTCAGTCCAGAACTAGGAGTACATTTGTCAGAAGAGTTTTTTACCCCCCAAAAAAACAGAATAACTTTACAAAACAACTCAGCCAAAGCCCTACGAGCAGTCTGCTTTGAGAATCCTCTTTCACACTCAATCCCTGCATCCCTGAGACGAGCCACTCTAAATCCACACCCTCAGCAAATGAGTGCATTTGCAGTGGAGTGACAGCCCTTCTGCTTGTTGGGATGGACTGGGTTTATTTGCTTGTCCAGAAACATGTGGTGCAATGACATTTGAGGCAGGAATTGCCCTTCCTGGCCTGGGTGGGCGGCTGCTCTGCAATAAAATACCCCAGTGTGATGACAGAGGAGGAATCTGTGCTGTTTAAGCTGCCTGCTGTACTCTTGCTGGATCTTCCAAAAGCGTCATACTTCACAGAATCATAGAATGGTTTGGGTTGGAATCTTAAAGATTTGCCATGGGCAAGGACACTTTCCACTAGACCAGGTTGCTGCTGTACATTGCACAGATCCCCCACTGCTTCATCAGCCATAACTTTACCACCAAAGCCCTTCATGTGCCAGACCTAAACACAGCTCAATCCATACCCTAAACCTTCCTCCTTCTGCAGGAGGGAGGCCTGTAGGAGCTGTCCCCAGCCCCACACACCCCTCTCACCATAGATTCACACCCACCTCCTTACCAGCGCTTTTTTCTCAGGTTTTTTTTTCCCACTCACGTGTTTTCCTGTCTCAGACTGCAATCCTGGTGAGTCTGAGGTCTAGCCCACCTCCTCAGCTCAGGGGTCCATTTCTGCAGGCACACTCTCCCACATTACTACCAGTGTCTGGAATCACCTTTTCAAACATCGCTTTCCTGCCTTTCTAAATGGTGAAACCCATGGGCAGCAGGTGATGAGAAATGCTTTTTGTTGCCATAGAAAATTCTGGTAAACATATCTGATAAAGAATCACTTTCTTTCAACTAAAAAGCATGGGTATTTTCTGAAGTAAAGTGATGGGTTTTGCTGTAGGGTCTGAAATGTTTTGATAAGGCCAATCAATCATAATGACTCGTCCATAAGTTTCCCACATATCCTCATTCTTTCTGCCAACCAGATTTATCCACAGATCCCATCTTCCCTGATCACTATTGCCATGGGCACTGGAGATGGAGCCAACACCTTTCTGCACCACATGAAGATGTCATGTTTCACTTTCTAAGCCCCAGGAAACAACTGAATGGAAATGCACAGATCATCTTTAACTAAATTCATACAAGGCACAATAACAGTGCTCAGAATCAAAACATCTTTGTTGTGGACCAAAATATTTTCCATTAAAGAACTTAAAAACCCTTTTGTATTTTGAAAAGGAAAACACTTTCATTTCTCTTGCCCTCCAAAGCCACCTGAGTCTGTAAACCTTGATGCTTCCAGCTTAGATCCTGATGTTTTAACACTTTACCAAGGAGCAGGATTCTTGCAACACAAGGCTGCAACACCTCCTCCTTCATTCCATCTCCTTCTTTCACCTTTTCTACTTCCATATATACCATTATCTTTGTTAAGTTGCTTTCACTCATATACATTGTAGATAAGAATGTATATGTATATGGAATTAACTTATTTTTATGGCTTCATGTGCAGTCTCATCCCCTGCTCCTATCAGGGCAGTTTTAATTATAGAAACAGTCCTCCCACTGACATGTTTGCTGATAATTATCATGCAATAAATAGAAAAGTTTTTTAATGTCATTTTTGGATTTCTTGTATTGTTAAAGGTGTTTTACCTTTCTCCTCTAGACAACACATCAAATATTTTCCTTTAACTGTTTATGGTCTGGTAACTCTGAATGAAAACTGATCTTTTTCATCACTGTGGATGCCCTGTCTATGTCAGGAGATGACATTTTGGTAAATGAATGCAGATTTCTCATTAAAAACTCCTGGAAATGTCCAAGGCCAGGTTGGACGGTGCTTGGAACAACCTGGAATAGTGGCAGGTGTCCTTGCCTGTGGCAGGGGGTGGAGCTGGATGATCTTTAAGGTCCCTTCTGACCTGAATCAGAATGAATATGATATATGGAAGGCCCCAAGATTCATCATCTCCTTGTCCTCACTTATTTATCAACCAGAAACATTTTTTGTCTTTTATTGTCGGTATTTCCTATGCAAATGCTCTATTTTGTATTCCCTGCAGATAAGTGGGATGATCAGGAAAGAGGATACACTGCTTCACAACGAATGTCAAGCAAATTAAATGCCATATCAACTGAGGCAGTTGATTACTGAGAAGCAATCCAGACCAAAATGGATCAAATGTGAGGTGGAAATGACCATTTAAAAAAGAAGCAAAACTGAAAGATGTCATGTTGAGCCTATCCCCTGTGCATCTCATGGGTCTTTACGGCTCAGATAAATACTAAGAAATTCATTTGAGAGGTAACTGAGCCCTACATCCTCACTACACGTGGCACTGTGGTGACAGAGATGGGACACAGTTTAGTGAAAGCTGTGCCAGTTTCTTTCCATCTCACCCTGGGTGCATCCTTTAAAACTCTTTGCTTACTCCACTCAGCACTTTTGCCCCAGAGGAGTATGCATAGGTGGAAATAAAAATATCCCCTAAAGGGATGTCACTGCTCTGCCCCCGAAAACTGCTGTGAAGCAATGGTGTTGCTAAAAGGTAAGATACAAACCAGAGGAATTATCCATTGCTAAGACAGCTGGGTGTGATTTGAAAAGTAATTTGGGTCCCTTCCACTCTCATAGTTAATAAATGCTATCTCTGCTGCTGGATGTGATCTGGCTGGTGGTGAGATGAAAAATCTCCAACAGGCCCGATAAATAACAATATTAACACAAAGAAGCAACGATGCAGATAAATCACAAAATTGACACAAACAAGCCATGTTACAATAAAAACACTGTGCAGTTGGCTACAGAGAAGGGTTTCCAGTTTGGGCTGCCTTTGCCAATGTTTTCCTCCCAACCAGGAGCTGGATGCAAGGCAAGGAGGCAAACAGAGAACAACAGCATGGGATGGAAACAAACTGTCAGTGAGTGTTTGCAGGCTGCTTCCCATGTCAATCACCAGCATGATCCAGGGAACATTTCTGTGTGAGAACAGGCACGTGAGCAATGCTGGGAGGGAGCTGTGCAAAGCTCCTGGTACCTGTGATTACAGGCTCAAGGCTCTGATTAATCCTTTCCATGGTTTCACACATACAGGTTTTGGATGTTCATACTCCTCTATTGACTTTCTCTTCCTTTTCTATTTTAAGAGTCACTTTCTCGAAGCTTAGGCAAAGAACAACACTCTGTTTACACAAATCCTGGCTTCAGCAAAATGGGAAGCAACAGCAGAAC
Source organism: Acridotheres tristis (assembly GCA_037013685.1). Lineage (NCBI taxonomy): Eukaryota > Metazoa > Chordata > Aves > Passeriformes > Sturnidae > Acridotheres > Acridotheres tristis. The sequence continues at coordinate 3,509,706 of CM072885.1, forward strand.
GTGCAGCCAAGTGTTTTAACTTGGATCCACAAAGATATGTATTAAAAAAGCCAAGAACAGAACAACCCTCCTGGCAAAGCCCTGGCAGGTGTTTCATATTTCACCCCCTCCAAGGCTGCTGCAGAGTTCTTTGCAATTAAACTTAGATAATAAGAGAAGAAACCAAAAAGTTGCCATCAGAAGTTATATTCACCATATCGCTTCCTTCAGAAGAGAGTGGAAGGATAAACAATCTAGAAAAGGTCCCAAGGAAGAAAAATAAAATCTTGGCATGCTGGAAAAGCTAAGCTGCTTCTCTTTTTCCCTCCATCCCTCCTTCCTTGTCTCTCCCTCTTTCCTTTGAGCTCTCCACCTCTGATGGGATACTGAGCCACATGCTGCTTCTGTCAGAAGCTCTGAGAGTCAACCAAGTTAGTTTCTTTGAAAGAAAACATGCCTGAGGTGAAAAAAAAAAATAAAAAGGAAGAAAAAAAAAAAAAAAAAGCTTAGTTAGCTCCACCCTGGAAGTGTAATAACCCTCACAGCTCTCCTCGGGGTGGAAAAAAAATGAAAAGGTTTCCCCAGTGTAGCAGCATGAGTACAAAACCAGTCTGGGCACAGGGGCTGCTGAACTTCAGGGTAAGGGGTTCAGGAGGGAGATGTGAATCTTCAATAGGACCTTATAAAACGAATCATAAAATACATGTAAAAGTGAGGGGAAAGTCTAACTGAATTCTGCATTGCCTGTACCAGTACAACTGTGGCATCATCTTAAGGCAGAGAGTCTTTCCAGGCCACAACCTCTGTACAGGCTGAGCATCACTTGCTTGATTCACCTCATGGCCACACAGGGCTTGGCTCAAGAGTCATGTGAGGAAAACGAGGGGTCCAGCAGGGCTCAGGGAGCCTTGGCAACAAAAGGCTGGCAGACACCAAAGTCTCATGTCCAGCCGAGACAGCAAAAATAGACAGAGGCAACAACACTGGGATTGAGATTCAGCTCTGATATCAGGAGTTCAGGCAAGGGCAGCTCCACGGTGAACTCCAGGAAAGCAGCATCTTGGGAGGCTGGCTGATACTTCCAGCTGAATGCAGTCCTGCTCCACCACAACCAGGTGGGACAAGAACCTCCTTGGGGCAGGTGCTCCTCGCTTGTCCCTCAACTCTGCTCCTAAAGCTCATTCCCCAGAAACTCACAATGTCTGGCAGCCTCAACAGGGATGTGAAGTCCTTTCGTCAATTAGAAAGAAGGATAAAAAGAGAAATACAAAGAAACCAAGCATGCAGGGCCTCAAAGACTTGGCTCTTCAAGAATACAAAAGTTTGAACATTGCCCTTTTCACTGCAAATAGTTCTGCTGCTCCCCCCGCCTTTTTTTTTTAATAACAAGTTCAGTGAAACTTTATCTCTTCCTGCCCTAGTAACCCTACTAAATAATCTGCTGTTAGCATGACTCAATTGAGTGGCTTTCAGCTGCTGAAGTCGGTTTTTTTGGCTACTGTTCTTTCATCGGTGCAAATGAAAAAAAAAGTTTGTAAAAAGCTTTCCCCCTCTGAAAAATATCACACTCCTGGAGATTAAAAAATTAAAGTACAGCCGAAAAGTTGGTTGCTTGCCTTGTAGTTGCAATTAGAAAGGATCCGATTACAGCCAAGAGTTTAATTCCATTCTCGTTCAAGGTGCACGCAGGGAGCTCAGCCAGGCTGGGGCTTCCAGTCCCCTGCTCCGAAAGGAAATGCAGCTCAAACACTGCGGAGTGGAGGAGGGATGGACGCCGTTCATTCCTCTTCAACTGCCCAAATCTGCTCCCAAAGCTAGCAGCTCTTGTTTCTAGAACATTACAGACTCGACCCCTAAGGTACATCGCATGTAAAACTACTCTTCCGTCTGGCTGTCTTATCATCACATACTGCTGTAACCACGAAACACCTACAAATCATCACTGAGCCCAGCAGGAGAAAGGGTTTTCCCTCCATATTTTCATCAGTTTGTTCACTCTGTTGACTACAACTGTTTGTATTCGGTTTTCATTGTGTTTCTCACTTTCCCCTTTTCTCTGTTATATGAAGATATACACACGGGACAAAATCATGCTATTTTATAAAGGCAGAAAAATGTGATGCCGAAACCACAAACACTAGCTAGAGTCATCAGGTATAGAAGCTGAAAGCAATTTAAGGGGGTAAAAAATAAAACAATAAAACACGACTCTCTGAACAAATGTCAAGTTGTTAAAACCCCGCAACATCAGCGCCGGTGGCTGCAGCGGAGCGTCCGGGGACAGCGAAATGCCGACGGCACCAAGCAGTGCCCTCAACTTGCCCGGTGCTGCTGCACAGGTTCTCCCTCCAGAGAGGGAGAATTCGGCCCCGGCACATCGCCCTGCAGCGGGACAGCCTGCCCGACCCTGCCCGACCCTGCCCGACCCTGCCCTGCCCGCGCATCCCCCGCGCATCCCGCTCCGCCCGTGGTACCTGCTGCCCGCGCAGCGCGGCGCGGATCGGCTCGGCTCGGATCAGCCCTGCTAGGCTCGGATCAGCCCCGCTCGGCTCGGATCAGCCCCGCTAGGCTCGGATCAGCCCTGCTAGGCTCGGATCAGCCCTGCTAGGCTCGGCTCGGATCAGCCCCGCTCGGCTCGGATCAGCCCCGCTCGGTTCGGCTCGGCTCGGATCAGCCCCGCTCGGCTCGGATCAGCCCCGCTCGGTTCGGTTCGGCTCTGCTCGGTTCAGCCCCGCTCGGCTCGGCTCGGATCAGTCCGGTTTGGCTCAGTTTAGCTCGGCTTGGCTTGAGCCCAGTCCCACCCGACACAACCCGGCTAAGCACAGCCCAGCTCGGCTCTGCCTGGCTCGGCTAAGCCCGACACAACTCGGCTAAACACAGCCCAGCTCGGCTCTGCTGAGCTCCGCCCGGCACGGCACAGCCCAGCCCAGCCCAGCCCAGCCCGGCCCGGCTCAGCGCTCCCGCCGCCCCCGCAGGGAAGCAGCGCACTCCGCAGCAACCACCGGGGCTGTCCTTGCTGCCTCTTCTTCCTCCTCCTCTTCCTCACCCTCGGCGCCACCCCCCTCTCCGCCCCCGGGTGTCCTCTCGTTTTTGCCCCCAAACGTCCCGATCCGGAGCTGAGCATCGTGTCCGTCCTGCACGGGACCTGCCTTGGGGCTGGAGCACGGGGTCCCTGCTGCCGACAGTGGCTGCAGTGAGACTTTCTCCCAGAATAACGACATAGGACCACCTGATTTGTTTCTCCAGGCTGCAAAGCATTGTTGTCGTGGCTGATGAGGGGTGAAGAGGGAACGTCTGCAGAGAAGTCCTTTCCCCATTCATCTCTCCCATTGTGTTATGTTCTTGGACAGAAGTGTTAGAAACCTCAGACCAGGTTGTTGTGTGGAAGAAGGATGGGTGTACCTGTTTGGTGCACCCCTTTCAGGGGCTGAGGGTGTCAAAAGTGAGTTTTGCTCAGGATATTCCCTAGGAGACCTCAGCTCCACAGGAATCATGGTTTCCTCCTGTGCTCTCAGAAAAGGTGTGATGCTGACAGTCATGGATGGGTGGATGTGGATCAGGAAACTGGCCCAGGAGAATGGGAGAGGAGCCACAAGAAAGAGAGGAAATGTGGTGGTAAGGGATTCTGGAGAAGACAGTGGGAAATCCCCCCATCCTCCAGAGCCACACCAAGCCCACACGTGGGCTTTGCTGACAGACAAATCAATACGATCACAGCTGTAGAAAGGAGACCTGAAGATGTCCTTCACCCTTCTGCTGTACCCACAGAAAATATGTTCAGTCACGTTCGGTGGCTCCAAAGGCTCCAGTGAAGAATCTCAAATACTATTTCTCTAAAAGGCAAAAGTACAGAACAGGACATATGCCAGTTCTGTGAAAGATGTTTTGTTTGAGGTCACCCAAATGAGGTGTTTAGAAATTTTAGGGCTTCTAAGTGTTCACTTTGAGCAGGCTAGGATGGCCCTTTGAATATAACTGTGATTATTTTGCCCTTAATGCTGATCTCTAAAATGTAAATTATGCATTAAAATAAAGAAAAGGGAGACAAAGCAAAGGGAAAGGCTGCTGGGATTTTGGAAATTGGGGGAATAGAATTGCCTTCAAAGAGTGGTCCTTTCCTATTTTCTGGGAAAATTACAGCTGATTCTAATATCTATTTCTATCACTGGCAGGAGAGAAAAAGACATTTCATGGTGCAGATGATTTTGCATTTTAATTGCTCACACGCCATTAACTTACACATCCATCCTTCCTATCTGCATCAGAGTCCATTATACTGGGCTGTTGATACCAAAAGTATACAGAATAGATTCTTTCACCCCAACTGAGGGCAAGCTGCAGATAATTAAAACCCTGTGTCTTCCCATCCCAAGCTTAAGTTTTCAGCTCTCTTGGTTGCTGATACTGTTGCTGAAATTTGCACGGGAACCTGATGTTTAGAGGACCATATCCAGCTGCACTTAGGCTGGGCACAAGCTTTGGGCAGTGTCCTGGCATATCCCCACCTGGGATGCAGCCCCAAGGTCTGTCCCCTATTCCCTGACCCCATTACTTCATTCACAGAGGTCAAATCCCATCCCTGGAAGTGTTGAAGACCAGGCTGGATGGGGCTCTGAGTAACCTGGTCTAGTGGAAGGTATCCTTGACCATGGCAGGGGGTTGGAATGTGATGACCTTTAAGGTCCTTTCCAACCCAAACCATCCTAGGACTCTGTGATTCTGTGATCTGGGGGAACAGAGCATAACACAGCAGGTGGTTACATGAGGATCACTTTGCTTATAGGAACTTGGCAAATGTGCAAATATTTAGGCTCAGGATTAGTGTCCATGTATCACACACAGCACAGTGCACCAGGTCACTTACCTCCAATCTGGCCAAAGAAGGTTTGAGCCTTCATCCTCTCCCAGAAAAACACTTGAATGTGCAACAAGAAAATCTCAGATCAGGGAAAATTGTTGGCAAGACAAGCCAAGGATTCCAATGCCTGCTGCAAGGGAAAAGAAATCAACATGAGCCCTTCTGAATGGGCATTCACCCATCGTGTCACTCCAGACCTCTGGTGACAGTTCCACACCTGCCTATCCCAAAGTTGTCCTTCACTGACCTTCATGTGTAACCTAATCCTTCTTTGCTGGGATTTAAGCCCATTTCTTGTTACAGGATTCCAGAACCACAGGATGGTTTGGATGGGAAAGGATCTTTAAAGGCCATCAAGTCCACAGCCCCTGCAGCGAGCATGGACATCTTCAACTCCATCCTGTCTATCAGGGATACAGAGCACAGATTTTCCACTTCCTTCCATTTTTTTTTTCCCATAACAGCTTTTTATCATATTTAGAAGCTGTGGTCTGGGAGGCAGATGCCATATTAATTACCCAGACTCAGGATAATTACCTAGCTGACACAGAGCTTCCACCGAAACACACAATGGCTGCTGTGCATTGTTATTGCCATTTAATTTTACTCTTACAACTAATCAGGCGTCACCTTCTACAACAGATGAGGCCACTCCTGTGGGTGGAGGTATCTGGAAACCAAAAGCCCTTAAAGCTGCATCTTTCTCGTGGAAAATATCACCACAAGCCATCGTGTTTTCTTTCCTGTGTTTGAAAACCACCCACATTTTCAGTAAAAAAAAAAAAAATCCAAAACTGATTGAGCGTTTCACCTGGGCAGTGGGCCTTTCTGAAGAGTTTCATTCTCAAAATATTTGTCTTTCTAAGAGTAGTTGTTTGTAATTTTTTGTTATTTTTGAGGAGGAGGTGGGGAAATAACAAGGGAAAATATTTAATAACTGTTGTGAAAGCAGATATAATATTCTTCTTGGTCTGTGCTTTGAATTCATTGAAATAAATGAATTAATGTGTTTGAAAATCAAAAATTAAATATAGCAGGTCAAGTTGTTTTCGAGCTTTTTGTATTTTTGTTCTTTTCTTTTCACGCTCAAAGGTTTCTATTTCTTCCACAAGTGTGCACTGCATGTTACTATGAGGTTTATTTTACATTTCAGTCTCTTCTAGCAGTGATAAAAGAAAGAGCTTAGAAAGGAGCAGAGAGGTCACTTCATCCCTTTTACCATACAGTGGGTCCAGCACTTCCCAAACCCCCTGTTCCCATGAGATGTCTGCACAGCTGGAGGTTACACAATTCCAGCTCAGGAGTTCCCTGGCCTGCCCAGAAGAGGACAGGAAATGCAGTGAGCAAATCAAACCACATGCAAAATGCTGTGTGACGGTGCCCATCTCCCAGGCTTTACCAGAAAACATTGAGTAAATCTTTCTACATTGTCCAGCCTGACTTTATTTCCTTGGAACTCCTTGACTGAAGATATGTGTTGTCTCTTTCAAGCTATAAAGAGAAATAAATCAACTGTGGTGCTGGTCCTGTCACTGGTGGTGTTAAAAAAATCCTTCAGGTTGTTAGTCTCATGTCAAGGATCAACTGAGCATCTGGTGCTAAATGTGTTCCCAGCCCATAAATAATGTGTTCATCCATGATTTTATAAAGTTTCAAGATTTTCTATCTGTCATTTTGGGCTCAGTACTCTGGTTTGTCAGCAGCACTCAAAATAATCAATTTAAGCAGGTGTATAAAATGCATTTTAGGGCACAAGCTGAGGGAGGCAAAGCCTCTGCCTGCCTTCACCTGCTGGTTTCCACACTCTGCCTCACTCCTGCCTGTCTCCTTCCTTCCCACTCCAGGCTATGGCTTCCTCACTTTGCTGACTCAACCCATCACCTCACTGTGCTCTCAGCCAGAGCAGCACAACAGCCTCGATGGAAGAAACACAAGCAAAGCAAAACTGAAAAAGGAAAAAAAAAAAACCAACCAAAAAAACAAAAACAAAAGAAAAAAAAGGGGTTGCCCTCTGCCTGTAAGAGGCATCATTTTCACAGGAAATGGCCACGTGAAGGGCTGAGTGATCAGAGGGATGGGGGGAAAGAGATGGAGGGGGTGGGAGTGGGTGAAAACTTCCACATTTCCCAAAGGTTCATAGTGTGGGAGCATAACACTCCAGGTGACACTGCATGAGAGGCAAGCTGCTTTCAAACTGCTGGGAAAATGCAAAGTCTCTTGAAATGAAAGCTTCTCTCCTGTCCTGGAGAGCAGTCTCCCATTGCTTGTGTGAAAACGAAATCCCCCCTCTGACTTCTGCAGAGACACCAGCCCTAATAATTCTCCCTGAAACAGGGATCATGGAAAGCCACTCCAAGCTTGGACTGGACGTGACTCTTGACCAGGCTTGAGGACAAAGTGCCTGGTCTGAGGGCTGCAGGACCATTTCTTCTCTTTTGATGACATTAACTAATAACACAGGGAAATCTGAAGCAAAATCAACAGACCAAAATCAGCTTAGAAATCACAGAGCCACAGAATGGCTGAGCTTGGAAGGGACCTCTGGAAAGTCACTTTGTCCAACCCCTTTGCTCAAGCAGAGCCACAGAGACCTGACTGCCCAGAACCATGTCCAGGCAGCTTCTGAATGTCTCCAAGGATGGACAGTCCATCTGAATGACATTGGGGTCTTTTTGTTGTGTATTTATACATCCCCAGGCTTGCCAGTTAAAAGACCTTTCAGTTTCGTTTGGAATCAGTAGAAGGCATTGCCCAGGGAGGTCACAGAGGTTGAGAGATCAGCAAGATTTCCAGTATGCTTACATTTATCTTTGTTAACCTTTTTACCCCTCTAGAGGGTACTCTAAAGGCAAGATGACTGTGAGGCTGATTTTTTTCTTATTTTTAATTTTCTGTTTGAGATGTGGATGTCTGAATTTTGTTCCTTTCTGCCAACGACTCACACCATGGTGTCCTCCCCTGATGGAGGTCTGTAGCAAAATTGAATCTGCAGCACAACTAGAATCTGAAATGAATCATGGATGGAGCATGCTGCTGATGCTTGCAGAGGTGGGACAGAAGTTCTTGGAGTCACCTCCTTCAAACTAAAAGCTGGTAAGGGTTCCTGCATTTGATGTAGTGAGTGTGCACTCACAGCAGGTTTGAAAATTCCTCCCAGGAATCCAAAATATTTTTTTGTTTAATCTGTACAATTTCAGCAGACACACAGTTGAAATAGTTTGCCAGAAAGAGCAATAAGACACCAAATTTGGATCTTAGATGCCTGCCCATCTCATGTAATGGTGAGGAGGTGGGAGTTTTTGCCTGATAACTTTGATTCTGGGCTATGCATGGTAGTAAATCAAAGCAGTTTATCACTCATTACTGGGAAGTGCTGAGTGTCCAATACAGAAACTCCTTGTGCTGGGTCCTAACAGGGACCATCTTCTAACAGCAAATAATCTGGATGGGGAAAGCCAGAGAGAACAAGATGTTTAAGACAGGACCAAAGGTTTTCACACCCACTATATTAATATCTCCTAGTTTTTAATGCATTTATCCTTACTGATCCTGAAAAGAACCAGCCTTCCCTCTTTTATAGACAAGGGATCAAAGCCTTGGGACACAGAAGGGCAGTGTCTGGCTCTTGAGTAATCAGGCACACATCTCCACCTTGTAAGTCCCAGGACATTTTTTTCCCCAGGTGTCTTTTGCACTTGGACACGTCTGTAAGGCACTTGGTGAGAATTGAAAGGTCAGGCCTGACAGGAGAAAGGTGGAAGACACCGGGTGTCCCACTGGAGAGTCTTTCCTGAGGTGTGGCATAAGTTAGTGACAGAATCCCAGCATGGTTTGTGTTGGAAAAAGATCTTTCCAACCCCTCTGCCATGGCAGGGACACTTTCCACTGTCCCAGGTTGCTCCAAACCCCGTCCAACCTGGCCTTGGACACTCCAGAGATGGGGCAGCCACAGCTGCTCTGGGCAACCTGTGCCAGGGCCTCCCCACCCTCTGCTTAAAGAAAGAGGGAAACTGCTGCAGATGGTGAAGATTTAGGCAAAGGAAGAGCTGATTTAGCAAGGGAAAAACTTGAGGAGATGTAGCAGGAGTTGGTAGATGTGCAGAAACCACTGATGAAGATGTAATCACCAAACTGACCCCTTCACCAAAACGATGTCAGGCGCTCATTAGAGGCTTTCACACTCTCGGCAGCAATTTTTCCAATAAAGGCTTTGAGACAACTCATCAGTAGTTTAGGAAATGGGTCTGTGAAACTGAGACAGAGTTTGGAAGGTGCTAACCCTGACTCAGCCCATTCTGCCTCCCCCAGTCCAGCACAGGGTGCTGAGCAGCCCCTTGCTCCATTCCCATCCTGCTACCCCTCTGTGTGCTGAGGCTGTGCTGGCACCTTCTTGGTGCTGCAAAATGAGCTTTGATCTCTCACTCTGCCTGCTTTGGCAGTGCCACCCCTCAGCTAGGACCAGCCACCCAAACCTCAGCCCTTCCTGTGAGTTCTCCCTCTCCTCTGTAACCCACCATGGGCAGCTGAGAGCCAAAGATGATCTGTGAGGGTGCTTGTTTTGTTTCTCTGAATTCTCTCTGTGTTTACCTTATGAGCTCACTTATTAATTCTTGTGAAGTGCCCTGTTCACAAGAAACAAAGGTGCTACCAGACAGCGTTGTTTCCCAGTGAAATTTTGCTAATAATGAGTTATTCAGTTGGGTACTGTGGTCTGCATGCTCCTTTAAGTTTCCCAGAAGTCGTCCCTCTCTGCTGCAGAGTTAATGTAAGTCAGGGTGAGCACAGGCTGCTGACGGTAACATTTCAGACCTGACCTCTGTGTGGTGAATATTTTGGGTGGGGAGTGGGTTTGCTGGCTTGCTTTCTCTTGGTGGTTAAGGTGAAAGGTCAAAACGTTTTCTTGGTGCTATGAAAATGTCTGATGTGAGTGCATTTACCATCAGGGCTGGCTGGTGGAAACATATCAGGGGCTGGTTAAGGGAACCGTTGTCACATCATTGCCACACATTTTAATCGATTCTGTGACTCTGCATTAATTGATTCTGTGATTCTGTGTTGACAAGGTGGTGACTGGTCATAGGTTGGACTTGATGATCTGAGAGGTCTTTTACTACCTAATTGGTTCTGTGATTCTGTGATCCTTTCTATTATGGTCATAAAATTTTCCAAATGATGACTTGCCACAGTAACCTCAGCTCCCTGGAAGACACCGGGTGTCCAGGATTCTTTTTCCATCAATGACCTCAGCTTTGGGACACACAGAAAGAGACAAAACAGACTCAATTTTCAGCAGCATGGAAAGGAGCAAAATAAGATGGTGTCAAATGTGTCACCTTTCCTCTGAAAATCAAGTGTCCTCAGACCAGCTCTGGCAGCCAGGAGAGCTGCCCCTCAGAGGCAGATGCTCCAGAGCTCTCAGCTAGGCTCAGGAGGAAATACTTGGGGTAATATCCTGAGCAATTCCAGCTTTAGGAAGGTACCTGAAGTTGAAGTAAGCAATGATCCTCTCTGTCACTATCCACAGTCAACTGAGTATAACCTACCTAGGCACCAAGTGTCTGCAGCATTGCTAGTGGAGTAGAAATGGGATTTGAGCAAAGGTAAAAATAAATGGGAGATCTCCAGGCATTTCATGGCTGTGGTGCTCGCTGTTCATTACTATTTTCCTACAAATGGCTGAAGGCCACTCCATCAACCCCCTTGAAACAGCTTGGTGTGACACTCCTGTCCACTGTGGCCAAGGGGTATTGCAGTGTGGACAGAAGCACTGAAACCTCCACACTCCTATTAGGAGACCAGGGGGAGAAAAAAGGGAAAGAAATTAAGGACAGATTATTGCTGTAGGTGACCTTCAGTACTCTGCCTAAGCCTTGGGAAGAGCAGAGGGCTGGGAGGGAGGCACAGGAAGAGCTCCTGTCAGGAGGTGAGGGTCTGTGAGGGTTTGGGGCAGCACACAGCAGGGACACTGCTGTGGGCAGGTGTGAACACAGAGGATGTGACCTCGGATGGTTTTGGGGATGCTGCTGCCCTCAGTACAGTGCAGAAATACCTGAGCTCAGCTGAAAGGAGCTCTTGTAGCTGCTCAGGGAGCTGCTCTGTGGCAGTACAGATGTGGAGGAAGTGCTGGTTGATCACTGATGTCTGTGCATTGGATCACAATCTCTGTATATTGTCCTTGTCACTACAGCAATGAAAATGCAACTTTGGGATAACCTAACAGTTGGCTGCAAGTACTCTGGACTCCTGGCATAAAAAACCCCTGTTTCACTGGAAGTTGGACTTGATGGTCTTGGTGATATTTTCCAGCCTTTATGATTCTCTGTCCCTCAATGCTCTTGTTGTATGTTGGCCAAATGAAAGCCATGGTATTGCTGCATTATCTTCTCTTTCTGGAGAAGGTCAGGACCTGAAGGGTGAAAATATCCCAGAGCATCCTTCCTGTAGGATATCTCCTAGCTGTGCTCTGGGGGCCTCACACATTTACCCCAAACACACAGTTCTGAAGTTTTCATTTCCTATTAAAAGTGGGTCATCACAGTGTCAGCTCAGGCTGTTTTGTCTCTGGTGGATTTGAACATTTTGCTTTCCAGACAATGACAAACACATTTGTGTATGAATCATTTTTTACCTCCAGCTTTGTCTGATTCTTAGAGAGAGCTCTCAGAGAGTATTAGGTGGTTGGAAGCCTGCTTGGTTTGCCTGCTAATGAGAGGGGAAACAAAAGATGGAGAGGAAAAACAAAACTACAATCTGTTTCTTGCTTTCTGATCCCAAGTGGTTGATCCTATGATTTCCTTCAGGATACATAAGAGAAAACTCAGACATGCCCTGAAATTAAATGACTTTATTATAAAGGGTCACCCACACAGGAGTTGAGTGCAGCACTCCAGTTGTACCTGAAATCTATTTTGAAGGCTCAAGTGGGACTTTGGTGATAAGAAAGCTTTTGTGTTTTATCTTCCAGTACAGCCTTGCAGATTTGGACTTAATCTGGGTGTTGTGCAAGGCATCAAGGTGCTGTAACACTAAATGTAACAATTGAAACAAGCAATTCTTTACATTGCTGCCTCTGCTTTGCACTCAAATGCTCTTATAATTTGTGAGCACTCTTCTGTGCACAGTAGCATTTGTCAAAAGTCCTTTTCCAGGTGAGAGAATGCAGGGCTCCATTTATTAACAATGGAAGAGACTTAATTCTCTTGAAGTCTCAGAGTGTATAGGGCTGCAGAGCCAGGAACAGGGGAATAGTGCAGCAACAAAAATGATTTTGAAAGGTCACCACGCATAAGTGAGAAAGCCAGGCCTTACCCACCAACCCTAGGAAAGGCAGGGGCTTGTTTAATATTCATTGTGGGATTTCCCTGAAAGTCAGTGAATGTTTAAAAATGTCACTGCACAAACTCCTAATTCATGTTATTTCTTATGCCCTTGCACATTCAGTAATGGGGAATCAGCTCTGTATTGCAATTGGAAGGTCAGGAGGTGCACGGGGCCTTGACTTTTTGTAATGTCACTACACTTAGAGCTGGGTATGAAGACTATGCATCTCTTTGTGTAATTTCATTCTAGTGGTGTGCCTTTCTTCCCCCAGTTCTTTTGATTCGGGTCTTTGAGCTCTTTGGGGCACCAATTTTCACTTCTACAGGCCTGGACACATCCTAGCATGAGGGCTTTTAAGCGAGGTGCTGGTGAAATATGAATGCTAAATAATAACTGTGACGCTGAAGTAGTATATATTCCCTTTAGGAATTATGCCTTTTCCTTCTGAAATTCATGTAGAATTTCACTTCCATGAAGAGCTGCCAGTCAGATTCAGATCCATCTTGTCAAGAAGATGAAGTAAAAGATGCAGCTCCTTGTAAATTAGAAAAAGTTCGTTGACTTGAGGAGGTTTGTGCTCATTTAAACCATAGCAGGAACATTACCAATCATTTTAGAAGTCTGGATCAAGAGGAATACTTGTATGAGTTTAGTTCCGTGTCAGTGGAAGGTTTTTTTTTTTGTTTGAGTCTGGGGACAGAAGGAATGTGCTGGAACAAAAACTTACATGGACTGTTTGTATTTGAGGTTTGCTGGGAGAGTAAGTTAAGAGCTTAATTTAAGAGTAAGATCTTAATTTAAGAGTTAAGGTCAAGAGCTAATATAAGAGTAAAAAACATGCTTTTTAAGAGCCAGAAAACTGAATGTTGAAACCATTGTGCATTAATCTAGAGGCATACAAGTAATAAACCCCAAGGTATTAATGAATGCAAATCCATATTCATACATAGAGTCACTAAGGTTGGAGAAACACTTTGTAAATCATCGAGTGCAACTGTAAACCTAACACTGCCAAGCCGTATCCATATACACTCTGCAGAAATGTTTAGAGGCAGGGATGTAGCAGGGACCTAATCTACATAGGGTATCAGAAGATCCTACAAATATACACCCCCAGACACTCCAGGGCATGACCACAGGAGCCTGCATCAAAAACCAAGGAGACAAGAAAACCTCATCACCTGCAGCAGCAGGGCAAGCAGGAGGTGACAATAAGTTAGAGACAAAAAAGAGACACCCAGATGATAGAAGAGAATTGCAGGAACAGAACAGTCTTGTGTCCCATCTGCCCATGTGAGTATTTATGCTTGTGTTTATTTGTATTCCCCACCACTCATCATTAATTTTGCAAATGTTCTCAATGCACTTGCCCAGTTTTTGGAAGCCAGGGGGGATGTGCTGTGCCATGCCAGTGGCACAGAGCCAGGGAAGCTGTTCCAGGCTGTTATTCCTGTGCAGACATTTCTTCCTCTCAGTGTGAAAGAATTGTGGAGGTGGATGGGCTGACTCTTCCATGCTTGAACCTTTAGTCCTTGCTCTAATGCCTCAGCACAGTGTCTGAGTCCCTCAGCTGAGGAGACCGATGGGCACAAGCAAAAATGAGAAAAAATGCAGGGATGGGCACAGCCATGTGCTGCTAGAGATGATGCAGGAGACATTTCAGAAGGTGAGAGTCTGCTCTTGAGGAGATAATTTAGAAGATGTGGAACAGGAGGTGGAGAGGACCAACAACTACAGCTCTATTCCAGGTTGGAGTCGCACAGGTATTTTCTTCCCAGTTGAATGGAGTTGATGTAATTTTGCTTTTCCTGTTCTTGCTGAGGTCTGTTGAGCTGTGAAGGAGGTGGCTGCTCCTGTCTAACCAGCCCAAGTGTCCCCAAACGGAATGGTTTGGGTTGGAAGGGATCTTAAACACCATTCTGTTCCAACCCTCTGCCATGGGCAGGGACACCTTCCACTGTCCCAGGTTGCTCCAAGCCCCATCCAGCCTGGCCTTGGGCACTTCCAGGGATCCAGGGGCAGCCACAGCTTCTCTGGGTAATCTCTTCCCGGGCCTCACCACCCTCACAGGGAAGAATTTCTTCCTAATATCTGATCTAAATATCTCCTTTTCCAGTTTGAAGCCATTGTCCCTTGTTCTATCACTACAAGCCCTTGTAAAAAGTCTCTCTTCAGTTCTCTTTCACACTCTGTTCTCCAGGTTCCTTGCAGTAGAGGTGGCACCATCTCTCCAGCTGACTCAAGAGAGGGCTGTCACCTCCAGGCTGGGGGAGTTGTGACAATGACACTGCCACACCTTTCAGCAGCCACAGCCTGGATGTGACCTCCCTCCTGCAGCCTAAACCCTTTGTGCATCCCTTTGATTGTTGCTCAGGTTTGTGTGCCTGCTTTTCATCAGGCTGCTGTACTAAGCCCACTGGCAAGAGCTTTTACCCCTTGCCCAAATAAAATGCAAACTGTGACCAGTTTGTCTGCTCTGGGCAGGGCCTGGCCTTCTCTTGGTGTGGTATGTGCAGTGCAAGGGGAGAAAAAGGGAACTGATCACTTGTGACTGGGCACTATAATAAGCAGAAGGTGATGACACACTCGAGGCTGAAGGGAAGGCAGGAAGTGCTTGTTTGGAGATGAGTGGGTTTGATTCTAATTCATGTGACCCATGACCACGTTGGGCTGAAGGCAGGCAGTGGCATCCCAGGGCAGTGAACACTCTGAAAACCACAGCAGAACAGCGAGGGAGAACCAGGATATCTCCCCTCAAACCTGCCAGGGGTGCACTAGTGTGCAAATCAATCTTCCAGAGTAGTTCAGTGATCAAACTGCAGACCACAGGAAAGCCAAAGGGATCATTTTCATATGTGTGTGTGTGTGTGACTTTCACTTTGAATCCTTCTGCTCTCAATTTGGCAGAAAGAGAAGAACAGAGGAGCCTCTGCTCAACACAGTGGGACAGATTAAGTGAAAATTCAAGGTCATCAACTGCAAATTAAAAGGGATTTAATGTCTGCCTCCTGGTGGAGAGTGTGTAAGCCATTACATCAGTATTTTTGTAGTGCCAGCCAACATAATCACAGAATACTTTGGGTTTGAAGGGACCTTAGAGATGATCTAGTTCCATCTTTCTGCTTTGGGCAGGGACACCTTCCACTGGAACAGGTGACTCAGGACCCCAGCCAACCAACCAGCATCTGGGACACACTTGCTTCTGGTAGGTGCCTCAGAGTTTATAATAATTCAGGCAATATCCTTGACATTAGTCAGAAGTAGTTACCATGCAGGGAGTTTCAGTTTTGCTGTGATCACTTTATCTGAATACAAATCTGAACTCTCTGTACATCCTCAGGACACGGAAATATCTTACCACCTAATCATGTTTTTCTCAGATTGATTTTTTTTTCACTGATAGGTTGTTGGTTTATTGCTTCCTAGAGTAGAGGAAGAGTGATTTGGGTTTGCCCTTTGCTGTCAAGGATTTGGGGGTCAACATTGTCATCGGGGTCACTGTGGCATGTGAACAGTCCCCAGCTCCAAGGAGGAATCTCATCCTAAAAGAACTTTTTTACAGTCTGCATCACTAGCTGGAAAGCTGGCAGCTGCTGAAGATAGACCTGCAAATCCACAAATTTCCTGGAAGTAGAGTGGATCTGGAATTATTCCAGGGATCACATCAGTAGTAGCCTGGGTTTGGTCACTCCCAGGAGAAGATCATCCCCAAATTCTTTCTGGTGTACATAGTATCACACGAAAAATTAATTTCAAAAATTTATCAAATCCTTGCTGTAAAATCCTCAGACTTTCCCCCCCTGCCCCGAAAACAGTGAGCAAATGAGCTGTCTCTCTTCTGAGCATGGAAAAGCCAACATTTCCAGTGGCAATTTGTCATTGGAGTTTGTGGGCAGTTTCTTTGTTTTTATTCACCCAGATCGGGGAAAAAAATAATAGAAGAAAGCTATTGATTTTTAAAGTAATCCTTTCTGTCAATACAAACAAAGCCGGTTTTGACTTCAAATAATTTATAGAGGTTTGCACACCTCATTTCAAGTATCATGCTATGATCCTGCCTCCACGCTGCAAGTTATTTAATTAGACACATTAATCCACTAAGTGATGGCAAAATATTTAGTAATGATGTCTAACCAGGGCATTTCAAGGGAATTTTGTTGTTTAATTAGGAGATAATTGATGATAGTGCAGAGAGTACCTGGTTATAAAAGGCTCCTGCATGTCAATTGAGCTTGTGCTGAGCTCAATACAATGGCTGTTAAATGGCCTGTTCATATTAATTGCCATTATTATGGTACATAGATTGAAGAGTGGTCATTATTAAAAAAAAAATTAAAAAACAGTATTTCTTTAGATCTGGCTAATTAGACGTAGGGATAATGAAATGCACCTGGAAGGAGTGGAAAGGTGGTGAATTAACCAGCTGGCATGGAATTATCCACAGTGATGGCACTGGCTGAGGAATCAGCTCCATGAGAGACCTTGGACATGGAACTGTTGTGGCTTCACCTTTGTGCTGCTGTGAATGCAGCCCTGACTTAGGAACCCAAATATTTGTGTGGATGTGGAATCCAGGTCAGTCCTTGGTGCTGATCTCAATGGCTGAGATGGTGGTGCCTATCAAAGCCAAGGTCATCATTTAGTCATTTCCACCATGGAAATAATTTTGGGTGAGCTAAGCCCACCCAAATTCATTGCCTGCACTTTCGGGGGAAGGTCAGCTGTTGATCCCTCAAGCCTGGAGATCTGGGAAAGGAAGGAGCATCCTAGTGTGCAGAGGGACAGCACTGGACTCTCAGTGGGAAAACTCCTGTTACAGACTGTGCTGAGAACAAGGAACTCAGGTGATTCCATCTTTTCCTGCCACAGTTCAGTTTCTTGACTTCATTTCCACTCCATGACGTGGTGGAGCTCAGCCGTTGTTTTCTGCTGCCCTGCACAGTTTGCAAAGTCAAAATATATGAGAATTGAACCAGTGCTGTGAGCCTGGCATCAAAGAACACACAGGAAAAGCTAGTGTTTGTAGCAATAACTCAAATAATCATCATGGCATTTCTGTAGCTTCCAATAATTCTAGTTTTGCTAAAGATGAAAGTTTGCCAGTCCTGCTTTGTCTGGATGGACTCAAATGGGGGGTATTTTTCTCCTGTAACTTTAGTTATCTTTATGTAGGCAAGGCTGTTGGAGCTTCATGGTTGTCATTGAAGACCCAGTCAATAGCCAGTGGAATTTAAAGTGCAATTTAATTGACTGAATGTGGACATTTACTTCAGAATGGGATAAACTGCATCATGAACAGCATTGATTGCCTGCCTTCTTGACACATGCAATCAAGCTTATCCTCCTACCATACAATCTATTTCACCACCTCGTTCTCTTTACCACTAGAAAGACAATTTATCATTAACATGAAATCCAAATCCATCATGATAAGCCTCTGACTTCTTATCCTCTAAAAACCAGGAGTGCCATTGAGACAACACGTAAGAGATGATTGCCCACAGTCTTTTCTAGCAGAAGAACACCAAATTATCATCAAATGATATGAGAGAAATAGGTTCAGACAAATGTGCAGATGCAGCTCTTCTTGCAGCATGCAAGGCCTGTAATAAGTTATGAAACCTCTCACTGGAGGATGATGTGACCATTGAAAGCTTAGGCAGATTCAAAAAGCACTTAGACAAATGCACAGATAAAAATCCATTAGTCTCTCTGGTTTAGGAAATCCTGGAAATGCAAGTTCCTGGAGGTGGAAAATATCAAAAGAAATGTGTGTGTTTGGCTTATTATAATTTTTCTTAGTTCTTTGGGAGTTAGTAACTCTTGGAGACTGGACACTGCCTTGCCTGCACTGAATTTGTCTTAACACTTAATTGCTCCAACTCATTCTACTTTCTCATGTAGGTGGTGCTTTCTTAACCTCTGAGGTGTTTTTGCCATCCTTTCTTTTTCCATCCCTCTCTCAAAGTGCAGGCTCCAGGCTGGACCTCACCCTCCATGGGTACCAAGAAAACACCACAAACAAGAGGTTTATCTCACCTTCTGATTGTTTTTTTGATTTTTTGTTTTTTTGGTTTTTTGGGTTTTTTTTGTTTTTTTTGTTTTTTTTTTTTAATCTGATGGAAGGAGAAAGAGAGGGATTTGGAGTCCTGTGAATTTACCAGGTATTTACCTTCCATTCCTGGGAAAGTGTAGTCATCCACCTCTAGTTGTCCTCACCACATATCACCTCATCTCTGGTAAATCTGGGAGAAATGTCACTTATGTGGTGAAAAACCCAATAGAGGGGTCCAGCACATCTGCAATTAATTCCTACAGTTGAGAAAGACTCGATGAATGAACTCTCAAACACTGAATTTATCTGGTACCTGTGACCCACACCTGCCTTGCTTCTGGGCTCATCCCAGACCTTGGGTCCTGGGACCTCTGTGTTAATATTATTTCTATTTAATTTATTATTTTAGTTAGTAATATCCCAAGCCTGGAGCTCTTTACAGGTCATAAGGTGTAAGATCTGGATCCAGACTCAAATTTTTAAGGGTGAGGCCATTTTCTAGGAAGAAGGCAGATGTTATTTGCAGATACCATCTTGTTTAAAAATGGTATGTTCCTCTGAATTAGCATAGGCCTAATGAGGAACATCTATTTCAGGATCCTATTTGATAATTCCCAGATACATTTTATAGGAGATATTATGTTCCAGCAAATACCCTCTGTAGCAGCATTGCCTTCCAGTGCTTCTGAAATCCTTTAGTGGGTGGAATCTGATTATCAGGAAAAAATATGTAAAATATGCAAAGGTTGAAGCAGACAGTTGTTTTGAGGTATTTTCAGATCTGAACATCTTGATCTTTGTGATAATTTGCATTCAGACATGCTATGTTTGCTAAAGGAAAGCTTAAAATAAGTTAGTAAAATACTTTGCTTTAGGGATTTGCTGGCTGGCTGTGAAGTGCCAGACTGCTCTTTAACTTTCCTCGGCATTTAGAGGCTCAGCACTTGCTGCACTGCACTCAAATGTCACATTCTCAGCAGAAACTGGAGATGATTTTATGGGGCCTGGACTCTGAGGGTGCCAGACTTGTTCTGTTTAGGTGTCTGGTGCAATTTTGGATGTACCTGGACACCACACGTCCAGAAAAGCACAGGTCCTACATAGCCAGCCTCACCTGAATGTCTCAGGGATCCTCAGATGGTTCCAGGCATCTAAGTTTAGGTCAGTGAAGGAAGCCCTGCCTCTTTCTCATGAGAATTCAAAATTGTTAATGGTTGCTTTAGGAGCATTCCACTGAAATATAGAAATAAGCCAGGCAATTAAAGCATGATCCTTGTTCTTCACTGAAACATTAATCTCCAGATGTTTCATTTTTTGATTCTAGCCTGTCATCACTAATCTTCAGAGAGTCTTGGAAGGGAAAGACACAAATTCCTTCTCACGAAGGCTCCCTGGTGCTCCGGGAATATCCAGGATATCACTTGGGTTCATATGTTCCTGCAACCTCGCAGTCTTACCCTTCCAGTTAGAAATAACTTTGTTTTCTCGGGTATAAACCGAAATCCTGTGTCACAATTTTCCTGGAAGGCAAAAAAAAATTGATTGACCAATTCTTTGACATCCAAACAAAACTCTTACCCATGTCTGGTGAAGATAACATCCTGTCTTCTTCTGGGTTTTCACCCACAATTTCTACCATGCTCTTTCATGTTTGGCCTCCTCCCACATTCTAGCCAGGCACTGCCTTCCTCCTCTCCACAAAAGTCCACTGGCCTCCCCCCAGCTCAAGGAAATGAATCTTTGGTGTTGGTGGGGGAATTG
The DNA here is from genome assembly GCA_037013685.1 of Acridotheres tristis. Taxonomy (NCBI): domain Eukaryota; kingdom Metazoa; phylum Chordata; class Aves; order Passeriformes; family Sturnidae; genus Acridotheres; species Acridotheres tristis. The sequence goes on from CM072885.1 coordinate 3,529,679, forward strand.
TTTCAGACAGGGGAAGCTGTGGGCTGTCCTGGTGCAGGGAAATGGCACAAGAGCTGCCAAAAGGGGGTTTTGGGACTGTTCTCTGTAATCACCACTGTCCCACAAAAGCAGAGATGGCAATTGTACAACTGACAATTGTAATTTGGGTGTTGCACAGTGGAATGAGGTGAGGAATAAAGCACACAACTCAGGAAATCTGGGGTTTTCTTCCCTTTAACAGCACAGAGGAAGATCCCTGCCTCAGTTTCCCCCTTTCCCATTTCCCCCTTTCCCACAGAAGGAGAATGCACTGGTGGGCTGGGTTATTTCAGAGTTGGCAGTTTAAGGAGGAAAGAAGTTATTCCATTAATTACCCCTGGATTTGCTGCACTTGTTTCTTTCACCCACTTGCAAGGTGCAAGAAGCAGCACAGAGGTTTTGCCTGAGTGGATTCTCCAAGGTCTGATAAAGGTTGTGTTTTCAACTACAATCTTTCTAGGGGTTGGATCCCCATCTTCCACATTTCCGTGAAATGTGAAATTTTTAGAGTCCTCAGGCTGATCTTCAAACTGACCCAAAGGTGTGTAGGAAGGGATGCACACAAGATATGGCTCCACAAGCCCCGTTTTTATATGGAATCAGGCTGAGGTGTGGCCCCAAGCACGTGCTCCAGAGAAATTATTGCCCTGTAAGTCAGGGACACAGCAAAGAAACGTTCCCCAGCCATGTCCAACTGAAATAAATCCCAGAGGTTCCTTTGCAGACCAGGAAAAATCAGATTAAACTGAGAAATGAAACACTGATTTAATTGTGATAATGAATTGTTTCCACTGCTGCATTATTACAGGTCTCCTTGTGAGGCTGAAATAAAAACCAGATGCCCAGGACCATGGGTTTGTCTCAAATGCAGAGGAAGCAAAATGTTTGCCTGGCCAAAATGTAGCACACATAGAAGGGGCTGGAAACACAGGAGAGCAACATTTAAAAAATAGCAGTGGCTTGGAAGAAGGAGCTGGGAGTCAACTTCAGCACCTAACAGAGTGTTCGGACCACAGGCAGGGGAATTAAAAGTATTGTCTGCTCTAGAGTGGCTTCACTAATTGTTTTTTTTTTTTTACCAGAATCTGGTTTCTCCCAGACAGCAGCTGAGGTTGTTGCTCTGTGGAGAAAAAGCTAAAAATGTTTATTAATACCTAACCAAACCAGGCACTCTTTACCTGTCCTGGGAATGTTCCTGGTTATGTCCACACTACATTGCACTTGTGCCAGGCTCTTCTCCATGACATGTCCTGTGTTCCTGTGGTTCTGAGATGTCCCTTTTGGGTCTTGTTTTTCAGGCCAAGGTCATGACAATAAGGCTGCAGGGGAGTCTGTTGTGTTCCACAGCAGGAACCTGTCAACACGTGTTTTGTGTTTTGTCCCTTGGGATGTGGTGTGGGGATATATTGGTGGGCATGAAGCTGGCAAGCAGCAGCCCATTCTTGAGCTTATTCCCCATCCCTCTTTCATTTTTACAACACCTGCAGGGCCAGGAGAGATGCTGTGGGAGTTCTCCTTGCAGTGTATCAGTCAAACAAGGGAAAAACATTTACAAGAGGGATGGAAGTGTGATAGACCCTTCTTGTACTCCTCAGCCACCTCCTCAGTCTGGAAGTGAGTCCAAGGTTATTTTATTATTATCTTTGTCATCTTTCTCTGCACCTTTCTTGAGCTGTAAAGCAAAGCTCTTTCTTTCATGTTTTTTTACAAGTGAGTAAACACAAGACCTGAAAGACATATTTACAGAGAAATTCTCCTTAATGTATTATTCATTTGACTTTTTACTAGAAGTGTTTCTGTAGCCCTGATGTCCTGAGGATATCAGTAACACAAGGTTTGTAGAGAGAGGTAATGTTTTTATTAGAGCAATGGATAGATTTAAAGAGGTGAAAAAAACCACTGAGTTGTGGACGTATTTCTTGGGTTTGGGTGGGATAGAACTATTTTTCTTTCTAGTAGCTGGTACAGGGCTGGATTTTTGATTTACGATGAGATGAGTTAATAACATTCTGATGTTTTAGTTGTTGCTGAGTAGTGCTTCCACTAAGTCAAGGACTTTTCAGCTTCTCATACTGTCCTGGTAGTGAGGAGCCTGGGGGGCACAAGGAAATGGGAGGGGACACAGCCAGGACAGGAGACCCAAACTGGCCAAAGGGAAATTCCAAACCATACAGCATCTCTGAACAGGAAAACAGAACAGGGGGGAATTGTCCAGGGGGTGGCAGCTGCTGCTCCAACACTTACTGGGCCTCGGTCAGTAAGAGGTAACAATTGCAATGTGCATAATTTATTCTTATTCTTATTCTTATTCTTATTCTTATTCTTATTCTTATTCTTATTCTTATTCTTATTCTTATTCTTATTCTTATTCTTATTCTTATTCTTATTCTTATTCTTATTCTTATTCTTATTCTTATTCTCCCTTTTCTGTGCTCTTAAACTGTCTTTATCCTAACTATTAATTTTACCCTTTTTCTGATTCTCTTCCCTATCCCTCTGAGGGTGAGTGAGCAGCTCTGTTCAGCTTCCTGCCAGGTTGAACCACACCAACAGAGAAGTCCAACTTAAAAATGTTTCTGGTGAGTATGAATTTATCTATATGCCAGTTGCTATCTGGAGTCATACAAGATTTGACATGTTTCCCCAGCATTGCTTTTCCCTTTTTTTTTTTACAGAGAAAAGGTGCTCAATGCAAGCGTTAAAAGCTGTGCAATGCTGTTGGCTACCAAGATAATTAACCTCATACTCTTGCTCATACTCTTGTCAATGCAAACTGCTGGGATGGTGCATGTCTTTCATTGACAGGCTGATGTATTTTGGGTTGCCATTAACCTCTTCACATGGGTTTACTCTGCCAGAGAAGACTACCTGCCTCAAAATAAGTGTCCATTTCAAAATTTGTACTGATTTTACTCTGTTGATTCCACTTTGCACCTTCAGCAGTGTCACAGAGGCATCCTCGTGCTGACTAATTTGGACCTGTGGATCTGCACTGTTGATATTAAGTGGTGATGAGGTAAATGCATATCATACTCTAAGCATGTCATCTCAGAAGATAAGCAAATAAAATTATTGGCATTTTAAAATACAATAAATAAAGAAAAAATATCTACAGTGTATGAATCTCCTTAAAGTGCACATTACTTGGTAATAAGATTCCACTTTGTTTTTTTTTTTTCTGATGTTTGAGATGAATTATTATTGTATGCTATATCAAAACAACTTGAAGCAAGTGGAAAGTGTCCCTGCCCATGGCAGGGGCTTGGAGCTAGATGGCCTTTAACTTCACAAACCCTTTTGTAATTCTATGATTATAAAACTTTCAAAGGTTAAAAATTCCATCTTGTTTTACCACCCTACCCCACAGCTTTCACTGTAGAGATTTTTAGAACAGATGACATCACTGCAGAGTGTGAATTCACAGGATAAGGACCTGTCCTGCCATTCATTCCACCAACTCTGCTCCAGGGATGGGAATATCTGGTGGAAACAGAGCAACAGGCAGGAAGAGAGGCAGGATCTGGAACACAGCACAACACTCAGCTTGGTGCTGTGTGCTGCTTCCAGGGCTGCTGCAACAGATCAGTCTTGGTGGCTGGAATTCCTCTGGGCTCCTATGAGTTCCTGAATCATCCTGAGATATTAAATTAAGCAAAATAAACAAGGGGGTCAAGAACAGAAGAGGAAAGGAAAATATTAGGACAGTACTTTCAACCAAAGCTTAGTTTGTGGCTTGAACAGCAAAAATCCAGCCAGGCTGGATGTAATGGACAAGTCCCACTGAAACAAACTACATGGAAAGGAAAAAACTGCTGATTTAGTACAGTCTGAGAAACCTGTATTAAAAGGCTGGACCATCCAGGTGTCATCTTCTCTTTGACTGCAGTGAGTGCCAGGGAGCTCCAATGTGTTTTTTGAGGAGGCCAGAGGATGGTCACAGAGCATAGGGAACACGGCCATGGAAATAGATGGAAGCCATAGAGGATGTTCAGGTCGAGAGAAGTGAGAAGCAAAGCATAATACACCAACTTCTTTCAAATTAGTTAATAGAAGCAAAGCAAGAGATGTATCTTTTCTCTGTGTCTGCTGAGGACAAGACATTTTGTCTTAAAATTGCAGGAATGGCCTTAAACAATGCTGGGATGTAAGTGGAGGACGGTGACATGGTGTTGGAACCCTGAAGCCTGAGCGTTTTAAACTTTCTGTGCTTTCTGACACTGACCCTCAAAAGAACACTGCTTTTGACTTCAGGCTTTGGAGAAGGCTTCCAGATTTGAGTGATAGAATTAAAATCACAAGTGTGTAGTTAGAATAGAAGTGTGTGATTTCACATGGTGAAGGGTTTTGAATTTGGGGTTTTAGAATATAGTAATAGATACAGGACAAGATGGAGGTTCTTGGGCATTGTCTCTTTCTTCCTTCTTGCTCTTGCTTTTTCTTAGTTTAAGATAGTAGTTTCTGGTTGGATAGAAAATCCTGCACTGTGGGTCACAGATGTTTAGTTATTGGGTCAAAAGTATAAATAATATAGCTGTTAGTTTTTAATTGGATAGTTAGGCTTTAAGAGACCTTGTAACTAGGTAGATTGACCTCCATTTTTGCTCACTTTTAGCTTGTTAGCTGCAAGTGTTGCAGAACTCTCTGTACTTTAGATAAGATTTAATAAACAACCAAGTCCGAAGGAGAAATCCATCTCTTGAGCATTCAATCCTGACTCTGAGTGCAGGCAGAAGAAAAAAACTAACCACTTTCAACATGGATAATTTCTGAGACTTGCTAATGAACCAGGTAACAGCAGGGTGCTGAGTGAGCTGAGCTCTGGATATCTGCACTGGGTGCATTGGATCCAAAGTGGGTAAATCAGACCTGGGCTAATGCAAAAGCCGTGTAGATATTGCTCCCACGTCCTGCAAGATGTGAGGCCATCAGCCCCTCAAAACTGACCCCATGGGCAAATAAAATCTTTAATTTATTTGTTTTTTCATACTTCAGGTCACAGGATTAGGTCAATGTTGTTTATATTTCCTACAAAATGCAATCAAGATGAAACCAACCTTGAATCAATCCCTTTTGTGAGGAGTCTTTGAGGGACACATTTTCCATGAGAGAGCCAAGGGTTACAGATGCTACAAAGGAAGAAGAAAGAATATTTAAAAGAATAAAGGAGTTTTTACAGCAGCCTGAAGTTACACCATAGGAAGCTAAAAAAACCCCAGCACTCCCAGCTGAAAAGCCTGGGAATAAATAAAACTAAAATAAATCTCTTCAGCTTCATGCACAGAGGATTATTATTCTTTTCTCCATTGCTATACTTTCATGTTGGTTTAACTCCAAATAATTCATTTGTGTTACTTCTGTTTGTGCCAGATTTGGGGAAAAGAGATTCAGACCCAAGCACTGGGTTGATGATTGACTCATCTTTTCCCATATGAAGAGAAAAACAGTGAATTGAGTTTTTATGGTAAATCTGGATTTCAAACTGCATAAATTAAATATATATATACACATTTATATGCATATACACATAAATGTGTGTTTGCATGTGTATGGATGTGTGTACTTTCTTTTGAATTTCAGTAAAACACATTGAATCCTGGAGTTTTTTTGACAGACTCTTGAAATGCACCACTTAAAGAGGATTTATGTTTGAGGTAAATCTCAAATGTGAAATTTTGAAGATTGTTTGACAGCATGACATGCCAAAATAAAACAGATGATGCAAGCTCTAAAACTGACTGGATAATGTCACATCATGTAGAGCTTTCTAAAAATGTGTATATTCTTCTCCATTTTAAAAATTTTTTTTAAAAATGCAATAATTCAAGGAAAGGCTGTTTTCCAGCACATTTCTACAGAAATATGAGGATCAATTCAGACTTCAGCTCTTCGGACTTATAAATCAGGCCTGAAGTCCATGAACAGCACATAATCTTAAAAAAAATAGAAGAAAGATATGCTTTTGAATGAGTGTTGCCAATATTTATGTGTCCACAAGCTTACTGGAATAAAATTGTGCAAATGTTTGCAGGATGGAGCTATTAATTAAATAAGAAGTCATATGGGGTAATGTATGGCACACCACCCTGCTGTCAGAGTAGCACTTTCTGTCTCTCTTTGACAACAAGTGCTTAAGAGGAAAAAAAAATGTAATATAAAAATATAATATATTCTAAATACATATTCTACATATTTTAAAAAATTCTATATACTATAAAAAATATGTATTTTTCCTTTGTAAAAAAGGATCCCCAATTATTACCCTAAAACACCAAAGGGCATTTGCTGTGAGGTGCATTCACTGGCTCATTCACAGTGACAGGAACAGGACTGGCAGTAATGGATTTAAACCCCAGCAAGGGGGAATTAGGGCACTCATTGGGGCTGTTTCATCAGAGGTGACCAAGACAATCTGACCAAGTTTGTTGGAGATGCTCCATCACCTGAGGTTTGAAGAACAAGTCGGGTGAACCTGCATGAGTACAAAAACTTGTGGGAGAGTTCAGTGAGAAATGAAGCAAAGTCAGGCAGTGATAGGGCAAGGGAGGGCGGCTTCAGACTGGAAAAGGGGAGATTTAGATAGGATATTGTGAGGAAATAATTTATTGTGAGGGTGGTGAGGCCCTGGAAGAGATTACCCAGAGAAGCTGTGGCTGCCCCTGGATCCCTGGAAATGTCCAAGTCCAGGTTGGCTGGGGCTTGGAGCAGCCTGGGACAGTGGAAGGTGTCCCTGCCCATGGCAGGGGGTGGAACTGAAGGGTCTCTAAGGTCCCTTCCAACCCAAACCATCCTGTGATTCTGTGCAAGAGAGAACTAAAACACGTAGGGTTGATCCCACTCTGAGACAGATGATGGAAGAGATGATCTCTTAAGATCTTAATTTATTGCGATTTTATGATTTCTCTGAACACACTCACACCACCTCTGAGTTTGGATTTATATTTTCCTGTAAATATCTGTGTACAGCACAAATAAGAGCAGTTACTGTAGATGGGAACCTCATTGGGTTTCAGTGGTAATGTTCCAACCTACGTCACGTTTAATGGAAATTATGCATCCGAGTTACAGACCGAACACCACAGAAAATAAAAGATGTTTGCATACTGCCTGTACATCTGGATGTTGAATTAAGAAAAGTTTTAATTACAATTAATGTAACAAAATTTTGCTGTTAGCCTGTGAATGGTAAATCCTGAGTTCAAAATTCTAAAACTGGTAATATTTAACTTGTCTAAAGTTAAATGGGACAAAGAAGAACTGCATAAAAAATCTACTGCAGTATGTAAACGACTCATTTACTTTCTGAACTTTATAAAGTTTCTCTCCTGACAATGAGGGAGAGTTTCTCCTTTTTGATCTTCTTATGATGAGTGATATTCTGTTGGGCACCAGAGAAGAAATGGCAGCATTAACCAGACATGGTCAGCAGCACTGAGGTCACAGTGAAATGGTCATTGAAATAAATCGACCATGAAATGTCAGAGACTTGTTCACTTGGAGTCAAACTCATTCTTGCTGAACATGTCTGGAGAGCCAGACTCCCAGTCCTGGAATTCAAAGCAAAAAGTAGGAATCCAAGCAGTCCTCTTAGAATGGGACTTTCAGAAATGCTTCGAAGCTGCTGATGGATTTTTGTGTATATAATAGGGATAAGCTTCAAAAAAGGCTGAGTGTCAACCCCTGAAAATGAGGCTTTCTTAAAATCCTTTGCTGAGGATCCAAAAACGAAGTTTCCCTAAACACTGGCAGCTTATCAGATCTTGGGAGATGTGCTGGAGGTGAATCCTTGTGAAGATTAACTCTGCTGGGACTGAGGAACTGGGAATGAAGGATTGAAACTCTTCTCAGCTTTTCAAACTTTTGAGATCTCTTCTGGCCTTGATTTATTGTCTGACAGGGCTGGCAGGCAGCTCAAACATTATTCCAGCAGCAGTCTCATGCACATGTGTATTGAACAGAGCAGCAGAAGCCAGGTCATGAATCTCATTGCACAAGACAGTAACGAGCCAATCAATACACCAAGCAAGTTTTACACAGTTTTCCCAACAATGAGAGCCTTTATTCTGGAATCAATATTCTAGGATGAACACGGAGATGTAGCCACATCACAGTTACTGAAAACCACCAGGTGTGAGCAAGACATCTCAGTGGTTCTGAACAAAGGAAACAAAGAGCCTTGCATTTGGAAAGCTCTGGCTTGGCAAGCTCCCATGGACTGGAAAACATGGAAACAAATAATCAATCAGAAGCAGGTAATGCATGGTAACAGGATAGTGCACAGTAATCCTCCAGTGTGAAAATATCCTGGTCCCACAGTGAGAAATAGCTGAAACAGACCCTGGAGAAAGCAGGGCCCTGGCACAGCCACTGAGAGTGATTAGTGAACATTTAATGGTGTAAGGAGTAAACTAATGTAAAGGAGTAATGCAGTGCCTGGGAGATAAGCCTGGATATAAGCACTAAATGAACTGTGTCTTTAGGGAGAGAGGACAGCAACTGCTTCATTTTGCATCACCTAGATAAGCATGCCATGGAAGGAAAACATTTCTGACAGCAGCTGGCTGTGAAATAGTTCGTTCTTTGAATGCTTTTCAGCTAACTCAGGCAGGGGAAGTTAACAACACAAGTGTGCAGCAGGGATGGGAGGAGTGCTGTGCTCCACACCAGGATGTGTGAGAGTGATCCTTTAAACTGGCTATTTTCAAAAGAAGCTGAAAACACAGAAGACTTTATGAATGATCTAAGATTGAAGAGAAATTCTTGCTTTTTGGGAGGCTAAATCCCTTGATAGGAGCTCAGACTGTGGTAGTAATCAGGAACTGAAACACCAGAAAGAGAAAAATATTGGCAAATTGAAAATTAAGCCTTAACGAAGTGGTTAGGACACATTAAGGAAAAACTGGGAGACACAACCAGAACTGTGACACCTGAACTTGACATCATGAATTCCCATGACCAGCTGAGGTAATTTCAAGTTGTGCTTTCTGTTGGTACTGGCTTTCTGTTGGTACTGACTAGAGGTACTCTTGTCATTCTTCTGTTGGTATTATGGACATATGGGCCTGGGAAAGGAATATGTGCAGAACTGTGTTTTGAAGAGGTGCAGAAGGGCTTTTATCTCCCAGCTGCCCCTCCAGCAGCAAAGAAAAGGAGTTCAAGTTGAGTTAAAAAATGGACAGAACTAGGGCACTCATAAACTTCTAGGCTCAGTAGATGAATCCAATAAAATAAAAATACAGGGGAGTGAGAGATGATTTCATAGAAGGAAGGTGTTGAGAAGAGTTCTTTGGAAATCAACAAAGCCGCCCAGAGAAGGTCTCTTTAAGTCAGGTTGAAATGTTTTGTTCCTTGCCAGGTTCAGTGGTTTCTTTTATTTCCCCTCTATTTAACCCCCTGTCTGTGTTTACAGTTAACTCCACTTCTCAAAGCAAACAGGCTGCTCAGAGCACCAACATTTCATTTTTAGAGAAGCAGAAATACAAAACCTTAACACTTTAACGCCTCTTTTCTTAGAGGTGAGTTTCTCTGGTGAATTCAGCCCAGGTTGCTGTGCACTTTTGGCCACCTCAGTTTTCCCTTTTGTTATCTTCCTCACACACCCCCACTCATCAGCCAGAGTCCATTTCCATGTCTTTTGCTAACCCACCCCACCAGTCTCAGTCACCACTTCTTGTCCCACTCATCATGAGTCTGAACTGGTACCACCTGGCTGGGAGGCTGCCAAGGTCTGGAGGGACCTGGTCCAGGGACCAGGATTCAGTGCCTCTCCTGAGATGATGATCTCCCTGTTCTTTACTCTTCAAAATTTCCTTGAAACTATAATTCCCAGAGCCAAGTGAAATATCCTGTGGTCCCTTCAAAATCAGGATATTCTGAGATGATGTGATCTGATGTTTTTGTGCAGGGACCATGCAAGAGCTGGTGGCACAGTGTGACCACAGTAAATTTGGGCATGGAGTCTCTGAGTCACAGACTTTTCCACAGGGTTCACATCCTCTGACCAGGCCTCCACAAGAGTGGTTCCTCTTTAACTTCCTCATAAACAAAGACCATAATATTTGACTTTCCTTCTAGGAAAAGCAGAAGATCATGAATCATAAAGGGCCTTTGTTATGAGAGCAGCTCTGCTTTCACTCTGCCTCCCCAGAGCAGCCCTTTGATGCCTATTTCCTGTGACAAGTAAAAAAAAAAAAAAAAAAAGAAAAGAAAAAAGAAAAGAAAAGAAGTGTGGGAACACATTTTTATTGTTTTTCTTTGACCCTGTTTATGATGATTCAGTAGCACCTATAAGACCTCAACAGCCTCTCCTGCACTGCATTACTCTTCCCTGGGGTGAATACAGGAGGGGGAAGATGGAAACCAGCAGATGCACATGGATCCATACTGTGGACTCACTGGGGCTTGGGACTTCTGCACATGGGAGAACTGCAGAGTCCCATGGATCAAGACCCCAAAACTTAGCCAGGACTGACTGGGATGGGAGACCACAAACTAACCGCCCCTGAGGTTTCTTCTTGAGTTTATTTTCCTCTTGCTCAGGTACCTCTGAGGATGAATGATTCAGGGGACTTGAGGGAAGAGTGAGAAACTCTCCAGCCTCTGCCTCCCCACGGAGCCCAGAGGAAGGAGATATTGTCTCTGTGGTTACAAAACCAGACATGTGTCAACCGTTTGCCTTCGAGTCTTCAGTAGAAAAAAATTGTCACATGAGCTGCACCGTAGCTTGCGGTGGAGCTTTATCTGCTGCCCCACCGAGGGCTGGTTTGAGGTGGAAAAATGTAACACCCAAATGCAGCTGCTTGCCTCCTGAAGAAGGATACTTGCAAATTTTCCCACCTTTGGGGCTTTCAGACATCTCTCCTCCGTGATGTGCAGCCCATGGTGCTGGAGGAGCAGGACATGCAGAAGGTGCAAAGCAGCTCCCTGAAAATCAGATTTTCTGACTGTGCTTTTAAGAAAAATAAGTGCTTGGTCTTTCTTTTTTGTTGCTGGTTTGTTTTTTTTTTTTCTGTTTTGGTTTTTTGGGGGTTTTTTTTGTGTGTTTTTTTGGTTTTTTTTTAATGTGTGAAACTGAAGCAGGTTGAGATAAATAAGCATGGTCTGGCACACAATCAATTTACATCACACAGGCATGAGCTGTCTTTAATTTTTTTGGCACACGTACTAGAGGAACGTCCTTCCCACCATGGTCCCTAACTGCCAGCTCTGTGCAGAGATGTTCACCATCACAAATAATTTTCCCCACGCTGTCCTAGCACTTGAGGGGTTGGTCTGACTTTGTGTGCTTGGTTTAGACACCAGACAGGCCGTGCCAGTGGGCACAGAAGGTGTCCTGACCTATTTATCTCACCAGTACAGGTACAGGACTGTATGTTCAGTTCAGCTCTGGGCCCTTCACTGCAAAAAGGACATTGAGGTGCTGGAGCAAGTCCAGAGAAGGGAACGGGGCTGGGGAAGGGTCTGGAGCACCAGGAGGAGCTGAGGGGGATGAAAGGGGCTCAGCCTGGAGAAAAGGAGGCTCAGGGGGGAATTTCTGGTTCTGCACAACTCCCTGACAGGAGAGAACAGCTGGGATGGGATCAGGCTTTGCTCCCAGGGAACAGGGACAGGAGGAGAAGAAACCTCAAAAGCTGCAGCAGGAGAGGTTTAGACTGGATAACAGGAAAGCTTTTTTCATCAAAAAGGTGGTCACATGGAACAATCTGCCCAGGGAAGTGATGGAATTGCCATTCCTGGAAGTGTTCAAAGGATGTGTGGCACTTAGGGTGGCACTTGGCACCATGGTTTAGTGGTGGCCTTTGCACTGCTGGGTTAATGGTTGGACTTGATAACCTAAGAGAGCTTTTCCAACCTTAATAATTCCTTCTTTTTATGTTGTCTTGGCTTTCTAGAGTCACTTTTAAATTATTGCCTGTAATTGGTTCCTTTATTTGGACTCTACATGACCCAGGACCCAGAAGAAAGGACTATTCCTATTCTCCAAATTTTTTTCCACATCAAACGGTGATAACTGGTTGAGATCACGAGTATGCAGCAAGGTTTGCTCCTAAATATATCAATGAAAATAAAATCAGCACTTAAAAAAAAAAAAAAAAACCAACTAAAATTTCCTCCCGACTTACTGTTGGGTGTCTGGAACAAAAGCTGCAGGAGGGAGCACACAGTGTTTGAAGTGGGCACATCAGATTGTCATGTTCTGCCTCAGCAGACAGTTCCTTTACAGGAAGCCACCACAATTTTTGTTCTGCAGCTGAACAGATCACGAAAACCCTCAGTGCTGCCACCTCACCCATCCACACGGGTGAAAAAAGTTAAAGGAACCAATTTTCTTCATCCCTTTTGGGGGCCTGAAGATTCAGCAGGGACCACTTTTTAAATTCCTGTTGCATTTCCCTGTTCCTGATACAATGTGCTTGGACAAGGTGGAGCCAGATGCACCTGAGTTATGAGTATTTGTCATGCTGGGTGTTGTCACTGGCAGTGCAGGACACCAAAACAGCAAATCCACTCTGCCCGTTTGTGCAGGAACATCTTAGTGTTAGTGGCTGGACATTACTGACCCTGTGAGCCACTGAGTAACTCTGCAAATTCCTGTATTTTCCTTAGGTGAAAATGATAGCAGACATCCAAACCATCTGGTTTAGCTTTCTATCATCTTTTTACCAAGCTGAGATGGTCACAATGCCATGGTGCTGAGCACTGATGGCTGGAGGGTATTAGTTCTGCTCCTTTTATTTTTCTTCTACCAGGGAACTAATCCGAATTGTTCTTTGGCAACAGCTGCTTGAATAGAAAATTTTATATAAAATTGAATGACTACAACTCAGAGCACAGGAACAATTTCCCCCCAGAGGTCAACAACTTGATTTTACAGGTCAGGACAGCATAAATCCTGTGATGGATTTGTCACCTTAGTAACAAATAGGGTCCAAACACAGATAAAGGAATATTATATGACTTTTAAGTGACTGGTATTGTGGTCAGAGTGTAGTAGGTTAATAATTGCCAAGATTGTATAAATGAAATGAGCATTTCTCAAACATATGAAGCTCTTCAAGAATATCCATGGTAGAAGATAATGCAGGAATTGAGTGTGTTTTGCTTACAGATATTCCAGGTGTGGCTCCATGAGAGAGCTGATAGCCACAGCTGAAAGAATTGAACACTTACTGAAGCCAGTGGAAAATTAAACATCCTGTAAAAGCACACTGAGATAGCTTAGCCATGAGAAAGAGGAATTTCTTCTTCCTACAAATAAAATTTTATATTTTATATTTGTTAAATGTTAATCTTGTGATTACAGAGCTGTCTGAAGAACCCATGCTGATTCACATGTGTAAGTTAAATGCACGTGTTGGATCTGTTGATAAGACTAAATTATAAGCACAAATATGATCAAGCATGGGATTGTCTTTTCCATCTGGTCAGCAGTTAAAAAGAGAGTAATATGTGCAAGAGAAACACAAAATCCAATCAAGTCACTGTCAAGCTGAGGAGAGACACTTGGATGTTTGTGGAAATAAATTAACATATGTTATGTGTGAAGGGTAGAGCCATTCTTTAAAAGACCCGTGACAAAAACCTAATCAAATGACAGCTCTAATGACTCGAGCCCGAAGGGAGCTGTTACAATAATTACACAACATGCAGAGGGTTGTAATAGCAGGGCCTCACCCGCTGAAAGATGAAAGGATGGTGGCAAATGGAAGCATTTGTATTCCCAGAGATGCCAGGGAGGCACAAAGAGAAGAGCAGAGGAAAGGTGCACCAGGAATCGATTTACCCAAAGCAGTTTTGGCCCCAGGGCCTGCTTAGGTGGGCTGATATTGGAGTGGGATGTGGATTAATCAGTGCAGGGTGTGAACAGAGAAAGCAGATCCAGCCTCTGACCAAAAATGCATGAGGAGGTGATGAAGGTCTGCAGGGGGTAGTTGGTGGTCTGAGCCACATCTCTGGCTGTCAGGGTACAAGATCCCCATTCTTAGAACATGATTCAGTGAATTTTCTCCCTCCCAGTGCTAACTGAAAGAAGTGCTAATTTTATTTTCATTGACATATTTAGGAGCAAACCTTGCTGCATACTTGTGATCTCAACCAGTTGTCACTGTTTGCTGAAGAAAGAAGCTTTGAGTATAGGAATTGTCCTTTTTTCAGGGTCCTGGGTCAGGTAGAGTCCCAGTAAGGGAGCCAATTACAGGACATAATTTAAAAGAAACACTAGAAAGCCAAGACAACATAATCACCTCCCATTTACCCTCACACAGATCACTTCTGTCTTGCCTGAGCTGGTGCTTGCAATGTCCCTGGGTGATGTCTCCAAAGGAAAGGAGGCCAGAAGTGCACAGCAGTGCACAGCTGAGCATTAGCAGAGTTTTTCTCCTTACATAACACTTATTTCTTAAGATCACCTTCTTGATTTTTCTTCATCATTTTCTCCATCAATTCAACTCTTTTGCAGGCACTCACTGTTGCAGGAAAAAAAAAAAAAGCTGTTTATCAAGATGATGTAAGTAAATTCCTTGATGCACAGTCACATTTTCTTTTATAAGTGAAAGCAAAAGTAGATAACATGAACTAGAGAGGTCTGCACTTCAGGCAGGGCTTGTGATAAGTTTAAAGGTGTTTTGCCCCTTATATTCCCATATATTTAATTCCAATGCAAACAAACCTATGGAATGTTAGTGATCATCCTATAAAATGAGAACTTGATAGGGGGAGCCACAGATCTGATGTGCTGCATTTCACAGGTCAAAAAATTTTGCTACCAAAATCTGAAGTCGCCTCCTCTTCAGAGTGAGAAAAAGAGAATACGTTCTTCCCTAGGTGTCCCTAATTTTCTCAAAAACATGCCAGCTTTATTTTCCTTTAAAGGAATATAATAATGTGTGTGGCTTGCTTTCACTTAAAAGACTTATTTTCCTGAGAGACAAGAGGCACACTTTGTTCCAAAGCTTTATGTTCTTTGAGTTATCACCTTCATGTCAATCTGGACGGATGAACCTTCCTAACAGCTGGGGCTCCCAGAGTTATTCCTAGATTTCTGAGATGAAATTAAATAGTTATTGGGGAGCCAATGGCTAGTGGAAATAAGTCTGAAGTGTGGACCTGTACTTTCAGCAACTCGGAAAAGGACAATTTCAAACATGAATGCCAGTGATGCTTGAACCAGAACCACATGTTGGATCTGTGATTGTTTAAGTTGCACTTTTATCTTATTTCCACCATAGCAAATTTGTGGTAGTTTATCCCAATTCTCTGAGTAATGCATCTGGTTTTCCCTCAGTAGCTCACAATTATTGAAAAATCCTTTTATTTGGAGGGTCTCAGTCCCTCCTAACTAGTCCTGGCTCAGGACTAGACCAGAGTATAAATGGCAGTGGATAAGAGCCAGTGGCTCCAGGCTGTCTCAGGAAGGGATTGATGTCACCTCCTGCTTGGATTTGTTCTGGATTGTATATCCTACTGTAAAAAAAAAAAAAAAAAAAAGCTGAAAATACCATTAAAATCCCTGTATTCATTTTATCCCTGTGATTTCCTTTAATATTTCTTTCTCTGAGCACTATTAATTCTGTTAGTTCCCAGCTGTTGCCTGACGATCAAGAAACAAATGTTTATCCTTTTCTGGCCACGGCCCACAGGTATTAAAGGATAGCTCCACTAATGCTCTGCACCAAGATTTCACTGCCACTTGACATATGGAGTAATTTACCCCTGTTGGCAAATGGAACCAAAATCAGCACGTTCCTTTAGCAGCCTAATCCTGTACATTGTGTTGATGTGTAAACAGTGACATACAAGAGTTTTACTGCCTGACATAAAACATGCATTAGCACTGAGGGAACGTGTCTGTGCTTTGGAGGGAAGCTGGGGTTATTTTTTTTGCTTCAGGGAAGACTTGGTGAAAATAAGAAATCTTGGTGAAATAAGATCAAACCACGTGGAAAAGCAAATGGATGTAATATAGAGAGCAAAAGGAGATGATGCATCTCTTCTTGGAGCCCTGGGAGATGCAGATGTTCAAATTTGGAATGCAGGTGCCAGCCCATGAATCTGGTGGGTGCTCAGCATCCACTGCAGTTTAGGGCTTTTGTCCTGAGAGAAACAGATCAGATTAAACTTCTAGAACACATTAAACTTCCAGAACACATTAAACTCAGACAATCACAGATGTGGAAATCACCTCAGATGAATCATGTCTTAAAAATGACCATATTTTTCTTAAATCGTAAGTGGGGAAAGAGTGACTAACACCTACAGAGATGATATTAGGTGGGATGAATTCTACCCCCAGTGTCTCTGAAAATGAAGCCATTTTAGCTGATGAGACACAAGGTTGACGTTTCAGACAAAAGGGACAATATGGGTCTGTCTGAAAAGAATGAAGCCCTTGGGATTTACAAAATATAGAGAGCCAGAGCATTACTGTCTTGTGTGTATCTGTCCAGGTATTGAGATGTGTCCTCTGGATTTCTAGTTCTTCAATGTGCTGTCTTGATGCTTGCTTTTTAATAAAAAATGCCCCTTTTTTAAAATTAAAATGAGGTTTTTTACCAGCTTTGGGAGGGAAGACAGGCTCCAGAGCTGCACTGGCATGAGGATTTCTATTTATCCAGAGTTCTTGCTGTGGTAGAGAACAAACCATCTGGGGTTACTGAGGACTCTCCAATAGACCAGTGAAATTCCTGGGCAACCAGAACTTCTGCTCACTAATTGTGGCACTTCTGCAAGATCCATGATGGATGTGAGAGTAATTTGGGGTTTTAAATTATTCTAAGACGTAATTTTGTGATCAAGAAAATGCCATTTGTGTTCTGTGATGCAGACTTTGCTAAGAGAACAATAACAGAAATCATCATTACACTACTATATAAATCTTTCCATGGCCTTCAGCTGATGCTATTTATTGTTGCTGTCCTGTCTCCCCACCTGAGAGCACAATATCCTGAGACTGGAAACAGTGGTAGCGTGACAAAACGTTAAAATATAGAATTATTTTTCTATAATGAAGAATTACAAACTCTAGGATCTTATTTGTCTGAAAAAAAGGTAGCTGAGGGGGCATCTGATACAAATGAATTCAGGAACTTGTATCTTATTTTCCTAACACTAAACCCAGGGGAACATCAAATAGCATTGCTGTCTGATTAGTTCTGGAAAAAAAAAAAAAAAAAAAAAGACATATTTCTTATAGCAAGGTGAAGTACAGGTGTGATACACTTTGCCAAAAGACAAGGGGATGAGAACACCTAGAAGGTTTCAAAAGGTGATAGAACATATTTTGGGAAGAAAACATAATTAAGGAATTAAAACATCATCTTGGTAGCTGCTGAAGACTCAGAGCTGCCTGATGTCAGGATATTCCTGGTCTTCTTTTTACATTTTCTGTTGGACATTGCTGGGGGCAGAACTTGGCTAAGCAGATCTTTACTCTGATCTCAGACAGTTTCCTGCTGCTCCTTCTCTGTGCACTCTGAAGGAGCCTTCTAAAGCCACTGTGTCCACCAAATGCTTTACCTTTACCAGAAGCAGAAGGAAAAATCCAAATTTCTTCAGGAAACTTGATGACTTGTGCACTCTGGGTGAGTTGTTCACAAAATACTCATATGTTATTAGCTGTAAGTACACAGGGCATGGAGAAGGAGGATTTGTGAGACTCCAACAAGGATTTAAGGCTGAGAGTGCCTGAAGAACAAAACTCCCCTATTTTCCTGTGTATTTTATATCCTCTTTAGAAAGAGAAATAAACACTTTTGGCATTGGTATCTACAAGGCAGCACAGCGAGGCTGGGAGTCCAAATGTCCACAGTGTGCAGAGTCCCCAAAGTGAGCTGTGCCAGGGTCCTCACTCACCAGCCCTGTCTTTGTGTCTCCAGACTGTCCCACACAATGAAGTTGGTGACACCTGGTGTCACCCTCCTGCAGCACAAAGCAGCTCCACCTTCACTGACATTGAGAGGGACAAGACCAATTCTGTCTCTGTGTAAGAATATCTGTGCTGGGGTTACCTGCTTGGCCATGAGCAAGCACTGGAGACCAATTCTGGTTTTTTGAGGGAGGGTCTCAGTAATTCTCACACCTGTTATCTGGATAAAGCATGGAACAGGTGAAATGGAGAGTGTCACATCTCACTTTGACATCATGTCTGTGACCAGAAACACTGGATTTTTCTGATTGTGCCATAGAAGATAGGTCAGGGTAGTGCAGGCAGGGCCCTTTTTCATGGCATCATGGGCATAAAAAACCTCCCAGATATCACCTGCTCAGGGGCTGTCTGATACCATCCTCCTTCACTACCACAAGAGCTTTCAGCCTGAGGGTTTAAACCCAGCCTTGACAAATTCAGCTCTCAAGGTGAAATCACAGACTAAGTCAACACTCAGCTGCTGCAGAGCTGATTTGGTTTGCAGCATGAAAAAGAGCATGAAAAAAATGCAGATGTTTCTGGCTCGTGATTTCTTCTTTTCCCATTCCCAGCCCCTTCTCTCATGAAGATGTTTAAATTATTCCCATGTACAAGGAAAGCTCAGGGAGCAGAAATGTTTCTGACCAGGCAGCTTAGTGAAGTGTTGAAGGTCTGAGGAACAAAACTTTCTGGTCCAGCAGGTCAGCTAACAGAGAGACAAACTGGGGGGAATTGAACATCTTTAATCTCTCTCTGACAGAAATGTGGTTGAGAGCACAGAGTGCCTGACAGCACAGATCTGCTGCCAGCCCTCCCTGATAGCATCTGGCACCACCAACAAGGTGGAACTGAGCTGAACACCACGACAGCAGCCCCAGGGGTGCTACCATCAGCCCTGCAGGTGGTCACAGTTTGGGGGCAGAGAAGAACCAAAGCACTTTGGGTTTTTCTGCTGGGATTGCATCCCCTGACCATCACACTCACTCTCCACAACCCGTGACTAAATAGCTCATAGACAGGAGGAGAGCTGAGGTATTTCAGAGAAACAAATGTGATGCAGGAAGAAAATGAAGGCAGCAGAGGGTAGGCAAGAAACTTTTGGAGAATGAAGTTTATAGAGGATTGGACAGTAGATGGGGAAGGGAAAATGTGAGACCAATGACACCAAACTGCAAGAAATTAGACTTCTTTATTCAGAATAATTGTCCCTGAAGAGATCGTGATTGTTCTTTTGTTATACTTCACATTTGTCTAGAAATTCAGGAACAAAAAACCCATGGAACGATTTTTCTCATGGTATTTTCTTTTGCTACCTACAGGATAACACTTGTGTTCATCCCTTGCAATACAAACTTTTCAAGTTTTTCCTTTCTTGATGTATGAGACAATTTTCATGTTTTAGTTTCAAGATGTGTTGGAAAGTGTTCTAAGTGTATTTGGAATCCTCTGTCCTCTCTGAGGACGTGACAACCTTCCAAGTGTGTGTGGCAGCCTGACAGAAGGGACATCGACCAACCTAACACTAAGTTTGGTGGCTTTCATCCCACTGCTTCCAGGAAAGGTTCCCAGCTCAGGCTCCCTGGAATCACCATGCCCACAGGCAGGGCTGCTCAGCAGAGGAACATCACAGGGGACAACCACAGCTGGAGCAGAGCAGGAGCTGGAGATGTGGTGCAAGAGGGTCACTAAGGAGGAGGAGACAGGCTGTGACAATGGACTCCATAAACTCAGTGGAGAGGGGCAGATAAAACTGGAGAATGATGCAAAACATTTTGGGGAGCTAATTAGCCTTCCAGGACCTAAAGGAGGCCTTCAAGGAGTCAGGAGAGGGACTTTTCACAGCAGCATGTGGTGACTGGACAAGTGCGAATGGCTTTAAACTGAAGAAGAGTAGATTTAGATTAGATATGAGGAAGAAGTTCTTTGCTAAGAGGGTGGAGAGGCTCTGGCACAGATTGTCCAGAGAAGGACAGGCTGCCACAACCCTGGATGTGTTCAAGGCCAGGTTGAATGGGGCTTGGAGCAACCTGGGATAGTGTAAGTTGTCCCTGCCCATGGAACGAGATGAGTTTTAAGATCTCTTCTTATCGTGTTTTATCTTCTTTTTTCTCTTCTGCCAGAGTCAGGATTAAAAGCTCGTGAGACAGTATTTCATGTTCGGACTCAGATGTTTATTAATTCTTATCTGTGTTACAGTGAGTGCTGCAGCATTTGTCACTAGCAAGCTAAAAATGATGAAATGGTGATGTATCTCTCTTTCTACAAGGTCTTTTAAACCCAAACTGTCCAATT
Organism: Acridotheres tristis; assembly: GCA_037013685.1. NCBI lineage: Eukaryota > Metazoa > Chordata > Aves > Passeriformes > Sturnidae > Acridotheres > Acridotheres tristis. The sequence continues at coordinate 3,549,888 of CM072885.1, forward strand.
AAAACAAACACCTAAATTATTTTTACTTTTGACCTAATAACCAAACACTCGTGACTTGCAATGTGGAATTTTCTATCCAATTAAACAAGATCCCACCTAGACTCATGAAGAAGAAGGTCAAGAAGAAGGAAATCTCTGCCTTAAAACCTCCATCTTTCTCCACACATATTACTATACTCTAAAACCTTAAATTCTAAATTTTCCACCAGGTGATATCACACACTTCTATGCAAACTACACACCAATGATCCCAGTTCTATCATTCCATTTTGGAAGCTTTCTCCAAGGCCTCAGGTCAAAAGCTGTGCCCTCCTGAGGGTCAGTGCCTGTCAGCACAGAAAATCCAAAATTCTCAGTTTCAAGGGTACCAACACCTTCCAACCCAAACCATTCCACGATTCTGTGTTTCTGTAAATTAGCAGCCATTTGACCACAGGGTGACCTACAGGTTAACCTGTCCTGCTCACCTGAGAGAAGTTAGACAGCAACAGCCATGGTTGGAAATCGGGTAGTGCATCCCTTCCTCCTCTCACTCTAATTATCATGGCTGTTGGGACAAAGCTGTTTAATTACTGCTGGAATGCTGCTGCTTCTACTCCTGGGCCACAGTCCTTCTCCTGTTCAACTCGAAGGATCCAAAATTCACCCCTGTCAAGGCCTGGTTGAGCAATATTAACACAGCATCTGCCAGGCTGTTTTCAATAGCTGCAAAACATCTACACTGCTTTAGGGAAGAAAAGGCTTTTCAAGTGCTGCATACATTACCCATAGCAGTGGGGAAGGATGTTAATAATTCATTCATGCTCTCAGACTCTGGAGTGTGCTAGATCTTTCAACTCACAACAATAGACATCACCCTGCAGGCTGTCATGTCCCGCTTTTAACAAAGGGAAAGAAAAGAGGGGCGATAAAAAGGAGGAAGATTTCCTGGGTAGAAAATCTGAAGCCTGATGAAGAATTAAAGCCTGTTAAATGTCTACTTGAGCCAGCCATTGAGCAATAAAGCCTATTTGCAACCAGTTGCTGGAAGAAAGAGCTGCATGTGCAGGAAAAAGCATTTGTTGGGAAGATGCTGGCATTGCTTTCCACTGGTTGTGGAATACATCAACCCCCTGGGGTGCCTGTTTAGCAAGTTTTTCTTATTCAAACCAGAGCAGAGAGAGAAGAGGAAGGAGTCACCATGAGAAAACATATGTGTGGAATTATTTTCATGTGACTGGACCATCCTTTGAGTACCTGAATTGCCTTCAGCTATACCCTACCCCCACAGGATGTTCCCAGTGGATGTGACAGAATCCCATACGTGTACTTCCAGGTCCATCAGAAACAGAGGCAACCAGAAGTGACAAGAGGACTTGTTTAGGATGAAGTAGGTAGGAAAGCAGCCACTGCTGAAGGCACAGCCAGGACTTTTGGGCTGGTGACCATTGCTTAAATGTGGCCACCTGCAGTAACAATCACCATGCCCATGACAAGGAGAGAAGCCACCCAAGTCTTTAGGATTCACCCTGAGTTTGTATTTCTGCTTTCATCTCCTCCTTCTATTTCCCTGAGTAGATAAGCCTGTCCCGTCCTTGCTCCTTCTCTTCCAAAGTGGTAAAATCTTGCCTCTCATGTTGAGAAACCCCCACCAGTCTGAGTGTCCTAGTCATGGGGGAATTACATTTTAAAAGAGAAAGATTGAGGTCCTTTATGTGGTGGGTACTAAACTACACCCAAAAGTAAGGGGAAGGTCCTTCCAGTAAAGAGTGGACCGTATGAGTGAGCAAGAGAAGGTGACAGAACCAAAATGTTTCCTTCCTGGGGAGGCAGGAGATAAATAAATAGGATTTAATCATTCTGAAATCCAACCAGCCTTCTTATTTCTGTAGCCATGTCAACAGTTTTGAGCAATTTAACAAATTCCTCATGTGACTCCCCTCATTCTGATTCAGAGTTATCCCAAATTGGTTGACAAATGGAGAAGAGGGCTCAAGTCCCACCACATCTAATGTCTTGATGAAAACTCTGGTTTTCATTACATATGCTGGCCCATTTAATTCAGATTTTACTCCTAGAGTTCATTTACTGCTATTTTCCATGGAAAACTCCCTATGGACATTTTTGTGTACTTGGGAGAAGAAAGGCAATACTTTAATTCTTCCCTTGTACAAGTCTGCACATCAACCACAGAAGAGTTCTCCTTCAGGACGGGTTCCCTCAAAGCAGAATTTCAATTTGAGCACTGCTGCATGAAAGAACAAATTGGAGATTCCAGGCTTGCTTCACCCAGCTGCATTTTAAGTTCAATGCAGGCAGACACTGCTGAAGGATATATTGACCCTTGTCAGCCAGCTCTACCAAACCCCCTAAAAAACCCAGGGCAAAGATCTTCTGAGGCAGAGGAATCCCTGTGCCTCTCTGAGCTCAAAGAAGAGTCACTTTATCTTCTGAGGACATTCTAGGGACCAAGGGTTGTAGCCACTGTGAGGAGCTGACCTGCCCCTTCCCTCCCCTCAGCTGTGGGGGTTTTTCAGAGTTCACCAAGGCTTTTCACAGTTCATCCTCACCACCAGCTTGGGCATGGAGATCACAGAGCCTGGGTGAGCTCTTGGAGGAGACGGGCACTGCCCTGCCTTCCTTGGTCCCTCCATCCACCCCTCTCCTCCCTGTCACCCTTGGCAGAAATGCCAGTGGGATGTGACAAGATTGCAAAGTCTTGGCACTGAACTCCTGATTTCTTTTTTCCTTCCCTCTGCAGGGACATGGAGCCAAGAAAGTGTCAGCTCCATAATTCTGCCCCAGCAGAGCCCTGCAAACTCCCTCAGCCAAAGCAGCTGAATAGGAAATGGGATGGAGCTGGAAACTTGTCCCTGTCAGCTGGGTTCTCCATCCAACAACTCATAAAAAACCCTACATGAAAGCAGCCAGAACCATTACAGCTTAGTTCTATCTGAGAAATGGCATTTAATCCCCACACTGTTTGTTTAACTCTGCACGACAGTTGTGTAATGTCATGCTGTTCTGTCCTGATCTTATTCCACAGGGAAGCTTTTCAGCTCAGGAAATTCATGGATCAAACTGCCAGGTCTTGGTGTTTTGCAGAGCTCTGCCATATAAGCAATTATTCTATAAAAGACATCCCTCTAACCTACAAATTTTGACATCAAAATAAAATAAAATAAAATAAAAGTGCAAGTTTAGTTTTATTTTGGTTTTAGATGTATTTGTGATGAAACACTTGAATTTATCCCAACCACACAGGAACAAACAGGAAAAGCTAGGTTCCCAGGTTTACTGGTTTTGGGGTTTTTTACCTGTCATCATTTTTAAGGATATTTTAGGACTGTTCAACCCTTAGGCTGTGCTTTTCTTTTCCACTATTCACCTGCATGACTGGATTTCCTATTGAAATCACTCAGCTGAAACCAAGGGGGGGTAGCACATCTAAGAACAAGATTTGGTCTCACGCTCCTCAAACAGGAGCTTCATAATTCACTCCTCAAAACCTGCTTACCTTCCAAAGCTGAAACCATGCAGAAGGGAGGTGTCTTGAATAAAATTAATTTCCCCCATGTTTTGGAAACAATAAGGAGCAAAGAAATTTGTTTTGCATATTGTAATGTGACTTTTTTGTGTGTATGTGTTTATCCTGAAAAATCACAGAATCATAGAATGATTTGGGTTGGAAGGGAATTTAAAGATCACCCAGTTCCACATCCTGCCATGGTCAGGGACAACTTCCACTATCCCAGGCTGCTCCAAGCCCCATCCAACCTGGCCTTGGACACTTCCAGGGATCCAGGGGCAGCCACAGCTTCTCTGGGCACCCTGTGCCAGGGCCTCAACACCCTCGCAGGGAACAATTTCTTCCTAATTCTTCTTCTTTTTTCTAATTTCAAATCTAAGTCTCTTGTCTTTTACCTCCCCCTATATCTGTCCATGTCAAAAGTAGCTCTCCCTATTTTTCATAAAAGGATGCAGACAATTAATATATATATCATAGATTTAATAAGCTCTAAAAGGCATTTTCACTGGCATAGTATTTTTGGGCATGATGTTATTTTCTTACTGCCAACCAGTGCCAAGAATAATGTGCCAAATGATCACCATCAAAGCACTCACCCTAAACCCTGATCTGTGCTTAGGGAAGCAGGGAACTTCGTGCAGGAATTCTCACGGACAGAAATGAACACGCAGAACACTCAGTTTCCATTTAATTGTGTGGCAAGTAAAGAATCACAGACAAATCTCAGGGACCAGAGCTGAGGGGCAGTGATGCTGTGAACTACCTGCTTCCCCAGGGAAGGGTGAATTCTGTTCAAGTGAAAATATGACTGGAGGTTTTTTTTCCCAGCAGTGGAGAGGCCAAAAACTTCCTTGGGCCAGTGTTTTCTGTGCTTTATCTGTCTCCTGATGGAAGCTGATGTTCATTCCCCCAGGGAAAAAATCCCTCTGGACAACTCCAAACCCACCTTTATTGTGGCTGCTCTCACAGAGCACAATCCAGAACAGCTTTTTTTTCCAGAACAGCCCTTTTCTTTCTCCCCCAGTGCACACATGGAGCAACAAATGGCATCCAAACACGCAGATGGTGGGAGAACAAGGGCTCGGATCCATTAGCAGAAATCTGGATCGACTGGAGGATGAATCAGAGACACAAATCAGGGGTAAATACACAGCAGACCCTGCACCCAGCCGCTCCCCTGATTTGGGAGGCAAAGCCAGGGCTCTGGCATCCTGGCGTGTGTTTTTTTGTGGATGTACACAGGAGGGCAGCAGACATTTACTCAGCGTTTGGCACCGCCATCCCTTCCCTGACACACGTAGATGCTGCTGGGATGGTGTGAACTGTCTGTCACAGTGCCGGCTAAAAAGCCCCATTAAAAAAAAACAACAAAGTTGCTATAATTAGGCACATTTCGCTGTTATGACAGAGGTCTTAGTTATTTTTTCCTGCTGTTGGGCTAAATTCAACCCCCCACACCAAATTATCTCAGGATATTCCTTTCTTCTCCCTAGTTCATTTTATTGGGTGTTTGCTATTTTTTGTGTAAGTTATTGCCGTGGTTTTCATTCTTCAGGAAAAACACACTTCCATTTTTCCCACTGAGATGCTGATGCAGGAATCTCAAACATCTCTCTCCCCGTGTTTCTTGATGGACAGTGTACTGGGGATGGGGGAACAGGAGAGTGTGTAAGAAACATCCTCTAATTCCAGCTGATGAAGTTTGTCAATGAATATGAAAATCATTATTTAACTTTGGAAAACAGAAGCTTGAAAGAGAGTATTTCTCAGCAACGTTTCTATATATTTTTTGTGAGTGTGTATAATTAAAGCAATTGTCTTTAGCCTGCAAAAATACTCACTGCCTTCTTCCTGCTCCCAGCCCAGCTCCATTCATTCCTTTGAATTTGGCTTCTTGATAACTTTGTCCATGATCCAGCACAAACAATTCTGCACACTGACGTTGATGCCAACTCAGATTGAAGCCTTTCACACAGAGCACTGTATTTTGCCTAAGTATTTGCTCGGGCTGATCCTAATTAAAGTACTAATTGCCATGTGGTTGGGTTCTCTTCAGCTGCCTGAAAGGAGTTGGGCATGGGTGTCCAAGCTGAGCTGAGCTCCCCTCCACATTCTCAGCGACTGCAAGAAGTGTCAGTGATGCCTCAACCTTCCCATTTCACAGAATCATGGGATCATTGAGGTTGGAAAAGACATCTAGTATCCTATCTAATGTCCAGCCTTTCCCCCAGCATTGCCAAACCCAGCACTGAACCACAATCTCTAAGCACCACATCTGCATGACTTACTCAAACCCCTCCAGGGATGGTGACTCCACCACTTCCCTGAACAGCCAGTTCCAGCGCTTGGAAACCCTTTCTGTGAAGATTTTTTTTTCCTAATATCCCATCTCAACCTCCCTGGCACAACTTGAGGCCCTTTCCTCTTGTCCTCACTTTCTCCCTGGAAGCAGAGCCCGACCCCCCTGGCTCTCCCCTCCTGTCAGGGAGTTGTGCAGAGCCACAAGGTCCCCCCTGATCCCCCTTTTCTCCAGGCTGAGCCCCTTTCCCAGATCCCTCAGCTGCTCCTGGGGCTCCAGACCCTCCAGAAATCTAAAAGTAGGATGAATCCTGAGGAAAAAAACCCAGATTTTCTTTCCATTTAACTTTATGAGTCTGTAGGTGCATATCTGCTGTGCAAAGCTCACTCACAGACCAAGAAGGCAGTGATCTCAGAAATAATATCCTCAGGTGCTTAAAATTCCACAGGGTGCTTTATGTCCAAAAACTAAATTTTACAAGATTTTTGAGCTCTGAAATTAATGAGATTTAGGAACCTATGTGCTTGGAAAGAAAAACTCAACAGAGTTGATCCATCTGCCCACGGTCCTGTTGGCAAATGTGTGGCAGGAGCTGAACACAGATCTGTGAACTGGTGTAATGCACAATGAACAATCATTCATGCTGTGAGATTCCACAGCCTGACACACACAGAGCAACCCCAGCACAAACAACAGGCATGAAAAGTCACTGGGGGAAGTGACTGAAGTGTTTGAGACAGCAACACTGCCTGTTGCTGTAATCTCCACTGTGATGTCTCTGGGGACTGGGATTGGGAGAGATGCTCTGTGGGATGAGGCTGGTTTGTGTCACGGGACTCCACTAAGGCAAAACACACAATAAAGAAAAGCCTGACCAAGCAAAACCCAGACGTGGTCCAGCTATGCTTTCATGGCAATAAATACGATTGGGGATTTTGCTTTATCTCCAAGTTTTATCCTGTCTTCTGCCACGGAATTGCAGCCCAAGCCATGAATGCTGATTTCACCTCCTGAAACAGAAATGTGGATGTTGGGTGTGCCAGCAGTATAGGAACCATCTCAGTGTGTTAAAATAAAATCCCTGGCACGGTTTGCTCTGGTGGCTGTACTGGGAATACAATGTTAATTGCTGGACAAGGCTTTGGGCAGCTAATGAATAAAGAATCTCAGTGGACTGGGGTCTTAATTACCTGATTTACTTTAACCTGATTTCCTCTAACCCAGCAGGTCAGTGGGACTAATCCCAGAACAAGACACTATGCTATGTGATATCTTCAAACAGGTCCAAAGATTTCCAGAGATGAGAAGGAAGTGGGAAGGAGTCCTTGTCTCAGTGGAAATCAGACACCTCTGCCTAATATGATGACATAGAAATAACATTTTGTTAGCTGCTCACCAGCCTGAAGAGCCAAAGATACACCAGATCTTGTTCCTTCCAAATACTTTCATGCCCAGACTTTTGTTCATGCTCTCAGCCAAGCTAAAAAAGCAGCAAGCTCAACAATTTCTCATTTCTCTCAGCTGGAAATTAAAAAACAAAACAAAATAACAACAAACAAAACAAACAAACAAAAACCACAACAACAAAAACACAAACCCCCCACAAACAAACAAACAAAAAAACCCCACCAAAACCAAACAAAAAAAAAAGAAAACCCAAAAAAACCAAACAAAATCCCCAAACCAAACCAAATCAACCAACCAATCAAGCAAAACTAACCAAAAATACCAAAACCAAAAACTTCATAGATCCATTGAATCATTAAGGTTGGAAAAAACCTCCAAGATGAAGTCTAACCTTCATCTTTCATCATCAAATCCAAACCTTATAAACTGAGAACAAAATTCAGTGTTCAGAGGGAAGGACTGTGTCTGAACCAGTAAACACACAATAATTCTCAGCTCACCACAGGAATTTCAAAGCTTTATCACCTTCCTCTCCCTGATGCTTGTTATTCCTTACACCTTTGGTGTCACCAGTCCCAAGAACTGAGGTTTGTACTAGGTGCAAATTCTTTGATTCCCATAACTATGTTCACTTTTTTCCTATTTTTCCAAATTTGGTTACACTCTACACCAGGTTTATCCAGACAAGTTTCTTGTCTTGCATTTCTCTTATCCTTTAAGGAATAGTTTTGGGTGTCACTCACTGGTGAAAATCAGGTTAGAATGGGGTCCCTGAACCAATGGACAAAATCCTTGCTGGCTCTGTGATGAGGATGATGAACTCTGACATCTGGAGAGGACACGTCTCTCCTCACCCTGTGTTATTATCACAGCAAGATGGCCAAAGGACAAAATTAATTATTCCAATAACTCCAGTGAAGTGAAATACTAATCTAAAATGGCCTTTTTTCAGAGTTAAGAAACTTTTATAGTTCTTTTTGGTTTCTTTTTGGTTTTCTGTGCTTTATCTCATATTCTGCACTCCTTGTTTGGTGTCTTCAGGCCTTGTTTCATTAAGAGAAAAAGGAAAATAAATGAAATACAATTAGCAGATTATTTATGAAAACTTTCAAGCCAAAAATTAATTGGAAGCAGCAATTTGCAAGCTAAGTTTCAGATCCATTTCTCTTTCTTGAGTGGATTTTAGTCTAAACCACCTCTATCTTTAGTAGCCACAGACACAGGGAAAACACAGACTTCTCCAGAGACTGATGTCTAAGATGATTTATCTTTAATTGAATGTCTCACTGGGCCATAAACTGAACACATCTTGTGCTTGTAATGGCACATATGCCTAAATGATTAGGACCTACAATAATTAGCAGTAAAAGCTGATATTCCTTGGGTTATCATGACATGCAAACCTGTTTATGTTGGGGAACCTGAATTCAGAAATCTGTACCCACACATCCACAGTAGAGGGTCCCTTCCAAAACTGCTCCTGGAAGATCTTTACCTTGCCTGTTCTTAAAAATTCCAGTAATGGAGAATCCATCACATGGGGTGATTTAATTCTATGTCTACAATAATTTTGCATCTTCTGAATAGAGCATGTCAATACCTTCCCCTTTTAGCAGAATTTTAAAGTTTTTAACTAATGTTTTCCCCATCTTTAAAGCCCAGAATAAATATCTTGCTCACCTTGTTTGACTTCTTGACAGCAGCTGTCCCCTCTATTCCTGTATTGAGCATCCAAACACAGTACATGCATTTCATAAGGACAACCAACTTTTAAGAAATTTCATCTTTAGTGAAGTCCAATCAAGATGCTGATTTATATGTCGATTACTTTTTTTTTTTTACAAATACAGAAAATTTGAAAAGTGAATGTAAAATTATGAAGTCTTTTCCCCCAGAATAATGTAAACAATACTGTTAACTCTGTTGCTCCCAGCCACTGATCTGCTGCTCTGACCTTGTAATCAGAGAAGACTCTGAGCCCTGAATTTGTCTTTGAAGGCTGCTAATAATTAAATCCTATTGTTTCACTGAAACAGAACATGACTCTCACAATTTGTAACCAGAAGCAGTATAGCTGCACCGAACAATGTTGGATAAACATGCCCTTCAAAGATCAAAGGATGGAGGGCTATGTCAATTAAAAAGAAAAAAAAAAATCAGCATAGCTAAACTGCTGTTTCTCAGCAGCTTGGTGCTGAGGCTGCCTGGATTGCTCTGCTTTCATTTCCCAGTCTCAAGGGTATCCTGATTCCTCCAGTGCCTGGGGAAGCTGGCACACCCAGATGTGAGCTGGGATTCTGCAGGCAGAGGGAGAGAGTACCCCCCTCCTCCCTAATTAAACGTTCAAAGGATTCGTGCTCTCTCCAAGCAGCACATCTTTGTGGCATTAAACAAAAACGGGCCTCAAAGAGAAAAAAACTCACACACAATGTGTTCAACAAGGCAGTGGGCAAGGGGAGAACGGGAGCGTGTGGATTTGGATGTGGATTTGGAGTGGTGCTGTTTGCTTTCGCTTCTTCCCTGTGAGAACCCTTCTCTTCTCCGTGGATTTCCATCAGACAGATCACCCTGAGACAGGGAATTAAAGAGTAAGGAATAGTTCATCAAAAACCAAAACAATGAAGAATGCCTAACATTTACTATATTTGCAAAAATCGAAAGAAGAGGCAGACTAGTTTGTGATAAACAGAACTAAAACTTACAAACAGAGTAAAGGGTGCAAAGCTACCAACCATAAGTGATAAATCCAGAACCTTAAACCAACAAGAACTAATCTCAAGGTCTAGAAGATGCCTAAAGGGCTAAACACATGCTCCAGAGACAAATTGAAAAGTTCAAGTGCAATGAAGAGTTTGAAAGCCTTCATCAGAGACCCCCCAATGACCCCTAAATTAGAAAAGCACAAGCACAAAAAAACCTTTTAGTTCATTTTAATACAAAAGTAAACAAAACTAAGCAAAACTAAAATATAAATATGTATTAAGTGTATTGTATCATCCTAAACTTTTAAAAAATAAATAAAGCAGTAAGAGGAGACAGGAGGAACCATGGCTGCTTGAGGAGTTTTCCCCTTCCCATGAATGCCCATGTGATTTATGGCCAGCAAAGCCTCTTTAATTAACAGGACTCTCACTGGCTGTTTCCCGTGGCCAAAAAAAAAGAGGAAAACTTGCAGCAAATGAGTCCCAGCCATGCCTCGGCTTTGTCTGTTCTATATTTCACAGCTTTTCCTGTCTCTGCTGAACAATTTCCAGGGATATGAAAGCTCCATTGCTGAATTGTCTCTACTTGTGCAGGGACAGGTCACTGCTGGGAAGGGCAGATCCCACTCTCCATCCGCTGGTAGGTGTTGTGGGATCCAGTCCATCCATATATCCATATATCCATATATCCATATATCCATGTCATAAACTTCTCCAAGTATCTCTTTGCCAAGACCAAAAAATTCTTCCCTGTGAGGGTGGGCAGGCCCTGGCACAAGGTGTCCAGAGAAGCTGTGGCTGCCCCTGGGTCCCTGGAAGTGTCCAAGGCCAGGTTGGATGGGGCTGGAGCAACCTGGGATAGTGGAAGGTGTCCCTGCCCATGGCAGGGAGTTGGAACTGGGTGATTTTCAAGGTCTCTTCCAAGCAAAGCCTTTCTGTGAATGTTCCAGTGCATGTGCGTGGATATGATCCCCCATATTCTGGATGGCAAAAATGAATTTGATTGTTTTCATTTTAGAGGAGGGGCAGTTGAGGAGGAGGCAAACCAGCAAGGATAAAATCATGCTGGAATCTTGCAGCAGAGCTGTCTCATGGATACCACTGTGCTTTCTGCTGCAGATTGTGTTATCTCAGCTTTAGAGGGGATGAATAGGCTCCAGCTCTGGTTCTTGGTTTTTATTCTTAATCAGAATTTATTATTAGGTTAATGTAATATAAAAGAAGCTAAGAGAAAAAAATTACTGATTTTTACAAAAATTAGGAAAAAATTAAATCTTAGCATCTCAAACATTCTCATTTTCCCTGTCATTAAATGCCAGGGTGAGTCTTCTGCTACATCAAATTATGGTGCCTCACTCCTCATGGCATTGAGTCAGCACTGGAGATGTGACCAGATCTACTCAGGGCTACATCTGCAAGAGCTGTCTCTTCAAATGCTCCCTTGCCACTGCAAATGGAAAAGGCATTTCTATTCTGGGAATGGGGGCATTTGTTCCTTTTATCTCTTGTACCTTTGGATTCCAGTGCTTCTATTACGTGTGTCTGGACTTAGATTTATTAGTTCAGTGAGAAGAATGTAAAATATGTAAGGTTGAACCTATGTTCAAGAGAGTTTTCTAACCCAGGCTCCTACTTAAGTATTACTGGTATTTGTTGTTTGTTTGCTGCACTTCTTGGGAAAGCAGAGCTATTCCATCCTGCTCCCTGATTATACTCCATTTTTATTTCTCTGTTATAGACAATACCATTCCACTTCAGTGAATATTTTACAGTTTCCTTGAAATAAATCACTGTCTCCACCTTCCTGGCTACTAAAGACAAAACCTTATTGTAATGAGTTAATTTCCACTATCAGCTAATCTGAGGAAAGAACCTGGCCCATAAAGTTTGACAAATGATGATCATTTTAAAAAATAAAATGTACACATTGTGTCTAAACACAATTGACCTCATTTCTCTCAGCTGTCCTGGTGATCAGCTGCTTGGAAAGTTTCCTCCAGGGAAAACCTTTATTAAATGATTTGTGTGTCTTTTACATTTTGTTCCAAATTATCTCACTCCCTCGTTTTATTTCTTCTCCAGGCTGGCTGCTTGCTACAGTTAATTTGGTTGTCCTTGCTGGGACTACCATAAATACTCCATCCCAGTAGTACTTTGCAAGCTGAATTAGTCAAGTGATCTTGGCTACAGCATCCAAGAAAATACTCGATGAGATTAAACACTGGTAGAATTTTATGGTTGGAGACACTGTTTTAAAGTCATCCACAAAGGAGCATGAGCAAAAAAAAAATGCTGACATGGAAAAAAAAATTCATAGATGCTACAATTGTGACCTTCAGGATTGTGTGTGAAGGGAGAATTGTTCACTCACTTCTCTCCCTGCAACGACTCTATTAAAGCACGACACCCTCTGTGGAACTGGTAACAAGGAGCCCTTCATAAAAATACATGAAATATCAGATTGAAAACGAGGAGGTAAAGCCTGGCCTGCAAATTGGAGGACAGAGCACTGAAGCCTGCAGGAGCCTCCAGGTATTCTGGGTCTGCCTGTGAAGCAGAGGAGGTGACTTCCTACCTGGGCTAAGTGGTACCAGAGTCACCAAAGAAATAGAAAAAGTTGGTTCTTCATCTCCATCTTTGCTCTTACTTCACCCTGGCAGCACCTGGAGATTTAACCTGTGGCTCTTGGGTGGAAATTGTAGTTGGATAAGTCTGCTTGTTGGCTCAGGGTGGCATGTATTTACCATTCCTCCCAAAATTTGTGGTTTTCACCAGGCAGACTGGCTCTGTAGTTGTCTTTACAATGGTTTCATGTCTTTCTGTCATGAGGTTGAAGCTCCTGATTTTATTTAAAGCTCCATAAACACTTCATTCATCAAAACTCAACTCCAGAGTAGCAGAGGGTAGCAACAGGGCTCAATTAATTCTGATTGGGTGGAATGGATGAGACTTTTCTGTCAAAAATTCCCTTTTCAAAAATTTTTCCAGCCATGCACCAGTTAGAACATTTTATTTCAGCATTTCTGAAAGTAAATATACCTCTTTTTCAGTTGTGAAATTATTGTTTTCAAGTCTGAAAGTGCCAGTGCTTCGTTTAAAAGGGGTACAAAGATCATTACAAGTGCCCTATTAGCCATACAAAATGTTTTAATTTGAAACATCTCTTAATTAATTTTTTAAAATGCTTTTTGCCCTCTAAGTTGATCTTATATGACTCTCTTCCCTTCATCTCCCCAAAATAGAGTTATAAAAATCATAAAGTCATTATTATTAAGGTTAGAATCAATTACTCTTACAGTTTGCTCAAACCTTTTGAGATGTGGTGGACAGAGCTACTTTCATGTCAAGATTGAATTTAAATAAAGAAGGTTTGTAATACTAAATTGAAAAGGCTCAGAGTTTATCCTAGTGAAAAAGGTGAATGATTACAATGGGAAAAGTAATAAAATATCAGTATTTTTTGTAGAATTAGAAGTCTATATTTCCTTAACTCTCCCACATCACACACAGGATAGATAAGTCTTTATTTTTAAAAGATCTTTTTGATATTAAAAAGTAAGTCTATTCATAATAAACCTGGAAAATTCCGGGGTGAAGAAATGCATGAGACAGCATAAACACTATCTGAGACATTTTGGGTACAAGCAACAATTCCACTTTTCTTGTAACAGATGACACTGCTTGACATTAGAACAAGAAGTACCTGTTGCCTGTGCTGTAAAATCTCTTGCAAATAGCTTCTGATTTGTGGCACTGATATAAAGGCTGTGTTTTATGGAGCTTACCCAACCAGCTTTGCTATGTCAGGTTATCACAGATACATTTTTTTCCAATTCATTTTGAGACCAACTGCTGCTAAGAGGCTGTAACAAGGGCTGTAACTTGCTCCTTTCACTTCCATTCAGACAGTTTGAATAAACCCCCATTTCAGCCTTTTATGGCCCCTCTTTCCATTATGCCTATTTTATTTTACTTTTCTCCACAGGGATTGAGCCACTTTATTCAGGTCATTTTCTGCAATATCATGTTAACCCATTAAAATGTCAGACAATTTATTGTCCATTCAGTCCACCTGCCTGTCCTTTTCCCTTAAAAAGCACAATCATTTCTGTGAGCTCTGTGTTCCCCTGCCTGTTCAAAGGGCCTCGTGGTTGTCCTCACCTTCTCATTAAATCTTGCCCAAGAACAGTTGCCTTGGAAACCAGGGAGTTGATCCAGCAAAGGGGCTGAGCATCTTCACCTTGCCTCGACTTTGGTGGGAGGTGAGGCCACTCAGCTCTTCTGAAAGGAGAGTTTAGTGCAAGGCCAGCAGAGCAAACACCAAGCACAGCTTTCCTCTGGTTCCAGGATGTGGGAAGTGATGCTGCTCCTCTCATGGCTTCTGTGTGAAGAGCAGGGGGAGGTTGAAACAGCTGATGCTTTTCTGGCATCTGTGAAATCATTTGAAGACATTTTGGAAATGCAGATGCGTTCTAAATACTAGTCAAATGAAAAAACTTCTGAAAGTCAAAGACAACCCAACTTTCCTTCAGGGCTATTTGTGCATTTTATAAGGGAGCTACCAGGATCTTTACAGATTTGAAATAAGAAACCAGTTTGGATAAAAAAGAAAATCAAATAAAGAGCACATCTTAGATGGTTTTTGAGAGGAGACAGCATCCTTCCAAGGACTCAGCCAATGTAAGCACTGAATCCTAAAGTTTCCAAGGAAGACATGGCAGGTTTGGAAACTTTCCAGTGAAGAAATGATGTCTAGATTGTCTTGATAATCACAGCAAGAGATAACTTGTGGAGATAAACCATACTCTGAGAACAGAGCTGGCTCTGCTCAGGCCACCAGCTCAGCCCTGGATCAGGATATGTGTTTCCATGAAGCCTTCAGACCTCCCTATGAGCTCTTTCCAGGCTCACCTGGTTCCATATGGAGCCATTCCTTGGACCTGAACCTCAATATAGGTGCCAGGAGCACTGGTCAAGGTCCAGAAGAACAGAGCATCTCCCAAGCCTACACAACCCCAGGAAAATAGAAACCTCTGCAGGGTCACAGTCCCCTGGACAGCAAATCCTGCCTCATTATGGCTGGAGGTCTCAAATGCTTCACTGGAGTTTCCTCCTGGTCTTTATGTGCTGGCACTGAAAACTCCATGTGGGAAATACCTGGGAGGATGTTTCCCTTCTGACTGAAGGCCATGCCAGGTTTTTCTCCACTTCAGACTTTTAATGGAACCTTTTACCCTCAAACCAAGGTTTGCTCCCATGGAGCTGCAAATCTTTCACCCTCCAAGGAGCATCTCCATCTTCTCAGACACAACGTGCAATGAATGCTTGGACTCTCTTTTGTTGATGCCACCTTAGAGTGGTAAATGCTCAGACAACTTCTGCTGATCCCAGATTGTTTCAGATATCAAATTTGATCAAGACATTGTGCAATCATCTCCAGAAATATTCCTTCTGACTCCTTCTCTTGAAATTTTTTTGTGTTCATTCTCAACTAAGTTTTAATTTGTCTTGTTTTGTTGTGCTGTATTTTATAACAGCAAATAAACTCCTTAAGGTCAAAAGGATTTATTTTTCTCTTAGATGGAAAGTAATTTTTTAACTTGAGAGAATGAGCACAGAAAGAAATCTGAACTAAGAAGCCATTTGAGAAATAGAACCTTCTTCATTTACACACGTCCATCTGAAATCCTTTATAACTAAAAGCAGTTTCTTAAAAAATTCTGTGTTACAGACTGGCAAACCATCCCACAGAAAGATTAGAGAACAAAAAAAGAAGTTTGTCAAATCAACTGATACGTTTGTTCAATTTTCCTCATGTCTTCATATCCATGTGCCAAGCTGATGTTTTTCAAGAGAAACAAAAACAACTTGAAGTTTACATTTTGATTGTGTCTAAAGTCACTAAATGGCATTACAGGTATTGGCTAGTGGATGCTGTAGGAAAAATAAGGAAATGACTTTCCCTGCCTTGAAATCTTTTCAGCTGGGACACACAAGATAAAGGCTTCTTACTCAAGTTAACATACGCTATTGTTATTGTATGAAATATTGTAAGTTACTCAAGCTAACATACACTATTCCCTACCTTACACAATTAGTTGCTGTTCAATGTCTCTCCCTTCTGCCCTTTCCCCATCATTTGCATCCTTGCCAGATTTTCTTGCAGAGACTGTTCCTTGAAAGAAAGCAAAAAGGCAGCTGCAGAAACTGAAAGAACAGGTGATAGGGAGCAGCTTTCTAAAACAGCAAGGACAGAATAAAGTCAGGGCAAAGAAGAATTCACTGTTGCCATCCCAGCACTGCAGCGTTGGCACCACACCTGATGGTGACTTTATTCAACAACTGGAAATTCCCAGGGCATTCCCAGCCCTTCTGGGTCATGGATCTGAAATCCTTGTCCTGCTGTACACTGATTTATTGTCCCATCTTGGGCAAGCTCAGATACGATGCCAGTGCCCAGATCCACCTTGAAAATAAGGATATATTTGTATCTCTGAAGTGCAAAATGTTACGACTAAAGTCTCTTGCTCACAGTAGATGGACTGGAGAGGAGGCAGGTTTGGATCCCTGTGTTGCAGGGATTTACACCTCCAAAAGAGGCTTTTAGTATGAATAATAACATGCTTCTAATTAAAGCTGTTGCTGTAAAATCTCTAATCTGGTAACACATTGTGCAAGAAGCAAGCAGACATCTGTTCCTATGAACACATCAATATTAAGGTGGATTTTGGATGCAAAACTCTCCCCATGCTGTTTTAATAATGCCACTGGAAGAAGAGATCTCCCACCTTAATATCTGGCAGCAAATGTTTTGCAATAGGGCCGTGTATCCCGTGGAGGATGCTGTGAACATATGATCTAATTTTCCCTGGCAAAGAGTCCATCATGCATGTGAAATTTCTTGAGGAAGACAATAACCCCTCCCACCCATAAAATCAGGTTGATGGGTGAGCAAGACTAGGTAGAGACAGGAACACTCTCACCTCCAGCATTACCATCTGTGGCCTCCCTTTTGGGATTTTTTAAATGAGAAGTATTTGGAGTTGGGTGAGACCTTCTGAAATGAGGAGTGAGTGGAAGAGCCTGCCTGGCTAAGATAACCCACCCGGCTTAAGGTGTTGATCCCTACAGTGCCCGGGTACATTTTAGCCCCTTTTGTGCTCTGAGGATCTACAAGCCATTCCTGAAGGGAAGTAGGGTAGTGCAGAGCTGACTTTTCCAGAACAGCCCAAATTCTGTCTTGAGCCAGCAGTTCACCTCCACCGCTAATTCAAGCACTAATCCCCTGTGGTATTTCACAGAGGCAGCCTCTCCAGGAATTCCTTTTTCCCTCCAACAGCTTGCTCCTCAAAGTATCACAAGCCAGAGTCAGACTCTTCATATTTCACTGCCCTCAATGCCTTTTTCTTCCACGAGTCTTTCCTCATGCTTTTTTGACCCCTCATAACATTATGGCATCTTCATCCTCCTGAGAAAAATATTGCAGAACCTGGTACAGATTCTGAGAAGAGCTACACCTTTCTCCTCTCCTAAGATCCCACTGGTATCTGCCAGTTCAGTTTGCTGAAAGCTTCAGCCTTGGAGAGTTTTGCTGGAGATCAGTGAAAGTTCCCAAGGCTCAGCAGCACCAGTGGGTGACCATCTCTTACAGAAACCCATCCTGCATTATAAACAGGTTAATTTTGAGTGTTTATTTTGGGTTGGCTGCAAAGTGTGCTTGCTACAGGTACACAGAAACATCAAGTTTCTGTAAGATTTTTTTTTTCATTGATTTTGTTTTCTTCTATGCAGATAGGGAAGCAGTTTCTTATTCTGGCACACAGATGTGTTGGTGTCAGGGTCCAAGCCCTAGAAATAGCTTTGTTGCTTACATCCAACACCAGACTTGCTGGTTTTACCAGGAATGGAAGAGGAAGTTCGATTAACCCCACGTAAAAGTTGATAAAAAGAATCCCCCAAATCACACTGAAACACTCTCCACAACTCTCTGACAGGAGGGTGCAGCCAGGTGGGGGTCAGGCTTTGCTTCCAGGAAAAAAGGGACAGGACAAGAGGAAATCGGTTCAAGTTGCACCAGGGGAGATTTAGGTTGGCTATCAGGAAAAATTTCTTCACTGCAAGGAAGAGTCACCATTCCTGGAGAGATTTAAGAGCTGTGTGGATGTGGCACTTGGGGACATGATTTAGTGGTGGCTGTGACAGTGCTGGGTTAATGGCTGGACTTGATGAACTTGGAGATCTTTTCCAACCCAAATGAATCTGTGGGAGAAGGAGCAGAGGCTCCATGCAGAGCCACGAGGGTGCCAAGGGACACAACTGTCCTTCATTTAAAATCCCAGGGTGTCATGTGACCTTGAGCATCATGGATTTTGGAGTTTTAATCATTAACAGAACAAGAAGAAGAGAGTTAGCAGCAGAAAAGGAGACAAGAGTGCAGTAGCACTGAATGATGGAGCAAGATGTGTCCTCAAAGCAATAAACCCCCTGATCAAATCTGTGTCAGATTTAAAGATTTGCACTTCTCAGCCATCAGAGTCACACAGGGGGATAGACTGGCAGATACATTATGTAAATAAGGATCAAAATACTTGCACATCTGTTTCAATCTTATTTTCTTAGCCTTTTAAAATAGTAATTGCAAGTGTAGGTATTACAGCTCAGACACTCAGATGGTTTTGGGCATCTACTTTCCACATTCCAAGAAAAGTATATCAGAGCACAGGACTAACAAGGTGTGAAGTGCTTCACAGCAGCTAAAGGCAGAATGCAAATGTAATACTTGGAAAGCGGCTCCAACCCAAGGTTTCAGATCCAGGAAGGACTCAGCATGGCTTGGGGAGCTCCCAGGCTGTGGCTATTTGTCATACAGGCAGCCTGTCTCTTTTGAGTCTGTGAAGAATACGTAATAATACAGCCTCGTAAGTTAGGCTGTATGCCTCATGATTGTGGTTCTTTAAAAAAGAAAACTTGTTAAAGTGGTGGCTCACTTGCAGCTCTGATGACAACAGGGTAGATCAGGAAATGAGCTGAGTGCACAGTGAGGAGGCATGTGGCAATTTGGAGTGAGGAATTAACCCCTTAGGGCTTGGTTCTAGAAGCACTCGTGAGCCACTTTACTCATTTGTCACTTCCCAGCAGAGCAGCTCAGCAGAGGCAAGGAGACAGCTGGACTCCAAATTCCTTGTAGATCCTCCTGTGTACATGGTTTGTACGAGTCTCAAAGCTCCAGAAAAGCAATTTATTCGAATGATTGCTGGCAGTAGTGCAGCCCCATGAAACAAAGGGGAGCTGGGTGCAGGCACTGCAGAAAGGGACACAGCACCAGGCATGACAAACTGATGGAATAGGTTGTCCAGAGAAGTTGTGCATCCCTGGAAGTGTTCAAGGCCAGGGTGGATGGGGCTCTGAGCAACTTGGTCCTGTGGAAGGTGTCCCTGCCCTTGGCAGGGGCGTGGAACAAGACAACACAAAAATCCTTTCCAACCCGAAAGAATTACATGATTTTATGACAAAAACAGGTTCTCTTCTTGCCCATGTTGCCTGGGGAGGCTGGGTCAGTGTGTTACAGCCTCTCCATCCACCTGTCAGTCTCCCCCTGTCTGTGTCAGGACAAAGCCATGGGAGGATGGATGGCTCTGACCTGCCCAAGCTCATTTTCAGCCCTGTCTCCATCTTGCATTAAACATAATTATAGACCTAAACTATCTCACCCAAGGACATCAGATCCACAGCTCACCAAGGTCAGCCCCACTGAGATCTGCAGGGCTAAGCCCAAACAAAGAGAAGAGCATAACTAGCTCTGGTCTTTCCCAAAACTGTCAGAAACTGCCAGAAACCTTTGCTTCTACAGCGACCCTTGGCAGCTTTGGTGTTTTCCACTTTCCCCCCCCGAACAAGGTGAGAGTGGATGTTTTTTGCATTAGAAGTTTCCTCAGGGAAACAAACTGCCCACAGTCACACCAAGAGCCCGTGTGAGCACGGCTGGGATCTCCAGCAGGTCACACCACACGTGGAACCCACGAGGCTGCATTTGCATCTGAGGCACTGGTGCAGCCAGGCTGGGGCTGGGAATGGCTCAGGCACCTCCCAGACCATCTCATCCCCGCAGCTTCCAGAGGGTTCCCTTCACCCCGAAGCCAGGCGAGACAGATGAAATCCCTGCTCCCCCAAATGCTCGTCTCGACGAAGAGATTTGCTCCTCAGAGCCAAGAACACTGAACTCTTGCCTTTCATTTTGATGGTTTCCATGGAAACCATAAAATTAAGCTATGCGGTTACTTACTGCAACATTATATAATCTGCCAAACACTCTGATGTTTTTCAACAAACGTGTTTGTTCTGGGCTGACTGGTTGTTTTATTTTTTTTTCCCGGTATGATCAGCCCGATCTGTGTTGATCTGATTAAACAAGGAGCAGTGATGTAAAATCAGGTATTAAAATGCAACTTCTGTCTGTTCTCCTCTTCAGGGAATGACAGCTCTGCCCGCTTCCAGTGCTGGCTTGCAGCTGCAGTTTAAGGTTTTACAGCACTGCTCTTCTCCTGATCATACAGATGGGGCTGGATGGAAAAGGATCTGATCCCATTTCTGGCCTTGGGGATAATAAATAACTTCCACAGTGCTCCAGGTTATCTGCATCCATAATAATAATATACAAAAAATGTGGTCATATGCAGTGATTTTTTGTTTAATGAGGGCCGCAAGGCAAGGTGGAATGGACTGCCTTCAGTTCAGTTTCCCACATGGACCTGAGGGATCACGTTTTGGACAAACACTGTGGAATATCCTACAAATTTATTATAAAGGGAAAATCTCATTATAAAACAATGCTAATATGCATTTTTTGATGTTGCTGGCACTCAGCCATCCCTGTTGGAACTGGACCAGAGGCAGCAGCAATGTTTGGGATGAAGGAAGGTGCTGTGCAATCACTCTTTAACTCTTGTAGCCAGACTTATTATTTTAAATAGAGCTCAGCAAAGCAACTTAGCTCTTTGTTTTTCCAGGATGCACAACCCTGCTGCTGTAGGGAATAATGCCAAAAGCTTTCACCATTGGTGAGAACAAACTGTTTCTTTTGTAGCTGCAGAGGGCAAAGGAAAGACCTCAGCTGGACTTTGGGGCTTGCACAGAAAATGCAGTGGGAAAAGGGAGGCCACAAACACATGGATTTATGTCCTAAGAGAAGAGTATGAGAAGGGTTGCAGCTTGTAGGTCAGCATCCATCACCTTCCAGTGCTGTGTCTCTCAGGCTACATTTGATAGTAAACTAAAAATGTCCAGGAGATTACTCAGGTCAGATCAAGTCGTTGTTTGGATGTTTTAGCTCTGACTTGTTCCTGCACCAGGTCTCACACCACACCAAGCAGGGTATGGACACAGCACAGAAGAGCTTGGCCCATTCTGGGCTCAGAAGAAGATGGTTCAGGTGTCACTGTGCTTTCCCAGAAATCAGCTGTGGCCCATTTTATTTGCTAGTAAGTTAAGAAGCATTTTCAAAGAAATGATCAAGTCCAACAAGGGCAGTGTAAATTAAAGCTGACAGAGATGCAGTCGCTTCTCCTGGCAGCATCCTTTCTTGTCTCTCCAATCAATTTATCCCTTCAGCAAAACTCACATCTTCCTTGAGCACTGCTCAGCCTGGGCATAGCATCTCGAAAATCCTTTTCTGGGGGGTGATGACTTTTGTTTTTGAAGAATCGCTGAGAAACCCAAGGGAAAGCTGGGATTCCTCCTCACACCACTGACCATGTTTGCCATCAGGTGACATCACAGAAACACCATCCCTATCCCTGGGAAATCTGTCTTTTCATGAGTTAATCTCAGTCTGCCCCAGCCTCTTATCGCTCGCTGGCTTTGTGTGACATGTGAGACAGTGATCTTAGTATGATATAAAGACATAAAATGCTAAGCAGCTGAAGCAGCTGCTCGTGCACCATTCAAAGAGCACACATACCCAATAAAACAGGCATTTACAGTGACTATAAATAGCTGGGAATAGCAGATAACTAATTATTTGAGTGTCAAAAAAACACTAGGCAACTTCATGTGACATAATGACACATGTCATGGGTAATAATTTCCAGCCTGAGATGAGGATGGAATTTAAAAGAACTGGAGGTTTCCTGGGTTTGCCATAATGGTCAGTCTTTTTTCCATTATTTTTTTCCCATTTATTTCCCTAAATATTGGAGATGTTTCTCTTGCTGAATTCTTGTACATTCCACTTTGAAATCAAGAGGTTCAGTCGGGTAAATTGGCATCCCCAAAAAGAAACTGCACCAGGAGAGGGTGGTTCAGGAAGCCAACCTAAGTATTTATTGTATCTTTTGAGTTGTAGGAAAAGCTGTATTAACTTAAACTGCATAATAAATCTTTACAAAATAAAGACTGTGTTTAACATCTCTGCAGGATCTCATCTTGTCAATTTTCTGGTTTGCTGTTTCTCTTCTTTCTATGTATTTCTTGATGTGAAAAGTTTGCTCACTCTATAATTCTTTTCTACTACCCCCAGCAGCATCACTGCTCGATTCTCACCATAATAAAGGATCATCATGAAGTATAAAGAAAATATCAGATAATGCCAATACTGGTGGTTTTCTGCTTTCTCCTGAACTGGTTTTACTGAGCCTGCAGACAGACCTTCCTGTGAGCATCTCTATCCATGAACTTCCAGCATGTGGACCATAAACTCACAGGCTTGTCTTCTAAATATTTGTGATGCAGTTTAACTTCTTTTAACTTTTTTTAATACACTGTTGAAGATTACTAGCTGCAAAGCCCAAAGGCAGTTATTATATACTTGATTTTCTTTTTTTGTTTCTTTCTACAGAAGATTGTTCAGACATTTCTGTGCTACATCTCAGCAGTGTAGTTACTGCAGTTACTCTGGTTACCACCCCTATTTCCAACCTGAAGGCTTATTCAAAACACAGAACATAGAAACAGGTTGAGCTTGTGACCCAACACGTTCAGAAACAGGAGGAAGACAGCACTGCTCTGGTATTAAACAGCAATTAAATCATCCACAAGCAATTAGCTGAACATATCTTCCTGGTGTTTTTGAAAGGGTCAGACAAAAATAAATAATTAACTAAATAAATGAGGGAAGTGCTGGGTGGAAAAGGATGAAGCTGCACCCAGCAGCCAGAGAATGATCAAAACGGTGACAATTACTAATTTTAGCACATTCAGAATTATTATTTGCAGAAGGATGAAGGGACTTCCAGAAACCTGATCAGAGTTATGAACCTCATAACCTGCAGGTGTCTGAGGTCAGATCCCAAGATTACTCCTCAGGAACCTGGGCACTGTTCCTGTGAAATCATTTTATCCAAAGATTATTAAATGCTCAGCTTCACATAACTTCCTCTGCTCCCCTCATTGGCTCTGTTTGCCTTTGTGAAGGAAATTCCATTTACTTCGCTGTGCTCACAGCAGATCCTTGTGGTCATTAAAATTTGCTTCTTTCTTTCTTGCATATGAATATAAATTGGAGATTTTATGAAGTGATCTGTTGATATGGTTGGACTTGCAGAAAACACAAACTGGGTCCTTTGCCTAATTTGTAGAGATTTTATCTTTTTTTATTTTCATTATTTATAGGCTCCTGATATTTTCCCACTAGAAGAATCCCATCTAAACCAAATTCTGTCCAATTAATTATAGCATTGATCTTTTTAATAGCCTTTCACAAGCCTTTTTTATACAGTTAACACACCAGAATGAAAGCATGGATCACAGAGTAAAATTCACAAGTTAAAAGGATAAACCAGAGGCAGTTGTTTTGATACATCAAAACTTGAATGCACAAGGACAGTGAAATTATTACAGATTTGGGTAATATTACATAATATGATATAGTATTATAATAATGAGGTTTTGAAACTTCAACAGAAATTCAATTATTTTCTGCTACTTCAGCATTCTTTCCTGCAGTCCCATCTCAGAGAACAAAAATCTCAGGGCTTTTCTACATGATAAAACTGATGTCACAGAAGTGCTGCCCATTCTTTGAGTTTAATTTGGTTTAACTTTTGAAGCAAATAAAAAAGGTGAAGTCTCACCTGTCTGAGCTGAAGAGGAATTTTCCTGGAGACTAATGGCTTAGCTAGTTTAGGTTTGGGCATTTCAGGAGGATTCTGGGCCTTGATGCTTGTGTTGTGCAGCTACCACTGGTGTGGTGTCAGAAGAGGCTCTTGAGAGAGAAGCCTGTGTCAACAGAAGTTTTCCAGCAGGAGGAAACTCTTTGGTGTGTTTCCTGACACTGTGACATCAGGTGGATATGCCACAACTGTAGTTAAGATTTGCAGAACCTCGTTGTGTCAGCCTTACCCTGGGGAGCACCAGGAACAAGCAACTGTTATTCTTTATACAGCAGAAAAACTTTCTAAAGGAAAAAGAGTCTTGTTAGCAATTCTTTCAGAAATGTCTCCACACTGTGTGGCTTCTGGAGGAGGGAATTGCATCGGGACTGTGCATCCTTCCCTGCTGAATTCAGCTGCAGAGATCCTTTTCCACAGATATCAGCTCAATATAAATCATTTGTGCTGACAAGGTCTTTAATTGGGATGGCTCAGAAATGATAAACCGAGACCCAGATAAACACCCATTGCAAAAATCCATTGGTTTTACACCCAGCGATTAAGAATTTTCATTCCTTGGTGCTTCTAGTGCGAAGCTGCCTGGGTTGGCAAACTTTCCTACTCAATAAGAATACAAAACTTAAATCTGGGCAGCTGCAAAAGGATCTCTAATTTCTCCATAGACTCCCTCATGTAAAACAAAAAAACTAAACAAACAAACCACACCTGGGAAATTCAACAGCATCAAGTTATAAAGCAGAAGAGTGAAGCTAATTTCTACAAGATTGCCTATAAATCATATATATTATAGATATATGCAATAGATATGTATTGTATTATAGTAGAGATATCTTTTTATATGTATATAATACATAAAAATAAATGTTACATATTTAATATGGTTTTATATATATGTAATATATATTTATATGCTAATATAGAATTTTATCTTTTATTTACATTTATTTACACACACTTTATATGTATACTTATATATGTAAAAAAGAGGGTGAAATATCTATATCCTAGATACATATGTATTTCTACAGGTCTAAAATATCAGTGATTTAATGACTCTGTGTGACATATACATTCATGCATATATTACATGTATCTGTGTAATTATATGCATGACTAAATACACTTATAAACAATTTCCAGGTGTGTCTCTGCATGGCAGTATACAATTTAAAGGTATAGAAACATTAGGCATTGATTTCTCCTGAGCTAACAGGATTTGTGTCTGGATCTCTGCATCTCAGCAGGATGATTTAGAGCCAGGGAGGGACCTCTGTGCATGACAATTTCCTCTCTGTTGGGAGGCATCAGCTCACAGCTTGGAATTCCTGTTAAAACCCTCAGTGTGAAATGTGCCCTCCTGGAGAATTCTGGCTGCAGATGCTCCAGGTGAATCCTTTGTAGGATAAGGAAAGGTAACAAGGAGGGTGTGTTAAAATTCCTGATGAGGCATGAACTGAGCATTGCTCACTGGGAAGGGATTCCCACTCAGATCAGAGGTTTTGCACAGAGTTTGATCAGATCCATGATCAATATAATCCAATATATAAAAGCATCCACAGGTGGGTAAGCCACCCCTGTGCACTCTGAAGAATCATTGCTGGGGAAATTCCACTGCTCTCCTGCCTGTCTTTACTACATCTCCAGTATAAATATGGCAGAACTCAGCCCAAAATTTGAATTAGGTTTCCAAGTGGCCAAAAATTGTCAGTGGTTTTTGGGACATAGAGTTAAACTGTTCTTACAGCAGTTCAGCTCTATGTACCCTGTGATGCAAAGAACCCTAAATTCTTTTTCTTTGAAGGATGGAAAGGATAAGAAAGAATAGTTTGCTATCAGCAGGAAGCTTGAACAAATCAGTATTGTGCAGAAAAAACGCACCCAGGTGAAATCCATTGTAGAATACCTTGGTTTTTCACCTCTACCAGTCTTGTGGTGTTTTGAGGGTTCATCTCAAGCTGAAGCACGAGTGCTGGTGACCTCCCAGCTCCCATCTTCCTATCAGACCTCAGGATAAACCAGCTGGCAAACTCTCCTAAGCCATAGAATAAGAAATAAGTAATAAGTAATAAAATAAGTAATTTCTTATTATGTGGCCTCATCAAAATCATTTGACTGGAACAAGGCAGAAGACCCTAAATTCTCACTCTGTTCACTTCTGGCCGCTTCCTAGAGTTTCTAACCAACAACAAAGCACAAGAGAAGTTTTTTAAAAGAAAAAACAAATCAGAAATGCCTTGATGAGGATAATTTTTAGAATGTATAAGTTACAAGCTCACACCTGGCACTCAGCTCTTCTCAGGAAGCAGCACTGCTGCTTGTCCTCTCCAAGTGGCACTGAGAGTGACACTCCCAGTGTTATTTTTATGCTTCTCAGCCTGAGCATCTGCCTGAAGAGCAGAAAGGACTCCTTGCCTTCCCTCCCACTCAGGGTCCTCGTTTTTGCATCAGAGATTCTTGTGGTTTCTGGGATGTGACAACTTCCAGGCTGACTCTCAAAGCTCGTTTGCTTCCAAGTTTACTGTTTATGTCTTCCTGGCTGCCACTGCAGGTACTCAGTGCAGGTGCTCAGGTATTTTGCAGGTGGTTTTGGTGGCCAGCAGTCAGAATCTCCAATAAAGATCTCATGGTTTGAGTGAAACCTTTGATAGATCTGCATCTTGTGTAGTAGGACAGCACAAAACACTTGGTTTTCCTTCCCTCAGTCTGCATCATGAACACTCTGGAGAGGCGAACATGGACTATTACTCAATGAACACCACAGACAAAATTTCACTGGGTTGCTATTACACAGCCTGGCTCTAACTCTTTAATAAAGAGGTATTTAAAAATTATTTACTATTAAAATGTATTTACTATTGCTTTCATAACTCTCATCAAGATAAAGGTCATACCTAGAGAAATGGCACCTCCTAACACTCAGCAGAAGGTTAAAATGAAGAAAATCACTCAGCTTCTACCAGTAATGAGGAGTAACTCCCTTATTTTAAAGATCTTACCTTGGCACAAAGTTGATGTGAAGGAGGATCTATGCAGACTTTCCACCTCTATTTTAAAACTTTTTAATGAGGTACAGGAAATCTGAAGGAAGTCTCCAGCTGTCTTTCCTCAGACCAAGGCTCTGGACTTCAGGCAATAGGAGTCTGAGAAATTACCAGCTTGGGTCTTTCTCTGCTTGAACATTTGCAAGTTTTAGCTATTAGCTAAGATAAAGACCATCTGTAGTCTTTATCAAATTTTAAATATTTCCCTTAAGTGACTGTCATTATTACTAGTAAAGAACAGCCAGACTCTAATGCCTTTCTATGGGCTACTAAAGAAAAATTTGACTTCTTATGGATTTGAAGAGGATCACAGTGGTTCACCTAAAGGAAAAAATCCTGATGAGAGCAGTTTTTAAGCTCTTAGGCTCATTCAGGCTCTAAAGATGATTTTTTTTGAAGGCTTTATGGCACTTATCTTCTGTTCAAATTACTGTTTTTGTTAATGCACCATGGAAACCCCATTCTTGACCCAGAACTCACTGTGCTGTCAGCAGCTCAGCATTCCAGTCCTGTCTCCCTGGCTGGACACAGCAAAAGTGCTTCCACTCACAACAATTTAACCCCTAGGGCTGGGACCCACCTAACTTTGTACACCCATCTAGTCTGGGCATCTGTTTAGTGACCCAATCTCGTTTTAGTTTGGGAGGAAGAACAAATTTTTTCTAAAGCCTGGAGAGGGAGAATGGACGTCTTGTAAATGCACTGATGCCAACCCAGGCATGCAGTCAGTGCCTCACCCTTCTCCCTGTGTCACAGACTCATGATATCACCTAGATTAAGAAAAAACAGCCATTCAAATCAAAAATTGGCCAAAGACTCCCAATGCTGAGAAGCTGGTCCATGTGTCCTAATAGATCTAAAGCTTGGGAATACTTTTCTATGGACAAAGGTGGAAATTACCCCCACATTTCATTTCTCTGAAGAACATCCCTTCATCTTTGTCCTTTGTTCCCACCCTGGATCTTCCCTGAACTTGCAGTCCTCACTCTTTTCCATGCTATCCCAT
The DNA here is from genome assembly GCA_037013685.1 of Acridotheres tristis. Classification (NCBI taxonomy): domain Eukaryota; kingdom Metazoa; phylum Chordata; class Aves; order Passeriformes; family Sturnidae; genus Acridotheres; species Acridotheres tristis. Next base: position 3,577,956 of record CM072885.1, read on the forward strand.
CAGCTTGTGATAAAACATCCCTGCAAGAGCTTGCTTGATTTTGTGTTGCTCAAATTAGGTCTTTCTTATGTTGACCTAAAAGAAAATCTTCTGAACTGCTGACTTTTGTTGGGGTTTAACCCTTTAAAATGTGTAATGTGGCTGCTTCTTTGGCCCTCTTATTTGACCTCCTGCAGAAACTCTAAGAGTTTCTGTGCAAATTCTACAGAACCTGGAAACCATCACTGTAATGTAGGTGGTTTCCCTTTTGCTTGTGCAAGTTTTCTAACATTATGTGTGTGAGAGTGACCTTTAAATCTGGAGAGATTTCTGTTTTAAGCCACCTCTGTCTAAATGAATATTTCTGTCTCAGCGACAGAATTAAATTTGTCTCCTTCTCCAAAAGAAGTTCAAGACTTCTTCACTTAGTTGATAAAACTGAGGCTCTGCTAGGAACCTACCATGGAATATGCTAACAAATAAGGAGCATGGAATGGTCAGACAAATCCCAATATACCTGTGAGTTTAAACTCCTGTGCTCACAGGAACAGAAGTATCCACCTAAGGGAGTGGGCAGGGCTGGCAATTGGAGGGTCCTGCCATCATACAATCTTTTCAGCTTCAGCACCAGTTTATATCAGACTAGGATGACTACATGACAGCCTCATGCTCCAAAAACAATTCTCACACTCCAAAAACAATTCCCTTTTTTTTTTTTTCCCCCATTTTTTTTAAGATGATACTAGATTTGCTCCTGCACTCATACACTCCCTCAAGGGAGCAGAACCTGGTGAAATCTGGGGCTGGCACAGAAGGAATGGATAGCAATGGGCAGCTGGAGGAGGGAAGGGAGGGGGACCAGTTGCAGCCACCAATTATCAGACTGAGTTGGGCTGGTGTGAAGCTGCAGCCTCACAGAACAATGTTTGCTGAGCCCAGTGGGCTGAGCAGGTTGGCAGCCAAGTCTCTGACACAGATATGTTTGTGTGTTGAGGTCTTGCCTTACCCAAAATCTCATTAACCTCCTGACCCAGGTAGCTCCTGCTAAGATCTAACTCATTTTCTCCCCCTTCTCCTTCCATCATTACCCCCTCAAAAGTGTTTCTGTTTAATATCTTGCCTTTAAAACTACTACTTCATTTTCCCTTCTGCCAACATATCACCTTCAGTGCAAAGGTGCTAAAGAAGATATATTTTCCCTGCAAACTCTATATCTCAGCAATATGAGCTCTCATCAAGCAGTGATGCCATGTTGGGGAGGGGGTGTTGGGTTAGGATTTGATCTCTTTTAGTTGCACAAGGTGACCAGGAAGATTTGTCTACATCCCTCTGCAGGGGTAGGAAGGTTTGGAGCCTGCAGTGAGGCTCAGTCATCTAAAAGTCATGAGTGTAAAGACAGCTTCTGTTATTTATTTTTTATTTTCACCTCTGACAAAACCAAACCAAACCAAACTAAAACCAAAAAGCACCCAAAAACCCCAAAACAGACAAACAAAAACCCCAAACCTTTCCCAATCAGCACCTCCTCACTGATTGCCATTGGCCCTGGATGAAGTGGCTTCATTCCCTGTGCCAGTGGCTCCCAAACCTCTGCAGATCTCCATGAACTTTAAAATTCCCCATGGCTCAGACTCATCAGACGAATTCTGCAAATTGCTGTGCTTAATTTGATTTTGCATAAAAGGTTCAGAACACAAAGGGCAGTCCCCTGGACCACGGTTTGGACTGAAGTAATGACTTGCAGGTGAAGTTCTTCTGGAAAACAATTCCATGTACAAGTCAAAATGTAGGATTCTGCACTTGGGATGGAGAAATACCAGGCACAAGTGTAAACTGGGGGAGGAGTGGCAAGAGAGCAGCCATGCAGGGAGGGATCTGAGGTTGGCAGAGATTCAGCAGGGAAGGGAGATGCTGATACCTTCTCCCTGGTATCCAATGTTGACACGTGGGAATGGTTCAAAGCTGTGCCAGGGAAAGTTTAAACTGGACATGAGGAAGCATTTCCTCACTGACAGTGTGGTCAAACACAGCCAATGGCCCAGGCCTGTCAGTGTTGAGGAGGGATTTGGAAAATGCCCTTAATAACATGATTTATCCTTTGGCCAACCCTGAAGTAGTCAAAAATTTGGACTAGATGATTGATGTAGGACTCTTGACTCTTCCAAATATTCTATTCTATTCTATTCTATTCTATTCTATTCTATTCTATTCTATTCTATTCTATTCTATTCTATTCTATTCTATTCTATTCTATTCTATTCTATTCTATTCTATTCTATCCTATCCTATCTTATCCTATCCTATCCTATCCTATCCTATCCTATCCTATCCTATCCTATCCTATCCTATTCTACATTTTAAATTAAGTAATTTAGAAAACATATTCCTAACTGTGCCTAAAACAGGTCTATAATTGCCCATGTCCCAACTTCTTCACTGGTGTAAGACAGGTTTGGCAGCATTTTGCACAACCTGCATCTCATGCTGTCACTGTTCTCTAACTGCCTCATCCCACAATGTAAAGTGACAAACAAAAATCAGGATTTAAATTTTCCTGTCAATTAGAAACTCCAGGTAGAAGGAAAATAAAAAGCTAAAGCCTCTGTTTCAGATGACTGAGGGGATATTGTTATTTTTATATCGCTCAATCATTCATGACTTGAGCTATAAAAAGTCCTAAATTCCTCATGGCCCCATATTGAGCTGGAAGTTAATGCTTCATTAGCAGTAAAAGCTTCAGGTTATGTGAGTGAGTAACCTTTTGTTCAAACATGATGTCTGACATTTGCATAACTACGTCTATCTCTGAGTTATTGAGATGATGTGACTCACCAAGCTCTTGTAAACAGGTTTTTTTTTTTTCTTTCCTGCCTCCTCTCAGTACCATACATCCTCACACTTTGCTTCCTCACAGCTGTCTGGTAGGGCAGTGACATTTTTAGGCTTCATCAGCCTTTCACATGAAAATAATCCCTCTCCTGTACCTGGCAGCTGGTGCTGGAGATCAGAGAGCCCAAACCAGCCATGCCTCACCCAGCTGAGCACCTGGGATGTTCTGCACAAACAGCAAGGCAGAGATGAAATCACCTTCCCGTGGTGTCCCAAAGATCTTTGCACTGACCTTGGCTTCATGCAGTGGAAAAGTGACCTGGAAAAATCCCTCCTATAACCTCCTTCTGTAATTATTTATGTGAGTTTACATGTAAAATTATTATCAAGACATATTTTACCCTCAAGCCATCTCTGAGCTCTGCCTAGGAACAAAATAACCTTGGTGGAGGAATGGGAGGGCTGAGGCTCTTTTTTAAAGTGGTGACTGGTTCTCTACCACAACATGAGGCTGATTTGAGCAATTTGAGGATTGGAAATCGTAGTAGAAAAATATGGCAGGAAAATATATCTCATAAAATATAAATCTTCCATAAAATTAACCAGTTCCCTCTTCAAACCAACCAAAGGTTGCTCTGAAATGTCACTGTTTGAATGGGTAGGAACCAACCTTTAACTGCCAACCAAACTTATCCGTGGTTCCATTTCTGCTGTGGCATTATTGGAGTATTCCAATTTCATTTCATTCAGAATGTTTTTAAATATTTCTGGAATGCAACATTTTTTTGGCATCTAAATCACTGCCTGTAGAAAACACCAGAGGGATTGGGACAGAATGGAATCTTCCCTGGTAACAACCAACCTCAGAATTAGGGATCATGGAATATGTCTTTCTCCCTTCCAGAACCTTCCATTTATTTTGATTTTACTTCTTTTGGGTCTCTGTTCACGGTCTAGATTTTAAAAGCCAGGGAGTTACCACTTGATTGGTGAATCTCAGAATAGCCAGACCTAGGTCTACTCTTATTTTTGTTTCTTTGTCTGTTTGGCTGGATTTTGTTCTCTGTTCCACAAAATTTGTCCAATGGAGGGAAGATCTTTCCTCAGAGGGAGGAAAATGCATGTTTGGCACTTAGAAACTTGAAAACTGCTTTCTGCAAATGATGTTCCAGCAAGTGTTTGCAAACTATAGATAAGGCTTCCACTGAGTCTAATAAAGAATCATAAAATCATTAATCATTGGAAAATGCCTCTAATATCATTGAATCTAAACATATTTATTTACAACTTACAAGACAGTGGCTCCCTTTATGTCATGGCTCCTGAGCAGCATCTTTTTCTTCATTTCACATCCACTACAAAGTCCTGCACATCAATATCAGGATAAATCAGTTTCTAGCACATCCTCCATGGACCTTCCTTCCTCGTGGGGTTCTTGTGTTCTTTGGATGTGACAATTGTTTTAATGCAATGGTCACCTTTAGAACTCTCCAGTGCTGCCTGAGTAATTATTTCACTTTATCTCCATCCACACTGAGCTGCTTTGGGTCTCCATGGCAGTTCTACCTGCCAGAGACAACGACACCCAGGAAAGCCAAGGAATCCTGGGGAGCTCCAAAGGGTGACTGCTCTGCAGAGCAAGATTTTGGGGCCACACAAGTAAATAAATATTCACTCAGTTGAAGGCAGAAGGGCTTTGGGGCTGGGTACTTGCAGTTAACTTTTGAGGATTGGGTGGATTCTGTCATGGAAGATGTTTGGGCACAAAAGGAGTTGGTCAGGGAGATATGAATAGGCAGCTACCAGCCAGGCAGGGTGAGCTGGGAGTCTCCAAATCAGGGAGATTGGGATTCAGACAGATTTTTGTTCAGGATTTTAGCTGAACTAAAAGGCCTCAAGGCCACAGGTGTGGCCACAGGCACATCTTCAAGAGCCAGCCCTGGCTCCCTGTGCAGTCCTTAGGGCAGGTATCTCCAGTGGGACATAAATACACCTCAGTCTGGAGCAAGGGCTGGTCTTCCAGACAAAGGTCACTGGCAGCAGATTGTAATTGGCTGCCCAGTAGTAATCATCCATACATAGAAAATAAGTTTGAATATTTTTTTCCTGCCTATTAGCAAGCACTCCCAGTCACATGCTGGAAAATAGGCAGGAATCTAGTTCAGGCATCGTGTTAAAATGCTGTCAGCTGCGAGCTCTTTAACATTTTCTCTTCAGGCATCCATAAATATGCAATGTTCTTGTCCTGAAGGGCAGTTCTTTTAGACTTAAGGGTGTCTTGACATCCTTAAAATCTGAAATCCTCCAAAAGTATTGGTGAACTTTGCTGCTTCCAGACCCATGGAGAAAGGTAGGTGTTCAAAGTGCAAGGTCCCCTGTTGCAGCAAATTCAGTTCCAGACTTAATGGGACTAGCACAAAGTAAAAGCAGGAACAAAAAAATACATTTCATGGTCACATTTGGGGTGTGACTACAGGAACATCTGAGCTGCCATGAAAAGGCAGGATCTGTCACACACTTTCTTCTCATTTCCTTTTTCCTGCTGCCAGCTCTTCTGTCTTCTTTCCTGCTCTGCCTCCCCTTTTGTATTGAAGCTGTTTCTTATCAGAGTGCTCTGGTCCTGCTTAGCTTGTTGAACTACATGGAAAACAGCTCATTATCCCTTTTATTTCAAAGAAGGGATGAAGGGGAAGATTCATTTTTTGCCAGGCTAGGGAGTTGTGCTGGCCCTCAGCATCATCCAATGAGTTGGTAAAATGTATACATCAGCATGTGACCAAAGATGGCAAAAAGAGAAAAATCTGGGGGTGTGAAATGGGAAATTTACTTTGTCCCATGCAATTTTAACTTCTGATTTGTGGATTTCTTCCCCTGAAGCTGTATTTACTGCTGTGAGACTCTCTTGACTTGCACACAGTGAAGTCTTGGACAAAAGGTGAGGTTTGCCTTTTCCATCTGCAGATTCTGATTAGAAAAAGCAGTTGCCCTCTGAGCAGTAATTGGAACAAATCTCCATGGAGAAGGTAGCAGAGCTCTCTGCAAAAGGACAGCAATTAGTCTCTGATCTTCCTTTGCTTTAGGATGAGGTCACTTATGAGCACTGATGGAGACATGGACAACACCATCCTCCTACAGAAAAAAGATTTGTCCTGATTTGATGTTTCATACTAACCAGAAGAAAATGCACCTTTTCTTTTCTGTTTGCTTTGGGGGATTTTTGTGTGTGTGTTTCGTTGTATGAGTGTGCGTCAGGGGGGTTGTTTGCTTTTGTTTGGGGATTTTTTTGGGTTTGTTTTTTTGGCAGTGCATCATCAGTTGTCTCAGATATTGGATTTTGGGCTCTGTTTGCAAGAAGGAGGTGGTATTGGATCCCAAAGAAAGCTGGAACCCATGAAGTTCCTCTCAGGGGTCTGACCCAGAGACTCCCTAAACACCAACCTTTCTGAAGTAAAACGTAAAAGCTGATTCTTCCCACATTTTTTAACCTCACATTTTTCTGTTTCTTTGCACCACATTAAGGAGCCATTCCTAGTCCTACAATGCTCCATGGAGTTATACATAGGATTCCCATCCTAGTAAACCAAAGAGACAAAGTTTTTTACTCAACAAAGTTCACGTGAAAAGAGAATTTGCTGGTTTCTCTGTAGAATGTGACTGGCTGCAAGCTCTCCCTTCATTTACACATGCTGTATGCAGAAAATCCTTCCTAGAGAAGGGGAAGTAAATTCTGATCAGCCTGATACACCCTCTTTCTTCTCAGATTGGATATCCAGATCAACAGGAGGAAAAGAACTTGCTTTAAAATTCAGCAGGTTGTTTCACCATTTAAATTGGTGATTTGGATTCCGGTTTGGAGCATAAGGAAGCATAAATTATAACACAAATGAGAATGTGGGAGACAGTGTAGGAAAATTCTGTATTAAAAAAAAAAAAAGCAGAGAGGGAACAACATTTGGGGAATAAAAAGTAGGGCAGATTTTGAAATATTCTCAAAACCATTTAACACCATCTGTCAGGGGTTTGTGTTGCTAGGGATTTATCATCTCCTATCTACAAAATCCTCTGGCTAGTGAAAACAAATTTGGGAAAAGATGATTAAACTTCTCCTACCCTTGGATTCCCACCCCCACACTCTCACCAACCAACTCATCTTCCTAACTGTGCTGGGAGGGGGCATCCTCTGAATCCATGAGCAACACTATGGAACAACCAGTAATTTTTAGAAAATCCTAACTAATAGTTGCAACAGCATCTCTTTTAACTTGCCACAGAGTGGCTTGATTTTGCAGTGCTTACAAAACAATCCTTTCACAACCCAAGGGTCAGCTGAGTTGTGAATGATCATGTCCCTGAGGCAGAGGATTGATTTACAGAGGGGAAACAGGTGCACAAACCCAAAATCATTGGATACAGAATGCACATCCTGGAAGCGTTTTGACCAAAACTTACCTTGTATATTTTTAAATCTTTTTGATCTCGCTTGGTCTGGAAGTTGCCTTTTCAAAAGGGCAGCTGATAGCAGTCTGAAGTGCTGCTGTAGCTGTATAATGATGATGTTATAAGCAAGTGACAGATATTGCAGATGGGTGTAAGGTGCTGGAATAACCTTCTTGACTAGAAATGGTTAAATGCAAGCAAATTTCAATACCATTTTTATTTCAAATAAGCAATAGAGTCAGTTCCTAATTGCTGTACCATTGCCTTTGGGGGTGAGCTAGAACATTATTTGCTTCCACTCAGTAGGTTTCCCAGCATTCCTATATGCCTCAGGATAAAACATGAGTTGTCCTTACAGAAGAGCAGAGAAGGATCAACGTTTGGGGAATAAAAAACATTCAGTGGAATCCAGGCTCTAACAAGCTGCAGGAGATGTAAAACCCTCCAGGTCTTCTTTTTCCACAAACAAGAATGTAGAGATAGCAACACTAAATATCCCACAGGGGCATTTCTGCAGAATAACAGAAAAAAAGGTAATTTGTATTCTTGTAAATTTCAATGCAATGGAAAATAATTAAAAATTAACTGGATGTTACCTTTGTGAAAAGCTTGTTTAAATAATCTAGTTTTTTTAAAAAAAGAGTGTTTCAATCATTTTTTACAGACTCTGCTATTTAAGCTGTTCTACTAAACTAGTTATTTCAACTCCTCTTTAGGCATTTAGTAGCCTGCTATAAATGTCTTAGAAATGTGCCTTTAGATTGAATGTTGTTCTTGATGCCTTTTTTCCTCTCTGAAAGCAAATTATAGACAACATGCAAATGCAATAATCAGAGAGGGCTTTTAAATAAAAGTGTGTGTGCTGAGACAATTAAATTGTAATTGTCTGATAGCAGAGGCTCTGGAATGCCAACTGAATCCCGGGAAGTGCAGTGAAGAGCAATCCTGCCATTAATTATTCTGTGTGCTGGGGAGATGGGCCACAGTTTGCCAGGGGCTGTAGGTTGGTCTGCTTAAAGTATGCAAAGGGGTCAGATCCATGCTCTGTGGTGACATCAGTCCTTCCAGGGACTTATTTTTAGGGAAAATAAGGCTAATGTTTGGGATGAGGAGAGCCAGTAGGTAAAAAGGGTCCTAATTTGAGTAAACACTGAGAATGGAAGTAGGAGACCAAAAAAAGTAGGAGCACAGCATGTGGTGGAGAGGGCTGATCTAAGAAGAGGTGGAAGCAGGTGTGGGTTTCCATTTCTGGATGATTTAAAGACCTTGGATATAATTTTTATTGATGTTTTCCCCAGCTAATTTGGGTAAGACCTATTCTCAGTGCCTGAGTGTACATTGGTATTTCTGGAGATACCAAGGCCTTGCACTCCTGTCTTGCAGTGTGGCCAACAGGTTTTTTTTGCCATTTGGAATCTGAATGTGCCATTTTTGGCTCAGCTGAGATGCTATTTTGACACCAATCCAAAGGATGTAGTGCTGTGTCTTTGCTTGCCACGAGCCAGACACTCAATGGCTCATTTTTCCTTCATTCAGTCTCCAAAGCAAAGCTCTGTGTGTGTCTGCCAGACCTTCTTGCTTGGCTATCCCTGACAAATGACAGCTTCAACACAAACCAACGTGGTCTTTGGTCATAGACAGAGCTACACCAATTACACATCTCCAAGGTTGTTCTTCTGGAGTCCACTCAAGGCAAAAAGAAAAGAACTCCAGGGTATTTTTGACTCAGGTGTGCAATGTTTTGGGGTGCACACTTTGCCTGGGACCGTGAAAGACAGCAGCCCTGGACTGGAGGAGGATTCAACAACTGTGTGCAGGTGAAAGAAAACTGTAGCTTATCTAAAATCCAGGAAGTGAAGGTGGATTTTTTTCACTGATTTCTATGGCCTTACAATGAAATCTGTGGTTCTTCCTTGAGTTAAATGTCAACCAAAGCAGCCAGATGTTCCCTGGTGTTTTCTTGCTGCAGAGTGAACAGCAGGCAGCAGACACCTGGATGGCTGCAACCACCCAAAATACCCATCCCTTCCTCTTCACCCTGCACATGGTTGGAGTGACCTGAAAGAGAATTTCTCATGTAGGTTACACTGGAATTGTATGTTCTGCATGACCACCTCTACACACACCCTAACAGAATTTGTCAAAAAAAAGTGAAGGCAAACAGAACAGCTTTTCTACCCCACTGTTTATAATTTGGAATGCTAATTCCTCCAGTCTCTGAATTTGCTGAACTATTACTAAGTGCTGGGCTCTGGGAAGCTGTGTAAGCTCCCAGGAAAATCACTAAGGATGTAGTTTTAATCCTTTTGGCTCTGATGGCTCAACCCTATTATCTCTAGAGGGGCTAGAATTTAACCTTGAGTTCAAAAGCCTGAAAGAGTCCTAACCAGATGGATAATGAAGAGGTAGACAGATAAATGCCAAAATGGATATAAGCTTTTCTTTAATTTTAAATTGGGCTTTATGAGGAATGTACACCTTAGCAACCCTTTACTCCCAGAAAGGGAAGGGTTTGAATGCTGGCTTTTAATAATTCATGCAGTGATTCTTGCTGGATGCCGTGTGAGTATGAATTTGCTTTTCTTCCTTACAAAGCTTACATTCAATTGGGAGAAAAAGATCTAATATTTACATGTGTGAGGATTAACCGATGATGGCATTTGTGAGGTGAGAAATCTTATTATTGCCACAGAAAGCGTTTATCAAATGGGCTTGAGTTGAGGATTTGAAGCTTCCCACAGCTACAAGAACACTGCATTGCTCAGACAAATGCTTTTCTCTGCGACTGCAAAGTAGCTCTGATTCATATCTGAGTCCATAACTGTGCTTGGAATATGCTCTTTAAATGGGGCTTTCAAGTCCCTGTGCTCACCTTACAGAGCTCCACACTTCAGTGCTGCTCTGACCCAGCTGTGGCAGTGACAAATCAGTTTCCACAGTCATTTAACAGCAGCTCTCAGTATTGGGCCACTGGCAGGCAGAGCAGCTGTGATGTCTTTAATTCAGAAGTAATGACTTTTGTCCACTGAAAACTGGATCAATGCACTAAACCCTTTTCACTAAAAATCAGAGGATTTCAGTTACTACCCAGCTAGGCAGGAGCTGCTGACTCCAATGGCACATCACTAAATACAGAGCCCAAAATGCTCCCCATCATTTTGTCTTCTACCCCACACATGAAGTCTGCCTTCAGAAAAGCTTAAATAAAATCAGGAATAAGATCAGAAAGGGACTGATCACAATAAAAGACCCCTAAAGTTTCGTTCTCATAGAAAATGAAACTTTTCTTTTCATCTCTCTGAAGAATGTGCCATAGAAGAAATATCAATAACTGCTTATACGAAGAGATGCAAAATGCAGACTTTCTCTTACATGGGTTTTTCATGATTAAGTATTTTTTGACAACTTTGGTAACTGAAGAATGGAAAACTTTTGGGCAGAGGTCCCACCAAAACAGTTAAAAATTAGGAAAGCATTTAATTTCAAGGCTCGAAGTGGTGTTTCTGATAAGGCATGGCTATACTGTTCTCACTAAACCAGATCAATTATGTCACTCGAAGGCAAACAGAGTTTCTCCTCAACAAAGTAAAGACATTTGATAGGAAATCCTGAAAGCATTTTGGATATTCTGAGGTTTGGCCTGTGTCAGGAATTACTCTGTGCTGTGGTTGCAGTAATAATTCCCATTATTCTTCTCCTTGGCCACTCTCTATTCACTAACACCTTTTTTCATGCCTGATCTTCAATTTACATAAAAGTTGGCCATTTTTAAATTATGAACATGTCTCCCAAAGTCTGAAGCTCCACTCAACAAAGACATCCAAGTGTTTGATGACAAGGCAGAAACATCCCTTCATGCAGTCATGTTGTTTCTACAGGAGCTGGATGACGAATATCTCTGTTGATGTCAGATAAGTGAATTTCCCAGGGCATCTACAGTCAAGAAAGGATTTGAAGATGGCTATCCCAATGCCAAGCCATCATGGTAATCCTTGGATTTGCCTTCCTTCTACCCAACTGCATCATCCATGGTAGAAACAGAACATCCTCACTGCACTGGGGGATTGGAATAACCTGCAAATGAACACATTTGCCCTTAAAACCATCATCTTTGCCTCTGAAAATGAAAACTTACCTTGAAATTATGACAGAAACCAAGCCTGGCCGGTGAGTCATTTTGCAGTGGAGACCTTTTGAATTATTTCTCCCCACACATTTGTGGGTACCTTGAAGTATCTCCAGTCATTGGGTCAGACAATCACATTTGTGTTGCATGTGAAGTGACAGATGGAGTTCCTATAGGGCATATGAGCCCTCCCAGAAATAGCTCTTCCCAGCAAGCCACCCATGTAGGGATTCTCAAAGCTTGAGCACTGATTTCCTGTATGATCTGGTGCAACATCATGTCTCTTGTCCCTAACCCCCTTGTGCTTTTTTATTTATCTGATGTGCACCTACACAGCCTACACGAGAGCCTGATATCAGCTGAGAGCTGTAGGTAATCACAGGACAACCTGAACTTAATTAGGACGTATTTGTGTATTCAATTACTCATGTTCAGAGTTTCTGTAAGATCAAGGCTTAGTATTGTACCCATTTATATTCACTGCATGGGTAGTAACAAAAAGACAATACTCTTTGTCCAAGTTGCAAGGTTTCTGCCAATATTTGCCATCTGGGACACATTCCCTATCTTTGCTCTTGCCTTTGTGTCTGAAGTAGCATCATGTAAATAGCAAGACACGTTACAATCACACATGCTTAGTGTTTGTTACTTGGCTGATGTTCAGACTCCGTAGAGAAACACTCATAAAAATTGTCCTGATCAAAGGACAACAGCAACAAAACTTTGCAGATGTGTTAAGGACATATCTGGGGCTGGGCAAAGAGTTAAAGTCATTTGAAGGCTGTCTCTTTAATGGATCCATTCTGTGTGGATGCTGGCTGGGGTGAATCTGTTTCCATGAACACTTTAAAAATTCAAATTATTAATTTTCTCATGCTGGAGCACAGTGGGATTATGTCTATGCAGTTGTGTCAAGCCTCTGTGGGGAGGTTCTTAGGTTGAACCTCTCAGTTTCACATTATTACCTATCCTGCAGTCCCTGATAATGCTCCTACAGCTCCTACAGCTTCATGGAGACCAGGCATTTACTCTGAGAAAGCCTGAAAAATACTGCGGTCTTCTTAGAGGCCAAAATTTATATCTCTATTAATATCAGGTTGATTTTTTTCCTCCTTTTTCCTGTCTAGTGAAGTCCTTTCTCTCTTGGAGCAGGAGCAGGTACAAAGGGGGCACACACCAAACCCCATTGTTCTTCCCAGCACTAAGGATGCATTGCCATCCTGCAAAAGTACCAAGAGCAACACAAGACTATTGTCAAGAAGAATTAGGTTGTTCTGGTCCAGGATATCAACACTGCAGATGCCACTTAAACTTTGCCCTGAACCCTCAGCAGTGAAAAGGATTGATGAGATTTGCAGCCAACCTCTCCTGCATATGTTTCCTACAGCAAATCACAGCTGGAGTAATATTACAGTCAAATAATAAGAATTAATTTTTATAGCATTGCAATGTTTCCTTCCACCTGCAATTCTTCTGAAGTTTATAGCACAATTTCCCAAAAAGTACCTCTTTTAGGGAAATGTAACATTGAAAGAAAAGCAAAAAATCTTTTACTAAAAGACCTCATTGGCTTCCTTTTTGGTTTAGATTATCCCCTGAAAATTGAAATTCCTTGGAAGCTGGCAGCTGTCTCTGGTTCATGTACTTTCTGTTTCTAACAAGACGAAGCCTCTAAAACCTTGCACCCAGTGAGGTGAAGTGTCCAGGTAGATGGATGGCCCCTGGGGGAGCAGCAGTGCCATGGGAGTGCTCTGGTTTGATGTGGTTGTTACAGCTGGCAGGAAGACTTACTGAGAGTAAGACTTACCCACCGTGTCTGCCTCCTAACCTCACTTTTTTTAACGCTGAACATTCTTCTCCAGCTTCCAGTTTCTTTCCTGACTATTGCTTATGAATCCTACAGTCAGAAATTCAGTGAAAACCACAATGAAGCCCTTAAAAGGCTCATTGCTTGAATTCAGGTGTTATTTTTGAGGGTGTAGAGTTTGGGTGTGGGAAGAGCTGTTCCCTTTCTATTTCTCCTTTTTCTGTGGATATAAAAAAAGGCAGAAGTAACATCTCCTGCCACCCAGTCCCCACCCATGCTAGATAAACCCCATCTTTTCAAAAGCCATCCCATAGCAACTGATGGTCCTCGTGCTGGCCTTGAGCAGCATTTCAGGAGCAATTAAAGTGCTTGGGGATGTGTCTGGGGGAGAAGCTATCCCTCTGGCCTCTCTTTAAATGAAGCAGCTATTCATTCACCAACATTTCTAATTACCAGCACACTAATTGAAATACTGGAGTAATCTGTTTGAGGAAGAGGAGCAGGGGCCAGGGTGATTTCATTAAAGCAGGGGGTGGAAAACTTGGTGCCATTGACAGCTGAGTAAAGGGTGGGACTCGATGATCTTGAAGGTCTCTTCCAACCTAGTGATTCTGTGATTCTGTGGAAAAAAAAAAAAAAAAGAAAAAAATCAGCTTGGAAGGATTCAGGCAAAGATGAAGAGGAGACAAAGTAATGGTGCAGGCACAGCCAGGAAGTGGATGGAGGTTTGATATAATTCTCTTTATTCCACAGCAGACATTTGGGGTGATCTTAGCCCATGAAGCCTCAGGGACACTGGTTCCTCCATGGGGTGTATGTAATACTGTTAGGCTTGGTGGGAGATGCCATTTCATCAGAATGAGAGATGGAAGAAGAGGCTCTGGATGCTCTCAGGTATCGTGATCCTCTTGGCAGTGAGGATTCAGGAGTTATGGGTTAGGAAAACCCCTTCTTTTGTCTCTCCACTCTTCTATTCCCCCTGCCCCCCAGAGAGGCTGGTGTCTCTAGGGCCAGTTCCCAAGGCTCTTCTCATGAGAAGAACAAAGCACAGACCATTGGTGGAGGTTTGGGGCTACTCCCATCCTTCCTCTCCCTGCTTCAGGCTCTTCACAGTCTTCTTCCCTGTCCCTGATCATTCCAAGGCCCAGACATCTTCACACAAAACACACAGATGTGTGGTTCTGCAGCAAGCTGGGAAGAAGGAGGAGGTTGCTGGTGGGATGTTGGATAGTGGTTTCCACTTAATTTCTGGGTGTAGGATCCATAAAAAACAGTCAGAAATCACCCCTGCTCTGGAGAGACACAGATCAGAGGACCTGGGAGCAGGCAGCAGACATGACAACTGCGTTGTTGTCACCCTGCTATTACTTTTATTCGCAAACTTTTTGCACTATTTGTCCTTTTTGGGGGTCTCTCTATGACTCCTGTTGAAACTGAGGTTCCCCATGACAGTTGCTGCCTCTTGTTACTGCAAAGCCCTTGACTGGGTTACATGAATGTCCTCCCACAACAACAGCAATCAAGGATCTGCTGCAGAAGCTCAGGAAGAGGGTGAGTTCAGGAATTCAGACATCAAGCTTGAGAGGACATGAGTGTGGCAGAGTAAATGACAGCCTGTGGTGAGTCTGGATGATTAGATGTGCTGAAGAATGAACAAGACTAGAGTTTTTACCTTAGCTGACTATCTCCCAGTCACCCACTCCTACCAGCACCACCTACACAATTTCTCAACTTTTATTCCCAGGAGGGAAGTCACTGCTGGTCCAGGAAAAAGGTTGTGTCAGTTCCCATGTCTGTATAAATTGGACAGTTCAAGACTTGTCACTCCATGAACAAGGTACAAGGCACTGCCAATGATATCAAGCACATCTGTAGGGGCAACTTGAGATTGTACTGCCTGCCAAGATAAGGCCCAAATGTCTCATTGCACACAGACACTGCTCCCCTCTGCATGACTTACCTGGGTCTTAGCCTTGAGCAAACTTCAGTCTTCTCCACTTGGCTGAAACCTGTGGCTGGAAAGATTTGAGCTCTGAGAAAAGCTTTGAGTGGGTGCTGTAAAACCAGACTGACATATGTATTCCCTTCCTCTAAAGGCTTAAAATCTTCATGGAAACACAGCAGAACAAGAGGCTACAGACAGAGACAAGAGTGCTATGGATGTCAGGCCGATTGAAATGTTTTACAGGAATAGGTTTTGACACCTGATCTTGCTCATCCTTCCCTTGAAATGTGTCGAGCTGGTGAGATGAGATGTTCTCAGGTGGATAGTGGATGTGGCACAGTGAGACAGGAGTCACTTCACAGCAACACGCCCTGAGGCCATGCCCTGACTGTGCACATTGACAGCAGAGCTCCTCTCAGCAGCCAGAAACATTTTCCACATCATCAGGAATACCAAGATAACCATTAACTGTGTCCAGGTCCTAACCTTGAGAGCAATAAATATGTCTGTGTCTGTTCCCATGGTCTAACTCCAGGCCTGGTATTGATATGGAATATAAGTATTTTGTTCCCCATCACATCTTTGACTGCATTGTTTTCCCCCCTTCCCTGTGTCAAATCAGCTATGCAGTTGTAACCCCTACTGGGACAATCTCTCTTTTTTTTTTTGTAAATTATCAAACTCATACTCGTGTCCAGCTCTTGAGTTTAATATTGCTTGAATGGTAAATGCCCATGAAAATAGCCAGGCCCCTTCTTTAGATAAGAGCCAGCTGTGAAGTCTGGATGTTGCTCAAAATATCCCCCTAGTTTGGGTGTGTGCCAAAGTGGGGATGTGGTATGAGCTAATCACTCACAGAAATTAGAGGCTGCTCTGAAAAGCAAGTGGTTGTTGTGCTGAATGCACGATATTAAGATCTTATCTTGCTTTACAAGCAGACTAAATCCAGAATGAATCAATTATGAGATTAGAATTAATCCAATAATCCTCTGTTCTTCTGTGCCTGGAATCAGATGGTGCATCTGTAAAGATAGTGTTAGTTACGGCAAATGAGATCACTGCCTGTCCCATTTTATTAAAAGCCTTTCCCAAGCGTTAACAGCTCGGGTGAGAGGTTGAATTGAAATTAAATTGCAGCCTCTTCTCTTTGACTGATTGCCATTGTGCACACATGCCTGGCCTCAGCTGCCCAGAGGGGATGGCCAGCACAGGAAACGGTGACTGCTGGAATGGGATGCAGAGAAGTTCTGCTGAGGGATTTCCACCCAGTGTAGCTGGGCTTGTGGCAGGGAGGAAGCCAGAAAGCTTTACTGACCTCCTTAATTTCCTCCTGCAATCTTCTCTTCCAGTGCTGCAGCTTGGGCTCAGGGCAAAAAGCTGAAACGTGCCTCCCTGCCCACCACTGGTGCCTCTCACCAGCCAGGCTTGCAGCACTTGTCCTTTCTCCCCTTTTCTGAATGGATTTCACATTCCCACTCATCCTGGCCTAAATCTGGAGAGTTGCTCTCCTGACTTATATTTTGCATTGGAGACCAAGCACAATTTTGCCATTTAGCTGGTTTTGCTGTTCAACTTTTATATTTCAAAGCCAGACTTAAGCTTAAGTATTCCTCACACTTCCCTCTCCTTTTCTTTAAGGAACCAAAATAAACCAAAAAGAAAAGGGAAGTCCAAAGTAAACCTGCTACAAGCAGCTCTAACCACTTCTTATTTGGGCCATCAGGGCTTGAAACAGATTTTTGGTGCTCAGATGGCTCTGCCACTGGATCCAAAATGTGGGAACTGTCATGAATGACAGAAAGAAGTCCCATGAAATGCACAACACTGAGAATCATCCAGGGGGAGAGACGTGACTTCAATGAGGGAAGAAGAAGATGAATCTTTTATCCATGGTCCTGCCTGTGTATCTTTCAGGAAGATGAGTTTGGTCCAGGCCTTGTGCACTGAAGATCATATTCAAAGTTTGGAGCCTTCTGCTAAGAGAAGTGCTCTCCCTCTATCACCTTTCAAATCCAATTTTCAACCAGAACCACTTGGAAAAAATTAATAGCAGTGAATTTTCTTTCCATTCTGCTGAAGGGAATCTTGGTAAATTTGTTTAGACTTTTCAAAATAACGCTGTCTGAAGTAGAGATACCTGGATGATCCCAGCTTTCACAACTAATATTGTCAAATCTAGGTACAACTGAAAACAGAACTTGAATAAAAGCACTTTTCCATGTCTTTGACATTAGAGCTCATTTGTTGGAATGCACAACTAAATAGTAAAAGCCAAATGGGAACAGGAGGGTCAGGATAAATTCTCCAGTATAGTGAGCTAAGTAAGCAGATTTACACCAACAGAGGATTTGGTCCACTGTAATCAACAGAAATTGAAGTTGAGATTTCCAGCTAGTGTGCATTTTAAGCTGTACCCTTGATCTAAAGCCCTTCTCTAACACCCTATCTGGAAAAACAAATTGCAGTCCCCAGCAGCAAGGTATAAGCAACAGCCCCATGAATATGTAAAGACCTTTCAGATGGTATTTTAAAACAGCATTCAGTAACCATTATCCACAGTTAACTGACTTCACCAGGCTTAAAAACAGGAGTCTTTAATTACAGTCGTTTATATTTCCAAAGATAGACTATAACATATTTATAAACAATCTGTGCACTTGGTGAGTAAATGACACACGGCATGAATCATTCCCTAACAGTTCTTATATAATATTCAAAGTGGGCATGAATGTTTCATGAAGGCACTTCCACTGCTGCATTTCATAGGAAACTCAGCTTTCTTCCTTTCTAGGCTGCCTCTTCTGTTCCTTGTCCTTCTGTGAAAGCCCTGAAAGGCTCAATTCCTGTCAGAAACCTTTGGATTTGCCAAGCTGTTTCCAGTGCTGAACTGATGCCACCTAGATTTGGAGCATCTGTGCCAGGAGTGCAGAGAGAAACACTTTGTCACAAGGAATTGCCTCTAAAATACCAAAAGTCTTGTGTCTCATGATGCACCAGTCTCTTATATATCTCAAGGAAATGTTGACTTAAACATGTGAGATGTTCAACACTGCAGAGATGAGAAAATCAAAGGATGGGAGATGAATTTGCAGCAACCCAAGGGGTCTAAATGTTTGTTCATGACTGGGAAACACGGAGATTAAGTTTTTGGTGCAAAATCACTGAGATTTAGTAGTGCCTTGAGAGGTAGAAAGGATGGGACCAGGCTCTATCAATGCTAGACAAGTTTCCACTTAAACCCCAGATCAGGGTTAACTATGTGGGATGATTTTGGGGCAGTTCAACACCTCTCCAAAACTTCTGCAAAGAAGTAACAGGCAGCTGTAACAGCTTTGTCACAGGCCTGAAGAAAAGAACGTTTTTACTCTTTCTCTGCTTGTCCAGCACAAAGGAAACCTGTCTGTAATTAGGGCTCCAATGTGAGATGATGCTATAATAAATATGTAATCATACTTCTAGAAACTTTCTGCTTTTGTCTGCTGCACTTCAAATCCCTATGACTATGGATGCTCACCTCACTGAACTTTCCAGACAGGTTGGATAATGATTCTTTGTGTGGACAGCAGGGAACATTGATGTGAACAATCCATTGTTAGGTGAGTGGCTTTACTGATACATGACAGCTTGGACACCAGGGGTTACTGGAGTCATCCTGTTCTGCTTTTGCCATTTTAATTTCTTTACAAGCCCCAAGGGCCAAATGAAAGCGTGAATGAATAAGTAAGAAGATATCCATTTGCAATATGTCCACAATTGTTTTCCTCGGAGCATTTCCTATCCATAGCCAAGTGTCCCAAAATTACAGCAGGCAAATTTCACAGACATCTATTCTGCCTTGACTTTCATTAAAACATGCTGTTCATAGTAGCAATAAAGCGTATGGGTTTTAAATGGACCTAGATTTGTATTTTATATAGGCTGCTCTGTTGTTGTTGTTGTAATAATAAATGACACAGAGACAATTTCAGATTGTTCTGACAAAAATCAGGACTCCTAAGGGGAGTCTGCCTCGTGCACATGAAGTTGTAGCTCTGAGCAACCAGCCAGGAAGATGCAATTAATTTCCCCCTCGTGAGTAAAGCCATTATATAAAATACCACAGTTGCCTTGAGGGCCAAATTGAAGGCACTGAATTATGTATTATCAAAACTGACTTTACAATGATGTCTTCATGGGCACTGCTGCTGTTTGTGAATGGAAAGGGAATGGCAGTCAGCTGCCAGGATCTTATTTCCCTCTCGGTCGCCATAAACAATACTCTGCTCATGTGAAGACCTTGATGAGATGCAGTGACATTTCTCTGTCCCTTGAGAGAGTGGCTTAGAAAGGAGAGGAAACCCTGGAAAGTCTGCTAATCATATTGTGTACAGTCCTAGTTCAGCCCAAGTCCACTGGGCTTTGCTCAAGACCCATAGATGTAGAGGTTTTCCAGCCCATCCCTCTCCTGTTGGAGCAATGAGGAACATTAAAGACCAAAGGTGAGCTGCCAGTTCCAATCTACTGGAGCCATCTTTTGTCTGGGATGAAAGTCTGAAGACTCAATATCTGGTTTGGGTACTTTCTGCTTAGGGAGTCTTAGAAAGCCCTGGGTTGGAAGGGACCTCAAAGCTCATCCAGTTCCACCCCTTGCCACGGGCAGGGACACCTTCCACAAAAACAGGTTGCTCAGAGCTCCATCCAACCTGGCCCTGGACACTTCCAAGGATGAATCATCCACAACTTCTCTGGACAACCTGTTCCAGTGTCTTATCACTCTCACAATAAAGAATTTCCTCCTGATATCCAGTCTAAACCTGCCCTCTTTCAGTTTAAAGCCATTCCCCCCATCCTGTCACTACTTGCTCCTGTAAATGCAACACGAACAGAAAACATCCCCATTAAAAACTGTGTGGAACTTCATGTCCTTTCTGCAGCCACCACATGGGCAAGTAATGTGGAAGATTTCCTTGTGTCCCATGAGGAAAGGAAGGCAGGAACAGAGGGATTAGAGTTGGTATCAATGGGCTAGCCAGCTAGAGAAGAGTGTGAGATGAGCCAGAGAGCAGGTGTGAAGTCCAGCAGGTCACACCTGATCAAAAGGGGCTTGTTAAGGAGTATTTTCAACTGGGCGTTCACAAGATACATTTCTACACAGAAAAACATCCTTAGCATTTCACAACTTCAAGCCGGGAAACCAACACCCTGTATGTTATATTTATCCTTAGAAGCAAACAAGGAACAAAAAATTGCAGCGCCTGCAGTGAGATTGGATGGTGGCTCAGTGATAAGGGGGAAGTGGGTTTCATTTTTCATGAGTGTTTTCCCCTCTCACTGGCTTCTGATCTGAGTCATCACACTGCTGCTGTGAGGCAGGTATTCACATTAAAAGCAATAACTACTTAATTAAACTTCAGATACTCTGAACTGTTCAAGCACACATAAAAAAGGGAAAACATACATATTTCTTTTGGTAAATGTACCACACATTTATTTGTGATAGAATACATCAGCAGTGCAGTGAGACAGTACATGTTTTGCTTATCTTACAAATGATAAAAAGCAAATCAAGATTGCTTTTTTCCCTTCTTTCCCTCACATTGTGGCAGATTAAAAGCATCCAGGGAAGGGAGTGAATGGCCACTCCAGGAAAGAGAGCATGGCAGCTTTCCTAGTCTGACTCTGAACAAGCTTGAGACCTTTCCAAACTGGAACTTGTCCTGAGATTTTCCCCCTAGAAAGCCTGTGACTATTTAAAACATGTACAACTACCCAATAAAAGCAGCAATTATTCATAATAGAGGAAAAAATATTAAAAGCTTCTCGACAAATAATTCTTGACTAGGGAAATGGGGGATACTTAGGATCAACAAAAAAACAGTTCATGGAAGCCCATTCCCTCCAACCTTGACCCTCTTATTTATGGAGCAGTGAGAATATAGGAAAAAACTGAATATTCAGCTCTCCCTGAGGGATTTCCACTTTATTTTCTTATTCAGATTGTCTGGGCCATTTGCCAACTTCCCTTTGTGCTGCAAAGGCAAAGCCAGGACTTGCTGCCCTTTCTTCTGGTCCTGAGATGTTCCTGGGAGCTGAGGAAATCCCAGGTGGCAAAGCAAACCCCCAGGAGCAGGATGAGTGTGAGTGTAGTGCCCTTGTGAGCTGGGGAGAGGTGAGACCCAGAGGCACCTCCACACTGACAGCAAGATTTGTCCTGTCTTAGGTTTAGAAAGAAATGCTCCTGTCCCCATTTCATTAATCAGGCTGGGAAAATATAGGCCCTTACCAAAATTTTAATTCACCTGAACAACAGACGAGCAATGCTGAGCAACACTTTAAATAGCTTTGCCTGAGCCTTTTGGATATAATGTTATGTGGCAATTTCTATCCAGGACCAAACCAATTTATTGGAGCCACAGGCATGGGTTTTCTTTCATATCCAGTAGCCAAAATGCCCTTTTGAACAGCAGGAAATTAGAGCACAATGTAAATTAACCCCCAGGTCTCCTTTCTGGATCTTATTCCTAACACAAGAACATGGTGGTTTGCAACACAGAAAACTCTCCTCTTCATTTTTTAAAAATGAAAATACAGAGCAATTTAAAGCTTGAACAAACTTTTGAGGCATTTCTGCTATCTACACCCTAGACAGAAAATTTTCATACCACACATGAAGTTTCACTGGGACCACAGCATTTTTTAGCACATCCACCTGCAGCAGACTGAGGCTTGAATCTGCAGGATGTTGGTTATGACTATGAGGATGGCTGGTACCCCATGGGCTTGGCTTAGTGTAGTAGGCTTGGTTTAGTGGTTTAGGGCAGTAGCTGAGTCAGAATTTATGGAAATAGATCAGATCCAAGTTTACAGCTGCTTTCCTGACAAAGGCTTGCAGAACCCTCGCAGTCTTCAGCCCAGCCTTGTTGCTGTGTAAGCCAAAACTCCCCACGTTTTTGTACTCTAGATGTGAATTTTACCTCATCTAATGCTGACTGTCTGAAAGCTCAGTCCCCACACAGCTCATGACTCCCTTTGTATTCATCTGTAGGCTGTGACTCATCTTATACTAATGAGATCTTTAGATATATTGCATGAATCACGTTTATGGAAGTGTTTTCTTTCCACTGATGATGTAGGTTAGACAACCAGCTCAGATGGGTCTGCCAACATTGTGACTAGAGACATGGATGACAAATCCCACACTTTTGTTCCTTCCTTCAGCTCATGAAACACAAGAGGGGGGGTCTGCAAGTAGGATGTGAATGATAAAAATAGCTTTGATTGACTAAACAGAAATGTCACCCTCTGAAACTTTAGCCTTGCTAATTTGAAAGATGTGTATCAGCCATCTTAAACTGCCAGCTCACCAAAAACTGGATTCACATTTGTGGTGTAAAAACATCAATAACTAAAGCAGCACAAAAACTTTAATCTCCTGATTAGCTGTTGAGGTTTCCTGTTTATTAATTCTTCTTATTTTATTTTATGTTGGAAATACACCAAACTACAGGGGAAAAGAGTGAGCTTAGGATGCATAAAAGTTATTGACATATTTCTCACCAGATGAGTGTTCATCACTCTTAAACTCTCGGATTTACTTCAGTTCATCTTATCATGATTTCTCTTAAACAAAGGCCATATTCTAAATTCCTTTTTCATCTTTCAAGTCCCCTTACTCCTCAACCACTCTGCTGGCTTCAGTCAGATCACCCTAAGAGCAGTGTACCATGGGAAGGGAGGATTCAGTCTGCCCAGAGTGTCTAATTTGGATTTTCAACTCCTTTCCTGAAGCTTCATTTTTACTTTTTTCTCTTTATTCCATTATTCATGTCTCAGTCTGTAGCTACTCCAAAGAGTGCATTGTAGTCCCTGCCAGAGATGTATTTTTTGAATGCAAGGGGGTCCTTTCTGGGGGATGCTGAGCTGCCTTTTGGAGTTTTGCTATTCTTTGGTGATTTGCTGAATCCAACCTCCTTTTGTTCTTCTTCCTTTCAGTGTGCTCACTTCACAGCTGAGCATTTTCTGAACGTGGTGCCTTTCCTGCACAAATCTTGCTCCAGATATGTGGTGCTCTGGCATTTTCAGGGGTTGCTGTGGGCACTCAATCTTTTGTTCTGGTTAGAAATTCCTTACAGCTGACCACTTTGTCCCACCATCAGCTCTTTAATTGATAACTAATAACTAATTAATTCCTGAGGTGTAAAATGAAGGTCCTTTTCTCTTCAAAGGTGAGGGCACTTTGCCCTGTCCATTCTCCATTTCCAAATTTTTCCCTTTTGAAGCAATAATAGATTTATTTATTTACTCCAAACAAAAGTTTGTTTTTCTTTTTTTTTGTTTGTTTGTTTGTTTGTTTGTTTGTTTGTTTTGTAGTGTTCCTCTCTATGACCCAGTTCTGGATGAGCTTCACCTACTTCCTTCCTGACATATGCCTGTCTACTCTATTTCAAGGAGTGATATGAGGAGTTGGAACGGGAAAAGGGAAAATATTACTTTGAAGGAGACGAAAAAGGATTTAAAACCTGCATTGGCTCCAGCCCAGTCCTCCTTTGGTTTGTTGATCAGTCAGACCCCACCAGTGCATCACTGTGCCTCTGCCTGATAGCAGGATAGCAGAGCTGGGGTCTTAGCACTTTGAACTCCCCTCCCTGTCTTTTTCATCTCAGATTTCAAAACCTCTTGAGGCTGCACCATGGACTTTCTTGACAAGTCAGCAACTGTTAATGTCTTCAGAAAACAGCCTGAAAACCTGAAAACAGGCACTCCTGCCTCTGACAGACGTGCAATCACAGTAACACCCTTCCCCGAGCCTGCAGCTAGAGCAGGAACCCTTTGAAAGTCAGTAAACATGCAGCTCTCCCTAACCCTTGCCATCTTCTTCCTTCCCTCTGGGCTGGAGGCTCTTCCCTCCTCTATTTGTCTGACACACATTTTGCACAGGGAGCAGAAGTTAATGGTTTAGTTACAGAACAGAGAAGCAGCAATATTTTTAGTGTGCCAAAAGAATTCCTGATTGAATTGTCCTCTATGTGGTAGCACTTCAGTATATGGGAATGAAAACGTTGAATCCACGGGAGTTTTTTTTCTCTTCCTATTATTTCACAATCCAGTGTGAGCAATTCTCGGGATAAATTGTAAAATTACACACCTCAATGCCATGAATTTGGTAAAGCTTCCTCTCATGGTGCACGGGGAGAAAGGATCTGGGTTTGCCAGCCAAGAGGTTTGCTGGAAGACACAGAGCAGTGAGTGTTGTTATGTGAAATGATTTGACTTTTACAAAGAAAATCGAGGCGGTTTGCAGTGGTTGAAAGAGGCAGTGAAGTCTGGCAGCTGCTCATTTTTGGGCCCAAAAGCCTTTGTCACATAGCATGGACATCTGAGCACCAGTGAGTGACTGTGTTTTGACAAGATGTTAATGGGCTGTGACTCTTCTGTCTCTCTGGATTTGTCAGGTCCTTGTGGAAGGGGTTTAAATGTAAATGAATTCATTTTTAAACACAGGATCCAGGGAGGTTTGTCTTCACCCTGGGGTGTACATGTAGGGTATATGAGCAACACTAAATATTGGAGAAGATAAACTCAGCCTATTCTTTAGCCCCAACTCCACCACTTACAGGGCAGAATAGCTGAATTTCAAGGTGAAGTTATAGGAAAAATACAGGTGTTTTTATTAATCTCACTTCTCAAAGTGTGAGAAAGGTTAACAGTCTATGATTAAATGAACAGTAGAATAGATAAAATACAGGATTTGAAAGAATAGTCAAGAGAAACTTCTGACAAGATTCTAATTCTCAATATTTGCTGTTTCTGTCATGGCAAAGGGGTTGTGGATTTGGAAGGAGCAATGAGTAGAGTTTGGCTTCATAAAAATCCTCCTTTGATTATCATATGAGGGAATATCCCCTTGACCACAGAAGGAAGTCAGTCTGTGGCTTTCTATCTTCATGTCCAGCTCACTAAAACAACCCTCTCAATTTTTGATTGAGCCTTATTTGATCTTTACCTCCTCAGATGGTCAGCACTCTTTAAAAAAATTGCATCCCTGAGATTTCCAATTATTATTATCCGTGTCCAGTGTGAATCTCAGAGTGATCTCAACCTTGGTCATATCTTTAGAGACAACAACAAACTTCAGCTGGAATATTTGAAAATTCCATTAACAATTGTCTGCTGTGAACACATAAACATGGAAATACCATTTTTACTTGTTTGCCATCAGCTCTTCACTTTTTGATGGGACTGGAATCATCAGATGACCTTGGCAGGAGCTGGGAGAAGAGGCAATATTGAGGCTTTAATACCTCTTGGAGGGTTCCTTCTCAGATGAAGGATCATCCAAATATCCTTGGTGATATCATGTCTCTAGTGATATCAAGGAAAGAACAGTGGTACTTTTTTGTTGGGCAAAGCACTCAAAATATTTTAGAAGTTTTCAGGTTTAATATTGTTTTGTTATTTTATTCATAGAAGTCTTAGCAAGATCAGACCTTCCCATTTAAAAAAAATAAAATATATTAACTGCAAAGCTTTTGGCAACTTAGGAAAACAGACAGATATGGTTTAGCAGATAGAATAAGCTGGGAAGATGTCCAGAGGCTGTAGAAGTTGTTGGTGCTGCTGTTGCTTCTGTGGACAAGGATCACTGATGGAAATATTTTGTAAAAATGTAATAGGATGCAGATCATATGGCCTGTTCATAAATGCAATATAAATGCCATTGAGGCACTAATTGTATTGTTTTGATTTATCAAAACAGATTTTGCATGGGATGAAAATTTCATATAGAACCCCAGAATATTTGCCCTGGCTTTTTTTTCATTAAGCAGCAGCTCACAGATCTAATGGTATTAAAAATGGAGAGGACATTCCTGGGGGGAAGTGAAGTCCTCCACTCTCCCCATGTTAGCAGATCCTTCAGGCAGCTTCATCCACACATCTGACAATTTCAGAGTGTCCAAAAAAATGCATCTTTTTATGTCAGCCTTGGTTCTCTCATACAGTCAGGAATATGGAGATCCCTGGAATTTTACAGCTCCGGATTATGGGAGGGAGGATGAGGAATTCTTGTTGCTTGTCTAAGAACCTAAATTCCTTGCTTAGGCAGCATACTGTTATTTTACTTCTGTTTTGGCTATTAGCTTAAAAATTGCATATTTGTGAGACTATCTCTAAAAACAGTGGGCTGGGTCACAAAACAGATAGAGAATAATCACTAATTAATCAGCCATCAGACTAATAATGGGCCTTCAGTTTTGCCAACAAACCCCACTACTAAATCGCACCCTCATTACCAATAACTACCAATTTAGAGTCTGTGTTACTACACCAGTTTTATTAATGTCACATTCAGGAGGATACTGTAGCAATAAACTGGCATAAGGCTGTAAAAAGAGGGTTGTTGTACATATTAATAATGTATTTTATAGTGCACTTTAATATTCTGGATCCAAGCTGCCTGGCTTTATAATCAGAGGAGGAAAAAGACAAGTCGATCAATCATCCTCACCTGATCCTACAGTGGCCACCCAACTCGTCACAGTGATATATATGGGCATAATATCTGCTTACAAAAATCTTATTATTAAGCAACACTATTAGTTCTGATTTGTTGTAATGCCTTATAATAAGCGTAGCAATAAGTTTCTGAATGATTTATGGGGGTGGTTTTTTTAAGCAGACACTGTCTGCAGTCTCACCAGGAGATGGATTTGGTGGTTGATGAGGAGCTGGGAGGGAAGTGGGGCTCTCTGAGCAAGAGGAGAGCACCCTTTTTATGTGGACTTAGTTCAGGGCACAATCCTTCCTCCAGGTCTTCTCCATGTGGGAAAAGCACCTAAAGCTAAAGCTTCAGAGTCCATGTTGAACATCACAGCAGCCAGAAAATTATTGCTGCATTTCCCATTTCTGCCACAGAACACCCTTACTCCCACGTTGGATGAGAGAGCTGAATGCCAGCTTGAAAACATGTAGAAATCTGTGGGATTTAGGGGTTTAGGGATCTCACTGGGTTCAGGTCTTTGTAAACTGGGCATATTTTACAGCACTTCCCTCCAACACCAGAGTGATGAAGGAAGTTGAATTAACAGTTGCAATACACTCATACAATGAGAGACCCCAAATAAGCATTAAAAGGGAAGAGTTCTCACCTTTCCTCCATAATTCCACTGCTTTCCCTGCCTCCATACTGACCACCAGTGCTCTGAGTTTAGCTGCTATTAAATAGAGCTGACTTTGTCTCCTCTGGGAAGGAGGAACAAAGAGCTCCTGGGAATGTTCAATGACAAAGAGACTTGGACAGATTAGATGGCACAACAGCTTGCTCTGAGCATCCCTGGAGCAGAACTTCTTGGGAACTGGGGTAAGGCCACCATGGAGTTATATCTCCTGACATGGTAATCCAACAGCATCATGTAAGCAGCAGCATCCCTTTGCTCCAAATTTAACAGCTTCTCATGGTGGGATCAGGTGGCTGAACCAGTCCTACTAAATCCTGTCTGTGACTGTGCTCTTCACCTTCCAGTCTTCCTGGCTTGGAAAAAGAAGATCTCTGATTCCTCTGCCAGTCACAGCTGCAACATCTGTTCCACGTGTAGTAAATTGTAGGTCAGAGTGATCTGGCAGAGGACAACTGAGCCAGCAGATGGACCACCCAAACCGTGGTGAGGAAGAAAATTATCATCCTTGGGGGATGTACTTGGGTCCCCTCACTGCTGCTGCTAAGCTTCAGCTGGGGGTCAGAGGCATGAGGGAGGGAGGAGGTGGCACAACCAAAGCTCCATGAAGGGTAAGTGTGGATTTGCACTCAAAACCTTGACACCCAGCCAAGGGTTTCATTTCCCCCGTAGTGAGATGATTGTTCCTGTCTGCCGTGGAACCGATGGGCTTTTAACTGTAGCTGCAGCCATTAATTTAACACAAAGAACAGCATTTCTGCTCCTTTCCAGTGGAACCTGTCATTTGAGTCTAATGACTCTGATTACAGTCCCCACTAGCTGGTGATGGACAGGGCTCTTCCCCTTCCAGCAAGCTGAGGAGCAAAGCCAGGTGGCCTCAGCACCAAAGTGAATAAATAACTCTGATTTCATTAATTCTGTGAAGGTTTGTAATCTGGACTAGGTTTACAAGTAAATTGGATTCTAATTGTAACCTAGACGAGGTATAACTTGTTACCTGGACAAAATATTCAAGTAAATTGGTTTCTAATTAGAGAAGGACAGGAGTAAAAGATGCCTGGCGTCCAGTCCAGGGATGGACTCTCACTTGCTGTAAAATGATGTGGTGTAACTTCCATTTGATGGCGTTTAAGGCTCCATCCTGGTTAAGGACTGCAGAATTCCATGTATGACTAAGATAAAGCAAAGCTCAACTATGAAAGGCTTTGCCAAGTTTCTTACTGATTTGGCACACTGAAATGTTTATGGAAAAATTACAAAGGTCCTTTTAAATAGAGTTAAAATTCTCTGTTTTATAGTGAAAGTTTACTGTCCTGTTGCAATGCCACTGAGCAGAATTTGGATGAAAAAATCGCAAAAAAACCATTACCCTGAGGAAAGTACCAGATAATCACCCTGTTAAACATGTGCTTTGTATCCCAGTTTAACTACTTTACACATTAATTTTCCAAGTATTTCTCAACTGTATTGGATAAGTCATTAAAACAGCACTCTGAGTGGCTGCCGAGATCACTTCTCTCAGGTTTACCACAATATATCACCTTGCTGCTGACTAAAAATAATTCCCATTCAATTGGCTGGTTTTAGCTGAACAACTGAAGTTTGCATTTTCTATGTTCACATTTCATCGAAGCCCAGATTTCAGGAGGGATAATGGTAATGTGCTCCAGAGCTGCTGAAGATCTTCTGTGTTTAGGTGTGGACAAACCAGGGAAAGGAATATGAACAGAAAGTCATTGCTCGTATGGAAATACTTCATCTCACCAATTCTGTACAGGTAACTTCCCTGCGACCTCCCATCACTTGCACTTCGCTTGGGGCTGGTGACTTTGCAGCTTCATTTGCTCCATGAGTTGCTAAATCAGGGCAGGGCTGTGAGGTGATTTTCCCATGGGAGACGGGTTTGTTCCCACAGGGACAGATCCTGTCTCCTTCATGCTGCCAGAAGAAAGTGAACCAGGATCAAAATCTAATTTAAAAGGGAAAAAGATGAAGGCTGTGCTGTTATTGAAGGCAAATCCCTGCAGATCCCTGGGAATAAAGCTGTTGTCTAATGGAAGCCGCTAATAATCCAAAAAAAGCCACATAAAGGGAAACAATCCATTATTTATATGACAGGCAAACCACATAAAGACTCCTTATCAAGTTAACATTCCGGGCCAGGTACTTGCTTTTGTAATCTTCAAAAAATCTAATGGGTAGTCAGCCAGGGGTTTGTTTTTATTCAGTGTGTTTGCAGCTCTGTGAGCACCTGCCATTTCCCAAGGAGTTGTGCTCCACATGATTTATTCTGCTGTTGGATTGTTTGGCAACATTCCTTCTCAAAGAGGCTACCAGCAATAAATTAGTGCTTTTCATGATTTAGACATTTTTAAGTGTTCCTAATCTTCTCCCCCCACATCTTTTATTGTCAACAAATTCAATATTTGTTGTGCTGTCAATGATCTGGTGCTTTTCTTTCTCTGTTGTAGTGTATTCTGTGTTTTACAGGAATGTTTAGTTGCTCTGCATGTGACACAATAATAATACCTTTTGGCTAGATGTGGCACACCTCTCAAGGTCTCAAAATGTTTTGTAAACTTTCATTAACTCCCAAATTCCACATACTGTAATGTCAGTCTAGTCCTTAACGTGTTTTTTCCAAGTGCTCTTCAGACATCTGCACTCAGATTGATAAATCTCTGGGGAAAAAAAAAATCACCTACCCAGGTTAAGTGCTTGTGATCTCAGGCTTTTGTATGCAAACATAATGTAAAATGCAAATGTAAAATTGAGGGGTTTTTTTCAACTTGTTTTTAAGGGTTTTCCTTGAATCTCCAGGTGTCCTGGAGACAACTGAGCGTGTGAGAGACTTGGGCTACTTTTTATAATAGACAAGTTCATAGCTAGAAAAAAGAAGTGAAAGAGCAGGAGTATTAGAAGCAAAAAGAAGAGGGTAAACAAAAACATAATAACACTTAAAATGGAAAAAATATCCTAACTTTTAAGGTATTGATGTAACCTAGAAGCTCTTAATTTTTGAATACATTAAGAATAATAAATTATTTTCTGTGATAGCAAAAGAAATCTTCTCCCTGGCAAATACCCTTGGCTTAAAGTGCAGATTTATTTGTAGAGTGGTTTCATAGTAGCTCCAAACTGTAAGGTTTTTCTCCTTGAGCCTCTAAGCTCTGTGTGATTTAGTGCTGGGGGAAGAGATCACTGTTTAATTAATTTTTTAAATAAGCAAATGTTAAATTTAGAGAGACAAAAAGTTCTTCATTCAAGCTCTTTAAAAATGAGCTGTCATGTCAACTAAAACACTAAAACCAAAGCAGAGGTATAAGTTGTTTGGAGTTTAGGGCTACAGTTAATTTAATCCCCTGTGTTTAGTTTAGGGGAAAAAAGCACTAACAGCTTGATTTACATCTAATTCCTCCTGCTGTAATGCAGAAGAATTGCTGTCGACAGAGCAGCACTCAAGAACATGATGCCAACAATTAACCAGTCCAGCCCATGCAAAACACAGGACCTGAAACTGCCACCAACAAATGCACAGAACTTCAGGTGCTCTGAAATATGTAGACCAAAGAATTTTCTATTCCTTCTAGAAACCGCAGGTCTCACCACCCACACCTCCCACCACCCCCCCCCCTTATTTTCTAGGTTTGTTTTATATTTTCCTGTGCAGCCAGGCTGGTTGTCCTTGTATTGCTCCAGCTCTGCTGTGGGGATGAAAAATAAGAACAGAGACATCAGACTTTCATACACAAACATGGAATAAAAAGGTCCATTTACAGACATCCAGCCCTCAGGTTGCAAACATATCTATCACTACACGGAGCCATGTGGTGAAAACACAACATATGGCAATGTAATCATGACAGTAAATAAAAGAAATTCTCTGTGTCAGCAGCAGGAGAGGAGCCACCACACATCATCCATATTTGTCTCACACCAGAAAGGCTAAAGAAGACAAAGACAGCTGCAATGGGAAGTGATGGACTAAGAGGCTCCAGTGACAAATTTCATTCTTCCATTTCAGACACAGAAGAAGAATGGGCAGCTTTTCTCATCTTTTCTCTCTCAGACCAGAGTCTTTATGCTGCTGTGGATGAGGGACATCCATGACTTTTCTGTGGGAGGCACGGAGGAGGACTTTTAGAGATGTGTGATGGAAATTGTCCCGAGTCCCACCACTCCACGTGGGGTTGCACAAGAGGGCAAGAGCCCTGGAGCCCTGAGAAAAAAAACAATGATACCTCTTCCATCAATCCATGATGCTCCATCCCTTCTTTTCAGAAGCTCCAAAGACCACACCTGGTGTTTCTTCAGTCACAGCCCACATCCTACAGGTCAGAGCCCACGAGGTGGAGTCTGGTTTGACCTCAGAAGCACAAGGCTTTTCACCCTACAACTATTTTGCACCTGAAAACCATTGGTCTCTTTTCTCCTAGCAGGCACAGGCTGGTTTTGTGTCTTTTCCACTCCACTAAGATTACCAGAAATGGGTACCTGATATTAAACCCTTTAAACCCACTCTAGCTACAGATATGACTATCCTGATTTTTGAGAGTAGATTGCTGTTAGTTTTCACTGAGACTCTATCAACTATGATTAATTATGATGCTTTACAATGGGATTTTAGGAGTTTATATTCAGAAATCCAGTTCTGTTTCCAGGGAGCTCCATTTAAGCAGGACCCTCTTTGAGGTCTAAATAAAATCCAATCATGAAGATGAGTAGATAGCCACAACAAATTGGATCTGACACACACTTTCTCCAGGGCTGAATTTGCACCAAAGGGTTTAGGTAGAAATTAATCATCTCATCCTGAGAGAAATGAGTTAAGTATGAAAGGATTAAAGTAACCCTGAAAACTCAGAGGAAAAGTAAAGAAGCTTTCCATAAACTGTCCTTTTCTTGGTACTCAGTAGAGTACGGCATATGATGGTTGGAATACCCCAAAGAATAATGATATATCCTCCTTTTGTGCAGGGAGCTGAATTTAGGGATATCTGCACTATTCTATCAACCCCAAGTCCTTGGGAGGGGAGGGGAGGTGGGGATGGGATGGGATGGGATGGGATGGGATGGGATGGGATGGGATGGGATGGAATGGGATGGGATGGGAATTGAGAGGTCTACAATACTCTTCCTACCACAGAGATCTAACTACAGTCAGCATTTTGGCGATCACAAAGGCCACATTAATTGGTGTTTCACAATAGTCATGACTACCTGCAAAAAATGTTAACCAGTGTAGATCCACTGCAGCAGCTGATATCTGCAGGTTAACATCTGCACTCACAAGTTTTAATTAGCTAAAACCAGCATTTCCAGGTCATGTCTTTTCAGGTAAGCTGTATGTTTCAGGACAGTTCAGCTGGCAGTGTGGCAAACAGCAGGTATGGGCAGGAAAGGCACAGGGGACAAGAAGATTCGAGAAGCAGAGGTCCAGGATTGTGTTTGTGCAGCTCAGCACTGGTTTGGAGCTGGACCTGGCAGCATTGATGGCTGGACTCGATGATTTCAGAGCTGTTTCCCAATCTTAATTGTTCTGTGATTCCGTGATTCTTTTCCCCGAATCCTGTTGATGTCCCAGCTTTTTCCCTACCCGTGCCAGCAAATCCTCATACCTATCTATAGATGGCAGCAACTTTCCAAATCAGCTGCGGATGCTGAGAACCGAGATGGGCTCTGGCTTCCCACGGCCAGAAGTGTTTCACTGCATGGAACCCGTAACAAACTGCACGTGGATTTAACGCTATGTACAAAGAACTCCTCTCACTCCTACGGCGGGGTGGGGAAGAATATTTTTCTTTTTTTTATGTGCTTCTGAAAAGGTCTGGATTGACAGCAGAGACACGCATGGGGGTGGAGGAGGCAGTTGGGGGAAGTGGGTGGATTTCTTTTTTGCTGCTATTAACTGCCAGCTCAGAAACAGTAAAAAAAATGTACACCCTGACTGTGATTGTTGCTGGCTCTTAACATATGTCAGGCTCTTATCATTTCAGAGCAGCTGGCAAGTTCATGCAGAACCACCAGGCGGCCCAACATGGCCAGTAATCAGTTAAGTACAGATGTCCAAATAGATGTAACTTCCATTAAACTTTAAATAAAGATAATTTATGCTGAGTAAACAGACGAGTGAGCACATTTGCCCAAATACAGATGGCACTACCTGATAGCAGTACATTAGAAGGGTCATTAAACAGGGAGGTTCAGTAGCATGGTACTCAAAGATGGTCTTCTGCAAGGAAAAATAGCTGAGATCAGGGGTATAAAGTCTACCTCTGCATTTATTTTATTTATTTTTTTTTCTCTGCTTCTTTTTAAATAGCTTGGCAAGTTTGGAGTCTAAATGGGGCATAAAGAAAAACATATTTTCTCCTGGAGGGACACCCTTGCACCTGTCCATGGAAAAAAAAAATTTAAAAGTCATAGTGATCTGCCTCAC
Source organism: Acridotheres tristis (assembly GCA_037013685.1). NCBI lineage: Eukaryota > Metazoa > Chordata > Aves > Passeriformes > Sturnidae > Acridotheres > Acridotheres tristis. Next base: position 3,611,670 of record CM072885.1, read on the forward strand.
TTGGAAACCAGGATAAGTGTGCTCAGCTGGAGGGAGGAGAAATTTCTGAGGATGAAGACCTTAATCCAAGGCCTGATTCCTTCCTTCCTTAATGGAATCCTTCCTGGAATCCTTCGTTCCTCACAGTAGGGCTGAAGATTTTTCCTGAGGGTTTCAGCATCCTCAGTGAGGACAGGGAATTCAGCTGAGGACCCAGATGTTGGGGTTTAGGCACCAGATGTGGGGGTTCTGGCCCTCCTAGGACATTGGGAAGCTTATTGAGGATTGGAAAGGTGGGATTATCCTTAGTATGAGCAGAGCCATTGAAATCACCTTTCTGACTTTCACCTAATCTGTCATAACTCTCCACCTCCTTGTCTGTGATCAACAATAATCACATTATTTCAGCTTTGGGCAGATCATGCAGTGGAACAATATCACCCATGACCTCTTTTAATCACAGCAAGCAAGGATGGGACTTTTCTTGGCTGGATCCTGCTGGTGAACAGGTGGGTCTCCATGCTAAACTTGTTATCCAGGTTCCTTCTGCAGCTGATGGAGCTTCCCAGGGCAATGCATGCTCTGTAAAGAGCTGTGATGGATCACCTCTGGAGCAGCTTCTCTCTACTGACTATTGAGAGAGTCCAGATGTCTGCACTAAGCCAGATGCCTCGTTTTCAGATGGCTAATGTTAGATAAAAGAAATCCAGCTCAAAAGGGAGCATCACCCTGTCTTTATTATTTTTACTTACTATGTTCTTCTCTCTGCTTCAACTTGGCCCTTGTGTAATAAGGATAAAGATACAGTAATGCTAATATGATATCCTGCTTATCCAGCCTCCTCTTATTTGTGCTAAAGGTTGCCCTTGGGACACTTTCAGTGGGACAACTGGAGGATGCTGTTTAGTTATTCCAGATGCATTTTCAGAAATTAAACTTAAAGCACCTGGGTTTTGAGTCTTGCACTTATGACCTTGCCTTGCTTTTACTTGTTTCAAAATAATTTATTTTCAAGTATCAAGTAGGGTCAAAATCCCTTCTCCCCACATTACAAGATACTGTCTTTCTTTTGACTGTCTCAGAGTCCTCCCTCCAGTGACTCATTTTAAATCAAGGCCCTTTTTTAAAAACCCTTGGTCTGCTTTGATCCCATTCATGATATTGACCCACAGAAAACCTTTCACCTCCCCTCAACTTTCCCTTCCCATCATTTTAAAATAATCCCTGTTAAAAATGTGTCACATCAAGTTCTGTAACTCTTGAGGCTGATGGTGAGATTCTCTAGCAAGAACATTCATGCTGCTGCAGGCACTGTTGAAACATTTTTTGCCCTAAATTCTCTCAATAATGTTTAAATAATGACAAACGGCTGGGACGAGGCACTGAACAACAGAATCTGATGCTGCACTGAAGATTTCCAGCATCATGTGTTATTCAAAGTATTTCCTTCTTCAGCGTGATTACTTCACTTTACATTTCCTGGCCTCATGCTCATGTCACACCCCAGTTCCTGTGGCTGTCAGATTAAACACTCCTTTATCAGAAGAAATGCCACTGAATTATACAATTTCTCTGGCCATTTAACACCTTTATCTCTGCCTTGCCTCTACCAGGATTACTGACACAGATTTGCCCTGTCCTTGCTAACCAAGAAAACTCCTAAAATATATGTAGGAGGACTTCCTGGGGAATATTTTTAACACTCCTTTAGCATATACACAAAAGCCATGTTTTTGTCGAGGAAAACTGTGTGCAGGTACAAATGAGCTTCTCATCTTTGAAATGCCATAGTTAAAAAAAAAATACATCTCATGGATAGGGCAAACTTTCTGAATCCTGCTGATTTGTTTCCCATTAAACATGGGTGAGGTGAGACCCTTATGTAAACCCACCTGAAGGTTTCCCCTTGCAGCTGATACCCTCTTGCTGGAAGAAGCTCTAAAAGCATTAACCTTGATGGAGGTGTCAGCTGGGACCAGTAAAAGGAAACCAAAGTCCATGTGAATGGTCCAGAGCCCTCAGAGCATCTCCCTCCCTCACCCAGGCTGTTTTTTGCTGCTCACACCCAGGCACAGAGTGACTCTGCCTGGCTGGAGGGACCCCAGCAATGCCATGGGGTCACAGCACAGTGCCACCACTGCAGCTTGGGGCATTTCAGCCTTGGACAGCCCCACCTGAGACGGGTGACAGGAGGTGACAGGCTCTGCTGGGAGCAGGCTGTGCCGGATCAGCTGCACAGCTTCTGGCCAGCTCCGAGCACGACCACAGCAAATGAAATCTGCTTAGAAAGCAACGTCCTGACACAGCAGGAGGCTGCCCTGCCCTAGGCCTGGCTTTGCTCTTCCACAGCTCTAAGCAACAACCTTAGCCTCCCCCAGCCATATGAAAAGTCACAGAATCATAGAATAGTTTGGGTTGGAAGAGACCTTTTAACATCACTGTCCTGTCTTCAGCTCGGGTAGAGTTAATTTCTTGTCAGCAGCTGTCCCAGTGCTGTGTTTTGGGTTCAGGATGGGAATGGTGTTGATGACATGCTGATGGTTTGGGTTTTTGCTAAGTTGTGTTTATCCTAAGTCAAGGACATTTATTTCCCCCATCTCACACTCTGCCAGGTTCACAAAAGAAATTGGGAGGGAGCATAGCTGGGGCATGTGACCCAAACTGACCACAGGGATATTCCACAGAATTAGAGGATTGGGTTTTCAAACCAGATTCCTTTCTGAGCCCTTGTCCAAGCTGTGAATTCTGGATCTGGCTTTAGGCCAGATTCCTCAGATACAGCAATTATTACCCCTGATAGGTATTCTGGTCTTTTCATCAGTCATCAGCAGTAATTTTTTCCTATTTTGATGTCTCCTGTGGGCCAGCCTGTGCTAGAAATTGTCAAAATATTTACTTGCTTCTCAAAAATAAAAAAAAAGAAAATATCACGAGAGAGCTTAGCCAAGATGAGCTGTGTCCCTGTTCTGCAGCCAGCCCTCTCAGTCCCAGCCATCCCCACCAAGTGATCCACCTGCCAAATGGGATTCCTTCTTCTGGCTGCCGTGATCATTCTCCTTCCAGGAACAACTGCTGAACTGACAACTGAGTCACTCAAGGATACCAGGCAGAGACACGTGGGAGAGGAAATCAGGGAGTTGTTCACAATCTGCTCCTCGTGTTTGAAATCACAACTAATTGCCCTGACTTGGCACAGTGGCCTCTGCCTCAGCTCCCTGAAGTGCAGGAGAGTGACATGTGGAGAAGACCCTCAGGGACACATTAGTGAATTGTTCCATCCATTTGCTGCCTTTTAGACCTGATAGTTGTTCTGACACCTTAAATTTAAGCATCCAGACCTGGCAATGAGGCCACCCTGAGAGCTCCTCTATGTAAAGTGTGAGTCTGAGGTGACACTTTGAAATTACTTCTCTAAAACTGCTGCACGTGGCTGTGGGCAAGAGGCTGATTTTGGTTTCAGTCAGGACATATTTTGTTATTCTATCTGGTTTATATAAAGCAAGTCGTTTGGGTTGCATTAATTAAAATGGTTCATCCTTGTGGAAGAAAAGCCCAGAAGTTGTCAGAAGGAGCTAAGCACGAAGGCAACTCCATCTCAAGGATGCAAATAAATGCCATGATTTGCTTTTCACTTTATATTAGTTATTGTCTTATTTATTTTATTACTGTTTCAGGCCAGAAGCTTAGGAACTAAATAACCCATGGCAAAGAAAATCCTTTTTTTAATAGGGGCAGGGAATCATAGAACAGTTAGGGCTGGAAGGAACCTTGAAGATAATTTAGCCCCAGTCTTGAGGTAAGACTCTTAAGTTGTTCTGCCAGGATGAGAATTCTTCAATTCTGTGAGCAAAATATAATTTTGAGTGTGACCAGATGCCTCAAACCATCTGAGTGGTTTAAAATAGGAAGAACAGCTTTTCCAAGAAAAGTTATTAGGTCAAATCCTCGCTGCTCATCCCACTCTGCAGCACACTGATGTCACTGATGCTGATGGTAAGGAAATGTTGACTGACACAGCCTGTCAGGAAATGAAAGGGTTTAAGAAATGGGTTAAATATTTCAGGCTCTGATTTAACGACCATCTGAGTTAGCAGCAACTTATATATTGATGGCAAGGAACTCTGAGTGCTTGCAAAGCAGAGGGAAGGTGCTGATAGATCAGATCAGCCCAGCCACAAAACACTTTTAAAAATGCACATATACATGGCAAGGTTATTCAGCTCCTGCCTTTGGGTGGAATAATTGCCATGTGAAACATTAGTGAATCAGCATGAATGTTTCATAAGTTTGAATTTATAAAATATTTCTGATTTTCCCGTACACATGCCTTCCAAAGATAACTTTCAAGTGCTCACTGTATTATGCATCTCACTTTTCAAGAGAACAGCATGATTTCCTTGAAGACATATCCGTTTAGAGAGTTGCCATGGCAATTTGTTCCCACCCCCCAAAAATGCTTAAAAACAGATTTTTCCATTGTCTTCTGATTTCTGCAGATTACAACATGCTTTGCTTTTCTCTCTTCCCTAGAGTGGCTCTAGGTGAGTGTTCAGGAAAAAAAAGGAAGTGAAACCTTTTTTTTATTTAAATTACCTTCTGATGGGAGCAGAAAGCTTTTTCCTATAAAGTTGAGTCAAAACCAAAGCAAAATCATTTTACTATTTGAAACAATCGTTTATTAGCCTGATTTTTTTTTTTATCCCAGGAGAGTCCTGATAAAAAATTGCCTGTGCAAACATAAAACCTCTTTTTACATATGCAAGGTAATTATTAATCCAATTAACCATCTGCATGCCAGCATATCTAATTAGTTCTCAGAATTACTCTTTCCCTGCTGTAATTGAACCAACCACCTTGTGCAATCTGTAAACTTGACCCAATAAGGTATGTTTTGGCAAAAATGCAATTAATTGAAGAATTTTCCTTATTACATCTTTTGTTTGTTTGTTTATTGTATTTTTTTTTTGTTTTGTTTTTTTGTTTGTCTTTGTTTGCCCAAAGAAAGGCCATCAGTGATGAGGATTATATTTTCAAATACTGACAAATTATGGTTTTATTTCTGGAGGGGAAAAAAGGCCAAAAAAATTAATATAGTGATATTTTTATCCCTATTAACTTTTAAACTACAATAACCCTCTTTGATCATTGTTAATTGCTTGGTCCCTGAGTATAATCAGAGAGAGTATTTTGACTTTAGAACGAACTGCCTTGCTTGTAAACACTTTTTCTTTCCCTCTTTTATTGAAAAATAAAATGGAAAACTAATAGTGTTTGACAAGTCCATTCTTGGTGCTGTTTCATATCAGAGGTTGTGCTGTGTTTTTCAAATAATATTGCTCTTTCACAATTCTGGTTTTAATTGCTCTGCTGGGCAGATGGATCAGCACAAAATTCATGTCTTGATGGTTTTCCTTTGTGCAGGAAACTCTGAATAACTCCAGGAAGCCAAAATACTTGAAAATGGGTTTGACCAGGTAGGTCTGAGCTTATCCCACTGATATGGGGACAAGAAAATGAGGAGGAAATGGGATGGGGGAAAAAAAAAAAAGAAAGGTACCTCTAACATAATTTGAGATGTCTTGGAGGCACCTGAATTATCCTGCCAGGTCTGGTGTGGGGAGGACCTGTGGGAGACTGTGTTCTCCTGGGAACCAGGCTGGACAAAACAATAAAGGGCTGTGGATGGTTGTGTTGAGCAGATTGGACCAAATTTTTGTCCTCTACAGACTCTATTGAGGTTTGACTTCCAGCCCAGGGACTCCTGGGGGGATGGGGTATCACCATCCATTTGTGTCTTAGCAGTGAGCTGAAGATTTATTTCTTTTCCTGTCTCATCCTGTGATAACTGTGCTCCTTTCAAGCCCTGCAAGAAATGGTTATTTTGTCCATTCTGCCTGACCTTCACACCCTGTCCTGGCTTGTCACAGGACAGATATTTACATAGTAAATACCTGTTCCCTGAAGCCAGTTCACCAAGCCTTGGATGTTCTTTCCCAAAAGGAATCCAAGAGATGACCCTGGCTGACCACTGTACACATGGAGGGAACTCTGATTTTAGAAGTCTATGGCCCCAGAAAACTCAATTCAGTCACCATAAAACCAGTATTTGCTGAATTCTGGTTCAGAATTTAGGAGTATCTAGACCAGGTATTAGGAATTGTGGCTAAATCTCAGATCCTGATGACATAGTCAAGACATTACAGTAGCTCAACAAGTGTGGAAGACTCACAGAGTGAAAGATTTGGTGATTTCAGGGACTCTGCAGCCTTTGGGTTGTTACAATTATTTGCTGCTTTCCCTGTTCCTCCTGTTTGAACAACTTAAGCTATTACTGCCTCAGCATTCCTGTTTGCCTCTCCTATTATGTGTTCTGGAACAATGAACACAATCACCGATTTCAGAAGAGGATTTTGACTGTGTGTTTGTAAATAGGCTTCCAAGCAGAAAGGGAGGGTGGGGAAATGAAGGAATTGCTATCTGCTTTCCATATATATATATATATATACACATATATATATATTTATTTGTGTACATAAATAATGAGAGCTTTCTGATACTTTGCTGCTTCCTAGGATGGGTTAAAAAAGGGTAAACTAGAGTCAGTGGGATTTTCTCTTTTGCCTCTGAGATATATCTCTGGTTTAATTACTAAATAATCTGCCTACAAAGTTGATCCAACTGAACCAGACACAATGTTCATTTTTGCAATGTGACGTGCATGTAAGTAGAGAGGAGTTCTGAATGCTGATTTCCTCTCTGCCTCATCCCCATCGGAAAAGAAAGAAAGACACAAAAAAAAAAAATGTTCGTAACTAAAGATGACCCAGCTGAAGTGAATGAAAAGCTGAGAAGTTGTTAAAATATTAAAGACAATTTGTGCTGTGCTTAGTCCTGCCTTGAGCAACATCTTTTCTCTGTCCTTACCTGGTGTTCTGCTTTTTGGGTCTCACAGGGCAGATTCCACTCAGACCCAGTGGTGCCCTCAGCTCCGAGCTGGAATGTGTCTGCCATGGATATCTCACCCACACAGCTGCAGGGACTGGAACATGGATAGGACAACAGGAATAAGTGGTAAGGAAAGAAGAAATGGCTCCAAGTTGCACCAGAGGAAGTTTAGGTTGGATATTAAAAAAAAACCAAACTTCACTGGAAGGGTTGTCAAGCATTGGAACAGGCTGCCCAGAGAAGTAGTGGAATCACTGCCCCTGGAAATGTTCAAAAAAAGTGTGAGTGTGGCACTTCAGGACATGATTTTGTGGTGGACCTGGAAGAGTTGGGTCCATGGTTTGACTCAGTGGTCCTGGAGGGGTTTTCCAGCCTAAACAATTCCATGTTAACAGCAGACAGCTTTCTGTGCTCATGCAGCATTGGATGTGCATGCTCAAGGAAGGTATTGGAAGCAAAGGGTGCCAGATCCTAAACTTTGCTAGGGCGTGTTGCCATGACCCCACAGGAATTCAAAATTGCCATCAGTGCTAGAAAAACAGGGAGCTATCAACCAGCTTTTATTTGAAATAAAATGATGTTGTATGTCACGAGCTGGCTCATCTTCTTCCTCTGGTTCATACCACAAGTGCAAGAAATGAGCACACCAGAACATGTGCACAGCCTCATTCATCTTCTGTTTGACACGAGGATGTCCCAGGGAAAAACAAAATCCTTTCAATTCTCTCTCTTTGTAACGAGAAACAAGAGAAAAAGCAAACAAGTTTCTACCTGCTTGTGGATCCTACAGGAGGTTTGGCTGAACCTCCCTGGAGCTCCCTGAAGATGCTGTCACAGACCTTGTAACTCACACTGATAGCTCCCAGTCACGATAACAAACCTATGTGTGATTTCCTCTTCTAATTAATTTAATTTTGGCTTCTGATCCTTGAATATAATCAGTCAAGAGTTTATGCAGCACCAAGCCACCCTTCTAAAAATCAGCCAAAATATCGCAGTGCCAGACACCTTAGGCTGGTATGTGCTGATCCTCCATTCCTTGATTCCTCCAGTCCTGATTTTTGAGAGATGCTGCACCACCCGAGCTGTCAGAGTAGCACAAAACTAATAACCAGGCTGAGCTACGTCCTGATGATGTGACAATGGTACTGATGGTGCTTATTCTCAGAGACTACAAGGCAGCATTTCTTTGATTGCTTATGGGAACACTTTACAGCTGAAGTATAATTTCATTTATTAGAGGCAGACAGCTTATAAAAATGTGTGAAACACAACAGGTACCAAAAGGAAAGCTTGGAAAGACTAATGAGGCACAAGGCTCGTACCTTTAAGGAAAACAAAGGTTTCTACAGACAAACAGCTGATGCAGTTTGTTTTTTATAGACATAAATCAATCAAAATATTCAAACCATGTTATCCTGAAGTGTTACAGCAGATGCATTTCATCTAAAATTATTGATGACCTTGCTTTTAAACAGAGGATAGGACCAAAAAGGAAACACGGAGGAAAAAAAAATCTGTCACATTCAAAGAAATATAGTTGGAGTGAAAACCAATCTAGCAGAAGGGGAAAATGTGCACAAGTGAAATTATAATAGTATTGTCACAAAGTGTCTCTTCCTCAGAACTGTCTCCCACCCTGCCTGAGCACTGAATTAAAACAAAATGTGATGTAAACAGAATACATCCACGAGTGGAAAGTGAAGTTCAAGTGTGGCAGAATTGCCCCAAGCAGCTGCAGGAGGGTCTCCAGATTCATGTCCCAGCTGCAGAGGGATGTCCCTGCTGAATGGCAGACGTGGAGCAAAGACCAAATGAGGCACCTTTGACTACGTCAGGCTGCTCAGAGCCTTGTCCAGCCTGAACACATCCAGGGTTGGGGCATTCACCCCTTCTCTGAGCAACCTGTACCTGTGTTTCACCATCCTCATTGTAAAAAACTTTTTCCTTATACCTAATTTAGATCAGCTGTCCTTCAATGTAAAACCATTACCCCTTGTCCTGTCACAACATTCCCTGCTAAAAGGTCTGTCCCCATCTGTCTAAGGCCTCTGTGGGAACTGGAAGATGCTCCGGGTCTCCCTGGAGCCTTTTCTTCTCCAACCTCAACAGTCCCAACTCTGTCCTCACAGAAAAGGTGTTCCATCATTCCAATCACCTATGTGGCTTCTTCTGGCTCCACTTCTATATATCGTTATAAAGAATACTTGGATTATAATCCTAATTAAGGCATTAATGAGTGGAGCTTCGCCAGTTCCTGTTAACAAAACAACCAAAGTGTGTTCTGTGAGAGATGAGACTCAGGAAGCAAAGTGTTTGGTACCCTTCCCTGTCTCTACCACCATCTCATTCCTCTGTGACATTCTTTGTGATCCATCACACAGACATTATTTCTCATCCAAATTATTTCACATTTTGTTGAATTCAGGTAGGGGTCATGGATCCAGTTCAGTTCCCATCCTTTTGGCTGTGAGGTTGTGGGTTTTGGCAAAATATAAAAGGAAAGGGTTGGGAGTCTGGCAAAGCCCTGTTGTCTTTAATGTGAAAGCCATTTAGCACTGTCAGGCCTTGAGGGAGAAGTCAGTATCATGAACTTTGTTTTGAAGCCCTGACATGTTCTGAAGAATAAGAAATCTGTCTGTAATAATGAATTAAGCTTATGGATGGGAATGGAATGGAATGGAATGGAAATAGAATAGAATAGAATAGAATAGAATAGAATAGAATAGAATAGAATAGAATAGAATAGAATAGAATAGAATAGAATAGAATAGAATAGAATAGAATAGAATAGAATCATTAAGTTTGGAAAAGGTCTCTAAGATCATTGAGTTCAACCATTAACAGTGCCAGATCCATCACATCTATGCACCTTTTGAATACCTCCAGGGATGCTGTCTCCCTGCTTCCCTGGACAGCCTGCTCCAGTGCTGGTGAGTGCCTGAGCTTTACCTCCCACCCCTCTGCCACTGCACCTGGAGCTCCATCTCTCCCTGGAATTGAGTACAGCAGTTTCAGGGATGTAAGTGTAACCCTGAGCCATTCCCATGCCCTGACACATCCTATATTTAATCCCTCTCACTGATTCCCTTATCCCAAACCTGATGCTTTTCCACGGGATGCCAGACTCCTTTCCTTGCCCTCAGGATGTGCTGAGTGCTTTAACCCCACTCTGCCCCGACCACCCACAGTTCTCCACAGTTCAGTTCCTCCTGAAAGCAACGTGGTTACTTTCATCATGAACCACATGAAGGCTTCACTGACAAGTCCAAATCTGCTTTTCCCCTTCGGATACAACTTCTCCCCCAGAGAACAGAGCACATCTTTTAGAGACCTGCCCCACTGCTGGGACACATTAACTCCAGGCTCTCTCAGCTGATGCCAGCAGCAATGAAGACTCCTGGGTAGGAAATGCATCATCTCAATTCACTTCTCACTCTTCTGCAGAGTGAGGACAAGGGAAAGAATTAGCTGACTTAGCAAGTGGCTGCATCCTGGAGCAGGTCACGTCCAACGTTGCAGCCTGGTGTAATCTCAGTGCTAAGTGTGGTGCTCACAGGGGATGCTTTGTTACTCCTGCTCAGTGAAGTCATTGCAGTGGAATAAATGCAATGCCAAGATGACCCTGCTTTGCTCCCGCTCCCCTCCCTCCCTTGCATAATGAAGAGAAGGTAAAAGGAAGGAAGAATATCCTTTGCTGTTGTAGTCTGGCAGAGAGGGCTCACCTGAACAACCGCCAGCCAGCCATGGAATTTCATCTGAGCTTCCCAGATAAAATCTCCTGTTCCAGGGACTCTATTTACTCGGTGTGTTTAATGTGACAATGAAAACTACACACAACCCAATCTTTTAAATAATAATAGAAAACCCCTCAACAATGAAAAATCTCACAGGCAGCCTAATAAGTGGAAAGTTAATAAGTGGCAAAACCAGAAGATAAAATTCTAACCAGTAAAGCAGAAAGGGGGCATTCTATTTTTTTTTTTTTTTACAAATGAAAGAGCACCAAAAAAAAAAAAAAGTGTTCTGCTGCTTCGCATCCACTTAAAATATTAAATATTCTCATGTGGGTTCTCTTTGCTCACCTTCTTTTGGGCAGAGTGCCTTCAAAGAAGGGAGTGCTGATCTGTGCCTGCAGGATTTGGGCCAATTTCGAGGGTTTTTGTTTCAAGAGGGCCTTCACACCAAAGCAGGTGTCTGGCAGCTTTTTTTTAGTTAAGTGAGAAACCTGTGGTGCAGAGAAGAGAAGGAAAGGAAGAGTAAAAGGGGAGAAGGGAAACAAAGGGGCCGAGTCTGTTTTGGAGGTTTCTTCATGGGGTTTTCCAGGCAGATGGGAACCTGCACTGAAGAGACTCAGCTGAGCTGAGCTAATGGGCTCCATGGAGGCTGTGCAAGGCTGTGGTGGTGCAATCATGTCACAACTGCACAGCCTCAGATGTGGAGCTGAAGCAAAGGCAGAATTTGGAGAACCTGTGAAAAAGTACCAGAGCTGATCATAGAATCACAGAGTCACAGAGTGGTTTGGATTGGAAGAGACCTTAAATGTCACCTAGTTCCATCCCCACTGCCACAGACTGGGATGACACCCACCAGACCAGGTTTCTCACTCTGTAATTTAAAATCTCCAGGAACAGGGCATTCCCAGCTTCTCTAGACAACCTGTTCCTTCACAGTAAAGAGTTTCTTTCCTCTTTAGTAATTCTTTAGTAAAGGATTATCCTTTACCATCAGCTCTGCCTTAATTTGGACAAGCCCAGAGACTCACTTTTCCTGCAAAAGCATTAAGGACAGGAATGATTATCCAAATAATTTGTTCAGAAATGCCAGGCTGATGAGGGACAGAGAACTTTGTGACTCCTGGGGTGAGTTATCCAGCAGCAGTCTAAGGAGACAGGGAAGTGACTGTGCTTGTCAGAAAAATGCAAAACAAGACCCAGAGTCATACTTTCCATGCACCCTGAATTACTGCTTGCAAGTAACAGTTCATGATCCTTCTGGGAGTCCCTTATTAAAAGCAAAGCCTTTGAGGCTGGCTAACAAACTGATCACAGGCTGCATTATTGATTGTGCTATTAAGGTCTTTGTTTGAGCCATTAGCAGGGTTAATGAAATGGTCGAACTCTTCCCCCCAGCACAACCATCTCTGTGTTTCCTTCCAGCTCCACTTTCAGCATTCAGGCCAGCTCACAATGAACCCAAGAGGGACCAGGCTGCTGCCTGTTGTTGGAATGGGTTGGCTGCACTGTAAAATAAACCTATGGATGAGATATTAGCAGGGCATTAGCCAGGCAAGAGTACAGGAAGGTTACTAGGTACCAGTTCATTATACAATAATTTACTAATGAAGTCAGAGGCTGCAAATGTGAGTGTATTTAACTCCACATCTTCCAGCCAGCTGAGGCAGCTGATGTGGTTTTTTTCTCCCCTGTATCATCAACCTCAACAGATACAGATTTGTCTCAGTTACACCAGGAAATCAAAACTCACCTGGACCCCCACCCAAACAGCAAGATCTAACAGCAAGAACATCATCCCCAGGTTTTTGGTCTTTTTTTTTTTTTTTTTTGTTAACTTTGCAATATTTTAAAATCCTTCCCAGTGCTGTAGGCAAACTGGAGAGTGAGGGCAAAATAAGTTATACTGTCCTGGTCTGGAAGTGAGAATATTCCTCTTTTCCCACCTACTGGTCCTTTGTGCCACTCCCTGTGCTCAGGTCTCCTCTGTGTCCCCACAAGGTGACACATGCCCCACCAACAGGTGACCCTGCACCCCTGGGTGTCACAGGCAGGGCTTTGGGAATTCCAGCAGCCTCCTGAATCCAAGGGCTGGCTCTGACTCTCCTTCTCCATGGATATGACTGTGAGACAATTTCAGAGTGAGAAATCAGCTGGTTTGTGCTTCACTGCCTTTTAACTTCTGTTATTTTTCTGTGAAGATCCTCAATAACCACAATGTTTTTTACAGATAAGGAAGCCTTTTCCACACTGAATGGCAGACCAGTGGTTAAAAAGAAAACATTGCATCTTCCTCACACCACTGTTACCTTCAGATTTCGAATGTTCCATCCTAAAGTCATTCTGTATCTTGTGTTTAAAACATCTCAAAAGTAATTGAATTCACAGTCCTTTGTAAAATTTCCACCAATTGCTCATTTATATATATATATATATAAATATATAACTTAGCCAGCTGCAAATTTAATATCTTAGACATTCCTTTTCCCATTTGCTTCTTCTGCATCCCAGTAGCTTTTCTTCCCCCTGATTTCCACTGCTGCCTGTGCTGTCCTCATTCTCTTCTCCACATGTGTTAACTAACCACAAGCTGACCCCTTTCATAAACCATTTCATCTTCTGCACACTGGGTATCTACCTCACTGGAAACCATGGAAGCTGGGAGCCACCTTTATTAAAGCTAGGCACACATCCCTATTTCAGGAAAAAATGCCTGGTACAAGGGGTTCTAATGCTGCTTGTACATTTCTTGGTGGTCACAGTTCTTGGCTCCTGAGGATTTGGTGCATCATCCTCAAAGCAGCCCCTGAAGAGAACTAAGAGTCTCCGTCACTCGAGCAAATCCTACTTCACACAACTGCCATGGTGAGGAAACTCACCCCTCCTGCTTTGTATTAGGGTTTTTTTTTCCCTTCTGGCTTGAAAATCCTGGTTAAAATTCAGTTCCAGGTTTGTATGGCTGGAGCTGTGGAGAAATTCAGCTTCAGTGACAGCCTAGGAGGTGATGGTGACTAGACACTGGTGATGAGGGAAACTGCTCCATCTCTCTGCCACTGCAGCTGCAGGGACACAGAGACATTTTAAAGGGCCATGAGCAAGTGAGGAAGGTGACATGAGGGAAGCAAAATGTTTTAGAAGGATTTTTGCCACTCAGCAGAGTAAATGAAATATCAGGATTCATGTGGCTTTGTGTGGAATGGGCATTGTGAAGAGGACATGTTGAATTAAGGGATGGCAGCACTTAGGTCAAGTAACTTTTTTTTTAATAAGAAGGAATTTAACAAATTATCTTCTTGCTGACCAGTTCCTCATGCCTTTTGCCTTTTAAATTTAAATTGCAAATAGCTTACTCCCAGAGACTTTCTGCTGACAGTTCACCTGTTGGGATCCTGAGCTCCTGGGTCTCTCCAGGGTCTCCTCTCTGCTCTCCTCAGGGAAGGGGAAAGGCAGCTACATCACTCATATCTCCATAATTTCATTATGCCTTGTAGCTTCTTTGGCTGCCACTTCAGCTGCTCCAAGGTCACTGCTGCAGTGAGCACAGAAACCTGGGGAAGGACCCAGACTCACCTTGGGGGGATTCAACCCAAGCACAGGGGGAAACTGGGGGGGTTCTGCTCAGCCCCCAACTTCCAGGAACCCCAGGGCTCCTGCAGCTCCAGAGTGGCCCTTGCCAAACCTACAGGGGTTTCTCAAGCAGCATTTTGTCTGCCACAGAGGCTCCTGTCTGCAGGCAAGGGGTTCAAATCCTTGCTGGATTATTGTAATTAAAGCAATCAAGGACTGCTTAAAATATTCTTTACTTGAGGAGGCACAAGCCACTTGGTTTACTCAACACTGGACCATGTGGCACAGGATTTTGTCCTACTGCTGGAACTGATGCTGGTAGATGAATCTGCTCCCCCTGAGCTTTTAATCAGTCAATCAGCAGTGTTTCAAGAAACAAAATATTTATTGTCCCTACTCTTAAGACTACATTTTTTCTCCAACAGCTTTTCCTGATATATCTTCCCTTAGTCACTCAGAAATGCTGTTCACACAAGGGAGAGAGAATGGAATTTAATATTTTGGGAAGGATTTTTGGATGTCTAGCAACCCAGACTCAGCAGATCATCCAAAATTACCTCTGCACATCCCAAAATGCCAAATATTGATGTTGTCAGGGCTGTAGCTGAAGTGCAAGTGATCTGTGTCCTACAGATTTTGTGCAATGCAACAGATGACCTTGATCCCTGTTCTTGAGAAATGCAAACTGAGGCCATACAAATGCATGGATTGCTCTTCTGGTCCAACCTGAGCTGCAAACTCAAATGCTTTTCTGAGAAATAATTCTTTGGGGGAAGAAAAACGACAGTGAAATAAATTTAAGAGGCTGAATGGTTTCAGTTTTGGTTTTGAGCAGGCCAGAAACTCTTCATTTTAAACAGTCAGATGTTGAACTTATTTTTTTTTATTTATACCTGAGCAGTATCACCCCAGACAGGGATGTCACTGCCACACATATTTGTTGTCAAGTGTAAGGTGTTAAAAGACAGGAGCAACTCAAACACTATAAATGCTTCAAGGTAAAGGGATATGAAAATCACTTCCCAGTTTCTGGAGCTTACTGGGATGTTGTGGGTCTTACTGGTCTGAAATGGTGCCATCCCTCCCTCCCTTGCAGGGAAAATCTGTGTTACCTGCTCAGGACCACAACATTTGTGATTTATTAACTCTCTTTGGAAACAGCTCTTTCACAGAGCACAAATTCTCCCAGATTTATCAGTCAAACCAGAGGCTTTGGAGAGCAATTATTTTCCAGGGAGAATAGGTATGGATGGATGTACAGTGACAAAAGGGGTAGAAGGCTTTGAAAAAGCCAATTTTAAGGTGAAGTGTTTCTTTCTGTGGTTCAAAAGAGGTGTTGGATCCTAAAGGAGAAAGGATTATTCCTTGAGAGAGCATCTGAGTTTTGCTATTCCAGCAAGATAGGAGTCGGTATCTTAGCTCCAAGGAATTATGTTAGCAGTCCAGCCTGTCTCTTTCTTTCCATCCCTTTTCTGTGTCTTTTTATAAAGTTCTGAGTACTTTTCAGTGAAGAAAGGAGAAACATGATTTTAAGATGAGTTGGGGTTGAGCCTTGAGGCAGAAACAATGCTCAGAAACTACGTTTTAATGAATACAAAATATTACACCGTGAAAATCAGTGGCTGTTGCTGCTGCTTTTTCTTTGAAGGTATGTTAATTTTTGTTGCTCTTAAATACTCTTGTTGCTGGGAAACCGCCTCACACACTGTAATTGAAATTGGTTCTTCATATCCCATTTTGTTCCTGGCAGGTTTGAAGTGTTCTTAAAAGCTAAAAACTCTGCTGAGGAAAGGCAAGGTGCAGCTGATGGCAGATCTGCTGGCATTTCTTTGGGCAGAAGCACGTCATGAAACACATTCAGAAAAATTAAAGCATTGGGGCAGGGTATACATTGAAACTGGCAGGGGGCTGGGGTGAATATATTGGGGAGTGATGGAGTGGGTGAGAAGAATATTTAATGGACTGTGGGAGTTAGAGGGTCTATTTCACACACATCCACCTTGGTCTGAGTCACTCAGCATTTCCCCACTCAGGGGTTATAACTTTTATCCCAAACTTTTCAAGACTCTGGTACACAGACACTTTGCAAAGCTTTGACTGTGTAATTAGTTGTATTCTTCCTTTGCAAATCAATTTGGTCTTACTTATGTTTTAAAAATATGTCACTTTTCTATCTTTTTTTTTCCCAGTGACTTGTTTAGCACCTTCTGTTATCTTGCAGGATTTGTACAAGTAGCTGAGCAATGTGGCTTCAGAGTAAAGATCAGCACACAGCTTAACTCTATTTTAAGATGCTTAATATGCACTCTTGTACCAAATCATTGTGTCTCTGAGATGAAAATTTACTTGCTGTTTCTCCGACATAAATCCCTCTTTTATCTGCTTTGTTTGGCTCCCCAACAGGGTGAAACTTGGCCAGATCTGAGAACTGGATCCACAGGGAGAAAGTTAAACAAGAAACACTTCAATGTTATTAAAGACAAAGCTCTTGACTCTTCACCTCCTTGATTAATGCTGCTTATAGCTGTGCCTTGTGCGAGGAAGAACAAGAAGCTCAGAGAAACAAAGGCTCTGCTGAAGTTTATGGTCTGAACTGCAGCAACATCCCATTCCCTTTTTTATCGTGCTCTGCTCCAGCCTTGCCTCTCCCTTAGCCTGCAAACTCCTCAGTGCACAGCTCTGTTGTGCTCAAATGCTATTCACATCTTTCATCCTACATAAATAATAATACATCACTGCAATAAAGCAGCTGTTGTGAGTAAATTCCAACCAAACTACATTCTACTCCTATGCAACAAGATGTCTGCACAATCACTCTGAGTATTAAGTCCTTGGAAATGCTGCACAATAATCTCAGTGCTTGATTAATTTTTATTTCATAACAAGCTGTTATTAATGGGCCAGATGCTGATAGGTTTGTTCATGGTGAGGACAGTGTGACTGCCAGAGATGTGGCATTAACAGAAAGGAAAGCAAGTGCAAGTGAGCTAGCTCAAGGATATTTTAGTGCATCACTGCCAGAATAAAACAGCTAGTGAGTCAAACAAAACAAGATCAGCTTTTAGAAGCAAGTACAATGACTTGCTGCCTCGAAGAGATAATGTTCCTCTTTTAGTTTCTTGTGTCACGCAGTAAAAGAACAGTGAAAAGTTCCCAGAATATCTGCGCAGAGAGTTAACATTTCCAGGAAAAAAAAAAAAAAACAAAACAAAAAAACCAACAAAAACCCAGCCTTTACAAAAGAGGTTTTCTTTCTTCCAGGCTCTTCAGAGAAAGGCTGTGCAAAAGAAAAGAGCAAGGAAAAAGTCCAGGCAAAGTCAGAAGAAAAACATCAAGTCTTTTCAGCAGGGAATGAAAGCACAAAGGCAAGTCCGTGGCAAATGTCAATATTTACATGAGTCACAACAAAACTACTGGCCAAAGAGTAGAGCAGGGAAGGATATTCAGAGAAATGACCCTCTGGCCACCATGCACAAGCTTTCCTTTGGCACTGCAGGGTGTGGGGTCAGCCCTTCACAGTGACTGAGGCAGGAGGCACGGATGCAGTGACAATTCTGCAATGCTGAACCAAAACCACCCACCACTGAAAAGCCCTGGTCTCTGAATTGATTTACACAGCCAGCAATTCTCCTAGGAGGGCAAAGCAAGGTGAATTGGGTGCAAGGATGTGACTACCAGAACGAGGGATAGGGTGGGGTTGGAGGGGTTGCAATTTTCATTGGAATGAAGGATCCGGGCAGTCATTGCTGCCTCGTACAAATAGGAACAGGATCCTGGGAGAAGGAAACTCAAACTGCCAATAATAACTAAATAAACCCATCCTACAATTAGCTAGTAAAGTGAAGCTACCTGGGCTTCACCCTGGAAAAGCCCAGGACCAGCTCAGGTCCTGCAGAACTGCATTGATCAAGACAGATGAAAGAGCCCCTCCTCCGTCATGCTTCAGATTTAATCAGCCTGACAAACCCAATCCATACTTTCTTCTGAAAATCATTAGTCATCATATTAAACCAGATTATGTCAACAAATTGCATCCATGTTCATACTCTTCAAGCAAACAGGCAAGCAAAGAGCAGCTTTGGTTTGAGCAAATGGCTTGGCCAGAGCTGATAGCAAATTGTACACACTAATTGAAATTCTAAATTAACACCATGTAGCACAGTTTGGCTTAATTGCTTTAGAAAGAGTTTTCCAGGGTACAGACTTCTTGTTTCCAATGTTACACTGCCAAAGCTATTCTAACTTGTGGAGGTGGAGGAACAGGTTTAGGGAAGGCTCAGGTGTTCCCTTTGCTCACATTGATTTTACTCGGTCTTTATGATAATCTCTCTCAGCAGTTGCAGAACTGCTGTGTGCTCTGTCCCAGGAGGTTTTTCTTCCCTGAACACAGATGCAGATCTAACAGAGCCTGCTAAAAACTTCATGCTTTATAGATCCAGCCAGGATCAGACCCTGAGTGAGATCTCAGCACATCGGGCATGGCAGTGCTCTAATGAGCCCCACACAGGCAAGAGGAGCAAGACACAGAAGGAACAGGAAAAAATTCCACTATCCTTCTTGCAAAAAACATACAGCTAAAAAAAGATCTACTCTTCTATGTAATTGTTGAATCTTAATATAGCCACAAACCATGGATATGCAGTGACATTTGAAATGTTACCGGGAATCAGAGGTGCCCAAGTGAGACTGAGAGATGCAGCTGGGATTTAGAGGAGGTGTTCGCCCTCAGAGTGTTGCTGGAGAATACCCCAGACCACCAAAACCATCATTAGACCATGTTCAGACACATTTGCATAGATTACATTGGGAATTTACAATCAGAACTTGCACAGGACTACATCCATGGAGACTCTGAGATTCAAACATGTTAACCTGAGGAGTAAGGCCTGCACTGAAAGCTAAAGGAGATTAATCCCTCACTGAAACAAGCTCGACATCTCCAGGAAAATGAGCAAGAAACACCATGAGCTGAGCTTGGCTTCAGTCTCCAGAGACTCATCTGCAAGCCTGTGCTTCTTGGAGCAAAAATGACAGGTTCCAGTCTGAACTTCACCTATGGAAGTCTGAGCATTAGATTAGGGTCAAATACAAAAGGTTAAGTCAAAAGAACAAATTATTATGGACATGTTTTTATTTCCACAGCTGAAACAGTTTAGAACCTCTGCTTCTACCAGCTATAATTCTGTAGAGGTGGTTGCAGGGACATGTACTCTGCCCCAAACAAAGAACTTGAAACAAAAAATCTTCAAATCTCATCTAGAAGAAATCCAAATGGAAAAAGGGGCTGTTTCCAAAGAACCACAGATACAGATGTATCTGCCTTAGCAGGAAGCTTGGGTTAGATGATCTCCTTCCAAGCCCAGCCCTTCAGTGATGCTGGGCAGTGACCTGTCTGTCCTTTCAGCCAAGCTATGCCTGCAGAATTCATGGGCACTTCTAATCAGCACCTGCACAAATTAAACCAGGTGAAAGTAAATCACAGCTCCAGGATGGCAGCTTAACCTGCTGTGACTCTCCCAGGGCACATCTTTCAGCAGGACACCAGGAGCTCACATCAATCTCCTCTGCCTCACCTGGATGCTGATGCTGAACCTGGTTGTTTCACCTCTGAGCAGACACCACAGGACAGGCAGGAAGCACTGAGGGCACATCCCACACTGATCCTCCTCTCCATGGAGCTGCTGGGGCTGCTCCTTCTCTGTGTAGGGCAGTCATTTCACCATCCAGCACTCTGCATGGTTATTAGCTCCAAAGGCAGCACCTACATCCCCCTACAGTTTTTTTTACCAATTGTACTCCAATTGTACTGGCTTGGAGATGCTGCAGGAGCATCATGACTTTATTTGGCACAAGGACACAGGTGAAGCTGTTACATGCCAGCTGTGGAATGTGGTCTATTTTAAACTCAGAATGTTCTTATGGTATATCATCATTTTTTCAGTATCTCAAATGCTCAGGCAGAGAAACAATCAGAATCTGCAAAAAAAAAGCCCTGGAGAAGGGGTTTAAATGTTTTTAATGTTTTTAAAATTACCCTGCATTATGCCAGGCCAGGAGAGGGACAGGAATATAAGATTTCATTTAGATTACAGTTTCCCCAGAGAGCAGGCTGCCTCTGACCATGTTTCTATATGGTTCCTGACATAATACACTCTCTGAATGCACATCCAGAAACCTCCACACAGGGCAGAGTCCAAAGTACAAGAGCCTGACATGCTGTTTTTGGTGCTGTGTCATGGGGTAGAAATGACCCCACGAATGCTTTACGGGTCTCAATTACAGAAAACTACATCATGAGTATTTTTCCTAGTCCACAGAGAGCAATGGACATTTCCCAGGCATGATTCATCTCCACTAGTTCAGACCAATTTCTCCCCAGAAAGCCTTATTTCTCTCTTCTGACTATAAAGGTAGAAATGGTGAATTTTACCTCTTACATGTCTACATTGACCACAGGAATCCCATCAACTGTGGCAAAGACACTGAGTTCAAAATGCAATTAAATTTCCCAGAGACAAAGAAGCGATTTGACATTTTCTTCCAAAACCCATCATGGTTATTAGTGCAAGGGTGAACATGTGTACAAGACTCAAGGTTCCCACTGATGGTGGTGGACATTCTTTATGATTTATATGAAGGATTGAAGGTGGCTGAAGAGTTCCTGGCTACTACAGATGGATATTCCATCCAGATGTCTTATTTCCATCAAGCAGAGGAAGGCAAAACCCTCTGGAAATGAAAGACCTCTAGTTTTAAGTAGAGTGAGGCAGATATTTTTCCTGCAAGAAACACAATCACCTATTTGGTGAGAAGACAAAGGCACTGTGTTCCAACACTCTACATCTTCACAGGAGAGTCTTCAAGGTGTCAGGCTCAGTAGTCAGGAGAGTGTTAAATTGGGAAAGATGGAAGGCAGAGTGGGAGGAATGAATGAGCATTCATTTAGCTCGAAATTAAGATGTCAAGAACAAAATTAATCAAGGCACCAAGGGACGTGAAGGGAAGAAATTCTTTAATTGCCTATACTCTAATGCTGGGAGCCTGAGTAATAAACAAGAACTGGAATTGGAGGAGCTCATTTATGAGTATACATCAGACTTCGTTGGCATTATTGAAATCTTGGGGGAAGATTTGCATGATTGGAATATTAAAATCACTCATTATAATCTATTTAGGAAGGATAAAGTGGGCAAATGCAGAAGGGGAGTGGCACTCAACATCAAATGTGTTTCTGTGGGAATCAGGTGCCTAAGCACTTCTTGTAAAGCTTTTCAAGCACTTCTCTGTGTTTTGCATCTGAAGACATGGGAAAAGAAGGATGGCTGGGATTTGCAATGTGGGATCTTTCTTTTGGAACCTCAGTTGTTGGAAGGTGCTCAATGTTTGTCACTCTTGAAAGACTGTGTCTTCAAAAATCAGACTCCTACTGAACAGAAGAACATTCTGGGTAAATCGTTGCTTTTTTACTCTTCACAAAAAAACTCAGAGCACCACTTGAATGGCTCTGAAATTTGCCATAAATAAAATGAGACATAATGAGCTCGCTCCTCTGCTGTGATTAAATCCTACAGACATTTTGTGTACAGAGCCACAGAGACTGAGCTGCTCGGAAGAGCTTTCATACCTAGGCGTGTTTGACCCTTCCTGGCATTGCACACAGAAGAAATCTGGTCCTTTATATTTTTCAATGGTGTAAATTATGGCTGTGCTCTTGGAAGACGCAGCATTGGCAGGTCTGCAGAATGAGAGAGGCTCTAATCATCACTTATTCTTCTTCTGAGATTTCCCTGACATCACTTTAGATTCTCACTCCCACTATACATACACATATTTTATTTCCTAGGTAATTTTCATGATTCTCTCTTACACATTTTCAGATGAATGAACTATTCCCTAAGTACAGAAGATTCTCTAAGCCATTATCTTTAAGGCTCACCTTTTCCCTCTCTCCTACCCTACTCAATCCTTATATCCATTCTGACTTTGGCAACAATTTAATTCATTCTAATTGAAAATCCTACGCAGTATCATGGAGTTCATACTGCCAAGCTAATTTCATGCCCTCATTATTGTGATCTTTATTCTGCTTCACACTACAGAAGCCCCCCTCCACTCTGCACCATGCTATCAGAAAACATCTCAAAACCCCAAATGCCAGAACAGCTCCAAAGTTTTTCTTTCCATATGTCAAGAATTACTTATTTTTACCCAGAAGTTCAGAGCTAAACAGTAATAACTTTGAATATGTCTTGATTACTCTGAAAAGTTCTTTATGAGAACTATGTGTGTGTGTTGGAAGGGGAGTAAAGCTGATTAAAATCATAAAATCATAGACTGTCCTGAGTTGGGAAGGACTACCAGGATTATAAAGTTCAACTCCTGGTTCTACATAGGACACCCCAACAATCCCACTCTGTGCCTGAGAGCACTGTCCAAACATTCTTTGAACTCTGGCAGGTCTGGTGCTGTGACCACCTCCCTGGGGACCCTGTTCCAGTGCCCAGCCACCCTCTGGCTGAAAAACCTTTCCCTGAAATCCAACATAAACCTCTCCAGGCACAGCTTCCTGCAGTTGAAAGGGATGAGATGTGCTTTCCTGGAGGGGATGGATCAGCACAAAGGGGATGGATCACTGTGCTCCCGTCCAGGAGCAGTGCCTGGATGGGCTGGCACTCAGGTGCATAGGTCAGTCACAAGCCTCTTGGTTGTGTGTAGATATCTCTGATTTTCTCCAAAAACGTGCTGCTTTTCTGGTGTAAAGAAAAAAAAAGGTATGCTTGTGCTGCCTCTGTTTGAGTCAGTGATTCATTCTGTCTTTCCACAACAAAGCAAACTGAAGTCACAGCAGAGCATGGAAGAGATGTGATTCAGATTTCACTCCTGATTTTATGCTTGAACAATATTCCTGAGTACAAAGTAACATCAGTCAGCCCCTTGCACATATAATGCTGGGATGAGTGAAGGCAAAATTTGGATTAACAAGGTCTATGACTTTGCAAAGCTTTATTTTTTTTTTCCCCACAAAACTAGGGTCAGTTTATAAGCCGAATCCATCCAATACAATACAGGGTTCTTCAGCCAATTAACTAATTAGTGCACGGTTTCTCAGCTCCATCTGAAGCTCAGTTCAAGCTGCAGCAGACACATTTCCCCTCAAGACAGAATGAGATGTCCATGGTTGTTATAGCATGGTGTGTGCCTGGATGAACGGGCATCTATTCATACTGACACAGTTCCAGAGGCACTTCCCAGCACCTCCTGGAAAATCTTATTTGAAGCAAAACTCACTGGAATTAATTCAGGAGGAGGCACTGTTCTGCCTGTAAAAAAAAGGCAATGTTTGTCACCTAAGACTGGACCTAAAAAGAGATATCTTGGAGGTGATATCAGGTTGGAGAGCAGCAGATTTGGTTTCTGCTCTGTTAATACTAAAGAAAATAACAGGTGCTGCTCATAACCAAAGTGAGGAGCAGCAGTGAGGGCCGAGAAGTAACAAGAAAGGAAGGGAGGAGGTTAGGAATATCAGCTGGAAACAAAGGGTGAAGGAAAACAACGTGGGAAGGACATCTGGTACCATATCAGCGAGGTTTAACACTGGAATGGGGCATATGAATGGGATGCATGATATGAAAGGGAGAGGGTCCAAGAAGGAGGAGAAATGACCTTGAAACCAGTAGGGTTGGTGTGAAAAGAAAGACACGGAAGACTTGTCTCAGAAAAGTGGAGGATAGAAGAAATACAAGAAGGGACAACCAAAACTTTACCAAAGGTTTGGAGCTGCAGGGCCAAGGTTTCAGCCCCCAGCCTGCAGGGCACTGCAGTTCTCACAAAGGCCAGTTCAGAGGCTGTGCCCAGGGAAGAGCTGAGCACAAAGCAAAACAGGTCCAAATTCCAGCAAACCCCCTGCAGGAACACCAAGACCAAGAGAGAAAAAACAAAAAACATCAGCTCTGCATGGTCATGGCTACATTGGGACCAGCCCCTCTTTGGACTGACAGCTGTCCCTCATGGGTTATGTCCCTCCTCATTCCCTCTGGATTTCTGGCCCTGTGCACTGAGCTCTGTTGCTTTTCTGTACAGCACCTTCAGCCACAGCAGCTGAAGTTTAGTTTGTGAGGGCCCCAGAGTGAGCATTTTAAGACTCAACTAGACAAGAGCAGTAGGAGTTGCAGCTGGGGGATAATTCAGTTTTAATGGAGGGATGCAATTACTGATCTCCTGTTTGGGCTTTATCCCTGGCTTAGCACACCTTTGTCATTTATATTAAGCCATTCATCACTGCAGTGGTACATACCTGCTTTTTACTGATGGTCCTGCTTAACTGTAGTGTTCAATTTAATTTATTTTATGAAAGACAAGCAGTAACATTTGCCCTTTCCCGAGCCCTCATGGAAAGCAGAATTCTTTAATATACACCCTTTTAATAAATTATGCACTACATTAGATAAAAAGTACAGTTAATATGTGTGTGCATGTGAATGTACACGTATACTGTAGTTTTTGTTGAAAATAGGGAATGTTTTTATGTTTAGGTGGACACATATCAATTGGATTCCCAGCTGTTCCTCTTCAAAGTTAAAAAAAAAATAGGCATCACTTAGAGCAGTGGTTGTGTGCCAGGAGGTTGCTACTTCGAGGTCCCTCAAATTCAGTCATCACGCCCGAATTTGTGTGGGGATCTGAACTAAATTCATTTTTTATCAGTACCCAGCAGTCTTATTTCCATCACACTGACAGTGGGAACATCCAAATCCCAGGTGAATGGCTGAGCAGTGAAATAATAAAATCAAATTGGTGCTTTTTGGTGAGGGCAAAGGAGAAGGGATGTCCCACCAGTGGCCACTGTGCCTTGTAAACATTTCCCTTCACATTCATTCTCTTGAAGAATCCTCCAAGAAGCCTCAGTGTATGTTTTCAGTTAAGGCTGGAAGAAGCTTTTGTTTCCTGAGAGAAGCAAGCACAGCCTGGCTATTTAACCCCACCTCTGACCACTGCACGATGACATTTCTGCTGAATTCACAGCAGAGACCTGTGAAGGGAGCACTTGCTGCAGCAGCTGAGAGGGAAAATAACATCAACATGATAAACCACACCATGCTTGCCAAGCTGAGCAGCCACATCTCTCATCCTGAGTGGACATTTGGAGAAGTGGGCACTCAAATAAGCAGGGTGGTGATCAACATCTCCTCACAAGCTGGCAATTGCAAGAAGCCAAGGTTGGACTTGATGATCTTGGAGGTCTTTTCCAGCCATAATGATTGCAGTGCCACAGTCAGCAGCCCTGCCTTTCTCTGCTTGTTAATCCTCCCAGATTTTACTTTTAATCCTCCTGGTTCAAGCTCTCAATGTGCAATGGGCATTTTGAGGACCCCAAACTGAGGGAGAGGTGCTGCCATGCCCTATACAGGACTTCGTGACTGTATTTGCAAAAGGAATGGATAAATCTGAATGGCAATGGAGTAACTGTGAAAGTCTCATGAAAGGAAAACACAGCTGTTATGCACCTTGAGGCAATTCCCTGTAATTCCATAGGCTTTCCCAAAGCATCTCTGTGGTATCTGAATACCTCATTCATCTCAGGGGCTGGATTCAAAGATCCTTCCTTTTAGGCCAGGAGGGACTTCAATTTTGGGGAATGTCAATTGTGCTGAACAAAAAGAAAAAAAACCTGTGCGTTTTCAAACCCTCAGCAGCAAGGACACAAACCAGCCATGACCACCTGAGGACCTCAGACTGGTGCTTGGCTCTTTGGAACCAGGTGTCAGCATCACCAAAGGGAACTCAAGGGCGTGTCCACACAAAGCTGGGTGCAAAGATCCCAAAGAATTTCACGGATTCCTAGCTGGAGACAGCACACCCATATTAACCAGAACACAGAGACACCTTGGGCTGAGAAGGGACTCAGGAACACAGGGAGAACTTCAGGGTGAAGTGATGGCTGCAGGATGGCCCTGAGGACACAGCACCCAGCCCAGGTGCCCTTGGCTCACACCAGACTGCAAAGTGTCTGTCTGTCCTCATCTGTACAGCCTAGAGCTCTGCTGCTCTGCTGGATATTCCTCCAGTGCCCTCGGGAGAGATGAGGAAACCCCCCCAAGATACCAGAGAGGGGCTGAAACCAATCCATCACTCAGGAAATAACTGCAGTGAGCGTGGCAAGGCTCCTAGCATTAACTAACCCGCTACAAAACGTCTCAGAAGTGATTTATCTTCTCCTCTTAACACTTTTAAGCCAGTTGCCATTATAATTAGCTACAAGAGCAGCTAAAAAAAAACCCAAAAAGTTAAGAAAAAATAATTTAAAAAAACAACCAAAAAACTCCCAACAAACAAAAAAAAACCCAAACAAAAAAAAACAAACAAAAAAACCAACCAACCAACCAACCAGAAAAAACAACAACAAAAAAAAACCCAAACCAAACAAACAAAAAAAACCCACCTCAGGAATAAAAAAGGGGGTATCTATTTATCTATTTTTCACAGTAGTACAGCAATGATTTACATTTAGACTGCTATGATATTACTGGATTCAGGTTTCGGGGTTTTTTTTTTCCTTTTTCCCTTCAATGTTTGTCTTCCTTTCACGGGGAAATTGATTGTTTGAAGGAACCAAGATTGATGCACCTAATATTTACAAATGGCTCACACTTCTGGACACTCTATTTTCCAGTGTAAACTAATAAGAAATTGATTTGTTAGTTGCTGGGTCTTTGCCTTGTTCGATGCATTTTAAAATATTTATATATGTATATTAGTACTAATCAGCCTTGAAAATGATGAACTGGCTGGTTAGAATTCTAATAAACTGAAATTTTGATCATACAATATCCAGTAGAAATGATCAATCTAAAATTTTTTTGTCATTTACACATATATCTAGGAAATATTTCTTAGTTAAGGATGGCTTTTCTGGAATAAGCAAGAATTTTATCACTTTCTTCTGTGATCATCTGTTGTCAGTTCTGTATCCCTCAGGCTTTTGTGTTACTCTTGTTTTGATTTATCATTTGATCTTTCTCATTTTGTCATCTTTGAACACGACTGAAAACCAGCAATGAGGATCATATGAAAAGAAACACATTTTTGCACACATTAAAAGCTGACAGAATTTAATAAAATGCATTCCTCCCTGTCTCTCAGAAGGGAGCATTCACCTGGTTTGTCTTGCTGTTCCTGTGGCCCACTGAAGTCTAGCACAACCACGCTCTTAACTGAGGCAACAATGAAGACTGATGGGATTTGTAGTCCCAAAAGTGGAATAAACTTCTGGAAGGATCAGTCTGGGGCAGGATGAAGGGCTGGCTACTGGATGGGGCAGCCACAGCTTCTCTGGGAAACGTGTGCCAGGGCTTCACCATCCTCACAGCCAAGCATTGCTTCCTTATATCCAATTTAACCCTGTCCTCTGCCTGTGTCCTGTCCCTCCATGCCTCGTCCCCAGTCCCTTTCCAGCTCTCCTGGAGCCCCTTTAGGCACTGGAAGGGGCTCTAAATTCTCCTGGGGCCTTCTGTTCTCCAGGCTGGACACCCCCAGCTCCCTCACTCTGTCTCCACAGCAGAGGTGTTCCATCTCTCAGAGCATCTCCATGGCCCTCACCTGGACTCATCCCAACAGTGCCATGGATCCAGATTTGGTCTGACAAATGCCAAGTCAAAGGAGGAGATTATTTCCCATGAACTTCTGCCTATATTTATGTCAGGATGAACCAGTATCCCACTCACACTTTAGGCTGCTGAGGTGATCACCTACCCCAGGTTCTTTCCAGAACCAATTGCAGATTGTCATAGGGGTTTTTTCAGCAGAGTTTCTAAGGCTGAACATGTGAATACACAGCTCCTGGATTATTTTTTGTCCAGCACAATAAAATATGACCCACCCTGAAAACACTAAAACCACATAGATAGAGCACAGCTTCTACCTAATGTCCTCAGCTCCTTGTCCTCAGAATGGGTGGGTTCCTCAAAAAGCCTTGAGCTGCTGAGGTTTCCTGGGCTGGAGACTGCCTTACCTGAATCTGTCAGTGCTGCTTTTGTTCCCACCCTGTTTCTGTGATCACAGCACTGCACGGAGTAGCTGCTCTCTCCTCAGCAGACTTCCTGACAGGTGATTACTTTACAATAAAGATTTAGGATAAAACAAATGTTGAGTTGCTGATGACACTCTCCTTTTCTCCCTCCAGCATTTCAAGTCTGGGTTCATTATCACCTCTTTAATTGGGTAATTATAATAGAGCTGACAATCACTCGGTGCCATCCAACAGCCTTTTTGATCTCACCTTTTTTTAGTATGTATATATAGTTATATATTAAGAGAAGAACCATAAACTTTTTATCCTTTGTCACACCCTTTCCAAGAATACGAGGGAGCCCCAAATCCCTGGATGTGTGCACAGCTAGAAATGACCCAGTCCTCAGCAAATACTGAACCCAAGCAGCACCGTGGCCACTCAGGCACAGAGCATCAAAGAAAGGAAGATGAGGGGGCTCAGGCTGAACAATATTAAACTAATCAAGTGGAGGATGTTCAGCCTATCACCAAGACCAGCCCAGGATTAGCTACAGCTCCTTCCAGCTTGGCTGTGTTTAAAGGGATGTGGTGGATCACTTCACCAGTCTCACCATGGGAGAAAGAAAAGCAGCAAGATGAGGAAGCTCTTGCTAACAGACTCTTAGTCCCAGGAGTGGGTAATATTAATAGACTGCCTGCAATCTATTAGGAAAAGGAATTAATTAGTATCTTTAGATGAGTTTGTTGTGTGTTTGTTTAATTATGCACACAGGGAAAAAAAAATACCATCTGCCCTTCTGAAAAAGAATAGAAATGCAATCACACAGGAGCAGATGCCCAAAGAAGGCAAGTGGAACTGCAGCACACACGAAGCTGATGGCAACAGAATCCTTAAGCATCGCTCCATTTCCTGTAAACACATTTTAAACAGCCAAAACTTTCTTCTGAGTCCCCAGAGAGATAATTTTATTGAAGAGAACTTTTTTATAATGCAGAAAAATCTATCAATGCTAGAAAATGGTCTGTTTTGGTAACAGTGCAGTCCATTTGGGATAAGCTCTGCAACACTCATAATCACAGAACCACTGAGGCTGGAAGAGGACATCCATTCCAGCTGCCCTGTTCAGAGCAGTCAGCTACCACAGGTTTGCCCCACACTAGGTCCAGAAGGATTTTTAATATCTCCAAAGATAGATACTCAACCTCTCTGCATAACCTGTTTCAGTGTTTAATCACTCTGACCCTTACATTCAAACAACTTCATGTTTTCCAGTTTGTTCCCCTTCTCCAGTGCAGTCACTGGGCAACTCTGAGGAAAACTGAGCTCCAACCTCTTCTTTCCCCTCCTCACGTGTTTGTATACACTGATGAGATCCCCCTGAGATTTCTATCCTCCAGGCTTGTTTTTTGACAGATGTTGTAAACTCTTAATCATCTGCATCTCTTAATCATCTCCCTTGCCCTTCACTGGCTCTGTGGCTGTTCCTTCCCAGATGCAGGACTCCACATTCTCTCTTGTTTCATTTCACAGTTTGCCATGCTGACCATTTTTCCAGCCTCTCAAGATACTTTAGAAAGCAACACAACCATCTTATGCATCCATCACTCCTTGAAGTTTTGCATCCTCTGCAAACTTGCTGGAAGAGGTCCCTGTCCTGTCAACCAGGTCATTGATAAGGATGTCACTTTGCTGGTTTCAGTAGTGGCCTCTGCTGCTCACCCCTCGTGCCTGATCTCCAGCTGATCCTCACACCTTGAACTGAGACCCTCTGAGTCCAGCATTTCACTTAGTTTTTAATCTAACTCACTGTCCACTTGTCTAACCTGTATTTCACCAGCTTGGAAAGGAGAATGTTGTTGCAAACAGTGTCAAAAGCCTTGTTAAATTATGGAAATAATCCCTGCTCTTCCCTCACCCATTGACTAATTATTTCCTTGTAGAAAGCTTTGGTCAGACACAGCTTCACCTTCATGAATCCATGCTGACTTCTCTCAAGTGCTTTATTGTCTTTAGATGTTTGGAAATGGCTTCTAGAAGGACTTGAAAGCAGGATATTTTCTCCCAGTCCTTATGGACCTCTCTGGAGAACACAAAGTATTGAAAATTGCTGTGTCAAAAAAAAAAAAATCCAAGAGAAAATTGAGCTCAAGCTTTCCCCCAAACCACTGGTTCTTCAACTGTTTCTTTCCCAGGATGGCTCAGATCTCTGTCCCTCCATGGGCACCTTTATGGTTCATAAATAAAGTCTAAAACAGTCATGTTCAACCCCAGAAATTGTAGGAATGGTGACACTCCATGCCTGGAAGTGTCCAAGGCCAGATTGGATAGCGTTTGGAGCAATCTGGTTTAGTGGAAGGTGTCCCTGCCCATGGAAGAGGTTGGAACTAAATAATCTTAAGGGTTCCTTGCAACCCCAATGATTTCATGATTCTGTGGCACTTCTCTTGTTTGAGTCTACAGCAGAAAACCACGGAGTGCTGAGATCCCCATTTAATTTCACTGCTATTTTAAATGGATTTTAGAATTATGATACACACCACAGAAATGGTTGCTATATATACTTAATGTGCATCATTTATAAAGAAACAATTCCTTAAGGCTGTATGGAGACATACAGGGGCATGTATCAATATGTATGGATTTGACAAAAAAAGAGCTGGAAGGTCTGGACTCAAATAATCCATGCTCCAAAAATGTCTATTTTAAACAATGAAACAACAGTGGCAGCATTTGTCTTTGTTTTAGGATCATGCTGAGTGGCTTAACTGTGCCAGATGGTTTGTTCATGTCTTATGAGTGAAAAGAAATGTCTGTGAGCTCACCCAAACTTGAATTTCCCTCGCTGAGACACTTCTGACATGAAAATAATGAAGATGCTGAGATGAAAGTAACTTATAGGACATTTATTCGATTTCATACTAGATGCACAAAGAATAAACCAGACAGGGTGTCACAGGAGATAGCAGCAAGGAAGAGAGGGAAAAGAAGGAATATATGGAATTTGTACAGCTGCTGCAGGAACGTACAGGGGTGGGAGCAGAGATATTTACCCCTCATTGTGTGCCCAGAGAGGAAAGGTGCCCAGAAAGGAGTCACAGTGCCCCAGGATCACACTTGCTGCTTTATCCCCTGAGCTGCAGGGCTCAGCTCAGTGCCAGTCCTCTGCAGGTATTGGAGAAAGGGGTATTTTATTTCAGCCTAAGTTTTCTTATGAAGAGCTAAGGGAAACTGAAAACCTTCCCTTCGTGGCAAATCCCCTAGATATTTCTGGTCTGTGTTTTCCCCCACACCAGGAGAAAAGAAATGTGTGTTTTTCTTTTTTTACAGAATGGACAAGGGAGCGACAAAGAAATTCAATTTGGAAAGGTCAAAACACAACAGATGTCAAATGCTCTTTTTGACATTTTCAGCTGAAGAGCAACGTTTCGACATGCCTGGAATCAAAACCTTTCCATTTGGGTTGCTGAAAGGTTTTGTTTTGAGTCATGTCAACATTCAACTTTGTTTTCTCACAGCAGCACGTGGTCTTGTGGGAGCTGTAGTTAAAACAGAAACAGTCACATTTCCCCCACTCTCCTAGAGCAGGCTTCCTGCTCATAATAATTACATGCTAATTACTAGTTAATGTAATGTCCATGACAAACCACATTGCTTGGCTGGTGGGAACTCTGCCCAGTTCCTTAGTGGAACCACAATCCTCTGAGATTATTTTATTGGTGAAAGTGGGGCTAAAACTACCAGCCCCATCAGGCTGTACAGCACCAGGAAAATGCAGTTTAATACTTTGCTAAGGTGTTTCCAAAAGAAGCACATTATGAACAGCCCACAAGAAAAATGTAAGTATTTAACAAAACTCCCAAACCATTTCCTTAAAAATGTAAGTATATATAGAAAAGTTTTTAGACTGGAAAGATCTTGTTCATCTGTCGTGAGAAATGCTGGGCCCCATCCTGGTAAGCCCTCACAACTGAAATGTAGAATAAAGCTCAGTGTCTGCAGGAGGTGTGTTTTAAGAGTGACAGAACACAAAAAATAAAAAGAAAAAAATACAAAAATTTTAACTTTGCCACATAATGGAATATATTGTTTAGCAGCCCTCCTACACAGAAAAATAATATTACAAAAAACTCTAAATCATAAAGCACTACAGAGCTGATTCTACTCTGAATGACAATGATTATAATGGACATTTGTGAGGGTTAGTCATTTGAATCATCCTCAAAAACTCCCAGGTGCTTCCTAAGCCAAAAATAAAGAGATCCTTCACCAGATATTGGGGTGGAAGGTAGCAGCCACTCTGCATCAACAAAGATGCTCGCTGGATTTTTTGGGGATGCTTTTATTTGCAAGTACAATTATTACTCTAGCAGCAGGGACACAATCCAGGGATTAAATCCTTTAGCCAGGATCTAGGAACCCTAACTAGGGTCTAGAGTTAGCCCCACCTTTACACTGACCTACCCTGGAAACATTCTCTGAGCTGCAACAGGACCTCAAAAGCCCTCAAAAATCCCAAGAATGTTTAGCCCCCTAACAAGACTCAGATGCCCACAAAATACCCCTTGATTTCCAAACAACACTTGTAGATAGTGGAATGATCCAGAACCTAATTTCCCACCTTCTCCTAGAGACATTTATTCCCTGCTTTAAGGTCTTCTGGGTGGAAGATGATGAATGGATAATAGGAAATACAATTAGCATCAGGATTTTAGGTCCCAAATTTGGAAGCGATGGGATCACCACAGTTCTGGCCCCATCATGAGAGAAATGCTCCTTCCAGGGAATTTCGAGAAGGCCAATGGAAAACTGGAAGTCAAAAGGGATGGTGAAATCTTTCCTTTCCTTTCCTTTCCTTTCCTTTCCTTTCCTTTCCTTTCCTTTCCTTTCCTTTCCTTTCCTTTCCTTTCCTTTCCTTTCCTTTCCTTTCCTTTCCTTTCCTTTCCTTTCCTTTCCTTTCCTTTCCTTTCCTTTCCTTTCCTTTCCTTTCCTGATGCTGCATGAGTTAATGTGAGACACACATAAATATAAAAAATAAACAGGAATGTAAAATCACATCCAGAACACAGCTGCTGTTCAAGGAGAAAACAGGCATTGCTTTGTGTTGGTGCTCTCTAAAGGACAGATGAATATTTAGGTGGAGCATAGAAAAAGAAGCAGAAAAGAGAAAGAAATGTATGAGAGTTGGGGGAAACACAAAGCACTGGACACATACAGAGTTTATTTATGGATTTATTCATGGTATTTGTAGAATAAAGGGCTACAGGTAACAACAGAGGACAACTGAGTGAGTGAGTGAATGTGATGATGTAACAACACATATCCTTGAAGATTCACCTACTAATTTATAGTAAAATGCTTACAATGAGTAATTTTCTGCATTATCATCCTATAAATTACTCTTTTCTTGGAAATAAAAGAACTGGAGTGAGGCAGACAAGAGAAACGCCCGCTGAAAAGATAAATACAAATAATTTCCTTTTCCCTAGCAGCTTTTCTTTCACATTGACAAGCAGAGGAATAAGATGCTGCACAAATATCTGTAATTACATGACTATTACAGTGCATGTTCTGAGAGAACCATGGAGTCTCACAAGCCTCACTAATGCACTTGGTTGTCCAGATCCTGCCATGGTGAGGAAACTCCTCTTGGATGTGTTGACCCTCGGGTATTAGGGTTTGCTCTTCAAAATATGTTGCCAATGGTGTAAATTAAGGTAATTGTCACTGAAATTCAGTAACTATGGTGATTTTCACCAAATTTGGGACAGATTTATCAAAGCCACTTTTTCTCACCATGCTGCCTGTGGGCTGGAGCAATTGAGTGGCATATTTTCTTTTTAGGTTTCTGTAAGAGGTGATTATAGTGTGGCCTCAAATTCCCATATTCACTCAACACATTATTATAATGTTGCTAACATTAACTTTGCTTTCAGACAGACTAAATACACAAAACCCCCACTATTTAATGTAGGCAAACACAACCATTCCTCCTGTTCTTTCATTCTGTGGAGTTTTCCATGCCTTCAAGTACACTTGGATTTACTTACAAGAATAATATTGCCATTCCAGCAGGAGTTTCCTGGCCCCAATTTGTCAGCCAGATCTTTCCAGGTTAGCCATGATTTTCTA
The DNA here is from genome assembly GCA_037013685.1 of Acridotheres tristis. Classification (NCBI taxonomy): domain Eukaryota; kingdom Metazoa; phylum Chordata; class Aves; order Passeriformes; family Sturnidae; genus Acridotheres; species Acridotheres tristis. The sequence goes on from CM072885.1 coordinate 3,646,032, forward strand.
GAACCATAGACTAGTTTGGGTTAGAAGGGGCCTTAAAAATAATTTTATTCCAACCTCTGCCATGGGCAGGGACACCTTCCACTATCCCAGGTTGCTCCAAGCCCCATCCAATCTGACCTTGGACTTCCAGGGATGGGGCAGCCACAGCTTCTCTGGGCAACCTGTGCCAGGGCCTCACCACCCTCACAGTCAAGAATTTCTTTTGAATATCTAATATAAACCTACTCCCATGTGTCCATTTTGATACTCAGATAACCATTAACTATTGATTTGGGGTGCCTTGTCTTTCAGACAGCTTGAATTGTTCATGTGCACTGAAAAACTGATTAGAGCACAAGGGGGTTGAAAATCTATATCTGAGAGCTAGAAACACCAAGGCTAGTGTAGAATAGAGGGAAGGAAAGATAAATGATCTTATGTATCACAGAAGCCTTTCTACCAGCTACATACCTCTAATTTTATAATAGACAGAGTCCAGATAAAACCTCGTGTCCCCAGACTGTCATTCCCTCAGGATTCCAGCACTGGTACTTCTTCCCAGACATGGAGATCCATTAAAAAAATCATACCAATTTTTGGTGGAATCAGGTGGCCTTCTTGAATATTGAACTAAATCAAGGTGTTGCTGAAGCCAGGAGAAGATTTTTTGAAAGAGTTTGGGAAAGACTTCTAAATGTGACAGCATTTTCTAAGCAATTTTGTGCAGCAGCTGGAGCTGTCACCTTGTCATGCAGGAGGGTTGCAAGGACAAACCCGTTCAGAACAGCACAAGCATCTGCTGGAATGGTTTATGAGTGCACAGCCTTGAGCAGAGGTGAGGAAAAGTGATTTTCTTTTCAGAGCTTTGGCTGTAACAATTTCAAGTGGATTGTTGCTTTTCTGAAACAAACAAACAAAAAAAAAATCAAACCAACAATTCCCTTCCACTGCTTTTTAAGATGATTCAGTCTTTCTTCATTCTATTTATCCTGTTAGGTATGAAAAGATGTAAACTTTCAGCTCTTGTGCTTGGAGTTTTGTTATGCTTTTTTGTTATACAGAAATTAATCTCCCCTTGATGTTTTTGCTTGCTTTCAAAAGCTTATTAAAAATAACAAGGAACAAATGGGGTGGAAAAATGAACAGCTGATGAATCATCCTTTTCTTTGCCAGTCTGAGAAGACTGAACCAAACTAACATTTTTAATTGAAATTTTTCAGGCATTTTGGACAGGATGGACACAGAACTTTGTCTTGACTGCAGTTTGAGGGCATCTCCTCGCAAGATATACACTTTAAACATCTTAGAGACTAGTCCTTTGGAAGGAAAGCATAATGAGTGTTTGGAAAGTTTGTGGACCTCCTGAAGAGAATGCAACTGCAGCTGTACTGAAACCAGAGACACAACCTCAAATGGAAAATAAGTCTACTGTTTTGCACACATGATGATAATGCCTAGAGCTAAATATGATAATAATGGGGTTCATCAAACTCTAGGCAAGATTATGTGACCAAGTTACCACCGTGCCAGAACACAACGTATCTCCAAAGACATAATTAGACTGTTCACAGATTTGGCCAACAAATGATAAAAAGCAGAGTCATTAAAAAAATTTCTTAGAAGGGAATATATCTTGAAGGAGATAATATACCAGGGAGAGCAGTCACATCTTCCCTTTGCCTCTAGGAAGTCTTTTCTTCTTTCTAGAAAATTCTAGAGTGGATTTCCAACACAGGGTATTTTTTTCCTGGATATTTTAAGCACTGAAGCAGTCACCATCAGAATTTTTATCATGTTTTTGTGAATACTCCTCAGGATAATTTCCCAGACTCTCTGCATCCTTGTGCAGCTGAGGTCCAGCATTTTCCAAGTGGATCATGTCATGTGGCCACTATCAGAGCAAGGGAATGGGCTGAACAGTTTCAAAACTATGGAAGGAAACCTCTGCACATGTTCAGAAATGAGTTAGAAGTTACTTAACTTCTTAAATAATAATTTAAATAATTTAAAATAATAATTAACTAATTAAGCCCCAAAGCTGTGAGGAGTGTTTGACTAGGATTGCAGGGGAAGGCATAATTTGCCCAACAGTCAATTGGCTGTTCCATTATGTTATTAATTCCAGCTATTTTCCCTCTTTACATAACTTACCTTTGTGATTATAGATGAAATTACTGAAGTGTTTGTATAACTTAAAATTTAATGTATGTAAACATACCTTTAGGGGAAGGCAATAAAACAACTGAAAAAACCCCAACATCAGTCACACCATCATAGGCTGCAATACCTCTTCTTGCAGAGCCCATTTGTACTAAGGAGGTAAAATCATGTAACAAAAATATGAAAATCCTAATCCAAAGTCATTGTAATAGACTTCAAATGAGATTCAAAGGCTTTTTGTGGGACTTAATTCTTACAAAAAGTTCAAGCCTGAAGTAATACAAAACTCCAAACAAAAAATATAATTTATTTTTTGTGTTTTGCACTTGGTTTTTAAGAAGATTACTTTATACCCCTATCTGCCACTCCAGCCCCCAGCTTCATCCAACCCTCACATCAATGAAGAATTTCTTCCTAATATCTGATCTAAATCTACCTTCCTTCACCTAAAAGCCATTTACTAATGACCTCAGGCTCTCCCCATTAAAGTCATCAGCCATATTTGGGTCCTCTTTCCCCCCCAGCACCTGCCTGAGTAGGAGTGAGCTGAACTTAGTCCCTGGTTCTCCAAGAACCAAGCCAGGCTCATCACTGAAAGATCCATCTCAGGAAAGCAGGGTCACATCCCCAGCCCTGGCCATACTCTGAGCTGTCAACACCATATCAAAGTCTTGGCAACAGCACTGCTCATCACAAACCCTGTGTGCTTTTCTCTGCTTCTTTTCCTCAGAATAAGGCTGCTCACAGTAAGTGCCATGATATGAGAGCACACAAGGAGAACAGAGTAATTTGGGAAGTGTTTGCTTTTTGGGGGCTTTATGGCGACTTTCGCGAATCCTCTTCCAACGAGCTCCTGCTCTGCAAGCCTTGTACCCTGCTCCATGAGCTGGCAGATGATGGAGAGCTCCCAATATCAGATCCAGCACAGGGAGTGGATTTCTTTTCTCCATCCAGGCCCAGGAGCAGCTATTCCTCATAATTTAGTGGTGGGAATGCCAACAAATGCAACACTGTCATCCTCCAACAGGGAGGACTGCCGCGGGCACGGGGGCAAATGAGAATGGATGGGGGGAGTGTGAGTATTCAACAATAAAATCTGTGCAAGTAAATCATCTCTTACTGCTCCATATATCTTCTCCAGGGCTGCTTCCTGTTTCTTAACCAGCAAAGCCTCCCCAGAAATGCTGATTTTCTCTCTGCTGTCCCAGAGGTGTTAATGTCATTTATTCAACTGGCTCTGAGACCAAAAAACACTGAATGTTCCCCCCTCCCCATGACACACCTCCATCCCCTCCCTCTGTTTATTTCTTGGGATACTTCTTCAAACTAAGAATAAGACTATGGGAAGGAGTGAAGAAGAGAAATGGACAGTATCCAGGAAATGGGAACTGTACAAAACCACATCTCAGCTGTTCCCAGCCAAAGGAATTTTTCAGCAGTTGTCATTATTTTTGTTCTGGTGTGATGATGCAGCATAGGGGTGGAAGATGTTTCTCTTCACCCATTTGGTCCATGTTGTCATCCACCATGGAGGAGGTTGCTAGGTTTGGTGTCACATTTTGTGTTTAATAGGACTGGGAACATCAGGAAAATATTCTGTCCCCACCATCCACAGTTCATGGTTTCATGCACTGTATGGTTAATGCATTATTCATAACAATAATAATAACAACAGTAATAACAACAGTAATAATAATAATAATAATAATAATAATAATAATAATACCTTCTATAGTTCTCCTAGCACCATTCAAAGAGGTTTTGTGATCCTAATTTAATATATGAGGAGCCTGAGGTGGTAAACCACAATTTCTTGGTTGCACCAGGTAAAAGCTAAACCTTTGCAGACTGGTCCAATTTATAATCCACCAATTCCTGTCATGTTTTCTGGAGAAACAGCTGTAACTGGGTGGTTTTGGTAGTACCTTTCTGATATAAACATCCATTCTTTAGGAAAAGTGGTAAAGTTTAGGACAAGGTATTGATTTATACTGGCTTGGGATATAAAGGACAAGTAAAAGGATCAAAAATGTGAATATTCCTCTCCCTGGGACAGAGTATCCCATACATACAGAACAGTATATTGTGGTAAGGCATGAGCACAACCTGCTTTGGAAAGCATCTATGCTCTGCCTTTGGTACTGGCTGAGCCTGTTCTAATCCATTCATTTGGTCATTGCCCTCATTAAACTGGCAAAGTGGGTTGTTTGGAAAATTTCCCATTTAAAATTGTCTCCTTTCAGGTTTTTCAGATTGATTAAGTCTTGCTTGTTGTCAGTTACTGTATCTCACACTCTCCTGACAGCGTGAAACAGGATAATCGTGTCCTGACATGCCTTACAGCCATAATAAGTCTTCCTCTACTTCCAATTTTTTTCATATTATTTACCTGAATATTAAGGATCTTTGCCTGGGAGCTGACAGATGAAGAGCCTTAGCAAATGGGACACAGATAAGATGCTTACATTTGCTGCTTCAAGTATTTAAAGCTGTTTTACAGCTTGTGGTGAACACAATCTGCAGAAGCTAATAGGAAACTTGAATTTAGTGTCCCACTTTGCCCAGGTAGCAGGGAATGGACTGAATGGTGCCCAGAAACTCCTCTAGTGGGAGTGCAGGGTGTAGTCAGAGGTTGCTTCAGGATTCACTAAGATTTGGGCATGTTAAAGCCACAGTGTCTCAGACTGAAGCAGCTGTGGTTTGGGGAACCTTGCAGGTTAAAGCTCAGCACTCTGAAGGTGCCTTTATAAATCTGGAAAGGTGTTTTTGAAACTTTGGCCAACCTCTGTGTTTGCACATTGGGAGGGCTGGCAAGAGGGGCTGTGGACTCCAGGGACTTCTTAGGAAAGAGCTCCCTAGGACTTGTTCCCACCCTAACACAGATCCCACTTGGCCTCCTCAGCTGCAGAACTATCTTGGAAGCTCAGCCATGCCAAAGTGGGATATTGGTGGGGACAAAGGGACATATTTTATTGGGGAATGGACTGGGAGGAGGATACTGAGGCAGATGGGGATGAAGAAACAAGGAGCAGGGCTCAACCAAGGCTGGATCCCACAAATGTAATGACTAACAAAGAATTTAGGACATAAATTGATTACAGTGGTGAGAAATAAATGCTGATTTCCCAGTCTCATACAGGAAGGAACCAAGTGTAAAGATGTTAATTTAAGTCTTGCCTGTCATTTTCTGTGTCAACAAATGATCCAGAGCTGTCCCTTCTCCAGTCCCCATTCCCTTTCTTCTCTTTGGACTGGTGACCTTTGTTTCCAGTCCTGTAAAAGCCACTAGTGCCAGAATTTCTTGCCTTAGGGCAACAAACACCCAAGTTAGGCCCCACAACTGCTGTGGTATCTCACTGCAAAGCTGGAATGAACTCCTGAGATTGTTCACCCAGGGATCTGCCAGAGCTGAGGCCCCTGAGGAGGAAGACACAGACAAAACTTCAGAGCTTGTTTATGTCCTGCAGGTAGAATGGATAAGCCCAGTGGATTTCACAGATTTCAGGAATTGCAGGAACATTGAAGAATGCAGGGCCAGAGAGATCTCTCTGACTCCCTTGAAAGTGCACTTGCCTGAAGACAAATTCTTTTTTCTTTTTCACCCACTGAGATCAGACAGGTGCTTTTCTCCCTCTTTATCATGCCAGCCTGGTTTTACACCCTCCTGTCTTCTTAATTAAAATATGGTCCTGTCCCTATTGAAGGCTTTGCAGACCCTGGATTTATTGTATCACAGTGATCAACAACAGTAACCAGGTTTGGAAAAAATATTCAAAAAGGGTAATTAGTGAGTTGAGATCTATCATCCAGGACCAGCAAAACACCTGCATATTGCATCAAAAGTGGAAAGGCTGCAAACTGTTTTGTTTTCAACTACCTGCACATCATTTAAGAGTATTTGTAGGCACAGACTCACCTGAAAGTCATAGAGATCACAGGTGCCAGAGGCTCTTGGGGCTGGTTTTGACACCAAAGGTATTGTCATTGCTTACATACATTTGTTACTCCTCTTATTCACAACTTCTTTTAAATTTTTATTACCTATATTGTCATTTTTGCTGCTTCACTGGGGTTTTCCAGCTCTCTGGAGACAGACCTTGGTTAAACATGTGCTCAGAAGCTCAGTAGCATCAGTTGCTCAATCAGGCTGCAAATTTTAATTGTTTCAGTTCTTCACCTCCTTTCAGACCACATGGGCCATACCTGTCAGGAGCCTCATCTGCCCAAGTGACTCTGTACAGGGAAATACTTGATAGGCAATAATTTCACAGTTACTCAGAATTCATACTGTCACTGTGCAAAGACAAATTTCTCCCATCTCATCATGAAAACAATTCAGTTTAAATCTGACTGGATGGGTTTAGAGTAGATGGATTAGGTCCTGCAGTGAAACTGGACAGGAAGACAACCCAGTCACCAGATTAACTGCCTTTCTCTTCTAAATAGAACCAAATACACCCATACAAAGTAGGAGAGGCATTATTAGAAATCTTCTATTTTTATGGATAGGAATGAATTTTTATGGAGCTGATAATGCAGATAGAACACACAATTGGTCTAGTCAAAATGAAAGATGAATACAAATTGCAAATCAGCTCCTGAGCTATAAAAATTGGTGTAACCTTCTCAGCAATAACTGATTGTTTAGGAGGCTCAAATAGAGTCACAGTGATGTTTCTTCCAGCCTTATTAAGCATCACAGTTGTCATATTAAACCAATGATGTATGAGTATTTGCTTATTGTAATGAGTTCTGGAGACAGTAGCTGGAGCAGCAATACAAAAACCTCTGGCTGAAGATTTTGGATATCTTTTTCTCACTCCTGAGGGAAATATTTCTCTCTTTTATTTCACTAACATCAAAGACTGCCTCAAACCCTGATAGAGGCAGAACTCTTCTCAAAGCTAAATCTCTGGGATCTAATGCCCCTTCCCCCTCAATGGACTGTAAATATAACTCCAGATGTATCTGATGTTCTTGTGCATTTTTGCTTCCCTGGGAGCAATGGGAAATTAATATTCCTTTGTATATGGTAGGCTAGAGGATCCCAGATTGCTATCCAAGCTTTAGCAAAACTCTCCTGGGAAATAAATTTGGAGGCACTAGCAGCCACGCTGTTTGGAGGTCAGGTTCTTTCAGCAGGGTGAGCTTTGGAGGAATTTAGGGCAGAGTGAAATGGGGCACTCCAGGCTCAACTAAAGGATGTTCAAAAGGAGAAGAAAAAGACACGTGCTGTTGAAGAAAGATTGGAGAAGCCTTTGGGGAGGAGAGGCAGGCAGGTGATGTGTGATTATCTGATATTCATGCGTTTTGTCAGCTCTAGAGCAAGTCCACTTGCAGGGTAGCAGCACACTAAGGAGTTGCTTGATGTCCTCATGGTCAGATTTGTGGCTGTGGCAGGAGGTGTTGCAATGACATCTCTGGTAGCCATCAATTTCTGTATTCCAGCAGCTCTGTTAGAAGGGATCAGGATGGGAGGCACACTGAGCATCCCCCTGCCTAGTGCTTGAACTCATGGTGGGAGAATCAAAAAGCCGGTTAATTTACAAAATTTAGGTCCATCATTCCCTGTTCTGCCCCCCACAGACACATGTAAAAGTTTATTTTCTCCTTTGTAGGAGCCCTGCTAAATCTTCCTCTTAAGTCTTTCTCCTCTGGCTAAACAGCCCCAGCTCTTTCTCTTGCAGACCATGCACATCACACTGATGATCATCATCTCTACTGCCTCTGGGAACACTCCCAACTATTGTCCTTGAAGGCTGATATCAAAACCAGACATGGGATGCCACTGGGGACAGCCAGGAGAATGGCTTCCACTGTCTTGCAGGCCGTTGCCCAGCTGATCCAGCCACGCTGCTGGAAACAGCACGAGCACATATACACTCGACTTGTTCACCCTATATTGTGTAAATATTGGCTTGCTCTGCTCTGGGAACGAAGTTGAAGTCAAATTGAATTATTAGCATTTCCTGGTTTCTCCCTTTTTTTCTTTTTAGCAGCCAGGCATTTTTTGTTCTTCCCTGATCTTCTGGATTCACATCATTACAGGAGATATTTAAGTCCTATCTCCTGCTCAAGACAAATCCCCTTTGCCTCAAAATGCATTCCACCTGCACAGGCAAAGACAAGGGGAGCTAATTCAAGTTGTAGACTCAAACATAATCTGGCCTTCCTTTTCCAGTGCTTGTCTTGGCAGCTAAAACCACTTTTACAGAGCTGTCATGTGTCATTATTAGAAGAGTTGCAGCCACTAGCTGAATTAAAGCTTTGCAAAGCTGGTACGTTTATTCCATATATATTGCAGATGGGGTCTTTGTCCTCAGGGAGATAAGTGATTGCCAGGATTATATAGGGTTCATCTATACAGTGTTTGGGATTTGTCCAAGGAACAGACCATGGTCCCCAGGCCATGTGGTGGAAGCTGCTTTATGTCTGCACTGTTCAAGTATCAGCAGTCTTTGGAGCTCAAGGTGTGTCATTGCAGGAGAGTTTCAGAGCTCTTCCTGCTGTTTTTCATGCCTAGAGAACATGCAGCTGCTCCCAACTCACTAGGGGAAACTTGAGGATTGCTGGAATAGTCTCAGAAGACAAAAATGGCCCGAGGAAGCAACATCTTGTGCAACTTGAGTGCACGCTGCATGTAAAATATGGATTTCAGCATGAGATGTTTTCTAGTCTGTGTCATTCATTTCCAACCAGGAAAGGAATAATTTCACACTGGAGTCAAAATTGGGTTGAGCTAACATACACACAGTTATAGTTGTCATGCTAAATGAGGCAGTGTTCATGCTGCATTAAATAGGATAACAAACTTCCTTTGAGTGGAGAAGGGAGAGTAGAACACCCTTCCCTTCTCAAATACTTCCAGATCCAACAGGCATTTCAGAGATACCTGGACTAGTTAAACCTGTCACGGTGTAAGATAAACACCAACACAGGCACTGCCAGCATGTCAGGGGGCTGTTAATGGACATCAGGGGTTGCTCTCCAAAGTCACTCTCAGTTTAGTACTAATGGGGGGGGGAGTCCTGAGCAAAGCCAGGAGCTGGAATCTGTGATTCCTGTGGATCCCTTGCAGCTCAGGATGTTCTGTGACTCTGTGACCTGCAGGTTGAGGGAGGCGTTTCTGTCCCTCTGCCCCACTCAGGTGAGTCCCCACCTGCAGAGCTGCCTCCAGCCCTGGGGCCCAACAGCAGAAGGACCTGGAGCTGCTGGAGCCAGCCCAGAGGAGGAGCCATGGAGATGCTCCAAAGGCTGGAGCCCCTCTGCTCTGGAGCCAGGCTGGGAGAACTGGGGGTGTCCAGCCTGGAGAAGAGAATGGAAAACTTCAAGCAGTTTCCAGTACCTAAAGGGGTTCCAGGAGAGCTGGAGAGGGACTTGGGACAAAGGAATGGCTTTAAACAGAGGGAAGGGTTAGACCAGATAATAGGAAGAAATTATTTCCCATGAGGGTGTGAGGTCTTGGCACAGGTTAGAAGCTGTGGATGCCCCATCCCTGGAAGTGTCCAAGGCCAGGCTGGACAGGGCTTGGAGCAGCCTGGGATAGTGGAAGGTGTCCATGGCTGGGGGTTGTAACAGGATGATCCTTAAGATCCCTTCCAACCCAAACCATTCTGGATTCTACGGTTCTGTGTATGTACATCTTGCCCTGACAGCCCCCATACACTTAAACACACCTGGAGAAAAAAGGGATTTGTTTTGTTTATGATCCATTTCAGCTTTGCTCAGTGAAGGCTTTTCAGGTATCATAACAGATTTCATGAGCAGTCACTGTGTATTCCTGGGTGAGAATGGGCAGGAGGTGGCATGACTCTTCATCATGTGTTTTACAAAGCTGGGTTTGTGGTGTTTTACTGCTGCAGTGATTGTTCACAGAATGAGAAAGATATGATCCTATTTGCCTACTTCTTGACCACCTAACAGTATATTTTCCATGCAACAGGCCATAAACCAGGTTAAAGATAACATGACCTTGCATTTGAGTTTCAGACCCTGTACCTGAGATTATCTCAGAGGGAATTTCCATTGCTCATAGCACCAACAAGATTCAAAACATAAAAACCTCAGTCAGCTTCCTGAAATAAAACTTGGACTTAAGAAATTATATTATTTAAAAATAATGAAACACAAGGTTTTATTTCTGTTTATTTGCAGACAGGTGCTCTAGGTTCCCACTTTTCAGCTTTTTCCTGTAACAAGAAGGAACACATGGAAGATAGAAAGAAGCAACTCTCTTATCATTTCAACACTTGAAGATTTACCAAAAAAAAATGGTCCTCACAAATTCTATAATACTGCAATATACCCCTGGGAATTGCCAAGATCATAGCAGACTGGCAGAGAGCTTTTGCTGTCACCCTCCCTGGCAAATATTGATTTTAAAAGTGAGCTGAACGTTTATGAGGGCCCAGATAGAGGCAAGTTGGATTATTTGGACAATTAACAGAGTTGCTACATTAAAACTGAGTCACCACCTGCTCTCCTAGAGTCACCAGAGGACAGAGGACCCTCTGAAGATCACAGTGTAATTCCCTGAAATCCCAATCAAGCCACAGGGACTGTGTTTCTCTCTGGTGATTTCACGGGAGGGGTTTCAAGCCCTTCTTCGTGTGCCAGACCCTGTAGATATTTTACACTGGAGATGAAGACCCTGAGGAGCAAATTCCCAGCTCTTGACTGCAGGCTGGATTTCCTCAGTTATCCCTTTGGGCTCGCTGGAGTGGCTCAGAGGTGGCCAGCTCCTCCCTGACAGGGTGCCCAGGATAATTAGCTATGCCTCCGTTCATTGCTGCAGGATTGTCTGGGATGAATCCTAAGCTGATTTCTCCCCAAAGGATGCTCACTATGACAACTTCCCAGGGAGGCCTTATATGGGAAAATTTGCACATTTTTGGATGCTCTGCAGTGACAATTCTTCTTTCCAGACTCCATAGAGCCAGGAAGCCTGGAGCCAAGGAGATGTTTCCAGGCTGGATTGTGAATGTTTAAGATGATTTTGACTTTGACTGAGAGGCATATTTGAGTTGTGACAAAGGAATGCTCATATATCGGTGGTGAGAGGAGAGGTCCATCAGCAGTAGCTGCCTTGGAAATCATCTAGAACACAGAGTGAGGGTGCATAAGGGCAAAAGACTTTCCTTGGTGGGGTGAAATAGACAGATTATAGCTAAAATGGTGAAAATCACTTTTTTCCTAGTTGTGTCTGGAGGAAACAAATCAGCAGCGCTTTCCTTTTTGTATGACGACAGAAAAAAGAGAAGAGAAGAGAAGAGAAGAGAAGAGAAGAGAAGAGAAGAGAAGAGAAGAGAAGAGAAGAGAAGAGAAGAGAAGAGAAGAGAAGAGAAGAGAAGAAGAGTTCTATTGATAAACATGGTAAAAATGTTGATACCACTGACCCCTTAGAGTCTGGCCTTAAAGAGATGGAATCTCTTCAGTGTTGGTGAGATGTTTCCCTGTGCAATGCCTGGGAACTTTCACTTCAGTGGCAGCTGAAGTGCACCTGCAACAATGGGCTGGAGGCCAGGGACAGCATTCCCACCCTCAAAGCTTGTTGAGTTTATCTCCTCTAAGTACTGCAGGTTCCTGGAGGGAAAAAGGGTCAGGATTTCAGCCATGTGCTTTTTTTTAATAAACTAAGGCTAAAAAGGTAGCAGGACCTGGTAAGGAAAGAAGCTGTGAGAGCTGACAGCTTGGTTCTTGCCATAGCTAGAACCCAGCAAAGTCTTTTAAACCCTCTGCTTTTGTTAATTAAATGCAATTTTTTCCCAGGCAATCAGTATAAATATGCTTACAGAGGCTAACAGGCCTTAGTCTTGCTTCACTGCCTCAGCAAAAAGGTAGAACAGCACTCCAAAGTTCTCCAAAATTACTGAAAATCTTACTTTTTCACTCAAAAGGTCACAAATAGCCTTTCAGTTCTTCTTGAAGAGGATTTGACCTGTCTGAAATGAAATGGGATAATGAAATTTCGCCTAAGAAATGCTATTAGCTCCTCTCTGACCTGCCAATAATCCCATTCTAAAGTGATTTAAATAAAAAAATAATTTAAAAAAATCAAAGGAGTAAAAAAGCCATAAGGCAATATAGAGAATAATTTGGGCTTATTTTTCAGGTTGTATCTGCAAACCTTTTGTTGTTGTATAAGCCTCAAGGTAAGAGTCAGATTTCTCTATTGACTTTGATAATGGCTATTGGGTTGATATTTATATATTGGCTTGGGTGTGTAAGAACAGGTTTATCTTCAGCAGTGCCATTTGTTTTGGTTTTTTGTGGAAGATGCTCTTTGTCAAGATGAAAAAAATTAGTTGGGTGGACACAAGAAATTTTCTAGACTGGAAAAGTAAATATTTTGACATGCCCTCACAGTTTTGAGAAATGCACAATTCTAGCTGTAGCAGTGGTGGCAGCCTCTTTGGATGGCACCACCCCCCAGTTTTCAGTCTGTTCAATTATAAATTATTTTATAGTGTAGAGATTAAAACAGGAGTTTGGGAGAAGTGTCTCTGTAAAGTAAAACCACTGCAACCAGCTCCACTGCTCCTCCTCTGGGGCAGACAAGGGATGGAAAGTAGAGAAAAGCCAACTGACTGCAGCCCTGGCAAGGGGAGGGAAATCAAACCGTTTGACTTTTCGACAGCCAAAGTATTCATTCTTTCCCCATCTATTTCCCAGAAGCACAAGGCATGGTAGATGAGAGAAAAGCACTTTCCAAGCTACTTTAATCCAAGCATGACACCTGGAAACCCCTCTGAACAGCTCATGTTACACCACGAGTCCTACTGAAGGTCCATTTTAAAATCCTTTGCTTTCCATTTCTGTGTGCCATCAACAACAGCAAGATTTGCTTTTTTATCACCTCCGAGGCTCTGCAGTGTGAGGGTACATTCAACCATGAGATCAGCAGAGTCCAGCAGGATTATAAAGTCTGTCCAAACTCTTCTGCAACTACTTGCATTTGAGGAGAGGCTGCTGGAGGTTGTGTTTTGATTTGCAAACTCCTGGATGCAGCAATTGATTTAATAGTTTAATAATTAATCAGGGAGTGAAGACTGAAGGCATTTGTAAAGGGCTGATGGGAAATCAATGGCAACAAGAGCACGTTGCTGCACAGAAATAAAGAGTGCATCAGACTGGGCTGGGAAAAATAATCCTGAGAAAACTTAGAGAGGCTGGAAATATTCAGTCTCACTTAGAAAAGGGCTTTGGCTTTTTACCCTTGCAAGCAGAAGTGGCTGAAAACATCTCTGACTTTGTGGGGTGAAAAGAGGAGGACATTTGGCTCTCCAGTGCCCTGCTGCTGGTCATGGAGGGGAGGCATTGAAAGGCTGATCCCCTCCCATGATTTTCTTTCACTCTTTTCTGTGCTTGGTACCCTGAGAAATTATTTTTCCTAGGGATCCCATAAAGCAAGTTTCATTAGAAGAGAAAGAAGATATTCTGTAACTTCAGGAAAAGGATTCTGCACTGCCTTTTTGGGTAGAACTCACAATGAAATATCTCTAAACTAAACTTCTGCTGCCTAATCCATTGTGATATGGGGAAGAGATTATTAATGAATTTAATTTTAAAAACCCCGATGCCAAATAAGAAACACAAAGGAAATGGTTTTATAATGTGTTCTGATTTCTCCTTTGCCCAGAGAAAATGAGTTTATCTGAGTCATCTGAGCATCTTCAGCTGCCTCTTGGCAACTGAACTTGACTACAGTTAAATAATTTTATTTCTTTATTTTGCAGGTTTTCTTCCAGTTGCACTTTTTGGTGTTAAACACCAGCCAATGAATAGAACATGAGAAGCAGTTCCCCGGATTCATTGTCATTTGAATAAGACACCCAGCAGTCCTTACACTAAAAAAATGCACCAAACTGTTAATTGATTTTTAAAGGAGAATTATGATGCTTTTAACAAGCCACTTATCTTGCTAAGCATTGCTGGGGTAGTGTATCTTCCCCTGAAATGGCTGTTCCACAATGTGAGTCCCTAATTGCTTATAAAGCACACTGTTTATTGAGTATTAGCTCTGGCATAGTTGTTTATTACAGGAGTGCATTGCTTAATGCTTGTAAAAAGCCATCCAGCTTAAATATGCCCTGCCTTGTCTCTTACCCTCCGATGAGCACATGCTCTCCATCCCTAAGTTTGCCGTGGGAAGGGAGGGAAAAGTGTTAGCAGAGCTGTGGAGAGCTGGAGGAGGTTGCCTGGTAACTGTGAGGAAAGGATCTGACTCAGGAGCATATCGACTATTTATTATCTCCTGCAATTAACAGGTCAGTGACCCGGGGAAACATTTCAGATGAAGTCAAACCATCAGCTGGACAAATGTGCCTCAAGTCCTGCTGTGTGCTGGGCTGGTGCAGGAAGGATGGCTCAGTGGCTCACTGGTCCTGCAGCCTCCTGGTCCTGGGCCACCTGCTGTGTTATCATGAAGCCTTCAGCTCGTGTGATCTACAGGCAGCAGGGGGGCATTTGCCTTCCCATTCCATGGGGATTTGTCACTCGTTTTCCTGGGATGGGTGGTATTTGCAGCTGTAGGGAGGAAAATGCCAGCAGAGAGGGAAGACAAGGGCATAGATATACTGACATCATTTAGTTATAGCTCATTTTTCAGACCTGGAATGACTTCTCCGATTTGCTGCTCCTGTGAGGAGTGAGGTGGATTTATCATCCCCTGTAAAACTGAAGCAGGCAGATAGGAGGATGGCCAAGTTTGACACTCAGCTTCTGATTTCTTCTTCCCCATAAAGTGAGAAAACCTCTTCTCCTGTCAACAGAACTGCCTGGGCTGTAGGAGCAGCTGAAGAAGTGTTTTCTAGGTTTGACTGAGATTGGTGAGCAGTGGGGTGGGATTTGCTGAGTGAACAACTCTTGTAATCATGTTTTATTGCACTCTTCAGTTGGTTTTCTTGATCTCAGGATTCAACTTGCACTGTTTTTGTGGTGTTTTTACCAGTGGCCTTATCCCGAGACTCTTCACAAAGGGATGTAACAGGATGAGGTTTGGCCTCTTCTCACTGGCAGCTGGAGACAGAACAAGGGGAAATGGACTCAAGTTGTGCCAGGGGAGGTTCAGGTTGGATTTTAGACAAAATTTCTTGACTGGAAGAATGGTTAAGCATTGGAACAGGCTCCACAGGAAAGTGGTGGAATCACCATCCATGGAAGTGTTCAAAAAACAAATGTATGTGGCACTTTATGGTATGGCTCAGTGGGCCTGGTATTTGGACTTGGGCCTGGTATTTGGACTTGAGCCTGGAGGACTTTTCAGTCTTTAATGGTTCCATGATTCCAAGAGATCAATCCCCAGTTGCATCCCCAGACAAAGAGGGTCTTGGAGGACTCAACACTGGAGTATAATTTTGCATCTTAGCATCTTGCTAATACAATTTATCCATTCTTCTGTCCAGTGAAGCTGTTGCACCATTTTGTTGGGAAAAGGAGAATTATATGAGACTGGCATGTCTGATTCAGGTTTAAAGGCATCCAAGTGAGGTTTGCATAGAGATTTCTCATGTTTGAGATCTAGCCAAATCTTTTTTGATGAGCTGGATGAATTCTTAATGTTTCATCTGTCTTGTCAACCTATTCTAATGCAAGTTTTCCCCCTGCTTAATCTCTCAGACACTTTATTTCGTTAGCAGCAGAACACAGTATCGTGTTCCTTTGCAGTATTCTCAAGGGCTTTATGAATCCTCCAAAAGACCTTTAAAATCAGAAATTACCAGACATCTTTGCACCACCAAAGCTGTGTAACAGTCAATTTCCCAACTGTTTGAAATCAAAACTGTTGCCCCACTTAACGCCATGATTTGGATAAGCTGATTTCTAAGAGAGCTCAGGAAGCTGCAGCAACTTTCTTTTAAGTGAAAGTCGCTTTGAAGGAGACCATTTGGGATTTCAAATAGCCTTCAATGGAAAAATCCAAATCCACAGTAAAACTAAACGGGAATGTCTCTGGAGATGGTGTGCTTCAGTGAGCTTCACTCACTAAGCTTATTAAGAAAAATGTCAGCAAATATGACACTGAAAAATCCACAGTGTATTTCTGCTACCATCAGAAATGTTACAGTCCAAACTACACTGCTCTGTATTTGTATCAGCTGGTTAATTAAATTACACAGTGTTAGTTTAACTCACTGGGAAAAGATTTTCCTTTGGTACAAATATCTGAGTTAAAAGCTGTGACTGCACCACAGAAAAGGCAAGGTGACACAATTCATAAAGATAGAGAGATAAATAGATAGATATTTAATTTCAGGTATTTATCAATTTTACAGTTATCACTGTTCCAGATCAACAAGTTGTGCTAAACCACATCTCATCTTGCAGACAGATACCAATTCTTGATGTTGAAGTATTGTCAGCATAAGTTTAAGCACCTTATTAAAGTGAAAAAACCAAGTATGTGACTGTGTACTCTTAAAATCCCATATTTTAAATATTCTAGTATTTATTCACACCCTTGTAACATTTAAAAAATTAATTAAATGCCTGTTTGTTGGTCTGGAAAGGGTTACAGGTTAGGTTGAGTATAAAGTCAGCCTGGAGTGGTCACACCTGTCTTGATCTTCCAGTACCTACAACCAAAGTACTCCTCTAGGCTAGTTTTACAGTCAGTGGGGCACTGCACTTTTAGGAAGATCATTCATCTGATTGTCAAATAATTGTCTACAATCAGTCACATAGATTCTAAAGAGGAATATTTGTGTCCATTGTCCCTACTGGGAGCTGGGGGTTATCAGCTCAAACTCTGTGCTGCACCTTGTACAGGTGGAATTAATCTAACACACATGGGTTGCATATCTGATCAGCAGGATTCTAACCTGTGCCATCTGCAGCCACTGGAAAGCAAAGGGCTCTTGACAGACAATCAAATCCCCAGCTGCTGATGCAACCACAGGCTGTTGCCTTGGAGGTTTAGGCCTGGAAGAAGGAAAGCACCAGAAGGAAGTGGTGAGTTATCTCTGTGCTTGTCTCCTTTGCACACTCTGGGCCTTGTGCAACTCATTCCTGCATTTGTTCTGACAGAATCACCAAAGGCTTTTGAAACAGAACTCAGAAAACTTTAAGAATCTGGGTGGTTGAAAACATCCAGAATAATTTATCCTCATTGCTTCTTCCACCCACACCTCTTCTCTCCATCTCTTCTCTCTTGACTCTGTGTTGCTCAGGCCCTGCTGCCGTGTTTCCTTCTGAAGACATAAATTGTTCCTGACTAAAATCTTCAACAAGATCATGGCACAGGTAGGGAAGGACCTTTTACATCAGTCTGGTTGCATTCAACACAGTAGAACTGATCTATCACCTCCACTTGTGTTAAGGGTGAAGTGAGCAAGAGAGGTCGAGAAATACATTCTGTGTTAGACAAGACACTCTGATTAGGCTTGTAGAACTTGGATAACATTAGTTCAATTACCCTGATCTGCACAATCACAGTTGGATGAGCAGATAATTACCAGCAAAAAATTTAATTACATGGATTTATTTGAGCTATGGTCATAAACACTACCATGTGATAAGATATAAAAAAACCCCATAGCCTCAACAAGATGAGTTGGGATGGGCTACAGGTGCCTACAGATGAAATAGGTTGGAATTATCTTCTTCCTAGATGTCACTTGGCAGAGTACCTGTGACTTCACTGAGGAGCTCTTAAAGCCACTCCAAACATCATTAAGTTTTTGGTAAGCAAAGGAACATCCTTGAGTGCCTGCAATACAGGTTGGGTTCTGCTGTATTTGCCTACATCCTACCCTGGGTGATCTCTAAGGTCCTTTCCAACCCAAACTATCCTCTGAAACCTATGATTCTACTTTTACTAGAAGAGCGTGGGAGTTAAACCATAGATTTGGGGTTTTGTCTTATCATTTCTCCTCAAAAATGGCCAGTTCCAGCCATTCCTGAAATCCTGTCTGGATTCATTTCCACTGAGAGAACAATAATGGAGGTTTCTTCATCTGGACTGGTCACCTATCCTCTTTTCTGAGTGGGGGCAAAGAGATTTTGTGCACACCTCATTTCCTCCTAAACTGATCATCCAAAACAGTTCATACCTGAGGAGTATTTGATTCCTTCCATGATCTATAAGAGCAGGTGCCATCTCATCTCTACATTCATGTTCTATTTCAGTGCATGGCAGCACTTCAGTACAACCCTTTTGGTAAAATCCTTTTAGTACAGTCCTTTTCCAGCACAATCAGGTGAACAGAGCAGAGTTACCAGCTCCAAACAACCTTTTCCCAAACCAATCCCTCCCTTCTGCAAAGCCTTGCTCATGCAATGGGGCCTCCAGCCAAGACTCCTCTTCTTTTGCCTCCTAAGGAGTTGCTAAAATAACTTGTTTAGCAAGTCTGCTGTCAAAATCGTGCTTTGATCTGCCTGAGTTTTCCTCTGCAGTGTTTGCATGGATGTAATCAATTTGTTAGAAGGTAATCATGCTGCTTTGCTTCTTTTCCTAAGCCTGCAGTAGATAAATGTATTAACACTGTGATAACAATCTTGGAGCTGCTTCTAATCCAGTATTAACTCTCCCACTGACCTGCTAGCTGTATTACTCATCGTTTTCAAAGGAGGAGATTGAAGCACAAATTACCATTACTTTGCTTAAATCTGAACACACATCACTGAGAAAATCATGAGATGGGTCGGGGGAGCTGGTCACAGGATGAGAAGGAATGGTGGGATGAACACAAAGGAAGACAATCCTCACACACAGGGACAGAAAACAACCAACCAGAAAAACCCAGACCCAAACTCACCCAAGAGAGGTCCATTTTTAAATAACCTTAGAAGTGGTAGAAAGGAAAAATTGGCAGAACCATCCTGAACCCAGCTTACCCTACCTGAAATGTTGTCCCTATGCATTCATTCAGATGTAAAACCAGAAAAAAACCTTTCTATTTAAAAAGAGTAGCTTTTGTAAACACACTTTTCTAGTGATGGCTATTTTATTGTCTGACTGATGCACTGTGGGGAGCACAATTCTAAGTTTTCCTGTAGGCTGCATTTTTTATTTTACAGCCAGATGTCACAATAAAATTGTATAAGAAGAAACGATACAAATAAGATGCCAAATTGGGAAAAAATAATCAGCTCAGGGAGGAGGAAAACACATTTCAGTCTTCAAAACATCAACAAAAACTCTTAGAGTTCCATTATAAAAATAGATTACATTCTTAATGTAAAGGTCTGATATCCTCTGTAATATTATATTGTCCTGCATAGAGTTATTTTGTGGAAAAAGCTCTATTATAAATATTCTCTTGCTAAATCTTTTCCACTGTACCTTATAAATACATAAAATCTATTTGCAACTTAGTTTTGGTTACCACTGATGCATTTTGAGGAAAAGCACCATAAGGGTTGGTCATTCTCCATCATATTTGAGGGGTGACTTTTTATGTGTTTATCACATATTTTGATAAAGGGGGCCCCAGAGGCAGCTGAATTACTGAAATTCTGCTGAAGTCAGAGCATTAAGAAGGTGCAGTGCTTTTGGCTTAGTATGTGATATTTATATCTCTTAAGATATTAAAATCACTTAAGGTGGGTTTTTTTGTAATCTAGCTGTGAGGTGGAAGACCAGGATTCAATTTCCTTGACCTGCAGGAATTTGTAATCACATTCATCCTTTTTAATGGAAAGATTGAGGTGTAACACAGGGAGGAGTGTTGCTCTCTCTTCTTGGAGCCATACAATGCATCTTGAAATTTGTTCAAGGGAAGCAAATACAAAAATTACATCTGTTGCTAAATTGTGGATTTTTTTTCTGGAACCCTGGGCCACCATGAAAAGCAAGTCTGATGCTTTTTTGTGCAATATTTATATGCCCCTACCTGACTGTAGAAAAACCTGTGAGAGGGAACTACTGGAGAAGGAAATGTCCCTGCCCTCTAGGCCACATCTCCAGCCCCTCTCCAGGGCATGTTTGACCATATTGTACAAAGCAGAGAGAATCAGACCATAGAATTAAAGAATTGTTTGGGTTGGAAGGGACCTTTAAACGCCAGCAAGTCCAACCCCACGGTGCAGATGCAGAACATCACCAATCATTTTCGGTGCTGGGTTAATGGTTGGACACAATGTCCTCAGAGGTCTTTTCCAAACCTTATGATTCTACGATTTACATCCTCCCAGGCAGAGAGAGGAAGTGAACAATACCTGAGACTCTGTAATCTCCAAAACCTGAGCTGTTCCCTTCCCCAGCGGATAAAAATCACTTTAATCTACTATTGTAATCTATTGTCACAAATTATCAAAATATAAATGAACCACTTTGAATGAAAACTTTCTGCTAATTCATAGGAATGTTGTGTTAGGTCCCCCAACCCTCTTTTTTTTCTTTTTTTTATGATTATGAAAAAACGTTTATTATTTCCATCTTGAGTCAAGATGAACTGGATGTTTACATTATCTTTAATTTTGAGGATGGACAAGGGGTCAGCCCCCAGACAGTTTGCACAGACCACAAGATCAGGCACGTGGTTTGAGTTTATAAACCAAAGCACTGTCATAGCAAATTCTGCATGAAAACCTGTTCTGAGAGAGCAAGAACACATTCCACTCAATAAAAGAATAATAAAGTGTCAGGTAGGAAATAAATATTGAAACGCATTTCCCACCAGGGAAATCTCTTTGCAGTAACTAATTTAGATGGAGAATAAAACAAAAAGGCCCCATATCTCAACCTTGGCAATAACCTGTCAGCAAACACCACTCACCTCTTGTCTCTGCTCAGACCTGACTCCTGCATGGGAAGAAGAGGTGACAACTGCTTTGCTCTCTGCCTTTAAAAATCAAATCAAATCAAATCATATAAATCATGAATGAAACGAGATCTTGCAAAATAATAACAGTGCATTAGGGTCCCTTGGACATTCTTGAGCAGCAAGGACAAGGTTTTTCCTCCCAGCGTTGTCAATAATTATGTGAGATACCACAGGTGAAGGGATTGCTTTGGAATTCCATCAAGAAATTAAACTGCTTCCATGGTGAAGGCAAAGCCTTTCGGTTGCTGGTGAAAATTTTCTTGTTTAAACTTCTCTGGAGATTAAAATTGAGGCTGGGTGAACAATGCAGAAGGGATGGGAAGGTATTAACATATTGGGTTCCTGTGGCATGAGCTGGAGACCATGACAGGATGAATAATGTTTGACTTCCCTGGAAGCAGAAGCAACAAAGTGATGGACAGGACCCACACAGACCGTCCCTGCTGTCCCCTGTGTCCTTGTTTTTCTTGGCTTCACCTTTTGCTCCCTCTCAGGCACCAACTCCCCACCATGTCCCTGCCTCTTCCCTGCACCACCTCTCGTGGTGACTTTGTGGGTCAGGCTGGCACGGGTACATCTGTAGGGTTACACATATCCTGGGCATGCATTTCCCCCCTGGGATGGGCTGGTGCTGCAACCTTTCCCTGGAAAACCGGATGTTGCCCCTCTGTGATCACAGGGAGAGTCACAACTCTCTTTTTCCTCCTCCATTCCGCTGGAAGCAGAAATGGGAAGAGCAGAGCAGTGCTTTCACAGCAAATGGAAGGAAAGCACTAATAGAAAAGAGAAAAAGTATGAGGAAGAAAAAGCCACCGAGGATCACTGTTCCTCCTGCAAAAAGCCCATGTCTGAATTGTCCCCACTCTGCAATGTCCTGACTACCTGGGGTAAAGAATCAAGACCTTGTCACGGCCCTTCCCTGATGTCACCTGCCAATTTGCAGCATCCAGAAGATTAGAGTGACTCTTTCCTAAAGGCTTAAAAGGGAATTTCCCCTTAAACACCAATGCCTACCCTGCCAGATGCTTTGTAACCTCTGGGTAGGCTCTTCCTCCATCACGCCTCTTGGGTAACCTCTCCCAACCCCTTCAGTGCCTGTTTCTCTTTGCTGTGCTCCACAGCTCAGTGCAGGCACAAGGCTGCTGCTCTCACAGAGACCTCTAGGATTGCCTGTGCCCTCCTGGGATGCCTGAGATGACCCCCATGGGGCTGCTGTGGCACAGGACAAACAGGAGA
Source organism: Acridotheres tristis (assembly GCA_037013685.1). Classification (NCBI taxonomy): domain Eukaryota; kingdom Metazoa; phylum Chordata; class Aves; order Passeriformes; family Sturnidae; genus Acridotheres; species Acridotheres tristis. Next base: position 3,668,171 of record CM072885.1, read on the forward strand.
GGTTCGTTTTTTGGGGCAGCACTGAGAGTGACTGGCACACGCTTGCACATTTGAATATTCTGTTTTCTGTATTTTCCTTAAAATATTAATAGAGATGTTCCTGCATTCATAAATATTAATATATTCCTACCTTAATAAAAATATTAATATGCTTATAAAATAGCTTCTCGCTAATGATGCATGCCTGAGTTTCCACAGAAAAAGAGCAAAGCTCATCCATCCAATATGAGAAAACATATATTTCTACAGCCTGAAAAACAACCTCAAAAACTTAGGGTGCTCTGGAAAGGGTGGAGAATATGAAGGAAAGCAATTTTACTTCACAAGTAACATCAGTCCAGAAATCTCTATGACTGTAGGTGGAAACTCCTGCACTGGAAGTTGTTACAGATATGTTGTTGGCTACCATGGGAAATAGGGAATTTGAAATGGAGAATTATTGATCTCACTGATTTTAAACATCTAAGCTAGTGCAGGAGAAATCATTCCAATGGAAATGTTGCACCTCTCCAGTGATTTTTTTAAAAGTCCAGATATTTCTATCAAGAAAGAAATGTCCATTCCCAAATTCCCAAAGTCCCAATGGTAATGCATAGCGAGAACTGCTCTCACCAACATCACCCACACCTGGAGTGAGAGATTTCTTCATCTCATGTTATTTTGTTCTGGCATCTCATCAATATCTCCTTATAAATCCCAGGGATAAGGAAACTTGTCTTCCTGCTACACCTGTAAAGCATGATGTAATTTTATGTGAATGATGCATTAAAATAAATAACTGTGTGCTCCTGTGGCTAAGGGTCTCAAGCCCAGAAAATAAATTGCCCATCTCACTTTACAGCTTTACCATTGGCACCTTGAAGAAGTAGCTCATTAACGAGTGAAGGAGGATGCAGAAAGGGGGGAAATCCAATTTCTAGCTTGCAGTATTTTGCTAAAAACGTTGATAACAATTTCTACTATTAGTCTCTGTCAGAAATGCCAGAGTCATTACTGAGCTGGTGTGGCCAGAGGGCACCCTGCATCACAGCTCACTGTGGAGTCTGAATAAACATTGCAAAGCACTGAAAAACTCTGTGCTTCAAAGTTTTCAAGTCATTAGAGAAGTACTCTGCTCTGTTGGTAGCAGGCAGTTGAGCTGAAAGGAAATCTCACCTTCTGCTTTCCATTTCTGAGCTAAATCAGTGTGTTTTTGTTGTTGTCCCAGCCTGACTCTGTGCAGGTGGGGCTGACTGAGACACACCTGAGTGTCAGATCCAGGCAGCAAATTCCATCCACGCAGGGTCCCCTCTGAGCACATCCACTTTGGGGTGGGAATTCAACAAGCTTTCTCCATCAGGAGGTCGGGACTTGGATGTGGAGACAGAAGAGTGCTTGGCTGGCATCCACTGAGCTGTCAATCCACATCAACAATCTTGCTGATCTTGCTGCCCCAAAGCACAGCAATTGTGAGTGGCTGCCTGAGCCTCCATCAGGACCTGAGAGGAGAGGATAACATCTTTGAAAGTGTTCCCAGTATTTCAGGGAAATCACAGAATATCCTGAGTTGGAAGGGACCCACAAAGATCATCAAGTCCAACTCCTGGCCCTGCACAGACACCCCAACAATCCCACCGCCTGCTTTTTGTGTGGTTTAAAATCCTAGAGCTCACATTCCCCAGGGATTTCCACAGGAGCTGGGTACTGAAGGGACATTGTGAATCTGGGTTTACATGTTCCTGAGCACAAAAGTACCCATCAGCTGCAGCATCCAAGAGCCTTGAGGTCTACTGCCTTTACTGCTGACTCTCTTCTGTGTAAGTGAAGCAATGATTCACCTTTTGGGCATACTGCAAGGATTAGTTAATGTTTGGGGAAGCGTTTTAATGATATGAAGTGTGGTAAAAATGCTAAGTATTATTATTGTTCCACTTTGTCTTCCACTTAAATATAAAGAGGGATTGTACAGCTACTTCCCAAGTGTCTCCCAAGGGTGTTTCTAAAGCAATTATGCTGGCTGACACTTTCAAGCCTCGGAAAATGGAAACGATTCAGAGGCTGACCAATCAGCCCCTTCACCAGCAGATGAATCTAACGACTTCAAAGCTATTCATTAAGCAGTACTATGAATTGATTACATAAATTAGCATGCTGCTGACAAGGCAGGGAAGGGAGGAGAAGACGGCAGAGGAGGCTGACATAACACATCCCTCAATTGGCAAAGACAGTGGTTATTAGGAGCCCAGAGCTAATGAAAGAGACAGATCCATTAGGCACGTGTCGCTGGAGGGGATTGATTGCTCCCCCTGGAAAAGGGCTGCTCCTCTTGCTACTGGAGCATTATATTTATTCTGGCTTGTTGATCTAGGGACAACCATCACATTTAACAAAAAACCCTGTAGTTTGTAAAGAGAGGGGGAAAGGGAGATGATAAACTTGCATCAAAACCTTTATTGAAATCTTCTAAGCCCAAGCACTGCAAGGCAGGTTGGTTTAGTTGATAAAAGGGAAAATGTGTGAGGAGGATTTCCTGTCTGAAAAGCACCTGTATTTGGGAGAATTACAGCCAGAACTACTGGAAACAGGAAGTTTTCCAGTGAAAATTTTGAATGACAAAATCTGACCGATGCAGAACCCTGCCCTCAAAGAAAATGACCTGTCCGTGTCTGGCACAATGCAAAGTTTATGCAAAGTTCAGTGAGTCTGGACCTAAGGTGGGTCAGCCATGAACTGTCAACATCTCTCCAGGCAAAGCAAGCATCACTTCACAGAGCAACTGCCTCCCATGTGAAAGCCAGAGAGGGATTGGATAAAACAGTCTGATTTCAATGTTGTATCCAATTCCTACATTCAGGACTCTCTGGACAGTCCTGCCAGTATGCCCCTGTTTAGTTTAGCCCAGAACATGCCTGTGTAACTCTAACTATAGGCATATCCTTGTATTTTTTGTCAGAAGTAGGTTTTTAATCCATTGGAGTTGCTCCTGGCTCTGCTTTAGGGGGAAGATGAGTTGAGCCATGATTTGAGCAATTAGAAGGGCACAAGTGTGTTGTTCAGCCCTTCAGACCCTCAAGCATATGCTCAAATTAAGCACGTGTTGAAGAGCTCTTCTGAATCAGGAGTCTGAGCGAGCTCAGGCTGAATTTTCTGCGGTATGTTAAAATTGCTGCAATCCATTATTCCAAATGCAGCTCGGGCAATGAAACCAAACAAAAGCTCCTGCAAAAAGAAACTCTGAAGGAAAATTAATGTTCTGCAGACTCTGCTTGGTGAGTTTGATGCTGCTGTCTGCCTGCAGGAACAAACACCTTGTCATTTGGTGACTGATGTTTGTTAAAATATTTTTTTCTCTTTAAAGAAGGGATTGTTCTTTAAAGAAGGAATTACTCGGCAGTTTCATTACCAAAGAGGCAGGAATCCTGGATGTGACATCCATTCAGATTTCCTCCAAATTTGCAGGGAAATGTGATTTAAAAAGGAAACCAGTTACAAGCTGGAGAGCAAAGCTCCCCACAGTTCCGGATGGCTTGCTGGTTTCTGCTGGAGGAAAACCTGGGTTTGATGGATCACCAAGAAAATCCATTATGGCAACTGAATGCTGATGGCAGCTGCACCAATTTAGAACAACTGACTTCTCGTGTTGCAGTAAAGAATTCAGAAGGATCAGGAACTACCAGAGCATCATTAAATCTGGATATTTAACGGAGCAGCTTTGTGCAACAGTTGAACTTCAGAGAGGATTTTTCTGTCCTTCACCATTGAAGTAATTTGGCAGATTTGTTATTAGCCAAGAAAAAAAACCCAGCTGGGATAGAATATCTTGCTAACTCAAGCTACCTCGGGGTTACACAGAGGCTGCTGCATTATGCAGTTGTTCCTTTGCATATTTCATTGGCTCTGGGGAAATATTAAAATTTGTAATTTCCATATTGCCAGATTATCGTACACTCTCCTGTGATTGTTCTCTCTATTTTTTATAATCTGTCAATTTTCACACTATTTAAAAAGACAATTTGACTGCCTTAATGCCAGAAAAATCTCACAGGGTATTTTCCTTCTTTTTCTTTCCTCAGCCTAGGCAAGGCTATTTTTAGGACTAGAAACCTTTCATTACCATTCATTGAGCACCTTGCCTTGCCATTGCAGATAAACACTGAGCTTAACAGTTTTTAGTCCTGAAAAAAAAATAAATAAAATTTTGAATCTGCTTCCAGGAAGTTTTTGGTAAATATCATGTCACTGTGGAGTGCCACATTAATAGAGAGTGTGAAATACAAGTGTGAAGTCTACGATATATCTATACCCTGTGTTTTTATATGTCATAATATTTAGTTATCCACAGCTAAGGAACTCACAAGATTCTTGAAGTGCAGTAAGCAACACTTTGCACATTTTACAGACAAGGAGATGGAAAAAATACATGAAATAGATGCAGTGGCTGGCAGGAGGTGAGGCAGCTCCTCGAGTGCAGTTCCTGGTATTGATCTGCCATCTTCCTGTCCCATGAACAGCCCAGTGCCTCCAGATTTGACTAAATTATGAATTAAATAATAAGGCTAGATGAGGTAAAAGTCTTGATGAGGGGAGATGTAAAGCTTGTCAACAGATAGAGACTTTTTGCACAATAATTAATTGTAGGAATGAAAAGTAAATTCTTCAGTTCCTTTTTGAGTCTCACTGTCAATATCTACTCCAGATGAATTGCCTTTAAATTTATTTGCATAAGAACCTGCTGTGGGGAGGCAGAACAGCAGAAGTGGGTGTCCTGAAGACCTGTTTAGGTGAGTTCTGCTCCTGGATCCCTGGAATGTCCAAGGCCAGGTTGGATGGGCCTTGGAGCAACCTGGGATAGTGGAAGGTGTCCCTGCACATGGCAGGGGGTTGGAATGAGGGGATCTTTAATGTCCCTTCCATCCCAAACCATTCTGGAAAATAATAGCAAAATATCAGCATACTGTGGAAGAAATTGAACTCTTCCCAGTGATGTGCCCCTCTGGCAAGGCTGGCAGGGCCAGAAGCTCTGAGCATCCTTCTAAACAAAGCTCAGTGGAAAACTCACCCTGTTCCTGCTATGGAGGAAAGAAGTTGTAGAGCCAGAGAACAATACACCCATCCAAACTCTTTCAAGGTTTCATTAGTTCCTAATGGAAACTTTGCAGATGGAGCAGGCAGCAATTAACAATTAACAGCAATTAACAATTATTCCTTCAACTTGCTTCCTGCTGGAAAAAGGAGACAATTAAAGTTTCTTATGCTGTCCTTGTTCTTGTCCCTCTCTACCTTAGGAATTGCATTATAAAGGAATAATTTTATTTAGCAAAGTACCTGTTTTAGCTTGTGGTAAATAGTTGCTCCGTTAGGGAGAGTTTTTTAGAAGTGCCTGAAGATACAGCTGAGTACTCCCCTTTCAGGTGTTTGGGAGAGGAAGAGGGAAATCTCATTTCAAAATCATAAAGATTTTTTTTTTAATGGAGCAAAACTACAGTGAGCCAACTTTCTGTCTCACTGAAAAGTGTGGGTAACTGAGCTGTGTAGGACACAACTCTCCTGCTCTGCATGTAGTGTGAAGAAGTGTCTTGTCCTCAGGACTATGGCAACTCCTGTTCCTAATTCCAGTATAAATCCATGTGAGACTGAAAAAGATGTTGCTTTCCTTCTTTCCCTCCCAAGTGCTTCTTCCTCCCCATACCCAAACACTGATTAAAAGCTTGTACATCCAGGTAGATTGTTTGGGAAAATGAGCTTTCCAATGTGAGTTTATCTTTAACCAGATGAATTTCCCAGCTGCCAAAATATTGATGTGCAGGAGGGGGAAAGGAGGGGATGGGACCACTCAGTGAAGCAGGAATTGCTCTCTCTAAAGCCACAGAGTAAACTTGTCTTGTGGGTTGAGAGCAAGAACTTCTCTCTTCTTTACTTTGAGCCACAAACCTATATTTAGGTAGTTATGACAAGAAGAAAAAGCACAGAAGTCCCTACTAACTCCTTCTCCTCCTGTAACTTCTTCACAACCTCTGCTCAGAAGCTACCAACCTGCTTCCATCCAGGACAGGCTGACTGAAGAAGAGATATTGTGGAATAATACTGCATGAGTCACTAATACTGAACTGTGAATGCAAGAGATCCCCTGTAATTAATCATTTAGAAACAGGCCATTAATACTCCAAAGACTGTAATTCATACAGCTTCTGTCAGATTTGTTATCCAGATCAGAGGATAAAAGATAGGGGTTGCAAGGATCTGAGGAGGAAGCAGCCCACAAATCTTCAGTGCAAGCTCAGCAGTGAGAAAAGCAGCATTAAACTGCTCATCCATCTTAGAGGAGCTGCCTGGACCAGGGTGTGTCACCCCACATATCCCTTCAGAGACAGAAACAACAAAGGCAGTGTGGATCTTGGTTCCTCCAGAAAGGATAATGGAAGTCTCCATGTCTGGAAGTATTTCAGTGTCTATGAATGCACCTGGCACAGCCAGAGAAGCTGCAGAGGCAGAAATCCAGGTGGGATGTGAATGAGTTGACACAAAATAGGTGTTTACCACTACCTGAGAGACCTCAAAATGCCACTTCTGCTGCTCTAAGAGGATGTGACTTTTCCTTGGCTTTGCCATCCCATTCATGTCTTGGATGCCCTGGGGTATCACAATCTCCAGCCTTGGCTGGAGTCAGGTGAAAAACTCTCTGCCTGTGCACTTGAAAATTAAATAAGACTTAAAATATTACTGCCCTGCTCTGCATTAGTGGCTGCAGCTCAGCCCTCAGGTGTCTGATCAGCCCAGAATTCCCTGCTCTCAGCTTGTGGAAGACAAACCTGTTTGACTCCTCTGGAGTCAGAAAGAGTGAGATTTCTCTAGAAAATGCATGATGCTGGATCCTCAAACCTTTTTCTCTACAGTCCCATCAACCAGCCTTGCCAGCTCTTTTCTGTTCCCAGCCACATCTTAAAACCAGTGTGGTCACAGAACCACAGGATGGTTTGGGTTGGAAGAGACCTTAGGGACCAACCCTGCTGCCCTGGGCAGGGACACCTTCCACAGGAGTCATCCCTTGCTGAAATATCTAAAAGAGGCATTACTGAGCTGCAGGCTGAGATGTCCACTCTCTAAATTAAGATTCCCACCAGTATTTAATCTGCATGGTAAGGTGGTGTCTAGGAAATATCTTATGACTATTTCTTTACAGCTTTGTAGTTTTTCTGAAATGTCACCAAATTTTATCATTTGTATCTTTCTGTCCACTTCTAAAAATTACCCAAATACACAATCATTTATCTGAACCAATCCTGTCCTCACATGCCTGTCAATAATTCTAATTAAAAATTCATCTAATGCTTTTTTGCTTCATGTTTCTAATGCCCTATCAGTAAAAAATTAAAGACAGATTTGTCTGAAATAAGTTATAATTGAGAATGTCTTTTCCTATTCTACATGAAGGAACTCATCTTCAAAGCAATCTGCACAAATCCCATTAACAGCAATAACAGAATTTGTGCAAGTAACTCCCCAAACACCACTTTGAACATTAAGCCCTTTACTTAATTCAATATCAGATAAAAAAACACGATCTAAGGCAATGCAAAGACTTGATATTCTGGTTTGTGTTTCACAGTGGACTGGAGACTCACACACAGAGACACATCCAGGCATATTGATGCCACAGCTTAACAACTTTAAATGAAAACAGAAAATCTGCTCCTTATTAAAGGAATTAAATTGGGGGAGAGGGGGGAAGAGTAAAGGAAAAGGCCCCCAGCATCAACCTCAAACAGCAATTTCATTCCCAGAAGAGAAATGAGATCTTCTTTGAGACCTGTAGACACAATCTCTTCCTCCACTACTTCATTCTTAACAAATATTTGGGTTCTTTCCTACCCTGCCCTCCCACACACAAACGCAGTGTACTCTCATAAAAATTCAGATTTCACCCAGAAATGCCATGACCAAGGTGCCACCCAGCCACCCTCTTAGGGACACTGTGTTCTCAAGCACTTGAAGGAGAGGGAAGGTTATACATTGACATTTTAATTATGCTAGAGACCCTGGAGCAGGGAGCAGGAGGAAACAGATTCCAAATTTTTCACTGTGACACTGCAAGATGTGTAGGATCACCCTGGCCTGCCTCAGTGGCTCATGTGATAAGAGAAGACAGCAGGACTTCCCCACTGAAAAAGGATGTATGAATTTATTCCAAGTTCTTGGTTGAAGATATTCTCATTAATGTATTTATCACTTTTAATAACAGAGGTTAAAAACGAAGTCAAGTTCTAAGGCACCTGCAGTTGTGGATTCTGAGCAAGCACAGAACAAAATGAGGGTTATTTCCCTCAATGAGATGATATTCCAGGGCTTTAACCCAGGCTTAAGAAGATCCTTGGAGGCAGAGAAGTCCTTAGATGGTCGAGGTTACTGTTCTTCTCTCCTTTTGTGCTTCTCTCTATTGTCTCCTATTTTCTATTCTTCTATTTCTTCTAGTCTTCTATTTCTATATTCTTTCTATTCTTCTATTGTCTTCTATTGTCATTTTGTGACAGAGCACAAGATCAAGGTGTCCAACAAAGCCTGGCACTCAGGAGCAGGGCAGAGTGGTTGTGGCTGGGAACCCGCTGTGCTCAATCCCTCCTTGGCCAGGCAAAGTCCTGCTCTGGAGGCTCTGAACAGAAAACTGCACTGGTAAAATGCAATTCAGGTCAATCAGACATCCAGGGGCTCAGCAGAGCTTGCAGTTTTCCTGTGCAGACACAAATTTTCACAGTTTGGATGTCTGAGGTCCTTCCAGCTACGAACAACAGTGAATTTCAGAGGAATGTTTGCATTTTGATGTGGTGATCTCCCCCAGCACACTTTTCCCTAGAGGCAAGTGTGAACTCATCTTAAACCAGTGGGATTACGGTCCCTGATTCCTGCAAGGTCCTCAGGTCTCAGTGACAAGTCCATGAAACTGATAATAACATTTTCTTCCCCTAAACAGGCCCCTGCCTTTTGCTGGGTGTCATCACAGGAACTGCTGATTGCCTTGGCGGGGAATATTTTCCTTCCTTCCTTCCTTCTTCCTTCCTTCCTTCCTTCCTTCCTTCCTTCCTTCCTTCCTTCCTTCCTTCCTTCCTTCCTTCCTTCCTTCCTTCCTTCCTTCCTTCCTTCCTTCCTTCCTTCCTTCCTTCCTTCCTTCCTTCCTTCCTTCCTTCCTTCCTTCCTTCCTTCCTTCCTTCCTTCCTTCCTTCCTTCCTTCCTTCCTTCCTTCCTTCCTTCCTTCCTTCCTTCCTTCCTTCCTTCCTTCCTTCCTTCCTTCCTTCCTTCCTTCCTGGAATCCTGGAATCCTGGAATCCTGGAATCCTGGAATCCTGGAATCCTGGAATCCTGGAATCCTGGAATCCTGGAATCCTGGAATCCTGGAATCCTGGAATCCTGGAATCCTGGAATCCTGGAATCCTGGAATCCTTCCTGGAATCCTGGAATCTTTCCTGGAATCCTTCCTTCCTGGAATCCTGGAATCCTTCCTGGAATCCTTCCTGGAATCCTGGAATCCTTCCTGGAATCCTTCCTTCCTTTCTGGAATCCTTCCTTCCTTCCTGGAATCCTTCCTTCCTTTCTGGAATCCTTCCTGGAATCCCTCCTTCCTCCCTCTCTCCCTCCCTCTCCCCTGCTCCCCTCCTGTCAGGGAGTTGTGCAGAGCCACAAGGTCCCCCCGATCCCCCTTTTCTCCAGGCTGAGCCCCTTTCCAGCTCCCTCATCCCTCCTGGGGCTCCACACCCTTCCCATCTCTGTTCCCCTCCTCTGCTGTCACCTCCATCACGAGCTCTGCCTCCCCACCTCAGGGCAGAAATGATAACCACAGTTGCTTCCTTAAAGTCTAATCCATCTTAACCTTGAATTCTCTGCTTTTACTTTTATTAATTGCTACATTAATCACCAGTCAGACTGAGCTTTTCAAAATTAAATGGCCAATCCATGGCAACATCAGCTCTGTGGTTTTGCCTGGGAATATCACGCTTCATCATCCAAATGCCATCACTTTTTTTGTTTTACATGCTGTGGAAGTGCTGGGGAAAGGCTTGTTGCTGGAGGTCTTATTTTGACACCCATCTGAAGGTCAGGTTAAACAAATGCCAAATAGGAACAAGATTTGTCTAATTGGTCTTGCCTTGCAGAGGGGAAGCAGTCAACCTGACACCTCAAGGTGTCCTGCAGCACTATTTTTTCTCTGGTCTTAAGATTTTATGACATATGAGAGAAGACAGCATAATTACAACTTTGGCTGAGATGTAGTTATAAAATCAACTTACAGTAATTGAGTACAGACACTACAGCAAGAGGTGTATCAGTCTTAAGTAAATATTGTAGCAGTAGAGGGACTTGGAGAATCATTAAATCTCACAGAAAGGCATGAATCTTGAAATTAAAAAAGCAATAAAACTGCTATTAGCAGCAGCAGTAACAGCAACAACATGCTTATTAAAAACAATAATTATTTGCCTTGAAAGTCTGTCTCGAAACCTTGGGAGTGAAATTTAACTACCTGCTTGTTTTGTTCATTTTTGTATGCAGGAAAGAAGGATGGTGCTCCCTCAGAGACCTGAAAATATAACTTTTGTTTGTAGGTGTTTTTTTGCAACAGGGATGGTTGAATACATGTTGGTGCTCATACTTCAGCTTACATGACTGCTTCATTGTGTCAACAAATCAGATCAATTATCTAGAAATCTTTCACAAATTAATTGCACGTGAAAAACACTAAAAATGGATGTGTCTTCAAAATCTTGGCCTGGGATACCAGAAGCAAGACTGGCTGGTAGGTATTTTTCCCCTGAGGAAATTATGCATGGCAACCATATTTCATGTGTTGGTCATTAATTTCAAGGAACTCAGTTGGAATATCTTGCCAGAGTTTTACTAAAATCACTCAATATTCTCCCAAAATTATCTCTGCAGAGCTCTGAGTCTTGCCTGAGCTGGGGCAGAAATTTAAAAACCAGTGTCCAACCTTTGCATTACTTTTAAATGACTATGTAATGAGCTATGGGGAGATACACTGATTTATTTTCACCTCTGGATCCTAAAGAATATCATAAACCATTCAAATTTTTGCTTTTTCACCTCTGGAGCCTGAGGAATATCATAAACTATTCAAGGTTTTGCTCTTTTGGTTTTATGTCGCCATCAGATTCACCTCAGAATTATTTCCTTTGATAAATCCTTCAGTGATTTCCTTTGATAAATCACCTTCCAGTGAGCTCTTTCGTGGTCCAGCAGGCCATTTGTCAACACCCAGCAGTACCCACTGCTCTGATGCTTTATTCCCAAGGCTGTCTGGACAGGTCACTTCACTGAGCACCTGCACTCCTGTCCCTCCCAAAGCCTGGGCTCCAGTACAGTGTCATGAGTCAGACCACAGGATTATCATCCCAAGACTTGTTGACATTGTAAAATAACAATTTTTCAATGGCTTGATTCTTTTTTAAGCCACCCTACCTCCATTTGCTTGCCCATGATTGTGTTTTTGCCTGATGGAAAATTGCATTTTGTTTCTCTCCTTTTGCTGTATCCACAAGAGACATCTAAATAGGATTGATGGAGCAAAACCAAAAAGAGTCATCCAAACACTTGTTAGCCAATTCTGCTGACTCTGTGCTCACTTTCTGCCCTGCACACATGAGTGGATGGTGTCTGGGTGTGAACTACCCTGCTTTCACTGACAGGGAACGGGTGAGGAGACCAGTGGCAAATGCTTGGTAGCCAAGCCAGCCCAACAAACAGAGACCTTTAGAGCAGGACTCAGGAGGCCATCGAGAGGTCTGAAAGGTGACAGGCCTTGCAAAGCTGGAGTTTAAGCTCAGCACAGCCTGTTAAGTGCAGGGAAAACGTCACAGACACGTAACACACACACAAGGGTTTGTCTGGCAAAGCAGGTGTGTCTGAAGCCCACCCTCTGGAGTTCACAAACAGCTTTTTTTTCCCCACAGCAGAATGGCTTCCCCCATCTTCATTGGCTGCTGTGCACCTGGGGAAGTTTTATTTTCTGTCTCCTTACTCCACGTGCTGTGGCCCTGCTGTAACTCTCATCCTGCCACCATCAGCTCCTCTGTCACCACCCCCTCCTTTGCCTGTTGCTCATTGAATTATTTTCATTCCTGTCTTTCACCCTGCTCCCAACACTTTTTAAAAACACTCTTGGATGCTGCTTTGTCTCCTCACCACCCACCACCTTTCTTGTTTCATGTCCTGCTTCTGGGAAGAAATCAAGATGCCTAAACCCAAATTATCCACCTTGGCGTCCATGCAGGGCTGAGGCAGGTTGGCTGTGCTGTACTTCTGGAAGTCTGGGGGCTCAGTGAAGGCAAAACCAATCCAGGCAGCTTGGACACATACATACATCAAAGCACAGCCCTGTCAGACAAAAAAAAAAATACCCTGGAGAGATATATGACTTATTGTTACTTTATTAACAACGTGGCTTACAACTGTTTCAAGTAAAAAGGGATTTCATTCTGAATAAAAATTAAAATATAACTCTGAATATAGATTTTCACTTATTTACATGGAAACATATATACAGAATAGAATCTTACAGCAAACTGACAACATGCCCTTCGCCCTGGGAACTTTAAAAAGTAAAAACACCAGCATTGATTGATTTATATGTATATATATACACATACATATACACACACATATATATACATATATATATACACACATATGTATCAACACACCAAAGGGATTATGTACACAAACTTCGAGTCAAAAGCTTCAGTACAAACTGGAATGCAAAACAATTCAAAGTTTTCCAACATGCACCACCACGAATGGAGCATAACTGCTGGTTGTGGAGCCAATTCCTGCTGTTCCAGGAGAGACAGAAGGGTTGAAGTGCTTGCCTTGTCCTACACAAGGCACATGAAAAGACTCAACTTCCTTCCAAGGCTGCATTTGAGACTTTCACCTCCTTTGGAACACACAGGACACCCCTGCCTGTGCATGTGAAAGTGTCATGGAATCATTCCCCAGGTTTTCCAGAAAGCAGGTCCCTGAAGGTGAAGGCTGCTGGAACAACTTGGCACATCCTGACCAGGTTTGGCAGAACAGGGATTGGGAAATGGAATGGACACATTTTTCATGTATAAACTACAGACATTTATATGTCCATAATCTCCAGTGAGGCTGGAGCAACAAGAAGCAAGGTGGGGTGCCCTGGGAATGAGCATTTTCATCCTGTCACATCACAACACAAGAGTGTTTTGTATATCCACAACCTGAACTCAGGGCAATGTCACCTTTTCCTGTGGGAGAGAGCTCAAGTTTCAGCCTGGTATTTCCTATGGAGCTCTGGAAGGTGCAAGAGGAGAGTCTTCAGCCCCCAAAAGACACACAGGAGTTGGGTACAATGAAGAAAGACTGATTTTCCCTCCTATCCAGCCAAGGAGCCTAGAGACACCTGAGCCAGATTTCTCTGTCTCCGATGGGAAAAAACAAAATTAGAACCTTTCAGCATTGTAGCTCTGAGTCTACTGCCAGCTTCAGTCCCTCCTCTCACCTGGCCCCTGCTGAGACTCAAAAACCATCTCTGCTGTGGAAAAGAAAAGCTTTAAGGACCCCAGCTGTGCTTCTGTTCTGAGAAGTCCCTCTCCACAAGCCCAGAACTCCAGGCTCTCTCCTCTTGAAGCCCTCTCTCCCCTCTCCCATATCCTTGGCAGTGATCCAGACTTACCTTTTTCACTGCAAAAAATTAACACGATAGACTGAAAAAAGAGCAAGGCCACGAGTATTTGTAAGTATGACCCAGGTTTGTGCAGTTCAGGTGTCTTCTGCAAGAGAATTCCTGTGCATGGCACCAAATCACTGCAAAACCACTCTTACTCTGCAGGACAGCTGACATTTAAAGCACTGCTGGGCTATAAAATTCTCATCTTTGATGACTGGCTCATATTCTATATGCAGCCATTAACACCATTTACACTTCTTGCTGGAGTATTGTACCAAAGAATAAATGAGACCATTAAAGGCTTCTGCTCCTTTATTGGGAGTTCATGAGCACCTAAGGACACAAGTCCTCTCTTGTGAAGTCTGGCAGACTGCAGCTGCATTTCTGCCTGCTAGGAGAAGGAGGCATTTAAATTTTCTGTTAATTAAGTGCAGGCTTTTTGACTTCTGTGAAAGAGAAACTGGTGAAGAATTGGTCCCACAGGCCACACATCTGTGAGGGCCCTAACACTAACCTCAGATATTTCTGGATCAAATACTGAGTAACAGATTCCTTTAGTTCTGGGTCAGCTGATGTGGTAAGAATATTACTGATGGGAAAATATACATGCATCCACATTTTGAAAGAATTTTTACATAAATATACTGTATAAAACATCTCCAAAACTCCCAGGACTGTGGGTGAAGGGATATTTGTTGAGTGTATCCAAGTTAGAAAGTGTACAGTCACAAGAAAAAAAAAAATCCTGATGTTCAAGATGTTGCAGATTACAGAAAATATTTCCTGGAGTAAGGAAATCAGCTTTGCAATCCCAAGCAATGGAAACTACAGCGTGACATATCTTAGCACCAAAATGGAGCCCTTGGGACTGTATTTATCCACTTGTAATAAAGCTGGTTTTAATGGTGTTCAGTTGCAGCATGTTCTCTTTTGGCACTTGAACTTGGAAACGAGAGGAACACTCCGAGTTCATCGTTCTCCAGATGCACTGCACCAGAAAAGCACAAAGTTTCTGAAGTGGTACAGAGCTTCTGAAACACTGAGATGGCACAGCAGCTCTGCCAAATTCCATTTTGTGCCCTGAAAAGACCAAGGCAGGCTTTAAGGTGACTAAATGTTGATTCTGGCAGCCCAACATCACCCGGCTTGCCTTCAGAAGGCTGAGATGGGGACACCACACAACTGGGACTGCAACAGGATGAAAGTTAAAGCCAAGGAATGGTGAGTTTCCAGTTTAAGGCAAATTAGCTGTTTGCCCAGAGTCAAATAAAGGAGTTTAGGTGTCCCACTGAGAAACCTTTTAAATCCCAGCAGAGATCCAAATAGCCCTGTCAGGGTGGGTCAGGCCATCTTAGCTAGGACATGCATCCACTGGATCCTTCACCAAGGACAGGATGTGCCTGGACTTTGGTGTTTTCTGAGGGCACACAGTATTTTTAGGAGGTTTCTGCATCCTGCAGGACCAAACTATCAAGGGTTATGGAATATGGACAACAGAAAAGAGCCGGAAACCCTGAAATTCTCCTTAGAGCTGAGAAACCTTCATGCCTCTGAAAGGTAGGAAAAGCCAGGGTTTGGTCATCTTGGCAGCTGTGTTTGTGAGCTGAAAAATAAAGAAAAGCCCTGAAACCAAAGATCACTTTTCTTGAAGAGCATCCATGACAGCAGGAGGAAAGCAGGACAACCAACGAGGCAATCATGGACACTCCCTAAGTTAATGATTTAATCCAGTTTCAGAGATGGATGCTTTGGGCCTGAAAAGTGGGAATTGGCTGATTCTGTCAAGGTGAGGGTTGTGAAGGGAGCAGGGACCTGCCCATGGATCTGCTCAGCCTGACTGAGAGCAAGCTCCAAAGAAGCCAGTGCAGATAAAGAGGAGCAGGCACCATACACTCTTCAGCCCCCTATTTTTGTTCCAAAAATGCCCATCTTTGGTCCTATGCCCGAAGAGAGCTCAGTAACACCTGCACAGCCTTCCTGTGGGAGCCAAGTGTTCTGTGTCAGTGTGCTGAAGGTCAGCATCCAACAGCCCAGAAATAACAGCAGGGCTGCTCCCCAGCCCTTGGCAATGGCCTGGCATAACCACGAGTTCAGCACTTCACAGCAGTGCCTTGTGCAGCTGATGAAACAACAAACTTCAGGCACGGATGCCAAATTCAGACCAGGGAGGGGAGATGTGGCTTCACCACTGTCATTAGTGCATCTCTGAAACTGCAGCAGTTTCTGAATTTAACTTGGAATCAATCAGGTCTGGAACAAAAACCCCACAAACTTACAGCGGTTTACACTTCTACATTGCAAAGTGGTATTTTACTCTAGCAAGACTGGATTTCCATCATCTCCTTTGAAGTTCATTACTCCAAAGCTTTACTGATGTTCCACAATTGAAACAAAGTCCAGAACAAGATTGATTAGTTCCTTCTGATCTCTGCTCAATCTAAGTACATTGCCCAGTCAAACTCCACACCACCCATTCTCCACTTGTACAAAAAATGGCCCAAGAAGTTCAGCTCCAGCTTTTCTGGAAAGCAATCAAAGCAACAGACAACAGTACCCCAATCCTGTATCTCTTCCCAACCTGCAGACTAAAAGGAAATAGTAAAGCATTTACCACCCAAGGTAATTTTAACATAATTTCGGGTTATCAACTTCTCTGAGAGCACACAAAGAGATAAATGAGGCAACACTGAGAAACAATAAAGTGAAAGACAAATAGTGAGGAGAGAGAAACCTGTGGAAATAAAAGAGCCAGTGCAAGATAAAATTAAAACCTTTTTTTGTTGTTATTTAATAGTTTGAGTTTTGAATATCATTTAACTTCCCTGAACAACCAGTAAAGATTCCCATGTTCTTGGCTCAATGCTTCACCCATTCCCTGACTGGCCAGCACTGGAGCTGGTTGCTCTCAGAGTCTGTGTGTGTCTGCTCCCCAGTCATGCCTCCATGAGGAATTAGCTGCCATAGGAATATCTACAGTTACAAGGCTGATGGAGACAAATAATGACATTTCTGCAGTGCGTCCTAGAAGGCATTAAGTGTCTCTGACAAATCCAAGAGGCCAGAAACTCCAAGAACATCAGAGCAGCAGCAGAAGCTGGATTTGACGAGTAAAGAATCAGTGCTGGGACGCTGTTTAGCAAACAACCTTTCTGCTTCCCTTCCTTGGAATGTCCTCATGCACCAGTTCTCCTGACAGAATCCTCCCAGGAGCTGTCTCCTGCTGACAGATGTAACACCAGGACTGGGCTGAAGTGAGGAGGAGCTGGGAGAAGCAGCCTCCCTGATTTTCTCAGCTGTTCTCTCACTTTGCTGGGTGCAATCCTTCTGTCTTCAGAGGCGAAACACTGAGCAACACTTTTAGGGGACCCTGAGAGGGATCCAAAGTAGTTTTCAAATCAGTTACACTGACAGATTTCACTCCTACTGTCAGTAGGAAATCCAGTCTAAACCCAGTTTTTTAACATCTGCCCCACTACAGAACCCTGTTCCCGGATTTCTGAAGAACAAAACCCCATCATTTGATGCAGAGGCAACTAACACTGCCTTGAACTGATTAAAACTCGGACAAGACCTTCAGAACAAAGCAACAGATCCAGTCCTGCTCATGTCCCATGTAAGCACATTTCTGATGAAGTCTCAGCATCTGGTCCAGCCTGCAGCAGTTGCACCCATCCCATCTCTCAGTGACAAATCAGGAAACTTGCTGAAACACAAGCTGGAAATTCCCAAGTGATACATGGCAGAGTCAAAGCTTCTTGCCTAAAACACTCTCTGGGCAATATCTGGATGTATTCCACAGTATTTATATCTCGAGGTTCCCCCCTCTTCTCCAAAGAATTTAAGAAGGAAACCAATGAAGGCGAAGGCAGCAGCTGCTACAGGTGTTGGTCAGTAGGTTCTTCTGAGCACAGGGGTCAGCAGGAGTCCCTGACAGTCTGCTGTCACCATATGGCTCAAAGACAGGTCTTGGGTTTAAGAGTTAAGATTGTGACAAGAATGTACAAGAATGGAGCATTGTACAGCTCCTATCACAGACATATTCAGTTGATTGTGCAGAGCCAGCATGGCTCAGGATGTGCTGCTGCCCCACCAGGTCTTGTGTCACTCCTGTCAGTCCACTGCAATTTTGTCTGATATCACAGAGACCATGGCTTGAGTCCCCTCTCAAAATTCAGCCAGGAATAACCATTATATGCCTGATGTAACACTTCTTGCTTTTGTAAAACCAGAGAGGTGGGAGGAAAAAAAAAAAGTCCATTCATCACCAAGGTCAAACTTGCAGTTCAACCCTAGGTAAAGCTACAAATGATGACTTACATTTCAATATGAAAGAAGAGTGTCAGAGTTGACTAACAGAAATGTTCATGTCCAGAAGTTGTCCTAGACAAACCGTGGCCACCTGGAAATGTCTGACCCTTCTCCTTGGGAATGTGTAGGTTTGGTATGGTGACAAACCACCTGATCCATGCTGGCCTTGCACCACTGGACAATGAGTTGGAGAGGCTCACGAGGAGAGATGCCAGCAGTCTTTCCATGTGCTTCACAAGTACAGAAAAGTGAGTTCCATTTGTAGCTCTTTTTCTTTTTGTGTTTGCTTTTCTTCCCCCTACGCATTAATTCCCAGTGCTTCCAATTCCACTTGTTCTTGGAAAACAAAAAGGATATGGGGGAAGAAAACCCCTTGAACAAGCTGAAATGGTAAAAAAAGGACAGGGAACAAGGAGGGGCACAGGAAGGAATGGAGAAGTGCAGTCAGTTGGCATACTGTGCATAGAAAGCAACTTTTACTCGCTCGATCTGGTGGCACAGTTTGATGGCTGGACCCAGTTTCAGCTCCATGCACTCCTGCACCGTGGGCAGTGTCAGCAGCAGGAGTGCCTGGCCATCGATGTCCTGGGGAAAGAAACACAGGGGAAAACTGTTTTGTTTCTGGACTCTGGAGGAGAGAATGCATAAGCAAGTTTGGAGGAACGAGAAGGGCAGTTTGCCCTAAAAATTAAGCTCTTTTATCCTCTGCTTTTTCCTCACACTTTGACACTGCCCATCTCCTTTCCCTGAGATACAACATGGCTTTTCAGAAGTTGTCCAGTGTCTTTTCATAGCTTCTCACCATAACCTCCAGCTTGGGAAAAGCCTCCCAGTTGCTGAAATGAGGGTCACCTAAAGAACCTCTGCAGAGTCCACAGAGTTCTGATCAGTCCCATTTTATGCCTGAGGAACTGAAACAAGGGGCAGGCTGCACACAGACACTAGGAGACACAGGAGGGAGCTGAATGGAGAAATGGATGCTGGTCCCACTGCCAAGCCAGACACTTTCCCCACCTCCTCTGGCCCACAATTTGCTCAGCACAGGTTTATGTCTGCCTTGCTCCATGCCCTGCACCCAAGTCCACCCGGAATCTGCCTTGTTCCACTGCTGAATGACCAAGAGAGGAGCCTGGACCACCCTAAGCCCTTGCAATCTCTAATGTCTCACAATCCCAGAACTAGGCTGGAAAGGACCTTTGCAGGTCATGCCTTTCCCTCAAGCATAACTATGCACCTAAGTCCATGAACTAGTACCCTGGATGAGCAATTTTATTGGGAACTTCTGTTGGCTTTATGATCCTCTTCTTAATAAAGAACTCAAGTTCTCTTTATTCTTTAATGGACTGAGATGATCAGGCCACAAAACTGCTTTTTACTCTTCAGAGAGGATCAGAATCTACGCACAGCAACTCACAGGCAACATAAACTCCCCAGGACAGCCCTGATTAGGCAGCATTGAACACAAGGAGGATTTACTTGAATTGCTGCTTTGATCAGGACTGTCCACAGCTCAGGTCCATCCTCCACTGAAGGCTGAAGGCACAGATCATTGCACCAGGGCTTCACAAGGAAAAGCTCCAGTCATCTGTGTTTGATTCAAGCCCCTATCAAACTCTCTGGCAAAGAAGAGCCAGGGTTGGCTTCCAAGCCCTGGCACTGCTCCAGGCTGGTTAACAAATGGTTGGAGCTCGCTGTGACACAGAAACTGCAGCATCCTGCTCTGGGGAGTTTCACTCACTCCAGACTCACCCTCCACCTTCTCCCAAGCCACAGCAGCTGGAGTCATCCATGGTGAGGAATCAGAGACAGTTCAATGAGCAGCTGGCCACACCACTGACTAATTAACCACACCTGCTTCTTCCTAACTACAGCTTGTTAGTGCTGCCCTTTACCCTCAGCAGTGGCTGCTACTCATTAGCCAAGGAATGGCTTTTTCCACATAAACTTTACACACTCACACTGGCTTGAGCTGAAGAACATTGGTTTCTGAAAAACCTATCTGCTTAATGGGGAGAAGACTGGCATCTCCTAAATTTAGGTCATCCAAGGTCTACCTGGCAGATCTTCAGAAGAACACAGTTAGGAATTAGGTATCTACACACTCGGGACATTGAGGTGTTAGTGGCAAAATTCAGACAGCCAGTTTGGGCTTCAAGCAGCACTTTTCTGCTTCCCAGGCCATTATTTTAGAACAGGATGGAATCCATGTGCCTGGAGAAAGCCTGGTATGTACCAGGTAACCATTACCTGTTTTTACACTGAGGCTCCTGCCTATGGGACATCAGTATGGCACAGTGGACCTTGGCATGAAAGGACTAAGCCTCCTTTTCCACAAGGGTTTTTCACAAGGCTATTAAGTTTCTGGACTCTCTGAGCATCTGGCAAGGCTCTGACTCAAGTTTCTAAGGGTTTTCATGCCTTGCCAGAATTGGTGTTTATAACTTGGCCTGATGGATCTGAAGCCTGGTCAGTCTCAGTACCAAAGGCCCAGCCAGCAAGGTGGGATGTGCTGTAACATGAACAGGCACCACAGACACAAAGGGACAAGTGACAAAATGACTTTTACCTGCTCCTGAAATATTTTGGCAAGGGGTGCACAGTCAGTGAGTTTAATAAACCTCACAACATCAGTCACAGTCCACTCCAGTGGGTTACTATCCAGGACGAGCTTCTCTTCCTCTTCTTGCTTAATTTCCTGCGAGGAAAAAAATCATAAAGAAAGGCTTTTATAAAGCGAACTACCTCCTGTGGATAACCAGGACAGGGTTATTAATGGTAAAATTCAGCCAGCCAGTTTGGGCTTCAAGCAGGCTTGAAGCAGATTTCTGCTTCCCAGGCCAGTATTTCAGAACAGGATGGAACCCATGTGGCCTGAAGAAAGCCTGGTATGTACCAGGTAACCATTACCTGTTTTTACACTGAGGTTTCTGCCTGTGGGACATCAGTATGGCACTATGGACCTTAGCAAGAAAGGACTAAACCTCCTTTTCCACAAGGGTTTTTCACAAGGCTACCCTGACCAAAAGGGTGTCAGGCTGTATTCTGACTCTGTCAGTGTTTGGGGTTTGTTCTCTGTAATACTGCATTTCTATTTTAATTTTCCTAGTAAAGAACTGCTATTCCTACTCCCACATCTTTGCCTGAGAGCCCCTTAATTTCAAAATTATAATAATTTGGCGGGAGGGGGTTGCCACTCCCCATTTCCAGAGAGGCTCCTGCCTCTCTTAACAAACACCCGCCTTCCAACCCAGGACACAAAGGGCACACACACCCACCTCCTTGGCTGGCGTGCCCTTCTCTGCCTCGCTGCAGGGCTGGGGCTGGGCTCTGCGGCTCCGCCGGGCTCTCTCGGTGCCAGGAGGCCGGTCCAGCTCGGTGCTGCTCCGCAGGGTGACGGCTCTGCGGGGCCGGGCCGAGGGCACCTCGGCCGAGGACGTGTCGGTCTGGTCGTCGCGCAGCTCCGAGCTCGTCTCCTCGCTGCCCGTCTCGTCCTCCAGCGCGTCCGCCTCGTCATCCTCGCTCTCCTGCACACACAAACGTCATCCAGGTGATGGTGTGACAATTGATAAAAGATTCGTGTTACTCATAAAAGCATTGGGGTTTGCATAAACCAGAATACTAAGCTCTGAAGTGAAGCATGGACACTAGATAAAGGAAATTATACGATTAAATAATTCTGTTTAAAATCACCTTGTTATGTTATGTTATGTTGTATTATGTTACATTACGTTATATTATGTTATGTTTTTCAAATAAGTTGTATCAGCTACCAGCTTGTGAAATCGGACTTCCCAAAAAGCCCTTCCTGCCTTTGTCTAATCAATACAGCCTATCCCAAAAACCAGACTCCCAGAACTTCTCTGGTGGTTATCTACAAAGACCAGACCTCCAGAACTTCCCTGGTGGTCATCTACAAGGACCGGATGGCTATCTGTGACTAATTATCACCCAAAGGCTTTGTAAATTTGTGAACAACGAGAACCCACAGTATAAGAAGAGGCTGCAAACCAAGGTTCGGTGGAGCGTGGAGTGGGCGGTGACCCCTCGCGTTCCCCAGCGCGCTGCTTGCTCTTTCTATATTAAATAAAGCAATCTAAATTTTTGCTAAATATCGAGACTTCTGTCTCTCATTTATAACAATGGGCACGGCAAACCCAAAGGCACTGGGGTCACACTGCATCCCCACAGCCGTGCTGCTCCGGGGTGGTTTCATTTTAACCCAATTACCTCGTTTCTCCTCACAGCGCTAAGTGAATTAGCCCTCTGTGGATGCTGGCGAGAGCCAGGGAAAACAGCAGTTTGAGTTTTCCCAAACTACTCAAAGGAAAACAGAAGAGAAAGAATCAATAACAAAGTTTAGCACCTAAAAAAGTGTGTAAGAAACGTAATGTTTTAGTAAAAACATGTTTACAAAAAGTGCTGCCTTCCTTAGACCAATGAGCTTATTCTATCCTTAGTTCAACGAACCAGTCTATAAAATTGTGTCTACTCCTGCAATAAATCGCTTCTTCTGCTTTCTAAATAAAGCCTGTGTTGCTGTATTCTTTTGCCACTCCCTAGCCTTACAGGGACAGCCCTCGATTTAGGTTTGTTACAAAATGCCTCAGGAAAAAAAAAAGTATGCACCAGGAAATTCTTTTTTTCCTCCCAACTAAAGGTCGACAGCAATAACTCATCTGGCATGAAATGTTTCTTTCTTGGGCTGGTATCTCAAAACTTGTGGCGCTGCAGATGTGCACGAGTAGAAATGGAAAATACTAAGAGGATAAAATGGAATTCAGGTTGACTGAGATGAAATAAAATCAGAAACAGACTTGACTTTGAACTTTCACATTGCTTCAAATTGGTTTGGGTGTTATTGGTCCTGAAAAATAGGAAATTTTGGTGCCTTTTGAAAATGTCTAGATGTTCAAGATAGCACTCTTTTAGTGACATTTCTGCAAAACTCGGGACAGAGGATTTCACCCAGATTTCCCTGCTTTCAGCTCAACACTGAACTGCTGAAGGTGAAGCTCAAAGTTCCATTTGAAGTATTATACCAGATTCTTGTTATTTCTGTCACACATGGCTTACAAGCACTCACCAACTGATGGAAATTGTGCATTTTGAACTTTACATACATAAAACTGCCCAAATGGCTTTGACAGATTATCTCTGATCCAAGTGTGAGGAGGCACCCAAAGCCATATGCTCAGGTCTTGAGTGGAAGAGCAATTTAGACAAAGATAGTTGTACTGGCTGAAAGGTTGAAAAACTTGGCTAATGGTTGATTTAAGCTTAACATAAGTTTAAGTTCCTTTGAAGCAGGTATAATCTAAGGAAATGAAGCAGAACTACACCTAAATGAGGACCAAGCCATGAAGATTCAGGCAATCAAAGAAAGCTGAATAAAATAACCCACTCTAGCTGAAGTAGAGGGAATTTAAGTAAACCAATTTTATTTCACATTGCACAAAGCAGCAATCACTGGCACTCAGCTGAAGAAGTGAAACCACACGTGAGCTCTGTTATTGCCACCATGGGAAAAGCCCCCAGGAAAAAAGCCCACACAGAACTAAGTCTATTCCAGGTTTAATTTGGACATGAATCTTTGCTGAGGCTCAGACACCCCGTTGGATCACACAGCAGACTGGCAAGACTGAGCCCTCAAATTCCATGTAGTTGGGACACAAACCATTTGCTTGTATGCTAAGGCTTGATGTTTGTGAGACAAAAATATTAGGAATAGTTAATGAAAAAAATAAAATTCTTTGAAATCAAAATAGCTATGAGCTATTATTATTTATGACAACACTTGGAGATCTTAAACATAGATCACAGAGCTCCTTAACTCTGCTAAATGCTTTGCAAAGCACCCAACAGGCTCATCTGCCTGCTTTTAAGGAAGGAAGTAAAATAAAGTGATATAAGGCAGCATGTCAGCCAGTGAGCCTTGGGAAGGTAGGAGCAAAACATCTGCTTGCTACCTCCGAAATGGAGAAAGTAAAAATCCCCAGAGTGCCCCAATAAAACCAGTCTGACCTTAGAAGAACAGAGCAGCAAGGAAGGATCCAAAATAGAAACTGGAAGTGTTCAGGTGTGCTGAGAAGCCCCCCAGAGGAATGGGGGACAAGAAGAAGGCACCCAGGGGGTTTTGCTGATGTATCCCAGTGTGACACAAACCTCTGCAGAGCCTGCAGCATTCGAATCCACAGCTGATGATCTCCTTTTCTTCTGCACAAAGATGGATTTCCGCCTCTTTCTGCGTCTGGCTGGCTTGACATGGCCACTTTTCATGTTGTTATTTTCCCCAATCGGTGGCTTAATGATTTTTTTCCTCTTCCCATAATAATAAGCTGAAGAAATGAAGCACAATGCCCATTAAAAACTTTAACCACCCAAAGAAGGGAACCTTGGCTTGCTCCTTGCTACAGCGTCAGGACTGTATTCTAAGTGCAATTTAAACTTTAAAATACATTGATTTGGGGAAAAAAAAGTGCAGCATAAATAGGTCATGTTGGACTAGCACAGAGTGTTACAGCTCTTATGTATCCAGATTTATTGATGATGAATGAAGACTTCAGAATTTAACAATGTGTTTAGGCAGAGCTGAGCAGTGATTTGGAGGGAAAGAGGCCAACAAGTCCCAGATTTGATCCAATGCAGTTCTGTGTGAGGTAACAGTCTCAGACACCCTTCCACTTGCTAAAGTTTTCAGCAGAGAGGGGAGAGGGCGAGCTATCCTCAATCAGGTACAAATGAATGGGTTTTCTTACTTTTAACTATTTTGTGGCCCATGTTGAAATCAAGGATGTGAGAGTCCTCTGACTTTACATTAAATGTTTGTATTAAATGCCTTTTGACACCTTCTGGAGGTGACCAGCAAAGGTATCCCAGGAAAACTAAAATGGCCCTTGGCACCCATGCCAAAATTCGTAACTGAACTGAGCCTTTCAGCAAATCAATGGAGTTTTGAGGAAAAATGCATCCAGTCACATAAAACAAAACTCTGAGATGGGACAATCTCAGCTGGAGCTCCTCCAGCCCTCCATTTGCTTCCAGTGGGAGCCAAGACTCCAGCTCAGGTATAAACTTCTACAGAAACCCATCCTCAGTGATCTCAGCATTTCCCTGAGCCCATTCCTCTTTCTACTCTGCCACCAAACTCAAGAGAATTGCTTTAGATCAATTATACTGCTTCCTGCAACCTTTGTGGAAGCAGGACAACACTCTCTTCCACTTTCCTGACCTGTTTAAGAGCCAATAATACCAATAAGTAATACTGACAACAAAAAGCACTGAACACTAACAACAGCCTTCCTGAACAGGCAGGATCATATTTAAATACTAAACACTCTGAGTAGAGAGTCAGTGTTCCCAAACCTTCCAGCACCTTAGCACTGTGGCTCTGGCCTGGGCTGCTGTGCATGCCAGAAACTCTTTACCAAGAGAATTCATTCACCTAAAGAAGCTGTCTCAGATGTAGCAAGTTAAAATCTCAGCTTCCCACTGCAGGTTCCTTGTGTTAGTTTTAGATATGAAGAAAAGCCAAGACTTCCAAAAAGTGATGACATTCAAACAGATGTATTAGGAGGAGTGAGAGGGACAGCTTTTGGTACAGGATTGTAAGGGAACCTCTGGTGGCCTTAGGATTAAATAACTGCTCTTAGGTGAGAATCCCCATCAGTATTAACATATCACACAACTCCTGTTTTTCACCACACACCATCTCCCACTTCTCTGGTTCCCAGCCAGCACCAAGAGGTATTTTTCCAATACTCACTGTACTTGGTTTTGGTGTGGATGGAGCAGTTCTCGGGGCAGACTTCAGCCACCAGCACAGGGCTGAAGAGGTTGGGGCAGCACTCGAGCTTTGCACAGACCCTCCTGCAGAAATCTGCCACCTGGTCCGACGTCCGCACGATCTTCACGGTCGCCCTGTACGTCTTCCCTCGGTACCTAGGGAGGAGCACAGCACCCCACGTCACCCATCCTGTAACAGGGTCAACTGCACCACCTAATTAGTGGATTGGCTTCATTTTCTTCTGTCTTCACTCAGAGTCAGGATTAAAAACACAAAGGAGACTAATTGCTCGTTCGGACTTGGTTGTTTATTAAATCTTCTCTAAAGTACAGGGAGTTTTGCAACACTTCTAGCTACCAGCTAAAAGGGAGCAAAATGGAGCTGAATCTAGCTAGTTAAAGGTCTTTTAAAGCTAAACATTCCAATAAAGAACTAACACCTACATTATTTATACTTTTGACCCAATAAACAAACACCTGCGACATGCAGTGCAGCACTGACTGTCCAACCAAAAACTACTACCTGAAACCATGAAGAAGGAAGCAGAAGACAGAAAGAGACAACACCCAAAACCCTCCATCTTGTCCCATCCCTATTACTATATTTTAAAATCCCAAATTCAAAACCCTCCACTATGTGAAATCACACACTTCTCTTCTAACTAAACACCCGTGATTTTAACTCCATCACTCTCAAATTTGGAAGCCTTCTCCAAGGCCTCAGGTCAAAAGCAGAGTTCTCCTGGGGGGTCAGTGTCAGAAAGCACAAAACTCCCAGGCTTCAGGGTTCCAACACTATCCAGCAAAATCCTGTGGTGCTACAGACCAGACTCTCCTTTTCCAGGGAGAGATCCTCCCCAGGGACTTTTGGGAGAGAGTCTCTCTTGAGAATGCAGGCAGAACAGGTCTACTTTTATTAGTGGCTCCATTTCAGATTGAGTGAGGAAGGAAAGGGTGAAATAAATGGAAGGTGTGGCCATGATTTGGGAAGGAATCTATGTGCACACTGGATATATCTGTACATGTGGCCAGAGAAGGAAAAAAAATCTCAGAAAGCTTGGTGAGGATACTGCACAGGACAGCTAGCCCTTATTGTGAACTGATGCAAAGTTTTGGGAGACAGATGCAGTCTCCATATATTGACCCATGATCAGATGCTTATACACCTTGCAGAGCTTTCTGGTCACCATCCTGTGTTTGGACTGAACTCTCTAAGCCCCCAGAGAAACCAAGAACTTTTGATTTTCTTCACTGCCATCATCTTTCCTGCTCCCGTATCATGTTCCAGCTCCCAACAATCCCCAAGACTCACGGTGCCAGCTATCAGGACACACTCATTGTGAAGAAGTATCTGGGTGAAACAACAGTCTCTGCTACCCAGGGACCAGACGACTTCACCACTCTGAGCCGTGGGCACTACAAAACCTGAGGAACTCATCAGGAGTCTCTGGAGTTATTTAACAGGGCTGTAGCAACAGGCCCTAAAAACTGATTCCTACAGTGAATGCCTGGAGCTGAAACCTGCAATGAAAGGTTTGTCTTAAATTTGCTACGCCACTAAAACATTTATTTCGATGTTTCCTATGAAGTGTTTCTGAGCGATAAATGGCTGAGAAAGACACAGTTACATCCCTGCTGTACTACATTGTAGATGTGAACCCTGCAAAACCAATTATGCCCGTAATTTATTAGACAGCAGCAGCATGCTGTTGTAAACAGTGAGATAAGGTTTTTAAAACATCTCTTATCCGTCCTGAGGAATGCAACACGAGAGACAGCCACGCCAGAGCCCGGTGCTGGCATTACAAATGTGCTCAGAGGAGGGAAAAGTAACACATAACGAAAGAAAAAGAGGGAACAGTGGAAGAAAGATTATTGGATGGGAGGCAAGGAAAGACAAAGATACAGTCACCAGGAAAAATGAAACAAAGCATTTATTGGTGTATTAAGATCTGCAGTTTCCTAGCACCTGCTGATAGATATGGCAGAGGAGGAGGAGGTGGTGAAATAAAGATGTGACCAGAGAGTTAAAACATTCAGACAGCTCTTTCTGAAACAAAGGGGTGTGGGAAAAGGGTTTGAAACTGTGGCACATGAAGTGTTATAACGGGGAAACCCAAATGAAACTTGGGTCTGAGAACAGCCCAGTCCAATCATCCTTAGGTCACAATCCAAATTATCACCTCAGCATAAAACCTGGATGTGCATTCCTGCAAGGTGCCAGGCTCTGATATCCCATTTGGTGCCAAGACAATCCTGGATTCATTCACCTGAATGCATGAATGATTTAATGAGCCAACTTTTCACAAACCCTTAAAGACCTGGACAGATGATGTAAAAAGGAAAAGTGCTCCTTTCAGGTACAGAGCACTGTTACAATCCCAGCTTCCCTATGAAACAGCTGCAGAACCAAAACCACCAAATGCCATAGGCATTTAAATACATCTACTTATAAAAGTTTTATATTTCTTTTCAATGTGTTTGAAAAGACTCCTGCACTTATTACTTCTCCAGGAGCCATTAAGTTTAATGACAGCCTGGATCACCGGGTCAGTGAGTCTGAGACAGGCTGCAGGATTTCACTGTGCTGCTTTCACCTGGACCCAAATAACTCTGCTTGGACTATACCAGCACTTCCAGACAAACACGAGCCTTGAGAGTCTCCACACTGGAAGAATCATGGCACAGGGAGCACTTGTACCTACACCTCATTTTATGTCTGGATGCATCTGAATTTAACTCACATTTATTTGTCCTTGTTCTGACTTTCACCACTAGGATGAAAAGACTGCATCTGGTTTTGTTTCCCTGCAAAAGCACTCTAATCAAATTGCTTCTTGATCTTCTTTCTTATAAGCTAAGAAAGCTGCCTGATGGGTATTATTCAAGGATGGCTGACTTTTTCTAACTGTGTGCTTCCTATTGTGTTTGGCTGCCCAGGAAGGACCCATTGTACTACAGTGCCTGCTGAAAGGAAAAGATGAAACTAGGAAAATGAACAACTGACTGATTTCATAGTCTGCTTTGAATGCAACACACATTTTAATTAAAAGAGAGGATGGCAAAATGGAGATCTCCATGACTGCAGCAATCGGTCTCAATAACCCAAGGTGTTAGTACTGGCCACAGCAATATTTTTTACATCATTTTGGTCTTGGCAGCACCTCTTTCAACTATAAACTAGGTTCTACTAATATTTTCCATATTCCTTACACACTAAAGATTTTTAACACAGGCACCACCAAATGTAATCTGAGCTGTTTCTAGGACAGCCATGTGGAAGGAGGTTCTTTGTCAGAAAACCTTTTCCATTAGCATCTCTCACAAAGTTACCATCTACTGATGCTCCTATTTATGTTTATATACCAGGACTCCTATCTTCTCAATCACTTGCAAGCAGCAAGTATCTGCATGCACAGCTTGGCAGCACTGGAGTTTGGAAAACTGCTCTCTCAAGGATAATATTTTCAGTTTTCTTAGAAATCGCTGTTCTTTGTTAAAAAAAGATTTTTCAGCTAAAACCAAAGGAATCTTTCCTCTTCCCCCTTCTCTGCCCTCAGATCCCAAACTCGGAGAAAACCATAAGGCTGGAACTATTTCCATGAAAAATACAATTGCTGATCCATGAGCAAAAGTATTAAATGAACAGCACTTTGCAATAGAATTCTTCTGTTGAAACTCCCTAAAATAGATTAGAGGTTCATGAGAACATAGTGCCTTCTAGAAGCTCCAGTTAGGGACTGCTGTGTGATGACACAGAAAGTCTTGTGCTGAAAAACTTCAAACAGCAAGAACATTGAGAGCCTAATTTTCAAAAGTCCCATTCTAAGGTGTTCTGACCATTCTTATGACTGATTTGAACAACTCAGTAGATAAAAGTCTCAATTTCCTTTTGGGGGACTAAAAACTCCTTTCTATTCTTTGCAAGAAAATTCTACCTTGTCTGTCTACCTTAAAGCCTGCCAAACACAAGGAGTTAATTTCCTTCAAAGCTATTTAATCATCCAGTGGCATTTTGTACTCTTGAATACAGGATTCAGAAAGGGCACTGGAATGCTCTGGTTGTAAGGCCTTGTCTCATTGAGTCTCCTTCTGATTACAGAAATAAAAGGTTTAAGTCCTTCCACTGATCCTGGTTTGGAGAGCCTTGCTCAAAATGAACACAAATTAATTTTCACTGTTTCTTCCTCAACCCCAAACCAGTTACCTCATCACATCAGGCACAACTCGCCCTCTGCTTCTTGCCAGTCCCTTACTGGTCCTGGATGTTCTCAGAAATGGCTTCCAAGAGGATTTGGCTAATAACCTGTCCAGGAAAGTTAAGCTGACAGTCTGTAGATACTTGGATCCTCCTTCTTGCCCTTCCTAAGGAGAGGTGTGATAACTGCCTTTTCCCAAAATTTAGGATTCTTTCCTCATCCTCATCAATTTCCAAACACGCCAGTGAGTGGCCTTGCAGTGACATTGGCCAGTCCTCCCAGGCAGAGCTGGCTGCATCCCAGCTGCTCCCATGCACTTGTGCACATCCAGCTTGCTTCCAGCGTCTTTAGATTATTTCCCATCTCCTGTGGGTAACACTTGGTTCCCTCAAACAGGATCAGGGCCCTGGGAAGCCTGAGAGCCAACCTTCAGTAGCAATGCCTGAAGTAAAGAAGATTTCACACACCTCAGCCTCGCTTATCACAAGTTAAAGGCAGTCTTCTATAGCAACTGCAGTGGGAAGGCTTTCTTTGAAATCCAGCCTCATAAATAAGCAATGATGCATAGGGGTAAATATTCCTAGAGCTCAGCTACAGGATTTGAGCAGGTCTCAGAATTCCGTTTAGTGAAGGAGACCAGGAATACTCATCTTTATTATTTTGATCAACTGGGCTTCATACAAGACCCAGGAGATAACTTTCTGCACACACTGCTTTTGTTTATGTCCAGTCCTGCAAAAAATGGGTAAATCCAAACAGCCCCTTGTCAGCCTCAGAAATGAAAACCCTTGAAAAGCATAAAGTCCCTTAAGCATTTTATGTAAAACTGGGAAGGCAAATCAAGATGTAGGCATTGAACTTAAGAGCATCAAAACTATAAGGGCTGAATGCTGACAGCTTCAACTGCCCCTAATGGGAACTCAGGAGGATCAAGCCTGACATTTCTAACTCATCATCACCAATAAATCAGGTTTGACTCTTCTCACACAGAGCCAGCAGCGTTAATGGGAAATGGCTGCCATCACACACTGCAAACACATCTCTCTGGACAATCTAAATTGTTTTATCTTCTTTGCAAGGTGAGAGTAATTGATTCCACAGTGGTCACTCATGACAGCCGAATGAACTAAATGCAGGCTGCCCCAGGACTGAGATAATGCATTCCTGGCAGTGCAAAACCTTGCATTTGGGACAGAGGAAAAGCAGCCTTCTCTTCACTAATCCCTTTGCTCTACCCTACTGCAGGCACTGCAAACCAACAGCACTGCCAAGACCCAAGGAGGTGCCAGTCCCCACCAGAAAGAAGGTGATGAGTCCCATCACAGCTGGCTCTGGAGCTGCCACCCTCAGCAACAGGCACCATCCAGAACCCATGGAGCTGGAAGTTGCTCATTGCAGGTCTCTGTTGCTCATTTCAGGACTCTGTTTAAGATTCTGGAGCACTGTCATACCTGGTAGAAGGTGTCATGTGCTGTTTTTATGCTCCACAGTATCTGGTTTCATGACTCTGTTTTCTTTTCTGCTCCTGAGCAACCAAAAACAATTAAAACTTCTGGATGGAGCAACTCGAGCAAACTAAAGGAGGAAAAAAGAAGGAAGTTCTAGGGTAGCCAGACAGTCTTGGGGCATGTCAACCTTCTGCCATCCACTCTTAAAAGTACTCAAATTACCCAAAGGCAAGCTGGGACAGCCACCAAGCCCTGCTCTGCGAAGAGATCAGCTACAGAAGCCAGAGAGCTGCAGGAACAAAGTGCTGTCCAGCCCCATGAGCTTTGTCCCCTCAGGAGCCAGAGGGAAATGCCACACTGGAGGAGGATCCACTGCTGTTCTTTGTGTGAAGACACTTCAAAACTTGCTGTCCCAGCTCTGAGCCTGTGATGATCCATTCTGTGGTTTAATAAAGTTGAAAGATGCTACCTGACTGCCTGGAGAGCTGAGTCACACACATGGACTGTGACTGGGGGGCCAACATAAAGCACTATCATGGATGGTCAGTTAAACATTTTCCAGGCTGTCTCCCATCAGAAATGTGGATTGCAGCAGCCTTAAGAAATAGATATTTCTGCTTTAGCACAAGGCAGATCCCCACACTCAAATGGGAAGCCACAACAAAATCCTACTCAGGTACTGCTAATAGGAAAACTGCCTGTAAGCTCAGTTCTTTGTAGGAGAGGATGTTAAGTAATACAAGGCATTACAACTTGATTTCACAACTGCTAAGCACCTGTAGGAATGAATTATCTGATATTTGCAGCACAAGATGTGGGATCCTGGAATCGGTGAAAGCCAGGCCATGGACAAAGACCTGTTTTAAATGAAAATCTGCATGCTTGAGGTTGACTTTTAGATTTCCATCCACAGAATCTCCACTGACAAACACAAAAGCCTGACAATCCACATGGGTCAAAGAAGCAAATTAAAAATAGGATGTTTCTAGTTGGTTTTTATTTCAGTTTGCAATCCTCCTTCAGGAAAGCAGTTTAAGTGTACATACAGTAAAAGTTTCTTAACTCCCTCCCTCAACCTCTGCAATATCTGCATGGGCAAAGATCAAATACAGTAGCCATCAACAGTGCTGTGTTTGGCAGCTATTCATATCAAATAACCAAGAGAAAATTGCTTTTCTTTGAAAAGGAGTTACAGAGTTCAGTACAAAGGGTGAGATTCACTGCATTTAACTACAGTACTTAAAAAGTCAAGGTGACCATTAGCCAACAAAGAGAGCTTTCTTCAAAGAAATATTTGTTGACATCCATCTTCAAGTGGGAAGAATTACTCTTCAGAAGGACCCTGCAGAGAGCTTAGGTGAGACTCCCCTCTTTCAGAGAGACAATGATTGTTGAAATACATCCTAAGTATAGTGCCCATTACATAAAGAAGACATAAATAGGTAGATTTTAATGCTGGAAGGAGGAGTTCAGTATTCTTTGGTGCTGTTTAGAAGAGAATAGAAGAATCTATTCTAGAAAGGCATCCAATCTTGACCTGAATCTCTGATCTCTTACTACTCTGCCCTAATCACACTCCTGCTAAAAAATGTGTCCCTGCTAATTCGTTTGAACTTTTCTTGGTGCCATTCATTCTCACCAGTTTTTCTGCATTAGCCTGACAGGCTCTAATTTAAAAGCAGCAATACTCCTGCATTTAGAAAGCCAGGAATTGAGTTCATTCAGTAATAGCCAAGCTTATAAGAACAGCTTATCATAAAACTCAGGACTTGACTTCATCAAAAACTGGATGGCTGCTTGGAGAAAGACAATAGAAATGAACCATTCAGGTGAATATTTCATTTCTGAAGTTGCTATGGAATGAGTCAAATAATTCAATGAAGCAAAACGATAATTAGAAAAGTAAAACTCTCACAATGGAAAAAAAACCCCTTTTCTTATCTTTTTTTTTTTCCCTAGTCAGTTCCCTTTCTGAAACATTCCAAATAAAAGAATACACATTGAAGACTTACTTTGCTTTAAGTGTTTCCTCCTGGAAATTCCACTGAGGGTCTTCCACAAGCTGCAGTTCTCGTAAAACACTCCCTGGCTTGTAAGCTGCATTGATCACCATGCTGAGAACCTATGGGGAGATAAAACCAACAACAATGATGGGTTTAAAAGTCCTTGACCACACTGAATATGGTCCCAGGTGCTTGCAGGTGTTTGTTTCTGTCCTGGTTGCACAGGTTAAGGGCTGGATGCAAGAAGGAGGGGTCCCAGGATGGATCATTACTGCCACATTATAGCTATATTATAGATATATTATAGCTATATTATAGATAACACCTGATTCTGATAAGGTAGCTGCATTAAATGCTGTTTAAAAAAATCTGCTAACCAGCAATTTTGTCTTTGTGACAGACCCTCTCACCCCAAGCAAGTTCCATAGACTGCATCCATAACAGACCAGTTTAACAAAAAAAATGAAGACAGAAATAGCTCTGAAGGCACAAGCAGGGTCATGTGCACCACCAGAGAGTGAACACTGAAGGGGAAATTCACACATTTGAGGTCAGCAATGTGCTTAAGAGCCTGAGAGTTGTGTGCCTTGACTGTATTAACAGAATAGTAATGAAGTCCCCACAAAAAGAGTTTGCAGGAGGTGTGCCTGGAACCCAGTGTGTGTCCACTCCGTACAAGAGAACACATGTGCCAACCCTTTTAATCCAAAGTCACTGAGAATAAAAATGATTCCTGCTATTGGCTCAGGAAATCCAAGCTTTAATAGCCTACACTTGGCATAGGGAGATAAACACAAGGAAAACAAATCTCTTAACAGCACCAGACCGTGTGTTTGAACACTCTGCATTGTGTGCACATGAATGATCCCA
Source organism: Acridotheres tristis (assembly GCA_037013685.1). Classification (NCBI taxonomy): domain Eukaryota; kingdom Metazoa; phylum Chordata; class Aves; order Passeriformes; family Sturnidae; genus Acridotheres; species Acridotheres tristis. The sequence continues at coordinate 3,702,453 of CM072885.1, forward strand.
CAGTGAGTCTGGATTGGTTTTCATCTAATTTAGCTCTTTACCTAACGCCTGTTCTTAATTCCTTGGGGGCCTGTAAATTATTTCAGTATGATGAATATTAAGTTTATCCAGCACCCATGAATGCAGTTCATCAGAATTGAAAAAATAACTAGGTCATACTGCAGTGACCAATGTGTTTATGTTTGTTTGGTTGGTTTTCTCTGAGTTGGGTTTTTTTCCCCCTCTAAATCCAGTAACCTCAGGATTTGCTAGCATTTTGAAAACCCTACAGGATTAATTATTTTCAGGCAAAGGCTTCACTTAATGCTGCAGAGTACTCTGTAAAATGGTACTGGCTGGAGTAGCTTGGATAGGTTATTTACTAGAAGCAAAATTTAATTTATCACTGGGCTCTTGGAATCACTCCTCGAACCACTCTTCAAAAAAGTCCATTTAGAGACACCAAACACCGACAGAGGGTAGATTTAGATTGGATGAGAGGAAGAATTCTTTAAGCAGAGGGTAGTGAGGCCCTGGCACAGGGTGCCCAGAGCAGCTGTGGCTGCCCCTGGATCCCTGGAATTGCCCAAGGCCAGGTTGGGATGAGGCTTGGAGCACCCTGGGATAGTGAAAGGTATCCCTGCACATGGCAGGGGGTGGCACTGGATGATCTTTATGGTCCCATCCAACCCAAACCACTTTAAAATGCTATGAAAAGAGAAGTTCTGAGTGAGCCCTTCCAGCTGCTCACCCACATCTTCTCTTGCTGCTCTCCCCACACAAACTGAGGGGCACTGGCCTCTGACACCTGATGTCAGGAAGCCAGAAGTGGGTTTTCAAAACCATCAAGTGCCTGGGGAGCTGCCACACTCATTCACAGCTCATCAGGTGCCTCGATCAGCAAATGCAGGGCGTTATTTAACCCCTATGCAGGAGTTTGTTGGGACAGCTCTCCTTCACCCACTTCTACACCCACCCTGCTGGGACATTTGGGGCAGAAAGCATCCTGCACAGCCATTTCCACCAACAGTGCTGTCCTGCCCCCTCTCCAGAGCAATGGTGCTTGTAGGAGTTGTTGGAATAGCTGGGAAATGAGCAAGAAAAGAAAACCCAACCCTGCAATACCAGTGTGGCCCTGCCTGGGCGTTCTCCCAGACACCTAATCAGCTCCAGCCCTGCACAGGCACCCACAGTGCCAGGACTTTTCTCAAAGCTGGCTTGTCACCAGCAGGACTCTGTAAACTTCTAAACTCAGTTCAAGAAAAGAGTGTTTTGTAAGAACAATTATTTCCCTTTCAGGGAAGGAAAAAAAATTAAAACCTCTGGCTTTTACTCCTCTTGTATCTCAAATGAGTCACTGGGTTTGGCATTTTACTCTACAGCAAAAGTCCATCATCACAATAACAGTGGCACCTTTTAGCAACAGCATCACTTCATATTGCACTCTATTAAATGCAAACAAACAGGTTTTTGGAAAAAAATTAACTGTGATTTAAACAAAACCAGTGAAGAAACCCAGACCAGTTTCCAACTTTCTCTGTAGATGGAAAATTACATCAACCATCTCAGACCAGTCAAATTTCCTTTGGCTGGAGTGTGACCAGTCTGAGATTTTGGTGGTTTAATTTCAGCTCTCTGCATCAGGAATGGTTTGGGTGCAGTCATCTGTGCCTTGGAGCACAGGGGGGGATTAGGCAAGCCCAGCCTTTGCTCTAATCCATCAGTGAGGTTTTATTTTCATGCTGCTGACTTCTGGATTTTCAGAGCTGAGTGAGCTGGAGTCACACCATGAACATCATCACAGAGCATCATCACACAGCACCATCACAAGCCTCTGCCCAACCTCACCAGCACCTGATATTCATCAAGTTCTCCAGCTCACCTATTTTCATGTGCACAGGGGCTCTTTTCTCAGTATATCTGGTGTGCCTGATGCCACTGGGCAGTTCAGCACTTTTCTTCCCATCACACCTCTTTGGTGTTCACACATTTCCCATCTCCATCCCCCTTGAAACAGTCTCAACCCTGGATGAAGTTTTCTTAGGAGATATCACTGACAAGGTACAGCTAAAAATATGATCACAACTCTTTTCTCCTGTTCAAGACCTCAATGATCAGCATTCTTATGAGGAGAAACTCAATTTTCCTCCTCTTTCTGGGATATAATCCCACACTTCCTACCTAACAAGAGATGCTAAATCCCGGAGTGGCCTCAAAGCAGGGCAGTAAACTGTTTGTTTTTTTTTTTAACTTGGAATACTGATGTGTCTGTGGGACAGAGAAAGGAGAGTAAAAGTTATTTGGGATTCTTTCATTAGATGACCAAGGATCTAAAAGGCATCTTTTGTCACAGTCCATTTTCTTCTTAAACAGAGAAAGAGCAAAGTGTCTTAAAAACAGCAAGAGCAATAAGCAATGAAGTTAATTAATCTTTACAACGTATTTCTCTAAAATATGGAGGCTATAGATCATTTGGAATCTTAAGAAGACATCTTGTTTTATTTTACAATGTTGCTGAGGAGCTCTTGGCATATATGAAGAATTGTTTGTGCTTTTTAGATATCCTGACCCCAGAACTAAAACTGAAGCCGAGCATGTATTTATTTTAATTTAACTTCAAGTCAGCCTTTATTATACAGAATAGCTACCTTACAGTCACCACTTTTCAGCCCAGGTGCAATGCCTGGATGGCAGTAGCTGATGTCTCCACTGTATTTGGCTCCAGGTTTCAACTTGTTTTCCATGAAAACACCTCAGAAACGAGACAACCTGTGCAGCTGATGTCAAACAACAGGCACTGCCACCTCACTTGCCTCTTACAGTGAAAGGAACTACAATAAACCAGTGGTCCCAGCAGAAAACTTGTGCTGGCACTGGGAATAATGAACAGCTAGGCTGTAAAAATAAGTTTGGTACTAAACTGCACAAGAGTTACTTGTTACTCACCTAAGACTTTGGGATTCAAGGGTACACACACAGCCTGATGCTTCACTGCATCAGTGGTGGAGTTAAGGACAAGACCTTGGGTGGAAAGGGCTGAGGAGCATCAGGAACTTCAATCGTGCTGCAATTTTTTACCTCCATCCTGCCCATGGTTCTCTGAGCTGCTGGCACCTCTCTCATCTCAGCAACAGCTACCAGGAATCAGCTGTACCTCCCCTACAGCAACATTCTAAATGTTTTCACTCTTCCCAGAATTTGGAACTGGTTATCATGGCCAGAATGAGCTTGAGTTTATGGCCATAATAAGCTTGAATTTTTTCTGCAAAGTGACAAGGACCAGTGCTGGGCCACTGCCACTGTCCTGCTCCTTGGGAATTTGTTTATGTCTCCAAAACAAGATGTCCATGTCTCCATGACACTGCTACGCCTCCTGTGTTGATAGCAACCCACACTAAAGTTGCTCCCAACCAACAGAACTGCCCATGTTTCAAAACTATCACCTCTCCCAACAAAACCCACATTGCAAAACCCGCCCTCTCTTCCTGGCTTTCTCATGGAAACCACTCCAGGACAATTTTAGGTGCATTGTTCTCAAATTCTGGGTCTGGCAAGCCATGAGTCATAGTTCCCTCTGAAATCCCCCCAAAAGAGAGCTGGGCCATACCTCCTTGAGGACCAGCACACACTTGCCAGGCCCCACAGACTGAGGTAGCTCTGCAATCCTGCCTTTGTTTAAATATGGACCTGAGAAGCAGCGGTGGTTGATGTAGAGCTGGGGGCAGCAGTACCTCCCATTGATGGTGCCTGCAAGGAGAAAGCAGCAGTGAGGTGCCTGTAGCACGTTTACACCATAAATCAAGGGCACTTCTTCCTCCTAGATGTGGGAGGAAGGGGAGGAGAATAAAGGAGGCACAAAATTCTACCCTGGGATAGAAGGTAGGGAAGCCTCTGCTATTGAAATCTGTCCAGCATGGGAAAAGGAAGTGTTTTTATTAGTGACTGATTTGGCTGCACACTCTGCTGAAAGGAGGACTGGGAAAGGATTTAAAATATGACATGAGCCAGTGCTCTTCCAGAATTCACACTGCAGGGGGACATGAGCAACTCACTGCAACCTGCCAGGAGGGGATGTGTGAGCTGAGCCTCAGAGGGAGGGAGAGCATTCTCTCAGTGAAGAGCCTTAGAAACCCTTCCTCAGCTCCTGTCCAACCCTGCAAGCCCTGCAGGGCCATTCCCTGACCCAGCATGGGTCTACAGAGTAGTTTTCCTTGTCTGGGCTAATTACTCTGGGCTCCCTTACAGCCCACGGAAAGAAATGGGAACTTCTAGATGTGGTTCACATGCCTTTCAAGCGGTTATCCACATTTTTTGGTTATCACACCCAAAACGACCCTGATTCCCCCCGTTTAACTGTAATGGGGTGTTGGCTGCAATGCAAACGTGTCCCACAGCCTGATCAAATAGAGTGAGTTAAATCCTGTCCCTGCTGCTGGGTTTACACCATTAACTGGATGAATACTGCACTCAGAGCCTCCTGCACTCAGAGCCTCCTGCCACTGCTGAAGGGGAGAGGAATCTGCCTTCAGCAGGAGCAGCAGCCACACCACACTGATGTAACACAGAGAACCCATCAGGTCCTGCTGCACCCAATTTCATCAGTGTCAACTAACAACCTGCACCCATCTCCACCAGAGAGACTCATCAGCCTTGTCTTAATATCATCATCTGAAATGGGCAAGCTCCAGGGGAACTCTGATAGCCCCAGCAAGACACGTGGAGAACCAGACCCTCACCTGCTGTACATCAGGTGGGCTCATTCCACCTTACACCCCCTGAGGATGTGGCTCCATCTCCCCACCCCTGTGACAACTCACAGCCTTTTTGGGGTCCTCCCCTTCCATACAGCACATGGGTCTTTGAAATAAAGATCCCTACCTGTTGTGTCTAGCTGAGGAACTGGGCAGAGGTCATGAGGTATTTTCTCAACAGGCACTGTGGATGGTAACCTGTAAAAGAGAAATTGGGTGTATTCAATGGAGTATTTGGTGCATTTAACAGAGTCAGATAGGACAAAGGGCCAGAACCAGTTCTTAGGCTGGACCAGAAGATACACCAGCAACAGCCTGGGATGAGGAACCTCCAACACAATTCCATTTCCATGTGGTTGATCACAGACCAGGGTACTGCAGATGAAGGACCCAGACTCACTCCTCCTCTAAAAATATACTCTGATGTGTCAGCTTTAGACCGCCAGGCTTCAAATATCCTCCCTTAATCCCTTAAATTCAAGTTTCTACAAACTGCAAGAGCTAGACAAGGAAATGCCCTCCTTGTCCATGTCCATCTTCCCTAAGCATCCCTTGCTGGCCATCAGACAGGGGCTGCACAGCCCCAACCAGTAAAAAATTGCTGTTACTGAGACTTCCTAGCATGCTAAAAAATATTTCAGACTTAAAAGAATCCTCTTGCTGGCTGTGCTGCAGTATCTGGGCAGTAGTTACCAAGCCACACAGCTGCTGTGTATTATTCCCCCAGGAAGACCTGATGCATTCCTGTAAAAACACCACCTTAAATAACAAAATCAGAACAACTTACTGTTTTTCTGGTTGCACAACGGCAATTCTCCTCTTCCTTCGCACTGCAAAAATGAAGCAAGGGAAAAAAAAATTGGTTTTTATCCTTCTGTCCTGTTAAGTACACCCAGAATGCATAAAAAGCTGTGTAAATGCACTGACTATAAAACGGCTTCGAACACAATGAAATGGTACTTAATTACTATCACCATCTTTTCTTGCTATTTTTTAAGTAAGTCACTACATCATTAAAACCTACTTTAATGATGTAATAATACATTTAATCTTTCCTCTGGAATGCTAATATTGTGTTTTATGGGATCAGCATAAAAGAAAAAAATTAAAATAAAAACACAAATATTTTTCCATACAGAAACACATATGGATAAGATTACATTTTACAAGCCTGATTACCTCCAGCATAATTTATCCCCAGCTATAAATTGTGATAAGGCTGCATAATGTTGCCATAGCAGTATTCTCCTAAATTAGGCTCTGGCTGTCTGATTTTTAACTTAAGCATATTTAACTCTTCTAAAGGCCTGATAAATTTTAAAATTTGCCTTTCAGATGTTAATTAATATAAACAGTGAGGCCAATTTTTTACCTGGTGGCTTGAGATTGGATATGCTGTAACAGGAGAATAACACCAAGCCACTGAGCTCTCATGAACTACCTTCAAATGCATATAAAAAGCAAAGAAATTTGTCTTAATATGCACTGGAGGCAGGAGAAAACACTGTGGGCTTAATTGTGCTGTGAGGGGATTTAAACTGAACACTAAGAAAATCTCTGAGCTGGCAAGGGCAGTGAAATAAGGGACAGATACCCTGGGAAAGGGCAGAAACTCCATCACAGAACGGCAGCAATTATTTCTCCATTTAGATGGAGCAGATCCTCTCTTGTAAAGGGGGACCTGGATGGCCTCTGTATGTCCATCCCACCTGGTATTTTATGGTTTGGGTTTTTTTTTCAATTTGAGGTCTTTGTTTCTAATCCACTCAGCTGCCTGACTGAACCTGGCTCAACACAACAAAACCTGGTTTCCCTCTGACAACCCCACTGACCAACAAATCCTTCTGCAAACCCACACCCCACTGTGCAATCCCAAACCATGGAACAGCCTCCCCTAGCACAGACAATCCCATTTTTGCAGGGGCTGATCACAGAGACAAATACAAACTGTGTAATTCCAGTCTGGTCACTAATTAAGATTTATTACCATTTATTGCAGTACACTGCCAGCCTGGTTCCTGGTCTGCTGGGTAGGTTGATAGTGTCAAAAATGGAATTGTAGATCTTAGGAAAAATCCTGTGTACTATCTGCATTGCTTAGGTCCCCATGTACTTACAAACAGCTTTGTGTGGTGGGGTGAGGTTATAAGCATTTGCTTCACACCACCCAACAGGGAAAATGTCCATTGACTCCACATCAACAATGTACTCTGGAGAGGGCATCTGTGAACCTATAAACACAAATTTAAAATGGGATTTAGGCATGGGAACACCAAGCTCAGCCATCCAAGCATCCATCACAAACCTGGGGAAGTGAATGATGGAACGTGTGAAAATAAATTTGCTTCTCTTCACCAAAATCAGGCACCATTTCATCTACAGCTTTGCACAGACAGCAAGGATGGGGCTGCTGCATTTACAGTGCAATGTGGTTCAGAGGAAAAGCCCTTTAAGAGCACTTTGAGGGTGTGCAGTGAAGCAGCCAAAAGCCAGGGAGGTTAAACATACTTAACATACTAAACATAACCTCCCTCGACAAGATGGCCTGGCTGACCCCTGGGTATTTTGTAAAGTTGCATAAGTGAGTTAGAAGGACTTGTTGAATGCTTGCTCTTAATGGTAAGAGTGTGCCTAGGCTTTCCCGGGGTGGTAGCTAATGTGTGAGAGAGGCTTTTATGGATCAGTGCTTCCCTGCAGCTTTTTTGTGCAGCTCTGCCCTTGAGTCCCATTTTTTCAGGGTGAGAGGTGGTCACTCTACTGTCCAGAAGTGACACAAATTCTCCTAGGGTTCTCTCACAGGAAACAAGAGCTGATCACCCAAGAGGAGAGAAGCAGTATAAAAATCCCAAGTGGGACACACACACCAAGGTCTCTGGCACAATGCTGACTCCACAACTTCACCCGAAGTCTCTGTTTAAAGCAATTATCTTCCAATTTGGTTATTATGCCTCCTTTAGAAGAAAATCCCTTGTCTTCATTTATGTGGGTCCCACTCACACAACCAAAGAATTATTTGGGTTGGAAAAGACCTCCAAGATCATCAAGCCCAACCATTAACCCATCACTGCCCAGCCCACCACTGACCCATGTCTCTCAGCATCACATCTACATGACTTTTGAACACTTCCAGGAACAATTAACCCATCACCACCCTGGGAAGCCCATTCCAGTGTTTGACCACTCCTTCAGTGAAGGAAATTTTTCCTATTTTTTTTTTCTAATTTACCTGATTTCCACTCAAAATCCAATGAAGATATTCCTGCTGGTTTTGAGTTCTTCCAAAAACAACTCTGTGTCCTGAGTCAAGGCACCATTTAACTACTCCAATTCAAGTTCAACTGCACTGGCACAGCTGGGCCAGCAACTTCACCTCTTCCCTCTGCCAATGCCACCCCAGGACAGAGAGCTCCAGCACCAGCATGGGGTGATCTCCTAATAAAAGGGATCTAAGGATCAGCAGCTTCCCATGCATCACCCTCACCCCAGCATCTGTTAAAACATCTTTGCCTCCTGCTTAAGGCAGCAAGTGTTTGACTGTGCACAGCCAGATGACTACAGGGAGCTTCCCACTAATGTGTGTTCATCAAGGGCTTGTGGTGTAATTGAAACAGTAATTGAACTTTGTGATGGGAACAGCACCGAGGCTGAGGTGCAGTATTTGGATCATTAATAAACCTGCTGCTCTGAGAGTGTGTGGCTGCATGAAAAACCCCAAAAAGGCAGGGAAATAGGTGCTGGTGATCACACTGCTGGAGGAAATAATGAAAAAAATGCACTCATGATGTCTGTGTAGATTCATGGATGTCTTCATGTGTTTCTCTGAGCCCTGTGTCATGTTCATGCACTATCCATTGAGAACACAGTGTCTCTTTCACTGGGATATGGGAGAGAGAATGGGATGAAGGAATAGGGGAAGGACACAACTTGCTGAATACAAGATTTCAGCAGTTGAAATTCCCTGAAAAGCCATATCCCTCCACAAGAGAACACCATGTGGTCACTGCTCAGTTTGGACTGGATGAAAGCTCCAGTGGGGAGCTCCATTTCCACCTGACACCACAAATCCAGGCAAGGACCCCATGTGACAACAGTGAGTCAGTGTCAAGATATAGATCAAGCCCTGAACAGAGCAAGAAATCAACACAGACCCCACTGAAATGTCACCAGGACTGGGAAAACCAATTACTTCATTATTGTTATGGTGCTATTCTGACAAAACAGACTCAACTATATTGGAGGTCTTCCCAATCTTAATTATTCTACAATTCTAAATTATTGTAAAGTAACCAGATCAAATGCACTTTCCTGCTTACAAGCAATAATAAACGAGACATGAAGGGTCTTTTCCAACCAGAATGGTTCTATGAACATTCTGGTTCTGAAGTTTACAGCTGCAGCCACCCTGAGGAGCAAGAAAGCAGCACAATGCCTGTTCTCCTGCTACACCTAGTTCATCTTGTAAGACATATTCACAGCTACTCTGCCCTCCCTGGCACTGCTTCTGCCCTCTGGCAATTGATAACCCTGCTTTGCACTTCCAACATCCTACTGCTTCCTTTGGCCACACTCACAGGAGTGGAAAACAGCTTTTCTGAGACTCATTAGTTTCATCTGTTGTGTTTTATGTTGCTCTCTTCTCAGAGCAAGAAACGTCCACGAGAAGTGAGAGGTTAAAGGGAAAACAAGGAGACTGGAAACAGGGTGAGGAAAATGTCTGTGTCCTGCTATGAATCTTACAGGATGGGCAGAACAGAGCAGCAACTCTAGAAAACTGTAAAAGGGGAAATTACAGGAAACCTGCCTGGAGAAGTGATTAACCAAAGGGTTTTCCTCAAATTCCTGGGCTGTGCAGGGAGCGTGCATTATTACTTGTATAAATTCACACCAGAAAGCTTCAAGCTCTAAAATCTAAAATGAACCAGTAAAAATTAACAATGCAGATGATGAGTAATAAAGTAGCAGAGAGCACAGAGCATCCCATCAGTCCTGAGCTTCTCCTCCACCACGGGGGAACCACACTGCTGCTCATTAAACGCTCGCCCTCCAGTTTAAGGTTTTGCTACTGTACATTGTGTGATTTATCACACAATGTTCTCTCATGTCTAACTCGGCCCTCCTTAACTCCTGTGTTCCTGGTTTATGGCTGCAGCCTGGGCTGTCAAACTGGGAAACTGGGAGGGCAGCAGTGAAAGCTTCGGAGGCGCCTGTGATAAATGGTGGGACCTGAGGTCTTCAGTGAGGGGCTCCCGTGGTAGCTGGGGAGCTTTGCTGCTTCCAGAATATAAATAATCCATTAGAAACAACACTAAATTAATGGAGTCAAAAAAACCCATGCCACACTTCAAGCCACATTTATTTTACAACTCTGCAAGCAGGGTTTTTTTGGTTGTGGGGTTTTTTTTAATGCCTGCTTTCAGCATAACACTGTGCATACTGTAGTGATGTATTCCTACAGCAGCTAAGATTTCTTTCTATTTCTGCAGTCTTTTGCATCTTTTCTGTTTATTACAGATCATTCAGTTCCTGGTATTGAGATATAAACCAAGCTTAAAGCATCTATATATCAGAACTCAAAAGAAAGAAGATGCACACAGGGATTTTTTATGGTAAGTTATAAAAAAACATCCTTTAAGAAATTAAAAGAGTAACAGGCAGGGAGAAAGAGATAAAGAAGCAAGGTGGGAGTGTGTTTCCCTCTTCCTGCATCTATCCACATCTTTGGCATATACAAGTGAAGGCACTTGTTCATGTAAGAAAAGAAGTTCCCAAAATGGGTCAGATTCCTTGATCAGATGGGTGTAAATTCAATAGCCTCGGTGAGAATGGAATTTCAAACAACTGTTAATTCCAGCAATTTAAAAAATATATATATTTGTCCTGTGTCTGGACCAGGGTGCAGATGAGCTGTTGCTACTTTGAGCTATAAGGCAAAGAATTAGCTTAGAGTTAAAAACCAAAACCTGCCACTGCACACAGCTCTACCAAAAGCAAACACTCAGGTGGAACTGTAATACTTTGGGTTACCTGGCAATGTCTTTACCAACTTTAAGATCTCTGATTAGACACCTCTCCTCCTGTATAAACTGTCAGGTTGGGAATTGCTGTAGAAGTCTCAGCTGCACAAGTGAGGCAAACTTCTATTCCTAGGATGAAGGTGCATGATGATGGCAGAGAGGAGGTTGTTAGCATGGTGATAAAAACCACGTGGATGGGAGGGGGAAGAACTTGCAGCTCCACCAGAGAAAGAGCAGGTAAATATAATTCCTCATGACACACAAGTGGTCAATGTGTATAAAAGTGAAAAACTGGAGAGAGAAATTTTGTGCAGAGGATGAAGGGCAAAATTAAGAGTGTGAGTGGGTGGGTGGGTGGGTGGGTGAGTGGGTGGGTGAAAGTGAGTGAGTGAGTGAGTGAGTGAGTGAGTGAGTGAGTGAGTGGTGAGTGGTGAGTGAGTGAGTGAGTGAGTGATGAGTGAAGCAAACAAACACAAGCTGCCTTTAGAGCAGGTACCTTCCAGGTGCAGCCACATCAACCGTCCTTTCACCGAGGTGATGGAAGCAACACAAATCTCTGCAGGGTTCCTGGGGTTCACTGCCTCCAGCTTCATGTTCTTGGTGAAGCCACGGCTGAAGGATGTCTGAAAGAGTCAAGAGACAATGCTGGAACATGGCACTGCAGCACTGCACAGCTACAACCTGACTGTCTGCTGGGAGGCAAAAATTTAGCATGGTTTGCTTTCCACTGGAAGGGCAGAATGCAAAGAAGAATGCAACGGCATCCAGGGTCAAATCAGAGCTGTGCTGGTGCAGCCCATGGTGAGGCAGCACATTGGGGTCTGCAGGGGAGTAGAGACCCACCTGCTGCCCCTGGAGGGGCCCTGCCAGAGGAGAGGGATACCCAAAGGAGGCTGTGACCCTGGAGAGAGGAGCCCATGCTGGAGCAGGTTTGCACCAGCAGCCGTATGAAAAATCAGTGATGAAATGCATGTTCTGTTCTACTCCTACCCCGGACTCCTAGGAGAATGGGAGGAGGCTGCTCCACATCAGCTCCGAGTATGTCTGAACGTTTGCCAGTGGTGCATTTTCTGTTAATGTAATACTACCCAGAGGGTTCCCAGAACTCCTGTTCTTAACCATCTCTCACCTTGCTAGGAGAAACCTTATAAAGCAAAAAACCCTCTTGTCTGAGACCAGAGAAACCTCTCCATACATTCAGTCACTCAAGCTGACTGAAGCTGAAGATATTTGAGTAACCTTTTCAAGTATGCTTTTCTTCGTGGAGTGTTCATGGAAGGGCCTCTGAGCAACAATCTGGTGGGTGGCAGCAGTGCCCATGGGATGGGGGGATTGGAACTAGACAGTCTTTAATGTCCCTTTCAACCCAAACCATCCTGTGATTCTATTTTAAGCTCAATGAACAAGGCTTCCAGGTACACTGGCTGGAGTGTAGATGGATCCAGTTGTGTTCATTGCCACTGTTCCTTCCAATGTCCCCTCCTGTCACTTATTCTCAGTCCCTTCCCAGTACCTCCCCCACCACTATCCCTGAAAACACACTAATGCAACACTTGTGTCCACACCAGGCCTTCCTTTCCTTGGATTTCCTTCCCCTCTGTTCCACCTCCTCTGCATCTCTCTGCACAGAAAGGGTTCCCTCTCTGAGATAAGATTTTTTGCTAGTAATAATAATAATAATAATAATAATAATAATAATAATAATAATAATAATAATAATAGTAATAATAATTGCCACTGATTCAGAACGACACCAAACCCTCATCCTATGTGAGAAACTGCAAGTCAGGCTCAAATTCAACCCTTCTCCTCTTGGTACCACACCAAGGATCATGGGCACTTCACCTTGAACAACCATTGAGAGAACAATCTTTGAGAGACTGGAAACTCATGGCTTTGTTCTCTTTTCCATCCAAGAACACGCTGCTACTCTCAAGCACAGCTTGGACTGCCTCAAGCCTTGCTCAGCACACAGATCAGCTTCACCCTGCAAAAGCTGCTAATGGCCAGGGCTGCAGGAATGCAGGCTGAGTTTGTTTAAATGCCTTTTATGTTGCCTAACAAGGAAACGCCATTTATCATCACTCCAGCTCCTTTCAGGCTCCTTTCATTGCAGTTCGGTGCTGGAGGCTCATTTATACAAAATCAATGGCAAAACAGTTAGGTGGAGTTTATTTTACTAAGCATTTGGGCACGTCAATCCATTTCATAACTGCCTGTCCTTGTTAAAAATCCCTCCTGGGGAAACAGCTACAGCACCTCCACTGCCAGCACCAGTCCCAGTACGAGGTGGGAGATGCAAAAATCTTCCATCAAAGAGCCCCTCACAGCCACAAATCAAGGGGACCAGCCAGCCAGGAGGCTGCACAAATGACAAGAGTGCAGTTCCCTCTGAAAAGAATTGTGTTATTAAGAGTGAAAGAATAAGAGACACATGTTCATCTGGTGAATGTTTCCTTAAAAAAGAAAAAAAAAAAAGGACCAAAAAATGCTCAGACCTGACTTAAAAAAGACCAAAAAATGCTCAGACCTGACTTAATGTTAGAGGATATTATGCAGAGACGTTTCTAAAGGCTCAGAGAAGAGATCCACTACTTGGCAAAATGAAAAGGTAGGGATGCTTGAAGAAGAAAAATGCAAAAATAGTCCCACTGTGTTGGTGTGATGCAGCATTGTCCAGCTTCACTCAGGACTGCTGGAAATCTTTGCTTTAAGTCCCTTCAGGATGAGGGTTTTTATGAAGCAAAGAAATCCTCACTCTGGCTTGACTCTCAAGTCAGACTCTGTTCATGGCACAGGTCCTCTGAGTTTGCCAACAAAAAATTCACCAATTCACCATCAAAGCTTCCAAGCCAGGCAGATCCTGAGCCACCACAGATGAGCAAGGCCATGGAAAACCACAGCTGGTGCCTGTCTCCATTCTGCTTTCCATAAACACCCCACCCCTCAGCCCTGTGACTTCTGAGCCCAGTGAAAAGCTGTACAATTCCTACAGAAACCTGTCTGTCCATCATTCACACCATGACTTTATTTTGCAAAGCCTTCAGTGCTCATTTTGGGTGCACCACTAAGATTTAGGTACCACCATCAGGAGTATTTTCAGTTACTGATGGGATCTCAACCTCCATCAGCTGATGGGCACATGAAGGACAGCACCAGGTTACTGGAGAAGGCAGAAAGCTACATCTGCCTTTCCCCAAGCAATGAATACCTGTCAGATCAAGCCACACAGGACTGTCATTGCCATAAAACAGCCTGCAAAAGATTATTTCAAAACCTGTGAATCTCAATGGCATCCATCACTCTCACATCACTGTTGCTGCATCAAAAGGAAGGACATGAACTGTCCCAAGGACAGAGCATCCATGAGGGTTAATCATCCTCTCATATATTTTCAATGTTTAGAATTTTAATACATGTGGTTTGGTTAAATGTATCCCCCCGGGATACAGAGAAACACCTAAAATGTAGAAAGGGGAAAATGACACTATGCAATTTCTTTACCTGAATTATTTTTAGTAGCACTTGAATTAATTGCAATAACCAGTTGAGATCCTTTTTATGCTGTACAAAACCAGAGAGGGATGAAGAGCAGGATAATTACAGAAAAAGACAAAACTAAAATCAGGTTTTTTTTACTTTTAGGGATGGAGACCTGGAGCACTCCCCCAGTTTCTTGCCTTGAGCAGCCTCATGGTGCTCTGAGGGAGCCTCTCAAAGCCTTGCAGCACTGCTTCTGTGCAAGCTGCTTTGTTTCACGTGGATGGACAGGAGCAAAAGCAAGAACTTACATTTCTAAAGCACAGGTGAGGTGCTGCCTCAGCTCCACACTGCTTCTGGTAGTCTGCCCAGTCAAAGTCCTGGCCAGAGTAACCTGCAGGAGGACAAAACAAAAAGAGCCATCAGCCACCACTCCACACCACAGACAGGACAAAAGGGGCCCCAAGCAGGTGAGCACTGGTGTTTGAGCATCTCATCCTGCCCCAGTGACCTGTGCAGGGTCAGCAGGACACCACAGAGCCAATGTCTTCTCCAGCCTCCACTCACACACCTCCTGCATCTCACTGCCAAGTCTCCATTAAAAAGTAGCAAGACATAATTATTTTCCCTATTTTCCCTTTTCTGTGAGCATCTCCCAACTTTTAACAAACCCAAAATTCATGAGAAGTGCCACTGTCCCAGATTTCCACATGAGGCTACTTATGGACTTCCTTCTCCTGCTTTTAGCTAAAACAAGATGGGGTTATGGAGCTGGACATGGGTTATTTGCTGGTCCCTCAGGAGTGGACAGGGAGAGGATCAGCACCATCAGAAGGTGATCCATCCTCTCTTTCAAAGCAGGAGATAAATTCCCTCCTTTTCAGTCATGTGCCCTCCATGACTGACTCCCCAGCAGCTCAGGGTGTGTGAGCTGAATCCCATCCCTGTAAGAATGTTACAGAAACCTGGAGCAGAGCAGGAAATTGAATGCAGACCTCCCATCCTCAGCAAGCAGATCATCCCTTCAGCCTCTGCTTCTAAGTAAAATAATGGGATTCCTTTATATGTACATCTCTCAAGGAGTCCCATCACAGAAACACAAATGAGAGCTCTGCTCATCCACTATTCTTACTTGGCAATTTAGGAAATAAATTCTTGGGACAGAAATGTTTGGGGATTTTTTAATTTGCTTTCGAGGGCTTTTTATTTGCCTGCCTCTTAGTCTCTATTTTTGCAGTGCTTGAAACCAGGGAGTGCTAATCCTGTCCAGGGGCCTGTGGATACTCTAATGACATTACTGCAGAACTACTCTTACTGGAAAGTTTCAGGAGTCACCCAAAGGCCAAATTCTCTCCTCAATCTCCCTTCCTGGCATCTCAGCCTGGCCTCATTTCACAGAACATCCCTAAATGCTTTCTGCATTGATAGTCAAAAAGAGACCCTCAAGATCAAATGGGAATGAATCATTTATGACAATGAAAATTGTGACTTTTTTTTTACAGGCAAGGACTGGAATACTGAGTGTAATCCCCTATCAGTCTGCCAGATCGCAAAAAAGGGAGGTAAAATTTTTTAAAACAATGTGCCAAGCATCCTGCTAAGATCCAAGTATCTTGGATAAGATGATTTCTAATCCTAATAATTGCATTCATGACAAACAAATTACTGAGATAAAGCCTTGAGCGAAGATGCCTGTTCTCTGTGGGGTATTAAAGTGTATAATAATTAAAAAATTAAACGTGCACAGGGAGCGAAAAAAAGGGCAGTTACTTATAAAGAATATTCTTTTTTCATACAAAAATATATCCTTGCACTGTTTTTTACCAATTTCTGCAACAGTATTTTCTTCACACTTCATCTCTTTTTTTATCTCCAATTTAATCCCCTCACGAATGGGTTTCGTATCTCGATTTTCAGCTACACAGATCTTGTCAGAGTGGATGGAAAAGGCACATTAGAGATGTTTTAGAGAAGTACAAAAGCTTGACTGTGTTGTCACCACACAACTGCTGGCTTGGCCCTGCAGGACTGGAACCACTGGAAATCCTTTGGAACCTGGGATGACAGGTGGGGACTGAAAAATAACTCACTGCAGCACCACAAGGAGGATTCCTAGAAGGGAACACCCAGGAATTGGTTTAAAATAAGCCCTGACTGACTTGTGGCCTTTTCAGGGAGAGGCTGCACCTCCAGGGCTGTGTGCAGTTCTGGGCTTCCATGGCCAGAGAGACCTGGAGGGGCTGGAGAGTGTCCAGGGAAGGGAACAGAGCTGGGAAGGGGCTCAGCCTGGATAAAAAAGGGGATCAGAGTGGACCCTGTGGCTCTGCACAACTCCCTGACAGGAGGGGACAGCCAGGGGGAGTCCAGCTCTGAGAACAGGGACAGGAGGAGAGGAAATGGCACTAAGCATTTATTTTATCCAGGTCATCAGCCTCATTTTAGAGTAAAACATGAGGAACAGTAAAAGCCCTCATAGCCTTATTGTTTCTTATCCTTCCACCTTCAACATTCTTACATTCTTCCACTCTAAAATTTGCTTTCACACAACTTTCTGAGAGTTTTCTACCTTTTCTATTTCCCATAGGGGGGGTCAGGTTGGATATAAGGAAGAATTTCTTCACCCAAAGGGTTGTCAGGCATTGGAATGGGCTGCCCAGGGAAGTGGTCAAGAAACAACTGGACACTCAGTGCTGTGGTCTGGTTGACAAGGTGGTGGTCAAAGGTTGGACTCGATGATCCAGCTTGACTGGAGATCTTCTCCAACCTGACTGATTCCCTTGATGCCTTGGATTTCAGCTTTTATATTTTTCAGAATCTCTGCTGCTTAGTGTGTAACTCTGAAACTTCATGTTTGGTGTTAGTAAGGTCTCTTCACAGGGGAGTGACAAAACAATTCCTTTCTAGCTAGAGAATCAAAGATAACCAGTACCCAAAAAGCAGAAATAACAGTGATGGAAAGGGGGCAAGCCAGGGGCTGAGACTTCATAGCCTGGGGCTGTGGTTGGATAACTGACCCCAAGATATAGATGAACCAAAATTTATAAAAGTGTAAAACTCATGACCAGGATCCAGCTTGGATTTGATTTGGGTGCAGCCCCAGCAGACCCTTGCACTGCCCAAGGTGCATCCTTTCAATAAATACCTATTTTATTCCTTTTGCTCTGTCTAGTCTGTTCCAGCTCAGCCTTTCCAGCTAACACCCTGACTCTGTGATCCTGCTCTCAGCTGCCTCCCTCAGCACACGGGGAGGTACCAGTGCCTCCATCAGCACACATCACTCACACCCTGACACCCTGGAAGGCTCAGCCCAAGTCCTGGAAGGCTCAGCCCAAGTCCTGGAAGGCTCAGCCCAGGTGACAACACTGAGAGCTGTGTTTGCACAGCTCAGCTGCTGCTCCTCAAACCTGCAACACCTTCACTGTGTTTGCCATCTCAGCTCTGGGCATGGCAGAGCCCAGCAGCCTAACCAGAAGCAAATATAACAATACAAACATACTGGAGGTTTTGGAAGTGGCTTTTCCTTAGTAAGCTTTACAACTAGGAGCATTATCAAAATGTTTTTTCCTCCCCACTTAATAATAGCTCATAAAACAATGATTGTTACTCTAAAGGGAAGTGGTCTATAAATCCTGCTCTAACAAATATAAACAGAGCTTGTTCAATGTTTATACAGCAGCACTTAATGGGTATTCATTTTTGGCACTGTACAGGAAAACACTGCTCTCTATTTTGAGTAGCAAATATTTGCACCTCTTGTTCATGACCCATTTACTCCTTGTTTGTCTTCAATAAAGCCCTGATAGGCAAAAAGGCAAGAGAATGAATATCAGACAAATAAAGGACTCTGACTCCAATACCCCAACCTGGCACATTGTTCTGATGAAAAAAATCAATTGATTTTGAGATCAGAAAACCTCCTTGTCAAGCCTAAATTAACCAGGGGCCTGGATGCTTTTCACTTTCTGTCTGCTTTCTTTTCTGATGGTTTATGGGTTTTTGTTGTGTTTAGTTTATTTTCAAATAACTCATTCTAATATCTGATTACATTTTAGTAACTCAAAGAACGTGTCTGCACACAGAAAAGGATTTAAGGTGCTAAAATTCAGTTTGGACATGTAGCCCTTATATACAGTATAAAAAATATAGCAAAATATAGAATGCATCTATCTGACACTGGCTTTATGCCTTTTTAATAGCTTCCCCCCAGGATTTCTGATCTCACAGCAGAAAGCAAATTTGATTTTCACCAGGGGAATAAGGAGAGACTTTCTGCACTTTCTCAGGTGCCCAGGTGGATCCCAAAAACCAGGTATCACACAAGATCACAGAACCACAGAACCACAGAATGGTTTGGGCTGGAGGGGCCTAGAAGGTGCCTCAGTTCCACCTCTCTGCCATGGACAGAGACACCTCCCACTAGACCTGGCCAAGTTAAAAAATATTCACATGACAGATGCTTCAGATATGTCTTAAAATGTTGGCATTTAAAAGAGAGTTGATACACACTTGACCCATAAAACACCATCTCAGACAGGCATTATATCAGCATGGATTGGAGATTTTTAAGCTTATGGTCTCCTTCAGTTAATTATCCTGCCTGGGGCAGGCTGCATGTGAATTTGGGTGGAAAAAAACCAAAATATTCCATTTACTTTCATTTTTAGCAACTTTTCTGGCCAGTATCAGTGAGTGCTTACACATTATCATTACACCTGGGTTTCAGCAGGAGAGAGAGCTAAAGCCCCAGACAGCAAATTTATTTCAGCAGAAGCAGCAGAGCAATCATGGATGCACCACATGCAGCTGCATGCACAGGGCTCCAGGACTTTGGTGGGAATTTCAAATTACATGTGCTGAAGCACTCTGGATATACATGAGAGGATTCTGAATCTGGTAGGGAATAACCATTCCCTTCTCTGGGTTTGGCAGCATCATGCTTTTTCCAAAATGAAGACAAAAGTTCATACACAAAACTTAGCTTGTTGAGTTTGGTTGGTTTTTTTTTTAAGGCCCTTCTTTCTCCCAGGCAACACCGATTTTTTGGCAATAGACCAACAACCCAGCCAGCTTCAAAAACCTGAAATTCCAGGGAACCAACACATTTTGCAAGCAAAGAAATATTGCCAGGGCACCACAGGTGGTTGTCTGAAGTTGGGAGTAATTAACTGCACTGCTACAAAGTTGAGGTACAGCAGGGCTGGAGGCTGTTTCCCCTGGCTCTGACCCGAACACTGCTTGCAGTGTGCCCTGGGATTTGTTGAGACAGCCAAGGAAATCCCTCCTAACTCCAGGGAAGCTGTTTTTAGCTCAGACATTCAGATTTAGGAGCTCTGCTTGGTCTCAGTGCTGTACCAAGGTGGATGAAACAGGGTTTGTCTCTACAGTGATTGGACTTTTAATGCTCCTTTTGCTCTGTACACACACAAAGAGCTGCTAGGAAGGAATTCATGAGGATTTCACAAGCCTGAATCAGATTTCAAGGCACAGGGACATCAATCCTCCAGCAAGACACATTTGTTGAGATGTTCACAGGCTGGCAGGAGCCAGAACAGCCCCAATCACTCCAGAGAACTACTCTGGCTTGAGAGACTTCAGATGATCCCCTGCAGCAACCACCACCACAATTTTAAAGGCAATAATAACAAGCACATGTCTTTCAGGGCAAACCCAAAAATCACTGAGAAGGAATACAAACCCTTGGGAGGTGTGAGATTGACTCCGTTTTTAAGGCACCACTGTATTGGCAAGATCCCCAAGGAATCTGCATGGCAAAGCATCGAGATTTTGCTGGGTTCAGGTCTCAAGTCATCAATGGTCACTTGTAAATAATGATTGTTAAAAACCTAAGGGGTGAAAAAGGAGAGACCAAAATCAGGAGTTAGATTTGCTGCAACACTAGGTAATGCAGAAAGCTGCAAGAGCCAAACCTGGGGATCAAACTACTGAAAATAATTTGCTCTCACCTAAACCTTTTCATCAAAGTGTTTCTCCCCAGGAGATCAAAGCCTGAGTTTTAGAGATGGGTGAAATGAAGCAATGGAAAGCACTGAGGTTCAGGGTCCCACAGCTGAGCAGCAACAGGAGATGATCCTGAAGACCCCAGAGCCTTCCAGCTCCATTCAGCTGTTTTATTTCCAAAGGTTTCTCAGATGTGCAGGGAAAATACACGTGGATGGAGGGGAGACAAAGACAAAAGAAGGACCCTTTTTTTTGCATGCCTGTGGTAGATGAACATGCTCATCCCCATTGGTTTTAAGTGCATGGAATCAGCTGGTGATGCTTGTGGGAAAGAAAGAATTAATTAGGAGCATCCATGGATTTTAAACCTATTTCTTAATGTCTTCTCCAGCCACTTAAGTACCACCCTTGTTTTTGGTTTTTCTTTTCTAAATGTGGTGGAAATCAGGAAGGGTTTCCCAATCGGGCTCTTTCCATCCCTGCTTTCTGAGCACTCACCTTGGTCACTGATGCAGGACAGATATGAAATGGCTCCCTCATATTCACTGCCTCCAGCTTCATCCCCACAGTGAATAAGTGGTTTCTCAAATCAGCATGGTCCTGTGGGAACAGGAACACATGGTGACACCAAGAAAGAGCCAATACATCTGAAAATCTATCTGAAAGGCAACCAAGTGGGTTTTGTCAATTTAGCTGGTCCTATGTTCTTTTCATGCCATCCCAACCACAGAAAGAGAGGAGACAACCTCAGTCCTAGGGGACACATCTACAGCACCAAGCCCATCATACCTAAAGCACAGGGCATGTCCCTCTCAGCAAAGGCATCCAACCAGAACTTGGTCCACAAGGAGATTGTGCTCACCAAAATGAGGACCTGGCTGCTTGAAAATCTCCCTTGGGCAGAGCTTCTCCAACTCTGACAGCCACCACCCTCCAAGCAACTGAGATTCCTGAGGTGCCAAGACTCAAACTGAAGCCCCCCAGGGTAATGCACAAAATGGATGCAGAGCTGAGCATGGCCCTGATTTACCCTGATGGATGTCCAGCACCTGCAGGGCACCAAAGGAAGCACCTGGGCTGGTCTCCAAGATGGCAAGATGGAAAGGTATTTTCTTCCAGCCAGGAGACTGGAAATGGATTAGGGCTTGGACAGTGAACTCAGACACAGAATGTGAGCAACCAGAAAACATGATGATGGGAAAACAGGCAGCTGTGTTCAAGTACATGCCAAACTTAACACTTCCACCTGGGATAAAACCTGGCTGCACCCACAGGCTACACACAGAGGGCTCCCCACAGCAGCTCTGGGGATGCAGGATGCAGTCCTGAAATTCAGAAGCAACCCAGATTCACCTCCCTGGTTTACCACCAGTTTAGTGTTTAACACCTAATTACTCCATCCCTTGTGACCTCTATCTAAGAGTCACACAAGCTGCCACCCTAATTCCAGGGTAATGACTGCATTTTGTGTTCATTCAATAAAAATGTCCCCCAGTATTTCTAAACCACTGGTGCATTAGCCAATACAAGCATAAAGAGAGGTGATGTTATATTTAACATACACTCACAGACTACTCCAAAATACATGTAAAAAGCTTGCTATCTGTAAGTGGTTAGCAACAATAATCCCATCTACATTCATTGCTACACGTGGTATTCTTGTTCTAAAATGATTTTCTATTGATCCGAAGTTGTGCTTCATTGTCCTTTCTTTTCCCAAGAACTGTCTGCACTTGTAAGGGCTTAACAACTTCTATTTTGGGATCTTGCATTCCAACTGCTGCTAGAGATAAGGATTTTTACAAGCTCCAACCACAGCTAAATGAATGGTTGTTTTCATTTTACCAACCTGCAGTGTTACAGAGCCCTTTAGGTGAGAACCAAGAAGCAGAAAAAAACGTCAACTATGATGTATTTTGTCTCAAACCGGAAGAAAACACTGATAAGGAAACTGAGGAATATTTAATAATGGCCCAGAGCCCAAGGAACTAATGGCTGAGGTAGGAGCAGACATCCAGGAGTTTGGGGATCCTTTTCGTAAGGGCATGCAATGATAGGATAAGGGAGAATGGCTTTGAGCTGAAAAAGGGCAGATTTAGATCAGACATTAGGAACAAAATTCTTTACTGTGAGGGAACTGAGTCAACAGAACAGGTTTCCCTGAAAAGTTGTGGATGTTCATCCCTGGAAGTGTTCAAGGCCAGGAACTTGGGACAGTGGGAGGGAGATGAGCTTTAAGGTACTACCAAAAACTGCCACCTTTAATACTGAAAAGGCTTCAGAGGGAAAAGACGATGGCTGCAAAACCCCAATCTCACCAGCACTGAACTTCAAACCCCTAAAGGAAAAACAGCATTTGGACTGGAGGGCTTCCCCCTCCTGCCTGAGGATCCACACTCGGAGTCTCCTAATCCTTGGAGTGAGGTTGTAAAGAAAAGGCAACTCTGCAAAATGTGCATCTGGAATCAGCATCTCCCCACAAACGTTCCATGATTCAACTCACGCTCAGATCCAGCCTCAATATGTAATAAGCCAAGATCCACCAAAGTACTTAATCATGTTTATCTTTAAACATGCAAGTAGTTTAATCAACTTTTAAAGTGATTTGTTGATTGAGACCAAAATATACTGACACCAAACCATACTGCTTCTCCTTTTTATCTGAATCATTTTCTTTGGTGTTTCTCCTTCTATTTGTTTTGGCTTTTTTCAAAGGAGAAAAATAATCAGATAGGGGGAAAAAAAGCATCAATAATATTTAAAGGTATTTTACTTCAAAAGCGCTGTGTACCTTGGGATCAAATCTCCCTTGTCATTCAGCATAGCAAGTAAATATTTTCCATTAAATTAGTTGCAAGAGTGAACTCGCAAGGGGAGTTCACAGGATCTCAAGTACATCTCCCTTTTGAGGGTCAAAAGCCTCTTTGAAGCAGGAACATGCATTTCTTTGGAGAAATGCTGTGGAAGTAAAAACCTTTTCTGTGTTAAATGTCATTTTTCAGATGGAAAAGCTTTCATGGAGAAAAAGTCTTTGTATTGTACCTCTCTGGAAAATGGTCAGGGTCTGGATATTTGATCTGCTTCATATACTGCATAAGAGAATCATCAAAATTTACCAAAGCAGCTTTATATTTTTGCAATCACAAAAGAAAAGAAAAAAGATTCCTGATGCCATTCTCTAGTTCCAGTGCTGGAGCTGCCTCAGCCAGCAGGGAATTACTTAGGATTTGGCATATGCTCCTCTTCAAAACTCCAATTAATTTACATAATTTCTAAGAATAGGTTCCAGAGAAGTGATGGCAAAGCTTTTAATTAGTATTAGACTCAAAGTGATACACTGGATAATGAACTGCTCTCTCTTCCCTTTATTCACACTGACAGGAACGACGCCTGTTTAATAAAAGCAGCTACAAGGAGAGGACTGGAGGGCTGAGACTTTCTCCTGGTCCCCGCCAGGCTCTGCAGCTGAACAAAAGAAATGCCTGAAAAGATAATGGGTGGCAGAATTCAACTCTTTGCTGCTATTTCACAGCATTCAGCACCACCAGTGAGGATGTCACCAGCCATTATTTTCTAGCAACTTCTCCAAGTGACTTTCAATTTCCTTTGAAATGGAGATCAACAGGCAGAATAGTTTTGACCAGCTGGAGCATTTTAAAGCCTCGTGCATGGTGGGCCTTCACTCCTACTCCCAGGAGCAGCCTCGCTGACCACACAGAAGTTTGGGCTGGATATTAGGAAAAATTTTACACTGAATGGGCTGCCAAGCATTGGCACAGGCTGCCCAGGGAAGCGTTGGAGTCACCATCCCTGGAGGGATTTAAAAGTTGTGTGGATGTGGCATTTGGGGACATGGTTTAGTGGCGATTTGCAGTGCTGGGTTAATGGCTGGACTCGATCTTGGAGATGTTTTCCAAACTCAATGAGCCAATGATTCTGTGATTCTATAATTTATACCAGCACATCGCCTGTCCTGGGGTTCACCAGCCCTGAGAGGGGAATGGAAACACCCCCTGGCTGCTGAGGAGAAGTCAAGTAACTGAGACTGACAATCAGCAAGGATGCAGGAGAGTCCCTTACAGCAAAGTGAAAAAATCATGCCATGAAACATTCAACAAATTAACGTGGCACAGGCACCACAGCTGCTCACTCCAAGGGTCACAGTCTCTAACATGATGGATTACAGCTCACGGGTAATGAGTGAGCAAAACCCCTCAAAGCACGTCTGTCACTCACAGTCCAAACCCACTGGCAACAGCTAGAGTTGTCACAGCTCACTATAATCCCAAAAAAGCAATTAAACTCAGCCCCACACTCACAGCTTTAGAGCAGGGGGCGCATTTGCAAATGCACAGGCTGTGACCCCCTGGGCCACCTGAAAGGCAGCTCTGCTTTGATACACATCTGCAGCATGATTTCCATCTTTACATGGCTTGTGTTTCTGTAATTATTCTGCAAAAATTACTGAGGGGCTTTACTGATGGGCTTTGCAACAGCTCACTGCATCCAGCAGCAGCAGCTCTGGGAACTGCAACATCTGGAGGTCAAGTAACAATTCAGGCACAGTGCTGGGAGCAGAAACAGGCTCCAAATTTCCAGCCTCCTTTTTTTTTTCTTTAGGGTCTGAGATAGCCACGTACTTTTCTCCCTCACAGCTAACGAGCCACCAGCAGTGTGGATTTCAGAAATGCCAGGTGACATGCCAGCCTAAATGTCACTCCAAAAGAGATCCACAAAGATATAGAAAAGCATTGCAACTCTTAAGGATGTGAGTAAGCCTCAGAGAAGCACTTTTGTGGGTGACATGCTTAAGTCCTGATAATTAAGTCAGTAAGTACTAGTTTTAGGTGAGGGACTCAGAAAGAGAAATTTCAAAATCATCACTGCCATTTGCTCAACCTGGTAGCTAAATACCACGTCAACAAATGTTAATTTCTGCCAACAACATGCCATTTGGGTGTAAATAAACTCAATTTTGTCCATGTCACGGGAGTGAAGCTCAGGTAATTTTACAGTGCACTGGGTAAAGCTGATAGAGCAGGGGAAGCTGGCTAAGCTGCTTTTGTCTGTGACACTTAGGGAAGCTGCACTCCGGGCTGTTTGCTCTATCTGTGCCCCCAAACCCAAAGAACAGCATCACTATAAGATTGTGAAATGTCCATTTCTAGCCCATTCTGCTCAAGAGCACTGGAGTAATAAAATTTTAAACACAGCAGCTTACACAGTGTATAGAAAAGAGCAAAAGGCTCTCATTTGGGTCGAATTTTCAAATTTCAGGCTAGTTTTCAAATATTATTAAAAGTCAGGGCTCTTTTGGTCTAGGACAGTCAGATGCACACAAATTACAAAACTGCAACTTCATGCAAAATACAGAACTAAGTTTGAATGATGAAAAGTTGCAACGTTGAGAGGCTGATTAAAAACACTGACCACTTAATAAATTATTGATCTGAGCCTCCTTTAACCATAACAACGTGAAATATT
Organism: Acridotheres tristis; assembly: GCA_037013685.1. Taxonomy (NCBI): domain Eukaryota; kingdom Metazoa; phylum Chordata; class Aves; order Passeriformes; family Sturnidae; genus Acridotheres; species Acridotheres tristis. The sequence continues at coordinate 3,728,119 of CM072885.1, forward strand.
CTTGCCTTCAGTCCCATCTCTCCTGGTTTACCCTAATAAAGGACATACAGGCCCCATCTGGTATAACTAGGAACATATTAGCTGATCTGGTTTTTGTTTTCGAAGAAATCACTTCCCCACCGTGTTTTGTGTAATTTCTCCAAGAAATTGGCTGTTTCTAATAGCCTAATTTTAATCACAAAGCTCACGTGTGGGAACCAGTCACAAACACAGTAATAGCAGTGGTTAAACTGCCTCCACAGGAACCTGGCATTTGTTTTTAGAAAAAAAAAAAAAGGAAATAAAAAAAAAAGAAACGCTACCAAATGCAACCCTCTGCATTGTTTGCCGATGAATCAGTCTTGTTTGTGATTCACCAACTTCCTTTGCTAAACATGGAGCAATTCTCCGTGTAAGGCACAACATGTGCAAACTGTCCCCTCGTTCTGGCAAGAGCCATCAGAGGAAGACCCAAATGTGGAGATGTGGGGTGGGATGAGGAGGAAAGGGCGCTGGGAGGGAAGTTTTAGAGACACCACGACCCTGAAGCAACGAGAGCCAGCCACAAACTGCACCTGCCGAAGAGCCCCTTGAAAAACTGCAGATGCTTCTGCCGAGGATTGGATTTAGCCCTACGGATTTTAAGCTCCTCTTGTTGAATAAAAAATAGTTACCATAGAAACAGCAACATTGCGGAGTAGCCGGTGGAAATGCGAGCACACCTTCTCCGTATGGCTCGGGCCACCACAGATGGCATTAGGGCAAAGATCCCCTCCCACACAGCTCCTGCTTGGCTCTGCCTGGGAGCTGAAAGCGTGGGCAGAGGTAAAAGAGATGGATATTCATCCACTCGGGGATTTTTTGGTGTGTTTGGTTCGGGTTTTTTCAGCATCTCAGAGCCACGGCGCGGCTGTGTTACACGCCCAGGTAAAGTCACCTAAAAGGGTGGCACAGGTGGGAACAGCTACCTGAGCGCTCAGAGTGAAACCAGCAGTGTCCCTGCTCACATCCCCCTCAACACACAGCCCCTGGACTGTGAGGAGGGACTGAGGATGGCCTCGGTAACACCGTGCTATGAATCGTTACTGAGAAATCAACAGGAATTTGTCAGAGCAGAGAGGATCGGGAGCCAATTCAGTGCACACCGTGAGCTGCAGCCACCCTGGAAAACAGCTACACATCACAGCTGCTTTTGCTTTCTCTGAGGACATTAATTCATCTTCAGATCATGCAACAGTAGACTCATGGAATGGTTTGGGTAAGAAGAGATATTAATGATCATCTCATTCCAAAGCCTCTGCCACAAACAGGGACACCTTCCACTATCCCAGGGTGCTTCAAGCCCTTCCAACCTGGCTTTGAACACTTCCAGGGATGGGGCATTCACACCTTCTGGGCAACTTGTTCCAGTGCCTCACCAATCCCACAGGAAAGAATTTCTTGTTAATATCTGATCTAAACCTCCCCTTTTTCAGTTTTAAGCCATTCCCCCTTGCCCTATCACTACATACCCTTGCAAAATGCCCTAAAATGGGTGACTTTTAGGTATCACCCACCCCATACATGAGAGCAAATGCTGCTGTAGGTGCACATCAGCCCCTCTCATTGGAAAACTCCCTCACACTTACCCTGAATGCAGTGGTTCAACTAAACCTTCTGCTGACCTCTCCCCATCCTGAGAGACCCCAGCATGAATAAAGAAAACTACACATGCCAGAGGGACGAGGAAGGCTGAGGGACCTGGTTCTCACTCATCCCATCTGCTTGGCTCGAGTGGCCTCTAGCATTTCTCTCCCAACACTGACTTTCATATGGAGCTGCCAAACAGTCCCTGGGGGCATCTCAGATAGGCTTGGCTTTGCCCACCTCCTTGGACTGCTCCTAACCCAAATCTTTGCACAGCCTTGCCCTGTCAGGAGGGAGCTGGAGAGGGTTAGAGCTGTTCACTGCTCACAGAGGTAGCACCAGGCTCCATCCCTACTCCTTCTGTGGTGTCCCCTGGTTCTTACAAAGAAAAGCAGTGGAACTGAGGCAGGAGTGGCTCAAAAGGCAGCAGAACAGAGGGATTGGGAAGCCATGCACGTCTCCCAGCCAGGCAAACAGCAGCCATGGAACATGGATGGGGAGGAACAGATGGAGCATAAATAACCTGGCAGCCTGCAGACAACATGGCAACTCGTGGGTTATTAAAGCACAGTGTGAGGAGCCAGGGCCAGCCAAGCCATCCGGGCATGAAGGAGCTGGGATTGGGGTTTGGCTTCCAAGGAAAACCAAAGGCACGCTCCTTTAAAGCTGCTGCATCAGCACGTGCCCATCCACTGAGGGGGGATGAAGACAAAAAAACCCTGTTGGACTTCAAGGCAACTCATGCAGCCAGGTCAGGATTATCTATGAGCTGAAAGCATCCCATGGGTTTCTTGAATTTAAACTCTTCTAGAATACAAAACACTGGAATAAAACTCTCTAAAACACCCAAAATGTTTACTAAATTCTGAGAGATGTTGTCTTCCTCTCTTTAAAAAAAAAAAAAATCAAGGTCTTGGAGAAAGGGTCACTCTTACTCTCACTACTAAAATGCACAGTTCATCCACTGGAAAAAACAATTTTTTTTTTTTGGTAGGAGGGAGTCCTGTTTAATATTTCCTTCAGGTTTGTGAGTGTAGAACTAGAAGCACCACTCTGTCCTGAATTTCAGGGGCAGCTCTTGCCTGGGGGGTGGATGGTCCCTCCATCTGTCTCCTTAGGAGAGATCTGTCCCAACTGATTATGCCATTAGTTTTAGTATTAATTAATACTACATAACTGGTAACAGAAGATATCCAGAAGCTCCAGTCAGAAACAGGGGAACACTGGGCTGGGCATAATATAGAGGGTTTTCTGCTAGAAATATTTAGAGCTGGAAAAAACGAAGAGCAACTTCAGGAAAGGAGGAGAGGAGGGCAGAGGAGTGGGACCAAAGGCTCTGAATCAGGAACTTCCACTTGTCTTAGATAACTCCACTCTCTCCTAGGTGCTTTTCAAGCAGTTTATCGTGGTTTGGTTTAGGAATGTGGCTGGTAACAGCTCCAGCCAAGCCAGTCAGGATTCACTTCACATTAATTGGGAACAGGATGCCAATAGGCAAAATCCACGGAAAGATGATGAGCACCCCAAATCCTGGGTAGGATTTAGTTGCCCAGACAGAGGTGTCTGAGGTGAGGATCCCTGACATCTGCAGGGGACCCAGAGATCTGGCACAGGAAACTGGAGAAAGCAGAAAGGGAGGTCAGAGAGGATATCCAGGATCTCCTGCCTCTCCCCAGGAAACTAAACCCATTCACCTCATACAAGCTGCTGGGCTGTGACTCTAAAATATGCACTGATTGGTAGTATTAGGGTTGTGTTTGGAGCATGGCTCCCTCTTAGAGAGCACCAGCAATGCCAGCACTGAAGCAAACCACTGAAATTGTTCCACTTAACTCAAAATCAGGCCCCAGTAACATTTTGACCATCTTTATTCACAACAAGCCCTGACCATTTTATCAGGTGTCCCCTGAAGCCCAAGCCATCATTTATGGTGCTGGAGCATCCCAACACCACTCTGAAATCAGAGCAGACACAGCAAAGGACACATCCTTGGGTTGTGGCCTTTTGGAAGGATTTGTGCTCCTAAGCCATTCAAACATCCTTGAAAACCCTGTCTGTTTATTTTTCTTCAAGGATCAACATGTTTTCTGAAAAGCAGGGAATGACAAAATAGCAGGTGGGATGCAAAAAGCTTTTGTGAGGAGGAAAATTTATTCCAGGATGTGCAGTTTGCAAAACACTATGTTTAGTAGCTGCATAATAGCAGCATTTTCTGGCAGTTAAACATCACATTCCTTTCTCAAAGGATCCTAAAGCATTTTACAAACACTTCCAACATATGGCCAAGTGTAAAACAGCACCAGGAAAAAAATTAAAAAAAGAAAACCCTGTTTGCAGCCTTCTCCCTCATTTTTACCACTGGCTCCTGTGGTCTGGTGTCCTCTCCCTGGATGGCAAGAGGGGATCAGGGCTGGGCTTCTGCAAGGGGATTTTGGAGCTGCTGCTGAAGATCACCACGTGCCAAGCTCAGCTCTGCCACACTCCTGAGCATTGATAATTCAGGCTCAAACCCACGGGTTTTGAGTTTTCAGGCGGAACCCAACCCTGTGACACCAAAGCTGAGGAGTGTCACGGCTGACAGCAGCCATGGGCTGTTCTCACACTGCAAAGGTGGCTCTGCTCTGCCAGTGCCACCTCCTGGGGACAGTCTGATGGCACCACGGTGACACTCCCTCAGTCAGGCAGACATTTAAGGACAACACAGATTCGAGTAATAATCCAGCCCAGGGGAGATGCTCATGAGGAGCAACTACCTCCACCCTGCTCAGCCATGGAATTCTGCAGGGAAATGTGGGAAAAACAGAATGTAACTGCTCAGTGTGCAGTTACCATGTCTGCCAAAATAGACATTTTCAGCTTTCCAGAAGATCTCCAAGAGTTGCCAGCTGTCAAACCTTGTGTTTTTTATCTCATCTAACACACGACAGCTACAGTAGCAAGGAGCCCCAGGCATCATGTAGAGACACTACTGTGCCGGCTTTGTAAATAAAATAAAAACAATTAAAATTAAAAAGGAGTTACAAAATACACCTTTGGATATGACACTCTTTGCTGGGATCTGGGATTCTACTTGAAGGTCCCACACATAATCACTGGATTCCTTTGTAATATCAGTCGAGTTTACTCTCAGATGGTCTCCTAAAGCCTTAACTCATGTTTAAGTCATTACTAGAGGAAGATTTGCTCACAGGCACAGATGACATCTTGTCTTTTTCTCTTTAATTAAGATGTACAAAATGGGGTTGATTCACCCTAAACGGGCAGAATAAAGTGATGCCCACACGTAAAAAATCTCTTCAGTCTCCTGCCTTCCCAGCACCATAACCAGGGCTCAGACAGCACCAAACTCTGAATTCTGCTCATCCTATGGTCACCTTCCACATTATGATAAACAGAGCAGTCCTACTGACCTAATCATGGACCTAAACATTGACATTTTTGCCACATTTGGCCCTAAAGTAACTCTCCTCTTGGGCCATTCAAGCATTCCAAGGTTTTGCATTGTGCTCTAAGAGGAACATCTCTGCAAGCTCCAACCACACAGCACAGCAACTGGAATTTGCTGAATTCAAATTTATGACCTGCATGCAATAATTAAAATACGTGGGTATAAGTCTGGCACGCTGGGAAGAGGCAGCAACACAGCTGTTAGTTATAAACCTTTTTTTAAAAAGGATGTTTCATGAGCCTCATCAGAAACATTCTTCACTCTTTCACATAGACAGGAATAAAATTTACACATTAGACATTCCCTTTTGTGATTTAATCCCTGCCCCACACAAAGCATTTTTGATCTTGAAGCTGCCAGTGCAAACTTTTAATAGAGTTGGCAGATGGGAGCCTTGGCTGAGATGAATGGCAGAGACCCAGAACTCTCTGCACGCCACTTCCATCCCAACACAGGGCTCCTCAAGCCCACATCTGTGCCCAAGGCCAACACAAATCTTCTCCCAGCACAGCAGAGCTCCCACACTGCCAATGAGCCACTGCCTGGGCCATTAGCAAAGTGTCCCCAAATTAATGTTGCTAATTTGAGTGCATCTCAGCTGGGCAAGGAGCCTGGATTCCTCGTGGGAAGCTGCTGGCACGTCCCTGCAGGGAGGGTGAAGGTGGCACTGGGGTTTTGTGGCAGCCAGGATGGGACATGGTAACAGCCTCATTCCAGTTATGGGACCATAAAATCGTTTTCAGTTATTAAAGCCCTCTGAGATCAAAGCCTAACCATTAACTCAGCACTGCCAAGGCCACATCCACACATGAACTGCACCAATTCCATGGATGTTCTGGAGTGCAGTGCTGCCTAAAGGCTGGGAAGGAACCCAGAGGGTCCCCAGGCTGGTGGTGGGGAGGGCAGCCTGGTCCCCAAGCAAGAGGTGACACCAGGAATATGGGAACACTGCAACAAACCTCCCTGAGCACCCTCTCACTGCTCATCCCACCCCTGCCAGGATGGAGCTGCTGGAAACCAGGCAGGCACGGCTGAAAATCAGCATTATCTGGAGCCACCATGGTTAATACTAGTGCAGATTTACACGGGAAATTAAAGCCAGTGCCTTGGGGCTGAAGCACCAGAGTGAGAATTAAAAAAAAAAAAATTAAAAATAAGATGCAGGAGCAAAATTATCTCTCACTTCCACTGCAGGTCCCTGAAGGAGGTTTCTCTACCTTGTGGCTTGTGATCAGGTGAAAACTTTGGTGCAAGGCTCACAGAAATCTGTTCAGTTTGTGTCAGCTTTTATATTCACAGCCTTACTATTTCATAGTTGTGTACAATGTCTTTGCACATGTCTAACAGAGTAAGACACACGAAAAACATCTGGAGAAATCCCTGCTGGTCACCCCCAGCCCCCAGAAAACACCAACAAAAAAATAAGGCCACACATAAAAAGTGTTTTATATAAACATCCAACGTGTGACCTTCCATGGCTATGTATTATAGCAAAGGCCTTTCCAGAAAAAGTTTAACATAAGCTGCTAAATATGGCATGATATTTATTCATCACAGGTTCCATAAGCAAAGGAAAAATATCTTTTACCTTGAACACTTCCATTGGAAGAGGAAAATTTGCTGCATCATTAAGGGATTTTTCCAGAGCGCATTTCCACTCAGTTATAGTCTTCAGAGAATAGATATCTAAAGGGATGACAATAACACAAAGAAAAAAAGAACAACAAAACCAAGAGGTGACTGTTTGGAGATCAAACATTTTTGGAAGACTAAAGTTCTTAAGTCGTATGAATGAACAGAGCAAGTGAAATGAACAGTGTCTATATTCCAAGCTGTGCAGCATGGATAAATTCAACACAAAAGCAACTAGCAGGGGCACACTGGAGGAAGATTGTGTTTTATATCCTGGAGTAAAACCCAGAAAAATTCACATCCTTCAAATACTGCTGAAGGAATGAGAATCGTATCGTCTCATTGCTTGGAAAGAGTGAAAAAACTCTCCTTTGATTTTCATCTCTCAAAATACCAGATGTTTCCTACTTTGAGGAGCCTCACGTCTTCAGCCAATATTAGTCATATTTGAACAAAGCAAAAATTATCATTATTAAGGCACCTGTTCATCAGAAAGTGTTTCGGGTTTTGATTTTTTTTTTAATTGCAGGGTTGGGGTGGGTGTGGGAAGAAACATTTCAGCTAAATCTCTACCCAGGCACATTTTCTGGTATCACACTCAAACCAGAGCATCACACCAGGGCAAGGACTTACACTTATGAATTTTCATCATTATACTTTTAGGCAACATCTTTGTGCAGCTTCACATTGCTTCCAGTGAGTTTCTTTACACAGGTTTAATATTATTAAATCATGATATTAACAAGCCCTTTATGGTTCAGAGCAGTGAAATGCCTATGAATCATCAAAGGGAACAATGTAGGAAACAATACAGTGATGAGGGACATTATATTGGATTTACTCCTGCCCTAGAAAACATATTGTTATCTTGCACGTAACAAGTTATTGCAGAACATTCATATCAAGGTCTCAAAGAGAGAAGATAGGTAGATAGACTGCAACAATGATTAAAATGGAAATGAACATTTGCTCAATAATAAACTTGAACCTTGATACAGAGTGAAGAGTGTGGAGCTTTTCTTTGGCCAGTCTGGCTTCCCACGTTCACATCAAGGTTCAATTTGGCCCAATTTGCATTTAAATCCTGTACATCTAATAACCGTATATATTTACTAGCTAGCAGAAGATTTACTGCTGTATCTTACAATTCTGAAGGAGGGAATAAAAAATATGTGTAAAAAAAAAAAAGGAATTGGCAAGCACTGTTTCCACCTAGCATTGATGGTACAAGAGAATTTTATGCTCTGAACTCAACAGATTTAAGACCTTATCAAAACAGGATTTGCAGAATCACTCAGTGAAGTGGATGTATTTATACTTCCACTGTATCAAATCTCACTACTTCAGAACAGACATCAAGGATATGCATATGAATTTAAACACACTTGAAGGGGAATGTTAACCTTTCAGGGCAGTATTTTTAATTCCTCAGCTGTCTGGTTATTAATGGGAATATAGATTTCAAGTCTTTGTTTACAGCGTGTGCAGCGGGCACAAGTGTTAAGAAGTGCACTCTTTATCTAATTGTTCATTATTTTATAGTTTTGTTGCCCCACTTCTCCCTTGCCTGCAGGAATTCTGATCAGCATGAAGTGCAGGGAGGGGGACGATACCTTGTTTCTCTCTTTTTTGGTTTAATTTACAGGGAAATACTTAACACGATATGATTTTGCCCCAGGCTGCAGCCAGCCTGTTGTTTCAAGTCTGAGTTCAGGAAAACTGTGCCTGATGCTTCCCTGCTGGAAACAGACCCTCATTTTCTATTGTGATGCCAGTGAAGCACAGGAAAGATGAAACTGGCATTTTGGGCAACTCTGGCCAAAATCAGCAAAGACAAGCAGCAACTTCTCTGGGCAGTGTACACGAAATTCCAGATACAGAGGCAACTCCAGTGATTTCAAGGGCCAGCAAGGAGTTTCATGTGCACACTTAATTAGTGGCATCTCGCTTATGCTGGCAAGTGTATGGACACTAAATTGCACGGTTAAAAGAGCATAAAGCATTTTATTTAAGTGCCAGGGCTGCAGGTAATTGAACAAAGTGTACTGTGTCAATTTGTATTAGGGTTCACAAGTGGCGAGCAATTAAAATGACTGGCAATTTGTCTTTAAACAGAAAGTAGCATAAAACAGGATGATCTTGTCCTGCATAAACAGCTGAGCTCAGGCCATCAGTGGCTTTGTGTCAAGCAGCCTGGGCCAATTTGCACTAGCAAGGAGGCTTCTTCCAGACTCAGATACACATCTGAAGGGAAAAACAAGCCATAACCCCTTTGCTTCAGTTAAATGGGCTTGTGAGATATACAGAGCCCATGTGGAGAAGACAGGTGGGATGCTGTTTCATAGAATCATTGCATGGTTTGGGTTGGAAGGGACCTTAGACATCATCTCCTTCAAAGCCCCAGAGGACTCTCTCTCACATTAAGTGGGTGTTAGGAGTTGGGTGGCTTCAGGAAAGAGATCTCTTCGTCCAAAATATTGTTTGGGTCCATGGGATCTCCTTTATCTGAGCTGCTCTGCATCTTGAAAGACTGACTTGAAACCTGGCAGGTGCCAGAGGTGGATCAACAGGGAAAAGTCACAACCCAGACACAGAGGGAAATAAAGCTCAGGGTGGATATGCAGCATCCAAGTGGAGGGTAGGTAAAGCACTGTCACCAGCTGCAAAAGTGATGTATAAAAACATAAAAACACCCTCGTTTGACAGCAAGGGGACACACAGCCCGATCTGGGAGCAGCTACACGTCCTCAGCATCTCTTCAGAGGGGATTCATAACAGCTTTGATATACAGTCTAAGGCTGTTCAAGTAGCTTTAACTGGCTTCAGATGTTCAAAATTTAGGACAATCAGGTGTGTGTTCATTGGTTTCAACCCCTGTGAGTGAAAAAAATAGGCTGAAAAAGATGTAATTTCATCTTACCTATGTTAGTTGTGTCTTAGCACCCTCTTTTCTCTACTCATTCTAAAGAGAAAGCAATTTCTCATGCAGAACTGTCTTTTGATGCCTGCACCATGGCAGGTGAATCTAATCCCTGAAGTGTAAAAAACAAGGTATTCTGTTTTTGTAAATAAACAGAATCTCTTCTTCCTAAGAAAGTCCACACTAGGTCTTTAACACAACAGACATCTTCCTAGTCCAAATGCTCTTCCCTAAAGAAGTCACTTAGGGGATGTACCCCATACACAGTCTCCAGGCCTCAGGTCCTTAGGAAACTTCATTTTTTGAGTTTGTGGCTTCATTAATAGCCTCATCCCTGAGTTTCTTTAGAGCTCTCTGCTGCCAGCATCTCGTCCTCACAACTCACTACTGCTTCCCTGACTGCTCCAAGAATCCTTTTACAGAGATTTTCATTTGAAGCAGATCCTGTAAGACCAGCCACCTGGGGAATTCTCTGTCTTCTTCCTCTCAGTTAATGTCTCATACACTTTATCAATTCATTGTGCCTCACAGACATGGTGGATGGTTGGACAAGAAGCTCTTAAAGGGTTTTTTCCCAACCTTGATGATTCTGTGACTCTGTGTTAGGTGGACATCAAAAGATCAGGAGTGGAACAACCAGCATTGCTGACTCCAGAAGCTCCTCAGATTTCCACTCCTGACTGGCTGTTCTCTGCAGTGCAGAGCTGACAGCTGGGTCAGAAGGGGGGATCAGTGAAAGACCCCAGAAACAGGGATCAGGAGAAGATTTGGGCAAAAACACAAGAGTTCAGACCTGAAGGGTCTTTTCTCAGCAAATTCCTACAAGGCTCCACTTTAGGAGATGTAAAGTAATGAAGACTTATTTAAGTCAATACAAGTCAGGAAGATCTGGGCACTGAATCCATTAATAACAATGCTGACTAAAAAGTGAATGACCAGAGAAATGAAAGGAGAGGAAACAGCTATCAGATAAAAACAGGTAAGAACAAGAGACAGAAATTTTAAAAGTTAAATCAAGGAGAGGGGAAAAGAAAATGAAACAACGCCAGCAAATAAAGAGTCCAGTAACAAGTTTAGAGAAAGACAAGAGAAAAAAAATGAAAAGAAAGGCACGAGGGGTGGGGAATCCACAGAGAATGGTGTGCAGTTGGATAAAAGAAGGAAAGAGTAGAAAGCAGATGAATGAACAAAGAGGAAGCACAAATCTCCTCTGGGGCATTTCTATATTCACCAAACCTATACTGGCCAAGAGGGTTCAGAGCCAGTCAATTAAAAAGTTGTTTCTCTGTAACACAAAGACTCTGTAAAGTAACAGAGTGGGTGATATTCATGCTCTCCAGCATTCCCATCTAATTTAGAAGTGATGGGAAACATTGATTTCTACCTATCAGTGAAGAAAAACACACTTCCAAAAAGCACTCAAGACCCAAGTCCCAGACAAACTCCTGAACACAAGAATTGAACATGTCGGGGTCAACTCTCCTCATCAGGTGTGAGGGGCAGAAGCCACATCAGAAACACCTTCCCAGAGGAGGGAAATTTAATATTCATGGAAAAACTTCACCCACAGCACAAAGAAAATGAGGCACAGACCTGGACACACTGTTAACCTACACAGGAGAAGGTGGATCAATCTATGATCCCAACCCTTTCCATCCAAGGTGCTTTGAACACTAAACTCAACTCTAAAGAGCCTCTTCTCCAAGGTGTAATCTCCTGGTGTTTCATATGGCCTGACAGACTTGCAAAGACTCCAACAATTTATTTAATAAAGAATATGGTTCACCTGACCCACCCTGAACCCAAACTGGATGGATCTCCCCTCCCGTTTGTGCCACAGCCAGAAACAACTGACAAAGCAATGTGAATGCTGGAAAAGGACAAAGGTGCTGCACGAGTATCTCAAAACATCAGTGAACACCACTGAAGGGAGACAGTATTTCAGGGGGGTTCTTTACCTGCAGGTGGGTCCATTCTGTATTTATTCTCTTGACACCAACCGACTGGTCGAAGTCTGCAATCCAAGTAAAACAACCACTGGTCATAGGATTCAGTCTCCTCCAATCCCACATAGCGAAGGCGTAATCTTCCTCCAACATTTTCAACCACACTAACTATCCAGTACTGAAAGGGATTCTGGGAATCCTGCAGCTCTATTAAGGAATCAACTGTAATGAGGTCTACAGGGTTTTTTCCTCGCAGAGGCTGTTTGAATAGAAGCAAAACTCCTTATTTTAAACTTTATTTGAAGACTTCTCAAGGAAACAGATGACAGCAGAAGATTATTTTTGTTTTTCACACCATCATCCAAGCGATCAGCAAACAGTCTGTTCTTCTTCTATTTTACCCAATGTCTTCCAAGTGCAAATTCAGAAGTAAAACAGAAAACAACAGTTGTGCTAATTTCTCAACCGACATCATCAACAACAACAACAAAAAAAGAATAATAAAAGGTGGAACAGCTTGTAAGGCACATCCATTTAGGATGCTCCTGAACTACTCAAAGCCCAGTTGTATCGGAGGATTTCACACAAATTCTCATTGATTGCAGCTGATAAGAACCAACCACAGGACTGGACCCTAATATTTACCTAAAAGGTAAATATGTGCATGACCCAGAAATTTCATTTTGTGTACTGATCTCTTTCACTAAAGATCAGCTTTATCTTATTTCTACTGGCATGGAGAGCAAAGCATCCCCCCCAGCCATGGATGCAGGAGTCTGTGGGGGCTATTCCAAAGCTCAAAGCCAAAAGCAGGTTTGGATCCAAGCCTGAGGCTCACAGGATTTGTTGGGTCAATCCACCATGCCCAAGAAATCCCAGTGACTGAGGTTATTTGCTTCCACATGGTTATTTTTTGGGATCCCAGTTCTGCAGCCTTTTACACATGTGTGTAACTTCCCACCTGCAAGCACAGGCATTAAAAAACCATGAGATGCTCTGCAGAACAACCCCTTTGGGGCTCAGTGTTTTTGTTCTGTTACTGTGAGCATCTCTGCGTTCTCAAGCTTTAACATAAAGGTTAAGTTTCTTATTTTTTTTATTAAATACAAGTTTGAATTCTTATGCAATGTCTCAGTTCCGGGGTTTTAAGAGCAGCATTAAAATGACCCCAAGACTTGGAAGCATTGGTCCCCAAAGAGATGCTAAGCAAAGGCAAAATACATTAAAAGAGACTTTTTTTTCCTGTGTGTTTGTCCCACTTTGACTTAATTAAACCATATAAACATCTCACATTACTTTTAAAAATATTAATTCTGTAAATCAAGAGTCAGTCCAGGATGATTCTTTCTAACAGTGGCTACAAAACAAAATAAGGAGAAAACCTTATTTTTCAAAAAGTTCTTTTTCCTACTGAATATTGTAAATATTCAAATTTTGAGATGCAACTGATTTTCATACAACTCTCTTAATCCAAAAAAGCAGGCAAGAGAATGAGAATATGGTAAAAAAAATGCAATTAAAATTAACTAAGAGCTTATCACATGTACAATTTTAAACAGCTTTATGATTAACAGATATTTCTCAGAACAATATATATGCCATAATAAGCTACTTTTCTACACTGCAAGCTGCAAGCATCTGTATAATCTCTTCAAATATTATTTCATGGCAAAATGTAGTGTCAGAATTTAATAATACAGCAGAAATCCACTTTAATGTGGATTTTTTTGTCCTCTCATACAACTGCTTCATTGCAACAAAATATTCTTTAATATGAAACGATGGTGTAATGATTTAACTTATTATAATAAATCCCTGGCTGTATCAAAGTGAATATTGCTTCCCTGATTTGTGTGCTAAATTTTAAGCCAATGGGCTGTCACTTACCCCATGAGAACTGAATGGCTAGGATTAATAATCGGCTTGCATGAAATATTAACATTTACCATAATGCAAGAACCCTTCACATGCATAGCTGGCATGTAAAAAAAGATTTTAAAAGTAGCACTACATATTGATTTAACAGTCTAACAACAATCTGCAGCACTCACAAACAGCAAATCTGTCAACAGGGGCCGACATACATTGCACGACACAGACAGCACTGAGCACAAAAAACACCAGAAAAGGGTCAGAAACTGATTCAAGCCAACACAGGGTTTTCTCTGCTTTTCTGCCTGGGGCTGCCTCTCTTCCCTGCCTGCAGAAAGGGGAGGTTTGGCACACACCAGATATGGGGCTTGGACAGATTTCTGCATGTGCCACCTGGGAGCAGCCCAGCAACGGGGATGCAGCAGGCCCGAGAACAGGGATTATTTGGGGTCTGCAAAAGGATGTTCATCCCACAGACTAGGGGAAAAAAACTCTAATGGTACAGTAGTAATTCTCCCTGCCAGGTACATTCATACTGCTTGGGTATGTGGAAAAAGACTACAGCTGTGGATAGTGGAAGTGACCAGGGACAAAATGATCAAAAATGGTGCCTGGATGTACACTGGCCTCCCACAAAACCAACACGAGCACTTTCACAAAGGTAAATTCCTGTATGCCCTTGCTCTCAGCCTAAATGCAGAGGGACAAAGAATGAGGGGCTCCTGCAGGACCATCTCTCCTCTCCAAATTCCCCCACAGCTTCCACACGAGAGCAGGGCAGGTCTGATGCAAAAGCTTCCCCTGGTTTCAAGGTGCAGCTGTGGGATTTTTATCCAGGATCTCAAGGCACACTGAGGCTGTCCCAGGTGCATCACCCTGTGGATTTGCTGCACAGACTGAATTGGGTGCATTTAAAAAATAGACCCTTCTGCTCTACTGAGGCATCTCATCCAACAACTTCCCCACTAAATGTGACTGCTGGATTTAGGTGGATGGAATGTCCTTGAGGGAGCGCTTCCCATATAAACATGAACCTGACATTGCTCCCCATCAGCCTACTAAACTCCTTCTCCAACCTGTGCCACAGAATCACAGAATGGTTTGGGTTGGAAGGGACCTTAAAGATCACCCAGTTCCAACCCCATGCCATGGGCAGGGACACCTTCCACTGGACCAGACTGCTCCAAGCCCCATCCAACCCAGCCTTCAACACTTCCAGGGATGGGGCAGAGATGGACTGGCAGCTCAGGTCACCAGTCTGATGGATCCAATGGGGCACTGAAGGGCTGAGCTCTCCCTCCTGTGGATCCCCTCCATGCTCTCCTTCCCCCACCAGGCCTTTTCTGAGCACCCAACTTCCTAAAGAACTGAAAGGCAAAACAAACTCCCCGTGACTGGGTCAGAAGCAGAGCCAGCAGAGTCCAGGCACGGCTGGCACAGATTTTGGGGCAGGGCTGGCACACAGACACTGCAAGCACACAGTGAGGAAGAGGAGGAACTGCAATCTAATACATACACCTTCCAGCAAATTCGCAGGGGCCGTCCTGGCGCCGGTCAGATCCTGGATGAGAAACTCTGTCCAGTCCATGTATTTCTCCTTGATTGCTGGGGAAGGGGAGGCAAGAAAATAAATTCTTAGCACAGCAGACTGCAGAGACTTGCCACGTGTGAGTCATAGAGTGAACCTGGTGTATTTATTAAGAAGAAATTCCTCATTATTAGAGGGATGAGGCAGTGGCACAGGTTGCCCAGAGAAGCTGTGGCTGCCCCATCCCTGGAATGTCCAAGGCCAGGCTGGACAGGGCTTGGAGCAACCTGGGATAGTGGAAGGTGTCCCTGCCCATGGCAGAGGGTGGGACTGGATGATCTTTTAAGATCTCTTCCAACCCAAACCATCTTGTGGTTCAATCATTTTAGAAACATCTCCTCAGGATTTACCAGCTCTAAAGTTTTGGATGCAACTGCAACTCAGACCAGGAGAAAAGCTGGTTTGTTGTCCAGTTCTTTGGGCAACCTGTGCACACAGTGAAATCCCAAAAATAGGGAAGGTGTTGCTCCACTGTAGCCACTGACAGTGATTTACAACATCGTGGCTTATCATCCCCATCTCTCCCATTCAGAATTGGGCACTGCTTGTGTAACCACTCGTTTCCTGCTTATCACCCGGGCTCAGATGTGATTTATAAAGTCTCTTTGGATGTTCACTAATGACCTCTAGGAAAAAAAGAAGCTGTGCAAACTTTCAATTCCTTGACAGGAGACCAGAAACTCCAGGTGCTTTTCCAACGAAGTAGAAAAATCAGCCCTGAGTACATCATATATCAGCTGCTGAATCAATGCACTAGCAAGAAGAAAGACTTAAAAGGCTTTCCTTTTTAAGGAACTTCTGCTTCACTCAGAAAAAAAGAATAATTTCTGAGGTAAACACTGAATCAGCATTACTTTAGGACATGAATGCAGTTTTGTAAGATTTGAACTGAAATATATAAACTCTGCCTCTAGGATTCACATTGAAATGAGTGGACACATAAAGGCAATAATTCAGCAAATCTCAGCTTCAGAGACAGAGATACCTCTTCAAATGTGCTGTGCAGTTGCAATCAGAAATCCAGAAATTACACTTTAATTCCACCTGCCTGTAAATGAGAATTAAATTACATCTGAAACTTTGTTTTCTCCCAAAAACAATCTTACTTATATGTGAGAGAATCATCAGGAATGCAGTTATGTTGCTAACTCAGAAACACCTACCGAAGGGAAAAATCACAAGCATTTGAAGATTTCAACACTTCCTTTGAATAAACAACTGAAAAAATCGTTTAAAGACCATTACCCCACAGTAATCCACAGTACTGGGCACAGACAGACACAAGCCATGCCCAGTGCACCTTACCTCAACCTCATTTCTGAGCTGTGCTCATTCCCCAAAAGCCAGTTCTCCCAACTTGAGCTATACATCCAGTTTAGATATCTAAATTACTCTATATGTGCATTTAAATGTATTTAAAATTATCAAACCTAGCACTGCTGGACTTGAGCCTCCATAAAATACTGTTTGCCTGGAACCATTCTAAATCTTTTGCAGCACTGATTTTGCATGACTTCCAGAAGATTTATGACCTTTGCATTATTTAAGATGAAAGAACAGCCTAAGAAGAAGTGGTTTAGATATGACACTTTCTCTCTCAACACTCCTGCTGTGTACACCTCATCAGTTCCTGTCCACCTACCTCAGGATAGAGAAAAACAAGCTGAATTCTGGCATCAGGGAGAGGACAGTAATTGTGCTAATGAATGAGGCTGGAGTCCCTCTAGCTCAGATTCTGCCTCTCCCTGAGAACAGCACTGGGTGCAGCACAGAAAGGTGCAAGTTGAACTCGATTTTGGCTCATTCCCACAAAGTTGTCATCCAAATTTCTGAATGCCAGAGCTTCACTACCAAGGAATGACAAATGTGATAAAAAGCACACAGTTTGAACTTTCAAAGCTGGCAGGAGTGGGGGGGGGAGAGACAGGGGGAGAATAGGATTTTCAAAGTTGACAACAGATTAACAGATTTCAGGGGCTTCCACTTCCAGATGCCCAACTGGAGATGTCATAACGGTGCCTGATTCACAGATCTGGCTGTCTGTCAGTCAGTCTCCCTTCCAGGGCCTTCCAGAGAGAAAATAAAAAATCCCCTGTCCTTTTTAAAAGACTTGCACCTCATGGTTTGACATCTAAATAAGCTGATGCCTCTCTCCACATTCAGATCTGAATTAGAGGCTCCCAAAGTCCGAAAGTCCCAAGGTGACCTCTGTTTTCAGGCTCAGTCAAAAAAAAAAAAAAAAAACAAAAAAAAACACCAAACAAAAAACTTGACCTATTCTCAGTTTCTAGGTGGTTTCAGAACCATCCTTCCCATACAAATCTAATTTCTAGGGTTTTCCTTTATTTTATTCTGCCTTTGTGGCATGAATAAAACGACTTTGAAAACCTTTGAGAGACAATAAATTGCATTGGAAGTTGTAGAAACAGGGATTTGAACACTCCTCTGTGCCTATAGAGCACAATCAGCCTTCTCACTTTTACAGTTCAAGTCACCACAATGCAAATATTAATTTTTAGTAGTAATGAAGTGAATCTGAATGATCATGATATCTGCAAAAGCCTTTGAGGACCAAGCAAAATGTTAAACAAATATATTCGAACTAAGGAAAATCTGCTGGGTAAATGAGAATAGCTGTCAGTGCAATGCATGGGTGCCCAACCTGAGCATCCCTCTCCAGAAATGCTGATGCTCCTCTGGCACATCAGACTCAGCACCTGGGGACTGAAGCAGTGAACTTTCAATCACTATTTCCCATTTTCCCTCATTAGCTACAGGAAAAGGCTCTACTGAACCTCTTCTGCTACTGGACAGGCTGGGAGAACTCTGCTGTGGTTTTGGGGTTTTTTTTGCAGCAAGAACTCTGCTGTGGTTTTGGGGTTTTATTGCAGCTGGCTGGCCAGCTGGTGGGAAGGGAAGGTGGCCAGGATAAAGAATTCTGCTCCATGGTGACCTGAACTCCACTAGCATTCCTGTTTTCAAAACATTTTTCCCTGCCTGAAATAAATTCAGTGAATCAGGAGTGAGTGGTCCATGAGCTTCAGCCAGCCATGCTTTCTTCACCTTTCAACAGATCCATTTTCTCAGAAGACCCCTGGAACTTCCCCTGTAGTTCTGCTCCAGATTGAATTCATTCAGGACAGAGAGGAAAATCCATCTGAACCCAGACCACCACAGAACAGATCCCAATTTCCCTCCCCAGCTCCTGAGGAGCAGCTGGAGTGATGCACCAGTTCCCAGACTCAGTGATGGGCAGGTGAAGGCTGAGCCACTCCCAACAGATTTCAGTGAAATTATCCACACCTGCAAAATAAAAGCCAGGTCCTTGCAGCTCACTGTCTCCTTCCATGAAAAAATAATTATTTCAGAGATCACCTTCTAGTTGGGCAAATATTACAGCAAATTCTTAAATGAGAAAGAAAAAGGACCTTTCAAACATTAAGACTCAGGTTCTAAAACTGAGTGCCCGTTCTAGAGACCTGAACTCCACCAAAAAACAGATCATATCCAATGTCCCTCAAATTCTTCCACTTTTCTCTACTTGGTTCACCTTTCCCACAATGTCTCTGACTCCCATTCCTCTCTCCCCTCCTGAGCCACTGCCATTTCCACAGTTTTACTCTTTGGTCTCATTTTCCTTTAAGCTGTGAATTGAGACTCCAGGCTGGACCTGGCATCACCTGAGGAGCAGGGGCTGGTCACTGGCTGATGTGCAAAGTACCATTAGTATTTATCATCAGGTTTTCCCCATCAGCTGCTCAAACCCAGCCCCTTCCCCTTGCTCTGTGTGTGCTGACCATGGAAACCATTCCAAGAGCAGCTGGAAATGCTGGAGCAATGTACACCCCATCCCCTCCTATCCCCCTGAACACAGGACAGCAGCTTCATTCCCTGTAAATCTCTGTGCCCTGCCTCAGCCTCAGCACATAATGGGTTCAGATTTATCTCCCTCTCTAGAGAAATAAGGGATTAAAAGCACATTGGCAGTCCCATGACAGGCACTCCATTCAGTGAATATGAGATACTATTATCACATTCGCAACTCCTGGGATTTTATCTCGTTTTCTAGTAGTTGCTGTTTTGCTGAGAGCCACTCCTCTCAGGTCACAGGTTTGCACGAAAATTCTAATTTTCCTTCTTTTTTTTTTTCCAAGAACAGGACATTGCAAAGTGCAGGCAAAACCCTGAAATCTGAAAGACCGACAAGACAATGGAAAGAACACGGTTGGTTTTTTACTTTTCATGACTGTTTTTTCCCCTCAAGGCACCCACTTGATTGGCAAGAACAAGACTCAGGGATCTGAACTGCTACATTTGGTAAAATAAAGGAATGGTAGCACAAATAACTTACAGGCATATAACACCTAAAAATAAGCTACTGCTTAGAAACACCTCAGCACGATAGATGTGCCCAACAAGCAACAACATCAAATTATGCTCATTTTTGTCCATACCTTAAAAAACAGAAAACAACCAAAAAACAACAAAACACTCTTTATGTTGGGTTTCTTTTTTTTTAATAACCCAGAATCACCAGCAACCTGTCGACACCTCTGCTGGAGAATCCCCCCTGGAACCCATCAACCTCTAAACAGCAGAGTTTTAATTTTCTCATATATGAAAAACAGCATCTTAAACAGCTTTATAAAATGGTTTAAGATCTTTCAGATTAATCTGCTAACAGACAGCACTCTCAATGTGGAAACTATTTTTATCATTAAAAATTTAACTCTTTCCTAGGACTGGAAAGAACAAAAATAGTTAACAAGGGGAATTACAGCTGGGCAGGACCCAGGCAATTCTTCTCCCTCTATTTTGAAATAAACGAAAATACCAGGTTATAAATAAACTAAAAATACCAGGAAATAAACTAAAATACCAGGTTAAATTAATTTTCTAAACAAATAATTCAGGATGTTCAACATTTAATATAGATATACATATATATATTAGATATAAAAATCAGATATATATTTAAGATACATTAAAGTGAAGCTGCTGGTGCCAGAAAGAAATGCCCACAGCCTGGAGAGAAGGATCACAGATCAGCAGGAGAGCACCTGAAGGGCAACACAAGGGAATTCCAGGCACTCCATCCAGCAGGGATGGGTGGCATTACAGTGGAGATCTGCCAGAGGTCACCCAGCCAGGAAAATTAAGGCTGGACAGGGCTTGGAACATTCAGGTCTAGTGATAAGTGTCCCTGCCCATGGCAGGGAGGTGGAAAAAGATGATCTTTAAGGTCCCTTCCAACCCAAAGCATTCTGTGACTCTATGACAAGATATGCAGTTTTTTAAAAGCTAAACAGCATATTGCAAAACTATAGAAAGCTTACAATATTGACATTTTCTTTTAATTTTAAAGTTGTCACACATTCGATGCAATATTTGTAAGTTATAAAAATATTAACATATAAATGTTGTAGCTATGTTATAAAGGTCTAAATGATGGAGTCGAAATGAGATGTCTTTATATCAAAATAACATAGAATGCTAAAACAATTTGTTTAGACTTCACCCATCAAAACAATTTGTCAAAACTGACATGTTCTCACAAAATATTTCCATTTTGATAAAACAGCATTTTGACAGGAAACGGTTGAATCTCCACATTTTCATTCGTCTTGCTGAACTATTTACATCCTTGTGAACCAGACTGGATGTGAAAACAGGATGGGGGCTGAGTGCTGTCCCTAAGCAAAAGGCTCAGGCTGTTTCTGAGCCCTCCCCAAGACCTTCAGGGCTGGGAACACACTCCACTGCACACCCTACAAAGCCAGATCCCCTATTAAGGATTTCCAAAATAAATTAAGTAAAACCAACATTTAAAAAATTTACTTACGGCTTTAATGGCATTTTTTTATATAAATGACTGTTTGCTTTGAATTCTTTTGTGGGCTCCCTGGAAAAAAACCAAATGGGGCTAAAAACATCTTCAAACAAATTTCTTACTTAAAACTTCAAACAGTCTTCTGTTCTCACAGCAGCAGAGTTCTGTGGTTTGAACTGGATCACAAAATAATGCAAATTCAGTCCAGAAAATAAAAGAAAGTGCATCAAAAGCTGTTGATCTGATTTCCTTGTGAGCCACAAGCCATAAATATCATGAGACCCCAACTTCAGAGCTCAGGCATTGCCTTCTATACACCTGTCTATTAAATAGTGTTCAAGGAAAATATTACATAGAGAGGACTTTCATGGGAACCAGAATCCATAAGCAACTGTCCATCAAAGAGTACAGGTGCACAAAAGACTCTTCTGGACCAGCAGTGCTCTGTGGTCCCATTCAAGTGAATTTACAACAGGTTAATGAACAGATGCTGGAAGGAAACATGATGAATGTTGGAGAATGTGTAGCTCTCATATTCTCTGAGTAGATGATTCTTTAAGCTGTTGGTTGATCTGCTTGCTCTTAATTATCTCACTTTTTTTAAAGATAAAACTGAGTAAGTGCAAACTTCAAATTAGTGTTTAGCCCATGTGAGCTGCCTTCTGTTTGTTCAGGATATCCAAACCACTCTGATTTCATTTCTAAGAGAAGATTATGCTGCAGTTTCTATGGTCTTGACCCAAGAAAGGGCCAACACACAGACTTTAATCCTTGCATGCCCAACTCTGCATGAAAAAGCACTCCTTGATTAGAAAAAGCTGAGAGGGAAAAAAAAAGCCAGATAAAGGCATGAACACATGCTTTAGGTTCTCACCTGAACAACTCTCTTTCAGGTTTTTCTATTCACCTACACTGAATTTCAGTACAATGCGACTTTTATCCTTCCTGCTGCCATTCAGGGTTTCCAGAAATGATCTACTTATATCCTCTGGGTCAAAACAAATTCATGAGCAAAAAGCTGCCTCACTGTCCACAGGACACTTTGCTTCCCAACATCCTTTGAGCCCTTCACAGACATGCACACCATTCCCCTTGGGTTCCTCTAGTCCTTAATTAACTGCTCTCTTTTTAACAATAAAAAAAGCAGCGGGTGGTTTGGGAGTTGCTTTTTCATTTTTTGAAGCTTGCACTGGCTACAGACTCCAGCCCAGCTGCAGAACTATGGGTGGAAGAGGTGGATGTGGGATGCTGTGGGAGAAAACCATCAGTGTGTGCAGACAGCGTGAGTGGATGGTATTATACTGTTGGTTTTTTTTTTAAATGATGCAAAATCTTGTAAAACTCCCCTCCATTAACTCCCTGCACCTCAGGAAGCTGAACAAAACACTGTCCTGGCAAAAGGGTCACCACCAACTACTGAGGCACTGCCATGCAGTAGGATCAGCTGTCTTCACCCCAAACACAACATTACAGATACACTCTTCTGGGATCCCACTGCTGTGGCTTTCTGCTTCCAAGTCAAACTGCTCAAGATGAGAAGAGAAATTTCCCTCACAGATCCCAGGAGCACAGTGTGCCACAAACCCAGATCAGCCTGCCCTGACTCCCTGAGCCTCAGGTACCCACCCAGCAGCAAATGATCTACTCATAAGTACTGTGGTTAATTATCTCCCTTCAGTCAAAGTCAATACTTGGCTTGCACTGAAAATAAATTTTTTTAAAGGGATAAAAATAAAGACGGGTGCTGATAATTGGGAAGCAACTCTGCTCTGTCTTAGTGGCTTTACTTATCAATTGCAATCAGATTATGGAGATAAAGAATAGCAGCAAATCCATCAGCTCCACTTGCACTTTGTCACATCCCTTTGTTCCAAGGCTTCACATAAAAGTGTGATCAGCACCACCCAGCCTGGAATCACCCACAGACAGCACTGCTCTCCCTCGGGATCTGGGAATGGGGGAAGAGAGCAGAGAGATACAGGTGGGACATGGCAAGAAGAGAGGGGAATTAATCTCCTCGTCTTGGATCCCATAAAACCTGGGATTTTTGAGCTGTGCTCTCTGACACTGACCCCCTGGAGAACACTGCTTTGACTTGAGGCCTTAAAGAAGGCTTCCAAATTTGAGTGATGGAGTTAAAATCACGGGTGTGTAGTTAAAGTATTAATGTGTGAGTTCACATGGTGAAGGGTTTTGAATCTGAAGGTGTTAGAATACAGTAACAGGTATGGGACAAGATGGAGGTTTTTGGGTGTTGTCTCTTTGTCTTCATTCTTCTTCATGGTTTCAGGCAGTAGTTTTTGGTTGGACAGTTAGTGCTGCACTGTGGGTCACAGGAGTTTGGTTATTGGGTCAAAATACAAATAATACAGGTGTAAGTTCTTTATTGGACTGTTTAGCTTTAAGAGACCTTGTAACTAGCTAGATTCAGCTCCATTTTGCTCACTTTTAGCTGGTAGCTAGAAGTGTTGCAGAACTCTCTGTACTTAAGATTTAATAAACAACCAAGCCCAAACACAAGAAAATTCGTCTCCTTCATGTTTTTAATCCTGACTCTGAATGAAGACAGAAGAAAAGAAGAAAAAAAAAAAAGAAGACAAGACACTAATTAAGTGGTGCAAATACCACGTTTACACCCTCTCACCCTTCACCTTGCAGGGATGCAAGCAATTCATTCACCTGCTCCTTCAGCACAAAAAGTCACCTTCAGCCATCCAGGCTCAACAGGTTGGAATTTAAGGATGAAGCATTCATTCAACTGTTAGAGCATTTAGCACGTATTTATAGCCTAGCTTAATGGTTGGGCTCAATGATCTTAGAGGTCTTTTCCAACCCAAACGATTCTACGATTCTACGATTATTTGTTTATTTTTAAGGTGCTTTTACACCAATTTCACCTGGAACCTAGACTAGGTGCTAAAACCCACCCTCATTAACACCACCAAAAATTGGGAAGGGAATCTGGACACAACCATTTTTAAGTGGGTGTCCTGGTTTAGGGCAAATTTTGGGAGGAAACTTCTGAAGCAGTCCTTTCTAGAAAGCAAATTCAAGCAGTTCCTCCTCCAACTAGTTCGGGAGGTAAACCTCCTTGGAGAAAAGTGGAAAAAACTTGTTTATTTAACAAGCAAAGCATTCCCATAAAAATGAATAATATTAAACAATGGAACCTCTTGTTGTTCTGAAGAGCTTCTAAAAGCACAGAACTCAATATCCAGCATAAGCAGAACATGAGCAGACTGGGGACACAAGCAGCATAAAGCCACCCTAGGACAGTGGGTCAATTATCTGTTCTCTTGTATCTGCAGTCACGAATGAAGGCTGATTACCCTGATTTTGTTACAGAATCCAATATGGCATAAATGGGCTAGTTTTAATCTCAGTTAAAGGGAAAAAAGTGTAACTACAAAGTCAGAATGTTTCAGCCAGAGTGAGAGGTTTGTGCTCCTCCAAAATTTCTCACCTAAACAGAAACCGCACACTCTTTAAACACAGCAATAACACTGCTCTGTGCCCCACTCAATTCTAGGTACAACGTAACTAAATTCCACCGTTGTCAACAACAGCCTTAGAAACGAATCAGGACAGGCTGAATTAAATGATCCTGGATGTGTGCACAGAGTTCCTGAATGGCATTTCTGAGAAACAGGCAATGCCTGGGCTTTGAAAGCTCTGCACACACCACATAACCATAGGGGTTCTCCCATCATTAGTATCAATGTCCATTAGGGTGATGGCTCACTGTGAAAATGAGCATCCAAACTCTGCAGCTCGTGGCACTTAACCCCAAGCCCCCACGCACCTTCCTTGATTATTTTTTCCGTCCGTGTGCATTAAGCACCGTGCCCAGGGCTCAGAAGAGATGGATCATGAGCACTGAGAGCTCCAGCTCCCAATCTCCAGACCCAGGAGTCCTAATGAAGGCCTTGTCAAATCAGCAGTTTGGGAGCTCTCAGGGAAAAGAGGGGGGACCTGGTATTGTGACTGTAATTTCTACATCAGTTTTAACCCTATAGAGATAAAAAAAATAACAGCAATAAAAATTGCAAGAGTGCTGTTATCCAGGAAAAATCAGCATCTCAACCGAAGTGCTCAGAAGCAAAACCAGATCACAGAGCTCAGTGTGACTGCTTTAGAAGTCATGAATTCACCTGTATGAGACACAAGCACACACACCAGATTCCTTGCACTTAGCAGGTATTTGCACCATTATTTCCTTCAAAATTGTAGCCCCTCTGGGTGAAAACCAAAAAAAAAGTATTTAGTCATCTTTGCAGGCAAAGAGATTTCCTGCTGCAGGTAGAAATGCACAGACAAATGTAACAAAAATTGTAAAATCCCGATTTAAAAGTTTTGAAAGAGGGAGGATGATTGTGCTTCTTGCCCAGCCATTAACCCTGGTAAAGACTTCCTGTAGCAGCCACAGCTCCTTGTGTACCAGCTCCCCATCAGAAATGCAGAAAGAGGAAAAAACGTATGTCTGCAAAGCAAAATGCTGAATTCGTAGATAAATCCCATCCAAGTCAGAATTCCTAACCACAGCCAGAACTATTGCAAGCCAGCCATCAGCTCGGTTCAGACCTGAATCTATTTCTGGGCAGCCCTGGGCACTCATTGGCCCATTCCAATGGAGTCTTTCACATAAAATTGCATTGCCCCAAGTGTCACTGGTGCCACACAGCAAAAGAAAGAAAATCTGGAGGTTTCCTGAACACCAAACACCCTCCTCTTGGCTTTCCTTGGCAATGGATACAAGAGGCAGCTCCATGCCCTGTGTCTTTGGGATCTCACAGACCAGCCCCAAATAGATTTTTGTGACATAACACCACCTAAAATTTATGGGCCATTCCATCCAGGGATGTCACTGCAGTATAAATATCCTGCCCAGGGCTGTGACCTCACACCTCCAAACTCCATCCAATTATCCCCCATACTAAGTGCCTTTTCTCACCCCCAAACCCTGCAGTCGCTTTCTGAAGGATATTCCTTGGAGACAGCTCTGTAAAACCCAACAAATTTACAGCAGCACAATGTTCTTACATAAAGCATAAACCAGTTCACTGCACAATTATGGGGTTTTTTTCCCTGATAGTGCCAACAGTCTAAAGCAAATATCCACTAAAAATAAAAGCATCAAAACACAGAAGACAAATAGAGGGATGTCATGTCCAAGAAATCCATTCTGATTTGGGGGTTGGGATTTTGGGTTTTTCTTTTTTATTTTCTGTATTCTACAGCAAGAGGAGAATGAGTGGGGATGATGCTTGTAGTTTATTGTATGCATTATATTGCTCAATATACAACAGAAGAAACACCAATTAAAAAGAAAAAAAAAGGACTGAAGTTTTGGTTAACGTTTAAAATTGGAGGGGAGTTTTTTTTAGAATCACAGAATGGTTTGGATTGGAAGGGACATTAAAGATCCTCTTGTTCCAACCCCCTACCATGGGCAGGGACACTTTTCACTAGACAAGGTGGCTCAAAGCCCCATCCAGGCTGGTCCTGAACACTTCCAGAGATGAGGCAGTCAGTTCTAGATATTTTCCTTTTTTTTTTTTTTTTACCAGCAGCAATTTCAAAGTAAGAAGCAAGCCTTTACTAGTTTCAGCCTGACACCCCCAACACCAAGATGCATCCCAGAGGAAAGAGGCAAAGGGATTCTTTGTTGGAAAACTGCCAGGACTCAAGGAGAAGCTGGTGCCACTGTGCTTGAGTTAGTGAGGTATTAACAGCAAAGCTGGACTTATAAGGTCTAATACAAGGACTTGTCTGTGACTCTCCCCAAATCTCACTGCTCACACCCAGAGCTTGGAACAACAATGGAAATCTAACCATTCCCATGACCCAGCACACTCCCAAATTATCATGGAAATAGCAAACAAGCCTCATTCACCACGACTCCAACTTCTGACACCCCATGAAGCAGAAACATATGTTTTCCGAAAAAAAAACCACAAAAAACACCCATCAAACTCATTTCACAATTTGCAGTGTGTTCTGTAATTAATCACATTTGTATTGCCAGCTCCTAATGACTGAATCCCGTTTAATCACTCTGGAGCCCCTCGGCTGTGTGATGTGAGCACCACAAATCAGAACCTGGAGGGCCTGATGAACATTCATCATGCATCCTTCCCGAAATTAATGGCACAGTCAAAGCACGGCCAGGCCCCATGAGGTGCTCAGCATCCTATGCACAAAATGTAAATTCATAACCATCACCACAGCGCCATCAAAGAAATGCTCCATCAAGGCTCATTTTGTGCTTGCTAAACATGTGTTTTCTGCACTTGGAAACAGAAAAGGGGCTTGAACTGTAAATCCCAGGATCAAAAACATCCCCCGAAACTTTGAAGAGTTTAAATCTCAATCAGAGATCAACGTGGAACATTATGCAAGGCAACGTCTGAAATGAGAACAGCAATGTGCTGCAGGACCTGAAATGGGAGCAGCTTTTCCACAATGCTCTAAATTTCCTTTTGAATTATAAAACTTTAGTTTCTCCATCAAGCTGGGATATTCTGACTGGAGATGATGATGCTCTAGTGAACCCAAATGCCTTCACTGTTAAATCAAATATTAATGCAGAGCCATAGTTCATTCAACTGGTTTGTGAGCCCTTAATCACATCTTCATCATACAATGATTCCTCTTAAGGTTGGGTGGTTTTTTTTGCTTATTTCTAAATAAATTTAGATGTTCTACATGAAGAGGCCTTCCCAATAGATCCACCTGCTGATATCCAGGCTGAAAAGGTCAAGAGTAACAGAAGAACTGCTCAAAGCAAAACAGGAATCTATGGAAGAGGTAATTTCAGCAGTCAAAACATTGAGGGTGTAGATGTTTTCCCATGGGCAGGGACTCCTCACTGACCTTCCCAGAGCTGTTTGGCACAGGAGAATTGCAGGATTTCCCTCTCTCTAGGTTCTGTATTCATCAAGGCAGAGCCTCTTCAGTAAAACTGGTACAACACATAGCAGGATGATTTCCTGAATCTGGAAAGATTTTCCCTGGATATAATTAATCTTCTACATCAACTCCAGAACTTTAGTGTGGAGTTTAAGTAGCTACGTTTTTTGCACCTAAAAATGCTGACTTTCCCCTTGTTTCTTCATTCCCAAGTGACAGCGTGGGGAAAAAAAAAGCTTTTTTTAGCTACAAACGCAGGAGGTGGATGCTCTGCCTCACAACACAAAATAAACCATCAATCAGGATGGGTTTCAGCATGTCCTTAAGCTCATTTGTGGGTCCAGGTTTCATTCCTTCTGTGACCAAAATCAAATGGAAGCAAGAGCACACACACAGAGACATAGAAAGAGACTATTTGGAAATTCAGAGCAAAAGTTTTCCAGTGTCATGCAGGAGGGTCAGACCCAGAATTTGGTATCTGGGGTAGAATAATTGATTTTTAGTTGCCACCAGCAAATGCTTTATAGGAGCATCCCTTAAACCTCTGCACTGCATTATCAGCCACCTCCACGGGCTCCAGGAGCATATGGTCTGCTCCAGGAATCCAGCCCCTTCCACGGTGACTGGGAGCCCACATTATCATGCATAATGAAGGAAAAATCAAGTGCAAGTCACAGCTGGCTCAGGATCATGCTGGTGCTTGCATCTGCCACTAGCAGCTTCCCAAATTCACTCCGTGCCTGCTCCTCACAGATCCGAGGTGCACCTGAAGGAAAGCTCTGCTGAAGACATGGCACTGGACACGTTGGTTTGTCCTTGGCCTAAAAAAGCTCAGAAAATCCTCCCTCAGCTCAGGACTAAAAGGCATAATTTAATCTTTCAACTTCAAAGTGTCCTAAAACTTTGGCATGCTTTGGATCAAATCCCTTGTGCTACTCCCCTTTCCCAGTTCCTATGCAATGCACCAAAAAATCACCTCCTTCTCTCATATAAACATCCAAAACTGTATCTAACTTACAAGATCAAAGACATAGGAGTTTTTTAAGTCTCCACAGATGTCTCCAATAGAGATTAATTAAGTTTGACCATGCTTTACCTATTATATCATTAACTACCTAAGTCTAGCCTTACAGTTCAGGTGGCATTTCCATTCCAGAACTCCTCTGGGGAAAATTACAGGAGACTGGGGAAAGGAAATTAAATGCAATTATCAAGAATGACTATTTAAAAATCTCTCAAACTAATAATTTTTAAAGAGTATTTTATTAAAAATGCATTCAGCC
This sequence comes from Acridotheres tristis, assembly GCA_037013685.1. Taxonomy (NCBI): domain Eukaryota; kingdom Metazoa; phylum Chordata; class Aves; order Passeriformes; family Sturnidae; genus Acridotheres; species Acridotheres tristis. Next base: position 3,757,152 of record CM072885.1, read on the forward strand.
AGACATTAATTAAATTGACAATTACAAAAATGAGTGGTCTGCACCCACTGTTATGCTTTCAGGGTCAATCCTCCCATTTTTCTGTGGTTTCTGGGCTTTTTAGCTCCACAGCTTCAGAGCAGATGTCCCAGGACAGGGTGTGAGTGTGGAAGAACAACTGTGGATATTTCAAGGTGTGGAGATTTCCAGAGTCACGAGCAAGGTGCACATCAGTGGTGTCTGCTTGAATAATGCCATTGTAGTCTCCTCAGTGACAGCACACCAAGCCTACAAATGGGGCTGTAATTCTTCTGTTTGATACTGAACACATTCTCAACTTTTCTGTATTTTATTTCATATTTACATGGTCTGAACCAAGGAGTTGGATGATGTCAAACACTGGTTAAACTGAGAGCAACAGGGTCCGTAGGTCTTAAACTTTTTTTTTTTTTTTCCTAAGGAGCCTCAGAGAGGCTGATTATGAAATAATTTCCATCTTGGCACTTAAATGTATTTGGAGGATGATTTTGCTATTTCATGCAGTGGATGGAAGAAGTTTTTTGCAAGAATTGTCAAAGGGAGATTTTTTTTCTGAAATGATCTCAAAGGTACCATCCAAAAATCCACCCTGTTCCACTCTCTGCTGAAGAAGGAGGAAATCTCTACTCTTAGAAAAGTCTGGTGTCTCCTCAGAGCCTTTTCCTGCAGCATTTCCTTGGAAATGCAGCTTCTCATTCACAGTCTGTGCCTCATGCTGCAATTACTCCTTTCCTGCCCTATCTGTGTTCCTCCAGCACAACCTGCACTAAACATCAGGCTCAAAACCAATGGTTTGGTCACGGTGGAGGCTGCAGAGTTACCCTGCAGACTGTGATCAGAATCATGAGCAACAGAAGGCAAAGCCACGGGGTCTCAACTGCTCACCTCAAGTGCTCCAAGCATCCTGAACAAAGCCTGAATCCCACTGAAATGAGCTTTCCTTGCAGGAGGATCAGGAGCTGCCATAGAGATTGGTTCTGCCAACATTTTGGGCTGGATAAATCAGCTGCTGCAGCTCAGCATCACTTGCAAAGAGTTTTGCTGCATCAGTATTTGTGGACACACACATTCACGGAGCTAGGGAATTACAGCTTGGAAATTCTTTTCAGGCCTGGATTTCTCCTGACTCTCAGGTCCATTCCCAGGCTGACAAGCTGACTCAGGTTCAGTTAGGGAGGCAGTCTCCCAAAGTGATAACATGGTGAAAAACAGAGTGGAATTCATAATAAAGATTAACACCTGGTGTCTTTCCCGTGGGACATCCGGACATGCTGTCCCAGGGATGTTTTTCCCAATTGTCCAATGAACTACTGTCCTGTCCTAGCTGCACGTAACACACTTTAAATACGGGTTGTCTGTACAATAAAGTTGGCCTTTCTTCGCCCCAGAAGAGGTCCGTGTGTGTTGCTGTCCTTTCTCTCTCTCTGCAGCACAGTAACCACAAGTATTTGCTGAAGTTTCATGCTTTTGCTGTGCAATGGGCTTGAGCCTTGGTCTATAGAGACAGAATCTCACACATTGCCTAATAAAACTACCAAAAAAACGGGATTCAGATCTGTGTGGGTTTGGACAAGCAAAACTCCCTCAGTTTCTAATACAACCTCTCTTCTAATGAAATACCCTGCTCATATGTAGCAGAAACCTTATGGGGCCATACTCCATCCAGACAAAGGGATAAATTTCAGCTCCCAAAGTTTGCCCATTACAAAATCAACTGGTTCCACAGGAAAAAAAAAATGGAAGGAAAAAAGAAAAAAGCACTTTTGCTTCTTCTCATGGCAAAAGCAGCTAAGAAATGCCTCATTCTTTGCAACACCAACCCCACCACTCTATGCAAGGTGGGGGTTGAGAGCATCCCCAGCTCATGCTGATGCCTTCCCAAAGTTAACTCTACCCCTCCAATCACCCTGGCTTGTATCTCCCTACTGTGCCTCATCTGCTTTTCACTTGCTGGTCCAGCTGTGAAAACATCAACTGGCTTCGGCCCTGCTGTTCCCAAGGAGAAATCACGACCCCAGGGATTTTTTAGAAATTATAGCAAAAGACATGGAACACAGAGCTAACACATACCCTGATTTCCTCCTGGCCATTTGTCATGACTGCCAACCATGAAGAAACTTCACTAGCACACTCAAGCCCCAGCCTTGCCAAGAGCCTGAGCTTGAAGAGAATTTCCACCTCCCTGCATAATTCCCTGATATCCAGTGCAGAAGTGTCCAAGCCTTGCTGGCCATTTGGGGCCAGACTCCAGAGCACTTTGGGCTAGTTCTAGTCCTTCAAGCAGCAGCAAACTGAGTACTGAAGGCTTCCAAAACCCCCAAAAATTCCTACTTGCTTACAATCAGAAATGACCAGCACGCTCAAGTGATTTTCCTGCTGGATAATGACCTCAGCTGGAGTCCTGTAACATCTCCAGCTGTGATGGTAAAGGATGGATGGCTCCTCAGGATTTAGGAAAAGGAGAAAGTCAGGACTGTGCTCTCTGCCTTGAAAACCCAGATGCACCATAAGGGCAGGATGAAATGAATCATTCTCTGATATTCAAGCATCTTCCAAACAGCAGAACAGGTATCAGGAGAAAACAAACAGAACCGAGTACAGTGCTGTGTACAGAAATGAACTAATATCAAGCTTGACTGAAAAAGTTGATTAAATTAGTTTAATTTAAAAGCCCAAACAAACCCTGAAGGAGGTTCTTTGTTTATTGCTTTTTACCAACAGCACACTTTACAGAAGAAGCACCATGTGGGCATGAAATATTCATTCATTAAATCTTTCATAAAGCTCCACACTATTGGTTTCACTCAGGATATATTTGTAACTTGTCAAAGTCCCCGAAAATCACTGCTTTTCTTCCTCCCCCCTCCAGACTGTTTATAAAAGGATTAGGCTTTCAGTTTTCATTGCAATATCCCTGATCCTCAGCTCCACTGTTGCTCATGCACAAGGTGCAGCTTCTTTAATCATAACAGGATTCATCATTCAGCCTCCCCTGCACCACCCAAAAGGGACCCTTAGAATGCTGCAAACCATGGGAATGGCAGCATCACTCCTTTAGGATGAAGGCAGCAGCATGTGGAGATGAAAAGTCGGAACAGAGAGTCCACCCAAGCGAGGGAAAAGCAGGCAGAGAGTGGATTCATTTCAGCAGAGCCATGCCGGAGACACTGGCTTCCAAACCTCAGCCATTGGAGAACCACTTCTTGAACCCTTCCTTGGCTGCCAGCCAGCCTCCAGATTAAACCCATGCTCCGAGCTGGGTTAATAACACACTAGAGTAAACAGTGCTGCATTATCCTCAGTGTTAGCTGTAAAACTAAGTAATATTTTTTTACAAGGTTTGCTGACTACACAGCTCAGTCCAGCACGGGAACGAGGACAGCCTACAGTTACAGATGAAAAGTATTTTCCACCCAGAAATCTGCAAAAATCCAGGATTTGCATTAGGGGACAACTGCATCAGTGAAACTGTCAGCCCTCTAAGGACTTGCACTGATATTTAATCTAGGTGTAGTCCAAATCTGATTTTTCCAAATTATCCTTAGTAATACTCTGCTCTGTGGAAGGTTCATCAAGCATGATTCTACCCCCATGGCAGGGGGTAGAATGAGACAGTCAGTAAAGTAAGATCCCTTCCAACCCAAACCATTCTTGGACTCTATGATAAAAAAAGCCCCCAAATACAGATGCTGAACAGGCACTTCTGCACTGCAGGGTCCTGAGCAGTTTTGGTGTCCACAGTCACTGCACACATCCCTGCCTCCTGGACCACATGCTCTCTGGTCAGACTTGCTCCTCTTTCCTTTCCTCCATTTGTTTGTGAGCATAAATAAACATAAATACAGTATAAGCAGATGTTGTTGTCCCTGGAAACTAGGCTTGCTGGGCATGTTTCTGCTGAAACGGCTTCTCACTGGAAAATTAGGTTTTGATAAAAGTGTGTTTCTTTTCTTGCTTTTAATAAACAGAGCCTACTTCATGTGCAAGCTCTAGACTTTCTGTTTTTCACTGGAAAACTAAACAATCCTGCACGGTTCCAGTTTTCCAAATGCCTGATCCTCAGCAAGGCGTTGGGTTCCCCAGGCACAAGAGCATCCCGTGGGGCATCCAAGAGAAGAATCTCAAAATGAATGCACGAGGAGCCAAAACCTCCTGAGACAAAGCCTAACCCAGGCAAAAGGGCAAGGAGGGACCCTCCACTTCTGGGGTGCTGAGTCTGCTGAGACTCAAGACAGACTTTTGGGTGTTTAAACCCAAATACAGTCATCCTGGTGTTTTTGAGTGGAAAAACGTTCATTTCTTCCCAAAGGAAAATACTGGTGAGTACCAAGCAGAGGCTTTGAATTCATGGTTTCATTAAGGGAAAAAGGAATTTTCTAAGTCAGTTCCATTAGATACTCCAGAGAAGCACAAAGAGTGACCCCCAGCTGATGAGACACGGCCTCAGGGAAAACTTTCCCCTTAGCAGAGAGCTGAGAGTGGCCCAAAGCCACAGACCTGAGCCACAGGGACCCTGCAGAGCCAAGGCTGGGAGCCTCGTGTACATTCCTAAAGACCACTTCTACTGCACTCCCAAAAAACTTCAAACAAAAAGTCCTGTGTTTAACCAAACATAGTTTTTTCCCCTCAATTTTCTCCATCACTCACAATGGTCCCAGCCAGAGCCACAGCAGTGCACACCTTGCATTTCCCACTCAGGAATTGGCTTTTTTTGTCTGAGTTTCACAACTGAAACATCAGGATAAATAATTTACTCCCCACCCCACCTAATAAACCTGCCAGCATCTCATCCCTGCAAGGCTCTCTGCAGTTATGCCTCTGGACCTGAAAAATTATATTAAAAGGAAAATCAAAACAGAAAATGTTGACCTCACGCCCAGCAGACCTGGAGATGATCAAAACCCTCTGCATTTGATAAAGTCTACAACTCAAACTTCTTGCAAAGCCTGACCCACTGGCCAGCCTGTGCCTTATTTACACAGTACAGTAACAATTAATTACATTCCCAAAAGACACATGGGGGCCTGTTGTGCTCAGTTTACCCCAAAAGGGCCTCACTTGGCAATACTAAGTCTTTTGAAAGTAACTAAAGCCAGTAGCACATGCACAAGATTTGCGGTTCCAAAAAACAGTGAAAAGACCATTTCCCCTATCAAGACAACATTATCCTGATGCCACACAAGCCACAGGCAGACTCTTGAATTTTCACATCTCAGGCCGAGGGATCTGAGTGACACTAAGGAAAGGAAGGGAGAACTACTGAAGGTGCTGTAAAAAAAATATGTTTTTGTCAAGAGCAAGTCTGCAAGGGGCTACGAGGGGCTGGGGGGAAATGCCAAGCCATGGCATGCTCCAGTGAATTCCAGCTCCTGGAAACTCCCAAGATACACCAGCGTCAACTGACTTGACTCCTACTACAGCAAATTTCAGCCAAAGCCAGCATTTTTACCTCCTCTCCTCCCCTCTGCCGTCATCAGGAGGGCTAAGAAAAAAAAAAAAAAGCTATTTTTTTATATGCTCGTTAAGTATAATCTGCTAAATGTTCTATGCCAATGCATAAAGCTGCCTACTATGCTAATAGAATATTTAATTGACATTTATTTGCTGACTAGTTATTTATGCTAACGTCATCCCTGCATAATTAATAGTCTGCTAAAGTCAACTTGAAAAGCACACATAAAACACTGTACTGAGTCATTTGCAGCATTTAAAATAAAGAAATCCTGCCATCTATTTACATTAGGTTAGTCTAAACTCAATTTTGATGGAATAACAGGATAAAGATTGGGCAGAGATTTTAAAAAACAGCCCTGTATACTGCTTTAGAAACATCCACAGGCTTTGACAGTACAACCTGCCAAAGAAGATTTCCGAGTTCCATTTTACTTGGCTCAAGGGCCCAGTTCTTAGTTGATGTAGAACAGCATAAGCTCAGTGAATGCCTACTTATTTTCCTTCAGCCTCAAGCTTTTAGGAAGTAATATTTCAGGTGAAAGAGCTAAACTGGGGCCAGATCTGCTCTCCATACCAGTAAAAAAGCAAAAGGAGAAGTCCACCCTGCCCATCTGACCCCTCTACCTGTTCTGTAATCACAGACCTGCAGGCACTGTTTAATTTTTACTTCCTCTGGGATGAGATTACCAGGGAGAAGATACCTTCATTTAAAAAAAAAAAAAACAACAAAAAAAACCCCGACAACAACAAAAATATCCATGTATCCATGACTGTATTTTCTGAAAGGGAATCTCTGAGCACCCTCATCTATTGTCAGAAACATTATCTTTGATCTTCGTGTCCCTCTTTTAAAAACCTGTGGATAAGCTTTGCATTCAGCAAGGGAGCTCCAAAAATGATGCTGAAAGCCAAGGGTATGGACCACACCACCACCACTCTGAGCTGTGAGCCCAAAAAAACCTTCTGTGTGTCTTGGAGTGACACAAAATCCACACCTGCAAAACAGCAGACCACGTTCTGGCCATTCAGAATCCATTCAGAATCATCATGCTGTAAATTTTGACAAGGCAAACCAGATCCATTTCTCCCTTCCTTTACACTAGTGACCTCAAAGAGCAGGATTTTGCTCTGTGATAGATTCAGGTGATAATATATAAAACCAAACAAACAAAAATTGCAGTAAGCTGTCATTTGAAGGCAACCCAACATGCTGTGGCACAAGTTTTTTCTCCTTTTTCAACCATATCCTGACCCAGCACTTGGAATCACAGTGAAATTTCCCTCCTTTGGCCTAGATCTGAGACAGGAGTTAATCTCACCTGAGAGCCACATGAAAACCTGTCTCAAACAGTGACCAAATGATGGCTGGCGTTTGCCTTCACAGAAAGCCTGGGCAGGCACAGTGCTCAAAGTCTACCCCTCTTAATGATAATATTTGATGATTAAACTTTACCAAGCTCAGCACCATGAAAGAGAAGGTTATTTCAACCCAGGATGAGACTTCTGAACTTTAATCCTCCTTGTGTTGATGCCAGAGGGAAGTAAAAGCTGCTTCCCTACACAGAATCACAGTGTGACTGATCTTCTTGATCACCAAGCCCAGTGTTCAGAGGTTTTCCCATCTGCACCAGTCCACTGCAAAATCAAAATACAGACCTGGTTCTCTCCCTGCTGCTTCTTTTCATCTCCAGCCTCTTGGTCAGCAAGGCAAGCAGACTGCAGCTCACAGATCTGCACACAGAAATGCCCTGTTTGAATTTCCATCTGTCAATAACATTAAAGCAGAGCCACTGCTGCAATTACAAGCGCACACAACAATCCCGTCATCCGGCGTCTTCAGCTCATTCCAGGATGCATTACAACAGTGCCAGGAGAGACTGGGCTCTGTCAGCTCAGCTGTAAATCTGCAATCTGGACAAAAACCCCCCAGTGCCAATCACAGGACGTCCCTGCTCTTTCACAATGCATAATTTAGCTGCTACACTTGTCAGGTTCTCCACGCCGCTCCTGCGCCCGATGGTGGATGTGCCCATGAACTCAACTGTCATCAACACAGGAAAACAGCACATGGAAATGAACAGGCTAAAGGACACCTCGTTTCTTTCCACTAGTCAGGAAAGTTAAGCTAGGCTTAAATTTTTAATGCTCAACGGGTAAAACAGCCCAAGGGATGAAGGATGCCAACAAACAACCGCACCTTGAGGAGGGAGAGAATGGTTGGGTAAGACATAGGAGGGGATAAACGCTATCCCTGTTTCCATGCAGGCTGATATAATAGAGAAATTTTAACTAATTGATGGAAAAGCTACCTTACATCCCACCTTTACAGTGCAGGGAACAAAGCCTCCCACACCACCACAGCCCTGCCAGTGAACTTTGAAGCAGGTTTCCCTTCCTCATACGAATTACAATTGCTGAAGGGCCCTGTCAGGAAGGATGAAAATTTCACACTCAGCTACATCAGGCAGTAGTTACCCACTGCTTACACCACGGTTAATATGCAATAAAGAAGAAATCTCTGTCCCAGGACGTGACATTAGAGCTGATCAGTGCCAAAGCTACAGACCATAAGGACAGCTTCACACTTGCCTCAGCTAGTTCATGAATAAACATCCAATTCATTCAAATGAGTTCTATATTAACTAATTTAAATAATTTTCATTTTGCTTTGAATGGTAAACAGATCTATTCTGCCAGGATAGTTGAGTTTGCAATTCAAATTACACACCGATTTGTAATGAGAAAAATATAATTAATGGCAAAGCTTGAAGTAACTACAATTTTACTCCTTTGATTTCCTGTGGAGGAGGGGGTTGGAGTGTGAAGCTCACAGGCACACGTGCACTGACACCATCCTGCCATAAACCAAGACATTTTATTGCCACCTCAGGTATTCCTGATCTGGTGACTACACCATCACGTCACAGGAGGACAGAACATGACTTGACATTTTACTCACAGGCCACAGGCACCATGATGCAACTAATGTCACCCCATAAATAACAGCGCAGCAGTCTGCAAATTAATCAACTTCCTTCGATTTGGATCATAAACTACAATTATTTGGCAGCCGCCTCTTAAAAGCTCTGTGTGTGCTGGACTTTAAATCAAGTTCTATTGATCTGCTGAACTGAACCAGCCCATTTTGTTGCATCTCTCTCCCATCTAATGAAATTCTTTGTCCCATCACTCTACCATTCTTGTCTGGCATCACATTTACGAGACGAGCACCGATCAGTCCAAGCTGACTCGTAAGCAGAAGCAAAGCATTGTCCCAGTGCTGTCATTCTGGCTGTTAAACAAGTCCATTCTGGCAACTCTGCTTTTTAACCCAAGCCTTCAGCTCCTGATTAAAATCCCAGCCTAATGACAGACAACCTGGCCATGCTTTTTGCATGCTCTAGACAACCACTGTAATCAAGATGTGCAGAACTGATGCCTTCGGAACTGGGTCCATGCAATTTAGAGCTGGTTTTTCTTTCTCACAAAGGTTTGACAACAAAATAAAGTGCAATGCTAAAGAGGTTTAAAAAATTCTCCCCAGAGTTCATAAAGAACATCAGTTTCTCTTTTACCAATGCATAGGTCCTGAACGCTCAGATCCTCTCAGACATTTCAGATGCCTTATCCCAAAATATGAGCCAACCTCTGAAATGCTTAAATCTCTTTTGAAATAACAACAACCCATGCATTTAATTTATTATTTTTGAAAATAATACTGTGACATATTCAATATAGTTTATTCACTGAAAATGGAAGTGGGAGGGGGAAAATAAAAAAAAATCCAAACAGGGCAGTTGCCCACATTCAACACCCTGGTGTAGAGTTACATCACCCACCGGAGAAGAAGGGATGCAGGACACACTGCACAGTTGCAGTCACTCAAGCAAGGCAACTCACACAGAGTGGCCACGACCCAAAGGGCAAATTCCATCAGACCCATGAAAAGCAGCTGCCTCAGGTTGTAAAGGAATTGTTGTTTTCTATTATGACATTCAGTAAGCTCTCTTACCCCCCTGACCCCACATTTGAGATTTAGTCTGCAGCACTGTACACCTTTCTGGTAACACTGATTGTAATCCCCATAATAAAATGTAGTTTAAGAGGCCAATAAAATAAAATACCTCACCCCTCTCACATCAGCTTGATTTACTGGTACTAAGCCAAGAGATTTCTCAGCTGTATTTATCTTCAAGACTTCTTTTTTTTTAAAGCAATCAATCTTGTGTTTATTCAAAACACACAGACCAGAACAAAAAGATAAGTTTAGCTCACAGTTGGGCATATGCAAGGCAGGAATGTCAGCTTTGATTCAAAGACTGTGTCTGCAGCCCACTTCAGGGGGAAATCAGGGAACACTTACTCCAGGAGAATTCCCACATGGCACACAACCGGCACGTGCACTGTTTCATGCACTGTTTTCCATGGCCACACATTGCAGAAAGGGAAAGAGTAACTTCAGCAGCAGAACTCTTAAATGAGACTTCCCTTAAATGTATGCACAAGCTGGAGGCTGAATACTCATCTCTTCTTCCCTTGATCCAGAATAAATGGGATATATATGGCAGGAATACTTAGGAGAAACACTGACAATATGCCTCTGCTTGGAGCAATGTAGCAGTAAGGGTACACCACAGCTGCTCTGCTGATGAACATAGCCTATGTGTGTATATATATATATTTATATTCTTACACACTGGGGATCAAATTGTACTATTAACAAACTCCTCCACATGGGCCACTCAGGAACCTACACCACTTGCATTCAGCTCTTGTGAATCTAAGAGCTGCCAATCAGGACATGCCCTAACCAATAATGACCAAATTCTGCTACCTTTAATCACATTCATCTACCATTTAGAATTAAAAGCTGCCAGAGTCTGGCGGTAGAAGTTATTAACCTTCCAGGGCAAAAAACTTTTGAGTGCAAAGTCAGCTTCTGATTCTGGTTACACTCAAACTCATTTTGATTATCTTAGTTTGTTCTCGCTCTTGAATTTCACCCTTCTTTCTACAAGAACAGGACAGTTTTCTCCCCGAAGTGAAAATCACAGCATTACAGTTGAGCAGTAAGAAGACACCTCCCTATGGAAGTGCCTTCTGCTGGCACCAACCAGGGAAAAAACGCCTTTGCTGGAGGCTGATTGGCAAACTGAATCCTGTGGGGACCCTGCCCACATCACCCACCACCAGCTGAGGACCTGGAATACCCATCCCAGACCGAGCAGAAACCTGGAGATGAACCCACAGCCCAACACCAGAGCATGACCCCAACAACCCAGGCAGAACTCACCATCTGGAGGCATCAGGACCTTGTTGTTCTGCGTGCACCAGCCCACGGGGTGCAGGTCTGCAGTCATCACATCACACCAGAAGTCTGCCCTGCGGTCGTCGCCGTAGCCGCAGTAACGCAGCAGCAGCAGCTGCCCACAGGTGGTGATGATGGTGGCCACCCAGTACGTGTCTGGGTTGCTCTTGTTGGCCACTTCTAATTTCATCCCTGGCTGGAAACTGCTTTGAAGGCTGATTTCAACCTTGCAAAATGAGAAAGGCGTGCGCGTCACATTTTTGTACTTTGCAGGGAGACCCTCTCCCATCCCCTGGAAATGCTGCCCTTAAAGAGCAGCCCTGGAATAGGACATGAGCTGACTGTGCTTCTTAATCCAAACACCTCCTTCTCCACCTGTCTGGGCAGTTCCATTCCTACTTCACTGGCTCATATCCCATCATGCAAGTCCCACAGGTTCCAAAGAGCAGGAGTGGTACCTTCAGGTGTCTAAGAGAGGACTGGCACTCATCTTCAATCCCTAAGTGTCACTAATGCCTCAGGCACAGTCAGCACAATTCAAATGAAGTTTCATTTCCCACTGCACAGCTCCACCAGGCAAATCACAGGACACAGAAAGGCAGGTATGAAGCACCTCTAGGAGTTAAGCCCAACTCCAATAATTAGTCACATAACAGCACTGAAGCACCTCTAGAGGCTTGACAAGCATCAAGGGCTGAATGCTGTACCAGGCAGACCAAGGAGAGAATTTCCACTGTACCCATCCTCAGCAGCCCAAGCCTTACCCAATTCCCCCTCCCAGACCGTGGAAAACAAGGTATGACCTGTCACTGAAAGAAGTCTGGGTCACTGTCCTACCATCTGATGGAGATGTCACTTCCATGTATCTCAGCAGTGACAGGTCACCTGTAGCCTGCCTTAGAACACTAGAGATGCTAGTGCATCTCTCCTGGGACACTGCTGATGAACACCAGGGCCTGCTGGTTCTACCTTGTTCTAAGGACCAGTGGGATGCCTCTAGCTGGTGTTGATAAAGAAGAGGTGGATGCCAGTGCACTGGTCAGGTGCCAGCCTTGTCTTCATTAAAAACCATCCAAAATGTAACCTGTCACTCCTTAGGAGACGTTTAAGGACAGGTTCTTACAGGTTTCTTAGAACATTATCAGCTACTGAATCCAGAGGGATTAAAAATCTAGGTAAGCCTGTCTCTGATTGATTTCCAATTGAAATTGCAGTTTAAAAATGACTCTTTTACTTACAAAGTTAAATATAACACGGCCTTCTTGGTCAACTGAGGATTTCAGAGACATGGGGATGCCAAGCTGCTGAGAAAACACTCCTCTGACCCATCAGCAGTAATCCCTCACTCATCCAACTCCAGCTTCTGCCCTCAGGGCTGCCCAGACAAACCCATTCAACATTTTCAGTCCATGTGCCTTTCCTTGTGTGGGCATTTCCAGCAGAACCAATGCCCAGAGTCACAGAACACTTGAGAGGGACCTTTGGAGATGGAGTAACACTGAAGGTGGTCTGTGGCATGCACTGCTTTACTTAGTGCTAAGACAGGATCTCATGCTCAGAGTCCTCATCAATAACCCGGGGAACAGACTGGCCCATGGCCCAGTACAAACTGGATCTCCTGGCCTCCTCCCAGTACAGACTGGGAGCTGCAGCTCACAGCACCCGAGCCTGATGCCTGCAGAGTGATTCATTTGTTGGTTTTCTCCCTGAGCTCACCTTAACACCAACACGTTACTCTGGAAGCCAAGAATTTGTGACTGGAAATCACATCAAGAGTACAATCAGACAGACAGATAACACAATCTTCTCTGACAGCTTTCAGGTTTTTGAACAGATTTTTGAGGATCAAGTTCCGGATTGTGAAGCAGTCTCCAAGGACTGTTCCCAGCACCAATCTGTCCCACACTGACATTCCCAGGATTGAGGTGCTGTGAGACACTGCAGTCAGCAGGACGAGCTGGGCATCTCCACACAACTGAAGACATCCTTAAGGGCTTCATGAAGCACAAAACTTTCTACTTTGAGGCTGGAGCAGAAATCAGGGACAAGATGCTCTCTCCAAACAGCTGCTGGATCAAGAACAAACTCCACAATAAGCATTGCCCTACAAATCTCCAGTATAGAGAATTATGGTCCTTCACCCTGCAATATTCTAGGTTAACTGTTGCTCAAATGAAAGCAAAACAGGGAATGGAGGACTGTACTGGTTTTTCAGATCTAGATAAAAGAGAAGTTTTTCATCCCTGCAGCTCCTTTAGCCCTACAAAACAAGCCAGGAAATTACCAGGAGATGAAGATGGTGATCTCCAGGTGATCTCCAGAGGTGCCTCCAAATGCTGCTGGTGCTAACACAGAGCAGAGCACAGGCCTGTCACTGCCACAGCTGTCTGCATGCTCATGTTCACCCAGGAAAAGCACCACCTGTCCAAGGCCCTGCTTCCCACACCTCTGAGACAGCATCTCCAGGCAGGAGGCCGAGAGATGGTTTCCTATGAGCCACACTGAACTCCAGTGCTGAGTGACTCTGCCAGTCAGTAAATCAAAAGGAGATTTGGAGAAATAAGACACTCTTGTGAGATTTACCTCTACAGGCTGGCATGGACAACAATGAAAATGCAGAGGGTGAAGAGAAAAAAAAAAGAGTGTGTCATAAGCAAAAGGAGAGCAACACAAGCCCTCAAAAATGGAAAATATGATGCAAAGGCAGAGGATAAGGGAGTGGCACAGACACAGAACTCCAGTGTGTGACTGCAAACACACCAAGGTCACCTAACACTGGCTAGAGGGCTGCTCCCACTCAGGCTGTCACACGTGTGGAGGGACAGTTTCTCCCCAAAATGCTGAGACTCCACTACACCTCTCCAGGGAGCCCCTGAAAACCTGAAGAGGGAACATGTACAACCCCCAGGAGGCTCAGAGGAAGCACATACATGTTTGAAGGAGGTGTGGGGAGCAGCACTGGCTCCTGTTTCCTCCAGGAACTCGTCCCAGTTGAAGTCTGCGTCCTCAATGCTGGAGCCCTCATCTGTTTAAAAGAAAAAAAAATTAAAAAACGAGAGAAAGAAGAGCAGCCTAAAACACAGCCAAAGAAGGCAAAAGTTGTGTCAAAGAGTTCAGGGTGAGAATAGCAACCAGTATAAACATCAACAGAAGGGAAAACAGAAAGCTCGCTTTAAGGATCTGTGTTTTGACCAGCTCTTACTGTGTTTTCAGCAGACTCTGGGGCTTTAGCAGCCAACACTGAGACCAGACACGACTCTGCTTCCATGGCAGTGGGGGCACAAAACTGTCACACACTGCTACAGGCACTTGTGCTCTTTTATTTTGCATCTGATGGCTCCCAGGCTGCAAGGGAGGTGGCTGCCTGCCCACTGTCACTGAGGTGCAAGGTCCCTGTGCCCTAACAGTGCTCCCCCAGCACTGTTTATTACAACAGTGCCTCAGCAATAAATTTGAAGATGATTCTGTCGGCTGAGCTGTGTAGACCAAACACCCCAGCCCTTGGGGTGAGTGAGACCCATTTTCACTCCTGCCACCCTTCCTCTCCCTCCTCAGCATCACTGCACCCATAAATCTCAGCTAAACCCCTCATGCCTCCCTCTTCCCCAAAGACTGCTTTTCCCAAACCTCTGAGCACACCTCACTAGACCCCTACTGCCTTTTTACTCCCTGCTCCCCTTCAGATTTGGGGCTCTGGATGCTGTCTCCCCCATCCACACCACTGCCCCACACAATCCCTCCCCACAGGAAGGGCTGGACACGACCACTCTTTTTTTTCTTCTTTTATAACCACATTGAAGCAGAGCCAAGGCCCCAAACCATCTCTGAAAAACACAGAGCAATAATTAAAAATAAATCTTTTTTCACTTACAGAAAATCAGCCAAATCTGATTATTTTCATTTTGTTCCCAAGCAATCTCACAAGCCCAGTTTCATCCCCAGAGCAAAAATATTTACAGTCTAGCAATGAGCTCTTTGCAATAAGCATTTATCAGGCAAACTCTGCAAGACCCTTTACCTGCCCAAACATTCATCAGTGTGTTCATGATGTAATTAAAGTGACTCATGACAAACTGAATTAAGAACCTTCCCCAGACAGTTTTATGAAGAAAAAGGCAGGGTTAATTTATTGCAATTATTGCTACAGGTCTCCAGTTTCCAGGACCAGAGAAAATTACGTTGTGCAAGGGGAATCTCTCATTATTAAAAGGGGAAGACACAGTTTTCATTTGCTGCCTGTGGCACCAGATTCACGTAGGTGAGGGGACAAAAAAGGGGGATCAGAAGAGGATTTTTGAGACAGAGCTGGTGGAGGGTAAAGATCTGTCTGGGAGTTCAAAGCTGAGCTGTCAACACTGTTAAACATTTGCATGCTGCTGCATCAAGTCTGACTCCTTGCCCTAAACTCAAGTCATCTTCTTAAATATGGAGATGCAAATCAACATTTACTCCACTGATAAAGAGGCTACCAGATGACTCTTCAACTCAGCAAGAAATAACCCAATTCCATGATTACAGTCCAAAAATAGACAAATTCATCACAGAATAAAGAATGGGCTTTGTTCTGATTTTTGCAATCACTGCAAAAACCTTCAGGCACAGAAGCTGGCTCTACTTGAGATATCTAACCCAGAACGAGGGGTTAGTTCAACCCTGACTGAATGATAAGCCACAACTTAACCACAGGGTAGGAGCTTGGTGGAAAAATTCTGTATCATGCAGGCAGGCAATTTAGATGAACAGGGACATTTTTCAGCCTTCATGCCTGCAACCCTGCAGAGTTAATGTTACAGAGAAGAGCTGTGTGCAGAGATTTCAGAGCTCTAAAACCAAGTATGTTAGTCCACCAGTAGATGTGCAGATATGATTTTCCATTCCAGGCTTAATTTTGCTTAAGTAACTTGTTACTCTGAGCACAACCAATCCCCATCTCACCAGAAGTCAGAAGCACCTGACGTGAAAAGCTTAAAGTGCATCATCCCCTCTGCCTCATCTCTTCCTGCTCCTGCATCCACCTGTGTCTGTGGGGTTGGGATGGGCTGTTCCAACAATTCCAAGGGCATCTCCACCTCAGGACGTGGGCAGGACATTTGGAACAGGCTGCCCAGGGCAGTGGTGGAGTCACCATCTCTGGGAGGGATTTAAAAGATGTGGCAGGTGGGGACACAGCTTAGTGTGTGGCCTTGGCAGTGCTGCACTCAAAGCTCCCAGAGGTCTTTTCCAACCTAAATAATTCTGTGATTCTGTGACTTCCACATCAGGCTCTCTCCTCTCCTGGTCAGGCACTTCCCTCTCAGAGCATGAGCCCTTTCCCTCAGCCTGGGATGCTCTGTGTGTACTCTCAGGTTTTATTCCTATTTTTGTTCTAATCTCCTGTATGAGTCAAGAAAAGTCTCTCCTTCAGCAAGTGTCTCCTTTTCTCCAGCCTTCCTCAGCAGGAATCTTATGGGAAAGATTCATTCCACAGAGCAGCAGGAGCAGGAGTTTTCAGTCAGTTCAGTGCATCATCTCCAGCCCTTGCAAGGAGCAACGTCTCCAGGGAGGTCAGAGTCTTCTCCAGAATTTGGAAAAAGCTTTTTAACAAATATAAAGGGATGCTAATTATGGATGCATCAAGTCCTTCACAGCCTTATTAACCCTGACCTACTCTGCCATGGGCCAGCACAGAGACTGTCACTGGCAGCTTCTTTCACATGCTGCCCAGCAAAACTCACAACAGCACCGGTTTAACAAAACATCACCCAGATCTCTCCTTTCTAAACCCAAATAAAAAGGCTTCAAGGCCCAGAGGCGAGGCAGAGTGAGCACTGCAGCCTTCCCTCCCTGTCAGCTCATTCCTCTCTGACACATCACCAGCCTGGCTCCTCTACCATGTTTTATCTGCAGACTTTATCAGGAAATTACTTTTACAAGGTCTGTAAAAATAATGTCAGAGTACTCATTTATCACAACATCAGTGGTTTATTTTGCTTCATTTCACCACAACGAATTCTGAAGGGACTGTATGTTTTCAAAATGGTTTTTTAATGGACTTTGTTCCCTGCCGGAATTCTGGCAGGGGGGTATCCAGAGCAGTCCCAGAGTGACAGGGATGAGACCAGCCCAAAGAACCCA
The DNA here is from genome assembly GCA_037013685.1 of Acridotheres tristis. Classification (NCBI taxonomy): domain Eukaryota; kingdom Metazoa; phylum Chordata; class Aves; order Passeriformes; family Sturnidae; genus Acridotheres; species Acridotheres tristis. The sequence continues at coordinate 3,774,046 of CM072885.1, forward strand.
ACACCACCCACACATGCAACAGGGCTGCACACAAATCTCCTCATCCATCAGAAAAACCCAACTGCTGAGGAGCACAGGACACCCTGAAAGGTGATAAATCTGCCATTAAACCTGTTTTACATACCAGCTCCCTTTCCAACCATGGCACTTAGGTCCAGAGCTTTTTCTTAATGAAAGAGTCAAGGCTGGCTGCTTTACAATACGGTGATGTATAAACAAGCCCGGGATGGCAAATAAAATCAACAAGTCATTATCTGCAAGCCTCTCAATGGCTTTAAAGTGCTCATGCATTGACACTGTAAAAATGCAACTGTTCCACCTGTTAACAGCCCCCTGGGATGTTCAGCTATGGAAAAGAAAAGGGATAAAAAACCCAAATCCCGTGGCTCCAGAAACACAGATTTTTTTTTTTTTCCCCAGGATGTGAGGAAAAAGTATTCAGGGCAAATTGCTTAGACATCTTATTTATAGCACCTAGATACATATACATGACTTTCTGAGTGAAGAGAGCACTGAAATGCTCCCACAACAGGTGTAGGGAGAGGGAGACATACAAATCAGCCTAACCACCCACAAACCTCTGGCACAGCCTTGGGAGAGCCATCAAAATCCTTATCCCCACTGAAATTTAGGAATTGCAGGCCAGCTCTTCTCATTCCCAAAAAAATGTCTATGGTTGGCCAGCTGAACCCTCATCTTAGAGGCTCCTAATTCTATATTGCAGGTAAAAATAGATCCAGTGGTGACTAGATCAGCCCAGACATGTCCACTCTAGAAATCCAAGGATCTGGTGTCCAAGGAAACAGGAAAATCACTGAGCTGCTACAAGAAGTGAGGAAACTGAAGGCTGAGTGGCCAAACTTCTGACATACTGAGGGAGAAGCAGGGAAAAACTTGGCTTCAGAAAGAAAGTAGGTTAGGTCTAGCTATAAGGTACTTTTTCATCATATGACACAGTCTCCTCCTGCTCAGGCTGGATATGGGAAGTTAAAGCATCTGATTCCATCAAAAATAACCAGAATGTAGAATCTACTTTTCTGCACCTGCTACAGAACACTCAAATCTAGCACAGCAAATCCTCACACCTTCAGGAGCACACCCCAGAGCGTTACAAAGCACCCAGTTGTGAGCACAAAGATAACATGTGACCAGCTCAGTCTCCTGAGTGTTTGTGAAGCCCCCTCATCTGAAGCACTCCAAAAACCAGTGAAGGAAACGAGGGGGAAGGTCAAAACTAAGGAGAAATGCTGTGAATTTCTGAATGTTTGTTTCTCTCTCTTAACCACCAAACTTCAACAGAATAAAAAATGGTGGGGAAGCTGGGAGAACACAGGATGATGCCTTGGGAAAGGTTTTCCACGGCTGTTTAATTTTGAATAACATACATTCTGCAGACGAGGTCCAGAAGAAGAAAAGCTCCTATTTCCCATCAATCACAGGACACAGTCCAATCCCTAAGACCCAATAAAGGGCTTGGAGCTCTACAACCATTCCCAGTGCCTCCCTGGCTCCCAGCTCTACCTGTGGGGAGCTGTATCAGTGACAAGGGGGGTGAAAGGGAGCCCACCTGAATCAAACTGCTCCCCATCACCATTGGCAGGGCTGGGATCCTGCTCTGGGGAGAGGTGCTGGGTCTCTCTCATGCTGGCAATGAAGGATGCCCTCGTCTCCATGGCTCAGAGGAAAAGGCTTTGCCTTCCTAATTCATCCTGCAGCAAGGAGGACAGCCTACAAGGAAAACAAAAAAAAAAAAGCAGTGAGTGATTTGTTCTACCTACACCAACCCATTCCCTCAGCCTTTCCCGATGGTTTTCATGTCATCCCATCTTGATTCAGCTGGAATGAAAAATCTTCAGCATCTTTCCCAGCCTAAACATTCCATGACTCTCTGATGGTGACCTCTCCATCCTGCTCTTGTCTCCAAGTTGAAGCTGGGGGTGGCTGAAAACCACAACAAAGGACCTTAGTGGCAATAATATCAGAGCAGCAACAGCAAAAATAATGACAACAGAGAAGGTAATAAGGTTATAAACAGCACCCAGAGGCTTCACATCTCAAATTTTCCTCCGGTTCTCAATTCCACCAACAGAAAGAAAGAAGGATGAGCCCACAAGGCAGCACAACCCAAGCTAAAAAAACCATCTCCAGCCATTTCAGCACTTGATTTCCAGCTTTTCGATGGTTAACACTGTGTGAGATGTATCTCACTCCATAAATATTCAAACTTCCAAAGGGGAAGATCTGTGATAATGATCAGAGCAAATACTGAAGCAAAAATACTCATGAGAAAGAGACTGGAGTAACAGTAGAAAATAAAACTGAGCATGCAAAATGCAGATATCTTCATAAAATACTTCTGGCTCCAACTGTTGATTGAATGAGGACTGACCTAAGGTAACTGTACCTGTTTTAACATGCAGGGTAGCAAATACTAACTCATTTTAAATTGGGTTATGTTAGCAGAGGAGATTCTTCTAGAAGGAGTGACCACAGTAAATTCAAAGTGGAATAAAAACATAGAGAAATGATAAAACTATGTGAAGAAGGGCACGCAGGCAGACCAGATCCTGAGTCAGACATCAGACTAAATGAGAACTGTATTTTGAGATACACCTTTAGGAGTAGATTAAAAAGAACTCCAAAGTGAGCTTTTCAGTAAAACTCCGGGGTGCCAATGAATTACGAGGTGTCAAAAGACGACTGAAAAAGAGAAACCAAGAGCTGGGGGTTATGGGCACAGAGGGAACCAGCTATTCACACAAGATATGCTAAAGCAAAGACAGGCAGCAGGGAAGGTGTGTGTCCAGAATATCTGATGGGGAGGACTGGTCCTGCTTATTAGAGAAGCCTCCAAATCCTGCATGACAGAGATACAGCTCTGGCAGCACCAATGCCAAATGCTCTGCAAAATGTGTGACTAAAAGTAGGAAAGAAGTTTACTGCCAGAGGCCAGGCAAAGCAGGATGTAATAAGATTGTAAAAATATATGGGATTTTTTCAACTTTTACTACTCTGGAGGCATATTCTAGAAGACTAGATATGATGGTTATAAAACAGAAAGGAGGAGAGTGTTCTGCTGTGGATTTCTCACTCCCAGGTTTTAAGGCCACTCCTATGGAAATTTAAAAGAAGAAATGGACGTGTGTGAGCAGTTATATAAGAACTGAAAAAGATGAGGAGCATGTCAAGTGTCTGATATCCATTAGCTGGACCATGGTGGGACTGTCTGCTTGAGCAACCACAGCTGCAATTAAAACCTGCAAAAACCACAGGTGTTTCACCAAAAAAAATCACTGGTGGAAGCAAATTACCAAGGCAGGTGATTCAACCCCCACTGAAGGCTGTTCAGGCAAAGCTAGTAATTTCTGTTCCCCACCCCAAAGGAATCTGCTAATGAAAGGAAAAAAAGGATTTTTGAAAAGAAGATCATAACCCAATTCAGAGCATTATGGTTGCTGTTCTCTTCACACAGTGCTCAGCAGACTTTAAGTACTCCACAGATACGACCATTTTCCCACTGCCACTACAGCACTTCATCTTTATTCTTTGTTGACATGAGACTTGCTAATGAATTAAGTGTATTATAGACTCCGAGTATTCTGAGTGCAGCTAACCTCAGAACATACACATCACTCATCCCCAGTGTATATTAAGTTTCAATTAACCATGAAACTAGAAGCAGTCAGTTTACTGAAAGTAAAAAAAAAAACACTTTTCCTTTGATAGAGACACTTCCGTAAATATCATTAATAATAAATTAGCTAAGTACCAGGACTTTACATCAGGCTTGTTAAATGGCAGAGGAGGGGAGATGCCAGCTGAAGCTAAGCCTTGGGTGGATGTGGCTGTTTCATTTTTTGCCAGGGACTAGACAAGGAGGGAAGACAACCTGGGTCTACCAAAAAAAAAAAAATTCAAAGAATGGAGAGGAACAGAGAGATCAATTTAAACACAACAAATCCATCATCTTAAAGAGAGCTCAGGGGTAACAATATAAATACCAAGAAGAAACATAATCCTCTTGGTACAGTAGTTAAATCTTGTGATGCCTCTACGATGCTGATAAAACTAAGTTATGAGCTGATAAAAAGCTGTAGGTGCCCAACCAGACAACAACAGTATTTGCCTTTTTTTTTTTTTTTTTTTACACAGCCAAGCCACAAATCTGCCACCAAACCCATGAGAGGGACTCAAACCCCTCGATCATGGAATTTCCCATCAGAAATGGAAAGTGGCTGGGCAAATCAGCAAGAACCCTGCAACACAACTGGGACCCATCCTCAGTGGCCTCATCTGGGACTGGGTTTGAGCCCACTTCAACTAAAAGGGGGAAAATACAGAATCTCTGAGGCACATTCAGCAACATCAACATTTTTGGGTTTTTAAACTCTATTTTCATGTAATTTTTGCTTAAGCTACAGAAAAGTTACTGGTTTTGAAACGTCATATCAAGAGCATCCACATCCCAAGGAAACTGAATCTATTAGAGGCCATTACTTGGCTTATTTTGGGAATAACAAGTTTACCAGTTAAGGTAGGAGAGCACTTCAGTATTTTTTCAACACCATGTGACAACAATACCAAACCCTTATGCAACCACCAGCTTCAAAATAGCTCTGAGCTTTAGTGCTGATATAACTAACTAGCAAAGAAAGCTGACACAGAGTATTAATTTTTCACTTCTTATTAATTGCTGCTAATTAACACTTCAAACAGAGTCCCCAGCCATAGTGTTAACAGTAGCACACTGGCTGGCCTGCAATCATCAACATTACACAAGCAGCACACACCACTGTACTCCAATTCCTCTGCCAGTGTGAAATCCACTGGAAACCAAATCAAGGACCACAAGCCACACTGCCAGCCTGGGAACAAGGTGATGGGAAACAGCACCAAAAGAGGCTCAAGGTGACATTACACCAGGCAGGAGCACAAAGGAAAATCCTGTGAAATGCATTGGAAAGAGCAGGGAGGGGGGAAATTCCCTGGTTTCAGATCCCTTGCTCATTGTTTCTGCACAGTGGTGGTTCAGACTGATCCAATTCTTCCCCCCACGCAGCTCCCATTTCCCATTCCCTTGGTATTTAACTCAGATCCAGGCTCTTAACTCACAGGCAGGAAAAGCCAGGCAATATAATAAAGAATCTCTTTTATTTCCTTCTTCCCACGGCTGTCAGTCTCAGCCCTGCCTTTATCTCCAACGTGCTGCCTTGTCATCTGTATCAATATTGGCTCTTGGTACAAGCACAGCATTGGCTTCCTCGCACCATTTTACAGTTCTCATCTCCTGTCAGCTCCATCCTGGCTCTTCTTCCTTTGGAGTAATTCTCTGTTGGGAGATGTCCCTCACCCACACACAAATCCAGCACCCTTAGGGCTCTTCCTTAGAGCTACTCCTGAAAAACTTACTTTCTTCCCCCAATGCACGCTTGGATTGATGCAAGGAAGACAAGAAAGATCCTGCATCCTTCCTGAATAGTGAACCAGGTGTGCCAATGTAATGCTGAGTCCTGAATGGTGCAGAAATAAATTCCACTGCTTTCCCAGAGATCTGGGATTCATTTTGGCCCCTCCAAAATCCAGCAACAGGCATTGACTGGAGATGGTGCCAGCCCTCAGCATGGTGACACTTGGGAGTGGCAGCAGGGTCAGAGAACCACAGAATGTCCTGAGATGGAAAGGACGCACCAGAACCATCCCAGTCCAACTCCTGGCCCTACACAAGACAACCCCAACAATCCCACCACACGCCTGAGAGTGTTGTCCAAACACTCCATGGTCTCTGTCAGGCTCAGTGCTGTGACCAATTCCCTGGGGAGCCTGTTCCAGTGCCCAACCACCCTCTGGGAACAACCTTTTCCAAATATCCAGCCTAAACCAAGCCAAGAAAAATCACATCCAAAGGATGACTGACTTAAGTGGTGCAAGTCAGTCACCTGAAATTCAGCTGAGATGAACAACCCTCACAGAGTTCCTGTCCTTGCACAGCACCTGTTAATATTTTAAATATCCAAATTTCCCAGCAGACAAGCTGAATCAGTCACGAATGATTTGAGATGGAAGAGGCCATAAAGATCATCTGGTTCCCAACCCTGCTGCCATGGGCAGGGACACTTTGCAGAGGTGAAGGGAGATGCTCAGGTGCCATGTGGTGCTGGTCCTGTTCGTGGAGCAGGATGAAGGGGATCTCATCCCTGTGGGAATGATGCAGGATGCAGTGCTGGTGGCAGCCTGCCACAATATTTACATCCCTGAGCATCTGCACAATGCAGTGGAAGCTCATTCAAAAGGGCTATTGAACACATCAAGTAACAGCTTCACCTCGTAGAAAAAGGGCCTGTCTCTCCTCTCAGACAAAGTACCAGTTGGAAACCTTTTAAGAACCTTTTCTTCCAAATTCCTACGAGGGTTTTTTTATTATTTATTTGAGAGCTTCCCCTCGCCAAATGTTTTCACTTACATCAACTGACAATTTCTCTTTCATATTGAAGACCCCACAGGATTTTAATAAGGGAAATTTACTGCTTTGAACAGCTCTGTGTTGTACTCTGGGGTGGAAGAAACAAATCCCATGTACTCTGGAGAACCAGGAATGTTCACAATATTCAAATACATAAAAAACAGCTGAATGGGGAAAGAATATAATCTGTTTTCCATGTTCTTGGTGGATTGAAGAAGGCAGCTTGGTTAAAACTGCAGAGAGGGGACATGATTTGGGCAGGAGAAGAAATCACTTATAATGAACTTGGTGAAGAAGCAGGATACAAAGAGCTCTGCTCTTTGGAGGAATTAGGATGCTAATCTGTCCAGAAACTGATGTTAGTAGAGTTAATCCTGCCCTGGGTAAGGGATGGTCAGTCCAAAAGCCCTTCCAGCCCCCCTGCCCCAGCCACCCAACAGGGCTCATCTTCCTGATCTTGAAACCAACATTTGTGCAGCAGCAGAAAACGAATGAGTAAGCCTGGAGGGGAAAACGTGTAAAAAGAGAAAATCAGGGAACCACCAGAGCAGGGATGGTCTGGATTGTCTATCTCAAAGTCAGAGAAGGACAGAAACCAAATTTGGTGGAGAAGGGACTGTGCAAGGTGCTGGCAGCTCCTGTAACTCAGCTGGTCCTTGCTCTCCTCTCTTCTTGCACTGGTGCCAAAAGCTTCACACTTTTGATGCCAACAGAGACAAACCTGCTCCACAAAGCAATTTTCTCCTCCTCCCTACCTGGCACACTCCTCAGAGTGTGATACAGGGATACACACAGAGATAAACGGTAGTAAGATAAGGTAACAGAAAGTAAAATAAACCTAATTAGAGACTCTTAACTCGTTTACAACAAAAAGCCCTGCAATATTAAAATAAAAAGAGAGAGAGAGAGAGATGACAGGCAGACACCCAGGCTTGAGCACACATCACCCTCTTAGCTGTCCTGTGTGTAAACGAAACCTAAGGACCTAGAGAGAGACTTCAAGCCAAAACCTGCCACAGACTTCTCCAAGGACTAAACCAAACCACAAAAGTTAAAGCACTTTTTTATCCAATTTTCCTTCTTCCGAGTGAGTGTGATGTCTCATAAGCAGGGACAAGGAGGCAGTGCTGCCCCACCTGTATTCCTGCCATGGCCCCTGTGAACCCTGGACATCCCCACCTTCAGCACCCCACAAAGCATGTGTCCCAAGGAGAGGGAGGTCACCACATACTAATCTCTCCTGTTTCCAGCTGTTCTGTCACCTAACAGGTGTCTGCCACCTTCTTCATGACTCAATAGGCAATTTCCATGGTTTTGCCCTCACTTCGGTAAAGCACTTCTACCCATGCTAAGCACCCAGCATACACCAACTACTCTGAAATATGGCATATTTAAATTTGGGCATCTTCTAAAGCTGTCAGCTGAACCAGGACCATGAAGAAAATTGGGACAATGTCCTTGATGCCCTTTACAACAGGAAAAAGAACTGCAAGGAAGAAGCACGGCAGCAATCATGTGCAACACTCTGTCTTCTCCCAGTTTTTTGCTTGAAGCAGCTGAAACCAGGAAGCCTTTGAGATGGGTGACTTGGAGACACAGAGCTGCTTTATCATCCTGAGACACCTCACCTCACCAGGCAAAAATCACAGAACAGAGTGGTGTGGGCTGGAAAGGACCTTAAAGATCACCGAGTAACAACCCATCATATGATGTTTGTCACCTCAAAACACCGGCCACATGGACCAAATTAATCAGTCAGACCCCCTGAGTGGGACCAATCAACCCAGCCACAGAAGTCACTCAGCAGGAAACACAAAACACTGTTTTCACGGACTTAATTTAGAGCCCAATTCACAAGTTCCTTGTCAGCCAAACTCCCATTGTCCAGGGCAATCAGTTCTGCCTTCTGTGTCTTCTATGCAGCAGTCAGAGCCGCTTAAAAAAAAAAAATACAAGATGCAAACCAGAATCCAGGAAACATCTGCCATTTGATTCCAACACTTTTTAGGAAAAAAATGACATTTTAGATCTTGGCACTGTTTGGCTCATTTAAACAGCACAGCTGATCAGCACTTGGGCTTAGTCCTACACGCACTTACATCCCTGTCAGTGCTTTACATCCAGAAGCGGCTTCACTGACTGGCAGGATCTGCCAAAAAAAAGAAAAATTTTAAAAAGATCCAGCCCTCACAACCATCTCCAGCCACCTCTCAGCACAGCAGCAGGAACAGGAGGAAATTTCCCTTCGCCAAGCACATGTGAGGGCAGCCAGCAGAGCCCTGCCAAGGTCCATCCAGAACCAAACTGCACAAGACATTTCAACTCATAGAGTCCTACAAGCCACGTTTACAGGGCTAATTCCACCCAATTTCTCCAAAGTAAAACAAATAAGATTCCCTTTCATGTGAACCTGAAAACTGCTGCAAACACCCAGGTTTAATGCCTCACCACCATCATAACACAGCATCTTGGAGCCTGATCCTATACTTGCACTGAGCTCCCACTCTCAAAACACCTTCCAAGAACCAGTTAATTTTTGCTTTTTCCTGAACTTTCTTTAAAAATGCATTTTTGAAGCACGAAGGAGAGCTATGGCTTTCCACCCAAAAGTCTCCACAAGGGACTTATGACCTTTTAGACTTTAAGTATCCTCAGCCTGTGGTTGTCCTGTCTGATCTCCCACACTGCAGGGGCAGGCATAATGTCACCTCCTGGATTTTAGGAGGGAATTCCACTTCCTTGCCAAGCAAATAAACGCAAGACTTTCTAATTAACTCATATTCAAACTGGGTCTCAGAACTTTACCCAGGAAAAGACAGCTCCTTTGCACAAGCCACCCAGTGATGCTCAGAGTATCAGTCATGAAAGCAGGAATTGGGAGTAAAAATAGCAAGGATTCTGCACATACTTTTTTTAAGCCTCACACCTACTCAGAACTGATCTCTGGGTCAGCTGTCAAGAACTGCTTGGTTTTGGGCTTTTTTTAAAATTTCTTTTTATTACTATTTTATTTTAGATCAACACTTCTGATTCATAAAAATGGGAGTATCTGTGAACACATTTTCCAAATCAGCCTTCACAAGAATGCTTTGTTGAGGTCTTACAAAAGGCCAATCTCAAAATAAACTTTTTTAGGAATTTTTTAAATGTCAGTGGAGAAGTCTTTGCTCTTATTTCTGTATTTCCTTATTTTGCAACTCAAACATTTTTAACCGCTGTAGGAATCATACCCCAAGATACAGAAAATAAAGGAAAGAGAAATCTTTCGGCAAAAAAAAATGGATTTGACAGGTTTCATCAGGGTTTGTCACACAAAGTTCAACAGTTTCAAATAATGGGTTTTAAATATTGACAAGGTACCATCAGTTACTCTAATCCTAGGAAAAAAAAAAAAAAACCACCCTGCTCCTAGGGACCAGATGTTACAATGACAGAATAAACTCATACTTGCAGGTGGCATCACTATTATCAACAGCATTCCATTTTCAGCACTGAGGACCCTGCTGCACCAGCTGATAGACTTTGCATCAATATTCATAGTAATAAAATACTTCTGACACCTTCAGGTCATCTAAAACATGGACACCGTGATCATCACATTGATTTTTTTCTGTGAACCTTCATGAACACACCTCTGGCTCCTCTGCTTCAAGTTTTGGCTATCTGTCACAAGTTCTGAAGTTTTTCTCAACTCCTTTATCACCTGGACAAAGTCAGGGACAAGCCACCTCCTTCAACCATCACCATCCTTGTAAACCTCCTCAGATGCTCTCCACGCCTCTGCTTACCCCACACCAACATGAATTCTAACAGTGAAATGCCCTTGAAGACTCCCAGAAACACAGAATGTTTTGGGCTGGAAGGGACCTTAAAGATCATCTCATTCCAAGCCTCTGCCATGGGCAGGGACACCTTCCACTATCCCAGGTGGCTCAGAGCCCCATCCAACCTGGCCTTGGACATTCCAGGGATCCAGGGGCAGCCACAGCTTCTCTGGGCACCCTGTGCCAGGGCCTCAGCACCCTCACAGGGAAGAATTTCTCCCCAGTATCTGCTGGAGAAACAAGGTGGAACCTTCTCCACAATGTCCTCTCCTTCAGCAAGGTTAACATCACATTCCCTCACCCATCTCAGAGCAGCACCCCATGGCTCTAAAAGGCCAGAAACGGTGACCCAAAACACACCAGCTCAGCACAGCACAAGCCAGGAGTGGGGGAAAAGCATCCCCAGCCTAAATTGTTGGCAGTTGTGGTGTTTACCCTACTTCTAGTAACACTTCCATAAAGTTTTAATAAATGCTTCATTAAAACATCAACTGTCTGTCCAGCCAGTCAATTATCACTCATAATTACAGCTATATAACTGTATACTGCCTTCTACAGATGTTCTTACATCTGTGCAAAACACACTCTCCACCTCTGCCACATGCAACATCTGTTGAATATTTGCAAATGTTTTCTCAATATAGAACTGAAATTACACTGTCCTGCTTACTGTCCCACTATCCTGTGCACCCCTTAAAAATCACTAAAAAGGTATCTCCTTCCTTGCTGTGTACAAGGTACCAGTCTCTCAATAGCTCTTTGCTGCATTCATTTAAATGGCTTTTAGATTTTCACTTAGTAACAGATTACACCGAGCCTCCATCTTATCACAGGAGTTATTAGGACCTAATCCTTTACAAGCACTGAAGTTATTAAGACTTGTGAGGATATTTTCTTCCCTTTTATAAATAATCTGTTGGAGAGAGGGGAAAAAAAAAAAAAAAAAGAGGAGAAGAAAAGCTAGTTGCATCTCTGCTCACCCAGGCAACAGTCCCAACCCTGGAGAAAGAACCTACCTCACCGGCTCTTACTTTTCCAGCTGCAAAGAAAATCAAATTTGTTTTCTTCTAAAGGTTTCTAGAGAAGGAGAACAAATTGCACTAAATCCTGGCCAGCCCCCTTCTCTGGTACTGCAGGAAGAAACTCCTTGGAGCAGGTTTGCCCCACGTTCAGAGGGATCTCCAGAGACCTTTCCAAATCCCTTCCATCTCCACATCCCCATCACACAACCAGGTGAAGCTGCTTCTCTGCTCAGACACGAGGTCACCACTCTGCTACAACACTTTCTTCTCCAGAGCCACAAACCGATTTTAGAAGCTGTCCTGTCCAAGGGACAACAAAGATGGGCATGGGGAGATGCATGGGGGGCAGAGAGGGAAGATACCTTCTCCTTCTGCAATGGCTCCATCCCTTCCCACCCCAAAGAAACCCCACTACAGCTCTTGGATTTTGCCACTCCAATCCCACCAGTTTGGTAACAGCCTTCCAAGCCTCTCTGCTTATAATCAATGCCATTTTCTGCTATTTTGATAAGAAATCACAATTTCACCCCGATCTTTTTCTCTCTCCCCCTCCCCACCACCATACCCTGTGATGGGACTTTGCTGGATGCCTGAGCCAGCTTGGTCCTGGCAGGGCTGGAGAAAGGAGGGGGAAATGGGTGAGGTGATGGATCAGAGCCCTTTTGGAATGGGAAACCTCGCCCTGCACGACAAGGTGTGCAAACAGCATCACCAACCAGCCCTGCTAAGTAAAACCACAGCGAGGTTCTGGGGGAGCACGTCCAAGAGGCACAGGGAAATAAATGAGCAGCACATCAGCTCTTCATCACTCCTGGATTCTCCCTGGCTCCTCCATCCACACCCAAACACCGGCAGCCTGTGAATGCTGGAGCATCCCATCGTCTCCCACACTCCAAAACACTGATGCTCCAAAGTTAACATCTCACAACCACGGTGGAACAACCCCAGCACAGCAGCACCGAGCTGCTCCCTGCACGGTCTCGGGGAAGTTTTCCCTGCCTCGGAGGCAGCCTCACTCCTCCACTCCCCTGGAAAACACATTTGGGAAAGGCAGCCGGGAAAGGGCACAAACAACTCCCTGAGAACTCTCTGCGAACTCCTTCTCTTGCTTTGCAAAAGCAGCGATTTGCCTCCACCACCCTGGGGGTTTTGGGGTGTCTCTGCAGAAGAGATGCAGCTCGCACTGCCCAGCTCAGTTCTCTGCCGCCTGAATTTCCGCGTGGAGCGATCCCAGAGTGTTTTTGCTAAACAAAAACATGCAAAAAGCCAAAAAAAAAAAAAAAAAAAGAACCAACAAAACCAAAACCACCCCAGACATCCCCAGCTGACTGCGCCCAGGAAGGTTTGACAGCTCCAACAGGACATCTCATCCCACGGCACGTCTACTGCTAATGCAAAAAAATCAGCGCTCTGTCTCCCGGCGCATTTTAGTATTTTTTTTTTCTCATGGCACGCCTGCGATTTTTGGCATTCAAAGGCAAATCGGCCGCGGTTCCAACTCCACACGTCCCTTCCCAGCACACAGAAATGCTCCGGTACTTTTCCCGAACTGGGATCCCATCCTCATCCCTCCGCACTGAATTCACAGCGCACCTCTCCCAGCAACAAAAGAGAGTTCAACCAAACGCGTGGCACCTCGCCTTCCCTCTTTTTCTCCTCTCAAAATATTTATTTGCAGGTTTTTTTGAAGACACCTTAACCCGCCATGTTGAACAAGCTTTATAAATATTCATTTACCGCAGTTCGGGAGCGCTACGGGAAAATACGTCTAGATCAGGGCTGTACATTTTGGCACAGCTGACTGCTTTCTTCTCTTTTCTTTTTTTTTTTCCTTCTCCCTCTCGCCTCTTGCAGCAGCTTTTTTCACCCCCCCTCCCCTTCCTTTTCCCTCGCAGATTCAGAAGAAACGCACCCGCACACCCAAAATAACTCTTTCCGAGAGATGTGTGCATCAGCCGGGTAAATCTGAAAGGAGGTCGCACGAGCGACCAGGCAGGAAAGCAGAAAAACGATAGGTATAACTTAAAAAAAAAAAAAGAAAAATTAAATAAACGAGGAAAAGAAAGACGGGGAAAGGGAATAATAGGAAAAAAAGGAAGGCAAAAAGAAAAGGAAAAAAAGAAGGGCAAAAAAAGGAGGGGAAAAAGGGAAAATAGGGGGAAAAAAAAGGGGGGGAAAAACGGGGAGGAGAGGGAAGGAGATGAGAGCATCTAAAATGCGATCTGTCGAGGCAGAAGAGAAAAAAGCGCCGCACGGCTGCGAGGGGCAGCGCGGAGCCCCCGGCCCGCGGGGAGCGGCAGCCGCGCTCCGAGCGCCGGTCCCGGCCGGGGGCTCAGCCCCGGCACCCAACACTTTCAACAACTCCACCGCCGGCTCACCCTCTGGAAAAACGGAGGGGGAAGATACCCACATCCACCTCTCACGCTTTAAAAAAAAAAGAATAAATAAAAATTAAAAAGATTTTTTAAAATACATCTAGGAAAGGGGGAAAGCGACTCTCTCCACCCAAGCGCTGCCAAACCCGATAAATAAAATAAAGGGAAATACCAGCCGGGAGGGCTTGGGAGGGGTGGCTGCCGGGCGCGGTGCCTTACCTGTGAGAGTTTGGTTTATTTTGGGGTGTTTTCCCCTTTTTTTCCCGTCCGCGGTGCTGCGCGGAGCGGAGCCCAGCCGTGCCTGCGCCCGCACCCGCGGCAGACTCATTCCAATATGGCATCCGCGCAGTGCGCATGCCTGCCGCTCTTTTTAGGGCTTTTTTTTTTTTTCTTTCTTTCTTGCCTTTTTTTTTTTTTTTTTTTTTTTTAATATTTAGCGGCCAATTCCCCCTGCGACCTTTTTTTCAGCAGTTTCAAGAAAAGGGGTTTTAAATTTTTTTTTTTTAAAAAAGAAATGCGTAATAAATCACGCCGCGCGCATCCCAACCCGCACCTCCCCGGCTGCTCCGCGCTGCGCGCCCGCGGTGCCTCCGCGCCTTGAGCCGCTTCTCCGCCAGGGATTTGGGATCCGCGGGTGAGGGCAGGGAGGGGATGAACCGCTGGAAGTGATGCCGAGGTCCGGCCGCGCTCCGCAGCATCCCGGGTTGGCAGCCCGCGCGTTAAATCCCATAAAATACCGACCCTTCAACACCGGAGCGCTGCCTCTCGGTTTGTCCTCCCCACCGCTCCCCGCAACCTTTTATTTCGCTTTTCCTCCTCATTTCGTGTCGCCAAGAAACTTCCAGGGAGGGAGGTGGGGAGAAGAGAGAAAGCAGAAAATGCGGCGCATCCCTCAGCCCGCCCGTTCCCTCCGCTTCGCCGGGCTCCGACATTACCTGTTTATTCCCTGTTGCAGAAAATAAATCAAATATATCAAGAAAAGCCGGCGAAGGCACAAGGCAGGATGTAAAATCAACTGGTGGGCACCCTCCGCCCTCCCGGCGCGCGGGGACACGCACAACTTTCCTTCTTTTGCTCCTCAGGTTCTTGGATTTTTTTTTTTTTTCTTTCTGGTTATTTGATGGTTTTTCCTTTCTTTGGCGAGTGCGAGGGATTGACGGCAGAATCGCTCTGCACGCCGGTGTGCGCGGCTGTGCTGGTGCGGGGGTGTTTGCACGTACAGCCACACTGCGGGATTTTTTCAGATCGCATAGATACTCTGTACTTTCTATTATTCAGAATATCTATCGCATAGATACTCAGTTCTCCCCCTCTCGAGAAAATCAGCCCCTCTGCAGGGCTGCAAAATGATGCCAGACACCACCGCCCATGCCCCCCGCCCGGCTGGTCCTGCTCTCCGGAGGGGGGGTTACAAAAATCCCCTGGGGTGGGAGGGATGGGGATAAACCCCCACCCTGCAGCCAGGGTTTCTCGGGATGCTCCGACTTCCCGCACATCCCAGAGCTTCCCCTACCCCGGTTTGCTCAGCAGCGGGGCTGAGGGGGAATTTTGCAGGGTTTTCGCCTCCCCTCTTGCAGCCCTGCTCAGGGACTGTGTAAAGCATCTTTGATGGGGATTTTTGGAGCTCCAGCTCCCGTCTCCCGGCAGGCACGATTGGTACGATTGAGGATTGAAGAGGTGGGGGTTGGTGCAGGGCACACACATTCAACAGGTCTGGAGGAGAGCAGAGGGAAAGGACATCTCTGTTTTGGGGCAGCAACCCGTCCTGGACTTTGTCCTTTCCACAGATTCCTTTGGAACTAACCCCAAACGCTGCTGTGTCCATCCCCACACCCGGGTTGCCAAATTTACATCACCCCTCGTGCTCAGATGCAAGTGCTGTCTCCACTTGCCTTTCTTTGGCCATTTCCGAGCCCAGGTTTGAAGTTTCCAGTTGATTTTGTGAGCATCCCTTCTTGCAGGAGCAGGGAGGGTGATCTCACACCTGGGGAAGTGCTCATTTCCCACAGGTGACCCCAGCTCTTCTCTGCCCTATTGCAAGTACCACCACCCTTTTTACTGGTTCTTGCTGGGGATTCATCCCTGAACCTCCCAAATCCCTTTCTCTTCCACCAGCCTCTCATGGATTTCATGCAAGAAGACAAGTGAGGAGTGGAATAAAGATGAAGCAATATTTTTATTCTGGAATACATTTGAGAAGATAGTGAAGACTGGGAAAAAAGAGCAAATATTGCAGGCAATGTTTCTTCACCACAGTTCTTGCCATTCACACTCCAAGAGGATATGGGCATGGGCTCAGCCTTTCCTGTTCCAGCATATTTCTTGGGAACATACAAAACAAGCAGTTCTTATTTTCAGGCTTTGGGCTGGATGGGATTTCAAAACAGCAAGGGAACACTGTCAGAACTTCAAAATAAGGCAAAAAACCCAGCTAGATGCCAGGAGAGCATTGTAGTCCTGTTTATCCAGATGATTGTGGAAGTGAGTGACATTTTCAGCATGGTGACATTTCAAATTTTCAACATACTTTTGAAAGGAAGATGCTCTGCAAACACCATACCTGTGTCCTCTCTCCTTTTAATCTGCTCTGAATTAGGGTACACTGAGATTCCCCTGGCTGCAGCCTCTCTTCATCTAAAGCTGTTGGCATCATGCAGTTTAGAGACAGACACAGCCACAGTGGCTCCCACAGCACTTCAGCTTTTTCTCCATCTCTTTTCCTTTAACACCAGATGCCTTTGTGCTTTATTTCCAGTCCAGCCTAAGAGGTTTTCTCAGAGAAGTTTTGGTTCCACTGTCTTCTCTGGAGCTTCTTCTTCCCTCTTCACCTTGATTTTTTCTTTTAGTTTTATTTAGAGACCATTTCTGAAGCACTGATGGTTCAATTGGCCCTGTATGGAGAGATGTGGAAGAAAGCCTTCTAAGAGTTTGTGATCTAAATTAGCTCTATGGATGGTGTCCAAAGAGGTGGTTTGAAAAAAATAATAGTAATTAAAGCTGAGGAACAAAATTCCTTTGGAACTTTTCTAAGTGGCTGCTACAACAAAGCTCTCAGATATGAATGAAAAGGTGCAGATTTATATCAGGTCTGAGCTGGAGATGACTCCAACAGCTCCTGTTGGCAGCAAAGACTTTGTATCTTGCTCATTGCTGAGAATACAAATTGGTTTAGTGGACGTGAACTGCAGTAATTGCTGAGAGATTTCATTTTAATACTACCTTTGAGAGTATCATTGGGAAAAAAAAGTGCTTTGAGAAATACTGAATTGTGCCAGTGTAGTATCCCAAGATGTAAAATGGATTTAAGCCCTGGCAGAAACCCACACTGAGATCAGCTCCAGTTTCAGAATCAGTGACACTCAGGGATGTATCTTCCTCTGATCTAGAGCAACTCCATTAATTTCACTGCTGTCCATGCTCCTTAGAGCTACATCAGTTGGCAACTGTGACACCTGATCTTGTATTTCCAGTTGGGAACAGAAGTTTCACATCTGAATTTTGTTGTTGTTTTTGACTAAAGCACTTTTATGCAAGTAGCACTGATAAAAAAGATTTACCTGAGTGCCAAGTACCCAAGTCGTAATGAGCATCCATCTGCTGCTGCCTCTGATGATCACTCCCAAAGGATGTAACTGTTCATGTTCCAAATTTTCCACAGTTGGACACGAGAAAACTCTCCAACTCAGTGAAATTCAGACAGCCCTATTTCTTTAGATCAGATAGTAGCAGTTCCTGATCTGCAGGATAAGATTACTAAGGCACAAAAATTTTCCCATTTTCCAGGCTGTTGCCTTCAGCAGATTCATGTTTTTGGAGGATAGATGGAGATGTAAAAAGATCCCCTACACAAGGAGGCACAAGCATACACACAAACAGAGATGTTATGGCATTAACAGTCCTAATTTTTCTCTTTTCTCTTGGCTTGTGAAGATAAATGCTCTGGGGGACATGATGGGATTTGTAGGTGCTTGTGTATTTGGTTATCCATTTCTGGCAGGTGCCTGAAGGACTCAGAGCATCCCACAAGCTTAACATGGTTCTGAGATGACATTTGTATTCAAAAATCAGTAAATGGCATTAGCCTTGCAGACAGAGCAAATGGGGGGATCTGAGCCAACTTTTTCTACAGGTAAAATGGCAAAGCTCAGGCTCTGGAGCTTCATCTGGGATAAACACTGTGAGACTGGGCAGAAGTTCCTTGGTGGCAGCCAGGTTTCCTTTTAACCCGAAGGAAGTTATCTCCACTTTTGGAGGTATTTTCCTGCTTTTGGGTGCTGGCACCAAGCTGCCCTGCACTGGAAAAGGGGCAGGGCTGTGCAGCTGACACTGGGGAATTATTTGGGGCTGGTTAACAGTGTCCAGCCTGAGTGAGCTAAAGGATGGAGAGTGTCTAACAGGAGCTTGGTGTCAGAGAGGGACACAGAGCATCAGAGACACAGACCTGGGGCCACCTCCACAGCCAAGTGCAGTTCCTGTTAGTTCCTCTGCCATACTCATCTCCTGGGACTGCTCCTGGGTCCACAGAGAAGCTTCTCTGCCTTTCCCCTCTTCTCTCAACAAGAGAAGGCCTTCAGCTTTCAAGTTTTCACCCCAACTTATCACAATCTTTACAGGAGGTAAAGACACCATCAGGCCTTTATTTCATGACAGCCCCTGGGGCAGGGCTTTCACTTCTACCTTTGTCTTCTTTTTATCCATCAGCCCTAATTCAGAGAGAAGTTGGTCCCTGCGAGGCGGCATTAGGATGCTGAAAGACTTGTTTCACAGTGCCATCTCCTGGAGATCATATTTAGGCTGAATTTCTCTGATACCTTTCTTCCCCCGATGTATCCGAGCTTTGAAGGCACGTGTTTAATGCATGATCTAAAGAAGAGATTAGCAGAAGTGAAATTAATCCAAAATTTAAACTCCCTCTTTATGCTTCACAGTAAAAGTCCTGCCTCTTGAATGCTGCGAACAGCAAAGAAATTTCTGGCTTGGGATTCATAAAATATTCATTGGGTTATGGTCTCACAGGCTTTGCACCTCTGGGCAGCACCAGCCCTGTGTGCAGTGATTGCAGAGGCAAAACGCTCCCTGGAGAGGTAAAAGGTCCCTTGGTGTAGCTCCTCTCCCACAGGAACTCAAGGAATACCAGGGAAAAGGGATCATCACTTCTCAAATGGGAGCTCTCAGGGCCAGGCACAGCCTCCAGCAGCAGCTGCCCTGCACACCCTGCCCCAGACACAAACCCCATGTGGAGACCCACACACCAGCTCCATAGCCCAAAGCACTTTATTTACCCAATTTTATTTATTTTTATTGCCTGTTGATTAGAAATCACTGCGTAGGGGCTGTGGCTCTTCAGCAGAGGGGCAATAACTGGCTTTAATATTAACTGGAAAATCTGAGCCAGTACCTCATGCCTGCAGCTCAGGAATGCCCAGAAAGCGTGGTGTCTGTGCTAAACAACATCTCTCCCACCTCAGCAGTAAATGAAAAGGAAGCACGTTATACCCAATAAATCACAGTGCTGAGGCTCAATACTGAGGTTCATAGCTACGAGCCTTATTGATTGTGCCAGCACTACAGGAGAGATCCACTCTCATATCAAAAACTTGCTCATTTCTACCATTTACTAACAGCTTCTTGATTTATTTCAAGTATTTTACAGGCTTTGCCTTGGCAGGAAAACTCCTCCTGGTTTTTTTAGCCTCTAAGAGCTGGTGTTGGGAAGGGAGGCTGGGGAAACTGAGGCAGGAGGAGCTGAGCTCTCACACACAGATTTGCAGTCCCAAGGAAAGGCTGCAACAATGGAAATGGATTTGAACCTCAGATGCAGCACTGTGGTTACAGCTTTCACTTAACAGAGGTGTTTCTGCCAAGCTCTGTGGTGTCAAACAAGTAAATTCTCCATTTCCCTCCTGTTTCATCCAGGAATATCCATAATGGCAGGACAAGACCAAAATCTCTGACTGACAAGGATGACCAGGAGCTCACGTTTTATTAAAGTGTAAATTATGCATCACATCCACATTTCTCGTCATTGCTGCATGTGGAGTGAATTCTGTATCATAGTCTGCAAAATACTGACTTGGTCTGGCTCTCTCAGTGCCCTGCATGCACGGTGGGCTCAAAACCCAGCTCAGACATTTCCATGGTTTTGGTACCTAATAGGATTTAGGGGCTGGTCAGCTGTGGGCAGAAATGCCCTGGCACATTCCCACAACAGCCCAAAAGCCCATCCACAACACAATTTGTGCCCAGAATTTCTCTGGCAACCATCTCACCATGCAACAAAACCTAATCTTGCAATTACCCATTCGATCTTCTCCCTCCTTCCAGCCCCCACTCATCACCACCCCTAAATTCACAGCAAAGTATTCAAAGGTCATATCAGTACTTGGAGGGATTTTTTTTTTACAATACTAAGGTGAAAATGATGAATTTAGAAGTGTCTCTCTGAAGCTGACTACGAAAAAGGCTCATGGATGGCTTTTGCTCTTTTAATGGCTCTTTCTGTATTAAGGAGGAAGATTAAGAAGGAAATGCCACTAATTGCACATAAAGGCCCCAGCTTCCACAACAGAGTAACTGTACATTGTATTCAGCTTAATCTCCATCTGCCCCTAAGAGCATAATTGATTTTTTATTTTAATTTGAAGAGGCTGACACTTCCACTTCTTCATTGCCAGGTTGCTAAGCACATTTAATAAGGATGCATATGAGTAGAGGAGTCTACAGTATGCCATTAAAGGTAATAGGTAACATATTTAAGGTCATAATGAGCTCAGGACTAAGTATCTCAGAGCAGGGATCAGGAGGGAAGGTGTATAAATACTTTTCTTACTAGAGCTCTGCTGAGCAAGGCATGGCTGTGGGCTTATAAGTAAAGAAGGAAACAGGAGTTTTTTGATGAAGTGAATTTTCTGATCTCATTTCAGACCATGCCCCCTGCCTGCAGGTGACCATGGTTTTACCCAGACTGGCTGAGCCCTGATAAGTGACAGCCTCTGTACTTCAGTTTCCCCATCCCTAAAATGAAAAGAGGAATAATGACCTGGTTTATAAACTGCTTGAAGAATTCATGGCTGAAAATTACCTTATTCTGTACCTTATAAGTATCCTGTACTTTGTCTTTAGAAAGGAAGAACTGTGCAGATGGGAGACTGAAATCTAGACAAATTAGTAGCCAGGTCCATAAAAATATTTATTAATTTTAATCCCTCTTGGATTTCCCATTGCAAATAATAGGGTTTAGAAATGTAGGGAGATTTTGAAGGAGCTCAAAAAGCAGCTTTGGATGTGACTCCAGGATCAAGTCAGTTCCTCTAAGTCCTTACTTTTATTATGACATTGACACCCGTTTCTCCACTTTTAGACTCTCAATAAGCCTGCCCAGGACATGTCTGGTTACCTTCAGGCACCCCCAGGCTTGTAGGAGCCTCGGGAAGTTTTGGTCCTAGAGCAGCATCTGCTCTGTTTGAAATTCACACCTGCTCTGAAATCCCACCGAGAGACTCAGCTCCTACGTCTGTCACAAACTTGCAGCCAAACCCTCCCAGAAATTCAAGCTTGGATAAAAATTGTAAGTGCTGCCACACACAGAGAGGGTGAAAATCCTCAGCACCCATCCTGGCTGCTCAGAAATTCCTGTTAAGGGGATGAAATTCAACTTCAGCCCCCAAACCCAGGACTCTTTCCTGAGTATCCCATCAGTTAAAAGTGACTTGGGTTTTGCTGGATCCCAGAGAGCACAATCAAGGCTGCTTTCATAATTCACATACAGGAAGGATCATGGTAAAAACCCCTGGATTTTGGCTGTGTGCAGACACCCTCACACAGAGCCCACAGTGCCAGGAGGAGAACATGCCTGCAGGCACCAACTGTGTCATCTGAGTCAACCACTCTGATTTGTGTGGTAGAACTGATCTGAAACCCTTAAAACACGGCATGGGACGTGCTCAGTGAGCACTAGTGACATTTAATGAGACAGAGATTTTGTGCAATTCAACCTAATTGCTGAATCCCTTTTGATTTTATAAACTGGCACTGCTGGAGGCCAGGATTTACAGTCTGGACAACAGTCTTCTCCAGTGGGTATCTCTGGACATCTCCTAACTTCTGACATTCATGCCAGCCCTATTTTTCTGTGGATTCTGTAATGTGAAAACAAAAGAAATACTTTCCCAGCTTGTTTCTGTCACACACTATATTAACCATCTTTCAGGTTTTCTTTTTGATTGAACCAGTTTGTTCCCTGACGAATCCAGGGTGCCTTTAGGGGTCACTTGAAGGATTTCCTTTAGTACACAATGAGACTGAGGATGAGTTTACCTTCCTCAGTTGCCTGGCTCTCCCAGCAAGAACACTTAGGAGATTCTGCCAGGTTCCCAAGGGAGGGATGTGCCACATCAGTGTCACCCTGTGGGCTGTATTTTCTGTCTTTTTGTTTGCAAATTACCTCTTTTCTTGGGGATAGAGGGATGCCTCATCAATCCCAGAAGAGGGCAGGGTGGGCATGGGCAGTGGCCTTGGGAAGAGGCCAGCCATGAGCTGGATGGACAGGACTTGTCCTGGAGGCTGGAGATCTGCCCTTACAGCAAACAACACTAGCAGGGTCATTCAGAAACATTTCACTAGCACTGGACAGGATTTTCAGGATCTTCACTGGGGAAGGAGTGCTTCAAACAACTAAAACATTTTAACATGAAAGAATTCTTCTCCTTCCTTGCTTTTTGATCACTTCTCATTATAAATGTGAGGTAGAAATGTAAAAGTTTCTTGGCACGGTGTTGAGAAAAGAACAGGTTTTAGTACTCTGAAAAAAGTTTTAGTCTAAAGGAACACAACTTCTTACACAGGAAAAAAACACATTTTTGTTTGCTCGGTACAAACAACTGCTGCTTTCTTGCTCATACCTACAATTTCATAATGTTGAATGAGAGAAGGGCTTTACCCTGACAAATCATCTTGGTCTTCATCTCAATGTCCTTTAAACTGACTTCTTACAAACAAAAGGATTGCACAGTCCTTTCAAGAGGAAACGCTTGCTGACAAGCATTGGATTTAAAGTAGTGTTTAGGTAAACAAATCATGATTGCAGTCGATTAATTGATTAGGTTACTGTCTATGAAATATCCTATTTATCCAAGATGCACAAAGGCAGCTCATTATCTATTAGCAGAAACAAAGAGTGAAAGGTGGGGGCAAAGGTCAAAGAGGACTTTGGAAGAGATGCCAACAAGACATGGCCAGGGAGAATGATTTCTGTTTGAAAAGCAGCACCAGGGATGAAAGTTCATGTGAAAATGCCTTCTTAAACTGGCCAGTGCAGTGTCCCTGTTTGGAATGCCTCAATGGACGTACCCAGGACTGCATTCTGAAAGATGGAATTGGGTTTTTTCCCTGTGGAAATGCGAGTATTTTGGGGATATTTCCCTGCTCTATCCCTGGAAGTGTTCAAGACCAGGTTGGATAGGGCTCTGAGCAACCTGGTCTAGGGAAAAGCGTCCCTGCCCATGGCTGGGGTTTGGAATGAGATGAACTTTGAGGTCCCTTCCAACCCAAACCATTCTGTGACTCTGTAGCTTTTATGTTCCTCTATTCCTATGCAATGACTTGTGCCCAGCCCAGTGGTAGGATGGAAGCAGTGAGAAATGTCCATGGAGATTGATCCAGATCTGATCAGTGTGACAGCCCAGGGCACAGAATTCACGTTCCTCCTCTGCTGAATAACAACAGGTGTTGAGGTATGAAAGGACTTGGATTTTCCTCATGAAAAGCTTTAAAATGCATTTGATTTTCAGCTTAGCTTTTCAAAAACTGGGGCCAGTGGAAGCTTTTTGGACAGGAATGGGGCTGCACTTCCTGGCAGAACAGGCTCCAAAGGCTTTTCCCCAGCTTTGCCATAGAAAAAAGGCAGAAAACTCAGCATGCAAAGTCATTCAAAGGCATTTGCACGGCAAAGGCAGCACTTCCAAAGGAGACTGAGAAAACTCAGACCCAGTAGGAGAGGGTCAACATTTCCTTTGGACTGCTTGGAAAATCCTCCCTGTGTGTGCTCAGAGAGGTGGCCCTTGTGGGGGCAAACCACGCAATTACAGAGAAATATCCCAAAAATGATTAGTGCCAGTGCTTGCAGGTTGGAGGCACAGAAAGGTGACTTCCTCACGTGACTGGTCACAGTCCAAGGATCCATCATTAGGCTGTTCTGCCTCCCCATTTTTCATCTCACCAGGTAGTTTTAATGCTAATCTGCTTAACTGCCTTTTTATAGCTGGTAGCTCGAGGCTGGTTGAGTTAAGAAACCTTTAGAGCTGTACAGTCATTTACAGGGCTGCTTTAAGACATGGCATATATTATGTATGAAGCTTTATAACAACCATTCATATCAGAGCTGATGGAGAACATGAAAGCAATACAGCACTGCTCCTTCCTACAGCACTTTGTTACAGGTGACAAGAGATAGGAGATCCAAAGGCTCAGTAAAATCAGGAGCAGGAAATTATTTTCCTAAGAGACTTCTAAAGGATTTAATGATAAATAAGATTTTAGAGCCTCAGTGAAACAAAGGGCTGCTTTAATTAAAAAGAAATCTGATCCCATGAAATGTTGAAGGTTGTATTCATCTGTCTGAACTAGGAGATATTGAGATAAGTGCAGCTGAAGTATTAATCCCCTCTGTAACTGGGGGGAGAAATCACTGCAGGGACCCGCAAAAGAAATTCATCTCCCTCCAGGGTAAATAGCAAATATTTTATCTATGCTTGAGACTTTCAAACTTCCACATTTGAGTATTAACTATGATCTGTCTCGATAAAGGGAAAGTGGTTTCCAGGCCCAAAGCAGCCTGTGAGACACCTTGGCCTGGACCTTTGGGTGAGAAGAGTCCCAAATCCAACCCAAAGCCAAGAAGAAATCCTGGTCCCAAGGATTCCAGTAGGGAACAGAGATTCCCCATAGGATAACTACTTGTATGACAGAATTTTTTAGGTACTTATGAGGTTTGCTCCACTGGAGCTACACTGTTTTGAACTTCTTTGCATTAAACCCTGCATGAGTGTGCAAACTGTGTGGAAGAATTTTCCTTCCAGAATATGAATCAGAGTCTGCAAAACTGTATTAAATTCACTGTCACTGTATTCCTTCCCAAAGCAGACAGGAGTTTAAATCATCCTCCCCCTATCCCAGAACAAAGCTCTCAGCTGCCATCTCCATTCTAAGGCTAATTATAAACAGAAAATCTTGCTCCTCCTGGAGTTTAATCAGTTTTGCTTTCATACCAAAGACAAGCACAAAAGTTGAGTTTCATTCTTAGTGATTTTGGCCTTTTTCATTCTAGAGAGCTCCAGAGCCAGCTCCAGTAAATAAAACCACTTTCTAGCACTAAATACTTCTCATCTGCACCTGCAGAGCACCTGGGCCAGCTTTTCCAAGAAATCCATTTGTGTTCTCACTCTTCACCGTGGCAGAGCATACACAAAACTGTGTAAAGGCATTATAAGAAGTTCATGAGAAAGACATGTGGTGTAATGAGACTAAATGAAAATAGATGTAATGAAAGCTTGGAGAAAAAGCATTCACATTCTGGTTACGAAGAGCTAACGTCCACTTTAAGTGGTATCAAGAGCTGGAGCAATTGAAAGATATTAAGGAGAAAATGAGTAATGAATCAATTTTATTGTGTACTGTTGAGCAGTCCTCACTGGAGGAGTGTTGATACTGCCTGATAAAAGGGATGGATGGGAACTGACAGCAGCAGGGACAAGTACTCCCACACTTTCTGAAGAAATAAATGATTTCTGGAATTATTTTTGCCTCAGCCAATAGGATCTCACTGAAAAAAAAATGGGATGTTTTCTTGTGGAGATCAGTACAGACACTGCAATTGAACAGCACGATATTAATGGAGAGAGAAATTTCCAGCTTTACTGGAGACACAAACTCATTTTGCATTTTTCTTGAATGTGGCTGTGCTGGCTTCCCCAGGAAAAGGGGCACTCACCCAGATCTCCCTGTGGGGCCCATCTCTGCTGGCAAATCTCCCTTTTTTATGTATTATGTAAAGCCTAAGCCACCACTTGCCACTTCACCTCTTTGGTTTGGTATGGGTTCCAAATTCACACTTGCCTCCCTAGACTCACAGAATGGTTTGGGTTGGAAGGGACCTTAAATGCCATCTATTGCCAACATTTAACATTAGACCAGGTGTTACAGCCTCATTCAGGAGGTGAGGGTAACTCAGGTTCTTGTTAACAGAATTTCGGGGCAGGTTAGAGTGAAATGACACCACACACCCAGAAACTCTCTTCCTCCCCCTCTGGGGTGCAAACCTGGCACCAGCAAAGCACAAAAGGGCAAATGCTGGAACCACCAACCCTGAACATTTCAGTGTCTCACCCCAGGCTGCTCAGAGCCCCATCCGGCCTGGCCTTGACCAGACACACTTATCCAGAAACCACAAAGCTGCTGCAGTACATTCCCTGTTGGAAAGGATTTCTTCCTGCTACAGCAAGACTGATTCCTGTAACCAAGCTGATTTGGGTGCCTTCACTCCAGTCTGAAGGGTGGAAATCCATTTGGCAACCGTTGTCTTACTGTTTCCTACATTTCAATTTTTTCATCCCTGTTTAATTCTTCATCAAAGCACCATTTATGCCTAATTGTGGAAATCTGAATCAGTTCTGAATCTCACTCACTAATATTATTTCATCCATGTGCTAACTTGCAAACATCTGTGATGGCAAGCAGATGTCTTCAGGCCTTTGGAAATCCCTGGGCATTCAGGGGTTTATATTTCAGCTGTAACATCCAGAAGTGAAGAGATGGGGAGGAAAAGAACATATGGTCTACATCACCATCAAGCTAAGAGGTTACCTGTTAAAACAGCAGCCCTTGATTAGGGCAAGACTGAAAATAGAAAAAGTACAGTAGAAGAAAGTAGAAACACCGTTTAGGTTGAGTTTGAAATAAGTGCTGGATTAAAGATAATTTCTTATTGAATCATACAGGCCTATTCTTCCCAGGCAAGGAGGAAAAGTCTCAAGCTTGGGACTACCACTTTGAGCTTTGCCAAAAGCAAAGAGCTCTGCAGAACTTATGTGAGTCACTAGACACAAACCTCCTTGAAAAAATTAGCTTTTCAGCCTGCAGAGTTCCTATTCTGGTGCAATAAGTAAAATTTAGGCCAGTTTAAAGCCTTTTTTCAATCACATGTACCAGAGGAAGGTGATTGTAAAACTCCACCCCTTCACTGGTGCAACACTGTCAGAAAAACTTTTAAAGAGCAGATCTGGTGTCAGACACACACTGGGGTGACTGGAGGTTTGCAGATCACTCTGCAAAACAATTTTCTCACCCTTTTTGTTATAAAAAGAACTTGTAGCTGTGTTATAGAATCATAGACTGACTTGGATTGGAAAGGTGTGTCTTGCCCATGCAGTTATGGGAAACAAGAGCAGGACTGCAGGGTGGGATGGGTTTGTAGGATCATCTCTAGCAGCTGCTGCCTTGCTCCTTCAAATATTATTCTCTTCTCCTGCTAAAGATGGAAATGCAGCAAAGATATGACTTCTCTGGGATGCAGCTGCCAGGCATTTTGTACAGCTTTGCATCCACACAGTGCTGGGCTTCAGAGCCAGGGAAAGCTTTGTCTGAGCTGTGCCTATGTGAGCACTGGGACTTCTCTGTAAATAACTATAAGGATCCTTCCAGAAGCCAAATCCAGGTGAAGAGGCACGATTTGAGGAAGCCTAGAAAGCCAATTTTGGTTGCAGGACCACATCTCAAAGAGCTCAAAAGCAACAGACCCAGGTCCCTGCAGCTACAGCCTCTCCTCCAGTGCTGAAGGAGACTCTGAGCTCAGCACAGATTTATGCTGCAATAATCCTGCTTGAAGGGAAGTTGTACATTGTGGCATGTGTCCAGTGTTTGGGAACTGAAATGTGAAAACACAGCTCTGGTAAATGGATTCTTTCAACTGAGATTGTTTTGTATCAGATCTCATCTAAGGGTGAGATTTACACATCTGATCTAACTCCAGCTGGAATCAGGAAAAAAATTCCCCTTGACTTCATAGAACACAGAGCTGACCAAAGCAACCTCACCACTGGGCTTACTGCTTTGAAAAACCACTGGGTATCATCATGAAAAAAAAATAATAATAACAGCAAAGTTATTATTTGAAATGAAATGCATATTTTAGAGCAAAATGTTTTAGTAAACACCACCAGATTTGAGGCTACCCATCACAGGAGAAATGAGCAATCCTCCCCTTGGTGATTTCTTTGTGACTTTTGTTCCTTGCTTAACTAGATGAAGTCACTAAGAAGGGATTAAACCTCAAATTGAGATTCCAGCAGGTCCTCAGAAAGAACTGGCTTAGCTGGGCAGTTCTCTATGCCTTCTGCAGTGCACCCTCAATGTTTGAATGTTGGATAATGAACAGGAGCAGGACTCAAATTGACTGATTTCCTGGGCAGGATCCTAAGGATGCTGAGGAAAGTAATACACATCCCCTTGCTTTAATTCCTCCTCCCATTTAATACCCAATAGGATCATTGTGGGCTTGTGTGTGCACGTGTCTCATCAGAGACCAACTTGGTGAGTAAAAACCAACAGCTTTAAGAGGGTTGATGGGGTTTATTTAGCAATCCCTGGGAAGAAACATTGTAGGCAGCACAGGGGAAGATTTGACTGAGGTTTCTAGGATGAAGATGATTTTCTTGCTGAACCTTGAGAAAGTTTGTTTTTTGCAATACTTGTTGCACCATTTCTAATCCAAACACCATTAACACCCCTTTTCTTCCACATCTGGGTGTTTTTTCTCACAGAAATTCCTCCGTGTGAAACTTAGCCAAGGTTGAGCTCTCTTCTGAAAGCTTTTTCCTGTACCTGTAAGGATCCATCAGGATCCTGACCTGTAGTTCTGCAGCTGAGATTGCACAGTAAATGTGGAGTCCTTGAGCAGGTTATTAGCTCAAGGTTAGGTAGTATGTGCTGCTCTGGAAACACCTCAGGAGAGGTAACTGAGGTCCCTTCCAGGATGACTCTTTGCAGCCTGAATTGAAATAATATCTCTGCTGCAGCTGTAAAAAATGCATTAAAGGGAGTAGAAGTGATATCTCAGCTATACCATTTATAAAACATCAAGGATGGCTTGTGAAGGAACCTGTGGTTTTCAAGTGCTAATGGCGAAAGGCTTGGGAGCAGGGAATATTTGCCAGGTCTTGGCAGATTAGCATTTTATTTCAAGGCTCTCTGTGAGTGATAGAACTCAGGGGAAAATAATCAAGGTCCTCTCTGGTTCATGCCACATGAA
This sequence comes from Acridotheres tristis, assembly GCA_037013685.1. Lineage (NCBI taxonomy): Eukaryota > Metazoa > Chordata > Aves > Passeriformes > Sturnidae > Acridotheres > Acridotheres tristis. The sequence continues at coordinate 3,803,028 of CM072885.1, forward strand.
TGTTGTGAATATTTAACATTTCTCCTATAGGGTAGTCTCCATTTCCTAACTGATCTTTTTGCATAAATAGTTACCCAAGCTGTCAGATTCCAACATCCAGACCTGAAAGGATTCATCCAAACCCACAACTGTGCAGAGAAAAAAAAGCTTCCACTTTCCTGAGGCAATCTCAGATCTGCTAGAGAGACAGAAGAGCTTTAAGGATTTTTTTCTCTTTAGCCTTTGTTTTTTTTTGTATCCTGGGGAGGAGTCTGATCCCTCTGAACTGGAAGGATGTTGAAAGGAGTAAGATCTCCAAAAGCACAGGATTAGGACACTTCCTGTCTGTCCAATAAACAACTGCAACACAAGGTCAGGCTGGAGATCCAGGCTGGCAAAAGGAAGCAGGGCAGCCAAGAAAAGGCAGTTCATGGAGAATTTAGGAGATCAGCTCATCAATTCTCCCACTTCAAGCAAGAATTACCCAGCTCTACCTGAGAGAAGACTTGAGAACTCAATTAATAGTTGACCTTGATGATCTTAAGAGATCTTTTCTGACCTACACGATTCTCTGATTCTAAAAAGATGGACATCCTTAAAAACCTCCAATGGCAGAATTTCTCCCTCTGCCCTGAACAAGTTATTGCACCTCTTAACTAGCTTTAGTCCTGGAAAAGGTGTCCTGATGGAGCCTAAATCCATTCTGTTGCAGTTCAAACCCAGGGAATTTTGCCCAGGTCTCAATGGCCATAAATTCAAATATATCTTAAGCTTGAAAGAATCTTGTATCTGGCCATTATTACATAAGAACAACACAAGTTTAATTTTCAAGAAAGAAACTGATCGAAAAAGCAAATGTTGAGCCTTTCTAGAAGTTCTGTCCTTGTCCAAATAGTCACAAACAACCGAAGAACCATAGAATGGCTTGGAAGTGACATTAAAAACCATCTGGTGCAATCCCCTGCCAAGGGCTCACCTCTTGTGGGTGAATGTGGGTGATGGATGACCTCAAGAGAGTCAAGCTAGAAGCATCATCCCCCAGGGCTGGTGGGACCTGTGAGGGTTTCCTCAGTGCTCTTGTAGGATCTCCCTTTGTCCTGGCTGGAGGGATGGCCATGCAGAGGAGTGGGCTGTGCTCAGGGGCTGGTTTGCAGAGCTGAGCTGTTCTGAATGAGGGGAGGGGGAAAGGGAAGCTGAAACCTCCCTCCTTCTGCCTTTCACAGCTGGGCACAGCCCTGAAGGCCACTGCCCCTCTGGCTTACACAGCCAGGGTGAGCGAGGCTGGCAATATTGGAGAGCCTCAGCTCCAAGCCAAGCACAGCCAGCCAACAATGCCACACTGTAAAGTGGGAAATTATTCCCATTCATTCCGAGCAAGACACTGAACATCTCATAATAACACAGCTAATGCACTTATTGAAAATAGAAAATAATTACCTTGACAATTACTCCTCGGAGTATCCTGCAATATAAAGTCCTGGCTCATACAAAAATTGGTGCTGGCCTCTTGCTTATGAATATAACCTGGAACTGATTGTCAAATGTGCCAGGCCTTGTAAAATGGGTAATTCAGCAAGAATAAGGTCTAGCTGCTATTTAATCAGCAGGGATCACTGCTGCTGGCAGCACAAATAAAGTCTGTTCCAAGTATCAGCTAAAGGAAGTTTTCTCAAGAGATCTTGTTTTCAGAAGTAATTTTTTCACCATGTGATGAATAAAACCAGATGAATAATTTATATTACCCTGGAAAGGGCAGCTTCATGTGTCCCACTCCAATTTGCCAGAATAACCATCTGCAGACCTGCCACTGCCTTTTCCTCATCCCCACCATCAAGCTGGGGACTCTGGGGGTACAAAACACCTGAGTGTTTTGGGGGTAAGTGAGTTGAAGAAAATAATGCTGTGTTGCTATAAAAAAAATGAACATTCATGCTTTGGTGACACTTTTCTGACATGAGCCCATTGCTGAACTGCCTGGAGCTGGAGCAGACTTAATTCATCTGAGCAGGATGGTGGAAGGAAGGTGTCCTGAAAGAGATTGTTCCCTTCCACTGGCTCTAAAAGGAGACAAGAGATCTCTCTAAAGGGGACATCTGAAGCCAGGTAAGGTGGATCCCACCTAAGAGTAACTTGTGCAGAACAGGGCTTGGATTTTTCATCCTGTGACCATATCAGGACTGCACCAAGGGCATCCAAGGCCATGGCAATGTTACAAAAAGGAGTAGACTAAAAAAAAATTATCCCCCTGGATCCCAAGCCAGCAGATTTTCACAGTGAAGTGTCCTTGAAGCCTTGAAAAGCCTTGTCCTCCTCTCAAGTCTGTTTTGAACCCAGGCACAGGCAGCTGAGTGTGAGCAGGTACCTGTGCTGAGTGTCAGACATGGGCTGGACAATTTCCCAGTGCTGCAAAACACTTTTTGTATTTTTTAAATTTATTTTTTGGAAACAAAAAACCTGACTTGTCTTTTTGAGGCAGAAAAAATTCCAATAGCTTTATTAGCTTTTTATAACTGTACTGGAATAGTTTTGCCACAAAGCCTGTTCCTCCAATGACAGCTACTATTTCTGCAGGAGAAAATATCCCATTTTCTTTCTGTTTCCTATTTTCTCAAACTCTTGCCATTCTTCTTTGCTTTCTCCAGACTCCAGCACATACTTGTATGATGGCAAAACTGGGCTGAGCCCAGCAAGTGCCCAATTTTTCTAAAAACTCTCCAGATCACCTCCCCAAACAGGACGTGCCTCATTGCAACACCGTTTTTGTTAGCTGCTCACATTTTGTGTGCAGGACATTGACATCTCCTGATACTCCTTTCAGCCACTTTCTGCCTCCTTCCTTCCCTACCACTCATTGCATTTCCTTCTGTTGACTCTGGAACCATCCCTTCAGTTTAACAAAATAATTCCTAATTTTCACCCTAACCTCATGAAGGGTTGCAGACTCTTCTATTTTGATATCCTTGACCCTCTTGTAGGGTTTGACTGACCTCCCCCAGCTTCAGGTGCCTGGAGCCATCACACTGCTCCTGATGCAGCAGCAAGCAGCTTTTGGAGCAGGTGGTGGAGGTTTTTCTAGAGGTGATGCTCCTGCAGAGCTCATGGGAGCTATGCATTCCCTTGGTTTTCACTGGGGCAGCAGCACAAACCTTCCCCAAGTCAAGATACACCCAGTCATCATCTCAGAGCAAAAATAAAACTCCCTTGACATGATTTATTCTCATCAAATCCACATTGGCTGTTTTTTATCACCTTATTATCTTCTAGGTGCTTGTAAATTGATTATTTGATAATTTTTACTAGTGTCCTCCTGGCTACTGGTGGGTCTCTGGTTCCTCACACCTTCATTTCCCTCCTCACAGCCGGGCACAGCATTTACCCTTCTGTGATAACACCTGAGGAGCCAGACTCTACCCTGCCCACTTCACAGCTACTTTTGCTTAGGTTTCTTCAGACCCTTGAATCCATCAGTCTTGATTCCTCTCATCTTTTAACCTGATCTTGTCTTGTGTTATCACTGCTCATGTTGTTTTAAGTTAATTTCACTTGTTAATCCCTTTTGGAAGGATGGGAAAATTAAGGTTTATTCTATGGTTTCCATTATTTGATTTTCCATTCTCTCACAGAATGGAATATTCTTATTCACAGATTTCCTCCATCCTTCATTTTTTTCCTGTATTTTCATAAATAGCCTGAGTTAGTTTTTATATTCGTTATCACTTTGGTGTTTCTGATTTTATGCTTAAGCACATGGCCTAAGATTTTAATTCATTTTTCTTTGGTATTTTTTTTAATGATTCCTTTACTAAGTGCTTGCATAAGTGCTTACTTGACTTGCTTTTTCTTTTGCTGGCTATTTTTCAAATGTTAGAAACATAGGATGGTTTGGGTTGGATGGGACCTTGAAGATTATCCACTTCCACCAGGGACACCTCCCACTATCCCAGGGTGTTCCAAGCCCTGTTGAGACTGGCCTTGGACATTTCCAGGGATCCAGGAGCAGACACAGCTTCTCCAGGCACCCTGTGCCACCACCCCCACAGGGAACAATTTCTTCCTAATATCTGATCTAAACCTGCCCTCTGTCAGTGTGAAGCCATTCCCCCTTATCCTATCACTCCATGCCCTTGTCCAAAGTCCCTCTCCAGCTCTCTTGGAGCCTCTTTAGATACTGAAAGGGGCTCTAAAATCTTCTCAGAGAGAGAAAAACTTTAGTGAGAAAAAACAAAACAAAACAGGGAGCCAGTAGTGAAGCATCTTAATTCCAAAAATTCTAGGGTTAGAATTTGATAACCAAAGCTCCCGAACTCCACTTGGGATACAGACAAAACTGCATGACTTTTTGCACGGGTTCAGAAAACACAAATATTTTGAAGTGCAAATGGTGCTTTTGATAAAGCAAGCCGTGCTTTCACGGAGGAGTGTGGAGCATCATCAGCCACTGGAGGGTATCTGCCTCTTCCTGCAAGGAGGGGGGAAATCAAGGCTCTGTTTATTGCCCTCCTGTAGCCTGAGTGTTTTCACACATGGGAGGCACTCTGCTCTCTTGTAAAACCATCAGCACCTGGAAATAAGGCCTCAGACAACTTTGTCTGCTGATAAAGCAGCTGGGAGAAATCATCAGTAATTGGGCTTGAAGAAAGGGGAGGGGGCAGCGCTGGCTCAGAGGGAGCTTTTGTAAAACTGTTCCCTTGGGCAAGGCCCTGATACATAGCAGATAATTTGCAGGTTATTCACAGAAAATGAGATTTTGTTTAAGAAATACCCATCTTGTTTAAGTGTCCTTTTTCCCTCCCCCTTTGTTTTCTCCAATTGTTGTGCTGTACCTGGCCAAGTAGAGTCCAAGGCACCTCCCAGAGGAAAAATTACCATCCAGCAATTCTTGAAAATGCCTTTTCAGCAGCAGCCTAGGAAATCTGAGAAAATGCAAAAAAATTTAGAGCCTGAAGAAATCTCTTTTAAAATGTGTACTTGCTTAATAGATGCTTCCACATACAGTGTGTTCAACTGGCTTATATAAAAGTATCAGCTTTAATATTTGATTTAGAATTTAATATAAAGGCAAGTGACTGCAAAACACAATCAGATTTACCAGCTCAGGGGAATGAACCTTTTTATGAAACTAACAATTGCACATACAGAATCAGCTGAAAATGAGTTAGTGAGATGAAACTTCACCTTCCTGGCTGAAGTAGTGATTAAACCGTGATTAAAGTCAGTGAGCTAAGTGAACAGCTATCAACCCAAAATTCAATTCACCCTTGAAAAAGAAAAAAAGAGGAAGGACAATTTCTGTTATTTCAGTGATGTGCTGACTGAGTCGAGGAGGGACAAGGCTCCAGTCTAAACTGCCTGGCACTAATGACCTCCCCAGAACAGGGGATTCCCAAGCCCAGGAACAACACAATTCCCTCCTGTGTTGTAAACTGGACCTATTTGGGAAGCAGGCCAGCTCCCATGACTTTCTTTTCTCATAACATTTACTGCTGTTTTTAAGGCCATCCCTCAGTCACATGACAGGATAGGATTTGCAGCCTCTCTGGTTTTGTAACTAAACACAAGCTCCTACACTGCAAAATCAGGGAAGGAAATTTCACCATGTGACCCCAGTGCTCCCTAAAGATGGCCTCAAGTGTATTGAAAAGAAAGAGAAAACGAAACCTGCCTTGTAGGGAGGGTTTTTCCAAACCTCAGCATGATTTCCCCAATCCAGCACCCCAGTTCCCTCCAGGACTTCGCATCCTCATCTCCATAATCATCTCCACCTCTATCTCTGTCCTCATCTACATCCATAACCCTGTCCCCATCACTATCTCTGCCTATTTCCATCCTGATTCCCCTCTTCATCTCCTTCCCCATCCCCATCTCCATTCCATCTCCAACCTCATCTACATCCATATCCTCATCCCCACCTATTTCCATCTTCATCCTTATTGCATCCCCACCTCCCACCCCTGCCACATCCACATCTTAATTTACATCCTTATCTCCATGCCTCTCTCTGTCTGTCCGTTCGCACTGAATCCCCATTTCCAGCCTCTTCTGCCCTATCTCCATCTCTGTCCCCATCCTGGTCCCCTTCCCTATCACCACACTCATCTCCATTTCCATCCCCATCCCTGTCCCATCTCCATACCCACTCCCATGGCTGCCCCGTCTCATTGTCTGTGTCCACTGCATCCCCATCTCCACCCCTTTCCCCATCCCCAGCTCAACTCCATCCCCATTCCCATCTCTATCTCTGACCCCTTTGCATCCTCATCTCCAACTTCACCCACATCCCAGTCCCCGCCTCTGTCCCCGTCCTTGTCGCCTTCCACATCCCTGTCCTGATCCTCATCCCCATCCCAAACTCAACTCCACTTCTATTCCCATCTCCATCCCTCTGTCTCACTGTCCAGTCTGTATCCTCATCTCCAGCTTTTTCCACACCCCCACCTCTGCCCCCATCCACATCCCTTGCCTCTATCCCTATTCCCATCCCGGTGCCCGTCCCTCCCCTCCCGCCCCGCCCCGGGTGCCGCTGCCGGCGGGGCGGGCCGGGGGGCGGGGGCGCTTCGGGGCCGCCTTTGTGCGGGGCTGTCCCGTCCCTGTCCCCATTCCCCTTCGCAGCCCCGCTTGGTCCCGCGTTATCCCTCACCGCTGCGTTGTCCCTCACCTTCCCATCCCATCCCATCCCATCGCATCCCATCGCATCCCGCAGCCCCATGGCCGCCCCCCGCCCGGCGCACGGCTGCGGCAGCGGAGCGCTGCTGGGGCGCTTCGGGGTGCTGCTGCAGGCGCTGCTGGCTCTCTGCGCCTTCAGCACCCTCATGCGTGAGTACCGGGGAGCTCGGGGCACCCCTGCCCGCCGGGGGGACCGCGGGGGATCTCGGTTTTTTCACTTATAAAAAAAAAAAAAAAAAATCACCAAGTTTTGCGCGGAGTCCCGGCTGGATTTGGGAGGGAGGGAGGGACGCGCTGTGGATGCTCCCGAGCCGGCGGGTGCAGCGCCAGATGCTCCTTCTTAAAAACTCCCTAATCTGATGGTAATGAAGCTCCGCGGAACGCGCGGCTGTAATCTTGTGTGAGCCATTGCTCAGTCACTTAGAAAATTTTAATGAAGGGTAAAAAAAAAAACAAATAAAACCAAACTATTGGTGTAACCCCGCGAGTTGCCGGGGAGGAGCTGACGAGAACGGGGCGGGTGTCCGACACAGCGCTGTGTGCTCAGGGTGATTTAATTGCGCTGTGATACTGTTGTGTTTTATTTTCGTTTCACCTACGCCAAGTTTTAGGTCTTGAGCGGCTGGGGAAGGAGGTTACAGGGACAACGTGCTTTGCTGGTTTCTGGGAAGGGGTGGTAGCTCGGAGAAATCAGTTCAGGAGTGAGAAAAATGACCCGGGGTGTGATTTCCAGGTTCAGAGAGAACGGTCTCAAGTTACACTGTAGAAAATTCAGATATTTGGAAAAGCTTGTTCCCCGGAAGGGGAAGGCATTGGAACAGGCTGCCCAGGGCAGTGATGGAGTCACCGTCCCGGGAGGGATTTAAAAGACGTGTGGATGTGGCACTTAGTGGAGGACTTGGCAGTGCTGGGTTAATGACTGTACTTGATGATATTAAAGGTCTTTTTCAACCTCAGTGATTTTGCCATCCCGTGAAAAGGTGGGGAACACTAAGGCTGAAAGAGCCGTGAAGATTTACTGTTGTTTTGTGCTGCAGCTGTGATTGCTCACAGCAATGTGTGTGTTGCTGCTCTTCAGGGTTAAGTGGTTTAGCACAAGTTGAATCAACATGCCAGAACTCGATCTGTTTTCCTTGTGTAAAAGCCTGTGGTGACAGTGAACCGAAACTTCCAAGTTTTCTGGCTAAGTAGCTGCAGATTTTGAGGTTCTCTTGCTCCCCTCTGCCTTTTGGAAACCACTTTCAAAGGCTCCAGCTCTGTGGTTAACACCAGGCTGCCAGAGAAAACTGCAGCAAGTTCTTCCAGCGATAACTGATACTTTCTTCCAGCTGGAGCAGCCTAATTGCAACATGTCACTACTTGTGTTTCACCAAATATCGACAGTAAAAATAGTAGTAATTTCTTTTTCTGTTCCTGTTCCCCCTAGTGATGCGTGCATATGGGTTAATTGTCTCATAAACTCCATGGGGTATGCCGTAAAATCAAGGGCTTTGGTAAATCATGTTGGAATACCTCTGTGGATGAGGCTACATAGATAGAAAATCAACCCCGGGCTAACTGCTGATGCAAGGGCTAATATTTCTGTGACTATTACAACCTCTTAGTTAATGAAGAGAAACCGAAAGCTGATCCTGTGTGGTTTTGTTGTGGCTCAGCTGTGGAGGAATTGCTGGCTGGGACCCCAAGGGCAGATGTGTTTACAGCCCTGGGATCCCAACCACAGCACCTCCTCTGGCTGCAGCTGGGCTGGTGGTCCCCAGTCCACCCCAGCTGGTCCTTATCTGTGCCCCAGTCACACACTTCCAGCTGGAGGCTTCCTTGGATCTGCTGGAGGGGCTGTTTGTGTGCTGGCTCCTACCCCACGGTGGTTGTGATGGGCTCACCAACAGCTTTATGTTGGGCAGCAACTTGCAGCTTTTGGGTTGTTTCTGTGGCACATTCAGCTGGCAGCCTTCTGGGAAGGAGGAGGCTCCAGTGTCTGGGAGGTATGGAAGCCTCTGGAGCTGAGACAAAAAACTTCCTGGGAACTTTGGTTGTGCCTACATTGCATCCAGCCAGGCAATCCCAGCTGGGTGACTACATCATGTAGAATTTAGGATGTTGCTGTTGTTGGAGTCAGCACTTCAATACTTCTTTCCTTCAGTACTGTGACACTCGGAGTGCGTTTCTGTTGGTTTTATTACTGTGATTTCTGCTTTGCAGGGATGTTGCAGGCCATGGGTTAATAAGTGGAAACAAGGTCCATGAAGGTGGTGAGGCCCTGGAACAGGTTGCATCAGCTGTGGATGCCCCATCCCTGGAAGTGTCCAAGGCCAGGTTGGATGGGGTTTGGAGCAACCTGGGACAGTGGAAGGTGTCCCTTAGGGCCCATGGCAGGGGTTTAAAACCGGATGGTTTTTTGAGGTCCCTTTAAGGACCCAAAACCACGTTACAGAATTCCCATCCAAACCCAAACCAATGCCTTTTCCATTCCTTTTACTTTAAAGTATCAACTCAGCTATAGGAACACCTGGATTTGGATAGATAAAATTTCCAAATTGTGCAGGAACTGTTCAGAGCTGTTGAAAACATGTAGAGGAACTCAGACTACCAATAATGTGGCATTCTGCAAAGTTTTGCAGGTGTGTGTGCATGGGATGTCCTCAAAATACCCCTCCAGAATGTGAACCCCAAGCGTGGCCATTGTAGGGAGGATAAGTTTGTTTTTATCAGAGCAATTTGTGTCATTGAATTTGTGTTTCTTTGGGCTGTGGAAAGATTCTCTCCTGGCAACTTGTAGGGAAATCTAATGGAGGAGGAAATTAGCCTTGAATGACTGAGTGGGGTGGTTGCTCCCCATTGCAGTGGATTTTGTGAAATGAGTCCCTGTGTGTGGTGAAAACGGGACCCAGAAGTAAATGATGCCCAGCCTTGGCAGGGAGTCAGGACAGCTGTTTAGTGGGGTTTTATTATTCTGTCCCTCCCATGAGCAATAGTGGTGGCAGTTCATTTCAGTCTGTGAATTCTCTCTTGCTTTCCAGCGAGGCCTTTAAGGTTGTGGTCAATCCTAATCCCAGTATGACCAGGGGCTTGCTCTGGTTGCAGCTTTGCCCCATTTGGGAGTCAAGTGGCAAAGAAGTGCCACCCTTTCCACCTGCCTGGGGTGGCTTTGGAGACACTTAGGCTGTAAGGACAGTGCTAGAACTGAGACACAGACACTTGAAGGCAGAGGCAGTGGAGCCCAGCAGCTGTGTGCCTGTGGCAGTCTGGATTCCTGTGCAAGGTCCCCTTGGGGAGGTCATGACCCTGAGGAGTGGGGAGCATTGTGCAATCCCATCTGAAGAGTTTGTAATGCTTTTCTTTGAGCATCACTCAGCTGAGTAGAGAAAGCTCCTTGCAGTGATCTCAGCTGCAAGGGCTGGGTGTGCTTTTGAGGCATGAGTCCCTGCAGTTGCTGCTATTCATTGAAACCTTTTTTCTTTTGAGGAAGGGGTTCTAGACTAGCAAAAGTTGTCCAGGTTTGCACAGGGGACAGCAAAACTCTTTGAAGTGAGGGAAGGTCTTTTGTACAAATCACATCCATAGCCTTCTTTGTGAATTAACTGGAATGCAGGAGAAATGGATTTGGGGAGTTGAACAATTTTTGTTTCCATTGTAAATGGAAAAAGTTTTCCCTGGAGCTGGTATACTCATTTTCTACTCTACCACAAGCAGCATTGAGGACATGCAAAAGCATTTGTTTCTCTTCCAGCTTTTTCTTTTTCTGAAACTGTCTTGGCAGCCCTCTGAGCTGCTGAATGAGGTGCAGTAGCACTTGTGATGTTGGTATGAAAATAGATTTTGCTCTTGAAAAACGCTCATACTGCCAGGCAAGGAGAGTTGGACTGGACTGAGCTCCCACAACCCAGTGGAAAATCTGGTTTTCAGCTTTACTTTTGATCCCGCCTCATGTGACAGCAGTGTCCCTCTCTCCTCTTGCATGTCACTGCTGGACACATCTTCCAGCACATCTTGCCTTGAGCTCAGTCTTAAGAAGGCAGAGTTGTTTGCAATAGGACCCTGATGCTGAGCCCCAGGCAGGAGCTGGTGCTGGAGATGCTCTGTTAGCACCTGGGATGGTGTTTTAGGCACTGGTCCAAGTAGCTTGTCCTGAGGCAGAGCCACAGAACAGGAACTTACCAGATTTCCTGTAAAAGAAGTAGTGTCTGTGTGGTAGAAAACAGTTGTTAAAGAACATTAGAAGTATCCCCTTGATCTGTGGTCCATGTTTTCTTTGATCCCTGTGGATTTTCCAGCTGAGCTTTCAATGTTGATTTTCTCCTGGATGGTGAAATGGGAGAGAGCATCCTCGTGTTGAGAAGTCTCTGAACTTTGAGAGGGACTCACAGAAGCTGTTGCACTCACCTCCACCAGATAAATCAAACTTAACCCACCTTTTGTGACTTTTTACTAGGCCCTGTAGTGATAGGAAAAGGGGCATTGGTTTTAAACTGAAGGAGGATAGATTTAGACTCAATACAATAATTTTTTTACAGTGAGGCTGCTGAAAAACTGAAACAGGTTGCCCAGTGAGATGATGGATGCCCTGTCCCTAGAAACATTCAAGGCCGGGTTGGATGGGTCTCTGACCAACCTGGTCTGGTGGAAGGTGTCCCTGTCCATGGCAGGGGTTTGGATTGAGATGACCATCAAAGGATCCTTCCAACACAGACCATCCTGTGATTCTGCCCCCGTGCTAAGTTCAGGGTGGTTGCAGTACATAGTTTGAAGTGTTGTTTCTGTGCTTTATAAGTATCCCGAGTGCTTTCTGGCTTGTGTTTTGACTTTACACTGAAAATACCTCATAAAGGTGGGTGGAAGTGTGAGTCCATGTCAAGAAAAAGAAGAAATAAATGCTAGAGCATTGATCTGTCCAGACTTCCATTCTGTTCTGAAATACACCTGCCCAAGACAGGCTCTGCTGACTTTGCTTGCTATCACACAAGTGCATAACTGTGTGATCTTAATTATTCACACACAAGAACATTTAAATTCCAACTTCACCCTTGTAAATGCTTTTCCCTCTAGAGAAAAACAAAGCCACAGAGGTTAACTGTGTCTGGCAGTGTGAAGCCTGGGTCCTTGCTGATTTACATGTGGGTTTGTGGGTTAAGACACGAGCTGCACATGGCAGGACTCTCAGCACGTTTCTCTTCTGCCTCAGTGCACCTGAAAACTGGATGAGCTCGGGAACACATGTTGCACTGTGTGGGCTGGAAGGTCTGTGCAGCACACTCGGTGTGCTTCATTAGGCTGCACACAGCTCTGCACAAAGCTTTTGAATTGCAGCTGTTGATGGCTCTGACCTCTCCTTGGCCGTCACCTCTGGAAGCTGAGCAGGGACTGGGAGGCTCCTGAGAGAACAAAGGGGTTGGGGAAGGTGAGAAATGAGCTGGAGGAGTAGAGCGTTGTGAGAAGTTACCTGTGATCCACAGGCAGCTGAGCACCTGGCCGAATTTGTTTTGCAGTGTGTGGTGAGCAGTTGATGTTATGGGTGACTTAACACGACAAGAAACTGTACAGGGAAATTAGTCTTTTATAATTATGAGGTGAAGCGTGCAAAGCTTTAAGGAGTCTGTTAAATTTCCTGCTGTTTTTTTTTTTTTTTTTTTTTTTAAACAGCATTTAAAAGTAAGAAAACTGTATGGCAGAGAGACTTTAATGATGAAAGTTAGGTTTGGATAAAATGCTATCTTTAATGCTAAAAGGGAGTAGAAAGTAGATGATTGTTAAGATCCCTTCCAACCCAAACCATCTGTGATTCTGTGATAACTGCTTGTGCATCACTTCATTCTTCAGGTGGTGTTCTCTTAATGATCCTGGATTTTATGGTCTTACTTTTATCTTTCCTTGTCCAAACTCCATTTTTCAAGGGACTGGCTTGCAATGTAGTGATGCTTTATATGGAGGGAGTCACAACTGCCTCCTCCAGGATGTTCTGCATTGGAGCTGGAGCCCAACCTCAGGCCAGGTGTCCTGTAGGACCTACTGTGTCAGCAAATAACATGTTCTGTTCTCAATGTGCAAAGCACAACCGATGCTTGGTATCTCACAGCTTTGGTTGGTGACCACCTGGCACTTGGCTAAAATAGCAGCTTTAAAATCTGTGTAAAAATAAGACACAAAGAGTAGAGCTGCAAACTGAGAACCATGCCAAGGTCCTCTGTGGCCTTCATTGGGGCAGTTGGAGTCTCCAGAAGGATGAAGGTTCCAGCCGAGGCTCCTGGAAAACCTGGTCCTGGTGGAAGGTGTCCCTGCCCATGGCAGGGAGCTGGAACGAGATGTCTTTAAAGACCCTTCCAACCAAACCATTCTGTGATTCCATGAACACAATCTCAGTTTCTTTTCCTTCCTCTGCCAGTTTTGCTGGAGTTGCTTTCATTCTGGTAACACTGGTACAAGGCTCTTTGGGAGGGAGTGGCTGAGCACACCTAGTGCAGACCTGGGGGTGGAAGTCAGCGGCAGTCCGTGTCATCAGACCACTGACAGCTGTTCTGAGGAGGAAAACCAGGACTTTTGCTGCTCCCTGAATTGATGGGGGATGCAAGTTTCACACTTTTCTGGCCGGTAGCATTGGCTGCTCTCTGCAAGCAGTGGCTGCTGCTTCCTCCCATTGTGTCTGGGGTCGAGCTGTCTGAGTGGCTGCATGCTCAGGCTAAGAATAGTGCAGACCCCAGGGTTTTGGCTCTGTATCCTGCATCTTGGCTTCTTTCCTGCCTGGGGCTTGGAAAGAGCCTGGGAAAGGGTGTGTCCTGCAAAATAGGTTACAATCTGTTACTGGAGACTGTACTGCTGAAAATAACAGAGAGGTTTGGCAGGGGAAGAGCTTCTGTTTCCTCCCTGGTACAGTAGCTCCGAGTCCTCTTTGGTACAGGCCAGAAATAAAGTCCTGACCCTATTGCTGATGGGTTGTGACCCTGGAGATGGGATTTATAGCAGTCAATTTAGTCCCCTCTTAAAAGCAGGTAGCAGTATCACCAGTTTGGGGCATTTCAGACTTTATTTTTGGTGGACCTTTCACAATTTAGGTGTATTAATGCATCTAAAAATCCTTCTCATACGAGGTTCATGTAAAGTATCCATCCCCCAGGCTGCTGCTGAGCTCAGTGGGGTCAGGCTTGGATCCCTGTAAATCAAATCCCAAAAGTTCTGTCTGTTGAGTCAACACCTCCCTCCCAAACCTCAAATTCAGAATCCTGTGGTTGATTGCAGTAAGATTTGTCAGGGAGGTGGTCTGGCTCTCAGCCAAGCATGTCTAACCATATCCTAGGGAAATAAGTTTCCTCCTATAATTTTGTGGAAACCTGGTAGCCTCTTTGTTTGACTTGGTGGCCTGTTTGGCTGGTCAGCAGCTGGTTGATGCTGCAGCTAATTCTGCTTAAATTAGGGGGTTTATACCTGTGCTGATGCACAAATCTGCAGCAGATCTGCCTGAAAGCAGTGTGAGATCAATGGGGGATGCAGGGAGGATGCTCCAGCATGGATGAGGAGCAGCACAAGGGAATAGGGCTGTTGTTGCTGCTGTCCTTGTCTAATTCAATTATTGTAATCAGAGAATTTGTTTAAAAGCCGAAATAGGCTGTGGGACACTGACTGTGGCAAGCTCTGGTAACTTCACAGCATTTGTCTTTGTCTAGGGCAGGCAAAGCTGTCTGTCCCCTTTCTACTGCATCAAGAGAACACTAATGAATATTAACCTCTGTATTACCCTGGAAAAGAGTGAAGACAGCTGTCATTGTGCTTTTATCTTCCAGTTTTCTGACTATTTCCAGATCTATATTGAAAGACTCCAGCAAATCTTTTATTTTCTTTTAACATTTCACAGATTCTCATTCAGATGTCAGCTTCCACCCAGCCTGGCGGTTCTGAGGGAATTTCAAGCATGTATGTTCTTTATTGTCCATGACTGGAGAGGAAGGGCTGGGAATTATTTTGTTTCCTGCCCTACCCTCTCTCTGCTGTGGGCAGGGGATCTCTCAAATTGTCACTCATCTTCCTTCCCTTTTTGGTTCAGCTTCACAGCTTTTTGTCTGCAGCAGCTGGAGCCAAGCAGGGGTGGAGTGGGAACTTGTGAGGGCAGACCCTGGAGAAGGCAGGCACCATCCCAGTGGGGCTCTGCTCATGTGTAATGGGATAGCCCTGGGTCCCCTTCTCCTGGCTCTTACAAAATCTCAGAATCACAGAATGGTTGGAGCTTAGACATCATCCAGTTCCACCTCCTGCCGTGGGCAGGGACACCCTCCCCTATCCCAGTTTGCTCCAAGCTCCATCCAGCCTTGGACACTTCCAGAGATGGGGCATCCACAGCTTCCCTGGGCACCCTCATGCCTCCCCACCCTCACAGGGAATCATTTCCTTCCAAGATGTACAATAACTTTGCTTCCTTGCACAAGGCAGCTTGCTTTGCACGTGGACAAAGCTGAGAGGGGAAGCAGCATTAAAATATTCGACACTGTGGTTGGGAGCACTGTTGGGAAGACAAATTCCTGCTGCTTTCTGGCATAGACTAGGTACATTCCAGTCTCATTTTCAGTCTAATTGAATGCGAGTTCTCTTCCATCTTCTGCAGCTCTGTGTGTGGTAAAATGCAGGATTTTTAATTTGTTTCAGGTGTTTTTATGGAGTGTAATTTGGTCATAGGTGCTAGAACTCAAATGTAATTTTTTTTTCCTTGATGCAGGCATAACTTTCCTTAAAGTAAATATTAAGGATGGACTGATCTGTCTGAGTCAGGGTACAAACCCACCTACAGCTGGTGGAAAACTGAGTGGACTGCAGTGAATGGAAACACATTTTGAGAAGAACAGAGGAGATTTTAGCCTTTCTCCCATCTTGATCCAGCTGAGCCTGTACATGCCAGGGCTTGCTCTGTAGTGTTTGGAAGAGGAGAGGGAAGCGTTGCAGTTGCTGCTCAGTCTCCAGAGCCCTGCTGTGCTCATGGAGGGCTCCATCATCTCCTGGAGTCTTCAGAGACGTGGTGCTGCTCCTGTGTGGATTTAACATCCCTCCCTAACCCCAGGTCACAGCTACCAAACAACTCTGCTCCCTGTTTAAGCTCTGGTAATCTTGGCTGGATTTCTGGTTTAATTTGGAGACAGCCTGCTGCAGCTCTGCACAGTAAATGCCCTATTAAGCAGTTAATTATTTCTCTATAATACTAGCTTTTATCTTTAATACAACAGTTTTACTGTCTCTGATAATTACACAGTCTCAGATAACTCTCTTAAATCTAATGAGGCATGACAAGCTGTGTTCAACAAGGCACCACACCATTAACTTCTTACCTCTTACTTGTCATCTTATCACACTGAATTACTGTATTTCTAGCCTGAGTGGCTGTGGATACATAACATGTCAATTCTCATTAGGGAAATAATGAAAATCACCCCTGGTGCTCCTGTGGTTGGGCTAGTGGTCAGCTGGCTGGCCTGGTGGCCTGGAGACCCCTGCAAGCATTGTGCTCTTTGCCCCCATGAGCTGGGGGCTTGTTTAAACACTTCTGGCCACTTGGTTGGCCCATGGATCTGATGCTTGTGGGTAGGTGAAATGAAAATTGGCCTTTGAAGGGCATCACTGATGATAGATCTTGTCTGTGCTGATGGAAGTCATTGCTGCAGGGATCTCATGGTGAGATTCAGCTGGATGAGGAGAACTAGGGGGTTTCTTTATGGACAGGGATAGGACAAACTGCTGCAGCAATGTCTGGTGTAACTTGACTGATGCCTTGTTACTCATTACTGGTAATAATGGATCAGGTCATTGCTGTGCTGGTTTTCTGTGGATTTGAGACTGACACCAAATCCCTGCATGTGCCTGACTGAAGTCCTGGGATTAGGGGAGGTCACAGGATTGGAGAATGGTTTGGGTTGGAAGGGACCTTACAGACTGTTTTGTTCCACTCCCTGCCATGGGCAGGAACTCCTTCCCCTATCCCAGGTTGTCCCAAGCCCTGTCTAACCTGGCCTTGGACACTTCCAGAGATGGGGCAGCCACAGCTTCTCTGGGCAACCTGTGCCACAGCTCACTACACACACAGTAAAGAATTTCTCCCCAATATCCAATCTAAATATCTCTTCTTTTAGCTGAAAAAAGTTCCTCATTGTCCCATCACCGTTGTCTTTTCATCTATTGCCTTGTCACCTTGCCAGTAACAGCAGTACAAAGCTGCACTTTTGACATGTCAAGGCTCCTGTCAGGGAAGTCCCTGCATCCTTCCATGTTGGCTCAGGAGGGCATTTCCCAGGGGAAGGAGCCCAGGCTGCCCTTTGGGGGCAGACTGAGTGCTCAGATACAGCTGGAGAGAGCAGAGCAGGTACCTGACCTTGTGTGTTTTCAAGGAATGAAGAGCTCCTTCACTGTCACTACTGTCATTTCCAGCTGCCTGTGAGGGTTATTGGGGCTGGTAGGTAGTGATGACCCCTCCCTGAGCATTCCCAAGGTCAGTCACTTCCCATGGCATGGGAATGCTGTTGCTGAGGGGTGCCAGGGGCACACAGCTCTCTCCAAACACGTCTGCTGTCCACCCTGCTGACCTGTGTGTGCAGGCATTGCCTCTGCTTGCTTTGCATCCAGGCCAGAGAATAGAATAATGGAATCATTATGGTTGGAAAAGCCATCCAGGATCATCAAGTCCAACCATTAACCCAGCACTGCCAAGCCCACCCCTAACCTGTGTCCCTAAGTGTAAAGGTGGTATCTGCATCACTTAATTAGTGGCTTGTCTTCATTTTCTTCTCTTCACTCAGAGTCAGGATTAAAATCATGAAAGAGATTAATTTTTTCATGTTGGGACTTGGTTGTTTATTAAATTTTATCTGAAGTACAGAGAGTTCTGCAACACTTCTAGCTACCAGCTAAAAGTGAGAAAATGGAGCTGAATCTAACTAGTTACAAAGTCTTTTAAAGGTAAACATTCCAACGAAGAACTAACACCTGTATTTTTTATACTTTTGACCCAATAAACAAACACCTGTGACATGCAGTGCAGCACTGACTGTCCAACCAAAAACTACCACCTGAAACCATGAAGAAGGAAGCAGAAGACAGAAAGAGACAACACCCAAAATCCTCCATCTTGTCCCATACCTGTTACTATATTCTAAAACCTTCAAATTCAAAACCCTTCACCATGTGAAATCACTCACTTTTATTTAACTCCACACCAGTGATTTTAACTCCATCACTCAAATTTGGAAGCTTTCTCCAAGGTCTCAAGTCAAAAGCAGTGTTCTCATGGGGGTCAGTGTCAGAAAGCACAGAAAGCTCAAAAATCCCAAGTTCCTGGGATCCAATACCTAAGCACAACATCTGTGTCTTTTGGACATTTCCAGGGACAGTGATTACACCACTGCCCTGGGGAGCTCCTTGGGTTTTGCTCAACTTTACACTTGCAGATGCTGAGGGTCCTGCAGGATTTTTGGGCTGTTTTTGCAGTGAAGGTGGGTGCAGGCTGCACACATGGAGGGGTTCATCTGGGTAATGTAACCTCTCTAATTCTCTTTGCAGTAAAACGATTTAAGGAACCAAAGGCGGAGAGGCGTCCCTGGCGGATATGGTGAGATTTTTTCATTTGAAACTTGAAAAGACTGTGTGTATAATATTTTTTCTCTTATCCTAACAATCTTCTAGGCCCCCTGTGTATCCTGTATGTCATTTAATTGTAAAATAAAATGTGCTGCTGCTTCTCAAAGAAACCTCCATAAAGTAGCTGGTGTTCCCTAGAAATAAAATTCCCTGCATAACTCCTCCAGAAAATCTTGATTTTTCCTCCAGGTTTTATGATACCTCCAAGCAAGCTATAGGTGCCCTCTTCATCCACTTTGCCAATGTTTTTCTGTCTGATCTCACTGAGGAGGACCCTTGCTCTCTGTAAGTACACAAGGCACTTGAATTCATCTACATCTATCAAAGGGAGAATTGTGTTGGGAAGGGCCATAAACAGTGGAAATGGATCCATCTGAAGCACTGCATGGGGATAAACCCTGCTGAGCTTGTTTTTGTGGTCTGTGTTGTCTTCTTTGCTGGTCCTCTTTGGGGGATTTCTAAACCAAATTTCAGACTTAATGTAGAAGTGCCACCTTTACTTCAGCCACTTTGCAGATAAAAATTTAGTTTCAGCATTAACCTCGTCTCATTCTGAGAAACTCCTTTAGGCTTCAAAATTCTCCTTAAAATCTTCTGGCCCGTCTCCTTTTTTACATTGAAGTGCTGCACCTTGATGTGTTTCTTTAAGCAGACAAGTTTGGCTGGGGCTGCACATAACCTCTCAAATGATGTATTGTTATTTTTTTAAACAGACAGTGTTTTAAAATAACCCTTTCATGCTTATGCCATGCCCTTTGGGTGTGTTGTTTATTTTTGATGTGTGTTTTATGTTTCCCTGCACTGCCTGACTTGTCATCCTGAACCAGGCAGCCTAAAGCCCTCCAGCCCTGTCCCTGGGCTTTGAGGTTCATATTCTGTTTTCTGCCCAGTATAAACCACCAGAGCCTCATGTTTGCATGGAATGCTGTGATTTCAGCAGCTGGAAACTGTAAAAAGCCAGCTTGAGCTTTTGGATGTAGAAAAACTTCATGTTACGCTTTCACAGTGGATATCAAAAGCAGATTGTTGTTTTCAATTTCTTGGTTCAGAGGCAGTGTCGAGTTCTGGAAAAGGAAATGTTCACTGCTGTAGCCTTGGCATTTTCTTCATGCTGTAGAAATCTGGCAGAAAATACTGCAATAATGGAAAACTGCATAAAAAACCACATTAATATATGTGATTTTTTTTTTCTTTCTTTTTGGAGTTCATTAAAATACCAAGCCCTGGATTAGAGCTTGGACCTTGAAATCCCCAGAAGGTCCCTGCAAGTCTCCTGCCTCTGGCACTCTGCCAGTGACACTTCAGCTTCCAGAGCTGCAGAGCTCAAATCCATTGAGCCAAAATCTCCTGGCAGGGATGGGTTCAGCTCCTGGATCTGCAGTGGGACCTGAACTTGAGGTTTTTGGGACCTCAGGGTTCTTGCTGCTGAGCCAGGGCCCATCACCTCTCCCAAAACCTGCCTCTCAATCTGTGTCTCTGATTTTGGGAGCCTCTTGCAGCTGCTCAGAAAAATGGACTTTTTGCCTCTTTTGCTGCCCAGTTTGTAGAGCAGCTGTGGTGCCCAAAAAGCTGCCATTTTCTTGTGTGAAATTCTGGAACAGCTTGGTTCTGTTTCCTCTGAAACTTGAGATTTCATTCTTTTTAATAAGAAAAAGAAGTAGCTGCAAATGGAAAGCCTCCTTTTAGGGGGGTAACTTTTAAGAAGTGTTTATTGCTATATGAATAAATGAGCAGTGCCAGAAAGTTGGTGGAGCCTGTCCCTTCTCTCCTGAACAAACTTTAAACTAAGAAATTGCTGGTAATATTTAGGAAAATGGAATAAAAGAGAAAGGAAACAAGTTCGGATTGATTTAAAATCTTGGGGTTTTTAAAATTAATTTTCATTATGAAATTAAGGATTTTTGAATAAGACTTAAGAACACAGCTGAAACCTGAATTTTCCTCTGCTCTTAGCTACCTTATTAATTTCATCCTGGATGCCACGCTGGGGATGCTGCTGATCTGGCTGGGTGTGAAAGTTGTCTCCTGGATCGTGCAGCACAAGAAATACACATACCTGGTCTTTGGAGAGTATGGTAGGTGTCACCTGCTCTGCCCAGAGGGGGTGGGTGTGCTCCCAGCTGGGAATGGGGGCAAGAAAATGGCAGGAACTGAAGTTTTTGGCTGAAATGTGAGCAGCTGCCTTCTGTTATCCCTTCTTCAAAGAGCACATGAGAGTGAGTTAAATGCTGGAACCTCTGGAGTGTAGCAGGGTGGTGAAAAGCTGAACATTTCCTTGGATGTAGATTATACCCCAGGACATCCATGTGGTAAATTGGGGTGTGTAAGATTCTTTTGTGGGGTCCTTCCATGGGTTTTTCTCCATTCCATTCCCTGCCATCTCCATTCAGAGTATGGAGTTGTTCTTGCATTTGCCTTGAGCTGTAGTAGGGATCAGTCAGGTGCAGTGTGACCTCCAAAACTTGAGTTCTCAAGTGTGGCCTCTTTCTCTTCAAATGCGTGCTTTGAGATGGAGAAAACCTTTTCAAAAAGCTGCTCTCAGCCAGCCCCACTAGAGGGTAGCAGTTCCCTTCCAAAAGAGCAGAGCCAGCTTGCAGGAAATGGAAAAATTAATGCTTTGCCTGTTTTACGTTACATCTAATGTACAAATTAATTCAGTCATGTTTCAGAAAATGCATCTTATTCATAGAAATTGCAGTCTTGCCTTTAAGATGTTAATCATTAAGTCTGTTCTGAAGTTAGTCTTGTTTCTTTGTGTTCTTAGTAGCTGGTCTGGCACCTGAGCTGGTGAAACTTGGACCCAACTAGGATTAGTTTGGAGACCCCAGTGCCTTGTGAACTTGCTCAGCCTGTGCAGATGGGTCATGGCAGAGGATGAAGGGCCTGGCTGGGTTTGTGAGGCAGCAGAAGCAGCTACAGACTGGGAATGAGATGGTGTGATGAGATGGGCCAGCTCTCCTCAAACCTGAGAATGGTTTTAAAGGCTGATCTCCAGAGCAGTTTCAGCATCCTGGTACCTTTTGTATTTTTTTGTATTTGGTACCTTTTGTATTTTCCCTAGTAGCTCCTTTATAATAGATCCCTAAAGTCAGTCAGATGAGATAGCAGATGAATCCAGATATTCTTAGTTCAGGAACTGGAGTTTTTCCCCTTTGGAGCAACAAGGACTGGGAGCCCAACCACCTCGGGGCACAGCTTCAGCTTCGTGTGCCACGTCTGCAGTGGAGCAGAAGCAAGAAACATGAAAAGTGTATTGGCAGAGCAGGGATGAACTTCTGTTGAGCTGTCGCTGGCCCCTCATTAGGGCTGGCTTAGACCACAGAAACAGCTCACTCCTTTGAGAAAATCTTGCTTTCATTAGTGAAAAACAAGTTTGTGCTGTTGCTTGAATTTGGTTCTTGGATTGGGGGTTAAATATCCATCAAGTACAGTTTTTGGTGCAGGTCTCTGGCCAGAGTGACCCCAGTGGAAAATTCAGGTGGGAGCCAAGTGACCTGTCCAAGGCAATCCTGTGGCAGGGCTGGGTAAGGAAAACACTCCCATCCTCATTCTCTGGTGTTAAGTAACTTCCAAAACAGTTGGGAAGACGCTTGTAAACTTTGTACAGTTCGATGCAGGCTCCAGGAATATGATTCATTTTCTGGGCTAATTGCTGTACCAGACATTTTCTCCTCAGGAGAATTGAGGGAAGCAGCATAAGTCCTGCAGAGGAGAAAACCAGGGGAGCACCACAAATCCATGTTGCAAACAGCAGTCAGTGCCATCAGAACAGAAGGGTTGTGGTTTTGTCCAGTAGAGCCAGTGCCCATCTTCCTGCATCAACTTGGAGGGAAAAAAGAAAATCTGTCACAGCTGTGTCTTTCCAGCATCCCTGCTACTGATGCAAACCACTGCAGTTGTCCTTTGGTGTGGGCTGCAGCAGTTCCTCCTGTCTGTGGTTGCTTCTCCTGCCTCTGCAGCCCTGGCTGGCTCCCCCTGTTCAGCTGCATTAATGGAGAAGTAAAGTAAAGGGGAGGGAAAGTACTTAAATCTATGCTGCTATTTTAAGCATCCAGCTGCCCAGAATTGTTTAGAAAAAATCAATGACTTCCATATTTCCAAAAAACCCAGGAACAGGCATTCTGAGATCAGCCTCTCTTGTGCCTGAGCTCATGGCCAAACACTGCTGCAGCCAGGAATGACCTCTTCTACAGCTAGTGGGGAATCAAAGGCTTCTGTTTGCTTATGTCCCTCCATCTTTTGCCCAAAAGCTCTTGATTACTCTCTGAATTGCCTCTAAGCACAGGAAACTGCATTTTAGAAAGTGCTGTCTCTCCTCAGAATGCCTGGCTCCTGAAATCAAAGATTGGGGAAGTTTATTCTTGGCACAGGTGGGCTTTTGGGAATGAGGGTTACCTTACACCTACTCAGAGCTAACAAACTCCTGCTCCTGGAGGTGTAGAAGGCCAGGTTGGATGGGACCCAAGAAACTTCCATGGCAGGGAGTTTGGAACTAGGTGATACTTTTAAGGTCTGTTCCAACCCAAACCATTCTGTGATGATTCTGTGAAATTCCACAAAAGCGCCATTGCTGTAGCAGGTCATGGTTACAGGAGCTGTCCCTGTAGGGAACCATCACAGGGAGGAGAACAGAGTAGAGTTTGAGCTTCAAAAGATGTGGGAGATGAATACCCAGGTTCTTGGAGGTGCTGCTGGGCCAGGACAGACTGAGCAGGGGAGGTGCTGGCTCCAGTCAGGGTGTGCAGACCAAGCCTGACTGAACTTTGTGCTTCATCTCCAACCTGGTCCAGCTCTCTTCTCCCTCCCCATGGCAATGAGCAGCTCCCTAGAGAGTGCCTTTGGATGGCTGCAGTGTCCTGACATTTTAATTGTGTTTAATAATTCTCCATGATTACTTTAGAAATACCTCAGTATTTCTTTTAAGTAAGCAAATGCAATGAATTTGCATTGAGAGGGAGATTTCCTTCAACGTGCAAGTAAATTTTCCTGGAGGAACGTTAAGAAATGAGGGGGAGGAAAAGTGTACTCACTGGAAAATATCTCTGGATGCCCATGTGGATGTTGACTTGTGTGTGGCTGTAGCTGTGGTCACTGGCTATCTAAGCCTGATGCTTTGTGCTCGTTCAGTGTCTGGAAATGGAAAGGCATCTTGCTTTGGAGGCCTTCAAAGTCTGTTTAGTGGGCTGTTGACTCTGCTGGTCAAATTTAGTTCTAAGAGAATATGCTGTGTGCCAGCTGCTGAGTTTAACTGAGGACCTGTGTAGGCTGCTTTTGGCCCCGTGGTGATGTACAAAATTTCCATAACAAATATTCCCACGTCCTGGAGCAGTCGAGGGAGCTGGCTGCTAATGCTTGAGGAAATACTGCTGGAAATAGCTCTAACCTGAGGGGCTGTCCTGTCCTCAGCCTGCTGGGCTTTTCCACCCCTAGGGCCAGGGGAGAAAAGAGGAGAGGACTGAGGGTCCTGCTAAGGGTCGGACTGTGTGGTTGAGTCCCTTGTTCTGAGCAGGGGTGCAACCTGTGAGCCTCCTGGAACTGGGTGACAGCAACACTGAACCCTGCAGTTTGAATATCCACAGGGACCAAAGATCCAGAGCAGTGCTGTGACACTGCACACTGGGGACAGATTCCAGCTGTGCACTCCCTTTTCTCCATTCCAGCAATGTGACAGTTGTCCAGAGGAGCTGGGAATGCCCCATCCCTGGAAGTGTTCAAGGCCAGGTTGGATGGGCTTTGAACAACCTGGTCTAGTGGGAGATGTCCCTGCCCATGGGGTCACTTCCACCCCACACCATTCTGTGATTCAGTCATTTTAGTTCAGGTGCAGAAAATGCCAGAGAGGCTCTGGGGTGTCCACTGGACCCATCTGGCCTCTCTGATCCATCACATTCCCATCTCTAAAAACCTGGTTTTGCCCTCCAAGTGAGCATTTCACACAATTCAGAGTTTACTGCCATTTCCTACCCTCCTCTGTATTTGGCACTGATAATTAGATCCCTTGGTTTTGGAGGTACCATTTGAGCATCTCCTAAGGAGTTTTTGACTTCTTTTACCCCTACCTTGTCACTCAGCACAACTTCCAGTGCTTTCAAATACTTGCCTTTCCTCAAACCCCCTGAACCTTCCACTTTGGCTGTAGTTGAGCTTTTTTCCTACCTGCTCTGTGCACAAGTCCCAAGAAGTCTGTAAATAAAGCTGTCTGGCAGTAACATGTGGGCTGTGCTGACAGCTCAGTGCATTAGGCAGCCTGGATTAAAACTAATCCTGTTGTGTGGTAGCAGCTCAAATACCTCCAGCACTGCTGCTCTGGCTCCCCAGCAGCTGGGCTCCCACACACGAGTGGAATATGAGACACATTTGTGTGAGCTTGCCACGGGCTCCAGTGGTTCTTGGGCTGCTCCAAGGAAGTTTTGCAAGTGGTGGGGAACACCAGGAATGCTGCTGGAGTAGAGCAGTCAAAATTCAGTGGGTGCATCCTTCGGGGTGAAGGAGGATATTAATTTCTACAAGGATGGGAGATGGCTGTAGGAAGGTTTTAGCAGAGGATGTTCATTAAGCTGGAGGGAGAGGTTTGTGATAGACTCCATGTGTAGAGGAGCTCAGATGGTGCTGGGTTACCTCCCAGCTAGAACCAGGGACAAGAAACTGGAAGGGTTCAAAGGGAGTGTCATACATATAATCACCCAACAGGTGTGATGTGGAGGCTGCAATGAGCATTCAGACTAATTCCCCATTCTGATGTGTTCAGAGTTTTCCTTTCCTTGTAGGAAAGAGGAGGACATCTTTTTTATTCTAATTTTTTTGGCCTCCAGGTAGCAGCTGAGCTTTTACTGGCTGGCAACATGGTGTGGCTGAAAGTCTTGTGGGCTCTCCTGGAGATTTATGTATAGAAATGCTTCCTGTAAGAAGAATCCTTTCCCATCCATAGAGCAGGGCACCTCTGGGCAAGACTTTACCCATCAAGGACATCAGGCTGAATCTGAGGATGCCTCTGACAGCTTTCTGTAGGAAACCAGCACTACATGAGCTCAGCTCAGCCTTTCTCTGCTGTGGAAGGAGACATGGCAAATCTGTCTTACGGGCTTCCCTGATGAGACGCCAGGAAATGTTGACTGGAATGTTCCTGGTGTTGGTCAGAGTTAGGTGAATTAGTGGTGTTGGGTGGTGGATTAGTGGATGATGGACACTGGGGTGATCAGTGGTCCTTGGATGACTCCACACCTGCTGAGGTGAGAAGCAGACAGCTGCATTCCTTGGTGAAGTGAAAATGCTGCTAAGTCGCCTTTGCAGCACTTAAGGCCATGCTGCTGTTTTGTTTTCACCTTTGTCTTGTATCATTTTGGTACAGAGCAGCCTCCTGTCCTTGGGAGATCCAGGATGCAATTAAAAATAACAGTAGAAACATCCTCTGGTCTCCCTGCTGGGTATGGAAATTAAGTCCTGAATAGCCAGGCATAGTCCATGCCCAGGGTGGGTTAGGAAGCAGGTAGTCTTTGCTATGGGCTGTGTATCAGCCTGGTGAACCAAAACCTGCCTCGAGCTGTCCAGGACACAGAATGCAGAACCAAGAGCCTCAGGCCATTGAGGTTGGGAATGGTAGTGACCTGTCCCTGCCAGGGTCAGGCATTTGGGAGAGATCTCAAGCTTGCTGCTGCTTTTTGGGCAGGCTGAGATGACAGAGGGAAGTGCTGTCACAGAGAGCTGATTCACAAAGGGTGCTGTGGCTTTTGGTCCTGTCCCTCCATGGGGGACAGAGCACAGCTGACAACACAGAGCAGAAGGGAAAGAGTTCAAATGCAGGAAGGATGCAGCAGATGTGTTTGTTTTCCTGTTTTGTGTGTACTCAGAGCTCTGATGGGTGGGGGTTTCTGGGAGAATTGGTTTGTTTTGGGGTATGGGGCAAAAAAGGTTCACTAGACCCAACGTGTGTGCCAAAGGCAGCTGGGCATCCTGATCTATTGGGAGAGGCTTTTAGGAGGATCAAAGCCTCTCTGACACCAGCCTGTGGCTGCCAGCTGCCTCTAGCACTGCTTCCATCTCCTCACAGACCACCCATTAAGCTGTTAACTGGCAGGGAGCAGAGATTCTTCTCTCCAAAATCCTCCACCGGCTCTGCTGGGTGTGCTTCCACATAACCTTCCTGGCTCCCTCTTGCTGCCCTCCCTCCATGCAGTTCCTGCTGGTTTGGCTCTCTCTGCTTGCTCTCCTCATCCCTGCACCCTCGGCCTCCCAGTCCTTCCCTCTTCTCTTCTTTGTCTCCTTCTCAGTCATGGCTTGAGCAATTAAGAATTTGGGGCACAAGGTCATCCTACTTTGGACACTGCCAGGATGCCTCTACTTTTTAGCTGTAGCTTTGCAATGAGGCAGGTTTAACCAATGACAGAATAAGGACAAATGTACCTGGAAACCTGTTTTGCACTTGCTGGGAAGCTGATCCCCATGGAGCTGGGGCTTGGTTGGACATCAGCTCTTCCCAAATCCCAGTACGTGCTGCTGGTTTTTGTGGCCAGAGGTTTTTATTGGTGTTAATTGTATTAAATGTGCGCCTTTGCAGACTGCAGGTGTTGTCTCCCCCTGCCACATCTCAACAGAATTGTGCTGAGAAGTGGGGAAGAGTGTTCAAAAGTGAAGCAAGGCTCCCAGCCTGCTGCCACCTGACCACACTGAGCATTGGCACCTGTCAGTGCTAACTGCACAGGTTCCCTTGCACGGATGGAATTCCAAATTCCAGCCAGATAATGCTGGGAACAAGTGTTGCCAGGGGTTATCTTTAAGTGGTAAGAGGAAATGCTGCAGCTTTCCTGAGCCAGATTCAGTAGCTCAGTTTTGCAGACCTGAGATATTGTGGTGAGCCAGGGGAGGTGATAACCAGCTGGCAGGGTGCTCAGAGGGCTGGAGCAAGCACATGTAATAGATACAGAGCCCTTATGTTGTTAACAATACAAATATGCTTTTCCTTATTTCTTGGTGAGTACCCCATCGGAAACATTCATATTTAATTAGCATTGATTCTTTTTGAGTGGATTGCTTTAAAACCTGGGGCAATGGAGCCCCTGTCTCTTGCTCAGACAGTATCACATAACCAGCCCTTCACTTCATCAGCACAATGAAATAATTCTGTTCAGGCCCAAGAAGTTATGCTGCTTGTAGGGAAAACGGTGACTTGAAATTTTCAAACTGTTTCTGGCAACTATGTGGGTAAAGCTTGGCAGGGAGCACATTGCAGATTATGTCTTTAATGATTTATTTGCTTTTACTTTATTTTATAGAAGAGTTCTTGTAGAGAGGAGGGTCAGTATCAAGCATGAGGCAACTTTTCTGCAAGGCTGTCTCCTCCTGTCCTCTGTCTCAGATTTAATATTTGGATTTTCCAGGTGACCCTCCACAAGCTGCTGCTTGGATTGGCCAGTGTATCCTCTACTTGCTGATAATGGTTTTTGAGAAGACTGTGATTAGCCTTGTTCTGCTTATCCCTGGTTGGACAAAGGTAAGCAGTATTTTTCTAGCCATAGCTGTTGTGGTTTCTTTTTGTCAGCTTTGCCTGATTCATAGTTCCCAAAATTGAAGGCCTTTAATCTTCACACTTGTTGACATCACTCTGTAATCATTAGCTATTACTTAAATTTTGGGAAACATGACTTTCATAATGGTTTGGCTTTTGGTGCATTCTCTTGCTAGTCAAAAGCTAATGGAATAAGATGATGCTTTAATTTTCTTTCCCATTCTTGGAAGGCTAAAATGGGCTGGGCTGGCAGCTGAGCTCCTTCAGTTCGGCCAGAGGATTTCTATGCTATTCTGTCAAGTCTCAGTCCATGTTGGTGTTTGTGATCCCGTGCTTAAATCAGGAGGACTCTTAGCGATTAATTTGGAAAGTGCTATACAAGTAGTGTGTTGTCTTTTCCTGCTCAGCTGCTTCTGTGGGCCAGAAATGTTAATTGTGTTGATCAGAAGTTTATCTTTAAAAAAATAAAAATAATAGCCTGTGGGGCTTTTAGCCACATACCTGTTGGCAGGTAGGTGTGATGGGTGTAAAAACCTAATTCTGAGAGTCAGAGGTGACTCCAGTTTGGAGTCCACTTTCACCAGGCTCTGAGGTACCAGGCAGTGTGTGTGACTTGACTGAGGAGTTATCTCCAGCAGTTCTCTCTTCAAGGGTTGTCTTTCAAACCCAGTAGCCCACAGTGCTCACACTTGGATGTGAGCTTCTTCAGCAGCACAAATCCAGTTCCAGAGATGCTGCTGGATTCCTCTCCATGATTGCTGTTCGTGGCTGGTGTCCTTGTTCTGCCAGTGAGCTCCAGGGAGCCAAGGGAAGTCCCACCAATTGTTGTCATGGATATTTACACTGAAAGACTCCCAGTACTTGCTTCTGTACAAAATCATGTGTTTGGCAGCTGGGCTAAGGGAATAGCCTGTGTAATCTTTTAGGAGCTGGGTTGGAGCACAGGCTGCAGAGCTCTGGCTGCTCATGTAACAAGACAACCAGTTTTCATCAAAGATCTTGCAACAGAGCTGTTCACATAATGCTGCTAAATGTTTTCTCCTCTGCAGCTTCAGCAGATCCTCCTGGGTTACATCCCAAGCCCTCAGCTGGAGCTCGTCCTGGTGATGTTTGTTGTGCCTTTCATAGTCAATGTAAGTTGTGTCTCTGCAAGTGCTGGGTGGGCTGGTTTAGAAATTAGGGACTGGCTGGGGGCAGCCTTGAAGTGGCTGAGGCAGGGTGGAGGGGTGTGTAAAGAAATCTATCTGTCACAAATCTGTCACTGCCACAGTCCCTGTTCCCAGTTCCTGTCCCTTTTTCTCTGAGCTGCTGTGGGTCTGACTTTTCACCTCTTGGAATAAAGCTGGGTCTTGTTAGGTGAGAGCTCATCTCAGCAGCAACTTATGGGCATGGGGATGTCCTTTAATGTCCTATAGGATGGCTTGTGACCTTGACAGTCCAGTCAGCTGGCTGATTGTCAGATTGTGTTACAGCAAGACAAGGTGCTCAGGGTTACCCAGAACTGTTCTCCTCAAAATTAGTTTGATAAAACCTCTTGAAAGCTCAGCTCTTTCCTGGTTCCCCTGATCCTTGGTAATCCTTGAGCTGCTGCTCAGTTCCTGCTAAGGTGGGAAGTGGGAACAAGGTGTTACCACTCAGATGCTCCCTGGACAAGCAGG
This sequence comes from Acridotheres tristis, assembly GCA_037013685.1. Taxonomy (NCBI): domain Eukaryota; kingdom Metazoa; phylum Chordata; class Aves; order Passeriformes; family Sturnidae; genus Acridotheres; species Acridotheres tristis. The sequence goes on from CM072885.1 coordinate 3,832,431, forward strand.
GAGTTGAACTCGCTTTCAGCTCATCCCAAGCACATTTCAATGGATGCAGCCGTGGCAAAGTTGGATTGATCTGCCTCTCTCCACCATCCCAGGCTGCATTTCCACATTAGAAAGCAAATTCTGGTCCTCAAGGAGCTGACCAGGAACTGGTTCATACAGATGAACTTTGGATGGAGCTTGGTTCAGGGATTATGTTCTGGTGGGAATTCTTCCTGTTGTCGTCTTTTTTAATCCAGGCCTTCAACAACTGTGGAAACAATAGGAATTGTGCAAGAAGGGACTTGATGAATTTGACTCATCCAATCCCCATGGACACAATTGATGCAGGGCTGATTTAGATACGAGGTTGATCAAGACTGGGTGTCTGGAGAACCCAAGAGGAGAAGAAATATCTGTGATTGAATGACTCTGTATTTTGGTCTCTGCAATCTATTGATGTAAGTTCTTTCTCCCCAAGGCCATTATGTTCTGGGTTGTGGACAGCTTGATCATGAGGAAGTACAAGCAGAAGGATACCCTAGACATCAATGGATCCACAGAAACTCCTCGGGCCAGGAGGACTGAGGAATCTCAGGTAAGACCAGGGATGCAAACTTGTGTTTCAAACCAAGCTGCAGACCTGTGGGATGGTCTGTGTCTTTTACCACAACCCTGTAACAGAAGATCACATTGCCTGGGCCTGGGGTGGTGCTTCATGAATGTGAGTGATCACCCTGCAAAGTCGAACTCACTCTAACCATGAGCAATGTCACAGCCCAGGAAGCGTTGCTGAAATTCTGCCCTGCATGATGACAATACCTTGGGGGGATGAGCTGGCTTCTGCACTGATCTGTGTGTGCAGGCTAGAACTGTCACTCTGAGCTTTGCTATATTTAATTGTAATTAATTTTGGCTAGGAAGAGCTCACTTTGCTCTCTGTAATTGTTAGCATCCCTTTTAGAGAACCAGGCTTAGCTGGGAATCCTATTTTTGTCAGAATTTGGTAGTTTTTCAACCAGATAGTTGTCCCTTAGCTGGAGGAGGCTGTGTTTTGTGTAGTCTGAACCTGACAGTTAAAAGTTATGGTGAGGGGAGGAAATGCTGCGGTTCCAGCAGACTTTGTTCTTCTTAATCATGTGTGGTTTGTTGGGTAGGTGGTGTCTGCTTCTTACTGACCTTTGGGCAGAGTCCACAGTCTTGGTCCCTGGGACAAATTCCCTTCCTTCTGCTGGCACCCAGGCCTGGTTTCAGTGTGTTGTGACTGCTGAAATCCTGCAGCTCACTGGCAAGTCTTACCAAGATAAGATAATTTCTGGCAATCACAGACTGGCTCCTGGAGGAATTCTGCTGAGGAATTTAGGATGGACAGAAATAGCTCTTGCTCTCTGAGAGCTCTTTGATGATGAGTAACTCAGCTCTTGTGCTGATAGGTGGGATGTCCCATCACTGGTGGCATTGCAGCACACACAGAGGTAGCAATGTTTAAACAGTGTGTGCTTGGCAGTCTGCACAGCAGCCAAGGCTTCCCAGGGGTGCAGTGGGGCAGTGGCCACTGCTCGGGCAGTGTCAGAGGAATCCTCACTCTGGCAGGGAGGGCAGGCAGATGTGAGCAGCTGTTGAGACAATGGAGTGACTCCTCCTGGCCCTGCCCCTGGATAAACAGCTCTGGAGAGGTCAGTGGTGGAAAAGCCCTGCCCTGCTCACTGGATGTGTTCCTGAAGGCCCAAGATCAGTCAGAATTACACCAGCTCAGGAGCAGAGCTAACGAGGTGACATCTCTTGTTTGAGACAAGGACCTCCTTCACAGCTTTTGGAACCAAACCTTGCAGCATCCAGGCTCACAGTTGGTGTCACAGGTACTGCTCCTCTGTGGAGATGGAGCTGCACCTCTGCCTTGTGCCACTGGAACTCTGCAAGTGTCTTGTGACCCCTAGCTCAGTTTTGGATAATCTGAAGGAACATACCTGCTAATTTCCAGATGCTAAGAAAGCCTCTTCTGGCAGGTCAACAGATGGGAAGTTTCAAGTAGTGGAAACAACTCCCATTCTTCCACTTTCTGTCAAAGGTTTCGCTCATCTTCCAAGTACCTGACTGCTTTTCTCTGAAGGCTTCAGCCAAAATTCAACAACGTCCAGGTCATCTGTTCATCCTGAAACCTTCTGATCCATCACTGCAGTGGAGCTACCAAGGGGACTGGTTTCTCCTTGGAGCAGTCTGCAGGGATTGCCTCCTTTATGCTCACACATGTTCTGTGCCTCTGGCCTGACAAATATTTTGGGCAGAGAAGGAAGCTTATGAAGAAATACGGAAGTGGGTGAACTGTTTTCCAGCTCTTTCTTGGCACTGGGCCTTGAGGAATAGCCTTAAGCTTCTGCTTCAGGTGTCAGTTTCTTAAGCTGTGAACTAAAGATGATGTTGACTGGCTGAGCCCTACAGCTGGATTGAATGGAATTTAGGCTCAAAAGCAGAAAATGAGCATTTGCTGGGCTTGTTGCTGCTAATAAGCTGTTCGGGTGGGGGAATTTCTTGTTTCCCTGCTGCCCAGTGGAGGAGGAAGGGGGGCTGAGGGGTGTAGGGCAGAGCTAATGTGTCCCACAGGTTTATCAGGGTCCATCAAGGCTGTCTCACTGCAGGCGCCACCAGCTCCCCATCTCACTGCCAACTTGAATTTCAACCCTCTGCCTATCTCACCAGTGGAGTGTCATTATTTTCACATGAACCAGCAGTTTGTGTTTGGAAAAGGAGGGGGAGAGATAGGAAGGAGAATGGCAAGAATGGACTGGAGTTAACCTGTTAAAAGCCCACACCTTGTGCTTTCTCTGGGGGCAGCAGGAAACCTCAGCTCTGTCCTTGGCTTGGTAGAGCAGCTGGGCAGGAGGAAGAAACCCAACAATAGCAATCCTGCTTCTGGTGTCACTTACTGACTCTGTGGCTGCAGCCAAGGAAGTGGCAGCCTCTTGTGGGCTTTAAAGCTCCTTTGGTGAATCAGAGGATGAGCTCTTGCTGCTTCTTTTACACGGAATCCCTGAAAGGGACAAACTCCCTCTTATGGTTGGAAGAATTTCACCCTTCTTTCCTTCCATATCACTCTTAAGCTTTGTGTTATTTCAGTCTCCTGTCCTGCGTGTAAATGTTCTTGGAATAATTTTTTCCCCCCTCTTTTGGGATAGAAAAAGACCTCTTGAGTGCCAGTCTGCATCCAGTGCTGTTCAGCCTGGGGAAATTAATTCATCTGCAAGGCCCTTATTTTTGCTTTGTATGTGTCCTGCCCTTGACCCGAGGCTCTTTTCCCTTGCCCTTGTAACTCTCAATGAACTTTAGATCTTATCAGTGATTTCTTTGTTTCCTCCACTCATGAAAACAAGTCAGTTTTAATAATGTTTTATTTGATCTTTTTTCAGTTGTTGTTTTTTTTTTCCCCAGGGAGGTGGATGAGTTTCTGTTCCTTTCCTGAAGGCTTACATTTTTAGAGACAATTTTTAAAGCAAAAGTCCAGTAACAGTGGTACTTGTGAGAAAAATTAAGGTGAAATTAGAGGCTACTCTGAGGCTGGAAGGAAAGTTAATACACTGCATGAGGGCCTGCATTTGGTCAGAATGGAGCACCTGCCCTAATTCCCTTCATAAGGAACTCTGTATTTTGACATTCATTAGATGAAGATGCTGATAAACACTAATACAGTGCTATTTACTTTTAAGTGTTAAAACATCTAAAGTCCAAGAGCAAATTGGATTTGCCTGTTGCTTAGCCGAGAAATAATTTTATTTTTGATTTTTTTTTTATTTTTAATTAGCTCAAGCTCGTGGTGAACTCAGGTGCCAGGTCCTTACAGGGAAGATAAATGCAGGTGGGCCTTGAGGTGCCTCTGGAAGGAAACTGTCCCACCTCACAGTCCTCATGCTGTGGAATGTGTGAGGTGTTTGAGGACTGCTGAGTGAGACAGCAGCACATTGTCCCAGGGCTGGGAAACCATGTCCCACTCCCAGCTGTGCCACCAGCCTGCTGTGATCCTGACCCTGATCTGCAGGAAAAGAGCCTTGTCCAAGTTGTTCTGAAAACTCCCAGATTAGAGCTGGGCTTGAAAATGCTTTCTGAGGTGTGTCCTGTGACTGTCATGGCAATGAGGTGCTCTCATGGCTCTGCTTCCTGGGGAATTATGGAAAGGTTACTGGGGACTGTTGGCTCGTGTAGTTCCTACAGGTGTGTGGTGGGCAGGTAGCAGCCTGGATGGCTCTGGATGCACAGCATTGTGTCACCATCCCTGCTTGGCTGCAAGGGGGTTTGAGTTTTCTGCTGAAACCCACCCAAATCACCAGTTTAACTGGCCCCACAACCAGTCCGTGGCAGCCTGTCAGGGTTCAGTGAGTTCACGGTGCTTCCTGTGAGTAATTACCCACACGTTTCTACAGGTTCAACAGCATCACAATATCAATGGCATAAACAGAGGAAATCTTCACGTGAGAGAGATGGAAACATTCCAATGTGTGTCCTGAACCAAAAAAGAAAAATTCCTTCAGACCAGTGAGGGGGACAAGAGAGATTAATCTGGTTTGCTGCTGTCCTTTGGGTGTCTGACTGTGAAGAGAACAACAGTGCATGGAGGGGCTGGGGGGTGTGTGAGGGTGGGGAGCAGGAAATCTTCCCCTGCGGCTCTTCTGCTCCTTTGAAGTCCCTGACTCACTGGAGTTGTGTTTTTCCTGTTTAGTGGTTTTGTTGCTGTGGTGACTGGCCCTGTGGTGCTGCCTGAGTGCTAACTAGTGGAGGGCACTGTGAATTCACAACTGTGCATGGAGATGGAGATAGGAGTAATTCCCCCTGCTCCTGGTTTTGCCCAAGGGATCCTGGGCTCTGGGAATGTTGGGAGTGTTCTGTGTGTGAGCACTGGGCTGAAAGTCCATGAACCATCCTTTGACTTAGGGCTTTGAGCTGGAAGGCTGAGTCGGGCACAGGGAGACTTCACAGTGACAGTGCAGCTTCTCTTGCCCAAATGTGAGTGTTGGAGGAGACGGGAGTAGGATAGAGTCCTGGTCTGGAGCACAACTCTGATGAGGAGCAGCTGAGGGAATGGGGATGCAGGAGAAAAGGAGGCTCGGGGGTGACCTTATTCCTCTCTAAAACTCCTTGGAAGGAGGTTGTAGCCAGGTGGAGATCAGTCTCTTCTCCCAGGTAACAAGAATAGGACAAGAGGCAACAGCCCCAAATTGCACAGAGGTTTAAATTGGATATTAAGGAAAATTTCTTTACTGGAAGGCACTGGCACAGGCTGTCCAGAGAAATGGTGGGATCACCATCCCTAGAAGTGTTCAAAAAACATGTAGATGTGGTGCTCAGGGACATTTAGGTTTAGTGGTGAACCTGGCAGTGCTGAGTTAATTGTTGGACTCAGCCTAGGGAGGTCTTTTCCAACCTTGAGGATTCAATAATTCTAATCTGTCCAGCCATGAATATTATCCATGCACACTGCTGCATGGCTGGCATTGGATTTCAGCCCTTCTGCAGTCAGTGCAGCCATCTCCTGAATAAAATCTAGCCTTTTTCCTTCTCCAGAGGATGTGGCTGGACAATGCCCACATGTGGCTCTATCTGTACCTTGCAAATGCTCCGGGCTGATGGCAGCCAGTTTAGAGCAGCCCATGGTATCCTCAGGTGTGGAGTTAACTACTGGGGGTGTAGGGGTTCCTTGGGGGAAAAGGGCAGCCTTTGAGTCCTGCTGCAAAAAAAAAAAGTGCTTTTTAACCTCAAACACCAGTGAGAGATATCGGTGCTCTGCTTTGGCTCCCACTATTTGGACTGAGCCAGGAGCTGCTGTGCCAGGCAGAAATGAGGTGCTGCCAGGCTAGGACACCACTCCTGAGCTGGCCATGGCTGAGGCTGAGCCTGTAGCTCTGCTTGCCCTTCTGGCTGAGCTGTGGAGGTGACAAGTGGCTGGGGGCCTGGGAAAAGGGCTACATGTGGTACAGCTTTTCACAAAGTATGTGGCCTCGTTTTTGTCCATCTCCACTGAGGCTCCATGTGTGAGTCCTGTCCCAGGGGGAACAGAGCCTTCAACTGCCCTCTGCTCTCAAGGAAGGGGGCTGGGACACCAGATGGTCATGGTGCCTGTGCCCAAATCTGTTTGACTGTTGTTGGAGGAAAGGTCTAGATGGCCTTGAGGCCTTACTCATCTGCCAGAGAGGATCGGATCTGGCAGCAGACCCCTCTAGGAATGCAGTACTGAGAAGATTTGGGACCTCTGACTCCATCAGCATCTGTCTGTTCTCCTTTCTAGGTATTGCTCTCTCCAGACATGGATTTTGATCAGTCTGAAAGCGACCAGGATGTTTCAGGACTCCGGGGAACCAGCCAGAACATGAAGCAGCCCAGCTACCAAGTGGTCATCTGACAACAGAGGGACAAGGGAGGTGGAGGAAGGAGCAGCACTGTGATCCTTGAGCTGGCCAGGGAAGGGCAGGGAGGGGAATACTGGGTGACCCTTGTGGATCTACAGAGATCCTTTTGCCTGCCACATCTTAGATCTGTCCTGCAGTTGTCTTGTGGATGTATCTGTGCATCCTGTACAGGCTTGAGCAGTATCTGCTTTACCTGTCTGCCCCACACGCAGGCACGTTGAGGTTGGGGATACAGGGATGTATTTTCCCTGGCTGGGCAACTGGGTATGAGGTTTTTTTCCTTTTGTCAGGGCTAGAGACTGAAATGAAAAGACTGTCTGTTTTTTTTAATAGAAAAAAAAAAGGCTCTATTCTGTACTACCTGAACTGTGACACTTTTATATGCACAATACTCAAAAGAATTGGTTTGCAATATGTATTTAAATGTCTCGAATTGGGAAGCTTGTCCCAGTAGATCTGGTTCTTTTTACTGTTTTATAAGGAATCCAATAAATATTTGACCTAAAATTGCTTCATAGATTAAATGAGTTCATGTGCTTAATGTTCTGCACAACCCTAATGCTATGAAAGGGAGGAAGGGGAGCTGTTGAAATCCTTCCTGACCAGGGAAGATTGTGTTTCTACAGCAGGGCTGTTCTGGTAAGCCTAAAGATGAAGAGCTTGAGCCACAGAGCTTGGTTTCTGTGGTTGAGGTGTAGGAGCTGCTTCAGTGCAAAGCCCTGATGCTGCAGCATCAGCCTGTGCTGGGCTCCAGAACAGAGTCAGAGATGGATCCCAGTCACCACCTTACAAGGGAGTGTTTACTGGAAGCTGACACCTCGCCTTTTACTTAGTTTAAAATAAACAACTGAAATGTCTGCAGGATTTGATTCAAACTGTATCTGGATGCCTCATTGTCTAGCCCTGTTTTGGGGTAGTACTGCTGCTGGAAAAGACCCTGGGTCACCCCAGGACTGGCACTTTTTGCTCCAAGTGTGAAGTGCAGGGCTTTGCCCTGTTTGCTTTCCTCTTAGCAAACTGTATTTGTCTATAAACACAAAAATGCAGAACACTTTGCAGCTGTCCTGGGGACACAGTGAGCACAGAGCAGCTGCACCACCCCACTCCCAGGCTGTAGGCAGAGACACAGCTGTGGAGAGACCCATCCAGAATCCAAATGGGGGGATAGTGCTTGGAGCAGGGATCCAGGATCCACTGGGCTGGTATCCCTAGTGGAGGCATAGCCAGGCTCTGCTTCTTGCAAGACAACTCCCCTTAAGTGATGGACAGGAATGATCTTTTATTTTTGGCCTTTTCCCTTCTATTTTTCCCAAGGAAGCAGCCCTTATTAAGGAGTAAAAATTAAAGGATTTGTAGTTTCTAACTTGGATGGATTTAGATGTAAAGGCTGAGCTTGGAGCATGTGAAGATATTTGGTGAGGGGTTTGGTTTGTTGTTTTTCTCCTGACTTCAAAGTAGTTTGAAGCCTTAGATGCAAATCAAAGTCTCAGATGCCTCTCAGTGAACTAGACACGCTTGGCTACACTTGCAGCTGTGCAGCTTTAAACTGTTTTTCTGGAAATTAAGTCCTTTTTTGTTTTTCTTCCTTAATTAAGGGTCAAAATCCTACTTCTGCTGGCACATCAAAAGGCTTTTGGAAGACATGGCTCACAGTGCTCTGAATAGATTATTTATATTGCTCAGTGCAGTTGGTTTCACAACACAACTTCTGCTTGTCTGGGGAGTTCTGCACTGGTAAGGGCTGGAGTAAGTCCTGTGCTGTGCAAGGTTTTGACTGGAAATAGATTAAAACAGCTTCCCTATTAGAAACTTGCTCCTTGTTTTGAGGAATACTGGTATTTTGGAGTTATGTTTTTGCTATGGGGCTGCACAGTGCAATCCTGCAGTGGGTGAAGAGTGCAAATTTGGCCAAAGCAATGTCTTTGTCCTAAACTGGACTGTGAGTGACATGATCTTCATTTTAGACCTTAGTTGAGGCTGTCTGGGAAGGTTCCTGCAACAGCAGGATAAGTAAGATGTGGGGGAAGGTTGTCCCTCTCAATCCTTGTGTAGCCAGTGCTGTTTCAGCAGCCCTGTTCCCTTTCCATCTCTGCAATGGTGCTGTGCAATTGTTTCCATTGCACTCCAGAGTGATTGCTCAGCCCCATGCCTGAGCTGTCTGAGCAATGTGCAATCACTAGACACAGCCCTGTGAATCCAAGTGCTCTGTGACACTCTTGGAGATGAGAACAAATTCATCTTCACTGCAATAACTGCATAGAGGTCTGGGAGCTCTCTGGGATAGCATGAAGGGCTGTGAGGACCAAGCCTGAACATATTCCCCCTTGTAAGAGAGGGAAGTGTTGTGATGCCCACTTCAGAGCTGAGAAGAATTGAAATTTACAGTCCATGACCTGCCTTTGCTCTTGAGGCAGCAGGAGCACAAACTTTTCCCATGTCCTATTCTACTGTATTTAAAGTCTGTGGTTAAACTCTCATTTCAATGTGGGAGTAGAATCCTAGGGTCTGTTCTTGCCTCCTACCAAGTGTATAGAGACTAAAGAACATCAGTGACCTTTAATTTTCCACTGAAATTTCTTTGGTTCCCAGCTTATTGTTAACTCATGAGTGGTTCTTTCAGTCATCTGGTAACGTGAGCCTGTCCAGCAGCATAAAACACACACAGCCTTAGCTTCAAAACTTGTTTTATCTTTGCCAAATGAAAGCTTCACTGCAGTGTTCACTGTAAAATATTTATTGTGAAATGGATAACTGGAGCCTTAAGGAGACCTTGAGTATATTGCTCCAGGTGCTTCATATCGCTGAGAAGTTGGACTTGATCATTGTTATCTTCACGCCCTGAAAGAAATGTGTTTCCTTGGCTAGAGGAGGAGAAAGAGGAGCAATGATAACACCCGAATTATTAGCAGTAGGTGTGTGTTTATATATATTATATACATATCTATGTACAGAGAAGATGAGGGGAGAGCCTAAGCAATACTCCCCTTAGCAATACACGTGGGCAGCACAGTGTGGGAGGAGAGGGAAGGTTTCAGTAAGGACAGCAAACACCTGCCAAACCCTGGGGTGTCTAGAAATCCACTGCCACTTTCCTGTTCATTCTGTGCTCGTGAAAGGGGAGGTGGTTTGGATGTGGGCTCTGGGTGATCTTCCTGGGCAGAGAAATCGACTTCATAGCTGTTCTTCCTCATCTCTTTCTGGCCCACAAGCAAACTGCAGAGCATTAAACCTCTGTTATTATTCCACACTCAGGACTGTGCTGAAGGTCTTGCCTTCAGCTCTCCCTCGCAGGAGAGCTATTTCTCAAGACAGCAGGGCCCAAAGCAGTAGTTTCTTCTTTATGTTCTGTTCCAAAGTACGAGCCTTGGCATGAGTTTTGTGCTAACTGAGCTCTCTAAGGATCTTCCAGAGTGCAGTTAAATCATGCTGGTTGCTTTTGGCCGTTTCCCTCTTCCAGGCAGCACATGGTGTGAGTAAAGAAACTGTGCTTGGCACCTGCTCTGCTGCCACGGTGCTTGCAGCACTAACAAGCTGATCAAGCAACTGGAAAATCACCACCCCACCCCCAGCAGCTGGAGCTCCTACAGCAACAATATGATTTAATTGTTAAATATGAAAAAAATCAGTCAAGATTGAACCTATTTCTGTAGGTCTCTGGCAACTGTTTTCTCCTAACACATGGATATCATTTAGTTCCTGGAGATGCTTCCACACCCAGCCTCCCTCCTTTTCAATTCTGGAAAGGCAGAGTATTTATGAGCTCAGTTTGGCCTTGCCATGTAAATGTCTTTGTGGTTGTCAAGTCCCCTTTGGACAAGTTCTCTGCTAAAACTCCCCTGTGGCTGATCTATAGCATTGCTTAGTGATGCCTCACTTTAAAATGCACCACAGCCTTGCAGTTTTGGGTTTGGAGCACCACCTGCAGTGGGGGTGGCTGGCAGACCCTTCTGTAACCTCCTGCTGCCAAATTCCTGCTGCGCACGAATTCCTGCAGTGTAAGGAAGGAGAAGAAGCCAGGGGAAATTGGGATGAAAATTTTTTGACAATTTGGAATAAATAAAGACTTCCTCCCTGATTACAAAAGCAGCTACAAACGTCTAGTTGATATTCAAGAGGCTGCTTTGTAGGCTCACAAGCTGTCGTGGGTTCTGGTTTGTCGTCCCTTAGGAAATTTTAATCTTTGCTGAGCAGAAGGGGTGTGATGCTCAAGGACATGGCAGGTCTGTTGGAAGCTCACCGTGGAACTTTCTTGCTTTCTGAAGGAATCAAGACTCAAGAAATCACTAACCCTGCAATGTTATTTATATTGAATTATGTTGAATTAACTGCTCCATGGAATGGGAGCCTGCACCACTCCTGTTGCTGCTGAGGACCAGAGGTGCTTTTTAAGCACACAGCCTGTGCACCAGGGCAGCAATAAACCCCATCAAGATATTCACCAGTGTTTTAAGCGTTTGTAGTGATTCAGGGAAAATAATGTTTCGTGGCAAATCCAGACATCATCCCACTAACCAGGAAAGCAATACCCTCCTGTGGCCTGTTGATTTAAGGTTTTGATTTTGCTTAATGCTGATAGGTCACTGCAGATCAATATCCACCCACCTGTCCTCTCTCTTTCTGTCTTTCTCTCCTTTCCCCATGGACCAAGGTTGGAGCACATGCTCCAAGTCCCTTCTTTGCAAAGCCTATCATCCCAATAGGCACTGTGCTGTATGATCTGCCTTTTGTTGGGTGACTCACCAGCCCCAGAGGGTATTGCACAGATCCCTGCAAGGGTTTATTTTAAGGCCAGCAGCCTCTGCACTGTTCACTGGCTTATTTCTCCCTCCCTTCCTCCTGGGAAAGCATCAATCATGCCTTTAACCACGTCCTTTCCCCCAGCCTTCTTTTTCTTCAGGAATGTGATGAACGTTCATTTAGCATGGAAGAGAGACAGCTGATTTCCAAGGACAAAATCCTTGGTTTCTTTGGCAGCAAGAAGTAAGGAAATATTCATAAGTTGCCTAGTAAAGGCTTCAGAAGGGAGTTGCTGTCACACGTGCTGCCACAATGCATCGCTGTGACTGATTAAAGGCTGTTAATTGTCCCAAAGCTGGTCCCTGTGTCAAAAGGATGAGAAGCCAAATAGTCCTTGTAGCTCCCATCAATCAGTTTGTCCGCGTTGTTTTTGGCAAACCAGCAGTCGACTTCCTGCTGGCCATTGTAGATCCTCCTCTGCTTCCACACGACAGGAACGAGCCTCCCCTTCACCTTCAGGGTGTTTGTGGGGTTTGCCTTCAACGCCTCCCTTTGGTTCTGCCCAGCCTCCCAACGACTTGTGTTCAGGGATTCCTCAAGAAGTTTAACTTCATGGCTCAAGAACTGACCTGCAAGGCAAGGTAAAACAAGAGTCTGTGACTGGCTGGTTTGTGGTTGTTTATAAATTGTTGTGGTTTGGTGGTTTGCCTTTTTGTTTTTTGTGGGGTTTTTTTGGTAGGATGCTATTGAGGATTCTCAGCTTATGCATCTGTAAAGGGCTTCTCTGCAAGAGCAGAATGAATCTTGTTCCCGTGATTCATTTCTAAATCCCACAAACATAGAGGTTAGTATAAAACCCTATTTTTTTTCCCATGGGTCACTAAAGAGCAAAAGAGATTTTTTGGCTGCCAGTAGTAATTTCCCTTCTGTGGGACATGGTTACTAGAAGTTAATAACCCACATAATGTCTATCAGCAAGCAAAAAGTCCTAGACCTGAAGATTCAAGTTATCTTCCCTTGCCTTCTTGGGAGAAAGTTCTTCTAAGCCAAACCTAAGTGTGGATTTAGAGGCTTGTCCATAAGAGTGGCCTGAGTTCAAAACCCCCACTCCTAAGGGATAATCTCCTGCTTCACCTGGGGGTGCCTGAGTGGCACAGAAACTATGGCAGAAGTTTTAGAGTTCTGCACCTGTACGTGACCAAAAACATCAATACATCTCATTGGCTGAAAGAACACAACCATCTGGTACTAAACTAAGCCTACCTAAAGCCTAGTTCCTTCAAAAGGGAGGGGTGGCTCTTCTTTCATTTCACATTTGAAATAAGGGGGCCACAAAAAGTTCTTGTGGAAGATTTGGTTTCTATCGCTGTACTGGGAGCATCAAACATGTGTATTCCAATAGTAACTGTATTGAACAATCATTAAAGGAGTGGAAATGTGAAAACCAGGCACAGCTGGGATAGGGAGAGATAGCTCCTACAGGAAAAGGCAGGAGAGGAGTTGGAGGTATTAGAAAGAGAGAAGTTGTTTGGCAGAGGATGTAAAATCTCACCTGGGATCTTAATCCCCACCTGCCTTGTTCCTTCCCTCCTGTCTCTGCTCAGAAATACCATTTTTGTCTGATTTACAGCTCTGAACCTGAGAACTTGTCACCTACCCAGTAGCCCGTGGGAGTCAGAGGAGAGGCCTTTACTGTTGGAGATGTAGAAGCCCAGGTGATTCCTCTGGTATGGGGCTGGCTTCTTGTAGTGGTGGATGAGGATGACAAAGCTGATGGAGTCCCGGATCGTCACGGTGATGTTGGAGTAGGCAGAGATGGACACCTCGAGGCTCCTGCTTCTCACGACAGCACTCCGGCCACAGGACAGGACAAGCCTTTCCCCATCATCCAGGATGACCCTCTTGGGGGTGATCTCCAGGTAGGACCTCTCTGGCTTATTGCTGAGGATGGTGATGGTGCTGAAGTAAGTCCGATGCTTCTTGTGGCCGTTGGGTGGTGCGGGAGCTCCAATTAATTGCCCATTCACGGTTACACCTTGCAGGAAAGCAACCAGTAAGAGAAAGCTGGAACCCAGGATCACAGAATCACAGAATAGTCTGAGATGGAAAGGGCTCAGCAGGAACAGGTCTATTGTCTCAATGACACAGGCCTTGTGACATGCAGGCTCGCCACCTCGTGCTCAATTATTTCACTTACCAGTATTCAAACAAGTATAATCAGTGTGTTATAAAATTATGACCTCATACAGAGCACATAAATTTACCCAAGCTCAGAAATACTGGCCTTCTCTGCAGGCAGGTGTCCCCAGCCCCATTAATCCTAACACAGTGTACAAATGCCACAAAAAAACCCACTTTTGAGTATTCTACGGTGCTGATCTCATTGAGTCAATTAAAGCCTAAATATCCACAGTAAGATTACCAGTAATTTTAATAATTTTTGTGACCTATTGTCCACAAGACAGTGACTCACTTCCCACAAGCCTCTGAACACCCACTGAAGAGTGACAATTAAGGAGAAGGCTTGTTGCTAACCCAAGCTAAACCCAAGCCATTAACACTGAGATGAAATTATCTCATTATTCCTGATGGGATCTCTAATTTCTGTCTTCAAAGACTCAAGGTTCTAGTGCTACAGAGTCTGTTTTCCTCAAGCTCATTCTGCATTTGAGCCACAAAATCATTCAAGCAGCAGCACAGTCAGTCTATGAAAGAAGTTGAAGGGAAACATTGCCTGGAGCTATATCTTACTAAGGCAGACATGAACACAGAAATATGGGGGCTAGACCACTGTCACACAGAACAGAATCCTTACAACTTCATTGTGGGATTTTGTAAAACAAGTCTGTGAATTGTCTCTGGTTTTGACACCCCTTTCTCCCTCTGTTGCCCTGAGCAGGACATAATCTTCTTATTAGCTGCCCTGCTTAGAATTCCAGATGGGATCAGACCACACTTTGGGCCCCAGAGGGTCAGATTGGCTGGGGTAAACCAGATCCTGAATCATGTGGGTTTTCTCAAGACTGTCATGACTCTCTAGCCAGTTTGGTGGTTTCTTTATTAAAAGAGCTGTGGTGCTTGGTGAGCCTGTTTGGGTACTTTGCTCTGTCCTAAACCAAACGGTACTGAAAGTAAAGAGGGACATTCCCATAGCAGAGCAATTTGGATGAGTCCAAACCTTTTATTTGCAAGCTGTGACTTTGTAACTGGGTGAAGTTGAACCATAGAAGAAACTTTTTTAAATTTCCTATCACTTTTTTGCCTGTGAGGCAGCTTGGTGCTTGGCCTGCTGCAGGGCTGTCCTTACACTTTTCATTTTCCTCCACAAGAAACTTGACTTGGCTGCTCACCAGATTCCTTGTGATCAGAGACCAGCCGGAGAATGTCCCCTGGTTCTCCATCAATATTGAAGCAGACTGAGAACTTGCTGGAGGGAAAATCAATGACAAAGTGAGGGTCCCCATCCGCTGAGAAGACATGGAAAAAGAGATAAATGAGAGAGGCTCACACAAAACCAGTGTCCAAGATTGCAAAAAAACTGCTGCTTAAAGTGTGTTTGTCCCTGTTTTTTTTTAAGTCCTCCTGGTTTGTTGTTTTTAAAGGGTCAGATGGAGTTTGCCAGGAAATGCCAAGTTTTGATTTGTTTTTTACAGGGATTGTTTTGTTTTTCTCACAGAAGAGGTTGGGTTTTCAATGACAACTCAAAATCCAAAACAGTCTAGATGAAAATCAGGAGATTTTCTTCCCAGAATGTAATTCCGGTGATTTATGGGAATTGTCATGTAGGTGTTTTGAACTCTTCTTTTCCATTCTTTCTTGGCAAGCTACATCCCCCACAGCACACAGAAATTCTTTCTGACCAAGGGCTGCTGCATGGGCCCACCTCACACTGACCCCTCCTGGCCCTCAGTATCAGACTGGAGCAGTCAACAGCAGCTGTTGATCCCATAATCTTAATTTTTCAACAATCCTTGACCTATCACTGACTATCAGCCAGCTTCTATTAATAAGACAAGTCAAAAGGTAAAATTGACTCTATCAAGAGAAACTCAAGTCAGAATTCTCCATCTGGACTTATTCTTCAGTGTTTAATGTATGAAAAGTTAAGTAAAGGTGCAGGACCAACAGGAAAATTGTAAAATACTATTGAATTTTCTTTATTTTCCATCTTCAGCAACTTATTTTATATTTCAGCATTATTATTTATAAAAGGTTTTTAAACTATTTCTAGTAAAGAGAGGATGTGTTTCTGTTCTGCCCTAACCTGCAGAAGTCTCAAATATGAGGATCAAGTGTTATAGATCATCTGCCTTGCTCACACTCCTTCTCATTACTGATCCTCTCTGTATTTTGGTTTTGTTTTCATTTTCCTCCCTGCTCCGTAGGTCTGACAAACAGAATTTTGTCTGCTCAGTTGGATGGTTAGACCACAGTGATATGCATCTGAGGTTTCCATAAATCAACCACTATTATTTTGCTTTATTGAAGGCATGAAAACAGGCACAGACCTGAAGTTTTGGAGATTTTAATTCGTTGTTTATCTTGCCCTCTGCGTATACCTAGAAGTGGAGAAGGAAGGCTGTTACAATTACTTACTGAGCAGGAGAAAGAGACGTTTTATAATAATGTTCCCCAAATATTCAGAGAGATAATGGGATATATTCCTGCAGCCACTCTAAGTTTCATGTAGAACACCAGTTTTTCACCAGTAGTTTCTACAGACCAGTAAGTGCTTCAAGGAGGTGAGTGAGGAGTCTAAAAGGTTTGCTAAAGGTAGTAACCTCAAGCCCACAATTAGCAAAATTGGTATGAAAATCTCAGCTTTACCCCTCAGTTCACTGTCTAGACCACCCCTGTTCCAAAGCTGGCCATGAGACATTACCCATGCAAGAAGATTTTTACCAGAACAAGATTATTCTTCTCTCATACCTGGTGGGGCCCTGTGCCCCTGCAGGCTCTGCACCTTCTCCCCAATGCCATCAGTAGAAGGGCTGATAAACTCCTCCTGAGGTGGCTCTGAGTGGAGTCCAGCCTCTTTCATCTTCAGAACAGTGAAGGGGGTAACAAAATTGTAAGCCAGGGCCATCGACTTGGCTTTTTCCATCAAACTCTCCTTTTCCTGACTGTCATCACTCTTCAGCCGAGAGTTGAGCAATTCCTTGATGGTGAGGTAACTCCACGCCCTCTCGATGTAATTATTGTCACCTCTGCCATCCTCCAGGCCAGGGACACCTCTGATGTCATTTCTGCTCAGCAGGTCAACAGCCACATCTGTTTTGAGGAGGATGTACTTCTTGGAGTTGCTGGCAGTCACCTCCACGTGGAGTTTATCCGAGGTGCGGTTGATGAGTTTGCCTGCTATGATAATTTCGGAGCCATTGAAGTAGTTGGGGAAGAAGTTCTGGGTGACCTGCTCCACATCATCCTCAGGGTAATCAACACGGATGTCAGACAGAAGGGGTGTCCCTATTTCATCATAGAACCTTAAAGCAAGACACGTTTTTCATCTTTAGCACTGTGTGAACCCACTCTTGCACTTGCACACCAACAAAGACACAGTCAGGTTATCTAAAATGGCTCCTAAGTCATTCAGTTTGAGCCATCAGGAACCAAATTTAACTACCACATCCACTCTAACTTGGCCATGAAAAACAGGGTGGGGGGGGGTATCTGCCCTTAGGGCTTTTCAAAACCTGAGTGGACAAAGCCCTGAGAAACCTCACCTAAACTTGAAGTTAGCTCTTCTCAGAGCAGGAGGTTCAATTACAGGATCTCTGGAGGTCCCTGTCAACCAAAATTATTCTCTGCCTCGTTTTAGTCTTCACTGTTCCTTAGGTATCTAAACAGAGTCTCTTAAGTATATTCAGAACCATCCCAGCATGGCCTGGAAGTCACCTCCCTTCCAGTGTGGTTCCAGGCCTCTGCAGGGAGATATTTGTGACCACTTAAAAGTAAATTACTGGCTTCCCAAGATTCACAGAAAGCACCTCAATTATTTAAAAATGTACTTAGATGAGATGCTGTTACCCACAGATTTCTAGTGGTGTTACACATGGTATCCCAGAGCCAGAAACTATAAGGCCAAAATGTTAGGTCCACCAAAGCTGAAGAGATTCCAAACCAAAGTTTCTGAATCTCTGATAGACCCCTAGATTGGGACAGGCAGGAATACAGTTTTCTGAGGGCCAACAGAGAAAGAAAATCAAGAAGGAATCTCACCATGCCTCCCCATAAATGAGGATGTTTCCAAGGAATGGAGGAATTCTAGCTGCTATATGCAGGCACCCTGGCACACGAGAACTCACTTCCTCGTGGCTGATTTTCTGTTGGAGCAAGACATGGCTTTCATGGAACCAGGGAGGGTAACCCTTTAGTGCCTTGTTAATGTGACCATCCACACTTGTGAGAACACCTCACCCTAGACAGCCCAGAAAACTTTCACAAGGCTCAAAGCCCAAGTTTACAATACTGTGTTTTCCCTACAGCAATGTGCTTTTGAAGGTTCCTCCCAAGCTGCTCCAAGAATGCCATATTTCCCATTCAAATGCCAAACTGCTCATCTCTTGGCAAGTCATTCGAGTTTAATTTGGTAAATAAACAAAGAATTGGCCTCAGCCCTTTTTTAGCTCAAGCTGCATTTATTTGACACATCTGGTTAAACAGACTGTCTGGAAGCTAAAGTCACACTTTCTGCTTTATTCTCTCTCCAAGGGAACCCAAAGCCTGAATTGGTTGACTTTCTTTTAAAGTCTGTCTGAGTGCTCATAGTCTTTCATGCAGATACCTTACCAGATTTAAAAGGATGACTAAATTAAACTTCAGAACTCTCAGTAAATTAATTTCTGAGTTGAAATAAATGGTAGAGATACACAACCTGTCTTAGAGTACAATTCAAGGAAATATCTGTATAAAAATACAACCCGCTGAGCATTAAAAAAAAATTACACTGGCACCCATTTAGGTTTTCCCTCCAACTGAGGTTTGAATTGGCCTCCAGCAGTGATTGTGCTTTTCTGTATAAATTTGGCACCAGAAGCCAAATGGGTTTGCCATGACTGAGCTTGATAAACAGTGAGCTGTTCAACAGAGAGAGGCGTTTGAACAAGTACTTGGAGCACTGGGCTCCTGCAGCCCAATCCATCAGAACATCCTCTGCTTGCCAGGGAATGCCACTTGCTATCCAAAATGCATGTCCTGAGGAGGAAATGACGTGGGTGGAGTGACAGATGGATCTACAGAATTTAGTTCAGAAGGAATTCTTGTCTGTGCATAACTGCCACAGAAGGCAAAGCCCTGGTGGCAAGTGCTTGGATTTATTGCTCCAGAGGAGTCTGGCACGAGCCAGGAGAGAGGCCAGTACTCAATAACTGGCTCTTTTTGGTTTCTGTGGTCAAAGCACTAACATTTTGTGGGTGAAAGCCAAACATTTTTATTTGGAAACACTGACACATTGCCGAACATTTTGGTCAGAGATGTGGTCACATATCTTTCTGTGGTTCCTTAGCAGGGTCTCCCCTTGGACTACAGCTCCCTTATCACAAAAGAGGAACATAATCTCTGGTCCTACTGAAGGATGAAGATTTCAGGAAACTTATGAGGAGTTTGGGTCACAAAGAATGAGGAAATTACGTGACTATATGGTTATCCTTAATGATCTTATTGTGGTTTTCAAAGTCAAGTATTTTGGACCTTGGGCAAAAGGGTATCATTTCCAAAAAATAAATAAATAATTTATTTGCTCCAAATAGCAATCTTCATTTCTGATCCCCTCCATGCTGTTTATGTTGTTGATTTGATGTATGAAATGCAACTTCTCCTCCCACCATCTACCCGTGAGGAGTTGGAGTGCCCCCCAGCTGTCTGTGTTTACATGTCCAAAACAATGATGTGAATTAGGGAAACAAATGCCTTGTTCTGAGGGGCTGGGAAGCTCCAGTACCTCTCAGGGGGTCTGCTAAGAAAAAGAAAATTTCTGGGTAGCCATTCAGCGTATCTGATCTGAACCTCAGGGACACTCCAATTTCTTGCCACGTCTCATCAAAGGTTTTTCCATCCCAAAACACTTTCTCAGAGAGCTCAAAGAATAGAAAAAGCAGAACAAACCCCTTAAGGTGGCTGGCTGCATCCTCATCCTCCTGGAAAAGCCTCGTCATGCCGCAGTTCTCCAGTGCCATCCTCTCCAGCAGCTTGTGGTCCACATCGTTGCCAATGCCGATGGTGAAGAGGCAGAATTTGTCCCGGATGGCCTCCTTGGTGTTGCTGAGGATTTTGGATGACTGTGTCTCCCCGACAGTCGGCCTCCCATCCGTGAGGAAGATGATCAGGGACACGCTCCTGGCGTCAATGTCGTTCTGAGCAATGTAATCATTCAGCAGCTTCGCCCCAGTCTGCAGAGCCTCGTTAATATTAGTCCCTGGGAAGGCACCAGAATGATTAGAGATCATTTCACCTTCTAAGAGTGGGGTGAATAATTTCCCTGAGCTCCCTTTAGTGAGGTGACAGCTTCTCTGGACATCAGGATGCCCCTTTTCTCCACATTGCTCAAGCCCTTTAATTCAGTTCAGCTCTTACTCAGCACCAGTTTGGCACAGCTCTTTATAGTCTTATGAACTGAATTATGAATTTCAGTTTGTCATGTTAAATTGCTGTTGAATGTCTCAATGTACAACAATCAGCCTGGTAAACAGTCATACTATGTCTGGCTGGTACAAACAAACATTATTAAACCTAATTATGGGATTCTCCCAGGTGATATTTGAACTAGGAAAAGTTCTGCTCATTTTTTTTCTGAAGGGTACATCACTTGGAGTCAAGAAAAAAGCCTTCAAATGAGAAAACAAGTGGATGGGTTCCTTTTTCACACCCCAGGGGATACAAAGTTTAAAGGGAAGAGTTTGGTTAACTGAGCAGTGTGTTAGCCCAAAACAACTGGCTAGTGAAGAATAGAACTGCCTGAAGTGGGGTGGGAGGGAGAAAACAAAGTAAATGAGGGAACAGATGTACATTAGAATAGGCATGAAAAGGATACAAGCCCACTGTGTGTTAAAAAAAAACCAAAAAACCAGGAAAATTAGTACAAGTATTCCCTTTCTCCATGTATTTCTGGTCAAAGCACAGAGGGATTGGCTGTGGGACCTTTGCAAAATCAGGACATCAGGGTTCAAAACAGCTCTTATAAAAAAAAAGCAGGTGAAATGGGTTAAGAGCCATACACAGCTGATTCCTGGGGGTCTGGAAAGGGAGATCTAGAAGGTTATCAACAGGATGTAATAGAAAGCCCATACAGCATGTACCTAGAAACTCAGTGTGCACAGCTCCAGTGACTTCAGCAAGACAAGGAACAGGAGACCAGCAAAGACTTCTGAAAAGCCCTCAAAATCCTGACTCTGTCTTCTGTAAAATGGTTCTCAACCAAAAAACCAGCACACAAATATCCTAACTCTCTCAATCTCTAGGTAGATCCAAAATTTCAGAAAGAACTTTTTCCCCAAAACCAGAAGAAAAACCATGTCATGTAGCAGAGTGTGTAATTTTATACTCAGTTGTATCATAGAACTACCAAGCACTGAAAACTGCCTTTTGCCACATGTTCAGGTATTTAGCAGCAGGATTTTTCTCCTGTTTCTTTGGTGTGTAAGTACAACACAGGGGTGTAACCATACCATGTTCTTTGTGTTCATGTTCACTGGGAGATACTCAAGGAATAGCACCTTAGTAGGGAAAACAGAGTTAGCCAAAACTGAAGTACTTGTGGTGGAGAATCACTGCACCTTCCTGTTGAGCCACAGTCAAGAATTTCATTTTCCTTTTGTTCTCTGGCAGGTTTATGGGTAAACCCAGCTGGTTCTGCACAGCTCTCTTGGCACTTCAGGAGTAAAAGGCTTTGTTCTCTGAGTCTAGTCCCATTATTTAACTGGGCAGGTCCCTTCACCACTTCCTAAGCAATTCCTGCCACAACACAAACAGCACAGCCAACCATCCTGTTTGCTGTGTTTTTCCACCAGAGGGTTTCCTCTGCCAGGAGTGGTCACTGCCCAGGGTCAGCCATGGGAAGGCCCTCCCTGACCTTCAACCAGCTGTGACTACTTCCATGGGGAAGGATTTGTACAGGTCATTCTGCAGCTCTCTGGGCACAGTTGCTGGAATATGTTCGATTACAAACATCACTGTAGTTGGAGATTTTTTTAAATTACTGTCCACAGCCTCACAGGAGACCTGTGAATCAAACTAAAACTCATGTCTGCACTCTGCCACTCTTCTGGGGTTTTCTCTGCCCTCTTCCCTCCAGGCAACAAGGCAAAAAGGGCTGAGAAATTCTTAAATATAATTTTGGCTGCTCCTTGGTAGAGACAAGAATACAGTACTAGGTGAGAAACTAACTCCTGCAGAAGGCAATCCCACATCTCACAGCGTGTGCTCCATCCATGGGGTTTCCAGCCCAGACAAAATCATGAGGCTGCTTTCACAGAGCCTTTCAGAAACTACACAATACTGGCACTCTGTGTCCTTTTCCAGGGTATGTTTTCATCTGTGTCCTCAAGAAATAACCTTGGAAGCTTTCCCGTTCTGAGGGTGTCACCAGATAAACGGGAGAATGGAATCAAGTTGGGTTTATATAAATATATAGAATCACAGGCTAATTTTGATTGGAAGGAACATCTTGTCCAAACCCCCTGCAATGGGCAGGGTCTGAGGAAACCTTCCCATCATGTATGTTAATAAAGAGCACATAACCCTGAGTGGAGGTCAGGGACTCCCTTGTCCCATGACCTAAATCCCAATGTCTTTTTATCCTATATATCCCATCCTATATCCTATATGCTCCAGGACCACATTCACCACTCTCTGTTCTGTTGTAGTTAATTGGACAACACAATTAATCCCACCTGTATCTCTGATCATACCTCCAGTAGGTGACATGTTATGGATGTACTTTTTGGCATCCCTGATGTTATTTGGAGTAACTGGCACCAGCCTGTCCTGCTGCCAGACCTTTATTCGGTTGGAAAAGCCAATGATATTGAAGTGGTCTTCAGGCCTTAGGTCCTGGAGAATTGTGAAGAGAGCTTCTTTGGTCTAGAAAGAGAGAAAAAGAGCAACAGACACAGCTGTCAGTGTTTTAGTGGGCAAGAATTTAATTTGAAGATGTTTACTCATCTTTTAGATATTTCTACATTATCAGTTTGGCTGATGAAGAAAATTGGGATGTCCTTCCCTATCTCAAGGCCTGATTTCGGTGGTGCCAGGGGCTGGGCAAATATGAGATGAAAAACAACTCTTGCCCAAAAGGTCTTGTGAAGCCCTAACCTAACTAAGCTTAAAAATCAGGATAAAAGCTCACATTGACTGGGAGAACCATGTTCTGAATTAAGGAATAATGAATAATAATGACTTAATAACAGGCTCTTAGAGTTTTTCTAATGCCTTCTAGATCGGTAGTAAGCTGCAAATGGCATATATTTAAAATAGGTTACTTATAAGTTAAAAAACCTCTGTAAACATGTCAAAGGATGCAAATTCTCTGTTCACAATTAGGATACTATTTGTTACATATACACGCTAATGAAAAGCTTCAGCAATTAATAAATGTTTAGGTTAATACATTCAATTAACTAGATATAACAAGAAGTCCTGACTAGTCATTGCAGATTCTACCTGCCAGTCAATTTTGGCCCAGGCATATTATTTGTCATCAGTATACCAACTGTTCATCATCCTATGTAAACACAGGCAACAGAGTGAGGAAAGCTGGTCACAGGATGAGTTCTTAACAAAGAAGGTTAAAGATCCTGGGTTCTGGGAAAGCCAGACCACCAAGGAAAAGGCAAGAGGAAGACTGCAGAGGAGTCCAGCTCCCCTCAGTGTGACCATCTTGGATTTAGCAGCCACGCAGCTGTGTTCACATGGAGACAGCTGAGTAAGACTCAGAGAAGTTGCCCAAAGCAGCCTCTGTCTATGCACACATACCCTATATTTGGATGCAAAACACATGGGAGGAATATGAGGCAATATCTAAGCAGATATATTGCAGAATCAGCAGATGCTCAGCCCTTTCTTGGCCACCATTAAGCCTCCCAAATTCCAAGGAAAGCTATGCAGGAAATAATATGGTAGGCTCACCAGCATTTAAAGGTTCCTCTCATTCCTGTCAGGAAAATATGTGAAGGGCTTGTCCAGAAAAAATGTAGAAGTAATCAGCAGTGCTAGAAACCACATAAGCCTAGGCCTGATGTTGCTATGTAAAGAGAGTTTGGGAAAGGCTCAAAGGACTGATGAAGCTGTGTCATCAATACCCCCTGGATTCTGCATGGCAGATGATGATGCAATGATGCAACTGCAAACAAATCTAATCCTCACAGCTGGTGTCTTGGCTCCCAGACCACCCGAAATTAAGGGGAATATTTCCCATAGCTTCAAACATTCTGGAGCCAGGTCTGGAGACTCTCCCTGCCTGTTTCTGTCCTCTGTACAAATAATTTTCCTCTACAGGGATCTCAGGACTAATCCCTCCATTTGCTTGGCTGGAACATTCCTCCACGTCCCACCACCGTTTCACAGACAAGAATATTAAAGCAAATGCTGGTGGAAGAAATTCTTTCAAAGAGAAGGGGAGAACCCCACCAGATTCACATCATGATGTGCACCAAACAAAACTTCTCAAAGGTGAATTCCTGCCCCAAACATGGGGGCTGCTTCCAGTCTAACAGTCCACAGAAACTGGCAAAATTGGGCTAAATGATCAGTTATTTGAAAAAGAAGAGAAAGTTTTACTCTCTCTCATCTCCTCTTTCACAACACCCTTTGTATTGAAAAAATGCTTCTGATAATGCATGACGTCACCCCTCAGAGACACCCTCCATCAACATCCCATTTTACAGAGAGGAAAACCAGGCTGCTTTTGTAATTATATCAAGGACAGAAAGTGAGAGGTTCCCAAAACTTGGGGTTCCCAGCCCTCAGTTCAGTCAGCCAAACCATCCCACATATGCACAGGCAGCAGTCACACAGTAGAGAAAAGGACTCTCACATTTATTCCATGATAACAAGGTTGGCCTGAATATTTGTCCCTCAAAAAATGGATCAAAGCAAGCAAAAAGTGAAAATGGAGAGGCTTCTATCCTGTGTATGAGCAGGCCTCCATGCCAAGCTCTGCTGAAGGAAATTTGGGCAGGGTGTTAAACAAGGAACAATGAGACCACAACAGCTGCCTACATACACATCCCCCCTCTACTCCCAGAGAGAAACAGAGGTTCCTAGAGGCAATGATTTGATGAAAAACTCCCCAAATCTCATTATCTATATTACAGCTCTGATTATAATTAACACTGCTTGACCTCTCCCATTACAAAACCCCTCTTTTCAGTATTTTTTTTTCCAATTCTGTGAAACTGCACTTTTCTCAGAGGGATTTATTGGGCCCAAATAAGCTCTGCTGTTTCTGAGAAAAAGGCAAGAGGAGAAATAATCTTGCTTTGGCCTACTTGCAGAGAGGCTGCATCACCCTTCTCTTGTGCTCACAAATTCCTTTTGACATTCTTGCCTGTGTTCAGCCAAAAGAAAAGGAAAGGAAAAGGTAAAACAACACAGAGCAGAAGTAGCTTGGTGTACACAGCATCCAAGCTAGAATTTCAGAGAGGATCAGGAGGGAACTGAAACAAGACATTCCCAGGAAACCCAGCATTTCCCCACACCCTCATACAGGGGCCAAATGTGGGGCTGGGACTATCTCTCTCTCCCCTTCTTTCATTTCCTCTTAGATTATTGTCTCATTTTTGTCACTCCATGGAGTTTGAGTCAGTTTTTCCCAGCAAAAAACTTCTGCCATATTTTAATGGATATGCACTGACAGCATATGGATTCTGGCATCTGTATCCTGTGCTTGCCTCTGCAACTTAAATTAAAACCCTTTGAATTTATGTAACATGCACACAAACATATGTACAAGTGTGCGTGTGTGCACATGGTTTTGCTCCAAAGCAAACAGAGTGAGGGAGGCCATATGGTTCATTCTGCAGCTTTTATTCCATCCACAGTAAAAATAAAGGGTGGGATTCAGCTTTCCCAACTCAGTCATCAGAAAGCTGGGCATCACATCTAATCCTGCTCGAGGCAGGGGAAGCCACCTCCGGGGAATAATCCATCCCATCTGTTTTGGACAGGTTTTAGGATGGGCTGAGTCACTGTCTGGAAGTGCCTGTCTCAGGCATAGCCTTCAAGCAGAGAAGGTGGGACTCACCTCAAGAACCAATCCTGCCCTGTCCTGAGCATTCTGATTCTTGCTGCCGCCAAAAGGAGCTGAACTGTCTCTCCACCTCTCCCAGAGTGCTCTGAATCTCCGGTCTCTTCCTATTTCCATCTCTCTTCCCAGCTCATCAGGACTCCCAGGCAAGTCTTAAAGACCTCATGGGGTAGCAACAACACACTTTGCTCCCTACCAGCATTCCTCACCCACTAATGGTTTATAGAGAGATGTGACTTCCCTCAGAGTGCTGGATATGATTCAGGAGCTGGCAGGCAAAACCAGCTTTTAATAAGGAGAAAATCTTGGTAAAAGTGCACTGCCTGAAATCCTGAAGGGCTGGGCACCAGCTGCACGTGGTCATTGCCCAGCTCTCTCCTCCTGTCTCCACCAGACCCCAGGCAAGGCTTTGCAAAGCTCTTCTGGCTGCAGCTTCAGCTGGATTACAGCAGCAAGTTTCTGCTTCTGCTCCCCTGTAAGGCTACAGCTGAAATTTCTCCTGGCTCCAAGGAGCCAAGGGCTGTGGCTGCCATGGGATTCCCCAGCTGCTCTGCTGCCAATGGGGTCCTTGCAGTTCCACTCCCACCTGGCCCCAGTGAGTCATTCCACTGAAACGCCTGCCAAAGAGGCTGAAAATTAACCCTTTCTACTCTGCTGAGGGCCAGGTCATTCCTCCATGGCTGTGCACATGATGCTGGTTGGTTTTGGAGATAAGCTGGACCCATTCACACTGAGGAAAAAGAGTTTAGGGGTCCAGTGTCTCTGTGCCAGGTGCTGAAAGGTGAAATACTTTTCCCAACATGTTTGCCTGGGTAGGTGCATTTGAAGCAAGGATGAAAGAAGAGGATGGCAGGAAGTAACAATACAGAACAGCTGAATAAAAATCCTTTTCTACCATTTGGGAATGGTTTGTACATGTCAGAATCAAGTTTTAAATTAGGATTTAAAAGAGGATAACTTGGTGGGGGAAGATTCCTCCATTTCCCTCAAATTAGCACAGATAAAATTGAGCTGAAAGGTGGAGACTGAATTGCCACTGCATTTGAGATGAGGAATTGTGCTGGTGAGCTGCCAACACAGCTGGGACCTTAGGATTGAAACAGCCACCTCCAGGGCTACAAAATATCACCCCCAAACCTGGAGCAGTACAACCCAGGCGTACAGCTGGGGACAGGTGAGGTGACCATGAGTGCCAGGGAGTGACCACAGTTTATGTCTGTGCTTTATTGACGATGAGAGAGGAGAGAAGCTCACACTGTCTAAATTATTGATGTGCAAACAGTGTCTGCTCAAGCCTACAAGGCCAGAGACAAGCCAGCTCCCAGCCACCACTCTGGCCTTCCTTGTCACCTCTTTGTCACCTCCACACTGACACCTGGACATGCAACACAGCTGCTGCCTGTCTGGTTCTTGCTTGCTACAAGCCCTGCATCACAGCCAAGGTGATTCAGAGCTG
Source organism: Acridotheres tristis (assembly GCA_037013685.1). Lineage (NCBI taxonomy): Eukaryota > Metazoa > Chordata > Aves > Passeriformes > Sturnidae > Acridotheres > Acridotheres tristis. The sequence goes on from CM072885.1 coordinate 3,859,231, forward strand.
TACCAGCCCCAGCAATAGCAGGAAGAGCAGAACTCCCTCAGCTACACTGATTTGGCTGTGATTTGTCACCCTTGTACCCAGCCTTGGAGTTAGCTCTGACAGGCCTCATCTTGCTTAAACACTGGTGGAGCAAAGGATGGGAAGATACACACTCTTACGGGAAAGCTGAGAGCCTTCAGTCTTTTTTTGGGTCAAAGATCTGCCTCAGAGACATCTGGGATGATGTCAGACCATCTGGGCACCTTTTAGGAGGAATCTGAGTCCTAGTGACATTTCTTTCACAGTCCCTTGTTTGTTTGGGGAGTGGGGCAAGGGTGAGGTCTGGCTACCCTGAGAGCTGTGCAGCTCACAGGGACACAATATGTGGTTGTTAGGAGCTGTGGCACTGCCAGACATTGGCCCTGCTGGGCAGCAAGGGGAGAATTCAAACACCTCATTAAAATGCACATCCCAAGCCCACGTATTCACACTTTCCATGGCCTTAGGAACACTTCTGAGTGTTTCATCCAGCCACCCTCGCAACAGCTGGGCAGCAGGACTTCATCAGCAGTGGCACAGCCTCTTCCAGCTCAGCCAGCACCACTGCTTGGGCTCAGGATCAGCCAGTCTAGAGAGCACTGCTAGCAGAGGAAAGCATTCCCTTTGGAAAACAGGACCCGCTGACAGGAAGAGATGCACAACAACAGCCTGCAGAGAGCTGACTTGGGGACATCTGCACCCATGGGCTAAAAGATCCCACAACCAGAAGACAAAATTTCAGCACCCTTTATTCTTCCAGATCCCTTGTGAGAAACCAAATTTGAAAAGAGCTAAGGCACAAGATGTAAATTCAGAGGGAATTAGGAAGCCATAACTCTGTCCAGTAACCTGTCTGAGAGTGCAACAGTGCAGGGAAGGGCTCAGAAATGAGATCTCCTACAGCAAAAAGGAGAAAAGTACAAGTGAATGTATTGTTTGGCAAACGATTTCAAGGAAATACAGGGAGAAAAACCAAAAGAGCTCCTTCCTCCGCTTCAATATCCTCTGTGCTTTGATTCTTCTCTTTCCCTTTCCAAAATGCAGAGGCAACTGATAAGAAGATCCAGAGCTAGGTTTTTCAAACAGTAACAGTCAGAGCTCATCAATGTGCCCATGGTCTGCCAGAAAGATTAATTAGTACTGTGATTTAAAGAAAGGCTGACATCAAAGTCACACCTGAAATGGTGCTAACATGGTCAGACAAGGTGCTGCCATAGTTTTAGTTTGGGTCCAGAGGCAAGGAGAATGCAGTGGCAGCACCACTGCCACATTACAGGGAGCAGCCAAGGCACAGAGAGAGCAGAGATTTGGGCAGTGTTATTCCTGCTGAGGTTGGAAGCCACATCACACGAGTTCTGCTTTCCTCTGTGTCCCAGTGTCCTTTCTGCCCATATAATGCTGGTCACATGTCCCAATCCAGCAACAGGGACTTCTGTACCAAAACCAGGGGGTTAACCCAGAAGTGTATCCTTGGATTGTTTTACCTTCCTACATCCCACTCTCAGAGAGGACAATTGGCCCTTTTTTGCCTCCACAGGGAATGTCCTGCAGTTGAGGAACTGCAACTGTCCCTCTCCCTGTCAATGATTCTTTGTGCTTTCTTCCTGGCAGACAAGAATGGCATAACCAAGTAAAACTCCTTCGCAGTTCTGGACAACAAGCATTTTGTTCAATACTGACACAGGCCTGTGATGGCAGGGAACTTGAATACAGAGTTCTGGACAATAAAGGTCTGTCTCCAGTCCATGGTCCAGTCTCCCCCTCTTGAACATCCCAAATCCTTTGCTGGTCACTTGAATATTGCTGACTCCCTATATGGCCTTAAAAAAATTGCTTTGTAGTTTTCCAGGCTGAAAAACAACCATCCTTTAGAACAAATATTTGTTCCTATTGCCTTCTCTGAAAAAGATTTTCCACTTAACATTGAGTAAAACACTTAGCTCCACATCCATCCAGGACACTTAAGCACTGAATTTTTGCTCAGTGGATGATGGAACTCTCTGATCAGTTGGGGTGACTCTCTTGTCTAGCACCCAGCAGCATGGTGAGGATAAATACATGAATGAAAAACTAATCTGATGATCAAAAGTTGATCTGATTTCCCAGGAACCGGAGTTCCATGGGTCCAGAGGGCAGAGTAGATGCTCAGTCTTCACAAGCTCACTGTAGTATTGAGGATGTGAATAAATGCTAGTGGGATGATTTAGGGAGGCAAGTTCTAATCAGCACCAAGCATTGTTACTTGAAGCCCTTATCCCAGTGCAGAATGGATTACAGTTGGAGCAGTAAACAATTCCGTACAGTAAATAAGGCAAAGGGAAAAGCTCAAGGGCTGCCCCACAGTGCTATACTGAAATAACCCCACTGGAAACAGCAGGGCTGTGTGGGCACACAGCCAGACTGACACAGCAGTGTCTGAAGGCCACATTCTTCTCTTGTGCTCAGCTCATTTTGAGTGGAATCAGATCCCATAAAATGCCCATCAGACAGTCAAACCCCCACCCCGTCAGCATGACGAAAAATTTCCATTGAGTTAGCAGCAAAAAAGTCAGCACCAAGGGAAAAATGCCCCATGCCCTCAATGCAGAGCTTGACATCTCTCCCTCTGCCCATCCTCAGAAGATGGAGTTCATCCCAGGGCACGAAAACCATTCCAATAATTGGGTACTGTCATTTTCTGTCACACAGATCAGCCCCAACACAGTGCTGGGAAGAGCTGACATGCCCAAAAGCTGTCCACAACACATCCCCTCAATTTCAGCAATCATCACCTGCTGTGCTACAGAGCAGGAATTGGGCTGAGACACAGCTCATCATGCTCTTCTGATTACCCCCATCCTTCATCATGGAGCCACTCTCACAGAGTGGGTGTCTCAGCAGCCAGAAGCCTGCAAGGTTTGAAGCTTTCTAGCCCCTACTCAGAATATCCCCTCCATGGGTGCGACCTGCTAGGAGAGATGTGCTGCTCCTTCCTTGTGACTTCCCCATTTTCATTTCTTTTTACAGGACATGTGGTAGGGACTTTACAAGAGGATCCTAGTGATAGGACAAGAGGGAGTGGCTTTAAACTGAAAGAGGAGAGATTTAGATTGGATTTTGGGAAGAAATTCTTCTCTGTGAGGGTGGGGAGGCTCTGCCACAGGCTGCCCAGAGAAGCTGTGACTGCCCCATCCCTGGAAGTTTTCAAGGCCAGGTTGGACAGGGCTTCAAGCAACATGGAATAGTGGAAGATGTCCCTGCCCATGGCAGGGGGTTGGGACAGGATGATCTCTAAGGTCCTTTCCAATCCACACCATTCTGAGATTCTCTAATCTCCAGTGAGTGAGGGATAGTGACAATGGTTCGTTGGTTGAAGCAAAGACCAAGCACTTTTGCTCAGGGTTAGCATTAAGCAATGCAAGAGCACTAAATAGTTCCTTAAAAAAGCAAACTTGCTGGTTTTCCCACCTAAGAATCTGCCACAGGGCCCTCACAGTCCTCCAACACCTGCCTCCATCCAATTTTCACCATTTCCAAACCCCCACAGCATCTCCAGGATCCCCACTCCCTCCTCCACATCTCTGCCTCCAGCCCTTCCCCTGCCCATTCCCATCCTCAGGGCAGCCTCAGGCACAAGAAGTAGCCCAAATTCTTTGCCCAAAATTGTGCAGAGAAGAGAGCAGATGTTTTGGAGAAGATTATGTCACTGCATCAGGGGTAACTATCCAAGCAAAAGCTCTCTCCTCATGACACAGCATCATATCCCTCATTCCTAAGGGACCTCAGATTACATCGTGTGGACTGCAGAGCACCTGGGAACACTGTTTGGTGACAGTAATACAACATGGGAGACCTCACTCCAGCAGGATTCCACGTGAGGTGCCACAAGCACTTCTGAGCTTCAGCTGCTCTCCACAGCCAGAAAGTTAAGCAATGTGCAGGACACACCCTGATTGAGGGTGAAGGGGTATTTGCTTGGAAATAGCAGTGTTGCTGCAAACAGTGCTAATCTAATAACTTCAGCCTTGACAAACATCTGGTGTCTTTTAGACTTGGGGGATCTTTATACAGCCAAAAGTCCAAGCATGGGTTTGCCAGCTAAAGAGACAAGATTCTGCAAAAAGACAAGCACAGACAAAGGAAATAACCTACCTAAATTCACATAACAGATCCATGATGAAAACACACATAGAAGCCAGGTCTGGCTTTCCAGGTGTTGCTCCAGCAGCTGGAAAAAACACCCTTAATTCCAGCTTGGAAAGGACTACTAAAGAAAGATCTTTCACTTCACTGACTTTTATGTATTTGCCAGAGCCTTGAGGATACCAAGAGGCTTTAAAGGCTCTGCCCAGCCCCAGCTGGGGCCTCCACCCATTCTCCTGCCCATTTAAATTCCAGTCTGGGCCCTCATCCCAGTCTCAGACCAAGAGCTGTGCTGTCTGTAGCCCTGGTACATAAACCTCAATGACCCCAACTCATGGAATGACTTCCCAGCTCCATTTAGCCACTTCCATTTCACTTCAGCTCTGTCTGGTGGTCACTGGGCTGTGTCTGGCACATCAGCAGTACCTGTTTCCAGTTCATCTTTTGATGAACTCAGTGATGGTCCAATTGAAACCTTGGGAGAGATCTCAGTGTCTTCATGAGTTTTCAGTTCAAGCCTCAGCAGCATTTCCATGCAAACTCTACCCTCACCTTTGTCTCCTATTTACTCCAAACTCAATTAAAGGACTTGCACTTTAGAGGTTGTCTGGGATCTTCTGGGAAATTTTGTCTCTTCTACTGCCTCAGCATAAAGCAAAATTGGCTGTTAGTCCTAAGACCAAAAGCAAATTCTCCCTTCCCGAATACCTGAGGGCATCTTTCTCTGAAGGTTGCTTGTTTCTCTGTATGACCCTATCATTATTTAAAAATTTTAGGGTTAGGGAGATTATTTTTCTGCGTGACAAATACTTGCATTTCTCTTGGAAGAGAAATTATATTTTTATTTTCTTAGAGCAAATAAAGTCTACATGGATCTGATGTCTTATTTACGGTAGTAGTTCTTATATCCCACATTCACACCTCCAGAGAGGACTGAGATAACACTGCTGTGGTGTATTCCTGAGCAGGAGGCAGCTGCACGGGGTTGTTGGTGCTGCAGACAGCTCTTCTGTGTTCTCTCGGGTTGTTTCTTCCCAACAGAAATGGAAAACCTGACAAAACTTTCCTGTCACAGTAGCTTTGAATGCTCTGAAGGCTGTAATTAGAATTAGCATTTTTTCCAAAGTTCCCTGGCGATTTAAGGTTGTTCTCCTGGGCAGCAGTTGTTATTTGGACTAACAGGCAACAGGCTCACAGCCAGTTCTGCAGCAACCAGCAGAAGCCAGAGGAGTTGGGAAGGAGAATATTGAGTGCTCAGGTGCTTGTCTGCTCCTTCAGCACCCTGAAATCCTCGGGGGTGTCTGTGCTGAGGCACAGAGGTTGAGGGGTTGGGCACACAGGGCTCTCAGACAGGCTCCAGCAGTGTGGGTGACCCAAGGGTCCCTTGGACAGGCACAGGAAAATGACCTGAAGCCCTTGCAAATCCCCAGCAGGTCCCAGTTTCAGCTGGGCTCCTCCTAGAGCAATTAACCTCTGAGAAAATTACAGTCTGGCACACCACCATTGACAAGTTGCCAGGCTTGCAGTGAAGCCAACTGCTTAACTGAGTGTGTGGCATTTATTGCCGGTGGGAAAGGTAAGGTGAAACAAATCTGTGGTTGAAACAACTCTATTTTACCATACATCTGCAAAATACCTGCAAATTCATCCTCTTGTGGACACATTCACAGCTTGGAATGTTCTTGTTCTGTAACAAGGGTCCTTTCTCACCATATTCACTGAAGTTAGGTGCAATGATGGTAATCACAAGGGGGTAAACTTATAACTGGCCCCTTTTTCTCCTGGTTATACCAGGAGAAAAACTGCTATATCCCCTTCTGCCTTACCAAAGGTACCATAAAATCAGCAGGGTAGACTGCTCAAAGGGCAAATAATTTGGCTTCCCTGCAGATATAACCTCTTCCCCAGGCTCTCCTGGCTGTTAAAAGCAACTCTTCCACTCAGAACTTGCTGTCTCTTTGCAAACGAAGGAATAAAGTTCATGGGGATTTTCCTTGCCAGTGGGACAGCAATAATGATGTGCAAAACCTTGAGCACATGAATATTTTTTTCTCATCATGCTCAAGAATTTTCTATTCCTGAACTTTATCTCCCTGCCAGTGCTAAAAGGAGATTGCAGCAAAGGCTCAGATTCACAGAGGAGTTTGACTGCTGCAACACATCTGAGTCTGCTGGACTTCACCAGAGCTCAGAAACTGTGAAAACTGAGGAGAAATATCTTCCATTCAAAGCTAATCTCTTAGTGATGTGAGGGGAATGTTTCAAGAGTCTTAATAACAGAATCAAAGAGCTGTTAAAGCTGGAAAAGATCTCTAAGATCATCAAGTCTAATTATTAACACAGCTCCACTGTGTTCATCACTAAACCATGTCTCCAAGTGCCACATCCATAACTTTTAGAACACCTGCAATGGTTTGACTCAAGCTGATAAACCAGTCTCACTCTGTGTGTTTGCAACTTGACATTTCTTGCTTCAAAGAATGAGATATCTTAGGGAAAAAAGGGATGGCACAAACAGGTAAAAATTCATGTTGGAAAAGGAAAACTTTGATAAATGACTCACAATTGGATTGTGGAACTGTAGGATGCATGAAATCCTGACCCCACTTGAGTTACTTGGCCATTTATTTTGTGAAGGCATGTGACTGAAGAGTACAAAATCTCCTCCAATTGCTACAGAAAAAGGTGCACAGCTGATGTTTCCCATCCTTGCTTATACAATCCCAAAAGCTGTCCTTTTCCATAGTCACTGCAGCTGACCCACAAGAGCACTCTTTACAATTGCTGACTGTATTTTTAGTTGACCTTGCATGTGACTCAGTAGAGAGAAATGAGGAAAGACAGTCCCATGGGATTTCCCAGCTCTCTACACACCACCACAGATCACCACAGCTGTGAGATTCCAAGAGAAAAGACAAAAAGGAGACATTTCCTCTGCTCAGATGTATCCTGCCACCAGAGAATCTGTTTGTAATTTAATAAACATCTTAATGACATCAACAACTGGGTAAAAAGGACACTGAGCTGACATGGCTGTAACTGATCACATTTTCCTAGAGAACCAAGAGAGGTTTATTTTTCAGCCAGCCCTAGATTTTGGTCTTTTCTTGATTAATCTATGTGGGAGTTTTATTATTTTGATCTTAACTCCATAAAGTTCTATTTTTTGGAGCAGCTGGAATCAAAGGAGGGTAAGTGCTTCCATCCCATAGCACTTCTCCATAATGTACCAGTGGTTCTCCATGAAAAGATTATACTGAGATAACAGACAAAAAGCTGGGTACAGCCTCAACAAAGGTTCAGGCTCAAGAGGAACCTCTCTGTAGCTAATTTGCCTGAGATCCATTTAGCAGCATGAACTGCCTAGGCTATGCAGTAAACCTGTGTTGTTTTCAGTAGGTGTAATGAAAAGAAATTCTGATACTCAGGAGGAGAATAAAAGCTTTCATAGTGCAAGGTTAATCTGCTGACTACTTGTGCAGCTCACAAAAGCACCAAAGCCCTTTGGAGTTTTAATCTCCCTGGTTCAGCACTTGGTCACTGGCTGGCTGCTTTCAGCCTGCAGGACTCGGGGGCATTTGTGCCACAACTGTATTCTGAGAGGCAGGGTGGCCATTTCTCAGCAGGAGGATAACAGAAAACCAAGAGCCAGGCTCCATCCATGAGACTTTTTACAGATTCAAAGGCATCTTGATTTGAGACCTCATTCAGCACACGACTAGGATTACTTGTTAATAACTCTTGATGAGTCATCTTCTTCCCCAGTCACCAGGGAAGATAATTTGGATCCACAGAATCCATATTCCACTTATATTTGACGTGCCCTTCAGCTTGGTATGGTGGCTCACATTAAGGTGAGCCCTGGAAAAACGTCTGAGATTTGTCCTTAAAGATTCAGAATCCCAAAAAGGACAAAATTACTTTTCTTTCAGCAGAACTCCTTGAGTCATACTTCACTAAGAGTTTTGCCAAGGTAATTTAAAGGCACCAGTGTCTTCTCTGTGCTGTTAGACTGGATACAAGAGCCTGCTGAATGCCCTTTGCTGGGAATTCTGCCTGATCTGCCTCTCTCCAAACCACTCAGAAAAGAACCACCCTGGACAATCCTATGCTCAGTTTTGGCAGCACTGACCTTTACAGAGTGATGAATCCTTCTACATTCCTTGTTCCCATCCCAATCCCACTAACACCATCATTTCTCATTGCAGGTAAATCATCTCACCTTGAGGTGTCTTCAGAGCCACCCCTCACCTCAGACACAGCAAATATTGCAGAAGAAACACGGTGAGACAAATTCTGGACCAGTCTTTGCCACCTCAGAGCTGAGCAGTCAGAACAGACACAAGGGGCTCACCTGCTTCAGCTTTGTGCCCACCATGGAAGCACTGCTGTCCAGCACAAACACCACGTTCTTTGGCAAGGGAGGAAGATCTGTGGGGGCAAAGTAGTGCACGAAGTATCCATTGAGGATCTGTGGAAGAGCAAGGGAGTCAGGATCATGGCACAGTGTTCTACACACATCATTATGGGATATTTGGATGCTTTCGGTGACTCTGTCTACACTGGATGATATGAATGCTCCTCAGAATCCCTCTTAATTCTGGTCCCAGATGTGCTTGGGATCCCCCCTTAATTCAGTTTATCCAGACTGGATTGGAGCTCTCCACATCTCCTTCCATAGCTGACACTGGTTTCCTTCCAAATGCAGCAAGGATGCCCACAGATCAGAACCACAACATGCACTTGAGGAACTGGCCTTGTACCCAGATATGTACAGCCAGGATATTGAGAAACTGAAAAGCAGACACAAAGAAGAAACTCAATGAAGTTGGGGTTTAAGTCCATCTTGTGGTTGCTAATTGACTGGTTTTATTTTGGATAGTTCTTACAAGATGTGGAGGAGTAGCCTTCACTTGGAAAACATTTTCTAGGAATTTGGAGCAGGCAAAACAATGGAGCCATCTTGGGTACAGTTAATAAAACAGAAGAGATGAATCATGTGTACAGTACCTGAACATCCCCAACACTCAGCTCCCTGCTCACGTCGTATCTAATTATGAAGTCTCCCAGAATTCCATTTCGGGCGATCCTGGTTTGCTCAACAACACTGGGATTAAAAGTAACCTTAGCTAAGGTTTTGGTGTGCCCAATGACAGTAGAGGGAGGAGGAGAGACATCACCTGTTGAGATAAAACCACAATATTACAGGTTTTTCCCACTACCTTATAGATGTCAAAGCACAGGTGGTATTGCCATGGAGCCAAAGCAGCCAGCAGAGTGATTTACTGGATTGAAGATTCAGCTCTCCAGTGATAAAAAAGAGAGATTTAAAAAAAAAAAATTAAACCCTCCTCTCTAACTTTAAACTGAAACCCATCTTGCAATGCTCTCAGGGATATAAATGTAGAAATTTCCTGTATGCAGTTCTGTTTGGCCAAACACACAACCTCAGACATGCACATGCTGCTCATTCCAGCCTGCCCTAGATATCCTGAGATCCTGACAGTCAATGCAGGTATGATTCATTTGACCTGTTTAAACACTTCTTCCAGGATTAGATGAATCACCTTATATTCTTCCTTAGTGATTATCAGAAATTCTTGGGGTGGCATGTTCAGATGTACTGCAGGCGTGTGAGGTAGGATTGATCTGAGTAAGTGATCCCTTGACCTGACAAGTGTCTTATGTGTGATGTCCACATTTTAACAAGTCACCTTAGCTGCCTTTATATTCAGCAAAAGTTATCATTATAGTCACTGCAATTTCAGTCTAACTAATTCAGACAAAATCCAACACTGCCAGTGCAGTCACACAAATTGCATCCCAAGATGAAACTCATCCTAAACTCTGAGAATCCTGAATCAATAAAGAGGGATGTGCCTGGCACAGGGCACATGAGATAAAGACAATTATTTAGATCTGAGTCACCCTGCAGGAAACTCTCCTTATATTGTTATCTGTGCTCATTCTCTAAAAGTTAAGGGATGTGGAAGCTCCCTGTTGCTTCTCTATATAAACGAAATCCCACCTTATCCTCTTTTGGTTTGCCAACTGTTCTTTCCCTCTGAACTCCGTTGGGACCCTTACATGAGACTGATTTGGCCCCTGAACTTCTCCAGGTTTTGAGGGTTTTCCCCATTTTCCTAGCTGGCTTTTGAAAACACAAAAACAGATTGTCAATTGAAGTTGTTCTTGGGGGCTTTAACTCTCACAGTGATTATTACAACACTCCTCTGAGGCACAGAAGTTCTATTATGGCAGCCCCTGGGCTGGTTAGAATTGGTAGGAATCAGCTGCTTAATTGTACTGTGAGGGGAAATCTCAAATCTTTGCCAAAAATGCCAAAACAATCTGTGGTATGACAGGGAAATTAGGGATGGGAGAGACTCAATTCCAGTTCAGGTGTTCACAATGCAAATATCTACATCTAAGCTTATTTTCTATGCTCCACTATGCAAGTGGAGATCAGGTCAAGAGTGTCAGAGATTAGGGCATGATACATCTGGCCAGACAAACATCTGCTTTAGAAAAATTTTAATTAACAATAAATTAACAATACTGATCCAAATGACAAGGTGCAGGCAGTCTGGGAAAGCTCCACTCCAGGGGTTCCTATAACTGTGTTTATGTAATGAGCAGTGGCACTTCACCTTTGTACAGGGCTTTGAGCAGCATTAAGGAAAGGCAATGTGACATCTGTGAGCAACAATGAACACAGCCTCACATCCAGACCCCACAGTGATTTACAAAACCAGAAATATGTGATTATGTCCATTTAACAAGCAGGAAAATGGAGGCATGGTGGGGTTACCTAACTTACCTGACTTCCCACAGGTCAAAGTCCATAGCAATGCCAGGGTTAGGATCCTTGTGGGTTTATGCAATGATTAGCCAAATCTGTAACTTTTACTCTGAAGTGCCATGTACAATCTAGGTTCCTCTAGGCAAAGGAATGAGAGTAAGATTCATAAATCAATAGCACTCTAGGATTTTACTTCCAGGATGATTTTGCTTTACTTTCACAGCTGTCCTGTGAGTGCATTTGAAGAGACGAGGCACAAGACTGTTCTGCTGAGATAGGGAAGGGTTTTATCATAGGCCAAATTTTACACAAGCAAGTGTAAAGCGTAGTTAGAGCACTTGGACTGTGAAACAAACTCCTCAGCAAAAGCCTTGTCCAAGGAGGCTGAATGACAGATATCACTCCATTTCAATAAAATCAAGAACCGACTCTGCATCACAGCTTCTCATGCTGTGAGAGCTCCAATCCGTTCATCCTGAGAGAGAAACAGAGAGGGAGGTCCCAGCCAATACACTGAAACCACATAAGGGCATTAGTTTTGTATCTTAGAGGGGGCTTATAAAATGATTACCCAGAGCTTTGACATTTTTTCTAAAGTCCATGTACAGTTCAGATTTCTCCTGGCAAAGAAAACTTATAAATCAACATCACTATAAGATTTTACTTCAGTCTTGATCTGTTTTTGTTTTTATAGCTGCCCTTTGATCTGATGAATCAACAGATACAATATGTTTTTAATACATAATGCATCAGTTTTGCTTGTATCTGCCTCCTTGAATTTTCCATCTGTCTTCTATTGCTTCCAGAAATCCCATTTAACAGCCAGTATGTGGGAAAAGCCTAGAATACATAGAAATGGCTTTAAAGTTCATTTATGATTTCTGATCTGGGGCTTTCACATTACTTCTCCTCAACTGCTGAAAGGAAAGCCTGCTGTGGGTTAGGCTGCCTGGTCATATCACACTAGGGTCAGTGAGAATCAGTCAGAAGCTCCCTCCTTATTCCTCCTGCACGTCCATGTCTGTGGCATTTGGGCAGCACTTCCATGTTTCTCTGCCATAAACACAGTGATGGGTGAGGATGAGATGCTGTGCCACAAGAGCATGAGCTTCAGTTTTAACATTTCTATACACCATGGGAAATCAGCTGATTTAGGTAGCAACTCCCTGCCTCAGTTTCCCCACCTGTTCAATGAGCATAATGACACATAACCCGTTTATTTAAAGCAATGTGGAATCTAGGTGGAGCATTTGGATCACATTGCCTCCCTCTATTGCTCCTCAGAACAGTCTCTGAAGGTGATAAATGTCATCCTTTCTAACACAGACAGTGCTTTAGGGATCTCTGGAGAGGAAGTTTCCAAGGCTGTCTCACACAGCCATTTTACCTGACAGGAATTGCTGAGGAATCTCTCCCATTCTCTTCACATCCACTCATCTCCATCCCTGGGACAGAAGTTAAAAACTAAAAAATGGTCTGATAGAAAAGGTCCAAGAAAACTTTTTTTTTTTCTTCTGGAGTAACAAAAATCAGGTCTGGAAGGTAATTTATCTAATTCATCCCATGTTCCCAGACCAAGTCCCTTCCTACTTAGTTTTTTGATACAATCAGGAAACACTACAGACCTCCAGTAATGGAAACTCAGTGCCTACATTTTCCAGAGCTTCACTTTTTTCACTGTTAGACATTTTCAATGTGTAATTTACATTTTTCCTTGTGGATTAAAAACCCATAACTTCTTGTTTTTTGGTTATTGATACAGAAGGCACACTATCCTTTTCCTGCTTGCTTATATTCTTGAACACAGTTCCTATGTCCTCCCCTAGGTTTCTTTTTTAGGCAGCACTTGATATCTGAAACACAATTACTTTCCTCTGTTTATTGGCCTTGCTCTTTTTAAACAAATGGCAGAGAGAGAAAAATCTATGAGATATTTCAGAGTCCAGAGCATGGATGAACTCCAAATGCTTGGGCTGGTTTGTGCTCACGCTGAGAGAGTTAGTAGAGCCTTTAGACAAACTTTCCACCAGATTCAGCTAAAGAAGTAAACAGAGCAGGAAAAAAGCATTTTCCAGATTAAACTGTCGTCCACACAAGAGGAACATTTAAATCTAAATTATTTTGGAGTCTGGCAGTTTTGGGATTAGAGCTCAAATGCAAAGTTCATCCTCTGCTAACATGTGGAAACTTCCAGACAGCTGTTATAAGAAGCAAAAAGCTTTCTGAAACCTTTGACTTCAGAAAGAAACAGTCACCCTCGAGCAGCCTGTGTCTCCTGCCCAAGCCCATGGCTAATTCTCACACAACTACACTGGAGGAACAAGATGAGGACAGCATCCAGGTCAGCATTCAGAAAGTGGCTCCATTCTGAGGTTGCCAGAGCAGATCAGGATCACTGGCCTCAATGCCTCCTGTTTTGGGGTTTGTACGTGACAGAAGACAACACCTGCACATGCCAAAAGATCGTTTTCCAAAACTCACATGCCTAATGCCTTCCTTTGGGAAAAATACAACTCCCAGATGGAGCCATGTGCGCAGGAGTTACTGCACAAGGATATATCCTAGAAAGACCTGTCCTCACATTTTCTCTGCTCCCCATTCAGAGGGGATGGATGCAGGACTTTCTAAGAGACAAGAAAAGAACATATCCACAAGTGAGACTGGCATGCTGGTGGCCCAAACCCTCAGGGCACGCTGCCTATGGGCAAAGCACCCACCCAGGTGCCAGGGGCCAGCAAAGCCCAGCTCAGGCTGCAGCTGCTGTTGGACCAGGTAAGGAAAGAGGCGAACCTTGGGAGGTGGAATTTTGTCTGTGATAACTCCCCTGCCCAGGGCAGTGCTGGGACATTCACACGGAGCCTGAAGGTGCTCACTCTGCTGATGGGCCATGATGGGCTAATTTAATAGGCAGCTCTATCTTCTGAGAAGGTGTCAAAAACTCCCAAAGTGTCCCACCCACAACATTCCATCATTCAGATGTCCTTGGCCCACAGCATTCCAATAAGCTCCCCAGCCCTGGGCATTCCCCGTGAACCTGAGCGAATATAAACCAAACAAATTGTGCATTCTGTGGGTTTCCCTAGGATTTCCCTCACCACATGATGGATCGAGCCTGTGATCACTACTTTGACCAACAGACATTGAAACTGCACCAACCAAGTCTCATCACAAGTCTTTCTGGTGGTTAGATCTTTCTACTTTCATATTTTCTTAAGTGATATATTTATGGTTTTATATTGTCATATTACTGTAGATAGCAAGAACCAAAACTTATCTGTTTTCCTGTGCAACCAGGTTGTTCTAAAATAAACCCTACATGTGTGTATTTGCAAACACTGATAAATCACTGTCATTTCAAGAACTTGGGTTACCTTCACCTTTTGGGGTGGGTAGTAACAGCTTGATGGCATAATATATTTTTCATCCACTACTCTCAAGGTAATTTATTAATACTTACCAAAATCTCATATTTTATCATTAACTGTGAGATAATTTAGGCATAGGAAATAGAGAGAGGTTTCACAACATATTAAACTTCAAACCAGTCAGGCAGTACCATTTTCCAATGTTCCAGTGTCCAGCCATGTGGTACTGAAGAGTTTCAGGCCATGGGAACCCAAGAGAGAGCAGAGACTTTTTTCTGGTTTGCTCCCAGAATGTAGACTGTCTACCAAGCTGCCCTCTTTAAATACGAAATTCACAATTCACTTGTCTTTCACTTAAAAACTCACAGCCTTCCCTGGACGTCTCACTGGATGTGCAGATCCCACACTTTTTGGGTGTCATATGAGCAAGAAGGCTTCACAGGGAGCAACTAATGGCTCTGATGGTTTGTTTTTAAATCCATCCTGAGAGATGACAGTCAGCTGGAATGTAGTGGACAGCCATATGGGATGATTACAGACAGAAAGGGTCTGTAATTGAATTCTGAATACAGACAAAGCACAGGGAATCTGAGATTCACTTGCATTACCCGTCCTGCAATGGAACACCTATTTTATATACATTTTACTGGCTAGGGAGGATTATAGAATCCAACAGCTCAGGCCCATTTTTATTTGAGCTCTTTGAAATCTGAAGCATGATGCCAAGAATGTCAGTGCTCCTAGATTGCTGTTTGGATAGTGAGTTACATGAGTTTTCCCTGTATGTCACTTACATATAGGAATTTCCATACTGTGCTGGACCAACAGTGTGTCTGCTCTGCTTAGTCTGTCTCTACCCTTGATCAATGCCAGATGTCTTGCAGGAAACCACATGCCAGCAATGCACTGGGATATCCCCTGATAGGTGGAAAAGGCTTCCTGCCTCTCCCGATGAGGAGCATTTTTCACTTGGCACGTGGATGCATGACACAGAGACTAATGAGGCTTGACCTGAAGATAGTCCCAGTCACTGAGAGCCTTGATTTTATGTCATTTGGATGAAATCAGTCAGATGCCACTGAACAATCAGTTTAACTCCACTTCACATGCATTAGGATCTTTCCGTGGCAGATATGAACAGCTCCACTGATTTTGCTGGCACTGTGTCCCTTGGAGTGACTGAGGGTCAAGTAACAAAAGACTGCTTCCTCCTTCCATCCTCCTTTTTTGGTGTTTTTTGACAACAGGTAGCAGTTACAGTATGCTGAGCTGTTGCTTTACACCAGAAAAAATTACATTTATGCTGTCTGAACAATGAGCAAGGACGGTTAGGGGTAAGAGCAGATGCTCAGATAGCACTTAGTGCTTTGGCAAAATATGGATTTTCCTCTTGGAGTTTCCCATGTTCTGAAGTGCAGGATTTCCTATCTTCCCTGGCATGGAGGGATGGAAAAAACAATTCACTTAAAATAAACAGTTCCCAGGAGATGTGGAGGCCAGGGAAGAGCCTGCTCCAGTGCTGAGCACAAGGCCTGAAGGCTCAGTTCAAAGCTCTTAAAGACAATAGCAAAAAAATAAAAACCCCTATTGAGATGAATGGGATCAGCCCTGTATTCATTAAGCTTCAAAGTCCTCAAAGCTTAGGCACAGATACCACACAGACACAGCCATCCAGAGAAAACAAATCCAACCCTGCCAGGCCACTTCTTGAGAAGTGATTGAGGCCCCACAGATAACAGAACCACCCGTCATAAAACCTCTCCTTACCTTCAGCTTTCCCATTGCCTTTCTGCTTGCTGTTTCGGAGGGGAGGCACCTCCAGGGACACAATTCCTGAGTTCTCCAGGATGTTCACCTCCACTCGTAGCCGCCCCACCAGCTGCTGGGGCCGGATGCTGACGGTGTATTCGTATTTCCCCAGACGCCTTTGCAGAAGTTCTTCATAGTGCAGGATGAACCTGGCCTGCATCTTGCGAGGGATGAAGACAGAGGCCTTGAATGTCTCATAGCCATTGTCCCTGGAAGGAAAACCCAAAGACACCTTCACATCCCATATTGTCTTGGCTTGCAAAGCAGGATGTAACCAAAAGCACATATTCTATCACCATCTGTTGAAACCAGGTGGGGCAGTGATCCTTATCTCTGTGGGAGATATTCTCTGTTAAGGGGTCATCTGTTAAAAACCAGGAGGGGCAGTGTTCTTTAGCTTTTCCACAACCCATCCTTCCTCCAGGGAGATCTCTCCTGTTAATGGGCCATTGAGTCCCAGTGCATGACTGATAAAATTACATCATCCCATTGGGAGATGCTCCACCCAGGGGGAGGAGCCAAGCCTTTCCTACCTAGATCAAATCTGAGATCTGGAACATCAGAGCAGCCTTTTTCCACTGATTCCAGAGGAAGACCAGACCCTTCTACGTCACCACTGGACCTTCGGAGGAAAACTGCACCTTCTGCAGGAGCACTGCTTCAACTGACCACATCCTGTTATTCCAGGAGGACTGCAGCCACCATTTAGTGGGACTGCTACCAACACCCTGACTGACTGATGAGGTGTCAGGTTGGATTCTGACTCTGTCAGTGTTTCGGGTTTGTTTCTTTTCTGTAGTACTGTATTTCTATTTTAATTTTTCCTAGTAAAGAACTGTTATTCCTATTTCCATATCTTTGCCTGAGAGCCCGTTAATTCCAAAATTGTAATAATTTGGAGGGAGGGGGTTTACATTCTCCATTTCAAGAAAGGGTTCTGCCTTTCTTAACAAACACCTGTCTTTCAAACCAAGACACATACACATCACACATTACCTCCTTCCTCTCCCTCCAAGAGTTTTGCCTGACCTTGTTCCCTGTAACAATCAACTGAACCTTCCCATTGAAACTTGTTGAACACCTGTTGCATTTACCACTGAACTTTGTATATTCTTGCTTCCCTCTTGAATGAGGTGGATGACTCTGTCTAATTAGCACCCTTATTTTCCTTTCTGTTATTCAGGAAGTAACAAGAATTGTTCCCCCAAGTAGTACCTCCTGGAGCATCTTGGAATTTAAAAAGGGTTAGAAAAGGCCACGGGCAGTTTTTCATGGCTTAGAGTGTAGGAATGACACCAGGCAGTGCAGATGACATTCAAATTAGTTGCTCCTTCCTATAAATGCATGGATGGGTATGTCAAGGCAGCCAAGATAAAGATGGCAGGAGAGTGCATCACTTCCCAGAACCCAGCCAAATGCACAAAACTCACCTTCCTTCTGTGGGGCTTGGAGGTTTCTTGTGCCTTTCTTTGTCATCAGTGCTATTTTTCTTTTCTTTCCCCGTGACCTCTCCATAATAAGTCTTGTTGCCAATGCTCCTGGAGAGATCAGAGATATCAGCATGGTCACTCTGCACCCAAGTACAGAGACAGGTGTACATTTGCTGCAGGTGTGTTCACAGACTTTGATGTGAGAAGAATCTCAGAGTGCTGCTGGTGTCATTCTCCTGAGCCCATCCAAATCTCTGGGACAGAAGCCAACTCAGAAATTCCCTGTCTGGAAATACCAGCCCAGTACAATGGCAAAAGTCTCTTATTCTTCTTATTCAGTCTAAATGTTAGTATTTCTTAAAGAGTGAACCCCTAACCCCTCTGGTCAAGTCTGAAGCTGTGGCCCTAATATCTGTCTGTAGAGAGGATCTGAGCATTATCAAACCAAATATGTTTGAGACCAAGAGTTTAATTTATTAGTCATTTCACTATGAGGTTTCTCTCTATTTGGTTTATCATTCACACCTCCATCAGCCACTGAACCTATCTGCTGGTTAGAGTTGACTTCTGCTCCACTGACAATGTGGAGAACATGAAATAACAAGAAGATTCTTAGGCATTACAGTCAGTCAGGTGAGATAAATATATCTGCCAGTGTTGCTGAAGCTTTCTCTAGAAAGGTTTTTGAGGTCTTGAAGAGAGTTCTCTCATTCAAATCAGAGAGAGGAGGAGAAGGAAGTGGTTAAAAGACACTCAGATGGGAAATAGAATAGTTTCCCTCCCTGTTTACATTGAGGATTTGTATTTAGTGTCGTGGCATCCATAGACTTGGCCTGTGCATTACTTACTTACATGGTAAAGTTGGAGATGAAAGCTGCAGCTGGGATCTGCATCTCAAACACTGCTTCCCGTGCCTCAGAGCCGCTGTTCACCATGGTGCAGGACACGGTGGTGAAAGCATACCGGGAAATGATCGTGGATCTCACCTGGAACTCCGACATCCGAGGCCTGGTTTCCTACGGCAATCAAAAGGTCACCTCTAAACAGACAGCTGGATAACTCACCCCTTCAGTGTTTCACTGGGTTTTATATTTAATGTAGACTAGCAAACCCCCACCCAATGAGTATCAGACCTCCTGACAGCAATAGGCAAGGTGGGCTTGATATCAAAATTTCAGGTGAGCTGCAAACAGTAAATCAAGAATGTAGGGCTGCCTTTGTTCATGCACAGGGGCCACAGACATTGTCCAGTGCTCGGGAAAGGTCTGAGAGCTCTGCTTATGCCAGCCTTTAAGTTGTGAAACACCCTGACAAAATCCATCTGTGTCCTCAACTGAAGCCTTCAACTCTGACTGTGTGAGAGGATCAGGATTATTCCCTTGTGGCCTGGGAAGAGAAGACCAAAATATGTCCCCATGGGGTCCAGAACTGTGTCACAGACCCTGCCCTGTGCACTGTGCACAGCAGCATATGGAAGACTTCTTGAAAGACTGACATCACCGTTTATGAAAAGCAGCGCCTTCAAATTCATCCAGTCAGATTCCTAAGTTATGTAAACAGAGAAACTGCTGTCAATGGAGTCAACTGAGTTCCTCCTCTGCTGAGAATCCATCCTGAAAGTCTCTGCCAATGGATGAAGAGACTTAATAAAAAAACTGACACTGTGACATCTCAAGCAAAGTATTTTAAGCTTTTTAGCCCACACTGGACTCCTTCCAGCAGAGAAGCAGCAGAGACAGCAGTGAATGACACATGATGTAGCAATGGAAGCTGAAAGCCAATTTCTGCTTCTTGGGAATGTGTTTTCGTGCACAAATCTTGAGTTGGAGCATTTCTCCAGACTAATGTTTTTTCTGACAGCAACATCTCCATGGAGCTCAAATGTTTTCTTCCTGGAATACTTCAATGTACTTAACTGTACAGAGCAACCTCACTAACCAAATACAGTGAGACTCTTCCTATTGAGGTTGGTAAAAATCTCACAGTCACGTAAGAGTTGTGAGGACAAGAACAGACTCTTCAGCTGCATGTCCAGGCTTTCTTTCAGAACTAAAATAATGTTGGCAAACAGCTTAAGAAAGGGAGCAAGTGTTTATCTGAGTATGAAACAAGAACATTTCTGCAGTAGCTGATGGCATCAGAAGTAACTGAGCATCCAACTAACCAAGCTGCTGGACTAGTGAATTCCAGGCAAAGGGAAGAATGAGGATCCACTGGAAACACAGGTCTACCAAGAGACTTGGCATAAAGCCCTGCCTGCCTGCACTTGCAAGGCTTGGAAAGACTGATAACGTCTCAGATGAACCTAGTCATGACAGATTATCTTTACCTGGGGAATGTGCTCTGTGTCCAGGATCCTGCTCAGCTCACATGGACCACAATGGAAAGAGATTAGAACTTCCAGGGTCGGATTCACCTCACTGATTTTAGGCAGATCAGTGCAATGGATCTGTGGATCCAGGCTAGAACACCCCTGCACAGATCTGTTGTCCCACCCTTAGACCACTGCTTAATTAACTGCTGTTAATTAGAACTAGATCCTGCTGTTCTTAGGACCTTCCCTGATACATAGGCATGGCTTTCCAGACTCATTACTATGAAGGTGGAGAAGATGGGGAGTTTTGATTGAAACAGGGTTGTAGGAATATTTTCAGATATAACGAGCTGATGCTTCATCCAGTCTTCCTTGCCACTAATTGCCTGTAGCATAGCAAGGTACACAGAAGGTTTAATAACAGAAGCTATGGAAAGAATCAGATACTACAGCAAATTCTTTGGTGTCAGACCTTCTGCATTCAGCCCCATGTGCTGCAGTTCATCAAAAACTGTGGGTTCATATGTAGCTGATAGATGATCAACAAAAGAGGATCAAGCCCTTTGCCTTTCACTTGAGATACAAGTGGCTCTGCAGTGACCTGTCTGACACTGCGAATGCACTGATGGATTCACAGAAACTCAGAAAGTCTTTCAAATGTGACAGAGAACATGAACTTGCTCTTGTTAGGACAACAGCAGGAGAATGGTTGTGTTGGGTAAGAAAAAAGCAGTTCTAACCCTGTAGCCTGTTGCTGGCAGAAAGCAACAGCACATGCTTAGAGGAGAGTGTAAAATCAGTCCAACCTGCACTGATACTACTCAGAACTATTATCTCAGTTTTCAGTAATTTGTGGCTAAAGGAACTCCTGAGTCAAGGGTGGTATTTTTGTGGTATATTTGTATTACATGGATTCGTCTTCTATTACTTTACACAAATGTTTTTTGAATCCATGCAAACTTTTAGTATCTGCAACATCCTGCTGCAATAGTAGGAATAGTAGCTTAATAGTATTTTATAGGGGAAAAAAAAAGTCTCTTAGGGTTTTTTTGCTAAATCCACTCTTTGCTGTTTACAGCTGATCTATATTATAGAATCACAGAATACTTTGGGTTGGAAGGGATCTTAAAGCCCATCCACTTCTAACCCCCTGCCATGGGCAGGGACACCATTCACTAGACCAGGTTGCTCCCAGCCTTGTCCAACCTGGCCTTGGACACTTTCAGGGATGGGGCAAATATGTCTATCCCACTGAATAAGCTCCAGTTCTTATATCCTTGTAATCTGAGGAATGGCCAAAAAACACAATAAAAAAAGACATTCAACATCCCTCCCTCTTCCTGGTGGATGTGAGTTGCTGTTGGGGAAATCAAACACTGAATAAAGGCATCACAAAGAGCTGAGGATGAAAGAATTGGTTTACCTTCCCATCCCTGGAAGGGATATGCTATTCCTTGTATATAGAAAATATAAATGGTGGGGGCACAGGCCATTTCCAAACAGGTTGCTCAGCCAGGCTGGGCAGGCAGCCCGAGTTCCACTCTGTGATTCCTGTGTTGCATTCCCTGGAGCTCTTGCACAATCCATCAGTGCCTGGTGCTCTGACTTACAGCTGCACAAATGCCTGTTTGTTTTCTGCACTTTTTATTGAGACTTTCAGAAAATGAGAGGCAGCTCAAAGGAAAAAGGAAAAAAAAAAGCAAAACAAACCATTTGTTTAATGTTATTATTACCATGATTTATCATCCCTATTAAAAATTAAATGAGGGAATGCCAAGGCAGCAGATTAGCACACTGCTATGAAGAAGGCTGGGTGCTTTGTGGAGGTGTCCTGGTTTTGATGATGAACTGGCAGCTGAAATTTTCTCAGCAAAAAAATTATTTTATGCTTGTTTACATGAAATGTATTTGGAAGGACAGAAAAAGAGCTGAGTACAAATGAAATCCATTCCGTATTTTTGCCTTTATCAGTTACTTTCATCAAAACAAACTGACTGTCTCTCAGATTAGAAGTAATAAACTGGTAATAAGCCTGAGAGTTTCTCTCTAGGCTGCTGATTCTAATATGTCAAAGATGAAGGGGACCAGAAGCTGTTAAAGTGATGGCTGCTCAGTTTGTGAAATGAGTTTCCACCAGTTCTCAACTGGGAACTCCCCCAGTAAAGTCAGAAAAATCACTGGCCATGAACAGCAATTCCACTGGCTTCCTCTCATCATCTAAATTTTAGATTTCTGTGCTGAAAGAAGGATATTGGCTTCCTTGTTTTCTTCCTTTCTCCAGGAGATTTTGTCAGAGAACAACAGAGCCCTTCAAATTTCAAAGCAAACTCAATGCAAATTCATCAGGCTTATGTTTACTGTGTTGTTAAGGTTTGTAACATTAGATGTTCTTTCTCCAAATCTGGGCTTGAGAAGATGGATTGGGAAATATTAGAAGAACCTCTACCTGTTGCATTGACCAAAATGAAGATTTCTTGGTTTTTTCCTTACCCAGAATCTCACTCTACCATCAAATATTTAAATCCTGGGCACAGGGATGCACACACACACACACATATATATGCATGGAAAGTGTAGCTCCCATGAGGTAAAATAAAGACAGGGTGTGATACATACCAGCCTCTGCAGGAATTTGGCCTGTCTTGGGACACGGCGAGCAACCTGCAAAGAGTTAAGAGAGTGAGTGGATTCTGTTCAGCTTACAGCAGACATGTCACTTGTTTAATCCCAGACACAGGGCTGTGTGACTGATCACCCATGGCCAGGTTCAAATGTTCCTCTGGTTAAAATTAAAACCTGAGTCTCTTCTGTATTAACAGACCCACTGATCAAAGCTCAGCAGTGGAATGTGGCTGTCTCAGGCAAGGAGGTGCTGGGTGTTTTGCAAATGGTGCTTGGCAAGGGACCCTCTCTCTATATGATGGCAGGAAGGTCAGCCTTTAGCCCTGGCCCTGGATGCTAAGAACATCCCTGGAAGTATTGAAGGCCAGGCTGGATGGGGTTTTGAGCAGCCTGGTCTAGTGGAAGATGTCTCTGCTCATGGCAAGGGTTTGGAACTGGATGCTCTATAAGGTCCCCTCCTACCCAAACCATTCTATGGTTCTATAACTAATTTAATTTAATGCTACAGCTTCAGCTGTATAAATATTAGCTCAAAGAGCAGATCTGTTGGCTAAATACTCTCCATAGGTACTGTGTCTTTATTGACAGAAAAGCACTAGTTTTGTGCAAAACAGGAGTAAAGATATTTAAATTCAGCTACAGACCTTATTAGGAAACAAAGTGCTTCACCAATGACAGTGCAATTGTACTCACTGTCTCACCTTTCTTATCAACTCCTCTGACTTCTTCTCATTATGTGAGACTCAGCTCAACATCTCCAAATCAAGTCCCTCCCCAAAGCAAGTCTTTTGTCAATGAGGGAAGCCAAGTGCCATCTTAAAATGTCAGTGGAACCCCAGAGAGCAGAAGAATGCAACAATATTTTTTTACCTGATTTGCCCTTTCAGTTGATTTACTTTGAAATAGCAGCAGCCCTTGCCAAAGAGATGATTTTATGTCTGTTTATATCGTGCATTGAAAAGCTCAGGAATGCCCAATGGGGAAATTAAAGTTTCATCCATGAGAATCTTTTCTATTTCCTTCTGCATTATTTTAGCCAACATCTCGTAAAATTAGAACCAAGGGAAAACAGCTCCCTTGGGAAAGAGGAGAGGAGAGGAGAGGAGAGGAGAGGAGAGGAGAGGAGAGGAGAGGAGAGGAGAGGAGAGGAGAGGAGAGGAGAGGAGAGGAGAGGAGAGGAGAGGAGAGGAGAGGAGAGGAGAGGAGAGGAGAGGAGAGGAGAGGAGAGGAGAGGAGAGGAGAGGAGAGGAGAGGAGAGGAGAGGAGAGGAGAGGAGAGGAATTGTTTGCATCTTAAATTTTGGAAGAAACTTTCTGTCTGGGTTATCCCAGACAAATTAAGCCCCTCAGAAGCCTGCTGTGAGAGGCTGCAGAGTCTCCATCACTACAAGTCTTCAGAACAAGACAGATAAATGTCTGTGAAGTTGGCTCTGCTTGGAGCAGAGGCAGGGACGAGAGATCAATAGCCCTCAGTATTTTTTACTGAAAGCTTACCTTTTGGAACAAATTCACCTGTTGTTCTGTATGGAATGGTCACAAGGATTTTTAAAGACTAATCAGTGAAACTGGAAACTTGATTGCTGTTTTTATCTTTCCCCAAAAAACCCCCATTTTGTTTGCTTGCTTAATTGCATAAGAAGACTGTTTGACTGGGCTCCTTCAAGAACCACCTTCTAAAGTCTTGGGGATACCAGTGGACATCAGTGAGGAGCTAAGGATCATCAGACAGCACTATCCAGTTTTCTAGGACTTCATGACTGCCAAAACACTGCTGCAGGGTTTATTATCAGTCCATTGACTGTTCCAATCAGGCAGCTTCACTGGCATCATTTAATGGAACAATTTCCAAATTGCCATCAACCTTTAGCTTTAAAGCTTTCCAACATACTCATTAAAGCCAGATAATTGCTAGTAGTGACCCCATAACTTTCTGCCATCTGTTAGTCCCAGCATGGTGTATGGGATGTAAGCTGTGCAGTGGATTTGTTTCTAGTGCAGTGTCTCGATCTCGGGGACAGCTGTCTGTTCTCAGCCTGGCTCAGGTGTACAGTGAGGACAGACAGATGTCCTCTTCTAGATCTGGCTGACCCAGGGCACCAGGTCACCACACCTATTTACACATCACTGCTTTTCTGGGGGAAGTGACTGCTGCCACTGACCTGCCAGCAGTACAGCTCTGAGAAAACACCCTCATGTGCCTCAAGCAACATCAACCAGGTTACTTCAGCACTGTGAGCCAGTTCCTTGAGCTTTGCTACTGATTTTCCCCCTAAAGCAGGTGAGTGATCCCAGATACCACTCCACTGCAGTGGTGGAGATACTCTCTCCCACTTGGACAGGTGGGTTTGTAAAACAGTGCTGGTTTGTGGCTGAATTCCCCAAAAAGGAATACGCATCCATTAGTAATCAGGACTGACAACAAAGTTTTTGGTGTCCCTATAGGGGAAAGATGTGGATGCTTCTGGAGAGAGATTCTTTCTATTCTAGGTGGGAGAGATACAGATATACATGAAGAGTCCCACTCTTCCCACCTGCTGCATGGCAGAAGATGCCAAATACAGACAAATACTGACATTTTAGACAAACTGGATTATCCCACCTGACCTCCAGCAAGGCACAGGTATTCCAAAGTTCCTGCATTGTATCTCAGGCCCATATGGGTCCCACAGGTGCTCCAGAACCTCTCAGATCTGATCAAATTTAGATAAATGACTGATGCCCTAAGTGGCCCAAAGTCACACGTGGTATCTCTTACGGACCTGACAGATGCGAGCACAGACGTGAAGCTCAGGCTTTTATAGAATCCGAGTGGTTTGGATTGGAAGGAACCTTAAAGATCGTCTAGCTCCAGCCCCTCTGCCATGGGCAGGGACACTTTCCACTTGAAATAGATCACAGCCTCCCAAACCACCACCCAAACTCTTGCAAAAAGTTCATTACTCTTTCAATCCCATTTCCTCAGAGAATCTAAGCCACACAATAACACAACATAATAGCCCTCACTTGTAGAATTTATTTTTTTTTCTTTCATTGTCAAGAAGTGTTTTAGAAGCTGAAATTCATGCGGTTTGTTTCATCCAGCACGAGTTAAAAATCAAGTACAGTAAGACCAGAAAGGACTATCTCCGGATTTTGAAATACTCGGAATTACTCAGGCTGGAGCCTGGCCAGCACACGGCGGTGACTCCCTTGTGCTGTGCGGTGCCCGGTTAGCACAGCCTGGGGATGGATGTGCGCCCGAGCCCGTCCCGGGCCAGCAGCACCGTCACGGGAGGGTGATCTCCGGGATAACACCTCCAGCACAACCCCACGGTGCTGAGCAGCACGGACAGGTGGAATAAATGCATTTTTATCAAACTTGTCAGCACTGCCAGTGAAAAGGAGCCAAGCCAGCCGCGTTCGCTGATGCTCCCTAACACCCCCCCGCCTGAAAACCCACCTGCTGCACGATGCTGTAATCCGCCAGCAGCTGCTGCTCCAGGTACCGGGCCATCAGCTCCGAGTCGGGCTGTGCCGCCGAGGGCGAGAAGCCCCAGCAGAGGCACAGCCAGAGGATCATGGTGGGTGGATGGAGCGGGGCGCCGGGGCTCCTGCCCCGCGGTGAGCGCACAGCCAGCCCCGCTGCCGGAGGGACAGCACACACAGCGGCACACCCACCCTCTCCTCCTCCTTCCCGGCTCGGGACCGGCCCCTTTTCCACACAGGGCGGCCTCCTGAGCTCAGGGAATCCTTGCAGGGCTCGCAGCCCCCGGCCGGGGTCCCTCAGCGGGAGCGGCCTTGCCCCGCTGGGTTTGGGGCTCTTTTTCCAGCCCTCTCCGGTCTCCTGAGGGACAGGGGCGGTGCTGGGGGACCCCGAGGTGCTGCCACTTGGCATTCCCGCACCATCAGCCGGGGTTCCTCGGGGAATGCTGAGAGGATGAGCTCCTACACCTGGCTGTGAGCTGAGCCAGGGCCAGGATCTGCCCCGGTGCCAGCCTCTCCTACCCACACGCTTAGGGAGCACAAGCCCAGGAGGTGCTTCAAGGTTGGGGCTTTCCTAAGGGGTGGTGAAACCCTCTGGTTCCACGGTCTGTGAAGGGAAAGCTTTTCTTATTCTCCATCTGGAGAGCCCTGGCTGGCTTAGAAAAGCTGCCCCAGGGCAGGGCTTCCTCCTCATCCTCACCTTGGCAGCTACCCGACCGCCAAGGTGGCCAGGATACCTAATTCCTCCTCCCTTTTGCCATCCAGATTGTGTTTCTGAGCTGGACAAAGCTGAGCTGACCTCCTGCTCTTCTCTCCGCTTCCCAAAGGCAGAGCCCTTTCCTGCCAGACCATCCCTGGGTGAGGGTGGCACAGGCTGGATTCTGCCAGGGGCGTTCCTGGGGCCATGGTACTGCCAGCTGGCACCGACCCGGCTGCTCTCACCTCCAGGCATCGGGAACTTGTGTCTGAGCAGCTCACCTCACCCCAAATCAGGTGTATTTGCTACTTTGTTTTTCCATAATAACAGTAACTTCCAAATCTAGCACATTCGAACTTCCTCTTTTTGCTTTGCTTTGTTTTGATTTTTCGGTTTGGGTTTGATTTTGGGGGTTTTTTTTTTTGGTTTTTTTTTGTTTGCTTGCTTGGTTGGTTGTTTTTTTTGTTTGTTCATTTGTTTTGGGTTTTTTGTTTTTTTTTTTTTTTTTTTTTTTTGGGATTTTTTTGTGGTTTTTTGTTTTGTTTGTGGGGTTTTTTTCTGTTTTTTTGTTTTGTTTTGTTTTATGTTTGGGTGGGGTTTTTTTGTTTGTTTTTTTAGTTTTATTTGGCAGATGCCCTGTGCTGCACGCAGAAACCTGACGTGATAAAAACCACTGTATCTTCTTTTTCCTTTCCAGCTCTGGGCCACCAGAGCTGTTGTAGTTCATCTCCCATCCGTGGCAGTAACAGTCCAGTGACTGGCTCAGTGTCTCTCTGGCCTTTCTGAAGGTTTGTGTCCTCCACATCTCATACGGGTTTTTGAGATGCTCCCCTTTCAGAAGGGAAGAGGGCAGCTGGAGATGGAGCAAAGGGAACGTCATGGCCAGCATCTTTGGAACTCCTTATTAGTAAATTGATGGCTCAAAATGAGGCTGAGTTCACACACGACACCCTGCTGGCATTGCCAGCAGCAGGGAAAGAATCCAAAACCTGTCCAGTCCGTTTCCCACTGGGACCACTGCCAGGTACAAAGCTTCTGTAGTGGCCACATCTTCAATGGGAGCTGCAGAACTGGGCAGCACTGCAGGGAATGATGAAAGGCTGATGTGGATGGGGAAGAGAAGATGCTGGCAGAAAGCTGGATGGAGGCTGGGATAGATGCTTCAGGCCCCCAGAGACACCCCAAGTAGTTCCTCAACTGATTTGATCCCTGCCAGAAGACATTGGAAACATTTTCTTCAGCTCCTCATCATTTCAAAGTGTGGTGGAAGAGGTCTCAACCATCCTTTTGGGAGTCAGTGAAGAGACCGTGATGGTTCACGCTGAGACCTGGCTTAAGAACACATAAAAAATGGTTTTAAGTATTTTTCATCTGTTTACAGTTAGTTTCAGCTCCCACACGTCTTGCCTAGTTCAGGCAGAGAGGTGCATGGAGCAGCATGAGAAATAGGACTGCAGCTCCGTGTGCCCTTAGTATTGACATTAGGATGGTCTCAGCCTGCTCTGTGTTCCACTACCCTGAGGACACAGATGTATAAAAGTCTTACATTGTCTGTTTAGAAATGCTGAAAATAGGCATCCAAACCAATACATATAGCATGATTTTTCTCCTGTTCTGGAAAACCTAAAAGGAATCAAGACACCTTTGTAAAAGCAAGTCAAAAGTAGCCTGCTAACCCTAGGGGTAACAGTAGTTTCTGGTCAGGAAGGGGAGATGTCTGCCAGTTTGAAATGACCATTGCATAGTCAGGAGGAATTTGGAATACCATCCAAATCTCACTAGCTGCAGCATTTGGCTACTCTGCATCTCCCACTGCCCAGGTGGGGATCTGGGGGCCAGGGTGTATCAGAACAGTGGGACTCTGCAAAGATGCTGCAATAAATCTGAGCCAAAAGCACACCTGGTGAAAGGAGGGTATTCATGCCAGAACAGGATCCTCCAGCAGGTACAGGATAACCAACGGGCATGAGAGAGTGAGCTGGGAAAAGCACTGCCCTTCCTAAAGGGATTAAGAACAGCCAGTTCTGCTTATGCTCCCCTCAGCAAGGGCACGTAAGGACACAGCACGTGGGTAAGAACAAGGTGCGTTTTAATGTGGTTCACGTGCAGTTAGGTTTGCTGAATGAACATTGAGCCTGGGGTCTTGATTGTTCACATTATCCCCTCTTGCTCCTCCTTGTAATACATTCTGCTGGTTTGGGGTGTGAACATGGCAGGCACTGTTCCGGGGATGCTGCCGGAGTCCAAGACAAGCGGTTACTCAGGTGTGTTCACATCAGACATGTTCCATGCTGACTTTTGCAGAGTTAGCAAGATGAGCAGCTGTTCTTTGGATGGGGGCTCAGCAAATTAAATTTCCTGATGTGCCTGCAGCCAGCATGAGCAGAGACAGCAGAGAGAGAGGCATGATCCAACAGCTGAGCTTTCATACACATTTCACCTGGAACAGATAATTTTACATCAAGGAGTCTCTCTGTGTTAACACAGAAACAGGGCACCTTGGTGACCTCATGCAGGGTTAAATGCCCAACCAGAAGTGTCTGAACCAGCAACTAAATGTACCCAAAGCATCAACAAACTGTATCATTTAGTGGCAGAAATGGGCAAGAGTCCCAAATGGTTCCACAGGTGTAGTCATGTAGTCATAGATAAATGTCCAGAGGTAAAATTAATTACCATGAAGTTCAGGGAATTGCATTCCATATTTTCCTTCAGATCTTAATCTAAGCAATCTCCTTTGAAACATCTGGATGGGATCTGCTGGTCCCCAATTCTGACACTGAGAGGTGCCTGTGTTCCTGAAAGAATCACAGAATGGTTTGGGTTGGAAGGGAGTGTAAAGATCATCTAGTTCCAACCCCCCTGCCATAAGCAGGGGTGCCTCCATGTTGCTCCAACCCGGACTTGTACACTTCCAGGGATGGAGCATCCACATCTTCTCAGGGCAACCCTTTCCAGTGCCTCACCATCATCTGCAAAAAGAGTTTCTTTTTAATATCTAATCTAAACATCTCCTCTTTTAATTTAAAACTACTACCTCTTGTCATTAAATGTCCAGATAAAAAGTCAGTCTCTCTCTTTTATACAAGCTCCCTGTAAGTAGTGAAAGGCTGCAATAAGGTGTCTCCAGAGCCTTTTCTTCTCCACGCTGAACACCTCCAGCTCTCCCAGCCTGTGTCCATAGCAGAGGTTCTCCAGCCCCCAGAGCATCTTTGTGGCCTCCTCTGGACTTGCTCCAACACTTTTTTGTCATGTTCAAAACTCCAAACCTGTATGAAGCCCTCCAGGTAGGGTTCCATGAGGGAAGAGAAGAGTAGAAAAGTATTTTCTGAGGTCCCAGTGTCTGCTGATCTCCCTGATACCATTTGCTCTGTGCATCATGGTCCACCAGGGCATTTCAAAACTTCCAAATCTGTTATTCAGATGAAAATTACCCAAAGTCTCTGCCAAAGGGCCTCGGTGCTGGGGATGTCTGACTGTTTCTGGGACACTGCTGTCCATCCATATATATAATTTCCCAGAATGGCTGGGATTAATGTCAGGGCAGTCACAAGTCTGTTCCTTGCAAGTGCACCCTGTTCTCACCTGGATCACTGGAAATTTCCAGGTATGGAATTTAATACGGGAAGATGATGGTGGCTATCTCATCAGACACAGAAATTGTGGCATTTCTCCTCAGGTACAAGCCAAACTAGCAAAATATAATTATTCTGAGAAACAGGCTCTGCACAGCACTAATTCAGGTGGCTCAGGGGAGACAGTGCATGAAAACTTCCTTCCAGAAGAATCCTAGCCATGAGAGGACAGCTCCTGGAACAGCCCAATGGACACATAGCACAAAATATCCTACTGAGATCCTATCCTCCTCACGAAATTCTGGGGAGGTTCGCCTAGATTGATGGTAGGGCTCTGAGCGTCCTCAGCACCTGTTTCTCCCGTATATTGTCTGTAGCTCGAGAGGTTTCAGCTTTTTGGGAAGTATATTTGAGCAGTTTGTGCCATCTAGTGGTCATACGAATTTCCCAATTTTGATATTTTTACTTTAAAAAAATAAAAAATAAAAAATTAAGCCACGTTTAGTGGTTGTGAGACTCTGAAATAAGGGGTTGCAAACTTGTTTTTTTAAATGAGCTTTGTTCTAAAGGGATTTTTTTTTAATCTATTCAGAGCAGCAGTGAGTCACTTCCTGGTCCCAAGGTGCAGATGAATCCAGAACAGCTTTGAGTTTCTGATGAGACAGGATTGGTCACCCTAAACTAGGGGCACATGTGTGAACAAAAATCAGTTTATATACAAAATTCAAGCTAAACTAGGTGCCATCAACACAGCAAAGCCTGTTTGCCCTGTCCTGCTGCTCTTGCAGCTGTGGAGAAGCCCTATCAGCCATAGCTGCAATAGCACTCAATGGGGGTTTTCCTAAGCTAACTTTGAGGTAATTAACTTAAATACTGCTAGATTGTACCACAAATAGTGGGGTCTGCAGGACAAGGCAGTGACCATCCCCCTGAATTTGTCAGTGGTGAGGCCACAACCTGAATCCTGGGTTCAGTTTTGGGCTCCTCATTACAAGAAGGAAATTGAAGCACTGGAATGTGTCCAGAGAAGGGAACTGAGCTGATGAACGGTCTGGAGCACCGAAAGGGAGCTGGAGGAGCTCAGCATGGAGAAAAGGAGGCTCGGGGGTGAAGTTCTCCCTCTCTACAACTCCCTGACAGGAGGGTGCAGGCTGGCCAGGGTCGATCTCTTCTCCTGGGTAACCAGAAACAGGATGAGAGGAAACGGCCTCAAGCTGCACCAGAGGATATCCAGGTTGTATATTAGGGAAAAACTTCTTCACCAAAAGTGCTGCCAAGCACTGGAGCAGGCTGCTCAGGGCAATGGTGGAATCACCATCCCTGGAAGTATTAAAAAAACCACGTGGATGGGGAACTTGGGAACTGCCATGGTGGACATGACAGTGCTGGGTTAATGGTTGGACCAGATGGTCTTGAAGGTCTGTTCCAACATAAATGATTCTATGATTATTGAAAAACCCTGCTCCCATCCTCTCTATTCCCCTCCTGTACACTCCCCTCTTCCAAACACATCACTTCTTCCACCTCTCTTACTTGTCATAGAGCTGGAAGACCCTGCTGGCGTTCCTTGTGAACTTCTGGAGGTAAGTTCAGGACTTAGACTGAGAAACGTTCTGTGGAAAAGATGGAGAAAGGATGAGTAACAGCAGACTTGTGCCTCAGAAATCTTCTACTGAAACATCCAAGTGTAGCACAGCCTGAGGGAAGATAACAGAATATAATTAGTATTATATAGTGAATATCATATAACACAATATACCAGAAAATGTAATGTACTGGAATAGAATAGAATAGAATAGAATAGAATAGAATAGAATAGAATAGAATAGAATAGAATAGAATAACAATATGTATTTGACTGTTGTTTTGTCCCAGAGTAATAGAATAACAATATGTATTTGACTGTTGTTTTGTCCCAGAGTTCACACAGTAATTCTGTTATTTGCATTGAAGCTGCTCAGGTGTCTCCAACAATCCTTTCTTTGTGGAAGAGAGGAAGGGATACCCCAACAACTTTTTCCAAAAGGCATCTTCCTCTCTTCTTTCTCCCTATTGCTTTGCTCTCTTTATCTCATCACTTTAAGCACCCAAAGAATCAGGGAGGTAAAAAAACCTGTTTCAAAAGCACCCCAGGAGCCATTGAACGTGCACCTGAAAATATCATCAGATGTTCTCACGTGACTAATTTTGGAAAATTAGAACTATCACACCATCAGCTGTGATTTTTTTTCCCCAGCAGAATGGAAAAAAGGGTATTTGTGTGGGTCAGAATCCAACCCCAAGGTCTCTGCCAGTCCCTGTGGGTTGGCTGGGTGGGAGGGCCCTTGGAGAAGCCCAACACTGCTGACTCCATCACGCAGGGACCCAAACCTCCCCTCGTTTACTCTAAACACACAAGCTGGAGCTCTTACTGAGATCTTTTGAAGTTTTTGGATACTGCAAGCTCTGTGCCTAGCAGGAAATTAGCCAAACATCACGGGAAGCTACAAAAGCAAGGAGTGAGCCTATCCAAGCCAGTGCTGTTATCGAGGGCAGAGGCGAGTGAAGACACTATTTGGATAACCCTTGCTCAGGCACCACAGCTCAGACTTGCGTTGCAAGGCTAATATTTACTTACAGCCTAAACAAAGTCAGCATTTCAGAACTTTGCTCAAAATGCTGCACAAACCTGGGCTGTTTCCTTGAACTTGTCTCAGAGAAGGGAAGAACTTGTGTCCGTACCTGTTCTCAGGAGGAAGCAAGTGGGAAGAAAATGCAGCATCTGAGCAGCTTCCTGATTTTGTTCCTCATTTCTGGAGTCGGGGGCTTTGATCTCGTTATCGACGACATCCCAGATGTGAGTATTGGGAGGCAGGGCCCAGGTCTCCCTTCCCTGCTGAAGAGTGCATGGAAGCAGCAATGGGAGCAGAACTGGGTCACTGCTTCACAATTCTCTTCTACTTTTAGCTGTGATTTTTTTCTGATAATTTGTCGTTTGTAATACTTTTTAAAAAATAATATTATGAAAGCTTATTATTATTAAGATCATTAAAGGGAGAGTGTGTGAGCATAAATCCAAATTTCATTCCAAGCATGTTTCATATTTTTACTTCAGTGTTGCCTTTTCTGGTGTGGTTTTAACCTTTAAACATTTACATGGGCTTCTATACTCAGATCTTCAGCCTATTTTATACCCTGTTTCCCTGGAATACAGAGAAACAGGGCACCTAGACATCTTTGTGGATGGAGCCTCCTGTGTGGAGTACTGTGAACTTCAGCAAAGCCTTGTAAGGAATTGGGTTATTGTTAACAGGAATTCAAATATAGAGTGAATATCTTACTGACTTTACATTTCTCAGCGGAAGGATGAGAGAATTTATAAAAGTGATCATAATTTCTTAGGATAATACAATGATAAAAAGAAGTATACTTATAGCTTTGACTCTGAAACTGAGCCTAAATTTAAGCCCCCAGGCTCAGGTGAACTTAGATTTGGTGTCTACACCCATTTCCACGTTGTAGTTTTGAAATATTTCTGTGAAGTCAGCAGGGATGATATGAGACGTTCTTTTCCTTTGCAGGATTAATACAACTCTTCAGTGAGCTGGGATATTCTATTTTTCTTTATTTTTACAGCCATTTCCTTGACTCAAGGAGATTTAAAAACTGGGTTTGTAATTCCCAGGAAAAATATTCCAGACCTGTGCTTCTTTTTAATTGAAGATGACTTATCAATTTAACATCAATGAGCTTAAACAATTTAAATTAATTTTGTGCAAACCTTTGTGCATATGCTGTCACATAAGTTGGAAAGGAGCTTGTGCACTTAAACTTCTTTATTGCCATAAATTAAACTCATAACAAAATTTAATTAAGCGTATTGCTGTGGTGTGACCCACACTTCTAAATGAATCAGTGCAGCTTTGCACTTGGAAAAGACCTGATGTTCTTTGGCTGTCATTGGGAGAAATTTAGTTCTCAGGTATATTGATGTAAAATCAGAGAAAATTTCTACTGGTTCGAGCAGAAATTCTCTGAACTTGCTTTGAAGTGAGATCAGTGTCTGAAATGCTGTAGTTTCCATGGCTAGACCCATCCTGATGATAATCATCTGCCTCTTGCTCTTTGTGGTCATTTCATGTTAAATATTACTCCCTGTTTCAGAAGGAAGGGCTGTAAAATGATGGTAAAGGTCATGATTTTACAAGAGTTTATAGAGCTGGTTGGCCACTGAGGGAAACTGAATGTGTGAGGATTTTGGTCTATGATGGTTTGTGCTTCTGCTCCCCATTAGCATCCAAGGGAGGCAAATTCCCTTTGGAACTCTCCTGTAAAGTGCTAATCAATAATAAATCAAGTGATAAATCAAACAGTAAGGCAGCAGCAACTCTTTCTTCTCCCTTCTCTAGGAAGTGGAAAACCTGATTGATCTGGAAATTGATGGATTTCCCTCAAGCTCCAAGACAAGAAATGGCAGGTACCAGGTACAGTACCCAGAAATGCTTCCAAGAGGAGGGAAGCCAGAATGCCTGGGAGCTCCCTCCAGGTGTCCTTTTCCATGTCCAGGGCTGTGAGTGTACAATCATATGGGACCAGCTGGTTTTTATAGGCATTGAGCCTTCCATATCTCTGGCTGGGACAAGAACTGCTGCTCTCCCTTAAGTACAACAAGACTTTGTTGTGTATCTGTGCTCCTGGGGTGATAAACAATGGGGATACTTGTCTAACTTCGTGTCTGGGGAAAATCACTTTGAAATGAGTGAGGTTTATCCATAAGAAAATGGAAAAGTACTTCAGACACTGGCAATGTAGGATGTAAATGTTCAATCCATTAATTCTTATTTAACTGTGGTCAGAGTGGCACTCAGTGATGAGCTGGTGACATCTGAGATCTGGGAAAAAAATTTGTTTTCCAGCACACTGATGGGTTGCAGATTATTTTAGTCTGTTGACTTGGGAGACATTGCAAGAGTTTTTTCTGTATTTTACACAGTAACAGTTAATGATAATACTCATGAAATCAGTTGTTTGAATGTGTTAATTTTTCATTACACTGCATGAAAGAAATGAGGATCAGAGTGGACCTTGTCCTCCACCAAGCTCTGGTGCTGCTTGTTTTGAGCTTGTTCAATGTAGTGAAAATGAAAGATCCTCTTGAGTAATGTTGGATTTCCCAGAGTCTTTGAAATTTCACACAGGAAAACCTGATTTTCCTCAATCCTAAGGCTTTGGATGGAACTTATTGATACCTAAAGCCTTCATAACAGTGGAAGAAAATGACAGATTTTAGCATGAGTATGAATCAAGCCTTCTCACACTTGCCAGTCCAGTATTTAAATAATTGAATTGGGATCTGAACAGAAATCCCTCCTAGCTGCACTTCTTCAGGGCATCATTTCTTTCCAATGTGTCTGTATCAGTGCCATATGTATTATGTTGCTTCTGTTCCCAAAATTTCTGGATACACAGAGACACAGACATATGCATGCAGTAATTTACAATTCTACCAACTGGCTTCATGATACCATTTATTGCTTTTATTCCTATACATTATTTCCCATCCTTTACCTAACAAATAAATCTTTGCAAACCAGTAGAACTAAGATCTCAGCTACTCCTATATTAATTGAGTCACAATAAAATAGAATAAATGAGATTAAACTGAACTGTGCAAATCATCTTGAGGCAGCAGCTCTTGGCCAGCAGCAGGCACACAGTTATTTACTGTTCATCACTACAGGAAGGCTGTCTCCCAAATTATTTTTTCAGCACTATGCTTTTCTGCAAAGAGCTCACCAGCCCATTGACAATAAGGCAACAGAGCTCCCTGCAGACCCTATTGATTGGCTCTAAATACAGAGGATGGTATAAGATACCATCTTTGCTCCTGAGTAATTCCCAAAATGCTGTGCCTCAGGTGTGTGACCAGTCCTCGTGACCACAGCAGCAGAGTGCTCCATGGGCTGGAATGCAGGTGACCTTGTGAACCCCTATATGGTGGTGCACAGCTGTTATCTCTGGGAGGTAGATAAAGTGTCTAGACCTGTGAGGCACCCTGTGAGGTGGGATGTTCTGCAGCACATTCCCCAGATCTGGGTCCTGGTTTCTGGCTGTCCAGAGGAGGGTGAGATCATACCTTCTTCTTTTCTGTTCTGCCTGCCTGGTTTCCCCTCCAAGAGAAGCAGCACAAGAAGGATATGTGGAAAGTGATAGGGTGGAATGATCGAACTGTTGTATGGCTTGGGTTGGAAGGGACTTTAAAGCTCATTTCATTCCAACCTCCCTGTGGAACACCTTCCACACCTTCCACTATCCCAGGTTGCTCCAAGTCTCATCCAACCTGGCCTTGGACACTTCCAGGGATGGGGCAGCCACAGCTTCTCTGGACGTCCTGTGCCAGGACCTCACCACCCTCACACTGAAGAATTTCTTCCTAAATCATCTGACTGGGGACTCCCCCAGCTGCTAGGGTGTAAATGTAACCAACCAAACAAGGATCCATCTGCAGCACCGTGAAGACAAATTCTGCCAATTCTTAGGTCTGAAATTTCTCTTCTTGCATATCACAGTGAGGATCCCCTGAAAGGAGTGTGAAGAACAGGCTGTAATGGATTTGGAGTGTGCTAAAAGGTGCTTAGGAAATTACAGGAAAATAAGAGAATTATGAGGGAACAGCACCTCAAAGAACTGGAAGGGCATTCTGGGTAGGTCACAGAATCGCAGAAACATGGAATGGTTTGGGTTGGAAGGGACCTGAAAACTCATCTAATTCCAACCCCCAGCCATGGGCAGACACACCTTCCACTAGACCAGGCTTCTCCAAGCCCTGTCCAACCTAGCCTTGGACCCTTGCAGATCACATCTTCTTTCTAGTTTCTCATGTTGGGCATCTGCTTTTCAACATTTTTCATGCCCCAGTAGAAAAGAAATTTCTGTCAAATGCAGAACATCTGTGATTCTGTTCTCTTTATTTTACTAAATAGCTGCAATGCCCAATGCACAGTGATTTGAACAAAGATCACTGTGAAGGGTTAAATATCCATATCCTGCATAGGTTTCAGGAGAAGATGCATCTCAGTTTCTGAAAACAGAAGCCAGCATCTGTCCTTCAAACAGTTCCTGAGGCACATGTTGTGTTCATTCTGATCAGCAATTTGGCACACATGAGGTATGGCTCATGATCCTGTTTTTGTGCAGTGATCAGCAGGTCTGGATGTGGTTTAAAAACAAGGATCAGCCATGAATCCTCATGCTGGAAATAGCAGGAGTCTCAGGTATCACAGGAGTCCCTGTTCTGAATAATCACATCAGCACTCAGACCTGAACTACGATCTTCAGGGGTTGGATGGGGCTTGGAGTAACCTGATCCAGTGGAAAGTGTCCCTGCCCATGGCAAGGAAAGTGGAACTAGAAGATCTGTAGGGTCCCTTCCAACCCAAACTCTTCTGTGATTCTGTGCTTCCATGATTCTGGGGCTCAGGTACCTGATGATAAAGGTACAGCTCTGTCCTCCTGACCTGTTGGAGTGGCTGCCCTCTGCAGCCTCTGAGCTCCCAGGCTATGGCTGGTCCAGCCCATGTCTGATCTCTGACAACAGCCATGGGAGTCACTACATGTGCCAGTCATGTCCTCTCCTTCAGCTACCCTCTCTTCTCCACCAAGAGCTATCAGGAGGGAAACGTGGCATACTGAAAGCTTTATCCACAATTCCTAAAGTGGGTCAGGAGCTCTAAGCTGAGAACCAGAAAAGTACCCAATAAAACAAAACCTCTGTGTTGTAAGGTCTTGGTTTTCATCTTTCCAAAATTAAATGTGTTTCAGTTAATGTTGGTTTAATCTTAATTTGTATTCAAGTGGTGATGTTCAAGGGTATATATGTGACAAGGGTATGTGTGGGGTCAAAAATCACTCTTTATGGTCTGGTCCTTTATCAGATGTGGAAGTCCAGTTCACTGCTCAGCGAAGTTTGTGGGGTGTGACACGATCAGTCCATCACTCTTCACAAAGGGTATCTAGAGAGCCATAAACTTCCATATCCTAAAATCCAGTCTGAATGGTTAAGGTAGAGCCTTTAGAGATAGAAAATGAAAACCTGCATTTGTTCTGAGGCAGGCAGAAATCCTCTCTATCTGCCTTTAAAGGGTCTTTAAAATCATGCCTTTAAAATGAACTTGCTGTGACATCATTATCTCTTATACAGCACAAGATTGACCTTGAAAAGCATATTAATTAGCTTCAAATGAACTTAGCAATTGCAGGGCAATCTTCCAGTTCATCATGAGATTAAAGCTGTTTTAGTGAGCATCTTCTGTGGTTTTGGGTCCTCTTGACCCTGGAGAGCTGAGCTGGCCTAGTTGTGATGATAATATGAAAGTAGATCTCTGCATTAAAAAGTTGCATCTAGGTGAGCCAAATTCCTTTTCAGGGGATTAATATAAATATTCCTTATGGGAGGGAGATTTTTGGGGGGAATTAAACAGAATTATTCGAATGGCCACAAGATGTCAGCACATTGCCATAGAAATTTCCAAATGGAGCAATTCATAGGGCAGGGGGAAAGCCACAACCATTAAGGAACAGTCTCGTCTAAGTAATGCATGCATAACTAAATCCCATAGGCACGGGCATGTAAATGTAATATCGATTACACAATGGTTTTTTAATTAATACATATTGCATATTATACATAAATAAATATTTTCTAATGTAAATGGCAAAAAAAAATGAGCTAAAGATGTCTGGGGTTTTAAGTTTTTCCACTTTTTATAGGAAAAAAAAGAGAACCTTTCTGTTAAAAACAAGGGTGTCTGAGGATGACTTTCTGCCAGCATGATTTGCTTTCAGGAAGAATGTTTTTCTAGAAGATAATGTTTTCTTTAAAAAAAAAGACAGAGGAAGAAAGCTGTCCTGTTTATGATAGATTCTGAGGCACAGCTGGGACATCACATGCTCCAACATCCCATGTAGAAATACATGAAATAAAACAAAAGGAATATTCACACTTTATCTGGGAACTCAAACTAATTCTCATTCATGTCCAGAGAAGGGCAACAGAGCTGCGTAAGAATTTGGAGCTCAAGTCTGATGAGGAGTAGATGAGGGAGCTGGGAAAGGGGGTCAGCCTGGAGAAAAGAAGGCTCAGGGGGGACCTTGTGGTTCTGCACAACTCCCTGACAGGAGGGTGCAATCCTCTGCTCCAGGGGAACGAGGGACAGGACAAGAGGAAATGGCATCAAGTTGTGCCAGGAGAAGTTTAGGTTGGATACCAGGGAACAATTCTTCCATGAAAGGGTTGTCAAGAATTGAAACAGGTTTCCCATGAAGTGTTGGGATCACTATTACTGGAAGTATTCAAAAAAACTGGCAGTGTTGCGTTAATGGTTGGACTTGATCTTAGATGTGTTTTCCAAACTTAATGGTTCTGTGATTCCCTAAGATTTGATGAATCATCGTCTTAGAAAACAATTTTTAGACACTGATCCCTGTCTTGAAACAGCCATTCAGTGTTCTTAGCTTTGCTGAAATATCCCCTACATATTTTTCTTTTCCAGAGGAGCACATCTGACTGGGGGTATGTTGGAGATCTGGTGAGTATTTTTCTTCCTCTGTGGAAAATAATATTGAACAAACTGGTTTTCTAGTTAACCATTTTTTTGGAAATCAATCCCTCTGTTTGTTCATTTCCTTGTTTTTACTGCAGGTTGGGTATTAACCTATTTTCTTTAAACAGAGAGCTGTTTGCACAATACTGTTGATACATCTGCTCTTGGAGGGAGAAGGGTATGGTAAATATGAAGAAATAAGCATCAAAAGTGATTAGACAAAGACAATGTCTTAATAAAACACTTAAATACTGTTATCCCTCTGCTGTGGTTTAACCATTTACAACACTAGGTCAGTAACCAATGCTTCAAGTCTTCTCTATTTAGGACTTTTATTGAAAATGTGAAATGCATCTCTCCCCTTCACTATATGATGTTCAGGATTACTGTGTAGCTTTCCATGCTGGATTGCACTCATAGAGTCATTCCAAGGTTTGGCTGCATGGTGAAAAACATTCCAGCTTTAAAAATACCCTCTTGCAACTGACATGTTATCATGAACTATATTCACATGAATATCCTGCCACAATTTCCAGGTAAAATTATGGAGATGTCCTGCACTTGAGCTCATGTCCCCTCTAGCTGCCATATTGTAAGGAGAAGCAATTAAAAAAGTAGCACTGAGACTATAAAAATGATTGACATTGTCCTCTAGGGCATTTTTTCCAGCAGCACCCTAATTTTATTGACCGATTTTGTCAAATGCAGGTGGAGGATGATGACAAGATAGGTCTTTACAGCTACAAGGTGCAATCCACCATCACATCCAGGCTGGCCAACACAATGATCCAAGCCAAGATGGTGAACAACGCCAGGCGGCCGCAGCCCATCATGTTTGATGTGCAAGTCCCCAAAGGAGCTTTCATCGACAACTTTACCATGTAAGCAGTGGTCAGGTGTCAGCCTCGTCTTCTGGAAGCATTCAAGTGGGCTAGGAAGGAAGTATTTGTTAATGCAAAAAGCACTTATTGTTTTCCAGGTTCAGTGTAATTTTTGCAGAGCTCATGTCATCAGCCTGTCGGTCTGTCCAGGTCTCTGTCTCCAGTAATTAGTGAGCTGTTGGTCAATATCAACA
Organism: Acridotheres tristis; assembly: GCA_037013685.1. Taxonomy (NCBI): domain Eukaryota; kingdom Metazoa; phylum Chordata; class Aves; order Passeriformes; family Sturnidae; genus Acridotheres; species Acridotheres tristis. The sequence continues at coordinate 3,900,102 of CM072885.1, forward strand.
AAAATGGACAAAAGTCTCAAACAGACTAAGCCCTCACCTTGCCAGATCAAAGGAGGGAAACCCAAATCAGAGCCCTCATTGAACAGAAACTGGGCTGGTTCAGTATCCATTCAGAGAGGCAGCAGCCAGGCTGCTGGTCAGGAGATGTCCTGATCCATGTTCCAAAACAGTCATGATATCAGGATCTGCCTGCCCAAAGCATGGGGAAAGTGTGAAGGAGGTGGGGGAAAGCAGATCCTCCTCAGAGCACAGTGGTGCTGGCTACTTGAAATAAAAATCTGGTAGGAAAAAAGATAAAGCTTTAGTGAAAATCAGAGTTCATTACTTCAGGGTTAAACAAGAACCTTGTTATTTCATTTCCCACCAGCTTAAATTTCACTGATGTAAACTGAAGAAACAGTCCTCAATTGTAAATGTGTTTCTTTTGCAAGCTGACTGTGCTTCTCTCTCCTAGGGATATCAATGGTATCACATTTACCAGCCATATTCGGGAAAAATCTGAAGCCAGGAAAATGTACGCTCAAGCAAAAGCCAGAGGCAAAGCTGCTGGAATAGTCAGGTATAGACACTCTGGCATACTGGTTTTGTACTGAACTTACTCACAGGAGAACTGAGAACATCCCAGGAGGGGATAGATGAGGGGGAATCCTAGAAAGGAAAATGCTTACTTACAGCAGCTCTGATATTTAATTGCCACAGACTTAAACTGTGTTTCACCTTTCCGCTTGCTAAAACATCCTGTGCTAACAGACAGCTGCAGCTCCCTGGCAGAGGCCACAGTTAGAATCAAAAGCCTCAATCTAAACCAAAGTGCAAAGAAGCTTCTTGTATTTTCTCAAAAATAACCTCACAGCTGACTTTTCAGGAGCAATGCCTTGGATATGGAAAACTTCCAAACTGAAGTGAATGTGCCCCCAGGAATGAGGATCCAGTTCCAGCTTCACTACCATGAAATGATCCGAAGGAAGCTGAGCTCCTACGAGCATGTCATCTCTGTGAAGCCAGGACGCCTGGCCAAGCACCTGGAGGTAAAACAGAGCTGAGATGTGTAGGAAGAACCCCACAGGTGAATCCTTGCTGAGAAAGCACCCATGGTTTTCAGGGAGGTGTCCCTGGCCATGGCAGGGGGCTTGGAATTGGATGAACTTTAGGATCCCTTCCAACCCAAACCTTTCTGTGATTCTAAGACAAATCATGGTTGTGGAGGGATAACCAGAGATCATCAGCTCTCCTAGGACACTACTTCATGAAGTTGGGGTTTTTTGTGAAAAGGACTGTTCCAAATAAATAGCAAGCATTGTTTGTTTTCCTTCAGTCAAGTTTACACAAGAGTATAAAAATGTCCAAGCTTGTTTGCCCAAATGGTTCTGACGTGAATCAGTCACGATTCAGGAGATTCTCAGCTGTGTTTACAAGTGGAGACAGGACACATTTGTTCCTCACTAGACCTCCAAACCCTGTCCAACCAGGCCTTGGACCCTTCCAGGGATGGGGCAGCTCTCCATGATAAATGTCTTCCCTTCCTGCCTTTAGGTGGATGTCCGCATCATCGAGCCGCAGGGGCTGCGCTACGTGCACGTTCCTAATTCACTTGGGGATCACTTCAATGGAATCACCACCATCTCCAAGGGAGAGAAAAAGGTAACCACCCACAGACTGGAATTAGCACAAAATCTCCAGTTTTCACACTTACTCTACACAGTCCTGGCAAATTTTGTACTTGCTGGAAGCATGCAGTAATGTCTAAAAATCTGTCTTTAATCCCATAGTAATATGCCAGGCAGTATTGTTTCCTGATATTCAAATTCACCCTCATTCCTAGTTTAGCAAATTATTTCAGAGGTGTCTTACGTTCTCAGGCAATTTCAGGCTATCCAGTTAAAACAGAAAAAAATGCCATAAAGTCTGCATGATGAATCTAATGACTAATGAAAATGTTTCCTACTATTCAATTCACAGACAAATGGCAATCTTCTTTGTTTAGGAGAAAAGGTGAATTAGAAACCTATTAAAAATGTTGAAAAAATTAGGGATAGTTTCAACTAGGAAAATGTTACTAAAACCCAATGTATTGCTTAATAGAAATGGTTTGCACAGCTCTAGCTGAAAGATTTGGTGCTGTAGATGGGTCATGTGATTTCTGTCACAGTTGCTACTACTGAATCAACACATCCAGCAAACCTTAGTGCTGTTTTTCTTCTGAAGTGACAAGGTCCATTTTCCACAAATAATTAGAGCAGGAAAATGTTCAGTGAAATGAGCTATTTCACGAAGATGTGGAGTCTCTTTGTGTGAGTCATCCCCCTCTCACACAACACCTGGCTGACAGATGATCTCTCCTCACTTCAAGGCTCACGTTTCTTTCAAGCCAACAATGGCTCAGCAGCGAAAATGCCCCAAGTGCTCGTCCACGGCCGTGGATGGAAATTTTGTGGTGCAGTACGATGTGAACAGAGAAACCACGGGGGGAGAACTGGAAGTAAGTGTGGCTGCTCAGCTGGGACCAAAGAGCTGTGAATAAAGGAATTGCTGTCCTTGAGCAAACTGTGCTAGACTTCATCCTTCAGGGGAATAAGCATGAGGACGAGCTCTGTATCCAATTGAAAGAACAGAGGGATTTTAAGTGGGCAGAATGGATTTATTTAATTTATGACTAAGACATGGGCTTACATATAGTAGGAGAAGATTCCTGTCATGTCCAAAAGCCAATGTCTTTATACCTGGCAGCACTCTGGTGATTTAATGTAGAATCAGAGGATGGAGTCATTGGATGTTGTACCAATACATCACAAGGAGACAACCAGAACATCACCATTTTTATGTTAACATGAAGCTGAGTTATGGGGTTGAATTATTACAGGCAGAACAGTCTTTTTCAAAGCATTTTTCATTCCTTCCTATGCTAGGGCATGGAAGTTGTCTGAGAACGAGGCTCTGCTTTTATTGAATAAAAATAGTGGAAGGCTACAGAAATGTGCAGAGCTGAAAGTTAAAACTGGCCAATAAAGAAGACAAAAATACATAGGGAAAAATGATTAGTTCATTAAGAAGATAAGATTTTTCTGCTCTGTCACTGTCTTGAGTTTTCTGAAATCTTTTCTATACCTCATGTCACCGTGATTTTTTAATTTTATTTTGCAGATTTTTAATGGCTATTTTATTCACTTCTTCGCTCCGGAAAATCTTGATCCACTGCCCAAAAACATTTTATTTGTTATAGATGTCAGTGGCTCAATGTGGGGACTAAAAATGAAACAAGTAAGTGTTTGACCTCTGTTGCAAAATGAACGTCCTGCCAACTTTCCCCATGTGCTTTACCATGCAGTTCTATAGCACACTGGCATGTAAAATTACCAGCCTAATTTGGAGAATATTTGGAATCAAAAACTTCATTATTTTACCCCATTATTTATAATGCTTCTTCCTTGATTCAAGGAAGAGGTGGTGCCAGATTTTAACTCTAAATTTAAATTTTAATGGACAGATCACAAAATATTTTGCAAAGGCTCTGACCCACTTTTTCTCTAATGCTCCATACTGAATCCTGGGAAAGTCTCAATGGGGATACTACATCCCTGCTTTCCAAACATGGATGAATTGTTGACAGCCCTCTGAAGACCACTAAGGATTGTTTAGACAGCATAACCCATAAAGGGGAAAAAATGTTAAAATAAGATACTTTAGTCTGCAAGAGAAAATACTTCAAGAAAGATAATCAGCCTCCAAATATGCAAACAATTGCTCTGAAAGGGAAACTCAACAACTGACTTGCATGCCCAGACAGGGTAGAATAACGTGGAATCAGATGGATTTGCAGCAGGAAAGGTTTATATTACACATTTGGGAATATTTCCCCAACATTTCCCCATACATTGGGAAAACTCTGTAGGTGTGAGTGAGGAGTTTGGGAGATTGTATATCATGAGTCTGTCACTGAAGGGTTTTAAGAATTGACTGGACAAACATTAGCTGGGGATCATCCAGTATATTTGAATTTCCTTCAGAGCACCAACAGTAAGGCTTGGCAGATTGCTCTAGGGGAAATCTGTGCTGCAAAACTGGGGTACAGGTTTATTGTCACTTGTTTAAATCACACATCTTCAAAGAGATGTTACCCAGTCTGAAATGACTGCAGACAGAGCTAGGTCTCCTGAGCTGATCCCATCTCTCCTGAACCACAAATGTTTCTCTCTTTCACTTCACTCTGTGTTAGCAGGAGTTAAGCAAGTTGAGTCACATGAATGTATCCTTCCTAACTGCAATTTTTCTGAATATCTTTGATGAAAATTTCGACATTATGCAAGAAGTGGCAGAGGGGGGGAAAAGAGATTTAGATAGCAGATGCTAATTTGGATTTCAGTTCTCATGTGCTTATTCCTCAGAGGCTGATATTTGCCTGTGGTCACAAGTTAGGAAGAGGCTTTCACAAGCAGGAAGCATAAACCTGTCTTCTCTTAAACTTCTCCTCAGACCATCGAGGCCATGAAGGCAATACTGAGTGAGCTCCGTGCTGCTGACCAGTTCTCCCTGATCGACTTCAACCACAACGTCCGGTGCTGGAGAGACAATCTGGTCTCAGCCACCCCATCGCAGGTGGAAGATGCTAAGAAGTACATCCAGACAATCCATCCCAACGGGGGTATGAGGTTTTCATTGCAGGGTGCTCACAGAAGTTGCTTGTCACAAGAATGGGTACCTCAGACAACCTTCAGACTGTCAGAGTATTCCTAAAAAAAGAATCTGATTCCCAAAACACGAAAAGCGTAAAGAGGACCAGAAATTGCAGTTTATTGTATTAGGGGATGGGATAGAATTTCTTTCTATGTCGGATAGAACACAGACCACAGAATAGCTGCCTTTAATCTATTTTACCTCCTGTCCTAGAAATCCCAAATACCATTGAAAGATGAAGTCCTTCTCATAGGCCTGGATCAACAGGCAGATGAAATATTCCCTAAGCAGGGAATCACAATCGTTTGCCCTGGGCTGACAGCCAGCTGAACATGAGCCAGCAGTATGCTCAGGTGGCCAGGAAAGCCAATGGTGTCCTGGCTTGGATCAACACTTTTGTGGCCAGCAGGACCAGGCCAGTGACCCTCCCCCTGTGCTGGGCACTGGTGAGGCCACACCATGTTCAGTTTTGGGCCCCTCTCAACAGGAAAGGGGCTGGAGCATGTCCAGGGAAGGGCAACAGAGCCAGGGAAAGGTCTGGACCACAAGTCCCACAAGGAAGAGCTGCAGGAATTTATGGACAGGGTTTAATGGCAGACTGGGGTTAATGGTTGGACTTGATCTTCGAGGTCCAACCTTAATGATTTCACGATTCTATGAGCTACTAAATGCCATGTGGGCAAAATGTTTATCCTTTTGTGCCTTCATTCCCTGTCTGATAAACAAGGACAGATGCCTTTTTCAGCTGTACAGGTCTTTGGAAGGGGCTTACAATGATTTTAATCTGCCACTCTCTGAAGTGCAGTTCTAGATTTGTTATTCAGTTATTTGTGCATCAATATTGTGGAGAGACTCTCACTGACATCAGAGCCTTCTGGTGCTGTGTCATCTTCATCTCCAGAAGTTTTCACTACAATGAACATGAAGTTTTAGACTTCTCCAAAATCATCAGTGTGCTGGGAATAGGAAACCAAGCAGCTATATGAGTGACTGACTTTGTTAGCCCAAAAGAATTGACAGATAAGCTTAGAGAACAGCTTCCATACAGCAAAGCCAGTTTAAATACAGTATTTTATTATCTTGTCTCTCGAGCTGCTGATTTTTTTCTTTCTTGACAAAGAAAATACCTATTTTCTCACTGCTCTGCCTTCAGATTTCTGTTCCTCTCATCCTGATTTCTTACTCTGCTCCTTCTGTGTCACAAATCAAACATTAGATAAGCTCAGCAAACATACACCTCTGCTTGTCCAAGGAATGGGCTGATGGCCAGAAAAGGAAGATTTTCCATGCTCTCATTAAATCTCCTGCCTGCAAACTCAGTAATTCTTCACACACCAAGTAATTACCAACACCACAAATGGTCACGCTGGAATTAGTGAGGGGGAGTGGAAGGACCTCATGAAGAAAACCGTGTGGGATGTAAAAGGGAACCAGAGTGCAGAAAGGTGCACCTACACGTCAGAGAGGAGGCGTTTTGCAGCTCTTGTCCCTCTTAACTCCACTAGAATCTTAGAACTGATCTGGATTCAACAAGAATAAAAAACTTGTTTTCTTCATTGTGTCTTTGACAGGCACAAATATCAATGAAGCTCTTCTCCGAGCCACTTTCATCCTGAACGAAGCCAAAAGTTTAGGCATGTTGGACCCCAACTCAGTTTCCATGATTGTATTGGTATCTGATGGAGACCCAACAGTAGGTAAGGATCCTGCTTTGGGTGAGAAGAGAGGCTGGTGGGGTAAGACTGAGAAAAGCAAGTAGACAATTTGGCAGTAAGTTTAAAAAATTCCACTCATCTTTCTTCCAATGCCTTGTGCTCCCCTTTTGCCAAGTGCTCGAAGTGCCACAGGGCTTTGCACAGAAGCTGTCAAAAGATGAGCAGCTTGTTATTCAGGTTGATTTTTTTGCAATTTAGAGCTGCACAAGTCCTGTAGGACAGGTAATCAAAGCAGTCTTAGAGGAATTGAACTTTTGAGCAACCTGGTCTAGTGGAAAGTGTCCCTGCCCATAGCAGGGGGGTTGGAACTCAGTGATCTTTAAAGTTTCTTTAAACACAAACCATTCTATGATCCTATGATTGTATGATTTCCTCTTCTTATGACCTTAGATCCCACAGATCTATGCAGTCACAAGCATAACATCAAAAGCAGGAAATGAGAGTGGAAAGCAAATTAACTTGGATTGAATTTGGTACAGGTCAAAGCAACTGCTGACTTGAAGATGTCACCTCCAAAAAGTCTGCCATTAAAAATAAGCCTGAAAAAAAACCCCACTTCCAATGATGACAGAGAACATCTTAAGTATGAGAAACGAAGTAACATCTTAATGGAGATGTCTTAATCTGCAGAGAGTTTGAATCACTAATTCTGGGTGAACTCTAGATGTACTAGAATTTCAAATCCCCTAGGAAGTTACTAAGAGCCCTGGATGTACAAAGAAAATGCATCAGATACCAGAAAAAGTGTCCAAAAGGATTGTCTTCAGTGCACTTTGTTAATTACTGTCTAGAAGCTCAAACATTGCTGTAGGCAATAGAAATTTGGCATTGAGCTTGCTATCTGGATTCCCCTAATATCCAGAGACACAGGGAGAGCAGGAACGTGCTCACCCTGATGGAGACTTTTCTGTTGCTCAGGTGAATGTCACCCTTTCTGTGTCTCCAAGGTGAGCTGAAGCTGACAACAATCCAGAAGAACGTGAAGCAGAGCATAAAGGATGAATTCTCTCTCTTCTGCCTCGGGATTGGGTTTGATGTAGATTACGATTTCCTGCAGAGAATTGCAACCGACAACCGTGGCATGGCCCAGAGGATTTTTGGAAATCAGGAGACTTCTCTCCAAATGAAGGTGAGTTTCTGCCTCATTGCCTCTGAAACTCTCCTGTTCTGTTCACATCACAGCTGTAATTCCACTAGCATGAGGTTCTCAAAACCCATCATTTCTTCTGGAGAGTCCTGCAAGATATCAATCATATTTCAGTTTAAGTGGTCTGAGTTACACTTTTAGTAATATCTATAGCACATACTTTACTTCTCTGTGTAGGATTAATATTCTATAAAACAGCCTTAACTATAAGAAAATATTTTCTGAATTAAAATTAAGGCCTGGATGTTACTTTAGGCCCTTTCATTACTAACAAAACCACTAGATATAAATGCTAAATTATAATCCAGACTTAGCCAATGTTAGAAAAAGTTCCACTCTAGCTCTGGCTCCAAATCAATGAGCAGGAATTGCTGCTGATCAAACTCTGACATCCTTATACTGTGCCTGTTCCCTGATTTCACCATCTGTACAAGAATTAGATGGGGAGTAGCTGTGTGTCTTACACAGTAGCCCAGAGCTGACCATCCTGAGGAAGGATTCACACACATCTGTGTTCAAGAATTTTAGGTCTAGGAAACAGCACAGCCCATGGACTTCTGACCATCCTTTGACTTTTACAAGACTTGTACCACATATTCTTGCTGTACCTCCTTAAAAGTGTGCCAACTATGAAGAAGTCAGCATTCTATGAGATGAGGAAATTCCCTCTTGCTCATTAGGTCTCCAGGTTTTGTCTCCCACTGTCCCTTCAGTAAGAGTGGCCTGTGCAAGAGTCACTTCATGTACAACAAACTCACTTCTCATTCCCCTTCCCTCTCAGAATTTCTACAACCAGGTCTCCACCCCGCTCCTGAAGAAGATTCAGTTCAACTACCCCCAGGAGTCAGTGTCAGATGTCACCCAGAGCAGCTTCCACAACTACTTTGGTGGCTCAGAGATAGTGGTGGCTGGGAAGGTCGACACAGAAAACCTGCAGCACCTGGAGAGCGTGGTCACAGCGACTGCAGTGAGTGAAGGTGTCCCTGGGATACCTGCTCAGGGCATTTGGGCTGGTCCACTCCCTCCTCTGTACAGCCTCCCTGCTGAAGGTTAATGCCAGAGGAGGGTTTTGTCCCCTTGAGTTCTGGGTGGGAACGTGGGGATACTCATGGGGAGATTTTCCCAATAGTGTTTCACAACAGCTTCAAGTACAGCCAGGAATAGTCACTCCCTGCACCCTGCAGCCTGCCAGAGGAACTTCCTTCTAATAAATGTACCAAAAAGATTAAATTTAGACAAAAGTATGGATTTTCCTCCATGCTTTATGGAGATGCAGGAGCGATCCGCTAAGGCAACTCCTTTCATGACTGAACTTCCCACCACCAGGGAGTTCAGGCTGGTGGATCTACAGCACATCAAGTCCTAACACTGTCCTTTTATGTGTGATGAGACTTTCCCCATGTTTTCAGGGCTGCTCTTCCAGGTGGATTGAGATGGGATGACAATATTACATCCAGACCCTTCTTTCTGAGGAGAAATGGAATTATCTGCAATTCTTAGAGGGCATAGGAGTTATCATTTGTCAGTTGCTGGAAAAAACCCAAACATCGTCAATATTTTTTCCTGCCAGAACACAATGCAGTCCAATGATCTGTGTGAGAAAGTGGAATTTGGTTTGTGTTCTTCAGTGGAATTGGATGTAAAAAGCCAGAGGGGAGGATTACAGAGCTCTGTCAAGAGCCTCTTCTCTTGGCATGAGGTAGTACCTCTTGGGCTACTGTTAACAGCTCCTTGAACTACTTTAATCCACTGTCACAGAAGTGTCTTTAAGACAAGGACCCCCTGCTACATCTTTCCTCTCCACTGCAGTCAGGCCAACAATGCTGAGACTTTCTGATCTAGAAGTGACCAAGGGCAGAGCCCGAGAGGGTCCTTAACACCAACCAAGAGGGGAATTCAAGGCACCCCATTCTTCTGGCTCCTGTCCCTCATCTTTCTCTCTCTCTGACTGCACAGGCAAATGCAGAGCTCGTCATGGAAACCCTGAGAGATGTTGAAGAGCTGGATGGATTCATGAAGAAGGACAAGTATGCAGATCCTGAATTCACAAGGAAGCTGTGGGCCTATCTGACTGTCAACCAGATGATGGCAGAGAGGTGAGATGTGCTCAAACAGACCTACTGTGGGGCTGAGGGAATGAAATTATGGAGATTTACTTTATGGAGCCTGAATGAGAGCCATGGAGCAGCTCAGGATTAATCCTCTCAGCCTTTCCTCTTGCAACACCACTTGGCTCTGTGACCCCTCCATGACAGAATTGCCATGGCAGCTGCCCTGTAGCGCTGCTAACCAGGAGTTCTGCTTCTGTTTCCACCCAGAAACGCAGCCCCCACTGCAGCTTTGAAGAGGAACATCACCAAATCCATCCTGCAGATGTCTCTGGACCATCACATCGTCACCCCTTTCACGGCTATGCTGATAGAGAATGCTGAAAAGGATGAGATAATGCTGGCAGACCAGCCCAAAGACCCCAGGAAGGGCTGCTGCCCAGGTAAGTGTCTCCTCTGGCCAGTACTGTGTCTCAAGTTGTGTGAAAACATCCTCTGGTCTGAGTTAGGGACACAAGGAAGAAGATGCTGACAGAGATTTGACCTGTGCCATTTTCAGTCCTGCTGTTGTCTCCCAGCTCCTGTTTCCCCTTACTCCTCTTCAGAGCAGGGTCAGCAGATGTGAATGTTAGCCCAGCATATTCAACAAACCAAGTTTCATGGATTGTTTAAGATCATGGTGCTTTATAAACTGAATGGGAGAGAGACAAGTTACTTCCTCCTGTCTCCATCATGGTAAAGGCACAGAGAGCTCTAGTACAAATGAACATGATCACAGATATTAAATGCTGGCACTTCTTTGAAACCTTTATTCACATGGGTCATCCTAGAGCATGTAGGAAGAGCCCTGCCTTTTCTCAGGCACCTCAAACTCAGGACCCAATTCAGCAAAGCTTTTACCGTATGCTGAATTTTTTAAAGTCAGTTTTTTTCTTGGCAAAACACTTCAGCCCTTACATTGGAGGCTTTGCTTAAAGAGGGGGCTGCTCTCATGAATGAGAGATAAAAAGCCAGGCTCCATTTTTTCACTGATAACTTATGGTGAGCTATCTACCCTCATAAGTCATATCTCATTGATGAAGACACTGGAGCAAATCCAGCCTTATGTCATTACACAAATCTGTTGTAAATGGTGTTGCACCTGCTTGACATTGGTATAACAACACCAGGCTTTGATCTACTGCAGTGCTCTAAAAATTACACTATTAAATATGTCAGCACTTACAGAACCCTAATTGTGATTGTCATCTAACAGGTACTCTGGGATTAACTCCAAATGCACCCAATAACAACAAAGGGATCCCAGCCTGGGCCAATGTCACAGCTGTGCCAGTCAGCTTCATGCCTGAGCAAAGGAGCCCACCTGTGTCCTCTCTGAGCATCAACAGAGGTAAAACCTACAGCATTTCTCTGCAAAGGAGCACCAGACACATCAAAACTCATCACCTAATGACTTACCACCACCCCTACAAGTGTTTCAGGCCAGGCTGCATGGGCATTTGAGCAACCTGGTTGAGTGGAAGGTGTCCCTGCCCCTGGAACAAGATGGTCTTTAAGGTCCCTTTCAACCCAAGCTTTTTCTTTATAAATTATGGAGTAATTTTGATTTTGAATAGATGAACCTGTAAAAATATGCTGTAAGCTACAAAGATGAAACTGTTTTGGATCCTAATAGGATCTAAAGTATCTAAGTGACTTCATGAGCTGCTGTGTGCTCTCCTGAGGCTGAGGCTGAGCTGAGCTCAACTTTACCTTCTCTGCAGTAGCAAAGTTACCTCCATTGTAAATGACAGATGAAAGCTATTGGAGAGTTACTGCTGTTGTAAATGGGAGATAAATGTTCTGTGGTAGATAAAAATCTCTGAGTGTGCTGGTGACTGATGGATCCTGTTAATTCTTGGGCCTTTGCCACAGTTTAGTGGCAGTTTATTTGAGCAAGCCAGCTGTGAGAACCACTGCCCATAAACACGGTGTTACCACAATAACTCTGTGTGTGATGTGTGTATTTATGTAGTGATCACACAAAGAGCTCTCAAACTCCCTCTCAGCACAGGGAAATCTCAGCCACCACCAGCCCAGCAGGAGCTGGGCAGAGCTTTGCACTGCAAGGCAAGGCTGGAAGCAGCTGCCTTCAGTGATGGGTGCAGGTGTTCGTCTCATCTGAGGCAAATTTTAAAGGATATATGAATTTCTGAGGGGCCCAATCCTGTCAGGTTGTTAAATACACTGTGAGAACAAGTCCTGGATTATATTCCTCAGTGGGATTAGTGGGCAGGATGTGTCTTTACCTGGCATCAGTATGGTTCACTGCATTTGGCAGCTCTCAAACCAGGAATGCCACTTCCTTCCCTTAAACCAGGGCACTGTATGAGGAGGTTTTTGTGAGGAGCATCTGAGAGCTTTTTTAGCTACCTTAGGGTAGAAAGGGCACTCATTTTACTATGAGGAGTCACAAAAAGTGCTTCAAAATCCTTTTGAAAAGCTTTTGTGTCCGTTCCCTCTAGGGGAGGTGCTGACCTGCTTCTCACACTTGTTTGTTTTCCATGTTTCAGTGGACAATGACCCACACTTTATCATACACCTGCCCAAGAGCCAACAGAACATCTGCTTCAATATCAACTCGGAGCCTGGGAAGATCCTAAACTTGGTTTCTGATCCTGGCACTGGTGAGAAAAACATGACTTATTGTACAGCACATCCTTTTTCTCTTGGGTCTGAAAGGTGTTCAGAGGGACCAGGGGAATTGCCTACACGAGGGACTCTGTGCTGGCAGGAGTGTGGCCAGCATGCTGAGGGAAGTGGTTATTTCCCTCCACATGTGGAGCATCATGTCCAGTTTGGGCTTTGCCAGTACAAATGAGATGTTGACAAACTGGACTGAATTCAGTGGTGGCCATAAAGATAATTTTGAGGCTGGAGCAGAGGACAGAGAGGGAGAGGCTGAGACAGCTGGGTTTGATCAAGCTTAAGAAAAGAAGTGGTGGATCCATGGTGGGTGTTGTTGCTGTGTTCAACCCCGTGAGCAGAAGGTGAAGGTGAAGCCTCACACATCTCCAGGGTGCACAGCTAAGGGACAAGGGGCTACAGAAACAAGGTGCAACAGGTGAAACTCAGAGTAGAAGTGAGCTACTGGGGAAAACTCTTTCACTCTGAGGATGGCCAAACACAGGGAAAGCAGCCTGTGGAATAACAGAACAGTTGAATTGGTAAAGACCATAAAGATTATCAAGTCCAAATTTTAACCCAGCACTGCAAACCCCACCATGAAACCATGTCCCCAAGAGTGACACCCACAGGTTTTTTGAACATTTTCAGGAATGGTGACTCTACCATTTCCCTGGGCAGCCTGTTCCAATGACCACTCTTTCAGTGAAGAAGCTTTCCCTAATATCCAATCTAAACCTCCCAATGCACAATCTGAGGCCATTTCCTCTTCTCCTATGCATCCCCTACACTGCACCTGAAGGGGTTTTGCTCCCACTCCCAGTGAGATCTAACAGCAATGCCCACCAGATTATTGTGCTAAAGGATGGAACAGTGGCATCAGGAGACAATTTAATTAATTATTCTCTTCTCTTGGCTGAAGAAATGAGAAAAACAGGCGGTAAGAGGGATTCCTGTTTCTGTTGGTCCCATGGTGCTCCCTGTTGAGATCAGAACTCCAAGTCTCCAGGCAGTGCTCCAAGACTGAGGCAACGTTTCCTTCTCTGCTCTTCACAGGAGTTGTGGTCAATGGGCAGCTTGTTGGGGCCAAGAAAGCAGAGAACAAGAAACTCAACACATACTTCGGCAAAATTGGGTTTTATTTCAAAAAGAAAGGCCTGAAAGTGGAGATCACCACAGAAACAATAACTCTGAAAGATGGCTCTTATGCCATCACACTGACCTGGGCTGACACAGGGCACATCATTCGGAAACAGTGAGTTGATCATTTTTACCTGTTCCCACCTAATTCTGTTTGAGATACCCTCAGGGTTCCTGCCATGTTGCCTTGGTTTGAAGGACGAATGTCTGCTAAGAAAGGCAGGAGCCTTTCTTGAAATGGAGAATGTAAACCTTCTCCCTCCAAATTATAATAATTTTGAAATTAAGAGGCTCTCAGGCAAAGATATGAGAAGAGGAATAACAGTTTTTTACTAGGAAAATTAAAATAAAAACACAGTTATACAAAACAACAAAACAGTGACAGAGTCAGAATACAACCTGACACCCCATCAGTCAGGGTGTTGGCAGCAGTCCCATTAAATGGTGGCTGCATCCTCCTGCAGTGACAGATGTGGTTCAGTTGGAGCAGTGCTCCTGTAGAAGGTGCAGTTTTCCTCTGCAGGTCCAGTGATAATGTAGAAGAATCTGGTTTTCCTCTGGAATCAGTGGAAAAAGGCCACTCTGATGTTCCAAATCTCAGGTTTTATGTAGGTAGGAAATGTGTGGCTCCCCCTGGGTGGAGCATCTCCCAATGGGATGATGTGATTTTATCAGTCATGCAGTGGCACTCAATGGCCCATTAACAGGTGATACCTTCCTGGAGGAAGGATGGGTTGTGGAAAAGATAAAGACCACTGCCCTATCTAGTTTTTAAGAGATGGCCCATTAGCAGAGAATATCTCCCACAGAGACAAGGATCACTGCCCCACCTGGTTTAACAGATGGTGATAGAATACACACCCCTGGTCACATCCTATATTGCAACTCAAGACACATGCCATGACTCACATCACCCAGGAGAGCTTCCCCTGCAAATTAGCAGCTGTCAGCCATGCTGGACACCCTATAGCACTGTCTAGGCAACAGAACCACATCCAAAATCTCCATTCACCATAGGAAGAGCTTAAATTTGTAGGAGAAATTAGGTTGCCTCAGCATGGGGATGAAGTGTCTATTTGTTAGGCACTGTCCTGCCAGATCTCTGGGTACCACTGCCAAGGCTCAGGGTTTTTAATGGATCCTCTGACATTTCTGCCATCCCTGTGGGATGGTTCTGGATGCCTGAGTGAATGCCAAGGGGCTGAGAGCAGTTGTGTGGGCAGATGAGCTGATCCTGCTCTTTGGTCCCTCTCTGCCAGGCTCCTCATATCTGTGAAGAAAGAAAGCAACGTTACCATCACTGTGGGGGAGGAGATGTCTTTCATGGTTTTGCTGCACCGTGTGTGGAAGAAACACCCAGTGAATGTTGACTTCTTGGGCATCTACATTCCCCCAGAAAACCAGTTCTCTCCTGCAGCTCACGGGCTGATAGGTAAGGGCTGGGGTGCAGGCAGTGGCAATAGGGGACATGACGAAGGGGTTTTGCCAGATCTTGGATGGAATTTTATAGAATCATAGACATAAAATATCCTGAGTTGGAACGGACCCACAAGTTCAGCTCTTGCACAGGACATTCCCAAGAATCCCATAAGGTGCCCAACAGCATTTTCCAAATGCTCCTTAACTCTGGTTTGGTGCTGTGACCACTTCCTGGGGAGCCGGTTCCAGTGTCCAGCCACCCTCTGGGTGAAGAACCTTTTCCTAATATCTAGTCTAAACATCTCCTGGCACATCTTCATGCTGTTACTGTGTTCTGATGGAAAAGGTGTGGAAATTATTCAAAAACAGAATAGGGACACTCCTGTAATGTCCTGGAAACCCCAAGAACACTGTGGAACATCAGGGACCAGGAGATTTTTCGTTATTCCAGCTGGGGAGGGTGTTTCAAAACAGACCTGAGTAGACTTGGTGACAGGACTGAAACAGGACTTTCCCTGCCTGGCTAAACTGCTGCATGCTGAAAATAAAAAGAACGAAACAAACTCCTCAAAACTTTCTGAGGAAATTTCTGTGCAAACATCTGTAATCAGCTCTTCCCTCAATGACAGTCCTGTCTGTGGTATAAAACAAAAGCAAGGTCTCAGTTCAGAAGGCAAATCAACTTTCTGAGTCCTGGACCCACCCAGAACTCTTTTTGAGGTGCAGAGATTGTTTTCCCAATTACTGAGACACAGAGCGCCCTGATCCATGCAGGATTGGTTTGCCTACTGGAGTTAGTTTGATTTTCCAGAAGTGCCTGGCAGCAGCTGACATGGAGCTTCAAAGGTCAGGACACACAAACAGCTTTAAACCTCTCCCTGACCAGGTCAGTTTGCATCTGAACCAGAAGTGTCAATCCACCACCAAACACCTGGGCAAGCTCCAGAGAAACCACAAGCCATCATGGAAGTGAAGGGCAACAAGTTCACCGTGACCAGGTAGGAATCATGTGCTTTATTGCTCTTTCTAAATCAGTTCTGCCCTTAGAGCTGCCCAGCATCTGACTTTGAAAAGTGCCTGGAATCCCCAGAATAGGCCCATGAGGTCACAGAACTGTAAAATTAATTGCGTTTTGTGGTTATTTCCACTTCCTGCTGGTGGAAGACACAACTCCCTCCTTTGGCAGATCAGCACCATATTGAGCAGGATGCCCAATGTCTCCTTGTTTATTTGCCATGTTGTGACCCTCCTCTGGGTGTCCTCTCCCTGCAGGGGCGTGCAGAAGGACTACAGGACAGACCGTGTGCAGGGGACTGACGTGCTGTGCTGGTTTGTGCACAACAGTGGCAAAGGCTTCATAGATGGCCACTACAGGGATTACCTGGTCCCCCACCTCTACAGCTTCATGAAGAAACCCTGAATGCTCCAGTTTAGTACAAAAAATTCCCATCTGCTCCTTCATGCCCAAACAACTGCTCTGAGCAGCAGCTGTCAGCCTGTCACACCAGGGTGACTGGAGGCGACCCCACCACTGTTTGCTTTGTTTTATCAGTGTTTCAAAGACATGTAAACTCCCTTTTCTGCTGAGAAATGAAATCTGTAATAAAGTGACATGCTGGGTTGGAGGAGGTGTCTTCCTCTTGCCATGTCTGATTTAATGGGCTGTAAACTCCATTAAAAATTTCTATTTTCTAATATCCATTTCATAGTAGAGGTGTAACAGTGCTGTGGCTCCTGCAGTGTAGTTAACACACACAATCAGGTTTAATACGTATTTAATACTTACATCTTTGTGTTTCCAGACTGCTGGGAAAATTTAAGTTCATACAATGCTGGACTGGGCAAAAAGAACGTGCATTAAGAAAAGGAAATTTAACAGAAAAGGAACATGGGTCTGGAATGGGTATCATGAGCATTCTCCAGTATTTACAGATGTATTAACCAGTGGTGAGGAGGGTCCTTGAAATAATTATTGCTGCTATATTGGCAAGAAATTAGTTAGATGAGTCTTAAACAGCCTCCAGCCTTTTTGTGAAAATTTAACATCAGAATGGGACTCCACACAGATACAAATCTTTGAAAGCAGGAAACGTCCACACTGTATAGAAATAATCATCAATACTAAAAGTTTCCCTTCCAGGGGGCTTAGCTCCCAAAAGATCACTCACTTTCCAGGAGCATTCAGCAATGAATGACATCAGTAGTGAAACAAAGACACCTGTGTGTGTACCAAAAGTTGGATTTAAAACTCTGCTTTTTGAACACCTTATTAAAACACATTGGCCTTATCCTTTTCAGCAGCCCTAATCTAGGAAAGGAACTCAAGCAGAGTTGCCCTTCTCAACTTTAGTTTCCTTCACTTAGGCACAAAAAGTTGCCTTTTACAGGATCTTTTACAGGATCTTTCTTGCAGCTGTGTCAGGATCAATGTGGTTTTGAAATGTCTCTTCAAATTTCTCTCTGAAGTGTCAGTGACTTCCTACAAATCATTCATTCCTTCTTTGGACTCACCCATCAGTTCTGGCCTCCACAACATCCTGCAGCAGCCACTTCCCCAGTTCAACCAAGCAGTGAGTTACCATTCTCTGGTCTTCTCTACACAACTTATAACTTGTCTGCTACTTTTACTCTAATTCATCAGGTTGCAGAATGGCAAGTGTAATTATTTTCAGTGATATAGAAGCTGCTCTGTTCTGTCACCTGCCCTCATTACCCTCCTACAAACCTCCTCTCTCTCAATACCTGTTCTCTGGGAGAGGGCAGTGCTGTTTACAAACCCAGGTTGCACAGAGAATTTACAGACAAAGTGTTTTCTGCCTCCAGTTCTTATAACTCTCCACTCTTTATGCTTGAAAAGACAGCTCATGTCCCGTGTGAGGTTGTTCCAGGCTATCTCAGACAGAAGCTGTTTCATTAAACCTCTGCAGACTCCCAGTTTTGTGCAGGTTTCCCCTGGAAACCACAAATCATCAAGACCTTTTGAGGCAAGGAAAGGGAAAAGGTTCCAGAGACACACAACCTTCAGGTGATGGGTTTTATTTTGTCCAGGATCACTCACATATTTTTTTACCCAAATAATCTGGTGCATCAACCCAGCACTTCACTGTGCTCTTTAGTGGACTTAAATCAACAGCTGCCTCACACATTGGAAAGGTTGGTAAGAAACACACTGGCCTAAGAAAGGTTTCTGTTTATTCCTGAAGTGCCTTAGAAATTAAACATTGTACAAAATGTGATGCTTTTAAAAAAATAAAATAAGTAATGCTATATCATTTAGCACAAGTAACATTACTCATGTAGCAGAGCAACAATGGAAGGAAAAGGCTTTGGAAAAGCAAAAGAGCAACCCCCAATTCATATCTGCACAAGCTTCAGCTGGCATCCCAAGACAGTCCACAAGTAACATCCATGGAGCAGCTCCATGTGGAGTCCATATGAAGATAAATTCCATAGCAGTATTAGCAGGAGCCCTGACTTGCATTCTGCTATCACTGATGTGCTGATCAAAACTGAACTGGTGACTGAATGTAATAGACCAGACCATTCTTACAGCATCCAATAAATAATGCCTTGCAGCACTGGTATCTTCCTGCTATTCCCTTAGTTCTTTGCCTTGTTCCTGCACCCAGAAGTCCATTTTAGCTCTGGATTGAGGATTGTGTTGTTTAAACTCCACTGGCTCCAACATACATTGCCTCCATGTAGGTAATTGTCTCTTCAGGACCTGCCCTGTTTGCAGCTCTCTGCTACAATTTACAAAAGGAAATTGAAGGAAATATTATAACTTTGATATAAAATCAGATGAAAAATTTCCACTGATAGTATTTCCATATACACTTCATATAAGAAATTACATAGCTATCTTTAAATAAATCAAATTTGCTCTTGTTAATGTCTATATACATTATAAATACATGCACACACAATTAAAACCCTGACATGGTAGAGTCTTGTGTCTGCCTGAAAGATGTCAGAAAGAAGGTTTTGAGAACCAAAATCTTCTCTGATGCATGATTTAGCACCTCAGGCAAGTTTGGAAACATCTTCATACTGGATATCTTCAACTCTGCGCCCTTTTAAAGGTCCCTGGAGAATGACAGGAAAAAAAAAATAACGTCACAACATAAAATTGTTTGTTTGTTGCATTCCCAACAGGGAGTTAATAGTAGGAGAGGTAAAGGGGATTTGTTAATGACACAATGTTCCTTGATTCATGATTTTCAGCCTGACCAGAGAATGTGACAGGGCCTCATCCAGGCCATCCCAGAAATCCTTTCACTTTCAGGATGCTTTGAGTACCAAAGTTTCTCCTCTCATCAGGGCATCTGCACAGTCTCTTCCCAAATCCTCCAGAATCCAATCTGGGCTGAGTTTGTGCAGCCCTTCTTTGAATGGCATCTATCAGTGTCTCCCTCTTGCAAGGTGTGTTTAGGAAGTTTGGCTTTGAGCCAATATCCTCTGTGCTTTATCAATCAGTTTAAAGATTGGTTTTGCATAGCAGAATAAAGAAAGAGCCACACAGACATGGTGGCATGGACTGATTGTTAACCATAACTGTCAACCATAAACAAGACAACAAATGAGCACATAAAACCCCACATTCAGTCTGGAAAAGGCAGGAGAAAATTCATATCCTTGCATATTTTGCATTTTTTACCTTCCCACAAAACAGTGCCATAACAGACACGTTCAACATAAATACACAAAATATTTTCCAAATCTCTTTCAAGTTCAAAACTTGCTAAATTCAGCGCCATAGCATCTTTTTGAAGATTCTCTGCAAACAGCAAAGAACAAGCCTATGATAGGAGGGAATAAGTGACTGTTGAAAGGAGGGAAGTGTCCACAGAACTTTGCACATTGCAAATCCCACCTGTAAGGCAGGATTAAGGATAAAAAGGCTCTTTGTGAAAGCACTCCATGCACAGATGGAAAGCTCTCTGCAAACAAGAGCTTGCAATGTTTCATACTTACTGAGTCAATGGTTATTGTCACTGAAAACCTCTTTTCATTGATGGATTCCAAAATGCCTTCATTCCCCCTGTACCCACCATTTAATACCATCACTTTCTTGCCTGAAATAAAAATAGGAAAAGAGTTACACAACAGGGTTCCAAACTTCTGCTAAAAAGTTTGTCCCCCTCTTTCTTATAAACCTCCCTTAAGTATTTGAAGGTGCTCTAAGGTCTTCACAGCACCTTCCCTTTTGTAGGCCCAACAATTCCAGCTCTCAGCGTGTCTTTCCAGGAGAGGTTATGGTACTTACAACTGGATGAATTACAGTTTAAAAGATCTAAAATGCAAGTTTTGTAGTGGCAGAAGCTAAAACAGAAGAAAACAACTGTACCTGGTGCTGGTATTACAGTTTCAAGATGTGTCTGATCAAGCTTCAGCTTGTCCCCAGAGTCAATCACCTTCACCACTGCTGTGTATTTGTCAATCACTTCCTGTTGTGAAAGAAACGAACATTTTTCTCTTACAATTTACATTTCAAAGTTAACAAACTCTGGCATTGTGACTATGCAATTCTACATTTTCAAAACCAGCAAAATTCAAGGGCTTCAGCCTGGAGATTTTGTTGCAAATGAGATCCTACAGCTTAATTATTAGTGCAAAACTGACTAGTCTTGGGTTAAAATCCAACTGCATTGCTCTTGGTCACATCCCATGGACACAGGGATTATTCTCTAAGATGGATGTGTTAACAGGGACAAACCACACAGGACAAAACCGTGCTTAAGAAAGGATCACTGAATAAATGACATTAAACCAATTCAGAGGTTCACTCTCTGTCCAGAGTAAGTCCCAATACAGGTGAGGTGACATTTCAGTCCCCAGCTGTGTTGTCTTAAGGCTCAACAACTTGCACAATGAAACAAATCTTCCTAAATCACCAAATTCCAGAAAAGCCAAACCAATGCCACATGTTCCCCATGGCCCACCTTACCTTAACAACTGCCTTCTTTTTGTGGTACTTCTCTCCAAGCTTTTTTGTTACAATTTTTACAATGATTTCCTGGGAGATTTGAAAGGAGAGAAGAAATAAAATTAAGTGCCAAAATGTGCAAACAACTGTACAATCTAAATTAACGGTACAGCACGATGCAGGAAGCAACAATAGTAAAGATGTGGCTTTCAGGAATTTGTGGATATTGTCAAATTACTGGCTCAAAGTAGCATCTGTTAAGACTTTTCTGGGTTTCTTTGACAAATACAGTTACATTTGAATTCATGATCTAATGTGACAGCCCGCAATGGGTCAAGAGCAGGAAAGGGAAAATAAGTGTGGATTTAGTTTGCAATCTGCTTTTGGACCTTTACACTGATCAACAATGGCTTTAGAAATGCAGAATTGGCTGTATTTGGTATTTAGGTCACTCACAGGTTGTAACCAGTAGTCTCTTCGAGATGTTCTTTTCTTCTCCTCTTCAAGCTAAAGAACAACAACAAATAATCATCATTTACTTCCTCCTTCCACTGCAGCCTTCCCATGCCTTTGAACAGCTTTGAACCAATTCTCCAGCCCCATGCCATGTGAGGAACAAAAACAACCCCAAAACCCTAAATAACAGTCAGTCAGTATGGTCGTGCCTCAAAAATTGATTTGATGAATCCAGGAACTCTTGATAAAATGATGGTGATTTGTATTTTTTTTTGTGTGTTTCTAGGTATTTTCTTCTCTTGCAAAATCTGTATTCTTTCACTTCCAACACCTCAGTCATATGGGGAATAGGCAAAGTTGAGCAGCCGGTTTTATGAGGAAATGAAACCAGTTTTATGGGGCAATGAAATTATTTTGCTTGGTAAGAGGTGAAAGTTGGAATTTCCTATGAACTGAAGGTCTAAGGTCACTTCAAAGGGACATGCTGGTGAAGTGGACATTGCCACAGGCACAGGGGCACATAGAAACATGTCCTGCATGATTATTACCTCCATGATCTCATCCAGTGCAGATTTCTTCTTTTTCTCCTTGAGCTGACCAGAGCTATGAGCTGCATCTTTTCTTTTAACTGCCCCCTCCACCATCTTCAGTGCATTCTGTCCAAGGACACTGCTGGAAAAGTAAGATGGTGTTTTCACAGCAGATCTTGCATCTTTTTGCTCCACCAAGATGCATTTGAAGAACTGTCTGTGCAAAAAGATCTGCTGATCTGCTTGATTTCATTCATCCCAGTCCCCTTCCACACCCTGCACACCTCCTTCTCTAGAACTGGTCTCCTTGGGGTGCAAAGTCCATGGCAGTGCAGCAGAATGGACACAGCCCAATGACCAGTTCACCACAGCACAAGCAAAGGGTTGATCAAGGACTTGAGCTCAATGAAGAAGACAAACGCTGGTGTGCAAATAAGGTTTTCAAAGTTGAAAGGACAAACTTCAGAGAAGCCACCTGGACAGAGGAACTCTCAGACGTGGCAGGTATCTAGAATCCCTTCCAGAGACATTGAGCCTATCTGGCAATGGGAGAAAACATCCTGCAATCTGTAGAAAAGAGCTCCACACCCAGCAAACAAATGTCACCTTCAAACTATATTCAAAATAGGCAAATAGCCTAAGAATTGTGGAAAATAAAGAGCAATCAGCACAAAAAGTTGCATCTCAGGAATGAGGGAACATCTAGGTAAAGTGAGCAGGCAGCTTCACCACGGGCAGCTTCAGTTCAGCCATTTTTATAACAGACATTTGAACAAAAAAATTTAGGTATTGTTTCAACCCAAAAGATGAAGGCAGCTGCTCTGAGGTGAAAAATGATGCAATAATGAATATGACTTTAGGACAAATTGCATGTTCTGCCTGTGGTGGGAATGTTGGATACACTCCCACAGGGAAGATACCCCAGAGGGAATGAAGATACAGGAATTGCAGTAGAAGCAACTTTAAAAGAAAAATTGTATTTCAGAGGAAGTCTGAATAATCATTGAGTTTGAAAAAAAATCACACATTAAAATCACAAATCAAATAGCAAGTACTTAAAAAAAATCTCATAAAGGGCAACATACAATTAAAATATAACAACTGCAGTGGCCATATTTAAGAAGACAAACATATCTAGCTGTGAAGTTACTACACTACCATTTCAAAGTTCACAGGTAAGTATTTTGTATATGCTGTGAAAAAATTAGACTACTTGATATATAATTTCACATTTGGCCAAATTTTAACAAGGACCTGAAGTATTCCTTACTGAAACTATTCAAGTCAGAGTCTGAATTAAGTTTCAGAATCATCTTAAGCACAACTCGATGCTTAGGGACAATTTACAGGTTTTCCTTAAAGCCTGCAATCTGTATCTATTATTGCAAAGAACTGCTTTACTGTCTCATTTTCTGCCTGGCATATATCCCATCAGATACCTTATCTAAGAGCTGAGTGTGATGAGGGGAAAGCTTTCTTTTTACCTGCAGTACATTAAATTACATATTGCCTCACATGAGAAGATGTACTGCTCATCAAACAGTTCCACAGACTGCTTTAAGTCAGTGTTATTTGCATTATTGATCCCTTTTGTCCTGCATTGCTTGTGGTTACCTGATGACAATTAAATTCCAGAGCTCTAGGAAGATTTATTTCAGGTAGATTTAGCTGCTTTAACGATGACCAGAGAAAGTATTGTCTCCAATTAGACAAGGCAATCAAACCTTTTAGGAACCAAAATTAACAAGTCATGAATACCCATTCATAGAAGGCAGCTGGGACTAGATGGTATCACTGCAAATGCTTTGGCTGGATCCCTTTCCCACCCTCCATGGAGGAACCTGTAACTGCCTACTGCTTTATGGGCATCTGCCATGAAGAGAATTCAAGAAGGCTCCTCACAGCTCACATTTAAGATACACTCACTCATCCATTTTAAATACGAAACCAACCACGAAGTCACCTAGTAGCCCTTCTGAATACCAAGAGAAGATGAGATATTAGACACCAAATATTTCAGGACAAGACAAACCTTCCTGTTCATACAAATGCCATTGTCATAGAAGTGCTTTGTAACAGTAAGGGTTGGCCTTAAATTCTTTTCTCACCTTGTTTTAGAAGATGCTGCGACTGAAGTACTTGCTCCTTTGTTTAAATTAAATGTAACTAAAAAATAAAGAGACATTACTCTATTTCTATCATTAAAAATAACTTCATGGAAGGATGTCAACAATTTTTAAAATCTGCAAATAGAAAAAATAATAATTTTGAAAATATTTACTAATCTATATTTTGGTTTAGTTTTAAAATAAATTAAACTTTGTAATACAGAATACTCTGCATTTCTATACTCTAGTGCTCTTTATCTCAAAGCACTTTATGAAGCAACAAGCAGGGTTCAATGCTCATTTCATCTGAATCACAAAATCAGCTCCAGTAAGGTCTAGAAAATTACATCCATCAAAATCTGGTTACCTTTTTCTTCTTCGTTTTCTCTGTTCAGTTCAGTATAGACTGGCATTTCCTGCCAAAAAAACACAAAGTACATTTAAAGAATCAAGAAGAAAACTGAGTCAAGATATCATTTTTTGGTGATCATGGATTAGCTCAGTTTTACAGACTACTGTGAGATTATTACCACTAACTGTAATATTCAACCTGGTTTGATTTGTAAAAGACTAAAATTGAAAACATCATCTTATTACAGGTTCCTGTGCAAAATTCTCCAATTAACAGAGATGCTGCCTAAACTTGCTCAATTCCGGCAGCAGTTTTCTCTATCTGACCCAGCATGATCTGACTGGTTTCTGGACATATTGGTAACTCAAAGAAGGAAATTTTGATATCTTTCCAAGTTTTAAGCACCAAAGGCTCAGACAATTTAAATTTCAATTAATTTGAAATTAAGAAGCAGGTAATTACTTACAACAGCATTTAAATGTACCCATCCATACCCAGGATCAAATGGGGGATTTCAGCTCCAGGCAATGTGTATGGGGGTCATGGAATGATGCCAAATAAACAGATCTCAAATAACCACACCAGCACCACCACAACAGAACTTTTCACTACGTGCATTTGATTATGCCAGATCCCCCTGGTTATTTATCTCAGCCTCCTCAGTGTACAAGGCACTTGTTATCTGCAGCCCTGTCAGTTGTGTAATACCATAAATGGAGACATGTCATGCAAGTTAACGGATCGTTTGCTTCCCCTTCCTAAATTCAGGAGTGATTTTTAAATCACTAATCACTTGAAGAGCAGTAATTATTACTTCCTTAGTATTACTGCAAGCTGAGTACAATGTAACTGCAAGTTAGGAAGCAAAAGAAATACCAGTACAAGGATTCCAGCAGCATCAAATTCCCCATTGACTTAACACAAGAAGCTTTGAGCTGGAGGTTCACACAAAGTGCAATTTTCCTCACCAGTTCTTTCCCCTCCAAACCTCTTCTAACTTGTTGTTCAATGAATTTAGCAGTTTTTTCTTCATCATCAAGGTCCTGTTTCTTCTTCCTCTCTTGCTCTTGCTGCCTACGAATTGTCTCTGGGTCCCTGTCGATGTACTGAATGTACCAGCCTTTAGGAGTCTCATCAACCTTGCAAAGACCTAAAAAGTCAAGACAAAACAAAGTAAGATTAATATTAACAAGATCATTTTTAGTCCATGTTCACTGTAGCAATGCAGATACTTTACTAGAGACAAGAAGCCCCTTGCTGGGATGCTAAAACTGACTTGGAATTATCTGTACCATGTGTTTCTGCCCTCAGCTACCCAGATCTGTTGGACACAGGCCAGTGTACGTCACAAAGTGATTTACAATACTTTCCTTATTGAAGAAAATGTTTCCTTCCCACTGTTTTAAAAAGGAAGACAGAAATCTAACATGTATGAATATACACCCTGACAGTACGGTACCAAAGGAAATATTGCAGCACTGTGATATTGTTACCAACTCTGGCTAGAGTGACTTTCCAAACACTCTGTAATTGTTGGATGTATCCTGCAGAACAGGGGCACTCAGGGCCAAAGTAAACTTTCTGCCATAGCACAGTGCCATTTAATCTTTCTTCCTCCCACTAAACACAGAACTGCAGATCTCCAGCTTTAACCCTTCCATTAGGCCAAGAATGAAAATGACTGCTTGCTTCTTGTCACCTCAGATGTGGAAAGATTCTGTAGCCTTAAGGGATGTCCTAGTTCTTAATTTTTAAATAGCAACTGTTGGAAGTTGATTTAGAGTTTAGCAATGCATCCAGTAAATACAGACCAGCAGATGAAACAAGGAAAGGTTCACAACAAATGTCAGACTTCTGACATTTTTCATAAGGAAACTCCTATTGGTTAGCACAGAAATATGTTTGAAAATCTGCTCATGTATATACGAGAGAGGAAGAAAGAAAAACAACTAACATAATATTTACTGATCAATTATCAGGAATTCAATTACCCAATAATTTTAAGACTTCCCAACCCTGAGCAGGCACACTCACCTTCTCTCCCCAGCCATTTTGTAAAATCAGTCAATGTCTCCCACTGTGTGGCATTCATGTGGATGTGTTCTCGATGGCTGATGTATTCATTATACACAATATTATTGTGGACTCTCTTCGTTCCTAAAATACAGAATTATTATTATTATTACTACTACTACTATTATGTGGCTTCACTGAACCAACAAAAGACACTAAAAGCAACCAAACAAACACAAACAAACAATCAGCAAAATACTTACCAAATCGCCTTCTGAGCAACTCCAGGAAATCATTTCGGAATTCCCTTAGGGAAAAAAGAAAGAAAAAGTATTTTCAGTAAAACTTTAACAACTAGGAAGCAATTTTCTGTTGTCATTAACAATTAAACACCTGCAGTATAAACCTGATTATTCTTTTGAGCTGAGCATGATGATATTCAGACACAGTTCCCTTTTTCAGTAGAGCAGGATTAAACGCAGAATGAAACACAATATGATGCATGCACACACCTCAAATCTCCACGAGAATAACAGCCTCTCAAAGGGATAAAACGGAGCAAAGGAATCTCAACACTTCCCACTAATTGCTGGTGTTTGGTTACCAGGTGTCTTCCCAGGCTGACTGACACAGAGCACAGGGCAGGACAAAGGGCAGAGGGGTGGATGGGGCAGATGGATCACTCATCTCCCTGCTAATTCCAGGGCTGCAGCACAAAGCCTCACTTCAGACTCGTGCTGAGGACAGCTCCAGTCATCCCAGCTGTCATGTAGGTCAGCTGGACAAAGGCCTGGGAGAAGCTGGGGGATGTCAGTCCCTCCCCTGCCTTGTTTCCTCTCCGTTATGGCTCTTTTAGCTCGTGTGTGTGTGGCAGTCACTCAGCCAGGACAGAAAGGTGATGTATTTGTAACACAGAGCAACTTTAAACAGGATTAAAACACGAGACAAAATGGTCAAATTTGACTAAAATCATGGCTTCCTGAAATATCTTACCTAAAGTTTAAAGGTGACATTGCCTAAATTTTCAATCACAAAAAGAGCTGACACTAATATGTATCACAATAAAATGCCTTCAATGGGATATTATTGGGCCTTAGGGGTGTGGCTGTGCAGACCTGATAGAGGGATGAAAATCTGGGTAAGAATATACAGAAAACTTACTCAGAGAAGTAATCCATGAATTGCTGAGGATTTTCAGAAGCCAGCAGCAACTGCCTCTGGTGGGACTCAGACATGCAGTGACACTTGAAGCCATTCTATAATGCAAAAATAAATACTTTGCTTGTCTTTGTCTCAATTTGCAGCACTCACAGATGAAGAGAGTATTAAAATCCTACAAGTAAAATCCTACAAGTGTGATCGCCGCTCCCACAATGTTCCTCTCAATAGCACTGGCGACATTTATAAGGGAGATTGATAGGAC
Source organism: Acridotheres tristis (assembly GCA_037013685.1). Taxonomy (NCBI): domain Eukaryota; kingdom Metazoa; phylum Chordata; class Aves; order Passeriformes; family Sturnidae; genus Acridotheres; species Acridotheres tristis. The sequence continues at coordinate 3,927,714 of CM072885.1, forward strand.
AAGGGCTTTAATCTGATAGAGGGCAGGGTTAGACAAGATATTGGAAAGAAATTCTTCCCTGTGAGGGTGGTGAGGCCCTGGCACAGGTTGCCCAGAGAAGCTGTGGCTGCCCCTGGGTCCCTGGAAGTGTCCAAGGCCAGGCTGGATGGGGCTTGGAACAACCTGGGATAGTGGAAGGTGTCCCTGCCCATGGCAGGGGGTTAGAAATGGATGATCTTTAAGGTCCTCCTAACCCAAACCATCTTGTGACTCCATGAGATCGGAGCTGTCACAGGAGCTGACCCCAACCAAGCTGACCCCAGGAGAACCGGGACTGGGGCTCCTCAGACAGAGATCGGGGCCGCCCGAAGGATTCCCCAGCGCACCCGCAGTTACCTCATCGCGGCACTGCTTCTGGCACATCTGGCAGTACCAGCGCAGCTTCTGCAGCCCCTTGGACTTAATGCGGTTGGCGATCGCCTTGGGGCTGAGGAAATCCGACTTCCCCATACTGCCGGTCCCGTCCCGATGCCGCTCCCGACGCGGTGCCGGCCCGGATCCCGCCCCCTCCGGAAATGGCGGCGGCGCCCTGGAAGCGGATCCCGGCGGGGCGGCGCAGGCGCGGTGCGGGCGCGCTGACCTTCAGCGGGGCTGTGGTGGAGGCGCCGCCATGTTCGCCCGGGGCGCCGCGGTCGCGCTGGTCCAGCCGCAATGGTACCGGCACGGGCTGGGACGGGCGCTGTGGGGACGGGGGAACGCGTGCCGATGGCCGCGGTGGCTCTGCGGGGTGAGGGGGGGATGGTTTCCTTTGGCCGTGCGGTGCCTGGCGGCGGCGGGGTCACGGCCCCGGGCGGCCCGTGAGGGGCTGTGGGCTCTGAGGGGTGGTGGCGGAGCGGGCACCGGGACATGAGGGCAGCGAGGAGCCGCAGGGATGGACGGTCCGTCCTCGGTTTGGGGGAGCGCTCGGCCGGTTTGGGTGAATGGGACAGGCAGGGGTTAAAGGACAGGTTTGTACATGGCAGGAGACCCTGCTGTGGCTAGGAAGTGGTGCGGCCTCCTCTGCTTCGTTTTAGTAGTCCTCAGAAACAAATTGCATTGCATGTGTTTCAAACAGGCATGAAGCTTTGTTTGAAATTATTTTTTTTAAATTTTTTTTAAATTTTTTTTGCCCTTCTAATGCCCTCGTTTGCTCCGTGCCATTACCCAAGGCGGTGTATAATACATTAAACCTTTCTCTGTAGTCGGCACTGCTGAGGCGCCGCCTCGAGTGCTGGGGCCCCTCAGTTCAGGAAGGCCATTGAAGTGCTGGAGCGAGTCTGGAGAAGGGCAGTGGAGCTGGGGAAGGATCTGGAGCCCAAGTCCTCTGAAGAGCAGCTGAGGAAAGCCTGGAGAAAAGGAGGCTCGGGGTGACCTTTTCACTCTACAGCTCCCTGACAGCAGAGTGCGGTCAGGTGGGAGTTGGCCTCTTCTGCCAGGCAGCCAGCGGCAGGACACGAGGACATAAGTTCGGGTTGTGTATTAGGAGGAATTTCTTCGCAGAAGGTGTAATTAGGCATTAGAATGGGCTGCCCAGGGCGGTGGTGGAGTCACCATCCCTGGAAGTGCCTAAAGAAAGACTGGATGTGGCACTCAGTGCCGTGGTTTGGTTGATAAGGTGGTGTTCGGTCATAGGTTGGACGTGATGATCTCAGAGGTCTTTTCCAACATAATTTGTTATGTGAAACTATATAGATGAGGGAAGGATGAAGGTATGCATGCAAGCCACAGGTCAGAGTAGCGTGTCTCTGCCACAGATGTTTTTTAAGAAACAGCAAATCTTTGAATTTTCATCTCTCTGAGAGGGACTTGCCCTCGGCAGGTGTTGGTTTGCTGGAGTGCTAGTGAATTATCCTAATTTCTCCTACATTCCTTTTCAGGGGCCAAGTCAGGAATATGGCAACGCTAAAGGACAGTAAGTAAAGGTTTTTTCTGCTCTTGAGAGAGGAAAAATGTTGCAGGAAAACCATATGTTAAAACAGAATTCTGTTGGGTAAAATGATTGTGATACATAACAATGTATCACATATATAGGCTTGCAGTGCTAATTAGGTTAAACAAGTATGCTTCAGAAATGAAAATGCTTGAAGTGGTTTTGGCAGTAATTTAAATGCCTTTTTATAGTTTTACTCAAATATATTTAAAAATAATTCTATCATATGTGCTAAACCAGATTTCTGCTCACCTCTGAGAATTAACTTAGTTTATCTTGTGTTATTTCGTTGTGCTTTTATGCAGCATTTGGGGGAGAAAAAGGATTGACTGTTTTAATGTTTTGTGTTTTAGTGTGATAATGCTTCCTTAAGCCATTCCTCATGGTTTTGTATAGGGCTATTGCCTTGGAATTGTGCTTGTCTGTGGGATACTTGTTTTGGTTTCTTTTTCCATTAATGTTTTTGTAAATGTAATTTTACCACAGTCTAAACAGGAGGACATTTATTCTGTCTTCACACTATGGGGACTTTTTTGTTTGTTTCCTCTGCTTGTCATCTGTGAAAGATGACATACCTCAGTTGATTAATTTGTGAAACAGGTAGATGTGGAAGCAAAGAGAATAGTAAATAGACTTCATGTTGGGATAAATATTAAGTGAATTTTATGTCTGAAGGGGATAACATCTCTGTTGTAAAGACGAATTTGTAATAGCCATGTTCTTACTGCAAATACTGAGGACTTCTATGAGGTTTGTTTGTGCGCTGTTCATCTATTTATTTCTTCTTCTTTGAGGAACTTGGCAAAATATTTTTGCATTGCTCTTGCTGGCATTTTGTTTGGATTTGAGTCATTATGCCCAGTACATCCCATGACTTTAAACTCTTAACCTTGCAGTCACCAGGCGTTTGAAGTCCATCAAGAACATCCAGAAGATCACCAAGTCCATGAAGATGGTTTCTGCAGCCAAATACGCAAGAGCTGAGAGGGAGCTGAAGCCTGCCAGGGTCTATGGAACAGGAGCTCTGTGTGAGAGAAAGTTCTTGCACTTAGTCATGGGGCAGCAGAAGAGGAGGTTTTCATAGTGGTGATAAAATGGCAAGGCTTTTTGCCTTCCAGTAGTCTATGTCCAAAAGAATTTGCGCAGTGAACTTTACTGAGTGACATCTGATCAGAGCTGTGGCTGACTTTGAATTGTTTCTTGCTCACATCTGGTTTGACCACATGAAAACTAGGAGATAAAATTAATCTGGCTGAGATCTGGAGCCCCTTTGGTATTGGTTTTAGTTAGAATCATTCAGAGCTTTTTTTTATTACTTACTTGCTTTTCTGGCACCCTTGAAAAACATAATGATCTCTTTTTTTTTTTTTCCAGCTCTTTATGAGAAAGCAGAAATAAAGGCACCTGAGGACAAGAAGAAGCACCTCCTTATTGGAGTGTCCTCTGACCGAGGCCTGTGTGGTGCTATCCATACATCTATTGCTAAAACCTTGAAGAATGAGATTACCAACCTCTCAAATGCAGGGAAAGAGGTTATGGTGGTTGGAGTAGGTGACAAGATCAGAGGCCTGCTTCAAAGGTAAAAAGGATGGGGCCAAAAGTTTGGTTTGGAGTTTTGTTTTCTGTGGTAGCAATTTCAAGACTTTTTGTGATATTGTGTGCCACTGGCGGGAAATTGCATTTTAGGGAACTGTGCTAAGTTCAAATTCCTGTAAAAAAAAAATAAATCTGCAAATACCCTAAAAAGTGGTTCTGATAATTTCTCAATTTGGGAAACTTCTGCACAGTGCTATTATAGTCTTGAAATAAAAGTGTGAAAGCTGGCAACTGGCGCTTTCTAGTGGCGCTGTTACATATGTGAATTGCAAAGCTATCGTAATTTAACTAAAGGCAAAGTTTCTTTCAGACCTTAATTCAATAAAATGTTCTGAACACTTCGAAGTTACAGTCAGTTACTTCTAGTAAGTCAGTCTTGCTGCCTCGTGTACCTTAGAGCACCCACTTGCTTCTAACCCAGGTTTGTTGTTGCTGCAGGACACATAGTAACTATTTCCTGGTGACATTCAAAGAAGTGGGACGGAGACCTCCAAGCTTTGGGGATGCTTCAGCCATTGCTTTAGAGCTGTTAAACTCTGGGTTTGAATTTGATCAAGGCTCTGTCATATACAATCGGTTCAGGTAAGGTTGAACTGAAACTTCACTGGAAAAATACTTGGCAGAATGCTTCAAAGAGCATATTGGCTCAATGAAGTTATATATAAACTGCCTGTGATTTGGCATGTTCACTTGATTTTGTTGTGTGTGAAGAACTGGGCTGTTTTTTCTAGTAGCTGTGGTTGGAACTCCTTTTTCACTTGTGTGTAGTGAGTGCTGTTATGTTTACAGTCAGCACATCATTATATTCACGTGGTATCCAAGATCTTTTCATCAGGGTTATCACAAAACTTTGTGGCATTGGAAAGTCAGAAGTTGTCCATTCTAATTTGACTTAAACCATTCAATTTAGAGGTAGTTGAACTGAAGAGCCTATTTTGCTCTTTTTGTACAGGTCTGTCATCTCTTACAAGACCGATGAAAAACCAATCTTCTCCTTTGAAACTGTGGCTGGCTCTGGTGAGTAGGGAGCTAGAAACCACCAGTTACATGCAGTGGTAAATCACAAGAAAAGTACTCTGAAAATGGGAGTATGGCATGAAAACGTATTATTATGGTTGGTGCTTTCATCATAAGTTTAACAGGTGGTTTTATCTTGGCCAAGATCAGAAGGCTGGCTTACAAAGATGTGGGGCAAGGAGGTTAAAAGGAAAGGTGGTGCTAATTCTTGTTTGAGATTCTGTCTCAAGCAAGAATTGTGCATATATAAACACCATCAGTTCCAAAGTTTTCAGCACTGAGCAGCCTGAGTAGTGAGTGACTTTTCACTGCTCACTAAAAATACCCCAGAATGTTTCTGCAGCATTTTATGGGAAGGTTAAACATAATATGGCAATAATGTGTTTTGCTTTGGTCTGACTTTCCTAATATTAAATAGAATTAAAACACACAAAATAGTTAACAAAATCATAACTAGCATAGAGATTCTGAAGGTACAGACAATATGAGCAGGAAATCCCTCTGTGTTGCCTTAAGTATTGAAACAGCCAAGTAATCTTCTCCATGTCATTGTATTTTGCTGGAAGTAATAAATCTTGGATGTCTCTAAGGCTGCTCTTCCATGTTTTGCAGAAAGCCTAAGTATCTATGATGATATTGATGCTGATGTGCTGAGAAACTACCAGGAGTTCACACTAGCAAACATTCTGTACTACTCCCTGAAAGAATCCACCACCAGTGAGCAGAGTGCCAGAATGACTGCCATGGATAATGCCAGCAAGAATGCTTGTAAGTATTCCCTGGCTTTTCCAGGACTTCAGTTGTTCAGCAGGAAAGTGCTGACCTCCCTTTGTGTAATTCTTTGCTTCAAAAATCAGCTATTTCCTCTCTTAATTCCATTTTGAGGTTTTTTTTGAGCCAGTTCAACTGAGTTTCTGTTTCAAACATGAGCTATATTTAGTCCCTGGAAAGAGGGATTGCTGTCAAGAAACAAGCCTAGTGAAAGGATGTGAAATAACAGATTATTTAAAAGGCATATGAAATACTAAACTAATCTTATAGTGGCTAAATATTCTCTGTGCTTCTCTCATGTGGCTGCGTGAGGATTTCCTGAATTTTTATAAATCTCTACCTACTTGTTCAGCAAATATAATTAGTGCAGCACAATTTAAAGATGGGGAAACTTAAACAATAGTTAAATACCACCTGTTATGGAGCAGGTAGAGAATACATGAGTATTCCTTGGAAGGATGCTGGTGATTGTGTGATGCTGATGTGATGTGCAGTTGGGCTGCCTGGAACCATAGGCATGGCTCTGATGACCAGCTTGAGAGAAAGAGGTAATTCAGAGAAAAAAGTAATTCAGAAAAATCTGTCTCCTTTTGCTACAGCTTGAAGGAAATAACAATGTAGTTAATTGCCAGTGAAATCTAATTTCAAAGCAAATGATGCGTGCTTGTGTTATGTTGCAATAAGCCATGTCATACCTGGTATTTACAGGTCTGCCAGATGTTCTACAGATGTTTAACTGACAAGCTGAATTCTCAGGTTTCTAGGTTGTTTACTGGTAATTGTTTACCTGTAGGGTAAAAACGTCAGGAGCACTGAGCTTCTTGGTATTTGCAGTGGTTTACAAGACACGTGGATATTGTGCCCATACAGCTTCTCTTTATCTGCATTTAAACACTCACTTTGTTTAAACTCCAATCGTGCCTTTTTGCAGCTGAGATGATTGACAAGCTGACCTTGACGTTCAACCGCACCCGTCAAGCCGTCATCACCAAGGAGCTCATTGAGATCATCTCTGGTGCTGCTGCTCTGTGAGTATTTGTAGGAACATGCACTCAGAGCTCTTGCAGTCATGTGCTGCTTGTGTGCCAGGATAACAGGCAAAGTTTGGGATTGTAGGCCCTAAGATCAGAGGGAAGGCAGTCCCTTGGCATGGCTCCCAAGCTTTTCAGCTTGCGCAGTTCTACTAACCAGAGTGAGGTTGGGCAGTTTATTTCTGACCAAATGCAGTTTAAAAGCAGGTAGATCTTCAGCCTTACCGTGCATCCTTGCCTGGAGAGGTGAGGGTTTTCCTCCTTTCTGGCCTTTGGTGGATTTCCTCCCTCCTCCCTTTTACTTGGATGTTTCCTACTTTGTCTGGTTAAATAGCCCAGTAGTGTTGAGTGGAGGAGAGCAAATGACTGGAATGCTTTTGGATAAATCAAGTGTTCAGAAGCTGAGAGTTTGGGGTGGGTTTGCAAGGAGGGAATTTCCAGAAGTTACGGAATATGTGTTTTACTTGAAATTCAGTATTTTGCTTGTTTGCCTGAGACTGAGGTTTTGTGCAGATGTGTGTGTGCTGCAGGTTACAAATGTGTGGGCTTAGACCACAATTTGTAACTGCATGTAGCTCATGTGTATTACTGTAACAGTTAAAAATTTGTTCTGTGTGTGGAAATGCAAGTGTTCATATCCTGTGTATTTACAGAATACCTGGAATATGTACTTTATATTATTTTGGTGCTGTATTGTGCTCCTCACAATACATTCGTGGTCATAAATCCATGCAGAATTTTGCCTGAATTTGCATGAGTTGCTTCCTAACCTGCTTGTTTTGTTTTTTCTCATAATACCATAACCAGGGATTAATCGGAAAAAGCGGTTCAGCCAAGTCCAAGAGGTAAAGTTATGTCATAGAAACTGGATTGTGTTTTAAAATGAATTAACACAGAAAATATGAAGTTAGATGAGGAAGTCAGAATTGAGTGGTCTTGGTCAGACAGAAACTTTTCTTCCTAAAGAGCTGTGAAATCGGATATTTCTAGTTTTTATCTGGACAAAGAGTTCTTAATTTTCAGTAATTTTAAGGAAAATATGTCCATAGGAGCATAATCCCATATGAGTTACAATTTTCTGTGGGGTTTTTTCCTCTATTATTTGATTCATTTCCAATTACTATTTGAATTTTTGCATAGTGGCCTGACTTGATGTAATTACTTAAAAATGTCTGTGTATAAGACATACATAAAGAGGTTTCTGTATTAACATGAACATATTCAAAATCTAAAATGTAAGGAAAAATTTGAAATTGAAAATGTAAGAAAAAATATGATGAATAGTTGGGAGGATGGTAAGGAATATTAATGAAGTATTCAGATTGGGGAAGATAACAGTTTAAAATAAATACATAAATAGATGAAAGAGTTTTAATTTGTTTCAATTTTCCTTACAGGTGAAGAGGAGCTCTTCTGAGCATATATGGTTTAGCCTGCCTGTGTCTGTGTTAACAAGACTGCTCTGTTATCTTGTGAAGAAGTTGAAAAGCCCCAGAAATCTGTAAATTCTTACAATAAACCACCTCCATGAAACAAATCGTTTTGGTTGTCTCTGGAGCAAATGCTTTTGGAGTCTAAATATCTGGGTTGGGCTTGGGTGTGCTTTGCAACTTTTTTTTTTAAAGTCTATGCTATGCATTTTTAGTTTATTTGCCATGTGAAACATGTGAGTGGATGTTTCTTTTGAAGAGTGGAAGAGATTTTCTGACTTCACCCTATCTTTGAAAGTGAAGTGACCTGCTTTGACAGGTACATTGTATTGTGGGCTGAAGGAGGAGGCTGGAATAACCTCTACATCACACAGTTGGAACACTGATCTGTCTTATTTGAATTTTGTATTGCTACTGTTTCCAGATGTTGACTTTTAAAAATTAGCTGATGTGATTAGGTGAGTCACTACAGAGGTTATTTAGAATGCACAGTTTATAGCATGGTCAGTGTGTGTATAGAAATGTAAACGTCAGAGGGCTGGGGCACCTCTACTCTGGAGGCACCCTGAGAGTTTGTTCAGCCTGGAGAAGAGAATGTTCCAGCATCTGAAGGGGCTCCAGGGGAGCTGGAAAAGGACTTTGGATAAGGAGCAACAGGAGAAGGGCAATGGCTTTAAACTGATGGAGGGCAGGGGTAGATTGGATATTGGGAAGAAACTCTTTCCTGTGAGGGTGGAGGGGCCCTGGCACAGGGTGCCCAGAGAAGTTCATACTGGTCCCAGGATGGAGCCCTGAGGGGCACCACCCTCAGCACCTTGAGCTGTTGACCAAACCAGGATCCTCAGGACTCTGTTCTGGGTCCAGGTCCTGCTCTTCCAGCTGCAGATGTGAGATGTGAATGTGAGTGATACAACAGACTACTCATAACCAAAGCACTAATTTATGAACTAATTAGGCTTTTATACTAGAGTTCTGTTATTTACACGTGTGTCCTCCATGCTCTGATTAGTTACCCACAACTACTGAGTTACACTTTAGTTCTTGTGTATCTCCACAGCCACCACTGAGCAAGAGCTCTGCTGCTCCTCCTTGAGCCTCCTACATCACTCAGTTACTGTAAATTTTGTTTCTGGATCCTTTTTGCCGCTGTAGTTCCACCCTTTCCCTACTTGTTTGTTCTCTTTTGTTGTTTTTTTTTCCCTAATTAAGTAACTCAGTTCCATCCTTTCCCTACTTGTTTGGGTTTTTTTTTTTTTTTTTTCCTTCACCAATTAACTCACCCAGAAACACTTTCTCCTCATTGTTGCCAATTTGGTGTTCCATCCAGCTGGAAACAAAAAAAGAGAAACATAACCTTCTTGAGGCAGCCTTTTCCAGTGCTCTGCCACCCTCTGTGTAAGGTTTCTCCTCATCATGAGGAGAAACTTCTTTTGATTTGGTTTAGTTTATGGCCATTACTCCTTGTCCTGTCACTGGACATCACTTAGAAGAGTCTGACACCATCCTCTTGGCAGCTGTCTCTGGGCTATGTTGAGATATTTATATTTACTTAGAGATACTGAGATTATCTATAGAGATCATAGAATCACAGCATGGTTTGGATTAGAGGGGACCTTAAACATCATCTTGTTGCATCTGCTGCAATGGGCAGGGACACTTCTCACTATCCCAGGTTGTTCAGAGTCCTATCCAACCTGGCTTTGAATACCACCACGATCTGGGCATCCACAACTTCTCTGGGCACCCTGTGTCAGTGTTTCACCACCCTCACAGTGCAGAATTTCTCCCCGCCATCCCATCTAAAACTCCTCTCACTTTGAAGCCGTTCCGCCTCGTGTTGTCACTACATTGCAAACAGTCTTTCCGCATCCTTCCTGTAGGATCCCCTCCGGCAGCGGGAGGCGTTTAGCGATGCTGAGATAGCGATATCCATAATTTATGTCATCCCGAGCCCCGCGCGTCCCGCAGCTCCGCGGGCGCGGCGCTCGTTCCCCGGGGGCGGCGCTCCCGCGCTCCGCCCCGCTCGATGCGCTCGGCGCTGCCGCGGCGCTGCCTGCCGGGGGCGGGGCGGCGCCAAGATGGCGGCGGCGATGGCGGCGGTGGCGGGCGGTGCGTGAGAGCTCCCGCGGCCCCCCGGCCCCGGCGGGATGTGCGAGACCTACTCCCGCTGGCTGCTGCGGGTGTCGGTGGCGCAGATCTGCCAGGCCCTCGGCTGGGACTCGGTGCAGGTCTCGGCCTGCGACCTCCTCACCGACGTGCTGCAGCGGTACCTGCAGGGGCTGGGCCGGGGCTGCCACCGCTACTGCGAGCTCTGTGAGTGCGGGCTGGGGCTGGGCCGGGGGGGATGCGGCTGGACACGGTCCTGGGAAGCCTCTGGGAGGGGTCGTGCTTGAGCAGGGTCCGGGCTGAGTGAGCTCCGTGAGCCCTGCCAGTCTCGGCCGTCCCGCCAAGGAAACAGCGCTGGGGACTGCTGAGACAGGGCAGGAGCACGGGGAGGGGGAATTTGGGGAGGGCAGGAGGGCACAGGGAGGTGGTTTGGGGAGATGCTGGGGTCTGGGGGACAGGGCAGGACGGGGAGGTGGGATTTGGGCAAGGGTCTGGGAGACAGGGAGGTGGGAATTGGGCAGGGCAGGTGGACACAGGGAAATGGGATTTGGGGAGGGCAGGAGGGCACAGCGAGGTGAGATTTTGCTAGTGCTGGGGTCTGGGCAGCAGTGCAGGACAGTATGGGGAGATGGGATTTGGGGAGGGCAGGAGGGCACAGAGCTGTGATTTGGATAGGGCAGGGGTCTAGGGAGGAGGAGGCGCAGGGAGGTGGGTTTGGGCAGGGCAGGGGGCTGAGAGACAGGGCAGGAGGGCACAGGGAGGTGGGTTTGGACAGGGGTCTTGGGGACAGGGCAGGAGGGCACAGAGAGCTGTGATTTGGGCAGGAGGGCACAGGGAGGTGGGCTTGGGCAGGGCAGGGGGCTGAGGGACAGGGCAGGAAGGCACAGGGGGTTGGGATTTGGTCAGGGGTCTGGGGGACAGGGCAGGAGAGCACAGGGAGGTGGGATTTGGGCAGGGCAGGGGGTATAGGGTGCAGGAGAGCACAGGGAGGTGGGATTTGGGCAGGGCAGGGGGTATAGGGTGCAGGAGAGCACAGGGAGGTGGGATTTGGGCAGGGCAGGGGGTATAGGGTGCAGGAGAGCACAGGGAGGTGGGATTTGGTCAGGGGTCTGGAGGACGGGGCAGGAGAGCACAGGGAGGTGGAATTTGGTCAGGGGTTTGTTTGCGGGATAGGGCAGGAAGGCACAGGGAGGTGGTTTGGGGCAGTGCTGGGGTCTGGGCAGCAGTGCAGGAAAGTATGGAGAGGTGGGATTTGGGGAGGGCAGGAGGGCACAGAGAGGTGGGATTTGGGCAAGACAGGATTCTGGGGGACAGGGCAGGAGGGCACAGGGGGGTGGATTTGGGCAGGGGTTTAGGGCACAGGGCAGGAGGGCACAGGGAAGCGGGTTTGGGCAGGGCAGGGGTCTGTGGGACAGGGCAGGAGGGCACAGGGAGGTGGGTTTGGGCAGGGGTTTAGGGCACAGGGGAGGAGGGTACAGGGAAGCGGGTTTGGGCAGGGCAGGGGTCTGTGGGACAGGGCAGGAGGGCACAGGGAGGTGGGTTTGGGCAGCACCGGGGTCCCTGGGTAGGGGGCTGTAGGGGAAGACTGTGGGGTAGCATTGTGGAGGTGTGGGAAGGGCAGCTGCTGCTTGTCAGGCAGTGCCAGGAGCTGGGGATGCTTTATAGGGGAGGGTCGTGGAGCTGTGGTCGTTTAGGCAGGGTAGGAGGGTGCGGGGAGATGGGATTTGGGCAGTGCTGGGGTCATTGGGTCAGTGAGTGAGAGGTGTGGGTTTGGGGAAGATCAGCCCATGGGCTGGGGCTGTGGGAAAGGGGAGCCAGGCTATGGAGCAGGGCACAGGACTGAGAGGATGGGGAGGGAAGCTGTGGGGCAGCACTGGGGCAAGGGGGTCCTGATGCCAGGGAAGACTGTGGAGCACTGGGTCTGAGTATGAGCGAGGAATTGGGACTGAGGGGCTGGAGTTGGAGAAAAGGAGGCTCTGTGCAGTGGATCTGGGGTGTGGGGACATGGGGGTGCTGTCCCACTCTGGCTGCAGCGTGCAGGGTGCTGGGGACGGGGAGACACAGGAAGGGGAGACGACACTTGGCCCCATTGCTGGGATGTTCTGAATCTGGGAAGGGGATGAACTGGAGGGAGAAGGTGCAGCAGCCCCTTTGCCTAGTGGGATGTGTACATGGGAAGATGTGGTGCTGTGTTGTCGTGGCTCATCTTTGGGTCATCTTTTGGGGGCTGTGGGGGCTCACTGCAGGTGGGTGGGTTTACTTTTCTGGCACAAGTGGAAGTGCTGAGGATGGAGGGTGCAAGGCTTGGACTCTCTCCTGCATGGGGAGGGAGTGGTGTGCCTGGAAGTCCTGTTGCTGGGATGCTCTGGGAATGTTTGTCTAGAGAGGGAAGCAGTGGTACTGTGGGACATTGTATGGGGAATGTGGGAAGGCAGGGATTCACTAACGTGTTTTTTGGGGGAAGTGGAGCTGTAGTGCACCCGATATGGGAGTGTGGCAGGGCTGCACATGGGAATTGTGGTGTGCAGAAGGTGTGGATTGGGGCTGGGGGTAATTTAGTGCACATGGCATGAGGTATGAGTGTCCTCATGTGGATGCAGAGGAAGAGGTTTGGCTGAATATGTGGGGGACTTAGCTGTCATTGAGGTGGTACAGAAGGAGCTGGAAGTGATGGTGGGGGCAGGATGCCCAGGGCCTCACTGGATTTGGAGTGAGGTGGTGCTGGGGTGGGAGCATGGAAGGGGTGAGTTTACAGCACGTGGGAGAAGAGAAAGGAGAGGCCTGGGAATCAGTGCAAGGACTGGTGGCTGGGTCCCACAGGAGTGTGGAATGTGGGTGTTGGTGAGGCTGGGAAGGGAGAACCACTGCTGGGTCTGGGTCTACAGTAGAGGATGCAGTTGTGTGTCCCTTGGGATTGTGAGTGTCCCTGCAGAGCCTGCAGTGCAGGTACTGAGGAGTTGGGTGTCCTGCTGGTACCTGCAGAACACAGGGTGTTGGAGACAGGATGTCCAGTTGCTTGCTTGGTCAGTAATGCTGCCAGTGGGGCTAAGGGTGGTAGGGGTGTGCTGGGTCTGGGAGTGCCAGGAAAGGGTGCTAATGGGTCAGGAAAGGGTGGGGAGGTGACAATGTGCGGGGAAGGGGTGGCTGTCAGGGTCACTGCCGGGTCTAAACACAGGAAATATTGCGGGGAATGTGGGGCAAAGCTCAGGCTGTCGGTGTGGTTAGAGGGTCACAAGTCTTTGTGTGTGGAGGTGTGGAGGCCTTTGCTGCCCTACATGTGGGGCAGGGAGGGTGTCATGTGGGAGATTTCTGTGCAGAGATGGGGCTGCCAGTGCTCCTGCTGGATCTGTGAGTAATAGGAAGGAAATTAAGGGGGATCTCCATAGTGGAGGGACTTAAGGGAGCAAGGGCACCCTGGAGAAGTGGATGTAGGCTGTGTGCCTGGGAAAACAGGGCTGCTTGTGCCTCCTGTGCCAAGAGGGACATGTTCCCCTTTCCTCTGGCAGGCTGGAGAGTTGTGGCATCGTGGGCAGCAGCTGCTCCATGTGTCCTGTACTTGTGATGGGGAAAGTCCTGGAGAGCTCCTGGGGCAGAAGTCAGAGCAGTTGAACCTGGCAGGGGTTGGAGCTGGGATGGATAATTGATTACCTGAAGTGCTGGGGAGGGAGAAGGTGACTCACTGCTGGTGGATTTGGGGGCTACTGTAGCCACCACCAGTTCAGAGAATGTGCTGGGACCTGTGGGGGGTTACTGGAGAGGTAACAGGGATGGCAGCCCTGAAATGCATCACTGGGAATGGTTGCCAGTACTTCTGTCCAAGCTGTGGGAACTGTGCTAGTGAGGTGTCACAGCCACAGGTGAGAGGAACATCACAGACATGTTGCCTTCAGCTGGTGGTGGATTGGATACAGCATCAAGATCCAAGGAGCTGTGAAGGCTGAGTGTGTTGGATTCCTCTACAGGGGTGAATTTGGAGAGTGTGTGGAGCTGAGAAGCACAGTGTGAGTGGCTTGGTCAGGAGAGGAGCAACCACAGCCTGAAAGTGCTGTTGCTGGTGGTTGTGTCCCTTCTCTGAAGAAGGGAAGAGAAATTCTCACTGCTGCAAGGATCCTCCATGAAGCAAAGTGATGAGCTGAGTGTACGTGGCCCTGGCTCTGCTTCATCATTTCAGGAATAATTGAGATCAAGTCTGACAGTGCCAGTGTACCCAAGCTTAGGAACGACTGTATGCTGCAAACTGGATTTCTCAGGCTGAATAGGTTTACTTGTACAACTTTCTCCAAATTTGAGAGCAAGTTAGTCTGGAAATGGGACTGTGCAATATTAACTCATATATCCCAGCAGCACAAATGCAGCTCTGAAGTTTGTATCCCAACAGAAATTATTTTTAAAGCAATTAAAGGAGACAACAGAGAGGGTTTAGGAGGATGGAGTTATGAGGTAAAAAAGAAGCTCACCTAGGTTTGGTCAGAGCTGTCCTTTCGTAGGGTTATTACAAATTTTGGGGAAGATGCTTGTGCTGCAGTGTTTCTGAGACTGGGAGGAAAAGACAGAGATGATGCAAATAAATTTTTTGGTGCTGAGGATTGGAAGTTTGTGGAGCTCAGGTATACCTCTCTTGCTTTGGGTTTGCTTACTGAAAGTGGGCAAAGGCATTTTTCCCCCTCTATGAATGGAGAAGGAATAACCACAAGTATCACAATCTTTTTGTTTGGTGTTTTGTTGTTGTTTTTTCTTTGAGTAGAAGGGGAATATGCTGTGCTTGTGCCAATGTTGTGGTATTACCTCTTTTAAAACAATCCCTGTATTTCTTTCTTTAAAAAGGTTTGTAAAACGACATCTTAATACTGAGCTGACATGTCCCTGCGATTTCAGAATTGTTTCCTTTTGCTCCTAAAATAAGTTACTGTACAAACCCAGCTCTGGATGAATGAGCTGAATTCTGCCATGGTTTTGCATAAGTAGAATTAATTAAATTCCAATTGTAGCATCTTCATTGTCAGGGCGTTATCTCAGAGTCAGACCAGTGGGGTTTGAGTTAGCAGGGCTGTCAGCTGAGGGACATAATCTTTGTGTTCCAAACGGAATGGATTTACTCTGACGTAGTTGAGGCACCGTGGTATCGCTGTGAAAAGCCTGTCGTCGCTGCTCACGTGTTCTCTCACTTGGAGAGGAAAATGATGCCTCTCCCAGCTGGGTTAGATCTTTGTTCCAGCTGTTACATCCCATTAAGAGAGCTACATTCAAGATTTTCATTACTTTTCTGCTGTTGTTTCTTTGCATTTGCAGTAGCTGTAGTTGATGGGAGCTTCTGTGGCTGCAAAGAGAAGGCAAAAGGATTTGCAAAGCGGGTTTGAGATGTGTTTGATGCCGTGAAATGCTTCTGAATGCTGTGTTGGGGGTGGAGGAGAGGCTGAACTTACAGGGAGAAAATCAGGGTTTTTTCCTCTTAAAGTAACCATCCGTGTACTTTATGCTGCTCAAATTTGTGGAAAGCTTGTCAAAGGAACACCATTCAATATGCTGTGTGCTGTTTTATCCTCAAATTTAAATTAAATATTTGAAAAGCAGTGTTGGAGTATGTAATTAAGGTATCAGGCTACAAAACAAACTGATGGAGAGTGGTTTCTGAGAGCAGAGTTCTGCACTATTGTTGTTGGTTTTAAGCAGAGGTGAAAAGGGAAAGCTCCCTGTTAGGTACCACTTCGCTTTGCACTCCTATTTCATGTGGTTTGATAGAGGAGTGGCAGAGCTGGTGCTTTGAGTAATCTGCTCTGGATTGTATAGGTTGGGTTTTTTTATACTGGGGAACTGTCCATGAGGACAGATCAGAATCTGCTTTGCTTGCCATGAATTTAGCTAGTGTAGCTTGGCAGTGGGATGGTGAGTTACAGACCTACAGAATATGTCATGTTTTACCTCTTTACACAGTGAGGCAGTTCATTTTCCAGTCTGTTTATGTCAGTGGTGCAGTTCATGGGAGGGATGAGGACGGGAGTTGTCGTTCACACCCCCCGAAGTCACTTTTCTCTGGCACATTGCTCTAAGAACCTGTCAGATAGAAGCCACTTCTGTCACTGAGGGCACCTGGGCGTATTTCAACAGGACAAATTTAATTTATCTGTTGCTACAACTAGAAGTGTAATAAGCTGAATAATTAACTTTTTAAATTTAGAGGAGGATTTTCCTCTGATTTCCTTCAATTTTCAGTGTTGAGCTTATGCTTGGATATATTGTGATTTTTTTTTCTCCTGAAATTTGCTAACAGTTAGGAAATAAAGTTTAAAAGTTGATCTTTAGTTTCATACTGTTTGACTATTTTTTTGAAGATTATTTTTATGCAATAGGATAGGATTGTAGAATATCTCAAGTTGGAAGGAACCCACGTGGATAATTGGGTCCAAGCCTCTGTTCCTTGCAGGACTACATACTAATTATATATACATATAAAAATATTAATGGCTATATTGAAATTGGTATTATGAATGCAACTGCGTTTTTTAAAAGGCAGGTTCTGATCTGGTGAGCACAGTATTATAACTGGAAGGAAAAACTGCCAACATTGCAAAATGTTTTCCAAGGCAGACCTGGCTCCAAGACTGCTCCAATGTCTGCACAGTCTCTAATGTAAACTTCATTATAGCAAAGGGAGAAGGCAAACAGAAGATCAATATTTTCATTGGTAATTACCACAGAGGAGAGAATTCACCTGGCATCAGCCATTTTTTTATTTCTTTATAATGTCAAATTTGCCTCGTATGTTTTCTTTGGTCTTGGGGTGTTTTTAGTTACTTCATTCTTGCCAGTAATAATCTCTATCAAAAGATTAGATTTAGGTGATCAGTTTAAATGAGCTGATTTCCTCTGCTGGTCCTTGAATGACTTTGTAACAAGGATCAGTCCTGGACCTGTAACATTCATTGTAAGTGTACATTTTATGTCCTGATAACTTTAAGTGTTGATGTTTTTAAGCTAGTTAACTTCTTATTGCTATTGATATAAAGAAGGACAATGTGGTTTTTTGCTTGACTTTTCTGAAGTTACTGGGAGAAGGAGCAGACTAAGTACCAATAGCAAGAATACTTTTGCCTGACTTGTAACTACATTAATAGGACCCTTTTTTCCCCCACTTAAATGCATTTATGTAAGGTGTCTATACTTATTAAATAGCCTATTGTGAATGCTTATGATTTTTTGCTGGATGGAAGCTGTGTTGTCTCCTTGAAACAGTTATCCTGGAGTAACTTCGTGTGATGTGCTGGAGCACAAGGAATCTGTGATAGAGCCTGTAATTAGAATACCAAGGAGCTATACCTAATAATTTGCTGGTTAAAATAAAATCTAAAAAAAATTTTATTTTACAGAAGCCGTGAGGGGGAATGCTGAACTATTTATAACGTGTACATGTTGTGTGTGTGGTGACTCATTAATTTTTCTCAGTATATTTATTACAGAACTGTAGTTTCTTCCTCTGAGAAACCTGGCATGAAACTAAAAGCTCTTCTGTCCTGTACTTACTTGCCTGTTAGATTTTCACTCATTCATATGAACTTCGGGCCAGGAAGGAGGAGGTGATGGGGGTGAGTTTGACAAAAGGAAATCAGCTATTCCTGAGACTGAATTTAAGGCAAGTAAGACAGTTCTCTAACTCCCACACATCCCCTCACAGTGCCTTTGGATGGCATGAGCACTGGCCAGCTTGTTTGCTGGAGGAATTCTTGTGACTTTTGCAAAAATGGCTAGGCTTTAGGAGCCTCTAAAAATTCCTTTTCCCCACAACCCAAACTCTTGTTTATAGGGGAGTTTAGTGCTCCATCCTTGTTCCGTTTGATTTGGCTTTCCTTGTGGATGGATTGGTTCATCTGCAGGTGATGCTGAGCAGTGGGGCTGAGAGTTGGGTAACTTTCCACACAAATACTCTCCTCTGCCTGGATTCTCTTTGCCCATCACTTCAGTTCAGCATGTTTTTGGGATGCAGTTCCCTGTGCAGATTCCTCCTCACCTGGTGCTTGTTCTCATGCCCAGGGAAGCTGAGAGTATCACAGCTGCACGGCTGTTCCCACACGTTCTGGTGAGCTGTTTTGAGACCAAATGGTCTTAATTTAGCTCTGCTGCTGCCACAGCTTTACCACTTTTGGAGCACAGTTCCCATTTGGGGAAGATAATGCAGCTTAAAAGCTTGTGAGAATGGTATTTTCCTAGTTCACTGTTCATGGGGTATAAGGAGGAGAGTTGTAACTTACTGGATAAACTGTTCCCACCTCTTTCTGAGCAATGGAAGTATTTAAAGTGTTGTGGTATAAAGAGCAGCAAGAGACTGGAAACCAAAGCTCTGAAGTGTCTGTGATCTGGCACCAACTTGCTGTGTGACATTAGATTAATTATTTTACTGGGAGGCTTCAGCATCTGAATTTTTTAACTGAGGATAGCACAGATATGTGAAGAATAATGAGATACGTTCAGTATGCACAGATTAAACTTTTTTTTCTTGGCTTCGTTTGCTCAGAGAAAAAAAGCCTGAGACTAAATGAGACACCAGGAGAGAGTGTGTTGCATGTTTGTCAGCATTCCCTTTCATGCGTCTGGCTTCTGCTATTTTACAGATTTTTTTTATTAAGCCAGAGAAATAAGAGAAATGATAAACTGTTGAAATAAAAGTGTAAAGTCTTCATTTGATTAATAACCTGGAAATACATTTAATGCATTTTTATGCTGTGATAATTTCTAGTTGATAACTGGTTTGATTTTAAATACAGATATAAATAGAGACTTGAAACTTTTTCAAACACTTTTATCACTGAGGATACTCTCTTGAAAAGAAGGGTTAACTGCTCTATCCTTTCATCCCTCTGACAGTTGCAGGTTTAAACATTATTTATAGCTTTCAATCAAACTTAAAACTTGGCATTGTCTCTTTGGAGGCAAATGTCAAAGCTCTGGGAAAGCTGAATTTTCTTTGGGATTTTTTGGTCAGCTTTTGAACCCACTTTCTAATACACATAATTGTTTCATGGTACAGTTGTTACATATCTCCATGCTTCAGTTACACTTAGTAGCTGCTTCTCTGCCACGTGTTCTTAAAAAGCACTTGTAGAAAGAATTCCTTTTTAGCATTTATCACTTGCTAATCATGTCAGCACACTTTTCTGGAGGTTAAAAAGATAATGTGCAGCTCTAGGAAAAGATCTTTGAAAAGTTTTCCCCAAGTTTTTCTTTCCACCTGTCTGTCAAACTTGTACCTGTTAAATATTGACACCGTAGAAAATACTTCAGTGAGTTTACAGGTACCTTCATAGCCTGAAGGGCTAACTAAAAGCAACAACACAAAATTTCTTAGTGGTGTCAATTATTTGAATTTAATTTTTTAAGCATAAAACACACTTTTTTCACCCCCTAATAAGTATAAAGATCTCATAACTACTCTGGGGTGGTGATACCCTCATGTAATTATGTGCAAGTCTGGAGTTTGCAGAGCAAACTGGTATTGCACTTCTACAAACACACAGGTCTTACACAAACACAAGCTCTGAGGTGCTTCTCACCCTGCAGAGTTCACATTCCCAATACAGGAGGGTACAGCTGACAGGAACTTGGTCTGATCTCCCTTTTAGCTATGGAGAGAATTAAAACACAAGCAAAACTTGCCCGGAGTCACACAAGAGGCCAGTGTTGGAGAGCTGAGAATCAACCCCATAATCTCAATATTATCCTTATCTTCACAGCAAGACTTAAGAAGGGAAATTCTAGAACAAAATTCTCATTTTCTAAACGTACCTGCAGGCGTGAGTTGGCTGGGGGGTGGAATTCAGGCAGTGATGTGAGAACCAGCCCACTCAGCTGCCTCAGCTTCAAGATAAACCAAGAAGAGATTAGGTTAAAGGACAAACAAAAGAGCATCCCCCCATTCTCTGGAGCCAGGGCTCCACAATAGCCACTGTGTTCCTTCAATAAGCACGGGCTGCTTTTCTATAATTACTTTTTAAAGTAAATCACAGCTTATCGTCATATAGGGATGCAGTATCTTCACAAGCCAATTCTGCAGAATTGTAATAATTCAGTATATCATTTTATTGAATTAGAAATCCTGTTTGGGGTTTGCAGCATTGTTTTTGGGTTACTGTTGTTAGGAAAAGTTAGGAAGAGACTCAAAGTGGTGCCTTGGCTGCCAAAGCCAAGTGCCCAGTTCTCCCTCTGGAGGCCTTTCAAGGGATTTTCCTCTGTCAAGTCAGGGAAACTGAGGTACTTGGACTTCAACAAGTGTAATTTAAAGCTTTGAGCCAAATTAATTGTATAGCACAAACTGCATCCTCTGTTGGACTGTTTTCTTGGAGGTCCTATTAAATAAAGATCCTGACTGCCTGGCCAGTGAGGTCTCACTGTGCGTTTTGTAAAGAAAGTAAGATTTTTGATGTAGAATCAAACTTAAGTTGCACCCCAGGAAATCAGGCCGTGAAGTATAGTAGAAAATATTCTCCCTTCATCAGACCACTACTTAATATTCCTCTCCTTTATCCAGGTGGTGTAGCTAGCCAGTATATGAAGTGTCTCATAGTTTATGAATCCTGTAGATTTCATCTGGTGGAAAGATACTTTGTGAAGTATCTGGTGTGAAGATACTTTTATATCAAGAGACTTTTTTTTTCCTTTTTTCTCTGTAAACTACAGTCAGTTCAAACAAATGAAATTGTTCCTCTTCCAGGTTGAGAAATAATGTTTGATCTGTTCCATACTGATAAAGAGCACTTTCTGCATATGGGGGTCATGTGGTGTTAATTGACTGTTGCCAGGTAAAGCTGCCTGTTGTTGCTCCCTCGTTTGGGCTTGATTTGCTTCCTGGAGTGCAGTTCTTCAATGGTATGATTTGAAACAAAGTGATGGCTCAAAACAAAACCCTTCTGAAAGTAAACCTGGTAGAACTGTGGGGCAGTAAATCCATCTCTTACTGGTGCTGAGCTGGGGGACTGTAATCTCCAAGTGTCTTCAGGTTGAATTTTGAACCTGGATTTTTGTGAAAACATTGTTCTTGTGTTTTCTTTTGTTGCAGATGGCCGCACAGATCCAATTTTGGATGACGTAGGCGATGCCTTCAAGCTTATGGGGGTTAACCTGCATGAGCTGGAAGATTACATCCACAATATTGAACCTGTCACTTTTGCACATCAAATCCCTTCGTTTCCTGTCAGCAAGAACAATGTCCTCCAGTTCCCCCAGCTGGGAAGTAAGGATGCAGAAGAGAGGAAGGAGTACATCCCGGACTACCTGCCACCTATTGTCTCCTCTCAAGAAGGTGCGAAATCAATCCTTTGCTTTCAGTTTTGGTGTGTTTGGGTATTTGTGGGCATCCCCCAGCAGCTCAAGCTGTGCTGCCCTGTGAAGGTGGCTTGGAAAGGCCAGAAGAGACCACCCGTGGGGTGTTACCCAAGCAGGGTTGCAAAACAGGTAGCAGGGCTGTGGCAGGTTTGTTCTCCACTGTTTTTACTTTCCTTCCAGATTAACTCATGCCAAAATTTCACCATGTTACCCCATGTTACAATAATGCATTCTAAATTTTAAGTTTTCAGAGGGAATGAATGCTTTGTATTACCTTTTATGTGTTAGTCTCCCCCTTATGCATCCTGAAAGAGCTTCTGTAGTTTGCTAAAGGTAAAAGAAGGAAGGCTGATGAAACTGGCACAGCATTTCCTGCTCCTGACATCTCTTTCTCTTTACTTGTAACAAATTTCACCAAAAAACCCAAACCTAACCAAACCAAAAACCCTCATTTTCTAATTAAAATAAATTCAGCTTTAAAATATGGAAGTAAGAATATTTTAGAGGCATTGTACTGGCTTTTCATTCTCTTTGCTAACGTTGATTAGGGTTTCATTAATCACTCTTCCTGCTGCTCCTTCCCTTTCTTATCCCACAGAGGCAAAGGTTGAAGAAACAGTGAAACCAACTATACAAGTTGCTACAAGATGCAATTAGCCTGAGAATTTTAACTGTGGCAGTGGAAAAAGCATACTTATTTTCTCTATTTTTCTGCTATATGAGACTTGATTGCTAATAAGATAAACCTTTAAGAAATATGACCTAGTCTGACTTGCCCTTTGAATAGTGAACAGCACAAAACTGTACTTTGTGTGGAAATAAATATATGTAAGGTTGTGGGTCTAAAAATCCCAGACAGAAGAACTTAATTTTCCAAGAGTGTAATGAACAGGTGCAACCTGCAAAAGATACTTAATTTAGAATTTTGTGGGGACAGAAGGGATATCATTCTCTATTGTGCATATTGCTCTTTTTTTAAGAACTAAGGTCTCAAAGTCTGCCTGTTGAAATAGGTGTAAAAACTGCCAAGTGTAAGGATGAACATAAGCAACATCACCTTGTTGGGCAAAGAAATCCATGGCTGTGCTGCTGCAAGTGTGGCATGGGACAGTGTTCCAGTGATTTAGCAAGCTGTAAAAAGTGTGTGTTCAGGCTTTCTTACATCATGGTCAGCTAAAGGATGCAGCTGCTGTGTACTCCAGTTGGAGCAAGTGAAATTGTGGTCAGGAAGAGGTATCTGAGGAACAGGTACTGGGCTTGGTGTGTTCTCAACAAATATACTCATTCCAATTACAAGGTGAGGACTTACTCATCCTGGTGAGTATTTCTGAGGCTCTGTAGACTTTAATTTTCTGTTTCCTTTAGTTGTGTGTTATAGATCAATAGCATTTCAGTGTTTCTTGCCTTAATACAACCCAGGAAATGGAACTGCTGTTCAAAACGAAATACTTTCTTAAATTGGTAAGGAGATCCTAAAGTCTCACCCTTGTGAAGTTTGTTAAAAGGGTTGTTTTAAAAATCTAACAGTGAATTCTCTCAAACCAGGAAGAGACAAAAAAATTGTAAAATCATATGTGTAGACAGCATATATAAAAGAAGAGTACAAGGAAGAAGACTTTGAGAAGTGAATGGGGATTTCAGCTGCCCTGTTCTGGCTGCTTGCTTTAGCCTGGTTTTTCAGGAGGTAAACAAACACAATTCTGTCAGAGAAATCCAGCATCTTTGAAGTGTAACAAGTTGCCCAGCAGTGTTGCAATTGTTTTGGGTTTTTTTCCCTTGGAAAATCAAGAATTGAAATTACAGTATGCAAAAAGAGCCAAATGCAGCGAGGCTCAAAGCAGCTGCAGACAAATATCTGAGCGTGGAGAGGGAGAGAGGAGAGTTACAGACTCAGCCTGACAATACACAAAGACAGGCTAAAAACTGAAATGGGGACAGTTGTGCTTTTTCTTTTTTTTTCTATATGTAACTTTTTATACTCTTTCTCTTGCAAGTTAGATCCAGGAGTCAGATTTTAGCAGTCCTTATAAATAATGTATGAATCCTTTTAACACCTGAAGCAAGAAGATATTATTTCCAAAGTTGGATGAGAACCAGGAAAACTTCTGATGCCTAAGGGTAGTGTATCAGAGGACCTATAGGTACACACAACTTGAAAAAATGAATATTTTTTTAATGGAAATTTAAAGGAAGCATTAAATACAGTTGCTGAATGCAGATTTGTTATAGTTGATTGAAAATATTTACAGTTGAGGACATTTTAATTTTGAATTAAGTGTTTTCTGAAAATGGTGTTTGTGTTCTGTGGTTTGTTTTCGAAAGGGATGAGGTGGATCACAAAACTGCTGTATATGTTTTGTTCTGTGTTATTCCAAGTAAAATTTGGAAGAAAAACTTACTTTTGGAGGTTAAAGGAATGCATGGTAAAAATATGAAAAATTGCAGAAGCCATTTAAATACTTTGCAATATTTTATAGTGTAGAAAAAAAAATGAGACTGCTCAGATTGTTCAGTCCATAATATTTGAGTTACTTTGAGTAGGCAATAATTAGAAATGGAGGAAGGCTTTGTGCACATTAGAGTGTGTGATGTAAATCTTTCAGTGACTTTAAGGAATCATCAGCAGGACTCCTTACGTCCTGTTTTATATCAAAGCTTAGAGTTCAGCTCAGTTATGAATATTGATTTACTGTTAGGGGTCAGAAATTATGAATGCTGATATATTTTAGCAATAATGTAGCCACAAGTTTTAGTAAGAAAAACCTCTTTTTTCAGTAGTTTATTTAAAAACCAAACCATAGCAGTGTTCAGTCTGCACCACGACCAGTAGGTGTTGCTGCCCTCCTTCCCAACAGTCCTTTAGTTCTGCACATGTAACCAACTTCTTATTTCCACTTACTCCAGAACTGGTGGTGGTTCAGGCTGTGCAGAGGCTGCCCAGCAGCTCGGGAGATGTCTTAGTTATCATTGCCAGAGAATCCATAAGAGCAGAAAGCCCTTCCAGCCTGAGAGGAGCCATCTCCTTCATTGGACTCAGCAGTAAGAAATTCTGAAAGAGCTCCGAGTGATTCCTGAAGTTATGGGGGAAAGGGAGGAAGACAAATAATTTTCAAGATCTATAATTTGTGTCAGTCAGAGGTTAAGTTCAGTTCAGTGATACAAATTTTGTTCTAAGAAAGCAGAAAATGTTTTCTTGCCTTAAATATGGAGTGCAAGCTCTAACCAAATGCTTGAGCTGTGAGGATCTGCATATATAATTCTATATATTATAAAACAATCTGACTCAGTATTGCCATGGAAAATGCTGAGTTTTTAGCAGTATTTTTACAAAGGACACTGAAGGGATAATTTTATGCCAATATATCATGATGTTCGCTGTCTGCCTATTTTTAATTAGTCTCCTTTTTGTTTTTGAGTTAGTTTAGCACTGTTGTCACTAAAATGTCATGGTAAACTTGTAAGACAGATTAAAAAAGGAGAAAAAAATAAATTTGTTACAAAACACGATGGTCATGCTTTATTTCTTATGCTTTAATGCAAGAGAACATACATTTTGCAATAATAAATCAACTTCATAGAATTTGTTGATTGCATTTGCAGCAAAACAGTATGTGCTGAAACTAGGCCAGCTGAGAAAGCCCAGATACTTCTCCACAGCTAATAATAATCACTGTTACATTTTGTGATTATGTTGAGAGTCCTGATGTTATAAGAACATGTACCATTCTCCATGATGAAAACAAAGGAAAGTGAGATGTGAATCCTGCATGTGCCACAATATCCTTATTTTTAAACTTCCTGGAATTAATCTCTACCTACACTTGATGCCTCTTATTATAATTTCATTTAAAGAAAAAATAATAATTTTTTTTTTTTTTTTAATAACCACTTTGTCAACTGCTCTCTTTTTGTGACTTTTTGAAGTTACAGGCAGTCCATCACTGCTTCTCTGTCTGGAAAACTGAAGAAAACACATTGTTTTTGTGTGTGCAGTACTGTTCAGTCTGTGATAATTGCATTAGACCCCTGTTCCTCTCTTACACTCTAATTGTTCTGGTGCATGTCAGCAGGATACGAGGGAGAAGACACGAGTCTTTTCCCAGTAATTTAGATATTTTGTGGGGGGAAGGGTAGCTTTTAGAGAGTCAGACTTTCTCTGCAGTTGCAGCTGCATTTTTTTCTATCCTCTGCTTCATACCACTTCACTCCCATTCCTAAAGGTTCAGCTCCTTTCCCTTGAAAACGATCTGGGAACAAATGTAATTTTCCCCAGGCATTAAATTTTGTTGTCTTTCATTCCTGGTAATGTGTGCTCAAGCATTGGCATTATATTTCTGATCATTGAGTCAGGACAAGTTCTTGGCACAGTTTGCAAATACAGATTTATTTGTAGCCTTTTCTGTCAGAGCATTTTATTTCCCTGTCAGATCAAAGCATAAAATTGCTGATCTTCTTACAGTCCTGCCTTTTTCCCTCTGTGCTGCTGATGTGATGTTAGGACCTGTTACCTACCAAAACCTGATGCTTCCAGCCACCTGGAAGCATGGAAACCCAGTTGTCAAATTGCAGCTCATCTCAGCACATCTCTTGTTTTTTTCATGTTGTGGTGGCTGCTGCAAATCTCATTTGAACTGATGAGAATTGGGGGTGCTGGTGAAGCAAGGTGCTAATCAAAAGAGCACATTTTTGTGTCTAGGTTCTACCAGTGCTGGAATTGTAACTGTATAAAGCATTAAGCATCAGGGTGACAAAAATCATTAGTGTTGAGCTCCAGTGGGAAATAGATCAGAACTTAAAAATTGTCACTGTCCCGTCAGGCTGGCAGTGCTTTCTGTGCCTGTGGTCCAGAAATGAATGTAGCAAGTCGTGCATCTCAGACCAGGGTGATTTCCATCTCTGGTTTCTCCAAGGGTTAAACAAAGCCAGTCTCTCTTTGTAAATCAGAATGTGATGGGCTTTTAAAGGGATCCTGGAGTATCCACTTTGCCATTTTGGTAACACAGGTCTCACTGTTGTCATTGTTCGACCTTTCTGCCTTTCCCCAGCTGTAGTTTAACCCCACAGACTAACTCTCCCTCATTCTAGCAGCTGCACCAATGATTTTAAAGCAGAAATGATCTTTTCAGCAGAGCTTTTCCAGTGTAGCTGGTTAGGAAACCACCAGTCCACGACAAACAAATGTCCTGTGTATTCATGCAGCCTGAAGAGTTAAAGCCCTGCCAGTGTGTGAAGATTTTGCTCCTGGCTGCTCACTGTGCCTGGTTGCTGATACTCACAGGCATCCTTTACCTGTGTGTGCAGTGCTGAGAGTCAGACTGATTGCTTTTGTGTGGAGGGATCCTCACGTCTGCAGCAGCCCAGCAAGGAAGGAGCAACAGGAGAAACAGACAAAATGAGAAAAAGCAGCCAAGCTTGAGATGCAGCCAGAAGAAAGGCATTGGGAAGGAGCCAATAGGAGAGGCAGGTTTCAAAGGAAAAAAGGAAAATACGAGACAGGAACAAAAAAAAGTGCAGAAAATGTGCCTGGTTTAAATCGTGCCATTAGACAGAAAAATAATTTTTCTGGAAGGCATGCTGATAAAGCTGTAGTTGGGAGGACAACCGTATCTCTACCTTTTCTTAAGGATGTGTATCATAATCAAAAGCATAATTTCCAGTGAAATCCTGCAAGAAAGGATTTAATGAAGTTTGGGGGTTTTTTTTAAATGTGGAGTTAAATAGATATTTTCATAGGAGAGCTTCTTTAATTTGCAGCACTTGGAGAAAAAAAATCAATGTAATAAGTGCCACAGTAAAACTTTATCTGTTCACATAGCTGGGATCCACAGACTGTAGAGACAGACACATGCACTATTTTATATTGTCTAGGAGAGTAGTACCTAACTTCTAATAATTCATGTCTTTGGGAAAAAAAAACTCTTGCTGTTTCTTAAGAAACTTAATGGCAGCTGGAAGTGGGAAATGGAGGACATGGATTAAAAACGTTTTGATTTTTTTTTTTTTTAATTATAGGAGAGGCTTGTGATGAATTTTCATGGTTTTGTTTGTTTGGGTCTTTTAAGTGTTTTATCCTTCAAAATAAAAAAAACAGGTGGAACCTGGCTATACATGAAGAAGCAAATCAGAAAATAAATTTTATAAAGATGCTGCCTCCGTTTCTTTACAAGTAATAGCAGGGAGTTAGTAAAACTAACTAAAAATTCAGCATTGTGAAAATGTATTGGTTTAGCTTCTTAAGCTATCTAGTTTTATTTGCTGCATATAGCAATTGAAATGAAGCTAATGTGTCTTCAAGGGGATATCATCCTTTTAAAACCTTCTCACAAAGATTTTTCTGTTTTTCAGACCTGTTTAGATAACTTACAAGTTAGTGATTCTTAAGGATTCAAAAATAAAAAACTGCAAAACACAGAAGTTGCCTGATAAAAGCCAGCCTTTTGCAGTAAATTATTTACATGGAATGGGAACGAAAGCCATGGATCCTTTCACTGCATTGTGATGTGCAAATTGGAATTTTGGTTCAAATAAAACTGGAGGAGAAAATGGGACTTTGTGATAAAAGGATTCTATTGTCTTGTGTATTTTGAACAGAAATCCTGTCATGATTTTAATTTCCTACTGATCCTTTTTCAGCAAAACTTTTGTCACTTGTCTTGACTTGTCACGTCAGATCAGTTTTTTCCCTTTTCTGACAATGTGTGACTTTGTTTAGTGCCTGTGTTGCTTCCTGCACTGTCTACTGCAGCTATGCTTGAGGATTTTATTTCAGCTGGATCATCAGACACCTTTGTGCCTTTGGAAGCAGAAGTTTCAAATTAGGTTATCATCTGATAGCTGGGTGTTACTGTTCTCGGGCCTTTCAGACTTTTCCTAACTGCCCTGAGTATTTTTGGGGACTTGAGGGGAGAGGGTGGGAAATGGGAAGTCTTCCTGATTCTTTAAGCAGGATGAAAGAGAAGCACAACTGGCCTATTTTAAGGGCTGACCGTGTAACTTTATTATATTTCAGTATTTTCACTTCATGCAGGAATGTTTCCTGTTTTTCTTTAATCAAATGCTTTTCTTTCTTTCTTTGACTTCTGCCACCAAGGATGCTTTAACTTAATGAACATGTTAGTGATTGCTAACAATTCCTGGCACTTAAAAACCAAATAAAAATAATTTTAGCTACTGGGAGCGAAGCCACAAATTTGATTGTTACCTCCCTGCATGGGAATTTACGCCAGACTTCTGGAGAAATGTCTCAGTCCGAGCAAGCCTTAATTTTGTACGAGGATGCAGAAGTAGAACACATTGGTTGAGACCTCCTACATGTGTCTGATTTTGAAACATGTGGCCTTAAGCAATGCCAGCATTCTCCTGCTACTTATTAGCAACTGTGGCATTTACATGGACACGGGGAATGTTTCACACCTGGAATTCAGGAGCTGGCCCTCCAGGTTGTTGTTCTGAATAACACAACTGCCCAGAGAACTGTTACTTGCAGAGTAACTTTTCTCAGTTTAACACCTCTGATGTGTCTGAAATGTTTCTTTCCTCCTGTGAAAAATATCCATGCTTGGAGCTGTTTGGGAATAGATACTGCTTGGTGTTTTGTGCACATTTTCAGGCATAGCTGAGCCTAACCTTGATCTCAGCCTCAGAAAAAAACCATTGTCTAGACAAAGATCACGAGTGGATTACAGGACCCCATATCTCTCTTGCATTAATCAGGAGAATGACTCATTGTAAGGTTCTCCATGTGGT
Organism: Acridotheres tristis; assembly: GCA_037013685.1. Taxonomy (NCBI): domain Eukaryota; kingdom Metazoa; phylum Chordata; class Aves; order Passeriformes; family Sturnidae; genus Acridotheres; species Acridotheres tristis. The sequence continues at coordinate 3,956,669 of CM072885.1, forward strand.
ACAGTCCAAGTTAAGAGTAAGGAATTCTAATTTTTAAAATTATGACTAAGAAAGCTCATTTGAATTGTCTTTTGCCACACACAGATAAGCACTTTACCATACAGCTCTTCACTTCAGTGTCTTCTTAGAATTAGGCTTGGAAGGGAACTTAGAAATCATCTTCTTCCAGTCTTCACCTTTGGTACATGCTCCTGGTTTCTGCAGCTCTCAGCTAAAGAGAATGCTAGTGACTGGGTAAGTAATTAGAAAGGGATAACTCATTTTTGTGTGTAGGCAATTCTAGTTAATTCTGCAAGACTTGGAGAAATGCAAAGTTGGATGGATAACAGGGAGAGTTCAAATGCAAAGGCATTTGGAGGCACGACCCTGGTTCATGCAGCCAGATGCTTGGATAATTAAAGTTCATCTTTAGCTGTGTTTTTTCAGAATCTTTCATTTTTGTAATTGCTCTCATTAGAAACATTAATGGTTTTCTGATGACTTGACAAGAAGGTATTTTTCTGTATTTCTCTAGTTTGGATTCTGTTTCTTTGGACAGCATGACTGGGTAAAATGTAACCCTGTGTGCACGTTGTGTATAAATGTGCATTGTTTGGGTCGGTTAAGCAAAGCCTACCATAGCATACCTGTGTTTTTGAGGAGCAGTGTTAAACTTGAGCAGGGCTGGATCTGGCTTGTACTTAGCCCAAGGCTGGAAAACAGTGGGTCTTCAGGTGGTAACGCAGTAAGTCACAAATTCCTCTGACTTGGTTTGAGATTAATTTTTTGGTGATGGTTCTAAGTGATGACGCCACGCAGCCAGGGGTGGTATTTTATACGGAGAGATAAACTGAAGTTCAGCTCTGCGTGTGTGTGTTTGAAAGAGGTCGATAACAACTTAAATGGCCTTTCTTCTGGCCACTTTACAATCTGCAACATTCTGCTTAATTTATTTTCTTCGGTGAACTTGTTTGCCCTCTGCATTCTCACTGTTGATGTCTGCTGCTTTCCCATTCCAAAGGGTTGTGTTCAAGGAAGACTCTGTGTTTCATGTGTATTCCTATGGTTGGGATGGAGCATACTTTTCTTCAAACGTTATGAACTCTTTTCCCTGAGGGGAGGAGGATGGTACAGATTCTGGGTGTCTGAGCAGTACAGCTTAACAGATTGGCCAAATAATCCATCCTGAACTGGAGAGTGAATAATTTTAATACCCCTTATCTTGCATAGATTTTTATGGATATTCATCTCAGCAAATGAACTTTGCATTTCTAAATATTTAGAGCAGCATGTTCGTTCAGGCACCGCATATTTGAATCTTAATATTCTCTGAGTTTCTCCACGTTTCTCTGGGTTTCTGTGGATGTGGGACTTTGGTTCCAGGCTTATTTAAACAAATATTTTGTACCTGTGTGCGTACAACGCTAATTATGTGTGACAGTCACAATTGGGAATAGCATGGAGGAAATAATAGTTCTTGACCAATCACTAAAACACAGGAAGTCGCGGTGCCATAGGAAGGCAGAGAAACTCACTTCTCATTTCCTTTGGAGTCCAGTGTGTTCAGATTAACTTTAAAGGGAGCTGAGTTGCAGCTCTGAGGATTTAGGCTTCAATCGTGCTCCCTTCGTGTGGAGCCCGTCTCAGCAGGCAGCAAGGCACCAGCCAGGAGAGCTCTCACAGCTCAGCTGCTGGGGATCCTATTGCAAATTAAATATGAAACAAGGATGCGTTTGCTTTTGCATGGCAAACTTTTTAACACAGTCACTCGCGAGGCTTTCTCTCTGCTCTGAGTATTTTAAATCACAGTACTGCTGAAGGTGATGGCTCATCTGTAATCTTTCAGAAAAAAACTTGTTTCTTTTGATATTTTAAAGAATATCGATGATTTTTTTTTTATTACAGTTTTAATTTTCTCTATTGCAGGCTCTGCCTGTTCAGAACATCAAAGTTTGCACTGTTACCTTTTATTGGGGTGTGTATAAAATATTCTACAAATATTTTCAGCGTGATCAAAACATGTACATATATGGTTTGGGGTCCTTTAATATAAAAGGTACAGTTAAATCTAATGTCCTTGGACAGGCATCTTGACTTAGGATATTTAAGGGGGGGGGTTTTAAGAAGTTTTAGAATTACAAGTGAAAATCTTCTTGGATTTTGGTGGGATTTATCCATCTGTTTATCCTCCCATAGCATCAGACCATAAGTTTTCTTTCCGAAGTCCTCAAAACCATGATATTAAATCACATTGGTTGTGATGAGCTGAAAAAACAAGGTAGAATTTTATTGTCATGGTGTTGCTGTGTACTTCAGTTACACCTTAGAAACTCCAGCACATGAAGGGTTTGTCACAATGTTGCATGTATTGACACAATTCAGTATTTTTTTAGCACTCTTGGGGAAAGTAACCTTTGTGTGAATTAAAAAGTGATAAGTATCTTAATGCTGATATTGCAAACAACAGACTTCCCTTAGATGAGCTGATTTTCACAGAGTGTAGTTTATGCTTAGTATATGTTTAAAATTTCCAGTGATTCAGGCTGAAACACTGAATTTCTTCAAAACTTCAGTTTTACAAGGAGCACAGCTATTTAGGGAGTTTTTCCTTCACACAGATATTTCTTCTGACATGAGCTCACTGAGCTGAGCTCCTTGCAGGTATGTTTGGACCATCTCTGTTGAGATGAGCTCCCATCACATCTCCTAGATCCCCTGGTGGAGTGTCACACAGATGAGATGCCTGAGTACAGCTGTGGTCCTAAAGTCTAGCCCTTCTGCCTGTCCAAAGGCAAAATGTTCCCACTGGTGTGGAAAGTGAAGAATGTCAGATGAAATTGAGGTTGAATTTTGCTATATCAATGATCCAAATGCCCTGTGTGTGGGCTGTGCCCTGCCATTATGGGCTAAGATTTTCCTAGGTCACAGGCTAAGCCAAGCATGGCTGCTGCAGGACTCCTAACAGGAGACATCCAAGGCAATCCAGTGAAGCAGGAAACTGTTGATTAATAGATGGCACTTTATAAGAGGCTCGGTCTGCTGTCGAGCCTGGCATATTTCAAATGAGATGAAAAATTAAGTCCTTGCCACTTGTGGTGATTAAAGCCTCGGTGGCTCACTTTTCAAGAGCAGCATGTGAACCCTGCTGGCGTGGTTCCAGTTGGGTTATAGAGTTCTGCCAACCTAAATGCCCCAAGCAGTTTCAAATTCGTGGAGGAGAAACAGTTTAGTGCTGTTCTGTGCCGCCAAGTAGCTGCCACATCCTCCCACCACAATTCCTGTGTTCAAGCAGCAATTGAAGGGATGCTGTGCTGAAGGCAATCCCATTCACTGAAAGCATCCAGCAAGCCTCTATTTATTTTTTCCAGGGTAAATCCAGCAGTGCATGTGTGTTCTAGCTTGGTGTTAGACCTGTGTGTGTGTGAATGATGATAAATAAGTGCAAGGTTGTTACTCTCTTTCACGACAGGGAGTAGAGCCCATCCTGGTGTCAAATCTGTGTTTGCAGAGGAGAGAACCATGTTTGTTCCAAAGGTGCTGCCAAGACAGTGAAGAAACTGAGACAAATAAAAATGTTTAATTTTTAAAATCTCAGTAATTTTCTTTCTCATGTATATAAGGGCTGATTCTGTGCATAATGTAGCGAGTGATGACCATGTGGTATTTTTAGCAGCCAATGTATAGAAAAGGTGTGAACTTAGAGAGTGATCAAATGCAAAGAGCCAGGACAGGACAACTGGTTATAGTCTGCTGTGAAAGCAAGGTGTGGGATGTGGGAAGGTGATGCTGGCAGTGCCACCAGAAGAATTCATATTGGGGTTAAATAACTTTCAGTAGGATTTGTATAAAATGGAATTGTTCTTATCAGCCCCTGGTGGAATGGCCAACGCTTGTGCTGCTCTCAGGATCCAGTGTTACACATGTGCTTGTGCTGTGCAGTAGCTTTGGCCTTATCTAAATGGAAAACCCTTTCCAGCTTGAGAACAACTTAGCAACTTTTTAATATCAAAAAGAGCACATTATACACAACACATGTACAAGACTCAAAGGAACATGTATGCTGCCTAAAGTTTTTGGAGCTGGCGTGTGTGTGTGCTAATCTCCTGAGAGTTCATTGCTCCAAGCTTTTATCAGGAGCAAAGGGAGGCAGAGCTGAAGACTTCTGTGCACTGCCACTCCATCTGAAAGAACCAGCTCCTTTTTCCTTAGTTCAAGGCAAAGAAGTGTGTGTACATCGTTCCTATCAATGCAGTCACAGGATTCTGACTTCCTTTTCAAGTGAAAATAAATGAAAATGTTCTTGCTCTCTATTGTTAAGTGGCAGAGGAGCTTTCTGCTACAGCCTCATTGTCTTAGATGTGTTTCCCAGTGCAGCACATCTTTGCATTAAGCTGTTATTACCTTTTAATGTCATTTGGAGGAGATGAAATATACTGGTAGTATCTCAAGGGGAAGACTCTAGATGCTGTTTTTCTGAGGAAAAGCTTAGATGTGGATTAAAAACCTGCTTGCTTTTTTGCTTTTGTCTCAAGCTGACTGCAGCTTAGATTCCTCGGTGTTACTGCAGCCTCTCCATGTCCAGTTTTGGAGTTTCTTTGCTGCCTTAACTGGTGTAAGTTTGGTTTTCCCAGATAATCTCTTCTGAAAGGACAAGTGAGATGAGGGAACAAGCGAGCTCCAGAGGGAGAGATCCCAGCAGTAAGTTGTGTCCACTTAGTATCAAATTAACAGGGGGAGAACACGACAGTGATCAGGTAACACCTAAACACTATTCTCCAGAATCAGATGACTTTGTTTCCTTCCCTGCATTTGTTGTCCCAGCATCCTGCAGAGGTCGGGGTTGCTTTTTGAACAGCTGCATAGTGCCATTGTCTCTGTGAAGGGTAGGTCATTCCTTTCTGTGGCATTAGGAAGGAGCTGTAACCTTGTAATTTTAATGAGACAGAGCTTTGTTAAACCTGGAACCTTTCCTGGTCACAGGTACATGGTACATGAACATATCTAAGGCAGTTCAGTCTCTGTAAGAAACAGCAAGGAGAAGTCTTGTTTCCTCATGCAGAGAGACAGATTCCCAATTACCATGGGGCTGACAAAGAATGACATTTGGCAAAAATCCTGAGCAATATTCAGCCTCATTGCCTCTTGCTGCAGAGTGAGGCACCTGAGCTGTCCTGCCATCCCACCTTCTGATGTAATGTAAGGAATGTTAGAGATGTAAGTGGAGATTTTTAAGATTTTTTTCCCTCACACTTCTATCGGACTGCATATTATTGCTATACTTATCAGGAATTTATATTTCTTTAATGTTAGCTCTCTATATTGAGCTAGCTACTTACCTTCACTGTGCTGTATCAAAGCTGCAACTTTTATTCTGCAAAACCCAAGTAATTTTTCTCCAGTTTTTATTTTGCCTTTTATGTTCACATCTCGTTTACAGCAAAATATGTGTTCTTTAAATAACAACAGCATATTCTGGTTGCATGCAGCAAAGGAAACAATACAGATGAAAAATCTAGAGTTTCCCTAGTCTGAGTCTATATAGCATCTTATATTGCTGTATGTTATGTGGCTATAAAATGCATTGCACAAGTGGAATATTTTAAATTATTATTATATATAATGCAATTAGTAAAATATTAGCCATTTTTTAAAATTTAGCAGCAGTAAGAGATTAGTAATGTTTAATGCATTTTAATTAAAACTAATTAAATGTATTAATTTCTAAGTTTACTTGAACTTGCTTACTAGCACTCAAAAAGAAACCAAAGGAGCATATATCCAGAGAGAGGGATTGCTTGCTCTCAGAATGGAAACTTCAGGAGGGAAGCCGAGAGGAGCCAGATGAGCACATGCAAGGAAAATTAAATGTTTCAGGATGGTCTGAGCAGTGGAGATCAGATAACTACACTCGTGGTGTATCTTCTTGGAGGTGGTATTAGTAGTTCCTCTGCAGTGATCTCTGCTGAAGAACAAGAGCCAGTGGAGGCACAAAGGGGCTGTAGCAGGTGCTAGAGTTTGAGGCAAAGGAAAATAACTAAGGCACTAATCCACACTGTGGAATTGAACCAGAGCCGTCAGGGCAGTGTCAGTGCCCTTCCTGTTGCAGCTCTGGGAAGAGCCCAGCACCACAATCTGTCCCCAATGGCACCCTAATCAATTTGGGGTGCCAAGGACGTGGTGATGCTGGGTGACAGGAGGTGATGCCTTGGAGAGAGCCAAGCTCTTCCCACCAATTTGTTACAGTAGTGCATGTAAGGATGTCTTGTTATTAAGGATGGACCTCGTTATTCAGAGGCTACATCCACATTTATTGCTGAATTTTCCTTTCTGTTCTTCCTTTCACCTAAGGAAGGGCAGGAATCTGTGCTGAGAAGCAGAATGCATCAGTCCAGGTGGAGTGCCATGTTAAAGGGCTGCTAGCTGAGCAAGAATTTGGGATAGAGGGACACCAGTTGGTTTAAATGGGTTTGCAGATGTCCTTTCTCCCTGCAAAAGAAGGGATTTGGTCAGTGTTAGGAGTCTGTTAATGAGACAGTTGTACAGAAAATCTATATTCCACTATTTTTTCTCTTCATCGATCTTTCAGATATCCTGGAAAATTCGATGTTTTCCTCTTCCCTCTTAAAACTCAATCAGATGAGATTAGGTGTTTTCCAAAAACACAGCTGTGGTTTTTTCACCCTAGTTATTATATCTGATTTGCTGCTTAATGCAAATTCAGTGATTGTATTTGTTCATACTTATACACTGAATTTTAACATCAGTGTTTTAACAGTAATATTTTACAAATCATTGCAGAAAGGCATAGGTTGCACTCTGTTTTCAGAGGAATTTCCAGCTTGAAAGTGTGGTGAGCTTTATATGAGCTAGAAAATCTCAAGGTGTAAAAGCCCAAAAGGTCTCTATCACTCTTCTCCCTTCAGATACCACACGTGCAAAAGCTTTACAGCACAGTTCCAAGCCTCAAGTTGAGAGAAGTTATGACTTAAGGCTATTGGACATGGAATTTTCAGACAGCTGCAAGTTCTGCTATTTTTAAACCCTTCTTCACGTGTAACAAAAAGTCTGATTATTATGCACAATGACATATTCAATAAACTTTGATTTAAAACATTTTTAATATTTTAGCTGCACTTAGCTAATAAAAAAAAGGATGTGGAGGAAATATTTTGTGAACTCAAATAGCTTAAGTCTTATGGTAACTTTCTGACAGAAGTTCAGCTTCTAAGTGGAATCCAGGCATAAGATGTTGTATTTCTAATAAATACAGTTGTGTTAGGGTTTTTTCCTCTGAGAAATACGAATGTTTGAGTCATGATTTAAAATGGAAATAGCATTGGAGCCTTCACTGTCGTGTCACTGTGTAATTTGGTAGAGTTAAACCGTTCAGGGAGATGAAATAGATTCAGTGGAGCTATCAGATAGGATCTCACAGCCTTTCTGTTTAAATGTGCTTTACTCCTAATGCAAAAAGAGCATTATATATGTGCCTGTGATGTTCATGAAATGGACTAAAGAGACTAAATACTGCTGGTACTCAGTGAGTTTTGGTTTCTCTATTAGCCCATGTTTTTGCACACCTCATGTGTTCTTTCCCCCATCTCATGCATTACTTTGTGCAACTGGCATGTTTAGGGGTTTTTTTCCCTCTCCCTTAAAGTTCAGTCTTTCTATCATTCTGGAATTCTTAATTTTCCTAAGCCCTTTCCAATTTGTGTTTCGTTTTCCCAGTTGGAAGCAGAACCTGGTTTTGACAAACACGTCCATGCTCTGTCGTGAATATTCTAATACTAAAACTGACCTAAATGCTATGGTCAAATGTGCTCTGCCTTTCCTGTGCCAGAGCCTTGTACCTGTAGTTCTCACTCCTAAGATTTCCATTATTCTATTCCTAATAAACAAGTTTCTTGAAATACACTATATATTTTTTTCCTGCATGCCAAGATCACCTTACATTGTTCTAAGCGTAGTAGTTTATTTATACATCTGTTTCTCAGAGCTGTCATTTTCTGTGAACATTTGTGCCATGTTTGCAGCATGACTCTTTCTGACAAGTTCCATCCAATAGGATCACCCTTGTTTTTGGAATATGCCACAATAAAACCATGCCTAAATGATATTCTTTCAGTTCCTTCCTAACTCCCCCCATTTGTTCATTACCACTTGCCTGCCTTCTTTCAGCGTGTTTAATTTTTTGTCCAAGACTTTTCAAGTAAGATTTTGTGATACTGTCAGATGTCGAACTTTAAAGCTTCTATTATGATTTCCAGTTATCTATTATTTTTGTAGTTCTTTTAGAACAATCTGAAAATTAATCGAGTTATCTTTTTTTTTTTTCTAATCTTGTAGTGGTTTTTTTTTCCCTAAATACATCATAATCTGTTGTGGGTAGAAGTGGTAGTTGTTAGGGTCATTCTTTTGAAGTGGGTCTATAGTCTGGACTTACTGATAGTAGTAATGAGATACATGTAATAACAAGTAGCTTTAGTAATTAGTGAACTCCTGATAGAGACAGCACAATAGTTTGAGACATTAATTGTCTCAAACAGAAAGACAAAATGATCCAGATGCTCTTTGTTTCAGAATTAAAGGAATGTTTCGTGCTATGTGCTTATTTCTTTGGTTTGGATTACATACATGTGATACCAGCTGGTTGTTCATAATTCTGAAATTCGGTAGCTGTGGTTAAAATCTGCAACTACTGAGAGTGAATAACAAAAATAAAAGACACTGGTTTTATATAACTGAAAAAGCTTTTCTTCTCTACAGGTTTTATTACAGAAATGTAAAGGTATTATTAAGTGAGCAGAAGCAGTTTTCTCCCAAAAAGGGAAACTGTTCAAGAAGTTCAGAAAAGTCAGCATAAGGTGGAGAGAAAGAAGGAAGCTTAAAGTGTTTTTAGTTTGTGTTTCCATCCCTGTTTGCTGTTGGGGAAGCTTGCCCTGGGTTTGTACTTGGGACCAGCTGTGTGTGGCTGTGACCCGTGGCTGCCCTTACATGGAAATATTTTTCTCTATAGTTCTTGGTAAAGAATAAAAAGAAAATAATTTTCAGTCTATTTTCTTAGAATTTCACTTTATTTCCCTAGTTTGTGTTTGTCTGAAACAGCAAAAGGGTTTTCCTTGCAGAGCTGGGCAGTGCAGGAGTCTTTGGCTGTTAATTTTTCTGTCTGATTTTATACCCAAACTCGATGGCTGCTGTGGTCCTGGTCTAAGTTTGGATATTTATGTTTCTTTAACATGGAAAAGGTTTTGACATGGGTGGTTACAGTGTTGCATCAGTGCTAACTGCATTTCAAAAAATTAAATAACAGATTTACTACTATATCCTATTATTTTCCCCTATTAAATATGCTTATCTTGGCTTACATACCCCTTATCCTTTCAGTAAGATTCATCAGTTTCCTTAGTAAAGCCTGATGTGAGATACTGAGGATACAAGGAACAAAACTAATAAGGAAGAATGGCTGAAAATGCTGAAATGTCATTTTATTGGAAATAAAATGTTACAGCAGCAGATAATTTTGTTGTTTTCTTGTTGTTTTGGTTTTGTTTGGTTTTTTTTAATGAACATCTGGCTTTATTTTTATAAACAACTTTTGTGCAAATGGGTAAAAGGGAAGAAAAATGTGACAACTTTGCCAGTGGAGCAGCCTATTTAATCACCTTGATCAGGTCCTAGATGAGCTTTCTAAGACTTGGATAATAAGAATGCAAAAAGCTGGATGTGTCCTTCAAAGATTGATTTCACTCCTGGTGCTTGTGATCTTTCCTGAGCATCTTTTCTTACTGTTCTCACTGCATCTGCAGTGCTGAGAGTAGTTTGGGCTGATGAACAGACTGTTGTTAGCAGCATTTGTTACTGCAGTGTGTAAATCTAAAAGGACAGATATAATATTAAGGCAGCAAAAAGGCAAAATGTTCCTGATAATTGCCTCTTAAAGTTCTCACAGTCACAATTAGTTTTCCCTCTTCCAGTTGCTTTTTTATAGTTGTGATTATTCTTCTCTGTTTACTCAACTTTCAGGTTTTTTTCTGAATCTTGTAGGAATCTTTCATAGAAGAATGCAGTTTGGATTTGTTTGATAGCCATCACTATTTGGCAACAGTCTTCTACCTACGTATGCAAGTTATTTGTACTCTGAAATGAGCGTTTTTGGAGTTACATTATTTCCTGAGTTTGGCTAATAATTTAATTTGAATAAGCTATTCTAATTAGGTGTCTTGTTTGAGGCTGAATTTTCTTGGAAGGATGAGAGGTGACATTTCAGTGCATTTCAATAATTTTTAAATCATCCAACTTAGAGCATCTATTTGAGCTAAAATTACATACATAAAGAAAACTTTGTTTTGCTTACTGACCAAAGTTTAAATGAATTTGCTGATTCCATTACCTTTTACAGAACCAATATGTGGGTTAAAAGTTCTCCTTTTAGTGCTTGTCAGTGATACATTATTTTGCAGAAGTTTCTTATTTTCCTTTTCTGAATGTGCAAAATTGTTTCTGGAAGATCAAATCTAATATTGATTTTCATGTTGTAAAAATGCAACTAAAAATTAGTTTGAGGCAGTGCATCAGTCTCTGGTAAAAACATCAATTTACTCCTGGAAAAAACCCCACTTTTCATATTTAAGCCTGAATTCTCCATCCCAGTAAATATTAATCACAAAAGCTACAATGTACATCCCAGCTATTGGCAACTAGTTGTTAATCGAGATAGCTTACACACAGAAATTAAAGCGTTCTTCCTCATTTTCTTTGAGCAGAGAGCTAAATATCCTGACTAAAAGCTAAAAAAACACTTTTAAGGCAGAGGTCAGGGTTTTTGGGATTGGGAGAAAACGAAGTGCCTTTTGTGTGCTGTGAAATCTGTGCCATAGGTGCAGCAATGTGTGGGACACTCAGGGGAAGGTGGATTTGTATTCCTTAATTTTAGCTGGCTTTGACATCTGTACATCCTCTCTGCCTTTTCATAGGAATCTGTGGTCAGACTGCTTCTGAGTAAAATATGGTTTCATTTTTTTTTTTCACCTGATTAAAAAAAAAAGTTGTGTGTGTTGGGAGAAAAAGAAAAAAATGTTCCTGAAATGGGCTCCCTTGGTCTAGAAATGACTTGAATTTGCAGATAGCTTCAGGTTTGTTTGGGTAGCACTGATCATTTGGGGATCCAGGCACTCCTGCCTCATTCTCCTTCTCCTTTCCTCCCCTTTGCTGCCTCTAGAATTCCTTTTCTCCTTATTGTATTGAGGAAGGGAGAGAGCTGAGTATCTCCCGAGATGGATCTCAAAGTTCAGGGAATGTCCTTCTGTGGCATATGAATTGAAAATTCCTGAAAATCTGGATTTTCAGATCAGTGAACAGATAGATCTGTAGTAAATTGATTATTTGCTTTCTGTTTTGATTACACCAACATGCTTAAACTCTGTGGGGACAAAAGGTAGACAGATCTTCCCACTTACAGCTACCATGCTGCTTAAAAAATTCCTAATTTAGCCCCAAGAGGAAGAAAATGCTTTTTGCCTTTATTGCCTGCTTCATCTGTGTATTTTGCTCCCTGAACTGTCTTCATTATTGTGATTATTCAGAAGGTTGTGCAATCATCTCTGAAGATTTGTTGACAGGTAGATGAGTTTATGCTGGAGAACAACTGTGAATCACAATGTGTTGGGTTTTCTTAGAAATGCATATTGAATTTAAAAGTCTCCCTTTGGGGAATGAAAAGGAATAACTTAATGCAGTTAATCACTCCTGCCATTGCCTGTCTAAAACAACTGGAAGGCAATGGATTGAGATTTTAGATTGTACAACTGTCCTGCAAAGTTAACATTCCTTTTAGAAAGCCAAAACCAAGCCACCTACAAGCAGGATATTGCTTTAAGGTTACAGATTTAAAGAGGCAAAAATGGACCTTTAGGATCCAACAGCAGCAGTAAATCTGCCATAATTTGCATTGTATTTTGAGTAAGCAAGTTGTTAAATGTTTTTGTCTAGCTTGAACTTAGAGTAATATTACATAGCCTTGATATTGCTTTATTAATATGTGCTTTTTTATTGTTGTTACTGCACTGATGTGGCTTGAAGTAATTTTATCACCTTCATGTAACCTTTGGTATGAACTAGTGTTAAGCATATATACTGATATATATGTGTATATATATATGTATGTAATCTTATATATACTAAAATATATATATACCTGCTACGTCTGTGCAGTTGTCTCTCTTGAGGGAGGTAGAGAGATTTATAAAAATTAGGCTCACAACACAGATTTAAATTGAAGTGGTGTGTGAGGAGAGGTGCCAGACTTCTGAAAAAAATGCACTTTTGATCTCAGCCTTTCCTATACTACTGCGTTTAAGCAGCTAATTTTTCAACACAGTTAAACAAAATATTCCAGCTTTGCTGACATAAAACAGAGGCCAAACAGAGGCAGAGCTGGATGGAGGAAACCCGGGGTTTGTCACAGTGTGCAGTAAATAAAAAGGCTGTTGAGATTACTGAGAACTCACATATTTCTTTGAAATCAGCAGCACCTTTAGGTGCTCTCAGCCCTGGGTGTTTACACGCAGTTTTAGCCGCCTGATTTCGAGCCGCCGTGCTCGATAAAGGTTGTGGAAATCGGTGTCCATATCCGTGAGTGAACGAGCATCCTGCTCCCATTCCCCAGCATCGCCAGCTGCATGAGGGTCTGATAGTTTGACACTTCCCAGGGGGCTTGTGAGGTGCTGGAAAAGTTGCCTTAATCTGCAGGATGTGCTAAAAAAATTAAAAATCCTCACCTCAGGACTGCCAGCCTGCATTTGATTTTTACATTCAACTCTTCCCCTTATTTTAAACCACATAAATTTAAGATTCCACAAGAAGAGGGGATTTTTTTGAATTTCTGATTTTAAAATGAAAGGAAGATACCCCCCAGTTTTATAAAAGGTGTCACTGAGGTAGAAAGATGTGAGTTGTAACTGAGTCTTTGCCTCTTGCTTCTCTGAGTACTTGGAGCCGAGTTTCAGGGAGCTGCTGGTATGAAACGGGCTTATACAGCTCATGGCCATTTTGGCATCGTCTTCTTCCTGCAGCCATACAATTATCTAAATTCTATGGCTACAATCTAATCTGAAATATCTGTGTGCTTGTGGCTGCAGTTTTTTTTTTTTTTTCAGGTGATAAACTATTTGCCAGTTAATCATTAGAGCTATAAAATAACTTGTGAATTTGGGGAAAAGGCAAAGCTCAGACTTTCAAAAGTATGGTTCATTTGCATTCGTGGAAATTTTAAAAATTTGGTCCAAGAAAAAGAAAACATATTAAAGTGGAAAGAAATATAGCTCTTTGCTCTCTTTCTATTCTCCCAGATTAAGGTAGGAAAGCCAAGGGGTGACTTAAGAAAAAAAAGAACTGTGTTTTCTTTAGAAAAAAGGAAGGATGAGGGAGCTGTCAGGAATTTCTATGCTCCACTTTTTAGTTGTGCTAAGATCCTTTGCCTGCTGTTTTCTTTCCCTTTTCCTTTTTCCCTTGGCCACCTGAAACTGGAGTTTTGAAACACATCATCCAGTCCTTCCTCGGTGCTTAGGACGGCATTTAGTTCACTGGTTTGTTTTCAGGAGCCAGATAGCAATATTTTGGGATATAGTTACCATCTGAAAAAAAATCATACTAAAATATATTGAGTACTGAAACAGATTTTTTGTTATTTGCTTTAGATTATTTCAGTGCCTGTTTGCTTTCAAAGGTTTTTCTAGTATTACCCATTGTATCTGTCACAATGCAAGAGCAAACTAAGTTGGATTTTAAGAACAGGAGTGCTTTAGTACGCGATCCTGAGCAGATTTGTCTTTGGGAATCTCCTCGTTAGATGGATCTTGTGAGTGAGACCGAAGCGATTCAGACTCAGATGTTGCATTTTTGGATGTGTTTGAACTACAGCAGTCCTTGGAATTATTAGTTGCCATCTCGCTGCAAAATGCGCACTGACTGCAGTGCTGCGCTGCATATGTGACATGTTCATCCTGCGGGAAGTTGGCCGAATCGGGTTTTGTGAGGTGCTTAATTTTAGGCAGAAAGGCTCCCAAAGTAGCGATGCCTGGTTGTGTGCGGTGTTTGGTGCCGGAGCGCTAATCCAGCACTTTTTGGGAGCCTCGGCAGAGGGCACTGTTGGAGCATTAAAGGCACTTGAAAGGCTCATCTCCAGCTTTTCTTGCCTTTTTTTTTTTCCTGTTTGGAAAGTGTTTAATGTTCTCCATGTAATTAAATTCAGTTCCCTGTATAATTAGCAATGGAGCCTTATTCTTTGTGCCACTGCTGTGGATAGTATTATTTTTGTCTCTATTTGCCTTCAGTCAATGCAAAATACTGTTGCCTATCAAAAGGTAGAAAGTTTTATTGCTGTCTCCCAAAGCTAAGCAATATTTAAAGGTAGAAATAGAAAACTATGGAGTTACTTTCATTTAGTTGCTCAGAGTAAATAGGAAACCTTTAAAATTCCTGCTCATGGCCTGCGAAAGAGCAGAGTTAATGCATCACAATAATTTTACATTTGTATCCGAATGTGTATTATAGTATTTTTGAATTGTCACGACTTGCAGTTTGTCAAAATATATATGAAACATATAATATTTAACTTACTGATTTTATTTCGCAGATTTTGTTTTCTTCTTTAGTTTGTTTTCCTCTGGATCTTTGCAAGAACTTGTATTGTTGCTGTTTAGCGTATTGCAATATTAATTAGAGTGATCAGGCATAATTATTTTTCATTAATTGCAAATGCAAAGTAATTACTGTGACCTAGAAATAGTTCCCTTGTCCAAATTCCTATAAACATCCTAATTTTTTTATAATTTATGAGGACCAGCTACAAAACATAGTGTCAGAAAAAAGTAATTTTCTGAGGTACTAGAGTACTTAACACTGACATTACATTAGACTGCTCTTACTGCTTGTAACGGAGAGATATTTGGAAGATGAAAGTCTGATGTGTTTGGCTCCTGAATTGGCAAATACATAGAGCATTAATTGCAAAAAACACGTTGTAGGTTTCTTTCAAAAAGTGCCTCTTTGTCCGTAACTGAGTTACACGAACAACCTGGAGAAGTTTGCATTAAAGATCGAGGGATACACTCTGCAGCCGACTGGCAGGATACTCTTGCATTAATTTCAAAATCAACCACGAAAGACATCTTCACCAAAAATCTCTGTTCCATTAGAAGTAGCAGGGAATATTTTTTCCCCCTGCTTGAAAACATTAATTAAGTTATCGGCAGCTGAAGGCAGGTGGATTGCAAGGCAAGGAGCACCACAGTTCGGTGTGGGTCCGTAGGGCTCTGTGCTTGCAGGGGAAATCCCAGTGCTGGAGCCTGATCCTGACCCTGCTGCTGTGCCTTGGTGGTTGTAGGATCCATAGGGATGGCAGTGCAGGGTCTGTCCCTGCCTGCAGCAGGGTTCATGTCTCAAGGCCAATGCCGCTGTCTGCAGTCACCGCTGGGATTGCAGCTGGAAACAGCAACTTGAAATAACAAAGGCAAAAGTTGGTTGGGTTCCTTCTTAGTGCAGCACAAGACAGCTGGGTTTGACTTTCAAAAAGAGAAGTGGTTGCCTCAAAGAAAAAAAGCACACCCAGTAATATTGCCATGCAGCAGGTTGTAACCATGTCTGCCATGTATTTTCTAAGGGGACTAATACAGTGCCCAAGAAGACTAATTAAATGTACATATTTGTTTTTTACAGCCTTCTTTCATATCGTTTCCTATTAGTGTCTCCTTACACGAGCTCGGTAGGGTAATATTCAGGCAAATTTCTGTTTTGTCTGAAGCATTAATACTGATGTTCTGCTCCTGTATCATCCCTGTAGCTGTTATCTGCTGTGTGTTTTCCCCACGAGAGGCTATCGCAGGTTTTTAGTCCAGACTGTTTGTATTCGACAAGGTCAAGATAAGTTTTATCTCTATAGATAAGTCAAGTGCATTAGGATCGATACAGTTACAGTAAAATACATTGGCAATATTTATTGCCAAGATCCTAATGAATTTTTAAAGCTTGGAAGACTGTCAGTGGAGTGAGGATGCCCTAAATGGTTGTTTTTAACAGGGCCTATGTAATTATACAGTTAAATACTTTTTGAAAAGAAAAAATTGTACAACTTCGTGGTTTTTGACAAAGTAAAGCTTTATGCTCCTCCTCCCCCAAATTCTAACAGATTCTTAGGACATCATCAAAATATATATTTACTTTCCATTCACTTGTATAGGGATTTATGAGGCTTGTACCTTACTTACTTGCTATAACTATAAAATTGCTTTATTTTTAGCACACTAATAGGTTTGGGTTTTTTTAATTTTACCTTCAATTTTTTATTGACAAGATAATTGTCTTTGTTTTGGCTTAGAGGCAGTGGCTTTGGCCAGTTTCATTTGTGATATAAATTTCCCTAGGTACATATTTATGCAGTTAAATCAATAAGTATTTCATAATCTCTCTAAATACTTATGTAACTTAATAATTCCAGCCATTATGATGCATCTGCTTAAATATGTATTTTATGTAGGGGCATTTAAAAATGCAAATTATAGGGATTATTTTCCTTCAGGCTTTGTATTTTTCTGTTGCATCAGATAGACAGTAAGAAAATTAACCCACAAAAAATCCTGCTAAAATAATAATGAAGATCTGCCTTCTATCTGGTAAAGATAATTTGTTGATAAGGCTCCATGGCTTGCTTGAACTCATTTTGCTTTCTCTGCTTTCTATAGTTGATCTTTTAAGCCACACGACACAGCCATGGTAAAGGCTAAGTTAAGGAGAAAGTTTCCGCCTTTATCACAGTCACCTACTTTTGGCTCTTTTATTAATCTGTCAACTTTCACTGGTCTGTTTTCTGCCCCTCCTGTCTCCAGAGCACCAGAGACTGCGTATTTTTATTGTTAATACTTTGAGATTCAAAATCAGGATTGATAATACTGTGTTGGGAAGCTGCTGTGTAGCTTCTCTTCGTCTTTACCACTGAGGTTTGATACCTGACACTTTTAATTTAATTTAATTAGGGAGGCAGAACCCCATCTTGGTGTTCATTAAGGGGATTATTCATCAAAGTTATTGCTTCCTTGATGGAAAATAACAATATCACTCGCAATGGCTGCTGTTGCTGTCATAACTGTATTACTTTCTACTATTTTTCTCTCTAGGGCTTTGTACTTAGTCTCTTTATTTGAAAATTTTAAATTGAGGGAAGCATAAACTTCTGGTATAGCAAATTCACCAGGGTCACATTTATTTTGGTCTAGTAGCTTTATGTCGTGTAAATGCTTTGCAGAATATTTTTTTTTCTGCTTTTTATTGGTTCTCTGCACTGTCTTTAAATATTTGTATTTCTTTCAAGCTTAGCTGCACTTCAGCTCAGGGCCTGAGGTTTCTGGCTGCCTGTTTGCTGATGTAGCTGAACTCTGCCGTGCCGAAATCCTGCAGAGATCGCTGTAGGAAGGAAGCCTCTATGGAGCAGGGAGTCACCACGGGCTCTGCTGGAACAGAGTGGAAATCTAATGTAAAATTAATAAGGGGGGGGGTTGGGGGAGAACAGACTGTTTGCAAAAGTTATCTTTTGTAACGCAGCCCTAATCAAATATTCAGAAAATGACAGCTTTAAAAATAGAACAATTGTCCTTTTAAGACATGACTAGTTTGGTTAATTTACCCCCAAGTATCCGGTGTCTGTGACTCTGAAAAACCCTTATCTACTAAGGGGGGAAAAAAGAGCGTTGCAGAAAAGGTGACAAGTTTTCACCTCTTTCCTCAGAGAACATTTTAATTCCACTTTAATCAGCCTGCCAATAAAAGAGTACTTGGCTTTCAAGGGGAAACAAATCAAAATATGCATTTATCAGTCACGAGGCAGAATTCAATCGCTCACAACTGATGAACTCCAAAAGGAATGAAACTAGTACTATCACGCTGCCTTGGTGGTTTGCTTTGTACTATCAAAGAACTGGTACTATCTTTTCCTGCCACATCCACTGTTTGTCTGTCATCCCTAATTATGGCCTTTCAAAAGCAACGCTTCATAATTGCTGTTAATGATTAAAATTAAAAAAAAATTCGCATCTAGATAACCAAACTAGTGTTCTGCAGTGTGCAGATTTGTGTGTTCTGCAGCTGCCAAAATAACTAAAATTAAAAAAAAAAAAAATTAGCCAGAGATGAGGCAGAGGAAAGAGAAAGAGGTTGCCAAATCATATTGCCGGTGTTACCGTACAAGGGCATGTCACAGGCCTGTCTTATTAAAATAAAACTTTATTTTCCACTAGGAGAGGAGACTGAGGTTCACGTTGCGCTGCACAGGTGGGCTCTCATTTCAGACTCCTCTCTGCCACTCTGCTCCAGTTAAGAAAGAAGAGCCTGAAGTGGAAAGAAGGGTTTTTTTGTATCAAAGCAAACTTGGATGCTGTTTCACGTATGGGTGTTTCTAGGTTGTGGGGATTGGTTGCTCTGGGTTTTCAGCTCGTTTAGCATGAGGCGAACGCATTGCTCACTTTATTGATATTAAACAGAGTTGTCCTGATGGTTACAGTAGTTAGACTACAGCATTATACACAAAGCTGAATCTTTCTGGTGAGAGAAACTGCATTCTTTGGGCTTATCTTGCTCCCTGCGCTGGAATTTACATGCGTAACTACCAGTGCATCAAGATGAGTTTTTTCGCCTTTGTGTGGTTTGCATCTCAATGAGGTTGGAGAGGTGCAGTCTATTTAGCTTTCCTTCTCCCTGCCCTGAAAAATGGTTAAAACTCACCTCCTACTTTATTTATGCTTTGTTCCATCTGACTTCTCTTCTGCAACTAAGGATTTATGAGGCCAGAAAGCGAGAGCCAAGCTGCTCTTGTGTTTCATTTTCTCTATTCTCGTCCTTGTTTGATTTCTTGTCGATTTTTTGAGCCCTGACTGCGGACCCTTTAGGACCAGGCTGGGGCAGCCTCTGAAATACTCAGCTTCCCTAACACAGCCCTGTGCCTTGTTCAAATCCCAGCCTCGACTCTGGTGTCCTGGGATTGCAGCCTGAAACTGGTAGCGCAAAATACCAGCCTTGGCGCGAGTTTGATGTGCAAAAACACCAGGATCTGACCTCTAGTCTCTCCTTTTCCCCTTCCTGTGGTTCCACAGTATCTCACTTGTGTTGCCGGGGTCTGGGGAGCTTTCTGCTCTCCTCTGTCCCACTGAGCTCCATCCTCTCTTCTGATCTCACCTCCTGACCTCCTTTTTTTTTCCCCGGGAGTCGATTAGACAAAGGAGGTACGTTGTCATGTCGATGGGATATACAAATAAATTGCATTGTATTTTTTTCTCTTTTACGGTAGTTTTCAATCCTGTGTTTCAAAAGCGTGCTGGTAGCAGTTTCATGTGAAAGAAATATACAGTAGAATTGTTCAAGTGCCTGTTTGGGTCACAAATTTGTGGAAATGAATGTGTTGATACTACTTGAATAGATAGGGCAACTTGTGATATTCTTAAAATTAAAAAGCGGGGAGAAACAGGGTAGAAATGTGATGAGGTGAGAAACTTTCTTCTTCATTCAGCAGTGGTTACATCAGTCATAGTGTGGTAGGAGTAAAGGGGTTTCTGTGCTCAGCTATTCATTTCAGGACTGCTTTTATTTAATTGACATGAAACTAAGTGTGCTTGATTTAAAATGTATATTGCACAGCTTTAGAAAATGAAGTTTAAGAAAACTGAGTAGAACTGTAAATAATAATGAGTTTATAAAAGTACTCTAATGGCTGCAGAAAAATGATTTAGGATTATAACTTGCTGTTGCTTAAATAAACAATTGATCATGCAAGCAACAGATAGTACAGAAACCCAAAATTTTGAAAATATTTTTTATTTTTAAGGAAGAGCAAAGGAGAATTGTGAAGCTTTGCATGGAAGCTTCTCACGTTTCACATATTCTTTTGCTTTCATGGTTTTTTCAGACAGACCTTCACATGCTTCACAGTCTCATACATGTTGCTTGAATTCTTGCCTCTGCTGTCCGATTTCCCAATGATGCTCTGCACTCAGGAAATATTTATGCATTCACTCTGGGAAAACATGGGAACATTATTGGTCTGTTAGATTATTTTGCTCTAGGAATAATCTTCTGAAGGTGGTACTGTGTTATGACCCGAACCACTTGAAATATTGTACATACAGGCTACTAAATTAAAATGTTCATACTGCTGTGTATGATTATAGATAATTCTGTGCTTTCCGGAGAGCTGATCAGAAAAATGATAAATCATTAAGCAGCACTACAGAAGGTGTGTTGCATGAAGGTTGGTGGAGGAGTGGAGGATGTGAAGGATGAGTCAGAAGCCAACAAGTTCTTAAGAATCTGGTAATTAACATAAGTGAAAATAGGAGTCAGCAGGAGCTGGAACGACAGAAATCTCTAGCTGCTTTTAAGAATGCAGAAATCCAGGTGTTATAATATTGGGTGTGTATCCTCATAGAGGATTTGGTGTGTTACCCTCTCTGTGATGGGTAAATTCCAGGTATATCACAGAGCAGTATGAAATGTCCTTTGGAAGGCAACTGTAGAGTATCCTATCCCCCCAAAAAATAGTGTTCTCCTTTACCTCTCTCTGTAAGGCTTGCTGAATCATAAGGAACAAAAATTTTATTTTTATTAGAGCTTTGGCTGATCTCACTAAATATCTGAAATTGTGTTCAAGTTTTTAATAAACTTTAGAGGTTTTTTGCAATATATTTTCTGCATTTAGTAGTATGCTTTTGGGATGGGGGGGAATTAAAGATGCATTTTTATCTTTTGTCTTTGGGAATTAAATGCCTAATTTTGCTTTATCTTTTCTGTACCTCCACCTATACAGCTCTTCTTTTGTCCTTTTTTTTTTTTTTTTTATTTTTTTTAAGTGAGCATGTAAGATAACCAGATACCTGTGTCACAGCTTTGGCCAGTGAGTTCTGCCCTTGCAGGTCTGATTATCTGTTTTATTGCCCTGTTTTCTATTGTCGTGTAACAGTCACCTATTTTTTTTTCCTGACCCTCTTATAAAGAGAAACCGTGGTAATTGAAGTGGCCTCTGATTCTGCAGTCCTTTCTCTGTATGTGTTGGATATGTTACTTTAGTATTTTTGAGTAATTTTTATGACATTTCTCATGGCCAAATCTTGTTCTTTGTAAGATCAGTAGGAAATGTCCCCCTTATTTCTTCAGGGGCAGATCTTGCTACTGGTGCATTTAGAACTTCAAAGACAGCAATAAACCTCTGGTCCCCGTCATTGGAGCGAAACCCACTTGGGGTGAAAGGTCAGCAGGAGGTGGCAATGCTAAGAAATGTGTCTGAATGTCAGAATCAATTAAAATATTACTTTATTTAAATTACTGATTTCATGGCGTTATTCTAATTCATGGAGCCTTTAAAGCCATGAATTCTCTTTGGAAATATTAGCACTAGAAAGCATTGGGTGCCTGAAAGCTGTGAGTTTAGGGGGTTTTGTTACTGTTTTTTTTAAGAGATGACTCTGTCTAGTTTATGAAAGCAAAGATGTAAGACATGAAAGACACAAGGCCCTCTTCTTGCTGCTTTTTAATCCGCTGCAATTACTGTACACTCTTAACCCTGTGAGTAAAAACGAGTTGGAAACTCAGCTACCCCTAAAAAGAAAAACAAAAAGCCAACAACTTTGATGCATTGGGTTTCATTGAGAGACGCCCCCGGCATCAGCTGCAGCGTGGGGGTAAGCTGGGGGTCAGGCGAACTTGAACTGCAGCGTTAGGGCTCTGGTGAAGCCTGTCCAGCTTTTCCTGTGAGCTGCTGCTCCCCGTGCTGCTGCCCACGGCCCCCATGCTGCTGCTGCTGCTGCTGCTGCTGCTGCTGAGTTTGCCACGCAGCTCCTTCCTGGTGCATTTGGCACAGAAAAGAAAGGGGATACTCATCACCCCCTGGATTTGCCTTCTCTGGGCAGAAGGAGCTTTTACCTTCCTGTTTCACATTGTGACAACTTTTCCTGAGCTGTGGTGATGGAAGTAATGCCATTTAAAGAGAGGGTTGTTCAGGCATGCCAGGTTTATCTTACAATAGGAGTTGTTAGTGTCTGACGTTGTAGCCTGTTTTTATCACTGTAGTTTTTATAACTAAAAAACTTGATGCAACATTTCACATTTTATTTGATCCAGCAAATACATTTTTGGTGCTCACTTAGCATTCAAATCAGCTTTCTCTAAGTAACTGTCTGCTCTTAGCCTCATTTCTCTGATTGTGGTGCTCCATACTGCTTTAAAATACAATCTAGTCTTTGTAGAAATAGCTCTTTTACAGCATCCATTTACTAAACACATCCTTGGTTCAAAAAGGTACTTGAAAAACTTGGGTGGTAGCTGACCTGGAGGAGAGACAAATTGTCTTCTTAGGAATTTCCCCCAGTATTGCTATTTGGGTTTACTTAAAACATAAATTAAACAAGAAGACCAATTAAAAACAAAAAAAATAAAAATTTTGTGAAATAGGAGCTTTGGTTTTTGAGTATTAGAAACCCAAGGAGGCATTTACACTTTGGATTTTACAGTTGTGATAATGCACAAGGTGATTCAATCAGATTGAACCTGCAGTTGGTATCATGGGATTGTTTTTTAAGCCAGAGGAATCATTATGACAGTTATTTCAACCTCCAGTATAACAGGCTGTAGTTTTCTCATAAGCTTGCTTTGATGGTGTCCAGGATGTTAGGAATTTTAAATCTTATTTTCCCCTCTAGTATTGCCTATGTGAACCTCTTGCAGCAGGCAAATGCTTTCCCTGGTAGGGCAGGCTGAGGAGCACTTACTGATGAGGAAAGTGGCCATGAACTTCAAAAGAAATCAGACATCAACCCCTAAAACACACCAGACATCAACCCCTAAAACACACAATGTTGGGAAGCCTGACCTTTGCTAACCTGACTTTCTGTTTCAGGGCAATTTGTTTGTTTTGGATGCCAAAGGGTGGCTGTGGGTCTGCAGTGACACTGAGAGAGCACCAAACCCCATAATTGAAAGCTCCTCAGGGATAAAGTCTTGATTATTGGAATAGCTTTATTATTTTGTTTGTCCTGCTTTTTGAAACTTCTGGATGTGCTTGAAGCACATTACATTGCTAACTATGAGAACTGGGAAGTTCACTGACAACCAGCATCACTCATACAGTGTCACAGACCTGCACAGAAAGTCTAGAGAGAAATGCAAAATACTCCTTTCTAGAAAAAAAAAAAAGGTAGGAAAATGTAGAAAACGTCTTTTTTTTGTCTGTGCTTTTTTTTTAATTTCCATCTGTTATTTCCCTTAGCTTCTGCAATTAGGAAATTTGGTTGGGACAACAATATATCACTTGTATTTGTAGTATTCTAACAGACCAATTACAGAATCAGAAAATGAATTAGGTTGGAAAAGACCTCTGAGACCATCGAGTCCAAACTATGATCCATAGTATCACCTAGTACTGACTGCCACGTCCAGTCTTTCTTTAAACACCTCCATGGTGACTCCACTACCATTCATGACCTTCCAGGGATTTCTCAGGAATAATCTCCCTTCTGGGTGAACAAAGCATTCAGTTATTTTTGGAGAAATTTCTCCTTCCCAACTGTTGGAGTAGAAGCAAAACACGAGATCTTCTGCTTCTTGCTGCCTTTTTGCTCAGCAGGGTAGGGAAGGACCAAGGAGAGGGAGAGGAAGCAGCTGAGGTGTTGGGAGCAGGGGATGGAGATACTCGGTGTGTTCCAGCCATAAGGGAGGGTTTGGATCTGAGCAGGAAATGCTGAACAGCAGCACCAGTCTGGTTACCTCTTCTGCCTCCCTTGTGTGAGGGTGTTTCATGCACCAGTTTGTTTAAATAAAAACAAGAGCAGCATTTTGCAAAGCTGGAGAAGGGATAGTGCTGTGTAACAGGACATCAGACTAGAAATCTAAGTGTAGTAGGTAAAGGAAGTGCTGGGGGTGCAGGTCGCCTAATCTGCCAGAGATCTCAGGGAAATGCCGGTTGTGTTTGGGTTTGTGTTTGTGTGTTTATTCCCTGCATTGTCAGATGCCTCTGTGGCTGTAGGAGTGGGGCTGCTGCAGGAGCTTCAGAGAGGTATGAAAAACATTCCTTCTAAAAATACTGGGAAGCTCCCTCCACCCCCATTGTTTATTGGAAACTTTTCCCCCGTCTTAAGATATTTGATTATGGTGTAATGCAGCTAATTTAAGCATCTGTTTATCACTGCCTGGCTAGACTGAATGTGAAATTTCAATTGAATTACCTCCCAAGAGAGCTTTGAGCTCTGAGGGTAGAACAAATCATTTTCTCTCCATTCCCCTGGGATTGTCAATAAAAAGAATTCATCTAAATAGTTTACATGCGTTTTCAAATGTTGCATCTACTAGACTTGGGTTTGTTGTTAGTGGAAAATTGCCAGTGTGAGTGGAATATTGGCTTTAACTCGACTATGGCAGTGTTGTAGTATGGTGGTACGTGGTCTGGAAAGGCTACAGCTGTGAAATCATTTACATTTAATTCATATTTGATCAATAAATGTGTGTGCTTCATTTTAGAACAGAAGAGAGTGTATAAACCTAGGTTATTACAACCTCAGACAGAAGACATCACCAGCCCACTAGCTTAAAATCATAGAATATCCTGAGTTGGGAGGGATCCTGGGGTCCGTGGATCATTCAGTCCAATTCCTGGTCCTGCACAGGACAGCTCAGGAATCCCACCCTGTGCCTGAGAGCATTGTCCAAATGTTTCTTGAGCTCTGTCAGGCTTGGTGCCCTGAACACTTCCCTGGGGAGCCTCTTGGAGTGCCCAACCATCCTTTGGGGAAAGAATCTTTTTCATAATATCCAACCTGAATCTCCCCTGACACATCTCCATGCCATTCCCTCACATCCTAAGAGCTTCTCCAGCCTTTCCAGTTGATCTGTTACAGTGAAGTGAATTATTGCTGTGGGCTGCTCGTGGGACATGGGAAGCCCCTCATCATCACCACAGCTTTGTCTGCTCCTAAATATTTGTGTGTGCACACACTGTTAAACATATTTTCACTTACACAAGAGACAGTAGGTTTCCTTTTTTAATTGTCATTATGTCAACAAAGAACTGGGAGAGGGCAGAGTACAGGTTTTTCTTGCTCTGCAAAAAGAGCACTTGCTTTACATCTTCTCTGTCATTTTGGTAGTGAGAAGAGAGGAGATTTTCCTTCTTGTTTGCCGTACTTGGGTTGGAAGTGAAATCTGCTGTCATCCACCTGCAGAAGACCTGCAGGTCTGATCTGTAGGTGCTTTTACCCTACCCTGGAATGCTCTCCTTAGGGACAGGTGCTGCCTTCACTCCAGCTAGGATGTGTGGACATGTCCCTGAGCTGCAGGCAGCAATTCATGTGCTGGTGGTGCCCCAGTGCCTCCCCCTGCTCTCCCTGGAGGACAAACAAGTTCCTCTGAGCTGAGTTTGTTGACTGAGCAGGAGCCCTAAACTCTCAACACATAGAACTATGGGCTACATTTCCAGATGCAAAGGAGGACACAAAGATAATTCTTCCTTATAGGAATATCCACACCATCCTTCATGCCCTTCACCTGAGTCTCACCAGTGGAGCTTACTTGGAGCTGCAGTGTCCAGGTTGAGGGTAATTACATACAAGGAAGAAATTTTTTACTGTAGGAGTGGCAAGACCCAGACATAGGTTGCCAGAGAAGCTGTGGCTGCTCTGTCCAAGGCCTGGTTGGATGGGGCTCTGAACAACTTGGTCTAGTGGAAAGTGTTCCTACCCATGGAACAGGGTTGTAACTGGATGATCTTTAACGTCCCTTCCAATCTAAACTATTCTGTGACTCTCTGAGTTTCATTCAAGCAGGAAAAATGCAATCCAGGAGTCAAGTTGAAAGGTGACATGACAGTGTGAGTGTTTGTACCCTACACCAGCATGTGAATAACCTGCACAGTGAGCAGACTGAAGGGCAGTGGATGGCAGAATTTGTTTTCCTGGCACTCTACTGTTGCCAACAGGTCAGATGAGAGTTAGAAGGTCCAACTGGCAGCAGAAAGATCCTTCACCTTTTCACAAGATTGTCTTTTATGATGCAGATAGTTTAAAATTTGCTCTTATACAGATATTTAGGCAGTGAAAAAAACTTCTTTAAAGATCTTGTAGTAGTTGATAGCAGTGAGGAGCTTGGAGGTGGCTGTGCAGAGTGAATGCCTGTTGATTCCTTTGGAGTGGAAACGTGCTCAGACCTGCAGGAGCCACCCCAGGTGAGCAGCTAACCCATGGAATCGCTCTATTGCTTTTTCAGATTTCTGTCCTAGTTCTGTTTTTATTGATGATAAAAAATATCTCTTTATGCTAGCTGAGATAATTTTAGATGACACAGCAGTTGGAATGACAGTCAAAAATCACAGTCCAAAAACAGCACAAACAGATGAAAGCTTTGAGAAATTTTAGAGTGCACTTGTTCAGGAGTTTGGTGTTTCTGTGGTTATTCTTATAGTTGGTCATGTTTAATGGCAAGGCCCAAGGAACTTAAATGCCACATATGTAGGCAGCACATTTTCTATAATCAGCAGTAGTTCCTGCAGTTGTCACAGGGAGAGTTTGAAGAGAGAGGCACAATATTGCTTGTTTACTTGTCAATATTTTATTTAGTATAGGGGGCTGACTGTTTAAAGACTCTGTTACTCACAGATGGCAACAGCATGGGAGTTATTACAGTTTAAACTTACAGCAACACTCATTGTAAAGAGCAAAAACATAATTGTGGTAAAGATAATTCTGGATTTTTATTCCAAAACAGTAGTATACCAAAAGTCTGTAGGTAAGTTGAAACTTTGGCCTGTGTTGTGAGATGCTAATAGTCCATATTTCCTTTCTGGCTCTAAATATGGAACTGTTTTGACAGTTTAAGTATACTGTAAAGCAATTAATCCTGACAGGGTTGATAGTAACTTAAGAAAAACATTTTTAAACCCCCAAACTGCAGTTTATCTTAATGAGTAGCTCACACTGTCAACAGGAAAGCCCTGTTACTGTGTATAATAGGGTTTAGAGACTACCACGATGAGAAAGGACAGGTCTTGTAATTTGAAAATACATGACTGGAAGTAGAGATAGTCCCTTCCTTCCACTGAGCCTCGGGCCAGGCTTCACCTGTGCCTCTCTCACCTTGCTTTTAAAGAATGTAAAGAACAAACTTATTTTTGAGATCCTTGAACTCTAATGATCATCTCTTAGGAGAAGTATGCAAAGATACCAGCTGCTTAAGATAAAATAGATGCAAGAGTTAGTGAAGTGAGCACCTACAAGAGAGCAACTTGGAGCGTTTCCAGTTACAAATAAGTCCTGTGCCACAAAAAGTCAGAAGTCTCCCTTGAATGAAGATCGTTACCCTCAGGGTGCATGTTGGTCACTCTTTAAAATTCTTATAAAAACAAAGAAATTAATTATCCAGTATAAAAATGGGACATACGTCTCCTGGCAAACATTCAATTAACTTTTTAGTGCTTGCTACTTAATGTTGTGTTTGACCACTCGAGCATTGAGAACGACTTTCCTTTGAGAGGGAGCTGGGGTGGAACGTGGCATTGGGCTGGAGCTCTGCTCCGCTGGCCAGTCAGGGCTGGTCATCAACATTTTTCCCATGATCATTGAGTGTGGAGCTAGTTATATTTTACTTATGCATGTGAGATGTAATTTGCTTTGGGACAAGGTTGTTTTTGGTTGTTTTTCTGTTTTGTTTTTTTTTTTTTGCAGGCTGGATGATGTTTTATTGAGAATATAATTTAGCTGGTTTTGCAATCATAGACTGGTTCGCAGTGGTTGAGCATGAACTACCAATTAAAAGCAACTGTATAATACTTGTAATTCCCATGACTAATGGGCTGAAAATATGGAGCTCTTTGACCTGGATCCAGTCCAAGCCAAAGATGAATTATGCCACATAGATCACATTTTCTACTGTTAAAATATCCAACAGTGCAAGTGTAAACTCTAAACTTTAAGAAATGTTGACTTCCGAAGGAAGAGCTGACATGATGACGAATATATTTTAAGAATAACGCATGAGAAGAACTCGAATAACTGTGTTTTTTGTAGAACTTTTACCTATTTCTGTGTACACTGATATAATTTATAATCCCCTTTCATCATTAATCTCCTGCTGCTTTACTGGCAAGTGATTATGTACTGAAACAATCAGAAGGAAAAGATTCTCTGGGATTTTTATTGTGTGTGTGAGATGTCCTTTAGATTGGTAGTAAAAACACACTGCTACAAGGTAAATATACATATTAATTTTTTCAAGTACATCCGGTGTGTAAAGAATCTCAAATTGTTCTTTGATTGTTGTACATGAATTTATTTTTTTTTTTCTCAAAAGGATCATAACATTATGAAATTTGGGATTACACTAATTAGCTGAGTTTTGTTGTTCTTGTAGCAGAACAAAATTAAATATCTGTGGGTTAAACTTAGTTGGTTGAGCTGCTAAATGATGTATAAATATGCAGGGGCCAAAGCTGATGTGAAGGAAAGTGCTCTGCTCGTCAAACGAGGGAGTGATTGTGTGGCAGGGCAGTAGGAGTTCTCTTGGAAACAGGGGAAATTATCAGCGTACCAGGACAGAATGCAAAGGTCGATCTGCTGAATACAAATAAAGTATTGAGCACCAGGTTCTGCCTCATGGAGCTGGCGCTTTTGGAACCGCTGCGATAAATGCACTGATAAATTCAAGGGAATGAGTGCTATTGCAAAAGCCTGATGAAGGCTAGAAAGTGTCCAGCTAGTAGGAATTGCACTGCTTGGTCAGGCACAATGAAATTAAATAGAATTTGCTTTAGTGAAATTGCATCAAGGATGATTAAAGGTGCTGCTGGGAGAAGGTGGTGATCACCTTCCACTGAAGCCACTTCAGTGACTCTGTCGTTTACTCCTTACACGTTTTGGCTTTTTCTCATTTTTTGCTCATTTCCTCTGACTTCAAGGCTCCTCTCCCCCTCCTGTCCTTTCCACTTTTGTGTTGTGTCCGTGCTCTGAGCCTGAAAGCGACACCAGGCTGCTTCAGAGAGCAGGGAGCTCGTCAGCACCATTCCTTGGGTCCATGAGTTTGCCCAAATACACCAGGTCCTGCGCCGGCCCCTTACCCATACACAGCATTCTTCATTCCCCTGCTCTTTGATTATTATGTTTTGGGTCAAGATTTGGCCTTCTAGCTCCAGAAAGCTGATCCATATAATGCAGCACTGTGTTCCCTCCTCAGCTGGATGAAACAGAGCCATGCTTCCAGAGGTGGGAGCTGCTCCCTGCTCTGCCACAGCTCTGCTGTTGGGATCTGCAGTCAGAATTCTGCTCTGTATCTCTATTTCCAGCTAAGTTTTCAAACAGTTTCTGATCCTGAGCTGCTAAAACCACCTCGGTGTGGTGTCACAGGAGTCTCACCTCAAGTCTCACTAAACTTCTCATTGGATGTTTCCTTGATGTAAAAGCCTGCAGAAGAGTCTAACTCCCCTTGGTTTTGCTTTGATATGTTTCTCATTTTGCATTAGTGTTTAGAGGCCTTTGGCCTTGTGGGTGTTTAAAATTAATTGTAAGAGAATTAACAACTTTCCAGTTGTTTTACTTTTCTAAAAAACAACAGCAGAGCAGTGCCCGGGACTGCAGGCAGCACCGAAGCCTCGCTGTGCCCTGCTGTGTTTGCAGGGGAGCTGAGATACCAAATGTGAAGTTTGAGTGACTTGAACTGGATTTTTTCCCAGCTGGGCTGACGGTGTAACCAGTCTTTAATGGTAAAATAAAACATGTGGTTACAGAAATACACACACACATATATATAACCACATGTAACATCCCTATGCTACCAAGATGAGACCATCTCATGACTGTTTTGTTTCCATTTGACGTTTAAATGATGCTCTGGCAGTGGGACCAGAGCTCTGTACTCCAAATAAAAAAAGACATCATCAAATTCATATAAGAACACCTCAGCACTGTAAGTGAAGCTTATTTCCTCAGTGTATATATATTTTCTTAAAGTATTTGTCATTTTACCTCTTCTGCTGCTGGTTAATGCTGGACTAAGGAGCGTGGGGAATATTTTTCATGATTGCAGTTGTTGGAGCAGTGCATGTGCAGAGGTGTGTTCGGTCATTTATTCCCTCTTCATTTTTGTAGCAATTGTAGCATGAACTAATTATTTTCTCAGCTTGAGATGTGTTGGAGTTGCATTTGATAAATGTTTATTTTACAGAAAAAGCTTTTTGAAGAAGTGACCTAAGCATGGACATGGGGTTCTCTTCTCTGCTCCCTTCAAAGGCACAGGGAAGACTTGCCAGGGGGAGAAAAGTTTGGACAGTAGTAAATTGATGCACCTCCTTTATGCATGTGTGAAGATCCAGGTGTAAAGTTAATGCTGCCACTAATGAAATCATCTTTCCATGCTGGCTTGTCTCTTGAGTTGCCCAGACAGTAGCAGTGGTAGCCACATGGAGCCATGTGTCTCAGAGGAGGTGTGGGAAGAGAGAAGCAAAGGTGTTTCAGCAAAGAAATCAGCACTCCATTGGGTTTAAACCATTTTTCTTTGCTTACACTGGGAGTCAAAGCCACCAAAATGTCACCTTCTCTCTGCCCTTGACTCCTTTCCAAAGGATTTGCTGTTGTCTTGTAGGAAGGGACCTTAAATACACCACAGAGCTCAAAACTTACACCAAAATAAAGTAATAATAATAATAAAGTTCCAGTTTCCTGCAGATTGAAATTGGCCCAGTAATTTTGACACCACGTTTAGCTTCTGAGGTGATAATGCATCAGATTACACTGTGTGGGTATTTTTCATGGCATGTCAGTAAAATAGAAGCTAATATTCTGTATTGGTGTTTCAGAAGGTGTTTCTTCAGAGGGTGAAGCTTTCAGTGAGGATTTGAAGACTGTTGCTGTAAATGTGACCATTCTGTGTATTTTTCATTACAGGCAGCTGACTTCTATTATAGACAAAATGTTAACAGTTTAATATTTTGGTTTAGAGTTATAGGTGGTAGAGTTTTAGAAAGCAAATAGGTGTTTTGTATGACAAAAAAATTCAAATAGTACTTGAAAGAATTATCTCCGTATTCCCGTAATTAGTTCCCTAGCTTAATGGTCCAGCAGTGTTTGCTGGATGCTTTGTGCTCACAAAAGGGCAGTTTTTGCCCTGAAAAACTCAGTCTGGAGGCATCAGATGTTGGATTTGATAATGGAGGAAGCAGTAAACAATGACCAACTCTGAATAGTTTTAACTGTAACAGCTGGTTAAAGAATTTTAGTGTGTTCTTGAACAGAAAATGAAGTTCTCAATTGCACTGATACTTTCCTTGAAAGCTCTTTTGCTTTCTGTAGAAAGCTGCCTTTTTGTCATAGACCAGAAAACTTTTTTTTTCCCTTATAGGGAAGAGTTTTTGCATAAAGCCATTTTCTGACCAGCTTTAAAATGCAGAGATAGCAAAGACCACTTAGAGTTTTTTTTCTCATCACTCCTAAGGAAACTAAATGCTAAACTATCACCATTATGTGAGGTTTATTGAAAGCTAGCAAAGGTCCTTGCTGTTATATCCTCTCTCCATACCCCAGAAGAAGAAGAAAATGAAATAAAATATATATGCCAGGGTATTTTTGCCTCCAGGGCTGTTAGTGAGAGCTTTAGCTGCTTTAGTGCTTCCCTGCCTACTCTCTGAAGCTGTGCTTGTTGGTCCCACTTGCAGCAGCAACCTAAAACGTTTAAAAACATGTAGGGCAAGAGGAGGGGAAGCAGGAGGAAATTATATTGGCTTTTTCCAGGAAACTGTGAGTTTTGCCAAACATTGATACAGCAAAAGCTTTTCACAGCAGAAACCAGTTTCCATTTGGAAATGCTGCTGTGCTATTGCTGGATCAATTCCTGTGCCTTCTGTTCCCCACCTGCATTCTCTGTATGGACTTAATTTCTTTCCTCTCACCTGACCTTAAAGAGCACAATAATTGGTGTTTTCTTAGGGGCTTTAATAATTATGATTTTTTTAAAATTGTCTGTTTTTTCATTTTGACAGCCATCTGGTCAGAGCCTCTAGCCCAAATGAGCAAAATCCAAGTTATAATAGATGAATCAATTTTGTTGATGTGTCTGTGATATTGTCAGCTGCTATTAGCAGTGGGCTGCAACAGCTTTCCCTCCTATGGCTCTGGCTATCCACATCAGCCAGGCTGGAGCTGTATCCTGCCTGGGAATAGAGATGGGAAAAATATCTTAGCTACACATACACCGTAAAATTGGGTTTTCATGGTAGTTTAAATAGTGAGAGGTATATGTGTGTGTGTTCTAGGTTTTTTTCAGTAGCAGTACAAAGCATCCATCAATTCCCAAGTTTGGAGTTGGGGATAACTCCAAATGAAGTTGTTTTTTTTTTACATTATCCCTGTGCTTGTCTGGCTTGTGCCAAAGCAATGGAGCTCTGTCACTGTGGTGGAGGAACCCTGTTTTGCAATGTATTTTGAAGACAGCAAGACTCTATTTGAAATAAAGGGCAGAAGGAGAACACTTGAAATCCACTTCCTTATTAGCCTTAAAGTCTCCTCTCTGTGAGCATTTTGATGGTATGGGGTGGTTTCTTCTTTCTGGCTCTAAAACGTGGCTTTTCCCAATTTTTAGCCATTTTTTCATTAATTCTAAACTGTATTTACAGGCTGCTCATCGTGCCTATTTCCCTCTTTACCAAGAAATAGCTTTTCATGTAGCCTTCCTGATCTTCATCTCCAGTGTAATGGGAGCATGGTTTTTGAGTGCTCAGCACATCAAAATTTTCCCCATCTGTGTTTATTTCAGTGTGTGAGGACATTCAGACAGAGCTTATGCCTCCAATTCCAATTTCATGTTGCCCATTCAAATAAATTATGTCTGAAGAGCTGATCAGTAGGACAGTCCTTCCCTTAGATGGGAGGAAATCCAATGGGAAAATTGATTATTAACATGGTGCAGTAGAAATAGAGACAGAAAAGACAGGAAATCAAGCTTGGGTTTTTGGTCATTGTTTTAATTTGGCTCCATAGTTCATAAAATGTCCACAAATTAAATTGTGTATTTTGGTGTAGTATGAATATGGATTTTGGTACACCAAACTATGGAAATCTGGTTTTGGTTGTGGAAGAGCCATGTACAGAACACAAAGCATTGGGAATGGATAGATGGGGATGTGCTGCCAGTACAGGAGAATTCATGTTGCAATTGTACTCAAAAACTAACCCAGAACAACGTAATTTACAAAGTGTATTTTCAGGCTTTTGTATGGTTGCTTGGCTATAATCTCATTGACTTTTAAAATTTAATATGAAGGTAGACTTAAGCTCTGACTTTTATGTCTAAATATTAAAAAAAAAATCAAATCAAAATTGAGGGGTTTGGTTCAGGATCCACTTTAAACATGTGTGGGAATATTTATGCTGGCTAACACAGATACAAGTTGTTTGGCAAGTCATTACAAATGGGAACCAAAGATCCCTATTAATCCATTGAACAGACAGGCAGACACCTCAAGGAAGATGATTCAAAATGCTGGATATCTAAACTGGATGCCTAAAGAAAATTATATAAATACTTTGAATTCTCCCTTCTTTTCTTCTCCACCCTGTTCTTCCAACAGACATTTATACTAATGCATTACTTAAAAAAAAAGGCTTTTTCCTACTTAGTTTTGCAGATGGTTTTGGCCTTAAACAGAGCACAATCTACAGAAACGCAATTATTTAAGTTTTTGTTTTTAATGTGGCTCATCATTGCTAAATTGAAGAACCCAGGATTAAAAAAAAGCACGTAATGTGAATTAAATGGTAGTGGTGGCCAGCGAGTGTTTGTGTTACAGCAATAGTATCACAGGTTCATTTCCTTTGTATATCTTACTTCGGTTTTGCAAACTAGGATGGGGTTTTTCCAGCTTTTTCTGTATACTTTTTCAGGGCCTTTTGTTTCCAGAGATGTAAATTGAAAGAGATGCCATTTCCACGCAAAGAGATGAAATGTTTATTTTAAGAACACACAAGGACTCTGTTACGATATAACTTGTTGAATCCTTGATGCCAGACTGGCTTTCCTTGGAAGATGAATGGGAATTTGAAAAGGACCCTGTCAAAGGAATTGGGCTTTACAGTTACTCCTTTAAGCCAAAGCTTTGCTTCACGCTCCTCTGTTTTGTCTTTTAAGCATGAAGGAGCAACTTGTAAGAAAACAAAAGGTTTGCAGCCTTGGTGCATGTGTTGGGATATTTTCGTGGTTTATGTACCATTTTCAAGCCTTCCCCTGTGCCCCCTCTCCAAAACAAGGGAACAAAACCATCCATACAAGCAGAGGGGGGAGCAAAATGAGCATTATTCAGATGAGTTTTCATTAGAGTTTAAGGGTTTTTTTCCTGCCACAATGTTGTAGCTAGTTTCCAGCTGGAGCAGCCTGTAGGGAATTTTACTGAGCTCCCTTTGGGCTCCTGGATGGGATGGGGATGGGGTTCTGGGACTCACAGGGTCGGGCTGCAGGTCCCTGGCTGGGCTTTCAGTCCCCAGGCACAGCAGAAGTCGGCTCAGTTGTGCTCTCAGCTTGTGTAGAAGAGGGAACTGGTTTAAAACAGGCTGCCATGGTTTTGCAATGCCTTCATTCTCTGCCAAAGTTTTCCAGAAGCAGGGAGTGAGAATATAGGATCTCCTCCTGCCACCTTTCCGAGGGCATTTTTAAACCTGCACGTCGGTGTGAATCGGAAGAGCAATAAAACAAGGGGAAGGAGCAGTGCAAGGTTCAGCTGAGCTACAGCAGCGACTTCTGACAGTGCTTAACCTTGCATATTTTATTTTCTTTTGGTCTAACTGGTGTATCTGTAGCTGCAGACAGTGTGCTCTTAATAAAATTAAAAGTGGGAATTAAATATGGTAGTACAGGGTGATAGGGCAGAGCTGAGAGTTTCTCATGCAACTTTGCTTCCCTCTGATCTTTTATTCAGCATTTAGAGATGGCAGATCTGCCGTCCTTTCCCTGGTGTATTTTTTAATACTGATATGCTTATTGCACTCTACTTCCCCGTTTGGATTTCTATACTGCTGAAATGTTATGTGTACAAGCAAGGGTTCATAAATATATATGTTCCCTGACGGTTTCAGTTCCTGCGTGTGTTAATGAATATATATCCCTCGGCGGAGTTTCAGTTCTGCGGCAGACACGATGGATTTCTCCCTCTTTATCAGTGGCACCATTAGTAGAGATAGAAATGGAAACTTTTTCAACTAAAACCAGCTGGGATATCATTGATCGAGATACAGTCTAACCCAGGAAAGTGGGGTGTAAGTAGTAATTGGAGCTGTAATGCAGTTGAAATAATGTTTTTCTTGCTGTTTGTTTTTAGGATATTTCATGACCTGTTCATTCATTTATTCATTCATTCTGTCTCTGTTTTCCCTTAAAAATATAAATTTCTCAAAGCTGATGATAAAAAGGGCTTTAGTGCTGCTGAAACAACAGATAGAAATATCAGAAATATAATTTTATTCTTTTAAAAATATTTGAAAATATACTACAGGTAAAAGAGGTAATATGATACTCTAAGGAATTTTCAAATCCATGACATATTTTCCCTTTAAAGTGTTATACTTAACATTGCTGTTTAAAAGCATGGAACAAGACTTCATAGGTTTGTGTTTAAAAAAAAAACAACAACGAACAAACCGAACCAAAAAACCCCAGCATTCCCAAGACACTGGATTTACATTTAAAAAAGAAAACAGGTTACAAAGACCCTGTGCAGAAATGAGCATTTGATGATGGGTTTCAAAGGAAGCAGATTAAGTGATTCACAAGTGCCATGGCGTTTGGCACTGTGTGGGGATTTGACCAGTAAGTCAGAAAGGCATAGATTAAATAATGTCAGAGACCTGGCTTTGCTGCATCTGTTTTCATGATGAAGATCTAATTTTGAATTATTTTGACAAACTTGAAATGCAGTTTACAGCAGCAAATATTTTTTTCCATTAAATTTAGAGTCTCAGACTTGCCTTGACTATCTCCCTTTCAATACTTATTCTCCACAAATAATTCCAGAGTCAGATCAGGAGACCGATTGACTTTGCTTTCAAAAACGCATTTTAAAGACAAAACCTAAACTATATTAAATATTTACATGTCACCAGTCAACTATAATTACCACAGTGGTTACATTCTGTCTGGGAGAGGGGAGGGAGGTGGTCATGCAACAAACATCAAGAGGCAGCTGATATTTAGGGGACAGTTTCTATCATGGCATGATCACCGTGGGAATATGACTCTGAAGCAAGGAAATTCTTTTTCCAGTCAGATGCATTTTATTAGAAGATTCAGTCCTCGATCCTGCCTTGCAGTCCTCCTTTCTCACTTGGCTGCTTTGATGTTACTGGTTTTCACCACAGGTTAGCACAGATACGGCCCAGATTTTCCCAGTTCCTACCTTCTGTGATTCTTCCCATTCCCTCCTTCATCCCAAGGAATTCTTCACTGTGTACGCCTGTCGTTTCTGTACTGTGTGTAGGAAGGTGATATTAAAATAATATTATAGCAGACCCTGGTAAATGTGGAGTCTGTGTGTATTGGTTACATGGGATTAGTGATTGCAGATATGCAGACACATAGAAATAGTTGTTGTACATCTCTGGCCACTCGACCTCGCTGCTGATCAGTCTCCCATTGGATTTGTAGTATTTAAAAGTTCTGTAGCGAATTCAGAAAGTTCCGTTTTAATTACTCATTATTCTGGAAACAGGAAAATGTCTTACCTTTCTCACTTGATTTTTGAAAGATCTTCTGCAGTTGCTCCTCTCTGACACAACAAAATCATGTTCATTCCTAGAGCAGTATTTAAGCTTAGTGTATATTCTGACAGAACATTATTTGGCAGGGGTATGAAGCACCAAATTTGAGCTTGTGTAGTTCATGATGTATCAAAAAACGCTGATACACGAAAAAGAATGATTTTCCTTTAATTGAAAAAAAATTGTAGCAATGCAAAAAGTGTTTCTGTCTGTTAAAAGTTTGAGTGATATTTGGCTGTGAACAGCTAGGAGAGATTTGAAATGATCTAAATCTTTATTTGTTAAAGCTGAAGTATAATCTTTATTTCTAAACATGCACAGAGCATGTCAGTTGTACTCCAGCTTTTAATTTCACCCCCAAAAAATGCATTCATCTCACATCAGGCCAGGAGAACTGTTACAGGAGGTTTTTATGTGCACATTTGCAGACATAAATCATGCACACAGTATCTTGGTTTTATGCTCAGGGAATCCCAAAGCATCTGAAAAGTCACACCTGAGGAGGTTACACGTAGAAACAGTAGAGCCACCTCTATGAAAAGTAACAGGTAGATGATTCACAGCCCTTTGCCTAAACTCTGTCCTCCTGCACGATGACACAAAGTACTTTCTCTTATACACCTCAGTGCTGTGAAAATAGCAATAACAAATGTAACTTTTGAGCAGAGTAAGAACGTTTATTTATTTTATGCCTTATTTGTGGTTCCTTCACTCCTACACGGATGCATCAAGCCTTAGGGCAGTTACCTTAAGGGTGAAAACCAGGTTGGAAATCCCATTAGGATTCCACACGAGGGTCTCTGAGCACACCCCAGCAGCAAAAAAAATTGAAACATTTCATCTCATCCCTTGGGTTGTGGAGGCAGCACCGCTCCTTGTGGGGAGAGACGCTCGGACCGCGAGCGGCTGTTCCGCCTCCTCTCCAGTGAAGTAGTAAGAGATGGTTTTGGCCATAGGAAATGCAGAACCATGAGACCAGATAATTGGCATTTGAAAGTATTGCCAGGATCATATAAAATGGTGCTTTATTTTCTCATAGTTCAGAAGAGTTGCTTATTTAATTTTTTTTCGCTGGCAACAGTTAGAATAAATGTGCTAGTGTTACAAAAAGCATAATAATATATTGTTTTTATGCAGAAACAAAGCTCCAGAGGAAATGATCGTTTGATTTTGTGCATATTTTCTGCAGTAAATATTTTTGGCATTCCCCTTTTTTTTCTTTGCTTTTTTTTGGTCTTTTTTTAATACTTTCTTTTTTCTGCTTGGTTTAATGCAGCATAACCTCCTCTAAATTTAGTGGGAAGTGTAAATGTATGTAATGCTTTTTCTGTGGTTAGAAAATACACGTAGCATTAAGTTATTAAAGCTTGACTTTAAACTATGTCTTGGGCTAATGATTTTACAGTATAATTGCTTTAGTTAATTTGAAGGCAGGTATACATACAGCTTATTCCATTTTGGCACTATAAAGTTTGCCATTGGTATTATACCTCATTTTTTATATGATTTACATAATTTGTGAAACAGATTTAATACTTTGTGTGTGAGCTAATTAGTTTCTGGTTTAGAGCCTTATTGTATGTTCATTGGGTTCTGAACACCTTTTACAGTAGCACAGAAGGTCATTGTTGGATCTAAATTCTTTGTAGAGCAATCAATCCCCTTTTAATAAAATAAGTTGCATAATTTTTAATGTAATTAAATTGGGTTCTGTGGAATTGTTTTCAGCTGTAAATTTGCTGAATTGGAAGAAATATGTGGTGATGTGTTAATTACTGAGTTGTGCTCTTTCCCTTGTTATGGTATAGTTTGAGATTACTGGACTTTACATGAGTGTAATTTTACGTTTTTATATTTACCTCTGAGGATCTCGTAGGGGGTATCCAGCTTTTTCGGTTAGGAGAGGAAAAGAAAGAAAATGAACGTTTCTTGTAGAATTTCAAAAACTTCCTGCCGAACTTTCAGAAGATTCCACGTTAATATATCCCTACATTTATTACCAATTGCCAGATGACAGCAGTACCGGCACTTGGCAAGCACTGAGCTCTTCAGCAGGTGACAATGACCAGGTTGGGTGGGTGAACTAAATGTCCCTTTTCCAGGGAAATGGAGCCCCTCCATGCACAATAAGCATTTTAGAATCACGTCATACACCAGCCCAAAGACGTTCTTTTCCTCTGGAATGTGATTTTTACATGAGGGCACATGCTGGCAGTTTTCCTCTCCAAGGAATTGTTTTCTTGGCTGCCGCCATCCCGTGTTTAACAGGACTGTGCAGCTTTAACAGCTCGGGGCTTATTAGGAGTCTAAACAGTCTCCTGTATCCTCTGTGTCAAAATGAGTGAAGGCTTTGGAAATCATTTTGGGATTCACTGAGCAGGAAAAGGAGTTGCTCGAAAGAGTCAGACCCTGCAGAAAAGCTGGCTGCCCAAGTTAAAAATGGACAGCAGCAATTCCCTTCTGAAAGTTTTCTGCAACCATTCCCAGTGCTAACTCAGACTTTTAACTTAATCAGATAATTTCTGTAACCAGTTATTTCTAATTTGGGTTTTACTTGTTTGTTTTTAGCTCACTTTTTCCCTGTGTAGCTCTTGCATGCTTGTGCTTTTTAACTTGGTAAAGTAGCTGCATTTGGTACAGAGATAAATTAAAGTTAATGAGACAGAACCAGAACACAGCACAAGTATTTACCTTCCCTGTATTTGTGTGCTGTTAGGAAGTGGTTCTGGGATTTTTGTACTCTGTGTATAATCCTGATCTGCTAAACATGTTTTGTGGGAGAAGCAAATATCACCAGTTGCCTTCATGCTCTTGGCCGAGGCGCAGCTGATTTCATTTAACAGCTCACACAAAGTCTCTTACGCAGAACCACCATCGAGGGGTTTTGATTATTTATAAGAGCCTCTAACTAAGGCAGTGTTTTTCTGATGTGTTTACATGTATACATAGCTATAAAAAATAAAGAACAGGAAAAACTGACTTTTTATTGTTGTATTTGCAGCCGTTCTCGCTCAGCGTAGAGCCTTTGCAGTACAATTACACCAGTGGAAGCCTTTAAGGCATTTATTTCCGAGTGGGAATACAGTTTCTCCTACTTTAAACAATTAGATGAAGTGTAATCTCACTTTCTTCCTGTGGAATGCCACACTTTTATTGCTATCATTTATCGGTAGTGAGATGCAAATAAGAGGTAAGCTTAGGAGCCTGGCTCAAATAAAACCAGATTGTATTGATTCTTGTGTGGTACAGAATGAAATAGAAAATCATTTGACAGCCAATCCGTGCTCATCAAAGCAATTTTAAAAGAATAAAAGCTGAATACGTACAATATAAATTCCTTATCTTGTTTACATGATGTACATGTGCAGTTTGAAAGTCAGAAACCCGATAAAAATTGCGGCTAATTGCGTGAGATAGTGCTGGTTGTTTTCATTAGGGTCTAAAATGTGAGGTGTGGCTTGGGCTAAAAGCAGCTCCAGAGCACACAGAAACTTTGGAAATCATAGACTCATAGTTCTGAGTTGGAAAGGACCCACAAGAAACACAGAGTTCAACTCCTGGCCCTGCACAGGACAGCCCCAACAATCACACCGTGTGTCTGACGGTTTATTGATGGACACCTAACGATGGAGGGGGAAAAAAACCAAACAAAACACCAAAACTTTCACATCAGAGACAGCAAATGAAAGAGACTGAAAAACGGAGGTTTTGGCCGTGTAGCAAGTTAATGATTTTCTTTAAAAAAAAAATAAAAAAGTTTCCCCATCCCCCTGCACTGCTCAGGAGACAAGACGGCTGCTGATTTCTTAAAGCCTTAAAGTTAGCTGACCTCCTTGCTGAACCCGACTTTAATGTAAACATTTTCTTGAGATGGTTCGTAGCAGGGCCAGCAAATCTGGAGAATATTAGTGGCGCTGTGTTTGCGGGAAGCAGGAATCCCTTGGTAATTCTCAGGAGCTCTTTTCCAGGCCAAGGCAGCCTGAGACACAGTTGTGTTTTCAGTTTTGCAGGGTTCGTTGGTAATGCTCTGTGTATCTTTCTAAAATGTAATTAGTAAAACACATAATTAGTTTTTGCTTTGAAGTTGAGTTTTTCTTCCTTGCTTTCACTCTGCTAAAACTCT
Organism: Acridotheres tristis; assembly: GCA_037013685.1. Taxonomy (NCBI): domain Eukaryota; kingdom Metazoa; phylum Chordata; class Aves; order Passeriformes; family Sturnidae; genus Acridotheres; species Acridotheres tristis. Next base: position 3,997,574 of record CM072885.1, read on the forward strand.
TTATCTCCTCCCACCAAAGGTAAATAATTTGATAGCCCAATATTGGCGTTGATTTAGTTGTCGGCGTTTTGGCGTTGGTTTATGAATCTAAATAGAAGAGAGAAATTAGAGCAGGGCTTCCTCCAGATCACCTCTTTGCAGGAATATTAAGTTCCTTTAAATGCTCCATGCTTAAGTGAAACACGCAGCTGCTGTCTCAACCCCAGTATTTTGAAGAAAACTTTTATTCTTCTTTGTGTGCTTGCTTCTGTACAGTACGAGTTGGTTACAAAACGTGTCATCATGTGGAGTATTTTGCAAGCAGAAATACAGCAGCTGACTTTCTACATATTCCTTACCTGTGTGCCTTTTTTTTTTAAGATACATTGCATTTATCATAAGCTTGATCAGCTGCTGAAATAAGATATAATGCTTAGCACTTCTTGCTTTTCACCTTCAAAGCGTTTTTCACGCATTAACTGATCTCCCCAGCGTCCCAGTCTGCCCAGTGCTCACTGCTGTAGAGCAGAGTGGGTGCACTGGTGGGTAGCAGCCTAATGGACATCAGTCAGCACTGCTTATTATCCCCTAGCACATTTTATATTTCACTAACTATAAAAATCTTATTTTTACCTGCAGAAAAAAACGTTTGCCCGTAAGAAACCGGTGCAGTCCTTGCTGTCACCGCATGTTGTGTGTTAATCTGCTAATTTGGCTCAGTCTGTTTTCCCAACAGGTAAAAAACTTGAGAGAGTAGAGAGACTGATGAAAGGAAACTGTATGTAGTTGATTTTTTTTGGTTAAAAAAAAAACACATCAAAGTTGCCTTTTCGTTTTGGAAGGAAACTTTACAGTTCTCCTATTAAAGTGTCTGAAATCCAGCTTTCACTTTCAGCACAGAGCACAGAGATGCAAAACTCCCTTTAGATCTCTCATTTAAATTATTGAGAAAACTTGCAGAAAGGAAAGGGGAAGACAGAGAAAGTCAAAGAGTGGTGTTTTCTCCTTTTAAAAAAAATATTAATTTAGAGAAGTATATGAAAATTCCCATGAGCAGCACAAAACTGGTGCTTTTGCAAAGGTAGAGTAGAACCCTGCCAAAATGTTTACAATATTGGCTGGTTTTCTGAGATGAGCTTCATCAATGAATTGTTCTTTCACCTTTCTACTCTCACTTTCTGTAGTCATGGACTGTGCTCTGCATTTTCTGGAGCAAGTATTCTCTTAATTTATCTGTTTTGAAGGTTGTGGGGTACATTGAGCACATTGGATACTGGTTGGAGCATCTGCAATTTCCTGAAATATAAATAATAGTAAAGGCTTTATATTATTACATAATAATTTGATTGGCATTTCTCTAAGTTTGTTTTTTCCAGGTTTTGATCACAGATATGTTTAATTGGTGTTAAAATTGGCTGTTGTGTGTGTTGGTTGTCATGGCTTGTTTAATACCTCCTGTTTGCAGTTGTCCTTGTTTTACCATCTTGAAAGATGGTTTCTATTTAGTTCCCTTAATGTTTGCCACAGTTTGTTTTAAAACCCACAAATTTAGCTGAAGTGTTTGTTTTTTTACTTAAGAATGTTAACTTTAGAAATAAAAGATTTCCTGTTTATCAGCAAAAGTGTTTCTTCCCACTTGCTGGCATGATTTCGAAGATGGATTTTTTTATTTCCTTTTCTTACACCACATTTCTTTCTTGTGCTAAACATAATAAACCCTGAGCTATGATAAAGCTTATTTAACCCAAGTATACCTGCCTCACCTCAAATAAATACAAAATAAATTGGGCAAAAGAAAGAGATAATATTTTTGAATCAGGACACAAACATCACTCTCTGTAAGATATTCATTGTACTGCAGTAAATGGGGAAAATATATTGAATTTATGCACACATGATTGACTTTTCATACAGTGAACCCAGGTTAAACATCTTGAATATGGAATATGAATAGAGCTAACATTTTCATATGAAGCAATAATGAAAATTAACAGAGCTCCATTTCGACTGATAGCAAAGAACATTTGATACTCCAAGGCATAAAATGTGTTTAGTACTTGGGTTTTGTTAAGCTTGTCAGAAGCCAGGAAACGGGATGGTACAACTGCAGCATAAAGGCTGCTTCTGTACCCGATGACAGGCTCGAGGATGGAATTGGGGGAAAACAATAACAGCACCCACCCACCCCTCATTCCTTACAGTAAGAGGAGAAGGCATTCATGGCTGTGTGTCGTCAATGGCATCGTCTCTGACAGCATCCGTCCTTGGGACCTGGGTTTTGTTCCCTGGCGCCAGGCTGCAGGCACAGGAGGGGGAAAAAAAAAACCTGCTCCTCGTGGATTTTACAGGAATAATGCATTTGCTTTTGTATTTTTTGTTCTGTAATAGCCCTGGATGAAATGGGGTTTATTCCAGGTAACAGGAAGGATATCCTGGTGCTTTCCTGGTTTAGGGAGGTGCAGGGCTTGCAGAGCAGCTGCAGCTGGAGGCATTACTTGCTGTGGATTCCTAACCCTGGTGGTCTGTGCTTCTCCCTCACGTCAGCATCTTCTGATGGAGCTGCTCCGACACAGGATAACAAGCCTGCACTTTGAGGACTCTTTTCCTGCCGAGATTTCAATCCCTGTTGAGAGTTACTTGAGTCTGTGTGTGTGACTGTTTGATAGGCAGAAAAATCAGAAGTCAAAATATGCAGGTCAGGCAAACACTGCCAGAAACTTTCTTTATGTTCCCTTCCCTCCCACCCCTTTCTCTTCTAGCAGAAGCTCAAGTTGCTTTTCTCTTGCAGCCTTATAAATGCACTTGTTTCCTCAGTTGTAACCCTTTAAATGCTCGTTTAACATGGACCATGTTTGAAGAGTTGACCTTTTATTTGGTTTTAGTGCTTTAAATTAAAAGTTTAAAGGTACCTAAAATCATCTTAAAGAAAAACGTGGCTTTACAATTAAGGTTTGACATCTGAGCCTCTCCAGCTCCTGTGTACACACAAGGAAACTTTCCTGAATAGTCACACAAGGGAGAAATTCCTCTGGTCAGTGAATACAAGGCCTATAGCTCTGGAGGAAAGCTTGGCTTCCACTCAATTAAAATAGGCTCTTAATTGGTCCTGTGCTCACCCAAAATGGGAGCTTTTTGCTTTCTTTCAGGAAGATTGAGACAAAAATAAGCGAACAAGGACACCTGCCAGCTTCCAGCTCTGTGTGTTTTCTGACTGCTGAAAGGACGTTGTGATGCTTATGGTTTAACCATCCATAATGATGATTTACACTAGCAGCTTAAATATATAGAACTTCCCAGTGAAACCATAACTAAACTTCTACCTACATTTCTAGGACTGACCTGGAATATGTCGGAATTGTGTATTTTAAATACAAATGTTGTATTTAAAATGTTAAAAAACTCTAATCAGCATCCAGGAGAGTTCAGAGCCACTGAAGGGGCTGCTGCTTCTGCACTAGCCTAGAAATTACCTGTTTTGCTCTTCTTCATCAGCTTCAGCCAGTCGAAGTTGAAGGTCTTGGGACAGTTAGCTTTGCAGTGACTGTTTTCTGTTGTGTGGAACCTGTTAAATGAATTTTTAACAGGTTTCTCTGCACATCTTGCAGGTTTATTATTGTGAATAGAATCTCACTTCAAGAGCTCCTTGAATTTGTGTCAAGCCTTCAGCTGATCCAGCAAACAGGCTTCTTGTATCATTTAATCTCAGTTTGTTCACCTGTGAAATGGGTGTTTTAACAGCTTATGTGATGTAACACTCAGAAAATGTACTTAGTACAGCAGTATATCTTGCAAATTAATAGAATATTATATAGAGAGAATTTGCTGTAGGGTGGTAGTACAATGGTATATACTAAATTTTCTGAACAGAGGTGATGTAGAAGGGACAGTGCAGTTGTGTTCTTAAGTACTGTGTGAGAATAAACCTTTGTAATCCACCATGAAGGATAATGTACCTCATTTAAAAAGCCCTTTGGGATCCTGCACAGACTGTTGGAGCTGTGTTTCCCTTGCTGTGCCAACTCCTCACCTCAGGAGGAAGACAAAGAACAGTTTGCAGTTAATGGACTGGGATTCGGGAGATGGGGTCACACTTGCTTTGTGACCTTAGGTAGGTCAGTTCCTCCATAAATCAGTATTATTACAGTAATATTTCCTGTCCTTCAGCTTAGGTATGTCTTCCATATTTGATTTGTAAACTGTTCTGACTGAGGGCTTTTCAGGTTAAGTCTGGACAGCATCTACCACAACGGAGTTCTGTTGTTAGCTGGGGTTTCCAAGATGCCTCTTTAATAAAAGCCATCATAAATTCAGTGGTACTACTATGTTACATCTTTCTTTTAAACATTGACACATATGAGGTTGCACTTGTTAAACTCAAAAATGTTCAGGTGAGGCTGGATGTAGAATCCTCCTGTGACATTGCATGATGGTGTTACCATCACAATTTATTTTTTCAAGTGCACTGTATCATTAATATTTCACTTACCCTAACTCTGCAAACAGGAAGTGATGGTGCATGAAGTTCTGCACTCAGAGCAGTGATTTGCTAGAGCTTGATTTGGCAACTCTGGATCTACAAAACTATGGTATATTAGTTTTGCTTGGTAGTTGCATCCTAATAGCTACTTTAGTCCTTGGTGTAGTTTCGTGGGTACTTGTGCATATATGAGATTTTTGTCTCCTTGAATTTTACTCGCTTCTAATATTGTACTTTACGTGTACATGTACATTATACTTGACAGTCCAGAGGAGCATTTTAGAAGAACAGTAAACATTTGATCAGTGTATGTCATGTGAAGGAACCATGATTGGTTTTTCTGTTCTGGCAGGATATACAGAACCAGCAGATCAGTAGCTGAGCCCCTCTGCTGTCAGAGCTCCTCCAGTCTTTCAAGAGTTAGCAGACAACCTTGTCAGTGTCTTGGGATGGTTTTGCTTTCAATTTGTTGAGTATTTAAAAGAAATATATATAGAGAGAATTAATTTTAGCTTGATAAGGAGTGGCCAAACATCCCAAAGCCTTGATTTTTTAAAGTAGGAAACCTGGTTTGTTTATGGAAATGAGACCAATTAATTTAGGTATATACCTGGCACAGCACAGCTTCAGCCAAGGCCAGGCTGGATGGGGCTCTGAGCAGCCTGGTCCAGTGGAAGGTGTCCCATTCCCCTGGAATGAGATGATCTTTAGTGTTTCTTCCAACCCAAGCCATTCTAGGATTCTTGGATGGTGGTACCTCTGTGTTTCACATTGCTTTGACAGTCATGTAAATTCTCACATTATTTTATACTTCGTGGAATGAGTGGATTCAGTGACACTATACCTAGTTTTCACCAAAAATATCCAAAACACCATTAAGAAAGGGTGCTCAAGTGTTTTTATCTCTGCTTCATCACCAGTGGGGCAGCAAAACTGCAGTTACTTCCACTTTTGTTCTCCTTTTCCATGATTAGAGCAGGAGTGAGCAATGTGGCCTAAACTTTTTTTTTCCCTAAAGGCTATGTCAGGCCAGGCCTGATAAATTTTAGCATGATAGAGAGGGAAAGCTATAACCTGCTGACACTGGGGGATATAATTAAAATGTGCAGGCACCCTGAATTACAGCTGTTGCAAGTGTTCCAGCTATCTTAATAATTGAAGACCTTTTAATAATTGTATATGTTCTTTACTAGCTTGGCCTTGAGCTTAGGCAGGACTTCAGTTTCAAGATAATTTTCTTGTCCTCAAAAGTTAAATTGCTTTCTTTAATATAAAGCATACAATAAGGAGTGCAATTGAAGAGCTGCATGCCTTCTGAACCTGCTCTTTCAGCATGAGACTCCACTTGTTCGAAGCAGATCCGGAGGAACAAACACTCTTTTATTATTAGATGATAAATCCCTGATGCCGTATCACTGTTTTGGCTTTCAACCTTATTGAACTTTCAAGAGAAATGCCTCTGTTTATAACATGAACTGCCCAGTAGCATCCAAGTATCTGTCACTGCACTGTGGACTTGAATTTTTATTTGGTGAACTGTACTGTGCTGTGTTGTTCATAGTGTGTCTGGTGCTATACAGCTAAAGTCTGGCTCATACCCTGATGAAAAGCTGCAGAATGAAATGTGGGGGTTGCTATTTTTGTTGCAGAATTCTGATAGCAAGTTAGAGCTTTTAATAATCTTTAATTAAAGGAGCTGGCAAATTAAGGTTAATTTTTTCTGAGTAAAAAATAAAAAATAGTATTTCTGCTGAAAATTGGGATACTTGGTCTTAATTTACTGAAGGTTATTGGGCTTTTTTCTAAAATATCACAAAATGTATGTAAAGGGGCCTTACAGGAGGGCTGGAGGGGGTCTTTTCACAGGTGCATGGAGTGATAGGACATAGGAAAATGGCCATAAGCTGCAGGAGGGTGGATTTAGATTGGGTATGAGGAAGAAATTCTTTACTGTGAGGGTGGTCAGGCCCTGGCACGGGTTGCCCAGGGAAGTTCTGGATCTCATCACCCCTGGAAGTGTTCAAGGCCAGGCTGGATGGAGCTTGGAGCAGTCTGATCTAGTGGAAGGTGTCCCTGGCCATGGCAGGAGGATTGTAACTGGATGATCTTTAAGGTCACTTTAAAGATCCTATGAAGTGCCACTGAAAGTATGAGTTCAAAAATATCTGTGCTGAAGGCAAAAATTCTCGGTGCTTTGGAAATATTATTTATTACCACATAGAAACATCTCAATAAAAAGCGACATCTCTAGCATCTGACTTTGAATGGAAAAGCAGTTTGCATTTCTGCATGTGTATTTGGCAAATTATGTTTCTGTGTTTGACTTTGAATTCACCATTCTCGAGTAGCTTCTCCAGCCTCTCAAAGTGGGGAAACTGAGGCAAGGATCTGAATTTGTTTTGCAGATGGCTTAGTTTGGAGGTAGCTGTAGTGAAGCAAAGATAAAAGCTGAATACACTGTCTCCTGGATCAGTGTCTCAGGCAGGGTTCCTGAGTTTTTTACTTCCAAAATTTCCTTTGGGATACCCAGCCTGTTGCTTCAGCAGAAATCTTCTTTTGACACAGCAGTGGGGTGTTCTGCCAACAAACATTTTTTGAATATTGATATCTTAGCCCACAGCTCTGCATTTGTTTAATATTTGGTAAGGTCTCAGCTGCAACAATCAACTAGCAAAAATTTTCTTCTCATAGGAGCTTTCTAGCAAGTTCTAGGATGTGGTCAAGATCTGTTTTTTTATAATGCCAAAATGTGTTGTTAAAAGGCTCTAAAAACCATCAGACTCTAAGTTCCTTTCTCCTGTAGAGTATCAAATTGATAGTCAACCATAATTTGGTTTTTAAGTTTGTCTGTTGAATGAGTCCCAATTTGTATAGATAACATACTGTGTGTTCAAGTGAGTGCTCTGCTTTTGTACATTCCCTTCCATTAAGAAGATGAGACCTCGGATAACTCAGAGTTTCAGATAATGTGGAATCAAATACGGTAGCAAGTCGTACTGTAACAAATCAGCACAATGACTATTTTATGTTTGAAGTGGAGATGGTGTTTGGAGTGCCTGTAAATGCCTTGTTGGAAAAATCAATTCTGAGCATCTCATTTCTCCACATTTTGATTCGTTTTACCTCAAATGTAGTTTGCCACTGAGGTTTCAGTCTGTCCACATGCAGGGTTGAACTCTCCTGGCTTTTTTTGAGTTTACTTCAGGGTTAATACCACAGTGGCTGAAAACAACACGTAATTTTGAAGGGCACATTACCTAGTGCTTAATTACTTCATAGTATCATATAATGGTAAGGTTGGAAAAGATGGTCACCTTTAAGATCATCACATCCCACTGTCATTTGACTGGTAAAACAGCCTAAGAAAAGCATGCACAGGAGGTAGCTGAAGAAGAAATTAAGCAACAAATCACACTTCTCGCTTTCTCAAGTGATCTCACTAGACCTCCAACTCCATGTTTTTGGGAGACTTGCACCATGTAGAGTAGTGCTGGTAGGATTAATAGAGCTTGTTTTATTTGGAGCAGGCAAATTAATAAATGAGGTTTCTTGGTACACTCAGAGAGCTCAAGGCACTTGGGGAAAATATCAATAATCCCCATTTGATAGAGCATGGGAGTCAGGCACGGAGCTGTGTCTTGTCAAGCACTGCCAAGCTGGTCACTGGCAGAGCAGGGCCTTCAAATCTGCTTGAAATAGGAAAGCTGATGAGACAGAGAGATACAGGAGGGCTCCTCCAACCCACCGAGTCAAGGAGAGGGTTTATAGAGAGATGTAACACGTTCCTTAGTTTGATTTATTTTTCTTTGCTAAGGAGAGAGTCTGCAGTACTCAACATTAGATAGTCTTTGCCCTGGGTGCACCAAGCTTTTGCATTTTCTGCAGGGATGTATTGGTAGTATTGTGAAAATGTGACTGTGACCTATTTAGACGGGTTAAAGTGGGGTACAAATTTCTGCACTAGGAAGAAGTATCATTTTCCAGCTGGGCAGAAAATCGCATTTATTCTGTAATAGAACACAAGAGCTCATTGAACACCAGAGTGGAGTGGCTGAGCCGTCAGCGCTCCACCGGGGGAATGAAGTCTCCACTTAAATATTCCATCAGATAGCAGAAATCCTGGGAATCCAAAGAACAGAATTACTGGCTTTGGTAGATGACCAGAAAGTTCTTCTTTCTCTCAGGAGAGGCTGTTCAGCTGCAGTAGAGGATTGTTTTTAGAGGAGCTGCAATACACTTTCTGTATATGTTCTCCTTGATAGCTGTCAATAAATAAAAAGGAAATTATTATACATAAGTATAACCCCAGACTGATGAGGAGGTGACATACAGAGATCCATGCACATTTAAATGAATCTCTCTTAGAAACAGGAACTTTTGAATCAAAGGCTTCACTTTCTCAGAAAATCAACCATTTGACCTAAAAGCTCAGAAGTTGTAGAGGACTATCCAAAATTATCATGGGTGGAACAGTCCAATATTTGAGTTGTTAATGTTGCAGCCAGGACCAGAGAGTTTGTAAGATGAGGTAGGATCTCCTCTTAGACAAATTATTGTTGTCAGGAAAAAAGCCTCTGCACATGAGCCTCTGTCCTGGCAAATAGTTTGTGCATCCAAAACTATGTCTGTTTTTTCCATCCCTCCTTACAAGTCTAAGAGGAAATTGCTTTCCCTTATAAACCTAGAATTTGCTGCCTTTCTTCAAGAAATACTTAAATATGATGGATTTTTAAATTTGATTTAAAGAAGCTTCACCAATTCACACTATAATAAAAATATTAACAAGACAGTGAGTTTGGGCAGTGTCACATCATTAGGTTTGTGCAGGTGCTCTGAAGTGCTTCCCAGTTATTAAATTTCACAATGCGAGTTGGGCAAATCTTATCTCTGCCTCATGCCAGCGTCACAGCAGCGAACTTGTTGAATTCCCCTAAGTTATGGAAATACCTAGTGTAGAACCTAAACTCTGTATTACAAGTTTTGACACAATTTCTTTGCAACCAATGGGGAGCACATATTATTTTCTGTCCTTCAAAGCTGCTTTTCTGTAGAGATAACATTGGCAGGGATAGCTCCGAAGATAGGCGCTCACTCAGCGGAGGAACATTGCTGTATTACTCACAAAGATAAGGAGGTATTAAGAACTTCCGTGGAGTTCTTACCAAAAATCAATTCTATCTTTTATAGTTCTCCAGAGATAATTCATCCCTCTCCCCATCCTAATCCGCACTGAGCAGGGATGGAGGCAAGGAGAAGGATGTGGTGAAAAAAACCAAAGGTTAAAATCTTGCAGTCTTTTTGTGATTGATTTTGAAATTAAAAATTATACCTTTTCTGGATGGGCATCAGCCATAAAGTGGTGGTCATTCCCAAATCAGCCATAAGCTCATTGCAAGGAATTAAACTACTCTTCCTACCAGGAGAAACCAACAGTTTCAGTGGCAGGAGGAGTGTCCCTCTCCTAAGGAGAAATGCAGGATCATAATGCAGATGAACATGGTGTCTCCTCTAATCCAGGCAGTGAGAGACATGGCCTCTTTCCTTCTTCTGACCGTATTAAAAATATCTGATTAGCCAGATTACACCTTCTCTAAAGTAAAAGGTGAGCTGCTAGGTTCAGAATTCGATCTCCAAACTCATCCTAGACTTTGAATTTTCATCCCTGCCATCAGTATTTTATGTGACAATGACCATGCATCAATAGTTTGTGATTTCTGAGCCCTGCTTGTTTTTTCCTCTGTAGATGAGACCCATGGTGTAGTAGAAGGTGTCCCTGCCCATGGCAGTGGGATTTGAACAAGATAATCTTCAAGGTCCCTTCCAACCTAAACCAGGCTATGATTCAATGATTTTGGTTATCTGTGCAAATTCTTTTCTATCAGGATGAAGAGCCTGTAAAAATATGTGGCCATGCCCTGAACAGGTTGTCCTGAAATATCTGGTCTTGGTAATAGAAAATTCCCCAAACAGTGCCTTGGCAAAAATCTTACTCCTGAGTAAGAGTGAATTTAGACTTTTATTCTGAATTGGAGATCTTGTGTCCCTAAATACCTGCTGTTCTTGAGCAGTCAGAGAGCTTGTTAATCATATTGCTTATGATAAATGATATTTTTGGCCACTCTGTCATTCAGCATGTCTGGTGTATGTCAAGGGTAATACTCTATTGTGATGCTGTAACATATTGAAAATGGAAATAATATCTTTACATTTTCTCAGGTATCCTGACTAAAATTGTAACTTGTCTTTTCTCCTCCCAGTTCCTTATGCTTTTGACCATCACTGACATTTTTTTTCCTATTTAATTTGCAGAAGGCACAGATGCAAGTCCTAACAACACACCCTTCTTACTTACAGGATTAAGACAGTGTCCTTGTTTTCGCTTGTCATGGTTCTATTTCTTTCTCCCTGTAAGGCACCTAGGTTTTTTAAACATCTTTCTCTGCAGATAAGTAAAACCTTAGATTTAAGTAAGAAATCTTAGTAAATCTTAAATTTTTGTAGGAAACCTTTAATAGCCAGAATACAAGATATTTATGCTGTGGTAGCAGATTGTGGCAAAAGGAAGCAAGTAGTTACTGTGTTAAAATTCCTAATGCTTCGCTTTTCTTGCTACTTCATCCCACAGTTCTGGAGGTCATTTTCGTTGAACTTAATGAGTTCCTGGGTGTACACAGAGCACACCAACCTTTTGAGTATATTTCTCTAGCCGAGAAATGGTGGAGGAGGGGTAGGAACTCCAAAATACAGCAAGAATCTGATGTCTGCCAGAGTCTTATTTAGAGCTTGAAACAAAATCAGATCTATTTCTGGATTTGAAATTCCTTATTAAAGGCTCTTTAGCTCACTGCAGAAGAAGTGGTGGCAGGTCTCTTTTTGTACATTTCAGTGATATTTCATATTTGAGAGTGATTTCTAGGCATTATCTAAAATTCTGCTGTCTTTCTTGCCACTGGGAGCAGTGAGAGTTCGTGGTAGGAAGCAGAGAGGAAAGGGTTTGCCATTTCCCACTTTATTAGGGAATAATATGGTACAAAAATAATCATTGTGTCATAAAATATTCTGAGTTGGAAGGGACCCAGAATGATCATCAAAGTCCAACTCGTGAAGAGAGGAAAAGAAAAAATTTAGTAGGTGAATTGAGGAGTGATCTCTTCTGAGTCAGAGATGCTATTCAAGAGAAATAAATATATCTCCTACCCCAGCTGGAAAAAGAATCCTCTGCCACTCTGCAAAGTCAGAGATCTGAATAAATCTTCTACTTTTTAATAATTGCTGAGCTACGTCACATCTAAGCAGCTTTTTATCTAGGAGTCTCCTCAGGCATTTTTTTATTTTTCTGGATGTGCTCAAGAAATGAAGCCCCAGTAGCCACAGTGACATGTGTGATATGGAAAAGCTCAAGAGTGAAGAGACTGCCTAAACAAGACTCTGAGCACCAAAACTTGCAGCAATTAGAATCATGTGATGGAAAAAAACAAAGCAGTAAAAAATTGCTGCCCATTTACATTCTGGCTTGTCCCACAGCCTCTTTGAGCATGTGTCCACAACATACCTGCCTGTCCTATCATCCTTACTTTGGTCTGGAAATGTTTATTTAAGTGTAACTCCTCTTTGCCTCCTCTTCCTCTTCTTACTGCTTCTTATATTTCCATGTTTCATGGGCTTTTTGAGTGTTTTGTCCTTTACCTTTTGCTTCATTCTGGCCTTTGGCCATCAGTTTCCTTCATGAAAATATCCTGAGTGAACAAAAAGCAAATGTGTTCTTCCATCTTCTAGTTTTTATCTTCCTGCTAAGTGCTAGACAAAGAGAAAGCTCGGAAAAGCTCAGTGTGAGGGAGAGGAAAAACCAGAAAAATTCTATAACACAGAAAACCTGAAATTTTCTGGGTTTTGTAAGGAGCAGTTAATGAATTGCAAAATCACAGAATCCTGGAATAGTTTGGGTTGGAAGGGATCTTAAAGATTGTTTAGTTCCAACCCCCTGCCACGGGCAGAGACACTTGCAGTGAAGAGGTGGAAAAGAGAAAAATATAAGGATGAAAGAAAACAGAAAACCAGAACAAAAATAAAATTAAAAAAAAAGACATGTGAAAGAAAAACTTCAGTGTTTTTCTGTTCCAAATTTATCCAGGCAGTGGTGTGGGTGAAATCCCTGCTTTACAAATCTAATTCAGGTCCCTGTCCCATGAACTTGCGTCTTGAATTGGGAAGTGGGAGAAATTAATGGGGAAAACCTCCCTCATTTCAATTTATTTCTCTGTAACGCATGCCAGAGCATATTCCATTTTGGGGAGAGGAGGGAACGACAGATTGTTGTTGCTAATAGGATTTGGGTCAAACTGCTGCTCACTGTTTGGCAAGTAACTAAATTAAGAGGAGGTTGTTCTCAAAAGTGACACGGCACAGCAGGATGATAATCCCCTCCCCACCCAATTCCAGTCCCCTTCATCAGCAGAGATGTTTGGCTGAGCGTATTCTGCAACAATTTATCCATTAAAACTCGAGCTTCCCCACCGCTGCCTTTAATCCTGGCTTGGAAGGAGCTCCATTGCCACGGCTGAGCGCGCTTCGTTCTGCCTCAATCCCGAGAGCACCAACAGTTTGTGCTCACTCCTGAAGATAAATCTCCCCTCCACCCTCCAAAACTCACAAAGACAGAGGTGCTAAAGGCCTGAGTTTGTGGAACAGGGGGTTAGAAACAGTGGCAGCAAGCAGCAGTGCAAATAAAGCTACAGAGGAACTGCTTCTGTAAATGCTTTTGCAACGTCTCACAAGCAAGGGAAGTTTTATATCTCGAGATGAAGTTGTCTTCAGTCTGTGCCTTCTTTGGGGTCTTTGTGGATTATCAGCTGGTGTCCCTGGGAATTGCAGTTCCCCCTCAGCAGGGAGTCCACCTGGTACTGAACCAGCCTGAGGTCCATGGAATGGGAAGGTTACACGGGAATCTGACAACTCTGAAATGAAGGGGTTTTATATTTTTTTATGTCTGAGTGGAAAGTTAATGTTACGTAAAACTGCCTACTGAAGCCAATTCCTTCACTAAATTTGTTTTCATTGGATTTTTTTCATTCCTTCCGTGTGTCCAAGAAAAATATTACTTAGCTAAAAGGCATTAATTCAGTTTAAATCAGAGTATCAAGCTCTCTGACTCTAGTACTGATGTGTGCACAAGTTTCTTGTTTAAATTAAGCCTGCTGGTTACTGACTTGTTTGTTTCTCCACTCTCCCTGTTTTCCCTATATTCAGGATGCTTATCTCATAAACTGCTAGAAAAATAATGGCCATGTACCATTTTTTTAAATCATTCAGATGGAAAAGCAATATCCTGCAGAATTTCTGTAATCAAGTCTGTACCCAATCCAGCTCGTGCAGAAACTTGATCAAAATAGATCCTTAACTCCTGGTTAAGCCTAATTAGGATACAGAGTTCAATACAAAGCCACTTCTCATTTTCCTTTGCAATCAGCACATCATTTTTGTTTTGTTAAAGGACACAAGTTGCATCCCTTAGATAAACAGCTTGGGCAAGCTCTGCAAAACAATTAGTGCATCTTTCACATGGTCTAAACTTGATTGAATAATTACTCAAATAATGGTCAGTAATGGAATACATAGGGTTATCTCCTGGCTAATCCTCAGGTAATGGAGTTGGTGTATCTCTGATTTTTCTCTTAGCTGTTCCCAGTGAACAGGAGACTGAGACAAAAGTGATTATGGGAAGTGGAGGGAGTCACTGGAGGCCAGCAAGGAAAAGGAGGCCTTATCTTAAGCAATTAATCAAGAAAACTCCTATTGTGGGACAATTATTCAAAGCTAATTCTAAAATAGCTTTAGAGCCTGAGGTCCTGAAGGTTTTTTAGTGTGGTTTTTTCTGTTTTGTTTTTGTTTTGTTTTAAGAATTTTGCCAAGGTCATTGGGAGCACAGGGGCAGCCCTTGCATCCAAATGAAGGCTGCAGCATAAAGAGGAAGTTGAATCTAAAGTGCAGCATCACACAATGTGGGCTTTGAGGTCCTTGTCAGAGCTATGAGTTTTTATTTTTAAAAATGGGTTGGAATGTTTCTAAGCAAGGACAATATTCTAAAAATTGCTTAATGCTTCCACAAACGTCATAGAATCAGAGAATTGTTTGGGTTGGAAGGTTCCCTGAAGCTTCTCTTGTGCCACTCCCCTGCCATGGGCAGGGACACTTTCCACTATCTCAGGTTGCTGCAAGCCCCATCCAACCTGGCCTTGGCCACTTCCAGAGATGAGACAACAACTTTTCTGGGCAACCTGTGCCAGAGCCACCCCACACCCTCACAGTAAACACTTTCTACCCAATATCCTATCCAAACCTGCTCTTCAGTGTGAAGTCTTTCCCTCTTGTTCTATCAGTACATACTCTTGTGAAAGGGTGTCCTCTCTTACTGTGTGTCCTTTGCAAGTGACACCACAAGAAGTATTTCACAGTCATTTCACATCTGTGCCCAGCTCTACTTTTGCAAATGCAGGCCTTTTTTATCTGTGAAACTCCCTTTTATTTTTTGCTCTGATGTTTTTCAGTGCTTTTTGCGTAGCTTAGTTGTCCTACAAAGTCTTGCAGCAACCTCAGAAGTGCAGGATTGTGTCTTGGCTGTGGCCCACGAGGTCTTTCCAATTGTGTCCCCAAAAGCAGTGTACAGTGAGAGCATCAAACTGTTTCCTGTGCTGTGTTTGCAGCCTCTGAGCTCCCTTGAAAATGAGATTTATTTGAAGATGTTGCTGTGATCCATGAGGTCCGACGGAAAGAAGCAATAGATTTTAGCAGCTGTCCCTGAAAAATTATAAGGTCACCGGAAAAAAAAGCAGAGGTTTTAAATTGGATGTGGTTTAAATTTTCCTACAGCCTCCTGAATCGGGCTCCTTGCTGGAGTGGGAAGCTGCCCACAGAATTATTGCTCAGCGCAGTCACCCCATGCTCTCAGAGCACTTTTTCCCAGCGGTGCTGACAGCAGCATTTTGAACCCTCGGTGGCGTCGGGCGCCCGATCCGGTTTCAGATGGCTGTGGAGTGTCGCCAGGATAGTGCTGCTGGCTAGGTGATCACACTGCCCTGATTAGTTTTCTCTCTGCCTATGGGCACCTTTTGCAGGGCAGGGTTACAAGGAGAGCCTGGACACACATGTGCTCCCGTACAGAATAAAGCAGAGAGGCTGGAAGACAAAGAGAGTCACTAATTGGATTTGTAGCTGTAAGAAAAAAAACTCTTAAAGTAAACATTTTGCTCTCTTTAAGTCTCCATGGCTTCTTTCGTGAAGACCGCTTGAAAGTATCTGTTTCGGGGGTGAACCCTTCCCAGCAAATTTAATTTTGAGGCTTGTCAAGCTTTATTAAAACCTTATCATCAGTGATTTCCTTCTCTGCTAGATCAAGAAGATTGTATTTGTTATGGGATTCGTATTGTGGCTCAGAATTCATCCCAGCAAAGAAGGGGGAGGTTCATAGATGTACCAGGACACACCAGAGCCAGTTCAGAGCACTGAAGTCCTGGGATAAGTGTGGCCAGCACATCTTCCTGAAGGCTTTGGATGCTCTTTAGACAGAGTTGGAAGCTCTAACTGCAGTTGTGTTTCTGAGTTAGCAACTGTGCATATAAACTCATTGCTCTACATGGCAAAAGCATTCATAATTGCTGCTGGTGTCATTAAAGAAATGGGTTCCCAACATATGAAATACTCCCAGCAGCTGGAATATTTGGTGAACACTTCTGGGTATGGTCTGTATGCATTTATTAAGGGAGAGAGTGAATGTATGCCTTTTTTTTTACTCTTAAGTAATTCTATTTACATTAGAGTTTTCCAGTCAATTGCAGACCTTCTTTATTTATTTTTAATTAAATTTCTGTGACTTCTCTTAATTTGTGCCGCTATGGATCAATACCATAGATCAGGATTTCATCTAACACGCTAGACAGAGCTTTTCCAGTTTATTCTAGAGCACATGGCCTGGTCAGCTTTTTTTATACCTTTCAATTCATCTATTGAAAATAAACTTCTCCCTGTCCTAGTCTTTCTCTTTTTTAGAAAATATTTTTGAATTGTTGTGAAAATACTGAATTTCCCTTTCTTACCCAGTGAAGACAAAAAGATGGATGGAAGAGTCTCTTAAATACGTGCTCTGTTTGTGTTTCTTATAGTGCCAGAAGTAACCAAAGCACTTTGGAAAACACAGATACGGTTCTTGCCCTGAGCAGCTTATCATTGGGACTCAAACATGCCCTTGCAATTGCAAGTGATGCACAAGAGGAGGAAGAGAGGAAAGGCAATTAATGGCCAAATGAGTTGTTGAACTAAAAAGTTATTTGAAGGTGATTTAAACACTCAGAGCCTTTTTTACGACAGCAAAATTGCATCTTTGTCCTGCATAGCCAGAGTGATGATGGTCTTTAAGCTGAGTTGAGCCAAGATTTCCTTCTGGGAATGCATTTTTGCAGAAGCTCCCTCATGTGAATAAGAATATGAGAGATTAAGACCCAAAGTAGCCCAGGTCTACTTTTGAGGGAGTAAAGCAATTCCAAAGCAGACACAGGTAATTGTAGCTGATCACAGACCTTGTCTGCCAGAGGAATTCTCTCTCCATGTGGATTTTGTGCCCCACCTGGCAGTGTCTGTGTTTATCCTGTGAAGTTGGAGATGAGCTCATCATTTAATAGGAGACTACTGTCTTCATGTTGCCATTTCTTCCATGCCACACATCTTCCCTGTGCTGATCAGAATTGCCATGATCTCCCCTCCCATCTCCTCTGCCTTTGCCACAAAACCAGTAACAAGTTGGGTCACTGGGGGCTGAAGGACACCTTAGCTATTTTTAGCAGCAGTATAAATACAAATATGCTTGTTAGCACAATCTAAAATAGCCCATCGTGTCTGCCTCTTACTTGCTGTCTCTGGGACTCTTGAGGATGAGAAATGTGACCCTTCAACTCCAACACCTGGGCTTTAAACCACAATTCTGCTCTCACAGGTGCATTACACAAAATACCCCAAACTTTTGGGGGTTAAATTTTGAACTTCTGGGGAGAAGGAGTGGGATCTGAAGTAATATAGTGAAAGAAATAAGTGATGTCTGTGGAACAGTTACACCTTCCTGTTTCTGGAGTTCTTTATTAAATAATTAACAGTATTAAGCATTAAATAATCACAGTCTTTTCTCACTGCCGAATCCAAGTACCCAAATATATGTGTAGGGTGCAAATCTGTGAAGTACTAAAATTCTGCAATGACAGGTAAAAATTATTAATATGGAAGAAGTACGGGTACCCCAGAGCAATAGATACCTAGTCTGTTCCTTTGCCAGAACAGGAGGTACAAATAGTTGCTTCCTAAAATATTTGTAAAACCCTAGGGACTTTCAACCTAGGATTTTATTGAAGGTAGACCAGTATATTTTCTTATACAAGACCATAGTATAGAAAAGGAACAGCACTGTAAAAATCCTTCCAGATGTTTATATAGGTTCAGTGGTTTTGTTTTTAGTAAGATTTGTGATCTTGAAAAGCCAGTTTAGAAAGCTCAGCCAGGAAGATTAAATACAGAGGTGCAAAGTGAAAAGACTGATGGTCTGCTTTCCTTTTCTCAAGAAAAATACATATAAACCCCTCATATTATATTTGAGAATTATTAGGCACAGATAATACAATGTGGATTCTGAGTCTTTAGATGGTAAATTTGATCTTTGCCAGAGGAGTGGTGCTGAATCTCAGTTGTAGCAGAAATTCTCATCCAGGAATACTCCTGGGAAGATTATTAAAATACTACAGGTATTGACATCGGCTACAAAGATCTACTTGTGCATATTTCTTTAAAGGGGGGGGGAAAAACACCTTAATACACAGTATTACCATAGCTGGGCCCTATTATACTATTGTAATCATAGCTGAAGCAAGAACGGTGATTAACGATGGCAATTTATTGTATCTGACGAGGGGAGAAAATAGGAGATGTTGTCGTTATCATAAATCATATCATAAATAACCAAAGAGAAGCACTCAGAAAGCTTGTGTGGTGTCAGCAGCAAGCCCTTTCAGGCACGTTAGCCCAGGATGTAGCCATAGAAACCCCAAAGTCATATTGTTATCTTAGTCTTGCTGCAGTTATGTGATACAACAGTATTAACATATAGATTAGGCCATTTATAATACTAGGTGTCATTTCAGGTTGGCTTGCTTATATAGCATTTTAGTTTTTTTATTGTGCCGAATGTTAGGGAAACGCTGCATTTTTACAGGTCAGTACAGAGCCATTTATAATGTATCAGCTTCACACCTCTGTCAGTCTTGCTAATGTACTCTGTTATTGATTGGTTGTACTCTATGAATTGTCATTGCCTAATTACCTTGTCTTTGCTAATAATTTTATTTTTTAGAAGTCAAAATGTTCCTTTAAAGAGAAAACCTCTGTGCCTGCACACATACTTTGGGACAAGTTCTCAGTTCTGTTAAGGATCATACACCCCAGATGGAGTAAAAAGTGAAATAAAAAGCATGGAAATGAAGCCAGATTTTGTTGTAGAGGTTTTCTGTCCCTGGCTCTGCGTTTTGATCTTACTGCAGTGGTTTTCACATTACACTCAGCAGAGTTCAGGAAAGAGACTCAATCCCAAGTAATTCAGAGCAACCAAAGTGACTGAGCCAAGGCTGCCCTGCTGACAGGGAGCTGGCTGGATCTCACACATTTCTCATTCCATCACTTCCTAAAGATGCTTCTGGGGTTGTTTCTACTCTCCAGACCCATTAGCCCAGCACTGCTGTGTGTTCGTGTATGTGTGCATGAGCTACAAAAAATGTTGAGCCACTGCTTAAAAGTAAAAGCAAAAATAAAGTCTCCCTTGTTGTATTTAGACAGAAACATGTTTTTGCTTGCTGTAGCAGCACAAATTCTGGACTAATATTTTGTCAGGTCAGAGAGAGATTGTGGGTGTAGCAGATAATAATCTGCCAACTCTGTTTTTCTGTCTTCAGCAGGGAACTGGCTGTGTCATTTTAAGAATCCTGTGTAACTTGGCTTCATAAAATTCCATTTAAAAAAAAAATGTTAGAATGAGGACAGCCACTAGTAACTACTTAGAAGTGTTACTCTCATTGCATCTGGTATCCTAAAGCAGCACTGGAAGCCAAAATTCCACATTATATCCTAAGCCAGGATCTGATGCCCAGAGTGATGCTCCTCACAACTCTTCTCTTTTTTCCCACTCCCTTACACTTATATGGTCCTGAGGAGGGTTTTTTACTTTGCCAGCTGGACATAAAAATACTTTATCTTTGGGGTTTTTTTCTTCCACCCTCAGATATATTTCCATTTGAATTATTCCATGAGGTCACCTCTAGCCCAAACTAGCTGATAATCTTCCTTATTTTAGCCTTGATTAGTTCCTCGTTCTCCTACACAGATGCTTGAACCAGGACAAAAGAAAGGGTGGGACAGTTTCCATTTAAATGTAGAACTACAGGTTTAGGAGTTATGATTTATTTCTGGCAAACTATCAATACTTTCTTCTCATCCTGGTGCTCAATAGTTCATCTCCAATGATTCCATACCAAGATGGAGAGGATGGAGAGGTAACCGAATTAATCTGGAAATTTTTGATTCCAGCACCAGATCCATATTTCCAGATGGTTGGATGTATTCTGTCATTAGGGATGGAGGGGTGTTTTGTTCACCTCTTGTAGCTTCTTGAGCAGGTTAGTAAATTAATCTGGAGTGACTGATAAATGTATACACCAAGCCTCAGTCCTACTGAACCTCGAAGTTCAGTGCTGGCTAATTGTAAGGACTGAAGGCACCACCCAGCCATTTGGGGCAACATTTTCCAGTGTGATTAACAAGTTGAGATGTTTAACTTCAAGCACCTTTCACATCTTCCTTACAGTGTTTTAGTTATTTATGCAAAATCACTTGACATACTTGAAAGCCCTTTTTTTTTCTTTCTTTTTATGTATTTTTATGTATTGGTGGCTTCTGCATTTGATAACATACTGAGAAGGCACTGCAGTGAACTTGCTGATAATATCAGTGAAGAAATCTGAAACATATGGAAGATGAGCTCCTTGGTGGTGCTCTCTTCCCAGCTCTCTTCCCATAGAAAGTGTCAACTGGAAAATGTCAGGGTTTGGTAATAGGTTGGTTGATCTTTATAAAGTAAATGAGAAACTTGTTATTTTATTGTCTGTTTGGTAAACAGGTCACATCAGTTATCAGTTGTGTTCATACAGCAGAGAAATTATATATACAATTATAAATATATATATATATGTAACATATACACAAGTATCTATATAAAATCCAGTATTCTAAGCCCCACATGTGTCACAGGTATCTCAGTGTGTTCATTTTGCATTAAGGTATCAGGATATTGGCCTGTAGGATATCAGGATTGAATTTTGTCCTTCTTCCATTAATTTCCTTTATGGACTACAAGCACATTTTCTGTTTGTTTTGGGAAAAGGCCATTGTTATTACAAGTTAAAGAGATAAAACATATCATGGCACAAGAAAAAGATTTCAATTTTAACAGAAATCAAAAGCTCCTGCTTATTAAGATATGATAGGGATGTAAGCTCTTGACTTAATGACTTAAAATTTCCAAAAACTTATCTTTGGTTTCATATCATTCTTTAACTAGACAGTAGGAAAATTATTCTGGAAGTCTGCAGGAAGTTTTTTTCTATTTTTTAATCACTAAAATGTTTCATATGTTGGGTGGGGGCAATTCCTTCCTTCCTTGCATTCGAGAGCTGAGCTGGCTGTGTATAAAACCATCAGTCTTCATATCCATGTGTAAAACAAAGATGGATGGCACTGCCAGATCACTTCCTTTCCCAAATCCTAATTTTCCTTAAAAACCCTGATGCTTCCAGCTCCTGTTCTCAGGTACTTGGTACCATGCAGTAAAAAGGAGCAGAGAGGCTGATCTGAACAGAACTGTGTGTGAAAGAATTCTGTGATCTACTGATAGATCTTATTTGGTCATTTTGCATTCTCTTAGAAAAGAAAATGTTCAAGTTCTGTTTAAAAAGAAAAGAATTATGGAAGAAATTGAACAGTTGAAAATAGGCATGTATGCATTGCATGGAAACATCTGCTTTTTGAGAATTGTATCCTTAATGGGTTTACTCTGATAGCTGATCCTGTTTATCTGCCATACTGCAGTTCATATCAAATGCCAAATGCCTAAGTCTGACATTATTATAATAACAAGAGTTGGCTTCCACAGGAACTGTTACCTCCCAGAGCTTTGTGCAATTAATACAGTACATGTAGCATTGGAGGTAAGAGCTGCTGTTATTAAAATCAAGCTACTCTTTCTTCAGCAAGTGGTGTCCAGCTTTAGGCCAGCATGTCTGACTGCTTCATATTGTACATAAGAAATATTCATTTATTCTTAAATCTGCGTGTCTTATCCAGATGGTTTTATCCTGTCACCACCCTGTGACAGAGCGAAATGTTAATCTAGTTTTCAGAAGAGAGACTGGAACTTTACTTAAATTAAATGCCAGCCAACAGACAGGGTAAGTTTTTGGCAGGGTCAGGAGCTGAGTAGAGATTTTGTCTGTTCCAATCTGTGCCATGTTCTCTAGGACACCCATCTGGCTGTCAATGCTAATGCTTTCTCACAGAAGTTACCAAGTAAAAAGTCTGGTGGATGACCAAGATGATGACAACTGTAATTTTATAGATGTATTTATATAGAATTAATTTTCTTGCATGAAGAATGCCCATACATAGGTGCACTTCTACTCAATCAGATGAGTTTTGCATCTATTTTTTGTGCCTTCACTTTTATCTGAACTATTGTGCTGCCTGCTTTGACAAGGCAGCCAGGTGAGCATGATAATGTGGTACAGGTGATTGCACTTTTTTTTTCTGCAAAAAGGCAGAATTTCTGTTCCTTTGTACCCTTGTGTCAGTTTCAGGGACAAATAGTTCCTTATTTTTCATAAACCTGGAAATTCATTACTGAAGTGTTGAGTGTTGCTGTCCTGAAACTGAGCTGTGGCCAAATTAAGAAGATGTCTATTCAATAATCATTTGGTCTGGGGTCCCTGCTGTGCTATGGGAACATCATGTTCCAAGAAATAGAGCTTGAGCTTCTTTGGTGTTTTTTCCTTAAAAAAGGTTCAGGAGTTTCAGTTTCTTATCTGAACTGTTCACCCTAAGAAATTCTCCAGCATTTGAAGTGGTGACAGATCCCCGTGGTTTGCATATGGGATTCTGATGCTTTCTGTCCAGAAATCCTCAGGTGCTGTGTATTTATCAAGTTCAGCTTTTACAGCACCTCTGTGAGATGGAATTATCATTGTTTGTCAGATGGGAAGGCAGCAGGATGTGCAGTGACCTGCCCCAAATCACCCTGCAGACCTGTGTCAAGAGAGGAGTAGATTCCTTCTTCCCCTAACTTCAAAATCATCCTTTCATGAAAGTGAATTTGCCTTCTGACATAGACACAGGTGCTGTTGTTATCCATTGAATCATTTTGGTTGGAAAAGCCCTCTAAGATCATCAAGTCCATTGACCCAACACTGCCAAGTCACCACTAAATCCATGTCCCCAAGTGACACATCCACATGTTTTTTGAACCATTTCAGGGATGGTGATTCCACCACTTCCCTGGCACAGCCTAATGTGCTCAAGTAAGATATGCTGCCTTTCTCATCAGATTTCTCATAGGCAGCATGCTGACAGCTCTCAGCTTGTTTTATTTCAGTGATGGACAAATTCAGTGCTGCGACGGCTGAGCTCATCCCTCCTGTAACCCAGGCTCTGCACAGGGGGCCTGCTGACATAATAAACAATTGCTCTCTATAGCTTTAGTAATGTGAGCATTAATATTGATCCAGCACTGACTTCTCTAACGACCAAAAAAAAATGTATCTGTTATCTTGAGAAACCTCCCAAACAGCTCCAGTCTCCTTTCATTACAGGGGAGAGTTATGAGGGCAGATGGCTGAGGTGATATCCATTTGACCTATAGATGCTAACTCGGGCTGGATCATTAATAAGGTGGCCAGAGATAGGGAGAAATGGCAGTAAAGAAAGTTAAAAAGCAATCCTGTGCACAAAGGATGGCTCGTCCAGAAGTGCTGGGTGGCAAATGAGATGGACAGAGGTGAGGAAGTGGCCACGTGGTTGTAAATGCTCATCACCAAGTCAGGCAGCAAACACTTAAAAGCTGATGTTTTTCCATATTTAGTTCCTGCTCTGGTGTGAATCCTCTGGGAGGAAAAAGAGCCGTAGGTCTTGAACTCGAGATAGAAATTTCACTTTCTCTAATTAACTACACCCCCACACCACCTCCAAAAGGAAAAAAAAAAAAAAAAAAAAAAGGTGCTTCATTGTTTTCTGCCACAGCTGTGGTGGCTCAGGTTTGAAAGCCGCTGCCTGGCAGAAAACCAGTCCTTGCTAAGGATCTGTGGCCTTGTTCCAAGAGAAATTTGGATTTCATTTGACCACGATAGGATTCCAGATTGTCATCTGAGCATGTCTGAAAAGTGGTGAATG
Source organism: Acridotheres tristis (assembly GCA_037013685.1). Classification (NCBI taxonomy): domain Eukaryota; kingdom Metazoa; phylum Chordata; class Aves; order Passeriformes; family Sturnidae; genus Acridotheres; species Acridotheres tristis. The sequence continues at coordinate 4,021,545 of CM072885.1, forward strand.
TGTGTCAGTAGTTAAGTGCTCATGAACTTCCTTAGTCCCTGGATTGTTCAGGACTGACCCAGGCAATTTTTTCCAGATGTTTTGGGGAATCCAAGTCCATATAAAAGGGATGGTAATGCTTCTGCTTCCTTACTAAGTTGTCTTTGTGGCTTGCAGGAATGTGCATGAAAGCTGGAGCCAAGACACCCCGATTTCTGGTCTCACCTCTACAAACTGCACTTTAACCTTTCTGCCCTTCCCTGGCACCTCCACACAAGATCACAGAAACTTTGTGGGCCCGCTGCAAACTTTGCTTGGCCTTATTAAAAAAAAAATAAGCATTGCTCTTTTTTTTATTGTACAGAACTCCGGTCCCTGTTCTCCAAAGCTCCCCTGAAATTGTTTTTTTGCCTTTGATCCAGCAGCTGCTGGTATTCTGCAATCCTGAGTAGGTAAAACATGAGAAGCACCTTGGGATGGGAAGGAGTTATAAAAATATGAAATATTGCGGTGCCGTTCCATGAGATACAGTGTAAGAGAGGGGCTGTTTAAATGGACACTAGGCAGAAATCCTTAGCAAAGAAATGATCAGATTTTTCTAGTAAATGTAAATTTTTTGCTGTTGCAGAAGTTTATTTTCCACTTTATTGACTCTTTTTATCCCCATGTTTCTTGTATTAAAATGGTTAATGTTCCTATCTCTGAAGTCTGTATCATCAAACCTCATCTTTCCTAATATTTTAATTTGGCTACACTTTTTATCCTGTGGCTGAGGCAGAAGATTTCTCTAAATCCCAATTTTAAAGTATGATGTTTGTTTTAAATTTTATCTCCTACTTTTAAACACAAACAAACTCTCAGTGCTGAAGTAGGTGGAATGGGGTTGGGAGGGAATTGCTCAGTAGCAACCAGTGCTGTGTGACATCTGATGAATGCTGATTCTTCATCCCCAAAACCTTCTGAGCGGGTGAAGGCAGCTGATTTCTGCAGCAGCTTAAACAGAGATTGAAATTACTTCCATGATGGGGAAGCAGATTTTTTTTTCCCCATAGCAGGTGCAGGCTCAGTCCACAGTGATTTCTCAGTTATACTCTAACTTTGCAGTTTAAAAAATTTAATGTCAGTGCCCAGCCAGGCAAAACCTAACTCCCTAACATTTCTGTTTTTCACGGAAGGCTAAGACTTTATCCTCAGGCAAAGTCTCCTCTCTGGGCTGGCTGCTGTAAATCCTCTGGGCCCTGGCGAAAGCCAGACTTGCTAGCTCATTTTACTTAATTTGTGATGCTGGCAAGATTTGTGCTGCAGCCCAGGGCTCTTGACTCAACTCTCCTAAATCAGAGCATTGACACATTACAGTAGAGAAACACCAGCGCAGAAAACCTGAAAATAAACTCCTTGAAAAGAGATATTTCAGAAAGATGCTGTCTTACTGAGTTTTAAATAGTGTTTAGTGGAATGTTTCAAGTTTCTTGCTGCTTTCTTTGTTAAAAGAAACCTGCTCATTAAGAATTTGGTTTTAGCCACTGTTCTCATAAATGTTTTTCACTACATATTTAATGTGAGAATCTTGGGGCACTGGATATCTTTCCTCAGAAGCCCTGCTAGACAAAATGTCCTGAGTTTTTGCAGGTGGCTAAACAGAAACTTGGGGTAAAGTGAAATGAGGTTGTCTATGTAGGAATGTCAACTAGCAGAGGTGTAATGATGTAATTACTGCAAATACAAATGTGTCAGGTTAATGCCTGTGTAGACATTCTTATTCAGGACTAAGAATCCTTTTTCCTGCTCGGATAATTCCATTTTGAAAGTGAGGAAGTGTATCCAAGAGGATAAAGTGCTTGGCTGTGGTTGTGGAGATCAGAGGTTCTCTTTTTAAATTTACTGTGGATTTGCTGGGAGATCTCAAGTGAATTTTCTCCTTTCTGTGCACCATAGTATCACGTATGGATCTGAAAATGGTGTTGTATTAGGGGAAGAAAATTAATTGTTATTAAACAAAAATCCAGAGCTATCACACAGGTGGCATGCATACTGGTTTGGAATAGTTGATGTCTGATGTCTGCACTGTGTAGATTTCAGGTTCATCTTGCTTTCAAAAGCTGCTTTTTGGTCTCACAGCCTGAATGCCCACTTGCTCTGGAGTGTGTTAGGTGGGTTCCCTCTTCATTTTTGTTTCACTGCAGCAGGAAGCCTGCATATGCACTCCAGGATTGTCCCATGATGCAAACAAAACAACAGTAAAGGAGATGATGAAGAAATGCATTTCAAAGGCATGTTCTGATCTGAACCAACACACACACGGCATGCTGAGGCATTCCCATACAGTCATAACAGATAATGTCCACCTGCAGCAGCTCCTGAGATGGTATCACAGACGGAAGCTGGCAGGTTGAATGGGGCTTAGTCCTCTGCCTTAACCTTCACACTGTGCTGCTTCAGGAAGAATAAACTAGGTTTAGGAAGATGTTTTCCTGGTAGTTAATCTGCAGTCAAAATTGTGTGATATATAGGCAAGAAAGGTAGTTCTGGTTAATTTTACTTTGACACTTTGCTTTGACACTGTGTTATAGTAAAAAATGCTTCAACCTCTTTCCCTTCATTTAAAATGAATGAAGAAGTTATTAGAGTGGTTTAGGGTAGAACTGACACTTTGGGCCTGCTCTGCAAGTTCTGCCATGGGTGAGCTCTGTAGCTCCTCTCCTTTGCTCATGGCTTCAGTGTGATACTGCAGTGAGGGCACCTGCCAGTTCCAGCAGTGGCTGATGTGAGACAGGAGGTGCCACATGTTCCTTCCAACCAGACCAGTAAGAAGCCCTTAGGTGACCAGTTGTCTCTTCTGGGCTGAGCTGCACATGAATATTTGCTCTGGTGCTTGTTTGTTTCTGTAAAACATGTTTCAGTTATCCTAATGCTCTTCTAAATGTTTTGTTACAGAAGAGGAAGAGGAGCAGGTTCCTACCGATGGAGGTACCTCTGCAGAGGCCATGCAGGTCCCACTGGAAGAAGAAGGAGATATGGAAGAGGATGAGGCAATTAATGATGAGAACTACTTGAGCAAGAGACCATTAGAAAGTCCTGATGCTGAGGAATTCCCACCTGTGAAAAGACCAAAACTGTCTGTTTCCAAAGGGGATGCCTTGGACGGAGCAGTGGAAACACGTGAGCCTCTTAGCTCAATAAATACACAAAAAGTCCCACCAATGCTTTCTCCAGTTCACGTTCAGGACAGTACAGACTTAGCTCCCCCTTCTCCAGAACCGCCAATGCTGGCTCCCATTGCAAAACCCCAAGTGCTGACCCCCAAAACTTTAGAGGCAAAGCCGTTTGTACCCAAAACAAAATCCAAAACAAGTTCTCCAGGACAAAAGACAAAATCACCGAAAACTACACCCTCACCAGTGGTAGCTGGAAGTCCCATTCGTTCACCGAAACCTGGATCCAAAGAAAAAAAGTCACCAGGCCGCGCCAAGAGCCCAAAAAGTCCCAAAAGTCCAAAGGTTCCCGCTCACGTTCCGCAACCACCTGTGAAGCCTGAAACACTGAGCAAAACTCCTCTGGCTGCACTGAGTGAGAAGATAGGAAAGGAAAATATTCAAGTGAAGCAGGGACAGACACCACCTGAGCCTGCCCCCAAGCCAAATGTGGACAACCAGGTGAAGAAAGTCCCGGTCATGGACAAGACCATTGATGATTCAATCGATGCTGTGATTGCTCGCGCGTGTGCAGAACGAGAACCGGATCCCTTCGAGTTTTCCTCTGGGTCTGAATCGGAAGGGGAAATTTTTACTAGCCCTAAAAGACTTTCTATTTCAGAGTCTACAACTCCTAAACCTTCTGTTCCTGCCAATAATGCAAATAAGGCAGGAGGAACTCCAATACCTGCCTCAGGTGGGACTTCAAGCTCAGACATTTCATGGACAATGGATGACTCAATTGATGAGGTCATTCGGAAGGCAAACATGGGGACACCTTCTAATCCACCTACCAACTTCACTTACTTCTCCTCTCCTTCTGCTTCACCTCCAACTCCAGAGCCTCTTCTCAAAGTCTATGAAGAGAAAACTAAGTTAGCGTCATCGACAGAAGTGAAAAAGAAATTGAAAAAAGAGCTGAAAACTAAAATGAAGAAGAAAGAGAAACAAAAAGAAAAAGATAAAGAGAAGAACAAGGAGAAGAATAAGGATAAGGAAAAGAACAAGGAGAAAGATAAAGACAAGGAAGGAAACAAGGAAGCAAAGTTTCAGTGGAAGGAACTACTCAAAGAGGATGATCCTGATCCGTATAAATTCAAACTAAAGGACTTTGAGGATGCTGACACAAAAGTAAAGTTGAAAGATGGCAATACCAAAAAAGAGAGAGAAAAACATAAAGATAAAAAGAAAGAGAAAGAGAAAGGCAAAAAGGACAAGGATAAAAAAGACAAAGAGAAACTCAAAGATAAGGGTAAGGAAGATAAGATAAAGGTGCCATCAGCACCTCTTGTCTTACCTCCCAAAGAAATGTCTATGCCCTTGTTCAGCACACCATCTGCCATGAGGCTTCCCAGCATGTTACCTTCCTTGTCTGCCATGCTACCTGAAAAACTATTTGAGGACAAAGAGAAACCGAAAGAGAAGAAGAAGGACAAAAAAGAGAAGAAGAAAAAGAAAGAAAGGGAGAAGGACAAAGAAAAGGAAAAGAAGGAGAAGGAAAAGGAGAGGAAAGAAAGAGAAAAGAAAGAGAAAGAAAAGGAGAAACACAAACATGAAAAGGTAAGCTGGTTGGATGAGTTGAGATGGCACACTTGCTTGAAGGATCCACATGAATTCTTGTGTTTGCTGCTGAGCATTGTCCAAGAGCTTTGAGGAGAAGGATAGTTACAGGTTTGGTGTTTCTTAATAATAACAGCTCCAAGGAAGGTGTCCACTAAGAGCTTCAGAGATTGTCCCACCTCTTTGGAATACAAAAACAGTGGAATCTAGTTCTGTGAATTTGAAATGTGAGATTGTCATGGCTTTTCTCAACTCACTTTTCACTTGGAAAAGCTGAGGGTCAGACTCAGCAACAACACACACACAAAGGGATGCAGTATTGCGATGCAGAAAGTTTGTTTCGTAGGTTTCCACTAGAAGAGCAGCATATACCTTTCATATAAACTTTAAATTTTGTTTCCAAAAGTCTGCTGTTTCAAAATTTGTAGAAGCCTGGAAATTCCCAGGTGGACAGAAATGAGAAGCAGACTGCCTTCAAATAAATGTTATCTCACATGCTCAAAAGAGTTGCTGAGTCTTCTCTTAGCAAATCTGCCCCCTTGTTGCTCTGATTCGTTTGAAGTAAAAAAATTATTTTCAAATTATGGTCTAAGTGTTCAAATGTCACCTTTTGTTTCAAGCCTTATGCTTGAGAGACAGAAGGGGAGAGCTAATTTTCAAGGGGTTTGAGCTCCTTCCATTCCTGTAACTCTTACTGATTTACATCAGCCAAAGATAATTTCTTCTTTCCAATATCACCTAATCTTGAGAATATATTTAATATTTAAGAAATGAAACCAGCATATTTGCATGTTATCAGATTTGAAATCCCATTAGAAGCAGCTCCCCTAATTCAGGATTTGCTCTAATTTTTTTGTCACTTCACCTTATAATACGCATTAAGTTGTTAATATTGAAAAGAAAGAAGAAAAGAAAGAGATTGTCTTCCTATGTGATAACCTTGGATACAAGAGTTCCTAAATCTCTATCCTTAGCCTTAGGAAGCACTGTGTGAGTTCCATTTTTACCAAGATGCTCTTTACATCCTGCTTTGAGTGTAATACTCGGTTTGTACAAGCTCAGATTTGGGAAATTCCTCACTCTCCTTTTCTTGCCACTCTTATGTTACCTGCTGGACTTGAAACAAAGTGCTGATTTCAAAACTTGATACTTTCTTTTAAGTTTACAAATGGTTTTTCCATGCAGAATCGGGGTGATGTGGAGAACCAAGGTTTGTCTGCTGTGGATGAGTAGGTGATCGATAGGGTGGTCGTGGCCCAGTTGTCCATGATAATTTCATGTCTGGTTTTAGACTGCAGCAACACTTTTCACAGATTCCCCATTTTATCTGGCTGCCCCTTATGCCTGAGCTGTTTTGGCAGTATTTCATTGAGAATTTCTGCTGAGATTTCTTTTTTAAGTGAAATATGTGTGTATGTAAAATAAAGGCAATGAGTTGTTTGTTTTCCATACATCCAGTTTTGCACTGCTTCTGCAGTTGTCTGTGCCAAGTTTGCCTTAGAGTGATAAACAGACACATAAACAAATACAAACTGGTACAGCTTCAGTATAGACTCACCATAGACTCACCATATACATACATATATATTTTATATATATATTAGGAAAAGGAGTTCAACACTAATAAAAACTTGGACAAATTAAATTGACAGAGCTGCCCATTACCTTGGGAAAAAGTCCCTGTCAAAAGATAAACTTTAAAGCTAGAATGCATGAAAGAGTCCCCAGATAGAATTAAAATTTAAACTGATTCTTGAGAGATAAGCTTTTTTTAAATCCACCTCTTTGCTGCAAGTCAGGATTTTAAAAATAAATTTCCCCTTTAAATCTCTTGAGCGATTTTCATTTTTTGCAAGGCCGCACTGCTGGTGTCCTGGAAAAATGGAGAGTTAGAGCTTTATCAGTTGGTGCCCTGAGGTATGTGGCAAAGAAGCTAAATCCTTGAAGATTAGCAAAAAAAATGCAGCACATGGCAATAAGGGGCTTATATGACTACTAGTATTAGTTCAGGTGAAAGAAGTATTGCTTATACATAAAACTGGACAAATCCACTGACAATGTATTTTTAGTTAGCTACAAAGGAGTCTTATATTGCTGGACTTTACCTCTTTGGTGATTTGGGAAGCTTAGTAATCCACTGTAAATGCTCTTCTGCTGGCCCCAATTCCCAGTATTACTCCAGAATGCTGCTCTTTCGTTTTAACCCCTAAAAGTACATGTTTCCTTAATTTAGCTTTTAGATCACACAATGACTTATTTAGGCAGCAGTTGTGCTGCAAGAGCAAATGATCAAGTTACAGCTTGGACGTTTAATCTGCCCCAGCGCGTCTGTCTAGGAGGTGTGAGCACAACCTGGGAGATGAGTTTGTGGGCTCGCTGCAGTTTCAGCTCCTGATAGCCAGGAGAAAACATCAGAGTAATATTACTGTAGTTAAACAAAAGACTGACTCAGCTGTAATGTTCCCATTTTTGAGCCTTGTTGTCGCTATTTCCTAAGTGCACATCCCATCCTGTTGGGTGATTGAGGCTTTTTATCAAGTTTTTGCCCCAGGCTGCTGAAAGGTACAGAGCAGCAAACAGAACACTGCATAAATGGCAGAAAACAGAAGCTGAAAGCTTCATGCTGGGAGTGTTTGGTGGTGGCACCAAGGAGGAGAAGCTTTGTCTCAGGGCTTGCCTGCAGCTTCATGCCCCACAGTGGTGTTGGGTGCTGCACTCGGAGCCAGAAAAGGAGATCTGGGGCACTGCCTTGCAAGCTCCACCGAATGAAAAGCAAACACTTGGAGCAGTTACACCCCACTAGTACTCCAGAGATTACCAGGCGTGCTGTAGGAGTGACTGAGCAGCTCAGGAGCAGCTGCTGACCCAGTTTCAGCTAACCTTAATAAGCTGAGCTGGAAACTAAAGTAGTTGAGGAACTTCTTCAAGAGAAATGGAGCCATCCTTGCATCAGGGCAGGGCTTGCCAGAGCTGCCCCAAAGTAAGCTGCCCTTGCTCCTGTGTCAAAATCCTATCATCAGTGTAGAGGAAGACCAAGCTCTGCAGGATGTAACTGTGAATGCTCCTTCGTTTTCTCCCTGGCCTAATGATGTAAACCCTACATACAAACCTATGTTGTAGAAAGATGCTTCCTTTCTTTTATCAAAGGATAATATTTGGCATTGTGGTGGAGCCCTGTTTTCCTCTCCCAGCAGACTATGATGTTGGTATCTGAGCATAAAGAAGTAGTTTATGTGCTTTTCTTCTGCCCCATAAGCCCACACCACCATTGTTTAGCATAGTACCAGGGACCTTTATAAATGACGTGGGCATCTCTCTGTGATGTGTGCTGGAAGCTGCAGCAGCAGTGCCTGTCCTAAAATGTTTTCTATTCAAAACAAGTACTAAAGAAGGAGGAGAAACCTGCAGGAAGAGAGGCAAGATAGTCTGTGCAAAGCCATAGTCCTGAGTCTTCAGTACCCAGGGTTCAGTTTCTGTCTCTAAGCAGTGGGTGATGTTACAGGTTAAGATGCTGGGAAAACAAAGAAAAGACTCACCTATGGAAGATGGCAATGAAATTGTTGCAGGCATTAGAAGCTTCGGAGGAAAGAAAGCTCTTGCAACACTCCAGGGGAATGATGTAACAAAAGATGGCTCTACATAAACAAAGCATGGAGAGAGGCCTGTGAAATCAGCTAATCCATATCCATGGAGAGCTGCATTGCAAAGCACAGTTCACTGTGTCAGAGCAGGAACACTGCTCAGGCTGCTCTCCTTCTCTCTCTGGCCTAGACATCTCCTTGAGAGGAGCTCCAATTCTTTTGCCACAATGTGTGGTGCGAGATTCTGTTATTACCTTTCTCAAAATGAGTCCCACTTGAGCCCTCCCACTCTGGCCTGCTCTCTCCCACACTGCTTTCTGTGCTTTGCTTTGGTTGTTTGCCTTCCCTTTTTCTGTGAAAGCTTTATGGAATTGGAGATTTGATCAGGTTTCCATTTAGTGTATGCATATTAGTTTTGTCTCTTAAGTTCCTGGAGCAGATTCAGCCAAGTGGTTGTTTTATTAAATATGGTGACACACATGCTCAAAATGAGATCAGTCTTCATCTCTCTTTATATATATATATATCTCTATATAATGTTTATACACTTGTCATATATGGATATAAGTTGAGTAATGACTGACTGGAGAATCATTACAGTGTCAGCTGTAGCATCTGTGGTCATTCTGTACAGGTTTTGCAAACCAGTAACTCAATGGGAGTTGGTAATTTTGGCATATACTGGTACCAGAAGTTCAAGGACATATTCAAGTGGTCTAAACTCCACCAGATACCAAGATTGGAACCCAGGCCACTTGAAAAGTAGTCATTAAAAACCTCAGCCTAATTGCAGTAAAATGCAGTGGCTATGTTATGCCTGGATAAGAACTTTCATAAAGTATTCAGTGTAGGTGAATTCAGCTTGGAGTTTATTTGCTTCCTTTGTCTCTCCTTTTGATTCAAGAGAGTCATGGTACATTTATGTGATGAACCTGGGAAATAATTTAATTTAAATCTCAGAAAAATGTGCAAGCACCAATGGGTGACTGACAAGTTTGAGTACTGAGATCAAAGCGTTTCATGTCATTGTTTAGAAACAAACTGGGAAGTTTTGTGTCTCTGGAAAAGTACTTAATCAGGAAGATTTGCTAACAAATTATATCAGGAGGTACAAATGCAGCAAAATTTCAAATTGATTTATTTAGCTTAGAGTTTGTATTTGTGAATTGCTATGGCTGGGACTCTCCACAGACTTAGACCCATCCATGCCATGGGACAAAGTGAGAGAGAACAGTGATTAGTCTGTCGTAGTTTTGTCTCACTAAGTTGATATACTCTGGTTAACTCCATCAGTGCTTTCATGTAATTAATATCTTTTGGGAGTCTGCTTGCAGTCTTTGATTGATGATTGTGTTCCCCTGTGCAGATAAAGGTGGAACCAGTTGTTCCAGCTCCATCACCGGTTATTCCTCGGCTGACTTTAAGAGTGGGCGCAGGCCAAGACAAGATGTAAGTATGAATCCATCTGTGAGGTGTGTGCTCACCACACTCCATCCTCTGGCACTTGTGGGAGCTCTTCAGTGGGAAAAGCTTAAAAATTAGTGGCAAATTACATTTGTACAGCAAAGTGTATTCTCCAAGTGAGACCCATCACCTTCCATCCATCCTACTGTGTGTCCCATTCCATGTCTGTCTAGGGCATGGATTACAGGGCTCCATCTAGGCTGGTATGATGCCTCCAGTGACATTTAGTGAGGTTTCTGTAATGCATGGTTATCCTGAGTGTAACCTACAGCTAAGTTTCACAACACTCCCCAGCTAACAGTTGTTTTGTGCTTTAAAACATAACAGTTGGAATTCCTTTATACACATCTGTTTTATTATAACTGTTGATGATTATTCATGAGTGTACCTAACGCATTTCAAGTGCTGGTTCATTAGCTCCCTAATTATTGGGTGCTGTTGTACAAATAATAGTTACTTTGTACTGGATGAGCATAAATAGGGTGATCCCTATCCTGAGATCATCCAGCATAAACAGGAGGCTGGAGAGGCTGGGGAAACCATGTGTCACCAGGCTTCTTAGGCTGGTCCTGTGTTGTATGTGAAGGGTTTCTTTTAATCAGGTGTTTCGTGTTGATTTCATGGCACAAAGCACACTTTCATGTCCAATGGTAAACATGAGCACCACACAGATCTTTCATTTCTATTCCTCGCATTGAATACTGCTAATGCAGTTGTTTCTCCATTATGAACTAAACCCCCTAATCACTAATTTTTCTGCTCTAGAAGTTAAATGGGATTTTGATGATTATTTTCTTTTTCTCTGCTGTCCTACTTCTCCCCCGTAGGTTACCATGGCTTTTACTGGTTTGAAGCTGCTAAGGGACTTCAGTCATTTCTTGGTTTTTAAGGGACACTTGCACCCCAATTATTAATCATTTTTGCTTTCTTCCTTTCACAGTATTTGAGTGTGATCTAAAATTTCTGTGCCTCAGGTTGCTGTGCAAAGTTCCAGCTTTCTCAGAGTACTTGTCTGTCCTGCTGAGCATGATTCGAATGTGCATGGCTGGACATGCTGTCCTTGAAAGCTCACAAATCCATTTTCCTCCTTGAGGAGAAATGGATACTTTTAAATTCTGCTTTTTCAAGGACTGTACAGTATTTATATGGGGGAAATTAACTCACATTTTCAAGGCAGAACTTCTCAGTTAAAGTTCTGAAGCTGTATTTTAGTACCAGTTATCTTCCAATCTTATCTCACTCCAGTATTTCTCATACCCATACATGATTGAGAGGGGACTTCAGACTTCATCTGTTTCTACAAGTCATGTGGGTGCATCATTGTCATCCCTGCCAGCCCTTAATGGGTCTGAGATACTGACATCTTGTTTCATGGGCTTTTGGGAAATTCACTTTTATTCCAGATTCATTTTTGCATCTTTAGTGGCATCTTGGCCTCTATCTGAGGACCTCATAACAGGCAGAAAAGAAAGATTTTTGATGTGTTATAGTAAGGGAAAGTTAAACTTATGTTTCTTCTGTATTGGTAATGAGGTTCTAAATATCTGGCAATTATCATACAAAAATGTTGTGTTTCGATTAGCCTGTCTCTGGAGTTTACTGGCATGGGATTGTTTGAGGGTACCACGAATCCCTATGGAAAGGTGCAAGGAGAATTTTTAGGGATTCCTAGAATTTTATATGAGTAGAAACTAAATGGAGAAATTGGTTCTTTCAATTTCTCTGTTAAAGAGATGATTGGAGGCTTTTGGGAGTACTCAAGTAGCTGTTCAATTGGAAGCTAATTTGTTTGGGGGAACTTCATACAGAACATGTTTAATAGAAGCACTCAGAGATCTTCATGAGGCCACAGGGCTTTCAGGTGTCTGAAGCAAAAGTGTCAGGTTGATGGTGCATGGAATGGAGATTCACATCACACCATAAACTCAGCACAGCCCCAGCACAAGCTGGCTGGGTAACACAGCAGTGGTGAGCAAAATTCCTTTGCAATGCAGTGAGCAGCTGGGGCTCTTCAACCTGGAGAAGCGAAGGCAGTGGAGAGACCTTAGAGCCCCTTCCAGTGCCTAAGGGGCTCCAAAAAAGCTGCAGAGGGACTTTCTACAAAGGCATGGAGTGACAGGATGGGGAGGGAATGGCTTCAAACTGACAGAGGGCAGGGTTAGATGGGATATGTGGAAGAAATTGTTCCCTGTGAGGCTGGGGAAAACCTGGCACAGGTTGCCCAGAGAAGCTGTGGCTGCCCCTGGATCCCTGGAAGTGTCCAAGGCCAGGTTGGACAGGGCTTGGAGCAACCTGGGATAGTGGAAAGTGTCCTTATCCATGGCAGGGGTTTGGAACTGGATGATCTTTAAGGTCTCTTCCAACCCAAATCATTCTATGATTTTAAAATTTTACTTCTTGACTCCTCTGCTTGGACCAATGTACAAAGCAGTGGTGGCAGCAGCAGGAAAGTCTTTTCTCTTGTGTTTGTGAGTAAAGTACATATTTCTCCCAGATTCAAAGTAATACCTGCATTCTGGCTTGTCTGGAGTGCAAATGTTGTTACAACACACATCAGCTCAAAAACAGTGGCTATTAACAACAGTAGGTTAATAGACATGAAAATGTATTATTGCTGAAGGATGGTCAAACCAATATTGGAAAAACTGTCCTATTTAAGAGTTTTTTTGCAAGTGTTTTAACTGCACAGTAAAACAAGAAGAAAGTAGATTATTATCAAAGCATTTCCATCTTAGTTGTAAACAATTACAGCAATACTTGCATGGATGCCACATTAGAAGAAATTTACTGGATTCCATTCTAATGCAATTAGAGCTAATTTTGTTCTTTAAATGAATAAAAGGTCAGCTAGTAAATCTAGTTTATCTCAAGTCCAGGCTTCAATAAATTGTTTTATTTAATTTGTTGTAAAAGATCTTATCCTTAATGGGCCTTGCTCTTATTGGTTTGCTTGGGTTCTAAAATATTTATGACCACCTTTTTAGATATGATTTGAATGATATGTTGGAAAGGATTTTTGCTTTTTTTTTTTTTCCCATTCCAGTGTTATCAAGGTAGATTGCTAACTGAGTTAGTATAGGAAGGAACTAGAGATGCTATCTTTTTTCAGAACAAAACAAGCAAAACAACACAGACTTTTAAATTTTAAATGAACTGCAAATGATGAGTGGGATTTAATACTTCTATTCAATTACATCATGGCTTCTTTTTGTCTTGTTATTTTTCCTAAGCACTATCATTTTTCATATACATAAGTTTTTTTTTTAATCATATATATTGATAAGGTGTTGACATTTCAGATACTACTACAGCTGACATAAACTTAAGCAAAAGTACATGCTGTAATGTTTGATATTTCCCATAAATTTATTCTACATTTAAATACAGCCTTTAAGAAAAAACACATGGTTGCTGACACTAATGCCAGACCACAAAGCACAGTGCTACTCACTGGGTGCTGTTTCAGTGTTTCTGTCCTGTGGAAGCAGGATATATGTTTTTTGTGAAATCAGGTCTCCAAATTTACCTTCAAATTTCAGACTTTTGCTCCAGACCCATATCATAACTCTGCCATCAGCAGGGAACCTGGAAAGCAGACAGGAAGAAGGGGAAAGACAGGCATTTTAACAATGTTTAACTGGTAAACCTGACCTGCTGCTCTAATGAAATTACTCCTGTCTTCTGTATTTTTTAAGTGAGCAGATACGTGACTTTCCCCAAAACCAAATCACACACAAGCTCAGATATGTATGTGTGTGTGCCAATAAAAATGTATATTAAATAACCTGTGAATTGTAAGATAAAATCCTAAAAGGATTAAGGGATGAAAAAAATTTTGTTACCCAGATACTTAATTGGCCCACTAAAAATCTTTATTATTTGGTAGGATATTATCAGTCCAACACCAACTTACTTTTGTGTGGAGGCTTATTCAGCTGCATGGTACCCCCATGACAAAAGCCATGAGCAGAACCTTCTGACATCCTGTGTAGAGGATCTCAAAACCAAGGGTCAAGATAAACTATCATGTGATCATAGGTGTGACCTCTCTGTGTAATATCAGTGACTCAGAAGAAGATTTTTGGGACTAGGAGGACAGGAGAACCTAGTTTATTACACCAAATTTCTTGATTATCCATCTAAGAACTTCTACATGGAAGAACGAATCCATTAATCCAAAACTTCCCCCATGGGGAATTGGGATTTTTCCTCAATATCCAATCTAACCTACCCTCTTTCAGTTCTATTTGCTCAAGAATTTGTTATTATAAATGCAGTAAATCAGTTCTTCACTCATACCTTTTGAAATCCCACAGAACTATATAATCTCACCTGTAGCATGTAGAGTGTCACCAAGTGTATGTTCACCAAAAAAGAGGTGCCTTAATGAGGGATCTTCTATCTACAACAGGCTTGATTTGCAAAAGAGTTGAGTTGCAAACTCCACAGAGATTGAATTTTCTTGGGAAAACTGCACACACACATACACAATCAGACCTTAAATGGTCATGGCACCAAAGGAGAAGAGAAGAAGAAGGTTTTAACAAATGCATCCACGTGCTTCTTATTGACCTGGCTGAAGAAAGAAATTAGGCAAGGACTGTGTTGTGTTGGTGCTTCCCAAAGCTCACTGGGAGTCTGAATTGCTGCTGTAACATGAATATGTGTTCTTTTAAAACTGTTCAAGCTCTATGTGGGTTGAGGAAAAAAGGCCTGATATCCAGAACTTTGCTGCTAGTTTGAGTTAAACTAGAGTCCTGCCCTATGCAGTTTCCAAGAATGCACCTGATTGTTACAGAATCATCTTTGGTGTATATTCAGGAACTTCAGTTTTTAATAGGGTTGTTCTCATACAGATAAATCAGAGGGTGTGAAAAAAGTTTTGAACTTTGGGTGCTGTTTAGTGGAGCTCTAGTCAGACTTTGATAATTTACATTATTGCCTTCTTAGTGTTTGCCCACAAAAGCTGAATAATGGGGTTCATTAAGCTCCCTGTACAGGCATATCCAAATTGTTTGCCTCCAGCCTTGGCTCCCTACGTGTGGCTGGGGAGGGAAGGATTGGCTTTTTATTGACTTGTCAAGCCTTAGGTTTGCATTACCAGCCAAGTAGCTCATGACCCATTCCATTTATTGCACTGTTTTGTGGTGGGGAAACAGGTAAAGGAATCCTGCTGGAAGCCCCTCCTTCCACACGTCCCAATGAATAAGGGCAGTGTTTGGAGCAGTTAAGGCACCGTGACCAAGCCCTTGGACAGACGGAGTGGCAGCAGCATGGGGCCATTGTGGGACACAGCTGTGGGTGGTGTTGGTTACCCTGCCAGACCTTGCTTATTCAAGGGAAAGCTCCAGAGGAGAATTCATTGAGGAATTAAAGAGGAGGCGGAGGGGAAAAAAAAAAAAAAAAAAAAGTGATACTTCAGGGAGAAAAATGGAGAAGGGCTAACCACTGTTTGGGAAAATTAAACAATAGAGCACAAGCAGTAAAAGTCTGTGTTTATTGCTGTGCTAATGGCATCCCAATTATTTTAGCAGGGAAAGGCCATGTTAACTGTGTGTTGGCAGAACTACTGCTCTGGGTGTCAATCCAACTTGTGCTGTAAAAGAGCATGTAATGGTGAAATCATTTTTGATATGATCAATAGACCACCTAAGTGAGAAGGCAGAGTAATGAAAAATGATCTTGCTCCTCTCCAAGGTGTGCTGAAGGAATTCCAGTGATCTTTACAGCTTTCATCAATCTTTGTGAGTGTATTTACTGACATACCCACATTTCTCTGTTCTGTGGTCTTTTAAATTATAAGAGCTGGAGGACTGATTTTTGGTGCCTTTTTAAATGCTGAATGTATTTTAATGAAGATACTGTCTCAGCTATGATTCATATCCCTTTTCCAATTGTTCTTTTTTAGTGTAACATATTGGCCCAAATCCTGCTGTAAAATCCCCATGTGTGGTCCTGTATCTATCCAAAAGGCTCTTTCACTTTGGTGGAGGTTCCCCAGCCTCTCCCTTGCTGCAGGATTGCAGCTTTTACATGAAAAAAAAAAAATAAAGTGAAGAATACCATATCCCTTTTACCAAACCAAGTAAATGATCATTTTTTGTTTATATTTCTAGATGTGATTTAGCACAGCTTTTTCTTCCTTGAGCATGAATTAAATTTACAACTTCAGATGTAGTCCTTAGGTTTTTTCTTCCTTTTATTTTTTTTAATTACTGAAGCCACCCCAACTAATTATTCATCCTGTTTATGGTAGGTAGTAGTCTGTGGCAAATTATTTTCATTTTGCTGCTGGCCACATTGGGTGATGACTCCAAAAGTGAATCCATAAAAAGGCTTGAGTCATTAGAAAACAAAACAACTTACTGTGAGATTCTTTGATTTTACTGCTTATTGCTCAAGAGTAAAAGAAAAAGTATGCTGTATACCACAATTAAAAAAAAAAAACAACTTCAGGCAGGTTTAGACACGAGGGAATTGCTTGTGTAAATGGCCATGAGCAGCTGCCCTTATGAAGCACAACAGAAACTGATCAAATACGTGTGAAAGAATAGAAAGGCAGATGGGTATTTGTTTCAAAAATAAATTTTCTATGGAGGATGACTGCAAGAATAAGGTACTGATTTGTTCTTGTCTTTGACAGAAGTGCTTCTTAAAATTCACTCTTCTATTGAGATTTTCAAACAAAAGTGAGATAACTGCATAGACTCAGGGATTTTTGGGATGGTTCCTGTGAGCTTTATGTGGACAAGAAGACCATAAAGAAATAGCCCAAAAGAACAGATGGTCCTACCTGAATTTAGTGAAGTTGTCCTATTAGCAATTGATCTTTAGCTGTACAGAGTCCTAAGTCCAGGACCATCTGTCTTGCTTGTTTCTTTCAAAAACAAGCTTGGTAACAAGCTGAAAATTACAGCTTTAAAGATTTTCTAAACTCATTCTGGTACAACTTTCTGGTACTTAATACAATTCATGTTCTTTACCAGTTCCCACCAAAAAGGGTGGCTATAGGACTGGTTTATGAGCAGCCTTCTAGATCATGTATCCCATAACATTTCCCAAAACAAATGACAATAAAAGGCAGTTTGCTGGGAACATAGAAGAGAAAGTTTGCAAAGAGCTCATTGACATAAACATGTTTTACCAGGTTCTGGTTTTGCTCTTGAGAACTCAGCAGAAGGGGTTGGTGCCAGGTGGTTTTAACATTGAAGATGTTTGTTATTGATGATAAGAGAAAAAAAAAAAAGATGAAAGATACCAAGACGCCACGCTACCAGCTCAGTTTTGTTTTGTCAGACTGGCAGTGAACCATCCAGAGGTGTAAGTCAGAAGGGTGAGAAAATGGGAGGGAGATTTAGGAGTCATCGACAGCAAGGTGCTTGTGGTTGTTGGGAGAAATTCTCTGGGTGTAACAGATACAGAGGGTGAAGGCAGGACTCTGTTTCACTTAAAGTAATGGCAAAATAAACAGAAGAAAACCTGTAATTCAATTTCAACAGTGCATCTGTCCATAAAGCAAAGGAGATAGCTGGAAATGTCAGCTGGACTGAATGTCCAGATGTTGGTGGGGCTTTGCCATAATGTTAGAATAGTAGAATCATAAATAATTTAGGTTGTAAAAGACGTCTTAGATCATCAAGTCCAACCATTAACCCAGCACAGCACAGTCCATCACTAAACTGTGCACAAGTGACACATCTACATGTGTCACTTTTAAATCCCTCCAGGGATGGGTGATTCCACCACTGCCATGGGCAGCCTGTGCCAGTGCTTCACAGCCCTTTTCATGAAATCATTTTCCCTAATATCCAATCTGATCCTTCTTGGGCTCAGTTAGAGGCAGTTTCCTCTTGTCCTTTCACTCGTTACTTGGCAGAAAAGACCAACCCTCATCTGGCTGCATCTCCTGTTGGGGAGTTCTAAAAAGTGATAAGGTGCCCCCTGAGCCTCCTTTTCTCCAGGCTGAGCCCCCCCAGCTCCCTCAGCTGCTCCTGGTGCTCCAGACCCTTCCCCAGCTCTGTTGAAATGGAGAATGAGCTGTTGATCTCCATGTGCACCATTAAGGGTCAACATGCTTTACCTGGGAGAAGCAAGCACCCAAAGGAGTGGATGTTATCTTGGAGTAATAATTTTTCTTGATAGAGAAGAATGCCACATGGCAGGTGTTGTTAAACTGCTGAAGTCTTTTCACTTGCAAAACTGCTTGGGGCTCCGTTGGAGGTTTGGTGCATTCTGACACTCTACAAACTCACAAGTTGGTCACAGCATCTGCATGTGGAGCTTCTGTTTGCCAGTATGACTTGTTTGCACAGAATAAAATATTCAGCATGGCATGAAACAGCAAATAAATTTCCCTTTCTAAAAGTAATAGGGGAATTAGCCTACATTAAAGAGCTTAAATCACTGATTCTCCTCCAGGGCTGGAATAAAATTTTCAGAATCACCTGTTATCTTTGAAGAATCTAAACCATATGGAAATTTCCTGATTTCCTTAGGTGTTTTTGACACTCTTACCCATAGATCTTAGAGTGTTTAGGGTTTTTTTGGTGCAACAATCTCAGTTCCAGGTGTGAGATTTTTCAGTAATAAAAGAATTACATAACTTTCTAGCATCAAGGAATTTATATCAATAAGGGAATATCAAAGCTAATCGATACTATGATGATTGATAATCCAAGTGAATTGCACCAGTTTCAGTTATGTCAGTGCAGTTGACAGTGTCATTTTCCTACACACAGAGACCCATTTAGCTCCTTCTCCTTGGTTAAAAATGGGTCATGGGTTCAGAAAATAATTAGGACTTATCAAATGTTACTTTTTTCCTCTGGGCAGAGGAACAGCTTCTTGGGAACAATGCCTCTGAGAAACAAAGATTACTGTGATTTTTTTACTAGACCTTTCAAAGTACTGATGCAGCATTTTTTTGGAGCTCATTGCCAGTAGCAATCATTCTGCCCTGTGGCCCATATCCTGTTTTTGAAAAGCCATTTCCTTTTGGTGCACGTCTTTCCCCCGTGTTTAGGTGAAGCAGTCAATGGGGCTTTCAGCCATAGGGATCAGAACAAAATCAAATAAATTACTTCCAAAGATAGGAAACCATTTCACACCTTGGAGCTTCATTTTGCTCCAGATGTAGCATGTCACAGCTCCTGCCACTTAGAGCCGATTAGAAACCAACCAACCAGTTGCAACACTTGAGATCTTGGTAGAATGTGCACTTTGCCTGCAAGCTGACACTTGGTGTTCATCCTCTTTGGGTTTGGAACTATCACTGTGAGCAGGGTGATTGCCCCAGAGTGATGATTAAAAAGGGTTTTCATTCACCCTGCCCTCCTGAGAAACAGAAACACTGAAGTTTTCTTCACTTCCTTCCACTTGGAGCAGTGTTTTAAACCAGTAGATAAGCATTGAATCTTTACTATAAGGCTCACTGGCACAGGGTGCACAGGGAAGTGGTGGACTCCTGTCCCTGAAAGTGTTCAAGATCAGGTTGGATGGGGCTCTGAAATACCTGATCTAGAGGAAGGTGTCCCTGCCCATGGCAGAGGGGTTGGGACTGGAAGATCTTTAAGGTCGCTTCCAACCCAATCCATTCTTTGATTCCATGAGATCTGTCTCCTCAGCTGAGACTCAGATATTACACATTACTGTCTTGGCCCAACACAGCCTTGATGTAGTTGAGCAGAAGTGGCAATGGAAGATCTCATTAAGTTCTCATACTAGGTTGAAATGCTGTTTGCACTGGAACAGATTGTGAGAAAAAACCCAAAACTTTAAAATGCCTTTGTCAGGAAGATTTATGCTCTACTCTTTCAGCAAAGGGGTTATAAAAAACAATATGGAAAAATAATTGGTAATCATGGTATTTGAGGATTTCTCTGTCCTTCTGTCCTTCCATTTCAAATTTCACATCCCTTTTTATTACTTTTAGATATGTTTTCTTGGTTACTACTGGGCACTCTGTGACAAATCAATACATGTGTTTGATGACAAATATACTGAGGTTCTGTGAGCAGAACAGCTCCTGCTGGCATTTAAAAGGAAATCCAAAGTGAATTTAGGTTGGACACAACCAAATACACAGTGTTTTCATTAATTCTGGGGTTTTTTTCAAAGGGAGTTGTAACCTATAGTCACAATTTATGGAGGCTCTTATTTACCACATTTATTCCAAAGGTTTTCTCACACCCCTTTATTCTGGAGGAACTGTTTTGATTCAAAAACAACTTTTAATTGACTTTTTATCTTTCAGTGTAGAATCTGTCTGTGGTGCATTGCCAGGCAAGCAGTTTGCAGAGAAATGCAGTTCTTGTCTCAGGACTCTCATTGTGTTGGAGGTGGTAGATGTTCATTTCTGCAAAAAATACTCGTTCAGCCTCTGTTTTAGAGTTCTTGGATTGGTGTGGAAAAGGAGCTGAAAGTTTTTTTTATATAGGATTGGACTTGCACACTAAGTGATTATTTTGGACACAATGTGAAAACACATTTGGGAAAGAAAGTAACAATGTATGTATGGTGATGTCCCAAGGAAGAGTTTAAATCCCATCAGGACTCAGGTACCAGGTGGATCAAGGCTCTGCTGCAGTGAGAGCCGCCTACTTGCAGTGTGCTCTGTGCCTCAATTTTCCTGTCTATAAAACAGAGCTCATAAATCTTGCCATCATTTACATAGTGTTTTGATATCAGGTTTCTCTCCAAGTCTGAAGTAACAGTAATTATTAGTCGTGGGACTGCTATTTCCCTTTGATTTCTCCCCACCTCCATATTGCCATGTGTGCAGCCCCTTCTTCAGGACAGGCTAAACCACCCTCGCTGAGATTACTCCATCACCTCTAATGGTGCAGCACAAAACCATTCATTTCTCCACTCTGGAGTCTAAAGTCTCTGAACTTCATTAGCCCAAGGGAGTGGTAGGCCCAAGCGTGCTCCGAAATGCCGATCTCCTGTTTTGATAACTGAGCTCTAAAATCAAGATAAACAAGCTGCCCTATATACTGAACATGTCCTAATTGCACACTCTAGGCACGCCAGCCAATCAATGAGCGTGTGTCGCTCACTAATGAATATTTGCAGTTTTGGAAGATTTCACATGTGGTGTTCCTTGCAGCTTCTGCAGTTATTAGCAGAGTGGCTTCGAAGACCCTGTGCAGGAGGAGAACCTGGCTTTAGACCAAGAAACTCTGTAATTTAATTTCATGTGTTAGCTGGGCATGGTCACTCTTATTCAGATTGTATTAGCTAATACTTCTTTCAAACTGTTTACGCTGCGTGCAAAGTTGTGTTTAAAACCCTATTAGCTAATACATTTCCTAGTCTAGACTTGGGGAGGGTTGACTCCCTGAAGAACTCCTAGCAGGACTTTGTTTACTTGCAGGAGGTAGGAGAGGGAGGCAGGGAAAGAAGGGGGAAATGATGTTTGAAACCATCCAAATGACTTTTGCTGCTCCAATATTTTTGCTGCCAGTCCCTATCCTCCCTTTTATTATTGCTAAGAGTTTGTTTATTGAGAGGTGTCTCTCAAGTCATGAGGATAACTTTGCAAACTGTGGGAGTGTTGGCATCAGCCAGGGTCTTGGGCATTCAGCATTGGGAGCCAGGGCTGTCTGTGGAATGGGGAAGACACAGAAGAAGAATCTCAGTTGGGGATGGCCAGTCTGGCAGGAGCCCCAGAAGCCACATACTGACACTTTCACTGAGCCAGAAACACATCATGAGCCAAAGAGAAAGCTTCCTTGGTGGGAGATAACAGTGGGGTTTTGGATGTTCCTCACCAACAGGAGAAGGAGGCTGGGTTTGATGCCTAGGTTGCTCTCAGGATGGCCTCATAGTGGGTCCTTCCTTCTGCAAGTCTCAGACAACATAAAGACTCCTGCACTTTGACTCACAGTCTAGCACCTTACTGACACATATACTGAGCCTGAGCCCCACATGAGGTACCTGAAGCAATCACTGGGATATATGTAGCATGAATGTCTTCAGTGTTGCTGATGGAAGAATCATCTATCACCCTTTAGATTCCACTCTTTGATTTTCTTCTCCTGTTCCCTCATAGAAGGTGTGATGCTGCAGCTGGGGGTTAGGCAAGACTACCAAACTCATTGCTCTTGTTTCCTAAGTGTGTGTTTACTATAACTCGCCATAGTTCTGATTTTGTAGTGCAAGTGGCATATGTTGTGAGAAAAAACACCATTATCTCAGCCAGGCATTACATACTGTATAATTCCAAGCCTTTCTCAAAATGATGGCTTGGAATTTTATTGACTTTTATTGAAATTCGGACAATTGTAATTGTAATTGAAATTATAACTGTAATTGAAATTCTCCAATTGTAATGATACTGCCTTTGGAGTATCTGTGTTGCAATAAACTCTAAAGTTGAACATAGAATTCCCATTGACAGTGGAGCTGGACATTCCTGGTTCTCAGGAGTCATTGCAATTTGATTTTCCTCATGGTTTCTCTACTGATGTCCCCATTTTTTACTTCCTTGTCCCTGGAATGTCTAACCTTTCTTTAAATCACCCTCTTCGTACAGTCCCATCACAAATCAATCACACTCCCACAGTTACCATTCAAATATAAATAAATTAGTTAAATGATTTACCAAATGTGGTAAAACAAATAGACCTATCCTGTGTTTTGTTTGAGGTTTTTGTTGTTTTTTGGGTTTTCCTTTTCCTTCTCTTTATGTTTCTAACCTAGAGCCTTGTAGTAAGTGCTTTTTCTGGCTTGTCTGTGAAATTGCATGCACATCAACAACACTGTGTATCAACAGTCATTAATAAACCTTGGGTCCTCTATGTATCCCCCCTTCCTGGGCAGGATTGTTCTATACAGTGTATTTACTAGAGCTACATCCTGTCTACTTCAGCTACTCGAGTAAGTAGCAATATTTTAACTGCTGAGTGTATAGTGTGCGTCATTTATTTGTCCTGACTAGATCCACTGCTGATTTCATAAACATTTGGGGAAAGAAATACCAAACTAGCAAATATTTGCAGAACCCCCTAATGTAGGATCTTAACAGGATGATATTGCCTCTCAGTTTGAAGATTAAAATCAGTGCTGTTCACAGCTGATTAACTTTCCTTTCTAATATTTCCCACAAATTGAGCTAATGCAATAAAACTTAACGAAACAAGGTTTAGTAAAGCCACAGAGAATATTTATACGACAGCGAGGTGCAGACTGGCTCAGGCTGTCCTGGCATTCACTTTGTAATGGCTCTGTGCTTTATCCTGTAAATGGATGGGTGCAGCAATGACAGCAGTCCTTGTGTGGGGTTGAAACGGCCTCTTTGGTGAATTAGCTGCCCTATATTTTCTTTGTCTCCCATCAGCTCTAACAATTCTCATTGTTGGTCCTACAGAGTCATCAGCAAGGTGGTGTCAGCTCCAGAGGCCAAACCTTCCACTCCTGCGGCGCGGCCCAAGACGCCTCCGCCTGTGCCGTCACCGGTGCCAGCTCCCGTTCACGTCACCCCTCCTCCTGCTCCAGCTCCTCCTCCTCCTCAGGCCACCATCTCTCCAGTCCTGATCCCACCACCCTCCCCAGCCGTGTCAGCAGCTGGAGGCTCCAAAGCTCCCGTTCGGAGCGTGGTGACCGAGACCGTCAGTACTTACGTGGTAGGTAACACGTGGCGTGCTCTGTCCCCGTGCCATTCCTCTCTGCAATTGCTGAGCTGCTGGGTGCCTCAGCATCTCGACCTGATGGTCCTTGGATTCGTGATGTTGCTCTCTGTTAAACTGCTGTTTATCCAACCCTTGTTTCCACACACGTTTTGAGGGGTTAATAATTGAAGCACTACAACTTGGACTGAATTTTTCATTGGTTCCCAGTTCCAAATTTTAGTTACTTCTAACAAGTTCAACTATATTCCATATGATATTTTCTGCTAACTGAGTTAGAGCACTTATTTTTGGAGGTGGAGGTTTTTTATAGGTGCTTTCAAAAGTGCTGAATTGAAACCTCAAATGTCAGACTCACCATAGATTTTGCTGTCAGTCAGGTAAAGTACAAAACCCTCATACAACATCAAGAACTTGACTTAGCCCTCATTTGAAATGTGTAGAGTCCACTAATCTCTTTCCTGGTTTCCTTGACATACAGAAATTGCAGATGTTTGTGCTTCTCAGAAGTCTGTAGATTGTTCATTAGTCTACACTTCATTTGTGTGTTTGACATATGCTCTGAACTTGGCCTCTGTCTGGCAGCATTCTTCATTCTTTTGGAAAAGTCTCTTGTGTAACATGGTGTAGGAACTGCATTCCCTGAAAGAATGTGGATATATGTTTGGGTAGGACAAGGCTTGCTGTGCTGCAGAGAATTTCTGCTTTAGATGCTGTGTGAAATGAAGTCCTCAGCATTCCAGATCCTTGAAAAGCAGCACAAGGGTAGCAGTGTTGTTATTCTCCCTGTCCTGGCTAAATTCCAGCTTGATTGGTGGCACCTTGCTTAGCTACAGTTTAAAAATCTCACCATTTAAAACAGCTAAAGTTTACTTTTATTACAGAGTTTGCCATGCTTGAATTGCAACATATGCATTATTTTTTTTTCTTAATTTTTATGATTCTTGTTCTAGTATTGATTTCTAATATAAATCTACCCTGAATTTCTAATGGAAAGGTGCTTCCCTGCTGGACTTAAACTGCTGTATCATGTTACTGGTCTCTATTTAAACAGCTGCTACATTTCACTCCTGAGTTAGTTACAGCACTGGACAACGTCACACAAGCTCTGCATATCCTTAGGGTGCAGGACACAGCCTCACCTTTGGTAACACAGAGTAAACCCACAGTCACTCTTATTATTACAGTCACTAGTATTATTTTCATTGTTATTATTACAGTAGTGCCCAAAGGTTTCAAAATTTACAAGACAGAAACATTTCCTAAATGCTCTGCTACATCCCATTTTCTTCAGTAATTATGAAAAGAAATTATTTGGAGATTATGATAGTTTTAAAAAGAAAAACCTAGCACTTTGCCTAGATACTTCCAGTGGTAACACTCTTAGCACCTTAATGGAGATGTCAGAGGTTATGGAGGCTCCAGGTTATTTTTGCTTTTCACAGAGCCATAGATTATCACAGAATGGTTTGGGTTGGAAGGAGCCTTAAAGACCATCTTGGTCCAACCCCCTGCCACAGGCAGGGACACCTTCCACTTGACCAGGTTATTCAGAGCCCCATCCCACTTGGCCTTGAACAATTCCAGGGGTAGGAAGTCCACCACCTATCTGAACAGCCTCTACAATGCCTCACCATCCTTATTGTAAATATTTTTTTCCTAATAAGCTATCTAAACCTACTTCCCTTCAACTTAAGACCATTCCCTCTTGTCCTATCACTCCAGGCCCTTGTGAAAAGTGATCTTTTACAACATTATAGTTGCAACCAAGGCTTTATTGCATTAGGACTCAACTATGTGCACATGCAGAGAAACACCTGATGTGACAGATTTATGAGTCAAAATGCCCAAAGGGAGGTTGGGGAAGAAGAAAATGATTAAAAACTATTAGCCTCTTGTATGAAGGAAATCCAGGAGACAGAATGATTTTCCTCAGATCACATGGGAAAGATGTTCTAGAGATAAGAGTGTGACAGAGGTGCCCAGCTCCCTTCTGCAAGGGAGGAGAGGAGGGTGATTTTATAGTTCAAAAAATAAAGGATACACATCTCCCTGCTGGATAGCATCTCAGTCCTTGTGCTCTGCTCATTAGCTCTCAGTGGTTTTTACTAACACAGCAGTCAGCAATCCCACTCTGTCCCTCCTTGCATGACCCTTGGCTCATTAAGGAATGAGAAGTTAGGCAATATTTTTAATATCCTTATTCAGCAGCCCAAGTTTTTGTTTAACAAACAGGCAGAGGTTTCTGTGATTATAGACCACCCTGCCCCTCTCCAGCCCCTGAGAGCCTGAGGCAGCCATTCTGCAAGGAAAAAAAAAAATACCTGAAAAACTAAGTTTGGAAAAGTTAGGGTGTGTGTTTTCTGATGGGGCAACATCTGGCAGTGCTGCCCACACCTGGCAGGGCCAGTGCCCAAAAAAGGCAGCAGCAGAAATGAGGTGCCTGTGTTGGGGGATGATGGGGGTGCAGTCAGGAGTTCAGGCAGGTTTTGTAGCCCTCAGCCCAACATCCCACAGCATCCCTTCTCTGCAGCACCGTGGCACAGCATCCCCTCCCTCCCCAGCAGGGTTACCCCGCTGAAATGCCTCTGGACCTCTTCACTCTCAGCCCAGACACTTCACCTGGGGTGCAGATGCTTCTCTAGCAACTTAAAATGACTTTGCAGATGTGAGATTAGATGGTAGATAGGAATGATTATTGCAGTCAATCAGCTTGGAAACGGAGTTAATTTTATGATGGTGCCTACTCTGTATCTCTGTTGAAAAGGAGATTGTTCCCTGGTTAGTATTCCTGGGACTTGTATTTTTGAGTTTTAAACCACAAAAACATTCAGAGCTTTAAGAGGAATCAGGGAAGAGTGATGTGTTGGTTGCAGCTCTGGTACGTTCCTATTGATTTTTCAGGAAGTGGTGTAAGATGTACAGACCACCGTGTAGTGGCTTTTTTTTTTTTTTTACAAGAACATTTGGGGCTTTTCATCTGCTAGTTTTTAATATCACGTTTGTAAGCTGTACAGATAGCAAAAAGTTATTGCCTGAGATATGTATAAATGCACAAAAGCTGAGAACAAAACAGTTTCTGTTTTTGAGATTCGGTGATAATGCACAAATCTTCATAAAGGAGTGATGGAGTCAGGGTAATGCCCCAGACATTTTGTACTTTGTATTGTTAATTGCACTCCTTTAGGTGGATTCTCTGACATTTTGCGTGTATGTTTTTAGCAAAGAGCTGTTCAAGAACCACTGGAAATCTAAAAACACAAACAATGGGTCAAGCAGGATATAAACATTAAAAAAATGCATATGATGAACCCGGTGAGCAGCTGCCCAGTACTGTAAATGATCTGCCTTTCTTGTTTCATTTACCCTTTAGTAAATTGTACTGCGACATAAATGTCATAAGGGGAATGGAAAGTTACTCAGTAACAACTTTTTTTATATCCTGATCTTATCAGCTCGTTGGAGTTGAAGACTTTGGCTAATAAGTAATGCAGCAATATATACACACGGCGCTGTATATTTTACATGCACATAAGAACTGTTATCTTACACAGGAGGCTGCCGTGGCTCCTGCTTGCCATTAGCAGGGTCGAATTTTAAAAGTATAGACAGAGAGGGAATTGTGTCCTTAAGCCCTGGCTCTGTGTGTGAGTGCCCATGCTTAGGTCAGGTGGTGTAACTGGCTTTACTGGTTTATAGGACAATGCAGGAAAATACATGATTTTGTCGTCATGAGCAGTGTAGGAAAATCAATTAAGACGTAACACTGAGCTCTCATGATCAGAGAATTCACACATAACAAGAGGGGCTGCTGAATGGCTTAGCCAGATAAGCAAGAAACCATTTTTTTTGTTAGTTTTTTTTAAATGTCAATTTTCCTGCCTGCTTAGCCCTGAGAATCAGCTAACTTTGCTTTTCTTTGCACCAGATCCGAGACGAGTGGGGTAACCAGATCTGGATCTGTCCTGGCTGTAACAAGCCAGATGATGGCAGTCCAATGATAGGTTGTGATGACTGCGATGATTGGTATCACTGGTAAGTTCTTCTCATCCATCCTGCTCTGCCAGTGCCTGGCAGATTTGGGCTATATTATTAAAAAGCCTTTTTTTTTTCTAATAGTTCGTGACGTTGGGAATATTTAAATAGCTTTACTGTGTCCAATTTAATAATCTGGAAGATATTTTTATCTCTGTTGCTCTGAAATTTGAAAAGGCAGATTTTAAGCTGTGAAGGAGAGTTACTTTTTAATTAATGGGCATTGGTGATAACGGTTGTTTTTGAAACTGCTGGGAAATATTGCTGATTCCGGTAATTTTGTGAGAACTACAGGATTATGAGCACAGTGTATACAGATAGACAGTTCAAATTATGAAGCATTGTATGAACAGTAATATAAATGTCAGCTCTTATAAAAAGGTTAGGGGAAATTAATCACTTTTTAGGCAATTTTTTTTTTAAAGCTACATAAAATCATAAGAGTTTTTGCAGATGTGTTAAAGAAGTATTTGAAATTATTTTAAATCTAGTATATTACACCTGAAAGTACACTCATATTTTCTACTAAAATGACGCTTTTTATCTGAGTATTCTTTTTATATTTCTCTTTTGTTTCAAAGCAAGAGTTCTTAGGTTTTGATCACTGTTTTTTAGGTTTTTTAGGTTTAAATCATTATATTCATTAAGATAATGATAATTGGGGTATTAATTCGAAGGCCAGATCCTATCTCCCACTGGAAAGTTGCATTTTTTGGGGGTAAGAAACAAAAGCAATGTTACTCCACGGAGATGATGTGATATTTTCCTGTCCTTCGCAGGCCTTGCGTTGGGCTTACGGCTGCACCACCAGAAGAGATGCAGTGGTTCTGCCCCAAGTGTGCCAACAAAAGGAAGGATAAAAAACACAAGAAGAGGAAGCACAGGGCACACTGAAGGCTTGGCAGGGGACTGAAGTCGTGCTGTCACCGCGGCGCCTCCTGCCCCGACTGGGCTGCAGGAGGGATCCACCCTGCCCGCGTCCCCCGCGCCTGCCAGGGCTGTGTCTCTGCACTCAGTCAGGGGCGAGGAGATGCCCTTGGTCGGGGGCTCTTGGGTTTCACAGACTGTCCGAGCCCGGGGCATTGGATTTGGGTACATTCTGATGCTGTTTCTTGCCCCTGCCAAAGGGGAATTTGCACAGAGCTCTGTGAAGACTTCGGTGGTTCCCGGGACCGCTCCCGCTCCTGTGGCTCGGCAGCAACACGGATGAATGTTGTAAATACAGATATCTGTCCTATTCTTTCTCGATTTGTTATTAATCCCTCTTGAACCTTTGCAGCAAGGTGCTGAGAGGAGGAGAAAATGTAAATTGCAGTAAGTTGTAAACTGAGACAACCTTCTGGAATGATTTCTGTAGTCTGGATACAGTTCAGCCTCGACTCTCGCTGAGCCAGATAATCATAATGTGGAAATAAAAAGTGGCTGGTAAATATTTTTGTGACGAGAATATATGAAGCTTTTTTCCTTGATTTTTAGTACTAACATAAAATAAACATGTTCAAGCTTTTGTGATATATCTTCTATTTTTAAAAAGAAAAGTTTCTATTGTGTCAATTTTTTTCTTCCGTGTGAATTTCTTTCGGTGGACCTGTAATATATTTTATACTTTGATTTTTGGTTTGGTTGTTTTGTTTTTTTTAAGTCTTTGTCAACATACCTTTTCATTACTTGTACATTTCATCAGTGTGTAAAAACGCTTCCCATTAAAAGATTTTCACACGTGTAAATACCTGATATTTATAAAGTAATTTTTTTTTAATTATTTCGTAGGGCTTGAGGATTTTTGTTGTCGTTTGCCCGAGAATACAAACCTAGCAGCTACTAAAAGCCTGTGTGACAAACGCCTGTCCTCATGGCTGTGAGGGATTGGTGAGCTCTGCCCCAGCTGTGCGTGCACGAGGAGGTGGCCAGCACCATAATTAGGCCTCGATTCAGATACTTAAACATGTGGTAACTTCTTAAGAAGTGAGTAATCCTATTGCCTTCAAGGAGCCTGTTCCCACACTTGGTTATACATGTGCTTAAATGCCTTCTGAATTGGGAGCTTAGGCCAGGGGGGCTCTGCACTTCTAGTGGCAGCTACAGCATGTTAATCTGTAGCTGGAATGGACTTTTTTTCCCCTTTTTCTCCTTTTTTTTTTTTTTTTTTTCTTTTAATCAAGATGCCAAAAGCATCGTATTTAGGTAGAGGAGATGCTGGTGTGTTCCTCTGCTTTGTGTAACCCCTTGGAAATAACAGTAAACAGAATCCCAGTCACATCCCCCGTGGAAAATGTGAGGGGAAGGTGCAGAGAAAATGAAATGGAAGTCAGTGTTAGATATTGTAGTGCAATGGGTCTCAGAGCTAAATAAGAATAAATCTTGAAAACAATTTATGTCTTTTGTTTTCTAATCAATTTGAGATTGCATTGGTTAATTTGGGGATATTTGTATTTTAAACCAGTGCAATGAGAACGTCTGATGTTGGAGAAATATGTCCCTTTAGCCTGTTGTGCAGATATTAAGAGTTATTTTTAAAATGCATCCAAATTGATATTAATGAGAATGAATTAGTCATGTTTTTAAAAGTACCAGTCTAGTTAGGGAAATGAGGCTTTGCTGATAGAACTGTTAAATTGCAAATCAGTGGAGATATGGATGAAATGGGTTTATTAAAAGTGCACTGTTACCTGCTTTGTTCAATGCCATCTCATTTATATTCCGTCCCTGTTAATTACCAGTCAAGAAAGTTATTGGGTTTGATTTTTTGTTCTATTTTATTTTGAATTGTTGGATGTTGCAATGCTGATTTTTGGGTTTTTCCACATGTAATGTGCAGACACACAAAATACGCCGTCTTTGGTCATTTCTGGTTGCAATAATAAAGAAATTAGCTTTTGGTAAGTTGTTTATGCATTTCCTCCTCCTCTCCATGAATCAGAACTTCTCACATTTAATCAGCTGAATTACTCAGGATGCCATGGGAGGGCTGGACTTGCCCCGTTCCATGGCTGATCAGCTCATTCTCTGCGTGCTTGGCCTTGCTGCTGCTGAGTTGGTTTCTTAACCTGGCTTTTATGATTTTATAAATGACCCCTGTGGCAATAAAACCAAAGCATCATTTTCAGGAGGCTTGTGTGGCTGAGGGGATTAGTAACGGGAGAAGGGGCCCTTCACCTCCGGGTCATCAGTTTGAAGCCACGCTTGGTGCTGAGCCTGCCTCCCTTTCACTTACGCTGATGTGGATCAGGAGTCAGTGCCAGAAATGAATAATCATTCCAGAAATGGTTATTCCTGAGCAGCCATGTGGCTTGGACCTTCTTTACAGACCCTGGCCCCACGCAGCACTGAGCAAGCCCGGCTCCTTCCCCAGGCCTTTGTATTTGCTGCTGGTAACTTCACAGGTTGGGTTACTTCTCCATAAACTTTGTGTATGGAAAGTTGGGGAGCAGTTGGGGCTGCTCTCTAGTGTCACTGCTTGATTTTAGGGTTGGGATTTATGTTCATCTGAATCCTTTTATGATTTGTGTTTTGGACACCACCATCCATGAGAAGTGGGCACAGTGGGTGGGCTGCAGGTTGGTTTGCTCGCTGGATGTCATGGGAGAGCATCCAAGTCTCTGAATGGTTTTCCTGCCTTGAAATGCAGCTTCATCAAGAGTAGAATCAATTTGTGGAGCTACTTCTGGGTGGTTGTAGTAGAACTGGTGTAGAGTTTAGGCAGTGAAGAATTAAAGAGTTTTCAGTGAGGAGACAACTCACATCTACTGCACTATAAAGAGTAGACAGGTACACTTTTCCCCCTTTATGGATACACTGTGTGTAGTGGATTTAAGCAGGACAGTGAGGATGGGTCGTAAATATTCAAGAAAAGAGCATAAAAACTATTCCGTGAGAAAAGCTTGTTGAATCCTGCCGTTAGTCTGGGGCCAGATTTTTATCTGGAGTCAGTTGGGAGTCAGTTGGAGCTGTGTCAGTTTACAGCAGCCCAGGAGCTGCCCACTCGCAGGCTGGTGTTGGGGCTGGGGAGCAGCTCCTTTTGGAGAGTTTTTCATCCTTTTTATCCTGTAAATCCTCCTCCAGGGCAGCCTGTGCCTGTGGGTCGCTGTACTGGGTGCTGGCTGTGAAACAGGTTAGTCATTAGGTAAAATTGCAGTTTGTTATGAGTTTTGCACCCAGAAAAAAACATGAAGTTGATATCAAGACAGTAAGCACAAAGCTCAGAAAAGGAAGAAACTATCTTGAGTACTGATTTTTATTGGAGGACATAGATATAAAAGCAAAGCATCCATCCTCAAAGTAATGGGAATGCACTTTTCCCAAGATAATCTTCCTTTGGGGCTGTATGTTGTGCTCAGAGCATCATTTCTCTGCTTGACAAGATGTTTCTCTTCTGAAGGTGTCCACAGCTAAGTACAGTGAGGATCTTTATGCTCTGCAACTGATTTGTGATTCCAAATGTCCTGGAAGAGAAAGGGAATAAAAAAAACCCCAAATCTGAGGGTATCAGAGCCTGCTGACTTTGTCTGGGCTTTACAGAGATAAAATATAGTGTATTACTTCACTGTATCACCTAAACCTTCTTTGTTCTCCTTTCAATAGGACGATTAAACAAAGACCTACTAACCAAATTAAAGTATAAAATGAACGCTGAGATATGGAAACCTTGCCAGGAAGAATGTTAATGAATGAAGTTCACTAAAGGCATGCTGGCTAAGTTTTCAATACAAATAGTTTTATGGCCAATCTCTTTAGATCATAGCAGTTTTCTTTAGAAGTTTTAAGTCTCGAAAGTAGATGAGTTTCCTTCACTGGGGAACGAATTAGATAATGCTCTGAATAAACTCCCTCTTCGCCGTCTTGTCAGTCATGCTGCTTAGGAAACTCGCCCTTTCTTCTGGGGACTTTTGGATCAGCTGTAACCTCAAAAGTAGAAAGCTGCTATTAATCCATGTGTGCTGGATGGCAGAGGAGGCTGTAACGGGAGATTTACAGCCAGCAAACAGCTCGTACCTGGCTCCTGTGAGCAGAAACCATTGATCGTGAGCTGTGGCAGCCGAGCCAAGGGTGCTTTCCCTGCAAGGTGCTGCTTCAGCCTCTTCAAGGTTTGCAGTGGATGAAGGAGGGGGTCAGATTTTTATTTAACAGGGTCTGTGGTGGTAGGATCAAACAAAAGGAGGGTTGATTCAGAGCAGTAGTAAGGAGAAGGCTTTTTATGACAGTGGTGAAATGTTATAGCAGGCTACCAGAGGGGTGGTAGATGCCCCATCCCTGGGAACTTTCAACGTCAAGGTTGGACAGGGTTTGGAGCAACCTGATCTAGTGGAAGATGTCCCTGTACATGGCAGAGGGGTTGGAATGAGATGATCTTTAATGTCCCTTCCAACCTAAGCCATCCTAGGGTTCTATGATTCTCACATGCTTATGGAGTGTCCTTCACCAGGACTTTAAATCCTGTGATGCTCCTCACAGGGAGAGAGGAGAACTGAGGGCTTCCAGATCATCTGTTCCCCCTTGGCAATCACCCCTTAAATTTTCCTTCTAGTCCTTGTCTGCTCCAGAGTCCTGGCCCCTTAACTCAGGTGTCTGGTGGCCCGTGCCAAAGCCAACACAGCTCAGCAGCTGCTGGGTGCCTTGAGCAAGTGGGGACTTCCATTCCAGCATGGTGACACCAAACATGCTCACAGTTGAGGTTTGGTGCAATATTGGTTGGAAATAGATGATCTTTAAAGTCCCTTCCAACCCAAACTTTTCTATTGTTTAGTGATTTCTTCCTCAAGCTTTGATCAAGAAGGCAAATTTTCTTCAGAAAACAAAATGTGAGGTAAACCCAGGGTAGATGGAAGATTTTCCATGCAATTTGTAAAACACAATGAGAAAGTGATTTCATATGAACACAACTCCCTATTATATTTTCAATATGAATGCTCCCATAATGACTTCAAAACAGCTTTACAAAACCAAACAGAAAATAATTTTATTATTTTATTGCCTAAACA
The DNA here is from genome assembly GCA_037013685.1 of Acridotheres tristis. Taxonomy (NCBI): domain Eukaryota; kingdom Metazoa; phylum Chordata; class Aves; order Passeriformes; family Sturnidae; genus Acridotheres; species Acridotheres tristis. The sequence goes on from CM072885.1 coordinate 4,054,961, forward strand.
AGGGGATGACAGAGAAGGAGACTTATAACACATTTACAAAAATTTAGGTTTCATCACCTGTCACGAGCAGGAATTTGGTTTACAAATTCCAAAATCTTGCCTGTCAATTCCTCTCTAAGCCAGCATCACACTGTGCCTGTCATTTGCTTACTGTGGGACTAATGACAAGTGTGATGGCATGTCACCAGCCCTGGTGTCACCTGGGGCCTCCAGTGCTACTGCTGCTTAACTGTGTGCAGGTCACCTTCATCCTCCTTCCTTCAAGGTGATCCCTCTCCAGGTGTGGGACTGGGCACTGTTTGCAGTGGATTTTTTTAAATTTGGCATCCAGATTCAGAAAAAAAAGTAGATTTTTTATTTTCCTTTTACATAAATTAATTAGGAAATAGGGACAGGAGATAGTGTGCAGTTCTTTATTTTTAACTGAGTTGCAATTTAGAGCACTTCTTGATAAATGCTGTAAGAATTGTCTTTTTAGGGATACACATCTGCTTGTGGGTTTTTCTTGTCCACATGGTCACCATTGCATGGATTCAAAGGCAGAAACTTGGTCTTATTACCAAGAAAGTTGGGCACAGTTCTCAGTTCTGCTGAGGTGTGTTCAGGCACCAGATCAGAGCATGTCCCAGTTTCCATCCACAGGAGGAGGATAACGTTTCCTGCTCTGTGAAGCCCAGACCTTCCCATGGGTTAAATAACAATAACACCCTTCACAAGGGCTGGATAAAACTGCAGAGCCATTGGGAGCTTCCCCAGTGACAGAACTGTCCTTGAACCTGCTCCTCAGCTGAAAATGTTTTCATTGAGGTTGGGAGCCTGAAACCATCTACAACTCTCCAGAACCAGAGAGATCCTTTGGCTTTGCAGGCTTTACTTGACCCTCTTCCAATAACTTTTCCACCATGAAACCAACTCTCTTTTCCTCCACTGATTTTGAGCTTGTCTATGAAAGGAGCTGAGCTGAGCTCACATTAAGACCTTATTTTCCTATTAGCTCTTCTTTGCTTCCAGGGATATCTGGTGGAGTTTATCTGAGAAGCAGCTCCTTGCTTAAAATTACTTTGGGGACGTCAAAAAACGCCTCTCATAATTTGTACAATAGCTGCCTTCTCTGGGCCTTGTGGGCTGTGAAATGCCTGCATTGGTGCTTGGAGCTGGCATGTATTAAGATGCTGTGGATGAAGTGATGCTGTTGTTCTCTGTATTTTCTGCAAAGACAGATGCTCAGTCAAGCCCAAAATCCAGGCCTTTGCCTTGGTATCTAATAACCCAGCCCGACCATTGGATCTCTAAAAGGCTGGATTTGCAGCGCCACAGCTCAGGAGGAACCACATCCCTCCAGCCCTCACAGTCGTATCTGGCTAAATGCTGCATTTTTTTGTTTTCAGAATTGCTGACATTAAAAAAACCAAGAGTTTCCCAAAGCAAGGATGCTCATCAGTTCCATGCTGAGGATTCCACTGAAGGAGTCATAGCTCTCTAGTACCTGAGATGATGTTTAGGGAATATAACCATGACCTGTGCAATGTCTTGAGCTGAGCCAGTGAGAGTGTCACATGAAAATGCTTTCATTTGGGGGCAGCTTGCAATGGAGAAATGTCTTCCAAATTCACTGAACGTAAACTTCATGTGCTGCAAGCCCATCCTATCTGGGGTGATTTTAAAGTCTACCTGGAGGTTTCACAGTAAACATGGCAAGACTCAAGCAGCCATTGCTGTGCACCTACTTAACCTTTATTAAGACTTAATTTACTTATGTTCATGAGATCACAAGCATCTATTTTGCAAAACCCTTATGTCCCTTAGAATCGGGAAAAACATCTGCCTACCAACCTCTGTAGAAGCAGATCCTTCTCCATTTGATTCTGTCTGTGGTTTCTCTCATCTGCAAATTTTGGCTACAAAACCACTTCTATGAGGGCCATAAGGATGGGCTGTTTTTGCCCTGTGCACCCAAGTCACAGTGATTCCAATTTAGATGTGTTTGAGATTACTATTTAGCTGTTTGGAAGATCATAGAACCACAGAATCATAGAATGGTTTGGGTTGGAAGGGGCCTTAAAAATCGTCTCATTCCAACTCCCCTGCCATGGGCAGGGACAGCTTCCACTGTCCCTCCAAGCCCTGTCCAACCTGGCCTTGAACACTTCCAGGGGCAGCCACAGCTTCTCTGGGCAACCTGTGCCAGGGTCTCAGCACACTCACAGTCAAAAATTTTCTCCCTAATAACTAATGTAAGTCTCTCCTCTCTTAGTTTAAAGCCATGTCCTATCACCACCCGTGTGTACATTTATCTCTAATTAATTTAATCAACATGAGATATTTTCATTCTTTTGAGGAGCTTGGATGGGAAAAGGGTGAAGGGGAGAGCAGAAGGCGAAATGTTTTAAGCTACTGAGAAAACACAGAGTAGATATATATGTCCAGCTTGATTACACCTTCACTCCTCTTCAACTCCATTTCAGGCTTTAGTGTTCATCATTTGCCAAGTGCAGGGCCAGATCTTCCTGCCCAGCACCTTTGGAAAACTTAATTCTTTAGAGTAAAAACAGCAGCAATTTGCAACTTCCTGCAAGCACCTCCCAGGGCAGATCTGCTGCTGCTAATGCCAGCAAGGCCCAAGGTGAGCTTTTGGCTGGTATCAAATCCTCCTCTCAAGCCAAGAAGTTCCCACTACTAGAGAGCAACACTGTGGTCTACTTAAGTTTTGTAAGCCCTTAATGAGTCACTCGATATCAGCCGGATCAGTTCGCTTACATGGAAAGGGCTCCTGTTTCTCCTGGTGGTGTTGGAGCCAGAGCTCCAGTGACTGATCCTTCCTACACCCACTTGCACAAGGACACAGCGATGGGCTCATCTCAGATTCCTGCAGGAGGTGGTGACAGAGCTCCACCTTAATGAGTTCATCGCCCTGCCAGCATTCTTCCCACACCCAGGTGCCCGTGTTGGCAAAGCTGTGCTGCACCAGCTCCCTGGCAAGCATTCCCTGGGATTTTAACAGGGTACAGATCTTGGGATGCCCGCCTGGCTCCTCACTTGCAGTTAGTCTTGGTTGGTGGTCTGGTGGTGTTTACCAGCAGAACCAAGTGTGCTGGTTTGGTGTCAGGGAAAGAGGGTGGTGTGCAGACACAGGGGGGACCAGAGTAATTTCCAGAGCTCCCACTAGGCCAAGTTTTGTACAAGTCACTGAGAGTGCAGGTGGGTGGAGGGAGGAGCCAGTGCCTTAGCCCGTGCCCGAGGCTCTGGTGAGTGTTAAACCCGCTCTGTTTACCAAAGCCGTGCTTAAACGGCTGCAGAGCTGCATCACATCTTTGTTTTTCTTCTGTCTTCTGGATGGCATGCGCTGGTCACGGAGTTAACACTTGCCAAATCACATTGCTCAGGTCTCTGGTATGAATCCAGCCTTGGATGCACACGTTGCAAAATAGTTTCAGAGCTGAGCATGCTCTTAGCATTGCCTCCCTCAAGGTACTCTGATTTTCTGCAGCAATGTAGTAATTTAGCTGTTTGCTTCCATTTTGAGTTATCCTTATCTCAATCAGAAGTGTCCTGCTGCTTGCAATGGGTCCCTCACTTTTACTTGTGCAGCACCACATTTCCCCTCTGTGCAAGTGCCTGTTATCATTTTCTGGAGGTGGATCTTCCAAACTTTCAATCCTGAAAGAGGGTAGATTTAGATTGGATATTAGGATATTACTCTTGATGGTGAGGTTGATGAGGCACTGGAACTGGTTGTCCAGAGTAATGGTTGATGCCCCATCTCTAGAAGTGTCCAAGGCCAGGTTGGACTAAACTTTGGTTTAGTGAAAGTGTCCCTGCACATGGAGGAGGGTTGGAACAGGATGATATTCAAAGTCTCTTCCAACCCAAACCATTTTATGCTTCTATGACCTGAGATATCCAATCAAATTTCCCATCCTGGTGCACACATCCCACCTTGCCATTCCCATACATGCATTTGGGCAAGGCAGCTGGGCGTCCCCAGTGACTGCTGGGAGAGGGCAATAAAACCAGGTAACTATTCAGTGTTGGAATTTGTTTAATGGCTTAGGCACTCAAAAGCTGTGGCAGTTCCCATCAGATGTGCCTGGAGAAATCCTGGGGCTGGGCGAGCATCACTCACTTTCAGTGAACAAGGACTGATTTGTTTTCTGCTGGCGTGAGGAGCAGCGAAACCAAAGCAGGGCGGTGACATGATTTGTGCCAGGTCACAGAGCACGCTGGGGGCACAGCCAGGATGGGAACAGCACCTGGGAGCTCCCATCCACGCCAAGCAGACGACAGGGCCAGAGCTGTCTGAGGCCAAGAGGGTCAGTGTCTGCAGAGGGGTCACCTGGTGGCACAAGAAGGGAAACTTTCTGCTGCTTTCTATGCCTCAGGTCCCCTCTAGCAGCTAATCATTGCTTTAATAGTGACATTTGCTGCAGAATACACCTCTGAGCCTCTTTCATCCTTGGGTGCCTGTCCAGGTACTTTTCCAGGCACCTTTATATGAACCTGTCACTAGGGGCACGAGTTTATGTTGAATTTTTATCCCAAAAATAGGGTTCAGCTGCCAAGATCTTGCTGTAACAGACATGCAAAAGTCTGGATCCCTCTGCAAGGTCCTTCCAAACCAAAGGCACAGGGAAATGTCTGTGCATGGTCTCCCCCCGAGGCTGCCTGACACACCTCTAACCACAGCTGGGATACGGTGCAAGTCGAGCTCAGCAAAGCCCTCGCAAGAACTGGGCAGGAAGTCCTGATCTGGGGTAAAATCAGGTTTATTTCTTCCTGAACCAAAAGAATCACCTCTGCAGAGACCCCAGGTGCTTTGTCACGAGTGTTTGCACAGACAAGACTGTGGTCTGGTAAGCAAACTGGAAGTGAGAATCTCCCAAATGGTTGCAATAAACTCTATCAGCCAACAGCTATCCGAGAAAGGCATTTCCATTTCTGTGGTCCTGGGTGAGGATAATGTGTTTCTAAATCCACACTTGCTTTTTCTTTAGGTTACTGTAACGCATCTCTGAGTTGAAGTGGTTTAACTGCCTTCCCTGGGTAATTTTCCACACCTAGAGCCTTTGGATTTCTTTTCTTAAGACGCACCTTAACTCTAAATTTATTCAGGATTGTTTTTGTTCGTATGATAATCATAACATTCTTCTGATACATTTTTTTTGTCAGCCTTGATTTACTGAGATTCGCTTGCAACCTTCGTTCCAGTTTACCATTTTCTGTGCGTAGGGATATTTTAAATTAATATAATTATATTTAATAACATATGCAGGTACTAAAGCATCTTTTGATTTGAGTCCTAACTTTCGTTATTACCCCCCACACACATACACACCTTTTTAGATATTCTCTGTTTAACCTATGCCTAGAGATTAATTAAAGTGTCATTAAAATGCCTTTAGTACGTTTTGTGTCCTACATGCCTGGAAATACTTTTTTCCCACAGTCAGAATGGTTGTGCTTGTACCAGCAATAACTGGCATGTGGCTTGTTTTGTAGATCACCATGAGATATAACGAACACTCCTAATTAGAAGAAAACACATTCATTTTTTGGATGCCTGTTCAAAGTTGTCTCAGGAAGATCCACTAGCTTTTCATTTACATCTCCCCATCGCTCTGGGCTGGCTCTGATGCTGAGCACTGGCTCGGAAGCACAGAGTGAGTCCCACATTGCATGTTGTTGTGAAATGCAAATTTAGGATCTTCCCCATGAGTTATGGAGCAGAGCTGCTACCTCATTCATCAGTTTCCAAGCTTTGAGTGTTTAAATGTGTATAGTCAGCCTTTAGTGCAAAGTTTCCATCCTCTTCCAGTATTTCTGCTTGGAGAGAACTGTAGATTTTTCTGGATTTAGAATGGGTTTGGCATGGCCCTAGTTCTGGGTGGGAGAAAAGTGAGTGAAGCAGGAGTAGAAATTAGCAGCTCTTGGTCTCTCCCTGGGCAAGGAGCAGGGCTAGTCCAGAATGAAGTTCAGTGCTTTTTCTCTAGCCCTTTGCATCTCCTTAAAAGTTTTGAAAACCCCTGACAAATAAATACCCGTGTGAGCAGCTGGGATAGAAAAACAAAATTCAAATTGCAGAACTTCCTCACAGACCTATCCCATTCTTAAGTGAAAAGCAGGACACTGAGCTCTTCATTCCCAGTTCCTGGGGAGTCAAACATGACACCTGGCTGGGCATCAAAGCTCTTGTGCAAAACCAGCACCAGCTTGGGGGTGCCACAGCTGCTTTTTTGGTTTCACCTCCATCAGAACAGGAGCTGAGAATCACAGCAACCCAGAGGTTTTCATCCAAGGAGTCAAGCCTGAAGCCTTCCTCCTCCCTTTCCTCAGCAGAGTCCACCAGGAAGGCACCAACCCAAGGGTCATGGGTGCTTTTAGCATCAGCCCAGAGCAGCTCCTGCAGCCCCTCTCCTACAAGAGAAGAAGGAAACACGAGACAAGAAGAAGAAAATAAAAAGAAGGGGAGCAAATTACTGACTTCTCAGGGAAGATGGTGCTGAAGATACTGTAATTATAATCCTTTTCAACAGCTGACAGGAATTGGGGTGTTCCATGGCCTGGCTTCCAAACGTGGACAGGTTTTGCAGCTGTAGGCTTTGGAAGCCTGGCTGAGCAACTCTCCCCCTGCTGGGGATCTGTCACTGACCTTGGCAGGTCGGAACATCCATGGGGACACCTTTGGGACACCACTGGGGAACATCGTGGGCAGAACCCGTGGCTCCTCCTCTCCCATGACTCAGGACCCCCCCATCAGCTCTCAATAACAATTCTGTCTTTTGTAAGAGGGCTGGCAGTGACCCACCTTGCAATTAGCAGGTGGTTTGGGGAGAAGTGCTAATAAGCACCCTGGGAAGGCAAACCTGGGAGGTGGGAGGGAGGTGGGTGCTGCCTTGACTCAGCATCCTCCTGGGGTGAGGGGAGAAGGATGTTTGGGACCTGCTCAATGCGATTTTGTGACACAGCCTTGCTCACCCTGCACTTCCAAAGATTCTTGGGGCATCCCATCCTAGATGAGCCAGTGAAGAGCCTCTGCAAACAGGCCACCACTGATCTTAGACTGGTGCCATCCAGTGCCACCCTCTCCTTGTAAATTTTTGTATTCTCTTTGCCCTTCTGCTTCCATAAATACCTTATTACCAACAACTTTTTAATTTCCTGATTTTCTGGTGGGTACCACTTTCCTGGGTTGTTGCAAAAGCCATAACAAGCCACTGTCAGTTCAGAAATTAAGGATTGCCAGCCAAAAAAAAGTCCCAGGTTTTCACTCCTGTAGCCTTTAACCCCTCCATCCCCCCTCACAGGTCAGTGCCATGGGTTGGAATTTGTGCTACAGTAGCTCCAATCAGGACCTGGGGTATTATTTATCGCATTTAGTACCTGCCATCAGTCATGAAAACTTAACAAAGACCCTATTTGGTTTATCTATAGGCAGCTAAACAAACGTATCTTGCTCTCCTGTTATCTTCTTGTTAACAAAACACTATCAGGATGTTCTAAACATCAGCATTTACTGTGCAAGAGCCCTTTATCTGGCATGATATATAGAGAGCCCATCAATTAGTGCAGGGGGCTTGGAAATACCTGCCACGCTTCGCTCAAAAGTCCCAGCATCATCCCAGGGCTGCATCACAAGTAAATATCCCTATGCAATTCCTGGCCTCAAGCACCCCTGAACGAGATAGGAGAGCTCATTATGAGCAGAAATCATGATAAATAGGTTTTTTTCATCTTTTTTTTTTAATATCAAGGCACATATGCTGGAAACTTTCCATGAAAGGAGTGATGCAACAGGAGTAAAGGTCCTGGATGCTGCCAGGATTGAGGAAAAGAGTCTAACAGGTAACAGGCTTTTATTCAGAATGGCTGGGTATAGTTTGGGAATTTGGTGGAAATTGCCATGAGAGAGTGCATCCTCCTGACAGCAGGACCTTGCCTGCAGGATCAATCTGTCTTGGATCCCCCCGCTGAAATATCACACTAGTGGAACAACTCTCACTCTGGCCCCACACCAGCTCACAGAGGTGGCAGTGACAGGCCTTGGACACCACCCCCCGTGGATCCAGGGCAGCTGCTTTCTTCAAGCACCTGTTCTAAATCAGCCCCTGGGCAGAGGAGCCACTTCACACCACAAACCAGCCTCCCGTGTGTCAGCTGGACCAGCGGTGTTTCACCCCCTCTGTGGTGGCTGTATCTCAGTGGGAAAGTGATTCTCCAGATAAATGGCAGATTGGGAGGTTTAACCCCAACTCCTGTTTGTCTCTGACTACTTGAATGTCTTGCAAAACAGAAACTTTGTAAACAAGCACAGGGGCTGGTTTGGAAACCGCTGTGGCTGCCTCCAAGTGATGGTTACTCACAGAAGGTGTTTTCCTTTAGGTGCATCTCCAAGCACAGGACTTACTTCAAGCACTTGCAGAGGTCGGGCTCTTGTGGACTTCACAGTCATTAAAGCATCTCCATGTATCCAGAAAGTAAATTGAATGTTTAAAGGTTGTCAATTTATAATTTTTTTAAATTTCAAAATTGGAAACAAAGGGGGGAGCAGTGAACTAGCCAGGGCTGGGCTTTGAAGAGGCAGCATCGAGCATTTAAATGAAATAGGTGTTAGAACCAGTGAAGCCAGTGATGGGAGTCAGCGAGGGCAGATGGGATCAGGGCTTTGGGGCAGGTCAGTGCAATTAGGATTGTGTTTGCACCAAGCTGAGCAGGACTCTGTAGGAGGGAGGCCAGAGAAGTGCAGCAATACAGAGAGATAAGAGCCCAGAGCTGGAGCTGTCTGGACAGGGAAGAGTAGGAGGCACCATAGAAATTTCCTGGGAGCTTATCACCGTGGGCCATCTTCTCCTCCTCTTTCACATCCGCAGCAGCCCTGGTGCCGCAGGACTGTCCGAGAGCCGCCCAGCCCCACCAGGGCAGGGGGTGGGGCTGTGGAAACACGGGCATCTGTAGCATTGCTGAGGCTGGCTCCGATGCTAAATCCATGAATCCACCAAGAGGCATTTGTGCCTCCATCCGTGCCGTTCCCGGTGGGAAAGGGCTGCTGGCTAAAAGCCGTCCCAAAGCATCACATCGTGTTCGGTCTCTGGAGAAGGATGGGGCTGAAATAAAATCCAGCAGCGTGGCCCCGTATGGGCAAAGCCTCAGTGGTGGGGAGGGACACCTCAGGTTAGCAGGGGGCCTTTCCAGCAGCACTTTAACTCTGTAGAGCCAGAGCTGGCTTTTAATAACCTAGGACCAGCTCCACAAGACAGACCCCCTTCAACTTATGCCCAGAGCCAGGAAGCCCAGGTAAGGAGCCAGGTAGAAATGAAATTAAAAGAGGTGGTCATTGTTGATGGTTATTCCATTCTGGGAGGTGCTTGGTTGTGCAGGGCAAAGCTCTGTGTGGGTTTTGCATTCAAATATTCACCTCACACCGCTCTCATATCATTGCTGTCGGCTGTTTTTTCCTCCAACTGCTATTAAAGTTGCTATTTGATAGGAGAACAAAAGACAAATAGGAATCATTGGTTCAAAACCTCACCATCTAAGCATGATCTTTCTAGACCAGGAACTCTAAGCCCCTGATCTGTGTGATATATAGTTTGGGTACAATAATATCTGCTGCAGTTATTATTACCTATATTACAAAGAGCTCAAAAAAAAAAAAAAAGTGAGAGATATTGTACACATGCTGGCTAGTTTCTCTGTTAGGGGGAGGGAAAAAAAAAGAATAAAAGTTTAATAAACGTGTGCTGTGTTGTGGATGACTTTGTGGCGACCTTTGTTGCAAATGGCCTATGCATGCGGAATAATGGTCTCCGTGCAGAGAGGGAAATGGCTTAGTGCTATCATCGTTGCCTCGGTAACCATCAGAGTCTCCATCTAGCAGAGAGAAATGAGTTATGAAAAGGCTTGAGTGAAGAAGGGATTAACACATGATCCCAGGGACAGCATGTCAATCAAAATCAGCGGAGAAATTACACTGCTCTATTTGAGAATGTCTCCGGAAACACAACCTCGGTGGGTGTATGTATGGGGATGTATGCAGGCGTGATGGAGAGACCTATGGCTCTCAGCTCCTATGGAATATATACATTTATATATATATATATATAAAACACAGTATATCTCAGATCACTGGTGTGCACGTGCACAAGCACCCCCTGCACACACATTCCCTGTACATTTGTGTCCAAACACACACATGAGGCGTCCCTCTCTGTAGGGACACACCTTTGTGATGCCCACACTTGCTGGGCTCCATGCTGTTCCAAGCAACCAAGTCAATGAAACCCACAATAATTTAATTTTTTTTTTTAATAATCCAAAATGCATATTTGATCCTGAAATTTTCTTATCCTCTCTCCTGTCCTTACCAGGCTTCATTGAAATGTCCATCATGGCATCCCTTGTTCCTGTAGGACAGCCCAGGGGCTGAACCCCCTGAAGTATCTCTTGTACCTCCAAAAGGAAGAGCAGAAGGGAAAGAATTTCCCTTATAACATGTTCAAAATGCAAAATCCAGGGCAATATGGAGACTCCCGCTTTCTCCTGAGAGTCCCAGTGGCTTCACCTGAATTTCTTCCCCCAGCACCACACTCCTGAGCTCTGCCACTTGTAGGTCAAGGGCATGGGAACTAAAGCCACGATTAACTCCCTCTTGGTTTTAGCTCCTGCAAGCTCTGTGCTGGTTCCAAATGCTGTTCAGCCGTGTGTGGCTGTGCACACATTTCCTATGGCCATTGTTTGCCCTGGTTCAGCTTTACATTACCTGGGACCAGAGTAAGTTTGCTGCTAGTGTCAGGAGCAAAATGTGATTGCTGGGAAGGGAGGACTCGTGTGGCCTTGGAGCTGAAGAGTGTGGCTGGAAAAGGCTTTGAGTATTTGTTCTGTTCATTGGCCACTTCAGTAATAGAAAAGTTTTTCTTCCAGGAAATTCTTTCTCTTTCTATTTTTTTAAAATTGTTTTTGAGTAGATTATTATTGCAGGCAAACGAGAATTTCACTTTGGTTTCTTCACTACTTGCTGTGCCCTCATGCTGGGCAGTGCAAGAGCTCTCAGGGGAGGGATTTTCCCCCTGAAAGCATTGCTGGGCCAGCTCTTGAGAGCCCCAGGTTTTCCCTGTGCTCATCACCCAGCATGTCCTGTTCACACCTGGACTCTTACATTGGTCCTGCATCCCTGCACAGCTCATCCCACACTCTACAGCTACAGCCACGGTCACTTTACAGCCATCCCTTTATGTTCCTTCTGTGCATGGACTCCTCTCCTGCCTCGTCCTGCCATTCCATCCCCACAGCAAAATACTTCTGTACATCCCTCTTTTTCCTAACACCCTGGTGGTGTTGTCCTACCTGAGTGTTCTCCTACCCATCAAAACTCATCCATCCATCACCCAAACGCTCTCAATTGTTCCCAAACACACACACACACACTCCCCTCTGATGGACAGGGACACCCCATGGCAGCCAGGGCCACCACTAAACCCTCTACCCAGGGTTTCCACTTCCCTCCACCACGCTGAAAACCTTGACCCTGGCTTTTTTAGGGGCTCTCTAAAGCCACCACCCTCTTCCTTAGCCCTGCTTGCTTTCACTTCTCTCGGGTTTATTTCCCCTCCGCTCCCACTCCTTCCCCCCTTCCCTTCCCTTCCCTCCCCCCTGCCACGTCCCCAGCCTCCCACACAAGTTTAAAGCCATCAGCCCAGCCAACGGTTAACCAAATCGCCTTGACCTCTCTGCTATTTGATATTCGCCTCCTTGACACTCATTTAGGAGCGCGCAGCGGTAAAGCAGACATTGGACAAGTCCAGCCTGAAACCAAAGCCCTATGAAAGGAGGAGAGAGATCAGAAGAACCTGATAGCTAGGAACTTGTTCTCTCCAAAGGCTTTCTGGACATTTTAGCCTGGATCAGGGGTCCGTGGAGCGCCAGTTCGTCGCCAAGCAGGGTGTAAACGTTAAATGTTAGCTATTTGTTCCAGAGATTGGCATGAAGATCGAGCCTTTCTGCCTCCTCTCCCCCCCGACCCCCCTCCCGCAGTCTCTCCAGCCCGTCCAGAGTCTCACAGACACTCATTCATTAGCGGTTTAATAACCCTCCCGACGTGATAACATCCTTTACTCCCGGCTCTGCGAGCGGAGGTGACCCTGGGGGTGGCCTGCTCACTCGAGGTGCTCCGGGGGGCGAGGGTCGGGGGGTACCGGCTACTCCCGACCCGGTTGTTGGGTGAGGAAAAGCATCTTCCCCACACCTCCCCCCACCACGCCAAAAAAAAAAAAAAAGCGCTCAACTTTGGTGCTGGAGTCCCTAAAAGCCGGCGGGGCGGCTCCCCCCAGGGGTCCCCGAGCCTGGAGGGGGACACGCACACGATGCCACCCCCACCCCGGCACCCAGTGTCCCCAGCCCGGCTCCGCCGCCGGAGCCCCCGGCGCCCTTCTCGGGTGATGCGGAGATGCTGGAGATGCTGGCGGTACCTCACCTGATCGAGCCCTATGTTATTTTAAATGGCTCTAATTTCACCATTTATCTCATTTGGCCCGTAACTGCGGATTCAGGCATCTGAAACAACCTTTCGAAACTCTGATTAGTTCAGCTTCGTTCAGTGCCTTTTCCTCCCTCTCCTTTCTCCCCATTTTTTTTTCCCTTCTCACTCCCTTTCTGCGCGACTTTCATGCGCTGCAGATAAGATATAAAATGCTCTATCGGGATCCTGTAATATTAAAGATCAAAAGTGGCATCAATTGAAGACCAAACGCGCGGAAAACAAAGGGGAAGGCAGGGAGATGTTCATCAGCTAATTACAACTGCAAATATTATGCAAATTTATCTTGGCACAGAAATGGAGAAAGCGAGTTTAAGTGTGGAGATAATGCTGGAATATTGAATGTTCAGCTAAGGGTGGGACGCGGTCCAATAAATTCATCTGAGGGAGAACCGGTATTATATATATGTATATTCCTATCAAATCATCTACACTTCAGACTGGGGGGGAGGGATATCAAAAATTGCGGTTATAATTGATACTTGAAATTCCTTGACAAATATTGCACAGAATATACGGAGGAGGAAGAGTAAGGAAGCCGAGATTAGCGTTCTGATGGGATTTGTGAAACACCGCGTGTGAAACGATGAATCTATAGCTGGGAGGGGGCGGCGTGGGGTCCCCCCCACTCCAGACCCCCAGACCCCAGATGGGAACCTTTCCCTTTAGGCAAAGGGGGAAACCAAGTTATTTTTCAACCTCATTTGAGAAGCGGCTCTGACTTCCTGGAAAAAGGACCGTGCTAGACCTGGTTAATGATTAAACACCGTCCCTGTGCCATGAGAGGCAGGAACGGATGAGAAGGAGCAAGGGAAACTTAAACCAAGACAGAACAGAGCTGCCAGCACCTGTCCCCGGAAATTTTAGCATCAGGACTGGCTGCACAGAAAAGAAAAAAAAAAAAAAAAAAAAAAAAAAAAAAAAAGGAAATATCCTCACCTAAACCAAAAAACAATCGAGACACAGCAAACTGACCAGGAAGAGGATTTTAGGCACCATTTTCTCAGAGGCGGGGATGCTGTAGCATCCCCCAGCCCCTCGCAGCGTTTCGAGGGGGTTATCCCAAACCCCGTTATCGGGTTTGACCCTTGCGGTGATTTTTTGTTGAGATCAAGTTTGGGGCTGAGTTGTTACCGTTGTGGGAATCCCTCCCTCCTCCCCCCCATCCTTCGGAATGGAGCAAAGGGGGTTTGTTCGCCACAGAAAATGTTTGAAATGCAGCTTTTCCCTGCGCAGGTGAGGAGGCAGAGCCCGGCTGCTGCTTCCCTTCAAGGATTCAAACGAATGCATTCAAATCCAGCAAAATATCAGATCTTCCCCTCCTCAGGCACACAAATATCAATAATTTCAGGTGAATGTTTCCCCCCACCCCTCCCTCCATCCCCTATTTCATTTCTGCAGCCAGAAACACAGCGCAGCGTTCATTTGCATACAAAGCAACACGCGGAGTTTCTCCAGTTTATGAGAAATGCCTTAAAAAAAAAAAAAAAAAAGGAGGCAGAGACGCAGGAAGAGAGAGGGGAGAGACTCCTCGCAGAAATCTTATCGATTTTTTGCTATGCATGTATTTATTTGGCAACGGGGCGGGGAGAAAAAAAAAAAAAAAGAAGAACATTATTGGCAGCCTTCCCTTTCAAAAAAAAAGAAGGGAAAAAAAGAGAGATGCAAATTGTATTTTATCTTAACCCGTGCTTTATTCAATGTTTATGATGCATTATCTCCCCCTTAAATAAAAATAAATAATGTAAAATTAGGATCACGGAGCCACAGAGAGGAGAAGCTCCGGTCGATTTTCTTAATTTCAGTCTGAAAGTGACACACTAATTAAAACGCCTCATCATCCCCCTCCAACTTCTTTTTATTATTATCAGATTTACCTTATATTTTCCCAATTAAAAAAGAAAAAAAAAATCAGTTTCGCTGCCCCCAGGATGAAACTAAACTAAAATACGGACCCACGATTTTTTTCCCCAACATTGCCCATCGCTTTCCGCCATCAGATTCATTGTGATGTATTAGATGCAATAAATTATCCCATGTAACAAAACATTGGGAGCTGAAAGGGTGATAATCTGGAAAGCAGAGATAAGGATTCATTATTCCGAATCATTATGAATCCAACGTTGCCTCTGACTTCTTTCTTAATCAGCTCCTCTGATCCTGGATATGTGAGCAGCACAGATAAGGAAAGAGTCATTTATAATTCTGTACCTCGTCTAATATTTAAAAAAAAAGTCAGAGGCAAGAAAACGCTATAAAACACAAGCAAGAGGCGGGCTCCGAATGAAATATCACTTCGATGTTGTTAGAGCCGCAGTAAGATTTAATTAAAATTCTCCTCTTCCACGTGCTTTATATATTTTTATAAATATATTTTGCACCTTGGTTGTAATGGATAGGAATTTACAATTGCGGCTGTTTGTTGGGGTCTGGCTTTGACTTTATTCCCAAGTCCCTAATCTGGGTGAATGGAAGATGTGGACGAAGAGAGAAAGAGCGTGGGGGGGCGAATATTTTAATTTTCGAGGGTCCCCACAGCCCCTCTGTCCCTCCCCAGCGCTCCCGCAAAGTCATTAGGTCGATCCTACCAATGTAGGCGGCCGCATTTAATGGAAATCGTTTTAAAGCGAATATACTCTGCACACACAAAGCCCAGGATCAATGCCAAAGCGCCTGATTTGGGGAGATCAAGAGGGAGGGTGCTTTCTTCCCCTCCTAGGAAACGTAGATTGCAACAGTGATATTAAAAAATAACCTCTCTGAGACTGTGTTTTCACAGCCGGAGAAGGGGGAATTATTGATTATTGGTAACTTTTCCCCGGGGTGGGGGCAGAGAGGGTGGGTTTTCTTTCCAGAACAGGAGAGGCAGTTTAATTATAGCAAATAAAACATCCTCTGCAGCCGGCAGAGCGGTTATCCTTAACAATAACTTATGGATTTTATTTAGGGAGGATTCGACTGCAAATCTTGGTTCAGGCGGAGCCGAAATCGATTGTATGTGCGGTGCGTATGTGTAGGTATTTATTTCCGTGTATGCCCGTCTAAATGTGTGCCAGGAGGAGAGCAAGAGGTGGGATCAAGCACATGCAGTGGGAGAATCACAGATTCCCCTAGCAAGTTGGAGAAAGCAAGGAAAAAATTTATTCCATATATTTATATATTATATATATACTCACACCATATAAACATTAAGCATAGATACATTCCATAAATATTCCACATAGATATATTCTATACACACACATACGGAAAAAAATACATATGTGTGTGCTTTTTTTTTTTTTTTCGTGTATTTATTTATTTAAATGACCTCCGAGTATCTGACTATTTCTTTGAATGTATATTTGGACCTCAACTGCAGGCAACGAGGCTGGTCTGTGATATTTATGATAAACCCCGGGTGCCATTTAAAGCCTCATTAGTTATGTTTAACCTTTGAATCACCGGCCATCGTGGCTGGAAATGAACTTCGTGGTGCGGGGTGGCTGCAGGAAGGGGGGAGATGAGTGTGGATGCGCCTGCGCCTGTGCCCAAATTCTCTCTCTCCCCTCCCGCCCCGCAGCAAGCCCCAGCCGGAGGAACAGAGACAATAGTGAGGGGACTCCATCCCCGCTGTTTTCCCAAGCGGTTTTTCCAGGAGGACTCTTGATTTTTCGTTTCCCCACCTCGCGCCCCCCCCCCCCCCCTCCCCAGTTCCACGATGTGCTCGGACAGCCCGGATCCAGCTCCCACCCCTGCTTTTTTATTTTTTTCTCTCTTTCTAGGCAGTTTTGAAGGGATCCGGCATCGTCTTCCAGCATGATCTCGTCTCCCACCCTCAGCACTGTTTTGGGGAGCAGAAGATTCCACAGGGATTTTCCCAGCGCTGTGATGAGGAGCACACCCCTCGAGTGTTTTCAGCTGTATTCTCCTTTATTTTTTTCTTAACCCATACCCCATACCCCGCAAGGATTTACCCCCGGCTCGTCCACACGGCTCAGTCCAAACCACACAAGCTTCGTGGCTTTAAAATCTTATTTTTCGAAGCATTTCCTTAGCAAAAGGCACATTTCTTGTCGGTGGTAAATGGGCTCAACCCTCCTCCCCTCGCCGTTGGGGTGCCCGAGCTGTTTCCATCGGTGTTTGGCGCTGGGAAGGTTCCCTTCGTGGCTCTAATGAGTTTTAAGTTATTACCTTAATTGAATGTGTTTTCTAAAGATAGAATTGGGAGGCGATCGCGTTACCTTTCACCTCAAAGAGAGTCACTCTAGAAGCAGCGATAGCGAACTCCCAACGTCAGCAGAAAAACCCAACAATATCTCTCCAGGACCAGGAGGGTGTGTATACGCATATATATTTATTTTTGACCCCTAAGTGACCAATTTTGGCCCCACTTTCTGAAGCTCCGGGACCCCGCGCTGCCGGGATGTGCCCCAGGGTGTGAGCCGGGTACCACGGAGCCGGGCCGGGGAGGGCGGCTCTGCATCCCCCCAGCACCAGCGGGGTCCCACTGGAGGGGCCTGGGAACCGCCACACGCACCTGGTTTATCCCTGGAAATAAAGCTTTACTGCAGGTTTATTCCCGAGTAAGCATCTTTACACTGAGCGTGGATGTGGAGCGTGGGGGTTTTTTTTCTCCCTCCCCAGTCGGACGTGGCTGCCCATCCCGAGAGGTGAGAGTGGCCATTCCCAGACGTGTTTTCCGTAGATAAGCCCTCTCCCATCCTCCCCAGGCTGGTCCTCCATGTCTTGTCTAGTTCTGGTAGCAGGACGCCCACCCATTCCGAAATGAGCACCCAGCCCTAGCGAATAAAAATATCATCACCAAAACCTGGGGAAGTTTACTTGTGAGCAAATCTGCCCGTGGGTGGAGGCTAACGGGGGAGAACACTGAGGTTGCAGCATTAGATTTGGGGGAGTGACATGAGTGGGGGGTTAAATGTGGAAAATCAGAGCCCCCTCCCCTTCTTCTGTCGGTTCCTCCATCTCCTCATCTCTGAAAGATCTGGGGCATCCTCCGGAGCCTGCGGCGTGGCCACAACCCGGCTCCCTGGCTTCTGCTGCCCCTACAGCACTTTAAGGGGACTGTGTGTTTATCTTCTCTCCATCCCCAGCCCTTGAAACCCCCCCAGGTGTTCCTGGGGGAAGGATGCTGAGGAGCGGGCAGGGGGCTGCAGATTCCCCCGGCCCGTCCCTTTCGCTCCGTATCGGCCCCGCGTTCCAGCCCGTGGAGTCTGAAGGGACAGACAGGGGGACACACTGGACCCCCAGGGCTGGGGCCGACCCCTCCGATCTCCCTGCAGAGGTGCTGCACTACTGCCCGCGGCCGGGAACCTTCCTCGTCCCGAGGAGGAGTGGGAGACAGGGGAACAATCCTCCTCCCACCCCGTTCCCGGAGCGCCAAGGGAAGCGCGTCCATTATGATTATTTTCTTTTCTATCTGCATCGTGGAGCCTTACACAGATACATACTCAAACGAAAAATTTAAAAAAAAAAAAAGCAGACAGGAGAATAGGGTCATTAAAAATCCCCCCGGGAGGAGAAAGGGGTACAGAGAAGAACCAGCGCCTTGTCGCTAATGTCACCACTTTTCCTCGAAAGCTTTCGATGCAGCGGAGCGAGCCCCGGCGTTATTTGTATGATCATATGCTTAATTACATTTTCCCCCGTCTCTTCCCGGCGTTCCCGGCTCCCGGCGCTGACAGTCGCTCCCGGGACGGGTTACATCACGCTCGCACCGCTGTACCTGGCGCGTCCCCCTGGCCCTGCCCCTGTCCCCCCCACCTCCACCTCCCCGCCCCATCGATGGGTGTGTAAAGAAATGGCCCATCATATTCCTCTCACTCCTGCTCTGCCCTTTCCCAACCCGGAAGAGCTCTGATCTTCAGCCCAGCCCGGAGGAGGAGGAGGAGGGCAAGGGTGGGCGTTCGGAGGATGCGGCTCCCCCAGGTTTTCCCCCTCGGTGAGAGCTTGCGACATGCCAGCAGCGGCTCCGCTCGTCCCGCACTCCTGCTCTGAGCGCTCCAGCGGAACCGGACAAAATCAAAAGCATCTGCCCAGGTCAGTGAACACCGATTTGTCTGTCCGTGTGTCCCCCCATACCACCCTCCTCCTTTTTTATTTCTTTTTTTTTTCTTTTTCTTTTCTTTTTTTAATTTTTTTTTTTTATTCATTCTTCTTTCACTCCTTCTCCACGTGGAGGGCACTAGGATGGGGAGCTCGACTCAAAGGATTTGAAACTCAGCCCCGACCTCCCTTTATTGCTTAGGGTGGATGGAGGGGACAGCCGAGTTTTCTCGGTGACCTTGAGGAAAGCCCCCCGGTCTGTAAGGGAGAGATTTTTGGGAAGCTGGGGAATAGAAGATGTTTTACCCGTGGGTGTTGGGGGCAAAGGAGTGAGGCTGTCTTGGCCGGGGCTGGGAGATGGGACACGGCAGTGACAGAGCTGGGATGAGATATATTAATCTCAGGACGGGAATGGATTTATAGCCGAGAAATGCGGGGCCTTTCTGTGCCTGGCTTCGTACCTATGTGCATATAAATATATATTTGTGTATATTTATATTGTGTATCTGGACCCATATACTCTGTGTATCACTCTATATACAGCGATATTCATGCGGGCAGGCGTGTGCCGATGGCTGCGGTTCTGTGCTCTTCCCACGAATAGCTCAGATTTGATTTGATTCTGTTAAGTTGATATGTGCTGTATAATATAAAATATATCCTGTATATGTAGTACTCTATCTCTTCAGGTTAAAAATATCTGTATATAATACATAACAAGAATACTGTGCTTCTGCTAACCAACAGAATATACTTCGGGCGATTTTCCGCAGACATTTCTCCTTTTCATACCTTAGAAACGCAAAGCAGAGCTACCCTAGAGGTGTGTGGTTAAGGCAGGCTGGGATGAGGAGGGAGATGGCTCCGCTCCGAGGCCAGACTCGCACCTTCCCCGCGGCTCCTGGTCCCGCGGAGGGGATCCGCGGGCCGGGCCGGGGTGGACTCTGACAGGACTGGGGCCTGAAGGGCGAGAGCAGAGTTTCCCCTCTCTGCCGGCATCCCTCTCCTCCTTCCCCGCCTTGTAGGAGAATTTTTCACCCTCCAAACCGTGCGGAGGATATTTCGGGAGGGAGCAATGAGAATGGCTTGTGCTGTCAAAAAAATCCACATTTTCTGTCATCGAGCGTTTTGAAAACAGAAAGGGGAGAAAAATCTATCTATCTATCTATCTATCTATCTATCTATCTATCTATCTATCTATCTATCTATCTATCTATCTATCTATCTATCTCAGCTCCTCTTACCTTCACGTGTCCGTACAGAGGCAGCGGGCTCCGAGTGACGGATTTTAATGAAACCGGATAATTAATAACCACCGGCCCTGCTTGTTTTCTCCATTATTTATGGGCCGCAGGTGCGGAGCGGGGGAGCCGGGACCTGTCGGTGCCGCGGGCAGGGGCTGCTGCTCCGACGAGGCGGACACGGGTCCCACCTCCCCGGGATGAGTCCCCGGACAGACAGGGGGACAGAGAGGGTCCCGGCAACCTGGGGGCCCCGGGGAAGGAGAAACGGGCTCTGGGAAAGGAAGGAAGGAGGGGAAAGGGAAGGTCTACCCCCACCCCGCCGCGGCATTTTGCTCCCGGCTGGGGCGAAGCGCTTCCTTCTCCCGGGGATGCGAATTTTCTTTTAAGGAGCCGAGGGGAGCGTTTTAATTTCAAGGGGGAAAATAAGGCGAGAAGGTTTTTCCCGGCAGGGGCAGGTAGGGAGTGAGATGCGGAGGAGGGGGAGCACCAGGCTGGGGGCTGCTCTGCCCCCCGGATGCGGAGGGCATCGCCTTGTGCTTGGCCGGGGGCGGGACAGCATCTCGGGGTGCCTGTATGTGCTCCTCAGGGGAATTCGGGGTGCGGCAGTCCTCTCTTTCGAGCGAAAAGAAATCGTGCGCATTCTGACACCCTCGGTACCATTTGAATTTTGGAGCCTCTGACGGTAAATGCGAGCCCCACATTTACGGAGTGGGTTGTCACCGTGCCGGGCGACCGTGTCGTGCGGGGTTACAGCCGCTGGGGTCTGCGGGCACGGGGGGTTTGTTTTGGGGGGTGCTAGAACGGCTCTAAATTGACAGCAGCCGGGCGCTTGCCGGAGTAAATCGCTCCGGTTTTAACCCGGGGAGGTCGGGATATGCCCCTGCGTCTCACCAAGGAGCTGGTGTTAGTTCTGCCACCTCCTCTTACTCCAGTCGGCGGGCCATTTGTGTTTTTTTTTTTCTTTTTCTAAGTCCCGGGGTAATTTCTGCTTGTGGGGCGGAAAAAAAAAGAAAGGGAAGGAAAAAGAAAAAGACAAAAAGAATCCTTAAACGCGTCAGCAGCTTCTCCTTCTCCGTGGGGTGCGAGGAAAACAGCTCTTGCCGGGTTTAAAGCTCGCAAGATGCTTTAATTCGCCTTCAAATCTATCTCTCAAAACGGTCCTGGGAGATAAAGCAAAATCGAGAGACCCGAAACAAACCGACTCCCCCTATTCCCTCCTTCATTTTTTAAAAATTTTTTCCTCTATTGAGCACTTCTTTAACCTCGCCGTAATTTGGAATGGATGTTCAGGTGATATGCTGGCTTTTTTCTTCGCTTATTTTTTAATTTGTGGGGTCGAAGACTTTCGGGAGCGGTGCCCTGCAGCGATAGCTGTGCCCGGTGCTGGGCACCCGGGGACCCGCTCCAGGGTCGGGAGCCGCTCCCGCAGCCGGGAAAGGAGAAAAAAAGGGGAGAATGGGGTAAAATGGGGAGGTGGAATAAAAGGGAGATGGAGAACCCCTTGACAAAGTGCACTTTTGCTGTCTGAGAAAGGAAAAGGTGAGGGGGAAGGGAGAAAAGGGACTCACCGGGTTGAGCTGAGCCGGGGCTGTGTGCGGAGGTGGGGAAGGGAGCTGGGACCCGCTTGGATCCTGCCCGGAGCAGGACGGGGCACCGGCAGAAGGGGTGACACGAGTCCCCCTCCCCTTCTCCCTCTGCCCGGCTCCTCTCCGCGCAGTTTGGGGAATGTGTCGGGGGGAGAGGTCGCCCCTGGGACTTGCGGAGCCGGTTTTTGATCTTTCTCAGACCTTTTTTTTTTTTTTTTTTTTTTTTTACCTCCTGCAGTGTCCCGGGGCAGTCGCCCTCCTCTCAGCTTCAAAGAAGGGGGGGGAGGAGGAGGGAAAGAAAAGTCCCAGTTTCTCTCCTCCCAATTTTAATTCTTCGAATTTCTTTTCTACGGCACAGCAGGGTTTTCCCCTCTCTCTTCCCACCCCTCCATCAAATAACATCATTTGCGCTGAAAAAAAAAAAAAGTGTGTGCGTCTGTGTGGGTGGTGGTGCACGAAGGGAGAAAAAATTGGACCCGGCGTAATCAGCCGATGATTTGTTCTCTCTTTGAATTTGCATGGCTCGGCACTTCTTTGTGCCGTGTTTATGTTTCCTCTCGATCTTCACGAAGGGGAGATAACTGAATTATTAGAAAAGAACGGAAATGTGTACGCACGTATTTAAAAAAAAAAAAAGAACAAAAAAAAAGAGCGAGAGAGATTAAAAAAAAGAAAAACCACCCATGTGGCTGGTTTCGAAGCGGAAGGGAAGCGAAGGCTCATGTGGGATGGGAAAAGGGAGAGGTAGAAATGCCAGTCTCTCTTTCTCTTTGACGATTATTATTATTATTATTATTATTATTATTATTATTATTATTATTATTATTATTATTATTATTATTATTATTTTAATTTCCCAGCTCCTAGCTGGAGGGATGTTGATTACCGTTTAAATGATAAAGGGGCAGGGGGGGCTGGTGGCCTTGAGGAAGTGGATCATAATTTCTGCCTAATTCACTAAGGGAGAAAAAAAAAACCCCAACAAAATATTGCCTCTTCTCTGGGCCTTTGTTTAACCCGAGATTATCTCAGCAGCCTGACCAGGGCCCAGTGCCCTCCCGGCGGGGCCATCCCGGGGACTGGCAGGCTCCGTGCCCCGGGAGGGGCTGCCCCAGCCGGGGAGGTGGCAAAGGGCTCACAACCCTGGGTCTCTCTCCCTCGGCAAGAGAGCACGTTGCTGTACATAGGCAAAAAGAAAAAAAAAAAAAATTAATAATAATCTTCGGAGCTCTGCCCTGGGCCGTGTCCTCTCCATAACCCCCCGATTCCTCGCTCCCGGCTGTTTGTACAGCTTTACCTGTACTATTCTGGTACCCTAGGAAAAAAAAAAAAAAAAGCCCAGCCCGACAAACGTAACTTAATCCCCTTTCAGTCAATTGTCGTTTAAAAGGGGGCTAAAGGAGAGGGGGGAGAAGGGGGAGACTGCCTGTCCCCGCCCCGAGGTGCCAGTGGTGGCGGTGGGCACCAACGAGGACGGAAGAGCGGCTGGCCCTGGGTCCCGGCTCCAGAATAGCTTTGCCTGTACCTGCTTTAACAGGCAGACCCGAGGGAGATTTAAAAAAAAAGGGGGCGGCAGCTTTAATGCCTTTTGACTGGTCATTTTTAGGGGAGCGGTAGGCTGGGGGGCTGCCCCATCCCACCAAGTTTGGGATTTTGTTGTTGTTGATTCTATCTGGGTTTTTTTTTGTTTTTTTTTTTTTGGTTTTGTGGGTTTTTTTTTTTTTTTTTTCTCTTTTCTTAATTTCCCTCTTTTCGGGTCTCTAAGTGACAATAAAGTCCAAAGCGTTTTCTCGTGACCTTCTAGAGCAGAGTTATCCCCATTCTCCCCATCCTTTCTCTAGCTAGGAGGGATGCTGGAGCCCCGCTCCACGCAGCCCCTTCCTTGCCCCCACCCCCCGGCAGAATTAACCCCCGAGCCCCCGACCCTTATCTGGCGGCTGGTGGTGAGCTTGGGGCTAATTGCTCCAACAATGGGCTCCTATTAACGCCGAGCTGTCACTGGAAACCCTGCTGGGGGCTGCCGGGGGGTGGGGGGAGAGGTGATGGATCTGTAGCCACAGCCTGGGAAAAGGACGGTCAAGGCCAGCGCTCCTCTCAAAACCCCCGGGGATCACAGGATAATCCGGGATGGGAAAAACGATGGGTTTGCTCTTTTTCTTTTAATTTTTTTTTGTGTGTGTGTGTGTTTTTTGGGGTGTTTTTGCCCTCCCCACCACGACTTCCTCCCGGCTGGGATGAGGATAGGGAGATCGAGTGTATCGAGGACGGGTTGAAAATAAAGGTACAGCCTAAGCAAACTACATTTGAAAGCTGGTGTCCTCCTCCCGCAGCCGGGGCTGTGGCTGCGAGGGACAGGCAAGGAACAGGGTCGAGCCTTGCCACCCCTGTCGGGGCAGGACGGAGCCCTCAGGGCTGATCCCATTTATGCTCCGTGGGACTTGGTGTAGTTATTGATTTGTTATTTTATTTTACTTATTTATATTTTTTTTGCGTTATTAATTTCATTTGGCATTAATAATTCCCTGCCCTCCAAACAACTGAAGGAAAGTGGTTTCTTCTCTACCTCCGGACAGGGCTGAAGGCACGTTTTAAAATGGTTTAGCAATTTTGTGACCTTCGGATGGAAATTCCCCTCCTGTGATCCCACGGCTGTAGGTCTCAGGGCTGTAAGCGCCGGAGGGAGCGGGGGTGGGAATTTCAGCTTACCTGCCCAAAGATCTCAGCTCGCATTAAGGCCCCCCCCAATGTTAAAAGACACAAAGTGACTTTTCCCAAGTGTCAGAAACCCCTCTGACCCTCAGGGTGTGCTTGGGGTGTGAGGAAATTTGGGGAGCGGGAATAAAGCAGCAAATCCCGGGGAGACACTTCCCGCTCGAGTCCATAAAATGCTTCAAGTTGGGGAAGGGGATGGCGGGAAGAGAAAAGTTTGTGCTCCGGGACGTTGCTCCCCTCTTCACTGTCCTCCTCCTCTCCGAGGAATCCCCCACTCCCGGAGGAAGAGGGGGGGGGGCAGGAGACCACCCTGGTGCTGGGACACCCTGGCCCCCACACACCGGGGCAGCCGAGGGGCATCCTGGAAAGTGCATCAGGACAGACCGCGCCGTTTTCCCCTCCGTTTCATCCTTCTGCACCCCAATTCCTGGAGTATGGAAAGGAAGAGGGGACACCTCACAAAATAAAAAGCCTGCAGGCAAAGCGTCTCCTCTGAGGGGAGAGAGGAAACACGAGCTTTCCCGGAGCGGGTTAAAGCCCCCGGCTCGGGGAGGGCCATGAGCATCCCCCTCCTGTCTCCCCCTTCCCCCTAATGTTGTTCTTACTGCCCCCGGGCTCCATGCTCGGCCCGGGCGGCGTCGGAGAGGCTGGGCAGCTCCGGGGAGCACCGAGCCCTGTCCCCGGACAGTTCTGGGTGGGGGTGACCTGCCAGCCCCTTCCCGGCCCGTCCGCCCTCCTCACCCGGCACCTTTCCGCGGTTCTCCCCTGGCTGGGCCGCACCGACCCTAACGCGTCGCTGGCTCAAGGCTCTTATACCAGTCTTGGTCGGCTTCTTTTTTTAAAAAAAATATATATGTTCATGTCCACGCGTGAAAGCTCTGTCCCCACGCCCAAAGGCGATGGGCTGCACCGAGGGCTGAAACCTGGGCTTAAAATGGGCACCCTCGAGGATCCGAAGCATCCATCCGTCCATCCATCCATCCATCCATCCATCCATCCATCCATCCATCCATCCCTCCGACGGGAGGCTTGGCTCCTCCGGCTGTCGAGGAGCGGGGCCGGCGCAGGTTGAGCCCAGCCCGGCCCCGCTGACCGGAGGCGGCCCCAGCAGGGCACCGGCCCCGGAGCTGCGGAGCCTCGGGTTTTAACGAGACCCTCCGGTATAAAAATTCCGGAGAGTCGCTCCCTCCCGCATCGCTCTGGCCGGCGTGTGGACACAGCGTGCGGAGCACCAGTGAGTGACTCGTTCTAGTGCTTAAAAAAAAATCAATTTCTTTCTTTCTTTCTTTCTTTCTTTCTTTCTTTCTTTCTTTCTTTCTTTCTTTCTTTCTTTCTTTCTTTCTTTCTTTCTTTCTTTCTTTCTTTCTTTCTTTCTTTCTTTCTTTCTTTCTTTCTTTCTTTCTTTCTTTCTTTCTTTCCTTTCTTTCTTTCTTTCCTTCCTTCCTTCCTTCTTTCCTTCTTTCCTTTCTTTCTTTCTTTCTTTCTTTCCTTCTTTCTTTCTTTTTTTTTTTTTTTTTTTTTTTTTTTTTTTTTTTTTTTTTTTTTTTTTTTTTTTTTTTTTTTTTTTTTTTTTTTTTTTTTTTTTTTCTTTTTTTTTTTTTTTTTTTTTCTTTTTTTTTTTTTTTCTTTTTTTTTTTTTCTTTTTTTTCTCTCTTTCTTTCTCTCTTTCTTTCTTTCTTTCCTTCCTTTCTCGTGCCTTTTGTCTCTCTCTCATCCCACCCGCTCTCCCTCGTTCTCCCCTGTCCCGCTCTGTCCCTCCCTGTCCCCTCTATCCCCCCCTTCCTGCTCTGTCCCGGTCCCGTTCCCGCCGGGATGACCCCGGGGTGCCGCTAGGGGATGCCCTGGCTCAACGCAGCGCCCGGCGCGGCCGCCGGGCCTCGGGCTCTCAGCCAATCATCGCTGCCGGGGGCTGGCGAGGCGCGGGCTCTCAGCCAATCAGCGCTGCCGGGGCCGGCGTCCCAGTTCCTGCTGGCCGCCCATTGGCCGAGCCCGCGGGGGGCGGGGCGGTGGCGGCGCCCGGGGGTCCCGTCGGTCCCGGCCCGCCGCCCCCGCCCGGCCCTGCCCGCCCAGAGGGGCGAGAAGGGGAAAAAAAAATTCCCTAAACCTCCCCAAACTTGGCCGTTGCTGCGCGTTTGTATCCTTAAAAATAACAATAACGAAATCCTTTCTGAGCCGCGCTGCTGGAGGAGGGAGCTTTATTCCAGGGGGGAGCCCCCCCCGGTCCTGCACCTGCCGGCACATCCCTGTTCCCGGGGGGATCCGAGCCCGCTGGCATCCCCAGGGCTGTCCGCTGGAAAAGCCAACCCGTGCCCTGCACGCACCATCTCTCCGGGGCTGGCCACTCGCAGAGTTCCTTGGGACAGCGGGAAAACTTCATTTCCCCCTTAAAAAAAAAAAAAAAAAAAAAAAAAAGAGTAGAAAAATTTCAAAAAACAAATAAAACAACAAAAGGTGGAGGGGGGGGAGAATGAGCAGAAGTTTGTTGCCGGGGGGTTCCCGCGGGGGCGGCCGGAGCGCCCGGCCGGTCCCCTCCTCAGGCTCCGCCTCCCCCGGGCTTATGACACTGGAACCTCCTTAAGTTGCGTCTCGCCACAGCTGTCTGTAAGCACTGAGCCGGCTGGCGCCATCCTGCTCCTTTCAGAAAGAATGCCTTCCCTGTAAAAAAAAAAAAAAAAAAAAGAAAAGAAAAAAAAAGAGGAAAAAAAAAAAGAAAAAAAAGGGAGAGAGAGAGGGAGGAAAAAAAGTAGGGAAAAAAATAGGGCGAGCGAGCACAATCTGATCTGATCAAGCACTTTCAGCTTCATCCCTCCTGGGTCACATACTGCTTCTCCACCAAGGTTTGTGCGGAATTTCTTTAGCAACTTGTCGCTTTTTATTTTTTTCTTTTTCCTCCCTCTCCCCACCCTCCTTTTCTCCTCACTCCTTCCTTTCACCCCCACTCTTCTCCCATCTCTTTACCCCCTCCTCGATTTCCCCCCTAGCCCTCCTTTCTCTTTTCCCCCCGTTCCCCCCTTTCTCGGTTGCATAATAATTAATGAGCAATCAAAGTGACTCTGGGCTGTGCAGCAGCGAATGGCACAAGTTCTCACCGGCTTAAGCCACTGGAGCTTCTCAGGTGCAAATGGAGCAAATAAAAAAATAAACAAACAACCGCGACGACACAAAAAAAAAAAAAAAAAAAAAAAGAAAAAAGCTAAAAAACCTCCTAAACCTAAGGAAAAGTAAGAGCTGGGCGGCAGGAGCGCGGTGGGAGCTGCTGGGCTCCGCTCCGAGCCGTGAGAGAGCGAAAGAGAAAGAGGCGCTGGGAGAGGTGGGTCCAGGGCAGAGCAGGCGCTTCCCAGGGATGGCTGCCGAGGGATGGGATGGGTTTTCTCCTGCCTAAAAAGTCAGGTGCTAAAGTTCAGAACTTCTCAAGTACGTTTCTCTCCCTCTCTCTCTCTCTCTCTCTGCTCCTTCCCTTTCCTCTTTCTCGTTACAGGTGATCAAAGAAGAGAAACATCTGCAACAGAGCGGAAGAAACGAGGGGATCTCGCTTCGTAGAGAAATTTTTCCCCTGAGATTTTTTTTCTGTTTTCCCTTTTTTCTCCCTTTTTTATTTTAATATTTTGCTTTTTTTTTTTCTTGCCTTTTTTTTTTTTCTTTTTGGAATCGATCGTTTATCACCATAACCCCTACTCCCTTCCACTTTTAAACCAAACCTAACCAGAAACATCCCCAAACAAACTCGCCGAGCACTTTTTTCCCCCCGCCCTGCATAACTCCGGCAGCGTCTCCCGCTCCGATCTCAAGCCCTCCGCGCCTTGCTGAGGAGGAGGAGGAGGAGGAAGAGCAGCGGCAGAGCAGAGCGAGGAAGATGGAGGTGTCCACGGACCAGCCGCGGTGGGTGAGCCACCACCACCCGGCCGTGCTCAATGGGCAGCACCCGGACTCGCATCACCCCTCGCTTGGCCATACCTACATGGACCCCACGCAGTATCCTCTCGCCGAGGAAGTGGATGTACTTTTTAATATCGACGGACAAGGCAACCCCGTCCCGCCGTATTACGGCAACTCCGTGAGAGCCACGGTGCAGAGATACCCCACGGCCCACCACGGTGAGTGCCCACGCCAGCCCCGGCCCCCACGGGCCGCTCCCGGTCCTGCCCCGGTGCCGGTGCCCCGAGCCCCCCGCTGCTGTCGGGCAGACCCTCTCCTGCCGCCGGGGAAACTACGTCACGGGTGGATTTTGGGGTTGGCTTATTGGAAATAAATAAAAATTCAGGCTTCCTTCCTTTCTTACTTTCTTTCACTTTCTTTCTTTTTTTTCCTTTTTAAAATTTTCTTTCTCTCTCTCATTCTCTCTTTTTATCTGACATCACTCTTCCTTCTCTCTTCTTTCCCTCTCCCTCGCTTTCCTTCTGTTTCTTTTTCATCTTCCTCTTGATTTCTTCCTCTTCTGCCCCCTTCTCTTTCGCTTTGGTTTCTCCCCCCTCTCTTTAATTAGGTTAACAGTTAGTGTTTTCATACTGTGTTTAGTTTTTGCACGATTAAGCTGCTCTGGGGAAGCAAAGCAAGCTGGAGAGCAGGGGTGTGAAAATGACCCCGCTGTCCTCACGCTTGGGCTATTTAATTCTCACTTGGTGAGCTTGTTAGGCTTGGGACGAAAGTTTTGTACCCACACCCAGGGCAGCACCATGGCGTGGGTTTAAAATAAGAAAGAAACTAAAAAAATATAGCCCGTGTTGTAATTAGGTATCAGATCTGGTATGTTGTCCTGAGGGTCCTGCAGGAAGGTAATGATCCACCATGTGAATCTTGTTCCTGGGTCACAGCTCTTAGAAAGGAGGTGAAATACCTGAGGCCGATGGGGCCCAGGTCCAAGGAGGGATGAGTACTTTGGTGCTATCTTTTATGAAGAATTGCAGAGATTCAGTATTTATAGCTGGAGTTTGCCTGGATGATTTAAAAAAAATAAGGAGAAAAAAAATTTAAAAAAATAAAAAACGAGGGAAAAGAACAGAAGGTGGTTTGTGAGGCCGGACAGTGATCTCTGTCGCGGCGAAATC
The DNA here is from genome assembly GCA_037013685.1 of Acridotheres tristis. Taxonomy (NCBI): domain Eukaryota; kingdom Metazoa; phylum Chordata; class Aves; order Passeriformes; family Sturnidae; genus Acridotheres; species Acridotheres tristis. The sequence goes on from CM072885.1 coordinate 4,084,119, forward strand.
TAAATCCCCGAGGTTTTCAGTGGAAATAACCCCAAAATCATGGAGTAAATGGGATGAGCAGAGTGGAGATGGAGCCGAGCGGAATCAGGAGGCTGCTCCCAGCCCTCAGCAACTTGTTGAGTGTGAGCCTGCATTAGACTCCGCTCAGTAACTGCATTGTTCTGCTATTAGTCCCTTTAAAACAATTATTTTTAAGGATCAGCAGCCTTTGTCCTTTCTTTCTTTTCTTCCCTTTTCATTTCTTTTTTTTCCCAATATATCAGCAGAAAGTGGAAATGCGGTCTCTCTGATCTAGCTTGAATATTATTTACTATGCTACTTCCTGGAGAAGATAATGAATCTTGACCCTTTCTATTCGTATAACCCACCTTCCCTTCCTTTCGAGCAGCGACTTTCAGTATTGTTCACGAGTGCCTGGTATGGTGAAAACCAGTTTGGAGCTTTTCTAGACACACACGAGCTCCCATGCAAACGTATGTGTCCACCCTGTAACTATCTGTGGCTCTATACGTCCGAGTTTGCATCTCTCCTTCTGCATATTTAGCAATCTCTGTACCCATATCACAATGCCTACAGAGGTTAAGGATCTCTAGGTATCAGAGACTTTCCAGGACTTTATTATCAGGCACGAACTTCCCTTCCAGTTGAATAACTGTGTTTTCCATGTTACAGCCTTTTGCTCAAGTTACTGTGGATTTGGCTAGATTTGATTCTTTGGATATATTTTTCTATTTGTTTAGCAAGGGCCGAAAATAATTTAAAATATTAGGTACAAGCCCTTAAGAACATTTATAGCCAAAGGGAAAAATATTTGACTGCGGAAATCTAGTGGATTTTTTCCCCCCACAAAGTCCAGGTCTGTATTTTAAAAGACAAATGAAGTGTCCCTTGTCACAAGAAGGGTATGGAGCGTTTCTTTTAGGGCAGTTGGTGCCCTCTGCGTGTGCCACAACATCGAGAAAAAACCGTCTAACATTTCTGTGCAGTCTCGTGGAAGAAGAAAAGACAAACTGAGTGGTTTGCAAAGTTTATCAGTCCCGTTGCAAAGGTTATTGTCATGTCTGTGGGAATTTTCTGGTCTTCTTCGTTTGACCAGAGAATTCCCAGGGTTTATAGCTCACCGCTCTGTTCAGAAAATCATTTTCCACCTAAGAAAAAAAATATTTCTGCAGTCGGGACTTGGCAATTTCACGCAGGATCTTTGCTTCAAAGTCTTCGTGGGATTGCCTGGAAAACGGAGAGAGTGGAGCAGAGCTTGCCAAATCCCGTGTCACAGGGCTGGCAGCCTGCTTGGAGGGTCCAGACCCCAAAATCCGTTCCTCAACAGGACCGAAGCTGCCACCCGTGATCTTATAGCTTTTAAAATTTAATTTTAAAAGAGGAACGGAGTTTCTCATCATATGTAATTTTCATTGCTTCCACCGCATGCTGAGCTCTTTGGGAAGGACAAGGGGTGGTGGTGGGGGAAGCAAGTCCCGGGACCCCCACGGGGGCTTTGCAGGGTGGCAGAGGGATGTAACCGACGTGTCTCCGTGTTTTCTCCGAGCAGGGAGCCAGGTGTGCCGCCCTCCGCTGCTGCACGGCTCGCTGCCCTGGCTGGACGGGAGCAAGGCGCTGAGCAGCCATCACAGCGCTTCCCCCTGGAACCTCAGCCCCTTCTCCAAGACATCCATCCACCACAGCTCACCGGGACCTCTTTCCGTCTACCCACCCGCCTCCTCTTCCACTTTATCCGCCGGCCACTCCAGCCCGCACCTTTTCACCTTCCCGCCGACCCCTCCTAAAGATGTGTCCCCGGATCCGTCCATCTCCACCCCCGGCTCCACCGGCTCCACCAGGCAGGACGAGAAGGAATGCATCAAATACCAGGTGTCCCTGGCCGATACCATGAAGCTGGAGTCCTCTCACTCTCGGAGCAGCATGGCCTCTTTAGGAGGAGCCACCTCCTCCGCTCATCACCCCATCACTACCTACCCACCGTATGTCCCAGAATATGGCTCTGGACTTTTTCCCCCCAGTAGCCTCTTAGGAGGATCGCCAACCGGGTTTGGGTGTAAATCGCGACCAAAAGCACGGTCAAGCACAGGTAGGGCTTTTGGCTTCTTCATCCCTGTTGCTCGGGAGAGGAAGCTGTGGGGGGGAAAATTGGGGGGCAAAGGGATGGGGCTGACCCCTGGCTCCCCGCTGCACGCACAGACATGTGCTCAAGCATCCGTGTGATGAGCAGCAGGGGCTGAAGCCCTCGTGGGCTGACACACGACACTTCACCTTCCCCACAGGATGCTCTGTTAGGTTTACAACCAAATTCCCCCTTGTCCAACCCTGGCTGGGGATAGAACCAGGCCCAGGAACCCAAACCACCCACCCGGTGCCGCGGGGCTCCAGTCCCGGGGGCGACCCGGCCCCTCCAGCGCCCACGGTGCGCTCAGCTGCGGCGCCCGGGGAGGAAGCGAAACCGAGGGAACCGCAGCATTAGTGATCTCCCTGTATTTTAATAATGGTGCTAAATCCCGGCCAACTTCCCCCGCCCGCCCTCCGCCTCGCTCTTCCCAGGGCCTCTTCCCATGCGGCGCCCGGAGATGCGGGGAGGGTTTTCCCCGGGGCGGTGAGGAGAGTTCGCCCACGCAGCCCCCAGCCCCAGCTAGCTCCGTGCCAGGGGCTTTGGATCACCCACAATGAAAGTCCCCAGAAGTGTCCCCTGGCCGCCTGTCCCGGGAGGACCGGGAGCTCTGTCCCGGCTCTGTGCGCACCCCGCGGGATGGGGTGCGAGGGCTGCGCGGCTCCGGCTCCCGGCTGAACACACCGGGCTTGGACGTTTGTGTGCACGGAGGGGTGGGAGCGAGCCGAGGGGAGTGTGTTTGTGAGCAGAGGAAAGGGCGATTAGTCAAAACTCTTTTTCCCCCTTTTACTTTTTTTTTTTTCTCTCTATTTTGTTTTTCCGAGGAGGCTGCTGCGGGGTTGCCTGGCATGAATGAGATCAGTTTTCAGGGTTTTTCCAGGGTGACATTTACTCTGTCTGTCTGAGCAGGGACTGTCTCTATTTAGCTGATATGTTTGAGCTAATCCAATTATTTTCAGACTGCTGCACGCGACAGTTGCATTGTTTATCCAGCGCCAGGAACTTTAATAGAGTCCGGATGCGGTTAGAGTGACAAAAAAACCCAGACCTGTATGTTTTGTACATGAAAGCAGGAGAGAGAGAGAGATGGGGTGAAACAAAAGAGAGGGACAGAGACTCAACCAGCCCGGGAGCGGCTGCCCCGTTTAACCGGAGTGGAACAAAACGACCTGGTATTAACGGCACCGGCTCCCCGCCTGGCCCCAGTACGGACCGGGTGCTATGTCCGGGGTAGGGACCGGTTTATTGTCGCCCCGGGCGGTGCTGAGCATCCCCCGGCCGCCCCGGCGCCCGCCGAGCCGCAGCTCCCGCCGGGGCACCCACCGGGGCTGCGCGGTATTTTCAAACCGTCTCGGCCCCCCCTCCATCCTCCCCTCTTGTTTTCCTTTTGCCACTTGCTGTTACTTTACCTTCGAGAAAGACATCTGCGGTTCGTGATAAACCAACCCCAGCAGTAACACCTATTTTTTTTTTCTTTCTCTCTTTTTTTCCCCTTTAAAAGTTGGTTTTTTAGCAAGCTAGGAGCTCTCAGACAGAGAGAGTTAGAGCTGGAGAAAAAGGAGGAAGGGGGTGATTTTGCAGGATAAAAGAGGGAGAAAGGGCTGCAAATGTATTTTTTTGTTGTTGTTGTAGTTGTTGGGGGGTGTGAGAGGAGAGGGGTTCAGTGCAAAGGCTCTGGAAAAACGGTTGCTGTTTGTGGTTAGGGCACGGATGCCTCTTGCTCGAAGGCAGCACAGGCTGGGGCAGCGGGGAGCCGGCTCTGTGCTGAGCTGGCTCTGCTCTGCTCTGCCCGGCTGAGGTCTGCCGCTGCTCTCAGGTGGGCCACGACTGACGTTAGGTACAAAAAAACTTCCCCCAGTAAACCAAAGATGCAACGTAAAACCCCTCAACCCTTTGAAAGTAGTGGAGAGACAGGGGCTGCACCCTCCCAGTTCCCTCCTCCAAGCTGGGAACTGGTGAGCTGGAGGAGATCTCCCCCTGCAATAGCCAGGGACGGGATAAAGAGGTGCCCAAAAAGAAGAAGAATGAGGGAAAGAACTTATGAGGCAGGCTTGGGGCTGTTTGCTGTCCCTGATAGCCAGGATGGACCATCAGGCTGCAGATGTGGTGGTGAAACCACAGGGGTTTCTGAAAGTTTTGGGTGTGGATGCTTAATTTCAAATTAGTCAGTTGCAGATATTGTTGGAGTTATTATGTATTGGCTGGAGCTGGGGAGATGTTTTGGGGGTTATCTGTGATTATTTTGGGGGTCCTTGATGTTGTTTGACCTGAGGCCAGAGGAAGAGACCTCCAGGCAGATGAACGCCCCTGGGAGTTGGAAGAGTGCTCAAGGAATGATACTGGGGTCCTCATACACATCAGAAAGGCGGTCATGGAGTTAAATTCTGTATCCATTATTTTGGGTGTAGAGGGCTGGAGGTTTCTTGCAAAGCCTGCCAAGGTTTTTCTGGTGCCTGTGGAAACACGAGGTCTCCAGAGTTGTAGAAGCCCTTAATCCAAAGATGAGGGGAAATTGTCAGCTCCCCACACTCCTCCAAAGGAGAGACCTGTAGGAGGAGTGAGAGCTTCTCCGGGGAGCCCCTTGAACCACGATGGCATTCGGGTTGTCATTGCCACCATCCTTCTCCCCTGCTGCTGGGACACAGGTCTGATGCTGCCTGTGGAGCGGTGCTGGGGAGAGGAAGAGGATCAGACCCCACCAGACTGTGCCAGGGACATCGTTCAGTCATGGCTTTGGACCCTTGCTTGGAGATCCTGAGCTTGGGGGGCACTGGCAGGGTCTGGCATGGCTGGGTCTCTGCGGAGCTTGTGGGTTTTTTTGGGGAGGGGGCTTTCCCCAACCTCTTTTATCTCTGCTTTCCCTAAGTGAACCATGTGCTCTCTTGTTTCCAGAAGGCAGGGAGTGTGTAAATTGTGGGGCTACCTCAACCCCTCTGTGGAGAAGAGACGGCACTGGGCACTATTTGTGTAACGCCTGTGGACTCTACCACAAAATGAACGGGCAGAACCGGCCCCTGATCAAACCCAAGAGAAGACTGGTGAGTCTCCTTCTATTTTATTCTTTCTTCTCCTTCTTCTGCAACTTTGGCTTCCTATCTGCAGCTCAGGATGGACAGGGAACCTCAGTCAGCTCCTGCTGGTCCCACTGCATCAGCGGGCTGGGAGGGAGGGATGCTTGGAGGAATGGTCCCAGCTGCTGTGGACCTCAGTTGTCTGGTCCACTTGAAAACTGCAAAACAGGTTTAAAAATCAAGATCTAGGGCTTCTTTCAAAACAGAACTGAGTTTTCAACTCCACACGGTGCTTCTGGATGGTGACCCGAGGACAGTGACACTTTCCAGGGCCTAAAGGCAGGATAATAATTTCCTAGTGACCAAAGAGATAATCAAGAATTCAGAATTTCTCCTGGGCTATGCAGACTTCTGCCCTCCCCTTCTTAATGTGTCTCTATCCCCCTTGGCTGGTGGTGTCATGGAGAAGGGACCCAAACTGGATGCTGGGTGTCACTGGGGTGTCAGACAGACCTCGGTCCTGCAAAGAGCTGGAACCATCAGGTCCTGGTGCCACTGGTACCTGATGTGGCCATCTATGTCTGTGCCATCTGGGTCTCAAATTGTGTCACAGGGACACAAGGTAGAGGATGGTGAGTGTGCAAAGCCAAGCCTGTGCCCAGGCTACAGGAGGAAGATGAAATGCGTGGGTAAATGTTTGAAATAATAGTTACAAGACTGGTGACTGTTCTGAGCACAGGCAATACATTACAGCATCCCCAGTGATCTGTTCATGCATTTCCCTGGATCCACAAAAAGGTCTGGAAGCTGTGGGCATGGCTAATAAATGTGTTAAAGTGTATTTGGCAAATAATCAGACAGACCACAAGGGATAAAAATATATCAAGTGGGGAAAAAAATTATAGTCCCTGTTTGGGAAGTTATTGAATGTTTCGAGGCACATTTAGTTTTGTCAGGATTAAAGACGTGGAAGGGCTCCTGGGGGTGTTCAAAATGTGGAGGAAAAGTGGCTCTTGTCTCTCTGTGGGATTTCTGAGCTGATGGATGGATCTGGCCAATGTGGTGAGGCTTGTGTCCAGCACGGCCAGACCCCACAGGCAGGACAGGGCTGGTTCATTCGTGTTCCCCTTGAAGGTGCTTACAGCTCTTAGCTCGGGATCAGCTTCTTCACCTGTGAAACACCCAAAAATTGTACCAGCTTTATTCCCTCTGGCTCTGGGAAGCATTTGCAGGGTACATTCCCAGGAAGGGCTACGCTGTGAGGGGCATCAGCAATAACTTTGTCTGGCCATGTGAATTTCGGGGAAGATGTGGGTTTGCTCCTCTACCCCGCCAAACTTCCTGCGTGTGAAACCTCTCCGTGCCCTCCTATACGGGCTTTTCCCATATAGGAAAATATTTGTCTCTCTCATCTTTCATAGCCTTGTTAGAAAAAAGGAAAAGCTTTCTAGGGAGGGAAGTACAGGCTGGAATTTTGATTTTTTTTGGGCAGCTCTCTTGTTCTCTTCTCCTCCTCCCCCCGGCCCTTCTGTCTTAAACACACAGCCCTCGTTTTCTTTATTTTTTTTTCCTCGTTCTCTCTTTATGTGTAAAGTTAACTTCCTAGGAAAAAGCTGCCGGATATCTGAGCCCTGGAGATAACTCCTAAACAACAGCTCCGTTTCCCCAGTCTAAACACACAGGAGCTTGAGCATATCCAAACAAGCAGAGGGGGAGGCAAAATAGGAAAGCTGGAAAGAGGGGGAGAGCTTTCAAAAAGTGTCTGATGGAACCACGAAAGAATGTCCCGAGTCACCCTGAGCCCGGCACATGTAAAATGAACTATATAAATAAATACATAGTAAAAGGTCGTTCTTGGGAAAAAAAAAAAAAAAAAAGAAAAGAGGAAGAAAAAAAGAAGTAAAGAGAGACCCTGTCTTGCATTATCGCTTCAATCTTTGGGCATTTTAGTTAAAGTTACAAAAAGTTCCCCTTCTTTAAAAGCGGCCTTTGCTAAATGTGAAATTTGATTTTTCTACTTCCACCGCTGCCACCCCCTCCCCCTAGCACTGCCTGGGAAAAACAAAAAGAAAGAGAAACATCCTTAATGCTGTTTGCACCTATATGTATTTCCCTTGCTAACCTCTGGAAAAGAAAAAAAATTGTCAGAAGGCACCAGAGCTGGGCCTGCATTTGCATTTTCTGTGCTTGGATGTGGACATGTGTGTGTGGCTGTGGCTTGACTGGATCTCTCCTGCTGTGAAGGCAGGCAGGCTGGGCAAGGCTGCAGATGGAGGCTCAGGGTGGGGATCCAGCTCCTTCCCTCTGCCACAAGTTTCCTGCATAACCTTGGGCTGGTTTCGTAGGCTCTGATCACAGCTGCACTGAAACTAATGATAGGATTTGATGGGTGGGAGAGAGGAGGCAAAGAAATTCTTGGGTGCTGAGAACGCAGCCCAAGCCTTGTTAAATTCAATGGGCGTCTTTTTGAGGGTGTCCTTTAGGTGACAGGGGAGAAATCCTGCCGACCTCAGGAGCTCAGACAGCTCTGCTTCATCTCGAGGGGGAAGGTGGAAGACTTGGGGGATCCAGCACAGGCAGGTGGTACCATACCATACCATCACTGCCTAAAAAGTCAGCCCTCCTGGAGTCCATTCCTATCTCTGTCACAGGCAGTGGCAGCCCCATCACTGTTGAGATAAAACCTTCCTTTAGTTTTTCTCCCATTCCCTGCCCATGCAGATAAAGAGCTCTCCATTTCCATGTGAAGCCAAGCTGGTTTTGGAAGGATTATAGCCAATTTCTCAGCAGGCCAATGCACATGCAATCTTATTTTAGGAAAATGATGCTTGGAGCTTTGTGGGTAAATGCAGACACTGAAAATGCCTCTTAATTAAGCATCTTTATTATTACTTGGTTCCTCCAACCTCCTCAATTTCACCTTCTCATCACTGCTAGCACTTCTGCAGTTGTTCCTTTGCTCACTGGCAGCTGTGCCATGGGCTTTGGTCCTATAGATGATATGGGGCAGCTAATTAGTCATCCCATTACTGACATGGCCAGGCCCAGAGTCGGTGATTAGCGTCAGTGGATGCCATTGCTGGGAGCTTTACAATAGCGTTATTATTCATTGTTTCCTGCCCACTGCCGTGTCTCCGGTAGAAGTTGGTACAGCATAAAAGGTGCAGCCTGGGACCAAAAGAGATTAAAATACTCAGCTAATGATGCTGAATTTTTTGCAAGTGAAACACAGTAGTTGGAAATGGTTTTAGAAAAGACAGTAGATGTTATGATTTATTTGCTTATTTAATGTCAGAGTTTGTTTGAAGGCAGCGAGGTGGTGACCAGGCGTGTCTTTTGAATGCGCTTGCTGCAAGAGAAATTACGGTGAGCGCTGTGTAGAAACCCCAAATATCTTCAAAGGGAATGTTTCCCCTGTGTGGGCTGAGTCAAATATCACTGGTTTTTAGAAATTTCCTTAGGCTTGATTTTTAGGTCTGATAAGGGGAAAGCAGCCACCAAGAGACTCAATCCAGCCTTGTGCCCCTCCGAGCCATGTGTGCCGAGTGTCAGGAGTTGGGGGGCAGAGAGCTTCAGACTCTTCTCCAGCTCTTTAATGAGAACCTGGCTTTGCAAGCTGTGGTCTCCATGCTGCATTTGGAACAAATTTGTTATTTCATTATCCTGGTGGCTTTGAAGGGAACCCAGTTTGGGTCCACAGCGTGGTCAGGAGATGTGCGTGCATCTGTTCGGGGCTCTGCTCTTCATGATGGGATGCTTCATCTTCTCTGCTGGCCCTGGGATTTTTTCAAGTCCCATGTGCTGTCCCTAGCTCCTGCTTGTCATCAGCACACAGAAGTCAGCTAAAGACCTCCTTGGGACTGGCTTGGTTTGGAGTGGTATATGGTCAGGCAAAATGGAACTGCCCTACAGGCAGCCTGAGAGAGCCACTTGCTGTCAGATCAGCCACTCTGTGATGCTTCCTAGTGCTCATGGGCATTGTCTTATTTATTTTTTAGACAGTCCTTTTTGTCTAATTAAAAGGAAAAAAAAATCCTCTATCTAAAGCAAAACCAACTCGTCCTCTCTCCACCTACGCCACATTCAATTATGATTAAAATTGCAACATGACCTAACAAGAGTTGGTATTAACGCTAAGACTGTGCCAGTGTCCATGTTTGCATTTTGGGTTTGTTGTACGGTATCCAAAGATGCGGTGTTTTCTTTATTTTTTTTTTTTTTTAAATGTTGGATGTGCTACAGTGTGCGACTGTGTGGGGTGAGGGGTAAATTTGAAACAGTAAGAGCACAAAAGAGAGCATTAAAAGCTCAGTTCTGCAAGGTGCCAAGCATTTCTATGATCTGGCAAATCGCTTAAGCACATGTTTTAACTTTAAGCACATGAGCAGTCCCATTGAAAGCAATGCATCGGGATGAAATCAGAGCTCTGGGACCGTGTCATATTGATGAAGAAGAGATAGGATGGGGATCTAAAGGTCTTTTCTTTTTTTTTTTTTTTTTTTTTAGTAGCTGTAGGCATTTGCAAACATGCATATGCGCTCACACAGCAGTCTGAAAACTCCTGTTCTTCCTTCAGTGGCAGAAGGACAATTTGTTTGCTAAAGTTACAGTTTTTAAATGATAAGTACGAATTTATACATGTGAAAGAGGAGCAACTTTACTAAATTTGACTTTGCTAAGTCATTATCACAGCTAACAAAAAAAGCTTCTGTATACACTTTGCCACGTAGATTTTTTTCCTTGTTCCTACCCCTTTATGAAATGGTAAATTCTTCTTTCAGGCTTGTTACCAATCCTTAAATAAACATGAAGGTTTGGGCTGAGAAAAGGGTGTAATTAAAAAGTTGGGATTCTAGCTCTTTGCCACAGTGTTATTTCCGATCTGGAGCCTGTCTCCTTTGAAGCTGAGCTGAGTTTACGGGACCGGGCAGCGCTTGCGGTCGGGCCCGGCGAGCGCTGCCCACCCAGCTCTCACCCGAGCCCGAGTGACTCATGCCCTTGACTCCAGCAACTGCCAGTTCAGGCCCTGACTGCAGAATTAGACCCCTGGGGGGTCTAGGAGAATTAAGATGGAAAGACATGTTGGCATTTAAATAACATTTTCCCCTCTGGAATGGGCTGTGCCAGCGCTGCTAATTTTGATGAGTTCTATCAGAGGTTTAGCACTCACTTTTAGGATGCCCTTTGGCACCTGATTCAGTTCACATATAATTTGGGATTAAAGTACCTTGGGGATTTTTTTTCACAATTATTATTTGTTCTCACAAGTCAGTTTCTGGAGGCCTCTGCTGATGCGCGTCAGTCTTGCAGGGTTGATGTTTTCTTTCTCAGAAATTTTGCTGATTGCATTTTTTTCTTTTTTTTTTTAACCTGGGTGTTTTTCCCTTCTTCTTCTCTTTCCCTCCTTCCCGCAGTCTGCAGCCAGGAGGGCGGGCACGTCCTGTGCAAACTGTCAGACCACCACTACCACCCTGTGGAGGAGAAATGCCAACGGCGATCCCGTCTGTAATGCCTGTGGGCTCTACTACAAGCTGCACAATGTAAGTGTGACTGTAATACTCAATAATGGGGCCTCAGCTTCGGTGCTCAATGATCCAAACTCTTCCTTAACTTGAGGATTTCCAGTCTCAGGTGGTGCCGAGACCTCTGTTATCCCTTTGGGGACTTTGGGGTTTGGAGCGATGAGTCGTCAGCCTTTCAAATGTAGCCTGTCCAATTTGGGGAGGTATAAAACAAGGCTGTCCATGGGTAATGTTAGAGCTTTCCATGCCTGAGCCAAGAAAGGAGGGGTGGGTCAACACAGAGAGACATTATCTGCTGCTGATTGGGCTCAGAGAGTTGGAAAAGACAACACACTGTCCTGCAAGCTGATACCCCTCCTATGTGTAGCTTGGTTCCTCCAGCAAATACAAACTCTGGAAAAAAAGAAATATGTGCCAGACTCTATTTAGATCATTCTTGGGATTGTGGCTGCCTTTGTCCTGTCCCCAAAGATGATTTATTTAGGCTCTGTGTTTGTGCTGGTTGATGTAAAAGAGTCCCAAACCAAAAAAGGGCTTGATTTAGTTAGTGGGTTGCAGAGTCTGCTCAACCTGTGATGTGAATTTTAGAGCATCTGTCATGGAAGGGAAGGAGAAATGAAATGAAATGGCTGGCAGATTTAATCTAATATTTCCATGCAAAGCCAGCTTGCAAGAACCAGGGATATGTGCCCCAGGGAAAGAGCTAAAGGGACCTGAAAAGTCTTCCACTGAATAATACTGCTAATAAAGGAGACTTAAGGCTGCTCCTGCTCCTCTCATTCCACATGTGGCATTAGAATAATTATTATGTCAAAAGAAGGAAAAGACTTGCAATTTCTCTGCTTTGATATATTTTTTTTTCCCACTAGTAGTTGATTGCTTTGTGTTTGGTTTGGAAATCTGGGGCTGTGTTTTGCCCTTATGTGCACCCATGCAAACACATCAAAGACATATCAGGTTTCATGGGGCATCCAACCCTTGTGGTATCTCAGTCCCTTCCATTTGTTATTTCAAACTGTTTGGTTTCTTAGGATGAGTAAACAAGTTTGGATTAAGTAGAAAAAAAAACCCAACAAACATCCAGGCTAATTTTTCACCTGTTTCATGGGAGGTATCTCTCTTGGAAAAAAGGAAAATGTGTTTACCCTTTAGTGGGCAGGTGTCTCAGCACGCTTTGAGTCTCATGTAGCAACTAAAGCTTGGCATCAAACTCTCAGTGTGATCACTGCAAACAAACGGGTTGGGCCCTGAGTGAAAACTCTCAGAATATCACAAGAAAATATTCTCTTTGCTATTTCCTTGGCAAGAAGGGAGCAAGGCCAGCCAGCTTCACTGAGGGGGGATCTATGCTTTTGCTGTTTCCATTTGGCCTTGTAACCACTGGTGGTAGGACTTAAATTGTATAGTTTGGGACACCTCTAAGGAGCTGCTCCTCCTGTAGCCATCAAAGCCCTTTGAAAAAAACAGGCTCTTCTCAGTTGGTGATGGTGGATGCCTGTGTTTCAATGGGATGGCTTCTACCTGTGAAGGGAGTGTAGTTTCTCCCCATGACTGCAAAAGATGGCAGGATGATGAGCTGTGATGTCTCCACTTCCATTGTAGTCATCTGACTGGAGAAATCTCCTCCTGAGGTGTTTAGAATGGTGTCTGAGTGCTGAGGTTCTCCAGAAACGTGCCTGCAAGAGAACATCCTTTTCTTTTTTGCACTAACACTGCAAACCTAGTTGGCCTGAATTGACCTCTAGATCCACTGTTTAGGGAAATGCCGATCCAGCTGTGAAATTTGTGACATGGGGCAGGCCTTGAGCACATTGGAACCATTTTCATATTCATTAAAAGCACCAACAGCTGCTTAAAAGCTCAGCACAGCTACTTTCCAAAGTCAAGTAGTATCTTGCCTTATGAGCAACGCCATTAATGGATCCTGCTTAAATGAAACCCCCAGAGGACTGAGCTCCTGTGTGCAGCAAAATAACCAGGCAAAGATACTAAAATCCAGATATGAGTGGGTAGATCCTTTTTTGTTTTTTAATTTTCTTAAAGTATTTACTAAAGTATTTAGTATTTACTAAAGTATTTTCTAAAGTATTTAGTTATGACTGTGGCAAGAAGTGTGGTCCTGCTCCCTGTGTGTATATTATCTCCTGATTTCCAGCAGGGGAGGGGTCAGAAATAGAGAGGCTGATTGTAGCACGTCCTGCACAAGCAGCTGTCAGCATAGATGTTGTCCCAGTGCCAGTGGAAGGTCTTTGGATGCTTGGAAGTTGACTTAACCCTGTTTCAGGCTAGGCTGTAGCAAATTGCTGTCTGTTGTTTTATCCAACCCCGCTCCCCATTTTTTCTTTTCTTTGGGTTTAATGAAATTTTCTGGGACCTTAACGTCATTTGGATATTTTAATGGATTGATCTGATGTTGAAACTTACCCTGATTTTATGTCCACACCGAGAACGATTACAGTGAAAAGGCTAATTTTTTTCCATGGTGTTAATTTTTTCATGGAGCTATATCAGTTTGTTTTACTGTTGATTCCCACAGCTTAAGCAAACCCATTTGTCAGTAGGATATAAGCAATAATCATAATAGTCTTGGGGTGCATTTAGTGAAGCTGTTGGCATTCCTCCCACTGACTTCAACAAGAGCCGTCTCCATTAACACCAGTATTAACAATGACTAATATTTCACATTGATATGGTGCCTTTCATCCCATGGCATCCCAGAGTGCTTTCTAAGATACAGCCAGCCTGGAAGATTAACCCAACATTATAATGACTATGTCTGAAGGATAAATCCACTTCAGTGACAGGACCTTATTGAGGTCAATGGCAAAATCCCATTGTCTTCAGTCAGAGCAAGATCAGACCTATAATGGTTAAGACTATCCCCTGGATTTGATCTGTTGAATATGAGGTTCTCATCCTTGTTATTTTAGTTCCTAGAAGTGGGATGAGCCTTTGCACACTTCAGGGGTGGGTGGGAGTGTACCTTGCTGGAGGTACACAGCAGGCTGGCCTGGGCCCATAGAAGTGAGGGATTTACCATTATTTTTGGTAAAATTAATCAGAAAAGACCCCTTTCACAATACCCTAAAGCAGGCCTATGTGTCCCAAGAGCAGAGCAGTCAGTATTTTGCATATGATAAAACAAAGAGCATAATTCCTGCCCATAATTAATTGGCTCCATCTGAAATTAATGAATTTCATATACATGCGTTGGGCTGGTTTAATTTTAATTTAGCATGTGTTTGTCATTTTTATCAGAATTAATTTTCACGGAGAAGGTCTTCCCTCCGGGTCTTTCATTTCCCTACCCCAGAAACAGAGATGGGTCCTTGGCTTTGATGTTTTGGGGACCACTTTAACCCTGCTGTGACTGTTCTTTGAAGACACTGGAAAAAAATGTCAGCTTTCTGTTTGACTGTGCTGATTCCTGACATTTATCTGAGTCCTCATCTCTTTGGCTCTTGGGTTAGTTACCCAAGAGTGTGAGACCATTCACACTGGGATGATGTGGCCAGCCCACAGCTTGGATGGCAGCTCTGACCCCAGCTGTGGGGCTGGCCATGGCTTTGTCACCATCCTGACACAGAGCTAGTGTTCCCATCCTTGAGTTTCACATCAAATCATAGCCTGGGCTATCCTGTTCTTAGAGATTGAGTGAAACAGGAGAGAATGTTGCTCTGGGGAAGTGTTCATATGCCACCAAGCAAGGGCTTGTTCCAAGACCCAGCACAGCCCCAATCCCACCACTAGGCTTATGTCACTTTACCACAACCAGCTCCCAAGCTTGAAACTTTGCTGCTTCAACTGGAAATTGGTTCTGGCTGCCCCTGAACCTTTGTGTGGTGATACATATTTGAAGCTGGTGGGGCTGGGGCTGTGTGTGCCTCCCCAAATCTGAGCTGGATTCATCAGGGATTGACACTTCCTGGCCTCCTCTAGTGTTGCTGTCTGGTGGGGCTCACTTGGGACTTCTTCCTGGCTTTGAACCTGGGCAACACATCCCTGTTAAAAACTTAAAACCGGCCAGGCAAAGCTTCCCAATCCCAGTCACCAGTCATTTATCTGGAGCAAAGGGCTGTCCTTGTGTGTGACAGAAAGCCAGGGAAGCTGGTTATTTTTGTTTGGAACCCACAACATTTTAAATTTTGCTTGTTGCTGCCACAGGGCTGTTGTTGGGCTGATTCCTTCCTACCTTTAGCTGTTGGCAAGCAGGGCTGCTCTCTCTAGCTCCCTTTATTCAGAGGCAGAGGAATCAGTCTTTAATTCACCCATTCTTAGGTGAAGTGAAGACTCTTGTCACTGCTAAAAAGAGCCTGGGGTCACAAATTCAGGCTGGAATGACAAACTCTGGGATGCCTAAACCACAGATGAGCCTGGTCCTTCCTCTCCCCATAATTCCATCTTTGCATGTAACAGGGAGCTGTTTTATCCTGGCCTCTCTGGGGAGAGAAATCCAGGAATGATTCCCACGCTCTGAAAAGGGATCAAAAAGGGGCTGAGGAGCAACAAGTGAAACTGCTGTGATCTGGAAGAAGGGAGTGCTCTGTTCCTTGTGTTGATTTAAGGTCTGATGGACAAAGAGTTGCTCAGGACCCTTGCAGGGACATCTTTTCATTATCCACAGTAGATCCTGGTGGACAGTAGATCCATTTTTTCTCCTTTTTGTAGAATGCCCATCAGCACCATGACGTGCTCACATTTATTACAAAAAATGGTTCAGCCTCAGGGTGATTTGCTGCCTCCTGCTATAAGTGAAATCCTGCAGAGGAGCCAGAGCAAGACCCATTTACATTCTCAAGTCCTGATTTTTACGTTTGTTTAGGGATATTGGAGGCATAAATCCCTTCTCAGGTGTGCTTTGTGGGAGTTTCATGTCACCTGTGCTAGTGCATGTTGTGATGCTGGCTCTCTATGCAGTATAGAATCACAAAATCACGGAATATTCTGAGTTGGAAGAGACCCACTAGAATCATCAAAGTCCAGCCCCTGGCCCTGCACAGAACAGCCTCCAATAATAGGAATAATAAGAGTTTCTTACAGGATGTCCAACAGATTTTTTGCTACCATTTCCTAACCCTGATAGATGCATGGATGATCATTTCTGCTGCATAATTTCAGGAGGAGAATTTAATGTTTATTTTCTCCACAGCTATGTTTGTATGCATGTAGAAAATGCTTTGCTGGTCAGCAGAGATACCAGTTTCAGCCCTCCCTAAAAAAAACTTGGAAGCTTTTAGAAATAAAATCAGATTAGCTAAAGAAAACCAGAAAGGATGATCAGAGCAAAATCTTTGGAAAGAAGAAAAATAAGACAAATACCTGTCCCTTTTGTGAAGAGTTTCCCAGCTTCCTAATGGATCTGTGAAAGCTTGAGACCCCTCATAGCACTGAGATCCCAGCAGTTCTTGCTGCTAATGGTTTTAGATCAGACAGGAAGCCTCAGGGTGAGATGGTGTCTGTGGGGAATATTTCCAGGAGGTAATGATTGGTTTCATACCTAAACACGGTGCAATTACCTAATGTGCAGATAGTTGAAATTTTTCAGCTGCTGTGAATTATTTGGGTATGCTTTGCTCCTGTGTGGCTCTGCCAGCAATTTTCTGTCATCTTGTCTTCAGAAATTTTAACCAAGCTTGGGATTTCCTGGAGGGATCTGCATTTTGGGATGGAAATGGAGAGGCTGGGTAGCCACAGCACATGATGTGTACAGGGGAGGAAGGGGACTGTGACCAGCTGGTCCTGCAGGGCTGGGGCATGGGGTACATGGATCCCATGGTGATTTGGGGAGAAGGGATGGAAGCACAAAAAAATAATTGATTTTTGTTTAGATTAACAGACCCCTGACTATGAAGAAAGAAGGAATTCAGACCAGAAACCGAAAGATGTCTAGCAAATCCAAAAAGTGCAAAAAGGTCCATGACAACCTTGAAGACTTTCCCAAGAGCAGCTCCTTTAACCCCGCCGCCCTCTCCAGACACATGTCCTCCATCAGCCACATTTCACCTTTCAGTCACTCCAGCCACATGCTGACCACACCGACACCGATGCATCCTCCATCCAGCCTCTCCTTCGGACCTCACCACCCTTCCAGCATGGTCACTGCCATGGGTTAGCAAGAGAACTCCCCTGCTGAATGCTTACGGTCTCAAAATGAGATTTACTTTATATACTACTTGCATTTTTGCAGGCGTGTGGTTATGGGTCTGACGTCCCGAATCAAATGGGAGGGGGAAAAAAATAAGAATTTAAAAAAATAATAAAAAAAAAAATTATTTGAAGGCGTAAGAGAGAGAGAAAAAAAAAATTAAAAATGCAGAAAAAAACTACAAAAAGCACAAAAAAGAAAAAAAAAAGAAAAAAGAGAAAAAAGTAAAAAAAAAGTTTTAAAAAAGTGATGTTTGCCACTTTTTAAAGGAACTCACTATGGCGTCTATGTATTCTTACCCACTGAATCTGGATACCATTTGTGAATAAGCCATTCAGAACTTGCATTCCCTATTGGACAGGATCTCTAGTGCTGTGAAAAAATAAAATAAAATAAAATAAAAAACGCTGAACATTGCATATAACTTATATTGTAAGAAATAATGTACATTTGAGGAAGACTTTATTGCATCTGAGGAGCTGTAAAGAAAAAGGCATGAAGGACTCCGAGAGAATTTTTTTTAAAGGAAAAGAAAAAAAAAAGAAGATGGGAGGACGATTTAAAAACCAGAGAAACAAACAATGCAGACCAAGAGGAAACGTGGTCTTACGAACAAATGGACCAACTGCCAGTCATGTCTTCTCCTTTTATTTTATTTTTATTTTGGTTTTTTTTGTTGGTTTTTGTTTTGGTTTCTTTTTCTCTTTTCCGGGGAGGGGGAGGGGGCTGGCTAGAACGGTTTTGATGATGCATTAACTAATTAACTAACTAACTAAATAACTAAATAAATAAAACCTGTAGGGAGATCATTCATTTTGGGCCACGGGCCTTTTACATAGGAAGTACCAATGGTGTCAGGCAATCAGTGTTAACATGCGGACATTGCCAACAAGGGGGTTTCAGATAGCCATTCTCCAGGTCTATACGCATTGTGAACAAGTTCCTGTAATTGTTGTTTGTATGTATAATTCAACGCACCAAAATAAGAAAGATGTAGATTTATTTCATCCTATTATACAGACTGAATGGTTGTACAAATTTATTTACTGCTAGTGATAAGACCTGCTTTTTTTTGTTTTGTTTTGTTTTCATATTTTTTCCTCCTTTTTTTTTTTTTGGAGAATAAACTAGATTAAATTCTGTTGACTTAACAGTGTTTTGTGCTTGGGGGTGGGAAAAGGAATATTTTTCTTTCTTTATTAATTTTTCTTAGCATTTGTTTGGATGGTATTTATTACATAGCTATCACAGGTACGGGAATGTGTGTCTCTGCACTCACGCTGACAGCCAAAGCAATGTTTGCAGTGGCTTGATAAAAAAAAGATAAATCACAGAACAAAGGAAAAAAACCCTCAAAAATAAATGGACTGCATGTTAGTGTAACCCCACTGTCCAGTGTGTGCTCCCTGCCCCTTGAATCGCAGCCCAACTGCTGCCCCTGCGTGTTTTGGGCTCCCAGGTGGGATGGGTCCCTTTGGGTCTCAGGCAACCATCACCAAACTGGTGTTGGGGACAATTTAGGACTGGGATAAGTGCAAAGGTACAGCAAGGTCCTTATGATCCCAGCTGCTTTTTAAAAAAGGGAAGGTTTTGGACAGGAGCTGGAAAAGCACATTCTGCTCTGTCTTGTTGGATACTCTGTGATGGATCAAACAAGCAACTGTTGAGATCTTGATGTGAAATCAGGATGGACCTGATCAGCCCTGGTCTTAGAGGAATGGGCAGAATCCGTTATGAAAATTTGGATTTGGTTAGAGAGGAAAATTCTCAAAAATTCAAAGGCCATTAGCCAGTCCCATCCTGCAGTGCAATTTTAATTAATAACTATTGATAACAGCAGATCTTGGCTCTTACTGTTTCATTTCTGGTAGTTTAATCCTTCTTTTAGTTTTCAGAGTGTACTCATCCAGCTTTTTTATACTATCATAAGGGTTGGAAATTCACCTTCCAAATGAAGGGTTAAACTTCTTATCAAACCACTCCATTTGCTGGAGATTTAAGCACGGTGTGATAAGACAGAGGTTACCGAGGCTGTGAGAAAATGCTTGAAAAATCCCAAACAAAAATACAACCCCCAAATGTAAAAAAAACCTCAACAGACGTGACCTGCGAATTATTTTTATGTTTTTAATGCTAAGTGAAATATTTCACCCAGAAATACATGTACTCCTGCCTTTCAGTGCCAGGTGGATGGAAAAATATCATCATATCTGCCACAGCTGTTTGAACCCACTTTCTCTTGGGTGATCTCTGGAGGGAGGGGTAGCAGTGGCATGGGCTAATCTGCTGCTGCAGGATGGTTCACATGAGTGAGGGTGTTTCATGTAAGAAAAAAACTACTTAAAAATTTTTCAATTTTCAATCAAATAGTTGGTGATTTGGGAATGGGGGAGGATGGGCAGAGGATTGACTTTTATTTGGGTTCTTTCTCCCCTGTTTCCAAATGAACCTAGTTAAAGTATGTCTACCATAAAGGAGGATTTGGCAGATGGAAGTGGAACGGGCAGTAATCGTTTTGTAATGTTGTATATTCTTTCCTTTCTTTTCTGTTGACAAAAATGTGAAAAAAAAAAAAGTCAGAACAAATGGTACACACTTAAAATCTTATGTTAATCACCTTTCTGCTTTCTCAATGAATATTTTAAGCATAAAGACTAAATGTTGAAATAAAACAGAGTGAAGAATTACCGAGATGCAAATGGAGATCTTGTTGGCTCCTAATTAATCATCTGTGAACTATAAAGCTATTTTCAATTAGCCTGACAAATCAAAGGAAATAATCATCTTTGCTGATATTAAGCTTGAGAGATTATTATTTTTTAATTCGCAATGCTACAACCTTTCCCTCCTTTTGCTCATCAACAGATTGCAGTTGGACTACAATATTGATTCCAGGATCTCAGCAATGGCAAAAATTAGAAGAGGATTTGCAAGGCAGAATTTTGCAGTCAGCAATTATTGTAGTTTTTTTCCATTTGCTTTAGATGGAACTGGCTCCTGAGTTTCTCTCTCTAACTCTTTTTTCCTCAAAAATGGAAATACGTTCTTGCAGTTTCCTTCTGATGTTGTTTCACAGGTCTTAGGGGCATTGAGTGAAATGAAGCAGGGTTGGGGCCAGCCCAGAGAATGAGCATCCTGTAAAGGACACAAATGGAGACACTCTGTCTGCATATACTCGAGGAAATATATACATTTTGTCTAGAGACTTCTTACATCAATTATCTTATATTTCAGTGTCAGGAGGAGGATGAACAGAATCCCTATGATCACATCCCCCCAGCTACCACATAAGATGCTAAAGTAACATTATTGTTCTATCAACTTCTCAATTATTTTTTTTTTTTAAGATTTTATTCTCTTTGAGCAAATATTCCAGAATTTTAATGCCTTGAAGGGTTTTGTTTGTGTGTTTGTGCTTATGCTTTACATTTGCTTTGTTTTGTTTGCTTGGGTGGGTTTTATTCTTTCTTTTCTTCCCTTTAATGAGTAAAATCTGGTTTACAGAAAAGGCTGAGAACTGTTGTTCTTGGGCAAACACCTTGTGAATGGCCACTCTGCTTTTCTTCATTGCTGAGATTGCTGGGAAGAGCTGATGATGGGCAGGTTGGAGCAGGAAAACCCTCTGAGTCATGGCTCCACTCTGGTAATCTATATTGTGCAGAAAACACCATGGAAGTCATTAGTGGGGTCAAATCTTGTGGTCTTTTTGCAGGCAAAATTCCTTTTGGGAATTCGAGTGAGTAATACTTGCTGTGCTGCTGTGTCTGTTGCAGCTACATTTTACTCCAAGCAAAACTCCATTGACATCAGTGGGAAGATTCCTAATGAGTAAAGCAATGAGACTTGAATCAAGACATCCTGTGTATTATTTTCAGCCTTATCACCTGGATTTATCCAGCCTACAAAAGAGGAGACTGAGGAGAGGCCTCATAGCACTCTACAGGTTCCTCCCCCAAAGGGGATGTGCAGTGGCAGGAGCTGATGTCTCCTCTCTGCTGACCAATGACACGACCTGAGGGCATAGCCTGAAGCTGAGCCAGGGCAGGCTTAGGTTGGATACTAGAAAATAATTCTTCATTCAGAGTGTGTTTGGGTACTGGAAAGGGCTCCCTAGGGAAGTGGTCACAGCATCAAGCCTGACAGAGCTCGAGGAGTGTTTGGACAATGCTCTCAAGGCACATGGTGTGACTCCTGGGGCTGTCCTGTGCACAGCCAGGAGTTGGACTCAATGTTTCCTGTGGGTCCCCTCCAACTCAGGATATTCTAGGGTTCCTGGACCTCAGTTAATGTTTTAGCTCTACTGTTCCCATAGTGGTACACATGTGCACATAGGTGTTGTGATATCAAAGGAGTGTTTTTAAGATTACCAGCCTCAGTGCTTTGAGGTTGAAGAAAATAGAAATGTTGCAATTAGCACAATCTGCAAACTTTTAATTTTTATCCTGTGCTTTTGAAACACAGGTTGACTCAGGATGCATTTAGACCTGCATTAAGGTTCAGATTAGCAATGTGTTTTTGAAGTGATTTTCTCCAAGGTGGTAGTTCCACCTTGGGGTGATGAGAGATTTCACCTTGGCTCATGAAGCATGGTTACCTTGGACCTCCACCTAATACACTCATGGCAACTCAGGCCTCAGGGCCAGAATAAAATTACATGGAATTACCCCCCAAAATATGTTCTTTGAGTCCTCAGCATAGGCTGCTTTCCCCTCCAGAACCACTTATATTTCTAATGTACATGGAATCATAGAGCACAAGTTCTCATACAGGAGTATGTAGGTTTTTTTTGTCACAGAGACTCTTGATTCACTCAAGACTAGTTTTAATCTGGGGAAGAATCAGGTTCAGTGATGAAGGGACAATGGTTTTTTGTAAAGCTTAGAAGGTGTGTAGGATAACAAACCATAGGGAGTTCTTATTGAAAAAAACCCTTTAAACTAAACCTTTAAATATGTCCTGTTTTTTTTCATAGAGGTTCTATATGGCATTGGAAAACTCAACCCAGTCTTATCACATGGAAACAGGTACTAAATGTGTGATCATCATTAAAATGCCAAATTTCACATCTGAGCTCTGTGGGTGCAGAACTCTTGGTGATATCTAAAACCAGAGAGTCTCATGCCTGTATTTATCCTTCAGAACATAAACTATTAAATTCTTTGAAAATACAATGTTCATCTCAACCTGAACTGCAAATCCAGTGCTTAATTTCTTTCACTTCCTCCCATTCCTAAACCTGGGGAGAAGATATGTTATGATGATAAATCCATAACTTGTGCAGAGTTTGGGTGCAGGTTTGATGAGCACCATGGAAAACCCATCAGCTTTGACATGTCTGCAGGAAAGCAGGAGGGCACAGGAAAAAGCCAGGTGTGATTGTCATATAGAAAAGAAACAATAGAGGAGGAGAGAGGGTGAATAATTCAGTCTGGTGTATCCTAACATTTTGGTGGCTGATTTTTTAATCTTCATACTGGTTATTTTATTTTTTTTTAATGTAATTTTTGGTTGCACTCTTCTGTAGAAATACACATGTACAAGCATAGGGGGGTGCTTATGGGTGATGTGGACTCCATACCCTGTCACAAAGGAAATGGAATGTGTGTTGTGCCTGTGCCTAGGTGTGTTTATACCCAGAGACCTGGAGGGTCCCCGTGTCCCCTGTCTGTCTGTGCTGGTTCTGTGTGTGCCTGTGTGCATATCTAAGCTACAGCTCTACAGAAACCAAGGCACAACACAAATGTATAGCAAATTTATACCTGTTTCACACAATTCCCTGAGGCTATGCAGACTCCTGGGTGGATGTTGGATCACTCTATTGTAGAAGTATATTTCCCTTGTTATAAGTTTAAATTAAGGCTTTGACCTGAAGCTCAACTCATTTTTTTCTCTCAAGGTACAAAACACCTGGTTATTTAACCTGTCCTTTTACATTTCCACTCTGGGTTACTGTTGACTGCAGAGGCACTGAAATAATTAATGAAAGCCTGTCCTCTGGGAAGACAGAAGTGACTAAAATGCTCAGGGAAAGTTTGCTTGCAAGCCTCACATGCTGGTGTTCATGCTAACGTGGATAATTAGTGCATGTGTATTTAGACTTAGCCCATGACCATTTTAATTCCCAGTTATTATTGCACTGTAATTTTACAGTGCAACTGTTTATTTCAGTGTTTGTGTGTTAGAATCACATTAACCTTCTTACACTTTTCGAGTGGCTGACTCTTCCTGCTCAATCACAAATCACCCAGTGCATAACTCGGAGCGGTCCCGTGGCTGCAGGTAGCATTGCTGTCTGCAGACCTGGAGTTCTTTATTCCAGGTCAGAATACAATCCTTCAGCTCCAGTTCTGCTTTTAATTACACTCTTCCCCCATATTCACCAGTCATAGAGGAGCTTCTTCTCTCAGCTGCAACCATTGTGAAAAATTAAGAAGTCACAGTATGGAGTGCTGTGAATGCCGAGGGGTGATGAGGATGACTTGGTTTTGACACTGGTGGTTTGTTCCCTCATGTGCCAAGACTACCCATGGCAAGGGAGGGCAGAGGATCCCTCTCTGCAGGAGGTGAAGTTGCCTCCCTTGCAAAACCTCAAGTCAGTTACAGAAGGTCACCCTCTTCTCCACACATGCAGAAATGATGGCTGATGAATTTACTTCCTGCAGCGTCGCACTGGAGCAGATTTA
Source organism: Acridotheres tristis (assembly GCA_037013685.1). Classification (NCBI taxonomy): domain Eukaryota; kingdom Metazoa; phylum Chordata; class Aves; order Passeriformes; family Sturnidae; genus Acridotheres; species Acridotheres tristis. Next base: position 4,107,599 of record CM072885.1, read on the forward strand.
TAGATTCTGTGATAAATTTTAAACTATATTTAGGGACTCTGAGGAAACAGTAATGAATAGACACAGGTCCTGAACTGTTATTCTTGATTGCAGCTGCTTCATAATAGACTTTTTAAAAAAGTATCAGTATGAGACAGGAAGTGGAGTGGAATATAAAATTATGCTGAGCCCAGAGAAAGGAGGATCCTCAAGTAGGAATTGAACAAGACCCATGGGAAAGCCAAAAATGAGGGAGGAGGGACTGAACATATGATGGATTTCTGAACAGTCACCCAGGGTCTTTCCATTAATAGCAGGCAGGATGTTTTCCTTTATGAAAACTCGATTAAGTTTGTCAGCCACTGATAACCTTTCTACAAGGATTTTCATTCTGTGTCCTGGATGCATGGACGTAAAAGGGATATTCTTGCCTATTAATTTCCGTAGGGTGGCTTTTCTATAAAATCCTGGACATCCAAAAAGAGTTATGCTTCCATCTGCTCCTGCCAACCTTATTTGTATTTAGGAGACCTTTCCCAAAGGGGTCATGGGAGAGGAAGGTGAAAGCCTATGGACTGATGGTATATTTGTCCCTGTTGTCTCTAGGTAGGTACTCCATGGATGTCATATAGGAATGGTTGTTTTTTGTTTTATAGAGTTGTCCTTTTGCATCAAGAGATGTAAAACCGGTGTGCAGGCTCGGGTGGGGACATCTCTCCTTATCACTTCATTGGAAAATTGACTGGAAGTTTTATCTCACAAACCTTGAGCAGCAAATTCCGTGTCTCTGCTCTGAGTTTCTGTTTCAGTGTCCTGTCTCTCAGCTCTTGCCCTTGGAGTGGACAACACCCAGGTCCTCCTTGGCTTCTGGCTTTAGCAGCAGGTCTCAGATTTCACTTGCCTGTGGTGCAGAGGATATCTGCCCAAACTGTTCCTAACCTGTCTGAATGGAAGGAGTTGGTCTCTGGAAGATTTTTTTTTTTTTTTTTTTTTCAAGAACTGAGGCAGAAGAGAGATAGGAGGCAAGAAGCTTTTCAAGCTTCCTGCTTTTTCAGAGACCTCAGGATAGCCTAGCATTTAAATTCTTGCTTTACTGGACTATGATAGATCAGCACAGAGTGACTAAGCAGCTCAGACATGATTTATGATGTTTGGAGAGATGAGGAAATCCCATGTTTTCATTGAATTTTCTTTCCATTCCCTCTGGTCTACTTGATCCACCTCTCTGACATGATGTCATGCATCTTCACTGTGCATGTAGAGTGAATAGCTCTCCAAATAAAAACTGTCTTCAAACTTTGATGACCAGGTCTTCATGCCAGTGTTACTAAAATCAGTTACCAGGTCTCATTCTCTACTCACTCTCAGGAACTACTGAATTGTCCCTTTAGGCTATTGAATAACCAAATTTTCTCTCTTCTCCACCATAAATCTCCTGACTTAGGAATGAGCCATTTTTTCTTTAAGGCAGTGGAAGTCTGTAGTCACTGGCAATCCAGGGACATGGAAGGGAAAACTTCTATCATACCTATAGAAGTTTATTGATTTTGATAAGTGCTCTGGCTGAGATCGATCCATGTAAACATATTCCTACTGTTGCAGGATAATCAGGAAGGTTTCCAGGTGCTTTTAGATAGCTCTATAATGTAATTTAACCATAATATTTGACAATTTTTCAGTTTGGTGACTGGCTTAGGAACATGGGTAGTCTGCATTACCTAGATAGAGGATGTGCCCTCTCTGCAGTTTATGGGTATAGAGATATTTGTGTTCCCATTACCTGCAGTATGGGATTAGGAGCAGTGTGAGACGCTCACACGTGAGTCTACAGGAGCTGTAACACATTGAGACATATCAGGTGATGGGGTGAGCACCCACAAACATGATCAGATTGACTTTCAAAATAATTTATTCTGCAGCCCTTTCGCTAAACCAAAGTGAAACCTTTCCTGTGTATAAAAACACATGATTTCATTTCAAAAGACCCTTTGCTCAAGTGTCTGCTTCTTAATTTCTATTTCCCTGTCTCATATAATCCATCCTTAAGGCCTCTAGTCTTTGCTAGATTTGCTACTTGTGTTTAATTCACCTTGAAGCATTAAGTACAGCAGGATAGATTCAGCTGATTCAGAAATATGAATCAACCCAAATCCTGATCTTATGGAAGAGCTGGCTTCTGAAAAACCCCTCTCCTCTCCCTTGAGGTGTTGATGGAAAACCTCCTGCCTCATTTGTTGGCTTTGGCAGAGCCCTGAGTGAGGGCTGGATTTCCTGGGCTGTCAGCCATTCTTGGTCCTCAAAGGAACAGACAACCTGTTACAGGTGATCAATAGCTGCCATTGCCTGCCCTGGTGTGTGAGGCTTTTCAAAAAGAAACTCCCAGGAGGAGATTCAAGCCTGGGATGTAATCTTGACCACACTCAGTTGACATTCAGTGAGAGGCAGTTATGAAGGTGGAGTCTTCCTTCCAAATGTTCACAGCACATGTGCCTCAGGCAATGAAAAAATGGACGAAAAAGAGCTGTCCAATCCTTCTCTGTCCCTGTTGTGTTTTATTTATTTGGTACCAGTACTTTTTTTCCTCCTTTACATCTAGGTAAAGTGGAATTACCCCTGGACTGGAGCCAGCATTTGGGCTGGTCCTTTAAAAATTTAGGTAGTCAGGAAAAGTATCTATCTCTGTCCTCAGTTGTACCAGTGTAATTGGTTTTGGCAGTGTCAGAGCTGTGACACTAAGGCTGGAATTAATCCCGGAAGTTATGTCTGAATTATACCTATTAGTTGAGCTGCATGAAATGCAAGCAACATTCGTGATCAAACTGTCTTTGCAGTGAGTAGCCAGTAGCAATATTCCTGGTTTGAGAAAAGGCTTTTATTTAGAATCCTCTGATCCCCAAATCTTGCATCAGGGCTTGTGGGAGCTGGCCAGAGACTCACTGGGACACCAAAAAATCCTGAGCTTTCCTCCTGAGATCTCTTGCAACAAATTTCTGACTGTTCTTGCTGCATTACCAGGATCATTTTGCATGTTTCTCTACCATCTAGGCTTGGTATTAGGTCCTTAGACCAGGCTAAATGTCCAGCTGGAGATATTATCTTTTCAGTCATATCTAATCAAATATGTGTCCTCAGGCTTAAGGTTTTCCCAGGCTACAAATACAAGATTTCCTCACCAGTAGCTGTCTGGAGCTTCTCGACAGTAAATAGAGAGAAAAAGGCACTTCTGCATATTTTAGACAGCCTTTTTAGGATGCCATCTACACCCTGGAAAGGCCCATTTCTTTTCATGGAGTAGCTCTACTGAAGATGTAGGCTTTGCCAATATCTGGAAATGAGATAGATAAGCCCCAGCCAGAAATTACTGCATACAAACCATGGATGGCTTTGCTGACCTTTGACCTTCCCACAGAAGATTTTCTGGTTAGTTTGGAAGTGGCCATTTGACTGTGAGAGATTTTCCAAGGAATACAGTTGGTAGGTTAGGAGAGAGACTCCTAATACTCCTCTTCTAAAAACTTCCACCCAAAATGGCATCCCAGTAAAGCCTCTGAGGCCCAAACCTTTTCAGATCTGTGCATCTTTGTTTTTATGTCAAAACTATGCTCAGTGCTGCAGTGATTCTTCTTTATGTTTATTATGATCAACTAATTTGCATTAATCAGGTTTTCTTTTTGGTATCAAAAGGGCTCCTGGCAGCAGCAGTAATAATTATAGACACAGATAATTTAAATATTTATCTTATCTAACATCTGAGCATGTATTTGGAGGGCACCCAGACACAGCAATGATTTTAAAGAAGCTTGAAATGCCATTGGATAGGTAAATAAACAAACAAATACTTTGATTCTCAGCTACATAAAATTAATGCTTCACACATCTTAAGGGGGTGTTATTTCATAGTAAAGCATTGTTAAAGCTCTAAAATCAAGTCAGGACTACTGAGGCTGATTTTAACTTGTGCATTTAACCTGTTGCAATATTATGGTCATGTAAACATGAATCTATGAAGTGGCCCTTAAAAATTATATTTATTTTTCCTTGCCCACATTAGCTTTGATTTTATCTGTGATGGTGGCAAAGAGCTTTAGGCTCCAATGTCTAATTCTGCAAGTCATTAGGTTCTCATCTTTTTGTACATCTGAAAAATTGAGCTAATTATCCTCATGTCATCACACATTGTGAAAGCATTTGAGATGCAAAGTATTGTATCTCCTTCTTCATGCAAGAATAACAATGCACTTCTGAGGATGAGCTTAAAAGCTTCAAAGCTAAAAGAAAAAGTCACTGCCATAATAGTACCAACTCCATCCAACTCCAATCAGTGACCTCAAAAATGCCAAAAGTCCCTTTACAATAAACCTACTATTCCAGTACTTTGCCACAGCAGGAACAAGGTGATGTTCTGTCTGAGAAATTTTGTTTTCTGAGATTAAAATCCTGATAGATCTTTTAAATCTGAGCTTGAAGGTGACAGAAAAAAGATGTGTGGAAATGAATCCCCAAATATATAATTTCTACATTTTCAGAATATTTCTCTTTTGGAAATTTATTTGTTTTCATACTTAAAAAGCAAAAACTTTTGATATTTCATTTTGTAAAAGCACTCTGCTTAAAAAATGGACTTACTTTAAGAAAACAACTAACCAGCTGACCATAAAAATATATTAATAAGGCAAATTAATGTGAAAATTTTAGGGTCAAGTTGAACAAAATATTTTGCCTTAACCTATAATGCATTTAAAATTATTCAGCACAAAATGAAAAATGAATGTTAACCATCTTGAATTTTTTGAATTTGTTTCTAAATGGAATCCCTCCAATAGGAAGGAGGGACATCTCTAGCAAAGGGTAATTTTTTCCACACCCAGGTTATTCTTGGACTTAATCTGCTCTCTTTGTGATCCATAATCAAGATAGGCCAACACAGCCTGACTTCAGAAATCCCATCATTAACAGAGATCATGACATTTTACTGCTCTTTTTAGCCACCTTATGGGGATATACAGTGTAAGAAAAGCTTTATTTTATCAATGACTAACATATTGAATGTACCCATGAATGTGATCCCACATTTCTGCCCAGACAGAACCATGAACAACAATGGCACCATGTAAAAAGAGCATACATATGCAGAGTGAGGAGCTGAACTTCTTGGGTGGACATAAAAATCTATAGGCTTTAAGCTGTGTAGTTATCAATTCAGCTGTCAAATAATTGTACCTCTTCACACCGGGTTTTTGGCATGAAGATTCTAATGCCATCTTGCCAGAAGAGCACTAAGATGTAGAGGACACGAGAGTTTGCATTCTCTTCTTTTCTCTTCTCTTCTCTTCTCTTCTCTTCTCTTCTCTTCTCTTCTCTTCTCTTCTCTTCTCTTCTCTTCTCTTCTCTTCTCTTCTCTTCTCTTCTCTTCTCTTCTCTTCTCTTCTCTTCTCTTCTCTTCTCTTCTCTTCTCTTCTCTTCTCTTCTCTTCTCTTCTCTTCTCTTCTCTTCTCTTCTCTTCTCTTCTCTTCTCTTCTCTCCTCTCCTCTCCTCTCCTCTCCTCTCTCCTCTCCTCTCCTCTCCTCTCCTCTCCTCCTCCTCTCCTCTCCTCTCCTCTCCTCTCCTCTCCTCCTCCTCTCCTCCTCCTCTCCTCTCCTCTCCTCTCCTCTCCCCTCTCCTCTCCTCTTCTCTCCTCTCCTCTCCTCTCCTCTCCTCTCCTCTCCTCTCCTCTCCTCTCCTCTCCTCTCCTCTCCTACCACTGTCTTTCCAAGACGAGTTAAGTGTCCCAACACAGAGGCTCCAAGGACAGAAGAAGGTTTTTTCAAAGACAAAGAATCAGGCTCAGATGGTTTCAGAAACCTCATCCTGAAGGGTAGGTATCTTGCCAGGTTCATATAATGTGCATTGTTTTACTTTTTAGGACAGACTTTTGGAAGGTTGCTAAAATATTGTGATACAACAGGTTCCTCCAAGACATCAGGTACTGGTGGGGAAAGAGAAGTCAGCCTGCATGAGCCAAAGCTGTGTATTTTCACAAGTCCTTCAGCTGCTCCCCCATAATCCAGGAACGTAGGGGTGTAAATCCCTATCTAATATCTTGGTCATGTTTGTTCTACCACTAATAATAGTTCCACCTACTAGACATGGGGCATAACTCATTGACATTTGTAAAGCCATCTGGGCCTTCAAGTAAGACACAGTGTCAATCAAATGTTCTGTAACAGAAACAGTACTGACATTTCTAATTTTTACTAACAGGGGTCTTGCCAGCCTGGAAATGTGGGGTCCTGACAAGAGAACCCCAGAAGAGAGCTCACAACATTTTTCGCACCTTGCCTTTTATCTCCCATTCCTAAAAAGACTAGTAATAAGGGATAAATCCCTTGGGAACACAGGCAGGCTGTGCCCAAATTTGATTTAAGAGGGGAACAACCCATCAGGTCAAGAGAAATGGTTAAGTGCAGCAGTGCTGAGTTACCTCTGCATGACCTTCCCTGCAAACATGGACGGGAGCCTTTCAGCAGTGCTGCAGATGTTGGATGACTCCGCTTGTGCTGTTGAAAGACAGGGCTGATAAATAGCATTTGAGCCACGTTTCTCCCCTCCTTCAGGCAGAATTTGAGAATCTCAGGTATACAGCCTTGGGAGAGTGATTCACGAGGTACCACTCGCACCGGTTTCCTCCAAGGGAGAAAGCTGACACTTCCAGGACACTGACCTCAAGCCTGTGTGCATTTTATGTGTTTCAGCACCCTCAGGAAAACCACAATTAGATGTTGCCTCCCTGTATTTAACACTCAGAGACAAGCAAACAACACGGCTGAGGAACGAATGCTCGAAAAACAAATATCAGAGACAGAAAAAAACCAGCCAACCAACTCTGACACCACTTGAGTGAATCTGAGCTTGTTTGGAAGTGAACTGAATACCTTTTTGCACCTCCCCACATGATCACCTTGCAGAAAAACAACAGCTCAGCCAAAAAAAAAAACCAAAAAAAAAAAAAAAAGAAAGAAAGGGCAAACCCACACAGATTTTGCACTTTGTAGAGGCAAATCTGTCTTTGTTATACAACTATGTCTGGCCAGGCTGAGCCTTGCACCCGCTCCTCGTGCCTTCCCCTCCCGTGCAGCACACGAGCTCGAGACGTTGGCAGCTGAGTGTAGGCAGGATCTCAGATATCATGGCAATATAAATAAATAGAGAATGATGAGATAAAATATACGGGCAGATGGAGGTGTTGATAGTGAGATAGGCTGATAGGGTGGTCAGGGTTACTGTGCTTTAGCACATGCATAAATACGTGGGTTGCACCCCTTACCCTGGGGGCAAAATAGCCAGCATCCAACATGACACACATGTGGCCATTCAGCCAAAAGGTCTCCAAAGCCTTTTGGAAGAATAAACCTTACCTTGTATGGAACACTCAGAGCACCAGCACTTTGTATTTAAAAAAAAAAAATAAAAATTTTTTTAATGGCATATATTCAGAAGTGGGACAGACATGATTTGACCCCAAGATTTCAAGAAAAAGATAAAACCCCTGAAACTTCAATATTTCCCATACCCCTAACCACTTTTTTAGGTAGGCAAATACCCAGTTACTAAGCTGAGATATGCTTCTATTATGAGAAATGTCCAAATGGCCATTGGACAAGCAATTTTTTTGTTACATTTCAAAACATTCATAGATTGGTTTGGGCTGGAAAGGCCCTTAAAGATCATCTAGTTCCAGTCTCCCTGCCATGGGCAGGGACACTTTCCATAAACTAAGTTGTTCCAAGCTCTGTCCAACCTGGCCTTGGACACTTCCAGGGATGGGGCTTCTACAACATCTCTGGGCAGCCCTTGCCAGTCTCACCACCCTCACAGTAAAGAGTTTCTTCCTTCTAATACCTAAACCTGCCCTCTGTCAATTTAAAGCCATTCTCCCTTGTCCTATCAAGGAGCTCTTGTAGACCCTTCAGGTACTAAAAGGCTGCAATAAGGTCACCCTGGAGCCTCTGCTTCACCAGTCTGAACAAACTCAGTTGTCTAAATCTTTCCCTATAGGAGAGGAGTTTCATCCCTCTAATCATCTTTGTGACCTCGTCTGGCCCTTACTGCTATGAGAACCACCAGAGAAAACGTGAGGGGTGTGGGCTGTAGCCTTCTCTTGACACTTGACCAGCTTTTCAGTGTGCAGATGTTATTGTAGACCTGCACAAGCTCAGTGGTGAACCCGAGTTCCTGCCCAAATTCCTTCATCATGCTGTCTGTGAGCCCCTTCTCAAGGATAATGGCCACAAAACACACTCTGGTTCTGGTCTGGTTTGATACAGAGCCTGTTACTTGCTGGGTATTTTTGCCAGAGCACTGGTGATGATTTGGAACACTGTCTTGTTTCATGCTCACTTAATGAATCCAGCTTTTGGTGACAAGCTATTAGCACTTTGCAATCTATGGTGTGGAAGCAATACATATGTTTAAAAAAAAGAACATTTTTACCGGGGACTAAACACTGCTTGAATTCGCTGAGGAAATTTGTCACCAAGATAAATAAGGGAAGTGTTTAAAAATCATGGCACATGGGTATTTTTAGGGTAGAATTCTTCCTTTATGAAAAATAAATATTTGAAGCTTTTTGCATTTTTCATTTCCAAATGGTATTTTCCTTGAAGGATTGACTTAATTTATATTAAAAGAAAGAGATAAGAAAGAAAACTTCTAAATTACTTCCAAATGATACTCAACATTTCGTTTTCAAATGAAGAAAATGTTTTGAGGTGACTCAAATGATTTTTGTTGTTGTTTGTTTCATTAAAACCAAATGAAAACCTTCAAACTTCCCGTTTTGCTTTGCTTTGACTCTTGTCATTTTTTTCCTCTGCATTTATTATGCTTGGCCCTGCTGCTGGAAAATGCAGTAATTCTCTGAAGTGAATCACCACTGGTGACCTCTTTGAAAATAGTTTTGGTGATACACCTCAAATATCTCCAATCTTTCATGTCTTTCCTCAGGTCTGAGCATTTATTAATTAAGCATTGCCATACAGTGCCAAGGGAAGAAAGCTATTACCATAAAATGAATGCAGGATTTTATGTGACCCTGTTGGAGATGTCATTTTTTCCAAGCAAGGAGTAAAACTGAAATTCTTGGAGTGTTTTCTCTTCAAACCACAATCGGTGATTCTGCATCACTGCTGGGGTTTTCTGTCCATGTAAAGTGGTCAAAAATGCAACCACAAGTAATAATGGCTAAGAAATTGTGATTTTTTTTCTTTCTATGGATAAATGACACTCTCCAAGCCACAATGTTGCCTTGTCTGGGACATTTCACAGAGGGCAATCAGGCACTGGTGCAAAAATAAAGAAAAAAAAGAAACCAACTGAACTCTCTGTGGATGTGCAATGCAAATAAAACCACAGCATTGCCTTCCCCACCCTTGCACCAAAACTATGTTGAGGTTTTGGAAAGTATATTCATATTTTCATTTTCACTCCTCCAAGGCAGGACAAGAAGCAGGATGTGCTGAAATACCACAAAGGGCCTCCTGGTCTGGGGAGATTTCCAGCACGTTTTTGCAGGGCTCAGGATGGCTCTTGCTCGTGAGAGGGTTTGGATGTGGGGCTGTTCCCATGAGTCAAAACCTTCCCCCAACTTCGCTGTCCTAAGTGTAAAGATTGAATCTTTGTTGTGGGTGACTGAGAATGGGTCTGGCTTATGGATACAAAGAAGGCAAAATAAAATCTTCATTTCTTAACTAGAATTGCAAAATCATAGAGTATCCTGAGTAGGAAGGGATCCACGAGGATCATCAAATCCAACTCCTGGCCTTGCCCAGGACAGCCCCAAGAACCCCTCCATGTGCCTGAGAACATTTTCCAAACACTCCTTGGGCTCTGGCAGCCTTGGGGCTGTGACCACTTCCCTGGGGAGACTGTTGCAGTATCCAACCACCCTCTGGGTGAAGAACTAATGTTAATTCAGCTATGACCAAGCTTTTATTGAGGCTGCAAAAATTTCTGTTCTCATTGAAATCAAGGTAAATTGTATGCCAATCTTAAAACAAAGCAGAGTTGAGCCAACAGATAGGGACCAACAGCAGAGGAGTCAGGGAGAATAAACCAAAATTATTTAACAGGAGAATTACAGTCTTTTATTTGCATTGCTTCTTTTCCCCAGCTCCAAGCTTTGCATAAAGCTGTCTTTGTTAAAGCATTGTGTTAGTCTACGATCTCAGATTGGCAAAAAGGCCTTAATGCTGGGGTTTAATGCAGTGCAAAAACAAGGTATAGTTGCTTTAAATGAAAATCAAGGGTAGGCAGCCTCCTGAGAGCCTCAAAGTTTAAACAAATTACAAGAAGTATTTCTCAGGTGAAATTGGAAAGGGTGCTCTGTGATGCAGAAGAGTGGCCATGAGTCCTCTGTGTTCACACCATCCTGGGTATTGTAAGAAGCTTTCTCGTGAAACTGTTTGCCAAACCAGAAGTCCTAAATTGAAATGTGTTGACAGAAGGAATCTTAGTACTTATTTATAATTTGAATACATCTTGAGGCAGGTTATGAGATGATGTGGGTAAGTCATAATCCACCCTCCTTCCTTCCTCCCTGTGTCCTGGTGCTCATTCCAGCACTGGCCAGGGCTCTCAGGGTGTCTGGCATTTTGGGTGCTGATGCTGAGCATCATCCCTTGGCCCTGTGCTTGAGAGGGGAGAGAGAGGGTGCTGGGAACTTGGCAGGATCAGGCCCTTCACCTCATGCAATCCTATGACCCCGAGGGAGCCCACACACGGATTTGTTCTGTAACACATAACAAACAGCCTCGTTTTACTCAGAGGGAGGGAGATGAGCACTTTGAGCAAATGATGTGTTAAATCAAGGCTGCCAACTGCACATTGAGGTGAGTGCTTTATGCCAAGATCTGTCTATCTATCTATATGATCTTTTATATTCCCAGCTCTTCCTGCTCATCTATCTATCCATCTCTCTCACTCCCTCCCTGTATGTATTTTCCTTATTTCAATCTCTTTCTGTCTATCTGTCAGTTAATCTATCTACTTATTTTGATGTCTGTCATCAGAATAACATCTGTTAGGGTGTTTTAACTGTGCTGGCAAAGGACATGTTACAATTCCCTTGACACAATTATAGTTTCATGGAAGTCAGGCCCCAATTTACCTTGACTGAAATCAAGTGAAAACAGCAGTTGGGCAGCAGGTTTTATTGTCCAGTAGTCAGAGTCTGGAGATGCACTATAGGGCTAAGATCTAGCCCATGGGATTGTCACCTTGTAATCACTCTTTTGCCCTCATAATATTTTCCTTCTATTTTTTATTTTCTCATCCCCACACTCTCCAGGCCTTCTATCAGCACCATAAACAGGTTTCTATTTTTTGTCCAGAAAACTGACCCATGGGTTCTTTGGCACATTTAGATGTGACACTTAGGGAGGGACATGGTTTCAGTGAAAATCAAGGGCAGGCAGCCTCACATGGTTTCGTGGGAATGGCAGTCATTGGACTTGATGATTCTAAAGATGTTTACCAATCTATATGAGTCTATGATCCCTAGGTGCTACTGAAAGGAAATTACATGTTGTTTTCCCCCTACTCTTCTCTCACACGTGAAGGGTATCCTCCTCTTTAAAGGGCATCAAGTGTGGAGCTGTCATTTTGCATTTGGATTTGAGTGTGGGTAATTGGTTGTACTCTCTTGTCTCCAACTATCAAATTTTTTATTCTTTATCTATATTTTGCTTTCTGTCATCTGAAAGCAAATTAATCTGACCCTTTCTTTTCTCCCCCCATCTCCTGTCTCTTTGTTGTCCCCATGTTTTACTCTCTGAATGTGGTAAAACACATGCTTAGTTTACTTGGATTGTGTTCCCATGTATTAATTTCTACAGCCTGCAGCGAGCCATGAAAACCCATCTGAGCAGGGAAATAACAGTAGCTGTGCATTGGCTGGTAAAGGCAGAGGAAGAGTTTCAATGTACACAAGGAAATCGAACCTCTGATTTGCATAAGACTAGACTGTGCTAATTTGTTGAGTGAATAGATAGATGAGGAACAAAAACATGCCTTAAAGCATGCACGGATAGTTACTGCAGAAACCAGTACCCAAAATGAGTCAGATCCAAAAGGGAAGCTGTCAGAACCCACTGCCTGCTGCTGCTGGAGCTGGTCTTGATCAAAGGGTGAATAAAAAGCAAATATTCATCTGCTCCATGAAACTGCAGTCCTTGGGTTTGAAAAGCACCAGGGAGCCACCTTGCACAAAGGGATGCTCCAGAAGTGATGGTATCCCAGGGATGTGTGTGGGATTATTCTATGTTTCTGTAAAACCTGGGTTCATTATTTTTTTTTCAGAGTTTGCAATCTATATAAATCTCCCCAGAGTTTGTTGGAGAAGTTTTGCTAGAGAAGCACAGAGTGAGGCAGATGGGAACATGATCTCATTTCCTTTCCTTTCCCAGTGAAGTGCTTGCCACTCTTGCAGACAAAACTTAAATTTCTCAAGGGAAATGAAATCAATGGAAGTCTCTGGGACTTTCCCTCTTTGTTACCTATGAAAGAGACAGACTTTAGGTCTGTAGTCAAGAAACATGATCACATTCAGCAGTGGACAGAGAGAGACTTGATATTAGCCATCACATGAATGTACACATACTTATGAGATATATGTGTGTGTATGTGTGTGTGTATTTATATATAAATCCAGCTGAGGAGGTTTTGCATGTTGAATGAAAACCTGGGATCCCCAGGATCAGACAGTTTGATGAAACACACTTTTGCTAAGCATTTGCTATTTTGTCCATCAATTTTATTTATTTAACTAACAATAAAGAGCGATCTCAGAGCAAGGAAAAAAATAATCATTTCTCGATGCGAAAAAGCTCTAAAATAATAAATGCCAAGAGCTCGCTGAGATGAAAGTCCTGAGGTGGTTGTTCTGGAGGAAGGGAAGCTGCTCTGTGGAAGTGCAATAATATTTTCCTTGCCTTAAGACTATGAAGGCTTTTCTGTTCAAGCTTTCCCCTGGAGCTTTTGCAGGATACGGCCGTGTTATTACACCTTTGATAGCGCACCGCCGGGCGATCGCTGCACTAGCAGGTGTGTTAGGGGTTGTAACGAAACTTTACAGTCAGGGCTTGTTTTCAGGAATCCGTTTGATTATGTCTTTAATTATGTTTGATTTATGTACGGCGAGGTGGCAAGAGACCGCAGCAAACCCGCAGCAAACGCGTCCCTGTAGACGAGGTGCTGGGTGGCTCCGGAGCGTTGCAGTGTTTCTAGCTGGAGGTTATGTGAGCCCCCCAGGTTGCTGAGCTGGGTATCTCTGAAGGCAGTCGTCTTTGCAGCTGGCCTTTGGCTTGCTGCTGGCTGAAGACACTGGTCATGGTCCCCCCTAGGGATACTGAAAGCTGTCTGGAACACCTTCAGATGGAGGTGGTACAGGGACCACCTGACCTCTCTCTCTGTAGAGAGCAGAATGGAAGGAAGCATAATATTTTCCTGAAAAAAAAAATTAAAAAGGCAGAAAATAACATGAGAAGGAACTTCACAGGTGAAGGAAGTGAACCTTCCACTTCTTGAGGTGTCTGAAGAGGTTCAGCTCTTCTCTTTACAGGTTAAGATTTATCAGTGTTTCTTAAAATCTCCTCTTCCAGTGATTAATACACTCATCATTAGAAATAATTTCTCTTGCCTTGTCTGATGTCTCCCAGGAAAAATAGAATACTTCATAGTATCCCTAAACCACCAATTACTTATTAGTTACATGGCAAGCCCAGGAGATCATAAGTTGCCCCTTGGGCAAGCAGCCATTACCCATTATGGAAAATAATGATCTGACTTTTGGATAACTGAAAAGGGGAGGATTATAAGTGAGGAGCTTGATTTGTCAGGGAACTGCCAACCATTTCATAGCTGGGAATCACAGAGAAGGTATCTCCTTTGCTGGCAAACCACAAGAGAAAAATATGCAACTATCAAAGGGGTTCATGAACCTGGATACATCACTGGGGTTGCTGATTTTCCACTGGGCATTGGCAGCTGTCTGACCTCCTACCCTGTGGAATATCCCATGAAACCAGTGAGATATGAGCTCTGAATGTGAGTGTAGGACAAGTGAGGACTTGGATTTCAATGGGAAGAACTGTAAAACCGTGCAGTGTCAACAAGTCTATGAGTACTGCTTTTGATTCTTCATATTAATTTACCAAACTAATTAGCTATGCACAAAAAGCTAACAGGCATCTTTGCAGTTGCAGACCCATTATATCCATGAGAAACAAGTGTCTGTTTTATAAGTGACTTCCCACGTGGTCATGTTCTGTATATCCTTTCTGCCCAGGAGCTTCCAAGGAAAGGAGATCTGTCCATTTGTTTTTCTCCTGGATGTGGTGGTGTGTATTGTCCTCCTTCCCATGATGTCAGTGTGTGTAGTGGGAAAATGTAAATTGACTGACTTTGGTATATTGATATCCTGTTGACAGTCTTTGGGATTCTTCAAAACAATTCCTTAATTAACTGCTGCACTAAGGAATAAAACAGGGCTCAGTAGATTTGTAACCCCTTTTGTAGCATGTTCTCCAAGATTGTCTTCCAGTCCCTAGGAAAATCCTAGCTGACTCTGGATGTGTCTCTGCATGGTCTGTTCCTGACTGAAGTGGGTCCTCATAAATCTGATTAAACTATTCCTTCACTGGATTTTCTGTACACTGTTCCACTTCTTAAAGGGAATTGCTTTTCCTTCTTTGGGTGCTCCTGCTCTTCTTTTCTCAGTCTTCCTCTCCTCGGGAAGATTCTAGAATGAAAGCTACTACTGAACTTACTGTGCAATCTAAGTGGCTGCATATTTAGGGGACTCTTTGGAGTAGGAATATTGGGGGGTTAATTAGCTTCACCACTGAATATCTGTCTCAAGATTTTGTTGCAAAGCTGTATCTGTGGTCTATGAATGAGCAGGAGGCAAAGAGTTCATATGGCTCTGGCAGCCACCTACTCCATGTCATACACCCTAGGAAGCCTGAGTGTGTGAAATGCCCAAACATCTGAGAGCCTACTGCACCTTTTCTCCAAAAAAAACCCATTCTGCTGACTCCAGCCTTCCCCAAGCTCTTGCTGCAGAGCCCAGTTTGGCAGAGTCCTGCAAGCCATTTCTTAGGTCCTAATGACTGCACAGCCCTCATTTTGAAGGCTCCTCAGTGTTTGCTTCAGGTATGCCAAAAAGAGAGGGTGCGGTGCAGGCTTTGGTGAGTTGGCACCCTCTGACTTGAGTCAGTATTTTCAAGCCCTCATTTTTGCAGATGGTGGAACCTGGAGCACTGGCTCTGCTCGTGGTCTTTTTTCCTTCTTCTCTTCCTTCAGGAGGCTGGTTCATGAGGGCAGAGGATGCTGATGGGAGCCTTTGGGATGGTGACAATCTTGGTGACATGAATGAGGAAAAGGAAACAACACCCATGTGGCAAGAGCAAGCCAGTGCTCCTCACAGCACTGGGATGGCCACTGGGCCATGCAAGGCCCTCATCTCTGAGATGACATTGTGGGTTTGAATTTACCACTCAGCTGGGAGCTGTCCCCACTTTGCAAGCATGTCCTGATAACTAGAGCTGTCCTCACATGCATGGGGTTATCTCTGGCAATGCAAAATGTGAAACCAGCAGCCCTGAGAGGAAAGAGCATCTCAGTTATATATTATAATAACTAAGGATGGAACCTTCTTTGCTGTGAGACCTCAGGGGCCGTGGAGCAGTTATTATAGAAAAGTGGGGACTGTATCATAGAGAGTATTTAAGGCCACGGATGTATTAATCCCTCCTGGTTGGATTGCCTTACCCAACCTGCCTTTTCCTTCTTTGTAACGTCTCCTCAGCTGAGATCTCCCAGCTCCTGGTGACAATAGATGGGGAGGCCATGCAGCCTGGCCCCCGATCAAGGGGGGATTCATCCACCTGCCCTGCCTCTACCACACACGACAAAGACACTGCTGTTAGTTCACAACCATTTCCCCCACTCCTGATTTTTTAATCCTGAAGTAAACATGCTGCAGCTACAGGACGGGTGGTATGCAGACACGGGGCCAGGGCTGGCTTCCACCATGGTGGTAGGAGCGGGAATTCCACTGCAGGCTAAGGGGAAGGGAGAGCCCTCCGAGCTAATGTGATGTGGGAGGTCTAATTCCTACCATCACAGGCCTGATTTGTAGGCAACAGATTATTTCACTGGCTTTCACGATGGTTTTTATATCTTAGGATTTTTTTAGGTTT
The DNA here is from genome assembly GCA_037013685.1 of Acridotheres tristis. NCBI lineage: Eukaryota > Metazoa > Chordata > Aves > Passeriformes > Sturnidae > Acridotheres > Acridotheres tristis. The sequence continues at coordinate 4,123,813 of CM072885.1, forward strand.
TTTTTTTTTTTTTACATGAAAGCAGGAGTGTGTGGATTTTGCAGGTAAATTATAATGAAAGCTGATGGATGCTTGTGTAGGCTTGTAGAGGGTTTGTGCACAGAAAGCAAGCAGGGGCTGGAGGGAATAACTGAGTGCCCAGGGAAGGTTTAATTAGCATATAGTGAAAAATCTAAAGGCTGTACCAAGCCCCAATTCGGTGAAAGACAAAAACTCACTGTTCTCAGAACATACCTCAGCAGCAAGCTCTGTCGCACCTGATGCAATGCTTCCCTCTCGGGCCACCCACCTCCAAGACATGATTATGCAGTGAGAAAGGAGCAGCACTTTGCACTTTCTGTTATCATGGTCCTTCTTAATTATACATGCGTAAGTGTTCAGACATGGCCACAATGAGCATGGTACACATCCAGGGGAAGTGAGATTCATCTGAGAATCTCCTACTGTGCTTGGCAAGCATTTATTAACTCAGCCTCCCAACACCCCCGTGAGGAAAAATGTGTCGAAACCCATTTTCGGTACTAATTTAAAAAAACAACAAACTTAAGCAAGCAAAGTGATTTGCTCAAAGTCAAAGAGCAGGTTGGTGTGAAAGAGCTTGCCTTAAAAATCCAGAATAAGGGATTTTGCCCTTTGTCTCTTCAAATGAGGCTATGTTCTCACGTTGCTTTGTGTTTCTACAGAAACTACAACAGGGGGGTCCCGGTTCGTGACTCAGGGGCTTGGTTCCAGTCCAGAGAGCCATGTTTCCATGATTACTCCTGCTTTATGTAAAATGGCCCTTGTACAGGCTCATCTTGCTGAGCTTTTTGGCGCTGTTCCTGGGCCTGACTGCTACCATAGGGTAGGACTGCAGGATCACATTTCCATTTTGTAAGGAGACACGCTTTCTCAGGATGCGTGGAAGCCTGTTTAATTTCAATAAGAAGTCTGCTTGAAACAGAGATGCAAGCCTAGATCTGGTGAATTATTATTATTATTATTATTATTATTATTATTATTATTATTATTATTATTATTATTAATTGCAGTAGTGTGTCAAATTCCATATTAGCAATCAGACCTCTTGTGCTAGGAAACAACAATTGTCCTCACGATCTCAGGCATAGATCCACCAGCGCTTAACTCCTGATTATGCGCTAACACACACGAGTTTTATTGGGAAGCCATAAGTTGGGAACAAAACTGGCTTTGCAGACCTTGGCTGACATCTTTGCAATGCAACACCCTTCCTTGGCATCCCAGTGGAAAGCTGTTCTCCATGCAAGGAGAAGCTCTCTGTGTGAGAACTGACCATCCCGTGCGTGCTTCATATGGCAGGATCAAGGCTTCTATTAATGACAAGGCTTGACAGTGGGGTGAGACCTACAAAGAGAGGGAGAAGGAGGTGCTAAGGGTGCCTTGTGATTATGTGGTTGGCGTGTGTTTCTCCACCATGCAAGGAAAAGGGAAAGAAAACCAGCCAGACTACAACAGGCATTGTCGTGCAGCATCCAGACTGCAGCCTCAGTCATGGCCTCACTTGGAAACCCCTGCAAAGTTTTATTAACATCTGGTCCTCCATGAACAGCGATATTTTATGCGCAGAAACTCAGTTTCACCTCCGTCTTCTACCCTATTCTTTTTTGTATGTTTGCTGATTCTGTCCTTTTTCTTCCTCTTTTTTTTGGTGGTTGCCTAGTAGCTTGCAGTTGCATTCTGCCTTATCAGATTGTGCCTAGTTACAATCTTTCTCTATGTGCCGAGGGCAACCCACCATAGGAGCATATGGAATATTTTAGTGTGCATTGTTGGGTTTTTTCTCCTTCTGTTTTTTTTTTTTTTTTTAAATTTTTAAATAGACTTCGGTTTTATTCCCAGCATAATTTTGTTGCCATTATGATTGTCTTTTGAATCTGATAAATGCTGACATCCACAGCCTGGGAGCTATCAAAAGAATCAGGTGTACTGAGGTTTGATGACTTTGGGGCTCTCTTCGGCATAAAAAACCCCAACCATCAAACTCCTGCATTCTGAGCAGGATTCAACTCTTCTTCCTTCTGACATCAGACTGAAAAAACCCATGTTTAGTTCATGTAACATCCAAATTGCCTTTCCGAGGTGCCTACATTTCTCCCAAGAGTAGAGAAAGCCTCCAAAACATGGCCTCTGAAATTCAGGCTATGCCATGGGTACAACAAAAAACCACACATGTAGCGTGCTCTTCCAGTTTTGTTTTGCCGTGCTGGCTTTGCTGGATGGGACAAAAAGGGAAAGTCAATGACACCTCTAGACTCCTCCTCAAGCAGTGACAAAGGAAAACATGCTGCTTTTGGCACAGCATGACGCACAGCTAAATGAGGGATGTTGGGCTGACTGTCGCTGGGCTCTTGGCAAAGTCTGGTCTCCCATGTGGGTGCAGACCAGTGTTTCACACCTGGGGTGTGATCAAGGGGGAGTTGGTCATGTTGCTTTCAATAAGCTTGCTTTCTGATGGAAATTTGGCTCATGAGACGATGCTGTGTGGCAGGATGTGTGTGCATGTCTGTGTGTCTGTCTGCCTGGTAACTCTGGAAGCCATTAGCCAAATTCAATCACATTTGACAGTGGGACTGTAGATTTAAAGATATGTAGCTCCTGTAAGCTGCCAGAAAACAGTACAGTACTGGAGCTAGAGATTTTGTTGAAAGAAAGACAACAATGTTAGGTCCACCCTTGTTAGACATTAGAGAATCCATGCAGGAAGGATATTTTGAATGCCCTACCTGTAGGAACAACCTTAATCTGTTTATGCCCTATCAGATACCACAGAAATCACTGCCTGCTTCTGTTTTCTCTGTGGCACCTAATAAGTCACAAACACATGCATAAGCTCTCTTTCTTTTTTATCTTTTCTCTTCTCTTCTCTTCTCTTCTCTTCTCTTCTCTTCTCTTCTCTTCTCTTCTCTTCTCTTCTCTTCTCTTCTCTTCTCTTCTCTTCTCTTCTCTTCTCTTCTCTTCTCTTCTTTCTTTCTTTCTTTCTTTCTTTCTTTCTTTCTTTCTTTCTTTCTTTCTTTCTTTCTTTCTTTCTCTCTTTCTTTCTCTCTTTCTCTCTTTGTCTTTTTTTTCAATAATAAGGGAGCTCCTCCTGCAACCTTAGTGCTACCCTGTTAGAAGTCAACCAACCAGCAGATAAAAATCACTTGGACACGAGCTCCATGAGACCTGCTGTCCACTTACTATTTTTTCCCTCTTCTAATGCTTGGAAAGGGAGTTCCAGAAGGTGTAAGAAACACTTATTAGCTTATTATTTGAGGTAAATCTAATCAGCAGTGATCTGTCATAATGACATTTCTCGGAATATAAGAGGGAAAAAAGCCTGGGGACATGACAGTGATAAGTTTCCCACCCAAGACAGACCAAGGTGAGCCTTATTGGGTCAGAGTGTGACTGATCACTGTGGTTGTACCCTGTCACATATCTTGCAAGGAAGCTCACATCTTCTTGTGGGTAGGTTAGTACTGTTTCTCATTATTAATATGGCTCTGTAGGTGTGCCAGGCCCTTTCCAGACTAATTAAATAAAAGGTCTCTGCCCCAAGGAACTAACCCAGCAAGGGATGACAATAAACAACAAGAGGAAGAGGGTTACGCAAGTGAAAGATCATGAGATACATCTCATGTTGTACCAGTATGTTGGGCCAAATCCTCAAGTAATTACATAAAGCCCAATTTTGCCAAGTTGTTCATTGTTAAGTTGCTCCACCCTCATGTAAGAAATCCCATTGAATTCACTTAATGAGAAAAAAATACAGAGGTGTACTGAGAGGGGAACGATCACACCTGCAGCCCAACAAAGTGGATGGGGTTGTGGGGAAAAGTTTATCAGGAGATAAAGTGTAGAACTGAGCTTTAAGCTGTTATCTGGGTCATACATGGATATTTAGTTTTATTAAACACTGGAACAAGGGGGAACGACGCACTCGGATGCCCTTGAAATTAATTATTTTCAGATTCAGTCATTGTGATTGGATGTTATAAGGCACTTAGGAATCAATGGGAGACAAGTGCCCTTGAGAATCCAGCTTCATATCTTTAAAACTGGCTCTTCTGCATCAGCTATCAATTCCCATCGCTCCCTCAGAGAGACCTTGTCTGAGAGGTTCCCTCCTTCCTGAAGCCACAATGACTCACACTTACAGTTGACATTCAAGGAACAAAGAAGTCTTCAGCATCTATCTTGATGTTCATTTGGGCCAAGATGGCAAGTCCCAATCTGCTTTGCTTTGAGCTTGCAGAGAGAGGGGCTGATGCTATAAAGATCAAAGCAGGTCCAGACTCCCCTGACGTTATTCTGCTTAAATGTAGAGTTTGGGGATAATGCCCAGCTCTAGTTTCAGGAAAATCTCCTACTTTTCAGCTTTGAGTCTTGGTCTTTCAAGGAAGCAAATGCTCCTGTACCAAAGGAATCTGGGTCTATGGTAAATAACACCTTGGTGTTGGGAGATCTTTTTTTTCCATTGGATCTAGGCCACAGATGGCAGAAATACAATTCCGAGAAGTGGGCAAACAACTGCAGGGAGGGAATAGTTGGGAGTGGGACTGTGTTCAGGTACGTAGGTTGAAGGCAAAGGAAACTTTGTGTATGTTGGCTCTGAAACCATGTGAGGTAGAGGGTGGTACAGAGAAAAACTCAGACGGTAGCTCACCTCCCTCTTCCCCGCGGGCAAATGCCTTATTTTCAGTTAGGAATGGATACATAATAAAGGAGCCAGCTCTGTTGCCGTCATGATGCAGAACCTGGCAGTGCCTGTTTCAGAGTGCTGGCTTAAGCATAAACAATACCACATGAGAACAGGGAGAACGATGATGGACCCAAAATTTGTTAAACTACTTGCAGAGCACACATTTTGCCTGTGCTCTGACAATCAGGGCTCTCACAGAGCTTTCTGAGGCCCATGTGCTCCCAGGGGACTTTCTGCCCTCAATGAGAAGGATGTTGAGACTCTGTTGTTCCCTTTTGGAAGGGGCAGGACATCAGGAGTCCTATCAAGAACCTCCAGCTGATGTGGTACCCTGCGAACTCTTGCATTTGTCAGTCCCCTGTCACCACCTGTCCTAGCTCCTGACCAATGCTGCCCAGCCAATCCAGCCCTGACAGGGTATAGATATGCATCCCAGGAAGCACAGATGGATGTCTGCTCAGCACCATCAAGGACTTGAGTTACCCCAGGCTCCAGTTTGTGCTGCCTGTCAGAAATGAAATAATCCGGCGGCTCAGGCAGGGGACTCGAGAGGGAAACTGATACAGAACGGTTAATACAACACCAGTCCTTTACACTGAGGATGAGCCAGTCACTTCTGAGCAACATAAGAAACCCACTCCAGCTGAAAAGCATATGTTTCTTTTCTCTTTACAGCAAAGCTCCCATTTCAGGCACAGGTATTATTTGTTTCTCGAAATCCCCTTTCCTTGTGTCTGCTTCACTGACCTGATCATCTGAGAGCCCTGAGAGTGGTAGTTATCCCTTCCTACTATTGTCTGCTCTCAAGACCAGTTTGGAAGTGCTGTGTGCATGTGTGTTTGCTTTGTTTCTCTTGCTAGTTGCTGTTGTTTTTTTCCCCTTTTATTTTCTCTGGGTTTAGATGTATACAAATACAACAAAGAAATCAGAAGAGGGAGGACTGTGGCATGCAAATCTGTCAGTGTGCTATTCAATTAGTGTATTGTTACAAGTGAAACGCCAGCAGCCTGGTGAGAAAAAGGAAGTGCCAGGTGCTAAAATGACAACCAAATAGCTTTTGGTATAGCATACCAGACAGGTTTTTCTATCTTCAAGAAGTTTACTTGCTCTTTCTCACATACAGATGAGTAAAACTGGAGGGCATCTCTTGATTCTCCAAATTATATCTCTTGTGTCTTTAAAACTCTTCCATGAGCTTAAACTAGTTCATGTGGAAGGAAGTTTCTTAGTGTGTTTTTGCTCTCATCGTACTAACTGGAAGTTGTTCAGGTCTTTCACCCTAGTCTTTCTTCCACCAGCCTGTGTTTATTTAGTTTCAGTTTATGCCAATCGTTGTGCTCATGCTGTCTTTTAGTTTAAATAGATCTTTTCTTTCTCCCTATTTGCTCTCCTGATGTATTTATATATAAATGAGCACAGTTGTCCCAGTCCTAGCTTTGTTCAGCTAAACAAGCCAAGATGCATCTACCTTTTCTATGTCATGGTTTCACCATTTCCTGACACATCTCAGCACTGTAGCTTTGTGCTGTGAGTTCATCTCTCCTAAATTCAGGTAACTAAGATCTGCTTTGTTGCTTTGGACGTTGTCCTCTATGTGTTTTGTGCAGATCAAGACAGAAATCCCTCTCTCCTTATGGGAAATACTTTATAAGGCACATTTTTGGTAGTCATGACACTTTCTCTCTTTTAATGCTTGATCCGATTCTGTTTAACACTGTATGAATGATCTTTATGAGGGGATTTAGTCCATCCTCAGTAAGTTCACAGATGACACGAGGTTGGGTGGGAGTGTTGATCAGCTGGAGGATGGGAAGGCTCTGCAGAGGGATCTGGACAGGCTGGATCCATGGGCTGAGGACAACTGGATGAGGTTTAACAGGGCAAAGTGGTGGGTCCTGCCCTTGGGTCACAACAACCACTTGCAGTCCTACAGGCTGGGGAAGAGTGTCTGAACAGGACCTGGAGATGTTGGTTGACAGCTGGATGAGCCAGCTGTGCCCAGGTGGCCAACAAGGCCAATGACATCCTGGCTTGGATCAAAAATAGTGTGGCCAGCAGGAGCAGGGCAGTGATTGTCCCCCCAAACTCCACACTGGTGAAGACACACCTTAAGCCCTGTGTTCAGTTTTGGGCTCCTGGATTAGATGAACTTTAAAGATCTCTTCCAAAATAAACCCCTCTATTAGCCTATAAAGAAAGTCATTGAGGTGCTGGAGTGTGTCCAGAGAAGGAAAAAGAAGCTGGTGAAGGGTCTAGAGAATAAGTCACATAAGGAGCAGCTAAGGGAACTGGGTTGTTTAGTCTGGAAAAAAGGAGAATTAGGGGGGACCTTATTGCCTTCTACAGCTACCTGGAAGGAGGCTGCAGTGAGGTGGGGGTTGAACTTTCTTCTAAATAACAAGTGACAGGAAATAGCCTCAAGTTGTGCCAGTGAAGATTTAGATTGAATGGGAGAAAAAATGTCTTCACTCGTCTACAGCACTTGAATAGTTTGCCCTGGCCAGCAGTGGAGTCACCATTCCTGGAGGAATTTAAAAGACATGTGGATGTGACATGTGGGGATGTGATTTAGTGGTGGCCTTGGCAGTGCTGGGTTAATGGTTGGACTCAGTGATCAAAAGGGTCTCTTCCAAACCAAATGACTCAATGATTCTATGGTCCATGCATCCCACTTTTCAGAAATAAATTCAGTCCCCAAACCAATTTCTGAAGAACTGCAGTCATAACTTCCAGCTCAGTACTTCCTCTCTCAATACCACCTGCTGCAATTTCTGATGTAGTGACTCTCCTTTCCATCATAAAATTCCTCTCCTGATCTCCATATTCTACCACTTAATAATTTCTCATTAGGTACCATATCACATGCTTTACTGAAGTCCAGAGAGGTTAGACCTACTACATTTTTTTCATTAGAAAATCAGTGATCTACCAAAGCAAATGATTAGGTCAGATGCGAGTGATCTATTTTCTAAAACACGTGTTTTATTGCAATTTTCATTTGCATCCATGCCTTTAATTACTCTTTATTGCTGAATGTGTTCCATAATCTCACTTATTGCTGATGCCAGCCCACATCTTCCTTCATCTTAGGACTTTGTAGGCCTCTTAAAGTTATTCATAGTCAGATTTTGTACCTATATTTAGAAAAGTAGATAAAATGGTCTGAGGTTCATTCTCTGATCTCAAAAATCATGGCAGGGCATGGCTTCAGATGGTACACCTACACTTTAAAATCCAAATTCCTGCCAAAAAAAGTTGTCTCATGGGTACTCTGTAATGGGAATAATGCTCATGATGTCTTCTCAACCACACCTCAGCATGTCAGGTGCCACAGGACAAAACTTGCTAGGGACAGAGCTAAGAGCAGGGCAATCACATGCCCTGGCCTTGTTTAATATGCTAGTTTAGGCAAAACTAGTGATTCTTTGTGCCTTTTCTCAGACCACTGCAGGGGGATTGTTTAGTTTTCCTTTGAGCTAATGGCAATTTCAAGAAAATGCTTCATAATCCCATCCCTCTTTTTCATTAGCCTTTATGCCTCTAAGCCTGTGTTCAGCATTCCCATCCTTTACTGGAAACTTTTGTGATTTGTTTTAATTTCCTTTGCAAATTCTAAGTGGGTTTGACTTGTGGCAATTCTTCCACTCGACACCTTTGTTTCAGCCATCATACTTCAGCCATTAAAAGTTTCAGTGTCTAGTTTGGGATGGGAGATGAACCTGTCTCTCTCCAGAGCCTATGGATGACCTGAAGCACTCATCTCCATTCTGATCCCTTAGAAACTGGGGGAGAAAAGTCTCATCCTATATTTAAACAGCCCTCTCTTTATTTGCTCACTCTTATTCTCAGTACAATGAGCTACTAACAAGAAAACGGAATGTTTTAGGTGAGGTCTTCAATCTAGAGGCAGCTCTGCTGGATCAATGGTGATTTTCACTGGCTGAGACCTGTGCCCACAGCTTTCCCTGGAGAACCAGGATGAGGAACGTTTGACGCCATACTTTTCCTACACAAGTCAGACACAAACGGGATTGTTGCTCCCCTGTACAGATTTTTTTTTCCTCCCCACCCCTGTGACGTGAAGCATAAGGCTGCACATTTCAGCTACTTTTTGGATAGAGGCAATAATTTCTTAATTTGCCCTGAAGGGGCACGCGCATAAATGGGGAGGAAAAAAATTAAGAGCTTGTGGAATTGATTGGAGGAGAGATGCATCTTGTTCAAACTAGAAGTGAAAATATATTCCAAAGGAGAAATCATTAGCATTTTCATTAAATGCCAAAGAGTGTGACTATTAGACCTACCTCAGGCAACCCTGAGGTTGAAAACTTTTCAACAAGATTTAATTGATCCAGATGGAGTGAGGTTGTTTTTGTTTTTTACCCCTTCTACCCCCTGCTTAAATCTCTGTACTCCATCACCTGTGAGAAAACCCCAAACCGAACCAAATTAAAATAAATAAACAACGCCTTCAGCCCACGCCCTGGAATGAAAACTGCAGTGTAATATGAAATGTGTCCTGATCGTCTTGTTATGGAGCCTGGTGACTCACCAACTGCTACAATTGGGGTTAGATAAAATAAAGGGATTATAATTAAGGAGGCAGCAGGAGGATGTTAACTGGGCAGTCAGAGGGAGGCAGGCCCATTACAGACCCAGGTATGCTGGGAGCCCTGCCAGGGATGGGTGGACACGTGGCTCAGCTGTGGGATTTGCAGAAGAGGGTCTGCTGAAAAAGACAAAACAAGGCCCAGTTTGGCTGAGCTACTCCAGCATACTGGGAGGAGTGGGGCCCCCAGCTCCTGTTTGGTCTTTGGTGAGTATCCCCCAAAAATGCCCAGTTCCCAGCTACCATGAACATGGGCAGTGAAGGGCTCACCTGCCAGTCGTGGTTAAGGAAAGCCATGGAAGTATTGCTTGAGTTGTTGAGGATTTGGCATTATTTCTGGCAAGTATTTTGATCCTGAGCCTTGATGTCAGGCCCTCATTCCCTTGCAGAGAAATCTGAACCAACCCTCTTGAACCAGCAGAAACCCACCTTTGGTGACTGTAAGTAGGGCCAGTGCAGGCACATCCTCCATGGAAGTGGAGAACAAGTTTATTACAGGGGAAGAAGACAAGAGCTTGGTGGCACATGACTATTAGGTTTAAACTACATTTTTGGCACCCTAGCAGTAATATCTCAACCTGTTGGATACAAGATCATGCAGGAAGTACGCAGGTTGGGCCTTCCAACACTTACCATAGCAATAAAGATATTTTTTCTGTCCTCATGTTCTCAGTTTTCTGGTTCTTGGATTCCTGAAGAAAAATGACTGCAGAAATGTTAAAATCTCCTGTGTACTTTCTATCTTCCAGCAGCCTGAAAGAGAGAGCTGGCCTCAAAGTCCCAAAGCCAGGTGGATGGGATGATGGTGTTCCATGTGACAACATGCCAGAGCAGGACCACAAATGATCTATGGCCAGTGCAAATGCTTCTTATGTAAGCTCATGCAAGCCATTTGCCTGGGTGCAAAGCACCTGATGCCTCAGTTTGGGATGGCTTAATACCTCCAGTAATTATCCAAAGGAGCCCTGAACACTCTCATGATTAAATATCAGGTTAGAACTGGACCTGAGATGAAATCTGTGAAAATGCAGTCATGTTTGGAAAGGGCTGCAGGAGTCATCCAGGGCTCTGACTGCAGTATCAGAGTTTCTTGGAAGGGAAAGTGAGATGATTTTTCTAGTGAAAACAATAATGGCAGTTTTGGTTGGATGTTCTGTGTTATTCCCCAGGCTGGAGTTTTGCCAGGACACAGGAATTTAAGTGCCTGAATGCAATGCTGCACTGGTGGAGTTGGTAGCTGGCTGAGACTGAAGCTTGCTCCAAAACTTCACCCTGGATTCAGCCACGTGTGTGACCCTGTTTCCTCACACTCCTCTGTCCATCAGTATCTGCCTGCTGCCACTCATCTGTCACTTACACTGGAAATGCCCTGGGGCTGGTATCCCCTCTTTGTTCAGGGCTTGTCCTGCCTCTTGCACAATGAGCCCTGTGGTAACACGGCCAAACAATTGCTAAGGGTGAAAGATCGCCAGGTTACAGATGGCAAAACCAGTCCTCAGGACTGGCTGTGTAATAGAATAACAACAACAAATTCATAATAATGATGGCAGGAGTAATGAATGGTTATATTCAAATGTTAGCTAGCTGGAGCTCGCCACTTGCCTCTTCTGCAGTTACAATAAGATTTATTCTCCTCACTGAACATGTATTTGCCTGCATTGCCAATGTGCTAATTCTGCTCCTCACAGTTTTTCTGTTTGCTTTGCTGTATCTTTCTCAATTAAGAGGAAAAAAAAAGAAGAAATAAAAATCAAATCACATGGCATCAAAGAGCTACATCAGGAGGTCATTGCATCAAATGCTGCCGCTAGTTTAATAAAGGAACTGACTAATATACTCATTAGTGGTGCTCGTTGCTAATGCCCGATCAGATAATGAAATTGAAATATCATGTTTTAGGGTGTAATCAGGATCCCTGCAGGTGCTGGGATGGAATTGCCCCATAGGTACAGCATTACACAGTTAACTAGGTGTGTTACTTGACGGGGTGTTTCAGCTTCCCAAGCCTGCGGGTAGGAAGAGATGAGCAGGACTGTCAGTGTAGCTAGTGAGAATGGGGAATTGGGTTGGAAACAAGGGAAAAAGGCTGAGGTAACCCAGGTTAAAGTGGATTGAGGCAGCTGGGAGCACATGGCAAGTGTCAGGCCACCTAGGGGATCAGCTGGGACTGGGTGTGTGTGTGGAGATGCAGTGCTGGCCCTTTGGGAGGACACACCACACTGCCTGCAGATGAGGAGCTCCATGGGTTGGCTGGGCACTGGTGGGTGTGTGCAGATAAAAGAACTGAAGCAGGACTCCTGGGAGCATCAAAGGCTTCACTTCCTCCCTGGCATTTAAAAAATAAAAAAGAAAAGACCAGTATGGATATAAAGTCCCCATGTGTAGAATTGGAGCTCAGGGGGGTCCTGCTAGACCACCCCTGAGTGGGGTACCAGGCTGCTTTTATCCCTGGCTCTGAGCTGCAAAGCCCTTGGTTAGCAGGTGGTAGCAAGGAGGGATGGTCCTTGTTCCCTGGGTCTACAGTTCACCTACACAAGGCTTTTAATCCCCAGTGTCCCAGAGAAGGTGCAATAGCAGTCTCATTGTCCAGGGATCACAGACAAGCATATCACAAGCTTTGCACCAACTTTCTCTTCCCCAACTCAAACATTTGTCTTCTAAGTTTTCCACTAAGAGACTAAGTCCATAGAAGTTTGCAGCACTCTTTTTTGATTGCTTTTATTTTTTTGAAGCAGAAAAAAATGAAAACATATTATAAAATTCAAACCCAGCCCCAGTCTAATCCATGCTACCAGACTTTGGGTAAACTGGGCTGAATGACAAGTGTTTTCCAGAGGAATTTGTTCTGTATGGAAGTTAACTTTAAACACTTTTCTTCATTGCCAGATGATTTAATACTGGATGAGCCAATGAAAGACTTCAGAGACGCTCAAATTACTTCCCAAGTTGCTCACAGAATATGTTCTGCTGAGACAACACCAGTCTAGAGACTTCAGAGGGATTAGCAGTAAAACAAAGTTTTGTTTTACTGGAGTATTTTAGATTCTCTTCCAATCTTTATTTCTTTTTATTTCCCCCCCTCCTGCTCCTAATTAATTAATAATAAAGTCATACATGTTAATAACAACCCCTCCTGGCTAATGTCTCTCAACATTTTCTATTTGTCTTCTTCCTTCAGCTTCCCAGAATTTCCTCCTTCCACTTTTTTTCATGTACTGTCCTGGAAAGGCAGTTCAAATCCTTTCAGAAGAAGCAGTGAGTTTACCCAGTACTTACACACCTACTGTCAGGTCCTTTAGAAGAGGGATAAAAGAGGTGGAGAAGAGGAAAGTCAATGTCCCTTCCTTGGGTTTCTCAAAGAAAAATCTTTGTTTAACTCCAGGAGAGGGCTCAGGGCTGTGAATTATCTGGGAAGGGAGATGTTGTCTTGCTGCACAGATTACAGTACCTGTATTCTACAGAGGGGCAGGATTTAAAACATTTCATTTTTTCATCTTTTCCCCTCGGCATTCTCTGTTGGCTGATTTAGGCAGGATCCTGACCATGTGCAGACAGACTACTATGAAACCTGGTTTTAGGTGGATTCTACAGGGAGATCCATGGGAATCAAGTCCCTATATAATTACACTTAAACACCTAAAGCTATGGCTGTGTTGATAAACTAAACAGGGCCAGGGCTCAAGCCCAGGTACTGGCACAGGATCTCCCAAACTATCCAACCTTTAGCACGGTCCCTGGTGATGGTTTTGTCCTGTTCCAACTAGCACTCTCCCAGACAATGCCTGGGCATGGTCCAGGGACAGCCTGGGCCAAGGAGCATCACCACAGACAGTTCAGATGCAGCCCCCCAGTTTTGGAAGGAAAGGCACTTATCAGCACGGACTCAAACTGCTCTGTGCCAATTGGCCTCTGGGCCAGAGAACAGCCCCATGCATGTCTTATTTACTAGAATAGATGAAGTTAAATGCTTCCAAGAATGTAGCCTGAGATGCTGAATAGGGAGCATGGATGGGATCATAGCCCTGGAAAAAAAAACCAAACTAGGATAAAAGTGGTGATTGTTTTTTCCAAATATTAACTAGTTGTTTCCTACAGATCTGCTGTGCACAGCTTCATTTCCAGAAATCCTAAAAGGGACCAGATCCCTCACTGCCCTTTTCTGCTGCTGCTGTTTTCTTGTACAATCATAAACCACTTGTGGCCACTTCCCAAATAAAATAGCATGAAAGTCATGAAGGTGGACAACTAGGGTAGCAAGTCAGGTTTATTTAATACTGGAATGAAAGTGAATTTTTTAGCTGGAACAAGGCATTCTGGTGTTTTCCTTCAGGCTCTTGTCAGGAGTGTTTGATGCCTCAGTCATAACTTGGTGAAACAAGATTTTTCACTCCCTCCAATCTGCTCCAGTGCAATATTGGGTGGAAGGTCATAATAAGGCTTCAGTGGTGCTGGTGAGAACAGATCTGGGGAGATGACACTGGCCCATTCTCACAGCATGAAATGAAAGTTGGTATATTGCTATCCTTTGCCACAAGCACTCAACTTCCTGGGTGAACAATGGAGCCTGTGTTTGTGCAGCACCTCGTGGAGGGTGTCCTTGTCCCCAGCAAGCTCACCAAGCAATGTGGCACCACAAGCACTGAACCCCACAGAGCACCCACATGCTTCAAACTGGGGGGTCTGTGCTCAAAAATCTTTGCTGCAATCATCTTGATGTTGACCTTTAGGGGAGTTTCTCAGCCCACTGGGAATTTGATGTATTGGACAAAGTACTAGAGAAGGGAAAATTAAAAAACAAAGCAGCTTTTAAATTCTGACTTATTTTGACTTAATCCACTCAGATTTCTGCCTATATAAAATTTAAGTTTCTTGCATTAGAAATTAGGCATCTATTATACATGCACATGTGATGTGTGTGTGTATTAGGAGCAGAGGTGTGTGTAACAGATATGTGTGTGTGTTTTCTTGATGACTGGGTGGATACATCATGTTATAATTCCTGATTCCTGGGGCAATGGAGAGAGACCCTGTTGAAAACCATGGTCCTCTGGGCTGGGACACGTGGCTGCTCAGTGATGAGTGCCCAGGTGTCAGCAGTCATCTGGCCCGAGGGGTGAAGGATCAGCCTCACAGCCTCTTCTCAGGATCCTGCTTCCTCGTGGGCATTTCTCACTGGTGTATGTGTGACTAGGATGTCTGGAGGCAAAGTCCCCGCTCCTGAATGTGACATTTGGTGTCTGGAGGTGACATGGTTAAGGCTGAAGAAGAAGAGAGTGGCAGAGCTTAGCTAAGCCCAGTTTGATGGAGTTATCAGTTGTGATCTTAACTAGAAGGTCCTTTTTCTGCTCACTTACCCTTGCACACACGCACATAATTGCAGTGTGAATTCATAATATAAACCATGATGTAATAGACACCAACTCAACTTAATTACTGTACAAATGAACAACAACTTAAATCACAAGCAGAGTCCCATTAAAAGTAATCAGATCCTGGGTGGGGAGATGGTTAAAGGTGGTGTTTGAACTCCAAAGAAAAATATGCTCTTGTTTGGACATAATTTGATTTTTTTTATTGTTATTTTTTCTTCCACAGTGTATTTTTGCTCTCTTTCTCTCTCTCTCTCTCTGGCTCTCTCTCATTTTAATTTTTTCAACCTTTTCCTGATAAAGCAAACTAGTCTAGACATATCTTTTGAGAGCAAATGTTCTCTAAGCTATGTTCATTCCTTGTGAGTTTGTACGTTAATCATTAAATATAATTAATTAGAACATCTTGTAATTAACTTGGAAAGCAAAATTATGCAAGGGAATGAGTTTGTAACCACATCACATTTGAAATAAAAATAAAACTTAGACTAAAAGGAATAACTGCTCTTTGGAATTAGATGAGTAACAATGTTGGATTGGCTCCCCCGAAGCTGTAATGTTGGCTATGAACTCATTCACATATATCAGCCATATTTCACATTGATACATTCACTCTCACACACACAAGTGTGCACACACCTTTGTGCCACAGTCCAGAGTTAGCTCAGTGCAGGGATGTTTTAAACCACCCCTCTGCCTTCTGCCCTGTGGAGGGACTTAGCAAACACCATCAAACAGCCTTAGGGCTGCTCTGACTTGCCCTGACTTGCCCTGATGGCCCTTTGGGTGTGATACTGGCTGGAAATTGTGGCATTTCATGGCAGGCTTTGCTGCCAAGGCAGGTGAGAGCTGGCAGACAGCAGAACTGAGTCTACCCCCAGCTGGAGATTCCTGGTCCAAAGGAATACTCACATACATCCTGGGACCCATTCCCAAGTCCACCAGTTCTCCAAAAAGCCAGTCCTGTGGAGCACAGCTAATAAACCCCCTTAGGTCTGGTTCAACAAAAAAGGGGAATCTCTTCTTGCCAAACAATTGTTCTCATCAAAAATTAAATACCACAATTATTTCCTTGTAAGTGCAAAGAGTTCTGCCATTCTTGCTTGACTGAATAATTTGGATATGTCCTCTGAGACAGAAACTTCACTGTGCCCAATACAAACACATCTGCTCATGGCTGCTGCAGTATCCCACAGTGAGATACTGGGTCTGGGGCCTTTGGGTCAAGAAGACTTCGAGGTCTGCAGGGACAGCACTCCTGGGGACTCCTCAGTTGACTTCCTGGAGGGAGTCAGGGAGGCTTGAGGTGACTGTGCAGTAGTTCCTGGCACTTTGCTGGGCTCTGCCACTTGCTCTCCATATGGCCTGGGGCATGTCATTTCACCTCCGTTTTTCCTTCCTCTCTGTCCATGTTGAGTATGCTGTTTTGGGAAGGAGATCACCCTCCCTCTACACATTGGACTGCTGGCCAAAAGGGCTCTTTCACCTCTGTCAGGTCCCCAGCTGGGATGATGCCTTCCCCAGCTGCTGACATCTGCTGAAACTGGACAGAGGACTTAATTTCTCTGAGCTTGCTCTTGAATTTTGCCTTTTGCTCTTTTGACAGGAGGAATAGACAAACCTCTCTCCAATTGCATTTCTACCCTGCACAGCCAGGCAATTGCTTGGCTGTGCTGCTCATCACCACCTAAGTGAAGAAATTTCCCTTGTGTTTTTGTGGTCAGTTTTCAGGCCAACAAGCAGGAGGCAGCTGGGGAGGAGAGGGGCTAAGGTGGAGATGGAGCAGGAGAAAGGCTCCCCACAAGGTGGGAAAATGAAAGATGAAATCATTTGGAAGTCCCCAAACCTAGTGAGTGGAGAGACATCATAGGTGACTGCAATGAGGCAAAGTCTTTTCTCTTCTGGGACTATGAGATGAGTGACCAAAGGACTTGGAAAGGTGGCCTTGGATATCCCTTTCCATTCATCAGGACATTCCTGCTTTGTGTCAAGCTCTCAAACTCTTTGTTGACCCTCTTCACTGGTTCTTAGGCTGGAAATCAGCTAAGAAGCCATCCCTCAGGTAAAACTTGCTCAGTTTGTGGAGGGTTAATTAATTTTCAGGAGGCTCAAAAATATAATCACTCCCTCGGTGTGCAGAGTGTGTTTGCTGGCTGGGATGGAGGGGGAGAAGCACTGGGAGCATAATTGTGATCTCCTTGACTCCTGCTTCTCCCTGCTGTGGGTAACACTCTGCCACTGGGCAGGCACCAGGGGTGGGATGCAACTTGCCTCATGTTGAGCAGGTTTAGACACCTGGGGTAAACCAGATGGGTTATAGGATCTTCTCCAGGCAGATGGGAGGGACAGGCACCTCATGGAGAAGAGCATCCTATTGTAACAATGGGCTCAGATCCACACAGTTCAGGTACTCAGGGTGACAAATGAAATGCCCATCCTTTCTTCAATATTGACATGAATCCTACACTCTAAAAGAAACTGGAGCTGGAGTTTTCTCCCTGGAGAGGAGCTCCACTCTGCCTCCTATCCCCATTCATTCCACTTTCTCACCTCTACTTTAGCTGCATCTGTCCTTCTAGGTCTCTTTGCTTTGGCAAAACTCCCATTACATATCAAGATAAGATGAGCCTGATCCTGACATGTAAGAAAAGGTCTGCTCTATGTGGAACAAAACACCTGCCCACATTTATTGTTTTGCAGATACAGGGCACCATGAATAAATGAGGGAGCATGTATATGCCCCAGGAACAACAGCAGTGAGCGACAATAAAAAAAAATCCAAGAGAGATGTGACAGTAGTTTTGAATAGAGCTGACACTGAGCAAACACTGTGCACAATGTGGAGGGTGATATAATATCCTGCCCTTTCAGAGTGTCACTGTGACACGTATTTAACATTCATTGGCAGCAGCAGCCTGGCTTGCTCTTCACACAGCAAGGTGCTGTGCATATATCTAGGAAAAAAAAGATAGTTAAAGAGATGCACCCAGTTCACTGCCCTTTCTTGTGTGGGTGTGAATCTACCTGAGTGGAACCCATGGGGGTTTTACGACTGACTTCAGTCCCTATTAACCTCCCTGATGAGTAGTAGGAAATTAGGCATATGTGGAGGGAAAGGTATTTATGAAAAGCAAGGTCTAATGAGAACCTGGTTTCAGAGTTAATTATGGAACAACTATTGCCGCTCCCTAACCCAATACTGCAGCTGATTCTGATCTCGCAGCATGGGAAAGCGAGATACTTTATACCCATGGGGGCTCTTGGGCTGCATATGGCTCTTGAGCAATTTAAGTGCATTTATGCTGGGTGATATCATGTGATCGGCAGTGGGACTGCACCGATGCTGGGCTGCTGGGTAATCTGTGGGATGAAGCAAATCAGCAGGACTTGCCAGGTCATGCCCAGCCCCATCCCATCCCACAGTGGTGCAGAGAGACGGAGGAGAGCTGTTGTTATCTCCTGGGCGAACCACTCCTGCTGCTCTCCCTCCCTTCACTCTCTGATGTGCCTGATACGTGCCTTCTGTCTCTGGGCTCAATGAAAGGTGTTGGTAGATGGTTTGTAAGGTCAGCAAGATGGGCCAGCGTCGGGATCAATTGAGCAGTACCCGTGTGTGTGTGTAATCAGGATCTGGCCTTCTGCTAATTAAAAAGCTTAAACAAACGCATGCAAATGAGACAGATATGAGCACGCAGGTGGATTGCTGGAAACAACACCCTCCACTCCTCCAATTGAGGGGGCAGCCAGTCCCAGCACTCCCTTTTGTTTTGTTGTTTCCACAAAAAAGCTGCCTGTGTTGTGGGGAAGTTTCCCCTTGGTTGAATTGAGCGCGTATGGTCCTGGGGCATAAACAGCCTCTTGTCCCATGACACATGCTTGCCCTGGGATTACACACACACACAGCTTGTCAGGGATGGCACAAAACCCTTCATGGGGAGCGTGAGGAAAAGCCACTTTCCCATTTCTGTTGGCCTCATGTTTGATGGGCTGGGAGCGTTTTGGAGAGTAAAGCTCAGATGGTCGGCAGCACATGAAAGATTTTTCTGGGGCTGATTCTTTTCTCCATGAGGGCTCAGTACATAGCAGCCCTGGGAAAACCTTCTGGGAAAGGTAGATTTCTTGCTTTAAGAATGGTGCATAAAACACAGGTTTTTAGGTGAAAGTTCTGGGGCCTTTAAACCTAAATCAAGATGAAATTTATCATATTTTTCAGTACAAACCAAATTCTGGGATAACTCTTATAAATACTTGCACTGCTCTTGTCACTGCACTTCCAGAGTCCTTTGAGAACAGGGATTTTTCCCACTAACATAAACGGTCCTTTGATAATGGAAAATTTGCCTGAGTAAAGGCTGACTGTTTAATGCTGCAATTAAGTCATAGCTTTAATCTGGCATAGCTCTTGAAAAATCTCCTGGAAAGAGTTACTGGAAGGGTCCTTTGAGTTCCCTTTTCCCTAGAGCCACTCATTCCCTTTGTGCTTACAGTAATGTTCATGGGTCTGCATGATGATACAGATCAGGGAACTGATCTGGCCATAAATTTAGTTGGCCAAAAAAAGGGAAACAAACAAACAAAAAAACCCAAACGATAAACCTTAAAGCCTCAATTTTTTTCAGCATTGTGTCAACATGAGATCCTCTGTCAGAGGGAGATGATGGGAATGAGAGGAGGCCATGGATGTGGTCGAGGCAGTCCTGTTTGTTGTATACAGTTAACAGAAAATCGCTGGTGTCATGGAGCACACTGTGCTAAAAACCAACCTCCAACTCACCTTCCAGCTTGTGTGCAGGACAAGTATGTCAGACACCTGACATACTTAGCAAAACTTATACTTGAAATGCCAGGCTGTGCATTAGGGTTGGACACCCGGAGTGGAGCATGTCATGCTCCAGTTTGCTACAGTGTAGGGAACTAGATAACAAACAAAGTCAGTGGGAGACCTCCTCAACACAATTTCACACATCATTGCTATGAGTTTTACCTTCATAGTTGATTGTGTTACTTCTTCTGAACATGAGACTATACTGTATTTTGTTTTGGGTAGTACTGAATGTGAAAAGAACATCAGATCTTTTCCACCAATTCTTTCGGAAAACACTCTCAGATATCTCCCACATCCTCTTCTCCCTGCATGTCCTTGTAAAGCACCAAAACACTAAAAAAAGTCTCGCTAGGCCTAGGTGTGTGATATTCTGTTCCATTTAATGTATTTTAACTTTCAGTAGAACTTAGACTAAATCTCTATCTCTTATTCACAGGCTGGGGGTTCGGCAGAGACGGGCAGAGCAGTGTGTTAATTTGTTTGGCATAGCCTTGTCATGTGGGTTTTCATTTTGCAACTCCACAACCAAAATAAAGGGTAGCTGAGATCAAAGTCATTTACTGTTTAAACTCTAATGCTCAGGGAAAGGTAGAGGTGCTGTTTCAGATAGGAAGAAGCCTCTGATTTCATGTCATTAAAACCGTATGTCTCAGTTCCTGAAAGCACATAAATACACTCATAGTTGAGCTTAAAGACAGGAGCATATGTAAATACTTTGATAAAGCAGAGGTAGGATTACATGAAGTGCTTCTTGCTCTTGTATTGACTTACTTGAGTTAGTCAATTCAGACAAAAAAGCCATATAGGCATAGTAACTTTGTTTTTAACTAGATTAAAATTAGGAGGGACAGATTAAAGCATAGAGGGGGCTTGGATGCTGAAAACAAATTACTTGTTAGAGTTGATCTGAAAATGTCATAATCTTTGATCAGTTCAGAAGTAGAAGTAAATTCAAATGGAAAACTCCAGCTTGTACTGGAAGTTTCCATCATGAGTTTGATTACGAGAAGAGCTTGTGACAGTTCAGTCCAGTTAGAGATGGAGATGCTTTGTTTCCAGAATTTGTTTCTAGCAGTGATTTGAGCCACCACATTTTCATGCTTGCTTTACTGAATCTGGTTGGCCACGCAAGTTAAGAATCTCCCTTTTTAAAATCAATTTTTTTCTCCCTTAATTTTTTAATTTTTTTTTTTAATTCCACTGAAACAGGCCTTGAGATGTTGATTCATTATAAAGTTTTGACTGAAATTCTTGTTCCAAGGCCTTGGTGTCAACAACAGATTCCAGATTCCTGTTTACTTTAATTGGCTTTGCTTTTAGCCACAAGTAAAGATTGCAAAACAAAGGCGTGGAATGGCCATCTCCTGATTCCAGTGTGAGTCTGCATTACTATTTTTTTTCCCCTGGGCTTCTTATGCGAATGTGTTTGTGAAACCACTTGAATCAGGAATTTTGTTTTCAAGTGGGGACCTAAATTTAGGATCCTGCATCTCTCTTTAGAAATGGATGAAAATAACAAAAAGTCCTTACTTTTCTTCTCCATGGAGATTTCTTGGCCCTGAGAATTTTCAAGATTTTGGATATGGAATGCTATATTTGTCAGCATAAAAACTGTCAAAACTTTCCCAATCATAATCTACAGCAGAAAACTTATATTTTTGTTTAGGTGTCTCTCTATACCATGCAGTGAATATGGTCATGACATGTGGGGGCAACTGATGTTCAAAAGTATGTGAAAAAATATGACAAATGACGTGACTTCCAAAGCAGAGCACTAAGAGATATCTCCCAGTGTCATGGCTGAAGATGACTCTTCAGGAGGAGCCACCTGATCTGCTCTCAGCCCATCCCTTACACCTGAGAGTGGTGGGGATTTTTTGGGCTGGGATTTTCCAAAGTGCTCAGTGTTGGTTGAACTCCACTATCAAATTTACTGACAGTGATTTCCAGTGATTCATTAGGACCAGAGCTAAACCAGACCTTATAAATCCACAGTGAGATCCTGTCCTGAGGTGCCCATTTGCTGATGAAGGCCTCCTCCAGGGCCATTTTATTGGTGGCTGTAGTGAGAAATGACCCAAGAAAACTGGAACAGTGCACATTGATGGGAAAATTAATGGTGTTGCCATTAATATTTTGCAGTTGAAGGTGATGAAATTCTTTCTGGGGAAGTAATGAAGGTCCTTCACTGTGTCACATCACTCATGAATTAATCTTTCCATTGTGACCTGTTTCCCTGGCTGATTGACCTCTATATCTTTCCCACTCTGCCTGTGGTTTTAAGATATTTATTCTTTCCATACTGGCCTGTGATGGAGATGTGTGTGTGCCTACTTGTGCTCTTGGTGTGATCTGAAGAACAGAAAACGTAGGGAAAGCCCTCCTATCAAAATCCTTCAGGGACTGTGGAAGACCAGAAAGCCCCAATGCAGGTGGAAACTTACAGCCAAAAATGTCCAGAACAACAGTGAAGAGCATTTATCAGTCATCTTGGCTGTTTCCCTAATTCTCCATCCTTCTCACCAGGCTTTTTCAGCCTCCTCCTCCTCCTTCCTTCATGATTCCAGCTCTTTTATCCTGGCTGTTGGTGGTAGTAAGAGATAGATAGCACGTTTGGACATATTTACCCTCATGTGGCTTGTCCTTCTCACCCCACCCATGCTCTGGCTGTGATGATGCATATCTCTGGGAGTCAGTGGGAAATCTTTTCACAAACACTCGCTGTGTGTTGTGTCTCTTGTGGGCAGAGATGTTGCTGTGTTAGCCATCATTATTTGATCTGCCTCTCTGACAAGATTGCTTTAAAGCCTAAATGTTGTTTCTGTTCCTAGCTGGGAACACACCATAGGTATAGTTATAGCTTTGCCTGCATGGCCAAGTCCAGTTCCCCAGCTATGCTGGGAATGCTGGGTTCTGTGGGATGGAAACTGTGGAGAACAAAATCTGTGACAAGGAGTATTGCATGAAAGAAAGCAAATGCCTTACTGGAACGCTTTGAGAGCAAAAGTTCTTTCGTCTTCTTTCAAAAATACTGCCCCAAAATTTGCCTCAGTTTGTGCTGGAAGTACTCACTGAAGTAATGGAATTTCAGAGAAGTGTGTGGGAGAGGTAGAGAAGTATTGATTATACCTTGAAGTGCTAAAAGTGGGGTCTAAGTTCAGATAATAAATGCTTCTGCAGTTTGCACCCTATATTTTGCCAATTTTACTGATAATGATTATTTATATAATTTTTTAGTTTGGAATAGAACTGTAAATTTCCCTTGCTCACCAAAATAAAAAACTGGACCAGAAATTCATCATCATTTGTCATGATCTCAGAGTTCCTTCAGCCATGAAAACGAAATATCCACTGAGGTTGTAGTTTATCTTCTGATCCTTCCATTGTCATGGATTGAGAAAGTCAAGTCAATAAAATTAAAATCTAAACCCTCCTCCAGTGGGAACTCCCCCTCTTGTTCCTCACTGAGGTATCTCTCTTAGGACATGGAAATTGAATGGGATACACCTGGGTATCCCATTCCTCTAGCTCCTCTAGCTGTCTTCTTCCCCAAAAAACAATACAAGGCATAGGAAAACATGGTTGAGTGAGGGTGAGGCAGGGAGGAAAGAAGTTGGGAGAAAAAAATTCTCTTTGGGACTATCACAGGAGTGCAGGAAGGTTGATATTCCCATTTTTCTTGGGATTTCTTTGAATATGAAGATATTTTGTAAGATTTTTGTAGTGTTTGAGGTCAATTATCTATCTTTGGCCCAACATACTGCCCTAAGATCAGCTCTAGTTTTTCATTAATGTGGGTGTTTTGAGCAGTTTCTATGGTTCTGTAATGTATGTTGGTCTTTCAAGACAGAAATGACCATTCAGAATGGACTGGGAAGGGGAGAGGACAAAAAACCAATGCCCTGGAGTAGCTCAGTGAGACTTGAGAAGGGGCTGAAAAAAAGCAGAGAAAGTATTTCATTTTTCCACACCTGCTTTATGCAAAGTAAGGCCTATGGTGGCATGGCAAGACCTGTACTCAGGGAATGAAGGCCACAGCAATGAGAGGAAAATCCTTGGACAGTGTGAGCTGATGGAAAGCCTGGAGGGTGTGATGCAACTGAAGAGCTCACATTTGCACAGGGTGCAGAGCAGGGGAAAAAATAAGAGAAATTATGGCACCAATACAGAGATTTTTTGAAAATGATTTATATGGAGGGAATTGTGGGCACACAGAAGTGGGAAGGACTGTGTGACCTGGCCAGGGGTGCCAGGGGATTTGGTGTGCTGCTCTCATCACCATGTGGGACCATCTGCCTCCCAGCCAGCAGAGCTGGGTGTAGATGAGAAACAACAGAGATCAGAATATCACCTCCAGCAATTTTGGGGGTAACAGCTATTCTGTGAGTGACATCCTGGAAACAGCCAGGGGGAAATCAGGGAGATAAGACATCTGTGTCTCTCTGGCCATTGTCCTCAGCCAGTTTGCAGAATTGCAGATTAGGTCCTTTTCTCTGGTCTCTCTTGCTGGTTCTCTGTGCAAGTGCCACAGGGCTGTGATAAGGAGGAGGTGGAATGGTGCTCTAAGCACACAACATTTTTCCACTTGCAGCAGGATATGCTAACTGAAAAAAAATATGCTGGAATCCTTCCTTTGCTTTTGCCCCTCTACATCCAGAAAAGGAATCTTGGGATGTGCAGCAGGGAAAGAAGAGGGGGGTATAGGAGGGCTATGGAAAAGGGGTTTGGCACCCCCTGTGCCAAAAAATCTCCTTACAGTTCCAGATGTGTCTTCATCTTGCTGCCATAGTGTGACCACTGCACACTCAAACCTGCAGCAGACAGTGCCTGGTTCTCATCCCTTCCTGACTCCGCAGAGCACCCCAGGGCTCCCCCAGCATCCCAGGGAGATCATCACGGGCACAGGCAGCTGCAAGGGGACAGCAGGCTGCCACTTCTTTGTCCTGCTCTATTTGGTGACAGCCCCACATGATCTGCTGGCCAAAGCATCCATGCAGGATCTCCCTGAGTGAGGCTGGTGTAGGCAGCTCAAGCAGCAGGTGTTTTTCAGGCTGGGGCAGATAAGGGTGTCTGCAGCCAGCCCATGGAAGAAGGAATCACTCCTAGGACAGGGGGAACTGTGACATGCCAGATGAGATTTTTTTTAGCCAGCATGGGCAGATCTGGAACTGATCCCACAGGTGGAATTACCCTTCCTTAGGGAGCAGCCTCAGCCCTTTGGGGAAGGCAGAAAATTCAGACTTTTCTGCTTTTCTGCATTTTGCTGGGAGAGGGAGGAGCAGGGCAGGTTTCTGCCCTGGGGATCCAGTCACCCTGGCAGCACAGGGGTCGGGGGTGGCCTTCATTCTTCTTGCAAGGTTGAGTCAGGGCTGTGATGAACAAGTCTTGCATAAGCAGGAATGCCATCGCCAGTGGTAAGCTGAAAAACGCCGAGCTCTATTTTCAAAGACAGCTCAGAGGTTATTTATGTACGGAAATGCTCCTTATCTCTTAATTCCCAGACTGATGGGTGGAAGATATGCAAAGAGTGACTTCTGTCAGGGACGAGCTCACCAGCACTGCTACTGTCTTGGCAAGGGGGAGGGCTCTCTCTGCCTTCCCTGGTAGCAATGCTGACTAAGGGCCATAGGAATCTTAATTCCTGGCCCAGAGACGGCAAGCCAAGCTATCTGATGGGCTGCTTGGCTGACAGTTAATATCCTGTCGCAGAGAAGCAAGTATTCATGATATAGCAGCTTTTTTTTTTTTTTTTTTTTCACCTGGAGGACCTGAGTGTAAAGCCCAAGAAATTCTCCATTTTGAGCTTAACTATCAGCTCTGCCCTGAAAGAGCCTAAAACAACAATTATTTTATATTTCAAAGAATACACCAGAAATCCTTGGTATCAAAAATGTTATTTTGCTTTACCATGATTATTCTCAGATATTCAGGCTGGATTTATAAATTCAGTCTTTTTTCCTTGTGGCTGGAACATTATTAGCAGGTAGGAATTTGCAGCTGGAAATTAGTTAATGATTCCTCTGTAAGTACAGCAGACAGATGGCAATTCAGCTTCTTTTCCCTCGCTGTGCTGACACTGGAATCTGAACTAAAAGTAGTAAGACAGTTATTAATGAGTGGGGGAGGCAAAAGGGAAAAAAAACCCCAAACCTAGAGCAATGAACACAGGTAATAGGGTGTCATTATTAACGAGATGTCTGTCAGAGAAGGACATTTATGGGAATTAGGTGCCCTGGAAAAGGCTATGAAAATATATCTCTACTTCTGTTTGATGGAATCACATTTCAATTTTCATGAACTTTTCACAGACTAAATATATTTGTATCTAAAGAAATGCTATCTCTTAGTAAGCAGTAATGACAACCTTATTTACACTGAATGACATTTTCGTACTGATTTGGCCAGTGAGAAAGAACTAATTATTTTTCTACCGTAGGGAAAGAAAATACCTCATTAATAAAGTTTTCTTGGTGACGGTGGTATTCTTGGTATTGTGGATCATGTGAAGAGAAAAAGTACCTACATCATAGGATTTATAACATAGAAAAAAGGAAAAAAAATAATTTCTTTTTCATGAAAAGGAATTTTCTAACATATCTCATTTGGGAGAATTGAATGAAGGGTTCTGGCTCACTGGCTGCCTGACTCTTGAGAGAAACCTGGCAGGCAGGGAGGCAGGATTCTCTGTTTTCTGCTTTGCCTGACCTCAGCCTCAGTTTGGCCTCTCCAGTTCAGGCTGCCAGGCAGGCAGCTGCCAGTGAGGGAGCAGAGGAATCAGTGCTTAAGAGCAGAAGAGGCTGGACTGCCTTGGAGAGGAGATGAGAGAGAAGTGGGGTCCATGAACCCTCTCCTGCTGTGCTGCTGGAATCAGGCTGGTTTCCCACAGTAGAGGTGGAGAGGAATGCACCTGATGCCCTGGGGAAAATAATGTCAGGGGCTTGCTCCTTGCCTCTCACCTGGAAGTTGTGAAAATGGCAACTGAAGCTGTTTCCGGGTTTATGATGGAAATTTCCTTTCCTTTCCTTTCCTTTCCTTTCCTTTCCTTTCCTTTCCTTTCCTTTCCTTTCCTTTCCTTTCCTTTCCTTTCCTTTCCTTTCCTTTCCTTTCCTTTCCTTTCCTTTCCTTTCCTTTCCTTTCCTTTCCTTTCCTTTCCTTTCCTTTCCTTTCCTTTCCTTTCCTTTCCTTTCCTTTCCTTTCCTTTCCTTTCCTTTCCTTTCCTTTCCTTTCCTTTCCTTTCTCACCCCTTGTTGCTCTCACAGTAGAGCATTTCCAATAGAAAATCCTTTAGACAGCAGGATCCTGAACCAGCCCAAATCCCTGCATGTTGTCCACAGACCTCTTGATCCCAAGGGAATGGTTGGTGCATTCAGGAGCTGCTGTGTGTGACTCAAGGTGACCAAATTAAGCCCTCTGCATGAATAGTGGTTCAAGGGTGCTGATGCATCGTTTCTTTTCTGTAGTGAGAAATTGGATGAGAAGGTTCACATGAGCTCATTCGGTCTTTATGGGTTTGAACTAGCTTCCATTGGAGTCAATAGGAATCTTTCCATTGACTTTAATGAGAGCTAGATTGGATCCTAAATTAGTACCTTCATCCTTCAAATTGTTTAGCAGTGCCTATCCCCATCCATAATTAACATAAACTGACTGTGATAGTCATCAACAGGAAAATTATACCAAAATGTCCTCACTAGGTTTATTCCTGCTCTCACTGAAGATGATAGGAGTCTCATAATTAACTTCAAACAGGACTGGTTGTCTGTGTATCGTGATTATAAAATATCTTGATATATTTTTAAGGGAGAGTTCAGTTTGAGCAACTTCTTAATTGCATGCCAGGACTAAAAGGGTTGTCTGTGACCAAAGACGGCCACATTGAAAAACAGGCAGTATTAAGGAGCATGATTTGACTTTGTGGCTACATAAATCAGT
Source organism: Acridotheres tristis (assembly GCA_037013685.1). Taxonomy (NCBI): domain Eukaryota; kingdom Metazoa; phylum Chordata; class Aves; order Passeriformes; family Sturnidae; genus Acridotheres; species Acridotheres tristis. Next base: position 4,151,250 of record CM072885.1, read on the forward strand.
ATTTGAGTTTCTCATTTGGTATTCACTGAAACGAAAACATAATCTGAGTTAATTGCTCTTCCCCAAGGTGCCTTGTTGCGCAATGTTTTATAAAATTAAAGCCTGTTAAGTACACACGAAGAAACATACTTTAGATGCAGAACATAAAATACTAGCACCTCTAATTCTGCTGTCATGTATGGTTGATTAACCTGGTACAACAGAAGCCTTGGGGAGAGTTTCTGTGCTGTTAGAAAACATATTTCCACTTAAGGGAATTTAGACAACAAAGGGATCTCACAAATCCCATTGTTGGAGGCTAGGCTGACATTCGGGGCATCCGAGCTGTCTCACAAAGCCGTGGAAGACTAGGGGAAAAAATGCAACCTGCATCCCACTTACGGATAGTTATCTGTCACCCCAGTGCCTTCCACAGCAATTAACAAATAATTAATCAAGCCCTGTAGCCCTCGCTAGGGTGATGTTCCTGTTGGCTTCAGCAGGAATTTTCCCTGGAGTGGGAGTGAGTCTGGGGTGAGGAGTGGGGGACAGCGTGGGCAGTGGGGGAGATGCTGGAGACAGCAGTGGGGAGGTCACGGTGCTGCTGTGTTCCCGTAGGGCAAGCTGCAAGTCACCCACCTCTGAGAAACCCCAAATCTCACAGGTCTGAATTTCCCAGGCCCCTCAAATGCACTGACATAATACAGCTGGAGAAGAGGCACATGAGATCGAGGAGACTGAGCTGGAGAGTGGCACAAGGGTTATCTGTGTGGGGACATGGTGATCTAGGAATGAAAGAAATAAATAAAAGAAATGCTGCAAGGAGGCTTCTCCATCCCCAGCTACTCCAGGCTCTACCTGCTGCTTGCAGATTCTCCTTGGGGCAGGCAGGGAGCCGTGGAGGGCAGATGGAGCACATCAGCAGCTGCCTGTTGGACCAGAAGCTGTGCGGGAGCATGTGGGAAGATCAGGAAGGCTTATCAGATAGTTTGCAGCAGTGAAACTGCCTAGTAAGGCATAGTGTGGGAGCTGGGGGTATCCGGGTGAAGACCAGCTGGGAGCTTGCCAGGTGTGTGTGGTTTGAGTTAGGGTGAATTGAATCTTGTCCCAGGATGAAAGTGAGCCTGTATCTTGTAACAAAACCAGCTGGTGTTTCAGGTTGCTACCTGTTTCTGCTCCTGACCTGCCCTGTGCTGCCCTCATGGCTGGCCCAGTAGCCACTACCTCACTCTGAGCAGGTCTAAACCCTAAAGTGAACAGGCAGAGGTGAGATAAATACGATAGGATCCCTGGATTATAAACCTGGAGCTCTTCTTTGTTTTCCCTAACGCCATTCTTACACACGGCATGGAGAAATCTTTGGCCTCAAGCTCTGCCAGGGAAGGGTTAGATTAGATATTGGGAAAAATTTCTTCCTTGAAGGGGTGATCAAACAATGGAAAACACTGTCCAGGGAGGTGGTGAAATCACCATTTCTGGAGATGTTCAGAAAACACACACATGTAGCATCTGGGAGCATTGTTTAATGTTGGACCTGGCAGTGCTGGGTTAATGGTCAGACTTGAGGACCTTAGAGGTCTTTTCCTAACCTTAACAATTCTATAATTCTCCTGTAATAAAACAAATGCCTCCTCAGCACTGGAGAACCACCATGTGCAGTTTGTTGGGCATGTTTTGCCTACACCAGAAATGCCCAGGCTGCTGAATGCAAAACTGTTTGCTGAAATGTGCACAAATGCTTTCTTTACGATGTGTCAGCACATCCCTTCTCAGACTTTGCAAGGAATTTTTTTTTTCCATTTTATTCAGCCTCAATAATTGGGGAATTTGCTGTAGCCAACGTGCCTTGAAGAATGGGAGAGGAGACCTGGGGACATGCCAGCAAGGCAAAGTGATGGCTGTCCTGGCATCTGACTTGACTGGTCTGTGGAAGAGCTGTCTCCACCTAGAATATTTATTTTCAGAAAGATAGATATTTTCAGGAGGGAACTTCTCCAATCCATCTAAAGTGAAGGAGGAAAAAGGTGGGGATTTTGATTCTTCATCACTGTTTAGGTCAGCTAACTGAAACTCTGCACATTGATTCTTTATCTTGTCATCACTTTCAAATCTGGTAAAATGTTTAGGACAAAGAACAAAATTTTACACTGCATATGATGCATAAAGGAAGAGGATTTTTTGGAGGGGCTTAATGGAATGACTATTCCCTTGACACCTGCAAAAACGAGCCTTTGAGCCTCTGCCAGAAAACTTCTTACTTCCTTATGTAGAAAAATGTAGATCTTCTAAAGGATGTTAGAGCTATATTTCCAGCTATCCAAGCCTCTGTAGTTTTCTCAGACTTCCTAAAAAATAACAGTAATACTTCAAAAAGTTCTTTAGCTTGTTCCTGTCAAACTCCTGGGGTAGATGTCCAGGCCTGCTCAAATAAAATACTCCTAAATTCAGCAGATGCTGCCTCACCTCCTTGTCTCCTGCTATTTACTATTCCACCCACACCACGTTGGAGCTGCTGCAGATTGTGCTGGGGCCGGGGCTGTGCAGGTGTCTGAGGCTGGAAATCTCAGCTGCTTCCTTTGCCATCCCTGAACTTTGCCACGTCAGACACTGGGAGTGATGGGGAATCTGACCTGTGAGTCAAACACAACATTTACTGCCTGGTTGCATGAAATGTAACCCACAGCATCATTTAGCCCTCTAGGCTGGAATCTGTTTGCCTTAATTATGGGCAACTGTAAAAAACCGAGAAAGATGCAAGAAATGAGATTCCACAAGCCCTTCTAGTGGTTCTGCCTGGCCTTAAGCACTAGGAAACCTCTTGAATATGTTGGCTGATGCTCCAGCACTCCCTGTCCTACGTGACCTCTATGAATATCCTACGTGTGGCTACAGTAATTCTGACATTGAGTAATGTCTCCAGTCTTTCAAGAGCTGTACAAATTTCAACTGAACTTTCATACTGATCTCTGCTAGCAAGATCACCTACACATTCCCACAGCTATTCCAGCTTTAAGCTAAGGTGGAAATGTGCTGGTATATAAATCCTGCCATTCTGGCTCTTTGAACATGAATGCTATCAGTTTTCAAAGTTAGCCAGATAGGACAAATATGTTCCTTTACGGGATCCTTTCTTTTGATCACTGAGGGTATATCAACACCTGGTAATTTCTCTGAGGCCTGCTATGGTGGTGGCTGTCTTTCTCCAAAGACTATGGAAGACATCCAGGGCAATGGTTTTTCTAGGCCAAAATTAATGTTGTGAATAATTTGGATACTCTCCTCCTCCTACCCCTGTATTTCACACAAAGGAAATACAAGCAATAGTGTGGCTTATTTGATAGACCCCAGCACTGAACTCAGGAATTCTTGGCTCATAGCCCTGTGCTCAAACCCTTTCTCCTCCAGCACTCAAATAAGGGCCTGGTATGTTCTCAGTAATAACATCCAGTGATTTGTGCAAGTGTAATAGAACAATGCCATATGCTTTGGCTCCTAGGCCAAATTCTCATTTTGGCTTTACTCCACTGACTGTAATAAAACGAGGAAAATGGGAACATTTAACCCAGTGTGTTTCCAGTCTGTAGGGATTGTAGAGGTGGTCTTGTGATTTTAACATGGAACTGTTTTGCTGTGATGCTTCAGTCTTTATTTTGAACATGGGAAGTTTCAAGGAGAAGGAGCTGCTTGCATTGTACTGGGGACTTCATGGCATCTACCCAAAGGAAATGTTTCTACCATTTCCATCAATGCCCACTTAGCAGTGACATTCCAGTTGCTTACCCTTACAAATCTGGAGAAGCGTGGTGTTATTCTAGTTCTATATCTGTTGAAAGGATTTTTGATGTCTCTGGTCATCCCATCTATAAGAAGGTCTGTTCTGGATTATCTGAACTAAAGGACAGCCACTAACCAAGATGGCAAACAAGCCATCTGTGTTACGTAGGGAAGTGTAAAACAAATGTCTGCTGTGTTGAAGCTGTTGAGTGGGAATTATCCAAGTGCCTCATATATTGATTACAATTGTGTAGCTGATTTATTACAAACCCCTGAAAAGGGAGAAAAGGCTCAAAATCTAGGTTGATATCTCTCTAAAACAAACAGGCAGAAGAAATTCAGAATTTTGCTTTCAAAGGAAGTTGTGGTGTTAGTAAAACATGCATCTTCCATCAGAAGATAATTTCAATGGAAAATCATGGAATAGCTCAAATCTAAGGGACTCATGTGCTCTTCTTCACCAGAATACAAAAAAATTCTGCTAAGTCCCAGTTCCAAGAAGGACCATAGCACATTATCTTCATTTTATAGAAAGACAGGCAAGATATATATGGACACGAAAATGTCTGTGGAGAGCCTGAAAATAAACAGCTTCATACACAACTTTCTGGGTTGATTTCTTTTTTTCTTTGTTTTTAATTTTCCTCTTAAGGAGCTTAAAGAAATCAAATTAACACCCCTTAAAATATTTCCTAAGAATTTAGATTAACAGTCTTTACAAAGGACTGACAATCCTTCCAAATAAAGAAACACCAAAATATATTTTCTCAGTAAAAATTGCGCTCCTACAGTGATACTCCTCTCCTCCCTCCCTGCAGTAAATCTTGACATTTATCTTGAAATACGTCAGCATAATAAATGAAGTATATTCATAATATAACAGTAATAAAAAGTTTCATAGTGTCCCAAGAAGTCCCGAGGGAACTTTAGCTTTGCTACTGATTTTAGGGAAAAAATAATTCTAGCATTAGTGAAAATACTGATCTATAAGAGACAGAGGGAAGAAATTCCTTGCTGAATATATTACCTGAGAGGGGAGAAGATAAAATGACTAAATATTGCATGTAGTGTACGTTGCCCTCCAGGTTTTGCCCCAGATTTACACAGGAAAAAACTAAAAACCAGACTGAAAATAGAAAAAAAATGGAAGACTTATCTTTCAACTTGGAATGACTTCTTTAGGAAGTAGAGCTCTTCAAATGTGTTCATGACTTAGGGAAGAAGGGGAAGTGATTTGTAGAGGTATACGTGTCTAATCAAGCTTTCTGAACCAGTCTCTGCACTGGGCTGGGATGTTATTTATGATAAAAAGTTTTAAAGGTCACTTGGAACGAGAGAGTATCTTTGATGGGTGACATTCTAGCCCAGTGGGAAACATGGCATAAATTAGCAGTTATAGAGACTTTCTGTTTCATTGTCAGACACTTTAACTCAGTGGGAAAAGAGAAACATTTTCCCAGTGCAAGAGCATGTAGTGACAGGACACGGAGGGATAGCTGCAATCTGCAAGAGAGTAAATTGAGATTAGATATTAAGGAAAAGTTCTTTACTGTAGGAATGGAACTGGAGGCGATGGAACAAGATGCCCAGAGAAGTTGTGGAAGCCTCATCCTTGGAAGTGCCCAAGGCCAGGTTGGATGAGGCTTGGAGAAACCTGGTCTACTGGAAGGTGTCCCTGCCCATGGCAAGGGATGGACTGGATGACTTTTAAAGTCTCTTCCAACCCAAACCATTCCATGGTTTTATGATTTAATTCCTTTCCAAATATTACAACTATTATTACTGTATTTTCTCTAAAACTAGAAAAAGAAGAAATGCAGTGAATAAAACAGAGACTAGGTGTGGATTCATCACAATTAAGTTTAGCTTTCCAAAAATTAGGGGTCTTATATAAACTAGTCCTCTGGATTTCTGCTACTTTTGCTGGGACACATGGGCACCAGCAGTTGTATATTCATCACACATTCCTTGGACAGTTTTTCAGTACAGGGTGACAAAAATCAGAGTTGTGCCTCTCCATGGACTTCACAGGGATCTTGACAATTAGTTTTGCTTAACATTGAACTTCTAGTCAGCTACACTGAGGAAGGAGAGGCTCCATCCCAGGTAACACTCATGCCTTTAAAGTCAGTGACAGCAATTCCAACGACTTAGATGCCACCAAATCATCTGTCATGAATATTTTATTTGTGTAACTCCCTAAATCAGGATGCTGCCAATCTAAAATGTTTTAAGTTAGCAAAGAAAGAGGAACTGAAATCATCCCAGCGAACTTGAAGTATTTCCTGAATAGAGGCCCTCATCTGAGCTCCTCACCCTCAGATTCCTTATATAGACTGGAGGAAAAAGTACTAATTTTTAGAGGATGATTCATATCACTAATTTTAGATTCCTTGTTTAGAATGGTGCAATGAATTTCAGCCTGGAAGTGCCTAATTCTCTTCTCTTCATTGACTTATTAGGGAGTTTAAACACTCTCTAGATGAGTGCCTCTCCTCTGTTGTAAACTTTTGCTTTTGGCCACGTGAAGCCTAATTCTGATCATAGCCCTTTTAATTAATGTTTTCAGGATCCTTTGCCGTCTTATCTTTATGCCTTGATATCAAAATGAATATGTTCTATCCAGAATAGTCCACTTATAAGACTGTTCCACTTCGGTCAGCAAAACTTGACTGATTTTAGAGTAAAATATATCATCATGTAAGGAGCAAGTTTCTTTCAAATCTCTTTAAGCCATAAGGAAAATTTTACACATACTTCTGAATAGGTTTGATGGCACAAAAATCAATATGTTTCACAAGTATTTCTAGGTAGTTCAGAAAAAAACCAGAAAACATTAAGAAGTCCTGTCTTAGAGTCTCATAAGTTCTACCTTGCATAGTCCTCACTCTGAAAGGAAAATATTCCATTAGGTTTATATCCCTTCCAAGGCCTTCTTGCAGACCTAGATCAAAAAGGACACAGTGTGAATATAACGTGAATATAACTGAGCCCAGAGTTTGTAGCACAGTGGGGAATAGTCTTTAATGATTCTTTCTGGAAGTGGAATCTTCCTGTGGAAGAAGGTCAATCAGAAGCTTCTTTCTATGACTTTGCTCAAACCTCTTTGACAAATAAAGGTAAAAGGGAAATTGTACACTCTGAAACTTTAGGTAGCTACTGCTTATATGTTTTTGAGGAAAAAGACATATTTTGTCAGTCACTAGATGAATATTAATATTGTGCCTTAAATTTCAACAGGACAGCAGCAATATTCTTTAAATATTGACAAGAGCCTTTAAACTGAGATCTGGAGCTTGCAGATCTTGCATTTGGTCACTAATTTGTAGAGCTTTGTATCCAGGATTTTGGTTTTCTGTCTCTGGAGGTGGTGATGGTTCCTCTGAGAAATTCAGAGCCATATTAAGGTCCGGATCTTAGAATAGGATGATAATTTATATTCAGGTTCCACCTTGGGACTGATTTTTTGTTACACAGAAATACTGAATTTGGAACTATATTTTCATGAAAATATCAGAGCAAAGCTTGATAGATGTCAAAAAGTAATTTAGATTTTGATACCTTCTAAGAAAACAACAGAGAGCAAAATAAGAAACATCAATATGTCTCTGAATAAATCTATAGTCATAAAATCATAGAATAGAATCACAGAATGGTTTGGGTTGGAAGGACTCTCAAAAAATCATCTGGTTCTCACCCCCTGTCATGGGTAGGGACACCACTCATTAGATCTTGTTGCTCAGGGCCTTGTCCAACCTGACCTTGAACCAATCTGGCTCCCACACTTTGAATATTGTGTGCAGTGAAGGTTTTCCTCATTTCGAAGAAGGTATGACAGAACTGAAACAAGAAAATAGAATAAGCAGAATAACTAGACCAAAACTGTTCACCCTCCAAAAGAGCTTATATAACAGAGGTTACTTCTTCATTTTTGGAGAAGCAAAATAAGGACTTTTTAAATATTTTTTTTGTTTGTTTTTTTTTTTTTTTGTTTGTTTGTTTGTTTTTCCCCCCAATAAATAAAACAGACTGTGTAAAATAAAATTAGTTAGTGCCAACCACAACAAAAAAAAAAAGAAAGTGTTACTTTTACAAGGTTCTGGCTGAACCTTGGGAGTGTCCTGCAGACCTTGCAGATGATATTCACAAATCAATCCAAGTTCTTCTGAGATTGTTTTTGCTCTAACCAAGGAGGGCCTTGAACCAGTTTTTTAGAAGGATAGAAAATGGTCTTCTAAGAATATAGGTCTCACTTTTCCTTGCTCGTGCCTAATGCTTGGCACTTCCTGTTGAACTTTGCTGAAGACAGGGTTAACCCCAGCTAGACCTTTGGTTTCACAAGACATGGCCATTTTTATGCCATGTTCTTGGCTTTGCCTTCAACAAGACTTTTGCCTTGTGTACACATGCTGAAATTAGTTCAAATCTTATAACCCTAGATGACACCTTATTACTTTGCCTTCATCTTTTCCAGACAGCGTGCTTGTACTGTGTCTCTGAGCTATTACTGATGACAGTAAATCCTGTGGATGACTACCAATTCTTGAAACACCATGAATTCTAATCTGGCTGAGGTCTCTGGAAGTCAGGTGCTCTTTGATGGTCTATCTCTGTTATACAGGCAGAAATAAGCACCAAGGGGAGAAAATGTATGGCTTGTGTGGGAACAGGGATAGTTGATGGGATTTTTGGGAGCCTATTTATAGCTTTGTTTTGTTGTCTTGACAAGAAGTTAGTTTTGAAGGTCTGGGCAAATTTCCCCCCTTGCTTAAAAAGTCTTTTGTTCCCTTTACATTTCCCTTCTATGGACTCTTAAGTCACCATTGTGTGGATGGAGTGGCTTTGATGGCAAGGTTTCAAAATCCAGTCACTTCTGTCAGTCAGTCATTGAGTTAATAACACAACTATGACTGTAAAAGGTGTACCTAGGCAAAGCAGAACTGGAATTACAGGAGAATAACTTCTTGAAGTGCCCAAGGGGAAAGCTGAATAAACAAGGGCTTCCAGCCCGCTCAAAAATGTGTCAAAATGATGTCTGCAAAATGTAATAATGGCTTAATAGGAACTCAGACCCTACATTGTCCAGTAAAATATGAATGTAAATGTTTGGAAGACTGTTGTGCTCCTAACAAGCTGTGTTGGAATCTATTATTTGGCTTGGATTTCACTGAGTGTGTGATGGGGCCTTATTTAATGCGGAGCCTTGATTTCCCTCATTATTTCAGTTTACCTTTTTATTTTCTCAGTGTGTTCATATTGTGATGGCATTTGGCATTTCTCAGCTTTCAATTTGTGTTAGGTGTGAGACCTGGATTAATCCCTCAGCTGATGTAACGCTGCACACTTCATTAGCACCAAGCAGATTTACATCAGCTGGGGATGTTTTTTGCACCATTTTCACACACAATTTTCCCCCTCTTTTATTTCTTTTTTCTGTCTCATTTGTTTAACTAAAGAAGAAATTTGCTTGGGCACGTCTTGGGATCTAAATGGAAACTTCAGACTGAGGACAGAGTGATGTCTCCCCTTCAAAATCCGAATATTTGCTTTTTAGCTAATAAGGAGTTCAAATTTAAAAGGACAAATTAAAATTGAGTTAGAAGTTGTATACAAAAATTTTCTTTGACTGTTGCTTTAAAATCTATCAGAGACATATTTGATGTTTTTGCAGCTGTATGGCTCTTATACAACCTAAGGACCATTTATTGGAATTTTTGAGTGAACTTTTGTTTTTATAGGTGTGTAAATGTGTTATCGAAGATATCTTGGCATTTTAACCAACAACCTAAATTTTGTCGACTTTAGTAAAAAATATAAGTCTCTTTTTTACTTTTCAGAAAATCCCTTTGGTTGACAGGTGCTGTTTTCCCACAGTGAGCCTTTCAATGCATTTATTTTACTAAGAGGTGGCTTGGATTGAAAAATAATAACACAATGAGTTAAATTCAGTCCTTGATTACATCTCTCTAAACCTGGATTAAAGTCCTGAAAACGGAGAGAATGTTTCAGCATTTGCATCTATCTGCACAAAAGCAGAAGGTTCTTTTGGTCAGGAACAAAATATGTCTTGACACTTTGCATGCAATCTAGTCTATCCTGGTTTTTATAGAATTATTTTCTTTTTTGTGGGCTTAGGAATAGGTTTTTCTCTTTGAGACAAGAGTTTTGCTCACAGCCTGAAACCACAAAAGTGGTTTGTGTTGGGGTCCTCACTCACTCACATGCAATCCTAGATCTTCTGGATATTTGAATAGCATGAGCTTTATTTGGTGGCCAAGGGAAGACTGGAATGAGTGAGTGATGGCCTTTTGCTACCACTTGCTGATTGCCATTAGACTTCAAGATGGAACAAAGTGCCTGGTAGGAGAAGAAGCACTAGTCCTCTGTGCTGAGAGATAAGATGTGCAAATATTATCACTGAATCACAAAATTCAGAAGTTCCACTTGTTTGTTTGTTTGTTTGGTGTGGTTAGGTTTTTGGTTTTTAATCTTGGTAACATTTTCAATGTAGTCTGCCTTCCCGTGTGCCAGTGTGCTGGTTTTGAATGAGAATCCAAATACTTCATTAAGAAGTAGATATATATATATATATATATGCACACCACTAAGAAAAGTGTTAGCAAAAATTACTCTTATATTCTAATTAAAGAGATTTAAAGCCTACTTTCTTGCCACCTCAGTCACTGCGTGCTTTGCCATTGACATCATTTGGAGAAGGATTGACTTGATCATTCCCGGGAGTATAATTTTCCAGTCTTGATTTATCCTTCTTTTGGGCTGGGCTAAATCCATAAGGTTTGTCTGGTTTGATGGCACAGAAGGACAGGTAAGAGTTGGCTTTCAAGCTTGACACTGTTCTTGTTTATAAAGGTTGCTTCCTGAAAAGCCCTTGGAGAAGCAGGGTGAAGAGAATGTGTTCCCCATTTCTGTGCCCAGGTTTTATTTAAACCCAGCTCAAACTTACACTTCCTGCTCCATGTCACAGCTACAGGGGGAATAGATGAGATAAACACTGGCCTTAGAAACTCTGCTCCACCAACCTTTTTTGTCAGTTCTCCTAAATTTTAACCTTTCTTTTTGTTTTCCTCTTGCCTCCTTCCACTCTGTCAGCATTATTTTTGAAGAATGATGCTCAGCCTGAAAGCAAAGCACCAAATCTCGTGTTCTGAGTACAGTTGCATTGCTGCTACTTTCGGTCAAGCACAGAAAAACTTTTATTCTTTTCTGCTACAGCATCAAGTTACTCATGTCTCAGTCTGAGAGTCAACCTCTGCATCTTTGGTTTGCTGACAGCCAGGAAAACTCAATTTTCTAGAAAAAGTCCTACTAATAGCATGCCAGGGGTGCTGCTTTAGTTAACCACACTAAATGGTACCCGATCCACCTCCAGGGAGAGTCTGAAATGTGTGAGGTGCCCTGACTCAACTCTGATCACGGTTTGCTGTTGCTCTGACATTCCTTCAGGATGGCCAGAGCTGCCCTTGGTCCTCCATCTGCTTCATCTCCTTAAGGCTGTGACACCACCTCATGACCACTGTTTTCTCTCCTCCTCTTCTGCTGTGTCAGAACTGACAGCTGAGCTGGATGCTGATGAGTCAAGGCTTGGTGGAACCCCAAATACTTATTTGTGGATAATAAATTCAGACCCTGAATGAACACCCATGTTGCAGCAGACGGGTACCAGGTGGGTGTTGGAAATGTGGGATGTGAATTCATTCAAAGGATGCTGGGGCTGTAATTTACAACCTCCTGGTGTATGTTATTTTTAAACACTTGATTCATTAACACTTCTCTAGATGTTAAAAGAGGTTTGTAAATCGATTGGTAGCCAGGAAAAATGAGCAGCAATGAGGTAATTTCAGTCGGAATGGGCTCATTACCACGCCAACTGTCAAAAGTTTTTGAAGCCAGATTTATTCCTTTTCCCTTCTTTCTAACAGCCAACACAGGCTGAAGGTATTTGGTTTGGTTTTTTTACTGTAGGATAAGAAGAAATTGAAAAAAATCAAATTTGGGAAAAGACAGGCAAACAGCAGATTTTCCTAGAGAGCTGAAAAAGTACTTGAAATAGAGATTCTCACCAATCTTGGATCCAGTTTGGTCCAAGACTGGACAGAGTGACTTGTAAGTTTGTCCCTTAAGAATGCATGTGAAGAGGAGGATTAGCTTTATCCTCTTTTGGTGCAGCATAATTTTCCAATTGTGGCAGGGATAACACTGATGTAAAAACAAAATAGGAAAGGAGAAACCCTTCCATATTTCTCAGATTTCTTTTTATTCTGTCATCCGAGGCTGGATCATCAATGAAAATCTGAACTCCAAGCAGAAATCACTCAAGTCCTGAAGCAAAAGGTCAGGAGTGAGATCTTCAGGTGGCTGTAATTTGTAATGTTCACACTTGCTGAGAGAGGCTTTGATGAGTCCAGCCAGCTCAGGGAATCCCCAGCTCTGATCTACAAACAGAGGCTACCATGAAGAGATAGGAGCATGTTCCTGAGCACAGATACAGCGCTCCCCTCAGGTTCCCTTTGGACAAATGGAAAGTAAGATATCTTCAGGCTAGTGTAAGATTATGAAACCCTTCACTGGTGTGTTTATTCCTGATCAGGTAACACACAATTACTCCGTCCATCCTGTTCATCCACTCTTGCCCTTCTTATCTGTTACATTTCATGATAGTGGTTGAATTGCTTGATCAAAGGAAGCTCTGGCTGGGATTTATCTCAGCTAACTGTAGGCAACCAACACACATGGGCAGGTAAGTCTGAGTTAGTCACTCTAGGCTGCTTTTATTGTCAATAGAGATAACCAGGTATCTCTAGAGAGCAATTAATCTGATTCTTGTTTGATATCTATATTAGGATGAGATGAATCAACTTCTCCAGACGCCTCTTCCTCTCTATTGACTGTAAAGGGAACTGAGGATGACTAGCTTAGATGTAGGCATCTGCGTTATAGATGCTTTAAGATAAGGAAATAAATCCAACCTCATGGGAGGTCCAGTCCTGAAAGTCTAAATGGGTAATGATTCCAGAAAACTTATTGCAGAACTAAAGATAATGGTTGAAAAGAACTTAGACTCTAGTAGCATGAAACACGCAGTGTTTTGTGTTTTCTACAAACTCCATGACACCCTAACAACAATATTGGTGGGTATGTTTGTGACTTCTGTACTGCAGAACACTGTAGGATGGTGTGCTTCGTGCACTGCTTGCTCTGCAGAAATGGTTCCTGTCGAATTGCCAGCTTTGTGCTGGTGACAAAAACTGTGCAGTGACATCACTGTGCTTTTTCTGCTCATATCCACCTCTGATTAACTGCTTCAAGGTAGAGGACTGGTGAAACATAGGTTTAAATCCAAGGATTGGGGGCCTAGTTTTGAGCCACACTGTGTCTTCCCAGTCTCTGAATACATAAACCTGTCCAAGGATATTTGTCTCCCACAGTCAAGCTCTTCAGCAGGGAAATTAACCTTCTGTATTCAGACACTTCAGACACTTCAGTAGGGAAATTTTTTCTCCTGTGGAAAACACCTACTGACTGCATGAATGACCTTTTCTTTCTCTAAGTATAGACAGATCTCACACAAATGATTTTGACTAGATAACTAAATCCTGTATCAACCAAAGGCTGTAAATCTTACATGTAATGCCCATGTTGTCATCTTACTTATAAAGTGCCAGAAGGGATATACAGTGGGAAATGTGTACATCTGCAGGGAAGGAGGGGCAAATTTCTGCTGGAGAAGTGGTAAAGATGTTATGATCAGAGGGGTTATTCCAGCTTTTCATTAAGGCTCTGCAAAATACAGAGGGATCATACTTCACCAGCTCTGCTGCTGATATTGTTTCTGTCACCTCTCTTGTTAATCAAGGTTGTCTGAATATTAGACTAGGGAAAGATCTGTGGCTGGTAGCTTTCCTAGTTGATGGTTATGTTTCTTTTTATCAGACAGGAGATGAGAGCCAAGGTAATATGAGCTTGCCACAGTTTAAGCCCAGACAACAAGTAAGAACCACATGGCTGTTCAGTCACTGACCCTTGAAGGGATGGGGAGGAAAGCCAGAAAAAGGTAAAAACTGTGTGTTGAGATAAGACCAGTTTCATAACTGAAATAAAGTACAATATAGTAATACTAATCATAACAACAATAGCAACGACATTGATAAGAATTGCAATGAAAAGGGAGATAACATTAAGAGGAATAAAATCCAAGTAAGACAACTGATGCCTAACACAATTGCTCACCAGCTGCTGACCAAAGCCCAGCCCACCCCCAGCAGTGACTGGCCCCTCCTGGACAACTCCTCCCAGTTTATATACTGAGCATGACCTGCTGTGGTATGGGATATCCCTTTGGCCAGTTTGGGTCAGCTCTTCTGGCCATTCTCCTTTCCAGCTTTTTGTGCAGCTCCTCACTGGCAGAGCCTGGGAATCTGAAAGTCCTTGATTTAGGGTAAGCACTAAGCAACAACTGAAACATCAATTCATTGCCATCATTATTTTCATACTTAATTCAAAACACAACACTTAACCAGCTACTAGGAAGAAAATTAACTCTATCCCAGCTGAAATCAGGCCAGAGCTTCATTTCCCTCTGGTTTGTACAGCTTCCCTTGATCCTTATGGTAGTTACATATCAGTGTTACCTTACAGTTGTCATTGTTTCTGGTTTTGGCAGGCTATTTTAAGCAATTGAGGTCAGATGAATACTTACTACACAGACAAGACCCATTAGGAAATAAGAATAATTCCAGGTGACTGTGTCAACATTACTCTGTACTGTACTCTGTCTTTAAGATCTAAATATTTATTCTTTCTCAGTAATTTTCTGAGCGAAACAAAAAAGGTATCTAGTCTAGTTTCTTATAGCTGAATTGAAGGTGAGTTTTTTTAAACTCTTACTAGTAGGTATTTATGCCTCAAAAACATTTATGAAGCATTAAGTAAGGACACTTCTCTGTTACTTAATGCATTTCAAAATTTTCTTTTCCACGTCATTTGTTAACAAGGAAATTGCAATTTTGGTAGGTGTCAATGTAAATGACCAGATATTTTTTCTCATGTATAAATACCACACCACTAAAGACCAAGGGTATATTTGTTTCTTCCAACTCATGTTTTATGTAGCCAACTCACAGCTGTCAAACGGGTGCTTAAACAGAACTTGTGAAGAAGGTGATTTTCTGAAGCAGGAAATGCTCATTTGTCCTTTTCTAAAGGTATGAATGTCATCATTTCCTTCTCTCTTTGTTACTCAGAATGAAAGGCCAAAAAAAAAGATGAAAAAAAAAAAGAAAGGGAAGCATTTATGTCCCTTAGTTTGATGAGAAGTTAGTCAGGAGAGCAGAAGCTGTCAAGCTTTCTTTGAGGGATGAGCATTTAGGATACACAACCTTCTAGACAAATACAGATAGAGTTTAATTACCTTCTTCTAGCTCTGGCATAAAATGAAACTAGTTCCAGAGCAGGCACTAGAGCTACATTAGGGCTAAATTTTAAATAGATAAACTGAAGAGCAAAGGCATCCTCATCTGATGGGTGGAGAAAAGAGACCCATGGAGATTAAAGACTGGAGCAGCAGAGGATTTAGACAAGCATTAAGGTCCCTTGCTCTGAAGGAGGCCCAGAAGCCAAGGCTAGCCAAGCTCCTGGCTTGTTTTTGTATTTTAAATTACTCCCAGTCCAATTATGCCTCTCCTTATGTGAAGCACATGGAGAACTGGCTCCAGGACACGGTTCTCCTGGGGAGAATGAGCACTTTGCATGCAAAGTGCCACTTAGGAATGGGTTTGTAGTGCAGAACTCTGGGTACAACTCGTCCTGTGTAAGGCACAGACTTCACTCTTAATCCCTGAGCGAGCTGGCCCAGCCAGGGCTTGCATTTGTGATCTCCAGACCCCTCCACATCCCTGACAGAGGCAGGTCACAGCCAGCCAGAGCTGAGTTACTCACACTTCAACGCTTCCATTTTCACCAGAAATACAAGTCAGCACCTGAAATACTTTCTTTTGAAAGCAAACCCCCTCACAGGCCTCGTAGGTCATTTCTTGGGTCTCTTATTAAATCACTGGGTGGTGTGGCTGAAGGCAGAGCTGGGATCCCTGGCTCCTGTGTCTCAGTGGAGAATAACTGTGCATCCTCCAGTGAACCTTGCACAACCTCACCAGTGGGCACCACTGCTTTCATCAGCCTACTTGAGCTTGAGCTCACAGGATTTTCTCTTTCCCAAGTATCATATATCTCCCTCTCCTTATTTTTCCCACTTCTTTGTTTCCAAAGATGCTCGAGCCCCATTCATGTTTCCAAATCCCTACAAGTGTAGAAGAATTAAATGAGAGGGTTTCATCCTCAATGGCAGTAAGTGCATCTTGATTTCAAGATTTTATCTAATCAGTAGTCTGGGATTTTTTTTTCCCTTTCTAAATTCCTCTCTACAAACAACTCAAAGCTAAAGAGGCCAGTTTTTTGGACAGTTATCAGGCAGCTTTCATCCCTTTCATCCCCTACACAGGCCACCAAACTAATAGTTTCATGCTCTCAATTTCACACTCCAGAAATGACATAGAAATGTAACTGGAACATGTGTTCCACAGAAACAGTACCAGAAATAACAGATTTTCCCCTTAGTATTAGTTCTTTCAGGATGAATTGAGTTTTTTTTCCCTAAAGCTTTTGAGTTCAAGGAAGCAGCATGGTTCTATCATCAACAGTATACCAAATTTCTGGGGATCATCAGTGGGCCCAGTCTTCCCCCTTTCTCCATCCCAGTTCTCTGTCCTCAAGGCACCAAGATGTAATGAAAACATTCCATCAAAACATGGTGGGATCCCCTGGGTCCACTCCTCTCCTCTCCTCTCCTCTCCTCTCCTCTCCTCTCCTCTCCTCTCCTCTCCTCTCCTCTCCTCTCCTCTCCTCTCCTCTCCTCTCCTCTCCTCTCCTCTCCCTCTCCTCTCCTCTCCTCTCCTCTCCTCTCCTCTCCTCTCCTCTCCTCTCCTCTCCTCTCCTCTCCTCTCCTCTCCTCTCCTCTCCTCTCCTCTCCTCTCCTCTCCTCTCCTCTCCTCTCCCTCCCCAGGATATTTCTTTTTCTTTCTTTTACTGACTCAGCTTAAATGTCATTCCAGCACTTCATGGGAACATTCTGTTGGGTGATTTAGTATGAAAATGCAGGATTTCTAAGCACCATATTGAACTTTTTAGTTACATCTCAGATGAGAAAGCATAAAGGCTTTATTCATATTGTGTTTGCCTGTGCCAATAAATCACAGCTTCTCAATGGAGAGACTGTGAAGTGAAATGGAACGAAAGACCTCATGGTATCACAGAGTGAAAAAAAAGTCATATGCCAGGGGAGTGACAGTCTTCCAATGGATTCTTTTCACTGAACACATGGAGGGAATTAAACTTGCCTCCAGCCACTGCAACTTAGATCGAACCTCAGCCAAGAACGAAAAATTAATGTAACTATACTTCTGAGGTTGCAGTTGCCCCTATCCCAGACCAACAAAATCTTGAGGACTTATTTTCTTAGCAGATCCCTAGGTGAATTTGATTGTAGGAAAAAGTCTTCCAAAATAACTCAGTAGAAAGAGACATAAGAAAAAGGCACAGCTGAAAAATGAAGCTCAAATCTCACTTGTGTTTTAGTCAGTGAGACCAACTTGAGGACAATTTGCTAAATTGATAAAGTTTTTTTCCTTCTCATGTTTCTTATAATATGGTTAGATATCTTTCTGAAATCTATGCTTCACCTGACCAACTGGGACTTAGTGCTGTGGTGGATTTCTCACAGGTCTATATGGGAAATCAGAACAGGAGCAATGAAACTTCCCTTCTACCATTCAAAAGAGCTCAAATGTGAATCAATTCTGTAAGGGCCCCACTTTTTCTAATTTTTCCACTGCTTCTAAGTAAAAATCTAAAAGACAAGAACAATTTAATAGAATCATAGAATCACAGAATGGGTTGGAAGGGACCTTAGAGCTCACCATGAGCAGAGTCACCTTTCACAAGATCAGATTTCTCTAAGCCCATCCAACCTGACCTTGAACACTTCCAGCAATGGGGCATCCATAAATTCTCTGGGCAACCTGTGCCAGGGCCTCACCACCCTCACAGTAAAGAATTTCTTCCTTATATCTCACCTTATTTTCCCCTCTTTCCATTTGAACCCATTACTCCTTGTCCTATCACTATAGTTTCCTGATGAAACTTCTCTAACATGAGGAAAAAGAATATGAAAGCTGTTGTAATATTACAGAAATCTGAAGCAAAGTGTCATCTTCATCCTGGAGAAAAATTGGATCATTTAAATACAGGGTGTGTTTTCTTCCTTCCATGTAGATGGTTCGTGCTTTAATCCAGGCAGACAAGATGACATTAGTCCCACTCTGCTCAAAAATGGGAGCTAGACATAGCTGAGCTGATACCATCTGATACCCATCTACTGTGGTCTTAAAGGTTATGGAGCAAGATTCACAACCTCCCTTAATATCCAGACTCTGTGATTATGGGACTTGTTATTCAGCATGTATTCTGAATAAATAACCTAAATCCTTCCTGCAGCAGATTGAACCATTTTTTCCCCCCTGTCCTCTCCTCAGTGCCACTGGGAAACAATGATTACCATCATCACTAAAATAGCCTTTTCTGCATGTGAGGAAAGCTTGATTGTCCTCGATGAACCTCCTCCTTTCTTGACCAAACAAATCCTGTTTCTGAAAATTGTTCTTGCAGGTAATGTTTTCTACTGGCATCTCTCTTCAGTACATCTATACTTCTGCTGGAAAACTCTCACTTGTTAGGAATTTATGTCTCTGAGCTCCCAAGTATATGTTTCATAGAGCCATAGAATGGTTTGGGTTGGACACCTTACCTGAAACCAGTTTGCTCAAAGCCCTGCCCTACCAGGCCAGTTCCATGGTTATCTGGGCTAAACAGAATCCCTTTGGATTTCTGACCAGTTCTCCAGTTTACCCAATAAACACGGATCCTAATCTTTTCTGGAGTTTCTGAAAGCTCTCTCTCAATAGCATCATATGCTGATTCTATGCAGACACTGCCCAGTCTGTCACTGAGTGGTTTTCAAACTCTGAGACATCTTTGCCACACTACTTGGAGTATTTTTTAGAACTAGTTCTGCACCTGCTTTTCAGTGATCATACCCAGGCTTCAGAAGCATGTTTGCTGATAAGAATGACTTACGGGGCTGTGCTACAAACCTTAGAATAGTTTTGTTATATCAGATTTTCACATTCCCTCCATCCATTATGCCAACTATCCTGACATTAGAGGGAATTAGATTGATTTGACATGATTTGTTCTTCACAAACTCATGTTTCATCTTCTATCTTATTACTCCCTGGCTTGCTTACAAATGGTTCAGTGGGTAATGTGTTTCAGTGAGTTTCTAGGCTTCAAAGTGAAACTGAGACTGGCTCATAATCGCTGGCACGTCTCTTATTAGGATAAGTCCTCTGCTTGCCCTTCTGCAGTGCTCACACAATCTCTTGCATTCTCAGATGAGAACTTGTGTTTTCAGATGAAATTACACAAAGGAAGTTCTGTAAGGCTCATGGCCACATCAGTGTCCAGCTTTATGTCTTCCCCCAGCCAAAGCCAGAGCTCATGGTTTTCTGGCACATGGCTGTGATCTCCCTTCATCCTTGACCCAAAAGCTTGTTCCACGAGTCAGCTGCATGGGGCTGTCTTTGCCCATGGTTTGGAATAGTCATATCCTTTTCAGGGATGGTCTGACATGGGAATCTACTTTGTCCTGTCTGTCACTCCTCCTGTAATGCATCTCTGGTTATGCAGTCCTGGATATTATCCACTCACCTATCTGTCAAGGCTCAGATGCAATCATGTTGATGGGTGCTGGACTGCCAAAGTGAGCTGTATCACTCTCCTCTATGACCTTAGTAAAACAAGGGGACTTTTAGAAATTAAAAAAAAAAAGGAGAAAATTTAAAATAGATCAAAGAAAATGTATTCTCTGCAGTGAGCTGTCACATGATATCAGTGTGATGGGATGGACGTTGGACTTTTTATCCCAGTCTTATTCTTCCTGGAGACCAAGAGCCATATTCCTCACAAAGACCAAGGTCCTAGAAGGAAGAAAATGAAAACTAAATGCCACAAAGAAATAATTATTTGATAAAACAGGTTGTGTTACTGCAAACTTGATCAGCAAATGCCAGAAGTAAAGAGGCCTCAGTTGAGGTGCAGTGAACTGTCTCTTGTGATTTAAAAGAGAAAGAAATGGGATTATATTAAGATATCAGATCTCAGCTAATATTTCCCCAGTAGAAAAATGGTTTCTACCTCAAAACTCATGATGACTTATAGAGCTCTTCACATTATTATCTGAGGTAAGGTAGACACACAGGTGAACTGACAATAAGTTTAGGAAGGTAATAATAATGAGCAAATTTCTACTTAATGAACAAGGATGGATGATTTCTGGACAATTCACAGTTATTTGCATCCATCCTTATAAACTTTGGTCTTATTAACATTCTATTAGTTCCTATTCACAAACTATTCCTACTAACATCCTAAACAGGATACAGAAATAATTGCATGAGTGGTCTAATCAGAATAGTACTGACTGTTTATTTATAGTCTGCTGTGTCCTCTTTTTATTATCCTGCTCAGCTCCAGGTTTACAGACTGGAAACACTTTTCACTTCCTTTTCTAAAATCAGTTTCTCATAGTTGTGCTGCTTCTTCAGGACGCAGACCTGAAAGGAAATAGAATTACTGGTACTGTAGGAAATGTAAAAAAGAAACAGCAGAGAAGGAAACATCTGATTGTGATCTTGTCTAGTAGTAGTTTGCAGGCAGTTTTCTTAGAAGTAGGTGGTACAGATTTTCAAAGCTAAAATTATGAATTCTGAGACTGCCAGAAATTCTTAAAAAAATGTATGAATGAAGAAATTTGGGTAGGAGAGGTAGATCAACCAAATTATTCTAAAAGTCACCTTCAGCTAATCTCAAACAAAAAATCAGTGCTTTTTGTCAATGAGATAAAAGGAAGTGAAAAGAAAAAGTGTGTGGCTGTTCAACCCACAGACATACAGTTTGAGCATGAGGACATTTATACTAAATAGCTGAATGCTATATTTAATAACAATCACGAATAAGAATCTGCATCCAGTTTGATAGGACAACCCCATCTGAAAATGACAAAGAAGAAGAAGAACAAAACTAAAATATATTGAAGTGATGTTTTCCCGGCTTGGATCAGAGCCTGTGAGGAGTCCTGTGGGGCTGCCTGGTTTTGATGACTCTGAAGGCATTTTGCCCAGCCCTTGTCCTTTGTTCAAACTGTTTCACGCTCCAGCTCTCGGTTTCCTTGCTGGTTTCCTCAGCTTGCTCACTGTGTCACAGCTCTCTCCTGTCTCCCCTCCCAGCACAGGCACGGGGACATTCCTTGCAGAAGGAGCTGCATTGTTTGCAGGCAAATCAGGTGTCAGAGCTTTTAGTAGACACGACTTCCTCCCGAACACAAAACTGCACTTCCAGCAATACATCACTGCCATTGTACAGGTTGGTTTGCAAAGAATTTTCTGAGGTCAGCATCCTTTGCCAGAACCTCAGC
Source organism: Acridotheres tristis (assembly GCA_037013685.1). Lineage (NCBI taxonomy): Eukaryota > Metazoa > Chordata > Aves > Passeriformes > Sturnidae > Acridotheres > Acridotheres tristis. The sequence continues at coordinate 4,172,605 of CM072885.1, forward strand.
TGATTACCAGGCTTATTACAGGGGAAATGCACAGCTGGCTGGGGGTCTGTTGGATAACTTGTCTCTGCTGCTGGGAACAGCTTTGACCCACTGGTGAATAGTAAGGAGATCTGTAGAGGCAGGAGAAGCATTGCTGGAGGAAGAAAATGATGTATTTCCCCTTCTCAGCTGATGGGAGAGTGACTGGGATTTATTTTCTTTTACAGCTTGTGCAAGGTGGAGCAGCCTCCTTGTTCTTTTGTTTTGTGCCTTTGGTAGTTTGACTCATGAGTAGGGAAAATGTGAAGGTGCAGTGGATGAATCTGTCTCTGGGGCACAGTGACAAAAGAGCAGCTGGGATGTGTCTGAGATCTTGGCAAGAATCAGCTGGTTTGTAGCCCTGCTATCACAGTGCAAGAGCACATGCCAAGAAGAAATCCTAGGAGTCAATTTGTAGTCTGGGATCTTTCATAGAATCATAGAAATCCTTGTGTTGTAAGCCAGGCAGGGACATCTCCCACTAGACCAGGTTGCTCCAAGCCCCATCCAGCCTGGCCTTGGACACTTCCAGGGATGGGACATCCAAAACTTCTCTGGGCAACCTGTGCCAGGGTCTCACCACCCTCACAATAAAGAATTTCTTTACATCTAATGATAACCCAAGTGTTTCTCTCCAGACAGCACAGCTTCCTCCCCACCATGTGCATGGCAGTGTATTGATACTTTATTGATTAATAAAGATATTAATAAAGGTATTAATAAAGGTAATAAATTCGCATCTGATCATCTGTATTTGCTAGGTGGGTGAAGAATGATAGTTCTATGCCATGTTTTTGCAGCATGTTTCCATATGGTGTGACCAGGACTAGCAAAGCCAGTCCAGGAATAAAGGCTCAGCATTTGTGTGTGACTTTGGCAGTTGTTGTGTGTGACTTTGAACTGCTGCAAATATAATTTCAGAGCTTCTCAAGGCTGAAATGAAAAGAGAGCACATACCAGAGGAGTTCAACTTCCACTGAAATTTTCCTCATGAGTTAGAAACTGAACTGATGATAGACAGTCCGACAAAACACCACGTCTCCCCTTCCCCACTTTTCAGGTAGGAAGGGTTGCAGCAGGAGTAGAGGGCGTCAGGTGCTGTGGACCTGAGCCAAAGTGGAGAGAATGTGTAGCTGCTAGAATGGGTAGGAAAGAGGAAGAGTGAGTTAGTCTTTTTCACTCATGTGTGGGAGAAAGGCAATGCTATTAAACACCGTTCAGCTCTAACGCAATGAAAAAATTGTATATGACAAGCTGTGACACTTCCTGTGGATCTGAGTCATTGTTTGAGCCCAGCCTTACCTTTCAGTGGCTGGAGCAGCAATGTGTAGCCAGCTGGCAGCACATTGCCAGAAAGGACAGTGAGGGAGCCACATCGTAAATGTTAATCTTACTATTAGGATATCTGATTTATCTGTGGTTGCAGTAACAATGCTCCAAACGTGTGGCAGTGAGAGCAGCAGACAGTCACAGTGCTGTGTGTTCTGCTGGCTATAGGGAGCTAAGGCCAGCTCTAATATGAAAATGTCAGGAGTTGCTCGGGTGGGATACTGGCTGCATTATTCATCACACAGGCACCTGGCCACTAGGAAGTGTGCTGAGACCACCGTATGGATTTCATCTCCTCTACCAATCAGCTGGACAAGGGACAAACACAGCCCTTAATTTCTTTGCTTTAGGCTGAGTGCTTTGAATTGGGTTACTTTTGAAGTTGCACACCCCCTTCCTCCTCCCCTCTCTGCCCCACACACTCATCCTCTCCATCCCTCCGAGGGAAGTGCTGCACACAACGCTGCAGGGAAGAAAAAGGGATGAGTGACACCAGATTTATTTGAAAGGTGCTTTTCAGGCATCAGCCTAGGGACGTTGTGAGAAGTCTGGTCCCAGAAGGTGAGAGGTAGCTCAGGAGTCAGAAGAGAAAGGTGGAACAGGGCCAGCTAAAGCCAGCCTGAGCCAGCTCTTCTGTTCTTTGCTTTTAAAGTTTAAATCCTCCTGGCCTCAGTTAATCCATCATTTGCTTGTTATCTGGCTATTGATTTTACATGCAGGTAATATTGTGTCTCTGTGCAACATATTTATATGCACAGATATAAAATAATAAGTAGATTAAAGAATAGGTAGATAGATGAATTGATACACTCTGTTTCCATACAGTGCTGAATGCTGGTGTAACACGCCTTGAAAGAAAATCAATAAACAACAAACCAGTGACAGAGTACCTGGAGGAAGGACTGTGTGTCTGTCTATCCACCTACCAACCTACTTCTACCTACCTTGTCATAAAGTGTTTCTTAAGCCCATAAACCCTCTTGCTGATTTGGGGTAAAAGTCTTCTGTAATAAATGCATACGAAAGCTTTTTTTTCCGATTTCCCCCCCAAAAAGGGAATGTCTGTCTTTAAATTGACGCCCAGTGAAATAAATAAAGTTTGGACAGGCTTAGATCCTGACTCTTTGTGAAGTTTCTGTCTGAGGCATATTTGAAAATAACAACAAAATTTATGCATATTTGCAGTAGATTTTAATTATTCTGTGTGATGGCTTGCATGATCAGGAATGCACAGTTACCAGTTAGAGTCTCACAAGTAAAGAGCCCCTGCTATTCAATTTAATTTATTTATTATTTTTAGATCTAAGTGATTATTCAATATATATGAATGTCTAAAATATCATTACACTATTTATAAAACATATATCTATATATCTCTATTTATATGTATGTGTAACATGTCTATGTGGTGCCTGTGCATTAGAAAACTCTGAATATTTGGAAAAATCCTCCTTGTTGCATAATGTGGACAGGCACTCAAACATTTGTCAAGGATTCCAGGCGGTGTGAAGGTAAGTTGAGTGAAAATGTTTATGTGAATGTTCAAAGCGGGGGAAGTTTGAATCTTGTACAATACAATTAAAATGTGTATTTTAGTGATAACTGAATCAGAAATAAACACAAAGAAAATATGAGAGAAGAAAGGAGGAAAAAATTATGCACTGCCGACATGCTCTGAATTAATTTGCTAGGTAGGAACCATGATGTTGATGTAGATATTCTATCTGCAGCAAGCTCCACAGTGAGAAGAATAACCTCTATCTAATACTGCATTGATATGAAGGACTTTGACACAGTTTGGAAACAGGAGTGATACACTGGAATTAAAAAAAAAAAAGCATTTCTCCGTTATAGGGTCCAAAGGAAATAATTTATGCTGCAGGCTTTTTTGTTCTAGTGACGATTATTTTGTGGGAAATAGGTTTTGATTTCTAAACTTAGCCATGCTGCCCACAAACGGTACTTTCTGGGGATTAGTGATTGATCTTTCCATTTCTCAGCTTTCTTGGTTCTCTTCACATCTTCTGCTTTCCAGTGTGTGTGTGTGTGTGTGTGTGTGTAAGCTCTGTAGCCAAATGCAGAATAGTCATCTGGCAGAAGCAGTAAGCCACTGGAATACAGACACATTTCTGTCTCCAAATTTCACCATGTCTTCAGTCTGAAGGCCAAGGATGGCTGAAAGATTAAAGTTTGACATTCATTTCTGTTGTCCACTGAAAGGATAGGGGAATTCCCTTTCTTTGGTGTTTTGAACCCACAGACTAGATGGTTGAAGGCTGAAGTCAGTATCCAGGCAAAATGTTTGCTGATTTGAAAAGAGGTGTTGTAAGAGCAAAGATTTCAGAATTAGAAAGGCAGCTTGAGTGTGTTGAAATCTGTCCTTCTCGATGGAACTAATAATCTTTGCAGTTTGGGATGGGAACCTTCCTGTGTTTGTCTTCTGTCTGGCCCAAGCTCATTTCCCAGGTTAATGGCAAGACATCAATAAATCCTTCAATTGCTGGTGAGTGGCTGGGCAGTTGCTATTCCCAAATATCTAAGAATGGACCGTGCCTTTATGTATTTATTACCTCACCTTCTCTGCTTCAGTCCATTTGTGCATCACCATTGGGGGTGACTGTTTGTCTGGTGGGGCTCTGGTCTGACTGTCTCCAAAGGACAGCTAATGTATACATATTACACAAACCCAGGATCAAACTGCAGAGTTCTTTGCTGGAGCTGGCTTCACCAGCACAGCAGTCCTTGTAAAAATTGCCTGTTTCTTCTTCTAGACCCGAATAAACTTCCTGAAATTTCAGGTTCTTACTAGAGGAGCTTAAATCGACTGCATGGTACATAGTCACTTCATTATGAAGTGTTTTTCTATAGTCAACAGAGTTCAATAGTCCCCTTCTAAGGACAATTCATGTTATCTCTTATCTCAATTGTTTTATAGTTATCACTATCTTACCTTGAGAGCAGCTACCTGCCTAAATTAGGGGATCCTTGTAGTGCCTTAGGTGGGAGAAACTGGTCCTGGGTTTGATTATATGGGATATCTCAGTGGATTTTTTTAGCACAGAAGGAAAACAAAAAATAAAAAAACAAACAGAAAAAAAATAGGAAAGGATGAAACCAAGTAAGAGCATTTACCACATGGCTTCCCCCCGCTTAATTTTCACATAATCATGTACTTAGGCAACACAGAAAATACCAATTGATCCAGATGCCAAATTGAACATAATTGGCAAATAACTGAGCTGAGCAAGAAATGATTTCCAATAGGTTAAAATCTGTTAACTTATACAAATTCTATTTATAACAAATGCATTCTGAGAAATTACGTATGAATATAATTAAATGAAGATTAATGAAATAACTGTATATTGGGGTATGACCTGAATTAATTAAGATAATATAAATTATCACTAAGACTTCATAAGGTATATGCAGCCAGCGTGATTGCTGAGGACAAAATTTTGTAGCCAGTGGCCACACAGTGGGCTGAAAAAAAGACATGTCCAACTATTTTAGACTTCAGTGGGGTCACTGAAAACCTGCCTGGGTCTGAGAGGGTGTGGGTGGCCTTTGATACACAACTAGAGTGAGACTTAATCATACATCACATGCCTCCAGGCAGGCACTTTTTCAGCAAACAAGCACCTATAAAGCTGTGCCAATACTGTAAACATGATCAATAATACAGTGGAATATTCTTTATAGGAGCACTCCCGTCAGACATTGTCTTTCTGGATCTGCTGACTGGAAAAGTACAAATAATTCTGAGTTTTTACGACTTGTTCTTACTTTTATTTCACAACCCACTTCTCCCTGTTGACTTTTGGGAGAAAGTTATTGTCAAGCACTGATGACCTCTGCACCTTAAACTCTGTGCTAATCCTGGCATACTCCTTTGCATCTCAGTTTGCTGCATACCTTAACACAAGACCGGAATGTTTCGTGTTCCAGAAAGGAATTTTGGGCTCAGAAACCTGTATTTCATAGAAACATGTTCTGCTGGTGGAAGCATCAGTGGTTCAGGCATATCTTACTGCTTGACATTGCAGAAAAGAAATGCTTGGAATGAGGCAACTTGAATATTTTCTCCACTTTGTAGACGTTTTGAGAAAGAAATGGTAAAGCTACTTGTTGGGAGAAAGTCATCATTCCTTTCTCTGCTGTGGCTTGTGATTAAATAGCAGGGTCAGAGTTGGATTTTTGGATAGCTGCCGGGCCTTTGTTACTGCTTTTTTTGTCTACATCTATTTTGTATCTCAGGAAATAAGTCAGAGAGCAAACTGCCAGCCCTCTCTCACCTAGCTCTGAAGGGTCAAGATGCCTGTATGCAAGGCAGCATAGAGAGCTGCTCAGGATGCCTCATACCCCATCTCTGTGTGGTCTTGGGTCCATCCTGGAAAAAGACCTCTGATCATTTGATTAAAGTGTCCTCAGGTGACTTTTTTATGGGAGAAGCAAAATGATTTGTGCCCATCATGTCTGTATTACGGACGTGTGCTGCTGATTAAACTTAAGCTATGAAGCAAGTCTTGCTTTAACACAGGCTCAGACTCAGGTGTTCAGAGTGGTAGAGTCTGAATTCAGAGTCTGACATTCATTCATTCTTATACACAAATGGATTTTGAAGAGTAACTCAGCTGTGCCTGCTGCAGGGTGCCCTCTTGGCTGCAGTGATTGCACTCCCTGCATCTTTATTTTGCTACTGGGCATTGTGAATTCCCCCCTGTGTGAGCCCATGAAATATTGAATCTAACAAAATTCCTGTGTCTTTGCTCTGTTGTGCATAGAAAACCAGAAGGAGGAACTCACAATAAGAAATGGTCATCTGGGCATCCACAGATATCAGTCAGAGGATCAAATATCCAAAGATTTATAGCATCATTAAGGAGTTTTTCCATAGATTTTGTAAAGGAAGGAAGAAAGGAAGGAAATAAGTGATGGAAGAATAAATAAATAAATAAAAGGAACAGAAAAAGAAAGAAAACAGAGCAGTGAGCAATTCTCTTAAGAAAAGGAGTTGTAGTTCATTGAACCTTGTCTTCCTCTTGCCTCCCCGATCTTAGGTAAATATTTGAGCGAAGTCCAAACCAAATACACACACCAAAATAGCATAGGGTGTAACTGATACAATCTCCAGAACTCATAGAAAAGGCGACTTTGAAGGGGGAAGGGAGAGACCTTTTCCTAGAACAGCTATTGCTTGGGTGAAGACCATCGCCCCTTTGACTGGACAATGGGAATTAAGTGCTTTCCATAGCAAGCACAACAAAATGTCCCATTTTAGAAATGTGGCCATTGCTGAAATAGCAGAGGAGATCTGAATGTTCAGTGCCCTTTTATAGGGCTTTTCATGCAATTGTCCTAAAGTCTCTCATAAACATTTTTCCCCCACATATTGAAATAATCAGGTCATCTGAGACACTGGAGCAGGTTGCCCAGAGGAGTTGTGGATAGCCCATCCCTGGAAATGTTGGATGGAGCTCTGAACAATCTGGTCTAGTGGAAGGTGTCCCTACCCATGGCAGGGGGTTTGGAATTAGATGCTTAGGGTCACTTCAAATACAAGATGTTCTATGGTTTCATGATCCTTTCTATGCATTAATAGAAATAACTTCTCTTTTCAAACTTTCTGTGGATGTTGTCTGTTATGGGAAAGAGGTGAGGATGAAATGCAGTGCCTCAGCAGAAAGGAGAAATCCAATCCATGGGGATTAAAAATCGAGTCCTTTTGGCCCATGTGCATGACAAAGGCTCATTTCATAATGCTGTGAGTACAGCTAAATCCAAGGCTTAGTCCCTCACCTCCTGATTAGTTAACAGAGAAGACAGATAGGGCTGGAGGAGCAGTTGGATGGAGATAGCTTTGGTCATGTAAATGCCTCGAGTTCACTGTGAGGAGTCTGAGCCCATTCATCATTTCATGCCAAGCTCAGCTGCTTTGATGGAGACATCGCACCCAACATGCACTGAAGATGTCCTCACATGTCTAATGTGTCTAGACATTCTGGCCTTTAATATCTTGCAAGTTGCAGGAATCTAGAGGTGATAGGGACACTGCAGTGGTCAAAGCCTGTGTTGGATTTTCTCTGGTGTAAATCACCAGAACACCACCCAAAGTCAGAGTCTCACGCATGGAGCCCAGGTAGGAGCTGGGCCCATGCCAGTGGTGGCTGTTACTGAAGGTATAAGAAGTCTTTATGAGAGGAGGAGGTTATGGAAGGGAGTGGTCGCTTATTACAAAGATGGAGCTGAGCCTGCCTTTGGGACAAGTCTGTGTTGCTGTTTAAGAGACAGCAAAAACCAGGCCCAATGCATCTGGTACATGCTCTCTGGGGATTGAAAAGGATCTCTGACTTCTGCAGCTGCGATCACAGGTTGTGCCTTGTGCTGCTGCACTGTGCCACACACAGCTCTCACCGTGGCTCTGCACTGGGTACAAAATGTTCCTCTCTGGAGGGCTTGTGATCTTCTGGGAGGGTTGCTGCTGGCTGTCAAAAGACTGCTGGATTTGCCCCAGAGGAGAGGAGGGATACAGATGCACACCAGATTTCCACATTGTGTGAAAGGAGCCTTATAATTATCTTATACATTACAGTTGGGAGCCCCAGGCAAAGGGTAGGCTCCTGTGCTTTCTTCTGACCCATTGTGTGAAGTCTCATGTGATGCAGGGTGGGGAGGTGGCTGCCTCAGACGTCTTTGTCCTGCAGTGCTGGTGATTATGTGACAAACGGGGCTGGGCCAGTCTGCCTGGGCATGGGGTGAGCCAGAGCACAGTGGCTGTGTGATGTCTTGGGCACTGTGCTGGGCGAGGGGCTGGGACGTCACTGGCTGCTGACATGGCTCTTACTTGTCCTCTGGCAAGTCTCACTTGCACCTTGTCCCTTTGTCATCATAGAGCCCTTGAAACGTTTGGGTTGGAAGAGACCTTAAAAATCTTCTAGTTCCAAGACAATTGCCATGAGCAGGCACACCTTCCACTAGACCAAGTTCTCCAATCCCCATCTAACCTGGCCTTGAACACTTCCAGAGACTGGGCATCCACAGCTTCTCTGGGAACCTGTTCCAGTGTCTCACCACCCATACAGTGGAGTATTTATTTTTCACATCGAATCCAAACTCCACTCTTTTAGTTTGAAGCCTTATCCTACTACTCTATGCCCTTATTAAAAGTCTTTCTTCAGCTCTCATGGAGCCTCTTTAGGTACTGGGGGTGCTGCTCCAAGATCTCCCCAGAGATTTCTCTTTGCCTTTTTTGTCCCCAGAGATGGGTCAGTTTAGTACCTTTTTGCCCCTCTCAGCTTTTCCTTCATAATAAGGACCAGCAGGAGCCTGTGTACCCTGCAGAGTCATCTTCTTCACACTGGTTCAGAATCCCTTTGGAAAAGCGAAAATGGGATAAAATAGGAAAATTTTTGACCTCTGTGTGAACGGATTGTACTTAGCTGTTGTCACTATGGCATAATAGGAGAGGATTTGCTCTTGTGAGAAGGGATGGATATGCTGTAATCCCCCTTAGCCTGGTCCAGCACATCATGTGTGGTCTGGGTGCCGAGGTGCTGCTGCAGATGAACCGACCTGTTCAGGCTGTAGCTGCATGCAACCAAAATTAATTCCAGGATTAATGTTAAAGCTGGCTGTGAGAGGCTGTTCATCTCATAGAAATTCTGCAATTGTTGGACTAAAGGTACAGTCACCTCTCCGAAAGGGATGAAATAAAATTCACACAAAATTTTCAAAAAGTTTTAAAAAAAGTTAAAAAAAAAAAAGAGTGACTTGGTTTTTTTGCTTCACATAATTAAAAATATTTCCTTTGTGTCTATCTAGCTTGTTTGAACAAATGATTTTTTTTTTTCTGAATAATATTTTTTTTTGCCAAAGAGTCAGGCCCAAGAGAAAATCACAAACCTGGTCTTTGAACTTAATGAATTGAAAGTTTTTGATCACCTTGAGGGGTTTTTGTAGCAATACTTGAAGCCCACCAACTTGTTTGATGGACCTTGGGCCATGGGCAGGGTCGGCTTCTAGGAGCTGACAAAATCAAAATTTTACAAAAGAATTCCCAGTCTGCGGCACACCCCACCACCCCGCCCAGAAGAGGGAGATTATGGGAACTCATATCACAGAAAGATCAAGCTTCAGTTTAATCACCTCTTGTTAATGCCTTTCTTATATTGGATTTTAATATATTTTTAATCTCTTTTTCATTTTCCATGCGTTATCACTTGGGTGATCAGAGTGAACAGGAACCAACCTGATGCTGGGACTGAAACAGCAGAGGAGGTCTAAAAGCAAAAGTAAAATTTCCCAGGAGGTCGTGGAGTAGGAATGTGAACTGAGGACTTGTCTGGCAGAAAAAATCTAAACTAGAGTGAGGCAGCTGATGTGACAGGGCCTTGTTGTGTGACCTTGAGCCCCTTTAGCCTGTGTTCCTCCAGGCTTTTGATTGAATATTCAGTTAGATGCATAGAATAACAGAATTGCAGAATGGTTTGCTTTGGAAGAGACCTTAAAGATTATCAAGTTCCAACACCCCTGTCATTGGCAGGGACACCTTCCACTAAGCCAGGCTGCTAATATTCTCCTTTAGTAAGTATTTTTATTTTACTGCACTGAGCACACCAAAATCTTATTCTCAGCTATATCCTCTAAGTAATGCTTCACACAGAAAAAAGAAAAATCTTCCAAATTTACGATAATGATGCAGAGAATCTGTCAAAAACCCCTTCTGAGGGACTTCTCCCATCCCCCCCACAAAGAACTTATTTTCCCTTCTGTTCAAAAAGACCCTTATCAACGTTTCAATCTTTCCATGTAAATACACTGACAAGTGTCAGGCCCTGGCAAACCTATAATTAAGGCTGAATACAATTTGCTAATAAAAGCCAAGAAACCCTGGGTTGAGTTTACTTACATTATCCCCACTGGGCACTTTCCATCAGAATCTTTTATCAGCCTCTGCAAATGCCACTTTGACATTATTTTTACTGAATCAATCAAACTCGGACACTACACTCATTCTCCTTGCAGAGAAGATGCTCCAGCTACAGAAATAAAGATTTGTGCTGTTGTTTGTTGTTGTCATTGCAGCTCCTCTGACTCACAAAGCACAGTGAGCTTTTGGAAGGAGAGAAAGAATGAGAAAAATAGAGGAGAGGAAAAGAGAATTGGAGAGAGAGAGGCAGAAAACGTGAGCCAGAGATTGTGGCAGGCTTTACAAATTGGCACAGCCTTATCAACAGCATTTCATGGTTTTCTGGAACTCTTTCAAAGGGAACTTGCCTTTGTGTGCACTGGCTTAAGCTTTACTAATATTTAAAGCTATATTTAAAAGTTTATGAAAATTACTTCTGAGTTCCTCTGTCTCTTAAAATCGCCAGGGCCAATGTTTGCTTCGTGCTGTTATCCCACTCACCCCCCTCTTCCCGCATTTTTCTGTGGTTTTCCCGTCCTCTTCGTCCTTCCTTAGCAGGGTCTCTGCCTTTCTCTCTCCCTCTCGTTTGCTGTGTTCCCTTCACCCAGCCTCCCCAGTCTCCATTTCTAGGGGGCTGGGAGCAGGGATTTGTTTGGTGGGACTGTTTGTGATGGGTGAGGTCCAGCTCCGAGCAGCGCCGCTCTCCACTACATCAGTAAGTGTGTAAGTAAATACATCTCTCACGCTCTTTCTTTTGGCTCCCTGCTTGGGCAGAAGGTCAGCTGGCTTTTCTCCTTGCTCCTGGTTATGTCTGGGTCAGTTGAGCACAGTCTGACACATCCAACAACCCACAGTGGCATCTTCATCCAAACACAGATATGGAAATAGCTCAGGTGATTCCTAGAATAGCCACACACTGCTTCTAATGGGATTTGAGGGGAGAATTTATCCCAGCTTTCCACTGATGGGAAACCCAGACTGTGTCCAGATTTGCCTGCAGCCAGTGTTACTGGAGTGTAGGTAGGACTGGGGATTGAGCTCCTGGAGGAGGGGAGTCTAAGCACGTTCAACATTTTGGTGTGCACATGTGCCCTTGGTCCAGGCATGGACGGCAGGAGGACAATCAGAGGGGAGGGTGGTCCAACACAGGCTTCTGTTGCTCTCCCAAAGGCCACTGGTGACACTTGGGGTAGGGTTTGCCTGCCCCTCACCCTGTGATGGCTCTGTCTGAGCTGCTTGCCCTTTGTAAAGCATTGTGCTGACATAGACAACAGGATATTCTATGATTCTATGATCTGCAGAGGAATTGCCTCTTAAAAAGGTCCATTTCTCACCAAGGCTGTTGTTGGAGCTAGAGATGCCCCTCAGCTATGTGAATAAGTACATCTCAGAGGTCTACATAAAGGAAAAATGAATCTTTTTTTGGGGTAAATGACTTGGAGAAGTTAAAAACTATTAGATCCCAATTAGTATATTCAAAAAGGACTTACAATATTTTTCTATCAGAGTTTGAGCTGTATAATAAAAAAATCATGTTAGCTAATGTGATTTTAAACACAAAGTGTGTGTGACTACATTCCTTCAAGCCAGAGAGCCCTGTTGGCCCAGCACTGTTTCCAACTTCAGTCAAGAGTAAATGTTTAAAGAGAAGAATAAACTACTTATAGAAAAATAAAGTGTCTGTGCCTCCAGCAATCACTGATGTAGACATCTTCAGGAGACTACATTTATACAACCAGGCTTAACAGCCTCCACTGTGTCTATCTGTTGAAATTCCCCCTTTTTGGGGCTGTTTTAAAATGAAAGTGAATACCTTGGGTATATCCAGTGGCAATGTCCTGCTTTCCTAGTTTATTCCCAGATGATGAAGCCATGGGTGATTCTGTGCCTTCACAGTGCCCTGGAAAGTGCCTGCTCTGCACCTGGGGCTGTTTGGTGGAGTTAGGCTGACTTCAGACAGGATGATCTTCTACGACTTTTCTGCGACTTCAAAAGAGGTAGGCAAATGTGCCCTACCTGAGGAAGTGACCCCTTGCTTTACCTTATTCTATGACATTAAAAAGAGCAGCTTTGGTGTAGGAGAATGTCGAGCAATGCTCTCATCTCTCAATGCTTAAAAGTGCATAGGGATGAACCATAAGGATAAGCTATAAATGACTTCTGTATCCCATAATGTATCAGTTATAAGCAAATCCTTCATATAAATGAAACCCAGATCCTTTAGATTCCCTTTGAAGAAATCTTGTCCTCTGGCAGCTGGAACTGCAGTGGTGGGAGTGACGGAGGTAGTGGCTGGAAGACACGGCTGTCTGCAGGAGATAGGATCGACGTTCCTGCAAGGGACAACTGCAAATTTGGTGTTGCAGGGAGATTATAAATCCCCTTAGATTTTGCCGGTGTTTTTGGAGAGAGAGGGAAAGTAGATTTAGTAAAATATGACATATAGGCAGATGTACACATTTATAAAGTCTAGATGGCAACACCATGCTCTGTGGTGGAAGGTATATTCAGCTTTAATGCATTAATTAGTGCAGGACTGATGGAATGTATATGATCATCTCTGTTTTACAAGGCAGGAGAAGGTTAAATGATTTGCCTGAGGCCAGAGACTAAATCAGTGTCACAGATGGGATGAGAAAGGAAAAGGCTCCAGTTCAGGCTGGATTCTAAACAGAACAGGCAACACCAGAAATAAATAAGGCTCAGGCAAAAAGCAGTGGTGGCTTGTCACTTCAGTGTCCATCACACTGCTAAGCAGTGCTGCTAAGTGAAAAGTCCTCTGCCTCCTTTTCTTCTCATCAGATTAAACAGCAGCCAAAATTCTGTCTACATTCTCTACACAGACTCATCTTTGCCTGTTTCATATTTCCTATGTGCTGGAAAATGATTTTATTTTTATTTTCTAGAGGTCAGACATCTCAGTGTCCTGGATTTCTCTGCAACAGCAAATACTGCCCCAGCCTGGTCCTGTCACTGCAGCTCCCACTTTGTAAAAAACACGTAGTGCCTATTAAAAAAACAACAATCGTGCACTCCAAATAATTAGTGTCATTATTAGTACTGTGGCATAACCTGCAGGGCCCAATTAAGATCCAAACCTTATCACGCTAGGTTGGGGAAACATACATTAGCACACAGTTTCAGCTTTGAAGATTTTGCATTTTTAATGGATGGAATTAAGAGTGGGAAAAAGGAACTTATTCTCCCTATTTCACAGGCAGAGCACTGGGACCTGGGGTTATTAACTGAGTTGCCCAAGGTCACACGGGCTGTGTCAAAGGCAGGAGCTGAACCTGTGTTCCTACCTCCTGATCAAGGAGAGCTGTGAGATGGAGCTTGTAACTAAGATGTGTCTTTAATACAACAGGGAAAGTAATAACCAGAAGAAAGAGCTTGGGAAGGAAAGAGGGAGGGAGAGGGATGCGTGTGATTGAGTCTCTCACAGCCAGGCTGTTCAATGACTAATAACAACTGGTCTTGACTGAGATGCTCCAGGGGATGTCGTATTTCATCCCAAGCCACTTAAAGAGCCAGTTAGTCTTAGAGAACTCTGAGCCTATAATCTAATGCCCAAATAACAACATTTGTCATTAAGTCATTTTAAATAGAACTTGCACGTATATGTGTGTATATTTACAAATATACACGCACAAAGTGTTTTACTTGTTTAGCCTACATCTATATGTATATATAATAACACATGCACATACACACACACACCCTGCCCTGTCTTAAAATAACATGGCTAAGTTAGGTGTGGGCCTACCACTGCAGCCTGGAAATGTAGATGATTTAAAGGTTATTAACATTTTTAATAACAAAACAAAGGAAGAGAATGTTTCATTGAAATCCATATTTTGTAAAGCTCTGCTCAAAGAAAAGTACTTAAGTAATGGCAAAAATGTCCCATTGTATCATTTGAAGAAAAAAACCTGCTTTTAATTTCACCTTTTTTTTTTTTAAAGTTAAATGCTTCTTTTTAAATGATCTTTTGGGAAGGTTTGAGGTTGATATAAAATTAAGTATTTCAAAATTAGTTTTTTAATTTAATCTGCATGTTGAAAAAAACCAAAAAACAAACAACAGAAGAATTGTATTCCAGATAGAAAAAATGTTAGAATGATAAAAAAATCCCACCAAGTGAAATATTAAATAAAAAATGTGATCCCCCTAGCTGGGAAATATTGTTCCTTCTGCACCTGTGATTCAGTTCCCTGAGATGAACTCACTCTGGTGGAATCCCAACATATATAATACACATTGCTCCCCACAGACTGTGCTTTTTATCACATGGGAGGGATCTGATGCAGTGATGAGAGGGGTTCAAGGCAGTGGAAACCCTGTTACAGCCACTCAGAGGAGGGTTTAACTCACAGCCCCTGTGGGTAGTGGGGGCTCCTGCACTGTAGAAGTGGATTCTGGCTCTGGTTCTGAAAAATATTTCCAGCCAAATAATTTTGTGTCGGTTTGCTACTAAAATGGCCAGTTGTGAATTTCCCACTGTGGAGGGAACCGTGGAGGATGCTCTTTCACCAAGGAGCTCAGTTTTGTTCTTAGAAAAGATGCTGGAAAGCAGCTTTTTCCTTGCCACAGAGTGGGCATCCAAAATTAGGAACTTCATGTCACCTGAACCCTCCTGCACTTCAACCTATGAAGAAATGAGAGCAAGAAAACTGTCTCAACACACAGAGGTGTTACAGAGAGAAAGGAATAAATATTTGCAGCACCTTCAGGTGTTAAAGTGATGGGCAATGAGGAAAGGACTGTGTGGAAATGAATCATTCTGTCTTGGGGCAAAACTGTGCTGACATGCAAAAACATTTGTCTTGAGGGTCATGCATCACACAGGGAAGAAAGTAAAATCCTAAAGATATTTGTGATTATGGGAGCTCTGTCCAGCCCCTGCACAGATTAAGGCCTTATAGGAAGAGAAAGAAATGAGAAGGGTGTATTTGCATTCCTTTTGCAGAATGGATGTGTGCAGAACAGCAGCTTTAATCCCGGAATTTAAAAAGTGTTGGACGCTTGACTTGGAGATCTGAGTTACAGTTGTTTGATGTACATTCTCTTTTTGCATCTCTTTGCACAGACACATTAGATAGGCAGCATATATTTACATTCTGGATTTATGAAGTTGGAGCTGGACGTTTTTCTAAATTACTGTGAAACTAATGTTTTTCACATCCTGTTCAGTCTTCTTGGGCATCCTCATTTGCACTTCAGCTGGCACAGTTGCAGGTTTGACTTTGTTTTCCTCTTTCTGCTGCGTTTGTGGCTCTCTCCCATTTTCATGTATTCCCATATTCTGACTGAAGTGACCTTTCCTGTTCACCCTTAAAATTCCACCTAGCCAAAACCTAGTCCTGCCTCCAGGCCTGTAACTTCGGCCTCTGTGTCCTGGGACAATGGGATGAGGAAGGCAAAATAAGGGACATTCCTGCAGGTCCTCGGTGTGTGGATAACAAACAGGGCACAAGAGGCAGGCAGGTAAATCAGAAATCTCTCCATTAGCTGGTTAAGCATTTTGGAGTGACACCAGGTACATTAGGAGGTGGCAGCCACAATGGAGGGACATCGGCCATTTGATATTCATGAGATGAAGAAGGTTTAAGAAGAGAAAAGGAAGGGGGAGGGAGGGATGTGGGCTTTCTAATGTAAACACCATTATCATTTGAAAATCAATTAGCTCCTTGCACCGAGGGAATGAGGAGACTTAAGGCCCTTTTCTGAACTGCTATTGTGAGCCTGGGTTATTTACTTTAATTAAGAGGAGACAGAGTGGATTATTGTCTCAAACTAAGGAGTTGGGAAGAGTCAGAAAATTACACTCTACCTCACTGCACAACAAAGCCCGGGTAAGAGACAGGCTCCAAACCCAGCAAAGTCGAAAAGAAATTAGCCTTTAATCTGGATTCGTCCTACATAAGGAGCAATCAAAAGGAAGGAAGGTTTGGAGCCTCCTTGCTAAGCACCAGGCATGACATTGCAGTGGCTGCCACTGCCAGCTCTTCTGCTGGAACTTAATATCGGTTTTGGGAGGGTTAACCCTGGAAGGGTTAGAGTTTGAGAGCAAAGATTTCCTTTTTCCTAAAATTTGACATGTTGAAATGTCAGGTGTAGGGCTTTGCTTCCTCCTGCCCTCCAACACAATAATAGAGCAATGCATTATTCTAGAAAGAAATATAATTGTTGATGCAAAGATGTGTCTCCTGGATGAAGATGCTAATATTTTTTTTGGCTCTTATTTAATTTAAGCAGCTTGGATTAAAAAATTAGGAAGAAAAAAAAGAAGAAGGAGGGAAAAAAAGAGAAGGAATTTGGCAAGTGACTAATCCACAATATTGTCTTATTTGGCATATGGAGAAACAACCCCTGAGGTATCTAATACTGAGATGTTTCAGCTCTGTTTTGCATTGCCCACTCTTACTCTGCATACTCTAAATATGTATTAAGTCAGTCGAGCATGGCAGCTGCTGAAGGAGTTGCCACAGCTTACTGGGTAAATAATGATCGTTTTTTAAATCACCTAAATGCGTATCTACCCCAAAGACCATGGCAGTGGCTTATGGGAATGCTGATTTGCATTTTAAAAATTTTGCTCAGATGTATTTGCAGTTGCTGTGCCTCCCACTGATTGCTCCATGCTTCAGTTTTAGGTCCAGGGCCCAATTCTGCTCTCAGTTATGAATGGGAGAATAAGGACTGACATCATTTAAATCAGCAAAGTCAAACTGAGGAAAAGCTCAGTGGGACGAATTTTGAAAGAAATGCAAACTGGCGCTGAGATTTTTTTGGTGATTTTGCAGCTTTAAAAAGAAATCGGTGAGAGCTGAAGAGCACCTTTTATTCAGGGTGGGGTGTGAAGAGGGCTATAATGGGACAGATAGGCCAAAGATGAGTTCCTGTCCAACTTCATGCTGAACCAAAGAAGAGACAGACTATGTGTAAATGGTCTCAATCAGGCTGTGCTACACCTTTAGAAAGCATCTTCCCAAAACAAGGCTTTGAGGTCTATTTAGGATCTTTTTTTGCTCATGGAGGGAAAAATAATGTATTATTCTGAATATTGACACCCATCCAAGCTCATCAGCTCTTAGCCCTTCACAAAACTGGGACTATCCTCTGTGTTTTTTCAACAGAGACACCTGGGCCTTCAGCAAACCCAGAAGCACATGGCTCTGGAAGGAAATGGATGAGGCAGTTTTCACAGGGCCCTGGGAACAAAACACTTGTTACTTTATGCAACACAAAGAAAACATATTTTTATATATATCTAGTCAGGGTTCTTCCATGTATGCAAGACTTGTTTCATCCAGCCCACAGACTCTGCTCCTCCTTTGCATCTGGATCCCTTCTTTCTCATTTGGTCCTGCAGTAAACCAGACTCTTTTAATAAGAGAGCCATTCCCTGTTTTCTCCTCATGTTTCCCATGAATAAGTGCCTACCCACTCACTTTAGGTCTTGTTGAAATGCCTGCCCTGGCTCTGGGGTCCAGCAAAGCTGGTGTGTTGAGTTCCAGCTGAGTGTTGGTTTGGCTCTTTCATCTCTTTTGTGAGTCTGTACATTTTGCAAGCTGGGCAACTAGACCAGGCCTGACTCTTCCACCACCTCTCCTTGCTCCCTTGAGCAAAGTCTATGAGATTCAAGGTGCACAGACCTTCAGGTAGAAAGAAAATTGGCTATGAATTAGAGATCCTGGGAGATAAATAACTGGACCCTGTGTTGTAAAAACTCTGAATATCATGCAGCTGGTGTCACATCCTGAAGAATCTGGGAGATGTAATGTCAGACAGATGCTCAGTTGTTGCTGTCTCCTCCTCTGGCAGGGTATAGCTTTTAACAGCGAGCCACAATGGCACAAACAATGCATTAATTCCTGCCTTACCACTGTACTTGTTGGATTAAAGTGTGTTCTTTATATATATTTTCTGCTTATTGTAATAGTACTTTGTGATCTTGAATATACTTAATTGTATTAGAAATGGTGTGCTGGAACCTTTTTTATTATTAATAATATGAAAATAATTAAAAGGAGGATTTTTTTGTTTCCTCAGGAATAAATCAAATCCTGCTCTGGAGTGCAGGGTCAACAGACCCACAGGGCTGAGCTGCTGGCTGCAGATAGTGTGTGTGTGTGTGTGTGTGTGTACAGATGACTACACACACGTGTGCCACCTATATTTGCATTCCTACAGCTGTTCATTATTTGTATCTATTATGCAGTGGAGAGAGCACAAATGTATGCAATTGAGACACAATAATGTAGGGATATGAAAGGCCCAATCCATCAGTTCAAGTGTGTTTGGGTTTAAGGAGAAGGGGACGTACAGATAAATACACTGATTTATTCTTGCTAGCTCTCTCTGCATTCTGAGGCTGGGCCTGAGCCATGGAAGCTGCTGGAGCTGACAGTGATTTATATCAGCTGCAGGGTCTGGCCTGGAGCTTTTAAGTGTATGTCAAGCACCTCCAGCACTTTCAGAATCTTTTTTTAAATGGAGTTTTCCAAATCAAAATCTGAGGGAACAGCACATCCATTAAGAAGGCGAGCACACACTGTGTTTTGTGTTTAGGGATTCCTATAATATTTATGTTCAGTTTTGACCATCCGGCTGCTCAGAGTCACAGGCTATGGCCTTGAATAGCAATCATGGTCTCATTCCATAAGAACCCAAAGGTCCCTAAACACTGCTTGGCTTGAACCAAGTCCAGTAAGCAGATGACAGGCCAGGTTGTTAATTACAGCCTTTTATTCTGACAGTCAAGCTACAGAGATGTCTTGGCAGCTTTCAGAGCTGTGTGGAGCAACCTCTTCCTGCGTGTTCCAGTGTTGTTACATGACAGAGAACTGGAGAGCCCATTCAGTGAGACAGAACGACTTGACCATAGAGTTTTGGGTTATGCTGCCATCTCTTTATTACTCTTAATAATATAAAGATGTGAAACACGGGATGCCCAGGAGAGCAGCCTAAGATGAGGGCAAAGGAGATGGGAGAGAACAAGGCAATAGTAAATGGGGAGAGTACAGGACTGGGACCCAGGGGCTGCATTCCTGGCTGTGCTGAGGACCTGGGGTAAATCCCTTCTTGTCTCTGCTTCCCTTGTATCTTTTGAGAAGTTAATTATAATCCCACTGCAGCAGAGGGTAGGGGCTGTTGCAGGATCCATCTTCAGTTGACTCTATTTGTGAAGACGAATAGGTAAAAGTAATGGGAAAGAACACTGGGGAAAGGTGGGGACTTGAGGGAGGAGAGGGGTGAGATGGGCATGTTCCCAAATCAAGAAGGTGGAGGAAGGCTCAGACAGGAGCATGTGAAGGAACTGTTTCCCTGAGGGGTCCAACTGCCTAATTTTCAGGAGGGAAGAATTATTTTCTTTTGGGTGGAGTTTGCCCTGCCCTTTATTCTTTTTGGAAAATAAAGCTAATTTTGGAGCTTGAGTCTAAATGTTTCTGGTCACTAAAAAAGGCACTGGCAGGACTAAGCATCAGGCTACAGCATGTCTTGCCTTGGTGCAGCAGCCTATATTATTGGTACTGAACACTAACAGATTTTGCTGTTGTCATGATTTAATAATAATCAAGATATGGCATCCTCAGCTTCCTCCTATAACTCTTAATTATCAAGGAAACTTGCTAAGTTTAAGCACTAGTGTAAAGTCAGTGAAGAATAGAAAAGAACTTGGATTCTTCTTTCAGATCTGATCAAAGGCAGATTTTGTCAGTAAACAATTTGCTATAGGTTTTATTCCACTCCATGAGCTCTATAAGCAAGGAGTTCTTAGAGAAGGTTTATTCGTCTTCAACTATTCAATTATTTTGGTTTCCCCAATATCTCTTATCCCTTTTTCCAACAAGGAATTGGAATGGCTACCTGGAGAACAGATTTTCTCCCTTCCTATGTTCCAAGCCACTGGCAGAAATAGTGAAAGAGGGTCCTCCAGGATGTGCCAGAAACAAGAAAGCTCCCACCACTCAATCTCTGCTACCCAAACCCAGTGTCTTGGCATTAGCTGTGAAAGTGCCTCCTCTCCCCGTGCATCTCACAGAGCCTGTTTTGTTCTCTCTCCCCTTTCAGAGCAGGATTGCCCTGGGAAGGAAGGATTGCAGCTCCTGGGACCCCTGGCAGAGTGAAGCTGAAGAAAGTGTTGTCAAACATAGGCAGGGATCAACTTGCACTCTTTGTCCCCGATGCAAATGTTTGGAGATTGTTGCAAGGATGGGCTCAGCTCTGTGCTCAGTGGCCAAATGGAGACTTGGGGTTGCAGGAGCAACTGGGCAGTGGTGTCACCAGTGAGGTGGCAAGTTTTTGCTCAAATCCTACTCATTGAACAAATTCCAGAGCCAGTCCTTACCCAATTTCCAGCTCAGAAAAACTCATCCACAGCCTTGGGGGCTTGCCTGCGTGTGTCCATTAAGTTTACTTTACTCTCAATTTGCTGTCATTGACTCCACTGTAAGCTATTGTCTTGCTGGGATCACTGGGATGAGTGGTAAGCATTCCCTAATTCAATGATCTCAAGACTTATTGTGTTATATTTTCTTTTTCTCTTTTGTCAGAATCAGGATTAAAAGCACAAGGGATGGTATTTTGTGTTCGGACTCAGATGTTTATTAATTCTTAACTATAATACAGTGAGTGCTACAGCACTTTTAGCTAACAAGCTAAAAATGGCAAAATGGCAATCTATCTCTTTCGGTAAAGGTTTTTTAAGACCTGTCTAATTAAGAACTCATACCTAAATTATTTTTACTTTTGATTTAATAACTAAACACCTGTGACCTGCAGTGCCGCATTTTCCATCTAATCACAAAAGTACCACTTAGACCCGTGAAAAAGAAGGTGAACAAGAAAGAAACCTCTGCCCAAAAACTTTCATTTTGCCCTTTATATATTACTATATTCTAAAACCTTAAATTCTAAGTTTTCCAGCATGTGATATTACATACTTTTATTCAAACTACACACCAGTAATCCTAGTTCTATCATTCAATTTTGGAAGCCTTCTCCCAGGTCTCAGGTGTCAAAAGCTGTGTTCTCCTGAGGGTCAGTGCCTGCCAGCACAGAAAATCCAAAACCCTCAGTTTCAGGGGTTCCAACAAAGACTAGTTGAGCTAAAAGTTAAAACTTTAAAAGTGTCTGGGTTTGTTCCAGCTGAAGTGCCACTGTTCACAGTGGCATCTGAACTGGCAGACTGGTCAGAGCTGTGTGTGTGACATCTGGGCACGGAGCTGTGTGAAGCTGCTCAGGGTGGGGGGTGGCTGGAGGAAGGCATATGATTAAACACAGTGTTGAGGCTGAATAGCAGCGACAGATCCAACTGCTGGTCCCACAGAAGCCCTGAAGAAAGGGGGAATTCTCTGCAACGGCTCCTGAGAGGTTTATTGTTCCCTGGTGGTAAGGCTGCAGGACATGTCAGTGAAAGGCTGGCCTCTCTGCAGAGACCTTGTGCCTTTGCAGTGACGGCTTTCCCAGAGCTGATACCCATTTTCCCTCAGCAGCTTCCTGCCGGAGTTCCTTGCCTCCAAGGATGTTGGCCTGGCAGATTGCCTGGCAGCCAAGTGCCCTCGGTCCTCCCTGGATCATGGGACCACTGGATGTTTCGGGATAGAAGGGACCTCAGGACCAGCCTGCTTAGTGCTGTATATGGGTTGTGGGGAATTTCCCTGCATTATCCAGGGATTGCTGCTCTCCTGTGCTCCCCTTTGACACCCTGGGCATTGTGGTTCCTTGGGTGGCCAGGTCCAAACCTGTTTGATCAGCAAACCTCAGAGCTTCCACCCTTCCAGGCTACTGAGAATGCAGAAGCTGTGCTGTGAAATTAGGCTGCCCCCAGGTTCCATGTTATTTTTCCTCCTGTTTTGTCTTCTTGTCCTTATCCTTTCTCTCTGCAGGCCTTTCTCCCTCTTATTCTCTTACTCTCTTTATATATATTTGAAATAAAACCATACCAAAATGTTTTCTGTTGGAGACAGATATCCAGGGTACACATGGCTTGGTGATTGACATTTCTTTTCAAGATATGCAGAAGACAGTGACGTGGTCTCAGGATCACACCACAGAACTACTGACTCAAGAATTGATTTCTCCTGAAACTTGGGAAAAATCACTGAAACCGAGGAATTCCTTGCTACATGCTTTTATGATGCTAAATGTTTCTTTGGATTCAAAATCTGGGAGGATAAATCAACTGAGAGAAAAACCAAAGCAAGGCAGTCCTTCATAACAGATAAGTCACTAATGGCTCAAGAAATTCACAAAACACAAATTGCTGTGTTTATGTGAAAAATACAGCATTTCTTTTTTCCTATACTTTAACATTGTAAGGGGTTGTTTATGTGAAAAATTCAGCATTTTCTTTTTCCTCTACTTTAACATTATAAGGGGTTAACATAGATGGCACAGAGGATGGGAGGAATATTTTGATGCTCTGTTGTTGGTATTTATAGAATCGTTCAAGTTGGAAAAGACCTCTAAGGACATCAAGTCCAACCATTAACCCAGCACTACCAGACCCACCACTAAACCATGTCTCTCAGCACAACATTTACAGGTTTTTTGAACACTTCCAGGGACAGAGATCCCACCACTTCCTTATGCTGCCTGTTCTAATGCTTGACCATGGTTTCAGTGAAGAAGTTTTTAATGAAATCCTATCTAAACCTCCCTGGCACAGTTTGAAGATGTTTCTTCTTGTCCTGTTTCTTGAAACATCAGAGAAGTGACCCACTCCCACACGGCTGCTCCTTCTTGCCAGGGAGTTGTAGATCATGAGAAGGTTCCCTCTGAGCATCCTTTCCTCCTAAACAATCCCAATTCCTTCAGCTGCTCCTCATCAGACTTGTGCCTCAGACCCATCCCCATCTCCTTTCCCTTCTCTGGACACACTCCAGCACTTCAATATCTTTCTTGCAGTGAGAGACCCCAAACTGAGTATCTCAATTTCTCTGGTGGGATGAGTTGCCACATACCTTGGCTCCAGTTGCCCATACACAACATGGTTGTGGATCATGGGATTGGGCTTCTTTCCTATGGAAATGCTGCTGTTGGGTGTGGCTGGTGCATCTCTGATACGCTGCACGTCCTGATGTGCATGGCTGCAGTGTGGCTACAGACACTCAGAATAACCTGGCTACAGACACTCAGAATAACCTCTGTGTCTATCTTCCCTTTATTTCTCAAACATGCTCTGTTTCCTTTAATGGAGCAGTGATCATCCTTTTTGTCCCCATAGATCTCAATATCATTATTACTCTATTGATCAGGCTCTGACTTTGGATCAGAAATGTGATTGCAATGAAAATCTGAGGAGTTTATTCCAACTGGGTTTGCACAGGAACCTCTTTCATGCCATACCACAGATTTCCTTCCAGCTCCTTTTTTGACTGACTATTTGTACATTTCCTCCTCCCTCTCCTTTTTCCCTTCAGGGAAACCTTTAAATAAAACCTTTCCCAGACTGTCATTTGCCTCCAGAGTGCTGTTGAAAACCCACAGTAGTATTTTTCAAACATTAACAGGGTCACCCTATACCACTCACCATCACACTTGGTCTTAGTCTTCTCATACCAATCCATGGAGAGAGGAAACAAACAACAAAAAAGCCTCACTGGGAAGCCTGACTTGAGATTCACAGGATTAGGTCTGTTAGCAGTGCTGTATACAACCTTGACATGCAATCAGCAAAGTAAAATATTCATTATTGCCTGACTGTCAGCTGAAGACAATTTCAATTATTCTGGCATTTCAATGGATGAAGAAGCCCTTTAGGCTGGCTCATGAGATTAGACTTAAAGGCTCTGTAAATTAAGAAAGTTGCAATCAGTGTATTATCTGGCAGGCAGCTGTGGAATATACTCCAACAGGGAGGGGAAGGAAGAAAGAAAAAAGAGACAAATTGCTATATTCAGGTTGTGGTTTTGATATATCAATTTACAGTTTTAACATATGCATTTAGGAAATAATTGTTTTGCATTACTTAAATCAGCTTTAACAGCATCAGTGTGAAGATTTCAACTCCTACAGCTTGAAAGGTCAGTTTTTCTTTTACCTTGCACTTTCTTTGAAACACTCGTTTGGGTTAGAGGAGGAAAACATTTAAGCATTGCCGGAAGAGCAAATCTTTCTCAAACTTATTCAAACATTATAATATATGGCTGTTGATCATAAAATTCCATTAGAAGCAACATCTGTAATGTCCCCCAGGTTAATTTTTATAATATGATCTCAGCCTCCTTTTGCTGGATATGCACGGATGTGGTAACTGTGACCATATATGGCTTTTACCGCTCCCATCTGACGTGTTAGGGAGAATAACTGGTATCATCCTATCTTGCACTTCTGGAGCTTTTATCTCCCAGTTTCCCAAACTGTTTCAACATCTTTGCAAGCAGTAGTGAAGAACCTGTTTGTTTTCCCTTGTTAAATGACTCCTCCTGGTCAGAAATGCTGAGTGCTGAAAAAATGGATGAATTTCAGGCTCTTTTGGCAAAGAACAAGTACAATTTAGTAACAGAATGTGCTTACTCTGGTGGGGTGGGATTTTGAGTTCCAGGAACTCTGCAGAGAAAAGACAGCTCCTCGGGCAGGGAACTGATAAGTTGTGACTGGTGGAACACAGTGTTTGATTTGTGGCAACGAAGGCTTCAGCAGAGGTGAGGAGTGGGAAGGTTGGGACATTTTCCTTGTTCCTGCTACTCCAGCTAGTGAGGCTGAGGAAGTGCAGTTAACACAGAGCTCCCTACAGCCACACAATTGTAGATATCAAAGTGATTATAGCCCAATGAGACAGAATTATGTTCCTCCTCGTTGCCTTTGGTGATGTCCACTATAATTTTCAAGATAATGTCCATTTGTCAAGCTCCAGCCTTCCTAACAAGGGTATGGACTGAGTCAT
Organism: Acridotheres tristis; assembly: GCA_037013685.1. Taxonomy (NCBI): domain Eukaryota; kingdom Metazoa; phylum Chordata; class Aves; order Passeriformes; family Sturnidae; genus Acridotheres; species Acridotheres tristis. The sequence continues at coordinate 4,197,756 of CM072885.1, forward strand.
GAAAATTGTCAAGGGGAAACTTGGGGCAGAATCTGAATTTATGAGTGCATTTGATGGCATATTGTCCTGTGGTATTATCAGCTGTGGTACAGCTGAGATATTGAATATCTTAAGAGACTCCTCTTGCTACTAAATTCACTCTGGTACATGCGACTAGTAAGTTCAGTGGTTTTCTCTGCAAATACCCTTTATACTGCCCTGTAAAGGCTGATAAATCTAAATAAAGTCTAAGGCAAATACATGCCCTCTCTTTTATATATCTTTGATATAAATTTTATATATAAATGAAGCAATGAACTGAAAACAAGATACCACATTTTTTCCTCTTATATATCCTGCTTGAGCCCAGGTCCTGGCTCAGGATTAATTCCTTCACATGACTCATCTTAAGTTTAGATGTTTGCAGTGTGGAGGGAAATATCTTAGATTCCCACTGCCAATAAGGAAAAAGAAACTCTCCAGGAATCCAGACTGTCCACTATGGTGGACTCCTCACTTTGGGCAAAAATATTCATGATCTAGAAGTTCCTATTTGTCTCCAGGAGCTGTAAATACATTGACTACTAGCTCACATTCATGTGTTTAAATCCAGGTGAGATGAATACCACTCTTTTATTTGCCTGCAGAGCTTGTGTCTTCCCATGGACATGTAGAACAGAAATTAGTTTTGGTAGATCTTGGCTGAGACTTCTAGAGATGGTGACAACAGCAATGACCGTGATAAGAGCAGCAACAAGAGCCACAGATCTGATGCAAAGATTAGTCAAATATAAGATTTTCACTACCCATCATCCTTAATAACTTTCACTTATCAACCTAATTTTAATGTCATCAAATTCAGTGCAGACTTCATTCACTTCAGTGGAGCTCCTTTCAAATGACAATCATATAAACACCACTTTGATCTGTAGATCAGGTGTTACCAAGAAGATTGGCATCTGCAGGGTTTTACTTCCTGGTTGTGACATGTTTCTGGATTATTAAAATGATGTGAGTAGCATCTTGCAAGTTACACTTTGAATATTGGAATAAAAAGGTCCAAATTTCCAAGCACAATTACTGATTCTCAGAGTTTCTAGTTTGAATGGCTTGAACTTAGATGTCTTCATGAACTTCATTTCTGACTGCTGAGTGCCCTCTTTCTGAAATCCAGGCTTTGATAAAAAGTTTTCTGTTGGCAACCTACAAACAGACCCCCCTGAATCTCTCACTACTTTCAGAAGTCTTAGTCAAGGATCCTTGGTCAATGCAGCCTGGTCATCTATTTGGCACAATCCATATTGAACATTTTATTTTACGTTCAAGTGAGATTTTGACCTATATGTGCAAAATAAATAATTTTGGAAGCTGAGACACAGTATTTTTACTGATGATTCTTTTGAAATATTCAACATTGCCTGTGCTGTTTCTCTCTTTTTTTTCCCCTCTGAGTTTGGCTAGAAAAGTTGTAAACACATACTTAAAAAAATGGGAAACTTCACTAGCAATTTACCCCACAGTTATGCATCTTTCTGCTTTAGAGAGCATTTAGCTAAAATTAGATGACAGCTCTATACCCTTAGAACCAGTGTTATGTTTTTCCTCCATTTCTGATCTACATAATTCAAAACAAGGAAATGTTAGCAGGTAAAACTGCAGGGTAAAACCTTTGGCTGCTGGAAATATTTGCATTTATTAAACTAACAACTGTAAAGCAGATATGCACATCTTTAGACTTCCTCATTCTTGCCTTATTAAAAAAGATCTTTGAAATTCAAAAACTTCCATGTAAATCTTGCGCAGGTTTTTTCCTTCCCCTGATGCAGATGATTGTACTTGGGTGGCTTAAAAAAACAGAACCTGGATCCAGGAACCTCAACACATCATTGATGGTTAAAATCCAGACCTAGTCTGGATCTTAAAAAATTTGGCAATGGCTGGAATGAGGGTCCCTACAAATTCCCTCAGACTCATGAGCTGGAACTTTTCCACTGTGCACAAACATGTTGGAGAAAACTGGCTTGTCTTGATCCATTTGCTTGGAGGCAGGAAAGTGCCTACTAAACCATATCCCCGAGTGCTGCATCCACAGCCTTCTGAATAATTCCAGGGATGGTGATTCCACAACTTTTCTGGGCAGCTGGATCACACCTTGACACCTCCTCTGGTGTCAAGGGAAGGATGCCCATCAGAAACTTGTGCAGGCTGTGAGATCTCCAAAGGTGACTTATTCACAGCCATTTCAGGTGTCTGAGGAGCTCAGACACCTGAGCATAGATTCCACCCCTGGAAGTGTTCAAGGCTGGGTTGGATGGGGTTTGGAGCAACCTGGTCCAGTGGGAGGTGTCCCTGCCCATGGCATGGGGTTGGAACTGGGTGATCTTTAAGGTTCCTTTCAGCCCAAACCATTCAGTGAGAGGTGGGGAGATAGAAACCCCATGAATTTCAACAAAGCAAAGTTCAAGGTCCTACACCTGCATCGTGGCAGTCCCAGACACACCCACGGGCTGGGTGGAGAATTTATTGAAAGGAGCCTTGTGGAGAAAGACTTGGGGGTGATGGTTGATGTAAAACTCACCATGAGCTGGCAGTGAGTGCTCACAGCCCAGAAAGCCAAGGGTGACCTGGGCTCATCCAAAGCAGCGTGGCCAGCTGGCCAAGGGAGGTGATTCTCCCTCTGTTCATCTCTCAGGAGACCCCACCTGCAGTGCTGCTGTCCCCAACATAAGAAGGATGTGGAAATGTTGGTGCAAGTCCAGAGGAGGACATGAAGTTGATGAGGGGACTGGGGCACTTTGGCTATGGAGACAGGATGAGAAAATTGGGGCTGTTCAGCCTGGAGAAGAGAAGGTTGTGTGGAGACCTCACAGAAACCTTCCAGCATCTGAAGGGGTTATAGAAAATCTGGAGAGGGATTTTCCATCAGGAACTGTAGTGACAGGGCAAGGAACAATGGATTGAAACTGGAAGAGAGGAAACTTAGGTTAGCTGTATAGAAGAAATCCTTTACTGTGAGAGTGGTGATGCTCTGTACAGGCTGCCCAGGGAGGATGTGGATAGCCCAGCCCTGTCAGTGTTCAAGGCCAGGCTGGATAAGGCCTTGAGCAATGTGGTCTAGTGGGAGCTATCCCTGCCCATGGCAGGAGGGATTGGGACTGGATGATTTTGAGCTCCGTTTTAACACCTTAACATTCTGTGATTTTATGAAAAGCAATTTCCCCCCATTTGATGTCAAAGCAGTGCAAATACAGCTCACCCTCCAATGCAGAGGCCTTTTCATGCCTCAATCTGTATTTTTCCATGTTGAGTACATCTATATCACACAAGATCATCCTTAAATCACAATTACTCTAACTAATAAAGTATCCCTTGCGGCCTTTTGAAGAAGGTATCGATTGATAACAGAGAATTAAACAAAACAAACCACAAAAGAATGGTTCCCCTCCTATTTACAGAAGAAAATGACTCACAAGGGACAAGTTTCTTATCTGTTCACAATACAAGGGTAATGCCCTTCATGGCAAACACCAGAGCAGAAGCCCAGATTTTATAGACATTTTGTGAGAGGTATTTTCTCATGGGAAATGCTGGACTAGTCCAGACAAGCATCTGTTCTTTCTAAGGAGACTGAGGCAAGGCTGACAAATTTTGAAAGGACACCCCAACTCAGTTTTAATGTTACATGGTACAGTAAGTAACAGTTTTCAAAGGAATTATTTGAAATTATTCTCATTTTGAAGACAGAGGGAAGTGGCTGCAGAATTTGACAGCAGATGAGCAGCAAATTTTACTAATCCAACTTAGGGCTTCTTTTTCCTCTACTTCCTTATTTTACTTGGAATGGTTTCACTGAACCAGTTAAATTGCAGGAGCTTAGTTCAATATAGCTAATGCTCTAAACCAATGTTTGAATTTTATACTAATTAAGGCCAATCCACTGTCATTTTTTCTATAATGTGAAGACTAGTGCCCAAGTAACCCACTGAATTTAACATAAAAGCAAGATAAAACAATTAAAGTGCAAGAATATTTGATTAAGTAGCTCATTGATTTATAGTGGAATAAATTGAAATGGATGGGACAGAGAAATTTTTTTTAATGGCAACCATATTTTTTGTTCATTATCACAATCTCTGGGCTCTTTGTGCTTTTGTGATTAAAAGAAGGAGTTTAGGAATAGTAACTCTGGGATTTATTACTCTTGTCTGCTTTCTTATGGCTTTTTTATTTCCCTTTTTCTGATTCATGTAGTAAAATATTAAGGCCCTGTTGAAAAGTCATATGGAAGGAGTGCATGTCTACAAACCAGTGGCTGTCTGACATAAGTTAAACAGCATTAATCCTGACAGTTACGCGGGGTGAAAAAACAAACACAGAGAGTTTTGTTTTGGTGACAGGGATTAAACCTCTCCTTGGGGTGGTGTCAGTGCTGCAGCAGCTCCCTGGGAGGGAGCCTCACGCCCTGGATGCATCAGTGAATGCTGTGGCTGCAGGCTGGGAAGATGCATCACACAGAGGAGACAAGAAGGGGATGGGGGTCACTCTACAGGGCACTACCAAAGCGAGGAGCAGCCCCAAAATTGCTGAGTCCCAGAGCTCCTGGTTATTCCTCCAGACTCTGCAGATGTCACACAGTGCTTACCTCTGCTGGCAGGGATGGGGTGAGAAATGAGGTTATCCCCCCTCTGCCCACTCCCTGAAGGGTGTACTCCACTCTTTTAGAAGTACAGTTACCCACCCATGGCACCAAAAAAGCAGGAGGATTTTCTAGAGAAAGAGACAGAACAGCACAAAAATATTTAGGTATAATTTCATAGAGTGCAAAGTGAAGAGATCCTTCCAAGGACACAAAGAAAATCAGTGTCAGAGCAAGCCAGCTCCAGAGAGGTGACCATTAAGAATGATCCTTAACTGGACCACGTGTATCCTACCAGCCTGCCCTGTGTACTTGGGACACACCTGTCTAAAGATTCCTTGCAGTCTTTTCATGTGGCTCAAGAAAAAAAACAACAAATCTTGAGTAGAGGATAAAATCACTCTCAGTCTCCTATAAATATTTAAGTGTTTGTAAAAGGAAAGGATATTTTTGTTGTTTGAAAAAGGCAGGGGGGATTTTGTCAGTGTCTGTGCTCACCAATACATGCATATTTTCACTCTTACTGTCCCAGAAAATCCTGCATAGACTATTGAGCAGGAGGATTTCCAGAGCATAACAAGTGCAGTAATTCCAGATAGTGTCTCACAGCTGATCACACTGGCAAGGTAAAAATAAGACTGGGCAACAAAAAAAGAAATATAGGAAAGAATTGTAGAATCACAGAAAGGCTTGACTTGGAAGGGACTTAAAGATCACCTACCAGAATCAAGTATGAAATAAGTTACCTGATTAGTGAACATAAGCCTATAAAAGAGTTTTGTTGCTGTTGGGAATTTGTTTAAAGTGTTGTTGCACTTTCCAGGAAAGGAGGTGGTAAGAGCAGAAATGCAAGGCAAAGTTATACCAGATAGAGCAGCCGATGAAATGAGCTCCTTTTTTTTTTTCCTCAGCGTTCATTCTGCTGCCAAGCGTCCTCACCATGGAGTTAGGAGACTCCAGAGCCATCTGTTCAGCCTTTCAGAGACCTGATTTCAATAGTGGGCCTCTGTTTTGTGACATTTCTTCCCAGAGTTACCTTGTTTGCAGGGACATCTGCTTGAAGGTCAGCTCGAACAAAAGTATTGACTCTCAAAAGAGAGGCTACCCCGTGCCAGGAGCAGGGCTGGGTGGGGAGAGAGAGGGACAAGGAAAGCACATTTTTCACTCATTTGGTTTGTACCTTAGCAGTGTCCTCCCCTCTTTCCTCAGGCCATGTTTAGGGCTGTGACATCCAGAGGAGCTTGAATGCACCTTTTACTTTCAGTATTTCTCACCCCAGGAGTTCAGAAATCACAAGCCAAGCCCTTCGAAATTACAAGATTGGGTTAAAAGCCATGAAACTGCTGTAAAAATTACATTTCAGGGATCTTTCTCTTTGCCTTCTGTCTTCAGAGACTTATGTTTGTGTCCTGCTTATTTCAGGATTTTTCTGCAGCAAAAGAAGGTCGAAATGTATAATTTTTCAGTTAGTGTGAGACAGTCCTATGGGGAAAAATATAGGAAATTTTACGGAAAATAATGTTACTGCAAGGTATGTTGTGGTGATTGGAAGCCCATTTTTTGCTCAGCATGAGGAAAGAGATGGGTCCAACTTCGAATATTCTATGATTCTGTAATTCTTTGACTTCAAAGGTGCTGAAGATGCCTTGTAAGTTGTAAATGAGGATGCTCAGTCTGTCTTCATCCTTCATCCAAAGTGTTCTGCAGTGGGGGAAGCATACGATCTAGAAGCTGAAATAAAATTATTTTCAGGGGACCTAAGCTCTGCTTAGTGGTTCCCATGCTTTGCCAGCCAAGGTAGGATTTATCTTAAGTCCCAGCTACCTGGAAGGCTGGTGTGGCCCCTGAGCTGCTCATCTCACCTGCAGAGAGACAGATATCTCCACACAGTGGTTCAGTGATGGCAGATAATGGGTTGCCCTCTGCAAGTGTTTGTTCCCTCCCACTTATCACAGAGAAAACCTCAGAAACTGCTCAGTTTTAGACTTTCACCTTCATGTGTCTAAAATTAAGTGTCTTTATTCTGATATCTTTGAGTCAATATAGGTATATTTCTCTGAACACAATGACTGTCTGGTCCTTAGGGATCTCTGTCTCTATGAACCTTTCCTTGAAAATTCCTGTGTACTATTGCCAGAGATGTCCTGGGGATGGGGGAACACTGCTACTCTCAATAAAGCTATTGGCAGTGCCTGGATGCAAGGACTGCATGGATGCAGTTCAGGTCTTGAAAGCATCCAGAAGATTTTTTTCTTATTAGTGTGGCTGAATAATAACATATAGGTATATAATAATTATAAGACTGTGTGAATAAGGCTGTGTGTAGGCACACAGGCAAGCACACACAAAAAACCCCTCAACACACATATCTGTGTAGTTAAAATTAAAATTTATGCTATTAAACTATTCAACACTATATGCACATAGGCACAAACAGAATAGTTTAGCCATACTAGCACGTCTTTGGTTTAGGACAAACAGCAGATGATAATACTGAGACCTTGCTGTACCAGGGGAATTATAATTCCCTTTTACAGTTATGGTTGGGAAAAGATTACTGAGCTGGTAGCAAGTTTCCAGCCCTCAACTGCATAGGGGGATCTGGAAGCTGGGGAGGGATTACTGCTACCCAGCTGAGGGAAAGGGATGTGTGGATGCAGCTTTCAGAAGTGTTTAATCCCACCCCAGCAGCTGGAGAGCAGTGGTTGTCACTGGAGGGTTTTACTGAGGTCTCACAGCTCAGATTGAACCTCAGTGAGGCTGGGGGTGTTTTGGGCAGGGAGAGGAAGGCACTGGGACTGGTGGCTGAGGCAGGACTAAGAAGCCTCTGCTCATGGCAGGGAAAAGGGTTAAATTTGATGAATGGATTTGAAGCACCACTTTGGTGGTTGCAGCGATGCTCTATGCACTAAGGTCGGCATCACTTTGTGCCCACTGCTGGAACCTGACTGTCCCATGCTGTCTCAGCAGACACATCCATCTCGAAGTCCAGAGGTGCCAGTAGAAGGGCAAGTTGAGGTGACAGGGGTGAGGAAAAGCCCAAGCACACAACGAGTGCTGACACAGCTCAGTCTGTGCACCAGCTCCCAACTTGGGGTGAGCTCTTCCTAAGAACAGTATTGAATCACACTTGGGTGAAGTGTTGGTGAAGTGTTAAGTGTTCAGAGCACAAAGAAAAGGTCATAGGTTATTTAAAGCCTCTCAGTTTTCCTCGTCAAATCATCACAGTTTAGCTTGGCACATAAAGGATGTCCCACATAACCCAGGCAGGGGCAATTACTTGAAGCATCTGGGACATGGTGTTTTTTCTGTGCCCTGGAAAGTGATGCCAGCTGAGCTGGTGGCTTGGCATCTTTTAGCTCTGCTGTCTCGAGGTCCAATTTTCTCCACAGCCTGAAGCAGAGAGAAGCAAGGCTGGGTGTTATATGGGTGGGAGGACACCGAGGCAGCAGAGCTGTGTGTTTCAAGAGAAAGGGCTGGTTGCTAACTCTATTGGTGACCTTTTCTCCTGTTAGACACTATCTGTCTGAAGAGAGATTAAACTAAATAGCTGTGGCCTTCACTTTCTGTGCAGATGCTCTGCAGATAATTCTGCTTTCTGCCAGCATCTTTGCCAGACAGAAATAAGCTGAAATCCTGAAGTTCTGCTCTAGAATAGTTGTACCCACGTTCTGGTTTTCCTGCTTGGACAAAATAAGAATAGCAATTAAAAATTTCCCACATTAGCACAATTTATTTCATTGTTGATAGTATTGTGAACAAGAAGCTTCCTGCAGAAACCCTCACTGTTTTTATTGGGAGAGGCTTCTGCTTTCCTACCCGACTTATTTTCAAACTTGTATTTTGTACTCAGATGTATATTGCATCTGCCAATGCAAATCTTGTTGTTTTATGCACCAGTTGCAGTGGCTTGTGTTCAAGAGAGGAGGTTTAGTGTTGACTTTTTTGGTTTGTTTGCTTTGTTTTGTTTTTAATTTTTGTTATCAGTGGGCTAGTTTTGCTTCAAAAGCAAGGGATCCCTTGCTAAATCCTTCCCAACAATTCCCTGAGAGATGGAGCCATTTTATTTTCTCAAACCTATTCTGAGCCACCACTGTACAGTGTGGTAGTACTCACTGTATTTCAGGAAATTAGTATTAAGTTCTTTGTCCATGCCTGGTGATTCTAGAGAAGAAAGTGAGAAGCCAAGATAAAAGGAAAGAGGAAAAGAGCAGAGAGCAGAGAACAGAGAAAAATAAGGAAGGACACTTGTAGGAATCAGCCTCATTGATAAGAATATTTCTTGTGGTTGTGCTGCTTGGACGTTGGGAGTCTGTGTCCTTTCCACCACCAAATTGTAATGTCAGATCTTGGCAGTGTTGGACCCTGAAAACTGCATTCTGAGTAGAATGGATTGGATTGGAAAGGTCTTTAAAGATCATCCAGTTCCAACACCCCTGTCATGAGCATGGAGGCTACCCACTAGCTCAGGTTCCTCATGGATTTATCAAACCTGGATGTAAAGGTCACTTCCAACTCAAACCATTCTATGATTCCAAGACTGATTTAATTTTCTTTCAAATAGTACATTGGGAATTGGGCACCCTGAAAGTTAGATTATGCCATACATTGTCTTAGCATCCTGCAAGACCATGAAAGTATGAAAATCACATGAGAATTACTTTTTTTACAGTCTGACCTAAAAAAAGCAGATCCAGATCTGAGCAGGGCTACTCTTTGACCAGTCTAGTCTCATTGAACAACTTAACTCTGTCTCAGCCCAAGGACTGTTCTGTTTAGCAAGAGTGATCCTTTAAAAAAAAAGAAGGAAGATCTCAGTTAACCAGTGATATCACAGTGAGATTAATCACCAGAGTAAAGTCTTGACTTCCCAAATTCCTATGGGTCTAGGTCTGGAATTGGATGCATGCATCTGTCTGGGCACCCCTTTCTCACAGACAAGACCCTGAAGGGTAAATTATCTTTCCTGGCAAAAGACACAGGGAAAAGAGCAGGAAGAGAATCTAAAGGATGAATCCTTCTGTAGATACATGGCTGCCAAAATAATCCTATGGGGATAAATGAGCTCAAAGCCAAACCAGTCATGCTCTTTGAGGAAGTCTAAGCTGGTGGGTGGTGGTGCACTGGATGAGGAGCTGCAGCTGTTCCCATGGTGGTCTCCAGGCTGCAGGTCTGGAAGGATACAGTCTGTTATAACCGCTCTGTATAGCTCTGTTTTTTGTTGGTGTTAGCAACCACACCAGAGCTAGATGAGTTTTCAGATGATGTATCATACCTGATCTTTAACTTCTACAGAAAACTGCTGGCCTGCATGTGCTCCCATTGGGGTGGTGGTACTGGGGGAATCCAGACCTCCTGCTCTTCCAGTGCTTCAGGTCTGTGGGTCAAAGCTCTGAAGTCAGCAGCTTTAGAATCACTTCTTTGGCTATTGAAGTTCACCGAGCACATTTGATCTGCACTAATGTGGAGGATCTGGCACATGACTCCTGCCAGAGTGGATGGCATTAGCCCAAGTCTGAATCTGGCCTTTTGACTTTCAAAAACTGGCTGCAAAATGAGGGATCCTTGTCAGCTTTAAGATTGATGCTCTATGACTTCAAGCACGTTTGTCATCTGTTTGCAAAGTGAAAATAAGCTTACAGTTGTTGACAGTAAATGAAGTAATATTTACATAATACAGTCATACCTGTTTCCTGGTAAGGAGATCAATGGATATTTCTTTTTGCAATAACAAATCCATGCCGTATATCTTCACACATACAATAATATTTGAAGTGAAACATTCATCTAGCTACATAATTACATCTATTGTTTTCCATTTGCTTTTTGTTCCCTAATAGTTTATTACTAGTGGCCAATAGTCAAAAGCAATCCAGAGGGATGTGAAACAACCCCTCGTTCCAGCTCCTTTCTGAGATATTTTGGTTATTAAAATTGCTGTCATTAAATTTGGTGCTTGGATATTGCTCTGCAGACTGAGGCCCTGCTGCTCCAGGTCTGGATGCACTTGTGGTACAAGGCATTGCCTCCCCCAGGATTTTAGAGGTGGAGAGAGGCATGGCAGGATGCAGCCACCCCACAGCAGATCAGCAGAAAAACTGCCTTGATGTGTCCAGCACATTTACTTCCCTCGTGCTCTTTCTGACCAGAGGCAGAGCTAGGACAGAGGGATGTCTCTGTGCTAGACTTGAAGAAGCTGGAAAACAGGTGAGTTGAGACTGATCCCTTCTGTTTCTCTCAGCTGTCTTTTCCTTTAGTTGAGGGAAAAGGTTTTATTTTTCTATTCTATAGCAGCTTCCAGACTGTAGGGTTTCTAAATCACTTCATACAAATCAATAGCAATAAATAAGTACTGAGGTGTCCCCACTATTAAGACATTTGTGCGGCCTATCTTGTGTAAATACTGCAGATAGCAATCATGATTTAGTAATTATTTCCCCCTTTCCACCTCCATAGCCCTCTATGAACACAAAGCTTCTAAAGAAAACCCTACAGCTATTTTTTCCCCCGCACAACAGTATCAACATAACAAACCCTTTAGTCAGGCAAGTTCCCCTCTCGTCCCTCCAGCTGCCCTTAAATTTTCACCCTGGTGCAGAATGATGCTCTGAGTCAACTGGATACTCTCCTCCGCCTACTCGAGAGTGGCTGCATTTCATATCTCCTGTTACTCTGGGTGCCATGCAAATGGAGAGGAGGAGTTACATCCTGAGCATTCAGCAGCACTGCTGCCCTTCACATCTGAGTGGCTCTATTTGTTCTTAAAACCATGAGTTATTTGCTCTTTTACAAAACAGTTTTACGTTGCTCTTGAATACCCAGTCTGGACTGGTAAGAAGAGAAAGTAAAGAAATGTTTCCTGGTAGGAACAGAGGAAGCAAAGTAGTGGTTCCTGGTCGGCAATGATAAAGGAAAAATTAGTTCCAATTCTGCACTGGACTGGCAATAGGGACACAACAAGTCCTGTATTAGCATGATCCAAATATCCTGAGAGCAGTGGGCAAGTTAGCCCAGCAGGGTGGACCTCTGAGATTGGTCCCACAGCCACTCTGGACATCCTGCTGGCCAATTCAAAGGTGCTGAATTAAAATGTCCCAGGTTTAGATCATTTATCAGCCTTTTCCTGATAGATAAGTCTGCTTGGATCACCTGGTCATGAAGGACATGATGTGATGAAGGAGGAGACAGCTGTAGTGGGCTCAAGCACTGCCTTGCTCTTGCACAAGAGCTTAATAAAACCATCAGATGTTGCCCCAGCTCCCAGGTGTTTTCAGGCTGAACAGGGAAGGGAAGAGTTTTTCCTCATTTTCTTTCTTTCATTATGAGAAATGGAGTATAGAGAAGCAAAGGGACCTTACTAAAGTTAAATTCCTGAACAAATCTTCATGCCACAGCTAGGAAATAAGCATCTGAATATCTTTATATTGATGCATGATGTACCTTTGGGTCAGACACACATGGTGTATCTTTTCAGCACCCAGTACAATGGGGCTCATATCCTGAATAAACACTGATAATACACTGTAAGCATTCCTCAGTGATGGTATCAAGATTAACGTGGATTATTTTTCATCCCTTGACCTGGTTATCTGTGAATGTCTCATCACATGCATTTATTTAATATTTGGCTTCATTTAATTTCTGTCTGGGGGAAGTTCATGCTTGGGTAGAATTCCCTTTGGGTTTAAGCTTTTTAGGATCTTGTTTGCAGTGCACCTCAGTGGGTCCTGAGTGCTTCTAAATCACAGACTCCTCGGAAGGTTTGGGCTGGAAGGGACCTTGAAGACCGTCTGGTTACCACCCTCCTGCCACGGACAGGGACACCTTCCACTAGACCATCATTCTGGATGCTCTTGTGGATCTCCAGGGTGGATCATCCACTTCAGGTAAATTCTGCATATGATCAAAATTTTGTATGCGATTGAAATGATCTTCCTGCAAAGAAGTGCCCCTCCATTTTATTTAACTCTTGACTTTTTTTTTGGTCTGGTTCATTTATTGTATTGTTAGTCATAATACTTTTAGGAAATCATAGAATCAATAAAATGTGCCAGACATGTTGCTGTACCACTTGTAAAGCATGTGCTTTTTAAGAACAGTGTATCTCTCCAGTAATTTCCCTGAGCCTTTCCCATAAGCATCCTTTTTCTGGAGCTTTACTGTACTGTTCTAGCTCACTATATACACAACCCTTTAAAAGGATAGTCCAAATCATGCTTTATTTTCCATTTGTCAATTTATTTTGAAAAGCTTAGAAAGATAGTCATGAAAAGGGGAATGGAGGGAGACTAGCAGGGTCCCTGAGCTGCTCTGCAAGTTCTCATTTTTGATTTCCTTGCACTTGCAAAGCAAAATCTGTGAGTGAGTTTCGGCTTTTGGCCACCAGCTGGAAGCATTACTAGTTATGAGTACTGTGGGCAGTAAAATCTGCTACCCAGGACTGAAGAGGGAACATCTGTGGCTGTTGGGACTGTTTCCATTCAGCCTTTAAACAGCCCAGTAGAGATTTGTGGATCTCTGTGTGTGAGGGTCCTTTCCTTATCAAAGAATATCCCTGTAATGTGTTTGGGGCTCGGTAATAATAGGCAGCATCAGTGAATGCTGTTTCATTTTTTTTTTTTAAAGTGCATGTCTTCTAGTGGGTGATTCATCAGCTGCTGTTACAGAAAGTATGTTGGGAAGCTTGCAGCTGTGAGCTCAGGCTGCAGTTTCTGTGTCGTTGCTAGGGATTCTGCATTAAATATCCCAATTCTCTGCACTTAAAACTAGGAAAAATTGACATTCTAACTTCCCATAAGAGAATGGAATACGTGATTCAGAGCCCTTCTTCTGCAACATTAATCAGGCCCTGTTTACAGGGAATAGAGCCAAGGGGGATGGTTATAGCCAAGGAGGTACACACAGAAAGCCAAACGGTGATGTCATTTGGGGCAAAACAGTAAAGGCAAGCCCCTTAACTGGCTGAGATGGCTTGTAGTGGGACCAAATCCCAGTTAAAGGACGGAGAAGCATTAGGGTTTCTTGGCTGTGCCATTGAGTTCCCTGGTTTTACTACGGGCTGTTTATGGAGAAGAGCAGAGCTCGAGTAGCAGCTGAGTCCTGCAGATCTGCTGTGGGACTGGAGGATGAAGAATTCATAGTTCATGTGCTGGGCTTTAAATCCCCAATTTCAGTGTGTTACTTGAAGTTACCTTTCCATTAGGATAGGATGATAAGGTTTTAATATCCTGTCAATATGTGGGTTATGCCTTGGGCTGCCATGGTGCCAGGTCCCTGCACACATGTGTAAGGGTTTGCTCCTGATCCTGGACATTTGCACCCACGTGGGAGAGGGGAAGTTGTGAGAGCCTTCCTACAGATGGGCTAAGGGAAATGACAAGGAACTTCCTTGGGTTCACCCAGGAAAACAAACCCTATGTGCCTAAGCTGGGAAAGCAATACAACTTTCCATAGCATTTCCTTGTGTTAACAAGGTCACAGTCCACCTGGTATCACAAGAATCCTCTTTTGCACTCAGGCAGCACAAATAATTTTTCAAGCTGAACAAAAATGGAACAAATTAGTTTCTGTCCTCTCTTCAGTTAGAGTTAATGCCGGGGCTGAGTATGGCAAGGTTTTCACAAAATATGGTGATATTGTCTGAGGACACAGACAAGAAAAACATCAAGACTGTCCCTATCCAATCACTGCAAGAAACTTTCAGGAAAGTTGCCTCCCTGACTTTTGCAATGTTTTCTTGGGAATCTTTCTTGCAAAGTGAATCCTAACTGTCTGCCTACCGAGATGTAGAAAGAAGCCTTAGGAAGGAGATTAAAAAAAGTCTGACCAGCCCATTTGCACACTTTATATGGAGACCTTTTGGCAAGCCAACAGTCAGCTGTTGTATCCACAGGTATCAGCATGACCCCAGCAAACTGAGGTTTCCTTCTCAAGCTCAGGCAAAACAGATTATTTCCTAGATCAGTAAACTGCAAATATGAACGTGCTTTCCCTGGCTCCCTAATGGCATATCTCCTTTCCAAAGGTATCCAACTTTGCAATTTTAAGTAGAATTTGTTGCTTACAGCATCAACTTTTATTTTTGTTCTCTTTATTTTTTGCATGGTCCTTCTAGAAGCAGTCCCTCCCCATGCCATTACTTCAATGTCAGAAAAAAATTAGCAAGGATTTTTTATTAAATGGCAGAGTATCTTAATCCCTGCCATGCTTAGAAGTGACCTTAGAAGGGTTTTTAAACATCACATATTTTCTTACTAGGAACTGTGTTTTTCCTGGGCACTGTATCCAAACTGTTAAGATGTGGGAGATCCAGTCTGATTAATAAGGGAGATTTGTTGGTTGGGCCAGTGGAAATTCTCCATTCTATGTCAGGCCTGTGCTTTAATCTTGGTCTTACAGGGAGAGAACAAAGAGCAAGCCAACCAGAATTTGGGATGGTATGATATTATCAGTGATAACAGTCTACTGCTTCTCTGCCAAGGTGCTGAGGACTCACACACTTGGGACACTGAGAAGCCAAAACAAAGGGCTCTGCTGGGGAGAGGAAGGTGTTGGCTTAAATCCTCCACTTCAAAGCTGTAGCTCCAGTATCTAACCCAACATGGGGTTTCTTCATATGGTGTCTAGGGGACTGGCCATTGGTAGTGCTGCAGAAGCTGAAAATGCTGTGAATTGTGTGTTTAGTAGTGGTAGATGGTTTATTATACCTCAGAGACTGATTAAGGGTTTCCTCTGTGGTAAATCTGAAAGCAACATGTAGACTCCTTAACAAGTAAAATAATAGATAATAATGACAGAAAATAATTATTGCTAAATGAAAGAGAAAAATACAGAGAAGGAGACAGTGTTTTGGCTGGCTGAGGGTCACTGAACACCTCCAGGACACTTCCATGGCACACTCATGGTGAGAGGTGGGAGGTCTGGGTCCTTTCCTGAGCTCTGCCATGAATTCCTTTTATCATTTGGTCCTATTATTTCATTTTCTGAAATTTCAGTATTCCTTTAAGTCATGGTACAAGAAAATGGTGCTTGGGGGTATTTAGGGGGTAACAGCAGGGCATTAAGAACTGTTGGGTAGCAAGAGATACCATGGCAAAAACCAGGTCCTCAGCTGGAGGTGACAACCATGATTTACACAAGCTGAGGATCTGGCTCCCCCTTTTCTAGCATGTCAATGCACATCCATCTTTATGCCAGCAACATCCAGGCCCCAACTACAAGCATTTAATAAATTTAAGGAAGTTCCTGTTTTGATCTTTTGTTATTATCAGTGTTATTACGAATGCAAACAATAACCAGAACAATTGTAGTCATCAATGGAGCTATTGGTGAAGAACACAGGGCTTTCCTGCTTAGACACAACTATGAAGAGGACTGTTTACTTAGCCAGAATGTCCTTTTATAGTTACCAACAGGAAGTGCATGCAATGTTTGTGTAAGAAGGAGACCTCAATTTATCCCAAATCATCTCTTCAAAGGCATGTGAGAACAGAATGTAAGTTTTAAAAAAAGTCTCACTGCCCTTTTTTTTTTGTCTTGGGAGTGAGCACATCTGGTTTTGATGGACTTCACAGCTTTTTGTCTATGTCTTTACAGTCCAGATTTATCACATTCTCACCTCAAAATGGAAGAGTTTTGGATGAAAACCCACTTTTGTTTTTTGGCTTCTCCTAAGTCTCTGTAAACACTGGTAGACAGTGTAAGGCAAACTTGACCCAAACAGCCTCTATTATTGCATGTCCAGACTTCTGCCAAACTGAGGAATAACGTGTGGGTAGGAGTGGGACTAGCTGGAGTGGGAAGAGTGAATGCCCATGATAGTTGAGGCTGGATATCAGGAGAAGGTTCTTCACCCAGAGGCTGGCTGGGCACTGGAACAGGCTCTGCAGAGAAGTGGACACAGCACCAGCCCTGGCAGAGCTCAAAAAGTGTTTGGACAATGCTGTCAGAGCCGTGGTGGGATTCCTGGGGTGGTTCTGTGAGGGATCAGAAGTTGGACTCGATGATCCTTGTGGATCCCTTTCGACTCAGAATATTCTAGGATTCTATGAAGAACATGGGACACCACAGTTTTGGTCAGTTACAGAAGAGAAGTACAGGGAGCTCACTGGGTTTTAACCAGGATGTCTCTTTATAAACAATAAGAGACTGTAGCCAACATCAATTAGTGCTTAGTTTTAGCTCAGTTTTGTTTCTTGTTGCAGAGAATTATACAATGAATAAACTGCAGTTCAAAAAGTCTCTCAGCTTACACCTCAGTAAATCTATGTTGCCCACAGTTCAAATATCAGACTTACTTCAGTTAATGGGTTTTTGTCATTTAAATCTTCAAATTTACCTGTTCATACCCATTAATACATGGTTGGTGGAGTGAGATATTTTGCAGCCTAGATAATGGAAATTTTTATGAGCACTAGAGCTGGAGCCTTGTAGCTGATCTCACACAGGTAAGAAAGGACTGGTCTACACATAGTTGTCCCCTTGCTATATGATACCATTCATAAACCAATTTAACATGTGAGTCTCATTAGGAGTAGGAACTATTTCATCCCCATTTTACACAGGGGGAAAAGAAGGTAGAGAGAAAGATTAGGGGACTTGCCCAAGGTCAGACAGGAAACCTGTGGTAGAACCAGGATATGAACATAGATTTCCTGAGCCTCCATTTGCTGCATTAACCACAAGCTCTTCCTTCCTCCCTTGTTTGGGAGAAATGACAAGGTTTCTTTAACATGTGAGGTGCCCTGCAGGGACTCAGCGTCAAGGTTCTTCATTTCATGTGGAGAAGATGCTCTAGACAAGAGACATCCTTGGTCTGAAGAACATCTCTGCAAAGTATTTGTGTGTTTGTACCAGAGGAAACCAGTCACCCATGCAGGTATCTTCCCCTTTCTCCTTGGCACAGGGTTTTGTTGCTGCAGGAAGGCTGTGTTGGGGTTCCAGGAATGTGGAGTTTGGTTCTCATGGGCATTTCTGTGAAAACCACAGGCATGGGAAGTTTTTTTGCCTTTACTCCCACATGTGGATATCTACATTGTGAAGTTCAGCTGATCACCTGATGGTCAGCTCAGGGCAGGGCCATAGGTTAATTCTGGGAGTTAGATAAACCACACAAGGTGAAGCTGCCTTTGTCTCTGTTGCACTTAATGCCAACTCTGGGACATGGCAAAAAAATCTCAATTTCTAAGTTCATAGAAAAGTTCTCTCTCAGGTGTCAGTGGAAAACATGTAGCATGGGCAACCCCTTCTGCATGGGCACCAGAGACTAGAACAATGCTGGTCTTGTGTGTCAGTGGTTAGGAATTTCAGTCCAGCATAAAACCCCTCTTCTCCATCAGAGACATGCTGGGGAAAAATGGGCCAGAGACACCATACCATCAGGCCTATGGAGTTTTGTGAGACCAAAATTTCCTTTAGGGGATGTTGCTATCTCAATTTGCAAAGGAGAGATTCTTTCCCCCTGGAATTCTCTGCCACTGCTGTATAGGACCATGAGGAGAGGTAAGCAGCAGCTTGGATTTCTTGTCTCTGCTTGTGCAACCAAACCACCATTCACAAGAGGGACTTTTCAAACCATGCACATATAATACAAAAAGAATTATGTTGTCAGTGGCATCACATTTGATAGCAAAGGACAATACAGTAATAATATGGTATTTTCTTGTGCAGGTTGCATGAAAGGGACACTCCCAAGTAAGTTTTTGTGGTTATTTTTTGTGGCAATCTACTGCTCTTCTGTCATGGTGCCCTGACATCAACACAGGGACCAGAGAGAGCCCACATGTCTATTATTCTCAGGCATGTTGGTAACTGGAACCATCTCACCTCTGAACTCATCTCGGTGAGGACCCAGCTGCTCTTCTTGGATGACTTTTGTGCTGAGCACAGAATCTATCTGCTCGTGGGGAAAACAGAAACTTCCCCATCTCACCACAATATCATCCCTCCCTATCTATCCCCGTGCTAAACAAATGAGAGTGCATTTGATAACCATCCACAGGGATTTTCCTGCAGGAGGAATATTGTCTGAAGAAGGCTGCAGTTCCCCAGCAAGGCCTGGTGTGAGATGCTATCACCCAGCATAACCCCAGGCACCAGGAGCAGGAGGAGCTGGGATAGTCTAAAGGGTGGCCTGAAAGATCTGCTGCCTCTGATCTGCCATTACTCTGCTCTGGGAAAGGTGTTTTTATCTGGAATATCGAGGTTAGTTTTTCTGTTTGGTTTAATGACAGCATCCTGAAACATTCTCACCAGCTTAGCATGGGCTAAGAAAGGGCAAGCAAAGATTGTTGTTGATGGTGCTTAAATTCATTTAGAGGATGAGAAGAATATCAGATATCCTGTTAAAAATTAATCTCAAAGTCTTTGGCAGCATACTGAACATTATTTCAGTGTTTTGACAATAGTTACCTGTCTCTCACATGCACACTCCATTGTTACAATTTTTATTAAGGTAACAAAGATGAACCCAGATAGCAGAAAAAAATATTTGAAAGTGCATCCTTCCCTAGCCAGATGTTTGTCTTCCTTTAGTCAAATGCAGACTTATTTCTCTCTCTCTATCCCCTTTTTTTTCTTTTTCTTTCATATAGTTTCAAGTATTTTTTTCTCAGAAACCATTTAAATGATTTCTAAGAATTTGTATGTATTTAAGATCTTATTCAACTTGAAAGTTTTTGACAAATTAATATATTTCAGGTCAAATCCTTATGATTTGGGACTTAAAAGTGAGTACATAGAACTAAATAAACTGCTAAAAATGATAATGAAAAATTGTGATAGCCTTCCCCCTTTGTTATTCACGATATCACGCTGAGTTGCATCTCAGTTCTTTGACTCCAGCTTAATATTGGTGTCTTCAATGGGGTGTCCCTGTGGATTTAAATGTTACTAACATGTGTAAGCATAGACTTATCTCATTCTTATCAACAACAAATTTTCAGAGAGCTGCCAATGTGTCAAAACTCTTGCTGAGTCCCCAAAGTTTATTGTATTTCCTTATAACTGTTTATGTAAATTCCCACAAACTCATATGCACTGAAAACCCAACAGAAATCTTCTGATACTGCATTCCTCCTCTTCCTCAAAACCCTTGACAGCAAGTCAGACTCTGCCTTTTGAAAGGAACAGCTATTTTTATTCCTGTTGCAAAAGGTTTTCCAAACTCCACATGCATTGTTATGTCTCTCAAATGCATTACATCACACGACTCTCCTGAAAGGTGTCCAAACTCTGCATTAAAATGCTTATGGGAAAAGTTGAAAAAATAAATGGTTTATGTTAAATGGTATTTTGAAAGGAGAATGAAATGTATTGCATTGATATGGAAAGGTAGTGTAGTAATGAATGCTTTGGGTTTGAATTAAGTGTTATGCTCTCCCTCATTAAACTCCATTCTGAAATTAAGCAGACTTGTGTGTGTCTTCCCCCTCTTTCCTCCTTTTCCACTGAGTATAACTGAAGAGTGGTGAAGGATGAACTCTGAACATCATGCTATGGAAAACGTCACCAAAGCAGGTGGGTTTACATTAAATTAGGAGAGAATCCGATCTGCCCATATTTCAAATACCTGCTTGGAAAACTCTGGCAAGCAGCAGACCCAGCCTGCTCCTCACAGCTTGGTGTGACCAGCAAAGCCATTGCTGCTCCAGCTCAGGCTGAGGCAAGAAGAGTGTTTAATGTTTCCCACAGCACATTCTTGCTGAGTGTGGTGGAATTTGGCCAGTAGCTTTTGGAGACTATTGATATTAAAGGCCTTTATAATGAGACTTTTGTTCTAAAAAGGTTTATCCACACTGTGCTGCTGTGGTGTTCCCATGGGTCCTACAAGGCCAAATATTCTGACTGCTGTGGCCTTGGGATACTCTGAGGACACCATGAGATATGACTGTGCTTGAATGAAGGGAAATTTAGGGCCATTGGCCTCCATAACGTCTTCCAGGATCTCTTAATATGATTTTCTGGACAACTCCAAATCTGGAAAGCTACCTGCCTGAAGCATCCAAAGTCTTTAAAAACATATCCCACAAAACCATGTGTAGCTCTCTCAGCACTCCACAGCTCCCTACGTTTCAAAGGTTTGGAGATGTACCCAACTTTTCTCTGGAATCAGCCAAGTCCAGAAGAGCATGGAATGACTGCACATCACATCCCAACCAAACATATGACAAAAATACTCTGCTGGCCTTCCTTGGGCCAACTCCAGCACCAGACTCCCAGAGGTGTCATCCTGGACTGGGATAATAATGTGAGCATTGCAAGCACCTGCTGGGCAGGGATGGTGGCTGAGGGGAGGCTTATGAGCCCCAGAGAGGGTTTTGGGTCACTGTTTATAGCTTAGTGTTCTCTTTAAGGGCTGGATTGCCTGGCTTTGGGAAAGAAAGCAATGTGGCATTTAATGAGGGGTGCTATGCTGGCAGTGTGAGTCACTCTTTTAGGGGATCTCTCAGGGGATTCTCTTTGCTCTGTCCATTTTTGGGTTTTGACAAGCTTTTGGCAGAATTCAGGCATCTCATTGCCCAGGCTGGGAAATTCTGACAAAGCTGGCTTGCTGAGAAAGCTGTTTTCCTCTGAAGGTACCTATGTCCCAGCAGATGGTTGGATGGCCAGCATAGGTGAGATGCACAACAAAAGGGTCAAGAGAAATGACATCCCACACTTATCTACGCTGCTCTTGATTGTCTGGGAATTCAAAGTAAACAGGGATCCTAAAGTGGGAGGTACCATTTAAACCTTACACTATTACAGGTTCATAAACATGCTTTATTAGATGCTTCTAATTTCTTTACTTATTTGCTAATAAATATTAATAAAAATTTCGGAAGCTGCAAATCTACACTCACTGAGTTCAAACCCACAGTAATAATTTCAGAATACTTCCTGTAGTCTATTTCATCTTAAACAGTGTCTTCAAGGGAATATTTTTTTATCCTAAAATAGTTGTCCCTCTTTGCCTTCTAGATGTCCTTGCATCTTTGCCATGACAATAGAGGGAATGTTGACAATTATCTTGCACTGGATGCCTAAAACCGAAATAGCTGAAGATATACACTTATTTTCATCCTTAATTTAAGTACTGTAAGCTTGAAGAAGGAAATCTAAGCACTTACAAACACTGCTTGTTGGAAACCATCCACAAATTTGTCCTCTAGCCAGTTACCCTGCCTGATTTCCACTGCATTTCTGGATGCTCTAGTTCTCCCCAAAACACCTTTTAAAACAACTTCTTCACTTGCTCCTCTCATCACTACAAGCCTTTCTTTTCCTCATTCCTTCTTCTGGGGTAGTTCTGTATCTGTACCTCTAAGGCTCTAGCAAATACTGCCCACAAAGATGTGTTTTCTTATCTTTGTTTCGTGCTCCCTCGAGAATCTTTAGCTTGGTGCTTCCCTGTACTGCATGGATTGGATCCTCCTTTAAATACCACTGGTGCTGTTCACAAAAAGATCAGGCTGAGGATGAGGACACCTGCATTGCAGTCTCAGCAGCCTCCTCCCTTTCCTGGGCTGTGACGACCTGGTTGTCCTCAAGAGAATGACAAAGAGACTGAATTTTATAAAACATCAGAATAATGTTGCAAAGGCCCAGATAAAGAAATTTTCATACTGTGTGGCTGTGCCTGTCAGCAATGAGTGATACACCAAATACAATGGAAGTTATGTGAAGATGCTGGAGATTTCAGCCGTCCTACATCTTCAGTTCAGACATTCAGAGGCAACTATCACAGCAGAAATTTGGTCATATTGGAAAAAACTGAGCACTGTTTGCAGAAACTGAAAGGATTTACTTAGTTTTGTTCTATTTCTATATTTAAGATAATTTGCCATTCCAGAGCAGTTTCCCAACATAGCAGCTAAGACCCCATGTGGCACCCGGGAAGGTGAAAAAGAAGGACATTTTAAAGAAAACAGACAAGTTTCCTTTTATTTTGTAAATGCATTTGCAATTTGCTAAAACAACAAAATAAGTCATTTTATGTATTTTTTTCCTTAACTGAAGGACAGACCAGAGCCTCAGCTGGTGTGATTCTGTATCCTTTCCTTGCAATCAATTTAGTGCCGTGGGAAATTCACTTCCAAAGCCCATTTTTAGTGGTGAACACAGAAACTTTTCGTCTTTCTCTCAAGGCTTCTGGCACTGCTGCTAATGTCATCCCATCACTAGAGATCCTTCTGCCCAGGAGCCTTTGAGAGCCCTGTCAGGGATTTCAGTATGACTGGGAACCACGTTGTTGCCCATGTACCATCAAAAAATTTCTGCCATGCCAGGATCAGACCAGTCTTGGGTTTTACAACCCACTTGACAGTCAGGGAGATGATAATTTTTTTTTCACTGGCTTATAGTGGCTTCATGATGGCACAGCTGAGACAAGTATATATATTTTTTTTAAGAGACTTGCTTTTAAAGGAAGTTAACATGGTTACCTGGGACAATATTTAGCAAAATTTTCAATTATTATCTTGTTCATGAATGTACACATTTCCTTTAAGAGGATATATGCCTAAACCACAGTGCATGGATATGAGTCAATAAAGGAAGCAATTCTTGTAAGCTTGTGTGCATCTACACAGGTTCTTAAAAACAGATCATAGCAGCAGAATTTCAAGGCAAGTTACTGCCATCTGAAAACATGACCTGCTATAAAATGCTGGTCTGTAATGTTGGATCAGTGAGGACAGTGGTAAACAAAGCCTAAATGAACTGTGTCAGGACTTGAATTTATAGATTAATTATTACATTATAATATTAATATTATTATATTTAAATTAATTATATTATAATTTATAGATATTAATTATAATATAATTAATTTATAGGTTATAAGACCTCCAAGGTCATTGAGTCCAAATATTAACCTAGAACTGCCAGGTACCCAGTCCTAAATCATGTCCCTAAGCACCACATCTACACATTTTGTGAACAATTACAGGCATAGTGATTCTACCACATCCTTGGGCATCCTCTTCCAATGCTTGACCAGCTTTTCAGTGAAGAATTTTTTCCTACTGCCCAATCTAAACCTCCCATGTATCTATAGAAATGTCATCCAGTCTGCAATTTTCAGTAAAAATAAAAATGACATCAGTCACCCTTATTTTTATGATCTCAAGTTTCAAACCAAAGTCAAAGGTTTGTTTGGCTCTTTGCAGTTTGAACACCTGTGTAAAAGTAAGAAAGGGAGGGAGGGAGTGGGTGAGAAAAACCTTACAATTTTTTTTTTCTCTCCTGTTTTTTTACAACTCTCTGTATTTTTCTGCAGGTCTTCAGGCAGTTTGAGTGTCACAAGGTTTTTTTTACACCATCCAGTCTGGCAGACAACTTAAGGAAAATGCACATTTTGGCATAAAAATAGAATTCCAGGGTGACTTTAAAAGTTGTGTGATGGCTGATTTTTGCCCTGTGTCAGCACTTTGTGATGTACTGGCCTCGCATATATTTTATATCACAAATATTTTAATATTTCATGTAAACATGAAACGGAGACATAAAAAAAAAGAACAAAATTTTAAAAATTGGGAAGAAATTTACTTGAAGTCTCAAATAATGCCCCCAAGGGCATGCTCTGCAGGCTGGTGCAGGGCAGAGCAATCTGAGCAACGCCTGGGTACAGTGAGCTGAAAGCAGAGCAGCTGCACTGTGTTTGAAACTTCTGACAGGAAACAGCCCTGACATGGGGCTGGGAACTGTCCCTCAAATGCTGGAAGGCTCTCAGCGTTCTCAGCACTTAGCATTTTGCAGGAGAAACCCACAGCTCCTCTGGTGCCCAGATTGCAGAGAGCCCACACTGCTGCAGCCTCTGCAGCTCCAGATTTTCCTGTGTCAGCTTCCCCAGTGCTGCCCAGTGTGAGATGGTCACAGCTCCTGCTCAGCCTCCCCCTCCCAGGCTGGGCTTCCAGATCAGCCAGCACAGCAGCTCAGCACTGGGCCAGTCTTCCTTCTGCTACACTTTAAGAAAATTTATAGTAGTGCAGCAGAAGGAGCACAGGAACCCCTTTGCCATGCACAGCAGCAATATTATATTAATAATGCCAAGTCACTGCCCACAGAGAGAAAAACATCACAGCACACACGTCAGGCGAGATGTGAAACTCAGGACAGCAAAGTGAGTTTATAAGAATCTCAAAGGTCAATATAAGGCGTGCTGAAACCTGATTTTACATTTTACACAAAGCACGAACCTTGCTGCATGCAAACACACGTATGCAGATACCCCTACATGCACAGTATATGCACAGAAACCTTTTTCGAATTTTCTTTCTCTTTTTTTTTTTCTTACTTTTTGATAGGCATGTTGTGGAAAATGTGTGTCTCTGTGGGTCTGGTGACAGGCAAATGTTTATGTGGGTGCTAAAAAAAAAAAAAAAATGGAGAAGGTGTGAGGCATATATTCAGAGAGCCAGAAAGCCACACAGAGGCTTCTATTTATAGCAGCTTGGTGGTGAAATAGAGAAAACGAACGGCAGCTTCTATCTGCTGCTCCTAACTGAAGTTTGACGAGAGCGACTACAACATTTAGGGTCTCTTTGTAGTTATAACTGACAACAAAAAGTGATGAGTTAGCTGTTTCCCCTGCGACCCTCTCGAGCAGGTGAAGGAGCCAACCGCTGTGCGAGCGGGGCGGAACGAGCCTCGGTGCCTGGAAATGCTCTGTGCACCCCAGAGAGCCCAGGGCAAAAAGCAGAAATGGCCAATTTTTTTTTCTAAGCACCATGGCTAGGCTCTGTCTCCCAAGCTGGCTTCCCACACCAGCTGAAGAGTTCATGGTCCAGGTGCAGTGGGGTGTATGGACGTTTTAATTTCTTTCTAGTTGCACCTGTTGGAAAGGGAAATGCACAGATGCAGGGTTCTAGGAACAGAGCTGAGGTGTGAGGTCATGGTTCAAACTCACTAATGGTTTCTTATGCCAATAATAGAATGGCAGCAGTTCTGCTAGTTCTGCTCTTTTTGTTCAATGAATTCTTCTAAAATGGGATTAACTAGATATATTCTTACTGATATGATCCAATTGCTGGATAGTGTAAATGGATTGACTTATGTGGAGAGTACAGTGGGCCTAGGAACTTGGTGGTGATATATTAAAAGTGCAGTTTTCATCTGTTCTGCTTAAATTGGGGTAGTGGCTTTAAATTGAGAGTGAGTTTAGATTAGATATCAGAAAGGAATTCTCTATTGTGAGAGGTCCTGGCACAGGTTGCTCAGAGAAGTTGTAGCTGCCCCATCCCTGGAAATGTTCAAGGCCAGGTTGGACAGGGCTTGGAGCAACCTGGGATAGTGGAAGGTGTCCCAGTGTATGGCAGGGGCTTGGAACTTGATGATCTTTAATGTCCCTTCCAACCTAGCCCGTTCTGTGATTCTCTGAGTTATTTTTTCTGCTTTCCTTCTTTCCTCATTTCTTTCCTGAGGACAGTAGTTCAAATATTTTCCTGCTGGAAGCTGAAATATTCAGTAGGTGAGGAGGCACCTCATCTTTCCCCATGAAGTCTGCTCTTTGCAGTCCCCAGTGCTGGCCACTGCTCTGACTTTTACCCTGGTGTAGGACCCTGTCTCTTCCTCATCTGCCCATTTCTCGCCACCTCCAAATCACACCACTTGTGTGCAAATCATGGATTGCTCCATTAGGAGATGAGAACTATCAATTTTCTGTTTGTTTGGATGGTGGAAGTGGGTTTGGCACCTGGAAAATTACAGGGCTGGGAGCAGAATATCAAGTTCCTGCCTTAGGTCCAGACCAGTAATGGTAAAAAAATCTATCTTAGAGTAATACTCTTTTCCCCCACCTTTTTTTTCTTTAGTTTTATAAAATATAAAGAATGCAAGCAGATAGAAATATTTTGTGAGCTGGTGTTTGTTGGAGCACACAACTTTCTCAGAAGAAAAAAATATTTAAAAAAAATCTATTTTAAAAAAATCTATTAAAGAGCTGCAAAATTCCATTTTCATGTTTTCAAATGAAGTATATTGACATTTTTCTTTAAGAGGCATTTTTGATTTTCAGTTGGAGTCAATGTAGTTAAAAAAACCTCTAAAAGATTAATAAAAAATATACACATGGATTCATTTTGAATGAAATCTATATTTTATGAATTAATCTTTGAATTATATTAACTCACCAAAATTTTACAATTTTCTTTCTGAGTTGATCTGAATTTTTACCAAACTCTGCATTTTAAAAGAGGAAATGAACTAATGAATTAGATATTTGCACAGCCCCACAATGATATTAAGCAGTGAGCTTTGCCTACTCCTATCTCATCTAGAATCACTGGTGAAGAAATTAATTTTAGCTTCTTTTTCATTCTAACATTTCTTTGTTTCATTCATTCAATATTAAAAATGCTTTGGTTGAACAAACTGATCACGTGGTGCACTGTCTGTTCCTTGACTGAAGCAGGGCATATCTCTTGGAGATTATCAACATCGAAGACTTCAGATATCACTCTCACTCTATTTTAAGAAACACATGTGTTATGTGAGTTCTCCTGTGTCTAATATCCTTGCTGAGTTTAGAACAATGTGTTTCATTTTGGGGTAATGTCTCAGTGACAGCACTGACTTGACAAACTCTTTTCTCTGACTTGGATCTGGCCTCCTGGTGCAAGTGTGGCTTTGAAGACATTCACTTTGAGGAAATTCTTGCATTTTTGTTGATCAATCTTAGTATTCACTTGAATTTTCATAATTTCTGCTCTGCCAATAAACTACTTTTCTAGGTGCTGATGAAGAGAGATCCCAGGGAGGGACAAATGCTAATGAGATGTTTTCTTCAAATCATAGAATCATTAAAGTTGGAAAACACCTCTAAAAATATAGAGTCCAGCCATTAACCCAGTACTGCCAGACTCAGAAATAAAATTTGTCCCTAAGCACCACATCTACAAGTCTTCTGAATATTTCCAAGATTGTTTTTTCCACCAATTACTTGGGCAGCTTGTTCCAATGCTTGACCACCTTTCCAATGAAGATTTTTTCTTAATATCCATTCTAAACCTCACCATCTTGAGGCCATTTAGTGTTGTCCTCATTACTTGGAAGACCCTGCCAATCCCTGCCTTTCAAGCAATAACTGAAAGGAATGATTTCGTGGCAAAATTTTAGTTTAATCTTGGCCACTGTTCATTCTGTCTTCATTATGTCGCTTTTCCTGTAAAAAAAATTGAGTAGAAACCCCAAAACTCAGAATTAAAAAATGTATAGGTCCTACACAAATCCCAGCAGTCAACATACATTCTGTTATAGAGACCAGCAAGACTTTTGCAAAATAAAGGTGGGACATTTTGCTCACTCCCACTTTGCTCATCTGCTAAAAAAAATGTAAAGAAGCAAATGTTGAAGGCTTGGCTTTGTAATCAGCTGCAGGTCGATGGGGACAAGCCAGGTAATCCCTAATCCACATCATATCAGCACTCTGGGTGTGGCTGGGACACATGAGAACAATGATTTGTGCTGTACCTCAGTTGCTCAACCAACTTCTTGGGCAATTTGCCCCACTGCAATGCCAGGAGAAGCCTTGCTCAAGGTCCTGTCTGTGATGAGACATTGTCCTTGTCCCAGAGAGCTTCCAGCTGTAGGGACAAGACAACAAGTAGGGAAACAGTAGGAAAAATACAGCCCAGGGTCATAAAACAGGCCAGTGCTGGAAAACCACATTTCTCTCTCTTACTGTGCCCATGCTGTCATGGAAGTAGATGTGGTAAAGGCATGTTTGTCCCGGGGTTTTTAGGCACATTTCTATATTTGTTAGTTTAGCACAGTTATGTTTTAGAGCAGGGACCATGTAACTGTTGGTTCTCAGCCTAGGGTAAAACACATCTTGATGTACTTGATTTTAAATTTGCTTTAGGAAGATATGCTAAAGCACAGCTTCAGTTCTCTAATCAGAGCAACAATACAAGCAATACAAGTCCTTCAGTATTTGCTCCAAGGAAAACTCATGGTGTGGTGGGCTTCAGGGATGAAGGACTGACTTCAGCAAATCCAACCCAGCCAAAAAAAATCCCATTCTTTTCATTATAGTTTTATGTCAGGTTAGCACAGGCAGCTTTGAGTCAGGCAACTCAGTTATTCTGAGGTTAAGGAAAAAGCCCCCAACCCAGAAGTTTTTGACTTTTTCAGAAGTCAAGCCCTAACTCTGGACTTAGCTCAAGGGCTCACCTTTCCTTGGAACACTTGGTGGATCAGCACTACAATTAGTTAAATGTATTACAAATGTAATTGTGGGTATCCCTTCAGAGCCTACCCAGCTCTCTCTTTTTAAACTAAGTTAATCTTTGGCGTAAATGAGAAGAATTTATCCAATGTATTGGGGGAAAGGGGAAAGCAGCAGTTCCTGAAGGAAATTGTCAGTAATGAGGAGCACATTTTCTGGAGCTCTCTGTGCATGGGGGTCTATGAACTGTCTCAAAACAGGAGCAAGGAGGTTTCATCGGAAACAGCAGCTCCTCTATAGTCCTCAGGTGCAGCAGTTGGACTTTTTTTTCTTTTTCCAATACAAAAAGCCACCGTATACCAAACTCCCATCTTGTACTAGATTGAACCAAACCTGAGCAAAAGCTGGGGCTGGCAAAGCTCCAGCCGAGCGCAGGAGGTATGCTCAAAAGCAGGAAGCTGTGGCAAAGCTGAGTCGCTGAAAAGCTGCTGGAGCTAATATATTGTGGTCATGGGGATAGGCAGCAGCCTCTGAGTAGTGATGGGAAGACTCAAAAGCACCTTCAAAACAGGCTTGAGAAATACTGCTGATCTCTGCGCTTTGGCCGGGCTTTGCCCTCGGGGTTACGCTTGAAGCTCTTAGAACATCTCCCCGTCGCTGGAGAGGCGCGGGGGCTTTATCCCTGAGCCCTGCACAAGCCTGTGCACTGAGAGGCAGAGGTGAAAGGCTTTGAAGGTGAAAGGGATGCGTAGGATTGGGCTCATCTGGCAGCATTCGTGACGGCAGCTGAGGCCCAGCAGGTCGTAAACACTCGCTGGTGAGGAGCTGCCTTCCCCACCTCTTCCCGTGGCAGCGCAAAAAGCCAGACGTGCGCTCGTGGACTGACTAATTCTTTTTATGGGGCAGGAAAAGAAAGGTACTGGCTGTGAAGCCAATAAAAAAAAAAACAAACCACCAGGTGGTCAAGACGTTATGGAGGCCCATTGTTCTAGGAGATTGTTTCATTCATTAATATGAACTGCGATGATGAGAACAGGATGCGTAATATTGACATGTGGGGTAGGGAGCAGGGAGATGGAATGGGTGAGGTGAGGTCTCCCTTTCCTTCTCTGGCCACCCTTGGGAGGGGGAAGGAGTGGCTGTGTTTCAGAACTGAAAAAACAGTGCAAGGGGAGATAAAGGGAGGACTTCCCAGTTTCTCAGAGGTGAGGTAGCTGCTTCCTTATAATGTCACAGTTCATTAGGGAGCTGCAGCCAGTACATGTGGAGGGAGGGACATGCTCCTGTCTCCATAATTGGAGCTGTGATCTCTACCCTTCTAAATTCCCATGGGTGCCTGCCCTTGCAGCTGTTTTGGTTTTGGCTGTGTCCTGAGAGACTGTTTCATGTGTTTCTCAGTGTCTGGAGGGGCCAGAAGGAACCACCTGTGCCTGATGGAGATTCGTGTTTTCTGTGGTCCTGGAGGGCCTGAAAATACATGAGCATCCAGAGTCACCACTCTTCCTAGTTGTCTGTTTTGTACTGACTTTTGGACTCTGGACAAACAAATAGGATTTACTGGTAACCTGCATGTTGGTTTCATGTGTTTTACAGCTTTTCAGCAGTGCCCTGCTCTCAGATGGAAAAAACTGAGCATGTGCCAAGTAGGCTGGTGGAGCTGTCAAAATGCTGTCAAAATGCTCTCTCAGGTCCTGCTCAGTGCTTGCCCATAAACTGGACAATAAACCCTGACATGTCTAACCACAAATGCATAAAAGAAGGATGTGGTTGAAGGACAGAGAGAGGTAAGTGCTCAGACAAGTGATGAAATTTGAACAGGATGGAACTGGACCAAGCTACCTCAGAACTCTGTAAAAGGTGGTGCTTTGGTTGTGCTTTGAATCCTAGTGTGGGCCCAAGGCAGCTGGGATAAAGCAGGTGTACGTAGAGATGGATGTCAGCATCAGCTTCAATCTAGCACCTTTCTGGGAAGCTGAGTTCTTTGTGCCAAATCTGCAGCCAGTGAAGTGACCAAGGAGAATGCTGTGATGCTGCTGGGTTCATCAAGCCAGCTCTCACATCCCAACACAAAGTAGCTTTGCATCAGCTGCACAGAGTGCAAAACACACTATCTGGTCCAAAATATCTTCCATGCTGCACAGGCATCCCAGTCAGGGATCATATACTCAGCACCACTCTCAGATGGTGAGGAGAGGAGGCAAATGAAGAGCAAAAATCTTTCTTTTTCCTAGAGAGTATGCTCTGTACCCTGCTGGAGAAATAGAATAAAAAAAAAAAAAAGAAAAAAGAAAATAATTTATGTTGGACTGGTCTGTGGTTTGGAAAGAGAAAAGGAGAAAAGAAACAAAACAAAAACACAGGCCCATAAAGAAGAGAAAACAGGAAAGGAAAAGAACAAAACATCCTGTACACAGCAGCCAGTCAGTCGAGGAGGGAGGGTCTGTGTCATCTGCATTCCTCTGTTGAAGTGGGCATGGACAGCCTGGATCCAGTCTGCGTTATTCAACCTTTCCTTACCTTTCTACTCACCTGATTTTGTGCTTTGTCGTGTTTATTCCTGAGCTCCATCAGAAGAATCAAAGGTGGTTTCAGACCTTCCCTCCTCTCCAGATGCCATTTCATGTAAGCAGTGTGGCATCTGCTGGCTGTGCCACCCCCAGGTCCTCTTCTGGGATGCGTATTATGGATCCAGATCCTCACTGGGCAGTGACAGATGTAAGCTCACCTTCCCCTAGTCCAAGGTGAGGGGTCAGCTCTGAGCCTGAGGCTGTGTCTTGCAGTACTATGAACGAGAAGACAAAATTTGTAGCCTGAACTGGAGCTGGCTCTGAGCCTGGGGTGAAAAATTTGGGTGTTTCTGTGCCTGCCTGTGTGAAAATGCCTCTTGCTCTTCATCTCCACAGCTAACCTGAGAATGAAACCAGTGTGGAGATCTTGATGTCTCAGCTCAAGAAGCAGTCAGTTCGCAGATTAGGGTGGCAGAGGTGGTTTGAACAGGGAGGGTGAAACCTGTGCTGTTTGTGCTGTTTATTTTGAGGTGAGGAGGGACCATGATGAACTGGGTTTGTTAATACAGCATCCTTTGGGAGGCTTGAAAGATAGGCAGGAACTTCTCCTTTAAGGGACCCTTTTCTGAGCCCACTTAAACACTAATCAGGTGCCCCTCTCCTGGTCATCATTTGAGTGGTCTTGTGATGTGATTTCCTCCAAAGTGGATGTGATTTCCTCCAAACCCCATAAATGTCTGTTCTTAATCAGTTCCAGAGTTACTGCCTCCTTCTCCAAGCAGGCTGCACAAATCTATCACTGAGCTGCTGGAGCCAATCATGTCTCCTGCTTCTCCTTCTGGAGAAGGCAAAATGAGCTTTTTAAATAGGGGCAGAACATTCCCAGTGATTTTGTAGCTCAGAAGTTGGGCACGCTTCTGCCCCACGTGAGGCAGAAAGTGAGGATGGGCACCTCATGTGTCAGAGACAAAACCTGAATGAATTTCCCAAAAGCTGATACCCAGAGCATGGTCCTTGAGGCCAAGATGCACTGGCAGCTTCTCCTTATATGACTCCACAATGAATGCAGCCTATGGTCACTGATGGCACATTCAGCTTCTCCCAGGCATTTTGTCTTGGTTCTCCCTCTAAAACTATTCCAGAGAGCTTTTTTCCCCCTCTGCTTTTCTTGTTTAAATTGTCTCTAATGAAAGCTTAGAAGAAACGTTTGTTTAAGAACAGATGTAGCAGAACCAGCTTCCCTGTCTCCCCAAATCCCTGAAATTGAGGAAATAAATATTTAATTTAAAAATAATTTAAAATAATTTAATGATGTATGAGTTATTTAGGGGCTTTAAGAGGCACTGCCTTCATACAATATCACTTTCTAGAATTCCCTACTATCCATTCTTCTTTCTTTTCCACCCCTTGCCATCCCATACCTTCTCTTTTCCAGCCTGTTTATTTTAGAGTGCAAAGCTACTTAGAATTATTTATTTTTGGATCAGCTACTGATTCACTTAGTGACTAACTCATTTCATCACTCGATGCCTCACTTTACCTATACATTAAGAAGGATTAATAGTACCTGCTTTTCAGGGCTGTTAGCAGTCTAAATTAATTCATGCTTATAATGTTTATAAAGAGATTTGAGATCCTTGGTTACTGGAGGCTAGGGAGCTGCAAAGTATCTTATTTTTACTTAATAGTGAGGGGGTTTTGTGCAACTTTGCATTATAAAAGTACAAGAAACCTTGCAATTAGTTGGAGAGTCTTTTATTCCCAGGGCTTAGTTTATATTCCAGTTCAGATAGAAGCATTTTGTCTGCATATTTCTTCCCCTGATGTTTTAATGAGAGTTAATATCCTTATCTCCCTTACTGAGAAATGTTGGATGATGCAAAATGGGGCAATAAACATCACAGGGTGGGTAACAGGGCTGTGCAGTGTTGTTTGGAGCTCTTAAAAGAGCTAATGTGTTCTTCTTCAGACTGCATTTTGGTGTTATTACTGCAAAATATGCAGCCAGAAAGAAAAATTTAAACTTAATAGTAGCATTTATGACAATAATTTGCATTAACTGGAAATATTTTGTTGGCATTGTGGGAGGTTGGTGTGAGTCTATCAAGAAAGGGAAAGGACTCCTGCAGAGCAGGAGGAGGCATAAGGGGAGTGTCTCTGAATGAAGCTTGAAATTAGTTTGTAATTATTTCACGTTTACTGAGTAATCCTCCAAATTATAGTGCCAGTGACCACATCTGCTACTGATCCCACATTGCCATGCAAGTATTGTTTAAAGTAGTGGTATATTTGGGCTTGAATATCAGTGTGTGGATAGATCATCAGTTCGGTTATGATAAAGAAACTCCACTGAAACTATTGGAGATTCCTTATTCTGTTTCCTCTTCTCCCATGAATGGAATTTATTGGCCAGAGTGACGAACTAGTTGCTGACAGCAACTGGGCATCAGTGATGCTGCCCTCAGGACTGTCCATGAGAATGGTGGGAATTGCTTCCACAGGTCTATGACCACCTGAGGGTCTCTCCTGATGGGAGAATGAGTGAGATTTCTGATCATGTGCCTCCAGCATCACAAAACACATTTAGGCCAGAATGCAGCCCAAAACAAGGGCTTTGACAAGATCTTTATTTTCTGGACTTAGCCTGCCAGCTGTTGCCCTTTCTTCCATCTTGGCAGACTGCAGTAATTACCCAGATGACATATATAGGGAGGCCACGAATTATTAACAATTAACTCAGCTCTGGAGTCACTGCCAAAGATTTGTTGGTTCGTAGAGGAAGTCAAAGTGAGTAAACCATGCTGAGTGACAATAGCTCTGCTTCCCAGCCAGACTGAACAGCTCGTAATGTAACCCAAACGTTTCCTCTTTCCAAGCTTGCTTATAAAAGAGCAGACAAGGAAAGGGCAGAAAGGACATTTAGAAGAACACAAGAGTGGAAAAACAACCACTGATGTAATGTACTTTCTAAACTAAACATACGGCATGCACTGTTGCAGCCATTTGAATAACGATTAAAAGGAAAACCAAAACAAAGATAATTTGGTCTGCTTAGTCCTGAATACTGAAAGAAAAAGTGTGAGCAGTTCCATGGTGTGTGGCTGGGAAATATTAGCCCTTGAACTTCACGTGCTCTGAATCATCTCTGCTCCTGGTAGGGAGAAAATAACAAAAAGAAGAGATTTTGTAGGAGATAGAGGCAGTAGAAATGTGCATTGGAGCACATATCAATGGAATTGGAGCACACCAGGCAGAGAAGCAATAGAAATATCATGGACCTCTGGTGACCATCTTGTATGGTCCTACAAGGAGGCCCATCTGAGATATCTTTATAGTCTAAATGTCCAATGGGACAAACTTTGGAAGGAGTGCAGAAGATGAATTAAGAGGATAAGAAGCAGAGGATTATTTACACTCCCACTTCAAAGACAGGTAACTAAAGTATGAAAAGCTCAAAGCCTCTTTGCTGCCTCCACTTTTCTCCATGTCTAATCTGTCCTCTTCACTGACACCACTTATGACAGCAGATCTTAGCAGGTGCAGTGGTGTTTTCAGGATTGGGATCTATGTGACTTGCCCAGAATTGCAGAGAAAGTGTGCTGGAATAAAACCCAAATCTCTCGAGTCCCGCATCACTTTCTCAACCACAAAACCATCCTTCCTGTCTCTGCATGAATATAGAGCTGAGAGAAGTGATTTTATGTGCACATGTACATATCCAGAGTGCCTTATAAGGAGTACAGGCATACTAAGGTGAAAAATTCATTAGAAATCACAGTAATTCATTAAGCAATTTTGTTTATATTTCTCTTGTTTCTTCTCCAAATTTCTCCCATTTCAGACATCACAATGGCACTTGCTTATGTGAGGTTTCTGACTGCTTTTTGTGGAATGAAAGAAAAATCACATGAATTTCAGGTGGAGCAAAGCCATAGAACTTGATTTCATAATGCAAATCATTACAACTCTGGTGCATCTGATATGAGTCACTGGTATATTTCACTGAATTTCTTTGTATCTGAAGTGAATCCTTTTCCCTGGGAGGCTCCAAAGTAGAATAAATGAGAAACTGATCTCCTTCTGCTCTGAAAACACAGGTTCAATATGAACAATAACAACTTTGATAAAGTTACCAAGCAGATTTTGGCTAGAGTTAAGAGAGCAATTTGTGTTACACTGGCACACGACTTGTCTATGTTTTCAAAGAAACTTTAGTAGGGATCCTTATGGAATTAATAGATGACAAGTTCAAAGTATACAGAAGGAGGAGGCTTCTCTTTTGCTGTGAAATATCTGGATAATAATAAAAAAATCCCATGGATTAGATAAGAAATCACACAACCTGTGAAAGAAAAGATCATCTAGCTCTGTGGATTACAAAGATACATTTCTGGCTCAAGAACTCCCTGAGCTACAAGCTCCTGGGATGAGGGGAAGAAAACTACATTAGTGAACTCCAAGATGTTAGAGGTGGGCTTCCCAGAAATGCTCAGACTTGGGCTATCCTTCCACTAAGTTAATAAATGATGATAGCAGTGAAAATAAAAGAGATGTCTGTGGACAGGGTGAACTGTTCCACCATCTAAGAGACAGACAATGCATTTAATCTGGTTGGGTAGGCTCAATTTTTGTTCAGTGGGGAGATACAGGCACCTCTGGAGATTGATTCATCCCATTCTAAGGCAGAAGTCCAAGATAAGTGGGGTCAATCACCCACTGTCTCACTTCATGACTTTAATAGAAATCAGAGTAAATAATTTATTTGGGGTGTCTGGGGCAAGGTTCAGTCAGAGACTGGAATTTTGGAAGTCTCTATGTGAGGTAGGTGCTTTTATTTTCTCTTAGGAGGGATTGGAGATGTAGTAAAGACAGTCTGTGGAGCCTGTGTTTCATTTTACTCTGCAGTAGACAGATTTGGTCAGCTGCATCCTCCAGGCTGCAGATTATTGGGTGCTTAGTGCTGTCTGAGCTATCCTAGAGGATCTGTCCTCACCTCCAGCAGATATCCTGGTTACAGGTACCATGTCACACTCCTTCAATTCAGATGCCCTTAAATGGAGCCTTATGCTTTCTGAAATGCCCTGTGACATTTTCTTAAAGGTTTGTGAGCACCTCTCCAGAAGGATTTTGGCTTCCCATAGTTTATGTCATTTCTAACACATATAGAAGTAGCTTGGGTAGCCCACAACTTATAAAATTATAGTTGACACCTATGTGTGAGCAACTGAACTAAGATCATAATTCACAAATAAACATCTACTCACACACACATAAATTTGGGTGTCTGGAGAGGGAGATTAATCCCTATTTTATCTTGTAGATGATCAAACCAAGGTGAGTTCTACCAAAAAATTATTTTGAGAAATTTACTTTAAGAACAGGAGGTATTCAATAGCTTTTAGGAGCACTTAGCATGTTCAATAAGGAGCTCTTCCTTTTTGTCTCTTCTCCCCAGCGTTTCTTCCTCCAAAATCCTTGCTTGGAATCAGGTGTAGAGCTCCAGCTACTGAATGAGAGCCACTTGTTCACAAAGGGCCCCTCAAGAATTAGTAATAAATGTCTCACACCCACAAGTAATAGTTTCTAGTTTTAGAAACACATAAACCACAGAAGTATTTCCTTTTTCAGAATTTAGCATTTCATAATAGTGGAAAATAAAGTTTATTAAATTTGTAACACAATAAAAAAAGCCATCTGCTACTTTATACTGGCTCTTGGTACAGTAAACAGAAAGTGTCTTTTAATCACCAGTTGGCCATTAGTTTGACAGAGCCTCTTCATCATAAACCACAAGTCAGTCTTACATGGGCAAGCAATTTTGATTTTTCTCAGGGAGAAAAAATATTGCCCTCTCTTTCCAAATATCTCTGACAGTTAGGATGGTTTAGCTCAGAGCTTCTCAGCTAGGGCACGTTGACATAGATGGGCACGAATGGATGAAGCTCATTTTGCCTGCAGTCCGAGCTGGCTGGATGTAGGCCAGCTCTGAACTGGAAATCTTGTTAGGATGGAGCTTTGCCCAGGCTAATAAGATCTGTTGAAGGCAAATGCTGAGAAGCAAGACATATTGGATATTAGGAAGGAATTATTTACTGTAAGGGTAGTGAGGCACCAGAACAAGCTGTCCAGAGAAGCTGTGGATGTCTCATCCCTGGAAATGTTCAAGGCCAGGTGGGATGGAGCAACCTGATCTTGTGGAAGGTGTTTCTGCCCATGACAGAGGGGCTGAAACTAGATGATCTCTAAGGTCCCTTCCAACCTAAATCGTTCTGTGATACTGTGATTCTGAGTTTCTGTGGGAATCATTTGTCACTGCAAGTAAATTTTTAATAATGGAAATAATTCAGAGACTGAAGGACAGCGTGAAAGATTACACATAGAGGGTCTTTTTTCTCTCCAAGTGTTGATCTAATAAAAAAAATCTTGAAATGAAGATTTCCCTTTGATGGCTGTTATGGCCCTGAGGTCACAATTAAGTAGCAGAACATCAACAGCTAATAGGGCAGAACCTGGCTCTTCCTAAACTGGTGTGAATGGATAGCAAAGCCTGGGATGTCAAACACATGATACTGATGTGGAGTCAGCATGAGTGAGAGTAGAATCAAACCCCTTGTGAGTTACCATTGTTCCAGATTTCTCTGATTTCTGGCAGGTTTATGGCAAGGTCTTTACAATATTTTACTTTTGCATTTTTGTATGTGTGTGTTTAACGTCCTGTCTCTGTGAATGCTGCATTACCACAGGGTGCTCCCCAGGGCATCCCTCCTACATACACACAAAGTTCTGCTTAATGTTTCACTTGGATTTATTTGAATCTTTTATTATTGCAGCACTGAATGAATACTTGCATTAAAACTATTTGCCCCAGTAATTTTACCAAAAGTTTTTTTTTTTTTTTTCAAATTGCTTCATCACATGGAGGTCACATTGACCCCGTACTTACAATTCAGTGTTGCAGAGGTTCTGAAAAATTAAAATTTTGTCTGCCCACAAGACTTTTATTTGCCTGAACACAAGAAAACCAAATATGGTCAGGTCCTACATAACAGTCAAAAATTTAGATGGAGCTTGTATTGATTACACTTGTTTAGAAAAAAATAAAATTTGAAGTACCTCTTCTGATGGACCAGTTTTATAAATTGAAATGAAGAGTTTTTCTGAATCAGAAGATTTGAAGCACTTCACAATTTGTTCTCAGCAGCTCATGGAATAGTTCACCTCAACATTCCACGGAACATATAATTACAGCAATTCTCAGGCTGATTTAAGTTATCTTGGGAAGAACTATGTGGTTGCTCTGAAGTCCATATAGAATGAAAAATTAATGGAATTTGTGTTGTAGATGACCTTAAAGCCCATCTTATTCCAACCCCCTTCAATGTGCAGGGACACCTTCCACTAGCCCAGGTTGCTCCAAGGCCCATCCAGCCAGACCTTGAATCTTGACTTCCAGGGATGGGGCAGCCAGGGCTTCTGTGGGCAGCCTGTGCCAGGGCCTCACCACCCTCACAGGGAAGAATTTCTTTTTAATATCTCATCTAAACATGCCCTAAGTTTAAAGCCACTGCTCTTGGTTTCCCTTGTAAAAATTTCATCTCTAGGGACTTTTAATTTTAATTATATTTTATTTAATATTTTAATATATTCTAAATTAATATACTTTACTATATTTTCATCATTCAAATTTAAATAATTTCTGACATTCTGTGCAGAATAATAGATAAGACTTATGTAGGGATGAGGCACAGAATTCTTCTGCTGGATCTCTGAATGCTCTGTTTCCTGCTATGGTACTGGCAGTTTCCATAAATACTGACACAAATTTTGGCAAGTCAAACCATTCTTCTACATCTGAGAGACATCAGTTTGGCTCGTTGGTCCTGCCATGGGACCTTCTTCCCTATCACAGGTAGCATAAGGCTGTGATTTCTCCACTGTCATGAGACAGGAGCGTACATGGGTGATGGAGTAGTTGTCCTACTGCATCTGGGGTTTAGAGTCTTGTGGAGGGAAAGAGAGAGGATGGAGAACTTCAAAGCAACCTGGGAGTTTGTAAATCAAATCAGCAAGATAAAGGGTTTCATTTGGCAAACTGGGTTTATCTTGTGTGTTATATTGTCCCTGTTATTGGCCTTTTAAAAAATAATAATAATAAAAAACCAAAAAAACCAAACGAGAAATTGTTTCATTTCACTGGCAAAGAAATATTCACCTGCTAAATTAAATTGAAGTGGGACAAATAAGGAGGGAAAGGCAATAGTAGCTCAAAGATATTACATTTCTACAAAACTTGAGACAAGAGCTTGACCAATCAACTGTCACTGACACATTAACCTAAAGAGAAAAACATTGTTGTAAACTCAGCAATGATATTAGACACTGGAGAACTCATCTAAGTAGTAGAAAACCTGGCTGACATGTTTTTTAGCTTTCCCTAGTCTAGGAAGTGAGATATTGTTAGCCCAAAGAGAATACATGAGGAGCAGTGTCTTTTGAATCACTTTCTAGAACTTGATTTCATTCACTTTTGTAGAGCAAAATGATGGTTGTGCCCTGATTGCTTGTTGCTACCACAAGGACAAAAATATCAGGTCATACTTTAGGGAGAACTCTTCTCCCCAAGTTGAAGTTTAGGGCACACTTGATGTCCAGATCCTCTATAATCAACGGGAAGCAACAAGGGCTTCCTGAGGATGATTCCCATCTCAAATGAAGAGGCTGGCAGAGGCGAGCTGATACAATTTCAGGGTGCCATGTTCTCTGCTGAGTATGAAAGGATCCTGTGTTTCTGGCTTATTCTAGAAAGCAGCAACGGAGAGGAACCACATGGTGGTTAATTCATGACTAATGAATGTGGCAAATTCTTCCCATGGCATTGCAAGCACCTCTGGCAGATGTGATCTGAACTGTCCATCACCCCTGTTCCCTGTGCCACCACAGTAGGTGGGACAGATAAATAAACCACCGACGTAAACTGGGCTTTTTTGTTTAGAACTGGGCAGAGTCCCAGCAGCCTGGGAAGAAAAGGGCTGTTCTTATCCAGCCTGGTCAACGAAAGTTCCCAGGGAGAGGTTTCACTTGTAGGCAGAGGGAGCCTGAAGAGCATTTGGAAAAAACCCTTATCCACTCCAATCTCCAGGTCTTCATTCAGCCAGTCGCTGGATTTCCCAGCTGCTCTACTAAAAATAAATTGATGAAAATGAAAACTTTCTCTTGGCAGGGATTTTGACAAGTGTCTAATGTAGACCTGTGCTGATGCAGTCAATGAGTAATAATATCAGCATAGCCAGCTATGGGAGAGGTTTCTATTTTTCCTTTTTCCTTAGGAAGGGGGGGGCCACGCTGCAGCACATTATTTACAGTACAACGTGATTCAATTGCCAGAGGGGAAAAAGAAGCCAGCCCATTGTTCAAGGACTATACATGGATTGAACATTAAGAAGTAAATTTCCCTGCTTGAAAAATGTAACCCCCACTCTTTCCCTTTGGCACAGCTTCATCTGGGAGTTTTACACCTGAAACTTGGCTTCCAAAGGAAGACCAAAATCCCTGCTCAGATCAGACACAAATGAAGGCCATCTTTGTTGCACCCTATAGAAGGAATTTTGCTGCCTTATGGAGTAGGATTTTCTATTAATTTTCAAAGAGAGGATTTGTTACACTTGTAAAGAAGGCTGCAAAAGGTACAGCTGGGTTACACCAGCTCAGAATCTCACAGATTTTCCTCTAAAGTCCCTTTGACTGATTTTTAAAGGTGTCTGATGTAAACACAAAGAAGATCAGCTACAGCTCCAGTGGGGATGGGATGAGCTCAGCCTCATGAACTGTACCAAGGCCTCTACAACAAACTGCACTCTCTACCAACTATTGAGATGAACAGTTCCACAGAATGGGGCGGTCATCCATTATATGGCAAAAAGTTACAAACATAAAATAATGAATACAAACCATAACCCTAAAAGCCTGGAAAATATTTATCAAGCCTTGTGGCTCTCCTCTTGTGGGAACAAGCATCAGCAGATGCTGAGGACTGACAAAGTGAGATCTCTTCTCTAATTCTGGAACTCTTCTGGAGGATGAGGAAGAGTGTTAGAAGACTTTTGCTACACAGCTTTGAAAAACAAATGATGACTTATTTGTGGCATACTTTATACAAACTCATATAATAGCTGAGTAAATACTGGAAGTTTTTTTCCCCCATCAGTTTAGAGATACTGTTAAACCTACCAAAATGAATGAAGTATCATAGGGAAATCATAGAATAATGGAGTGGTTTGGGTTAATCATAATCTAGTTCCAACATCTATGATAAACTTAGTTGCTCTCCTCTGGACTCATTCCATATTCCCATGTCTTTCAGGGGCCCCAGAGATGGATGCAGTACTCCTGATGAGGTCTCACAAGAGTAGAGTAGTGGAGGACAGTAGAGAAGAGTAGCTGATGGATTGCTGAAGAATCCCTTGCTGACCATGGCTGCAAGTTCCCAGAAAGTGCTGATAAAATATCCATCTAGGAATATCTAGGCAGTGTAGTAATAATTCACTGGGAATTGCATGTCCTACTTACTGAATATTTACAAAAAAAAGCCTGTGTGAAGCCAGTACTCACTGTTTACACAGCCATTAATGAACATTCACAGATTTACTTTTCTCTGAATTTCTTCCTCTACCTAAATTACAAGTGCAAAAACAAGATTGTGGTCATATCATGTTTAAACAGGCAAAGTTTCAAACATGAAGCCACATCTATTATTCAGCAGAATCTACTAAAAACATTAAAAGATGCCTTTTTCAACTTTGTGGTTATTTTTGTTAGAAGACAAAGCTTCTTCAGGTTAAATTTTACTCTGAAGCCAGGGTGTGAGTAGCAATTACAATGCTTTGTTTATGGCGCAGTGCTACTCCTTGCTTATCTAAAAGGATTCCCTCTCTGCTTCTCTCCCATTTATCATTCCTCTCATGCTTGGGCACCATCAAATAATCATGGAATCATTTAGGTTGGAAAAGACCTCTAAGATCATCGAGTCCAACTGTGGATTTTATTAACTCACCCCCTTCACATGCTGAAACACACTGAACTCTTTGCTGAGATACTCTTTTTTTGTAACCTGGCAAAAAAACCAGCTCAGTTCTGTTGCTGTGTTGTTTTTTCTGCCAGTTCAGAGCTGATCTGGTTCAGAAAGGGACCTGAGGTGCCCTGGGAGCTGACGGGAGTGGTGGAAGGATGTAGGTAAGAAGTGGAGGAGTAGGAAGGAAGGAAGGAAGGAGTGAGACCACCCCAGATGCAGGACTTAAATGAATTCATCTGTGTTATCTACCTGCATCCTGTGTGCAGCCTGTCTTCTCTGCACTCATGGCAAAAATTAATAAAAGAAAAGATGCACTTAGAGTAAGGGTTGAGAGGTTACACTGTTTGCATCCTCAGGCATTTAAAAACTTTCATAAATCTGGCTGGATTCGATTAACTTTAATTTTAGACTCATGTTCAACCCTAAGCAGGAGTGTAGTCTCCCAGAGTCCAGTGAATCACTAATCTGCTTCCATTTTAACACACACTTATGTTCTTTGCACAGAATGGAGAGAGGAAAGGACCTGATAAAAAATTAATAAGCACAGATTAGCTGTGTGCACCAATTCTTTTCTGTATCAGCAACCTTGCCTCACTGTCTTCCTATCCATTATCAAACAAGGTTTTCTCTTCACTAGGAGAGAGATGTGAATTCAGAGGTGGAACTTGAAGCTTGGTAAAAAGCCGGGAAGTAGCTCTAGGGAATTCAAAGTAAATTCAATGCATTATAAATAATTATTTTTCTAGAGCTATCCCAAATAGATGTAAAATTAAGAAAGTCACATTCCTTATCTGTAAGGACAAGAGTTCAGCTGATGGGAATCTGAGCTGAAAATATTACAAGAGTGAAGCACTTGGAATAGGAAGTCAGGGTTATTGTACTACAGGGGATTCCAAACCATTATTTTTTTCTGTCTTCCATTGGTAAGAAAAAGAAAAAAACCACCTGCATGGCCAAAATTCTGAAATTATGTGTAGGATAAGTGGAACTGACAATTTCATTTTTACTTCATTAATTTGACTTGTCTGTTTTGATTTATAATTAAATTCTGGAATAAAATAGAAATGTTTTGAATATGGTAACAACACTGAAGACAAGAATTTTTTGTTGTAAATCATAAATATATTTAGATTTTATCACAATTATTTTTAAAAAAATACTGATGAGATGAAATCACTATTTTCTGAAAGAATGAAATTAATAATCCCAATGGAAACATTTGGCTTGAATTATCTCTGACTTGCATTTATCTAATTTAGGGATGGTGCCACAAAGCCACTTGGGATAAAACCTTGAATCTGAGAAGGGGAGTATGTATAGTGAAGGGATCTCTTAATTGTACCTGTTGGTATTGATTGGCTTTTAGTCTTCCAGGAGTGGAAGTAGAAATTATGATCCAGCCACTGTTATTTCTTGCCTTAATTTCCAAATTTATGCTTTTTTCACCGTCCTATATAGTTCTAAATTCTTTCTGTTTTCTTCAATACATCTTAGTGCTCCTCCACTCTTAGGGCTGTGAAAAAGAGAAGGAAGAAATAGCTGCAGTTTCTAAGGATCTACTCACCTTATTTTCATGAACATGTGTATTTTACTTTAATTTTATGAATGCCTCCTGTGTTTTAGAAGGAATATTGAGCATGTAATTTAGTTTTGGGGAAAGGCAGTGGCCAGAGGTCTGCCTGAGCATAAATCTGTTAAGGAGGTCACCTTATCTAGCTGGGATCAAGAAGGACATGGACCTGAAGGAGCTGTTCATCCTGGGGAAGAGAAAGCTCTGGGCAGACCTCAGAGCATCTTCCAGCACTTAAAGGGGATCTACAGGAGATCTGGAGAGGAACTTTGGAGAAGGGCATGGAGTGATAGGACAAGGAGGAAGAGCTTCAGACTGAAAGAGGGTGAGTTCAGCTCAGGT
Organism: Acridotheres tristis; assembly: GCA_037013685.1. Lineage (NCBI taxonomy): Eukaryota > Metazoa > Chordata > Aves > Passeriformes > Sturnidae > Acridotheres > Acridotheres tristis. The sequence continues at coordinate 4,242,003 of CM072885.1, forward strand.
ATTAGGAAGAAATGCTTTACTCTGTGTGGGGTGAGGCCCTGGCGCAGGTTGCCCAGAGAAGCTGTGGCTACCCCATCCCTGGAAGTGTCCAAGGAAAGATTGGATGGGGCTTGGAACAACCTGGGATAGTGGAAAATGCCCCTGGCCATGGCCAGGGGGTTGAAACTGGATGATCTTTAAGTTCTCTTCCAACCCAAAACGTTTTGTGATTCTGTGATTCTATCCTTGCCCATTTGTTTAACTGAGCTGCACCTGGAATACTGACACCAGGCTTATGATCTGGCAAGGCTGTTGGCTTACAAAACAATAGGGATAAATATTTGGACATTTATTTCATTTGGGGAGAAAACCTCCTTGCAGTGCCTCGTTCAGAGCTGAGTTTCCACAATCACCATGAGATAATCATTAGGGCTGACTCCCTGTGGGTTAGTGAGATCTTATTGCATGAGATTTGCCAGCTAAAAAACATCCTGTGGAAGGATATGCTGTTGGTATCTGTCTTACAATCTCTGTGGGATTCAGGTGCCTGTCTGTGTGCTTACACAAAATTCTGATTTTGGGTACAGGTTCACAAAGCCATGTGCCACATGAAGCACCTGGGGCCACATGAAGCACCTCTCTTCCTCTGCTGATGTCAAATAATTCAGTTTCCACTTCCTCTGGATGTGTAAGACCCAAAGCCACGTTCCTTGCAAACAAGGTCTGAAGGAACATACATTCCCAGGTATGTCAGCACAGCACCTTCTTCTTCCTGCCAAATTGTAACAAAATCCTGAATTTTGGATGAAAAGCTGCACCCACCTAAAGAGAGCTCAGAGAGAGACCTAAACTGCAGTACCTGGGAGGCTTTTGGAAATTACACTTGCAGGCAATTAAAGGTTGCAATGTTTAGCTAAATCATAGCCCATCACTATGAGCAAGGCATTGGTTACTGCCTTGACTATGCCAATTTTTAGGTCCATTAGTGGCATAAGTGAAAGTTTCTTTATTTGCCTCTTCTCTCAATACATAGCAATGAAAACAGCAAATTGCCACCAAATTTGAAGTAACTGAACAATAAGCTTCTTTCTGTGCTCTGTGGCAAAACATATCCCATTTCTAGCCTTTGAGAGCCAGTAAATACCCTGACAATCTCCTGAAATGACACATGGATGGACTGGACTGGTATTATGAATATCTGATTATCTGAAAAAGGTTTACTGAGCTGTAAGGTGAACTACATAAGCCAAATTAAAGATTGCGCATCAGTCCTTCTGTATCTGATTGGGTGGAAAAAGAATGAAGTGCCACATTTTGTTTCCTCTGACTTGTTCTCTAGGACTAGAAGTTATTCTTGCATCCTTGGAAGTTGAGCATCATCTTAAGCTCCTTGACCACAGACACGGAAAGTTTGCAGAAAGAAATGTGCATGTCAAAAGCCAGCCTGTCTCCTCCAGTTCCAGCCTTCTGCTTGTCCTTGTGCAGCTCAGTCGTGTTAATACTGATGCAAGGGGGGGCTGAAACAATGCAGGTTAAAACAAATTGATGTAATTTTTAAATCTCGGTCCTTGTTCATTAAGTAGTACTCCTGTCCTTCTCCCCATCCCTGGAGTGAATTGAAAAGCTGGGACAAAAGTGGGAGTGAGTCACAAGTGAAAGAATTTTTTAACTTTAACCCCTGATGTAGGATAGCGGTTTTAGCTGCCTGAGCTATGTGAAATCAATGCCACAATAAGTGATGTAGAGCTAATTGCACTGGGATTAACAGCAGAGAGCTTGACAAGGGCTCTGTGCAGGCACAGCATTCTGTGATGACCAAAACTTCCTCTAGTGCTGCAAACTTCCCCATTTACCTCCTGTTCTGCTTTCAGACTACAAGCTCCTGGGTTTCAGGAAAGTGTTGAGGGATTACTGCCTTCGGCTGGGTGCTGAAATGAATCCTGTGGTGTTTAGGTGGCAGCTGCCTGGCAGGATCTGTACGTGGGTTCAAGTGCTCTCTTGACTCTCAGTGACAGTTAAATGTCCAAAGGACTTTTTAAAAATCCATTAGTGCCTAGTGTCACATTTAGTCGTCTGGTTACCTCAATAAATCTCTGTGTAAATTAGAGGAAAATGATAATCAAATTCCTTAACATTTGCAAACTGCTTTACGACCGATAGGTGTATCAACTATTATTAGCCCAGAGGCAGAGCTACTCTTATCACTGCCACCAATATCTCAGCTCGTTTTACTTGGCAGGATTTAAACCTAACGGTTCTTATCATAAAAAGAGAAAGAAAGTGTCATCAGAACTGATTGAACTACATATTGGCTACGTTGTGTTGTAATGGCTGTCAAAGATAAACACAGGGGTGGCTTATCTTGTTTCCTAATCGTCTTCAGGTGTAATGTTGTCATTCATTTTGTTAACTCTCTCTTTGTATTTAAACCTAGGGGAGACCACAAACTGAAAAATACGCATTCGGTCTATTTCTGCTTCCTATTGGTCTGTTTGTGGGAATAATCGTTTCAAACTCGTGACCACAAATGAGTTTATGTTTATACAAAACTTCCTGAGAACGCACAAAGGGGACTTGCCACCCTTCACTGGTGAGTTGACAAGGTCTGCTGCTGCTCACCCTGTTTTAGGTGTGGTCTTGCAGAAGCCTGAGCTACCCTTGCTTCTTCCAGATCTCTGCAGGTTTATGGGAGCTTGTCCTGTAGGTCTGTTTAATTTCAATCTCCCTTGGCACTCAAATAAGGTGTTCCCTTCCTTGTGTAGATAAGGAGAGACTCTGATTGTTACAGAGGCAAGGTGTCCTATAATCCATCAGCAGGAAGTGCAGAAGGAGCAATTCCAGCTCTGCTGCATCTGTGATCATTGGCTCCAAGGAACTAGCTGGGCCTGAACAGACAAAAGCAAAATGATGTGTTAGACATAAAGCAAAGAATGAATTCCCCCTTCTCCTAGAGCAAATTAATTGATTTTAAAAGCGTTTCTTCTCCCTCAGAGCACTGCTGCTTCTTGGTAGTTTCTAACCTTGTTCTAACAGTACAAAAAACCTCAGTTAGTTTTACCCTAATAAAGTTTTCTCCCTATGAAGGAGGGAAATAATCTTAGTTTTCTCATTTTATAAATAGGGGACTGAGACTCAAAAAGGGGGATGTGTTTATCTATTTATATGCTTTTGGGCATTTGGTGTAAGCCAGTTGTCTGGTCTCCCTCTGTAGTTGATGGAGGAAGGTAGGCAATTCCAGATTCAAATATCCCATTTCTTCTTAGCCACTTAATTTAGCATTGGAAGAGTTGGCCTGTGCCTAATCCCTACTGGGATCCTGAGCTAGGTGGAGAAGGACTTTGGTCTTCTGACCATGTGAGTGTTCTCAGAGTTTGCCTAAAATATTCTAATAGGATCACAGCCCTCACAAAATGCTGTTTTAGCTGCTTTGCTTTGCAAACCCAGCCAGTGGTGTATGATCTCCCCTGCTTAATAGCCCACTGGTTTGAACAGTCATTTAGGAAGTGAAATCTCACAGTTCAGCCCTGAGAGAGCCTGGCTTTATCCCTTCTAGAAGCATGACCTAGATACCTTACTGCTCTGCTGGGGAGAGATGTGCTACCACATCAGTCACAAACAAATTTGGCAGAGGCCTTGGGGTACAAGGACCAAGATGGGACTCTCCTGAATTTGTATTGACAGAAGAAAGAAGCTACATGTCTCTCCCAGGCAGAGGAGGCAGGTACCATGGAGAAAAAAAGGTCACTGGAGGATTTTTTAACACCCAGGGTTTTCTCAGCCACTTCTGCTGCCCTGTACAGCCTGAAGAACTACTGAGGCTCCCAGAGCTTTCAGGATGATTAATACAGTAATGTCCCAACAACTCGATTTCTTATATTTTCTTTCTTCTTCCTCATTTAAATAATAAAAAAAAATATACCTCCAGTTTATTTGCCAGTCATCTGTAGATAATTAAAAGAATTATTGGAATCTCACACAGTACAGATGAAAGCTTTTCAGCCTTTTCTAAATGGGCATCAACTTCCTCTCACTGAACTGGATTAGGCAATTTCTGTGACACTTGTCTTTTAGACAAGAGGAATCTTTCTAGAAATTTCAATTTCAATTTATGATTGTGCAGATTGAAGGGAAGACAAGAAAAAGGTTAGTAAAGAGGAGAAAGAGGGAAGGGAGAAGAGAAGAAGAGAAGATAAAAGAGAAAAGAAAAGAAGATAAAAGGGAAAAGAAGAGAGAAAATACAAAAGAAATTAAAGAAAGGAAACATAAAATAAAGAGGAAAAGAAATCTTTAGCTATTAAATAGAAGGTCATGTAAAGAAAAGAATTGTAACTGGACTGATAACCATGTCCCTTAAATTAATACTGAATAATTGGAAATGATAATTTGCAAGTGACATTTCCTGCATGGTTAACCATGGTATAGGCTTTATTGTTATATTGTTAGAAATGAATAAGTTGCTGCACAACTGCTAATAGCATTTGTAGCTATTGAAGATAAGGCAACAGTAAGGGGTAATCAAACCACATTCTACCAAGTATAAAATGACTATGTAAAATGACATCTGTAAATCAAAGCTTAATTAGCCTGATGTAATTGACAATAACTGGCCAGCGTGTTTCCCTCAGGCAAGCTGATGGCACAGTCAGATGGGATGTCCTGGATGTAGCCAGGGTACAAGGCTGCTGCTGGCCCCAAGGAAAGGCTTCTTGCACCTGCACACCTGCTGGGTCATTGCTCTCTTACCCGGGCTTCTGCCCATTCAAAAGCTTGTCTAAAAAAAAAATAAAAGTAAATTAGGCCAAGCCAGAATATTCTGGAAAAGTTCCTTGCTGTAGGTGAGGGAGCTCCCCCTGATCTGGAGGTCTGTGAATGAAATGTGGGAATGCTGTTTTGGGTTGGGTGCTGTAGATGCGATGGGGACACAGAAGGAAAGCACTGGAAGGATAGGAGATGTAAGGAACATGCCTGATGATGTAAGAAATGAAGAACTCTATTTAGCCTGTATGAAAGAGGACTAAGAAGGGCTTTGGTTACATTGTATAACAGAGAAAATTCCAGATGTGAAAGGGCAGTTTAATTTGTCATAGAGCAGATAACAAGAATCATGGATATGAAACCTAGACATGTTCATCTCAGAAAGAAGGCACATATCTTTTTAACAATGAGGATGATTAAGGAACTACAGAAAGGAATGATGGAGTTTCCACGTCCTGATGAATGCTTCTTAATTTAAACTGAGTCACCTTCCAGGTAGAATTATGCTAGTCCCACACAAGTCACAAGCCTAGATATAGGCCCAACAGGATGAGATGGAACAGGAAGTCCAATTAGATGGTTTACTTTTTAATAATGTCTTTAAAATATAAGAATTAGATAACACTGTCCTGTGGTACTACAAAAGCTGGTATAAACCCATTTCCTCTCATCTCATCTCATCTCATCTCATCTCATCTCATCTCATCTCATTTCATCTTTCATTGCATATTACACTTTTAATCTAGGATAAAAATATATTATTCCAGTAGACAGTCCAGGTTTCTCTTCCCTATTTTACAGCTATACAGCTGGGAGTGTTGTTATTATTATCACCATTAAGGCTTAAGCATATGTTTAATGAGCACTAAAACACTTTTTTCAACTTGCAGCCTTAATCATTGCAGTGTAATAAGAACCAAATCATTATAGAGCAACAGATTAGTTCTCAGAGCTTCTGCACCTTAGGCAGTGATGCCATTAATTCATATAAACGAGGCACTGGGCCTGCTAGGTATTTGGAAAGGAGACCTCCAGTGCAAATGTGTGTTGCTTAAAATAACTTCTGTTGAGGTTACCCATGTAGCTACTAAATGAGTGCATTCCACTGAGGAATGGGACAGGCAGGAACTGAAAAGGCAGAAGGACAGAAGTGTCATAGGTGCAATTAGAACTGACATAGGAAGTGAATGAAGGCATGCAAGGAAGTAATGGAATCATAAAATGTTTTGAGTTGGATGATCAAGTTCCAACCACCCCATAATGGGCAAGGTGAAGTTTGCTAGATGGAATTGTTCAGGACCCTGAAATATGTGAGATATAATAAAAAATCAATCTGGATTATTTTCACAGCTATCCAGAAAAGCCTCTAACTTTTTCCATCAGGCACAGGCTAATTGGGTTGTGACATAAAGGGTACATCTAGGATCATAAGGATATTAGAAATTAGGAAGAAATTCTTTATTGTAGTGGTAGTGAGGCTCTGGAACAGGTTGCCCAGATTGGTTGTGGATTTCTCAGCTGTGGAAGTGTTCAAGGCCAGGCTGGATGGGGCTCTGAGAAACCTGGTCTGGTGGAAAGTGTCCCTGCTCATGACAAGAACCTTGGAACTAGATGATCTCCAGGTTTCTTTCCAACTCAAACCATTCTATATTCACACTTCTACTATCAGCCTGGAGAACAGCTTGATACCAAATTGCTAAACATAGGTTTTAATAAGATTCTAAAAAAATACCTTGGCCTAAAGAAAGCAAAAGAAAGAGCTCCGGATTTGGTTTCCTAGAGCATTATAAAGTGCAAATATTGGTAAAGTCTTTGTTAAATTTGGATTTCTATGAAGCTTTCCTTTGTGCAGCTTTCCTTTGTGCAGCTTTCCTGGCATCACTCATTCAATTCTGTTTTATTTTCAGGCTACTCTTGCAGTCAAACTTCTCAGGATTTGGTAAGTTGGTATCTTTGCTTCTCTGTCAAAGAGAGTGGTTGAAATTGGCCTAAATCCAGAAGTTCTCAGTGTAGAACAGGTAGCAAGATAAAGGCACAGATAATATCTCATGCATTTTGTCCCCTAAGGAGACCAAATTAAAAAATGATTGGCCATTCATACAGATATCAAGGATAACAATACAAACCATAATTATAGACAGCAAAATTATTGGAAGGCATATTAGACCTTGTATTTCAAGGCTGAAGCTCAACTCTAACTGTTACAGAGGATTATAGCTCTATATTAGAGGAAATAATTGATTTCTGGACCACTTCATATTCATTACCAAAAATGAAAAAAAAAAAAATTAAAAAAATCAATTATTTTCCTTCCTGGTTTTTTGTTTTTTTTTTTCCCTCCCAACTAGAATGAATTGGCCAGAGTTTATAGTAACCAGAATTTCCCAAAATCATCTGGGGAATCTAAACTTGTTCCTTTGTGTAGCAAAAAGATTTAATACAGAATAATTCCACCTTTCATTGAGAAGGAAAGCAAGATGAGAGTCACAAAATATTTAACTGTTTCCTGCTGTGAAGCTTTTATTTATTCTTCATGGTGTCCTCATCTTCTGATTCAGGATTTAGCTGGAGAGGGGCACTGGGCTGGATGGAATGGGGCCTGGCCCAGGCAGGTCATGTTCATTCTGGAGACCTTTATTTTCTACAATAACTGATGTTTCATAAAGATGTGACTGTTTTCCTCAACTGGCTGTAAGAGGAGTGAGGACCTGACAGCTCAGAGGGGAGGTAGTCTGAATTTCTCATCAATCTCTTGATTTTACACTCCTTGACAGGTGAGGTATACTGAAATGACCACCCCATAAATGACCAGGGCCAATAAGAGTTTATGTGCCTACAAACTGGAGTAAAATCCTGCAAGATTAGGTTTAGGCTGGAAGGAAAACTCCTGCAGCTGAGGCAACATCTCTTTGTCAGTCTGCCAACATATCCTGAGATTAAGACTCCTGTGACAACTGTTTACTTACTTGCAAATTGCATTTGATTTAATGATTTTAGTTGGAAATAACTGTGACTGGCCCAAGATGCAGGTTTCCTGACCCCAACCTTCACTCTAGGAAGCTCATATATGGTGTCTAGAGCCAGAGGATAAACCATCAAATACTGGAATAGACTCTTTTTCCTTGCCATGTATCTTTCCCAGGGTTTTCTACTGAGTTTATGGGGTAAATTTGTATATGAAAAGTAGGACTCACATATGCCTAGAATGAAGACAATCATATTCCAAGCAACAATGATATATATATTTACACAGAAAACAGTCAAATTAACCTGAATTCAGGAATATTGTGTGGACATTTCTTGATGTGCATTTTATCTCTTTCTCTATCCCTTAAAAAACCCCCAAAATGTAAACAGCAACAACAAAAAATTAGAGAGAGCCTGTGGTTACTGTGCTGCAAAGAGAGAGAAAGAACAGCAACACATATGGATCTCTTTTGGTAAAAAGGCCAACTTTATTGTATGGACAACCCGTATTTAAAGTGTGTTATGTGGAGCTAGGACAGGACAGGAGCTCATTGGACAATTGGGAAAAACATCCATGGGACCATACATCAGGATGTATCCCACGGGAAAGACACCAGGTGTTAATCTTTATTATGAATTCCACTCTGTTTTTCACCATATTATCGCCTTGGGAGACTGCCTCCCTAACTGAACCTGCAGTCATCTTGTCAGCCTGGGAACCGACCTGAGAGTCAGGAGAAATCCAGGCCTGTAAAAGAATTTCCAAGCTGTAATTCCCTAGCTCTCTAATGTGTGTGTCCACAAGAGCCAATGAGTAACAACAAGAAAACAAACCAGGAGAGCTGTTCTTCAGTCTGCACTTTCTCCTCACCCATCCACGCAGCACATTAGCCACTAAAGTCTCCAAAAGAAGATTTTGCAGCTCTAACCATGTCTGACAAAGACACCACCACTTCCACCCACTCCTTTCATAACAGGCCAAGTGTGAACTGACTATTTACTTCACTCAGAAGTTTCACCTCAGTGAAAAGGTGAAGCAAAAATTGTTGCAACAAGTTTGGATGTTGGTAGGTCAGTGGCTCATCTTTACTGTGGTGGCAATATTTCCTCCCAGCTACCCTGTGCTCCTGTGCTGCTACAAACGTGCATGACAAAAATGTTACAAAATTGTTGCAAGAGTGGCATTAAGGCCATTATTTAAGAAAAATTATAAGCCATATTTCTGAAGAAAAATGGATATCACAGAATCCAATAAGGGTCTGAGTTGGAAGGGACCTTAAAAGTCATCCAGTTCCAATCCCTCCTATTGGAAGGAACACCTTCCACTATCCCAGGTTGCTCCAAGCCCCATCCAGCCTGGCCTTGGACACTTCCAGGGATGGAGCAGCCACAGCTTCTCTGGGCACCCTGTGCCAGGGCCTCACCACCCTGAGTAAAGTATTCCTGATATCTAATCTAAACCCACTATATTCAGGAATACACAGTTCATTTAATCTGTTTTGCTGGTCAGAAGTACATGCACTGAAATCAATATGTTATTCTCAAAAAGGTAGGAAATAAGAAACAGTTTCTTTAGTAGAGGAAAAAAATTCCTTAAATATAATTGAGCAGACAACCAGTAATCCCAGTAAATTCCTTCCTTGGCATTAGTGATGCTGTATTGACTGATCCCAGCAGAGAATTTGGCCGACACTATGACCAGATCATATTACAGCAAACATTGCTTGGAGCATCTTCATACAAAGATGGAACATAACTGAGCAAAATTACCAAAAGGACCTGCTTGAAGCAGGGTATGATTTTGTTTGACAAAAACCAAACAGTTTCATAAAAGAGGAGTTTGGGGTGTGGTACTGCAGGACTGCCACTGATATACAACCAAATCCCTGAGCTGAGAGATGCTAGAGCTCTCTCACCAAGCTTTCTGTTACACTTTGGCCTACTGCCATTTCCAAAGAGCAGGGACAATGGGGAGGCATTTTGCTTCCTCATATTCCATGGGTGTAGAAGGCCTTAATCTTCACATGAAGCAAACAAAAAGCAAACATGAATTTCTGTTTTCTTTTGAGGGTGAAAGACAACAGGAAACCTGGTTTTGCTTCAGTTCTCAGTATTTGAAATCCAGTGGGACCTTTTGGTACAAAAGCTCAATTTGGACTTGATGGGAACCCAGTTTACTAGTTTAAGTCACTGCTGGCTAATACAGCTTGAAGCTGTTCCACAATAAAGTACAACATTCAGCTGTGAGCTTTATCACTGGGACTCATCTGACCTTTCCCAGGTAAGCTGGAATTGCTTAACACCGTGGCTACCCCAAAACTAATAGAACCTTTCAGCTTGGCTTAGCCTATCACTTCACTTCCCTGACATCAATTTCTAAAATAAAATAGAAGGCTAATTGGTAAATCAGGCAAGTACTTTTTTCCTACCCCCCTGAGATATAATGGTCAAATACATTTTCAAATCTAAACTACCAACAATACAAAGGTATGACTTAAATACAGAAATAAAAGGGGAAGCTCACATGAGGATGAAAGTTCAACAAGAATTTTCCAGGTCAAATTTATTGGCCTTGATGGGGACAGGTATTAATCACAGTCACCAAGCTTAAGGTAGAGTGGCCAGTTTTAATCAGCATGGTTGAAAACTTCAGGGAAGAAATGGATGTGCAGGAAACAATTTACCTCCAGGGCTTCTGGCATCCCAGAACCATTTTTACCTCGTCATATCATGCTACTTCTTTTTTGAAATACTTTCAAAAAATGCAAGACCACATAGGCTGAATATAGCATGAATTCATCACAAACTACTTGGTGTGAGGTGTTGAAACTAAAGATAGACACTAACAGGATGCTTAGCATCTTATGGGTTTGATTTTGAGGTGTGTAGTTAAGTAAAGCAGGAAAAATGACAGGAGATGAACAATGGATCCAAGTGGTTCAAGGGCTGAACCATACCCATTGATTGCTCCTTAGCAGGAGGATTTTTGGATGAGGAATGTGATGGATAGTGATGTGAATGGTGGGTGTGAAAAAGGCTCTTTGAAAAAGGCTCTTCAAGTTGTCCAATGAAATTCAGATTAAAAATGGTGAAGGAGTGATGAAACTAGTCAGACTCATAATTTGAAATCTCTGCTGAATGTCCCAAAGACAAAAATTCAGCCCAAGAAAATGCATCATATCCCAGACTGTGGCATGTTTCAACAGCCAATCTTAATAGTGGACACTATCAAGAAGAGCAAAGAAAAGGGGGAAACATTGAACATGTGGGCTTCGGTACTGCAGTTGTGACCGTGAGGTGCAGTCCCATACTGCTGCTTTCTGCACCAAACACAGATGAAAAATGGAGAGTTCCTGCCACAAACCACTTCTAATCTCAGAATAAGGCACCAATACCCTCCAATCACCACCCACAGCACATGAGGTGGGGAGGCTCCTGTCTGCGTTACAGAGGTGCACCCCTTGTAGAGAAGAGCGCCGACCTCTCAACGTCCCCATCAAAGCCACCCTGCTACGGGAAAAGAAGAATCCAGCAGCCTCCAGGAGAATGTGTGATCATTCCCTGGCTGGAGCAGCTCTGCTGGAGCAGTCCTTGGGCACGATCCCCAGGAGTGCTCCACGTGGAGCTTCCTCCAGAGCTTGGCCAGCACGCAGGAATCCGATGTTTAGAAAGACATTTTCCTGTCCGTATAAACAACCCAACCACAATAGCCCAATTCCTGGCTCCGAGGCCTCATTTAAATGTTGGTCAGTCGAGGCCCACAATTAACATTTAATTAGTAAACTCATTACAAAGGCAGGAAGTCTCAGACTTTCCCTTCATTCTCTTTCAGGCCTCTGAAGGGAAGGACCAGGCCCGTCTTTGGCTTTCGATTCAGCAGACGGGTGGGTTTTTTTTTTTTGTTCCCTCTCCTGATTTCCCTTCACTTGCAGAACAGTTTCTTTCCCTGAAGCAGACAGGCATGACCTGAATAAGTTGAATGTTTGGCTGGAAATAATCTACTTAACATAAATATTTCCATCTAAATTTTACCCTGGTTGGCTTCCTTAGTGTTCCCAGAGGACTGAAGGAAAAGTGGCTTTTCAGGGATGAGGTGATGAGGAGCTTGGTCACCTGCACTCAGAAGCCTTTGTGGCAGAGGAACTGCGAAAAAAATCTGATTTTGTGTGTGATGATGGAAAGTTATGTCTATTGTCTGTGATTACCAGGAAAAAAATGACCTCTTGACCACAAGAAGGGGAAATGGTGATGGTTAAAATCAAGAGAAAGGACTAATGTGGAGGATGGAGCAGACCATGACTGTGGTGAGGGTCTTTGCTGGAAATGTGTGATGGAACTAGCACAGTGGCCTTTTTCTCAGCATGGAAGAGGGACTTGGATTCACACTGTAGATTATGTTACTTCTAGGAATTGTTCATCCATCCAGAGAATACAGAACCTCACCTTTGGCCACCTAGTTGCTTTTCATGTGATTATTCAGGGAATATGAATTACAAGCAGAGCTTGTTTTTAAACCATGCTAAAAAAAATCTGAACTTGCTGATTTGGAGTATGACAAGATAGACCATAGCACTAATTATGGAAATTTATTCACCTGATCACACCCTGGAGTAGAGAGAAAAGTAAAGGTGTGAACAAAACACAAATAATAATTGTAAAACAGGTTTAAACATTTTTCTTTTTTTTTTTTTTTTTGGTATCTATTTTCCATTTTTCCATTGCAGCACACAGTAGAGTTTAAGAAGTCTGTCAGCTGGCATGATGTATTTTTCTGCTTAGAGTTTTGAGATTTTCTCAAAGTAAACTTTGCTGTTCTCTCTAAAGAGAAAGCTGCAGTGCTCCTGTACCACCACTCATACAGCTGTTGGATCCTTTTGCAAAGAGGGACTGTGGAGACTGGTGAGATTGTTTGACTTGTCTATCTTACCTCTCTTTGTCTGCCTTTTGTCAGACATGAAGAGATTGAAATAATTTATTATTTCATAATATGAATGTCTGAAATCATAATCATCCCTTTCTCACTGGGATCTGACCATCTGAAAATCAATTTGGCTTTGGATTTATTGCTTTATTCCATTTTATGTCTTTAACTCATTATTTGGCCCACATTACGTCTTCAGCATTTTTTCCTCTTGTTCACAGAATTGGAAAGAGACAACTTAGTGATTTATGGAAGTGCTTAACCCCGTTTGTTTTGGTTTAACACAAGTGTTAAAAAGCATTAATTGTCAGGCAAATAACTTGTGTGCTGGACAAGGGCTTGAAAAAATATTTTCCTTAAAGACCTTTCACAGGTCTCTGAGTATGGACAAGGTTTTTTGCTAAGTATCTAGGTCAATATTTAGCATTTTAGAATTTTGTTGGAACATCCTGTTTCCTCTGTATTTCTTCTGCAGAGCGAGATAAGCCACTGCACTCCTTTATCCAGGGCATTACCCCTGTCATCATCCACACCAATTCCACTCACTGGGTTGCATCATGGGGTGAGCAGAGCCACAGCCTTAACTTCCTTTTTCATACCTTCCACTGATGCTTTGAAATTTACCCTGAGCAGAAGTTCTGAAAGTTATCCAAAGGCTTTGGAGACAGAATGGGTGAACCTTACATCCCTTATTAGGATAATAATAAACATGGGAACTATCCAACCAAAAATGCTCACTACAAAGTAGAGATCCAAACCTGGGCAAATCACCTTGCTATTATATGGGAAAAAAGCCCCAGATGGGATAGTAGAGACCAGGATGTGATTTTTCTTCTTCAAAAGTGGAGACATCAGATGTTTTCCTCCAATGATTAGATCTCACTATGATGGTGTCTTAGACATTCACTGGGGGGTAGCTCTTGTCCCAGTCATCTCAACATACCTGAGAGAGATTCATCCCACATGGAACTTACTTGAATGCAGGTAATTTTATCATTTCTGTCTTGTACACTATTTTTGTGCTTGTTCAGGACTTACCAACAAAAATAATCACCATATAGACAGCTCCTAACCAGCAGAACTTGGAGTTGAAAGGACCAATGCAAAACAGAGGAAACCTCAATGACTTTTCAGTTGAGTATCTCTAAAACCCTGTGGAACTCTGACATTTATCAGTGCAAAAGATAAAAACTATTTTTTCGTTATTTTTTATTTAATTGTCTCCATTTTGGATTGGTGGTTTTCTTTCAGAACTTCAGTGTAAGGAGCATCCTGTCCCAAAGAGCTCTCTGTGAACACTGGAGCATCCTTTTGGATGAGGTGTGAAATCCAGGCTTGTCTCGGCCACTGCCATGTGCTGATGTTTGAATAGACAGAGAGAAGAGCTCAGCTCTCCAGGTCTGAAAATAAAACCAGACATATCCCACCCTTTCCAAGGTGTTTAGTTAGTCCAAATCTTCATGCATCAGCCCTGCACTGCCTGGAGATCCATCTACATTACATAAGACAGCATTTTCCCAGAGTTTTGTTATGTCCACTGTGCAATATAGAAGCTCAAAGTAAGCAGGTAAAAATGAACTGTGAAAGAATGATCTGGCTGTGGATAGTATCCCTGAGAGATGTTGCCACTGTACATTAAAGGTTAAAAATCCACCAAAAATAACTTTTCTCCTAAATAAAGGAACCCTGGCACTAGATTATGAGCTAATAGGCTGGGCCAGTTGTTTTATAAAACACCTGATTCCCTGAAACAGTAAATGGCTGGTCCCATAACACAAGCACTGTGAGTAAAAGCATGGTCTTAGTTGCATCAGTTCACTTTCCTTTTACTATTTTTTTAAAAATTAAAATTAAAATCAGGAATAGAAATAAAACAGACCAGAGTTCGTGACCTGTTCAGGAATGCAATTAGCCCATAAAAATCATGACTGGGATTTGTTGCAAGGTAGAAACATGATCCCTTAAAATGAAGTTGCCCCTTTGCAAAGTACCAAACGATGGGGAAGAACAAAATAAGGGAGAGATGAACAGTTTTTATTTCAACCCCACTTGCCTCCCTCCTCAACCAGAAAAAGCTGTAAAAGAAAAGACCCATCACCTCCTGTAGTCAAGTTTCACAGCAAACAAGAAGTCCTGAGCAACTCTGTGATTACTTTTATCTCTGTAAGACTAATCCCATGATAAACCTCTTGTTTCCTATACTTGATGTACCACTATTTTACTAGTCCTGAATGCATCAAGCACATTGTGGATGGCTCACTACGAACAAACAGAACCTGACAGTTTCCTTCCTTAAAATAAACAGAAGTGGTACTTAGACACAGTTCAAAGAGTTTAGCACTCCCAGAATGGCTATTATTACCCTTTAGGTGGGCAAGTAGACCCAGTTTTTCATTCTAGTGAAGGCAGCTTTTTAAAATTTTGTTCCCTCCCTATTTTTTACTGGCAGTAAAATGATTATATAATTACAAAGCCTGTTTTTTTACAGTCCTCTGCTTCCATGCCAAGTCATCTATGTGTTTACACCATTGTTTGTTTAATTCCACCTCATTTTCTGATAAAAAGTCATGCCATTTGAGCTTCTCAGAAAGCATTTTAGCAAAGGCAACACAGTACCGGGCTGTAGACTAACAGCAGGAGAGACTGTATTTTAAAAATGACACTGCAGATACCTCTATGAGGCCTTTGATCCAAAGATTTCAGAGTCTTAACAGTTACCAGACTACACAGAGTTCATAAAAGAAGTGCAAATTAATATGCAATTGCTGTTCTGAATGAAATTATTACTTAGAAACTCCTTTATCATTAGGGTCTGTGCTCATCCTGTGTGAATGTAAGAATCTGCCTAGAGTATCTAGGGCTTCCAGATTATAGACCAAGAGGATGGGGAGAAAGGAATTTATATTTTCTAATAATAAATATCAAATTTTTGATGGGCCTAATGAAACAGGCCCTGTGGAGAGAAGCTCATAAGAGAAGCTGAGGGTCCTGGGTTGGCTCAGGCTTGTAAGATGAGAAAATTCAAGATCACTTATGAGATGAGGCATTACAATGAGGGGTGGACAAGACTGGATCAAACTTCTCAGAGTGCACAGCAACAGGAGTAAGGCAACAGACAGGACAATAAGATATTGTGGTCTTTTTGTGTTTTTTCACTTTGTGGATGGTCAAACAGTGGAAAGGAGACCTGTGAAATCACCATCCTTGGGAATATCCAAAATTCAACCAGATGGGACACTAAGCAATTTGATCTAATGTCAAGGATGGCCCTGGTTGAGTGAGGGGCTGTATCATGTGATCTCCAGGCTTTTCTTAAACCTTAACACCTTCCCAGGAAGAAATTAAAGAAAAAGTAGCATTTTCCAGTGGCTATTTGGACCTTTCCCTCAAGCAGTCAACATCCTAAACACTTGAATAAAGACAGGGTCTGTACCTCATGTACATTGTGTACCTAATACATCATTAGTGCTGTGCAGCTCCAATCATATGTGAGTGAAATTTCTCTGCAAGTGAGTTGTTTTTTACTGCCATGTTTTCGATGAAAAATACCTTTCTGTGTTAAAAAAGGATGGAAATGCTGAAAACTGAATTTCTTGGGTTTTAGATGTAATGTTTTCAGAGTTTGTGGGGCTAACTTGAAGGTTTTCTAGTTCATGACAAAAATTTCCTGTTTTCCGCAGCGCATACCTCTTCTAAAAACTTTATGCAAGTCTGTAATTGTCAATTTAGAACCATAGGATTGTTTAGTTTAGAAAAGACCTGTAAGATCATTGAGTCCATCATTAACCCAGGACTACCAATGCCACCACTAAACCATGTCCCCAAGTGTCACATCTACACATCTTTCAAATAACTCCAGGGTTGGAGACTCCACCTCTTTCCTGGCTAACCTGTAGTGTTGGCCAAGAGAAAAATATTTTACCCAGATGTTAACAGCATACCAAGAAGGATTCTCTGTCAAGAAGCCTATTCATTTTGAGCCTATAAATGCCAAATGAACCCCTTAGATCCCTACTGAAGGGCTCCAGAAAGGTTAGAGGATCAGAGCAGTGTAGAAAGGTAAGGTTTAGGGCTGGAATTCACAATATGTTTGAAGGAGAAATGGAGTATTTGGTGATGATGCTGGATTTGTCACATGTAGGAACAGGGTGACGTGTGACTGTTGCAGGTGTGTTAACAAACCTGTGCAGTCACTATTCTTGGTTTAGATTTTCAAGAAACGTTGCTGGGTTAGCGTTCTTGGTTAGAAGGTGTGAGCGAACTCAACACAAGCAAAAATCCCAAGTCTAACCAACGGAGATGTGCAGAAATAATCTCCCCTGCTCTGCCCTCGCTGTTACCACGGTTTGATGTTATCTCCAGTGTGTGAGGAGCATCCTGTCAGGTTTACTGACTCAGAAGACAAAACCAGGGAAGAGCTGTACAGGGAGACCTCAGCCTCCCAGACACACCTCCCAGCCAACCTCCCCTGCACTGGGGTTCCACTGGCACCAGACCTATGGGAAGCTCTGCTGTGGCCTTTCCCTGGGGCAGAAACTCCTTGCATTATTCATTTTGGCACACACTGAGGGGATATCACTATATGCAATGCCTCTCTACCATTGCATGGAACAAAAAAAAAAAAACAAAAAAAAAAACAACAAAAAAAAAAATACAGGAATGAATGGTATAAACCTTATGCTTCAAATATGATACTTGACAGGACTGTCTCTACCAGTTTGTCAGTGCCAGCAATGATTCGACTGTATAAATCAGCTTTGATTTTTCCCAGGTTGCTAAGGCTGGAATAACCTGTAACACTGATTAGGTTGTGGGTGTTTTAAAGCCCTCCTAATGTATTCAGGGAGGGGTAACCATCCCCTTTTTATAGCTAGGTAAACTGAGGCATAGGGAGGAGATGCTAACCAAGAGTTACAGTGCCCCAGCCTGAGAGAAGCCAGCTCTCCTGACTGCTCAGTGCTCGCCTTTTAACCACTAGACCATGAATCCTGTTTGCTTTGTTTCCTTGGGTTTTGGGCATGTTTGTTTTCCCCTTTCATGTACTGAATGATGCTGGTCCACAGCAGGCAGTGGACAGCTGATGGATTACAGGGAAGGCCTGGCAGGAATGGGAAGCAGGATGCTTCACCAGCTCCAGGGCTGTTTAACTCTGCTCCTATGGTGCTGGTCTGGGTCCCTCCCACTCATGCTCATATAACATCCCTGGGGCAAGGACAACAACTGCCTAAATGGAAAAAGGAAACATTTCCTGTGTCTTTAACTACTTTTAGTGCAGTTTGGCACCTTCAAAGGAAGCAGTGTGCTTGGCTTAGCCAGCCAGCATTTGTTGGGTCTTCAGAAACCTGTGATTTTGGTGGACAAATCCATCAGAAACTGCACATTGGGAGCATAACTCAGCACTCCCACAGAGCTGGTAATGACTTGTGACCCCTCTGATACCCATGAGCCCAAACTGCAGAACAAAGAGCTTTTAAACAGGCCACCCTACTCGGGTTGGTTTTTACACTCACTTCAGAGAACTTCATTTTAGACTCCTTCCATGTTGTTCATTGCTATCTCTGTGCCCAGGTCCTGATGAATCATTTTGACTTCTGTACTTCTCCATGTTTTTGCTGAAGGCTCTGGTTAGCAGGTCAGGGAAAAAAGAGAGACACAGAGAGACAGGGTCACCAGTGCAAGCGCCTGAGGAGTCACTTGCTCTTTCTCTACCTCTCAGCATCTGCAAAGCTGTTAAACCACAATCCTGCCCAGTTTACTGGCAGAGAGGACTGGCCTAAGCAAGTGAAGCAAAGTATTTTTGTGCAACTGCTTCAAATATATCTGTAGGCACTGAGTTTTAGCTTTTTTCCTTCTTTTCCCCTCATTTTTCCAGCTGGATACTCAGATCCTATTTACAGTGTTAAACACATCTGAAAACAAAACTGTAATAATTTTGTGTGCACAGGAAAATGGGCCAGATAGCATTTAAATCCTTATATGAGCTTTTTCCTCCTTTTTTGTCTCATGCAGTTGCATTTCACAACTGGCCGTAGTGCAGATTTGACTCCACTAATAGTGCAGGTTCAAAAAGCTGAAATGTCTTAAAAGTAAGTATTTAAATACATCAAACCCAAAAAGAAACCTTGATATTTTTAAAATATTCTAGTAGTGCTTTCAGGACAGCAGAGGATAACTGGTTAGTATTGGTGATTCCAGGATGTCTCCTATGGTCCAAATTGGTGTTCAAAATTCTACTGTGCTAATTGTTGTCCAAAACCACCTCAAAGGTAGGTCCAAAAACTTGAGGGAAAAAACCCGTTTTTTTCTTGGGGAACAGGAACTCCCTGCCATGAAGCATTGATCCCAAAGCTGGGGTCCCAAGCTTTTTACAAAGCCACCAGAGGGAAAAAACTCCTTCAGGGCTTCCTTCACGGACTCACCCACTGTCCATTTGCTTTCCAAAATGTAGGCAATGAGATATGAAACCAATGACCATGCCTTTTCAGGGGAATGAACTCCTCTTACATGCTTATTTATGAGGATATTGTCTGTCAGGTGTAAGGACCTGTAGCTGATGCTGTAGGACAAAAAATCATAAAAACTGGATACAGACTAGGGAACACCTGAAATGTCAGTATTATCTCCAGTTGCCAGAGGCAAAGCACTTACTGGGATTATTCTCATATTATTTTACCATTAGAGCTTCTAATTAAAATGCAAGCCCTGACTTAGCTGGGCACTGCTAACACACAGTCTCCAATCTAGACAAGCTGTGATTTTAGTGTTAATGCGTTAAGGAGGGTTTTGCTATGCTTGTGTGAATATTACCAAAGTCAGATGGATGAAAAAAGGGAGAAAAACTATTTGTGAGTGCCAGAGCACCTCCTTAATCAGTTCTGCCTCCCCCAAACGAAGCCAGAAGCTGTAGGAAACATTTTCTCTTCCCATTTCTTGGGGAAGGGGGAGTCAGGTGGTTCTTGGTGGCAAGAGATTTCATCATGCTGCAGAGTCAGGAATGTTTGCTAGCCCTGGGAATGATGCATGCTGGTGTGAAGCATGTGAACTAGGGCACATGGGGAATGTCACGGGGCTGGGGTGAGCACAGTGGGGCTGAAAGGGCACCCCATGAATGAGGTGTGACTGATGTGCCGGGTGGCCCCGTGGCAGCCTCCTGGAGATGCACGTGGCTTGTAGCTGCATCAGTGGTGTTCCACATCTTCCACAGGCTCCAGAGGGAATTATAGTTTTGAAAGAATCACAGCTTTTGCTTAAGCACTGTGGGATAATGGGAAGAACCCTCAGTCACTACAGGAAAGTTTCTTCAGACATGCCCTGTTCTGTCACTTGCCAGGACTGTGGTGTCAAAGAGAACCACAGGCAGCACCCTGCTTGAGTAAACCCACCTGGTTTTGTGTGCCATGTTTTTAAAGACAGCTTCATGCAACTTTGTGACAGTTTCAACTATGACTTTGAATAAAATCTGGTAAGACATTAAGACTTGAACTTTTTGGAAAACAATTATTCATTCAAACTCAGATGCCTTTGGGGAAAAAACCCCAAACCAAAACAAGCCAAAAAACAGCTCCCACCTCCAAAAAGCCAAACTGGTTTACTTGAATTTCCTATTTCCAATTTTTAAAAAAAAGGCTTTCAGGAAACAGCATTTTGATCTTTCTTTATCAAAAGCTGTGTTAAAATAAAAGCACTACTCAATTCAGCTGTTTAACCCCAGTAGTTCTTAAATACATTAACAATTTCTGGAAATGAATCCAGATCCTCCAAAGGACCCAAGTGTTTCTCTGCTTTTTAGGATGTGAGAGATGCATCAGACTTCTGCCTAGCAGGATTTCAGGGGTGTCTGCCTATGACACACATAAGTCACCCACTGAACGTGTTTTGTGTACCCCATAATAGTGCCCTGGTCACCAATCCACATTTCCTGACCCACAGGGGAGTATTGTTCCCGTGGTGGAAATGCCTGTGGATGGCAGATGTGTGAGGAGGATGTTCCCAGCATAGGCTGAAGCCTCTGCTCTGCTCCAGAGCCCTCGACACAAGATGGGATGTGCTCGTGGGTTGTGTCTGGCACTATCTGGTGCTGAGGCAGGAGAGAGATGCCAGGGTGACAACAAAAGTGATGATCATCACCTAGGGGGGAAAATGGACCAGAGGGCAAAGAAATGAAGATCATGTGTGGTGTAAGAGGCTTGGCAGGACTCATTGTGGGAAAGAAGTCCCCAAAACTGATACAAAATAGTATTTTTCAGAGCTGGGGATCTCATCCTTGCTTTAAGTGAACAACCCTGGGCTTAGTTGCAATCTTGTCCTCTTCTGCTTTCCTATGACATGAAGATGTGCCTGAAGCTTCTGCATGTGATATTTTTTTTAAATTTTTCTTTTCATGTTTAAGAAAAGGCAGAAAAACTCCAAAACATATTTACCCCATCTCAAAAAAACCAACACCAAACCACCAAACCAGTTTTCAAAATACATAAGACAGCTCTAAAGCTGTGACTGAGAGAGGGACAGGCTGCAGCCAGCTGCAGAAAGCACTCGGTGGTGGGAGAGTCTGACAATGTGAGACTGGGGGTGGAGGCTGTGGTATAAGAGAAGGTCATTTTCTAAAGGCAGGACTCTTTACACCATCTGAGTCTCTCACTGTCTATAATAGCAAAAGTTCACAAAGAGTACTCCAGAGACCTGGTGCATGGAAACACTTTTCTTTCAATTACTCACCAGACTAGAAAGTGAGAAAGAGAAAACAAGCTTGTTTTTTCTTTATTCAGTGAGTCTGCTGCACAAGCCATCTTCCTTGAACCCCCTGTTCTGATGATCCCCTCCTGAATCTCTCATTTTGCTCATGTTAAATGTATGAAGATCATGGCATGAGCAACAGTTTGAAATGGATGCTACATGTGATGGATTATCCCTCACCTAGAGGATGTAGCATTTGGAAAGTGGAGGTTGAGCTGGAGCCAGGAGCTTTGTGCCCTCTCCTTTGCAGCTGGTGCTGAGTGATGGGGAGGAAATCTCTTAGCTGTGAAGATTGGCAGGGCTTATTAGCTCATGCTCATGTGCACTGATGGCAGGAGACTTTCCCCTGCATGAGGCTGATTTAATCTGTGCACTCCCAGATTTGGAATCCATGTAAGTTCTTTCCACCATGTAAAATAAAGGTTCCAATCAAAACCCGGGCTGTGAGCACAGCTGGGATGCACAGGTGTGGGTTTACAAGGAGAGGGGAAAGAAAAGGGCTTTAGCCCCCTCATTAGCCTCCACCTCCTTTCCTTTATGGCCAAAGATTTGGTGATCCCAGTCTGGGTCCTCAGCAGTGCTGTGGAGAAAGAGACAGAGAGAAGAGCAAGCAAGAGGACAAGACCAGTGCATGATGTGGAATGCAAGGAAGGGAGGGGCTCAGTCCCCTCCACTGGCACTGGTCTCCTTCTCTCCTTGGGTATCCAAAACATCAAGGCCTGACCTGTTCCAAACCCCACTGCCCCAAATATTTCTTTCTGTGGCTCCTGTCTGGGACATTGGCTGTTTTTTCCATAGTCTCCCAAGCAGCCCTTCTCTCCATCTCCATCTCCTGAGGTACTACTACTGTCATGTTCCTGGATCAACATTCCACCTTCCTGTTCAACATCTCATCAACTTCTCCACTTGACATCTCTGTTACCAGAAGCTACCAACACTATGCTACCAACATTTGGGGTCCAGCACCAAAACAAAAACTTTCGGCACACCTATTTTCCTTTTCTGACATGTCCTGGGTCACATCCCCTCTTTGTCACCCCACAGTATTCATGTCAGCTTTTAAAAGTTAATGTCTATGGCTTCATGCAAATTTAATTATTTTTTTCTTTGACTTTACTTAGGCTGTTTTTTTGTTGCTGCATGGCTTTGCATTGAAGCTGTGCTGAACTGCACCTTATTATGTCTAAAGATTGGATTTGTTTAATTATAATTCCTTAGAAAAATACCCTTTTGCATGTGGAATTAATGTGGGGGGCAGGATGAAGGCTGAACCTCTTCCTCCACTAAAGAAAACTCTCTGTAGGTAAGGCCTGTTAAATGAGCAAGGGGTTCCTGCCTTCTTACACAGCTATTCCCATGGAAAGGGTATTTTATAAAGACATCTTGCTGTCATGGGAAAAGGCACCAGGACCTCAGGAGCTGCAGGCCCAGCCCTTGCCACTGTTCAGGATGCTGAATTTCCTCCTGAGACCTGCCAGGCTGACCCCAGTGGCCCTGACTACTGCAGGTGACTCAAAGGACAAAGAAGGCTGAGCTGGGCAAGGGAAGGTGTTTGTGTTTGTCTTTCCTCTTCCTTACTCTCATGTGTGAAAAACACTTTGGGACTGCACATCAGGCTGATTTGGGCATTGTTCACCTCTGGCTTTGCTATAGCAGCACCAAAAGGGAATTTCCCCTATGCTTTAGTTGTTTTACTTCATATCACAAATTGCCCTTGTTCTGTCTCCTGTGTACACTAAAAAATTTGGCATGCTAGCTAAAAGTATGGGGGAGGAAAAAAAAAAAAGGGAAAAAAAAATCTGTAAAATACATTAGTTTCTTTGGCTAACACTGTCACTGAAAAATGTGCTGCTGATTTTTTTTTCTTTTTCAGAGTGATTTTTGGGTTATGAGGAGTTGTTTCACAGTACTAAGCTCTAGAATTGTGGTTAATTAGTAGCCAGTTTAGGAAATTATGTTATCATTACCTCATCATTTCTTAGCTTAGCACCTTTCTTCGTCTTCCACCTCCCTCCTTTCTCCACTCCCTTCAACCTTCCCTGTTCAGGGATATTATTTTTCTTAATGACCTCTCTGTCACACATGCAGACTTAGATTTCCTAAACACACCTCAGCATTTCAGGTCTCCAGGAGCTTGGAAATGCACATGAATTAATTTTTTATTTTTAATTTTTTTTTTTTTTTTTTCACTGAGACTGTCCACAGAAAACCAAACCCAAACAGAAAAAATGCAGTTTTTTGCTTCCCTCTCACCATGCTGATTTTATTCTGGCTCTTGCCCCTGAAGTTCCATCTCAGGCACCCAGTGTGGTGCTGGGCTGACCTCCCTGTGCCCTGTGTTTGTTGATGATGAGCATGATTGCATCCACCCTCTGCCATTCTTCCCCACAAGAAAAGCAAAGGGCAAAACAAACAAGAGGAAGAAGCAAAACAACAGGAGCCCCTCAGCAAGTGGTGGCAGCATGCAAAATTAAAAATAAAAACCATGGAGGGGGAGATAAACCCCACAACTTGAAAGGGTATTTTCTAGTGGCCTGAAATCAGACATTTACTAATAATGGCAGAGGAGGAAGAGGAGTGGGAGAGCAGAGATGGAGACCTCGGGTTTGCTGTCTCTGTTCAGCTCTGTACTCAGCCAGGCTTTGGATTTGCAGTGTCTCAGGATGAAAACCCGGGGTAGGCACATGAGAGAAACATTCATCTACCAAGTTTTGGCCCTGAGTAATGTTAAATTGGTGTTTTGTTATTCTCTTTCCATTGATCTATCAGCTATAGGGTCATTTTTGCAGTTTGTCCTTAACGTGATCGAGGTCTGTGTTGTCACATACAGGCAGGCCTGGCCACTTTGGGGAAGGATGGCTGATGTGAAAACCTCTGGAAAACAAAGGTCTGACCTGCAAAATCCTGAGCTGAAGCTCTGAATTGTCTTATTGTGTGGCAACATGCACATCCTCTGTAACTGAGCATTTAGATACACTTGATTGCTCTTGCTGTGCACAATATAAGCCTTTCACCAATTGTTGTTATTGTTCTTTTCTACCTTGGCTGTTTTTTTTTTTCAATTCCCTTTGTCTTGGTCTCATGCTGCACAAGGATTGGGTAGATTTGCAGAATCACAGATTATCTCCATTGTCTTCTCTAAGAGGGTCTAAATATAGATTGTGACCATCGAGATTTACCTCATATGTTTGTATCCACTGACTTTTTCTCTTACATTAGGTCAGTTCCCCTCCTCTGCAGTGTTCACACCTCTCAGGCATTTTCAGATCGGGTGGGGTTGGCTCACAAGTTAGTGTTTTCTTCAGCAAGCTTCTCGTGGTGTTTGTGGCTTTTGCCAGCCCTAAAATGTCGTGCTGCTGTTCTCAGCACCTCTCCTACTCAGCACAGATATGAGGGGTCTGGAAATGAACGTGATCGTCCACACACACTGTCCCAGCAGCTTGTAGGAGAAGGGCTTTTACTTCCCAACAGTGATCACAATAATGAGACAGGCCAAAATCACCCCGGCTTTTGCCATATCACATTTCAAGGCAGAACTATCTGTTGCCTCTCAGGCAGTCTTTAGGTAGGGAAAGTAAGCTGTGCCTGAAAATAAAAAATAAATGTGTTACTGAATTTTAAGCAGGACTTTGCACTGAGGATAAATCAAGTTTCAAATCATATGAGCTGGCTGTAGCCAGCACCAGCAGTGGGATGTCTGGGGAAGGCTAATACTAGAATTCCTTCCATACACTTGGCACTAATTCCCATTGAAAATCGTTGAAAATTGTATGAGTTGAAACACACTAATATTTTTCTGGAAGTTTTTTGTGTCTCATCAAACATCTTCTCCCCCCAGGTTTGTCCTCACTGAACAGTGTAATTCAAAGGCTTTTTTATCAGTCACTGTGTTTGTGCCCATTTTCCCAGGAGAAATCTCTTTTCCATCTCCTGCCCAGGCAGTGCATCTCCCAGGGAAGCTTCCTGCTGTAGCTCTGTCCCCTCTGTGTCACAGGTCACAGTTACAACTGTCCCAGGGATTGAGTGGGGAAAAGTGGGAAGGACAACATTTCTAGAAGATTCACACTGCTCTGATGTTGGAAGCATCCATCCATTTCCTACCCAGATCCATTATTTTCAGGAGTCTCAGCAAAATTCCTGCTAGGACATGGGTTGGGAACCAGCTGCAAAGCACAGCTGGAGCTTCAGGCAATGTCCACACTAATGGACATCTTCTCTGCCAACACATCCAGCTCTGCCACGTCCAACATGCTCCAGGGACGTGGCTGAAAGCTCTTGTGAATCCCTGGTATAGATGTTCAGTAGCCTAAGGTCCATTTTAAAAGCCTTAATTCATGGAGTAGTTTGCCCAAAAAATTTCACAAGATGTCTGCTCCTGTCTCGATCTGTCCATAAGGAAAGAAGAATTTTGGCTGTTCATTCAGTTAAGTTAAACAGTTTTCCACTGCAGGCAATGCTCTGTGCCTCCCTGTCCTGTCTCTGTCTGCACGCTCTCTCCTGCCTCTGGCAGAGATGTGAAAAGGCTTCAAACGCTCCAAAATCTGGCCCTGATGCAAAAGCAGAGCTATTTATTTTCTCACTGTTCAACACAGGAATCTCTTCTGGGGGTGGTTATCGTTTAAGACTGAGATTCAAGGGATGCTGCACTGTGGTCTCAGCTTTATTCTCACTCAGCTGGATGTATTTCAGGGGTGGTGAGCATCAGGGCTTTGAGCAACCCTTGACTCCTCAGAGAGCCACACTGAAGTCAAAGGGCATCTTTGCTGAGTGAAGTGTTATTTCCAGGGGGACAGACACATCTACACCCTGGCTCAGCCTATTTTGTTTTGAATAGCTTATAAATACTCAGCTGCTGCAATAAGCTTATCATCTGAGAATCTCCCTTTTTTTTTCCCTTTCTTTTTTTCTTTTTATTTTTTACCTATTCGAGGTAAGTTGTTTTTAATCTTTGTGAGTGGAAACTGAAAAAAAAAAACCTTAGCCACAGAAGGAAAATGAAAAGATCTTTGAATTTTATTTTTTGCCTTAGGACTTCTAGGCAAGTTTGCAATTTTTAGCACCTGACAGTTACACCTTGCAGACAAACAGCTTAAAGCATCAATGCCTACTCCACATAGCAGGTCTAAAGCCTGGGGTTTGCAATGCACAGCTCTTTTCCTTTCATGCTCTAAGGGATGATTTTAGATGAGTTTAGCTAAATCAGAAAAAATTCTCCCCTGTTGGAGGTATTCATAATCATAAAATCATAGAATATCCTGAGTTGGAAGGGACCCACAAGGATCAAATCAAAATCCAACTTCTGAAATAATCTCAAAGAAGTGTTTGGGATGACTGTCTCATTCATTTAATTGAGCCTCTGGATAAGGTACGTGAGTTAGACTGACATGGTGCAAACACCAGCCCTTAGGTTGCTTCTCACTGTTTTCTGGGGTCACTGCTGGTCAAACAGAAATGTGACATAACTTGCTTGTCCCCCTCAGCCAATATTACTGCAAGAGCAGGAAAAAAAAAAAAGAAAAAGAAAAAGAAAGAAGGTGACATTAAACCAGCTAAAAAAATCTCAAGAGACCTGTCAATCAAGAAAGATATTTACTGAAGCTTCTATTGACCCATATATGCTCTTATCTAGAAACCTTTATCTTCTAAGACAATGTTGACTAACAGCTTTTCCTTTACTCTTGTTTCTATCTTAAAAGAATAACAAATAAGCTTAATTCTTCACAAAATCTTTAGCAAATGCCTTTTAAGCCTAACACAATGGTAGTTATTTTAAGAAGGATGGCTAAGCACTGCAACACTTTTATATTTTTCTGTCTTCGTTTTTCATATTGGAGCACTTAATCACAGTTAATCTTTGTGCACAAGGAAGACACATTAACTTTGTTTGCACAGGACTGATATAAAAGCTTTCAACTCCTCTGTTCCTGTATTCATCTCCCTGGTAAGCTTTACCATTTTAAATAACAGATAAAGGAAATGCTAAAGATTCAGTGATACAGTCTATCCTTGCTCAAGTAACTGCAGGAACTAAACTTGTAAGAAAACTTGGAGCCAGCCTGAAGCTGAGCATCTGCAAATCCCACCGGGAGGTTTTTTGTGGACGAGAAGGGCAGGGTTTATAAGGTTGTATTCAAAAATAGCAACCTAGAAGATGCCAGTGGTTAGGACAGGTGAAGGGAGACCACCTCCCTGTAAAACTGGGGCTTTTAGATGTCTCTGCTCTCTGCAGACACACTGCAGCCACCTCCTGACATTTGTCTGAGTGTCCCCTCTCTGTGCTTGCTTCAAAGCAAACAGTAACCACAAAACCTTAGATTTGTAAAATGTTTTAGGTTGAGAAGGACTTTAAAGCTCATCCAGTTCCAGCTCCCTGCCATGAGCAGGGACACCTTCACTGTCCTGGGTTGCTCCAAGCCCCATCCAAGCTGGCCTTGGACACTTCTAGGGATGAGGCATCTTTTCTGGGCAATAGCTTGTTAAACAGTCTTGTTTTGATAGGGTTATATTCTCCAAGGCTGTGAAACTGGGGCTCCACTTAAATCAGTGAGTCTGAAATAGAATTTCTTTTGGACTGACTCTGATAAGGGAAATGGTAATTTAAATGTCCTTTATGGCCTCTTTATTCTGCCAGAGCAATAAAAGGGGGTGCTTGCTTACACCCCAAATTGCCCTGCTTAATTATCTTGTAAGAATAAAAGTAATAAACCCTTTGCCTTCTCCCTGTCCCAGTCACACCTACCAGAGCAGACCTGCTGTTATAAATGTACCAGTGTGGGACAGGAAGAGAATTAGAATGCTGTGGCTTGGGGGTAATGGCTGGAAGGAGAAAGTTGTATGTTAATTCATTAAGTAAGACCTGTTCCTGGGATTTTTTTTTTTTGTCTGATTATATAGGTATGAACTTAAACTACTGAACTCAGGAGAAATTCTGAGCTCTTGGGGCTGGATGCATGCCATGTCCACATGATTCCATACTGGAGGAGTCTCAGAAGTGCACAGGATCCCGTGTGCATTTACTTGCACAGGAAAGAAGCTTTGACATGGGGAACAGAGATGGTTCCTCATGGTGGCACTTGGGACATGGCACGTGCATGGAGCACATCCTTGGATTTCTCTAGGAAAACTTAAGAGGTAAAGAGAAATGGGAAACAGAAGAGATCCCATAGCAACTTCAGTAGATATTAAAGCACAGCTAGAAATCCTCCTTTGCTGTCTTTTGCCAAGCCTGCATCCTGTTTTGTGTTTGCTAGGATCCAGCAAAACACAAGTGGTACAGGTTGCTCCAAAATTTCTCTGTGTCTGCCCAGACACTTCTGGGAGCTGTTCACAGAGACCAAACTGAAAAACACTGTGCATATTTTGGCCAGGAGCCATCTTAGCTTGCTATGAAGTGCTGTAGTATAAATAAATATATACGTGCAAACAAATGCATAAAGAACAATTGTTTGGTGGTCAGGAGAAGCAAAGCTGCCCTTTCATCCCAAGATGAGAGGACATTAGATCGGGCTGATAAGCAGGTAGACTGCTGGCTGTTGGGTCTTTTTGTTTCCCCTTTACTTTCTGTTTAGTTTCAGTTGTACTGAAACAACTTACAAGAGGCCTGAGTAACCACTATGCTGACCAGGCATCTGGTAGGCTCAGAGGTCTGAGAGACAAAAGGTTACACTCAAGGGACATGTCTGTGACAACAAATAGACCATGGCTCTGAGGGGAAATGGCACAAAATTAATCAACCATAGAGATTCTTTCTGTCCCTTGTTTCAAAAAAGTTCTGCCTTCCCTGCACTGTTCATTTCCTACATATATTATAGAATCATAGAAGATGCTGAGTTGGAAGGGACCCACAAAGATCATCAAGTCCAGCTCCTGGCCCTGTGCAAGACAACCCCAAGAATCACACCAGGAGTGCCTGAGAACATTGTCCAAACAATCCCTGAACTCTGGAAGGGTTGATTGGTGCTGTGACCACCTTCATGGAGAGCCTGTGCTGAGTGTCCTTGGAGGTGCTCTAAGACATGTCTTGCCTCTTGTTGTTGCTCAGAAGACCATAGGTCTCCCACACATCCCAAGTAATTTCTGACTATGTGGTGCAAATGATATAGATATTCTGGGGTTTTACTCCAGGTAAGTGGCCAGCTGGATGAAGGTCCTAGAAAGTACAGTCTCTACTAGCAAGAAAACTGATTAGTGGCCCAACAAAAGTATCTGCTTTAAGGTGAGCTGAGTAAATTTTAAGAAGCCACTGACAAGACTGCTGGCTTCCCACCAGCTGCAGTGGGATTTCACAGGTCATCAAGTAAACACCTGAATTTGGATACCTTCATCTGTGAGCTAAATCTCATTCCAAATTCCTACTTGAATATCTAATACCACTTGAAATGCATGAGCTTGTTCGTGGATCTGACCATGGATATCTAAGGCTCTATATCTTACCCGCTTTGTAACAATAAAAGAGTAAATATCAGAAAAAAATCCTTAGAAATAAGCTTCTGAGGCAGCTTCATGTGCAGTACAGATAAGGCAGAAGAACCACTTTTTGCTATATTCTTCTTTTCAGAGTGCCCTGTTCTAGTCCTCTAGGACAGGCAACTTTGTCTCCTGGGGAAGCAGGTAGGTGAAGAGATTTTTATTGCAGATATTGTTCATTTCTAGCTCCGTATCCTAATGACTGCAGATTGTTTGTCAATTGGTTTTGTAAAAAAAAAAAAAAAAAAAAAGAAAAAAACAACAACAAAACAGGCTCCTTGGGTTTCTACAGATTCCCAAAGGAAGTTTTAGTTCATTGGCTGTGGGTATCATCCTACAGTGTCTGAATACTGGTGCTACTGGTTGGGTCTTGGAAGGGATTCAAAGGCAACATTGTACAAGAGAACTTCACAGGTCCTGGCATGTTCGACAGTGGTGGGTAGTGGGGTTGCTTAATAAAGCAGTTCAGTTCAAAGTGGAGGCAGAGGGAGTGTAGGCTCATAGATCACAGCACACATGCTAGCCCAGAAATGCCAGGGTATTTCAGTTGTCATTAAAACATGCAGGTACATGAATTATTGGTGGAACGAATCATCCTGTGATGCCTGAGCACGGAGCCAATAGAGGCAAAACACTTCCAATATTTAGCAAGTTTGGCAAAATTGTTTAGCTTGGAAGTTACTGAAAGCCATATTCATTTTAATTAGCCTTCCAGTGTACTGGCAACAGGTCTGGTTTATCTGTGCTCAGACCCCCTCCAAGATAGATGTTTTTCAGGTCCCACACATTGAATTTTGGAAGCAACTTGAGGAATTATGAATGTGAGGGATGGATGCGACTTGTCTAAATCAGGCAAGATGTGGGTGGGCTCTTTCTCAGCTGTCTGGCAAAGCCAGTTCTTGACACTCTCCCTCATATCCCACCTGCCATTCTAGGGCTGGGTTTTCAATAGGGCACAATAAGGTGTTTGACATAAAATCTGGATGCTGCAGATTCTGAATATCATCACAGGACTCTCAGTTTTTAGGGGATGAGACGTTCAGCAAGGGACACAGAGGGGCTCTGGATGCTGTGTTCACACCACCTTCTGTGTGTGCCCATTTGCCTCAGGACCAGTGAGTGATTTGCATTACCCTGGTGTCCCCACCCATCAGTGCTGTGGAGTTCCTACAGAACCCAAAGGAAGCACTCCAGTAGAAAGCTGGGAGATTATTAGGACTATATTCAATTTCTGTGGCCCTTGAAAATGGAGATCATGATTAAAAGACCCGATTTGTTTTTCAGAGGGAAGCAGGGAGGACTTGGCTTTTTTCCTGTTGTTGTAATCTCCCTTCTCTACTTTGGGATGTTCGCGAGATAGAAAACCTTGGTATGAAACTCCCTCGGATGAAAAATAATTAATCTTTCATCATCCCTCATTTGCATCTATCTCACTACCAGCCCAGGAATGCTGGTCTAAACAGAGACAATCTCAGAAAACAGACAGGTAGACAGGGGGAGTAACAATGTGGACTTCATCTTAGACATCAAAGCAATTGTTAACTGAGTTCTATTTATAAAGTTGGTAGATTTTCAATGCTCTTCCACAGAATGAGATAGACAATTAAAGAGTGGAGGTTTTGTGTCGATGAGTAAGTAAACGCTTCATTTCTAAAATTATTTGTCTTAAATGAGTTGCTTAAGGTTCTGTTTATAGTCTTGGAGTGCTGGAGCACTGTCACACCTCCGCTGGTAACATCTACCCTCGGGGACTTGAGGGAACAGCATTTGGCCATGTGCTTTTTCTCCAATAACTTATTAGCACACTTTGCTTCCCAAAGCACACTGTTTTTTTCTGACATAGCATGAGAAAAAGGAACAACTTTAGGTTCCACATCTTTAGGCCAAAATCCTGAATGACAAGATTAAATGTTTTAAAATTAAATGTTTACAGGAATTTTTAACACTGAACATGGAAGCTTGTGTTTGAGGAATAACTCAGGGTGGGGGAAGTGCAGAAACTGAGATTTCCTGGTCCAGCTATGGATAAACTGGGAAGATGAAGGAGGTAGGACATAATGGGGAGAGGAGCTGCTCACAGTAAAGCAGCTTATGGTCTCCAGTTCTAGAGAACAGGATTTTTCCACCGGATTTCTTTCCCAACAGGGAAATGTAACTAGCTCCATCTGGGACTAATTATTCACCTGGTGAAGGAAAACAGGAACTATAAACTGTTTTAAGGGTCCTGCTTCTCTTGCTGTAGCATTTCTTCAGCGATGACTTCAGACCCACTATGGGGAAAAGGGAGAACTGCTTGCAAGAAACACTTTTGCCTTTGTTTATTCTTGGTGGCCTCAAGGAATGGATCAGACCAGCTTAGAGCAATATCCAAGCTGCACTTTTTCTCCCTGATGTTCATTTCCATCAATACAAGTAGCACTAGCTTCTATGACTCCTGAAGAAAATCTCCTTTTTTTTTTTTATAGTACATCTCTGAGTGGTGAAGATGAGTTCAATGATGTGGCTACCTAACTGCTCTAGATCAGAAAGCAAATAAAAGAGAACACAGAAATATCCCTTGGTAAATTTTCATATTGTCCTTAAGGTAATCTCAGAGGTGGATTCTATTTTTTGAGTATTTGATTTCACAACCATCACCTTGAAGCCTCCCTGTTTGGAATTGTGAAACAGAACTGGGAATCTGGTTATTCCAATGTCAGAAAGGAACTCAGGTCAGATGTATTGAGCCACGTATGTTCAACACTAGGCTCTCAATATAGCTGGGAGGAATGGGTACAGAGGGGAAGAGCTGTGTGTTATAGCTAACAGCAAACAAGAGATACCTTGGAAAAAACCCTGGGAATAATCATGCAGTGATACTTCCTCAAACACCCTCCCAGGTGTCAGCAATTTGCATCTGAACCAAAGGGGCTGCCTTTTTGTTCAGTAGCCCTGGGGGTTTTTAATTCCCTGAATTTCTCCAGCAGCCCGCTGGACCCAGGTAAGCTATTGGTGAAGGTTTGTTACTCTCACCTCTGGAGACCACATTGCAGCTCCTGTCTTGCTGTGAATTTTCACCTGCCATGTGCTTCTGGTAGAGCTGATCTGGTGTGCAGGAAGCAACAGCCATGGGTGTGAAGCATGACAGCAGTGGGAGAGGCTGTACTGCAGGGCTTTGCTGCAGCTGGGCTATCACCTGGCAGAACCCCACACTCAGGAGAGGTTTGCTTGGAGGTGTTTTCCCAATGACACCTTGGCTATGGGAATCCTGGCCTATGGAATGCCTCTTTGGAGACCAGCATCACAGAACCAGTTATAGAGTTTTATATGGAATTTATTCACCATGGTGAATAAGGTGGGTGACATGGAGCTTGACAGAAGCACAAGTCTTGGGGGAAGTGTCTGAAGTGGGTGACAGTGTGCTCTGGTCCTCTCTTCTCCTCCTCCTATTGCCAAGCCCAGCTGTGCCCACACAGCTTCCAGGGCTGATGTGCAGACAGCAATTTGAACATTGCCAGATAAAAAGCAGTCTGTCTCACACCTCTTCTTCCAAAAGCAGCACCAAAGCAGGAAGGAGGAGTGAAGGACCTGGATGTAGATAAGGGTGGGTTCTGCCTCTAAGAAAACATGTATGGAATCACTAAGTTGTTTACTTAATGTCTTTATGAATTTGGAAGGCACTCCCAAAACACTCCCTCCACACAACCTTGCCCTTCCCTCACATCCTCAGCTTGGAAGATGCCTAACAGGAGGCTGGCGTGGACCCCAGTGATGCACAGACCTGCGTGGGGTGATCATGCCAAAAAATATTTTCACCCCTCTACACCTTTCTCATATGTACACCTCATATCCCAGCAGCCAAGGCAGATGAGGAACTCTGAAGGCATTCCCATTCCCTCTCCTATATACCCCTGTCAGCCAAGCATCTTGCTGAGAAAGACAAGGAGCAAGCTGAGGTGTCACCATGAGGGCTGTGTCCCTATCCTCCCTCTTGCAAACACAAAAGTCAAGAATCCTCCCTAAACCAGCCTCTGAGAGGAATGGGTTAACCTGGGAGGTAGTGAAAGCCACATGAGAACTACACAGGTGCAGCAACAGTTTTTATTTGGTAAATATCAGCTCCCCAACCCAAGAGGAGGCCCATGAAAGAAGATGCCTCTTCTGCAAATAGGAAGAGTGTGGTTAGGAGCACTTGCCGAGCTAATAAAGGCTGTTGAAGCTTCAGCTTCCGTTGGTGGTTAACCCCGTGACACTGCTCTGCTCCTCTGAAAACAGCACCTGAGTGGTACAGGGCTAAATTTTGTTAGATATCAACATGGTTTTTATCACATTACCCTGGCAGTGGGCACACAGCTGAAAGGCACTGCTCAGTGGAGCAGGGGTTAATCAGTACACAACATTGCTGCATGGGACAGTGCTTGGGTCAGCTGGGGAAATCCAGGCTGTCCCTGCCCAGGGAGCAGCTGCTGGGATGGGTGCAGGGCAGAGAGCCATGGTGCAATAGGAAAATGGTTGCCCTTGTGGTTAAAACCCGAAGCTTGATGACCTACTTCCTAGCAAAATTGTTCTTTTTTGGGTCTGTTGTTTTTTTTCCTGCTTCTTGAGGAGGAGTGCTTGGATTGAATAGATGAGATGTGCAGCTCTCTGTCTGTGTGAGATGAAGGTTGGACCTTGGCTCTGCACCAGAGTCACCTCAGCCTGCAACGCCCATGTTTCCTCCAGGCCAAGGCTCTACAGGTAAATAGAAACTTCAGAGCAGGATGGAGCCTGAGCACTGAGCTGATTTCTGCATTAGGAGCTTTTTTGCATCTCAAGCCCAGAGCCCTTTTGCATCCACAGGACTGATTTTTGAGCAGACAGAAGTATATTAGCAAAAAACCTACCCACTAGAGTGTCCCAGCTCTAAAGCTGCTTCACAAGCTCAAGGGCTTATTTTTTTCCTCCAGGAGTAAGTAATGTCAAAATTAGGAGGAGGATGTTACATGGAACTGGTATCACCCTACCCCATGGTAACATCCAAAATTACCATCACATCCTCTCCTGAGTTGGGAATGCTGCTCTCTTTCATCTGCTGTGAAACCCCAAGCAGCTATGTGAGGGGTTTGCCTGGTTCACTCTTCATAAATATATCTCTATTTTCTCCATCCCTAAGCATTGCTAAACTGTATTTCAGATACTGAGGAAGATGACGGAAAAGAGTCTGCAACAGGCCTCTGTGAAGGTATTTTTATTTAGGGTAGAATATGTATATTTTAATCAGAATTTTCTTTGTCTGCAAAGCATCACACACACCCCCATGGCTCTGTAGGCACACTACAATCTTAATATTGCTTCAGTTCATGTTTCACTCACTCCACATCAGTGAAGTGGTGTCTACAGAGTTGCAGTCCACTTGCAGGCTGGTAAACAGCTCCCTGGAGGTCCTCCTTCATCTGGGCCAGCTCTGCTCTGCAGAGGTCCAACACAAAATGATGGGGTTTAGCACTACCTCATGGCAACCCAGCAGAAATTTTCTCCTCACTGCAATAAGGCAGGATTGGGGTGGGCTGTCATATGCTGCAACAGATCCAGGCTGATCCTATTTGACATCCCTTAGTGTTCAAGGCCAGGTTGGATGGGGCTTGGAACAACTTAGTCCAGTGGAAAGTGTCTCTGCCCATGGCAGGGACGTTGGAATGAAATTTTCTCAAAGATCCCTTCCAGTGCAAACCATTCTGTGTTTCTGTGACTTTTATTTCTCACACCTTCACTGCAGCTGTCCATGGGCTGTGATAAACATCCTTTCCCCACCCCTTCTTTCTCTCTCCCCTGTTGTCCTCTCCCATCCAACATCTCCTTTGTACAGCTGGGCTCTTCACAATGCTGGTTTCTCCAGGCATTAACTTATGAATGGTACAGGCAGCACCTTGGAAATTTACCCCTATGTGCCAACTTCCTGCTATGTGAAACACCTGCATTTAACAGCAGAGAAAGAAAACAACCACCACAGTAAACCTTGGGTAAAACTGGTTTCAATTAGGAGCTTTAATTGCAATGAAACTGAAAGGAACTCTGCTTATATGAGCTCTTCTCCTGCTCTCTCCCCACCGCCCTTCTCATTCCCTCCTGTATGGGTGAAGCATCACATCTCTTCAGCCCCCACCCAGACACACATCATCCTCACAAGTGGGCCAAGTACCCAAATCTCTGCCTTCTTTCTCATTTTCCCTCCTCACAGCTGAGGTGAAATCCCAGCTACAGACTCTCATGGCTACAATTGACCTTCAGACACTTTGGCACTATTCTTTCTGTACCTCAGGCTGGTGCTTCTCACCCAGTCACCCTTACAGTGAGCCCCAGAGACCCTAGCTTGTTTTCCTTTCCTCTCCTCGTCTTCCCTCAGTTTTGGGATGCCAGCCACCACACAGATAGCGTACCTGACCTCCTGACTGAACGGAGCGAAACAGGGGCTGCAAACTTCCACACACATTTCCCCCTCCCCGTGTTGTAAATATTCTCCATGCAGGAAGACTGAAAGCTACAATTTCTCCATTTTAACCCAGTTCTGCTCAAGGTGTGGCTATTTCCATATTTCCATCAACACAGTTTCGTGTCTCTTGGCACAGTGAGCATGTTGCCATATGCAGTATCGCGTCCACAGGTGTTTCGGCCCCTGCCACACTAAGGAGGTGAGAGGAGATGGTTCGGACCCGTCACACCTACATTTCATCATAAAAATGTTAATGGATCATTCCAGAAAGTCTCTGCAATCTTTTCACTTGCTTTTACTAAATGCTGTGTTGGACATTCTTGGCACCAGCATGGCCTGTTTGTGCCTTGTTTCTGCCTCTGGAGAACTGGAGTTGGGTTATGTGCAGCATTTGTTCTCAGCTGCAGGGTTCTGCAGACTCCAATTTCCCCTGTCATTCAACATTAAACTGCTGGACTTTCCACTCTTCCAGCAGGAGATCCTGGTGATGATGGCTGTGGTGGCAGGTGGTCTTCCTCCTGGTTCTCTGCATTAATGTGTTAAATGACTACCAGACCCAAGTGGCAATAGGACCCCCCAGTCACAGAAGGTTGAAATTAAAAACTCAGAGATGCCACCACCGTGTGTGAATCCAGGGTGCCTGGGTTTATCTCTCTTTGTTTTCGGCTGCTTTGAACTGTATACAAAGATATATATATATAGTAACCTAAAAAAGACCCTGCATAATTGAGTTAACTGCTACTATTGTAAGGTTGTATGGTTTGCTCAATAGCTTTGTTGCCCATGTCCTCCTTTTGGGAAGAACTGCTTCTTGTTGTCCTTGCTCCTTAACGGCCTCTTCCATCCTGGTTGCTGAGGTTTATCAGCACAAACTGATGAGAGCAAAAGTGAAGGTGGATATTTACCCTGAAGAACATTTCCCTAGGAGAAGGCAGAGTATCATTGCTGGAGCAAAGCTGTGTTTCTTTAGCTCATGCCAGCACAGGACCTAGAAAACAGGCACTAGAGCCTAAATTCCTTTCAGCAGAGATGAGTTGCAGCAAAATTTTCATCATGTAAGGAGGGACTGTTAACTTCCAGTAGGGTTGAGGAGAGAGCAAGTAGCTTCCTGGGATTCATACAGATTTTGAGGGAACTGAAGGATCACCCCTCCTCTGCTGTGGATGTGGGGATGGTCCCTCTCAGGTGTTGCAGGTGGGCACTTAGGGATATAGGATGCAGCTGCATCCCCTATCCAGCAAACACACAAGCCATTGGGTGAGTTGCAATTCCTAGTTGTGTTTCTTCATGCCTATACCACCATCACCTAGAGGAAAGTGCTCTTTCCCTTCTGTGTCAAGGAACCTTTTTTTCAAGGAAGCAAAATGAGACTCATGTGAGGCAGCCAGGATGAGAGTGCCACCTTTCTCACAGCAAAACCTGTCAAACCCTTGCTGCTCATGACACAGCCAGGAAGGCAGCAGAGCCAGAGCTCGATGGAGCATTTTCCCAGCAGAAAGTTTTATCTGCTGGTCTCCCACAGCACTGGGTGCGCGTGGTAAAACCGAAATCTTCCTCAGCATAGCTGAGCTTCCTCACCGTGGTTGATGTGCAGTGAAAGAAGGGATTGGTGTGTGTTTGATCTCTGAGAGGTCCTGGTTTGCCTTGCACTGCAGCTGATGGGCTCAAGATGTGAAACTCCCATCCGTGCTGTGGCTGAGCACCAGCGTGTGGCAAACAGCAGCCATGGGGCACATCCCTGCCTGGCTGTGACCTGTCCTGGAGATGGGGAATTGCAGCTGGACATGGCTAAAGTCACTACCCCTGCTCACCACAGCTCCCACTTCAGACATATTCTCTCTTCTCACACTTGTTTCTTTATTTGCTTTAGCAGAGGTGGTACATGTCACACTAGTTTTTGAGCAGACACTGGGGAGCTGGAAGCCAGACTGGCAAAAGGATCGTTTGTGTGATTTTTTTGCAACTGTGAGGAGGAAGTTTGGCACTGGGCATGGAAATGGAAACAAAATAAGATTTTCCCCCTCCCAGATTTCTGTGGCAGCTTGGTCCTGCTCTTTCTACTTGTTGTAAGACTCTGTTTCTCCACCTGGGAAATGAGAAGAGATGCTTGTATTTTCATCCAAGATACAGATGGCCACTCGCTGCTGTGACTCAGCTTAAGATTAGGCTGTGCATGCCATAAAAATAGGGGAGAAATACAGAAGATGTTATCATGGAATTAGTGGGCCTTAGCACCCACAGTTTTCGTGCATTGACACCAGCCAAGTACTTTCAGTGTGCACAACTTTCCTGTGAGACTACATCGATGGGACAGGAAAGAAATTTTTGGGTCATCAGCTTCAGTCCCTTGTGTCTGCCCAGTCATCTTTACCCTTTCCTCTAACAAACTTCTCAGGTTTTCACCCTGTGCGCTGCTCTTAGCAAAGCTCTTCCAGATCCATATTCCATTTTGGATTAGCCTCTTTTTCCACTATTGCTTGGGAGGAGAATGTAAAAAATCAAAACAAGAAAGACTGAAAGTCAAATCGCTCTCTTTCTCATGGTGTAAGATCCTGCACATGGGTTGGAGCAATCCCAAGCACAAATACAAGCTGGGTAGAAACGGGATTGAGAGCACTCCTGACTTGTGGGTGTTTATAGATGAGAAGCTTGAAATGTCCCAGCACTGTACCCCCAGAAAGTTCTACCATCTCCTAGGCTGCATCAACACAAGTGTGACTACCAGGTCGAGGGAGATGCTTTTCCTCTTCCACTTTGCTCTTGTGAGAACCCTCCTGGAGTGCTGCATCCAGCTGTGGGACATCCAATTTAAGAAAGGTGTGGACCTGCTGGAGACAGTCAAAAAAGGCCACAAAGATGCTTAGAGGTCTGGAACACTTCTGCTGTAGAGACAGGCTGAGGGAGCTGGGATTGTTCAGCTGGAGAAGAGAAGGCTCCAGAGAGCCTCCTTTATGGCTCCTTCCAGTATCTAAAAAAGCTACAAAAGAGTTGGAGAGGAACTTTGTACACAGACATGTAGTGATAGGACAAGGGGATATGACTTTTAGCTGACAGCAGGTAGATTTAAATCAGATATTAGGAATATAAATTTGTGACTCTGAGGGTTTTGAGCCTGTTACCCAGAGAATGTGTGGATGCCCCATCCCTGCAGGTGCTCAAGACCAGGCTTTGAGCAACCTGGTGTAATGAAAGCTGTCTCTGCCCAAGGCAGGGGGTTGGAACTGAATGATCTTTAAGGTCCCTTCCAACCCAAACCATTCTCTGATTCTATGATCCTTGTCAGTAAGGTGTTTTATATCTGAGAAGAGATGTCTGCACCATGAAAAACAGAAGAACACAACACTAAGCAAAGCTGGTGCAGCCACGTTAACTTTGCTGCAGTGCACTGAAGGAATCCCTTTGGATTATGCCAAAAGCTGAGCACGTTTTGTTGAGTTTGCAGTTGGGTGTAGAACCATTTGAGAAGGAAGTCCTTCCTGTAGCCAGACTTTCATGTGCAAAGCAAACCTGGCCTGGCTTCACCATGGGCTTAGCCCTGTTTTCCCCTCACCCAGCTTTGGTCCCCCACATTCTGGGTCCTTTGCAGCCAAGCATTACCAGGCCATGTGTTTTGAGGAACCCTCAGGAAGGTGAATGAGCTCAAGTGTGAAGTCACTGTTCACTGGCTAAAAACATTTAGCCCTTGTGGGGATGCTCTCATTCAGTAATAAAGTCACCTTACATTGCTGTAGCTAAATCCTCAGAGGAGGATTAAGCACTAAAGGCATTTTAATCCTAAATGAGAGCCTGCACATATGTTTTAATTTATGGGCACTGACTTCACACCTGTCGTTAGCTGACTTGCCTGCACTTCCCTGTATGTCCCTGTGTAGGAAAGCTCTAATGAGATGCAAGAGGAATTTGGGTGATGCTGTTGTTATTAGTTCTCTTTTTGAGGTTTCTGTAGTTTGGGTTTCAGTGCATTCTTTGTGGTTTGAGTGGGGTTTTTCCCCCCTTTTTGCTCTTTTCAGGCATCCTTTCAGTTTTGGTATACAGCATGTTTGATTAGAAGAATTCCAGATGGAAGAATTTTACCTTCAAAGAAACATGTGCTTTTTGGCCATTAGAATAATTTTGAATCCTGATGGGAATTGATATGAAGCAGCCTCCACCTGTGGTTTGGAATAATTCTTTGAATGAGAGGAGACTCATTCCTTTAAATGTACATTTCTTCATAGAAATTCATAACTCTACGTGCTCAGTTAAGCTACTGAAGTTACCCAATTGGAACCCTAATGCTCTGTCTATAAAACATTGAAAAAAGTAATTTTTTCTGGGTTTGGTTCATATTAAAAAAATCTTTGGAGAAGTCTCTCTCTTTGTTGGCTGAAGACTGGAGTGCAGAAACTAATGAGGACAGACAGACACCTAAACTTTGTTAGTGCAATGATTCCACAGTGCTGGAATCTGCTTTTTTGCTTCCAAGAAGGAGTTCAACCACGGCATTCGTAAGGGGGAATCAAGACCACCTGCACTGTTCTGTCATCAGCTGGAGCTCCTTGACTCTGAGGTGACCACACAGAATGAAATGTGGGCAGAATTAGGTCATGCTAATGCACCAATAGCTTTCCTGGCTGGGAAATTCTGCGTTAGCTTTCTAAGAACATCCAACAGCACCCATTATCCTGAAAGTTGATGTCTGTGGGGAGAGGGAAGTGGATAAAGTACTGCCAGCCTGATGGAGGGTTTGAAGCACAAATCTTATGAGGAGTGGCTGAGGAAACTGGACCTGTTTAGACTAGAGAAAAGAAGGCTCGGGGGGACCATATTGTTGTCTAAAACTCCCTGGATTGAGGTTGCAGTGTGGGGGAAATTGGTCTCTTCTCTCAAGTAACAAGCAATAGCACAGGAGAAAATGGCCTCAAGCTGCTCCAGGGGAGGCTTAGATTGAATATTGAGAAGAATTTCTTCACTGAAAGAGTTGTCAAACACTGGAATAAACTGCCTGGGAAGTGATGGGATCTCTGTCCCTGGAAGTGTTGGAAAACCTTGCAGATGGGGTACTTAGGGATATGATTTAGGGGTAGACCTGGTAGTGATGGGTTAAGGGTTGGACTTGATGATCTTGGAGGCCTTTTTCAACCTTAGTGATTTTATCATTATGTGAATTTATCAAAAGACATCTGTGGCTCCAGATGCAGTGGTACCCAACAGATAGGATTTTGGTTTAGAACTGAACTGGGAACAAAGGCACAGCCTCTGATCCTGCTGTGCTTTGGTTTTCCCAGCTGTTAAATAATATCTGTTCTCTTTGCTTTGAAAACTCTGTCGACACTTGATGAATCTCAGGTATTTCAGGAGTGATGATTTGAAACATGAATAATTTAGTCTTCAAGATAAATCTTTCTCCCTCTCTTAACTACCTAGGGAGCCAAAAGAGATGAAATTTTCCATTTGGACTAGAGATTTGGCTAGTACTGAGCCCTGATTTGGGTTCTGGGTTATAAAGTGAATATTGCTATAATAATGATGATAAAATAATTATTATAACCTGCTCAACATGACATATCATTCTGCATGTAAGGTAAGTGGATACACCTTCCCATTTGTTGTTATCATTGTTTACTAATTATTCCTGTAGCGAAAAATGTTCATTGCTCCATGGAACTAAAGGAGAAGGGGCTTAGGCTGAAACTGCCTCTCGCTCATAATCACTTTCATCCACTAAAAAGGAGGGAAAATAGCCAAGATTCTCTGCTCAAAGGATTGTTTGGTTTTGATTTTGCTGTTGCTGATTACTTTATAAAGTCTTTAGGGCAAGTCTAAAATGTTCTCACCTACTCCCTGATACCTGGAAATCAGTATAACCTGGTCAATGACTCTGAGCTTTTCCAGGAGTTGATCCTCTTCTTTGCAATGTATGAACTGTTGCCAGATTTTAAGCATGTGAGTGGTAGTGCCAGAAAGAGTGGACTTCGTCTGCCCTTAGAGCAAAGTGCACCCTTTCAAGGATTTTTATAGAATGGGTTGCTCTTTATTTCTAAATAATCAGGAAATTTGAATTCTATTGTTCATCAGCAATTCTTATAAAGCATTCTAAAAGCAACAGAAAAGCCCAATTTCCACATGAAAACATATTCAATTACACACCAGAGGAGCAGAAAAACAATCTTTAAACCATTGCAAGATGTAAAAACACACAATCCCTTCTTTAAGAGGTGCCGAAGTATCTTTCAAGTGACCATCAGCATTTAGAGCTGAAAGCTTCCTAGGCCTTGAGGCATTTAAACACAGACTTCCCCTGAGTTGAGAAGTCTGGCACTTTCATTTTAAAGTAATAATTAAATTATTATTTAAACTAAATCTTGAAGTGACATGTTATGCTGCAGGACAAGCAGGTCAGTGTTGCAGGGAAATGAGAACACGCTGTTGCGAGCATCACTTTTCTGCTCCTCCTTGTGTCATTCACTCATTTAAATCATAGAGCTCAGCAGACCTCAAAACAATTTACAAAGGAATTACTATAAATTACACTCATCCCTGGTTTTACAGAGAGGGAAACTGAGGCAGAGAGAAATGAAGTAGCTTGGCAAGTTTCTGCAGCAGGGCTGTTGCAGAGGCAGGCAGGATCCAGATCCTTGGGCTCATTGTGGACGTCAGGCTGTCTTGTGTAACATTATGTGCAAAATCTGTATTCTCTAATTACTACAGACTAAATCCTAAGGAAATAATGAAACACAGTAATCCAAACTAATTGTACACCTTAGTTGTTTAAGCAATACAGGAGGTTTGACTGAATACTGTGCCCACTAAACCATATCACAAATGCGTTTGTAAATAAGAAAAAAAAGAGGGTTTTTTAAACATTTTCTAGATCTTTGATCAGTATGACTTTGAAGTCACAAGTGGGGGGTTGGAAGTGTGCTGTCTTTTGTCTGATCCCGAGGTTTCATACAACCCTGAGACTCTCATTTTCTGAGGGGAACTGTGAGGTTCTTGCTGCCATCAGGTTCCAGGGCTTCTATTGCTTTCAGCAGCACTAGGGATAAAATTTCTGGTTCGAAAAAACAATCCAAATCTCTAGTCCTCAACCAAATAAATCTTATGACAGTGTAATAAAAAATCCACAACCTCATCCCCAGGATCTGTCTTTATTCCATCTCGGCCCTTCAAGGAGGTGATTTCTGCACTAGCTTGCACAGATGTGTTTCGTGGTGTACAGACGTACTTAAAGGGAGGTGCATTTCTTCATGCCGTGGTGAATTTGGCCTTTAGGTAGCAAATTCTTCCCTCTCTTACACCACTACAAGCTCCTGCACTTTTTCTAGGGCAGGGAATGTCTTTATGTTCAGCACATGTGAAGGGCTGGGTGTACTGCGGTTCTGGGCCACAGTTTGGGGCTCCTAGGCACTACCACATGCTGCATAATTAATATTAGTAATGAATAATAATAATAACAGCTATAATAATAATAATGTCTGAATAGGAGGGAACCCCATAACCTTGCCCTTGGGTGCCTGAGTAGGAAGCACAAGCCAAGGCAATTCAAAAGAGACACCAACAGCAGGGTTGCAGCAGCCCCGGCAGCTGCTGGCTTTCCTAATAAGCATTATAAATGTGGCTGGGAGAGAGAGGCAGTGCACAGCAATTTCACATTACTAGGCTCCACGTACAGGGCAGTGTACCATCACCGATGGAGTCATTTCAGTCTCGACTGGAAAACCAGTGGGAATTACTGCTCTGGAACACTTTCCATTGAAGGGAGAGCAGCCCCGGGAGCAAGCTCTGAGAGCAGCATTGGGGTGTAAAATGAATTGCAAACAACTCTTGCTTTTATGTCTTCCATACAAATGCTTGAGTGATGAGACTCAGGCTATTATGGAAGGTTGCTCTGTGGTGCCAGCCAATTGGTTATCACTGGGGTGATTAACAGCTCTACCTGTCACCTCTTTATTCCAATGAACGGGGCCCACTTTGTGGGGAACTCAGTGAGGGTTCTGGCAGATCCCCACTGACCCTTAATTTGTTGCAGGATGCATCCTGAGGAGGTGCTGAGCATCCCCACCTTCTGGTGATGACAGTGAAATCAGCATCCCCTTGAGAAAAGACAACAAATGATTATAGGAATTTGTAGTTTTTTCTCCACTGTTACTGTTTTTATTCTACCTTCCTATCTAGACTTACAGTGGTTCCAGAAGGCTGTTTGGTACCTGGAGACAGAAGGAACCTGATCCTTATATCACTCTTTCAGGATGGTGTCCCTGGAGCAGAAAAGGCTTTTGATAGTACAACCTGTCCTTCCACAAGCAAAGCCCAGAATAAACATCAGCAGCTTAGCACTTATTTAGGCCCTCTGCTATGCAAGAGCAGCACTGAAGCTTTGCACTGAGGAATAAGAAAGGATTTGGCCTCATGTCTCAGTTCCAACGAGTCTCATGGTTTCCATTTAACCTGGCATTTATTGCCTCTCCCAGGAAGACCCTTGAAGACCCAGCAAAACAACTGTTGATGTAATTATTGTCTGGATAAAAAGCTTCAGCATGCCAAGCCAAATCCTGACCACTTCCAGTCTACCATAAACCCGAAGAAACTCTCTTGATTTTTTTGGCATTAT
This sequence comes from Acridotheres tristis, assembly GCA_037013685.1. Classification (NCBI taxonomy): domain Eukaryota; kingdom Metazoa; phylum Chordata; class Aves; order Passeriformes; family Sturnidae; genus Acridotheres; species Acridotheres tristis. Next base: position 4,286,865 of record CM072885.1, read on the forward strand.
TGGGAAAGCAAAGCCCAGCTCTTCAGGGCCCTTCCCAGTCATTCCTGGAAGGGTCAGTCTCTGCTCTGAAATCCACCACACCCTTGCTTTTGCCAGCAAACAGCTCCTAGGTCACAGCCATTAACCTACTGCCAGTGCAATTCAATCAGTTTTTATGCCCTTTCTCTTCTCTGATGGAAGCTTTTCCTGAACTTCACTCCTCTGATGTTTAGAAATCTTCAAATTTCCAGCCTTTTCAGCCAGTTTGTTCTTGTGCCAACATTGTCCTTTTGCTTAAATACCTCATTTCCCTCCACAGCGCTTGCCCACCTTCCCCTCCCTAGGATGTATTTATAGGGAGCAATCATATTCACTGCTAACCAGTGCCTGCTCAGCACCTTCCAGTATAGGTCCCTGGCATCTGTCTTATAGACAGGGCTTAAAGTGTTTCCTCTGTGTCTGAGCGCAAATAGAGTTCCCACCCTGTTCCAAACATGGTGCTTGCACATGCTGGATCTGGTCCAAACGGCCTCAGGATTGCCTATACACTTAATTTAAATGGCAACAAAAATAAATCTCAACCCAAGCTGTCTCATGGGACGGGCTCTTTGCAAACAATGGAGATCTGTGCCCTTCTCTTGGTTCCCTCTGCCCGAGAAAAAAAGGGCAACTCCAAGTTGCCGAGGCTGAATTCCCTTCCCTCCTCGCTGGTGCCCTCCCCCTGCTCTGCTCCCGGGGTCTCACTGGGGAGGGAAGCCCCTGCAGTGGTGCTGATAGGACTGGAGTTGTCTGGCTGCCAGGGTGAATCAGAACAGCTCTGTCTCTAACATCCCACCGCCTGTTAATTAATGCATTAATGAATTGCCTTCTAATTCCTATAATCATCCTTATTTTTGGGGGTGAGCAGGCTTTCAAGGTTGCACAGCTTGCCCAAGGCCACGTAAGAAGTTAGTGGCAGAGCCAAGAAAGAAACCTGGGTGCCCTGACTCCTGGGCTGGGCCAAATTGCTCTCCTTTTGGTAAAACATCCTACGCACCATTTCCTTTGCTCCAGCAAATGCGCTCGGTGCGACGAACCACCTTTTTTTTTTTTTTTTTTTTGCCTTACAGCAAGACTGCAGCAAAGCGTGTAACAAACTGAGATTTGAAGCTGCCTTCAGCAGTTCCTAATCTCTGCAAACGTTATACTCTTTGTGGTAAGGAGCTTGGGAAGCTCTCTCTGCCTCCTTTGTGAAGGCAGATACGTGGAACTGGCAGGGTATTGTTTTCACTTCTGAGTCAAGCTCGCCTTCTGTACGCAGATAAAACTTCCTTCAAAGTCAAGAAGAGTTTTGCTGAAGTGCATTAGCCCAATTTGTTTTTAACTTCTATGTTACTTCACTGACATAAACAAGTACAAACTAGTGCTAATGCTATAGGCAGCCAGTGCAGCTACTAGAAGGGGGAACTGGTTTGTGATCTGTTAGTGCATTGATGGGTAAACCATCCAGTTCTGATGATTTTCCTCTAATTAATACTTTTTTTTTCACTTGTTCACAGTAATGCTTGTTTTTGCACATCTAAGTTAAAAATAACCTGCCCTAACTTCATGCGTAAACATGAATGAGATTATCTTGCACTATGCTTGATATTATCATTATTATTTTTTGGTATTTCATTATCATTATTATTCAGAGTTCATCGCAGAGGTAATATTTCAAGACAAATTAGGCAGAATTTATATTGACCAAATCCATCCTAGAGCTGCTTCATCACCTTTAAGTGACTGATCTTGAAATGGTTTCATGGACTTTGCATATAAAGTGACATTCTTTTCAGTTTCCTGTGTCATTGTTACTCACCAGGGCAGCCCATCAAACAAGAATCTAAGTAACAGAAATATACATGTAATGTATTATATGGATTCATTCTTCCAACACACTAATATTTCCTGTGAGAGGTGGAGGACTCTCAATCTACATGTATGGTTATGGTTTTGGGTGGGAAATTTTCACCAGAAAAAGAACCTTTTTGGAAAGAACCTGTATATTTCAGTACTTTTAAATTTCTTTTAAAACATGAAAAAATCTGGAGTGGCACCAGCATGGCTGAGGGTCTTGATTATTTTCTGCTTACGACTAAAATTGAAGGTGGTCTCAATCTCGTATTAAAGTTTTTATAATACACCAAAATTCAACCGTTTTCTTCTCTGTATTGCAGAAGTGGGATTTTGAATGTCTTCTATTCAAAGTAGAAAACAGAACTGTAAAGTCCCACCTACCAAATGCAGAGATTTTAATCACTCCAAGATCTGCTCAGCTAGCAGCTTCTTGCCCAGGAGAGGACCAGCCTGGGGTGATAGGCTGAAAAGTGCTGTTCTCCTGCTTGCAGTCCTGCATGAGAGACAACACAGGAGGGCTGCTGGGGATTTATGGAGAAGAGTCCATGGAAGTCCTAAAGAAAGGGATCAGAGAAGGAGGCAGAAGGGAGGCTCCTGCCTGGTGGTGTGAAGATTGCTGATTCAGGGCTGCAGCCCTTGCAGGAGTTAGTGTGCTCTGCAGTGCGAAGGGAGCCAAGCCACTTATGCAATATTAATATTAATAACTGCTTTGCACTTCTATAGTGCCTTTCATCCGAGGATTTCAAAGCGCTTTACAAACATTAATTAATTAAGGCCCATAACACCCTGTGAGGTAATGCAAGTAGATATTACAGCTCATGCAGAGGCCAGAATTGCCAGCATTACAGGTATAATCCTCTAGCAAGAGTTAACTTATTCTTGAGCAAGCTTTCTTACTTATAGGCATAAACAGGCTTCCCTTTAACACTGAGCGTGTCTTTTTTTTTCCTTCTTCCCCTTGATCTGCCAGTCTTCACACAAGCAAAGCTCCCACTACGAGGCAGCCAAATGAGGTGAATGAGCAGTATTTCCATCTCCCAGCTCACTGCTTCCTCTTTGATCATCTGATAAAATTGTAGGATATTGAGAGGCTGCAGAGTTGTGTCACATATTAGTGTCCTGCTTCTGTGGGGTTTCCCTGTTCTAAATATAATTTGCACCAGGGAGATTAAAAAAGGAAGTGAACTAAAATATGTTTTATGGCACCTGCTTATCAGATGACCTCCCAACAACCTGCAGACATTAGCTAATGTAGCCCTTATTGCAGCTGGTCATAAATGCCATTAGTGCCATTTTAGCCAGGGATTTTTTAACCATTCCCAGCTCCTGTATTTGAGGACTGAGTTTGAGGCTAGTGAGGAAAAGGTGACCTCTTAAATCTTCGGCCTTGTTCATTGCAGACTCTCATTTAACTTTGGTCTTGCACTTTGTCAGCTCAACATTTGTGCCCACCCTTTTCTTAGCCTGCCTTTTCTGCTATGGGAAGGCGTGGGATGCTTTTCCATCCATTCCCGTCCACTCTACATTGGACTAGAGTAGAGTCTAGCTGAGTGAGGTACATTCCAGGCAGCTCTGAGGGCACCTACAAAGGGTTCCTGTCCCAAAATCCAGCATTGAGAACACACTGAGACCTGAGTTGACATCTCTGGCCATGCTGAGTCACGTCATGCATTTAAATATGCTGGCATGTGTCCCTCAGTTCATCCTGACAGGAGCAGACCTGTCCAAGGGGAAGCTAGGTGGTTGGAAAAGCCATATTTGTGCTCTTATATTCCAGTGCTCACAGGTACTCCACAGCCTGCAACACGCAGAAAATTGATGTTTATTGTATTTGCCACAAAATACCTATTTTTTCTGCCATTAGCCCATCTCCCATCATCTCCCCTCTCTCTTTTAGGATTGATGGAGCTGACCCCTCCAGCTCCAAGCTCTACACACAAGGGAGTGTCATGTCCATCCCACCTGACCATTTTGGTAACAATCCACTGCATCTGGAGAGGCACAAAAGGATCTTTAGGGGGAATTAGTCCAGAGCACAACTTTTCCAGGATTTGCCCATTCAACTGCATTCTGAAACTGCACAGACATTAGCTAATTAATGTGGTGAGTTCACTAAACCAATTAATTGCATTTCTTTCTGTGAGTGGGCTGGGCCTATCAGTCATCTTCATAGAGTGCCGTTTAGGGCGTTAAAAATATTCTCTTCATCGAATTAAACTTTATTAAATAATAACTCCTTCCAAATTCTGGGCTAGGAATGAACAACGTCACTCTAACCACAAGAGCTGTTTATTGCGCATAAACTTCTTTTACTGCCCTGCCAGCTGTGATAAAACCAATTCAGATGCATATTCTCAGTACAGTAAGCACTTTCTCCCCTTTCATAGTCTTGCATTAACCCAAAGACTCCATCCTTTTGTGCAGAACTCCCACTGAAATCAATGGGAATTCTGTGTGTGCAAAGAATGCAAGGTTGAGAAGTTATACATCCTCATGTTGGCCAGCAAAGGCATTGTGCTTGCCACAAGGGGCTTTTTGGCAAGCAAGAGAGTGTTTTGCATTTTTCAAAGACAAGCAGAACTGAAGAAACACTTAAAGGCAAGGGGAAAAATTTGTCTTTTAGTTTTGATTCTCTTTAATTCCAAAGAGAAGTTGAAAATGCATCTTTTTAATTTAAATGAATTTTAAGAGTTGTCTTTTAATAAAACTCTTTTTTAAGTTTAAGAAATATCTTCCTTCACTTTATGTAACTTCTCAGAACTCACAGGTTTATCTGTTAGAAGACATCTTTAGCAAGACTTTTTTCTCCCTCAATATTTGTCCAATTGCAAAATTAAAATGTGCTATAATAAGTAACAACAACAACAACAATAATATTAATAATAATAATAGCAATGACAATTGTTTCTTAAACAATTCAACAAAGTTGTTTTAGGTTTTAATATATACATTTCTGCTTTATAAGTTTAATTTCAAAATGTTTTGGGTAACTTAATTTTTTTTTACTAGTTACCCCAGAAACTTTACATTTTAAGATATGTTGAGCACCGTGCAGTGAACACCAGTGGCACTCAAAAGATCTTCACATATTAGTAATTTCTCTTCTGTAATTTCATCCTTGAAGATCTACTTGATATTGATTTATGGCTGCTTAGGAGCTAGTAAAAGCAGCATTTCCAAAGGTTTAGTATGAAAAAAGGAGACAAATAAGTGCCACTGTCTAAACGGCCTAGACCTTCAGTCCCCACTCAGTGACCAGCCTTGTTTTGTGATTTTAAGTTGTGGATACCCAATGACTGGAAGCATTCAAGACCAGCTTGTACAGGACCCTGAGCAACCTGGTCTAGTGGAAAGTGTTCCTGTCTATGGCAAGGGGTTAGAATTAGATTAATTTTAACATCCCTTCCAACCCAAACCATTCTATGATTCCACGATTCTGTGATTTTATGATTCTGCATCCTCTGGTGCTCATGGGGTCCAAGAACAGGTCTCAGTGGCCCTGGCAGGATGTCATCCCACATGGGGCTAAGGAGGGAGGGACATGGAGCATTCTCTCTAGTGGAGGAACACCTTTGCCAACTTCATGGGTAGTTACTCCAACTACTCGGCAGCTGTTTAACACTGTACTCAAACACACTTACCCATTAAAAAAAAATAAATCCCAAGTTTTGACTGTTTATAGCCTTTGAAGGAGCTTAAGGAAAGAAATTTGTTGGAAAATTTTGTTTTCCCTTCTTCCCACTCCTTTGTTTTCCACGCCATGCTCCACAGTTCTGCAGGAAGGCTTAAAGCTGCTCAATGACTCAGTTTTTTGCATTCCACCAAAAGTGTTTGACCTCCACAAGGAGAGCTGAGTAGCCAAACTCTGGGTTTTGTATTTCTTTTGCCATCCCAAGCACCTGAAATGCAGGCATTGGAGCAACTATCTTGTACGTACTTCAGTCTTCTCATTAGGTCTAGCTTTTAGTTTTGTGTCTCTTTAAGAAATATCAGCCTTAGATGGAAAAATCTGCCTCACTACATCTAGGATGTTTATGTCGAAACTTGATAACACAAAGATCCTGCTTCACAGCTTCTTCAACTCATCATTCCTTTTATTAATTAAATTAGGGCAAATTATATGAAACATGCTAAGATTAATTTGGAGATTCTTGGAAGAGCTCCAACCAATTAGAATGATAGTTAAAAATAAATTCATATCTAAAAGAGAAAGAAACCTGAAAGACCACAGCAGGCCACAAAACATTGTATGAACTTGAAAATAAAGCTTCAGGGAAAAAAATCAATTGCACTGTGGCCAATATTAATCTCCCATCAATAAATACCATATCTTTCACTGCTTATGGTAATTGCCCCAGTGATTCCCCTTAAAGTGGTTCTTGAGCACTTAGAGGGGCTGTTGATAGCATCTTATCAGGTCTTTAAGCAATGGTGTGAAAGCACAAATAGGAATCTCAGCCTAGGCTGAGAAAAAATGTGGTCTTTAAAATGTGCTGATTTGACAAGTTGTTGTTTGTCACAGTCATTAGTTTTTATCTAATGAGTGGATAATTCTTTGAGAGGGGTCTGTGCAGCATCTCTCTGGCATTGCTGCTCAGCTTGACATGAGGCAAATTTTCCAGTGAAAGTAAACATTGAAGTAAAATAGTTCCAAACTCCAATTGCTTCTTCAAACGGATTTTTTTCTGGAATCATGGCCTGAATGCTTTGGGATGGCGTGTGACTTTTTAGAGGTTCCTGCCTGAGGGCTGCTGTTTTCTCCAGACTGAAAAATGTCAGGAAAGAGCGCATGCTACTGTGAAAATGTTGTCGTAAAAATGGTTGTCACACCAAAGGGAAGTAGGCTTGGTGGTTTTGGTTTTTTTCTTTTGGAAAGTGTTTTGAGTCAGTTTGCATCCATGAAAGTTAGTTGCTGATATTAATTGCCTCTTGGGAAGTAGGCACAATATCACATTTGTTGTGTGCAAAATGACATTCTCAATTTCTATGCATTACCCAGAGCCCATCAACTTCCATGGATTTTAAGAATTATCCAGCTGAATCTCTCTTCATGTTTTTTTTGCAGCCAGGACCTGTAAATTTCACAGGTCAGGTCGTGCAGAAAATGCCTAAGTGGCCATCAGTGTGGAGGCCACTGTTTGGTCTAGATAGTTTGAATTTTTTCACAACAGAAGAAACACTTTGCATGCATATTTTGACAATTTCTAGGTGACTCTGGTTATTTTTTTACCATGCAGCTCACAAGATGCTCACAGTGCCCATAAATGATATGTGGCAGAAGGAATTTGCCAAATACAAAAAGATTTCTGGGAATCTGGTCAAGTAGTACCATAGAAAGTCAGGTAGCAGAAGAGAGGCACATAGGGATTTTCAGGCAACATCCTTCAACGGGATATACTGGGCATGATCTTGTGATTATTTCATGTATACATGTTACTTTTCCTGATGACCACATACTGAATTTTATGTCCTTGTATTTGCTCACCAGTGAATGTCATATTTTGCTTATTATTTAGATTTCCTTAGGCTTAAATAGCATCTTCTAGATTTTACAGAAATGTTCCAGAATTTATCCTTTCCAAGGTGGCATGTGCTGTTTGAAATTAAACTAAAAGACATCTCTTTGATGTTACTTTTCATTCTAAACTTAGCCATCGTATGCCAAAGCCTCACTTTTGATTGAACACAGCTTTCTTCGTTTTTGTAAGTTTTTTTTTTTAAAGTAAAGATCTCATTAAAAATTAAATTTTCATTCCCCTCTAATGTATCAGCAAGATTACAGAACTCTGATTTACTGTTAGGATCGGAAATTAACTTCAAAAGACAAGAAATGGAAAGTGGTGGGTTATTCTCCCATGGCATATTACAGCGGTAAGAGAGAGAGTGATATAGTGATATCAGAAATGTATTTTTCTCTAAAATGAAGAAAACTATATCAATTCATTTCACACCTGCATATTTACTTGCACTTCAGGACACTATTCTACCCTAAGAAAACATCTGGGATAAGTCACAAGCTGGTATTAGTATTGTAAAATATGCTGGCAGATAAGAAGTTACACTTTTCTGATGCATCCACTGACAGGCATTATTTCCTATTATATATTTTTAAGCTAAATTAGGCAAAGTATTGAGTGTTCTGGCTTGCATCCAGCTGCATATTTAAACCCATTCTTGATAGCAAGCAGCACTGGTCCCACTGAACATGGTTGTATGCCATAAAGGAGCTATGCATTGAACTGCCCAGCTGGGTCTGAGCCAGGGTGCAGAACATTTTGAGGATCCAGGCCATCCCACAGACACTTTTATGGTTTCTGAGTATCTGCCTTAAGTCATTGAATTTTTTTGAAATGGCATCTCTGTTGTGGTATGTTATCCCTCCTTCCTTCATAAAAACCTTTATTGAAGTTTCAGTTCTGTCCTTAAGGCTTGATCCAGACAGGATAGGAGGCACTGCATTCCCAGCTGTTCTTAGAGCTGGCTGAAGTCATCCACAGGGGCTCAGGCATCTTGCTGGAAGAGGTCCTGTGCTTACCCTGCTTGTTTTTAGCTCTGTGAACTTTTTTGAAGGGTAGACCCGATGAAGAAAGCTCACAATCCTGAGAGATTCACTGCCAGAGAAAATTTTGTCACTTGCAGAAGCTGACAACACAGGGGTGTTTAATGCTTTTTCCAAATGGGACAACTCATAGCAGTACCTGTGCCCAGAATGGGCCCTCAACTCAGTGTTAAGGTGAGTGTCAATATGTGAAGTGCTTTAGAAAAACAAGCCCAAAGCCCTACACTGAGAAGTAAACTGTCAAGAAAGAAAACACCAAGTGAAAGTGCCCAAACCAGGGCTCAGGGAAATATGGCTGGGACAAGTAGGTTCCAGGCTTCACCTGAGCAGGTCTTCAAAGGACTAAGCAAAATCAGCTTTGCTTTGCTCCCTTCAAAAAACACAGTCACCAAAGGAAAAGGAGGAGCCTCTCACCATTTATGTTGTAGTTCAGTGGTTAAAACCACTTGCCCAAGAAAAGCAAGACAAGTTTTGGGTTTGCCTCTGCCTGGGAGGTTCAAACCTACATTTCCCAATTGCCATGGGAGTACCCCAACCACAAGACTGCAGGTGACGCTGGGTGGAGAAAGCATTTCTGCATTCCTTGGTCAAGCTGTGGGACTGTGCAGGAAAGATGAAGAGATTCCCACAACCCTTTGTGAGGAAAAAGAGATGCTGGGCTTCTGGGGCATTTTCCCTTTTGTGTCAGACTGATATCTGTTTATCTAGACACAGTATGAGATTTGGATTTGGGGAGGGGGAGTGATACTTTCAGGAGTGAGTCAGAGAGGCATTTAATGAATGAAGAATTTTCTCCTAGAGATTATACCCTTTACATCCTTCAAATCTCAGTCCATAGCAATGTAGAGCAAAATACTCATGCAGGGAAAAAAAAAAAAAAAAAAAATGGAAACTGAAATTTAAGACAGTCCTCTTTTTAAACCCTAGGACATGAACACGTGTTCTGCTTGAAAGTCACCTTGGGCTATCATGACTCCTTCATTGCTTTCTCTCTACTCATCAACATAGTTTGAAGGAGGAAATAAATACTTTCACCTTCCCATGCCCTGGATCTTACCCTCAGCCAACAACTCTGAGTTTAGGATGGTTTCATGGGAAATGGGAACTCTGAACCCCTGGGGCTGAGGAGGGCCCAGGACCCAGTGTCCTGGTTCCTGGGTGAGTGCTTTAATCCTGGGGTTATTACAGGAGCAGAGGGCACTGCCACTGCTGCCTCCTCCCCTGCCAGCTGCATTTAAAAGAAGAAAGCAACTACAACTGCATTCTTGAAGGGTGTGATCTTGTGAGTGAGAGGTAGGTGTGTTCCCAGAATTTCTCCAGGATTGGGTCCCTCAGGGGACTCTGGTGCCACCTTGCCTTGCCATACTGGATCCCACTGGGGCTGCCCAAGCCGAGCCAGGCACACAATGAGCTGTGGCACCTCCAGGGTGAGATGGTAGAAGGAGGTACTTGGGGATTCTGATTTTTTTGGGTGCTGAAATTTCCCCAGGTCTTTTCTGTCAGATGTTCGCAGCAAACACTGAGGTCCATTAGGAAGGGTAGCCTCCATGGAGCCCTTTAATGGACACCCAGAATTCCCCTTCCAGGATGTGCTCTTCACTAACCACCTAGAGAAGCTATAGAGGTGCTTTAATGCAGGGTCAATTAAAATTATATGTGGGCTCCAGTATAATAACTTTACTCTGAAAGGCATAGATTTAGATTAAATGTAAAAAGGAAATTCTTTGTGTGTGGTGAGACACTGGAACAGCTTGCCAAGAGAAGCTGTGGACTTCCAGCCCCATCCCTGGAAGTGTTCTAGGCTGTGTTGGATGGGGCTTGAGCAACCAGGCTTAGTGGAAAGTGTTCCTGTCCTTGGCAGGGATGTTGAAACTGGATGATCTTTGAGCCAGCCCAAACTATTCTATATGCTTGGACTAAAGTGTATGGACTTAAGCATTGGGCTTAGGTATGTGCTTAGGTGATGTGCCTCAGGTAGGTTAAAGGCAGGTCACTAGGAGCTGCCTCTCGGTGTACTGGCCATTACTTTTAATTGTTTTCCTCTGTTACTCCCTATGAACAAAAACAGTCCAGTAAAAATGGTTCCCTGTGTGTGCTAAAGCAACACAGGACATTAATCTGGAAAATAGGGCCATGTCTCCACTGAGATCATACGGGATCCTTTTTGTCTCACCTAACGCGATTTCCCAGTTTACAAGATGGAAATAGCTTTCCTGTGACTGAAGGCGTCTTTCACACACTGTTTCTTTAAATTATCATTTGCAATCCCTCAAAGAAAAAGAGGCAAAGGAAACTGGGTGGGAATTAGTTGCTCCTTCACGTACATTGCACTAGTTACTGTGTGGGAGGATCATTATTTCTAATGATGATGGATGGTTCCTATATGAAAGGGTTTTTTGCCTGTGTTGTTCCCCAAGTTGGAGCAAGAAAGGGTTACTATTTTAATGAGAGAAGTTGAAATACAATTTATTGAGAGGGATGAAAAGGAAAACCCATAAAAGCTGAATCAAAACAAATGGAATGCTTTACCTGATCACTTTTATGGCATTTCTGCTTTCATAAGGTGTACACACACAGACACAGACACAATCTGCCACCGAGCTCTGACTTCAGCTGTTCTGTAAAACCTCTTTTTTCCCCTCCTATCTTCAGAAGAGAGTTTTCTCCAAATAAATATTTCCAATGCCCATTTTTACTCAAAACACAAAGAGGGGAAAATGTGACTACAAAAATCTTATACACTGACAATTTGTTTTTATTTTTTAGCAGCCCCCGACAGAGCCCATCTTTATTGCGTAATGACAGAAGCCTGACACCTTATCACACCGATGTGCCACTATTACTCGGAACCCTGAAGGTGCTACCCAAAACAATGGCAAAAAAACCCCAAAAAACCAAGAAAAAATCTGCTAAATGGGGAGCCGCATACAAACACAACATAAAAGCATCGGTTTATTCCTACCCATATTCAGCTGATTAAACTGAGGAGTTGTCATGAAGATAGGTAGATAAATAGATTGATCATATCTTTTTTTTTTTTTTAATAATTGCAGCCTTCAAACTTAACATATTTTGACAGTGGAGTATATTAAAAGCCATTAAAACAGCTGTTTTGCTGTAGGGAATATTACTTGTGGGTTGAATGCAGAGATATGTGTAGGTATTTATTCAGTAATCAATCATAGAGAGGAAAGACCTCGAATTTCAGTTGGAAGTTTTTATTTTTATCCTTTTCCTTACTACTGGTCTTTAAACCTGCTCTGAGGAAAGCTATACATGCCCGGCTGGTGCTCATCAAAAGCAAGCAATCACAGCTAAATCAGCATGCAAAATGCCACTCAACCTTGGGCCTTTATTAAAATTTGCTGGGACTCAATTTGAGATAGCGATCGTTCTTATTAAAAAGCAAAATGTAAGATAGTTTTTTTATATAAATCTCTGGATGGAATGGAATTGTTAATCAGCATAGGCTGATGTGATTTCTCTGTTGCAAATCCTGCCGAGGGCTCAGAAGTGGCACATTACCATAATTCCTAGGCTAGAGCTGGCAGCTTGAAAAAGACCTGCAAGAATCTTTAAAATGCTTAAGCAAAGCTGTAAGTCACAGCAAACAACACACACTGGAGATGGTTACCACAGGTTCGTCGTGTTATATAACAAAGTTTCTTCCTTTGGTCTGTTTGCTCTTACCACAATTTGCTGTTTTGTTGGGTAATTGCTTATGTTTTCTTGAGAAAAAGGAAAACAAAAAAATTCTAAATCTAACCAAAGCTCTGTTATTTCCTCTAAAACCCAACCTATTTTTATACAAACCCCTCTGCTGTGTTATGAATTTGATATGTGGTATCACTCTATTAGGTACATATATATATATGTATTTTTACCTTTAAACTAGCACCAATTATTTCAGGATGAGTTTATCACTTTTTTTATTCCCCTGGTCCTTTCCTGCTCCTATGCTGGTGCATTTCAGCCCTGAAGTATCTGCAGGTCAGCAGTAAACATATCTCCATGACAGTTTTGTACATTAATTTTAAAATATTGTTGAGCTATTTGTTATCTCAGGCACTAACAAAATTGAGCTTATAATTAATGAGGAACACTAAGTAATGCAAATGACAATTATTTTGTATGATTGAAAACATGATGCCAATCACTGCAGATAGAAAACTCCACAGCTGAACTCTGCATGACCAGTACAATTATGTTTTATCTTTAATATTATTACAACATTCAAAGTCTGCTGTTGTGCCTATATTAGACACTGCACAAATGTACAAAAAAGAAGAATTGTTTTTCTACTTTTGTTTTATTCCATCTGCAAATATAAAGAACAAGAGATAATAGCCAGTAAAGCATGGTCCATACAAATGTCATAGTAGCTCACTGGCAGCACATTCTGGAGTCTATGGCATCAATTACAAATATTTCATTGACTCATATGCTTTTGGCTCAGGATCCAAGACCGACGGTTGACTGCTTTCTTCTGGTCTTTAATCAGGAATGCACAAGAGAGAAAGGAAAAAAAGAGTCTTTTAATGAGGTATTTCTACCTCGGTATTGCTGGTCCAAATCTTGTCCATGCCAGTAATGGACAAAAGTAATTTTTTTTTTTTTTTGTTTGGGATATGGGAAATAAAGAAGTTGCTCATGGTCCAGTTTTCATGGGAGATGTGTCCACCAAAGAAAAATATCTCCTCCCAGGACTTTGTGATGTTCTGTGTTAAGATACTGAAAACTCATTGCACAAAGGGTAGGGTGAGTTACCTGTTGACCTACGGGACAGCCTTTGCAAACTGATGCATATGGAAAGAGAAAACTTGTTCTGATGTTCATTCTTCCGTACTTGCCTTGAAGATTGTGAGAACAAATCGGTCATAGATTGCTGCCTGATAGTCATGAGCAAATTTTAATTCCAGCATGCAGGCACTCCCTTTGGAAGGGGAAGACGGGCTCAACTGCACATGGAAAGACAGAATTGCAACCTTGCAAAAATCAGAGACTTTGTTTCGAGAGCCAAACAAAATTGAATGCGTTCCCCCCCACACATACATACACTATCATCAAATATTATCAATTTAATTGCTCGGCTCCTGCAGCTGTGAGCACAATATATCAGCTTGACGGGAATGGAATTTGTAATTCTGTAAGACATGTTCGAAAGTAAAACATTGAGCTAAATTTTCAGCTAATGAGAATCAGCATAGTTCCACTAACCTCAGATAAGCTACTGAGCAAGCAGGAATTGTTCGAGTTCCTCTGACTTAGTTGGAATGCTTTCACTCGATTCAGCAGAGGAATATAAATTTACTCCAAGAATTTTTGTTTCTGCACCTTTTTGGGGATCTGATATATCCAGTGCTTGGAAGGAGCCAGCACGATGTGATACACCCCAGCAGATCTTCTCCAAACATCAGTGGCTCTGCCGTGGAGCTGTGCTGGCAAACTCGCTGTCGATGCTTAAAATCTACACAGCTTAGGGGGGCCACGGGAGAAGTTAATGGAAGAGACACCTATTTAAGGCTGTTAAATATAAGGACATGATCTCTGGCTCAGATACTCTCAATCTGCAAATTTCTGGCATGTTTGGGAAGTACCATCATATGCCTGCAATTTTCTTATTTTCCTGCTTGTTCGATTTTGGCCTTTATTAAAACAGGATCCTAAGCTGAGAGGACCTTTGCTCTGGACAAATATTGCTGATTTTAAGTTCCCAAAAAATGGATTATGAACTAGAACTTTTTTCTTCCTTGTCAAGGATTTTGCTTCCTTTTCCCTCACTCTAACAGAGGGTTTCCCCATTGTTTTGAGCATTTTTATAAAAAAAAAAGACAGTTAATACAATAAATAGAAGAACATAAACTTCACATGCCCATTTTTTGCTATTCTAGGAACAAGATAAGAATGGGAATATTTACCCTGGGTAAATTTCCCACTCCATGCCATCTTACTAGATCACAGAGTTTAGTAATAGCAATTTTATGAATTAGGTAAAACATTTGTCTTCTATATTTTAGTCAAATTATTATCTCTAAAGATGAAGTCTCAGTCTTCTATAACTGATCTAGATAAGCACACATAGATATGTTTACATATATAGGTATACATATATACTTATATGTATATATATTACTAGAAAAAAGAATTCTTTTATCTCAGAGATAGTAATTTGTGCCTGCACAAAGCAGATGAAAATAATAACACCTTTCCCTTGTTTTCCTGGGCGATTTATGATTTACTTAGGTGCAAAGCCATGGAGAATTAGGACTTTTGCATTTAATTCTGTGTGTTTCCCAACTATTGCCATGTGACCTATGTGAATGAAAGTTTAGCATTCTTGAAGGGTTATGTAAATGTATACGTTAGTGAATAAACAGATGTTTTTTAATGAAAAACATCTTTTCATGAGTTGTGTCATGCTGATTTGATTCTTTATTTATGGTATCAGATCTTTGATGTAATGGAAAAATGAGAAGACCTGAGTTTACAAAGCCCAAGTTCGAATGGACATTCTTTAGAAAGGTAGGAAAATTGACACTGCATCAACTAGTGGTAGGTAAACTAGTGCAGCTGATTCTTTATTGCTAGTGCTTGAGAACAAAAAGATGCGGATTCTGATCCAAGGATCTTCGGCTGCCCAGCAGATCTGTTTTCTGGGCATCAGAAATGCCCCAGCAGATTGAGGAAAACAGCCTCATTTTTCAATTTGAAACAGCAATCAGATTGGAAGAGACAGAAATTATCTCTTAGGAAAAGAAAAGAAGAAAAAAGGAAAAAAACCCAAAACAAAACAAAAGAAAAGCCAAAGGAAAAACGTAAAAACCCCCCAACCTAAAAACTTAAAGAGATATTTTGTTTATTTCCATTTGCATCAAGTCAAAATGGAACAGGAGTTTAGATGCCTGTGCTGCGTTTATTTATTTTTTTTGAATGACTGGATTTTTTAGAATCAGGTTACGCAGCTGGACTTCACATTGCATTTGCTGCGGCTGCTTCATCAGAAATGCTGGTAGTATTTGTCAGCCTGGAAGTGTCTTGAGGCTGCTTCTGAGAGATACAAGGAGGCAACTGATAAGGAGAGCATCAGAAGGGCAGTTAATTGCCTCCAGTCTCTCGGTGCCGGGGAATATTTAAAATCTATGGGATTAAAGGCAGATTAAAAACTGTGGAAGCAGGAGCCCAATAGCGCTGAAAGATCATAATCAGCAAGGGTAATGGCAGAGCAAAAATGAATGTGGCAAATAAAATGACAGATAGGAAATTCAGATCCGCTTCTAATGCTCGAAGTTCCATCTTGTAAGCACAATTCATCTACGTGTAAATCATTTTTTGGCTTCAAGCTTATCAGCCAATCGGTGAATTAAAAATGCTCTTTCCTTGGAGGATTAAAGAGGTTGATTGAAGTCAGTGTGAAAACTGGCTAATAAGTCTGGAAATGTCAGGAGGGTGCTTCATAGGAACTCAGTGTACTTTTTCTATCAGGGCTATGAAACTGGAAGTTTGAAAAGCTCTGTAGTTCTGTTACTTTGAGAAATGCTTTTGTGTTGTGTTTTTTTTTTTCTTTCTCCCTCCTGTGTGTCAGAGTGTCATGCAGAAATATTTTAATTTGCAAGATGAATGGCGATAGATGTAAATGTTGAAAAATGAGATTGGGTGAATTCACTAAAATATGCAGAGAAGTAAGACAAATTTCATTTCAGAAAGCACAGTGAATGCATATCGTGATCATGGGAAGTTCTAGGTTGCAGGCCATGAACTGCTTAGACATGTCCCACCTTGGAGAGGATGTTTAAACTTTACTTCTTTTCCATGCCTAAAAATCTAGTGTAGGTGGTGGGGCCAGGGATTGTTTTAAGGGAGCCTCTCTGCTAAACAGGAGCTTCCAGGGCATCTCCCAGCACTGAAAACAAAAAATACATGCTCCCATATGATATGAAGGCTTTCCATCAATGCTGTTAGAAATTGAATGAGTTTCTCAGAGATTTACGTGCAAGAACTGTACTGTCAGTGTTTCCAGAGGCAATATTTCCATCTGAAATACCCACACTGCTAAATGCAAATATACCTCCTGAGTATATTTGGAGATTTGGACTACAGTTGTCTGAAATGATTCTTCATATTAATTTGTGGACTAATATTTTTCTTTTGTTTCAACCCAAAATCACAAAAGGATTCAAAAATATCCTAAAACAAGAGAATTTTCTGGTGGGAAAGCTGCTACCTGGGCATACCAGTTTCTCTGCTCCTGGGCTCACATCAGAAAGAAGTCAAGGGATAAGTTCATGGGAGAACCCACTGATTAATCCTATCTTTCATTAGAATAGGGAGAATTAGCCCTTGGGGTTGTTAGAGCCGTGAAAGACAGCAAATGAATAAGGATGCAAATGGGATAAGAAAGGAATTGATCATCAGTGTCTCAAGGACTGAGACTAAAGAATTCTCCATCTCCCTTCCACCTACTGCTCCACATAGGAACTGATGTCCTACACAATAGGAATGCAGCCATGTCCTTTCTCACCCACCCCATGAGCCAGATATGGCTGGTTGGCCCAGTCAGCTGGTGGACTGTTACAGGGGGATCCATGCTTTTGCAGCAGCTTTTGCTGGGCTCCTACATTTTGCCCCAGGTATCTGACCCATTTCACAGTCTCAGCAAGACCAAAAGTCCCCAGCATGTCCTTTCTCTCTCTCTCCCATATGATTCAGGGGAATATCAACTCACACAAAATTTAATGGGTAAAATTAAAAAAGATAATTTGCTGTAAGGAAATCTTGCTTATTGCTAGGTTACATGGCCCAGAAAACATAAAAAACAACATGAACGGATCTTTACCTGCTTCTAGTCTCTAACGTTGTTCACTACATCCCCTCCTTGAGTTTGGAACACCAAATTGGCGAGCTGGCCCGTATTTTCATGCATTGTTTTGTTCACAACCACCACCAAAGACACAACAAAGATGCCTGCAGATTCAGAAATGTTATCTCACAGCTCTGTGCAGCTCCCTGATTCCCGACTCTTTGATACAGGCACCTCCAGCGAGGAGAAGCGATGGAGACACTGGATTCCTCTCCCTGCTGAGAGATGCAGTTCTGTTCCTTTTTGCCCTGTGACTGATTTTCATATGAAAGGCTCTGACTAGAGCAACTCTAACCCAGAGCCCACGCTGGCCAGCTGAGAGCATAACCACAGACTGCGAGTGGTGGTCTACGTGTGTCTGGGTTCCAGGAGGCTCCTTTGATCTCCCTATGCCCCCTGGAATGCACTTCTGTGCAGCTTCAAGAAGAAGAGACGGCTGAACAGCCTATCTGCCCAATCTCAACCTCATTTTACCCCCGTTGGTTTGGGCCCTCTCTTGGGAGGTGGGAAATGTGGTTTGGATCCCTCCAGGCTGAAGAAAGCATGGAAGCCAGATTTCTCACTTCATGGGCCAGCGATTTTGCTAACGTGTCTCCTGATAAAAAAAAAAAAAAAAAAAAAAAAAAAGGTGTGTGCACCCCTCTCTTGGTCCGTGTTTAAAAAGAGTGAGCAAAGCTCAGCTCTGAGCGCTTCCAGATGTCTCCCCTCAGGAGTGGGCTCGGCCCTCTGGAACCTAAGTGGAGGGAGATATTTTACTTTGCAGACCTGATTCATGTGCTTTAGGATGGGTTGGAGTTTGGGCACACCCTCCGTGCTCAGCATTTCCAAATTGGCTTGCTTTCCGTGGCTTCCGATGCACCGCATGGAGTCTCGCCCCGGGGCTGCTCCCTGTTGTGGCAGACTTCCTAGTTCTAAGCCTTCAGGCTTGAGGCTGTAGCAGGACCAGAGAGGAGGTGTAAGGAAAGGCTCCACTCTCTGAGATACCTAACACTCCCTATGCATCAGGCAGGGAGAGCTCAGAGGCCTAATGCTCTGCTTTGGGCTTCTGCTTCAGGGCCAGACACCAAAAAAATTAGCACTTAAGTCCTTTGCTTGGTGCTTTGGCTTTTAATTTGGAAGAATGCTGTTGTGTACAGTTTCCTCTGACTACTGAGGCTAGATTACTGAAGATATTTAGACTTCTTAAAATGGAGAGGAGAGCTTGGAAAGCTTTCCAAAATCTCATAGATATAGGCACTCATTCCTTGATCTTCAACAGTACTGAGATCAGCAGTACTTTAGATACCTCTTTACCTCTCTGCACTCACTTCTACACATTCCACTGGGGGTCTGAAGGTGAGCTGAAGGCACACAAGTACTTTGTGAATATGACTCTCAGTGTCTCTGTCCACATCTCCTTGGTACATTTTGTATAAAGCCTCAAGTTTATACCTTGCTCAGCCAAACTGTGCTTTGTGACCAAGCCTGGGTTAATTTTTGGGTGTTAACCTTACCATGAGTGACCTGTATGATGCCTGATATGACAATGCAGGTATATTGTATGGCCTAGGGGTGGCATCTGTCATCTTGGGCTTCTCTTGAACACTTTTGGGTCTGCTATCCATAAGAGTAGATAGGATGTGTTGCTTGGCAGCCTCTGTGAAATGTGAATGTCCATGGCTGGACTATGGGCTTCTTACTGGCAGAAGACCCTTAAAAAGACATGATTTCTTCAAATATTTCAGCAATTTCAGTTTAGGGTTGGCCTGTAACTCTAACATAGCTATGCAGGCAAACACTGTCTCTGTTCACAGGGCTGTGACCAAGCAGCTGTTCAACCAGTGCTCATTTTTGGCTGCTCTGTGTCTGCTTCTGCATCTGCCAAAACAGGGATGCCCACAAAAACATCAGACTTTTGCTTTCCTCCCTGCCCTGGAATCTCCACACAGCCTCATGTCACTGTTGTTTACAGAGGACTCAAGCTACACAGATGGAACCTGATTGTGGCAGGGGGAGTTGAGGGTTGATGGGCAGGAGGAATCCTGCAGAAATGGTTGAGAGCTGTGTGAAAAAGAGAGATGCTGCTAGTGCAATTAGCTAATTAGCATGAGGTTGAATTCTTCCTTCAGACATTCACAGACATTTCAGTACATTCCTTTAAAAAGATAATTTGTGTAGCAACATCAGAGACAGTGAAGACAAAGGAGCCCATCCCTAAGTCTACATGTGGAAAAGAAAACATGGTGTTTCTCGTACCAGTCTTCTCCAGCAGGACACCTGCTGAGTTTTTAATGGTGTATCTCATGAAGGAGACCAAATTAAAAATACTAAGGATTGCCAAGGTGGAGATAAGTGACTTACGTGTGATGTGACAGAACCAGAGAAAGGACACACAGAATAGTGTTATGTGGCAAAACAGCACACAGAGGAACAGGTCTTTGCAGCTGGGTTTGGGGATGAGACCTGGGGTAGAAATGCATGGCTGGGAGAGCCTTTTCCATTCTTTGCATGGCAAATCTCAGTTCCTGAGAGTTATGATCAAAACAGCAAAGGGCTACTTCACTACACAAAAATCATCCTTAACAGCAGAGTCTTGTAGTCTTTGGAGAGAGTGAAAATAAAAGTCTTTAATTGTAGGTGATGTTAAAGTAAATTACCCCAACTCATCTCTGCCTGCAAGTGCACACAAACATCTACCCTTTCAGCAAACATCTATGGCTTAAACTAGAGGTAACTTGATTTGCACCATGAGAAGTAAGCTAGAGGTACCTCAGGGTACCTGTGACCTTAAAATAAGCTGAGCTCCAAAAAGTATAAATAATAATAATAATAATAATAATAATAATAATAATAATAATAATAATAATAATAATAATTGCAAGTCCTTGGATGCAGCTGGACTTACGTGTCAGGAGTCATCCTTAATAATGGTGTGCATTCATGAAATTATTATCTAATAACAGTGATTTTCCATACACCTATTAAAATAGGCAATCAAAACCCCCAGAAATCCGAGGTTTTAAAGCCCACCTGACAAACAGGAACTCCTCACTCTCACTCTTTGTAATCAGAGCTCCACAAACAGCTCTCTGGGGCTGGATTTTCAGAGGAATACTGGCCTCTGGAAAATTAGAAGGACTTCTGTTGGATTGATAGTTAGGCTGATGTTATCCCAACCAGGGTACACTCACAGGGTTGAAATCTACCTGTGGGTGCCAATAGAGTGTATTGAGAGCAAAATTTAAAAAATAACTTGTATTTTATGTCCTGCTATTGTGACAAGGAGATAAGCTAATGTAGCTTTCAGTGACCTGTACATGCCTGTGAGCTTCCTGGGCTTTGGTGGGCAGGCTGGCCCAGTATTTACAGGTTGCTCAGTAAATGGGGCTGATAAATGTTTCAGTAACAAATGCTGAGTGCCACAGCCCTCAGATTCATTTGATTAACTACTGCTGGCTTTTCTGTAAACATGGGACTGGCAACTACGTTTATATTTTATATTTTTGATATCATAGCCCAGGCAATGTGGTGTGAAGGTGATGACCTGGCACAAAGACTGGAATGAACTCCTGGGGAAAGTGCTGTGGCAGGTGAATTCTGCACAGTTCCCTGTTGTTCAGCTTTCCCTCCTTCCTCTTCTTTATGCTTTCCTCCTCACTGTGGGGAGATGCTCCTCTTCTGAGCTCTGCGTTTGTATTTCAGCCTCCATTCATCTCCCTGAAGAGAATAAACTGCAGTGGGGCTGATTGCAGCAGCAAAACCCATAAAGAGATTCCCCTTCTCCTCCTCCTGTGAGGGCTTTCCTCGCTCAGTCTGTCCCAGGGGGGTTGAACGCCTTTTGCCACCTCACTCTTGAGACATAAAGACCTTGAAATTTGAAAGAGGAGTGGTGTAGTCTGGAGAAAAATGGACCTGTGTTCTAACCCATGCAGCTTGTGATACGCACATTGTCGCGCGATAACAAAGGATTTACATAGGATTTACATTTTTCTTAGGGGACGTTCAGTGGAAAGGGAGCAATCAGTAGCAATGACAGATGAATCCATTTGGCGGCAAAGGCTGCCTCTTTCACACAAATAACAGGCTTTTTCCTAATCTACAATTTGTCACTGTTTATTCGGCAGTGCAAGCCTTTAAATTGCCCTGCGGCATCCTGGGTTTGTGCTTCCTGGGACACACGGGAGGAGTTTGGGGGAGTTAGAGGGCATTTGTGCCTTTGGCATAAACCTAGAAACCTGAATGAGGCTCTCCGGAGTTCAGACAGTTTTTCTGGGTGAGAATATAGGTGGAATGTGATCTGATCTGTCGTGATTCAGTCATGGACACGGTGGGGGAGGAAACAGTCTGGCTCCCACCAGCAGTGGGAAGTTTGGCATTGGTGCTGCTCAGCACTTGCTTTGCTGGGACTGATGCTGAAGGGGATTCACAGCTTTTTATTTCAGCTCCTGTTCAGGTCTCAACATGAGAACTCTGAAAATCTGTCAAGTCACCCACTGCTCCAGGGAGGCAGAGAGGACAGGAGAGGAACTCCAAGCCCACAGCTCCCCATTAACTTTTACCCACCATGTTTACTCCCAGTTTGTTCCCTGGTGATTAGGCTGCTTTCATCCTGGCTTCTGTTCCCTCCTTCAAATATTATTTCTGCCTCAGGCATTTGTAGTCTCTATTGCTAGAGAGTGCTGATCCAACTTATATCTGTAAAGGAGTGTTTGGGAATAGTGATTCCTGCCTTGGAGTTGTGGATAAACTCTGGGAAATCTCCACAATCTTTCCAGAGCAGTGTGTTCCTGCTGAACACAGTGAATCTAATGCTATATAGCTCAGTCTATGCTGTTTGCCCCAGAGTCAAATCCAAAAAAATCTCTACCCAAGTCATGAAATCAATATAAGAAGGATGGATCTTATATTTTTATGACCATGGCTTGGTTTTTGCCTCTCCCTGCTCCCCTGCCAGCTTGATTATGCAATTCTATTTTGAGATGTCTCTGGAAGTTGACAAATATTATTCAGGAGATGGTGCCTAATAACTAAACTGAGTTGTGCATCCTTATGGAAGCTGATATTTATTCTGAGCAAGCAACAAGCTTCAATGTAGTTCAGGTTGGGTGGCCAAGCATTCAGAAAGCAAGAAATGCAATATTAAGGTTGGGTAGTCCTACACTTTATAGAATCATAGAATGGTTTGACTTGGAAGGAACCTTAGAGATCATCTAACCCTCTGGCATGGACAGGAACACCTTCCACTACACCAGGTTGCTCAAAACCCCATCCCTATAGATGCATCTGTACAGGATTAGATAAACTTTCTTCCACTTCTTCCTGAACTAGAACAATTTCAGGGAATTTCAGAGTAATGGAAAATGAAGATTCCCTTCAGAGCAAAATTTAATTCTGGAATAAAAAATCCTTTTAATGTGTAAATTAAGAGGTAACTCAGTTGCAAACTTAGTAGTAACCCCAGTAGCTGTCAATGTCTGCAAAGGGCTTCCTCCTCCTATCCAGTGCCTTGGTCAGAACACACATCAGTCACTGAAGTGGATATAGTTATATCCTGACAGTGGTAAATTGTCTATATAAAATTAAAAATATCATTAGCTGTGTGAAAAGTTGTATGTGATTTCAAGCCATAGAATTGGTGGTAATGGTGCAATATAGTTAATTGCCACAACAGGGACAACCAAGGCCTTTTGTTTTTTCCTGTTTAAAAACAAAAAATAAGCCCAAATTTCATGACGATATTTGTCTCATATAGGAGCACTTACACTCCCCTATTTTTCAGGATGTTTCCAAGACACAAATTGAAACACAGAAGATTCCCCCTCAGCATCAGGAAACCCTTTTTCACTGTCAGAGCACTGGCACAGGTCACTCAGAGAGACTGGGGGGTCTCTTTCCTTGCAGATGTTCAAAACCATTGGGGCAGGGTCCTGGGCAACCATCTCCAGGCTGTGCTGCTTGAGCAGGACCAGGTGACCTCGAGGTCCCTTCCAACCTCAGCCATTCCGTGATTCTCTGTTCAAAGGCAGGGCTAAAGCCCTGCTCCCACTCCCTGGTACCCACACCAAGGACCTTTGTCCTTTTGTGCTGGGGCTCCAAAGGGAGTTGGGGTCAAGCTAGGACATCTCACATGTGCATGTGGAGAGCTGCTCTGCAGCTGCTCTTCCTCTGGCTTTGGGCATCTAAGCAAAAGCTGGTCCTTTGTGAATCACTGAGTGCCTGGGGGCAGAGGAGGGACCTAATGGTGGCTCCTGAAGCTTCCTTGGGCTTCTCCTTAAAACTGTACCTGGGAAAGATGGACCTGGAAATGATGGTCCATTTTTTCTATCGTTACTTTTTTGTCATAGGTGAAATTTCCTGATATTCCTTGGAGATTTTAGATTAAATCTCCTGGTAATTTCATTCCAGAGAGTCTTTTTTTTTTTTTTTTTTTTTTTTTTGAGTAAGCAAAAGCTAAAGGAGAAATAAGAGTAGGATACATCTGCTCCATGAGAGGTTGCGCAGCTACTGGCATTTTTGTGCAGGAAGTGGGAAACTTAGCTTCAGTATTTCTTTTTTCTTAGAGTGCTTACACTGTTGAGTGAGAAGAATGAATATATTTCACCCCTCCTGTCTAAAAAGTCTTATTTCATGTGAATATGCAGTCACAGAAAACCCACAGACAAAGTGCTAACCAGTACCCTCAGGAATTAGTCCACTTGCTTTACGCATTGAAAAATATTAAATTATTTTGAGATTGGAAGAGATCCAAGGGGAAGAATGAAAGGCAGCAGGCTCCCTTAGCACTCCCCAGGGAGATGAGTAGGATATTTGGTGAGGAGGCAGCTGAATCAGGAAGAATGTTGATCTGAGCAGATGTTTCCCAACCAGCTGCTGAGTGGTCTAGCCTCTGGGCTGGAGGGTATCCGAGGGCAGCAGGATCTGGAAGGCTCTGGAGCCCTTCCACCTGGCAGGCAATAATTCAGAGCTCACACAAAGAGCCAGGGTGAGTCACTAGTCTGCTGATTAGGCTGCTCTCCTGCGAGGGAGGCACCTGGATCCCAGACCCAGGTATGGGCTGCAAAGTGGAACAGCATCAGCTAGGAGGGATTGGAAATTCTTAATGCTGCCTGGTTAGGAGGCTCTTCATGAGTGGGAAGCATGAGTTTGAATCTGCTTGGAGAGGGTAGAGAGTTTAATGCAGGTCTCCTAAAACCTAAAGGAAAAGTCCTGCCTTAAAGTTATGGAAATGGAATGGCTCTTCTTCAGCTGTGGGGTATTGAGGTGGATATTTGGTTTTTTTTCCCTCTCCGAACAGCTATAAGGCTTTTTACCTGCAGAACAGATAATTATTCACACTCCCCTGTCTGGCAATATCCTATCATGCCCTGGAAAGTGCCAAGTACATGCAAAAGTATATGCAGAAGGAGACATGGTCTCTGGAAATGGTCTGATGAACTGTGAGTCAAGGATGGCCACAGAAAAGTTTGATAGGTCTGGCAGAACTTGTAGCTACGAAAAGAGAATAAGTAATTTTTATATCTTGGGAAAGTCTCCAAAATTTTATCTTGAATGGATATGTTAGTGGTAAGCAGCAGAGATTTAGAGTCTTAAGGGTAGGTTCATCTTTATTTACACCAGGTTAAAGCTGAAGATAATTCAGTTCAAACCCAGAGCATTATTCCAAATTGACTCTTCCACAAAAGAGATAAGAAAAATGGCCAAAATTGTTTATTTGTGTCAATTGTATAAAATGTGTAAAGGGGAGTCTCCCTGCCTTTACCAGAAATGATCTGAAAGATCCTATCTGGTCTACTTCTGTCAGCTTGGCATCTTTGCAGTAGTCAGTGGTTGTACAAAACTGGCCAATTTTTCCATATATAGGGTTGCTAAATTACCCTTTCTGGTTTGGTTTTATTACCCCCTTGGAGCAATGATCTCACCCATCTGTGTTGTGTTGCTCTTCGGGAGTGGCAGGGGTGGAGTGGGGTGGGATGAGCAAAGCCCTGAGCTTTTTCCAGAGTTCCCTGCATATGCAGAACATTTCATTGTCTTCTCTAACACGCCCTCACCTTTCACACAGACTGGAATTTGACACACCGGGTTAGAGAAAGAAAGCAAGGGGAGGGGGGGGAAGAAAGAAAGAAAGAAAAAAACACAATACAAGAAAAAACCCAACAAACAAGATCTTATCGTGCAAAATATCCATCCACCCTCCTGATAAAAAAAAAAAGCCTCAGGTTAGGAAAATAAAAAAATGACTCTAATGAACACTCAAAATTAACATGCAAATACATCCATGGTTCCTGGCAGAGATGGAAAGACAGAACCTAGACCTCTTCCAAAGAGGCAGTTTTTAGACTTCTTGCAAAAGGGAAGTTTTATCCTGACTGCTGTTGTTGTTGCATTATCCTGAGAAGGTTTTCTCCTCTGTTGAGGAAAGCTCTCCTTCTTCCCTCACCCCACCCCATACCCCACATTCATTTCACCAGGTGGCATGACGAAACCCTCCAGATCAAGGCAGGTTTCATCAACAAGGCTTCATGCCATGCCACCCATAATTCATCCCAGCCTGCTGTGGCTTTCTCCCAACAAGCAGCACCTCTTGCAAAACCAGCCCCTGTCTCACACTCCTTCCTAACTCGTGTTCCTGAGCACCAACAATAGGAGAGCATGAATCACTAACAGAGCGTACAGACCTTCGCTCCACTCCGGCCAGTTTGTGTCATTGCCTTAATGTTAATTACACACCATAATGTGTGCATTTAATTTCCGTGGTGTTTCAATTAAATTAATCAGGCAATTAAAATTAATTAAAATTACAGAAATCACCTGCAGAAGTGCTTGAAACGTGGGGGAGGGGAAGGGAGGGGTTGGGAGGGAGCTGGGAACGTAGATGGCTGTGTTTTCACAGAGCTTCCTTCCCTTGATTAATTTTGGGGATAGACTCTTTCAGAGCAGGTTATTTAAGGATTTAAAAACTGTTCCAAGGCCCATTGAAGCCAATGGAAATCTTTCTATTGGCAGTGATAGGCTTGGGACCAGGCCACTAGCCTCAAGTGCTCAGGATGGAGGTTCAAGGGGTTGGTGATGAAAGTCCTGATGCTGAGCAGATATTCCTCAACACCTTCAGGGAACAAGGCCAAAGGCCTTGAACTACCAAATCAGGGTCAGATTTTGAAAGGCAGGTTAAAGATGAGGATGATGTCCGTGGGAGTTAAGCGCATCAGTCCTTCCAAGGATCTGGGCAGGAGAGGTATTCTAAGAAACCTAAACGGGTTTGAAGTGTCAAAGGATTCTTAAAACATGACTAACTGTATCCTACTCTGAGGTCTCACTGATTTCTGCAGTCAGTGAGAGGGGGGGTCCTAATTTCACAAAGGTGCTTCATGACTCCCGAATTCTTGAATGAGTTACAAAGCTTGTCCAGCAGTTCCCTTCATTTAGACACGGATTAGTGCATTCAGTTGCTTCCCAGAGGGGCTGTATCCTGCTCTGTGGAAGAGTTTGAAGACATCATGTGCAACTGGACAGTTCTCTAACTGCTAATGCCCTTTTTGCCAAGCAGGCACAGCCTCATGCTCATCTTTTAGCCAACTCAAAATTTTCTTCCCCGGTATGGAAGGTCCAACACTTTCAGCTTTGAACAATGACTTCCTCCACAACATCCTACCAGTCAACCCCTGCCCAACTAGTTCCTGTGTCTGGGAGACAGGTTGGTTCCTTCTGTGCTTTCCTGGAAAGACTTTGCCTGGCACACTGCTGTCTTAGCCTGTGAGTCACCCATTCTTCGCTCCCATTCTTCGCCCCACAGTTGGGGATGTTTATACCGCAGTCACTGAAGTTCACTCAGGTATCCCCAAGCTGCCTTTAAATTAATTTGCTGGAGTGCCATCGTTAGGATCGCTGTAGTTTCAGGGAACTCTGTGTGGGCTGAAAAACCAGGGGATGAAGCAAAGTAAATGCTCATAATTAGGATGAGTTGCTCTGTGCTGCACTGGTCACTAGAACCTGAGCTGGCTGTTTAAAGGCATAACTGCTTTTTTGCACATTATAATTTCACTCACACTGCCAGATAATCCCTCAGAGTTCCAGAGGCAATTACCCATGCTTCTTCTGTCCAAGAGGGAGTAAAACCTTATCACCTCTGCCCCAATGGAACATGCTTTTGCTCCATGCTCGTGAGCCACCTTTTTCTCTCCAGTTGTTTAGATGATTAACATAATTAAGTTATGCACACAGCTAATGTTTAAGCCTTCTAGTTAGACTGAAGTGTACTGCCAGCGTCATATCTGAAAGATTTAAGCATGCCAAAACTCGTTATTTTTTTCCAAATGTATCAGTTGATATTTTCTCTTTCTGTAAATAATGAGTCTTTTACACTCTCAGGTGATTATATCACAATATTCCCATTATTATTAACTACT
Source organism: Acridotheres tristis (assembly GCA_037013685.1). Lineage (NCBI taxonomy): Eukaryota > Metazoa > Chordata > Aves > Passeriformes > Sturnidae > Acridotheres > Acridotheres tristis. Next base: position 4,314,520 of record CM072885.1, read on the forward strand.
TCAGCATAGTTTTTTCTACTACCCTTGCTCTTTCCTAATTCACAGCAAATTGTGTTGTCCACTTACACAGAATATTTTCCCATTTTTTCATTTTTTGGATCTATCTTATTATTTTGTGTCTTATATATGTCTTTCTTCACTCCCTTTTCAAAACAAACAAACAAACAAACAAACAAACAAACAAGTTAGAAAATAAGAAACAAAAGAAACAGTAACAAGAATACCAAAAGAGAAGGAAAAACCCACTCAAGAACAGAAAAACCTGATTTTCAAAATTACAAATTCTAAGTGGATGATAGTATTTTACTGCCAAAGAGCCCAGAATTTTAATTAAAAATCTGATGAACACTCGTTCTTCTCTCCAAAGTTTTCTGAGTGATGAAACACCCCTCTCTCACTTTGCTAATCCTCCTCCATCTGAATCCTTTGACACGACTTCTTGTGTGGCCTTTGGCACGTCACTTCACCTCAGTTTCCTCATCTATAAAATGGCTGCTAATCCCTATATAGTATCACCCACGCAAATTTCCAAGGCTTATGCTTCAACAGGGCTTTGAAGATAAGTGAGCAAAGTTTCAAAAGGACCTAAGAGATTTAGGAGTGAAAGTTTCATTAGCTTTCCATCAGATTTGTATTCTTATATCTCCAAGAGCCTTTTGAAAGTCTGCAGAATTGCAAGACTTTACTCATCAGAGTCATATTCCTTGTTCTCCTCAAGGAAAGCAATTGCTCCAGGCTAGTTTTGGCAGAAGAGCTTGTTCCTCAAAAGAAGCAAGGTGAGTCTTGGGGCTCTCCAGTTTCTTCCCCAGTTTCAGATATGAAACCTTGGATTCATGCTCCAGCCATTTGGGGTGAAGTGGTGTCTCTCACTCCTTATATCGGCAGATCTTGGCTTGTCTTGGCTGAAAGAAGGGAGGGAAGGTGCACATCTCCAGCTTTGAGCTGGATTTGAGATAGTAACCTTCAGCTGGGAGGCAGTGGTGAGCTCCTTGGGGTGGTGTGGGGGTGTTCACCTCTTCAGTCTTTTTTCTTTGCGTGTGCATCGGGATGGAGAGGCCTGCAAGGTGCCCTGTCAATCTTGGACATTGACTAAAGAGGTGCTGTGAGATTTCTTTAATTGCAAAAGGATGATCTTACTGTTCCATACATCCACAGAATGGAAATCCCCTGCTTTTCTTCCCCCCCCCCAAGAGAACAGCAGCATTAAATAAAAAAACCTCACTGGTCAAAATTGCCAGGGAGACACACCGAAAAAATTTCAAATATTGCCCTTTTTTTGCCTTTCTTACTTTTAAATTTGCCATCCCAAGTTCCACTTTCTCACCTTTCTCAAATACTATAAAAAGAGAAAGAAAAAGAACTGTTCAACCATAAAAAGCCCCTTAGATACCAGTGGCTAGGTGGCTTTGGTTTGTTCAGCTTCAGTGGCTAAACTACAGTTCTGAAAATACTGGGAAATTATGTTACTTTTCTTGGTGGGACTTTCCTTATCAAAATGAAAAGAAAAAGAAACTCATGAAAAAAGAAATATTTTCTTTGGCCATAAATGGAATATTTACTTTTGATTTTTATTTTATTGACATACTTAATTCAACTGAATTTGAAAATGGGACATGATTTGAAAATGGGAACCTGGAAGGTTTTGTTTCATAAATTTTAGGGTAAATCGACTTTTTTTTACCCCTAAACTGTTATACTTGACATATTTGCTGCAGATTTTGCTCAACTAGACATTTGCTCAACTAGACATTTTGCTTAAAATAAAACTTTCTGCAAAAAAACCTCACAAACTGTAATGACTTTGGGAAAGGGATCCTTAGAAAAAAATAGTAAATATCATAATAATAGTAAAAAAGGATTAGTTGCTCATATTCACAGCACAAAAATCTGAAGTGGGCCTGTAATTAACAGTATATCCTTCCAATGTGAATTACTCTTTGTGATTATCAAAGTATCTGTCTTTTGTATCTTGTCCCTAAAATTCAACACCTTCCAGTTTAGTACAATAAGTCTTTAACATTACGTTTTTCTTCAAATTCCCAGGGATGGAACAAGTTCAGAAGCAGGTCACCGTGAAATTTTCTGGCTGAGTAGGCAACCAAGTCTACAAGACTCAAGTCTCAAAACATCATCACACTGTAGGCTTCCCATTTTCTCTGTAGTTGTACAAAATAGAATAAATGTCAAGTGGTCAAGAAACATCCCCAAAACACTTGTGTGGAAAACTCTGGGTGAAATTGGATCTCTGATGGATCTCTTGAAGGATTTTGAGTTTTCATTTTAAAATTTCTCCAGCTACAGTGGAGTGCATTGGCCTAGAAGTTATGTTTCTGCAGGGTCATTGACAGTGTCCATACCTGCTGTCAACAGCAATTGGGAAAGACAGGGTACCCAAAAAAACCCAGGAGAATTTATCTTGTGATGGAAAGTTCTTGGTATGCAGCAGAGTTTCTTTTCAGCTCTGGAATTGCGTGCTACATAAAAATTAGAGCTGTTAATTAAATACATTTTGTTAAAACATGTTACATCAAAGGTGAAGCATTTTGTAGAGAAGTTTTGTTCACACTTTTCTTGCAGAGATTTTTGAGGTTCAGGACTAGTCAAAGATAGTATTCCAGGAGAAGCAGAGTCTCAGGTTTCTGTTACATGGATAGTACAAAAGTGTCATTAAAATTCCAATGTCATTTTATTTGACAGAATATTTGAAAAGCTTTTTATTTCCTCTCTTTTTCTTCCCTCCAATGTGGAATGGAAACAAATTTCAAACGTCAAAAAGTGTGGTAGAACGGAATTGCTGTCCTGCGGATTATTCCTGTAATGAAGCCAACAAACCTGTCATGCAATGTCCAGTTCCTCCCTATGGAATCACAGCAATTCATTTATGCAGCTTTACCTTTAGGGTCCAAAGTGCTTCATGCATTGCTAACAATTATGGGCACATCTTGGTGGTCATATTGAATTCAATGGCAGCTTTCCCACAGATTTTATCAGGAACAGAATTCATGCCTATATGCTTTAATGATATAACTCAGTTTCTGTTATTGCTTAAGACTCCCCAGTCCGTGCCAGCATGTGAAATTCTGATGAAGTTTTATGTTAGTGGCTGCTGCTAACTGTTCTTAATTATTTGATAGTCATCTGAGGCCTGAATTTCATAGATGTGCAGCTCCTATTATTCATATTCTAATCAGTGGTAATTTGGATACTTCGTCCATCTGTAAATCAGACCTTTGAAGGGCAATCCCAATCCCATTGTCTCTAATGGATGCAGGTCATACTTCCAAGGATAAACCTAGGCTAAACCTCTTTTTCAGGTAACAAATAACATACAGCTGGTTAAAAAACATTAAAAATTGTGATTTTTTTGGGGGGCTGGGGGGAAGAATCTCAAATGCAGCAGCATCGAGCACAGCCTTGACGACAGTGCATGATGGAGAATTGAATGGACAGCAGAAACCCCTGATGTTGCCCACAGCTGGGAGACACACACGTGGGATATCCATCCTTGAAATTTTCACAGTTGCTCAGCACTGTGCTGATTCAAGTGCTGGTTACAACTCCAGCTTTGTTACCTTTCTTTTAGGGACCCATAGGGAATGCTTGGTTTAAGTTAGGATACAACATAAGGCATTATGAAATGAAAACATTATTTTTAAAGGCATTTCTGTGCCTAATCTCCATTTCCCTAGTAGCAGATCTCCAGGTCCTCTGTTTTCTCCTTTCCTTTTGGGGAAAGATATGTATCTATACAGTGGGGTCACAAGAGGTGGGTCCTCCCAGGGTGTACTGCAGCCAAGGGCAAGGCTGGATTAGACTTTGGCACCATTGGTTTTACCAAATCTTTCTCAACAAGTTCAAATAACAGGATTCTCTCTCAATGGGAGCAGAGATTAACCTTGGCTCAAGCTGCCCTGCTGAAGAGATGCAGTGGCTGATCTAACAAATTGGAAGAGAATATTTTAGTCTCTTCCCACTCAGAAGTCACTCATGTAATCAGACCTCACATCTAGACTAACCTAACCCTGCCTTGCCTCAGCTTAATTGAAAAAGGAAAAACAGTCCCTGTATGCTAGAGGCAGGATGGCTTCAAAAGTCTAGAGTGGAATACAGACATTTTTGCCTTTGGGTACCGAAATGGGGGCATCTAAAATGTGTGGTATCCAGTTAGTCAATACTGAAAAGTTTCTGAAAACCAGCCTTTAGAAATACCAGAGGAAAGCTCCCAAATTTAGGAATACTTCTGTCCAAAATCACTTCTTGCTGGGTAGTTTTGGAAAAACTCACATATTGTCCCCACCCCTAGATGCTTTCTGAAGGTTTGTATGACCATGAATACCCATTGTATTTGGGGTCAGTCTCAAAACTACTCCCAGAATAACACCTTACCTACTACATTCCCACCCTGATGGGAATACTGGCTCTGAAATGGAAAAGTTTATGTCAGAAATGTTGCCATAACCCTAAACTGGAATGATATAGATATCAGGCAGGAGTGTGAGGTAGGAGTTGTTTGAATCAGTCCTTCTTCTAATCCTTGGGAAGGGACTGTAGAAAAGATTAGTTTTCTATATCAAGTGTCATTCATTGAAAGGATTTGAGAGATAAAACTCACAAACCATGGAAGCATAGATACAATGTGGGTGAAAGGGTTAAAGGACTGAAGAAGACTCAATAATTCTCACAAATGAGGACCAGATGTTTTTGACTTTTAAAAAATACTCAGTTTCTTCCACCCCTACTCACCTTTTTGATACTGTGAATTATTCAGTTGAAATCAATGAGACATTACTGAGGAGGAAGTTTCTTTTCCATGGTTTTGCTTGTTCATATCAAGAAATATAAGGGGTGTGTGGGGGGGAAACAAGGATATGTTAATAATAGCAAGAGCAGTTCCCACCTGGTGTAAATTGGCTTAGGTCCACATAAAAGATCTGATTTACAGCAGATGGGATTTGTCCATCAGTGTGGCTGACTATGACTATTGTAAAATCCTTTACAGACTATGTCATGTTGCTCAATATTGTATCTGTTCAGGGCTGTGCCATGTCAAATGCTGTGCTGAAAGGTGTTCTAGTGCAGAACCAGGTCTGCTGCAAACATGAGAGTTCTGAAATCCCAGGGGGAAAGAGCTGCACGCCTGAGAATGAGAAAAGACGTGGCAAAAGCATTGGTCAGTGCAACATAAAAGGGTAAAGATCTTCAGCTATTAGGAAAAAAAGAGAAAGATTATGTGGAACTGAATGACTGCTAGGTAGAAGAAAAATCAATCTAATTTGTTGTTTCATCTCACATTAAAATCAGCCAAAAAAAAGAAGGAGCTGGGTTGAAGTTTGCCTACAACAGATAGGTCACATCAGACCTGCTCAGTCCAGTCTGATTCCTTCCCTGTCATGACTCACTTGTGCATACTCATGAAGGGGTGCTGAATTTGGCAGGCAAAACACAGTCACATCACATTTGGTAAATCCAGTTAGCTCAGTTTAATCTGCATCCAAAAATATTGTCTGTGTGATGAAAGGGACGGGCTGAGAAGTGGAGGGACATTTCAGTGCCCAAAATTACTGCACTCATCACCATTATCTTGAGCATCTCAATTCATCCTTTTTGTCCACTACCCACTTTTCCTAGGGGCAGGAAATTCTAGCAGCAGCCAAGAGACAGACTGAGTGAGGTTATGCCTCTTGTACTCAGACACTGAGCACTTTGGGAGCAGTGTGGCTGCTCGATGCTTCCCACCACAGTCCCTTGGAGCAGCAGGGCAGTAGGTGTGGGGAAATTGGCCAAGGAAAAGCTGGGTTGCACTGATTGAAGCTGCCCCTCTGGTTGATGGCTGAGAAATTTGTTTTAAACGATGTGAGCTCATCCCAAAGGGATGACATGGAGGTGGCAGAGGGCAGAAGGACACAGCATGACAGCAAATCCAGAGCATTATTCTGGTCTAGGATGAAGTTTACCTTGGGGTGCTCCCTCAGTTCTGTGCTCCATAGCTTTTCCTATGGGACAGCTTTTTCACGGAATGCCCATTTCTTTCTTCAAGAGGGGACTTAAGCCAGAGCTGGTAGATTCTGAAAATAATTGTATCTTTATAACTTACCTAAATATTTTATACTTAGGAATTACTTTTTGCATTTTTATAATTTACTATTTACCTAGGCGACTTGATATCTGGGTGTGTTTTATCTTCCTTCATTTCTTTTTGCCCTGTTAACCCAAGTCTTTTTATTTTATTTTGTTATGCCTTAGGAAGATACATCACAGATGATGCCCTGCCACTGAATACATCTTTAACTGAGGTATATTTAATATTCTTTTTCTAACCTTTCTTGATTTACTGACTCTTTTTATCCCCTGTGATAATAACTAGTCAATGTATTACCTTGAGATTTTTCTTCCAAAATTTTCTTGTTCCCTTTGCATGAACCTAAATATAGGTTGGCCAATGGCCAAGTAATTTTCCATATCAGCAACCTCTCTGCTTGCATGCAGTCAGGAGAGATGTGTCTCTTGTAAAGTCTGCTTTTCTCTAAAATCCAGAGTTCTTGTACTCTGAAAAATCCCCAAACTTTCTATTTAAAATTAGCTGGTCAACCACGTGTTGGCTTCCTGCTTTTGATTTCATTATTTTCATGCACCTTTGTTCAGATTTCCCCACCACTACTTAATACCACTTAATACCAAAGTAATACTTTTTTTCTAAAATTGCTCTCAGTGAACTCGATGATAAATTCATGATGTCAGGTATCATGAAGATGAAGGGTGGCAAAATTTCATTCCCATTGATATGAATTTTTCCACCACCTTTGACACTACTTTTGGAAGCTGTTGAATATGGATTGGTCAGCTAAAGTTAATGGATAATTTTGTTGTAGTAGTCCATGATCATGAAAAAAACCCCTGAAATGAACAGTTATTACTTGCACCACCTTATTTAATTCTTTACAAATTAAATATATTCTCCCCCCCCACCTCCCACAAAAAAAAAAGTTGCAAGCAAAGTTGGTTATGGAGGGAAAAGGATATTCAAAGGATTAAAGCAAATCCCTTAGGATGACATGGTTGAAGTGGTTCTGTGGGCTCCGTTGTAGGTAATTCTTGAGCATGCACAGCAATAAAAGGAGGCAGAAAGCAGCAGTGGAAATGCAGTTGAAAACATGTGCGGTAGGAAGGGACTTTTGGCACACAGTAACACGGAAAGGTCACGCCAGTGTGTGTGGGTGGTGGAAGACACCACAGAGACCAGCACCCTCACGGAGTTATAGGGGTGATATTTATCACCAAACTCTGTAAATACCAAAACAAAGGCACAAAAGGAGACAAAGGGGATTGACTCTTTCAGAAGATAAGATCAAATGCAGAACATGGGGAGGAAAAGGGACCAGGCGTTGAGGTGGGAGTTACATGGTGCAAATAAACTTTTTCAGTGAGGGGATATTAAGGACCTCTGGTGGCATGGTCACAATGACAGATGAAGGATATATAGTAGGTCTTTTATCAAGAAAAAAAAATCTTCAGGATTATAGGATTGTATTTCTCTGGATTTTAAATGCACCATGTTAAAATATCTGTAATATATGGGGTGAAATAGCCCTTAACCTCTTCTTACAGAAGACCCTTCAGTTGTAACTAATCTACTATGAAGAGACAGATACGCTTTTATCACTGCTGAGTGGATGGTGGAGTCAATAACACCCTAAAATGCAATATAGATATAGGTAAAACTCAGGCTCAGCAAATCTGAGGGTTTTCTTTGCATCTTTTCATTCTAAACAGTGACTGTCTTCCACAAGACATCATAAGAAGACATTTCTAGCAAAGACCAAGTTCCCTAACTAACATGAACTGGGAAAGTTCTAGTGTCTTCTATAGAGTTTCCAACCATATAGCTGGTTTCCCACCAGCCCATAAAGCTGGAGCTTTCTGAGTCCAAATTGTTAATAGAAAGCAAGACCTGTGGCTATTGCAGAGGAAATGATATTAATAAAAATATTTCAGAAAATTCTGGATTCTTTCCAGTCAGACGGATATTTTTATTATGTTTAAATATTCACGTCAGGGTCTCATTTACTGCAGACTTTTAGGAGAGCAAGGGACATTCCTGAATGTCATGTTCCATATTTTTCCATTCTGCCCAGACACATTTGATTTCATTTCATCAAGGGAGACACTATTCTCCATAAAAATTAATCTACTGTCACTTTGTACAGTGCTGCTTTTCCTTTCTAAATAGCAATAAAAGTATTGCTTTAGAAATTTCTTTAGAAAATTTCATGAGTCAGTGTGAAGAAACACCTGGAGGAACAGTATGGCAACTCCATAAGGCAGATAGGGCACTGAGGCAGAGAGGAGTGATTTATTCTGAATCACCCAACAGTCCATCCCTGAAGCAGAGTTGGGTGCAGGATCCAAACCTCCAAAATCTCAGAGCAATGAGCAAGCACCTGTGTCTCACCTGAGCTCAAAGACAAGGGAAGGCTGGATTTGCATAGATTTTGACTCAAAGCGTGTGTTTTGGACAGAAGCTGCTTTAGGTTAGTAGCTCCCTCTGATAGTACAGCAAACTGTCAGACTATAGAGTCCCCCTGCTAAACCAATACAGAGCATCTAATACATATTTTTATGTGCTTTTTAAGCTGGGTGGGTCACTAGGGATTCCTAAACTTGGATTGAGCAGCTGTTTGCTTCTCTCCTTGTATGTTGAATGCCATCTTCATGACAGGATACCTGAGGGAAGAGGATGCCCTGTGATGTGACCTGATGAATGGATGGGTCCTTTTTTGGTTTGACCCCCTTCCACCTCACATAACATAATGCAAAACTCTGCTTATAAAACAATATGAAGTCTACAGATAAAAAGCTCTCCAAGGTACCATGTATTCTAACTTCAAGAACATTTCCAAATGTAGCAGAACCAAGCAGAAGAAATTACTCCCATTGTGTGAGAAATTCCAGCATTTCAGAATTTGTTTTGGTAATTAGAAGTTGTGATATTTCATGGAATGGAAAGACAAGCTATTTTAAAGGAAACATAGAAACACACTTATCAAAAGGGAGGTCATTAGTCTGAACCATTTGGCACAGGTGGGGACTCAGCTGGCCTGAGGTATGCAGTCCCGACCACCACATTTAAAAAAAAGAAAAAAGTAATAAACCATTTGGAAAGCATCCAGAGGAGAGTCACATGAAGGAAAAGAGGTTTAAGAAAACATGACCTATAATGAAAAGTTTAAGGAATTGAGTTTGTTTAGTCTAGGAAAGCAGTGAAGGAAGGGAGGCATGTTACAAGTCTTCAAACATATAATAGGGTTTTTAAAAGAGGACAGTGATCAATTGTTCTCTATGTCCTCTCCTGGTAGGACAAGAGGGAATGGGCTTAATTTGCAATGGGAAGAGTTTTAGGTTAGTTATAAAAAAATCCTAACGCCAGGGAGAGGAACAGCACAACCTTGATGGGATAAAGAATCGTTACCACTGGAGGTTTCCAAAGCAAATTAGACACATACCTGTCAAGGATGATCTAGAAATATTTATTGTTGTGTCAGAGCAAAGGGTCAGGGTGGAAGCCCTCATGAAATCCTTGCCTCTTAACTCTCCCATCCCACTGTGAAGTGCTTTGTCTTGGTAATGCCCACACATAGTCATAGAAATCACAGAGAAAAAAAATTTTGTACTGTTGCTCACCATCATTCTAAATGATGAAGACTACTTGCAAAATGTTAATATTAAAAGTCAAAACAAAGAAAACAAAATTAAATGAAGGGGAAAATTCCAAACAAATAAAAGAAAGAAGGCCAAACTTCTTTAATCTTGGAGTCTTCTTGAAACACTGCTGACAGGAATATTAGCACAGTCAACTAGCTCCCAAGAAACATCTTGATTTTGAGAAATCAGGTTGTTCTCATAGAAAAAGACATAATCCAAATAATATTAACAAATGCTGCTGCATCAGGGGGGCTACTGGCCTTTTAAAATCCTAGTGGATTTTACTCCAGCTGCATATAGAGAATATTTTTAGCAAAATCTTCACTTTCAGCATGGTGAATTTGGAATGGGATATTGTAGTTATAATACAGTGCTTTTTTCCCAGAGCTTTCAAAGGGAAGACCTTGCAAAGGAGTGGACAGATGAGGAGAGCTTCAACTCACTGCTGTTGGAGTTTCAAAGCAGAAGCTAATGAAAGCTTGGCAGCAGCTGAAGGAAGATGAGCAGCTGTGGGGAACCAGGAAAGTTACCATCTCTCTAAGTGGGACTTAATGTGTTAGGGGTGATGCAGCCTCTGATAATTTCTGTGTGCTTGGAAGTGAAGGAAAAAAAAAGCCAAAAAGTTGCAGAGAATAAAGACCTGATTATCTCTGTCTTCTAAGCCTCACTGCAAGTTGCATGGAAATTCCTTTTGGGTCAGAGAAGTGCAATTACTCAGTAATCTGTGGAGAGATGTCATCCTATAATCACCTGATGTTTGTTTACCAGCAATTCTCATTAAATTTCCTTTAATTAAGAAGCAGTTACATTGTATCTTGGGCCCTTTGATTGTCATTGACACTTTCTGAGAGTGAGAGCTGCTCTAGGTTGTAGAAGTGGACTTGCACCTATTAAAATAATATTGGCCTGGGGATATTGGAAGTGAAAGATGGATCTGATGGACCAAGGATTCCCCTATGCCTTGGGATTCTCAAGTTTTTGTTAACATGAGGCTTTATTTTACTGACATTACAGCAATTTCCTGGAAACGACCTTGACCCAGTACAATTTCAGACCCTCTGTCATGTGACAACATACTTTGAGGTTGTGTTTTTAAATGGAGTCTGAGTTTTAAGGGTATCTGAGTTAGATGGCACCACACCCATCCTTGGAAATGGGCACTATGGGGTTATTACAGCCCAACACTGGGTGCTGACCCTTCTGTGTGTAGATGTATTTTGCATAAATCTGTGGGGAAGCCCTGAGTTGTGCATGAGATGTTTGAGCAACTCCTTGAGGATGGAGCAGCAGACCTGTGCTGTACCAGTGACATCCTTGCAGGTGACTGGGTAGAGTGACTCCCCACAGGCATTGCACACAGATAATGGGGAGTTCAGTTGCAAGAGAAGTTGATGAGAAAGAAGTGGACAGGAGAATGTATAATAAAAAACTAATTTTTTGATCAAAACCTTTAAGAAGACATTAACTGAAACTTGGGGCTCCTGCCATGTTCTGCCCAAGAACTGCAACAACAGCACTGAGATGGACACACACAAGTTATGCAAAGATCCTTCTGGGGAAACTATTTCTTCTCCTTTTGACTCCAGTAAAAAAACCCTGAGTGTGGCTGAGTGTTGGATATATAACCCCCAAAGCAAATAATTCATAATGAATGCCCTATCCTGTTTTAATTCATTCAGTGCTGTCCCTGTATGGAAGGATGTCTAGAGGCCAAACACTGTTCCCATAATGTTGGTGCAATCCCATTGATACATTGATTTCAGGAGGTCACACCAGATTATCATAATGGCTCCTTCAGGCCACAAAAATCTATGAATACGAAAGCATGGGAGAACAAGTTCAGGAGACTGTAGAAAACTTAACTTTCTATTTTTGTGTGGAGGAGAGAGGGGAGTATGAGGGACTTTTGAACATGAATGTGAACACTTTTCAGGTTGGTACATGTTGAAAGCTGCTTCTATTTGATGGCTCTGGGGTAGTTTATGTGAAATCAGCTGGAGGTCTCTGTGCAGTTCCTTGGAGCTAAAAGTCTAGTGAAGTCAGAAGAGAAGCTTCATTGACTTCAAAAAGGTCTGAAATTTGGCCCTCAGTGGATAAATATCCACAACAACATCAAACTGTCCATTCTATGATGCCTCCTACATTAATTTCAACACTCACCTTTTCTCCCTGCCAACACAACCCAGCTTTATCTGAATATTTGCTTTGAAACACAGGGAGAAGCAATGACACCCTTTTCAAATCTGCCTTTCGAATGGGCACCAGAGTAATAAAAGATTGACAGTCTCTAAAATCAAATGTTTCAGGGAGAACTGATTGAATTTCCTCCATAAAACTCTCTTAAATGCCCACATCCCTTCCCCAGGGACAAATTTTCCATAAACAGGCAACATTCTTTGTTGTTGTTGTATTTTTAACAGTCTTGTACAGTATCTTGTCAAGATGTCATCAATACAATTGCTTTGACATTTTTAGTGCAGCATTTGGAAAGCAGGTTGGGTTTTTCAGTCTGGCAAGCCAATATAAGTCAGTCTCTGATACTTAATTTCTCTATGAGATCCTTCACTTCTATTATAAACAGATCCAGCAGTTGAGAGATAAATTTCTTGGTAACAGTTTGGACTTTTTTATGAACCACCTGCAAGTTTTCTGCAAACAACATGTTTTATGGGAGCTCAAGGCAATGTTCACCCATCAAGACCTGACAGTAAGAAGTGGATGAATGAGGCCTTATCTCAGCCACACATGTAACCTTCTGTGTCCCCTGGCTTGACCTCCCTCTGCACTCATTTATGAAAATGATTCATCTTTAAAGAGCTTCCTCACTCTGCCTGGAGGCTGTAGATCTTTCTGCACTGGACTTGTGCAGGCTGAGGTTATAAACTTCGGCATGGAAGGCACAGAGAGGGGCTTAATTTTGAACATTAGGGGGAAAAAATGTGTACACTCTGTACACACTTAAAGAGGCAGGTTAAAATATAGGCAGTTTAAAAAAAATCCCAATTTGGGAATACCGAGAATTTTAAAAAAGGGGTGGCTGGAAAAGAAGGTTTCTTATTAAGGTCTTGATAGATTTTATTTATAATCAAACTATTTAAAAACAACTATTTGCTGTCATTATTTTTACTTCTTACTTTATGTGGGGACTTTTTTCCCCCTATGGACAATAAGGAATATAACATAATGCATTTCTAATTGTTATTGCTTTCTGGCTCTCAGACATTCACACTAGAATATACCCCAGATTCAACCACTGAGGAAAAACCAGATCAGCAGACTTTCATGACAAAATAATCTCTTGAAGCACTGTAAATAATAATTTTAAAAGTCAGCAAAAAAAGCATTCTGTTGAATTTTTAGCAGTATTTAAATACCTGAAATACTAAACATACGTTAATGAAAAACTTCCCCACGTCTCAAGCTTATTTCTGCCCTTTCTCTGTTACAGGAAGTAAACTCTTGCTCTTCTCAGCCAACCTGAACATCTAAGATTCAGCAGTAAAAATAATCTTTAAAAAGAAAAGCTAGTGTCAAGTTCTGAGTCAAGTATTCAAGTTTCTTGGGTGGAATACTTTTCATATTAGTTTAAGATTTGTCTCCTGTATATAAACAAGCTACCCAAACTGTAATCCAAAATGCTTGATCATCCATGCATGGAAAAAAACCAACCCCCACCTATTCTGGGATATCATTTAGGCCTGAGCTCATTTACTCAGCTGGCAGAAGCCGGGTTAGAGCCTGATTTCACTTTGCTTGGAGGTGAAACCTGTTACTAGGGCAGGCTCGAGAAAAAGTTCCTCCAGAACAGATAGTCCCTGCACAGAGTCCTTTTTACAGTTTCTTTCCTGAGATCCAGGCAAACCTTTCCATCACTAACAAAGCAAAGAGACACAGAGTACAAGAGAATTTAAGCTGAGAGCCCTTGAGCCATGTCCTCAGAGAGATGTAGGTGAGGGCAGACGGAAACACCTGCTCATATGTGTCAAAGTTCTCTGTGGGAATACAAATCTCCAGTTTGGGCAGACCTAGCAGCCAAAAACTAGAATATTAGATAAGTAAGACAAATGCCTGGAGATCCTTGTGTTTGCTGTGAGATGCTGGATGTGGGCCTGAGAGCAGAACACCTATGGAACGGGTCTGCTCCCACTGACTTGGCATTCACAGCAATCACTGTACTCTCCAGAAGTATTTACTCCATGAAACAAGAAAATTCTCACAGCCTCACAGCCTAGCATGGAGGAACTTCTCAAGGAGGAATAAAAACATTACAGGAATACCACTGTTATCTCCTATTGGGTACTGTAAATCCTGGAAATTTGCAGCTTATATTAAAACCGCAGAATTTGTGACACCCCTCTCATCCCTTAGGATGGAAAAGAAGTTCCCCCATAGAACCTCTGCTCTGAAGTGATGCAGTGGAGTACACATGCCATTCTGGAGGAGTGTTTACTGTTCCAGAGTAAATAGGACACGCAATACATCTGTGTGTTGCAGAACTTTCTAGCCAGTCATAACACCAATACCTTTCACCAGCTGATAATTTCAAAACTCCTGCTGTCTTTTTTGTTCCCCCTACATGACTGAAGTTTTACAGACCTTGTTTTAATTGTAATCTCGGGCATTAAATACCATTGGTTCTGGTAAGAGCATTGGCCATTAGCTCAGAGAGCTTTTGTTACTCTCCCTTGTTTATGCCTCAATGTATTTATACAGGATACTTCTAACCCCTATAATCCTTCCTTGCTGAGCATTCTAAAGTCAACAAGCTGTGTTCAGACATGTTGCATCGATGTAGCACTAAAGACAGCAGTGAATAACTGATATGCCTGGGTAGGGCAATGTGTTGGTCTGCAGTGAGATGATCTGGGGCCCTGCAAATCAGTGTCAGCTCTGTTCTGGTTCTCAGCAGAGCTGGGGCAGCTGGATGTGGGCACTCTGTGCTTTGACCCTTAGACCACCCTTTTTGTCTCCATTTTGAAGCAGATTCTCTGTCTCTCTGATCATTCAAGCAGCTCTTATCCATAAGTCACTTAATATACAGTCATAATATATAGATTGTCTATGCTTATGCACGTCCAGAATATCCAAGTGAAGCTGTCATTAAATATCCAATGCAATATCCCAGCTCTATACCAAGGAGCTTTAACAGTTTTTGTTGAAATCTGGTGAAGTTGAAGATACTTTAGGTGGAGTTTGTTGCTGGGGTTTAGTTCAGTTTGTGTTTTTTTTGCAAAATCATTACTGAATATAAATCTCAGCATCTTATTGATGAGTCTGCAGATGCCACCACTTGACTGGGGAAGTCTGGTTTATTTACTGACCATCTGTCATTAGTACATAGCTTTGAGAGTTAGCAGTTGAACTCAGAAGTCTTGTGATTGTGTTTATGGTACTTGATTGGGCATATTTAATACGTTTAAGAGGAGGGAACATTGAATGTATTTGATTCAACTATTTCCTGGAGAGAGCTGATTTTCAGATGGAGGGAGGGACAGAGATAGACAGACAACAGAGTTCTCCTGTGTAAAAGGTGATAAACAGCCTGACTGAGGAACAAGAAGGTTGGCAGCTTTAGCAGATCAAATGTATCTTAGTTGTGCTAAGTAAACTGATTCAGGGAGGCTGAGGATATTAAAGATCCTGGATACCCATGAATAAGGATTAAAGCTCTTATTCTTTTCTATTCTAAACTATCTCAGCCTTTCTATCATTGGCATGGTACCAAAGATCTACATCTACCAAAGGACTTGCCTATCACAGCTCCGAATTCAGTAGCTTCTAGTTCTTAGGAGCTTTGTTGATATGGAGTTGCCCAATTTAGGCAAGTAAGCTTCTTATGCAGTGCATTGGGCATCAAGCACTTCTGAAAGGGTTTAACATGTGACAGCACAAGGTAAAATCCAGGCTGTCTGAGGGCAGGAAGGCCAAGGGTAGGTGTGAGGCTTTGTGCTCTTTTCTGCTCAGAAGCCAGGGACTCAACTCCAGATTTGGAGGCAGATATTGTCTTTCATTCAGGTTTCACAGGCTTCATGTCAGTCCATGAGCTACACCTCCAAAAGTCAGTTGAAACTCTCACTTGATATCTTGGAAATTCTCTTTCAGATCTTCCCATTCTTATTGGAAGAGATCTGTGTCTCCCACTTCAATGGATTAAAAGTTAAAACAGAGGGTCATTCTATTGTCTTTGTACATTTCATCCAAAAGTGGAACACAGAAGACTCTGATGACCAGAGTAATCTCTGCATTTCTAGCTTTGCTAGGTAAAAAGTAAGACATGAAAATCTAGCTCCTTCACTGCCTATTAAGAATATGGGGGCTTTGAACAGGGGTCAAAGCCAGCTGTGCATTTGTACATTTTAAAATATATTTATACATATTACATATTTATATATTTTTTTGTATATTTATACATATTAAAAAGCCAGCTATGCGTTTGATCAGCCAGCTATGGATGTTACCTGCCCATGTAGCATTGATACATGATTTCTATATTTTCCTACCTTTTGTTGTTGATTTTCTCACAGCCATTAAGATCAGGTTTGTGCCTGTGCAAGGAAGAAATCTGGAGCACTACAGCATCAGTGAATTTGTCACTGATTTGCAGCACCTTAAGGAGCAACTCTTTCTCTTCCAGAACTGGGATAGTGCTACTCAGTGGCTAATTTTGGTGCTTACAAACTGAGCTTGTGAATCACCTCTCATTTCATGTTTCCCACTCCTAATCCTCTGAGAGGTGTTTGGCAGAAGCAATGGCATGACAGAAAGGACAACAGCCACAGGGCCTTTTTTTGGGCACGGGGATATTTTCTGCTTATTTCATGTTTCATAGAATACCTGAACCATGGGAAGAAGCTGGATGGCCGCTGAATGAGTTTCCTGTGCCTGACTGCCACGCAGGCTGGGAGCTTTCACCCTAGTTTGTTTAGATAGCTGCCTCTGATCATCTCAACTTTCTTATTTATTGGCACGCTGACAGCATGCCAGTGGCAAGACAACTCCCTGCAGGAGTTCCCATCATTTGGATCACAGCTTCCTCCCTCTCCACCTACTGCAGCTATTAGGCACATCCAATATACACCTCGGCATGCATGCACTAAACTGCCTGGGTGAACCCAAGGAGCAGCCAACTCCGAATACAAAACAGGCTTCCAAATAATAATAATACCCGTGGAGCCTGAAGAGTTGCCTTCCCTGCCCAAAAGGCTTTTTAGGGGTTCTGGGAAGGGAAAGGAATGGCTTTTGAAACCCAGGTTAAATCCTCCAGCGGAGATTTTAATTTTTTGAGTGTCTTCACACTTTTAGGGTGCTCAGTTTGGGGCACCTGCAATGGCCCTGGAGCTAAGCTTCCTCTTCAGCTGTTAGATCCCATGGGATGGGGGTGTTCATCATGCAGCCAGAGCTCATTTTGCAGTGGGTCTCTGACTCCTCACCACCAAAGTGTTAATTTAGCCCACAAAAATGGCTAAGCCTGCAGTACCCAAGGTTGGCTAATGAGTGTTTTGGCCCGAGCAGATGCAGGAATATTCCAGTGCAGGACAGAACTTGTTCTCTGCACAAACTCTCCTCAAACCCAGCTGCTAATAAATGGCAGTGAGGAGGGGATATTTTTCCCTCCTTTCAAATGGACAGGCTATCAGGTGGAGCATCAGGCAGTGCTTTCAGAATGGAGACACTTTTCCTCGACTTTTCTCCACTTTTCCTCATTACCAGGCAATGCATTAGTAGGCTTGCCAAGTGCTAGAAATAACAGGAATAAAAAACTTGGGGGATTTCCCGGCCAATTTTCACGTAGTCAAGTATCTCAAATGTTTGTTTCTGCTTCTGAATCACTAACTATTTAGTACTGGGTCAGTTATTTAGACAGCCCAGAGAGATGAAGAGCTAAGAGAGACACCCCACTTTTTTACACCAGCCTGCCCATGTCACCAACTGGAGTGTGAGGAAGAGAAGTGTCTCTAGAGCCCACTGTGCCCTCCTTTCTTGAGTCAGCCAGAAAGCTTCAATTTTCTGCACCTTCCAGGCAGAAAATTGGGAAGCTAAAGTGCCTAAAAATAAAAGAATTTAGCAATACAGTAATTTTCAGATTTCTTACTGATCTAAGTGGGGAAAGAGAATTTAAAGTGAATAGTATGGTGTGGCCATCACTTGATCTGCTCTCTGAATAAGACAGCTGTGTGAAACAAGAACATAAAAAGAGCTGTATCAGCTACACAGGGATCCATCTAACACATCTACCTCTTTCTGACAGGGGCCAAGAATTAATACATGCTTGGGGAAAAGTAAAATGGCAAAGTGAGACTTCCTCAGAGCACTCTCACAACATCTTGAGATTTGCATTGCAGCATCTTCCGGAGCCAGAGGTAATGTCTTTGTATTTAATAGCTCTTGAAGAATTTTTCTTTCATGAACTTGTCCAGTCCTTTTTGAACCCATGTAAATTTACAGCATCCACAACATCCTGTGGCAAGGAGTTCCATGGCTTAATTATACATTGTATGAAGAATCATTTCCCTTTGTTTGTTTTGAACCCGTCTCCTCCATCTTCCATTTGATGTCCCCTTGCTCTTGTTTTGGAAAAGACAGAGAACAATTGCTCGTCATTTCCATGCCTCTTTGATTTCATAGATCTCTGTCATCTACTCCTCATTCACAACCTGGTTCTTAATGAGCAATCTAAGTTTATCACACTGACTCTTGATTGCTTAAAATTGTTCTTCCCACCTAATGGGAATCCACATTGGGCAGAGAGAAGTGAAAGGGTGTTTAGAATCAGGAAGAATAAAATGTCTGGGTGGATTTGTAATATCAGCAACCATCACCATTTACAGGGAACAATCTTTGATCTGTGGGTACTTGGGAAATTCCTCTCAACCATCTGTCTGAGGAATTATGAAGGAGTTCCCTGTCTTGCAAGTACACTGCAAAAGCAATCAGAGGATAACACCACATCTAAATCTGCTTATCAAAACCACTATCAGGAAGAGATGACAAAAATATACTGTATGTTTACTGAAAGATCAGTTCTCTTTGTTAACTTTTGGTTCAAATTATATAGCCAGTAGACACTTAACATGTTATCTCCTTGAGATATCAGCGATATTGTATTACAACATTACAGAGAGCTTTATAGACTCGTGACAAGAAGCTGAGAGTTTCTCAACTGACATATAATTATCTAATGTGCTTGATGTGCCAAAAACTGCTACTCTATATGGGCGAACAGAAAGCACAGAAAGAGAAACAGAAAATACCTGAAGCATTTCAGTAGGAAGGTGGGAAAAACAACCTTTGTAGCAGGGGTTGTTTCTCACAAAAGTTATCTCTGGAAAATAGTAAATCACTATTGTTTTAATAATATGTATAATTTTAATCTTTAAGAGTAATCAACTTATATTAAATATTAATTAATTGCTAAAATCTGACCTGGTTCACTTTCAGAAAGCAAACCTATTCATTCGTTCTGAGGCTCACAATCTAGAAGGAATTTCTGACAGCAAAAGCTGAGCCTGTGTCCAGACAATTTCAAGCTTTGGGGTCTTTGGAGAAGCTCTAGGTAGAGGAGGGAACACCTGAAATATTCAGTGTTGGGACAAGTGGTGAGAGCAGTTTAACTCACATTGGTCTGTTTGTGCCGTCGTGTTTGCGACATCAAATGATTGCATGTTCCTGCCTGGCTCCTGTGATTTGCTCCCAGGTTACCTCAGTCTCACTAATTGCTGTCCTGAAGATTTAGCAAGATTCCAAGAAACAGTTGGAGGCTTTTCCAGGTAGCTGGAGAAAGGAAGGGGAAGAGAAATTTCTTTCTTAAAGATGTAAATTTGGTGAAATTAAGAATAGGTATTCAATAAAAGCAAAGATGGGTAGGTAGTTCTTCCTTTTCATGTAAATGAAAAGATGCATTTCAGATCTTTTTTCCCTTCCTTTTCAGATGCATTTGAACCCAGTCACTGGTAGAGAAAATTTAATAATCCATATAAATGTGCAGGTGTATCCAGGAGATCAATGTTTATGACCTTGCAGCAGTCTGACCTTTATCTTGATGCTCCTCAGAACAGAGTGAACATGAGACCCAGATTCTCAAGGGTATTTAGACATTTCTCCCTGTTTAATCTGTACACTTGAATACCTTCTGAGATCTGTGCAAAAATATTATGGATTCTTTTAAAGGGACAACAATACTTGATTTTTGTTTTTAAACTGAGTTCAAATGATCCAAAATCCAAAATGATAATCCAAACTTTTTACTTTATGGCAAGTAGTTGCAGAGATAAATGTTATTTTCTATGCCTGGAAACATGTTTATCTTTCTGCAGTTCTGTCCCTGTCCAATGAACCTTCCTTCCAATTTTGATACAACACTGTCCCTGCTTCTCATTTGACAAAATTTATTCATGTAGTAGAGACAAATTCAAGAACCTGACATGTCTCTCATGAGAAAATCGCCCTTTATTCAGTATTGCTCTGTTCTCTTCTTGTCTTTGTCCTGAAGGGAGGACTACTTTTCATTGCCTGCCTTCTGCCTTGATTGTAGACTTTTTGGAGCAGATATTTTCTTTTTCTTTCATGTTTCTTTGCTTTTTTGAGCAGCATGCAGTAATCTGAAACCAGTTTTGTTTTTTGACATCCTTAAGTTTTGTGTGACTGCTGGACTGCAAAGTGTACAACTCCTAAACACTGCACATCTACAGACAGTTAATCATAGTAATAATTAGAACACCTGGGTACTTGGAAATTTCTCATCCTTACTCGGTGTTGGAAAAAAGAACTTTAACTACCCAACATCATAAGAGAAAAACTTGCTTGTCCATGGATGACTCCTTGCTTTTTGTTTTTATTTCTTTTTCTTTCCCAAGCATGCAAGATTCTGGTAAATTGAATTCAGTGTTTTTTTTTCTCAGGTTTCTCCAGCTGTTTATCTGTTTTCTACTCATTTCAGTTAAATCAGGTGTGGGTAAAATGATACATTTCACCCTTGTAGATAAAAATGAATCAACTTCTTGCTCTGCTTATTAGGCAAGAAAAAAAAAAGAGGGAAAACCAGATTGCATTCTAAACTGCAACTTTTCCCTTAATTACAACTTGAGAACGAAATAAATTCAGCTGCTAGGCAAACAATTATCTTTCTGTGAAATTTTTATCTTCATTAGTGTTAATGTGCTTTCTGTGTGTCAGGCCACCTGCTTCTCAGAAGTCCCATAAAAGTATTTCTTAAGGGCCCAGCTCTCCCCAGCCTGTAGCTGAGGGAGCTGGAGGGAGACCTTCTACTTACATGATGCAATTTTCAATCAGAACTGCAGTTCTTGTCCTTCAGGGCCAACATACCTCATAGGAATCACAGAAAAAGTAAGTAGGAGCCTTGCTGCATAGTAGGCTGAAAAAGGAGGAACCTGGGACAGCTCTGATTCCTGTTTTGGCAGAGGGTCATCAAGAATCTGGGGTGGTCTGTGACTTACACATATCTTTATTTCCCAAACTCTCACATATGTGATTTGCAATGCCTCCTGGGGTTTAATATGACTGCTGAAAATCGGTTATATCCTTCCAGCATAGAATTTTGAGTAAAAAAAGGGAGGAAATTTTGAGCATTTTGTTGCTTTTTGTCTGGACGTCTAGCCAGGTTTTCTGTGACAAAAGATGTAGGGAAAATGCTTTGCACTAGAACCTATTTCAGACCTCCTGAACTTTAATTTTCAGGGTGAGGTGGGAAAAAGAGAGCTGTGGCTGCAACTGGTGTGGCCAGTCTGGTGGAGTCCCCCAGCCCCTCACAGCAGCTCTGCAAACCCTCTCCTTCTTGTTTACTCAGTAACTGCTCCTGCCCTTATTTTCCAGCAAGGAGGAAGGGAAAAGGAAAGGTAATGTGACCTTTGGTATTTTGAAATAACATGATAACTATGCACATCTTCAAAGGACACGACTGTTGAAGAACAGCTGGGGATGGTGGTGGGAACAGCCTCCCCCTGACATTCAGGCCTGGTGGAGGAACCAGAAGAACCTGCAGAGCTCGTGAGAAGCAGTGGGGAAAACTAGGAGTGGCCAGAACAGCCTCATTGTCCCCTTTCATTATATCTGAGATTGACCTTTATTAGTTGCCTCTGGGTATGGAATGGGCTGAAGCTCTTCAGAGGAGGGAGAACCCAAGCACCCATGCAAAGCATGGAAAAGGAGGAGGCAGGGTGAACGGGAAAGCCAAAGGGAGATTGCACTGAGTGCTGATGTTCTCCCTTGAGGGCCCTGACTAACCACTGCAGGAGCTAAGCACGCTTTTAAAAGCGCTCAGCTTTCCAACATCTGGGTAGAACAGGAAAAGATTATTACTCCTGTTCGTGTGAAACAGGAATGGTGAAGCAGAAGACATCTGAATGCCCCTGAGGATGCTGGTCAAAGAAATTAAATTCTAATTATCCACCAGAATCACTGCGTAATGGAAATTGAGGGTTTTTTCAAACACCAGCTTTTCTGGAGGTAAGGGGAACGGGAAAATGAGACAATCTGAAGGAACAATTTTGATTCTTGGAAAAAGAAAATAATTGTATTTTTCACTGCACACAAAATAATTTTTAAATGGACTACTCATAAAAGACAAATCTACAGCAGATATAGAATAAACAAAAAGCTGAAAGTATTTGACTGAAGCCAACCATGAGGGAAAAGAAAGAATAAATTTGTGTCCTCTGAGAAGATCTTGTAAAACATTGCAAGATGTTGTCTGGCAGGGGGGATAGACAAGATAATCCCCAGGGATCCCCCCCAGCCCAATAAATCCAGTGATTCTGTGATCATCACCAGCACTGATAAGTTCCCTCAGCATTGTGAAGGTGCAAAATTTTTGAATATCAAAAATAAGCTGATTTTTTTGAGAAGACGACATATGTATGGGGGTTTTGGTCAAAGATAGGATTCCCAAATAAATCTCTTCTGCTGTGGGTTAAGAAAAGTCTGTGTGAAGCACTGAGAGAATTTTTAACTGTAGTCTAGGGAAGTTCTTTATATGATCCTTTTATTAATATTGATTTCATCAACAGCGCTCTATGAACAGAACCTGAGATTAAGGGCAAGATTACATCTCATAATCGATTCTGATTTTGTGACTGGACAAACTTCAGATTCAGCAGGAATGTGTTCTGGGTTTCCCCTCCCTGAGAAAGGCTGGAGGTTTATTTAGTGAGTCCACCACTTCTTTCTGAAGCTCAGAAAAGCAGATGAAAGGAGCCTCGACTCCTTCCAACATGCTCTCCTGCTTCTTCTTCCCTCCCCTCCACACATTGCTGAGTGCAGCTGGAACAGGGCAAGGCAGGTGGCTGCCAAGGTTTGCTGCTTAAAATCACTCAGCAACATAAGGGTTCTGCTTTCCAGCACCTGTGGGGCTATGGTGTGGCTGTATAGCCAGTAGGAGGGAGCAGTGGTTGGAAATAAGAGCTTCCCTCTCCCCACTTCTTTTGAGGAAAAAAGCATGGCTGGTGTACCATGATAGGGGTGTTAAGGATAACCTGGAAACAGCCTAAATATGTACATTTGAAAAAACATCCCACAAAACCAAGTGATGTTAGTGCTTTAAAACAAAGCATTGGATTAAGAAAGAGAAGGAAAGGGCATTGAAATAAGATTTTACTTCACTGTAAGTAATTATTTGCTGCAAATGGGACCTATTTTCAGTGTAAGAAGAAACTGGTAACTCAGTGTCCCCTCAGCACTGGGCTTGCAGACATAAAGTTCCTGCATCTCCCTTCAGAGAGCTGCCATGGCCTGAAGGCACATTCAGGTCCTCTGAAATCGGGGATGAACACTCTGAAGGTGGAGAAGCCTCACCCTGCTGTTCCTGCTAATGCCTCCAGTGCTGCCGTCCTTCCTCCAAGGGTTGCAGTGACCTCTGAGGTACAGCTTGGGCATCTTGCAAGGCTACAATTATTTGCTAATAGCGATCCTAAAAAAAGAGCATGCAGCACTCTAGTCCTGCACTTTCACGCTGGCATGTTTTACAAACACGAAGGAGCAAAGCTTCACAAGAGCCCTGGGAGGCTGGGAACAGACCCTTACAAAGGAGCAAGGCTCCAGCTGGGAGAGGTGTCAGGACGGTGGTGTGTTTCTGGGGAAAGGTAATCATTGTTTTGGGAAACCTGACAACTGTGCCGGGAGGAAAGAGGCTGATGGTGCACAGGCATGTGGAGGCAAGCTCCCTGCTGACAGGGGAGAGCTCCCAGTGCCTGCACCCCAGTGCAGCCATCAATCATGCTGAGGCCACATGAGCACTGCCAGCACTCGCCACCAGACAGAGGCGGCAGTGATGCAATGGGCACAGGTGTGCAGCCGGCACCGGGGAAGGCAGCAGGGCTTTGCATACACAACGCGCCTTCCCTCTGAAGTTCTCAAGGCGATTTGCAAGCATTAATTAACTCTCACAACGCCCAGGGATGGTAGGCAAGGCAGTGTCACTGGCAAATTAATTTCATAGGTAGTGTCTTTGATATCACACGCTCATGTGCTCACTGCGCAGGATTTGATGTATTATATTATTTCCCCAACACACCTGCTGCCCTTCAGCTCTTCTAGGCAGCATCCTGGATGGAATTATTATTATTTCTATTATTATTATTGCTGTTGTTACTATTATTATTAGCTTTATTACAGCAGGACTGGTGCTATGAAGTGGATACCTGCATCTGAAGAGAAAGTCATTGCCCCAGAGAGCTCATAACCTAAACAGGCAAGATCCGTATTTGTGCAAGTCTGCGCTCGCTCTCCAAGAATGTTGGCTGTAAAATACCTCAGTAAAGTTTGTGCTGGGATTGACAAAGATTGGCCTGTCTGCTTTTTTTTTTTTTTTTTTTTTTTTGTGCAGCTCTGCATTTAATCTGTGTTATGGGCTGACCGGGCATGAAGATGTTCTTGCCTAAAGATTTCCAAAGCTGTGAGAGGGTGGTGCAGCCACCTGAGAGCCTCACTGACAGGGGTTGACATCAAGCAGATATGATGTCAATATGGAGAATTGAATATACAGAGAGGCTTTTGTCAATAAATGACAGTCTCATACAAAAAGATCAAAATTAAGTTTTGGTTTTCACTTCTTTTTCACTTTCAGAGTGAGCTTAAATGGAAAAGGAGTGGAAAATGATGAAGATACATTTTTCATAGTAATTGAAACTAGCAGGATATAGAAATTTATCAGCCAGATCTATCTAAAATTTACTGGGCTTGGGAACAGGCATATTACTGATTCAATTTTACCAATCCAGGGAATTCTGGACATTTAATAGCATGCCTCAAAGCTTTTCACTAATTTCCTTCTCTCTTTTATTCTCGTTGGTATTTGGTTTTGTGCTTTTTTTTTTCCTTTTCTTTTTCTTTTTTTTTTTCATCCATTCTCCAGTCAGGTGATCCCAGCTAGGAGATACAGATTGCTTCCCTCAGCTGGCCTAAGGCATGCATAAAAAAATCACTTTCATTCAACAGGATATCTAACCTCTTCATGTGTACTGATATATCAGTGGTTTTTCATGGGTGACATAAATATTTATCTACCGGATAACAGGATGCAAGTGGCATGGTTTGCAGCATTGCAGAGCTGACCTTCAGTCTGGAATTCACATGTTTCTTCAGTAATTTATATTACAGGTTAACCCTACACTTTGTCTTTTCTATCTGTGCCCTGGGGAAAGGCAAGTAGTCCAATGTCAGTTCCAAGCAATCTGGATTTTGAGTCACATCTCTATGGAAATTCTGTTCTGTTTATTGGGCCTGGAACTTTAAAGAAGAAAGAGACCTGATAGCATCATATCCATAGTGTAATTTCATTAATTTGTCATATGGTATTCTGAGATCTGGTTGAGTGCTGATGGTGTCGTGGCCTTTGTTTGGGACAGGTCCTTGACTTGGGAGTTGAATTCTGGCAACTTTAATTTTTTTTCTCTCATTACAGATTGGTAGATGTTGTGTGTAGATCACAAATAACACAAGTGTGAGTATGCTCCCTTGTGGTAAGCCATTTTGTTGTCACACCATTTACTCCATTTCTTTCAAAGTTCATGGTGAAATAATTTGTTTTCTAATAAAGATTGTATCAGTCACACTCTGTGATGATCTTTTGGTATGATAAACATTTTGGCAGAGCATCCCATTAGCTCAGGCAAGAAAAGGAAGCAGAGATGCTACTTTTTTTTCTCACCAATAACATTGTGCTGAGAATACTCACCAAGCTCTGGAAGACCCAGGTTTAATTCCTCTTCTGCTTAAGGGGATTTGAACTTGTCTCTCCACTTCCCTGACTGCCCTAACCACTAGGGTAAAGAATATTCTAGGGCAGGGCATTCTCAGTTCCTCATATTGAAACCATTTCACTTTGCATAGGTTAATTAAATATTCATGGGAACAGGAAGATGGCAAACCTATGCAAATGACTATGTATCTTCATGGTATAGTCTTTCATTTGGGAGCAGAAGGCCTGGCTTCCATTATCCACATCAATGAATACTTAAATGAGAAATACAAGAAACATTCATAGAAGCAGGCACAGGAACTAAGGACTTCCTCTTCCAGGTGAATACTAACCACTGAACTAGAAATCATTCTCCCCGTGACACAGGAAATAGTGAGATATATTATACAAATAAAACTGCTCCAACAAGAGAACTTTAGACAGGTCTGTCTTGAAACCTTGCACTGTGAATATTCACCCATAACTTGAGACTTGGGTTCAAGTTCCTTGAGAAGAAACTATGAGCTTTAATTACCAAGGTGTGTACAGTCCATCCCTGGTTAAAAAAAGGGCATTGCCACTATTTCTTGCTCTTGCTTGCCCGCTTAATGTTTTATGCCTTTTTTAGGTGATCAAAGGGTGGTTGTGTTGTTGATGAAGGGTGTATTTATTTTGTGCAATGTTTGTTATGCACCATATTTGGATGCTGCCTTTTTTGGTTGAGTCAGAAGGACGGCTGATTGCCTTCTGCACATGCCTCACTGTGGTGGCTTTCCCACCACTGACAGATTGTGCTGCTGAAGGCAAACTCGTGTTGTTGCTAATTTCATTGTATGGGAACTCACTACTTGTCTCTTTGTTCAATGACATTCCCATCAAATTCCAACTAAACCTCCTCTTCAACAGTCCTAGTGAGACTGAGGTGAGCTTGAGAAACTCCACTAAGTAAATCTTACAGATGACAAAGGAAGAGGAATGTTTAGAATGGGTTTATTGGATTTCCACGTCAAGGTTTTGATGGAAGAGAGACTGCAGGGGTTCCATGAGGACACCAAAAGCTATATCCACATTGGACAGAGCCAGTTTGGGCTGGCTCCAGGACAGACCTGCCACTGGACACAGGTGACACGGTAGCGACAGTGTATTTAAGAAAAGGCAAAAAATGCTACACAGGAGATGGGAGAAAAAAAAAAGGAAAAATATGAGACACAATGCTGCAGACAATGAGCTCAGAGAAGGAGAAGGGGGAGGATGAGCTCCAGTCTCCTGCAGTCCGTGGAGAAGACCATGGTGAGGCAGCTGTCCCCTTGCAGCCCATGGAGGTCCTCAGTGGAGCAGAGATCCAGCTGCAGCCTGAGGAGGATCCAATGTAGGTGGATGTGCCTTGAAGGAAGCTGCAGCCTGTGGAGAAGCCATGCTGGAGCAGACTCCTGGCAGGAACTGCAGGCCATAGACAGGAGTCCATGCAGAGCAGGTTTCCTGGCAGGACATGTGAAACCTTAGGGAACCATACCAGAACAGTTTGTGAAGGACTGTAGTTCATAGGAAGGACCCACACTGGAGAAGTTCATAAAGGACAGAAGCTCATAGGAGAGACTCCCAAATAGGGCAAGAGCATGAAGATGAAGGAGCAGCAAGAATGAAGAGCTGTGAACTGATCCCAACCCTTATTTGATATCCACTTGGGCCACTTTGAGGGAGAAGGAGGGAAGGTGTTTTTAGTTTTGTTCATATTTCTCATTTTCCCTCTCTGATTATTTGGCAATAAGTTAAAGTTGTTTCCCTAAGTTGAGCCTGTTTTGGCCATGACTGTAAGAGATGTCCTTGTTGCTATCTCGACCCATGAACTTTTAATCATATTTTCTGTTCTAGTCCTGTTGAAAAGGAGAGTGATAGAGCAGCTTGGTGGGCACCTGGCAGCCAGCCAAGGTCAGCCCACCACAAGGCTTTTGTCACATCTCACTTTAATTATTTACAACAGAGTTGGCCTCATTTTAGCTAATCTGGGCTTTACTGTCAGTCAGTGGAGAGAAACAAGATTTCTGAGGGGCAGTTTCATCCTAATGGAGACATAAATACAAAGCAGATGAGACTTATCTTTTAAGCCCTTGTTGCTCTATGGACAGTCAAGGAAGCCTAGAGTGTCTAACCCAGATGCAGGTATCTACATCACAGCTGCCAAGAGTTCAGAAGGTGGCTCCTTCTGCTGTATTTTATTGTTTCATTAAGATTTGTTTGTGGTCTGTGGTTCTGATTGCCCTGGAGACTTGAGATGGTACTGCATACACCCAGTGGCAGAAGAGCTTTGTAAAGGGGAAATATGAGCTCAGTTCATAGGATGCAATTCCGAGCAGTCCTGAGTCTCAGTCTGGTAGCAAAGAGCACTGGTGGTACTGCCTCAGATGCAGAGGCAGCACTGATGCTTCAGTCAGGGGCTAGAGTCACATTAGAAGCCCTCAGAAAATCCCAAGTGCAGAATGACATTGATACAAGCATACTCCAGAGTGAGCCTGTTCACACCCAGCTGAGGTCTCCCACTCCTCCTTCATTACTGCAGAGGTACCAGAAGCTTTAGGACACCTGGACCTCACTGAAATTGGATCTCAAAGGCACCCAGGACATGAATCTGTTTCAAAAAAAAGCAGTTATTTCCCCCCATCTATGTATGGCTTTCAGGATAAGTGGTTGCAGAAGCATATCAGTGTTCAAGAAGTCACAAACTAAAAGGAAACAAGTGTCATGTCCATTCTTTGATCTTTAGATAAATCTTATTCTTGGTTTTAATGAATATCAGATTTATTTAATGAAACTAAAATATGCTCACATCTGGCTTTAATCCCTATATTTTCCTCACTCAGTAGACCATACTTCTGCACTTTCATAAAAACGTGAAGAATCAGGATGAACCTGAGCACACTGATAATGCTGTTTCATCTGGCTTCCCAAAGGCACAATGCATCATTTCAGATGTTGCAAAGCTGAGTCACTGACACTGATGTGACTAATCTTAACGATGTGCTTTGATTCCATAATATGTCGCTGTAAAGTTTGACATGTTTGATACATTCATCTCAGCATTCCAGGGGAACTTTCTGTTCCCACAGTGAATCTACTCACTGGGAAGACAAATTGTGGAAAAAAAAATTCCCAGCCCAGCCCTTGAAACACACTAGCTAATTTTCCTTTAAATTTGTCTATGGACCAAATTTTGCCCTCATCAGTGGGATGCAACTTTCATTGAATATACTATTCATGTATCCAAAGGCAAAATTTGTTCCTATCTATCGATCTACCTACTATTTTATCTACTATCTGTCTGCTTAACTCTATTAATTAGTTAATGTTTGTAAAACACTCAAAAGATGTAAAGCCCTATAGAAATGCTAAGTATTATAATTATTGTTATCTGACTGCTGTATCTCTTTACCTATCTAGCTATCTACCTTCTCTATCTATTATAACAACAATAATACTTAACACTTATATACTGTTCTTAATCTTCAAAGTACTTTACAAACATTAACTAATTAATCTAATCTAGTCATCTTGCAAAGAACTCTTTTAACAAACCAGTGGTTGTTTCTGTAAAATAAAATTCTTTGCAAAAGGAAGGATTGTACTTTGGGGGGGGGGGTATTTTGTTCAGGTTTGGCTATGATAAGGTAATAAATATGTATAGAAGCAAAGCAGCAAGAGGATGGATGAGAAAAGCTCCATCACTAGGTAAAATAGGGCTTATAACATGTTGCAGTTACAGACCATGAAGATGTCTCCTAGTCAGCTTTTTCCAGCCTTAGTTTTAATATAGAGGCTTCCTGCTACAAAAATGTGAAATTTTTTTGGTTTTGTTTTTTATAAAGAGATGTGAAATGTTTCTACAAATTTCCTTTTTCTAGATTATTGTCTAACCAGAAGCAAGGCCAAGGTTGTCAAATGGAGCAGCTCAAGCTGAGCTCTTTAGCCCCACATCTGCAGAGATAGTTTGGCAACTTTTTTTTGTCCTTACAGAAACTGTGGTGATGGTGACACAGAAATTTCAAATTGTACATAAGGGCAATGGGGCAAGGAGTCCAAAAACATTGAGAGGAAGAGACCAGCTTACTCTTAAACAAATGCACCCTGAATAGCTCTGCTGGTCTTCATCTAGACTCACAGTTGCACTGAGAAAGGCAGTGTGTATTTTCAGAGACAGCGTTCTGGAAATGTAATGTCGAGGTCAAGAAGTATGTGAAGGTTTTTTTGGGTTACCTTTGTGCTTCTAAAGAAATGAAGATCACACACTCAGATCAAGCACTGCTTGACAATGGCCACCCAACTGCCTGACTTAGTTTTAGACTGTAATTTTCAAGAAAAATCTTCTATGGAGAGGGGTAAGAGAGCTGTCCTGTGCCATTTGTATTGGGTCTTAGAATCAGGCCTGGCTCTCTTTCACCTGAAATGGGAGGTACAGACATGGTAAAAGCTTATCCAGACTTTATGTGGCTTACAACACCACCAGCTCCAGAGAGAAGAAAATTAAACAAAATCAAATAGAAAAACAATTCTGTTTTCCACTTGATGAAAGAGTAGACTTTTTCTTATTTTTTGTTTCCTTCTCCTTCTCCTTCTCCTTCTCCTTCTCCTTCTCCTTCTCCTTCTCCTTCTCCTTCTCCTTCTCCTTCTCCTTCTCCTTCTCCTTCTCCTTCTCCTTCTCCTTCCTTCTCCTCTTTTTTCCCCCTCTTCTTCTTCTTTTCTCCTTCTTCTTCTCTGTCTCCTTTTTTCTGGTATTTTTATATCTGTCCTACTTATATATTTACTTAGAAAAAACGTGCAGGGACAGTTCTGGTAGGAGCTAACACGAAAACCAGTTAGGATTCTCCACTGATCTCTCCCAAGGCAGCCAAAAAGCAGCAAATCTGTGACCACTATTGCACAGATAATTTTGTCTCTATTAGTTCTCAAAAGAAAAATAAACAAAACAAAACAAAAACAAACAAACAAAAAAGTATTTTTTTTACAATTTCCCAACATCTCTTCCTCCAGCAGCTAAGTTAACATAAATCATACCTCCACCAACTAAAAAAAAAAAAAAAAAAATCAACAAACTTTTATTTTGCAGATATGAATGCATTTTTCCAGGTACAAGCTCAAAGAACCAATTCACCACTGCAAAAGATTTCAGAAATATGGCTGCCTTTCATGGAACAGCCTGGATAGAGCTGTCATCCTGCAATGGGTATGTTTTTAAATGAAAAACGAAACAAAACAAAACAAACAAAAAAAAGTGCTGTTAAAGGCAGTGACACAGGGCTGAATTCAGGTTGTACATCATTCATACTGCCATCCAGAATAGAATGGAATATTGAGTTGGAGCAATTACAGGCAAATCAGGCTTCCAATACAATCAATGCAATAAGCAGCTGTGCTGTTTGTGTTACAAATTCACAGAGGATGATCTGAATGTGGTTCCTGTCAGTCAGGCATGACAGCCAGCTAGGCTGAAATCCAGGTGATACGGGCTCAGCCACACACTCCCCGAGTCACCTTGTACACAAGACCTGATCTAACCCCGACCTTCACATCTTGTTTCTTCTCTAGCAGTGCATTTCATAAATACAAGGCTTTGATGGTCTTAAATGTTATAGCCAGCAGGGCTTGAAAATGAAAGTGCTGAGTTGAAGCTATGGTTGCAAATTAGAAATATGCACTTAGTTAACATCTACTAATAAAGGGTGCATTGAGGTGCAATGCATATAGAAACCTTTAATTAAAGTTTGAGGTTGGAAAAAAAATGGATCAGGAATCTGGGAGACTTTGGCTAGTAAAGGGTGAAGATATTACCAAGTGTTTGCAAAATATTAGACTCCTGGAACACACTTGCAGAAGTGATGTATCTCAAAAGTGGACAGGCGAAGCTTGATGCAGAAGGATCTTCTTTAGAGCAGCAGTGAAGAAATTATAAATTATCTGATTTTGGATAGGTGGGATAGGGCTCCCTGTTCTCATCTTGACCCGTACAGAGTGTCTTTAATATAGTGTCTTAAATACATCTACAGCTCCTCCTCCCACCTCCTACTCCTCTCTACTCCCTAGAAAGGTTCCTGAAATGTTTCTTAGAGAAGGGGAAAAAAGACCCCCTTTATCAGAGCACACAAAACCCCCTGTGCAGAAATCCAAACCTCCAGATTAGAATTCAAGGCACTTTACAAAACAACTGTAACTTACATGCTCCCCTCAGTGACGCAGAGGAAGGCAAGAACATGTTTTTAATTGCAAAGTCAAATGGTTATGCATGGGTCCTATCATGCTTGTGAGAACTCGTTCTTCCCCAGCCCTCCCTCTCCTCCCTGCTGAGACAGCCTTGCCAAAACCTGGCTGGAGAGTGGTCACAGGGAAAACATGAAGCCTTGCAGGGATTTGGGGAGTAGACACCAATCTGTCAGAGGTGTCACCAGAACTGGATACATCTGCTGATCTGTTACCACTTGCTAATTACGGATTCGGCAGCTAATTGTCATAAATCTTGGTAAGAGATATGGAATGAGGCAGAGTCTTTAAAGCAGCATAGCCTGGATTGGTTTGCAGGAATGATCACCCCCGTGCCAGAACTCTGCTGCTATGTGATACCTTGGTGAATACCTGTATTGTTGTGAGTGCCAATTTGCTCCCAAAAGCATTTCTGACATTCCTTTGCAAGAATGGTGAGTGTCCAGGACTGTAATACACTGACTTGTTGAAGGATTTAATTTAATAAACCCAGAGATACTGGCAGTCACAGCCAAACAGATGTTTTACAGGATGAAATCTTGCACCCTTCATCAGGCTGAACTTCTGGACCACACTTCAGAAAGAAAAGCCAAACAAGACTGAGGTCTCATGCCTTGACTGTGCAAACCCACAAATTGGGCACTGGCTCAGTGAAAGTTAACACTCTTTGCATGTGATTCAGCCAGTCAGAGTTTGAACTCGGAAAGAAAAGGATTTATCAATTTTGATACAGCTTTAGGTATCCTTTCCAACATTTCAGCCATGTCTAGTTACCCACCATCTTATTCCACGTGATTTCAATGCTTCTCTGAGTCTTGAAAGCTGCAGTTCAGGGGGGAAAGGGTAAAGCCAAGCCTTCAACATCTCAAAGGCCTTGAGTTTACTTAAATGCTGAGCAGCTTCTCAGGAAATCAAGTCCCTTCAGGGTATGTGCAGTTGAATATCCGAAAATAACTACATGAAACTTTCTGTGGGTCTAAAGATCACGGGCTCTGTATTCATGTGAACCAGTCTTCAGATGAAAGATCAGAAGTTAATTTCTGATATTGTTTGACTAGATTTTCCTTTGGAGAGGGTAGAGTCAAGGTTGCATGCAGAAGAAATATCTCAACAACTCTTGGTTTTCAGAAATTTTGTTCTGCTTTTTATTTCCTAGTCCTTTTCCTGTTTTCAGCCAGTTTTTGTGATGTTTTCATCAAGTCCAAGTTTTTATCTAGACCAAGATTACCAACTGCTTTTGGAAATAAAAACTAATATCTGTCACATATTCCATTGAAATCTGCCAAATTTTCCAGGTAGAAAGACACAACAATCTATTTTAAGGCTGGTTTTCACTAAATCTGGCTGAAAACTCCACAGTGGAATGTTTGTTTATTTTCCCAGATGAAAAAGCTGAATCATAGTAATTCAAACATTTTGCTGAGAAGGTTCAGTTTTGATTCAGGTGTGACAAACTTCAAGCAGGTCACAGTTAACTTCTAACGAGTAGATTCCTGCCAGGAATTAGACCTGCAAGGTGCTGTGGCCAGTTGGGAACCATCTCCTCTGGAGCCTGTCAGCACATCAGGATAGTGGCCACCAGGGAATGAGGAACCTGAAAATGTTTAAACGATTCGTGTTTAAAAGTTGTGATGTTTTCTGCTTGATGGAAAAGGAGGCCAGAACAGCATTACTCAATTCTTCCCTGAGCTTCCATGTCTGTCCATCTAGCTGTCTAAAAATCAGGACCAATTGCTTTGTAAGGATAAAGTAAAAATAGGGGATTTATTCTGAATGAGAAAGCAATTTAATTCTGAAATATTGAAACCTGATCTACAGAGAATGATTTTGCTATACAAAATACTAGGGCTCTTAACAATCCACGGCCATTAAGGTGCATTAATTGATTAATTAGAAAAAGGGTTAATCCCTAGCTGGGAAATGTAAAATTACTTCTTGGGTATGAAGGGGAAAAATTTGCTCTGTATATTATTAAGCACACAGATGAAGGTCTTTCTGACTGAGTTCTGCAACCCACACTTTTTACTTCTGAAGGCAAAAGCTTTTGTGCACTGAAAGCAACCATTTATCTTGCAGAAACAGAGATGCACATCAGCAGACACCAAAAAAACAAGCAAAAAAATTAGCCTCCTACAAATTCCAACTTAAAAAAAGGTAATTGAAAAAAAAATTGGTTGCAAAACACCTGTTTTGAAGTTCGTGCCACTGTGATTTGTCGAAAAAACCTTGAAAAGAACGTGAAAGACGTTGTTTGCTTTAGAGTGAGATAATTTTTAGTTCTAATTTCACCTAAAAACCTCATAGGAAATATTTTTGGGTTGACATAATGCAAGTCAACTATCCTCATCCATAATTCCCCTTGTATTTTGGTAGTGCATGCTGTCTACGCCAGCCCTGGAATATCAGGATTGATGCAAAATGTCAATGAACTGGATCACCAGTAATTTTCCACAATGGAATGACTCTTGTGTCAAAGATTTACAAGTAATCTCAGAATCTGGAGTAAAGTACCAGAAAATTATTTTTATTGGTGCATTAATCCTCCATTTAGTGCTGAACTCCTGCCTGAGTGAGGAAAACACCAGGAAACAAATTGCATCCCAAAGAAATAAAATCTCTTGCTTTGTTCTCCCTGCTGCGGGGAGGACAAGTAAGGAGCACCAAACCATTCCCTGCTGCAGGTGGTTTCCTTCCAGCATGGTCACATCCCTTCTCCTGAGCATGTGTGTGTCTGGTGTGACAGCACTGCAGGTGGCTGCACGCGCCTGTAAATCACATCACCCGCTTGCTGACACACTCCCGTCCCTCTGGAGCTGGCTGGGTCCCAGCTGGGGTCCAAAAAACACACATGTGTCCCAAAAACCACAGCTGGGTCTTGCAGCTTCCATGCCTGGCAATCCCTTTCCTTCCTTCTACCCAGATCCACACCCAGCCTCCCTTGTGATGACAAATGCAGCAGCCAGGGTGAGACGAGTGGTTAAGTTAATGATGATTTAACACTTTGCAGGCTGCTGTCCCAGATGATTATACATTCTTTGCATTTGTTTGGCTGGAAATATGGAAAATTAATTAGTAGCAGAAGGGTATAACTTTGCCAGCCATTAACTGAATTATAAGTAAGTGTTTTCTTTGTCTGGCAATATCTTACCTTGTCCTTGTGCCAAAAAAATCTCATAACTTGGTATTATATTCTCTGAAGACAACCTTTCAATGACTTTATGAGTGAAATACTGTAATACCAGTAGGAGAGGATTTCCCCCCCCCCTTTTTTTTGGTGTTGATGAAAGGGGACATAGCTACATTGCTTTCTTATTCCATTTTTCTTTTTAATTGTCAATGAAAAATTAGACAAAATATCCCAGCTAATGATGTAAAAAGCCAAGAAAGAGAATATTTTCTAACTCTAAATAATGTTGTTTACTTATTTTCTGATGAAAAGTAAAATGCTGTAGATATCTGGGAGGGAAGAGAGAACCAGATATTTCATCTGCCTCCAATCTTTATTTTATAGTAAGCAGTGTTGCAGCTGAAGTGTCTTTTATCTGCATATTTACTCTAGAACAAGGATTGATGTAACCTGATATGTGTTGCAGTATTAAAAAGTAAAGTGAAATACAAAAGAAGAAAAACCTCATGTCTTGCTCTGGACATTTTTTAAAGTGCTGTTATAAAGCACACAGCTCCTAATCTGCCTGATGTCCATTAATCAACAGAGCTGCAATCACATTCCTCCACTTGGGCGCTAATGCTTGGTCCAAGCTTCACCCTTCCATCACTTCTGGAGATCTATAAACTTAGTCCGCTTTGGATGGCAGGTGGGAGCTGAGGTTATCTTCTGTTGACTCTCCTGTTTCTCTGGAGCAGGTGTTTTTTGGCTGCTGGATGTTAAGCTGCTCATGTTCTGGCCACAGGTGTAAAATGCAACTCATGGGAATCACAGGTGGATTTTCAGCACAACAAATGTGGGCCAGGCAGAGCATTAGGTGCCTAATGGATGTGTTGCCCATTGTCTCACAGAGTTAGGGAATGGCCTGAGAGGATGTCTGGGATGTTTCTTCCTCCCCCTGCGTGCAGAGGCACACACCATTCATCAGGCTCTGTGCTGCAAATCGCCCACGAGTACCTGCCTGCTTTCAGAATTAATCACTCTTGACTTGGAGGCACTTTCATCTGCTTAAACTTTCATTCCCCCACCCCCTTTCCCTTCCTCTTGCTGAGACAAGGTACCATGGATGCTGCAAGTACAGTGGAGGTGCTGTCTAGACACCCAGAGCACCTCTGTGAACAAGAGACTTGCCGTGCACAAAAGGCGTTGGCACACGAGCCTGTTGGCAGGCTCATCTCCCACTCCCTTGGCCAAGGCTCCAGCCGCAAAAGCCATGTCTAGTCAGTTGAATGTGCTTTCAAATGTCAATGTTTGGACTGATTAGCAAATACAAGAAGAGATTTTGACTGTGGCAAAACCCAGAAGCGTCTAAGGGAGAATTTGAAAAGGGTTTTACGAAGTTGATCCATGTAGAGTTTGCTGAGTTTTCTTGCACTGCAACACAAAGTGATCCACATTCCTCATTGTTGGTGGATCTTTGTGGTGCCCATTCAGGGACCATGGAAGAGCTGTTTGGAGGGGATTTCTGGAGGTCCAACAGTCCAGCAGTCCAACCTCCATCCTGGAGATGACACATTTCCAACACCAAAGTAGGCCAACCATGGATTTATCTAGATGAGTCTTGAAAATCCTCAAGGATAGAGATTTCATAGCCTTGCTGGGCTGTAGCCTGAGAGTCACACTCCTCCTAATGTAACCCAGCAAATGTTTGTTACATTCACTGTTGTCTCACATTCAGTTTGGTGTCCTCTTTGAACTTGGGCTATTTAGCCTGTCCCATGCCTCTACTGGTTCATGGTGTTATTCCAATCCCTATGCAGAAATTATACTATGTTTTCTGTACATCATGAAGTCTCTGCTGCCCTGGTCTTCAAGTCTTTAAAAACCTGCCTGGCTTGAAGATCTACTGTTCAGGTTATCAGCTACTTGTAATATGCTCATTACCAGCTGCTAAATGGAGATTGAGCTGCATTTGACAACCATTTTTACTCAGTATCAGGCCAATTTTCCTCTTGTTTGGTAGTTTATTCCTTCTCCACCTTCCTAATGATAATGCTGTGGGTGACAAAATCCATATATATTAAAGATATGTAATATCTGCTGCTCTTCCCTTGTTCTTACAGCCAGCCAATTAATTACAGAAGGCAGTCAGGTTAGTTAACAGTGAATTGTCCTAGACAAATCCACAAATCCTTGTAGATTGTTTATGATTGCTTCTTGTCTTTCAGTAGATTGGAAATGGACACCAAGAGGATGTGCTCCCAGACCCTTCCAGGGCCTGAGGTGAGACTGACCAGTTTATAGTTCCCTGGTCTTCCCTTTATTCACATTTTCATGGAATTGTTTCTATGCCTTCAGGTGGTTTTAGGTCCAGTGGAGCTTCAGCCTTGCTTACTGAAATATTAACTCTAAACTGATACAAGAAAGAACATGGAAGGACTTAGGATTTCTTGAGACCTTTGCCTGTGGATGGTGTGTGTGCTCTTGCAGCTCATCCTGGAGGCACAGAAGACCCACCAGGCCTTACAAGTTTTCACAGAGGCTTTTCAAGAGGTTTGTTTCATGGTTGACGTGTGAAGCCATACAGTTCCTTCCCCTCTCTGTGTTCTGTGTGTTGGAAAGCCACCTCCCCTCGGTATGGTACTCGCAGAAAATGTGTCTGGTTGAGGGGGAAGTGGGCTTGCAAACCCTCTTTTGTGCAAGGCACAAAGGAAAAGGGGTGGCTTGTAGTCTGCAGCAAAACGAGAGGAGGCTCTCTGCTCTCTTCAAAGGGCTTCCTCTTCCCCTTCTCTCTCTATTGTGAATTCTTTAAAAAGACCACCCTTCCCTTCTGCAGAGTGAAAACATCAAAGGGAATGGTGTGGTGGGGTATTTCCTTGTGAACACTGACTTACCTTACAAAGGTGAGGAGTTCACAGGAGGTTCTCTCTTGTGAAGCGTGTTCTGGCTGCCTGGCTTTGAATGCTGAGCTCACTGGGAAAATGTTCTTACATCTTCAGGCAAGCAGCTTTGCTGCAAAGCCAAATCTCTTCCTCTCCCTCCCACTTTCTACTTACCCAGTAATATTTGATTTGATTTGATTTTTATTCAATTTAGTTTGATACTTTATAATTTTATACTAATTTATTTCATCTTTCATTTAATTTCACTTCATATTTACTTTGTTTTGGACAACACTAAAACTTTCTAGGTCTTGAGGGTTTTGTGAGTTTTTATATGGAGGTAGTCACAAAAACTGAAATGCAACAAAATTAAGATTTCCCACAAAAATTTAATTTTAAAAGATTCAGTCTTCTATTTATTAAGGTAAATTTACATGTGAGGATGTGAATCTATCCCATCCCAGGATATGGGGAAGAGATAAGTATGCTCATGCTTGTTTCACCATAAGATTTTGATTGTTTTATTGGGTAATAAGCTTAGCAAAAACAGTCAGCAATCACCCAGCTGTATCAAATTCTTCAGTGAGCTGGAGTTTAAATTTAATGTCATTAGAATAGCTCCAAAAGCTTCAATTTCCTCTGGTTTTGGGCAAACTTGGTGGCAATTAAAACTGTAGCAGGTTTTTTTTCCCTTTTTCATTTTTATCCTCAAGGGGAGAGCTGTCATCCAAAAATCAGAGGCTAAAACCTGTCTGTAGTCAAGGATAAGGCAGGAAAACTCTCTTCAGCCCATCATGACACATCTTTTAATGCTTGCTCTATGGTATAAGAATTTATATATAATTAAAATATACAGAATATATATTGGGTATATATATAAAGTGTAAAGACAGACAATGAATAAAGATTCATTTTATCCATGAAATTCTTGAGGATGAATCTCCACGGTTTACCTTTGAGCAAGTATATTAGTTCTTACTTCCCATGGGTTTTTGGAGGTTCCCAGTCCTGTTTTAAGATCATTCATCTACTCAGGAACCCACTGCCCCAGCACTGCATTGTGATGGAAGACAAACTCAGGCTGATTTTCACAGTGGCAAAGTTTTGAAGAAGGGTAAAGGAGGCTGAAAAATGCAGGGTATTGATCAACTATGAGATTTACCAAAACAACACAAGATTTCAGCTCAAGCATGTTTTCCTGGAACAGCCAAGTGGGGATGTCAGCTTCAACACCACATGTCCCTGAGTCTCAGTAACAAAGTGACAATTGGAATTTGGGTACCTAGACCTAAAAAAAAAGACCATTTTTCCTTTACAAACCCCCACTACTCCTACATATCACAATATCTATCTTATTCACAATCCAGTGTTAGGTCAGTGGTCAGACTCACAGACCTGAGAAGACTTTTTCAACCTTAATCATTCTGTGATCCTATGATTCTAAACATGAGCTTCATCCAAGATGCCTCAGAGTCTAGAGGTTTGTTTCATGCTAAATCCCAGCTGTGACTCACAGTCTCACAGCAAAATTAATATAAATGCATGGATGACATTGGAAGTGAGTTGTGCAATAGCCGGGGGGGGGAAAGTTAAAACAAATCCTCTCTGTTCAGGTGGCAGTCATGAACCTTACCAGTCCATCAGGGTAAAGAGCAGAGGAAATCCTTAATCAGGAGCTAAATGCAAAGGATCTGATCTTAACCCACTTTGGGCAGGTTGGCTAGAACATGTGAGCATTTCTGAAGTCAGAGGTGCTGAATGGAGAAACAGTTTCTGCTCTTGTCAGCACTTTGGTCTGTGTGAGGCTTCCCCGTTGCCATTAGCTCCAGGCATTTTGGAAATTGTATTCCTCCTGCAAGGCAGAGTGGGAAAGGCTGACAAGGTGGGTTAAAATACTGAGTCATGAGGATAATTAATCAAGGGTCTTCTGCAGAATTTCTGTTTGGTGGTGGTTTTTTTTTTTTTTTTTGTCTCACAGCAATGAGCAGCTTCCAGTGGGCCCCCGGCAGCAATGTGGGCACTCACAGGTTTTCAGGTCAGAGTACTTGACCTCAAGACTGCTGTCTCTTCAGGTTAGATTGCTTCAATTTGAGAAGGTTCTTAACTTGGAGGCAATCTGAAGGTTGCCTTGTGCTGAGGTTGTTGCCAGTAAGAGGTGGGAGATGGTCCCTGGCTGAACAGATGTGTAGAGTAAGAGGATGAGTAGCAGGAGGTGAGAAATAAAGGTTACACAGCCTTTTAGTCCTCAACACCCCTAAGACTCTACCTGGAGCAAACTCAAGGCTTCCTAGGAAAAAGGACAAAAAGTATTTTTTTTTGTGTCCAGCAACAAGCCATCCTAAAGCCATCTAGCTTATCCTGAGCCAGTCCTCACTAGTGACTTCATCCTTGTACCTGCTGCAAGATGATGAGCCCTCCTTGTACATTTGAGGGGCTGCAGACAGCGATTGTTTCCTTGGCATGCAAGGACTAGGCACACAGCAGCTGCTCACTTTTAATTTTAAAGGAGAACCACAGAATGATTTGGTTTGGTGGGGACCATAAAAATCATCCAGCTCCAGCCTCCCTGCTGTGGCAGGGACATTATCCTCTAGAGAAGAGAGAAATTATCAAAATGGCAAGGACAAATAAAACACTTTGAGGAGCAGAATACAGCCTTCCTCTTCCCCTGGTGTTGTTTAGTAACCTGAGGTTACATTTTGGGCTGCTGTTCAGGAAATTCAACTAACCCTGGTAGGAAAAACGGTGAAGCGTAGCTGCAAGATAAATAAATTATTCAAGGACCAACCACTCCTTTAGGCATTTTACCCCCTGGGGCTGAAAACACTTGAACAAGTCTCATGTCACTTGCATATGATATTACTGCTTTTCCCAAAACACATTTCCTTCCTCAGAGAAAACAATTTTAATTAATTCTCAAAAAAACATTTCTGCCAAGTCTAACCTGGTCAAGCGTATACATCAAATTCCTGCAGCACTCAGCCTGTGTCCTATAAAACTTGTCATGACTGATTTTTACTCTTTTTGCACTGATTGTAAAGAGATGGATTCAAAGGCATTCCTTCTCATGCAGGTCCAGATTGAAGCACACGTTTAACAATAAGACCGTAGTGATGTATTTTGCTGAATTGGGACCTTTTATGGGACAGATGAATCGAACCCTTTTTTGTCATTCTGTTTTTGAGTAAACATTTCTGCAGTGTAACATTAATTATGGATTCTCCACCTTGATTCAGTATTGCATTTAGGCTGCTATTCCCTGTTAAATCATCTTCCTTGACATGTGAAATTCAGGCTGCCTTTGTTAGATTAAAGTCTTTTTATCTGACCTGCCTTTAAGCTTCATCTACTTAGTCATATCACTGGGTAGGTAACAGAAAATTGCCAATATGTCACCCAGTGGGTAAATCAATTCATGAAAGGAGGCCTAGTGCTTTTAGATTGACTGCAGAATGGCTCTTTTCTTTTTTTCCAAGCATATCTTCCTCAGCACACCTGGGTATTCCTCCTGAGGGCTCAGGAAAAAAGTTTGAATTGCCTTGTTCTTTATTAGCTACATCCCGTCTCCTTTATATTACAGGTGAACGTGATTTGCTCCACAGTGCGGTGTATTCCTGAGAGAGGGACTGAAAGGAAAAGGGCAAATTATCCTCACAGTGATGTGGAAAGCAGGAAAAGAGCTAGCAGGAAAATTATCACTAGTAAAAATCTGGGATGTTCTCTGCATATTTTTGAGAGGCAGCACCACCCCCACTGGGGTGAGCTTGAGGCACAGGTGAACTCTTGTTGGAGAAATAAGACTAAAATTCTCTTAAGTGACAAAATTTCTCAGGTGCTGATTCCAGAAGGTTTTTTTTAAAAAAGAAGCTCTTATTTTCAGAGAGCCCTGAAAACCATTTATCCAGGGTAATGAATTGGTCAGTGTAGTGCTGGAAAAAAGAGGAGCATTTTTTATCTGTCAACTGCAAAGTGTACCAAAAACATCTAAGGGCTCCATGGGAAGAGACTCAAGAGAGCAGGGTGGAGCTGGATGTTTTCATTGGACAACAACAGGTTTTGTATAAGAATATTTGGGGAAACTGAGGCAAGAAAGTGCATCTAATATCTTACTCTTTTCTGTCAACCTAGGTACTTTATTTATGCCTTACAAAATAGAGTGATTGAATGACAGAATGGTTTGGGTTGGAAGAGACCTTAAAGATCATCTGATTCCAGCTCTCCTGCCATGGGCAGGGACACCTTCCACTAGACCAGGCTGCCCAAAGCCCTGTCCAACCTGGCCTTGAACACTCCCAGGGATGAAGCATCCACAACTTCCTGAGGCACCCATGCCAGGACCTCACCACCCTCACAGTGAAGAATTTCTTCCTAATATCTGATCTAAACCTGACCCCTGCCTGTTTAAAGAAACTGAGAGAGTTTGAGACTCCTTCCTGTGACTGGTGTTGATCGCTGATTTCACCTCCACTGAACAAGGAGCTGTCAAATGTTGGTGTTCTTGACTTCATCTTCTCAAGATGACACTAAATCATGGGACACCTGAACAGGAGAGTTTTGGTTCACAGTGTCTGGGCTGCAAACTGCAAACTCATTATACTGAGAGCACGAGGCATCAATCCAAGGGTATCCAAAGTGCAAGAGGCACAACCAATCCTCCTGGAGAGATTTACAACAGAGAACGAGCTTTACCAGAACCACACACATGTATTTTAGTGTGATGTGATGGGCAGAACGAAGAAAGAGAAATAAGAATCATGATCTCCCTGTTCCCTCCAATCTGCCACAATACAGTCTGTGGAACAAAACACTGCAAGGCTCAGTTTTCCCAGGCTACATCTGGACTCTGGAAATAGAAATCCTGAGCCAGTGGAGATATTTCTGCCAAAAAATGTTTAGCAGTAGCAAATTGAATTCTCAGTTTCAGAAGACTTTAATTTTTTGCACAATCTAAAAATAATGCCTTTCGATGTACTTGGATTTAATTTTTAATTTTTAAGGGAAAAGAGGTCTTCCCCTACCTTAGAATTTTAAAAATTTTCCAGAAAGCAGACAAAACATCTTTTTTGGCTAACAACTCAGAATTTTTTGATAGTTACCTCTGATTCTGATCTAATGCTTCTTGTAAATGTTTTGATAATTTCAAGCCGTATATTCCTTGTTCTGTG
Source organism: Acridotheres tristis (assembly GCA_037013685.1). NCBI lineage: Eukaryota > Metazoa > Chordata > Aves > Passeriformes > Sturnidae > Acridotheres > Acridotheres tristis. The sequence goes on from CM072885.1 coordinate 4,357,807, forward strand.
ATCTATATGTCTATCACAGACAAGAAATATAAAATTTTTGAAATTCTTCTTCAGAAAGATTTTTGGGCATTGTGACCCTTCTTGTTCTCTTCCTTAAAGTGGAAATCAGGAAGAGCTCATTAAAATCTATGTATTTTTTTCAGTGTAAGTGAAAGGAAAATCAAAATGCATGTATCTGATATACATTAACTTAAAGTCTGCTATTAAACCACAAGTCGTGAAAGACTATGGGAAATCTGAACCCCTGCTGATTTTTTGCTAATTCTATAAAGAGTCTATTTAATTTCCTCAGGAAAACAAGGCAAATCTTCCCTTGAGGGCATATACATTTTTGAATGGGCTACAAGTGAGTCCCTTAGGGCTCAGTTATCACTGATCACAGTTTGGTCTGTTGGATACTGCTAAGGGAAATTTAGTGTGATTGTCTGTGATCACTGGCATGTGCTCATACCCATTAGGAGACCTATTCAGCCCACTGACATTTGGTTCCTAGGAGAATAGGGTAGCTGCTCTCAAAACATTTTGAGTTTGCAGTATTTTTTTTTGTTCCCTTCCCTTCCCACTCTTTCCCCCCTCCCTCCCTGGGGGTTTTTCCAGGCAGAGGAGCAGATGTTCAAGATCAGAAAAGAGCTTGTACAGGGAGCTGCCACACTGGGCAGGCAGTGCTATATTCTAAGAAAATGCGACATAACAAAACCACTCCTCTTCCAGTTTGGTTAATTTTCTCTATTACTCTTTTCTAGGCAGTTGCAGGGGTGACATAGGAAAGCAATAATATCATCTCCATCTGCATCTATTATGCAGAGAAGTGATCTTTAGACACTTTCCTCTGAACCAGAGAACTTCCAGGGGGTCACTGCTCTGGCCCCAAAACCACCAGTGGCTCAGGACGGGTATGGTGCAGTATTACCCTCATCACTACAACTTGCCTTTATAGGTCATTCTCAAAAATTTCTATCTCTCTCCTGGAGGTTTGCACTCTCAAGGACAGGTTTCACTGACATCACAAATTAGAGCCAATGAAGACATGCAATGGGAATTAGTAGTGGCACTTGTGTGGTTGGTGATAGGAAATATAGAACAATTTATAAATGTGTGAGAGGTGGAATACAGATATTTCATTGTTAGAGCATTCAGTCCTTTGAATGCAAGTAAGAAGCAAGGGCTGGTGTTCCACAGTCCCCTGAATGACAGGCTACATATTCACAGAGGTGTCTGCTGGGTATAAAATAGAAAATTTGCTTTCTTATCTGCAGAATTTCGATCTAGGTCTCACTGCAACATCCTTTCTCCTGGGGTTTAATGAAGCACAGCTCTCACTGTTGCTCTTTTGTCAAGATGTGTAGAACTACAGGATAGGATTGGGGCAAACATTGTCTAATGAATGCAACATAAAGTTCCAAGACTTATATAGCAGCAGAAAAAAGGAAAAAAAATAAGGAAAAGGAAACCCCAGCAATTTAACTTTTGGTAAAACCACCAAAGCCAGCCATCAAACAATCTTCCTTCATTCTTTGTGTAACCTTCTGGTTCTGACTTAGTGTTAGATTCAAAGAGACCCAGATTTTTTTTTCCACTCCCACTTCACCAGTTTTAATGATTTAGGCATTTTTTTTTTCAATAAAAGAGAGCAAGCTGTGGAAACCAAAACCAATGTGGCTAATTCTTGCTTGTGTGTTTGCTTCTTGTAGCCTTGCCAGATCCCAGTGCTTTGCCTAAAGACTTTCTCCGTTAGGACAGACTGCAAAGCAACTTGTTTTCTTCTTGCATGTGCGTCAGTGAGAAGTTTAGGGCTGGTCTCCAGAATGGGTGGGGAAACAATCCAGGTGTGAAAATGCATGCATGTAGATGCTTGCAATTAAACTGTAGCCACAATTGCAGACAGCCTTTTTTTTTTCCTTCCAGCTGTAGCTTTGCCATTAGCTGTTTTCAATCCTGCACTTGAGCACTGCTGAATTTACAGCATTTATTTAGGTGCTGTTTTGCTGGACATTTGGTCCAGTAAGAAAAGAAACACAACTGTTTCCCACCCATATGCAGCTGGACCTTTACATTGGTCTCTGCTCCTTGCAGAGGCCATGGCAGCCTGACACCATCCATCCATCCCCTGGAATTTGGCATGGCTTGGTTTTGTTCCCGAAAATATTTAGACCAGATTTGATGCTGAGGCTTTTCTTCTGCACATACCCTTCTCTCCCCTCACCTTTTTCCTTTAATCCTGTTCCTGAAAAAGGTTGGGTAATACAGCTGAAATGAAATAATAAGCTGGGAAAAAACCCAACAAAACAACTTTAAATGGTTTGATGAATTAAGGAGGAATCAGCTGTTGCCTGAATGAAAGACCTGCTAAAGACTTGCAGCTGTAGTAAAGTCCAACTCCAGAGTTTTACATCTTTAGTAATGGCCAAAACTACTAATGTAAGGGAAAAAAATGCAAATGGAGAACTGCTCTACAGCTGCTTGGTCTACTCTACCATTCTGGGAAAATTTTTCTGAACCTTTGGGAATTACAGAAAGACACAAGGTTTGGCTCTTACAAGTGATGTAGCTTGCCTTATCATAGTTTAACACAAACCCAAGACAGATGGGAAAAAGTGACTATACCATTAAATGACAAGGTGCTGTGGAGGAGGGTTAGGAGAACCATCTAGAGAAGAGTCCAGGATATTTCTGCAGTGGCTTTCTCTTTATCCTTAGCATCCTGAAAAAAGGTGGACACCCACTTACTTCATATTCGAGACAAATATGTGATCAGAATTTCCATGTGTTTTTTTGATACGCTATGAAACATTCTGAAGTTTAATTTGTGAGAGATGACTTTGTAGGTCATTGAGAGAAAGGTCCCATCTGCAAACACTATTTTCTACTTAGAAGAGAACACCACTGCAAGAACAGAGAGACATTCCTTAAACATAATGTGGTTTTCCAGTGGAATCGCTTCTCATTTTGAGAGTATCACCTGTTGCATAAATACATTGCTACAAAGGTAACAACTAGGAATAATCTTTTTTTTTTTTTTTTTTTTTTTTTTTTTAAATCCTTATATTCCCAAAGGCAAAATAGTTCTGTGGTGTGAAGATACGACTCTCACCTGACACAGTGCCATTAGTTCAGCTGGAGAGAATTGCCTGTGGGCAAACATCAAACCATGATGGATTAGGTTATGTTTTTTTCCACGCAGGTGTCTCTGAGTAACTTTTTGTAAATCTTTGGAGATGAAAAATCAGGGAATAACTTAATCATGTTGTGTTATTAAAAAGATTTACTGAGCAGCACCCAGTGGATTAATTGGGTGGTCCCTAAAAAGCCTAAATTTTTGGGGGGTTGCTGTAGTTGTAAAACCTCTCTTTGCGTGGTGGTTTTACATGGAGGATTTTTTTTCCTTCTCCCTCTATTCCACCAGTGTGGGGGTGATAACACTGCAAAGAAGAATATGTTGTTGGTGACTTATCATAATTTTAAACTGCTAGTAACTGTCACATACTACATGCTACTACAAACAAAGCTGATCTGTGCAGTGTGTTGGATAATGGAACATGCAATGTTGCTAATTAGGAGACAGTGAGAATTATATAAACCCCATATGACTGTCACAAGCAAACCCATGGAGCAGCCCAGGGAATGCTTATAAAAAGTGTATCACGGTTTCAACACTGCCTGAAGGGGAAGTCTCATAAAGCTTCACTATAAAATTTATCTGACATATTTCCAGGCAGTAATTATGCCTCTCATTTATATGTGTTTAATATCACTTATGCTATTTTAATTTTTTTTCCTCAAAAGACTCTTGAAAGCTTTCTGTTGTACTGTCATTTTTTTCTTTCTTGAAAATGGAGCCAGGTAGCTGTGCTGTCACATCACTTTCTCAGCATTCACATTAGACAAACTTTTGTGTTTGTTGTGTATTTTTTTTTTTAATTTTCGAAGCATATTACAAATCATCTTCAAGCAACAACTCTCCAGTTTTCCTGTCCAATGTGCACTACAACAGCCTGACAAGGGAAGTGGTTGAGTTACCATCCCTGGAAGTATTTAAAAGGCAGGAAGATGTGGCACTTGAGGACATGGTTCACTGGTGGGCTTGGCAGTGCTGGGACAGCAGCTGGATTTGATGTTGTCAGAGGTGTTTTCCAACCTAAAGGATTCTATGCCTATACAAGATATTTAAACACTTCTTTGCTGTAGTGAGACATGTGAAGAGTCATGAATTTAACAGCACTCAGAAAGATATCTGTGAAAAATCATCCAGTGCAGTTAGCCCAGATCTCTTGGGCTTTGAATACCAGGTCATGCTGAGCACGGAGACTGCCAGGCCATGACAGACAGGAGGGATGTGCAGCTCAGCAGTCTGCCTTCCAACAGGGCTCACTTTGGGATCCCAATCATCTCCCAAGTGCGGGTTAGCATTCTGGTGTCCTTGCAAGCCCCTGGGCATGTGCAGCTGGGGTGGCCACTGACTGTCTCAGCACGCAGAGCTCTAGGGCAGGAGAGGAGATGCAATCTGGGGATGCAAATGAGTGACTGGTAAACCCTGGGAATGAGGTGGGAACGCCACAGTGATTCTCAAGTGGCACAGGCTTACAAATGCCAGTCACAGGGGTGAGATGAGGACTGTAGAGGGAGGGAGGCACTGTGAGAGTTCATCTTCCTGTGGCATGTGGAGCAGCAGCACAGAAATGCCATTGATTAACTCACCTTGCAGGAGCAGAGTCCTGAATGCTGTGCTAGGATGTCTCCAGCACTTCCAAGAAACAGAACTGGCTGATTACTGTGACTCAAAGAGATATAGTCACCAGATTTGACATTCACATGAACATAAAAGAGTTTTGAAGGGGGTTTAGACACAAGAGGGGAACAGAGAGATCTCCACACTGGAGCCAGCTCGGTTTACTATCTGATGTTTGGTTTCACATCTGGACTTCTGGATTCCTGGGCTTTTTTTGGTGAGAACCAGAATTCCAGATAGTAATGTGAAGTTCTGGACTTCCAGGGAAATGTTCACAGATTACTTTTCTCTTTCCAAGAAAATACTGACAATTTTTTGGCAAACTGAGAAAATTATGTGTGGACCTAAGAATGAAGCTGAGTAAGGCTGCTATCATTTGTGATTAATGTTAATCTTGGTGGAGGTAGTGCTGATGACCAAATCCCTGACGTTATCTTAAGGCTTTTGAAGTAGTTTTAAAGGCAGAAGTGCTCCTCGGAGTGCATTATTATTCTCAGATAAAGATGAGGCTTTATCATCTTGCTACTGTAATTTTGATGATATTTAGCCTACAACCCTCCAAATTAAAATAGGAAAGAGCAATTGTCCCCATCAAAAAATGGTGACATGAAAAGAGACAGAAGGACAGAAAGACTTTTCCAGGCCAAAGGATCTCATGTTAGACCAAATTTAATCATAATCACGCAATAGGAAACTTCCTGGTAAAGGTGGATGGAGTTTGTGCATTAAAAATATCCTCAGAAACTCCAGTGAATACTAAATAAACTTTGGCTGCTTCCAGCTTTTGGAGAAGTCAGTCTGGTAAATGGAAGGATGCTCAAACACCTCTGCTTTGTTTGGTATTCTCACTTGCACTGAGGTCAGGCTCCATGGAAATATCAGAGATATGGCTCTCACCCACACATGGCAGCTGCCTGTAACTGTATAGCTGAGGTCAGTATTGTTTTCACACTCTACACTCTCCCTATTATATGGATTTACCAGTAAGGTGTCTAAATACTTTGTGAAGCACCTCCTGAATTAGTACACCATTAGGCCCAGTGGAACCCAAAACAAAAATTTGTTGATCAGCCTGGTATATTAAAATACACTTAAATTGTCCATTTCAATGTTGGCATGCAAGCTGCAGTTGCTCATACTCTGCTTCACACTCTCCTGCTGAGGAATGGTGATCTTGGAAGAGGGACAGTACAGAGAGAGAGGAATTTCAGAAATTCACCAGCTAATTTTAATCTACGCTGCAGGAGAGTCAGAGTTTGTGTAACTTTGAGGCCAGGCTGTTGCAGCTGAGCTGAGCCTCTGTCTCAATGATTTTGCATTCACATTGCCAGCAGACTTCATTTTGCACTGGCGAAACACCAGGTCTTCCCAGAGTAAAACCACCCCGTGACATTACTTCTGGAAGACAACCACAAAACCTAATCCCTTAATCCCACTTGAGAAAGCTGTTTTAAATGGGAAGCAGAGTTGTGTTCACTTCCATGCTCACATGACTGATTCTGATCTCAGTTCTGCCAGCACAAATTGAAACACACACTCTAACATGGCAAAATTTGCTCTTGATCTGGCCCAGATACTGTAATTCCCATCTGTGCATAAGGTGGCTCCATGCTGCCCTGATAGATGCATCAAAGGCACAAGAGACAATCTGTATCCCATTATTGGCAAAAGCATTAACTGAATTGGGAGTTATAATTTCAAAAACCCTTTCTAATTTTTTTTTAAATTTTTTTTTCTTTTCCCCCAAAACCAGAGACAGGTGAGGCCATGTATCTGAGGTATTACAGGCTCATGTACCGGATCATAGTGGAATGGCTTGAAGCTGAAAAAGAGTAAGTATAGATTGGATATTAGAGAGAAATTCTTTATTGTGAGAGTGGTGAGGCCCTGGCACAGGCTGCTCAGAGAAGCTGTGTCTGCCCCTTCCCTGGAAGTGTTCAAGACCAGTCTGAATGGGGCTTGCAGCAACCTGAGATAGTGAAAGGTGTCCCTGCCCATGGCAGAGGGCTTAATACTAGATAATCTTTAAGGTCCCTTCCAACCGAGCCATTCTATGGTTATTTGATCATGTCTGCTTGCTTTGGAGCAAATTCTTAGATTTTTAGCACATGGCTCAATTTGTAAACCATTCTCAGAGGGATGGTTTTTTCTAACTTTTTTCCTAACTTTTTCTAACTTCTTGTAACTTTATTTCCTAATCAATATTCTGTATTGTATAAACTTTATGATAAATTCCATTTTGCTCCAGAGCAGTGATGTAGAGATCAAAAACCATGACTCTTTTGCAAGGTGTGCAAAGTGGTGGCTCCAGAGAGTTTGCCCTGCATCTTGAACGAGCAATTATACAACCAAGAACATAATTTGTTCAAGAAAAAGACTTTGGAGCTCTAGATCACATTCCAGGACTTTAAAGGAAAAAAGCTGATATAATTTTTGAAAATTTAAGGTGAGAAAAGGACAATAAAAAATCCCACTCTCTTTGCGTCAGGAATAAATAAAATCTTTGTGTTCCTTCTCACCACCTTGGCATATGTGTCATTATGAAGTGGATTTCCCACCTATTCCCTGTGCTTTTTCCATCCTGTGTAAGAGGTTCGTGTTGCTCACTGTGTGTGTTGAGTATCATGGGAAGGCAGAGAAAACTAGAGAGTCTCCAGGGAGAGTCAGGAAATGTCTGCTGTGGTTCATAATGGCTTCACCAAACCAGCGATGACATTTAAATAATGTTTATAAAGTATATTTAAGTCCTCGGGTGAAGTGAAAAGACATTATCATTAATATATTAATATCCTGTGGCTTCTTATGAGCCTATGTTTTTTTAATCTTGAACAGAAGTGGTTTCTAATAGTTTTTCCAGAAATAATCATTTTTCTTCTATTTTCTCCCCAACCTGTGGGACTGACACTTTTTCTAAACAGCCTCCAGCTGTCATTGTTGTGACTTGGTGCTGACACTGCCAGAGACATAGCAGGACTCCAAGAATGTGAATTCTTCATCTCAGGAAGGAAATAAGAGCTAACACCTTACTTCCAGCAATATATGCTTGGATTATTATATTTAGTGCTTCAATTCCATTGTGTTGGATTAATTTCACCTTGTTCAGTCCATCAAAACTGATGAAATGCTCATCTCCTGATAATGACTGGAAATAGTTTTCACCTAATTTTGAGCCATATCTTAGATTAGGAGGAATCCTTTCCTTTCAAAGTATCTTTTTTAAGGCAGATAGATTCGAACCTAGCAGTTTTAAAAAGTGGTTATTATTTGGATTAGTGATGCAAAATGGTTTCATAACTAGTTCCCACAAGGCAAAACAGACAGTGTCACGGAAAATAGCACTTATGAACACTAAGGGCCAGATCTGATCAAACAGAAGGCAGGGGAATGCTGTGACTAAACTGGAAGTGATCCCAACACTTGGTGATGAAACCCAGCACAGAATCAGAAATGGGATGAAACTCACTGGTTCACACTGCCTCCTTGAGACTGCTAGGATTTTTCCTTGGGAAATTCTGTTTTGGCTTCTTTATATGTGCTAAAATGCACTGAAATTCACTACTGCTTTTGTCAGGCTCTTTACAGACAGAGTGACTTCAATATGAAGAAAGGGTTACAAACACAGGTCTGCTCCAGGAGAGCAAATGTGCAACTTTTCCTCCTCAGTAATCTCTCATTTTATCAAGAGGTTGTCTCCACTATTTAGTCCTGATAAAAGTAATATCAGCACAGAACCACATGCTGAGACTTGTGGATTCACTTATACTTGTTGCTGTCCACAGATGGTCATTTTAGTTACATTAATTATCCCAAATCCATGCTGGGATTGTTGGGTTCTGTCTGGTCCTGTTCTGTTCCATCCTGTCCCATTCTATCCTATTTTATCCCAGCCTAGTCTAGTCTATCCTATCCCAGTCCCATGCAATAGGGAACTCCTGAAATTTTGTTACTAGGCTGTTTTTCATGTCCAGCAGGTAACTGAAACGTCTTAGTCAGATTTTGTAAAGAAATGACATGGTGAAAATTAGAAGTTATCAAAATTAACCCTTTGCAATAACTTTCCTTACTAATAATTTTCAAATAATGTCAAATGTGATATTGGAAATCATGTGATCAGGCAAGGGCAGATTTGTGGGGGCGAAAAGAAAAGTGGGCAAAAATTAATTTTTTTTCCTCGATAAATAAATTTATTAAATTAGGAAAGGTATTTTAAAAATTGTTAGTACTCATAATTTTTATTTTCATATTTTTGCATGATTTTATCAGGAATCATAAACAACTTTTATTTAAATTATTATTTTGTACTTGTTTTCTTGATATTTCACCTTTTATAACACAAAACCTTATTTTCTTATTTTCAGTAAATTATCAATTAATATTTTATAATCAATTTTTATTGCAGATCCTCTATCATATTGATTAAAATATCCAAATGAAATTTAAGAACTGAAGCTACAACATCTCTTGATTCTGCAGATCAGTATATATGCTATTTGCCCTAAAAATTTTTAATTTACTTCACATTTTCCTGATTTTATTTTTGGAAATTATTTAATCTGGCCTGTATAATATGGTGGAATGAAACAAATCATCTCGCAATGTTGCATAAAAAGTTGAAAAATATGTGTGCTTATGCTGTGTGCACAAACCTGCCATTTGTTGTCACACTGAATATTGAAAATTTGAATTTTTGTTAGTAGGGTAAATATAATAATACAGATATATGTCCATACTCAGTTCACTAATTTCCCAAGATTTCTAAGTGTGAGAACTTAAGATGTAGATTAATAAAGGTGTATTTAAATATTTAAACACAGGAGTTCTTTTCAAAAGTGCTGAGAATATTACATTTCCCAGGTATGATTGTGCTCACTCCTAACTTTGGGAAACCAAGTCCCTCATTAAGACAATTAAAGTATGTGAGGCCAACTTTTGGTCTCGTTGCTTTTTGTCCGTAAACCGTCGTTACAGCTCATGTCAACACTTTGAATGACCATCTCCTTCAAACAAAATTAAACTAATGGGCTCAGAACCTGACTATTGTCATGGCAAAACAATGAAAAAAAGCCCTTTTCCATGCTTTTATCACCACTGTCATTAACTACTGGCTTGTGTAAGAGCACCTAAAGCACACCAGGCACTGACTTCTCTCTGTTCTATGACCACCTGAGGAGGAAAGCCCCAAAAACTGCTTCCATCTCCACATTGCTCTGAGTCCCTGGGCTGCTGGGTGTTGGTGCTCAGTCAGACCATGCATCAGTTTCCCTGCTGAGGAAAGATGCAGTTTAAAGAAATCAGCCTTATTATGCCCCAATGACAAGCATAATTAAGAATGTCTGTCTGTGAAAGGCACAAGAAAAGAGGGAAAGCTTTTGTTCACCTGAGCACACTACCATCCTTGACCCATCCAGGTAATTTAAGCCCTGGTTGAATTGGACAAGGACAGGTGTAATTGGGCCCCAGTCTAGGCTGCTTCCAGCCTTGCAATTACCCTAATGAGGTTGTCTGTGGAGGGGTCAGTCGCTAGCGGCCAGTTTGGCTGGAGCCTTCTCAGGCTGTCAGCAGAGGGAGAACAAGGAGTCCATTGGGTCAGAGCACGAGACAAAATGAATGCTGGTAATTGATCTAGTGACAGCAGCTGCAGTGAAAAGACTTGATGCCAAAAAACCTCCGAAGATTAAAAAAAACCCCAAAAAAATCTCCACAAAAGACTTGTATGTTTCTGAAGATGTGAATTTAGGCACATTTTAAAGGGCACCCAGCCCTGTGGTCATTAAATGTGGACATTTCACTCAGTCAGATACAACCATGTTGCCATCTCTGTGAACTGAATAAAATGGGCCTTTCCATGAGTTTTTTTACCTCTGCCCTCTCAACCCACTCCCTGCCAAAATCCCCAAATGCATGTGCAGCCTGTAGGTGTGGATCCATAGGCAATGTTGACAGATGTGCCATTATGTTCTCTTGGATCTTTCCAGGAAGGTTCTGGATGTGCCCTTGAAAATGCTTTCACAATTAGTGGTGTGATTCAGCATGTATATTTTGAGCTTCACTATTTCAGGTGGGCTGAAATGTAATTTTAACCCATGCTTCCATCTCTCTGTTCTTGTGAGGGTTTTTAATTAAACATAGTCTTTAATCAATTAAGTGGCAGCTGCAAGTAATGTGTTAGTGCTCTGAATGTGTCTTTAGAAATATCCAAACCTGCAGAAAATGAAAGTTCAAATAGCAGCAGGGAAGAGATTGACTTTCATCCTTCCTTTGAATTCCACAAAATTTCCTGTCTGGGACTATTCATCTATATCTTGCCTAGACATAAGAGACAGCCTTTCAAAAACAATTCATCCCTCTTCCCTTTTCTATCTGCGTGGTAATTCAGGATAATAGAAATAATAGTAATAATAAATACTGAAGCTGGAGTTAGAAATGGCAGCTCCAAAGCTTGAAAATCCATGTTTATTGCTGGCAGAACCTACGTGTTTGGAAAGAGCATTGTTGATAAATGCCCTTTCATTGCTTGTCATCACTTTGACTTCAGGGCTAGCATAAAACATACATGTCCCTTTGCATAATTAAGCTTAAGATTACTTTTAATAATGATAATAGTAATAGTAATTGTTATTACTCTTTGTAATTGAGGCTAGAGACTAATTTCTGTCACCTTTTTCCAAAGATATGACTAATTATCTACACTGACCTTAGACATCTAAAATATGGTATCTCTATAACAAGCTCACAATCTCCTTACATATATTTTTTAAATGAATTAAACAGTCATTGTAGCTGTGAGAAATGAGAACAGAGACACCAGTAGGTTGTGACTGGAGTTGCCAAAAGAAGGTGGAGATGTTTACCCCAGCTGTTCTCTTTAGTCACTAGAGAGAAGTAGGTGACAGCAGCAGGCGAGTGATTCAGCCTTCAGGGAGCTGGCTAAGAATAAAATCAATTGAGTTTAATTCCTCCTGGAGGAAACTCCTATTCCCTGTCCTACAAAGGGACTCTGGGGTGAACAGCTCAGTTGTAGATGCTGAATGTTGAAGGACTAAGATAGGTTGTCACAATCCTGTGACTTGTATGTGTTCAAACTTGGAGTCTATGGCATGGTCAAAACCAAGACTGATTCTTTTAATGCTCAGTTATGAATGAACCTAAAGCAAAGGGTCTTTGCTAGAGCAGATGAGAGCTTGCTAGAAGGAAAAAGGAATGAGATCCCAGTCTGTTTCCTGTTTCATATATTTTGCCACTATGTTCCACATGGAGGTTCACAACCCCCAAGATGTTGAGGTCTCACACATGCATTTCCAGCAGGATGGCAAATTTCAATAAGATAGTGTGAGAAATTTAGAATCATGAGTTGATCAACCACATGGCGTCTCTGTGAGTTTAATGGCAGTGATGACAATGCCCTGTAACTGGTGACCTGCCTGGCAGGGAGACCACTAGACATCAACTGGGGCAACTGGACAGGCTTGCTCTGAGAGCATGTCATGGCTCCACGGACCCTGTAGCGACCAGCCCTCTGCCGAAGGGAGTGCATGGTAATAGCAATAATAAAAATAAATGTCATCTTGCAGTATTTTTCTGTTTCTCATCCTTATGCCACAATGCCAAGGAAGTTAGGGACAATGCTGGTTAGCAGAATGATGGATTTATGACTACTGCTGACGCCTTTATTCCTCTTGTGAATCAGAAGTTTTAAAAAGCAGGCGTGTGTGTCCTGTACAAATAGCTTGATGTACTATAACAGAGTACATCAGGATCTCATGTGCATGTTGAGGCCCATGCTGAGCTCAGTTCAAAAACTGAGAACTTGTCCCTTAGTACAAAGCCTCACCCACTAGTGAGAAATCAGCATCCCTTTCATGCATTAAACACACTGAATACCATCTCTTTTCCCTATCAAACACATCTAGGAGTTGGAAAAGAAAGTACTTTTGGGGACTCAATGTCTTCATATATTTTATTATCTTTTTTTGCAGGTACTGCTTATAACAATCCCACTCAGATGCTCTTTTATTTCCTCTTAAAGCATTATTTGCATTTGGGGTACAGACCTTGTTTGGAGTTCAATCATATTTTGAGGTAACACATTTGACTTATTCTCTCTGGTACAACAAGTTAATCAAAGGAAGTTTTCTGAACATCAAAAATATATTTGTAGCACTGTACTGTTTGTCTGGGATAGAGTCAATTTTCTTCACAGTAGCTGATATAGGGCTGTGATTTGAATTTGTGATGGAAAGAGGGTTTATAATACAGGGATATTTTCATTACTACTGGGCAGAGCTTATACAGAGTCAAGGTCTTTTCTGCTCTTCACCCCACCCCACCCCACCCCACCCCACCCCACCCCACCCCACCCCACCCCACCCCACCCCACCCCACCCCACCAGCAGGAATTCTAGGGCTGCACAAGGAGTTGGGAAGGATCACAGCTGGGACAGCTGACCCTGACGGACCCAAGAGATTTTCCAGACTATATGAAGTTATGGTTGATATATAAATCTGGGGGGAAAAGTGGCAAGTGTGGAACATTTTGAGTGATGGTGTTTGTCATCTCTTACATTTGATGGGGATTTGCTTTCCTGGGGATTGCTGAACACCTGCCCACCCATACAGAGTGGGGAATCAATTCCTTGTTTTGCTTTGCTTTTACACATGGCTCTTGCTTTACCTGTTGAGCTGTCTTTATATCAGCCCATGAGTTTTCTCACTTTTTAGGAATGGCTTTTCTCACTTTTTAGTAATGATTTGCCAGCTGAGGTTAAACCCTGACACTGGTGTAATCTGGTACATCTTAGACTGAGACATACAAACTGATCTGTGAAACTGATAAACCTCACCCCTAATTTTGTTCTTTTATTAAGGTTATTTGGAAATGAAGTGAACTTACCGATAAGGTTTTCCATCCACATGTTTAGAGGGATTTCAAAAATGTAACACAGTCTCCTGAAGCCCACACTTTAGTGATGAAAAATGCAAAAATTCAAGAACAGTAAAAGCTTTTATACACCAATGTCACCTTGTTAATTAAAACCCAAGTAGAGAGAAGAAAAAAAAACCAAGAAGAAACAATAGCAGTGGATAACAATGCTTAGCCAAAAGTATCACAAAATTGGAAAATCAAAAAAGGAATTAACAGAAACTAAAGAATGCAGAAGAAACCTAATACCGATTTAGAAATAGGTATTGAAGCCAAAATATATGAACATTGAAATGGATTGTTTTTCACTCCTTAGGAACATGCAGACAATATCCCAAGGTAGCCATGGTAATGAACACTCTTCCAGCAAACTGCAGCTCCTGGGCAGCCAAACCATGGGCACTGGCAGCTAGGAGCTAGGTCCAGGTTTAACTTTTTGTTTTCTCTGCATCTCACTTTCCCCACTGGATATCAGACTGTTTTCTTCCACTTTTTGTGAACTTTTCTCATTAGCTTAGAAGTCTTCAGAGAAAGAGATCTTCTGTTATGTGCTTCCTCTGTGCCCAAGACAAAGGGACCTCCATTGTCTGGTCAAAGGTTTTGCAGTTGCTGTAAGAACAGTGTAGTTGAATCCCACATGGAATTTAGTTTGTGCACAAATTAATTTTACTGTTGTGACACATTTGACTGCCAGTGTATAAACAGCAATAAGAAATGGCCATGATCTCTCACTGGGTCTTATGTTCAGATTTGTCCAAAACAACAAAATCTGGTCTATTAAAACCATTAATGGTCAAGAAGGAATGATTTTGATGGAGTGACATCTAAACAGCTTTTCCTCAGTTTTTGTAGTGGAAGACGTCTGAAGGAGCTATTCAAGAGACATTAAAAAATCAGATTGATTGTCCTCATAATAATACATCAGTAGCAATCTCACTTGTACTTGCTACTCATTCAAGCTAAACTTGCATAATTTGCATGAAGTAACATTATTTATTCTTTGGAGAAAAGTAAAAATAGAAACTTTAGCAAAGTGACTATAATAGCCAAAACTGTATGGTCATCCAAAACTTCAGCTCAGCATTTACACAGTTCTCAGAAAAATTAGTGTATCTCAACGGAGACAGTTAAAATATACTGTACCTACCATAAAAACACAACCCTCTCTCAGCCTTTCACATGAGGTTAATTCTGTTATGACTGGTAAATCTTTTAAATCTCTCAATTATTGCACTGCAGGTAGAGGTAGTTCAGGCTTCAGGACTTAAAAATTCTGATATTACATAAGACTCCACCTAAAAATACAATTAAAGAACAATTGAAATCTGGCTCTGGATTTGTATAACCTACATCAGCATGCTCTTGACCACAGATTAGTCACCCTCATCTCACCCTGTGTACCAGTTCTGGTTACCCTGGAGTGGTACCAGTGGAGATTTGCTCACCTACATGTATTCACATTAAACTCCTCTCAGTTTCCACACCCTACTTTGCACATGTATCCTACTCAAAAAGTCTTGTTCTTGTTCAGAGTGCAGATTGGCTGGGTCTCACTCCCCGAACATCCACTGAAAATTGTGTTTAATCTTCTTTGTTCAGTGGGTGGTCCTCTCCACCATTATTTATTGTCTGTTGATGACAGAGCGATTGCTTTCCTCCTGGGCTTTTCCATGGTTCTTCTTGCTAAATGTTACTGGAAATACCCTGCCAAAGTAGAATCTTTTTTTCCCTAAGACTCTTTTGATTTTTCAGCATTTAGAGAATTTAGGTGGGATTCTTCTCATCTACTTTGAGAGGGGAGGATTCAGTTCACAGACTGAGACATCTATTTTTAGATTTTAGCATGCAGGTTTCTCCAGGAAAGCTGAGTATCTGAGCACTGGGGATCCACACTGCACAACAGGGTGATAAAACATGTAGGTACCTTCTCCTTGCTCTTTCTAGTCTCACTGGGGACAGAGCAGGATAACAGGGAGCCTCTGAGCTCCTCCTAAAGCCACCAAACTCCCTGACATGTCAGTTCAGCTCAGGCTGAGCCACAGTAATGACTCCTGCTCATTTGAGTGTATACTGGATTAAAATAAACAATCTCCACCAACCTAAAGCATGTAACAGCTTAATAATGCCTTAGTAAGTCCTCCTGGCCTACTCAGTTGAAATTTGAAAATTGCAGATAATTACAAACAGCACAAAAGGAGTCTTATAACAGGAAGTGCTGGACAGTATTAATAACAGGTTTCATTAGCAGATCCACCTATACTGTACATGACAGCTGCAATAGGGGAAAAAATATCCCACAGAAGATTAGACACTCAGCATAACAGGTATTAGGTAAGTAAGTAAGCAAATTGTCCATAAACCCATATAAGAACCTTTCAGCTTTATAAAACTCACATTTTAAGCTGTAAATGATGGGCTATGGGGAAAGTCACATGCGTGCTAATAGTTATGAAAGGAGATTGTTACAAAAGTCTGTAAATCAAAACAGAAAGCTGTAGAATCATAGAATAGTTTGGGCTGGAAAAGACCTTTATGGTCATCTGGTTGCATTTTCCCCTGCTGTGGACAGGGACACCTTCCACTACCTCAGGCTGCTCCTGACCTTGAACACTTCCATGGATGAATATTTCCAAAACTTCTTTGAGTAACCTGTGCCAGGGCCTTATCACCCTCACAATAAAGAATTTCTTCCTAATATCCAATCTAATCCTGCCCTCCTTCTGCTTAAAACCATTCCCTTGTGTCCTGTTCCTCCAAGACCTTGTCAAAAGTCCCTCCCCAGCCCTCTTGGAGCTCCCTTTAGGCACTGGAAGAGAGTCTGAGGTTCTCCTGGAGCCTCTTCTCCAAGCTGAGCAGCTCCAACTGTCTCAGCCTGTCTTCATAGCAGAGGTGATCCAGCCCTCCATGCTGAGAACTATGTCAGAGCTCTACACAAGGCAGGTAAATTGTAGTCCGACCATAGTGAGTAGAGTGCTTCCTTTAAAAAGAATAATCTTTATGATCAGACCAAATCCATCAAAAACATAGTTTGGTCGATTTGCATGTACAAAATGCACAGAAGTGGAGTTTCTCTGGTTCTTTCTTTGCTTGTTAGAAGCACTGGCTGTACCCATTTCTGTTGGATAGAAAATGCATGAAGCCCATGTGTTTGTCAAAAGGCTTGGTGAAGCACCAAGCTATGATCTTGTGAACTTTTTGCAAATAATTCCCCAAGACTCAGAATTCCACTGTCAGGCATGCTTTAGTTCCTCAGAAACTTCTGCTTCCTCTGTAAAAACTGGTAATGGGAAGAAAATGTTTTGGGACGTGGGTTATCTCACTTGGTAAGTGTACAGCTGCCAGCAGACTGGAGCCTTCATACCACTGCTTTTATTCTGACATGTTCTCCTTTACTCCCCTGTGGTTTCATGGGTCAGGGACTAGGTGGAGGTGCCCTATGTTTTCAATTTGCTGAATGAAATAGCAGTGGAGAAGAAAGACTCTGTCAGCCATATCTGGTGGATAGAGCATGAACAGAGAACACCCAGTGGGAGCACTGTGGGTGTGTTTGATTTTGCTGCACATGTAGTTTATAACTCACTCGAGGCTCTGCAGCTCATTAGTTTTGGGTGGGTCTCTCCCACCAGTACAACCAGCCTCCATTTCATGGATGTTTTTGTGTATCCAATTTAATTCTGAGTGGATGCAACAAGACTATTGGCACTAGAAGGTCCATAGGCAAACCTGACAGGGTTATTCAGGTAATACAAGAAGGCTGGTAGGGTGCTCCCTTACTCCTTGTTAGAATCAGAGAAGAACTATTAAAATTCGGATTTTTAAAAAGTTTTTGACTTCCATATTCTAGGAAGCAAAACACAACAGAGGCTTGGGCTAGGACTCAAAGGTTTGAAAAATTTCTGCTTGAACTCTATTTCAATCCTGAAGAAAAAAAAATGCAGACATGATACTAAAGATACAACAACAACAACAAAAAAGAACCAACAACACCAGCACATAAAGAAAATTATGGAGTATTTGTAATTGGGAGCACCGAAATTATCACTTCCCCAGATATCTTTCGGATTTGCTTTTCAGAATTCTGAGATTGTTACCCACAGATTGTACAGCCACGAGTGGCCAAGGCTATCCACACCTTGTCCTGACCTTCAGGTATCACTTGGAGTGTGCTGCAGAGCAGTTAACCACTGTGAAAAAATATAAATTGACTCATGTTTAATCTGCATTGATCTTAAGGCTGAAAGTTGCTCTGATGAGAAGAAAGTGAACAACTTCCACAACAAAATATGGAGCCCTCAGTGTAACAGGGAGTGCTAGAGGGGATCACAGCTGGGGAGAAAGGAGCCATAACTCTTGGGCAGCTTTTGAGTGTCCAGGGTGCATCATGGGCTGTGAGCTTTTTAATCTGTGGGTGTGTGTCCTTTATAGGTATGATTTTGCCTTTCAGGTATGAGCCCTTTGTTGACATCTTGGTCATGTTCACATCTTGGTCAGTCATCAGAATGATGAAATATTGAAGTGTGGACTTGCACTGGCATGAAAGACGCCATGAACTCAAACTGTATTTTCATTGAAGAGAAGGCTGAGCAGTGATTTCACCTTGTATACACCTATATGACAAAGATACTTTTCTTTGTCCAGAAGTCTAAGAACATCCAATAAGCCAAAACAGGAGACAGAAAAATTCAGATGGAAAAGAAGTAGGGTTTAACCATGAAGCCAGCAAACAACTGAAATAGCAAACTGATGCTTTAAAAAAAAAATCCCTATTGTTGGGCACTTACAATTAAAGACTGAATATTTTCCCCCTAAAGGACATGTTTACCTTCAAAGTGAACTTTAGAATATGGCCTGGTCTATGTGGTAAGTCAGACATCCTAGCATCTTTCCTAGAAACTTTCTACTCTGAAGGGATGTCTCTCAATTTCGATACCCAGGTGATACAAGAGGTAACAAATTTAACAGTTTTCATTTTTCTTTCCCTGTTTCTACAGCAAGCAGACATAGTGAATAGAACCAAAAATGCATGAATCCTGTCCTTCACCTTCCCCAATTATGCCTTTTGCCAAGGGCCCTAATGAAGTCATGGGATCAGGGAGAAAAGTTTGAGTAAACTTCAGGCAGTGTTCCTTCTCACTCAGAAACAATCATTCCTGAAAACCATAATCTTGACCAGTATCTGGGTTGGTCTGAAAACCAGACTATGCAGATGGAGGTGACTGAACATAATTGTCTAAGGTTACATTAGAGAAGACAGGGCCTCTTTTTAAATTTATGTGTGTAGAAATACATCTATATATATTAAATTTTAATTGCCCGTTGCTTGTCAGATCCAGATTGGATCTCTTTGTTCCTGTTTTTATTCCCATTGCACATTCTAGACCAACCTCTTCACCTGGGTGTGCTGCCATGCAGGTGTTTGCTGGCACACCTGGGGGAGGGATATGGCCAAGGCTGGAGGTGGCAGGAGCAGAAATGCCCACAGCCTGGCAGGGGTCAGGGTAAATAGCCACTGAGCCACCCTCTGCAGCCTGCTTTGGCTACCAGGGGTCTCTGCCATGAATCTATTGAATTATCATAAAGGCAGTAATCTCTGTGTCTCACATCCCCACGTGTTCCATGGGGATCACAATATTTCCTTTCATTTCCTTGTGGATGATCTTCCATGTGAGCATGCACAACCCCCTGGCACAGAAGGTAATGGTAACAGGGTTGGTATTCTGACTTTATGAAAAGGCACATGTGGATGTCTCAGGAACAAGATGACTTGAAGGCTGCTTGCTCCTCGAAATGATGCAGCCTGGAATCCCTGCAAGGCTCTTCCCATTCAGAGCAGAAGAGTGTGAATGGCTTAGGAGAGCATGCACTGAGGTACAGCCTCCTCCTCCTCCTCCTCCAGGAGCACCGAGTTCCCTTTAGAAGCTGTTCCTTTTGCTGCTCAGCTAACATGATTAAACAAGACAGGTCTGGCAGAGCTCTTCCACATTGTCAAATCTTGAACAAAAGGCATAATTTTTCCTATTTCTTACAACTCCAAACAGCCTGCTTATAGAGATGACAATTACTCACAGGCAGTGTAACTCAAGACTTTTCCAGTGTTTATATCTCCACATGATCCATACATTTACATGGCAACGGCATGGGACAAGACATGTCTTTTCATTTTCCCATCATAATTCATAGCAGGACCCTGCCAAGAAAACACTGGAGCTGATTACCAAGTGTGACTACGATCGGATCATTTAGCAATTTGAATTTCCACACCTTTTGTGTGAGGCTGGGCTTTGTTTTACTTAAAGCAATAATTGCATTCTAATTTCATAATATAGGTCGTGGTTGCTTCATCTCTCTGTGCCTTCAAGGAAAAGAAAAGCTGCACAGAACACAACAAACATTTTTTAATTAATTTTTTTTTAATGAGCTAATAAATGTTTACCTGCTTCACAGGTGTGCTTGCTGCAAAGTAACTTAATTATCATTCCCACAGTCCCTATACGAAGGATCATAAAGGGATTAGACATTGGTGTTATCTACAGTAATAATGAATTATTATTTTATGAAGAACAAAGTTCAAAGGAACATTTTTAAGAGTAAAAGTTTTTTAAATAAAAGTCATTAAAGAAGGAGTTATGGCCTAATAAATTTTAAACCAGGAAGGATTTCAAAACAGAGTAGAAATGGGTGATTATAAACAGTCTTGGACGCCATCCTTCACAATGCTCAAATTTGTCTTCAAGATTCCCCCCAGTGAACAATGGGCAGCTCTCACATACATGTAGGATTGATCCTTTCTTCTCCTCCAGAGCATGACACTCCATGCTTCAGCTGCAGTTGTAGGGTCACTCAGTTTATCAGGCCACATAACACATGGCAGGTCATGACGTGTCCCAGCTGGTCTAGTTTTCATGGGATTACTCACCCTCATCTCCAGCACAGCAGCATGAGTTCCCACAGGTCTTCAGACCCAGGTGCTGCATGACAGATCCAGTCAATCATCTCCTTCCTTCATCCCTAAGCACAACCTGGAGGTGCTGAGAAGGGTGAGAGGGGCAGCAAAAGACTACAATGTGTCTAATATTTAATATATGTTTAATATTTAATATTTGATCCATCCATTTCCATGGGCTTCAGATTAGGCTTGGTATTGAGTCCTTTCCTAGAGTGCACTGGAAATCAAACTGCCTGAAAATCAAGTCCAGATAGCTCTTATTTAAAAAAAAAAGAGAGCTATATCAAAATTTGATCATGTGCCTGTTTAAAGATGGTGACACCTCTCTCTTTTAGGAAACTATGGTTTGAATCTCGACTTTGCCATCTCTAAAGGCACCAAACAGCAGTGATTTTTCCATTCTGTCTCCATCACAAACCTCATCTGAGTCAGCCTGTCAGTGGTTTCCCCAAAGAGACATAGCCATACTTCTCTCTGGGTATATCCCTATTATCCAAAATGTCTGGAGATCAGGCAAAACCACTTCTCATCCTGTTTCCAGCTGACCTTTCTTTTTATTTTTTTTTTAAATTTTTTTTATTGCAATTCTATGCAAAAAAGATTTAGATACAAGTGGCTCCTATTATTGTTTTGGAGTTGCAACTAGAGAAACACAGAATCATAGAATGGACTTTAGAGATCATCTAATTCCAACCCTGCCAGGGGTAGGGATACTTTCCAGCAGAGCCATCCTTGTCTGCACTGTCAGAGATGTAATTCAGGTGTCTGCCATCCTCAGCTGGGCAGACGTGCCTTGAGTTTCCCCTCACACAGTGTGGTTCAATCCCTGCAGGACATTGTGGGCTGATGTTTCTGTACATTTTAGCTGCCTGCAGCCCTTTCTGTGTTCACATACAAGCAGAGATCATGTGTGAGGTCTTGCTTCACCCAGGGTTGCACAGCTCAAATAATGCACTCTATAAAGTGCATTTGTGTGACTTAGGACTTAGTAGCTCTTCTTACATGTTCCATGACCACTTCTTTTAACACTATGCTTTAGCACTTCTATAAATTTTCTTTTTTTTTTGTTATACTTCAAAGGGCTGTTAAGTTGCTGTATCCATAATCCTTCCCAGAACCTGACAGGGAAGGTAGCTGTGCACATTCATCTCTTGTTGCAAATCAGCAAGAGGTGCTTGTGTGTTTCCCACAGCACAGAAGGGAGAGCGTCAAATTTGGGATTAGAATTTCAAAACACCTAGAACCTTCCTTCTGGTGTAGGTCTATAAACATCCATGAAGGATTTGATGTTCCAGACCAGAGAAGGGCCAGCCTGACCACAGCCATCTAGCTCCCAGCCTGTAGGGTGTAGAGAATGTGCTTGTGCCCCTCTGTGGGCAAAGAGGAGTGAAAGGATTCTTCAGAGCCTTATTTAAACATGCAACAGACCCCTTGTTTGAATCACCCCCTTGTCTTTCTCTTGTCTGTGCAGACAGTGTTGAGCTTTCTAGTGTAGTGTAAACACAAGTAGTATAAATACCCCTCACTAATGCTGCGTGACTAAATGCAACCATTTGCCTTCACCCATTGCACAATGCTCATGCTCAGCTGAGTATGTAGAATAGGTTTTAATTCCAAATAATTGCTGGGTTTTGGTTTTGCCATACTGAGTAGGATTCATTTGCCTAAGCACAGACATTTTGGACATATATATGTGAGGTATTGCACTATCTGCAACTGCAGGGTGGTTCAGGTCTACCCCAAACCCTTCCTCATGTCATGGAGCTCTCTGAACTTCCCCAGGGTGCTCTAAGAGTCCAGGCACCTGTGTTTAGGCAACCAAGATTAATCTGCTTGTAAAGAGACTCTGTGATGTCATCCAAGGGCATCAACTATTCTTCTTGGAAAATGGATATCTTTATTTCTTCATTGCTTTTCCACGTGCCAGTAACTCAAACAATGGGAATGAGCCTGGTCCTTATTCGCCAAATCCTCCAAGCAACTTCATGTAGCTTCACTGTCTGTCAGTAATTACACAGTGAAAATTCACAAAATAATAAAAATTTGTCTCTGCTCTTAAGTTCACCATGGAATTGAACCCAATTTTCTTTCCATTTGATAATTTGAATAATATTTTTGTCATTGCTTTTTCCTTCTTTTGGGCTTTGACCTTTTTGGGGCCTAAAAATTTGCTAAATAAGAGCATGGGTTTCTATTTGCCTTGTAACTGCTGCGTAAAATGTTTCCTGATTTGAAGAGAGTTTGCAGAAAATTAGCATTGATCAGTGTGGAAGAAAGTCTTCTTTGGGTATCTCAATGGCATTTTTCTTTCTGAAAGAAAGCTAAATCAGCCCCAGAATTACCCCTTTTTGGGTAATTATACTTCCTATAGCAATTACTGCCCTGTTTAGCTGCAGTCAGCATTTTTGCAGTTGTTGTCAGCTATGACCTTGGATACAGGGGAAAGGAGGCCAGACTGAACAGAGCATGGCCATGCTGTGGACTGGCTATGTTGGGAATGCCCTTCAGCTCTCACTTTGCCTCCTGATAAATCTTTATCTGATGTGTCTTTACTTCCTGATTTATCACAAGACGAGCAAACAAATGAAAGATGAAGAAAGGGGAAAGGGCATATCATTACTTTATTTACTTTAATTGTCTAAATAGTCATTCAATCTCATCTATGTTCAGGCTTCTTCTAGAGATCCTTGAGATAGAGGCACTTCCAGAGGCTTTCTGTCCTTTTGCCTCAGGCACTTACTCAGTGACCTGAATGGGTGACAAGGCTACTTATGGATGGCTATAAAATAAGAAAGATGAATCCTGCCCTTTGTGACCTGCCAAACAGAGACAGCAAGGACTCCTTAACCAGAGCATCACAAAACCTGAATTCCACATGCATTTTATCACCACTGTCCTCCAGATGAAGTCAGAGTTGTTAGATGAGTAAACTGAGGTGGATGGTGAATCCACCTAATTGTTGGCATGCAAGTAATAAATGGTGGGCTGGCAAGAAATAGAATTCTTCTTTTTCTCTGTTTCTGTGCATTGACACAGCTTGTTTCTCCACACCTCCACTTAGTTTTCACTTTTGAAAACACAATGGGTAGTTTTCTCCCTATGTGCTTCTGGGTATTCAGTTTAGTTGCTGATATGTTGTAGGGCATCTGAAGCATCTACACAAGACTTCATACAAAATCCAAAGGAGAACCACAGTTTTCTGGAGAAGCAACAAAAAGGAAGAAGATCCCAAGATATTTTAGTTGGGAGCAGATATTAGGCAATGGAAAAGCTATGCTGCTGTTTACAGGTTAAGACACCTTCATTTAGGTGATTTAGGTGTCCAAGGTCTCCTTACAGATAATATACACTTAGTGCTTAATTGAGATGTCTAAGAGTAGCTTCAATTCTATCACTAATTCGATATTATGCACCTCAGTTTGAAAAGTCTTTACATTATCACCTTGCAAGAAATCAAAACTGTTTCAGTATTGAGATATTTTCTATAGTGTTGTGGACCAGACAAACTGTTTTGATGTTTCTCTCTAGTTAAAGCAAGAATCTCTTCAGGAAGATCTCTCTGTGTCTCTTGGGAGTTGATCACAATGACCCTTTCTTGCCAATATAGAGAGCCACAGAATCATTTAGGCTGGGGAAGACCTTTAAGATCACTGTTATCCCAGCACTGTCAGGTCCACCACGACATGACCCTAAGCACCACGTCTGCACAGATTTTAAACCCCTCCAGTTTTGGTGAATCTACCACTTCCCTGGGCAGCTTGTTCCAATGCTTGACAACCCTTTCCACATAGAAATTTTTCCCACTATCCAATCTAAAATCCTCCCCTGCTGCAATAGATAAAAGCATCTGTTCCACCACTGGGTTAAAAATTTTACAATGCAGACAGACAGAGAGACAGAGACAAGAAAACAAAAAAAAAAAAAAAAAAAAGAAAAAATTACATTTCAGCTGCACTGCATAACCAGCAATCATTGTAATAGAATTACTGACATTATGGGCTGCTAAAGGAACAGTTAGTAGCTTGTCTCACTTGTCTGTAATTTACTCTATGTCTATTTAGCCTTGATGTATAACCGAGGTCAATTGTTGTGCCGCTTTCCTATCTCCCTACTTGGGAGTTATAGAGAGTAATGTGTGCCTCATGAATGACTATCTCTCCTGGTCAAGCTCGTCTGTCCTGTCGTTCAGCAGTGCCATGTGTTAATAGATAGTGCTGAACAGTTAATATCACCAGCTAATTGGCAAAGCACGTGTGAAGCAGATGTATTTAAATATAGAATGTGGAGGCTGAAGGAGTAACTGAAATGCATAAGTGATAAGGATTTATTATTAGAGCAGATTAATGAGCCCACCTTTTTCTCCTCCCCCCTTCATCTCTCATCCTCCTTCCTGACCAAGAGTATTTTTAATTCTTCCATTTCGGAAAGGTTTTATTCCACTGTTAAGAAAATTCTGATGGAGAATTTTGTGTTGGCTGTATGGCAGCACCCAGAGAGCCAGACCCATTTTGCTTCATACTGAGTATTTATGAAGACTCAGGTCTGTAACCTGAGTTAAAATAGTTACAGCTGATTTATAAAGCATAGGTGAAGAAGGGGTATGTGATAAAGATACAGACAAAGGGAGATGTGTATTTTTCTAAGGCAGATCTGTTGTCTCAAAGATCTAAAATATTAAACAGGAATATCCTTTTCCCTTTAAAAGACCTCTGGCTGAAGTCTCAGCCCTCTGCCAGATATTGTCAGCTTTCCACTGCCCTTGATGTGAGGGGTGTCAGTGCTTCAGGCCACTCTCTTCCCTGAATCTAACCTGCAAAGGGAATGGAGGGAGCTTTTGACATATCTTCACTCCCACATTGAGCCCCTATGTAAACTTTCATCCTAGCTGTGACTGTGCTCCCAGAATTGAAGAACAGCTTTTGGAGTTTTATCAAGATGCACACCCTTAAGTTTTGGGGTTTGCCTCTTTTCTGTGGAGGTTACTTTTCACTCTGAGACACCTGGATCACTTTGTAAGCATCCCTGGTGCCCTTGAAGCCATTGTGTGTGTATTTGTGTTCTGTGCAGCTGGAGAAACTGAGATCCAGAGAGGACCCTGATGATGATTCTGATGATCCTGATGATGAAAGACGAAATTAGAAGTTAAATATTGATCTTGAATGAAATTAAAATCAAACAGAAAAATTCATAAGGAAAGAGATTTTCCCCATTCTGTTCTCCTCAGCTGAACATTGTCTTCCCCAATGTTTTACCAAGTAACAGTAGGCACAACAGAGCGACCCATCACACAAAATTAGTCCTGCACACGAGCATGCCCATGGTTTTATTTGTTCCTGGCTTGCTGTTTTCTGTCAAGAATTTATGATTGAACAGCTATTGGGTTCACTGGCAAAATTAATTTTCCTGAATTCAGCTTACACCAGGTAAATGGAATTCCATTGCTCTTGGACTGGACAGTTGAGAGTTAACTCACGTCTCATTATCAGATTTCCAGTTCCAAATAGGTGAAGTTATTATTTTATTTATTTATTAAATAAATATGGTTGATTTTTACTACATTTTAAGTGGAAATATGGCTCTGTAAGCTTTTTCTAATCTGGTAGGCCCGAGGATGCTTTAGCTGTGATGTGATGGTGAACAGACATGAATCCCCATTAGCCACAGAACCCTTCATCCCCAAAGCTCCCATGTGAAGGAAGACTGTGTACATAAGGACTGTGTAAATAAGGAGGTGTAACACCCTCTTATCTGTCTCTGATCAGGACAGGAAGGGACTTGGACACCTTGGTATCCATTGACTGCTCTACACAGAGCCTCAGCAGATTTCACCAGCCTTATGAAATAAAGACCATATTAAAATATATTTTTAAAAAATCTGCAAAATATTATTAAAAAAAAAATAGGCAGAAAGCAGGTTATATTTATCTTTTAGATAAGTGTCTCAGTCTTTGTAGAAAACCACAGAAGGATCCAAATCATCCTCAGTTTTTCCCATGAGACTGCATGAAAATGAAATAAGGGCAGGATTTTCCCAGCAAACAGAAGTTTCTTTGGGTTTATCCCATACTTTGCCACTTCCCATGGTTCAATGACATGATTTGGATTGTTACCCATCACAGGGGTTGCTCAAGTGAGCTTGGGTTTTGGCACACCAAAGCTCCCCTAAGCTTCAGCTTTTGTTTTTATTGTTTGGGTTCTGTTGGGAAGATATTTACAGTTATTCTAACATTACCCTTCACAAACAGATTACCATAGCAAATTGCACTAGGGGAAGTGGAGAAAAATTTTGGGCAGGATTAAGGTAATCCTAAAACAAGCTAATAAAAAACACATATAAGTGTTCTATTTTTAAAAGGAGACAAGATGAGACACATAATCTCTTTCAATAAGATTTCTGGAGCAATAAACCTTTAAACCCAATGTACAATATAGATGTGTGTTTGTGTGTGTGTGTGCCTGTGTACATGGGTATTTTCTTAAACTTGCCTTTGCCAAGATACAAAGCCCAGCTTGTCAGAATTACATCATGTTTATAAATCTCCACTTCAGTGAAATTTGTCTGACATCAACCTTCAGCTCATGCAAGCATAAGTCTTCTTTGGCAGATGAGTGTGGTTTTTTTGTTTTTTTTTGGTATGTTTGTTTGGTTGGTTTAATTTTTTTTTTTAATTTTATTTATTTTGTTGTTGTTTTTTCTCAGAATCTATTTTCTTAAATTGTTATAATTGTATTAACTTTTTGATAAAAGATTCATGCCAGAGAAAATAATTTAATGTTATATATTAACTTTAAATCCTACTTTCTTGCTGTCTGTAAGCACATCATCAGTAAACAAAGACCAGATTATTTTGTAAAGCAGATGCTATAGTCTTAGTATGTTTTTTCTTTTGAAACATGTGGTTTCTCCTATTATTTGATTTAGAGCTGAATGTTATCCTTGATGTTGTGAGTGGCAAAAGCCCTGCTGGCTCAAATCTAATGGAAAAAATGTTAGATGCATATGATTGCAAGCACCACCTGTGTTTCTAAAACAAGTGGCAGATCTTTTACAGATAAAAAAAATGCCATTGCTATGTGGGGCCATTTATCCTGCCCCTAAGGCAGAGTTGTCATAACTCCATGGTGCAAATTGTTGCAGTTTGAAAGTGGAATTGCTACAGCCCTATCTTGTAACGAAGGCAATTTATATTGCCTAAAAACCTACCTCAGTGGTTTAGATCCTGATCTTGTTTACACCAGGGTTCATGGCAAAATTGCTGATGGGTTCAAATGAAAACTGCAGTCAAATGCCACTGAAGCCTCCAGGACCACTGCAATTGACCTGAAAGGCAACCCAGAATGGGTGCTTGTATGAATTCACTGTCATGGAAATGACTCGAAGGAGGAATTCTGCATGAGATACCACCCTGTGGCATCACGTGGTCAGGCAATTTTGCCTGTAGGATCCAGCTGGATTTAAGACAAGATCAGATTCTCTGCTCTTTTCACCTCCCTGCTTCTTTCTATCTGGCAGAACACTAATTTGTATCACGTGTGAGGAGTTTCACCACAAGTACTCTTAAATCTTTTGGTCTTTTTCTTTTTAATTATGCCTTCCTATTTTTAACTGCCACCTCTTTAATCCTGAAAAGATAATATGCTGATCTCAAATCCTGCTTCAGGGTGGCAGCTAATTGCATATTTGGCCAAGTACTGGACTTCCTTTCTTATAATGTTTGTCTCAAGTGCTCAACAAAAGCAATTTGCGGTGTGTTTTACTAGCCAAATGTATATAATATTACATATTATTAGAATGTTATTAAAGCAAAGACTTTTGTTGTTCTTCTGCCAAACACAAAGAACTCTTTTCCCTTGTATAAAGAAGTTTCAAAGCTAAAACTTCCTGCCTCTTCAAGCTTCCAGTGGTGTCCTGACCTCAGTGTACTGGGAAAGGCTATTTTTCTCATTCCAGGAAGAAGCTGCAGATATTTTCCATTCTTGTGACTTGGGGCAGGACAAGGTGTGACTGCACCACTTGTGGATACCTCTGAGCTAATTCCCACTGACTTATTTGGGTAGTGCATTCAGCAGAGTGCAGAGAAAAGCCCAAATTGCAAAGCCTGACAGAGCAGCATGGCTTAAACTCTGCTCAACTCCCTGCTGCCAGCAATGCCTGGGGAAGCTACTTTAAAGCTAAACTTATTACACATACATCTTAACCTTGTCTGAGCTCTTGTTTTACCTTTTCACCTTCTTTCAGCTCACTTTCTAGATGTAGCTTCTGATTCTTGCTTTTCCTGAGAACCTTGTATATTCCTGGTGTCAATGCTGGAACAGCAGAAGCAGGCACTCATTCAAGACTCAGAATAATTTAGAAAATTAGCTCCTTTTCCAGATCAAGAAACTGAAGCACACAGACATTCTTCCCCAAAAGCTAGTCTCAGGGAGCATAGAACAGGAGTTTCTGTAGAGGGACTGAAGGTTTGCAAATGACATTTCCATGTGTGGGGATTTGGGAATGGGACTAAGCTCTGGCAAATGCACTGTTATTTACAGCCCAGCTTGCTGCATGCCCTGTATTGGGGGATTCTTTGCTTTTCTGGTCTGGCCTTGTCTCTTTACCTGCTGTATCCATTAGGACCAGGTCTCATTGCCTGACTCTATTCCTCTTCCTAACTCAGTCTTTCCTTCAAACAGGCACTGCAGCAACTTCTTCCAATCATTCCTCTCTCTTCTAGTGGGCTTAAAATGATGCCTGTTGGAAACAGGGAAGAAAGAGAGACTGGAAAGTACTCACACCAGAAATCTTGCAGCAGAAACTTCACATCCTAATGAGGAGCTACCAATGGCTTGAAGTTTGTGTTGGTGAAGAATTCCACAGAGCTCTGTTACTATTCTATTCTATTCTATTCTATTCTATTCTATTCTATTCTATTCTATTCTATTCTATTCTATTCTATTCTATTCTATTCTATTCTATTCATATTTCTATTTATTTCTATTTCTACTTATTGTAGAAAGTGATTTAGAAATTCTCACAGCTCTGGGCCCCTCATACAAGAAAGACATAGAGGGTCTGGAGTGTGTCCAGAGAAGAGCAATGGAGCTGGGAAAGGGGCTGGAGCACAAGTCTGATGAGGAGCTGAGGGGGCTGGGGTGGTTCAGCCTGGAGAAAAGGAGGCTCAGAGGGGACCTTCTCATTCTCTACAGCTCCCTGACAGGAGGGTGCAGCCAGGTGGGGGTCATTCTTCTTTCTAAGGTAACAAGTGACAGGACAAGAACAAATGGCCTCAAATTCAAGTGCCAAGGGAGGTTTGGATTAGATATTACAAAATATTTCTTCCTTCTAAGTGTGGCCAGGTATTGGAACGGGCTGCCCAGGGCAGAAGTGGAATCACCATCCCTGGAAGCATTAAAAAAACACATAGAGGTGGAGTTTGGGAACATGTTTAGTGGTGCATGTGGAAGTCCTGGGTTAATAATTGGACTCAATGATCTCAGAGGTTTTTCCAAACCTTAATAATTCTATGATTCTATGGTGATGCCAGCAGGCTGGAGACACTGGAATTGTTAGGAAAAGAGGAATCCAAAGCTGAGATGACCTTACCCATGCTGTTTATAGACAGCAGCCCTTGGAGCGAGCTCTCCTGAGGCTTTTCCCAGGGGTCCTGTGAGTTTGATGACACAGACACGTACTCCTGGTGTCTACATTCTGCCTTTCAACAGCACTAATGGGTCTGTGTCACTTCCAGCCTAGGGCTGGCTGCTCTCCAAGCTGGGAAATGCCTGGACAGCACGAGCCAGTGTTCAGAGAGAAATGCAGTCTCTGTTTGCTCACCTCCCACATCAGGGCTCCCTCCCACCACATGATAGGTGCTGCTGAGTCCTGTTTTGTTTTGGATTTTGTTGTAGATAACTAACATGAGAAAGGCTCACAAGCCCATCTTTCCCTTCAGTCTGTACAAGACTTAAGTGGAAATATGATGTATTTCGCTCATCACTCAGGCTTTTAAACTAGTGTAAAATGACGATTTTGAAACATTATCTTTTTTTTCCTACCACTTTGCCTTGACCTGAATTTAAGGAACCGACAGATCCTTTCCACCCTTCCTGTTCCCCACAAGAAAAAATGAGGGTTAGGATTTCAGCAATTCTGATGTTATTGTACTTAAAAGATCCAGTTGGAAATGCAATGAATAACTTGTTGATGACATTCCAGTGACAACTGAAGTTAATAATGGTCGTAAAAAGTCATTTACTTCAATTGACTTATTGCAAATGCACGAGGGCTGTTAGCTTCATTAATGTAAAAAAGTAGGAAAAAACCCACTCTGTTTCCTTTCTTCCTTTCTTTTTGAAGTTGCAAATATGTTACAAATAAACTGCTAAATAGATTTAATATTTGACATAAAGGACCTCTGCCCCAGATGTCTGACATAGTTTATAAATTACTATGCTTATATGAAGTGTGTTATTGCTATACCTTATTTTGTTTTAATGAATGGATATTATTTCTTGAGCAACAAGGAAGAAAATAAGTCACCAATAACTAGGTAAAGTCCTGTAAAACACAGCTATCAGCACAGATTCTATTCATATTTGAGGAGGACAAGGCTCAAAGAGGCACAGTTATCTAGAGAAAAATTTAGCATGACCATTTTAAGAGTGTCTTTAAATATTTTGAAACCATTCCTTAATTTTGTTAATGTTTCAGAATTGTGTTTTCTGGGGAATAAGACTAATCAGGAGCCTCCATGCTACCCCTTCTCTGCGGAGAGCAAACTTTATTGTTGCACTAAGTCACTCAGAAGGATGAGAAACTATTTCTTTAATGCCAAAGATTTCATCCATGACAATGAGGATTCCTTTTTCCAGTGACTGCATTTTAACCTTCAAATCCCAAAGGTCACAGAGAGGTAATGTTTTCATTAAAACATACCTGCTAAGGTGACCTAAGCCTTAACATAAACAAAGCCTTTTAAATGCAGACACCTGAAATACCTTGGTTTTCAATCCTGGCTCCAGTGTTTAAATCTCAAAGGTGAAGAAGGCATACCAAATTCCTTTGAAGCCTGGTTTTCTAACCCTAAACTACTTACTAGAAGTAGATTTCCACTTAAAAACAATTAATCATGCATGTGGAAATCACATTTTTAGCAAATTTTAAATATGTAGTATATCACATGTATGTGTGTGCCTTTCCAATTTGCAAAAGTAGGTATTTTTAAAGTAAAAATATCCCAATTTTCGTTTTTTATTAATATAGCTGATGTTTTTAAATGAATAGGTAATATAAATTTTCTATCAATTAAGGTAAAGGAGGAACTTTTAATAAAATATATAATGTTTTACTGGCTACCAACTGATTGTGCCAGACTTTGAAGGGCACAAATAATCAGAAATCTATAGTGCAATTTACATAAATTAAGAATATTAACCCCAGGTCTCCCTGGTTTTTGTAAGGGTGAATCAGTAGCTTTTCCAGGACCCCTGCAATTTAATATCATCAAAACCTCTACATTCAGCAGAGGTATCATCTCTGCTCCTGGCTGACCTGCAGTCTGTACTGTGCTTCCTCCAAGCTCCTCTGGGAGACAGGTGCCAGATTTATGTTTCTTCTGTTGTAAAAGAAAGCAGGATAGGTCTAACCTTAAGGATTTTCTGTCCCAACATCCTCACTCACCTCGTCTCCAGAAATTCCTATTTCCCCTTTAATTATTCTGGTCTTGTGCTATAAAGTATAAATTCTCTGTAAGCTGTTCCTGTCCTCTTGTCATGGCAGGACATTCAAAATCCTTGGTAGTTGAAAAATAGTGAAAACAGGAGAGAGTAGAGTTTCAAAGTTCTTTCTGAGATTTTCACAGAATATGTTAAAAATTTCTAAATAATCATTGTTTACAAGTGAAATATTTACGGCTAATGGAGAAATATAATTGCAGCACAATTTGCTTACAATTTGCTAATAAATGAATAATGTTTCACTTTCATTTAGTCAAGGCTGAATCCTCCAGAGAAGCAAAACTTTTTAATAGTCATAACTAGATAATTATACATTAAATATTAAAATAAAAACTGGCCATATCACTGAACTGAAGTGCTATGTAAAATATAGAAGCTGGTAAAATATTTATTATACAGTTAAACAGTGTAATGGTTTAAGGGAAAAATAAGGCTAAAAGAAAAACTGAATTGTGCTCCTGTCCTGCAAAATGTTCAGCTCTCCTGACCTGAATGTTTGTTCTGTAGAATAAAAAGGTAGTGTCCACATATTTAATGTCTGCAAAGTTTCATGTTAGCAAAACCTTGCATGAGTTGGATCTACTCAAGGGAGGAAAATCAAGCAAAAAATTAATTCCAATGTAAGCAAAAATTCAAGCATGTGTGTATTAAAACAGCAACTTAAGAAAAGACTGAATGAAGGCACGTGTGACAAAAATGCCAATAACTGGTCACAGGAGTGTGAAACTTCCTTGGCTCTTGTTTCAAAGTTGGTGGCAACCTGTGGACTCCAGTGGGATTTTGCACCAGGTCCTCAAAGATCCCTCCCAATAATCCCAACACTCACAAAAAGTGCCTAAATTAATTAAATGGGCAGCAGAGCTGTGGCTGATTTTCCTCTCCACAGATGACCACTATCTATGATAGTCCATGGGACAGTGCCAGTCACACCATCTGTGGACCCACCTGGGCCCAGATATGAATTTCTAATGGATTTGTGTGGTTGGATGAGACTGGAAACAATAAATATCTGCCCTAGGATGCTCTTCATTTTAGTCTTTGCTCTTCATTTCTACTTCCTTGGAGTAGGAGAGAAGGAGAGGGCAAATAAGGTGAGAAATCTTAATCACTCCAGGTAACCCCCCACGACATGATGCTTGGATAGGTCAGTGGCACAGAAACATCACTACACAACAGCTGACTTAAATTTTGTGCAGCTCTAGAAGGGGGTGCTGAGCTAGGATTTCCTCAAGAAGGGCTTTGTGAAATTCTGTGAAGGAGGTCAGGTTTGAAAACTGAGTGCCATTTATATTCCACATAAACTATTTGCTTTAGGAAGGAACTTTAGTTCATAAAATGGTTTCCCATATTTATTTTGATTTGATTTTTTATAGCTTTTCATGTTCTGAGAAGGGGAGACAGGCCTCTTTGCTGGGGTCTTTTCTTATATATTTCCTACATTTCATGGTTGCAGTCTCAAAAGCTCTGAAAACAGATGCCTTGCTTTCAAAGCAGCTTTTACTTTTTTTGGCACTGCCAGATATTTTACAGTAGAAAATATAAAACAAAACCAAAGCCAGTGACTTTTGATATCTTCTGTTTCCTTATCACCCTTTGTTATGCTTGTTAATCAGAGTGACTGGGAGTATTTTAAACACTTATAATGTATAAATTTCTCCCCCTCCCCCAAACATCTGTTTATTTTGCAACAACATGAACCTTGGGGAAGAAAATTGTAGCAACTAATATATATTATTTTTCAAAGTGAAGAAGTAAACATGCAGCTTTCACATTTGCTACATCAAACGTATGCTATTTATTTAGTTGCTTGAGGCAGGAGGCCTGATCAGAAGAGAATTTCTTTTATGGCCTAAGGTGGTAAACTATTTTTAATAAGAACAATGCTTAAGGAAAAGAAAATTCCTAAAAAACATCTTCAATCAGTTGGAGAGGACAGAAAGGAAATCCCCTTTTGTGGTAAGGAAAAGTGAAGAGCTCCATGACACATCCAGCTTGGGCTGCCTTGACCTTCCTCTGTTGGATTGGGGAGATATCATCAGGCATCTTCTCATCTGGATGTAAAAGTGAAAATGCATCAAAATTATCACACACCACGTCACAAACTTGCCAAAAAGTTCCTGTTTCTCTCTTGTGTACAAACAGATGTGAGGACAACCAGGAGAGTGTTCAGGTGACATCCAACCACTCATCCTTTTCCACCAGTTTCTGCTTCTTTTGCTTAACAGTGCATGCCCAAACTTCCAGATACTCCAGAGAAAACAAGAAATGCTGAAAGTTATAAACGGGGAATTATTGGTATGTGAAATGGCCCAAAGCAGAGTTAGTTGAGTGAAGATCATCCAGGAACCAGCTCAAGCCTTAAACCCAAGCCTTACTCAGTTTATGAGTACAGACATAGCCCACGACCTTCCATTTTTATGCTATTTGCCAACATCTAAGCTAGAAACTAGAATCAGCTGAATGCAAACTGAAACAATTGCAAAACCCAAGACTATTGAACCCATTATCAAGAACCATAAGACTTACAATAAAAACAAGACATAAACGTTTTATTTCTGTATTTTCAAGGTTAAGCCTTGAGAAAATTATACATTTGTCACTTGGTTTGTATCTTCAATGTGTGTAATTAATTATGAGTGCAAACCCAGGACAGACTGATAGTGCACAGCCAAACTGAAACACACAATCTTTTACAAGATGCAAATACTGTAAGAATATGAGAGAATGAGAAAGTTTAAAGTTTCTTTTAGAATGACATTACTATATTTGGATAATAGAAAATATTCTGGAAACCATAAACTGAATTGGAGATTTGCTCTTTAGACATAAGATTCTAGTGTATTTCAAATGAAAACTTTATCTTGAAACCACATTTACCATAAATTATTTTGGTTTTCTTCTGCATACAGAACTCTCCAAATAAGTAGATACAGTCTGCTGTGCAATACATCCCTTTGGTGAGAAAAGGCAATCTTGTTGCCTTGACTAACAAATAATAACCAACATGTTAATGGGAAGAGATAAAACAAGACTCTGAAATGCTCATTTGTGTCAAAATTAGTTTATTTCCCAGGGCATAGGCAGTCCCAGCTGAATTGGTTGCTGCAGTGATACAAAAAAACATTCAAACTGTACCCTTGATTAGAATCTGGGAGAGAGAGATAAAAGGTTTATCTGCGTGACAAGAGCTGTTTGATGGACTATTAGATGACACTTTTTTATGTTTGCTAAAATCTCACAGCTTTTGTTGTTGCTTTGTCACTAAACTCATCCCCAGCCCCAAATTAACAATCTTACCTTCCAGAGGAGGCTTTCTGGCAAACAAAAGTGATGAGAGTAAATATGTAAATATCATTAATATTTTGCTTCTAAAATACATGTGGACATGTGTGTGTATGTAAATGTTTAGGCACACTCCTGCACTGTAACATATCCATCTGTCCACATGGATTTGTTTATGTGTGTTTGTGTTTCACTCACCTTTAACAGGCCAAGATTTTCAAGTGCTCGTGTGCTTGTGAGTTGGCCAATATTATATAAACAATATATAATTGCAACATATTATATGTTATCTATCCATATATAAAATATGTAATATAAATGCATTATTACAACACCTATCATTTTGAATACCAAAATATGTACACGCAGAGTATATGCATATATTCTCAATACATAATATAATATATAATATATATATGTCATATAATATATGATAGTATGGAATAATAGAATCACAGAATAGTTTGGGTTGGAAGGGACTTTAAAGATCATCCAGGGATCTGTGATCCAAACCTCCTGCCATGGGCAGGGACACCTTCCACTATCCCAGGTTGCTCCAAGCCCCATCCAACCTGGCCTTGGACACTTCTAGGGATGGGGCAGCCACAACTTCTCTAGGCAAAGATATATAAAATATAAAATATAAAATAGATAATATATATAATGTATAATATATAATATATAATATATAATATATAATATATAAAATATAATATATAATATATATAATATAAAATATAAAATATAAAATATAAAATATAAAATATAAAATAGGATATAATATATAATATATAATATATAATATATAATATATAATATATAATATATGACATATGACATATAGCATATAATATATTACATATGATATATAATATAAGATATATGATATATAATATAATATATGATATAATATAATATAATATAATATAATATAATATAATATATTACATAATTATAACATAATACAATATCATATCATATCGTATCATATCATATATATTATATTATACTCATATCATATCATATTATATTATATGCATATCAGCACATATATATTGTGTACAAATACAAAAAAATAGATTAAAACCTAAGTTTAGGTAGAGTTTGATGTATTTTAATTTCTGTTTCATGTTTTGCCTTGGTCAAGAGGCTTCAGTGAGACTCTGTGGCTACCTGGTGGAATTCAGCCATGGTTTTTATGTGAACTGAGGGTGGTCATGGTCACACAGGGGCAGACTGAATGAATCAGGTAAATGGTTGTGAGTGAGAGACAACAAATAGAGGAGGAGACTTTGAGAAGTGTGATGGGGATCAGGAGTGCAGCAGTCCTTAATCAGATTTCCCAGATTACTACATCATATTTATGGGTTTAGTGCAGCTAATTGTTGCTGCCTCTTTTGACATTTTTTCGGCTACTTCCTACAGCACATGGCTATAACTCACTCCTACTCACTCCAGAGTTAGATGTGGAAAGGCCTGCAGGGAAAGACCTTTTCTTCAGAGGGCTTCATAAATTCTGTAAAAAGAAAACAACCTTCCCCAAGACTAATTCATCCTTTGTTTCACACTAAAAACACAAAACCAGGGGAATTTCCCACACAAAGAAATGCTGTCAGAGCTGAAGTGGTGCAT
Source organism: Acridotheres tristis (assembly GCA_037013685.1). Lineage (NCBI taxonomy): Eukaryota > Metazoa > Chordata > Aves > Passeriformes > Sturnidae > Acridotheres > Acridotheres tristis. Next base: position 4,395,031 of record CM072885.1, read on the forward strand.
GGTCATACCCTGTGTACTGCACACCTAAGTGCTTATCAAAGCAGAACAAACACTGCCAGCAGCTCTGAGGTATGAGCCTTTTGCAAAATGTCATAAACAAATGTACCTCCAGGCTTCTTCCCTCCACCTGTTCTTCCCTGAGCTGGATTTCACATCCTGCTTTTCCTGATCATGTACAAGTACGTGACCCAGAACTGCACTCAGCACTTTTCACTGCTGGTTTTCTTGAGCTTTAGTGATTGCATCACGCTGGGCCAAGAATATGACACCTGGTCAGAGAGGTGGTCTGAGATGACTTTCCACCTGATTCTTCAGAAGGCTGGGAATGAAAGTGGATTCCCTATGTAGCTTTCAGCAGCTCAAAAGCTGCTCTAGATCCCATCAAGAGCACTTGCACCTCTTAAATGGGGTTATGACTCACAGTCCTTTTGGATTTTGATAGGACTGATGACATTGCCTCTGTCATCATTCTCTCCTGTCTGCCAGATATTGTCTTCCACAGAGGCAACCAATCTGCCTGTTTTTTCTACTCTTTCATAGTCTGAAGTCAGAGGGATTTGAATTCCCAGATAGGGCTGCCAGGCTGTGGCAGCCAAAGATCAAATCTCCTCTTGCTCCTGTCTCAGAGAGCTAATCATCAGCCATGGAGCCTGGAGGACGACTGGGCATGGGGTGGCTTCAGCTGTGGCAGCTGAATGGGAACCACATGGGAGGTACTGAGAATGTATCTGTGTTCTCCATACCCATCACTAGCCAAAATCTGTGTCTGAGCTACGTTTCCTTCATGACTGGTGGAGGAAAAGAGACACTTTTAGGACAAAGTCACCTTATCATAAAATAAACATGTACTAAAGGCTGTAAAAATCAAATCTCTTGACTGTCAAGGGATCTCAGGGAGATTAGGTGGGATGTTGATATCTAAAAATAAGGAAAGTGAACTTACTCCCACAGTAGGTTGGAATGTTAGAGTGATTACTTGGTCATAGCAGTAGAACTGATGACCAGAACATGATCATCAGCTGTGTTAAATTATATCACGTACTTATTTACAATAATTCATCTGGGTTAGACTGTAAATTTGTGTTCCAGGTGCTCTGACATTCTCCAAGCAATATTTTCCATTTGGTTTCTAGAAGCATCAAGGAAAAATGTCTATATAATATCTATGTGTATATATGTATTTTTATACACATGTATGTGTATGTTTATATATGCACATATTGAAGAGCCAAAAATAATCTAAAATGAAAACATACCAGAAATTAACTAACAGAAGTTACTCTACATAGAGTAAATCTGTTCTCCATATCTATCTTAATCCATACACTTCAATTAAATCCACTTGTCTGTACTTGAGTCTATTCACTACATTAAAGCCAACCCACTAAAAGTACTTATTTCACAGTAATCCAGCTATTAATTGGCATTTTCCTCCTTGCTCCCCCATCCCAGGCCTCTTACTGTCTTCCTAGAATGATTCATCATGAATGGTGAAAATTCCCATGTCACATTCTAGCAGAGTAGCTGAAAATGTGAGTGGTGTTTGGAAGGACACATTGTCTGATTTGCATTATACCAAAAATAAGCACTTCTACTCAGGCTCAGCCTTGTTAATAAATTTCTTCATCAGCAGGCAAAGCAGTCACTGCTGCCAAATTATGCAGTAATGCAGACTCAGCATTCTTCTGAGTTCTTCTTCAAGCCATCATTCCACTGATTATTTTATTTTATTTTAGTTTAGTTTAGTTTAGTTTATATCTTTAATAATATTTCAGGGTGAACGAGGTCTTATGACCACCAGAAAGATTGATTTGGTTCTGTACTTCTGAGTGAGCAGGTTTTGTACTTCTGAGTGAGCATCAAGCTTCCTCTTCTAGGAAAAACCCACCTGAGCTATAGTAGATCATAAAATATACTGGATATTAAAAGGACAAACATTGATTTCCTCTTTCTTTCAACTGGAACACAATCAGATATAAAAGGGGGTCTAAAAATATTGATTTTAAAGTTAAAATGTGGTCTCATAGGGAGAAAATGACTGCAATGATAAGAAAATGCATTATGGAGTCAAAAACTAAAAAAAACCCAGTGGTTTTAAAAAAATATTTTGTAAGCCACTATATTAGATATTATTATTTTTCTCTAAATATTTTCAGTGTCATTGTTAAAAAGTAGAGAGCTTACTTACTCACTGGGGATGTTTAGAGCATGTGAATATTGCAGACTGTGGTGTCACATGGCAAAGAAAATGGAAAGAACTTTGGAATAAGAAGTTGGAAAATCCAGGGATTGCCACGGGATTGGAATCTGTGTAACAGGGTGAGAATGATTCTGCATTGAATCTCCCCATAGTTTCTACAACTTCCACTGCAAATGCTCTTGCATAGGCCTTAAGTAGAAAACTGTGATTAAAGCTCTCCTGTGCTTGCAGTTTCTACTCTCAGAGGAATTCCAGAATCCAGAAATTAGTCCTTGTTCTGAATCACAACAAAGTGGTTTTTCTCTCAGATTTTTCCAGGAACTGAAACGAAATAATGGTAAAAGACTTGGGTCAATCAAACAATTGAATATCAGTTTCATACTTTTATTTTTTTTCCTTTAAAACAATTATTGTGTCAAATTCAGTTCAAAGTTACTTTGAAACCAATTGAAAATATTACAGAGCATTATAACTGATTTTTTTCCTAGCAGAAATACTTACAACTCCATATAATTGTATTCAAAGCTTCTATTTTGATTACAGCATTTTGTGATGGGGAAGAAGATGGCAGAGTGGAAGAATTTTAAGCTGACTTCAGCTTTGCCTGGGGAAAGCAGAGACTCATGGGTCTCTGCAGGAGAGTAGTTCCTAAAACATGTGTTTAATCTGGATTTATTCCCTATGAAATTTCATGAACAGACATGATGGATTTGCCTTTTTTTAAATGTTCAGAAGAAGTCAATGCTTTTGAATAGTTATTTCATTGCTTTTGTCAAGGATCTACTTTCTATTTGTCTTTATTTTGTAGCACTGTAATGGTTTCACAGATTTTATTTATTAATTGGGAAAAGCAAGAGCTGTTTTCAGCTTCACAAGGCAAAGGACAGAGCCAATTCCTGCACAGAATTTTGCCGCCAGCTCCAACAAAGTAAATTCAGAGAAACTGTCCTGTAAGAGCTGAGTCATCCTGGTGTAAAAGGAAAACCAACATCCTGTGAAGGGTAGTGCATCACTGGCACAAATCTGCCTGTCCTCATGTGGATAAACAGCAAAGCAACACCAAACAACCCAAATGCCTCTCAGTAAGGCACAAACACTGTTAAACATTAGTTGGATTCTGTGGTTTGTTTTGCTTTGAAGAAATGAGGTACTTCTGGAAATTGTGTCCAGGATGTAGTTGGAGCTGGTTGTTTATCCATCAATTGGGATTTTAAGTAATGCTTTTTGGAGCTGGGTTTCACTGCAGTGAAGTCATAATGTGTGCCACTTTTATGGAGGAAAATAAAGAAAAAATTCACAATCAAAAGTTTTCAGGTCTGAGCTAGAAAGAGAAATTATTCAGCTTTCAAGGGGCTTATTTTGAGAAAGTCAGATATTCTGAAGGAAACAAAAAACTATGTTTCAGCTCAAAATATATTTGGAATAATTCTTCCTAACCAATGGTGTTGGTGACAGAATCAGGAGAAAGTCCTGCTTATGGTAAGAGACATTCAAATCCGAGGCTGGATTTTGATGATCCTGGTGGATGCCTTCCAACTCTGGATATTCTATGATTATAAGTGCCCAAGAAAGAATCATTCCAATCCCTGAAGCTCTCACAAGCTCATCAGGTGGTTTGTAAAGTCAACATCATTGCCTTCTGTTCATTGGAAGAAGATGAATTCACACAGAAAACTTGCTGAGGAGGCACAGGTGGAATTAAATCTTCTGAATGACCTCTCAGTACAGATATGGGAAGGGCTCTTCTGTTTAATCTTAGCAGAAGTTTTGCTGAACTGGGATCCAGGACTCCTCACCCAGAAATGCTGACTTGTCCTGTACTTCAATTTCCCTATCTGTGGGATGAGTAATAACAATATTTACATCAGATTCTTATTTACATCAAGTTAGTCAGAAAATGCTGCAGAATTTTACAACATTCATTTAAATGCTGTAAAAGAACAAGATTAATCAACCATCCATTACTCAGTGTGTAGAATTACTCAGAGGGCAGGTTTCTTCCTGATCAGATGCCCACCACCGTTTTAACAAAAATAATTTGACAAACAGAAACCACTGCAATGTTGGCAGTGAATGACAAATACTTTAATTCTGTGTGTTCTTCTACATATGGTTAAAGACACGACCGGATGAAAATCAGCCTTTCTGCAAATGTTCCTGTGAACTGAAGCCACTCCTTGCAAACAGGCACGAGCAGCGAATTAAAAACACACACCAGATTTTGATCTCAGTTCAGCAAGTTTTGCTTGGGCACAAGTCCATTGGCTCCTTCACCCAACCGAGTGAGGCACAAATCAGGATGACATATTCATGCATGTCAGATAAAAGTGTGCAGGGTTATGTCCATATTAGTCATGCGATAACAGGACAGATGCATGTTAGGGTGGAACAGTGTTAGCAAATTATCTCACAAAAGGCTATTTGTCTTCCTTGGGACGTGTGCCACCACTTCAACAAGTCTGAATAAATCTACATTCCTGACTTCCCGTCATGGAGACTTAATCCAGCTCGGTCAGTGAGGAGATGCAGGTTGCAATAAGTTGGCTGGAGGAGGAAAAGCTTTCAGAAGGTTTTGCATTTGCCCTTATGTGTTGCCACATTTCTGCACTCACACTCACTAAGCTACCCACCCAAACTAGCACACTGTGAAGAAAGTGAAAGAAAGGACACATGGAGATGCCTGCAATTCAGCTAGGATGTGGCTGGCTGGATTCCCTTCATAACCACTGGCCAGATGTTGAAACATTGGTGATGTGTTTTATTTTACGCAAAAGTTAAGGGCCCAAAGAGATCAGCTATTTCAGAGTTAACTTGGAAAGGAACTGAGGGGGATCTGCTTGTGTAGAGTGTGCTGGTCTATTTGGATGGAGATAAATTTCACTTGAATTGTGAGTCAGAGCTCCCCACACCTGGCAACCTTCAGCAATGGCAAAGTGTAAAACTGTTTCATTTTGCCAGTTTCTGTACTAAACAGTAGTGACATGATGACAAGTCTGAGCCCTCTGTGCCTCAGGTCCTCTCTCGGTGACAGTAAGAGCAGCATCAGCAGAGAAACAGCTGGAATTTAAGCTCAAAGATGGATTTGCTTAAATCACGACTATTTTGCCCTGAAGTGCACTTAGGAGCACTCACTCTGTCTTTCAGCAGCAGTCACAGACGCCTGCACCAAAAACTTGTAGCAAGCAGTAACTCCTTAAACAACTTCAGCTACGTAAAGCAAAGCAAAGCTGGCCTGCCTACACCTTAAATTAATCGAGCACAGACTCGAGGAATGGGTACAGAAAGAGAGAATATTAGACCTGTTTTCTTCTCCCCAAAACTCAGCCCAGTCAAAGAGGTGACCTGAGTCACGTCTGCCTGTGCTCACCACCTCTGCCTGCTTTTAGCTAATGATCTCTTTTGTAACCTGCCTCTGACACGGAGGTATTTACAAAACAAATTTCTGATCACAGGATCGTGCTGTCAGCAAACAAATTCTATTTGCTACACTGACTCCAGGACAGCCATAGGCTGAGGAAAAAAGCTCTGGTCAACTCCTAACCCTGTTTACCAGAGCAGGACCTAAATTGTGAAGTTCACATATTGTTTAATGCCGTGACCTCTGTGCTAATCCCTCATCCACTGCTCTGCAGCTTCTTTCTTGTCCGCAGCCTCCAGACTAATACCCAGAAAGATGCTTGGATTTCCAAAACTGCAAACCATGCAGCTGCCACATTCACAGGGGATGTTATGTTGAGTCAGCACATTGCCCCAGCATGACCACAGCTATAGAATCTCTCCTTCCTATGGATAATCACATCTTTGCCTGCATCAGGCACCTTCCTGCTGCAGTAGGATTTTGATACCAGCAGCAAGATTGCTTCTACTCTCAGGGTAAGCTGAAATTAGACCATAGAAAAGATTCTGGAGTCTGTTATTCTTGTAAGTAATGTTTCAAAAATCAATGTTCGAATCACTAGGTTTCCCCCATTGTGATAATTTAAAAATACTATCTGATTTTAGTACTGAAACATTTTATTTGTTATGAACTCACAAATATTCTGTTTTATCCACGAGTACCCAGTGCTTCATTGGGGCAGACTCAGAGTCCAGGCTCACTGTGAAGATGAGACATAAATCCAGTGTGTATCACTCCTCTGACACGTCCGTGTCTTTCTGTACACACAAGGAATCTCATCCCTCTTAAACCGAGTTTAGTTGCTCCATGCCATTTTTGTTTGCATGGCAGGCAGTGCTCAGGGTGTAGCTGATGTGTGGAAAGTTCACACCCCAGCACATCTTAGTCATTTCTTGTATAAATAATTGACAACACCTGACACAGGAACAGGCTGCCCAGAGAAGCTGTGAATGCCTCGTGCCTAAAAGTGTTCAAGGCCAGGTTTGATTGAGCCTGGTCTAGTGGAACGTGTCTCTGCCCTTGGCCAGGATGCTGGAACCAGGTGAGCTTTAAGGTCTCTTCCATCCCACACCATTCTATGATTCTATGATAAATGTACACTAAAAATCACTGTGATGGAGATGATGGGGCTGTATAGGCAATAAGAGACCAGAATAAGGTGACACCTTCCTTCCCTGTAAAGGTTTTGTTTCATATGGAGAAGAAAATGGGGCAACACTTGGAATGACACTTCACCAAACCTGAAATGAAATTTCAGACTTCTCCAGGTGGGTTGAAGAGGGAGATCTTTCCTTTAGGATATTCACTGAGAGAGAAATCAAAGCAGGTAGATGTATAGACCCTGTGTTAAAGTAGCCCAATATAGAGCCAGATATATGTGCCAAAATAAATGTGATAACCAACCTTTCAGTGCTGTCATGCAGAGTTTCACTGAGAAACACAATATCAGGAGTACAGTACTGTGTACAAGAATTTAAAAAAATTCTAATTATTAAGAAATAATGAAAAAAATTTTCTGTGTAGTCATAATAGTAAAGAATTTGTTTGCTCCAAAATAATGCCTTTTGTCCTTCCATCTTTGAATTTTTTTTTCTGTGCTCTAGGAAACACATCTCTCCTCCAGGTTGTTCTGTTTTTTAAACCCCAGTTTTCCTCAAAAGTGGGAAAGAACCCTAAAACCCCAACAAAACCCCACAACCTAATTTGAATGCTCTGAAACAGCAGTTCAAAAAGAGATGTTTAATTTAGAAGTATCTTATTTAAAATCAAGCAATTCTTAACATAAATAACTTTTCAATAAAAAAGGGTCAGGCTCATACCTTTCCTGATTAAAAAAAAATATATATATATATTTAGGTAGATAACTGCCCTTTAAAATGTATTTTTAAAATTTAATTTTAATTTTAGTGCAGGGTGCATAGTGAAATAGCTATTCAGACCATGAATGAGTCTGATAGAAAATAACTGAGGGCAAATAACAATGAAAAGGAAGGAGAGGTTTTGAAATTGGATTGTGTAAGATGTTGCTAAGAAGTATTAAGCAAAGGCCTTCCCTGAAACACAACCATACTAATATTCAAATTAAATACCTATTAAATATAAGATTCACACTTCACAATATGGATTCTCCCAGGGCTTTGATTATGAGGTGGCAGGAAGAAGCCTGTAATTAATATTATATGGTGATTCTTTTCAAAGCAGATTGTTCCAAGAGCTGTAATCACTACTACTTAAGTAAGTTGTCCTTCAATAGCAAAAAAGAAATTAGGACCCAGAGCAAAGGTAAACATGCAAGCCTGTTTAATTTTTGGCAGTATTTTTTGGAAAAATTGAAGCTATTATATTTCTGAACAGTTGTAGCAGTTGTAGGTTAGATCTTGCCTTGAATCTAGACACTTTTCATGCACAAGGTAAACATTTATTCTGTATAATGGAACAGAAACATCTTTAAATAAATGATCCCTTCAAACATTTTTGCTTGGTACCTTTGGCCTGAGGCATCCTCCTTAGAGACCAAACCATTTGGAGCAAAGAAATAGCCTCTAAATGGAGCTGTGAAAATTGCAATAACATCTGGCATGATGAAACAGAAATTAGCAATTATCATCTCCCAGCAGAGCAATGGGAACCAGATATTCTCTGTTCATCAAGAGAAAAATAATTAATGCTTAAAAAGAGAACCATATTAAGTTTACCTAATCAAATGCTCTGATACAGGGAAATTGGTCTGGATCTCCATTTAACTAGGTGGTTATACAAATAGGTGTGTAGTACTTAACATGAATCTGACATACTTGCTCCCCTTACATCCCATGGCAACACATTCCATAAGTTAATTATATGCTTTCTTAAAAAAATAAAAAGGCATTTAATCCATTTCACGGTGGCTGTGTTGCTCATCAAATGTCTAGAACATTTAATGTCTTGCTAAGACTATCAGCTCAGCAATTTTTAAACCCAAAAGGGCTTATTTTGTCATCTTGTTTGACCTATCAGCTGCTAAAGGCAAAGGGACTTCTCTGAAGTTATTCTTGCTTTAATCTTAAGTAGATCCTGACTTTGCAGCACAGATCAGCCTAGATTTGCAAGTAGCTGGTGGCAAAATTTGTTGTTCCTATATTTAATTACTCTAATTTGTTTCAGTCAATGTTTGCTTTAGCTTCCACTTCTACCTTTCAGATCTTGTTATACCCATTTTTGGTAGAATAATTATCCCACTCCTTGTCCATCATCTGTTTTTGGGTGAAGTGTAACATCCTGCTTGCTTAGGTCCCTGTCAGATGATTCAGATCATGATTTTCTCTTTTTCATTTTTCACTTCTCTTGTGCTCTTTCTACCAACATTTTATTTTTATCAGCACTGACTTAAAGGTTTCTTGGAAGTGTGATGTCAAATAATCATCTCAGGCCCACAGTGCTTATAAATGATGCTTTTTAGTGATAAAACTGTTCTGCACAGCAGAGCAGGGGCTTCTGCACTGTCCCTCATTACATTCTCCTCTCTAAAGCCAAGACATGGAGTGCTCCAGACACCACATCTCTTCTCCAGCCAAATTAGTCCTGGACAAATAACACTGTTCTAGCCTAGATATCTAAAATTTACAATCCTTAACAGTGTTCTGTTAACCTTGTCCTTTTGTTTGGACTGTTGGATCTCCCCTGAAAGGGAATTGCTGCTGTCCAGAGACAGCGAGTCCATCAGTGCTGGCAGAGGCATTTCCTGAAGATCAGCTGTCTGCTCCTTCTGGGAGTATTACATGACTGAATACATCTTCATCAAGCCAGAAGAATACCTTTTGTCTGAAAACTTTCACCTCCTGTGTGAACTGGATCTTGAATGATTTCCTGTTCCATCTAAGGAATGTCCATTCCACCAGAAAAGGGACCTAAGGAGATAGTGCTTAATGCAAGAAAGGGAAATAAAGGGGACATTTATCTGAACTGCAATGCTCTGAGGACGTAATTTGGATTTCATGTGGTCAGAGCTCCTGCAACAAAAACTGTCCATGTATTCCTCAGTATTTCAGGAGCAGTATGTCCATGGTATTTCAAGGTCCAGGACATGGGACACCACTGTCAGAGAGGTCTTGGAAGAGGTCCCAGGTTGCTCTCTGAACAGTTTGCAGGGTGGGACCAGTTTTAGGTCAGCTGGGGTTATGAGACCTGGTCCTTGATGGCTCATAGGGACTGGAATGAACTCCAAAACCTGGCGTCCTCCCAGCATATAAAATTCACATCTGACCATCAGAGTTTTTTCAAGTGAAATAAAATGTAGAATATAGCACCAAAGACAAAGAACAGTTGTGCAAAGTAAAACACCTTTCACATTCGTGCCCGTGGTTTTCTTTTTTAAATTATTTTTTTACATCTTTTTTTCTCTTTCACCTATACTATAAGGAAATTAAAAAAAACCTGTAAGACACATGTTTAAAATCACCAACAAATTATGAATTGATCCTTTAAAAGAAGGAATGCTGCAACAGAAACCTCTATGTTTCATTGATATGTAACTTAGATTATTTTATACAATTCTAGGGTAAAAACCTGGGGTGGTTTCTCTCAGCTGGCAGCACAAACAGAAAGATAACAGTTGTGACCAGATCTTTATGAAAACACATAAAACAGCTGTTTTCATTCCTTCAACATGTGACAGAGAACTGGTCAAGTAAACTCTTCAACACTTCAATTTGACGAAATGTTTTAAAAATCACTGTGATCTGCAATGTAGCTGGAATACAACCACTCTAAACCTCAGCACCTGCTGTTTAGCTCAAAACAGCTGACTTGCCAAGGATGCTCCTTATTTCTCACTTCTTATCCATGCTTAAAGATCCTAAAAACCCATCCATCTTTTCCTACCTTTTTCTGTCCTTGCAAGGGATCCCACACTTGTTGCCAAAAGGACTTTGCTCTGTGGGTTAAACTTTGGATGTAGAAGGTAATTTTGCTCTTCTACAAGAGAAATGCAGAGGTTGTCCCAACCAGAAGCACAGGCACGATGAGGCTGGGTGCTCTCAGAGCTCTTATCCTGCTCCAAGTGGGATAAGAGACATCCTGAACCTTCTTCTGCCTGCTCTGGCCAGTGGCTGTCTGGGCACTGGGGTGTGTGCCAGATGAGAGTGTGCTCCACACTGTCCTCCTGCATCCTTGGCAGCAGGAAAATCCACCCAGCTCTGCCAGGCTCTGTTCTCTCTCTGTCTCTGGAGCAGTGGCTGCACTGGACAGAAGGGTTGATCCAAGCAAGCATTTTTCCCACTGGAATTATACAAGTGGGTTGACTGGAATGTTTTGTGAATTTATGCTGATCAAAGAGATTTATTTCAATTGAGAAGAAAAAAAAACAACAAATAAAAAGCAGTAGGAAAATGGGAAAGGGGAAAAAATGTAAATGTTTTTTATTTTGATGCTTTCAAAGTAATTTGAGGTAATGTTTCGTTTAAAAATATACTTCAGTTTTATTTAGAGTAGAATAAACATCCTTTCCAAGGGCTCAGAGCTGCAATATTTCATTTCAGCCTGAAAAAAATAGACTTGAAATAAAACTGCCTTTGCTCCTGTTCAAATTGCTGTCACCTGTCATTTTTATGTCACTTAAAAAAAAAATCAGAAACAGTATAAAAAACATTAACTGTGAAATCCAGAAATGGTAAGACCCAAAAAAGCCTTTCTGGGTTTGACATATCTTTCCACATTTTATTTATTTATATAGGAAAACATTGGGCTTCTTAACATTTCTTGTTTATCTGACTGTACTCATGCCTGTGGAGAAGTGCATGATTTTACAGGAACGATATTCTACTAAAGTGAGAGTGATATCTGCAAGTAATGAGTAGACATAATGCAATTTCTTCTTCTGATGGTGATTGATGCAAATCTGTAAATCAGCCCAGGCTTCTTTGCAAAGGGTTGAATATTGGCCTTTTTTTTGCAGAGACCCATGAAACTCATTTCCAGTAGCTTTCCTCTTTTCTTTTCCCTGCTTGACTTCAGAACAGGAGGTCAGGTCAAACTTCTGGCTGTATAATAGCTAATTACACCCCCTATTTGGCCTAGGATGTGGGGTGAGGCATAAATTAGGAGCTGATAGCTTAGCTGGTGCCATGGTGGGTTATTAGATGTGTGTCAGCGAGCAAAGTTGTGATCAAAGCTCACAGCAAGGCAGCCAGAGGTCGTGAAGCATGGCTGGGGACTAATTGCTGGGCTGTGTGCTGAAAGGAAGTTTGCAATGAAAGGCCATTATGATTTAGGTTTTCCAATCCGTGGAGCAAAGCTGTGGAGAAATGTGGATTTTTGAGCAAGCAGGGAAATGAGGGGGTCTGGTGTGAGTCCCACTCTGGGTGATGGTGATGGCTCACATCATTTCTAAAGAGATTTCCTAAGGAAAGGCAGGATCTGCTCCTAAACATGAGTCCAGACAAGGTCTTATTAATCCATATCTTCATTTAAATGGGTTGGTCAATAGAAAAGAGACTTTTCAAAGAGCTCACACTGATGCAGGAATTTGGCTGGTTGTAAAATGAGCCAGCAGAAACAAAACTCTGCTTGTAGAGCAGAGAGTGGAGAGGGCAGAGGATTTAGTCAGACACTTGAAAAGCAGACCAAGATCTATGAATGACAGCTCTTTAGAGAAAAAAAATAGGGGAATAAAATTAGTATTGCTTTTTATTCTCAAAGGTTTTCTACACACTCTGCACAGCTCACCAGATACATTTTCCCAACTTTGCAAATGGGAAAACTGAGGCAAAATGAAACAAATTTCACTTTTCATTTTATAACACCCATATTCCCACAGGCCAGATATCCTGGAGTCCAAATGACATAATTAAGCTGATTTGAAGAAGAATGGAAAACTGTTTCCCTATTTTTTTGCTACTGTGGTAGAAATTAATCACTTGTGATCTATCAGTCACTTTTTCAGTCTGGTTTCCCTTTTGGTCTTTTTCAGAACTCTGAAAACTTCCCAGTTAAATATTTTCTTAAGGATAGTATCCATCTCAATTTATTTGTTCTCTTCCTCCAAAACTTTGAATGAACTAAAATAAAATAAAATGGCATTAAATAATAAAATATTTTGTAGCTGTCTGTATATTCAGCATAGATGAGGGCAAACTCTTTCATTTAATAAGCATAAATATAATTTTTATATATGTGAGCAGTTTAAATGAAATAAGTATTGAAGTTATGGCATGATGCAAAACCTAAATAACAGAGACCAAATGTTTTCATGCCTGTTTGGAAAGATCATCTTGAATATAAACAATGATAAATAGCTAAGGAAAGTCTGGTGACTGGCCAAATATAGATTGTCAGAACCAAAGCTGGAATTTACACAGAGTAAAATTCCCTCTCTGTCAACATATATTTGCAGTCAGTTTGAGACAAAATGTCTCAAATGTCTCTCTCTCTTTTGGGGACAGAAAAAGAATCTCATGAGTGCTTTGGTAAAAATGTTGAAAGGTATTTGTGTCACTTTGGCTTGCAGTTACTCCCAGCTATCAAAATCAAAGGAGTTGCAGCTTTCTGTGCAACATTTCTTCAGGAATTTTTGGCCACAAACACATTTCTCATGAACCCACGTGTCCCAGCTCAAGGATCAGTTTCTTGATCTGTGAGCCAGCATCCAACCTGCTGGCCTGTGCCACCTGATCTGAAATGAGAGCAGCAGGAGGGACAAATGCTGTGGCAGCTTGAGCTTAGATAAAACCCTTGCACAATCTCCTACCTGCTGGGAATCACATTCCATCTTTCTCTCTCCTCTTTACCCTTACACCTAGCTCACATCTTCCTTTTCCTCTCGCCTACCTCTCCTTGGGATAGGATGGGAAAGTGTCTCTGGCAATGATAATTATTGACTGGTATCATGTAATTACCAAGGTATATCACCAGCCTGTCAAGGAACACCTTTTAAATGTACAGTTATTATTTAAAGGCATAAAATGAACTCTAAATAAACTGTGGCTGTAGTTTTATTTTTTTCTTTTTCTTTAATCAAAGGAATTTTAGTTCCATGTAAATGAATTAATTCAGGGAAAAAATACTGAAGCAAAGATTAGAATCTCTGTGTGGTATTTCACAGGTGAAACAGAAAACAAGAACAACATTTAATAGCTTTCCTGGCTGCTTCCAACGTATTTTCTTTTATAGAAAATCACTCCGTGTGAAAGCAGAGAGGGAAAGAAAAAATGTGTTATTGTTGGATTTGTCTTTTTATTTACCTTGATATTGAAGAAAATGAGAAGAGAAATCTGTTTCATGTCTCTTTATGTGCTTTTCATACAACTTAACTAGATTATTAGAAATGTTCAGTAATAATCTGTAGATGAAAGGAACGTTAACTCTTGAGTCTTTATTATGATTAAGGCTTGAAGTCATTTGAAAATTGTATGTGGAACATGATCTATTACATCTTATGGCAAATAGGAGCTCATATATTTAGGCTACAGCTAAAGAGTAACATCTGCCTGTGTCTTGGAGAACTAATTGCAAGCAAAAGAGAAATGAATATGTTTGTGACTTTTATGGTAAACTCGGCAGTAAAGAGAATAAGGTCCTGATGTGGAAAATTGGAAACTCAGTTGTTCTGCAGAAATAAACCATTCTTCTCTGGAGGGTAATGGAAGAGATTTTTTTTTTTTTTTTTTTTTCTTCTTAAGACAAAAGGCAAGCTCAGGACTATATGATTTTAAATTTGAACTTTCAAACCCAGAGTTGATAAGTTGGTTTCCATACTTGTTGTAGTAATACTTCCAACAGCAAAGTGCTTTGGCAACAAATCTGCTCCTGTTGAAGTCAAAGGTAAAATTCTTTAACCTGGAGTATCCATCTTGGTATTTGTGAATTCCAGAAATGAGCCAAACCCTCCGATTTAAAAGTAGCATGTGAACTTCCCTAAATTCAGGCTTAACTTGTTACTAGGCTTTAGGTTATGCTTGCTGGGGAGCCAGACTGATGCCATTTGAAAATTTCAGATCTGGATCCAGTTTTTGATTTAACACACTCTCAACACTTCAGCTTGTTAAGTTCCAAGATTTTAGTTCACATCTTTCTATTCTCGGTTTTATAATGTTGCACATGCAATTGTTTGAAGTCTCTAAAATGATTAATGTGCATGCAACTCTATGAAAACATTCTTTGGTCTTTCTCCAATTTGCAGTTTCATACATGAGAATAAGAAGCAATGAAGAAATATTATCCTTTGCTAGCACTGCAGCAAGTACCACTAGTCATGTTAAATATTACCCCAAGCACTGCAAAAATTACTCAGCTCTGTTTGAATCACTGCTTGTGGAGCTCAGCTTCATTTTATTAAAGCAGCTGATGGAATCTTATGTCTTTAAATAAATAATTCACTTGCATAAGATTAAAAAAAAAAAGTGAGTTTTTCAAGTGATGTAAGCTGCTGTTGGGAGAATTGCTAGGAGTGTGCAGGTTTATTACCCAGAGCCTTTTCATGAGGCTTTGGTAACACAAGTGCTCAATCCTATTGAAACCTCTCAGAAAAGAGTGTTTAGGTGTAAGAAGAAATCATGGTTAGCAGACAGGTAAGAAACTCATATATATCTGGAACTGAGTTCCATTGATATGAGGTCCAAGAGATGTTTATGTTCACAGTGCATTCAACAACGTATGTATAATAAACACAATCCATAGGCATTCTGGAAAATAGTGGTTTAGAAAAGACTTCAAACCCAAATGAAGATTATTTTCTGCATGAGACCAATTTTTATCTGTAAAAGTTCCTAAAGTGCAGAATACAATCCTATCATGTAGAAGGAGATGCTCTTCAGATATATGGCATCACTAAGACTGATACTGAAATAATATGTGCCTTTCTGATATTCATAATTTAATCAGGCTATAGATAAATTGGAAAATTTTGTTAACTACAGAATAATTTGAATTCAAGGTCCAAACCAAAAATGTCCACTCACTGGTTAAGTTTTTTAGACTTTCTGCAGCAAACACTCCTGCAAGGTGATAATAGCAGCCTCTTCAGTGATTAATTTTTTTAATATACAACTGCTGTTGATCATTTAGTCTGACATTTTTTCTAGACATATGACGATAATCTTTTCAGCTGCTTCTTCTAAAATCTTTAAGAAGTTTTCATTGCACTCCTGTTCTGAACCTCAGCCCAGAAAGTCTTCATGTAGTTCCTGATCCTACTTAGACAGAGGCAGAAAACTGATTTGACAAGACCACTAACTCACTGATAGTTCCCAAAGCCATGGCTTATCCCTAACCCTGCCAATGTACCCCAGAGGTGGTGATTATGTGCACAGGTCAGAAAAAAGTCTGTTGAGAGTGGGGGAGTATCTCATATCATATCATATCATATCATATCATATCATCATATCAGATATCATATAACAATCATATCACATCATATCATAGTATGGCTTGGGTTAGAAGGAACCTGAAGGATTATTAAGTCCAACCCCCTACCATGGATCTTGATTTCCAGGCTCAAGTTGGATTTTGCATGTCTACCCTAGAATAAAAAAATTACTGGACTTAATCATATAAGCACACGTGAGCAGGAGGTGAACTGTGTGGATGGACAAATGATTTCCCAGTCTGCACAGGAAGTGGTACAACACTCAGATGGAGGACATGGACAAGTTGCAAACCTATAAGGAGGTCCTCCTGGTCAAACAGTATTCAGAGTTATAGAGGAGTCTGAAAAAAAAAGTAAATCACTACGGACTGACATCTGCAGCCAATGCAAATCCTGGATTATATCCAGGTAAGACTGCCTGGAGCCAAAGATATTTCCAAACCTCCAATACAGTCAGCAATTCCTGATCCCATTCTGCTCAAACACTTCTTTCCACAAAAGAAGGAGCAAATCAATACCTAGTTAGTTTATGTATTTATGCACAAATCTCTAATGTCAGACATTAGACACACTTGTGACAATGCATTAACATTGACGTGGACTCCACTAAAATATTAGTGAAGTGCAGAGGTACTGAGGAGATTCAAATTACACAAATCTGACTATAAGAAAGATCAATAATTTTAAGTGGACTCCAAATATTAATTAGAACAATGTAGCAAGTGGAAGAGACTTTTTGGCAGAGCCTGTAGTGATAGGACACAGTAATGGGTTTAAAGTAAAAGAGGTTCAGTTTAGATTAGATATATGGAAGAAGTGTTTTTACAATGAGGGGTGAGACACACAGGTTGTCCAGAGAGGTGGTGGGTGACCCATCCATGTAAAGATTCAAAGACAGGCTGGATGAAGCTCTGAGCAATCTGGTCTATTGGAACATGTTCCTGCTTTTTGCAGGGTGGGGGATATAGGTGACTTCTAAAAGTCCCTTGCAACTCAAAGTATTCATATGAGTCCAAGTCATGTAAGGCTTTATTTGCTTCAACACATCTCTCCTGTGCCTAAGTGATGAACAGCTTTTTCTTCTGTGTGCTCAGTACTCTTAGTTTAACCCACTATTGATAGGTTATTAGTTTGAGCAACTTGGTTGGAAAGTGTCATTTTAATTTTCTGTTCAATGTGTGTCATGTCTCTTCCCTAAAAGAAGTTATAAATCTGGATTAAAATCCTGTTAGGGTGCCATTCTGGATTTACGTTACTGGAAAGGAGAATAATACTCAACGTTAAGCTATTGGGGGGGACAATAGATCTTTATTTGGTGTGAACAAAATTCTGGCAAAATATGTGAGCAATACCCCTTGTTATGTGTCCCCTCTCCATTTCATCCCTCCCTTCCCATCCAGAAATTCAGCTCCCTGGTTGGAAATTTCCATTCTCCCAAAGCACCTGCCCTGCAGGGCTGCACTGGTTTGAAGCATATCTAACACAGCAATTGAGAGGTTTGTTGGGTTCACATGCACTGGAGAGAGCAATTTTATTTTCATACTTGATGTTCTTGTGCACATCTGACCAGGGTAACCGAGTGCACAGGTTGTAATCTTTCCAAAAGCAGTAGGTTGATATCAAAGACTTTGCAGTGAAGCAAGGAATTGTGGCAGTACTTCAAGGAACAGGTTTGCAATTAACTGTTAAATACAGATTGAAGGAATGCCCCGCTTGGTTGCTGCAGGCTTTCCTTGCACGCCAGCAATGACTGAATCTAAAGCACAGAGCATGGCAAGATGATAACCTGTTAGCAGGGGGAGGAAAACGGGGCAGAATTATTGAGTGGTTGATAACACACAGGCTGTTTAATGGTTCCAGAATATTGTACAAAAATAACAAATCAGCCCCTCTGAATTGCAATTGTGCTCACGAAAGAAAAAAAAAAAAGGGAAGGAAAATAACCAACTTGTATGGTGTACATGTGAGATTTCTTTTGAAAAGCAAAGCAAGCTACAAACTGCTCAGCCTACAAGCTCATTCAGCCATCAAAGATGGTTTGCACATGCAGATGACAGTGCATACAACTTGGAAAACAAAAGAAAACAATACACTTACCTGCCAGAAAAAATATCAAACCCCAACCTCAGCTCTCCAAACCCAAAACTGCTTTTATGTTTTGCAGTGTGCACTCAGTGATTCTAGTTCTAGGTTAAGACCAATGGACAAAATATTTTGATTCTGTTTTCTCTTCCATTCTTTAATTATTAGATTTTCCCGAGGGTCTCACAGCCACAGTGTGAGCAACATCTGTCTGGAAAGGAAACCTTTGGATGTGTTTGCCCAGAGAGGTTGTGGAATCTACTTCTCTGGAGACATTCAGCATCCATCAGGACACAATTCTAATTGATATCTCTAGGGCAGCAATCCTGCTTGAGCAGGGAATTTGAAGTAGATGACCTCCAGTGGTCCCTTCAAACTTACCAATTCTGTGATTCTGTGTGATTAAGAATCACAGAGAAATAGGAGCTGAAATAAGAGTGGGCTAGGGATTTGTAAAGGATCTTCATAACCAATTAGCATCAGCAGAATTTGTAAGGAATTGCTCAACATATGTCGAGTTTTGGCATTGAGTTTTTATGTCATTTGCTTAAGCAAATATTTTTCCTGTACAGCTCATGATTTGGCAGGAACCTGAAGATTGGGACAGAAAAAATAAGAAAGTTTATAGTGAAATGGTTTGATGATATGTCTACTTTCAGAACCTGGAAATTTATAGATAAAGGAGGGTCATAGCTGACCCTGCTCCCTACTTAACCAGCATATTGGACTAGATTATTGCCAGTTGAATTATCCTATAACCATACAAAAAGTTGCATATAGGACTGTCTTGTTTTGCCACTGGCTGAGATAATGGCCTGAGCCTCACCTGAAAAATGAGGTCAAATTTGAACCACATCCTTCAAAAATCAAACCCCATTGCTTTGATATTCATACCCCAGGAATTTTTCTGACATTTTTTCAGGAAAGTCTGCTTTGAGGTGAGAACCACCCAAAGTTATAACTGATGGACAAGTTTTGTGTAATTTTTAGTACAATCTGCCAGTACAGTGCTTTGCAAAGATCAGGGTTTGATCTCTTATTTTCATCCCATTTTTGTGTCCCTTCCATCCCCAAGATCTTAACCCAAGCAGTGTGGGCTGATGTCAGTAAGTTGCATCCACACTCAACACCTCTATTCAAAACTAGGCATTTCCTGCATGACTAAATGCCAATAAATGCTGCTATTTGGAATAAGACCCTATGGAGAGAAAACAAGTTTCTAAGTGAAAGACTCTGTTCAGATTGCACTTTGTACCAACCCTTGGTTTTTGTAGAAATAATTGTGTTGTAAATGAGTTTTCAGTAAGTTTTGTTTGAAACTTTTGACTTTGTTTTATTGTCATCAGAGTAAGTATTGAAGGGCATATTTACCATTTACCTCAATATAAAATGTTCTTCTAGCTTTAGAGAGATTTATTTTGTTTAATCAGAGAAGACAATGAATTCAAGACCGGGAATTAATTGTAAATTGCTTACAGCTAAGTTCAAGTTGAATTTGAGGGGAGGGCTTGGTCTACACCTCTTCTGTTTTAAAGGTCTAAACATCAAAACTACTTTACATCTTTGAATAGAAAAATACAAATATCCCATATGCAGCTAAGGTCTGTGTATGAAGGAAATGATTAGCACAAAGCTTTCATTTTAATTTTGTATCAAGAAGCTCTGCTTGATTAGCTCCTCTCCTGTGCAAATAGGAATAACAACCTGGCACTGGTTAGAACAGCCCTTGGGCTTTCCTGCTAAGACATGGGACAATGAAAGGAGGAAGAAGGAGGAGAAAGAAAACCCAGAGATGGTATGGAGAGAGAACGTATGGGCCAAAAGATGTGAAAAGAGATCTTTAATATAACATCATTGCTCTTCTCCATTTGATTGAAATGACTGTACTTTGAGTCATTTACCAAAATAACTTTGCCAGGTTTTCTGTGTGCAAATGTGCATGTGGAAGAAGTTTTATGCTTCAGAATAAGCTTTAGTTCTTGAATTCTTTATATTTATTTATATATTTTTTTAAATTGTTGATTTTACCATTAAAAAAAACCAAACCAAACATAACTCCTGATAGATTTCTGTGAAAGATATGATAGTAAATGAACTCATGTTTTATTCTTAGAAATTACTGGTCTGCAGCATTTTTCTGTTCAAAATTATATCTTTCCCTCCTTAGTTAACCCTGGAGGAATCAATTCTTCACAATTTTTTTTTGCATAGCTGTGAAATAAGGTAGTAACCAACTCTTAAATCTTGGGTGAACTGCAGGTATGGAGCAGTCTTATAAACACAGCCCAACCTGTGAGCCTTAGAAAATTGTCCCTGAGCACTTTTGAAAATGCAGCTTGCCAAGCAGTGACTCGTTTAAAGTGCTGGTGAACAAGAGGATGAAGTGGTTTGGCTGCAGGATCCCATGGTCTCACCTCCTGCTCAGGTGCAGCCTCGGCAGGGATGTGCCAAGAGCATTCACAATTTGGAGTAAAACCTTCATGGGGGATGCTGAGAGGCACTTGACCTTCTCCTTCCTCGTGTCAGCAGGTTCATCTTTGCTTATCAGATCACAAAAACCATGAGATGTTTTGCTAAATCTGTGTTAACTTTTCCAAAGGATCTTTTGCAACCAGGGAAAATTTAGATTGGAGATTAAGAACAATTTCTTCATTGAATGAGTGGTCAAGCACTAGAAGAGGCTGATCAGGGAAGCGTTGGAATCACCATCCCTTGAAGTGTTCATGAAACATCAGGATGTGGTGTTTAGGGACATGGTTTAGTGGCGAACTTGGTAGTGCTGAGTTAACGATGGGATTGATGATTTTCAAGGTTTTTCCAACCTAAACAATCCTATGATTCTCTGTTTCTGTGAAGCCATCATAGCCATGCAACCAACTGTTAGCAGAGTGGGCTTAGGTGAAAGCAAAGTCACCAGAAACTCCAAACTGTGATGTACATAGCTAAATTGACATAAGATTATCAGATTAAAAAACATATTTATCTTTTTCTCTACACACATACACAAGCACACAGACACATACAGACACAGACAGACAGACATGCATGGCCAAAAAATAATTAATGCTATTAATTTCTCTGACCAATTTTCTTTAACTATTTAACTACAAGGTTGTTCAAGGGCTAATGCCAAGAAATTCCTGCCTAAATGACTGTGCAACATGTCTGCATTTCATAGAGTCTGAAAAATGTTTTGTCAACACTTAGCCTGAGATAAATGAGAGGTTGGAGTTTTAGATCATGTTCCCAATCACTTGCTAACTGCAGCCAGTCACTGAATTGTCATGTCCAGGAGATTGCTTTCACATTCTTGTGAATTAGTGTAGCATGTGTCAGCATTCCTGGAGAGGCTTTCAGCCAGTTATGAGCTCTGTCCTTCTCTGAGCAGGAGTTCAGCAGATGCATTTCCACTTCTTTGGGGGAGAGAGTCATCAATCACAATCATGCCTTAGTCTCTCACCAGCACAAACAGCAAGAGGGGTATCTTGACTAGGCTCCTTAGAAGAAAATGAGAAAATACATCTAAAGATTAGAAATTACATCAGAGTACAAAGTTTGATCTCTTCTTGAATCCAATTTTTCCTCAGTTCAGAGGTACATCAATTGATTTCCTTGGGTCATTGGAAATAGTTCTATTAAATAAGGTCGTGCAAAATGTGAAGGGTGAGATGCACCAAGGTTTAAATATCAGTAGTGTTCACATCCACACATGAGCCAGCCTCCCTCAGCTGCCTTTATTGTCAAGTTGAAAAATAAAGGAAGCACTTGGCATAATTTTTCACATCCAAAACTAGCTGGAAAAATAAACCACTTAACTCCATTGTTTGTCAATGGAGTTTGAGGAAACTGACCCAGATGCAGAAGTCTACATTGAAGATGCCCAAGATATTTATATGTACCACCTTATGCAAGGAAAAAGTCCCTTCCTCTTCTGAATCCATTCAAATTATTGTGTGCATCTCTTTTTGTGAGAAAGTAGCCTCTTATCCTGTGAAGGAAGTGTGGTTAGATTGTGCAGAGAGATGGAGAGAGAAAAAATTAAAGTATTTGAGAAAGGAACTGAAATAAAGAATAAACCAGGAAGAGCTTAAACTTCCATCACCATAATTACAGCACTCTGAGAAATATTTGGGACTCCTAATGACTGCTTCATGCATAATGGAATGTTTTTGTTCTCAAGCTAATGATCATCTGTTCTAAGTGTCATAGGTGATATTGGAAAGAGACTTTGGAACAGGACCCAGCACGTTTCTCCCAGGCGAATGCCATGAACCCTGCACTAAGATCAAGACTTTTCTTTCAGCTTGGCCTTGCTGTTGCAGGTGCTTCCCAACATCAGAAGGAAGGGCAGAGTCCTCTTTTGCCAAATATCTTTTGGTCTGGGTACTACAGACAAATTTTCTAGGAGATGGAAGTAGCAACAAGTTAAATTAGGAAATGAGCACTTAAGTTTTCCAGTGCTTAGACAAGTGATGTAGCCTAAAGGTTGTGGTATAAATGCCAAGGTGACTCTGCCAGTCACAAAGCAGTAGTCAGCAGTGCTTCTTCCAGGGCTTTTGAGCCTGTTGATTCATGTCAGGAATGCTCTGATGATGCCTGACAGTCTGGCCTCTCCATGAGACCCAGGAAGAGGAGAAACTCCTCGTAGACTGTGAATCTGTCTAGACACCAGGCAGGGTGGTTCCACCTTGCCTTGCCAGGAGAAAAGAAGTTCAGTGCATGTGCAGCCTTAAAGTGCCTGGACAACTCAAACCCAAATTAGTGAGGTGAGGCTGAGTGACTCCTCATGTTAGGGAGATTTTAGGATGGCAGTTTGGGATTTGGAAATAGAAATTCCTTTCATTCTGTCTGCTTGAATGACTGCTTGGAGATGCATAGCAGTCTCCACACTGCTGTAGGAAACTGAAGTTTCTGACATCACTGGGAACAAACTAATCTCAACACTGAGTGATTTTTAAAATCTCAAGCCCCTGTGATCAGCCAAGGATTATATAGGGCTTTTTTTGCTCACTGTTGTAGCAGAACCAACAATAAATGAGATGATCTATCAGGAAACAGCAAGATGCCCCGTGTTGGTTTTGAAAATGGACAGGAAATTGCACAGGAACAACATGAATAACACACATGTCTGTGAAGCCTCAGTGTCCCCTGCAACTACTCATGGGCAAAGTCTGGAGCTGTTCCTATGGTAGAGCATCAGCTGTAGTTTGCAACAGCCCTTGGAGCAGTAACAACCCTTTCCATGCCATTTTATATAATCATGGAATCACTAAGGTTGGAAAAGCCCTCTAAGGTCATCAAGTCCAACCATTAATCCAGCAATGCCAAGCCCAGCACTAAACCTTGTCTTTAAGCACAGTGTCTATACAGCTTTTTTAACACTTCCAGGGATGGTGACTCCATCACTGTCCTGAGCAGCCTGTTCCAATGCCTGACTACCTTTCCAGTGAAGTAATTTTACCTAATATCCAGTATCTAAACCTGGTGCAGTTTGAGGCTTTTTCGTCTTGTACTGCTCTTGCAGGGAGTGAGCCCTGCTGCTCTTTGAAGTGTATATGGATTTTTTGGGAAGCAGAGAGAGAAAAAAATATCTGCAGAGGGGTTTTGCAGGGGTTAGGGTGGGTGCCAGCTGTCAACAAAACCACTTAAGGTCATGTTGGCCACTTTAAAAAGACATGTTTCACTTTCACCTTAAAACAATCTCAACCCACCTTTCCAATGAAGAGAAGAAATCCTTATTCCAACATCATAGTGCCATAAAGGAGTAAATTCAGAGTAAATGGAATTTGTCAACCTCTAGGTTGAAAGTTCAGTTTTATTTCTGGCACACACCAAGTTGCCTGATTTTTTTATTTCCACATATTTCTAGGTGTAGTGTAAGGCTCTGTGACTGAGATCAAAACCTGATGGACTGTGAACAAGACCATGAGTGTCAGGAGAGAGAAGAAAAACTCACAGCAGCTTCAAGGAGAGAGCTGGGGTCTGAGACCTGTCGGGCTTGGATATAAAGGTAAGAAGCATGGTTTATGAACAAAATCAATTTTATTCGATAGAGAGAAAAACTTCAGCTCTAAAGAAATGAGGTTTTCATTTTTAAGGTTTGGAAAGGACTTTTTAATGCACTGCTGGGTAAGATGGGCCCTTTCAATACCTACTTGGCAACTAGGAAGAGGAGGCTAAACCTAGACATAACAGAAATCAGAGTTTGTTCTTCTCTCCATACCGTGCCTTCGGCATCTTTCACAGAAAGAGAAAGAAAATTTAAAGAGCAGTAACTGGAGAAATCTTCTTTAGAGTGGGCTCCTCTCTCCATGGGTCCACAGGTCCCTGCCAGGACAGGTTTCCATGGAGTCAAAGCCTCCTTTGAGCACTCACCTGCTCTGGTGTGGGGCACTTCCATGGGCTGCAGGTGGATTTCTGAATCCCTGCGCCCTCCATGTGCTGCAGGGCACAGCTGCCTCACCAGGGGCTGCAGGGGAATCTCAGCTCCAGCACCTGGAGCAGCTCCTGCCCTTCCTTTTCCACTCACCTTGGTGTCTGCAGAGCTCTTCCTCTCACGTAGTCTGGCTGCAATTAACGTCCATGCAATAACTTTCTTATTCCTTTCTAAATATATTATTACAGAGGTGTTACCATCATTTCTGACTGGCTCAGCCTTGGCCAGCCCAGTCTTGGAGCTGTTTTGAATTGTCTCTGCTGGACTTGGAGAAAACTATCCTGCTATCAAAACCTGGTCAGGCAAACTCAATAAGGACTCTTTGTCCATCTCCCACCAAGGATTTCACTCTCTTCAGCCCAAAGAGATAAACCATGACCTTCCCTTCTCAGCAGATTGCCTAAATCTCAATAGAATAGCAAAAATGTCAGGCTGATATTGTTGCTACTCAGGAGGGATGTTGCTGCTCCACTTCTCTGTCAGCACTTAGCCATGCTTGAAGTGAAACATCTAGTCCCAAATTGTCATTTCCCTGAAGGCCACAATACATGTGTGGAATTAACTATATAATTAGATTATCCACCATGATGGCCCTGGCAGGATGAAATATTTTGAGCATAAGTAAAACAGCTGTATTATGAGTTAAGAGTAAGGTAACATTTTACAGACTTTTACGCTACAACAAAGAAAGATAAGTGTGACATGAAAGTAAAAGTCTTTTATCTGTGTATGTCTTTGAAAACTCAGTCTACACAGATTCAAAGCATCTGTTAATCAGATTATGGGCCATATCCTGCTCCCAAAACAGTTAATAGCAGCACTCTCATTGATTTCCTCAGGACAGAAACATGCCCTAAAGGAGGACTCTACTTCTTCATAGGCCTACTTGTTGGAGAAACATTTGTGCTATTCAGAAAGGCAAAGAAATTTCCTGGAAGCAGAAACTCCTACCTGCACTTGTAACAGCTCAGGCTATTTTAGGAACTGAAAAATTCCACCCAGCATTAGGATTACATTTTCAAAAATGTTTCCTTCATGTTTCTCATGGTGCTTTATGCCACCCATGAAGGAGGGGGAGCTGCTTTTTGATTTACAGGAGTCACACTTTCTGTGCATCTTTTTTCCCCTGTCATATCTTCTCTTTCCCAGCCTCTCATATTAATTGCTGGTCCTTAGACCCCAGTAAAATGCATACGGGGAGGTGAAACATTTTTACCAGTCTCCATAGAGATGATGGGCACTGGAAATAGCTGTCCACATCAGACTGCAGGATCACAGCTGACATTCATGTTGTGGCATTCTGATGGTGTTAAATGCTTTTATTTCTTTTGTTCCCACAAGTATTTCTTCAAGGTCGTCATTCATTTTAGCTCTTCTGATTTAGTTCCATTTACATTCCTTCCTATTGTATTTAAGTCTTTCTCATCCTTGTACAGAGGTGAAAAAGAGGCAATTGCTGCCTATATGTAAACTGCACAGTTTAAATTAATTTGTAAGGTTTTGGCCATTAAGTAACAGCAACATTCATCATCTTCATGAAGAAAACTCTAAAAATAGAAATTTGGATATTTCTTTGCAGAATGATTTGGGGCTCCTTCTTTACTTGATGCTGCTGCTAAACCACTGTAAAAGGGAATGATTTGTGTTTTAGTCCCCAGAATCTGATAATTGGATGCTTTTGAGATGCCTCACTGGTGTGGACACTGAAAACTGAGAGATGCTGGAAAACTGTCATCACAGTGGCTAGCTGTCTGTGACCTATCCCCTTGGAGGGTAAGGGTATGGTGGTGCAAAGAGGGCTGTGCCATCCTGGAATGTAAATTGCCTTCCAGCCTAGGAAAAACAGCTTGGTCAGCTGCAGCTTGTAGCACTGCCCATTCTCGTGCCCACTGTGACAGAGGGACATTCTCCATCACTTTTGCATTAGGATCTTTGCAGTGACAGGTTTGGACTGCCTCAAAAATATGTCAGTAGTTAATTTTCAATCTATTAATTCCCACAGCTCGACAGCAGCAAACAAGTTTTCAAGGGCTTCCTGAGTACAAAATCTGGACCGAAATCTCTAGCTATATAATTTCATCAGCAGGAAGTACCTTTTTCAGACTTCACTGCTACTCAGATAGAAACCACAGATTCTGCTTCTGTTGATAAACCCCCTACATTAAAGAATTCAGCCTTCAACAATTTTCAATTCCAAGCAAAAACTCTGACAATTTTATTTCCCATGTGCTTCTCATTTTCCAGGAGAAATGCAATGTCCTCTCCTACTGCATATCAGTTTAACTCAGCCTATAACAGAAGAGAAAATTTTAGAAGCTCATTTTCCAGAATTCTTGTTGCTTTACATTGGCTGGAAACTTCTTCCCCTGCATCTGCCCTGAAACTGCATCTACATTTAGCCCTCTACAGTGTTAATTCACGATCATGCAGAAGCCTTAAACAAACTGCCTTCAATCTGCTCTGTTTTCAAACCAGAAGTTCATTTTTATTTCCACTTGTGTTCAGAGTGTCTATACTAACATAAATGGGAACCACAATGGATTTCTAATTAAATTGGGCTACTTTATGTTACTATCTCCTACAGATCCTGGCCTAACTATAATTTTACTTATTATATTTATATAGCACCTCTATTCCCCTACTAATTATATATGTGAGGACTTTTTGAGACTGCATTAAGCTGTTTGACTTCTACATGCAACATAAAAATTCTTTATACCTTTTATGAAGTTCTGCCACAGAATGGGTAGTTGCCTTCATTAAACATTATGAAACACTAAGTTTTTGCTTTGAATTCTACTGTTTCTAAACTTGAAGATGTTTAATATCTCATTGTCCCATCCAGTCATGACCCCAAGTCTGTGTTTGCTTGACAAAGCAGAGGGAGCATCCCCAGTGTTGATGCAGTGGAAGATGAATGAAGGTAAATATGGTTTACCTCGGATTTTGGAAACAGAGAGTTTATTCACTTCCCACTGCCTGGCCTACAGTCTCAGTAGGATGAGCACATTCCCTTAACTAAGTAGACAAGTCAAACTTCACTGCTGTGCAGTGCTTAGGTCACTTCTAAGTGTGTGCTTGGTTCCTGCTGAGGCATAATTCAAGCTTTAATTTCCCTGAGAAAGATATTAATCATAGAATCATAGAAGCCCAGAATGGTTTGGTTTGGAAGGGACCTTAAAGATCATCTCGTTCCTACCCCCATGCCATGGGCAGGGACACCTGGCACTAGATCAGGAATCTCAAAGCCTCACTTAAACTGGTCTTTGATGCTTCCAAGTTTGGAGCAGCCACAGTTCCTTTGGAAAACCTGTTCCAGTGCCTCACCACCCTCACAATAAAGATTTTCTTCATAATATCTAATCTAAATCGCTTCTTTATATCTGCAGAGAGTTCAAGGTGCTCTGCACTCTCCATGTAAACATGTCTAAAAAATAATCTGCCATTCTTTTAAGAAGAAAGCCTGAAGGAAAATTCCCCCTTTATGATCAAGAGCTCAGTTGGATGGGAAGAGTCCTACATCTCAGTTCCTGGGCTGGAGACTGCTTTCTGCTTATTGTCTACTGACTGTTCCAGGGGGAATATGCACTGGCTTCCAGACTGCTTTCTGATCACAGACAACCCGTGTAATTGCTGGGCTCTTAAATCATACCCTTACATTGTTGTTCAATGCATCTTATGGGTTTTTGTTGGGGTTTTGTTTGCTTGCTTTTTTTTGTTTGTTTGTTTGTTTGTTTTTAGTTTTTTAGTTTGTTTCTTTGTTGTTGTTTTTTTTGTTGTTGTTGTTTTTCTGCATATGTATTTTCTAAAGAGAGATAAATCAACACCTCCCCATTGCTCAGTCCACCAGCATTTAGCCTGTAGGTTTCCAAATAAAGTTCTTTCTTCCATGGTGTGTGCATGGATGCACTGGTGTCCAGGATAAGTGGTCTGACAAGATTCTACTCCACTGTGGAAGGGAAATGAGGGGTTTCCTTCCTGTTCTCTCTTCAATAGTTTTCCTTACTTTCCTTCTAGTGCCCAAGTTGGGAATCTTTAAAACATGAGGGTATTTCTTCATAAACATAAGAAAAATATTTGTGTCTCGTCCTAGCAGTTACAGTCTGAAATGCTGCATGCTAGTGTCTCAGTACTTTTGTGCATCTAGATCTTGCAAAACGTTTTAATAATGATTGGGCTTGTGGAAATGGTATAAAGATGCCTTCTTGAAACACTGACTAGCTCTTGAAACCTAAAAGTTCTTCTTTCATAAGATTTTTTGATGTTTCATCTTAGGATGCTGACAAATCTGAGTTGTTTCTCAGTAGCTCATTTACTAAACTTAACAAAAGTAGTTATTTCTTCCTTTTTCCTTTCTTTCTCTCTTCCTTTCTTTTCCCTTTTATAACTGTGTGAGTGTACCCAAAAAAAGAAATGTTCCAAGGAAGGAACAAGAGAATCTGATTTATTGGAGTAGGCAGATTTTATATTGAATTGTATTTTTTAATTATTGATTTATTTTAGGAAATCTGCCCTTCTTAGAGTCCTTCTATTGTCAACCAAGCAAGACTTTTCCCAGGGGAGTTTCTGAGAGGCCTTTTGCTTTGGATGTTCCAAGTCACATCTTTGCAGTGTCAGGGTGCATCTCCCACCTTGGTGCACTTGAGCTGGCTGCAGGGAGGGTTAAAGGGGGCACATTGCCATCTGTAGGCATCTGACACCCTAAAAAAACCAACTTTTCCTATTTTCTCATGCAACCTACTGAGCAGAGAGGATGGAAATGTGGAATGTGGGGTGTCATCTTTCTCTGTTTGCTCAGTCCTATGGTTTTTTCCCCCTATTTCTGCAAATAAAAGGGTTAAGGAACAGCCCCAGAGAAGAATCAGGGATGTAATTTTGATGACTTTTGTGGTCAGTTGTGCACTGGCAGTGGGAGGGAGTTGGCTCTGGAGCTGAGTTTTTTTGGGTGTTCTCACATTTTGTGAGATGAGTTGAGGTAAATGCGGATGTTAATGTTGCTATATCTGGTGATAATCTTGGTTTTGAGTGATTTGTTTGATAAGAAATGGGTGTCTTTGAGTAACCTTAGAACAAGCTTTGGGTTGAGTTTCTTTAATATTATATTTGCTGCTATCTCTGATGTATTTATTTTAAAGAAATACAGAATTATGTGTTCAGAACAGCAAATTCACAAATAGGGACTACAAGATGGGATTTGTATTGGTTGATCTCTGGCTTGTCTGGATGCTGGTTGGCAAATACAGTCCAAAACTTTATCTTTTGGTCTGGTGTAGAAAAACATTAATATCAACAGAAGCAGGAAGGATATATTTAGCCTGAAAGTTTTAAAAGCTTGTGTTAATTTCTGTTTCTTTCATTATTTGCACTGCAGTAAATGCAAAAAAGTCCACTTTGGGGTCACAGACTTCTTGCTTTACGTATTGTGGTTGGGGTTATATTCTCTTGCTTTAGTTGGCTAAAGGTAAGGCATCAAGGCTCACTTTCTGTTTTATGAAGAAAGGTAGGTCTGCAGCTCCAGAAGAAAATTGGTGCTGCCTATTTTAGGACAAGATAAGTGGTTGATGTCCCACTTTTCTCTGGTGGACCAGGGGATTCAAATTATCTCAGTGAGAAGGCTGCAGCTGAGCTAACTTCTCAATTCCCTTTGCAGTCCATGGAGAACACAATTACTTTTGGCATGATTCATCCCATCTTTTTGAGACACCTGTTTCAGACTAGCTCAGGTGCAGGCACTGGCTGTAGACATTCTTAATTAACTAAATTTTTTCCAGTTGAAGATAGAAGAACTCAACTTGATCTTCTATGTAAATACAAACAAAGGTCACAAAGATACACCTAATATGACAACTAAGACAATGCATTGCCAGCCTGAGTAAGGATCATTTGCCAGAACAGCCTGAGCATATACTAAAAAATATTATTTAGTCTTTTGGTTAATAAGATCAATTGACTTACTACATTTTAATTATGTCAAAACCTTTCTGGGGAAAAAAAAAGTGAATTTTTGCAAATTAATGTTGAAGTGGCAATAATATAATTAATGTTTTATTACTACACAGAAATTAATTTTATGTCAAGTACAGGAAGTACTTTTATTGTCAGATAACCTTTTAATCATAAATCCAGCTTTCCTCTAGAATATCTGGTAAAACCAGATATTCTTTTCTGTTGAGACTTGCTGGTAAGGCCTGGGGTTAATACCAGCAGTCAAACTTAATTATTTCTTATTTTCTTGGTACAAGAATTGGAAATTTTATTGGGTTTTAATTTTTTTTCCCCATTCTAGATATTTAAAAAAAGTTTTGTGTGTGTGTGTGTGTAGTTTTTGTCTGGTTTATTTTTTTGTAGTGTTTTGGTTTTATTATTATTTTATTTTCTCTGTTTATGTGATAACTTTTTAACTGCAAAAATATATTTCCTCCAGGCTAAACTTTTCTTATATGGAAACCTTGGTACAAGCTCTTTGGCTTGGCTCTGCCCAGGATATTTCTGCTCCTGACTGCACAGGATAATTTTTGACTCAAAACCTTGTATTTCGACAACCCTGACAGAGTCTGCAGCACCAGACACTTCTTCTGATCAAGGGAATCATTTACTCAGTTTTGGGGAGGCGTATCAGCTCCAGTAATAGTGCTGGGTATTTGGAACAAATCCAACACTTTTCTCCAAATACTTGAACATGCATTCACTTCTCTTTTTTTTTTTTTCCCCTGTAATTTTACTTGTAGATGGGGCCTCTTCCCTCCCTTTTGAATGAAGGAATGAAAGGATTTCTCCCCTATGCAAACGAACAGGAAAACTTCCTTCAGAGTAATCTGTGTACATATGACTACTCCATTTGCATCTGTACTGACATATAGCCAAATCATATTGTATTTTTTAACCTTTATGTGATGACTAAGACAGCTTTCTATTTGTTTTCTCAAGTAGTTGCAATTTGCCTCCTTCATCTCTAACAACCACGCATCACCCTTTAAATTGGTAATGGAAAAGGATGTTGCTTTGGTTGTGCAGAATTAAGGAGATATTGCCTTAAAAATGCACACAGAAGCAAAACCTGTAATATCTCTTTCAACACTGCTGTGCTTTGACCCAGATCAGTAAACAGAAATTAAGGATTTTATCTCTCAACAAGGAAATTGCATAAATATACAGTGACAATGGTCAACTGAGGTTAGACCCTTTATGGTATTCTCTTATTTTCATGTCTCTGTGTTGTTTTTCCTCCAGACATATGTTCATTGGAAGGTTTTAGTAAAGCTTTGCTTTGGCAGAAGTCCCCAGAATAATCCGTCAATGGAAAAATTAGTTTCATGCTAACTTCAAAAAGATAAGAGTGTTACCTCACTTCAGAATTGGAGATATCAAAGTATGGAAATGTCAAGTGACTTATCATGTTGCCTAACAGGAATTTTATAGATTTGTGGAAGATTTTGGAAAACTAGACTTTTATGTCAGCTCTTTGTCCTTGAAGATTTAAGCTGATCTTTTGGGTTACTAAAATTCACATTTGAATGGCACTGTTCTCTGTATCTATTTAAAATCTGCTTAACACAAAGCCAATATGTAAAGCATGATCTTGGCCTTATGAAAAGAACACACCAAAGCAACAGGGTGGCAAGTCAGAATTAATATCCAAGGTCACGTGCACAATATTAGAGTCACTGCCTTTATAACTGGGATAAAAATGATATTATAGGGACATCTAACTAATAATACTGTTTGACTTTGGATGAAGAAATTGCACAGGGGAGCTGTGGCATCCTGACCACAGGAGATCCACGTCTGCTGATGCTGGGGAAATTTTCAGAGCAGAAAACTTTGCAGAATTATTTATCTACAGTTAAATAGAATTGCAGAATAAGAAGTGAAGTCAGTTCCCACTGACACCCTCTTGGCCCTCTTGAATTAAACAGATGTTTTACTAATGGTCTCACTGTAGGGAAAAAGTTCACCTCCAGGATGTTTTGGGAAATGTGGTCTGGAGGAAAGAATCAAAGAAAGATCATGGAAACAGGAAGGAGACAAGCCAAATGGAAGCCTAAGTGAAGACCTGTAGAGAAGTGAGTGTCCCATCCTTGGTTTAGACTATAAAGTAATTTCTCATACTCATAGTTGGAGAGAGGAGCTTTTGGAGTGCCAGCAGCACTCAAATTCCTTAAATCATCAGGCCAATAGAAAAAAACTTCACATTTTTTATTCCTTATATTTTCAATATTTGTAAGGGGAGTGAAAAGGGGATTTATTCATCACTCTGATGCTTGGATCTGGCAATCATGCTGCAGGGCTTGGGCACGGGATTTGCATTGCAGATGCCTGTTCTCATGGGAAACCTGCTGGGTACTGAACTCATTTCAGAGATCCTCATAGCTTTTGATAATTCATCCAGCATGGCCAGAAACACTACTGGATTCTTTATAAACCTTCCCCTGGTTTGTGTGTCCTTCAGGATCTCTGTCTCATGTAATTTTTTGGTGATCTCTATTTTTAACTGGAAAACTTCAAAACTTGATATCACAGGTTTGGCCAGAGCACATGAAGCCTAAGGTTTTCTCATGTAATACTCACCCTGGTCAGGATTTAATTCCATATTTTCAGATATGAAAGGCAAATAAGGCAAATTTTCTTCATCTCACTATGTCTCCTCCTGATTTCTGAGAGTTTTTGTGGTCATTCCCTGCACCATGAGGTTCTCTGCCTCTCCCTACAACAACTCAGGGTCACACAAAACACACTGTTCATTATATTCTTTTGTCTGGTTTTTAATATTTTTAAAGCATTGATTATTATTTTACTTTGACTTTTGCCTATTTATTTTCATTGGATATCTCTTTTCTTTGTGGTAGAAATAACCAGATTATCTGTTCTTTTCACCTTGTAGAGTCTACTCCAAAGCCCATTTAAGTCAATAGTTTCTTTCCTCTGACATCAATAAGCTCTGGATGAGGCCCAAAATGAACACAAGTAAACTCAGTTTGATAGGATGGGTATTAACTACACTGATTGCTACTGGAAACAAATTTATGAGCCTCTCACTCTAGGAGCCAACCACAATAATTTTAATTATACAAAAGGAAGTATTTCTCATGTAAAAACATTCCAAATACTTCCATTTCTTTTAAGCTACTTCAAAACTGGGCAGAACTACAAAGTATTATTGAAAACTCGGGATGGGGTGGAGGGGTATTTCCCTTCCTCTGAAATTCCTCGCCCATATATGCATACTGCTAAACCATCCCTAGCAGGGATTACTTTTATCTCCAGCTCATGAAGAAATTTCTGAAGAGCTGTTTTGCTTTTGTCCTTGGAGTATGCCACGTTGTGCAAAATGGGCTTGTATTTCCCTAGTATGAAAAAAAAGAGAAAGTTCACATCTTGGGAGGGGAGCTCGAGCAGCTCCTGCCATGTGGAGCTTTCCTTCCTTTGCCAGCACCAAAGCTCCTGTTGTGCAGGACACAGTGCAGGGGACGAGCACCACTGCTCAGGCATTTCAAAGTGAGCACCCTGCTGAAGATCATCAAGCTGCTGGAGATGTACACAAACCTGCTAAATTGCATATCCTGCATATCAGGTGAGTAGCTACGGCAAATTTATCCTTCATCTGTGTGTAGCTATGCCAGCACTCTGTACTGAAAATTCGTGTCTTCTGGGAATCTAAACAGCTTAGTGTCAATAACCATACTGGTTTGGTCTGAACACATACAAGAGATGAAGAGGGATAATTTTCCTCATTTAGCCAAACTGAGTCTTTCTGTCAGTACGAAGAGAAGCCGTGGTGCTGTGATCGAACAGAGGTTCAGGTTACTCATACTCAGTTTTGGAAATGACTGACATACCCTCCAACAGATCATGGAGTGTGTAATCTGCAGATCTCTGCCTTTGTTTCCTTCCTGCTTGATGGTGCTCCTGGTTTAGGCTGTGAGCCTGGTCAGGGATTGCATTTTCATTCAGGAACTGCTTCTGTTTGTCATGGTTGGACTCCAGCCCCAGATGGACCTCACCAAGTTTCTCTCTCTGTCTCACTTGTTGCTCTCATGACAATGCACGTGAAGCAGGAAGGAATAGGTTTTTCTCTTCTCTATCTTCCTTGGTTTGCATGCATTTATATGGATAGGATAAATTCTCTCAAGATGTTTGGCTCAACATTCTTCAGCACACCACCAAAACAATTTCTACTCCATGGATTTCAGGAGTTCCCATTAAGTGGGGGAAAAAACCCAACATATCTAAGCTTCTGTGAAGAGAATCCTCCTCCCTTGTAATCACACAGACCCAGAGCAGTGCAGCTGCATTATCTTTCATCTGCTGATTTAAAGGATTTGACAGAATTTGAGAAAAGAGCATTGCTGTGTACTGGGAGGCAGGCAAGTCTGGGGATGGAGGGATTATCCCAATCTCTGCCCCATAACTGTGCTGTGGGACTGCCTGACCTCCTCCTGTTGCCACAAGGAACAACTCTGTACGAGGTGAGAACAGCACCTTGTTTACTGTGCTTTCAACTCTGAATGAAGCCCATATCTCGAGCAGAGACTGCCATGAGGTGGTAAAGGCACCTGCAAGAGTTAAAGTGTTGGTGGCAAAGCTGGAAGAAGCAGCTCTGAGGTTGAGGTAAAATGGTTGCACTGTGAGCCTGGTAAATGCTCCCTCTCTCTTTCCCCCTGTGAAATTAGAGCAGAGGCATCCACACGGGCTGGTGGGGAGGAAAACAGGCTGCTCTGAGGGAGTGCAGGAGCATGCTGCTGCAGCTCTGGAGACAGATATTCAACATTCATAACCAGAGAAGACCCCTGTGGCTTCTTAAGGTAACACAGGAAGAGGGGAAAACACAACTCGAGCATCTTGACTCTTAGGTTGCTGCTAGATGTGGCCAGTCACCCTGAAACCTCTCTCCAGCCAAAACAAACTGAGTACTCTGACCTCTTAAATATATTCTGCTATAACGATAATATTTTCCACAGATAAGAGTGCCATATACATTATATATGAAGCTAGAACCATCAATAGTCTATTCATGCTTTCCTTCCTCTTCGCTATGTGAGACAGCTTTAAGAAAACAATCTTGATGTGAATGAAAATTAAAGGAGATATAAGGAGAGGAACCACATAACACAAGCACAGAGGTGCTGGTTCAGGGAAAGGTTTTAGCCCT
This sequence comes from Acridotheres tristis, assembly GCA_037013685.1. Classification (NCBI taxonomy): domain Eukaryota; kingdom Metazoa; phylum Chordata; class Aves; order Passeriformes; family Sturnidae; genus Acridotheres; species Acridotheres tristis. The sequence goes on from CM072885.1 coordinate 4,430,634, forward strand.
GAGAAGCAGCTGGTGCCTCACTTTCCATCAGGAAAACACTCCCACTTACAGGCTTTTCAGTCTTAGCCTTTGGGTTGTAACAAAGCTCTCTGCTGTTATCTTGTTTTGCCAAATGCCTGTACTGTAATAGAAGGAAAGATCCACACCAATGGGGATGGAGTGCAAGTATGGACTGAGTGGGGATGTTTTGTATAAGGAAAATAAATATAAACATTCTCAGAAGGGAAATATAGATAAGGGAATACATATTTTATGGAGGCCAAGCAGGTGAGCTGAGCTAGACTCAGGAGAGGGACTTTGCTCCTTCCTGCTTCGTGCTTAGCTCCTGCATTTAGGATGCCAAAAAGAGGAAGATGCAGCCCTAACTTTCCCTGGAAATTCACTTGAAGGAGGAGTGAAAACTTTGGAAGCACAGGGGGAATTTTCATTTCCAACCAGATGTTTGGGTATCAGATCTATAGATAAACTTATATATAAATAATACCTGACCCAAGCAATCCTGCCAGCCCTCCATTTCTTCCAGCACTCTTATTAACAGAAGTCTAAATAGAAGAATTTCACAGAAATATTTAATGACATAATGGATTTTTTATTAATATTCCCTGAAATAAATCAGGCAAATATTTTGTGATAGACATTTAATTTTATTCTTAAACTATCACAGCCTGATTTATTTTTCCAACTCTAATGAAGGTCTAAGTGCTAAAAATAAATAAAGTGAGATTTTGGAACCTTAATCTAGAACTGTAATCCCATTTAGCTGGCCTTCAGCCACATCAGGCACAGGTCAGAGTGTAGGAACACATTGTGGCATCATTCTGTGGCACAGAGACTGATGAAGATGGTGTGGCTCACATGCAGGTTGTATAAGTCTCACTCTTCAAAACAGGCTAATTGCATCTAAGTTGATAATTGGGATTTGTCCCTGGTCTGTGTTGAGTCCCAGACTATGACTGGTAATTGTTGAGGAAAATGTACCCAGGCCTAAGCAGTGACCTCCTAAAAATGTAGAAGTATCACTGTCTAGAACTCAACCCATAAGTAAACTTGACTGAAATGCAGGGTTTTGATTCAGTCGGGGGTGGACACACCAGCATGTAAATGTTTTGATATAGATAATGAAATATTGAGGTGATAGATATTGATAACTGGAGAACTGAACAGAGTTCGCAGAGGAATTAAGTTAACAAAATTTTGGTGTCTAAGGGCTCAGACATATTTAGGAAGTCATATGGCATGCTTGGGATCTTTAATTTATGTCTCAATATCCTACAGCTTCTCAAATGTAGCAAATGTCACGGTGGGAGCAGATAAACCCAATATATCACTTGACTATGATGACAGACTAGATTTTCCCTGCACATATCATATGGAAATTAATCTGAATATATCTTGGTCTTGAACTGAAACCTTTCCTAGAGCCTGCTTCTCTTTGAAAGGCTCTGACCTGAGAGCTCCATTCACTCTGGGGCCCTTTTCCTCCTAAAAAGAGAAGCAAAGAGCCTGCTGTGCATGCTGCACATTTTTAGATAAGCAGGAGCACGGTCTTCACACCTTGTGATAATCTTCCACTCAATATGTGTGTAGGGGGGAAATATCAACCAAAACAAAGCAAAACAAAGCAAAACAGGCAAACAAACAAAATATCAAGACACCTTGAATCAGGACAAAGTACCTATTAGTTAGAGACAGATCTGTAGAAAATATCATTCCCTGCAGCACAAACTCAACCTGCTCCTCTGCCCTGGCTTGCAGGGAGTGTAGCATGGTGATGGAGAGCAGGGAGAAGCTGAGTAGCAAAGGAGTTGCAAAGGTGTAAAATGCAGGGACATAATAAGGTGCCTTGGCTTGCTGCCTGCTCAGTTTGTGCACTGTGGCATCCCACAGGATTTCCCCCCTAAAGTGGCACTGGAGCAAGAACACTTTTTGTGGCATCCTCACTCAAGCTCTGATGGGGCACACAAGGTGGAAGAGAACAAGACAGTTTAGGCAACCCCTTGTTTTTGTGGGTGTGCTTTAATCCAATGGCTGCTTGGATAAAATATTTTCATTCCACTAATGTTTTGGCAATACCAGTTTTTAATGTGTGCCAGTCTCTGTTTCTGGAAACCTGCTTCTCTGCTGTGCCAGGGCATCTCCTTACAACCTGATTTAAAGTCTGTGTCTGAGTTTCTCAGGCCAGCAGGCAAACAGAAATGTTAGCAATGTTAAATAATCTAATACTTGAGCTTCCTCTGTGTTAGTGACTGCAGGAAACTTCCCCCTTCCTATTGGGATCTGCATGGCAGCAGATGCTGTTGGATGAGGATAGAAACAAGGGGCCATCCTCCAGAATTCTGAAATGCACTGCACCACCAGCCTTATCCAGGGTTGTCCAGTGGAAATGAAGAGATTCCCTCCTAGTTGGTTTAGTGTCAGTATAGCCAATAAAAGAGCAGAATTTCACAGAATTTTATGTCATGTATCTGCTCGTTTCATAGTAAAACAGGCATTATTTCACATGGCTGGTGGAGTTTTTAAGTTCCTGCATAGGAAGGACCAGTTTCTGCTGTTTGTCCATAATGCCTCGTATGGGATTTGGGTGAAGGAGTTTCCCAGGTTTCCTGGAACTTTTAAATAGACAGAGGGCTGTGACATTAACCCTGAGAGAACATTTGGGGTTCTTCTGTTGTTTGGGATATGTTATAGCACACAGTTGAATTCCTTGTCTAGACAAGCATATAGGTTTAATATTTATACTATTATTAATACTATTATTTATACAATTATTTATATTATTATTAATACTTTTATTTATAATATTATTTATTTTGTTCATATATTTATAATTATTAAGTATAATATTTATACTCAGAGATGCTAGAGAAAGTAAGGGGAGGCATATTTATTTTATTTTATTTTATTTTATTTTATTTTATTTTATTTTATTTTATTTTACTTTATTTTATTTTATTTTATTAATTTTTGTGAGCAAGAAGTGAGAAAAAGGGTTTAATTCAGAATGGGACAGAATATCCTCAGAATATCTCAAAGACTGGAAATTTTATATGAAAAAATAAATTTAAAATAATTTAGGAGGAGAGAGGGAGAAGTCTTAGAAATTGCATCAAGATTCCTTATTTTAAACGTTTCAGTCGAGTTTCTCTGTGGCTGGGTAGAGGCTGTCTCTTGTCTCATTGCTACAGCAGTGTGTGTCAGTAACACAGATTAATGGGGGAAATCCTACATGAGTGGTAGTACCAGGGCTAAGTAAGAGCTTCAGTAGAAAAGATAACCTCCAAAAAGGTGTACCCCAAACCCACACAACAGATTTCTCCCAACTCCCTTCCCCCTTCAAACACAAACCATAAACTCATCCTTAGTGCAAGTAAAAGTGAGGCTTTGCAATTTGCCCCAAAGGTCAACAGACCCAGGCTAATTCAGGGAAAGACATCAGACAACGTTAAAAACAAATAAAAGGTTGGCTTTAATTGCAACAATGCTTTACTGCTTAACAAACATAGCCCTGGTCTCATATAGAGACCCTTGCAGGAAGATTGCAGAAATAGAGGCCTAAATTAATATTTCAAATGAGCCAGAACCTTTCATTTTAATCAGAGCCTCATTTTAATTAACTTATTTTGGCAAGGATAAACAATTCCTGAATGGTATTGTAAATTCCCTTCCTCCACATGCATTTCAAAACTGTCAAGATACATAAGGGAAATATTCATTAGACACTTCAGGAAGTAGCTTTTATGCCATGACCTTATTCCAATTTCTTCTCTCTCTTTCCTTAGGTGTTTGAAAATTTTAAATTCCAGTGACAGTCAATCTCAGGTGGTTATTTCTAAGGACTGACATCTTTGAACCCTGTGGAGGAAACCAAAATAGAGAGGAAAAGATGAAGAAAAAACCAAACCAAAACAACAAAAAACAAAGAAAAGAAAGAAAACCTTTTGCTTAAATTAGGTCAGGAACCTCTTGGCACTGTCCACATTCTTCTTCAGCACCTTGGCTTTTTGCTTCATGTCTGAAAGGGAACAGAAAGAGCAGATAATCAGCCAACCCCGGTGCACTTTCACAATTTCTGTATAAAATTTCACTTAATGCAATTGTGGCGCCAGGCCTGGGCGTATGATGGTACCATTCAGAATATGTTTATATAACATGACTGCATGCCACTGTGATCCTTTAAATTCTTTTCTAAGAGCTTTACTCACTCCAGGTTCGCTCATCCAAAACCCTTTATAATCTCAAATATCTTTGTTACTTTCTCCTTTGAGCAGAGTGCTGGAGACAGGGGGGAAGGGCAGAAGGAAGAGGGGAAATATGTAATATGTAAACTGCTGTGGACACTGGGAAGAGTTTTTCTTTTTCTCCATGCCTGGGAGATAAAAAAAAAAAATTGCTTTAATGTAAATTCACTAGGATACAACAAACTTTATGATGGCTCTAAAAAAATGTAAAGGGACGATTTGAGCTGCTTTGAGAAATTCTTAAAAGCAGCTGCTGGGTTTGTACTGTTACTGTGTAGATGTTTGGGGATTTGGGAGTTTTGGGAAGGTTTGGGGCTTTTTCATGCGTGAGTGGAGCAGCCAAGGGGGCACAGAGAGCACAGTGGAGTAGTGGCTTCTGATGGCTCCATGCAAGTGGTGTCTGCTCATCTCTTCTCCTTCACTGCTCACACATCTCCTCCAGCCTCCTGGTTTCTTCTGTAGCACCATTGTGCCTGTGCCTGTGCTTGGGGGAAACACCTGGACTCATACTGTCACATATTCTCCTTTCAAACCCTTCCTGATAATGTCCTTTTTCATGATACACTGGGAATAAAAACACCCCTCGTGGCAGGGAGGCTGCTGACCTCCCAGTGTGTCAGACATCGTTGCTTCTTTATTTTTGTTTTCTTTCTCCATTCTTATTCTGTTCTTTGTCTATTTGGCATCCCATAATACCTTTATCAGTGATATCTTTTGGGCTATAACATTGTATTGTGGCTTGAACAGTAAATAAAGACGTGTTGCATAGATATTTCTTAGGGAAAAGAGTTCCTCATAAAGCAATTATTTTTAATAAACGTGCTGTTCCAATCCTATTAATAGGATGTTTAAATGCATATTCCAGCTTTTGACTTGGCTCAGATAACTTCTTCACAGTTTGCTTTAAAACAATATTATTGCCAGACATGGAAATAAATGTGTCTCCTTCCAGCCAGAACAATGACAGCCTTTCATCTCGATGGGACCTTGCTCCATCATTTTAACCTGAGCTTGGGGATTAAGGCTTGCAGCTCCTCATCAAGTGTCAAAAAGTACATTAGGCAAATGAAATATATTGCACTGTGGGCTATGTTATTTATTTTTATAAACAGTTCTTACAACAACAGCAGTGCTGTATAAATAGGAGTTTTGTAGGGTATGTTGTGGTTCTACGTTCTTAAAAAAATCATTTCTGAATGAGAAAATACTCCCAACAGGCAGGAGGGAATGTGCTGTTATATACTCATGCCACAGAAAAAATAGTAAACTCTCTCAAGGCATTTTTTCAGTGTTGTACAAGTTGTTGCCATCGAGTTCTGCTGGGCAAAGGCAAAGAGACCAATACAGATCCTGACTTTGCAAGCCTGTTCCATTGTTAATTCAGCGTGCTGAGACTCAGTTTCCCTATAAAAGCAACCTGTATTCTCTTGAGGACTGATAAATGTAAGGATCATAAAATATTTTGGTTTGCAAGGAGCTGTAAAAACCATCCAGTTCCAACCCCCTGCCATGGGCAGGGACACCTCCCACTATCCCAGGTTGTTCCAGGCCCCATCCAGCCTGGCCTTGGACACTTCCAGGGATGGGGCAGCCACAGCTTCTCTGGGCACCCTGTGCCAGAGCCTCATCACCCTCACAGGAAAGAGTTTATTCCTAACATCTAATCTATTCTCACACTTTTTTTTTTAAGCTTAAAGCCATTCCCCCTTGTTCTAGCAAGAGCAAGATAGGTTCACTGACAAAGAGGAGAGAAGCATGAGTGGGGGTTATTGTTGTGCAAAGGTTTTATCCCACTTTATCATTTATGCAGAAATCCCAGATATGACCCCTGGAATCCACCAGCTGTCTGTGCTTGTGAGCATACAAAGCTTCTCACAAGCAGGTCACACCAGCATTTTCAGAGCAAACAGCTACAGAAGCAGTATGTATCAGGAAAACACCAACATTTAAAGATAATTTCTCTTTTTCTGGTAGCAGGCAAAAAGCTCCAGGCATTAACTTTTGCTCAGTCTATCCTAAGGGAGGCATTATCTGCTTCATGGTGCCTTTCCCTACTCCTCTCCCAGCTCTCCAGTCCCAGGGCACCATGTGCTGATCCAACACACACTTCATCTTAAAGCCATGTTTTGGGTGAATTTATGGCATAATTGTTCTTTTCTATCTGATACTTACTTCACTCTGGGACAGGGATGTGTCCTACACAGCTATTTCCATCAGGAGGTAGGTTCCTACCCACTGCCACAGAAAGTGTGGCATATTCAATCCCCTTAAGAGCTGCTCTAGATTAACAGCATGGTATGGAGAAATGGAATTGCTGTTGGATGTTATAGGAGACTTCTGTTTTTGTGTTTGTCATGGGTGTTGATTAGGACTTTGCAAAAGAAATAAAAATTTTACTCAGAAAGAATAAATTTCCATATGTTTTCAACTCATAATTTTAATTTTTCCTCCCCTCAGACTGTGTACTCAGAAATGTTGAAAATAAAAAAAATTCCCCATATTCTAGCTCAACGGGACATTTAGTTTTAATTTTTTTCTAATAGAAATTTAACCAAATAGAAGGAAGACGTTGACAAATTTTATTTGAAAATCATCAAGATAACGAGAATGGTTAGTTGTTTTTTTGGTTGTTGTTTTGGAGTGTAGCAGTTTTTCTGGAATCTCAAAACAACATTGTTGGATATGGAACTATCATTTACACAACTCGATTTACTGAGTCGTGGCATATTGGAACCGACTGGGAATCCTCCTTTGAATATCTGATTATCTGGATGTGCTGTGAACACACTGAAAATAATATGAACTTTAAATGCATGCCCTAATTCTTATCATAGTAGTGCAGGAAAAGAAAATTTATTTCCATGCTGTTTTCTTCATGGCCTTTTTGCTCGCAAGTAAACACATCCAGTGATCATTCTGTGGATGTGTATGTTTTAATAGGCATTTTAATAAAGTAATGTAGAATATGTTTACTGCCATTCATTAAGAGTTTGATATCAAAATGTCTTACAACCTGTCTAAATTCATAATAACTGCATACTTGTGAATATTTCAGCTTTGCCTACAACCACCTTGGAGGTTTATCACATTATGCATAGAAAAATATTGTGGGAAAGCACAATAAATATAATCTCAGCAGCTATTCCCTTCAAAGACTTTCAGTTTTATGCATCTTGAATTCTAAATAGGTTTATTGCCAATTATACATGATGATGAAGCAGTAAGACGGAGTATATGCCATATTTAAGAGACTCACACCAGCAGATGCTCTTGTAAATGTATTTTGCTCCAAACCAAGAAATCAGTATTGTGAAATCCCCCCAAAAGCTTGCCGCTGCACTTTCTCAACTCAGAACTTGTAAGCATTCTTGCTCTTTGATGGATGGCTTCTTATAAACTGTGGCCAAAAGCCACTGTGACACAAAGATGTTTGTTTGTGCCCAATTTTTTCTGTCCTGCAGGAGTGCTGGAAGTGTGCATGAAGCTCAGGCCCAACTGTGATAACATCCTGTACCCAGACAAAATTTGCACTTAGAAAACACAGACAAAAGGGCTGGAGGGGACTTTGGGAGGGTCATTGAGTGAAATTCATCATTCCCTGTCCTGCTGATAAGTGCAGAGGGGAAGAGATCACCTCCATGGCTGGGAGCTTGGAATTAGATAATTTTTAATGTTCCTTCCCATCCTTCCCATTCCAGGATTCTATGATTTTATATTGTATTGCTTCTCTTCTCAACCGTCAACAAGCCCCTGTTTTCTGTCTTTCCTCCAGCACTGTGCCATTTATGTTGTTGTTTCTCCAGACATTCACCTGTCTCACCCCTTTTTTAAACCAATTTCCTCAATACTGAAAACAGCATTTCAAATTAAGCCAAGAAGAACCAAAGGGCTGCTTCAGGGGCTTCATTTAAATATAGAGTGCAAATAGAGACAGAAAACAAAGGAAGTATATTAGATTTAAATTTACACATCTGGAAGAGTCACAGAGAACTTAAGGTCTGGGTCCTGCATCCCACTAACTGGAATGATCACTGGGATCTTTTCAAGGCCAGATTGGATGAAGCCCTGAGTAAATTGGTCTAAGGGAAGGTGTCTCTTCCCACAGCAGGGGGTTGAAATGAGATGATCTTTAAGATTCTTCCCAACCCAAACCATTCTATGATTCTGTGATCTTTGGTTTGGTTATCTCCAGGCACCTCAATACTGCTGCAGGTTTGAAAAGTGAAAGGCTTTCCCAGCCTCATGCCAAAGTAAAGCTGTGACAAGAATCCAGCACTGCTTAGTCTGAATTCAGTACCTTAACCACAAAACCACATTTTTTTTGGTTGTTTTTCTCTTTCTGTGAAAGAAAAGATTTCAGGTCCTTCAGAAACAGAAAATAATAACCACCTGTCTGTAACAGAAAACTCACCTTGTTTTGTGAGATCATAGTGATTTCACAATCTGGTTTCACTGTTCTCAGAGCTGACAAGACAGAAACTAGTTCCCTGAGGTCTGTGATAATTTCAAATGTGATATTCCATTAGAATCTCCCTTTGTGATTTGTCCCAGTGGTCTCAATGTCCATATTTATAAGAACTCCAAAGGGTTAAATGATTTTGATTGGCTAGTGGTAAAATTTCTGCTTGACTCCTCCCTACCTGTGGCTGAGCACTCAATTAGCACAGTGCCAGCCCCACACTGCTGTTGAGTCTCTTAATTTATCCAGTCTTCCTTTAAAAAAAAAAATCACTTCCTCTCACAAGGCTGGAAAATATTGGTCCAGACCTGTGAAAGCATGTGGCTTTCTATGCCATCCAGTGAATCTAAGTGAAATTTTGGTACTGAAAAACACATGTGCCCCTACCTAAGCATCTCTTTTGCCAAGTATAGACTGGGATAAGGCAAAATATTCTAAAATCCGGAGTAACAAGTATGTGCTGTTCACATTTGAAATGTGAAAAATTTAACATGGAAATTTCAGCCCAAAGGTATGAATTTTTTATTCATCTGTTATTCAGCCCTTTTGCCCCTACATTGCACCCTGTGAACTTTACTTACCAGGATCTACCTCCATTTTAATTGCATTAGCACATCTAACGTTCAGATACTTAACATCAAATAAACAATAATGAAAATTCATTGCACATCTGAGAATGTGTTCCCCATTCAGGAAAATACATGGAAATGCCTTTAAGCCTATCCATATTAAGGACAGCATGTAAGTAAATAACTTTAATCTTGTACTAAGTATGTGCTTAAATAAATGAAGATGCCTTTCCAGCCTATATTTTTCACTTTGCCTATAAGCACATCAGAACTTCTCTAAGCTTAACTTATTGGCATAGGAAGGATCTTATTGTTACTAGCCCAAAGTAGGAGGTCTAATAAAATTACCTAATCTGATGAACCACACAAAAAGAAGCAGAACAAATATAATTTTATATCTTTACTTGGGGGAAAAAAACATAGTGTAGCTTGAAGTTTGCTCCCCTATCTTTTATTAGGCTGTAACTTATACAAATTATACCAAACACTGCAATAAAACGAAGCTGAATATTTGTAGGCACAGATCTTCTTAAAAAGCTGTATTTAAAAAAAAAAATCCTGTGGGAAATAGAAGCTGTACATAAAATTACATCAGATTTTGAAGGAAAGCAAATAAAATACAGATCATTCTATTATAACATTTTAATATATGTATTTATCACATATTGCCATTTTCCTTTCTGAAAGTGCATTGTTGTAGGCATTCCAATAAAAGTAGCAGTTTGTGCACTGTCTAACAGCAGCAAATTGAATACCCCAAAATCAGGTAATGTGAGGTAAAGCAATAAAGAAAATAATTTTTAAAAATTCTAAATGAAAAGGAAAAAGATGACTTTGGAAACAGTCCAAGCTTTATATTTCAGGCGTCGGACATTCTCTCACTGAGGAATAGGAAGGAGGAAATTTACCTAGCAGGAATCACTCGGCTCTGATTCATCTTGCTAAAGTTTAGGTGCCTAGGTATCTAAAAATTAGGTATCTAGTCATGGCTAATTATCTGTGTTCCTTCTGTAGTCAATAAAGAGAGATAAGCACCTCTGGAAGGTGATTCAGTCTACCTATCTCAGGACATTTATCTTGGAACAGGACGAGTTTCCTTCTCTCCCACTGCCTATTTCTGTCTGTTCATCACAGAGGGAGCTTAGGTGGTTGCCTTAGATCAGATGCCTGACTGGTAGATAACTACATTTAGGTGAGGTGATTCTCCCCATAAGTAATTGCTCTTATTGTTGATAGCGGGGATCATTTCCACTGATATCAAGATGTGATTTTTATCTGTACACTGTGTGTGATTTAACCAACAAACTTTTCCATACGGTAATAGTGCTTTCCAGAAATGGAAATTTGTGCCTGAATTTGTACTTGCCCAGGTCATCCCTTCCAGGGGCTGTGAACAGTAACCTGGGCTTCCCATCTTAACTTGATGTTTACCAGTGCAATGAGCAATCGCCAGAATCCTCCCCAGAAATAGATGTATTTAAGTGAGGAGAGATAAAAATAATTTATCTGTGATATAAAACTGATATATCTCTAAATCTAGCAGCATTTAAGTTCTGTCCATTTTTCAATATGGAATTAAGTCTTCTGAATTGTTAGAAAATCCAATTTTCTGCTAAACTTCTAAGTGGCCTCAGATTAAAAATGCAGCAATGCTCAAATAGTGAGACAGGCCTGGGTTCAGTTCTGCAGCTGGATCTTTCCCTGGGATTCTCCTCATATGGTGGAGGAAGAGGAGGCCACGTGAAGAGATGTCTCTCCACCTTCCCAGTTCTTTAACAGAGAAGACACTGCTCTGAAGCCTTACCAACAATACCTGTGACATAATCCAAGCCACCAAACTTTTACCCAGGTGATTTATTCCACTAGTTTAAAAAAAACCAAAACAAACAAACCTCTTTGGAAAAGAATGAATGGAAAACAACCCAAGTATTACACAATTTTTTCATTATTTCAGACACTGAATTAAAAAGAAAACTACTGATAGTGGTAGAGGTGCTACCAGAGGCTGCATGAACTGACTGCTGATGCAGATTTGGTTGGTCCAATGCAGAGACAACTAACTCTCACCATGGCAGGTGCAAGCCAAAGAGCAAAAGTTGACCAGAAATAATACTTTTTAAATTTTTTGAAACAGAATCAGAATTTTTCATGCTAAAGGTTTCTTTTGGTCAGCAAAATCCATAAAGAATTCAACAAAATTTTCCTTTCTCGATCTGCACACCAATTTAGCAAAACTGGAACTGGACGAAATGTGAAAAAAACCAAAAAACAAACAAACAAAAAAAAACCCAAAAAACAAAAAAACAAAACACCCCCCCCAAAACAACAACAACAAAAAACCACACACAAAAAAAAACCCCAAAAAACAATAACAACAACAACAACAACAACAACAAAACCCCCAAAACCAAAAAACAAAAAACAAACAAACAAACAAAAACAAAAACAAAAACCAAAACAAAACAAAACAAAAAAACAAACAAAAAAAACCCCCGAAAAAAATGTTTCAAAGCTTTGCTCTGCATTGTGATGTTTCCCCCCAAAATGTCCAAATGGGATAAGGAGCTCCTTTGGCCCCCTCAGCTTCTTTAACACACAAACTCAAAACCTTAGGGCTTGCTATTAAGAATCTTTAACTGCTAAGTTAATGGCAAGTCAAGAGTAGGGTAATTATAAAAAAAAAATTCTAAACACACTTCTGGTCTTCATAATCCAGAGTTTAATTTCTGATGCCAAGGAGGAACCTGTGTTCAAAGGAATGACTCAATTTTGAGTTTTGTCCTTCAATTGGGCATCTTGCAGCTCATTGAATTACTGAATGATATTGCCTATGGATGTAAGAAAAGTTTGAGCAAACAGATGATGAAATTAAGTGAGGAAAAAAGGGGTTAAATACATCCCCTGTCTTTGTGATGCACAAGCCCCTCAGCTGGATGAAGCTCCATTGTGCCTCAGAGCTTGTTTTTTTTTGTTTTTGTTCCCCAGCAATACTGCTTGATCTAACAAAAAATTATATCTTCTCTGCAGAGCTTATTTTTCTGTATAAAACTGTAGACATGTTAGAGGGGTGTGTCTAAAAATAATTTGCTTTAGTCGAGGCTTATGAGAAATAAATTGGTAAATTCTCAGCCCACTTCCTCCCTAGTGATATTTGGGTATTGATTCTGTCATGGACATGACTTTGTTTTCTGCAGAATGTCAAAGAAATTTGGTAGCTTGGGCATGGTTCCAGTCTTTGTCATGTTTTTTTAAAAAGCATGGTTAAATATTCTGCTGAAGAGAGTTTGGGTGTGTGAGTATATGTCTTTCACTCATAAGCAGATTAGGATATACAGAGTTAAACAAGCTATTACTGCAATTCTTTGGGGCAGGGATAGTCTTTCTGCTCCAAGTTTAATGGCTTGGAGCAATAAGCTTGTGGCTCTTAGCAACTGCTGAAACACAAAAGGTAAATAAGGGTGTTTAGAGCTCGATCCTAGGCCTTTGCTCTACTTGGCAGTTGTTTATTTGGGTGACTCCCATGTACTTTGGTGTTACTGCAGGCCACATTGTCACCTAGGTACATATTGCAGAACTAGCCTAGAAAAAACAGACAGTGCTACTTCTCATTGCTTTCTGTGACCAAAAGAAAAGATAAAAAAAATCATCCTACAGGGTTATTATTCTGGCCTTTCTTTGATCATTGACTTCACTTAATTTAAAATTAAAGAGAGATCAGAAAGAATAAATGCATATTAAATTAATAGCACCTATTCAAAGACTTGCATATTGCAGATAACAAAGTCATGTTCACAGAAAAGATAGAGATACAAAATAGGATGGAATTTCCCCTACTTGTTATCATTTTCAGAAGTCCGTATTCATGCTCATTTAATCATTACCATAATCTGTAGAGAAAAATGGCCCTGACAATCTGCACCTCACTGCACACACATACACATATATATTAGCTGTAAAGGAAACATATGATCTGGCTCTTTCCTCCCTTATCTGGGCATTATGTATACAGGATTGTTTGTCCAGGGTGTGGGTGACCCAAATGTCATTTTTCCTTTATGTATAGGGTCTTCAGGCTTCCATCATCTTTTGTCCACGGGCATTGCCAAATCACCGGGTTATACCAGAACTCAAAAATAGCAATGGGTTTTTTGCCACAGAGAATAGAGTTGGGGGTTCATGCTAAGAGGACTCTATGATTCTCTGTGTCTGTGGCTCAAGAGTCATGACTCTCAAATAAAAGGAAACAGTCTTGAGTTTTGGTTCATAGTTTATTATTATTTATTATTTTGCAAGTTATGGGGCGAGAAAACTGTGGTGTTAAAACCAGAATGCAATTTCTCCTCTGTTTTTCAGTATTGTTGCTGCTTTTTTTTTTAGTGTTGCTGAGTGTCACTGAAGCCTTCTTTGTTAGGCTTTGTTCTTTCTGATCACAGAATCAGAGAATCACATTGGATAATGTGAGTGGTGTGACCAACTCACACAGCAGCCTGGTGTGCCTGGGAAGCTCTGTAGATCTAATCCACACATTGCATTCAGAGTCACTTGAGCATCTTTGGTATTCCAAGCCCTAAATCATCCATTTAAAAATTAATTTCACCCCTTGAAATAATGATATTTTGAGGTGTCATATTAGACATATCAGTGAAGGCTTTCCTCTTGAAATAAATGAGACTGGATCAGGATGTGGTTGTTTTGCCAGGAGAGATTTTGAAGAAGGGTCTCTCTCAAAAATATATGGAGGTTCTGCACAGTTTCATACTGTACAAGCCCCTTTGATTAAGCTCTTTTCATTTTCAAATTACTTAATTATCATTCCTCTTGCTTTCAAATCAAAACGTGCAACAGCTTATCTCAGTCATAAGAGAAGGCTGGTAAAGAAGGCGATATCACCAGGAAATTAAAAAATAAAATAATGATAATGCCAGTCAGCCTCAAGAAGAGAAAGAAAATTGACTCTTAGTAATGTTATGTATTAATTACACTTACCCTTATTTAACATCCCCATTATATTACACTGAGCAGTGCCCAGTAACCCTGCTGTAAAAGGCAGTGTTGTCCACAGTTAAAGGTTCTCTCCTACACTCTGCTGCCTTAAAGAAGGAAATTTCACTTATTCATTACATTCATAGTGATATTTTTACTCCTTGAAAGTAATTTTTCTTTTTCAAATAACCATCAGAATTCACTTGTATGGGTCAGATTTTAGGCAGAGGTAATTTTCAGATCAGAGTATGTAGGTGCCAGAATGGGAAGCCAATAGGAAACTAAAGGGAGGTTGATCCTTGTTTCAGCAATCAAAAAAAAAATCCCAAATAAAATTTTAAAAAGTATAGACTTTTCATAAGCATATTGTAAAGAAAGCTTGTTCAAAAAGCTGTTAAAACGTTTCTCAGTAATTGTTGGGACATGATGATATTTCAACATTGATATTTTTGAAAAACTTTGGAATGTCTAACATTTTCAGTGTAAAAAGCACTCATTTGTTCCAAAATGTTCAATGGTTCCACCTATGGTTTGCCAAATTTTCATTCAATTAAACAAACAACAACAACAAAAAAAAAAGGATAGTGATTAGTAATACAGAAATCCCATAATAGAATTATAGAATAGTTTGGGTTGGAAGGGACCTAAAAGATCATTTCATTCCAAACCCCTGCCATGGACAGGAGCATCTTCCACTATCCCAGGTTGCTCCAAGCCCCATCCAACCTGGCCTTGGACACTTCCAGGGATCCAGGGGCAGCCACAGCTTCTCTGGGCAACCTGTGCCAGGGCCTCACCACCCTCGCAGGGAAGAATTTCTTCCTGATATCTGGTCTAAACCTGCCCTCTGTCAGCTTAAAACCATTCCCCTTTGTCCTATCACTACATTAGTAGAGCACTACATTTCAGTATTTTCTACAGAAATGTTCTTTTCGGAGAGCTCCTTATTTTTTTTTTTTAATATAAGTGTTGTGCATTTTATGCACAGACATAACAACAGCACGTGGAAGAAATCTTTCATGCTTGAAAGAAATCTAGAATGCATCATATCAGAATGAGTAGGAAGCATTCTGAAGTCCCTCTTTAAAAAAAACAAAACAAAACAAAAACAACCCTTCTCCTTTGGTTTAAAATAAAGAATTTAATTTTGGTTTAGTACCCCGGAAAAAAAGCACAAAACCGACCAAACAGCAACAGAATCCATATCCCACCAACACCCACAATTTTTGTATAGATATTTTTTTGCATTTTTCAGATAATTAATTTTGCAGGTATCCATTCTCACAAGAAGCTCTGTGCCTAAATTTATACTAAGGAATGTGTGCTTTGTGGAATGGGTGAGCTTTCCCATTATTCTCACAAATAGTGATGTGGCAGGGATCCACCATGCTCTGTGTACACAGCTCTTATCTACTTAAGGAAGATCAGTTCAACCTTACTCAGTTCAATAACTCAAGCAATTTTGTCCCTTACTTGATAAAAACTCTTTCTTTTTAGCTTTTCTTCTCTAGTGAAACTGCACTGTAGACCTTAAAAAAAAAATCGATCAGCTCTTCTGTTACATTATTGTCCAGAATGGAATTTTTGCAGTAGGATAGATGGTTCAAAAAGCAAGTGGTTCAAAAAGCAAATAGGTAAAAAAGCAAAAAGTCAAAAAGTAAATAGTTAAGGTCTATAAACACAGTCCAAACCATACTGGTAGTTAGGAAGATTGATTTTAGTTGGTAAATATCTTTTAACTATTTCCTGCAGTCTCTAAAACTTCTCCCTAATTACTTATTTCCACAAAGACACTGTTTTACCATGGTGATCATGCAGATTTGTGTTTGAAGAGCACTGGAGATCAGACTCTGGCCCATGAGCATCGCTTGTCAGTGCTCATCTCCTGAGAGTACAGCACTGTGTGTGCATATTGAAAACCTACAAGTCCAGAGCAAATCTATATCCTGCTCAGGCTAGCCTTAAAAATCAATAACGTTGGCAAAGTTTCTCTGTCTGTGACCTCCCAATACTGTAATTACAAAGTCACAATGGAAGTAATTGCTCTATAAAACTTCCACATACCAAGGAAGTACATAATCACCGAGAATAACATTGACAAGGTATACTTTGTACATTATGGTTTGTTTTTTTTTTCCTCGGGACAGTAAGGCTCCGTTTAGGGTGTGTTGTGGCAGGAGGTCTGGGTGTTTTTTTTCTTCCTGGAATGATGAAGTGCAAACAGTTTTCTCTTTCAGACCTGGAGGTTACAGGTGTGCCACCCCGTTATCCATATCACTGCAGCATTCTTCGCTGCTGTCATCATGCCTGTAAAATAAGCTGGGCTCTTGCTCATGGCAGAGTATACACACTGTTAAAAATTCACTGTCACCTCCTGATTTATGGACTTGCTTTGCAAAGTTTTAAGCTTAGCATTGGGTGATGTGACCTCTTTGAACCGTTTCAGCTCTTCCACACCACAATAATATGATTCTCATTGTTTCAAAGAGATCCTGGACTAAATTATTTCTTTTTCCATCTGCAGAGAGAAAGGCAGAATTTTCATCAAAATTTAAGTATTTACAGAGCTTGGCTACATAAAAAATGATTTAGCTTTAAATTTACTTCAAATACTTCTTATTTTTCTTTATTATTTGCATGGGCAGGTTTATTTCTTGCTAATGCTGTATCACAGTTGGGCTTTTTTTTTACATGTTACTTAAATATTTGTACTTTGAAACATTCATTTCACAGCAAATATTCAACCCTGGACAATAATATAACAGAGTTTAGTCAGAAACAAATGTTGCTTAAAAAGGATATGTGGCAAATATTTTGCAGCAAATATACCAAGTACTGGGAGAAGCTGCTGTTTGTGTTTTGACAGACCAGATGAGCCACTGTCAAAGCTGACTTTCTGATGATGTACAGAAATTAGTCCTCCTGACTCAAGAATTCTTGGACTTCCTCATGATGCAGATAATGTTTTTGTATTAGAAGAGAACCTCATAAACACTTTGAATTTGTCTCTGTACTCGTTTTAATCATGTCAGGCTCTGAGTGGAAATGAAAAAAATATTCTTAGAGGGAAAAATCTGTGGTCCAGCTCAGATGGCTGCTTTTCAATGATCTCACTCATCCCCTGCACATGCTTCTTTCTCCCTCTCTTGATATTAGTGAGCTCCAAGAGATCATCTCAAGTTTACACCCCTTCAGAGTCACATAGGTCCCTATTGTGACAAGTTGCATTAAGGGAGAGTGATTTTATGTGTGTATTGTATTTTCTCATGATCTGGTCATGAGGAATAAGGACAAAGGATTAGGTATGCTTGACTCTTGGCTGCAAAAGTGGGTGCAACAGCACATAGTGGGATTCTGCATTGGGAGGAGCCCCAGACAGAGCTTGATGGATGGCCTCTTGTCCTCTATCAAAGGATTAACATACCACATGACTGCCTCAAACATGGTCAGACAAGCCTCTTCTGTGATGTATTTGCTCTGTGTTCCCATCTTGTAACCTTACATGTAGGTTCTCACACGAGTAAAGAGAAAAAAAATCTTCTTTAAGAGAAAGGAAGGCTTGGTAAAACCCTCTTCCACTGCCTAAGGGATGGCACAGAAAGATGAGCCCAGTCTCATGCCAAATGTGTTCTGAAATAGTCCCAGAGGCAGTGCTGATGTTGCAAGGCAGGACCTTTAACACGGGGACTATATTTACTGTGGAAGTGGCTAAGAGCTGGAAGTCTCCTTGGAGAGGCTGTGGGATCTTCTTAAATTCTTAGGGAATCACAAAACTTTTATGGGCAAGGCTCTGAGCAACCTACTGTGGAAGCAAGAGATTGGAGATCTCCAAAGGACACTTGAAGCTTTTCTGAGGCTGAAGTTCTGTGATTTTATGTTGAACAGTGTGGCAGACATGACAGCACCCATGTAATACAACGTCTTGTTCCTAAAGCTCTGTTTTGGGGAAAAAACACAATGTCCAGTCCTGCTAGGGACAGGAAGAAAGAATGGTCAGATCCCAATGGTGAAGAGAGAGAAAAAATGTCCACAGCACATTCACATCTCTTACTTTAACCTTAAAATCTGGAGCCACTCTCTGTATCATGAAACTCTCCTTGATCTCTGCTCCATCCATGTTTGAGTCATCTTTGTAGAAAGATGTACAAGTCTGATTTTGTAAGGACATGAGCGCTCTGCAAGCCCACACTGTGTATCTGTGAAATCAGAGTAACCTGTGAACCTTTTGGCAAATTTCGTCTCATTGGATCCGTTTTGGGAAAGAGTTAAACTTTCAAAGGAAATGAATTCCTAGGCAATTTTTCCCTCCTGAAGAGAGATATCTGAATAGATAAAAGAGAGCTAAATAATGCAGCTATTTGAGGAGTTCTGCAAATGAGAATCCACTTTTTATCAGTTTGTGTATCTATGTATCTATCTATCTCAAACTTGTATACTCCCTTTATTATGAATACTCTTATGCACAGTACATGCCCAGAATAGCAAGGCATGCATTTCACCTGATTCCCTTCTCTGGTTGCATTCCACATTTAAGGATTAGGATCTTAAATACATACATAGGAAAGTGTGAGTCAATGATTATGGTAACACCATAGTTGCAGAGAAGATTAAAAGTGTTCTCCTTCTATCAACTACTTATACCTTCTAACTCTGGGTGCATGTTTTCATATCTGAGTTAGTTTCAGTGAAGTGTTCCAGATTCAGATTTGTCAGTATTGCACTGTATCTGTATCAAAATTCATTTTACTTCACATTTCTGTTTGCTTGTTTGTTTTTTTTTTTCTGAGACTAGCTCAGTCAAAACTCCTTTATCAGAACTAGTGTAGAAACATTACAAACATTACATTAATTTATTGTAGTAATGTATAGTTTAAAAAACATTAATAATAACCGTAATTTTAATTAAAAGAGCTGTGTGGAAAAAATGTGGGGATGTAAGTGGTCTGTCAATGCCTAGTGTTGATTTTATAAAACTATAGTCACAGAACTCAGAACTCAAACTCTATAACATCAAAATATTAATGCCTTTGAGAAGGAATTTAAGAATGGCACAGAAGTTTGACACTGAAACAGAAAGATTTAAAATAATCCAAAAATGTTTCCTAGGACTAGGGGGGTTATACAGGAACGACCTCAGATGAATTCTGAACTCCAAAATTCCTTCTATAAGCCATGAGAGGGTTTGCATAGTGTTCCTATTTTTTTTTTTTTTTTTTGCATCTGAGTAATTAAAAATTTTGAAGCATTTCAAGAGGAGTACAGTCTCAGCCCTTTTCACTTTTAAAATCTGGGCTAAATATCATTGTGAAAAACACTCTTAAGCTTCAGGACAACTCAGGGGGGCTCAGTAAACTTATCACTGTTGAAATTCCATAGACAGTATCAGGAGTGAGATGAAGTGATGATGATAATTGTCCTTGTGGGGGTTGATGTGCTCAGGTCAACCCTTCACTCCGGCCTGGCCTCTTAAAACACTTTTGACTCATTTGTTCCATCAAGGAGTCTTAGATACACCAATACAGTTGTGTGATGGAGTTGAGAAAGGGGGGATTCTCTCCCCAGGGTCATGGTGGAAAGCAGATGTTGTATGTAAAAAGTGTGGTTTTGAAAGAAAGGGTAAGGCTGGCAGGACAGGAAGGGACAGCCAGGTAAAAATCCAGGCTTTCAGGAGGAGCCATCCAAAGGGCTCTGCCACTGCCCAAGCCTTGTTTCACCAGCAAGAGGGGAAAAAGGGTGGGAAGTTGCTTTAACGTTGGTGCAGTAACACATTTCCCATGTTTTTGCTGGCATTTGGCCCTCAGCAACTTTCCTGCCTGGTTGTCTGAGTCACAGCAATTCAGTCTCTGTCCGGAACAGCTCCAGCCAGTTCAGTCCCGATCGACCAAATGTCAATGATTTCCTTTTTTATTTTGGAGTGCTTGTTTTGGTAACCTCTATTCATGGAGGAAGTCTGGATCTGATAGCTTTCCTGTTTCATTTCCTACCTGAATTTTATGAGTGATCATCTTTCCTTGTTCTCAAGCAGCAAGTCTCCATGCAGTTTCCCTTCTGGAATGATTTTTGCCATTCTTTTGAATTCCCAGAAGAGATGCTGAACAGTGAGGGAAAGACTTTTCTGGTATGTTTGAAGCACAGCTATGACTGGGAGCATAGTCTCTGTCAAAAAAAAAAAAAAAAAAAAAAAAAAGAAAAGAAAAGAAAGAAAGAAGTGTGTGAAAAAGATCACAAAAGATGTTAGGTTGGATACCAGCTTAGCTTGGTCCTTGAATGGGTAGGATATGTTTTGATAATAGCCATCTAACTCTTACTTGCATGCATTGAATTTTCTCCCTGCAGTAACATTGGAATAGAAAAAGCAGCTATGAAATAAATAAGATTTGTATCATTTTTCAGAGAAAAAGTGAAAAGTAGTGTTTGGAAACAAATATTTGGTGTTCACAATCAGGATTATTTTGGAGTCTTGGTTTGGGTTCAGATGAACTTTTCATAAACATTTTTGAAATTTATATCTTAGTTTTAATCAACTGGAGATCAGAGAGTTCTTTTACACTCATAAGATGGGCGAAGGCAGAGGATAAATCCAATTGTACTTTCACCACAATATAAATCCACTGAGTTTAGCTATCTTACTAAAGGTTTGCACAGCTACACACAAGATTAAAACTAGATTCTCAATGCACTGACCAGTTTTTATCATGAAGAATTGTGTCATGAGCACTTCCTCCTGTGTGTTGAACAAGTTAATGTTTGTGGAGCTCACTCTGCCCCCACTTCCCTGAATCCCTGCTTTCTTATGCTGCTTTTTAATATCTAGTTACTTCTAAGTGATAGCTTAATGTAGGATTTGGAATGCTAAATTCATATTTGTGTTCACCAATGGAAATAATAATTTTTAGAATCAATGAATAGCTTGGGTTGGGAGAGACCTTAAAGATCATCTTGTTCCCACCTCCTTGCCACAGACAGGAGCACCTTCCACTAGACCAGGCTGCTCAGAGACCCACTAAGCCCAGCCTTGAACACCTCCAGGGATGGGGAGTGTCACTTTGTCCTGGTTCCAGCCAGCTGGGAGGAAAGGAGGCTCTTGTGGGTTGGAGGGATGGTGGAGGGAGTGGTTGGGAATTGTCAGGGATGAGCAGTTGCATGTGAATCATTAATTTCTTGTACACTCCATCATTGGTATTGTTGCTGTCACTGCTCATTTTATTATCTCATTGCTCTTTCCAGAAAATTGTCTTCTCAAACTATGATCTTTACCTTCTGTACCTCCAGTTCTCCTCCCCATCCTGCCACAGAGGGAGGGTGAAGGTGGGGAGGCATTGAGCAATCAGAACATGGTTTGGTGTGTTTCAGTGGGAACACTAAATTGAGGAATACAATTCCTAAACCACAGCACATTCCAATGATATTTTTAGCAACAGCTGTGATACATGAAGAATAAATGATGAGTATTTCCCATACAAAGAGATGTTATGATACTTCTCAATTCTTTCTCCTATCATGCTTTCTTCTTACAGACAAATACGCATTTCAGATACTCTACTAATTCAAGTCCTTATTAATAACTCTGAAAATTTTTCTTTCAATCTACTAAGATATTTTTGAGCTAATGATATCACAAAGAGACATTTTTTTTCCATGTATTTATTCCTGTTGCGTGGAATCAGAGGGTTCATTTAATATTTCATAGCTTTGATAGCCATTGATTTCCTTCTGGAATGCATGTGAAGTTCCTTTTATCACCAATGGGAGTAATATATTCACATTAAGCTGAGAACAGGCTCTGATTAATAATAATTTTTCTTCATGTGTAGGTGTAATACCAGAAATATACCAGATGCTTTTAATTTTCTTTTTAAAAAATATATGTCATTGGAAATCCTGCACAGACTTTATTATTATTTTTTAACGCTGCTTGAAAATCTCTTCAGGGACCCTTTCCATTATATTTTTCATATCAAAGTAGAGTATTTTCTTTTTAGCCAGTTATATTATTTCTTAGCTAACCTTTCCGTTCTGTCAATTCTTTTGTTGGACACCAAAAATTTTGCCTTAGCAATATTTCATTCTACATTCTCACCTGAACATCTAAGTCTCATTCCAAAAACTACATAAACCAGTGGAAAAGCTCCTGCTTGCCACAACTGACTATGGATCAGGCCTACAATAGACCTCACATCAAAATTCAAAGAAGTTTGTTTTATGGATGTTCCAGCTTGTCTGAGAATGAAGCAAACGGAAATCCTACATCTGGATATTTATTTGTTTTTGTCTGTCTTGTTGATTTTGTTAGTTGTTGAGTCAGTTTTTCCATTGCTACAGTTTCCCCACAGTTCATTAAATTCAGTTCAATTCAGCAATGCATTTGAAAATGTTTGTTTCATATATTCACACTACCAACCATATTGAGCAGGTTTGGCTACAGCAAAATGCTAAAGTTTGAGCATAACTTCCTACAGTCTTTGACCTAGGCCAGGAAGATCACCATTAATTTTCAGGTGTTAATTTATTTACATACAATTTATAACATTATGTTGGGTTTATTCAATTATTTCTCTTTTGTTCCAATTCCTTCAATTTTATTTTCTTCTTTTATTAGATTGCATCTCATCAACTTACCAGTGTGTGATAATTACACTTAGTAATATATTGCAGTAGATGTCAAAAGAAATATTTTTTTAAATGTTTATCTAGGGCTCAGACAATAATCTGGAGTTTGAGAAGTGTAGGGTATAAGGGAGAATGAAGGACTTGTTTTACTCTCCTCATTTTTTAATTCAGTCAACATACAGAGACCCCAGATAACAGTCCACTAAAGCAGAATTCTGCTTCATGGGCACACACAGTCCAAAGAGTTTAGAGTTTAATAGGAGAGTACCTATATATTTTTCCATGGAAAGTAGAGATGTGTGTGGGCAGCAGTGCAGGGGTTTTGCACTACCTAATAAGTGATTTGTCAATCAGTCTCGTCTGTTTTCTTTTCAGAGCTAGGATTAACAGAAACACAGTTGAAACAGTTTTTCTCATGTTCAGCTTGGATATTTAGTATATTTTGTCAGAAAGTACAAAGGGTATAACAGCACTTCTAGCTATTTGCTAGAAGTAAGGAAAAATGGCTACAGAGGCAACTACTACAAGGTCTTTTAAGGCTAAATAGTCCAATAGAGAATTAACATTTATATTATTTATACTTTTGACCCAATAACTAGATTTTCATGACCCTTAGAGTGACACTAACTGACTAACCAGAAACCACTACCTGAAAACCATGAAGAAGAAGGAATAAGAAGAAAAATGAACAAAAAAGAGACAATGCCCAAAAATCTTCATCTTGTCTTATTACCATACTATAAAAACCTTAAATTTAAAACCCATCACCTTGTGAAAGCGCATACTTCTAATTCACTACACACTCATGATTTTTACTTCACCACTCATATTTAGAAGCCATTTCCAAGGCCTCAGGTCAAAAGCAGTGTTTTCCAGGGGGTCTGTGCCTGAAAGTACAGAAATCTCAAAAACTCCAGATTTCTGGGATCCAACAGTGCTGATATTTGAAGAGGCTTCTCCATGTTCATAAAGAAGTAGAGCTGACAAAACAGCCCAGTTCTTAAAAAAAGTGGCCCAGGGATTTTTTAAGGGTTTATCATGTGCACGCCAATAGGAAGGAAGGTGTTCAGTCCATATTTGAGCTTATAAAGTGGTGTCTTGAAAGGAAACATCAGCAAAACTGACATATCAGCACAAATCTCTGGATGTCTCCAGTTTGTTTCTTTAAAAAAAAGTAGTAAAGAAATGTATATTCTCACACATACACATACATACACATAAACATATATGTATATATCTGTTTCTTTCCAGCTAAAGTAATAAACATGCATCTTTTACGTTTCTTATTTCAATACCCTTACTGACATTTTTTCTGATTCTGCTCCATTGATTCTAACTGGTTCTTCTCACATTTCCATTTCCATTATTGCTTTTCAGAGAAAGAGGCTGGTAGGTGACAAATGTGGAAACATTCTGTAAATGAACTACATAATCTGCAAATAAATTGCAGTTTCTTCAGAAACAGTAAATGAATCATCTATAAAGATGTACAAGAGACTTTCTATTTTCATAACCTGCATGTTTTATAAACTCATAAATGCAGCAGATGAGCAAGTCAGAATGGAGTTGCAACGTTCTGATAAATTATTTTACCTTTTTCTCTTTTCCTTATAGGAATAAAAAGTTATGGTGACTATTATCCTTAAAAAAGAACCCCTTTCTCTCCTGTCCTTTTTTCCTCCTCAGTATAAATTCATACATTTTTTAGTTCTGAGGATTTTTCCAGAATGTCAATATGTTTTCCCCAAAAGTACATGCCAAGTGGCAAAATGCATTAGAGCCATTACTTTCCTCAATGACTTAAATTCCAAAACACTGAACTTTTAAGAGTTTCATGTCCTTTGGGTTATGCAAAGCTTGGTCTGTATCAGAATAGGAGACAAGCTAATAGCACTGTGTTTACCTACTTCCATATCTTTGATTAATCACCCAAAGAGCCCAAACGAAAGGCAGCTCTCAGCATTACTAAAAGCTACTGCTTGGCACCATTTGTTTTGGTTGAGGGCACCAGAAGGAAATGGAGATTGGTTTTTGCAATTAGTTTAAAGATATACCAGAAAAAGTTCAACATCTTTCAATCACTGATGATTTATGAAGCTGTATTATTTAATTCATTATAGAGGTAAGTTGTTTTCACCTAGAGCCCTTCAGTGTCATGGGAGCAAGTGGTCAGAACAGTTCTGAAGGTGCCATTTTATCCAAATGTTTTCAGAATAGCACAGGACGTGTCTAGAAAATGTATTGGTGGTGATAATTTTATATGTAAACACATACACATACACAAAGTGTGATATCATTTCCTATATGTGAGAGAACACACACGATCATATAAAAATCTTCTTTCATGTTGAGTTTAAGGAGATCAGTGCTGTGTGAAGCTCCACTGAACTTTCTGTTTGCTCCCAGATTCATCTCTGTGTGTTCAAGCCTGATGAAAGCATTGGTACATCCTACCTGAATATGAACATTAAGGTCCAATAAAAATAAAAGTGAATGAGAGCTGTAGCTTTAGGATGTTATAGTAAAGAAAAAACATTTCAGGCTCTGCTCTACTAAGTCCAACAGTTCACTCAAGGCAGAGGAAACCCTTCTAAAGCTAATGAGTATCCTGTGTTTGGGTGGGATATGTGATTGCAAATGTGTCTTTTTTTGCATGCACAGGCTCTACATGCTTGATCACTAATGGGTTTTGGGGTCGCCTGGACAATAGTGCAGAGGTTTTGGAAATGAGAGGGAGATTGTGAGTCTAGTGAAGGGAACAACAAAACCATCACAGGGAAGTCTTATATTTCACCCAGCATAACTTGACTTTTTTTTTCCTTTCAGCAACATATAGAAAATGGTTCTGTCCATTCTGGATAGCTCTGACCAGACAAAGTATTACTTCTATCACTAGTGGCTCTGAAATTTTGGGAGGTTATTCACTAATGAATTGCAGATTGTGCAGCATCTACATATTAGTCCCTTGAAATTAATTATGTATACGTAAAGATATAGATATATATACATACACACACAGAGAAACACTGTTTCACCATGTGTTCAAGAAGTTTCAACATATAAAAACCAATTGCTCACTCAAGCAGTGTTTGAATGTATCAACTCTAATTTCCATTTTGATCCTATTCAGGATATAACCACCTGTACATGCACTAGCACAGAGACCACCTATGAAGGTCACACAGTGAGATTTTTAATGGAAATCACTCACATTTTTAGTTAAATTATGGTATGTGTCATTCCTGTCAGAAACAGATGCATTTATGCTATCTGTAATCAAATTACTGTCCCCATATTCATCCAAAGAATGCCTCTGAGAAACAACATGCTTTTTACGAAACCCAAATAAACGATTTCTAAGAAAAGAGATACAAGAGAGCAGATCTTCCCCCATGGCTGAACACACTCCTCAGCTGATGCTGCTGATAAATTTGCTGATAAAACATGGAGGGACTTTCACAGGGGAACATTACTTTTAAAGCAGCTTTGTGACTCAAACCTCCTTACATTGCAGATCTGCTGATCCCTGTTGTCTAACTGTGGTTACATGTGCTGACTCCAGTTTGAAAAATAATTTCTTAATCACTTTTGGCTCATCTTGGGTTTTCACATTGCAAAGCTGATGCAGCTGTGGAAGGATGGACCAGATTCCATTCTCCCTCACCCCTCATCAACATCAATGTTAATTAAGTTCTAGGTTTGGGGCCAAGTTACACCCTGAGATACAAATGGCCTCCAGTCTGGGGCAAGGACTCTTCTCTTTATTTGTGCCATGCCTGGCATGATGTGGTTCATGCATTATGCCTGAGATTCCTGGGGATTGCTGCAGTAAAGATAATAAAATGCAATATTACAACCTTTAAGTGAATGATGGTAACTCCACACACAGAAGTAGGGTTGGGGTCAGCAGGCCAAATTTGTGCCTGGATTGTACACTGACCTGTGGCCCTGCTCTTCTGACTATCCAAGCTGGAGAACGTGGTGGAGCTCATTATGGTTTTCTCCTTTTCTCATGCAAAGAAAAGCAGAGGGTGCAGAAAAACAACTCAGGTTCACATGACATTCTGGGAGCAGGGAAACACTGCCAGACGAGCACATTCTGTGACTGCAAACAAACTAATTCTTCCCTTTAACATATTCTCCCACAAACTACTTCCTTCTTCAGGAAATCAAACGAGCTGCTCCATTAAATGCTTCAGACCTTTGATACCTTTCAGGTTTTTGTTTAGTTCAAGCAGACAAGTCCTCATCCCAGCACAAACCTGGCTCTCTCCCTCTCTGTCTTTCCCTGCAGTGTTACTTGAGTCCTCATTTTCAAATGCCGTAATACCATGGAATAACTATTTAGTTGAACACAATCACACAATTGTGTGACAAGACAAATGTAATGTAGAGCACAGGGGAAATGTGATCCTAAACTCAGGGCATCTATTCTGCACCAGAACAGTCGAGAGCTAT
This sequence comes from Acridotheres tristis, assembly GCA_037013685.1. NCBI lineage: Eukaryota > Metazoa > Chordata > Aves > Passeriformes > Sturnidae > Acridotheres > Acridotheres tristis. The sequence continues at coordinate 4,457,951 of CM072885.1, forward strand.
GTAGTTTTTGAAAGCCAGTCTCCTCCTGACAATTACCTTCAATTAATGGTACACTGCACTAAGCAGAAAATAAAAACTATGCCATTAAATCCTTCAATGCGGGCTGGAAGGGTTCCAGGTTGGCTCTAAACTACCCTAAAGAGCCTGTGTTCATATTACATAGTTATAACTTTACAGGCCTAAAAGAATATGAATCAACAATCATTTATGCTGTCCCCTGCACTTGACAAAGCTTATGTCTGAGAGTTCTAATCCTGATGTAGCTGGGTTACATGGAGGCTGTTTTGTGTCCAAAGTATAAACCTGTCCACAAACATTGCCTTTGCTACTTATAAACCAAATAGCTGCATACAGGTACTTCTCTCACTGGTATGTATTTCATAGAAATCTACTGGAAGAGTGAAAGCATACTTTTTTTTTTTGCAAAGTCTTTATTATGAGCTTGACATTGGAATCCATGCAGCTGAACACAGGCCCTTTATTTATATGTTCCGTGATGTACAGGCTTTGGCTGAGCTCTGCAAACAAGAGAGTGATCAGTCAGGATTGCTGAGTATGAGGATGCACCAAACTGCCTGTCCCTGTCCCTGTCCCATCCCACAGTGGAGGAAGAGGTGGGATCCTTGGATCCTTGGGAGCAGTTGTTACCTGCAGGCTGTCCCTCCCTGACCCATCTGGGGTGGCCTTTGGCAATGGGATGATTCTGATGTACAGAAAGGCCACAAGGATTGGCTGTCCGGGCTAGAGCTCACTCAAAAGTTATGATGAAAGTGCTGAGAGGTGAAAGACCATGCTCTGAAAAAAAAGTGAAGCTTTGTGATTTTAATTGTCTCATTTTTAGGACTTATGTCTCAGCGAACTGAAGTATCTTCTAAGTTGCAACTTGGCTAAAATTTTTCTGTCAAAAAGAGCTTGGATGTGAAAACATGCTTACAATGAGGCCATATCTTTCAAGGGAAACACCTCATTTTAATATGAAAATACATTTTCTTCAGTTTTCAGCCAGAATGTTTGGCTTTCAAAGACAGATCCGCTTTGGGTTTGGTTCGCATTGTTAGTTTTTAATTAGACTTTTCAGTGCATCAAACAAACATAAACATTTTCCTCTGATGTGTTTAGAACAACTCTCAGTACACTCTAATATCTTAAGAACCAAACTGGGGAGTTTGTTCCTGTGTTTTGCTTGTTTTCAGCCTGATTATGGAGGTAACCTTGGCTCTCAGAGATGCCTACCTGGTGCTCAGGACCATCCATCACCACAGCCCTCAGCAGCAGAGAAGCTGGAGCAGCCTTTGGAGTAGAGGTTTTTGCACCCATAGCAGGAGTATATCACTGGGAAATACGAGTATGTGATTTCACTTGGACATTTCTCATGTGGGACCAAAAATTCCTGCAGGTTCTCCCAGGGAGTAGTGTCAAATGTTCATAACAGGTTATTGTGACATCCATATTTTAAATTCAATTACTAATAACGTCCTGATGCAGGATTTTACTTTTTCCTTAGTTTAAAGGGATAATTTTTCAACTTTTCTTGTTTCTTTTTAGCCAGCCATACAGTGATTTTTCCTCATGTTCTTCCTGTCTCAAAATCAGTAATTTTGGCAGCTCTGAAGAGTGAACAGTGCACCTAGTATCAATTTGGGATATTGCAAGGCTTTACCAAAATCCCTTATTATTTTGAGATATTTGGAACTTAACCCTTGAATTATGAAACGCAACAATGAAAGCATATCAATAATATCTGGGATGACAGTAGCTAAAGTAGCTAAATTGTATGATGTGACACAGTTTATCCGCCTTGTTTCCCTAAAATTTTTCATGTAAACTTGCATTCAGGTTAACCTTTAATTACTAATGCAACTTCATTTGGCCCCAAAATATCCACAGTTCTTAGAGCTTTGCTTCTGAAATACATGGTTATTCAGACCAAAAAAAAAAAAAAATTTGTTCTCAATGCACAAGATGCCAAACTAAGATTAAACCCACTAAGGTCTACAAAGCCTGCTGCAAGAATGATAACTATCTTTGTCAAAATCCCAAGCAAAAACATGTACGTCAAGTGAGATTGTCGATAAAATATGAATATCAGGGTAGAACTAAGTTGTGGGTTAGTTTCAAAGAATTTATTTTCTTCTGAGATGCAAAATTTATCTCAAATCTTACAACCCATTTCTGAACACTGCATTTATAAATTTTGATGACATGTGTAGTTTCCTTCTATAGCAACACATAACTACAAAAGACTTGTTTATTAAATGTATCTGTGCGTTTCTGTGGTTCACCGAGAATTTTGGGGTACTAATTTTTTAATTCTAATACGTCTGTCATTCATCATATGCATGCCCACAAACCTACAGCTTTCTCATACTGGACATGTTCTTGTAAAAGATGAAAACCCAAAGATGGGACATCTGATTCCCACAGAGACATCATCTGCCACAGCATAATTAAAAGGGTTTTGTCTAGGTGATATGATGGGGATTTCTTTACTTTGCAGAGATGTTCTGAGATGCAGCTAACCCTATCGTCCCAAAGGATCCTTGTGTTAATCTCAGCCCAAATTCTACCCTCTTCCACACTATAACTGTTTATCTGGGATGTGGTAAGGTTTAATTTAAATATTTTATAGTGGTTTATTTGTTGGGCATTGCTTACTAACTCAGAACTGTACAACACAAAATAAGGAAACAATTATCATTTTTTGCTTCATGTATAATGCAACTGGAGTCATTGAAGCTTTGTCTTTATTTATGGGAACAGACTGTATTCCTACATCACAAAGTGTCAAAAAGCACCTGCTGATGACTAACGGGTTTCACCCTGCATGTGGCATGAGCTGCAGAATTCACCCTGTAACTGTGTCAAAGGGAAATTTATTTTAGATCCTTTTACCTCTTCATTCATTTACTTTGAGCAACAAAGCAACATTAAGGGATTAACTACACTAAGATGTGGTGAGTGGCACACTGCAGTCAGGGTTAAATAAACAGGGCATCTTTGGCTTTTAGGCATTTGCTTCTCTTCAGTGCCTATAAAAAGTACTGGAATGAGGATCATCCTACCCAGGTGATAGAAGGGAGCTGAAGGCACTGGATTCATCCCCTGTGCTGAGAAAACATGGTGTGAGACTACCAAATGTTTCCTTTATGTGTTCAGATGTCTCTTTGCAGAACCATTTTTGGACATCAACGCAGTTCTCTTATCAGATTCCTTCCACATTCTCAGCAGGATCCTTTCACTCTCAGAGCTCTTTCAGTGGTCAAGGCTCCCTTCCCTTCTCCCTGCCATTTCCCCATTTTTTAGAGCTCTGTATTCATTGTGATCCTTCTCTCTGTTTCCTGGTCATGCTGAATTGGTGTCCTCTATGTCTCATCAGCAGAAATAATTAATGAAATTGAGATATGTCTGACACTCAAACATGGACACTTGGATTCCCTCTCCCCTAGGATTTGCTGTGATTTGTGTTTTCACCATAGTTTCAGGTTGTCACTTTGGATCAGTGCACAGCTCTTTACCAAACTCATGTTGAATAATCAATCAGCTGTGAGAATCCTTGTTTGAGGGCAGATGAATTAGGAAGTTGTGGAAATATGTCTTATGGACTTGCCTAAAAGTATTCAATATATTATTCCTTGGACAGCCTTAGACCTTATTTAAATCAATCCACCCTTGACCTGTACAGGATATTTTTCTGAATAAAACCCAAAACAAGACTGAATGCTAATTCCAATATTTGTCTTATATGACAGAAAGGAAAGACAGCTGTAATTCAACTATTTTGATGAATCATCTATGAACTGTACAAGTGTTAACACATCCTATCATTATGATTTCTACACTCCCACCTGTTTCTTTGCTTCACCCACCTGTTGCATCTTGCCTTCTAGATTGCAATTTGTTTGGGGATGGTACGTTGTTTACTTTGTGTATGTTGTAAAATGCCTTAGTACGACCCAGTTTAAGCTTCTAGGCTCTTCTGCAAAAATAAAAGTTAAGAGTGTAATGAACATCAGAGATAAGCAGAGGCAATAGTAAGATACTGATTAGTTTTCGGATAGGAGCCTTTAAAGTGCATTTTATTTTTTAGTAATGATATACTTAATGTGTGATAATGATCTTAGTGTAAAATCTGATTGGAAAGTAGACACCTGTTGTTTTTTCTGCAAAGTAGTTAAATGAGGTCAGCATTTTAAGCTTTCTCCCCTCCCTTCCCTCCAGCCCAGGGCTGACCTCACCTTAGTTAACAACAGATAAAATTGCAATGCCTGGTCCCACCAGTGCCTTGTGGTGGGAAAATTAACATGTGTTAACTATTCACTGGTAACAATGCCGGGGTGTTTCCAGTAGGGAAGAGAGTTGTTTCCTTGGTCTGATATTTCATGGACTTTACCACACACGTTGACTTTGAAGATGAGCTCTTTTATGGTTATCGTTCCTGCTTATTGTGAGGAATTTGTAGCCCATTCCAAAGGTACCACCAAAGCCATCTGCTGGGAGCTAAAGATCCTGGCATGAGCTGGATTCAAGCCCTTTCCCAAGAGGATATGGGCTCATCTGCCTGTTGCACTGGTCCCCTCCACCATGTATCTGTTTGAACAAGAGCACTGTCGTCTGTTTGGCAATAAAGTATTTAGCAGACACCCGTCATCCATCAAAGCATTATCATTAATAATCACAGTGAGACATTGGGCAGAATGAGAAATTAATCACAAGTGGCAGGTGAAGCACCTCAGTGCAAGAGGAGCTTTTCTGCATGCTGAAAAGGAGCATTTTTCTGCTTGCCTTAACAAAGGGAAACAAAAAGGGTTTAATTCAGAGATGTAGCATATTCCCCTTTCCTCTGCTGGTGTAAAGAGAATGGTGCATGATCAGTTTATTGCCAAATGGGGTAAACTTCAGACTGATAGAAAGTATCCTCATAGAGTCCTACAACAGTGAGGCAGGGTCAGCTGTTTCTTGAAAAATTGGGAATTCAGATTTCCACAGCTTGGCAACAGGGTTTGAATGATTTCAGGACTCATGGTGACGGAGAAAAAAATTATTGCAATTATCACCTCTCTGCCTCCTGCATGGCCCCCATCAACAGGTACCATGAGAACAGCAGTGATTAAAAAGGCAGGGTAATAACATCGATTTAGTCTGAAGTAATAAAGCTGATTGAAACCTAAACAATTCGAATGAAAGTCCTTCTCAATATATCAACAAGTCGAACTTACGTCACCAATTATAGACTCTTTTTGTTACCCTCTCCCTGAAATGGAAAATGATTCATCCTTTCATTATGACAGTTCTGATCTGAATATCATGCTCAGCTAATTGAAGTTTGCTTTTACATTAGAAAAATCTACAAGGCACAGAGATATTGTGTGTGTCTTTTAATAGCTGCTGCCCAATGTTGGTTTTTTTTAACTGAAGCCTGTGTACTCCTGTAACTGAGTGACATAAATTCACACAGAGTGAAACTAAATAAACGTATATTCACATAAGTCTTGGAATATGCATTTAACCAAGCATAATTTTCAGCCCTCCAATGATGACTGTCACTGGTAAAATATTGATATAGCAATTCTTACTGTTCCAGATTTTATCTTAGGAGACCGTGGGGTCTGGTAGATGTTGTAGGATGCTTATGAGAATGACAACTGCAGCCATATAACCATGATGGAAGTGATGATGGCAAGCACAGAACTTTGAAGACCTGGTAGTCCTTTAGCACACTCTCAGCTGAAAAGAACTGAGCAATATTCACTTGTCACGTTTCATATAAGACTACTTTTCCAAAACAAAAACTATTTCAGCATTCCAGGCTCACATCTGTTTTTCAAATGCAAGCCAAAAATGGAAGGGTGCTGTATTGCTTTTGAAGTGCACTGTCTCTTGAAGAAGAATTGAACTGAAAGAGAGTAGATTTGGATTAGGAAGAAATTTTTCCTTGTGAGAGTGTTGAAGCACTGGCACAGGTTACCCAGAGAAGCTGCAGCTGCTCCACCCCTGGAAGTGTCCAAGGACAGGATGGATGGGGCTCTGGAGTAACCTGGGATAGTGGAAGTTATCCCTGACCATGGCAGGGGGTTGTAACAAGAGGATCTTTAAGATTGCATTCCAAACCAAACCATTCTTTGATTTTATGAATTTGTGATCTTATGTAGTATGTAGGACCCCTTTCTTTTTGCTGTCATCTGAGAAGATGACAGCACTGTTTTAAAGCACAGGAACCTAAGTCCAATATCCAGGATCACATAAAAATGAATCTTTCCCCAGAACCCCATTTTAACAGAGAATGATAGAAGATTTTGAGGAAAAGAGAGTAAGAATAATTAATGCTTTGATAATCAGTGACTTACATCACGTCAGCTGAAACTATTTGGGCCATCATGCATGGTAACTTTGACAGACTATTCCGCTGGTTTGATTAATTTATTTCTTTTGCCTTTAAAACGTCCTGCAGCAATAAGTTCTATAGCAATAGAAAAAAAAAAAAGTAATGTTACAGGAACATACAATTCAAAATGTGTAATTCACAATCATGAACAGCAGATTGTTTCCCAAGACAGATTCCTATTTGTGTTCATACTTCCTTAAATTTTCCGGCCTCAACTGACAACAGTGTTATCTTTCAATAACTCTAATGAAGAGGGTGCTGCAGCCACACAGATCTACCTTGGTATCACTTCCAGGCCAAATTATATCTAAAGATAGCCAGGGAGAAGTTCAACTGGTTAGAACAATGAACATCCAGCCTAACAAACACTGAGACTATTATCCCGAGCCTTCATGCTCACTACTGTATTCTGGGTTGCAGAAACCCAGGGTCCCTCTGGGTGCCTCCTCTAAACTCTGGAGCAGAAGTTGGATATTGCAGGACCCGTCAGGAGGATAATCTATTGTTCTTCTGGGGTGCATTTCATAGGACATGGGGTAGGATTCTAGAGACCACAGTTACAAACTGGCTTCCCAGCAAAAGTTCAGCCAAGACTGACCATGTACAAATCTATTTCAACAGCTCCCTCTCTAGTGAGACATATGGGCACTTTCTTAAGGAGTCCACCTCTCTTCCTCATAACCTTTGATAATTTGCCACCAGAAGTTCGAGCAGACCTTGGTTTCCATTAGAAAACATGATGCCCGTTAGAAGGAGACAAGTGATTCCAGATCTTGTGGGATGAGTGCTCATGAAATGTGTGCAATAATGCACTTTAACAGTTACATTCAATGCTAGTAATAATAGCAGCAACTAGTATCCAACCCAGGCACATATATTTGAGTTTCTCAGCTTTTTAAAAGCATTCAGTTATATTTCACGGACACAGAATTTGGGGCTCATGAAAACACTCAAAAATTAAGTACATTCCTTAACAGGGGTAGGATAACCCTTGGGGTTGATGAAACTGGGAAAAGTGCCTGTTGAAATAAAAAATGCCTTTAAGCCATTTGGGAATATACTGCTGAAAAAGAAAATCAAAGACTAGGGAAGGGGAAATGTACTGTCATTTTCTGTTAAGAAGCTCATTTTTCGCCTCCTTTTAGAACCATTCAAAATTACTTCTGGCACAATTTAATAATCTACATCAGTTTCCCAAGAGTTAAGATAGCAAATGATATTATGGCAAAAATGTCTTAAATAAAATAAACCTCAGTAAAACCCGAAATGTTGCTTTTTCATCAGATTCTTGAATAATTCAAGAGCTGTAACATCCACTTTTAAATTTTACTTAAATTGGGATATTCTTCCTTCTAAATGACAACAGTATTTCAGTACAAGGCATATGCAGTGGAGCAGAATTAGGTTAAGATTACGTGTTATGTAAGAGATTGCGTAATATAACTCTTTCACATGTGATTGTGCAATTGTCAGTATTAATTATAAGCAATTATCCATGTTCTTTGGACACCGTTGTTCTCCTCCTACCTCCCCAGTTCTGTGGGTTACCTTCCAAAATGTCTGTGAGGGGGAGAGAGGCAGGGAAGACGGGGTGGCAACCATGGAGGGAATTCCTGCCATGTTTCACAGCCAGGGGAGAGACGCTGGTCTTGTCAAATTCACTCCACTGCCCAATGGATGGGGACTGGATCCTGCCTAAGCAGCCCTGCCTGACTTCCTCCCTTATCCAAGAATTTGGCTTAGCTCGTAGACTCCTGCCCAAGGTGCAAATTGTCCCTCAGCCATGACACTGACCTGGCACAACGTGACAACTGTCATGGATGAGCTGCTTGTGACTCAAGAGACACAACCTGGACATCCTTGTACATTGCTTCATGCACATCGTGGACTAAATGCATAACAATGAGTCAGGCTGATTCCAATAGAGATTAAATTCATGTAGAGGAAGGATCTGAGATGACCTGGTGTTGTTTTTACATTCTTTTTTGCCCTCAGCTTTTAGCATAAGGACTCTGGCAATGGGCTCTCTTGGTCCTTTAATTGTTCAACAGTGGTACAGCACCTTTTGCTTAGGTAGCAAATAATGCAAGTTTGCAGGCCAGCATACATTCTCTTTTTTTAACTGCTTTGCTGAAGGCCACATGATAAGTAGGATAGCTCGGGATAAAGGCTGGGAGGTATGGAGGGAGAGTTATACCACCATTACATTTGACAGAACCTGATTTTCAGGCTTCTGAGAGGTGGTCATGGTATTCACCCTGGAGAAATGCTGTTCCATCACAGACTTCCTGAGTTGTCTCTCAAAAAATGTAGGATTCATCTAAGCAAAGATATGTGTTGGCATCTATATCCATGAAAGTCAATCCAGTTTCTTTTTACAGTCAGGGGAAATCTGGCTGATATATCCTGTGAAGCCCTGAACTATTTATCTCATTCTCAAACATCCTCTTAATGAGGTCATATTAAGCATGTCTAGAAATGGCCTCTTTTTCTCCCCTAACTGCAAAGAGGGCCAGAGCAGAAAGGTCCAGTTAAAGGTGTCAAAAAATGTATGGGAATACCTGAAATCAGCTGAAATGAATCATATTATATTTTCTATTCTTCAATGTCTCATGTATAAATAGAAGATATCTGTATAGCCTTACCACTGTGAAGTTCACTACTTGGAAAATACTGTATTTAATTTTTTTTTGTTGTTTTTGCTACAAAACCACAATTTGTATTTTAGTCTATTTGATTTTACAAATCAAATAACAAGTAAAAGATGTGCTGCTAAGACAATAAAAACCCATTCTAAGCTTATTGACACAAACTTTCCTCCCAGTCAATGTTATCTCTTTTCAAATTATATTAGATCATATCTTACCAGGAGAGCAGGCTGGTTAAGTGTGGAACTGAGTCTGATGACACACCAGTTTTACTGCATTTAGCTCAAAAATTTGAATGGAAATTCTGCTGGTATGATCTCACCATGTAACTAGAGCTAGATGTATATTCACATCTTTGTTCTTTCTCCAGAAAAAGCATGAAGCCTATTTGAGACCTTGTTGAGTGGTAAAATATCTTCCAGTTTGCATGGAAAGAAGGAAATAAAGGGACTAAAGGAAATAATTAACTTTAAACCTGGAAATATAAAATTGCTGTAAGTGAGATTAAGCAAGCAATGTCGAAACCACATTCAACACTCTCCATCTGTCCTATGTAATGCCTTGACAAAAGCCCAACAAAGCTGGCACCTCCAAATGCCTTCACATGCCTTTTTTGTGCTATCCAAACCATTTACCACTGTAGTGAAAAAAAACCCACTCAGAGGGGTTGTGCAATAATCATTGCACTTTTTCTAGCCCTTTGAACTAAACCAGAGGAAATAACAGCAGTTGGACTCAGTGTTCATTGTAGGTCCTTTTCAACTGAACTATTCTATTCTATTCTATTCTATTCTATTCTATTCTATTCTATTCTATTCTATTCTATTCTATTCTATTCTATTCTATTCTAAACTTCATTTCCAGTAATTAATGTTATGCCTTAAAAGCAGTGATGTCTCATTGAACCCCATAAAGACCTGAACTGGGTTTGGAAATAGCTGGTTCACCCAAGAGGAGACACACTCCAAGCAGTGGAAAAATGAAAGTAATTTTTAATCCTTCTGAAGGCACTTCTTCAGTAAGAGGAATTTAGGCTAAGAAAACAAAACAAAAAATGAAAACAAACCCCAAAAAATCTGGTTTATATAATTCAGCTTCTCTAATCTGTGTGCCACTTCCACAGCAGCAACAAGGACCCTTTTCCAGGAGACTGGTGTACTGAAAACTGCAAAATTCAAGGAGAATCAGGTTTTATAGCTGCACTGACACTCAGGTTATCGATGCATTGAGCTATTGATGTGCACTTTAACTCCAAGAACATAAAACGTGCCAAAGCAATATTACGTGTGGGAGTTATTCAATAACATGTGGAACGTAAATCTATCCTCTATCTCTTTGCATCAAGAGCATTAATTAATTCTGTGATGAGAATGCCATTTTCAGCTTACAGTGAAAGCTGGGAGAAACTGCCAGTGATCCTTCTGGCTTTAATAACTGTGCATTTAGTTCAAGGAAGGAAAAATGAATTTAGTCATTAAACTGGAAGATTTTCCTGATCATTATGATATTGAGCTGTAGGTAGAACTGCAGTATTTATATTAGAGCAGTGAAAGTGTTGATGCTTCTTTCAATGTCAGTATTTTATTTTGTTTGGTTTTGCTTTAGAAGACTATGCAAATGCAGGTTCAGATTGTTGGAAAGAGGGGAACATGGCACTGCATGTGCCCTGAGACAAGTGGTGTGGGAATAACCATATGGTCCTCCCCACATCCAGTTAAATCCATCCCCAATGGATTTACAATTTACACCAATTTACAGGTATATGAGCAGAAATGGGTCTGATCCTGTGCCTTTTAATTAAAACTCCTCTTCTCCAATGCCTTCCCTATACCCTTTGGTTTGTGAAAACCCAGGTCAGCAAATCCTCTGTTCGCTACTGCACATGATGATGGGAAAGGTAATGATTACATTGATCTCAAAGAATATTGAGACTCTGAGACCCTGTAACAGCCTGACCTGGAGATACTGTCTGCTAAAAACAGAGAACAAGAGTGCACATGCTCAAATCTTATGAAAATAGGTCCTCACAATTTATGCAGCAATTCCAAATGTAATATACAGTAAGTAAAAAATCCAAGGTCATTTATTAGCTGGCAAAACCCTAACTATGTATCTTTCTTGGAACAGAACCTTTAATGAACTCTCAATGTGCAAACTAACTTCATCATGTGCTAGCATGTCTCATTGGAGAGAAACCTTGTTGATGTCTCCTTGATCTTTAGAAGCTAGAGATAAGAAATTCTTTGTTAATGTCAGTAATGGTACAATGAAATAAACTGTATGCACACACTGATAGTACAAACATCTATAGGGGGAGCTGCCTAGGAATTTTTCCAGTGGGTTACTTTACGGAGCAAAAAGTGCCAACTCATGTGAATGCTTTTTTTTTTTTTTTTTTCCTAAGTAGTTATTTTTGTCTAAAGAATTATTAGACTAAGGAAAGATGGAGCAGGGTGAAGAGAATGTTGATCACATGCTATTCACAACTATAGGCTGGGAAGAAGCTCTTTTGAATCGCTACTCTGACTCACATAGGGATGCAGCTTTCTAAAACCAGAAGCTTTTCAATTGCTTTTTGGAAAAGAGACAGAAACTGAACACTTCTGCTGTGGAATAAAACTCAGGCTTCCTCCCCCCTCCTCCAATATTGCAAATACTTTTCCTATGACATTAGGGAGAGGTGCTTTCCATAATTGCACATTTCTGCGAGCATGTGCAGGTAGAAGCATCCTACAGGTAGTATTGTTATACCCCACAATTAATGTAGAGCCAGGCATAATTTTCCTTGGAGGCTAAAAAGTGACCAAAGCCCTCATGTAACCCACCTCTCCTGCCCTTTAACAGCTTCTCCTGTTCCCATTGGGACCACCCCAGTCCCCCATCCAAGTAAAAGTCCCCCCAAGACAGACCTTCCTTGAGACCCAGGAACATTCACACATTTTATTGACTTTTGGGTCTACTGAGGAAGGAGATGGGGCACTGGAAGAAGGGCATGGAATCTCAAGAGACTTCCAGCTCCTGAGTGTTTTCTCCTGAGTGAATCAGAGTGGCCACTCATCAACCCTTTAGATGCCCTTGGCAAGGATGTACAATCAAAGGTGCCTCAAGGTATTTGTGCCATTACTTCAGCAACTGGGCATTTAAATCAGAGGCACAGTCTTATCAATTAAAGTATAATTGATAAAGACCCTTTCCTTTCGAAATTCTTGCAAATCATCCAAATTCTGTGTTTTATTCCCTTAAATATCAATGCAGGAAAATACTGAAATATTAGTTTTAAAAAAAAGTATTTTCTAAATATTTTCTAAATATTATGCTGGAGAAAACTGCCTAAGTATTTTCCCTTTATTTGAGAAGTTTATATTCATGTAATACTAGAAATGTTATTTTCTGGTTGCATATTAACAAAATATTCCCCTACTTCAGTAGGAACAACTGATTCTGGTATTTGAAAAAAGAAATTATTTTCTGCTACTGATGGTTTTTAAAACTGATGGAGATTTAAAAGTCATGATAGTACATGTACAAACATTTTTGAAGGCCAATATCCAACTGATTAGATCTCTGAAAAACTAATTAGCTAATTTTCTTGAAACTCTACAGCAAATTGAAGTATTATCCAAGGCTTAAAGCTGAAAAGTTGGAGAAGGTTTCATTTACTAAAAAAGGCCAAATTATTAGCACTTAACAGAGCTTGTTAATTATTTCGGTACAGCAGAACTGTTGTACCCTTTAATTAATTATATAAAGCATTCAGTTTTTTAAAATATGTCAATATAAACTTAGATTATCTGAGTTGATTCTTATGCCAAGCTCCCATATTTGAAACTAGTGTAACACTGTTCTTTTATCCTAGTGAATTGGTATTCAAAATTCTAGAAATAATAAAAGATAGGGGTTAAGGATGCTAATATAGTTTCTTACATGTGAGTTTCACAGTGCAAGAAGAGAAGCTACTGACATTTGCAGTGTATGTCTTCAAAACAAGCACAGCCTGCTTTGAAATGAAAAAATCGTAAGTTACATGTTATATTTTAAATATCTGATTTTAGCTTTGTATGTCTGGGGACTGATGGCTTGTATTGTTGTTGCTTTTTAGATGCAAGTTACCCTAATACAGAAGGAAAGTAGAAACAAATTGAGTTCTTGCATTTCAGCACTGCAGTGTGTCCAGTCATTAACCAGAATCTGCTGGTTCATCCTACAAAATAAAAAAAGTGAAAAGCAGTATAGCAAGGGACAGAGAACTTTTTTAATATGATTCAACCAAATAAGCAAGTTCACTTACAACATTTATTTGTAGAAAAAATTTGTCCTCTAGTTTGTTATAAATAAAAAGGAAATTTACAATGATGTTCATTTGTTTCTTCTTTAGTTTCCCTCATCAGGAATTTGGTCTCATTAGGCTCAAGAGGTAACAAGTTCCTTGGAGTAATTTATTCATTTTACATAAATTATGTTGATTTTTGCTTTTACTGTCTCAGAATCAGCTCCTGCTTGTCAAATAGCACTTTTTAACAATGTTTATTTGAAGAGATTTTTGCAGGTTCTGTTTTTCTGGAAGGATTTGTCATTGCATTTTAAAACATGCTCAATTTTCTCTGTTTTATTTTGCTTTTCTTTCTAGTAGCAGGTAAGAAAAACTACTATGAAAAGTTACAGTAAAACCCAACAAAACCAGAAACCCCACCTTTCCCAGCATAAAAATAGCAGTAGCATATTTAAGGAAACATCTTTCAGGGGAAGCAGAATGAAATACCTTCCCTATAAAACTATCCCTATTATTTTGCTTGTACAAGACCCAATCTGTTTCATTTGTTGATGTTCACATCAGGATCCATTTGATTTAACCATATCTTTGCTTTGGAGGAAAAAAAAAATCCAATGTATTATTAATGCCCAATTGTATATGAGAAATGAGCATATGAGTCAATATTGCTTCAGTGCTGTGCATTATTAAGAATAAGTTAAAGTAGGTCAGCACAGCACATGAGGCTAAATAGACTAATAATGCATCCTACAGTAGACATTCATCTACCAAGGAGTCATGTCTTATGTGCTGGCACCAACACAAGATAAGCATTTGATTTGTGGATTTTCCAGATCACATTTGTCCTGGAAAAAAAAAAAAAAAGGCTGCTCCAGTTTCTCCAAAATTCACCCTCACTTTTACTAAAGGGACATGGCTGGGACTATTTTTTGCTCAAAATTTAGGTGCTTGTTGAGGGGTTTTTTTAGTTTGATTTTTCAAAAGCAAAATCAAGTAAAGATATATAAAACAAAGAAAATGAGGGGATAAAAGGAGTTAAAAATTAAAAATTACCTTCATGTGCTTACAAGTTAATCACAGAAATGTTGTAGTAGTTCCCGAGTGAAGGGACATGAAACAGACTAGAATCTCTTATGAAAATAATCATTGTTTCTTCTCCCAAATTAAAAGATGTGCTGAAAGAAACCTACAGAGCACCAAACAAGGAAGAGTTGCAAAGTGAATGTGCTTGGCTAGATGATACTGCATTTTAGGCACTGATCAGTCCAAAAATGTTTTTCTAAATTGTCATCAGCACTCATTCAGGGAAATTCTTCTTCAGAAAGTATTGGAAAATAATGATGTGGCATTCCATTGCTATTAAGTCTCAAAGTTCACAGACCGCATCTGTTCAGGTTACAAGTTAAAACTATGCTATCATGCTCAGGTTTTTGTTTTCTTTCTTGAGTATCATTCATCATCAATACGAGAGATATTATAATTGAAAATTATCCTACAGTTCCGTTCCTGATCCCTGAGCCAAAAGCTGAGTTGTCTCCCCAGAGCTAACAGTACTCAAATGCAGTTAAAATGATCAAATATGAGTCAAATACACAAAGAGAAAGGTTTATTAAGCAAGGAGGTGCCAGCCTTTGATGGACTTATACTTTAAGCAGCATGCTTCACTCTGCTGGCTGTGTTATAAAACCAAAGGGGAATATTTCCTCTTTTGTTGGATTTGAGAGGATAGATTTAGAGTCATTAAAGGTAAATTTTAAGAATATGGTCTCTATGTTTTCCCAAGCACCAAATAATCCCCAGAACTCTGTACATTTCCACAGCCTAAAAGCTGGGGATACCAGAGGGAAGGAGTGACCATTGTGCAGCTCCTGACCAACACAAAGCCAAATTCCCAGGCTGGGATCTGTCTCCTGGGATGTCACCCTGTCCAAACTGCTGCTGGCACTGATTCTGGGTGCTTCACCTGGACACTTGCTGAAAACTTGCTCCTCCCCTTCATTGTGTCAGGAGGAGCTGTGGAACCACCACAGCACCAGCTCCAGCTCAGCCACATGTGGGGCTGGTATTTGAAGCAGAAAAAAAGTCCATGAAACTCGATTTCATGCATGAAATTTCATACATACATAGTTAACCTGTCTCTTAAGTGTCTTTAGTGTCTAAATAACTTCTTCCAATGGCTGTCCATCATCTGATTTTGTCGTCTCATTAACCAGTCTTATAAAAAATTCGATACAGGTAATGGGAGCATGAAATGATATCAATATATCATATTATGATTGTTTTCTGGCCCTAAAATCAAGTTAATAAAGACAAAAGTGCCAAAAGAATTGGGCACTCCCATGGGATGAACCTGGTGCACTTTTTTAGCAGAACATACTCTTGCAAAATTATTTAATGATTCATGTATATTGCTTAAAGATGAACTGCATACAAGAGAAAAACAAGAAATAATATGAGATTTTTTTCTTGCTTTGTTTGTTACAATATATGAGCAAACAGTGAAGATGTTGTTAAATATAAAATTTTGGTTTTGATTTTGTCCTTATTTTTCGTATATATAAATAGCAGATGGCTGGTAGAGAATAAAAAATAATAATTACATAATCCAACTCGAGAAAGTGAAGGATAAACACTTTAAATTAATGATTTAAAGAATATTTCTTGGTATTCCACTGCCTACTAAACACTTGAACATCTTTTCTATATATTTATAACAAACCCCATGGTCAATATTTTAATTAAAGGCTCCAAAAGCACTCCAGAAAAGTCATGCTAAAGCTCATCAACCACCAAGAAAAAGCAATCCTAGTGTTTCCAGCATGTCTTCAGTAAAAAAATAAGCAGAAAATTCTTGTATTAAAAAAATCTAAAATCAGTTTTATTAAATTGCTCCTGAAAGTTCCTCTTGCACAAAAAAAAAAAAAAAAAAAAGAACAGCATAAAAAACATTATATATAAAATCCTACAGTGAATTAACTTAATTATGTACAACAAAAACAAGGTAAGCATTGTACATTTGCCTGGAAATAGCAGTTAACTTGTATATATTATTTTACAAAGCACTTATTTAATGATTTAGGTAAACTTTGCAAAACTATTTCAGCATGTTTGGGATTTTTTTTAATAAACAAAGAAGAATTTTCTCTTTGGAGTATGCCTTGAGAACACATTATTATGAAACAGCTTGGAGAATATGGGAGATTGCTTATCTTGCTATATTTAATAAGACAATCCTAAACTGCAAGCTCTGGTTTTGTAGTAAGAAAAACAGATCTCCTGCCATCATGTGGAATGTAGCAGTATCTCCTTTTTGAAAGGATCCAGTGTTTGAATACCAAGACAGCAAATACGTGGTGACAGCAACATTATTCTGTGTCTCATTTGAAATCTGAACCATGATTACAGAATGTGAGCATTTTGGTGGGTGGTGTCCAACATTATCTTCAGTGAAACATCCCCATTGGGATGGGGAAGCTTTGCCTATGAAGGTCTGGTAAAAGAGACCCTTTTTCTTTTTTTGATTCCTGATGTAAGGAATGTTAAGTTACATGACAGATTTGAGGCTCTTCCTCACAGGATTGTGTCTGTATTAAATATCTCATTGATTTCAGTGAAGTTATACCAGGAGGTTTGGGTTATACTACATTCTTATTATCACTTTCAGAGTGTTTGAAAATATGCCAGACCTGATACTTATCTACTGGTTTAATTTATACCATTTCCAGAGAAGAATGAAGCCAGGCTTCCCTCTAGAATATCTTGATCAAATTCTAGAGCCCACATTCATGAAAAATATGCATCTACATAAGGGCTGCCACAGCCACTGGACTTTTAAAGGAAATTCATCCTTCCTGGCCACACAATTAAAGGCAGATGGATGGACATCCCTGACCAAAGGGAATGTAGGTCTTCAGTCTGGAGGGATTGGTTTTGATGGGAAAAAACCACAAGTAACATGTGTCGAGTTATCAGATGAATCACAGGAGTCCAAGGTGGTTGAGGTTGGAGAGAACATCTGGAAATCTCACACTCTTCACTCTCAGAGCAGGTTGCTGAGGGCTGTGTCCAGTCAGGTTTTGACTCTCTCCAAAGATGAAGACTCCACAACCACTGGATCCCTTTTGACTTTGATCTGGTTTTGACCACATGTGACCTTAACCCAAATTTTTCATCTTTCTGCTGGTGTAGACCTTTTTCTAGGCTCATAAAATCCAAATTATGGAGGATTCCTCTGCTTCCTGCTCAACTCTGCCCAGTGCTTTATGCAAGAGAGCTTTCAGTTTAGTTTTAGTGTTCAGCACTAGGATATACTTCTCTCCACTATTTATAATTTTATTATTTCCCATCACTCTCTGTGGCACTCTGCCCTTCCCTTTCAATTAATTTTTTCCTGTTTTGCTTGGTAGCACCTCATTGACTTTTGTTTAGAGTCTGATGATTTTCTGAGATTACTCAAAAGGATCTTCTTTACTCAAGGTGAAGTTGATACACGAATCTCTCCAGGAACAGAAATTGTTGAAAAAATGAGAATATTGGCTTCCAACCACCCCTGAGTTTTCACATTATAACCTTTGTCAAAGCTGTCAATTAAGAAAGCAACAAAAAAATCAATGTACAGTGCTGCCTTTGCTGCTATATCAGGTTGTACATTTGGGCACTGGAGAGCAGAAGACTTCTCAATCTGTGAACTCTCTTTTCACAGAGCTGATCACTTCAGGCTTTTTGTGCTCCAGATGAACTTTATGGAAGGCTCAATAGATAAGGATGTCGTCAGATAAGATGGTTTTCAAAACATGTCCTAAAATGGCCAAAGCGTGGGTTATCTCATCTTTGAAAACCAGGCACACTGGACTGCTGCTCAATAGAGTGATTTTCAGTTTTGTAAGACCATGCTAAGATGGAATCTTACCTCTTTGTTATAATCAAAGAAAACACACTAATTTTACAGAGTAATAGAGGAAATTTTCGATTTTCTTAGAAATATCAATCTATTTCAGACTGAATTCTGGAACAATATTGCATAAATCATGATTGCGCTCAGATAAAAGGGGAAAATATGTGTCTTTTTAACATGTTACAGTAATTCTTACAACAAATTCAGCTTCTGAAATAATTTTAATCTCCCCTGTGTTCTTCTCTTTCTTCAGAAAAATTTTATTTCTCTTCATAATGACTGACAGATCAGTCAGTTTCAATACAAAAATTTTAAACATTTCTAGGTAATGCTAACTGAAAATATTGTCCGTCGTTTAATAGTGTTCATTCTTGAAATTATTTACTTTTTTTTCCCTGGCCCTGGACAAGTCCATTTGGCCAGCTTGTCTAGGGTGAATATGAAATCCTTTAAAAACCAGTCAGTTTTGTCTAAAAAAAGTTGGAAAAATATCTAATCCCTTATATTATTTCAGTAATGGGGTTTCCAGGGCATAAGCACTGAACTAAGAGAAAGATATATTCAGCCACAGGAGAACTTTTCTAATATTAGGTAGTCAAGAGATCTTGCACCTCACAGGCACCCCCTGACCTCATGAATTTCCAACCCTATTTACCTATAATATTACTGAAGTCCAGGCTGTGGTTTGGAGAATAATCTGCTTAAAACAACATAAAAGTTTTCCACATAAATATTTATTTGTCATTTATTGTATAAAATACTCTGCAGCGACAATTTGACATTGAACCAATATCTTTGGGCATGATGTCCTGTTTGCTGCTTTTGTGCCTCCTGTAAAGACTTTCTTCATTCATTCAATGGTAACAATGAATTTGTAGGTGTTGGGTAAGGGAGTCTTTTACTGTGGGGTTTTGTCTTTCTTCTCTGGAAAGTGGGATGATTCTTAGTCCATAGGATTGCTGTGATGTCTAAATCAGTTGTTATTCTTGGCTTAGACTCCAGCCTGAGAGGTGTCCTTGAAGAAAGCTTTATTTTTTTAATTTTTTTTTCCCTGTTTTATTTATTTTTTTTGTTTGTTTGCTTGGGGGGTTTTGTTTGTTAATTTGTTTTTGTTTTTTGTTTGTTTTTTTTTTTTTCTTTTAGTGCTAAATATGCTAATTCTTAGGTCAAATCATGAACTCTTCACTCAGGCAAAATTTAAAGTGATCTAACTCCTGTGGTTATGACTGAATATCAAAGATGCACTATTATTTAGACTTTTTATTTACAGGGAGAAATACAGTACATATTTATTTGTGTGTGTTTCTTTAACAGAACCTTGTGAATTCTTATCTATTTTCATGTGTACACTTATTTATTTCAAACTGTTTATACAAGATAACTAAAATGAGTAAGAAAGGAAAAGAAATGTTGCATGTGTTTAAATAAACCAATGTGATGCATTGGCTTTTTACAAATACAAACAATACAATGAATATGTAGCCTTCCTATTACAAGTTCAAGTGGAAAAGCGACACAAGACCAAATTAATCAGGTCTAAAATTCCTTCTGCAATCTCTTGCCAGACAAATGAGGTTCCTTATAGCCGATGTAAATGGTATTCTAAAGTTTTAAAATCAATAAACAGGCTGTAAAATTGCATCTGTAATCAGGATAAGAAACACAAACATTTACAGAGTAACATGCAAACATAACAAAATACTGCAGCCAGCTAAAATAGAATGAGACACCCTGTTCAGATGCCATTATTTTTAAATGCATGTTTAATTTAGCATCTCAGCTGAGATAAAATGCAGACAGAGCCATGTTAAATTGGTATTACCAACTGCCTGGAGATATCTCTAGATTAACCCACCTATCCACAGCCCATCTATAGTAAAAAATAAATTAAAGCTAAAAGGCAGAATCCAGTCTTTTTAGTTTTTTGTTGTTTATTTTTTTATTCTTTTTTTTTTTTTTAGTATTGTACATCATTGTCGAAACATTCAGAGATAAAGTTTAGCATTGCAGAGAGCTGGTTATTATTTAGACAAGCCACAGCACCAGCACCAGGAAGTTCCCAGGTGAACATCTTTCTGGAAAAGTCTCTATGTGTTGCAGCAAGTTGTTTCAAGTGGAATGTTTTGGAGAGCTCTAACAGGTGTTTTGGGAACACATTGTGACTTAACCTAGAGCTGCTGCTCTGTAACTTGGCCAGTTTGTTCACACATCCTGTAATGTAGGACTGATTTTTCCAGGGCTTGTGGGAATAACTCACAGCAGTGTGAGTTTAAAAACAAAACTTTACAAGTACAACAAAATTATTTATGGGGCAGGGAGGGGGATAAAGAAAAGAAAAGAGCACTAGGAATGAGGTGGGTGATGAGGTTTTTTGGGATAAAAATTAAGGATTAACAAGTGAAAATGAGCTGTCAGACTAAGAATTGGGGGAAAGATGGGAGCTTGAGGTGCACAGCCATTTTTAGAGCAACATCTAACTTTTGTGGTTGATATCTTGGGAGCAGATGTGGAGCATTTGGTTCTTAAAAGGAAATACTGAGTTGGATCAAAAAGAGAATTAAAGTGTCCCAGTCTATAGCGACTTAGAAACCTATAAGAAACTAAATTCTTAGATTTTCATGGGAATTTTTATTATAGTTTGTACTTTGTCTCAGCTCCTGGAAGCATGTGATTATGGAATGATCTTGGATTTCAGTACAGTAGAAATGAATCCCTGAAGTGAAGAGTGGGTTTGGTTTTTGGAGCCCTTGCTCTGCCATGGACACAATTCCTCAGCAAGTTGTTTTTTCCTTTCTGTTCTTTTGTTCCTAATCTGTGAAATGGGAATGAGTGTACTTGATTTCCTCATAAGAGTGATGTGAAGATAAATACATTCGAAAACATGCAGCACTCCAATAATGCATGGCATACTTGACTCCTATAAAAAAATTATTAATACAGGACAAATTAAATGAAGTTTGATGATGTGCCTGTACCTGAATAACCCTAAGGGCACAATAATCAAAAGCCAAATGAAGGAAACAATTTGATGTCAATCTCATGAATTCTTGGAACAGGATTCTGGTTTCTTTTACATTAATGGTTGACAAGATTGCCATCAAGAGCTGTGTGTAAGATATGTCTCCAGTTGCAAAGCAGGATGTTGAGATAGCTGTGTTAGATTTAAGCAGAGCACAGACCTAACCAACTCAACACAGAGCTCCAAGCAAGGTATTGCCCGGGTGAAAAATTGTGGAAAAAGGTATTACTTTAGTAGGAAAAGCACCAAATAAAATATAGTTCCTCAATTATAGCTTTTAAGGAACATTCTTTGGTGCAGGTTGTTTCCAAACCTGTTTTAGCCCGTGATGAGCAATAGACTGTAAAACAAAGGGGAAATGTGATCAGGTGAGTAAGAGGGAGAGAGAAAAGAAGTGCAAGGGACAAGATGTATTTCAGGGATGAGCTGAAATCTATTTGTAAAGTTATCAGGGAATAGAGCCAGAAAGGAATAGAACAGTCATTTCAGGACACATTGCTTCTTTCTTTGTAACTATTAGAAAATGCCCATTTAGGGGTTGATGACACATTTGGACAGGTGAGCAAGGAGTGTGGAAAGGATTCAACATAAGAGAGAGATGGAAAAAATTGAGAATGGCCTGGATTTACCCCAATTACATCGGGCTGTTCATTTAGGCTTCTTCTGGGTTCCTTCTATTGTTACAGGAGTTTTCTGTAGGAAGAGAGATACCCATTTCCATAGAGTGATTCAGAAGTTAAAAAGCCCTTCAAAGCCTGGTCTAATTTCACTGTAAGCTCTGTTGTGACTTGATGACCTCCAAAAGTCCCTTCTAGCTTAAGAGTCTGTGTGGTCCCATGATTCTTGAAACCACCATCTGGATGTAGCCACTCTCTCCAATGACTGGAATGCTAAGGAGAAATACCTTCCTGCAGATGCTTCTGGTAAATTCCAGCATATGATAGAACCTGAGCCAAGAAAAAGGAATATTTTCAGAATGAGTGACAAAGAAAAGTGGTTGATTGCACATAGGTGGAGTCCTCAGGTGAGCACTGTCACTCTAGAATGCAAGGTATCCAATTACCCTATAAGTATAGAGGATGTGATTTTCTTTGGGTAGAAATGCCTTCTA
Organism: Acridotheres tristis; assembly: GCA_037013685.1. Classification (NCBI taxonomy): domain Eukaryota; kingdom Metazoa; phylum Chordata; class Aves; order Passeriformes; family Sturnidae; genus Acridotheres; species Acridotheres tristis. The sequence goes on from CM072885.1 coordinate 4,480,275, forward strand.
GAAACTAAAATTAATCTCAATTATGAACACTTTGAAAAGATATTTGAACTCTCTCTGCTTTTTTACAGAAAAACCTTGATATCCACATCATCTCATAGGAGTTACTTCAGTGCAGATACCAATTATTAGCCAGGACATGTCAGTGCTAATCCATCCTTAAGAAAAGATGAAATCACATTATTTGTTAATTATATTAGGCAGAGGCATGCTGGCTTTTTTGAAACTAAAATTCAAAATTTCCCATGAAATAGGGTAGAAAAATATTTATTTTTTAAAATTCCATTGGAAGTTGATATTCAGGAATTTCTCACTGGGTAAGAATTAAAGTTTCCTACAAGGTCTTTATCTTGTTTAATATAACTAGTGACTAATAAAACTTATCTTGTTTAATAATGGATGAACTAATTATCCCTATACATGTTTAATCCTTTTTAAAACCTGCTAAGCTCTTGGACTTGCAGCTATCGTGTGGCAATCAGTTCCACAGGTCAATTATCTATTGTGAAAAAATGTCTTCCCCTTTATCCTCTCTCCATGTCTTGCCATCCCATTCCATAGGATGCTTCATTATTCTTGTAATATGAAATGGAGTAATTGCGAACAACCAGTTTTATGATCTCTATCACATCCCTTGTGTTTGTTTATCTTCTTTTATTCCTGGTCTATTTTTTCATTATAAACATTTTTTTGTTGCCTCAAACTTTTCTACTCTCCATGGCCAAGCCCTTGCTTTCTTCTGTTTTGATGGTGACAGTAAGTTAGGCTAAAAATTCTATCATTTTTCTCATTATTTTATTGATAATCACGTAAACTGTAATGTCACTGTCATTGGCTAGTCTTATAAATGTTGCAGCAGTTATAATTGATGGTTTTACTCACTACCCTAAGTTGCTTAGCCCATACGTTGCAGCAATTGTTATTATTAAATCACTGTGTGCCTACAATTACGACACTGGGGAGTTGTTGCTATTATTTCCTTTTTCTAATTAAAAGCAAATAATTCAGGTAGTGATGTATTAGCCACTAGAGATGCAGAAAGACTAGAACTTTGCTCGTTGCTGCAGTGTCTGATTCTGGCTGCTGGCTGGGTATGAAGCTTCAAAGGGAGACTGTGCTTTCCCTGGGCAAACTCATGGAATAAGGCATACAACTTCTAAAATTAGTTTAACAAACCCAGTGCATCATGCTGAGTATGTCTGTTAGATATGGGATTAGAAACCCAAGTTTTCCCATTCTGCCTGTGTCTGGAGTTATTATCTCTTCCAAAAACACAATGAATATTTAATTAAAGTGGAACAGATTAACTGGAAGAGATTGTGAGACCCACAATCTCCAGGACTATCTCTTGGTGGTTAGGGTATTCTCCTGGGAGGTAGAGAAATAGAGATGTGGTTTCAAACCCCCTCAGGAGAAAGAGAAACTTGCACCTGGGACTGCCCTGTTCCAGGTGAAGCCATGAGACTTCTGAATATAAAGGAGTCAGCAAGAGAGTTATAAATCTCCTTTTCTTGGATGAGTTTCTCTGTGCTCTGAGAATGTTTCTGGCTTAGGTCCTGCGAGACAGATAGGCAGGGAAACCACCTAGTTTGCAAATCCAGTCCATGGTGGAATGAGAATAGGTGTGGAACACCTTGGCAACATGAGTCTGTTGCAGAAGAGGGTTTTACTGGAAGAATGGTGGCTGTGGTAACTCTTTTGATCTGGAGATATAATGTGAGATGAGGTTTGTGGACATTCAGTGGCTTTATTTAGACCAAGTAATATCACTGGAAAACATAAGTAGGTGTTTTAGACAAATAAGCCCCAAACATTTTTTATTCAGGCTTGCAACAAACTCAGAAATATTTCATGTTAATAACAAACTATGGTATTCTATGTTAGTCTAAATTTAATAACTTGTTGTGTAATCTGACTAGAAAAGGAAAAGACAGAAACTATTGGAAACCCAGGTGTCTATAAGGTCAGGCAAAATTTGGCTATTTTGACAATCTAAAACTTCCCCTTTGGCTTCTGTGAAATTTTTCAAAAACTGCGGCTTTGAATTTTTAACAGTGTTTTTCAGCAAAGCATGAAGCTGGTAGCTGTACCAGTAAAACACATTAATCAGTGCTGTTCAGAGTTCCCATCCTCCACGGGAGGAGCATTAGGGACAGCACAGGGAAGGATGACGGTTAGAAGCAGATGGTGAGTAAACTGTTAAGAGTCCAACTTCATTAGCATTGCTTTGATAGATTAATGGTGCCCTGAAATCCTGCCAGGTAGGCTGTTGCCAAAGGTGCCATCTGTGTGGAAAAGCATACACATCAAGAAATTCAGCAAGGAAAAAAAGAAGGAGAAAAAAAAAAAAAGAACAACTAGCTTCGTCAGTTACACCCCAAGTTATTTCCACCCACCATGTGCTGATGGATAACCAAAAAGCCATCAGTAATTATAAAAATGTTGAATTATATTAAAAAATAAAAATTATACCTGAATGTCATCCTCTGTACTTTCAGGCAGTAGGTCTCCTCAATTAATACAATAGTATCTTCTATTATCATTATTATATTGTCAGCAACATCAGCATCATTGTATTTATTATTTTTGCCATTACTTGCAATGTGGACACACCTTGAAGGCCAATTGCTCTATGACTTTTCATTTCAGTGGTGAGAGGCCAGAGAGTTTAGCAAAGCATTTTTCAATTCCATTCTAGTTTAAATAGAAACTGTTTCTATTTAGTTCCCATTCAAGCCAATACCTGTTTCATAATCAGTTTGTTAACCCTGAATGACTGACAAGTTTCACAATCAAAAAGTAAAACATATAGAAAGATGAGAGTTTCAGGGGGTAGAAAAAGATGGCCAAGGTTTCAGGTGGGGGACCAAGGTAGAAACCCCATGTCCCCTGGCAGATCCTTTGCATTTGTTTTATAAAAAAAATTTTTCCTAGCTCTCTGTAGCTGTGTGAGGACAACTGAAAGTTTGGTACTGCACTGGATTAGGAACATGAGTGTTAGCAAATGTCCTGGTGCTAGAGTAAGAGATGTCACTTAGAAGAGCTAAATATCTCATAGTTCTCCCTCCCTCCTTATTCGCTTCACCTGCAAGTAAATCTGTTCCTAAACATGATTCATTTCTGTATAACAAGATACAACAGTGAGATTATTTCAGGAATCTCATCAGGCATACTGGCTTTCAGTGCATTATCTCTGATATCAAGAATCAAAGTTCCAACCTCTTCCCACTGGAGCCAATTTGCAGAGCTCTCACCTCCAGCATGATCAAAGAGTCTGTGGGCTACATCAGCCTTGCCCCAGGTCTGCAAAACTGCCCAGCCTTGTGGTGTAGGACCAAGGATGGAGGGTGTATGGACTAGGAACAGATGGGGAAGGCAGAGGGGCAGGAAAGTGCCAGTGCGACCTTTTTATTTAAGTAAAAAAAACGGCCCAGGTGAAGAATATCTTGACTCCAGGCTCCCTTACCCAAATTAGGTGTCTCCATTCAAGTGCCTATATTAGCTGGTTTAAACTCCTATTTTTTGTCCATATGAGAGAGATTCAACTGACCAAACGTGTGTGGTCCACCTTCCTAACCATGGGCTCTTTCTGACATTTGTGATACCCTGGGGTAGCAGGAAGGGTCAGAGAGGGCCTGAGGGTCTCTTATAAATCTCAAGTAAAATATGTAAGGCCTACAAGCGTATCAGACGTTTTCTCAAGTGGCACTAAATATCTGTGTGGGCAACTAAGTCAAGCCTATATTCATGTAATTATACCTCTAAATTTGCCTGTCTGAATCTAAAGCTTAATAATATCAGCCTTGTGCTGAACTGACCTCTGACAGAAGATTTTGCAGGGCAAAAAACCCAACAACCAAACAAATCCAAAATCAAACTCTATTTAAATAGTTCAGTTAGGCAGGTTGTACTCAAAATGAAATATTGGCCCAGATTCCTGACTTTTGGTCCAAACAGGTTGCCAGTGTATGCCAACCTTCTACAAAGTGCTGGGGAGTTGAACACAAACCCAACCTACATTCCAATAGCAGCTAAGCAAAATTTTAATCAACGATGGCAACAGACAGAAAGAGTAGATGGAAAGGGTGATAGCAGCAAAGGAGGCTGGTAATATTGATGACATATAATTATGTGCCATATTAGCAAAGGCTGGGCAGGTGGGGCAGTATCCATTACAAATGTTGGCTGTGTTTAACATGTTGGTGAATTCTGAGTCACTTGCACAATGTTGACTGTGACTTCAAGTAAGTTTTAACCAAGCTCAGTTGCGTTCAAGGCTTAGCTCTCGATTCTCCACCTTCCTTAAGAATGTTCTCAGATCTCACCAGCCTCAAACCCAGCTAAATCCATGTATTAATCACAGTTAGCTGGCAGGATGCTGTGTACAGTTTTTCATGAGTCGTGGTGAGAATATCCATGGATTCAGCCAGGCTTACCAAATATTTCCCAGGAAAGAAAACACACAGAATGCCCAAAGTTCATGTTAATGTTGATTCACGGCATATTGATTTTCCAAGGAAGCAATAAATCTCCTGTGGATTTAATATTTATTCTGACCTATCCTTAAGAACCATGAAAAAGAATTGAATGGAATTAACTATACTCCATTACAGTAATCTTTCAGCAATGTTTTTGCCTTCATGCTAAATTAACAATGTCTGCAATGTTTTTCAATTTATTTTTAATATAGACTAGCTTAGACTAAGTCTAGATTTGCAATTTACATACTCCATTGTTTGTCTAAAGAAAGCTGGTTTAGTTATTCTTATGTTTTAACCTGTTAAGGTTGTTTTTACTTTTAGAATACAACACATGCTCATTTTAGTTTGCTAGCAGAGTCCCAAAATTTTATTGATATTGTGAAATCACATCTAAGAAAACCCTAAAGGTTCATTAAACATTAGAGACAATTTGGAACAGAGAACAAGATACTGATGTTATACTGATGTTCTGTGTGATTCAGACTATTAAGTTTTCCTTGGCTATTTTTATACTGAATGTCATAATTGTGATAACAGTAAGGAATCTCAGTCTTCTGAAGTCTAAAACGCAGGGAAAGGACAGTTGAGGGGGTGGGATTTGAAACTCTTTCAGTGGACCTTGTTCATATCTGTCCATGGCACTTTTTTCATGTTCACACTCACAGCTACTCTGGGCAATATGTGCCAGTGCCTGACCACCATAAGAAGGAGGAATTTCCTCTTTATCTGTCCTAAGTTAAGATTTTGCCATTTGTAAGTTTAGCCTGTGAACCCTAAACATGCTTGCAGACATTCAGAAAGATGTAGTTGTTTGGATAAAATATTCCCAAATCTATAGGACTCTGGTAAAAGAAGACACGGCAGAAAAACATCAGAAAAACAAAATTGTCTGCATCAATTTGAAGGCCTATTCTGCCTTACTAACTACGTATTTATTTTCCATTGGCATTTTTATCCATTGAAAAGAATGCCAAAATATTGATGCATATCAGATTATCTGATGTGATGTTCCTCAGATAACACATGCACTGTACTGCTCTATGTTTTGATATCATAGAATATTCTAGGAGTGGTCTCCCAAAATATCACTTATTCAGGATTTTCAGTATCCAACGTAGATTCTTTTATACCTTTTGAACTAAGGAGACAGCTTCATTTTTTATTATTATTTTTAATTACTTGAGGGTTCATCTTTCTGCCTTTTCATTTCCCTCTGGTTTTGATGAGAATACTTTCTGTACCTCCACCTCTCATTTATTTTCAATTTCTGAAGCCCAGGTTAAGGAGTGCCCACACCCAAACAACAGTGACTAAGACTTTGAAATAACATGAGGCATCTTTAACTTATTCTCCAAACGTGTAGCAATGAGTGAAGTGCAGCCTGAAGAAATTGGGTGAGACAATTTCCCAAGTAATGAATTAATAAATGTTGCAACGCTTGTTAGTGCCAGCCAAAATCTCAACTTGGCATGCTAGAACGTGATCAGAGCTCTCCTTGCAGCCACCTCTGCTTTGCTGGACAAGGTTCTCCTATTGTATTCAACTAATGGCAAAAAAAGGAGGATTTTTAATGTAAGTTATGCTTCAAAATAAATACTGTGGAGGATATTCACAGAGCAATGACTGCAATAATACACCAGGATTAAACTGAGGCTGAGGTATGGGTCTGTTTCCAAGAAGAGCAAGGCTTCAAGTCAGTTGACTCCAGCTGATTTTGGAAACTACTTATCCACATAACCATTTACCATCACTAGAAATCATCATGTAAGTTTATCAGGAATTATTTTTCAGCCTCCTCTAAGATGGAATAACATACAACCCACACCCACATTTGCCTGATCTAATTTTAGCTATCTTAAATTTGGATATTTAATCTAAACTAACTATCCAAAGTGCCTTTACAGGTGAGAGACAGAGACACCTTCCAACACAAACCATTCTATGTTTCTAAGATTCTAAAGTGTATCCATCACAAAATCGGAGGGATTCAATATGCTTAGTTTTGAAGCTGAGCTAATGGAATCATAGAATAAAATCATAGAATGGCTTGGGTTGGAGGTGACCTTACAAATCCTCTTTTCTGACCCCTTGCACTGGGCAGGGACACCTGTCCCTAGGGCAGCTCTCTCAGAGCTCCATCCACACCTCCAGGGAGGTGCAGTTCTGAAAAATCAGCGGTTAAATTTTTAATTTCTCGCTTGAGAAAATTCACCATTTTTTGCGATTGCATATGTCTTCCAAGAGCAGGTTGAACTTGATGATCCTGGGGGTCTTTTACAAGGTTAATGATTCTATGATTCTATATTTATGGGACTGTGTCTTAGGCTGAGTGACTAATTTGGGGCAGAGGATGGTTCAGGGCAGAATCCCTTGAGGTGGTCAAGCATATCTTCATTGCCTTGAGGGACCTGACCTTTCTAGGAGACCAGGGGCTTTTGTGAATGCCTTGTCCCCCGTGTGAGTTCATAGGATCCAAATTCTGAAACTAAAATGTGAACTAGTATCTTCTGAGTTTCTACTCGGGCTCTGGAAATCAAGGCCCAGGAGTTAGGGATTTTGATTCTTCATCTCCCCAGTGGGACTTAGGAACTTCAGCCTCTTTAGAAATCGATGTCTCTGGACTTGAGCCACCAAAACTCTGAGCCACATACATATTTTTCACAGGAGAACGTTGGCTTTCCCATGTTATTTGTGATTCATGTTAAGCATACGCTTGAGGGCCTTCCTGGATTGGACTTTGAAAAATATATCTCCTGAAGCCAAATTTTCAACAGCAGCCTGTTATGGGGGAGAGAGAGAGGAAGGGAGGGAGGGAGATTAGCTCTGGCTATCCAACTTTGTCCCATCATATTTGGTATCAGAGGCCTTCTCACCTGCAAAACAAAACACACAGTAGTCAGGAACAGGGGCCCTTGACATGCCTGGTATTTTATCTTCTTTATCTTTAAGGAAGGGATATTAGTCCTCACTTCTCAGCCTAGATGGTTGTTGTGAAGATTAATTAGTTAATGTTTTACAGCACAGAAAATGTAAGGTGCTACTATATAAAAGTATTATTAAGTGCCTGCAGGGTCTTGCTGTCTAATGTGGCTGAATGGGAGAGGCTCTGAACTATGGAGATTAGGCAATTTTAGAATAGTTCTTTTCAAATTGCATTATTTTTAACTCTTTGTTGTTCTAATGTTCTCTCAATAGGGTTTAGAAATATTTACCCTATTCACTGTATTTTTATATTTTCTTTAACACTTTTAAATAAACACAAGTCCTAGGATTTTATCTGCATATAGAGTTGTATTGGCTTAAGTAAAGGTGTGATTTTACACCAATTTCATTTATCCTAATCCTTTAATTTCAATTTAAAATTAGGTTTATTCCAGTTTGGCATAAGCTGATGCAGTACAAGTTTACGATAAACTGAGATAAGCCACTCTAAAACTGAAATTAATGTGTCCACATAGGGATTTGCTCTAGTTTAAGCAAGGCTATGAATTTGAACACAAGTTTTTGTCGCATAAGCTAGAAAATAAATTTACAGCTTGCAAATGATTAAGCAGTACCTGCTAATGCACTTAACCCTGAGCACCTCTTCTCCAAAAAACTTAATTTTAATCCAGAGATAACCTACCTGCAAATACTGCCCTTTTAAAACAGGGTGAAAACATGCACGTGCTAAATCATAAGACCATGGAGTAGTTTTGGTTTGGAAGGAACCTTCAAGATCATTGTGTTCCAGCCCTTCTGCCATGGGCAGGGACACCTTCCACTAGACCAGGTTGCTCAGAGCCCCATCCAGCCTCTGAAGCAGTCAGAAATTGATCTATTTCCAATGAGAATGTGAGAAAGAGGGAATATATTTAGGGAATGACCATCCCACAGCTTGGGCTGCAGTCCTCTACCTTGCAGGAATGCCAGAGAGGCTGGAGCAGAGTTGGCCACCATCCAGCTTGAATGCTGTGTGTCTAACTGCTAACAAACTCCAAATTCACCCTTCTTGCTCAATCTTATTTGTGTGTCTGTGTGCTGCTTTGGCTGCCTCACATCCATGCCAACGTGTGCATGGACACGCTCTGGATTGCTGCTGTCCCAGTGAGTCACTCCTACCCTAATCAAAACTGTGGCCATCAGCACTGCTTTTGTCTTAACACAAGTCATTGCACAACTGGTAGACTGACAGGAGGTTGATGGAAACTCAAATGTATGCAGGGGTGTTAACAGAAAGGAAGGGAATGTGGCTTCTTCTGCTTCAAGTGCAAGAAAAAATAAGTAAAGAAAAAGAGAAGTTATAGGAAAATAGAAGGAAAATTAAATAGAGAGACAGAGAAATAATTATTTTGTTCCTTACACCAATATTAGCAATAGACACATTATGGATAAAATCAGAGAAAACACAGTGATAATTCATTTTGGTCTCCAATTTTGGATAGTATTGGGTCAAAATATATCTGATATAAAACACTTCCAAGGAATCAAAATTGGATTGCATGTGAAAAATCTATGTTTTCCTACAATATATATATTTTACTTCTCCTTAATGACTCAAATTTTTTGTTACCTGGTGTCTGTCAAGCCCTGATAAACATGATTAGCAAAACAAATAGGGTATTAAAAATTTTCCCCTTCACTTAATTTTTTATTTCACTCAAAACAGACTGAAGTTTTTATAAAATCCAAAAACTAAATTTAGGCTCTCACAACCTTATTTAGAAACTTAAGTGAGAACCTTATTTAGCAAAGATCATAAGCATATGTTTAAATTGATCCTGGTTCAGGAATGTGCTTAAGTATATGCTTTAATCTGATTAAATATGTGTTTAATGTTAAACACATGTTGAAATGCTTTGCTGAATTGTGGCCTGATTTTCAAAAGTGTTAAGTACCTTGAACATCTCATTAAGGTCAAGAAAAGCTGCATGTCTTCATGCTCTTACCCATCAAGGCATTTTCTTACATGTTTGATTTCAGATTTAGGAGCCTAGCCATTTTTTTTTAGTAAAATTTTGAACTCGGTTTTGCTGAAGATAAACACAGTAACATCTGGATTCATACCTTATCTGAACTATCTACCACTAATGAGTTTTCAAAGTTGGACTGAAGGACTGAAAACTTCAGCATAGCTTCAGTTTGTTTGGTTTTCTTTTGTTTTTGTTTTTAGAATGTAATTTTTAGTGCTCTCTGTTTCCATTTGGAAAGGCTCTGCTCTTTCCAGTCCCAGCCAACACCGAGAAGTGAAAAGTTGTGTGAAAAGAACTATTACTACTAACATTATTAAGTGCTGACAGAATTCTTAGTTCAGTACAAGACACGACTGAAGGCAGACCCTTCCTTGCACATCTTACTCACAAGTAGTCTGGATTAATTTCAAATTCCAGATGGCTCTTCAGGGTGGTTTCTATTTTATCTGAAATAGTTTTCCTTTTTCTAAGAAAAACAAAGAGATAGTTTAGATTTAGAAAGATTTTTTTTCCTCTCCTATTCTAAGATTATAACAAATTACAAATTAAAGTCCAGCCGTGTTTTGGCTTCTAAAACTTCTAAAAGTCTGCTCAATTCTATTGCTCTTTTTGTCATTGTTCTTAAGAAGAAACACTGGCTTTTAAAAAGCTTCTCACTGCATAAATAGATATGTCTGCAGGTTTTTGCATTATGTTTTTTCTTCACAAGGAACATTCCTATAACCTTCACCCACGTATTTTGATTTACATCAATAGCAGCTTTCCTCTTGACTCAGAAAAGTTTTAGATCTAACCTAAAAGCCTTTCTGCAGCTGAGCCTTGCTAAGGGGAGGTAAATCTTAACCTGTTCCCACCTGCTTATACTCAATGTTTTCTTCCAGCCCCCTCCCTTGCTAGGAAGGTATTTTTCACTTCTGGCCCAAAACACACGTGTACAAAATGTGTCATCAGGGCAGCAGCTGCCTGATGAGGCTTTGTTAAAGTGCTCTGGAGGAAAAACTCCTTCTTGCTTTTGAGCAGACCTGGGAGGTGATGTAGCTGCACCATGACACTGCTGCAGATCTACATTTGTGTGAAACCAAACTACTCATGAGCAATTCAGGCTCTGGTGTAACTGCAGTGTTTGTGACACCAGCCTGAGCCAGCTCCACCTCAGCCTGTGCAACAAGACTCCTCTCAGCCCCACTCCTTTGGTCTACATCCTTTGGGCTCTCATTTAGAGCAGGAGCCAAAGTGGGAGATGTTCCTTCTTTCTTTCTGACAGAGGCAGCATGTTCTGCTCTTAGGTTAACTCTGGAACAAACCGAGCTGTTCTCACAAGAGGGATGAGGCATTAGCCTTCAGAAGAGAAGAGCTGGGGTGGAAAGTCATATAGGAGGACCTGCACTCCTTTGTGGAGCAGAAAATAAATTCCAGAGGGAAGAAATTATCCTTAATCAGCTCTTGTGCGTAAGAGTCCAAAAGGGAGTGACTTCTTCCAGGAAAAACTCCTGTCCCTTCCCAAAAGAACAGATCAGCTAGGAAACACAATTTATCCCAAACTGTTCCCTCTGTCCTCCCTGCCCTCAAAGAGAAGGGCTCTTTGTGCAAGATACTTAACCATGTTGTACTAAGGGACAACATTTTGATTCTTTACCTTAATTAAAAGAAATTTAAAATTTGTATTTCTCAAAGCTATCATGAGGTCTTGTGGACTACAAAAGGGATGGTAAATTTTCAGGATGCAGGAATGTGGTGACAAGAATTTAGGAGTAAACTGGTACTGATTGTTACTTTGCTCCTGTGTGGGCAGAACATGTAGTGTGGCTGTAGTCCTTCAAGCAAGTTACCTAACCCTTCAGTTTGGTCTCACATAACGTTATCTAAAATATATCTTGTCTAATTGTCCAGGCTCCCTCTACAGATAATGAAGAGAAATCCATTAGGTTCAACCCAGAATTATGACATTATTGACTCATTTAATGTATGATGTCCATCTACACACATTTGGACTACAGAGGGAATTTAGACAGCTATCTCATATTAAACATTCTATTGTAGATGCCTAATATGAAATGAAGCCATCCCAAAACCTTTATCAAGAACCCTTGACTATCAGATCAGCAGAAGAATTGCTTTGGTACCTTTACTCCACCTCAGCTGATTCACAAGTTGTTTCCTTATCGGGACTTGTTTTATGTGTTCCAGATTAATGATAATCATGATAATTCTTTAGGAGATTAAGTAATCCTCACAGTCACCATGTAATAGGTAAATACAGATATCACTGGTTTACAGATGAGGAAATAGTCAGTGAGAGTTTAAGTGACTTGTTCTATCTAATTTAATCTTGTTTGGGTTAATCTAATCTATGTTTTAGAAATAAATCACACAATCACTGTGATATGTAGGCAATAGACAGTCAAGACAGTGCTGGAGACAGTACTCAGGAATTCCTAGCTCCCAGGCCTATCTTTGTCCCATGAAACTATTGCCTTAATAGCATCAAATAGTCTTAAAAGTCTCCATGAAGCATTTCTGGGTCATGTATTTTAATGCAATTGAAGTTCTGGAAACACAGCACTTCTCTTTTGCTTTAAGAGCTGTTGCTGCACAGAAGAGCTGGGTATGTGAGGAAATGGATGAGAGAACTGTGTGGTCAGTGTGATTTATCTCATTCCTTAGGAGTGTTATCTGGGATAACAGAGGATATTAATCCCTTTGAGAACAATGTGACATAAGATTCATTTTAACTCCTTCCCCTAAGAGTTACGGGGATATTAAAATGAATGAAGGAAAAATATTTGTTTGAATTATTTTATAACTTTGATTTTTAATCTTTTTTTTTAAGTGGATTTATTACTTTTTTAAACAAATTGCTCCAAACCAGGTAATATTTACTCCTAGGAATTGAAATGTTTGTGAGATGGGCTTTTATGGGCAGTGCCCTTACTGTGAAGCAAAAGCTCAGATCTGTGACTCACTTTTGATTTACACGAGAGAAAGGATGAGGTCCACTCTGCCCACGCTGGTGCCTGCTGGAGCAAGAAGGATGGAGCTTCAATTCCCCTTGCTAGCTCAGATAAAGTGCAGATATGAACCAGTCTGGAATGAATGTTTAACCTTGGGAGTATTTGCTATCTCTGGGCAAAATCTGTTTTCTTTGGGTTTTTTAAGTGGTTGGTTAAAGTTGGTGGTTTTTTCTGGGGAAATGGGAAAATGTTTTGGAATCTTACAAAGAATGTGGAGGAGGGAACAATTGTTTTATTCATTTAATTCAGTTGGTAACACAGATCTGACAGATATACATTGGAAGGGAGCATGTTATACTATGGTTCCCCAAAATATAGGGTGTATTTGGAGAGGGAAATGCAGTTTTCAGCCTGGAAATCATCTCCATTCTCAAATAAACAATTTCTCCCCTGTTCAGTTTTTGCTCGGGGTACAGCCAGTGCGGCCTTCTCTGATTAGTTCTATCTCGGAGGCACGGGGCAATCACTTCTCCACAGAAACACGTTCTACCTCTTTCAAAGCCTCTGGTTAAATTTTTATCTAAGTCATCAGATTTAGCAATTTGTAACTGATCTAATCTCTCTGCAAAATCCTTGCTCACCGAAACTGTATCCAACAGCTCTTCACTGTAAACCTTGTTGTTCATATAAAAATAGAACCGCAAATTATGTCAGTGTCTTTTCTTTATTCTCTCTCTCTCTTTTTTTTTTTTTCAACTTCTTATGACCTATCGCCCTTTCTTTTAACCTAAATCAAACAGATTTTCAGATTGGCTTAACAATAACACTTTATGAATCATATCACCAATTGCCAGCTATGATACAGTGAAACAGCTAATAATGTATAATTAACATTATAGGCAAGTAATGAATCACATCATCATTGCTGACTGTCTACCACATTATTAAAAAGATAGATATAACTAATCACAACTACTTTTTTATTTTCTTTCCTCCTTCCCCCAAAGTGCTGTGAGAGGAAAAGGAAATTCCAGTTGTGCATGTAAGCTGTTATTTCCATCAAACAACATGATTCATCAAAATGATTGCAATAATCACTTACATAGGGAAAAATCTAAGACAGGTAAATATGTTTAAGGCTTCTGTAATATCATATGTACTGTCAGCATGTGCATTCAAACAAGCAATTTGCTGAGACCAAAAATATCTATGAGCAGAAGGAATAAAAAAATTCAGTCAAAAAGCCACATTCACGTACCCTGCAATTTGGAAAATTATTAGAATTCACCTTGTTTAGCCTGGAGGGAAGGAGATTTGGGGGGAACTTCCTTGCTCTCTACAACCACTTGACAGGAGATTGTGGGCACCTGGGGGTCAGGCTGTTCTCCCAAGAAACAAGCCATAAGACAAAATGAAATAGCCCCAAGTGGTGCCAGGGGAGGTTTATATTGGGTAATAGGAATAATTTCTTCACCAAATGGGTTGTCAGGTATCAGAACAGGGTGCCCAGGGTTGAGTCACCATCCCCAGAGGTGTTTAAGGCATGTAGATGTGACACTTGGGGACGTCGTGGGCTTGGCAATGCTGGGTTAATGATTGGGCTCTTAGAGGGTTTTTTCAACCTGATTGATTCTGTGATTCCCAGATTCTCCAGGCTCCAGCGTGCAGTAGATGTTCTCTAAGAAGTTGACACAGACAATCCTAATACCTCCAGGTTTAAAGCCTTATATTTTTCTCAAGTTAGGCAACATACTCTAACAGCCTGTTTCATATCTTCTGTACGAAATTACCATATACTTTTATGGCTTTATTTTTTACTTTTTTTTTTTACTTTTTTTTTTTTACTTTTTTTTTCCTTTTGCCCCAGTTTTTTTCAGTTTTGTCCAATAAATCTATATAGATCTCAGCATCAACACAGTATTTTTTCAGCTCATGTTTCATTGAAAATAGTGATGATATGGTGGAAATCTTCTCTTCCTGCTCTCCCCACACAGTTCACCTTTTGTTGCAAATGGATGAAAGTCATCAGAAGTTCTGTCAAAGTTATTAATACATTCCAAACTGGCATCTGAGGAGAGCCATGTCAATAAAGCCCTATATAATACATGCACTAAGCCAAGTGAAGAGTGTCTGCCATGCAGTGTCAGTGACCTGTTTGCATCATTCATCTGGTCAGTGGAGGAGCAACAACTAAAGGTAATGATAAAGCTGCACAACATTCACTTTCACTGACCCTTAAATGCAACCCAGGAACTCACCTTGTTAAGACTATTTACACAGAAGTTGAACAGGGATTTATATGGAGAGAATCAGGGCCTTTTCACTCCTTTGTATGGTCTCAAGCATTATAATGAATATTCTTCAAAATACGTATCTTCCCACCATCTCTCACATTTGGAAATATACTTATTTTGCAAGTAGGTAGACAATAAATCCCTTCTTGACAGAAGTCAAGGTTATTGAATGAGGTTTTCTGTTTCTGTGGCAAATGTTTTTGATAGCAAACTAACCTTTTCCCTAAACATTTTTATTGTTGCTGTTTTCAGGTTCTTTTGTTATATTAATATTCTAGTATTTTTGTCCTTATTTTCTCCTCCAGTTTTCACTTCTTCCTTCTGAGCAATTCTTCCCCTACCTTTATTTCTACTGTGGTAATGAAAAAAACTAGAAACTTTGGATGAGGTTTACTGAGTTAATCATCATAGTCTCACTTTTTTGTAATGGAAACACCTGCAGATGGAAGATCCTTGATTTAGCTCTTCCAAAGATGCCTATAGCTGTCCTTTGAATACAGAGTATGCCTATGGCAACTGGTGTAAGTGTAAATACATGAAGTTAAATGACAGCAAATACCACCCAGAAATGAAAACTTGAAATAAACTTGATATTCCCTTCTCCTTTGATACTTCCCCCCCTCCTTTTGCAAACCAAAGTATAAAAGTGGATAAAACATGAGGGAAGAACTTGAAAAATCACCTGCATTCAGGTTGTTAAAGAAAACCTGGGTACAAATGCTTTTGAAGATTTCCTTTAGCTCCACGTCTTAAGATCCTAATAACAGTAAGAAACTCAAAGAGAAACTGCCACAAAAACTCAGTGTGTAAACATCAATTCCATATAGCCCAGCAGAGTTGTGTATGACTGATTCCTGCACATTCACCAGCAGTTAGAGGGGTCAATCAGGAGCAGGAAGTGAACTCATTTTTATGTTTAAGAGTTTAAGAACGCTTGAACATACAAGACTCGCTTCCTAAAAGTTTATACTGACCACGTGGAAGACACAAAATATAAAGAAAATGGGAACAGGATCCTGAGTTGGTGTTACAGCAGTTGGGCTGCTGAGCTGAGCAGGAGCAGGTCTGGATTACGACCTCTGTTCCCAGGCTTGTTTATGTATTTTACATTAGGCAGTCACTGAATAAAATAAACCTGGGAGCTGTGCCAGGGGTTGTCCACACCCAAACAGTTGCAGAATTGGGACCTCGGTCTTTCCCACAGATGTGTTTGTCAGTTTTTCCAAGCAAAAAAAAAGTAAAATATCCTCCTATATTGTCAGTCACATTTTTGTCCCCAGTAGCATTTGAAACAACATAAATAAGAGTGTTTATTTACATTATTATGTGAATTATTTTCCCCATTGGTAACATTTTTAGGTATTTTGTTGATATTGTCCCCATTTCCTGGGCTATTTGATAGATATGTTGATATCATTCCCATTTCCTGGGCTATTTGTCAGATATATTTTTCCTCTTGAACTACAGAGTAATTTATTGCTTCACAGAATTATAACTTCCAAAACCCAAACTAACTCTAGTGACATTTTCCTTTAAGAGGAGCCTCCCACACGTTACCAAATTGCACTTCAATATGTCTCACTGAATTCAAATAGCATTTCTGGTATTGGTCAATGTACAATTGAGTTGCCTGCTGGGAAAAAAAATCAAGCTGGTATAAGTGTCAGTTTTGAAGTAATAATTATAGTTTTATGCAGTAACGTATTTATTATATTATCAAATTAATACACCTTTTAGCATGTCAGGGTCTGTGGGTAATTATAGTTTAGCATTGTGGTAATAATTTGTATGATTTATGTTACCTATGGAGCAGAACTGAAAGCCAAAAAGCTGTCTGGCATAATTACTGTTAAGAGGTAAGATCAACAGATATCCCCAGCCAAAAGAACACAGCCCTAAGGGTAGCAGACTCAAACAAGGAGAAGTCACCTCAGGTATTTGCTTTGCAGCTTGCCTTTTCTCACCTGAGAGACGGCCCACCCACTATTCCAGGCTGTGTTAGCAGGAATTGGGTGCTTTTATGTTGCTACTTTCCACTGATCTTGAAGTTCTCATTTTAAATTGAGACATAGGAAAGTGGTAGAGAGGGACTCTGCAAGACCTAACTCTTCTGAAATGTGGAGAAAACGGTTTTCTGTGAGATGAAAGTGAGTGAATTGTTGTGGTTTCTCTACTTTCCATTGATTTGGGCACAGAAAATAAATTTTTTGTGTGCCTGTGCTCTTGCTTTTCTTATTTTTTGTTCTAAGTGCTGTGCAAACAGAACAGAAATAGTCTTAACACGAAAAGTCTATGCAAAGCTAATTCTATACAGTTAAAATTTATTACAGTTAAAGCAGATTCATGAATGACTTAGCAGCTTGACTAGAAATAGGCTGAAAGTTACTGCATGCTCCCCCCAGTTTCTGTGTATTTATGCAAATAAATGCATAGAAATGCAAAGAGTACCCTCATCTCCTTTCAAAGCTCGGACCTCCTCTGGAAAATACTTTGCACCTTTTTTCCCTCCTGAAACAAGGTTTTCAGCATTTTGCTTAAATAGAAATATCTCGGGAACTATCTGAAAGTTTTGCCACTAAAATCATGACCACACTGTCCAGTCAAAACTGTAAAAGTGTCTTGCTTCCTTCTCCCCTTCCTCCTCAGCATCACCCTTCCAACCAGAAAATGAACATCTGGCATCTTGCTCTATGAAGGTTGCAGACTCAGGCCTCAGATGATGAAGGCTAGGAACAAAGGCCAAGATCCACAAAGCTATTTAAATACGTAATTCTAATTAATTTATATGTGCCTGATCCTGAAAACATTTATGTATGTACTCAACTTTCACTGGCCCTGTGATCTTCCTGGAGTCAAAGACATTACTCACCTGCTAAAACAGAGGTTTGTGAATTGAGGTTCAGTGAGGAAATATCAAATGGAGAAGGTCCTGCCAGCAAGTCCCTCATTTATTAAATTCCAGCATGTCACAAATTTTCCCTGGTTTTTGGGAGGAAGAAGTTGTTCTTTTCCTCCCTATTCTCATGCCTCTTTATTTCTGGAACTCTGTCCTACTAGAGAGAAAAGTAGCAGAAAACCCCCAGGTCCTCACTGATCCTGTTCTACATTTTCCATGTCAACACCTACTGGCTGTGAAGGGTCTAGAACCAAGCTTGAGAGGATATGAAGGTGGAATTCACTTCACACAATGTTATATATAAAAAAGTTAAATGTCCAAATATGAGCTAGGCTCTCCTCAGAGGTGGCAGACACACATGGGGACCTCCAGGGAGTGGGTCACCCAGTCTCTCTCAGATACTTGTGATGGGATAAGATGAATTACACTGTGCAGATGCTCATTTCTCCCCATGAAGGGAGCTTGGAGTGACGAGTCAGACTTGGTTGTTTAGTTTTAAGATGTCCAATTTAGGGCAGATGAATTTCACCTCAAAGGCTTGGAGTGTTTTCCTGAAACTCAAACCAGCCTTTTGAAGTTCCCTCTTCATCCTTATAGAACACAGGTGTGCCAATATCCAATTTCTCATGTTTTTAATTCTATAGGAATAAAGTTATGTGTGTCTGTATGTGTATGTATATATTTAATGGATACACTGTCAAGTTGACCTTCAGAAATAATTAAAACATATTTTAATCCTGATTCATAATGTTTCTCTTGGAGGGACCCCGAGGAAGGTACTCTCCTCCAAGGAGGCAGCTGGTGGAATTCTGCCCACTGTGCCACCCTTACACAACAAATGGGAGCTTAAGCAGCTTTTTGGCCACCCTACAGCTTGATAAGGCTGCTGTGCTGTATGGGGGTAATTAATATAAGACCTCCTTCACTTGGGCAACTGTTATGCCTTTATCTTTGTTTACCTTCTGGAACTACTTCATCTGATGAATGTCATTAGCTATTGCCAATAGTTATGTAATATCCCATGGCATGATCCTAATTCCAAGCTAGCCATTGAAGCTCTGAGGAGTGGAATTAGTTCTTAAATGTGTATTCACACAGCCTGAGATATCCATACCTTCAGATATACCAGATATACCTTTAGATAAACCAGAATGATAGAGTTGTAAACAGTCTGATGAGGCAGAAATGACGGAGGAATTTGAATGATCAAGGAATTAGAATGATTTAGCAGTAGGCCCTATTATTACCATTTCTTTATTTTCCATGGTTGTTAAATATCTTTCCCATGTGTTTTCCTTACTTGGAAGAAGCAGAAACTTGAATGGAGGAATTGCTTGGCTGAGGAATAATGTTAACATAATGGAGCACATCAAAGCTGAAGCAGCCAAGTCAGTGTAAGTCATTTCACAAGCCCAGTGCATGTGGGTGACTCACAGAGCAGAATGGAGCTGGTTGGTCAGGGTGCTTTATAAAAACAAACAAACAAAAAATACTCAGTCCCAGACAGAGAATCCCATCGTGCTTTGCCACGCTAATTTTTAAAGAAACACATAATTATTTTGCTACCAGTGATGTTGCCCAGGCATGAGGGACTTTGAGGTGGTCTCAAATCAGGTCAAAAACCCTGTTCCTTAATAACTGAGCTCAGATGCTCTTTCCAGCACTCACTGTCTATTCTGGGAGATAGGATGAGTAACTTAACCTTATTTCCTCAAGTAATAATCAGAATGATATGTTTAATGGGAATAATAATTGTCTCACCTGCCTGACAGGGAGAAGGTGCTGGGAGAATTAATTAGTTTGTGAAGCACTTTGAAGATAAGTGCTACGTTATTAATAAGTAAAACCCACTGCACTTAGATACAACTTGCAAGTGATTGTATTATATTACAGTGCTTAGATAACACAAAGATAGTTGCCTTAGAAATACCAATAGATGATAGAGAACGTAAGAGATAGATAATCACCAGATTTCTTGTGTTTTCATTTTGTCTCACAGTTTCTACTGGCTTAATGATATTTAGGTCCTAAAAGATGTTCCAGTAATGGAAATTATTGCCTGTATTTTAAAGATGTTACAGAGAAAGGAAAAGTGGTGGGGAATGGTGAATAAATATGGCTCAAGAATGAAAACAAAATGACCTCTCCAAAGCCTCTTCCAACCCTGTGATGTGTAATCTTTAAAAATAGTTGATTAAACTCCACTCAGATCATTGAGTACAATCTGCTCACTGAGATTGTCTACCATGAGTTGGAGTAGAGTTCAGGGGAGGAGTGAATAGTGTTCACTGAAGAGCAGCACTGGCAATGTGTGAAAACTGGCAAGAACCAGTCACCTCTCAGATATAATTAAGTCACTGAGTAAGGAAGTTTAGTAACTTCTGGGTCAGCCATGGGATCCTGTAATGTGAATTAACACTCTGGTGGTGAGAGCTGCAGGGTATTTAACATCTGGAAGACTGACAAAATCTTCTTGGAGGAAAATCAGTAAATACATGAAAATAAGTGAGTGAATGTAGAATTATTCTTAGCTTTGATTGTGAAGGGAGGCCACTGGCCTATAAAGAATAAAAATAAGTGGAAAGTTAAATCTCAAAGGAGGAAGGTAAGACAAGTGTTGGTAATGAAGGCTCCTGATTCTATCCAGGTGCCCTGAGTCTTTCTTGTGAATGAGGAAGTCCTTTATCAGTAATATGGAATTTTTTGTCTCCATGTGGCATTGCATTATTGTGCTGTCATTGAAAAGTGTCCATGACATTTACAATGCAACCATATTTAAGCTTTCCATCAAGCCAACATCTCCAGGTGGACAAACAAAGAATTATGTAGGAAGGAAGGAATCAAGGTTAGAAAAGATCTCTAAGATCATTAAGTCCAACCATTAACCCAGGTCCACCACTAAACTCTGTCTCTAAATACCACATTTACATGTTTTCCAAAAACCTCTAGGGATGGTAATTCCACTACTTCCCTGGGCAGCCTGTTTCAATACCTGGCCACTCTTTCAGTGAAGAAATATTTTATAACATCCAATCTAAACCTTCACTGGCATGCCTTGAGGGCATTTCCACTTGTCCTATCACTTGCTACCTGGAATTAGAGACTAATCCCCACCTCACTACAACTTTCTTTCAGGAGAGATAAATGGAGGGCTTCATGCAACTGGTGAAGTCGACTTCCAGTTTTGAGTGTGATGTGGAGCTTCTGAATCCTTCATAACCTCTTCTAATTTCTTAAAAAAAGACATATTAAATGTATCTATTTAAATATATAGAGTGAATAATATGAAACTACAAGACCTACAAAATTAGGATAATGCTGGAAACTATGGGTACTCGGACTTGCATAGAGACAAGAGGGATATCCTAATCCTCTTGTTCCTAAAAATCTGGATAGAAATGGGCTTTTCCTTGGCTGTGCAATGCAGGACCTATGACACCACCTCAGCAGCACTGGCAGCATGCAGGAGAGGGCAGTGCCATACCCAGACAATGACAACTCAATTTTCTTTGAAAACAGGGAGACTGGAGGTCATAAAAATCAACCAAAAGCCATTTCTTTTCCATTTTCTGATGAATATGGGGGTGTAGCTGCCATCAATGTTAATGAGTGATCACGTGCATTGGAAGAAGAACATCCTCTTTTGTGAAGACAAGATGAAAGCTTTTTGTAAATATGACCTACTGGTGAAAAAGGCATCCGTTCAGATCAAACCTATGGGTTTATACTGATGGGTTAGATTTTTTTTTCTTAATACAATACATTTTGTTAAGAAGAAGGATTAAAGTATTTGCCAAAATGATTTGTGTTGACAAAATGGCTTAGTACATTTGGCAGATTTATTTTATGAAGCAGAATAAATTAAGGTGTCTCGTAAAAAATGTGGGTTATATCCAGTGAAACAATTTCAAGTATTTCAGAAACTCTATTTTTATTCACTTTGCAAACGTGCTTAGTTGAACTGCCAGTCACTGTTACATTTCCATTTCCAAGCAATTAATTAAAATCCCAAATCAGGTTTTTTCTTGATCATGCCAGCAGGAGTTGGTTGCCATGGTAATAGGACGATCAGTAGCATTTGGGAGGGAGGCAACAGAGAAGAAAACATTCTGCATTTGGGCTTTTATTGTTGAAACATAAGTGCAGGTCTGGAGGAGCGTTCTGGCTCATCTGTGCCAGCCTGTGGCCCCGATGATGATGGCTGGAAGTGAGAGAGGGTTCTCAGGATTATGTTATTGTCAAGGATATCATTTTGTCCAATGTAGAAATCATTAGTGAAGCCTTTTCAGTCCCACAGTCTATAGGTTGCAATTGTGAATGCAGCTGATCACAGAGAGTTTCAGCAGTGGTAAGGAGGATTTTTCTGTCTGTAATTACCCACATTTGCAGAGAGCTATCACATGTAATGGGTTTTCTCCCCCAAAGGCCTGAAAACCTTTAGATTTGAAGCTCATTTTCAGACAATACACAAGATCCATGGTGGTTTATAAAGCCATTTCATATATAGGTTTAAGAAAGGATTAATAGCGTAGTTAGTATTGCAAGGTTTTATGGGTTGGTGTCAGGACAGGTGATTAGGAGGAGAATGTATGGCAAACAGAGAAGGAGGAAAGGGGCAACAACTTCTTCTCTGAAGCAAGAGTGGAAAACTGAGTCCTTCCTGAAGGAGGGAACAGGTCCAGCATAGGGCTGAGGGACACTTTAGTATTATCTAGTGGGTGGCACTCTCACCCATGGTATGGGGCTGGAGCTAGATGGTCTTTAAGGTCTCTTCCAACCCAAGCTACTTTATGATTCTGTTATGATTCAGAGGAGGAACTGCATGTGATTTAACAGCCATTTCTATTGCATGAAGCCAAACTTTCTTGCAGCAGCAAGAAATGTGCCATGCCCATCAGATGCAATGCAAACATCCTACTGGAGCTGGTAGAAATATTCCCATGGATGCCTCTGGGCTTGGGGTCAAGCATGTGTGTCCAGGGATTCACTTAGACCAGCAGACAGTTCATCTCTGAATGCTGGCCTCTTTTCTGACTTGGCTGCTAAGATGCCAAATCTGTTCTGCCTTTTGATTTGATATGACATTGCATGCTGACCTCTTCATCAGTACTATTAACTGTTCCCCTCTCAGGTCTGAGCCAGCTCTTTCCAGCAAAGTACCCCCAGGACTTCCCCTTCGATGTGAATATTTTTAACACAATTCAGGGAATTTTGTTGCTCTTGCATGCTTGTTCAGTTGTGTCTGAGTTGAACAGCATCTGCATAGTCATGACAAAGGTTGGGGGAAATAGCATTTACCTTGTTCATCATCTGAGGAGAGGCACTAACCAGGGGCAAACCAGCCAAATTCCACACTGGTTAGCACAGTCACACTTGTGGGTGCCTGAGAGTCCTTTTCAGCATATGTCCTTGTGACAGACATGGAAAAACAACCATTTCATCGGACCTTGGTGTTGGAATTGTTGAGCTGCTGAGTGTGTGGCAAGGTAGGATAGTGCCAGTGATTCCCTGGATCATTAAACCACATGAATGCACAGGAACACAGCGTGTCACATATGGTGCTTGTTAAGCCCCCCATGAAATCAGGAGATTGGTAACAGAATTACAACATGCTTAGGGTTATAGGTCATGCACCAAATTTCATCCTTATGTATTAGCTGGAGATTAATCTGAAAATAATTAGTAAAGAATCCAGATATTAAAAATGAAAGATTTTGAGAACATTGGGATTTCATGTCTTACTGCAGCATAAAATTCCCATGTGAGAGAGAATCTGAAAACATTGCCTGATGGCCTAATGCTTGTGTTGGAAAGGAGAGTGACTTTAATAAAGCTTTTTGACAAGGTCTTCACTCAGCTGTCACTTCAGAAGAGCTTCACCTCATCCTGAGATTTTCTTGCCTTGTGCTTGCACTGTCTTTGTAGGGGCTCATTGTGGCTGGGACCCGAAGGAGTTCAGATGGAGTTAAAGAGGCCAACAAGGGATTTATTGATTTGGATATATCAATTTGCACTAGTCCAAACAAGTTTGGTTCAGGGTCCCACAAACTCTAAGGGCAGAAGGGCAAAAGCTGATCTTTTGATCTTCTATGTAGTGGGATGTAGTATAATGTAAAGATTCAAGGGGTTCTCTGGTGTCTCAACATGGGAGGAGGGGATTTGAGAATTATTACTTTCTTTGTCTTTTCCACCCTGAAGAACTTCAGAAAACTTTCATTATATATAAAAAAATAAAAATCCTTATTATTATATGCTGACCCCATTCTGTTGTTTTCCCTGGCATTGATCTAACTCTTTGGTGACCTCAAGCCCCCAGCTCACATCCAGATATCTATCTATAGAAATCTAAAATCTGGGGGCTCTAGGATGTAGATTAAGATACCTGAATTAGATAAAATGACTCATAACTACATCCTTGGTGCCAAACTTTGGAGAACAAATCTGCTTTCAGGTTGCATGAAGAAAGTGTGCATTATTATTTGAAAGCCCCCCATAAATCTGAGGTATCTACATGAGGCTGGAAGAGATTCCCTTTGGAGAGGCAATTGGAGATCAAATAGGTATTGGATTCCAAGCACACCTCAGATGACCCTTGACACTGTGAGTCAAACTTTACGTAACTCAATTAGACAAGATGCAGCTTTCACATTGTTGAATTTTGGTGAACTGAGCTTCACCCTCACTATTTTATGCATAAAATTATGTGAAATGGGGTCCTTTTTGAGAAGCCAGAATTCGCTGCCAATCTGAGGTTAGCAAGAAAAAAAAAGTTGATTGAACCAAGCAGGAATTTCACTATGGTGAGATTTTCAATCCAATGATATCTCTATTTATATATAGACTCTTGTTTTTATTTTTTTTTCAGTTTTAAAAAAATTCCTTCTTTTATTATTCAGAATATTTTTAAATATGTTCAAACACAGAGATGTCTTGAGAACTAGCATTTTTAATTCTCTTCCCTTCTTTTCATTCAAATGCTGCAGCTAGTCAAGCTGAAATCATCTTTGGAGAACCTTTATTATTTCACTATTACTTCTGCTCAACAACAGCTATTTTTCAGCAAGAACTGTAAAACTGCAAAGACTTTTAGCAAACCATTATGCCAACACCGTTCTGAGGAAAAAGAGCAGTTGAATATTTCCCTTAATATTTCTAAAAGTCCAAATGTCCAAAAATTGCTTGCAGGCTTTCACAGAGGCAGACCTGACTGAACAGATGCCAGAAGAGATTTGCTCACTAAGGTGGAGATGGAAAACAGTTTTTCACTGGAGAAATTACAGCAGTACTTTGACCACACTACCCAAGCGTGGGTATTGCAAGGTGGCCAATTCTCACAGTGGGCAGAGGATAAAGGAATGGCTTACTCAGCTAGAGCAAGACAAGATTGATGGAAATAAAGTTTTAGATGACAACCTGAAAATGAAGTTGATCTAAAAAGGGATGCGCCTCAAAAGACTGAAATTTCCTATGTTCTCGGTAATAAAAAGCTATTAACAAAGCATTTTTAAGAGTATTTTATCTGGTATATCATGGAATAAAGATCTAGATATAGGCAGTAATTAAAGATCAACTTTGATTTTGATAATCCTTTTTAATTGCTTTTTTAATTGTGAAATTTTAAAACATTTCTGTGAAGTGCTCTGTGGAAAAACGCTGATGTAGAGAGATTAACTAATCAAGATCGCTCTATTCTGCTTGAATAACTAGAAAGGAACTTTGAGTGGGGAAGTGTAAAATAAATCTTCTAACTAATGTATGGCTCCATGTAATCTCATCTCACCTTCTGGGAACAATGTATAACAAATTAAGCTTGGATCATGAAATGTCATACAAATCTGGCAGTGAGATTTCATTTGGAGAGAAGAACTGCTATTCTCTTGGTTCTTAACAGCCATAGAAAATTTCAATTACGTGAGCATCTTGACAAATTCTACCTCCAGGGTATAGAGGGTTTTTAAAAAGTTTTCTGTAACCAGCTACGGTGTCCCAAAGAACAGTGACTGGTTTTACCATCTTCAGTTGTACCTATTTGCAATTTGCCTCATGGATAAGAAAAGAGCCTTGATAGAAGATGTGCTTATAAAGTAAAATAATAATAGAGTAATGTTTATGTAATATAGCAAACATCCTCAAATGAAGCAGTAAAGTAAGGATACTGTAATAATAGCAAATAATCTTGTTTTGTCTTCTTCAAAATCTGATTAAGTCATAAAGGACTGTTTATATATACCTAAAGTTGAACATAATTTGATCATTAAGAATGGAATAAGTAAGGTGACAGAGAGAGAGGAATACAGAGTGAAACAAATTGAAAATTTATACAAAAGTGATGGGAGGGAGAATGAAGTAGATGAAGGAGAAGAGAAATATTGTAACATAAAAATATTTACATGATATATACCATATATATATTTATAGTAAGATTCGTTTTTGCATCTGATTCTTCCATTTCTTTTATATAAATTTGGTAAAAAAAAAAGATAAAAGAATATATGGGTAATCATGGCTGAGAATCTGCAACCAACCACAAAGGCCTTTTGCCTCTTCATCAAGAACAGCCCTGTGAAAATTCTGCTTATGTGAGGTTGCAAAGTGGTGATGCTGCAGGAGACAGATGCCCTGATTTTTATTTAAAAGGTGACAGGATGACTTGGCATCACAGCTTGAAAAGAAAGCAAATTTCTAGTGTAAGACAAGAAGGGTTAATAATTGCAAAATATAAGTTAATAGTGCAAAAATGTGTACATTTCAAAGAGATTGATCCTGAGATCATGTAAAGAAAAACAGAGAAAACTCTTTTGGTGATGGACAGAAATGGGCTGTGGCAGATCATCAACAGTCTCAAGGAAAAACACACAGGAGGAAAATTCTGTAAAATTGGTGGTCAAAAATAGGGTTTATTTTGGACAAAATTATATTAGCATTACTACTGTGGTGTCTGCTTTCTCAGGGAGTTGTTATGAACAGCCATGTAGTTGACCCTTTCAAAAAAGACACAGAAAAAGAGTTGGGTGGCTCCTTCTATGTCTGTCCTGCTCTTCCATGTGCAAATCAGTCTTACCAGGTTTCACCCTTTTCCAGAGAAGATTTGACATGTCAAAGGTTTATGTCATGTGAATTCCAGTTTCCGAGCTTACCCTCAATAAAGCAGAAATCACAACCCTGCTGACCCGTGGCTTGGTGGAGAGAAGATGCTCAGGTCCTGAAGTGTTGGGGAATACATTGGTCCCTCAGGTCTGAGTAGGCAGAACTACCAAAATTAACTAAAATTTAAGTTCAAATTTTGAAAATTACGTATCCAAATTGGTCTCAAACCTATTCAATTCACCACTAATTCAGGAATTATTCCGTGTGTGTCCTGTAAGCAGAGCACAGAAGCCACTGATGTGGTGCTTTCCTGCCTGTCTTCCTTGAATCCCAAAGACTTTGCCTGATGAGTGGCTTGGACTAAATTGCTCATGGCTGGGGAAGATGATCTCCCTCTCAAGTATTGCATGTAGACTTCTAATAAAAACAAGTGCAGCATTCTGCAAGCAAACAAACTCACACCAAACCTCAAATATTGTAATTATTTGAAGCATCAACAGACTTTTAGTTTTCGTTGGTAAAATGGAGAAGCATTCATTATTAATTAAGCAGCTAATTTTCTCTTGTTCCATGAAAGAGGGAGAAACAGCTAATTGTGTTTGAGATTCCCTTCAGCATAATTAGATGCAGGCAAATAGATAATTCCCTTGACACCAATGGCAGGCATCAGACTCGTTTTAAAGCAATCACTTCATTTGCGAATATCACACCTGTAGTAATTAGGTAAATTTATCTCATCCTCCCAAGGAATTATTTGTGTAACACAAGGATTACCTTGAAAAATGGACAAAATCAAAGACCATTTGTAAAAACAATAAAATAATCTCCATTATTAGTAATAATATATTCTATTTTAATTTTCAAATATAAAGTTAAATTACAATGACAAAAATTAGGTCGTGGGATTCAACTATGTTTGATAAGAGTAACTCCATCATGAGAACTTCATAATGAAAATTAATTTATAGACTAGAGCAACATTCATCAGAAATTAAGTTTTAAATTAAGTGTTTTCCTGTAAATATAAACAATTGAATTTCATAATTCCTGAATAAAACTTTTTTCTTTTTTCTTTTAATTTTTAATTTCTTGTCAATATGCATACTGTAAGTATACAGTGTAAAAGAGCGTGTAAAAATCAAATTTTGATCAGCTTAACATGCATTTTTTGCAGGGAGTTTTTCTTTACAGTTCAGAAAAAGAAATTTATTCCTTATTTGAAAGAACTTCATTAACCTTCAAGTTAAGATACCTGTATGTGTGTGTGTGTGTCTGTGTATACATACAAAGAGAAAGATGGAGAAACAATTCTAATGACAGAAAAAGATGTCCTTATGTTCATAAGATTTTAACTGTCACAAACTCAGTTGTACATTTAAATCACTCAGCTGAGTAAATTGGAGGATAAGTGGAGGTCAAGATGTGTTTGGGACAGCTTAGTGCATGTCAAAAATTGCATTTCCTGCTAGACTTTAGATTTCAGGAATTTTTTGTATTGGTATTTGATAACATATACGATCACTTTAAATAATAGCTAGGAATTGAGAAAAAAATATTATTAGTGTATTATCCTGTACTAATGAACAATATTTACCAACTGAAACCCGTACCAGTAGCTAGAAAAATGAAAATAAATATCTGTTAATAAGTGATCAGAATACTTCCACCAAAAATATTGGTGGAAATATTTTTAAAAAAATCTAAATATTGGTGGTTGGGGAAACAGCTTGGGTAACAGAACGGATGCACAGCAAATTCATTCCTGTGTCTTGGAATCAGTGCACATTAGATAAGTAAATATTTCTCAGTCCTGTTGTAGCCTTGTCTGTGTTTTATGACAATCTGACTTGGAAGAAATAGTGAACTAGACTGTTAAGAGTATTAAATGTTGTTGATCCATCAATTAGATTTTTGCAATTTCCACCAGCCAAGAATCCATAATTCCAGCATTATGGTAATGTTAAATCAAATATATCCCCAAAATAAGTACTACTGAGAGAAGAGAAGAAAGCTTTTGTGTGTTTTGTCTTTTTTTTTTTTGTAAGTAATTTGCAACTATTAACATTTATAATCTCTCCAAAATGCAATAAAGAAAAGAAAAAGAAGAACCAGATGTAGAAGATTCTCTGACAACAGAGAACTTTCACAAAGTTACGGAAGAAAAAGAGGTTTAATCTCATGAACTTCAAATGAACAATAACTAATGTCACCTGATAGTCTTTTGCTGATCTCAATGGGATTTGAAGTAAGCTTCTGGAAATAAATATCTTAACACAGTACAAATACGAGGAGCTTTCAATTTAATGAGAGAAACAAAAATCTCCAGAAAAAGTATTTTCAGCTTGGATTAATCCAAAAGAATTTATTTTCTTTTTGTGTGTGAAACAATTCTACAGTTTTAGTGGACAAGTGTTTTGTCCAATGCCTTATGTTTGGCTTGTTTATTATTTATCCTCCTTTTAAGATTCTCCCTGACGCAAGTTAATCCCTTTGTGAAATGCCATTTTGAAGTACAATAATAAGATGATTTACTTTACTTTTTATTTCAGTTCCTTTTGCACTCCCCACCTTATCCTCCCTGAAGTTATTTTGAATTCTACAGAAATTTGTTCTATTTAGTGCAGTTATTACTTCCCATATATTTCTCCCCTTTTTTTTTTTTTTTCACATAGACCCCCCCCACTTGACTGTTTATCAAAATTATTGTGTTCAATGAAATCAGAACTTTGAGATAGGGTGGAGACAGTCTCACCCTAAGACCAAGTTGGGACATGGCCAGTGTATCTACTCAGACCTTAAAATCTGGAGGCATTTCTGGGTTTAATAACATCTATACAGCCAATACATCCCACCTCTACCACCAAGATCTGAGTCTCGTAAGACAGGTCCAAGTCAAACTTACCCCATAAATATAAATACAAGCTTTGCCACAACGTGTTTCACTAATACAAAACAGCCTCCCCAATCATTCATCACTTGCAATGATACACACAGGTGCTGCAGTGAAGTGCAGCTGTCGATAAAGGCTGATGCCAAATTATTTTCCTGAGGTGAGTTGGCTTTCACTTAGGCTGAGTTTTTGTTTTCTTCTCTTCTCTTGTTTTTTTTTTTTTTTTTTTTTGTAAGAAAGTAGGGAAGAGGAGAAGAGGTGAGATATAAATTATTTTTATCCTTTTAATTGAAATAATTTTTATCTGTTCTTTTAATCATAGCAAATGCTTCTGGTCATTCAGTAGTTTGTGAGGCTGCATTCACTTTATGAAAATATGTTGCTGTTTGAAAGTGCTGAGAATCTCAGGTTAAAAATGAAACCGGAGCTGCCAAGATTTGAAAACACTGGATATAACTTTCGGTTTTGGTTTTGATTTCCCCCCCACACCCTCCTCTCTATTGTACATTGGGACAGGTATTTTGAAATTTTGAGGCAAAATGCTGATGTCCGTCTGCACGTGTATGATGTTTCTGGGACTCACCAGGAATGGAAAGAATCTAACTTCAAGTCCTCTTCTTGTGAGATCTAGAGCTCAGTCTCATATTTCCACAGTCCAGATAAGAACCAGAAAAACAGAGAACTGGCTGAGTTCCTGTGACAGTGACAGTGACAGTATGGAGGCAGGTGTCTCTCTGAACTTGCCATTGAAGTGCTTCCATTTTCTATAAATAATTAAACAGTCATTAAGACAGAGACTTAAAATATGATCTTGCATGTGATCTATACAGAAGCATTAACTACTTAACCAGTTTGTCTCCTTGTTCCAATGAATATTTAATTATTTAATATTAACTGTAGACAAATTCTCCTCGACTTTCTGTGCGGAGCAGTGTTGTGGTCTAAGCCAGCAGGCAGCTGAACACCACTGACCTGCTCACTCAGTCCCCCTTTGTGGGATGGGGGAGAGAATTGGGAAAAAGGTAAAACTCATGGGTTGAGATAAAATTTAACACAACAGAAAAGGAAGGGGAAATAACAATGATTATAACAGAATATAGTGATGCACAATGCAATTGCTACCATCAGCTGACTGATGGTCAGCCAGTCTCTAAACAGTAGCTGTCACTCTTTTTATTAAAATACCTCAGGAAAGAATGAATTTGTTCATATTTTGTCTCCAATTCACTGTCCAAAGACATAATCTAGATAATAAGCTTCAAATAAGCATTTCAATCTTAGATATATAAAGTGTACTGCTATTTTTCAGGTAGTGAGTATAAATGGTGCACAAGAGTATACCCATAGCCACAACAACAAATTAATGATGAAATGAAGTTTTAGTTTTGCAGTGAAGATAGTACAGTCAAAGCAAAGTGTGATCAAGGAAGATTGAGTCCTGAAAATCAGAAAACTCCATTGAGATGAAGAATTAATGTCTATAAAGCCAAAAAGACTCATCCACTTTATCAGTTAATTCAGATTATTGGCTAGTATGCAGATAGGAAAAATATCATAAACAGCCTCAAGCTATCTCAGGAGAGATTTAGAGTGAATAATAGGAAAAAAAAATTCTTCCAGGAAAGAGTTGTCAAGCCTTGGAACAGTCTGACCAGGAAAACTGAGTCACCATCTCTGGAGGTATTTAAAAAATGGGTAGATGTGGCACTTGGGAATGCAGTGGTGAGCAGTGGTGGGGATGCTTAGTGGTGAGCTAGACAGTCTTGGGTTAGTGATTGGACTCCTTGATCTTAGGGGTTTTTTCCTACCTTTATGACTCTTTTATTGTATAAAGGCTTCTGTTTTTCCCCCTAGTGCACAGAATTGATCCCTGGCAAGGGAGGGCTGTTCTGCCAGTTGTCTCTTGTTAAAATATTTTGGGTATGTTTCTCCTCATTTCTCTCTCAGCTGGAAAAGGTGCCTGCAACATCTCCCGTTTAATAGCACATCCTGGCTAGAGTCCTCAGAGGCTTTTGTTTCCCTGTTAATTAAAGACTTTATTTGGAGATTGCCAGAAGCCGGCACGATTTCAGGCGAAGCCGGTGGGCTGCAGCACGACACCAGAGGCTCCCAAAGAAGGAGGGGTATGGCCCTTCCTCCCTCTCATAAGAGTAATCCCACAGGACCAGCTCCCGAGCTCCTGAGGGTGGGAATCTGGCTGGCACATCCCAGCCTCTGACTGCTATTAAAACAGCGACAAAAGCTCCCCATGCCGGTGTGCCAAGTGAACATCCAAGTGCATAACAATTCAATCCCTCCTCCCTCCCAAATTGCTAAAGCAGCTTGAGACAGCCACTTCCATGACCTTGTGAAATGTCTGCAGCATTGCAGAAACAACCGGTTCCCCTTTGTAGTAGGAGGAGGTTTTTTTGGAAGGAGGGGTGTTTTTATTTTATTTTCCCACCTCGCCCTCCCTCCTCCTTTCCTTGAGCAAATCCCCATAACAAATAAAGTTACACTTCAAGACTGGATTACGCAGACTGTTAGGTTTGCATGCCAATGTTTACTTTAAGTTAAAAATGATACTTCTGAGAATTCAAATAATATGTTTAAAGTATTTCCAGGCTATTGCTTTGCTTGTATTTGTTTTGGCACTGTTTCTCTCCACGAATATGTCAGTTTTGAAGGAGAGATGAATGCTGTTCAGTTACAGCCTTTGCCTATTGATCATACATTTAACATCTGTTCACTTTTATGTGCAGTTTTGGAGGGAATCATGGCAAAATTAAGAACACTTGCTGCAGAGAAATTTTGTTGATGAGACTTTTCTGCTTTCAAGGCAGATATTCTGTGATGGCAAAGAGTCTGATGGGGGTATAGCATAAACCTGCAACACTGCTATTCATAGATCAGAGCGACAAACCAGAATAGTCCTTTTTGACCTCAAAATTTATATATATATCTATCAAAAGGTTTCACTTCAATTTTTTAATTGTAATAACTTGTCTGGGACTCAGATGAAAAGACTGCAGAATGCCTGTCTCACCTGACATCCTCTGGAAGATATTCCTTTCCATGACTGTCTTTTCTCTGAAAGCCACCTTGCCTGATATCCCTACCAACATGCTGGATCCTGTACTCTCAGCCTTGATTCAACTTCTCCTGAGGAATGCATATCCTGTGGCTGCATACACCTGAGCTGGCTCCTCACAAGATACCCCTGGAATCAGACCTGGGAGGAGATACAGGCCAGGGACAGCTGAGCTGACTTTCTATGTATGCATTTAAAGCTTATCAACTCAAGCTGAAAACAGCATAAATATGGTCGTGGTACAGATACCTGGACTGGTGCTGCACAGCAACAGCAAGGATTGTCTTGGCATGAGATCTCCTTAACCTTCTCTATGGCATTTGTATGGATGCGATAGATTTTCTTTTCTTTTTTTTTAATTTAGTTTTTTAGTCCATTATTTATGGCTGGAACACAGGCTTAGAGGGCTGAGGTTGCTGAGAATGGAGAAGGTTTTGGGGAGACCTCACTGTGGCCCTTCAGTACCCTAAGAAGGTTATAAAAAGGACAGAGTGACTTTTTATATGAAGAGATGGTGACAGGACAAGGGGCAATGGTTTAAAATGAAAGAGGGTGAGTTTAAGTTAGATATTGGGAAGAGATTCTTTACTTCAAGGATGGTGAGGCCCTGGCACAGGTTGCCCAGAGAAGCTGTGGCTGCCCCACCCCTGGAAGTGTCCAAGGCCAGGCTGGATGGGGCTCTGAGCGACCTGGGATAGTGGGAGACTTCTCTTCCCATTGGCAGAGGATTGGAACTGGATGATCTTTGACCCTTCTAACCCAAACCATTTTACAAATCTTTGACTTTGTGGATCTGCCTTGTCTCCATTTGGTATTGGTCTTTGCTACATTTAAACTGGGGCAGTGTTTGTATGGAGACAAATTCCTCTGAGAAGTATAGAAAAATATACTTCTGCAAGTTTAAGAAGCAGAGAAGGGGTTAGGAATGTCAAATGAACAAATCTGTAACAAATTTACTTTTTTGACAGTTGTAGTTTTTTCTAGTGGTCTCCAAGAGGGATCCATCTCTTTCTCCTAGAATTTTTGAAAGACATAGGAAATCAGCAGGGAAGGCAGGTAAAATATCCTGAGCTTGAAAGCAAGCTGAAGCTTACAGTTTTTACATATATTCCATTCAGAAAAAAAGCTTGATATTTATTTCTGTGAATTATTTGTGGAATAGCTTCACAGAATTTGCTTCCATAAAATTTCCTTAGACTTTGTGCTTATTTAAGGAGTATATAGTAGAAGAAGAAAATTAATCTGGAAAGTAACTCATCTTTCTGAACACTTGGAAGAAATGTAGGAATGAAACTGTTCAGATATATTTTATTGTTTTAGATGATGGGTGAATGCAAAAGAGGTAAAGTTGGTCAAGTTAATTAACATTTAGTCAAAACAAAAAAGAAGACATAACAGGAGTTTTAGAAATTAC
Organism: Acridotheres tristis; assembly: GCA_037013685.1. Lineage (NCBI taxonomy): Eukaryota > Metazoa > Chordata > Aves > Passeriformes > Sturnidae > Acridotheres > Acridotheres tristis. Next base: position 4,514,307 of record CM072885.1, read on the forward strand.
TTGAGATTGAGATAAAGGAATAAGTGATTAATTGGTTATCTCATTAGGGCAATAGAAGAATTCCTAACAAGGTCACTGTGACTTTGACAGTGACCACAGCTATATTGCTTTTAGGAACTGAGAGGGAGAATGGTGATAAGGAAATTGGATAGGTAATTATGCAAAGGTCAGGAGGGGGGTCAGATGATTGCCAAGCTGGTCAAAGGACAAGGCATGTCATCAAAATGGCTGAAATGATGGTTGTCTCTAAGCTTATTGCCCCTTTTCAAATTGACATCAAAGAAAATGGAAGGCATTGATAATCTCTCTAAGAAGATAATTAAGCAGATGGGCATAAAAATTAAAAAGATAGATAAATAAGTTAATGAATAATGTACCAGAAAAAGAGATGCAAATGTAAATGTTGAAGTATGGACAAGCTTAATAGCAAAATCTTACAGGCTTTGCTAACTTGGAAATTTGGGATAATGGAAATATGTAGATATTAATTCTTAATGAAATAAATGAATTCAGTGGTGGGAAATGACATGGCTCTGGATCTTTCCCTTTCCTGAAAACAATTTTTCTTGTGTAGCTTGTGGGATGGATATGAAACAAGAGACAATCTTTCCTCAAAGTGTTCAGTATTTCTGTTTTTGAAACTTTCCCTTTGGCTCCATTCACATCTTTTCTTCTCCTCACTGCAGCTGAATGCTTGTGTGGATTTACTGGGGAGACTCCAGTCTTTTTTTCCAGAAGTGGGAGTGTCCTCCCTGTGGTTTATATTACAAACTAGTCCAGCTGCAGACCTGCAATGTCAGAACATCACCTATTCAGATTAAGGCTGTGTCTGCCACTGGCTCACAGCACTGCTAAAATTCAGCTGGAGCCAAGAACTTCAATGTTGACCCCACAGCCTTGCAAGCTTAATTCAGCTTAATTCTGGAGTCCCAAAATGTGCCAAAGTGCATATGAATGCAATAAATAAAGATGAAGCAATATATCTTCTTTAGAGAGTAGGTGGCTTTTCCTCTTTTCGCAGGGAAATGACTGCTTCTCAATTAGCATCACTTAAAATGTGATTGCTTAAAGCAAAGGGCTGCCATGTAGAGATACGTTATACTGCTAAAATTATTCCCATTTCTATGAACAAATTTATATCATTCCTGTCAAAGGTATAAAATCTTTGATACAAAGATTTTATGTTGTACTCAATATGCTTTCATGAAGGGAGCATTGCATCACTTTATCATTATGATATAGAGACACAGGGGGGTAAAACAAACAAAACAGAAATAGGTCCTAGACTTGTTTAGTTTCTTTTTTTTTCAGATTGACTGAAATTATTTATGTCAACAAAAAAAACGAGATTACCAGAATATGCAGAATTTTCACTGTAATTTCACAGCAGTTGTTTTGACATGAAACCAATGACCTACTGGATAGGACACTCAGAATATCTACATTCTGGTCTGGATACACAGAGCAGAGAGTTGAAAGTAAATTTTCTGTCACTGCAAATGTTTCCTGTACACCAGGCAACTGTAGAAAGAAAATCTTTATTTTAAATTCTACCCTTTTCTAAGATCAGGCGTATATTTGCATGGACATTTTAATTTTCCTTTGAGTGACACTTGCAAGTGAAAAATCCATCTTTTCTAGTTTTGCTGATGACATGAATTTCAGAGAACAACTCTTTTGCAGAAAACCAGAATCTCCTGCACTTGTAATTCTGATTTGAAAATGTATCTTTTTATTTTCAGTCTGCAGATGCTCATGCAGTGTTGGACATAATTTTCCTCATTGCATATTTTAGGAATATTGACAGTTTTGGTGCTTACTACCATAGTCCTCTGTACAATGTGGAGAGACAGAAACTCCTGAAGTTTTTCAAAGTCAGATCTCATTTATCTGTTTTAGGTTCTTCAGATCCTTAAGAGACCTGCCTTTGAAAGTAGAAAGCCTCCGAAGGTTTTCAAAGCAGCTCATTTCTGTTTGTTGAATGTACAGGAAATTCAGGTGTTTAAGGAAGCTTCTTTTTTGCAGCATCTACAGCCTAGATCCAAAGCAGATCCAGATCTCTTTGGCAATGCCCATCTTCTCTTTGCCTAAGTGTCAGAACAGCCAATGCAAAAGCTTTAATCCTATTTAATTCCACAACAGGAAACTCAGGACTAGTTATAGAATATAAAAACCAGAGCAGAATCTAGCCCATTAATTTATTTGCTTCAGGGGACAGAAAAGGAGAGGATTCTTTTGTGTTTGCGCAATTTATAAAATTTAAATCAATCACGACACAAATCTCCTTAGTAGAAAACTTTGGGATCTCAGCCAGCTTACCACAAAATGTGGTATCCTGAAATTGATAACAGAAATGTTGTATTGATTCCTGTTTAATTCCTCCTAGGTTTCATACTAATGATTATTAACAAACAGCAAGATGAAACAGAAGGACAAAATTACTTTTATGCTGCCAGCTCAGAAGTGGAGAAGCTCTCAGCTTATTTCAGCAGAAGTCATCTTAGTTTGCATCTAAAAACTACATCTGGATCTGATGCCAAAATTTCAGTTTTGTGCCTGATGAAATTTCTTTCAGATAGCCCTGAAAGTTGCTGATGTCCAGAAACTTTAATGATGGCCTGGTTTTCAAGTCCCTTCCCTCCCATAAGCTCTTGGTTGGCTCCTGATCTATCCCAGGTGGAGCTCCACACACTCCAGCTGGTCACTGACAGAGAGGGCAACACCACCTCCTCATCTCACCTGCCCATCCTTCCTACAGAGCCTGCATCCCTCCATTCCAACACTCCACCGTGCCTCTGTGATGCCAATAGGATCATCACCCTGCAGGTGTGCACACATCTCAGCTCCTCTGGCTTATTCTCCCCATTATTGTGTTGTAAAACAGAGGGCAAGAGAAGAGGGCAAGAAATATGATCTCAATGTTCTGAAGAAGAATTATTGGTTTTGTTGCTGCTTGGTGATGCTGTTATTCAGTGTTTTGGATATATGGGTATTTTTTTTTTTTCCTTTCTGAATTTTAATTATAATGGATAAAATTGGGAGAGACTCACCAGCAGATCAAATTGCTTACCATCCTGATCATTACTTTGGTTGTTATTTTGGTTGGTCACTGCTAGTTTTTACTTCTCTGGAGTCTCCCACCTGAAATCTCCAGAAAATGAGTGCTTGAGCACGATCTTCTGTGACTTTCATCCTCTTTTGTCCTGCCATTCTTCAATCAGCAGGATGATAACAGCCATTGGAATCTGCTGCCAAGGTGACAATTCTCCTGACAGACCTGCTCTCCCTGGCTGACTTAACATCTCAGATTTTTTGTTTCTGGTTAAAAGTTCATCCAGATTTAACTAGAGTCTGGCAGATCTGAATGTTCCTCTTTGGGCATTCTGCCCTCTGCAGAATTGAGGAAGATTAAGGATATGTGTACTGCTGCTCAGTTCTTATCACTCCACTCATAAATTTCATGAGGTAACACAATTAAAAAAAACCCAAACAACCAAATATCTTGGAGTGCATCAGAGACTGCTCTAAAATCTGGTGGCATTTGGAGGAGGCAAGTGGATTAATTAACAGTAAGGAATCAATACTGACAATACCCAAAGTTCCCATTTCCATACAAACCTACTTTCCCAGCAGTGGAAATGTAACTTTCCATGTCATAAAATAAGGAAAGATGTGAAGTGTGTTTCTTCCTTCTCACGGGAGAAAAGCTGACTTTAAAAGCTCTCCAATTTTATAGATTTCAACCTCTATTTACAATGCCAAAGCACTAAAATATTTTTCATGTTTTTAGTGCCATCACATCTTTCAATGCACTGCCTTAAACTGCCAAAAATAATGCTCCCAATCAAGGCAACTATATTTTATATACAAGATATGACTTACTTCTTCATGGTGGTGTTAATCAGATTTCATTTATTTTTATAGCATTAGGAACATTAACATTACCCTCTCCAAATGTTCCCCTTTCTATTTGCCCTTGGATAAGATATGTCCTGTATTAGGTTAACTTTCTTCCTGAAGATAAATGTTCCCTGATAAAACAATAGTGTTAACCTGTAACAACTGCAACATGAAATAAATGCCGCTGTCAAGTAAACTTTAAAGGGGGGAATTAAAATCAGAAAAAATATAACTCCCCCCTCAAAAAAGAAAATAAAAAACCCAAGAAAGTACAGAGAGTCCCAGGACACATTAAAATACTGCTGTATTGTTCTTTGCTGTCCCCAAAAGCATTTATCTTCCTGGCTATCTCGCATGATTGAATAGCAGAGAAATCACCTGAAATAATGTCAAATGACAAAAGATATATTAGAATTGTAAGAAAATATCTTTGTTCTCAGGAAGAGGGAGGAGAGGTTTAGCTGTTCATACCACAGCATGCAAAAGGACTCAGTATGGATGAAATACCCTCAAAGTTTCTACAGGATGGACTTCAAGTCTGGAAATATTTATGGGTACCTTTGTCTCTCTAGTCATGTTTTGAGGCATGCTGGATTTAGAGTGGAAGACTTCCTGCTTCCAAGATTCCAAGGGGGTTTTCAACACACCCTGACCTCAGATCATGGTCCAGGTAAACTCTCCAAAATCTGCTTGTCATGTAAATGCTTCTATTGCAGTATACGAGGGCTTTGCCAGGCAATGTCCCTCTGCCTCTCTGTAATTGTCCTCTTTTTCCGTTTTCATGGAATCATAGTTTGTGTTGGAAGGGATCTTAAAGATCATCCAGTTCCAATCCCCTGCCCTGGGCAGGGACACCTTCCACTATCCCAGGTTGCTCCAAGCCCCATCCAACCTGGACTTGAACATTTCCAGGGATGGGACATCCACAACTTCTTTTGCTTTCTTTCCCATGACATTTCTCTTCTTATCTACTGTCTTCTGATATTAAAAGAAAAAAAAAAAGTTCAAATTTTAAGATAAAATCAGAAGAGTCACTTAAAAACTTGGGGTTTTTTTTGAAATGTTCATAATGTTCATGTCCTCTGGAGAAGACAGTTTTATATCAAAAGTGATAAAGGCATGACATATTCCATGAATAAGGGAAAAAATGAGGCACACAAACAGTTGAAGACAAGGATGACAAAGTACAATAATTTAAGATTTAGGTTTCTTTTGATATTTTCTTGTTTATTTTTATTCTTTGCTGGCTTGCTTTACTCCACAGGGCATTGAAAATATCTAAAGCCTGTTGTCTTTATTTTTTTTCTGCCATTTTTTAAGAGATATTTTGGACCTCTGCTTATTGTTTCCCTTCTTGAAATATTGTGTTGATAATGAACACCAGATTTAAAGGGAGTTGACGTTTACCCAGTGCTTATTCCATGCTGATATACTCTACTTGTGATACTAATTTCTCAGGGTCAGTGTCATGAATGTTTCTAACTCTTCCCTGTTCAGCATCAGTTCCGTTACCTTTTTTTACCATTTACCTTTTACAGATGGACAAAGGAAAAAATATGTCCATTATATGAAAACAAAAATTAAAATTCTGATGCACAGAGTTCAGATCCCTTTCAGGCACCAAAATCACTCTTTGATGAAGTAAATATTTGCATACATTTTTATGATTTATTTATATATGTGGATGTGTAAAAGATACACAGCTGTGGTTTGTTACCACATGGATTCTGCATTTCAGGATTAGTTTATATTTTGAGATCATAATGGAACAAAGTCAATGAAAAGAGTAAGGAAAACTACTATCTTGCCCGAGGGATGGGTTTCTCATTTTGGTGACAAATTTTTGTGTATTTCTCCACATCTTCAATTTTATCACAACAACACTGCCCTTTCTGTCTTTCAGGAATGGTAAAAGAATAAAGTTCTTAGTGTGCTCCAGTTCGGAGGCAGGGAAGCCTAATATTAGTTCACACTTAACAGGAGCCCTTGAAAATCTCTCCATGAGTGCAGTCAGGGGAGATGGTGGATTTTTTGGGAGAAATATTTGGAAGAGCATGAGAAGAACACACTGATTTTTGGAGCAGTCCTAGGATGCACCTTCTCCAACTAATACTGCCACCTTATCTTCTATGTACTGGCAACAGCAAAAACATAGTGTTTTTGAAGGTATTTTTGATTTTTTTAAATGTATTTTTCTTTTAAAATGCACTATGCCTGTCAAGAAAAAGATCCTCCATGCTATAGAGATAGGTTCAGCAGCTAAAACTTGTCTTCTTCCTAAAATACTACAATTCAAAGGTAGTCTATGGGAAAAACAGAGCTGGGTCTATCTATAAACAGAAGCAGTTCATATGGCATTAGCCTAAAAGCAATACCTGCTTGTCTGACCCTTGCTCCCCTTACCCAGACATACACCTTGGCACTGTGGATTGAAGAGCCTCTGGACTCCTGTCCTGCTCTGGAAAGTTATCATTACTTTTCCTTAACCACATCTCCTAAAGCCTCTACTCTGCTGTTCCTCTGCTGATGAAATTTGATTGGCTTCTCACTAGGTATTTTTGATTAATTTTTCCTCATACTTTCTGACCTTTACATCACATCTCATGACATAACCCAAAAAGATCTGGATGCCGTTCTGTGCCCTAAACCAGTAATTTTGTGTGTGTTCTCTTTGTAGTTTCAGAGGGAGGAAGAAAGGGGGATGCAAAAGAGGTTGGGAGCTTTTATAATTATAAGAGCTTTTGGTAAGACTTTAGCTAACTATTAAGTAAATATGTTTCTTATTTTAACCTCTGGAGTGCCCCAGGCCTCACAGGGATACTTCACATACATGGATTTTTGTGGTAGGATGTAGGTCATGCTATTGCACTGATTAGCATGGACTCTGCCTTTCAAGATATGCCTCTGGGTGGGATGTTCTTCCAAGGAGTAACTGGATTAGTCACTAGGTCAAAGACTAAGTGCTTGGTCTTCGTGGCCTAGAAATTCAATACCCTGCCCCAAGCTGGAGCCATTGAGCCTAACAAATGAACTCTTTCTGAGACCTTGCCCAGCATCTACCTGTTCTGTGTTTGAGCAAGAGGAAAATGACTTCTGTGCACATGTCTGAGGGCACAGCTCCTGGACAAGGTTGCTACCAGGCCACATGGCAAACTCTAAGCTTTGTGTCAGTGTTCACTGAATTTTCTGAGATAATTTATGAGCTAAGAAATCTCAAATCCATTAAGAACTGTGAGACAGATAAAAAAAAAAAAAAAGAATTTCAGTTCCAGACAGAGATCTTAATACATACATTTCTGGGTATACGTTTTACACTGTGTTTAGTGTTAAGGACATCTGCAAAATGAGTACACACATGCACACATTGCACTAAGCTTCTTTTTTTCTTTTCCTACTTTCACAGTTAAGGGTTTTCTTCTCACTCCCCTCACCCCCTCTTAATGTCTTTTAAGAGAAAGACGCAGTCAGCAAAAAACAGCATTCTGTGGCTAATGTGAATCAAGAAGGATGTGTCATGTATAATGAGGCACGAATAGCTAAGGAGATTGCACAGGCTGTATCACAGACACAAGGAATTGGATGGTGAATCCTGCTTTATATAGGTCAGCCACTCACTAAAACATATGATCATATCCCTATTTCCAGACTAGATGTGCAAATGGACATTTTATATCATCCTTATTCATGATAACATTGTGGTTTATATTCTCCTTTGCATTTGCCTCCCACATCTATTTGTAGACCACTGTACTCATTCCCAGACTTACAGCTTTGCTCTTCTATTTGAAACTAATTTTCTTGTAGATGCATAATCAGCCTTGTGCATAATACTCCAGACAAAGACTGGAGTGTGCTTGTGAATGGCATGGTCTTCCTTTGTGAGAACTGATGTGACACCTTAAAATTCTTAATTGCATTTTTTTTTGTCTATTCACTTCACTTTATTGGCTTATTTTTATTCTATTTTGGGAAGATTTAATTTATATTTGACATCTAGTGTAAGTAAGTGAATGATAGGTTCTCTATCGATCCAAAGGTCAGGAATAGGCATCTCATGAACATGATTAATTTTAGTATTTTCAGATGGAATTAAATATCTCTGTGTCTCTCTCACTTAACCTCAACACCAAATATGACCTGAGTTAGAAGGCAAGAGCTCATCTCTCTTGGGTCAGCTTGATCACCTACATCTCTCTTAATACCATTTCAGAGGAAAAAGTTATTCATGTGTCCCCACACATGAAACAGAAACATTGCAGTGTTGTGGTGAGAATTCAGTGCAGTGAGAGTAACACTGCCATCTAATTCATACTGATATCACCTATGGCTCCATTAGCTGCAGTTCAAGAGTTTTATTTTCCTGCACTGGGTACCTCCATCTCATAGATTAGCCAGGTCCTCCAATTAGGTCCATACAGTCTGTGCAATATTGTATGTAAAGCTTAGCATAAGCAAAAAATTGTCAACTGGACACATCTGAGTGTTGTCATTACCCTCTGAGCAGTACAAACCCCTGCTTGTGACTGAGGTAATGATTACAGGTGTCCTTACAGCAGGGATGTTTCGGAAATAGGATTATTATCCCAAAGTGTATCTCTTTTTGGGGATATTTTTGGATTTTTTTCTAGCACTGAGGGTCTTTTGTTCCCCTATATCTTATCAGGAACACCTGAGGGAGTTGCAGTCATTTATCCAGGAGAAAAGGAGGCCGAGGGAAAAACATTATTATGTTCTGCATAAAAAATGTTGTAGTGAGGTGTACGTCAGTCTCTTCTCCCATGTGATAAATGACAAGACGAAAGTAAAAGGCCTCAAGTTGCATCAGATGAGGTTTAAATTGGATATTAGGAAAAATTTCTTCATGGAATGGGCTGTCCCCATGGTAGAGTCACCATCCCTGGAAGTGTTCAACAAACGTGGCTATGGCACTTGAGGATGTGGTTCAGAGGTAAACGTGGTGATGCTGTTGGCAGCTGGACTTGATAATCTTGATGGTCTTTTCCAACTTTAATGATTCCATAATTCCACAATTCTATCTCTACCCAGAGTGGTGGTCACATTGTGTCCCATGAAGATGTTGTAAATAGGATTTAGTGACTGTCCTGCACTCTGGTGCTCATTGATTAAACTGAATGAACAACACTCCCTGTGCCACAGAGGTCCTTTAGGAAATCAGTCATCTGTCCTGAAAGAGGAGAAAGCTTATAACTGGGGTCTACTGAGAGTTTTCGTCTTCTTGCTCCCCTTCCCACATTCCCACACCCCTTTAATGGCTGGCACAGTGCAGTCTGAAAACAGGTAAATCAGTGGTAGGTGCTGTGGAATGATACATCAATTTTAGAGTCGCCTGTCAAAAATGGATGGTGAAGAAAAGATTTCTTGTCCTGCTTGTTCCTTGTGTATCACATACCTTAATGCAATGGTTTGCATTAATATGGAATTAATGGAGTTAAAATAACAAAATTCAATTTAACCCTATATAACAAATTAAATTATTGCACCTGAATTAATATTGTCTTTCTTATATTATAACAAGCTTTTATGTACATAAGAAGTCAGTCTGAAAAATGGGATTTGAGAACTTGACCTTTTGCAGCAAAGCAATGCTCAAGGCTTAAACATTCATGTTAACACTGTGTGCTCCTTAAATCTAAAAATAACTCTTTTTCCATACAGCTACTAACCCTTTCTTATTTCTTAGAATTTAATTTTCCCCCCTCCTGTTACCACAAGGCCGCCCACCTCTTTCTATCTGTACTCCTGTCTACAAGTTCTGATGCCAAACACAATTGATTTTCTCACTCCTTTAGTAAGAACACGCATTTTCTTTTCCACATAATCTGAATTTGCTATGTATACACATTATTATTAATCATTTATACAGAAATAAAGACAGGCAAATATTGCCACCTTAACCTTCCTTTAAACAAACATGAGGAGGAGGGGGTATCTGTGTGTGTGACAAATTTGAATTTTCCCAAAGGCTGAAGAAATTATCGAAAATACTAAATTAAGTTTCCTTTGCTCTTCAGGTTTTCATTATTTCTGTTCAAAACCAAAGTTGTGACTGTTATCAGTTGCTCAGCATGGGGAACAGAAGGCTCTGAGGAGACCTTATTGCAACCTGTCAATATCCAAAAGGGGGTTTTGGGAGAGATTTTTACAGAAGTTTGTAGTGACAGGAGAAGGGCCAATGGTTTTAAACAGAAAGAGGGTAGATTTAGATCAGGCAAATGGAAGAAATCCTTTGCAATGAGAACTGGAACAGGAGCAGGTTGTCCAAAGAAGCTCTCCATGTCCTATCCCTGGAAGTGTCCAAGGCCAGGTTGGACAGGGCTTGGAACAACCTGGGACACTGGAATTTGTCACTGCCAATGCCAAGAGGGCTGAGATTGGATTGTTACCGTATGAACTAGAAATCCTGAATATTAGAATATAAAGTGTATAAACCATAATAGTAGTAGTAATGCTAAGGCTTGGAGACTGCAGTTTCCAGAGTAAGCCCTAGGAAACCAACTTAAAAATGTGCTATGCTGAGAAAACAATTAGCAGAGCATGCAGAACTGTTAGTGATAAGGTTAAAGTATAGTCATAAATAAAGTACTGGTGGTGAGTAGTGGCGGAAGAGAGAGATCAAGGGGGAGAACACTATAGTCCTAGGATAAGCAACCTTGAAGGATTTATGACGTAAAATGTTATCTACAAGGTAAATGTATCTATATTGTTTAGAAGAATATGTACCTCTGCACGAAAACCATTTGTAAAAAGGGTATAAAAACCCTCTGAAAAAGGGAACCAGCGGGATCCTGAGTTTGGACGCGAGTCCGCAGGTCCCCAGGCCCCGAATAAAGCACCGCATAAACTGACACTCTGTTAGTTTGTGTTTTACTTGGAGTTTCGGGCAGCAGGATGATCTTTAATGTCTCTTCCATCTCAGACCATTCTGTGATTCTATGAGTCTATGATTCTGTGATTTGAGATTTCTTTGGTTCATTTTTACCATAATTCTCCCTCTTTCAACAGCAACAAGATAATTGAAAATTGACCTTTGGTGTGAGTTTTCTTTGCTAGTTTGTAAATGAGATAACACTATATTTCCTTCTTTCTTATTCTTTCCTTCTATATTTATTATTTCCCTATTTCTCTCATTTAAAGTCCATTTTCCCCCCTCTAGTTCTATATAAAATGACCCATATTAATTCCTTGTACTTTGATACTGGTACTGGATGCAGTTTTCCTTAAAACACCCGATTTCATTACAACTGCTTGAAAAGCAACTATTTCTCCAAGAATTTTTATGTAATTATATATTTGATCTAAAAAATGGTTTATAAAAATTGAAAAGGGGAAGAAGTTCAGTAGACAGTTTGACTTCTCAATAGGAAACTTGTCTTGCAGTGTAAAGTCTAAGATTATAAATCCATTTTTGATAAAGAAGCAAGTTTCAGTTTTAATCTTGAAACACAGAATGGTTCTTGAAAATACATTGTACAAATTCACTGCTAAATTGGTATATGATTTTCAGGTATGTATATTTACAATTTTACACAAAGTTGAAGAAAAAAATATTACCCATCTGATGGAGGATACTCGATGTTTACAGCCTAACAAACACATTGCAAACTTTCTTTATGTCTTTATTTCCTATTTAGTGCTTCAACCAAAACTGGTATCCATTGTCCTTACAAGGAGGCCACAATTACATGTTCTGAGTCATAACAACACTTTCCACCTTCAAAGCAGTTTGTGAACGATCAGAGTGACAGTCTGGTGAAGCAAAGCAGCATAATAATTCCAGAGTTAAAATGGCTTAACTGAGGAAAAGAGATTTGAATATTGTCACACAAGCACAGGCATTGCCAAAGACATGTCAACCTAAGTATTTTGGACCATTTTCCTCAAACTGGGAGGAATCACACTCTGGAGCTGCCTGTCTCGTGACCCAAGTGACTCATTACCAGAGCTGGGATTATGTTGTCATTAATAAGATCTGTTATAGATGGCAAAAGTTGCTTTAAATAAGAAGGATTTATGTTAAAACATGATAAGCATATTGCATGTTTCAGAGCAAACCAGTACTCAAGAGAAAGGAAGAATGTTGAAAGAGGGAGTTCAGTATAGCATAAAGGTGCCCAGAGTTAATTTATTCTTTTACTAAATTTATTCTGTTAGTCTCAGGCAGGGTAGGGAGAAGAAAGCTTCATACTTTCCTTGGAAAAATAAAAAATGCTAAATTGTCATCAAACTTTCCCTTTCAAGAGTGTTCTTGAATGAGTTCAACTTTCATTCACTGTTCAGCTTTGAAGGTTTGGGATCATGAATGATTCTGAAACTCTCTGGGACAGGTTCAGCAGTGCTGATCTGAACCAAGCAAAAAGTGCAAAGTGGTGTCCTTTGAGCCACCCCCAGACATTACACAGCATGAAAGTGACTCAGACCTTCAGAAATGTCCTCATTCACCGAAGCAATGGGAATGAAGAACTCTGTTTGCTGTGTACTTTAGGGCAGTGTGGAAAGTGAAAAATATCCAGTAACACTGTTTTTAACTGAAATACTTATTTTCTTATTATATTAATACGATTTTTCTCATGATATTCTGCAATCTACAGTCTACTATAATATTTCTACACCCCACTGCAGGGTAATCCATAAAAGAATAAGTGCTTGATCGTGTTCCAAATCCTAATCAATGGAGTAACCTAACTGTATAGTTGCACTAAAAGAATCATGAGCAGCAAGTCAAGGGAGGTGGTTCCCCTCCTCTACTCCTCTCCTGTGAGATCCCACCTGAAGTTCTGTGTCCAGCTCTGGTCTCCCAACACCAGACACCTGTTGGCACAAGTCTGGAGGAGAGACACTAAGTTGATCACAGGGCTGGAGCACCTCTCCTATCCTATGGAGCATCTTTCCTAGACAGGTTGAGAGATTGGAGTTGTTCAGAAATAGAAAATGGAACTGGTTTTTTTTTTTTTTTCACAAACACAAAAAAAGATTCACCTCTGCCTTCACAGGTTGTCTGAAAATTTACAGTCTCAATCCTTTTCGTGAATCAATGATAAAAATCTGAATTAAGCAGAATTTGAACTTCACACTGCAAGAAGGATGCTGGTGTCTGGGGAGAGATGTCCTTCAGGTCCTCTATATGCTCTTTCATACAGCCATTACTCTGTGGAAAACATACTATGTACACCCAGGCACAGAAGGTTTCATCACTATCAGAGAATGCAAAACTATTTACAATACAATATTTTATTCATTTTTGCATCATTTTCCTGGACAGCAATTGCCACACAAAGTATCACATGGTGAAATAAACAGCCTGTAGGGGGAAAAGGGCTTGACAGGCAAGGACATGGTAAGAAGGGAACAAGGTTTGTTTTCAAACTATTTTGTTATATCTTTGTTGCCCAGCAAAGCTGGGCTTTCTTACTCGGTTCTACTTCATAGCTGAAAGTTCAGAAGCTGAAAGTTTCACTAGAGAATTTATTTGATGAGATGTAGAAGGTTCATCTTGGATCAAACTGGGATGTCCTCACAGGATTCTGCCTACAGGGAGAGAGCACAACAGTAACACAACAGGACCTCACCAAGGAGGAGCCACAACTCAGCTGAGATTTAAATCTTAGTAGAAACATTTTACCTTAAAAGCATATTTCTGTGTTTCTTTTCCTGATATTTTTACTCATCCAAAGTCTTCGCCTCTACTGTTAGTTTTATGACATTTCCATTATTCAGGAGTTACTGTATTTTTTATATAACCTAGAATGAATTCTTTGGAGTTTTATCTCTTTTCTGATGAATCTTAACTGTAACTAAACTTCTGGGAAAAAGAAAATATAAATTCCTAGGATCAAGGGCATGTGACTGTGAAAACCACAAAGGCTCTGAGAAAAGTTCTGTTGATGTTGTTTATAAGGAAAGCTGCTGCCATTAGTCTAAATCAGATTGCTCCCTTGCAGAGCTGCAAGCTGGGCATCTGAAACTCGTTAACAGCAGCTGTTGCTGGGTTGGTGTTTTCATTTTTATTAGAAATGAAATCTTTAGGTCATAACCTCTGGTTTCTAGCAGTCATTTAAAAAAGTTTTATACTTGAATGTATAGGTTGGTCAGGACTGGAGCTGAAATTTGGAAAAGAAACCATACCTGCTGGTGTCATGTACAGTTATTGGGAGTGATGCCTGATCCTACAGCATCATAAGGATCAAGGAACTGCAGCAGGCACAGGCTGCAGCAACCCACCTCCAATGCCAGCTACACTTCTCTCCAAAAGCTGACCTCAAATGACTCATCAGACATACTAGAGGAAATAGAGAATGTTTTGAATCTGTATTATATTGCAAAAATTCCTATTAAAAGTATGTCCTGAATTACAATCTTAGCTTGTGTGTGTGCAACATATTTTTGTCTTAGGGCACTCTACTGCAAGAATTCAGTAGAACTCTGATTCACAGACTCAGAGAATGTTAAGGATTTGTAATGGACCTTGGAGATCAATTAGTCCTGTGCAGGGCCAGGAGCTGGAGTTTGATGATCTTTGTACATCTCTTCGAATTCAGGATATTCTATTATTCTGTGATTGCGTGATTCTATGATATTGTGAATTCTGCATTTTGGTAGTCACTGACAATTTTTCCAATAGACAAAGGACTGGATGTTCACCTCCCACCCAGTGAAGGGAACTCTCTCACCTCTGCAACAGCCCTGGGTACAACAGCAGATTATTCAAAAAGGTTTGTTACATTGTCACTGCCTCCTTTTTTTAACATTCTGAAAAATTTGAATCAGGTTTTAACTTAGAATTCTTTGTTTACTTATTTTTATATTGTAATTCAAGTTTTTAATTTGTTTTGCCTTAATTATAAATATGTTTCTAGTAATAAAGAAGGCATCTGAAGAGATTTGGCTGAAGATTTTCTTTTAAAAAATTGGAATGTTGAACAAAGATATGAAAATATCACCAGCTTAAAAAGCCAGGCAGAAAATGGAAAATAATCTTTCCAAAATTATGTAGATTACAAGCTCCTAACAATGAAATATATCTCAGAACCATCTTTTATTTCCTAATAATTTCCTATAAAAAGATACCAGGTCATGGAAAGAATTGCAATAGAGTTCCATGCTTATGTCTCACTGAGACCTTGGAAGGACCTGCAGTTTGTAGATGCAGGAGTTAGAGGAAGGAGATTTTACTCTTACATAAACCCTTCTGCTACTTCTTAGCAACCCTAAAGCAAAATAATCCCCCTACTATTGTTTCCTCATTCCTTTCAAGTAATTCCTTTAGAATCTTCTGCATTATTCTAGTACCTCACATTCTTTGTGGCAACAATCCTCCAGATCATTTAAATACAATCTTTTTTCTTTTTTTTTTTAAGTAGTTTTGAAAAAGTCAGTTGTTCGGAAAAATCTGTACAGATATGTTCCCAATTTGAAACTAATTTATATTATGCAGCTCTGTCTCTGGGTGATTTCAGTTTTTCCTCTGCATGTGATGCTCAGATACTGATTTTTAGAAGAAAGTTAATAATAAAAATTGACAAAGTGAATTTTATATTTTTCATTTGAAGGAATATTCATGCAGCACTTGACATGAAATAAAGGAATAAGCTATTCTAGCACAGCATCATTACCATGATCAATATTTGTTTAAAATGAGGATTTCAGGTTTGAGTTCAAAGCAACACTTTTAGCCATAATCATTTTAAGAGCTGAAAACCAATTCCTTACATGCCATATCTATCCCTTCAGAGTTACATGAAATTATTATTTATTTGTTTATGACATTGAAAAACTTGCAACAAAGCCAGATAATGGATAAGGCTTTTATTTAGTCAGGAAAAATGCAAAGGAGGTGCTTTTCCTGAATGACTTGAAATCACAAATCTGTAAAACAAAGGTGTTTATCAAGTTACATCGTGATGATTGTGTTATTTCTTTAAAAATTGCAGTAACTGAATTTATTCAGACCCTATTTCACGCTTAAAGATTGTTAGTCCTATAATCACAGGAAATTGATAATGGTGAATGCTTTCTTCTTCAAGACACAATGATGTCATAATATTTGTCACATGCCAGGTGATTATGAAGAGGTTTATTAAAGATCAACTCTTATCTGATATTTCTAAAACTGAAAAAAAACCCAAAACAACCAAGCAAAAACACTGTTTGCCCATATATTTAATATCACCAGTTAAAATAAAGCAGTATTAGAAAACAGCTTCTTTATCATATACACAGAATATAATAAAGAAAGGCAAAATATTTACAACTTCACCATGAGATTTTCAGGTGTTTTTCAATCCTCCTTTCCTGTGTGCTGCTCAGGGAACCTGAGCTGAAGGGAATTTATAGTGAGAGGTGTAACAAAGGTTTTCTCTCACTGTTACCTCTGCAAGGGAGAACAAGCTCAGTTTTCCACTGTGATGGCTGTGGCATCTTCACCTCTACAGATTGTCATTTGTGGCATCAGTTTGTGGATGCTCGAGAAGCTAGAGTTTAGGAAGTCTGAAACTGTTGTTTGCTTTTCATCACGCTGATGAATACACCTCATCAGAGGAAAGAGTGAAATTGAGCTGGTGTAATGAACTCGTTGCATGTTGGCATTTGGGGCTGGAACCTGAGGCATGCAGGAACAGAAGAGCAAGATTTTATTCCCTCAGTTAATACTGAAGGTTTGTCCCAGGAAGGTGCTGATTCATCTGGGAACAACCCAGAAAAACATTTACATATGTGTTTCAGTCACTTTAGGATCAGAACTTGTCTGCTCAACACCTCGTGTGTTTAAATCCTAAATCCTGGACCTAGAAGCCATAAAACACTTAGGTTCACCATTCATCAGTAAAAACCAAACAACACACTCTCCAGCAAATTATTTCACTGTCCAATTAACATGAATGATTGACATCAGGGCTTTTCACTGCCACAGCAAATTATATGATTTGTTATCATCAAATAATTTATCATTAATCAAGTTATGTGATTTCTGCAGTCATGCAGGCACATGAACTGAGACATTTTCATCTTATGGATGACAGAAGAGTTCTTTACAAGGAACTTTAAAAAGAGCACTGAAAAGCTGTTATTACTCATGTGATAGCTCTTGGGCATACAGAAACCACATTCATTTACCAAGAATATAACACTGACAACTCCCAGTGCATATTAGCTTTGGTTGGGTTTAATTTGTTGGTTTTATTCTCTGCTTCTATGGAGCTTCTGTGACAGGCCAAGCTATCTGCAGTGAGAGTGATGGACATGCACATCTCATGAAGTTTTTTTCCTGAGTTTATCTCAAGTCTGAAACCCAGTGGTTTCTTTACAGAAGGAAGGAACCAGACTCAGGTGTGTTCCCTCAAGCTACTGAAAAGTGAGACCATCGTTGGTGTGGCATCTAAATAAATAGCGTATATGGTTGTATCAACATTTTACACTACTGTGAGTCAAATCACTTTAATGTGAGATTAGCTCCTGATTCTTAGTATCCTAAACCTTTAATAGACTTACAATTTTGAAATTGAAAAGATCAAAGCAGTCATAAGCAGTGTCTATAATACATAGTTTGGAAAGACTGGAATCTTTCTAGTATATATTTTTCTTTATTTGTTAATCTGCAGGGAAGGAACAACATTCTGTAATAACAGAAGGAAACAGGATTTAGCTACATAATATGGCATTCATAAGTCAGTTCCTGCCTATTCCCTCCCCTTTCTTCTCAGACACTCATAACTTTCTCAAAATAAATTTGAGGGGCTGGAACTATCCATGCTTGGATTCAACTGAAAGGTAAATGTTTGGGGTTTTATATTATTTTTTTATGTTAAAATGATTGAGTGTGAATTAGTCAAGAGTGAACTTAACACATTTTTTCTTGTATGTTTCAATTAAAAATGTAATTAGGACAAATAAAAAATGATTAACAATCAAACCTTGAAACACAGACCTGTGAACATGCCTACGTGCATTTACATTAGGGAGCAGTCTTACTTGTTTCGAAGGCTTCATGTGGCTGTAGTTTTATGCGGAAAGTTAAGGATGTGCTCAGGTATTTTAAAATTGAGGTCCATACTTTGCTTTTAACGTAGTAACCTAATTATCAAGTAAAATGTGCTGGGAAATGCTGGATATAAAAAGCATAGCTATAGTTCCTAGATATTTTTATTAAAATATATGCAAAAGAAATTTTATTTTATTTTATTTTATTTTATTTTATTTTATTTTATTTTATGTTATTTTATGTTATTTTAATGTTATTTTATTTCCCAGTGGCTCTTTTATTAATTTCATCTCACTTTAATCTATATCTTTCCAAATGTAAGCAGCTGGAAGACTGGAAGCACTGAAACAATTTTCCTCAAGTCTCAATGAGATCTACAAATGAAATCAAGTTTAAAGGAAACCAGACAACTAAGTCTAAAGTCATATATCCCTGAACTCAACACTTGTATCCAATTAAGGAGAAACACAAAAACTGCATCCTAAACATTTCAGTATTTCTCTTAGTCTGAGATAGTTTATGATGGCAGCAGTTTAATTGGAAGCACAACAGGAATTGGTAAAAGGTATTGCTGTTCATATTATTTTTTGTTGTATGAACTTACAAAGTGAGTGGTAAAAGGGAATTTGAATTTTGAGATGGAGTTAATTCTCAACGTTTAATTGGAAGGGCTAGAGTTTCTATCTTCTCAGTGATAAATATTCAAACTTATTATTTTTTTTTCAGGAAACAGAATTACAAAGGGGTTTTTTGGTGGTTTTTAAATTTTTTTTTAATATTTTTTTGTGTGTTTTTTTACTTTTTTGTTTTGTTTTGTTTTTTACATCTAGCAAATCACTGTGAAACTATGGCATTCTATGATTTTTGTCCAAAACCAGGAGAGGGCTATATCTATTTTGCACTGGATGCAGATATGCTGATCAAAATTCTTATCATTAGCACCACTTCCTGTAGCTGTAGGTCTGACAGCAATAGCTCATTACAGCTCATTCTTTTGGTGTTTGATAAACATGAAAAAAAAAATCCTTGTGTTTACCTTAAAACATGTCCATGTTTATGACTTTCAGAGCATCAGATTTCAGTCTTAAGTCCCATATTTGAATGCCACAACTTATATTCAGATGGCTTTACCCATTTTTATCAGTTTTGACCAGTGAATTAGCATACTGGCAGAGTCCAAAAATTTATCCCAGTTTGGGGTTTTTTTTGTTTATTTTTCTTAACATACTTTAACAAGTGAGTTTCAGGATCCAGTCTACAAATTCTGATTGATTTGGCACAATGACAGATTCTGATTTTTTCTTTTTTCCTCCCTCGTTGTCACAGAATCTGTCTTTCATGACTTGTCAAGCAGCCTCTGATTAATTTGGCCTGGTGGTTCATGGGGCAGAATCCAGGCTATTTGTTTTGCATTTCCCAGGATGTTTTTGACAATTCACTGTGCACACTCCAGTACCCTGGCACTGCACACTGGCAGAGCCCAGTGTGTTCCTCCTCAGCCATGGCTGGGGACTTGTGCTCAGCTCAATTCTGCTGTGAGCATTTCTAACCAATGTCTAACCCCCCTGCTTGTCAAGATCTCTGAAAAATATTTTCCTATTAACCATTTTGATGTTGCTTTGTTTACCTAATAGAGGATGAAACCTGGAAGTGAAAAGGCAACTCAGTAGATTATGAGAATTTAACACAAGGCAACCCCATACTGCTGCACTTATGGTCAGCAGTGATAAAGCTGGAGATTTTGACAGGAAAACTAACATTGAAGTGACATGGATATGTGACTGTGCACATGACTTCCAAAAACATAGGATTTAGAGAACTGGAAAATACCTATTTTATCTGTTTATCTAGCTTTTTCCCCCAAATGCATTACAGTCATTAGACAGGAAAAAAAAAGAAGATGGCAAATTTGATTGTGTCCTAGATTTTAGTTAACTGTGTACAACTGGAATTTGCCAATTCTTCTGTATTCATTAACATCTGTACATGCAATGAACATAAAGTTGTCCTTTTTTCCTCCACCTGACTGTTTGGGGCAATTCCTGGATTTTTAAATTGACCAATGAAGCTGGCGTGTCTGGTAAGGGTAAGTAGAATCTACCAGATTCTCGAACTTATCATCTAATCAACAATGGAGAAGTATCTAAGAACCTTTCAAAATGAAAGAACGTTTAAAGTGAGGTCTTGACATAAATGTCATTAACTCAGCTCGGGTGTATGCCCCAACCCTGGCAGCATCTCTTCAACACACCCGTGTTGACGCGGGTCTGTTGCTCCCAACCCATTCTCTGCCCAGCCTGTGTTTGATTTTGGGATTGCCCTACCCCAGGTTCAGGACATTTCACTTGGCCTTGTTGAACTTTCATGAGCTTTGCACCTCTCAAGCCTCCAGGTCCCTCTGGATGACATCCCTTCCCTCCAGGGTGTCAACTGCACCACACAGTCTGGTGCCACCAGCAGAGTTGCTGAGAGTGCACTCAGTCCCACTGTCCATGTTGCCAGCAAAGGTGCTAAACAGCACCCAGCTCAGGATGGATCCCTGAGGAACACCACTGAGGATCCCCAGACACTCTGATTTTGACCACTGTAATTAATAGAGGTGGTATTTGAAGGTCCTATTCAAATCTTCACTAGATCACTCCTGCCACAGCATTTTCTTGTGAAAACAAAAAAAAATTATATTAGTGTACTTATTTTAATTTTTGTCTTCAGATCAGGCTATTTTAGAAGTTTCCTGTACTTTGTGCCATCTCAAGAAAACTTGGCCAAAAGTACTACAGCAAGTGGGTTGCAGACCATGGCTGGTGTTAGCCAGCATAGTCTCGTATGGGAAGGCTATTTTAAATATGGCCAAGCAAATGGTATAACCCATAAACTCATCCCACTGCCCAAAATGGAATAGAAGATGAGTGAACCTTTGAAATGAAAGGTGAGCAAACTGCTGTATGATCTTCAGACCATTTCCCTTTCCTGCCATGAAAGAGCTCTCTGAAGTGCATCTGCTTCACTTCCCCTGTCTTTGCTCAACACGCAACTATTTCTCTGCTTTGCCCTTCCAAAACAAACATATTTTCTCATTAAGGAAGGGAAGGAGTAGCAAAATTCATTTCCCTTCCTGGATTTTATGTCCAGAGGGTGGTCTGCAGCAATGTGCCTCTTGGGCATGGGTTATTCCATTTGGCTGATGTCAACTCC
Source organism: Acridotheres tristis (assembly GCA_037013685.1). Classification (NCBI taxonomy): domain Eukaryota; kingdom Metazoa; phylum Chordata; class Aves; order Passeriformes; family Sturnidae; genus Acridotheres; species Acridotheres tristis. The sequence continues at coordinate 4,535,395 of CM072885.1, forward strand.
CCAGGGTGATTCAGGCTTCCCACCATGAGTCTCCATAAGGGCTTTTCTTTCCCCACTGATTACAGAGGGAACCATCAGTAATCAGGATCCTAATCAAGGTGACTCAGTGACTGGGAAACCCAAAGGAGCTGAATCATAGCCTGAGAGTTACTGAATAGATTATGAACACAATGCTGCTTTTTAGGATTCAGCTTTGCACTTCCTCTCAACCAAGTTGAACCAGGACTGAATGCAGTGTTCATTTTTCTGATATTCAGGGACACGACTCGTGTCTCTAGACATGAAATATGAAAAAGAAGAAGAAGAAGAAGAAGAAGAAGAAGAAGAAGAAGAAGAAGAAGAAAAAGAAGAAGAAGAAGAAAAAGAAGGAAAAGACTTCAAACTACCCCATTTCTCAAACTAAAGCCTCAGTCCTGTGCTGCACAGGATCTCTTTTGAAATGCAATTTGCCAAATGAGATTTTGATAAATGACAATTCTACTATTCAAGGAAATAATAATCCACATCCCTGTTTTAACATTCTTGAATAGTCTTCTTGCTCTGGTTCTGCAGCATACAGTGTTCCAGGGCAATACACTGTGTCTTCTTAAAAGCAGGAGGGCTTGACAGTTATTTTGAGAATGCATATCATAATATGAATTGTATGAGCATGTACAGGAGCAGTTAAAACTAGCAGCATCTGAATATAACTTTGCAAAGTTAAATTACTGTAATGTCAGGAGGATAAGAAATGTGTTCAGTGTTATGAAAAGAATAGATATCCTTGTGCCATATACAGTCCTTATCATTTAATGACATAACAATGTTTTGCTGTTAGACAAGCGATCAAATTTTTTTAATGTAAATAACCTTGTCTTAAATCTATTCCACTCTGATCACTGTGTGACTGTAAAAAAAACCCACAGTGCAGCATAATTTTAAAATGGTTTTCAGTCTAGTGGAATAGATGTCAGTTGTGGGTGTCTTTCAGACACTGGAGGTTTTAATCTGAGCAAAAGAGATCAATGCACAGAACAGGAAGGAAAAGTCATTGCAAGAGTCTTTGAGAAGTTTTAGGCTTCTCTTCCCCTCCCTTCACTCCTTTCACTCCCCTGTGATCTTAAAAACAAACCGTTGCCCTTGGCAGTGCTGTTTATATGTTACAGAGGATTTCTTCACATTGAGGTAAGAATTAAACCAGAAGTCAGTGTCAGAGCTGTTTGAGGTCTTCCTCCAAAGAGGAAGCTCCCTGAAACCCATGTAAAGGCTCCTGGTTTTGTTTGGTTTTAAATTTTTCAGCAAGCCATCTATATGTCCTCAACACTGAGCAGTCCTCAGATTCTTTCGTCTATTTACTTTAAATTTTGCTCATTCCAGACTTTTTCTGTGGCCAGGACAGTTGGGTTGAAGAACTATAGAAATCCCATGTCCTGAGACTGTGCCTGTACCACAGAAACTGGAGGGTTTGCTCTATCCAAAACCAGAAGAGTTTTTTGACAGAAGAAAGTATCATCCTACTACAGTGTTTAGTAAGAGAAGTTCAAATCTAGTGTGACATGTAGTTTGGTATGGATGACTCTGTCAGCATTTATCAGGGCATGTGAGAACAGATTTCAACCCCTGGTGTCTCCTGGACATAATGATTTGTTTTTACTGTGAGAATACTGAGAGGCTCTTTAGAAATCAGCACCTCACACTAAAAAAAACAGAGCGGCTCAGAGAGATTTCAGCCTAAATTGACCAGGCAGGTGAAGGAGGGGAGGGAAAATAGATGCCAAAAGAGATGAAAGAACCATCCTGCAAGGTAGGTCCATAGAAGATGGTCACAACATGAGGAAATGACCTCAAGTTATGCCAGTGGTTTAGATTAGACATTAAGAAGAATTTCTTCCCCACAAGGGCTGTCAAGCATTGGAGCAGCTGTCCAGGGAACTGTAGGGATCACAATCTCTGAAGGCAGATAAATAAAAATGCAGATAAATGTGGTGCTTAGGAACATGGTACACTTGGAAGTGGTAGGCTAATGGTTTGACTCTATCTTAGAGACATTTTCTAACCTAAAAAATTAAATGATTCTAAGATGTGGAACCGAGCTCTCAGCTGCCATTGTGCTAATGCAACTTTCCTCAGTTGCAAGTTAAGGCCTCCACTGCCAAATACAAGGCTGGGACACAAGGTAAAAAATGCTAAATAATGTGTGTATTGCTTGGACTGTGAGTCTGACCATGGATCATGATAACTGGGTCTGAACTGATGATCCTGATTCCATTGCTCTGCCTGGATGTGCTCAAATCTGCTGCTGTGTCACAACGTGACTTTGGAACAGCCTTAGTGCCAGTGCTCTGTGTGCTCCCCAAACCCAGCAAGTCACTCACACACGCCCCAGAAATAAACCATCATCTTTAGTCTTCTTAGAAGAACCTCTTGAAGATAAAGTGTGGAAGGCTTTCATTACTACTCACAAAGGAGACTGATTGAATACAGGAATTCTCTTTAGAATGAAAGCAGCCCCTATCCAAATGTCAGTGAGTGTTTGCTTGACTCTATGTTCCCTAATCATAATCTTGCAGTTTCAAATCCTTTGATGCTCCATTTTTCTGCCCTTTTTGGTGCTAAGATGGGAAACATTTTGATGGACCGTTCATTCTCTAAGAACAAGTGTATTTTCTGTTTTTTTATTTGTTTTGTTTCAAGTTTGGTTATAAAATGATTCATAACTATACTAACACCCACAGACAGTGTCTCTAAAAAATGATTTAAACAAAATCTACTGCATTTTGCACCTTTTTCCATTGTTCTCAAGAACTGCATTTGTTCTCATTTTACTTTAACAAAGATCAGATTGAGCTGGAACTTGGGTAAGAGAGGTGATAAGTTTGCAGATAATAATGCATCTCATCAGTCATGAATTGCACAAATTAATCTTCAGATAGGGGTATGTCATTCAAGAACTTACATGCTAGCACTTTAATTGTCAGAAGCTAGTTTCTATTAGGCAGATGGACTGAGAATGAGTAACAGCATTTCTCATTAGTGGAGGGAAAAGAAAAATTAAGGTAAGTTCAAAAACATTAAGAAAATGCTTTAATAATTTTGTTTAACTCAGCTTGTAATGAGAAAAAGAGCAAGACCTTAAATGAATTAAGACCAAGTCTGCTTTGTTTGATAAATGTTTTCTCTCTGCTTAGAACAAAAGATGTGTGTGGAAAAAGATAGCCAACAAAATATGTATTATACAGGAAAAAAGTTGAGAAAATGAAAGATCTATTTAAAGGAATACTTTGAAAACAGCTAAAAAAAGTTCTGTGAAAACCCGTGCCAATTTTTTTTAATGAAATTTGAATATTTCATTTTTTCCAACCCATGTCGGTAAGAAGCTCGGTTTTCCTTCCTGTGAAAAAGTGGACCAGAAGGGCCTTTGCTGTGTGAGTGGTTTGATTTGCATAGGGAAAGAACGTGGTTGCCACACACAGGCCACAAACTGGTCACTGTTTTCATTCTATACTCAGATATTTTAGCGTTTCAGAGCATAAATTGGTCACCATGTCTGTCTAGAAAATTCCATGTCCGCACCATGGTGTGCCCTGACAAAGTGCAAATCTCTGTTCGTGGGGAACCAACCCTTTGGGCAATGTGGGAGCAATCCCAGCTCAGCCCAGCCATGCCCTAAATAAACAATAAGAAATTAAAGATTCACCACAGGCTGAAATTTCTGAGAAGAAAAGGATTCGGGTCACATCCTCACTTGGGATAATCTGGTTTTCAAGAGCAGATATCACTGAACAGCACTAGTTTACAAATCATTTGATGTAACAGCCTTCCACAAGCTTTCTTTGTCATTAAGGGCTTGTTCAATTGCTAGGCAAAGCTCTGCAGGTCATAATGGTGATAGTACTTTGTACTATTGTTCTTTGCAGTTATCATCTGAAAGCATTTTTAATGTATTTATTATGCTTTAAAAAAAAGAACTTATGAGGGAGCAACCCAAAGGCAGCTCAAAATTATTGCAACCTGTTGTTTTGCAGGTGAATAAAGGAAAAAGAATCCGTTTTGCCTAAGGTTACTATGAGCCAGAAAAAAAAATAAAAAAGAGGATTAAACTCAAGGTGATATGACTACTAATCTTTGGCTTTAATAACTGAACTGCAGCAGGTCCTACCTGGGCTCAGGGCTCTTGCTTGTCATTTAGACAAGTAATTGAATAAAAGCTAAAGCAAAGAATCAATCCTCATTCTTGTTACATTTAGGGGGATTTCTTATCATGGATCTAAATGTGACATAAAACCCTAATGAATCTCGTCAGCAGCTGGATATGTTCTAGATGCTGATTCCTGACCACGATGAAAAACTTTGGCCTTGATCTGACAAAATAAAAGTTTAAATACATAAGCACACAAAACTTATTATTTCAAGAGACAATTTATTTATGTGTATTTACTGTTGTCTATATTTGTGTTTGCAGCAACAGAGGTTCAGGACTTTAGAGTTAATTTGTCTCTCTCCTGCAATACTGTCCAGATTCTCAGGGGCAGAGGAGTTCTGCTGTCGTGCTTTGTTTAAAAATCATTTACATACTTACAGAAAGTGTTGCAGCATTTTATCTTAGCACATGAAATGACTGAATTTTTCTATGCTGTCCCATGTTTTTATCTGAGATTGCTCTGATCATCTTAGATTTCTGTACTATCTGTGGAAATATGTGACAAACTCCCCATTTTTGTTATAATTTCCTCAAAAAACCCCTGTGGCTAAACTGTAATTTGTTTTCTTGCTGTTCATGTATTTCTATGAATTCTTTTTCTACCGTTGTTTAGGGTTTTTAAAATTTTGTTTTCTATTTTTGAAGGTTTAGCGTGGGGCTTTCTTAAGAGAAATGCACTGATAACATCCCAATTCCTAATGCCTAATAGCAATTGATGTCTTAATTAAAAATGGCTCTGTATACCTTAGATTAATGAGATATTTTGCCTCAGAAATATTTTCACATTATCACATAGAAACATTTTTATACCAAATATACAGAATAATAACTAATTTTTGCTGAATAATGACTAATTTCTGAAATAAGTCACTAAGAACAACTAAATGTTTTTTTACTTAAGTTCAGTGAAACTGAAATTTTCCTCTTCTCACTCAAAACGGAGTTTGAACCACTTTTGAACAATATTTGGTCTTCTTTTGAGAAAGAAGAAAATTACAAAATTCATTAATCTTATATGTAAGGATTTGATTACATTTTCGTTCACCATATTAAAAATGTAATCTTAATGCAGGCTCTAAGGAGAGGTATATACATGAATTGTTACTTTCTGTTTTGGTTCCTTTGCTTGTTATCAAGTTTTACAGTCTTTAGGAACAGCATATTACCTATGTAGAAAGGAAGATAAAGTTCCAATATTCCTGATTTATCACAAGTTCTAAAGCATCACTCTTACAAAACCCCCAAATTAATTTTTTTGGAAAAAGAAGCAGAATCCTCCTTTTTACTGTTTATTTCTCTTCTCCTCTATCTCCCTGCAATTCTTCCAGGCCCCTGCTGTGTAACTGTGTTTTAGGGAATATTTCAATGTTCCAGGTAGTATCTTCTGGCCATCCCTTATATGTGACACTCCCAAATGCACGCTTCCAAATTATTCTTCCACTGTAGACTAAGAAGACAAATGAGCTCTCCTACTGCTTAGTCAACGTCGTTTTTTAAAAAAATTGAGCCTCTAAATTAAGCTAGATGAACCAAGTCCTAAAAACACCCATTTTCCTTTGCTGGTTGTAAAGGGTACCCAGGGGGACCAGAACACAAAGTCTTATCCCCCCTCAACTGCTCCTTCCTGTCGTGGGTAGAGATAAAGCTTATCACACAGAAAGCCACTTCCATGCACCACCCCTTTGTGCTGATGGGAGATTCTTGCCTGTAGGAACGTCATCAGTTGTGGCCACAATTTTCTTTATGCCTTGGCAGCTTATTAGGCTGGTGGCTGATTTCAAACCTGTTTTTTTGTTTTTGTTTTTTTTTACAGTGACTTCAAGCGAAATTTAGAACAAATGTCTTGAGCTCCTTGTTGTCCAAGATTTTTTGCTGAACAGAGAAAATCAGTCCCTTTAACACACAAAACACCTAACTGGCAGGATAAATTTGGCCAGGCTGGGAGGGGGTTTGAGCAAATTGGTCTAGTGGGAGCTGTCCCTGCCCATGGCAAGGGATTGGAACTAAATGATCTCTAAGGTATCTTCTAACCCAAACCATTCCATGATTCTGTGATTTTCTGATTCTATAGCCAAAGAAAACTATGTGCTATCTGTTAGGATTGACTCACAAAATGATGTGATGAACCAATGAGTAAACTTCCTGAAATTAAAAGATAAAGAGTTAAACCAAATTTCCTATGGCACCTCTTTGAGATAATGGTGTTTCAGGCCTTGCTTTGCATTTTTTAGTGAAAGGCACAGCAGAAACTTGTGTTGCTGAGCAGCAGAGAGCACTAACTTCATTCAGTGCCAAATAAGAAACAGTTTGAGCACTTCAGTGTCTACAAGGAATGCAGAGGAGCCATTTCAGGATCATTCATGGTTCACATTGGTAGATATTTGGTAACTAACCAGAAAAATTGTGTTAAGAGTCACCCAAATCCTGTTGTAGCCAACCTAGAAGTAGAATACATTCTGCAAAACAGAACATTACAATCCCATCCTTTGTGTGCTTGATTCAGGCACTCCAATGTTATAAACTGTAGGCTGATAAATGGACCTCAAATATCGGTAAAAGAACAGAGTTTTCAACCATGCATAACACAGAAGCAAATTGTTGAACTTATTTAATTCTAAAGGCCTTTTCCATAATTTTTGCTCTTGCAAAAGACTCCTGAGGCAACAAGACAGCTTACCTGCCAGCTTTGACATTTCTATAACCAAAGCAATATTTCAGACTCCTCATGCTATAAATCTGATGTGGACTTGAATTTCCCAAAAGTAATAAATGATCCAATTAGAAAACAAACAAAAAGGTGAGAATAATTACGCTGTTTATTCTTCCATGATGATAAGGTGAGCTTGACAAGACAGAATGCTTTTGCTAAACCCAGAGTTTCTCTGTGCTTGCAATTGATCTTAGGAGTTAAAGATTCTGTTTGCATTTTTAGCACTGAGGTAAAATGTATTGCCTTGATAGAGATGTTAAGAAGCAGTTTGCTTACAGTGTCTCTTACCCTTCATTTTCTATTCCTCTCACTTATTGCAGAATTTCAAAGGCATTTGGGGATATATTATCTGTGCAGAATTAAGTCTTACACTGCAATGATTTACAGTAGTGCAGCTTTTAAAATCCTTTCTCAACAGCTTTTTTCTGCACTTAATCATCCACAAATGCATTGTTAATTAATTACACAGATTATTTTAATGAAAAAAAAATTACCACAAAAAGAAGGCTGTTTTTCCAGCCCCCTTTTTGCATGTATAGGTGCAATCTGAATTAAAGGTTGTTCTATTAGGCACAACAATTTACAATCCTTTGATTTTTAGATTTTCTGAGGATGGATTGTGTATAGTTGAAAGAACCAAATGTAGATTTTGTGCAGCATTTTCAGCTGCCATTTGTGAGTCTAATCCAAAACCAGCTATGCTTCAACAAGTGGAAGAAGACACTCCATGTAGTAAAATTAGGATCCAGGGCTCAGAAAATATTTGACATTGCTTCATCTCTGAGTAGTTTATTTTAGGTACATTTGTTATGTGTATGATTTGTTGCTTGTGTTTGCTTGAGGTGTATATTTCAGGACACCTTCTCCCCCTGCAAGTTCATTCATCCTAGAGCATAAAATCATATATTTTGAGTTGGAAATAACATTTAAGTGTTGCCCAGGCTACCAGATGACAGTTTCCCAAAATGGTGCCTAAATAGGCAATTAAAGCCAAGTCAGGAGAATCCTCACTTCTGGGAATATTAATAAAAAAGCCAAAAAAATAGCTTTTTTTTTTGTGCAAAAAAACCTCAAAAATCTGTTTCTTAAAAAAAAAAAAAAAAATTGGAAACAATCACATTTATTAATTGATTGGCTGTCTGCTGTCCATACCTCCTTCTGGGTTTTTTTGTTTTTTAAATATTGGTGATTGATTTAAACAAAATTCATCAAAAGAGTTGAACTTCTGGAGATATTGAATCCCGAGGAATTCTTTAAAAATAGGTGTCTGAGTAATGAGAAAGTCCTAATTAGTCTGGACTTAAAGAAAAGCCTCAGTATGACTTGGTGCCAGAGAGGTCATAGAAGACAACAGTTAATGTCCAGCCTGTGGCAAACCTACACTGGAAGTCTTCAGAAAGAGACTTCAGCAATTTCACAGGTCACAGAACTTGTTTAATAAGCTTTTTCTTCTACATGTGCAATAGAAAACAGAAACCTGAGCCCATAAAATGGATGTGTTGGTTTTAATTTGATAATAATAGCACTAGCACCAATTTAAAACCATACAAAAAAGAACAGCAAAAAATATTTTTAAAACCACAGAGAATCTGCTGTTTTGCACAGAATCTTGGCTCCATGTTCCCACTGTCCTGTGTTTGTGCTCATTTGCACCAAGTGAGGTGAGAGTAGAGGGAGCCCGTGCCAGGATGGAGGACAGGAATGATTTCCACCCACTTTGCTCTCTGACAATGTTGAACCAACCCCAGTAACTCCATTCCTGAGTGCTCTAAATATTTTCAACACACAGTTTTGTTTTGCTGAATGTCATAAAAAAGGGCTCCACGTTTATTGTTTGCATAGTTTTATGTTTTTTCCTCCACTGCATGACTATGAAAATGATTTCATTCTTATTTTAATACTGTGGGCTTCAATAATAGATCTCCTTGCCCAGCATTCCTCTGAAATATGAAAGAGATGCCCTCTGCAGCAAGCTTAACTCTGCTATCATCTGCATAATAAAGATAGTCTGTATATATAGAATATGCACACACACATATAAATTTATACTGATATACTGTGTGGGCACAAAGATAAATGGAATAAGAATCACAGCAGAAAAATAGAAGAAGAGACATGTAGCTCAGTGACTGACATCAAGAACAGATCTCATCTGTCAAATGACTGAATTGAGAGGCTTTTATGAACATTTGTTCTAGGACAAAGTACATTATATGTGCAAAATGAATGCATGCAGCCGGATAGTGTGCCATTTCCCTAACAATTTCATTTAAAAAGTTGTTTCTCATTCTTTCTTTTTTTTTTATTCCAATTGGCAGTTTTATCTCACCTTCTGTCCCTGAAAAAAAAAAAAAAAAAAAAAAAAAGAATTCTCCAAAATACATGTGCTAAATTTTGTATCTCATTTTGTGTAAAATTATCTACTCAGGCACAACTTCAGATCTCTCAGAACACATCTCAAAAATAATTAAAAATAGTAGGGTTACATCAGAGCCATTCCTCTTCCAGCTCTGTGGGGAATTTGTTTATGTGGTTACAATTATTTTTTCTTGAGGGATGTAAAGATTGGCAAAGTAGTGTACAAACCTTAACATTTATCAGGATTATATCAGCCATATTATTTCCACAAGTACTGGTTGTCAAGGACCTGATAATAATGATGTCTGCTTATATTCAAATGCAGAAAAAAATATCAATCAATTTAGTAAAGCAAGGCAAACTTTATCTTCTAGTGGAAATTATTTGATGGTAGATCTTGCTAATGAAAGTTTTGTCAGTGGCATAGGACCCTGATTCAGAAAGGCACTCACATATCTCACTTTATTAATGTGATTGTGCCCCTGTTGAACTCAATGGAACCACAAACATGCTCAGGTTTCATGTGGGCTCCAGAAGTTTGATGAATCAGCACCTGAACAGCAATTAGAAAATGTCCTTAACTGTGGAATCATGTCAATGACTAAATAAAACCTCAAATTGTTCCAGCTGTGGACTTCCCTCTTGGAAGAGATATATTATTCTGCACTTTGCAATGTTTAATATCTACTTACATTAAAATCCTACTCTTCTTAACTGGATGACTCTTTTCCACCTAGTAGAAACCAGTGAATTTCGAGCTTGGTTTGTGCAGTTTTTATCAAACCCACTGGGGGTTTCTGATCTACCTTTTAGATAGGTTAGGCTCCAGTAAGCAGCAGCTTGTAGATTGTAGTTTGAAAACAAGTCTTTCTGAAAAGGCATTGAAATCCTTGTCTGAAAAGGATGGTGGAACTTTTCTAAAGCTGTGGCTGAGAAAACAGCTTGTCCCCCTTTAAAGCAGTTTTGAGTCCCCTACCACCATGAAGGCATCACCAAAGGAACTAAGAAGAAGGATTTTTTGAATCACAGTCAAGTAGAAGAAACTTCTCTTATTTTTTTCTTAATGGATAAAAAGAGGGGTAAAAAAGAAAAACTTAAATAAAAGGGTTGGATTTGCTTATGTTCTTTGAAGTTTTTCTTTGTAGGCAAGAAATCAGTGTGCGGAGAGGGGAGAGGGGAAAAGAAACCAAAAATAATCTAAGAAAACACTGTGTTCTGTCTTTGAATTATATAAAAGCAGCTGCATTTGATTTAATTTTTCTTTAGCATAATGTGCTGTATAATCACTGGCTTCATCATCCCCTGGGCCCAACCTTCTTCTTAACACAAGTTGTGGGAGCTGTGCAACAGAGTTCAGTGGAAGCAGAATTTGACCCATGATTTGCTTTAAAAATAGAAGGTACCTCTGTCACTTCTCTCTTTTCTTAGAAACTCTTTCTTTTCTTTTCTAAATGGTCCTAAAAATCATTGTTTGTGATGCTATCAGCCTTCTACTTTGTAAATTATCAAAAGGAACCGGTAATCAAAAGGCTAAAAGTCCACACTCCTGTAACTCATCATCTAGAAGGATCAATAAATGGAAGAAGGAGGAATACTGCAATCTGCCAAAATTGTCCATAAGACATGTTTCAACGCCACTGCTTAACACAGGGCATGGCTGGGAGAGGGAAGAGAGAGGGAGGAAGAGGATGAAGACTCTGTGGAGGGAGATGAACTTGTTTCTCAGTCCATTTAAAGGCTGGCTCTCTTCCAAGATAAAGCAACTTGCTTTCATGAGGGTGAAAGAAAGTTTTCCCAGGGGAAAATTTGTCCCTAAAAAAAACATTAGTGAGAATCTGAAATGAAAACAGTGTTGAAAAACACTAACAATTCCTCAGTTATCAAACAGAGCTTAATGATATGTTTGGGATTTTTCTTTTCACCTCTCCCAACATGCAACCAGGGAGAACTGTGGTGTTTCAGAGATTATTTGAGCTATTAACTGCAGACAAATAAATATTAATTGAGTCTGCTTCCATATGGAGCAAGTAAGAAAATTTATAGCACCTTTACTGAAAACAAAATCAGAACAAAACATAGTTCTTTTAGCCTTTAAGCCTGAAAATGCAAATAAAATGAGCAAAAGCAAATAAATAATAATTTGTCTCTCCTGCCACCTGGAGAACTCCATATGTACTCTAAACATTACTTAATTAAAGCTCACATAACCCTGGTCCAATAATTATTTCTTAACTTGCTTGTTTTAGAGGAGAGAGCCTTTGGCCTTCAATTACAATAAATTACAGAAAGGGCAAGCGTGGACAGGCAGGATTCAATAGCCTTTAGTCAGCCTCATCTTCCCAACTCTGGAAAGCAAGGTTCTTTTTACAGTAGGACTTGACTGTGCAAGCCCTGAAGTCATGGTTAAAGATCCCATTGACTGTCTGGGCACAGACACAGCCCCCCCGTGCTCGTGGGGATAAGGGTTAACACTTTACATTAAAGCTATTTTGCTGCACCAAGACCTTTTCTCTTTTCTATTTTTTTTTTTTTCCAAAAGTGGATTTCCCCCCCCCACCCCACATTCTTCTCGATGTGGTTTCAATGTACTCATCTTCCTGAGATCACTTTTACCTGATAAAAGTGCAAAGCCATTATGTCCTTATTTGTCAATTTGGTGTGTGGGGGGGAGAAATGGGAGATTGAATGTTGAGGTTCTACAGCTCCTCCAGCCCGTGGTGATTCATTAGGACATTATGTGGTAGGGAGCTGCACTCTGGCATGCTCTAGGCATCGTGCACACTGCTGTTTGAAACAGAGCAACATAATAAATCCCTTTGTTAATAACTCTAAATGATGACTTATGCCCTGGAAATTCCTTTTCCTCCTGGCACAAGCAACTATAATCTCCGTGGTGCTGCAGAACTGAGTAGACATCCTAATACCTTTACTGGAGGTGAAACAATATGTACCTCATTAGCAGGTCACAGATCAAACTATTAGCAACATGGTGGGAAGCCAGCTAGGATTTGGTGGGATTTACAAAAGGTCATCTTGGAGGCAGCATGAAAAAATGCTTTTTGGTAATGAAAATGTCTCTGATCAACAGATTTCCCACTCAGTGGGCACGGGGAAGACATTTTATCCCATTGAGCAGACTAGTTTGGCAATGGTGATTACTTGGGCTTAATGCTTTATGTATCTCATGAAATCTGCAGCAGTTCCTCTTGATAAATTAACCTTCTTTTTGTTGCATAGAAGGAGGAAGCCCATCAGCTCATCTCTGTTTCCTTTGCTCTTTATCTCTTCACAGCGCTCATAGCAGGAGGGAAAGAAGAGCTAGAAAACCCTGCAACATCTGCCACAAGTGAACACTCTGTAGCTGCCCCACAGTAGCCCAGGGGCTCAAATCCTCAGTCCTTATGTATAACCAGGGGAATGTTCAGCAGCATGGTGTAGCCTGGGGTGTTCCAGTGGATGCACTGTAGCTGCACCAGCTAACTGCATCCTTCAACAAGTCTTCATGTTCATAAAATTGAATATACTGTTTCTTTTTAAAACAAATCTACATTGATGGCTGTAAATGTGTTGGTGGTTGCAAAGAGAGACCAGCATTTTTATTCTGCCAGAGGGAAAAGGAAACTGAAGCAGGAGGACAATGCCCCAGGCCCATCCTGTGAGGCTTGCAGGGAGAACACAGATGTTACCAGTCCTGAAGCTGTGGGAGTTTTGTCACATAAGGACAGAATATTTGTAATAAATTACCTCGCCCATTCCTTGCAAGGAGATCTTGCCAGCACTTACTGTTCTAAGCTCACCAAGAGAAAGGGTGGCCTTTTGTCCTATGTGTGCTTGTTCTCCAGCCTTGGGAGCCTCAGTTCTCCCTGGTCACCCCAAGAGCTTTGCAAGTTCTCTCCCAGAACACTGAGCATCCTCTGCAGGGCAGCATGGTGCTGGTGCTTTACCAGAGAGAAGTGAGGGGCAGGATTCCCTGTCAACATTCAGGTCAGAGATCCTCACTTGTGTAACCAAGTGTACTGAACAAATAATGTGATCTTTGTGTGGTCTTTGGTTCATTCCTTTCAGCTCATAAAATAACTTTACATGCAGATGCAGTACACAAAAGCCAGTGAAAGGAAACAGAAAGACTGGCTCCTGCTCATCCAATTTTATGTTAAAAAGCACATTTGGGAAATTCCTTTTCAATTGGTCCCTCTAAGGCCTAGAATATTTTTATGTGTGCGTGTGGTGTCAAGACTCAAACAAATCAAGCTAAATGGTCCACCTACAAAAAATTTAGATTAATTTCACTGATGTCTATGGCAAGAAGATGTTTTGCCATTTGTCACTTCATGCAGACCATGACAGAGGAAGGAAGAGTGGTTCTATGAAAGCTTTACTGGTGACAGTAAACTGGCGTGACAGTGGGAGACAACAGGCTTACATTAACAAAACTAGGTTCCTTTCCTATCTAACACTGCTACTGAGCCTGGATTATTTAAGTTTTCTAAGATTTCTGTTTACTCACCTGCAAAACAGAAATAATTTTCTGAAGTTCCTTAAAATTCTTTCTTTCATGTCATTAATGTTTTTCTTAAAAATTGCAAAGCCTTTCACTTTGACAGCATTTTTCTTCCTTGTAACTTAGGGAAACAGGGTGCAGTTTGTCATACAGTAATAAACCAAGCACTTATTTGGAGTTAGGGGCTTTGGGAAGATGCAGGATATGGCAGGATGGATTAAGAACACCTGACTTTAGGAGATGCCATCATCCAGAGAGCGTATTTTGGCCTGTAAGGGGCTTCCAAGGGGAGAAACAGGACTGTAGGCAGAAAAAAACATCATTCTCTGAGCTCGTGACAGCAAGTATCAGAATCAGTAATTGACTGTTATTTGTAAACTCAGTATTTGTGAGGGCTCTTCCCTTCTCATCCCTTGATCTCGGGCTGAGCAATGCCAGGGCTGTTCTGAGTAACTGTGCTGACCTCCAAGGGAAGGGATGGTGCAATTCTTTCTTTTAGGACTTGGCTGCTTTGGGCATATCCAGGGTCACCCTTCCTACAACCCCATAACTCCTTCCCCTTCCAGGACAAGATCATAGCAAGGACAGGTTATAAAAAATGCAAACATAAATCAACCCTGAGCAAAGTGTCTGGTTTCACAGAGCTTGGAGCTCACCACAGAGCCACTGCAGCATAGTGCCATGCCATGTTCTCATCTGCAAACATTTGCTTCCCAAGTGGAGCCCTGTAGTAATAAAATACAATTATTGGGTTTTGTTGTTTTTGGGTTTGCTTTTTTCTTTTTTTTTTTCAGGGGATATTCTGAAGTCCATCAATGCATTATTTCTGTAGCAGAACCTGAAAACTTGTTCTGTAGCTGACCAGTGCTAATATACTGAGAGAGGTGTGTGAGGGTAGAAAGATCACTGGAGCAGAACTGAAGGAATGCATAAGGGAAAACAGACCAAATCCAGACCAGTTTCTCCCTCGTAATGTTTCACTTGCTGTCCCTGAAACTGCAGTTGTGTTTAATCCTGTACAGGGGTTGATTCACACTCAAAGAGAAGCCAAGAGCCAAATAAGTTCCAAGAAATTTGGACACTGAGGCCACCAGGAGCAGAAGGAAAATGAGCATCTGTGTTTGACAGAGGTGGAAATGCATCCAGTGGATTGTGCCTCCCGTATCTCACCAATGTTCAGCTGTTGAAGTCTCAGTGACAAGATTTGGTTTCTGGGAGGGTAACTATTGGCAGAGGAAGAACAAGGTGGAGAGAAAAATAAACTAAAATTATCCCAAGTGTCTTGCAGTCACTCTGTTCTTTGATTTTCTGTGTTTAGAAATTGAAAGGGTACATAATTTTATCTGCATGAGAATAAGGCAGAGAGAAAGGAGTGTCTCTACCACATCTGCACAGCTGTTTTCTAATAAGATGAAGATAACACAATTTCAGCATGTGTTAATATTTCAGTACAGGCTTCTGCTCTGAAAGCATTCAGAAAACAAATGACCAGGTAGAGGGCTGTGCAGAGTAATTTTCCTTTTAGAAAGGGCAATTAAAACTGCAGTAGTCTTATCTCCTCACAACTTACATTGTTTTAGAACCACAGGGCAAAAAATATTACTGAATGGAATTTCTGAGGCATTGGTAGAAATCAATATAATGTATCTTTTGTGTTAAATGTCCTAGAATCTATTTTCCTGCAAAAAAAAAAAAAAAAAATAATATCCTTAATGCTGATAAAATATCATCCTGATAATCTATTCAAACACCTAAGAGACTTCAGTTTCTGTTCTGACACGCTCTGAATTTCAGTTTAAAAATGTATTCTGGTTTAACTGTCGTCAGTAGCCTAATGCAATCTCAAAGAAACAGGCATAGGCTATTCAAATATGTTTCCAATATAAGTTAGAGATTGTCAGACAAAGAAAAAAATAGCTTCCCAGTTAAAGACATAAATGTCAAGAAATAAGAAGAGGAAGAAAAAGTGTGCAAAATTCTGATTTTTTTATTACATTTTACTGGTATGGTTCAATTAATCATAAATCATAATTTTAGTAAAAATACTCTACAAAGCACAGTTAAAAAGCATAACTTAGTTCATCAAGATCTAAGAGGGTCTTTCTTTGCTGTTGAAATTTTAATTATTCACTCTTTCAGTATTCATAAGACACCTAATTCTTAAGTTGGTAGGTGAGCCACACAATCAAGAGATTTAATAATGGGAAAGACAGGAAATTTAGAGTGCTTTCCTGTATTTAAGCATTTTCTTCTATTTTCCTGTTTTTGAGATTTTGCAATAAAATTCTCTCTCTACAGTCTTAAGGTCTAAAGCCTTGCTGTCATAAAAAATGAAATTCTTACGAGTCTGTATGATTCTGGCTTGTGAACTATGCCAGGTCTTCCAAATCTCAAAGGGGAATTATTTGCTATGGTTGCAGATTGTTATTAGAAAATGGATTTTTTAAACCAATGTTAATAATAGTTATGATACATCTTAATAGTTCACTCACCAGCAAAATGATCTTTACAGTCCCTCTAACCCAAACCCTTTTAAGATTCCATGAAATCTCAGTTGGTGAATTAGAACATTACAGAACAGATTATAAACAAGTAAATCCCTTTAGATTTTATAAGTAAATCCCTTTATGTTTTTGTTTTAAAGCTCAGATCAGAAATTTCAACCTGTCCTTTCCAACAAGATAATCTTGCAAAAAGCAGTGATACTTCACCCTGTTATTCCTTTTCCTACACCACAGTACCAAGGCTCAGGATGAAGTCAGTCTGCGAGTAGTCTTGACATTCTTAAAATTTAAATGAAAACAACTTCTTTGCAGCAATTTTTTTTTTAATTCCCCATTTTGTAGAAAAGCAAAAGTTACAATATCAGCCCTGAAGATCTGTTTGTGCTGTCAGCGATACCCTTGTATGAATGGAGTAATCTGGACTTGAACGGACAAAATAAAAACATTAATGTAAGACATAGATACTTTTGTGCTGCAAAAATATTTGAAAACCTTGCAATTCTCTTTTTTTGCCTCTTTTAGTCCTGCAAAGGTCACACTCAGCCTGAGAGAAACAGAGAAACTGTGGCAATTTTCCTTGAACAAGAGATGCGGTTCTGATAGCGGGATCACACAGCTCGGTAGTTTCATCACCATTCGGATGCTTGTAGGAGTTACTGTTCATCAAAAGGACCTTTAAATTTATGGTTATTCTGTGTATTTCCTTCCTTACTAAGCAGATTTTGAACAGTCCTAGGGTTGTTTGGGTTTTTTTTTTGCTTAGGACCACATTTTTTTGCTTTTGTTTAACTTGTGAGTAGACTTTTCCATGAGAACCAGAAGTTTCTAGATTGAGATCAAGATGCTAATTTTTATCTTGGGTAGCTCCCTTATGTTCTACTTGTTTACTCCAAATACTGCTTCTTTTAGAATAATTAAGGTTGGAAAAGATATGGAAAATCAACAAATCCAAACATCTTTCCATCACTCTTCTTAGTGACACAGATATGGGCTAACAGAGGCTCTATTGGCATTAATAAAAATGAGTTCATATGTTTGCTATGTTCACTTTGAATTTACTTTCCCCCTCCTCTGAAATATTCCCAATGAGATAACCTTCAAGTCACACTGAGTATCTCTTTCCCCAAGAGTCTTGGAGGGAATTAGGGTATTGAAAAATGGCAAAATTTAAAAAATTAATTATGAGATCCTGAAGGGTTCTTGGCATCCATCAAGATCATGAGGTATTGTGGAGGTGCCCAAAGGAAATAAGACAAGTTTATGAATGATTTTTTTTTTCAGGAGCTATGATTATAGGATCCCTTCCCATTGGGAAGTATCCAGAAATTTGTAAATCAGAGGATTGTGAGAAAGAAAAAGGGCATTTGATCACCTGCAGAGCAGAAGTCCTACACTTTATCTGGCCTTGTTTGAAAAATGGGGAAAAGATGGGGTGAGAAACAGTCACTGTTTTAAGTTAAAGATTTCAACATAATTTCTATTGATCTGCTTCCAACATTAAAATATGTTGTGGATTTTTTGCCAGGCTGGTGCCCAGCTTTTTTTAGGCATTTAATCCTGTGGTCTTTGTCTCTGCTTGAATGTATTGAGTGTATTCCACTCTGTATTGAGTGGAAGTCCTGTGTATTATTCCTCTGCTACTTTAACTGAGGAAACCTGCTGATGTTCTTGAGCTGCTGCTGAGGTTTGTAACAGAGACATCCTATGAGGAGAGATGGCTACTCTTTAATACATAAAATTGACATGGTGGCATTCACTCAAAGTTGGACTTGATGATTTTGGAGGTCTTTACCAACCTTAACAAATCTAGGATTTTATTTCTCTCCACAACCACAGACGACAGCCTGTGAAAATCAGTGTAATTCCAGAATATCTATATAAACAGCTAAATGTTTGTTTTACTTATATTTGTATGAGAGGCCCTTTCCCCCTACAGATTTCTTCACTTGTTTCAACACTGGTAAGTCCCTGCAGCGCACAGCCAAAGATGATATTTTTTAAATGAGCAGCAATAAAAATTCCCCATAGCAAGTTTAAATCCTGATAATGGTGCACTTTTATTGCATTGTACTGAACTTTTACCAATCAGTCCAATTATGAGCTAATTCATTCTCATCACTTTCGAAAGCGTTTTTTTTTTTTTTTTTTTCCAAAGCCCTATCTGATTTTTTGGCATGTGAAATGCTTACAAAGGGAAGTTAATAAAAGAGCAGTTCATCTGCATATACAAAGGAAGATCATAATATAAAAAAATTGCCACATTAGAGAAGTCTAGACCTTGACTATCTGTCATATATTTTTATAGCGTCTTATCGCTGCGCTATCTGATTAAGCAGTGAAATGGTTAAGATAAATGAGACTTAATTAGCGGAACTGATACCTGTCTACTGCAAGCCTTAAATTTGCATCTGGGAGCTGTGATTTTCAGAAGGGAAGCACACGTCTGCAGTCCTGCTTTGCTTTGAAATCAATGGGAGTTTTCCCTGCAGTGAAAACAAATGCTCAAGGTTTCACCCACAGCCAACTGAAACTTTTGCTGTCTACTCATCCCTTTGAATCATGGGCTAAAACATGGGGAAACAAGCAAATGCCAGAGCTCTGAGATGGAGGGAGATGCAGAAGAGCACAGAGCTGACTTCTAACACGTCAGGCTGCAGAGCTCAGCAGCATGCAGAGACAAATAAGTTGTGTCAGGAAGAGGGTTGGTGCACACTATTTTCACTCTGGCACAAAACTGATCAAAATTTGGCTTGATTTTTTTTTTTTTCCTTTTTTTTTCAGCTTTGCTTGTGGAGCAAAGTATTTACATTTGAGCTCAGGGATTAGATGGCGAGCTGCCATTGGTGTCAACTATTTCAGTAGGAATGGGTTGTAGCATAACTTCCCCGCCAAACGCTCCCTGTGCAGAACAAACGATTTACCACAGAGCTCAGAGATGGGGTATTTACATTCATTTAAGTTTGGTATAAACATTTACAGAACATTAGGACAAATACCAGCATTCTCAGCTGAATGTCTGACCACAATTATTTCTGATGAATAAATGGCCTGTAGAACGACTCTAAAACGAGAGGCATTTTTTTTCTTTCTGTTTTCCTCTCAAGCCAAAGGACTTTGAAAAAAACAGTGCAGAAACACGCTGTGCAAAGGTTCACGTAGAGTTAAGGAAAACCATAGATGTTTGTGAGATTAGAGAGTGAATATCTAGATTAAACCAGTTTATGTTGTCCTTCATCTGCTGTTCTGTTTTTTTCCTTCAAAATCTCACCTTCAAATCTGACCCTGACAGACATGCCTGGTTCAGTAAAGATGCTTTTTTGCTGACCAAGTACTTTTTAAACCAAACATCATGAGCTGGCCACTGCAAAGGTACTTTTCCCACTGGAAATGGTGGCATGAGGGTTGTTGATTACAGCACAAGAGACTATTTACCAAATATTTCTCAAAGGCACCTGGCTGTGAGAATAAGGAAGCCACTCAAAGGCATCTAGAACTATCTAAGAGTAAAGTGCACATTTTCTCAGTGTTAGCACAGCAGGCTAATGTATTCTTCATCACATTTTTTATTTTTTTTGTTCTAGTCATAAGTGTACCACAGAGAAACATTGCAGATGCAAAGATTTCTGTTCAGTGCTATTTGTGGAGTTCTTCTGCTTGTGACAAATTCATCCTCATGAAATCATAGAATCACTAAGGTTGGAAAAGATCTTTAATATTTAGTCCAACCATTAACACAGCACTGCCAGGGCCACCACTGAGCCATGTCCCCAAGGCCCACATCTACACATTTTTTTAACATTTGCAGAGACAGTGGATGCTGCCCAGGGACACCATTTCCCTGAGCAGCATGTTTAAGAAAAACAATCAAACTCTAATAATAGTTTGAAAAAAATCATTGTTAATAATGCTGTTTCCAGTACATTTTTCATAGACAGAGCTGTCCAGTAACTGCAGGACTCAACACGTCAGAACATTTCTGTTTTCAGCTCCCACAGAGCAGGGAGCTTAACCTGATTTTCAGGCACCTTGGCTGAACATGTAATTATGAGTTGATTGACTACCCTGAGATGTGTCTTTCTTAGTTTGGGGGCAACTGTGTCTGATTAGGGATTTTTTATGATGCTAATTTAAACTTTCTAATGAAAACAGCTTATTAATCACTACGCATTTCTGAGTGAAACTGGATTCTCATTTTCTGAAGCCTCCTCTTTATTCCATTGGGCCTGTTCATCGAAATGCATTTGGTCCCTGCAAAATAACATGTGCAAGGCAGATAACTAAAATCTGACCATTAAAACACGATTCATTACTCCTTTTCCCAAACACCCTAATTGGACAGTGTTAACTGTTGATCTGGTTCAGATTCTGGATCCCATGAAGGGCAGATCTTCTTTTTCAGTAATGACAGAAGTCTGTGAGACTCCTAATGATGTTTGGAAGCATCAGTTTGGGAGAGCATTGGGGGTTTCACAGTAGAAGACACTTCCAGGGAGAAGGAAACCTCATTCTATGAAGTTTATAGCCATAAACAGAGACCCAGATGTACAGCAAGGTTTTGTTCTGGATTTGTTTGTCAAACAGTACTATGGCTGACTGACCTTAGCTTTGAATTCCCGATTTCTTCTCTAACATGATTTTGAACAGGGACATATTATTTTATTAAAAGAGAACAAAAATGTCATTAACGTCCTGTATCACCACTTAAATTATTGAGGTCTAGCTACTTTGGAGGATTTAAAAGCAGAAATCAAAGAAAAATGAGCTCTGAGCATTTAAGTGTGGTTCAGATGAAAACTGAGACCACTTTGCTCTGATTTGCCTCACTGTGCAATGAATATAAACTGAGTTTAAAAGCCTGAATTGTTCACAGAGGCAGCATTTTACACCCCTTATCCAAAGGTGCAAAAGACTGCATGACAACCCGAACAGGGATGAATCCTGACTCAAAAGTTGCACGCACATTCAGTGAGGATGGTGCAGGGAATTTTAATGAGCTCAGAATTTCTGTCGGCAGTAGCTTTAATCATCAGGTCTCCCCAAAAATGAAGAATATTCATGAATACAATAATTAATACTGAACAGGAGATTTGTATCAATCTGACAGATAGGAGATGAAATTAACTGTGCTTTCATGTACAATTTTAAGTAGGTCAGATAAGAGCATCTATTGTAACCAACTTTTATTTTATACTCTGACACGTACAGACCCACATGTACACATTTAAGAATGTCTATAAAAATCTCACACACAGCAGAATGCCCTTAACCTGATGTTTGCAGGCTGCCCAGTTCTTTCTCTGAAGCTCACCATTTTTCCTCTCACTGATTCCTGAGCTCTAAGGTCATAGACGATGGTTGGGATACAACCAAATCTTCTGCAAACACGAAACTCAGAATAGCATGCAGCAATTCTTACACTGCATCCTGTCAGCTAAGGATGGACTGAAGCATGCTGAAAATATTTAAATAAAGCAACCTCTTATGCTGCATTGACTTTTCTCTAAATTTTATTCTTTTGCCTCCTTCTTTTTGAAGAGTTAGGCTGGATCAGCATTAGATATCTAAAAGTGTTTCCACTTTTAATGATATTCCCCACTAGGTAGCGAAAGCAATAGTAAAAACATGTCTTAAGAAAAAAACAAGTATCAGAACATGACATTAATGTGATAGGGCTCCAGTGCACTTAATTCTCTGAAACTGTTCATTAGTTTTTCATAGCACTTGAATTTCTTCAACATAAAATGGAAATGCAAAGAAAAGATGTCTATCCCTTGGTCTGATCTGCGTGCACATTTTTAACACCCACCTAAATGATAAAGAAATCTGAAGTTTGTTTTAAAATATGCAGGCACCTTTGCAGTGATGCTGTTTTACCTTTTTTCTAAACTGAAAAATTAAACCTGTTTTTAGCAATTATTCAAGACCTCAGCAGTTGGTTGTGTTAGCATATAGCTGCATAAATAAGATAATTTATTTGTGTGTGAATTACCTAGGGAAAAAATTAAAGCATTAAGCCAAACTCTGAAATATTTTTGCTAATGGTTTAGGTCAAATACCCTGCTCTACCCTTCCTCCTTTGCTTTCTTATTTGTTGAAAAAGAAGAAGGAAGGGAAACTGGAGGACAAAAAATAAGAAAAAATCTCAATAGACATAAATTGAGAAGAACCATTACTAAAAACAATTTAGTTGTTTAAAAAAAAGATGCTGATAGTATTTTTATGGGAAAATATATGCATTTTGTTCTGAAACACTGAAGTTACCTACCAGGTAAAGTTATACAAATGCTACAGCAATGTGTCAGACTAATCAATGCTGTGTGCTTCAATCATCGTGTCCTTAATTGCTTGCTGAACTGGAGACTAGTCCAAAGGCTCTCCAGCTCCGTGGCCAGTGTCTATGTGGGATTTAAGTTAGTTGTCTAAGTGTCTTTCAAGTCTTTCTGCCAAGTCAATATAGAAAGATAAAACAACATTAGAAATACTTCATCCCATCAGAAACCCAAGTGTCCTCCTGACCCCACAGCTCCTGTGGCTCAGCTACAAGCAGAGGGGTCTGCAATGCTCTTACATTTGATATTTTTCATCCAGGGGCCAGGACAATTTTGAGGATGATTCTCTTCTGGTTAGAGAGCTTGCAGATGGCCCTGGGAGCTTGAAGGAGAAAAAAGGTGTCACCAGTGTGCAGGAGATGTGGAAATTAGGTGTACTCGTTATATATTTAGTTTGACTGTTGCTCCTAAAGATGCCTCTTCTGTCCCTGGAAATGTTCAAGGCCAGGACAGGGCTTGGAGCAGGTAGGTCTAGTGGAACCTGGAGGTCTTTAAGGTCCCTTCCAACTCAAGCCACACCATGACAGTAGGTGAAATGAAGACCCAAACTTCTGAGCTTGGCAGAGGACCTGCACTACCCAACCCTTCAGCCAAAGCAGTGATGGGGTGACTTGGAGGCCAAGCACTTGGAGGGTTGTGAGTGTAAAAGAATTACCTCCTGTAATTCCCCTTGTGTGGGAACCAAACATGTCAGAAAGGCAAGGGGGAAGAGAACCAGGACAAGCGGGTTGCTTCTAATTTTTTTTTTCTTCTTCTTGTTAAGAAACTTTATTTTTTTAAAAAAGTCCCCTTTGGTGGCTGCAACCTTATCACAGTGGGATCAACAGCTGAAACCAAATGAGAAAGAAGGTGAAATTGTCTAGACTGAATGAAGCGCATGCAGCATGGTGAAAAGTAAATTGGAAGTTTAGCATTCTTTCATTTTTAATAACCTGAAGTGTTATCGATAATGTAAGTAATTAATTTTTTTAAGATGTTCATTTTAGATCAATATTATCCTCATTAAATGGGCAAGGTCATGTATCATATTTAAAACAGTAAAATTCAAGCTCTGTGGTGAAATCATACCAAGTAATATTAGTGAGAATGCAACTCTAACAACTCCTTTATTTTTTTTTTCTTTTTTTTTTTTTTTTTTTTTTGTGTATTTCTTCTCCTTTCCCATAGCTGTGCATTTGCAGTGTGGAAAAGGCTAAGAACAAATATCACTGAAACTTCTTATTCTATGGGAAGTTATTTTCTGTAGAGGTGATAAAAATATTGGCCCTCAGAAGACCATGAGCTGACTGCTGCAAACTCTGATTTAAGCACTTCTGTGCTTTTGGGGTTGTATTCAATAGTTTCATGTGGGCATTTTAGGTTTTTTTGTACAAAATACTTCTTGAGATGCAGGCTTTGACTCAGTTGACAGAAAAATAATAAATCCAATAGTACATATAAATGGGCGTTGTTATAAACAGGGCAAATTCTCAGGTCTCTCCATCTAAAATAAAGCAGCTCTGCTCATGGCAGAGCCAGTGCTTGATGGATCAGCCCCTTAACTGGAAGATTAAATTAAGCTGCCTGTCTTAAGTGAGACAACTGCAGGTAAACTGCTGCTCCTGAAACCTGAGCATGAAACCACAACCTCTGCAGCCTGCTTGGTTTATAGCCCAGGCTCAGGCCATATATTATCTGTATTTACATGTATTTACACCCTGGGCTTCACATCCAGCCTTCATGACTGAAGCTTTAAGTGGAGCAGCTTCCATGTTGCTGTAGAGCTGCTGGAAATTCAGGGCTGCAGGATCGCTGCTGGTGCTGGAGTGAGCTCACATTCAGCCCATACCTCACTGCTCTTGCATTCTTTTTCTTTTAACTCCTTGTTCTTTTCTTCCCGCTTCCTTTCTTACCAAAACACTCAGTGAATAACCCTGGAATCATCAAAACATCATAAAGACTTGAAATGTCTCTGTAAGCACCCTCAGCATTACGAGTCAAAAATACCCAAGATGACCTAAGACATATTTCTTTCTGGTTTTGTCTAGAAGGCTGAGTTTTACAAGGGATCCACCCTTCATAATTCCTTTGTTGTTGTTTATTATGATCATATAAGAGAGCAAAGAGTGCTGTATACAACACACAAGAATGCCTTAAAAGAAACTTCGAATGAGCTGAGCCATAGCTCCTCATTTGAAGGGAGGGGAAGAAGTAAAGAAAAATTAAAATTTAATTTTGTTTTCTTGATACTTATGCGGGAGAAAAAGTGCCCTGTTCTTACAGGGTGGCTCTACCTGATGTTTTGAACATGGTATGCCTGGGAGACAGTGTGGAGCTATCTATTTGCTTATATATTAAGAATGTTTTTTCTATATAGGAAACCTGAAGATGTTATACATTTTTTGTGACTTTAATGTTTTTGATATCTAAAGTTCATGAAAAAGCCATGTAATTGGTACAGAACTTTTTTTTTACTTGCATCAAGACCCTTAATCTTTGAACATTAGAATAATTTTGCATCTAGCCTGGGGTAAATTAGTTTCTTCAGGGTTTTTTTCAACTTTCCAGCATTATTTATTTTCAATTTGAAATTCTTTTAATATCAAAGTGGGTGTAATTAATTCTGTTTCTGATGATCTGAAAATTAAAATGAAAAATTACAAATAATATATCAAAGAACTTTCATAAAATATACCTGACCAAAATAGTTCAGGTTTACTGAACCTACATATCAATTTTTGTGGGGATTTTTTCCCCATGTATATAAAAGCCATGCTTTAGTGCCATCTAGTGCACCAAGAAATCACAAAAGAAACTCCCCTCAATGTTTATGCTCTTGCCTTGCAATAAACACTTTAAAACTCTAGATTAGAGCCCTGGCTATCATATTAAGTAAACAGCAAAATGACTCTTAATTACCTATTTGGAGCCTGGCTATGTACAGTCAATGTGAGTGTAGAGCAAGAGTTTCAGGTCTTCTCTCACCAACTATCACTGAAACTGAAAAAGACTCAGTAGTTCAGATTTAATCTCTTTTCCTCTGGAAAATTAGAAGTGTCTCAGAAGAATTCTAGCTTTCAGCTAAGTATTGTGAGTTTGAAACCTAGTTGGGGAATACACAAAATATGGTGTGTGCAGGGCCCGGGTTTTTCTTTTTGCCATAACTGAACATTAATTCTCCTGATTTCAGGGAAAAAAAAAGAAAGCAAAAATACCAAAAGATTGCTGGTGCACAGAACAGCTGGCAAGAATAAAAAAGTCATAAAATCATAGAAGGTTTTGTGTTGGAAAGGACATTAAAGATCTAATTCCAATAGCCCTGAGATAGGTAGGGACATCCAACCAAATATTTGTTGTTTTTCTTCTGTTTTGAAGTTTCATGGGGAGGGTTCAGTTAGGATTTTTTGGATGAGTTTTTGGTTTGAGTTATTCTTCCTTTCAGATTTTGTCAATGAAAAATAAAAACGGAGTTTTCAAGCCCGGGGAAAAAAAAAAAAATCTGAATGGCAGATCAGCTCTGGATTGTTCACCATTATATGAAACTTGTGATGGCCACACTAAGAGGAGACTTTGGGCCCCAGCATCCATCCAGGTGGTTGTCTTACCAATGATCTCTGAGTTAAATTTTTATCAGCAGCAGCACTCTGGTGGGATGTGTGTGATTCCTAAACTACTAGCAAGGTTTGAGAGGATTTGATCAGTTGATATGAGCTCAGATGTTTTTATTGGAGAGGTCAGATGATTTGCTGAAAGCCTCCAGATCTTTGGAGATGGAGACAGTGATTACAGGCACGGATTTTACAGCAGGAAC
Source organism: Acridotheres tristis (assembly GCA_037013685.1). NCBI lineage: Eukaryota > Metazoa > Chordata > Aves > Passeriformes > Sturnidae > Acridotheres > Acridotheres tristis. The sequence goes on from CM072885.1 coordinate 4,561,767, forward strand.
ACTCACGTTGTCAGGTTTGAAGTTCCATTTCTTATAAACAGGTAGGAGATTTCTTGCCCCAAATCACGGAGAAGTTGTTTCTGTGCAGGTTTTATTGTCAAAAGGAGAGGTGATAGCTTTGATCAGAAAGTGAGTCTCATTCTGACCATCTTGCAAAACTGATAATCTGTGCTGATTCCCCATGTGTGTCCCTGATAAAGATTTCTCTACTTTTTTTTTCTAATATGTACTTTGAATCTAGTACAGCAAAACATTTTGGTGTAAAAGCCAGATATGTGCAGCTTGGTACCTGAGTTCATGGCCTGGGGGGGACAGTGACAGCTGAGGGTCAGGAGAGAGGTACAGGAAAATGTTAAAATTTTCCCACAAGGAAACCAGCAGCAATTAGTGGCAATTTCAGCTTCATGTTAGGCCATAAAAACTTTTCAATAATAATAATAATAATAATAATAATAATAATAATAATAATAATAATAATAATAATAATAGAAAAATAAAAATCTTTTTCAGACCTTTTCGACACCATCAGGCAATGCTTGGGAGTTGGAGTTCAGCTAAAGCACAAACTCCCTGTGACAGTCCATGGGACAACCTGCATTGTTGTGGGGGCCTGACCTCTTTGAACTTCCAGGTGCAAAGCCATGACAATAATCCCCTTCCGAATGCTCCTGTGGTGGGCAGCAGTGCCAGGAGTGGATGGGAAGGAGGAGAGGGAGGAAGATGAGGAAGATGCTGCACTGAGATGCTGTTCCAGTGCATGAGATGCTGCCTCCACTTCCCCAGGGGCTGAAGGGACCACAAGTAAATTCTTTACGTTGATGGTTACATGACTTTCAGACCCCATGAGCTGGGTGTAGCTGTTCTGAAATGATAAGATCCTTCCCACTCAACAAACAACCTCCAGAGGTGTCAGGAGCTCTGCTTACCAGTCTCTGCCTTGCTCCTGTCTAGCAAAAAGAAAAAAAAAAATAGTGGTGATCTTGTTAAGAGAAACGCATTTGTCAGCACTCTGAATTTTAATGTGAACTGGCAGTGGATCTCAGTGATAAAGAAAAAGTCTAATACGGAAGGTAATTTTGCAGAGACCTTGCTAACATGTGTTATCCACTGGCTTTCTTTTGTTCACCGCTGTGAATTATCAACTGACTCAAGGCAATAAAGGGAAAAAAGTTGTATTTCTCACTGTGTCACTTTAATAACGTCATCCTAAGCTCACTGCAATAATTTAATTTTGTAGAGAAAGCACAGAGTTATTACATTTCTGACCCCCTCCTCCCCCAGCATTTTGCAGACAGGTATTGAGCAGTGATTGACCAAAAGTTGTGATTCATGGTCAGCCACAGGGTTCTGACAAATGTCTAAAACATTCATTTCTCTTGGAACAAACCATCACATTTCCTAATCCTCCAGTAAGGAAGCTTGATCCAACACATGATCTGAATCTCTATTACCAAAGAATGTACAAGAAACCCTGCAGAAAACATGGGATTAAGCAACACAAAAGAAATTTTCCTCTTACCCTCTGTCAGTTATAAGCAGTGATAGCAATGTGTATCTATGCAAAGTGTCTCAGTTAAAAATAGGAGGTTTATACAATATCAATAATCATAATGTTATGACATTGTTACTTCTTTCCTCTTATCAGCAAATGGGAACCTTTGATGATAATTTGGGATGCTATTTTACCAGAGACTAATTGCAGCATTGCAGCAAATGCTCTGAGGCTGTGTATCTATAGAGTTCACTTTATGAAACTTTGGAATAAGTTCTTAGATCCAAGCAGAGAGATACAGAATGCAGTTCCTTCATTGATTCATTTCAAATATCCAGCAGTTTAGGTTAAAATAATTTCTCCCAAAAATCTTGAGCCATTCTCCTGCATCTTGCCTCAGTTTTGTTGTGCAGTAAGGGATTCCCCAGGTTCCACGTGTGAAAAGGAATTTCCTTGATGAGAATGCATTATCTTCTACTACTACAGCCTCAAAAGTTTTCTCTCTAATGTTCTTTATGCTTACCACAGTTTACACCAGTCAGCAGAATTCAGCCCATTAACTCCGTCTCCCTGTTCACCAGAAATACCCAGTGTCCAGCACACCTACTTTAAGTGTTACTTCTGGAAAATGTGGAAAATAACCTTTCAAGTCATCATTAAGTGTATTGCTGGGAGTGTCATATAAATATCTTATTTACAGAAGCATTGAACACCATATGTTCAAAGGAAGATGTGCCAAAAAGTGCTAATTACACGGTTACTAAATGCCAATCAGGTAATTATACTCAGCCCACTTAAATGCTCTCTGCAATCTGGGGTTGCCTCAGCAGCTGAGGCAGGATTACAGGCATCCCAAAATGCTCATCAGTGCCCTTTCCTGAAGGCATTGGGTATTGAACCAGACTTGTGAGTAGGACCCAAACCTCCCAGCCCTTTATTTCCTCTGTTCATCCTTTTCTAGATGCTTTTCTCTCTTCAGTCAGACACTCAGGGGCTTTTTTTCCTTAATCCAGAATATGTAGAATATGTTTGTCCTATTGTTGATCTTCTGATTCCTGGGACAGAGGTGACCACTGCTTGAACTTGGCCCAGCTCCCCAGCAAAGCACTGAGCAGTCCTTGCCAGGGTTCCCGGGTTGAGAGCTTCTTTCTGCACCTCCACTTTGAACCCTTTGCTTAGCACTGATATGTTGTGCTCAGCAATAGGATTTCTGCTCAAATCCTTTTCCATTTCTCAAATCAATTTCTGGTCAGAAAGCCAACCCAGAGGCAAGGTACAAGCATAGATATGCACATATATAAAAAAATATATATCTATTAAAATAGATTATATATATAAGTGGACTCTGTATAGATATCACACATTTATTTAATATAGCAGAAATATATAGATATTCGTAACCTGGAAAATCGAAAAAATTCTCCACTGATGTATAGCTGTGGGGCATCTCATCAATACAACATGTGAGGCTGATATGCAGATCCAGTCCCTATCATTTTGCAGGCAGCCAAACCACCAGGTACAGCAGTTCTGAGCATTGCACAGACCTTGCATTTAAAAAAAAAAAAAGTGAAATATACTCAGTAATCAGTGGCAAAATTTGTCATCACTTTAATGCAGCCAGGAGGCAATTGGAGACAGTTTAACAGATGTTTCCATATTTAAGCCAGAACAAACAGAACAGATTAATTTCCCCACTTTCTCCTCAGAAGCAAATGCCAGAAAGTTCTGAAACTTCACTGTGTAACAAGGGAAAAACAACTTTTTGATCCCTCCAGCTGCAGAGGTGATGTGTGCAGCAGTGATGAGCTTAAGAAGCAGAAGCCAGTCTGTGAGTTCAGGCTGCTGCTTGGGGAGAACAAGGTTGCACTGAGGTCCATTAGTGCATGATCACACAACTTGGAGTACAACAGCAATTTAAAATATTACACACTGTTACTATTAAACATAAATACCGAAGCAGATTATTTGTGAGTAGAGCAAGAACTTCTCAGCACAGCACCAAATTCACTTTCAAGCTGAGTGTGGTGTTGCATTTTCTTACATAGAAGGTTTTTGGCCAAAAAATGGGATGAAATGTGCTCCCAACTTGCTGCCTGTGCCGTCCCACTGATTGCAGAGGGGTGTCCCGGGACACACATCAACGATGGATACAGCCCAGAGGTCACAGGCTACCTCTCAAATTGCAGGACTCCCACACTTAATTCACTGCTCTAATTATACCATCAGCTGTCATTACTCCTGTTATTTAGATCTGTCATCCCAGCAGGGAGGGCTGGGGGTGAGTGGTGCCTGGTGCAGGCATGAAGGAGAGGAAAAGCTGCCACCTCCAGGGATCTGGCACCTGAGGCTTCAAAAGGGAAACCAGCAAAAAAACCCCAACTTTTGAGGTTCAGCTGGAGGGGAAATCACTCTGGCAGCAGCTTGTGCCCTGCTTCAGATGGGAGGGGTTTCACAAATCTGCTTCCTCCCTCTGTGCCAGCCTGTGTACCAGGGGTTGTTTTTTCTGATTTTTCTCCCTCCACGTGGCTTGAAACCTACTCAAACTGGCTGTTCAAAGCAAAGAAGTCTGGTCTGATGCTAAGGGATAATCAGCACTACACCAACCACCGTGTAATTTCAGGTATTGCTTTATCTGCATCCTCCCATGTGAATTACTTCTCTGTGAGCTTTGGGAGGGCAAAGGGAGAGAGAAAAGCACCAAGGCTGCTGCTTTGCCCAGCTGCCAATGAATTCGTGTGGGTTTGCTCTTTCCTGAGCTCTCCACCCCGAACGTGAAGGTTGTGTAATAAACCCTTCCTCAGCCTTGACTCAGAAGCTGCCAGCTCAGTGATTCACCACCTGCTTTCCCTGGAACTGCCAGCTGAAACCCCAGCTGAGCAGAGCCTGTGTGGGGCCAGGGAGATGCTGTCCCACTGCTGCCCACGCTGCCAGCCCCCAGGGACAGCTGGGGGTTTACATTTATCACAGGTGTGCACCTCACATCTGACATTAAAAACCCTCAGGGGGAGAAGGAGGGGAAGAGGTGTCCTTCCTTTGTGGGAAGCCTTCTCCTCTGTTTGCCATTTTGAAGGTTTTGCACTCATTAGGCCATCATCTTCACAACTGCCTCACCCAAACTTTGCTGGAGCTTAAACACATCTTCCCTGTGACAACGATTTCAGCCCTGGCAGCATCTAAAAAAGGCTTTTTAATCCTAGTTATTTTCTGTTCCGCTTAATTGCCTTACCCAACACTTACACTTCATATAAAGACAATCCATCTTTTCCCCACTAACTTCTGTAATAATCATTATCCTCCTCTGCAGAAATAAAATAATAATAAAAAAAATAAATTTAAAAAGAGGTAAAAAAGTGATGGGGGTTAGGAGGAAACGTGACATTGAAAACAGACACTCAAATTATAGATGTCTTTGAATAATCCACAATGTTTTTCATGCACTTCACAGTGTTTCTTTCTGGAGCTAATGGAGCTTTAATAGGGGATGTTTCCCCCCTCCCTTCTCCATGCAACTTCCCCTCCCCTTTCTTCTTCCACTGTGAAGTTTCTATGAGTAATCCCAAAAACAATATTTAGATGACTGAAACGTTAGAGCATAATGTTACTGCATAATACAGCATGTCCAGAACGTTCCTTTGGGATGGAAATCTTTTCAGTATATTAAAGGAGAAGTAAATATTATAGTGGGGATAAAAATGGATGCTTTGAAAAGGTATTTTATATTTTTTTCCATTTTCTTTCACTTCTGTCAACTTTACTGGAGCAGCATCAGCTGTCCTAAAAGTTTTCTGTGGACAAACCTCTTTCTTTTCATGATAGTTGTGAGCCCACCTGGTTGTCTGTCATTTCCTCCCTGTTCTTTTTCCTCTTTCATTTGCCAGGAAACCACCAGGTCAGGTCCCATTTATGCAGTGCACTAAAAACACTGCTGTGTTTGCCCTAACTTCCAAGAGAACCAAAACTACGTCTGTTGCCTTTATCTGGTGTTTGTGTCATCTGTCAAACAGCGAAATCAGACTCTGCCCTTGGTGACCTAAGCTTTCACTGACATAGATTACTATTTTTCACTTCAATTTTGGCCTTTTAAAGAGTCCTGATACAAAAACGATATATCGATTTTATGAAATAAAATATTTCCAGAGTTGAGTAGAATTGTTGTTCATCCAGGGACAAGGATGCTATGGCAGCAAAGCACTTTTTTGAGCAAGATTGAGATAATTTGGGGGCAGCTCCTTGCTCTTCCCCAGACTCTCTGTTTGAGTGTGGGCAAGCCCCACCACTTCACCAGGCAGCTGTTTTATCATCTCCAAAACAGGGTAGACAGAAGACATTAATTCTCTCTCTTACAGGCAGATGATGTGAATAAATCCACAAAGAAATGTTCAGGGCTCGTCTGCACCAAAGGATCTGTGGTTTCAGTGGAGATCCCCAAGCTCATGTAGGTAGCAGGAGCAGCCTCTCACACAGCTCAGACCACACAGAGACCCACTGCAAAATGAGCCCAGCTACAGCCAAATTACAGAGCAGACACAGCAGTGAATCATGTAATAAGGAGAGGGTTAAAAGACAGGTACACTGCTTGTCTTTTAGCCACCAAATCTATGGCATTAATGTGGTACGAGCAATAGAAAACCTGTTATTAAACAGTTTCGTTTTCAGATCAGCCTGCTTCTCACATCCATTAGAAACTTGTGGCCTGGTAAATTGGTCTTGACAAGGGTGGGCAATTTTTTGCTGGGCTTGGGTTTAAATATAGATACTTGTAATTCTGATTTCCCACTGCATCAGTGTCTTCAAGAAAGGAGATTTTAATTTTTTTTCACACATGTAAAAATAAAAACAGCTCAGTGGAAACTCACAGGTCCTGTAGCCACCTTGCTGACCTAGTCAGCTGGCCACCTTTTCTCATGCAAAACGTTTCACGTGAACCTGTTTTATGCCTTGTAACATTTTCATTTGATTCATGACAAGTGATTCATATTTCTTTGGTATTCGCCAAAGATCATACTTAGAAATCTGATTCTTAGAAATTTTTTGTTCCCGTGTGTAGGAGGGATTGTGGGTGCTGTAGTCAGGTTCATTATGATGAGACAATCTCAGACACTGTCACATAATCCAGTTTACAGTAATAAATAATAATAATCACAAATTCATTAAAGTCTTGAGCTTGCAGTATAAAAAAAATTACATCAGAGCTAGGAAAAACCTGATTGAGAATGGTTTTGCACTTTAAACGGTTGTTGTTGCATTTAAAAATATGTGAATAAAATAAATTTTCAACTTAAATATTTGAGTTATAGCCTGGGATGTGACGTCCAGGCTTGAGTCTTTGCCTTGCTAGTGGACTTCCAGTGTGACTTCAGGACAATCACTGAGTCTCTGTGATTCTGTTTTCTCCTATTAAATGTGCTACTTGTTAACATCTTTGCTTGTTTTGATCCTAAATTCTCTAAGGGAAAGAAGATTAACTCTTGAGTCTACAACAGTGATTAGCAGAGGCAGCAAAGTGATGAGAGAGGCTGGAAGATGCTCATAATTTTGGCTGGGATTGTTCAATACTTCTTTAATGCACCCGAGATTCAAATAATGATGAAAAAAAAAAAGAATTTCCAAATCTTTTTTGGTAAGGGATTTTTTGTAGTGATTACAAATACTTTGAAATTGAAACATGATGTGATCTAATTTTAGGATCTTTGATGCTCCGCCTAGTCAAAAGTTGTACAAAAATTTACTAATTGAAGTGTCATTGGGTTCTTTCACACTTCAAGTGCGAAAACCACCAAAAGTGATGAATAAAGGGATAATGGGGAACTGGGAGGAAGGGGAGGAAATGCATGCACACTAAAACAAGAAAAATAGACCAAAAAAAAGAAAAAGAAAAGAAAGTGGTCTTTCAAGTCTTTATGGAAATTCAGATATCAGATGAAAGTTGGCTGGTGTTTCCTACTTGGCCTGAATTGGCTGGCTCCTGTAATTTCCACTTCTGTTGATAAAGTCATGCTGTGTCAAACCTCCAAAAGATGCTAGTACATAGAGGAGAGCTGAGGGGATATTTAACTGGAAGAAGGGAGTTTAAGGCTTTGATCCCCGCTCCCAGATTTTTACATTTTACTTTAAAAAGTTTAGGGCCTTTGCCAGAATGATTGTATAAATTGAGTTGGTGAGGGATGCATTTATTAAAGTACCCCTTCACTGTGACCAGCAGCCTCCTCCAAACTCTCACACCAAAAGCTGACATTGAAAATTTCATGAAATCCTTCCAAGATTCTTTTCAACTTTTCCCAAACCTTACCTTTTGTTTCTCAGTGGAAATTGGGACCAGCCAAAGAGTGGTCTGAGAGAATATGCTGTAAGTCTTTATTGTGAAGTTGTGAGGGAATTTTTTATTTATTTTTTTTTTTTAAATTGAGCAGATTATCAAGCTGGGCATTCAAATCAATGCTTTTGCTTTACGTGCAGCTCTTGGGCTTTCAAAGGCATCTAGAACCTGCTGTTGCTCTGCTTATGCTTTTAGAGACACATTACTTGTTTTATCTGTTTTAAAAATACAATAGTAAATACACAACCATTTTGGTTTTTATGGGACCCAATTAACAGAATGAAAGAGCATCTTTCCTTGGCTTTATTGATCTTCAGAGCAAACATTAGGGGGGAAAAGCCCCACATACCACACAGATCTGTCTATCTATGATTTTAACTTTCCTCTTTTCATATAAATTTTTGATAATTTAATTGGAAAATATTTAGCATAATGGTATTGACCTCTATGGTTACACGTGATTAAGAAATTGTTGACATGCACAGATTAACTCAGAGACATTTACTTAGATTTAGTAGAAAGTACGTCCTCCCAAATAGTGACAGATGCATTAATGGTTAAGATAGTGTCCATGGCTCTCTTAGGTAAATACTATCAGTCTGAAATCTTCTTTTAAGGAGGAGATAACCAAACCCACTCAAGAAATAACAGCAAACAAAGCAAGACAAAGTAAACTCACATTAAAATAAATTAGTACCTACAAAACAGGATAACAGCTTAACAAGTTACTGGTGTAGCACAAATCTTCTCTAAGTACCAGGAAATAAGCTATTGAAACTTCATCACTAAAGTGAAGTCCCTACTTGTAAAACTTCAGATAGCTACAAACTCCTTTGATTTGATGCAAATCAGAGGTGATTTTTTTTTTTAAGGTTCTGTTTTCTTCTAATGCACCTAAGCAATAGGAGAGCTGAGAAAGATCAGGGATGGGCAAACACAAGGCAGCATAACCTCCCTGTGCTTCTATATTAATTGAAGATGGGCAAATTTAAAAACAATAATAAGGGCTTTTAAGTGTTTATATTTCTGTTGATTTTCTCCTTTCATGTTCTGGCAAAGGGTGATGTTTAGTGTGAGACCTTGTTAGCCACTCTGAAGCCTTTCTACTTTGTAATCCTTACTTCAGAGTCAGTTTGTATTTCCAACTTTAAATCAGGTGTTATACCCATGGAGAGGTAATAATAAAACTTCTGTTATGACTCAGTATAAAGATGGATTCCTTTTCAAATTACATCTTCCCTGGCGCATGCAACCCACTGCTCACCGTCTGGTCTGCTTTCTCCTCAATACGTGATCAAGGGACAATACAAAAACTGTTTCAACTCCCAGTAAGAGGCTTAAGTCTGTAGCTCAGACTATAGGCTCCCAGAGACTTAAAGCTCTGAATGGACTATTGGATCAGCTAGTCTGACCTTCTATACAAAGCAAGCCTTTACATGTCATTCAGCTACCTCTGCAAGAAGTGTTGCAGCTTGTTTGACTAAATTAGGACTTCCTCCTTATAAAGCACATCTCTCAGAATGTGCATTCAAAAAACATGCTCCACTTTCTTTGACAGCCTATGTCAATGCTCAGTCAGCCTTGCCTAAAAGCAACTGTCCAACTGGTAATGTGAATTTGCCTGTTGCCAGTGTGTTGCTCTGAACGTTCTAGACTTATCTGGGGATGCTTAAGAGAATTGTCACGACACATCACCCTAGGCAATGATTTGCCTTGATATGATAATCACAGAATGTACTGAGATGGAAGGGACCCACAAGGATCATTGAGTCCAACTCCTGGTCCTGGACAGGACACCCCAAGAGTCACATCTTGTGTCCATGAGCATTGTCCAAACTTGACAAACAAACTTCATGAGCTCTGTCAGGCTCAGTGCTGCGACCACTTCCCTGGGGAGCCTGTTACAGTGCCCAGCCACCCTCTGGGTGAAAAACCTTTCCTAATATCCAATCTAAGCCAGTTTTGACACAGCTTTGTATGTTTCTTTTATACTGACTTAATATTTTCTCTTCTTTCCTTCAGTTCTATGGAATCTTTTAAACTGGAGGATTTTGGGATGTGCATTCTTGAGCTGCACCTTGCTATCCATGGCCTTTTGGGCCTTGATGAGTAGCTGTTAACTTGAAATAATTTCATAGATTTGTGCTGAAATCGAGCTGCAAGCAACTTAAAGCCAGCAGGGAGCTGTAGAAGAACTATATCATACAATAAATGGCTGGAGGGGCTAAAATCATAGGGAAGCGTTATTTTATATTTTTCCTCTTTATGTATGAACCTAAACATATTCAGGTACCAATCCCAGCCTGGCTGTAAAGACACATCCAACTGTTCCACTGTGTAAATATGGAAAAGATATCAAAAATCTGCATTTCTCTAGGTCCCAATCCCAGTCATTTTGCTTGTGAATATTTACAGGGTCTTGGGCCATAATGAGCTTATGAGAATGAACACATATAATATACTCAGGTAGATCCCTCCATGGTATAAAATTTCCATTATTGGTGTCTATGTAAATACAAGATTTGTGCCTGCTAAATCAAGAAGATTGCAATGCCAAAACATAAGCAGATAAGGGTATTCACCAGCCTTCGAGGTGGTGGGTTTATTTTCCAAGAAAAGTAGGTGATAATGATAAATGAAATAAGCATGACTGTGATGGAGAGGGGGAAATGCAGGGCTGTGCATTAACACAGGCTGGGTAGCATTTACTTCAACTCTGTTCAGTCTTCTCTGAGTTTCAAAATCAATCTTATCAGGGAGATAGAAACAGATTTTCAGGAAAGAATTCATGTTCAGTATGTCATGGAGTTGCCCAATTTCCCTACAAACCCCTGCCTGGCATAAGCAGGGCTGACATTGTCCTGCAGGGTGGCCTGAAAATTGGAGCCAGCTCCAAGAGAGTCCCTGGGGAGCCCAGCTCTGTAATTATGTCACCACTTAGTGGAATAATGAACACTGATGGGTTGAAATGAATCCTGGTCCCAGCAGATTGAACTTTTTAGCCTGTCCTGTATCAGCCATCTCTTCATTTCATATAGAGTTTCAGTAAAGTAGAGGGCAAGGCCAAGTTCAGAATGGCACCCTGAGCAGAGATTGGAATTAATAATATCAGTTTTGCTTCTTTGTTGCTGTTAATCCAGTTGGACTTCAATGCTTTTTACGAGTCTTGAAACCATTTTTAAAAAATTAATCAGAATAAAGCTGTATTTGCTGGTAGCTTATAGCAGACATGCAATTCCAATTTCTACCTCGTTGTGAAACTTCTCTGTGTTATATCATCTATCTCTAATAATGGAACTAATGATATTCATCTTGCAGATTTGCCCAATGTTAATTTCTGATAGCAATCTGATAAGGGGAATTGCTGCATGGCAGAGGACTGTGGTTAAGGTGGGACCAATTTACTCTCTGACTCACGGTTTTGACAACTCATCTCCACCCTCCCTTTTTTCATGTCAGTGAAGCAAACACTGTCCACTAAAAATCACTGGTGTGTGTCTGCGTGGCAGTATTGCCCTCTAGTGCTGACCCTCTGAGGAGGAGGAGGGATAACATTTCTACAATTGAGGACTGCAGATGTGGGTCCTCATGTGCCCTCCTGAGAGGCAGCATGGCTTTGGCTCAGGACACCCCATATGTTCTGGGGATGAGGAGCTCTTGTGGGAAAAACCCCATAAACCAGTGAAGAAACACCTGAGATTTGTTTAAAATAAGTTGAGTGTCTTATTGCTCAAGGGGGGAGATTGTTTTGGTTGGTTGGTTGGTTCTGGCTTTTCTTATTCTTTACCTTCTGGGCTTAAATAAGACAGATAATGGCTTTTCAAATGTTTTTGGTTTTTTTAAGTTTTGTTTCTTTTTTTTTTTAACAGTAAACCTTTTGTATGTGGTGTCTGAAAACACCACAGCCTACAAAGGTGGATAACAAAGGAAATAGTTTCTTCATCAAAGATGGGATTGTTTATCAAAGTGGGGATCATCCTTCCAGGATCATTCACCAGGATCCACAGGGTAAGAAGACTGCATTTGACAGGGAAGACCAAGGGACAAATAGTTTCTCTGCCTGATTAAATACAGGAGCTTTCACCTCCTCCATCCCAACTGCAATGCTTCAAATACAGGACTACTGGTTATGTTAAGAGTAAAGCTGACAGCATCAGGAGCATCTCTCAATTTTAACAAAATTAATTTTTTAATTTTTTTTTCTCAGTCTGTTTTTCTTGTCCTTCCCCAGGCCTTGCATTTTTGTACCCTGTAATTTTAAATTATATTCAGGACAACCATGACCTATGTTAAGATAAAGCACAGTCTCAGAGTGTGTTTAAAACAGCGACTGTGATCTCTGGAGAGTCATAATATCATTGTTTTAAATCTGCCACTGTTCAACACAAGCACTGCATAACAAAGAGAATTGTTTCAAGAGCTACATAAAACCTGTTGTGGGACTCAGCTGTGGCAAGAGATGCCACATATAGCTCTGGTCAGCCATTGTCCCCCAGCCTGGTGTTTGCCTGAATAGTTAAAGGCAACTTGAAAAAGTTTAAAAAGGCAACTTTAAAAACTGATCGGTTTTTCCCAACTGTAACTAATAATTCCATGTACCTACATACTTGAGAATTTAGTGAGAGCTATCTCAAAAATTGAATTTGTTTCTGAAAACTAAGTCTCAAACTGATTTAGCATAAGTCAATATTCTCTAACATTGTTCTCCTTTTCTGTCCTCTCTGACCAAGAAAAAAAAAGGAAAAATAATATATTAAAAATTAAATAATAACAATATTCTCGTCAAAACAAAATCATCCTGTAAGAAAAACAAAGAAAAGCTAAAATTTCCAAAGAAAACAAAATCTTTGCCAAAAAACTGTTTTTCCCTCCCAAGTGCCCACTTTTGATACAGAAAGAGTAGTAACTGACAATCTTAAAAAAAGAAAATCTATATTATTTTTAAATGACAGCCATTCACTTGCTATGACTGTCACTTTCCTTTGAAGACTTTGCTGTAGATTCAGTGTACAGGCCTTTATGGCTGCATCACAGCACAAGAGAAGCCTCCTCAGAGGCTTGGCAGTGTGACATAAGACAGGGAAAACATAGGAAAAAAGCTATTTTCTAATGTTATCTGAAAAGCTATCAGGGGAAAAGTTCTTAGAGTATAGAAGTTACCAGTGAGCATGTCTGCACAGGACATCCTAACTCACTGAGCAAGTTAATAAAGTGTGGAATAGTATTTTAGCAGTTTGCTTATTATTAGCAAGGGACCATACCCCACATGAAACATGACTCAGCCAGCTGCAAATAAACCCCTCTTCGTCCTCTGAGGTTTCTCTCTTTGATGCTTGACTTATCCAAGATGCTTCCCACTGCCTGCCTCCAATTTTGCTTTTGTGGTAAATTGTTTAGACATGATTTAAAAACACATTATGGGCTATGGAGCGAGATAAGATGTAAATCAAGCTCATCCAGTCATTCAATCCAAAAATAATATGCTGGCATGGCGGGATATTAGAACCTCTGCAGGATCCCAAGTGAGAAGTCTTGAAACAAAATCAAAGTTATTGTTGTTGTTATTATTACCCTGTGCTGAAGAGCGGAGGATCCTTCCCTATCTGCGACAGGCATCTTGTGTCAGGTTTCCCACACTTTGAAAACCAAAGCAAACCTTTTGATTGGAAAGAATAATACACTGTGGCATATGTGGTGTGGTCTGCTGCTGCCTTGTTTGACTGAATCCACGTTAACATCAGTGATGGGCAGGCTGGCATGGGTTAGGTGAAATTTGGAGAAAACTAAAACTACAATGAAATTCCTTTGAAACTCCTTTAGTTAAATGCCAAAAAAACCCCAAAACCAAACCAAAAGTCATGTCCTATAATTATTGAGTTCTTCATATAGGATGTAAGTTTGCAGTTTATGATAATAGCTAGTAGTAAAACATGACAAAAGGAAGGCTAAATCCCCACCAGTGAATAGTATCAAAGCTAAAGTCCTCACCAGAATGATTTAAATGATCCACAACAACAGATATATAATATTTTTATGTAAAATAGACCATATCAACGATAATACAAATTATTTATGGCCTAGAAGGTGGTATGGACTGGAAAGTCTGGAAAGTTTTGGTATCCTTTTGATATGCTGGCTCTTGAATATCTTGAGGAAGAAAAAACTCTGGTTCTGATTTGTGACTGTATCTTGTACATGGTGGAAAAATGATCACGTCTGTGGCTGAAGAGATGTCATCTGGTACCTTTTGGTACAGAACCATAGAATAAAGGAGGATGGAAAAGGCCACCAAGGTCACCAAGTCCAATCTTTGACTGAACACCACCTTGTCAGCTAAACCACACCACCAAGTGCCATGTCCAGTTGTTTCTCAAACACCTCCAGGGATGGTGACTCCACCACCTCCCTGGGCAGCCTGCTCCAATGTTTCACCACCCTTTCAATGAAGAAATTCTTCCTGATGTTCAACCTGAACCTGTCCTGGTGCATCTTCAGTACATTTCCTCTCATCATATTACTTGGAAGAGGAGACTGACCCCCACCCTGCTGCAATCTCTTTTCAGGGATTTGTAGAAATCAATAAGGTCTTCCCTGAGCCTCCTTTTCTCCAGGCTGAGCCCCCCAGCTCCCTCAGCTGCTCCTCATCAGACTTGTTCTCCAGCCCCTTCACCAGCTCCATTGTCCTTCTCTGGACACAATCCAGCACCTCAATGTCTGTCTTGAAGTGAGGGGCCCAGAACTCGACATTCACAGTGTCTGAAGCTTTTGCAAGGTGCACAGTGTGAAGCACAGGTATGAAGAGGTGCTGAAAACATCCCAGGAAAGGAAGAACACAACCAGTGCCAAGTAATTGTTCACCTAGATGGAACAGAATTCCCTCAGCTACTGAAAACAGGGATAAAAAGTGAACTGTGTACCTACCAACAAGAGCTACAGAACTGGGGAGGAATCCAAGTGTGTTTCAAACCTGTGTGTTGATCTGGAAAGCTGTGGATATTTGCTCCTAACTAAGTGAAACTCCACTATGGAAAAATATTTGATTATGTTGGAAATCACTTAACCTCTGTCCTGCTCTGTCCAGGTGAGACTAACTTCTATTGCCTGTGGCCATGCCAATGAGAAGGTCACCTGTTCTGTCTGAGAACAGAAACTAAACAGTTCTAACTGTTATTTGATGACTCAGGCCCTAAATGGTGAATAACAGAACTTGAATGTGATTCAACCCAAACAAAAGTTGAACTCTTTCCCAATGCTGCATTATTGTCCAACATTCCTGAATAAGTGGTACAACCTTATGCAAAATCCAAACAAACCCAGCATGTGAAAATGGCATTTAAGCCTGAATAAAGTGTTAAAATAAACGTATTAGGCAGCAAGGATATGTTTTGTAAACACAGCAGGATTTGTAAACAGATTGCCATATTATGTTAAAACCATTTAAAACTCCATTTGTTTCTACAGTCATTTCATAACATCTTTTTCTAAGTGGCTAAAGGGACACGTGGTGTGTTTAGTCTGTTAAAGGAGAGAGCAGGAGCACATTGGAGGGGTTCAATTCTACATCACTGGGTCTGTGTCACAGCAGCATTGAGCTGCTGCTGTCAGTCCTTGCTGCCCAATTGACCCCTTCTGCTTCTATTATTAATAGACCTCAAAATTGATATTAGTGGTAAAATAGCAACAAAAATTATGAAGTCTGGCTCAGCTAAACAGTTGGCATCCACACCTTTGTCTCAGTACTGATCAGCAAAGCACAAACACACATACTCAACACTTTATTTCATCTATTGAATCTAGAACACTTTGTTGAATCAGAATCAAAGACCAGAGACCATCCAAATTAGTAGTTTTCTTTCTTGTCTACACTTCACTTAGGATTTTTTCCACTTTTTTCATTCAGCCCAAATCTTTCAAAGTCCATTCTTCAGGCTGTCTCTGCAAAAATCCTTGAGAAGGTGACATCTCCAAAGACCACTAAGGTCTCTCCATTGGCTACCCATGGGGCCCAAAACATGCAACAAAATGTGACTTTTTGATGAATTAAAATTAGATAAATGAAATTAGAGAAAATAATGTTGCCTGCACATTTAATTGTTAAAAAAAGAACAACAAAACAAAACAAAAAAACCCTGTTACAGAGCTAGACTTTGGAATAGTATGACTGACTTCTCTGAAGATTCCTTATGGTGGTGCCTCCCCCATTGGCAATAGCTGAGGATCTGGCCCAGGATTTTCTTTACTGAATATGAACAAAAGCATTAATATTAAAAGATTCAGTCATGGAGAGCTTGCTTATTCAAGTTAGCTTTTGTCACACGACAGTGTTGTGAATTTCATACACTAGAAATCAGGAGGTTGGCTTAAAAAAAAATAAATTGTAAAAAAATGAATTACAGGATCGTGCTTATGTCTGAAGCATTTTGTACATATTTAGGTTTCACTCCCCTACACCCTCTTCCCTGAATTTCAGAAAAAAGAAAAAATAGAAATGCTGTAAAGCAGCTGCAGTGACCTTATAATAAATTTATTCCAGGAGGTGGGGATTTCTATAAAACAAGGATCTAAGGCTTCTGATCTGTCCAGTTCTGAGGCTGAATTTACCACTCAGGACTTAGCAACACTGGTCACACAGAGATGGGCCCAGAGACAGCTCTGGCAAGTCACAGTGCACCATTAGCTGCAAACCATTGAAGGCTTTGTTATCAGTGTCTCTGTGAGATCCACACTCATTATTTTACTCCCTTCCCAGCCTGGTGTTTCCAAGTTTGCTCACTAGCCCCAGTCATTGACTTTTCACAATAGAATTTCAGTCTAGCTGAAGTTAATTAATTTAAATTTGGCTGCAGCTCTGGTTCATCTCTCATTAAGCATCCCTTTCCTCTGCCTCAGCAAAACCCTATTACCTCATCTGTTGGACTGATCCTCCCCAGACAGTGTCCAGCTTGGACACAGGTGTTAACCCTTCCCTTACCCCCTGGGATGGGCAATGGCATGATTTGCAAAGAGGGTACCCTTGAAATTTAACTTTGGACTAATTTTCCTCAGACACAGCAATATTGGAAAAATACACAGAATATACAGAACTTGCTTTTTTGATTACAGCAACTGCAGAAAGGAAAGAGATGTGGTTTATAATTGCAGAGATTGCTACCAAAGAACTTAATTAATGTTTAGAGTAAGGCTTCTGTGTCCTACTAGAGCACTCCTGAGGGACCCCAAAATGGAGACACATCAGTGCACCCACTGAGGGTTCTGCCAGGGTGAGTGGGCTGCTGTCTTAAGGAGTCAGGCCCCAAATATCTGGTAAAATGGAGGCAGAAAATAAAAGCTGTTCAGCCAGTAAGACCCCGCTCCAGATCTTTCTGCACCTCCTGTTTCCAAAACCGCCTCTGCTTTAAATTCCCAGAGCATGCTTTCAGAGATGGCTCTGAAACTCAGAAGCTCCTGTTTGGAATATTAACTGTAAATAACCTTCCAAGATAAGCTTTGTATGGCAAAGTGGAAAAATTTCCTTTGACTCTTCCTTGACGGTGCAGCACGATATGCCCTTAGTGCAAAGTTCTCCCGTCTGTGTATGCTGCAGATATGTCTAATGAAATGTCTTTCAACTCTGTAGACACTTGCTATACACATCCCTGTTAAACCACCCTGCCCAGCCCCAGCAGACACATCCCCTGGCACAATAGGACAATCCAAATGAGGTGATGTGGTGTGTCTCAGCTGCCACCGTCCGGGGGGGATGCACAATGAGATACAGGCAAGAACTCAATTAAAATTGCCATTTTAATTCAGATGACTTAAGAATTTCCTTCTGCTCCTAAAGATGGATAAAGAGGTTTCCTATCTTTACATTTCAACCCACCGGCTGATAAATTCAAGGCACTTCTTGTTGGCAGATAGAGCGAGCTGCAGAAGCTGCCATGCCATCAGAAATGACTGGAGAGAGACAGCCAGGGATTCAAGCTGCTTCTTAGCACCACTAAATAGGTTGATGCCTATAATTCCTAAAACCATAACAGCTCACTAGTAATTTCTGTCATTTCAACAATATAGTTTTAGAAGAGATTTAAAAATGTATCACCACTATTTCATCAAATGCCACATTTCACCTTCTGTAGCCACTATTTTGTATCCTTCTTTGCTATTAAATTGACTTCAGTTCTTCAAATGACACATCTGTTTAAGCCTTATCTGTTCAAAGAAAGCTAATAAGCATAGCTAGGTTTAAAAGGATTAACTTGGATGGGAATTCTAAAAGTTTTCAAACATTCTTGATAGTATTTGCTATTAAAAGGGGGGAAATGAAAAAAAGAAAAAGAAAAAAAAGCATTTACCTTCTTAAAAACTCTCTCCAACTTACAACGATGTGAGATTAATTTCTTAACAGGTCAAACGGATGAGAATGACATTTCTATGCTTAAGGAAGCTCCTGATAGCTATCTATGAGTACTTTTAAGAGGAAATGAGGAAAAGTTGTATTTTTTTATTTAGAGTAGTAAAATTCAGACAAATATATACATATATATATATGAACAGTCTCCTTGGTTATACACAGATAAATCTGAGTTGCTGCACAGACACAACTAAAAATTATATGAAGTAAAATGTACATGTACAACTCTTTCGATTAAAAAAAATCAATAAAACAACAACTAAAAATTATTCTCCTCTTTTCATCCTACAAATCAATGCTCTTATGCTCTATCATGTACATCTTCCTGTACCTCCAGTGTTCCTTCTGCGAGCATTATGTGAAGATTAAACACTATGAAGTAATCTGAAATGCATTCAGAATTATTTCAGGAGCAGAAGATAGATAAATTCTCATCAATAGCAAAAGAGCAGCATGAATGACATTGTGGGTGCTCAGTCCTGCTGGAAGCAGCCCACCCTCTGCAGGGAACGTGATGGAGATGATGTGAGATTGAGGAGTAGACTTGCACTGGAAGAGATGCCTGCATGCATGGATAAAAGATGGATGAACTGTGCAGGAATGTGGAGTGAACTGAGAGGGCCTGGCTGCAAAATTTGGGCTCTGAATGGAATCCTTTGAAAGATCAGCAAAGAGAGAGTGGGAAATTGTCCCATCTCCTGCAATAGTGAACCTCAATGTAGCAAACTAAATAAGAAATCACTGACACTAAATTAGAAATAGTAAATATTGCTAAACTTGCTGTCTGCCACCAGCAAGAGATCAATACAAGAATAAAAATTCTCCCTCTTTTTTTTTTTTTTTTTTTTTTTTTTTAGTAATAATTGAAAGCAAAAGCTGTTTCTGCCATTTCTCCAGGAGAGAGGAACTCTGATGAGTAACTCTGAGTCTTTCCGTGTATGGATTTTAGATGCAATTACAATGGAAACAGAGAAGCCAAGCAAGGCAGACACAGGTGCTAATACTGTATCTGTCAGTCACAAAGATGAGCTGCTCACCTCTAGCTTTAAGCAAATTAACACATCAGTGACTTATGCATAACTTTGGGACTTTAATTCACAGCTTGACATACCACATACAAGAAATCGAGGTAGCGATTTCATATTTTTTTCAACAAACGCTTCAAAGGCAGTTGGAGTCAGTGAATAGCCCAAGTGATGCAGTAGATGTGTTTGCAGTGACAGAATATCCCAAATCCTCTGATACTCTGGGTTTTCCTACCGAACAGAAATAGGCCAGGTAACAAACAAAAATGCATGAAGACAAAATAAAGCTTTTGTTTTGGGTTTAGGTTCATCCCAGAGACAACTTAGAGATCTCTTCATTTGTTTTGCTGAGGTAAAACTGTATAACATAAATTCAGAAAGAAAATTCTATCAGTTTTGGATCTGAACCAAAATCCAGACCTCATAGGTTGGCTCTGCCCTAAATATTCATGGCAGTATCTAGTTGCATCAGAAAGTCAGAGTGGGAGGGTGAGATCCTCCTCTGGGCCCTTATTCATGTGTAGGCACTAGAGAGAGATATGAACCCACTGAACATCTAATCGAGAATCTCTGGAAATCTTGTTTACTTTCCTGTCTTATTTCTGCCTTTTTTAACCCTCTGAAAGACTTAGACCCCAACACTGTAATCTGACTATTGACTTGAGTGGATTTATCATGATTTGTGCTAAGTTAAAAGAGACAGACTTCTATTTAACCCAAGCCAAATATTGTTTTCAAGTAAAGATCATTTAAACAGGCACTGGTTTGGGATTAGCAGACTTTTGAAGTAGGCTGTGAAGCTCCATGTGAACAGTTGGAAAATGAGCCTTCCCATAAAAGTCTGGATCCAGCCCTATGTTGAAATTCTAATCCAGTTCCCTTCAAAAATTCATCATGGTTTAGTTCCAAAGATGTTGCATCACTTTAATTACTAATGGAAAATGATCATTTCACCCCGCTAATCTACTTTGTCTTTGAAAGTATAATAAAGTACTATCTAATAATAAACTATGTGCTTATCATCTGACCAAGTTTCTAGCTAAAGTACTGTTTACTGATCTAATGATTTGGCTTTGCTTTAAACAATAACATCCAAATACAAACACTGATTCCTCCACTTGATCTCCTACACATTTGATTTTATGTAGGCCATTAATGATGTCAGTAAAGACGGGCTTTAATGTATCAAAATAAAATAAAGTTGGAGAAACATGTGGGAGAATAAGAATTTTGCCCAGCGGCTGAAGTACTCTGGGTTAATAACTTCAGGTACAGCAATGTGTCATTGCTGCCTGTCCTTGGGGCAAAGTCTTGTTTGGATAGACTCACTTCCAGCACGTGCAAAAGGCTTGGGATGAAAACTACAGAGCAGAAAACCCATCAGGACCCAGATGGCCATTCCTAATATAGCAGATAGGTTCACTCATTGAAGGAAGCAGCTACTATAAAACATTTCGTGAACAGGTGTAGAGAAATGATGTGAAATAAAGTTCAAAATGGGTCTCTTTTTCCTTGAGATGCAGCCAACAGGTTGAATCCTGGACATGTTGAAGTTTCTGGTACAATTCCAGTATATTATGTTCTAGTGGAAGGTATCCCTGACTGTGGCAGAGGACTTGGAACTTGGATCTCTGTAAAGTCCCTTCCATCTCAAACCATCCTGTGAGTCTGTGATACCCCCAAATAAAGGCCCCATATAAATGAAACATTCCCCAAATAAATGAAATGAATGCTGACAGTTCAGCATGTCAGTAATTGACAAATTGCAATTCCTTCTCCTCTGTGCACCATCTTCTGTGTAATAGAAGCTGAACTGTAATGAGAATAATTTGGCACAAAAAATGCCAAGTATCTAAAAAAACATGTAAAAGTCCTAAAGTCCCAGTGATGGTGCAGCCTGGCCTCTGTCTCAGAAAAAATTCCATGAGTTCCCATGGTTAGAAAAAAATATCAGGTCCTCCCATCTTTTGCTCCTGCTTCCAAGCCTCCCTTCATTAAAGGAGATTTGATTTCAAAGCATGTGACTATGTGTGAGACTCATGCAGAGCTCCATGGGAAGGAGGTACCAGCTGCAAAATCAGATTCCAAGATGGTTAGGGAAAAGCGGTTTGGTTCCATAGGTAAACACCCTGAATAAAACACAAGATTTCTGGTGGCAGTAATGAAGACAAAATGAAATCTGTGCAGTTTGATGGAACTTGTCACTCTCATGCTCAGAGATACCCACAGTGGGGCAGAATTTGGCCTTCTGTATAAAGCAGATATAGCCCATATTCCCAGCAAATCTGGGTCTCTATAAGACTGTCGCTGAAAACACCACTGGGTGTCTTTGGAACAACATTTTAAAAAAACCAAAACACAGTTCTCCATGGCTTGAGGGTCACTCAGAATCTTTTCCCACAGTTCTATTTAGCTAATGAAGTCATACAAGCCCTGCACAAAGTGGCACTGGTGACCCCTGTGTCTCTGGATGCCAAACTTTAAAGGTAACATGATAATGGTTTTAGACTTAAAAACAAAGGAAGTCTATGTACAACCACGTAGTCAGGAGAATGACAAACAAAGATGCTATAGAATGGAAATAGATAATTTCAGGCAAGGAGAATGTAAAGTAATTGCTCCTGCCAGTTCCACTGCTCATTGCCGTGCAGGTTTGGCTTTCTGTTCTCCCCCCTCCTCTTTTCCGCCTTTCATACCCAATAAAGAGATTTGTTTTGCAACATGGAGCAAATACACATAAACAAAGTTACTAATTCCCCAAGGTTTTCATATACAAACACCCAACTATCCTCCTTGAGGCAGGGAGACATGGTTCCTTCAGCATTTGAAACCTCAGCATAAGATACTCCAAAAAGATCTCATTAAACATGCATTTTGTCTCCCTGTCTGTGTATAGATACGTCTTTTCAACTTGAAAATGTGTACAATCTCTGAATGCAAGTTTGACTGTGAAATAATTTTTTAATGTAAAAAAGACCAGTTCTCTTGAATTCAGAATATTTGCAGAAGAATAGATTTCTCATGTATGTCAGAGTATTAGAAAGATAGGAAATCCAACATCAGTTTCATGAGTTTGCTGTTATAAGGGTATAATTAAGAAATGAAAATACACTAAACTCCCAAATATGGTAATTGTATTGGTTTTACATTTTGGTTTCAGATAAGTATTTTTGCAAAACAGTATAAGATAAAGATAATAAAATTGTTTATCTGCTTTTGGAAAGTGCAGTATCTTATGCTTTTAAATCACAAGTAAAATGCACTTTTCCCACAAAAGCTATGTACCCTTTTTTCAATACATTTATTTCCAGAGTTCTCATTCTTAGCAAGAAATTGTGATCTCCATTTTACATCTGCAGGCCTGAGAGATGGAAGTTCTCCTGCAGCACCTCACTGGTGCAGAACCACACAGGTGAGCCCTGTGCCTCGGCCCTGAGGCTGTGGTGCAACCTGACTCATGTCCACATGCCTAACTCTCCCTCCCGAAAAATCCCCAGCAGGCTGGCTGCATCCAAATAGCCTATTGAGAGCAATGCTTGTCTTGTGCTATCATCCAAATTATGTCTAAACATTCTCTGGGAGAGTTTTAGCTGTCCCAGCCCAGATCTGTGCCATGGAGAATGGTGATGGAGGGATAGACCAGACCACAGCCCTTCACTCCATCCTGGCCCCTGTGGTTCCATGGCACAGGCAGAGGCACAGGGACCCCCAGAGAGAGCAGAGTTTGGTGGTTTAACACTTAAAACTGCTCTTCCAAACTCTGAATAAACCAGCGGACTTTTTTTCCTACATACTTGTTTAGCCTGGAGAAAAGGACGCTCTGGGAGATTTTATTGCTCTCTTCAACTACCTGAAAGGAGGTTTTAGCCAGGTAAGGGTTGGTCTCTTCTTACACATAACCAGCGACAGAACAAGGGGAAATAGCCTGAGTTTGTGCTGGGGATATTCAGTTTGGATATTTGGAAAAGTATTGGCACCCTTTCTTCACTTAAAAGCATTGGAAAAGGCTGACAAGGGAAGTGGTGGAGTCACCAATTCTGGAAGTGTTCAGGAAATGACTGGACACAGCACTTGGTGTATAGTTTAGTTGATATGGTGGTGTTCAGTCAAAGTCTGGACTTGATGATCTTGGAGGTCTCTTCCAACCTCTGTGATTCTATAATTCAAATTTTCATGCAAAGAGAAACCGACTTTTGCAGAGCTGCTCCAGTCCTGTGCCAAGTGTTTGTAAAAGGAAAGCCCCACCTGGCTGCACATGAGCCCACTTCAGTTCAGAAGTGATGTGGGCTTGTGCAGCTGTGCAGTTTCTCCAGCTCACACAGCTGTACAGCTTTTCCAGACCACAGCTGGTGTTCACCTGGCCAGCTCTCAGCAGGAGGAGAAAAGATCCCATCTGTCCATATTCATTTTTTGGAGACACTGCTATGATTTGAGGTCTGTTTCCAGCATAGCTCAGCATTCTGTTGTTCCCTACTTTGGAGTTATGGTAGAAAACACAGTTGTAGAAACTGTGGTCCTCAATCACATATATCTATTAATATATAAATGTTAAAATAAATCCGTGTTGCTATAAACAAGACACACGAACAATGTTTCACTCAAAATCTACAATCTGAAAGGACACATTTTCTCTTAATAAGACATGTGGTGGGTTTCCTGTATGTGACATTGAAAATAGTGAATGTTTCCCAATGGACCATTTAACGACAATAAATCCAGACTTGTTCCTTTTAAAGAAACGTTGTCAGCAACAAATTGTTTCACAGTTGTTCTAAGGTCATGCTTTCTAAACCCACTTACTTCCCACAGTATTTACGGCACCACTATTTAATATACTTAAAATGTGATTGATTGTATGTGTGTGTGTGTGTGGGCATGTATGTGATTATTTTCATTAAACAAAATAGTTCTTTTACCATCTTATCAGAAATTGCAGAAAGAACTGAATGAAAATGAACTGAATTAATGACAAATTGAAGGAGGATTGTGCAACACCAGGATTGCTACTAAAGGTGAGATGAACTTGAACTGGAATGCTTCTCAAAAACACTTCTTTTTGGAATGCATTTGGGCTCAGTCCCCTCTTTTTTCAGGGGCAGAGTAGATTAAACAATCGCCCATATCTACCCATCTATGGTAGACAAAGAGTAAATGGAGAAAACTCCCCTCTGTGAAGAAAAACAGATAATTTGGAATGAAACCTCTTAGGAAGTGCTAGGAAGTGACTGACTTCTGTAACAGCACCCAAACCATTGCCCTGAGTTTTTGGTTGAAGTAGAAACCAGCAGCTCTTGTCACCACAGCAAAATGAATGTTGGTGCCAATTGGTGCCCTTGGTACACTGCTCTAAAACTCTTCATTCTTCTATTTCCCATCTTTACCCACATACAAGGCCAAAATTGTCCTAGTCCTTACCCTGCCAAGCATCTTATCAATCCGAAGGAGCTATTTGCTTTCCTGAGTTTAAATAGTCCTTTTTCAAAGGACTTTATGAATGTGCACTGGACACAAATAACAAATATTTCCATATGTAATAAAGTGGAACAAATTTACCATGTGAATGCAGCTACCTGCCTCCAGAAAATCCAAAATTTTCATCACTGCTATAAAGTCTTAAGTACTGAACAACTTAAATATCCATTTCATGGGGTAAGAGAATTAGCCTCTCTCTTTGGTTAAATCTAGGGTTAAAATAATGTAAATTAGGTCACGACCAGCTTTAAACTAGTCATGCATTAGGATTATTTGAGAGTTGCTAGACACCTTTGGACATGAGATACTTAAGCAAAATGCCTTATTTGGTGCCCTGTGAATCTTGAGTTTACTTGGAAAATCTCTGCCTGTCTCTGTGCACTGGACTGGGGAACCTGCAGCTCTACCCACCCTGAGCCTGCAAATCCTTACTCTGCGACAGAGCTCACGAGCTGTTCCCAGGCACAGGAGTACTCAGGTGAGACAAGCAACAAGTCCAGACCTCTTCTATCCCACTAAATTAACTTGGCTTTATTGTTGCCTCATTCCCCACACTCCCAGGCCAGCCCCCACTTGTCCATTTAATATCCACTGTAACATCCTGTCTGGCATAGAGATGGTAAAGCTGCCAACTCGGGGACTGTCTTCTCTCACTTGTTTATGGCATCCCCTTCCTAGTGGGGCTCCGACTCTCCACTGGATTTCCCAGCCTCCTCTGCATTAAAATGAGAAATAACAAAGTACATCAAGATTTTACACTATTAACCTCTCAGTCCTCAGAAGGTGAGAGAAGCACCCAACCCTTCACAGCCCAGCTTTATTGCTGTTTCTAGTACTTTTGCAACTACAGGCCACCAAGTAGACTGAATCTACTGCCATCTACCACAACCCAAATTAACTCTAACCAATGCTTTTTGAGCCAAGCTGCAAGTTAAAATAACACAGCCTCACACATGCAATGGTCTTGCTGTATAACCTCACCCTTCAGCTGGTTGTGAGCAACACTTCAAATAATGGTCACAGTATTGGTTTTTTAGAGAGAAATCTGGGGAAAGGTAATCAGGCATTGTGCAAGGGAATATGACAATCATATATATCACATGCTAACAGAAAATAAATATATGACTGGCTGGCACCTCCTTTGATCAGACTCACAGAGAAAGAAGCAGACTGTTTTTTTTTTTTTTATTACTAGCTGTCAGGGGATAGAGCTCCCATTGTGATAGGCACTATATAAATGCAAAATGAGATGCTATTCCCTCCTCACCCAAGAGCTGGCAATCTTTGGGCATAGACACATTGCCTGGTCACACAGGAATCTGTGCCAAAGCTTTCAACTCATAAGACCACACACCTTCTCTCATATAAAATCTGTAATAACGTCTATATTATTAAAAATGGACTTTTGCCATAAAACAAACCCAGCACATTAAGCAAGCTTGTGTGAGGAGAGCAGCTTGCTGCATGACCTCAAAAGCTTGCGATGCCAGCTGCAACTATAAGCTATCTTTTTCTGCTCAACAGCTCACTAATAATTCAGACAACCCTTGTTCTCACTAAATTATTTTTGTGAGCTGAACTGGGAGAGCACTTGCGAGAGGAGAGCATTTTGTTAGAGTTTTCAATGCGGCTCTGAATGTGACTGGCAGCATGTTCTGGCAGTCCTCCATTTGGACGGCACAATGGTGTCACTTCTAATAATAAAGAACGTGCAGACGTTTCATGAGCTCTAAAGCATCGCTTTGCTGCAGACTTCAGGGCCCTCTTATTTCTTGGAAGTGTTAATAAGTAGGATGGAAGAGAAATAGGCTTCATAAAAGGGAACTTCTAATGCTGGATAATCTGGTGTGATGAATGTTGTGGTTTTTTTTTTTAAAGAGGATTCCAATGAAGTTTCCTTACAAATACCTTGATTTTTGATAGACTTTGGACTGCTTTCTAATCATATGACTATCATGTGACATGGTCACTATAGGAGTCATCACTTTTTGCTCTTCCTCTCTCTTGCTTTTTGACTGATGTATTTAAAGGCTGTCTGGTTGTGCTTCTGGGCAGCCTATTCTGGGGGGCCCTGCTTGAGCAAGAGTTTTGGACAAGATGATCTCCAGAGACCCATGGCAACCTTAGCCAATCTGTGTTTCTCACTTGGTTCTGCAGCACACACAGCAGCTGAAACAAGTAAAGCAAATGGCCATACACTCATTCATTTAGGTTGTTAAGATATTGAGTTTATTTTGGGATGCAGTTAATCAGTGCCATCTACTTTGACCCTTCTTTGAGAGGAGGATCAGTTCAAACCTTCAGCACCTCTTTTCAATCTAAATAATTATATCCTACTAAAAGTATGACTTTATCCCTAAGTAAGATTCTCTGGGTCATCTTCTGGAGTCCTTCTATATCCCACCCTCTCATTCTTATTAAACTTTTTTTTGTCTGAAGAGAGATCTGTTAATTATATTCAGGTAGTCTAGATTAATTCACCTAAGGGAGAATGACTGAAGAAAGAGATCAAATTCCTGAGACACTTGAATATATTCTCATAAGGAATATATCCTCAGAAGGACTGATGACCAGGTCTTTAGATATATTTAAACTCTAAGGACCATTAAAATATTAACTGAGAATCACCCCTTTCCTTCATCTACTTCCCTTTAAAAAACAGCATCAAGTTTCAATGTTTTGCTTTTTTTACTTATGCTCTTTCCAAAGCAAATACAAAGCTATACATTTTGCAGCTGAATTTATATAAAGGCAAGCTCTGTGGTTTTGAATATGCTACATTTACCCAAAAAATATTTGCTCCTCTGGCCTGGCCCAAAAACTTAATCAGTGTTAAGCAGCAATAGCTACATTTTAATGATCATTCGGGTAACATTCAGGAACAGTGTTTTAGTGGTGTGTGTTTATCCACATCCTTCAGTCTTTTTAAAGTCAATGGTGAAGAAGCTATGCTGTAAAAAGACCGAGCTTGGGGATCTCATTAGGAGTTTTTAGTCTGATGGTAACATTACTTCTTTATCACTAATACGTATTCCAATAAAGGAACAATACGTGAAAAGTAAACACACCTTGCAGTATGTATGGTGATCTAAAAGTAATGCATTTCCAAGCAAGATTTTGATGATACCCTCACTCAGCTAAAACCTGATGCTCTCACATGTATTCAGACTCAAGCTCCCACTGTTAATTCAAGCCTCTATATTCTCTTCTTTTAACTAGCACTTATATCTGACAGCTGTAAAGGCTTTCAGCCATAATAAATCTCTCCCTGACTTCCCAAAGCAAACAGTGTTGAAGTGAGTGATCCCTCCAATAACATTTTGTCAGCTCAAATCACCGCTGTGTTGTGAGTTAATCAGACAGTCTATGCTGACTGTTTGCTTCCCAGATTTCTTATGGTACTTATTTCCTGCATTTGCTCTGATCCTGGTATGCTGTCAATCCAAAAAGGTATTTTGCTGCTGCTATACCTGTTGATTAGATGAATTGCTGTGCTACTTTTAATTTTGAGCATTTCATTAGATCCAGGTACTTTTATTCTCCCCAAAGACATTAGGTGAGTTACTAGATCTCATTGCAGAGAACCTACCCATACAGCAGGAAAAGAAAATAAAAACCCCAGATTATTTCAGTAAAGTCCATTTCACTGTTCAGAACTGATCTACTATGTCTTTAACTAAAATTCAGGGAAAAAAATCAGGTCCCTGGGTTCCTGTTAGCACTGCAGGATGTTTGACTATTCAGCACATCTTAAGTTCTTCAGTATGATATTAAGACATAAAAAATGGGAAAAAGTTAGAGAAATGGAAACCAGGCAATACTTGGATCTGGACACCCCAAACCAGTCACAGGCTTGAGGAAGATATTTCCTGATGAATTAGTAAGGCATCCTTTTAACTTCATAAAAAAATAAATGGATGGAAAAACTTGGCATCCTCATTCTCAACTGTTTTACTGACAAATTTTATTAAAAAAAAATCTAATGAGTTGATAAGGTTTTGGCTCTTGCTCTTGATAGTGGTTTTTCTCAATTCTCTTTTGCTCACACATGCAACCTCATGCACATTCACATCTTTATTTCAATCTACTTATTTGCTTTCAATATATGTCACGGTGATGAGCTAGTGAACTGAACAGGTGGAATATTCCAGATGTCAGGTGGGTTTGTGCTGCTTAGAAAATACATTTACCATTTCAAGGGTAAAAGAGCTTGTGTTGATTGCTTTGAACACTCGTGCCTCCTTTTCATAAGAAAGCAAATTCAAAAATGGTTGCCTTTGGCAGGTAAACTTACTGTTTTGCTTCAGGCGAGACAGAGGGGAAAAACTTGCACTGGTTAATTTTTTATAAGACAATACATTCAAAGAAGAGAAAGTGGTTTTGATCAATGACGAGAGGCTGCCTATAAAAACAGTCAAGCTCAGTCCAATATTTTAATTAAAATATATTTTCTTTATGGCAAAGAAGTTATGGAAATACATAGGAACTGGGATTTTCCTTGGTTGCAATATCTCTCAGATCTATTTCTCTTTCTCAGGTAAATTAAGTATTGCCATGCATTTGCCCCAGGCTTGAATTCATTATTTTCATAAACACGTTGTATTTTTTCCCCCAGTGTGATCCCAGTAATGAACTTTTCCCCCCCAAACAACAAACCAGAAATGCATTCATTTTATTTGCTTGTTTATTTGCTTCAAAGTCATTGAGTTGGGGATGAATGAGTCCTTGTTTTCCATGAACCTGCAGAAACAAGATTTTTTTTTTTTACTAGCTGTGTATTGCTTATGAAAGGGTTTTTTTTCAATCTCGAAGAAAAACATTGACAGGTTGCAACCACATCTGCCACATCTAAAAAAGGAAGAAGAAAAAAAAAGAAAAAAGAGAAAGAAAAAAAAAAGAAAAAGAAGAAGAAAAAGAAAAAGAAAGAAAAAGAAAAAGAAAAAGAAAAAGAAAAAGAAAAAGAAAAAGAAAAAGAAAAAGAAAAAGAAATTATTTTTAAAAGATTATTTTCCTGGGCCTTTGTTTGGTCTCATGGGAATATAATTTGTGTCACCTTAATGGTCAGACATTGCTTTATCACCAATTGCATAATTTCAGAGTGAGGAAAAACTGTGCTAAATTCCATCCCCATCCACCCTTCTCTAATCCAGGAGGGAACTCATGGTCACAGAGCAAGAAAGGGCAAGTCAGGCTCTTGCTCAGACCTGCAGGGTTCTGCAGTCCACAATCATCAGAGCTGGGTGTCTGTCGTGACTGCAGAGGCCAGCCTAAGGAAACACAGCCTAGGGAAGGACCATTTCAGACTGTACCATTAATACAGGCTCTGTTTTCTCTTTCTAGGGAAAGTATCAGGGCAATCCATGACTGCTCTCATTGCAGCTGAAAGCAAAGTACATGAATGGGTAACACAGGAGGTCACAACGTGATTAAATTCTGATAACACAATTAAATTTTCCCTTTTCTTGGATGAAATATTAGCTTGAAGGAAAACATGTGGAGAAATGCACCTGTCTGGTTCAGAACTTGCATCTAACCTTGGAAAATGTTCTTGGTTTTCTCTGCTTGATCTTGACAAAATACTTTAATGCCTGGTCTCAGGGCTATTCACTCTTCAAGCACTTTGAAAGATGTGATTTGGAATAATGGACTGCACAAAGTGTCTGAGATCTTGTGCTCATCCTGAAATGTATCCTGACTTGACATCATTGGGAAAGGCTTCTTCAGCTAGATGGTCCACTGGTATGCTCTGAGGGGACACTTCTGTTCATAATCAGTCTGCTGAGTGTTAATTACCGTAATATTTTATAACTCAGACTGAATATGAGGGTTCTGATTCTTGTCGTTTCAAGTGTATGTAATTTGTAGTTTGACTGGAAACTCCAGAATGAGCAAGATAATATTTTTTTCTACTGCAAAAGGATTTAATCTAATTTTAGTGAAAAACAGTACAGCAGCATTACATTAGCCAGATGATGAGCCAGGACTCCATGATTTTTCTATTATTTTCTATTTTTGTTTAGGTGTAGCAGATGTCAGGAACTTGGAGACTGCAAAAAAAGTACATTTGGCAAAACAGATGCAATGACATGTGAGAAAAATCATAAAATTCCTTTTTTTTTTACTCCTTCTTAGGATGCAAGCTAAAGAAAGTCTATCCCTGGGACAGCTGCCATCAGTGGCAGTAAGGAAATTTGTTCAGAGCAGCTTTAAAACCCAGCTGGGGAACTGACTGTGATTTTAACTAATGTTGATAAGCAGATAGAGTCAACTCCAAGAGTCCTCAGCTTTTAAGTAACATTGGGCCAAGATCTTCACAAGCAATCGGATTCAAGGGTTCAAGGAAATGTCTTAGTTTACAGTAAAACTAAGTGTGTCACCATAATAAGGCTTACAAACTGTGGATTTCAGGATTTAGGCTCCTCTCCATCTTTTAGGGATGTGGCAGGGTGTAGGTTGCAGGAATCTACTTACTTCCAGGTTTTCCCAGTCTCTTGTGAGCAGCATGGCAGTACTGACTTTGTCACAGGCACAGTGCTGGAGGTAAGGGGTTCTCCCTGCCCATTTCATCTTACTAATGGAAACAAAGCTTTGCCAAATGAAAATATTGTTTTTAGCCAGAGCTTTCAACCTTCTTGTGTTACAATTCTCTTTGCTGACTTGCACCAAACAACCATTACCCCCTGGGCCTGGAACGTGCTCTGTAATGGTCTCCAGTGATGTTGCCATATGCAAAAAAAGAACAACATTCCTGGCAGAGGGGATATTTCACTTAACTTGTGATGGAAAAAAAATTCTTTTTAGTACTGAAAAGAAATAAAATGCACTTTATATTGAACTGTTGTATTGCACATAATATCTACTTTTAGATCCACAGAATTACAATCACAGATTGTTTTGGGTTTGAAAGAACTTTAAAATATAACCTAATCCACTCCCCTTCCATGGGCAGGGACATCTTTCATTAAACCAGGCTACTCCAAGCCCCATCCAACCTATCCTTGAACACTTCCAGGGATGGGGGCAACCTGTGCCAGGGCCTCAGCACTGTCTCAGTAAAGAATTCCTTCCTAATATCTAATCTAAACCTTCTCTCTTGCATTTTAAAACTCCTGTCCCTTGTTATGTGCTAGTAAAAAGTCTCTCTCTGTCTTTTTACAAACCTTTTTAGGTATTGAAAGAACACAACAAGGTCTCCCCAGGGCCTTCTCTTCTCCAGGCTGAACAATTCCAACTCTCTCAACCTGTCTTTATAGAATAGGTGTTTCAGCCCTCTGACCATTTTTGTGGCCCTCATTTGGACTTGCTCTAACAAATCCTGGTCTTTCTTGTGCTGAGGACCCCATATCTGGACACAGAACTTCAGCAGGGCTCTCACAAGGGCAGAGAATGGGGGCAGAATCACCTCCCTTGACCTGCTGGCCAAACTTCTTGTGATGCAGCCCAGGATACTTTTGGGGGAGAAAGGTCTTGTGCTCCCTGTTGGCCGTGATTCTGGACTACAAGCTCAGGTGGAAGAATTAATATTTGTTTAGAAGAATCCCACTCTGCTTGTATTGTACATTCTAAATAAGCCTCATCATTTATCAGTGTTTTCAGTGCTGATGGGACCCCTCAGAAATGCAAGTCTTGTTTTAAGCCCTCTCCTCTCTTTCTGTGCATGTACATGTGCCAAAGGTCACGTGTTGAAGCACTCTGTGACACAAAGGTTTTACCTTCTAAATCGAGGTGGATGAAAGGCACACAGTTCTATGATCCCCATTTCACAGAGGTGGAAATGAGACTCTGGCAGATTTAGGGACTTGCCCAAGGCAAGACAGGAAACCTTTAGCATGACCAGGAATCAAACCCACATCTCTTCTGCTCTTAGCTAAGCAACTAGTGTTCCTCTAGGTAGAGAGCACAAATAAGATGGGAAGTGGTGCTTTGAAGCCCTTTTTCTCAAGATAACGTCACTGTTATTGTTATAATTTAGCAATAGATGTTATCAATACAAAGGTAAAGCCGGTTGCAATTTGAGTTTATCCTTTGTAATGACTCACTTCTTCCATACTGCCCGAAAGAAGTGAACTAATAACCAGTTATTCCCCCTGGATTTCTCAGAATGAATTGTCTCTGTGTTACTTGCTTTTAAGCTACAGGACAGATTTCCAAGCCACCTCAGCAGAGTCATATGGCAATATCAAACCCCCCATTAGACCTCTTGGTGACCTCCTGATGGAAAGGAGGCTGCAGACACACGTCTAACATCACTGTGGTGCTCCTTGATGGCCCATTACTCTGGCAAAAGATAGTCTGCATTCAAAACTTGACTCAAGTTCATAAAACCTATTGGATTCCTTAAGATTTGTCAGTTTTGGTGGGTTAGAGCTTGCACAGTTAATTTGACTATAACTGATCATAAAATCATTTAATATCTTGAGTTGGAAGGGATAAGGAACATTGGAGCTGAACAGGGCAGCTCCAGGAATCCTACCAGGCACCAGAGAGAGCTGTCCAAATGCTTCTTGACCTCTGTGCTGTGGCCATTTCCCTGTTCCAGTGCCCAATCACTCTCTGGTGATGAACTTTTTCCCAACATCCAGCCTAAACCTCCCTGACACAACTTCAGGCCTTTCCCTCTGGTCCTACCTCTGGTCACCAGTGAGACTTGCAAGTTCTCTACCTGCTGGAAAGGCAGACACTGGGGGTCCACAGGGGGTTTGGAACTGTCAGAAAAGCCACTACAGGTCACAGGAAACACATTCCTGAGCTCTTCTGAATGCACACCCATGAAGATCCA
Organism: Acridotheres tristis; assembly: GCA_037013685.1. Classification (NCBI taxonomy): domain Eukaryota; kingdom Metazoa; phylum Chordata; class Aves; order Passeriformes; family Sturnidae; genus Acridotheres; species Acridotheres tristis. The sequence goes on from CM072885.1 coordinate 4,595,247, forward strand.
GAGAAGTCTATAGTTATTATTGAGACAGTTTGTCTATTGGTCTACCCAGTTTAGACTTTTTTTTTTTAAAGACTGTTCCATTCTAGGTTGGGATGTTTTTTTCCTTATAACCAGTTCTTTTACACAGAGTAAGCATTTAATTATTACCCCAAACTAGGTAGCTGCTACTCTGAATAGAGAACTCAGTGCTTTGCTGAAATACTTAAAGTGATATCGGGTAACTTAATCTGTGTTTGGCTTTTCCCATTGAGTAATTTGGTGTTTAGAACATACTCCGTAAGTAACATGCTTGCTTAACTAATGCCTTTGCAAAATGCCACAAATAATGTTTATTTCAGGGATTTTATATGGTTTTCCCCTGTAGTCTCTCTATATTTGCATATGTATTCCCACCCCCCCCCCAAAAAAAAATTTTAAAGCTCATTACTGAAAGTGCAACATTTTGCAGATTATCTTAGAGTTGCTGAAGATTTGTTGTGGTTTTTTTCCCAGAGACTGGTAAAATCACACTGGCTCCAGAGGTTCAACTTTCTGCCCCTGCTAAGGGAGGTCATCAGTAGCATGGAGTCAGCTCTGGATATCTCCCAATCAGAAACAAATAAAAGTTGGCCCACTGGGACTTCAGCTAGGCTGTATCTACCCTTCCAGTGAACAGTTAAGCTTTGTAGTGTGCCTGCTTGAGAAACAGCTGTTTGTCTAACCCCTGAACTGCTCAATACATTAATCTGAAGCATAATTTAACTCTGTCTGAGCTTCTGAAAGTGGTACCAATAACTGGTTAGCATAGATTTGCCATCCTTAAAAATAATAATTTCCGAGGTTCGTTTAAAAGATAATTTTCCTCCTGCCTAAGAATAATTAGAAGTGACAATATTTGGAGGAGCATACCCAACAAAGAGCACAGTTCATAGGGTTCTAAGCAGGATGCTCCCCTTCAAAACCTTCATGTTACTGTTTGTGCCTGGTGTTTGTGAGTCAGCCATAGAGGCAGACCCTGTTTTTTTGTTGGCTTTCTGCTTGGGGAATGTGGTTCAGCTGTGCATCACCATGTTGTCCCTCTGCCAGCTAAGAACAAAGATCCAGTCAGAAGGATGGGAAAAAGCATTACTATTCTGCATGAGGAGGAGCCAAGCCTTGATCAGATCTGGATATCTTCAAGCTTCAAAGTCAGGAGACTCCTGGGTTCAGTGTGGGCTCATCTGTTTCTGAATCTTGATTTAAAGTGTTTATTGCCCCACTCCACATAACATGGAAGGGTCTATTTAGATACTGACAAATGAATCATGTGATGCCATGGAACCTCATAAGGTGTTCTATCTGTCCAAGTGGCAAAAGGCAGTGTGGAAATTATGGAACCAATTATGGCCTCACAAGGTTCTGCCCTTGGTCTTGCTGACTCTCAGGAGACCATTGTCTCCATGGACTACAACAAAAGCTGGTCCTACTGCAGACCACTTGTGTTTCAGTCAAACTCCTTCTCTATGTGTTTTCCTTTTCCTAAAGCTCTGACTCCAACAATCAAGGTGTTATGAGAGATAATTGAATTTGCCTTAAAAATGAGTGCAAACAGAGCTGTCAGAATTTTGCAGTCAGAGAGAAATCTTGAAAATTTCGCCTAGATCTCAGCAAGTGATTGAGCCTGCAAAGAGATTAAATCTCATGTTTTTCTTGTATTATCATCAGTGTAGAAATAATGGCATTTGCAGCTCAGGGAGTGCAAGAGTTAACAGGCAATGACAGAACTCTGGGATCTTGGCAAGTTGTGCATAGTGTGATGAGCACAATCCCTGTTGCAGGAGTTTAGAGTATAAAAAAGGTGGGAAAAGATGGACACGGACAAGCCAACAAGGAATATGATGATATTATCCTTTTTCACCAGATTACTGATTTACTGACAGAACAGGCCTGAATCTTAATGAGGGATTTAATCAGAGAAGGATGTAATTTTTCAGCTGGAACCCCTTCAGTGAAACTGTAGATTTGACAACATCTATTTTGCCTGTGAATTTCTGTCAGATGAGCTAATTTATTCATTAACCATAACTGAAAATATCTTGGAAAAATAAAATATTTTAACATTTTATGATTAACTGTAGTGAATTTTTAGCTAAATTTGTTTTAATAAATTATTTAAACAATTAGAAATCATATTAAAGCTTAGTGAAGCATTTGATCTTAATCAGTATTAGGCTGTGATATATTTATTTTCAGTCACTTCTTTGCCCAAATATCCCAACATTTATGTTCTTGCTGAGCTGCTGCTGATGATGATAAAAAGATTATGAAGAATTAACAAGAAAGCATAAATTTCCCATTTTTACAGCAGTTTGTCTCTTGATTGAGAGGAAGATGTTGTTTGAGAAGGCAAATGGGGCAGGTGAACTGTGCACATATCAAGGGGCAGATGAAGAGTCTCAGGGACAAAGGCAGAGAGGGCATTTAGCATGTTCATTGCAATAGGAAAAGAGATAATGGTTTGAAACTAAAAGAGAGCAGATTTAGACTATATGTAAGGAAGAAAATTTATTTTGATGCTGGTGAAATATTGGCACAAGTCTCCCAGAGAGTTGGTGAATGCCCTATCCCTGGAAATATGCAAAGTCAGCCTGGACAGGGCTCTGAGAAACCTGACCTGGTTGAAGGTGTCTCAGCTCATTGCAGGGGGATGTACTAGATGGCCTTTAAGGGTTCTTTCAAACCCAAATAGTTGAATGATCCCTTTTTACACAGGCCAGTTTTGTCTCTTCACTAGTCAGGTGTAGATCATGAGGAAGGCAGGAAGTGTTAGGAAATCACCTGTCCCAACTACAGTTAGAGGAGCCCTGTTACCCCTGGATTCACTGTGGCTGTCTCTCATCACCTGTCCTAATATCCTTTGTTTTCTGGACAGTGCTGAGGCAGGAGATTGCTGCATTTGCTGCTGCAAGGCATGGAGTGACATGCAGGACGAATTCCCTTGCCTGAAGTATTCCAGCCCCATTAGGGGCAGAACTGTGGCTCCCCTGTACATCCTATGGGAACAGGCACAACTGTAATCCCCCGACTCACAAAGCCAGCAACCCCTCAGGGCTGACTTTGCCGGTTATTGGGTGGTGAGGGGAGGGGGTAAATACCTGGAGAGAGAAGATGCTTTGCTGTGAAATATCTGAGGACGTGCTGTCACACTGCAGAGTGTCTGAGAGGGGACAGCAGTGTCGGGCTGTCACCGGCGCTCCTGCGGCTCCCACACCTATGGAGCTTGACAGAGCTGTTCAGCCAAAGTGCATCACATTCCCTGCCGCCCTCATTCTGCTTAATCTGCATTCTTGCAGCTCAGTAATCCTCGTGGGGGACTTCCTATAAATAGTGCTTTGGCAATTAAACCCACTTTCCTTGCAAACTAAGCTTTAATTGCTATTGGCAGGTAGCTTGTGTGAGTATCTCCTATGGAGGAACCAGAGGATGAAACACGTTTTAAATAATGAGGGTTTATCTTTGTGAAGAAAGGAAAGTTTATCTTAAATGCTAATGCTATTATCTAATCGAGCATCTAATGTTTTTCCATGCAGTTTGCCCCTCTGAGAGCACCACGGAGCAGAAATATGAGCTGTAAAAATCCTGCTGTGCTCATGGAAATGTCTAAATTTCTCTCGCACATTTTCAGGGAAACCAGGTCAAAGATTACACCTCTGCAGTATTTTTTTGGCAACACGCATTCATTATTTTTAATGCATTTCACTCAGATTTCAATCAGAATTATATTCAAAGAAAACAACAAATCACACTGAAAGAATGGCCCCTCTGCCCTCAGAAAACAGGTGAATACACATCCAGGTCAATCCACTGGCCAGCTCTCACGTGCAGAGGAGATGGGGTCATCTGTTCCAGGAGCAGGTTTAGCTGTTCTGCCTCCTGTTTCACGAGCACTTCACATTCTTAAATGACACCTGGAAATCCGAACAGGCACAGTGGAGCCTATCATAAAGGGAAAGAGGGATTTGGACTATTTGGAAGTAAATCCTGAGATTATTTTTACATGAACCTGTAAGAATGATATTGGTATGCATGTAAGTGTGCATAAACCAGCTGCTGCTCCTGCCTCCTTGCATGCTGAGTGTGCTTTGCTTCAAATCAATTCCAGGGGAGCAGAAGCAATCCAGATATGCACAGAAAACCAAGGCTTTTCAAATAAAATAAATATGGCATCTGATTATGTGAGGTTTAAATAAAACCACAGATGATACAGTCCTGTATCATACATTGTTCCCAATATGGGTCAAATTCTTTAAGGTGGTGAAGATTTTATATATGTATGGCTCCTTTTAATTGGGTATAAAGTCACATGAGACTCAGGGAAATAAATACATGATAAAATTCTAAAAACAAATAGCATGTACAAGTGGAGATGTTGCAATTTTTTTTATATATATTAGTCCAGATCATCTATAAATTTCATTTAAATGAAGCACACACAGACACAGACACAGACACAGACACATACAGACACACACATTTTGTGCTCAGTTTTTATAAATATTCAGATTTGAATTTTCCTGCTGGGAATGTTTTCGGCAAGTGCCTGGTGGCCATGTTTGTGGCTGAGACTGAACTTTGAATTTGTCCTGAGGGAATGAATTTGTTTGTACTGAGTGAATGCATGTCCTAAGCTCAGTCCTGCTAGGAAATACACACACCAAACACCAAAAAAACGTGGATTTAGATTGGATATTAGGAAGAAATTCTTTACTGTGGCAGTGGTAAGGCATCAGCACAGATTGCCCAGAGAAGCTGTGAATGCCTCATACCTGGGTATGTTCAAGGCCAGGTTGGATGGGCCATGGAGCATCCTGGTCTAGTAGAAGATGTCCCTGCCCATGGGCAGGGAGTGGAACTTTAAGGTCCCTCTCAACCCAAACCATTCTGTAATTCCATGTTGGCAACACTGAACTGTCAACATTCAACTGGAGACTGCCTCAGTAAACTGCTGAAGGTCAAAAGCAACCAGCAGTTATATTTTCAGGAATGCTTTTGAATAAAAGGTCTCCAAGAATTCAGCTCAAATTTTGAGATTTTTCAAGGAAACTGATGGCAAAATTTATTTTAGACTGTAAGTGCTATCTTATTGTCTAAATTGTTATTGTTTAAATTTAAAACCAAACCCGATCCAAAGTATCACTTGTATTTTTGGTCCAGGCATAGATACTTTTGAAAATCCTACCAGGCCCCTTGCTATGTTTAATCATATTTAAAATGAGTTGAGCTCTGTGTGCTGCTCAAAAAGTCAATTGGCTTTATTCCATCTCAATTTTAAGAGAAAGTAATACATGAAATATTATGTTTTTAGCCTAATTTTAAATTAAGCTTACCGTGATTACATTTCTTACTTCTGTCTTACCCCAGGTACCAACACTGGCAATAATTTTTACTGCTAATGTATCTGGTTAAAACTTTTTATTTGCTTGTTTTCTAACAAGTTTCTTTTCTATTCTGTTCACATTTGTAATCTTAACAAGGGAGAAAATGCTCATAGAGAAAACATAAAGGTATAGAAAGTCACAGAAATGTAGTCAAGAAGAATAATGGGCAGTAAATCAATATTTATAAACATAACAGCTAATAGAAAAACAGACTCATACCCATTTGTTTTAAAAATAGGTTGCTGCAAAACCATGTAAATGAATATTTAATTTAATGATTTTTTTTCTATATCAAGAATAGTTCTCTTTATAAAAGACCATGAACAATGACAATAATGCACAATAAATATTAATAATTGCCCATAATGGGTAATTAAAGTTTAATAATTAGTATGAAAGTCAAAATAACAAGAAAGAATCACTTGATCACATTCAAAACATTCAGCATTTGAAGGATGTTGTATAATCATTACAGCATAGGTTAATGATTGTCCATTTGAAGTCTGCACTCATTTACGTTCATGGTTATTGGAATGTAACAGTTGATAGAGCATTTCATGATAGAAAAAATTGAATATGTAAATATTATTCCAAATGTGAGTCCACTGTGATGGGGTTATCTCTGCAAACGTAGTTCACATTGGTGGTATTCTAAAAGGAGGTTGCTTTCTGAAGTACTTTGAGCAAACGGGTTTAATTTAGGGGAGTTCAGGTCAATATGCTGCACAGAAATAGAGAGATTTTGTGTATGTAAACAGTGCTCAACTGAACCAAATGCATTCATTCTAAAATACCTTGCTACCCTGCAGCTGAGGGTCTGGATCACATTTTCCAATACTTTACAGAGTTAGAATTGTATAATCTTTTGCAATATATTTTGGGGCTCTGACACACTCCAATACAAAGAAGGGAAATAATTTATCAAAAATATACTTTGGTTCATCAGACTCATTTATAAAGACAAGGAGCAGAAGAAGACCAAAGTACATCTCCTATGGGCGAACATGCTGACATTTCAAAATGTACCCAGTTCTTTTTGAGGTGTTCTGCTTGGTTTTGTTTAGGGGTTTTTTAGTATTTTTTCCCTGGTGAAATATTTTTTTTAAAAGCATGCTTCAAATAGAGTAAACTTATTCTTAATAAAACACGTACATTTTGTTAAATGCTATAAGTTTTTGATATTAACTTATTTAAAGGATATATATTTTAATCCCTATTTCCACGAACTTTTGCTAACAATAAAAGTCCTCCACATCTCCCATGTTTTGAACACTCTGGCCACTGAACGACTTCCATCTTCATGTATTAAGGAGGAGATTTGTGGTCAGCTTGACAAAACACCCAAAAAGTTTGACAAGGCACATAAACCCCATGTTTATTTGTTTGTTTTGTTTTTAAGTTGATTTCTTTTTTTTTTTTTTTTTTTTTTGTTTGAGTTTCAGGAAAATCAGTTTCCTGATCCTGTTGTCTGTGCCTCTGCATGGAAAAGCAGGAAGCATTCTTCTTCTGCACAAATTCAGTAGCACATTGGAGTATTTTTATTGTGGGATAGTACAAGGGTACTGATTATTGTCAAGCCCTGTCTCTAAGACCAGTTAAGTGAAGCAAGGAGTGCAGATGAACAAAAAAATTACTAAACAAGGAAAGCTGTTTCTGAAGCAATATAATTATTTACAGTAGTGGCCAATCTCTGCCTTTTCATTGCTTTGTGCCCTCTGGGGCTATTGGTGGTCAAACTGTTTTGCAATGGATTTATCTTCCCCATTTCTTAAATGAAGAAAATGAGAGCAACTTGCTGGAGAAGGCAAAACAAGCCTGGGGAACTGCCAGGATGTGAAATACTCATGGAAAACAAAATTCAAGGGTAGAAGAGAGGGAGAGGCTTTCAGAGAGTTGCAGCCTCCATTTCCAACACTATGGAGGGAAATTCCACTACCAGTGAAGGGAAACTCCAGCATGACTGAACAGCACACCTGCCTCTACCTGCTGACCTACAGGCAGCCCCAGCATTGTCCCACTGGTGTTCCAGCCAATCCCAAATAAAAATCCCCTATACCCACCTCCCAGGGGTACAGAATCTTGGAATCCAGAATCCTGGAATCAGAACATCGGCAAGGTTGGAATCATCAAGTCCAGCTGTCAACCCAGCAGCACCACCATGCCCACCACTAAACCACGTCCTCAAGTGCCACATCCCCACGTTTTTGGAGCACTTCCAGGCATGCTGACACTTCCCTGAGCAGCCTGCCCCAAGGCTTTACAGCCCTTCTGCAACACACAGCATGGCCTCGGTGACTGTGCCATAGGTGTTCTGTGACTGAGCAGGAAAAATTCCTCATCCTTCTGGGAATGCATCATTTTCTGTCCTGTGCAGAGTTGTAGGAGAAGGCAAGTGGATCCGGGGCAGTTTTCCAGGCAGAGCAGGAAAGGAAATCTTCAATCCCCACATACTACTATTTAAGTAAAACGTGCAATAGAGGAAAAAGACCGAGGAATTCTGTGCAGTTGAGTGAAATTAGCTTTTTCCTAAAATGGAGAATTAGAATGTTTCATGAAATTAATGGAAAGAGGATCTTAGAAAGAATAAAGAGGGGCCTGGATAAATTAAAGATTTTATCTGAAACCAAACTGAAGTAATTGACTAAATTAACTTGTCTTAAAGAGACATGTACTGAGACATAGCAAAATAAAGAAAAGATAAAAGGAAATTAGAGAGTGTAATATGGCATATAAACAGCACTAGGAGAAAAAAAACTGAAGGGAAAAGTAAGAATGCTAGTGTCAAAGGGGAAGAAGGAAGGTTTTACATGCACAAAAGTGACTAAACATATAATTTTATTTTTCAACAAGAAATATAACAAATCTTTCTGCTGCTTCCTTAAAACAAAAACAAGAAATTAGTATTTAGATAAAATATCTCATGGAGCAGTCTACTAAAAACTACACCTCAAAGTCATCTCAGGCTTTCTTTACTTAATTATTAAAATTTTAAGAAATCATGGGAAGGCCCTGAGCAGTGACCACAATTGGATTTTTTCTACTGATGCATAGAATAAGCCAAGACAAACATCATAATATCTGGTTTTTAATCTGGCCAGTATCTAGAATTAATCACAAACAATATTTTTTGATCAATTCAATGATATATAGATATAAAAAATCTGAGATTTCTAAAGACACCTTTCATTTGTTAAGGCAGCTACCACAAACCTGTTAAAGCAGTAGAACCCCTTCAGTGTGCTATGTTAGCAGAACACAAATCCAGTGCCCTCAGTTTAGGAAATATTACTATGAAGGAATAATGTTAATGATGCAAAGCTTCTGCATAAACCAAGCAAAGCTTTTTGCACAACTCCTTCTTCATTCCTGATGAGAATATTAAACCAAGATTGCATTAAGGAATGAAGAAACAGTGTTTTTGTTAATCTTGCAGACTTCACTTCAAACCCCTATTTCTATTTCTTCTCTATAGCCTAGATTAGCTATTGTGTTTGTTATTATCATCATCAATATCAATACCAATATTTTTAGTAATACTATTCTTATTAAAAATAATATTTGCAATTAGCCCTAATCAGAGACTGAATTGGATTAAATATTATATATATACATATATTTCCACACATGCATGCATATATATCCACATACATAAATGCTTAAAGACTTTTTTTATGAGGCAGTGAGTTTACAGCAATGGCAATTGCTTCTCTTTAAAGACTGAGTTCTGGAGGGAATGACAAATAAAAGATAGTTCCTTTTCCAAGAAACTGAGGAGAAGCAGTGGGTAGGATCTACCTGTACAGCAGGGCTAAAGCAAGACAGAAGTCAAAAAACCTCCTGGTACTCTCATCCTTTGACAAGTGATGAGTGGTGGTGCTGGAATCACAATGTATTTTTATTCTACATTTGGCAAGGGTACACATTGCACTTATACTCTCAGCCTTCCTGTTAATCTCAATTCTTACCAAAATCAAAGCTTCAGTAGCATGGGAAATGTTCAAGGCCAGGTTGGATGGGGCCTAGGCAACCTAAATGAGGGAAAAGGGTCCATGTCCATGGCAGAGGAAGTGGAACTAGGTGATCTTTCAGGTCCCTTCCAACTCTAACTCTTCTTTGTTTCTATGACCCTATGAGTCTATGATTAGCTTTTCTTAATTGCAATGAAATTTCAGCAATTCTCACTCACAGAGGCTGTAATTTGAGAGACCCATCCCCTCCCTTTTCAATCTGTGTTTTGTTTATTTGTTTGGTTGGTTGTTTCTTCTTTCATTTATTTTGTTTTTGTTTTGTTTTTGGTGTTTTGTTTTGTTTTGTTCTGGTTTGGTTGGTTTTTGGAGTGGAAATAGAAAGCCTCTATAATGTGTATATGTATCTTTCAGAGTACGTCCCTCAAAATATCTTAACAACAATGGCTTAGATCTTGCAGGAATAATGACTTTCTGAAAAATTATCTAAGATCACTAAGAGAAGGTAGTGGATATACACCCTGACATTCAAGAGGAAGATATTGTTAGTTGGAAATTTAAGAATTACAAAGGGATGAGTTGTAACATATAAGTGAACCCCAGGGAAACACGAGTGCCCATAGACACCAAAGTAGTAAAGATGCCACTGAGTAGTGTAGTAGTAAAGATGAGGAACTGAGGCAGGACTCTCAGAAGGATTTAAATATCTGTTTCAATGAAATGAATGGCTCTCAAGCCAATGGCTGAGCTGCCAGTGTCTTATTCAAAGCCCTGTGACAAGGGAGGGACTCCAACCCCCATTTCCCAAACCCCCAGCCACCCCTCCTGTAACTGGATGAGCTTTTTTTGCTGTCTCTTTTCACAACATCACCATGACAACAGTGACTGCTCTCTTTTTGGCTGGTGCTCAGTGTGCATATTGATGGTGATCAACAATGAGGTACCACCATGATGAGTAAATAGATTAGACCCATGTGCTACCCTATGGTCAACACACACAATGAGCAGATCTGTAGCCCTCAGATCACTGCTGTTATTCCTTCTCCTGAGTCCTGCAGTGTCCTTTCTACTGACACATAAGCTAGCATTTGACGATAGTATTATTTACAATTTTAATTACATTGTGTGTACTGGGTATTTACTCTGAGCACAAGTGGCAAGCTGCTTGGGAACTAGTGTTTCTGCAGTGATGCTAATTAATTGATGATAAATAAGTAAATAAAGAGCCCAGCAAACCAAAAAGAAAGACTATAGCCCTGCTGCTTTCCTTTCCAGAAAACTCTATCCTCCTTATTTTTTCTTGTTTTCTTTTTCACCCCCTTATCATTCACCTTTTAATTGAAACAAGTTTGACATTTGGCCACCAAACCTTCCCCCATAAGCAACAAATGGCACTAAAAACAGGTCTCAATGTTTTTCTTTCTTTTCTTTGTTTCCTGTACTGGGTTGATGAGTCCTTGGGTTGCTCTGAAATTCCTTACACACACGACCCCTGATAAGTCAGGTCTGGAAAATCTTCCCTATGTGCCATCATTTGAAATTTAACTCAAGAACAATGAAGGAGAATAATTGTGAACACAGAGGAGCTGGGATGAAAACAGAGTAAGAACTCCCTTGCCTAATTTTTATTGAGAATGAAAGATTATTTCGCCCTCTTCTCCATAACTAACAATCACACTGCACAGATAGGAAATAGTTTATTAAAGTGCAACCACAAGAGTTGGGCATTCAAATGCTACACTTGCAGCTGTTAAATGCTTCCCAAGAATGTCTCATTGGGTAAATTCTGGCCTCTTTCATTATGTGATTAAGGTTTTCTTCAGCCTACCAGCACACAGCAAAAATCATGTTCATTTACTTATTTCTCCTGCGTTCAAAAATCTGGTCAAGATGAAACAAGCTATATGTTATAATACATATTTAAATATGAGTTGGCCCAATGAGTGTTTTAAGAGGAGTGGATATCTGGTTTGTGTTCATTAACAGATAGAGTTACCCAGTAAAGGAAAGGCCAAATTTGGGAGCTGAATGATGTAGCAAACCTGTGCTTTCTAGAACCGTTGATGGTTTTACAACTGCTTTGTCTAGATGGGAGCAATTATGCAAAGGGCAGGTCCAGGCAATGGAGACCATGGCAATGAGTCTGTAGCCTCACTGACGGAATAATATAATCTCTGAAAGCCTTAGACATGCAAAAGGACTGCTGAAAAAAGGGGGCAATTTTAGAAACATGCTTAAAGAAGCTGCTTTGTACATACCTGAGCTGGATTCTCTGGAGGACCCACAGAAAAATAAGTCCTGAGGAGATCCCAGTGCTCCAGCCCCAGGTTCCCACCTGCCCAACACACGTGGTGAGAATTGACAAGGAAGTGATCACAGGTTTTTTTCCTGTTTTCATGATAGCTACATCCAGAGCACAAAAGACAAAGCACATGAGTCTTCCCTTCATTATGTTCCTCTTAATTCATAAAGGACAACCCATTAAGGGAACTTGGACATCACAATGTCAAGCAGTGTGGTGGCCAATTTTCTTGCAGCTACCTGCAAGCTCTAGTTCTAATTGCTTGTCAATAGAGGCAACAAAAGCCATCATATTCAGCAAAAACTTGCCTAATTCTGCCAGAAAGAAATGTTTGAGATGAAAGTTTGTTTATTTCCTACACATTCCTGAGGGTTTCAAGCCTTCCAGCTCTGAAGTTGTATATACCAGAACATTTCTAAATTAGACACTCAGAACTTTTCTTTCCAAAAGCAGGTGAAACAAATGCATCACTTTTCTTTAAAAAAAAAAACTTCAAAATAGAGTCTCTTTATTGAAAAAGTAGAATCTCTTAACTCTTTGGAACTGCTTTAGCACATATTCTGCCCCCTGTTGATATCTCTCCCGGGTTGTGAAGGGCAGGAAGAAGTTGCCATAATCTTTCTGGTCAAGCCTATTTCACTCCACCAGCTCAGTTGAAGGAAAAGCATTTTAACACAGATCTATAGTTTAATGACTGAAGAGACTCAAGTTGCCACTGCATTGAATACTTAATAGCAGGTATTGAAATATTTAGTGGCCTCCAGGCTAGAATACAAACTGCCCCTCCCCACAAGCCAGGTGAGGCCCTTAAATAGGTTATGAAGCAGCCCAGTGACATATCAAGATCTCTTCATAGCCAAGATCCACACACAACATGTACCTTGGAGAGACAAGGAAAAAGGGAACCCTAGGAGTAGCTCATATGTGCACAGCAACTGCAGCTTCCCTCCTGCACACTGATACACTTTCCTTTTGGGCTTCAGGAATATTGAACTATTCCCTGCAAACTGGAATGGCCTCAGCAGAGAGGTCTGAGGTCATCCATGCCCTTAGAAATTCTCGAGAAATTTATCCTGCAGTTAGCTTGAAATCAATCATAATCAATTAATCACACCACACTCCCAGCACAGTGGTGTGAGCTGCAGTGTGTCATCCTCTGAGTCTTGCAAGTGGTGTGAACCCTCTGGAAGGAGCAGCTCCTGAGACCTCCTGGTTAAGGTGTCTCACCTGTTAAATGAGAGATTAGAGAAAATAAGGACAAAGATTTTAACAGGATCTATCATCATCATGACAAGGCAAAATGGTTTGAAAGAAGCAGGGCAATTTAGATTAGCTACAAGGAAGAAACTTTTTACAAAGATGGTGGCAAAACACTGGCACAGGTTGCCCAGAGAGGTGGTGGAGGGGCCCCATCCCTGGAAGCCTTCAGGGTCAGGTTGGATGGGACTCCGAGCTACCTGATCTAATTGTCCAGGTCACCTTTAACAGCCCCTCCCAGCTCAAACTCTTCTATGATTCTGTGATTCCATGAGTCTCTAATGTCAAGTGGGGACACAAATGAGTGTAAGTCCTTAACAGTGAGGCACACTCTAGCTGGGCAGTCCTTACACAAAATGTGACTGCAGTACCCACCCTTCATTTGGTAGTTATGATTTGTGCTTTGAAACAATGTCCCAGTTGGATCCCCGTGAAAAAGCAAGAGAACATATAATTTGTATTTATCTTCCTGGGTTAGGACTGGCAGACAAGCCAAGCTGCAAAGTCTTGGTGAGGTGTTGTTTCTGAGCACCTGTGGCTCCAGGAGAACATTATTACTGGTAGCAGCAGCACCAGACAAGCTGACAACAAACTGCTGAAGTCCCTTATGAATCACTTGACAGAGATGTTCCAGCAAGGCTCATGGCAGGAACAGATTCTTGCTGTCAAGAAGTATCTGCCCTGTCCATGCAGGAGCAATAATCAGTTTGAAAGGCTGAGATGAGACATTGAGGTTTCAAGTTTAGCAAGGTATAAGAAAGATTAAATTTCTGGATTTCTATTTTTATTCCTGGGGCTCAGAGCTGAGATTTAGCTTATTAAATCAGATTCTGAGTTTTTATTTAAAGGAAAACAACAACACGGACAACAAAAAAACCACCCACACACTGAGGAAAATAAAAGCAACACAAAGAGATGGAGTGACACTCCAATCACTGGAATGTAACCAGATGAAACTGTGTGATCCTATGCAGGGAATATTTGCTGCTGTTTGCTCCTTAGTTAATTAATTATTGCTGGCAAGTAGTGCAGGGTGTGGGCCTGTTCTTGGCTGCTTCTCTCTATGTTTGATGCTGAGGCCAGGGGAACTCCAGAGGGTATTGTAAAAATTCCTCGCCTTGGGAGTGAAATAGAGAATAAAAACTTTGCATGCTCCCTGTTGTTGTTGTTGTTTCAAATCCTGTACCCCATAGTAATTTTATGATGGTCCTTGATACTTTAAACCACTAAAGATGGAGGCTGCAAGTTTTGACCATCCTAAAGTTGTGAAGAAAAAGTTACAGTGGGAAAAGAGAGAAAGGAGCCTAGAACAGGAGTTAGGATGCCTGTATGGACCGTAGCACATCTGGGCTTCATTCCCTGATTTGTTGTAAAATGTCACTGTGACCTCAGTCAAATCACTTAGGGATGGGCTATTAAAGGGATTTACATACCTAAATCCATCATGACATTTTCAAAGTTGGAGCTCAGGCAATGCCTTGTCTTTCTCCTTCCTGCTGGTGCAGAAAACTCCTGGGGATGGTTAAACCTACCTTCCTGCTGCAGCCAGTGAGGCTTGAGAGGAGCTTCCCCTGCCACATCCCTTCTTGGAGCTTTTCTTTGTCCTCTTGTAATTTCCACTGATATGGGACCCTGGGTAAAACTGGACCAAGCAGCCAATTCTGCTGGAAAATAAGCAGTCAAAATGTCACCACAAGCAATGAAAAAATGTAAAAAAATTATAAAATATGATTTTTCATTGTGTAACACCACAATCATGTGATAGAAAAGCATGAGGCTGGGTAGGGACAAGAAATGAAAATTAATATGAAAGGCAAGATCAGTTCTTTCACTAACAGAAACAGAATGCTTTAATTTAATTTTTACAAATTAATTTTTGTGCTGCTAATGTGGTGACTGAAAATGCACTTCAAGTCTTCTATGCCACAACGATGTGTGTTTATGGGCTGACAATTAATTCACCTTATACTCAAAATATGAAAAAAATGGGGTAAATAAACATACCAGAATCACAAAATTGGGGTATTTTATGATAGCTGAGGAAAAGTCGAGTAATTTGCAATAAAGTCATCACCTCAAAAAGGCTGAAAAAAATTTTCACCTTCCTGGATGAAAATTACAGCTAATCAAAACTCTGGATTTGTTTTATTTCCTACTCAAACCTGTTCAATATACATGATTTAGTTAAAATTATCCCTTTTCTGCCTTTAACTGATACCAAAACTGGGTAAGTGTTCTCAGGATAGTTTTTTTTAAAACCACAATAACTATCCGTGTAGGCACAGTTCCATTAATTAAACATATGAATTTAATGTAGCTAATTTATGCAAGTTTGTGCTCAGACTCACAAGTGGTTATCATTGCATAGTAAGTTACTAGACCTATGATTTAACTGTCCCTGAATGTGATTTTCAGCTGTAATAGGTGAAAATTGCAATAAAAAGGCAAAATTTAGCTTAAGGCAGGGAAGAGAATTCTGCTCATTCAACTTTATTTTTCAGTTAGAATAAATATGATCCATATGTGAAATGAGTGCATTGTCTATCTTTTTTTTTAAGCATATCCTTTATGTTCTAGCAGGAGGTGCAAGACATTTGTTGTCTTGTGTCATATGTACCAAACATAAGTTAGGGGGACTTGTTTCCTGTTTGATATTTTTTCCTCCCAATAAAACTTTATTTAAATTGGAAAAAGTCCCAATAGGAAACTGAAAAAAACCCAGCAAAAACAAAATGATATTTTAAAATCCATTTAGCAAAAACTTTCTGCAAAGTTTCTTAAAATGGCAATTGAATTTTTTCTTTTACTGACTGGAACCAGATGCCTGCTAAGTCAATAACTGAAGACCTCATGTTTTGTTTAAAGAAAAAAAAATGAGAAAGCAGGTGTGAGGAGGGGGATGTCTGTGGGGAAATTTGAACAAAGCAAATTGCTGTTCAATTTCTCCTCTGCAAAACACAAACGAACTCAACCCTTAAGAATTATTATTTCTTCACCTTGCCATTTTTTACTCCTTCTGATATAACTATTGAAAATCAATGGTTCCTCATTGACTGAGGTAGGTGAAACCATCCCATATATTCCTCCTTGATGCAGAAAAGGGGAATATAAGGTTCAAGACTGCAACTTTCTTTACTGAGTGCTTAATGTTCATGAGCAGATTGCAGCTGAGCTGGCTACTTGCTAGAAATCTTGAATATGCAATGCTTGACCAGAATACGACCAAATAAAGATTTTATTTCTCATCCTCAGCCAGCTGACTTTGGTTAGTGCTACAAAAGTCACTTGGAAACAGGCAGTGACTGCTGACTCAGAGGTTACACTCCACTCTGACAACATGAAATTAGTTACAGTTGGTCATAATACATGTTTCTGGTCTGCCCGTGGTCAAGGGTGTCTCCTGCAGTAACCCAAAAGCTTTGAAGCTTCATCTGGAGAGAAAAATCCCCAAGGGAAAGGTCACAATTTAAGAGAAGCAACAGTATTCTGATAAACAGGATAAGGGAATTTTAGAAACTTCAAGACTTTTTTTTTTTTTTTTCTTTCCCTCCTTCCTTTCCGGCCCACACAGGTATTGCTCGAGGCATCAGTCCTAGAAAAATTAGGCTACTGTAAGATTTATTGGCTGAGTGCAGAGTTTACATTACATTTTCTCTCATCACTTTCTCCTGGAGTAATTGCCTATGCATGCACAGTCCTGGCTGCAAACAGTGTGGTCTGATCCTTGGGTGGCTCATTTTGGGGCTCATCCAGCTCAAAGTTGATATCACCCATGAGCAGCTGAGTCCTTTAAAAGGACTCAGAAGCTTTGGACTTTGCAGGGAGATAAAATGGTTCTTTAGAAGAGAAGCCCCTCATTACAGGGCTTTTGCAAACACTGTCTCTCATTTATTTCCTGCAACTGCTGTTTTCCTTCAAGTTTGGGGTTTTTTCCTGCAATTTTCTTTCATCAGCAGCCACTGCAATTGATATAAAATACCTATAGATGTAGTTCTTGTTATGAATTTTTTGGTTAAATCATTGTGTGAGTTTTTCTTAATTTTATACATCCAATGGGCCTAGAAAACCTGGCACAAGGTTTGAAAAACTGTCTTCTTTGTCATAATAAGCCCAGTAAATGCTCAGTTTCAGCTGGAAACAATGAAATCCAGTTTGCAGAAGAGTTACTGATTGGGAAAGCCAGCCAATTACTTCTCCACATAGCACCTCAAAGAGCTGGACTCAAAAATCCTTCTGGGTCCCTTTCTACTCAGGATATTTTATAATTCTGTGAGTCCAAGGGCAAAACCTTGCTAGCAGGTACAAATTACAGCATTCAGAGAACATCTGTGGGTCCTTCTACTCAAGGTTATGATTGGGCAGGGATAAAGATCTGACACAGAACAACAATATTTCCCAAGCCTCTATACAGAGTATTTTACAGTGAAAATATATTTTACGAGTTCTGAGAACTAATGATTATGAGATTTATACCAGTGGCTGAAGAAATTCTACATGTTCTTTAAACCAGGCTAAACACCTCTGTGTTCTTACCTCTTTTGTGTTTTCATTCCATCCTCTAATTTTGCCTGAGAATGCCTAAATGTAAATACTAGTGGAAAAAAGAAAAAAAGCCAAAACCAGCTAAGTCTTGGCTGGTAAAACCAGAGCCAGACCTCAGAGTCTGACCCATGATGAAGTCTTAGCATTCTTGCTCATTTCCAATACTGAAGTGTGATGTAGAGAAAGGTGATACCCAAATAATTTCCTTTTATAAAAATTACAGTCCTGCACAGCTACAATAATGTGCCTGAAACAACAAGAAGGAAGGCTGGCCACGCTGCTTCAAAGCCTGGCTGTATTATTCTTATTGGTTCCTTGGAAAATATTTCATGACACATGAACCTCTTGAACAGAAGAGAGACATCCAGCTTTGAAATAATAACTGGGGGAAGAGGGTAAACCGAGCCATATTTTTTCAAGCATTCCAGGTGCCCTCTGCAATTGGTGACCTAGTCAAGTATGAGAAACAATGCAATCCCAGGGGCCTGCCACCAAAAAGATCCACAGCCACTAAATGCATTAAGACATTAATGTCTACTTTGGGATCAGTTCTCAACTTAACAGGTTAACCTCTGGCCCACGAGGGAATAAGCAGCAAACAAGATTTAGCCAAAGCTTGTACTCAGAGGGTAATTGATAGCTGCAGCCCACCCATCTGATACATTTTTTTGATGGAGATAATTTTCCTCTCATAAGGGAACGATCCATAGAAATAATTTAAGTTGACATCTCAACACTAAATCAAAATGCTGTGGTCTGACATAGGTACTGCTAGATGATCTGAGTCTTTCCAGCTAAAGGACAGAGGGGAAGGCAGGAGGGAGAGAGAAAGAAACCTTGGCTTGTTATTTTGGTCATTTTTTGGAAGGAAAGTTTCCATTTCACTGGCAAATAAATCAGCTTTTCTTTGGAATAGTAAGGAATCACTCTTTATGCCTTTTAAAATAGATATATTTTAGATCGCAACAAAATGAGTCTTTGTGTAGCATTTTTGGGTGAGTGTTTTTGATGTTTGCTTTTTTTTTTTTAAAAAAAAAAGACATTCTGCTGAAGTGTAGGGAACCGTTAATTGATTTTAGTGCATTAATTTAAGCAAAATTTGCCTGTAGAGGAGATAACATTGATATGAACATTTGATATTAACATTATTTCTTCTTCTCTTCTCTGGCCTTTTGCCTTTTGCAAGAGAAATTCTAACAGGTTTGGTTTTATTTCCCTTCTTTATCCCAGAACTGTATGAAAAATATCAAAGAACATCAAATATCCAGCACTTTCTTAGTATTCTCACATTTTCTATACAGAGTAGTAGCACAACCTTTGGGGAGTACATAGGAGCAGCAAGAAATTTGCAGCAAATGGTGCTGGTAATGCTGGGGATCAAAGCTGAGTGTCAATCCATCTGTTCTGACAGCAAGAGAGAGTTATTTCATCTGTTCAAACACTTGACACTTTTATTTACAAAATCAGCTGTTATACTTTAATTTAGAAGTTGACGATGGTGTAAATGTGCTTCTTTTTATTCTGATTCTATGATATTATTAAGAATTTATATTATGAAGAATTTATCTTGCTGATTAAGTCAGAAAGTCATTCCATGGTCATCTACAAGACATGACAACAGCACCATTTTAGTCTTTTAGCACAATCTTTTGTGTTAACTATTCCCAAAATATTCCTTCTTGAAGGAGTTCCTTCCTACCTGAAAGCTCATATAGCCAGAACAAGACTCTAAATTTCAGGAAATTAATTAATTATTAAATTAAGCAATGCAATGGAGTTTTTCCTCTCTGAGTAGTGGAAGTGACTATCCAGGCAGTTATGTCAAAGCAGTACAGTTTATGATTATGACAAAGCTTCACGTTGTGACATTTCAAAAATAACCAAACATATTAGACAAGTGGCAGTTGCAGAAATTGAATAGAAGCTGCATATTTAAGATATTTTCTTCATAATATTTTATATTTTTTCATGGTTCCTTTGGTTTGGCCAATGTTAAGAGGTCTTTCAACCTACAACAAAGGAGAAAGTTAAGAGAAAAAAAACCCAAACCCTAAAACCAGTTATTTGGTTTAGGTTATTTGGCTGGTTACTGGACAGAAAATATCTAAGTGGTTATTTGACAAAGTACATTTTGGACTAGCTTGTGCCAGCTGGAAGTTTTCTATTGTGAACCAGACAACTGTGCACTTCAAATGGGATGTATACAATGAAAAAACTTTAAAAAGTCCTAAAGGCTGAAATTTCCTAAGCAGCAGGTAAATAATAGTGGGAAATTATAGAATATTTTATATGTTTACCCTTCTTAAAGCAAAACATCAGCAGTCTGTTAAAACTGTAATACATTTTGATAGTTTAAATAGAATTTAAATTTTGTTAGTGCAACAAATAATGCAGAAACAAATGTGAATTTCCACTTTTAAAAGCTGTAAGGGTTAGTTTAAGGATATCAGTTTATTATCATCTTTTCTTCTGATAAAAAAAACAAAAAGCCCAAATCCAAACAAAATCAAAACTGAAATATATATATTTGCAACCCTGCTTTATTCAGGTGAAAAAATATCAATTGGAAGTGGAAGGATCTTGATCACAGAAAATGACGACCTGAATTGCCTTTTTATTTATTTTATTTTTAAATGAACTGAGTATTTACAGCATTTTGGTTTGGGACAGATTTTCTTGGGTAGCATTCAGTCAGGTCTGTTGATCATTAGGCTGTTCCCTTGGGGACAAATAAATTTCACATAAGGAAGGTTTTTTCCTTATTGCTGAAAGCTTTAATCTCTCTTTTATTTCCCTTCACACAGTAACCATACTACTATCTATAGTAAATTACTGTGACCCATTTGCATCCTTTTCTTGACCTAGGGGTGATTTTACTGGCCTCTTGGGTGGGTGACACTGATTTACTCCACCATTTCTTCTGCATAGAGGTCGACAGTTTAATAAACATTGGGACAAGGCTGAAGTTTGAAGTAACTTTAGATAGTTGAAAATTAAATAATACCAACTAAATCTCAAAAACCCTCTGGTGAGATAAAGTTCTTTTCTGTGTAAAAAAGACAGCCTTAGTCTCATCTTCAGCCTCATGAAAATCAGGCCACCTCCTCACCCGACTTCAAATTTTTCACATCCTGTTGAGGTTCGGTGATTTACATCATTTTATGTAGTGTAGTTGGTGATACAAATTTTATTTGCATTCCTATAAAGCAGAAAAAGAGGACATACAAGGATGAGAACCTGTCCCTCTAAAAGCACTACTCACCATGGTCATCATGCAGCTGGGCTGGTTTGTAGGTTTTATTATGGCCAACATATTTGAAAGGAAAATTTGCTTTGTGTTGCCACTTTAAACTTTCTTCTATTTTTTTTTTTTTTTTTTCAGCACAGACTTCAAAATGCTTCTTTGAAACAACTGAAGAGTGAACTTTAATTCATGTTTTTTAAACAAAGGTTATATGAGACTTACAGAAGCCTCACAAAGGAAAAATATCAGCAAGAATTGCACATTACGTTTAGAGTGCTACTGACTTTCAAATTTCTCTACAGGTATTATTTCCCATGAATAGGAACAAAGAGCAAAAACAGTTAAAAAAGCATATTCAAATGTGTGCATAAAAAGGCATGGTAAATGAATACTGTTTAGTTTGCTGACATAATTACTGGAATGTAATTTTTATGAGTCGTAGAAATCTTGGCATTTTCACTGAACCAGATAATTAGACTCTGAATAGAACAGGGTCAGAATAATTAATACATCAAAACTAGATGAACTTTTTCTAATTATTTTTATTTAATCTCTATTATAATTATTGTTATACTCTGCTGAGCATGATTGCCTCATGTTCATAGATTTGAATGCTGTCTTATAGTTGCATCCTGGGACTTTGTGGAATATTAACAAACCGTGGCCTGGAGAAATTAGAATGGTGTCGTTTCATGATGGAATTCTAAATTGGAATTTTTCTATTTTGCTATGTAGTTGCACAAATTTTGCTTCACTGTCATTTAAAAAATGAATTTAAAAACAAAGTATTTTAGTTTATTTATTTTTACATTAAAGGAGAACTCCTGAAGTTAAAAGCAAGCTCTTAAAATGCACCTCCTCCCCCTCTTTTCTGACTCCTGCAACTTTTTTTCAGATCTCATAATTTTTCCTTTTAATTAGATTTTTTTTTCTGATTGCATAGTTTCTCTGCAAGCTTTTGAAACATCAAAGTTAAGGCCAGACTCCACCGACTGAATTCAAACAATCACTCAGAAGTATTGAGAATAAGGAGGGCTTCTGTAGTAAATGTCGGTGTAATTGAAGGCATGTGAGAGATTTTAGTCTGCATTCTATTTTTTTTTTCTTTCTTTGAGAACTGCAAGCATTAAATATAACCACTACAAATGCTGTCGGGGCAGAGATTCAAAGAGCCCTCTCACTTCAGGTCTGCTGGACAAGGCCTAGGAGTTGCTTTGATGACTTAAAGATATTTTTCTATTCTCTGTTATACAACATTTGCTATGTCTAAGCAACAGAACACATGTAGCTGGAACACAAGGCTCAGTTATAGCTCAATTATAAAATCTTTCCCTTTGCTTTAGGTGGTAATAATTTATTGATGCAAAAGGCTGCATGTTCAATTTTGGTTCACTCTGGTAGTCCACCAGGGTTTTTTTCTTCAATACTTAATTTAGGTGCCACTTATGTGCCCAGAAACTTGTCTAAAGTCTTTGCACACTGGTATAATCATAAATGGAAATAAGAGATGTATTTACTTTTGGATGTTGAAAGTCTCACTACAGTTGACTGGAGAGGCTTCTTTGAAAAGATCGCCATTAAAAAAAAAATATTAGCCTTTGCTTTCTAATGCCTTCTGTTTACTATTATCTTTTATCATCGTGGACAGAAGGTGTTAAGCAGAAGGAATGGTCTGTAAAATGTATTTGGGTTTTTTTTTCACTTCAAAAAGTAATTCTATAAACAGTGTTTAACTCAACCTTGTAATATTAGATCATTAGATCTGCACACAAACTCTAATGAAATCTCTACTTCTTCTATCCCACACATGATCTCCATGGGAGCAAAGATAATATATTTCCTCAGCTTTTTCTAGCTTAAGTTCTTTTTTTATCCTTGCTTTTTTTTTTTTTTTGAAAGCAAAGCAACCTACTTTTCATCCTTCACCCACTCCTTGTCTCTAAACATGAATCTCAGCCCTTGTCAGATTACTTTACAATGAGCAGAGATACCTAAAAAGATAAGTGACCATCTTCCCTTTAAGGGATGCCCAAGATGACAACATTTTCTGCACCAAGAAGATCTGACTAATCTCTGTAGGATTTCATAACAGATAGTCTGTACTCTGGGAAAGGAACCTGGCCTCATTTCCAGAGAAACCCTCATTTGTTTAATGTCCTCACTGGTAGATCTCCAGCATATACAACCCAGCTCCCAGGAGAAGGAATGTGGACAGCTGGAACTGGGAAAAGGGATAATGAGAAGACAAGGAACACAGGCTGAGTTTCATGTTAATTATATGGTAGTCCAGACTCTGTATCATAAAATTATAGAATGGTTTGACTTGGAAATGACTTTCAAGACCATCCCAACACCCTTGCCAAGAACATGAACACCATTTACTAGACCAGGTCGCTGAGGACCCCATCCAACCTGGCCTTGGACACTGCCAGGCTTGGGACTTCCTTCTCTAGCAGAGAGAACTGGGACAACATAGTGTAGTTTATCATCAGAACCTTGTAGGTTAATTAGGCAGATGCTATTATCCAAGTGTACATAGTGTGTTCTGTCATGGGAATCCCACTGGAATAGACTGGGCTGTCTTCAGGAACCATTTGTAAAATCTTCCTCCTAAATCACCTTAGGGCAGTCATTGTAATCGAGTTCTAATGTTTTCTTACAAATAAAATAAAGAATTTCCCAATCTTCTACTGTATTGTGTTAGAGTCATAACAGGGAAGGCCCAGAGTTCACCTAATCAGAACACAACCTGCTAGAAATGATGGCAGAGTGGTGGGAGTGCTGATGGAGCCTTGTGAGGACAACACTGAAAGGATAGCATTCAAAATTATTGTAGACAAGTACCTAATCTACATTATTTTCTTCATCTCTATACTTCTAAACCTTCAATAGACCCAATCCTATGAAAGTAGTCATCTACATGGCTAATCTGCTGGAGTTCAATTATTTATCACAAGTATAGCTTCCTCTGATGCTGGAGGCTGAGAAAAATCAGTCTACAAAGACTATGAGCCCTTGGCATGGTCCTTCCTCCAACTGGAAAGAATTCCGTCCCTCTTTCATATTGTTGCAAACAACCTTTCCCTCAAATAAAGCTGCATTTTCATCATTTTTGAGTGAGCTAAGAAAAAAATAAAATAAAAAGGTACATTTAGACTTTTACAATTCTGCCCAGCAGTGCATTTCCTTTGAGCCAGTTCTCGTGATTAAGTTGTGCCCTGGGTCAGCTAATTTATGACGGATATCAGTGAAAGGTCAAGCATCCTGGGTGTGGGAAGAGGGAAAAGTGAGTGCGTGGAGGAGTTTGCAACCAGAAGGTTGATTTCAGCTGCTGATGCAATTTAAGGAAAACATTTCAAAATCTAGATTAAGAGGAAACGCATCTTAAAAAAAAAAAAAAAAAAAAGCCAAACCCACAAAACTTCCCAAAGTTAAGAAATAATGGAGGACCTCGATGTAGTCAAGTACCACTTTTGTCTATATTTCATACACCTTTTCCATTCCTTCTTCCCATCATCAAGGTTTTCCTCCTGTCTTTTCACTCCTCTTTTCTATTCCTCTTGAATTCTGATATCCACGCAGTTCCCATACTCTTCTAGTTTTCTGTGTGTGCAGCTCCTGATTTTATGGAGCAGATGAATTAACACTAAATTGTGTATCTGTTAATTGTCCCTAAACCCTCTAAGATACCAAAGGTACTCACCTGCTCTCCCTACAAGAAAAGTGCAAGATTTTACAGAGTGAGGTTAACAGTATGATGCCTAAATACCCACCTTAAGATGGAGTGAACTGCACCCCTAAAGGCCTTTATGTCCCCATTAAAAGTCTGGGGGTTTTAGATAAGTCCTTCACATGCAGAAGTTCATGAGGCATTCTCCTTAATTTAAATGACATGACTTCCCCAGTGAGCTATGAATGATCTAACATTTTCTCCAGTTAGAAATTGTGCATACTTTCTGTCTGAGAGTGAGAGGTGAAAGCAGTGAGCAATTTTCTCTGTGACCATTTCCACTTCTGAGATGAGCTCATTTCCACAGTAGTGAAGTGTTTTATCTGCAGTGTCCAGAATGGTATCCCAGAATTTTCGTTAAGGCATCAATTTGAGTGGTGCAGTAAGGTGATTCCTCCTGATTTATAAAGATGGTGAATTACACCATCTTTCCTTAGCCTTTTTCCCACTCTCATGTTAAAGGCTACCTCATAATTCCACTTCCTCAGCTCTGAGCATTTCTCATTTCCACACAGGAAATAAACAACCCAGTGTCAGTGCCTTCAGCCCAGATTTAGGCTCAGCCCAAAACATGAAGGTTTCAAGGAAGGATCTCAGTTCTTCACAGTGGTACGTAGGTCAAAACTGAAACATATTTCCATCAGGAAAAATATTTCCCTATATATAATTAGATATATATATATATTTATATATATATATAATATTTTAGAATAAAGCCAGGCATGGATGGATTGGAGCAATTTCTTAGAAGGCCTTCAAGATTGTCGTGAGCTTGTGCTCTTGCCCTATGAGGACACATTGAGTGAGGTGGGTATGACATTTTTAGATTTGCAAAATTTTTCAACTGATTTGTTGAGATTCACAGCTGATATTCTCCCTAACTAACAGAAGAGCTAAAACTCCATCACAGAAAAATAAGATGCATAATATTCACATATGATCAATTTTGTTTGTATTTTGAAGTGACAACACTGAACTTTCCTTATTAGAAATACAAATATGTTTGTGACTAGGCACAAGCGAGACATCAGTAGCAAACAATAAAAACCTCAGCCATAAACATGGTATGCTGAGGTTTTTAAGAGTAGCTGTTGGCTGAGCTCCCACCACTGCTACAGGAAACTGTTACTAGCATCTCTGTCTCTGCACTGGTGTCTGCAGATTGCTGCTTGCCAGCTGCATGATGCTAAAAACTCAATAAATTTCAGGTACATCACAAAGGTTTCACTGTTTACCCTCTTGGTGCCAAACTGAGCACATAGGTTTGCAAACATATTGGCCATACCACAGCACAGTTCAGAAGAAAAATTAATAAGCCATAGAAAATATTCATGCAGAGCTGATGTTTAAGTGGTGAGTCCACTTATTAGAACAACAAGAAAAGATTAAGGAAAAGGAAGATGTTGGTAGTTCTTTCCTGTATAGGCTATAGACCAAGCTGCTGAACACAGCTCTTCCCTCTTGTGTTACTCATGTGGGATGTGCAGCAAGCACTGGCAAATTCCTGTTGTGGGGAAAGAAGGCTGCTGCTGCTGACACAGCCAGTGCAGGCAGATCATTCAAAGGTCTGATCTAGTGGAAGGTGTCCCTTCCTATGGATGTGAGTGTTGGAATGACCTTTAAGGTCCTTCCCAACCCAAACCATTCCATGATTCTGTGATTCTCTGATACAGAGTCTGGACACGAGGGTGGTGAGACACGTGAGGAGGTGACAGTGACAGGCAAGCTCTCCTCTCCTGCCCTCTCACAATGTTAGAGCAGCCCAAAGGCTCAGAAACCTAAAATCCATTCTGTGAGAGTCTCTGCCTACACTGCAAAGAGTAAGAACATGGCAGAAATCTGGGCACTACTTACCCATTCCTTAAAAGATATTAATTCTAATCTTGCTCTGGCAGACAGCAGTGGAAAAGTTCTCAATAGCTTGGCTGGAAGAAAACCAGGTCCTCAACACTGCAAAAATTTTTGATCACAGTGACTGGAGTAGAGTTAAAAGTGCCAGTGACAAATGTAACCATTGCCATCCAGTGGTACCATGGGCTACTGCATATGGTTGGAAAAACCTTCCTTGCACCATATCAGAGAAAACACATCTCACCCTGGAACCAGACTTCTGCAGCACACATGTGTCACCTCAAGGGTCTAAGAGAGCTGAAATATTGCTCAGGACTTGAATCTATACAGGGCTGGGTTAAAGATTTTTACTTTTTTCTCATCTATGGAAAAACTAAGATATGGCAATCAGACTTGTTCCTTCTGCTCTCTGTGCTGTAGAAATAAATGTGCCTTTTATTCCTCAGCTGCAATTGTATGCAAGAAATCCCACTTCTATCTTTAGGCTATTAGAAAAATAAGAACATGTAGTGAGTGCATATAATTGATCTGAACTTTTCTTTCAAGTTAGCAGAAAGCTCAATAATTCCAATAATGAGTTCAAACAATCCCAATTTAATCATTTTCATACAAAGCTTTCTCCCTTTCCTGCCTCTCCTTCCACAGACAAAAGTGAAGTGATTAATATATTTTAGTGCTTTTATGAAGAATCCAAGTCCTTGCCCATTATTAAACAAATCTCCACTTAGGAAAAGGAACACAAATAGACAAGGGGAAAAAAATTATTTCCCATTGTAGGAACAGAAAAAGCTGAATATGAAATACGGGGGGAGTAGCCTACAATGTGACAATTAAAAGTTATGACTAAATCAGGAGGATGCTGGATAATGTAACTGGCTGTGGTGTGTTTTGCATAGCGTAAGTGATCAAATTGTGATCTGAAAGTTGCTTCCTGGAGAAAACATTTAATCATTAGCAGTTTGATTTCCCTCTTGCTTACAAGTCATGTGAGCATAAACCCCCTGTAAATCTGATAGATCACCATATTTCATACCATTTTCCTACCATTACAATCCTAAACAAAGCTGACACCAGTGCAAAGTTATAAAACAAGTGACACGAGGCAATGAATAAGGTTAATGCATCTCAATCAGGGATGAATTTGACCCTCTGGGCTATGTCATATTTATAGGATTTACAGTCGGCATCAGATTCGCTGGTGCACTCTACTTGCTTTGTGGCAGGGAGGCAGAGCAGCTGTGAAACATCCAGATCGGTTAAGATGGAATTGTTTTGCTCATGAATTTGACCCCGGATGCCATATGGACTGGGAAGCTCATTTGATTTTAGCAGCTCTGCTGTCATAATGTCTTTCCAAACGATGCAACTTCAGATGTTTAGGAGATGCATTTGCCTCCTAATCGTGCATTTGGAATGACTGAGGTTTTTATAGCATGGAAAGTCATCAAAATATAAATTATAGAAAGGGTTCAGGTAAAAAAAAATTAAATTAACAAAAAACATAAACACCTGCAGAAGAAAGCTGAATTTCGTTGAAATCTGAACAATCTTCTTAAAGTTGGTCCATTTTCCCCAGAGACTATTAGAGAATTTGATGTGACACCTGCTAATTCAAGTACTAAACGCCCTAAGTTAAGGTGGGATTCTGGGCCTGAGCTTCTGGTGATGTGAGAGATTTCTGCATCAACTCTGAGGAGTGAGAGCACCTCCAGCTTGGCAACACACTCCATGCTTGCCAGATAAACACTCTCTGTTCTGGATATAATAATCACGTTGTTGGAGAAATATTTCAAGGCATTTATGATGGTTTTATAAACACTTACCTGTGTGAGAAATGATGGTAGTTTAAATATTTAGAAAACATTTTAGTTCTCAGCTATTCCTGTTTTGAGAAGCCTGGTTTACATACACATCCAGTCCACCCTCTGTGGCATTCAAAGCCAGGTAGGTTTGCTTTGGTTTGTTCTTGAGAAAAAAATTAGACATTTAATGTCCCCTCAAAAAAAGATATTAAACACTCTGAAGAAATGGAAAAAAAATTATCCTGGTGAATATGAGAAAAACTGAGAATCATTGAGTGTAATCATATTTGCTATGATCAATAAGGTTTGTCCTCTGGCAACATTTTGCAGAAACCATAAGAGAAGCTTGTTTGAGAGAGAAGCACACAGAGTTCCTTTAGAAAAAAAGTTACATACTCTGAGGTGTTCAACAGACTATCCCAAATATTCCTATCTTTTCTGTTCAGACTAGGTGCATCTCAGCTTGATTTCTCTAATAAAAAGTTGCATATGACCATCTTTCTGTATGAAAACAGAATGTTCTATGGCAATTATTTGCCTCCCTGTAGGCAAAGGGTGAGACTGAGAATGACTTACAGGCATTAATTACACATACATTGCACAATTGGAAGTGAAAGAAATTTAAGAAACTACACTGAATATGAGAAATAGCCTAAATGTATTCTATAGATCAACTGATAGAAAGGGAGATTGGGCTGATAAACCACAGACTTTAAAAATACCAGGTCAATACTAGCTGCAACATGGTGAACCAAGTCTTTTGAATAACCTCTGGGATAGTTTCTGCTTATGACTAATAATACCATTACCAAAATTCCCTAGAGGAATTTTGACAGGGCTCTGTGCAATTAGGAAGGTATAAATATGATCTATATTTTGTCACATTTGCTAACACTGCTGTAGTTCAGCTAGACAATCAGTTTTAAATTGTGTTGATGTAATGAAATCAATATCAAATTTGTATCAGGAATTGAAGGAACAAAAGAGCCATGTTGCAAGATATTTTAAAATATTTTAGTAGAGTGTGCGCATCCTACATTGGTGCAGTACCCAGAGTTGGATTTTGCCTCTTTTTTTTTTTTTTTTTTTTCCCCAGAGAAGATCATGATGAGGTCTTAGTTTGTCCCCAGGTCTTAAAATACAACATCAAAGAGTTTTGTGTTAATGGCAGGTATAGGACATCTTCATCTGAGTCATCTGGGTCCTAGATCAATCAGATACATATGATTAGCTTCCTGTAATTCACAACAGTAAAGATTGAGAATAGGGGAATTTAGCAATTTTCACTTTGAATGTCCGTGCATTTTTATGCATAGATTACATTTGGGTTTAACTTTTGGAATAATCCCTTTTTGCCTTTCAAAGGAAAATTGAGGCTTAAAACTCCATGCATCATAATTGCCATAGAAATGAACACACAGGAAAACAAAGCAGTAGACCTCAGCATAACTCCATTCCAATCTTGCTAACCTTATCAGATTCTCTACTTTTGTGAATCCTTATTTGTAGAAGAACACAAGAGGTGGAAATTTGAATTTCCAATAAAATAAATCACAAAAAAAAAATTACAACTCTCTCATCCTTGTGGTTTTGTTACAAATTTAAAAATATGTCACAGATAATATAATCCTGTATTAGCTGTTGGTGACTTCAGATATGGTGAAATTTGCAAAAAAATGTTAGTTCATTGTGAGCTACATTTGAATCAGCTGAAAATATAGCTGTAGAGAAGGAAAAAGGCATGTAAAATGAAACAAAATTAGGCATAGAAGCATATGCCCAACTCCTGATTTGTCAGCCCATCTTAGGGGTTTTAGGATTTAATTTATATATATACATATTGCTTTCTGCAATGCCTTAAATTCTGATTATAAAATGTGGCCAAGGACAATAGCAAGTGAATAGACATGGAAATGAACATGCATATTTTTGGCCTGGCTACGTTTCTATTTGGAAACATTAGCGGGATATATGAAATAACCCACATAAATGTTCGTGCCCAATTTCAAGATTGTTTGACCTGAAGTACTTATACATATGTAGCCATGTATGAATATATATGTTGGATGGGAAGAGTTGTGTGGATTTTATAGTAGTAGACCAAGCAGAGGCTTCACCTTCTACTTTGGATACACCACAGATAACAACATTCCTGGAGAAGCAATGCAACTCCCCTGTGCTCACATGGAGTTATAAGGGAAGTGGTAGAATCACTGTCCCTGGGAGTGTGGAACAATCCCCATGTGGATCTGGTGCCTCAGGGCATGGCTCAGGGGTGGACATGGCAGTGTTGTGTTAATGCTTGGACTTGACAATCTAAGAGGGATTTTAAAGCTTTAATGATTCTATGATTCTATCTATTCTGGCTTTTTCATAAGCATTTACAAAGTTCTCTTTTTGTTGGTGTCTCCCTTATGGAACCACAAAAAGTGACATGTAAAGAATATTTGTTTCTTTAGGTATAAGGAAATGAAGGAATGAAAAATCTATTTTTTGTTAGTTTTTTTCCCTCTTGAATTCCCCACTGGGAAGGGAACATAGAGCTTCCACTAATTGATATTTTGTGTTACACATAATATACACTGGCTTTTCCTGACACGAGAGACTACTTAAAATGCCACCAAGTCTGAACACACACAGCAATTTCTGCCTGTCCAATGTTCCTTTTGAAGCCTTTGATCTCACCTTAGTTTTAAAGCATACTGTCCACAATCTAAAACAGAAAGTTTGTCAAGCACTTACTTAAAGATGTTGTTACCAATATTTTTCCAGACTGAAGATGGAGACATGTTAAACAGGTTAATGAACTGATGCTTAATGAATGTATGTGCCTTTCAAAACCTCAGGTTGATAGAAACAAAGATTTTAGAGCAGAAAGGACCATAAGATGATGCAACTTCACTTCCTTTAAAACACAAACTATCATATTTCATCTAGTTGCTTGTGTAACAAATCCAAACGTTTGATTAATAAGTACTTAGTAAGGGGACAAATGACTACTACTATCCTTTAAAGAGTTGTGTGATATTCTCAGATATCTGATTTTTAACATCTTTTTATGCTGTAGAGAATTAATTGAAACTCTTGCCAAAAGTCAATCTCATTTGTCACAGATTCTCCCACACTTGTGCTTTAGCAGTCTTGCTGACTCATTTTCAAATCATCTGCCTCTTTTATGTATTATTTTTCTTTCTTTATTTTTTCAATTCCCTCTACTACTTCTGACCTTCTTTATAAGTTTATTTTATGACTCTCCACTTCTGGGTACTAATTTTACTAATCCTTCCTCCCTTCACTGCCTCAAGTTCACCCCCATCTATCTATCTTTCATAGTTCCAATCTGCCACTTTTTCCTTGTGAAATCTGGGAACCAAAGGAAAAGAAGGAAATCAGCACTAATGTGTGGGCTGAAGATGGGATCATTATCTTACTTTGAAAGCAAAGTTATTGTAATGTTGCTGGCTTGCCTTGGGATAAGCTTAACCATCTCAATACTTGCCCATTTTTGAGTCTGTAGCCAAATCTAAAGGCCTGCTGTGACTATAAGAACAAGCAGTGGTTCTCAGAGAATTTGGATGATTAGCAAAAACTTTCCTAATGGAGCCACTGTGATATGGAAAACAGTGGTGTAAAACCCTGGATAGCATAATGCAAAATGGAAAGGGAGGATACTGGGAGAAGAGTTTAAAAGCATATTAGAAACTGAGGCGCACACTGCTCCTGGACTTGAGTTTAAAAGAAATTGTGCCTCTTAATCCTCTAAGAGCCCTTGGAAACTTTGTCACCTTTTCCTATTGAAATTCTAGTTTGAAAGGAAATTAGGCAGCTTTTCAAATTAACTTTTGGCTAGGGTACAATTACTCATAAAACACAGCCACTGGGAAAAGCTTTATTCCTTATTTATCCAAACAGTACAGTCCTGTCAAAACCACAAGTTGATGTCCACAATCCAGTTTTTTCAAGTCACATCATTTACTTT
Organism: Acridotheres tristis; assembly: GCA_037013685.1. NCBI lineage: Eukaryota > Metazoa > Chordata > Aves > Passeriformes > Sturnidae > Acridotheres > Acridotheres tristis. The sequence goes on from CM072885.1 coordinate 4,627,315, forward strand.
TTCACCAATCCAAGCAATGCCTGTGAGAAGGAAGGGGGTGAATTGAGAATTTCTAGCTGATCTTTAGTCTCCACCTCCTGAATGGAGGCCTGATCTCTGAACCTGCTGTCTGGGGCAGCTGAATTCAAACCAGGACACAGTCAGCAATTTAAGCCAGGTCCTCACGAAAACCCTCACACCATCTTGTATGTAGGGATGTTTTCCATTGCTCTTGTTAAGTGTTTTATCTGCTGGAAGGATCTGACTATGCTAAGCAGTACCATGCAGAGATTTCCTAACACTGGGATCAACTCAAGACCCCAATGCAGTGGAACCACATTGCCATGAAATATCACCAGAGGAACAGGTTAACTAGCCCAGGAACTAGCCACAGCCATGTAATCCTTCTACTTGCAGGACCCAATCTGTGTTGTCACACCTGTTCCTTCCCAAGTAATTTGGGTAAAAGCTCTGCAGAGCACAGTTACCTGAAAATCTTGATGGCAGGAGACAGTGTACTTGATGCTGGCCACCAGTATTCCTGAGGTCAGTGAAGAAAACAAGAAACCCTAGAGGAAACTGAACCCATGATGAAGTTGCTATTAAACAGAAGTGGGAATGATCCTGTTCTGGAAATACCTATCTCTTTCTGTTGACTATAGGGTGTCCAAGATAACTATCTGAGGCCAAAGAGTAGTTAGACAAAGTTGAGGGAGGCAAGCCTCTCTTCCAGGGTAGATATTAAAGCAGTAAAACACTGTTTTTTTCTTTCCTAGCTCATTGTACTTGCTGAGCCAGTATAAAAAGTCAATTTTGCTAGTATAAGCAGTGTCCTCATAAAGAAAGTGTTAGTACAGCTCTTCCTATAAAGCTGTTGAGTGTAGATGAGACTATTTATTTTATTTTGTTTTTCAGTCTTCTTTATGGATCTTACTTTTATCATAAACTAACTGGAGATGTTGCTACAGTCTGTGAGTTTGCAATGGGTTGTTTTTAGTGGTATCAAGGCGTGTAATCACCTTGACAACAGAGGCCAAAGACACATGTTTAACAAACCGGTATGCAGCAAGTATTTCCTATATTAATCTTTCCAAGTTCAGCAACTGGGTCAATTTTCCTAACTCCAGCTTCTCAGTTTAGTTTGTTCTTGAGCTTTCAAGCTTGTGATCTTTGAGTGTCCCCTACCTCTGAAGGGGAGGGAAGGTATTCAATCATACCCCTTCAGTGCTTAATCACAACTTTAATATGGTTTCCTTCCTGGTTGGTTGTGGCACATATTGAATTAGGAAGCAATCCTGTCCCAGATCCACAAACATACTGCCAACCTTATTTCCTCCACTTAATGTAATCCAGTCTAGGCCTGGATAATTGTAGGCTTTTGTTACTCCCACCATGCCCTTTTCACATGCTTCTTATATGTACAGTCTATAAGTCACTTCTTAACGCAGTTGTTCTCTCAAAACAGGTGGTCTATATTATGTTCCTTTGGGGTCTGACTCTGTTTTCATTTACCTCATCATAAATCAGGAGTAGCTGGACCAAACTGAATGGTATTGGGTCAGTGTGAAGCTGATGTAAAAGAAAGAAAAGAATTTAACATTATTTCCTGCTACTGTTCCTCTGTGGGAGAGGGACTCAAAAGGAATCATTATACACTGCTATTATGTGGTATAACCTTTAATTTCATTTTTATGCTCCTTTTGGGGCCCTTCATTTTATAAATTGTCTCCTCTCCTCAGTGAACTGATTCTGTATGACTGAAAGGTCTGTTCAGCAGCAAAAGCTGAGTCTGTCTTCTGACTGGAGCATGCCTGTGGGGTTCAGGAGCCTACCTGCTGCATGGTGAAGTTGATGCACAGTCATCTTTCTGTTATTTAATGTCTACAGTCCTTCCTCTTTCCATTTTTAAGAAATGCAGAATATGATTGCCAGAGACAGAAAACTGTAGCAATTGAGCACATCACTGAGCCTGACATTGATTTTAATGGTTCCAAGATTTAACCATCAACACTTATTACAGAGCTACGAATCACCTCATTGAACCAGGTCCAGTCTTGTATCCAGTCTCTTCACACTTTAATTTCCTGTACTAGCCATAATCTGGAAGAGGGGATATTTGGTGGTATTTAAAAGAAAGGCAGAGTAAAAAAAAAAAAAAAAGTCCAGACTCTCTGTATTTCCTTCAGTTCCATTTTTTCCTGTTATCAGGTTGATCCATCCTTTCATTCAGCAATGGAAGTCCCACATCAATCTGCACTGCAGTGTGGTAAAACAAACAGGACTGAATCACATCTGGAACATTTTTTTCCCCGTTGGCAGTTGCTCAGAACAGAATTAGAATACATTTTTCTGAAGTTTAGAGTGTGTGGATAATGAGGAAATTGTAAATGACAGATTCTAAATAGCATGATGATTTTTTTTCCTTTTCTAAATTTTAATAAGGTAATTCAATCAGTACCAGGTTGGAGTGGAGTAAAGAGAGGTAGAAGTCAGTTCATTGGAAAAAAAGTCTTGGATTAGTGTGGAAAATGCTAGGTTTCCACCTAATTTTTTTTCTTTTTCCTTCTGATTTGTGAACAACTAAGAAAGAGCATTGTCATAAATGCTTCTTTCTTTCCCCAAAATTACAAAGAATACTACTCTGAATGAATCATTTCAGATTTGATTCAAGATTCTGTAACATCACTGTGTTTCTCTGCTCAAAATGGATAGAGACAATCTTTAATTTTGAAGAGCTGTTACCACCTAATATCTAGCAAATCACAGCTTCAAAACTGAAGCACCCTTACTAAGAGAGCATTTTATCATCAAAACTAGAAAAAAATAAAGAGCTGAAAAAATGCTCCTACTATGATGTATCAAGTCTACAGTTTGTTTCATCAAACACAGAATTGTGTTTTCTGTCCTCCAAAGAAACATTTTTATTCATATCACTGCTAAACACCTCTTTAGTTCATGTCTTGGTCCTGCTAGGATATTTCATCTAAACCCTGTCTGTTCTCCAGGGAATGCAGTATTTTAAACGTTCTCTCACCATCTTTAGAACAAATCTTCAAAACATGGCACTGACTATGTGTCATCATTCTTTTTCTCTCAAAATAACATCTCAGGAATTAAGCTCATTTCAAGAAATGCTTGACGTCCTATAATTGTTGATATAATCACTCTCTCAAAAATTATTGCACTTCCAGATGACATATTCCATCAATTCAGGCTCCTTTTGAGGTGGTTTAACCATATAAGAAATAGCTGAGGAACCTTGGAGTTATCAGGGCACTTTTTTGAGGAGGTGGATAAAATTACCTTGTTTTAGCAGCTAGAGATCGTTTCTTAACTAATAAGGGGAAAATGCATTTCCTCTTCTCTTTGAAGGAAATAGTTATCTTTTTTTCCAAATATTTAACTGAGCCAAAACAGTCTATATGTGTGTGTTTGAACCCTCTGACACAGGAGAAGGAACTGGACCAGTACGTCCCATATTGTGTATGTGCATTTTCTTTAACTGCTTTCTTCTATGGAAAGATGTGTGAATTTTTTGAGCATAAACTAAAACTGCATCTCAAAAAAAAGTTCAACCCCCACTCTGCCTTTGAGAAAAATACTTTCAGTGGTAAAGACCAACACAGGTTTTATGGCTATGACTCCCACCTGGAAGTAGGATATATTTGCTTTAGACATGATGTGGATATGTACACATTTCTAACGTAATTAGGTGCAATGTCTTGGAATACTCTGAACTTTGACAATATATAAGTATGCACATGTACAAACACATACTTTGGTTTTGAGACATGAAACTGTACACTTAGATGGCCATTATAATATTTGACTATTTAGTCTCAGAGGTGCTATCCAGAGCAAAACCCAGTTCCTGAACGGGTGCAATGCTTTGAGATGAAGTCAGTATCTGCATCTCTCACCTCCCTATTCTCACTTGCAACATGAAGGAGGATATTTTGTTTACCCACCACCATTACTCATAGTTAGGGAGAAACACCCTTGTGAGACCAGGAGGGCTGATTCCCATCTCACTTGGCCCAGTTCAGCACCATTTCAGACTGGGAGGACTGCACCCAGTCAAACTGGTACACGGGAGGCAAAAGCTGTATTTGGCTGAGCTGGAGGAACCCCAGACGACCCCCATGACAAACATCTGCTGTGAACATAAATAGCAGCAGACTTGTATGGCTCACCCAACTCTTTCAAGCCCTCCCAGTGGTGTGGGTTTTGTGGGTGAGATGTTCAGCTTCAGGCCCATGAGCACATTTGTTTCATCAGGGTATGAGTCTGAAAACAAGGACATGAAAAGGAACGGGCAAGATGGCTGGGCATGAGCCACCCCAGAAGTCCAGGCAGGTTGTGCACATTGCTCTGCTTGGCTTGGGTTAACTTGGGAGCGAGGTGTGATGTGAGTCAGCCCCAGGACTTGTCCAAACAGTTCCAAAAGCCTACAAGAAGCATTTCTGAGGTGGGACTGGCTGGCAGTGGGAGTGGGGGAGTTGGAAGGGAAGTGTGTACATGGTACACGCGGGTGGCAGTCACGCAAAACCCTTCACTTCTCACCGGGCAGTGACCTTAGCATGTTTTCATGTTTATCTAAAAAGATAAAAGGTATGTGCTTGCTCAGGAATGAAAACATGGGTAACATGCAAACAGAGGAAAGCAGAAACAGCAGTTTAAGAGGCAGGGAAATGTAAACCAGCACTGCGAAACGTTTGACTTTGCCTCTTTTTTTTCACTGTAGAGGTCATGGCTGCATTGCATTGAAGCAAATAGGAATGACTGAGCAGAAGGTTTTGATAATGTACAGCAGAGCTCTTCTAGGGATACTTCTTACTGTCAGAATTTGTAAGATCCTAAAGCTAACAATATAAATATGACCAGAGTGAACAGTTTCAGATTTTTCTAATTGTAAAGGAGGTATTGAGTTCAGGATTTCTCAAATGAAAGAGGCTAAAAAAAGAGCCAGAGCTTATATAAGGAATGTGCCTTGTTTTTTTGCATAATACCTAGAAAAGACCAGGTGTTTCTTGAGAATTTTTCAGCTGTTTCAGCATCTTTACCAAACACCAGGTAAAACTGTGTCAGTAAATACTTTCAGCCCAACATAAAATAAATGAAATTGAAGTTTAAAACTGTTGGGAGGGAGTGTTTTGTTTAAAAACATGAAGGCATGAGTGGATATGGATTCAGGTCGCTCCAATGAAAAACAACAATTTACGTGGCGTGGATTGAGCCTGTGAAGTTTCTGAGGTATTGCCTTTTTACATATCTGATTTGATAGAACTGCTCGAAAAGCAGACTCCCTGTGTACAGACACAGACAGCAGGCTGCTCACACAAAGGTTCTGATCCTTATCTTGCACCAGTTTCACACTGGTGCAATCCCATCACTACCAGCCATTTTGCTCTGGATCTGCTCTTGCTGCTCAGACTTGTGTCAGCCCTGGGCCCAAAGTTTCCCTGTGAAAACCAGGAGAGAGAAAAATAGCAAAGAGCAGGGGAAAGGATCAATTTTTCATTTGACACCATGTGAATCATGACTTCCTTCTGGGATGTGGTACCTTTTCCCACTCTTGGCTCCATCTCCCATAATGCCCTTGACCTCGGAGGTCACCTGTCATTGGAAGATGAAGCTCTGAATAAACAGAGAAGACCCTGTGGTGTCTCTTATCTCTCGGTTTTGCCTCAAATCTCCGGGTGGAGTTTTAAATTATTCATCCACTGGTGCTCTCTGCGAGTTACACGTCTCCGTCACCTGCCCCCCCTTTGCCTGCCCATTTGTGAGTGAAGGCGGTATCCTTGGGAACCTTATCAGAGATCACAGATTCAGGCTCCAGAAATGAAATAAAAGAGGAAATTGGCTGTATTAGCATAAGAGGAGTCAGCCTGGAGTTGAATACACACATCACCCAGAAGCACCACTGGCTTCTCTTATCAGTAACGTCTGATCACCACTTCTTTATACACACAGGCACACATGCACCACACACATGCACACACACACACACACACACACACACACAAAATCCCCTCTTTAATTCCACCCAGCCCGTTCCTTTGTTCCAGCTCACATGAGGGAACACACGGAATAAGGTCAGATGGCATGAGTTTCCTGAAGCAGTTTCCAACACTCCCAAGTTCTCCTAGGTAAATTAAAAAAAAAAGAAGACAACAGCATAAACAAAAATTTATTTATTTATTTATTTTGTTAGCAGAAGTGATGATAATCCTGTAGCCTCAGCTGGAGGGGAAAAAAGTCAGGATAAAGATTTCAGATAGAGGTGATCTGTTATTAGTTCAAGTATGATTCCTAGACCAATCTCACTGTTTATCTCTCTCCAGTGTGTCCATGATAATACATAGCCATGGTTTATGAGCTTTTATTAAGAATATAAAAATCTGATATCCATATAACATAATTGGAGATGTATTTGAAAATTAAAGCAGTGAACAATTTTGAAATTTAGAGGTGCAGATTTGTGTAATTGAAACAAATTATTTTCTTGTCCTTCCTTTTTACATGTTGACGTTATCTCTGATTCTACTTTTGTGGGAAACACTACACATTGCTCCTTCTCAATCAGAAAACTGCACTGTAAAGGAAAAAACCCAATAGTTTTAGATATTTCATGGTATAGTGAATTGCAGTTTTAAAATTATGCATTCCTTATATTTTTGGTACGATTATATACATGGCTTTGTACTTTGCTGCGTGTAGTTTTAATGAGGTACATTTTTGTTCTCAGAGTTGCTGTTGGCCTGGTGGCATCTGCTGCCTCTGTTGCTATTGACTCTGGTAACTGGAGGAAAAGAAATATCAGAGGGAATTGACACTACAGACAAAGGAAAACATGCCCTGTGAGATTACCTGTGCTCACATTTTAGGATGATTTTTCCCCATCTTGTGAAAAATAGCACGAATTTATGTCCCTTCTTTTGAGAGCTGTTATTTTATTAATATCCAAATTTGGTTATTTCCATGCAGGGTTTTACTCATGGCAATATCACCATATCTCTACAGAATGAGGCTCCTTTGTTCTCTAATGAATATTACCAATATCACACAGTAAACATGCGTTGGCTTTGCACATTATAAGTGGCAGGCTAAAGTCTACGGCCCTTAATTAATCAGAGCTTTAACTGAAATGAAAACTAAATCAAAAAACAAACAAACGAAAAACTCAAAGATGTTTCTTCATTTTTAATGATGGAAGCAAGATGAAATCTGGAGGGCTTTGATTCTGGGGTCAAAAAATGCAAAAGAAAGCAACTCCAATTCTCCTCTCAGCATTTTTTTTTTATATTGGAGTTAGTACTTTGTATATATAATCATGATGATGATGATGATGATGATGATGATGATGATGGTAATAATAATAATTTATATTGGCTTCATTCATGTTACCATGGATAAAAGATAAGATGATAGTTAAATAATTCTGTCCATTTATTCAAACAGAGCTATGAATTTCTAGGGGTATTTGTTTCATTTCCCCTTTGATCTCTGCAGAGTCCTCAACATGTCCTTGCCATCCAGAGTAACATCTCTGCTTAGAGGGCCTTGATGATGTTTGGAGGAAGGGATTGTTGTGTCATACAGAATCAACCTTAATTGGATTTGAGTGGGAGGTGTGATATATTAGTTTGTAGCCATATGCAGGACTGATGCCAAATTATTCCACAAAATGACTCTGGATCTACTGAAGTTGTTGTGAAAACAGCCCTTGACCTCAGAAAAGCTAAGCATACACCCTTAATACCCACCTCTGCTCCTGCACTATTCATCAGTGTAGGAGGCCATGGTATCACAAGAGGGTAGCTGGGAGGAAGATGAGGATGATAAGAATAGCAGGGTTCACTTTTAGTCGTAACATTCTTCTTCAGTTCCTTATTTATGTCTAAGTTGTACTAATCTGACCAAGAGAAAAACATCTGCTTTGTGAAGTCAACAGCAGAAAATGAGGAGTGTCATTACAACTTCTATTTGTGTCACATCTGGAGGCTGAAAAGGAAAACCTATGCATTAATTGTTTTTTACAGATGATAGAAATTAAAGCAGCAAGGAGAGCTGAAAACATAGTGACTTCTATTAAACAAGATTAAACTTGTTCATTGACTAATTCAGTCCACCCAGCTGAATGGGTCTGCTGTAAAATGGAGTCTCCCATAGAGTCAATGGAGCTAAATCTCAGTTGGGTCAGTCACACCCTGGAGATACTTGATTATGTGTGAGCTTAAACAGAGAAATTGGGAAACAAATGCTCTTCACTGCTCTTTCAGTACATGGGGTAGAATGAGAATGGACCAGAGATCTTAAATATGAAGATAACATTGTAAAGGTATGAAGTGGCCAGGTAGTAGATACTGGTCTTTTCTCAGTCATCAAGATCTCTCTTTCACCATCAGACTTAGTGAGAACAAGATTGAATCTTTCTATATATTCCTGAAGTCAGTTGGAGTTTCCCAGGTAAGAAATACCTTTTGCCATGCAAACTTTCTAGTATTTCTTCATGGCAGAGTTATGACATTGAATACCATTCTTCTGAGACATGGAAAATCCCATACACTGTGCAGACTGGAGAAAGTCACCATTTCTGTCTAACTTGGTGTTGCAGCATCATATTGGGGAGCTTCCATCCCCTGCCATGGTCAAGGTATAATATGCTAAAGAATTCAGATTCTAAATAAATTTTGCTTATTAACTATAATTCTAATGAGAACATATTTAGAGAACTGCACATTGTGCCTTTCATGTAATGTAAGTGAGGGGCTGATGTTTCTTTCTTAAAAGACATCATCCTTTTTAACCCATTAGGACACCAAACTTTTCTTTGTTCCAAGCTTTCTGATTCTGCAAACACATGCTTTTTTATACAGAAACACTTCCTTCTGTAGAAAATGGGATTTTTAAGAACAGAAGTGCCATGTTCTCTGGAACTCCATGGCACTACATGTTCTAATCCAGCTACCTCAAACAAACTACACTCTACTCATCATGCCTGGGGCAACTCTTTCTTCTGAAAGCCTCTGACCTCTCTGTAAATCCAGGTAGTTTCCATGCATTGGTTCTATGTAACTCATGTGGTCAAGCTTTCTGTCTTTTCCCCAACCAGCAGAAAAGCAATCTATTTATTTATTTCTTGAACAAAAGTTGATACATTTACACAATCCCACATGAGTTTGGGACTCAGGAATATGTGCCTAAAGGTAAGCAGTAAGTCAGCCTTGAAAAGAGCTCTACAAAGTGTTCTTGAGTCAGTCTGCAGGTCTTGTGTGAGTCACTGCAGTGTATTCCCACTTACTGGGAAAGAGGCAATTGCTTGTCTGAGCAAAATGGATGGCAGCCTGGAGGGGCAGAAAGCTGCAATATTCCTTTGTCTGCAGTAAGTGCATTGTGACAAGTTGGCTGCCTGGTGTTTACCTCACAGAGAAATGAGACCCCTTATTTTAAGAACTGAGTCACAGCTTCTTTAATCCCAGGTTTTGGAAACCGAAGTTTGCATAACAAAACAAATCTGCACGTGTCTGCAGCTCATTAATTCATTACAACATCCTACTGATAACAAACCTCAGTCTACAGGAGTTCTTAATTTTGAACACATGCTGTCTTTTGAATTCTCCCCCAGCTCCCAAATATACATTTGTGAAGAGATGGTCGTTGGAATTCAACTTTTACCTTTTGCATCTACAGGTCTCAAAGCACAGGGCAGTCAGGGTTTGCATTTGTCTGACGATGATCTCTCTTTTTATATGTGTAAAATTGCCAAAGTATCCTTTTGTGTCTTCTGCTAAAAATCAATTAGCAAATGCATGCCATTTGTCACTAATGTAAGGCAGGATTATATTATGCCTATTTTATGTGCAAGAAAACATTTTGGAACTTGGTCAAAGCTATGCTCTTTATTCAGGGTAAACCTAAGAATTCCAATCTGGATACCATTCCCATCATCAGCTGGCTTTTGCATTTTGATAGTGCCAGGGGATAGTATCTAAGAGCTCTCTTTTTCCATGGGGACCAAGATCTGAATCTGTGCTATCTATGAATCACAGAGCAGATACATGGATGCCAAACAAAGAATCTCTGTGGAGCTCTCCAGAGATGATCATTTTTATATTTCTATTTCCTAATAAAGGCTTAAATTATTTCTTTTTGCACTGAAGAAACAGATGCTTCATTTCTTATCTGGAAGAAAAGACCAAAAGAGCATCAACACATTGCTACTGGAAAGGGCCACACACTCCTATGTAACCTTTACATTTCTGGGAAAACTGTTTTATAATTAAAGCTACACAAGGTGCATCTGAGCTCTGTTTACATGTACCAAAACCTGCCCCAGCTCTTTTCCTTTTCCTCATTCTACAGTTATAACCAGAGTATTTACCCTCCCTCTCTATCAATTAAAAGCATGTATTCATATGAACTAGTATCATATTTTATAGGGAACTTTTAGCTCCCAAACTGCTTTTCAAAAAAATTTCAGGGACAGTACAATAGAAGGTGTTTTGGAGACAAGACTCCATTTATGCATACAAATTTGGAAAACCAGCATTTACCTGGGAGGCAAAATATTCAATGTTCAATGTAGAAGCCATATTCAAAAGACCCAAGAAAAAAGAAGCTTTTTGCCTGGAGACCTCTGTGCTGCTTTTTGGATGGTGGTGAATTTCAGGTGCTAATAACCTGGAAAGAATTCAGACCAATGTAGGAAACACATTGCTCATGTCCAAACTAGTCATGGAAATGAGTTCTGTATATGGCCCTGTTCTTTCACTAAGAAATGCAATAAGATAAGGGCAAGTTTCTCTGTATTCACCTTTTATTTAGGTAAGGATTTCCCTGTCATGTGCTGAACTGGGATCTCACAGCCCTGGTTACAGGGAGAGTGCAGGCAGGTGAATTGGTCTGAGTACAGGAATGCACCTCCAGGTATCTCACATAGCCAGAATTTTGTGGGGAAAAGACCACAAAGTTCACTACACTGGTGCTAGCAATCTGACAACTGGGTAGTGTAATAAAACTAACAAAAAAAAAGCCACTAATTTTTAACATTCTGACTTTTTACATTTCCCAAACAATGTCAACTATGAGCCATTATTTATGTACAGACTTATGGTAGCACATGAAACCTTCTCTGCCTTCCTCAGTGTCATCCCAGAATGCAGATATATATATATATAAAAAAAAAGCTTGGATTGGGATTTCCCCCAACAGATGGGGTGGCTTTTTTAGGTAATTTTAGGTGGATTTGGCTGGTTTTTTGTTTTGTTTTGTTTGTTTGTTTGGTTTGGTTTGGTTGTTTGTGTGTGTTTTTGTTTTAACAGCAGTAGTGATCACCTGAAAACATAGACCTAATGAGCTCTCCATTAGCATAAAATGGGCACTTGGGTAAGGAATCATAATTCTTATCAAACTAACTATCCATTGCACTTTTAGATTTAAGTATTCTCACATTGGTAGGAAACATCATTTTTTAAAGGAGTTTTCCTAAATGCTCTGAGCTGTCTCTGAAGACCCTTAGTTTTCTCCACCCACTGCATGGAGAACCATAAGGAAAGGCAGACAAGTAAATCTGGCCAGGTGAGTTTGCACATCTCCAGTAGACTGCTTTGCTTTGGAGTCTCCCTCTCTGGAGACATTCCAAACCCACCTGGACACATTCCTGTGTCACCTGCTCCAGGTGACCCTGCCTTGGCAGGTGGGGAGGTTTGGGATGGATGATCTCCAAAGAACCCTTCCAACCCCAACTATTCTGGGATTCTATAATTGGATACTTCAAGCTGAGATGTTGTGAATGTGCCCTTTTTGTACCAGAGCAGGTACCAGGTTAACAGAGCCTTCTTTTGTATGTATTTCAACACACAGATTGGCATTCCACAGAATATGGAAAATTTCTCATTTTCCCATGCTCTAATCAGCAAGCAGTAGACATCTGAATTTTGATAAATTTATGGGCAAAAAGATTTAATTTAATTTTGGTATAATAAACTAAAAACTCCAATTAATGTTAACTCCTAGTTAAAAACAACAGAAAGGAGTAAAAAAGGAATAAATACAAGGTTTATCTTCTAACGTACAAAAGTATCAGCTCAAACTATGAAATGTATAATACACTGGCTAGGACCTTACAACCAAATCAGTGACGTGTGCTACTGATGATGCTTCTCTACTCTTTGGCATTGTAAAACATAACGATTAATTAACAATATTAGCTTAGTGCTAAATGTCTGAGGTTCTGAATTAACTGACAAAAAAAATATCTTCAGTACAGCTCTTGATTTACATCATTTGTGATGCTGCCCTAAAAAATACTGTATTGATTTACATCAGGCAGTCTCCTGTGTGTGATTCAGGCTCTGCAGGTAAATGCAGTCCACATTGATTTTAAGGCCATGACTGGAAAACAGAAAGAAAATATAGTTATTGTTTAACTTAACAACTTTCACAGCTATTCAAGCTCTCTTGTACTCACACAGAAAAATATGGGTGTGCAGATAACCAGACCACCCTGAAAAAAAACTCATTTAAAACTGGACTTTGGAACTCCTACAAAGGAAAAAAAAAAAAAATAGAAAGGAAGACTTGTTTCTTTTCACCCACAATGCTGATGTCTATTCCTGCTAGCTTCTTTCACACCAAGGCATAATGTCTTTGGATGCTTATCACAATAGCCCCCTTGGTAAATGAATATTTTTATTGCAGTAGCCTTTGGAACTTAAACAAAGAAAGATGGGTAGATTCCCACCCACAACATTAAAGTTTTCCTATTCACTGACACCAAACCATGTTCTAATGTTTAAACAAACCCAAACGCTTGGGAAAATTTAGATTTGACCTCTGTGGGCATGTTAAACAGTTTACATTACAGCAAACTCTAGTTTTCCCTAATGTGCATAGCACTTTGGAACTTTGTCAAAACGGAACAGTTTCAAAGCTGTATGATCTTCACCCGGGGGCCTAATTGAAGCGGCATGAAAAATATTTCTTTTTTTACTTCTTTACTTCTTTTTTTTCTATTTTTTTTTCCCTTATAAAGCTGGATCTGAAGCTGGGTACTCTCCAAAAAAGCTTATGAAGCTGACAAACATTTACCTCCCAGTCCTACAACCCTAAAACTTCCATCGTAGAAATTCAGAGCAAAGGTCAGATGGAGGAAAAACATATTAGAAGCAGAATGACAAGCCAAGTTTTATTCTACTTGAAAGGCCAGCTTTTTCAAGTCCTTTTTCTTTCATATTGGTTGTTTGAAAAGGGATCTGAAGAAAAGTCGAAATCCCCATGTAAATGCATATATTTTCAAACAGGAGGATACCTATGCAGATGCATATTAAGCTGCATCCAGCTTTGGTGGGCAAGCCATGTTTGAAGAGCATTCCCAAGGCATTTGATGCTCGTGTCCTTTCTGAGCCCCCATTAAAGTTCATTTGCATCAAACTGAAATGAATATTTTTTTAAAAAAATTAGATGTTTAATTTGCGGTTGCCAGTGGCATAAGAAATATGCATATGTACTACTTTCTTGCCAAGCAAAACAATTTTGCAGTAAATGTTCTATCTGTAGAGTTCTGAAATCTATTGTATATTCCAAGATTTATGCCAGAATATTGGTTTGAGTATATAGACTATAGAATATTTTACTGGGTGTCTGGAGGTGTCAGTCCCATCTAGAAAATTTATGAAAGAATCATATGTATATATATGTACATAAATACATATATACATATATGTGGTAGCTTACATTCTGCTCATGGCAGGGATGTTGGATTTAGATGATATTTAAGGTCCCTTCCAATCCAAACCATTCTCTGAAGTTGGTAAAACCCTATTAGTGTATATTGATCTGAGCATTAAAAACACAAGCCAATCTAGTAAAAGGTTAATATAAGAAAATCACAGATTTCTGCATGTACCCATGTAGATATGAAACAATATACATAATTTGAACAGTCCTGTTTATTCTAACATCATTCCACTATTTTTTCAGGGTCCTATTTATTGCTTTGAAAACTGTGCAGTGAGGGGAAGGATTGGGGATATCAGCCCCATGGTACCCATATTTTTCTACACCCAGGTAACACAATCTTTGTTCATCTGACTAACTCCATGGATGGGGATATTTCAGTTCAGCTCAGAAAATTAAAGGCAGCAAAGATTATTGGATATGCTTGCAGAATTAATATGAAAGTTTAATCATCTAAAATATATGAGCTTCAGTGTGTTCCTACAAATCAAATGCAAATAATATACAGCTCCTTGGTCAAATCCTCAAGTGGGGAAAATCAACTAATCTGATCTATATCAAAGGAGGATGGCATCTCTGGTTTAATCTGTGGCAGGATTTTCTCAAAGAACATTTTCCAAGTTTAATATTCGAGATCCTGAGAAGTTTTGAAATGCTTCATAATGTGAAGACTTCCTGAAATTTTGAGAGCACATCTCAAACTGCGACTTGAGACTTGAGGGACACGAAGTTAAACTCTTTACAGCACTCTCTGAATATTTATAAGGAAAGAGAGATTTCCCAACTACAGCTCCACAACATATTAAGTACTTGCAGCTACTGTTACTGTCAGAAATGAGGGTCAGGGATTTTGTTTCATGTTAGGGGTCTCGTGTCATGTGTAAATGCCTCAGATAGAGGGCACATATGATACCTTTATCCATTAACTGAGCAGTCTGACCAGACTTTTCAGTATGTCAGATTCTTGAGACTGATTATTTAGCATTTGCCAATCCAGATGTACTGTATTAGTTTCAAAATGTCATATCAATAATATTCATCTTCTCTCAACCCCAAGAGAGGTTAAAGAAATGTACAGAGTCATTAGAACTCTGTCAGTTGCTGTGTATTTTTGGATAGAATCATAGAATAAAATGAGCATTATTTGTTAAAAATACTGCATGTCCACCCTTGAGGAAAAGGATGTGATGCAATTTTAGAATGATTAAATAAATAAGAACCTGTGTACACATAAATGGATTCTGTGAAAAGTATTTTCAAAAGCTTTTCAAGCTAATTGAAATGAACTATCTTGCTAAAAATGTTCTCTTTAACCACATGCTTTCTGAAAAGGAATAATTATCAAAAAATATACTTTATTAATGATTTTTGTCAATTTCCTCTTTGCATATCTTGGTGGATCCACATGGAAAATGAGAAGAATTTATTGGGTTGTTTCTGATCTTTTTAAACAGCAGCTTATGCAAAAGCATTACAAAACAATATGTAGTAAAAGTCCCTTTTTCAAGAGATCCTAAATCCTAGAAATGCTTTGATATGTGATAAGAAGGCTGTTCCTGTGCAGAGCCTGATGCACAAAGGTGCATGCAAGATCAGCGATTCCAAAGTAATTCTGATTTCTGGTAAGGGTACTGAGGAAGAACAGTTACATTTGCAATTGGATTTCCCCTTGGGACACTGGTACCAGAGAAAACAGACTTTTTATTGCAGTACATGAAGAATTAGCTATGTAACTAGATAAGTAGTACACTGTTACAATGGTAAAATATATGCATTTATGCACCTGGAAGCTTATGATATATCAGGTGCTAGATGTTTTTTAGAGAATATAAGAGAGTATTATAGAAAAAAATATTTAAAGTTTTGTTTTGTTTTGTTTTTATTTTTATACTTGTCTTTATTTCCATCCATCTGAATGCTTTTTCTGCCACATGTTAGAGAGGGAATTCTTCACTCAATAGCAATGATAATAATGAAAAACAATTGAGCATCTGATAAATATCAGAAGTGCTATTTACAGTGGAATAGTTAAAGCAAACTTCTGTGTTGCCAGAGATTCCTCTTTCTCATAGTAACTCACAGTTTAAGTGCATGGATAGAAAGAATCATATTCCTTAGTCCAACCCTTCTGTTTTTCTTGTCCATGTATCTCACACAGCCTACCTACATTTTCCCATGATTCAGGATCCCCGTCATGACTATCAGATAGTCACTGTCCTTCTCACACCTACAGCGTTCTGTGAGTGCTGCCCTTATTCACTCTCTGGGATTTCAGTGCTGCAGGCTGCAAAGCAAATTATATGGGAGCAATCACTTCTCATTAGAACTTCGGCCCACAGAGCCAAGGAATTTACTGATGTGATCAGCATTAGCTGTGGTTATCTCTGTTTTTTAGAGATGTTGGCCCAAGCTAAGTGATTTTTTTTCTTCATTTATATTTTTTTTATGCTCTGGGATTTATCACTGTATGAAAGCAATTTCTGAAGGAGGGTGACTCCACTGTGCATGACCACTTGACAGAATAGCATGCAGACCAAAATTGTCTCTGGAGAGTAATCCACTGAGGAGAAAGAAAATCAGCTAATTCTTTGAAGTGAATCCTAATAGTGATATCACTCAGCTAAACATGAATATTCTTGTACCTTATTAGAATCATTAGATTATATTTAAATAAGGGGACTAAGCTAATCTTTGGATAAACATCTTCATTTTGGTTTATTTTTACGAAAAGAATATATTTTATATTCACTTCTATCAAAGTACTATTCCTGGAAAAATCAAAATTTGGTAATATCCATTTAACTTTCTGAAGTTCTGCACTGGCTTTCTTTCTGAAATGTAAATTGCCAAACAATGCTGACTTGAACTCCTCTTTATAGTTACTGTTACTGTGCTGAACACAAATACTTGGAGGGTAGGGTTACCTGAAGGTATTCCCCATCTCTCATTTTCTCCAGCTTTTGCCCAAAAGATTTCCAAAGGAGTTTCCATCACAGCAATTATCTTTCAGGGTTAAGTATAATTATAGTAATTTAATTTTACATAAACAAGGAAAATCTCACATTTGTTTTGTATGTATCATTTCAGTTATGATTGAGTAGTGGCATATGAAGTTGTGATACACAAGGGATTATGAAAATTCAAATGGGAAGGAAGTTCTCTGTTCTACAGACCTTCCAGTCTCTGTGGAGGACAAGTGGAAACACAAAAATCCTTGAGAGCAGGAAGTGTGACTGTCCTGCACAGCGTGTGTATAGTGAGGAGTGCTTCCAGTGTGTCAGGCACAGAATCATTCTTTACTGTTCAGATTCTCAATATTAAGGAGAAATTATTTTCAGTTTCTCCTTTAACTTGTTTCTGAAGCTCCTAGTATATTTTTTATATGTGGGCTTGAGGTAACTTTCAAAGAAAGCCCTGATCACCCAGCAGAAATCGTGTTGCCTCAAAGGAGATAAAGATCATCCCCAGCCAGTGAATGATCTCTGCTCTCTCCTGGTTTTAATCCTGCAAAGATGAGTGATAACACCTAAGAAAGTCCAATGATTTACATTTCATGGAACAAATAACAATTTTTCAAAAACACTTATTTAGCATTCAGATTGAAAAAAGGTCTAAATGAACTGCTTGTACTGTGCACCATGCCACTGGTGCTAAATCATCTAATTTTCATGAAATTTGCACCAGAGAGATTGTAGAGATGGGTGATGTGATCTTTTTCTGTGTAACCTCACACCATATGCTACTGTTGAAATTTCTATTGCATTGTAGTACTGGGTCAGAATTTCTGAATCTTCTGAGATGAGCATGTCACATTTTGCTGCTAAAAAAACCTCAAAATTTTGTGCAGAGACATCAGGGTCTTCTCAGCTCCCTAACAAAGTACCAGAGCAATATATTTAGAAATTTACACAGGTGTTTTTGTCAACCTTTGAAAGCTATGCTTTCACATCTTTTAATGAGGTTTTACTTCATCTGACACTTTTTATCTTCAGTTCTTTTTTCATGTGCTGGGATGTATCAGCTAAAGAGAAAAAGATGGGAGGACAAAATCCATAAATTTGCTGGAAATAATTCATTTAAGAGAGATAAAAGAATTTATGACTTATTTAGAATCTATAGGAAAGAATGCTGAAATACAATACAGATACTGTATGTTTATTAGCAAGGTCCAGATAGGGTCAAGTTGTTAAAGATTTTCATATTTGAATGCAAACATGACCATTAGAATAACTTTCTTCATCTTCTAGTCCTTCCACAGATTTCTTGTATAGCCCGAAAAAGAATTTCTCGAAGACCTTCCAGTAGCAAAATACCCACATGTCTGTGAAACAGCAAAAACAATGTTTTTATCATCACTGGGAACTTACACATGGCAAGTGTGGAAGGTAAACAGAGAGTGTCTTAGCAGAAAAAAACCCTGAAAATAGTAGAATATAAAGACATAAAGAAAATACTTTTTCTTGCAAAACATTTTTCACTAAGAAAATGCCAATCATATTAGAAGCAAAACAGGATTCACATGCTCAGTATGCTTGGATGCATACATGTAACTAATAACAGCTGGGTTATCTTCCATCTAAGATGGTCCATTGTAAAACTGAACTTTCTTTCCATGGAAAATATTGAAAAGTTAGAAAAAAATATGTTCATCATCTTCTAAAAATCTTAAAATGGCTTTTCAAATAGGGGCATATTTTTTTTCCTTTTCAGCAGGAAATCCCTTCTGACACTCTTCTAACTTCTTCAATGAAGAATCAATTTTTGCTACAAATGTTATTACAGGCTCCAGAAATGCTTGGACTCAAATTTTAGGATTTTCTATCATAAAAGTGAAGAGCTTTCATTTCAATAACCAGTCTGACGACAGCTTACCTGCTCTTCCCACTTCCCATACTTATAGCTATGAAATGGAATTGACATATAAGAGGCCAGAAAACAGAAGATTTGAGTAGAGGGGTGTTGATGCTGCCATACTTCCTCATGCAAGGTCGTTGTGGTTGATTTATCAGCAAATACTGATAAATACAGAGGAACAGCCTGGGAGGTGAAGAGTTTGAAATGCTCAGGGTACCAACAGCAGGATGGACAGGAGCTTTGGGCAGCAAAGTGAGGGCTTGCTGGATGGGTATAAGGGTTTGTTAGAAATGGGCACATCTTTGGATGATCTTATACCTAAAATATAGCAGAGATGTAGCCTAAGAGAGAGACTAATTCCAATCTCCACAGTATTGACGTCAGTGAGAATAATTCCAGTGAGCTTTGGGAGTTTGACTTCTGTGTCAGAATAGTCCAATAGGAAGAATACAAGCAACAACAATAGAAAGTTCATAAGCTAATTGAATATGTATTTCATAGAAAAACCCCACACATCTAACATTCTTTCCAGGAAACATACACAAGAATAATGATCTAGATATTAACTTATGAAATGTTGCCTACAATAAGTTACTGTTGCGTGTCGTTTTACTGCAGGCAAAATGAATGGGAGGCTTTGACTTAATATAATGAAAATTTTCTGTATTTTCCTCAGTTGAGAAGCTTCATTGAGACTTTATATTAGTGTTTCATTATATGTGAGATGGGAGAGAAATCTACCTGCTTTTCACTGCCAAGTCTTTTATCAGACGAGAACATGTATTTCTGCAGTCGTGTGAAACAGAATTGCAGATGTTCAGAGCCTGTATCCAGAAGTCACCCTTTTCTTGAGGACCCAGCACAGATTTCTATCATATCTATCAGCAGCTATTTTAGTGCTAGCAAGGACATATAAGGACATGTCAGGGTGATAATGTGTTGCTTCAGCCCTGGCAGTTGTGTAAATGTGTGTGAAAAAAAACCAACAAAACCAAACCAAACGAAAAAGATTCTGCTTAAATTTCCATCACTACAGAGTCATGCTCTGAGGATTTTGAAGAGAATAAGAACCAAGTGTTGAATTAAAATATGGTAAATTAAACCTCATTTATACCTGGCAAATTCTGCATGGTTTTATTCATATTAAGAAATATTACTGGCTCCTCAGAACAATGTACCATTTTCTTCTCAGAAAAAAAGATCTAAATATCTTTAAACTCTGCAAATTACAGGCTTTCTAGTAAACTTCTCTCAGGTATAAACGATCAACTGCATCTATAAAGCTTGTATTTATTACCTATTTGTATATTTCAGAAGTTATAGTTGATAGGGCACTTTATTAATAAACAAATGATAATGGGCTGGAAGAAGTTGTTCATGCTAAAGTCATTCCCACACACAGTTTGTCAAGAAGTTTATTTTTGTAGTGTGATTTGAAGATTGTAAAAAAATTGTTTTATGTAAAAGATATGTTTTTTATTCTCCAACAAGCAGATACTCAGTTTAGGCTTCCTCATTGTCTTCAAAACATCTGATTTGGCTAAGCTGTAAATGATGAGGAGTCAGAAACTGCTTTACAACAAGATCAGCCTCCACAGAAGTGTCAGACACCTTGAAATCAGTAACTTTTATCACCTAGATAAGCCAGTGTTCTTTGTACACCCAAAAGTTGAGTATTTCAAAGCAATTTTAAAACAGTTTTTTTCATATCAGGGCTTTCAAAGCATCCAGGAAAATTCAGCATCCGAATAAGACCAAATATCGGTGAGAACTCTGAGAATATTTCCCTGCATGGGGTTTATGTGGCTTTAGTGCCTGAGAGGGCTGCAGGAGTGGCACTTGTGAGATGGCAGCAGAAGCTGCCTGAATGTTGGACAAAGGCAGTTCCAGACATCTCCAGGACAGACCCAGCTCTCCCAAGCTGAGCCTTTCAGCAGCCAGGGTAACACCTCTGTGGTAATATATTTAAGGGGGAGATAAGAATGACAAAATGTGAGAGTCACAGCCCTTCAGACACTCATGTCAGTGAGGAAAGAGGGGCAGGAGCTGCTCCAGGGGTCTGAGCTGAGGTTCCCCTGCAGCCCCTGGTGCAGCCCAGGGTGAGGCAGCTGTGCCCTGCAGCACATGGGGGTCCATGGGCAGCAGAGACCCACCTGCAGCTCATGGAGGAGCCCACTCCAGAGCAGCTGGATGCACCCTGGAGGAAGCTGCAGGTGAAACTTTAGCAGATTCTTGGCAGGAGCTGCAATCTGTGGAGAGGAGCCCATACAAGAGCAGGTTTTCTGGCAGGGTTTTTGGTGAAGTGCAGCCCATGGGGAGGACCCACTCTGGAGAAGTTCATGAAGGACTCTTTCATGGAAAAGAACCTTCTCTGGAGCAGGTGAAGAGTGTGAGGAGCTCTGTGCAGCAGAGGTGAAGCATTATGAGCTGGACACAACGCTCATCCCCATTCCACTGTGCTGCTCAGGGGTAGATGAGTTGGGAGTGAAACTGAGCCTGGGAAGAACAGAGGGATGAGAGAAAGGTATTACTAGCTTTGTTCTCATTTCTCATTATTCTACTCTGTTTCATTGGCAATAAACGACATGAATGTCCCTAAGTCAAATCTGTTTTGTCTGTGACAGTAATTTCTGAGGGATCTCACTCTCCTTTCCTTGACCCATAAGCTTTTCATTGTTTTTTTTCTCCCTGTCCTATTGAGAAGGGGCAGCTTAGTGAGCACCTGATTATCAGTCAAGATGAAATCCACCACTTTACCTTAGAATTCACTGAAATCCCCTCCTCTACTTTTCCTCTCTCCCACATATCTCCAGCCACACCACTGGCTGAGCCAAGCCAAACCCTGCTTGCCCTGCAGATGTTGGGAGACAGAGTGGGATGTTCTCCAGGTGTGATCCAGCCTGCTGGGCAGCTGCACAGGATGGCTCTGCTCCCACTCCAGGTGATTCACTTAATTGCCCAGGCAGTGAAGTGAAAACGAGCCTTGGTGCTTTCCTTTGCCCCCCTTGGGCTTTCACAGGACACAGAGTTAGGTGCTCACCTCAGTCCCACAGAAGACACCACTGCCCCAGCCCCTTGGAAGGCAGAGGGAGTCTCATGCCTGTTGTCATCTTTAATCATTCAGGTTACAGATTATGTCAGGGTACCACCAGGCTTTTCATTCCACCCATGTATTTTATTCAGTTCTTCCATTTGCTGTGCTTTTAAAAGGTGAATGAGCACATACTGCCCTGCCAAAAATACATATTTTCTGGTCATTTATCTTCGGGATACTACAGTATTTAATTACACGTTCACCTACTGCATCTCAAAACCAAAAACAAAACAACAAAAACCCAACAAAATCCACAAACAAACAAACAAAATGCCCAGTACCACCAGAAGGAAGGGAGAGCACGTAGAAATATTGCAATTTATCTACTAGACCCAAAACTGCAGTACTTGGTTTGTCTGGTATTTCTGCCACCAACACAATAAATGAGCTGCATTAACATACTATCACTAAAAATATAAGGCATATCATATAATGGGAATGGAACTCATAATCTTAAAACCTGTAAGAATCTTAAAATATTTAAATCATTAAATCTATCTCCATCTTTCTCTCTTTCAGCAGGTGGTAAGATGCATACTTACCACTGTGAATGTGTTAAGCAAAGAAAAGTAACACAAAATTAAAAGTTAAATATATTTTCAAAGCCCAAAAGAAGCCATTTATTGCTGCAGGAGAGAGAATAAATTGCTGAGATTTTTTTTTTTTCTTTTTTTTTTTTTACAAATGGCTGGGAGTGTTATAATGTATTTGATTTTTTTTTTTTTTTCTAGAGGTAATCTTAGATGTGGAGTGAATGAAGTGAAGTCTGTTATCAATCCATAACATCTGCTGCAGTGTCAAGTGATGAAATGGGTGACTCCAGAGCCCAAGACAGCTGGGATGGCTTTCTTAATGCAGTAGGGTATTGTGCAAACAAACAGGCACTGATACCGTCTATGGTTGTCACAATTATTCAAGCCGGTGATACATCTTCCTGTATTAGCTGCTTGAGAAGCCCTATTTCTTTTAAAAGTAAACTACTGTATAACAATCAGCCATTCTGGTCTCTAACTCAGTTGAGTGCAAACATAATAAAACATTGGAAATAAAAATAAATTAAAATTTGCCACCAGAGCAGTAAAGCATAGCAATAGGTATATACGAGCTTGGAAAAAACCCAGCCTACTCACAGTTTATAGAGCTAAGAAATAATGTATACCTTTATAGCTGGATCTATGCTGGCAAGATTATTCTGCATCTCTGGAGTGCCTCCCAGTTCCTGGGAAATCCAGTACATTGCTCAGAGAAGTAAAACATCAAGATTTAAAAAAAACCAAAAAAAAACCAGAAACAAACCCAAACAATTATGGATCACTACAAACATCCCTTTGCCATTGTAGAATCATTACTGAGTTCGCTCAGGGGATTTCAGATTAAGGCCAATATTCAAATGTTGCAAATATAAGGAAAGATTATGAATTTAGATTTAAGATCCTACATCTAAACAATCATCATTGACATCAGCTTTATGTCAGCAAAGCATTTTCTGCTTATAGAATATATATATGTGTAAAAATGCATAAAACTATGAGAGACCTGTTATGAAAGAGGAAACCTTAGTAACTAGTTTTCATGAAAATCTGAAAATTATAATTTGGATTTGAATTGCATAATTTAAGTGCAGAATGTATTCCAACAGTCACTTTCACTCTCCAAAACTAAGAAACATATGAAAGAATTTTGTGGTTTTTTTGTTTTTTTCCCCCAAAATGAAGCATTTCAACCTTCAAACAAATAAAAGAAGCACTTGCTTTTGGAAATTAAACTCAATTTGTGATATTTTAAAGAAGAGAGCTGAAAATATATTTTTTTTAATTTGCATTTAATAATATCATCAACTTACATATAATAAACAAAACCTGTATATAAAACACGCATTATACGAACAATACATAACATATACAATTCATAATATGTGTGTAGGTATATATTATTCTTAGGTTGAACTATGGCAAGTTTTCTTTATTTTAGCTCAGCTATCAAATTAATTATGTATTTTTTAAAAATAAACCAGATATTTACTGAGTACCAAGTATCAGTTCAAGCACAAAATTTTAGATTTTAGACCCAACTTTATCTGTTCTTCTTCCTTCTTCCTCACAACAAATGCAGCACAACTGACCACTGTGATCGTGGCATTGAACTCCCTGTTGTCCATGTAGGGGAGAGGGCTCACAGACCTGTGGAACTGGTTCCAATCTCATGGTGGTGATGAGCTTGTGGTGCAGAATGGAAGTTGCAACACCAAGGGCTGAAAGGCAAACCAAATCTGGGGAGAGTGTGCTTGTCTGGATGCTCTGCCTGATACATTTTCCACTGCCTTTTCTTGCTCTGGATCAGACCTACACAGCCCTTTCTGGCTGAGTCCCCTCTCATATCTGCAGGCATCTCAAAAACATTTACGTTCTAACACAGAGCGTTGGGTTTTTTCCTGTTAACTGAAGCTGGCGAATAGCTTTGAGGTTGAAGATTCTCCCTCCTGTTTCCCAAGATGATAATAAATTACCAAAATGCCAATTGTATGTTCTCATGCATTCCTGACTTAATAAAGGTTCCTTATTTGCCTAGAAGTGTAGTGTTGGCTATTGTTTGCCAGGAGGCTGGAAGAACCCAAAGGAAGATTAACAGATTGTGCCAGTTTAATTTGGTGCGATCTGATTCTGTTAGATCTTCTCATCTGATTTCGTTTTTCGAAGTACTGAGTGGAGAGGGCAATTTTCCAACATATGACCTTTCAACAGACCTTAAGCTGCTCCTGGAACACCAAGGATTACACATCCACAGAGTGTGGTGGTTATCAGGAAAATTCATCTTAGGGCTAGACAGGAGTCAGGCTGGGTGGCCCCAAAATTGCTGGTCATCTGTCAGGAGCCAGGACACAGAGTTTTGTCAGTGACACTTGCAGGGACCATGCAGAAAAAAAAAAAAAAAAAAAAAAGAAAAAAAAAAAAAGTTAAGGAAAATATTCAGGTCTGATAGCACATATGCCTCAAAATATTTTAGTACCCCTGACTGAATTTCACACTAAGTGCTTCCTAGGAAGTGGGAAAATTTCTGTTTTCCTTAAGCAGCAACATTAACAATTCTTCACTGAAAGAGTGATTGGGCATTGGAAATGTCTGCCCAGGGAGGTGGTGGAGCCACTGTGGACTCCACGGACATGTTTAAAAAAAGACTGGACGTGGCACTCAGTGCCATGGTTGAGTTGATGAGATGCTGTTAAGTCATAGGTTGGACTTGATGGTCTCAAAGGTCTTTTCCAGCCTGGTTCATTCTGTGATTCTGTGATTAATCTGTTGCTAAGGCAATGCACTGGCAAAAAGCAGTGAAGGAGATGCACAGAATGTTTGGTCAGGGACAGGAAGGCTTGGCTCCATGGTAGAGCCACAGGGAAGCACAGCTCCTTCAGCTCATTGGTGAGAGAGAAGGAAATTCCCTTCCTGTGCAGAAAGGAACGAGGAGGCATCTCCAAGGGTTTGTAGAATTGCTGTTCCAGCTTCCAGGGAAATGGAGCCTTGTTGCATCAGGAGAACTTGAGCAGCTTCTCATGCAGCAAAGACTTCTTCACACTGAAGGAACAGCCTTTGTGTAGAGACATGCAGATAAAGAAATTAACCCCTGGTTATGTTTCTTGTGTTCCTAAAGAAGTGGCATATTTGATCAAACACCTGTCTCTCTTTCTATTCATCCTTATCTTCTTCTTCCAAAAACCTCTAGCCTTAAAAGTGTCAGCCAAATTCAATAGGTAAAAATTTCAGGTGTGTTGAGAGGCTCAAGGTTTTATGGAAGCTGGCAGCATGTAAGAGAGACTCCATATGAGTTTCCACATAAGGAGACTTAATTAGAGAAAAAAAAAAAAAAAAGATGGAAAATTCAACACTGCAGTCTGCAAAACTATTGAAATCCATACTGTTCCTCAATCCACTTATCTCTTAGAGAGACTGATTGCTGAAACTGGGAATGTTGCAGGTAAATTCCATTATCCACTTCATCCATTTCAACCACCTAAAAAGAGGCTGAAAACCCTTAAAAACTGAACAATAACCTGCCTCTTCATTTTCTAAGCGTGGCTCTCTTTATATAAAAATAGAAGCTGAGGTAAAATATATATATTGAAATGTTATATTAAATCTCAGATAGAGATGAAAACACTTAAATTTGCAGTGCCTTTTCTTCTTTTGACATGCCACCCAGACTCTCATGAGCATGTGCTCACAGCACAGCTGCTCCCACCTTGAGAAGGTGTGCCAGGGATTTGTTCAGTTAGGGATAAATGGCTGGAAAAATGAAGTATCAGATTGCTTGTTCTACCTTTCTTCTATTGTTTAAGAGCCTTAAAAAAAAATAAAGAAAAGAAATTAAGAGTGTTCTTAAAGGCTGTTAGAAAAATATGAGGAAGCTGCAAAATCCTTGCAGAATTTCACTGGTTGGAAAACTCCAATGGGAATTACAATGGGTATTCAATAATTTTGGCACAAGTCTCTGTATCAATACTGGAAATACTCCTAAAGTTTTTAATTTCTCTATGGATACTCTCAAGTAAAAAGAGCTTGCTGGTGAAATTTTCTCATCTAGAAAATTTCTCATACATAGAGAAATGTTGATCTGTATTTTCCAAGGCTTTGTTTAGGTTAGTTCATACTGACCATGAGAAAAAGAAAAGCATAATTATTTGCAAGCTTTTATTGTGTTTTCATCACTCACTGGTGTGGAGACTGAATCAGATCGAGCAGATGATCAGCTCAGGTAATTAGTGGAATGGCTGAATAAGTTTGAAGATTCCCCTGTTGTGAAACAAGTATGCAGAGGGCTGGACTATCTTCTGCTCTGTGCTCTTTTTGTACAAATGAAAGGGAAACTTGGCCTAGGACAAAACCAGGACAGTGAGAAAGAGATGAAAATATTACAGAAAGGTGTTTAACTGACTCCTGTGGAAATCTCCTTGCCCAGCTGCCCACTGACTCCTCTCCCATTGACTCAAGTCTATAATTTGTTATTAAGCTTTCTTTTCCATTTGTCTTTCTTTAGAAGATTGAGGATTTTTTTGGTATATGTCCCCAAGAAATTGAAATTAATTTCTAGTTTTTTCACTAAAAGAAAATAAAATTGAAAAGTATATAAAAGTCTTGCAAGTAACATTTTTCTGTGGTTCTGTAAAATCAAATGGTTAATAGTATACAAACTGAAGAAATCTGATGTCTTTTTGGTAGACAATTTAAACTTTATAGGAGGGTTTATATCTCAATCTAAGTCCTGTTATTTGGGCTCCCTAGTGGAGTTGAACCTCACTCTGATACCTTGGGCAGCTTATGTATTTTGGTGTTCCTGTCTGTTAAGCAGGGATATTTCCAAGACTGGCTAATTTTTTTTTTTAATATATATAACAAAACTCATTTCACAACACTGAAACTTTTACATTTGTAAAAGTTTCACACCACTGAAAATTTTTAAAATTTGTATTGATTTTTTTGTCCAGACTCCCACCTCCAAAAAATGGTCCTAAAAGCATCTCAGATGCTTTGCAATGCTTTAGTTCTGAAATATACTAGAATTTCACCCAATATAATGATTTAAATTTATTTTTATGTTTCGTTGTTTGAAAAAATATTAGTCATTCTCATGACTTCAAAAAGTCAGAGATAAAAAAAAGGGCCTCTCAGAAATCCAAAGGGATCAAAAATGTCAATAGGGGACCTGTGCTAATATCTCTATTCTGATGGTTATGGTATTTTTGCTAAGCTTATGAGATTTCACCTGAAACTCCAACCTCCCTCTTTGTGGAGGAGTCCCAGACATGATTTCTACCTCTATTCCTTCCAGAGCACATCCCAGGATGTATTCTGAGATCCTGAATCAGGTCAGGCTCCTCACAGAACAAGGCAGCCACAGTTCCCGTTTTCACACAAGACACTGGTATAAAACAACAACCTGGAAGTTTGTATTTGAAATTATTCTTCTTTCCAGGCACCTTCTTGGCTCTGTGTTTACAGTTCCAGTGAGTGCAAAAAGATTCCTCAGCTGTAATTAGGAAGTAGAATTTTTCTCAGAGTGAATATACTGCAAACACAAATAATTCTTCCAGTTTGCTTTGGGGCACGTTTGTGTATTGCAAGAGAGTCATTCCCAAAGCTTTTTCACAGAATCACAGAAAGGTTTGGGTTGGAAGGGACCTCAAAGATCATCTCTTTCCAACACCCTGCCATGGGCAGGGACATGTTCCAGTAGACCAGCCCCATCCAGCCTGATCTCAAACATTTCCAGGGATGGGGCATCCACAACTTCCCTGGGCAACCTATTCCAGTGCCCCTCCACACTCACACTTTTTCCTGATATCTGACCTACTTAATATTAATGACCAATATTTTGGATTCGTGTTCCTCCATGCTGCCTCTAACACGGTCAAATACATGTAACAGTTTCAGACTTTCCAGTAAATGCTCTTATTTAGGCAAGATATCAATTCAAGAAAGAGCAGCTGATGCGCTGTTAGGTACTAAAATGAGGGTTTCTTTCTTGCCAAAGGATCTTTACCTTGCCCACTTTATAAGAGTTGCTAAATTCAAGCTCTTCCTCAACAAAAAGTGAACTGGTGAGAGATCAAGCTTTCCATCTGGAGTACAAGAAACTATTTGTAAATCCAATCAGCTGGGGGAAAAAAAAAAGACAAAATGAAAAATAAAAAAACAAAAAAGCCCTCTGAATTTGCACAGTATGTGCTATCATATTTTCTAAATTTTTGTTTCCTTTAAAAAAATCTAACTTCTCTGACATCAATATTAAAACCTAAATTTCTGGTCGTTCCATTTCAAAGTACTTTTTTGCCTAAAAATTGGATTTAAACTCCCTAGAAGCAAAGTAGACTTAATTAACTTCGTTGTTGATTCTGGAGCCTCACACTAGAACGTCCTGCAAAGCATTAAATAAATAAGACCTGATTTAGAAGCCATCTAAAGTGCATTTCTAGTATAGACAACAAAATTGCAACAAAGACAGATGTGGCTGGTGGCAATGATCAAATATCTTTAGGAACTCATCTTGCACAGCATAGAATAACTTATTGCAGTTATAAGCTTCAGCTGCATTAGTATCCAGTGCTCCTAGAAAAATATCTCCTTCTGCTTTATCAGCTTAGCAAGCTCCCAATGAAGATGAATTCTTGTTGGGAGCAGCATCCTGGGCTGAGAAAGAATGTACTGAGAAAGCCTGACATTTGTCTTCCAATCAGAATCCCAATAAGCACACAAGCAGGGGAGGCAGAGAAGGGGAGAAACAAACATAAATATTATTTTAAGAGATCTTCTAATGTGCAATATTTATATACAAATACCAACTAGTGTTACACACAGCACTCAGGTTTGTGAAATATATCGAAGTACAGCAAATTGGAATGAGTCCTGAGTTTCCATTTACTTTATCTAACCAGACTTATCAACTCTTTTTACTCCAGGCTGATAAAGTAGAACTGTAGCAGACAAATGAGCTAGCAGGGCTGACATAATGTGTTGTCACAAAGAAATGGTGAATTTAAAAAAACCCAAACCGTGACTTTGATCACCTCTAAGGCTTCTGCTTTACTCAACCCAAATTAGTTGTTTACTCATTCTTTAGGGAATGTTCGATATTACTGGGTGGTGAGCAAAGAGAAAAGGAGTGTGCTTGTGAAGGGAATTTACTTCCATTTTATCTCCAGCTTTGAAGGGGCAAAAATGGAAGAGGTGGGGGAATACTTGATGCTGCTCCCCTGTTTCATTAATAACAAAAAGTCACTGGCCTCAACAAGAATAGGTTCAACTACTTAAGTTTACAGATTCTATTCCTTGAATTTAATGATGCCTTGCCCAATGCCTAGTTTAAGTAATTGTAAACATGAAGGTCTGTTTTGAATTATAAAACAGAAGTTTGAGAGATATGCCAGATGAGAACTAGATCACAACTCTGGGCTTTGCTGCCAATGGTAAGGGAGGGAGCAATTATATAAATTATCATTGTATCTGATCTTCTCAGAAATTTTGGGGTGTTTATTCCTACTTTTCTTTTTCCCCTCAAAATTGCATTTTACTTACAGAGAGCTGAGTCCCAAAGAATGGAACAGGGACAGAAGTTACAATTTTAGGATAGCTGCCCAGAATGAATGGCTGGATCATCTTTTTTTTGTTTCTTAAGTACTTTATGCCACATATCCAGGTAGTGAGAATTGCTCTAGTTCCCTTGGGATTAGGACTTTTGAGACAGGAGATATCATTAATTTGTCATGTCCCCCATGAGTCAGATATAAAATAGTTTCCAAGAAGGAGCTAGCTGGTGAATGAGAAATGTAAGGCAAAGAATTATGAACCACTGATTTTTATTTATTTCTTTTTTCCTAGGGTAACACAGTTAAAATCAGGTGTGGTTTTGTTGAAGAAAAGGTTATTGAATTTGGCAGCAGTCATTTAAATCAAAGTCATCTACAGTCTCTGCTGTGGAGTACCAGGATATTTAGTATCCTGTTGCAACTATGTCTGTTGTGGATAGTGAAATTTTTCTCTGCACTTGAAGGTATTGGGTCTCTTTTATTTACAACCGTATTTCAAAACTCTTTGCTTCATCTTTCAGCTTTGATGAACCTTCCAGAGAAGCTGCTGTAAGGAAGCAAACACTGCAGACTGTAAATCAGAGGGTGGTGTGGTCTATAAGCACACTGGTAAACAATGCATTGAAAGACATTTTAAAGGAGAGACAGAGTCCCATGTTTATATGTAGCTCATCAGTGTTTATCTAGGTCCTTCTCCAGGCTGTCATTCATTCCATGGAATGGCTCAGAGGAAAGTTAAGGCTCTTGGCTCACTGAATAAAATGAGCAAATAACAAAAAATGAGAGGTTTAATACCAGCCTTGGTCCTTCAGCACAACACTGTAAAAATACTCCATCCCTCCTCTCTTTTTTTTTTTTTTTTTTTAATTAAAACAACTAGAAAACCCACATTTGTATTTATTTTGGGAATTATTTCACATAGAGTTAGCACTAGGAAATGGAAATTCCTAGTAATGGTAAATAGAAATTTCTTTAGTAAATGGTAAATCATAAATTCCTAGTAAATGTCAAATAGAAATAAATTCCTTTAGATTTACTTGGGAAAATTATTGCAGTAATACTCAGCACTGTAGATATGTAACACAGATGGACTGGCCTGAGTTACCTCTCTGTGGTACCATCCCTTTTGACATTTGGAGGAGTTCGTTTCAGGAAAAAAAAAAAAAAAAAAAAAAGTAAAGTTTGTGTTTCCACAAAACAGAAGAAGAGGTTTATTTTTTTATTTTTCAGCTGACATTCAGTTTTCACCTGAGTCTAGGACCCTCATCAGAAGCAGAGGCAAGAAGAAATGCACTAAATACCATCAAATAAATGATAAAATCTCAAGTTGGTGAACCTGCTACCTGCATAGCAAATTACCAATTGTCAGCTGTTCGATGGTAGTCAAAGGCTGCTAAATAATCCCTGTATTGAAATGAAAGGTTCAAACAATCTGAAAGAACAAACAGACCCTCCAAACAAGCCTTGAGCACAGATAACTTGCAAACAAAACAGAGCTCGTGTCCTCCAGTGGATTAATTGCTACAAGTACCTGCCATGTTCTCATCACAATTTGGATTCTGTAGCCTTAAGGAAAACAAAGCTTTCACTGCCTGCAGCGATGTCTGAGGTCCTGTCTGCTGGCGTAAGGAGGGAAGGATTATTCCAAGAGATATTGGCTTGCACACATGTGATGGATCACAGATCCCTCTTAAAGTTAGCTGGGTAGTGAATGTACAATGTGCTTCTCGGGCTGACAAATCCAGATATGATATTAAATAATGAGATCCAATAAGAAATCAATGAACCTTTGTCTTCAAAAATTGCGTTTTTGATTTTATCATGACAAAAGAATGGCTGTGATTAGACACAAAAGGCAGGACTATTGATTGTGCTGTCATTTACTCCAGGCTGAAAGGCAGATGGTTGCAGTATTGTTTGATCTGCAATATTTTGGTGTTAAAAATCTCACTGTAACTATCCAGACGATGCAAATAACACAGTGCTGCACCTTGGATACTCGACTGACAGAGAGCCATGAACTCTACTGAAATCGGTGTTCCCAGGGGCGAAAATTCACTGAAGGCAAGGGAAACTGAATTAAAGAAAAATCTGTTCTTCCATGTAGAAAAATGAAGTCAATATGCCTACTTGGATTGCAAATCTGGATATTGATGTGTTTATTACATTGAGCACCAGACACTCTGCGTGTTTTCACTGGTTTTGGTCAAAACATGCATTTATAAATATTTCAAACCTCATGACAAAGACTGAATTTGTCATTCTAAATTTTGCACGTCTGCATTCTAAAGTGAACTCTGACATCCTGTGGGCACAAGGAAAATTACCATTATTTATCTGCTGAAATTTGAGAAGTGCTTGCTGTCATAGCTAGTAGTGTTTAAACAAACATATATACATATATACATAATAATTTTAAATATTATGTGTCTTAATGCTTGCTCTTGTGTAGGAATCTCAGAAACTTTCCATGCAGCACTTTCATTTCCCACCGTTTGTAGTATCCTATATCTCTTGTATCTTTTGTCCAAACAGAGGAAGTAAGAGGATAAAATTTGGGGTTTACAGTGTTAATCTTTCAAGTTTTCATTATAAAGGCAGAGTCAATACCTCCATTTCCCCAATTAAAGCAAACTCTTTAATTATGGAATGCTTTGAGTTGCATTTTGACAACGTCTCTTTTTTAATTAACCGAATTCCTCTTAAGATACCATGGATAATCACTGCCAGCAAACTTACCGTGGCATAAGTAGGAAACACTGACATCTTGTGGGAAAGGAAAGTAGGGAGGACAGAATGCTCTGGAGAGGAATTCAGTAGCTCTACAGAATTCAGAAAGCAGATAATTCCATATTAAGTTGCCAATAAGTACTTGATCTCCATAGAATCACAGAATATTTTGGGTTAGAAAGATCATCCTGTTCCAAGCCCTGCCATAGCCAGGGACACCACAGGCTAAAGGTGGAGTTTGAATGCACAAATAAAAATATACTTATAAAACTATACACATGTATACATGCACCCACAGTGGAAATCCAGTGCTTCCAATATTTATTTCTCTGTAGTTGCTTTCCACAGTTTTTACTGCAACTTGTGACTGCATTTCTGCTAACTTTATGAAAGACAGCATATAGTCAGTCTCTGTGATTCTCAACAGGGCTGATTCTAAAACTTCTGCTTTTTTATTCTCCTTTCTTAATTTTTTTGGCCAAACATGAAGATCTGACATACACTTTCCCCCTGAAAAATATGTAAAAAAAGCATATAATTGAGCAAAAAGAACAGAATTATACAATTGAAGGAGCCACTGTATTGAATACAGAGCACAAAAATATTAGTTATTTTTGTATTAGTTACTAGGAATTAGTTATTAAAAACTTAGTTTTTAATAGTTAAAACTATTAGTTATTAAAAATTAGTTAGGCATTAGTTATTAAAAAGCATCACTAAAAATGTAGTTCTCAGCCTATTCAATACTTATCTCTACACCTCCTATTCCAGCCATAAATTATGCAGCCTAGTACATGCAGCAATTCACTGATGGTGTGGAGCACCAGTGGCATCTGCTGGCCACAATCATCCCCTGGCTGCTGAAATGTCTCTATTGTTACATTTCCTCCAGATTTAATACCTCCATGTAAATGCACAATGATAAAAAACCCTGGTGCCTATATATGGCTTTATAGAACATGCTATATATGGCATGTGTTCTGGTGATGCAGGGGATAAATCCATCTGGGAAAACCACATTCTGTCAAACGTAGTGGAAAAAATACAAAGTGTTTGATGCTATATATCGGAGATTTATCCCTTTTTTCTTCTTTGCTCTACGGTTGATGGTCTTTTTTTTGTTTGGTTGGTTTGTGGTATTTTTGGGGTTTTTTTTTCTTTTGTTTTTCGTTTGTTTGTTTGTTTGAGGTTTTTTGTTTCTTTTTTTTGGTTTTTTTTGTGGTTTTTTGGTTTTTTTTTTTTTTGTTTTGTTTTGGGTTTTTGTTTGTTTTTTGTGTTTTTGGTTGGTTTTGTTTGTTTGTTTGTTTTTTGTTTGTTTTTGTTTTTGTTTTTGTTTTTGTTTTTTGCAACTTCCAGGTAGAGTTTCACCAAAAGATACAAAAATGATGGCAAAATGGACTTAATTTTTTGGATTCACCAAATCTACCAAGTACCTGCTCTCAGATAAGGACAGTCATTCATAACCCAGTGAATTTCAGATAATTCCTAAGAAATTAACTCCTATTATGGGAATTTTTATTTGCTTGAGGACTTCTCAAGTTGCCAGCAAAACTCAACAAAAATGTAATGAACCAGGTCCCAAAAGTATTTTGCAATTGTTGGAAAAGCAAGGGATTAAACCAGAAGTCTGGGAAGGTTTGTTATGGGTCTCCTGATATCCAAACTCTTGACATGCAACCTGGAGTTAATAAAAATTTGATTTCCCAATGTTAGGTAAGAAAGTGAGAAAATTTGAAAATGTTTCTTGGTGTTTAATGGTGAGACAGTTCAAAATGGAATATGAAAGAGTTTGGATGCAAGGCGGATTTTTTTGTTTATTTGTTTGCTAAATATTGAAGAAAAATAAATGCCTGAGCATAATGACAGTAATGATGTGTCAGAGCAGAGATCCTGCCAGGCAACCATCCTGTCTCCAGCAGTGGCCAAAGGCAGAGGGCAGCCACTCCTTACACAGAGGGGTTGGACTGGGTTGTTTATAACACCCACGCAGTACCACACCTTGTGTCATGAGTGTAGCCAGGGTGGTGGATCATAAAGTGATATTTTCCCAGAAAATTCTCCCAGGCTCCAGTACTATGAGCCATAGGACATGATTTCATGAACAAAAACAAACAAACAAAAACCAAAAGAAACACCAAAACTCTAAAAAATGTAATTACTTCTTCCTTGAAATTGATATTTAAACTCATGGAAAAAATAAAACCCCCTCAAACAGCAATCTCCCAACACCATTTCATTGGCGTTTGTTCATTCAGGGTAGAATTGGATAAATACTTTAAAAAAACCCACCATTTCTGGCAAACTCGCATTCAGATTTCTCACAGGTGCTTTGTGGTTTTCATTCCTCTGTGCACTGTTGCTCATGCGAAGAAATAATTGGAGAATATTATGGGAAAAAGCTGCATTCACATGCAGACAAGGGTATTTGCTGATGAACCCAGGTATCCATCATCCATCTCCCTAACCCACCAAAGCATTTCTGCACGGGTTTAGTTCACATAAACAGGAGCATTTCTGTTTTAAAGCAAAGCTTTGTACCAGGAATATTCTTCAACCATTCCACCTTGTTGGGCCAGCCAAGGGAAAGCAGAAGACAGATGAGCAACAGAGAGTGACCCATTGCAGGGAACAGCTTGTGAGTCAACCAAAGTGTTATATGGCCTCTGCTAATTCAAAGAAAATGGGAGAAGTGACATCATAAAGCAGAAATCCCCCGAACTCAGAAAATCCCCTGCTGCTTTCCTGCACAGACAACACAGTGATCCTTGGTGTGATTTATATTCCCACAGCATTTGACACCCAAAACTTGGTTGTATAAGTCTTTGTTAGTCACCAAGGTGGTTTGAACTGTTATATATCAGCACCTTCCACAGAGGAAAGAGTACGGGTTGTTTAGAGCAATAAATCACACAGAAATTTTTAATATTATAATATCTAGCAGTCGTCAGAAACCATGCTTTACAAAAAATGCTTCACTGCCTATTTAGGAAGCCCAATAAGGACATATCAAGCATTCAACTTTTTGTCTACTTTAATGTAATTATGCATTTTTTTGTTTTTTCCCCTTGTGAACAAATTTACCGTAAAGGAAGGTGCTGCTATCATTCCCCTTCACAAGCATTTAAATCAACATGTTTTTTTTTCTCGTATGGGATCTGTATGCATTTGTGGATTAAACTTTGAAAAAAATTAAATTGTAACTTTTTTCTTCATCTCACTTCTTCCCATAATCAGAGTGTACATTTTGTGTCCAGGATCTTTGCCTTATTTTCATCTTTCTGTCTGCACAGGAGGAACTCAGAAAATTATGTAGCATTTAAATACTTACTCCATAATTGTTGGTATGTACAATCACAAAATAAAGGTGTGTTTGACCCAGTTGCCTGAGCACAAGTTCTACCACCATTTGAAATAATCTAAGGGCCCCAGCATGTGTACATGGGTTTGCATGCAGGACACAAACATGTGAGACATCAGTTTTCACATAGATGTCCACTAGAAAATTCCAGAACACCCAAATATGCCATAAATATCACATTTTTGGAGTGGGACCCCAACAAATGCCTGCATGCATGTGGAAGAAAAGAGAGAGAGGGTTGAGCACCCATTAAATGACCAGGAAAATGTTAAATACCTTTACTTCACAGGAGGCAAAGTGAGGTATTCTGTAGAATTCGGATTAGCACATGAGATATGTGGAGATATAATAAGAGAAATACCTATTGTCTGAGCCAGTAAAGAAATGTGTTCCTGGGATCCTTTCCACCGTGATCTAAGGAGGGAAATAAATATCCAAAGAGTATAATCCGTCTGAGGAGATAATTTAAGGTGTTCAGGTTTTTTTGGAGATATTACCCATTGGAACTGCTCAGATTTGACCTTTGGAGTTGAGTCCAAGAGGAACACAGTCTGTTGACATATGTGAATTAACTTCGGAGTCAACTACACTGGAATTTGAGTCAAAATTACAGACTCATGCCCAAGTGCCACCTGAGAGGCCACAGTCCATTAGAGCACCCACAGAAATGTGACCAAAGTGATGTGACCTTTGAGACACCAGTGCTCACCAATCCACCAGCACCAGAGCAGGAAAAACACCCTGGAATATTTCAGCTGGCCCTTGTGTAGGCAACTGAATCAAGCTCTTCAGACAGCTGCTTTTAGAGTCTGTG
This sequence comes from Acridotheres tristis, assembly GCA_037013685.1. Lineage (NCBI taxonomy): Eukaryota > Metazoa > Chordata > Aves > Passeriformes > Sturnidae > Acridotheres > Acridotheres tristis. The sequence continues at coordinate 4,663,958 of CM072885.1, forward strand.
TGTGGATGTTCACTGAGAGTCCAGGGTCCACTACAGATGATGGAGATTTGATCAATACCATCAGTATTGACAGGGTAACCCAGTTTACCCCACTGTGGGTACTCTGTAGAAACTCCTGTGAGTAGAGACCAGGACCCGGGGCTGTTCAAATGTAAACGTATCAGACAACCTATGGAGTTCAGAACTGCAGATGCCAGAGGCTCTTGGCATTCAGGAACCCTCCTGGAGCAGGAGCTGGAGGCAGCACTCTCAGACACCCTCCAGATGTGGTACTGAGCAGCCACATTCAGGCAAAATCCTTGATTCGGGGTAAGCTCTACTCAGCAACAACTAAAACATCAGTCTGTTACCAACATTATTCTATATTAAACTCAAAAAAAAGCTACTAGGAACAAAATTAACTCTGTTCCTGACAGCAATTGTTATTGCATCTTTTAGAAACACTAGCACTACCTAAATTTAAGCACCTAATTGAAATGCTGCCCTGGTTTTGGTTGGGATTAGAGTTCTTTGATTATCATCTGTTGAGATTTTTATGTCACTTTGAGGGAGAGGACTTCGAAGAAGTCACACATAGCAGTTAGCATCTCTGCTTCTGCAAAATTTTAAGAGGAAGGTTTTTTTCAAATAAATTCTTAGATGTATTGGTCACCTCCTCTCTAAAAGAAATGTATTCCTTCTAAAGAATGCAGCAGTTTGTTTTGATGTTGAATACAAGATGTTGATGCACTACTGTTATATTACTCTTTACATGACCTTTTCTATGCCAGTCGATCATTCACAGTTTTAAACTCCTCCAGCAATGCTTTTGGCATAGCTGAATGTTTTTAGTGCAATAAACTTCAGTAAATAACTAAAATACTTTCACACTGAAGTGCTCTTTAGGCAATGAATTAAAAATAAACTTGTGAGCATGGGAGAGTCCCTAAATGCAGGAGGAGTTTTGTCTCTGTGTGTGGTCTGAGTTTTGGTTTTGGTGGGTTTTGTTTGTTTGCTTGATTTTACTATTGCTATTTCTTATGGAAAAATAAATTTTGACACATCTAAAACTATAAATTTGTATCAGATTTTTCATATAACTTTAGCCACGAAAATGGTTGACTATGGGGAAAAGATCTGTTGTAATACTGAAATATCTTGTAGTGTACAGATTTAACTTCTTTTTCTAGAGAAAAATATCTAGCCCATTTTATCGCCATATGTGCAGTTGCACATATCCTACCCCTTACATACCTCCCTATTCAATTCTGGAATTAAGAAACACAGAGTTCTAGATTTTTCTCCTGAATTAGGGAGCTAAAAGCTCTTCTTCTCTCAGGATAGATCCAGTTGACTTTGTGTCATCTACAGCTGGAGTAACTTAAACTTTAATTTCCATTCCTTGTCTTACACAAAACAATCTTTTCAAGTAAACTTCCTTTCTCTAAATAAAACCTATGATTTCCATCTATTCCTGGGGTGCAGGTGGTTGCAGTATTCCCACGACAATGCTGACTTTGACAGACATAAATATTGAATTTAAAGGTTGCATTTTAATTTGAGAAGTCAGTTTATGAGATGAGTGGTGCCTTGAGACTTTGATATGACCAGTTCCTTTAGACATGACAGATTTCAATATGGGTAATATCCCAGAAGGAGAACTGGAAATAACCTGAGATATTGCCAGCATCAACAGCAGCTCTCTAGTTCTTTACAGAGAATTGTTTGACATGATCTAAAAGCCCCTTGTGAGGGAGATTTCGTAGCAGTTGTCAACAACCTATTGTGGTTAACTTCCCATGAGAAACTTTTTCCTGATATGTCAGTGAGAACTTCCTTGTTTCTTCTTCTATTCCTGGCGGTCACAGAGCACAAGTTACTTTTTATGCCTTTTTTAGTCATATTTTGAAGCAACACTTATTTCAGAAAAAATAACATTATCTTGCCTTTCCCCATAGTTAGGGCAAATTTTTTAGGATTTCTCTTGGCTTGGGTTTTCCAAAATACTCATCCACTATAGGTAGTACTTTTCATCTGTTCAGGAAGATGAGTAATTAACCAAGTGAATGAGAGCAGAAAATTCTTTTCTCTGATAATTAAGTAAAGTTCTGTATACTGGAGTATGGAATTAATTTTGGTTGCATTAAAAGAAGTGGTATTAATCATTTAATGATAATTATTTTATGGTTTTATGCGACAAATATGATACATTTTATGTTATATTTATTATATGGTGCCTAAAATATTATGTATAATAATATATTGTGAATAACAATTAATGAAAAAATATGATTTTTTTTAACCTCTCTGGTGGTAACTATTTTTAAAAAAATTCATGATGAGAAGATCTACTTCAATTCGGGGAGTGGAGTGTCCAGAACCTCACTATGTCTTCAAAATACAGAATATATTTGTTTTGTTTACATCTTTCTGGGGCAATGAGACTTTCCTTCCAGTAGATGGTGATAGAGAACTTCCTTTTAAAAAAAGGCGATTGACGGCTGTGGGCTTCCCTTCCCTTGTTTTGTGGAATCTGACCCCAAATCAGTATCAAAATAAACAGAACATTTTTAGTGGTCTCATGATGGGACAGTTTGCCATTAGTGAAATATTTTATCTTTTCTCTATTTCTGTATTTTTTTCTGGTTTTGTTCCCTTGGAAAAAAAATAAATATATATGTATGTATATATATATAATTATTAATTTTTTTTAAAATATGAAGTGGTAATTATTATTATGCTGAACAATTTTTGTCCTGTAACCTCAACTTTGGTTTCAGGAAACCTTTCATTCTCTTCTCCCATTTTCCCTCTGAGCTGGCTGGATGCTAAAGGTCAGCAATTTCTCCATCTCATTTCAATGTGAATACTGTGCTACAGGAATGTTATTTTTGCTCCTAATCCTAGTCTTCATGTAGCATATTTTATCCAGAGAAATAAACTTTTGGAAGTTTCAAATATGTGAGAGTGAAGGAAATAGGTTTACTTATGAAAAATTCCATAGTCAAATAAACCAGTAACGATTTGTAGGAGAAAAACGTCAATTTCTCAATTATGAAACGATATTTACACATAAGATGGAACTAGGTTTTGATATTTCATTCATGTCCTTAGAATTTATAGGGAAAAAAATCAAAATAATTTTATAAGCTTCAGAGGAACCATTAAAGTTTTATTTAAATTTTGATAAATGCATCCAAGATGATCTCTTAGATACTTGACTGGATGTCTTGGACACTGTCTGCAGCTGTCATGTGGTGGTAGGTGACATGCAGATCTCAGTGACATTCTCTGATGTGCACAACATTGATGAATATGCTGGAAAACAGAGACTGAACCTGAAAATTTTGGTGTCATTCATGTTTTAAAGCCAAACTAGAGCAAGACAGAGCTGACAGCACTGAGGGGGCAATGATATCAAACCATCAATGTTGTATCAATAATTGATATCAAACCATCAATGTCGTATCAATAATTGATATCAAACCATCAGTGTTGTATCTGGTGTTGTTTCCACTTGGAAATGATCATGTCTGTCTTCTGTTTGTTATTGAGCAAATAGGAAGGTATAAGGCTCTCATAAACTTTCCAAAGTCTGTTCCTGAACTTGTATAAAATCACTGTTGTGATAAAAGGATGTAAATTATTGTTCACTGTAAAGGAATGAACTGAGGAACATGATTTGTTTTTATCTTGACTTTCTGAAGAAAAAAAAACAAACAACAAATCACAAAAAACCCCAAGTGAAAGCTATTTCATGTTCATGAAGATTTTCGTTGGAAACTTAGATTGTTTTACTTCCCCTGAAGGAACTTCAGTAATCTTACCCCAATTCACTGTGATTTGGAAAAGATTATGGGAATGCTTCAAAACAATGATAAGATCAAAATAAGATCAAAATAAAATGTCTTACTTTACCAGCCAGGCAGAAATGTTTTACTTTAGGTCAATCTAACACTAATCTCACTGTGCCTGAGCTAACCTTTTAGGATTATGGGAACTATTTTTCATTGCCCTGGCCTTCACTTCTGTATTATTGGGTAGACTTAGGAAATTATATCTCCTTGTTGCTGCTCTACTTCTATGTCTGAGGACAACAGCAGAGCAGGATGGAAGGAAAAATGCTTAATGAGAAAATGTTAACCACTCATTCTCCTGGTATATATATATATATTAAGGCTTTTTAATCTTATTTACATCCTGTAGTTAGTTTGGACACAAGGTTATAATTCAGTGATTGTATTAGGGTGAGAAAATACACCCACCATGACTCCAAAGCAGGCAGAGAGTTGCCAGGAGATGCTTTAGCATAATTTTGAAATGAGCACTAAAAGCCAGGCTAAACCAATTAAAAAGCAAAACCTGCACATTAGAAAAAAAAAAAAAAATAAAATCTATTTTGCACACCTGAGCAGATTTCCATTCTGAATTAATAACTTCATACTTTTTCTGATAAAAACCCAGCCCAAATGTCAGGTCTGTCCAGGGAAAAGTATCTTGCAAGCTGCCCTAGTGATAGGAAAACACTACTGAGGGTGAAAAATATGATGATCTTCCTGCTCAGAACATCTTCATTCTCTTCCAAATTACCATAGGAACATTAATTTGATTGTGTACTTCCTACAGCACTGCTAATTAGTTATCTCATATTAATTATAGTAATTACATACACACCTATCTATAGGACTATTAGGCAGTTCATAGAAAAAAAACATGAACTAAAATGTGCTTGATGCAGAGCAGCTAATCAGCCAACAGCTGCTCTCAGTCCCAGAGTTGCTAGTTAACACCCAAAATACTGTACAGAAGAGATACTTTCAAAATTCCAACTAATAAAATCCCTTTTCAAGTCATTGCTAAACAAATGTGTTCAGCCTGTGTATTTCTCTTCATCTGCTATCAGAGCGAGGGATCAGAATTATATACTAATATGACGAAGCAGCAGTACAGGAATCATCAAAGGATTGTTGTAAGGACACATTACCAGGGAACAAACAGAATGGGTTTGTGCAGAAGAAATGTAGTCTGGGCAAATACAGGTCAGTATATTTACTTTTAAGCCAATAAAAGGTGTTTATCTGCAGTCTAGGAGTTGTTTTGCCTGGAGATTAATGTCTGTTTTTATCATGATTTTATACACTGGGGTGGGTGATGGAAAAAGACTCATTCTGGCGCATGAACTATCACAGCAAGTGCTCAGAAAGGGATTTTCATCAATGAACTACAAAGTAGAGCCTACTGCTAATGTGTGGTTCACAGGATGTCCACAAACCGACATCCAGAGTGTGATGCTCCTCTCCATCAGCCATGAAATGCATTCCTTTGTTTTACATAAGAATCTACCAAAATAAAAAAATACTTTGTTCATTTTTATGTCTCTGTTCTAAGTGGCCAAAAATCACAGATCTGTTTCCTATCCCTTCATGTATACATGAGGATGGCCTGGTACGAGAATATGTTCTACTCCTGTAAAATTTCTGGTCTTCTGCTTCCACTGCCTGTGGTGCTTGTGAGTACAAGGCATTCAGTGACACATTCATTGGTTTTAGGACAAGAAACCATTAGGTCATCTGCTCTCTCTGCCTCTGAATTGCAAGCCAGCAAGTTCTACCTGCAGATCATACATTGATCACATCAGGACAACTCTCTCACTAAAGCATTATTCTCTACTCACATCCACCAAATGTGAAGCTTCAGCTTCCATTGTTTGGTTCTGGTCCTGTTCCCTCCACTCTGTTGCAGCCTCCTATCCCACCTTTCTTTCCTGTGTGGGACATGGATCTTTCAATTTTTGTGGCTATTTTCTTTGTGTAAACAAATTGAAGCCCTCACTTTATTTTCCATGCAAATCAGAGTTCTGCCATGATGGAAATCATATTTATATTTAAAATTAAACTCATCACACAGTTTCCTGCCCAGAAGCTGCACTGCCAACTCCATTTCAATCAGTCACTGCATTGCCCCTATTGCAGACCTTTATTTTTGTGTATGATCTTGACAGATTTGACAAGAATTCTGCATGTTAAAAGAAACAGGTCCTTTTGAAATTAAAAAAACTATATGTGAGATTGTTTTGTTATACTCAGGTCCAAGATCCAAATAAATATCCTGCTCATGTTTCATTGACTGCCAAGAAAAGTTCGGCCATCACATCTTTAGCTGCATGAGAAGTCTACAGTTATGTGAGGGTCTATATTTGGGTCTGAATATGCAGTAGTTCTAGTTTCAGTCCCATTATATGCACATTCCTCATTTACAGGCTGAAAAAATCCATAAGGCTGTTTCTGCCCCATAAACTTCTCTCTTTCCATTTAAAATTCAGTCCTCATTAAGAAAACTTTGTTTAAGCAAAGGGTATTTAGTGGCAATATTATGGAGCCAGAATTCTTATCTTTAGCAAAATTAATTGCCAACAAAGTGCAAGAAAGCTGGTGAAGAGTCTGGAACAGGTACAATAAGGGAGCTGGAGAAAAGGAAGCTCAGGGGGGACTTTATGGCTCTTTACAACTCCCTGACAGGAGGGTGCAGCCTGGGGGAATTGGTCTCTTGTCCCAAATAACAGAATCACAGAATCACTAGGTTGGATTAGATCTTCATGATCATCGAGTCCAACCCATGCCCAAACACCTCAGCTAGACCAAGGCACTGAGTGCCACATCCAATCTTCTTTTAAACACCTGCAGGGATGGTGACTCCACCCTCTCCCCAGGCAGACCATTCCAGTACTTTATTATTCTTTCTGTGAAAAACTTTTTCCTGATATCCAACCTATATTTCCCTTCGTGAAGATCAAGTAACCGGTGACAGGACAAGAGGAAACAGCCTCAGGTTGCACCAGGGGAGGTTTAGATTGGATATTTGGAAAAATCTCTTCACTGCAAGGGTTGTCAAGCCCTGGCACAGGCTGCCCAGGGCAGTGGTGAAGTCACCATCATTGAAGGGATTTAGATGTGGCACTTGGGGATACAGTTTAGTGGTAGGCTTGGCAGTGTTGGGTTAATGTTGGACTTGATTAATTTAGAAGTCTCTTCTCACCTAAAAAATTCTATGATTCTATTTATTCTAATAACAACCTTAACCAGGGATATTTTCAGAAATGTTAGAAGGGGTATTTGAGCCTTTTAATTGCTCGTTCCAGAGAATGAATACTGCAGGTGTGTAGAGGCTGTGGATGCCACGTCTACAGCAGCATTCATTTCATGTGAACTAATCAACAGAAGCATAAATTTATGAGGCTGAATTGAAGAAAAAGAGAATTTCATGTCTTTCTCTGTAGGTATGGATTAAAAGCAAGCTGGTACCAAAGGGATATTAGAAAACAAACTTTCAAGAAAAATGGTTTTCCAATGACTTTTAATAAGATTATTAATTGTAGTGTACCTCTATTATATTTAGATGCCCAAATTAGGCTTCACTGATCCTGCTTCAGCTGTTGCTAGTAGAAGGAGAGTAGTATCTACAAGGACCATCATCATTAATGATCAGGGTAAAACTGCAGGCAGGAAAAATCTTCCTGGGTAAATATAAAACTATGTCAAATAGCTTAAAATACCATATTTATTCTCATTGGAGAATATCTAATATTTTGTAAGGATATTTTCAAAACCAAGTAGGTAGGAAGAAGTATTCACTCTTAGTAAATCCATTGACATATTTGGGAAAAACAGATGGTCTTTAAACATAAAACTGCTGAAGAATAACCTGTGCTCAGAAGTTATTGTCTTCTATGAGCATGTTGACTGGATAAACTGTAAGAAAAGTTTATGACCTATATCCCTACGGGTTAAAATCTTCACCCTATAAGATTTGCACCATAAAGTTTCTGCAATGAGATTAACTACAAATTTAATCCAGAGATATAAAAGCTTGGGTGGTAGAGTGGTATGATTCCAGGTAATTTCAGTGTATTTCATTACATAAATGTCTTTTCATTACATACATATTCATTACATGAATTGGTCTCAAACAACAAAGTTTAGATTAAAGTTGCATCTGACTACACTAAAAAGCCACTGCAAGAGTTAATATCCCACCTAATATACTCTGTTTGCTGGGGTTTAGCTGGTGTTAAATATCTGTTTTTTAGTTAATTCTCACCCACAAACAAACCTGAGGACTTTCAGTAGAATTTTGATTGATCAAGAGCATCAGAATCTGAGAAATCTAGGGTTCTTTGATGATGATTGATGATGAAGGTAGATTTATTAGATGCTCAAGTAGTCATTAGCAAAAGCAAAAAGTTGTAAAACCTTCTCAACAAATAATGTACTGATCCTCAGCCCTTTTCTTTGAAGAGAATAGTCACTGCTTTCCTACCAGAGGACAAAACTTTTCCCTTTCCTATAGAAGATACACATAGAACAGGAAAGGAATAGGTGGTAATAAATTTATATTCTGTTCTCCTAACTGTCGCTGACTTTCTTTATGTTTCCAGGCAACTCTTTTAACCACAAATGTGGTTTTTTTTTCTGAGAACTAAATAGCCAACCTACTTTACACCCAAGTGAATGCCCAGGCACATCTGCCCACCACTCCTGAGCAACCTCTCATTCTGGCACCCTCCTCCAACAACCTCCCTCCTCAGCCAACAAGAAACTTCTGAATGAGTAAACTGACATTATGACATTTGCCAGATTTCAATTTTGTTCAGTCAATCAGCAGTAGCTTCAATCTTGTATTTCAATTGATTAGGCTGAAATTACCATAGTGAATTTCCATCCTGGAGGCTATAAAAGCCCTCAGACACGGGGTGTACGTGAATCTCATGTGCCTCTCCAGGCTGAGCTGCTCTTGCTAATACACTAATGAAAAGGTTATGTCAGGCAAACTGAATATGGAAAAAAAAAAAAAAAAAAAAGCCTGAAGACAGAAAAGTTAAATAGGTTGCTTTAAACCTCCTAATAGAAATGGGATGGGATACTTTTTTTTTCTCCTTCTAATAGTAGCAAATGCCTTTCTGTAAGTGCTTCTTGCAGATATTAAATGTAACAAATACAACAGGGAGTGCTTTTGAAATAGCAGATGAATTGAAACAGTGGGAAGAAAAAGGAATAGAATGGGACAGGGGATAGGATACTTCAGACTTAATATATTGCAGACAGAGAGATAATTCTATGGGCTAAAAAAAATCAATCCACATACTATCTCTTTGACACACAGAATGCAGAACTCCAAACAGAAAACCAATAAGAATGCATTCTCTGACGTTTTACATATGCTATTTTACTTTTCCAGAGAAAAAGAAATCTCACACACAATCCCTTTTAAAAAAGCAGGACTGCAGACTATGCAAGGGGAAGGTTTTCTGCTGTGAAATTCTAGATTTAAGAGAATAAAATTAGTACCTCAACACCAAAGTCACTGGACAGAAAACCCTCTCAAACCTTTGTTCTGGTTTAAGAAATATTGGAGTTTTCCATTCATCAGGAAAACTTCCTAGTGAGACTCTGTTGTCCTCCCAACCCAACCAGAAGGAGACAGGGATGGCTGGAAATTTTAATTATGGACTACAAAGGCAGGAACAGGCTTATCTGGCTTTGAAAGCTGGCAAGACTTAAAAATACAGATTGTGTCTCTTCTGCTTTCAAAAGAAGCCCTCATTCTTAAGAATAAATAGGAGCATGGATGAGTATAAGAATAGAAGGATCTTGATCTTGTGCCACCAATGGGCTGATGTGGATCCTCAATAAAATGTTTAAAATGGGTTTATGTGATGAGCTCAGGCAGCCAAACTGCATGAGCCTGGAGCCACCATTGTGTGTCATTGTGAAAAAGAGCAAGTCTTGTCTTCTACCCTCAGGAGATCACAAAATCAGGTGGGGGAGGATTAGATTTTGACAGGACCTTGTTTAACCACTTGCCAGCAAAATGCTGATCCCAACTGCCAAACTGCCAAATGATTGTGGTCTTAAGTCAAGGTGTAGCACTTTCCTAGAGGTTTACATATCCTAAAAAGAAACAAGAAATAGCCATGAGAAAGTTTCTGGTTCGGTTTAGACAAAGATTTTTTTCTCTTAGTTTTATTCAATATTTGCTTTATTCTCCCAAAGGGTTTTGTCTCAATGACTGATGTAGTAAAGATCTGATGTATCTATTTCTCCTTGGGAATTATATGGCTCATTTTTAAAGTACAAATTAAGATCTCAATATGATTAAACAATCACATAGCTGAAATGAAAAATGCCACATCTGAAACTGTCTTGGAGAAAAGCACATTCTCAGGCCAGCATATAGTTTGACAGTGCACATGCAGAGTTTCAACTTACTTGTAATAGAGTAATTTCCATGGAGTTGATGGAAGTTCTCTAATTTTCACTCACAAAAAAATGGAAATGCTTCTTCCTGCCATCTTCTTGGTCACAGGAATAATTTCCATTTTAGAACTATTTTTTCCTCTTCTTCAAATACTTTCATGTGATCTCTCTCATCCATCTTAGAAATCTTTCATGAGTCACTCCAGTCCCTTTGAGTGCATGAGTCGTCTGTGTGTTTAGAATTCCTCTGTTAATATTCACATTGTTTCCTGTGGTGTTCTTGCCATGTTGTTAAATTTTGCTTTAAATACCATTAATTACAATTTATATTTGGAGGTGTTTTTCAGTTGTATTTGACCTTTATGAAAATGTTGCTCTATTTCATTCTGTGGTGCCTGCAGACCCTGGCAGTGGAGTTTGCAGTCTATTCAGCTTCTGGAGGAAAGGAGCACAGATTTTTTGTTTACTCGGGACCTGGCTCTTTAGGTGACATTCAATGAAGTCAAATTAGATTTTTCCATTTGCTTCATCTGAGAAGAGTTTTGTCTGCAATGATTATTAATAAGAAAATGTTCCTTCCCAATTTTTTTCCTTTCCTTCCAAGCCAAAATTATTATTATAAGAATTTCCCTTTTCACATTTTCACAATTATAATCAGCTTGTGCACAAATATCCACAACATTAAATTGTGAAGTATCACCCATAGTTTCTGTTTCATCTTCACAAATGAGCACCTTGATTTATATTCTGCCTCCCAAGTTGTCCCTGCTTCTTCAGCACAGTCACCATTGCAGCTTTGTTTCCACAACCTGGTATCAGTGAACAATTGACAAGGACAGTAGACTCTTCTGGACTGAGCCTTTCAAGAATCTGTGAAAAAACACCTCTGAGATCCAAGGTTATGGTGTTGTTACAGGAATTCAAACCTGTTGTGGGTTCTGCACAGCAAAGACGTTCTTCAGCCTCTGTGGGGCCATGTGGATTATCTGCAGTGTTCACCTGAAAACTGGAATGAGGTATTTCTTCCATAAAAGATAGGTACAAGCAATTATTTGCATGGAGAAGGGAGAATGGTGCTTTTGGTTGCTGAATCTTCATTGCTATTTTTGCCAAAGTGCTCCGTAGGTCATTCAGAGAAGCCCTCAGGGGGGATTAGACACACAGAGAGATGTGCACTTCCACTCCCAGCAACACAGTACAACCTTCAGTTGAAAGCCAAAAAATTCTCATTCTCTGTACTTCAGGGATACCTTTTGCAGTGTTATAGCTGTATCTCTAGGTGGATTTTCCAAGTACACTCTAGTCTGACTCTGTTGTTAATTACATCCGTGGCAAGGAGTTTAGAACAGAACCATGAATTTTCTAAAGAGTAACACATGGTCCGTTTTTGGTAAATGGGATGTATCCCTGTGCCCTTGACCTTGAATATGTTTTTTCAGCATGCAATTGGCCATGTGACAAAAGGCTTACTGTGGCAAAATTGTGATTTTTCAATATTTGTACAGAATCCTACAAATAATTTTCCCATTAGTACTACTGACAAATTGCTCACTTATAAATTCTTATTTTTAATAGTAGAAAATAGTCAGTGTGCTAAAGACATGGATATTTTTCTTTTAACAAGATACATTTTGCCTATTGATTTTTTGCCAATGGCATTTTAATGTTTTTGGGGAAGCTTTTCTTTGTTTTGGTAGCTGGTTTTTATTTTTTATTTTATCTTCAGGTATTTATTTTATCCTCAGATATTCTTTGTAGCAAATGTAAAAATAAGGACAATATTTGACACATGAGCTGAGCTCTTTTAAGTTTTCAGTCCTCATGTCTGTGGCCAAAAGAAGTAGGTCAATCTCAGTTTGTAATTGCATTTTTACCACCCGGGTTTTCATTGCCTCATCAGGGACAAGTTTTGAAACAGGTTGAGCAATGGAATGACTGTCCACGATTGGACAAGTGAAAAGCATCATTTGCAAAGTTTTATGCTGGTTGGGTTTCATAAAAAGCAACTAAAGCTTCCTCCTTCACATATCAAATACCAAAGATGTATTTTTCTTTAATCTTTCCAAAAATGGAATGGGAAAATGATAATGTCCCCTAGGAGCCTGCTAATAACATACAATATTGTTAGATTTTATTGTTTATTGACAAAGAGTACTTTTGATGAGATAAGATCTGAGCACTTTCCTGTTGTTGTTTCCATCTAATCTTCCCTTCATCCTTCTAGGAGCTCTCTTGAAGTAGAGTCTCATATATTTATATATATATATATATATATATATATATATATAAAATTATATATCCCAACATTGTTCCTTACCACAAACCTCCAGATGCTGGGTGACAATAAGGACATACACTTAGAGAAGTTTATTATTTATCTCGAAGTCTGTTGTACCAATAAAGACAGACATATACTTTTAATTTTTAATGGAGTAACCTTCATCTTGCAGAGTACCTTTCTTGTGCTGAGGACTTTCTCCTTCTCTTGGCACGCCACTCTCCCACTCTGCCACCTTCCTCTGTGCACCCTGGAGTTCCTGTGACAGTTTTACACCTGCTTTTCTCATGCTGTTGTTCCTGTGTGCTGTTCTCATGTGTTGTTCTCATAACCTCATGCTTGCAAATCCTGAGGTATTTTGATTTAGTGAAACTTTTCTTGTAAGAAATTGTCACAGATGTGGGAATAATTCTCTTCCCCTTTTCCTGCCTTTTATTAAAGTGTATAAAAATATAGCAGTGGAGAGGAAGTCTTAATGAATTACTTCAGTACATAAAAACCAATTCAATAGCCCATAATTATTGTCTAATAATATGTATATATGCAAAAGGCTTAATAATTAATCTGTGTGTAACATGCAATCGAAACTTGTTCAAGAGAGTGTTAGTAGGATCACAGGCAGAAACCATCAAATGGAAGATTGTGTTTCCCCCTGTTTGGCCACTGGGGAGAGTTTTCACTATCCCATTCTCCCTTTCCCTTCCTCTGTTTATTCCCTAAAAGTGACTTCACCATTTGAGTCAGTGTATGACATCAGCAAGACATCCCATGAATGCAATTTTGTCCATGGAGGCCTCCCTTATCCCTCTTTGTGCAGCACTCTCAGCGTCCTGGTAGGTTCAAGGCAAGAGCAAATCCTAACAAGAATCTGTGAAATAAGGATCCAGACAAACAGCCAGTGCTGCCCCAAGCCTGGCCTGGAGATTGCATTCAAAACACAGTGAAGAATGAGCCAAGGGAAATCCTTATGTGATTTTGATGCATTTGGTCCTTGTTTGAGACTGGGACAAAGCCACAATCTAGTTCAATGTTAACAGCAATTTATAACACTTTTGCATCCCTCAAGTCTTAAGCTTTTATTTGTGCTTCTGATTCACACTCTTGAGGATGTAGAATTTGCAGAGCTTCTGAGTATATGTCCTACAGAAAAACACAACCCACAAAAAACCTTTCTCTTCTTTTTCCTCATTTTAAAAAACTGTGGTTAAGATGTATATTGCAGAATGCACAATAATTTTCGACCATTTTTTCCTGTTATGTAAGATGTATTCTCAACCTCTCTGAATCTATGGAAATAGCAGTGTGTGCTCGAACTATTTATATCTCTGAACATATCATTTTTCTTATCAAGTTGTCATTGCATTTTCTGAGCTGCTTGACTGGTTATTGCAGACAGAGTAAAAATATTCAGCTGCCAGGTATGCCTTAAAAAAAAAAAAGAGACACACAGAAACAATAATAGCAAGTTGTTCTAAAAATCTACACTTTTTGGCTCTACTCCTGCTGATTACTGACGGTGCTGTGTTTTTGAAAATATATTTAATGATATTTTTAATCCACTAGCTGTAGCCTGATGCATTAGAACATTTTTGCTAATGAGTCTTTTTTGCTTTCCAAACATATCCTGTCAAAGTGATCTTGGTGGGAGATCTTTGTGCACATCAGATTGGCCACCCATTTGTGAGCTACACTGGATGACACCTGAAATTTGATACAGATACTAACAATCTGTGTCAGTATACTAGCCTGTGGCTAATTGGAAAGAGAATACAAACTAGCAAGAACGAAAAGATCTGTTCTGCAGATATTCCTTGCTGAGTGTCTTTTGCATTGGGTTGATCACTGGAGATAGCACAGAGGAAGTTCTCTCACACAACCATATTTGCACTTGCTATCACCATATGCTAAGTAGCTTGTGCAAATGTTACCCCTGCGCTGAATAAATCGCCTGACTAATTATTGTATTAACTGCTTATGGTTTGAATTTGCATTCTCTCTTTCCTTCATTATCAGTTCATGGTTGCTTGCTTGATTTGCTTCCTCACAGATTAGAAATCTCTTCCTGGGTCTGACACAAAAATCTGTGCTGTGGTATAATACTGACAGTCTGAAAATACATAAAAGAGGAGATTTCAGAAATCAGATATGCAAAGAAATAAACTGTGCTGTTTATATGTTATTAATTAATCTCTCTCTTTTTGCTGCAAAATCTTTTATCTTGCAAAACTAAGCAGATTCATTAGGTATGTTGGACACTTGGCAGATCTGTGAGATAATGGTAGCTCTGGTGATGACTGGCAACAGCTGGGTTGGACTTCAAAGGAGCCAAAAATTATTGACTGGAATGAAAATATGAAGAAATCACTTCAGATTTGTTCTCACAGATCAGCATCTAGCCTGACATTGTACAAGACTTGGCTAATTCTTATTCCATTAAAATCAATAGAAGTTTTGCCTTTGTGGCTACCAAGATCAAGACTAGCCTATGAATTGTGTTAGTGCTGTCTAGATCATAAACCTTTCCTGACAGATTCACTACTGTACAATATATTAGGGCTTAAAGTTTAAAATAAATAGTGTCTTATATTTTATGTCCTTGTTACCTTACCAGTATGCCTGACCATTTGACTGTTATATTGTTATTTTAGAGTCTATCTTCCAACAAGGTGGTCAGGAGACAGAGTATTTCCCTTGTCACTATTTTCCAGTAGTTAAACATCATCACTCTTGGGGGGAAAAAAAAAGTTCTAACTCTCATTCAGTTTGATCTGGTTGAATCTTTGAAGTCAGGGGTTTGAATCCTTGAATTCAGGGGTTTTAGTGTTTGTGTGGGAGGGCACTTAGGAAGGGGCAGCCCACTGGCCAAGTGGAAAGGGATGAACTCTGGAATGCAGAGAAGGCTGAGGGACTCCAAAAGCTTTTGTGTAGGTCTTTACTGACAAGTGCCCCAGTGACACTGACCACATCACAAAGGGCAAGGGCAGGGACTGGGGGAAGGAAGAACTGTCCCCTGTAGAACATCAGATTTGAGAAAAATCTAAGGAACCAGAACCTGTACAAGTCTGTGGGACCTGGTGAGATGCAACTGCAGGTCCTGAGGGAACTGATGCATTAAGTGGTTAAACCACATTCCATCCTGTTGGAAGATCATGGCAGTCCCACTGACTGGAAAAACGAAAGCACAATTTTAAAAAGGGATAAAAGGGAAGACCTGAGGATCTTCAGACTACTCAGTCTCATCTCAGGGTCTAGTAAGATCATGGGACAGATCATCTTGGAAACTGTTCTAAGGCACAGGGAAAAGGAGGAGGTGATTGGTGACAGCCAACAGGGCTTCACTGATGGAAAATTATGCCTGACAAATTTGATGGCCTTCTATGATGGAGTTACAGTTTTGTGTGGATGAGGGAAGAGCAACTGATGTCCCCTATCTGGCCTTGTGCAAAGTATCTGACACTGTCCCACATGGCACCCTTGTCTCTAAACTGGAGAGAGATGGGTTTGACAGATGGATCACTTGGTGAGTAAGGAATTGGCTTGATGATTGCACTCAGAGAGTTGTGATCAACATCTCGATGTCCATGTGGACACCGGTGACAAGATGTGCTCCTCAGGGGTCAGTATTGGCACTGGCATTGTTTAACATCTTTGTCAGCAATACAGACAGTGGATTGAGTGCAGCCTCAGCAGGTTTGCTGGTGACACTGGGCTGTGTGGGGTGGCTGACACACTGGAGAGAAGGGATCTCATCCAGAGAGACCTGGACAGGCTGGAGAGAGGGGCCTGGTGAACCTCATGGAGTTCAACAAGGCCAAGAGCATCATCCTGCACCTGGATCAGGGCAATCCCAAGCACAAGCACAGGAGAATGGATTGAGAGCAGCCCTGAGGAGAAGGACTTGGGGCTGTGTGTGGATAAAAAGCTCAATGTGCCAACTACATCCTGGGCTGCATCAAAGGAGACGTGACCAGCAGGTGGAGGGAGGTGATTCTCCCACTGTGATCTGCTCCTGTGAGACCCCACCCAGACTCCTGCATCCAGGTCTGGGACACCCAACACAAGAAAGTGCTGACCTGTTGGGATGAGCTCAGAGAACCACTGAGTTGATGGCAGGAGGGGAGCAGCTCTGCTCTGGAGACAGGCTGAGACAGTTCAGCTGTTCAGCCTGGACAAGAGAAGGCTCCAGAGAGACCTTGTAGCTCTTCAGTACCTAAAGGGGCTTACATGAAGGCTGGAGAAGGACTTTTCATAAGGACATGAAATTTCACTTGCAAACTACTCTGACTTCTTCACAATTTCCTTGGCTTTCAGTCCTGATCTCACCTCCTTTTTTTTTTTTTTTTCTTTTGATTTTCTGAAAATACTGAGTGGCATTAGGCAAGTCATTGCAAATTTTTTTTGTCTGTTCTTCTCCAGGCTGACAATTTTCCACTGAATCTCTTTCTGAGAATAGATAGTCATCAAATTCTCAACCCACCTAATGTGCTTTCTTGACAACTTTTAACCAGAAGGTAGTGCAATACTAAATCCCACACTCTTCTGAAGTCATAGTATGTTTGCAGTTATCAAGCCTGTCATTTCAAAAAATATGGAGATTTTTGGTTTGATTCCATTGATTTTCCTGTGAAAAAAAAGTAGTATTGACTGACATTAATCACCTTCCCAGCCTGGTAATTTATGAATTTATACCAGAATCAGATTTTCCTTGGATTTTGCCTGTGACAGATAGGTTAATTGTGTCCACAGTATCCTAAACACCCTTGTATTCTCTAAATCATATTGCAATGCTAGGTTTTGTCCAGCCTTCTGCTATTTTTGCCTCTATCTCTGTGTATTCATCCTGTCTATTCAAAATTCAGAGCATGAACTAGAAATGTCCTCCATCAACTCACACAGGATCCATCCAAGCAAGTATCCTGGCCTGCTGATTTAAAATTATTTATCTCTGAGAGATGTTTAACACCCTCCACAGCTACTAATGGACTGGAAAATACTTTATCATGTTCATATGACTCAAATACATCCTCCTGCTTCTTTCAAGATACAAAACAGAAATATTGAATAAACATATATCTCATTAAAAGTTCTGCCACCCCCCTGAGCACCAGAATTTTATTATAGCTATTATTCAGAACCTACCTTCTTCCAGCTAGTCAGATTTTGTTCTTTTACTGCCTTAATTTTCTACACCCTATAACTTCCCCTCCTGGTTGATAGCTGCTGGTTCCCTTTTCTGTTTGCTAAATATTGCCTTTTAATTTCTGTCTTCCAGCCTTTTGTTGAGCCTGGAAGGGTTATAACTAATGTTGTTCCCTCTTTTCGATGTGCATTCATGAGGTTTTAGGTACTTCAGTTATTTATAAAGAGCTCCCAAGTTTCATCTGGGTTTTTTTCTAATACTTTTACTATATTTCTTTTCTTTTCTTTTTTTTTTTTTTTCCTCTTATGATGGAAATCAGGTGTATATATCTGATTTGACTGATGAAATATACAAGGATGGTGAAGAGGTGACACTGGCTTGTGTCTCCCTTGTCTGTCTCCCTTGACCTGTATTTCAGGTCTCAGTGCTGGAGTTTTCACACCACTCTGTGGAAAAATATCAAAAAGGATCTACAGAGTAAATGGTGTGGTTTGAGGCAAGACACTACAGTTCTGGGCAGATCCTCCCCTTTCCAGCTAAAATTTGCTTGTTGAGGTCCCCACAGTTCTGGTCATGAAACATGGTGTGGCTGTGAAGCTCTTGTACTTAGATTAGATTCATAAATTAATCTGAAAGATTTTTTTTTGCATTTTTTTATATCAGTTCACAGATATATATATATATCTATATATAGGCTTATTTCATGGGACAACCAACAATTTTCAGTACAGATTAATTCTGTTATTTTTCATAAAAATAATTCAAAATTTCTTACCCTTGAAGCTTTTGAGCATGGATTTAACTTTTTTTTTTTTTTTTTTTACTGTTAAAAACATCTATTATGCCTTCAAATCATATATATGTTTCACTCCTGGCTACCTGAGACTTACCACATTTGTCTTTAACATAGGATTTGTCTTACACTGAGCATGGAAGCAGTGCATTACCCACTTAACCTGCTTCTTGTAAGCTTTAGATGAGGTGTGTGTGCTGTGATGCCTATGAGGAATTGGCCAGCATATGATGGTTTGGCTCTCAATCAGCCATGGACCATTGATTTCATTTTTTTTTGCTTGTAAATAGGAACGTCATTGCCTTCAGTAGGGCACCAGCTTGCTCAGTAGCTACCAGTGTAATCTTCCTATACTTGCTGCTGCCATCCTTCTTTCTTACATTCCTGCTATTGTTATTTATGATCAGCAACTATCTTATTAGCTTGTTAGAATAGGGGGTTTATCTTCCTGTGTGTTTGTAAAGAACCTGCAGTGACAAGGACCATGGTCCTGACATGCTGCATAAATAACAGCAGGATCCCTTGCTGTTGGGATCATAGATATTGCTGAAGGCCTTCAAAAGGAGGCTGAGGGGCAGCAGCATTATTTTCTGCAGCTTCATGAGGGAGCAAGTGGAGAGGGAGGGGACGATTTCTTCTCCCTGTTATCCAGTTAGAGGATGCATGGGAATGGTTCAAAGCTGCCCCTGGGGAGGTTTGGATTGGAAAAGAAGGGTTTCTTTACTGAGGGTGTGGTAAAACACTGGAACAGGCTTCCTAGAGAGTCTGTCTGTGTTTGAGGCATTTGGATAATGCCCTTAGCAGCATACTTTAACTTGGTCAGCCCTTTATAAGTCCGGCAGTCAGATTAGATGATTTTTAGATCCCCTCCAACCGAAATATCTATTCTCTTCTCTTCTCTTCTCTTCTCTTCTCTTCTCTTCTCTTCTCTTCTCTTCTCTTCTCTTCTCTTCTCTTCTCTTCTCTTCTCTTCTCTTCTCTTCTCTTCTCTTCTCTTCTCTTCTCTTCTCTTCTCTTCTCTTCTCTTCTCTTCTCTTCTCTTCTCTTCTCTTCTCTTCTCTTCTCTTCTCTTCTCTTCTCTTCTCTTCTCTTCTCTTCTCTCTCTCTCCTCCCCCCCCCCCCCCCTCCTCCTCCTCTCTCTCTCTCTTCTCTTCTCTTCTCTTCTCTTCTCTTCTCTTCTCTTCTCTTCTCTTCTCTTCTCTTCTCTTCTCTTCTCTTCTATTCCATTCCATTCCATTCCATTCCATTCCATTCCATTCCATTCCATTCCATTCTATTCCATTCCATTCCATTCTATTCCATTCTATTCTATTCTATTCTATTCTATTCTATTCTATTCTATTCTATTCTATTCTAATTTCTATTTCTATTTCTATTTCTATTTCTATTTCTATTTCTATTTCTATTTCTATTTCTATTTCTATTTCTATTTCGATTCTACATATATATCAAATCTATATTTTGAAATCCATTCAATGGGTGGATCAGTCTCTGTTTTCTTAAAATGGTGAATCCTAAAATCTGCTACTGATTCCAGAAAGATTTGGATCAAGTCCTGTAGGAATACACTGTATTAGCAAATGGCAGTGTTGGCCCACTGTGGGTCCTTTTCCCCCATGCATTTGTTTAATGTGAGTTTTTTTCCATTAGAAGGACCAAAGTAAGAAAAACACCTAACAGCCAACAGAGACCTTTTCAGATTTCTTTGCAGAGGTGACAGAAATACCATTTCCTCTTTTAATCTCTGCACAGTGTGACCTTGAGAACAAAGTGTGGTAGTGGTTTTTACACGGGGTCTGACCCTACATCTCCCAACAGTGCCAGGAGCTCTCTTGCTGCCTGTTCTCCAGCTGTCCAATACCTGATACCTGCCTGCCTCTTTCTTTGCCATCAGGAACCTTGTCAGGAGAAAAATAACAACTCACAGCAGCACCTGTCTTACAAAGCCCTAAATCTCTGCAACTGAGATGTCTCAGAGTCTGTGATCTCTGAAAAGCTGAACAGGCATTGTTAAAAACTAACCAAACTCGTTATAAACTACTAGTTTGATATTCAGCTGCTTTGAGGAGTGTGTTATTGACGTTGGAAGGTCTCTGCATTTTGCAAATCTCACAAAGTATTTCTGAGTCCCACTATATGCTTACAAATCTCAAAACAGTTTCACCAATTAAGTCAATGAATCCCGAATGAAAAACTCAAACACTTTCACTTGCAAATCCTGACTTTCTTTCTACAATTCGAGGATAAGAAGGGATTTACAGAACCTGTACTGTCAAGTACTGAAGCAATTTTGATTCTCAATATGCCTTGTGGCTATGTTTGAAAGAATGAGCAAGCAAAAGTTGCTGACATGATGTCAAAAATCTAAAGGGTAAAATTCTTCCAGATGAAAGGAAAAGAAACCGAGAAGGAAGCCAAATACTACGCATGAGGATTTTTTCCTCACAATAATGTACTCTTCTTGGTTAGGTCCAGATCAAGGAATAATATATAGATCTCCTTAAAGCTGCTAAAACCAATGCTGTTTTCCCCTACAAATTGGAGCAGCATAGATTAGAATATATTATAATAGAATAGTTGCAGTTGGAAGGGATCTGTAACAGTCATGT
This sequence comes from Acridotheres tristis, assembly GCA_037013685.1. Taxonomy (NCBI): domain Eukaryota; kingdom Metazoa; phylum Chordata; class Aves; order Passeriformes; family Sturnidae; genus Acridotheres; species Acridotheres tristis. The sequence continues at coordinate 4,685,010 of CM072885.1, forward strand.
AATACAACTGCCTGGCCACTTTAGGGCTGACCAAATGTTTAAATTTATTGTTGTTAAGGGCAGTGCCTCTCAAACTTAGCAGAAGGGATGTTAAGCACCATAGCTTGGGGTGTTTTTGTTCTAAGTCTCTGAGACATAGTCTCAAAGAATCTCTAAATATGAATCTTGAATTGCAGAAGATTTATTTTCCCCAAGTTATCACTAATTTGAATGACATTAGTATGCAGCATTCAGTTCACTTTTAGACTCGATTATTGCTGTGTATTTTGGTAAATATGTATTTAATTGTGTATACTCCTTGGCCCATTTCAAATCTTTTTATTGCTTAAGTTCTAGAAAATTTTCAAAGCTTTCAATTATTAGACAATTCATAAAAAGGGAAGAAAATTTTGTATCTGTTCTCTTGGAGCTGCCTGAAAATCATGGAAAGATTTTATATCTGCCTAATTTTATGAGTTTAAAGTACAGCTATCCATGTTTTGAGGTATATTCAGTATGGACACATACTACACATTTTAAATTGTGTAATGATGCCACAGATTCCATAGACTGTGTTCAGATGATTTCCTCAACACGTTCAGTCAGAAACTCAGCTGACTTTATATGTTTACATTTAATTTGATAAGTCCATCATATTTTGAACTTAACTGGAAAAATGTACAAATTCTTAAAACAGAGACCTTCAGTATGTTTTTTTTTCTGACCACACCCAATCAACCAGCACAGCTTGAATGATGGATTTCAATGGCAGATTGTAATGGCATGAATGAAGCTCACATCAGAATGCTACCAAGTGTTGAAGAAATGTATTTGGTCACAGATAAACCCTCAAATTATTTATCACATGCTTTACATATAATTTTGAAAACACCAGTCCTTAAGCCATTGGGTTCTGACATGTTGTGGGCACTTTACATTAAATCTAAATCTAGTTTTATTCTCTAGTACTGAAATTTTTACATTTTCCTTTTGTTATTCGCACAGCACTGGACCCTTACCAACGTACACAAAATTTGTGTGATGTAGAGATGGTTTTACCAAAATCCTAAATCCCTGAGAAACATCGACTCTTTTTCCCATGCTCATAGTGGAGATGCTAGCTTATTTTATTGCTAATATTGTGAAGTGAATTATTCTGCCATGTTGTAGTGACATACAGGATGAACCATTCCACAAAACCAAGTCAGTGGGGTGCAGCACTGCTGGTTAACTTTAAGGAATTTGTAGCTATTCAGAATATTTGTTATCACACCTGAAATTCTGTAGGCTATTAGGCAGCAGCGTTTCACACTGGTAGTGCAGAGGGATAGCTCTTAACATTAACTGCTCAAGCAGGGCCATCCCAGAGCACACAGCACAGGTTGTATTCAGACAGTTCTGGAGTATCTCTGGTGAGGGAGACTCCACACCCTCTGGACAATCTGTTCCAGTGCTTGGCCACTGCCCAGGACAGAAATTCTTCCTCATGTTCAGGTGGAACTTCCTGGGCATCAGTTTCTGCCCTTTGTGTCTCATCCTATTCCTTGTCACCACTGAGCAGAGCCTGGACCCATCCTCTGACCCCTCCCTTTAGATACTGGCAGGCATTGATGAGATCCCCTCTCAGCTGTCTCCTAGGTCCGAACACACCCAGCTGCCTCTCTCCTTCCTCATAAGAGATGCTCTTGTTCCTTCCTCATCTTTCTCACCCTCTGCTGGAGCTGCTCCAGGAGTTCCATGTCTCTCCTGTTCTGAGGAGCCCAGAACTGGACACAGCACTCCAGATGCAGCCTCACTAAGGGCTGGACTGGGGGGGGCAGGATCGAAGCATAAACTTTCAAAAGAAATCAATTTAATTTCCTTATACTCCATCACCTACCAATTTGATAAATCTTAAAAATATTCCTTCAGGGAAGAGAGTAATTTACTCTTGTAAAAGCATTTAGTTCCTGGTATTACACAATAATCTTCAGGCAGTCTTAACAAGATTAAATAAATTTTATTTTTAATAATGAATGACTAAGTACTAACATGGCAAAATCAAGGTAACTGATGTATTATTCAAGTACATGGTTTACAGCCATTTGAAGCCCATCAGCTTATTGATCTTATCTAGTTCAATAGCTTTGGATCAAACTACAGTATTTACAGGAGCTTTTATTTGCCAGGCACTTAGAAACAAGTTCAGATAAGAATTTGCAAGTGCCACGAATGTTCAGCCTACTGATAAATTTAAGTGTACAGACAATGCATAAATAAACATTTATAGGTCAATGTTTATCATGTTGCATAAAGCAACTTTGTACAATTTTCTGTTAATAGATTTTTCATCACAGCTATACCATTTAAAAAATGCTTTTACTTACTGCCTAATATCCAAACCGGCAGGGAATTAAACAGCAGTAGCAAAACAAAATGTTATTTGATTAGAGCAAATTATTTTCTAAGAATGTTTTCATGTTGCTGCAGTGTTCCTACTGGTGTAATATTATGCCTAAAATATAAGACTGAACTAAGAATTTTACTGAGCAGCATTAGATGGCAGTCTTGGATGTGTTGTACAATGAGCATCTAATGTGCCAAAATTCAGAGAAATGGTATGCTGGATTAAAAGCTGCTTCTGCAGTTGTATTTGGCATCCTTGTTTAAATGGGTTTAGATCCCATAACTTCTCTCATCTGTCACAATAATAAAGCTCTGGTCTGAATAGCACAAAAGGAAGTATTAGAAAAGAAATCTTGAGGCGCACTGAAAAAATTATTCTTTAGAATAATAAGGATACTTTACTATTATTATTGTTATTATTGTTATTATTATTGGTACTGTTATTTAAGTAAATGTCAGTAGGTACTTTTCATGGGCTTTTCTCTCATTTTCTTTACTTTTGCAAAGAGAGGGATATTCTTTTCAGGCCTTCAGAAACTTTTCTGCTACAAACCCTTAGAAAACCCTATAAATATTGGTTGTGTTGCTTCAGCCCATAGAAACAGGTTGTTTCCTTTAAAGTTATTTCCTTCAAAGTTGTTAATAGCCCCCAGTCCTATCACAGAACAAAAAGACATTCACAATACAGATTAAGGCATGGAAGGCAGCCTCACTCTGCATTTCTGTGTGTGTGGACTCCTCCAATTACAGCTGCTGCCAATGTCTTTAGCATCTGGTCATCACATATGGTTTCTGGTCCTGGATCTTTTTTCTTGGCTGGTGCCCTTGCAATAGGGATTTTGAAAACTGGTGGACTGTCAAGCTTAGATTCTGGAATTTGGTTGTGCATACAGTGTGTTCAGGACTCGCAGTAGTGATGTTCACCTGCTCTGCCCATTCTTTGATGTAATTAAAGCTCAGTGTGTGGATCATCCATTCATTTTCCATAATTTTCATTTACATTAGTTTCCTGCAAAATACTGTTTCTAGAAAATGCTATCAAGAACAGAGTTTTGTGATGTGACTACAGAGGTCATATTTATGGGTCTAGAGGAAATAGGTGTCAGATTGTCACCACCAGTTAGGGACTCAATGCTTTGTGCAGTCATGGAATCATGAAATTATCTGGATTAGAAAAGACCTTAAAGATTGTCTAGTACCAATCCCCTGCAATGGGCAGGGAACAAATACAAATCAGAAGTAAGGTTTTAAAGTGAATCTCATCATGCACAGGTTTAACAGTGGTGTCCAACTGAATGACCTAGACACTCCATGGATGAAATTCAAGTGGAGAATGAGCTCCACCTCACACCTGATGTGTTCAAACTTCTGTCCTTTGGATCAGGCTCAATATACATAGCACAGCGTTGACTGCACAAGTAAAAGATGAGAAAAAATATTGCAAATTTATCACAATGAACCTGGTTCACTTAGAAAAAAAATAAAAAGAGCTAAACCTATATCTGGTCCCAAAAAATGTATGTATTTTATTATTGTTGCATTAGCATTTAAAACTATAATATCTCCTGACACCTATGTAGAGCTCATTAAGTCTCACAGTGCTTTACAAAACAGATTTCTGTCATTATTTCTACCATTCTTATTACTTCTACCAAAAACAGGCACAGGAAAGATTAAGTGACTTCAGAAAAGTGTCCTTGTAGGTCTCTATTAGAGACCACAATAAACCCAAAACCAGTGCAATTACAACCCACTGCACTGCCTGCTAGGCTACAATCTCTTTTGGCCCAACCCATTTGTCTTGGCTACCCAATAGAAAATTCAATATTATTGACATTTATTGATTTTTCATATTAGTTGAGTAAATATTATTTGTATGGGGCAATCTGTGATGTTACAAATCACAGTGTAAATCTGCATAAAGAAACCCAAATCCAGCTGCATCCTGGAAGTGTAAAATCATGGGGTAATTTGGGTTGGACAGGTCCTTTAAAGTTCAGCTGGTACAAGTCCTTTGTAGTGAGCAGGGACATCTTCAACTAATTCAGTCTGCTCAGAGTTTTTTCTGACCTGACCTTGAATATTTCTAGTGAAGATTGAGGCAAAAATATTGTTGAGTACCTCAACATTCTTCTTATCTGCTGTTACCAGTTTTCCAGGCTTGTTCTTCAGGGAGGAGCACTTTGTTTGGCCTTCCTGTTCTGGCTGACATACCATTAGAAGCCCTTTTTATTATTCTTGGCATGCCTTGCCAACTTCAGCTCCAGTACTACATGTTTTTCAAACAGGATGGTTTTTTTTGTTAACTTGTCAAAGAAATTCATAGTATCGCTGCAACTCTATGGTTTTCTGAATTTTCTTTGGTTTGTTTATTTTTCCTTTTTTGTGTTATTCTCCTCCTTACTATATTATCAAATAGTTGCATGTATTTGTCATGTTCCAGTGCTCTGCAATGGTTGATACAAACTGCACTTTAGAATATTTTGCCATGGATACAAAAATAAATAAAATACTTCAGCTCTGAAATAAAACATTTTCAGAGCACCTGCTCATTATGAAAATAAAGGTAAGTCTCTTTCTAGGACAGTCAATTTTCAAATAACTGAAAATCCTGGATTGCATGAAAAACAACATCTAATTTTAGTGATTTTCATGTGATTTTAGGCATATATAAAAATGATAAGGGAAGCTGAGAAGGGGAAATTCTTGGTCACTGAAACAGCAATTAGGTCAATGTGAGAATAGAGGAGAACTGGACAATAGAAAAGGAGATCAGAAAACATACAAGCCTAGAAGGTGCCAACACACTATGCAGTAACAGTATTTTTGTGCTGACTGAACAGTAGTTTAAAGAAGATTTCTGTTAAAACAGAAATTTAACTTTCTTTCACATGTGGCTTTACTGTCCCATACAGATGTGCTACACTTAACTTTAATTAATTATTTTAATTAAATTTAATTAATTAATTAATTACTTTATTTTGCTTTTAGGTTTCTGATTTAAGCTTGCTGGAGGGATCATGTAAAAATAAATAAATAGCATTCTTGTCTAAATTTTACACATGTAAAAAAACTCCTCAAGGAGCAAGGAGAGGAAATTATTTTCCCTTTCCTACACCCAATCCACTGTCCAAGTCATGTTTCTCATAACTTTAACTACCTTCATGGATAAAGAAGCACATAAGAAAATGTTCATAATCCCTCCATTATAGTCTATGTCTATGTAGGAGGAGCATCTGGCTCAAATTACTGATTTGTTTTTGGGTACAGGAGAAACATAAAGTGGTGTTGTCAGTTTTAACATTTGATGTGCAAATTTGCCGAAACCCATTTATTGTGTATAGACAAAATAAAAGATTTCTGGGCATGACTGGTCTTATTGTAAAGCAGACTTTTACATCAGATGGGTTGAATCAGATTCTTAAAGTTCCTTTTTGCCCACTTTTATTAGCAGCAATGTTTGGTTGTCTCAAACCCAAAACCTGCATGACAGTTGATGTGCAATGAGATTAATTCCACACATGAGTGACCTAACCCTGGAGCTACAGTGGGATAACATGGCTATTTTTGGACCAAAATATATCCATGATGCACCCAAAGCTTTTTTACCAGTAGAAATTGGTGTATTCTCACAAAGGAAATTTTAGTTTTAATGAACTTCCCAATGTATTTTTTTCTTTTTTAATTTGATCAAAAGAATTGTTGAACAGATTTTCCAACAAGTATGAAAACACAGGACTGACTCATCCTCAATAGAATTCTGTCTTCACTGTATAATATTCACTCTAATTCTGTGTGTTCTGTATAACTGTGAGGAGGATGGCATAGTCCTATATTGAGATATGAATGAAGAATATTCACATACATAGATACAATTGTGTTAGGGTAGAACACACATTTTATTCCACTGATTACAAATTTTCAACAAATAGATATATTTAGAGAAATAAAATATATTTTTTCCCTTTAAAAAGCAACCATTAATAAAAAGATAAATTAGTTTGTTTTCAGCTATTACTGAAATATTTTGCTTTCTGGTTGATGATATCCTTCAACAGCTGAAAATTCATAGGAAAAGAGATTGGGGGGGGGAAAGTAGCTCCTAAGTTGTAGCTATTTTTATATTTTTTAAACTCTCTTTATAACAATTTTGATTAAGTATAAATATAGTAACTCTCTCTTTAAACTCTTCCAAGCCTTGGTAGTGCCCTGAAATTCTGTGGAAATGTCCATACTTTATACTTTTCAAAACACAAATAAACTGAATTAGAACACAAAAATTACTCCATATTATATAAGAGGAAGATTAAAACGTTAAACTAACAATTTAAGTTATCCTCAGTTGACAAATTAGACCATAAAATGGTGAAAATTGAGCTTTACCTCAAAAGGACCCAAATCAGATTCAAAGGTCCATGAGCCCCAGGCAATGGAGCATCTGAAATTTAAATGCTGTCCAAATAGTGTCTTTTTATTTGTTTGTTTCTTTGTCCTGTTGTAATCCAATGCCTATAGATGCCTATAGGCTACAGCAAAGGTCTGTACGCTCCTGTTTTCACTCTGATTTTGAACCAGGTAAATCTCATACTTAAATATCTCGGGGGAAAAAAAAAAAAAAAAAAACAACAACTGGTTAGGAGAGAAGGAAAGCCCGTGTAAACACAACATAGTCTTAGATAATCCCCACAGATATGCTAAAGGCTTCCAGATTCATGAACAATAGAATTTTGTAACAATTTTTCATTTGCATTGTATAAACTGCAATCTTTGCTTTGCTGGCAGAAACACTTTGTATTCATGAACTATGTTTAGTTTAGTACTGCTTAGAATTTCCTTTTTCCCTCTAAATGCCAATAGAATAAAAAGACAAAGCAGCAGTGTTAGGCTAAAATAACACAACAGACAAGTTTTATTTTAATTACTCCTCTCTTTGCTAGGCATTATGTTTCCCCACCCAGCTACTTTCTGACTGTTTTACTTTGTACAGTCTCGTGGAGCAGCCAGAACAGCCACTGATATTTCAACGTGGTTCATAGTGGAAAATGAAAGATTATATATAAAACAACAGCAGTGTACTTTTCAGGGATGAGGCAAACAGTTTTAGGTTCAATTCTTGTTCATAATGAGTTTTAAGATGTAAAATAAAAACTCATGAGTATAACAGGTTCGTGAAAATATAAAACAATTTTCCAGTTTCGTGTAAGCCAAAAGATACTTTTTTAAATTGATGTTCTGATAAATTTGGAACAGGTGCTTAAAACGTATTATGACTGTGCTTGAAATGCCACCATTAATTTCTCCTTTGAAAGCACAACATAAATGTTTGCAGGGAAAAAATTCTCTGTGTTTGGCAGGCTTAGTGTTTTCACACTGATATTCTCTAACTTGAGGACCCCAAATTGGATATCAAATTTCATAAGTCCTGAAGCTGAAGAATCTGGAATATTTGAAAATGCTAAACAATTCCAGCTCTTGCTGACTCACCTGAGAGTGCCTGTGTGAGCAAGCACCTCACACAGGAGAGTGGGAGCCACCCAAGCATCTCCATCTGCCACCAAACACTGAATGTGCTTCAAAACCTGGCTGGTACAGAAAAATAATGGTGAAGATGTGGCAACAAGACTCGAACTCTGACCAGAACTGAATGTCAAACTCAAGCTTTAATGCAAGGGACCTATTTGTTATTAATTCGGTAGCATTTTAAACACCCTGATGGCACCTTACTTTATATCAGATGCATGCTTCAAATGTTTTGTGATTTTAAGTAGTACATTGGTAAGGCTGGATCTACTCCTATCTTGCTTGAAACGTGTATTCCACTGAAGAGCACAGATCTGTTATTGATGATGGTGAGCAGAAAAGTGTGAAGAACAGGTTATTTCTGCTAATAAGAATATCTCATTCAACATAAATCACTTGGCTTTGTTTTGTTTTGGTCGAAATTATTTTCCCAAGTCTATTCAAATATCAAGACATTCATGTTGACCTTTATTTTTTGGCAAATAATTTAGTGTGTTGGCTAAATCTGATCCTGTTTGGAAATTGCCTTCAATCCTCTATTTGCAGTGCATTTTAATTCACCTCCCAATAAGCTATTTACTCTTCTGAAACTCAGGGCACCAAAAGTAATAAAAAAGATGATAGAGTAATGCCCACAGGTGGAACTGCAAAATAGTTAGGCTGTATTTGAGTCAGATATATACCTATTTTATAACAAAAACCCCTCTTATTGCATATAAATCTGTGACAGAGAAGACTTAATGAACATAATACCTTGGAAAATTGTTTACAAATCTTTTGAGTCCACTGTGAGTAATGTTATGTCAAAGGTGAATTTAAGCAGTGAGGCGGAAAAGTAACAAATAATAAAGGGGGTAAGATGATATTTTCTGGAACGTTTTTCATATGCATACACACATACACAGTTTCAACATTCGCTGCAGAAGACTGCAGGTAACGAACTGATTTTTAGACACAACTTCCAAGAGCAGTAAGTTGAGTAAAGTCACATAGGAAACTAAGAATAGAAATGTGAATAAGGTGTTCCTCTCCTCCATTCAAGCCTTGAAGTCTCCATTTTGGCTTTCAAGGTAAAACTAACACTCATGTAATTATAGTCTTCCTAGAATGTGAAGCTAATGGAGCTTGGAGATTGGTCTCCCAGACCTCGGAATTGAGGCTGTAATGCCAGACTGTCAGCTTGTCTAACAACCCCTTTTCAGATCCACAGTGAAGATAACATCATAGATGGGGAGAACAAAAATATCATGATGCCTTTGCAGACTTGGGTGCTACAGTCCAGTGTTTGATTGGCAATGGAATATTTTAGAATTTGGCAAGACAGTGTTTTTCTAAGTTTCAGCAGGCATACCTTGATCCTATTGCCCATGTAATTAAAAAGGTGTTATAATACCTTAACAGCTGTCTCACATGTTCATTATTCATTTAACATTACACCTACCCCAGTACTTTATCCCCGACAGAAAGCAAGTTCCTGTTGGAAAAATGCTGAAGTGTAGGTTGAGTGACAAGCAGGAGCTTTTGCTATTGAGTGACCTCTTGACACTCAGTAATGAAACCAGTCTTCAATGTTTGTACAAAAAGAACATTCAATTTTCTGGGAAATGTCAGTATGATTATTTTATTTTCATCTCTTTAATTTTTTTTTTATTTTTATTTTGCCCAAGGTTTATCATCACTTAACTCCAATGTATACATCAGTTGCATTTTCAAATAACAATGAACAATTCTGAAAAAAACAATATTGAAGGGCTGACATTTTTTCTTATCTTTTGAATGATTTTTCTTGCAGATAAGAATGGGGAGAAAGGAAGTTAGGAAAACGCATGCAAACAATAAATATGCCTCTCTAGTAGTTGTAAACTGACATTTTGCATATGAGGAATGCCTAGCTGTGTGTGCTATTAGGTGAAGGAACCCATCCTTGCAGCTCACAGGGGAAATCACGAATGTGTGGGACCACAGCATTAAGGCTGTGCTCAAACACAAACAACAAAACAACCCTGCTGCTCAAGATGTACATAGAGATAGGAAAATGGAATTAGTCCCTAGTGGAAGTGGTGATTTTAGGAATGATTTCTAGGGACTCTTTAGCCACTCTTTGGGAATCTAATCATGAGGGTTAGAGCCTGCTCAAAGTAGGGGCTTTTTGGTGTGACTGCTGAACTGAGAAAGGGGAGGGGAGAGAAAACAGAGTAGTAAAATCTATGTTTAGTTTAGATTTCCTGCTTCCCATTGAAGAAAAATCTGAAATATATAACTGCTCTGTAAAAAAAAAAAATTCACTAAGGTACTTGAAGAAATGAAAGCTAAATGAAGTCTTGATTCATCATGGTCTGCTGGCAAAGGCAGTCTCCCTGGTGACAGAAACAGTGAGTCCAAATTTCCATCAAGGAGATGAAGGAAACATCTCAAGCGTCCTGTCTGAGTGTCCACTATGTTGTATTTTGTGCACTTGTGGGAAGATTTTATCCTTTTTGGTTTCACCTATGGCTGGTGTCCTACTATGTGCAAATTAAATGTTCATTAGCATTGAAACTAAAAAAACAGGTGTCCCACTTCTAGAGCACATGTCCTGATTACCCTGATAAGGACCAATTCTCTTTGTCTCCAAAGACTTTTAAACATTTAATGCAAAGTAGAACAGCACTAGTGGGAAGAACTGAGGAAGAATGACGTCTGAGCATCCTTGTGTCAAGTTCAGTCTTCTGCAGAGCCAGACACCTGTATTCCAGCCTATTTTTCCAGGGGAATGTGAGGATTTTAATAAAATGGAGCAATGTCAGCAGGAGACCCTAAACACATCCCTCCTTAGAATAGTTTTTTACGTAATATCTATAGGATGTGCTCATTGAAGTGTCTTTGGATGGGGGGATATTTGCACTGAGACACATCATTGGAAAAGTTCAATAAGCAAATGGATTCAATCCTGTGCCATCTGCTCTGGGATGACCCTGCTTCAGCAGGGAGGTGGGATTAGATGATCCCCTGAGGTCCCTTCCAACCTGACCCATCCTGCAATTCTGTGACTCGGGTGACTTCTCAGTTCTCCAAATCACAACAACATGGACTGAGGCCTTTCATTGCCTGTCTCCCTTGATTACTCAGAGTTTGTACTTGTAGACAAGATGTTGAAGATGAATCTGTGTAGGAAACATACACTCATGAAGCCCACAGCCACTACTTCGTCCACTGAGTTTCATCCAAATGTCTTACTCATCTTTCCTTCTGTGTGGCATCACTCAAAACTGACTGGAAAATCGTACCTCACACCCACACACTTTGGAGGTCTGTCCAGTCCCAAGACATTTCTGGTATTTTGAACAGTTTCCTGCTTTTGACCAGAGGTCATCTTGCCTGATATTTCCTTAATATTGCAGTATACCTGAAGTTCAGTGTAACAAGAGCTGGAACAAAGAAACTTAAACTGAAGAAAATGACAACAGGCTATTTCTTGCAGTGTATTGTGTCAAAGCAAGGGATAATGGAAAGTGAATGAAGTAACCAAAACATAACAAAGGAGACTTATAATTGCTGAATAAACAACCTCCCTGCCTTGAGATTTGGGTAAGGAAATAAATATGCTTCCAGTGGGAAAAGTATCCTTCCTAGTTCTGTGTTAATGACACCCAAGAGCAAATAGATAAGTGTGTTCAGTGTTTAATTCAATTTAATTTAAAGCTTGGCCACTGCTATAATCCTTATGAGAAGTATCACATTAGCTGGAAAACATTGTAGGCTCAAAATTATATGCATATATTTGTTTGTAAGAAAAAATGGATTCAACTGGATGGTAAACCAGGACCTGGTAGACAGCTACAGCAATTTTTTGTTTATTTCTCTGTGTTTCAGAAATAATACAGTGCCTTTACAGTACAACCTGAATCAATGGAATCGGAGGGAATGTGACTAATAACTTCAGCACACAGAGAAATTCTCCATTAAGGGTTGATTAAAACTCATTCAAATTACAAAACTCTTGTTAGCACCAAGTTTCACGCTGTCAGCAAATTGGTTGGGAAAATGCCCTTCGTTTCATTGTGATATTTCAATGTATTTCACAGAGAGACAATCAGAGAAGTACTCATGCATTCATCACAAACTGAGATTCTCAGCAATCCAAAGGGTTGTGTGGTGCTTGCTTTTGATGTGAAGCACACTTCACAAACAGGAGCAAGCAGCACAAGTCCAGGCCACACAAGTACAAATGCTATGATTTCACACTGTCACCTCAGATTGTCTTGCTGCATCTTGCTAGTCAGGGTAAAGGAAATAGAAGGTGTACAGAAATGCTGTTTTCTTTTGCACAGGGAAGGTATAGTCCAGGCAAGACTGCATATCATAGATTCATAATTTTAATTATTCCCACAATCCTCAGTGGCTGACACTTCTATTGACCCTCAGTTAAGAGGGAAAAAAGCCGATTTCAATCCTGTGAGGCATTAAAAATTCAGAAATATCTATTGCAATCTTGAAATGCCTTTCTACCATTTCATCTTTCCTATTTTTCTGACAAAGTTTTTAATCTTGTAAAGGTTTATTTTTCGCACCTTAATTGATCTTCACTAAATCAATATATTTCCAATTCTGTCAGTCTTTCCTCACAGGACAGGTGATCCCCTTCACCTGCTGTAGTTCACATACAGAATGAACATGTTTATAATCCATGAGTCACCCTCAGACACCCACGCCATGTGCTTTTAGTTTTGCTCATGTTTATCATTGTAATACCTCATTGTGGAAGATTACAAAGCCATTGCAGCACCTAAGAAATTACTTTCTTCAATCCTAAATACTTGATTAAATTCTGAAGATCGAGTTAGAATTAGCTGCAAATTTGGGCCAGGATGCTCCACGAGATCAAATTGAGATTTAATTGAAAGCTACTGGCACAGCACAAATTATAGGCATTCACCTCTTGATGTAACCCTTCTAGTGTATAATTATTTAAAATAAATTTGAGAGTTCATATTGTTTAACCATTGCCATACTAGTCAAAGCTGCCTTGAGATGTAAGAGAAGAAATGGCACACTGAGAACTTAATATCAAACAGAATGATATTGTCTTTCTCCTGGAATCACAGATTATAAAGAAACACAGTTATGAAAGAATAAATAGTCAAAAAAATAAAGATCCTTCCCTGCTGCAGATGGATACAGAGACCTTCATAGGATTCTAAACACTTACCTTTCTGTGGGAGAGGGGAAATGGAAAATGGGAAATAGAAAGAGCAATTCTGTTCTTTGTTTTCCTTAATTCCAAGAAATACCTGAGGCTCTGATGTTCCCTGTGCTAATATGCACAGATGACTTCACAATCCAGTATTGTCAGTATTAGAATCAATAAATCAGGATGCAGCTCCTACTAAATGTATTATTCCCTGCTATACTCCTGCAATAGAGAAAAAAACCAATTTTATGATGTCCTTACCAAACTACCTACAGTTCCTTAATAGCCCCTGTGCCTAAGACCATTGTGCTTTTTTTAGTTTGAAAAATCCACTAGGTTATCATGACATATTGAAAAAGTTCAATTTATTGATAGAATTGTTCTCTAAATTTTACCCCACAAAAATCCTAAAAAGAGATAAGTCATGGATAAATTATATTTAATTAAAAAAAAAAAGGTATTTTTTATTTTGTAAATTTGTTCTTGCACAAGTTTTTTTACTAAACAATATATTTTAAGATTTGGCCCTAATATTTGTAGCATTTTGGACTTAAATGGTCCTCAACTCAAAGCTCGTGTGCTTTATTAAACTAAGTCACTGTTTATACATGCAGACTATCCTTTGAGCCAGTGACTGCCTCTGTGCAGTGAATTATGAGCTGGTGATTTCAGTTCTTTTACATCTGTTGGAACAAATTTTGTTTGCTAAATATAGTTTCTATGCCATCCCTTAAATGCAAGATGAAAACTGTATCACTGCAAGTTAGAAATAATAAAGAGGATCCAGGCTCTGCTGTCAAACTGGAGTTCATAATTCAAAATTACATGATGAAGAAAGAATGGAAGGAGGAGTACACAATTCCCTGAGAGAGCAAAGTTGGGTTGCACCTGTGAGAAGCTGGTCTCAGCAGCAAAGCCACTCTTTTGGGTTGGCATGTCAAGGTTTTGCCAATGGCAGGGCAGGCAGGGCTGCAAAGGAGGTTTCTGAGAAACTCTCCTGTGTCCTACAGACCCAATGCAAGACAGACCCAAAGCTCCACTCCCCACCTCCCTGCACTGCTGTGGGAGAAGAGGAGGTAAAGAATTCAGGAAAAAAGTTAAACCCATTTGGAAGGAAGGGGTAGAGGGAAGATGTTTTAAGATTAGCTTTTATTTTCCAGTATCTTGCTCTGATTTGATTAGTAATACATTAAATTATTTTAAATTATTTTCCCAAGTCTGTTCTGCCTATGACAGTAATTGCTGAGTGATCCCTCCCTGTCCCTACCTCGACCAACAAACCTTTTAGTATATCTTCTCTCCCATTTTGAGCTAAGGAGGGGGGTGACAGAGTAGTTTTGGGGGGCACCTGGCATCCAGCCAAGGTCAACCCATCACGGTCACACCACAATATTGCCAGGAGAGAAGCTGAAAGGAAACTAAAGATGTGCACTTTGACTTCAGAAACCTTGAAAACCTAATACCACAGAAAAACACATCATTATACTTACATATATTAAAAAAAAAAGCCTGAAAAAATACTGAATTACAATCTCCAGGTAAATTCCATAAATTTAGAAAGCAGGACTTGTATGATTGTTGAGCAAACAAACCCTCAGTCCTTGCTAAGGCAGTTGGATATGGACAGAAATCAGCAGAAGTGCCAAAGAGCTGCTGTGATTTCTTCTGCCCCTTAGAGCAGCAGTGTGGTGCTAAATCAGGAAAAGCCACCCAGATTACACAGGGAGAAGTGAGACAGACCTGCAGCACCCACCTTAGGAGTGGGCAAACACCACTGATTTGGGTTTGCTCTCAATTACACCACTCCTAAGATGAGCAGGACATTTATGAGTGCCTACCCAGGCCATTACTGCTGTGCATGAATTCTGTGACAGCCCATAATGGAGATGTGAGGTGAATGCAAGAAATGCTCTCTAATGAAAATGGAATTAGATTCTGTTAAGCCTCTGCCAGCACCAATCTGGAAAATATTTAGAGAAATAATGAATTATAATTTAAAAAAACCCAATTTTCTTCTAATGAAACAAAATTTAAGCTGGCACTGCTGTGTAGGAAAATAAGGCGTAGGAGTGTCAGCACCAGGACAGCTCAGTGCTTTGGGCAGGAGCAGGATCAGTCATTGAGTTCAGTCAGGCTGCTCACACCCACACCCCAAGAAGGATGCAGAGGTGAGAGGATGGACCAGCCCCAGTGAGGAGAGGCTGCAAAGTGCTCAGGGCAGGGCTGGCTGCTCACAGGCTGAGCCTGCTGCCTCAGCTTTGCTACCAACCCTTCCCTGTGCTGTTAATCAAACCTTTCTCTCTCCCCTTTTCTATCCTAAAGGTGCTCAGAGTTAGAGACTGCTAGATTCAATCATCAGAGTCTGTGTAGTCACACAAAAGTCAGAGAAATGTCATTTTAGCAAGGTTTTGGAGCTTGTAATATCCTTTAAGAATGAGCAGAGCAATCATGGTGGGTCCCTTATGTCCTTACTCCATGAAGAGCTGAGCTGCTCCAGTTTTTGTCCTATTTATTTAATTTGTCACTTAAAATATGGGGATGGAGAACACAGGCACTCTTCTGTCCTTACACTACTGTAGTGTAACACAGCCTTAATCCTAAATAAATCATTTATATATGAAAGTAGATGTAGGACTTACTATTCTAAGTATAGAAAAAAAATTATGTAGATGCCATGAACCACACTGAAGAGTATCTATAGTTTTGTGTTTTTAAATAATTTACATCTCCTATTAATTATCCTCAGAGAAAACTGAATTCTCATTTTTAAACACATTTAATGGTACTTGGCTTTCGACTCTTGGCTCCTCAGGGAGAAAACCATAAATTTAGTAGTATTTGAGTCAGATTTAAGATGGGAATTATCAAGAATGTTATTCTTCTTGCTCACTGACAGAGCCTTGAATTCTTGCAGAGTCTTTGAGTAGAGACTACAGTTCCCACAGAGTTCAGTGATGCAGGGTAAGGCCCTCACACAGCATTTCTGAAACTGAGTTTAAAAGAAAAAAACACATACCCAAAGCACATCCACAAATCCTTGCCTGAATCTCCTGCTTTCCTAAGTAAGTGAATAATACAACTGGAAAAAATAAATTCTTTTTTTGGGAAATGATGATATAAAAGATAGATTCACATAGAAAGAAATGGTTACATCCCATGTTTCTTTTGTCACAGAAACCTATTACCAGAAGACCTGTAATGCAATACATCTCTCTTGGAACTCTGACTATGGCAGCAGAAGAGGAATATAAGTAAAAACACAAATTTTGGTGAGAACTGTGGTAAATCCTACTGAATGATTATAAAAGGAGAATAAAAGGCTTGCAAATTTTAGCAATTTCAATTTAATGTAAGCAGATTGATGAAAAAATGAAACTGTTCTCTACATCTGTGGAGATAATGCAGTCCTGATCCCAGAAGCCTCTGATTCCTCATTTAAATTAAACCAGTCTGGTCTTGGATGTCATTTCACTGTTTGTTTCCAGCACAATGGGAAATGGTCCCCATGGCTCTTGTGTGATGCAGATCAAACTGGAGGGTCTATGAGTGACTCCATCATCCAGATTTCTTTTGGCAGCTCTTGGAAGGTCCCAGTGGAAGTTACCCTGCTGTTTTCAGCCACATCTATACAGCCACACGGAGTGAATATTCCAAATGACTCACCAGTCACAGGGGTTGCAGGCAGAGAGGAGGTTTATGCTGTTTCAACATATAATTTATATTTTTCATAACAGAACTTACGGAATTATCAGTGATGAAGGACAATACTTGAAGTTTGGGAAGACTTTAGGTGAGATATGGCCTTACTTAACTTCTTCATTAATGATCTGAAGGAGAGAGAAGCCATGAGTTAAATATAATCACTACTGTAAGGGTCGGTCCGAAGTTCCCCTCGATTTTGCCTCCCGACCGTCGCAAGGAGACCTCGAGGACCCCCACCCAGGCTGACTCTGAACAATGGTTTACTGGCTGGGCCAGGTGGATGCTCGTGACTGTGTGCTGGTGTATTGTGTTCACTGGACTGTGCTGTTGTGGCACCAACCAGAGACTGTGTTGTACCAACTGAGGACTGCTTGACCGCACCTGTCTCCTGCAGCACCACACAATGGTCCATAAATCTTCCCACCGTTTGGCCAGAAGCCACTCGCTTTGGAGAAGGACTATAAAAGAGCGACCCTCTGGAAAGGACCCTTTGAGATCTCTCCACTGATGAAGACCCCTGAGATCTCCCCACGGACGAGGACTCGTCTATCGGATGACCCGCGAGGACGCCCGTCTCGTCTGTTGGTAGCTATCCTCCCATCCCTTCCTTCTTTCCCCTTTTCCTATCCTATACCTCTCCCCTTTACCGTAACTGAATTGTTGGCATTTGATGAAATGCATTGCTGTTGTTGATTAAACTGATTTTCTGTTGTTGAATAAACTGATTTTGTCCCCTGCATTTTGCCTGTTTGCACCTTTGAGATCAAAAGAACCATCACGACCCCCGCTCTGCATTAATAGCGGATCGTGACAACTACCTCTGTGAAACTGAGAGTTACTGTCAGCTCCAGCAAGGACAGAGTAACAGTGGAAAGGGACCAAAGGACATGAAGATATGATGAGAGAAGATATGATGGGAAAAGATGATTTTCAGGCTCCAGAGAGGGAGAGAAGAAATAATCAAAAATTGCCTGCAATAGAAGAACCACTACAAAATAGGGTTAAAAAGTATAAAATACTTTGCAATATTATGTGTGAAAAAAATAACAATAGTAGTACTAGCAGCAAAATTGAGCAGAGGCATATTTTGCTTAGCTGAGATAGAAATGTTCAAATATCCAAAACTTGAATAGCTTGTGCTTTATAAATGTTATTGTCTGGATAGAGCTGAAGTCTTCCCACCTTCTCTTCCTTTTTTTTTCCTTCCCTCACTCCCTATCTCTCTCCCTACATCATTTCTTCTTTTTCTTTCCTTCCTCCCTTTCTCCTACATAGCCTCCTGATCCTTGGACAGCTTTTTTCCTCCTCCCAACATTAATATATTCTCATTTTCAACATGAAAAATGTGCAATCTACCCTTTCTCTCTCAAGCTGGGGGGTCTGACAAAGGACTTGAGATAGAAAGTGGAACCACTTGGAGAATGCAGTGAAATGTCTCAAAACACTGCCAGAGAAGGAAGTTCCCCTAAGATATGCCAGCACAACAGGAAGGTGCTAAAATTCCAAGCCTAAGCAGAGGAGAAGGTTTGGAATCAGCACAGCAGAGAAGATTCCACTGTGAATTCTGTGGGATCCTGTGATAAGAGCAGATGGCACCAACAGGAAGCCAGGCCTGGTGAGTCAGCTCTGGGTACCCTATCAAAAATTCCCTCTGTGGTGAACTGTGAGAAAGGAAGAAATTCCTTATAGACATCTAAAACAAGCTGTGGGAATGGCACCAGATATCCCTGTGGATATCTGGGACCTGGACTCTATAAAAGTGATACCTCCAGAAGAACACTCTGGGACCTACACCACTGGGAAGGCAAGAAGAAGAGGACCAGTGGGATGCTGTTGGAATCCATGTGGTCATGGTATCTTTATTTAATCTGTCTCCCTGTCACTCTTTTTCTCCTTCCTCACCTCTCCTCTTATTTCTATCTCTCTACCTCACGTTTGCTGTTAAATAAAATCTGTACAATTGACTTTGGCCCGTGATCTTGTTTGCACCTTAATTCTGGTAAAGGCATTTCTCAATAATTAGATCCTTACAGAGGGGTCTCCCTTTTCCCGGGTCAATAGTTTCCTGCCACTCCTGCTGCTGAAGAAGTGGGTAGTGGCATCCCCTCAAGTGCTGCAAGCTGGACTTAACAACAGAATTTAATCTTCAAAGCAACAAATAAAATTGATTGAATCTTTCCCAGGACACATGAGCAGGATTGAACTTCAAGCCAGGTGTCCAGTGAGAAGTCCACTCTGGAAAGCTGCGAGTCCCTTCTAAGTCATGTGCCTCATTATACAAGGGTTTCTGATAATTTTTGGCATCCCTGCTGGGTTTCAATGCCCAATTTTGGGCATCTGAATCCCACCAAAGGAGTAATAAATTATTTCAAGCAGCAAATACAAATACAAATACCATATAAGGGTAGACAGTGGAAGAATTTTAGACACCTTTGTTTTTATATAAATTAAATAGCATCTCCATAGGGGTGTTTTTTTCATTTTTTTTTTCCCTTTTGAACTTCAGTAAATGAATGCTCTCATGTTTTCATTTCATATTTTGATATATTTTGAAACATTATGCCGACTCTTCTTTAAGCCTGTCTTTCCATTAGATTCAACAATCATTGGCTCAGGTCTGTTTGTCTTTAATTCGACCTTGAATATATTTCATGGGATAGATGACAGATGATTATCTCTCAGTAGAACCCACTTAACTGAAGAATATATTTGGCTGAGAAGGTAACTGTGAATATAAGAAAGAGACTCAGAATTTTTGTGAAAAAGACATTCCCAACTATACAGCTTTAAAATATCAGAAATTATCATCTGCAGATAAATTCAGGGGACAGTAAATACAAAAAGATATTTCTAACATTTAAATATAAGCAGCATTTCTTAGTGATTTCTCACTGATTACATCTCATTATGTAAAGCTAGAATTTCCCAGGACAGAATAGAATTAAATTATATACACATGTTCTGGTGTTTCTGTGAGAGAGAAAATCAAGAGCAGTCACTATCAAATTAAACATGAAGTGCTAGAAATTAGGGACATACATATGTATGCAAATAAAACCACAAATACATATACGTATAGACTTTTTAACACTTTTTTTCTTAAAGAAGTTCTCAAAACCAAATGTATTACTCCTCATTCACTCTAATATTGTTGCAGAAGGTCAAATTGTTTAGTAACATTATGTTCAATTACAATGACCGACCCAAAAAATCTGAAAGAAAAATTGAATTGTGCATGCTTTCATCAGTCTAAATCAGTATAAATCTACTATGCTGCATTAAAATTTTATGAAATTAAGATTCCTCTCTTCATAAAAATATACTTAGAAGATTAAAATTCACTTTTAAAGTATCAAATATTTTATTTTTGTTAAAACTGATGCAATATCCTGTTGGACTGGTTTAAAGTAGCAATTGCCAAATTCTTTGGAGCAACTGCTGTTGATCACTGGAAACTTTTTTGCAGGACTGTCTGCAATACTCAAATGTGATTAGAATAATTGAGGAAAAAGTGTGTGACTATGTGTTACATTTCTCTAATTATTTTACAAGGGCAAACCCACAGCATAATTATTACAGGGTGGTTTTCAGAAATAGCTTTATTACTTTTTAATTTCTTCCTGCTGGGAGGACTCCCTGCCATTGGGATTTGTGTTAGGTGGCCTCCAAATTCTGAGTCCAAGAGGTCACCAAGTTCTGTTAAAGAAGAGTTTAAACAACAACAATAAAAAGGTACAAGGTACAAAAGAACAACCAAAGCTGTCAGAATTCTGTGTTATTGATGGTGTGCAGTCTGTTCAAGTCCTGTTAAACTGAACTAAAACAAAATTTGGAGAAAAGATCAAGACCTTTTGGGTCAGATGGGATCCTACCAGGTGGATCTGCATTAGCATTTAGTCCATTGGGGCAAGAGCATATTTTTAAAACTGTGACAGGCACTGTTTTCACAGCAAAGCAGAATTTTCCTCGAGTGTTGGTTTATGGCATTCCTGTGGGAATTTTTAATGAATACTGCTACATTTATAAGACTCAGTCTGAAGCTTCATATCCATGAACAGTTGAAATTAATTGGCAATTTGAAATTGGTTTGTTTGTAAGAAAAACATCAGTGTTTAAAAATAAACCATACCTTTAGTTTTGACTTGCCTAATTTAAATAAACCATTAGCTAAGTTTTTATTTATGTCTCAGTTTCAGGTGCTAAAGCAGATATTTATCACTTGTTTTTAATTTTTTTTTTTTATTTACTTGGCATTTCAGATAATACAGAGGGGGAGTTATTTGTTCTATGTCTTTTTGTTTGTTTTTTAATTTTCATTTACGTTTTTTTCTTTAAATTTGGCATAAAATGTTTAGATATATCTTGAATAATATAACGTATATTCTGAGACTTGTTGTTTACCTCAGTGAGCAAACTCCATCACAATTCAAACACAGAAACACTGCAAAACCAACGGATTCAGTCCATAGTTATCCTCATTTTCTATGTCAGGGAACTTCTACAATGAAGAAAATCAAAATCCTTCCTCTAAGATTTATTAATCCATCAGAAGTTTGTGTTTGAAGGAAGAAACATTATGTTTTAGACACATTTTTAAATTGTTGATTTTGCTGTCTAAATACAGGGTTTGGAGCACTTAAAGTTCTTGTTGATCAAATTTTAGGTCTTATATGTGTAAAAGTTTCTAATAACTCATAAATTGATGAGACTTAGGATCCACCTGCTGCAGCTGAGACATCTTAACAGTGTGTTATATACCTGAGTTTGAGCTTACCCAAGGAAAGGATGTAATGGATAGAAAAAGGGAGCAGTAAAGTATACCCTAGTATTCTAAAACGGGAGATGAGATAGATTTTATGAATCATCCTCTGAAAATGCCTATTTTCATTACTGACTATCAAGAGAGGTCAGGGTGACCCGCTCAGATGTAGTCATTTATTTTTTAGATTTCCAGATATTAGGTGAGATGAACTGCACATTAAATGACTAACATAGATTTTTAACATTTTTTGGATTGACAAAATTCTAAAAATAAGAGTTTTGAATATAAATGTAGCCTTAAAAAATTTCCTGAAAACTTGTTACTGCAGACTGAATAAAATCAACACCTCTGATAATAATAAGTTATTCACTTGGATCAGTACAGCCTATGCAAAACCTGTCAGTATCTAGAATAGCAGAGATGTGGGAATTTATAGAGCTGATTAGTCATTACATACAAACAGTAAAATAAAAGTTGTTATTTTGTTGACTTTTTTATCATGTTTGATATCTGGGTTTTTTTTGGCAGACTATACAAAACTATGAAAATATGGAGGTTGAAACAAATGTTAAATGTACTTCTTCAAGAATAATTGTATTCCTGGAAAAGAAGGGGAATTATAGTTGTACTGAATTAGTGGATTAGGCTGTGTTAGCTCTAGGGTCATAACGTAACTTTCAATATTTACCTCAAATTCTTGCCTTATATTAGTCTGGTATATACTGAATAAGACACCAGTGCAGTTGTGACATTTAACCATCCGTAATGTAATGAATTGGTTCTTTTTAGTCAACTTAGTGGAGGCAATAACTCAAATTTTAAAAGCAGTTTTATAAAGTCCTCCTGAGTTAAAGCCATAGATGCAGATAGTCATGTAATTGTTAAATCAGATCATTTGAGATACTTTGAAAATATTCTTGGGCCACACACCACTGCCTTTACTTGCGCAAGAAAACTACAGTTCTCATACTTTTTTCATTCCACTTGGCAGTGCCAATAAACACATCTTCCCTACAAAACAACTCCATCCTTCTCTCCATGTTAATCTTTTCACTTGGTCACACCATTCCTCAAAAATGAAATTATCAAGTAAACTCCGTGGTGCCAAAATTTCTCATGAAGTATCACTTTTCTTGAGAAGCATAAGGAGGAGAATGGGGAGTGAACACAGGAGTGATGGGTTGTCTTCATGCAGGCATTTCACTCTCAGCAAGCAAATGTCGATTTTCCCCTTTGACGCCCTGAAATTGTGTGAGGCATTTCACAAAGCAAACTTGATTTTTTTTTTTTTTTTGTCTCTAGCTGGAATTCAAGATAAATTCAATATGACACAAAGTCTAAAGACAGACAAGAGTAAAGGTAGAGAAAAAAGGTGAGGAAAATGACAGGAATAATTTACTGACATGATCAAGGAGCTAAGAGGGGCAAGATGTATTCTGTCTGAGCAGCTGAACTTGTGTACCGATTGTAGATAGCAGGAATAACATTTAAGTAGATGTTAAATAAGATTGATATGACACTGGCCCCTGTGGAGAACTTTCACTCTGAATTACTGGCTTTGTCATAGAAGCATACCAAAATCTTTGATTAGAGATCAGCAGGCCAACCTTTGGTGCTGTTCAGAGTGACAGCAGCTCTGATATTTTCATCAAAACTCTTACATGACATATAGCCTCACATGCAACTCCTGGATCAATAAAAACCCACGCTGGTCTCCAGTGGTGATTGAAAGATTCTCTGTGTGAGCTGCTGCTGTGAAAAGCTGTTCAGTGGTGCTGGGGTGGAGAAACAGGCTCAGTGAAGGAGAAATGAGCTGTTCGTTATCAGGTGGATTTGATTCATTATTAGTCATTCCAAAAGCTCATACTCTGAAGACAGGTGGATGCCTAATGTGACAGATTGGCTCCCTTTCTCATTTTGGGTAGAGAAATCATTCCTGGCTTTCACTGTGGCTTTGACACAAACTCTCTTCCTGGGGAAGTGTCCTTTAAAGAAATGAGCAACCTGGTCTAGTGAGAGGTGTCCCAGACAAAGGCAAGGGTTTTGGAACCTGAAGATCTTTCAGATCCCTTCAAACCCAAAGTTTTTGATGATTCCAGTATTCTGTGAAATGTATCTACACTTTGCAAAGTAATCCACAACATCAGAGAACCACACATCCATCTTGAGGTATCCTCCTAAGGAATTTTTATCTTAAAAAACGTTCAGTGACATTTTTCACTTGTATGCTGGAGATCTGCCGACCTACAAGGCAATTTCAGAAGCTTTTAGAGGCTCTCTGTTTCCAGGAGTGTCATGTTCCTTTTGGAATTCAAAACTCGCAGCATTTACAGCCCTAGCAGAAAGGGAAATGTGCAGCTCAGTCTCCAGGTGAGAAGTTTCTCTATGTGAGTGTCATATACGCGTGCATGCAGTGCCACGGTTTGCTGAGGGTCCAGCAGGAGGTTTATTCAGGTTGATGGGGTCAGGAGCAAAGAGCCCCAAACAACACTGTGCACGGGATTAACTACAGAGGAAAATTGGTGGGTTGCTACAAACAATCAACCAGTAGGGAATCCTCAGGGGAGGAGTGGAGGGCAGGGTCTTACACAGTAGAAACCAATGAGGGAAGCAGGGGCAGCAGGATTGGTCACATGGGCCAATGGGGCATGGAGGATTAGGGGTTTTCCAAAGGGGTGGAACAATCGGGGCATGGCCCAAGGTGGGACTGACAGGGAAGGTTCCAGACGATGACAAACAGGACAAAGCAGACGGTGATGACAAAGTAAATGATGGCAGAGATGAACATGACGATGATGAACACGATGAAGAAGACAATGTGGATGACGATGAAGACAATGACAGAAAAGATGATGATGAAGAAGGAAATGATGACATAGATGAAGACAATGATGAAGATGACGATGATGAAGAAGATGATAACGAAGAAGACAATGATGGAGACAAAGAAGAAGATGACAAAGATGACAACTACGAAGAAAATGAAGACGAAAATGATGAAATCAACAACGAAGAAGAAATCTCCCAGGTATTAAAAGATTCTGATATTTCCTTCCTCTCTCGTGCCCAGTGATTCAGGTGTCCAAGCACAGACATGTTTGCTATTTCTGATCCCTCAGTGATCTGCTCTCATCTCCACTTCCCTCCCATTGGCTGCCCTTTGCAAATACTAAGAATGACAGAACACAACTCCAGTTTCCTACACGGACATATTTTGGAAACTGAATTCCACTTTCCAGATAAAGTCAATCTAGCACATGCACAGTAGCTTTCTAGATCTTTCATTGTCCTTCTCTTGATCTTAACTTTTTATATTCAATAAAAACCCTGTAAACAAAGCTCCCTCTGAGCAGATGAGAGCAATTACCCCCTGACACTGACATACAACCATCCCATTAAAAGTGCCCAGAAGGGAATGTGCCCTTTCCTGCTCCAGGGTTACACCATTCACCCTTATCCTTGTAAAATTAAAACTTCTATATTGTTTTCTCATGCTACTGTCTAGCAATTTACTTCTATGTTATATGAATTTTATTTCCTACCCAGAAGCGTAGCAATTTATACTCTTCTTATTAGTATTGAAACTCCCCATGAACCACAATTCAAACTGTTTCTCCAAATTTTTAATGCAACCTTCCACTCTGGTCTCCCCAGGACTCACAACCTCTGCATTTTTCCCTTTCATCAGTTAAGCCCATTGTTCAGATCAACACTGAAAAGGATAATAAGTCTCTGGTTTAGCACACACTTATTTATTGGTGCCCTGCCAGTATTGCAGAGATTCTCTCACCAGAATCCAGTGAGATGTGTTGATCAACGGCTGAAAATTCAAGCCTGACCAAAATAGAGGAAAAGAAGCAAAGAGACATGAAACAAATTGCCTAAAAGTAAACGACAGAGCCTCTTGATGGAGACTAGTATCTAAAATGAAACTTTAGCCGTAAATCAAAGTTCAACCTTAGCACTGCATCAGCTGTCACTTCTTCATTCTTTTATGATGCACTGCTGTGCTGTTGCTGAAGGGAAATTACCCAAAACAGGATTTTACAAAGAATAAAACAGTGCTTAAAGGAAGCTCCAGACCAACTGTGCATCCTTATGAACAAGATCTATTCAACCTCTCATTTCTGGTCTGCACAGGCAGATAAAGTTGAAATAAATATTAAGCAAAGATGAATACTTTGTGTCTATCATAGTTAAGATTGCAAAGCTTCACATACACAGCAAATCAAATACAATGGGTTGCTTTATTTCAGTGTATTTTTCCTCCCTTCTGTACAGTGCTGAACAAGAAAGGTTGCTCCGAGATACATTATTTTGTTGGCAGTAAAGGCTGCCAATGTTATTATGAAATCCTAATTTTCTGAAATTGAAGACGTTTGTAAGATCAGCAAGTCCTTTTTGGTTTATCCATGGAAAAGATATATTCTCCTAAGAGTGACACGTCTTATACTAAAATAAGGCTACCTATGGATTGCAGTAAACACTGCACCTCGCTGATGTCTGCCTGTGTTTCAGTTTGCTTTACTCCATCAAAGTCCTGCTGAATTCTCTCCTGAAATGGGTTTTTCACGGACTATATGTGTTCAAGTTCTGTTGGACAGACTGCAGACAGCCCAACAGGAAGAAGAACCCAGAACACTAGCATCTCCTACCTTTTTTTGGGGTAAGCCATGAACAGGCTGCAGATGCTCTTTTTTTTATTTTTTTAATTTTTTTTTTAATTTTACTTATCTTGTACCACAGGTGATGATGGCACTGGGCATGCAGAGTGAAGTCCTGCAGCACATGTTCCACACGCCTGCTAATTCTCCATGTGGCCAGATTTCCCACCCACATGCAAACTGACTTTCCCCTGAATTTCTGTTCCAAGCATGATGAACTTCTTACACTTCCACATTCAATCTAGAACTTTGTACCAGTGCAACTTCAGGCTTTGCAGGGAAGATGCAGGTGACTCATCAGTCTGAGCAGCACAGGCTGGGATAGTTCTTTCCAAGGGCACAAACCTCTGCCAGGTCTTTATCTGCAGATAAAACCTGGTGTGTAAAGTGTTCTGATTGTACCTCAGAGCCAGCAGCAGTCAGACAGCCCACACAAGGTCTTTTGTTTAAGAATTCTATGAAAGATGAAATGTGTTAATCTAAATGTCTCAGGCTTTTAGGATGAACCTTGGGGTCTCACATCTGGGTAAAATTAGGAGGAGCAGCAGGAAGAAAATTCTATCCAGCAGCTTCTGTGTAAAACCTGGGCCATGACCAGGAGTTATTTGCAATGTACATTCACTCCCACTGTGAAATGGCCTTCAGGTATTCAGCTGTCAAAATACAAATGTGTAGTAGTTACCAGATGGGGAGTGAAAGTAGATGTTCCTCAATATTTCCCATTCTGCACAATAAACATGAGTTAATTCAGAAATGCCTGTGATTTTAATCTGAAAAGGATCACAGAGAAACTAACAACTACATTTATAGAATCCTAGAATGATTTGGATTGGAAGGAGCCTTAGAGATCATCCAGTTCCAGCCGCCTGCCATGGGCAGGGACGGCTTCCACTATCCCAGGTTGCTCCAAGCCCCCATCCAACCTGGCCTTGAGCCCTTTGTAATATTTGATTTTTTTTTTTTTCCCAGAATGGCAGAATTTGGCTTAAATAGGAATAAATATCCTAAACAGGAAAAGGAGATCTGACTTATGTTTTCATGTGCCCTATGCTAGAACCCGACGTCAAAATCTACTACTGGTAGTCCTAATGGACGGGTAAATTCTCTTTTAGTAGAACTAATGGCAGGTGATACATGTGTTTCAGAATAGAACTGTGACAAAAGGTAATGTACTGGAAAGGTCTTGATTTATTAAAAAAGAGGTCAAGACCAGAAATCAGCCTATTGCATAATAATATTTAACAAGCAGTCAGCAAAAAAAGTACCAAGTTATATTTTCCACTATGGCATCTAGATAAGGCAGGTCACAATGAACTCTAGGTCTCATTCCCTTCATTTGCTGATCATCCTGCATTCAAACACTCAAGCAAATTAGACTCCTTCATCATATCCATGCACCATGCTGGCTCTCTGAAGATAATCTGTCAGTTTGGTCTGTTCGTCACTTAAACTATCAGAACTTCCTTAAATCTTATGCCTTTTTGTTGCTATCAGGAGTCAGCAGTGATTTTATTTCTTTTTTCCTTATCACTCTAACACCAAGAAATGCTGGGAAATGTCATCTGTTCTGTCTGCAGGGAAAAGAAATTATAACTGTCAGTCTGCCCTATATTCCAGAAAGCTCTTTTGCACTCCAGAAACAAAGAATCTTCTGGCACTTTGAGAAGCTCTGAGTTGAGAAGGTAAAACGATCAAAAAGATCAATAGGAAGTGTGAAATTCATGGATTTTAGTGAATTGTGATTTCTTTCTTGTGTCACTGCAGGCAGAGAATGACTACAGACACCCAAGGATTTAACTGCACCTTTGGGCATGGATTTGCTATTCAGGGGAGCTGTCCTTGGAAATTCAGGGTGGCAGAAGAGGATGAAGTGAAAGCTCAGGTTTTGTAGCCTTAGTACACTGTAGAAGCCTTTAAGTAAGAGATATCCACTGGCACAAGATGTTAAACACACTTTTCATATTTATCTATGCAGGAGGTGTAGGGAACACTCCCCCATTCCACTTCCTCCTGCTCCCTTTTCAAGCCCATCAAGACCATGGACCTCATGAACCTGAGATCAAGTCTCTCAGGCCCTGAGGGTGGCAGTTAATAAAGATGGAGGTGATTATTATTGTTCATTATTTAAATTTAAAAGGTTTTTTTGGTTTTGTTTTTTGGGGTTTTTTTTTGGTTTTGTTTTTTGGGGGTTTTTTTGTCTGTTTGTTTGGGTTTTTTTGTTTGTTTGTTTGTTTTGTTTTGTTTCAATTCTTAGGAATTTCAGTGGAAAAGGAAGTTTAATACAACTGAAGTCACCTGCCTGTGCAGTTAGAATCTGGGTATGGTTGCAGATGAGAAAGGAAAGAATTCATGCAACTGGATAAAAATATATTTTTTTGCATAAAAGTTATGCAGAATGGGGGATAAGAACTCAAACACACCTACAAAAATTTATCTCAAATACAGTACTGTGCATTGATCCAAAAGGTATTTTTTCCTTATTCTGGAAAAAATATTCTTCCTCCCCTTCTTTTTACTTCTGTGTCTGCTTTATCCAACCCTTAACTTGAACACCTTTGTCTATTTTCAAACATAGTGTTATAGTGACAGCTATTTACTGAAAAATAGGCCTCCATAGGTGTTATTTAAACACAGTCCACACCCACTAAAGAGCTTTTTCTGAGTAATGTAAGGAGAAAAGCTATAAAAAACCCAGCATCCTAGATAGAAATGTTCTGCATCCTTGTACTTTCTCTAGGTCCCTGATTAACCAGTTCTTTATTTTTATGCTGAGCACAGATTTCTTTAGAAGAGCTGTACCAGAAAAAAACCTGTTACTAATTGCTACATTGACAATTACAAAATCAGGAATAGTCCTTCCACTGGAGCAGGAACTCAGCATTGTCAGAGCTGTTAACACTTTCCTTTGTTTCTAAGCGTTATACTGGAGTCTCCAGGCTTACAGATATTAAATTGTCTGCATTTATTGTGTACAAATATTGTACAAAAATATTCTCCTTAAAGAGCAAACAATTCAAGACACAGCAGTAACAGAGGTTAAAGGAAATATTCAGTTAATGGAAGGAAAAGTCAATTATATGGACAACTCAAAAGCCAAAGCCTTCTTCTCTTTTTTTTTTTTTTTTTTTTTTTGTCCTTGGGGAAGTTTTATCACGTGTAAAATTGCTCTTAGAGCACATCAGCTCAACTGAAAATGGTATTGACTTGTGTATTGAGTGTATTGTAAACTCTTCTGGGCTAGCATTTGTCTTTATGTTCAAGGAACCTAATTGTTATTAAGGCCCCTGGTTTGTGCTTTTAGATAAATAGAAGTGCACCCTTGTAAGACAGAAGGAAATTTGAACGCTAAGTTCTGACTATCACAGGAAATAATAGTAAATTGCTGTAAATTGTAATGTTTTCATATGAAAGTGGGGATGCAAAATGAGAATAAGCTCAGTGGAGGAGGGGAAATTGCAATGAGAAAGTTTTTTGTCCTCTCAGAGTTCTAAATTTCTGCCCAGCTACTAAGTTGCTGAACTTTTTTCCTGGGAACACAAACCCAGTACTAAAATCATAATGTACATCATGGGGGCAACTAAATGTCCCTTCAGAGCCCAACTTCCTTTGTGGACATTCTCAGCAGACCTATGTTTCTTTTCTCTTTATATTTAGTCAATTAATTACTAGAGTTCCTGAAATTGCTCAGAGACACTGTAAATTTTCTGACTTAATTTTTTCCTACAAGACAAAATGCTGAATTTCCAAAATCTCCACAACCTTCCAAAAAATTCACCTTAAAAAATATGATGCTTAGGCAAAAAACTGAAACTGTATTTTTCATTCTTATTGAAATGGAATTGCTTTTCCTCTAACATTTGGATTTTTGCTTGACTTAATCACCAGTTATAATTTCTTTTGGTTTTTTGTTTTTTTTTTTAATATAAAAAGGAAATAATGTTCCCATGATTTGTCAGATGGAATATAATGTACATAATTGAACATTAAATCTTGAAAAGGAAATCTACTGGAGCTATTAGATTAGAAAAAAAATCTAGAAAACAGAATCTATGAGGAAAGACTGCAGAAAATATTATATTTGGTAGAGACGACTCTAAGTATGAAAGATTGTCGAAAATGGAAAGAGAATAAAATACCTTTTGTTTTGATTTTTAATGGATAGTCCATTATAGACACCACAAAAAGGACAAAGTTTGCAATAAGCCAAGGTTAAATGTGGTTCAGGTTAAATGTGAAGGAATAAACTTAACATTAGAAGGCCAACACTGAAATAAGCTATTATTTCCATAGATGTGGAATCTCAGTTGCAGGTTGCTTTAAAAATTTTGTCTGAAAAACAGAATGTGAGAAGAAGGCAGAATGACAGAAGACACTAAACTTCCATTTGAACTAGGGCATTAATAAAACTTATAACTGATTTTCTTTGATTCTTGTATATTATTTTCTTATTACAATGCATACGTGACAATGATAATTCATCACAAATCTTTGCATTTCTTTTGATTTTGAATGGAATCAAAGTATGATTTTTCACCCACTTCTAAACTCGTGCTGTTAGGGACCTAGACAGAAAGAAGGGTCAAAGTGTTACATGCATCTAAATAAAGGAGGGTTTCCTGAGGAGACTTTCTTGCAAGCAAGAGAATTAAAAGTCTCTGCATGGAAGGCTTTAACAACTCTTGGTGTTCATTAATAGTAAAAAGAATATTTATCTTGTGCAAAGACGGTTAAAATGTCGTCCAATAGCACTACTGGGAAAAATAATTTTATGTATTTATAAATATATCACATTCCATGGCAAAAGAAATCTCTCTGCAATCCTAACAATTAGCAAAAGCTTTGACTGAATTCCAAAATTTATTACTTCTCTTAGATCAGTATATCATCCATGAAACTTCACATTGAATTGCCAAGGGAATAAAAGAGGAAAGTAGAGGATGTTCAGAAGCAATTATGCCAATTGTTCTCCAGAGCCCAAACGTTCATTTATTCTACAAATAAAGTGAATGCTAATTGCTCCACAAAAAAAGGCTTTTCAAATTTGGATTGGGTCCAAAGCATTGGTGTCAGCCCCAGTTCCCTCTGTTGCAGACTGGTGCAGCTCCTGCCTGGGTGCAAACATCCAGGGCGCTGCTTCTCCCCGTCTTGGACTCTTGGTTTCCACTGGGGTCTGGAACTGGGCCCCTCCATACAAAACAGACCTTGAGGGGCTGGAGCACGTCCAGAGAAAAACAACAGAGCTGGGGAAGGGTCTGGAATACCAGGAGCAGCTGAAGGAGCTGGGGTGGCTCAGCCTGGGGAAAAGGAGGGACCTCCTTGCTCTCTACAGCTCCCATGGTGAGGGTCGTCCTCCTGCCAGGTAACAAGTGATGGGACAAGAGGAAACAACCTCACATTGCACCAGGAGACATTTAGATTGAGGGAAAATTTTTTCACTGAAGTGGTGGTCAAACATTGTAACAGGCAAAGTGATGGAACCACTATCCCTCGGAAGTGTTCAAAAAGTGAGTACATGTGACACTTGGGGACACAGTTTAGTGGTGGGTTTGGCCAATGGTCGAACTTGATGGTCAATACTCTTAGAGGTCTCTTCCAGACTTAATGATTCTGTGATTCAGAAAAAGACTGGGAAACAGGTATTATGTGTCAAATAAACACAGAATTAATATTATTGGTGCCTCTTTATATTGTGTCACTCTGTCTTTAGAGTAGACAGAAAGTTATAAGGAGAGTTGTAAAAATGTCATTATGGCTCCTGTTTTCAACTAAAGATAAAGCTCCTGGATGGCCAAAACAGGGAGTATGTGCAAACACAATACAGATTAGGATGTGCACATTACCTTAAACTATCTCTGTCTCATAGCTGATTTTTCTCTGTGGGGAGTCTTATATTGCCAAATTATTTAAGTATTGAAGTAGTGAATTTAGACCTGTTGCCAATTATTCTTCATATTGTGGTAGAACAAAGCGACCTTCTCTAAGTAAAAGACTTCTGTGAGACAAGGGGGTTCCAGGCACAGAACAGAAGATTCTCACTGCTCTCAGACATGCAGTAATGGTGGTATTAAACAGCAGATGCTTTATAAATACATGGGATAATTTTATTTTGTTTTTTTCTTGGAGCTGTCTTGTAAAGAGCCAGGAGTTGAACTTTGATGATCCCTGTATGTCCCTTCAAACTCAGGATATTATATGACTCGTGAATTATGATTAAATTACTTTCAGATTTTATTGTGAATATATTTTAAAGCCTTTGGCTTGTCTTCATGACCAAGAATGTGTTTCACTTATCTACTATAAAGTTAACAAAGGGAAAATTGCTTCTTTCCCAATATGTTCATCATATGGAAAAAATCTGTTTCCTTGGCTTCCTTTTACCAGCAGTCATTAATTAATTCTCATAACACTCCTGTAAGTGCCAGCATCTGTTAAACATTAGCACACATAGACAGATGAATCCTTTGTGGTTTTCTTTTGCATATTTGTTTTTCCTCAAAGACACTTGAGAGTTATCAATTTTTTTAGTTCTTGGACACTAGATGTTCTGTCCAGATTTTTACCTTACCTTATGCTGCAACACTGAAGCAGCATGTTTTTATTTTCCCTCTTTGAAATATGGACCACCATGATAACAGAAACATCGAAAAATATTTATTTATGTGTAAACCTTTCTACATTGTGACAATAGTCCCTCTTCTCCTTGTCTGAACTCTCTTCACTTTACTTTTAATTTACCTTCAGTTACTTTCTGTGTGTAAAGGAAGCTTCAGGATATTTTTTTTTTTTTTTATTGTTCCTTTTCTTCCACAGGCACACCTCTCCTGTTCTTCATCTTTCACAGTTTCAGACCCCACAGACCTCAGTTAGGCCACCACTGTCCCAGCATCCCAACAACATAAACATCTTTGAGATTCTTATGCCTTGACATGAAAGTCTGTAGTCTTTTTCCTTAGTAAAATACCTGGATTTCTCTTACAGTCAGTAGGAAAAAAAAATTATTTTTCTAGAGCATTATTTAGCTCATTCTTCTGATCTGAACAGGGGAATCAGGCCCATTTCTCCCCATCACCGTGGTGGTTGCAGCTCACCAGCTGAGCTGGGAATGTCATCCACACCCCTACATCTTCACACGGGCCCCAAAAGTCTGCTGGTTAATTTAGTTACCTGAGGAAAAATCTAAAGTTGGATGAGGAAAAACACAACCAAAAAAAAAAAAAAAAAAATTAAAGCTTTTCTTCCAAGCTCATTTTCTATCTGATCTTTCCTTGAACTTTCATCAAGACTCTTATTGTTCTCCTGCAAATGGTTTTTCTTTCTAATTATAAGGGTGAGCTGAAGTGATATTCTCCCAACATTAGATCTTTTTTGCTTCCTGAGCTGGTATAAAAAAATTAGAAAAAAGAAACAGCAAACAACCAGATTATTTTGTCATCCTGTTCTCCTTTTCTACTTTCTGTATCTCTGAGTATTGTTTTCTGCTCTTATTAACCAATCATAAGCATCTATTACTATATTATTTTGTTACTGCATTTATCAGAGCAAAGAAATTGTAGAAGTCAGATTCATTTATGTAATTAAAAAAAAATCAGATTTTTTCTCTTCCAAGTAAGGGACATTCAGGTGACTTTAGTCCTTAGTGTAATTCTGGCCATAGGTAACTCTCTGAGATCCAATTTTTTTTCTACTCCATCTGACCATGATGAAGTAAAACATAGGGGAAGATAGGCAGAAAGCATCAGGATACACTGTTCCAAAAATGAAATTGAAAATCCTAAACACTGTGTAAGGTTATCTTGGACTTTATTTATGCAGTTTGGTAGCACAAGAGGGTTAAAGCTGGAAACAAAACTGAGTTCCAGCTGTGAAACTCATATGGCTGTGTTTTCTTTATACCACACCTTTCAACCTCCAAGACCTTCATGTTGAGGAAAATAAGAAAATCTCAGAGATAAGCACAAAATAGGTCTCTTAAAAGACACCTTAACTTTTCTGTACTTTTATACTAAGATGATTCCAAATGAAGGTAACCCACTGTAATTCTATTTTTCACATGGAAACAATATAGTCCTCACCAGTGCTTTAGCCATGCACAGCGAGGGATATTTACAGCTTCTCTGACCAGCAGAAACTTGCATTTATTTTACAGACAAAGAAAAGTTTTTAATTTCTACAGAAACAGTATGAGAAGTTGCAAAGCAGCTGTGCTCCCAAAAGCTGCAGACAGGATTTTGGACTATCTGTTGCTGAATTCCAACACTAACACTTCTACTTCAGTTACAAAATTCCTAGCATTTCTAAACTCACATTTTTATCTTTTGCACCACCTGAGAAGCCCATCTGCTGTTTATCTCAAATATATCCAACTTTCCAGAGCTTTTCTTCGGGATGTTCTCAAATTCCATTTTGGTTGGACTTTGTTTTCAATTTTGTTTTATTTCTGGCTTGTTTATTTAGAGATGAAACTGTGCATATTGCAAAGCACACGTGGATTTTGCTGCAATGTCTCAAGCAGTGTGTTTCAAACAAAAAGGATGCTCCTTTGTTTGAGCTGCAGGTCACAATTCTTATTAGCAACCATGAAGGGATGGTTCACAGGGATTAAGCCACCTTTGAAATGTGAATTCTTAATTTGTGATATAGCCAGTGCACAGCCAAGGAGCAAGATACCTGGAGCAGTCACTATGCATTTCCTGCAGGAAATACTGACTTGCCAAGCAGAATACTTTCCAATACATTTTCCTAGGAAATGGTGACTTTTTGACAATGAGGGTTTTTTTGGGGGTTGTTGGGTTTTTTGTTTTTTTACCTTTTTTTTTTTTTTTCTCTTAAAATTGTCAGACAAATGAGTTCATTTCCTAAGAAGTTTTGTTAGGAAGCCTTTCCAAGTTCCATGTGGAAATCCAGTCAGAGTGGACGCTGATTATGGCACACTTCAAATCAGAGTTAAATGCTGATGAGTGCTTTGCTCCTGAGGTATTTTGATGTGGACTCTTCTCAATCTATTTCTCTAGTGATAGCTCAATTTAATTCTTTAAAGAAGGATGACATTCATCTAACCCAGCTGTATTTTCTAAAATGCAGCTGCCAAACCATAGTAATCAAGGCTTCAGCTGCAATAAATGAAAAGAAATAACAGGATAGGGCAGAGCCCTGTCTTTTAGTATGACACAGATCTTCCTCTGCCTCTCCTGTAGCTTCACAGGAAACTTGGACCACTTCCTTGATAAAACATTTTAGATGGCTGGATTAAAAAAAAAAAAAAAAAAGAGAACTGAAATTGAAGATTAGTCACTGGTGATGTGCTCCTAACTTGAATATTTGGATCAATACTCTTTATTATCTTAATTTATGACCTGGATGATGGGCAAGAGTGAATTCTCAGCCAGCCTGCAGATGGTATAAACCTGGAAGGAGTGGTTGACAGATGAGATGATGGTACTATCTTTTTAATGAGTTATAAAAATGGGGCAGCAGGAAAAGGAGAATGCAAAGTCCAACACATGGGGAGGAACAAGCCCATTTATCAGTACATGCTGAATTTCTTGTACTTTTTTTTTCATTTCGGTGGACAGACACTTCAGCCAACATCTAAACTGTGCATTTCTGAAAATATTTCTTTAAATAATATGCAAAATCAATGAGAGCACCAAGATTTCAGGCTTGGGACAGGAAGGATTATCTAGTGGTATGAGCATAAGCCTGGAAATGAGGGGACACAGGTTTAGCTTCTTTCTCTGTCACAGGTGTTTTATGTTATCCTAGAAAAGTCATTTTGCGTTTCTGTGCCTCTCACTCCCAGTTGTCAAATAACTCTTCCTTCTTTGCCTCTGTGGGATATCATAAATCATGTGAAGTGTCCAGATTTTATAGTATTAGTTGCCATAAATGTATCTTAGCCTGTCAATTTTATGCTGGTGAGGGTACATTTTGTGGGAGAATCCAACAGAGTTATTTTGTCATTAAACTGTACAACAGAGCAGAGTTAGCTCACGATTTTGCAGAAATATAGATTGGGGCTTTGTGGTGTTTTGGTTTATTTTTAATGTTTGTTTTAACAAAGGCGTGGGCAGGGTTGAGTAACTTCTAGCAAAATTAGGAGAGGATAAGGGGAGTCAGTTGGACTGGATGTACCTGAATGTGTTTTGGATGGTCAGGGTACCAGTGGGTAGGCTCTTCAACCAGAACCTAATTCTTGTATAATTATCTGAAATAAATTTCAAATGCACACATAGAGTGTGTTGTATGATTATTGCTATCTGCTCTAAATTTAAAAGTGTGATCACACTCAGACCATTAGTTATAATGTTCATTTCTTATTTTTGATGCATCTAATTTTTGGGCCTTTGGATTGTTCTTCTGCACAATAATTAGCATTATGCAGAACTATCAGGAAACATGAGCTTTTGGGGATGGATTTTATGGGCCATTAAATCCATTTGGTATCCAAAAAACGAACTAGAATCAAGAGCCTAAAAATCCTTTGTGACTCCGTCTCTTTTTACTCCAGTATTTTGGAGTTCACTTAAGAAGAAGAACTGAGGAAAGAAAAAATAACTGTCAGTGTTACAACATGCACCAAGCAGAAAAAAACAAACAAAAAAATTCCAATTTTAAATAATCTCCAGTGGAGTTTTCCAGACTAATTTGCTCATGATAATGGACGAGTGGTTCTTCTCTAATTGGCAGTTTCGGGTGGGAGTATGGGTTTTTATTTGTTCTCTGATCACCTCAGACATTGCTAGAGTAATGTTTCAATTGATAGCCTGACACTTCACTCCCACTTTTTTCCTCATACTACAATTTCAGAGTCAGTTAAGCCATCTGATGATGCTGTTTAATTCTCCTATAAATAACAGGTTTGCAAAATGGGAGAACTGCTGCTAAGAAATTACAGCCCAACAGAACGATTTGGGCATTATTTTGGATGACACACACACATCTATTATTTCAAAATTATTATTGTGGTGCTTTCATATAATCTTTTATTAAATTGAGTAGTTATCTTCAGAAGAACTACTATAACTGTAACCCAGTCCTGTAAAAACTCATTTACTAGTGGCAGTGTGTAACCCTAAGTAGTTCTGTTTCACCTCTGTTTTTTTTCTCAGTTTAATGAAAAAGCAAACTTACACAAAAGAAATTGAATTGGTTTTCATGCAATTGTGTGACAAAATCACATTTTTGCAAATATCACATTTTTGTAAATATCACAGTTAACTCTCTTTGTGCTAAGAGATCAGTGCAAATATCTTTAAATATCCAAGTTACATGGCGCAAATAACCTTTATCTAAAAGTTGACAGGTGTTTCTCTTCCCCCACCTCAAAGCCACATTAGATGACTTTTGCAGAGTTTCTTGTATCTCCTTTAAAACATGAATTACCTTGGAGATATTTTCCTATGCTAGAAAAATTACTGGGCTAATGGTAAGTCTGCAATGCATGCATAATGAATAGCATCAGTTTTCCATTCAAAAGTCTTTAGAAACTCTGTGGGATAAGTGATTATCTCACCAGAAAACCATTGTGCATTTTCCTTGAAAACTCATCAGCTACTCTTCTGCTTTTGGTCTCTGTCCCTGTCTTCAGCAGTTTGGGATATGCAGGGGGCTAAAAGTGAGCATCTCTTGCCCTGATTTTGCATGTCTGTACTCTATCTTGTAGGACTCCTAACTTGGGGGAAGAAGTGACCTATATTTGTGCAACAAATTGTACTAAATGCAATTATGACCCCTCAGGGTATCTAAGGCCAGTAAATCTGACATTGGACCCACTGGGGACCAGTGACCTTCTGGAGAAAGATCAGGAGACCCCACCGGTTTCCCTGAGATAAATCAAACCAGGTGTCCCATGAGAGTAACAGAATCACTTCCAGGGGATTACTCTTCTGAACTACTTCAAGATGTCTACACTGAATTCAAATGAATCTTATCTTAGATCTTTATCAACTTTTAAAGAAAGATCAAGTAATTAACTTCTTACTGACATTGAAACTATAACTGAATGTTTGAGTCTACAGATATCTACAGGTAGATACATATAAATTAAGTTCTCAAAAGTGATTAATGAGCCCTAAAATCTCTGTTTGAGAATTTGATTCTCTTTAATCAATGCAAATCTAAAGCCGAGTTCAGCTCCCTCAAAAGTAGCTGTTTCTGATTCAGGTGATCAATGATTTCCCACGAGTCTCACCACTGGCAGGTAGGACAGGTCAGTAAAACTTCAAAGCTCAGAGACAGAGAAGAATTTTGATTTGTGCTGACCCACAAGATCTGGGATATCTGAGTGGCAGGATGGGTCACAGATTGATTTGGGTAGAAAGGATCTCTGGAGGCCATTGGGTCCAGCCCCCTGCTCAAAACATCAGCCTGCAGAAGCCTAAAAGAGATAAGTGGAAAGGGCCAGTGAACTGCAGAAAAATCATCCCTCATATTCCTTTTGGGGTGCTTTAAATGGACAGGTCCTGATAGATGGGCTGTAGCTAAGCTCCTTGACTTAAGCCAAGTTCTTTATTCACTTTAAAACAAAGATCTTTGAAGCCTGAATGGACTCCCTTTGCTGCCCTACTGATTTCAGCATGAAGCAGACATTTTTACAAGAGCACACATTTTAATTTTAGAAGGTGGAAGGATACACGTAGAATAAATGAAAGAGTAATAACAGAAGATTTTCATCACACGCTTCAATATACACTGAAAGATGGACAAGTTAGGAGCACTAGGTTTTTCCTTGAGTGAATGAAAATGCACTTAAGGGCAGCTGGGAAAATCAGGAAAATTTTTTGTTAATGTTTATTCTTCTGTAGTCATCATATTTAGGTACAAAAGCTCTTCATTTGTGCAGCAAAACGTAATGGAAAAGCAAACTTCAGAGTTTTTATTAAAAAGGGAATAAAATTTTAGGCACAGACTGGTGCAAACTCAGGTTTTTTTCACACAGATTACCAGCAGAACTTCCCAAGCTCTATTGTAGTCTCTAGCAATGACATCTTTGAGTGAGAATTTTTACTCATAACCAATACTGAACTTATTTTTTAATAGGGAAAATGTTAATATTTGTATGATTTTTTTCCTAGGAAAAATGTGGTGGTGTTTTTCTTTTTTGAACTGACCATTTCACATGGGTGTATTTATTCTTGTATAACTTAAGTATTTAATTGAAGGATAGTATAGATTTATGCATATAGATCACATATTTGGCTTGAAAACAGAAATTTCGATTTTCAGCACAAAAAAGTCAAGTGCTTCATTTTGTAAAGAAAAATGGATAAAAGGAATTATTCTGAGGAAAAAAACCCACAAACATTTTCTGACCATGTCTATTAATAGAAACTGGTTTTCCTATTTGAAATATACATGGGATTTCTCAGATGCAAAATGAGAAGGGCTTTTTTATTCATAAGAAATTTCAGGAGACAAATGGCTTCTTTGCATTTCACCATTGCGAAGCTGATCAAAACTGTGTACTTGGAAATGTAGCACTATCTGCAGGGACTAGGTGCAAAACTATTTGAAACTGCTCATTTCTTTTTCTGGCTTAGCAAAGCCTCTGATCATCCTGTAACTATAGCAACATAACCATAAGCTGCTCAATTTTAGACACTTTTTGTGCATTGTCTTTTTTTTCCCAGAATATAAAAAGATAATGGGAGAGAGGCACTCTGCTTTGTTTGCCTTGTTAAGCTATATTTAAATCATAAATGATAAACAGAATAAATTAAAAATTGTCCTGCCTCTAAGTTCTTTTACAGTTAATTCTATTTACCTGAAGACTTAGAGGAGGTGATCCCTTTTCCTGGGTGCAAGCACATCATCCCATTTGAGAAGCCCTGTGGGTTCCCACCTGGAACCCTCTGTGTTCCCTGCCACAGCACAGGGGTGGATATTTGGGAACTTTTAGTTGGTTTAGGTGGAAATAGACACTCATGTCCAAGCAACTGAACTGCACCAAAGTGTGGCCAAGAATATTCTTCACGAGATCCTTGATTCCTGCCATCAAGATGACTGGATATTTCCTTAGTGTCAAACACTCAGGTAATGCTAAGGTACAGCCTCCTGGAAGGTACTGGACAGGACTCTATCCCATATTGGGTTCCATAAAACCCAACTGATTGCTTTTCCTCTGAAATGTCTTCTCTTGGAGTGTCCTGGAAATACAAAATTTGTATTGGAATTTAGAGATTTTTCTGCAGGTGGAGTTTTAACTCAGCTGGAGTGATGCAGGTTTCCTGTAGGTCTTGTGTTCTGTTTGCTGGTCCCATACAGATAAATACCCATACCCCACATAGGGATAAATCAGCTGTCATGTGGGTTCCCTTCCAACTCAGGATATTCTATGATTTTATGATTCTATGATTCTGTGATTCTGTGATAATGAAGACCTAATCAGAACAGCCAGGAGTCAACCTCTGGACAGAGATATATAAGTGTATGACTCTCGACTGGTTTTGGTGTATAGAACTGAAAAATAAAACTACTTGAAACATCTTAGCATATTGATGTATTGTCACTGAGGTGACAAATACAAGATAATGAAGAGCTGCAAGAAAGGTAAAATAACCTCAGACATTTCAAATGTCATAAACAATTTGGAAACTGAGCAGTGACCATTTATGTGTGCAGTTACAAGCCAGACAGTTTTTATTCATTCTTTTAATCCTATCAAAGAGATGCAAACGACATGAAAAAGGATAGAACCTGAGAAAAAAAATGCCTGCTATTAATACTACTGCTTAAAAAGCAGAATAGAACATTTAGCAAGTATCATACAGCTCAGCAAATTTCTAGCGCTGGCAAGAAAAATTGAACATTTTAGGAGGGTCAAAACAAATGCCCTGGTGTTGTATGTGTCAAGCTCATGGACAGGCCCAGTAAAAGAACTTTGTGTCCTTCCAAATACAGAGGTGTGAACTCTGGTTAATATCTGACTACTCAAGACCCAAGGAGTTGATCAGTTCATGTACAGTAGGTCTGTTCACAGTTCATTTCTTGACTTTCTCTGTAGCCATTGGGAAGAAATAGAAAATCTCAGAGAGAAAATCACCAGTACTAGTCTAATTTTTTTTCAGAATAAATTGAATCATGTGTTATTAAGTTTTATTTATGTTTGTATTCATAGAGGATAGAGAGGTCAGAGAAGAGCAAATGCCTACCCTGAGCAACAAGGACCACTCCTGAGGGAATAAATCATCTTGCAGCATCTTTCCATATTGACCCCCAAAGTGTAAATGAGCAATACAAGTCTGAAATTTAAATGAATTTTATATAACTACATAAAGACTTTTTTTCCACAAAATGTCCAAACTCAAATCAATATCTCTTTTGTTTTCTATAATCATTCTGATAAAAAAGTATATCTCAGAGCAAAGCTGTTCAAAATTTTTCCTTGGTGAGATAGTGTTTTTATCTGAAGTCATGTCCACACCATTATTCTTGGGGAAACCTGCAAAAACAACTTATTTCCTTTTTCTTAAGCTTTCCAGTTTTTGAATCAACTACTCCAGATAAATTGGGTGGAAAAATGAAAACCTCTTTCCTCTGCTTTTAAGTTTTATTTCTAGATATCTTTTTGTTTACACACGCAAAAAACCCCAAAAAACAAAAAAACAAAAAAACTTTTAAAAACAACTTTAAGTCTCCTTATTTTTTAAATAATAAAACACTACCTTGATCTTATTTCTTGGCTGTGAGCATACAAATAGGATTGCTCTTATGAATGAAGTTCAGCAAGAATATAAATTCTTGCAAGACAAGACATTATTTCTAATAAAGATTACACATAATCAGATAAATAGCTGTGAGCATTGGCAGTCAAATTCCTTACTTACTTTCGCTGGTCTTGGTGACATTACAATGGTTATCAAAAAGAATAAACACAGCTTTGGTTTCTCTCCTTGTCTCAGATCTCCTAAATCATCTTAACCCAGTTGCTTGTCCCCAGAAGTGTAACTTACCTGTCTGCCTGCCTTCTCCCAATTCTCACCTCTGCAGCCTCTGAGAATTCAGCTCTGCTTTCCTCAAAGACAAACATGAAAATACTAACTAGAAATGCTTCCTTAGGGCAGGAAATTATGACCAAAGGTCTGTCTGATTTGATTTTCTTTCTACATTTTCTCTGTCACGAGAATGAGAAGTTGCAGAAATCCACCCCCAGACAGCTCAATGTTCTTATTCCAGATCTCATACTCTCTCTCTACTTTTCCCAAGGGACTCCAGTCCTCATAGTAGCCCATACTCTGATGGATAGAACCCTCACACCGTTATGAGATGTTAAATCACCCTCACACTTTGGATACTCAAGTCACTCCCACTCCAAGGTCTTTCCTGGGCAGCTAGAGAAGAGGGAAAGGCAGAAGAATTGGACACCGTGTCTACTATTGAAGTAATGCTGTTGAGCAATTGGGATTGGAAAATTTAGGGCATAGGAAGGAAATAGCTCAAAAAGAGTGAACAGTTCACAGGGTAGCTACGAGCCTGGTCTGTTTGAATTCACTATGAAGCCAGAGATTTCATAGGATGGAAAGAAGGATGAGAGGAACCTTGCACAAGCTTAATTCATTATCTTCCTTGATTAAAGTCTATGGTCCTGAGGCTAATAATAAGAAGAAATTTTTATGTGAATGTTCTTACATGAAAGAGAAAAAACTTGAATAAAACTTCAATAAAACCCTAACATATCATAGCAAATACTTCTGAGAAAAATTGGGATTTTTGTTTCAGGACAACAGTATTATATTTATTATTATTATTATTATTATTATTATATTATTATTATATTATAGTATTATATATATTTTTATATATAATATATTTTATATATTATTATATATGATATACTATGATATAACGTAAGATAACATGATATAACATGATATAACATATGCTATGCTATGCTATGCTATGATATGCTATGCTATGCTATGCTATGCTATAATATAATATAATATAATATAATAT
This sequence comes from Acridotheres tristis, assembly GCA_037013685.1. Taxonomy (NCBI): domain Eukaryota; kingdom Metazoa; phylum Chordata; class Aves; order Passeriformes; family Sturnidae; genus Acridotheres; species Acridotheres tristis. The sequence goes on from CM072885.1 coordinate 4,728,145, forward strand.
AATATAATATAATATAATAATATTCATAGAATCGTAGAATGGTTTCCATGGAAAGGGACCTTAAAGATCATCTCATTCCAATGGGATTCCATGGGCAGCCACACCTTCCACTCAGAGCTCCATCCAACCTGGCATTGAACACTTCCAGGGATGGGACAGCCACAGATTCTCGGGGAAACCTGTACCAGTGTCTGATCACCCAGATAGGGAATAATTTCTTCCTAATATCTAATCTAAATTTACCCTCTTTCAGTTTAAAGCTGGTCTTCTGGTCTTGCTAGAGCAGTTATCAACAGCAAGAAGGAAAAGAAAAAATAAATTGCCCATTCGGTGATATTGATTTTGTTAATAATCTTGTTTCAGCTTGTTAGTGTTTTTTCTATAAGCTACTTTGGAACACATTTGAACAGTCTGGCTAATGACATGTGAAATCATATATACAGTAAAAACCATTGCATGCTATGAAATGTGTCCTCATAGTGTTATTGGGAGGCCTTGCTTCATTACAAATACAGTATAATCATCATGGCTGATGGAGTTTAAACAAGAATTCACTGCAGTTTGTTTTGGTTCAGCAAAGACAGTTATGTCAGAGGTTTTGTATTTAGCTACAAACGTTTAGGTTCAAGGAGAGAGTCTAAGGGTAGACAGCATTCATGGAATATTATTTTCTTTAACAAGCACACCAGTGATTTAACAAATTCAGTGATGGTTTTGAAAACAGAACATAATGTGAAAAACTGAATATAAATACTTTAGGATTCAATCCAGAGACCTTTTAGTTCAATTTGCCTTTCAAACAGCTGCTATACCTTATTTATGCAGTATAAACAACCTATGAAATTACAATTTAGATTAGTCTATATTCATTCCTCTCTATACATGAAGTATGAGTACAGAAAAGTGCTAGCTCTTGATTTTAGGTGCAAAATTCAAGTCAGGTTTTGGATTTAAACATCATCTGTATTTCAGATGGGAATTCTGACTCTGTCTATTCTTCCTTTAATACTGATTTTTCTTGGTTGCTTGTGTTATTTTGTGTTTTTCCCCCATGAATGACAGCAATTAAACCAGCACTAAGGGAAATTAAAGTGATTGAGCATTTCATACATTAGGAATTGATTTAGAACTCCACTGTGAAGGAAAGGATAACTGCTGGGTGACTTACCCTGGACATTATCCCCTAAAGACACCATCAGATCTACCTCATTTTTTGTGTAGCATTATTGTCACTTAGGCTTTGTTCTTATACATGGGCCATTACTGACTCTTAGTGTGCCACCTGTTCAGTTGCACTGAGTAATGTTGTAGAGAAAAGAACTACCTTCAAGGTTAAGATCATCTTCCTTAAATTAATATCATTACAGAGTAAGAGTCCATTTCTTAAAATGAAACCAGATACTGATATTATGTTACTTGTCAGAAACCAGCTTCAGTCATGTGGATTGACTGTTTTCATATTCAATATTTTTTTAATTAGGAGAAAAGATATAAAACATATAACTACATCTTGAGCCCTTCCAGTCAAGGCCTTCTTGAAATCTGCTCTGAAGTATGTTATTTCTATATCCAAATTAAACTTAGAGTGCAAGGAGTTGTTTTTTTCTGAAAGCACTCTGAATCTATGCACAAAAAGAAAAAAAAAAAGTAATTTATAGCTGTTATGAGCTTAGATATTATGCTCCATTCCTGGAAGGATTGAAGGCCAGGTTGGATGGGCATTGAGCAACCTGGTCTATTGGAATTTGTCCCTGCCCATGGCAGGGATCTTGAGATGAGATGATCTTTAAGATCTCTTCCAACTCAAACTTTTCCATGATTCTATGATTCTATGGTTCTATTTCTAGAAACTATGAACTACTGGAAACTACATGCTATGCCTTGTCCTGAATAGACCAAGGTGGATTAAGGGGACCTGAATATTCCAGATTCTATCTGCTTGCATCTTTCTCAGTAATGTATCACGAGGGAAATAAGGCAAGAAAGAAATTATTAGGGTCTGCCAAATATTTTCTGTGAAATTTCTTGTGTAAGAACTCGTGTTTTCATTAAACACATACCTACAATGTCTGTTTTTCTCAAACTTTAAATTTTCATCAGATAACAAAAGCTTCAGGATTTTCATCAAAAAGGCAATTTTCCACAGGAGGGAATTCTATTGTTCGAATGAATCTAGAAATTACCTATTTCAGAAGTTTTCTAGGCTGTACTACAACGAATATAATTATTTCTGTTAAATCTGAACAGTCTTTACCAAGGGCAGAACAGATGAATACATGCAAGCCATGAATGAACAAGTCCTTAGCATCATCTAAACTGCAGATGAAGATTCATGTTACTCCTGTTGCAGTATCCATCCTGTTTTCCCTTCTCACTATTGCTTGGAATATTTTCTCCTCCTGTGATGTCAGTATTCAATCAGAATTGGTTGGCAAATGAAAAAGTTGTTCAGCCTTGCTTTAATTCTAAAAATTTAGTGCACATTAACTTTTTAATAGATGGTCTTGTGGAGAAAGGGATAAATCTCATCTGTTGTATAACAAAAAAAAAAAAAAAAAAAGGTTATCAGGGAATGGACCAACTTGCCTATAAGTTTCATTTTAATCTTGATTGGTTTAATATTATGAACATTTCTTCTTGCCTGAAGGCAGAACTGGAACCTGGCAGAACAGGCACTTTTTTCATTCCTTCTGTGTTTTAACTGTAATAAAAGAACCTTCCTAATTTCCTCATAATCTGCTACATGTCAATTCCCTCAGGTTGCTAGCTTCATTCTATTTCTATTTTTAAACTAAGGTAGTTGACTCTTGTTCTTTTCAGCTACCCTTTGCTTAACCTCTAATTTGAGTCCTCCAGTCTTTCCTGTTTGTCACTGAGAAGAAATGCTCTAGTAAATAAGAAACAAGTTCTTTGTGAAGAGGAGCAAAGGCTTGTTTTTCCTGTATTGTCTCATCCTGTGCATCTTGCTGAGTTTTTCACTGTACTATTGTGTCCTGCAATAAATCCATCAAACCCCAGAAAATGCAAAAATTGAGGTTGCAGCTGTAATGATAGCTCAGGCTAGCAGTGCACAGGAGCACACACCAGAGTGAAATCCAGGGCTCGTGTAAAGCAGAGCAAGGTTGTCATTTCCTTTATTGGACCAGGACTTCATTTGGATCTTTTTAGGAACTAGAAACAAGCAAATCTTTTTCTCAAATTGCATCACTCAACACCAAAAATTCAAGAAATTCTTTTAAAAAACAAAAAATACTCAGACTCTCCCAAGAGCTGTAATATCTTACATCATTACTTTAAAACCATGACCTAAGCCATTCTTTTTGCTTTACTTTTAAGACTTTGGGAATCATGTAAATTAGATGTATTAAGCAGTTTTCCTGTGTTACATATCTGAATATGGAATCTGATGTCCCTTGTCTTTTGCAGTTGGGGCTGTGAGTAAAACATCAGGTATTTCAAGGTTTGCAGTAACTCATCAGAGAAAGCGCCCATTAATTAGACTCAGCTAGATGAGGCCTGGAGTGAGGAAAAGACAAGACATGAATTGCAGCCTAGAGAGATTGGAATAACCTGTAGGGAAAGAGTCTCTATAAAATGTGCTTGCCATGAAACTTATTTGTCAAGAAGTAAATTTCCTGCTCTTACCTTGCGTGGCACAGCATTTTTTGATTTCCCATGCAAAAATTGTATCTGAAATTTGGTTTTATGTTTCTTTTTTTTTTTTTTTTATGTTGCAGTTATTAAAATGAAATGGTTTATGCTGCTGATGTCCTAACTTACTAAAAACTGTTCTCTACCTCTTTGACTATAGGTCTTACCTTAAGTCCATTTTTGGCAACAAAATTACCACCCTGCTGCCTCTTAAGGGTTTGTTTCCCCTTCTACTGAATTCCCATGGAGTTTTTAGCACTGGCTTAACTAGGAGTAGTTTCGGTTTTGAAATTAATATTTTTGATTTCAAATACAAATGTATATTTCATAAAAAGAGCTTTCTGCCGATAATAAATATTCTCATGCTGGAAGACACTACAGGGCAGAAATTATATTCTAGGCAACTGAAATTCAAGTTGTTTTTCCTGAGAAGAAACTTCAAGTTTGTGAAAAAAACCAAAAAAAACCCAAAAAACCAAAAACAAAAAAAAACCAACAAAAAACAAAAACAAAACCAAAAAACAAACAAACAAACAAAAAAAAAACCAAAAAACCCCAGGGAAACAATAAAATGATGGCGATTCTGATCTATCTATATTTTGGAAGTATAGTCCAAGAGATTAAAAACATTCTCACACCATGATAACAGAAATGGTGTAAGCATTTCAAATCATAAGGATTGTTTCTAGATTATATCTAGGTAATATGACCTCTGAAGAAAGAGTAAAAGAAACTGTAATTATTTAGGCTTAACAAAGTAAGGTGAGATAATGAGATATTTGATCACAAGTATAGGGGAAATAATTCTGCAAGGAGGATTGGAAAACAACAGTCTGCCATGTTCGTGATGGGTGCAACACACAAACAAAAAGTTAGACTTCTTCAGGAAAAATAAAATCTGACTCATACAATAGGAGAAATTTCCTACCAGGGGAACGAAGTGCTAGAATAGATTATTTAACCTTTTCTGAAAACTTCTTAGAGAAAAACAGGAGTTAAAGTGGCACAGTAGAGCTGAACCCCTTAAGAGGCAGATGGATGGATTAATTCAGTGTTTTCTGGCTTCTCACATCCTGTTTTCCTCTGATAAGAAAACATTTTCCTTTTATAAATATCATCTAGAGAAACTGTCTTGGTTGCAAGTGAAGTGTTTTACAGGAATATGATACTTTGGGCAGAGATCTGTCGGGATTTTGACTTACATGATTTTGAACTGGTTTTTTTCAGCTGGTATTCTGAAATGATAACTTCAATATGTAAAATGAATATTTAGAAAAGAAAGAAACTGCTTGAAATTATTTGTGGGGTTTTTGGTTTTTTAGGTTTTTTTGGATGGGCATTTTTGGTGGGTGTTTTTAGATTTGTTTGTGGCTTTTTGTTTTGGGGGTCTTTTTGTGTTTTTTTGTGTTTTGGGGTTTTTTTTGTTTGTTTAGTCTTGGTTTGGTTTGGTTTTTGTTTTGTTTTACTTTATTTTGCTTGGTTGGTTGATTGGTTTGGGTTTTTTGTTTTATTTTACTAAATCTTCAGATCACTCAAAAAGCAATGATTAATTCAGTTTTGGAAGAAGAAGTCAAGTTCCATAATGCCAGTATTTCCTGGCCATTTTTGTTTTAAATTTTATCACTATATCACAAACATACATGTTTTCAGTACCTCACTTTGCCAAAGTAATAAATTCAAGGCTGTCAATTTTAATTAGAGTTAGATATGTGAATTTTGTAGCTTTTAGGAAGTATTATCTATGTACAATCAATGAGTTCTGCTGAACCTTATGGAAGTATCTTGTTACGTCAAGGAGCTATAAAAGGTTCACTCCTTCCTGAAGAAACAGTATATTTGTGATATTGCATAACAAAACCTAACTTCATCTTTTTCTCTGAGACTGCACTAGAAATATCTGTACTTTGACTGGCAGTGATTTTAGGGTTTTTTTGCTGTAATGTATCACTCTCTGTGTTACCTGTTGAGAAAATAAGTTCTGGGTCAGGATTTCCTCATAGAGGAAAATTTTTGATTTGTTTCTTCTAAGGCTTCTTGTAATATCATTTAAAAGGAGATAACACTATCTTTATTTGAACACATAAAGGAAAATACCTACTTTAAAAAAAAAATGCATAGCATTAATAAAAGAAGTGGTTTGTTGTTGTTGATGATAACATGATGATAACTCAGTGTCTTGTTTTTGCTCTTGTTCAGAAGAATGAATACGACATGCAGTGCCATAAAACTGCCTTATATGAATAAAAAAGTCTATGTGATTTTTCCCCCAAGCACACAATGAAGGGAGCAGTTGACTGTGAGTCAAATTTGTTATTCCTAGGTGAATTCAGCAACACCTCTAAAAGTTTCTATTGAAATTGAGATTGGAAATGAAAAACAAATATTCAGAGTTGTATTCTTGTGAAGATAATTCAAGATGAAAATTTCAGTAATGTATATGTCACCTTTCCAACACAAAGCCTCATTACTCAGCATCTCATCCAGAAAAGGAATGAGGGGAAAAAAAAAAAAAAAAAGGACCTGAAGGGAACAAGAAAGGCTGAGCACACAAAAGAAGGCAGAATCTGCACAGCACTCTTAACATGTCCCTTTCCTCCAAACTGTCACTATACTCACATAATTCATAGCAGAGGAAGAGGAGAATGCAGTCAGCCACTCTGTGCAGCGGGTCCCTTCAAATCTATTAATAACCTTGTAAGTGGAAGATAATTTTTGGCAATTCAGGTTTGGTTCCCACAGGTTCCACTGGAACTTTGCCTGTGTTTCCCATCTGTTTAGGCCTCCTCTTCTCTTGACTGAACACCACAGCAGAATAAGACTAAGATTTGGTGGAAAGAGATGTTTTCATGTTTCTAGTAGGAGGTATTTACAACAGTTTTCACTTATTTGCATCTCAGGGAGGGACTGGCTCTGTATAACAAAGCTCTATGAAAGTTAATAATGCAACAAAAAATTAAAAAAATTCAAGGAAAACAAATTTTGCTAAATTATTGCTATGAACAAGGAAAAAAAGAGACAACACAAGCTAACTTCAAACTTTAATCAAGTTGTTTAGCTCCTTACCCAGATGTGTCCAGCTGCACTTTGGAAATTGTTCAAAGAGACAACACATAACCCCTCAGGGGTGTATCCAGTTTGTCCTTCTTGCAAAATCATCTGCCTTTATATGGTGAGAATTTCCATTCTGTCAGCCTGTAACTGCCTCCTTTGGTGTTTTTTTGTGGTGCACATTCATGAAAAACCTGATTCTGTCCCTGTGTATTCTCCATTTATGCCCACTTAAGATAAAGACTCACTCCATACTATTATTTTAAAATATTTTTCTTCGCAATAAGGGGTTTTTTTCGGTTTTTTTTATTTGTTTGTTTTAATTTCAAGCTGTACATAATGTATGCATGTGAAGACAGAAAATTCAAGTTATTGTGAATTTTCTCATGTGAGCTTCTGCATTTTCTCTCTGTGAAATAAATGTTGTCACAGTATCTTCCAAAGCAAATGCCAAGGTCTAGCCCCATGTTTCATATTTATCCATCATAATGAGATCCAAGGTAATTATGTAACAACTTTGAAAGTAATATTTAAGTGCAAGAGCATAAACTCTAAATGTCAATTTTCAACTCAGTGATACAAAACTATGCTATATATTACACAGACTTGTATGATTTACTTTAAGGACATGAATCTACACCAGCCTAAATTCAAGTAAACTGAATCTCAGCTGCCCACCCTCCTTCCTACGTAGGCCTCTGTAACCAGCTGGTGAATTGATAAAGAATCAGACCTAGTAAAAATCATATCCTACAAAAAAAAAAAAAAAAAGATGGAGGTTTTACTGGGAACTGGGGATGAGAAACTCATAACTGATAGCTGAGGCCATTAATGGCTCTTTTCCTAACACTAGGCAGAGTTTTCAACAACTTGTATGTTCCTAAATAAATACTAGTGTTTGGCTCCATCTCACAAATCATATTTTACATAATTTGCAGTGTTGTAAAGTAATTTCAGCTGTTGCTAATAATGAGAGGAAACTCTATAATTCTCAAAACCAAGTTAGTAGAAAAGTATTAAACACACTTTCAGGACCATTACATTCATTCACTTCTTTTTTATTGGGGTGGAAATAAGGTATTAGATCAGTCAAAATTCCTGTACCAAGAAAGATCTTCACAAAATAGAAAGAGAAAGGGTTAATGCAGTGCCATTACATGGAATTTACAGGCTTAGCATGATAAATGTTTCACTCATGTTGAAGGTGTTTTTGTTGTTATCCATGGAGTAAGGCTGACTTAATTTTCAAGTGATGAGGCTTTACTTCCATGATTATTGAACAAATTGCTTTTTTCAAAAGGGCTCATAAGACAGCCATTTGTTCCTCCCTGATTGTTTAGGAGACCCCTAAGGCTTTATTTAAGGACCTCAATATTTTCTATATTGCTAGAGAATGAAATGAAGAGAGCCTTAAAGGACACTTATGTATACATAAAGCAGAGTAACTTACCCATCTAAGGGGAATGAGGATGAAATTGAGATGAAATCAGGAGCCATACAGTCACCACCCTTCTTTACTCAAAAATATGAAGGACCTAAATACAATCTTTAAACTTACTTTATCAGGATTTAAAATTTTGTCATTGTCAATAAATCAGTCAGGATTAAATCAGAGTAAAGAGCAATTTGTTTTGATATAGATGGGAGAAAAAGCCTAGCAGTGAACCTGATTTACAGATTATGAAACTCAACAGAGCTAATTACAGTAACATTGATTTATTCCAGCTGAGCATCTGAACTCCAAAAACTTCATAAAGCCCTTGACTCTGTTCCATCCTGTGCTTAACCAAGTGAATGACAATATTTAATTATTGTTTGTTAATGTGCTGAATTTCACATGCCAATATTCCTTTCCCTGAGTACAGTAAGAGAGAACTACATGAATATACAAGTGATGCAAAGATTTTATTGTAGGAGTTTGTGTAGTCAGTTCTCAGCACATACAAATCAATGAAGCCACACTGATCCATAATAGAACACAATAACTGGGTGTAGAAGAAGAGATTACAGGTGACTTTGCCCCTGATAAATCACGGTTGTATTAATTACCAAAGAGGAACATCTTTGCCCTTAATGGATGGCAGCTGTGACTAATAAAGATAAGTGTGATTAAAGGGGAGGGTCGGCCAGTTAGAAGGATTTTGGAGGTAGAGGGCCTGGAGAAAGAGGATCTTGAGGTGGAAGAGGAGCCCTGAAGAAGAAGGCATGACCCAGAGAGATATAAAGAAGAGCAAAGCAAGAAAGAATTGGTGTTGTAGAAGATCTGCTGTGAGGTCAGTCTGGGTCTGATGGAGTCAGAGCCTGCAGTCAAAGCTGAGCTGGGTGACAGCCTGGGTCAGAGTCTGCAAACCAATACTTGCAGTCACAGTGCAGCAGGAAATGGCCAGCAGTCAGAGTCTGTAGTTGGACCCTACAATGGGAGCTTGCTGTAGTCAGAGTCAGGATGACTAATCTGTAAATGAGAATAAACCAGGACCCTTTTCATGTTGTTGAATAAGAGTCTGTGTCTTGGCTTCTTTCTACCCCTAACGAGAGGTGTGCTGCAACATCAACCTGTCCCACAACTTTTAATCTTAACTTCCAGTGGATAAAGAGACTGATTTGACAAAGCAAAGCAGAAATCTAGCTCTCTGTGCATCTCATATTTTTGTGGGTTCATTAATTTTCTTTGATTATGTAACATAGGAGTTGAAAAAAGTAATTGGATAAAGAAGATTGGATAGCTGTGCCTTCAAGGGGGCTTCTATTCTGAATGGTCAACAACTATCTGGAAGTACTGCAGGACAATACTCAATGCTTTATAAGAGCCAGAGGAAAATTCATGGAAAGCCAGAAAATAGGGATAGTCTTTAGTCTCAGCCTTCTATCTCCTATCCATCAACAGCAAAGAGGAGCACGTGTAGGCCTCAAAGTGAGAGTATTCCTGTGCCAAGGGAAGACCTATGACATCAGTGGAAGTAAGAAACTGTTTTGTCTAAAGGCATAAATCATTATTATCTCAAGAGATAGTGATCTAAATCTTTGTTTGCTGTAATTTCCTCTCCAAAATCAGTTCAAGAAAACAAAAAAACCAAAAGCCAAATGAAAAGTATTATCAACTTCCATTGACATGTCTTATCATATAATCACCTGCATACATCTCATTGCTGAAATAAAAAATAATGCTAGATTTTGGATAGATATTGTTACATATTCAACAGAGCCACCTTTTCTGTTAAAGGAAGAAAGCATCTCCTAAATGTTGTGATGTGTGGGAGGCCAAGTGTGCCAGGTACAGTGTTCTCACTTATCAGGCTCAACATGATTCACAAACATTTTAGTTTTTTGGGTTTTTTTCCAAGAAGTTGCCCTGTTAGTCAAGTACAATGCTCTTAGAAGGTAACAAGATGTGTGTGGATTTTAAAAAGAAAACATTCTGGAGGGTTCCAGCATCTCTGAAAGAAATGAAAAGGTATTTCTTGAATTGTTTTTTTTTTTGTTGTTGTTTTCTATGTAAAGGGAGAATGATTCAATCACCTGTGACTACATGTAAAAATACGGTTCTCTGGAGGTGAGATTAACATGAAACCAGATAAGATTGGTGGCATCTGCTCAGCCTGCATATGTAGAACTACAACAAAAAAAATCATAATTAATCTTTGTTATAATTTATGCTTCCATTTGTTCGGAAGGATTTCATGGAGATACAATCCTAACAGAACTTGTGGCAAAGTTTTATTAAAGTCAGGTATAAGAGAGTTGCACCATGAAAATTAGAACATCTTCTGCTTTAGGACCTGCATTGGACTCAGTCAACAATTTAGGATATGTTTTTTATCAAGACACAGAGGCAAAGTCCAATTTGGAGACTGAGGGGAAAATAACAGATTTGTGTCAGTAATAAAAATATCACATTTGATTTTAGGCAGAGTTAGGACTTTACCTCAATTTACCAGGGCCTAAGGAGACTTCACAGTAAAACTTCTGGTCATTCTGGAGCTGGGAAGGAAGTGCATTGTTTTTATGCTTTTGGGGTTAGTTCTTCTCAAACCTGACATGCTTTTCCAAAATATTTTAACTGTTAATGAATCAGAGGGTTCTGACAGAAACACGTGTTGCTGGAACATGAGAAAACCCAGTGTGAGAGAGGAAAGGCTGCAAGGACACTTAGTGAAGGACAAAGGGTCAAAATTTAACAGTCTTAAAAAATGAGACTGAAGGATAAACTAAAATCATGTGAAGAATCCCTTACCAAGTATGAAGGTTATTAAAGGAATAACCTGCATTTACTCACTGTGAGTACTGCATTTGAGCTTGATTACTTTATTCTAAAAACTAAGTGAAAGAAATAAAAAAAAATCCTAAAAAGGACAACATAAAAGGTAAGGAGCATAGGTGGTGGGCAGGGGTGTTTTTGTGAAAGAGAATAAACAAAACACACTTGATTAAGTTGACTAGAAAGGCAATAGGAAAGAAGTCAGTAATATGAAAAATATAATGGTAGAGGGATTAACCTGAAACTTCCTATTTTCTTGCTCAGTTCCAGAAATCTGAAATGGCAGGTGGTGTAGGCAGAGAGAGAGATCAGAGCTGTATTTAGGAATACAAATTTGTACCGTGGTATTTTTTGAGATGTACACATTTGAATGTTAAAAGAAAAATTACGAAGTTCTGTAAAAGTCATTCATTTTGACAGGAGCCACATTTTTCCTTAAGAAATTTCATTCAAAGAAATGAATAAGCTTTCCCTTAATCCATTTTGAAAACTAAGACATGTTCTTAATATACAAAGATGAGCATTTTTTTAGAAAGCTGTGGGTTTTATGATCTTAATAAGTTAATTCAAAATCCTCTCTTATTTCAGGTGGCATTCCCCAGAGTTTACATGAAATTTTAGAGACATCTCTGTGACCTCTGTATGTTAGACAGCACTAAAACAGTTTCCTTGAAGAAATTCAAAAGTAGTTGGTATTGTACATCCCTGAAACTGCTGTAATTTTATATGGCAGGTATCATGGGCAGCTCTAGGGATAAGCAACAGAGTTGCTGAGGTAGCAGCAAATCTTCCTGAGCTCTTGTCTTTCCTTGCAAGAGTGTAGGAAAATCAGGTTAGATGCTGTGACTGATGGTACTGGAGGAGGACATCGAGCAAACACAGGATAATAATTGTTTTCCTGGTGAGTGGGTTTAACCTGTACCAGGAAATGTTGCTGTTTCCACTCTTCCCATACTCTGGTGACAGGAGGACCAGAAAAATCTATATCCCAGTTTTTTGTTTTGTAGATACCTACTTTAGTTTCACCACTTTCTTGAGTTTCTCCACTTATGTTTTAGCTCTGTCCTGACCCTTGAGCTGGCCCAATTCAGTATTTCCCACCCTGCTGGGAAGTGTCAAACCAGGCTGTCACATGTGTCTCCCACACGTCTGTCTGCTATTGGCACAGTGTGAATGTCATTTTATTAGGAGAAAGCTGCTGCAATTCCATCAGGTGAGCATTTTTGAAATTGCCCTCTCCTTTATATCATGGCCAATTTATTTTTGCTTGTGTGTGTTTTTGTTTGTTTGCTTTGGGGTTTTTTTGTGTTTTATTTTTCCTTTTAGTGAGGAATAACTTGAACTTAAAGTAGGAGCATTTGTTCCTTGCTAACCAGGTACAACAATCAGTAAAATAAATAGAAGGATTTCCATCAACTTAATGAACTTTGGATGGAACCTTTTGTATGTAAAAACTCCATCAGGCAAATTAACTTGGTCTCAGGAATGTCAAAAGAGTGAGAAATCAGTTGGTCAGTGGGTGGAAGACTAGTGCTACATCTTAGTAAGAGAATCTGTTGTTGGTGTAGGATGAGAAAGTGGATTTTAGTGTCAAGAGCAGGACTTTTTTTAGAGCACATAGACATGCAAAGTGTTGAACGGTGACAGCAATCCTTTATTCCTTTTTAATGGCTCATACGTTCTCAAGGTTAATGATGAAAACCCAGGGGTCAGCAACATCAGCTATTTTCCTGCCAGTCATGTTCCCACCACCAAAAATGAATGTACTGTATGTCAGGTTTTGCTGCTATTAGTTTTGAACTTGGATAATTGTACCAGCTTTGGAACAGAGCCACCCTGAAAAGAGAAAATGTCAAATGCAACCTTTTCCTTGTTTTAAATGGGGTCTGTCTGCCTTTAGAAGGTGATATCACAACAGGCTTCAATTACAAGTTCTCTTTGTAGTTATGGCAGTGAAAATTATTTTTTAAAAAGTTTGTTTGTTTTTTTTTAATAAACTTTTATAATTTATGAACTGTCTTGGGAGACACATCTCACTCCACCTCCACCACAGATGACGTTAAAAGCAACAAAGTTTAAATGGATGCATGTACTTACACTGTGCTCCAGGAAGGAGTCTCGGACTGCAGGTAGTGGTTGAGGAGCTATTAAGCAAAATCTGAAAAAAGTTAGATTAAGTATGAACAAGAATAGCAGTTTTGCAGTTTTGTGCTCTTAGGCAGAGATTACAAAGCCTGATTTTTTTTTTTTTTTTAAACATGAACCGAGCGCCGTCTTGATTGAAGAATTGATGGAAGATTGAGAAAAATGGAAAACAACACTGGCAGTTTGTGACCAACATGGAAAAGAGAACCAGGCAATATTTGGAATGTTTAGGAACATTGAATCATTATCACTCAGAAATCGGATTGCAGTGAACTCGCTGCTTGCTCCCTCCTGATGAAAAGCGAGTCACAGATGCCAGCACACAGAATTAAGTACGTGGGACATGTCTTGGTTTCTCACTTGCATACTACAAGACAGCCTGTGACATTTCTTGCACCAAGCTTTGGTGAACAAAGTAAAACAAGTGTGACTTTGATGCACAAAACAAGCTGTGGCAGAAACTGGTAAAATTGTGATTATGTGTGGTCTTTGATGGGGCAGCACTTATCTATAATAGGAGTTTGTGTTAGGGCTAATGTGAAACAAAGGGTTTGTTCCAGACTACAGTGTGTGCTGACTGATTATCTGCTCTGTGAACCTGCAGTCACAGGTAATGTGTCTAACAGCTCAGTGAACTGTGAGTTCCTTCTCCCTCTCACTCAATGACTGTTTTCCTCTCAAACAGCCCATCATTTTTTGGCTGCTGAGGTACCTCGGTGCTGTCTATAAAAAGAACAGTAGGTGAAAGACTGAACATGTTCTTTGAATTTTTACTTGTTTTATTGACAGGGGTTGTGCTGAGGGTGGCAAATGTCAGCTACCGGAAATGGCACTAAATGCTGAAAGAAATCCAGTTTTCTTAATTTAATTTTTATTTCTCAGCCATAGATTCTCCAGTCTTAAAAAGATCAGAAAAGGCTTTTTAGAAAATTCATTTTCTTTAGATTAAATGAACCATATTTATATCACGTCTCACTCTTCCTTTTTTGGCCTGTTTTTAAAACATTTTACAGAGAGGGGTGAAGACTGTAAGCAATTTAGAAAAACACACTTTGTGCTTCACTGACCTTGTTATAAAAAACTTTTTTTAACATTAAATTTTCTTTATTTTAGCAATTAAACATCCATTGCACATGTCCTGACTGCCATGACCAAGAAAAACACTTTTCTCACTTTAACTTTGTAGCATCTTCTCATTTTTTACTTTTATCAACTAGCCAGCTCCTGCTCTTCTCTTAGACCTTTTTAAATCAGTCTTTACTTCTTTTCTGTGAGACTTCAGCCTTCTGATGATTTCATAGCTTTTCTTTGAAATTTGTCTAATTAAATCCAATGATTTAATGGTTGTTGGGATCTGGAGCACGGTTCATGTTGGTTGCTCCTAATCTATGGTGTTTTTTATCTTTTGAGTGATACTTATTCCTAAATGTTATTTATTGAAAAAAAAAAAAAAATGGAAAAAAAAAGAAAAAAATCCTGCCTGAAATTTCAGCCTTATCTTACATGCTGAAATAATAACAGATGAAATAATAGTGCTGCATGAGTGTGTGTGATTATTATCATCCATCAGTCAGGCAGTAAAAGACTTTATTTCTTTTGGAGGTTTGAGGTTTATTCCTTCAGGTCACCCCAGCAGCTACTCATGAACCCTGTCCTCAGTTAGTAATAAGTCATAGTAGCCAGCCAGCTTGCACAGAATGGAAAAAAAAAGATTTCTCAGGAAGGCTCTTCAGAAATGATGGGTTGTGCCAAACTGATCCCTCTCATAGCAGTCACCAGATACAGGAATCAAATACAAAATTTCCAAATATAAATTAAGATTGAAATGGTAAAAACCTGTTTGTGAGAAAAATAACTCTCTGTAGAAATCCACATGATTGCACTCTAAATTCTAAATTAATAATTTAACACTAAATTTTTTTTAAATGTTTAGTTTTAGCAAAAGAATGCATAAGAATTTCCCAGGCCCATTGATTCTGGTTTAACATCCCCTTTATACACATCTAGTGACCTTGAAAATGATGCTACAACTTCTAGAGACAGGTACTAATAACAGAGTCTTAATTATTGCAGCCAGGGTGGAATGAAGCAGAAAATTTCCTGCCATTCTTTTTTCCTTTCTCTGTTAGTTAAATAATTTAACTGTAAAAGCTGTGCATCATCAAGGAAGTGTTATTTAGATTTATGTACCACATTTCAAATCAGCTACTTTTCAAAGTATTTCGACCTAACTTGAATCATGTAAAATTATATCCCTCATATGCCTAAGAGGGCATCAGCACAACTTAGTGCAATCAAAAATTATCAAAACAAGTTGCCCTTTTACCCACACAGGTACAGATATCTTCCATATGGTTCCCTGTTTTAACATCTTTACAATTTTCATGATTTTATTGTTACCACATCTCTGAGAGGAAAAAAAAGGATGTGTTCTTTTGTTCCTGGTTTAAGATGTACCACAAGATACAGACGCTCTATGCAACTTGTTTAGGAGAATGGATGAAATTTATGGTAGGAAAGGCTATTGATTTTATATTTAAGGTTGCTACTGTTGGAACTACAGTGTAACACTGAAAAATGATCTTAGCTCTTCCTTGAATTCCAACAGTCTCCATGGCCTCAGCTGTAATCCTGGGTATCTTTATTCCCAAATACTCGTGTACAGACTGAGCTGAGAGCTGACTGTGAATTCCAATTGAACAAATTATATCAGTGTTCTTTTAGGAAGAACTATAGTCACCTCTGCAAGGAAGAACTCAAATGATCTTCTCTCTGACATGAGAGCAAGGAGGGATGTCTAAAGATCTCAAACCCATTTGGGTTGAGGTGTGAAGAGTTTCCTGTACTTAAGTATTTTTTATAAAAAGCTGTAGAGGTGTCCCAGAACAGAAAGGTGGATCTTTTAGTCTTGAAGTCACCAGGGGAAAAGACACATTCTGGACAATAGCACAGAATTCACAAAGACTGTTGCTCACCCTATTCTCTCCCACATCCAAATCCATGATATTTGAGGCCTAAGGAATTTTTACTCAGAAGTTAGTCACTTGAGGGAGGCCAAGATTTCCAGAATTTGATTTTGAGTGCAGGAAGCAAAATGCCTATACAGCCTAATACATAGAATTAAGATATCAGAAATGTCTTCCTATTATTGACTGAGTTACAAACCAGATTCTTCTTCTTCTTACACCTGCCTGGTCAAAAACTAAATCTATATTACCCCCTTATTTCTCTACCCCTTGAATAATAGTAGCTCAATCATCATGTTGTCACATTATGAAGAATACTTTTGTCCAGAAGGAGAAAAAAGCATACCCATCACTAAAGTATTATGGATCTAGTTGATATAGTCCTTACTTGGAGGTCACTTCTTTTCTCAAATCAACATTTGGCTTTATGAGGAAGTAAGGGATAATATTAGCCAATATTACTCAAAGCATATTTGATGAAACACTATTTATAGACATGACTGTATTTGATGTTAATGATTTTGGTGTAACAATCATTCTATGCTCCACTTTTGTGTCTTAATCCCCTGATTTACAGGACGTTGAAGCTCAAACTGTATGCTCTTCAGAACAAAGGATGCCAAAGGCAAGGTTAAAACAAGGGAATTAGACATAGGTTCATGTTTAAAAGCTATCAGGTCTGCTAAATTCCAATTCTCCTCTTACAGCCTCCCCATATTTTCCTCACTTTTCTCCTAGGCACTTATTGCCTTATTGTTCTGATGTAGTCTTGTTTGTAATGCATCTTGCTTCAAGAAAATGAGGCACCTTGCCTTTAAATATTGCTTTAAAGAATCTGTGAAGATTCTGCAGCTGCTTTTCCGGTTGAACAGTCCTTGATGGGACTGGGAGGGAAGGGAAGCCTCGTTAGAGAAGCTGGAAAGCAAATCCCCAGGACTTGGCTTGCCATGCACAGCTTTCTGCTGGAGTTCACACAGCTGCGGAGTCCCCAGAAGCAGGGAAGTTTGTCTGAGGCAAGACGGAGAAAAGATAATATAAGCCTTGTGAGAGTTATTTGGCACTTCAACATAGAAGTGCTTGTACTTCCATCTGGGTTGTATGCGAAATTAGAGAAGCCAGAGCTATATCCTTCTCCTTGGGCTGTTGACAGGAGTTTGGCTCGCACTTTAATGGAATTTTTATGTTTGCCAGAAGGTTAGAACCACAAAACCTGTGCTGGAAATGGCAACCTATATTGTACATAGGAGTTCATCCTGGCAGATGGAGGACAGAAAGTCAAACCAGTTCTTTCATGTCCTTTGAGTCTTGCAGTTATGCCTCATAACATTTCTACTTCTGAGCACCTCCTACCCCTTTCCCAATATTGTTTGTGTTTACTCTTTCTGCTGTTAACCACTGGGGGTTTTTTAAATACAATTCATGCCTGGCCAAAGTGCTACCCAAGTTTCTTGAGCAACCAGCTGCTTCTTTTACCTCAGTTTTTCATTTGACAGGATTAGAACAAAAAGCACATCCTATCAATCCACTGTAGTTTCTTCAGAATTTTTTCAGTATCAGTGGGAGTTGCTTCTCAATTTAAAATCGTGCTCTGTGCTGCTGACAGAATTAATGAGGATGATGAAAGACAACATCATTGGATTCTGATATAATGAAGAGATCCACAGGTGGCATAAATGGAGGTAATTGACCTCAGTTCTGTGTGTATGCACAGATTTTCCTGTGTACATAGAATTATAGAATTCTAGACTGGTTTGGGTGCCAAAAGACCTTAATTCTGACCCCTGCCATGGGCATGAACACCTTCTATTACACCAGATTGCTCCAAGCCCTGTCCAACGTAGCCTTGAACACTTCCAGGGACAGGGCAGCTACAGCCTCTTTGGGCAACCTGTGCCCACCCTCACAGTAATGAATTTCATCCCAAGATCCAACTAAATCTGCCCTCCTTCCACTTAAAACCACTTCCTCTTGTCCTATCACTGCATATCCTTGTCAAAAGTCTCTCTCCATCTCTCTTGTGGCCCCTTTAAGTACTGGAAGTCTTCTAGAAGGACTTTCTGAAACCTTCTCTTCTCCAATATGTGTCTTCACTGTCTTTAGTGATATGGAAATTTTAGCAAGAAAAGGACTACTCAGGTATTTTTAGTGGTAGCACTCATTTCTCTTCTTCATTTAAATTTTCTAAATCATTACTCTTTAAGAGTGACTGTTCTGACTGCATCCTTTACAGAGGTTTCCCAAATAACTGGGTAAACTAACACATGAGAGGAGAAACTGGGGAAAAGAGGGACTAAGTTTATTGTACTAAACTTCTGAATATTTGTCTTCTATTAATGTGGGGGAAAAAAATGATCTGATCACTATTTAACTTAGAATGACTTCTACTGTGCTCCTTAATATCACATTAAAGAAGGGGGAAAAAAGTCTAAGGTTGAAGAATGTTAATGCAGTGAACGCAAAGGAACTGTAATAAAACCTTGATTTAGACATGAGATTTTAGGATGGATCATTTTGATTGTGTTTTATCTTCTGCTCAATTCATGCCAAAGTTTTTCAACTAATAGTTTCTGTTCTGAGCCACTGTGAAAGCTTTCCTTCCACTGTTTCCTGAAAACTTCACTCTAGGGATGGCAACAATTGTGGAAGAGCCAGTAATGCTGCACATAAAGCTTCTTGTTGCTCTGAATTAAAGTATTCTCAGTGAAACAATGGGACTTTCAGAGTCTTCAGCCAGTTGAGAATCACTCCCAGAAAATCTTCTCATCTATTACCAGATATTAATCTTTGATTCATTCACTGCCACTCTCTCAAACTCCAAGAAGGTCAGGGAAAATGACTTTAAGTTAAACTGAGCTTATTTTTGTTGTTATTTTTGCTACCACTAGAATCAGAGTTTTAGCCAACATATAATATTCAATATTTTGCAATTTTCTTAGTGTTTATGTAACCATTCTTATATGTTTATAATCTCACAAATAATATTATTTCCACTTAAAAAAAATAATTCAAATCCACAAAAAAATGTTCCCCATGCAGCAATTTATTGTTGACTTTAGAAAAAAGACAACTGTTTATCTTAGTTCAAGCTTTGCTTAATGTCTTTCAAAATACAAAGTTAACAAGAAACATATCTCTGTGGGTTTTAAGGCTTGAGATGAAAATGTTTCAAAATGGATTGAATGCAATTGTTAATTTTTTTGGAAATCCAAATTCTCTGGAAACTTAAACTGGTTGGCCTTGATGGAATAAGGTAGTTCAGAACACTCCAAACCATTTCCATGCATTAGTAAGTGCCTGGTTCTCCCTTGCCTTTCATATCTAATTCTTCTACTCATTATATTTGCAACAGAATTTTATCCAGGGATCCAAAGAATTAAAAACATGAGATGTGAATTTGTAATAATTTGGAGTGATAAGAGACTACAGACTTTTGCAGACATAAAAGGGGTATATAAAAAAGTTGCAGAAGTAAATGTGTAATTCTCTACAGCCATTAGTTTGCATAGTTAAACATAACTTTGCAAAAGTGGATATAAAATGAAATTTTCTGATGATGTATTAGCATAGTCCAGTATCAAAGATGAGATAGTTTATGCAATAATCCCATCTTCATCTCCACTCTAGATTGTTTGTGCTTCTCCTCTGCCCCACAAAGTGTTGAGACTCTATTTGACAAATAACAGTAAAAAAAATCTTTAGCAGAGATAAATCCACACAGATCAATTGACTCCAGCTCGCACCCCCCTCAATATCTGGCTTAGTGCTAAGGCCTGGCATTTAGAACTAAGGACAAAAGGGATTTTTGGAGGAAAAGAGATGTTATGGCTACTTCTGGGGAGGGAAGGGAAATGGTGTTGGGGCTGGAAACTCTCCAAGCCAGAAAACTCCTGAGGCTGTCAGAGTCTTAATCTCTCACTGGAAGCAGACCTGCATTTCAGAAAAAAAAAGGAGAAAATTCTATCATTATTCTAACATGTCTATAACATTCTAATGCTATGATTATTCTGGACACTACCACGAGCTTTTTACCAGAGAAAGAAAAAGTGCTCCAGCAATTTCTTTTGCCTCTCTCTTCAGAGTTAGCTCTTCGTTTAAATAGCCAGATTCTGAACTAACCCTTTAAAATGCCAGTGATGCTATGTGTGATGCCACCTGCATACAAGCAGAATTACCTGACAGAACCCCAACTGCTTCAATGGGAGCAGATTTTAAACAGACCTTTGAACATGTGAACATAAAAGGTTTACTACCAGGAAGCTCCAAGGCAAAGAAAACACTTCCTAAAGCAGTCTTTCTTGTATTCTGAAAAACTTCTTTTTACGGGTGTGGATGTACCAATCCACCGTGGAAGGAGGGTTGGAGCTGGATCATTTTTAAGGTTCCTTACAAGCCAAGCCATTCTATGATTCTATTCTACTCATAGCGTAATTTCCAAGGGACTGGCTACTCTTCCTGCCCAGCAGTCAACCTTGTGTCTAACAGCATCACTGTCTTTTTTGCTACCTTTATTGTAAGAGTGCTGCTGAGGGGCATTTGTCATTTTAGAAAACAGGAACTAAGGACAGAACGTGGGGGACATTTGAGGATTTAAGCAATATGACCTTAGGAGATGACGAAACTTGATGAAAAATGTAGAAGTCTATTCACATTAAAAGAGTCAACAACAGTCCTACAAGTTCTAGCTTAGAGGCATTTTTTGCTTTCTTCACCTGCTGAAGAACTATTAGATGGATTTCCCACTACTATAGAAAAATTCAGTCTGAAAGTACCTCTGAAGACAAGTTGATTGGAGCAAGCAAAATTATCCATTTTGTGATTCCATGCAAGAGATTTTTGATTTTGCCAGAACTTCCATTAGCTTCCATTTCCAGGATTTTTGTCATATTTCACCATTGATGTTAACTTTATGTAAAGCCCTTGGAGATCAGAATTTGGATAAACACCTCAGCTGATGCTCAACACAATAATAAGACCTATATGGATCTCACAATTGGTCGTCTATCCTTTTCCTACTCTTGTTTATAATGTTCATCTCAGGATGATTGGAATATTTTAAGATAATAGTATTTATTTTGGAGCTCCTGGTGGCACAATATTTGAAACTGGAAGCAGCAGCTAAAAGCTGGCAAATAAGTGTTGCAATGAGGGACAAACCAACCTTCTTGAGCCAAGCCACTTTAATGATTCATGCTGCATTGGCTCACCCTGAAGAAGGATTAATAAC
The DNA here is from genome assembly GCA_037013685.1 of Acridotheres tristis. Classification (NCBI taxonomy): domain Eukaryota; kingdom Metazoa; phylum Chordata; class Aves; order Passeriformes; family Sturnidae; genus Acridotheres; species Acridotheres tristis. The sequence continues at coordinate 4,749,434 of CM072885.1, forward strand.
ACCCAGCCAGTCGAGGCGAGTTGGACCCATCCAATTCTAGAGCCAATTCAATCAAAACCTCTGATTGAATAGTCATTCACATAATAGTCACGTCTGGCCTTAAAATTCATACCTTTTCCTGAAAAATCCCAGTTCTTTAGCTTGCAGAGTATTGATTTATACAGGAGCACAGGAGGTTTCCTGCTCCAGCCTTCCAGTCTGTGCCTGATCAGGGTCGCTGCATCCTTGGGTCCGATTGCTCGGCGCCTTTTATGAGCTTTGGATAATGCACAGGTCACTAACTGGAACACTGCACATTCATCTGATTTTCTAGCTGAATGCTAATAGGGCTTCAATATTTGTTCATTCAGCATTGTATTTCCAGTTACTGCAGTTAATAAAACTTCTTTCCCAGGAATCGTGCTGGCTAAGGGAATCAGAGCAATGTTTATTCCCATATTTATTCCCAAAGCTTCCCTTTCAGTCCTGTCCCTCGCTGACTCAGAGGTCTGTTTTGTATGAAGAAGACAAAGAAAAGGTTATATGATTATCTACAGAAAGCCAAGAAAACATACTTGGTGGCATGCCTTTTTCATTGTTACTTGGAAACCATTAAAATATTAAAATGTCTACAAAAGCAATAAAATGATCACAGGAGTATGTGGTGATATTTAATTTTCCCACAAGTTAAATATCACTGATAATTAACTGTTAGAAGTTTATTTTGAAATGACATTTCAGTGGAATATCAGACCTTTACAACATAATTAAAGGTTTTCTCATTGTAATGGTGCCCTATTCCTGGTATGAAAGCTGTTTGAAATTATCTGTCTGCTTCATAAATGATTTTTTTTTACCTTTCTTTTTTTCCCATTTAATTTGGCTATTTCTTGTTTTGTTTCTCTTTTAACTACTGATCACAGCCATTTCATTAGGTAATTTGGATCTCTAAGCCAGGAAAATGGCTGGCTTTTAAAATTTTAATTGTTTGATCTGGTACTTTTCTCTGATTAGGTGGATTTTTGCTGCCAGTCTGGAAAGAGTTTGCTGTTAGTAGAGTCACTCCAGGACAGGTTTTTTTCACATTAGGACTGGAGAGATTTAGGGAAATACAATCAGATTTTTAAAAACCCTCAGTTCTTACCTGGAATAAGCTTTTGTCACTCCTTAGACATCACCCAAAAGGCTCATCTATCCTGTAGAGGAAAGAGAAAATAGTCTCCTGCTACTGTTGAAAATAGGTGTGACATAGCCAAGTGCACATATAAAGAAATTTTATTCTAACAAGGATGTGTTTGTGGCACAATTTCCCCATTGCAGAAGATTCTTCTCTATCACCACTCAGTAAAATTGGCTAATGTCTTAAAAGAAAATTGGGGTTTTAATCCCTATGCATTGCTCTTTCATGATACTATACCCAGTGTAATTCTGTCTTCACATCATGACAGGGTCAAGAAGCCTTAGTAAGGCATCTCACAAATCCCAGCCCCTAACACCAGTCAAGTAGTGCCATGGATTAGCCATGGCAGGAGCTCAGCCCCAAACAGCTGCTCCCTCACTCCCACCCAGATGGATGGGGGAGAGAAAGGGAGCTCAGCAGGCTTGGAGTGAGAAAACTTGTGGGTTGAGAGAAAAACAGTTTAATAAGAAAAGCAAAATCCGCACATATAAACCAAACAAGGAATTAATTCACTGTTTTCCATGGGCAGGTAGGAAAGGCAGGAAAGCAGGGTTTCATCCTGGAGGACAATGACCTGGGGACAAACACCATCACTCTGAATGTCCCTCACTTCCTTCTTTTTCCCCCTAGCTGTTATTGCTGAGTGTGGTGCCACAAGTTATGGAATACTCCTGTGTTATCAATGCAGTTTTAAACACATATTCAAAATACAGCCCCCAAACGAGCTACTGTGAAGGGAATGAACACTACCCCAACTAAAACAAAAAATACAGTAATTTTCTCCTCTATCCCTCCTTTTACGTTTTAGTTCAAAATTGACATTTCAACATTTCAACATTTTCAACAGCGGCCCCTAAATTTTCATGTGTTACACAAGCAGAAGAGTATAAATATTATAATCATTTTATGGACCATCTTGAGACATCTTTGTGCAATATTATCCAGTGATGTGCTCAGAAAGGATTTCACTTCTATTCAGCAGTGTCACAAGGACAGGCTGGCTCCATCAACACTACTTAATTAGATTATACCAGAAAACATTCCTCAAGCTACTAGACTTTTTAAGCAATCCTTGGCAATATTTCCATGAGAGGAAACAAATATCCTCCAAGAATTTCCCAAACACAGCCCGAGATCTAGCACAGAGCAGGGACTGTTTCCAACAGACAACTGAAAGCAACTGTGCTGTCTTTGAAGGAAAAGGGCTTAAGAGTGTGATTGTGAGTCATAGCATAAAGGGTGGTCTTGGTGCCAGACAGCATTAAAATTTAATAGAATAGATCAAAACCAATGTATCCAATGTTTTGACATCCCAAGAGCAAACAGGCAGTAAGGAAGAGCAATGCAAGTTTACTTCTGGTTTCTCATCACTCTGCTGTGGCATGGCAGGAAAGAAACTGGCAGTGGAGCTGTAAAAGAGTTCATCATGCACATATTGTCTCTGAGGCATCAGAGGTGATCCAAAGCACTGCCAATATGGCTTTTTATAAAGGAGAGAGCAGTCAGCACAGTAATTGCTGGTGGGCATTAAATTAATTTCATACAGGTCACAAAACAACCTTCAAAGGATGATTCGAACCAGCAGCTATTGCAATAGCAGGCACTGGAATAGGCAGAGGCTACCCTGTGTTTTTGTGGCAAGGATGCACCTCTGAAATATCTTCATTTTGCAGATATTACTCACTGGAGTCCCCTAAGCTCCATGACTCTCAGATATATTTCTTATCCTTTGTGTTTTATTGGTGAAAACCTGAAATATAGAAAAAATAAAGGAAGAACAGATTATCTCAAGAGGCTTTCCATAATATTTATTTTCATCATTACTTTTGTTTCTTTTTGGTCTCCTTTTAAGAGAACTTGGCTCAGAGTTTAAGCTCTGACAAGCTGAAAAGTACTGTAAAGGGCATTAACATCCTATAAATCTGTCCTGTGTCAGGTAATGGATGTCAGACAACCTCTTCTCAGACCTAACTGGAAGGAAAAAGAAAAAGAACAAAAGGTGTTTTGTTTTGTTTTTTTTCCTAGGAAATTCATGGTATTATCGAGAGGATCAACCTTTTTATTTCAATATCAAACAAAATCCTTAGGTCAAAAACAAATTATGAAGGAGTTATCTTCCAAGAATCTGGAAAGATTGGCACTAAGGGAAGTGTGCTAACTCTGCTGTCTGTATTTATCTTATATTTCAAACAGGGACAAGCTGGAATCATCCCATAATAACAATCCAGGATGCACAACAACATCAGAATCGTCTACTGGAGCAGACACCGATGCTTTTGGAGAAATTGAAGAGATTTATGCTATCAAATGTAAGAACAGCAGTGCTTTATTTCTTAGATTCATTAATAAAGTTGCTTCATGGGAGCTTTCTCATGATGACAGAAGTAGCACAGCACTGTCCAAAACACAGAAATAATCAACCAAAGAGACAATGAACTCAAATTTCTTAAGTATGATTAATTTTGAAGGGATTTTTTTTAACAAAGTATCTAGGGTTTTTAAAAATTTAGATGCTCAAAAATGTCAGGATTCCAGGAATCTTGAAGACTTCCTACAAAGCAAGCAGCATCTTTTTCTCTATTTTACAGAAAGACAATAAAAAGAAACTGAGAAGCAGAACTAGAAATAATTTGCAATTAGCAAGTGACAGAAATCAACCCTCCATTTCCTGGATCCCAATAGACCTACAGTGCAATAAACCACTGAACCCCCACAGTGCTATTGAAAAGATATTGGTGGATGAGTTATGTCATAACTCACTCTCTGTCTATGAAAAAACTAATAAGGAAAATGTAATTCTAGAGGGGAAAAAATAACAAAACCCAAAAACTTAACCCCAGTCTATCTGATCTCAATTATCTCTCAAATCTTAACACCTTTAAATAAATGTTAAGACATTTAAATTATGTGTTATGACTCTTATGTCCTTCATTTCCACCTGCCCTTTCCTGAGGCAGTCAACCAACAGTGTGTGGGACATTCAGTTGAGGACAATCAGCACAAAAAGATTAAATGTTTTAACCTGGATTAGAAATACTGAGACATTTCATGAAACATCTGCACTCCACACTCTTTAGTAAGCCAGGTTTGACTAAATGGTAATATTGGCCCAGAAGTTTTTGGTCTCTCTTCTCTTCTCTTCTCTTCTCTTCTCTTCTCTTCTCTTCTCTTCTCTTCTCTTCTCTTCTCTTCTCTTCTCTTCTCTTCTCTTCTCTTCTCTTCTCTTCTTTCTCTTCTCTTCTCTTCTCTTCTCTTCTCTTCTCTTCTCTTCTCTTCTCTTCTCTTCTCTCTTCTCTCTGTTTGTTCTTTTTCTCAGTAAATGTCATATATCCCATCCCTAGAAGTGTTCAAGGCCAGGCTGGATTTGGCTTGGAGCAACCTGGTCTAATGGAAAGAGTCCCTGCCCATGGCAGGGAGATTGGAACTGAATAATGTTTAAGTTCTCTTCCAACCCCAGACCATTCTGTGATTCCAAAACTGATTGACAAATATACAAATTCACACTTAGGAAAGTCCTAGATACATAGAAGAAGTTAACAGGGGGACAGAAGTCTCTCAAGGAAATTTTTTAAGTGTTGCTGCATTTTGCTCATCTTTCCAGGACTTTACATAGGCATTATTTAGCAGAGACAAAAACAAAACAAATAAACAAACAAACAAAACAACTAACCAACCAAAAAAAAAAAAAAATTAAAAAAAAACAAACAAAAACAACCCAGAGCTGCAAATCTTGGAAGTTCCTCCTAGGCTATCTCAAAATAAAAATGTAATTGTCCTTAAAATGTTTGAGTAGACAGAAGGATGGACTCAGCAGCTGTGCACTTGGGCAAGTTTATGTACACAGATATCCCATTCCAGCTGATAAAGAAACATTCATTACTCACCACTAGATATCTACTGGAATTGTCCCTTTGTAAAAGAAAACCAAAAATTATCAGATAGCTATGACAAAAATAGTTGAAATCTTTTTACATAAAGATTGTCAATATAATTTCAGAAATTTAATCTGGAAAGTATTATTTTTCTTTATTTTCATTTTCTTTTTGTCCTTTTTAATCTTAAATACCGAATTCAAACTCTATTTGATTCCAATCTACCACAAGTTCATAAACACATAGCTCACTAAGAGGATATGAGTAAAGACTAGCAAGTAATTAAATATCTCTGCTGAACTGGTGCCTAGGAACTGAGGGATTCATTATTTTTGTTTAATGAATTTTCCTAACCTTTGGTTCTGTAGCTGTGCTCCCTCTTTATTCCCCAGAGGTGCTGGCACAGGGATAGAATCGACAGCAGACGTTTGTTCTCTGACCCAGGGGTATGGCCAGAAACAAGGGCGACCAAAAGGGGTCCACAGACACGCAGGTGCCAGGCTGTGAAGGTTTGTTTGTGAATAACTATTGCTGAAAATCAATCTGAGAGCTGCCTGGTGTCAAAGGCAGCAGAGCCCATTTGCAGGTAATGTGGTGATTTTCTTTCAGGCAGGTCAGACACCACACATAAGAATATATGATGGAAAAGAAGAAAAAAGGGATAAACCTATGATTATGCAAGCCAGGAGAGGAATTTTGTAACAACTGAGACACAATCAGGTGTAGGCAGAGACCAACACAAACTCTTTAAAGAAGTAAAAAAGATTTTTCTCCTCAGTGAGGAGAGAAGCAAAATAAAAATATGTTGGAAATAACTACAGGATGCAGAGAACCCATTTGGATTTTAAATTGTAATGATAAGCATGCAATGGCATTGCAGAGAACTTGAAAAGTCTAATTACCATGACGTCAGTCACCAAAGTGCAGAGTTATGGGCTGTAAACCTTCTTCTAATCCCCCTTTTCAGTGCTTTAACCCCCTACCCACACAAACAGGAAGGGATCAAAAGACATGGCCAGTCAATCAGTGGTGATAACACCCCCATACAATCAAGCAGCAGAGTCCAGGGGAGGATTAAGCATGGGGGAATAACAGGGTTATCAACTAGAGAAACAGCAAAACAGAAATTGTAAGGGCATAATAATAACAAATAGCCTGGGAACAATTCTAAGCAATGAATTCCAGCAAACAAAACCTCACACACTATTCAATCAATGTGTTTTAAGAAAATATAATGTGTCCAGTGGGTAGACCCCTGGTGCCAGAGTGAAATGAGTTGGTGGCATAATGAGTGCTTTTATTTCCCTTTTCTGTAAATTTGATGCAATCTGTTCCTGTTTATCTTCCTAAATATACTCAGAAGCTGGATTTCAGCTAACATCCAGTTAGTGTATTTCTCCAAGACAGAGAAGAAAGCTGAAATTAAAGACAGTCTTTGTCATCCACTTTGATAAATGCCTATCTTGCTAGATCTGGTGGTAGCCTTGAGAAAGTTTGTTCTGACTTTCAGGATAAAAGAAATTCTAGAAAATACTCTCTACCTGTGAAAAATAAGTACTTCTCAAAGAGGAAATATCTTTATGGATGCAAAAATCTTCAGACAGGCTCCAATTCCTAGAGCTCATTGGTAAGACGTTCATTTAAGTGACTGTTGATTAAAGATCTGCTGTGCACAACTCAGCTTTGTCCAGAGGTGCTCAAAGAAACACTTTAGATAGAAAATATATCACAGGCCTATGGTAAAATGGAAAGAGACTCATTCTGGAGTAGCCACCAAACACAACCAAAGCATTTGTAGATATGAATAAAGTGCAAGTCCTGTCTCTGGCTGGCTCAAATTATGGAGATAAGAGTAGAGCTAAAGCCTGGTGAGTGCCCTGACCTGATCAGTGTGGGACAGATCTCTCTCATGTTTTCATTTCAGCACAGAGCAGATACACTATTGTATTCTATAGAATTTTAACAGGGCAGAAAAAAATTACTTTCCACGATGCTTTATTTTTCACCTCAGACTTTGAACAGTTCTCTCTCTTTAATGAAACTATCTTCATAATTTTCTGCAAGTTTGGGAAATGCCAATTATCACTGCTTTATAGTTCACAACAGCTGATAAATGAAGGGGCAGGTCCAACAAAGCATGCAATTTGTATTGATTAATTTTAAGGGTTATAAATTGAAGAACAGAATCCAAGATCAAAATTACACACCTGAGTGCCTTGTTTAGTGCTGGGTAAGAGTCACAGGAGCTATGTAGAACAAGTTAATATCACATCTGCATGTTGTTTCTGAACTTCAGCTCTGTGTGAAGCAGAGCATCTCAGTCAGATCACCAGAAGAGACTCTCCATGAACCTGGAATTCAGGTGTTGCTTATAAAAAAATTGGAGAAGAAAGACACAGTTCTGTCTTTTATGTATTAATGCATGTCCGGGGTAATTCACTGTCCCCAGAAGGGGCAGGACCTCAATAGTCCCCAACCACTCCTGCATTTGATGAAACACCAGAATGAATGAGATCTTATGAGATCTCATTCCTGCTAAGGAATCCTTCATGAAGGAAAGAAAACTAAGAAGTGGCAGGGAATGGAGAAGAAGCAAAACTCTGAGCTGTGGTCATATGGAAGTGGAGAGTCCTGGTTTGAACTGCCTGCTTCTGTGCTCTTTCCATTTTCATCCAATGGCTCTACAGATTGATTATCAAAGGCATGACAAAAATTCAGGGCTTTCCTTCTAGGTAAATAGCTTTGTCAGGCCTGCTTGGTTTCAAGGGTTTTTTGTTGTTTTTTTTCTGTCTTCATTTTTTGCATTCTTTTCTAAGCAGAGGCACACACTCAGAACACACACACACACACACACACAAATAAATGGGAGCCAGATCTCTGATTTTTTCTGTCTGCTTTTTAAAAATGATGTTAGAATGTTGCTAATGATTGTTACAATCACTAATGGTCACCCCCGCCCCAGCCCTATTACCCTATATTTGCTATTTTTTCTGTCTGTTGCAATGCTGTCAAGGAGCTGATGAATTGCACGGCCCAGTGTATAAATGCAAATTCAGATACAGTGACAGCAGTTCTACATCCCAGAAACCTTAGAAATAACCAGGTCTAAGGTGTCTGGTTAGTTTTGAACTCTATAAAGTTTGGGTGATAAATGCATCCACCTAAATCATACTGTACACTGAAACATCTTTGCTTTTTAAACAAATATAAATGCTACTGTGAGAAATCTTGAGAGAAAGAGGAAATCAAATCACATCTTTCAGCTTCCTTGGCACAAAAAGGAGCTCTTGGTCTCTCTTGCCTTTCAGACACATACTAATACAACTGCCTGAAAGAAACTTCTCCTTAAGAGGGCTTGTCAGGAAGCACTGGAAGTTCAGAGTGGTGAGACATTGCTAGAGCTGTATAATGGCTAAAAGACAATGGGCATTTTAAATAATTTGCTAAAAATTATTTGTGCAAAGTGAGAAAACTCTGCTGAGAAGCGCATAAATAACCATGCTTAAATGGCTCCTAGAAAATGTCCCATAACTCAAATTTGAACTAAATGTTTTCAGTCCATAAAAAGCAACTTCTGTCTGCCTCTTGATTTAAAAACAAATCCATAACTTTTGATTACACTAATTGCAATGCAGTTGAATTCCTCCCTTATTCCTCAGCCACTGGGGACCACAAACACATTGCCTTCAATTCTGCCTGCACAACAAGCTTGACTTCAAATTATGGACATAGAGAGATTACATTCTAAGTCATTTCATACTCTTCATAAGCAGAATAGTGAGTTTTCATTGTAAGAGATCCACAGCATGAAGTCTTCTATTTGAGAAAAGCCAAGTATGATGATGTACTGTTGACACAATGGAAGAAAAAAAAAAAAAACTGGATGGTTAAAATCTAAAGATTATCTTATTTCCCTAGATCCATTTGATGTATCTTATGGCCACTGTAAAAGGTAACTGTCATATTCAGAGATTTAGGAAGAACCCTATGAGAAGCTCAGGACTATTCTTTTTAAAACTAGCTTCTTATTACCATTAGAATGTGAGAAGCCTGACTGAGATTCCTTTAACTCTTCCTCCCCAAAAGTTCTTTTTCTGTTAATTAATCTATCTGCTATCTCATCATGGCTGGAAGCTTTGATTCACAGTTCTTATTAATTGTCACATATTGCACTACAGCCACAATACAGGATAGAACAGAACTGTGAAAGCAGAAAGTGCCTGACAGAGAACTGAACTTAAAGAGGAGCAATGGGCACTCATGGTAGGAAGAAAAATACTTCTTCCTTGGAAAAAAAAACCACATTTCAGAAGCATGATGCTGTTCAAATACTGACTGGTCTGAATATTGCTTGCTTTCATCACTTTCCCCTCCAATATGCAACTCTTTCTCTTCATATTAGTTTCTGTTGGTATTTGGGTTTTATTTTTCTGGGTGCAGATCATACACAATTGCCCAAGGTCATAAACCATGATTATACTGAGGTTGAGTTTTAATTAATGCTTATTTAATTATGATAATTATGATACACTTCTTGCACAGATGTTTGGATCAAGTTCCATGAGTTAGCCATGCACATCCAGAGTGAAGCTGTATTTGTCAGTCAATGTAAAACCACAATAGGAAGTCCTTAGCTCCATTTTCTGTCTTCCTGAGATTCCTTCCTCATAGTCATCACCAGAAGTCAGAAAAAACTCAGTTTTCTATGTCCTCCATGTAGTTCTTTATAGAGTAGAACAACAGTACAAAAGGAGACTTTGATTCCCCCAATAAAACCAGTTCACCTTTTCCCCAAAGTCCTTCTTTCAAATTGCTCAACATGGATCTCAAATAACTTTTTATTTACTTACTCCTTGATGTTGGCAATGAGCCCTCAAGCTCCACTCTCCCAGCCAGTGATGGGAGAATTAGATAATCTAAGTGCAGAGGACTGGAGTTATACAACCAGCCCTGAGTGAGGCACTCTGGGTTCCCTCCAGGATCAGTAAAAATCAAGACCTGTCTTTAGAACATGGTCCCTTTGTTCTACTCTGAGATGCAACTAACCACATCCTGGAAATAAGAGTCTCTACCCAGAAACAGGCTTAGAAAATTAAGATTGTTCTGCCTGGAGCAGAGGAGGCTCTGGGGTAACCTGATTGAAACCCTTCAGTACTTGATGGGAGCCTACAAGAAATCTGGAGAGGGATTTTTTACAAGGGTGTGTGGTGACAGGACAAGGGAGAATGTCTTTAAATGGAGTGAGAGTAGGTTTAGATTGGATATTAGGAAGAAATTCTTTACTCTGAGAGTGATGAGGTCCTGGCACAGGTTGCTCAGAGAAGCTGTGGCTTCTCCATCCCTGGAAGTGTCCAAGGCTGGGTTGGACACGTCTCTTAACAGCCTGGTTTAGTGGAAGGTTCCCTTCTGGTGAAAAACATCCTGTAACACTTTCCCCATTGCATTGATAATTGTATTAAAACTGAGAGCTCCCAGTATACAGCACCCATCAACCATCCTGACAAAGAATATGATTATTCCTTTATGCACCCTGTGTACAAACAGCTGGACGTTGATTCAGAAACAAATTTGAATTTACTTGATTTACAAGTAAATTTTAAATCACAGTAGATAATAAACTGTTCCACTAAGGAAAAGTAGCTGTCTCAATTGATAAATGCATCCACTAAGCAGACTCATCAATGTAAAATGTGGTGGTGGTGTTCCCCCAGGGAGAGGTAGCCTTGCCTGTTATTTTCTCTGGGTTTCCAGTATGGCCATGATAATCTTGTTGCTTTTGTCAAAGTTTTCTTCTCCAGGAACTCATCCAGTTTTGATCTGGACTTGTTGTTCATTGGAACTATGGCCTTAACAACTTGGAAATCTTCTGCAAAGACTTTGCAAGGGTTATGAAGTGACTCAGAAGCAAAGCAGGAACAACCACTTCAGTCAGCTCTAGCTCATGATCTTTCTTGGAGGCTCTTTGCCTGGCTTTGAGTACTTACATGACCATCATCACTCAATCTTTCTTAACAAGAGCATTTTTCATTACTATTATTTTAGAAGTGTTTTGTAATAGCTCAGAAGTACTGGGAAAAAAAAAAATCTGAAATGCCTCTTTTTATTTTTTTCCCCCTTCACCCAAAATACATGTTTCCTTCCACTGTGTACAATCTGTTTCTGTGGCAGTGGCTTGAGTTTCCTTGGAAACGGCTGCAGGTCAGACCTTGATTGGTTGTGTTGTCAGCTTGATTGCAGTGTTTCAGGCAGTGGGACCTCTGAGTGCAGCTCTGAAGCAAGTAAATAGGGGGCTATCCAAGGGCTTTGCATTAGTGGTCTGAAAGAAACCACACAGATGGCATTTGGGGGAGTGTGTGACACAGGGGCACTGGTTTGAAGAGAACAGGAGACAGCAAGAGGGATGAAAAAAGAGTCAAATGAGAGGTGCTGGCAGGATGGCAGGGATGGAGAAGTTTGGCTGCAGTGAAAACTGCCATAGTCTGGTTTCTCACAGAAGGGGCAGCTGACAGCAGGGTGCTGTGCTGCTCTGGACCACGAGTCCCTCAGTTCCTGGGACTGGAATGCTTTGTTTCCTGTTTGATTCTACCAGTTGCACTGAAAATTTTCTAAGGCACATGAATATCTAATGCAGTGCTAGGAGGGAAAAAGAAAGGAGGATATTTTCCACAGTAGTGTCTAGGAGTAAGTAAATTAAAAGACATAATTGCAGATGAGAGTAGCAGGCTTGTATCCTGCAAACTTTGGGGAGAAGAAGAGCAAATTTCCTAAAGAGACATCCCTGAAGCTGCTTAGTTTATGAATCCAGGTACAAAACCACACAGGAAGAGCTTACACGCTGAGAAGAAAAGTGGAAAGGTGGGAACAGCACTTCAGAAGGGATCTCTGAGCTTTGGCTCATTCCCTTTTCCACCTCTACAATTACATGTGTATTGAAAAAATCTTCCTGGGCTCGTATGTGAACACAGTGACATACACAGTTTGGTGGTCAAATCCCATGTGAAATTTCTAAAACATCAGATCTACAGAGTAACCAGAGTGAACCCAATCTTTCAAGGCTTTGCCTTACTTTGCCGTGCTTTCCCTTCTGTTCCCTCAACTCCACATAAAATCGGGTTTAATTTTAAACTTCAACAGCACAGCAGTGGTGTGCGCTTGTGAACCACTCTGCCAGATGAACTTCCACATGGTGATTATGTTCTGCTCTGACTCCTTAATGTACTTGATAAATTCTCTAGCAAGGAGACATGCCCGGTGCCCAATAACCTACCGTGAAACTACAGACTTTAAAAAAAAAAAAGAGAGATAGAGAAGAAAAAAAGGTGTTGCTTGTTTTCCATGTGTGCAGCTTCATTTATTTTTCTCCCTGATTCTCAAGCAGATCACTTTCCGTTAATTAAGTAAAAAGTACTTAGTGGAATCGATCTGAATTCAGGTCTAAGAGCACTTGCTAATTCTTCTGTTAGTTTTAGGAAGCTGGTGGCAAAAAGCATCTATCAAGACAAATTTGTGCAGGCACCACCCATGGCTAGAGTAACAGTCAAATGTCTGCAGTTTAACAACTTGCCTGAGTGTCATCTGAGAACCAGGGACTGTAAGCATCCTTCAGCCTATGGAAAAATGCAAGTTAATCTCACTGGATATAATATGCTATGAAATAGATGAAAAAAAAATTCCATTTTTCATTATTCTTACGGGCCTGTGCACAGATTATGTCAGTTGACCCTGCACACAGTAATCAGTTAAATTACATTTAACAATCACAGCCCATAGAGACAAACACATTTTAGCCCACGACTAAAGATCAACCCTATTCAGACATGTCAGGAGTTAAACAGGAAAGGGAGGAAGGGGAGGAAAGACAGGGAGAGGAAGGCACCTGTGTGCTGTCACACACAAAAGAAGCAACAAGTTAAAGGAGGATAAAAACCTCTTGATTTCTCCTTTAGTGCTGTCCCCTGTTAACAGCACTGCTCTTCTTTTAATACTGTATCATTCTTTTTCAAGCAGATGTACAGCTCTCATTAGAGATAATCCTTCATGCTCCCTCATCTTCCCTTTCCCAGCTTTAGACAGATAACATTAGTTACTGTCCTTTTACTGCATTGTTCCATTTTGTGTACTCAAAGAACTATCTGCATTACAATAATCTATGTATGTCAAATGGGATTAGGAAGGAAATTGAATGAATAAACCAGAGTTATACAGTAAATAATCAAGGAAATTTTTAACAGGAAAACGTATCACTATAATTATGCAGGTAAGACAAATTCATGTTCTTTTATTGAAACTTTTGTAATCTTCATTCTTAAACAAAATTAAATTATGCATAAATTATTCTTCTTTTTTAATAATATCTTTCTCTGGAAGAGAAATACATATTCCACGGAATGTATTTGCTAGCATACTTTATATGGTACATAGAGGGAGCTGTTGGCATAGGTTTATTAGACCAATCACTGTGAAAATTTTCCATTATTACCAAGCCCTTTATAAGATTTCATTATTACTTTAACTGAAAATATCATACTGTCATCATCAATATATGAACAAAAAGAATCTCATGAGTTCTAAGCACATAAAGAAGATATGAACTGTAGTACAATATTCTGCTTTTTGCTGGACATTGGATTGATTAGTATATGAACTCCAAAAGCATAAAGTTTTTTGCTATTTATAAATAGAAAACTAGGGAATATTAGCTTTAACATTTCTAAAGTATATGAAAATATATAAATGAGACAACTGTACATATTCCAATGTGTATGTATGAGGCTCTTTTCTGTTATCTCTAATACTGCAGAACAGTCTGAAAGCTGGAATCTTTGTCCTCAGTGGAGTGCTGGGATGCTGCTATCCTGCCTCTTACTCTCCTAACCTTCAGGGATCTTTTTCAGGCTAAAATAAGGAGCAGGAAAATATTTAAAGGGGAAGCTCTTGCTCAATGAATAGTTTAGGTGCTGTTAATTACTCATTTAAATGCAGCAGGACTCTTTTATTCTACTTTTTTTTTTTTCTCCACACATGAGCAACTAAAATGCTAAATAAGTACTAAAAACTAGTTTGCCCTCAGGATAAGTATAAACATTTAAAATTTGCAAAAACAGATTAACAAATGTACATTATATGAATGGGAGAGTGACAAGAGCTGTCTTGAAACTAGTTCATGAAAGATTAGGGAAAGAGTAGGGAAAGATTCATGAAAGATTAGGGAAAGAGTATTTTTTAATAATGAAATATGAAAAAGAATCCTTTTTTTTTCCCCCCAAACTTACAAAATGCTTTGTTAACTTTTTTGTCCCTCACACTTCGTTGCTGCAATTCTATAGGTTTCCAAAATTTTTGTGGCACTTGCAGGTTGAAATCCTGAAACCATGACTATTCCCTCTGCAGTCCTAGTTCAGAAAACCCCAAACAGGAAGTTCTTGATATGACAGAAGAGATGTTACTTCCCACGAGATGTTTGGCAAAACTGCTGGGACTAACAGCTTCAAAATGCAAAACAGCCTTGGCATTTTTATCCAGATCAGGGCTGAATGTTTTAACATTTATATCAGAGCTGGACATCTCAAAAAAATAACATTTCTACATCTTGTTAAGCAGTCTTAGAGTTTAGAAGCATCTTAAACGCTTAATGTGATTGACATGTCATACACTGAAAAGGCTGAGCAATAACAACAGGGTCACTTAATTTCCCAGAAAGAACACAGATGTTATGTTGGACATATGTGATCACACTGATCCTTTTTTCTTTGGACTTGTAAATGGATTCCATTTAGCACTGACCTAAAAGGAAGTTATTTACAATGCCTATTCTGTGCCCAATCTCCTCTTCATTTCAATCAGTGAGAGGTCTGACTGCCTTTGATATAAGAAAGGAGGAGCCTTTCACGTCAGCTCACTTGTAAATGAAGTTTTGTTTGCTGTTCTACCTTAATGGCTGGAATAGCAAGGACTACTGAATGATTTGTGTCTACCTCAAATTTTTGTATGTATCTGACACTCTAAATTAAAAATTGCATTTCTTAGTTGTGGCCTCAATTCAGCATGATACTTAAGCAGAATTTAACTTCAATGCATGCACATTCCCAGGGATTTAAATAAAGCTATCTGTATATTTAAAGATGGCTTCACACTTTTTGAAGAGCAATCGCAGTTCTTGCCAAGATTTCTGCTTTAACAAGCACACAATATCTGAAGAAAGTATTTATTTATTCAGCAACTTGTTTTTTAGACCAAGTGCTTTTAAATCATCCAAATGTGTGTTGCGTTTGTTTTGTATTTTCATTACTAATACAATATTTGAAACCATGGTTCCTCTAGAGCAATTTATGAGGAGGAGAAGGGGCTATTTGGTTTGGTATAGAAGTATCAAGGAATAAAAAATGGAGATTTTTATAATTGAGCTATTTCATGTTTGGAAGAAAACTAAAAGCTAATCTTAACTAAAGTGCTTTTGTTTCAGTTCATGACACTAACAGCTGCTGTAATTGTACTGTTGAGGCAAAGAAGTTCTGTATTGTGAAAAATATACACTAAATTGTTTCTAAGTATCTCAGAAGATCTTACCTTCTGCCAGAAGATTTATATAGTCACAATGCATTTATTTTTCACTAAACTGTCCTCTCCATAGCAACGAATCACAAAAATGTATATGTACTTATTGTGGAAAAGTCAAGATACACAGGCAGCCAGTACAATTCCTTAGCTGTCCATAGAGTGAATCATAGAATAAAAAAATGCTTTGGGTTGGAAGGAACCGTAAGGATCACCCAGTTCTGACACATCTGTCCTGGGCAGGGACACCTTCCACTGGACCAGGTTGCTCCAAACCTCATCCAACCTGACACTGGACACACCCAGGGATGGGACAACCACAACTTCACTGACCAGGACATAAACCTGAGACTGAGGATGTGAAGTGTTTCAAAGCATTTATGACCAGTCTGCTCGCTCCTGAGCTTGGACAGGAGCAGGTGATGATTAATGACAGACATCACAGGAGAATGAGACTGGATGGAATTGTGTTACCTGTGGCTGGGAGGTGCACCAAGGTAACTGGAAGAACAAAGGATAAGGATTCAGGATACTGGTAGCTGGTAGGTGGTGTTGGAGACTGCTCTTTTTGCCAGCTTTTGCATAGTCTTTGCTAAATAAAGGGAAATAAGATGGTGATGGTGCTTCATTTTATCTTTGGACACAAGTAAGAAAATTGCAAGATATGGCTACCCTTCATCCTGACCATTTTCTCTCCAATTTACTCAGAGTACTTTGTTTCCTCTTCATTTCACAGAACTCCACTTTTTCATCATTGCTGTTTTCTTTAATCATGAATATAGATTGAAAAATATCTTTATAGTCCAAAATTCTGGGCACAGGTTGAAAGTTCTGACTTCATGTTCTTTAACTTCTATTGAGAAAAAACTGATATGGGAAAGCTGTTTCTTAGTTCTGCTTCTTGTTCCCATTGAACAGGAAAATACTGGTATTAAATATGTATTTCAACAAAAAAGTATAAAAAATCTAAACTAGTTTATGAATTTTTTAGATGACTTCTAAATTAACCTTGATAATGCATACATTTGCTGAACAGAAATATTGCACTCATGGAGTGCAATACTCATGGAGCGTTTTTTACCCTGTTTTTTCAAACCCTGTACTGCCTCAACATTAACTCCACTTGATGTAGGCTTGAGGGACTTGAACTTAAAACTACTCCACCACCATAGAAATCACCAGACTATTGAGGCAGTTCAGGTAATTATTACTAATTTTGTCCTGTTGGAACTCTTCCACTTCAAATGAATGATACAATCATCTTTCTTCCTAATACCTCTCTGAAAGGTCCATGATTGGTAAGAAAATAAAAGTGGAAATGCAGATTGCTATTGAAAAAATTAAGTATTTTCACATGCTAGTTAAAGAGGAAGTTCAAGGATACTGCTTTGCAGAAGGGAAAGAAAAATTAGGACTTTCTTAAGGCACACTGGAAATCCCTAGAATTTATTCACTTGGCTGCTTTAGTGTGGAGTCTACAAATACATGTCCTGTTCTGCACAATTAGCAGCACCTGCTCTTCAAGAAATAGAAATCATTGTGCTTGTGGTTACCATGTTGGTGAAATCTCCTTTCTTTAATCTCCCATTTATAATCAGGTATGGCTTAATAGAAAACTATTCATTTTTGGATTATCTTTTGAGTCATATGCTTCAGAGACAGCACAGATGGTCCAATAAAGGGTGCTTTTGTACCACTCCCATAGTGTAAAAACTCAATTGCTTGGATAGAATTTAATGAAGACTCACAATAATCTGATACTATCCCAAAATTAGGACAAATAAATGAGAGTAAAACAAACCAGACATCTGCAATAAATTTAGCCCTAAGAATTTTGCATTTCAGTAAAGTTTCAATCCTGACTTTAAATACATAGAACACCATTGAAATGGAATTCAGCACACTGAAAAGGAGTCTGCAGGAAGATCCTTGCACTGAATTGAATACTTGTGCTCTTGTAGTAATGAAAATAGCTATAACACACCTATTATTCCATTTTTATCACTCTTTCCCTATACCTCACTAAAAGTAACCTTACAAATTCAAATAATTTCCAGTCAGTGTTTTAAACTTATAGCAGCTTATCTGAGGGCTGTGTAAATTTTGACCATGTCACAACGTCTTCTGCTCCATGGAAGTTAGGTTTTCATCATTTTACACCTAGACTAAGAAAGAGATAAGACGGTATGTATAGGATTGAGATCTTACCAGAATCAATGGTAAGAAACAGTCCAAGCACCTCTAAATATTAGGCTTTTGATATTGCTTTTTCAGTGTGTTATTCAAACCACTAATAAAGAACTTAATGTGATCACTGGGGATTAAAATTTTAAACAATCAGGAGATTTACAGGAACCTGTTAGAAAATTTAGTTGGCTTTGCAGTTGTAAAGAGCAAAAAGTTTATTTTAGGCAAAATAGAGGCATGTAAAACAGATATATTCTCTATAATGGTTGTGTAGATTCCCTCAGAAGGTTGTGTAGGGAGACTGGCCTTCTGCTTATCTTGAACATTATTGTAGGATGATGAGAATCACCAAAGTCCATGGCCAGAACAGGACTGAATCTTGAACTAAACACTGATTATTGCACAACTAAATTTAGATGAGGGGAAAGCAGCCCCTAATAGCCACAGGAGCTCCCAAATGAAGCTTCAGCAGTTGTCCTCACTTACTCTCAGATTCACAAGAAACTTCAAGATACAGAAGAATCACAGACTGATAGAATTGGTTTGGTTGGAAGGGATCTTAAAGCTCATCCAGTTCCAGCCCTCCTGTTATGGGCAGGGACATTTTACACTCTCCCAGGTTGCTCAGAGTCACACCCAATCTGGCCTTGAACACTTCCAGGGATGGGGCATCCACAGCTTCTCTGGCCAACTTGTTCCAGGACCTCAGCACCCTCACAGTCAGAAATTTATTCCTAATCTAAACCTACTCTCCCATTCAGTTTAAAACATCCTCTGTTGTCCTGTCACATAACCTTGTCAAAAATCCCTCTGTAACTCTCTTTTAGTACTAAAGGCTGCTCCAGCTCTAAGTTTTCCCTAGAGCCTTCTCTTCTCCAGGCTGAACAACCCCAACCTTCCTGAACTCTTCACTGAGTTTATAGATCTGAAATCTCTAAAAACCACAACACTTTGGCTGCTCCTTGTATAATCCCTCATCTTTCAAATGATGTCAGCATCAGAAGGAAGTTATAATAAATTTCAAAATAAAGTCCAAGACTTAGAGAACGTCTTAGGTGGGTCCTGACAACATTTATGCTAGAGCTTGGAGACTTGAGCTTGGATGTTTGTTGAACTTCTGAGTAAATATTATTTAACATGACTTGTTCAGTCTTGTCCCTCTCAACAATACTGTGACATAAAGTGCAATTCCCAAGGTGCAGTAACACTGCAAGATATAATCCTTCAATCTCCTTCTGACCTTCTGACATCTGATTCTGTTTTCCTCATTTTTTTCCTCAATAATCCCAAAAGTTGAAATTTTCCAGGAAGGAGATCCAAGAGATACTTGAAACAGTTCCTAGAAATACTCTTCACACACAGTACAACATGGTCCTTATAAAGATGTTACTAACTTCTCATAGCTTTAGTATTAACACAGCATTCTCAAGATACATCCTATATAGCAATATCTCCCTGAATATCATTCTTAGTGAGTCACAAATTCCTCATCACAGTTATTTTATAATTCCCAAATTAAATTGTACTGTAGAATAAACTCTTCTGTTGTCACAGTGACTTCTATATCTGTGAAGGCATAACAGTTCTTGAAAAGTTATAAATTTCTAAATGTTAGCTCATATAGCAATATATCTCCGTCGAAATACATTTTTTTATTATTTATTTAATTTTTTTTTTTTTTTTTTTGAATGATCTTAAATGTTGGTAGGGTAAGTTAGCATTCCAGTCTTTGACTTGTTGCGTTAATTTCCCATCATGTGAAGAGAGCAGAACTTACAATTCTGCTCTTTTTTTTTTTTTTTTAAGCTCAAGTCCCAGGTGTTTCATTTTTAAAAGATGTTACAGCAATAAAAATGTTATTAAAGTGTCTTTGTTCATGCTGTTATAGTTGAGGTTGTGTCAGCATTTCCATTACAAGCTCATCTTTTTCAGAGAAAATGCTCTGGTCCATTGGGTAAATAACACATGTTTTTCTATGACACACACACAGGAAAGCTAGAAATATTAAAGGATAAAATTGTTTAGGATCCTATCTTAATTTCATACAGTGTATGTTGGGTTGTAATTTTTCCCCATGAATGAATAAATCAAGTATTGCCTGCCAGTGATCAGAAATTTCCTTGTACCACAAACGATGTTATCATCATTTTTAATGTAGACTTTTTTTTAAATTAAAATCTGGAGAAAATGCATTTCTCATTACTATCATGCATACTTATTATTAGGGAAATGCTTTGAAAGTTCATCTAACCCTTACAACTCTTGTGGAAATGAAGATGTGGTGGGGCCCTAAAAGACAAGTCAAAACCAAAGTTTTGGAAGGTCATTTTTTGGTTTTGAGTTCTCACCACAGCTGAAAGAAGATTTAGGTGTCTCAGACTCTATGTAGCATCGTGTAACTGCTCCAAATCATAGCCAACTTTTGAGATTCCTGTCTGAAGTGACATGACAAGGCTGTAGAAAGGAATCAGAAACCAGGAGAGCCTTCCTCACAGAAAACTGCTGAATAGGACACCCCTCAGTCTATTCATTTATTAGCTAAATCTGCTTTCTCAAGAGGCAGCTCACAGACCTTTTGCATTCAGTTTATATGTTTGCAGTCATTCATTACCATTTTTAGACACTAAACCCACCGTTAATAACAACACATCTGTTAAACGGAATCCTGAGCTCTTTCCCTGCTCTGGGGCTCTGATCCTGTATTTTGAGCTTTTTGGTTATTGCCATGATGCTCTCATATTTTCACATTCCTTCTGCTTCATCTGACCCTGTAGAAGGTCACGTTCCATATGAGCAGCTTGGAAAAGAAGTGGTTTGAATTTCACGCCCGAACTCTTCACTCAGTATTTGTTCCAAAAACAAACACTGCCTTTAATACAAGGGATGGGTGATCTCTGAGCTCGATCTCACTTAGTAGTGGAGGCCAAAAGCTTCACAGCCTCAGGCTTATTTTTGTTGTTGTTCTTGTTTATTAATCTCTGAATCCTTTAAGACCAAGTATCTTATTGCATTGAGGTTTATTGTAGAAATACTGAGAAGTTACTTCTGTAAATTGGGATTCATATGTGCCAGAAGCTGTCCAAACATACAGGAGGAGAGTTTTCTTATCTATCTTAGATAAGAAAAGAGTTAAGAAATATTTTCAATGGAGAAATAAATAGAGAAGACTAGTGGAAAGGAACATTTCCACCATCTTTTGCACACAAAGAAGAGTCATATTAGATAATACACCTTAAGGCAAATTGCAAGAGCCATAAAAATGGCCATATTCTTCATGTGGCCAAATCTCACCTTAACACAAAATTTCTTATATTTAAGGATTAAGAATTCACAAACAGGAGATTTATTTGGCTCATTTAAACTTTTATGTCGATCATCAGATTGTGATTTCCTAATTTTAGCATTATTTGCCCTTTTCTAAGACATGTTTTCCAGGGTCATTATTCATCTGGTGTACTGATTAAAAAGCCTTTCCTTTGTCTGTTCATTTCAATATTTAATACCAAGTTCTGTGATTAGGTGCAGCTATTTGTTCTTATCTCCTCATAACTTTTGTGAAGGGATAACTACTCAGTTTGAGGATATAGATTGCTGTTTTCTTGCTCCAAATTAAGTCCTGTCCTAAGCATAAGGTCTCATCACTAATAATGGGCCAAAGGGGTTAATCTTTTTCCAGAGATTCACCGATGTTGTGAGCAAGGTCCTCCTATCTCTGGATAACTTAATTTGCAGGTGCTTAAAAACAACAAATCTAAAGCAAACTATTCATGACTTAAATATAAATGGTTTTGAATATTTTTCTTTAAATCCAGTTTTCTGGAATGAAGTATTTTTGGCATTGACAGTTCTCATAAAGAAAGGGCTAATGATTTTCTTCTGAGAATAGTATGTGGATAATTAAGATAAGCTTTTTAGCAATCTGAAGTGTGTAACTGCCTTCATACAATGTAAATAGGTTTTGGGTTTTGTTTTGGGGGGTTTTTTTGTTTGTTTTTCGTGGGTTTTTTTTCTGTTTTTGTTTTGTTTTGTTTTGTTTTGTTTTCAGCCTTCATATATTTAATTTAACTGCGTGACAAAAGAGTAGAAAGAAACATGATGCTTTGCATAATTGCTCAACTATTTTAACATTATATTCTTGAGTCTTTTTCAATCTTTCACTTGGAAATTTTCTCTATAACTGAGCCTTTTAGGGTTTTTTCTTTTCTTCCCTCCTAGCTGCATTAAGTGTCTGTGTCTAAGAAAGAAGCTTTTGTTTTTGGTTTATAAAGGTGTATGGAAACAGTGAGGCACAGAAAAATAAGCATAGCTGTGTATGCTTTCTGTACAACATGCAGGTGGATTTATATGTGTGAGTACATAAGCGCATTTGTACATACAAGAAGCATTTAATCAACTGTTAGACGTTGAAAGCATAATCATATTAAAAAGTCACTTACTTTGAAGTTACACTGGAGAATGGTTATTAATAACTTTGATAAATTGAGGCAAGCTTTGATAGCATAAAGGAAGTGGAGGGATTTTTTTCTGATGAGTTTCTGAATACTGGTGGAGAATAAACCATTTTGGGGGGAGGTTATGTGTCACTTCTGATATTACTTAGCAAGAATTGCAAGGACCAGTGCTCAGCTTAAGACACATTTTATTGGTGAAAGAGAGGAAAAATGACAGAAACAACTCAAATTGAAAATGCTGCTTTAGTCTCTTATATGTTTTCCTGTAGATCTCAGTGCCCCTCGTGTACCTTAATCCACTGCAGGTGCTCAGTGCTGTTTGTGAGAAGCTGATACAGGACAAATCTGACTTGGCAGATGTGCAAGGGCCAACCTGCATCACTCAGCTGCCAGCATTCAGCTTCAGAGAGGAAGGATGTTTCTGCTCTCAGGCTACACTCATGGTTTTAGGGAAGGGAGTTTCTGGCCTCAGCCTTGGAGTACTTGCCCAGAGATGTGAAATAGAGAGAGGAAACCTTGAGAAACTGCTACACAAATCTGTAGTTGTCCCTACACTGGACAAAATGTTTGAGCATCATCCATTCTGCTTCTGTATTAGAAAACCTGAGGTAGTGTATAAAAATTAGTGGTAATATTTCCACCCACTTTTTCTAAAAGAACAATATTTTGGAGCTTTTATTTTGTGCAAAGTGTCTGCATTTTTTTCCTTGTAAACTGCCTAAAACTTGAGTATCTTCAAGGTTTTAGTCTTCAGTTGTTCTCTGTTTCTTTTTCAAGAGCTAACCAACACTCTCTATTGAGAAGTTGAAGAGAAATTGTTTCTCACTTGTAAATTCTCTTTAGGGAGCTGTTCTGACAGTGACAAAACTCCTCCTGCAAAGCACTTCTCAGAGCAGTCAGCTTTGTACCCTCAATAATGTTCTGATGAGACCCCACCTGGGGTCCTGGGGCTCCCTAGCACAGGAAGGACAGAGATCTGTTGGAGCTACTCCAGAGGAGGCCACCAAGATGATCAGAGGAACAGAGGATGATCCTGCTGTAAGGAAAGGCTAAGAGAATTGGAATTGTTCAGCCTGGAAAAGAGAAGGTTTGGGGTGACCTAATTGCAGTCTTCCAGGGCCTGAAGGGAGATGGAAGGAAAGATGGAGAGAGACTTTTTACAAAAATGTGTGATGACAAGAGAGGGACAAATGGCTTCAAACTAAAGAGATTAAAGATATCAGGAAGAAATTATTCCCTGTAGGGTGGGGAGGCCCTGGCACAGGGTGCCCAGAGAAGCTCTGGCTGCCCCTTGATCCCTGGAAGTGTCCAAGTTTAGGTTGGATGGGGCTTGGAGTACCCTGGGATAGTGGAAGTTGTTCCTGCCCATGGCAGGGGTTGGAACTGCATGGTCCAAGGTCTCCTCCAACCCAAACCATTCTGATTCTATGATCCTTAGTGCAAACACAGCAGCATTCCCATGGATTTCATGGTACACTGGATGCATATGAAAGGAATTGCAAGCACTCAAGGAATCTTTAGCCTTTAAAGTGATTAGCTTAAAATTAAATATTTTTAAATAAAACTTTTTCATTTCTGAGGAAAGAGAAAGATTGGTAATCCACACTGGTAGCTATCAACATGCAGCCTTGTCTGGGAAGAGAGCACGTTTTGTATCTATCAGATACTGGCTTGCATAAAGCTTGCTGCAACTCCAGAGAATTATAGATCTTGTAGATGAACTGGATTTAGACACAGCTGAGACATAGAGGAGTAATTTTAGTGTAATTTTGCCGTTTTTTGTAACATTCTGTTTCAAAGAATGACAAAGCTCAGCTCAGAGTGATTTATTGAGAATTTAGACAATATTCAGTATTTCTACTTACAAGTCAATTTATCCATAGGTCTCTCTGGGTACCTTTCAGAGGAGAAAAGGAATTGTTTTCCACATTTCATAAACAGGTGATGTTTATATTTGAAAGCATCCAAATCGGTGATCTCTCCCACATTTACACAGAATGTCATCAGCTTTGTCCCTGCCCATGGCACGGGGGTTGCAAAGACATTATCTTTGAGGTCCCTTCCAATCCAAACCTTTATATGATTCAATGAACCAGGGCTGAAAGTAGAAACTTTGGCTTCTTTATCTGCACAGGCTTCAGACAGAAAATTTTATTGGCAGTATAAACAGCCAAAGCTACTTAAATTTAAAATTATTAACCCTCCTGCTTACAATTCCTCTACTAACAAAGCATATACACAGTGTTCAACTGGAAAACTGCAGAGCATGACAGTCAATGTGTTGCTATAATACTTGTTGTTATGAATTAATTAGCTGATTTACATTTCTATAGCACACTTCATGCAGAAGCAACACATGGCATTATACACTTAAACTACATTACAATTAAACAAAAATTCTGCTAGAGAAGTCGAGACAAGACATCCAAAATAAACCACCCAAAAAGCTCAAAAAAATTAAGTTTCTCATAGCTCTTTTGGGAAGCAGCTTATTAAAAAAAAAAAAAAAAGTCATTAAGAAAGGGCAAGTACAAGTCTCAGATACAAGGACAGCGACTGATCAGCTGTTCAGGGAGGTAAGTGGAGATGAAAACAAGGTGTGAAGAGTATACAAGTACTGTAAGAGTAATTATGCATTTGACAGGAAGCCTGTGCAGCATCCTTCACCTCCATGTGGTAAGCCAATGCATGCAAGTGGCCATTCCATTCTAGGTGCTGAATTTTGTGCAAACCAGGGATTCACACAATGCGTGGTCAAGGAAGGCTGCAAACATAAAGAGGCAGTGATCCAGCTGTGGTGCTACAAAATGTGAGTCAGGAGCTGTGCATCCCACTGAGACACAAATGTTCTTAACCCACCAAATTCCTGAGATTACTAAAATGAAGTCTGAACAAACACAGCTCACTTCAGCTGATTGGGAAATTAAAATTCCACTCCCAGCCAAACGAGTGAAGAATCATTGCTGAAAGAGTTATTGGATGCATGCAAAAGAAAAAAAATAAATATTCTCTGACTTAAAGAGTTAGGAAAGAAAATTTTAAAGATCCAAAGTTCGACTTCTGACAAAAGACATTAAAAAACAAAAGGTAGATCATTCCAGGATAAAATTACTTTTAGTGACTTCACCATGAAGATATTAGGATGCTGTGTCTTCTTTAACTCTCTTAGAAAAAGTGAAATCTATGAGACCCCTGTTTCTGTCTCTGGAAATGAAGGACTGTTCCAGGCAGGAGTTCTCAGATGTTAGCACTGACTGAGCCTTTTCTCCAGAAATGTGCTTCTCTGAGTTCTTCCAATGTCTTATATATTCTTAAGAATAATTTTTGACTGATTGAAGTTTCCCTTTTCAACCAAACTCTGTTCCCTCACTTACAATTTATTCTTACTTTTTCATTAAGTTCTTGTTCCAGTGAGTGCTAATTTTGCACACTAAAAATAAAAAGTATTAAAGAATATGATCCTTAACAATGTTACTTTTTCGAAGTACAAAGTGAACTTTGAATTATTCATCTTTGGAGTGAAAACTGAGAACAAGTTTTTCAGAAAAGAAGTGTTCCTCAAGAGCTGTTTTTCTTTTCCTCCAAGCACATCTAGATTTTCTAGATTGTGAAAATATACAGAAAAAAAATAAAAACAAACAAAACCAAACAGAGATCTGAAAAAAATATTTAAGCAGCCAACCTGATTAGACACATGGCAGGTTTTGGTAGCCTGGTATTGGAAACTACATCACACAAGAGTTCCTATTTTCTGGGGGAGTTTTTTGTTTGTTTGTTTGAATTTTTTTCATAATAAAACCTCCTTATCAGTGGGCAAGAGAGTGCAAGCCAAAGCTCGGCCTCAGGAGCTGAAGATAATTCCTGGTGCTGCAGTTTGAATATTAAATGAAGCTTTCCACTTGGATCTCATGGATCACATGCATTCCATACATCACATCACGTCACACACCTCATGTCCTTCAGATTGCACGAGTTGCCTGCAGGGTTTTGCAAATGTGGGCTTTCATCCTCTGGCATTCTAAATTTTGGGGTTGTCATTACCTGAGACACCTTCTCTTTCCTCAGTTCATAGTCAGCAGTGATCCTGTGAGAGACAAAAGGATAAGAGGTCATTCCCAGTGTGTCCAAACACATTCTGTGTCTCTGTGCCACAGCCCAGGAAAGCTGCACAAATGCTGCAGTGGGGATTTCTTTCCTGGGGCACTGGCATAAGAAATACAATGTGGGAACATGGGAGAGCTTAAGGTATTTGACCAAAATGAAATTATAGCCGTATCAGTGGTCAGCAATAAATTTGAGCAGCCTAGTGTAAATGTTGACAGCTATAAATTACACATGAATGGATAAGTCATACCAGGGGATTGGATGAAGCAAAAATTGAAATAAATATATCAGAGAGAAGAAGGGAGAAAAAAAAAGAAAAAAGGGGTGGGGGGGGGAGAAGGAGAAAATAGCAATCTACACACCCAGGAAAAACATGTCAGTGTCCCTCCATCCACACTGGCAGCTTAGGCATGGAAAAATTACTGAAGGCAGATCATCATTATCAGAGCAAGAAAAAGATGTCTCTAATAACTGTGTTATCTGCCATCAAATCTCCAGAGACAAAAATAGACTCATTTGCTCCAAGGTTTCAAGGGTTACAGAGTGAGGCAGGAACCACAGAAAAAGAGATTGATACCAGGGATTAAAGATCACAGCTGTACAGACAGGAGGTGGAAACAAATTGGCACTGTTTCTAAAGCCCTGATGAAAGAAAATGGTGCCTTGCTAGGGAAGGTGACAACTGAAAGATAAAAGTAGGAAGGACATGTTTTAATATTAGAGCTGAATAAAATGTTGATAATGAAACAGAGCTGCAGTTTTGCTTAGTTTTGCACTCCCTCACCAAGTGAGAGCTTGGATTGCTTTCTCAAGGTGAGCAATCCCAAGCCAATTTATTATATCTTCTGGTGGAAATGATACAGAGGAAACTGTGATTGCCCTCGCTGAGATACAAAGGCAGCCATATGGTTTTCCAGCCTGGTGCACCAGCCTGTTTCACTCCCTTATTGAGTTACCTCAGGCCTGACCAGGCAGAGCTTGGTTCTCTCCTGGGCGGGGATGGAGCTGCCAAGCTTTGCAAAGCTGGGACTGAGCCACAAGGTAACCAAGCAAAGAGCAGCTGTAATGGCCATCAAATCCCCCAGCAGAGCAGGGATGAAATGACAAACCACTGAGGATTAGCCCAGGAGCTGCTGCAGGAATTGCTAAAGACACACAGATTTCTGCAGGCTCGTTTCGACCCATAGCACACCATTAAGTGTATTAAACACAATGGAAACCTTCTTGTCTTAGCCCTTGACCCTGAGAATTGCTAAGCAGGCAACTCAGGCTGGTGGGACCTGAGAACAGGGGAAGAATAAAATAAGGATCTTCCTTAAATCTGTCCACTTTGTTGAGATTTTTATTATAGAAAGTGAAATTTTGCTTCTCGAGTTCCAAATTACAAGTAGGGATGGACAAAACCTGAAAGAAACACTTCAGAAGTTTTCTCCCATTTGTTTTCATAAATTTTATTTCCTGAAGTATTAGCCACTGTTGATTTTGACTGTCTGCTGACAATGACGCAGTGATGCTGATTCATTAAAACAATTAGAATTTTTTAAAAAAATATATAAATCTAGCTTGCATTAGATGAGCACAGTCTAGTCATCCTGATACCAAATCTTTGTCTCTGCAAAACTGTTTTTCTTCTTGGAGCCCCACCTTGGCAGTCCATGTAGCAGGGATACATTGCTGTGCTGGAGGGGAATTTGAAAGAATTTAACATTTTCATCCTGAAAAGACATCCTTCTGTAAGTACCCAGGCAGCTTCAGTGAACTCATTTTTTTATATGTATGGCTAAAGACTTCATGTGCATGGATATATAGCCTGTAGTAAAGAAGAAGTGTCCATAGAGTAATTTTGAAATAGAATCATGGTCTTACAGTACATTAGCTGTGACATTTTCTTCAGTGAATAATAATGACTGGATTGGTAGTGGATTAGGCCAAAGAAACAAAAGAAATGTCCCCAGGTTGTAAGGAGCAATTTATCCCTATATCAGGCTGGGTAATCCCCGAGCAGAAGAGGACAATTTGTTACTTTAAGTGAGGTACTGAAAAGCTTTGGAGCAGAGAAGTGTGTTCAGTCTGCTGCCAATAAAGGTTAAAATGGCTACAAATTCTTATGAATTCTTATGAAAGTCCTTATGAACTTTAGTTCTTTTCAAGGTTCTGAAAAACACACAGAACATATCTTTTATGATGATAAATCAACACCCCTTGGACTGCACAGAAATTACTTAAAATAAAACAGAGTTTGTCATTCCTTGCAACCAGACACTATTGGCCCAAAGAGGTTAACTGAGGACAAAAACACTACTACTCACTACTTCTCTAGATCAGTGTAAAATTGAAAATTTTAAAAAATTAGAAACTTAAATATATATATATGTATGTATGTACTGTTTTGACTGTTTGACCTTCTGCTGAGACTTTCTTGTCCTACTGCCTGCAAATCCAGAACATGCAAATATTGTCCTCCCAACCATAAGAGATGCAAAACAATTAGAAGAGAATTTGAAACTCTTGTTTTATCATTATTTCTAGCTGATGGGCTCGAGGAAGTTTAGTTAAGCCAAGTGATGTTTCAGCCACTTTTGCTGTTAGGATGAGGAGGGGAAACTCTCATTTCCAGTGCTGTTTTATCTGCTTTCTCTGCCTGCAGAAACACAGACTGATTAAAACATTTCAAGTGCCTTTCCCTTAAAGCTTTCTCCTGCATAAATGAGCTGGTGATGGATTTCTGCTGAACAGTTTTGAAGCATCTCTGCACCTGACTTCCCAGATTCTGGGATCATCCAGACTCACAACTTCAGCCTAAGTTGTTCTATGAATAATTTTGAATGACGAGTGTCACTCGTAGATCATTATTTCACCAGAAGCTGGGTCTACTGTGAATGCTTGCAGGAAAAAAAGCACTGTTAAAAGAAGAGTTCTGAATAATTATCCATGTTATATAGCTTCCTAGAGATTACTCACCATTAAGCAGATTTAGGTCTTGTTAACCATGGGAAAGGAATTGCTGAAATTCTTTACCTGTACATAGGGACACACTTGGTCTTGTAAAGTGCCTCATGTGTTTATTAGTTCTACTTCTAGCATACAGTAATTAAGATTTATACTGCTTGAGGATATTGATGTTAATACTGGAAATTATGTTTTTCTGTAATCAGAATTTAAATGGGGAAAAAAAGAGGTTCACTTGAGACTCCTTGTATTTGTGAGTGTGAAGTTGTCATTTATATTTGGTTTAGCACAGTAGTTTAAAGGTGTTGATCCGAGAGCAGCCAGGGCCATATCCAAATGCTGGATCCAAAGATTTCTGTATTTTCAAATTCGATTTATTAGCAACAGAAACATCTCTGTTATTCAGAATGGATATAACCCTTGTTTCTACATCCTAGAACTTAGTATGTAATACCAAGGTCTCTATGGGGGGAATACATAGGCTGCTAAAAAAGTTTAAAATATATTAGGAAAATTCTGCTTTGTTAAACTTTTTTTTCCATGACATTATTGTTTTGGAGTAACAGTCTCTCTGCCATGAAAAATATGCAATATTCATAGGGGAAAAAATTAGAAAAAATAATAAAATCAGCTCCCCCTTTTCATGAGGCACTGCAGTTATGAACCCCAAGGAAAGACAGAAGGGAGATCTAAATATATTTTGATTGACATGGTCAGGATCGTACATCACTCTATTTCTTTCCAGACATCCTAGTCAGAGGAGCAAGACTAATGATTGCGACACAGCAATAATAGTCTTTTTTTCCTGGTAAAATAAATATCCTTTTTCTAACAAAGTGAGAAAACATTTTACTATTAAATTGCAGAAAAATACAGAACTGAGAAATGGAGAACAGAAATCAGATGTGACCTGAGAGATTTATGACTGAGGGAGCAGCCTGGAGTGACACAGTTCAGCTAAATTCACATTGGAAATGGGAAAATGGAATTCTTTCAGAGAGAAATACATTTACAATTATGTAGGCTTGCTTCCCAATTCAAGACAAATGCTATATTCATCTAGTTGCCAGAATTTGAGTTGTGTTTAACTTGAAAGATAGTTATGGATAGATATATTGATATAACTTCTGCTATTTTTTTGTCTCTTTACTTTTTCGCTCTTTTCTAATTTTTTAACAGAACTGAAAACTGAACAACAATAGAAAGAAGCACATTGTGGTGGTCTTTGGTTTTTTGTTGACTATATCAGAACAGTGTCCTTTCATACCTGTCATTTTAAATTAGCTAGAATGAAAGCTGAGTTTAATAGAGTTTTTTTTGAGTTCTCAAGTGACATTAATGATTCAAAAATGAAACCCCAAAAAATATAAGCTCCAGTGCCACAAATATGCACCTGACACCCTGACATTTATTTTTTAAGAGTAGATTAGTTTAGAAGTGGTTTAGTTGAAATAATTTCCCTTTATAGCCTACTTTCCAATGCAAAAATAAACAATTCAATTGAATATATCCATTTGTTAGGGTGCCTCACCCCAACAAACTTTGAGCACACTGGCTGCTTTCAACCAAAATTTGACAGGGACACCATTATTTAAAAGCGAATTAAATTTGTATGAATCTCAGCAGTTAAGTAGAAGACCTAGGTTCAAATTAGTAAGGATAAAGCAGGAAGGGCTCAGCTGGTAAATGTTACGTTTGGCCACAGCAAAGACTTCCTCTCACATTGGCTTTGGCTGCTGCTCATGGAAATACCCAAGGGCAGAGCTGGAGATGTTGATGCTGGAGTCAAAGAAGGAATAAAGAAAACTACAGGGCAGTTCCTCAGAAAGAAGGTTTCAATAGCTCCACTGCCCAGAGATCTCCTTGGGTTTGATAGTGAAAAGCAATTTCCTGCACTTCAGAGTGTCACTTGGCTGGAGGTGTAAATCAATGCAGCTTATGGGAAAACCAAGGTGTGCTAATTATATCATCCCTGATCCTCTCTGGTATTAAAATCCCTCCTAGGAAGAATTCACCCTGTGAGGAGATTCTTTGATTTAGAGCCTGGGAAATATTAGTAACCATAACATAGCAATGCAACTTGAAAAATAGTATAAGGTACTAATAAACAAATGTTTTTTAAAAATTACAATAATGCAAGAACTCCTGAAGAAAAAGTCAAAAGGTAGGGGATAAACAGGATTTATCTAAAAACCACAATAATGCCTTCTAAATATGAATTCTGGAACAACATAAAATATGCACAGAATAACTGATTCTTGTAATCTTGAAGTTTTTAATGCATTACTCAGTATTTTGGATGGAAAGTAAAAAAGCCATTCGTTGTAAAATTGCAAGAATAAGGATTAGAAAATGCCATAAACTCCAAGAAGATCTTTCACTTCCTCCTGTTAGGATTGCTAAACAATGAATTAGTGAATGAGCATCATCTGGAACCCAGATGTGCAGCGACTTGAGTATGCCATGTTCTGGGCTATTGTAATCATTAAGTTGCTTAGCACGAACAGGTTTTTGCTTTGCCAGCACCTTGTCCACAGAGTTTTAAGAATCTAACTTTTCATTTTCCATTTCTTTTGTCTGTTCTTCAAAAACCAAAACGTTTCACCTGAGGTTGAATAGAAAGTTTCATATGCCACTGACTTTCCTTTTAACAATTCACTTAGGAAAAACAGCAAAACAAATTCCAGTCTCTATAAAACCTTTTTTTTTTTTTTTTTCTTCCCTGGTTTGACTAAGTGAGGAATAATCTATTATTTATATTCCTATCCACTACACACAGAGCTCTCTCTGGGGAGAAGATGAGATAAAGAGCAAACCACCTGCGACAGATGTTGCTCATCTTCTCTCATGTGCTGTGGGAAGGTGCTCAGATTCTGCTGTGGTGAAAGTGGCATGTGGAAAATAGAGAGAAGGGAAACTATAATGGTGTTCTGAGGAGGGGAAATAGTTTATGTAAAACGTTCTGCCTCTAACAAATCATCTTATAAGCTGTTGCATCAAGGTAGGCAAACCACTGGGACACAACTTTTCGTTTTACACCTTCATTCTTGACTGTGTCTCCTGCACAAACCAGATACAGGAACCTGCTGCTCCCAACACTGTGTCTGAATTCAAATCACAGGGAGTGGGAGAAATCAGAGCCTTAAATCAAGGAATTATTGGGAAATAGTAAGGAAATATGTATTTATCTTAATGCAGTAAACAATGCAATTGATTAAAGCAGAGGAAATGTAGGAATGTAAGTTGCTATAACAGTACCTTGTACATACGTGTGTGTTCAAATTGCCTTTGAAGGGTTGTGATTTTCTAGCTGGGAAATCTACAGGTAACCAAGATGATTCTGTGCCCTCTTCTAAATTGAATGTCTGCTCTTCCTTCAGTACACACTTTCTGCATATTTTCATTTAGAAGCTATTTTGAGCAAGAAACTTAAAAGTATTTAAAAACCTACTTCACAACTGGAACTCTTATGTCTGAGGGAGCCAGGCTCTGAAATATGGAGGATTTGAGTATTAAAATCCTTTTGTTCAACTGGTTCTTGGTGATATTTTCATAAATAATGTTCAATAAATCTGTGTAATGGTGGTCTATATGGGAAAATTTGCTGTAGTCCTGGCTCGACTGGAGCAGCTCAACAGATGCACATCAAATGTTTCAGAAGTGTGAGAGAAGGTAAAGCTCTAGGAAGGGTTTGCATGAAAGAGATGAAAACCCCTTCTGAGTGGGCTTTTATTTTTCTCAGCTCTGGGATGAAAATACATATTACAGGAATTTGGGATTCAAACGTGTCTCACTCACCATATCAGCATCAGAAGCTGCTTCCTGCTTAATTCCTCCCCCAGACGGAGGTTTGATTACCCATCTGTACTCATTTGTCCTCTCAAAAGTGTGCTGGAGAAATGGAAACAAAGTTCTTGGAATCCCTGGGAAGTCCTTGTTGATAAAACTTGAGCTACTTATCCTTTTACATAGAATACAAAAGATATTTGGTTTTTAAGCTTATGTGACCACCTGTATCTCAGTTGCTGCACTGCCATTCTCCTCTCTTCCTCTAGCTTCTGAAAGATAAACAGATAAAAAATAAGTTTCCAAGTTATGCAATGCAGGTTTTTTTCTAGAAGCTCTTCTTTTATCTGTGTGTGCCCAGTCTTCAGTGGAGCCAATTTCAAGTGGAGATTATATGTGTTACTGTGAGACAAATAATAAAAAAATTGTTTGCTATTCAACATTTGAGAAAATGTTATTATGCATCTTGCAGTGCTTCAGTCTGGATAATTTTTTAAATCCTGAAGAAAAATACAATTGAATGCAAGGGAATTTTGCTATGCTGGAAAATCAAGCTTTCCCTACTTATGAAAACAACAAACCCACAACACATTTTGGACTGGTGAAGACTCCCCTACTTTTCCATAACTGCCTCCCTCTTATTTTTATGAGCTACAAAGTGAGAGGCACAGCAAGCAGTACAAAGAATTCAGCTGGTCAGAATCTTTACTTTTATGCTAAAATCCATTTATTCTTGGGCAAAATGTGAGGATAAAGAAAGTGTGTATAAGTATGCAGAACCTTAGTAATTTAGTCTTCAGTAGGTCATGTTTCTGCACAGACTTAAGAGCTAGTTCACACTGTTATTGAATAAAAGCAAAAAGTATAGTTACCATAGCAACGGCCACAACACATGATGCTGATTTTTCCCTCTGAGATTTTAAAGTCCCTCACATTTTTAAGGAAACATGCGTCAAAATATCTCATCTGCACTTGAAGGCCTTGGTGGTTTTTATTGAAATGCACAGGATTTGATGTATTCAGCAGCAGCTCTTTCCCTGAGTGGTTTTGAAGAAAGCCAGGCTGCAAGAGCACTAATAGAATGAACACAGGCCCTATACAGGTTTTTTGTCACTTGCTGCTGGCAAGACATACTTTCATGTCTTCCTAGGTTTGCAAGCAGAAGGGAAATGAGAAGTTGTATAAAGAAGGTCAGATTTCCAAAACCCAGTAAACATTGTGTTGTGATGCTTCCCTCTGGAATGGTGAGTCTAAAACAAGTATCACAAGGTCTGTGTCCTGGACTATCTTGGATGAAGAATCTCTGTGTCTATCCTGTCACTTCCCTACTTTCCCATTATCCACCTCAGAACAGAAGAGTGGACAGTATGTGACATGGCTTAACGTTACTTTAGAAGGAGGTAGGAGTTTGCAGTATTAAACTTGCAGCAGTTAATGATTTGCACATATGTTTCAATGGTTTATGTGGCACACAGTTTAATTATAAACCAGCTATTTCACAGGACAAGAGTGTAAAAGCTTCTGTCTGTTGTCTTTTAAAAAACCTTCCAGCTAATCCTCACCTTTCGAAGAAATTTTAGGGAGATAACCCAAAATGACTTTGTCTTGGCACACAGGGAATCCTGCTGGCAAAGAAAGGTACTATGAAGGATATTTCTACTGGTGGCACCGGCTTCTGGAAGAAATTTAAATGGAATTTTTAAAACAGTTCAGCCTTCAGAGATCCTTTATTGCTTCCTCACAGAGCAGGTTTATTATTCACTGAAATTTTATTTAATTTCCAATGTCTACATAAGCACTTTCCTTCAGTTACTACTTGATGAGTCTTTCCTTTTTACTTTTCACGTTAAACCAGTGTGCCAGATCCTTTTATGGAGCTCTTATAAAACATCACTGTTGATATACAAATAACTGTATCAGAGAATTGTAGGGAATATTAGCCTAGAAAATATGCTAGTTTTTCTCAATTACCTTTATTGAGGGTATCAAAACCATCACACAGTCTGCATGTTGAAAACAGATACCCTGAACCATTAAAAATCATTGCTATAGTCTGTGAAATAATTATTACATTTTACTTCTGCAGCTGATACAGATGAAGTTATGTGTAGGCATCCTATAGTTGATATATCAATGGAAAATACTATTATTTAATTTTAATAATGATCCAGTTGTAGAAGACAGTCATATAGAGACAGAGTAGTAAATATCTGACAAAGCAGTTGAGTCAGGTAGAGATCACTGACAGTGAGTAATGGTTTCATATAACACAAAATGTCAAAAGAATAATTTACAGATAATATTAGGAAGGGTAAATGAGGAGACAATGGTTCAAAGTGAAAATAAGCTCAGGGTGCAGTGATCCAAAAATTGTGTTTGAAGGCGATGTAATGCAAATACAAAGCTGGCAGTGCTGCATGCCTTTGAAATTGAGGGAAGTCTGCAGTCTAATTGTAAAATATGGCTCCATTTACTGAACAAAGAATGTTATCAGCAGGACAAGAGGAAAGCTGAGAAGAAAGCACTGGTTTGTACTGTGGGAAGTCACCAAATGGGCAGAACAAAGAGTATGGATTTGTACAGTTCCATTTAAATACTTAGGGATTATCTTGTACAAGGGCCATATCATTTTTCATATCTGTACATACAATGCTGAAAATAATGATTTGGTTGTTCAGCTGTAATGCCAATGCATAAATTTCCTTCCCCTTCTGAATGGAAGTGCCTTCTTAATTACATTCATCTGTACATCTCTGCTCTGTGTAACAGGTTTATTTTTTGAGTCACTCATTCAAAAGGTGCTTGAAAGCAATACAAAGATAGTGTGAAAATGGTGATGGAATTTAGTACCAAATGCATTCATCAGGCCCAATCGGGGTACAACAGGCAGAGGGAGATAAATTTTGGATCAAGGTCTGTTAGTGGAAAACAGAAGCACTTTTTTTTTTCATTGATATATAGGGCTAGATCACTGGGCTCATTTACCTGCTAGTTCTGGCAAGTTTGTAATCCCATCTGTAAATACAATAACCTCAGTTTTGAAAGTAATAAATGTACTACTCTCCCTTTTTTATATTGGACAAATGCCACAGAACTTCATGACTCTGATGTTTAGAATTTTACTTTCAGTTTCCTGTCTCTATTCCTGACCAACTTTGAATGTGCCACTGTTTTTTCTGTACCTTTCTCCTCTGTAGAGTTTTGAGGAGTAACATTTGGTTCAGTCTTTAATTTTCCTCATTATGTTTGAGACTTTTAGGCTCTGTGTTAAGAGTACAGATATTTTTCTTCATCAACCTACTTTCCTTGTTATGTGGGCGCTAAAGCCTGGTTTCAACATTTTAGCACTTTTTTTCCCCTAATTAAAACAAAAAAACAAACAAACAAAAAAACCCCCCCCCAAAAAAAAAACCAAAAAACACCTTCAGCGAGAGATTAACATTAGACTTCCCTAGCATGAGTACAGTCTGTTATGATCAGCTCAGGACTTGCAGCTGTTTACAAGGTGAGAACAACACAAACCCTCACATTTTAGAGTAGACTGAGGGAGCTTTTTTAAGCAGCCATACAGAGCACACCTATTGGCCAAAATCTCCCCATTTACTGCTCTTTCATGGTCCATCTACAATAAAATGTTAGGCCCCTCTTGTTCTGCCCCTCTCCTTCCAGCCACTAAACCAGCTAGCACAGTTGCAATCCCTTTAACACACTACTTCTGTCCCAGTACACATACTATGTTTTTATTAAATCCATAATTCATATTTCCAAGTTTCTTTTCTCACATCAGGAGTTGTAAGCAAGAATAGTAATGACACACATCAGGAGTTATAAGCAGGGATGGTAATGATATAAGGATGTTGCAACAAACAAAATGTTTTGCTGGAGCAGTGCTGCTCCCCATGAGCCTCCATATAACTCCCCTGTCTGTGTGCTGAAGAATAACAGGCTGAAAATGCTTCCAGCAAGACAAATGTTTTGGGGATTTGGATCTTTAGAATGAAAGGATCAGTCTCTGTGTTTTCAACTTCTCACTGGCCATTGTACACTGCACAAAGACACCAAGAAAGCTGCTAGGTAGGGAAAGATTTGTTGAAGCCTGTTTTCTTCAGCTACTGTTGTAGCAGGTTAAAAAGATAAAATGCACTTTATTTTATAGAAATGGTGCAAAAAATGTTTGTATATTTAACCTCAAAATCTTTGTTGTAGAAGTGGATGATCACATATACTTATTTACTCTTTCTCTCTTTCTCTGCTACTGAAAAATGACTTCCACAAAAAAAAAAAAAAAAAAAAAAAAAGAGAAAACATGGAGATATGTGCATTACTATGTAGGTCAACTATTAATTGGTTTCAAAGGGCTTTATTCTTTAAAAGAAATGATCCTTTTATACTTACAGAAGACATTTGTTCCATTTGCAGTATAAATTGGGACACATGCAGTTTCCTTTGTTGTGCTCCAAACCATGATGATTAAGCAAGCCCATTAACTCAACGAGCAATACAGAAAGACCTTTTGCAAACTACTTCAGAAGAAAAGCAGAAAAATCTCTATAAACACTGGTGAGCAATAAAATACCAATAAGGCAAAAGTATTGTTTGCAGTATACCCCTAATCAGTGGCTATTCTTTTTATGTCTCAGCATGAAATCTCCACATCTCTGAAGTTAGTTTCATAAGAAATATTCAGGAGAACTGAATAAAACCTAAAGGCCCCTTAGAATTAGATTTTGCCTATGCAAAATATCTATTAAGTGTTCACAAATCAGCCGCTTGCATTTTAAAATACTTTAGCTTTCTGTCAAAACTCAAAATTGTCCAGGCAGTGAGGGATCAGTGTAGGAGGGCTAAAGCCTGTATAAAATTAAATCTGACATGGGGTGTCAAGGAAAAAAAAAAAAAAAAAAAGGGTGGTGATAAAAGGAAGTCTAGAGAAAATGTGGATCCTCTTCAGAAGGAAATAGGAGATCTGCTTCCCTGGGCCATGGAGAAAGTTGAGGTACTCACTATCTGCTGGCCTTATTTTCTGCTGGCTACCTGACTACTAGCAAAGCCTCCTAAACATGAAGGAAATGCATGAGGAGGCAGGAAGATACTGGTCTGCACAAGCCTTTTCTATCTAATTCATAAGACAGTTCACAAATTACATTATTTCACTGCTCTCACACAGCTGTTTTGCTCCACCAGTGTCCAATATTGCCTGCTAGTTCCTTCAGGAGAAATCTGGAAATGGTTGAGAATAACTTCCAAATTAATAAATTAACATCTGTAGTTCTGTAACTGGAACAGAAAACCAGACAGGCTCTGCTCAGGGTGGCTTTTTGTTACTCCAAAACTACAGGCACCAATGTTGCAGTATTACAGCAGCACTGTAGTTGAGATTAAGAATCTGGTTATATTTATTCTCTCTTCAAGTTGAAGAAATACTTGCCCATGTTAGGAGCAATCATATATGTCAAAACCACTTGGTACTGATAGTTATAAAGAAAAGATAAATAAATCAAGTCTTGGCCAGTGCAACATATCAGAGAGTGAAGTGTAATTTGGCCCTGAGGAACATCATGAAAATTCAGCCTTGTGGAAAAATACTTTCCAGATTTAAATTATCAAAGACTTTGAAAACAGAATGATCTGGCCCCAAAATATTTACAAAGTGGGGAAATAACTCAGGCATTTATGACCATTTATTTCTGTTCCTTTTCTTTCACTTAACCTAGACAGGAAGTACATAAGAGATAACTGAGCAAAATACAACAGTGACCAAGCTGACCCAGAAATACACAAAGTTCCTCAGTTACCATTCAAGTATTACTTTGTTTCTATATATAGATTATAGATGTTTTTGGGGAAAAATATTTATACTGCTGTGTTTTACACTAT
The DNA here is from genome assembly GCA_037013685.1 of Acridotheres tristis. Taxonomy (NCBI): domain Eukaryota; kingdom Metazoa; phylum Chordata; class Aves; order Passeriformes; family Sturnidae; genus Acridotheres; species Acridotheres tristis. Next base: position 4,788,373 of record CM072885.1, read on the forward strand.
TAAATCATCAGTATAGTCAAAGATAGCTAACTTAGGTAAAAATTTAGGTATTAATAATTTATGTATTATAATTTCTAGTTATTGTTTCTGCTAGAATACTTTTTACTCTCTCTGTACTTTTCTCCCCTGATAGCTAGGTTCTGATGATGCATTTTTAAAGTAAACACTTATTTTCAACACCAAGAATTTTTACCAGAGTGATTTAAAACATTTTAGTTGCCTCATTTTCCAGCATTACTCAAAAAACTTACCTTTATTTGCAAACATTACTGTGTGAAGTATTGCTACAGTGAAGTCAGCAAAATGACTCTGGACTGCAGGGTGCTGAAATTCCCACATCCTCTTCCCTGACTTCTACAAAGCCAGGATTTCTCCCCTGTTGTGTTTATGCTGAATGGGATGGAGTTAGAGCCTATAAAGGATTTGCCACTGTGTAAATGTTTCAGTAATAAAACTCCAAGAATTTCCTATAACGAAGTGGAGTAATTAAGGTTTAAGAGAGGAGTGGTAGGTTACTTGTAAATACAATAAGTGAATCTTATTCTAATGTAAGGACACTACTTCCTTTTTTGTTTTGGCTGTATAATTTATGATGGATTATTATTATGCTGTATCAATTTATCCAATTTGCACTTATCTAGGTGTGTTTTTGTAGTGACACAAAGTTCTGAAGGAACACTACATGTACATTCTAGATAGATACCCAGAGAAAACTACACTAACAAACCTAAATGAAAAACATTAAAATATGAATTGGTGATATGGGCAGTTTCCTTGAGAAGGGCTCCAGTCCATTCATGACAAGAACACTGAAAATTTTTCTTCAAGTCAAACATTTCTCCAAATTTAAGTAATAGGAAAGACAAACTCTATCTCATCATGGTATCATCCAATTTTAGGACCAAAAAAAGGATTGGAAAAGTACAATACTGCAACAAATTGTCATCATTTTAACAATTGTCTTCAATTAAGTACATAAAATCAAAGAAAAAAATAATTCAGGTTGTATACTGGTGGTAGGTAGCTTGCAAGATTCACTGCCACATAATCACAGAATGGATTAAGGTGAAAGGGACCACTGTGGGTCATCTGGCCCAACCTCCATGCTCATGTAGGCTTGTCCTAAAGCACGTGGCACAGGACTGTGTCCAGGCAGTTCTGGAATATCTCCAGAGAGGGAGGCCCCACATCCTCTCTGAACAATCTCTTCCAGTAGTCAGTCACACATAAAGATTTAACTTGTGCTCAAGTGGAACTTCCTGGGCATCAATTTCTGCCCATTGCTTCCTGTCCTAATCCTTGACACCACTGAGCAGAGCCTGCTCCATCCTCTGGCACCTCCTTGCAGACACTGACAGACACAGATGAGATCCCCTCTCAATCCTCTCTTGCTGAGCAGTCTCAGCTCCCTCAGGCTTTCCTCCCTTCATCATCTTTGCTGCCTTGCACTGACCCCTCTCCAGGAGGTCCCTGTCTCTGAGGAGCCCAGCACTGCACACAGCCCTCCAGGTGTGGCTCTCCAGGGCTGAGCAGAGGGGCAGGATCCCCTGCCTGGATCTGCTGGCAATGCTTTTTACAATGCACCCCAGAATCCCATTGGCCTTCTTGGCCACAAGGGCACACTGGTCATGTGTATTTAAACAGGAATTTTTGCAGGAAAGGCAGGGCAGGAGCTGTGTCATACCACGTATGTGAATGCATGGCAAATTTGAACATCCACAAGCTGAGCCACAGGAAACTACAATTATGCAGTCAGCAAAAATAATACCTTTCTAGGAAATGCTTAGCCGTGGCATCTTAATACATTTTTTAGCACAATCTTTCCCTGGAGAAAGGCCTCACTTTACCACTGGTGTTCCCTATATTTAGTGCTGGGTACTAAAATGAAGGTACTTGCTAAGGAACATCCTACTGCAAACCTTTGTAATTCTGAGTCTTTTATACCCAGAAGCCAGTACTGCTACGAATGACAAGTCACAGAAGCTCAAATGGCTCTTTCACTACGTGCATAGTGTACATACATATGCAAGAATGAGACACCATCCAAAAGCCTTTTAGCTCCCAGACATAAAAATCTGCGGTGTGGTTTCTAGAATATGACTGCAGGCAGTATGGAAATTGTACCATGAGAATACTGAGGGGAGCATATGTAAAATAAAGAGTGATTGCTGCGTTAGAAGCCCTCAGGTTAGAATTCAGCACAAGAGCTCCATAGGTTTCAGAAAGAAAATACCTTAAATGGTGCTAAAAGATATTAACTAAACGTTGCCTTTACATAGGAAAGAGACTTTATTTGTTAAATATCATGTTTTAATTTAAGTGGTGATCACAGGTCTGTTATTGCTTTATGTCCCAAATAAGTTCATTTTCCTTGACACAATGTGGTTTATGAAGAAAACAGAAAAAGTGTTTAAATCAAGTAAGTGCTTTCAAAGAAAACATGTCTGCAGTGAAAGATTCTTAGCTTCTTTTCACCTTTTACAGTGAGAATTTTACTCTGTGTTTTGATTCAAAGCAAAGATATTTCCAGAGGAGTAATACTGACTGAGGTCTTGGACAAGGTGTGAAGAGGGATTACTTCTGCCAGCTACCTCCTTTGTAATCATCTCCCTGTGCCTCTCTCCTTCACACTTGGGCTCCATGATCTGCTTGAAAACAAAGCTTTGAGAACATGGTGGCGTTCCTACTATAGCTAGAATTTATCTGACATAATTGGAACCTTTAAAGCCTTTTACTGGTTTTGTAACACTGATTATAAAGATATTTTTACTTGTCTTGTTCATCCGTGGTGAATTTTATGGCACTCCACACAAACGGCAACGTTAGCATCCTTGCAGCGTTGATAAAACCAAAAAGTTAATGCTGTTTAAGCATCTAAACACTTTCAAAGCACTACCAAAAGAATATTCCTTGTAGCAGCCAAGGTGTCAGAAAAGGAGTCTGATATTGCTCACTCATATGTATTTTAAAGTAATATTTTTAAAAAACTAAGCTATAGGACAAGAATACCTTGAAATAATCTATTTCTGTAAACTCTTTTCTCTTTTGTCCTGATCATGTGAGTTTCAACCCTATATATATTTTTTAGACTCTTATAGATCCTAAGAGAAATACTCATCATCAGCTACCTGTGGTATTTCTGATTCAGGAAAAGGAGTAATTTGGAGCAGTCCTTTTCTCCTCAATCTTGCATTAGGTAGATCATGCATTATTAGCACTGAAATTACCTCTAAGTATAATCACTTAGCTTTACCAGAAAAACTTAAATGCAACATGTAATTTGTGTGTTTTAAACATGATGCTGAAAGTGAGGTGAAACCCTCAGGTGTTTCCCTCGGGGTCAGTTCAGAGTCTCTCTTGCTCTGTAGTTCTCAATGATCTGCTCAGTAAGATGATGTTGTGCAGCCCAGAGTTGTAACTAAATCTGTTTATACGTGTCCTACAGGGAAAACTCACCAAACATGATCAATCTATTCAGGGATTTTAAATGTGATTTATATAATTTACAAGCTGTGTTTAACACAAACTAACATGGCACTTATCCTTTTTATTTTTTTTTATTTTTTTTTATTTAAAAAAGCCCAACAAAACAAAGAAAGCAACATCTTGAAGGTTTAAAGAGTTTTACAAGTATTGATAATTAACTCTGGGATTTTCAAAGAGGTTTGAAAGTGAGCCCCTCATCCACAGCTGAATTGCCTGAGTAACTCCTGAAGACTGCTCTAAAAGATGCTATCCTTGACTATTTTAAGCACAGCTCTGTTCCTCAGAATAGAAAATACTTCCTTACCCTATCCAATTTTCTTTGCCAAGCCTAACTATGAAAGATCCCAGCTGATGACTGTCTTTCTGTTAAAAATAAGATTTTCAAAGGATGAATTTGATCCCAGTCATTAAGGACAAGAAAGAACACGTAATGGTTTGTTTAGAGATTCTTCTTAAAATCAGATACTACAGGGTCCACTGATACATGTTGAAGTGCCAAGATGAAAAGGCGATTTTTTTTTTAATAATAAAGAAGATTAACACAATAATTTTGTATCAATTCCTAGAGATTCTCCATGGTTAACAATAATAGACATATTCTTCCACAAGTTATGCTACATTACAATAAAGAACTGATTTTTTTAAACCATATGTATCTATGCTATAAGCAGGCAGAATTTAACACTTCAGTCCTTTTTAATTTTTTCTATTGCTGAATTTCTGTGTTTGTGTTAAACATAATTTCTTTATAGTTTTTACTGCCACGATATCTTTAATTTTGTCTTTTTTTTTTTTCTCCTCTGGCAAATATACAGTCAGCAACATCTTTGAAGAACTTTTAGATGATCTATTCTACCTTTGTAACTGACTGATTTTGAGCCCAGAGGAAATAAATAAATCAAAATTGTATTTAGGTGTTATGAAGGAATGGGAAAATTGTTGGGAGAGAAAAACAAAGAAACATTGTGCCAGTATTCAAGTTTTGTCTTGGTTTTCACAAGAACCATGAGATTATTGTAGGTTTTAGCAGCAGAATAACCCAATACATTAAACTTATCTTTAATTGAAAAATATCTCTGTTAATCTTGAGAACTGGAGTGATATTTTAAGCAAAAACGTTAAGCAAGAAGTGTGTGTACAAGGGAATGCTGTAAGCCTAAAGGATAACTATGTTTTTGGGAAGTTTCTACATCCCATATTCTGCTGCAAATCACACCCATGACTGAGCATTTCATGGTTATCCATAGAAATAAACAATTGTATGTAGACAGCAAGTAGAAAAACTGGCCTGTACATAATGGTGTTTGTTGGAACAGCACGAGGCTATTTCTAATCTGTTAAAGATCTTCTGTTTCTTCTGTTTCTTCTTCACAGTGTTTGTCGTTTCAAAGATAGACAGAAATAATACAGAATATCCTTTGAATGGATAGTTATTTTATGGACCTTATGGCACAGAAAGCTTTTCACATCATGTGAGGAAATATAATTTAACCTCGGAGTTCCACAGACGCACTGCCTGCCCTACTCACAGCTTTGGCCACACCACACACTCAGCATCTAATGGGGCTCTTATGCTGCAGCTCTGGTCACTTGGGGAGAATTTTACAGCCCTGTGGGTCCTGTTCTGTTTGCAACAAAACTCTGCAGGAAACGTAAAGGATCTGCAGAATTTCCTAAGGTTTTCTCCAGCTTCGGGTGAGCTAATCTGAAAGTGAGCTCCACAGCAAGTGTCTCACACTTCATTTCCTCATTTTTCACCTTTACTGACCCAGAGGTCTAAGACAAATTCTTTGGTTTGCTTCTATCCTCTGTCCAAAACTCCAGGGCTCGTTCACCTGTGACTGAAGGGGGCAGCAATTCCTGTGGATGAAATGATCATTACCCAGTTTCTGAACCACTTGTTCCCCAGACTGCCTGCTCACACATTTACCCTCAACACCAATGGCTTGATTGCTGTATCATTTCTTTCTGCATAATAGAAAGCACCACCAATTTTATTTCACTGCTCCTCTCTTCTCTCTGGTAATTTATTTCATTGCTTCTCTCTGATTATTTATCAGCAGTTTTCCTTTGTTGACTGTTCCAAACATGGCACCTTCAAACCTTGATATATTGCACCCAGCCTAATTTGTGAGTTATTTAATTATTTAGCTAATAATAACTAACTAAATAAAAGCAAAAATAACAGATTAATATGATAACATGGTGATCGTGACCTGCTATGCTTATTTTTTCATCCCTAATTTTCCCTGAGAGGTTCTGAGTAGCATAATCCATACACAATCCTGTATTAAACTGTCTTGATAGAACTCCCAGCAGAAATTGCTCAAAATATGGTAGGTCCAAGTCTGCTCTCACAGAAACCTGTGTTCCAAAAATCAAAAAATGGTTCACATAGAATATATGGCTTCTACTGGAAAATAATAAACCCTCCTTACATTACCAACCTATTATACACACATTTTACAATCTGAAGGAGCAATCTGTGCTAAAGAGAAACATAAATAAGTTCTTATTTTGGCAGTTTTATTACAAATTGTGCCGCACAATAGCAGATGAGCAATTTTATTCATTGACAAATGGCTTAGATCGGACTGGTGCAATGGTTCATTAACCTTATGATAAGTTTGGGCTATCTCAGAAGTGTTCTTGCTGTGAATTTAGATTTGATGATGGCTCACACATCAAGGAAACAAATTGCCTTGTCTTTTATAGGAAAGAAGGGGGGAGTAAAGAAGTTAATTGATGTCTTTTAAATCCTATAACTAATAAAGCAGGGCTTTTTTTCTAGATATTACTTTCTAATTCTTATGAGATGTATTAGACAGACAGAATGCCAAAAGCACAGATTATTTTAGTTCTGTTGTTACCAATTAGAGGGAGTCAAAGAACCCTGATTACAATTATCAGATTTTAATGAGCAATTGTCTGTCAAGATTTTTTCGCAACTCCGAGGGCTCATACATGATTTGTATGCAAGGTACAGGTACCCTTGCATAGTGAGTTTTTCTTTAGATAATCAGTAACTGATTTTTGACTATCAGTTTTCACTGGACATTTTTGAATAATTGTTTTTTGAACTCTTCGAAGAGCTACTACTTTCCTTGCTTAATCTAATAAATTATGGACTAAGAAAAGATTAAAATCACAAGTCGGGAAAAGCAAAAATTATTTTAAAAAAATCTCCTGATCTAAGTCTATATTGGTTCAATGTGTCAAATCACATTGGTCTTATCATCAGCCATCATCTGATACCTTTTCATCAGTCTTCTTAATTTTTAACGGTATATTTGCAGAGGTGCAGGGTTTAAAACCTTACAGTTCGTGTTACCACAGAGGTCTTGGCTATTATATTTAGTTTTACTTATGGTAAAAAATAAAGTGGAAAATGAGGCAATGCTAGCTTTAGTGTTTCTAGATTAACCTACAAATAAATGTACACTTCAACTTCCAGGCAATTAATGATTGTTCTCCTCCAGAATGGTGACTTTGTGCTACCTACTTCATCAGATACTGGTTTTGTTTTAAGTAACTCTCCTTGAAATTCTGTAAATGTTGGATGTTAATCAATTAATTAATTATGACTGTGTCCTAAACACACTGTAGTCTAAGACTCATGCTTTATTTGATGAAGAAACTGCAAGATATACAGAGGATGAGATTTGAAGCCTTTGTGACAGTGAGAGCCACATATGAGGAAGAATCAGTACAGAAGGGATAGTTTTTTCCTGCTTATTCTGGATAATTGATGTCACTACCCTGAATTTCTGTTTAGTGCCATCCTACTTCAGTCTGTTATCTCTACAAGATATTCAGGCTTCTAGGATCACCAAGTAAATAAGGGAGCTGATCACTGTTCACCATCAGGGCTCTAAATCTTTCTCTCCAGCACATAACTCACTCAGACTCCAAAGAGGAAGAGAACTGTGCTCAGTATTTATGCAAACTCTGTACTTTTCTATCTGTCTCTCTTTCCCCCTCTCCACCCCAGCTATTTTTAAATTTTTTGGCCCATTTCAGCTACATTTAAAGACGGGATAGTGGTCACCAGGTAACGAAGGTCTGAGATAGAGAAATCAGTGGCTGACAAAGGAGCAACAACTGGTGAGAAGCAATATAACTTCTAGACACTGGAGAATTCACATAGGAAAGCGTAAAACAAATTTTGGAAGCTCCAACCACACAACCAACTTTAAACAAAGTTTATGAGATAGTAGAATATCCACCCACAAGCTGTAGTTGTAATGCAATTTTCAGAAATACAGCCAAAAATTGTGTGTGTTCTGCTGGTTTGGGCTTTTGTTTCCTAACATTGAGGCATGATTTCTTTTATTTCCTAAAAAATGAAACATTACAATTCAGTCTATTAAGGTCTCAGCAGATGCTGTATTTTTTTCTTGCATTATGAAGAATAAGGATTGTTTAAAAAAGCAAACAGTTCCCTTTTTTTTCTTACTTTGAAGGAACTCTTCATTGTCTTCCTAGACGTTTTGTTAAGTATTAATATTTATGGCTTAATATTTAGCAAGGCTGAAAGGCTTACCTGTTTTTTACCAATAACTGATATTTTATTCCTGTTTTAAAATATTCTTTAGGAACATATGATGGCTCACTCCTGCCACCTTCTTTGGTGATAAACTAGATAAAGCTTCCCATGAATCCTGCTTTTATGGCCTATTCTTGTCTTCTTTTTCTAAGTTATATAGTGCAGAAAGAAGATTTTACTCTGTCACTGTCATTTTTACTGAGGAGGGTGCTGTTCCATTAAATATCTCTTAAAATAGATATGGCTACTTCAGAAATAAGGTGCTACTTGGTTTGAGTTAATGGAAGAACTGGTTCCAAAATGTCACCTTGCTAAAAGGACTGAAGTTGAACACAAATAAAGTGCAGATAATAAATTGGCACAGATGTCAAATTCTGTCACCACTCAGTTAGAAATGTTCCAGAACATAGCAGGGAGTTTCATGGCAAATGCCAACAGTACTGGTAGGCCTTGAAAGACTGCTTCTGCTGAGTCCTTACACATGGCACATTCCATTTTTCCCCCCTTTCTCCTTGTTTTCCATTGACAAGTCTGGTTGGACAGTACAGATCCCACCCACTCTTGGACACATCAGGTTCTCCATTCCCTACAGAATTCATTTTGGTTATGCTTTAATTTTTCTTTCATGATTGCAATTGAAAATTGAAAATAACCCAGGCTGGTCAAAGAGTAGTTTCAATCTACCTATAATTTAATACATTACATATATACCTATACCTATACCTATACCTATACCTATACCTATACCTATACCTATACCTATACCTATACATATACATATACATATACATATACATATACATATACATATACATATACATATACATGTTTTGTAGCAATAATGTGAAAAAGAGAATTCTCTTGTAGCTTTGTCAATCTGTTGCAAGTAAACACCCACATCCTGTTCTCAGTTTTGTGCTAGAACTGAGACACAATTATTTGATTCTGCAGCTGAATGTGGGTTCCTTAGGCTTGGAGTGTGAGCACACAGGATTTGCATTGAACACATATTGGTGGTGGGGTCATGGTCCTGCCCTTCTTGGTTAATAAATCTAATGTTAAAAGAAAAAAAGGTAATTTGTTTCAGTCTTTCGTCAGCATTTATTATCAGTCCTTAGAAAGAAGAAACGATGTCTTTTAATAGTTGAAATTTCTGGCTGATGACACCTTTAGAGCGTCAGAGTTCTTTATTTTGGATCCATGTCTGTAGACACACCCTATTTCTGTGCAACCTCCTCAGATGGGACTCCTCTGCCCTATTTTAGCTGTGTAAGGATGTTGTGACTGTCCCAACTACTTGGAATATATATTTTAGGATCATATGGACTATTCTTTAAAGGTGCCTACCCTTTCCAGTACTACATGAAAACTAAACCCTGTGTCTTTATTTTAAATGGTAACAAGGTAATTAGTCCTCATTTTTCTGTAGTTATGCATTAACAGCTATAATGTCATAAATTAATATCTACCTTGCATAGTATTACCTCTTTACAAGTTTTGGCATTTGGAAGGGTAAAAGTAAAGAGAAATGTGAGTTTTGTGTTCATTACTGCACAAACTACTGGCACCTTAATGCTGGATATTCCTAAAGTCACGTTCTTCAAAGCAAAAGGCTTATATTGATTTTTTTTAAGTGGGAAAATTCAATTTCTAAATTTCTGAAATCTTGCTGAATTTTACAATAGAAAAAAAATACCATGTTTTCTTATCACTAGCTAATGTTAATAGTTGCCACATCTCCCCCATGGACTGCACACATTCAAATGCTCCAAACTCTGACAGTGCAGGATCATGACAGGCCAGGGTTCCTCAAGTGCTCTGCATCAGATTAGTACAAGATGTGTTTCTGCTTTTATCATTATTATTATGGAAGTCAATGAAGCTGCATTTCTGGCTTAGGTCCCAAATACCTCAGGAGTGGCACAGATCTCACAGTCTGACAATGTGTATCATGATGCCATTTTGAAAGAGGGCAATGCTCTATTATCATTATCCCCACTTCACAGATGTAAAATGGGGACTCTCAGGGTTTATCCAAAACAACTGCCTTACCAAAACTACCTGACTTCATAGTTCCTGAAAGAAGATAGTCCCAAAAGGTCCAAAAGGTTTGGAACATAGTCCCAAAGGTTGTCCAGATGATGTCCTTCCTTAGACAGAGGTAACTATTGTGAATTTCCCCCTCTGAGAGAATGCTTGCCTATTTCTCAAATAATTTAGTTATCTGAATGTTTCTAGTCCAGGGTGCATGCGAGGCACTTTGATGAACCGGACCTAAATAATTTGATAGTTCCAACAAGCTGTGCTTGAAAATATGTTTTCATATTAGTGTCACTGTCCATATAGTTGGCTGTATTTCCTTTCAAACTGAGAATTAGAAAAATTACTTTCTTCCTGTTGCTTAAAAGCGTTCTATTCAGGGGGTTTTATCATACTAATGAAACAGATTTTTAGGAATGAGAGGTCAGCTGTTTGAATTGTCAATCAACTAAATTTGTCACTTTTTAAATATGTCAAAAGCCAGTGTTCTACTTTGATAAAATATTATAAAAGCCCAAGGTAATAATATTATAAAAAAATTAATTCTTTGTGTTCTAAAGAAGGAGTTGAAACTTTCTGATTAGTTCTTTGTTTAGTTTTATTAGGATAATGAGGAAACATTCATGAATGGTGTTATGACCAATGTCTTTCTGAAAAGATTCATGTGAGACTGATAGTATTTTTTTTGCTGACACAAGGGTGATTACAGTTTTAAATTTTTAAAAGTCACATTATAAATAAGCTCAAATAAACTGTGCAATGCAGCTAAATGATTGCAACAGGACAGGCCATGTTCTAATAGAGACAAAAGAAAAATACTTGACATGGGAAATAGATATGAGGGTCAGACCTGAAGAAGTGAATCACACAGTACAGCTCTGGTGGAATGGATTTGTTCACTTTGGTACAGGCAGCTCAGCTTTGATTACAGAAATAGCAACTTTTTTTGCTGACTGAAGCCACAGGCAGCAGGCACCAGGACCCGGCTGCATCTGCCTCTGCAGGCAGCCCTGACCTTCCAACACCAGCCCACAGCCCCACGCCGTGCTAAGAAGGGAAATTGAAGGAGTCAAGCACATCCTTTCAGGGGCACAGAAAGGGCAAAACCCCAGTCACCAACTCCAGAAACCTGTTCCTGAGGACATGAAAGCAAAAACAGATATTCAACATTGATAAGGACTTCAGACTTTGGTCCCTTCTTTATCTGTAAGAAACACACAAAAGATAATTTATTTCTGTTCTTCTTTGATGAGCATATTAATAACTTCCAGATTATCCAAAGTGGGGTGGGTGTCACACAACCAATAGGTAGAATTTTCACCTGCTTTTGAGTCAGATATATGCAGCCCTTCACATACCCCTCCAACAGATTACAGCCTAAGCCTTTCCAGCAAACTTACTTTGCTAATATTTAAGACAGGTACATGATAAATAGGTTCTTGAATACAGAGAAATGTGTGGAAGCTCTGAAGCTGCTGTCGGTAGAGGTGGATTGAGTAATAACTCTGTTCTGGGAAACGCAAGGAGGAAAGTGAATGGTGATTTATTAACTCAAATGAACATATACTGTTTAACAAGTACAGCAAGTGAAAGTGAATAATACATGAAAACTGCTGGGTCTTAAATTTAGTGCACAGAAAACTGCAGATTAAATCCATAGTAATGGAATAGTAAGTGGAAAAGCTGAAGAGTGACAGCTTGCAATGGTTGGTAAGGGTAGAAATGAACCTGATTACAGATGTCAAGATGTCACAGAGCCCTAGGCACAAGGAAAACTAGATTGACACTTGAAAACTGGATAAAACTTTTCCATGTAGTTCAGGGGCCTGTTATGTGTTACACTCATAGCATGTGGTGCTTAACTTTTGGCTTTGTTCCACACTGAAAATGAGTCATAAGTGCTGCTTCAAGCTGTTTTGATTCTGATGACAACCCCGAACATATAAAGCAACCTCCTTAGGAGCTCCTTACTGCAAGATGTTTCCTGTCCAAGTAACATGTCAACCTATCTAACCTCCAGGTTTTCTGGCCTGACAGACTTTTGTGGATATTCTCTGGACCCTACAACAAAGCCTCTCTTTTGAGGACAGCTTCAAAAATCTCATTGCTTCCAGAACTCAAACTTTGTGGGGGACTTGAGAACAGCAAAATAAATGAGAGGTGAAGCTCTCTGGAAGCCTTTGAGCTTTTGAGATCCAACATCACTGATGAGTTTAATTTACGGTTTTGGGGTTTTTTGATTGTTTTTCTTTTCTCATCCTCACAAACTCCTCCACAAACAAGAAGCAGCCTGGGTGGAAATGTTTGACTCTTCAAGTCTCAGAGAAACATGTGTATCACACTGAGAATCTCTGCAGGGTTTCCTCTGCTGTTCAAGTCTGGATTCCCGATTGAATACAGCTTTAATCAGCATTAGATACAATTCATTCACAGATTCCTCATGTCTGAATGAGTGGGAACAGGCTCCTTAGGGAAGTGGTCACCACACCAAGCCTGATGGAGTTCAAAGACCTTTTGGACAATGGTCTCAGGCACATTGAGGGATTCTTGGGGGATCCAGGGGTTGGACTCGATGATCCTGATGGTTCCATTCCAGCTCAGTATATTCTGTGATTCTATGATTCTACAGGATCACTTGATCTGATACCTTTATACCACGTATCATCATCACGTTTCACCAGTTTACTTCCATACTGAGCATAGTAAGTTGAATTGGTGTAAATTGCAGCATCTGCAAAGAAAGTTGCAATATCTGAACACAGAGCTCTAAGATATGTCAATATATTTGACTGGTTAATTGTTGCTGCTGTGTTTTGAGTTTCCTATTCTAATGCTACCCAGTCTTTTCTTTCCTGATCACACAGAAATACTGCCATGGAATCTCTTGCTATTCCTGTAGCTCATGAGATAAAAAGTCTCCTTTACCAGTGCTTCCTCCAGGATTCTACTGTGGCTCTAGTAGTTTAATTTTTCAGTGTCAGCATGCAGAACACAGCACTGTATTCTCAAATGTGATGATGATTTCCCACTGAATACACCTCACAAGATTTATTAGATTTCCACACTGTATCTGTTGTTATATATATTATTTACAACTTCACATCTATAGTCACAAATTTATGAATTCATACCATTTTGGAAAAGTGTTTTTCATGGCTACTCCTTAATCTGAATTAACCATAATTTTATAAAATCTGACATTGCTGTACTTTCAGTTAAGGATTGATAGTTTGGTATTTAAGCCAGCTGGACTATTTATATGTGCTAGTTTCACCTGAGGAAGGAGAGACTCGTGACATTATATCATTCTAGTAATTATTTAAAACTTACATTGCTATCACAAGTTCCATTCGACAAAACTTGTGCATGATTCTGTGGATTCGAGTGGATGTTATTCCATGTCTTCCTTAGACATAACTGGACTGAGAACACCTCAGAAAGGAAAATAGTTATATGTATGAAGTATTATTGTTTTCCTAAATCTATCTAGTAATTGGACCAAACCACTTCTGTATTTTAATTCTGCTTGGTATGTGCAGTTGTTATTTGTTGCAGGAAAAAAAAAAGCCAAAATAATTTACTACGTTTTCCATGCTCAACATCTTTAAATATTAGAATAATATATTTTTTTAAATTTAGATATGCTATATATTCATAAATTGTCATGCATTATTTCCAGAGGGATTAATCTGGCCTAACTAAAATTGTCAAAAATTTAACTATTTCAAATAAAGGTAGTCAATCTAAGATTCCTTATTAGTTAACGAAGAGTACTAGACAGCTATGTTGAATGTAATGAATTAAAGCTATGGGAAGAGCTTTATTTTTCATAAATCATTCACCAAAAGAACCTGGAACTTTTCAGGTTTGGACTAAAAAAATATACTATGCTCCCAAACCCTCTCCTAAAGTAAAACTCCATTGTAGTTTACATCTGCATATAAATGTATTCCTGCCCCATCACTGTACAGGAATTTAAAACATGATCATGAAAACTTCACTGAGGACTGGTTTCTCTCAGTGGAGCCCAGCATTTGAAAGTGGGAACACATGACATTTCTGTTTTGGAATTGACTTTTTCACCAAAAGAGACTTTTTTCCCCCAGTTTTTCTGGTGGCAAGAAATGGATTGGAGATATAAATTGCTTGTAAGCAGTTCCCAAGATTTGTCTGGTCTAAGAAAAAATTCAGTATATGCTGGAGCCATAAGCTTAATTGTTTTTGTGCAAGTTCAAGTAAAGCTTCAAAAGGCAGTGGTCTGTATTTCTGCTTCCTTTAGCCAAACAACCCTTCTGGCCACTTACACACATTTTCCTTTTTCATAGAAAAATATTTTAAAAGTCCTTTACAAACCTCTGTCTACAGAGACACTGGATTGGTTGGAAGGTTTCTAATCCTATAATTTTGTGCACGCAGAGTGCCTCATGCAGAGGAGCTTTTACTGCTTTATAAGTGCTTCCATTTTAACTCTCATGCTTCTCCAGTTTAAGGTTACACTGCACTTGAAAAACACCATCTTAATTGTACTTCAACAGCAACTTCATAGCCTTTTTGTTCCTCTTTCAAGTGTTTGGAATGAGAGCACAACTGCTCCCTGAGGTTATTGCTATTAGCCTGGTGCAGAGCTGCTTGTCTTCTTTGCAGGTGTGGGGTTTTGAAGGAGACACAGCTTTCAGGAGCCTTTTTTTTCCACACTGAATCCGCTGAGGCAAGGGCTGACGTGGGAAGTCAGAGCTGCCACAGGACTTGGGCCAGGTCTCTGCCTCCAAACCAGTCATTCTCCCACCCCTGAGCCCGTGGACTACCAAACAGAAGGATGCCCAAGTTTGAGGAGTTCCAAGAATTCTGGGAGATGGAGCTGTCTGTGTGCAAAGGTGCACTGAGATGTGGGTGCTGTCTCTGTGATTAACTGCCCCCCTTCCCACAATCTGGGCATGGTTATTTCCAGAGGTTAGTGCTTACACTGCTTCTAAATTCTGTTGTGGCACAGGAAAAAGCCAAGCTCAACACCCAAGGTCAAGATGCCTAACTTGGAATATAAAACAGCAGAAATTTCATATCTTCTGCTGTCCAATTAACCTAATAAACTAACAGTTTAGGAGTAAATGCAAGTATATACCTACAAATTGTGCCTAAGGGATAAAGACTGCTGCTGTTTTTAAACAAGGGCAAACCTTATAATTCATAATCAAATGTTCCTTTAAAGTGATTATGAGCTCCTGAAACTTGTCTATCACGTCTGCATTAAGTTCATGGCCCCTGAAAGAAAATATCCTCCTCACCTAGCTCAGATTTCTCTCTGGGGATCACCTTTGTCATTATATTTATCATTAAATATGTTTGTATATTTTTCACCTTAGAATTCTAAGGCCCCCAAAGAGGTCATTGTACTTGACTTCTTTGAGCCCAAAAGAGCTTGTGATCTAAATAGACAAATTATATCTCCATTTCTAGAGGCTTTCTTGACCTTTCTCAGACTGCCAGCTTCCCAGACACCTTTGTGGCAATGACAGTCCTGCTGGGCTAACTACATCTTAATTGTGTTGTTCCTCTTATTTTTGCCATAAAATGGCCAGACTCAGACATGAAGCACGTAATCTTGTTCCCAGACTATTGTCCCTTCCTTGCTGGAGTGATTGCTCTGTAAGTACTTTGGAAGTACTTCTGGAAAGGCAGTTCAGTCAGCACAGTCTGGATACCTCAAAAGAAATCTAAATCATTTAACAGCAAAAGAAACTGTTTGTACCTTCAAATGTCAATAGAACTTTCCAAGTGTGTCATAGAGTTTAGAAAACAAATCTATCCCAATTTGGTTGCAGGAAATATGAAGAGCTGCTTGACAGACAGCATTGTTTCTCGTGTTTTGTTTTTTCAGAATAGGTAAGAAAATAATTAGAAATGTCTCACTCAAGCTACACTGGGACTGCCTCTATTCAACAGATGTGTTCTTGATAAGACTGCAAGTGGCATTGGAGGTGGTTGTCATCTGTGTTATTCAGGATTTTCATGTTAATCACAATGATGGGAAACTACAGAATAGCCAGGGATAAATGATGAATGAAAATTAAAGTCTATCTTGATAAACACAAATAAATGCACTAGAGACACAAAAACGTGAACTTTATACACACAATGATAAACTGATTTGCACCCACATAATTCAGATTCTGAGTTTATAATCAATACTTAGCTGAAAACATCTGATCAGTGTTTAGGAGAGGTTAAAAAGAAAAGGCATTTTGAAAAAATATTAGAAAAAAAGTAGAAGACAATGTAGACAATTTTGCTATTTCTTACTAAACTATCATATGCCTATACCTTGATGAGCACAATTCTTCTTTTCAGATAAGATATATCAGGAGTAAAAAGGGACCAGAAAAAATTGACAAAGTTTGAGTCGAAGATGTGATATTGTTTCTGTGTCAGGAACAGCTAAATATACTAAGAACCTTTAATGCTGAAAATTATTTTAACAAGATTGAATATTGAAAAAAATAGAGTAAGACTGGAAGTGGTATGATAGAAATCTACCCTGTATGTCCGGGGATGGACTGTCAAATGTAAACAGGGATTGACTGCTGTGTATCTCCTCCAGTGAAGCAGTGATCATAGTGACACTGAAGCAGTCACACAAAACAGAAACAGATCCTTTACACAGTGTGTGAGAGGTTTTTGAGCAAATCTGTGAACTCTGTGTTTCTGGGCACTGGAGATGATAAACGAATATGCACAGGTTTGAATGCTAACCAATAAATCCACAGAGTAAACATCCATGGAATCTGTTGACTACAATTTTTTTTTTTCCCAGAAGTCTCTGTTCTGAAATTTCCACAGGTGGGTCACTGCATCTTGACTTCCATGCCTATGCTACCCCAAACACCTGCCCTGTGATGTTGTCAGAGACAGGATTCAGGGGGTTATATGGTCATTCTGCCTCTGTGTGGCTGTTCTTATGTTCTCACCATGATGTTTTAATCTTGGCTAAATTGTTCCTTCAGCATAGTCAGACTTTGAAGCTGCTGCTCCTGTGGGTAAAAAAAAATAAATAAATGTAATATTGTCATGATGTGCCTCCTTCCATGCTCTATATCCCCTCTGTCACAAGACTCATATCCTTCAGGAGATGGGTGATTATTTGTGCTTGGTTGTGTGTTAAATCAGATCATTCCAATATCAACAATCTACTCCCTCCTGATAGTGAGACAGAAATAGCTCTGCCCTCTGTTTCATCGTTCCTAAGGAGGAAACTCACATCCATCCTGGATTTTTACTAGAAATATGTGTAGCCCTGGTGTTAGCCTGCTCAGAACAGGTTCATTGAACACATTTCTAATTCACTTCCAGTTTATGCCAAACAAGAAAGTTGATGGGCTGACTGTACAGACCAGACTAGAGAACAATCCAGGACTATAGCCTGTGTCTGCCTGTGATATCCCACACAGTGTCAAAGGCTTAGAAATGCTCAAGTTAAAAAAGAACAACAAAAGTCAGAGAATTCACAAAAACTCACCAATTTTCATTAGCAAATTACACACCTGGCAGGGAAATTGTTATGTTAGTCTCTAGCCTACTGTATAAACACACGGGAGTCGGTGTTGGATAAAGGAATAGGGTGAAAGGGAAGAGAAGAAAGAGATTCAATTCTCCTGGGATTCTACACAGTCTGAATAAGACTTGGAGTATTTTTTACAATTGATACTTTTCCTGATTCAAGCACCAGGGCTGTAAGTGAGCTCAGCAGTTCTGATGCCTTACCCAAGACCTCCTGCCCTAAGAGTCTGAGTAATTCCATCGTGCTCTGATGAATCACACTCACCACAGACAAGCACAGAGGAAACCTCGAGCACTCACTCACCAAAGAGGTTACGTGAAGATCTCTGCTGTCTGACACTTCTGCTAAAAAAGATGCCAACCCACATTTAAAAAAAAAAAAAAAAAGATAATATTTGACCCCCTGTCTCAAAATGTGTTTCCAAGTGATCTGAGTGCAACCCAGGTGTGAACCCTCTTACACAGTGTCAATTAATGTTGGCTTATTTAAAAGAGCACATTTAAGAAAGAAAATGTGTCACAGCACAGGTGAAATGGCACACTAATTTTAACAGATTGAATAAATACTTTATACTGCTTTACTTGGAAAGCATCAGGTGGCTTTGGTGAGGATAGCTGCAGTCTCTGGAAACTAACACCCTTGGACATGTTTTTGTCATCTTACAATGTTGTGCAATCCTGAAAGTCTCAGAGATAGAGTCCATTTTTCTGTAGCCTGACAAAGGACTTCAGATTTGTATGAAAATACAAATACTTGTATTAAACTGCACTTCACATTAAATTCTTAACCACTGCAAACAGCAGCAAAATTTCTTTTTCCCTATTCTCCTCTTGCTTGGACAGAAACATAAACCTAGTCCATTATAGCAATACTTGTGCTATGGATTTGAAGAAAAAAAAACATTAAAAAATCATTCTCCACTTTTTTTACACTCAGAGAGCAGATGACAACTTCCTACATTATCTCATGTCACATAAGCAGCATGTATCAGTGTCAGGCAGAAGGTGTTCCTTGACTGGAAAATCTCCAGTAATCACAGGAGAAAGCCAGGGAGTTAATCAGAAAGGCAGCAATGACAGAATGTTTCTTCATTTCTCACAGCACTTAGGTCATTGCCTTGCTCCATGCCTCCCCATTAAAAAGATGTAGTCATTTTGACCTCCTGGGGCTTGAAAGCTTGTTTCCAGAGCCATGCTATGTTATCCTGCAGTCGTTTGAATCTGCCAAATAATGCTTCATTACCTAAATATTACTGATGGGATATTCTATGTTGAAATACTAGATTTATTAAAGAGTTGCTTGCCCTTGTGGAATACTGTGCTGTCTGCCTGCCTCAACTCTTTCTTGCAGTGTTTTCAAGAACAGGACTTGCCGAAAATGTTTAAGGAATTAGATCTTGCTGATAAATAATCTCAAACTGTCAGGAAGAGTAATAAAGACCTTGGGATAAAACCGCCTGTAATCAGCAGCCTTGTTTGCAACCTCGGGAAGCAGCAAAGGATTTAGTGGGTCTGGACACAGAGCAGAGCCTTTCCTTGGAGACTCTTTTGCTCCCCATCTCCGTCCTCCTGCTGAGCACGGAACATCACTCAGGGACTTTATGGCCTCGTCAAACTCAAACTCTTGCTTCTGGGTTTTATAAATGCCAACTGTTGCCTTCCCTCAGGAGACAGGGCTTTGCAGAGCTGATAGAGATTCTGAGATGTAAAACTGGAGCTGATTTGAGAGTATTAGTCAGAAGCTCAGCAGTCTAGCTGGAGTTAATTTTATATTAAGAGTGAAGAGCAAAGTAAAGACGTAGAAATATAACACAAATTTTAAGGAATCATGGGAATAAAAATACTTTTCATGTAAATACCAAATGACTTTAAGCATGCCACTGTGATGATGTGGTAGATTTTAGGACTGCTTTTCTATCCTAACATTTCCTTTTTTTTCAATGTAATTGTTTCTCATTAAGAACAAACCTGTATTTCCTAGTTGTAAATATGGGTTTGTATGGAGACAAAATACAGTACAATGTTCTTAAAGATTTGTCTCACAAGTAGATGTCTTTTTGTTAATAGCTCAATAATTACGATATCAAACCTTGTTGTTTGTCAAAACATTTTAATTTAGGCAGCATTTGTCAAAAATTTATGAAGTCAAAGACCTTCTAAGCCTTATCATTAAATAAATATGAAATTTATCCCAAAAGTTGCTTTTTAAGATTGCCATTGTTTTTTTCAGGGGAAAAAAACAAAAACAAAAACAAAAACAAAACCCAACCATCCATCCTACCAAATAAAAGCCCAGTTTTCCCCCATGTCCATTCCAGCTCTAACTACTCTATAACCAAAGCAAGTGTGCAAGGAAGAGTAATTTCTACAGTGCTGTAAAATTCTTGATGTTACCAAGCCGGAGTTATTCTTGATTTAGGGCTGTTTTTTGAGGTCCTCAGATAATGTAATCTGGGTTCAGACATGAAGTCTTTGATGGTTGAGTAACTGACAAAAGTAAGACACAAAAATCTAGAAGCAGCAAATGAAAACTTGTGGGTTGTTAGAGGGACATTGCTTATGTGCCCAGGAGAGGGATGCACTTGATTTAATTTGTTTAATTTAACGAATGAGAGGAAAGAAATTATTTATTGGATGTTTAAAGGCATTCTAGTGTTTAAGGTATTTTGAGATGTCAGCTTTGATGGAGAATTTTTATTTTTGTTTATTTTATTGGGGGTTGGTGTGGGGGGTGGGCAGGGGAATGGTTGATTACAAATGACCAAATATAGGCTGACAGAAATTATTGACTTCCAAAGCCATCCTTAGATGTGTTGACTACAGATTCCACCCATGGGAATCCTTCAAACTCCTAATGCCATTCCTAAGGGAATTTGTCCAGAACATTATCTTAGTCTGGACAGCTGTGCAATAGAACACAAGGAAGACCTGTGTCCACCTGGAGATACACAAGAATAATTTGGGGCATTGCAAACCTCACTCTGTGCCCATGTGTGAGCAAATAGGTCAGGCCACAGACCTTCAATGACTATAAAAGTTCTTAGACCTACAACAGCTGTGCAGACAGCTGTGCATAGCAAGTGCACACTCCAAAATTGAGGTGCCTGTTGTTTCTCCTTGGCTTCTCAAACACAGATACCTGGTGCCATTTCAGCTTTTGTGGAATCTGACATCCATCTGAATGTCTATAGTTCTCCCATGGGTCTTGCATTGTACCTTCCAGGCCTGAACAGATATTTTGGACACCCCAGGGTGTTTCAAACGACACTGAATGCCTGGTTTTAGGCAGCTAAATCAAAAATCTTAAGTGAAGTCTGTATGTTTCCCCATCATTTCAATTACCTAGCTGGACTTTCCTTATCCTCAACACAATAATTTCAAAGTATAATTCAGCTGACCAAAAGAAGGAATTTCCATCAGATTTATATGATTAAAAAATATTATTTTTTTTTCCCTGAATTTTGATGAAGACATTTATTCCTAGTGAAAGTATAAATACAAGGCCTTGAATGACTTCAAGGTTATCTTGGTTATCTACAATTGGATGGCATTTCAACATCAGGTCCATACATGACCATGTGAGACAAAGACCACCAGAAAAAGGGGGCCCTTTACTCCTGTCACTTTTATACAGTTGCTGGTTACATCTGAATGCAGAAAATAAGATTCACATTCATGAGTGGAAATAAAATCTAGTGAAGTGTGATTTTTGGTGGGTTTATGTTGGTGCCTGTTGTGGTGATTAGGCCACTGATGTTCAAATATAAGCATTATTTCCATTTATTTCACTCTGTATCAGCCTGGTAGAGCTACTCAAATCCAGCAAAACAGAACAAATCTGTTATTGCTTATGCATCACTGAAGTCTTTGGACCCTCTGTTCCAGCTTCACTTTTTTTCTTTTTACTTAACCAGTGCAAAAATCAAAATCATGTATAGTGACAGCTGAATGCCTGACTCTGAGCTCTCTTTACACTTGTGCAAGTAACCTCACACACTTCATTACAGTAATCTGGCATTTTTTCCTCTTACTTGGGAAATGAAATGGCATTGACAGCTTGAAAATATGAAAAAAACGTAGTAAGAACAATACTTGTAGCTTGTTTTTGCAGTTAAGTACTGTATATTGTTGTGATTTTTTTTAATTTTTTTTTTTTTTGTAATGCAGAGGAAGCCAAATTGAATGATTAATCTTTGACCTGTATCTGTTGGAAGCACTTGAACAACCCCTTTTAAGGAGTTTAACCTTCTCTGTAGCATGCACATAACTTTCATTAGCATTAAATAGAGTTACATGTGCACACCAGGGCATAAGCTGCTAAGTAGATATTAATTGGCTAAGAAATGATCCCCTTTTTCTTCTCCTTGTAGTTGGTGTTTTGGAACTCACTTTTGGCTTGCTACCTTCATAATTCTTTGAGGTTGCATTTATTCTTTTAACTATTTAAGTGACGAATTTTCTTTGAGGGATCTGTCAGTGTCTGCAGCCATTTTAAAGGCAGTAGAAGAATAAAAGCTTCAATATGAACATCAGCAGTCCATTCTGTCCCTTTCTAGGCCAATCCCTGTAAATTATCAGTATATTAAATAGCACTTTAACTAGTAAGATTGAAGGAATTATGATTAGGAAGGAATTGTAAGCCTGGAGTCGATATTATTTTGTAGCTGTAGAAAATAAAGAATTAATACATGTTTGCTTCCAAACTATGTCCATTCAAAACACATTGTCCTTTCTTTGTAGCAGTTAACCAATGCAAAATGCCAAGCTGTGAAAATAAAGCAACATAGCAGTGCAATGACTAGAATTTTATATTAAGCATACAACTCTATGGGACCACTTGCACAAGAAATTACTTTATTGTCATCTGAGATTGCCATCGGGAATGGGTTCATGATTTCCACATATCTTTAAAAAAATCTTTATCATCTATTCAGGCTGAACTTTGTAAACATTTCAAATCATCCTTAAAACTCATGGTAACAGTTCGTCTGTGCTGTGCTTGCACAGAAAGTTTGGGATGCTTCAAAGTTTGGGATTATTTCAAAGTTAAGGGATCTTCCTGCCTCTTTTTTTCACCCACCAAACTGTGATCACAGATCATGTGAAGCAACTTCCTCCTTTCTCTACAATGTTCTGTAGCTCTCTACTGTATTCCTTTACCTTTGGGCAAGCACAGATCCTACCACAGAACCCCTGTTTCTTTCTTCTCTGACTCTACAGCTACACTGTGAACTGGGCATTGGAGGTAAGATTCATTTTGCTTTATTTGGACATCCACGATGCAGAAATCCACATCTTAGACCTATGAGATGACTCCTATATTTTTGTAACTTTTGCATCATTTGGGGATTTTCAAAATAAGAAGTATTTTTGAGGGTTGGGTTGCCAGCTTAAAAATTGGGCAGCAGGCTTTTTTTTGTATTCGAACTGAAACCTTCATTGAAAGCTTTGTCTTTGGAATTCATGTTTTCTAATTTTTCAGGTATGCCAATGGAGAGAAGTTTTGCATCCATCTTTTTTCATGCTGGGCTTTGCTCAATCATGCAAAGTTTACCTCTAGACCAGGGACATGTGTCCTTCTGATGCATTCCTATCTTTCCCTCATATTTATTTTTCACTTCATTTTGCTAAGCGTGCTGACTGGTAATACCAGGCAGTGACAGTGCTATACAGGCTTAAATGTAAAGAGGGCAGAGCTGATTATTTTCCTCTTAAGGGCTGCCCTTTGGCCTGCAGGCAGCTCTTTTAAAAATAGCTCCACTCTGCCTGATGCTATTATTATCACAGATGCAACTCAGCTGTCCGGATCAGAAGTGAAGCCTCTCTGTTGAAAAGCAGCAGAGATGCTGCATCTCCACTTTCTTCTGTTCAGACAAGCTCCTTCCACAAGGCTGAGTGGCAAGACTTTGTGGGTTTTTGTTTTGCTTGATTTCTGTGTTTTGGATTGGGCTTGTCGTACAAGAGAAAAAAAACTGAGTGCAAGATGCTGGTGAGCCTGGAATATATGCATGTGAAACTGATGTTCTTCTTCCCTAGATCTGCTCAGACAGCATTGGAAGGCTGGTGGCACTTTCATTTGTGTTTCTCAAACAGGAAGGGAAACAGCAAAACCCACCTGGCAGCTGAAACATATTGGGAACATTTCTCCTACAGACCCCTAGTAGCTCAGACAAGTTATTTAAAATCCCCATTTCAGTTTAAGCCTTTAATAAAATTGATATCTGCTTATTTTCAAGCCAGAAGTCTCACTACAATCACGAGGAGGGCTGCTATATGCAAGTGACATGAGCTGCTCCCAAAAGTTGGCACAAATTTACTGAGAACTTGAAAGAATGGATGGTTTCATCCATCTCAAGACAGTGAGATGGCCTGGCTCACTGCTGTAAACTAAAATTTAGGGTTTCTGCTCCATTTTGGGACATATCACATGTCCCATTTTGGATACAGATTAAGGGTTACTCATAATTCTCCTGTGAAAACTACTTTCAGTTTCTGGTATCACTGACCCAGTAATCAAAAACTGCATCATGTTTTAAAACATAACACAGATTTCCCATCTATTTAGTAGTTTATGTCAAAGGCACTGTCCATGTGTTTAAACAAAAAGACATCTTAAGAGAAGCTCTACTTCAATGATTTTCCAAATTGCTACAGAGCTGGAAAAGGGGAGTTTTTGATTAACTTCTCAGGTCTTAGAGAAAATATGCCAGGTGATGGAGCAGTCAATTGGAAATTATTTGGACTCTGAGATTCTGAGACAGTTTTTTTCACTAGAGGTTCCTCCACAAATTACCAGAACTGAGAATTTGAGATTTAGGCCAAAGCACAAAGAGTAAAAAAAATCAAATTAATTTGAGTGAGTGAGGGTTTATGTTTATAGTTGTATACAGTACAATGATACTATACAAGTTGTTTCTTTACAGTATATTTTGATTTAAACTTTTGTGAATCATGATGAGATCCTTAGATAGAAGGTAAAATGTAGTATTCCATAAGGCCTCAGGTGTAAAAGCACCATTAATAATTTAACACTAAAAATATATGCTTACTCCAGGGGCTGTCAGATACTTCTGTGGTACAAATCCCTACAGAGATAGCTACCATAAAATTGACTGAATAATTAATTTGATGAATTTCTCAATATTTTCTAATACATTTCACAATGTCTTTCATTGTTTACCTAACTTGTGCATCACTGTTAAACTATTATCTCATGGATGCAAAAGCTGTTTATCTTACAAAGAGTTTATTTTCATTGAAGAAAAGTAAGAAGTTGCTTTGCAATGCCATCTAATAGCACCACACCCAGTGAACAGCTGTCACTTAAGTAGGAAAGGTGTTCAGAGAATGTGAAACACTTATTCTTTATATTGAACTTTATATTAAACTTTCTATTAAGTGATACAAACGATTATAGGTATTTTGTAAATTTTTCTTGGTGAAGCTTTGGTCCAGGACCTAGTCTGGGATGTAATTTAGAGATTCCTACATAGGAGTATGAGGTATCTCATACAGCATTCTGCATGGAAACTGTGGTATAAAAACAAGGCAGCCCTCAGTTTATCCTAATCAGGTTATGGCTTTCAATAACTTCAGTGCACATGGTGAGTTGGTGACATGGCCTCATTAATATTCAGATATTGCTGATGTTGAAAATTCACCCTGGTCCATCACAGAGAAACCATTTGGTGTGGGATGTTAGCACACAGCTTCAGTGTGAGAATTTCTGGAACCTTTCTCTGACCTTGTAAAGTTTGGAACTCTGGTCCTGCTCTCAGATGGAAGGCAGTGCACACAAGGGCAATGTGAAGTGTTATATATAAATGTTTATGAATTTCCTTTTTGTTGGAATTTTAGGGTGAAGGCTGCTAGGTCAAAGTTCACTATTTATTTGTAAAAGGAAAAGACCCTAACAAACAGAATTGGCCAATGCTAACATCTGTTGTGTAAGTTTATACAACAGCTCCCAATCTTTCCTGCTACAATCTCATCTGTAAACAAACAAGACATTTATGAGACAAAAACCAGGCACAAGCAGATTAAATGACTTCTCCAAAGTTATAAAAAAGGATACCAAAAAAGGTTTCTTTCTGGGACAGGCCTGGATTTCAGATCTCGCAATGCACCTTTTAATGTTACAAATACCTCCTTTTTTGCTGGATATTTGGCTTCAGAACCCCTTGGTAGTGAGCATGATGAGGCTGAAGATTTCATCATGGAAAATTGTCGAATAATCAGTAAGCACTGGTATTCAAATGTGCTCCCATTAACAAATCCTCTTAACTGGAGTTACATTGTTTTATTTATTAACAGAATAAAGAAAGAATGTGACTAATTTGTTTTTGCTTCTTTTCACAGATGATCATATAGTAAAGGTGAAGGAGACCCTATTTTTTAACACATCAAAGCATTTGTTTTGCTGTTTAATGCTTTGGTACTGGCTCTCCCAAAGCCCCTGCTGCTATGAACGAATGCAAATTACAACAGGAAATCCAATGGGCTCAGTAAACATTGAATATTAATTCAAGATGTTTTTGGAAATGCATAAACAGCATCAGTCCCAAAATCCAGAGCAGAAGCAAATAACAATGTTAAATTGATATGTCAGAATTTTATGGGCAGTGTTGTTTCGGCTATAAAAATCTGTTTTTTCTTGCCTTGTTGAGTGATTATGTTGCTCTGTCATAATACACGAATTCTAAATAGTTGAGCAATACCCTTTCTTCCCCCACATTTTACCCACGGCTTGCTCAGATTCCTAAGTGCTTCTTTTCTGTGTTATCCAGTCCATTTGCTCTAGATATACCAACGAAATATGTATTTTTGAGAGGTACTAGAGTTTTGTTGTCAGAGACTCAGAACTGGATGCAGAAAACCTACAGCAACTCTCCAGGTTTCTTTGCTTTGCTTGTGTGTGGTTTTTGCATTACCTATTGAGCTTTCTCTGTCTCCATCCATGGATTTTCTCACTTTTATCCTTGAGATTCTCTCCCCATCTCAGCAGGGTCAGTGTCTGTGTGGGTCTGAGTTGACAGATGGAATTAAAATACAATAATCAGGCACTCTGGTCAAGTGATAGCCTTGATGTTGCTCACTTATGAATATATTCTTCTGCTTTGATCCTTTCTGAGTAATGGACAGTTTAGAATAAATTGTTTCCATAATTCAGCTAACACAAGAATATACAGCTGTCAGCTGTTTCCTTCTGGAAAAAATTATTCCGGATCAGGTCAGACCTGCTAACAATTTCATTTATGAAAGTCAGAGCAATTATCATTCAGCTAGAGACCTAACCAATCTACATCTCAAAAAGAGGAAAGAATGTGTCATTGATAGAAGTTTCTACATCATCACTAAAACACCTTGATTTTCGAAATATTTGTGCTGGTATCAACATAACACTGTAGTGAGTCTGACACTACTTAGATACCTTATGTGACTCTAAAGGAGATGTGAACACTTCAGTTGGAATTCTGAATGCCAAGCTGGACACTTCTGTGCAAAATGTCCAACATTGTCTTTCAAAGGCCCATTGCTCAACCACCTTTCAAATTTGTTCTGCATTTTCTTTAGGAGATAGAAGCAGGTTGTCTGAATATTGAAATGAATAGGAAGAGTGCATTGGTATTCAGCTTTCTTTGCTTTTCCCATGTAACATTACATATTTTAATATTCACCTTGGGAACTTTTCTTATGCAAGACATAATATCATAAAACATGGATTTGAAATATTGAGATCTAGGTATACTGGCAAATCCACAAACTGTTAAGAAAATACTCTTGTGTTAGAGGGTGGGAAAAGAAATCCCACTGTGTAAGCAACAATTTCAGTAAATGTAAAATATCTAGTGATACCCAGAGGCTCATCAGGTGGTAGCAGTAGATACCAAGTACTCATTCTCCAGAGTGTGCAGCTACTTTCCTTGATATTCTAGAGATGAAAAAGGCAATTTAAATATTTTATACTCTCTGCCCTTGACTGATGCCTAGAATTGCTCTAGCAGCCCACAGATGAGCTCCTGCTATGTCACAGCTCACTGCAGACATTCGTACAGACGCCTTGTGAAACCACCACCAATTGCCCAATTGCCCAATGTGACAATCAAAGCTCCTCAAGCCACAGGTTCCACTTTGCAGGATGGAAAAGGAGCGTGATGAACTCTGACAGCAAAGGAACATCTTTTTCTTTCTCTATTAGCCTCCCTTTTGCAGAGGCTGGAAGACACATGATGCTTCCAGGGTCTATTGACAACAGAAGCAGTTTGATACAGAGTTGTGCTCAGTTTTTCTAGAAATATAAGCTCAAACTCAGTTTTAATGGTTGTCTCAGTTATACACCTGGGTGTTTTCTGACAGAATGCATTCTGAGGACAATGGTTTCTCCACTTGTTTTATAAATACATTTAATTTCACGTATATCATACTGTCAGCAACAACTTTAGTGTCTGCAGATTATAAATATTAAATATTAAATAGCATTGTCACCCAAAACTTTTAACTAGTACACACAGTTTAGTCTATATTTTATGATCAGGTAAACATAACTTTTTAATAGACTATTTGTGCAGTAATTATCCTTTCATTCCTCCCAGGCAGAGCAATAATGAATGGTAAAACCAATTTGCAGTAACAAAATAATTTGGTGAGGTTCAGAAATGGATACCTGCTAGAAGTGGTTCTGGGATTTAAATATTAATACCAATGAACTGAAAAGCTCTTGCTTTAATTGAATAATTTTTCTCATGAAAGGGTTCATTCTGTTATTTTTATCCTTCAAATGCGGATGTAATGGACATTTTTCTGATAAGCTCAAAATCGAAGTTAAGATATTCCTCATACAAAACATTTTACTGTTACTTTTATTTTTATTTTTTTTTTAACTTTTTATTTTGGTTTTGACAAAAGAGGAAGTTTTGTTTTGGTTTGGGATTTCTTTTCCCTGAGAAATTTGCAAGAGAAAGTAAATGTACCATGCATTTTAATTCTTTTTCAAGTTAGTAATGTACTACAAAAATATCATATATACAAACAAAGACAGGGAGAGATGTATTAAGCTCCTGTGGCCACCTTGGGAGTCATTAGCTGATCTGATAATAAAACTGAAAATTTCTTGGCTTCTACCCACATGTTTTGAGCAGAAAGCTTCAGTACTTTCTTAGAATCCAGCAGTGAAATGTTTTCTGTTTTAATACAGAAGCTGATCTTAAGTTATCCAAGTGATGTGTATTTTCCCAGATGAACCTTTGACAGTATTTTAAACAGAACTCATTAATTTCTATGGATATTTAGCATTCCCAAAGTAATTTTTTTTTCTTTAAAGACATATGTGAATTTATGCAAGCCTTCCACACACAGCAACAGTCACTGGACAGAATCCAGAGTACTTTAAAAGAAAACTAAATGCCTAAATGAGTTTTTAGACAAGTTGAAAAGGCTACAAATTTACTAATATCTACATTTTGACCAGTGGAAATCACAGAAGACTATTTTATATGAGATTTTTTCTGGCACTAAAATTGACAATTAAATACTATTAAGGCATACAAAGAATAATTTGGAAATATTTAAGCTTACTCATGGATAATTTAAAAATCTATATCTATGACATCAGATATCTCTGTTTCAGACACAATGATTAGGACAAAAATCTAGTTTTTCTATCAAATAAAGCACTCTCAGACTCCAGGGAGATTTGGTATTAGACACAACCTATATGGAAAGAACAATGGAAAATAAAATGTTTGATTACTCTTAGTAGATTTGAAGAACTATTTTCCATAATCACATTGTATCTGAAATCTCTCAATGTTTTTAAGTGATGAAGCATTTTGGAGCAAAAATGGTTTTGTTTCTAAAGTGTGTCTTGCTTTGTGAAGCAAAGGTAGTAACTACATTTTGATATTGTGAGTAAATTCTCAAAGGTTGTGAACTGCTGACTTAGGATGCAGGAGGATGGCTGAGCTCTATTCTGATTTAGCTCAAATGAATGTACAGATAAATATGTAACCTATAATTCTTGGTCTCTGTTATTTGAAGATTCCCATGATAAAAAATAAACAGGGTGAGAAATGCAGCGACAGAATAACTCTGCCACTCTTGGGTAAAAGATATTCTATATTTAAGTGTTTATACACTCTTACAGCTGAAGAAACTGCATATAATTAGTTGAAGGGTTTTTTGGGGTTTTTTTTTTGTTTTTTTGTTTTTCTCTGCTAGTAGGTCATACTACCAGATAGCAATAGGCAGGATAAAAGTAACCAGTTAGTTTTCAGTCCAGTATGCAAAACAAACCAATTTCATAGAAATTTAAATAGAAATTGAAACATTTTGTATTATTTAATGTCCGTACTACCAGTTTTAAATTGCATCTAGTCTTGACTTTCAGTTTTCTTCTTGTTTTTTAGCTGTCTTTCCTTCATGTATAAGAAAAGCATAATTTAAAAAAAAAAAAGTAATCAGTTTTAAGGTATGTATGATAAGCTTTAGGCTTCTTGCATAGTGGTTGGTGGTACCACCCAAGCTCAAGGAGTGGTTTTTTCCCCATTAGATGTGCTTAAAAGAAATTTCCCTTACAATGAGAAATAAAAAATAGGAAATGTGACATTCAGTTACTTGTGGATTTCTTTTGTTCTTTTTTAGGGTTTGGTTTTTATTCTATTTTCAATCACTCCTGTTTCTTTATTGCTTTGTCTGGATAAAATTGAATCCATATACCCAGGAAGCCCCTAAATTCTATTGTCAGGCATTCTGATAACACATTATCAGTTTATTCCCTGGTTTAATCCATTTAAAGCATCTCACATTAAATGTTGCCCATTTGCTGTTATACTTTTGAAGTCATGGCTTGAACTCAATTGTTTTCTGAAGCAAACTTCTCTTTCTCAACCGAGTTCCTGGGGAATATGATCTACCACTGGGGCTCATCTCATTGCTAATGCTAAATAACCCCCTAGGTGTTCTTACTCCATTGTATTCCTATTTAGCTTGTGCTGGGTAATAAAATAAAATCTATGTAGAAGGTTTTAAAATGGAGAAGAATTCTGTAGTGTGATTATGTGCTTTATTGTTGGCCAAAAGTAGATATGTAGGATCAAAAGAAAGAGTTTGACCTTTGCCTTTGATATATTATTCCTGTAAGCACTAGTGAGGAAACCTAGATGATTGGTAAAGGTGCCTAATCTTAGATGGTCATACTTGGATGACACAAATGCCAGACTTAGCACTGATATTTAAAAGATTTAGGTATTATTGGGCTTTCTGGGTTTTCACAGGATTGAATTGAGTTTGTACAAACCATTTTCTTCAGTGCAAAGTTAATTATGAAAAACCTTTAAATCACGGACTACCTGCCAAACGCTTGTTCTCCTGGACACCTCAGAAAGGAATAAACACCTGGAAACAGCACAATCACAGCCTGTAAGAAAATGCATCCTGCAGAGCCTTTGGCACATAGATCCTTGCCCTGCCATGAGTAAGAAATGTTGCTGCCTAGTCTGTGTGCTGATCTGTACAAATTGTTTTCTCAGGCTGTTTCTTAGCGGATGGAATTGTAAAACTACTGGCACCTTCAGAGCTGAATCCTGAGAGATGCAGAACTCCACCAGCTCCCACTGCTTGTGATGAAAACTGATGATATTTTGCAACTTGTCAGTCCTTGATCCCATCTGAGTTGCTGATGGCTGCACAGGCAAGGGAGCATCGGGGAGCCAGGTGGGATCCATGTGGGCGCCTGCAAACATCACATCCCCTCAGCAGTGAGAAACTTGAACGCTGGCCACTGGCTTGTTTCCTGCCACAGACACTTTAGCATATCATGCATGAAAAAGAGAGCAAGCTGCCCTTCATTTTGGCCCACATTGTTAAAATTCTTGGATGGAGATACAGGAACCAGATAACTCACACTGCATTCATGTGATTTTGTTGGCCTCTGCCAAACACTGGTTCAGTGATTTCTAAAGTGCTTATGGCTTACAAAGCGAGATGATTGACAGCCATTACAGTGCTGTACCTTGCCTTTTGAGAGGGAAAAAAAGTGTTATTCATGAGAATTGGAAAAATTAGCTATGAGAATCATGAAACTCACATTTGATTACTATTGGCTCAAACAATATTTCTTGTCATCATGTGTCATCATGTGCTGGAATTCCTGCCCCATTAAATAAGAGAGACAATATGAAAACATGCATTTGTCCAGCATGAAAATTCAACTCTGCTTAGAGCTCTACTGGTGTCTAAGTGAATTTATACTGATAACTCCAATGGCTTATCAGATCAGAATTGGTATTTTATCCTTGTCTTCATGTTATCTGCTTTTCAGAATTGTAAGTGATCACTTCTACATCCAACACAAAGCTTATTTTATTTTTCTGGAAAAAATATTTTTTTTTTTTGCTCTCTTTCTCTGTTTTTGGTTTTGTTTGTTTGTTTGTTTGTTTTTTTTTTTTTTTAACCTGATGCATTGTTTTCAAGAGCTCTGGTTAGCACATCATATAACAAGCCCAGCTCATTATTATGCATTATCTACTGCTGCTTGCTGCAATGCAATATTTACACTTTGGCATTAAGGCAGGAGACGGCCCTCGTTATGGAGCACAGCCACTGCTGATAGATCGACACAACGGCTTTTCAGAAACATGAAGAATTGAAAATGGTTCATCTGGGGATTGCAAGTGCTATGAATTCTTTATATCTAACAGTTGGCCTGCACTGACCCAAAGGATATTAGATTTCTTAGGAGCAAACGTGCTCTGCTGAAATGTACTTAAAAAGCTCGATCTCAGCGTCCTGCAGTGGCTGCCCCCCCATCATCCCTGGCTTTTGCCAGACAGAGCCTCCTCTCCCTCTGTGCAACCCTTGCTCCCTGCCTCATTCCTCCTGCTGCTTTCCTTGTGTCTCCGTGTTGGCATTCTGCAGGAATGGGCAGGAGCGCCGAGGGGTAAGCGAGTGCACCACTAGGAGCTGGAAGAGGTTGCTCCCAAGCCTGGAATTTTATTGCCATGTCACTTGGATTGTTTTTACAGTTGGCAGGCCAGAGTGACCTTTGGCTGCCTCTTCTCATTTCTGTCGGCTCCTTCCCCATGGGTCCACGTCAAACCTGCTTCTCTTGCGGTCTTTGAAAGGGCTGCTCTGCCATCTCTGCTTCCTTCGGAGCAGGAGGCTCTGACCTCAGACTGGGAAGTGGAAGGGAAAAGGTGCGTGCTGAATGGCCCAGAATTTACCTTACCATGTCTTGCTGCTCCAGCAGCACCAGCACTGGGGCAGGTGTAACCTGCTGCTGCTGGCCTGGGACACCAGTGATTCACCAAGGGGCAGGAAAGCACAGCTGGAACCAAACAGGGAGATGAGGGAGGACATGAAGGGACACCTGCTCTGCACAATGCACAAGGCAAAATCACCTTGTCATGCTAATGAGACATTTCTCTAATAATTGCCCTTTGAGGATCCCAAGGTGCTTTTCCTGTCAAAACTGAGCACCGTTGTATCATTTTGCAGGAAGTATCAGTTATCACCCCAATTTCTTTTTTCTTTTGAGACAGATAAGTTGACTGATGTCACTGTTGGTCATCAATACTTGCCACTTACAATCATTTAAGCACTGGACAATGTTGCTACCCCAGAAGTTGTTCCAACTTTTTCTTTGCACTTTTCTATCTTTTATGTCTCCAAAACATCTCAACATCTCTGTCAGCAGAAGACCCTTCACTGAGGCAGAAAGCAGGACGGAATATGTGGGGTTTTTCCCACATAGACTCTAGCAAATATTTTGTTTCTGCTAACTCATGATTAATTTAGAGATCTGCACAAGTGAAAAGCAAACTTTATGTGCATTGCACTGCCCTCTGACACCATGACCCAAACTCAGGCCCTGCCTGCCTGGCTCTGCCACCACAGTTCCTGTCCTTTCCCCCATTTCAATGACAATTCAGAGAGGGAGAAGGAAAGACCAGGGTTTGGGGGGATGAAAACTGTCAGTTAATTGAGACAATTTTTAATTAAACTGTGCATTTCACTAACTGCTCTGCACAAAGAGCTTTATTGTAGTGTTGCTGTGGCAACCTTAACTTTGAGCATCCTGACATGTGATTAAAATCTAAGATTTAAATGTTTCATTAACAATGAGAGATTCTTATTGTTTTTTATTTTTTCTTTTACTTTTCTTGGGCATCCACCAAAATCACTGATCCTGAAGACTGAGGATCAGAGTGCCACCTCAGATTTTAGTCACTGAGGGAAGGGATGGAGAGAAACAGCCGTGCAGATGACTGAAAGCCTATGGGGGAGAGAGATCCTTTTCCTGACTTACAAGTGCCTGCCCCCTTCTCCCCCCTACCCTGCATCTTCCCACTCCCTAAGGATGCTGTACCAATCAGACTTAGTAGCTTAAAAGGCCATAAAGGGAAAAATGTCAGGTGTGAGCTGCTCTGCTCAGCATGACAGGAGTTCAGATAAGAACACAAAAAATACCACATGGGGTTAGACATAAGGTTCATTTAGCCTGCTAACCTTTGCCTGGCAACAGCAAGTAGCAAATGCTTAGGATATGTATAGACTTGACCTTTCTCCCACAGACCCTCCCAGCTCCTGATAACCACCACTTAGATGTGTCCTTGCAAATCTCCCCCAAATGGTGGTTTTTCCTAGTAAAGACCTTCTGAGCTAGGAGAGGTATATACTTCTTTTCTTTATTTTTTTTTCCCCATAAGTGGACACACTTTGTCCTTTGAAGAAAAAAAATGATTGCTGCTTGTATTATGATAGAATGGGATCAAGGATTCAGGCTAGCCCTGTAGGCAAACAATGAAATAGAGGCATCTTAGAGTTAAGGCAAGATGTTTTCTCCTTTCTGTGCCTTTTAAGAAAGAAAAATTTGATATAGCCCCTAATATATGTTCTTCTATAGAGATGGGGATCTCTCCTGACATGTCCTTCTCTTTTCCCCATTAATTGTCATAACAGTTTCACCCTGGAAAGCTGGGGTCACATCATCATCTCTGATTTTACCCACCAAGGGAAATTAATAGGAAAAAAAAATCTCTTGTATAGGTAAATTTCTGTCAGAGAGCAATCCTGAAATAAAACTCCTTGATTATCCATATCTTAATTTCTCTTGGGCACAGCTCTAATTTAAGTTATTTAGCAATATGATACAGTGGAAAGGTGTTACATATTAAATAGTGGAAATTGCCAGGAAAAGGCAATTTACATTAATACACCATTTATCTCATCCCTTACAAAGTTGGATTTCTTCTTTCCTCCATCCAACAATAGATGTTCATTCAGTTCTCATTTTTTGCCTTTTATTTTCAGGAAAAGAGAAGAAAACTCAGAAGGCATTTAAGCATTTGTGCAACATAGGAGCAACACATAATTTCCTGACCTGCTGGACAATTAATTTATGCCCTGAAGTGTGATATTTGATTATCATTCCTTGCAGATTTAGTTTGTGGTGCTAATAGCTGTAAAATTATTGAGTTCCTGATTAGATATAGTCACAGAATTTGTCTCAATGATTTCCAGTTGCAGGGAATTACCCAGATATGCTTCTTGGTGTGTTCCAAACTTGCTCTCTTTTGCTTTTCCAGGACTATTCATCCATCAAGACTGCAACAAGAAGAGAGAAAATTTGCTGTAACATGAACAATTTTGAACAATTCAAACACAACAAGATTGCTTGTTTACTTATTTTCTCTCTACTATAATCTCTATGTTTATTTAAATTGGTCTCACATTTAGAGATTGATGAGAACTGCAAGTTAAGATGTATTTTACAGGTGTTCTCAATTCTGAATTGGACACAATCTTATAAAATATTAATGACTGTACACACGTACAGAAGATAAACTTTGGTAAATGTAACTATTTCATACAATGTCTCCTGCAAATCTGGGGGATGCAAAGGTTTAAAAAAAATAGCAGGAGAAATAGTAGAGTTGTTATTATAGAAGACTTATATTAAAAAGAGGTGTGGCGTTTATTATTTTAACTCTACTATTAGGAGATATTTTTTTGATAAACATCTCTTTTCACATTCTATTTAACTAATTATAGTTTAAATTTACAGATTTTAAAAAGTGAGATTTTCCTTATGCTTTGTTTCCAGCAGATCAACCTTGTTTTTAAAATTAGAGTTTAAAAATTCCCAATAATCTCTCTTCCCTGTTTTGAGTACTTTACCTCAAGATTTTTAGTTTAGTTAATAACAGTATCAAAGTTCTGTAGACAATTATTCCAGAAGAAAATAAATAATTATAAGATAAGGACTAAATGAAGGGAAAAAAAATCCAAAATAGTGCTTAAATATGTCCACAATTTTCTTTCCACATTTCTCCAGGTTGAGAAATGAAAATTACTCATAGATTTTAAATTCTTTAGTGCTGGAGCAATGGAAAGGGTCAAAACATCTACTTTGGGTACCCAAATGCCCAATTAAAAAGCTTGCCTCAGCTTGTCATATTGTTAATTACTGCTTAGAAAACAATAATGCAAGGCTCCTACAGGATAAATAAACTGGGCTTGCCAAGGAGAAACAGCATTGAGTCACAGAAAGGTTTGGGTTGGAAGGAACTCAAAAAGTCATCCAACCTCTCTGCCATGGGCAGGGACACTTTCCACTATCCCAGGTTGTTTCAAGCCCCATCCAGCTTGGCCTTGGACATTTCCAGGGATGGGCAGCCACAGCTTCTCTGGGCATCTTGTTCCAATGCCATCCTCACACTAAAGAATTTTTTCATAATATTATCTAAATCTGCACTCTTTAAGTTTAAAGCCATTCACCCTGGTCCTGTCTGCCCATGCCCTTTTAAAATTCCCTCTCCAGCTCTCCTGTAGG
The DNA here is from genome assembly GCA_037013685.1 of Acridotheres tristis. Lineage (NCBI taxonomy): Eukaryota > Metazoa > Chordata > Aves > Passeriformes > Sturnidae > Acridotheres > Acridotheres tristis. The sequence goes on from CM072885.1 coordinate 4,824,825, forward strand.
CCCTCTTTAGGCAGTGGTATAAAGATTTAATTCTGTCATTTCTTCATTTGAGATGCAATGGTACCTCTCAATCAAAAAAGGCTGCAGTGCATCCAAATTCCTTGATCATGGGTAAAAGAAAGAAAAAAAAAATCTCAGAAGAAAACTGGTCACATAAATAAGCAATTGATCCATGTCCTTATATTTTGGCATGTGATAGGCATATGGGCTGATTCCTGCCATGGGATTCTGTCATGGTATATCTTTGTTTAAAAACAATCTTAAAAGTAAAATATAAGATTTTCCACATCACCCCCTAAGCAAGGAGCAAAAGAACACCACGTGTTGTAAGTTTGACAAAATCCCTCTCCAATATCTGTTTTAACCCATACATGCCTTAACCTTTTTAGCCATTAAAGAAGAACAAATGGTTCTTGCTCTTTGGAGATCTGAGGTGCAAAAAGAAAACTTACACTTTAGGGAGGAAATGTATTATGGAAGACAACTAGCATATTTTTTGCATTATACTACCAAAATATGAGCTTTCACTTTTTTGCTTTTTCAAAGTTTGCATCCCCCTCCACAAATATTTTCAGCGACTTCATATATTTTCAAACACCTGATATTCTACCCCTTCCCTTTTTTTCATGTTAGATTCAATGCAGTTTAATTGCATTTTATCTGCCAGATGTGGGAATTAAATAATTTCTGAGAGATGTAAGGGAAGCTGGAACTTTCCCCAGTTGCCTGCCTTCTTTTCTTTTTTTGCATGTCTCAGAGTTTTGACATTTTCCCTGGTGATTGTTGCTATGCTATGCCTCAGCACATTGGCTTGGGATCCTTGCAATGCCTGAGGTGCTAAGGCATGTTTTGTACAGAAAATAATTTTTTTTTTTTTTAAGGCTTCTTGGAACAGGATATCAGTTAGAATTTTTCCCCTAGAGATGATGTCAAACTTCTCATCAACACACTGCAGAGTAAAAGGCACAGAAAATTACTAATGACCAAAGACATTTTGTGCAGAGACACCTTGCTTGTTATCTTCAAGAGAGACATAGCATTCAACAGGTTCAATTAAGGGCCCGATTTCTTATAGCCATATTTCCCTTCTGAGCAGGGTTGCAAAAGGCAGGAAAAAATCTTTGTATTTCCAATAGCCAGGTGTGCCTCGTCCCACAGGCACGAGGATGTGTGCGAATATTGTCTTCTTAATAGCTTGCAAACCCAGTTTGACACCTGATATCTGAGACCCCAAAATTGTCTTATGCAAAGTATAAATCAGAAATAATTTATTTTTTTCTTATCCTGTTCCATTTAACTGTGAATTCCACTTGTATGTGCAAATAACAAGACAAAAAATTCTTTTCACAGGTAGCCTCTTATCACTTGCCATTTTTCTTCACTCTCAGTTCAACCTGTTTCGTGAGCACCTGAATTGACTTATGAAAAAATAATAATAATAATAATAAAAATAAAAATAAAAGGAAGCAGCACTGTTTGTCCTGTTTTTTGTGAACTCTGGCAGGCTCAGGCCTCCTGGAGGAGTTGTGGGCAGGTAAAACTGACAGCAGGCTATAGCTGAGTGCGTGGCTGCTGCCAGGATCAGCTCCCCCCAGGCTTGACACTCGTTGTCACCCTTGTTGCAGCAGCAATAAAGGATGCACAGGCTGCTGGAGGAGAGATCTTTCCTGAGCATGCACCAAGAAGGGCACACTGAGGGCCCCGTGCTTGGTTAAAGCCCAGCACCAGCTTATATTCCTGAGTCAAGTTGTGTGAAAAATTAATCTTTTTTTTTTAGAATTAGATGCCAAATTGGTAAAATACAGTGGTGGTAGCAACTCAACAACAACAACAACAAAATAATAGAATTTGAGTTATGTCTAAAACTTGTGGTGGGGGTGTAGGGGCTGGAGGAGAGAGAGAATCGTTTTTTCTGAAATAAATGGGTTATTTTGCTCAACCCAAAATGAAAAGTTCTCTTACAGGCACTTGTAAAAGGAGAAAAGAAAAAAAAATCACCAGGGCAACACCATCAACCATTGTTTCCTATGTACCTTTAGAATTTAGCACATTTAACCCTGGCTGCCAGACATCCCTGTGTGGGAGCAGGTCTGAACCCATTTGTACCTTTGGTGATGCTGTGAGCTCACATAGCTCTTCTATGTGATCCTCACAATATTCCTGAGTCATATTGTTACCTCAAAAGACTACACAACCCAAATTTTCTAAGGTAAAATGAAGCAAACAGAAACAAAAGTATGAGTTATCATAAACTGTTTATCTAGGGCTAATTTCCAACTAGAGAGGACAGGAAGGAAAATAAATTAATTTTTGTTAAAATTAATTTAAACATTCAGTTTTTCATTTGCTACCTTTCTTTCCCCCTTTATTTTTTTGTTTCATCTGAACAGGATTTATCCATATGTTTGGAGCGACGAACTTGATCTGAAGTTAAATTTTCCAAACTACATATAAGAATATTAATTTTTGTATCCAGCCTGCTTCCAGAACTCAGGCTCTTCCAGACCCCATGTCTCTGCCTTTTTGGATATTCCTATTCGGATGTCACACTATTGAACTTACAGATAAAAGCACAGAAATGATCCCAGGGAAAGTCCCGTCCTGCAGAGTGGGTGGAGCACCAGTGAAGGATTTGACTTGGGTTCACACTCAGGGCTTGGTCACACTTTGCCAGGTGCTGCTTGTAATGGTTTTCCACTCCCTGCAATGAATCTGCCCCACTAGGCTGCAACATTTAAATCTGGGCCAGATCATCGCTTTTTGTCATTACGAACTGAAAAACAAATTACACTGCTCTGTATTGCGTGGAAGTATGTTGAAGTAGAAATTATAAGAAATGCTGTTCTATTCTCTGAGCAATCATGGAATATTTCTTTAAATTCCATGCTTGATGATTTTGTAGAGCTTTTATCTTTCTTTTTTTTTTTTTTTAATAAGGATCATCATATCAGTTTCTATTTATAGTTTATATCTCTTATCTGAAATAAGTTGTTTATATAGAAATTAATGAAGATTTTTTTTTTAGGTATCATGCCATGAAGTTTGTGTTCTATCTAAGATTAAAAGAGTATAAATTTACCATCTGTTATATTAATCTGGATTTTTTAATTGACTTCCATTGTTGTTTCAGTAACAAACATAATTTCATTTATCAGGAATCCTTCAGTATGATCTTCATTTTTTTAAACACTAAAGACAGAATCAAAATCAACAACCTACCAACTGAAATCTATGAAAAACCTGCAATCCAACACATCTATTTCCATGAACACATCCAAAACACATCATGAAAAATTGTGTTATCCAGCCATATCCTTGGACACCAATATTTTTACTTTGAGGAGATGGCTCATGAAACCTACCTAAATAATTAAAAGGAGAATTTTATCCAAAGAGGTACTTTTCCAGGGGAATAGATTCTTGTAAAAGAAACATTCAAATACATCACAAGAATTACTTCCACACGTCACAAGCACAATGTGTTACAGGCCATCCTGCCCTGGAAACTGGGGGGGAAATCGATGAGCAGTATGATTAAGTGACTTGTTTAATTATACATTAAACTTATATGGGGAGATTGTATCTGCTCAGAGCTCTTCCAACCATTCACAGTTCACAAATCTCTAAACTCATCAGAAAAAAATCTCCCTGTAGGCCACAAACATGACAAAGGGATTTAGATCATAGCCAGGGAAGAAATTCAAACTGCACTAAAGCATCTCCACTACAACCACAGTAAATATTTCCACAGTGGACTCATAAAGCCTTTGATCTTTCATTTGTCTTTTTGCAGAACATATTGCACTTCATGAATTTCACCAAATGTCTTACTTGCGAAATGAAAACACAAGAATGAGCCATGTGGACAATAAATAATGGACAAAACCACCTCTGGTCGGAGAGATTCTATCTTCTACAAAACTGTTATTCACTGTTTCAGTCATGGCAAGAAAAAATACTTACAAAGGCTTCTTAAGTTCAGCTTGAGAACTAAAGTTCACATCCTGATTGATTACCTAAAGCCTGGATTATACCTGCCATGATTTTGTAATATATTATAATATTTCTCCCTTTGGCTGTCAACAGCTGTGTGTTCCTTTACAACATTCCTTCCATTCCTTGGTACCAATCCCCTTTTCCAGAGTCTTGACCTGATACTTAATTAATTAAGCTAAAATTTTTGGTTTCGTTTGAATTCAGCTTTAAAACCCACATCTTTGTGTTTAAAAATATTCTTACCTTTTTGTGTACACTAGTCAAATAAAAGTTTGTTATCTTTACTTATAACTCTACAATTAAAAATTCTGCATGTATTCTACTTTTTAAGAAAATATTCATTTTTTTGTGATCCTTTATTTTTTCTTTTTGGTACATGAGCTTTTTTTTTTCAGTAAAAGAGTTCAATCAAAAAAAAGCTTTAAAAATACCTGGTGAAACCCCTAAGTCTACATATAATTATTTTTCAGATTCACCTGAAAGTCCACATCTTTCTGCAGTTTTTTTCGTTCATAAAAAGAATTTTAGAAAAAAAACTTTAACCAAAAGCATTTTTTGGAGAAGGAATGTATATTTTTTTCTAAAGCACTTATGGAAAATTTCAGGATCTACAGGATGCCTTAAAGTAATTATCAAATAGTGTCCAGAAAGGTCAGAGGCTGGTATGTAATTAAAGATGATGATTAAGAGTAGGAATGTTTTACATCATCATAATTCCTATCACCTTCTTTAGCCAACAGCATTGCAGTGCAGGCATTTCAATATTTGTCAGGATGACTCCAGCTCTCACCCTGAACATTTTTAGATATGTTAGACTCTTAACTGAGATCAATCCAGTTGTCAATATATCATGATTAAAGTAAGGAAGCTGGATAGAAAATGAACTAGAGACACCATAGGAAGACCCAGAAATGCTTAGATTAGGTTTCTCCTTGTTGATAAGCTTTCAATTTCTAAATCCAAATTTCCTAACAGAGTCTGATTGCCTGAGATTCCATCCCCGGGATTTCCACGCACGGTGCAGAGACTAAATATCAAAGGTCTCTGAACTGTGAGTGATATTTACCCACTGTGTACTTGTCATTAACAAAGATAAGAAAAGATTGATCTTGGCTTTGACTTTAAGAAAAGATCTGGCAGTTTGTGTGTGTAGAAATGTTGTTACCAGCAGAAGTAGTATCCTTTCAAAATGCTGGAGCTTCACATTTAGAGCCACAGGCATCATATTAATTCTGATCATAGAAAATTGTTTCAGATCCACCGAATTGTTGCTGTTGCTCTTTTGCTTGTGATCATACTTTGTTTTGGATCATGTGAAATGTTTTTGTAAGAAATAGCTTTTCTAAGCTTTTTGGTTATAGCAAATGTGCCAATCAAGGCTAAAGCCTTGTAAGATATCTCTAAGTGGACACGTTGTTGAACAGTTTGATCACTCACGTACCATCTGCAGTTATTGTAACTCCAGCTCTTGCCCATTTCTGCCTGATTCAGAGAAGCAATATGAAATTGAGTAGTTTCCTTGAAAAATATCTGTGTTGTTGCATTTGGGTTAAATGACAGCATAGTTAATATTAAAATCCCAGTCCTTTCTGGGAACTGTATGTTATTTATGAGTAATGGTAAGTCCTCAGTCCTTCTAGAGAGGTCTCACCCACCTGCAGCTGGATAGCAAATTTTGGGTTCACTCTTTGATTCATGTCCACTAAACTATTTTCACAGGAGGATAATTTCTTCCCTGGAAAGGTGGCCAAACATTGGAATAGGCTACACAGAGAAGTGGTGCAATCCTCATCCCTGGAAATGTAAAAATAAAAAAAAAATTTAAAAAATCAATGTGGCACTTGGAGACATGGGTTAACAGTAGGATATATAATGTGGATTAATGGAGGGACTCAACTTATAAATCTATTCAGCCCTTAATGATTCCATGATTTCCAGAAAAGCAGTGGAGAGAAAATCATCTCAGAAACCCTGTAAATATACTGCTGAGAAGCCCTTGTTGACATGATCTCCACTCCAGTTTACCACACAGATCCCAGTGAAAAGGCTTGTGCCTTTTCCCAAGCACCTTCCCCTTCACAAAAATGACATCACCTCCCACTTTAATAACTTCCAGAAACTCTGGAGAAAACCACTTGAATGCTTATAAAAAAATTCCCCCAAGAAAAAAAGCCTTCACTCCATTTGATGTAAATTTGCATATTTGCAAAGTTTTCAATAAATATAAAAGTCACCAAAATTATTTTGCTGAATTTTACTAGGAGTGCTAGCAAAGTCAGCCGTTCCATCTGCTGCCTCCTCATTCCCCAAACACCTGCACTCAACCTGTTCCTCTTTGGCTCAAAATCTGCATGACCCACGCAGGACCTGGGAGGGCAGGGCTGTGCCCTTAATCACCACATCATCCACCCCACAGTTAACATCCACTTACCTGTTGTGTTAAAGGATTATTTTGTCCTCCTGGAAATCAGAGCTCTTTTACAATGTGCAGTTACTGCAGACAGGTGCAAAGTTTCAGGTATTTTTCCTTGGTAAAGTTGCTTTTCTTATTTCTTTGCACTCCCCAAATTCCCTGTGCGTTCAGGCAGGCATTTATAAAGGCAAGAGGAGGGTAGTTGAGCTTCTCAAATAATGTTGTTTTGCAGGTGTGCATATGAGAGTAGAAATAATTATAAAAATTATATATACAGAGAATAAAGTATTGCAGATGCAGTTTAGAATACCTTAGAAGAATCACTGTTTAGCAAGAAACTCACCACAATTATTGATTTTATTTTATTGGGTAAGGAAAAATGATGAATTTTCCTCTTCTAGCAGGTGGCAATAGCTTGTTGAATACTGAAATGGATTGAATTTCAAGATATGGCTGCACATTATTATCCTTTATCACTGTCATATTCAAGCCTGGAAGATTTCATTCATTAAATGAAAACCACATTGGAAGATGCCATTTTATTTGGGAATAGGTTTATACATTCAAAATTATCCTTGGCACTCCAGTGTTAATACCCCTCCAGTGATAATTTTAAAGATTATCGGTGGAAAAATGGAGGGATTAAAACTTCCAAGGATGTCAATCATTTCAGCAACCCTCCCCCCTCCCTGTGTCATCCACAGTAGGAGCAGAGGCTGCAGATTTTGTGGTTTATGGCATACATCTGGAATGGTACACTCCTCAGTATATTAATTATGCATCTCAATATTTGTCTTGTACAATTATTTTTTTTCCTTCAGCTAAAAATAATTTAATCACACATTAAGCCCATGAAAATTCCATCTCTTTTGCAGACTAGATACTCCAGATTTATAACCTACTTACCTCACTTCAGTTTGTTTTGAGATTTTGAGATTGGCCTTATTTATTATACAGTCTATAAAGTAGAATTATTCTAAATCACTCCTGCGGAACCATGAAAATGAAACTTTGGATATGGAAGAGGATTTTTATGTCTTTTAATTAGAGCTTATGTTGAAACTTCAAATGCTATAGCAAAATGTTCATTGAACAGCCTTTGCTCAAGCTGACTGCAAAGGACAGAACCCCAGCTGTACAGAGATGAGATGTCACAGATTTTGAGCAGTTTTGAATGACAATATCAATATTCAGAATCTTTAGCTCTGACTTAGTCAGGAGCTTTATACAGGAATTCTGTTGCTTTATCCCCATTTTCCAGCCTGGCAAGTTGAAGGGAGGTGAATGTTGGGATTGTTGTACTTGATCCATTTCTGCAGCTGCTCAGTGGCAACACAGCCATGGATTTGTCCAGGATTTACATTTAGGCTGTCAATCTAAAGTCACACAATGATTAAAACTGGACAAAATCAATTCTCATACTTCAAGATTCCAGCTAGTCCATCATGACTCAGAAAGTTTGGTCCTTATGCACAGTCAGCTTGCAGTGTTTATAGTTCTTTTTCTAGCACAGCTGTTACCTGTCTACCCCCCTGTTCTCTGTCTGCAGCACAGGATTCAGTCTTCTGAAGACTGGAAATCTTCCATTTAAATGTAGTCTTTGAGCTTAAAATGCTTCATGCATGTGAAATATAATGGGTTACGATATGCAAGCAGCCAGGCTAGATGATCTAAAGGTACCTTCTGGCCATAAGCTCTGTCAAAATTTTAAACCTATGAAATTGCAGAACACAAAATACAGGATAATGTTAAGTCAATGGGAGTGGTGGAAATTAAGTATCACGTGTATTAAAACCCATATACTTGGTCTCATTAAACTCCAAGCACCAGAATTTCTCCCAGGCAATCCCATTTCATAGGATAATAAAAGAAAGAGGAAGAAGCTTTAGGGCCACTTGACCAGTGTCTCCCCATATTTGCTAAGTGCATACACTAAAACTAATTTTCAAGGAATTTAATGCCTGAGAGCCAATCCAGCAAATGAAGTAAATCCTGTCTTACAGAACACCTGAAAGTCACTAGGTAAGAAATATTCTCAACAGTGCTTCAATAAGCTTATGTATGCAAATTTAACTCCAAATACAGACAGGTACTGTGACTGTCTCAGCTGCTGGAGACTATAGATTTTTTGCAGAATGGGGGAAGAAATTATTTTTTAAATTTGGAAAGTTTCACTATTTAGAGCAATAATCTAATACAGGTTGAACAAAATCCTTCTAAGTATATTTCCTAGTTACTTCACCTAACAGTCATCTTAGTTCCATATATACACACACATAAAATTTATTTATATATTTATAGACTTATTATTAAGACAGCTTTTCATACTTTTTCACATCTCCCAGGAAGGTGTTGTATCATGTGCAGTGGAAAACTAAGGTTAAACAGATCATGAATATCATCAGTTTGAAGATTTCTAGTGTTTGCCCTGATCAGACATGTTTTAGACTATTCTCAATTTTTATTCTCTTTATTTTCTGATAAATTTTCATATGTGTTGGTCCACTTGTAAAGAACTAATTGAAGCTCTTCAATACACAAAGTAACTTGGTACTTACATTTTTGTGTCTATATATTTGTAAAATCTGGAACACAACATGTAGAGATATTGTCTTATTAATCCCTGACTTTCAGTAACCAAATATCTCCTGGAACAGATGCAGTTCGTGACAGATGCCACACTTGTGGTGCTTGATCTAGATCATATGTAGAATATCACAGCTATTTTTTAGTTTGGCTTTACAAGATGTTTTTTCCCCACACAAACTGGAGACTAGATGTTGTATGTAGGGTTTCCCTGGATGCAAAATAAATGACATCTGCACCTCAGGACTGACACAACTGGACAAAGCAGAATGAAAGCCTGCACTCAGACCAAGTATACATGTACAAATCCTTTCTCGAAAAAGCCCTTGGAAGAAGCAAGTACTGGGACATGAAAGCTCTTTCCAGGGTCACATATACCTGGCAAAACAAAATTTAATCTCTGGATTTCCAAGTCCTTACTCTTCTGCTTTTGCTTATTTTCATGAGAGGCTTCTTCTACTTCAGCATCTGGCTTAGTCATCATGAATAGGGGATGAGGTTATCCTTGCATGGGTCTGCATGCCTGGAAATTTGCACATTCAATGTTTTGATGTTGATAAGATCAAAGGCAATTCCTCTCTGCAAAACCCATACCTAATGAAAGTAAATATATACCTGAAATCCAGAACTCTTACAGGTGAAGTTTCTAGGACTGTAGTTCAAAGGGATTTTGACTGAAAGGTTATTAGAAATATGCTGAAAATAATTTTTAAATATTAACTCTCTGTGATGTTTCAAAAAGAATTGTATCTCTACCCTGACTGAACATATAAGCATAATTAAAGATGATTTACATTTAGTAAGTGTTGTGGTTTAAGTTGGCAGGCATCTAAACACCACACTGCCTCTTGCTCACTTCCCACACTGCAGTGGGATGGGAGAGAGATTGGGGGGAAAATAAAGTAAAATTTGTGGGTTGGCATAATGGCAGTTCAACAAAATATAAAAGGAAGTGAATAATTAATAATAACAACAGAACTAGAATATACAAAATGAGTGATGCATAATGTAATTGCTCACCATTCAGATTTCCCCCAGTTTAAATAGGGAAAATAATCTTACTGCATTACTTCAGAAATGCTCTTTGATTTTTTGGTGACTCCCTTTTCTGACTGTCCATTTGAAATTCTGAGGAAGGAAGAGCCTGGAGAGGGAAGGCCTTGACTCTGCAACAGCCTCAAGTCAGACCATGAGGGCAATTCAGAATAAAAGAATGTGCCTTGTTCAATCTTATATCACAAAACCAGACTTAATATTCTATTTCAATTCTGCTACATTATTTTGCTACATAATCTTGAGAAAAATAGCTAAGACTTCATCCCCCATTCCCTGTCTCTGAAGGGAATAATAACATTTATAATATTAGTAAAATCTTTGCTTTGGAGTAAATACATTACAAGATGGAGGTATCTAGGTAGTATGATAATGCAGATTACAAAAGTAACTTGGATCAGTAATATACTCAAATTTAGTTTACTGGAAATCTCGGCCCCTGGTTTGCCTTCAGGGTCAGAAATGGTTGATCTTTCCACTACTGTTATTATGATCTTTAATAACTTTAGATTCGTCTTTTTGTTCCAGCAACTTGCACTGCATGTGAACATTTTAACTACAGGCATGACATTCTAGTTTGAAGTTATATGTGTAACTGTGGCTCTTTAAACCAACAGATCTGAACCATTTCTAGTAGAGCTTTATTTAAGTTTATTTGTTTTGCTGATAAGAACTCTGGAATTATATTTACAAAGACCAGCCTGTGAGTATCAAGGATATCATTAATAAAAAAAACACCTTGAAACAGGTGCCCCTTTCCATTTCCACCTAATGATCATTCTATAGACAGAGGGTAATAAAGGACTTATCCTGCTAAGTGCTCTGTATCTAATTGTCTTAAAGAGGCTTAACAGGAATTCTGATGAAGTTTGATGAGTTCTTCTTACATCCACAATAATTTTACTTCCACTTTTTTTAATACAGTCATTCTCCTTCAATGAGAGTTTGTATCTTCCCATTAACTCGTTAACTCCACTTGTAAAGTGTCACTGAAGCAAGCAGATCTTACAAGAATCTGGACACAATGTTGGCTTTTATTGGTAAAACACAATTACAAAGGTAATTGGCTCCTATATATCTGTGTGACACTTTCTTGGCACGAGCTTCTCCCGTTCCTGGATTGCCTTCCTCTCCTCCATTCCTGCTCAATATGGTTCAGTATTGGAGCCAATAGCCTGGTGACCATTCAGAGGTTATACTTGGCAGGTGTAGAACACAGATGCTGGATTGCAACGTTCAAGGGCTTGCAAGAGTTTTTGTACCAAGCTCTGAGTGTGTCCATCTCTTGGACAGTGCAGCAACTACAAAATTGCCTTTAAATATGGTGAGTTAACCTTTTGATGAGTTAAGCCCATTTGGCAGACCTCCAGTTTCTCCTGCTTTGTTTTTATCTGGAGAGAATTAGACTCTCACCTTCAGGTTCATGTTTTCCAAGCATTCTTACAAAGATGAGTTGATAATAGACCATTTTATGTAACTTTTTTAAGATGATAGAGTGCCTTGACGACCACCCACCTAAGCCCCTCTGCAGTCATTGAGACAGATTACCATTTCTGCATCCTACTACAAATAATTCAAAGTGTTAAAGAAAAAAACATGCCAGGTGGCTGAAGTGGGAAGTGGGGCTAACAGAATGATTTAAAGCTGTCAATTTTTCCACCAGTCAGAGGCTGTAATCACAGCCCACAAAATGCAAACAAATATAGTCATAGTCTCCTCTACAATACTTTCTGAGAGTTCCCTTGAACAAGATCCACTATAAATCAGTTGTTCCAGGGTAAGAACAAACTGCTTCACGTCCTTTGGAAAAAAACCAAAACACCAACAAAAAAAAAAGCCTCAAAACCAAACCGTGGTTCCATGGTTCCCCCTTGAAACAGTGCCAGAGTCCCTGGTGTACATTAACCCTCAGGTTGGGGGCTGGAGAGTAAAGGGGTTTTTACCATGAAAGATACGACAGCACAGTGTTGAGATCAAATTCAGTGAGATGAGGTTTTATAAAGAGTATCTCAAAGAAAAACAAAAGTGAATTAATAAGCCTCTAAAAGAGCGAGGGCCTGCAAGATGAGAACTGGTTTAGATGTTGTATATTGCTCAAGCTCATCCAAAAAGAATAAAATTTAAAAATACACGGTTAGAGAACATAGAAACTTCTTTGCCACTCTCTTTAATTTCTTCTTTGCATTCATTGTTCTTTCCCCCTTTTTAAAAAAATTAATATTTACAAGGTTCTTCAATAAGGAAAAAACTGTGAAAAAAAGGGATTTTTGGCAGGCTAGAGGTTTCCTTATTACTGACAGAACCAATTGTCACTTCCATTTGGACTCTGCAGAGCCACAGAGAGGAGATTTCAGCTCTGGATCCCATGAAGTCAGAGGCATATAGGGATGTCCACTAGTTCTGAAGCTTGTGCATTCAGCTGTAAATTAATTCATGCAGGAGCAGGAATAATGTTTAATTCTTTTCCAGAATACAAAACAAGCCAAACTCCGCATCCTTTGTTTTTTGTAGGTTGGATAATGTCAGAATTCTTCCATTTCTGGTCAGGGAATTTCGAGGCTGATGTGGAACACTCTATATTTTTGGAAGGTCCATATGCAATTAATACACACAGGTGCCCAATAATCAATAACCACATCTGAAAGCCCAAACAGGATAATTATTTGGAGTAGTGTTACAATCTGTACACGAAGCAATCTCTTTGTTTTCTGCTCTGCTGACCAGAAATTTCTCAGCCTGTTAAGGGTTGAAGAAATGTAATGTCAAAGAGCAAGTCCAAAATATAGATAAAGCTGTAAGTAAAAAGAATAAGAGAATTCAGGCAATGCTGTGCAAAGTCAAGAAATGTTAGTCTGACTAAGGATTTTTTAGGGATGAATTTTAGTGCAAAGAAAGATTTTGCAAGTAATAATGCAGTTTCTTATTTAGCATAGAAGATAGATCAAAAATGTGTGTGTATTTGCACAGATGTATATATGTCTTTTCCTACTGCAGAAGCTTTATTTCTTCTGGAAACAAAAATAGCTGTGTGATTTAACTCTCTTATTTTGCTTTGCAATTGGATGTTTATGAATAGAATAACTGGGGCAGCAAATATGTCATGAGCAATCAATAGGTTGCCATATATTTCTATAAAATATTCATCAGATAACTCGAAACTGAAGAAATTCATAAAGCATGTTGTATCCACTTTGCTTACACCAAGCACTGCTGGCAGTATTAGTTCCATTGGCATCCTTAGGAATTCTCACGTTTGAGCAAAGATTCACAGTCTGGCCAGGGAGGATTTTGTTCCTCTTTAAGAGTAGGCAATTACATAAATAAATACAGTAGAAATTTCCTTTTGATAATAATACATCCTTAACTGCCAGAAAAAATCACCTAGGAAAGCAGTGGATTTTCCACCACTGAAAGATATTAAATCACATTTTTATATATTATAAAAGAGATGTTTGATGCAAAAATGACTGAGCAAGAAGCTCTTTTTGATTTCCTCTGTTTATGAAACAAGTTAGACTGTAATTTTCATTCTAGTCCTAGAATTTATGAATTTATGATACAGTATATTTGCAGATTTCTAAAAAAGAAGTGGAAATTGATCAATAATATTCATTGATAATTGAAAGCAATTTGTTTGCCTCACTATATTCTTTACATGCACCTACAGATCCATCATGCACAAAGTTATGGAATATTTAAATGCAAGTCTAATTTAAGTGAACATAACCTTTTGATCTAAAAAATAAACAATCTAACAATAGGAAAAATTGCAATCTGTCGAGACATATTTGAGTTATTTTGCAGTAATTGGCTTGGCAGCAGCTTCAGTCACAGATTTCTGTTTCACAGATTGTCCCCAAATGAATAAAAGGTTTGCTTTGAAATATAATTAATACTGCATTCAACTACAAGACTTTCTCAGGTTGTCAAAAGAATTGAGAAGAGAGGAGAAGAGAAGAGAAGAGAAGAGAAGAGAAGAGAAGAGAAGAGAAGAGAAGAGAAGAGAAGAGAAGAGAAGAGAAGAGAAGAGAAGAGAAGAGAAAGAAGGAAATGAAAAAGAAAAAAGAAAAGAAAAGAAAAGAAAAGAAAAGAAAAGAAAAGAAAAGAAAAGAAAAGAAAAGAAAAGAAAAGAAAAGAAAAGAAAAGAAAAGAAAAGAAAAGAAAAGAAAAGAAAAGAAAAGAAAAGAAAAGAAAAGAAAAGAAAAGAAAAGAAAAGAAAAGAAAAGCCAGAACAGTTCAATAGTGTTCCATGGACTATACAGACACTTTCTTCCTCTCAGTTAAGGTAACATGTGATTATGAAATATTTGGTCTCGTAGTGTGTGTACATTACAAGGCAGAAGAGACAAGAAAACCCTGTTTTTCAGCGCTGGAGTCATAAATATCTGCTTAATATACAAAAATATTCATTTACACTTTAAATCTATGTACAAATGTTTAGGGTTCCAAAAGATTGCTTGTGGAAGTTGCTGACTCAGAGCGCAATGTACAGTAGAAATGGAAAAGTGGGTGTAATTCTTCTCCTCTTCATAATTAAGGGATTAATTGACTCAGAACCCTCAGCTGCTCTGTACTCCATTTTTTTCCTCCACCATTTCTTCATCATGAGATTTGGGATGTGCACACAAGGCAGGGGATATAAATCCTTGCTGGAAGTGAAATGAAACCAGGAATTTGGTGTGCAGGGTAGGGCTGTGTTATCCAATCTCTCTCTGGGACAGAGTGTGATTGCCCCAGGTCACAGGATATAAAGAGGGGTGGAAAGAGGCTCCTCTAGGGGTGCTAAGGGCTGTCATTGTCCTCGAAATTTTGACACCACCCATTCTTCCTCTGAAGACCACCTCTGTGGTTACTGAGAGAAGGCAGATCCTGACATTTTAGGTGCCAAAATCCCATGGCAAACTAAGCACCAGTCTACACAGAATGTTTACAAAATTTTGTCGGTACTTACCTGCATATTTTACACATCAGCAGTTTAGAATGAGTCTCTAATAGCTCTGCAGTGCACTCCTTCTCCTATTTAAAAATTAAAATTAACAGCATTCCCCAGTAGACGGCAGTAAGTGAGAACAGTTCAAATCAACACAAACAATATAAAGTCCAGTGAAAATAGAAATGGAATAATGTCTCCTACAATATTCTTGTGTTGCAACAAAAATGTTGTTTCCTGCTGAGGTTTCCTAGATGATTTTGGAAGGCAGATCCAGTTGGTATTGCTGCTTCCCCCTGTTTTAGTTTTCATTAGAGACATCCACATCTGAATTAGTCATGATGTATTCCCATCACTGTCAGTGAAGAAAATTCAGCGTTCAGCTTTTCCTATGACCGTATATTTTAATGAACAAAAATAGATGGGCACTTTGGACTTTCAGGAATTTAAGGTTGAATAAAAAGCAAGATGCCTTCCAGTGTGATTACAACTTTATTTATGAACAAAATAAGCAATTAAAGTTGATGACAGAATAGGTTTTCCCAGATAAACACTAGATATTCCTAAACGTTCTAGATATCTAAAATTAGTTCACTTTTCCACAGAAGCCAGAAGTCAAAAATCATCTTTGCTTTCCCTGAACTTCAGCTGTGTAAATGAAGCACATGAACATCTACAAGAACTGGCTCATTGCTTCAGTCTGTGTCGACCTGTTTTCACTGCACTTAGAGTTCAGCAGGAGCTTCATATTGTCAGAGATGATTTACAGTGAATTAATTCCACATATTAACCAGATTCCTTTTCTGTTCAGGTAATGACCAGTGAATTATCTGAATTAGTTGCATGTGTTGCTTGTTCAAGAGAGTTTGGGGAGGGAAAGGGTGTAGCTGTAGCCTCTGTGCTCTGAGGTAGCTACACAGAGTGTAAAGGATTAGCAAGAATCTGCTACTGAGACAGGTTGATGTGCAAAATGAAGCTGTTTGCAAAGGATACTGTGGAAGAGTAGAGAGAAGGGGGAGACTGAAGATGTGGCTTAGTGTATATCCTAAACCTGGCTGGAAGATGGGCTTTGAACAAGCTGTTATTTTCCACATGGGAGTAGCATTGCTACAGTAAAATGCCAGATTTCATCCATCATAATGTCATGGCTCATATTAAAATGTCTTGAGGGACCCGAGGGAGGGATGGGCAAAAGACATCAAATCAATTTTCAGGCAATTGCTACGGTTTTCAGAACCTAAGCCCTGTGTGATGGTGTTATGGTTGCACAAAGGGAGGCTGTAAATAAGGTCCATATATCAAGAGA
Organism: Acridotheres tristis; assembly: GCA_037013685.1. NCBI lineage: Eukaryota > Metazoa > Chordata > Aves > Passeriformes > Sturnidae > Acridotheres > Acridotheres tristis. The sequence goes on from CM072885.1 coordinate 4,841,109, forward strand.
GGAAGTAATTTAGAAAAAGGCAGTGGATTTGACTTTTGCATGAGGCTGAACATACAGTGAAGTACAATCAGGTTATCATTCTGTGTATTCTTTACAGAGATAAGCACCAAATCTATACTTATGAGAAATTAGCACATCAGTGTAGTCCTGAAAGTGTCAGCTCCAGAGAAATCAGCACATCAGTGTAGTCCCAAAAGTGTCAGCTCCAGAGCAGAGTAACTCTTTTAAAAAACCAAAAAAACAACAAAAAACCCAAAAAACCAAAAAAAAAACCCAAACCAAAACAAACAAAAAAAATTACAAACAAAACAGCAACAAAAAAAACCAAAAACCAAAAAACAAACAAAAACCCAAACAAAAACAAACAAACAAACAAAACAGCAACAACAACAACAAAAAAAACAACAGAAAACTCCCCACACCTCTAGGTTTGGTTTTTTTGCATTTGTTTAAATTAGCATTTAGTTATAAGTTATGCAAGTCAAACACCATTATATAGCTTGTTTCTTCTGGAAGCTTGGGCATTAAGCTTTTTCAGGGAAAAAAAATTTACTTTTTTACAAGGTGCTTTTAAACGGAGAGAATGGGAAATTAGCCCCAGGATAGTCCTGCACTAGAAACAAGTAGAATTTGAGAGTTTTATGGTCTACATAAACAAGGATAAATAGTTTTGTGATGAGTTTCTCAAGACAACAAATGGTCTGTGTGCCACAGTGTGCAGGGGGCAATGTTTGTACAAGATCCCCAAGCAGGTGGCTGAGAAGGAAATTGAACTACCTAATGGCTTAATATTTCTGGATGCTACATCCACTTAGGAACTCTTCTGTTTCCAGGTCTTTCTGCTGGCAAAGGACCAGCATATATGAAAATCTATTCAAGGCATCTGAGTAGTTTCATATTCCATCTGGAAACAGAATCCAGGGAGTTGCATGTGAAGAGTAACAAAAAAAATCTTGTTTCTCAGGTATGTGCCTGTGGATATTTACCTCCTCTGTGAGCCATGCAGAAGGAAGTCAAAAGAAAAACATCCATGAAAGCATGTCTAGAAAGGTGGTTTTATCTGAAATGTTCATTACCACAGACATGGCTGACCTGCAACAATCACTAAAGAAAGAATTTTCCTTGTAAATGGGTAGTTTTAATCTTAGGCAAGGAAACATCAAGATTTTCTACCCAGCATCTGTTTATATCTTGTATAAAATTAGCAGCTGGCCTCAATCCTAGCCAAAGTGGACATATGGCTGAATAAAAAAAAAGAAAAAAACTACAATACTTAACACTAATCGACATACTTGTTGGCACTGGAGCTGGGTGAATAATTCAGGTTTTTTTCTGTTTTGTAGCCAAACCACACAAAAAAAGGTGGGGAAATTTACTACAGCAAAATGTCTCAGCAAAACTAAAAAAAAATGCACAATTTTTTCTGCTCAAGTGTTTCATCAATAAAAACATATAAATTTACTTATTTTCTTTCTAAGGTTAGTTAATGTCATTACTTGATCTTTTTTTCTGTCAGTGTAGATGATTTGCTTAAGTACAAGATATTCTTTCAAAACATTAAGTCAGTTAGTTCTGGTGAAATTAAAAACATGCATTTTTAAATAATAAAATAAAATAATAGGGCATTCTCAAAAGCCCATTTTCTTTTTCATTGTCTCCATGGCTGTAAATAATTGCTGATTTTTCCTCCATTTCCAGAGGTTTTTTATTTCTTCTTTAAAGCTTTATTTTTCAGTAAATCAGTAAATTCACTGTTCACTAGGGAAAAAAAAAGAAAACAAATAAACAGACAGGACAATACTAATTTTTAATTCCATAATGGACCAATGTCCATGGCAACCAAAATAAATTGAGGTTTAATCTCTTTGTGTGGGCCAGCTAGTATGGTGTCCATTGGATACTGAGAATTTCATCCTTTGGCTTTATTTGCCACACCAACAGCTTCAATGTGTAAATTCGTTTGATGTTTTGTTCTTTCTTTCAGCATAGCCCTCACAATGATATTTATTAAGGCTCCAGTATAAAGTATCTGTTCTTTGTGCACTGTCCATTGTGAAAGAACTTATTGCAGTCAATAAGAGCTTTTTCATGATGAACAAAGGAGTTGCATGGCATTTAAAAAGTCTCTTGAAGCACAGATTATTTCTGATAAATAAAGATTTCTGTGTTTGGGAGATGAGATCTGTTTATTTTGGTGAGCTGTAAAAAAGAGTGAAAAAACTACTTCAATCATTTCAACAATATCTATGTTTATTTCCCCAGAAACATTTGTCTAATGAAAATCTATCCTACCCTATAAACAGCAGAAGAGGTGGATTGTACTTTGTGAACTCTGATTTGTATATTTTCTCCTCCTAGGATCCTCTGATTTTGCACCACTGGTGGAAGAAATGCTATTGATTGCTCAGGTCTGATTTAACACGGTGCATTAATGAATGCTTCTGTGTAAGCCTGTTGATGATGGCATTAAATTCAATTCCTTACTTGAACTTGTGTGCTGGCCTCCAGTTACCATTCCTAAAGGTCACAGGTCTCCCTCAGGTTCTGCATCACATTTGCCAGCTCTGTACAGCTGCCATGCATTGCCCCTGGCACCTGGAAAGGCACCAGATGTCTGTTCATAGGTGAGTGGATTTGTCTCTGATGACTGGATGCAGCTCCAGCTCCACATGAGGTGTCTGGGATGTTGTGCTCACAACTGAGCAGGCTCATTTTTGTCTACAGAGCCTATAAAGCTCTTCAGCTCTTCAGCTTGTCAAATGAGGGCTCAGCTGGATAACTCTCATCTCCATTGGGCTCGATTTTGTTGACCACACAGGCATTTAGTATTATTTGAGATGCTCGAGTGTCTTTAAGACATTCTCATGGTGCTTACAACAGATGACATACAGGCACCTTTGCATCCTGAAGGAGCAGCTCCAAGTGGGATGCTCAGTGGCCTCTGAATTGGCTGCACATGTCAGAATAAGGACAAACTGATTCAAACACTGACTGTACTGGAAAATAACTTAGAATTACTGTGTTAGGCACCTACCAACACTTAATATGACAACCCCTTGAGATGTGTAGGGCTGGCAGGTATGGCACAGACCCTGAGAAGTCTCAGCCCCACTTTAGCAGGAATTAGATGTCAAGATGACCTGAGTTACCTGCAGTGGCATTAGAGGTGTGGTAGGCACCTGAATCACCTCTGTGTCTGTGCTAGATGGTGCAACAGCAGTAAATCCTTCTTGCTCTCACAGAAGCCTCTGCAAAATCAAAATTAATTGTCAAAATCTGAAGCTGAATCCCCTCCAAAACAGGGTGTTCACCTAAACTGGGCACACACAGAATCAATAAAGCAGTTAAGAGTGCCAGCCAGAGCATAAAAATAGCCTTTTAGTCAAGTGTTAATATGCACATGCTTAAAATGCAGTGTGTGCTTAAGTGATTTGCTGATTCAGACCTTGAAGTGCTTGGCCAGTCTTCCCCTCTGCAAAGCTCAGATTAGAAAAGCATGTGATTTTCTTTTTTCCTTTTTTTTTCCCCCCTTTTTCTCGAGGCAGGAAATAATTTCTCACTTTTTTAAGTGCCACTTTTCTGTGGGTACTGTAAAAATTGTTACGTCTTGTGGAAGTGCCAATTAGAGGCAATAATTACTTGACTTGTATGCTTTAGCATTAAAATGCCTAAAACTCTCTGTCTTGGTAGCTGGAATTTTTACTTCTGTGCTTTTCTGACTAAGACACTTTTTTTTTTTTTATGGAACTAGATATAATGATCAACAAGACAGTCACCTAAATTATAAAATTCCATTCTCCTAAACTAATATTCCTAGTATCTTTATTTCATTTATTAATTTTAGGAATTCTTTCCAGTGTAGTTCATACAATCACTTTGGTGATTATATAATATATAATTTAAAATAATTCATATGAACTATAACATGCATTTTGTGTAGAATATACTTCTAGATGAAGCATTCTAAAATAATATTGGATTTTTCCATCCAAAATAGTATTTTCAAGGAAGATGAAACCAGTCTCTACTAATGAAAATATAATTTACTTGAAATTTGTGTGTATAAATGAAAAGGAGTGAAATGCAGAATTACATTCTTTTGTGTAACTCTGACTAAGTTTTCTGGGCTGAAAACGTCGAAAAACTAGATAAACCATTTTGTCATATTCTTGCATTTTAGCACATCCCCTACAATCTTAAAAATCATGTAGGTATTTTTTCTAGAATGCTTTTATGAGCTTTTAATAATTCTCATGTGTAAAATAATTCTCATGTTTTAGCTGCAGACGAGGTACTTTCATTGGAAACTGCTTTCAACCAAATTTTGCATGGGGGTTTGGGGTTTTTTTTAAGTATGACAGAATATTTTAGGGTTTCTTTTTTCCCCCCCAGAACTATTCAACACCACTTCTGTCTAAAAATGGGTATGCATAGGTGGGAGCTGATTAATGGTGCTAAAAACACTTTGTGTAGGATCTTATGCTAATTATCTTTTATACCCTAACCTGTGTCAGTTTTAACAATCTAAATTAGCATTTTCTCTTAGGACTAGAGGAATGTGAGAATTGTGAAATTGGCTCAGTAAGCTGAATTAACAGTGCGAAAATTGAGATGTTCTGTCTTTCCATATTAACATCTGCTTCTTGTACTAAATGTGATGTTCTAATCTAAATGATGGAGACAAAAAAAAAAAAAAAAAAAAAAAGGAAGAAGAGATGGGGTGGGGAAGGAGAAATGAAAATCTTGCTACATTGTAGTAAAGTGTAATTGGTGACAATTGTTATCGGCAGTTCCAGGTAATCATGTCTGGAATAATGGATTTTTGACATGCAAGTCTTGAAAATTGGTTGCATTATTGTTGATGCAAATAGTTTAGTTTCTTTCCTATTACTGCTGCAATATAATGGAACACAATCTTACAGGCAGTGGGTGATACAGACAGAACATAGCTCAGATAAAATCCTGATTACAAATGGTTCCATTTGGTTTATTTTATATTCTAATAGGGACATAAGTCTTTCTGGGCTCATTACATTATTAAAATAAAACCCCACAATTCTGAAGAAAACAGGAAGCTTTTATTATTGTTTCCTCTTCTAAAATTGTGTGAGGATTATTCAGATTTTAGGTCTTATTGAGCTGATAAACAACACTAATCAATGGCAGCGAGAAGAGATTTGCATTTTCAAAATATAGAGATCATTTGCAGTCCTGTGAACTGCCCATTGTTACTCCTTATTATCATAACCAATACTGTCTGAAGTGTTTCTGGGCTGCCAGGATGGCATCTGTGCAAGAAGCAGCTCCCAGGCAGCAGCAGCAGCTCGCTCCAGATGAGTGAAAGTCAAACTGCAACTTCCTACAGGGTCTGCTCACCAGCCCTGGGAGCACGAGGCTGGAATGAAAAATGCCTAAATCCAGCCAGTGCTGGAAGGCACAAGTTTGTTCACAGACTTCAGGCACACAGAAATTTAAAAGTAAATAAATAAATAAGGACTATGACATCAGCAACTCGACAACTACTGGAACGATGTTGGGACAGAGAGAGATGTGTAAGCTGCACCAGGTGGCTGATGTCACATTAATCCAATCTCAATGGAGCCAAAGGTGCTGGTGGCTCTGGGAAAAGCTGCTTCCACAGGGCTCCAAGCCCTCTCTGCTCTGGCTAGGCAGCAGGATATGGGAGCACCAGGTTTTAGTTCCAGAGGTGCATCCAGCTGACAAGTTTCCATAATGCTGACAGCCTGAGCTCTTGGAGAGAACTCAGAGGTTGTTGAGAGCTGGTTCAAGGCTCAGCTCTCATCCTTCCCTGTTTGGCAGGAAGAAAAAGAGGGGAAAGAGTTTCCCACTTATATCTTCCTTAAAGATTTTTTTCAGACTTGTAAGAAAGACAGAAATAATGAGCTTGGCCCCCAGTCATCACTTCATTAAAATAAAAACCCTTCCTGACAGCCCAAATGTTATCTTTAAAATCTTATTACTTGTCAGAATACACTTTTGTCCTATTCCTAGCCAAGAACATTTTAAACTATTTATTTTATTATTTTTTCATCCCTGCAGCATTGCCATATACAGCCCTTCAGAAACATTGCATCCCTTGTGAAGAATTTGGTTCAAATTAAATCTCCAGATCTTAAAGGGACTGCTGGCAAAAGAGATTAAAAGTACAAAAACATAGAGGGCAGCATGGATACCCCCAATTATGGTATTTACATTCATGATTCTTTGTAAACTAGCCCAATCCAAGGGATCAATAAAATAGTTTTGAAAGATCTGGTTGGGTAAAACTATAAATGAGTTCCCATCCCACTGGCATTTGGGGTTAAGCATGCACTCCCGTTAGGCATCTGCTTAGGAAGCTTCACTCCCAAGTGCAAGAATCAGTCCAAGCTGAGTTTTGCTGATCAGAACTGCTGTGGGCCTGGCTCAGCTGGGGTTCATTTCCCCAGAGCTGCCCTCCCAGTGCACTGGAGCCCAGCAAGGTGCTGGTAAAGCCCCAGAGTTTGGGACCTGCTGGGCAGAGCTGGCACAGCACCAGCGCTGCCCCTCCAACATTCCCCTCCACCAGCAGCCTGGGGGTGGGCAGGATCCTGTGAGGGGACAGCCAGGACCCACAGCCTGACCCAAACTCTCCAAAAGGACATTCCATGTGACATCTGCTCTGATATAAAAGCTAAGAAAAGGGGCAGGAAAGGGGGGGCATTTGTTATTTACCATGTTTGCCTTTTGGAGTACCCTCTCCCCGCTTCCCAGGATGTGGCCAGACATCACTTGCTGATGTTTCCCCCTCCACCTCCCGTTTTTCCTGTGCATGCACAACCTTTCATTTTTGCTTTAGTAAATTTATCTCAGTTTTAGTAAACTGATCTCAACCTACAAGTGGTCTCCCATCTTTTTTTCTCTGCCCTCTCCGGCTCAGAAGGAGAGTGGAGTGACAGACAGGCTTGGTGGGCACCTGCCACCCAGTCCTTTAATTTCATGTGAGCTTCAAGCAGAGCCCAAAGTGTGAACCCCACTCTGTACTGGCTACCCCAGAATGTCAGAAAATGCATAGTGTTCAGGGAAACCTCTACTTTAGTGGGTTTTTTATTAAGTTATATAATGACCCAAGCAGGGCACCTGTATCTCTAACACAGCAGATATTTCTGTCCCTACTGCTAAGTTAAGGGTCTCTTTTATGGTTCATCTCAATGATCTGATAGGTCTTTTCCAACCTAAATTATCCTACATTGGCTGCTTTATTCTGCTGCCCAACTCATACCAGGTTTGTGCCAGCTGAGCAAACAGACTTATGTACCATTATTTGCTAGTTTCTTGTCTAAGTCTATAAGCTGGGTGTTCACTAAACATTACATTTACATTTTCTTTCAGCATTGCTTGAACACCTGCAATAAGAATGCTGCTATAACCTGACAATCACATTCTGGTAGACATAAAATCAATCCTTAAGCACCTTTGAATTTTCCCTGATTTTTTTCCACTTTATCCTAAAGAACAGTAAAAGTGACAAATTGCAACATAGTTTCTCACCAGAAGCAATTTCTTCCCAAACACCCAGAAATGTTCAACAGTATCGTCCACCATTCCCACTCCGTGATCAAAGACAAATCTTTTCCTGTGCCAACAGGCAAGTCACCCTTTTGAAACCTCTTTTTAAATCCTGGATATCAAATCCATACTGGCTAGTCATTGCACCTGTCCATCAGCTGGGACACTGACATGGATAGGGTAATATCAGCTTTGCTGGTTCATCTGCTTTCTCCTTACCAAGTTCCTACAGCTCCACCTCGGGCAATCATTTGCCCCTGAAACCATCTGTGACTTGAATCTCTTAGGGCTGGGATATTTAATCAATTATGTCCAGAGCTGTGAGAAGATGGTTCTGGCACTGTCATATTGCATGTGCTCCAGTGCTGAACCATTTTGGAAAACTTTATTTTTATTAGATATATCTGGTTTGTGTTCTACCGTCTCTTGGGGGTGAAAAGGCAAATTAATTTAATAATAGATTGAGTTTCTACCAACATCTGTTTGCAATCTGGCCAGACTGTGATAAATATCCCTTCCCTGTGTATCAAAATGAAGTCTTGTATTACTTACACTGAGTTCTAGAAATTATTCCAGTGCTTTTTTTCTTGAGAAGGATTTTTATTTTATTTTATAATTCTATTTTCTAAAATTGAATGATAACACTTTTGGACCTTATCAAGCAGTGATTTACCATTCCCCAGATGGTAACATATGCAATGGTATTACTTTGTAGCAAAAGCCTCAAGAAAATAGGAAAAAGGGATGCCAAGACAAAATCATACTTTTTTCTTTCCCTTCTTTTGAGAAACAAACAGAAACCAACGAGTCCTATTAATCCAAATTTTTGGTGGTGGTGGTTCTTTTGTTTGTTTCATTCTTTGAATCATGGTAATGTTAAAGGAGGTTAAAAAAAGCCAAATAGAATTAGCTCAAAGAGAAGGGCCCAAGAGACAACCAGCTCAGTACTTTCAGGTGTTGGGCATCCCCACTCAGCAAGTCACATCAACTCATGGCTTTCTGAAATGTTGATGAAGAACCTGTGCTCAAAAATTTTGTCAGATCAGAGGCACAGACCTCAGTCCTCAGCCTTTCATGCTGAAAGAGGACTGTTATTATAAAGAAATGTTTATGATGACAGTGATAAATAATATCAATGATAATGATAATAATAATAATTAATTATTTCTGTTTAGTTTTCCTATTTTGCAATTACATAGGGAAGGTCTAACTCTGAATGCTCTGCCTCAAGGTAAGCATTCTGTTGTTTTCCTCATGGCCAGTCATTCCCCAGGGCTTGACTTCACTTTTCAGGTACCTCTCACCTAACAGATTGGCAGAAAGTGAGGTCATGAGCATCTCAAGCTGCAAGATTCTGACTGTAAGGAAAGAATGTTAATTGCCCAATTGCTGAGAGGTGTTTGCTTGACAAGTGTTATCCTGAGTTTCTTTGACAAATGATGGTGTATAAAGAGTCAGAAATACAGGGATCTCCACAGAGCCACCTACCACCTGTAGCCCATCTGCTTAGAAAAAGTAGGCACCAAAAACTAAATATTTAAAGTTGTATTTAATATACAGTAGAACAAAAGCAAACTCTTAGTCCTAATGTACTAGTTCCAAAACCTCCACATTTTTTTAGGGATCACCTCTCATCCTTGAAGGATGGAGCTCTCTATGTACCCCTGCCCATGGCAATGCAGTGTGATACTGATGAGCAGCACAGCAGCAGAACACTTTGCTAAATATACAGAAGTTTAGGATTTTCTATTCTTTAAGAGATGGATTCTTTCTCTCCTGTAAAATGATAAGACAACAGTGTACTAGTTTGGGCTGGACACTGCCATGGTTCAATACTTCCTTGATTTATTTTCTTCCATAGGTTTTTTCCAGCCCTTGCAGGTCACAATTCCATAAGGTATCACTTGGCCTTAGAAGCCATTTGTAAGAATGTGACCTGTGAGTGCAAACACTCTGAAATAGCTGGAGATTAATTATATAATTATATAGGATTATGAAGAGGCAGATGAGAAACTAATAGAAAGTCAACAGAACTGGGTTTGACCTCTGTTCTGAAAGGAAAACCAACAAAGGAAAAAAAAAAAAAAGGAACAAAAAAATAACCACTAACACTCCCCCCCCCGCCACCCAAAATCCAACCAAAAAACCCAACCTTGTTGTATGATCTTGGACAATTCTCTTTAAGTCTTTTTTCTATCTTTGTTGGCTTTGCTGGCTTTGTCAGCTTTGTCCTTTGGAATACAATGCTCTCTGGGACAAGGACTGTTTTTTCCTTTGTCTGCACAGTGTCTAAAACAAGACACCTCAGCCTTGGTGGAAATCTTCAAGTGGAACTGCAGGGATAGTAATTATGGAGTCTTTGTATCCAGTGTCACAAGCGCTTAATGAGTTAATAGAGAAGTGTCAGTATTAATATTGAAGGAAGAACAACAGATACAGCCAAGAGGGGGGAAAAATCACCTTCATTGTTTGAAAAATCCATAATAGAGGAAGTGTTTCTTGTGGAGTCTGTTTTATTTAGACAATAAGACATTTGTTCAAATTACAATAGACATTCAAACACTTCTTATTAGGAACTTTAAAAACCTGAAGGAAGCTTTCTTTCCTTTTTTTCCATTGAAGTCTACAAGAAAGAGAGAAAAGCTCTTGCTTTCTTCTTGCCCTGAGAGAGACTTTTCTTCCAGCAAGTGAAACATTTGCCAAATATAATGGTTTATTTTTTTATATCAAAGGTTTTTGACCATACCCATTCTTTATAAACATTTTACAGCTTCTTCTATGTCCTTTCCTTTTTCTAAAGAGCGTCAGCTTCTCAATGTGGAAGGTGACAATGAGGCTCAGAGCAGCGCAGTGTACCAAAGGCATTGTACTGAATATCTGTGTGTATTTGAGAATGATGACAATGAGAGAACCTAAGTTTGCACTGCTGGAAAGGAAAGCACACAATTGTGCAATTCTATGGATATAGAAATGTTCTCTGGGTTCACAGGCTAAACCTGTTGATGGGGTATGAATGTTTTTACATATCTTAATTTCTTTGAGGCAGAATGTTTACCATTTTAGCTCCTCACTGTGAATAGAGAACAGGGTTTACATGGTCACTGAAAGCAACAAAGGATTTCAATGAGTTTGTAGCATAATTTCCTCAAGCTTTAAGAATAGGGCAGCTGTAGGAAAAGAGCACATCCAATGAGCTGCTTTCTGTGACAAAGCTGGAGTTAGGAAGATGTGGACTAAGAGAAGGATGCTGCAAATGTTTGTAATTGTAAGTGGTTCTTATTCTCTTAACACAGAAGCATGAGGTGTCTGAAAAGTCCAATTCACTTCACTTGGACCTCTTATGTGTTTAAATTGGCTGCACGCTTGGCATTCTGCTGGGCTGGCATGCCCACACTGGTGCTTGCAGTGGAAATGAGGAATGCATTTGATTACCATGAAGAGAAGCAATTTCCAGGACAAAGAGATTAGACTGCAGGAAATTCCTACTCTTGTGGGGAAAAGTTAAATTGCTACATTTATCCTTAAAAGTTTCAAAACATGCAGTATTTGCAGCGGCAGATTATGTGAGTTTATTATTATTTTTAAATACAGGGAAAGAGTTGGGCTGTTTCCTCTTCCCTGAGTGATCCCACTCGTTGGGAGAAAATCCCGTGAGATCAGTGGTAATAGGACAGGGCTGAAGTTGCAGACTTGAGCCTTCTCCAGTAGTACATGGAAATAGGAAGCTTATTTGCCTTTTCTCACTGCCCCATATCTACATGGCTTTGGCTTCAAAGCATCCTTGTCACATCTGTGCAAGAAGAAAGATTCACTTGGTTTTTAAGATTCATGGTTTCAGGATAATCTTTTAGTGTTATTTTCCAGAGAAAAAGATGACACATTCCTGAAATGTCAATCCTGCTTGATGCAGTTAAGGATCCTATGTCAGTGCAAGTTGCCAGAGCCACTATAATATAATAAAATGTTAGAATATACATGTTTGGTTCTGTCCTCTTATTCTGCTTCTCAAAACTGGAGGAGGACAAGGTCTGGTGGTGGTTTGCTTTGGTTTTTTGGATGATATTTTAGTAATCTGTCTGCATAGCATTTGGAAATGCAATTAGCTTCATATATTTGGACTGTTCTGTGCAGACATCAGGTGCTAAGGAAGAAGTGCTAAGAAAATTCACAAAAGCTTTTGGCTCCCTTGCATAGCAGCTGGCTGAACAGATAGAGGGTTGGGGTTTCTTTTTTGAAAGTGGGCAGTCCTTTGAAGTCAGTGAAATAACTCTCCTGGTTTAGATTCAATTTTCAGTCAATTGCTGGTCAGATTAGCTGTAGGACTGCAAGTGTCTTACTGGTGATGAGCTAAAGCAATTAGATGCCTGAAGCTTGTCATCTCCTTGTTAACAGGCTCCTGGGTATGCCTGCAGCCCCCTTATTTGCAGAAGACTGTAATTCAAATGACATCTGTGAGTTATTTATAGGAAAGCAGTGCTGGAGCTGTAACCCATATAAAATCAGCCACTATTTTAGTTCCCTGGCTGAGACACAGTCTCTAAGCCTCCTGTGCTTCGGGATGATCCTGACATCAAATGTAGGGTCAAGACTGACCTATGTTTTTTGGTTTTTTTTCCAGCTGTATTCAGAAATCTTTGTACTACTCTGAGTTTAAAACTCTGTTGGAGGCTGAGTCCTGGGAATGCTGGGTATAATAAATTGAAAAGGCTGCAGAAATAAAAGGCGTCAGGGGTAGCCTCAGGACCCTCTGCCAGCAGAGAGTCACCAGCCAGAGTTTCTCAGAGGATATTCACACACACAGCCTGTAAGGAAAGCACTCGGGCACCAGGAAGGAAATTCAGTCACATCTCTGCTCGGTCAGCTGCAGAGATGGAAATGCTGGGTAACAGCAATATTAACTGTGAGGCAGGAGCTGCGTCTGCCCTGTCACTCATAAGCAGACACATTTTCTCTGCTTATTGAATTCATCCACTGGTGTCATTACTCTGAGCTGCTGCTGCTCCTTCCATCTCCACAGCGGCGCCAGATCAAACTTTCCTTTCCTCCCATAACATACAGGAATAAATCGCACCAGTTCAGCTATTCTAGTCCACTGTGACATCCCCTGGGTTAACCCTACAGAAAAAAACATGGCAAATTTTGTTACTTTTGATCATCAGATTCCTTTTCCATAACTTCCATTTCATTCCAACTCCTTCCCCCTTAAAAATTACCTGGAAAGAAAGAATCTTCTAGTCAGACACAGATGTTTAAGTTAGAGCCGAACAAATTTAATTAGTGCATAGAACTAAAAACTAAACTTGTGTCAGCCCCTTGGTCTTAATATGTATTAAAAGTGTTGTTTAGGAACAGGTGTAATTTACTTCATAGCATAAAATTGATCAGATCACTGCATATCAAAATGATGCACGAACGATGAAATTATGGTAATTAATTAATCACCTAAATGTATGTTTAAAGTGACGCTTGACAGAGAAGAGCTGAGAAGTTTAAAATTAATCATTAATCCACACAAAATTGCATATATATTTTTGCATATCTTTTGCATCATTTTTGCAGATCTTTCACAATTCTTTACAAATACTACTAAAACAAATATGTTTTGACTATGGAAAATAACCTTAGAAGCTTATTGGGATCAATTTTTATAACCACTGAGTTATCTCTAGGATAAATGTGTGTGTGTTATGCACAGGGAGATGCCAGATTGACACATCCATTCAGGAGTGCCAGACTGTGCTCACCCTGACTGCTGTATTGCCTCCAGTGAGAGGTTCTGTCACTGGATCTTAATTAAGCCTACTGTAGATAAAGCTCAAACCAGACTGAACACAACACATCCTTCATTGGTGCAGTCATCCCTCAGTGACATCAGGAACCAGAAAGGGAACCAGTTGTTACTTATAGGGACAATCTACTTGTGATTTGGTATTGCAAAGGATTTAGGCTGTTGTGATTACCTCTGAAAACCTCAATTAAACATTGCTATCTGTTTATAATTTCTAATTTTTGTGAAAGTGAGAAATATGTATTTATGTATTCAAATATTGATATGTCTGTGTATTTGCTAGGAGTCCCACCTCCTACTCTAAAAGTGGTCTAGCCAATACATTGAATGAAGTCTAGAAATTAACTTCACCCCAATCATGTAGTTCCAACCTAGTTCTAACCCTCTGCCATGGACAGAAACACCTTCCATTATTTCAGGTAGCTCAGAGCCCCATCCAGCCTGGTCTTGAACATTTCCAGGGATGGAACACCCACAACTTCTCTGGGCAACCAGTTCCAGTGCTTAATCATCCTCTTAATTTTTTCCATCAATTACTTGGTAATATCAGGAATAATTTCTTATCTTTTATAAATACTTAGTTTCTTGAATCTGAATTTATCTTCTGTTGTTATAATTCTTTTCTGTGCTTGAAGGATGAAAAGCATGAAAACATAAAAAAATTCCTCTCTGAGCATGCACATTAGAATAAACTAAAAAAAATATGTCCAGGAAAAAGGAGAGAAGAACCCGAAACAACAAACAAACAAACAAACAAACAAAATAAAGATATAAACAAACCACAAAAACCCAAATCAATCAAACAAACGAGAAAACCAATTAACAACAACAAAAAAACCCACAAAACAAAACAAAAAACAAACAAAACCCCAACAACAAAACACAAACAAACAAATTAAAACAAACCAAAAGCAACGACAGACAAAGCAAACCAAGCCAACCAATGAAAACAAACTAATAAACAAACCCCAAACAACTCAAAATCTCAAATCTAGCAATTTTAAAACCAAGATATCTAATTAGTAACTTCTTATCATTTGGACTGGCAGACTATGAAATTATTTGAGTTTTTGATAAACCACTTGACTCTCTTTCCATCTACTCATGTAACATCTATGGAGAAAAACTGGCTGAGGAGCCATGGGGGTCAGGCAGACACAGACATTTTAACTCTGGCACAAAAATTCCACTCCATTAATTTCTATGTCACCATGTGTGCACAGCAGCCAACAAATGGCAGTGGTACATGATCAGTATGGTAATTATATAAATATTTATGTTCTGGATGACAGGACAGTGGTTTGGAATTTTAGGAGCATTGGAATTGACTTCCAAGTTCTTCTGCCAGACGATTGTGAACCCTTCAAATGTTGTTCCAGCTATTTTCCCAGGTCCAAAAAAAAATTATCCTTTTCTTTTTTTTGGAAGTCTTCTCTGCTTAATTTGTAAATTCTCCAGCGTGGAAAATGTCTTGTTATGCACAGAAAGAGACCTTGATTTCAAAGGAACTCCAGGATTCGTGAAGATTCAAAAATTCAAATAACATTAATCTCATATATCTTTGCCCCTGTTTAATTTGATTTTGTGTATGGGCAAAGCATCTCATTTGGTAAGCACATTTTGAAAATGAGAGCTGTCTACTGAATTGCTTTCAGCTGCTAATTTCAATCCATTTTGTGGTCACCTAATAATAAAAAGTGAGCTTCATTTACAGAACAGAATTGTTTGGAAGTTGGACTAATGTATGTGGTATTAGCTTCCAAAATATTTATAGTGTGCTTCAGAGGCACAACCTGGTGGGGCCAATGTAGTGTGGTTCAATGTTTTGTCCATAGGACTGTAAAAATTCAAGAGATTCATAAAAACATTTGAGATAGTAATACTGGCAACACTCCCAACTCTGCCTTTTCAAAAGGTATTTCTACAGTTTAATGTACAAAGTCTTGGTAAACTGACAAGAATTTAAATATGTGATTTTACCATAATGGTTTCGTTTGAGCTATTTGGCTCTGCATATTAGTAAGATCTCATAAATTAATTGGATATAACTCAAAAATTCCAAGCAAAGACCAAGGGTGTATAAAACACTTCAACGTGTCATGCAGAAAACAGCTCCAGGCTTTCTGTAGCAACTTCCTTCCCTCGTCTCATGTTAAGCCTTTGTGCAGTGAGCACCAAAACACCAGCTCTGACTTGCCTCTGTTTTTAGCATCAGATGTCTCTTGTGCAGCCAGCACTGCTCACAACAGCCCAGACAGAGTCAAAATTTAGGCTTCCAGTTCCAGATGCAGAAATAAATCCAAGATGTCATGAGCTTGGCACTGGTAATGGAGGGAAGCAGCAGTTCCTGCACTGAGGGCGAACAGAGTGGAAGGCTTATTTGGAATCCAAATGCTGGAGCCTATGACCAGAAGATAAGGATCCCAGGATGAGATGTCCATAAAAAAGAGACTAAAGCTGGCCAAAGGTGAGAAAAGATTAAAAATCTCACACATATGCTTTTTTTGTGTGGGTTCATGTGCTTGCATTTGCAGCAGAGCATGAGATCTCCTCTGGAGTAATCTTTGTCATTTGGGTTGAGTTGTTTAGTGAAACCAAACAAAAAGATATCATGCAAAAGCAAGGAGCTTGAAAATCTCATTCATGCACTGTAGGGCCTAGACAATGCATAAATTCTCTACTCATTATTTCTGAAAAATTTGCAACTGCCCTCTTACCAGCTTTGCTGATTGTCTTCCAAAATGAGAAATATCCCTGACTTTTTAGCATAGAAAGGAAAAGAGAGTGTTAAAGTCTAAGTGATGAAATAGCAGACAAAGTTGATGCCAGGGGCAGGCTGGTGAAAGTCTCCCCTATAATTATAAAATTATACAAAAGATAACTTCTTAATTTGGCACTGATTATTTTTTGACTTCATAAAACTAGAAGGATAATTCATTCATTGCCCTTTTCTGCTTTTTGTAATTAGGTATTCTCAAGAAATCCCTTCTTCAGCATCAAAGTTGTTGTGAAGCAGGAGTAAGACAAGCTTTTCTTCTCGTCTTAATTATTTTAGGTAATGATGGCAGAATACTGAAAACTTTTCCTCGATGGGAAAAAATTTTCTGCAGTTTCAGAGCACCATAACTTATATAAAACTGCTGCATAAAGGTAAAGCACAGTTAAGCCTAATGTAACTCCCATCACAGACCCACAGATGCAAGAGCAAAATGTGACATAATGCTCCTGGGTCATCTTAGTGCCTACAGCACAGTGATGTTTTACAGGATCTCTGTCAGGTACCAATCTCTAAACTCTTGTGACCAGTGACAGGACACAGGGAATGGCCTGAAGCTGAGTCAGGGGAGATTTAGGTTGAATATCAAGAAAAGCTTTTGGTTGGGCACTGGAACAGCTCCCCAGGGAAGTGGTCACAGCACCAAGCATGACAGAGCTCAAGGAGCATTTGACAACATCTTCAGGCACAGGGTGTGACCCTTGGGCTGTCCTGTGCAGGGCCAGGGGTTGGAGCAAATTATCATAACTCAGCATATTCTATGATTCTATGATTCTATGATTCTATGATTCTATGATTCTATGATTCTGTAATTTCCCTGTTTATTCATTCTACAGGAAGCACTGGATAAATTGCATAAACAGCCCCTGAAGCAGAAGGAGAGGGACCCCAGCTCCAGGATGGTACCCCAAGAGATTCTGACTCACCCCAGCCTTCTGCTTTCAAAAGTCTTGCACATCTTTCTGCACCCTCTATAAATGTAGGTGTCACCTCCTCCTCTTCCTCCACTTTCTCCTGATATTTTGCAGAAAAAAGCCTATCATCAGCTCTGCTCTACACTTGAAAAAAAAAAAGTCAATGTTCTTATTCTGAGTGTGCTCATCACACTGCCCCCCAAGAGATGCAGGATGGAGGAAAGCTTTGCTGATGTGTCCTGGGCAGACCTGGCAGTCAGACACTGAGCCCTGCCAAAGTGTGGCAGCTTTGGAGACAGCTCAGAGACTGCCAGCCATGCTGGGAATTATTTAGTGGAGACAGAGGCGCGAGCAGATTTTAAAAATCTAAATATTTATAGACTTACTTATTCCATGCAGGTGACCTGAGAACAAAGTGATCCAGTGAATGACTGAGAACTAATGACCTGGAGTCACACCTGGGTATTCTGAGCATCCAATTTAGTGCTTAATCACAGGTACTTTCACAGATCAAGTGGGACTTCAGGCTTGCACTTGCATTGCCAAATTGCAAGTCTCCACTCTTTTAACTTGACACATGTCTAATAGAAAAATGCACGTGAGGAATCAGACTGATGCTCATCTTGAGTGTGTGTTCTTTCCATTGGTGCTAATTTTCAGTTTCATTCTAATTTGTTTCATTTGATGTTGAGAATAAAATGTATCTGAGGCACTGGTTATAGTCAGCCCTCTATTGTCAGACACAGAGTCAGGGAGAGTACAGCTGAAAGGAGAGAAGAACATTTGGGATCCCCAACTAAAGGGAAATCACTTAAAATTTTTAAAAAGTGACCAAATATTGTTGTCTTGAACAAATAAATGAAAAATTATTTCATGAAATGATTTAAAAATATGATATTTATCTGCTTAAATTTTAAATTTTAATCCTTTGGATTTAAAGGAAATATTTGAAATGTTGTTGAAATTGACACTGAAGGAGGGACAAGGAAAGGAAGAGCAGTTCTAATATCAGGTTCCTTTTGTTTTAATGCAATCAATTATTTCAATGGAAAATTGTTTTCTTATGTGTCCCCACTATTCCTGTTTGAGATATTAAAACTAGAGAAAATATTGTCAAAAACCAGCGTCAGAAATATGTCCAAAGAAAAGCATTATAGTTTTCCTCATTTTCAACTGTTTGTCATTAAAAATATTAATTCAAAAAGACTTTCAAATTTTTAGGTTTTATGTATAAAGACTTAATAGGAGAGCGTAAAAGAATCCCAAAGTAACTCTATCTCAAAGAAAGTATGCACAAATTAAAGCTCTATCTACTGATGGATTTGTTCTACAGAATTGCATGGATTTCATTACAAGGTAGTCAAGAGTCATAATTAGAATCTACCGAATAAGGAAAATGCAGGAAAAAGATGTTGTCCTTTTTATGATCTCAAAGAAGCTCAGAGTCAAATATTAGTTACTCTGCTGTGAATTAGAAGCACTCTAATGAAAATAAAATTGGAATACATGTTAGTCCACTGTTAATAGCCCCACTCTACAAAGCCCAAGGTCTTTTCCTATTAACTCTGGATGTAAAACTTGCTGCTCTCTGCATGAGGGGGACTAATGAGAGCTGCTTCCCTGCAATTTGAGGTCCTGCCTTGCTCCACTTCTCCATTTCAAACTGTGGTGTGGAGCCATTGCACTGTGAGCTCTTTGCTGCAGTAGCACCAAGGTGCCAATGGAGCCCAAGTCCTCCCCCACCCCTCCAAAAAAATGGGTGTACTGTCCCTGGGTGCTACTGTCCCATCCCTCATTGTCAACTCAAGCATTCATTCACTGAGAATCACAGAAAATACTTGAAATTTAGAAAAGTCAAGTTTGAAAAAAGTCTCTGTATGGCTACTAAGAAGTTTTAAGATTTTTCTGAGAAAAAATTGTAAGTATTGAGTATTTTCTCTTACCAGAAACCACTATAGACATTATTTTGGTATTATTTTCTAGTAATTTTTACAAGACCTTCAAATGTGTTAAAATTTTTCTTTGACACTGTTTTAACCTAGAACGAAGAACCCCTGCAAAACAACTCCTTGTATAACAAACAACCTGACCTTTACAACTCTACAAAACATAAATTAGCCTTGTTTTTCCAAGCTAGAATAGTAACACTTCGATAAGGTTTGGTATCCTCTTTCTGATTCCAGCACATAACTCTGAATTTAATAATTTCAGGGTATCCACTGGCTGCATAAGTGTTTATTGAAGATACACGTTTTCCTATTTTACTTTTTTCTGTCTCTGAGAGTTAAAATTTGCCCAGAGTCTCATTGCATTTTAGGACATTATCTTCTTAAATTTCATTTGATGTCTCTTTAGGATAATTTCTCCCGTTATCTAAATGAATAAAGCACCAAAAAAAAAAGACTGATAGGTTTGCATGAATCTTTTCAGTTATTTTGATCCTGAGAAACCAAGAGCAATTTTCAAATCCATCTTTGTTCCATTTACAAAGATATATCGCTAAAATAAGAAGACATTAAGAGTTTTTGGTTGTTTTTTTTAAATCAAACTTTGGCCATGAGGGTGGAATTCATTGCACTAAATTTTAGGCATTTAAAAATTAGCCTCTGACTTCCGAACTACTCAGCATAGGCAGGATGTTCATTCGTAGTCAATTAAAGAAAAAGATGCTTCCAAGGGTGATTCATCTGACCTGAGTTACCTGGTTTAAGGCTGAAATGTCTCTTGAATGCCTGTTTCTCTCCACTGACTGCCAAGAGAACTCATTCTTTCAAACACTAGATCACTCCTATGTCTCATCTCCTAGCCATGTATTTAAAAAATTACCTCCCTGGGCCAGCTTCTGCAGCTTTCACTGTGGGAATTTTGAAAGTTCTGCCTGACTTCACAATGAAGGAGGTAAAAAAATTCCTGCTAAATTCAGCAGAGAAATGTCAGGACGAGATTATTTTTGAAACCAAGCAATTTATGCAATTGTCTGCACACAACTGATGTGGGTTTTTTCTTTCTATTTAATTTGGAACAATTTGTGAAAACTAATTGAGTTACTTAGAGCATAAAAATATTGTAAAACCCACTGTTTGTTTTTTGACTCAATTGTTCATTCCAACTTCTACAGATGAAAACAAGCCTGAGCAAGAGCTTAGGTGTTATCAGGACTCAGTGAACACTTACCTGGCTGGATCCTCCATTTCTCAGCAAACTGAGCTGTCATATTTGTAACTGAGCCCATGTATAAAATGCTCTCTAACAATATGAGTGCATTAAAGTGAAAGAAGCTCTATTTAACTGGAATACAAAGCATGAATTCTTCACAATAAGGGTAACAAAACAATGGAGCAAGTTGCTCAGTTGTGGATTATTCCTCACTGGTCAAGGTCAGACTGTCTGGGTCTTTGAGCATCCTGATCTAGTGAAAGGTGTAAAAGTGCCCTTACCCGTGGCAGGGGGGTTGGAGTAGACGAAATTTTTATTGTCCTTTCTAATTCAAACCATTCTGTGATTCTATAACTCTATGCATTCTTTTTGACTTTTGTCAGATGAGGATGTTCCACCCTAAATATTCTGGAAAATCCAGTCTCTAAAGGTAGTGGCACTACACTTGCCTCACTTTATCCAGCTCTGCCAGCACCAAAACTCAAGGTGCATTTTCAGGTGAGGTCCCACAATTCCAGGGTTGAACACCATAGAGGCAGCTGTGAAGTTATCCTACTGTAAATAAATGGGTATTTTTCTTTTTAAAAGTTGGATTTAAGAGCCATGGTAATTACAAAGGTCTTCAAAGAGATGTAGTGAACTGTGTCCACCCAAATCACTGAAATTTGCAGGTGTCAACATCAGCTTAAATAAATTCCACCTTGTTCAAGGGATTTTTGTAGAACTTAAAAGATACTAAGAAAGTGGTGAAACTCATACTGCACTCAAATAATTTCTTAAAATTGGCCCATAGAGAGGTCTCCAGTGTGGTTAGTGAGGAGAGAGAGAGACCATATAATCCTCCACCCCATTTTTTCAGGCTCTGTTTGCATTGTCTTCACCTCAGCATGGGAAAGCATTTGAGGCATCAAACATCTTTACCTCTTGTCACCACAATGATCACCTAATTTTCTCCAAATATTCACTTGAGTCTCCTTCAGTTCATTTCCTCAAATTGCATTTGTGTAATGCCTGAGTAATAAAAGTCAGCAGAATGACTAGATGGAATTTCACCATTTTGCATTATCATTGAAAAAGATATTACTATTCCCTTATCAAAAATATCCATCAGCCTAATTGCATCCCTTTCCTTCACAAGGTTTTAAAATAGGATACCTAAGTATGATAGGCAATGCAGACTTATTATTTAATGACAATTGGAGAGATATATTTTGATTCATTTTCTTAAGTGTTAAAAATTTATGACAAATATAAAACCCAGTTATAGCAGCTGGATCATTTGTAATGGTCATAATTTTACTTAAATCATATATAGATAAAACATTATGTACATTTTAAAGCATTATGCCATTTTGAACCACTTGGGGGGACAGTCTTGTAGGATGGAAATAAAGCAAGCAGTAAGAATAATCTTTGCTGAAAAATACATGAATTCTGAAACTTGGCACCAAAAACTTTAATATCATTTTAGCCTTTTTAAATCGAATATTTTTACCAATTTTAATCATCTCTCTGGTATTATCTACTTTACTCAGGTTTAGTTTTGATACTGATTTTGTCATTTGTCTTGTAATAAGACCTTGCTCTATCTGATTCTTTCCCTATCACTTATATTTGTCTCACAATTTAAAACTGAAGAAGAAAACAAAGCCAATAGGAAATGGGAAAAAAAAAAAAAAAAAAGGCAAGGAAAGATTTTTAGACAGCACAGATCATCTGAGAGCAAGTCATCTAATTCAGTCCAGACATGGGGAAAGTTTTTGCCTTAAACTGGAATTGCAATTCCTATCCACTTTGTGGGCATCCTAACAAATTTTAAACCATACTCAGATGGTTTCTGTACCATTGGAAATTATGGGAATAAAATGTCCTCTGTTGAAAAGAGTTAGTCCAGGACAGTAAAAGTCTGAAAAATATGGAAATTCATTTTAAGTGTAAAAGACATTTATCCTGGAATTTTCCTATAAATAAGGATGGTGGATTTGTTTCCTTCCTTACAAAATCCAGTTTAATAGCTCAGTGATGGTTAAATCATTGATAATGTCTGCTCTTCTCCTAGAGAATTGCAGTTCCAAATATTTTTTTTTCACTTAGTGTTTATTCAAAAAGAAAGTACAGCAAATAATGCAGAGGGATTTGCAAATTTTCTTTTCAAAATACTTGAATTTCCACTTTAAAATAACCAGTTGCCAGTGTATTGAAAAGGGAAATAAACACATACAAGGAAACTGTCTTATAAGCAGCTTTCAGGATTTATAGAGGAGTTATTTCCCTATAAACATTTATTCTTCTGTTTCAACAAGTTAGGCCATGGCCCTTTATGGTTAAAAAGATCTTCCTCTCTCAAAGCCTCTTGCAAAAACTCGGGTTCAGTTTCTGATCCTTGACTGATATAAAGTGGTGGAAGAAGCTGCCTTTACATGTAGCCATGAACACCATCAGCTGTGGATCAGGCCCATTTTTAAAAATATTTTAAAATATGCTCTCTGAAATTTTTTGACAATATTTTCCCATGGGAAACAGATGCCGGTTACCAAACCAAGGACCTGAAAGGAGCTCTTAGAGGGAAAGAAATAGAAACTGTATTAAAGACAGGATCCAAATGGAAATGAGTTTGAATAGGTTACAAATTGACAATTTCTATATTTCTATGAATGCACACATGTATTGGTAAATTAGAATTTAGGCTTTCTAATTCTGACTTGGAGAAAATCAGTCTAAGAGGCTGCATTGGGCAATTTTGCAGTGCCATGGAAATACACAGTGAGCCTATTGAAAAAAAAAAACCTCTGGATTTCTAAACCATGGAGTTTTCTATCATATTTAAATCAGGCAACTGCAAATTTGCTTCTAATTTATGAGAGAAATTATAGAATTTAAGATTAATCCTAAAAAGTCTCTTTTTGTGAGAGACAAAAGTAGTAAGGCACAGATGATCTATGATTCTATGTTGCAAAAGTAAATTATGACCACATCTTCTCCCAGCTTCCTTTATTTTTTAGAGTAATGCAAAAACATAACCTTCACTGACTGTTTCCCTGCTAGATAATATTTTGCAGGTGAAGGACTTTTTTTCTTTGGGGATTACCCCGAAATGAATGTTTGGGATATTTTTCCTTCTTTATATTTTTATTATTCTATCATAAGCTTCCTTAGGGAATCCTGAAACTCTAATAGTTAGATGTTTTATCTAAGACAGATGACAGGGTTACTTCTCTGTGACTCATGAAAGATTTTTGTGCTACAGCTGAAATTTATTTTGAGATTTTTTTCTTATATTTCAGCATAAATTATGTGGAATTACCTGAAATAACTTTGACAAGTATGAGCTTGTATAACTAACAATAACAAGAAAAAATTACCAGGAAGTTACTTACATTTGCAATACTTTTCTGCAATATATATGAGTCAAGTACCTATATTGCTTATTTCACTCCCATCAATATTAATTACAGCAATAAAAATGACTCCGTTATTGCTGTCCTGAAAAGATGTTAATGATGTGGTCATCACTGAAATAGCTAAATTGGCTAATGTGATGGCACAATAAATTCAGACTATAATTGGGCTGATTCTCTTTTCTCTGACATCTGTGTAAATTAGCAGCTCCCAAAGCATAAAACTCACACAAATGAGCAAAGATCCAGATCTTTGCTTTATAGCTGTGGAGACCAGTTTGTAACAGTTAGGTAATTTTAGTTAGTCACTCTGCACTTTTGTGCTGCATTAGCTGGCATTTATATTCCACAGACATTGCCACCTGCATCTCAGCCTCTTCAATACCTAAATTACTAATGTATTAACATTCTTGCATCAGTTACATTTTCCAGCAATTCACCAGGAAGCATTTAATGATGAATAAATATAATCATAGGAAAAACACCTTTATATGTTTCATGTATTGAATGGCTGTAAACATATATATATATGTGTGTGTGTGTGTGTGTGTGTGTATTTAAACTAAATTCATATTTAAAAATGCAGTTCTTTAAACCTTAGGAAGAAAGCCTCAAAATACCGACTTGCCTCTCCTGTTTCTTTTAACTACATGACTGTTTTTCTACAAGTCCCAGATTTGTTTAGAGAACACACTGGAAATTCAGTTACTGATGAACAGCAAGACAATACTTCGAGTTTTTGATTTCATTCAATTTTCTCAAGCTTTATTCACTGTACAATATTCAGACTTTGCTCTGAAGACAGAATGATTGATTTCTTCCCAGCATTTCCACATTGCTTCTTCTTTGTAGCATCCATGGGTTTCAGAACGATTATTGAATTATTGTGCATAGCATTTCTGTTAGACAAAGAGATTGCAGTACTTAAAGAAGGAGGAGATGAGACAATGGTTGACCTGGTTTTACCTCACTTATTTTAGTTGCATAACTTTGGTACCTAAGCCAACAGTTTATTAATTTCAGATTTGATCTATTGTTAGTAAAAAGAAGAAAGATCTTTGAAGAACAACACAGATTTTAACTGAGTGCCGCTGTTTCAGCTACTAAAGGAGCAGAACAGATCTATGATTCTAACACTCATATTGCCAAAAATTCACTGTAGATTGGGGTAGATTGAAACTCCCATTTACCAGTGAGTTATGCAAGGCTTAATTTCTCCTGGGAATAAGAAAAAAAGCCATTTATAAAGTGCATCTGTTTCCATAACTTTATTGTTTTCTTGAAGGGAAGATTCTGATGATTAATCTTGCTTGTGAGATTTTTGATTTCTTCAGAGCAGAGGACCTGCAGATCCTACGCCAAATATCCACAAAGCATGAATCACACATTTAACAGCTACTAGTAGGAATTTTGGTTTAAACAGTGTGCCTAGGAATATAGAAGGCATTCTGCAGAAGTAGCTCTGGGCTTGGGTCCCCTGCAGACACATTTCGACTGCCTCTGCCAGTTGAAGTCTACTCTCTAACATGTTATACATATTCCAATTTCTATTAAAAAATAAAAAAAAATCTAACAGCTCATTAAACTGAACAACCTTCACTTATCCCCAGAGCCTGGCCCATTTCTGGACCCTGGCACATAAGAAATTGAAATGGAGAATTCAGCCACTAACATGCAGTAGCTGAAATACTTTGGCACTTTGCAGTTTTTCACTACTTGACGCAACTTGTCAAAACATTAAGGGGGATGTAGAGCAGCAGCATGTCATTATGTAACATTTTTACACATCATATTTATAAAGAGTCAAACACATTTTATTCTTGATCTAGAACTCTGCTAATTAGATGCCACTGACAGTTTGACTGCAGACTTTGAGTCTGAGCACTGTCATGCTGTTCCTGGTTGGCATTTATAGTTGGCTACTCCATAGAAGCTTGGGCCACTCTGCTCAGGTTTTCAAGGCGAGACAGAAGCATTGAAACTTTTCACCACTTACTCATCATCTCTTCCTTGTTAATTAATGTCTGCACACTGCTTTGACTATGTGCTGTCAGAATTCTGTCTTTTATTTCCCTGGTGAAAAAGCCTAGAAAACACAATTGTGGATGCCCTACAAACCATCCTAGATGGGAAGAAGAAAAGCCAGAGATTAAAACACCTGAGACTACAACCTTTTAAAAAGTGCATTTATCATAATATTATCATACCAATACAGGTTATTGCTCTTGTGATTTTAGGTTAAAGAGATTTTTGTCATTTTTATCCAGCTCAGCTTCAGCAAAAGTGCAACAATACAGGGCTCAGCAGCCAGTGCAAAGCCAACCCCAAAGCATTGAAAGGCAATGATCGAGTTATTGAACTTTTGAGCTAAAGGTACATACCTGACAGATCTTACTTTCCCTCCTAGAAGTTATAATTGTGCCTAGATCACATCCCAGAACACCCTACTGTTATCTGGAGTTTGTAATATACTTCCTTCAGCTCTGACCATGCTGCTAAATGGCCCCAGTCCTGAGCTCTGAATGAGTCAGCCACACATTGCAGACACTTTTGGGGGTTCACCAGGTCCATTACAACTATTGTTAAAGGTATCCATTGTACTCACATTCTCCAAAGTCTTAATCTTTGTAAATTACTAATTTTTCCATACAGACTAAATGGCACATGTCTGCAAGAAAAGGATTAAGCCCGTTGTAATGATATTAAATAGGAATTTTTCTGCCTGTAACTCAGACTCATCATATCTCCTTCCCAGAACTGCATGCCTCTAAATTCACTATGCATTTTCTATGGAAATTATTATGGATGCCAAAATTCAGGCATAGTAATGTAGAGAAAAAGGTGTTTTCCAACGAAAATACCACTGCAATGCAGATTAGGAGAAGCAACAAAGCTAGGAGGGATCATAACAGAGAAAGTCTCTATGAGAAACTGCATTAATTCCTGGCTTTCCTTTTTGTCATCTGTTCACAATGATAGCTGTATCTGTTGCATTCCCTAAGTTATGTGGTCATCTGAGGGTGGCAAAAGATCTTGCAACAGTTTAGTTCATCAATTATCTAAAACTCTTTGCATCAAAACTCAGTGAAAACAAAAGCAAAATAATTTATCCTTTTCTGCTGATTTCGAAGTAACGAATATGGTTTCATGCTTCTTCCTACAAGCCAGGGTACTCATGCAACTTCTGAGATGGTCTATCATTTATTGAATGCCTAAATACACATTTATTTGATAAACTTGGAGCAAATATACAGAAATATTGTTAGAAATTGTTATTTAGAGAAACTCTTCCAATCCATAGAAACACAATTACAATAAAAGACAGATTTTAAAGGGGAGGGAGGGGGAGGAAGGGGGGGGTTAATTTGTTTTTCAGTATTAATTACTTCGAGTCCCCAGACCATAGGATTATATTGAGAGCTCAAGTTTATCTAATATTTATAAAGAATTGGACGATTTTTTAGAAGTGTAAAAGCATGGCTTTACATAAGGGCAGACTTTACCTTTATCAGCTTGGCAGTCTTATTCTTGGTCTCCTCATTTGAAGAGCTGTGGAAAAGGGTGTATGTGGGGAAAACACGAGCATAATTAGGCAGAAAAAATATTTGTCTCTTGATTTTATTCTCCTTGGTCTTTGGAAACAAAAATTACTTTGCATTTACTCACAATAAAGCAAGATCTTGCTCAGCTGTGAAATTCTCCCCACAGAAATCTTCCATAGCAGTAGTAAATAATGCAGCACAAGGTAGTGACAATGACACATCAAGCTTCATTTGAATGCACACTGTGCTTTGTGCGTGATGTAGAATTCAATGGACAGCAATTTGAAGGGGGGAGAGGCTTGTTTGTGTTCACATTACATAATCCACTTGTCTTTGTTGTTCTCATTCTAGGCATTTTGTCCAAAGATGTTCTGCTTCTCATAAAGTGCATTCAGCCTTATCTGGAGCTCAGAAGCCTAAGGCTTTGTTACAATAGTCATTTATAACTTAACTATAACAGAAAAAAAAAAAAAAAAGATAGCTGAACAGGAAAACACTTCTTCAGTCATAAATAAATAGCTCATTTGTACCTGGGGAGGAGAAGAATAGCTTTCAAAGAGCTTTCACTTCAGAATCATGATTTCCAGGTAGAAGCAATTGGAAGAAGGCTCTCTAAAACAAGATTCATGCCATTTGTTGTTGAAAGCACATTGCTAAGATTTCCAAAATTGCTCTGGGATTTGAATACCTTTGTGGGTTTTTAGGTGTCCCACATGGAATTAATCTGAAAGGAGCCCTTATAATACTAAGCATTTCCAGCTCCCTGAAAACCAGACATCCCTGTCAACCATCTAGAAATGGAAGAACACAAAATTTTTGCCTAAGAGATAATGAGTGGCAGCTGCAGATGGAGAAGCATATTCATGTGGGATAATTTAAGCCTTTGAAATACAATGGAGGTAAAGAAAAGAAAACTTGGTATGTATAATTGGAACTATCCAAGTAGCAATTTTTGACCTATTATCACTATCGATTTTGTGCTCAGAAGCTGATTTCAGGTAAGGGCCTAACTATTGAAGCACAGAAATCAGAAATTTTGCCATGTTTATGATGACACTGCTATTACTGTGTTTGATATTGGTATGAAATTAAAATGTTGATAAAAACTGATACAACTTTTTTTCCAGATATATGAATAAGCTATAACCACATAAATACATGGCATCATAAGGTTTAGATTGGAAGGGACCTTAAAGACTGTCTAGGCCCAAACCCCTGCCATGGGCAGGGACACCTTCCACCAGACCAGGTTACTCCAAGACTCATCCAACCTGGTCTTGAACACTTCCAAGGATGGGGCAACCATACATCCCATGAGTGTAACCCTTCCAAGTATGATGTTCAACAATATAGCAGCATTAGAATTTAAATGGGGAATTTTTTTGTGTTTACAAGACCTCACACAATAGCTCCAGACAGAGAGGAAAACTATTCAAAAGCGTTTTACTTTCAAAAGCCAGGAGAAAACCCTCAATTCTGTCCTCCTCAGCATGTGCAGGTTTTGCAAAGACATATTTCCATTTCATTTCAGCAGAATTTTTTTGGTGTTTAGCGGGAGAAAAAGGAAGAGAAGGATCATAATTCATACAGCAGAATTTAGTTAGAACCATACATAAACAAGGGGATTTTTACTTAATTTTAGTTGGGGCTGGGTTTGTGCTAAATGACCTGCATTACTGATCTCTCAGATCATCATCCATGTTACATTTGAACATTTCCAAACCTTTTGAATAAACAAATATTTCCCCTCACTTTTCTGTTATTAATCTCAAAGAATACTTCCAATTTCCCAGCATACAATTTTTCTAAGCAGGAGCAGAGAAACTGCCTGAACTCTCCAAAGTTCATGCTGAAATGCGGCATTTCTCTACTCTTGACTTCTTTTCAGTGGGTGTTGAAATCTTTTATAGTAAAGTGCATTTTACATGTTCAAAACTTCAAAAGAAGGTGTTAATATAATTGATACATGATAAGTTTGACAGTTGGTGTCATTATATGAGTTTCACTCAGCAGTCTTCTGAAACAAAAATTAATCTTTTTTCCTAAGGAAAGGAAGCCTAAGGCTTTAATGATGAAATAACTTCTTAATGACCTGCTCTAATCCATAAAGTCGTAGTTCATGTCCCAATATTCAGCATTTTAAAGCAGATTACATGTAACTATTCTGACTCTCATATTTCTGATATTATTTTTTAAATGGACCTTTTGTAGTGATAGTTTTGTATTTAGTGGTTATATGCTCTCCCTTATATTTGTATTAAATTGCAAATAGGGAAATATCTTAAAATTACTTACTTGACACTATAAATCTCGCTGCCTTTCAGAGGGTATCAATAGGATGGGGACCTGTCCCAAATGACCACTTTACATTCTTTTTTGATAAAGCCAAATAACACAGAAAGACCTGGGGATAGCCAAGAACAGACCTTGGAGCAATTTTCGGAGAGTTTGGGAAAAGGAGGTACTCTGACTATCAACAGATGATTCATTTCCTGCTGAAATTTTGGTCACAAACATATGATTTAGTTGACCTGAAAATGGTAGGATTCAAACTGCTAAAAAATGTAGGCAGATTCTTTCTTTCTTTCTTTCTTTCTTTCTTTCTTTCTTTCTTTCTTTCTTTCTTTCTTTCTTTCTTTCTTTCTTTCTTTCTTTCTTTCTTTCTTTCTTTCTTTCTTTCTTTCTTTCTTTCTTTCTTTCTTTCTTTCTTTCTTTCTTTCTTTCTTTCTTTCTTTCTTTCTTTCTTTCTTTCTTTCTTTCTTTCTTTCTTTCTTTCTTTCTTTCTTTCTTTCTTTCTTTCTTTCTTTCTTTCTTTCTTTCTTTCTTTCTTTCTTTCTTTCTTTCTTTCTTTCTTTCTTTCTGTCTTGTTTTTGGTGGGGTCTTTGTGAGACCTATGAGGAGAAGCCAAGAAAAGAATAATTGATCAACAAACCCCAATGATACTAGGTATGTAAATGCAAAATAAACTATCCTTTAGAGTCGCATATGCCAATGTAGAATCAAATAGAGGACAAATATGACCATTTAATCCTTGGGAATATTTTTGGAATGTGTCATGTGAACCCGATTCAGAGAGTTCCTTTTACCATCTCTCCATATTCCTTGCTGAAACATGAACAGTGTTGTCTAATTTGCCTCCCTCTTTCTTCCAGCCTTCATTTTTATAGACCATCCTTCTGAAAACAGCAGAAAATGTTATAAATTCTAAATATAGAGGAAGCCTTTTATACAGGTAACATCGACTGTACCAAAATCCATGCAAAGATCAAACATGACAGTTATGGAGAAATCAGAAATGGACACAGCATCATACCTTCTCCATAAATACTGTGTTGCATAAACATTCTAAAGCTAAAAAACCAAAACAAACAAACAAATAAAAAAACAAAACCCAAACCAAACCAAAAATAAAAACAAACAAACAAACCCGGAAAAGAAACAAAAAAACCAGACAAACAAACAAAAAAGCTACCAGATTTTTTTTTCAGGCTTAGCCCCAGCCTTCACACAAACCTGCTCTTCACCTAACCTCATCTCAGTGCCACTTGGGTGTTCTCTCACCTTAAGGATCTTATTCCTTATTAGTATGAATGAATCAGAATTTAAAACCAAATGCTTGTATAAACAGAACTCCAGTTAAATGCTGCATGTACATTTTCATCTTACAATCAATGATTTGTATTCCACAGCCATTCCTGGCACCGAGTGTGGTATCTGTATTACAAAGTTCTTCTCTCAACAGTTCTGAGTGATGAAGAAAGGAGGATGCTCTCCTTGTGCACAAATGAAACTCAGGAGGAATGAAGAGTGCCAGGCCCAGTATATGCCATGGAATTTGGCAGCATTTCTGCACTATTCACCACTTCAGCCATTTTACAACTCTGCTTATCTTTCCGTGTGCTTGAAGACAATGATCTAAGAAGAGTGAAAGCCACACTCTGTAAAGAGCAGTTCTCCATCCAGTCTGCTCTGCACCCATGAGCCTTAGGTTAGGTACTTCCACCTCACCTGGCAAGACAATTCTGCTCCTGTAGGAGTTCTCACACCATGTCAAACCTCTCTGAGTAACTCAAAACAGAGATTTGTGAACTTACAGTTTAAGAGAAATAAAATGCCAGCTTTACACTTTTTTTTTTTTTTTTTTTTTTTTTTAGTAGAGAGCAAGAGGAGAGAAAAGAAAGAGAGATTTGGATGCCAGTGTCTTAATTTAGGTTAGGCATCAGGTTGAAGGCAAGCCTGGGACAAGCAAGAAAGCCTAGGTGCAAGAAGAGATAGATGGAAGAAGGCAGGAACAGGATTTTAAGCAGGCAGGGAGAGCTGAGTGATCAGAGCTGGGAATGGTTTATAGGGGAATATTGCTGTTGTGTGCAGCATGCTGAAAGAATGGCTTTGTTGAGCTGAAACAGCATCTGATGTTTAATGACATGACTTAATTATCATTACTATGGTTTGAAAAGTGAGTTCTTTGAGCCTTACAACTTTGATGCCAACATCACCAGTCATTTACTGTTTTCTCTAAAAATGTTAATCTCAGGTATTTCTGCCTCCTCTCATTTATAATGGTGCTTGCATTCACATGGCAGATCTTTCCAAATTCCATGAGGAATTTGTGTACCAATGAGAGTGTTTGTGGGCTTGTGGGTTTAAGGGAGGTCAGGGGTCTGTGAGTTTGAGGGAGGTCAATAAATAAGATCTTCACCATAGCCAGCATGTCAGTGCTGGACTCCCCTCACAGGATGTGTCTCTGGTAGTTCACAGACACCATCCCTGGGTTCTAAGCCTTGTCCCCAAGATCCATGGCACTGAACATGTTGCCCTGAGACATTGTGGATGCCCCAGACCTGAAAATGTTCAAGTCCAGCTTGTAGAGGGCTCTGAGCAACCTGGTCTAGTGGCAGGTTTTCCTGCCAATGGGAGGGGGTTGGAACAAGATGATCTTTAAGGTTCCTTCCAACTCAAATCATCCTGTGATTCTATGACTTGCTACATGCTTGTCAATGCATCAGTCACCTTCCACAGAGATAACTTTTCAATAACCATTCTCATGGCACTTTCAGCAACAGCTTTCCTGAGAGAACATTTCATGTTGATCCCCATGAAGCAGTTTCACATATGGCACCATCAGTGGCTCAGTCCTCTTGAGGGAATATTCACTTAATTCTCTAAACTGTGTGATCTACCCTGATTGCACAGCCTCAAAACCCTTCCTTGTTTATTGGGGTTTAAAGCTGCTTTTTCCAGACTTCCTATTTTTCAGCCAGACCTGAAGAGAAAAGAAAACCAGAGCACCTCTGGGACAGCTTGCTCTGTCACTGTGAAAATATGACAGATCCTTAAATTACAGTGGGGATAGTTGAAGCACTGTGGAGGAAGGCCCATGTTAGAACACTAGTAAATTAAATGTACTTTTGTAGCTTCAGTATCTTACACAACCCAGCAGGAATGACATGAGGAGAGATGACAGGCAAGCACATGCCTCAGCTAAGGAGAGGGGAAAGAAGGTGAGGAAGCAGGAGGTGGTGATAGAGCATGAAGAGCTTCACAAGGCATCCCCAGACAATCAAGTTGACAGAAGGAGTGGGAGTTTGCAGGCAAACTTTCTGCAGTCTCATTAGATTGGGAGCAGGCTGATGAGAGCTCTAAATAACAGGTGCTTTATTTAACAAGGGAGAGAGAACATGAAAATGAAATTTAAAAAAAAAAAAATTATTAGGGCTGAAGTTTCACCAGGAGTGTCAGAGACTGAGGCTATGAGAGGGAGAAATGGTGCTCTGCCTCTTTCTGTGCCTTTGGATATCTGTAGGCTCATGAGCAGGAGCTCAAAAGGTCTCCTGTGAACACCAGCTACCCTGCAGAATTCTGCCCATCCTTGCAAGGAATTAAGTTTTCCAGAGCTGTAGACTTTTTGTTACTCTTCTGAAGAAGTCCTGATATTTCTTCTTCACTTACCAAAAATATCCACAAAACTCATTCACCAAAATAACTACTTATACCACTCCCAGGAACAGAACACAATCTGCCATCAAATTCAATTTGAAAATTTGTTCTTTGAAAGGTAGGACCTTCCTATGAGGATTTTAGCTCTATGTAATGAACCAATAAAATCCTTATCCACTTTACAAAAGGATTGTTTACAGACACAGCACAGGTATCCAGCAATTAAACAAGTTGCCCATCCATCACCACTTTCTTTACTTTTCTCATGACATCTTAAAAAATGAGTAGCAAGGGTTTTTTTATTTGTTTGTTTTTTGGTTTTGTTTGTTTGTTTCCTGGTTTTGTTTTTTTTTTAATATTTCCTTTCAATTCAACAGCAGTAAAGGAATGTTAATGTTCTCTTGTCTTCACTAGTCAGAATGAGATAAATACATCACCATCTTACATTTACCAGTGGCATTTTTTAAAATTTCAAGCTAAATCTGAAAGAATTTGAAAATTTCTCCACTTGTTTTTTAACACTGCATGGTGATTGCCTTGCTAAGAAGTTAGAACACACTTTTTCAGGAGACGTTTCATTCAGTAACAACTGGTAAACTTGCAATTAGTTATATCTGGCCTTGCTAACTGGTCATAGTACTTGGTGCTCCTGAAATTTTTGAAGGCAAAGGAAATAAACTGGAGGCTGCTTCACATCTCAGAGGCAGGATATGATTACAAAGTTGACAAGCATTAGTCTTGTTTATATCAATGTTCAGCTCTCACATCTACCAGGACTCTGAAAAAAACAAGTCTTGCTACTTCATTTTGCAGCAAGTTACCACTTTGTGCCTGAATTTTTGTTTTATTTTGTGGAGGGAAGAAGAAATTAGAGATAATTTTTCACTCAGTGGGTTTTTCTGATACATACATATACTCCTACCAACCCATTTCAAGGCTCACCACAGGGACGTACTTTGAAATCCTGAAATTATTTAACTTCTTTTTTCTCTTGGTACCCTTTTACACCCTTGCCTGAGGGTAGCACAATTTCACTTGCCTTTTGCAGTCTGGTTTTGTCCATGGACCACAAAATACACAGGAATGTGATAATTCATCTCCTCTGACTTTGGATCCTACTGCTTAGCTGCTTTGGTTACCTGTGGCTCCCTTTGTAATCACTTCAGAGACCAGAGGGCTTCAAGGTACAATTCATTTGACCTATTTTAGACATTGGCTTTAGCATGAAATAAATTGCACTCCAGAAGTTCTCATTTCTCTCTGAAGTGAGCCTCAGGTGACCAGCACCACCCCAGCTGCCGATGGTGTGGCTGTCTGCAGCTGTGTTAAATCAGTCCCACCCATGAATTTCACTCAGGGCCTCATCCACTAAAATCCGTGGTGAAACTCCCTTTGGCTTTGGGTACAGTTCTGCCCCATTTCATCTTTGAGAAGAAATGGATGTGCTTGCAGATGTTTTAAACACATGGTGGGCTTTTACTATCCCAAGTCTTAGGACAGCACCTTAAAGACTCATTAAATATCTGTATTGAGTTGCTCCTGTTCACTGATCTGTTTGAAATGAAAATTAAGTTAGTGCGATGGGATTGGAGATGGAACATTCTTCTGCAGGTTTGAAATTGTAGAGGTAATTGTTTTATTAAAATATTTGCTCTTTTGCTCCCTACAAGGTTTTTGATGGCCTGGAAGTCAGTGTAGGGCATCATGCTAGCCGTTAGTGCTTTGATTTCCACAATGCCTTTCTTTATTTAATAGGCCTGAAATATTGATTAACATTTACAGATTCAATTCCAAGCACTTGCCAGGGGTTACAGAGAGCCAGAGAGAGCTGGTTGTGCCAGTCAGATTCTGAGGTGTAATGAAATCCCCTACTGTGCCTGTCAGCTTATCCAGTGTACAGGTCATTTCCCACAAGGTCTGCCGTGTTGAAAGAAGCAGTTTTCACACGAAACCCTTCATAGGGAAAGGGAAAATATGTCTCCAGTATTGTATGCTTTATCCCTTTGTCTAATATTGAATGGCCTCGTTGCTTCACACAATTTTTGCCCCCAAAGCTTTCTAAGTCAATAGAAGAAGAGTGTTTCAGGTGGGCAAAAGTCAAGACTCGCAGTGTAAATGCTTTATTACTGTTGTCAAGGAATTTCACGGTAACTAAGGCTAGA
This sequence comes from Acridotheres tristis, assembly GCA_037013685.1. NCBI lineage: Eukaryota > Metazoa > Chordata > Aves > Passeriformes > Sturnidae > Acridotheres > Acridotheres tristis. The sequence goes on from CM072885.1 coordinate 4,876,330, forward strand.
GATAGACAAGCCCCAAAAGGACTGGAATCTCAATCCATTTTAGTTAAGTATTGAATGGTTCTTTTATTCTTCCAAATATTACAAAGCTCCCTTTGAAAGATACTTACATCTTTCTTCCAATAATGTCCTCTTTCTTAATTTGTTCCAAGACCACATCTCTCCTTCGTATTCAAACTCTCTTACCTATTTCAATCCAAGTCCAAATAGAATATATTCTATTCCATCCAAGTCTACATCTGATTTTCTTTTTTTTAGGATCAGGGTGCTTTTGTCTTCTTATCTCCTATAGAGAAAAGAAAGAATATGCAGAGAAATGTTTCATTTTTCCAGTTTTGCTCCTGCTATTAAATGTTAAATATCTGATTTTAAAAAGGTCTTTTTAAAGAAAGATGTCCTGTTCTTTGAGTGACTAGGATCTAATTTTAGATTGACTATAACAATAGCATTTAGGCCAAAAAAATCAATGTAAATTTGTTGGTCCCATTCTTTCATGTGATTTTGTCCCAAGTTTAAAATTTTTGAATGAGGAGTACAGTTGTTTGCCCTTAGTTCTCTAACAAGGAGGAGGACACAGGTACCTGAGCTGGTCTGTGCTTCCAGTGCTGTGACCTGACCTGACCTCAAAATGATTGCTTTGATTTACAATTTTAGAGTAAATTTTGGCTAGTTTCTCCATCAGCTCGAATTGTTATGGGACATTTGACACTGATGAATGGCTGTATAGACACACCAATGGATTAAAAAATATTTTCTTTACTTTTTGCTGAGTATATTGAAAGGAGAGGGAAAACATGCACCTGAGAATGATGGACTGGGTATTTTAGATTTTAGTGATACTGGCTCAGGAGGGATCAAGTCCACTGCTTTAATTGAATATTTCTAACAGTCTAAATGTAATGGAAATTGAAAAAGGCAAAGGGGTTTCCCATCAAAAATGGATGATGAGAAAAATCCCAATATTTGACATTCCACAGAAATTCCCCATTTTCTCCTTCAAGTATGTTTTAATTTATTTATATGTTATTTACAAGAAGCTTTGCACTAAGATACGTGGCAAACATGCAATTCTGATAAACAGTTTGCTACCAAAGATTGGTTTCCCATCTCCAGGAATGAGCTTCAGTAAAACTTCATCTACAAGTTTCTCTTGGTCTCCAATATACACCCAGTTCTGTCGCTAAAAACTTAACTATGGTCTGTATAAACCTATTCAATTCAATTTCAATCAAGTATTCAATTTCTGCATTCTCTGCTGAAAACAAGATGTCTCTAACAAGAGTTTTGCTGGAAATGGGACTGAAAGCAACTTTTTCTGGTATCCAGCATGCTCGTGGTTAATATGTAGAATTCTAATGAGCCATGATTGATTCCTAGAGTGGGATCCCTTTTAAGATTAAATAAAATATATTTAAGTATCTGTATGTGAACTGAGTATTTAATCTCCTGATAGATAGAGCTGGCAATCACTGTATCCAGAAAACTGTTCATGAAGAGTAGAATTCAACTGTTTAAACTTTCTTAAACTTAAATATCTGGGGCATTATGCCTAAGGCATTCCTACTGGACTGGCAAATATAAAATAGGATTTATGGGAGGTGACATCACTGTGAAGCAGAAGCTAGAGGCCAAGCAAGATACTTTTTGGAATCTAAAATTATACAAGACTGTATTTAGGCAACTGGATGCTGTCCTAGATAACTGCTTCAGGGTGAGCTGGTAATCTGAGCACCACGAATATCACTGTTTCCAGTCATGGAGATATTCTAGAGGATTTGTAACCTGTTCACAGCTTGGACAAAAATGACACAGTCCTTGTAGGAGACATAAACTCTATACAAGGGAAAGCCAAATGGAGTCCAGAAAGGAATCTCAGATGGCAATTGACACATTTATTTAGGCAAATTAATGAAGTTCTAAAATCCACTGAATTTTCAATACATGCTCTTTGACTATACCAGCAGCTTAGACATGTAGACACCTGCAGGAAAACTATTTAGGACTTCCATGTTTCATCATATCCATCTATATGAGATTGCTCAGAATCCTCCATCTGATGTACCTTAGGATCAGGCAGGCAATAAGAAGTTACTTTTTTACACACAGAATCAATTAGGTTGGAAAAACCTCTGAGATTATGGAGTCCAACTTATGACTGATCATCACCTTGTCACTCAGAGAGAGAGTGTCACATCCAGGCTTTCCTTAAACAACTCCAGTGATGGTGACTCCACCATGGGCTTCTCCCTGGGCAGCCCATTCCAATGCTTAATTATCCTTTCTGTGGAGAAATTCTTTCTAATGTGCAGCTTAAAGCTTTCCTGGCACAGCTTATGATCCACAAGTTTTGGATCCACAAGCCTATGTTGGCCCTCAAATCAAGTTCCCCACAACTCAGATGATCTCTTACTTTCTTCTGAGGAGGCTAAGATTCCTTTTCATTTCTACTTCCTTATTCTCTGCTCTTTGCAATTCCCAAAATTGGTTACCTTAGAAAGTTGCATAGTGGAGGGTGAAGTCTCACCTCATCTTGATGGAAGACATTGACCCAAAGAATTAAGGACTCTGAAATCCTCCTCAGATTGATAAAATTTCTTGAAATGACCATTTACTTTGACCAGAAGGGGCTGAAATTTCAATACTGATATCAATACCAGTAATGACATTGATTTTCTCCGTACAAAGTAGTTAAACATGAATTAGTATGAGATGTGTGACATAGATTTGACTTCCTCTTGGACAGTATAATCAGCAGCATGACGGAAGTCTCAGGTTTTTTTCCTGTAGCCCATTGAAAATGCCATTCATGCAAGTGGAGGAAAGCAACAAGCACTGGAGAAGAGGTGATTTCAGCACGCTCAGCTGCCTGGATGGACCTGCCCCTAACAGGATGGACAGGATGATTCAGATTAGGGAAGGAGAAAAGTGAATTTTAGCATCTAACACCCCGTGCTTGCAAGAGAAAGGCAAGACTCAAATACTCTCACATTTCTGACTCAGGACTTTATTTTAAAAGGAAAACGCTGTGTTCCTAAATGAGGCAAACCTTTATTTGACTTTTAACAAGGGAAAAAAAGTATCTCAGTTCAGATCAACTCAAACATTGTGGGTTTTTCTGAAAAGAGGTAAACAGAAAAAGCAATAACTAGCAGACCCCAAATGAAAAGAAGGTAAACTCAGATGAAATTGAATTTCAGCAGAATATCTGTGCCTAATTCCCTTTTCATTTTAACGAACTGGGTCAAAGCTATAGTCTACTGATGTCACCATGCATTGTTTTCTAGTGGTGTCTTTCCAGTGCATTTTTGACACCATTTCATTCCGCAGAGCAGCTTTTCAGCTACTTTTCAGCTTTTCTAACTCCAACAAAAAAACATTTATCTTTAAAAATATTGTCACAATTTCTGCCTTCTTACATTTCCCTTTGTTAGGAAAGAAAGAGTCTATTAGGAAAATTAGAGTCTATTGAGTCTAATTCAGCTTGACAAGGCTCCCGAGCTTGGAACTTTTTTTTATTATTGTTTTCTTTAAGAAAATGCAATGTTTGCTCTTTTCGTTGCATTTCTTGATTCTTAACCATGTTGTCACTGTACTGCCAACATGAATGTACCCCCTCCAGTGGAATAATTGTCTTTTTAGAGCTACTTTGTAGTATTAAAGACAAATCTGTAACACTTTCATCATGTTGACATAATAGCAACCCAAGATATCCCTGACTGCAGGAGTGCTAGGGGCATGAATTCTAACATTTGGCTGTAGGCTAAATTGTAAAAAAAAGGTTTTAGAAGCTGTGATTGACCCTATCTGGTATAAACCAACTATGATGTATTTAAATTAATGTCTTTTAATTAGATATACACAGGACTGGGGACAGTACTGAACACAACCAGGTGAAATCTCTGTTGAAACCCAGAAATAAAGTCATCATTTACATCTGCTGATGTCTAACTGTGACACCTTCTGTGAAGGTCTCCAGTTTCTCTTTTCCTCATTCTGGTCACACTTTCAGCTCCCTTTGTCCCTCTGCCCCTTTAGCAAAATGATGCACTGACTTCTTGCTGAAGACACAAAATCTTCTCTTTTTCTGTGCTATTGCCATAATCTGTTTAGCAGCCCCCTCATTCTCTGCATTTTCTCCATCTAATCACCACCTTTCTTTGATTACTGTAAGAAAAACTCACAGGTGTTTTGGGGGATTGGTTTTGACTGAGGTTTTTTTTAAGTTTTAGTGTAATCTAGCCAGAGATTTTGAAATACAGATCACACCAGCTTCTGTGGTGGTGGTGTTCTCTTCCTGCATATAGTAAAGGTGCGTTTAAAAGTCTCCTTCTTGTTGCCTCAAATAGCTCTTACACCTTCAAAAGTTAAATGGAAGTGAAGTTTTAAAACAAATGCTGAACACCCACAGGTTCCTTTGGTTTTAGTGCTTATTGCAAGTGCTTTATCACTTCTAAAATTTGCACACTTTTACTCAATTTGGAAAGGCCAGCACATTTGCAAAAGTGCACTCTCCACCCTGCAGAGTTTTGCGTTTCAATAAATGTGTTACCGAGGGAAAAAACAAGATGCAGACCACAAGATTGCTGCTTAATTTCTGCCTTTTATTACAGGAGCCCTTCCTCTAATGATTCATGATAAATTCAATCATTGACCAATTCCTAAAGCAAAAGCAGGGAATGTCTGTCTTCAGGAGCAGGCACAGCTTGGGATTTCTTTTTAGATGAGTAATGGTCACTTTACAGTGTGTGACTGGGACACAATCAACGTGCCTGACAAGCCCACCACCCTTTGGGCAGGGTAAAGGTACCATGTTTAGCTTAAAAAGCCCTCTTCTGGCTTCCATCAAATTCCATTAAACAGTGAATCCTGGCAGGGATTTTAAAAGGCAGAATAAGCTGCTGTGGGTTCAAATTTACAAAAACATCAAGGCATTGACATCGAATTAAGAGCTGATTCTTTAGAAACTCAAGAATCATTTAAATATATTGCCATTTAGTTGTCTAGTTTCCCACTCAGCCAGGAAGCTAACCTAAAATTCAAACATTTCCATGAGTTATTTTCACAGACCAACTCTTTTTTATTTTTTCTTTTTTTTTTTTTTTTTCTTTCCCTGACAGTCTACATCTTTAAACATATAGATTTTTGGACATACATCCTTTCGAAGACAAGCAAAAATCTGAAAGCAATTTGTAGGGTGAAAATGAAGCTAAGAAAATCCCCAAGGGCTTCTTTCCTAGTGGTAAATCTGAGCCTATTTTATAGCTGAGGTAAGAAAATCCTTCCTTGAAAAGACATTTTCTAATTGAACATGAGATAAACAGATCTTTGGGCTAGTTCTTTATTTTTCTCCTCTTATCTTAACAGAAGGTTATTCACATTATCAAAATTCTATTAAAGCGTTTTTATTGAAGAAAAATGTTGGACTTATTGATATTAATAACGTAAACTCCTTGAGCACCTGTTCACAGCTAAAGGAAGGTGAGAAGCTCAGGATCACTGAAAGATTGCCTACAGACTAAAAATAACTTAAACATAACTTGTGGGGGACATTTTAGCCCATATTTAGCATATTGAGACTCTAGTAACTCATATTTTCCAAGAAGAAACTCTATTCCAAAGGGCCAAAGAAACTTAGTTTTCTCGAAATGAAAACTGAAGACCAGAACCTTAGGTTGAAAAAAAAAAAAAAAAAAAAAAAAAGAGAGATAGAAAACAAAAACCCCAAAAAACAGAGTAATAATGTGGCACTGAGGATGAAATCTTGAGATATGACAATATTGTGATCTGGAACTTTGTGATTACAGCTGCAGAGGAATGGTCTCATCTCCTTTATCTCAGAACAAGGACTGAAGATCTCTGAGAGAAGATAGTGTCACAAAAAAAAAAAAAAAACAACAAAAAAAACCCAAAACAAACAAAAAAAAAACCCAAACAAAACAAAAAAAAAAAAAAAACAAAAAAAAAAAAAAAAACAACAAAACAAAAAAAACCCTGAAAGAAACATACAGATATGATTCTTTCACCTCCACTGAAATTTCTGCACACCTTGAAAGGTCGTATTTGTGTTGTTCTTTTAAAACTATATCTTATAATGAAAAATACTTCAGAGAAGGAGATTTTGAAGAAAATATGTAATTTTAACAAAAACAAGCAATTTCTTCAGAACTAAATAAAAAGTTTAAAAGTTGCCAAATTACTTCCTCAATACTAGGCAGCATATGAATGAAAATTTAAATTTTTAGACCTTCATATCTGTTACATACTTGTTGGACTCAGATATTTCAGTGATCTGAAGCCCATGAGTGTGAAAGGAAACCAAAATTTCTTTACAGAGTGATATTTTACAGTCAAGAATTTACGTTCTTTGAGGATAGTTTATTTTTACTTGTTGCTAAAAAATGTTGCTTCTCCTAGGAATTTAGGAAAAATTGTAAAACTTCTGAGAAAAGTGAACTTTATTTTATTCAGATTTTTCTCTAATTCTAAACTAGAAAGCTGAGGAAACATAAAAGAGAAAGAACAAAGGATTGGAAGTGGGGGAGGAATTAGAAAAAGGTGCCTAAAATTTCATAATTTCTCTACTGAATCCATTTCATTCTGTCTTTGTCCTCCCCTTTTCAGACTTTTTTCCTTCTACTCATAGCTGGAAATAGTGTGACCCAAATTATAGATCATTTAGACTGTATTAATACACACTATTCCTTATTTTGACAAAACACTGCTAAAAGTTGTTTGCTGAAAAAATACATTAATATCAATAAGTGAATAATGAGTTCACTTAAGACTTTCATTATTTGTACATTCACAAGTTTGAAAGCTGAATATGATAGTTGTGCAAAAATTATTGCTAATTATGGTCTCAGCTCGATCACCAGAACAGCACAGCTTCTCCTAGAGATGCACTAAAACCAGAAATCAAAATATCAGCCTTGGGCTCAAGAGTGGAGCTGAAACCCCACCTCAGGTTCATTTCTTCGTTCTAGCTTTACTTCTCATCGTGCCATAACTTTCTAAATATTTGCTGAAAGAGCTCTTGGGAGCTCTCATGTTTGTTACAAAAGGCTGGCCATATTTATTCCAGTAAGGGAGAACGTTGCCCTCACTGTAAACAAGAAGCAGCTGGACTGTGCTGATGAGCTCCAGTGAGAGAAGAGTTTATGCACATTTTTTTGTAGGTAGGCATTTGTGTATTGTCTGTTTCTCCAGCAGAGTGTTGTTTTGTCTTGGAGTTGATACTCCACACCAAGATACATGTAAATCGACTTCCCATGAGCTCTTGGAAAAAAAAGTGATTGCAGAACACATCAAAACAGTCACAAAATTACTAAACTGCCCTAAAATTGGTCTGAGGACTGGTTGAGGAGCAAAGAACAGCTGGAGTGGGCAAGAGGTGGCCCCCAAGGGCTGAGAGAACTCCCTTACTGGAGCCTGGGATTGTTTGTTTCCAGGAGACACAGGAGAGCAAAGTCCACCCTAGGAATATTTTTTATCATCTCGTTCATGCTCTGAAAATTGAATCACACAATATTTTATACAGGAAGAAAGAAACAAAACCAAAACAAAACCTTCTACAAAAGGGTTTTAGTGTACATTTGAGGACAAAATTTACAAGATCAACTCAGCCTTCAGTGCCAAGTCAGGAAGAAAATTTTCTTCAAGGTTTTGATTGAGTCTATTAGGGCCTCTTCATTAAAAAACTTCCAGTGTTGTTCACAGTGGGAAACGTGATTCTAAAGTAACTCATCTGTCAGATTTGTTCTGGTTTAGCAACAGGAAGATTGAATCTTAAAATTAATGTAGGAAGTAGAACAGTGGGAATGGCTGAAAGATGCTTTGCCTATTACAAGTTTATTCTTGTGAAATGTAAATCTTGATGTATTTTTGCTTTATTTGGACATATGTAATTGCTGGATCAGCTGGAAACTTGAGTTAGCCCAGCTCAGGTCTGACTTGCTCTCTTAAAATCTCTATCCATCATCTGTAAAAAGGAGATTCGTGCAACTATTGTCCTAACTTTTATGCCTTAGTTAAGTGCCAAGAGATCTGTGTCCGTCTAATATTCTACCTAGTATTGTGAAACTATGAAGATAGATAGATAGAGAGATAGATAGATATAGATATCCAAATAATTAATTTTAATTTCATTGATGTGATAGCCAGAGTGGGCCCCATGACTATTCCCATGAGCAATTTCAGTCACCAAATAGAATTCTGACCATTCTGCCCATAACGAAGTTTATGGTGTGATTTCCAGCCTGGGTGAAATTTTGTGATTTAAGCACTGTGAATACCTACCAGTGTGATCACCTGTTAGGTAGAACATGCAGATTTGAGGTATTTTGTTTTAAAGGATATTTTTTACCTTTTCTTTTCTGAGCTGAAGATAATCTGAAGGTATTTCAAGATGAAGGCATTTATATTCCAGGGAACAAAACAAAGAGATACTGTAATGGCATATGTGAACTACATTTACCCTGAGGCACTTACCATAAAGTTCAGGGTGTTTTTTTATTGCATCATTCTGACAGCTGTGAATAGAGAAGTGAACATATTGGTATTGTCACTGGGAACTACCATGTACATCTTCAGATGCAGGAGGGAAAGAGAAAGGTACCAGCATCTGTGAGCACACACAGAGGACCTGGATCCAGAGAGCTCCCTTGGATCCATTTCATTTGGAATTCAAGAGGGACAAAACGGTTAAAACAACTGCTGATTCTTTTTCTAATAGGGAAAAGAAGGAGGGAGGGAACGAAGCTGGGAGAAGAAAAGGAGGAATACATGGTGAGAGAGAGAGGGAGGAAAGGAAGGAAGCAGGGAAGCTGGCAGGTGTGTATGCAGAAAGGAGAGCCAAATAGGGAAAACTGTATGAAAAGAGAAAAGAAAAGAAAAGAAAAGAAAAGAAAAGAAAAGAAAAGAAAAGAAAAGAAAAGAAAAGAAAAGAAAAGAAAAGAAAAGAAAAGAAAAGAAAAGAAAAGAAAAGAAAAGAAAAGAAAAGAAAAGAAAAGAAAAGAAAAATGGAACAAAAAAAGAAAAATAAAGAGAAAGCAAGAGAAAGCAAGAAAGAAAGAAAGAAAGAAAGAAAAGAAAGCAAGAAAGAGAAAGAAAGAAAGAAAGAGAAAGAAAGAAAGAAAGAAAGAAAGAAAGAAAGAAAGAAAGAAAGAAAGAAAGAAAGAAAAAAAGAAAAAAAGAAAGAAAATGAAACATAAAGAAAAATTAAAAAAAAGCAAGAAAGCAAGCAAGCAAGAAAGAGCAAGCTAAGGAGACAAAGACTGACTTCTTCCTACATATTTCTCTGGAGAGCTACATATGGTATATTTGTTGTGAAGAGAGAATCTAAAATGACCTCCTACAAATGTCCTAGTCCACAAAACAAGAAAAATCCACCACTTGAAATGTCTGGAAAAGTTCACTATGCTTTCTCTAGTCTCTGTGGAGCATCTTTAAGCAAAAGCATGGTAAATAATATATCAATTTTCTATCGCCACCTATGAGTGAAAATGTAGAACTGCAAATTATTCTTCTGTGCATAAAAGAGGAAAGAGATGTGACAGTTGTAATTCAAATATTTCCAGACATGTATATTATATGTCTGAGCCAAAACCAACTACAATAATTTGTTTCTGGAGGAAATAAACCAATTTTCAGCATATTTTGGGTTTATTAATTTATTTAATTTTATTGATATCATACATGTTGGGACTTATTCCACTAGTTCTACTATCCTGCCCTAACTGAAGCCAAAATTTGGGTGTTCTGTGATACAAGATAAAGACACTTCTGATTTGGATGGTGCATGCCACATAAAAACAAGGGTAGACTCAGCCTCCTGTGTCTACAGAGTATTTCCAGATTATGAGCTCTGAGATACAGGTAGTGATTTAATGGCAACTGGTGCAAGAGGAGAGAAACATGGATAAGAATTTACTTAAACAAGCAACAGAGTCAAAGTGGAATAGAGCAGAAAATCTGAGTGAATATAAACCAGTGAGATATAGAGTGGTTGAACAATGGGGCTGAAAGTCAGGACGTGCAGGATGACAGGATTAGGGAGGAAATGGGTATGGCTGCTGAAAGTATGTGATTCCTAAAGTCACAGAGTATGAAGGAATTAATCTTGTCAGATGGTAGCAGCAGGACTTGAGAAGAGTAAAGCAAACTGAAGACAACACAAAATGTGTTGAGACAGTCCTTTAGGATCCAGGAACTCTGGATACCATATTTAGTTGAATTACAATCTTCCTAAGTGATTGTAAAAAGAAGGGAAAACAAAAGAATAACTGGGCCCAATTCATGGGAGAGTCCTGGTGGGATTCATTAAGTGAATACCATTGCAGCACAGAGATCTTTCAGGAGTCTCCCCAGGCTCCTGAGCAGTCATTGAGGAAAAGCCACGTGGAGGCTGTGAATCATCTGCATGCATTGAGCTGGATGAATTGCGTTTAAAAGGGGCCTGTTTTGCTCCATTGTCTTTGAAGGGAGTCAAGGGTGCCCAGCTCATGTGGAGACTTCTGGAGCAATCATTCATCTGCCTCCTCTTGTGAATGGAGAGAAATGGGCATTTCCAGTGTGTGATTCATTCCAGATATCCCAAGCACTTGTCTAAATTGCCTTCTGAAATTGTCTTTTATTTCTTTATTTTAAGAAAACCTCAGCCTGTTATTCCTGAGTGACTAACAGGCTTTGATAGCTCACACTTCCACGCCTAAAGTTAGGTGAGATGAATCCCACTCACTAAATACGAAATCCTCATGAATTCCTTCCTGCCAGACAATTCGTTGACAAAGGTCTAGAGACCAGCTAGGCTGAAGATTTACATTACAGCTGTCCTGGCTTTTTTCTCCTACCTGCCTCAGGTAGATGGACAACATATTGATGTGTTATTACTGTGAGTGTGTCTCTTGGACACACCTCTCAATGCACTGCAGACAGGTCCCTAAAATCTCATCATTTTGGCAGCTCAGGAGACATCACTGTGTCTCCAGCCCACAGCATCCCTGTGCCCGTGTTCTTGGGGCAGGACTGTCTCATCTCACCGTAAGGATTAACACATGGAAGTTACTTGAAAGGATGTAAGAAAGCGTGAAGGCAGAGGTCATAAACAAAACAACTCAGTCTAAAATGTTGAGGAGTTAGTTCCATTGAAGGACAAAGTGAAGTGGAAGCAGCAGCATTACAAAATCACCAAAATAGAGTGGAATTTAGGCATATGGTGAATTCTGAAACAGACCTTTCTATGTTTGAGTTGGATCTGCCACAAAATATCTGTGTGATCCACAGCAGGGCAAAGAACATTCTTGGGAAAGTCAGACACTCTTTGCTTCATTTAATGCAATATTTATTTGTCATCTTTAACACCAAAGATACAGAGAAAGCTTCCAAAAGGAAAAAGCTTTGGGTTTGAATGGGAAGACAGTATGTTTAGATTGGATATCCATGAGAAATTAGTAAGAAATATTTACTGTGAGGGTGGTGACACTGGCACAGGTTGCCCATCCCTGGAAGTTCTCAAGGCCAGATTGGATGGGGCTTGGAGCAACCTGGGACAGTGGATGGCATCCCTGCCCATGGAAATTGTCTTGGAACCAGATCATTTTTAAGTCCCTTCCAACCCGGATCCTTCTGTAATTCTTCAATTCTCTCATCTATGATTGCATCCAGGATCAATGGACAATTCTGATCACTTTGCTTTGCTTTGCATTATTTGGAGGCACAAAATGTTGCTTTTTAATGTAACCCCATGCCAAAGGAATCCCAGAGTGGCTGCATTTGGAAGGGAACTTGGCAGGACAAGGGGTCCAATCCCCCTGGCCAAGCAGGGCCACCTAGAGCCAGTGGCCCAGGACCATGTCCATATGACTTTTGAGTATCTCCAGGGCAGGAGACTCCATGACCTCACTGAGCAATCTCTGCCAGTTCTTGGTCACTCTCTTGGTTAAAAAGAATTTCCTTAACACCCAGGGGGAACATCCTGTGTTTTGGTTTTGTACCCATTGCCTCTGGTCCTGTCACTGGGCACCAAATGACAAATATAGTGCTGAAACAAGAACATATTTTGAGATGGTTGTTTTCTTTACATAGGGAACATGTAAGTTATCCGGATAATTTTCTCTTTCTTACATTAAGAATTTCATATGAAATTAATATTTATCTCAGACCTAATGAATATTCCCAGTATATTAAGGAAAGGAACATTTTTGAAAGCCTGTGTGGAGTGTATGAAATATTTATAATTTCATATTGATTTTGGTAGCTTTGCTGGTAAATATTTTAATTAAAGAATTTCACAAAAGAGATGAGATAGAGACAAGAAGAGTTTTTTCAGCTTTTTTTAAATCCTTTTTTTTATGATCTTTAACACTTATGATCAGCTGTGAGAGACAAGTATCAGCTTATAAAAACTGAAAGATGTGAGCAATAAAAGAAAGTCTGGTGCATTCTCCAGATGCAAATTTTTAAATGCAACAGTAGCATATTTAGAAACTAACTTAAACATCAGAGTTTTAATTTTCATCATCTGCTGCTCTGTCTAAATGTTTAGGAATTTGGGATATAAGTTTGAAATTATTTTCAGAGATCTAGGACTCATGCACCGTGAGAAGAAAACTTTTAAATTAAACCTATTGGACAATCAAGACTTTATCATTTCAGTAGCTATTTTTACTACTAAAAAGCGAAAAAATCAGTTACTTAAACCATTTTTTGGCACTAGATATACTTTTAAAAATGTTCAATTAAAACTTGTGCAAGTCTCAGAGTATTTCTACTTCACTGAAGATATAATGGAATATATTTAATTTGAGTGAAAGGATGTTAAAGATATAATAAAAGACTTTGACAGGTTTCTCAGAGAGCAAATGAAATTTAAATATGCAGATCCTACAGGCAGGGAAAAAATGTTCTCTGAGATCTGATTAATACACTTCAGTTCAGCAAATAAGGCTTTACCACTAATCCAGGTAAAATAAAAGCAATATATTAAATGATTAATCTACAGTCTAAGATGGTTGTCATCAGATTTGAGGATAAAACAGAATATGGAAAAATTCACACAAAACAGATGTAGTGTCAAAGAAGCCTAAAGTGAAGAACTGAAAATTCACATGACCCTACAACAAAAGAACAATTACTAGTCATTTGAATAGTTAAAATTGCTCTTACTACTCATACCACATTTTTCTTTTACTCCCTGTACAGTGTTAAATATGTGCTGTATGAAATATTTACTGTGAATTGTATTTATATCTAAATCCCTAATTAAATAAGACACTCCAAATGAAGAGACTGAATTTCAAGCTGAAAGCACAATTTAAAATTCTAATGTTTCTTTGTTTAGCTTGGTACCAAAAAAACCCCAAAAGTATACAGGGGAAAACAGGCTTGGAAAAGAGGTGCAAGTCACGTCAAAAATTGTTTTAACTAATTAAATGCTATGTACTCAGTGGGTACTAGTTGGTGGGATTGACTCTAGGATGAGGGTTCACTTGCAGTCTTTAGAACAGACTAGAATTAAGTATAAAATTATGATCAAGCTGAGAATCCAAGGTTTGAAGAATAAATCATGAAAACCACTAAACTTCCATTTTAAAATGACACGAGGTTTTCAGAGGTGGTTTTCAGAGGTGGTTACATGGCTACAGCAGCACAATACTCTTAGCTAAAATCTTTAAAACCCCACAGCTCATATCTCCTAGGAAATTGCTTGTGTCCTTAATTTTCTCCTAGACACAAATGATACATAAATATCTAATTGCTTTCATTAATAGAACTTGATCTCTTAGAAACTTTCGGTTCCTTTGAAATATTACTTCAAACTCTCAGCTGACATGAATTTAATGATATGATGCTACTGTTGCTCTTGAGGCTCAAAATTTGCTTTTCTTTTTATTTCAACACGCCTAGCTCCAGGAGTCCTGTTATGCAAGAATCAATTTTTATTTAGTAAATGATTAGCTTCTGCTTCTTGCCATCCACACACACACACACACAAAAAAAGTATGAAAATTCAAAACAATACTTAAAGTAAGATGGAAAACAAATAGAATTAGTTCTGTAGTTCTGAAAATCTGAATTTTTTTACACTGGACCTTGTCTTTCAAGAAGGGAAGAGACTAATCACTTATCAGAAGTTGAGGTTATTGATACTGAGCTCCCCAGTGTTCCAAGAGAAACCCACAGGTTGTTCTTACACTGAATACCAAGGGGATCAGCATTATCGTGTCAATAAGGAATACAGAGTGAATCAAACAGAATGTCTGCATGCTATAAATACCTTGAAATCAGCAGAAATGTCATTCCAAAAAAGAGAGACCCAGTTTTGCAGAAGTGAAATAAACAATTTTGCATGAATAGCCCAAAGGGAGCTATGGGTTACAAAACCATCTTTCTGTGCTGCTTTCTCCTGGCTTTTCAGCTGGCTGGTGTTTTCTCTCTCCTTTTCTCTCCCAGCTCTGACTCAATCAGGCAACTCACTTATTAAGTAAACAGCCTTCAGAGCAGCTTGTCTGAGGAATACAGTTCCATTAAGTAAAAATACGGAGCAAGAAGATCTTGCAGCGATGATCAGAGACCTAAGAATACAAATGAACAAATGCACTTTCTGATTTAAATATGTTATTGTTATTAGCACCATTATTCATCTTCCAGTAGCTTCAGAACAAACATCTCGCTGCACTAAACTTTCACAGGCATAAACATCTATTCTGCCCTAAATAACTTCCAGTGTAATTGAATGTTAGCAACATAAAACACTTCTCAGGAAACGAGGCTGACTCATAGATTCAACTCACTGTGTGACAGGTGGGTTCCAACCTATTTTTTCAGTTGAAAAAAAAAAATTATTAGTGTTGATCTTGGGGTCTCTCAGAGGCTGGTTGTTTTTTAACATATCTTCCTGCAGTATTACAAAATACTTGTAATTCTCCATTCAGCATTCAGCTTAATGATCCTGTTTCCTAAAGATCTTCTAAGTGTTTTTGCACAAGAGAAGGGAAGGTCTATAAAGCTCTGTGAGTTCTGCTGCAAAGGCCTGTGCTGCTGAACAAAATGTGAGATGGGAACAGAAGTGGGGCTGAAATGGCCTTAAAATGTCATAGGGCAGGGTTAAATTAAATATTAACAAGAAATTATTTGTGGTGAGAGTGATGAAGCATTGCAACAGTTTGTCCAAAGCAGCTGTGTCTGCCTCATCCCTGGAAGTGTTCAAGGCCAGGATGGGGCTTGGAGCAACCTGGGATGGTGGAAGGTGTCCCTGCCCATGGCAGGAGGGTGGAACTGGATGATCTCTAAGGTCTCTTTCAATCCAAACCATTCTTTGATCCTTTGATTCCATGTCAGTGGTCCCCTGCAGCAGCCAAAAGAAGCTTTCCCAGGTCCCACTCAGCCCTTGACTCACAGCCCAGTGCAGGAATCTATTGTCTTTGACAATCAAACTTAACACATTCTTCTTATTGTCCAAGGCCAATGAAGCACTTTGGAAACTGAAAGCATTTCAAAACATGCCTGGAGCATCACTTTAGAAACAAGCAGACACACAATATCCCTTTGAGGCAGAACAATGCTATTATACTAATTTCACAGATGGATAAACTTGAACGCAGTAAGGTAAGGCCTAGATCCTATTTGGTGCTGTGCTTTGATATTTTAGGGGATTAAGCAGCACAGAGAGACTTTTCTTCCCTATTAGAAAAGCTGAAAGGCAATCCTTACAAGGAAATAAAATAGGAGTGCAACTGCAAATGCATTTACACACACAACCTGCACATGGAAGACCTGGAGGGCTCCTCTTCTCTGCTGAGCTGCACAGGTAACAAGGATACCAATGAATATTTTCCCGACAAGCTGCTTACCTTTTTTTTTAAACAGCAGTGAAATGAGTCCCATCTGCCTCAAAACACTTCCATGTTCTCCAAGCTGGCTTGAGTTCAAGGCAGATGTTGTCTCTGCTTCTCTCCTTTCACCCTCACCTCCCCAGCAGGGCAGGGCTTGCCCAGAATAACCTTCCTGCAGCCCGTGGAGAGCACCCAGGTGTCCTCATGGCCACGCTCAGGTCTCTGCTCAGCCCATCCCCTGCATGTTAATGCTGATCTTCCTGCATGTCCCCTGCAAGGGGCTGCACTTGGGCAGGGTGACAGACCTTTCTGCATCTGCTGGGCGAGAGCATTGCTGAGTTTAGTCTCACTTTTTCACTTTGCACTACATGAAATTTTTAATTGTCTAGTTGAGAGAGGGTGGCAGCTGACAATTGCTTTGTTCAGACTCACAGAGCTGATAATGCTCTGTTCATGAAACTGGGGTCGTTAATGATTCGTAAGCTGATACTTCCTCACACTTGATTGTGCACAGTAGACGTCATAATTTGAGCTTGTCATTTTCATTTTTCAGAGGGGAAAACTACAACAAAACCTCTCTTTTTCATGGTAGACTTCTCTATAAGTGTGTAATTACATCCTGATGTTCTCTGTGATTTGTACCTTGTTCAGCCCATTGAAAGTCAATTTTAACGTACTTCCATAAAATTTTTATTTTGTTAGGAAAGAGATGCCTTCTTGGTTTTTTTCCCCCACATGTCACTGTGAGGGTACTGTTTTCTTATATTTTAAAAATATTTTTAAAATACCTAAAGGATGTTCCAAAGAGCAGTTCCATCAGAGTGAAGCTGTAACCATTCCTACCCTGATACCTCAAGAAGAAGGAACTGTCATTTCTGCTGTGGGAGCATCTCCATATCCATCCCAGGTCCCCACCACAGGGACAGTAGAAGTCTCCTACAAGGATCCTTCCACATCTTGCAAAGCTTTAATAATCAGACCTTCTATGCCAATGTAGGGACTGTTTGCAAATTCATACGGAAATAAACTCTACCAAATCTTGCATCAGCTGACTGCTGTGGCTTTGGCTACATCAATTAAGTGGCTGAAGGATAAAGCATTCTGATATCTTAGCAGGCTTTGAACATTTATTTTAGAACACATTATTGTTCCTAAAGGTTTTGGTTTTTTGGTAATGTAAGCCTAAATATTAAAAGCAGACTGTTGATTTTAGGTATCTACCCTTTTTAGATGACTATGAAGTCCTATGCTCTGAAAAGCAGGATACGTTCTATTCAGGCATCTTTGTTTCGAGAATGCAAATTGATAATTATTTTAAAACTATGTCCTCTATTAATTGCATTATAGACAACTGCAACCAGATCCACCTTAGAGACATATGTCTAAACAACTTTTTAGAAGAATACCTAGCCCCAAATGACCACACTAACACCTTTATTCCCTGATTGGATAATGGAGACAAGGGAAAACTCAGAGTCTGCCTTGAGTTTGCAGCTTGTAGTATCAGGGATCCAGACACAAATGGTGATTTCAGGAGGAAAAGTAGAGAATATAAAAAGCATTGTAGTTAAATAAATATATAAACAAATAAATTAACTGTATATAGATGTTTCATATATTGCCATATTTATGTGTGAATAAAATTGTAGTTTGTGCAATCATCCAAGATGTCCTGATGCAATAAATACAGAAAATTTGCTGTCTGTAAGAAGGCAGTTAAGCCTAGAGAAAAGGATGTTTGCAGTCACTTAATTGCATATTTACCTGACTTCCCATTCCTTACTGGAGTTTCACACATGGCAAAATAGAAAGAGGGAGATCTTTTCTCAGTGGCCTTAAACATATGCAGCCCAGCTTGTTACCTGCTAAAATTGGGAGTTTCAATTCTCCTAGACTTAGAAAATCTCCTACACACTTTTCCCATTTCCTAAGGCACTTTTCTGACCACAAAGCCATAAGTTTGGGATACAGGTGCCTAAAAGAACAAGAATTATGAAGCCAGCACATAGTATGGAGCCTGATTTTTTAACATGGCTGTTAAGAAATGTCTTCTGGGATAGAGTGAACTCAATTGTATCCCTTGATAATTAAATAATTTCTGTGTTATAACCAAGAACTTTCTCATCTGGAAGACTTTGACACTTTCATATAAGACTGAGGTTTAAATGTTCTTATAACTGTGTGGTTTAGGTTCCTTATATAGAGAACAATCATAAAACAGACGTAAGTGTATTCACTTTCTTCCTGTTTTAGGAAACAAACAGAGAACTTCTTAGGTCTCCTCAAAATTCCTTGTCAGAAGTCCTCCAAACCCTGAGAGATCTTTCCTTCTGTCTTGCACAATGATTCATAATCATATATTTGCTGAGCCTCAGTGATATTCTGCATCTTCATGCCCTGAAAAAGAAACATTGAAAGAAAAAAAAAAAAAATCAGTATGGTGAGATCATGAACAATCTCTATGGCACATAATCTGAAAGTCGTGTGACCATCATGACCATTAGCAAATCTGTATTAAATGCATAACTCATGCTCCCTTCTCTGTCAATTTAATGCTTTTAGAAACCAGTCATGCAAATACCATTCAGATGATTTGATTTAGCAAATCTGATCTGCTCTGTTCTAGAGGTAAGCTGAAGAGTCATTTAAAAATCATAAGGACTGTAATCCTCATTTCTAACTTAATGCATTTCATTACATAGATGTAGTCAAATACTTTGGGGTGGTTAATTCTTCCTAAACTTAACCCAGTTATTAAAAGCGCAGCAATATTCCAGAGCAATTTTCCAAAGTTCTACAGCTAAACTGTTGTTTGCTGCGGCTGTTACATAACAAGGAAACACACAGAATATTATCTCAATTTAAGCAACTCAGATTTAACTCACCTATCTTTATCCATCGGAAAGTTAGACATCTGTCCTGGTTATCTGGGGTCTCTCAACAACCAAAGGAGAGAGACATCATGAGAGCAAGATTCATCCCTCCTATCCTAATCACCTATCTCATGCTGGAAGCTGATGCAATTTTTCCTAACTGTTAAAAATGGATGTCTTATTTCCAATCTGAATCTGTCTAGTTTCAGCTCCCAGCTACTGGATCCTGACATGCTAGATTAGTGAGTTATTTACTGTAAAAAATGTCTTCTCTCTGTGCATGAAGAGTGCAAATAATCTACTCTTCAAAGAACTGAATAGATGGAGATTCCTAGTTTCCCACTATATGGCATTGTGGTTGCTCTTCAAATAAGTCTTGAGAGATAATATTTCTTATCACCCCAACTGACACAGCTGGAAAAAAATAGACAGGTTTCTGGGCACATAAGCTCTTCTTTAGGTCTCACTGAGTTCAAAGCTTCTCTATGAAAAGCAAATTTATTTTCATTTTTGAAAAACCATTTAACTTGACAAATTAAAGCTTTGCAAGGGAAGAAGCACTTCTTACACATAATTGGCACTCTAAGGTTTTAATTCTACAAAAAGCACCACAATAGTGAGCCAATTTGTCTTCTATTACCAGGAGTCTCTTTCCAGTGTGTACTCAGCAAATTCCGTACATAAATGTGATGATTTAAGACCACACTCCCGAAGTTGGCGGGAATCAGTGGGATTGTTTCCACTAAATGACTTTCATTTAGACCTTTTGGTTCAATTCTCTACACTCACACAGGATGAAAACTTCTCTGGGCATCGAGCAGCAGTCGTTAGGAAGCTGTGGTGAGCTTGTAGGAATAAAGTTCGCATAAATGGTGAGAGAAAGCACACTGTTAATTTGCATTTTACTTTAAAACTCAAAGTGTATTCTAGCAACCCATGACCCTATTATCAAAGGCTAGAAGAAGATAATGAGATTCTAAATAAGGCTCTGAATAAATGAAGGTTTTCTCTCAATTATGAATGGATACATGCTTACTATTATAGAGGTGTTCTCATGTCACTTTTCTGAGGTCTTTGTCAAATCTTTCCCTTTGTCAGATGAAGGTCGAGGGGACACTTTTATTTTCACAATTACAAGCTCACTGTGAAAAAAAAAGGTCCCTAATAAAAAAATCCAATCCCTAAGCAAAGATATTCGAGCAACTAGAGGAGACAACTTTAGAACATTTGACTTTTTCACCCTCTTGGAAATATGGAACCTTTACTCCATCCTTAGTTTTCCAACAGATCCTAAATAAATGGATGAAGTTCATACAGATATCCTAGGATACAAGAAAGTGATGGGAAAAAAAATTAAAAACTAAAGTTGCAGCTGTTAAAAAAAAAAAAAGAAAGAAAGAAAAGAAAAAAGGCAGGTACAATATTTATCTAATTTTCTGAATTTTTTTCCTCACTGGTTTTCCTTTTTTTCTTTTATTCCCTAGATTTCACAGCTCGATTCTAAAACAAAAAAAATACCTATTTCAATTAATGACACAGGGAAACAACATTTCAGTGGTAGCAAACTTTCTGAGATGAGGTTTAGGAGATATTCCAAAGGCTTTCCCCATGGCCATTTATATTTGATATATCCACTATATCTGAGATATAATGATAAACAAAAGCAGTGTGTTATTGTTAATTTAATTACAGTAATTAATACTCTGAGATACATTGTTGATAGGAAAAATATTGCAAGTAATTCAGGCTATCAGTGTAGTTATGCTGGACAATACACAATATCTGTTGTTTCACAAATGTCAATTATGTCATCAATAATATTGCTGTCCAAATATCCAGGTAACAAAAATAAATTGGATATAAAGCAGGAATATTATTCTATCCCTGTAGTACATAAAAGCATGAGACCTCTTTCCTCCTTTGTGGTAGCATAAATGATATTATTGGCACTGCTTCATTATTTCTTGAGTCTACATTGGGTTTCCCCTGGGGCACAGCAACTGAGACATGCTTGATTCTCTTTATGTGTCCTGCAACTTGTCAACAAGCTGATGCAATTAGGACTTTTCCTTCCTGGTGCTCCGAGTGTGTGCCCTGAGTGATTGGTTTTATTTAAAGATGGACCAGATTTAACGTTCTTCCTGGAGACAAGTGCCACAAACTGCAGGTCATTTCAAATCAGAACCCAGTCACCATTAGTTTGGTATATTTTGGAGTCTTTTTTGAACCTACTCTTGAGTGAAATTCTTGTGTTGTTTTGCAAACAGTTGAAAATGGAAATTGGCTGGTGGATTAAAATAGAAATTCATAAGCTTCTTATGAAGTATCCCTGCTATGAATAAGGGTTGTGCTGAAAAATCAAACTATTCCTATTATACAGAGTAGACATCTTTCCACCTGAATGCTCTTATCTTTTTTTTGATCATATAAGACAAACAAGAAAGATTCTCTGGATTTAAAAACAAGACTAACCCCTTCAAATCCACCAATTTGAAGAGTGAAAGAACAAGTCATTCATTTTCTCTCCATTTTTTATTTAAAACTGTAACATTTATATCTCTAGTGAAATATGCAGGTTTGTT
The DNA here is from genome assembly GCA_037013685.1 of Acridotheres tristis. Classification (NCBI taxonomy): domain Eukaryota; kingdom Metazoa; phylum Chordata; class Aves; order Passeriformes; family Sturnidae; genus Acridotheres; species Acridotheres tristis. Next base: position 4,897,612 of record CM072885.1, read on the forward strand.
TCATTGGCAGTTAAAAAGCCCTTTTGTGCTGTTATCTTATTCTTTATATTCATGTATCTTTCTTTTAGAAAGCTAACAAATGACAGATTTTTAAAACTGTCTCAAATCCTTTAGAACTCCTACACTTTCAAGAACTTCAGTCACTCTAAGCTGTAAAAATTGGAAACTGTTATAGATATTTTAAGTGTACTATTGCTACCTGAATTTCTGATTTTCAATAAAAGTCGTTAATCTCAGATAAAAATTACTTTGGCTGGATATAGTTTATTATTGTCAGAAACTTATCTCAGTAGTTTCACAAAATTTAGTTGAGACCGCTTAATCAGATTTTATTTTTTAACTATGAAAACAAAATTAAAACCAAACCTAAGCTTCAGTTATTCATTAATCATTTTAATTCCAGTTACGATTTGTATATAGTTGTTATTAAACAGGTAGTTTACTTCTTAGTTCTACAGATAAAGATCATCAACTTGTGAGCCCTTTCCTGTGATATTTGAATCCTGTCTGCCATTCTGTAGTAGGAATTTTCCTTCTGACAACATTGAGCTGCAAGGGAACAAATAACAGAGTGTTTCAGTTTGCAGCAGTCTGTGATCACCATTACTCACTCAAAGACAACCCCCCAGGTTATGTGATGTCTGAGGAAAATGTTTAGAAATCCCCAGAGTGTCATATTTTTATAATGGATATTCATGCAATTATTCATGTTCTGTCAGATGTATTCTCACTCACGGTATTTTTGCCACTTGTAGTAATTTCTGTCTGTGGCACCTGACGTGACTGACTGAGCCAAGACCCTGATTTTCCCAGGAATGTCCCAAATTGAGAGGCAGTTGCCAATTCACCAAAATATGTTTGACCAGCAGAGAAGATGAACCCGGAGGGGTGAAGTGATTCCCCTGTGGGCACAGAGTGTGTGGTAATAATTGGTAATATTGGTAATAATTGGTAAGGGTGCCCTCCTACCCCTTTTGGAGGACAGGGCCAATGTGTGTTTCATTCACATCAGCTGCATTGCTCAAAGGGAATAGAAGAGAGAAAAAACACCTGTTAAAACGTGGTTGGCTTAACTATACAATTCTGAGGACACCAATAAAGGGCTCTTCTCCAGATGGAGGGAAAGAAGATATCAAGGAAAAAGATCACTGCTCAGTGTGAAATGTTGACCACCTCAAATGCAAGAAGAATCAGAGAATCATTGGGGTTATAAAAGGTCTCTAAGATCATGAAGTCCAAATATTAACCCAGCAGTGCTAGAAGTAAAGTTCAGGCAAAACTGACTCAGAAATACTTAATACATCCCAATAAATCTGACATTCTCAAACACAATAAAATGGTGAACCAATCTCATCTCACCATAAGAAAAAAACACATCTGAAAAGCAAATGCTCATTATTTTCCAGTGGGACGCTGATACAATATTGCAATATTAATTTCTAACAAATTAGATTTTTTTTAAGATCTACATGCATAAGAAAATCTTTTTTATTATTATTTTTCTGAACTGAATTATTCACTGACTGTAGAACTTCTGTTTTTTCATTTGGAAAATATCTTCTTTAAATATTTAGAAAAAAATATCTATAAACAGCATGCAGTTTTAATTACAATTTATACGCTTGCATTTTAATTGCCTTTTAAACTAATTTAGCTTGTTCTTAAAGTTAATTAAACTCATTGGGGGGAAAATGTTCCTTAATTCAGTTGTGAAAATGGAGCAGATGTGGAGATGTATTTGTGATTGTGTCTATCAGTTATAAGAATCCTTTTAATCTTAAACTCCTTAATAGACTTTAAAACAAAGTGTTTCCCAAATGATCAAGGTGCCCTGTGCATTTTCTGCTTTCAACATTAAAATTATACGTGCACAGCACATTATTTTTTAATTAGTTTGTCCCTTCTAAAATTCATTGAAGCTGGATATGACAGCACGCTCCACTGACTGTATTGTTAGAACTTCGGGTCTTGGGGACTATTCATTGTAAGTTTCCAAACATTTAAGTAATTCAAATTCAAAAAGAGGGCTTGATTTGAACAATTGTGACTTCTGGCAGGCCAGGGAGCATTTTGGCAGTGAGGGGAGGGAATGCACATTCTCAAGAGAGGAAAATATTAGGAATACATATCAGTTGAATTAGAGGTCACCGTGGCACTGCAATTTACTCCTTGACATAGCTCTGAATCAACCAAACTGATGTTTACAGCAGTTCTGTTGTTGCAGAACTCTTCATGGGCTGGCTGCAATTCCTACAAAATCCAGTCTGTTAGTCAATGCTGAACTTGATATTAAACTAGTTTTAATTTACAGCTGGTTCAGTTACATAATTACAGTTGTCTACCCTGAAAATTAAATTGTTTGTTTAGAAAATAATATAGGAAAAAATAAATTCCAAAATATCAATTTTTGAAGTAAATTTCCTTCCAGCCAAATAGCCCTACCAGCTCCAGCTTTTATTCCTACTTTGCTGTAGTGGAACGATTTGCATTGCCTTTGCTTAAAAAAAAAAAGAAACTCAAACCCCATTTTCCCTGAAGTAACCTGTTCTTATTCCTTTCCTGAAAGAATTTTACCTGCTATACAAACTAAACTATATCCTCACTCTCCAGAATGTCCATGAAAATGGTCCAGTCAAGATTTCTGGTTGCAGTGATGGTACCTGATGTATATTAAACAACCAGGTCATTGCAGACAATTGATATTGTGATAGACACAGAACATTATAACCATAAAATAAATCCAAGCCTTCAAAAGAACCCATTAAAATGATCAGAAGTGACTACCCAACAAAGCCTGCTAGCCCAGATCTTGAATGGTGTTTAACCAACATAAGCAAACAACGGAGGATTTATCATGAAGGTTGAGGGAGAACAATAGCCAGCGTTTCAGTGGCCTTAGAACAGAGTGCAAGACACCTAGAAATTCAGAAGGAAAAAAAAAAAAAAAGCATTTAGATAAAGAAAACCAGCCCTTTCATCCTCACTGTATGCAGCATCCGCGGGTCAGTGGTTCCGAGGTCACTGACACAGCCTTACAAGTTTGATAAAGAAAGCCTCGGTTAGCCCGTGGTTCTGTTACTGCGGCAGAAACAAGCTCGCTGCCGGTTTGTTAACTTGTTTTGATTCTGCTCTACTCCTGTTTCATTGACGTACACCAGGCTGACATCCAGAGACACTCTTCTTGGGCAGTCGTGTGTGTCGGGCCGGGTACGCTCGCTGTCAGCTTGATAGAACCACTAAATGACTGTGCGCTGATCCAGAAGCAACCACTCCTCACACCCTGCAACTTGTTGGAGCTTTTATGCATACTATATAGTGTGTGACAGCTACTTTTGTGCATGTGTAGCTGCTCGTTATGTACACATTTAAATTCCTTTGCAGTAGCGCCTGCATGTATTTCACTTACAGATAAACTTTATGTTTTTCTCCTTTTGTCACGAGTCTTTATTTTTCATGCTCTCTGGATTTGAAAGGATTTTTTTTTACAAGCTTTTTCTTTACTGACCATCCGTGTTTGAGAGAGCTATTTCATTAACTGGTGCAGCATATAAACCTTGTGGAATTAATCCGTTCTTTCCCAAAAGCAAATTGAAGTCACCTCAACACTTCCATAAAACTGAGCTTGCACTTTTTAGATTACTGAGCACAGAGACGTGTGCATGCCCTGTTGGAGGGGCTGTAAGTTTCCACAGGAAATGTTCCTTTTTACCTTGTTGTTGGCTCATTAGTTTTTCTTCCCCAGTGCTACATCTCGAATCCATAAGGAGAACCTCTGTGGGATGTAGCTCTCTCTCAGGCAGCTAAACACAAGTGGGAGATTGATATTGGATCTGTGGGATCCACTTAACCTAAAAGGAACCAGGGACCACATACTCCCTTACCTGAATAAAAACCTGTCACCTGTCATGGATCACCCCAGGCACACTATGCACATGAATCACAGCTCCAAGCCCTGACCTGTTATAAAGATTTCTCTAGGTGTTTGCCTGCATTGTGAAGACTCCCCAAATGGATTAGCACACTTGGTTTCCTGGTGGCTCCTAGAATGTAAACCTAAGGCTGTGTGTGGGACTGTGAAGGTCAATAACCCAGTGTCAGAACATGAATTTCCATTGGGTTGTGTTTATTTAGCTACTGTGGTCTTCAAGAATTACTGATAAAACCTTCTCATATACCTTCATCAAAAACGTGGGTGTCACTGAATTGTCAGACATATCCTTCTAGGAGTTTAGCATCACATTGAATTATCTAGAATCCTTCTACAGTCATTTAGTCTATTAATCTAATCTCATTTGGGGGTTGTCCTGTCCAGGGCCATGTGCTGGACATCCGTGACCCTTGTGGATCTCTTCCAACTCACTATATTTTATGATTCTAATTTAAGCAACTTCTCGGGTATGGGAAAATAGGTTTTTTGTACCTCTAGAGGGATTTTCTCATGTCAATTTACATTTCATAGTAAACTTAACTCAGAATTGTAGATTAAGTACTCCCTGTTCACATTTTAACCAAGTTCTCAAGCCTTCTCTACCCTCTCCAAGATTTGTAGCTCTACAATGCCCATCTAAGATCAGCACAATAAAGTCATTTCCTCAGGTCTCTAAACAGTGTTAATGGTCTGGAATATAGTAGTCCAAGGTGCCTTCATTTTGTCATCATTGCAGACTTCTTTTGAATCTTCTGAGATTCCATGCTGCTGGCATCCACATTTACCCTTGGAAGAAAAGACTGTCTTAACCTTGCTAATACACAAGTCCCAGAGCACAAGCTGTCATGACTATGCAAGCAGTGAAATAACCACAGGGTCTCTGTAGAGTTTTAGATTATTCCCTATTTGCACATAGGTTAACTGTGATATGAAAGAAGAGAGGAAAAAATTATGCTGTACTGATTCCTAAAAAAGAGCTGGTAAAGAGTCAGCAAGTAATGTCACTCTTTATTAAAAAGCAAGTAATAATTTTCTTCTGTCATCCTTTGGTGACTTCAGCGACGTTCTCATTTTCCCTTCTTTTCCACTTTTTGCTGGTCACACAATTCATCAGCCAAGTCAGCAGCTCATGAAGTGCAATAGTTAGACCATGGCAAAGGGCAAACTTAAGGGGAGGGTTTCATCTCATCTGACTTCAGACACTTATATTGGCCTGAGCCATTTATTCTCATTTCTAATGAATGAGGAGAAACTGCTGGTTTTCAGAAGTTTATTTTAATCCTAAAATATGTTTTGGAATAATCCATATAAACATGTTCCAAAAGTGCCGATTTGTGTAGGAATATTAAATGAAGTCTGGGCTTCTAGTTCAGTTGTAGGTATGAGGCATCTAAATTAGGGAAGATTAATTCACCTTAAATAACTTAGAAGCAAAACAGGAACAGCACAAATCAAGTCTTGTAAATCATTCAGAGAATAAACAGAAGGCTTTGCTACATATCATCTCTGTGTGAATGGAGATAACCTAATGTCATTTGAACAGAAAATACCTGAACTAGCATTTTCAACAAGCTCGTATTGCATAATGTATCCCGAGTCACATAGGAAATGTCAATATGTTTTCTCTCTCCATTAACTTTAGAAGGCAATTAGAGGACTAGTTTACACTAGACAGATCACTTTTTGAAAGCTAGAAGTAAAAGAGATTAATTCTGCCCTATCTGTTTGCTCTGTGGATTTATTTTTTCCCCAAATCAGGCTTGAGCTGTCAGGCAGTGTGTAGTCTGGCTAGATCTATATCGCTGACTGACACTTTTAAGAGCATGAGGACAACACAGTGTTCAAAAGGCCCAGGATCCCCTGCAAGTGCAAGGGACTGGATCGTTAGAACAGCCCTAATTCTGCACATTGTCTTTGTCCTGACAGCTCATCTCAGAGCTGGGATCAAGGCCATTTCAGTACCCTCCAAGAGCCATCTGGAGACACCAGAACACAGAGTTGTGCTCAGCAATATCACTTCTCAGCTTTGCCTGTTCTTACATTGAGCTGTGGATACTGTGTTTTTGTTTTTGCAACCAAAATTTTTGATTGATTCCACGGTAGGAGAAAAATATTTTTAATTTGAGGGAGTTTCAATCACCAAAAGGTAAATATTTAAGCACAAAATACATCTTCTGCCTTTAATCTGCACAATCCATCTACGTTACCATTTGATGTACAGCACCTTGAGCACTGTGCTGTACCTCACATCCCAGGGTCAGATCTGGGCCCTTCATGACAAGGGAGACATTGAGGGGCTGGAGCCTCTCCAGAAAAGGGCAACAAAGCTGGGGAAGTTCCTGAAACTGAGCTATTTATTTATTCTCTTTTCTGTAAGGATAACAGGTAATCTTGGTTAGTAATAATTTTCCAGTAGATCAGTAATGGAAGAGTCATATCTCCATATTCCAAATCAAGTGGTTTCTTTTAGTTTTAGAGAGGAGAACATCACACTTGTATTTTAGCCACAGTGGATGTCAATATTTGTCAGAACATGTTCCAAAGCCTGTATAGAGGATTTGCATATGGAATACTGCTAGGATATTTTGTGTTATGATGGAGATTAGCTGCAGTATATCAATTACAATCCCAAATTAACCCACTTATCAGAAAAAAAAAATCTTAATCCAGTAAGGGAGACTGTGTAAGGGAAAGAGAATAAAAAGGTTGGTTAAGAACAAAGAATGAAATAAACTCACTTCTGCCTAATACAAACTTAGTTTTATTTTACAACAGACTGTTCATTTTAAGAAGTTGCTTCCAATGTTCCCATGCTGAATCAGACCACTTGTGATTTCTACTGAATCCAGACAAAAGCAATTTTTTACAGGTTATCATCACAATATTGATTCTGTCATATTTTCTCTAATACAAGATTGATGTGGAAGTTGTAAACTGCTAAAGGGAATTCAAGGTTATATTATATTCCAGGGAGTGGTTTATAATGTGTAGTGAAAATAACATTTTGTGTTGTAGTGGATTAAAAATCTTACTTTTTCTTTTAGAGTGAGAAGTGATCCATATACATATATATATATATGTATTTAGATAGAAACCACTCCTTTGACTAATTTAAAGAATGATAAATTAAATTGCATAGCACAGACAATTAGGGGAAAGGATACTAATATGAAGTTAGATTAAATAAATTTGGAAAAAAACAGCATCAAAACCATGAGCAGATGAAGATATTATAGTCGTTCATATAGCCTCCACTAATAAATGCAGATGAGGATAAAAATTCTATTGAAATATTAACTCTGATCAACATGGTTTTCCAAGGATTAGGTATGTAAAATCGCTTAAAAGACTTAAATATTGTTTTCAAGCATTATTAATTTTTTTCAACTTTGTCTGCAATAGTTGTGGCTATAAATGCTATCATTTTGATAAATTCTTACAGGGCACACACAGTTCTAATACTGTCTATTGAATTTGCACATTGCATAGGAATTGAAATAATACATATATCGTTAAGATGCAGCTATTTAGATAGTTCTACTCTATAAAAATAAGACTATCCTGTATCATCTTTAACTTCTTACGTCATCGGAGTTGTACTAAAATTATTCTAAAAAGAAAATTTCTAAAACAAACAAACAAAAATAAGCCAAAGTTAATATTGTAAAAAGCATAGGTAGTAAACTCTTGACAAGTCCAGATTTTTTATAAGGTTAATAGCTAGTGCACATCTTAGATGTATGAAAATGTCTATTTCCATGGAAATACAAGTCAAATAAAATTCTTTATCTAGTGCAATTGGAAAAGAAATTTTCTGCCAATGTGTAGAAAGTTTCTCACAACTTCCACACCAGCAGATGTCTTCCATCAGTGATATTGGCTTCCCAGGCTATGGGTTTTGTCCTTCTTCAGATCCTTTCTGCTTGATTTGTTGGTAATTGTGCAAGTGATCCTTTTTTACTCTCAGGCATTCTTATTCTAAAAGTACATGCTGGAAATCGTTTGCTCCACGTACATCCTGTGTGCTTTTCAATGTTTATCTGATGCCCCAAGAGTGCAATCATATTTATGGTCGGAGGAAAAAGATAACCAGGGATGAATGAACTGCCCACAGGAACAGCCTTAACTGACTACACTCCAAAATTGGGCGTTTCAGTTCTATTTAAAATCAGATGAGAAGCAGGCAGGCATTAGTGTGATAAATACAGAAAGGAAGCACTGCTCTCAGGAAATTGGGGCATAAGCTCAAGATAAGAATCTTCCATTCCCAGTTCTTCTACTGGCCAGGCTTATCGCCTTCTGATTTGGAAAAACAGAGGCATAGAATGTCCTGAACTAGGAGGGACCCACAGGGATTGTTGATCCAGCTCTTGAGCCTGTGCAGCAAGCCCCAGGAGTCACACCCTGTGCCTGGGAGGGTTGTCCAAACATTTCTTGAGCTCTGTCAGGGTTGGTGCTGTGACCACTGCCCTGGAGAGCCTTTTCCAGTGCCCAGCCATTCTCTGGGTAAAAAATCTTTACTAATATCTAAACTACCTCTCTTCTGACAGAGCTTCATGCCATTACAGTTCTTTGCCATTCATACAAATGAGGATCTCTATCTTAAAACTCCTTTAGATTTATTTAATTAAGTAAAAATCCTAAAGCTGCATATGAGAAAGATACATTATTATCATGTATGTTATTTTAAACCTCGAGCCTCGAGTGTGGTGGAATCCTAAATAGGAATTTCTTGGTTCTATACAGAAATGCACAGCACATTGAAGGCCTAAAATCTTCTTTCAGAAAGTTTATCAGGATTATATCAATGCAATGAATGATGAACACAAAACATTGTGCACAAGGTCCTAGTCATCATCTGGCTCCAAGATCAAATCTCTCTCACTAAAATAGTAATGAATGAGAACAGTTTCTTGTCCACACACCCTCAGAAAACGAAGTGCATGCAGTGCCTTTAAACTGTACAATGCTGGTGGAGTGACAGATCTTGAAAGCCCATCTGCCCCAGTATTTCAGCTCCTGACACTTTTGTTTTGTGGGAGTCTATTCATAAATTTTTATTTGCTGACGCTTTTCATCATAAATGTTTAAAAGTAAAAGTGCATAATCATTTTCCCTCAAAAAAAGCCCGATCGAAACCTCACTGAAGTCAATGGGAGCTTTTCTTCCTTTGACATCAATAGGCTTTGGATCAGATCCATACAATGCAATTTAGTACAGCAGTTAAACATGTGCTAAAGTTCCATGGACTACAGAGAGGCTTTAGACATACTCTCAACAAATGCCCTCAATATCCAGCTGTCGTGGGAAGAGAGCATTTGTTTGGTGGTTTTGGGAAGGAAGGATGAAGGCAAGAAGTAGAGGATAATTGAAGTTGATAGTGTATCATAAAAACTTTTAATTAAAAACTAGAGAGTTTCTTACAGTGTTCAAAAAATATGAGAAGGTCACAGATATAAGTGGAAGGTTTATAAACTGCAGAGCATCTTATTTTTAAATCTTATTTTAACATAAGACCTGTTTCTCTTAAAAAAAAATACACAGGAGTGTTCTGGAACTGATGTTTGGTTCTGTGCCCATATAATATGCCCAGGGATCTTAGAGTGCAGAATACAAACTATCAGCCTGAGTAAATTTTTGGAAGTGGACATGACAGGGTAAATGTGTAATAGAACACTAGGAGCTGGATGCTGTTTTGTACAATACAACTTAAGCATATTTGTAAATAAAATTCCTTTAAGTGCTTAAAAAACATCTAACTAGATAGTAAAGGCATAATCCTTAAAATCTCTTTTGTTGTGGTCTGAGCTGTCATAGTTGTTTTTTGGGGTTTTTTTGCAGCCATGCCTTACCTGGTCATTATCTCTTTGTAAAAAAATCACGAAGCATGGAGGGATAATTATTACATAGTAAGTGTCAGGGCCAAAACTGTAAATCCCCAAGACTCACAGATGCACCATCAGAGTGGGAGCTGGGTACACTCAGTCCCTGGATGATTTGGATGTCCATTCTGACTACCCAACACATCAGAAGTAGGTGCTCAGGTGGGCTTTCCAGTGGAAAACACTGATGCTTAAATTGTGTTTTTACTGCATCACTGTTGCTGAAGAGAACTTCCAACCTTTCCTGTAACCTGTGCACACTGCAGATTTTTCATCTTTATATGATATTCCAGTGGTCACTTGGCTTATTCACTACAGGAATTTAAGTTCTTTGGGATTTTAAACTTGCTTTTTCACTGCTTGGGTTTATAATGTTGAGTGATCTCATTTATAAAAAGGTTATGTGAGAAGGGAAATTGCTATTGTTTAGACACAAATGCACCAGAGAGGCAGAAAAGTAAAACGTTGAAAAATACAACAAAGAGGGGTTGTTTTGAAGTATCTAATAAACTGGTGTTTATTACAGTTAAAACTCAAGAAATTTAATTCTGTTTCATTCCCTTATTATTTTAATTAAAGAAATCTCAATCTATCCCTGGAAATCCCAAGCAGGAAAAAAGTAATCAAACTTTTCTACAGACAACTTTAAAGTAAAGTGGGGAAAAAAACCACTAACCTTTTATGAAGACTTAAAAAAGGGAAAGATTAAAAAATATGTGATCAATAACAAAAAGGGTCTTCTGTGAGTCTTGCATCACTTCTGCCTTTAACACAAAGGCACATTAATGAGTACACAAGCATGAACAAAAATATTATGGGCTGTATTTGCCTTCCACCTAGGCCATGGAAAATTAAAGAAAAGCATGTGATTCCAAGCTAGTTATTTCTAAACCTGAAAATAGAACTTTAAAAGTGCTTCTTTCACTTCTACAGCACCTCCTTTTAATTGGTATTTTTCTTACTTTTTTTTCCCTCAAAATCATTGGATCTTACATTGAGATCAATGTTAGGAGAACAAGGAGACAATCCAGACAGTAAGAAAAGACTGCTCTGGAAATTTGAAACCTAATTCCTACTGAAACGGGGGAAAAAATGCCTCTTGACAGTTTATTAGCTCCATGAAAAGGTATCAAGGGTCACCAACTCTTCCTGTTCTGCTAAAATATTTATAAGAGAGTTCTGGAGAGATGTGCTCACATGATAAGTTTTTGGATTATTCCTGAAGGTGCCTGTGGCAAAGGACCTTTTTGCCCTGTTGAGGTTTAACCCCAGCCAGCCCAGCCCCACAAAGCTGCTCACTCAATTCCCTCAACACTGAGGTGGGGGAGAGAATTTCAAGGGTAAAAGTGAGAAAAGCCATGGTTTGAGGTACAGTTTAATAGGAAAAGCAAAACTGTGCACAAGCAAAGCAAATCAAGAACTTCACTGCCCATTTCCCATGGGCAGTGGGTGTTCAGCCACTCCCAGGAAAACGGGGCTCCATCAAATGCAACAGTGACTTGGGAAGGCAAATGCCATCTGTAAGAATGCCCCCCTGCTCCTCTTCCTCCCTGTCCCTTTCTTTATTTTCTCCCAAGATTTATGAGCTGCACATGACCCCGCATGGTGTGGGATATCCCTGGGTTCAGTTGGGATCAGCTGTTCCAGCTGTGTCCCCTCCCATCCCCCTGGCTGTTGGGATGGGATGAGGAGCAGGAAAGGCCATGATTCTGTGTAAGCTCTGCCCAGCAATAATGAAAACACCACTGTATGATCAACAGCATTTCAGCACAAATCCAAACCAGAATGGCTGCTGCAAAGAAAATTAACTCTACATCAGCCAAAACCAGCACAGCCCCTACTTATCCCTAGATCTAATAGAAACACTGGGAATGTCATTTTCCCTTCCAGTGTCCTCAGTCTCTAAACACAGTCTAGAACCTTTGGGATTTTTCCCAGTTTTATCACAGGGTTTGGAAATGCTGTGCTTTCTCCCAGGACTTTTCAAACAGAATGTGTATTATCTGTGCAGTATGTAGTAAAAAGACTATTTCTTTCAGACTTTGATGAAGGCAGTTGATGGGAAGAAAAATGCAAGGATAAACCATTGATACAGAGGGCTATGCAGCACCCTGACACAGTCTTCTTCTTCAAAAGTAATAAATATTCATTAGCCATTAGTGAAATGCCTTCACAATCTAGTCTGCTTTTTTTTTCTCTCCTTTTTGCAAAGCTATAGTAAAAAGACTCAGAATGTAATTTAGCTTATTAATATTCTTTATTTGTATTACAGTAGTAATCAAGGCCCAGTAATCACCCACTCTTACTATGTTCTGACAAATGACCTTTATTTGGCTGCCACTGTAGAATATATCTGAAGCTGAGAGCAGCAGATGACCTAATACAGCTTCAGAACAGGTACATGTGGGAGCTGCTGCAAACTCATCCTTTCTCTGGAAGGGGAGCTCAGCACTGATGATGAGAATGGAGGACACCAATTTCAGTTATAGAAACTATTTAAAGTCCCCTGTCACCTCCTTTTTTTTTTTTTTTTTTTTTTTTTGCTCTGCACTGTGATAATAACCACATTTTTGCAGGAGATTATCCCTAAATACAAGTCTGTCTATCCTAAAAGCAGAGGAGGTCAGATTCATGGATATTCACTTTGCCTGAAGAGTCTTTCACCCCAAGTTACTGCAAATTATGCCAAGCAGTGACTTAACCTCTGTTCCCCAGAGCTTAGACCACTGCCTGAAACTCTCAGTTACTGTGTTTTTTCTTCCTCCACTTCTACTTGCTCTTTTCTCATTTCTCCTCTCCCACATCCTACTGAACAACAAAAAATTCTATGGAGATTAATTAAGTGTTTTCTGTGCTTTTTAAAATTGTTGTTATTGCTGAGAAACTGAGCAGAGGCCTGAGGAAGTATATGGGCTGGTGGCTGAGGCAGGAAAACAGATTTAAAGGGACTCAATCGAGTTTCTGGCTAACTGGAAATTTCCTAAGTGTCACCGCTCATTAATTGTATTCTGTCCTTTTTTGCTCTTTGTTAAATGAATATTGGGGAATGTCTTTCTTCCCAAAAGTTTCTTCATTGATTTATAATGAGATTTATTATCTTTTCAGTTGTGGTTATTGTTTATTATCTCTCCTGGAATTAGGTAGGCAAGTTAAAGTCCCCAGTAAGGAAAACAAAGTGGTTGGGGAAGATCATAATTCAAATCATGTGAATGTGCTTATTCAACTGGACGAGGCTTTGAGAATCTACTATATCAAAATTTGTATTAAATTATCCATGAGTCTCATCATTGAATAATTCTGATCTTGCTGATGTGTAACTTAAAACTTAAAAACGCATAAAGCTTATTCCAAATATGTAGAAAGGTTCCACATAAGTGGAACAGAGAAAGATTGGTTTCTGGAAACACAAACAAGAAGGGTGTTCAGCTCTCCCAGTATGGAGGTTTGATGCCATTTAAGATGCCCTGAGGTGATTCAGTTTAGTCTCCAGCTGTCACCTCCCAAATACACTGTGCAGTTCAGCTCACCTAAAACCAGACACACTAAGGTCGGTCAGATGAATATTTAATTTTCTAGGCTGTCATATTGCCTTGATCTGTTCCAAAAGTGATGCAAACTTAGCATCATTTGACCCACCTTAGCAACATTTGGAGAGCAACATGCAGGTACTTGCTTTAACCTGGAGATGGATTTCACCCCAAATGTTGGAACAGATATATTTCAAGTATGAAGGGCTTAAAAATGGCTCCTGTCATAGAGAGGAGCTCACCAACAAATTTGATTCTGCTCCAACATGTCCTGTCCCTTCCAGTGACTCGAATCAAACTCGAGTTTATAATGGTATCTGAAGCCAGGTGAGTTTCCAATAGCTCTAGGCTTGCTCACGTCATGCTGCTCTGCTAATTGCTTAAGCAGCTGTACTTTTATATCTTCCATCCTTTCTAAAAAAGGTAATCTAATTGAACTGGGATTTTTACACAAAGAAACTAAGAAAACAAGAAACTTCATTTTCAGAGAGGAGTAGACAGGTGCAGGAACAAGAGACAACAGTAAACACATAAACAAAAGTCTCTTCTACCATATTGGAATGATAAAGAGTAAGAAAAAAACCCACTGATCCTGGCATAAGGAGCAAGGTTGTGATTAACCATTGAATTATTCATTGCTACTCTTGTTATGTAGAGATTATGTGAAGGTTAAGTAAAAGCAGAAGAAATAAAAAGCATAATTGATTCAATATAAAATATTTGATGGAATAAAGTGATTAAATGTTATTTTGGTAAGTCGTATGTATTGTTCATGGCAGGAGTCCTCAAATTTCAGTCCAAATTTAAGATGGACTTTGAATTATGAGACTGTGGAAGTTTAGAATGAACTCAGAGAGAAGCTCTGACACTCAGGCTCCTGCACCCTCTCATAGCTGACATTAATCAACAGCACTCAAGATTTGCCACAAATCCCATGGCTATGAACACTAATTGAACACCGTTTATAGCTAAAATAAAATATATTTTCAAATCTTTTTTTTTTTTTCTATAGCACCTAGAGCCCTTAAAACAAAAGAATATGTCTGATGGAAATAAGGAGAAAAACTTACTATACAGCCTAAAGGAAACTCCCTGTTTCTGGGTGTTTGTTGTAGTTGTCTACTGGGCTTGATGCATTGCTGAATTTTTCAACTACGTTGCATAGCACCACTGATTTCAGTAGCTTTACTGCAGCGTGTTTCTAGTGTAAAATGGCAAATCAATTTGCCTATACAATATGCCTAAGTTGCATATTCTTCTTTACGCCTCAAACTGGGTACACTTCAATTATTACTGTTTATATTATTTTAGACAGACAATAATAATGTAAATATGTTCCTTGTCAAAAATCAGAAAAAAAAAAAATAAAAATCAAAAGATGGGGCAAGTAGATTCTGCAACCTAGCCCCTAAAACTGACCTTTTTCAGGGCTAACTCTTTTCCAGGTCATCTGTATATCATGTCAAAATCTTTAAAAGTTTCTAATATACCTAATATAATGCTTATTATCTCTTGCTGGCTTTGGCAGTAAGGATCATTTTTAGGTGGGAGGGGTGGTTTTGTGGCTTTGGGGATTTTTTTTTTTCAATTTTGTTTATTTTTTGTGTGTTATTATCTTGACTCATTACAAGTTGGAAGAGACAGTAAGGGAATGTGAGTTCAACAGTCAGAATCTGTTCAGATTGCACTTGGACAGTAAAGTACCTGTTCCTGCAAATTGACTAGATTAAGGGCTCAATTTCCATTTTAACCAAGAACATGGAGTATTTATTCGTGGAAATACCCTTTGGCTTATCAGAAAGAAGGTTAACAGGTGGCTTGATCTGAGAGTACCTAAAGAGTGGCTAGAAGAGAGCTCTTTAATCAAGTGGCCAGACACAAGCCAAGATCCAACAGCTAGAAATTGAAGATAAAATTAAACAGGAAATAAATGCTGATTTTTATTCTGGAGGGTAATTAGCTGTTATTTGCTGTTGGTTATTAGATTACAGGAAGAAGTGTTTGATACAGGAATACAAGACTGTTGAAGTTGGAAAAAGCCTTTGGAAAACATCTTGTCCAACACCCTTGCTCAAAAAGAGTCTTTTGCAGCAGCTTGTTCAGGGCTAAATCCAGGTGGGATTTGAATATCCCCAAGGACAGAGACTTGCAACATGGGCAATCTATTTGGTATTTGACTGCCCATATAAAAACCTCGATATTCCTAAATTTACATGGAATATTCTCTATTTGAATTTTTCGTCTCTGCCTGTTGCCCTGAGCACCACTGAGAAAGGTCCAGCTCTGTCTTCCCTACTCTCACATATTTGTACACATTGGCAAGATGCCTCTAAACCTTCTCTTTCCAACTGAGGTCCTCTCACCGTCTCTTCATTTGCATCACTTCAAATTTTGCCATCAAGAATGAAGGTCTCTCCACTAATCTCTCCTTAGCACTGGGATGAGCTCTAGTTCAACCAAAAATATCAAGTTTAAATGCATGGGTTATAAAGGGATATTTGTCATGTAGGAAGTCAGATAATCAGAGTAACACATTTTACCATTAAAATCTTCAGACTAACACCTTTGTCTTTCAAAAAGAACAACCTTCATTGAAGGTACAGATGAGTTTTCTTTCTGCCTCCAAGAATTGTAATTTTCAGTCATCAGAATAGAATTATAAAACCTGAAAAATTTTCTGAATAAAAAAATCCCACACAATCTTTTTTGACCAATTATTTAAAGACCTGTTGGGCTGTGGTGCACCCACAGTGTTCTCCTGGTCTACAGGCACTTGAGAATGTTGTTACAGCACTTGTTTCCCTCCTGGAGACAATGGCATTTTGTATTTAGTGGATCAGCAAAAAGGCAGTGACACGGCAGGAAACCCAAGACAATTATTGCCTTTACCACCCTTTAGCAATGTGGCTGCAGCAGGGCTGAACAGCTTGAGATGCTTTACCAAATTATTTTCAAAATGTGGATATTTTTTTGACATGACTTATTTCTTTGCTTGAATAGATCTATCACTTTTCTTGGCACAGGGTTAATGCTGTTACATTTCTGATCCTCTGAAGGGAATTTTTGTGAGGTTTTTTTTTAAGCCTTTCATTGGAAATCAATTTCTAGATTTAATCATCAGTACACTTTTGCTTAATCTGTTACCTACCCCTCAAACATTGTATTCCTCTGAAAAATGGCCTGAGATGAATACAGGAACTGGATCACAGAGCTGTTTGCATAAATCTGCTTCAAATAGATAGAAATTGGGACACGGAGTGGGATAAACTCTTTGGATGGTGTTTAAGTGGAGCTCTCTGGATGTGGAAAGGTGGACACCATTCCAAAGAAGGCCATGCACAGATGAAGTCTGGCTCTTCCTTACCCAGCTAATGCACCAACTTCTCAGCTTTTTCCAATGGGTGGTGAAACCACCTGAGGGGTCTGGGTGCTCCAGGGCTCTCCTAAATGGGGACACAGCCCAGATACAAGAGTTCAAGGAGCAGCAGGATGTGCTGGTTCCCATAGTCCTTATGGTGCTCAGGCATTCTCTGGCTCTGGATGTTCTCTGACTCTGGATATTCTCTGGCTCTGGATATTCTCTGGCTCTGGATATTCTCTGGCTCTGGATATTCTCTGACTCTGGATATTCTCTGGCTCTGGATATTCTCTGACTCTGGATATTCTCTGGCTCTGAATGTTCTCTGGCTCTGGATATTCTCTGACTCTGGATATTCTCTGACTCTGGATATTCTCTGGCTCTGGATGTTCTCTGGCTCTGGATATTCTCTGACTCTGGATATTCTCTGACTCTGGATATTCTCTGGCTCTGGATGTTCTCTGGCTCTGGATATTCTCTGGCTCTGGATATTGTCTGACTCTGGATATTCTCTGGCTCTGGATGTTCTCTGGCTCTGGATATTCTCTGGCTCTGGATGTTCTCTGGCTCTGGATATTCTCTGTCTGTCTCCAGGCTCACTCTTCTTGGCAGCTGGCTGCATTTCTCCCTGTAGCTTTGAGTTATCCCAGTGTAAAGGGGTCTCGAGGGCCTTTGTCTTTGCACTGCTAGAAATTAACACATTGGGGAATGAATTACACCTCCCGCCAGCTAAATAAAAACACAGACTGATCTGAGAAAGTAATTTATTGATCTTTCGTCTGTTAAAGTAGATTTCAGGGTGCAAAACACTAACTCAGCCAAATCAATATCCCTTTCACTACCAAGCTGACTTTAAGACTGTGGGGGTATTCTGAAGACTGGAGTTTAATTTCAAGGCATGCTCCTCAGACATCAGCTTAGTCAAAGCTACAGGACAAATTTGGGGTAAGCAAGGAGGGAACTTCTAACAGTGATGGGTGGATCTTCCACAGCCAATTCACTGGGATCTCAATGACATGTAAAGGCAGAGAAAGGTATGTTGTTGAAAATTAAAATTGCTTCTAAGTACGAAGCAGTTTTAAATCCCTTATTAAAGAGTATACTTGCAAATTCTGGCTTAGAAACTTCTCCTTATCTGAGTCTTCGACTGCTGTATATCAACATAGCTTTACTGAATTTAGTGGTGTCTCATTGGGAATCTGGCCCTGGTTTTGATAGCAAATTCTAAACATATCTGTGTATAAAATTTCAGACAGATATTAATTTATGCAAATTTTGCATATTAAAATATCATTTTATAGGAATACTTTTAAAATCTTTTACAAATAATTTTAAAAGCATTATTTGAGCTGTTGCAAGGGACTGTTGGTTATCAGCTGTGATTCATATCTCACAGTGATGAGCAAGACTGTAAAATGTGAAGTAATACTGCAGTATTCAGCTGGAAAGCAGTCCAACTACAAGTGAGAGGATGCAAGAAATAAGTTGTTGCAGTGTTTTCTTCCCCAGCAAATTTTCGTACTATGCCTGAAAGAATTAAGAAGAGGAATCTAATCATCCTTTCTGTGTTATTCTTTCCTACTTCATGATTTAAAAATTCTCTGCTTTTTCTGTTTTGTTTTTTTTTTTTTCTCTCTTCTTCCCTGCAAGGAAAATTTAATGAGGCATATTTGCTTGTTTCCATGGTATTTCAAAGAAAGATTACTAGCTGAAAGCAAAGAAATATATAGAATAAAACAGAGAATGAATGTCTTGTCTTTAGTAACACATATAAACCTTACTTTCAGAATTAATTATATAGAAATACTTTCTCTGTACTTGTAATAAGTGAAGATGTGCCAGTATTTTTTTTTTCACTTTGCTGTAAGGTCTGATGTCATACAGAAAAAATTATTTGCTAGCCAGTTAGCTCTATTCTTTGGTGAGTTAGACATAGGCATGTAGGGCTTTAAAGAGCTTTTAAAAACAGCCTTTGCTATTTGAAATATTTCATAACTAAGTGACAAACAGTATTCTCTTTGCACTATCCACACAGCACAAAGCTATATTATAGAGATTTAATTTATTTATTGATGAAATCCAAATTTATATCTGTGAATAACACCTGGCCAAGAAGGATAAGAGCATCCTTGGGCACCTCCTAAGCAGACCCACAACCATAATTGCTCGTGTACCCTCTAAATTCCATGTCTGGTATAACAGTATTTGCACAAATGCAGACAGGAAAATGCAGTTATCATCAAATCCAGCTTTATTAAAATCTCTTGCTCATGGTCAGAAAAGAGATTATCCATTATTCTTATGCTGTTAATTATTTGTTTAATTTTTAAAGATCTTGAAAGCTCAAAGGATGGATAGGATCTTACCCTGTTGCCCTTGAAGTCAGTGCAAAAATACCTATTAATTTCAGAGGTCCAAATTCAAAGACACATAAAAAACGGAAATTAATACAGATTACACCAACAGAACTTGAAGGAAGAATTACATTTATGGCAACACCTAATGAAAAATATAGACAGGTGATGTATGAATAAAAGTGAGGTTCTCGGGGAGCTTATGACCTGCATAACCATGAGCAAGCCACTAAAGATTGGATCTGTCACTTAAAATGACACACCTGAGATAGGAGTTCCACCTTTCTCTCTGGTCAACAGCAGAAGATCAGCAACTTCAGAGGACACCTGAATGCTCCCGAGACAAGAACCTGCCTCATGACCAGGAGTTTCATTTCGGTGCCTAAAGCTAGATGGGATGAACCAGGAAGAGCAAATACACAAAATAAATAGTAGTAGCAGTTGGGACAAAACTGCTGAGGGCTTTGCAAATCCTCTTGGAACCTAATGTGCTTTATTTCTTACCTTCAAATCGAGCTGGAGTTACCACAGTGTCTCCAGATATTTGTTAATACAACGTGCTTTGTTAGCACAACGCAAAGAAAACCCATCTATTCAAAGGAGGTGGTTTGTGGGTTTTGGGTTGTTTTTTGTTTTTTTTTTTTTTTTTTATTTCATTGCAATGCTAGGAGTAGCATTTTCCAAAGCTCTGGTCTATTGTTTGAGGTCTTGTTAAAGCTCTTCAAACTCTCTTTGAGCTACACGAAGTCACCCTCGCGGGTCCTTTCTTTGTTTGGGTTTCAGTGGGGGCTCCGCCTGTCTTTGTGTTGATCCTGGCTTCAAACATTAATTATCCAATTACAATAGAAAATGTTAATTCCACTCAGTCACTGCTGATCAACTAGATCTAATCCTTAAAAATTTTAATAGAATCACTGTGAATCAGACAAGAACAGTTTTCTGCAAATTCAGTTGGAGGGTATGCTTATGCTAATAAAAAGCCATAGGTCATAATATTGCTTGCCAAAGTATCTGATTTTGCAGAGTATTGTTATTTCAATATTATCAAATTAAAAAATAAGGACCATCTGCTCAGCATTTTAATGAAAGCGTACACATATTTCTTCCTACCTATGTTTAAAAAATAGTCACTTCATCTGCCATTTGCCCATTTCCACAACCTTATAAAAATATATTTTTTCCTTAATTCCAATTTTACCTAACAGACAAGCAGGAATGATTATCTTCATTTTATAGGTGGGAAATTATTGCCCACAAAACTATAAGTTACAGAGGTTTTCCAGTACAGAAAATTGGTCTCTCTATTCCTCTATACTGCTTCACAGCTCGGGTTTAAATCAACTCCAACAATTAACCTAATTAATCTAAAATTTAGAACTTGAGCATAAACAGACATTGTGAAGTAAAAGACAAAGAAGATAATATGCTATTTTTGCCTTCTCCACGTTTTCTAAGTAACATTTCCTTATTTTTTAAGGAAAAAAATCTCTGTTCAACTAAAGTGTTAAAATATTATCCTACATATACTTCCAGCAAGCAACTTCTCGGCATGGGTTAGGCTCTACTTGGAAAACTATTGTCATCCAGGAGACAACCTGTAGTTTTAAATGACTAGGCTGTCAGTTCTTTAGCTCTCTGCACTTGCTTTTTCTGCTTTAGTGAATAGTAACAATTACACGACAAACAGCATGTTATTTCCAACTGTGGGTTTTTGACAGAAATCTTTGTGATACAAATATTGCAAACTTCCATTCATTTGCACGATTAAATTCTATGCAGATTTTTAAAGCCTTAAGAAGATTTTAATAAAGCTCATAGTCTTCAGAATTTGGAAGAAAAGAGGGGAATCTTTTTAAAAGTACATTTATTAAAATGGAATGCTTTAAACAGTGCAGATTTGGGTTTGGTTTTTGTTGGTTTTTTTTAACTAGTTTTGCTAGATTTGTGTTGAGATTTGTAAACAGTATATTTCATACCCTGGAAAGGGTATTGTCAGCAATAAGGATTAAATATTAAACAATTCTACCCCAGAAAACATTTATAAATCACTTTTTCTCTGAATTTAACAATGAGCATGCAACATTATATCTAGTAAATAAACATGGAAATATTATAATTGAGTAAAGCTTGAATGTGATTCATGACAGCTGCCAGAAGCCACAGACCCTACTCCGATTTGGCAGGAAGCACTTTAAAAAATTCACCATGAGCATTTAATTTTTGAAGGACAAGCAGGGACTTAAATCATTCATCAGTGTCAGGCTTGAAAGATGTGCACTTGGATTCCTTTGCTCCCCGTTCTGCCTCCTCTCCCAAGTGGAACACGAGATGCTCTTCAGGTGTCACTTTCTCCCAGCCCCTGAGAGAGCAGCAGCAGCTCCATCGGAGTCCCCATCAGCCCGGGGTGCCACTCCCGGGATGTCCGTCCCTCCCCAGCCTTTGGTGACATCCTAATTACCCTCTGCGAGGGCTGGGCGTGAGCACAACTGAGCAACGAGGCTGCTCTGGGGATTCTGGGGAGGTTTTGTGTTTTGACAATGGAAAAACTGTGCTCTTAGCGTGGGGTTGTGCCCCCCAACCCATGAAGAATTCCAAACTCTAAATTAGTTTTGTAACCCTGCTCATTTTTTATCTGCCCATATTTCTCTCACTGTGCAGTCACTCCAGATGAGAATTCATCCCTTATTTTTTTTTTTAATAATATATTTCCTTTCATTTCCAAAGTCCTTTTGAACAGTCTTCACACTCATGACAAAGTCTGCAGCTGTGTTTTTTAAGAAATGAAGTCTTTTCATTTGTGTTCTTTATGCAATACAATTAAAGAATGTAACAACAAGCAAAATGCATTTTTGATCAGGGTTAGACTCCTTATTAATTTTTTTCTTTTTTTTTTTTTTTCATTTATAGATACATTTTAACCAATGACGAGAACTTCCTATATCTGTTGAGGCTATTTGATTTCCACGAAAAAATTTTAACTGAATC
Source organism: Acridotheres tristis (assembly GCA_037013685.1). NCBI lineage: Eukaryota > Metazoa > Chordata > Aves > Passeriformes > Sturnidae > Acridotheres > Acridotheres tristis. Next base: position 4,919,646 of record CM072885.1, read on the forward strand.
CTGTTTTTTTCCATATATACTCTTACATCCACATATACCTGATATATTTTATAGCATCTGCACACTAATTAATGGTCTTATTTGAAATAAAGCATTTGCTATCCTGACCACCTTTAGTGATGGTTTCCTAGCAACCAAACCACCTCAAATGTTGACCCTTATAAGATATTCTTTAACATTCAAGAGGTTAATTTTTGTATGCTTTCTAAAACAAAAATAATTCCTTTACATATATATTACTCAGTTTCTGTAAAATGTCTTTATTAATTTTTTCAATGTGTTTTTAAGAATAAAATGATAGATTCAGAAAAATATTTCAAAATTCAACAACTCAATTATAAAAATAAAAAGAAGCTGTTGCGCTCTGAAAAAAAGCTATTTCAATTGCTATTTTCTTTATTCCAGTTTCCATTTAAAAATAATTATATGATGGCATCTCAATAAAATTCCAAGGTTTTAGTAAAAAAAAAAAATCCCTTCAAATTGAAATTTATGTTCCCACCACAAAAGTTATTTCATTCTGGGTTGGAACTGAAATATTTCAACACCATCTTAATTGTCATTATGCTTAAAGCTGAAACAACAATATTTTGGCTGCCTAGAATTTTTAGATTATGGATGTCATTTTCCCCCGTTTATTTCTGTTTTGCCAATTCTTTTCTTACTGGAAATCTTTAGTAAAACTCAAATAATTATAAAAACTCTTTTTTTAGAATTTTTGTTTTCTCCTCAGAAGAAATAACAGAAAAAGAGGAGGAAAGACAGAGAAAGAAGAAGGGGAAAAATAAAGATGAAAAGGAATATGAAAAATGTCTTAGTCCTAAATTGTATTCAGAAAATTGAAATAGTTTCGAGGTTGTTTGGGTTTTTGGTTTTTTTTTTTTTTAATAAGTTTAGTTATAATCAGACTGTTATTTCTAATGTTTCCACTGTAATTAAAAATTTTATTACCTTTAAAACATTGGCTAAAACACTCAGGAATCTGTCTGGGACACATGTACTCAGGTAATGTTATTTTACCTATCTGGGGCCAGGATCATGTATAGACATAAGTAAAATAGATTTTTGAGAGATCCTTGCATTGCAACTCCCAATATGTTTGTTTCTTACCTCATCAGTGCTGTGGGGGAAATTTATTAGCACACATTTACTGAATTCTGAAGCAATCATTGAGTCATATCACATGATTTCATTCAAAATGTCATTCAAACTGCCATAGTAAATAGGGAAGAGGGGTCATTTCAGTGGAAACTAAAAAAATGAGTAGCCCCTTTTGTAGTAAACAAATTTTGTCCATTTAATTTCCCTGTCAATGGAAAAACATCGACCAGCTCTAGTTTGATATCAGCAGAATGGCTTTCTCAAACATTATAATTCCTTATCCATCATTGCAAATATTTTCTGTTATTTGTATGGGTTCAGATTCTTAGTCCATTATTATTCACAATTATTTTCATCAAAATTGCTGCTTGAAGGTTAGCCTGCTTACAGTGGCTGCCCCCCCACCCCCTTTTTATAGTGTTTACTTTCTATTACTAATGACTGTGCCCCTACTTAGGCAATGATAACAACACAGTAAAAATCATCTTCCAAAGAGCTCCCACTTCAAACCAGCAGAAAAAGGGGTACTTAGCTCTGATTAAAGAAAATCTCTCTGCTTTCATAGGCTCAAGTGAGCTCCTGCATAAAGCTTTTTGATAACTTCACAGGAAGAGCAGGACATGATGTATATCTCCCACCTGGGAGGCTGAAGTGCAAAACTTGTGGTGTGCTTGAACCAAGCAGGGTCCAAGGAAACTGTGGGGCAGGGCAGGAATGATTCCCCATTGATCCAAATCCCAGAGTGGTCCTGTCCAAAAAACTGCCTCACTGAGAACTTAAAACCTGAAATCTGCATGTGCCTGTAGAGCTCCTAAAGGCTCTGACTGCCAAGAGATGGGGCAGGTACCAGTAAGGACGATCTAGAATGATTATTTTGGAAAAGACCTTTAAAATCATTAACTCAAACCATGAGGTCAGCACTGCCAAGGTTACCACTGAACCATGTTCCTAAGTGTCACACCTACATGTATTTTACATGTTTAATTGCCTGGACCCCATTCTCCCAGTGTCACTGATTGTTAATTCTTCCTTCTTTCATTAAAAAAAAAAAACAAAAACAACTTTCTCTGGGTTTATACTGCAGGTCTCTTGATATTGGGTTCAGTCCTGTTCATAAGACAACTCCCTGTGCTCTCACATGTAGAGGCTCCACCTAGAGAGTTCTAGTCAATGAGAGAATTCAGGTGCCTTACTTTATCTCTGTATTTCTGGGTGTTTTTGTGAACTCTCTGGTATTGTGCCTATCTGTGATTCTTTTGCATTTATATCTCTAGCAAAAGGACACAGAAAGCATTAGACATTTCAAATTTTAATTAGTGGAAATACACTTATGATGCATAATCGGACTGCTGGGTAAAATTAAATAAATGGACCTTATTTGGAGACAGAGCAGAGATCAAGAGATCAAACAACCAGATTAGACTAGAAAAACATCCATCAATTGTAAGTTACTAAAATTAGCTTTGTCAAATGTCAATATGAAGCTTTTTTCCCTTGAGATCCAGTGCTAGAGCAACAGACTTCTAAGATTAATAATCTTTGAACACTTTTGTTCTTATTGTTGGATACATTTTTAGTTGATTGTTTTATACATTAACAAGAGTTTAATTCCAGCAAATTTTTCTGTAAACCAGGTGCTGTTTATTGCTTTGCCTTCCTTTCCCAAGCTGCTGTTGATGTCACAGTCAACGGGAAATATTAGTTTAAAAAGCTAAAACCTTCATCAAATAACTGTGGGTAAGACACCAGAACTTTGCCGAGTACCTCCAAGTGCATCCATTCATTGGCTCACACTCTTGACTCTTACTGTAGAGATCCATATTTATGCATGTTCCCTGTTTTCTTATTTAGAAATCTATAAATTATATCCATATCTGTCAGTCGAACAAATGTTTTAGCCGATACACCAAAGGGAAATTTGACCATTAGGAATTTAATGGTGAGTAGATATTGAAATGCACAGCAAGGAATACATTAACCATTTCTTTTTAATATTGACAACTGTTTTAAGCAACATACAGAGTTACATCTGAAAGGAAGAAATTGATATCTTCCTTTGTAATCACAAACTATTCACAAAGAAATACAAAATTAGGAAACTAAAGGCACCAGTGGTTACCTCTGCAATTGACTGCATCATTTTGAGATCTTTCACGTTAACATATTCCCAAAATCAAGTACCAGCATGCACACTAATATGCAGAAAGATCAATATTTTATCTCCTACAATGACTATAATTGCAAATCTGTGCATCTGAATATAGAATTGCTGCAGTTAAATGCCAACTAAACTAGTACCCAAGAAACCTCATATTCTTGTGAATTCCACTAGGAAAGGTTATTCCAGAAGAATCAGGTAAAGACAATTCAAAATGCTCGTTATTTTTTGAATGGTATGAATTAAAATCTTTCCCACTTTTGGACTGATATCTGATTGGAGTCATACTTAGATGAAACAGGCAAGGGTAAACACTACTGTGTCATGGGAAAAGATGTAGGATCCTACAATATATTGACTAAAATATGCCCAATTTTAAAGATATCTCAGCCCTGAATTCAGCAACATCAGTAATGAAGATGAACCCCCCGTGGTAGATTGCAACCATATCTAAAAGCAATAAACCACATGCATTCTACTTCGATTTCTATTTCTATTTTTTCATAGAAAAATGAAGGAATAACTGTTGTACACAGAGTTCTATTTTTCTGAATTAAAGCTAGAGCAGATATGCCTATGGGTAGAATAATCAGACTCTCGTGTTGCTGTGTATACCTGAAGTAGAGGGTACCAGTTAAAACCCTTGCTTAGGAAAATCCTAAATAAAATATGAGAGCTGGAAATTTAAGAGCTGGAAAAACATCCATATATAAAATACTGTTCGATATTACAAATTTAACTCCCCCCTTTCTGAAAAGCAGGGCAGGAAGACACTCCATGATGTTATGTTAAATCTAAGTATGTTTTGCAAACAATTCCCTTTGACAGCAATCTGGTTCTATCAATGCCACCCACTGTCTCACCAATATTATTATTTAATTTATCTGCTTTAATGACCTGGGCATTTTGTAGAACAAATAAATAATTAATGGCCCAAGGTGTAATAATTTAATGGGTGATGTAATGAGTGACAGCAGGTTACAGTAGTAGAGAAAGAGAGGGATGAGCTTCAGACTTAAAAATTTGCTGTGATTATCCAGTCTGAGCTTAAAAAATGAGTGGTGTGCAGGATGTGTCCTCTTTTTGCTTTTTATGAGAAAAGGCAGAATTCTGAACACTAGTTTTTCTATGTCTTTGGTTCTGAGATTTTCACAGCTATCTCATTAAAAATCTGATATTTTGCATGCACAATATAAAGAAATGCTGTATGGCTGCCAAGTTTTCAAAATATATTAAAAAAAAACCTACCAGAAGGAAACCATAGAAACTTTGCTGGGTGTAAAACAGTCAAATAAAAGTCCATAAATAACTACTGAGAAGGAAAAAAAGTCTGAATTTTTTAGACGATTTTAAAATTAAGGAGCAATTTAAGGTAATAGCGGTATACCACATTTTTAGCTGCTTTCCTTTACATTTCATCTGGTAAATGCAATTAATTTCTCTTCAAGATAACACACAAGGGCATCCACAAAGTGTTGAAACATGGAAAGTTCAGGGGGGACCTACATGGAGAAAGCAGTTCTCACTAAGGATGTGCAGTTACATTGAAGTAGTTACTCTACACCAATTCTTAATGCAGACAGTGCTCTTTAGCATAAAGGGGCTACATCTCCCTTTATGCTCCTAAGGGAATTAAATTAGGATCATGACTGTCTTAATTCCCCATGTGGTGAATGGGTAGAAAGAAGCATGTCCAGAAGGAGAGGCAGATGTGAAATGGACTGTACTGTGCTGTTAAAATGGTTTTCTCTCTCTGCTGCTTTTATAGGGAGAAAATAAACTGAACTGACTTCAAAGAAACATCCGGTCCTTAAGATGGGAAAAAAATATTTTTTTTTCACCAGGAAGACTCAATTCTGCCAAGAGGGTGGCTTGCATCTCACCTGCTATAGAAGCTGGCTTTGATACAACCCTTCTGGTACCAAGGACAATAATTTTTCATCACACTTTTTCCTGTTACTTAATGCCAGTGCAAACGGTGGTAGAGATTGCAGCTCATATTCTCCACATATAATTGCTGAATTTTGTCTTTCCTGGTGGCCTCTGCCATATGTGAGCTGTTAGGTTCCTGTCATGATAGTTGAACTGTATTTGTTTTCTGACATTAATTCTCACATATTCTTACAAGCTCCCTCAGCCTTAGAATGGGATTTATCTCACGTAGTCTAAACATCTAAGTTAGACGCTCAGTCAAAGCCAGTCATGGAAGCATCCTCTGTGCTCCAAGAGGCAGGCAGAACAAATCCTGAAATCCTACAGTACTTTAGACAGACTGTGCCTCATCTAGTCCAACCCCCTTGCCCAATGGAGTGTTAATTTTGACACTAGATAAAGTTGACTGAAATATTTTCCAGATGAGTCATGAAAATTTCCAAGAGTGGAGATTCCATAAACCCATCCAACCTGTTCTAGTGCACAGTCATTCTTTCTGCAATTCTTTTTCCCCATGTACTCAAAAATGTCTTTTTTTTTTAATTTATTTTTTTCTACATCATGTGCCACTCTCCTTTAGCATGGAGAGTTGCTTTTGTTCCAAGGGACTCTGTGAAACATCAGCACTCACATCTTGCTTTAGCAGAGTGAAGGTGATTTTCCAGTGAGCTGTGAAGGTTTTCCTTTTCTCTCCTTCACTTGGGCTAACATGACTATTGTGGTTTGTCATGAGTGTCTAGATTGTGGTTAGATGTGGAAATACAGTAATAGATGCTTTCACGCAAAGATGGAAGGTTGTGACACCAGTGTCAAACCAACTATTTCAGCATTCCCCAGCGATGCATCAAAATGTCAAAATAGTGACAGAAGTTGAAAAGCATCTCTAACAGGGGAGAACCCTGAACACACCTTCCAAAGAAAGAAAAAGGCAAGGCAGTTCAGTCATGTTCTGAAACTGAGTGTCCTCTTAATGATACAGCACAGCTTCTGGTAATCTCCAGTTTAGAAGGGCAATCAACTGGGCATGCAGTCAGAAGTAAACTGCACATTTATTTGTGGACAAATCATCAGTGGGTCCAAAACATCTGAGATAATTAACAATTATATAAGTTCTGCAAAATTGAAGAGAGTGATGGAAGTAGCAAATATTCTGGCAGAACAAAACAGATTTAAGTATCTGGAAGAGTGAAGTAGAATTAAGAATCAAGAACCAAGAACATTTGCTAAAATTTTAGTCTTCTTCTGGGATCTAAAGCATCTGCAATTTTGCTGTACTTTGTTTATACTCTGGTAGCACAGTTATGGCCCAACATGCCAGACAAAAAGCACATAATAATAATTAATCCTTGCACTACAGAATTTGCAACACAATTAACTGTGATGAGCGAAGAATTGAAGACTTGCTTTGGGGATATGTAATCTTACTTGGGACTAAAACAAGATTTGCCCCCAGTTACAGTCATTAAGACACAAAGAATCAAATAATCTCTCAAGTTTGCAGAACAGATGCAGCAATTCCAGGAACTGATCAAATATTCCTCAGTCTTATAACGCACTTCAAGCCGACTGACATTTCCCATTTCTTCTTTTAATAACTATGTGAACAGTTCAGGGCAAGAAGCTGGATTTCTTTTCTGCTAAACATTTAGATGAAAAAAGCAGCCCTGAGATGCTTATTCCCCGAGGAGATGTTTCCTACCTGGACTGCTGAGGTACCACAATGCATAGCTGAATAAACCAGGATGGCAAGCAGTGAATTCAGTTTTTTTAAGTCGCAACCCATGGCTGAAGCTGTTTTAAGCACACTTTGGGAATTCAAATCCCATAGTCTATATTTAAGCTCATATTAACTTTCAGTTTAATGAGGGTCTGAATAACACCTCTTAGCTTGACTTTGTATGCTTCACATGTCAGTATAGAAGTCAGAGAATTATTGAAGTAAAAATTAACTCAGTGTTCTTTATTCCAAAATCAAAGTTATTTTTCTGTTTTCTTTAGCTTAACATTTCCTGGAAGAAACAACCAGAACAATCTAGGAAACAATCGAGGAAAACCTGCAAAGGTAATAACTCCATTAATTAAGCCACTTTTAGTTTATTTTTTTGATGTAAGAATGCTGTTTTTTAGATAATTTCTTTATGTTGTTTTCCAATTTATTAAGGTGACAGTTATGTAAGTTAATAGCAATTAGTTCTATCAAACTTACATCATAATTGACTTAGTATGGTCAAACACTGACTTATATAACAACAGTGCAAATCAGTGCTGACGAAAATCAGGTTTAGCAAACAGTTAACACCTTCTTTTAAAATAGAATTATCACATTTTCGTTCTCTTTTTTAGCTAAGAAATGCTATTTGCATTAGGTGGTATTTGTTGGTGGTATCCCAGCCAGGATAGGAATCAAACACCCTCATTCACTCTGCAACCATCTCCCATCACCAAAAATATCAAAGGTTTATTTTAAAAGGAGGCAAAAGTGCTTTGTCTATTCACAGCCGAAAACTACTGTGAGATTAATTTTCTTCTATAAAGGTACAAAGTTCAAGTTGCTAAAATTAGCAATTGTTTCACCTGAGCCTCTTCTCTATGGTCCTATTCAAAGCAGTATTGTTTAGTGTTTCAGTGCCTGCTGCTTAAAATGCAATGTTCCCCATTTAATGTGTCAAAAAGCTTTAGCTAATTATTCTCATAGCAAGGATAATCGTACCAATTATGATTCTTTAAAAAGAATAGTGGAAACAAAGAAGTGGAGATAAGATTTAACAATGACAAGACAAACTAGGGAGGCAGGGGAATCTTAAATGTTGAAAACCTCCAATGCCCTCTTTTTTACAGTAAAAAATGAAATTACAGCTCTTTGAAAGAGACAAGTTATCACCGTGCAACCTGGGGAATTGTGGATTATTATGACAAAGTTCCTGTTGGTCTGGAATTAAGTTCATGGGTGTCCCTCCAGCCTCAAAATGTAGGGCTGTAGGATATGACATAAAGATTTAACATTTGTACTATCAACTACCTGGGATTGACAGGCAGTGGAATTTTAGATGCACAGTCCTGAAGGCAGCAGTCCAAGACCTTATTTCTCAAATCTATGGATGTTCTAGAGTCTATGAAGAGAAGAAGGTGGTTACAGGATTGATTTTGTCAAGTATCTACCTCTAGTGATTGCCTCAGGAAGGCAAGAATTCCTAAGGGACCATTCAAACCATCCAGGTTAAATCTCCTCTTTATGTGTGCATTGAATACACAGGGTTTTGCATCTGGCTGGGATGCAGGCTGGATACACCCTTTCTAAGGAAAAGTACCAAAAAGGGCAGACCTGAATCTTGGTGAGGAAGGAAACAGTAGCCAAAATGAGACCAGTGTCCCCAGCAAAGGTAAATAACCAAAAATTGGAAGATATATATATATATATATATATATATATAGATATATATATATATATATATGTCCACCTAGAGGGTGAAGAGCTCTTATTTCCCACATCAAAAAGACCACAATAGGATGTGGGACACCATCAGGAAGGAGGACTCTGTGATCCTGAAGAAAATGACTCTTTATAATGGTAGAAAATCGAGGAATAGTGAGACAGGAGACAGTGAGGAATTTTGCTCCTTCTGCTTCACTGCCAGAACAAACTGAGAATCTACTGCCTTTTCAACTCAGTCAGCAGCCTGATCCTGCAGCTATTACCTCAGGAGCAGACAGGAAGCCCCAGTGTAATGACTTTTATCACTTACTTGTGGGTATTGTTAATCACTATGAAAGTCTTTGTGACACATTTAGATTTCTCTAAATGTAGTGACAACTTTGGACAGAAAATCACAAAGCCTTGGTTCTGATCCAGATCACACAGACAGTCTGAACATACCTACTGTCACTTAAAATTGAAGAACAGCCTCATGCAATTGTCCTCTTGTGCCTGAAAAATTCAAAGACACAGATTGAGTTCAAACAAATGTTGCCCTGTTCCACAAGCTCTGATAATGAAGACATCATGAAAGTTTTTGGCACAAAGGAAAACAAGTCAATACACACATCAGGACACTACAACAGATAAAATTTAGCTCTATTATAACCAGGTATTCAAACATTCTCAGAGAAATTGGATCTGTCTGCTGTTATTTCTGCCGTGCTTGCTTTAAGCTGCTCTCTTATCCCACTCCCTGACTGTTTATCAAACAGAAGACATCATCTGGATGCTAAGGAGACATTTCACCATCAGGCTGAGGGGTGGTTCTCTCTGAAAAATGTCACAGGAAAAGCTACTGAGAGATAGGAAGAACATAAAATCTTTACAACTATTCTTCTCCCTCATTTCAAAATCCTTTTCTGAAATGTATCCTCTGAATCTACCCGGCAAGTTTTATATTGAGAAAAATTTATACCGAGGCTAGAGAAAGAAGTATATGGCATGAAAATTAAACATAAAAGTTTAGAAAGACCTTGAGGAGGTTATCAGAAAGTTTGATTTTTGCTTAGCAAGATTTAACTGAAACATTGTTATATGGGGTCACCTTACCTGTACAGAGACTGTGTTTTTCTCACAGCACAGAGGAATAATCACCTACTTAAAAACTGCTCCAGGCTGCCAACAACTGTAGGGATATTCCACATTCTCACACTGTTACTAGTGTTGTTTAACTCCCAAAAGTTTCGGAAACTCAAAATACACAGAGTAGGGCTTGGATTCCTCAACCAAAAATGCAAATGCCTATTCTGTGATTTAGACACACAGGCCTTGGAGAAACAGGTTCTTATGCAGAAAGGTGTGTAGCAGGGAGGTAGGTGTGTTTTTCACTGAAAAAAAATCAATGCTGTAGCAATGAGTCCTGGATATTCAAAGGTATTAAAAACCATCTCAGGTTCCATGACCCTCTCCTGAAAGTATTCCGTCCTGCTATGCAAATCTTTGATCACTTATTTTTTGCCTTATGATTTCCATTTGTTTAATGGATTTCCTTTCCATTACAGAGGTGCAAAAATGCTGCCATTGAGACAGGTTAACACTGTCTGTGGAACACCAGTTTGCCTTAAATTCTGTTTGAGATGGCTCTGTAAAACAAAAGGGACCTCAAGAACACAATGCAAGTTTTGAGAAACTATGGGTGAGTTTCATCTAATTTCATCCCATACAAACTAATTAAAACATGTTTTGTTTTGTCTGTGCCAGTTGTCTGCAGGCTTTCTTTAGGAAATGGAAAGGAATAACTGCTTCCAAAGGGCAAATGAACCTTCTCATTGTGAACACTTATTTTAGATTGAGACACATGCTCTGGAATACCTCTCTGTCTTTCCATTGATTACAAAAGGAGCTTAGACCAAATGTTTCCCCACTGGATAACTAAATTTAAGCTTCTGTTGCAGCCAAATATAACAAGAACACTGTGAGACTGAGCCTAAAATCCCTTTCTGTAGTACAGCTGGTAAGCAGGCTACCTGACAGGGAGGTTACACACAGGTTACAGGCATTTCCTCTCAACATGTTTCAAAAGCACTGTTCTTTGTATGCCCTTTAAAACAGCTCAAACCACCACAAGCCACGCATGGACAGTCCAGACAGATGGATGGTTTTGAATGGTACATTTGCTGTTAAATTTATACAGGAATTTTAGCAAAAGCTGTTTGCAGGGCTCAAGAGTTACCACTTTAGCCAACTCTGTTGACAAAAAACATCATGTTCAGCTATTAGTTTCACTGAATGACCTCAGGCTTGCTTTTTCATGCTGTTATCTCATGGCCTGGTCTAGCATGTGACAGGGAATTGGGAAACTGGAGGGTGAAGCATCTGATTATGCCATGGTCAGGACGTGGTTCTGCAGGAGAAGAGCCCAAATGGCCTCCTGGGAGGAGCATTCAGAGATTCTCCTCAGAGACTCAAGGGTTTAAACTAAGGATTCAAGAAAAGCTTTTATTTGTGCTATAGCAGAACCTCTTGGATGAGTGTACTCTTCACAGGGTAAAAAAATGCTGGATGGCCAAGTCCAAGGAGTGGTGGACTTAATGATCTTAGAGGACTTTTCTCACCTTAGCAATGATTTTATTGTTGATTGTGATTTTATAATTCTATGCTATTATATTATATTAGAGGGGAAATGGTTTGATTTCTCCTTCTGTTCCCTAAATGAGAAGCAGCAGCCCGTTCCCAGTGGTCCTTTAAAAATGGCAAAGCATGAGGGACTGCTACGGTGTGAGATGGGAATTTCAGGTCATTACTAATCGGGTTGACATGCAAAGTGCTGAGGTAGAAAATGAAAGCCCAATTGCACATTCCAGCCCCCTGAGACGTTTGGTCTCCCAGGAACCATTATTTCGTCAGTACAAACTATTGTTTCATAGAGAATATCGTGTTTCAGCAGAAAAGTCGAATGTGTCCTCTCATAACTCCATGTGGCTGTTAGCTTACTGCTGAGCTAATGCTTTGCCACATAAATAAAAGTGCACAAAAAAGAGAAAGCAGACTTGCAAGGAAACACGGGGAAAAATATAATTCATTGGTGCTCAGGGCTGAAAAGCTAGTGAGCTTCTTTCCTTTCCTTTTTTCTTCCTTTTACCCTTACAAGTTGATGTGTATCCAAACAGCTTGAAAAGTACTTTGAAATCCAACTTTAGTCAGCTATGATGAAGACATAAGAGGAGCTGATTTTTCCTTTGTGATGCTTTGTTTTCTTCTCTTTTATTCACTGTTCGTTTCAGCAGTGGCTGCAGGAGAGGATCCAAGTGTTTTTTCCTGGAACTTTTTTTTCTTTTTTTGGTGAAGTTAAGAATATATTTCTTGAGTTACACTGAGTCACTACATACTTCTTTTGTGGCAAGCCCTACTAGTGAGCTGAGAGGGCTTGAACCAAAATGCAAGATTTCTCAAACCCAGGGAATCTATAACATCTTACCTAAGAACTTTTTACTATGGTAAAAATCTGCTGCTTTGTGTGGAAAGATGTGAAATGCTATGTAGCTATTTTATTTTTGTTCAGTCAATTTCATAAACATTCTAAGGCACCACTGTAGACTCACCACTGTAGACTGTGGGCTCAAGGGTAATGGTGCCACTCAGAGGGATCTAGAGAGGTTGTAGGACAGGGCCAACAGGAATTTCATGAAATTTAACAGGGGAAAAATGCAAAATTCAGCACTTTATATGGATCATCACTGGACAGCTGAGGAGCAGCTCTGCTGAAAAGGACTTGGCGGTGCAGGTGTGAAAATATCTGAATTTGAAAGAAACATCAGCACACCCTGCCAGCAAAGTGTTCTGGATTGCTGGTGCAGGAACAGAGCTAGGAATTAGAGAAAAATTATATTCCTCCCTAATTAGCAGTCACTAGCCCACAGCTACAGTTGTGCATCTAATCCTGGGACACCAAAAAAGAAAGGCATTGATAAAAATTGGCATGAATTCAGTGGTAGGTCACCAGTGAGTGGGGGAGAGCAGCAACTGAGGCAATTGACCTTCAGAAGATGCTGGAGGAGCTGGGTGTGTTTGCCCTGGAGCAGAAACAGCTTCAGGAGGAGGTAACAGCATCCTGCCCATACCTATAATGAGGACAGCAAGAAGACAGAATTATTAAAATGCAGCTCAGCAAAGCACTTAAACTCACATTTAACTTTATATTTGAGTTTTCATTGTAGCTTTTAAAATAAATAGATATTTATGTCTTTTTTTTTATTCTGTTCTCTCTAATTCACTCATACATCTGTATAATTTTAATGTATTGTAAAAAGCTACTTAAAGCTGGACAAATACCTAACATCTTCCCTGTACTGAGGTGTTTTGTAATATTAAAATGTGATTATCGTTCATCCAATTTGTGGATTAGGTGTTATTCCATTTTATTTTTACAGCTATATGCAGTATTACCAACCATTAGCACGGAAGTATGAAATGATGAAATTTTTATGCCTACTGCAAAAAAATGAAATGGTACCAGAATTATTAGCTTTAACTCTGAACATTTAATAGAAATAAAAGGATCCAGTGCTGTGCTATTCCTCTGCTTGCAGGGTGTGCCATGAGTGCAGTGAGTACTCCACAGTTTCATGTGTTGTGCACAACCTGGCCACAGGAGATCCTTGTTCAGATGAGAACATGCACCACTGCAGGAACTCATATTTGGGTTCACAGTATGTTCCATGTGAGTATATTTTTGTACATGTTTCAGTTTCCATCCTGCCCTTCAGCCTGGCTGTTGCTGGAGGAAACCCAGCTATGCATCAGCTTTGGAGGAAACCCCACATGGCCCTGGGACCAGGAAAGCACAGACCAACAGCAAGGAGGCTCAAAACTGAAAAACATCTGAAATATCTCCAGCCTGCATAAAGGAGAAGATCCACCAAAGCAGTGTCTGGATCTATTATCTCCTTCTCAGCTGAGAAAAAAATCTTCAGAGTCCAGCAGAGAATTCATGGGTTTTAAAGTGTCAGTAACCAGAAGTGATTTCTCTTTATTGATTTTGGAGACTGTGTTCTTCATTCTTATTTGGGGCACCCAAATAGCAGCACAGTAAAGCTACAGCTGTGGTTGACATAAAAGCTACACAGAGGATCCCTGTGATCTGGTAAATGATTCTCTCATCTTAGTAAAATAGCATTTTAAGATAAAACAGTCTTTTGAAACTGGACAAGAAACAAAGTTAGAGCATTTTCTTTGCAAGAATGCCTTGTTTACAGGCAAGGATAAGAATAAAAGTTTGAAAAAATAAGAAAAATTAATGTAAATGTCTAGCCAGATTCTCAGTAATGTCAGTGGTCACATAACAAATGAATACTGCAAAGCTGTAGAAATTTACAATGCCTGAAAATCTTGCACCCTGTACTTAGAATAATACAAAATCAAAAAATACTTAAAATTAAAGACAAGAGAATGATGTACCTTGACACTGGAAGACTTAATAAATTATACCCGCTGTTAATACACATGCAAGTGAAAGGTTCTCAGAATATTGGTTAAATGGAACACTGAACAGTGTCTGCTAATAATAATTATTATTTTCACCATTATTGTCTTGATGTTCCAGGAGAAATTTAGAGTAGGACTAGCAAGCATTTTTAGATTACATTGATATGCAAATTAATTTTCCATGTAACATCATGCATTTTCATGTGGAAATCTTCATCCTTTAAGCTTTTTCCATCAAAGAAAGAAAGAAAGAATACTCTCTCCCTGAGGTATCCAATCAAAATTTGTGAACCATTTCAAATTTATGAATCGAGCACACACAGTGAAATCATTTACTCCATGTTGTATGAAGGGTAACTCCACTGTGCTTCATGGTGGGATTTTATTTTATTGCTTTTTTATTGCTTTTTAAATTTTCTTCCTAATAATTCTTAATTACTTTTGCAATTAACTTTTTGACTATCATTAACCACTATTTTTTTCATATAACTATTGCAATTTCAAGATCACGTTCCTCAATGGCAAAAACTAACTTTAGTGCTGAATATGGAAAAGTTAAGACAAGATTTCCGTGTTTTCCATTAACATTTACTTATACACAGTTTTAGAACCCTGCTGATCACCACACCTTGCACATCATATTGCTGAAATGTCCAGAGTTGTAGAGCAAGAGATCAAGGCAAGGCTTTAGTTTAGCTGTTCTCTGTGTCTGGAAATTCAGATCTCAGATATCTGTGAAGCACTTTCCCATATGATTTTCCTTCACAGAAACTACAGTATCAGAACCTCAGTACCTCTGGAACTGAACCTTTAATTCTTTATATCTGCGTTCTCCATGCATGAAACTTAGTATTATTCCATGCCAGAGATAATATTTTTCTCCTGAAGAATAGAAGCTATAAAGAAAAATTCATTCATGCTTTTAGACACCTCAGGCAGGTTTTCACTCACCTTATTTTATCTGTCTACAAAGTAATTGTCTGTACCTGAACTGGTGGAGGGTTTTTTGACTCTCAGAGACCTGGGAGAGAAATGGGCACTCAACTCATCCTGAGGTAGCCATCCATAATAAAACAGATGAAACATGTATTTTAAGTACCTGCTCTCTCTATGACTGTAAAAGAAGTTCAGGTGCATACTGGACCATCGATTCAGATCTAGACATATGCACAACTGGACAGCTACACACAGTTGAGATGAGCCTGACATCCTGAGTTTACAGTGATGACTGATGTTCCAGTTTCTACATAGACACCCTTTGGAAAGTTTACGTGATATATGTCTCTGAGCTATAATCGAATCAATATTTTAATAACCTCAATTTTTACTGTTAGAAAGGATATTTCCCCAAGCTATGTAAACATGATTTTGTTTTAAATTAAGAATTTGGACTCTGTTGTGAGCTGTAGGAACTCTGAGAGTAAAGTACCATGATAGCATATAACTTCAGATCCTAAAGGGCACATGGTTATTTATCGACTAAATTCTGAATAAAATAGAACAAGTACAATGAGATTATTTTATGATTGCATTTTCACCAAATTGTATGATCAGTTCTGGATTCAATATAATTAATTAAAAGTAGCTCAAAGCACCAAGAGTAAACAGAGTAACATGGAAGGAAGAAGTGATGAAGAGCATCTCAGAATGGTAATGCAGTCTAGGCAAGTGAAAACTTGTTGAGTACTTGAGGTAAGGAATAGGAAGATAGTTTCAGATTTTTTGAAGATTTAAAATTTCAGAAGGAAACAGGAAATGTTGTATGTAGACAAAGAAAGGGTGCCATCATTTTTGGTACAGCTAACCTAATAACAGTGAAAAATTCTATCTTTATTCCACACACATTGTAGAACTCAAACTTTTAGGGCAAAAGTGTATGAAAATCTTTTGAGCTCAAAGAAGGGCTCAAATGTTCCTCCATTTCTTCTTTCCTTATTCCTACTCATGAATGTTGATAGCTGAAAGCATCAACTTTTCTCAAGAAAATGTTGATTTAGTAGCTTGCTGTGAAAATATCCCTGTCCCACAATTTATTCCAGAAAGCTGTGATTCCAAGCTTTTTATTATGCAGATTTCTAGACTCACAGTTCCCATGAATTGAAGGACAGACAGAAGCTTGAATGCTGCAGGAGTCACAGTTTTGCTGCCAAACTCAAGGTCCACTCTTCCTGCCACACTTTTCAGGATCTTGTCATCCCTTGGGAGACTAACCTAGCAGGTTTTCTGATTCCTTGCCACCTTTGCTCAAACTCTCATTTCAGCTGTAGCATTGAAAACAGAGGAGGAGCCTGAAGTCACCAGCAGCTTGGATGCCTCAACGTCGCTCACTCCTTGAGCTCTCACTGCTCTTAGATGGGATTTGCAATGGAAGGAGTCAAGCAGGTCACATTATTTTTAGCTAGAAAGGGTCAACCATTATGACAAGAGCATTATGTCTAGACACCATGCCTCTGCAACAAGTTCCTTGAGGATTTCAGGGGGAAAAAATGGAAGGAAACACATATTGAGGGGTGAGAGGAGGAAGCAGATCTGATCAGACAGTGCCTGTCTTTATGCTATATCATCTCTCAGCCCTGTTGGTGTAGTTCATAATGAAGAGTGCATAAACTTGTGGAAGTTAAATAATACTGTGTCATCTGTTACATAATTCTGTCAGTAGCAAAGGGAACAAAAAAGTTTATTTTTTGCATCCTATTTTATTCTTTCATGTTGCCTTCAGCGATTTTTTAAAAATTCAATGTTACTACTCTTCAGTTAATGACTTCTGAAAAAATAAATATAAACTTTTATAGCTTAAGTGGTAATTTTTGATAGTTGTCTACAATATAAGCTTATGACAAGTTCTTTTCAAATTTTCAGAAAAATTTTAATTTATACTCACTCCTAAAACAGTGCTTTTGCAATAGCTTGATTAAACTTTCTTCAAAGTGTTAGTTTCACAAAGATTAAAGGAAACACTCTCCGTTTACATAAGCTGTCACATCCTGTGGGCTGCTAACATTTTAGATTAGTTGAATCCCTAATATTAACATTTTCTCTAGACATTCCTGATTTTCCTAGTGAGTTCCACTGTTTTCATTTTTACTTATACAAATAGAGAAGCCTTAAGGGGGCTAAACTGAGATGCCTTAAGCAGTCTCATTTTCCAATGAAAAACAGACAGTCCTCTGTCTTCTGAAAACTAGACATGTCTAAAATGTCTTTTTATTTCGAGATGCATAAAATCTAAGCATGCAATATTCTATTTTTTAATAAGGTTTTAAAAAATCTATCTTCTTCTGTATCTACCAGTAAGGATTTGTAAAGATGTCAATTTTAATATCATATCTCAAATAAACTTAATTTCACTTTTTTTTTCTGTGTATCTATGATGATACCCTGAGTAACACATGAAAAATTATTTTTCTGTATTTTTAAAGACAGGGAGAATAATGAGGGGGAACAGAATGAAGAAAGAATATATGAGCTAGTGTTCACTTGTTTTATATGTATATATATATATGTATATATAGGCATGTGTATATATATTTAGCAAATATCTCCTCCAGTCATAATCACGCAAGATAATGAAGTGATCCCACTGCCCCTTTCCTTCGAAGCTGAAAGGAAAGTTGCATTTTTGCACACTTTAAATAAATTTCTGATTTCTGTAACATGAAAAATAATTTAAAAGGTGTTGCTCAAGGGAAGCCATCAGCACTTGAGAGAACCACAATCCCCACCATCTGCTACCACAGAGACAGAGCAACTATTCACAGCTTTTGTTGCAGTCCTCAGGCTGCAATTGTACTGCAGCTGAGGGTGGTCACAGTAGACCTGAGCAATTTTATATCTTTACTGCTTATTCCCTCGCCTGCCACCACCTCTCTTCCTTCTTCCCCTGCCCATTTTTTTACTGTAACAGGCAAAATCAGGGCAGGGAAGGGATTGTATCTTTCTGATCTTTAGGCCACCTGCTGCCACCAAGAGAAACATGAAATGCATATTGTATTCTCAGTCTGTAGGTGATGTCCTCTAGGCTGAGATACATTTCATTTAATTATAGTTATCTAAAGAAGTCTATAGTTATCTGTGGCAGCTATCTATGCTCCTCCTTTAGATGATTACAAAAAAGGCAGTTCCAAGGGTGATTCATCCTAAACTACAAGTGGTATTAATCCCCAAACAAGTCCTGTGTAAAATTAATTCTCCTGTCTGTTATAAAAAGAGCTGAGGCTCCAATTTGGAGCAGACACCAAGGATGGACTTTGCCTGAGGAAACACACAGCTCCAATGCAGGTGTCCTTACCTGAGGTGACTGTGCAGATTTCCTTCATATAAGCCAATAGAAAGAACTTTTTTTTTTCAAAAGGAACTTTTGATTTCTCTCTTCCTAGTGTAGATCATGGAGTCATAAAATGTCTTGGGTTAGAAGGGACCTTGGAGCTCATCCAGTTCAAACCTCCTGCCATGTGCTTGCTCTCAACCAGGTTACTCAGAGTCCCCTCCAACCTGGCCTTGAACACTTCCAGGGATGGGGAGTCCACAGCCTCTCTCAGATACAGAAAGACTGAAATATTGGAAGTATTTCTCTTCACTAATGGCAATGATTAGCTTGTATCTAGACTCTTTTTTAACAGATTTATACAGTTAGAAGAGGTGAATTGTGTAACTTCTAGAAAGCTAAAAGATAGTGAGATTATTCTGGGCTTTTTAGCAATTGCTCCACTCAACTAGAAGTCATGTAAGCAGTGCCACCACCTTCGAAAAATTAGTGCTTTTTGCCAGACAGCCATTCACCTACACTAGCACTGTTAGATTTGGGAATGTGAGGGTTTTCATGTACTCTCCAGAGCAGCACACAGAGACCCAAAGACTGAAATCACTTCTTCCTCTAACACACCAATGTAAAGTCACAACAAATCCTTTGAGGCTTCAGAGTTATTGAAAGGGAACAGAGGAGAATTTAAACCTAGAGGAAAAAATGTATTTGTGTTATTTGCACTGCCTGGGAATGTTCATATGGCACAATGTTAAATATCCATAGCACTTAATTTTCATAGGCTATTTCTCTTATGGCAAATATATTATATTATATGTGTACCTTTGCAAGAACACTTGTTCACCACAGTATGCATTGAAATAAGAGCTAGTTCATTACAACCTTTAAAGAATCTCAACTTTATTGGCATTTAAGTATTGGATTATCTCAATGAGGTCATTAAAGAGAGTTGAATATATGGGAGGATAGTTCTTCAGCCTTATTTCACTGCAAATTTTATAGTTAATTACTGGGACAAAACACTAAATAAGAAGACAAACAGTACAAGTTAAAATGGAAGGTTCTCTGGCAGATACAGCTTTATAAAAAAGCAAAAGTTAAATGCTAAGGACTCATTCATAATAAAAAGCAATTTCCCAAGTATTATGTTCTATCTCCATTATGGTTAAACACCATAAATTAGCAATGAGCATTCCAATTCGAATGACTTGTGTTCTTCAGTATTCTTAAAAATCAGTCAAATCAGAAGTCCGCTAGTGCTTCAATGCAAGTAATAGAAGACAATTTAATTGACAAAATTGTGTTTTAGATAGTACTTCTTATCTTCAGGCAACACATTTTATTACCTAAAACTTCATTACAGTGCACAAAAAAGGAGAAAGAGAAACATATGTTTACTTGTAGTGAACCATACGTTTAAAATGATAACAGAATTGATTTCTTCGTGCAATTTTTATCTTTACTGTATACATTATGAGCTGTATGCTGAAATGTGAAAACCTAGAAATTTCTGGTACAATTCTGCATTTTCAGGGGAAAAAAAAAATCAATAATGGTCTCAAAAGAATTATATTTTTGCATTGTTGTAATGTGCATTGTTGTAACGTACATTGTTTTCCTAAGATCAAATCTAAAAGGACAAGAGCCACTATATTGTCTTCAGTAGTGCTTCTGTCAGATCTTGTGGCTATATTTTCCAAACAAAGAGAGTTTGGTGTTTCAGGAGGAATCCTCAGCACAAGAGTAAGGAAGGAGAAATGTTGGTCTTCAAGTGTAAGTACTGTGTGTGAAGTCAATTTTAAAAGTAACAGGTGGAATTGTTGATATTGATTCTGTATTATCAGTGAGGAACAAAACACAGGTTCTGAATCTACTGCCAAAGATTATCTGCAATTTTTTTCAGCTGTTTCTGAGGGAAAAGAATGATGCCCACTTTCTGCTGCTCCTGGAACTGTGGGTTATGAAACAAGCACCTGACATCACTGCAAAGAAGTATAGTTTGATAGTGACACAGGATTAAATGCCATGCTGATGATTCGAAATAATAAAAATAAACAGATCCACAATCTAACAGTAGCCCTTTTCCCATTATGACTTACAAACTGTTAGTGTTTGTAAGTTTCCATGAGCCATCATGACTATATTCAAGTCTTAATCCCACTGACCATAGAAGCACAGAATGGCTTGGGTTGGAAGGGTTCTTAAAGATCAGCTAGTTCCAACCTCCTGCCACTAGAACAGGTTGCTCCAAATCCCATCCAACCTTTAAACAATTCCAGAGTTGGGGCATCCACAACTTCTCTGGGCAACCTGCACCAGTGCCTCACCGCCCTCACTGAAAAAACTTTATTCTTAATACCTAAAATTAGCCTACTTTCTTTGAGTTTAAAGCCATTCCCCTTGTCCTATCACTACATGATCCTGCAAAAAGTCCCTCTCCAGCCTTCTTGTAGGCCCGTTTTGGGTACTAGAAGGCTGCTATAAGCAACAAAACTAAACAGATGTAAACCCATAAAGTTTATGGGTTCAAAGGCATGTCCTTCTTACCAGACCCTTTAAGGATCTGGATCTCAATTTTTACACTCAAGGTACAGGAATATCACTGTCAGTCACACAGCCATTAATTGACTTTGACTCAGAACTGTAATTGTATTATAGTTATTAATACAATACATTAGAAGTTTTAATACACAATAATTGAATTGCAAGCCATTTAATGATTGGGCAGGGGTACACAGAAAACAAAGCGACCTTGATTGCTTGATTGGTCGGCCAGAAGCAAACAGTGCAGGCAACAAGGACACAGAAGTGTGACAAAGACCAGAAAGCTTCTACACAACTGTTGAATTCAGTAATGGGAAGCTGGGAGCAGAGCAGACTGTCATCTATGTAGAAAACCTGGTGTGTTATTGTAGTCAAGTATTAGTACAGTCCATGGATTACATGCCTCTATGAAATACAGAATAAGTATAGAGAGGCATTTCTTCTATTGGACAGTTGCAAACTCCGTTGGAATATACTGATCAGTTCTAGAAACCACACAGAAAAAGACCCCCCAAAACAACAAAACAAAACCAAAGCCAAGCAGGCAAACAAACAGCAACAACAAACCCTTTAAAAATTGCAGAAGGTTAAAAAAAAAAACAAACAAAAAAACCCCAAAAACAAACAAAAAAAAACCCAAACAAAACAAAACAAAACAACCAAAAAAAACCAAACCAAAACAAAACAAAAAAAACCCAAAGAAACAAAAAAACCCACCACACACACACAAAAAAAAAAAACCAACAAAAAACCCCAAATCTAAAGGTATAAAGAAAAATATGAGAAAAATAATGAGAAATTGAATTCCTGTATTGACTCCAGCATGGCTTTTGAGCTGTCTGAAGGCTGTCTGAAGGCTGCTGTGCTCCTGAGACAGAATTATATGCGTTATTAAATATGTTGGCAATTTGGGTTGAATCCAGGTTGCTTACAAACACTGCCTGTTGCTGTGTGATTGCAGAACAACCCACGACTCACAGCAACCTCGGGACACTGCCACAGCCACTGCAACACAGCACTGGGACAGGGAGAAACATTTCCCCTTTGAGTTTGCCTACAGATTCAGATCTGTGTGACTCAAATGCAGTCTTATTACTAAACAGGAGCTACTTATCCTCTTGATACAAAGCTCTGTCTCAAGGACCTCCCAAAGCAAAGCATGTCTAAAGGAAATGGGCTCAGTGTTGCTTCCACTGGTGTAGACAGTTTATGGAGGTTGGGCACTGAACCTGCAGGCAGCATAGTTAGGAGAAATAAATCCCACTGGCAGTGACCAGTGCAATTTCCTTTTCCTTCAGGAGGTCACTATTCTGTTCTTTCCCACAATTTTAATCTGTACTAACTTCTTATCACCCTTTTTCTCTTAATGAAGAAGAATTTAAGTGAAAATTGACATCATATTGATGACAATATGACTTTTTGTTTAAGATCCAAACTGTGTTTCATAGTGTTTTTTTCTTTTTTTTTTCTTTTCCCTAATATTTTTATGGAAATATCTGGAAACACTCCTCCCGTGGTCAATAAATGTAAGTAGTGTGTTTTTATGCTCAATGCCCTGATTTTATCCTGTTTGAAGAAATCTGCTATTTGCAGAGTATTACTACTGAGATGAAAGAGTAACATGGGTTGATGGATAAACAAATAAGCAACAATAAAATGCTGCCCTTGCAAAACACTGTACAAACATCAATTAATTCTGTTTGCAGCAGTCTTGTGCAGCTGATAAATTCCCTTCCTGCAGATGGAAGTGCTAAAGCATAAAAGTGGCAAAGAATTTTCACTGTGCCAGGGCACTGATTGAGACAGAGGTTTGAGGCTTGACTCTTTCCTTAAGACTGCTTTCCCACAAGCACCAGAAAGCTCTGTAAGCTCTGAAATATGATTTTCTTACAACAGAAACTAAACTGCGTGATTTCATTTCTCTCCCATGATTTCTTTCCTCTGCCTGTGGACGACGTTCTTGGTTTCAGGCTCTTTAGCAGCTGAGCTGCAGCAGATCCCAGCCTGCCCCTTCTGGGTCCCCAAGAAGTCTTTTCTCCCTTCCCTACAAAAACCTTGATGAGATGGTGTGGCACCTTCTTTCTCCCAGTAGGCAACACTCAAACAGCCTCTGTGCCTGCTCCCTGTATTAATAAGTCTTTCTTGCCATCTTCTGAGCTCTTATTTTCCTTGAAGAGCCCGACTTTCCCCCTTGAGGTCCTGTTTGGAGCCAGAACAAAGCCAAGAGTCAGCTTTCCCCTTCCTGCTTTGCCTCAGCCGTTTATAAGAGTGTAACATCTGATGCCCAACAGGGTGCAAGCAGACGTGTAACCCAGACATGATCCATCATGCACGGCCACAAAGTGACTCTTAATTCTGCTGTCCAGTCCATCTTGGGAGGCTGAGATAAGGGAGGCTGCTCCTCAAAGAGCCCATAAGATTTTCTTTGGTGGAAACTGAATGTTTTATTGCTGCTCATAAAAGAAGCCTTTGATACGTTTTTACACTGGATTTAGTTTTTCTGTGTGCAGTTTTTAACTGATGGAATCATTGATGGTGACTTTTTAATTTACTGATTCAGAGAAAATCATCCCTCTCTCTCCAAAAATAAATGCTTGGTCTTCCCAAAGCACAGTTGCGTTTTAAATGTGCTAAACAGGTGGTGTTAAAAGTCGCCACATGGCTGCTTTGCCTTCTTGCTCTTCTGAATTTTTCCTATTAGAACATGAGCTGAAATTCCTTCTCAGCGGAATTAAAGCCTCTTGAGGACAAAACTGGAGGCAATATGAGTTCAGTATATAATAACAACTGCCCACTAAAGGGACAAGGAAGACTGGAGCTTCCAAAACATAATTCTCAAACTGAGCATCATCCTGGAAACATACTGAATTGATCTACAAGTGTTAAAATGCTTTAATGAAGCCAATGATCATTTATATTTGGCATACCAGCATAATATTTAAACAATTATTTAGTTTTATCAAAGAAATTTGAAAGCTTTTTTATTTAAGTCATGGAATGAACCTTCCTTGCTTGTACCATTTTTGCCACAGTGCTATCAAAATGAGTCTGTCAAGTACCTGATTTTATTACAGATCACTGTTCAAGCTCCCTGTGTAAGGCCTGGTGCTGTGCCATCCTGTGCAGGAAGCACCCTGCTTCTAGACTCAAGGAGATGGGAAGCTCAGCAGAGAGCAGGCTTCAAGCCCAGCCTTCCTAACACAAATTTCTCCCTGTTCTGCATCTGCTATTTGACCAACTAAAACTGACATTCAGCTACTAGCAAAGCAAAAGGTAAACACTTTAACAAGGAGGCATTTGAAATTGAAGGTGAGACTCTGGGTAGAAAAAAGCTTTGGTATCTTTCTAGTATTGTCATATATATATATGTATGCATATATTCATATATCTACTACATATATATATTCTCAAAACATTTGATTTTAAGAGGAAACCACTTATACGATGATTATTTTTAAGAGGGTTGAGAGGTTTTCTGTAATTACACTACGCTCATAGAATCATAGCATCCTCTTACACATCTGTTCATTACATATCTGTGTCTCTGTAGCTAATCATTTAGAAATTCATCACATGAAATATACAAACAAGGAAGTTCCATAATATTCACAGCCAATCAGAGAGGCTGGCAATGCATATTTGATTGTTTCCCAAAGTCAATATTTCTGATAAAAGGCATTTTATTTCAATTTCTTTCTCCCTATCTTGATACTAGAACTCCCCATTTATACATTCTCAAAGATTTTTAAGGTCTTTTCCAGCCTAAACTATTGTATGTTTCTAAGCTTTTGATGTGTGGCTGGATGAGCAGTGAGGTGGGTTTAAAACTGGCTGAAAGGCAGGTCCAGGGAAGGGGGATGAGTGGCACAAAGTCGAGTTGGAGGCCAGTGTACCCTGGGGGCCAACACAGGCTCCAGTCCTGCTTAACATTTTCATTACTGATTTGGATCAGAGAGCATCCCCTCAGCAACTCTGCAGGTGATGAGAGCCAGAGGAGATGCTGATATGGCAGAGGAATGTGCTGCCATCCAGAGGGACTTCGGAGGCTGGAGAAATGAGATGATAGGAACCTCGTGGAGGTACAAAATCCTGCACCTGGGAAGGAACAACCCCAGGCACCAGGACATGCTGGGGGCTGCCCAGCTGGAAAGCAGATTGACAGAAAAGGACACGTGGATCCGGGTGGAAACGAAGTTGAACAGGAGCCAGAAAGGTGCCCTTGCAGCAAAGATTAATGGTATCCTGGGCTGCATTTGATAAACTATTGCCAGCAGGTGGAGGGCAGTGATCCTTCCCTTCTCCTTGGCACTGGTGAGGCCACACCTGGAGCTTCTTGTATTCTATAGATATTAACCAAGACTCACTGACGTTCTCAGAAAAATCTCTCTTAAGCTTTGCAACAGATCTGTGAACATGAGTTTATCTAATGTTAGCTTTAAGTATTAAATTGATGTATCCATATGTTGTGAATTTAGCCATTACATAGCCCTCTTGTTTTCAGAGTCAGGAGATATTCTTCACTAGAGAATTATCCAGATTTCATGGGGTCCAAATCAGACCTTGGAAGAGCCTTTCTCTACATGAACCTTACAGGAAGTCTAAACCTGCTAAACTATTGAGCTAGATCCCTCAGTTGTAGCCCTTAAATTAAACTGAATAAATCAGATAGACTTTTCTTTTTTTACACTAGTGTCCTCCAGAACATGTAGATCAGTTTTTAGTTTTGTTTGCTTTTTCATAAAGCCTATACACCATCCCTCATTACAAGCTGAGCTGTGCAACTTCTGTCCCAATGAAAATTATTATTCAAAGTAATATATTATGCACAAATTAGGATTGGGCCCTGTGAACAAAGGCATATATTTGCATTTGGATGAATGTATTTGTGCACAGCTTAATCTCCGTGTGATTGTATTTAAGATCTCAGGGACAGTACCTAATGCTTTCCCTTCAGAATTGTCATAAATAAATGAACTAGGGATAAAATACTGAACTGATTTGTGCAATCGTGAAATTACTGCAACTGATGAAAAATACATAGCCCTAGAATCGTGACAAATATCTTCAGCTCACATCTGGCAAGGTCACAAAGCCTGAACTGAGCTGCAAAATTATGGGTATTTACCTCTCATTGAGTTAATATGGCCTAAATTCTTAACAGGAAATGGCTTGCCTTTGGAATCAAAATGTCAGCACAGTTTAGGGCAGGAAGAAAAGCTCTTAAAGCTGATCTGAAGTGGTTTATGACAACATTGTCCCTGTTAACAAAACTAGCACTCAGCAGGTGGCAATTACTGCACTTCCAAGTGAAGTGCAAGAATGGAGGATGATTTATCATGGAATGGCTTGGATTGGAACAGACCTTAAAGATCATCCAAATCCAATCCCCTGCCATGGGCAGGGATACCTTCCACTATCCCAGGTTGCTCAGACCCCCACCCAACCTGGCCTTGAACATTTCCAGGGATGGGGCAGCCAGAACTTCTCTGGGCAATTTATGCCAGGGCCTCATGCATGTTCTTTATTACACTGAGCAAACTGGATGTGCAAAAGCACATTCCAGCTGAAGGGTGGGAACTCAGAGGCAATAACTTCTCAGGCTATTCCTGTTTGATCTGCAAGAGCTTCTCTACTCGTCATGAACCAGGATTTAAGTTTGGTCATAAGTGCAGGCTGAAGGATGCTGATCTTGTTGTATTTTTTGTCCTGAAACAGCTATGGATTTAAGTGTAAAGAACATATGGGAGGATGTCCTATTTAAAACAGGAAATTATTTAGAAACAAGGCAGCACAGCCTGAATTGTCTGAGTTGTTACTGCATCCAAAACCCTGTGATCTTAAACAGATCATGTCCCCTGCATCTATTAATTACACTGCAAATTCGCCTGATTGTGTGACTGTCTAACAGATTCAGTGTCGTGGCTCTAAATTCTGTTAATTACAATTCTGCCAGATGGGTGACAGAAAAGGGAACAAACTCCAAATTTCTGTAAAAAGTTAAAAGAAAGGAAATGTCATCCTGTTTTTTATGTAGCAAATGTTAAACCAGATCCTAGGCTGTACAAACTGACCAGCTCTCTTGCTGATGATAGACTGATTCATGCCTGCTGAAGATATGGCCCAGTGTTAAAAGAGCAGATGATTCATGCAGTTTTTTATATTAAACATTAATATGATGTACTCTAACATAGTTTAATAGGTACCTATTGAGTGCCAAGTTTCCTTCAGTGCCTAATAAGTATACTGACTAATAATAATTAACAGATCTACTTGGAAAGCAGTAATTTTCATATATTCCCCCTGCAAGAGTTTTAACTGTTAATGAAAGTTAGATTAACAATTGCTGTAAGATGGATCTGTAATCCTCAGCTTCTGGCTTTTTTTTTATCCTCAGCACAGCAAAGAAATTATTATAAGAGACTCCAGTTTCCATCAGAGGGGTAGCAAGGACCCTCAGAGAATTTCCCAGGGCTGACTGCAGCAAGGATTTTCTCAGGTAAAGCAGCCCATAGTTCTTGCTAAACAAGTGGGAAATTGTGCTGATATTTTATCTGCAGCAATTTTTTCAGGGATTTTTTTGTCCTCATTTTGTGTTCTGGGATCATGGAAGTCAAACACACCATTGCAGAGTACACAGGGGTCTGGAAGCACAAAGAGGATTTTTTTCTGCAGCGTTGAGATCCTCAAGCTGGTATCTTTGAGTCCGAGCAGTCTGGCAAAGGAATGTTGTATATAATGGGGAATAAAAGCTTCAGGCTGCTACTTGCACCGCACTGAACAAGGGGGTAAAATCCTCTGAGGCACCACAGGATCCTCCTGTAATCGGGTTTGGGAGCTGGGCACCAGCCTTGCTCATCCTGCAGCATCCGAGGGCACATCCTCCTCCCAGGGTTCCTATTTCTCACCTGCAATAATCCTGGAAAAGTGAGCACTAAAGGAAAGTTTGTGTCTTTTATGTGAGGACAGGTATTAAAAACACAGCCCAAGGTTTGAATAGCACTGACTCACACTGAGGGAACCCAGCCACGCTCTGCTGATACTGAATGTTTCACTTGCCCAAAACGAATGAACTAATTCACTACTTCTGTGAGGAAAAAAAAAAAAAAAAGGCCTAAAACATTGATGGATTTTTATTTTTATTCTTTCTTTCATGCTTGCTAGTGGGAAGTCCTGACAGGCCAGGCTTTCCTTGAAACAATGCAAATGAATGGCTGAACACCTCACAGTTATTGGTGCCTTCATCCTTCGTGGGCTGCAAATGCAGCAGAACTCTGCATATTTAGTGTCTGCGAGGTGCCTTGGATAATGATCCTCCTCTGATGCAGTGTCATTGCTGTTTCTGGCAGGCCCTAGAAGAGCAGGCTAATTGCACAGTGTCAGATGGTAGGTGTGTTACTGGGTAAAACTCTAAGAGGCACATCAGCAAAGCCTTTTACAATATAATAAGCACGATTAGCCAGCCTCATAATATGGCTGGAAAAGTTTCACCACTCACTGTTTGCTTGAAGTTCAGGACGTCCGAATGCAAACTTGGAATAAAATGAAGACTTTTGTTTCCCATTATGACGGTGAAGGATTAAGAAATTGCACTGTTTGAAGAGTCCATTTCCTTCACTTTGCTGATTCTACCCACTTTAACACCCATTCCTTGGAAAAATGCCTTTTTTTTAAATTTAATTTTTCCCAGGCTGGTGATAGCAAGGAGTCTTTCAACTCCAACCAGAATCACCAGGAGTTTAATCCAACCATATTGGGGCTTGATCCTGAAAGATAAAAAACAATTTACTTGCACAGGACATGGAAGGATGTGGCCCCTGGTTTTAAAAGTCTTATAGCAAAACAGTGGCAATATAGATTGCAGTGTTAAGAAAATGGTAAGAAAAGTTCTTATATTCTATTTTACCCATTTGAATTAAATTGAGTTATTCCTCTCTCCAGCAACCAAGAGACAGATACTCTAAAAATCCCAAAAAGGCATTTCTCTATTAACTTTGAATATATGAGGGAGGTGCTTAGATACTAGATGGCAGTATAAAACCTTAATAAAATTCATTTTAATAATGACATTTTAAATAATCGTGCAGAACATTATCAATACACTTGCTGGGTTAGCAGAGGAACTAATTTAATTTCACCACCATCCTCTGTATTACAGGTATTGAAGGTTTCTTTTAGAAGAGATACAAACTTTTTGTGTAATATTCAGACATTAATGAAACCTTCAGATAGATTCTACTTTCTCCCTAAATTTAGTCATTTCCATAATTGCAGTGAAGAAAAATAGAGTGCTATTTTATATCAATATTCAACAAGTATCTTCATTACAATCAGGAAAATTTTGTTACTGGTAAAGATAAACTCCTTAAATGTAATTTCTCTCTGCATTGCTGCCATGAATGAGAGGAGTAGAGTGAAGAAATTGCCCCAGCAAATCTGATGCTGAAATATAGATTGTTGATAATTAGTAGTCTTATATGCTGTTTCTCATTTGAGCCAATCCATTTTTATTTCACCAATTTGGGAAACGCATCACAAATCCAAGACTGATTGCAGAAACCTAAAGCTGAGAAATATATTGAATGCAACAGATGGTGGTTAAGTTAGATAATAGAGCAGAATGCTGAAGAGATTTATAGTCTGCTTTTTATTGCTCATTCTGGGGGATGTTAGAATTCTCCATTTATGCTCATAAGGCTTTTTCATGGCAATATCCATAGTTCATAGACTAATTCTTAGAGCATTGTTACATTTATCTAATCCAGCCTCCCACATAACACAGGTCAGGGCATTTCATTAAGTGTTTCTTGCACCTAGGAACATACTTTTATAGCAGCTATCATAGCAATGGTAAACTGCCAACACCTTTCTGTCAATTTATGCTCTGTTACAGTGAACTCTCACTGCCCCAGCCCAAAGTGCTACCCACTGCCATTTACTCTCAACAGCACTTTCTCTCTCCCAGCCTGCTGGTTCTGAAGATTTATCAAGCAGAGCTACGTAAAAGGGCAGAAATAGAATGTGCATGATGCTAAGTTCAGATGAATAGAGTAAGCAGTAGTAAGGCAGGGTATATTAAGTCAGAAATACAAGTCAAGGAAGCAGCAGTTGGAGGGCTCTTGAGCATTTTGCCAGGAAAGGTCCTTTAGCCTTTGTGCATGGTGCATTTCAATCAGATGTCAAAGCCTCTCAGTCTATAACTCTACTGAATATGAAACCAAACACATTTGAAAATTAGATGAAAATAAGCACTGCTTGGTATTGATATTGTGGAATAGGGTTTTTGTGTTATTTTTCTTATTTTTTTTCCCAAGAGAACAAAACTTTTCAAGTCATCTCTATTCCACAAATAACAGCACTTGCCTTTATGATTCTCAAATTTATCTTTTTTCCATGATGTTTTGCTTTCTGAACTGGCCTGAACAAACTCATATCTCCAAGGACTATTTGCTGATATGAAAGGCCACACATTCTTTTGCAAACACACCCACTGTTGCTCCATGGCATACAGGCAGATAACAAAGGTTTCATAAAAAATCTTCTTAACTTCATTAGCACACCAGGCCCGTGGCACATCTGATGATCAGCACCTTGAAATCAGAGTTGTAAATGTGTGGTCTGTCTGCAAAGCCCTCTGCAAACACCTGCCCAAACCTGCATGTCATTAAGCATGGCATAAACCTCACCTGGCCATCAAGCTCCTGTCTCTCTGTAGACACTGCACCAAAAGGACCACAGGGATGTGAGAGAGACTGAGTGTAGCAGGTGTCCCAAATGAGCTCCAAAATAGCTTTTTTGCAGCTTGGCTGTGATCTCTACTTACCATGTTTACATGAACATTTTGTTGTTTTTACACTTTTCCACATTTTCCAAATCTATCAGTTGTCTTTCATCACTAAATCCAGGAAACAAACCTCATAGAGGGGTGGGAAGTTTTTCCATTACACTGCCTACAGCTCATCACATAGTGGATCCCTTATCACCATGTCCAGATGTTATTGGAAAAAAAATAATAAATGACAGAATTTATTTCATTTCCAAGGATTGCTGTGCTGGATGACTCCATATTCTCTCTCACTTCCGAGACTGGGGGCCACTATAATATCTCAGCATCTCAAAAACATCCATCTAGTACCTGCATGAGGAAGAAATGTATTTTATTTTCCTAAAAATGAGAAACAGTCTCAAAAAGCAGTGAATTTCCAGGTTCTTGTCTCTGGAAATATCACCAAATGCAAACAAGCCACTTTAATTATTCTTAAATACAATAAAATCAGTAGTGGAACTGTTGTACTGAAGGAAAATAGGTAATTTCAAAACAAGCTGGGCAACCAATAAGTAACATTCACCATTTTATTAGGCATTGTAAGTTAGGTGTAAAACCCCTTGAGTCAAACTGAAACAGCCCATTTCTGTCAGAAAATTCATAATCTAACTCTTGATGGGCTGGATTTTACTTTGAAATGTTTTACAGATCAAATCAAATACTGGTATCATCCTCATTTCCCTGCATCTGTACCTAAATCCAGGATCACCCAAATGATCTGCACCAGGGTGATTCCCATATTTCCACTAGTGTGCTTACCTCCAGTGAGTTTATTGTCTTATTTTACACTCATTGTAAGAAGCAGGAATGAAATAATTGCAATTACTTTTTTTTTTTTCAGTTACATGCTGATAAACTTGCCATGTCACTGCATTTTCTTCTTCTTTGCCCAGAAAAAGGCAATTTACATAAAGCTCAAATGCTAAATGCACGACTAGGGCATATTTTTAATTGCTTTTAGTCATTTTTAGAAAAGTAAAGGAACCAGGTGTTTTCCTTTAGTTCCTTATCTAATCAGATTTCAGATTCCCAACATAAATTACAGTCTCTTTGTATGCAG
The DNA here is from genome assembly GCA_037013685.1 of Acridotheres tristis. Classification (NCBI taxonomy): domain Eukaryota; kingdom Metazoa; phylum Chordata; class Aves; order Passeriformes; family Sturnidae; genus Acridotheres; species Acridotheres tristis. The sequence goes on from CM072885.1 coordinate 4,951,424, forward strand.
CTGTGGGTTTTCTTTCTGAGCCTGAATGTTGTCTGTGTGAGCTTAAGCAGAAACCCCCTCATGCTCTATCTGTTTTTTGGCATTCCGTGAGGAACAGAAAAGGACCAAACACTTCATTTTTTAAAGGCTTGCTATTGACATGAAGGTTTGGTGACAATAGCAGAAGTAAGTGTTGTCCAAACTCCTGATAAAAAGTTTTGTAATTGCAGAGTAGGCAACAAAAACTGATTCAAACACGAGTGCTGTAGTGAGAGCTGTGACAGCATGGCTTTCTGTAAGTGCAGGCTTAATCTAATAAAGGCACAACAAAATTCCAAAACTAGGAATGGAAGTAAGGCAAATTCAAATGAGACAGGGTAGGATGTTAACAATAATAACTGTAAACCATCAGAATTACAGGAAAATCAGAATTATATGAAAATTGCTGGTTTTCCCTCCCTTTGAAGACTGAAATCAGACATCCCTACCTTTCTGAAAGACATCTAACTCAGCCAGAAGTCATCAGCCAGGCTTTACACAGAAATTACTGCACATCATTTTGTGCTATAGAATCATAGAACCATTTAAGTTGGAAAAGACCACTAAGATCATTGAGTGCAATCATTAACCCAGCACTACCAATCCACCACTAAAACATGTCCCCAAATGCCACACCCACAGATCTCTTAAATACGTCTGGGGATGGTGAATCCACTACCTCCCTGGGCAGTCTGTCCCAATGCTTGATAACCCTTTCCATGAAGAAATTTTTCCTAATATCCAGCCTAAACCTCTCTTCATCCAATTTGAGTCCATTTCCTCTTGCCTTGTCTTCTGTTACCTGAGAAAAGAGATTGATGTCCACCTGGCTACAGCCTCCTGTGAAGGAGCTGTAGAGGACAATAAGGTCTCCTGAGTCTCTTTTTCTCCAGAGTGAACAGCCCCAGCTCACTCAGCTGCTCCTCACAGGACTCGTGCTCCAGATCCTTCACAGATTCTTTATGCAGGAGGTCCGAGGAGACAATGGGTTTTTTGAGCCATAAAATGGAATTTAACAATGGTGGTGCCAAAAGCCTGATGAAACATATTAAACCCTTATGTATAAGGCAATGGATGTGACATGGGAGTGAAATCTAATTTCAGCAAAAGCATGATTTAACATACCTAAGCCATGAACTCAATGTTTGGCTCTGCTCCCAACCACCTCTGCCAGTGAGGAAACCTTGAGCCTTCAGCCTGACACTCTCTCACCCACCACTGATGGAATGATGCCTCTTCTGCACGTTCAGCATGGCTGCTGCAATGATTGCCTGTTAAATTGTGTTTTTCTCATGCAATTGGATACTACAAAGAGAGCCTCATGCAGCATTCAGTCACAAGCTGTTAATAGCTGCTGATTTTCCCTTGCACAGAAACATACACTAAAGAGGAGAAGACATCACCAGACTCGTGCTGAGATTTAGAAGTCCTCTGTTTGGGTGTGAGAAGAGAGAAACTGAAGGAAGAATAAGAGGGGTGATAAAAAACCAGACACAATCTCTTCAAAATTATGGCCGTTGAAAGGAAAAAGAAAAATCCTGGATCAATCTTGGGACCGCAAACACTCCATCTGAACTTTGTCTCCCTTTTGCCACTGAAAAATAATTCTCCTGATGGGACATACCTTCTGATATTATTTGTTTGAATCCAGACTTGGTCCCTAGTTTACTGGAAATCTATATTTCCTGCAGATTGCTTGCTTTATGCTTTTTATAAAGCACGGCTTTTTTCAAAAGGCTCGGCTCCCCCTGATGTCCATGGGACATTTAGCATTTGACAATAATGAGAGTAAAATTGGACCAATGCTGAGAAAAATCTCTCTCCCATATGCCATAATGAAACCCCCCCATGTGTTTATGTGCTTTTTAAAGTATGTTAAGTGATTATGATGGGGCAGACACTTTTAATATATAAATCTCTAGAAAATGACAGAACATTTCTGAAGCCTCCTGAGTGGGTAGGAATCCTGAACCAACTGTTATTTCATATTTAATCCCATTCCTTTTCTCCCTGAAACTAGACAATCCTGATTAGGCTCTACTTTTTAATAAAATAACAGATTCAAATAACAAATGCAAGTACAGTAGTGTGCTCCATATAAAATTTACATTAGAGCTTTTCTGAGAAAAGCTTTAATGCTGTGCTTGAAGTAATTTTATTTTTACAGAGTGCTGCTCGTTAAAAGTTGTAAATCCCTTTCTGTGTTGCCGAGGATGTGTCTAGCTCCCAGTTAAATGGAAATGTATAATCCTTCTCACTCATTTGATTTTCTTAAATCATGGTTCTCTCTCTGGGCTCAGTCCTGGAAGGTGCTGGATACTCCCCAGTCAGGAAGACAGAACCAAAATCAGACCTTCCTGTATTTCACTTTCCTGAACAAAAGCCATTCCTTCTCTCCTCCTGCCCATTTTCTACATCCTCGATGAAGGAACAGAGAAATGGGTCAGACCTGTTTCCAGTTCTCCCACCTCCATCCACCCCGGAGCAGCAGAGCTGAGGGTGGTGTGCATGGTGCATTTTCTGTGGGTGAGAAGAAGACCATGAGGCAGATTTAGACCTGGAGCATCACAGTCTCTTTCACAGCTTCTTCTCTCCCAGCCACCAGGCCAGTGGGTGGGGTGTGCCTAAAATGAGCCTGAAATCCAGTATTTCAGAGACATTCCATCAGCTATTGCTGTGGGACTTTGATGCTTAGCTACTCCAAAACAAAAAAAAAAACATTCCTGAAAATTGGTAGCATCTGGAACCTGCCATTATTTGTCCCTTCAAATTTTTACTGGAGAAATAGAGAAATAATTAAACCAGAGCAAAGTCACAAGGGGAATGTGACTCATGCTTTATTTGCCAAGCTGCTGGAAATGCTGAAGGCCTCCTGCTGTCACACAGAGCCTTAGAGAGATTTTGCCAATCCTGAATATTCCCAGGCTGGTGCTGAGGATTTGGGAAGGAGGAAACACTTTGCCATTATCCACAGCTGGAGCCATGACCTGTAAAGGAATCGTCTCTGTGCTTCTGAAAGGAAACTTCTTTCCAAGTTGTGTTTCTTCAGAAGTATAGAAAGGGCAAGGTGTTTTTTATCCTGTGAATTTTAGGTTAATGTGATAGAAAACAGAAGTCTGATTAGACTCATGTGAATTCCAGAAAAGCAAAATTCCTTTAAAACATGTGGTTCTTGCTCAATGGAACCAAGCAACTTTGTTTTCCTCCTCAGGTCTTTTCTTAAAAGTAAATTAATTCAAGGTTCAGCACCCCCACTTCGCTGGAATTAGTCTTAATTTACTTTAATGAAAAGAACAATATTAATCTTAATTAAAAGCCTTGGAGACAGACCTGTGTAGACTCATGACACAGACACCTTGGACTTTTGTTGGAGCCTCTTTTTTATGTCATTTGGGATCCAGGAATTTGTCTTTCAGCAAATGATAGCTCTGATATTTTTCAGCCTTATTGATCAGTTAAGTAGTCAATGACTTCAGAGAATTTTCTGATAGACTCTGATTTACACTTAGCTTGCTCCTTAAATCAGCATTTGTTTTCAGAGGGAGGAAAACTACCCAGAGTCAATTGGCTCAAATAACCAACTTATTTTGCACACATTGTATTTCAACAAGTAAAAATGAACAATTAACTAAAAGTTCAACCAAACTGGGCATTGAGTGGCATCAAGAATGAAACTGTCCACAGAATTTTGTGCAGAAAGGCTGAGAGGATTTGGATTGCTCAGCCTGAAGAAGAGAAGGCTCTGGGGTGACCTTATTGCAGCTTTTCAGTACCTGAAGATGGCTTTCAAGAAAGCTGGATAGGGACTGTTTACAAGGGCACGTGGTGATAGGACAAGGGGAAGTGTATCTAAACTGAAATAGGGTGAGTTTAGATTGGATAATAGGAAGAAATTCTTCACTGTGAGGGTGAAGCTGGACCAGGTTGCCTGAAAAAGTGTGAAACCCAAGTGGAAAGCTGGTCTGCATTAATTTTGATGTTGTGAAACATCACAGTTTTCCATGATATTTGGAGAACACAAAACCAAATATGAGGCTTTTTGCTTTACCGTACATACATGTATATATCTATCCATATCCATATCCATATCCATATCCATATCCATATCCATATCCATATCCATATCCATATATATATCTGTATCCATTTCACACGATGTTGAAAGAAGTTTGCATGTGACTCACACAAATATTATTTGTACTGCTGAATGACGTTCTATTTAAAAAAAAACCTGAAAACCACACTGCTGTCCATCCTGCTACTTTTCATCTCACCCATCTTCAGCAAGTTAAAAAGTACAGTAAGCTGCTCTCCCCTGCTCCATTATGTTTAAATGGGCCTTTCAACACCTCTCTCTCTGCAGTGAACATTCACACAGGCTTGAATATCAAACTCCAGATGTTTGGGATCTTGGCAGCCGTGCCCTGATCCTGAACCTTTGCCATCACTGAAGCAAATGGCTGTTACTGAAAGCATTGTTGACCTAAACATTTTCTGACAGCAGCTTCAACCTGCCCCTATGATTGACACTTCCCAGAAAGCTGATGTGTCTGATGGGCCGTATCAGTTTCAGCTCTTTAGGTTTCAGATTCAGTAGCTGGTAAAATGAGTTCAGTTCTCACTGTGCATAATTCGGTAACTGCTGCATCAGCTTTAGCTTGCTCTGCATTTAATTTATTAGGAGAAGAGATGCATTTCACACGCACAGATTGATTGTTATTTCACCAGGTGATGTGTTTCAATCAGCAGGTGATATATGTCATTTACTACATTACACAGTTGCAGATGTTGAAATATGGGGTAAAGGGATACGTACTTGATTTTGCAACACATTCTAATGCATTTTGACATGCTTTTCATTTAATAATATATTCATTCATTCATTCCTTCTATTGTGTATGTTTGTCAGGTGGGTATTTCTGTATTGGGTTGTTTGGGTTGTTTGGTTTATTTTACTTAAATGGGGGGTTTATGAGTATTTCTCTTTATTTAGACTGTGCTTAAAACGTATCCCAACTTCTCTATGCTTTGCTCATTTCTATATCAGAAACATTTACACATGTAAATTATTACCACATGGTCAATCTCCACTTACAAAGAAAAATTAGTCAGTTTGTAGAGATATAGACTAAACATTGCAAGATGCTTATGACTTTGGGACTCACATTTTGGTGGGATCTTAGGACATTGCTCAACTAACATTGATTCATAACCTTCTTCACATGCTCACTACTTTTCTTCTTGTTATTCATAAATTTCTAATTTTCTTTATGTAAATACAAGTAGGAAAAAAAGTGCTTCTTCTTCTTCTTCTTATTATTATTATTATTATTATTATTATTATTAATTATTATTTATAGAACTCCATATAAGCTGACAAGGAGCTTCACAGTCCGGAGATGCACTTTTAGGAAAAAGTTTAAAAACTTTTAGTCTTGGTTCTGTGTGTGCTGCAGCAAGATTTTTCGAATTTACAAGATAATAATATTTCTACCACTCCCAAACACATGCTGCTGGACAAAAGCTTATTTTTTTCTTTGTAAAAAATGGGCTGTAATCCTCAAAATGTATTGGTAGGCTGTTGGCAGTAGGCAATGGACAAGTATTGTCTCTGAGGAAAGATGAAGCATCAGACAAAGCAGCAGCATCACATCACATGTTGCAGCTGGAGGTTCAAATGAGAGTCAGGCAACTTCAGCTCTGTCCTTTGTCATTTTGGAGTGGGTGCTCTAAGACTGAGACATTTTACTTGAAACACGAAGCTTTTCAGCCTAACTATGCTTCAGCACTTTAACTTTACAAAACACTTCAGAGAAAATATTTAGCCCTTAAAAGAACTTGCTTTAAAACTAAGAATGTCGGTGCTCCACACAGTCATTAAAGACTACATGACATTCTCAAGAGAAGAAGAGATTTAGTGCAGAAATAAGAACAAAGTTTGTTCTCACCTTTGTGTCCTTCAATTCCAAACTCCAAGCCTTTAAATAAGTGCTGCAATTCGGAATAGTCTCTAATGCTTTTGCTGGGAATGATTTTGCTGGGAATGATTTTGTTAGCACTTAAACTACGCTTCTCCTCAGAACTGCTCTCTGGAGGAGGTTTTCTCACCCTAGTCAGTATAAAGAGAGCCACAGTATACAAATCTCCTAACTTAGGTATCTATACTGTAAATACCCTCTCAGGGACTGCTCCTGCAGGATGCAGTGTTAAAACCAGTTCCAATGCCTCAAAGAATTACTAAAATGTTGTCACAGGCAGGCAGCTATGTATCATTTTTCTGTCACTGAGCACCTTTACAGAATTACAAATATTCTGAGTGCTCAAACAACGTGCAAAGGAAATCCATTTTAAACCAAGCTAGTTAAAGTATAAACAGTAAAATGTTTGTCTTGTTTTTGCCTTTTCATATTTTCCCCAAGACAGAAAATAATAATTTTCAAGGCCGTAAAATGCTGGAACAATCAGGGCAATTTTATAAAATATTTTAACAGTTTGAAGAATGTTCTGCTTGGAAGATGAAGAGTATATATGTGTGTATATATATGTGTTTGTATATATATATAAATATATGGGGATGGTGCTTTGTGTTTTTTCTCACACCACTTTTCTGACTCACAACACACTTCAGTTCACTGATGTTATTAAGGGAAAAATTGTGTGTTTCTGTTTCTGATCAAGTGATTAGCTCAACTTATCTCTTGAGGACTGTGGGAGAGCAGAAATTCTTAGGCTTTGTTTTTTGCAATGCCATCTCTAGACATAGATCCAGAATATTGATATCAAGGGACCAACCTAAAGCTTATTGAAATCAATCAGAAGACTGACTGCAGGGATAATGGTGCTAGCCACAATTTTGGAAATTTCTTAAGCAACAGCTTTACAGTGCAATGGGATTTGAGTAAATGCTGAAGCATTTTGTTGCACTGAGATTTCGTCCTGGAACCAGGGTTTATGTACCTGCATTTATCAGAGGTGGTGTGTCTATGTGCTTGCAGGTGTGTGTAATGTGCCCAAATGAGCAATCCTTGTAGAGCTGCTGTGCCTTTATTACCCAGTGCAGATAGCCAAAAATCCATCCGTCACATAAAATAATGGGGAACTGCAAAAACTCGCTGGTTTTGCCAGCTGCATCCTCCCCTCCTTTCCAGGGAGGCGGTTTTGTTGTTGCATTTGCTAGGCTGTCACTGGCTATTTCTGCAGCGTGGGGAGATCCTGACATCAGCCATCAATATGTCACATCTAAGGGATGTTGTGTTCAACACTCACAGACGATTTTCAAGCTCTACAGTTGTGTGTTCTGCATAAGAACCTGCCGTGGCTTAACCCCAGCCAGCAGCCAAGCCCCATGCAGCCACTTGAAAGCCCTGCTCAGCAATAACAAAAGCATCTCTGTAGTATCAACCCTTTGCTCAGCACAAATGCAAACTGTAGCCCCATACCAGCCACTGTGAAGAAAATTAACTCTACCCTAGCCAAAACCAGTGCAGAACCTTTAGATGAGAGTAAGTCTGTAGCAGATTTACATAATGAGATGACCTGAATTACACAAATCAAATTATTTTGATGCTAACTTGCCATTTTTAAAACTTGACTTGGTTTGCTTTGGACCCGTAAGTTTCATGAAGAAAGTGAGCAGATCTTATCCCTTGCTAATCCAAGTGGAATATCCAAATATTCCCCACCCATAAGAGTTAACTTGTGTTCAAAGGTTTTTGTCATGCCATAGCAGAATGCAAGTCATAAAGAAAGGACTTTAAATATAAAGGAGAAATCATATCAGTAGGTTTTGGCAAAGAAAGAGTTCTCATAAATATTGAATAACAAAAGGCTGCCAAGAGTCCAAGAGGTCAACACATGTCACTCTCAAGCAAAACTAAAACAGAAAGGTTGAGAAAGCTGGGTCCAGAAATTGCTCTAGATCTTTTTCATGTCAGTTTAGGTTGGTTTGGAACCAGAAAGTCCTCGACATTGGTAATAAGGATAAAAATGTTATGTTACTATAGAGAGTGTTTTGAGGCAGCATTACTCAGAGTTTATTTTGTGCTGCTGTTCTGTACTGTATTTGTAGAGTGTTTTTGTTGCTGCTCTTTGCTAAATTACTGCAGTACAAAAGTTTCCTATCTCACTTCACTTCTTCCCCATCTTTCAAATAATACTATGTCAGTAACAAGCTGAAGGTAACTTGCTGTGTCTATTTCTCTATCATTTTGCACTAAACAGCTTTAGTTTTTTTGTTTAAAAAAACCCCAAATCCTTACTCGCTGGAACATAATTTTTTCCATTATGTGGCACCCCATTAACCCTGAATTATTTCTCTGAAATATTAGCTGTGCAAGAAAGTACATTTAAATAAAAGAGCATTTTCCTGTAAATAATATGAAACTGTAAGAGGATATAAGTTTATTTTAAAGATGGATAGGAATGATAGACAGACCCAAATACTTATCTACGCATGTCCAGATGGTACACTTGAGTGATCTGAGCTTGGAGATGGATGAGAAAAACTCGTGATTTTTAATCTTGGGTCTGCCACCACTTCCCCCCATGGCCTAAGGCAAACCACTTAACTTCTCCATGCCTCAGTTCACCATTTGCCTCTAACTTGGAGTCTTTAGCAGCAGCTGCTTTCACTTTCCCTGGTAATTAGGCAAGCAGTCTTTTGCTTGAGGCCTGGCATTAAAATCTACCCCTCCTGCTTAAAAAATAGTGGAGTTTTTTGATATCTGTCACGCTCATTTTTCCTGGTTTTGACACTTTTTAAAGGTTTTTTTTTTTTAAAAATCTCTTGCATGTGATAATGCAATCAATATGTTTAGGTTCCTACAGATGACACATCTGAGCAACACAAGCTTGCATCTGCCACTCCTCCAGCCCAGGGTGATTTGAGGAAACACAGGTGAGGATTGAAAACCAGGACATCTGCAGTGCCAGCCCCTGGACTGGAGTGATTATTGCCAAAACTGCCCATTTGTCTGGGTTCTTTTCATAAAGAGTCCCTTCTACTGCTGGGAAAGTTCAGTGACTGGGAGACGGTTAATTAACATAGGACCAAAATCACAAGAGGGAGAAGTCTGTAGGTTACATGAGGACTGAAGGCCATTTTTAACCCTGTTTTATTTGCCTGGATAGATATGGACATGTTCCAGGGAAGTACCCTGACTGCCAGGTGAGAAATAAGTTCAAGAAATAAACAGTTTTAAATGTTACAGCACATTCCCTACAGATAACAGAGATACGTGCAGTTCTGACAAAAGTAATACCTAAGAGGCCATTATTTAGCAGTGAATCTATAAACATGCAGGTAATAAATACCATCATCTCCTCTTCAGAAATGCAAAAGCATGACCAGTTTAGCTAAAGCAGCCCAGCATATCTATAAGTGGGATTTGAGCCTCTCAAGACCTGTTGGGTCTACCCTGTAGGAAACAGAGCTTCCAAAAACTAAACCATGGTTAGATTTTATTTAGATATTTATATTGCTTCTGAAGCATTTTTACAATATTAGTATCAATTAAAATAGTCTGAGGATGAACTAGCTAGTCCCAGGGTGATTAGTGACAGGTTATGGTTACTCAAAAAGCTTTTCCCATACCTAAGTTCCTCAGATGTCCTCACTGCTTCTCTAACTGGGAGACTGGATTTTTTCCTTTTGATATGCAAGAGCAGTGCCTCCTGTCTTAGCAGAGCCTTGTTCCATGGCATTACATTTGAGTAGTATTTGCTTGTATGGCCATATCAACTTCCATAGGTCATTTCCATCTGAACATGGTATTTCTGGAATAATTTTTGCTATTGGTCCCCAGATGCATGTCCTTGCCCTCTGTACTACTGAATTTCATTAAATTGCTGTTACTCTGGTTTTCATGCTCACCCAGTTGCTCTTTGCAAATGCTCTGAACCTCTCTGTGTCATCAGTGAGCTTTATTGATGTACTCGTTTTCCATGCCAGGATTGCTAGTAAAAGTATTAATGAGTATTGCTCTTAAGGCTACTCTCTCAGTCTTCCTTCAGGCTGAAAAATTCCAGTCTCAGAAGTACTTGTTGCTAAATGGTCTCTGGGCAACCCCACAGTTCTCCTCCTTCTTCACCTAGCAGCTTCCTGGTTTATCCTTCAGCTTCAACTTTTATATGTTTCATGCTCCTTTGCTGAGGGAATCAGTAAATTTTGGGATTTTTTTTAATAAATGGAAAACAATCAGATTACTCTAGAACGACCTTTGGCACCACAAATTTAATTTTACTCCATATAATTTTTTAAACTTTTTTTTTCTTTGAGATTTGTTTCAATTTTTTATGCTACTCAGACTGAATTCACAAATTTGTAGTGAGTTGAATCATTTTTATTTCTACTTTTTAAAAATAATCCCTACATCTTCAACTATCTATGCCTTCGATATTTTGTACTATTGGCTCTGCAACTTTTTATTCTTTTGTAATTCAGATATCAGGTCACCATGACTTCTCCTAAACCCTCTGAGGTTTTGTTTTTTCCTGATTTCCACTTCCATATCTTGGTGTGTATCAGTCATCCCACCTTTGCTACTGTGCTCTCATTGCTGCTCTTATCATCCACCTCAGCACTAGTAAATAAAGCCAGGCTGTGGCACAGGCTCAAAGACTGAGGAATAACCATCCCTGCCACTGTACAGGTACAATTGACTAATTTTTGAGCCATGCCAAGTATCTCTGACATGATGCCCACGCCCAGCTCAGAGACAGATTCAAATACCAAATCTGGATGTGACCTTCAAGCTTTGAGGGTGTGAAAAGTTTAATCCTATCAATGATTAGGAGAAGAAGAGGAAGCTGGGGGATTTTAACCTGGAGAGAAAAGGAGAAAAGAAACTGCAGAGGGATCTTACTGCTCTCTACAACTCCCTGAAAGAAGGTTGTAGTGAGGTGGGGGTTGGCATCTTCTTGCAGGTAACAGGTGGCAGGATAAGAGGAAATGCCCTCAGGTCGTGCCAGGGTAGCTTTAGATTGGATATTAGGAAAACTTTGTTCACCACAAGGGTTGCTAAAGAGTGAAACAGGTTGCCCAGGGAGATGGTGGAGCCAGCATCCCTAGAGGGATTTAAAAGATGTGTAGATATGGCACCTGGGGACATAGTTTAGTGCTGGACTTGGCAGTGCTGGGTTAATGCTTAGACTTGATTATCCTAGAAGTCTTTTCCTACCCTAATGATTCTGTGACTCTATGTGATCCGCCCACATGCAAGATTTTAGGTAATTTTATTCATTAGCACATCTGTATCCATTGAAATCAAGGCATAATATCACAATATCCATTTAGATGAGTTCATTATCTTTCCTCCCTCCACCACTAATTCTTACTTCACAGTGGAAAAAAGTAAAGGCAGGGGTGCTCAGTAAATCACTAAATTAGTTGCAGTCCTCAAAGCAGGGTGAAATAAAACAGGACTAGAAATGCAGAGAGTGTATTTTTATATTCCTTTATAGATTTCTTTGTTCCTGAATCTTCTGGTTTGTAAGCACCTCCCTGCTTGAGTCTTTTTTTATTCTATGTTGTGACTTTATCTGTTTTCTTTTCTCCTAGGACAATAGGTTATTTAACTTCTCCCTACACTTTCCCCTCCCCATTCTGTTGTCTCTGCTGTCTTTTTATAGCTTTGTTTGGCTGATTTGAGTTTGCATGATTTATCACTCTAATAACCTCTTCCTGCAATGGTGACAGGGAAGGTGCCATAGAGGGTGGGAAACTCCTTTTTCCTTATTGTTGTCTCCTGTGTGATCTGACAGGCTGGGAGAGGAACACAAAAGTGGGAGGGAAGGAAATGGGAGGCACTGGAGCTGCCAGAATCTCCCCTCCCTTTTAACATTTCTGCCAGGTTTTCTAGAAATGACAGATTCTTCCACCGGTTTTTTGAGCCTTTTAGGGGGAGAGGGTGGAGCTGAGTGGCAGCAGCATGAGAGGGTGGCCAGAGAGAGAAAACAGCTACAGTCTTGATGTGACAATTGAGGTCTGCAAAGGTTTCACCCCAGGTGAAGATCCAGAGTAGCTGTGGCTTGGCTGCAGATGCCGTTTTCTGGTGAGAGCAGAGCTTGGATGACTTTTCTGGTTTCTGGTCTATTTAATCTCTGTGAGGGGGGAAAGACACCAAAGGAAGGACTTGAAGGAATGAAAATAAGACTAATGCTTGGTCCTCTGTGGTTTGGAAAATTCTGAGTTATTACAACATCAAATAAGCCAAGCCCTGTCACTGTTTTCTCTCTATTTTATGCGAAGCACAGAGCAGCCAAAGGCCAATGGCCTGCTCAACTACCTTATAGCAGCTTTGTTTCACCTTCACACTAAAAAAATGAGCAGAGCACTGATTTTGTCCATTTTAGTGCCTATCTTTGCTCGTTTACTATTTCAGAGCTCATCTCCCCTCATCCATCTGCTCATAAGTGCCTTGCTTTAAATATTTCCATTTCTTACCCCACTGTTGAAACATTTCCTATCACCCTTATGGTGCTGCCCTTAAGACTTTTTTGTCATAGTTTTTCACATTTCTTTCCTCTGAAAATGTCAAAATGAATTCTGGCTCAGGAGAGCAGCCAACTTGCCAAACTGGTGACCAGGCCCTGTTTTCTAAGGCACTTAGATTATAAATTTTTTCCTATTTAGGAGGTCTGTTTTCAAAATTATATTAAACCCCAGTATTCTCATCAAGAAGTAATTTACATCACTTTCAGAGGGTAAAGATTTCTTAAGATCATGACTTTAGGAGATATTATGACACCATACATTTTTTGTTTATTTATTAGTTTTTCTCTGTGCTACCACTTCACATATGTTCTCACAGCTGAGCTCTCAGACACAATGTTATTTTCATTACATTCCTTTCTTCTGTTGTTTTTCATGGAATTAGAATGGTTTGGATTGGAAGGGACCCTAAAGATCATCTCCAGCCCCCCTGCCATGGGCAGGGACACCTTCCACTGTCCCAGGTTGCTCCAAGCCCTGTCCAACTTGGCCTTGAACATTTCCAGGGATGGGGAAGCCACAGCTTCTCTGGGCAAATTATAATTTAGGGTTGCAGTTTATTATAGCACAGACCAAGCAGTTGCCACTAAGTCAGGAGTTGTTCTGGCCAGGCTCCTGAGAATCAATTCTGCCTCTCTCTCCATCACTGCTCGTTGATATTTAGAGGCTCTTCACAATCTTTTTTATTTTTTTTTTTCTGCATGACCTGCACTTGGGTTGTTTCCTGGCACTTTCCTTCAGGGCAGGAGAGGGAGGGCTGATAGCTCAAGTATTTAATGAGAATAAAGAGAAATTGCCCTCCTAAAAGCTGGCAACACCACTCTGCATGCCAGATGCACCCCAAAGGCATCAAAGCTGGTGGCAGTGCAGGTTCAATATACTCTTTTACCAGTGGTTTTGAGAATTTAAAAGATCTGCTCAGACTTCTGCTGCAGGATGAGAGAAATCAAGAAGAACTTATGCTGCTGCTTTTTTTTTTTTTTTTTTTCCCCTAACGAAATAACTTCTCACTTCAGTTTTTAAAGGCTAAGTTTGTAAAGACAAATTATGGGTCTCTTTGAGATATCAAAAAATTTAATTAGAAACATTCTAAATATAACTTTATTTTTTGCCAGACAATTTAATAAGTATATTTGGGTGGCACTTTGGAATGCATAATTGTTTCATGCTTTCAAATTCTATGAAGCTACAGACCATCCCTATTATAGAGAGTTCTGGAACACTCTGTTGGTTAAATATGTCTCTAATTCTGCCTGTGACTCAGCTTCATGTTAAACTCCTCAGTAATACATTCTCATCTTAGTGGGAATAGTAATTGATTTTTTAAATGTTTTCCATCTTAGAATAAGCCCTGCATGAGCCCAAGTGTCCCTTCCCTTGACTCAGACCATGAGTTCCATGACTCTGCCAGCCTGCAAGGTGATCCAGAAGCTTTTGGCCCATGATGGGTGTCCTCTCCAGTGCATGGGGGTGATTTTCTCTGGGGACAGCTCCAGGAGGAGCCAGGGCAGGGCATCCTTCCTCTGAGTGAAGCACTGGCTTTCCTCCCCCTGCCCTGCTGCCCCTGCACTCCTTCATGTTTGTAGGGATGAGCCATCAGTCAGTAACCCCAGCAATCCATAGCTCAATATATCATTTACTCTTCTACACCTCTCTACAATCATGAATTATGTCAGGTTATCATAATTTGCAGTCTGGGAACCAGTACCTCTAAGCACTACATCATCAGCCACAGAAAGTTCTCATTTAAATGAGAAAGATGCAGTGGATATATTTTGTAATTCCCATCCCATCTTACACTGATAGCCTTGAAGGTTTCCTGCAATGCCTCATCCTTTGCTGCAGTCCCTGCAAATTTATTCTCTATTATTTCTGAGACGGAATAATTGTTTCTTATATTTGCATTATTACATTTTCTAGGTTTCTTCAGTCTGTACATTCTCTGAATCAAACCTAGACTAAGCATGTTTTTAAACCAAATATTGCCTTTTTATTCCTGCAACTATAACAGACTTGATCAGTTCCAGTTAAAGATAAAGTTCAGATCACATAATTCTTTACTCAGAATTAGTTCCGTGCTATGCATTCTCAATTATATTTGTCTTTCCTCTATGTATTTACATTTCCCATTCACTTTTTCTTTTCCTAAGTGATCTATGTTTCGTCTATAATTTATAAGCATTTCATTATTTTTTAATGAAAAAATAATTTCTTTGCTTGAGCATTCTTCAGCCAAGCTCCATACAGAACTCCTCCACGTCACTGCCAGCTCTGTCCCCTGGAAGAAGGTCTGGGAGTACGAGAACATGTTTGTTTTTGTGACTGTGTGTCCCCTGCTGAAGGGTGCTGCTGTCCCTGCAAACTCTGTCCCTGTCACTCCCTGCTCTCCTGGGCACTGAGTCGTGAGATGTTCCTCCTGTCCCTGCTACTCAGGGCTGAAAACTCCTGAAAAACAGCATTCATTTCTAAATGCTGGCTGTTGTCTGGGTCTGCACATGTTCCCATTCCTCAAGCAGCTGCTTTTCTTTGACATTTTCTTGCTGCTTATTCTATAGCACCTCTTCCAAACCCCTCACTTTGTTGTGACCTCCTGCTTCCCAGCGTCCTCTCCCGCTGGTGAATCTGTCAAGAGTAGTTGCAACTTGTTTTCCCATTTAACATTTCCATCCTGCCTTGAATATTTCTGCAGCTTGGTACATCCTGCCAGCATCTCCCCCAAGTCTGGATCTACATCTTCCATTAGTCCTTCCTTGCAGCTCTGGAGCTGTGCTGCTGGTCACTCCCTGATAATTCAAATGTGGCTTGATGAAATATAACTGCACATCTGCCTCGTTAGTTTAGGATAAGAAAACAAAAACTTCAAAAGGATTCTTCTATATTCCTCTTACTTGGGAAGGCAATACTCTCCAAATTTATAAAGTTTTCCCATTTGTTCTGGCTTAATTACTTAAAGCCAGTGCTAGCAGGGAGGTGTACTATAAGCTCCAGGTCAATGCTCTGGATTTATTTCAGTATCAGCTATATATCACTGACCTCAAAGTCTTAGCAACTGACACTGTTGAAAAATGACTGTTGTGAGCTCTTGCAAAGCTCATTTAAAAGAAATCAAACATTAGGATATTTTGGGAAAGCAGGCACCTCTATATTTCTCCTTTCCAAAAGTGGAACAGAGAAAAACTTCATTATTTGACCATTTTATGACTGGAAGAATTCTGCCTTTTCAGGGGAACTTCTTTGAATCACTGCATCTGGAAAACAAGAACAACAACAACAAAAAAAACACCCCAAAGCCCAAACTAAGATAACTAAATTAAGTGAAATGAAGGATTGAAATTAAATGAGAATAGAATATAAATAAAATAATATAAATAAATAAAATAAAACTCATAAAAGCATAAAAATATTGAAAGTACAATATATAATATTATATGCAATATAGAATATAAAATATATAACATTTTAAACAAAAAAAATAAAAGCTTCCACTCTGAAGTTGCAAGTTAAAAACTATCACTTAAAAAAAAATAAAAGGAGCAAAGAGGAGAAAAAAGACCTCCCCATAGACTGCAGCTCACGAATTTTCTTGATTCAAACTGTTGTGTCATCAAAAATAATTCGAATGACTCATGGTAAAAATGTGAGACAGAGTGATTCTTTAAGGCCACAACTGGGACCAGTGCTTTGCTTAAATGTCGAGCCAGTAAGAATGGGAAATACTGATTAGTTAAATAAATAAGATAAATCATTTCTACATCTGAATATTTATTTAGAGAAAGATTCCCAGCATATCAAGTGTCATTCTCTGCAGGTAATGCTGTGGGAAATAATCAAACCAAAAGCCTCCTTTAACCTTGTTACATTATGAACTGTGCTGAGCATCAGCTGGGACTCCTGAAAATTGTGACATCATTTGAGTTTGCTCGACTTTCTTGTATCATAGTTAATGATTCTTGGGTCTAACTTAGATCTGGACTCCCCTCAAAGTTCTAAAATACCAACAAGAGACAGCTTTTCACTCTCTTCACCTTCTTTCACTTTGTAATTTCAAAGAAGATGCTGTTGTGAAATTAAAATACAAAGAAATAGTGCAGGTAAGCAATTTTACAGGATTTTAGGTTTGTTTAGTAATTTTTATACTTTTTCTTTGTACAGTGTTATCCAAGCAGATTAGTAACTCTTTGAAATACAAAGTATAATTTTGATTATATTGAAATGTATAAAAGATATTTAAAATATCATTTTACATACAAAGTATGATGCTAGCAAAATCAAGCATTTTTTAATTGATTGAATAGTCTATTCTTGTGATTAAAGTTAAAGGTAGCTTTTAAAAACAAGTACACTTTCCTAAAAAGTTGAATATGAGCTAAATTGTTTAATTAACATTGAGACAACTTTCTGGAAAATTTAAAAAAAAACACAAATCAACCATATTAAAATTAAATCTGTGTGTGATTACTTCAAACAAGTCCCTATTAGTCACTACCTGGGTGATCATGGTCCTTCATGCATTCATGTTTAGTTCCCAATTATTCACAGTTTGTTAATTGGTGTGATATGGAATGAATATTGATGGTACAGCCCGAAGATGATTTCCATACCAAAGGAACAGGCATATTTACTGTCCATGTACACCGCAAAAAACAAAGTTCCCAACAGATGTGTCTTGGAAATCTGGCAAACACCTTTCTGTGTGCCTCATGTTGGCTCATTACACAGCCTTGCAACAAGAGTAAGGGAAAATATTAAGCAATATAATGGGAATAAATAAATAAAACAAAAATAAAATAAAGTGACACAAAAGCAGGGGGGGGGAAGTAAAATGGCTAAGTTTTGTTGTTTAATTTGCATAAAATTCTTGAGAAACTCTGGACACAGTAAGGTCCAGATAGACAAAAGTGGTGTGACTTCATGCTCCTCATAGAGAAGGGCCAGCATGTGGTGCTGGCTGTCCAGATTTACACCTGCACTGACACAGGAGGGTGTCCAGTGAGGAAAAAGAAGCCTCAGGAACTCAGATCTGTGCCAGATTTTTCCCCAAGTGTTGATATCCCATTTTCAGCTAGTCTGTGCATCTGTGTTAAATCCAGCAGGGTCATGAGCCAAAGTTATTCACAGGGGAGGTGAAAGAGCCTTTAAAAAACAGTGAAAAAAAACAGTCTCTTTCAATTGTTTCAAAGAATTTGCGTTTGCTTATTTGTTTTTTTGTTTGTTTTTGCCATGGAGTAGAATATACTTGACCAGGAGAATATGTTAGTAAGAAAAAAAGCACCTCTAGATAGAGGTAGGGTGAGTCTAATCCATGAGAAAATCATCTTTGAGGAGCAAATCTCAAGGGAAACCTGAGAGATTAACTCTGAGTTAACACTATAGTGGGATGGTCCAAACTGACTCCTAAATGGGGATGCAACAGGAAAGTATGAAAGAAGTAAATGCAAGAGGTGAACAGAATTGAGAATTTCGATTAGAGGTAATGCATCTAAAGGAGGACAAGACATAGAATGACACAAAGCCTCACATCCAATCTGCAAGAAAGGATTTCCACCAAAACAGAGACAAACTGGAGTTTTCAAGGAAAAAAGAACATAGCCTACTCTAGAGATGAGACAGCAAATTATAGATTTACAGAAACTGTGACCCATCTGCTCTTCACCCTGGCCACAGTGTGCACCATTTAAAATAAACCAATCTAAACCAGAATGTGAAGTTCTTAATTGATCTTGTTTTCTTTCTAAATGGCTCAACTTATCGTTGAAGCACATAGAAACACAACTGCTCTGTAAAAGTTCAGAAAGCCAGTGAATGAAAAGAAAAAGCATTAACATTTAAGTGGTCTTCACCTTTAATCAGATAGCATAACATGAAAAAAAAAATTATTGAAATAGTGACATTTCCAATGTTCAGGCAATATAATTTTTTCACATGAAATGGAGAAAGGCTTTGGCCCAAATTCTTTCCCTTTTGCATCTTCCTCCACTCAGTGTTGTCAAGTCTCAGACCAGGCTGCTAACTCCCCTTAAGCCTTTATCACTCTTCCCTTTTTGCACTCATCAACTGAAGGAAAAGAGAGCACAAAATACTCATTTGTGAAAGACTGAGAGCTTAGTTGCAGAGTCCACAGAGCCTCCTTTATAACACTGAAGCTCTTTTCAGCTTTATTGCAGGGGTGAATTTTGTTTCTGTCTTGGAGATCTCTGAAAAGACAAGTGGCCAAATGTATAGGCATGCTTAGGTTTGCACACCTCAAAGCTATCAAACATGTCACATTTTATTTCTTTCAACTGTTTATGGACTGTGGACACCTGTGATTTATTGGCAGCACATACTGGTTGTTGTGGAGGAAGATTCCAATACAGGAATTAGCTTAGTAGTTCTCAAGCTTCAGGAAACTATTTTGGATTCTATTTTGAATATTTAGTATCTGTTTGAAGCAACTGTTTATGTTTAAAATAATATTTTAAAAAAATAAAACCATCAAAAAACCCACCAATAAAACCAATTCTTTCAGAATTTTACAAAAGCCTTCACGTAGGAGAGCAAAGAAAACCTAATGAAACCCATGTAATAATTTATTTTTCCTCCTACACAATATCTTCACTTATGGCATGTGGAATCAGCAGTCTGCACACTGAGTAAGACATGCTAACAGGTAGTAAGAGTTACTAAGCAGAAAGGGCTTTAGTAGCAGTTTCTAGGGGGTGCAGGAGTTGCTTCTGGTAGCAGATGCTACCAGGTACTCAGGAAATTTGTGCCTGTTGCACAGGCTTCACTCTTTCCACTGACTCAGAGCTGAGGCATTTGGCGTTTAGTGTATTTCTGCTGGATTTAGGTGACGGTAATGAATTTCAGAAGGGCAGTGATGAGTAGAAAAGTCACCTTACTACAGGACCATGCAGGAATAGAATTTTCATGCACATAATTTGAAAGATTTTTTGGAAGACTTGTCAATAAAACATGGATTGATATTGCAAATTTTTTTTTCTCTCTCTGTGAATGAATATAAAGCTTACCAGAAATAAAGACTGTTTTTTAAAGTTAATGCGGCTCCAAATTATTTTTTCAGATTCTTTCTTGCAATAAATTATATCATCTAATTTGACAAACTAGATTGACAAAGCAGAGAACTGTTGTAAAATGATTCTGCTACCCAAAGGCAGAATGGCCAGAGTGTCAGGGATCCACTCCCAATTCTCCTTGTGGGTTTTCACTCCAGTATCACCAGCAGAGTGTAACCCAGCCACTGGCTCTGATGTACTGGGCATGTATCTGCTGAGGTTTTTCACAGAAACATAGATGTATAGAATCACAGAATGGTTTGTGTTGGAACAGGCCTTAAAGATCATCCTGTCCTCCAGTCATGGCCAGGGACACCTCCCACTATCCCAGGTTGCTCCCAGCCCCATCCAGCCTGGCCTTGGACACTTCCAGGGATGGGGCAGCCACAGCTTCTCTGGGCTGTGCCAGGGCCTCACTTCCTTCATAGGGAAGAATTATTTCCCAATATCTGATCTAACCCTTCCCTCTTTCCATTCAAAGACCTTCCCCCTCATCCTGTGAATACTACAATCCCTTGCAAAAAGTCCCTCTACAGTTCTCTTGTAGGCTCCCTTCAGGTAGTAAAAGGACTAATGAAAGGTTTCATTTCATCTCTGAAATTTAAACATTTAATGAAACAAACACTGGGACCTTTGTCCCGAATCCTAGTTCGGTATCCTAATTGCACAGTAAATGTCTTATGTTTCATAGTTTAAGAAAATATTTGAAGTGTTTCATACAACACAAATGGCTCTAATGAGGACAGCTGAGATATCTATGCCAAAGCAACACAGCTCTGGTGCTTCAGGCAGCATTCTAAACGGCAGGAAATGTGTGAAAAGGCTTAGTCTGTATATTGTTTTCCTTCCTCATTGGTATTTATTCCAGCCACAGAGAGATCTATCAGAGCAGAAGACTGACCAGTCCTTTTTAGGACTGACCTGTGAACCCAGTCCAAACTCCATCACCCCTGCCAAACACACATGGCAAATTTAGCATGAATTTGGAAGAAAGATTTATGACAATCATCTGCATTTTCTACCCATCAGCTCTTCTGTCACTGTGACAGTGCAAGGATCCCAAGTCACAGCACTGTTGTGCAGAAAGACAAGTGGGTGTTTTGTGACATGATTTGATTTTTATCTCAGATCCATACACTGGTGATCATTATCAAAAGAGGTTAGAAGGTATGTAATCACTTAAATAAGTGTCAGAGGCCTAAGAATCTTGGCTTGCAAATGTAATTACCGAACTTGTCAATAACCATTGATTTCCTTAGACAGATCACTTGAAAACATTCAGAAATCTGGGAGTAAAACGGGGGAATGCTACAGAGCTCCAACAGAAGCAAATTGCAGTTTTCCATCTTTTCCTTTAAGTTATATTTTTATACATTGTGGCATCTTACAGACCAGGAGCATATTTTGTATATTTGTAAGAAAATGTTCAGCATTCCTCTTATTCTCCTGTACATGCTGGTTTTAGTGCATTTCATTAAGCTTTAAAAAGCCTGACTAAATGTTCTCACATGAAATGATTACTAATTTCCAAAATTAATCTTCTAGTAGTCCATCTGTCCTCTCTTGAATGACTATATTCTCATTAATATCTAAAGTTTCTTTATAGTATCAACTCTTAAACTATCCTTTTGTGAACCAAACTATCCTACCCTTTACTCTGAACCTGGGCAGGTCCAGAGGAGAAACACAACAGTGATCAGAGGTCTGGAACATCTCTCCTATGAGGAAAAAATGGGATAACTGGGATTTTCCAGCCTGGAGAAGAAAAACTTCTAGTGAGATCTTAGAGCAGTCTTTCAGAACTTCAAGGGAACAAGTAAGAAAAATTGGAACAAAACCTTTAGCAGAGTCTGTAGTGACAGGACAAGGGGGTAATGGTTTTAAACCAAAACAGGGTCAATTCAGACTAGACACAAGGAAGAAGTTTTTCACAATAATGGTGGTGACAGGTTGCCCAGAGAGGTGATGGATTCCCCTTCTCTGGACACATTCAAGGTCAGGTTGGATGGGACTCTGGGCAACCTGATCCAGCTGAAGATGTCCCTGCTCATTACAGGGGGGCTGAACTGGGTGACCTTTAAAAGTTCCTTTCAACCCCAACTATTCTATGAATCTAAAAAATTCAGCCTTGAAAAATCACTCTGCCTCCTTGCTCCTTCTTTCCTGGAGCCCTGTGCCTGACCTTGTTGATGGAAGAGAAATATTTAAAGACTGACTCCGGAAGTTTTTAAACATTTTGTTGGAATTAGCAGCAGAATGTATTAAATGGCACTGAAAATATCAAACACAGCTGAACTGTATTTGAGGACAAGAGAGAGAAATGTAAACTTGTTGTGGAAGTCACCTGTCAGGTAATTAAAAAGTGAATATCTGAGACTCTGACTCAAACATTAGCTTGGAAAAAAATATTATAATTATTGCTAGTCGATAACAACCTTTTCTATGCAAGAAGTAATAGAGATACAGCCAAATATTTAATAGCGGAAACAAAAAATAAGTATCATAAACAATTGCTTCTATGTATATCACATTATTCTTTCATCTTCTTATTTCTGATTTTTTTTTTAACAATTGCCACTGTGAATCTTTCTCATGTTCTTATTTATAAGAAAAATTATAAACTCTAGTCCATCTACTTGGTGCTTTTGAAATATATGAATATAGCTGAATCTCAGCTTGAAATAACAGGGGAAATTGCCTTCCTGTTGAAGCTTTTTTCCTGGAGGGTAGGATGAAAGTCTAGACAGTTGAATTAATTTTGTTTGGGAAAGGTTTGATAGCAGAGGGGTTAAATGGGTGGCTTTTGAGAAGCTGCTAGAAGTTTACCTCGTGTCTTACAGAGCCAGCATCAGTTGGATTCAACACTGGCCAAGGCTGAGCCCATCAGTGATGGTGACAGTGACTGTCATAGGACAGGGGAAAAATCCTGCTCAGCACATCAGCGACCCATCAGCAGAGAGGAGTGACAATATGTGAGAGGAACAACTCTGCAGACACCCACTGCAGGGCAGTAAAGAAGGAGGGGCAGGAGGTGCTTCTCTGCTTCTCATTCCAGCCGGAATATTGTAGGATGTGCTAGTGGCCAGTGCACCTACAATCCAGAGCTCAAAAACTGCCCAACCCTGAGAATGAGTGGAATTCCTCTCTCAGATAATCCAGTGGTGGGTTCTGAGATGAGTTTGGAGACCTCCAAGGCTGTGGTTTCCTTTGTTCATTACATGCATCATGTTGCTTTGCTTTGATAGGATTTCTGCTAGCAGTTGAGTGTTGATGAAGAAAAAGAAAGCAAACACTGAAATTTCATTCCCTGCCATGAAACAGCATCCAACACAGGACTTTTATTTCTTCGATTAACAGAGAAGAAATGAAGCTGTCTGGATTTACTGATCTGAGCCAAAATGAAGAGTAACACCACATGTTGGTTGGTGAGCTAAAAGTTCTTAAAACAATCTAGAGATCTTGTCAGCACAAGTGCTGCAGATGTGGATATAAGCCAGGTAACCAAATGTGGTCAAAATAAATGTATGGACATAATTTTCTTTTGATAACATCTGCATGATTAAGAATTATTTGGAGTTTCTGGATGGGAAATAGCTTAGGAAATAGAATATCCTCAACTGGAAGGGACCCACAAGGATCATCAAAATCCAGCTCCTGGGCCTGCAAAGATCAACCCCAAAAATCATACCATGCACCTGAGAGTGTTGGCATAACACTTCTTGAACTCTGTCAGTCTCAGTGCTGTGACCACTTCCATGGGGATCCTGTCCCAGTGACCAGCTGGGTGAGGAATCTTTTCCTAATGCCCAACCTAAACCTCCCCTGACAGAGCTTCATGCTGTTCCAAGTCCCGTTGCTTGCACAGAAAGGAAAAAAGTACTTCCAGGGTGTCAGATGGCCTGAGAATCTGCCCCTTTGAGAACAAGCTCTTTGGAACAGAAATCTTGTCTTCTTTAATGGAGTCCCTGTATCCTCCGTGGTAGAAACAGGTGTACAGAGAGCAATAGAAAACAGCAATCTTCTGAACACACCACCCAGATTTGAGAACAAGACAGACAGCTAGGGGAAAAAAAAAAAAAAGGGGATAAAAACAAAAGGTAAGTCACTTTAAAAATCCCTTAAAAAACTCTCCAGGGTATTGCAAATCCCTGTAGGCATGGAGACTACATGGCTGTGGTTTTTTCTGTAGAATTCTGCAGACTTTGCAAACACTTTAGGATGCTGCAGGGAGCAGATGCTTTCTAGTTGTCATCACTGGAGTATTGCTACCCAATTATGGCTTTGTTTCACAGCACCTTTAGTATTTTCCATTCACTTTATAATTTTCCCTTAACTTTTATTAAGCTAATCATAGGCCTGCAGTTGCCAGCCTGATGGACTTGGAGAAGCAGTTGTTAAGCAAAGCTAGCTTGTCCCTCAAGAGATTCTCTCAGTCATACAACAATTCTAATAATAACAACGATATGGGGAGGGGAGGAAAACAATCATTCAGGCAAGAGAATATAGTGTTCATTATGTTAATTTACTCCAAAGTATTTACACAGTGTTACTTGGCACTAAGAAATGAAATTCAGTCCCATTCATGCGAGGAGTGTGGTAACATCATGTAAATGTTCAGTTTCATTTAGGGAAGGTAGGGAAACAGAGTCATATTTTAATCCTTTGTAACATAAAAAAAATGCATTCAAAACCTTGCATGCCTGAAAATATGTGGCTTTTTTTTTTTCCATGAAGCACACCCATTTGGCCATTTGCTTACTATACACATGGCTGACAAATTTTATGGCTGTACTCATTCAAGAGAGGGTCGGGGCTAGAAAGTGATACACGGAGGAAGACAAGTCAAGTTAAAACTGAGGTGATTTGACAAGGAGGAGTGGAAGCACTTTCATGGTAATGTTTTGCTCTCTGACTGTTAAGAAATTTGTATATCTGTTATCTGATCCTCTTTGTGGAGAATTGTGGGAGAATCTTTTTTGCCCAGTAACCACCAGCCTCAGAATTCCCTGGATGATTTTTGGATAACTCAGGTTTTCTTCTAAAACTACCACAGAAGGAATAGGGAAGGCAGGGTCCACTGTTGTTTTAAACTCATTTGAAACATCCAGGTTTCCCCCCTATATAGTTGCTGACATGTCATGTAAAGGCTCAACAATACAAGGGTATAAACATCCTTTGGACAAAGGGACTCTCCTCAAAACTAGGGGTTTGAACAAGGATGTTGGTACCAGATGTTGGAGGTGGAATGTAGGAGTGGCACCCAGAGTGAATAAATCCCACTGAAAGTTGTTTCATCCAGCTGGTAAATGACAATATGTTTACTCCAGGCTTGGCCTCACTTCTTCTTCTTCTGGTGCTCCCAGCAGTGAGACCTTCCAGAATTTCAGGCTTCAAAGTGGAGTTCTGTTTGCAGAAGGAGCCAGAGCATGGTGGAGGTGATGAGCATGTGAATCTCACCCTGACACAGTGCTGGATCCCATTCCACACTGCTACACCAGTATTTTTGGCACTAGTTTTACCTTGGAGGATCATCTGTGGCTGCTGCTCCACCTGCCCTAAAGAGCTTCAGTTTCTCAAAGAGATGTACAATTCTGGAGGAGCAAGGGCTAAATATTCCAGGCAGGCTTAAAAAAAAGGAAAAAAAAAAAAAAAGCAAGCAAAAAAGGCTTTTCTCTCTCTTCTCCCCTCTCTCTTCTATTTCCAAGCACAAACTGAGCAGAATCCTAATTCCATTGAAATCAGCAGGAACCAATTGTACTCCAATTGACTGAACTAGGAATAAGTTCTTGGTGCATAATACATTTTTTTCCTATTGTCCTTAGAATCTGGAGATGAGGAATAAAAATATTGAAATGTGGCATAATGTAGGGGAAAAGAGGAATCTTCCCACTTAACAAACAAATATTTGACTACCTAAAAAACTCCTACCAAATAAGAATTTCTGAGCCTGTATCTGATTATTCTTTCTCTGGTTAGGAGAGATGGAAGAAGAGATGCATTTAACTACGTGGGGCTGCTGAATTTCTTAAAAAAGAGGCAACAGTGTCAGCCCCAAAGCAGTTGTCAGCCTTTCTAGAAGCTCAGCCACCCCTGGGTAGGAGAATGGCATTGCAGAAAGCCAAGGCACAGAAACTACCTAATGTGTGATTTCTCTGCCAAAACATTGATGAAACCTTCAAAATGCTGAAGGAAATGACATAAGCATGAGCAACTCTGTTCATATATTCGTTAAAATTAGATTATTTGCACATATATTTGCTAGTGTGATAATGTGTGTGCTTGTGTGGGGGCATTGGTATAATTAACATTCAGAGACTTAAGCAATGATTCCTCACATAGTTTCAGTATATTTCCCACTGAAATTCTTCCATTTAAAAAAAATCTTTCCTAGAACCCAAAGCAGAGAATTTTGGGATATCTCTTCTCTTTAATGCCATGTCAATTCTTGAACTTATTATTTTTATAGTAGGTTTTCTGGTGTGTTGTTGGGTTTTTTTGGTTGGTTGTTTTTTTTTTTTTTTTTTTTATTTTTTAGTAGAACATTACCACTGAAGTTATTTTCAGAACATCATATGGATTTTTCACTGAAACATCTGTGTTAACTTTTATCATCCTAGCTCTGCTTTGTAATTTTGGAAACAGATATAAAGAATGAGCAACCCAGAGCACAGTAATATAGTGGGAAGCATCCTTCATAAGTCAATTGAGGAATTTAATAATCTCTTTAGAAATAAGCTCTGCAGCTATGAGAAAAATGTGTGGGTTAAAGGCCTTCCAATTAAGAAAGGTTTCTCTGTGGATTTATAGGCTGGTGGTTAGCTCTTCCTGTTCGTGTTTCCATGGCAACTGTCAGGTAGATTTTCTGCTACTTGCTAGGAAGTTGGAAATGTTGAGTCTGGTTGAGCCTTTCAATTCACTGAAGCTTAAATGAAATTCTTTGCAAGGAACTGGCATTTAGCCTGGGTCATTTATTCATATCTAGAAGAGAAATCAATTATAGTAATCAGATGTGCAAATTTTTTATTACTGGAATTATTTTGGGAAGACTTTTTTTTTATTATTATTGTGCTACAATCTATTTTTAATGCTAGGGTAGGAAAGGTTTGAAATGCTGCAGCTGGCCTCTTTGCTGCTGATGGCTTATGGCTTTAATTACAGCCCAAGACACACACAGTCACGTCTCTCTCTCTCTCTGGTCTACTTTTACAAGCTATAATCACTCCTGGTGATATTCATGATACCAGCTTGAATCCTGTAGACTCATTAGAGTTGAGACACCTGTATTGTGAGAAACACAGCTCACTGTCTTTTCTCCTTTCAATTTTCTTGTCTTGTTGATTTGTTTGAATTAGGCTTGAGGAAAGTAAATAATTTGTGTGGCTTTTATTCAAACTTTCTTGCTTTCATGGTTCAATTCCACATCAGAATCCCTGTGTGTTTGCACACTTCTCTGTGCTCCTTCTGTTTTCCACCCTGCACTGACTGTCACTTGACAGGTCTGTGCTTCATTCCTGTAATTCTCCAAAGTCAGACACATCAGGGGGTGTGGGGTGTTCCTGTAGTTCCAGCCTTTCTGTGCTGCACAATCTGTGCCACCTAACGAGCTCGGTCCTGCAGGCTTTATGTGAATAATTCCATGTAGACTTCATTGATGTTTCTTGCAAGAATTAAGCCAGCAGGGCTTGGCCCAAAGATCACAGATTGTCTAAACAGAGGCAGGATGGTCCTCTGGGCAGAGAGGTAGTTACAAGCTTGGAAAACCTGAGGGCTTGCTGCCTCTCTTCCCGTGGCTTCCAGGGGGAAGGGAGATTCATTTAGTGGCAGATCCTAAACTCCATGAAGTCCTCTCACACCAGAGTTAATGGAGCTGTGACAATTTGTGCCAGCTAAGAATCTGCTCCATTACCCGAGCTCACTCCAGCTGTATAATAAAAATAATAGCAGTGCCCTACCTCGGAGAGGTGTCGTGAGGATAAATAGTTAGATGGGAAAGTGTTATGATACTATGATAATGAAGACTAGAAAAATACCTGCAATAGACAGAAATCAGCATAACTGATTTGACATTTACTTTTATTCTTCCAGTCCTTCTGCCACATAGAGACAGTAATAGCTTGACAAAGAAAAAGTGATGCCTAGCCTCCGTTTCTCCTGCTGCTTTGCTTTCCTTGCTTTGTTGTCCTGCTTTTGTTGTTTCTTTCTTAGGATTTCACCTAACTTTCCTTAAAAGCTTTTAAGAACTACTTAAGAAATATTTCCTTCCATTTTCTTCCTCACTTTATCCCAGACTATTTAATTTTGCTTCATTTTGTTTCTGTACTTCTTATCTTCATTTCCATGGGTTAAGCCCAAAATCTATGCACACAGGAGTCCAAAGAAATTTAGTTACCTTTAAATGAAACATTAGTTCTTCCAGAATTTATAAAGCAATCAAAACCAAGTTTTGATGTCACAAAGTTTAGCAGCTGCTTCCAGGCCACCTAACAGAAAGAGAGCTGACTTTGGTCCAAAGAGCCAGAATATCCTATCCAAGACATTAAAGTTCTGTTCAAACTGTAGATTTTGGATATATAGCTCAATTGGATGCTAGAGGTGTGAGAGTCATGAATTTTCCAATTTTCATGACTGACCTTTTGTCTTAGGCAGACTTGCACCCCAGGTGAATCTCACAGGACTTACTTTGCTATATTTTGCACTGTAAAGTGCCTTGAAGAATAATTCTTCCTAAGTTTTTAGTGTGGATATCTTCTCTCCTTTTGAGTCTGCAAAGAGCCATCCTGAGCTTTTCTATGCATTTCCAGAGAAGACTCCATCCCTCTGAGTACCAGTGTGAGTTTTTGGGTTGGCATCATGACACACACACATACCTTGAGGACCTGAATGGACTCACAGGTGTTCACGTGGGAGGAGAAGCCTCTCTAAAATCCACCTCATGAGGAAACTACTCCATTGCTCAATGTGTGTCTGGTTCTTATGGCCAGGAAAATGTTTTGAGAAACCACTCTGACCTTCTGCATGGGTTAGGGGTGTGCACTTCACCAGCACATGGAGCTGAGCCTGGTTCATTGATCAGATTTTAAATCATCTTGCTCTTCAACAGACCAAACTCTTTTGTACCATAGAGAGATAAGAGAAAACCAACATACTCCCAGTGCCACCAGCACTGTATTGCAACTCTTCTCTGAGCTCTGTTCTTGTTCTCTGATTTATGATGTCAGTTCTAACCAGAAGGGGAAGGGGTATTTGTGCCTGTCCAGAGACTGCCTTCATGGCAATACAGCTCTACCAAGCTCAGGCCTCCCAAGACCCACACATTGCTCCTTTCCTCCACAAAGCACATCTGGAATGGGCAGGATTGATCTTTCATCAACACTGTATAAAATTGTGGTGTCAGCATTATTTTGGAAAGGTTTTTAAATGTCCTCTTGTGATGTCAAAGAAGCAGAAGACCGAGACTTTTTACTATGGCTGGGAAATTTCAGTGTGTAGTGTATCATAATTCCAAAAGGTTTCCTCGTGTGGGGAAGAGGAGTCAATGTCAGGCACTGACTTTTCACTCTAGTGACCAGTGACAGGACCTGATGCAATGGCATTAAATTGTTTCAGGGGAGTTTTAGGTTGGCTGTTAGAAAAACATTCTTTTCCCAGCAGGTGTTTAGGCACTGGAACAGGCTCTCCAGGGCAGTGGCCACAGCACAAGCCTGACAGAGCTCAAGGAGTGTTTGGACAGTTCTTTCAAGGATATGGTGGGACTCTTGGAATTGTCCCGTGCAGGGCCAGGAGTTGAACTCAATGATCCTTGTGGGTCCCTTCCAGATCAGAATATTTTATGATTCCCTGATTCTGTGAAGGCTTGGATTATAACTTGGTTTTCCTCTGTACGTCTCTGCTGTGGCTACTCAAAACCTGAGTTCAGACACACACAATAGAAGAAGCCAAGTGCCTACTTAACCTCAGCTTAGCACAGCACATGGGCAAGAAAAGGCTGTGGAGTAATTCTTCACCTCTAACTGCAGAGCACAGCTGACCCAGTAGTGATGAACTGGCAAGGTAAGGATGCCATTATTGTTCTGGTAACTTCAGTCTTGGTAAATACCATGATCCAGTGCAACTAAACAAGGAAATGGGAGGAACAGAGACTTCAAAGGCTGATGTGTTTAGTTAGGCTGGTTATCTTTATGCCCCAGCCTTTGCAGACAGCTGTGCATAAAGTAAATTTTTTTAATCATCTCTATGAATACACACTGAATATCCCCTTCCAAAGCAGCCCTGTAAGCTGTAAGTGTCAAAATGGCAAAGAGCTGGAAAGCACCAGTGCTTGTTACACAAAACCCGAAGCAGTACATTCCTTCACTGCTGTGTATGGGCACATCTGTTTTAAATGTAAAGGCTGCTGTTTCAGGTGACCTTATATACTCTCAAGCATTAGAGTATGTTAGCAAGTGTGTTTTGGAAAGGTTAAAAAATATGTCGTCTTTTTTTTCAGGAGCTATTAGTTGGATACAAGCTGAGTTTTCCAGCCACACGGTGTTATTGTAGGAAATACGAGGATCACTTCAAATTCAGTAATGGCTTGTTCTTCCTGGCACTAAAGAATTGTGGCATCTAATTAATGACTGTACTTCTCCATCACAATCCCAACACAGATTCATACTTTCATTTGTGCAGGCACTCACAGGATTATCTATATAGAATTACTCGGTGGTTGTTGCTGCAAAGAAAGAAAGAGTTTTACCAATTCACTCTTTGTTTATAAGCGAAACAGCAGAATGAGAAATTGAAAACAAGTTTTTCCTTAGGTGTGGTGCCTGGACTACTTCATTGACTACTTCTTTGACTTATTTTCACATTTCTGCCCAATGTTCTGCCAAACTGCTGGAGAGGGCATTAAATTGGGGATGGGAGGGATGGCCATAACTTTGATTTTGGCTGAAACTAATGAGGTAAACCCTGCCAAAACGGGACACCTTGAGTGCCTGTACACAGCACAAAGCAACCAGAGAAACAGGCAGGAGGAACCAGGCTGTAGAGGTGGCTACAAGCACTGCTGGAGCAACTGGGATGTGGTAGGACTGGAGCCCTCCCTGCTTCCCTTACACCCAGTCTGAGTCCCAGAACCATTCAGGTTGGAAAAGACCTCTAAGATCATCAAGTCCAGACATTAGCCAAACACTGCTAGATCCAGCACTAAAGCATGTCCCTAAGTACCAGCCTGACACATTTTTGAACACTTGAGTTCATGATCTGTGACATGAGTGGAGTTGCTCAGTATTTGCATTCTTGTAGAAGTCTTTCATCCATGCCTGGTTTCTTGATTCAGCTCACAGACTTTCCTTTTTCAATTATTCTTTCTTAATTGATCACCATTGTTTCTTTCCAGAACAATAACTTTTACTACAACTACTTTTCAATTCTTCTTCTACTTGCAGTGGTGTAACAACTTCACAGAGACAAATACAATCATCCAAATTTGCATTTGCTGTCACTGATGTGTGGTTCAAGAGCTTTACAGCATCAAGACTTCTAAAGATGGTTGTGGGGAGAGATGAAGTTTGGGATACATTTAATGTTCCCTATATTGTTATACTTACCTTTCCAACCCAGAGAACAGATCTTGAGTTTCTGACTCTCATTTCAATCCTCTGAATAATTACACTGAAGGGCTATTTCTTTTTTTTTTCTTCTTATTTATGGATATAGGACTAGCCTGCTCCCTTTGCAGCTCTCCTACCTTACATCAGCAGAAACAGGCCAATGTCATGTAAGCCCCAATCTGAGGGGGAACACAAAGGTAGAGATCATCCAAATCACTCAATATCTTATCTTATAGCCTTTTAAATATTAGTAAAAGCATATCATCAAGAAAATCTTTACATTGCATTAATTTAAATCTGAGACACAAATTTATCTAAAAGCTTTTCAGGTGCTACCGAATGTTCTTATTATTAAAAAAAAAAAAAGGAAAAAGCTAGTCTTAATTGTTGCTGTGGTAACTAACACATCTGCCAGGATATGTTGCAGTGGGAAAAGAGTGTGAATTCTGTGAACATTTCCTGTTGTCTTTCCATGGAAGGACTTAGAGCAGAGGTCCTTAGTGGGAACTTTACAAACTCAACTAGAAGGCACTGTGAAATTGAAAGGCAAGCAGTGTGAAATGAATGGAAAGCAGCACTCTGGCTTAAATAAACAAGCAGAATGAACAGGATTGGCCAGGAGGACTCATTGCCTTGGTAAAAAACAATTTTTGGTAGAGTTTAAAACATTATTGGGCACTTTATACAGATGGTAACATACTCAGTAAGAATTCAAATACCCATATTTTTAACAGACTCAACAAAATTACCCTTTAAGGGTCCAAACTCGTTAATATGGAAGGAAGAAGGGCAGCAAAGGAAGGAATCAGGTTCTGTAGAGTTCTCATCATCTGAACATGGCCTTACAGGGCCTGGATGAGGAATGCTTTCTTGGAGGTTTGCTTACTCCACATTTTACAGCATAAAAAAATAAACAGAGTGTTTCTCAATCTTCATCTCTCAGTGTCAAAAAGCTGACCTGCACCTTCTTTCTCGCCCTTCCACTACCCATATTTTTGTGTTTGATTCTGAAAGAATTTGAAGCACTTCTCCTCTATTTATAGCTCAAACAATCCAGCCACAAGGCGGGTGGTTTCATTGAAAGACAAACAAACTTCTAACAAAACCCCACTGATTCCTAAATGACCAACTCTGCTGACACTGCAGGCTGCAGGGGACTTAAACTTCCCTGGGAAGCTGGCCATTTCCTGTAGTACAGACTAAGAACCCCTGTGGTTTCCTTGGCCAGGAAACAGCTGGTGGTTTTTTTTTCTTTTGTTTTCTTTTGTTTTTTCTTTTTCTCTTTTATTTCTTTCCTTACTCAAAAAAAAAAAATCAATTTCTGTATTTCTGTATTGTTTTATAAAAGGATCAAAATTTAGGATTTTGTTGCTGTTTAAATGTAATGTATAAAACAGCATGACTTCCATTCCCTCCTTTGTCTGACACAGTTATTGATTTAAAATTGTTTTGGGGCAGATTGTTAGCATCTTTGCTCCTTTTAAAATGTACTTCTGAATGTAATGGTTTATTCCCTCATGTTCAAGACTTTCGACCTTTGCACTGGGATTTCTTGTCTTGATCTTGTTCTTGTTGATGCCTCTCTCTCCCTGAATTAAAACAAGTTTCTAACCCATTGGCACTTTTATTCCATACAAAAGAGGCAGTTAGACACAATTTTGCATTCTGCCTCCTTTCGAACTCAGTGGGCTTCTGGATGACAAATAAAATTGTTTCTTTAATATTTCAAAGGTAAAACACACCTTTGTCAAACACAGCAGCTGCATTTTGTTTAGAGTCTTATTTTATGGAAATGTCCTAATATTGATGAAATGTAGACTCTGCATCCCTTAGAGAAACCAAGGAGAACAGATAACTGCATGTCTATACAGCATTTCTAAGCATTAAGAGTACTCTGAAGGCAGATATGTGCAATATCTTGACACTTCTTCATTCCCTTAGTGGGTTCTCTTCCTTTTTTAGACCCACACAAATTAATCACGGTTGTTTGAACTGAAGATACAATTGATTCACCCAGCAAAAACTTCTTGCACCGCTTCCTCCACTTGAATTTCCTTCATTGTAGAGATGACTGAGGTTACTGTATTGTCAAAGGTGTCCTTCCTGCATTCTTTGTTAGGAGGAAAAGAAAATAGAATGAAGGATTATACAGTGAGTTTGGACAAGCAAAGATCAAGCATTTTTAGGGTGGAGAATTACCCCTGCCAGTGAGCTCTGTTAGATCAGCAACCTTCTGCTTTCTGCTTCCTCATCTGGCTGTTATTGTGGGTAAAGTGTGGCATACCTGTGGCCTTAAGATTTATTATTCACTCATTTGTGAAAAGTGTGAGATGTTTGGGTTTTTTTCAGTTCTGAACAGGTGAACTTGGGAAACAAACGTGACAGTGCACCAGAGGGTGTGATGGTGGTAAGCTTTGAACATGCATAAGAGCCATGAGGGAGGTGTAAACTTGCTGAAGTATTGTACAGGGGGAGAACAAAACAAGGTGTGATTTCATCCACATTTCCTACATGGCACGGTCTTTGGGAAGATTTATCACCTGAATGGTGCCCTGGTGTGACCTAACAAGGAGGCCTCTGGTTCCTATCAACGTGGGGGACATGAGTGAGTCTGATCAGGCAAAAAGGGTGACCAGAGAAGCTGTGAAATCTCCATCCCTGGGGATGCTTCAATGGAACCTGGATGTTGTCCCAGGCAAGAGTCTTGGTGACCCTGCTTGAACCACGGGGGGAACCAGACATTCTGCAGAAATCCCTTCCACCTGATCCCATGAATGGATGCAGAATAATTGGGAGAGAGAAGTGTGGGTGTAAAATCCCTCTGCCATATAGAAGTAGGGGCAGGAATTCTTTGCATACTTTTTGTTGTCATCTTGTTGAAAAATTTTGCAGGAGAAAAAATATTACAAAACAAAGGTGAAAATGACGCCTAGTCTGAAAATAGTATTTTTAGTGGATTTTTGATGTTCTACTTGTTAACAACGACACATCTCAGACAACAAGTATAATTTTTGAACCTTCTTTTACTATGTGGGAGAACTGCTGAAATCCATCTCTGTACCTAGACATATTACAGTTGACTCTATTTAGCAGAATTCCCTAAAAGGAGGAGGGGAACTGGTAAAACTTCTTTATTGGAATTTTTTCGAAAAATTTTAAGTGAATGTGTTTTGCTAAAAGTGGGTAATACAAATTAGAATTTTTAAATTAAAAATTCAGTATTTAATTCAAAGCAAAATAATTTTTCACATTTTACCTATTACAAAAGTAAAAATCCAGCAAGAACAACAAAGAAAATCCCAAATTTAAAAAATATGTTAGATAAGAGTGTTGTTTACACTTGTTTAAATCTTTGTCCAAGTTATCTATTTTCCTGCTGTACATAATTTCCTTCAGTTGACTCCAGAGTGTGTCATATGGTTTGTTTTATATTCTTTCTAAATTATACATTTGTTTTAAAAAGCAAAAATAAGAGGGCAGACTGAATGAGGGGAATTGTCTTTAAATTACTTAGTTTCACATTTAACATCCCACTGTGTGCACGATAGAACCACAGAAACCAGCAATGTCAAAGATATTAGATCATCCAGTCTTTCTTTTTGAAAATGCAGAATTCTATTGGCTTTGATATCAAATCAAAAGAAACCAAAATGGAACTATATGTAAAAAATTAAGGCAAATGTTCCTGGCCTTAGAATACAAGTTACTTTACTACTTTATATTTCATGTCTCTAAGGGAGGATTTTCTTAAAATACAAATGGGAGTTGGGTGCCTGAGTCGATGGAAATCGGACACCTGACTCCCATTTGTGCCTTTGAAAATCTTCCTTTTATAAATCATTGTGGAATTCCTATACTATGATAGAATGTAGAAAGGAAGAGCAGGCTTAGAAGTGATGCTTGAAGTCCTCCAAGGACTATAAGGATATTCTTTCTACTTTCTTGCCTTTGAAAGTGATATTCTTGGTTAAGTCACTGAATTTAAATATGACTGTTCTTTTGCAGAGAATTATGGTTTGCAAATTATGATAACCAGCTTTCCTGCTGCTGGTCATTTAAAATTCTGCTGTATGATCTCTTTTTTTTTTTTTTAAATGCACTCTTGTTTGCACCCATCTTTTACTAATAGTCCCAAGTAATGAATCTCTGAAAGAAGCAGGGAGATTAAAGTGTTCTGTAGCTCATTAGACCACTGTTTGCTGCAATTATTACAACACTTTTCAGTTATTTCTGTTGCTTTCATTTTTTTTATTCTGTTTTGAGTCTTTCTGACCACCTATTACAGAATCCTAACAAGAATGTACAGAAAATCAATGATCTGAAAAGTTCATTGCACTGTTATATGACTTAATTTGGAAATATTGTGCAATACAGTAATACTCATGGTCTAATCTTACCTCACTTTTTCCCTTGTTGTAACAGTTTTCTTAATCCTTTATAAACCTGAGACAGCATAACTCTTCCTTAAAAGTACAACCATTTCTGTAAGATAAGCAGTAATAATCAGAGATGTTCTGATTTCCCATCACTACTCTTTTCATTCAATGGAAGCCCACGAGAAATGCCATTCCCTCTCAGCTGTGAGAACGTTTTGAAGGTTTGCTTGTGCTCTCCCCCGGGATAAAATTTTCGAGGTTTAAAAATAGGCTGCAATTCATTCAGAAGTATAAGCAGTCGTTTAGGGAAATGAGATACATTATGATGGAATAGGAGATTCAGTTTGAGGAAGAAGAAACATTTCTTAATTCATTAATAACTGGAGAGTATATAACACAACACCTGATATATATTACTTTTTCTATCAACAGACAGCTCACACATTACATTTATTCGATGAAATATTAATTGCATTGCATTGTAGTTAATAACATATTCTTAATGGATCCTGGAATATCAGAAAAAACCTGAAGATTTAACAAAATACTAATGTGATAATATTCAGAAAGGATGCAATGAATCATCTGGTAAGCTTCAGCGTTGTCAGAGTGACAAGAAGTTATGGAAAATATGTAAAAAAGAAATAGGAATTAAATGGATGTAAATTCAAACAAGGAAATATCAGCCAGAACTAATTAATGCAAATAAACATATTTTGCAAATTTTAATATCATCTTTGATGAGACTGTGAGTTTGGTATGGATAATTACGAGATGAAACATATTAGTTTTGGTATGCAAATTAGGTTTTACAATGCCTAAAGTGACCTCACAAGGAGATTTACAACACCTGCCTCATATAATTCTTCAGATGGGCTTAGGCAGTGTGTAAGTCCTTGGTCCGAAAGAGTTGTGTAAGTTGCTGTTGAAGGCTGCAGGAAGACAGGTCCTCTAAGTCAACCCAACATATTTCTGTGGCCTCAAAAGACATTATTGATCCTCCCTCCCTTAACTTCTCCTCCCCTTTCCCAGCTCCTTCAGTTTTAAACCATTTCTTTCTGTCTGCAGAGCTTATCTGACCCTTTGCTGAGCTAATTCAGCTTGCAAAAACCCAACTTGAATTAATTCATTCTTTTGCTGGGCTCATTTTCTTCTGCTCTAATGTGTGAAATGACTCATCAAGAACTCAGACAAATGTCAGAGCTGTGTGTGGAAAACAGCTGGAGCATGTGGCTGGGAGCTGGCATGGGGAGGTGGAAAGATGAGAAAAGCGAGAATTCCTTCTTTTGGACAAGTGAGAGCTGCTGAGTCAGCCCTGGCCATCCACTGGTGCAGAAAGTTCATTTGATGCCTAAACTGAAACATCCACAAAGAAGCACCTTGGCTGAAGTAGATTTCAAAGAACTTCCTGAGTTTGAAGGGTTCTGGAATTTGGAGCATCAATAGAAATGTCTCCAAAGAAAAATCTCAGTTTGAGCAGATTGGTTTTCTACTATGATTAAGGAGAAAAGAGGTATTTAGAATCTACATCCTATTTTAGAGAAGAAAAAAATTCCCAGAGTTAAAAAAAAAGGAAGGTGTTTGTTTGTGATGCCACAATCCTGAATAAGAGTCTGAGTAGCTTTTCTGCACTCTGGTGCCCAAACTCTGACAAAGTCCATAATATATGGGTATATAAATACCCATAGGCTTATTCTTTTGAAAAGTAGCAAGTAATACTGTGATAAAAGAATAGCTTCACAGAAAATCCTTTAAACATTGAAGATTAAATGGACATCCGAGAAAATACTTACAGAAATCATTTCACTCTGCGAAAGCATTTCTAGTAGGATTCTGCAGGAATCTATACTAGGGCTGAGAAAATTCAGTGTTTCCATAGTGATGGAGAAGTAAACATGATATAGCTGCCAAAAAATAGGTAATTATTGTCACAATGATAGATAACGATAGTGACAAGGATTTCCTGCAGAACAATCTGACAAGCAGTGTCCATTCAAAGAAAAACAGATATTTTCATCTGTATATTTAGCTGAACACGTTAATGTGAGGAACATTAGAGAATTGGGGATTGCACCCTGGTAAACCACTAACTCTAAAATTATATAGTACAGCAGTGTAACAGGAACTCAACATAAAGTCACAGTGAGTTATTGGGCCAGAAGGACAATTGCAAATCTTTGAGAAGAAGCAAAATATTGATACTTAATATTTATGCGGCCTTAGTAGCCAAATAATCTTACTTGTTTTTGTTGGATTTATAACTTTTTTTTAGAGGGTGAATCTACAAAAAGATATTTAAATGCTAGAAAGCAACAGCTATCATTTCCCTAATTAAAGGGGTTACAGGATTTCTTTTGTTTAAGTCCACACATGTATGCATCCTGTACAAATTCGCTTGCCCTGAGGAAAAGGTTGCAGCTTCAGGACACAATTCCTCAAACCCAGGGAAATCTGCTTTCACCAGTACAACATGAGTTGGTTTCCCATTGAAGGTAATTTCTTCCAGAGGTGAGATAGCCTTTTTTCCCAGCACAGCTTCCCAAGTTCATTTGAGAATGGCTGTCCTCTCTCGATTAACTCCACAATCTTCCCTTGGAGCAACTCCTCATGCACAGCCCTGGCTTGAAGGGAGGTTGAGAGGTGATGTGATAAGTACATCCAGGAGCAGGAAACCAGAAGTTTAAAATGTCTGTTTCATCTAGCAGAGAGAGCTGTAACAGAGCTGAACCAAGCCAAATTCAAAGTGCAAAGTGGGTACCTGCTGTAAACAGAGAAAGGGATTAAACATGGGAACAAATTACCAGTGGAAGTGTTGGTTCCTCTGTCTCCTGGTGTCTTCTTGTCAAGCACGGATGTCTTTGTGGTAGTCAAACAAATTGCAGCTGGGTTAAATTTAGGCACAATTAAATGTTTCCTGATGTACAGAGCATCAGTGTGCATGAGCTGAAGGTTTTACCTGCCTCCATCTGCATGGTTGTCAGCAAAAGAACAACATTAAGTAATTATTATACAAGTGATTTTAACATTATTTATTACATCAATTATTCTGGAGATGATTAAGCACCAATATATAAAATCCAGGGTTTGGTTTTTTTTACTTGAAGGTCTACTAAACTTGTTTTCTCCAGTGAGGCTAATGAAGATATGGGAATCTCAGCAACTTACAGGACTAAATGACTTTTCCTTTTTTATATGATTTATCTCATAGTTCTTGAAATTCCTCCTCAGCATTTTAAAGATATTTAAAGAGTTTTGTTTTTTTTTTTTTTTCCTAGCTCCTCTACTCTATGAATAAACCCCATTTGCTTAAGCCTTTGCTCTACTCTCACTCTTCTGTGTGCTGGGCAGTTCTGGTCACCATAATAAAAGAAAACTATTCAACTATATCATCCAAAAGAAGGCACCAAAGATGACGAAGAGCCTTGAGGACAAGCCAAAGGAAGAGGGGCTGAGGGCACTTGGTCTGTTCAGCCTGGAAAAAAGGAGATTGGGGGGAGACCTCAGTGCAGTCACAAATTCCTTGTGTGGGGAAGAGGAGGGGCAGACACTGATCTCTGCTCTGTGGTGACAGTGACAGGACCCAAGGGAACTGCCTGAAGTTGTGTCAGGGCAGTTTAGGATGGATATTAGAAAAAGGTTTTTCTCCCAGAGGGTGGCTAGGCACTGGGTCAGGCTCCCCAGGGCAGTGGTCACAGCACCAACACTGACAGAGCTCAAGGAGTGTTTGGAAAACATTCACAGACACAGGGTGTGAATCTTGGGGTGTCCTGTGCAGGACCCAGAGATCTTTGTGGGTCCCTCCCAACCCAGATTATTTCATGATTCTGTGAGTTGCATAAGTAAATCACAACTTCAATCGTTTTCTCTAATAGAAACAAAATATCAGCACCTGCTCTCACAAAATCAGTAACAAAACTAATATTTGCACCCTCCAAGAGTATAATACAATTTAAGGAGAAAAAGAATAATTTAAAGAAAATCCAGGTGTGACTAGTCACCTAATTCATATGAGAGTTTCCTAAAACATTTTTTGCAAATCAAGTGAATGAACAGTATAGTACTAAATTAAAGAACAGTGACTATATATCTGTTTAAATATTTATGCTCAATACTTTCAGGATTCAAAAGTATTTTTGAAAAATGCCTGGCTTATTGAATATTTCAATAACATGACCCCTCTAGAAGCAGCACAGTGATTTACTGTATTTATTGTTTATTTAGGAAAATGTTCTTGACAAAGCTTTATCTTTTTTTTTTTCTATTTTTTAACTCAAGCAGCCTTAATGGCCATAATGTAAAGCAAGATCTTAAGTACATCACGATGGCAAGATGGAATAGCTTTAGTTAGAGAATTATAATATTTCATATGTAATGGAAGAGATTTACAGTGTATCTAGATGTCTCTAAACTTGAATCTCACAGATTTTTTTTTTCTCTAAAAATTATCCAAATCCTGACAATTTCTTTTAGGATTTGAAGTTCTTGGCATTCTCTGAAAAATGTTAGTGAGAGCTGTTTAAGATTGCAGTAATGCATGTAAGAATATTTGTGTGCTTAAGAAAGTATTTAAATGTGAATTTCAGAAGAGATTTCTTTAAAGTTCATCAGTTAAATGTTCCTTTTTCAGATATCTAGTAAAGCAACAGTTTTAGTGAAAAAAAACTCAAATCTTTTTGCTGCTTCAATTACACTGTAGATTTGATATTCAGAACCCCAGAGGAGCATTGCCTATACAGACTTTTCCAAGGCCTCGTAGAAAGGCTTTGTGTTGGGCTTTTTGGTGCTTGCCTGTGCCATTTTTTAAAATATGAATAATTTGATCCTGAAACTTTTAAATTATAATGTCTAATTGAAATACTCACATTTCAATTAAAACAAAGCAGTCTAAAACCATAGGGTGTTAGAAGCTTATAAGAAGGGTATAATTTATTGCCATTTTGATGATCTCTAAGTCTTCAACTTATATCAGTTATTAACTAAATTGACACCAGTTTCTTTTTGTGATCTGGAAATATATGCATAAATGGCAACAAAATGTTAATTGACCTTAACCTTTCTGTGATAAGTCTCTTCAGTAATGCAGTAACACTTGGCACTTATATAGTATAGTACCTCTTATCTGAAGATCTCAAAGATCCTTACAAAAATTAATTAAATCTCACAGCACTTCTTTGACAGTATGTGAAGTATTAAATAGGTGTTTAAACTGGAAACTAGAGGCTAAAACTAACATTTTCAAAACAGGTTGCCTAATTTTAGGAAGAGGGACCTAAATCTGGTTATTGTGATACTTCATTCTCTATAAAACCACACTTGCCATTGATCCTAGGGCTCTAATGACTCATAAGCACAGAGCTTTTGACTCAAAAGGTCTTTGATGCAAGGACTTGATTATTTTGGCATTTATAATGCCAAGCAAATCACAGGTCAGATGGTGCAGAGACTTCTGCTTAGAGGAAGCAAAACATTCTGTCACCTCCAACACCACCTAATTCTGCTCAGAGAACACAGAGAATTTATCTTTGAAACATATCACCATCCAAAACACCAGGATGAACTGTCTCCTGGAGATTCCTCTCCACCAACAGTGGGGTTAACCAAGCAACTTGCTAAGAGAGATGCTAATTTTGAGAGAGTCAATATCACATGAGAAGAATTTCACCCTAATTAGAATGAATCTTACACTAATAAACCTGATTACCACAGCAATGTGACAATTCCAGCATTAAGAAAGCACAAGGAATAGGTACAAGGAATGCTATCAGACATCCTTTAAATACAGCACTTTGAATCTCTTATTTCTTTGTCGCTTTGAAACGAAAGACATAAAGATAGAATAAGCTTTATCATTTTTACCTCATATCCTTGCTAACATATGCTGCAGTCTGGATAACCATAAAAAAACTTGAACAAGGCTAGCAATCATAAAGCTTGAAAATGTAAGTTGGTGTCAAGCAAGGTGTAACCACATATTTGTGTGGATGAACGCGATGGTGCATGCACATATTGCACCTTAATTCCAGGAATTCCTGCCTGAGGAAGCAGTTCAGTGTCAATTCAAATAGAGGTTTCTGTGCAGGATGGGAACTCACTCTTGCATGTAATTTATCCATGGTGGATTTGAGGAGGAAGACTTAATCTCACCAACAACCAAGCATTCCCCCTTGGAATTAATTAGGATTATGAGCAAAGATGACAATTTGTGTTAGCATGGAGTCTCTCTAGGAGAGACTAGGAAGTCTTTGGGACTCCCCCCATTTAGGGGAGACAGGTGGTAATTTATTTTCAGCATCTCAGTCTATCTTATTTCCACAGGAGTGAAAATATCTATGTATCTATATCTATAGATATGTGGTGTTATAGTCCTTGGAAGATCTCAAGCTTATATACTTTTATACCCTATATCTCCACTATATCTCCATCTCTCTTACTGATTTGGTTTTGTTATTCTCTAATCTTGAACACAACTCACACGGGCAAAACCCGACAATTTATATTTGAAAACCACCTACTAAAAATACAAACACTTGACATTCAGTCTCACAACCATTTTGCAGGACTGGGCCACCTTTATCTATGTCACAGTGCACCATCAA
The DNA here is from genome assembly GCA_037013685.1 of Acridotheres tristis. NCBI lineage: Eukaryota > Metazoa > Chordata > Aves > Passeriformes > Sturnidae > Acridotheres > Acridotheres tristis. The sequence goes on from CM072885.1 coordinate 4,993,553, forward strand.
GAAATGGCAATTGATAAGAACAAGACCCAGCTTCCCTCGCAAACAATAGAGATATATTTTTTGTTTTGTTTTGTGGGGTTCTAGAACCACTGCATTATCTTGTTATGTACAATTTAAAAATTACATTAATTTTATAGATTTCATTTTTTTATGGGTAAAGATCAATGAAGCAAAAATCTTTTAGAAGAATCAAATATATTTCTGGGTATTTTCATAAAATAACAAAAAATACTTTTTGCATTTCTGTCACTGTGAAATCCTTGAACAGGAGTACTCAGGGCAGAATAAGACCAGCTGGAGCTACTAAGTGTAATTCTGGGGATCACTTACACTTTTATATCACATGGGGCCAGTAATGTACACTGTGTATTCCGCACCACAAAAGTTTGCTGTCAATCCTTTAGGGTTTTCTTAGAAAATAATGTATTTCTGTTCTGTTCAGGACATAGGGAGCATGTGCTTTTTCTACGTGTCTCCATGAGTACAAGCATGATGAACACATTCCACATTATTCAATTACACAGTTGGCATTTTCTGAAATGGCATTTTGAGTATTTCCTTACAAACTTGGAGCACATCCCTGAATTAGCTTAAAAAAATACAGAGCCAAATTAGGTATAGTTTTCTTTCCTTAGATTAATTTGCATTTTCTAATTAATTATCCTTTTTTAGATCTAGTAGCAATAGGGTTTGAATGGATCAGCAAAGTTTGGAATTGAACCATTGTATTATATGTCAGTCCTCCTTCAATAGTACTTTGAAAGTTAGCCAGCTCCTCAAATGTATTAAAGCAACCTTATACACTATGAAAGACTACCTTAAGTGCACCCAAAAGATCATTTTCAATTGAATTTTGCATTCTCTTTGAAAAAAAGATCTTATGCAAGGCCATCAGCTGTATGGGTGCCAATTAATAGCCAGGAAGACAGCTGCTGGTTCAGTTATTTATAAAGGTTTATTTGTCAGTATGACCACCCAGAAAGTCAAAACCCTTGGCCTAGTTTATGTTTTCAGCTGGATTTTGTGTTGTCCATCCTGTTACCTTATAAATAATTCTTATTTCATTATTGGTGCTGAAACAGCATAAGATCCGTGTCGGCGTATTTAAAATTCAGAAAGTGCCTGCGATTGAATTTGAACTTCACCCTCCTGCAAATGAGTGCTGTGATTCCAGGACAAAGCCTCTCCTCGTGCCTGTTGGCAAAGCACACAAAGCCTCCTTGTCCAGCACCTGCCTGGCACAGCAGCCTCAGCCCAGCAGTGGCTCCTTTTTTGGGTTGGCTCCAAAACCTGCCCCACTCAGCTGCTCTAAGTGTGTGGGCCTGATTAGCCCTGCAGCAGAGCGCCTTGCAATCCACTTCTGTTACCTGATCCTGCCTGCTGACACATCCATACATCTTCCAGGGAGCCTTTCCAGCCTCTCCTCACAGCTGCTTCCAGGTCCTTTCTGGTGCTGTTCAAGTTTTGCACAGCTGTGTGAGTCCTGCCGTGGCTCGGATCCCAATCTCCTTTCAGTGCCTCTCTGTGTGCATTGCTGGAGATCTGCTCTGCCTGATCCAACTGCCTCTGGGTTTTGGTGGGAAGGGGTTAAATCTGATGGATTTTTAGGACAATTCAGACAGTGAGCTTCTTTCTTCCTGCTGCCCAGCAGAGCAGTTTGCTGCTCATACGGGACCAGCACTCAGCTGACAAATAACCCCACTGACATCAGCAGAACTCTGCAGATTTATATCGGCTAAGGAGCCAGCTTTCCAGGGAATGCTGAAGGTCCATCTGCTCACACAGGCTTCTGCTTCTCAGATTGTCAGAAAGACACTGGACTTAACCTTTGCTGCTGGCTTGACCTTTTGAAGCCTAGTCCCAAGCACTGCTCCTCCCCAGCTGAAATGAGGGATCTGTTCAAGCTCCTGCAGCCTGGGAACCTCCCCTGGTGCCTGAGCTCTGGCCCTCACGCCAGCCTGGGGATAACTGAGGCAGCTGCAAAGCTCATCTACGTTCAAAGGCTTCCAGGGTGGGGGACTTGGCTTGGAAGGTAGTTTTTAAGGGTGAATATTTTTTTTTTCCTCTTCTTGTTGCCATTATTAGTTTGTCACATGCAGTTATATTTGCAGGACTGGATGTCTCTTTAATGGTTGCAATTTTGCAAAGGCAGATGGGACAAGAGGCAATGGTTTTAGACTAAAAGATATTTAGATTGGACACTAAGAGAAAATTTTTCGCTTAAAGAGTCATGAGGTCCTGGCACAGGCTGCTCAGAGAATTTGTGGATGCCCCATCCCTGGAAATTTTCAAGGCCAGGTTGGCTGGGACTCTGAACAACCTGGTCTAGTGTAAGGTGTCCTTGCCCACGGAACGGGGTTGGAACTAGAGGATTTTTAAAGTTCCTTCCAACTCAAGTCCTTCTACAATTCTGTGGACACCTGCAGCTCCAGGGAGGACTACAAAAAATGACCATTCAGTTTTGATTGCTTGTTCTTCATTTTCCAGCCCTGGAGAGATCTGTAATAATAAATATTTGCTCTTAGTAAATCAAGGTAGACACACAAAAGGAAGATACACCTCACAGTAACCAACAACATTAAACATTTTTAAATAGCTTGTCTTGTGTCATTTTTAAAATCTACTTTATATATCGTAATTGATGACTTAATAACTTGCAACTTGTTTAATGTGTCCCTTCTGATTGTTCAAGTGCTCAGACATTGAGTGACGCTGGAAGCCAAATGAACAGGAGCTGTATCCTCTGCACTGTCCTTGTAGTAATAGAAAGAGAACAGAAAAGTTCATCATTGAAAACAGTTCCTTATGGATTTAGATGGCCCTGTAAAATGATGTCATTCATAAATCTATTAAACTCCATTTTCAAACTGTTGTTATGAACAACAAAAATCAGGTCTTGCTGTGTTCCTTTAGAGCATGCGAGAACATATCTCATTGTTTAGGCAGCAAGATGGATGAAGAAAATCTAAATTCAGAACAACTACAGAGATAAATTAACTAAAGTTTATGGCACTGAACACAATTATATAATGCAACGAGGTTTTGTTTCCAAACAGTGTGGTCTGACTCTTTCCTTTATTGCCAGCTCAAATAGCAGCAGAGTATGAACAGGTTTCTAAATTCCAGCGAAGAATTACAACTAAAGCCCCTGGTTGTGCCTTCTGAAGCATGTCTAAAACTGTAGTCAGGTAAAATTTCCTACTGATCCATGAAATGCTAAAGTTTAAACAGTACCATTTAGCTGCAACCACCTGTTTCAATTAATTTTCTTACATGTTTCATGCCTTGAAACCTTTCGTCTTTCTCTTTAAGTCACTCTGTCAAGGACCAAGGATGGTTTGTTTTTGCTGAAGCCCTACTATGCTTTCAGTAACATGAGATGAATTAAATAAATTTGCAAAACATAGCATTCATGGGCATCCATCATTTGCAATGTATGTAGGCAAAGTTGTCAAATAAGAGAAACAATCCTAAAGGACTTGGCAAGACAACAGCCAGCCTTGTGCTGTACTTGCTGGATATCTCATTTTGTTACACACTCAGGGTAAAAAATACTCTCCTAAGTGGGGGAACAGAGCTGCTGGCTATAATCCTTGCTCTCTTACTAGCAGGCAGTATTGTATCTTCCAAACCATGTTGTGAATTTATGCTGAGATCTCTCTTTGTTTAGTGTGGGGCATCACCTTTGGCAAGAGCCCTTCGGTATAACACCAAGGTGGACAATAAATTGACACCAGAAAATCATAAAGTTTTTCACATTCTTGATAAAACTAGAGGCACTGTATTGAGTGCTATGTGACCAGAAACACACAGCATGGAAATAAGATGATACCTACCTGCAATGCAATGAAGTTTTGTCTCAAATACTTTCAAAATCCTCAGTTAGAAGTTATTTCCCACCTATGGCTCTTACACAATATGAAGGCATCCTACCTTAGCCAGGTTAACCATCACCCTCCCTGCACTGTAGGGTCTGTCACACTTAACCTGTGATTCTTTAAGGAGACCTGCAGCTCCTTGAATTTCCAAACAGAGAGAAGGGCAATTTTATGTCTTTACAAGTGGACTAACAGGATCATTTATCTCACTTTGCGTTGTTTTTCAGGAGGACCATAGTGATGCACTGAAGAACTGGATCTGCCTCCTCACATTATCCACAGGATGCCTTTGGATTATCCTTTGAGTTGTTCTACACCCAAGCCTGATACACACCACAGACAACCCACAGGCCATTTATCCAGGAGAACTTTTCCACAGACCATCCTGAATCTATAAGTTCATAATTTACAAGGCTGCAAAGAATCATCTTTGCCACTGTCACCTTCTGTCTTAGCACCCACAACCATTTCACCTCTCCCAAAATTTCAGCCCATATCAGTTGCACATCCTGCCTTCCCCTATGTACGAATATAACTTAAAAATGCCTGCTCCTTTTGCTCCAGCAGGAAAATCTGGAAAGAAGTCTCCTGCATCTCCTCTTATAAAAGCAGCCTGAATAAAATCCTAATTCAACAAAAATCACCTAAAAGCAACACCTCTGTGAGATCTTTGTCTGATTTTGCCTACTTGGTTTCAGTTTCAAGTAGAACAATGATTTTCTTTAGTTTAGTCAAATGCAATGTACTTCCATTGGTTGCAAAATATTTTATAATACTGTGTTTAAATTGTAGAAAATAAAAATTTTGTTCCTTGACACTATAAAAGAGAAGTATCTGCACAACAGCTTTTAAAATTGTTCCAACTGGAATAGATATTTCCCAGTCACAATAAAAAGGCTTAGAGAGGAGATCTTAGTTAAGACTTCAATGTTTGTTCGCATGTTTATTTGGATTTTCTTTATGCTGAGAGTTTTTGTGGGACACTTGGAACAAATACTTTATGACTAAATGTCTTATTTAATTCCAATAATAGTTTTAAAGGTTGTGGGGTTTTTTTTAATGCCTTCCTGAGAACAACAAAATTATAGCTTTGCTCAATTTTCATAATTTTTATGTCACGTTTTGGAGATAAATAACTTTTAGGATGGTTCTTGTTATATTGACAGAATTTGAGGTACAAATATTGCAAAATAATGGGAATTATTTCAAAATATGGACAGGACAATATTTAAAACATGTAAAATAAGATTCGAAAAACTAGTAGGGCTTAATCAAGTGTGGTAAGCCCTGAGACACTGATCTTTTCTTGTCAAATTTTTAGACTTAACACCTTTGTGTGCAGAAAACTTTTCCTGAAACTGCTCAGTAACACACCAAGGCTTCTATTATTCTACTTGCCATCATGTATCAAGGTGCTAGAATTATTATATATATATATATATATATATATATATATATATATATATATATATGACTTTATTTTTAATTCAGCATGAGATGTTTTTTTTAGAATTCTTGGTCAAACTCAGCTCAAGTTCAAATATGAGGGAGCTTTAGAGTTGATTTTGCTACTAAAAGAAAGACCAATGCCTCATATTTTGCTCCAAGTGGGCAATCACAGGATGAATTGCTGAGTCCAAAAACCTCTTGGCTTTTAGCATGATACTGGACTAAAGCTGAGCATTATATTTACCTGAGCATTATTAACCTTTCCCTCCCTGCTGAAATCTGAGGGCTCTGGGAGAAGGTTTCAGCCTTGTTTCAATCTGTAAATCTCTAGCAAAGCACTTTGCAGATACTAAAAGGTACTTTGTTTAAAATATGCTCAGCCCACGCTAAAGTGATATTGTTTGCCTCGAAAATACTAATGGTAGACCCAAAAATTTATATCAAGAATTAGCTCTTTGTATTGTAAATACGTTGAAGATGCTGCTTTAAGGGCTCCTAATATGACTGAAGAATTTGGCAAGAAGACAAAGAAAATAAACGTTTTTTTCTTTTTTCCCCCCCTGCTCTATTTGAAGGAAACAGATCCTTCAGCTCAAGAAGGAACTATCCCAGTGCTACAGGAGCCACCACTAACACCACAAGACCAATTAGAATCATAGAATTTTTTAGGTTGGATACAACTTTTAAGGTCATTAACATTGACCCAGCACTGCCAAGTCCACCACTAAACCATGTAAATCACTCTAGAGTGATTATATAGTCCCTATAGTCAATAGGGAGAAATACACTTGGAGGATTCAGTTCTTTTGATTTTAGCATTACTCTCTTTCCACCAAAATTATACACACCTGTGGAGTTCAAGGAATGCTTAGAGGTAGATTTCAGTTACTCACTTTAAGCACCAGTTTATTTATTGCTTTTACACTTATTTTTCCACACATTTCTCCCCGGCTTCAGCCAGCCATGACAGCAGCTAGCCTTATAGAAACAGATATGTGGAACTTAATACAGGAGGAAACCAACATGTATCCAAGCAAATAATTCTGCCTTCTGATGCTCGTGTTTCTCTCCATTGCAATCTGGAGGTGGGTGGCTCTCCTGGGTAGATGTATTCAAATTAACATCATTCCAGCTGTGCCTCCATAGTAGCCAGGACCTCCTGTGAGGTGACAGTCCTGCCAGATGTGGGATGTGTAAACTGGGGCAGCTGTGCCTCCTGAGTTCCACAGTCTCAGATTAAATCTCACTTGGAGATGTCATCATCATGAGAGTTTTGGGTGTTTTTCTGTTGTTGAACATGTTTGAAAGACATCACTTTAAAATGACAATTCAAATCTGTACAGAGGAGATCAAAGCTGAGGTCCAGTAGGGAGGAAAAAAAACCAGGACAGCATTTATCAGTTCTGATTTTCAATCAGGATCTCTGTGGAGGCACAGACACATGACTGCAGGCCTGATTAAAATATCTAATTTCTAAAGAGGTCATTCTAGTGTTCAGTATTCTCATGGTTTATGTATCTAACTCCAAATTTTGGGGTTTGCTTTGCAAACGAGTAAAATCAAAATATAGATTTTGCAGCACTTTGAAAATCAGGCACCAGCATTTTAGTCTTCCTACATCTCAGACCCTAAAGAGTCCCCATGCTGCTCATCCTCAAAAGAGGATAGAGGTATTTCATTGTATTCCATGGAAAGTCTCTTCTCTATTTTGAACTCAGACAGCATTAATTCATATCCTGGCCTCCAACAAGCTGCAATCTGACTAGAAAGAGTGAGATTAGCTTCAGAAAACTTTCCAGGCTGAGGATAATATAGATATTTTATGTGTCACTCTCTAATCCTTATCACAGAGATCTATATAAATGACTTTTTGGCATTCCTCTACTTATCTGTTACACAGCATTACAGATCTGTAAGATTACACTTTCTGTGAGCTCTGAGATTCTCTCTTGAATCCAGATATTCAGCATTGTTTTTGCCACGCTTGGACTTTGTTCCACTTTTAGTAGCAGCGTGAAGTCAGTCACATTTAAATCAGATGAAAACCTGAATTTTTCATATTAATTAAAGTTCAATAGATTCCTTATAAAGAATAGATGAAAGGAGCAGCAGTGACATGGGAGTCATGTAGGCTGGATTTTCTGCAGATTAGCTAAAGCTGGTATGAACTTCCTCCCCAGCTTTCTCAAATATTTCCCGATTTTTTGAAGAGATTGACAAATAAGGTTTTGCATAATAGCACAGAAGCAATTTTCTCATCATTTCCTCAATGTAAAGAAGACAGAGAATTAAAAAAAAAAAGAAAAGACCAACATGAAAAAACCCCAGGGCTGCCTCTCCAAAGTGTAGTTTCTTGAAATGCTGTTAAATGCACAGGACCCTTATCACCCTCCAGTGTAATTTTCCCAGCCACGCTGGGCTACAATGGTGATAAACTTAGCTTTGGCAAGTTTAGGGATAGATTCCTGGGAAAATAACTAGCAGAGTCTCTTAAAACTGTGGATTTTTGGAAATTGGTTGAAATTGATTATTTGCAAAAGAAAACTCCCACATTACAGTAAAAGCTCCATTTTTGAGCTAATAAATTATCATCTAATCACAGAATAATTAGGGTTGGAAGCAACCATTAAAGGGACACCTTCCACTATCCCAGGCTGCTCAGAGCCCTGTCCAGCCTGGCCTTGGACACTTCCAGGGATCCAGGGGCAGCCACCACCTCTTTGGGAGACCTGTGCCTGTGTGTTATCACCCTCACTGTAAACAACCTCTTCCTTATGTCTAGTCTGAATCTACCCTTTATGCCATTATCCCTCGTCCTTTCACTACAGGCCTTGCTAAAAGATTTGTCACCATCTCTCTTACAAGTCCCCTTGAAGTGCTGAAAGGCTGCAACAAAGTCTTATGGAACTTTCTCTTCTCCAGTATGAACAACCCCAGCTTTTCCTTATAGGAGAGATGGTCCAGCCAGATGATTGTGGTGTCCCTCCTCTGGTGCTGCTCCAACCAAGCTACTCTTACCCCAAATGTTGCAGATTCTTGTATTGCTTTTTTGTTGATGAAGAACCTGTTGTTAAAACATGACACATTTATTCCCCATATCCTTGACTCTTCAGAAGACACTTAGTTATACATCCAGAAATAAGTCAAAGTGAGTGCTTAAAGTGAGTAATTCAAAAGTGGAAATTGTGAAAGTGTTGTAATTTAATTTAGAAAATAGGCAAATTAATAAATAGGCTAATATATATTAATGGTAGATTGTTCAGTCCACCTTTTAGTGAGTCCTGTTTTAAACAAACCACCCGTAATTCTTTAAGGAAATTTTGCTTGTGGATTTCATTACCTTTTCTATTTAATATTTGGAAAATTACGGGTAATATAGGTATCAATTATATATTTTTCTGAGAGAGATCAATCAATGTCATTGTTAGTTAACATTGCAGAGGAAGTTTTTATGGTTGGGTTTGTTTGGGTTTTCCCCTTGGTGCAAAGTCTCTAAGCTATTAGTGTAAGGCTTGATTTGACTTCATGTTGGATGGCAGTTTCTAAAGGGGTCAACCCAAAACAGGCACAGCCTACAAGCCTTTGACTTGGAGTTCACTTGTAGCCAGGGAAACAGCAAGAGTGCCTAGTATGAAATTCACAGTATGAGTAGGGAAATTCTTTCTGACTTTCTCCTTTGAAAGGAGAGAGGTGGGATTTAGGGTGTGAGTCTGTTCTGAGCAGGAGAAAGGACATGCATCATGGTGTATCCAAAACAGTATTTCTGACACACAAAATAAAATATTTCCATTTTCTAAGAGGAGCACCATTGCTCCCCTCACTCACAGAGGCTGTGAACAGTAAACTTTCTCTTTCCTCATCCAGCACTCAGAGGACAGCAACCCCACACTTTTGGCATTGGCTCACCTAGAAGCCTCCCAAGGCTCCTCTAGCTGCAAAGACAGTTTCCTCAGTTACCCAGGATGGCTCTGAAACACAGAGAGCCACGTTTGGGATGCCAGGGCACTGAGCTGCTCCAGGTGGCTTGGTGAGCAGGTGCCTCACAGGTCCATAGAGTCCATGGATCACTGATGTCCCTGCATGAGGCAGGAGAAGAAGCCTCTCCTACTGCAACATCTACAGCCATGTAGAGACCACTGTATTTCTGTACAGCCACCAGGTACCCATCCCAATGTGAAAATAAAAAGCAATTCTGACTATTAGCCAAGCAGCCAGTAACACAGGGAAGTTTCTAAGTAGATTAACTGCTTTCTCCATCTCTGCAAGAGCCACCTGCACTCTGACTTTTCACAAATAGCAAGGCTGAAGTTGATGCTACAGTGATTCTAAATTTGTATTCCTGCACAGGGATCAGTGAGATAACATCCATTAGACGGTGGGTTTAGCATTTATTATCTCCCTTCCCCTAAAGCTGTTCTTCAGGGAGTCAGCAGCATGGTCCAAAGGGTCTAGTATTGTGGGGAGCATGAAGAGGAGTTCTCAGCAGGAGGCTGATGCCCTGTACCCAACTAGAGCACCAAAACAACCTTTCAGATCAAAGCTGTTTTGAGAGGGAAACTTCTTGTGTCACACTGACTTAAACACTTAAAAAAGTTAAGCCAGGCTAGGCTGTGGTAAAGACTGAGCTAACCTTTCATCTTGTCTGTGACAGAAATCTGAACATTCCATCCCAAGCCAATACAGATGGCTTTGGACCATTTATTTCCAAAGTAGTTTTCTATGTGAACACGCAGACTGAAAATATCCCTGAGCCATTCCACCTTGCTGTACTGTCCTGAAAGAGCAACACGAGGGTGTGCTGAGAAGCAAGAAATTTCTGGAAAGTTGGAAGGTAAACTTCAGCAGCAGCAAGCTTCCAGAACGTGCTGGTCTGATCTAGAGCTGTAGTTTATCCAGCTTGCCTGGGATTTTTCCCTGGTGTAAGGGGAATATGTGTATACCCTTGGTCTTTGTGTGAGAGCATCTATAAATTTTCTAAAATGGAAGAGTTAGACCTCCCAGTAATTTTGGGGAATGCACAGACCCACAAGAGCACGGGACCATTGAAAAGACTAATGGAAATTTTGGGGATTCCTTTGAGGATTTCACATTACAGTGCACCATAGCTCAGTTGTTCCTTACTCCTCACTCCTCCTGTAAGGGCAATTTTGACTCTGCATGTGCAGTCAAAGGGAAATAGAACATGGACCACTGGCAATTTCTCACCCTGCCTCCTGGAAGAAGGCCCACCTCTTCAAGAAGCATTCAGCAACCCCTTCTAATAGCAATTCTTTCAAAGACAGAGGTCCAGGTACTCCCAGTCTCATTCTACAGCAGAAAAAGGCAAATGAGCCTTCAGCTATTGTTATCTATTAAAGCAATATTTACAGATGCTGTAAATAGGCAGTAAGACATTTCAGAGGAATTTGGTAAGAACTGTGCTGAGTTTGGCTGAGGTAGAATTAGTTTCTTCATAGTAGCTGGTATGGGGATAAGATTTGGATTTGTGATGGAAATAGTAATGATAATTCAGGGGTGCCTCTGTTATTGCTGGGCAGGGCTTACACAGAGTCAAGGCCTTCACTGTTTCTCCACCCACTCATCTTTTTCTTGTCACTTACATTGAAATCTGTCTACAGGGTTCTAAATGATGGGTAGTGAAAAACAAAATTGAAAGTTGCTCAGAGGTATCTAGCAGATACTGCAGGAGCCAGGTCAGGCCCTAATGTCTTCATTTTGGTCCAGAGGAAAAGAGCTAACAGAATACTAATGAAAGCTGCAGATGGCACTAGAACCAGAAAAGGTTATCAACCCCAGTGAAAAAATGCAAGAGGATCTGAATAGGTTAGGAATCTGGGCTTAAAGCAAAATTGTTTTTAGCCTAGAAAATTGCAAGCTAATCCCACCAGAGAAAAAATAATTAATGTTGAGTAGCAAAGAGAGGAAGGTAAAAAGGGCCTGAAATGCAGAGATCCTGCAAGAGATCTGAGGTGGGAGAAAACTTTTAAGTTAGAGATAAATTTGCAGTGTGAAGCAAAAATAAAAAAATATTGTTGAGTTAAAGACTTAGGCAAAATTCACGAGTGTCATAAAACAAGATGAAACACTGGAGTTTTGTGCATGGCAATATCTGGCAGAGCATCTCTAAATGAAAGCAACTCAGTACCAGAGGGCAAAGTACAAGGAGAGAAGACTTTTTTTTTTTTTCCCTGCCCTGCAGGGATAATTGTTTTCTAAGGATACAATAAAGAAGTTGTTGAATAAGTCTTGTAAAAAAGAGCTTGAATAAGTGATGAGAAAATGGGCATGTCCCTCCAGAAACAAATATTTTCCTCTTTTACTACTTCCATTGTAGTTGGCCAAAAAGAATAAGACGAATTTAGAGAGATCAGAATCAAGATCTAGTAGTCAGTGTAGCAGTCATATGTAGAGAAAACATTATCTTTAGCACTTCAGGCATTTGAAGGTAGGAGCAGGCAATTTTAGAGCTGTGCAGTAATAAACTTTGGTAAAATTGGAAAGAAAAGTACATAGTACAGAAAATCTTCTTCACTTGTCTCTTGTGCTATTTCCTACTGACTTGAGTTTTCCCATTAGATAAAACATGACTTCTAGGAAAGTTTAGTTTCAAACTCATCCAGTCTCCTGAAGGGAATCCCTCCTATGTTTTCATTAAGAGAGGAAGTTTTCTGGTCAAGTCACATTAGTCTAATTAATATTAGTGATCACTGCACGACTGAAGATCAGCCCTACTTGATGACTTTGTTATTTACAGCTCCACCTGTACAGCTTTGGAAATAAAACAATAATAGTACATTCCAAGGAAATGTGCTCTGTGTTCAGAGATCCATCCTTTTTCCTGTCCCTGACTTTCTTTGCCTCTATAGAAAAGTTATTTCATATCTTTAAGGCTGTCCTCACACATTGATAACATGGACGTAGTAATACACATTTACAAAAACTGCTGTCAATGTGTGAGATCTTCTGTATCCAAAAGAGATTTTATATAATGAAATATTATATACATACTGATATTACATTTTTATGTTTGCATATTATTTTCTTTAGCTAAACAAGTGATATTTGTTTCCAAATTACTTTACTTATGAATTGACAGTTTTTTATTAAATATTTCACAGTCCAGAGTTTCCCAATATATAAAAATTTTCAAAATTTACATACTGGGGTTTTTTTCCTCCCTGACAAATCCAAATTCTATAATTTCAGTGAGAAATTCCTATTTTAGGTACAACGCTTAAGAATGATTACTGACTTTTATTTGTAAGGCCAAATCTTAAAAAAACTATCCTCAGCGCTATAATAACCAATTGAATTATCTAATCTCAACAATTAAATTGAAATAAATACAATTAAAACAAAAATCACTTGCTGCATTTAAAACCAAAACAGGTTTGGTTAAAACCAAAATCCACGTGCCTCATTACTTATGTTAAATGCAACACAAAAATCCCTAATTTTGCGCAGGTAACAAAAAATTAATTATAGACCAGTAGTGCAGTTGCACCTGGAAATATCTGTGCTGAAGGTCCTTGTTCTTTCTGCTTCATGGCAAATAGTCATTTGACATTGCATAGAAGGGGTAGGGATTTCTGATGGTACAGGCATGAGGCAAATTGGTCTCAGAATTGCCATCATGAAAATCCCATTCTGCCTCTGCCTCACCAGGCAGCGAAGGCATCTGGGATGGGAGTTCGGCTGGAACCTGGTGAGGTTTAAAAGCACAGCTTGTTCAGACAAACGCTTGTGGTTTGGCACACAGTTTACACCCTGAGCAGGAGACCACGGGAACATCCCTGTAAGACAATTCCTGCATGGAGCCACAGGTGTGAGCTCTGTCCTGGGGAAGGTGGCGGTGGCACAGCAGCACAGCAGAGACACACTGCAGCCTGTGCAGTGACAGCTAGGGTGCACTGACACACAAGTGCCTGGCAACTGCTCTAATTTATTGCAGTAGCTGTAATGGCTCTCTGTGAAGCCTAGAATAATCTATGAGCGTTTCACATTTTAATGGTATTCATGTTGAGGGCCTCTGTGTGACTGCAGCTATGTGATAACACATGCCCCAATCGGATCTGCCCTTTGTGTACGAGATGACACAATTTGTGCACAGTTAGCCATGAGGGAGATGGAGATTATCCATCTCCAGTGCAGGCAACGCTGGGTCTTCCAGCCTCTCATATACACCAAAGAGACAAATATTTTCCTTTTTAAGAGCATTTACACCCTCAGAGCTCAACAGATGGAATGTTCTTGCCCTTCAAGGCAGAGCTCTGCTGTCAGAAGAGACACAGAGGACCAAGTAAGTAGCAGGCGCAGAAACTAGTTAAGAGTTTAATGGGATTTAGCTGATTATTATGTTTTCTTTTATTATAATTAACTCGTATTTTCAATAGCACCAAGGATCTCAAACAAGGGACAACATTAGGAATCTGTAAAGTTCCTAGCAAAGAAAAATGCTGTCCAAGAGCATTACTGCTTATAGAAACTGAGTGCTTCAAAAAGTTAGGAGAAACTACAGTTAAGATCATTACAGTGATCACTCCTTCCTCTGAAACTGGGGTGTCCAGTGCTATATAATCACCTGTCCTTCACTGCACAGCTTCTCTTTATCCATCCAGCCTATTTCTGACAGTGCAGCTCCAGTCTGAGCCAATCCCTCTGACTGGCTGCTCCTGCCTTACTTCTACGCAAGAAGTCCTATATAACCAACCTATTCTTCTCTACAGAAGTTTTAGTTCTTTTTTCCAGGCATTTTTTCCTCCTGTCTCCTTCTGCCCACCTGAATACACTTCCAGATTTGTTCTTCTCATATATCGCCTCCATTCCATCCTTGCTTCTCTTGTTTTTAGTTTCAGAACCTTTCTAAGAACAGGTTTAAGTGTTTGTGGCCATGTCCACGGTGTGAATGAAGTAGGTGTCAGTCCTGAGACCAAGGGGCATTGCAAAAATCCATCTCAGAGAATCACAAAACAGTTTGGATTTGAAGTGACCTTAAAGATCATCCAATTCCAGCTCTGCTGCAGGCAGGAACAGCTTCCACCAGACCAGGTTGCTCAAAGTCCCATCCAACCTGGCCTTGAACCCTTCCAGGGTCAGGCCATCCACACCTTCTCTGGGCCCTAACCTTTTATCCTGAGCTCCTCAAATTAAGGGACATAGAGTAATTCCACTCATGCTGTACCATCACCTAAACCATGTGGGATATAGTTTGTCTGTCCTGTTGCTACCGTCTTCAGAAGAGTTCTCATTTTTATAATTTTACTGATGTATTTTTTTGTTGTTCCTGACAAAATTGTCACCCCATGGACAAATTTCAAGTCCCTGCCTGAATCTCGTCAGAAACACAATCTTTACAGACCCCTGGAAGAAAATGAAACTTTCATCTCAGGAGGTTTTTACCCTGGCCTGGTTCTCCACTGAAACTGGGCTGATTCGACTGAAGATTTTCAGCAAAGGCAGACCCAAAGCAGAGAAAAATTTAATCCCAAAATATACTGTGATAAAAAGTCATAAGCTGCTGAAAACAGGGCTATGTAAAAGGAAACATCATGAAACTTTGACAGGCACTGTTCCTAGCCCTGCAAAGAATACCTCTTTGACTTGTCTGATATTCCTTGATCCTCTTGTAAAGATTGCAAAAGATAAAGAAGATTTTACAGGCAGGCTCAACAAATACCAAATCTTGTCTTTGTCTGCATATTTGCATATTTCTCACCTCTTAAGTTTTAAGCTCAAAAGCTGAAAGGTGTTCGTTTAGGAGCTGACAACCTCCACTTCCAAGAATTCCTCTTGGATTGCTCCCAGATCCTTTCCATGAGGGGCAGACACACAAGTCAGGTGTGAGGGTCAGAACTGCACACGCGGTGATTTTGGAGGAGCAGGCGCTCCTGTGGCACATGCCAGGATTTGCTGAGCACATTTAGGGAAGCTGCCAAGGCCTTTGGAGTGCTTTGGCAGCAGAAGAAACAGCTGGTCCCATCAAAGTGATCACATTCTTGGACATTAATTTAGCGTCTGAGAGGATGGAGTGATGCTTGCCAGGGAATTAGCTTCATAATCCTAAAGGGTTAGAGACCCCAGATTCCAGCCTAGTAAAGGTGTGGTTAATGCAGGTGCAACTGCTTTGTTAATAGGTTGCTTGAACCTTGGAGAAAAGTGTATTTAGGCAACATGTAGTGCCTGAACTGACAAGTTCTTTCAATTGGAGGAGCTATAGATAGATTGGCATCAGACTCTGAACATTGGGAGCCATTTTATGAAGTTTCAGTAAATAACAATAGGTCAGTACTGGTGCAAGAATGAATTATTGATCAGTGTGTATTGTGAAAATACACTTGAATGAGTCTGGAAGCTGTTCTTCTGCGGAAAACATGCTGGAGGTATTTGGAGATATGTATCAGAAAAGAATTTAAAATATGCATTTGTGGTCACCTCCATGGTAACATTTAGGGCCCATTGCTGTTTGATTTATTGTGGCATTTCCTAAACACAAGCAGCTCCTATGAAGTTTTGGTGTTGACCACATCAGTATGGCCCCAGCATACACCTTTTCCAATTTTTTTTCCCAATCTACAGCAATGAGATATATCCAAATAACTTCTGAGACCTTTAATGAGTCCCTTTCTGCTCAGAGGCTGTAAAGAAGAAAACACAGGAGTCAGTTATGAGCACCTGAACTTAATGTTGGTAATGGGAGTGTGGTTATCTCTTCTCCTTTTCCTATTTACACCACCGTGGAAAACATCCCCTTTCACCTTGGAGCCAAGGCTGTTATTGCAACATTACAAAATTGCTGAGCAATTTTCTTTCTCTGCTTAGCTATTATTTCCATTGAATCATCAGTTACCACCCATTGAATGAAACCAAACATCAAAGCAAACCCCAAAACACATTATGAATAAGTTGGCACTCTTATTTTCCACATTATTTTTTCTGTGAAAAGAGCAGGAATTTATACACAGCATCTGTCTGTCTTTCTTGTCTGAGGGCTTTACTTTCACACCACAAACTATTCTAAAGAAATGAACATTTGGAAGGCTAACACACAAGGATGGATTAATTTATCAAAGCATTAAACTCCATAGAGATTTCTTTTTTAAGTCAGCTGCCATTGATTGCAAGACAACAGGATGCACCGAGGGGACAGAAACACAGGTATGAAAAATGGATTCAACCCAAGGCAAGGCAACAGGGAAGGACTAAGATGTGTAACTGTCATTTATTAAATCACATAAACTGCAGAATCTTTTCTTCCTGGAGAAGAAATTTTGGTAAGCAAAACTACATGCTATAAAATCATGATATTTTAATGGAAATTGTAGCAAGCTGGTTTTTTTTCAGCTGGGAGAAAAAAAATAAGATTGAGTGATTGTTATCCACAAGGCAATGAGAAGTTTAAAACCGTAATTTCCACTTTACCAAACAATTTTTATGGGCTGGATTTGTCTGGGGAAGGGAGAAGTCTTTTTTCTTTCTTTCCCCAGCATCAGTGATTAATATATATAGGTCACCACATCAGATGTAGAAATCCTCCAATAACATACTACTTCTGAAATAATGCACTGCATTCAAAGACCCCACAGAACTGTACACAAAGTACTCCATTAACAGCAGGTGCTGTACAGAAAAGCTCTCTTTAAAAGAGCTTTTAATTACAGTGTATCTCTGTTTAGAAGCCACCTTCTACTACCTTTTCCTTGTGAGCTGCAGAGGAAAGCAATTAAATGTATGACAAAACCACCCTCCATTTAAAGCTGCAGGAGAAAGCAATTAGTGTAAAAAGGGTTTAGCTTGTACGCAAAGAAATACGGTAGGTGAAGTCAGTGGGCATTACTTTGACATAATTAATACAAGCTGCAAATCTTAAGATGTGCAACTACCCCAAGTTGCTACCCACAGCTGACTGTATGGCCCATGTTTATTCCCAAGTCTCCCTCTAACAACGGAGTTTACACAAAATTACATTTATCTCTCTCGCCTGTATCATTCACACCTTCTCCGAATTCCCTTTACAGAGGTGAAGGGTTTCAGTAGAGCTGAGTGAGCAGGAAGACACAGGGGTTTGTTTATTTATTTATGTGAGGCCACTTGCATAGATCTGGCTACAAAGAAAGACTTTACTAGAGGAGGAAAGGGATCTTTTTGGTCTCGCTTGGTATTTTTAATTTGCAAGTCTTGTTTTTAATACTGGAACTGATCTCATACTAAAACCTCTTTCTCAACCCTTTTCCCATCACAGTATAGCAGAGTCCTTTTAGGCATAGTGCAAAAAGGGGTTCAAAGGTTTGGTGGATTGTTTGGTTCTGGATGTTGGGTTTTTTTTAAATAATTTAAATTTACAAAATGGTTTCTGTGTTTTTAGGAGACAATCTTTGACGATCAATGACATCAAAACTCGTGGGAAGAAACAAAAAAAACCACCAACAACAAAGCAAAATTTAAAAAAAACCCGAACCATCAATAACTCCACTGAAGTTAAAGGCAAAAATGTTCTTTACTAAAACAACACCAGAAAATGCTTCATTTGATGGTGTTTTGTAGAGGATAAAAAGGTTAATTAGATACTTTCCATTGCATTATATAGCAGGAAACCTCTGTTAATTACTTCTTCTTTAACATGACTGATTCGTTAAAAACTGACTACAGAACCACAAATAAAAAAATATAATTATCTTTCCCATTTGGACACAAACTTTTCCAGGTTCTAAGAACTGTGACCTCTGGGTGCCTTTTTATTAGATATTAACAGAGACACTGAATGGTTAATTTTAACATACAGCATTACTAAAACCCTAAAATGAATGAAACTTCTACCAGCTTCTCAACACCTCAGAATTTGTTCCTGTATTTTCACATGTCCTACAGTACAGGACAAAAAGTTGGTATTAATGGCTTCTTTTACCACGATTTTTATTTCAACTTAATATCATAAGTGAGGTGTTTTTATAAATGTTTGAATTTATGAGCTTTTGTGAGTTTTCTCAACCAATTAGTCAAATTTCTGCCTTGAAGGCATCTCCTTGCTAAATCCAGCTTTTTTGGTTTTTGTTATTTAGTGTGTTACTGTATTTCTTTAAAGGCGAAGTTCAATTATTTCTCTTTTGAAGGTCTGAGTGCCTTGCTTAAAATGCCAAGTGCATTAAAAACAGTCCTCCCTTGACTTTTGCAGGGAGATATAGAGGGATAATAAGTTAGTTGGATTTAATGGAATTTTGAAATTGATCATGTGTGTGTACATGTGCATGAAGATACCAAAATAAGGATTAAATGCTGTCAAATCATCAAGAACACTTGATTTTTTAACCTCTTGCCATTTTTATTTCTTAACAAGGAACAAGAAGAAGGAATACTTTGAGGTTGAAAAAAGGACAGGGAGGCAGGAGATACTGAACTTGGATGAAAACTTATACTAACATAGTTTACAAGCACAGAAATTGGTCTTTTAAAGCCACACAAGTGTAAAGGAGATCAAATTATAGTGGAAAAATGCTGCATTTTTGCTCTTACTACCTGGGGAATCTACTCTTGCTCCTCTTCTGAATTACATTCACTGTCCTTACGTATTTTTATTTAATTTTTGAAGATAACTCTCTCTGCTGTCGTTTTTCTCTGTGCTGGTTTTGAATCCACAGGGGGTGGCAAAAGGTTTTGTAGACAACCCAAGTCTGCCACGAGATGTTGGTGAACTTTGCAAGTCGATGGTTCTTGGCCATGACTATTTAATCCTCATGTCTGGAATGGCAGGAGTTTTCTGCCAACAAAGGAAGTGGCTTCAGGTCACCCCCTGTTAAAAGGGTCTGGAGGCTTCAAAAGAGAAGAAAAACAACGTTAAAATCGACTGTTGTACCTGTTTATTGGGGCTGGATGTTAATGAGCAGGAGCCTTAGAAGGCTGCAGGGCAGACCCTACACCTTGAACCCTGTTGTGCAGCTCCTGGTCATAGGAATCACCTTATGAGATCTACTTTGGCTAGTAAAGGCTGCAGGGAGACGGTTGTGCAGGGTTTTTAAAAATCTGTTTAGGAGCCAATTGTCTATGGTAGGCATGTTCACCATACATGTATCTCTTCCAGTGCAAAGTTTGAGTAAAAACTGAAATTAATTCAATTAGGTTTAAACATTTCAGTTTTTTTATCTTATGGTTACACATATAAGTCGAGCAATAACTGAATATAAATGTTGCATATTTACTGTGGTGTGATCCAAGCAATTACTACTAAAGTATTAAGGAAAAGCATAATTTCACTCTTTAATTTTATTTTATAATTAGGCAGGAACCATATTTTGGTGAATACATTTATATTTAGAAGTTATATATTATGCTTATCTTTGTTTTGATAGGATGATTTTAGCCCTGTTACTGCAAGCTTGTTAACAACAATTAAAATAGCTATTAAAAATTGCATTTATAGTTTTTGTACTTGTTTTTCCTGTTAGTTTTCATCAAATAGTTCACACTCATATGATGCATGCAGTCTACTAATAGTCAGGAGCACAGACTGTCAAAAATGGTTTCAAACATCTGGTTAAAGCCAGCTTTTTATGTACTGGGATTATTAGTTCGTCCTTTTCACACAAGTGTTGTGCTGGTTGCTCATTATGCCTCTGACTTCTCCTACTTTTAGTTCTCAAAAATGATTTGAAAAAGTTTAGAAGGAAAACATAAAAGCAGAGCAAAAACCATGCTGGCAACTTTTGTGAGTGCCAGAGTTTTAACTGCTTTCTGTTGAAATATTTTCCTGACTTTCCATTCAAAAAAGAATTTTTGTGCAAGGTGTTACGGGGAAGGTTGACTGCCTCCCTGCAAAGTGTAACACAGTAAATGTCTGTGTATATTCTCCATATACCATACTATTAAAATCAATCTGTTCAGGATAGTTTCCATTCTGAGGAAAGCTGAGAAACACAACCACCAGTTTCTGTCACGTGCTGCACCGCATCAATTAAAAATAAATTAAATTTCATGCAAAGTACCTAACTTAAAAATCTCAGCAAACAACAACAGAACCTTTTCACTAATGATTTTCAGTCATCAGAAGTGGAGAGAGGCTCAGACAGCAGACAGCATGGTCCCAGCATGCTTTTTGCCTTTTTTTTTGTTTGCACAGTAGCTGTCAGTTGCAGCCCTGCAGGTAGTAGAACCCAGTGGGAAGAGGGGCGGGACAGAGCGATGCTGCCTGAACTGACAGCAAATTTAAATTACTGAGCTTTCTTTTGCTTTTTTTTTCTTTCTTTGAGTGCCCTTTCCTTTTTTTTTTTTTCTCTTTTTTATTTTTTTGGTATTTTTCTACTCTGCGACAAACTGAAAAGATTCGAGCACACACTAATTTAACAACCCTGCTTCGTCGTCTTCTTTTTTTTCCCTTCTGCTTCCAGGATAATTAAAAGAGAAACCTGTAAAGGCAACGTTCCTTCAAGCAAGTTGGTGCTGTAACGCGCTGGTAAGATGAATTTAATTTATTTTTTTTTCCTTCCCTAATCTTTTCTTTTCCTTTTTTGGAGCTGAAAGCTTTTGTATATCTAACGCAGTCATAAGTGTGGTTCCCCTGCTGGGGAGGGTTAGTATGTAATGAAAAGGTGTAACGGCTTGATATGTGACCTTCTCCTATTACTTAAAATGGGTAATAACAGCTTTCGTGTCTGTCCTCATGATGCTTTTCTCTCTATGAATTGACTATTTGCTCAACAGAAGAGATGCTGTGATTGTCGCACTATGACAATGAGGACTTGATTGTTTTTTGGTTACTGTTCCATGCTCCTATCAGAACAGATACTTGAGTTGGGGGGTTTGTGTTTGTGATATTTTTTTTTCCCTCTGAACGTTGCCTGAAGCACTGATACGACAGGGGGGTGGAGATGGGGGTGGAGGAGATGGTCTTGGGTATCATCCTGCCTGTTCAGCTGTTTACTAGGTAGGGAAGTGCAACACTGAAACTTTTTTTAAAAATAAATAAATATTTTTTCCGCTTGCATCAAGTGGGGTCAGTGTATCCAGGATTATTTATTGTCCAATGCTGGGTAAAGTTCTTGCTGTCCCTTGCATTTTTCCTCTGGAGAAGGGGGGAAGGGGTGCTCCACTCCATACCCTGTCATACCATTGTAGTAGCTAATTGCAAGAAGCTGACAAACTTTGAGATGAAATACCAGGCGTTGCTTTTGTAAGGAGTGAGTGCTGTGGATCACCTCCTTTGAATACCAGCCTGCCAGATACAATCAGATCTGTATTATACACGTTACATTCCTGACTTGCAAGTCCTCTGATTTCCAAGGTCTCCTCTCTAGTCTTTTTCTGGTACTAGCACTTTTGTTTTGCTTTTTTGTTGGTTTTTTTTTTTTTTTTTTTTTTTTTTTAGCAAATGAGATGTGTTTTGGTTTTGCTTTGTGTTTAAGCTTACAAAACGTATAAGGTGATGGGTTTTTCTCAGGCTTTCTGAATGTAGTTCTGCCAAGTATCAAATGCTACAACATCTATTGAAATCAACAGGAAGGCTGAGCTTGTCCTGTATTTAAGAGGAAATTGCTGAGTACTGGCAGGACTGGATCTTATGATTGCTGATCTCTGTTTTCTCAACTGCAATTAATTCTTGTGGCACTTTAGGCTGGATGCTGTAGCTTTTACTGTACTATTCAGAATAAACACTATTCTTACACTTAGTTGCTGTTTTGTGGTCATGCTGATGAAAACTTTTTGAACATAGGATGGGGATTTTAGGAGAAATTGAATAAAGTTAGAAAACCAGTGTGATTTAGTCCTCTATCTCCTTTAAAGCTCTTTTCCTTAATTTTTTTTGAAGAGGTATCCTGAAACTAATAATCTGCATATTGATACATAAGATTTTCTAGACTCAAAGGTCTGTTTTGCCAAATGCATAATGTGATATCATGAGAGAAGTTGTGTGAGGAGAGTGGAGAAGAGGAGCAGTGGGATTGAACACAGAGTCCTTTCCGTGTCAGTGGAGAGGGGGAGAGGATGTCCCAGTGCCACATGGAAAATCACATCCTTTCACAGAAACTTTGTTAGGGCAGAGGGTTAAGGGCGCTGCACTTGCAGAAGTTTATCACTCCCTATTTCAGTCTCAGTTTCAAGCACTGCAATACATTTCTGAAGGTTTACTTTGCTTGTGCAGAAAATGCTGTTGGCTTGTGAAATGAGGTCGTTGGAGCTCCCACATCTTGCTTTTGCCCTGAAGTCTTGCCTTCCCCCACACCAACACCAAGGTCTGCGAGGCCCAGAAAATTAGGCTTTGTCCCTTGTAATCCTAAACTCCCATCCATTTATAACCAGAGAAGAAAAGGGTTGAATTCAGTGTTCTTGTTATGGAAATAAGTTTTTATTCACTCAGTATCAACTGACAGTTAGAAGCGTATCTGATGTAATATGAATAAACTGTAGCCTGTTGTCAGTAAATTATGCATTTATAGTCTCACATTCTCCTAGAAACAGTGCTTTTACAATGCTCAAGTGGCCTAATGGGGTGAAACAACTACCAAAACTCTCATCTGAGCTTCCTAATCAGCCAAAATCATGAGAAGTCCATGGTGGTTGGTTCCCACTGTCCATGGTGAGCATCTCAGCCATGGGTGAGGCTCAGGGAGGAGAGCCTGAATTTAGCCAGGGGTCTTTGGTCACAGAGGTGATGTCAAAATTACTGTTATGAGGCCATATGAAAATGTAGTACAGCTGAGGTTAGATGCTCAGTTTTGTGGCAAGAATGGATTCTTAAATTCTTAAACTACAAAAAAGCTGATATCAGTACATTTTACTAAAAAACAACCACCCTAACCCAATATACCAGTCTGCATTCTCTTTGAATTTAGACTTTAAATACATTTTTTGTAATTAATCTGTGCACTTTAAATTGCTGTTGGCTCCTAGCAATACTGTCCTCTATTCAGTGTTGGAAATTTCTAGTTGAATGCAACTGCTTTCATTGTAACAAAAAAAGAAAAGCAAGCCAGAAAACTTGCTGTAATTTCCTGTCAGTAACAGAGAAATAAGAAAACACTAGGCTAATAAAAATGATAATCTGAGTTTACAACTGTTAACAAGATTCCTGAATAGAAATGGTGCTATTATGCACAAAGAATTTCTATCATCACTGGAGGAATATAGTATAAAATTATGAGGTTTATTATAGGGTCCTGTCAACCAATCAGAAATCAACCCATAATCTTACTTGTGAAATACCATAAGTTTTAGCATCTTCCCTCCCCTCCTACTAATAAAATATTAAAGAATTTTCATAATTAGAAATTTTGAAAACATAATTTGGAATTTTCTTTACAGCAAAAACGTGACATAATTTTATATTTCTTCCACATCTCTAATGTTCCATATAAAGTCACTGCAAGTCTGAGTTGCACACAGCAGGTAAAATTAAGGTAAATCACAGACTTGCCATGGGCAATAATGATGGGATTTCATCAGTTGCTTTCTCCTGGGAAAAGCCAGATTCCCAGATTTTTCTCAGGACTTTGAAGAATTACTAAAAAATGTCATAGCACCTCCTTCCCTGAATGAGATTATTTATTAGCATTGCATTTCTGATCAGCTCAATTCAAATGTGCTAGAACCTTGGTAAAATTCTTAGATTTTAACCACTGCAGATTATTCCATTTCATTTTAGGAATAAAAGACTCTTAGATTTCTCTTCTAACTGCAAATGATTTATGTCATTGTAAGGAGCTTGCTGTGTTTCCATTTGATTTAACATATTAGCCATGGTGTTCTTTCAGCAAGAATCACTCTTGCAAGAACCCTGTACATAGGCTCAGAGTGACCCCGAGTCTCTGATCCTCCCCCACTACCTGGTTGATAACATATTGGGCTGCCACTTGCCTAAACACACTTCTCCCACAAGTCTGGCAGCCAGTCACATGTCCTTCATCTGCTTGTGATGTGCACATGGCTCACTGCAGAGTCCCTGGGGCTCCTAACCCTGTGTGGAGTATAGAGAACCCTAAAAATAATCTAAAACCTCCTGATGACTCTCATCACCCCCAAGGCAATAGAGCTCACAGCATTTATCAGATCTCTAGATAGGAATTAAGAATACAAGTAAGTATTTAATAATAGATACTATTCAGGTAAATAGTAAAATAATAGCAAGAAGGAAACAAACTGAAAAAGAGAGCTAGAAGCTCAGAGAGCTCATTTCTAGAATATAATTATCGTCACCCAAAGCCTTCCTTATGTTGCTTTGCATGTCCCACGGCCTGATAACTCAGCTCCTGCCCTGATGTGCTCTGAGAATTCTTGAAGCCACATCTTTCCTACTCACATGGTTAAAGACACATATTATCACCTTCCTTGGGGATGGTAACAAAGTGGGAGCAGCCCAAAAGCTCTGCATTTTTTTTTATTTCTTTTTTTTTTTAGATTTACCTTTCCAGTCTGGAACCTGCAACTGCCTCTGTGCTACCCATAGAGGTGATTGTTCTCTGTCCATGGCATTTGGGCACCAGAGATAAGAATCATCTCATCCAAATTTAGATGCCTGTAATGTAGACACCTATATGTGAGTGAATCACCTCTGGCTCTAATTACAGTCAGAGAAAACAACCAGGTAGATTTTTTAACATTTTTTCTTATAATCCCACAGAAAGACATCATATTCAAAAGTCAGACCATTAAACTTCCTCTCCTCCTCAAATTTTCTCAACTGTTACCTTACTATTTTAGACATCTCTTGTAACTACTTCATGAAGACACAGGACTTAAAACTCCATAAATTGCATACATTGAAAAACTATTGACTTATAAAGCCTCATATACCTGGCAGTGGGCTTCAGACAAGGCTGATCCTAGTGAGGCTGGGAGTGGATTGCATAGGCACATCCATATATCACTGACAGAATGTCACTCATATATATCATTAGTCCTCCAGGGCTGCTGGAGGGAAGCTGTCACAAATGCATTCCAGGCAATGTGTTTAATGTCTAATTAATCTTGTTCCTTGTGGTTAATTTTATTAGGCTGAACTGATCTAGTGAAAGGAGGTGCTGTGATTGGTTTATTTGTTCTACTTAGTAGACCAGTGGCATTTAAAAGTCATGCTGCAATGCTATAAAAAATCCCAAACTCAGGAAACTCCACGAATGTGATGAAGTCTGCATATTTTAGGCACCAGTGTTATAATGAGTTGATGCTCCTGATGTAAATATCCTTATCCAGAGGACACTCTGTGCATTTAAAAGCTTTCAGACTGTGTTCCTAAATTTTTACAGCTAAAGCTGTGTTAAGAGTGCAAAAATTGTGTTCTGCAGAGCAATCCCCATCTCCCAAAGGTACCTCACACCTGCAGCCCACCTGGCCATGTGTGGAGAGGCTTTTCATGACCTCTTGTCCCTGTGCTGGACCCATGCAATTGTTTTCATGTCCAAGTCTGTGGTATGTGGCATGAAGGGCTGTGGGTGATGCTGATGGGTCACAGCCCACCTTAGCAGAGGGTTAAAAGGGTCTGAGGGAGGCATCATCACAGCAGCCTTGCTTGCAAGGTCTAGAGGAAATGATACCCAAGGATGACCATAACCCAGCATCAGTCAGGTTTATGTTCAAGGAAAATCTGGTTAATGTAAAAGGGAAATGTGTCAGCATATAAATATATATTAATATGTATATTAGAGCATGGTGTTTATAATGCCAAGGGAGTGGGTTCAATCCTTATCTGGGCCATAAACTTGTGAGTTGGACTTGATGATCTTCACGGGTATCTTCCCACTCAGAATATTCTGTGATTATGTGATATAAACACATAGTATGGCTGTTGAACACATAAAACCCCACTAGACAGATGAGACATTCAGCAACAGGAACACATTCTACCATCACACAAACGTGGTCTCCCTTTAGTATTAATTCCTCTCTTCAGTTAGGTAACCTTCAGCATCTTAAAGATTAAGTGTAGGTTTGGTTTAAGTCAGAGAAACTGATTTTTGCCATTCATTTAAGCATGAAATGGTTGATTGTCCACTCAGTTGTTGATCCACTGCTCAATATGGTGGTAATCAGTGAAGGTAGGTTGGGTTTGATGATCATGGAGATATTTTCCAGCCTTAATGATCATCACACATGGTTGAGGTAGCTCTATTCTGAACCTGAGCTCTGAAAAGATTTGCAGAAATAGTCTTTATTCAGGCAATGGGAGTGGCCAGGTTTTGAAGCCAGCAGAAAATGTATTACGGTGCACTTGAACTGCTCACATAATAACAGGGGACACAGGATTGGATCTCTTACCACAGTTCCTGTTTCCAATGATTAATGTATAAACTCTGTACCAGCCACTAACACAGTGAGCAGTCCAGAAGGCCCGTGGACTGCATTTTGGATAACAAGAGACAGAAGCATCGATTAATAGTGGCTCTTAATCAATCTGATGCACTCGAGGTTTTCCATAGGCACTCCATTAACAACCAGCTCGCGGCTCTACCAACACCTTTCTCTTCCTGCACTCTAAGTCCCTGAATTATGAAGGACATGTGCATACTAAAGGAAGCTTTTGCACTCAAGAGCAAAGGCTGCCTATCCAGTGTCACAAAGTAAGAGAGACCACATTCACAGGACATTAAAGGCTGGGAACTCTTGCTGAACAGGTTTACACATTTAAGCCTTGATCCTGCAAGGACTTATACACATGCTTAACCTTACACACTGCGAAAGAAATCCTGGGCCTCTCAAAATCAATGACAAAAGTCCACCGACTTCAAAGGGCCACTCTCTGAATAGTCTTTTTGGTTTCTGTGCAGCCACACAGCATGCAGAAGCGTGAGCTGATCTCCCCAACCCTGCGTGCTTGTGTGAAGTCTTAAGAGATTGAGTGAGCTGCTAAGTGTATCTTTAAGAGCACTTCTGTCTCACAACAAACTATAGGCATTCAAAGATGTTTTCTTGTTTGATCTGTCCTCTTTACGAGTTTTGCCCAAACCCTGTGGTAAAACCTGCTGAAGGAGTCTGTGAGCAATCCATAATGCAATTCCCTCCCTGGCTAGTATTGCATTCTGAGCAGTTTGTTTTCTTTACTTTCCAAGAGATCCAATCCCTGGAGTGAGGTGATTATGCTGGAATCACATCTTTCTTTTTAAAAGAAAAAAAAATCTATAGCTCACATGATTTTATAGGAAATCTGGGAAATATCTGCTGAAATGACTTACAGGTCAGACAAAAAATAGTGTATGAATTTGTGCAGGATTCAACTGCAGGTTTTCATCTACTTTCTGTTGGTAATTGAGATACCTTCCTGCAAAATCTAATATCTGTCTCAGGATCTGTTGGAGATCAGAAACTCAGCTCTGGGTCTGTCTTGGTGTATAAAACTCTCCTCAGGCAGTGGTATCCCTCAGACTCACTGTGGAGTCCTGAGGAGTTGGGTGAAATGTTCAAGAGCCCCATTTTTCAGCACAGATCCCTTTCCAAAGCAGGTTAAGTCAATGATCCAGTGATGCTGCATAGACCCTCTGGTTTTGGGAGAGGTAAATTATGCTCCCAACCCTCACAGTGGCTGAGTTGCTGGAGCTGGGGGGTCTTGGGCTGCCCTGAGCAGCACCAAGGTGTCTCAGCTTCAGTAACAGAGCTCATGCTGGAAAATGCAGATCCTGTGAGTGAAACAGCTGCGCTGGTGTGCAGATGCACCACTGCACCCTGCATGTGCTCAGGACTAGGGAGGTGTTGTCTATCATCTCCCTAAGCCTGTAAACGCATTTGTGAGGACAATATGTGTACTGCAGCAGGAAGCAAGGGTTTGGAAAAGATATTTGTAAAGTTTTTGCATCCCAGTTTTGCTTAAGGATCAGCCTGTGTTAGCGTTTGTATAAGCCAAATTACCTCTTCTCACCTAAATTGGTGGCAGTCATTTGAGAAGGAGAGTAGGCTGGGTGAGCTCAGTGAAGCTACTTTTTTCTCTTTCAGGATTTTCCTCTGACACATTTCATTACTCTAGCAGAAAACAAACAAAACAAAAAAAAAAGCCCAGACTTCACTCTTTTTCTTTGGCATTTACTGTAAAGGTATTTTAATTTTATCTTCATCGTGCTCCTGTACTAATGGACTTTACACATTCCCAGCAAAGTCCTGTGTGAAATTCTTAACCACAGAGATTACAGAAATTTACTGCTTCACTGGCGTGGTCAAGTTGCCACAAAATTGCATTTGTTAATGTAGCTGTGAAAACACATGGCACCTGCCATCTCTGAGCATAAGGATTTTAAATATGGCTTGGAAGAATTTAAGAATGCCTATAAAATAGGGCTTGGCCGTGTCAGTTTGGCTTTAGGAAGGAGACTGTGCTATAAAATACTCGCCCATAATTGGACACAAGTGACAGCTTTACTTAACTAGTGTTCACAAATGAACGAGCAATGAAAATGTTCTGCCTTTCTCATCCCAGAAGAATGACCACAGCAGATGTTAATACCATTGAGAACAGCTTTATTGTAGCTACAGGTGAGACAAATGGAGGATTTATGAGCCTGGGGATTGAGGGAAGGGGAGGAAGGGTGAAAGTCCGATGCTGTTCCAAAGAAATGCAATGCCCATTCCCAAACACATTGCATGGCACACACAGTGCACTAAAGCAGAGGCTATTCTGTGGCCATGAATTCATGAGCATGCCTGATTTTTTTGTTTGTCTTTAGGTATCCAATACCCAGAATCACAAACTGAACATGATTCTGCTGTTTATTTCCTTATGTTCTACCCTGTGCCCATTTAGGTTGATGGCAAATCTCTAACTTAATTGATAATACGATGTAATCAATGGCTCAGAGTCTGGGAACTCAGTGACCTGTGAAAGTGTAAACAAGAGGCAACGTTGTTTCTCTGATGAAAGTCCTGAGACTAGGCTTGGCCCAGCATCTGCTGGATCCTTTCTGTTCATTTTAATGAGCTTACAAATGGTCCCTAACATAATGTGCATTCAATAGAAATCAGCATTGGTTTTTCAGGCACTGATCCAGTAAAGCCCTTAATTATGTGCTTAAGATTATGGTATGGGAATAGTCCCATAGAAGCCACTGCAACCACAGAAATGTTTTAAGCTCAGCAAGTAAGAAAATGTTTTGTTGCTGGAATATCATCACATTTTTTTCCAGTCAGTTTCCTCTGCCAAGAAAACTAACAAATAGAGTTTCTAGAAATCCAACAACATGAGATGCCATAAATGCAGTGATATTCAGAATTTTACAGGTTTTGGATTTTTTTGCTGCTTTATATTCCTTTATGCTCAGATATAGCAAAGCACTTAGCTGCAGTTGTGACATGAATAGGACTACTTGCATCTTGAAACTCAAAGCTCCTTCCCCTTTTAGATTCAGGGTATGCTCACACGTGGGGCTGCTGTCTGTTGTCAGTCCCATTTCTAGGTAAGATGTTTTTAAATTTATAAAAAGTAAAGTTGCAGTATAAGTAGGAAAATATTCTTCCCTGTATTTAAAGTAAGTTTTGGTGGTTTACTCTAAACTCTTTAACCCGGTCCTTTTTTAGAAGAGCTGTTTAAATGCAGTTTGAGCTTTTGTACCATGTGGAGCACATATTATTTAACTGCTTCACTTCAGCTCATCCCACCTCACTAGAGGGGACTGCATTTCTGCATCCTCTTGTTTTCATGAAACCTCTTGATATTCACCAGGATTTTTTCAGGTAATGCTGTTTACAGCAAACACAGCCTGTGGTGTTTCCAAAAGTTTCCTGCTGTCAAAAACATGAGGGCCAAATTGAAAATATTGGTTTGGGAGAATGTAATCTTTTCAGCACAGGCTCTGGTCAGCGTGGCTGTGTGCAGAGCAAGTGCCCAATAGTAATGATGTCCAGGCATGGGGCCAAATGCTAAAACTGCCCCCAGAGTGAACATACTCACACTCTGTGAGAGAAGCAGTAAAGTATTCTTGTTTTCTGGCCAGCAACACGACTTCCCAGGAGGATAACTTTTGCCAGGAGTATGAATAAGCTGCATTGAGGCTATGCCTTATGGCAACTGCTGCAGCAGGGACTGCTAAGTAACTCATAAATAAGCAGTCCCTGCTGCCCCCCAATTCCAGTATCCAGCTTCAGTAGGTACTTATGTAGGTCCAAGCATAAAGGCTTGCACAGTGGCCTCAGTGGGCTCTGAGAAGTGCCAAAGCAGAGGTGGCTACTTTCCATCTCCTGCTCCTTCGACTGGCCATAATTTTTCTGGCAAGCACAAATACACAGAGCCTAGAAGGATTTGGCTTCTATTCTTCAGCTCATATTCATCATGTGGGTTGCTCCAGTGAAGTTACGAAGCCAGGAGCTCCTGTTATGGTAGGATAAAGACTCCACCACAGCTGAAATCTTTATTAGCAAATTAATTATGAATAAACACAGGAAAAATAAGCACACTTTAATAAACCCAGCAACTATCTTGTTTTGGGCACACAAGCATATTTATACCCGCAACAGAACTACATTACAATGTACGGGTTTTTACATTAGTGCTCATTTTCAGTTTTCTTGAGAACAACTTCAGTTCCACTCACATAACCATGCCAAACCTTCTGCTGATGTAAATCAGAGTGATCCCTTGGTGTCTGCTCAGCATCTGCCCCAGAATGGCAAATAATATCCTCCAGAGCCCCACTAATCATTAAGGATGATAGAAGTTACTGATCCAACATGCACAACTTTTTAACAGCGCATGGACAAAACAATTTCAGGCAAGAGTTCCTACACGAGGGATAACCATGTTCCACAAGGATGTAGTAGAGGTTAACTGCATTCTTGTAGCAAAGCACCCTGTTTTGCTTTAAAAGGTTTAAAACCTGCCTACAAGGATGCAGCAGTTCAAAGTTTTGTGCAGACAGGTAGTAACAGGTATAGTAAAGAATATGAGCATTTGGACATCTGTAATGTTCTATACTGTGCCTCTGTATGAGACATTCCCCAGTTGTAACTGCTGACATACAATGATCCAGCTGCTGCTTCTTTGCAGCAGAATTGAGAACTCTGATTACAAATAAGCCAATAAAGTGATTTTCTGGAAGGCAATACTCTGTCCTTGTGCTCCTTTTCTTCAGCTACATTTTTCTTGCCTTTCTGGACATTTCCTAATTTACTGCACAGATACCTGCTTTTGCAAAAAGATAGAAATATCAGCAGCTGATGTGTTCATCTAAGAAAAATCTGTATAATTTAGACAAGGACAATCAACTCCTTCTGTATAAGAAGACAATCTGAGCACCACAAACCAGAAAAATATTGTGATAGTTTAAATTTCTTTATGTTCTTCTCTCTCATCAGTATAAGAATATGTGTTTGTGATGTAGCTACTTATCTTTGGTTGAGTACAAGATTGAGCATAATGAAGCAGTTCTTTTTTCTGGTATTTCCAGTCAGCTCCATAGCTCAAATTATTAAAAACCTCTGGGAAGTCTTTCTCATGAAGTGTGATTCACAAATTGTATGAGTTAGTCTTCAAAGATTTTATTATAATAAAAATGGAAGTCTATGACCCTTACTAGTGGTTTGTCTTATATAAATGTATTTCTCTGCTTGACTTTCACAAAATACATTAGGACAGAATAAATGACATTGAAGCAGGACAGGAAACACTTCAAAAGGAACTAATTTTCACATGCTGCAAGACTAGTTTGGAGACCATCTTGAAAGATCCTCCATGCCTCCACTTTTTTTTATGCAGTTTTATTCATTGTCTTAAAATTAATCTTGCAGAGCGAGAAAACTTATTCTTAGGAAGGTGACAAAATTGATTTTGAAAGTCCAGGTGATACTAGTGGTTCATGTTGCTGCTGGTGCTGTGGACAAGTCTCTAGGGTTCTGTCATACCTAGGAAGAAAACAGCCAAGGACCACCCTGCAGCCCCACGTGCTGTTGAGCTGGTGCAGCTCATGTCCATCCACACACACTCCTCCAGCCCCAGACAGAACTGCCAGCATCCAACCTGTCTGTGGTACCTGCTGACCCCAGCCCAAAACCTGGAATGTTTTAGAGTGACATTTGGCACAACCCAAAACTCTGCAGGGGAGCAGGCTATTGACTAAAGGTCTATGAATGGTCAGGAAATGGCCCTCAGGCCATGTTCCTGGTCTGGATCTTTGTATTAGTGTAGACATAATTAGTAGAAACACAGATCAAAGGGAAAATCCTCCCCAAAATACTCAGACTCTGATTTGAACTTCAGCCCGGTGCAGTTTCAGACTTTACCCACCCTGTTAGAGGGGACCTGAAAAGAAGGGGTGGAAATAATTGCTGGCACGTGTCTGTACAGATTAAGTAGGACCCTTTCAAGTACAAAAATATATCCTAACCTGTGTAATAAAAGCTCAGTGTGTTGATATATCTACAGAGCATCCCTGAGCCAGGATGTTTGGGAAGATGGGAAAGTACTGTTTGCTCTTTACAGCCTGCTCTAGGCATCCACTGAGTTCCACTGATGGACACAGGACAGTGACTTGGACAAACACTTGACCCAACCTGGTGCAAAGTCCTCCAGCCTCCTGAAAGAGTGTGGGCTGAGGCAAGCATTGTGCTTTCCTTAGAGGAAAGAAGGCTGACTGTTGGTACAGAGCTATGGAGAATGGATAAGGGCTGCTGGAGTGGAGTTGGCTTTCAAACCAAGCACGTCCATCCAAGTAAACACTCCAGGTACTCATCAATATGCCCTTGTCCAGGAGCAAATTGGATTCTGAGCAAGCATCCAAAGATATAAAAGTGTAAATATGCTGATGCTGTCCTTTTGGAAAAGTCAGCTGCATACATTTACCAGAGCAAGAGGGGGTGAGGGACTGGGGATTGTGTTATTCTACTCACTTTAAATGTTAGTTTTGATATTTTTTCTAAATGAGTCTTTATGTTTTACTGATTCCTATATTTCCCAATATTATTATTAACAAATAAACAGATCTTTCTTAGTTCTCTCTGAAACAATAATGGCAAAGGCTTTGTTGCATGTGCAGAAACTCCAAATTAGGTGAAATTTGCTTCTGGCAATGGAGTAGTGGCACCATGCAGACACATCTACTAATAATGATACTTCTTTTGGTGTGTGTGCAAGCAGCTATGGTAGGATATGTTCCAAACCTGTTCTTATTAAATGAACAATACAGACCACCAGTAATTGTTATGTCAGGGGAAAATAAAAGCATACAATATGCATATGATATGATGATGTAAAAATGCACATAGAGGAGCAGAGCAATGTGCTTTCTTTCTGCAGAGTTTTGGCAGGCTTTCCAAAATGCCCAGTTTAGAATTAGCAGGGTCAGAGGAGATGTCTCAAAATTTAGTATAATTTGGATTTCTCAATACCAGACTCCTCCGGGGGGAGGCAAGTTCTCTTTTCACAGGATAGATAAGTCTTCTCAGAATATTTCCCCAGACAGATTCTCTTCTGCACATCTTTTTGCCAACTGGAACCTTTTGATCTCAACATCCTCAGTGCCAAATTCTTTAATGGTGTAAATGAGTGAAACTCCACCTAAGGCAGTGGAGCAGATCCCATTTGCACCTGCAGAGAACTTGGCTTTGATTCTGTAGCCAAGGAGAGATTAAAACCATTGGTTCTAGTAGATTTGTTAGCCTGTAAAAATGTTCCTCATCTCCAGTTGCAGATAGCTCTGTAATCCAGTCCAAATGTGAGAAGGGAAAGCAGCAGAAAATGCTTCTGAGGGCGTGAATCCTGGAATGGGAGGGTGATACACTGGAGGGTTTAACAGGATTTTGTGATCTCTGTCTTATGATCGAGGATACATTACCATCATTTTGATTCTGGTCTCTTCATTTGCTCCCTGTGCAGCTTTTTTCCAGATCTCCTAATGTGAACCACTTATTCCAGATTGCTCTTTGAAGAAGACATCCATTGATACATCAGAGATTAAATGAGTCACTCATGATGGATTGTGGTTCATGGCTTTATATACAGCAGAAAATTATGCATTTTACACTACCTTGTAAAATAACCATTTATCTAAGTAAACATATTGACTTCTTTTGGGTTCATATGAAAACTATCCTTGGCTGTGAATCTTAATTTAGCAAGCTCTTGACAGGCAGGAAAAAAGACAGCTAACAATGATGGAGAAGAATCAGTTACTTAAATGTCAATAGAGGGAGGTTTAAAAATGAGCTCAAAGTAACAGATCAATTTGTTCTCCAGTGTCCAGCCAGAGATACAGACTTGGCAATTTCTACTACCTTTTTCCACCTTCTCCTCAAAAAAAAAATTAGAATTTTTGGCAGCTGGTGCAGTTGTATTAGTTAAATGCTGCTATGTCAATTCCAACATGAAAACAGCACATGCTGGACAAAGAAATGAGGCCAGTTGGTTAGAACAAAGGGTAATGGGTGAGTATCATTTTCCAGAAATCATACTTCTTATCTTTCTACATGTATTGTAGGTAGCAAAGCAAATTATCTCTTTTCCAAGCACCATAGTTTGCACATCTGTAATAAGGAAATTATTCTTCTGATCCAGATTCTCCCCTTTCCATGTGGGTCACAGTTACGTTTGAACATCTGACTGGTAAAAATTGGATCGGCATAAATGTGCACTGATTGTTCTTCTGAGTTAAAAGCATCAGAAGGCATAAGAACTGCAGAAAAATGCAGTTTAAGAGTTGAGATAAAATGGCCTCATCCCAGGTCCTTTGGAAAGCTCTTTATTTGTCTGTCTAGTGGAATAGGAGTAGAGGTCAGCATGTGCTCAGCTTTCAAAATACAACAGGTTAAATTTTCAAACAACAGGTTAAAATTTTCTAATATCTAACCGTTTCTGCTTGTTAGCTCAGATTGCATTTAATTGGTGCACTTGCCTGATTTTTGGCCTCTCCACATCCTTTTCCTGATAAGTATTTACACCCCTCTCACTCACAAAAGGGTCCAAAGTGCTGAGTGCATCATTGACTTCAGCCAGCTTTGGCTCAGACCTGTAATCACTGCAAGCTTCTGACTTGCTGGCTCTAAGTATCGAGGACAAATCATCTCAGAGACAAAGCAGAATATCAGAGCCAAGTATTATCTTATATATTTATGCTTTCCCAAAGGTTTACTCACCAAAAAATCCATTGTCCTATATGCAATATAAAATAATTCACCGTGGAGCAAAGCACTGTATCATGATACAGATCTGGGCAGTGATTGAAATAATAACAGACTGTTTAATTACTAAATTACAGTAGTGATATTATGAAATAACATATTATACCCGCATTTATAATAAATTAATCCATCATGATTAAAGGTCTCTCAATGAATACCAAATGAATTAATACATGATTGGCCTTTATAAGTATAAGCCTTTAAAATTATGCAGTATTCTGCAAACAGCTAGCAGCCCACAGAATAAATCTGTCACAGGAAAACTTTTCTGCATTTCACACAGAACACCTTTTCTTTCAGAACATTTTTGCATGGAACTCGTTTCCAATTATGACAGATAGCTTTTTAACAGGAGAAAATATGCCCATAATCGCACAATGTTTGGGGGAGAGGGGAAAATTACAACAATATGACTAATTTTATGAAAGACATCTGTCATTTTCTACTGTTGTAATACAAGCTGTTTAGTAAGTAAATTTAATTAACCAGATTTCTCATTTTAAAAAGGGGGGAAAGAAAGCTTTTACATCATGCCAGGAGCATATCCCTTGAATATAGTTTGTGTAATGCACCCAATTAGACTGAATCATCAAATTTTCTAAACCTTAAATATCTCAAATTAATTTTTTCCACATTGTTTTTCTATGTACCATTTTGCAGCCATTTGTACTGAGTAGCGGATGTTGTTGATTGTTGATATTCCTTTTTTAGAGTTTCTGCTTAAAGCTGGGGCTTCTTAATGCTTGGTCTTGAACATAAAGAAAGAAATCTCTACCTAAACAGGTCCCATTGAAAAAGAGTGACATACAAAGTGTGAGAAGTGAGAAAGGCAGAGAGAGCAGGTGTATCTGTCCCAGGTCATAAATAATTCAGGGAAACATCTGAGTCTTGGTCGGGTGTCATCTCAAATACTAGACCACACTATTAAAGGATATAATTGTAAGTCAATGGCAAGCTCTTGCTTAGGGATGTGAAATTTCCTCTGTTACTCAAATAATTGCAGACCTGAAAGGTTGGTCCATTTATTAAAGTGAAGATCATTCATTTTTTGCAAAGTACTGATTGCATGTCCTTTAGACAATTTATACCATAAAGAAAGAAGTTCTATAAAGGTGGGTTGCTGTTGTTTTTTGAGATAGATCAAAGGCTATGCGATAACACTGTTCCCCATGAAAAGCTGACAGCATTTATGCAGAGTTTTCCAATGGCCAGGAAAAAAACAAACAAGCAAATATTTATTTTATTGATGTCAGTGGAAATCTGGGGTAATTTCACTGACTGCATTTTAGTCTACCTAAGATCAAAACCTGATTAGGCATCTCAAATCAACCTCAGTTAAAACAAATATTCAAAAAATACTAAATGAGCTGATTTCAACTTAATATAACGTGTTTCCCATTTGCTTAAACTACGTTTAAGAATACTTAGGCTAGTAGAAGATCACCTTCTAAACAAAACTCTTGGTGAATTTCTGATGTCAGTGCACCTTCTGAATTCTGTTCTTAAATAGGGCACCATCCAAAATTTAATATTTTCTCCTTTTGTACGCAAGGGAAGACTTCATCCCATCCAGAGAAAAAAAGAAAACAATGCAAAAATACCCACTGCCTGGGAGTGTGTTGAACTGTACAGAATTTCACTGAAGAATGAAAACGTCTTCTTTTCATCTTTTCTCTTTTTAAAAAAAAAAAAATATTTCATTTAGAAACATTTACATAGGTTATGTGTGGGGAGCACAATTCCAGCAAATTTTTGTTCCCCTAACAGATTTAGGAAGTTAATTGTACATAATATATGTCTGGTATTTAGAGAGCATCATTCACTTAGTAGCATGAATAGAGTTACTAAATGTGGGGAATAAGTCAGTCCAGCAGATAATAGATTGCTTACTGGTGTGGAATAATCATGCAGAGAAGTGGATAGGGAAAACTGAAGGATTTTGGCTATCTTTATGTACATGCACACATTGTAAATCTGCCAGAATATCTGTAAGCTTAAACACTGCATCCAGTCCTTTAGAGCAGGGTTTTCCTCCAACTTGAAGGATGAGTTGATAACTCCAGTAAATGCCCCCTCTCTCCTGCACAGGGCCTTTGGATGAGTTCAGGTGAAGAAAGGCCGAAAGTTGGTAGAAAAGTATCAGGTTGAGAGTTAAAATGTGAATTTAAATATCTCTTTCTTTAATTTTCTTTTTTGTTTTTGTTTTTGTTTTTTGGGGTTTTTTTGTCACAAACTTACTCTGCCCCATTTATCAAGGCTGTATTCAGGCAATATGAAGTGCCCATGTCTGGTCAGAAGAGAAAGTTGGTTTTAGTGATGCTCCATGTAGGGGCTGGCTAGAGCAATCAGGTGAAAATATAAATCCAAAGATTTGTTCATAACTCAGGCCACTAAAAGCATAGGGCTTTTAGATTCTCTTTGCTTTAATTGCCTTTCTAAATGTCTAGGACAGATTAGAGCAAACACAGCTTAGTATTAGAGGACATATGGTTATCTATATTCGTATCTGTGCCATACAGAGAGAAGAAATATATGGTTCAGCATGTGAAGCATGCAGCCATGAAACAAACCCACCCCTGAGGGGTCAGCAGCAGAAAAGGTGTTAGAAGCTCCAGGGAATTTTATCTGAGCACAGGCAACACGATCAAGCTCTGAGACAGAACAGCTTTTAAGTGAACACAGGCAATCCTGCAATTAATGGAGACATATCTACTCAGTATTACAGTACAGCCAACCTGCATCCTTGGCTTATTAATTTCTCCCACTAGTACAAGTAGGTTGACGTCTTCTAAATTAAAAACAGTTCCGCCTTA
Organism: Acridotheres tristis; assembly: GCA_037013685.1. NCBI lineage: Eukaryota > Metazoa > Chordata > Aves > Passeriformes > Sturnidae > Acridotheres > Acridotheres tristis. The sequence continues at coordinate 5,031,756 of CM072885.1, forward strand.
GGAAGAATTGCCAAAGAATTTGTACATTAGAAGTCTCAGGAGATGAAACTCTTGCATGCCGCCTTCGCTGGGGAAGAGTACAAGCTTATCCTTCAGGAAGTGTCATCTGCCAGTTATGACAGCTACACATTTGTATTCATTTATGAATTCACCACTTACAACTGTGGCTATTTAACACAACAATTCCCTGGAAAATGTTTGGACTCTGTGTTTGCATAATCAGAAAAACTTTCAAGAGCAGCTCATCTCCTTCCGCCTTTTCTACTATTCCTGTTTTGTACCCAATGAATTTTACACAAGAATAATTTAGGACAGCATTTGGCAGGGTTGTTCTGGTCTCTGTGCACGTAGGAGGCTTGTGAATCTCTTGCAATCTTGCTACAGGGGACAACATTTCTAACAGGGTGTATTCAGGAGAGCTGATTTTGTTATTCTGTGGAGTGAAAGTGGAGTCTGTCACCTGGGCAGATACGACTGTTAACTGGAACAGGGCTCCAGGTACTGAAGCTCTGTTTCTGATTCAACTAGAGATGTTCTGAGTGACCCTAAATAAATCACTTCATCTAGCTGGCTCTTTATCTTTGTATAACATCAAAATGCAGCTATGATTTCTTTTTCTCCCAGGCATGCTGTGGGAGCACAGTGATGAGGTGTTTAGAGAGATGTGTCTGCTCTCCTCTATATTTGGGCTATAATTGCAATGCTACCTGAAGTTCAAGCACATGAGAGTCCACCTGGGCTGTCAGCTCTTCCTCTTATGGGAGCTTTCCCTTTGACAGCTGAAGTGGTGGTGGCCATCTGTGACATTACCTCATGGACTTCTTTAGAGCAAGAGATTGAGAATGAAAGAACAGTGAATCTATCACTCCCAAGACAAAAAAGAGAAAACTAAGTACAAAACTTACCTGTGAGAGAGAAGCAAAAATCAAACTCGTATTAATTTTCTACCATTTCAGTTGATTTCCACATTGTATTTAAATATCTGTACTCTCAGGAGTTGATCTTGATACTTCCATGAGTCTCATTTTTTTTCCTTTCTTGGTCTCTTTGTTCATTAGTGGTGGTGAGGCATTGCCAGAGGAGAAGAGGATATCAGCTGGGAGAGGTGTAGGTATTATTTAAGTCAGTTATTGACCTCTGGGCAGTACAGGGGAGTAAATGAAAGAGATCTGTTGGTGGACTCGTGTCTTAGAGAAGGTGAAGCAACACGCTGTTTAGTGTGTATGTAATAATGGGAGATTTATGAGGAGGGGAGCAGGTTATAAGAATAGACCTCATTAATCTTCTGCTTCAAACTCTTCTCATTAATCTCCCAATAACAAACTGAAATGCTCAAAAAAGTAGCCAATTCCTTTAGGCTGTTTTTGCCATGGATTTTAAAAAGTCCTTAAAGAGATTCCCAGCAAAGAGACACTCCTCTTCTGTTTCTCTCATCTTCCCAAAGTATCCTACAAAGGATGCAGAAAACTCCTATCCAAGATGTAGGTTTGCAAACATCTCATCACCATGATTTCCTTTCACTTCTAGCTGTAAGTCAGTGTCCATTCCTCATGACTCCCACCTCCCTTTCTTCCTTCCCTTCTCCATTGCTAATGAGATAGAAGAGTATCTTGTGCCTTGTATCTGCTGATTAGCCTGAACCTGAGCTCTGTGAGTAGATAAATTTGCATTCACAGCATTCGAATAAAGCCAGATACCTGAATAAGCATGAACAGCAAAAATAAAAACAAAAAACAAAACAAAGCAAACAAAACAAACAAAAAACCCAACAACAACAACCAAAAAACCAACAAAAAAAACCCCAACAAACCCTGACAAGATAAGATTTTCCTTTAAAAACAATATGAAGCAAAATTCAGCAAAAAAAGCTGAATTTCATCTGAATCCACTGGAAACTCTGTCTGCTACGTGTAAGGGTTGCAGAAATTATGAATGCAGCTGAAACCATCCAGATAACTTGGCAGTATCTCAGTAAAAAATAGGTTGGGCAAATCACTTGCCATTGAATTCTATTGTGCCTCTGAATTTTTTGGCTTTGGTGCAGTGCAAATGTTCTTTATGATTTTCGGTTATCTCTAAAAATATCTTCTGAAGAGTGGAGGCTCTGACCAGATAGATCATGGAATCCATGAAGTAATTTTTCTTCACAGAGTAGTAGAAGTAGCACTGTCACAACAGCAAAATTGTATTCTATCCAGGGAGTAAATATATTGATTGCTTACTTAGCAGGACTGGCGAACAACACATGTTACTCCAATTCACTGCAGCTTGCACTGACTTCCAATTTGCTTTTGGATGTAAGACTTGATGTATAAAGCCATGAGCTTTGTGTCTGTGGCTGCTTTTCTGCTTCTTCTCTCCTCTCTGTGTCTTACTACTAGAGATCACTTGGGATCCATCTGCAAATAGTCTCCATTTACTCAGAGGGACCAAAGCTTCTGTCATACAAAGTAATTCTGCTGCCCCAGCAATTTTAACCCATTTAATGCCTGGTTGAGTCCACTTATTCAGAATAATGGGGACGGAATGTAGGCTTAGTTGAGATCATCTGTAGGAGGTCAGTATTGGACATTTTCCGATTTTTGTTTTGTAATCATCAGTCTAGTTAGTCCTCTGCCCAAGACTAGAGGTTTGTACCCATGGTAGAATCACAGAATCATAAAATATCCTGAGTGGGAAGGGACCCATGAGAATCAGCAGTCCAACTCCTGGCCCTGCTCAGGACAAGCCCAAGAAACGCACCATGTTCCTGAAAGCATTGTCAAAATATGCCTTGCACTCTGGGAAGCTTGGTGCTGTGACCATTAGAAACATTTTTTGGTTTCCCAAGATTAAATTAATTTGTCAGGACTTTAAATCTTCAGATCAACTAGAGATCAGTTTAGCAGTGATCACATCCTGTCTATGCACATGGCTCCTCAGTTGGTGTGGTGAAAAGATTGAAATTCTCAACCTAAAAGCAGCATCGATGGAGGCTTCTCTATCTGGTGCTTGAGCAATGAGCTTCCACATATGAATTCAAGAGAAAGCTCTAATTTAAACAGTCTTTACACCTAGGTATTGCCCAGATCCTTTGGTGAACCCTTCTGCTAATATTGCTTTTGGGGGAAATGTAGAACTTTGGGTGTTTTGGATATTAGTTACACACTTCTCCAACACACATTCATTTTCAAATGCAGTTGAGTGGATCATCAAGTGAATGTATGACTATGCAACAAGCACTTGATTTTTCATTTGTTTTGTTCTGCCTTTGGGAATTTTGTTCACTCCAACCATTGTTTCCCTCATAAACATAAATGCCTATGATGTAGGATTACTAATATGTGTCTCCCTTGGGTTTAGCATATGTGGATAGAATCTAGAACAGTTTAGTTTGGAAGGGACCTCAAATGTCATCTAGTTCCAGCCCACCTGCCATGGGAAGGGACAACTTCCACTAGACAAGACTGCTCAAAGACAGAGAAATCCTACTTGACTACAAGGTGTGATTCTGGATTTCTGGTAATCCACTGAGTAGGAGCTGGGGCAGCACCTGCACAGCATCTATCCAGCTCCACCCACTCGTCTGTGACTGACCAGTTCACAGTGCAGAATTCAGCCTCTTCACTTCAAAGTCATTTCAAATGCTTTATTTGCTTAATGTGTAGGATGCTCCTAGATGCACCCAGCTTGTGCATCCATGGCTCCTCCTGAAGTCACAGTAACACATTGTGCTTGTGCCTGCACAGGCTGTACCCATTCAGACCAAATGCTGTGTGAACTTACCATCAGCCCACGACATTGCTGGAACTTTCTCAGCAGTGTGAGTTTGCATTGCCAAAGAAGGCTTTTTTATTGATTTTAACAAAAATGATAACTGTAAATATCACTTTTGGGTAAAAAGCAGATTATCCCAAAGTAAAAATGCGGCTGGTTGCTATGGTAGTCTACTAAATTGTGGGAAATATGTGGGATTCAGTGCAGGAAATGAGTTCATGTCTCCTCAGGCAAGAAAAGCTTGAACTGGTCATAGCTTCATCCTAGGGTCAATGATTTTAATCCTCCCATTTTCTGAAAGGGGCAAGCTCTTTGCTATCCAGATACTTTACTGATTACAAATGTTTGCAACTCAAATCTGAAAAAAAAAAATACTGATGATCCAAATCCTGCAACAAAAAGTTTGCATCTTTGTCTTGCAGTCAAAGACAACCTTTATCTTGGTCTTCTCAGAATATAAGGTTTATATGATAACAGTGCTTGTCCTCCAGGCCACCAATAACTCCTGAGTCCATGAGACACTTCAGGCCAGTTTGACAGCCACTCTATATTTTACACCAGCCACTGGTATTGCACACACAAAAGGCAGGACTAATCACAGTGCCCCTTGCCTGCCAAGATTTCACAGGGAGGACCAGCACATATATTAGCTGGAGCAAGCCCCAGGGCACAACATGGACACAAAATCTGCAGGAAGTTTGGCTTCATAAATTCTGCAGGTCACACAGCAGCTTGTGAGGCAGGAGGGAGATGTGGACGGGCGAGAAGGGATTAAATATTCTGCTTTTGGAGAACCCCTCGAAATGGCATGTGCAGCAAATCCTCCGCTCTGCAGAGATTCCTGGGAAATGACTGTCCCAACATTTATGGGGGCTTATCTCTGGCACAGTGTCCTTTCAGTCTGCTGCCCAACCAGCCCACCAAGCTGTGCCTTATCACAGCCCTAATCCCTCTCCTCCTCACTCTGGAAGAGCAGATAAATGGGAGGCAGGTGTGTTGCATCCAGCATGTTAACTGAGCGAGTGCTCCCCAAATCTGCTTCTTCAGCTCTGCCTTTTATCTTGTCTTTAACACCAAGCAGCCACCGCTGATAACAAGCAGATTAAAAACACTATCAGATTAACATTTTTATGTAATAAATGGTCAAGAACCTCACATTAAAAGAGTATCTTTCCTGGCATTAAGCATCCTTCACTCACCCAGGAAGCCTTTATCAGCTTGAACCTGCTCTGCTCGTTGCATAATAAATCTCCAAACCCTGATTTCATCGTAAGGAAATTCTTCATGAGGACAGCAGGGAACTAAATGGATGGCTGTGTTTGAAAGGGAAATCAAGCAAAAAGATTAAAGTGCTGGTCTTCTTTAGTTTAAAACTAACTTTGTGCTAAATCTTTTATCTGGGGGAATGCTTAGTTTGGATGTTCCACGGTGTGGCACAGATTTTTGCTTTCTCCAGGGCAGTTCAAATTTAGCTCAGGTCAGATTTATGCCAGATAAAATATTTTTCTTAATGAAAAGTTTCTTAATTTTTCTTCAAAAACACATCTCTGATCCACTCTTCCTTTCCAAAATGTTAATATTACTATCAGCCCTTTTGCTGCATGTGTTTATCTTACACGTTTTATCTTTGATAGTTTCTGGTGTGTTTTGTTTACTGACAAAGTATTTCTCAGGCCAAACACTGGACTTCAAAAAAGTGGAAAATCCGAAAAAAAAACTACTTTGATAAACATGGCTACGGTAAATGTTCCACAGAAAATCCTGTGGAAAATGAGCAAAGGTCATTCCAAACCCTGTCAAATGGAAACACACTTGCAATTTTGCTTGGCCAGCAGCAGCCTTACCAAGAAAATGTACTAAAAACGTGAATCTATTTTTTTCAGGGTAAATCCTGAAAGATGGTCACAGCACTTGCCACTAACTCACATTATTCTGGTTGTAAGAGAAACAAGACTGGAGTGGAAAGAGGCATAAGAGAAAAGGACTCCTTTTATCTTAGCACACTCCCAAATAATGAGGGCAAAGAAGCATGTTCAGGGACTGATATCTGCACCAAAAGTGCTGCACCTCTGATAGACAAATAAGCTTCTGAAGATCTGGGATCCCTAGATAAGCATTAAGGCTACTCAATGAATTTTGTTGTACAATAATATTTTTGAATTTTATTGTACAACGATAAAAAAAGTCAGAGCTGTACAATACTCAGGCTCAATCATTAGCAGTTTTCCTATGCCATATTCTTAAAACTGTTAGTAAACTCTTTTTTTTTTTTTTTTTTTTAAACTCAGATGTTCACAGACACTTTTGGGAGAAGAATAAATCTTCATTACTGAACCACAGAAGAACAGAATCACAGAATGTTGTGGGTTTGGGTCTGGTAGAAGGTGTCCCTGCCTATGGAAGGAGGTTTGGGACTCTATGATCTCTAGGGTCCCTTCCAACCCAAATCATTCTAAGATTCTATGATAAATATATAAATTAGAAAACTCTCCATATGCACGTCTGTATAAAATGTATAGAGAGCCAAGCAAAAAAGTTGTTTTGGTATTTTTAACAAAATATACACTGCTTTCAGCTATTGGTGAGTAAATCCTACAACAATGCTCTAAGGGTTGGTTTTGCAGCCCACATTCACACTGATTAAAACTTCTCAGAGAAACTGCAGTGGAACACATTTCTAGCTGAATAACATCATTCTGGGGAAGCAAGAAATTCCCAGGTAATAATTGATAACACCTGCTAGAAGCTCATTTTTTAGTAAAGCAATGATATCAGACCCACTTGGCGGTATTTTAACCCCTATCATTTCAGAATGAAATTGAAAGGAGCCAGGCTTTTGTGTGCAGAGCACCTTTCATCCACCCAGATCCTGCAGTGTGGTGCAAACGTGATTGCAGGAACAATGCAACGATTCAGTGCAGCCAACAGCAAAGTTCAGCAACAGCCGAACAAAGAGGCCACGCACAGAAAATCCAAACAAAAGGGTATGAGGCACTAATGATTCTACAGAGGAGGCGCTTTTAGTTTTACTGTGAAAGGATATTGGGGAAGGAATAGAAAGGTTAGGCATGGAGATTCCAGCAAGTAGGAGCACAAGGGGCTACGTGGCCAGGCAGAAAGTGATGATTGGGCAGGAAGACCAAACAATAGAAGTGCTCTCAGCAGCAGATGCCAATTTCCAATAAATTCAAGCATCACATAGGGTTTTAGCCACATGGCTCCTATTGACTTTAATAGGAGTCATGCAGCTAAAAAACCCTCATTGCTTAGAAAGTTGCTTATTAAAAAGTGAATACGAAAAATTAATTTGAGACAGGCAGGTTATTCTGAAAGAACTGGCTTGGAAATACTGTGAGTTATGCCAGCAGAGAATTTGGCCTGATAGTTGCAGCATTATCCCAGACACCTTTTTCCACTTGATATTGTACATGTACCTTCTCCAGTATTAGTTACTGGATAAAGAAGAATGTAAGCTCAGTTGACACTTTGGTTGACTGCCAAATAGAACTTAATAGAGTTAATAGACACTAATCCTGATTTAGAATTTTGCAGGGTTTGCTCCATAAATTACTGTGGCCACTGTGTGTTTAAATACTGCTTTTAAAGAGGAAATGTGTAATTCAGACAGCTGAGCGCACCCAGGCTTACACTATTCCCTGCAAATAGCATTTCTGAAATCTGTTTAAGACGTTGTTATGTAAAGAGATGTTCTGTATTTTTGAACTGTTATAACAGCAGCTGACATTCACCAACAAGTTCTATCCCAAAGGAAAGATAGCCTAAAAACAAACTTGCAGGGTTTTTTTAATCTCCATTTCCATTCCCACTTTCCTTACCAAGTCAGACAAGAAGAAAATTGAAAGATTTGAGTACAGAATCAGTTAAATGTTTTCAAATGGGACATCAGATGAAGAGAAGCATAAACAACAATTAGAGGGACAGCAACTCATTAAAGATCCATTATAATATATAATATATAAATTTCTATCAGGCTATCCTTGAAGTTTCTGGTTTGAAAGATTCTCAAGAAGAAAATGAGCTCAGTTCATTCTTTCGAATTTTTTGTCATATATGCATCTATCATTTCCAAGGATTGGTGCTGATAAGCTGAGAAGAAAAGAATACCCAGGCTCAAATATCTTTTGTTTCATGGGCTAGACTGTCTCTGGATGAAAAAAAATTGCCAAAATTTGTACCTAGGCCCTTTTGACAACAAGCAGCTCTGCACAGATACACCAGTTCATAGCAATCTGATCTTTTTAACATGCAGACCTCTTACCTGAACTATAACAAGGAGCCTAATAATTTTATTGAGGAGGATCTTATACATCAAGTATAAAAACCAGCTGGAATAATGAGTATCCTCATAGTTATGCATCCATGTCATGACAGCCACAGCAGGTTTTTTTACAGTATGGGACTTCTGCAAAATGTTGCCCTAATAAAGACAAATCAATCAGGTTCAACATAAGAATACTCAATTCTAACATCTATGGCTCATCCATACCTTGTTCAATTTACATTCAACCTAAACCATAGCGAGTTTCACTATTAAAAAAGGAAAAAAATTGTTAAAGTTTTCCTCTGTTTAAATGTTTTCTCCTGCTTATCTCCTCAGCAACAGTAATGGTCAAGGCAAATTTAACACCTTAGAAGCTTCAGCACTTAAATTAGCTTACAGTTAGAAGATAGAAAAGGACTCGAGTGTTTCAGAAAGGAATATCTCATACTTTCTCCAAGTTTCAGTTTCTTTAATCTTTTAAGGAAGATCTAGGATTATACTGAATAAGGAAATAGCCTGAGAGTGAAAACAGGAGGACAATTCTTATTATTACCTCCTTTGATTATAGCAATTAATTCAGCTGAATGGTAAAAGAATTAACGGACATGTACACACACAAGAGAGTGTGTAATTCACTCCCATATTTATAGATTAAACTGATATTAAAAATCTGAGGCAGGCACCTTCAAAAGGAAGCCATGTGAAGAATACAGAAATGAGCCCTGCTGATATTATCATGTCCAAGAAATGGATGATGCATCCTTTTACTGTACTGACATTTCTACTGGCATAAACAGCATAGGATGTAAAAAGTCTGTGAGATAACACTGAATCCTGAAAAAATGTCTTCACTCACCCGTGGCATCTATCCATATCTCTCTATTTCCATGTTTTTTGGTTAGTACATAGGCTCCTGTAAATGTTACTAGCTTCCCCCCTCTCCCCAGGATTTTGGATGACTAACTTCCCCCTCTGAGTAGGAACACTAGCTTCTGAACATGAAAATGCAAAGCATGACAACTACCTCCCTTCAAATACCAGCACAAGGGTTGCCAATATGCCAAAGGAGTTTCTCATCTGGATTTCTGGCCAGCTTGAGGACCAAAAGAACGACCCATGGTAGCTCTGCCCAGGCATCAGCTTTTCTTAGCACCCACTCTCATGAGGATAAGAAATTGGAGTCCTCCACAGAAGATGGTTTTTTAGTTGCCTTTCTCTGGTTCTTAACTTTGCAGGTCAGGACGAAGCCTCACCAAATTAATATTGTTCACTCCTTTGTTGCAACACAGCAGAGGTGGCCGAGAGAGGAGGAGGAGGCAGCAGAAGGCAGGAGGCCAGAGGGAGGAGGTGCAGTCAGAGATTTCCTGAAACTTTGCCATACTGGATTCTCTAGGGATGGCTGGAGTAGCTCAGCCCCATGTAATGCACCTCATTACTTACCATACAAATATAAAAGCTGCTGCATTTCATGATTATGTACAGGCTCCAGAATGTGTCTCAGTTAGGGGAGTGAACATGGTGTGTGCTTATTTTTCAATTCACAGTTGTGATGAGAAGCCTGAATTGTTTTGATTCCTTATTTAAGATGGTCTTCCCAAGGGATTTCAAGGTCCTCAGCATTAAGACAACTGTGTGATTAAAAAAAATAGGGGAGAAGCAAATATCCTAATATGCCATCCCGTAGCAGGTGGATGCAGAAGAATATTTTCTGCCTTCAGATTTCTTTCTTTGTGTCAGTGAAAATGTAATACTTAAAAAGCAAAAATGAAAAGGAAGAAAGAAATCAAACCACATAAAGGGAGCGATGGTACCCCAGGGACAACAGGCAAAACGTGTCTGAAATCCTGAAATATGTTAATTGCAAATCAAAGAAGAAAGCACAAACCAATGAAGCAGTGATCCTCTGCAGGTTTCAGCTGACACCTGCATTTAGCTTCCTTATTTTTTTCCACCTTAATGAACATATGGAGACTGCTCTATAAAGAGAGCAACATGTCATACACCCTGTAAGGAGTTTTGCACAGTTGCTGAAATGAAACAGAATAAGTGGTGCTATAAACACCTTTCATTAATCACCCAAACACTGCTATGACACTTAAGTTAGCAGTTTGATTATTAAAAGCCCATGTTTGTGGATTTCTTGTTCATGCAAATGTTATCCTATTCCAATAAAGCACTAGGCAAACAATGTGTCAAAAGAAAATTAATCAGTCAGCACCAGTGCCTGGCTTGTTTTTCCATTTCCCTTTTCCTTTTTTTCTTTTTTTTTTCCATTACTTTAAGGAGAAATACCCTTAAAAACTAAAGGTAGGCTCTTTATATATTTGTCTAAAATCAAACAATGGACAAAAAAAAAGGGACTCCAGGCCTTCTTCCACAACCACATGGAGAATCTGAGGGATTCTGCAAGCCTGAGACACGCCAGAGCTGTGAACCTTAAGGCTCACTTTGGTATTTCCAGGACTCCAGAAAAGCTGAAAGGTACCACTCAGTGTTGTAATAGACAAAAGAATAGGGAAAATTCAGAGCTTTCCAGCTGAGGATGAGACAAGTCCATGAATCTTGTCTTGTCTGGTCAGATGAAATCTCTGAACCTCCTCAATTCTTTACTACTTTCCTTGTTCTCATCTTCTATCCAACGCAGTCCTGATGCTGTTTGGGGACTATTTCTAGGTTGTATCCCATTTTTTGGGAAGTGCAGAACCTTTTAAAACCAGGAGTTTCTCCATGTTCCCTGTTGCTAAAGCAGCCCACGTGCCTGAACTGTGCTGAAGCAGAGGATGCCAAAAGTCCAAGCACCTCGATGAGCTGAGGTTTCCCAGAGCCATGGATGATGTGAGATAACTTCTCTCAGATAACCTGGCAGGAGGCCAGGCTTGTTTCTGATGGAAACCTGCATTTGCATGATTTCAAGGAAAAGAAAGAAAAGGAGATATTTTCTCAGAATGCCGTATTTAAGAAGAATTGGCTTTTTTCCACTGGAGCCTGCTTTTCCTGGAAATTCATAGCTGCAAAAAACTACTTGAAAAACTGGATGAAAACAAAATGTCAGGACACAATTAGCAGTTAGCTATCTGTCTAATAGAAATCTCTATTTAATGGGATAGCAAAAAAAAAATTACACAGAAACTCACAGATATTTTGTTTGTATTAAATTATTAGTTTGCAATAAATTTACTTTATTCAAAAGGAGACATCTGATAAACAGATTACAGAATATACATAAAATATTATTTTAAAACTTCTTATCACAGTTGTGTCTGTGTTCCTCAGGAAAAGCTGGATAAGCTCAGAGTTCTTAATGCTACTGCAGTCATCTCTAAATTGTTCTTGATTTTCCCGCACCTGTGATTTTGTAATATTTTTTTATGTATTTTAAACAACAAAAATATCCCAGTTCGCAGTATTATCTAGGCAACTAAGAGAGGTGATGGCAATACTTCAAAACTAGATTACTGTCTCTTGAGGTTTCCCTAAAGAAAATGGAATCTTCAGCATGGCAGTAATAGGAAAGGGAAATATCTGATTTCAGCAGGTCTGTGTAGTTACCAAGGAATTGTACTTTTTCTTTCTTAACAATTGTCAAAAGGGAAAAGATTGCTCTGGATCAGCACCTTGAAGCATTTTTAATAGATGCATCACTGTAAGAGCTGATTGTGTGCAGCAGGATGGGATTTGTCTTAGAAGCTGAGGTGGGTCATGTTCATGAGTGTGACTGCTGCATGTAAGCAGGTGGGGAATATTCTAGAAAATCTAGAATATCTGACCATCTTATTATACAACAGAAGATCTGCACACTTACTCCTGGACAAGGTTTCAATGTTATTTGCTCATACAAAATATGAATGTAGTTTCACAAGCAATCTATGTGCTCTCCCTTATTTCTAAAGCTCAGAAGTTGTTTGGTTTTTGTTGAGATTTTTTGTTGGTTTGTTTTTATTGCCTTTTTTTTTTTAATTATTATTATATATGTGTTTGGATATATATAATATCCAAGGAGTCCACCATTATAGAACACAGCTTCATAACTCATCTTCTAGGGTATCACACTGGGGACTTCCTCACTTCCCTGCACAGCTCAGTGGCAAACCAGCCCTTCTGGGGCAGCCTGGAGAGAACTTCCTGGAAAGCCTCATTTAAGTATCACTGCCCCAATATATTGAGTCTGAGACAAGGATTTTGATGGCAAGGAACAGCAAGGTCTTCCTCAGTGTCAGTGAAAGCCAAAGAATTTTTCCTTGCCCCCAGTCTTCTGACTTTCAGATCACACTGTAATTGTATTTCTGTGTTTAGCTCTGCTGGTTTAAACATTTTGGGGCAGCTAAGTTAGCACACATGAGGGACCTTTTACTATTTTTGTTTGTGAACCCTACAGCAGTCAAGCAACTTTGACTTTCTGAAATGTTTTTCACTTTAACTCCAGATCAAATAATGTGTAGACTGAAGTGCTGTGTGTCAACCTATCAGACCTAAAGTGTTAATGAATGGGTCTTGTGGACTTTTTTGAAACTGATCACCTAAATATACATAAGATCACATACAGAATCTCAGGAAGAGCCAGACACAGCACATTCAAATCTATGACTGATGGTACAAAACCATCTTTCCTTACCTTAGGGCCTGAGAGACTTTTGGCCATCATCTTTGTAATTCAGTCTGAAAGCTCAGGCTTCTAAGAGAGGGTAAATTATTTACTTTAATGAGAATTTTACCAATATTCCATATTCCTAATAACAACACCAAAACATATACACTTGAGAAAATATATACTTTTGATATAAAAAGCTTATTGTGTATATATATACATACATATATATAAGCATTTTTTATATATTGCTTATTAAAGCACTATAAATTCAGTGCTTTAAAATGCAGCCTTCTGTCCATCTATATAATATGTCTTTAATTTATAGAGAAAAAAATAGAAATGCAAACAGAGCTAGGAATGATTTATGCCACCTTGACTGCTTGCAACAAAATAAGAAAAAATGGTGTAACATTCACCAGACGCTGCTTGGGTGTCTATTTTTCTCTGTTAATACGATTAACTTGTATTTACAAATTTCATATTTAGATGTGGTGCTTAGGGACATGGTTTAGTGGTCACTTGGCAGTGTTGGGTTAATGGTTGGACTTGATGATCTTAAAGGTCTTTTTCAACCTAAATGATTCTGTGATTCTCTGATTCCATAACCCCCACACAATTCCTGGTAACACTCTCATTAACCCTATCCAAACAAGGAGAATAATTTAAGCTTCTCCTGCCCATCCTCTTTCTTTAGTAAAGCCCTGAGATATACTGGCACCCATTTAAAATCAACCCTAAAGCCATCCATTTCTAATGATTCAAAACTGACAGATTTATTCATATACTTCACCAGACATACTTAGCCCCGGAGGGCCTTGGAACATTTTCTTCCTAGATCTTCAGGGAATTTATGCAAATGCTGAGTTCTCTACTTAAGAGAGTTTCAGGAGTGCAGTAACAAGGATGGTATAGCTCAGGAGCTGTGATGCAGAGGAAGATTTCATTACACCTGCCAATATTAAAACTGGATCTTGCCTGCATAATGAGCACCCATTTTTAAGGCAGTAAATTTGTATTGGAGAGTTTTTGGGGTTAGGTTATGTCAGTATCCTCTTCAGAATCACTTCTGAAGGCAGGAGAGCTTGGCCTGCTGTTACCAGAGCAGGACATATCATGCTCTGAAAATCGTATATTGATTATAGCATTCTACCCTGATGTTTTTCTAAATATTTCATGCTGATGTATTGTGGGCAACTTACTCCAAATTTATCTGACTAAAATCAGAATTTTGAGAGCAATTAAAGGGAATCAAGGTCAATCTGCTGATGGCAGAAAATTTGTACTCGAGTTTACTCGAGTTTACTTCTTTACTTATGAACTGACTGTTCCTCTAAAAGTAGTGCTTTGAGAAGCCTTTCCCTAGAAAAAGCTTTGTTGGAAAATGTAACTAAAGAAGGTGCATTTCTGTTGCTATAGGTACAGGCTGACAATTAACAGAGCTCTTTTCAGAGAAGGATCTTAAACTTGACTACAAACTTGAGGTTACCATGACATCATAAAACTCACTCTCCCCAAATATTCACAAACAAGAAATTTTTTTTAAATATTAATCAGAAAATTTCTTACTGATCCCTTCTATATAAGTGGCATACAGAAATCAAGAGAAGGAGGTAAATTTTTAAAATACAATTTAAAAGAAGAAGGAGATGCCCTACAAGTAAGCAGTTGAAGATTTGAGAAAGGCTGAGGAAAAGATGACCCAGATCATGTATTTTATATGGATTTGTTTTAATAAAGTGCTCCAGAAATGGCTCCTGACTAAAGCTGACATTCTCTGCTGTCTGAGCAGAGATGTGTTATGCTAGAGAGGTAGTCATACAATCCTTGAATCCTTGACCATTAAACAGTCTTTGTTAATTTCTAATATACCAGATAAAAATTCAAACAAGTGTGCCTTGTCTTTTCCTTACTAAAAAAGGAGAGCAAAGTTTTTTGGTAAAGTGACCCATCCTCAAATCTTCCTGCACTGGAGGCTCAATTTATCATTTCCATGAAAGTCTCACACTTCCAGCAGATGAAGAAATGATAAACAAAATCAAGTCCCACCTTCAAAAGGAAATCCAACACTCTTTTTCCTCAGTTAGAATTTCCCTGAAATCAAAAATGCATGAAAAAAATGATCCAAAATATAAAAAAAAAAATTTAAATGGGCTTTTTATGCAAAAGCACTTGTCTGATTTTGTTTCCAAACCCCAATAACTGAAGAGAAAAAGTTTGAAATGAAAAGGAAAAGTACAAATCAGAAAAAGGGACTTTTCCCCAGATACATTCCTGTATGGAAAACATACCTGCATAAAACCCTGTGTATTATTAAATAGAAGTTATCTGTGATTTTAAGCTCTAATTCCTCCTAAAATTGGAGCTAGTGTTTAACTTGTAATTCAACAAGTTTGACTGCATGAAAACTAATTACATCTAAAATGCTTTTCTTCACCACCACTCTGATTCTACGAAGACTTATATTTTTGCTGCTTCTTAACTACGAGAATTATCCTACTGAATCAATGAAATTGGTCCTATGCTTAAAATAATATCGATATATGGGAATTTGGTGTCTTAAAGAAAAAGGATTATAGCAATATTGTCAGGCATTTATTATCATGTCTTTGTGACAAGAAGCTGAAATGGAGATTAAATATTCTTAACATTTTTTAATAGTGATATTGTCTTTTTCTTTAATAGTTATTTTCCTTAGAACTTAGCTCAGCTTTTTTTTTCCTGTTGCACTCACTCAGGGCAGCTATCATATCATAGCCAGGAAAGATAATTGAATGAAGAATTGATTTTTTATTGCCTGTAATAAAAAGCAGTTCTTATTACTATTACAAATTAGTCATAATTACAATTGTCTAGAGAATGCCTTATCACCCTGAGTGGAGTCGAAATAAGCTGGATACACAATAGTACTTCCATGTCTGTGATTTAAAACTTGTGTTCTCATTAATGGCAATGTAAATTAGTACTATGGCAAATTAAGTTCGTATCATTTTACTGGACAGATTCTAATACTGCTGGGGAAGAGTCTTAAGCAGACATGCAATTTATTTCTGAGTGGCACCATTCCTGCTGGAGCACGTGCAGAGTCTGAGGCATTTCTTTAATTATTAAGTTGTGCAAGTTACACCTCATGAAACATTTTGATTATGTCTGTTAGAGCCCAAGTGTTGGAAACTCTGGAGTGCTATAAGCAGGTATCTGATTTGTCCCATTGCAGACATGCAAAGCTAGTTCCAGCATTCAGATTGCTCTGATTAGCTACAGCAGATATTTATTGAATGGCCTTTACTGAAGTCTCGTCTTTAAATTTCACAGAAAAGCAGCAGTAAATTTGCACCTGGCACATCTGAGTTGTTTTTCTCTTGTTTGGCAGGAAGTAAGGCAAATAGAGAACATATCTGGCTTTGTTCCTGTTGTTGATTTGTGGGATTTTTTTGTTTTGGTTTGGTTTTAAGTAGAACAGGTAATTCTGGGACAATTTAATATACTTGCCCTGTTACAGGACAGAGAGGGAAAAGCTAGAATTAAGCAGAACCTCTCTCACCTCGCTAAAGAAAAATGAATTGTTAAAAATTGCATGGACAGTCAGTCCCCATTACCTTCTATCACAGAGGTTTGTGACTTGCTTAAAAGTGTTATTCAGATACAACAAAATATTGATCACTCTTGATTATTAAAAAAAAATGTCTTCCAGGAGGAATGAGAACCAGTTTGGGAATGAGAACCAGTTTGGGAATGAGAGGTGGATATTTCTTCTTATAACCTTTTGTATGGCTGGGAAATAGCTGGCCTTCCCTTGATGTTGTTGAATAGTGTGACTATAAAGGTGAATTAATTTTCTGAGAAGTGCTTTTATGATAATTTAGATTTGCTAGCTATTTTTGTATTATACTTTATATTTGATGTGGTTTAACTTGCTCACTTAAAACTTACCACCTTTGAGGTAAATCTTTATTCTTGACAGCACCATGCAAACTTGGATTCACGATTACTTTTCACCAATTGACAAGTCCTATTAATTCACTAGAATCTGCCTAAGGATATAATCAACAATTTAAAGACCAGTTTATACATTAAACTTGCAGACCAGATATCCAGACATATCCTAACCACACTGTTCAACAGAAACGTGTAGCATATATAGGCATGTGTTGGGCATCTGCAGTGCAGTCATTCAATACTAAAATGAAATTATCAAGGTCCTTATTAATGTATATGGTATTTCCAATGGTCTGTGCCTCAGGCAATATTATCAATAAGGACATTTTCTGGTTTTGACAACAAAAACCCCAGTTCAAAACATCAAAAATGAGAAAAAATAATATCAACTCAGAATATTCTGTGAATTTGTGAATATGTGATTTGTAAATCTTCTCTCAGGATCTCCCACTGGAAATTTCAGGGAAGAAATTCATATGTAGAAACTTGCAAAATGCCATTCTACACTCAACAAGAGAAGATTTTACTGCTAATATTTAAGGGGAAAAGGGAACTATAACCTTGGAGAGAAGCCCAGTAAGTCCCGGGAAACTTCGAGGAAACAAACTCCTCCCTTGCTGGATTCAGCAGAGCTCCGTGGACTCTGCAGCTCCTTCCAAGGTTTCCTTCTGTAGCCCCCTGCTCTGCATCCCTGATGCATGGAACAGAGACAGCTCTTTCTGATTCCCCACAGACACAACCCTGTTACTCCCCATGTTCACATGTCACCAGGCTCCCAAGAAACATAAATCATGTCGAAGCCATCACACACACACAGGTTTCAGTTTGCACTGCATTCCCAAGTTGCTCATTTTCCCTCTTGAGCCCACAGTGTCCCAGGCAGGCAAGATGGGAGGGAAAGTTCTTCATGGTGGGGTCATTACACTCAGGTTCTCCCTTTACATGTCCTGTAGATGTAACAGCATTGTCAAAACTTCTCTTGCTCTGCCAGTCCCAAGAACATTTGCTTTCAGCAGATCCCTTCTGGAGGAACTCACTGTTGCAGCAACAGCAGTTCTGGGGAAGGACTGAAGATGGCCTTTAGATGGAACCATGGAGTGGGTTTCTGACTGAGAAGACCAGTGGAGAAACTCTCTGGAAAACGAAACCTTACTTTTAGAAGCCAGATTGATGCTGGGGCTTCTATTAACAGAACAGTGCTTAGTTCAGAAACAGAAGGTGAAGAATGATTTAGGAAAAGGACTGAGCCAACTAGCGCTGTGAGATGCACTTTTGCTTTTTAAGATGATTTTCAGAAGATGTTTGGATGGCTGATGACCACAGAATGCTTCAGTGTTCACAGACTCCTGCCAGCAAGGCAGAGCTGAGTGTCCAACAGAAGTCCTGGGGCCACCTCAGCAAGGAGTTCTCAACACATCTCTGGCTCATCCCACTTCCAAAGAAAGACCTGGTGGCATCATCCAAGACATAATCCTCCCAGACTTCTCCAGGCCTTTTCCAAAGCCTCAAGAGATGGCTTTGGTGAGTGCATTCTGGTGAAGGGAACAAGAAGAGAGGGCATGAGGATCTTGCCAAAGGACCAGATGTATGTGGCACTCCGGGCATGACAAGTGCAGCAGCAGCATGTTCCTTTTTGTCTTAAAATTTCCCACGATCATTTCAGGAACTGGTGCCCCCACCCAGCTTTCTCAGGACCATTAACTACTTAAAACCTCAGTAGTCCCTGTTTGCATATTGTTCTGGTGTATTATCTTCTCTCCTCCTAATCATGCAAATGAATTGCATGGTTGTTGTTTTGGGGTTTTTTTCTCACAGATATATAGAAAGGAGAGACGTTGATCCAGGACACTTTCATCATGCAAAATCCAAAAAAATTTGACTTGCACAAGTGGACCAAAAGCAGATGATCTAGCAGAGAAACTTCAAGACAACTAGAGGACTGAAATGAGAGCCTGCATCCAAAGGGACTTTTGGAATCAACCTAATAAAATAGCTGACAGCAGTCTGGATCTATCACAGTTCTTGGCCTAGAGATGTAGGACAAAAAAGCCAGAATGAATCTTTTAAGTAGTAGACAGTCCCAGAGATACTTCCAGCAGCCATTGTGGTAGGGAATAAAGCTCCATGATCCTGCAGAAATTTTTTTCCAGTGAAACCATTTGCAGTATTTTGGACTGGGCCTCCAACCACTACAAAAGATGGGAATAGTCATTTCCTCTTCCAATGACTGTGACATGTATTTCTCTACAACAAGCCATGTGACTGCTGCATTTTTCCTCAATGATGTAATACCTCCATGATCATAATCATTCCTTGTTCTTAATGTTCTCATATTAGGAAATTCACCAACATCTACCGTTTATGAAAAAAAAAATTAAAAGTGTTTCAGTGTTGAAAGTGTGTGCAGGTGTGCAGTTCCTAAATTCTTTATGTTTTTCTGGGCCCATCTGAATTTTCATACCATTTGGACCAGTTTGCTTACTAGAAAACAGATTAGAAGCTGACTCCATTCAACGACAGAAATGACTGTTCTTAACAATCTGTTCTAGAAGTACACACATATATCTCTACATATTTTTACATCTTACATATTTTCTTTTAATTTTATGTTATGAAGATAGCACTTAATAACTGCAAAATTCGAGTAATGAAAGCAGAAAGGGGTATCAGACTTTCAGGGGTTTTTCCTCTTTAAGTGGTCCTCAGTCTTCCACAAACAAACTTCCATCTTTTTTCTCTTTGCTTCTGCTCCACTCCTTCACTTTTTTCCCCAAACATCACTGACTTCCCCTTGGGTTTCCCCTACCCCCTTTACTCAAAGGATGGTTCCCTCCACTGTGTCAGCTCTGACTATGCTGGGTAATTCATCCGTGCTCTGCATCACTCATAGTTAACCTGGAATATGGCAAATTTAGCTCTTTCAGACTTGAAAGCTGCACTTTTTCAGATTTTATTTAATGTAGGGTAGGTAGCATTATACCAGCCCACAGCTTTTGACTTGCACCAGTGATACCACGCACTGGAACTCCACAGAATACAAGAGAATGAGAAATTTCTTCTCCTCCACTCCCCTCTTCCAGCTGCCAAGCTAAGAGCAATATTGTATCTCTTTTTAAATGTAAATTATTTATTCTTGGACAATAGTCAAGTAGGATGTTGCAAGTAGATACCATTTTTAAAATAGGCTGAACCATCCAACATCAGAAATCAAAATTAAATCATAAGAATCGCTGTCAAACTGTTCATAATGTTTGTTCTTCCCTTTATCTTCGTTGACCCTTTAGAGGAAAAGTTCTATATAAAAAGGCTTCCCCAATACATATCCAATTATTTCTTAAATAGTGTTCTGGAGTATATTTCATGATTGGTTGTGGTTAGTGTTTTAATTAAACTTTTGCAGGGTATCTGCATGAAAATATAGCCAGTGAGACAGACATGCTTGTTCTATGGGAGGTGATTGACAGCAGGGAACAGATTGACTTGGCATGTTAGTAAGACTCATTAATCTTCTTCTAGTACATACTGGGAAAACACCGAGTTCTCTCAACAAGCTGTTACCAAAACAGAGTTTCTGGGTGAACAGTAGGGGAACTGAAGGTATGAGGGGAAGTTGTAAGCAAAGAGTGAGATGCTCTTGCATGATGAAGCATTGTAGTCTGGGGTGTTTGTCACTGTGTGTGCTTTAATATTTAGAACAGGGTAATGGATGCTTGTTAGAAGTCAATCCATTAGGTTTGAATTATTGTGCTCTGAGTACAAAGCTGGATCTTAAACATTGAAATCTTGCTATGAATCTTGTTTTAGAGATTATTTTATTATACAAACATGCTGCTTCTTTAACAGAAAAAATATATTCAATGTGCTTTCATATCTATAAAATGTGACAAAAGTTGGGAAACATAAGTTTCTTAGGTGAAGTACAATGGAAGGGTTTCTTCCCTTCTGTTGTACGAGGACATCCTGTTGGAGAAACAAGTTAATTAAAGTGGAAGAAATTACAGTTTCACTTAGTATTTCTGATCAGCTTCTCAGTAGAGAGCTTTAACATCACTCATATATGACTTGTATTAGACAAGTTTTCATTTTTCTTATACTGAATACTTAGCAGGAAGATTTTTTTTTTCTGGACCCTTAAATTGCTTAATATTTAGCTAATATTTTAACCACAGACTACATGTGGTAATTCTCTAAAATCTACTCTTACAATTTTTATTCATGTAACAATGAGTATATGATCTGAAAAAAACTCTTTTTAGCACAGAATTCAGAAAGTGACTCCAGCTGAGGTGTGCTGAGGTGAGACATATAATGAGGCATTTTAGGAGAGATATGTACACGTACACCATTATATTTATGACATGGCCCTGAAATCTATCTCTAATGAAGATGCAACCAATGCAAAGAACCAAATTGTGCAAAGGGCTATGAATGTGCTTTTTATTCCCTCAGCACATGACAGAACTCCCTCAAAATAGAAAAAGTGCTCAAGACCCCAGACAGCAGTGGCCATAGGGAGGAAATGAGGAAATTAAGTTCTTTCCTAAAGTCTCCTTCCCACATAATAAATTAAATTTACCTCACAAGCCAAAAAGCTAAGAAGATCTGAAGAAGTGATTAGAAGTAGTCTGTGAACATGACATTTGTTTTTGAAAGTTTTTTTCTCATTTCGTCTCCCTGAAGGTACCAAAGGGACTGAATTTACTGAATTCATTACTATCTCAAACATACAGCTTAGTTCTCTGATATTTTTTTCATTTGTAAATTGAAGAACATTTTTTATTGACGCTGTAGATAGTACAGGCAAATTAGATGCTATCAAAAACCCTATGAAACATTCAAAGCAGCATCAGGATCTGCTTTATGTACAATATATTGCAAAAGAGAAGCTTCCTCTGCTTTCTTAGAAGAGAGATTTTCATGTACATTCATCTTGTTTGCAGAGCTTTCTTTTCCAATGTGGTGTGAATGGAATGGTTGAACACTCTAGATCTTAGCTGGCCTACAGACACACAGAAGGAAATTACACAGACTGCAACACACTAAATGTACATTGGAGCAAAAGTGAACATCCTTAGTAGAGGTTTCCTGGTAGCAGAACCACTGTAATATGAATTTTTATTCAAATTTGGTTTAGCAGGCATGCTGGAGGTGTCATGCTCAGTCCTGAAATGTAAAGCTGACAGCAAGATACAGTGCACAACAACACTGCAGGTTTCCAAGGGAGAGCTCTGCTGTGTCTTCCTCAGTCCTCCTCCATTATAGTTATCTGCAGATCTTTACATTTCCAAATTTAAGCTCATCAATACATGTGCCTTCAAGAGGAGCACAATGTGTATGAATTTTAGAAGGAAGGAGAAAAACAAAGGAAATGTCAGTAATGTTCATCAGTGCCTCTTTTTAGGATGTCCTGTGGGTTATTGTACCCTGCACTTTCATAGACCAACAATGTTCTTCCACCATCTGGAATCATCAGGCCTTGTGTTCTCATTGGTTTTGAAAATTAGGTCCATGGCTTTAGCTTAGCATGCAAACAGCAAAACTCAGATATCTGCAAAGTGTTCTTCAGGTTTTCTTTCCAGTGAGTAATGGGTGACAGCAAAGAAGCTCATAAATATGTTTGCTTATAATTTTTCTGACAATGTTCAGCAAAATTCACAGTCTGATTGATCCTAAATCTTCACAGAGATGTATATATTACGTTTTCATTAAGTAAGTTTTAGGAGGAGTAAAAAAAAGCAAAGACCAAAACTGTTCCGTTTACAGACAAAGGAAGAGTAAAGTCCCATTCATAGCTGCTCACAAGTGTCTATATGGACAGTTTTAGTTTATGGCACCGTAACAGATAACTGATTCTTGTGCTGCTGTCATCACATCTGTGTTAAAGGGCTGTAAAGATTGTTGAGCCTTGTAAAGAGACTTCACTGTGTCCTGAAGGCAACGTGTAAAAAAGGTGGAGAAAGACTATTTACAAGTGCATGGAGTGACAGGACAAGGAGGAATGGATACAAACTGAAAGAGAATAGGTTTAGATTGGATATTATGGAAAAAATTCTTCCCAGTGAGAGTGGTGAGGCCCTGGCACAAGTTGCCCAGAGAAGCTGTGGCTGCCCCATCCCTGGGAATGTTCAAGGTCAGGTTGGATGGGGCTTGGAGCAACCTGGGGTAGTGGAAGGTGTCCATGACAGGGGGAAATAGATGATGCTTAAGGTCCTTGCCAATCCAGGCCATTCTGTGATCCTTAAGTGAAAAATCAAGTTTGGGTCTCCATTTGGACTGATCTAGAAGGGTTTTTTCTGCATCTCATATCAATGCCTAATCCTGTATCCTACACTACATCAAAACCAGAGATGCTGTTAAGAACCCTTGCCACAGTTAGACAGCAAAAACCCTGTTGTCTTTACCTTCTCTGTCCTGGGCTTGTGTCCAGCCTTAAGTCCAGTGTTCAGCTGGCTGGGCTTTGCCCTGCCCCTCTCACTTCTTTTTATGCTGTATTTTGCATGATCCCCTTCCTGCCTTCTTTCACCCACATGCTCTCTTAAATCAGATTTCTCCCTTTGGCAGGTCAGTGTTAGAGTCTAGACCTCTCCACCAAAAAGCAGAGACGTTTAAATGCCTTGTTGGACATTGTTCCAACATCTCCAAACTGCAGACTACACCAGACAAGGTTCATTTGAAGAAAAGCAACCAGAGTTAGGCACTGATGTACATCCACAGATCTGTGATTTAGAATCCTGGAAATTTTCCCTGAGATCCCACCATATGCAACCAAATAACAAAGGATGCTGATGGTGTTGAAACAAACAGGTTCAGTCCAGTTTGATAAAGCCTAAACTGGAGATGAAAAAACAATATAGAAATGTCTGTATTCATCATCTAGTGACATTTGAGGAATCAAATATGGTGTGTGCTTCTGAAATTAGAAGCTTTATTTGAAAATGTTTAAGGAAGAATTAGTCTTGTACCTTAGTTCAGCTTTTGCCACTTGCTGTTTCTTGAGAAATTTCTGTCCAAGATTTCAGACCGCTCTTTGTCCTTACTCTTCCTTCACCTCCCTGATCTTCTGTACACTCTGTGAAGCACAGATGGGAGCACTCAAAATAAGCCAAATGTCTGTGTCAGCCCCTTCACCCACATATGCACTGAATGAAGGCGAATAAAAAAACAAACAATACCTCTAATGGGGTGCCACAATAAAAGCCTTATAAACCTAAGGGTGATGGCCATCACAGAAAGAAGCTTTTAAATTATGACTAAAAGCATTTCAGAACCTGAGATAAATGTGGATATGCCAGCAAAAGAGATGCATTATTTAGGCACCATTCCAAGAAAGGTAACTATAAAGCTTTAGGCAGAAGTATTGTAGCTCAAACCCTTCAGGACAGGTTTGAACTCATACAATCAGTGAAAGAAGCATTAAACTCAATTAAAAATAATATTTTTATATAGGGCACCTGGTGCTGTTAATAGAGCCAAAATAGCTTCAGCAGCACCAAAAGTGCTTGTGCAATAGCAGTTATCTGAGAAACTGCTGCTGAGTCCTTATACCACTTTCACAGACAGGCAGTAGAGGCTGTTATGCTCATGCAGGAAGAGCACAGTAATGGTTTAGTTATTACCAAATAACTCCTGTATTGCTAATTACATGGAGCATTTTGAATAAATTATTCATATGCAGTTTAACCTTTTTAAAACAAATGTTTTTAATCTGCTTTTAATCTGTTGTAGGCAGCCCCTGTTTTGTTCAAGTGCATGCTCCCAGAGTAAATAGTACTGATGCTGGTAACTAACATGGGCTATTTTGGGGAAGAGATACTTCAAATATTCATTTCTTCCCTATGTGTGGGTGTCTGGCTATGCTAAATTGTAGCACAGACTATGCAGTAAGTAGATTCAGCAATAAAACTGACTGTAAATTAATCGAATGTTGTCTTTGTCACAATGATGGATCATGTACAGTCAGAGATCTGACAGCTTACAAGTTAGGAGGGACTATTTCTCCTCCTTACTTGCTCTATTTTTCAAAATTCATATGGCAATTCACCTAGAAAATCTCAAAATTGTTGGTTGGTAGACTTGGTAAGTCTGTTTTCACTTGACATTTGAATTGCAGTTGAGGTATTATGAAAAGCTGCCTAACTGTCTAGGTGCTGA
This sequence comes from Acridotheres tristis, assembly GCA_037013685.1. Lineage (NCBI taxonomy): Eukaryota > Metazoa > Chordata > Aves > Passeriformes > Sturnidae > Acridotheres > Acridotheres tristis. The sequence continues at coordinate 5,056,469 of CM072885.1, forward strand.
GCACCTTTGCAATGCAGTGTAAATTATTTTAGTACCAATGATTTATACGTGTTTTCCCTAGTCTACTGAGTTTTGTGAAGATTAGACTTTCAGTTATTATTTATTTTCACATCTCTGCAAATATAAAAAGTGAATTATTCATTTCTGTGTCATAGCCTCATATGGTTGGGAGGGATCTCAGAGGCTATCTCATCTATCCCCTGCCCTAAGAGGCATCAACAGCAGATGTATTAGTCCTGACAGATGCTTGTTTAAGGTCTTCTCATAGATTTCCAGAGATGGAGTCATCACAGTGCCCCAGACAGTCTGCTCAGTGTTTCCCTACCCACAGCTCAAAGGAGGGCTTGTTTAGGGTTTTTATCCCCTAATGTCTTTGCTTTGATTGAAACTCATTTCTAGTCCTTTCCAGCACTGGCCTGAGGAATAGAATCCTCACCTGCACACTGGAGCAGTTATTTTGGTATCTGAAGACCACCATTGCTCCCACAATAGATTATTCATTTCCTTCATTCATTATGGCCATAAGCCATATTTCCTTATTCTTCCAAAGGTTCTCCAGCGTGACTCAGCCCCGTGCACAAAATGTGGTATTTCATCTCCAGTGGAATTTCATTCCAGTCTCTATGATGTGGCTGTCTACAGCAAAGTCACCTTAGGCTCCTTTTACACCCACCAGAGAGCTCATCACCTCCTTAAAATCAGCAGCACTTCTGGCACAAATGATTTCAGAGCCCCATCCAACCTGGCCTTGAAGAATTCCAGGGATGGGGCATCCACAGCTTCTCTGGGAAACCTGTGCCTCATCACCCAGCATAACACTGGCTCATTTTGAGAGACAGTAAATCAGTTTATTTGCCATGGAAAAGTTACACAATCAGTTGTTCTTTGTGCTAAACCTGCAGGTAAAGATGTCAATTATTCCTGAGGTGTTATATATTCCACATTTTATGTCAATCTAAATTAATCCAAATTATGTGAATCTAAATAAATTTCTGCCATCTGAATGCATATAAATGTAACTCTTATCTTCCCTGAACTCGGAATAAATTTATTCTTCAGAACCCCAGGCCTCACTTAAGTGTCTGTGCTTCACAGTTTGGTGCCATAAAACACTTCTACAAAAAAGTGGTGGTTTGCAGAAAACCCACAGGGATCAGGACACCTAAGGACCCAGCCAAGACCATTCACTGATTTCAGTCTTAGACAAATCTCTTTGTTTCCCTTTTTATCACTATCCTTTCAGATCTCTGGGACAAAGAATATATCTTTCTGTGTGTTTCAGTCTCTGCTGGGACTTCTAAGGGCTATTGGAAACCAATTAATAATAATAATAATAATAATAATAATAATAATAATATATTAAACTTATAATAAACCTGGCATTTACAGAAAGAAAAGTACTCATTTTTATTTCTGAGTATGTTAAATACAAGGCCAAATATATCCTATGCCAGGAATACTTTTGTATCAGAGGGAAAATTTCTAGCTCATTGAAGAAAAAGTGAGATTTGCAGGCACAGTTTTAACTGCAATTTATTATTAAACCCAAAAAAAGCAAAATGTGATGGCAGGGTGAAATGTACCAGGTTTTTTATCAGATAACTGTAGAATTAGACACGAAGGGGACTCTTCTTAGGTTTTAGAGGATTTTCTGGTGGATTGTTCCTCTGGCTGGTTTTCCAATACAGTACTCATTTCTGACAAGTTGAGAGTTCACATTGTATCATTTCTTGTGTCTACCTATGCTGGATGGAGCAGCTCAGAAGCATTTTCTGATATTCTGTTTACAGTTTGCTTTATTCATAGAAATGTCCTTTTAGAGCTTCATTTTAAAGGCTTATCTATTTCATAGAAATGAATGCACTTTTCATTTTCTAGTATTTGGTATTAAACGCAGATAGCAATCTTTGACTTTTTTTTGTGGAAAAGGTTATTATTTTTCTTTTTATCACATGGATGTCTGTAAGTAAAATGTAAAATTATCTCTGCTCTTCTCTTGTAGAATTGCAGACACATAGTGCTTGACTGCAAAGCTCTGTAATTTTCATGTTGTTTTTTTTTTTTTTTTATACCCTGCATTTAAAGTTTCACATCTGCAGATCTGAAGAGGAGGATGTAAAATAAAAAGCACACAATGTTCTCATGAAAACAAAAGAGGAGTGGGTGGCTTTAGATAAAATGATTGCCTTGTACCTCTGACACTGATTGTTTTGTTTGGTGGTACATAAGGCTCTGAAGGAAAAAGTCCATTTGGGAGAGACATCTGCACTCCACATGTGCCCAGTACAGTGGGGTACAGGTTAGTCCCTGGCTGAAGGAAGAATTCAGATCGACTCAGGCAGAAATGAATGCTCAGTGTTAAGCAAAGGATGCAGCATTCCAGAATGGATGTTAAACGATGTGTCAGGCAGCTCTAAAATGAAAAGATAGCATTGCCTCCATGTCCTACTTGCTTATTTGCACTGAGACATCAGTGACAAAATATAGATTGTTTTTCTGATTCTACCCAAAGCAAGGCTTTGATTATCCTCAGCTGCCAGGCAGAGTAAGCCCCAGGTATTATCACAAGGCAGACTTTAACTCAAGACGTAGTTTACATTGAATTTGTGGTCAAAACATTCATAGCTGTCCTGGGCATATGTAGAATCATAAATAGAACCCAAGATATATTTGAAGTAAGAGGTGGGGTTTTTTTTTTTTTTTTTTCTTGTATTTCTTGTTTCAACCTAAACTTTGAAAGGCACATTTTTCTACACAAATTACAAGGATTTCTCAGGGGAGGTTATTTGTGTGTAGAAATGAGGAATTATGAGATTTCACTACAGTAAGCCTAAAGGGAATAATTTTTTTTTTCTTATAGGTCAGTGAAAACAAGGTTAGTCGAACTTCTCAATGAATAATCAAAAACCAATATACTATACATCCATGTAAAACTTGTCTGATTCAATATTTGCTTTAATTAGGCTTGCTGCAGCAGCCAGTGATCCCTTTAGAGAGTCAGCATTTCAGGTTAGGATTCCACTGAAAGACTTGCCATGCCAATTTTTTAAAAAATCCCTCCCTCATCTTCCTCACATTTCCTTAAAAAATAAAAAAAAAGGCACATTTTAAGTATTAAAATCACACTTTCATCATATAAATATTTCAAAGCATGGTATTCCATACTCTTGCAGAAGGCTAATCTAAGGGAGAGAGAGGTTATACAATTTAATCTGGGTAATGTGACATATTAAAGGGAGGGTCAGGACTGGACCATAAGAGGTTTGGTTTTTTTATCCTGGGAATATACATAATTATTATCTTAAGAATAATGTGAGAATAATCTGCTGCCCCTATTATTTTTTAAATATGATTCTAAATGAGTGCTGTTAGGGACAATTTAGACAGAAGTCAGTGCTTCCAATTTGTGGGAAAATCCTTGTTCTTTTGAAAAAAAAAAAAAAAAAAAAAAAGACTAAATCTCTCTGAAAATGTTTTATTCCAGAATTTTCTGCAGAGCAGAAGCTCTCAAGAGGCACTGAAATTGGCAGCCTGGTTACATGTATTTCTACAAGGATATCGGATTTACAGGACTGCAGCAGAGATTTCATAAAGTCCCTGGTTTTAGGGCAAATCACCCAGGAAGACTCGCCCAGGAGTGAGGGCCTCATATCTCCACGGTGTCTGGCTTTAAGTGCTATCCTGCCTCACAGCTAAACCAGCACCAGAGCTGTCTCACAGGGGGCTGCATCTGGACTGACACATCTAATTTCTTTTTTTTTTAACTTTGTCCAAAATATTTTCAATCACTGCTAGCGTGAAGCAGAGTAAAAATCTTCTCCCTCCTCTCTGTTTTAAGAGGAAAATTGAATAAGGATCAAAAACATCTATTAAACAACCTTACAAAGGTTCTTGTTCCCTCAGAGCCTAATAAAATAGCCTTCAGGTGTTAGAGGTTTAAATGAGACAATAAACTTCACCACACTGGGGGGTTTTTAGGCTCTTTTTGGATCATTGATACTCTAAGACTTTTAACATTCCTAGTTTCAACTCGAAGCTGCAAAGGGTAAAACCAGTGGATGTAGGCTTCTAATGATTCCAAAGCATTCCCCAGAAATTAAATATACTGTTAGGTAATTTCTGTGTTTCTTTTGGGGTAAAGAGTCTGCTTTGGAATTAAAACCTTTACTCCTCTAGATATGCAGATGTTTAGAGATCTGGCATTGAAAATATCTTTTGGGTACGCTGTTCTTTGCATTTCACTTTCTAAGCCCTCCTTTCAGAAGTGTTGAAGTAATGGACTCTCTCCTCGTGGTCTTTGCCAAAGAAAAAGCCACATTGTTTGCTAATTATTTGCCACTATTCATGTACATGAGAATCCAGGCAAGGCAACAGAACTAGGGAAAAAAATGTAAAAGATATAAAAAAGAGAAAGTAAAAGGAAACCTGAATAAAAGCCAAAGGTGCAGAAAACACTGAATTGAAAAGACTAAAGAAAAAAAGTGAAATAAGTAAATGGAAACAAACAGAGAGAACAGCTCAAAATGGGAAAAGAAATAATGATGCTGCTCCTTTCAGTGTACTAAAGGAATGGTAAACCTAAAGTGGAAAAGTTCAGGGGAAAAAAATAATTGAACGCAGAAAAAGACACCATAAAATGATGAAGAAAATAAAACCAAGAAATGCTATAATAACTCCAAGTATCTTATTTACAGGGAAGTGCTTGTAAATATGCCTTCCATATGCTTATAAATATTAATGTTACATATTAAACATACAATAAAAAGGCAAGCAAAGGAAAGAATACGGTTTTAATGTGATTGTGATTTTCTAAGCTATGACACTCTTTAGCATTGACATAATACACTAGGAATTTAACTGAGCATGAAACTTAAGTATATGCTGAAATTTAAGCATTTCAAGGATCCCATTCACTGCTGCAGCTGATTAAAGCAAGTAGATGCTTAAATGTGTTGCTGGATTAGGATTTCTGAGGACAGGTTAACTTGCAATGCCTACAAAAGAAGATAATATTTTAAATAACATTGATTTCTCTTATTCAAAGACTTTTCATGACAGCCTAAGTTTCCATGCAAATATTTGGGATCTCTTTTCAGTTGAATCTCAGCCCCAGACACTGAAAATTAATGAGGATGGGAGCTTGAATTGAAGGGAAGGGGTTTGGAAAATGTAGAGCAAAATTGCACATGCACAGGATTATTATTTCAGTACATCCACTAATTCATCATAAAAAACAAGGTGATAGCAAATGCCAGATTTCCTAGTCTGTGTTCCTGTTTGCTAGCAGATATCTTCTTAAATCCTGCTTATATTACAACTTCTTTGACACAGCACTCTGATAGGGGTAGATCAGCAGCATCAGTGCCAAATTGCATAATTAATCTAAGGCGACCTGAGTAATTCAGCTAAACGAGGCATGATCTGAATATGACAAGGTAGAAGGCATGCAGAGAAAGGGAGCAGAGCTTGAAAGGAGAGGGTCTCAGCTCAAAACAAGGCAGAAAGATTCAGGTTCACTATTTCCCTGCACTTTTTATATTTATTTGCATCTCTGTACAAAGTGGATGTTACATGCCACAAAGGAACAAGTAAATGAAAATGCATCTCCGTGGTGCTGTTCAATGGGAAAGTAGGACAGGGCTGTAATTTAACACATGGAACAAGGCTATGCTAAAAAGCACCAAAAAACCCTGCACTTTAGCAGTATTATCTCTGCTCTCTCAGACCTCTTCACTGTAACTTCAAGCCTGACTCTCACAATTTGTATAAAGATGACAGTCAATTGGATTTCCCTTTCAACAGCCATAATAGCTCATTATCTTTTTTTCTGTCTGATTCATTTGTGTCTTTCCATGGTACATTTTATCCAGCTGAAAATCCTGTATAAGATTTTCTTACCCCATCATGGGCACCTCCAGCCCATGTGTCACCAGAAAAATTTGATACTTCAGCTCTACCAGTGCTGCTTTTGCACTGGAAATCTCAGATTTCTGAAGTAAGCTGAGTTTAAAAAAATAAAATAATTTTTTAAATAATTTCACAAAACAGTTCTACAGTTGTGTAAAGAGAAATGTGACACATGGGAATGAATAAGGAGCTTGGAGCACAGTATTTCATGTAAACTGGTGGAAAAAAAAAAAAAAGAAAAATACCTTCAAGATCTTGTGAAACCTCAGCTAAGGAGGGTGAAGTATCAGTCAAATAGCAAAATAAAAAGCAGTGTTGAGTGACAACTAACTTTACCCAGTTACAGGCAGAGTTTAGTGAGCTGTCTAAAATCTATAAAAAAAAGCAGTGAAAGAGTCTGAATGGTCTAATAAATCACAGTGCCCTAATAAAATATCATAATTTATCCTTCTACTGATGCAATGTTCAGAAGAATGAATAATTCCTCAGGTTTTTCTGTAACAGGAGCAGGCATGTGCTCAGGCAGAAACATTATATACCTTTGATGATGCTTGGACACCTTTCAGGCAATTGTCTGCCTTTATACCACTACTATTAGGATCACAGTTTAGTTCAGAGCAATTTAAATGTATCCTTATCTCTTTCTTACATCTCTCCAATAAATCTTATCTGCTGGCTTTGTAGGGGGGGGGTGGTAGAGCAGATTGTTGTAAAAGGTGTTTGCTTTACAAGCCAAGGTAAAATGTACAAGATACGTTTCCATCCAGCTGTTGGTAAAGTGCCTTTTTTCATATGCAATTCAGTCAGTCCTTTTTACAATTTCTTTTTATTTTATTATTTTATGAAGAGAGCTTTTGCAGTCCATTATAGGCTGCTACCAGAATCAATTAAACATGGCACAGTAAAACTGCAGAACAAAGGACAGAAGCTTTGCAGGATACAGTATGTTCAGTTAATTAGTCCATTACGAATTAGTGGCAATTAAGATTGAAATCTTTTTCATTGATTTGTGCTAGTTTATCTGTGATTGAGGCAGCAGATGAATTGCATAAAATGACAAAAAGAAGGAGGAGTGAAACAACAAGTTCAAAATCCATACTGGATATTTCTCAAGCCCAAGAATTAAAGCAGAGGCTGGGAATGGCTGGGGCAGAGAATGTCACTAGCTCTTAATTAGAGATATTTGGTGTGTAGGACAGCAGCAGCCCTGGTCAGATACTGTGTGATTCTGGTGGAACTTTGCTCTGGAGATCATGAGGGTCATAAACACCTCCTGCAAATATGCAGAGGGAGCATTTGGATTTCAAAGTGCACCTTTCTATGTGATATTTAAATGGCTCCAAGACAGCTGTGATAGAACCAGCTCATTTGCAGTTTGAATCTAGGAATTTTTGCTTTCAAAGTGAAAATCAGATGCCTCAGTTACTGAGCTGGAAAGAAGGAGAAAACAAAACCTGTTAGAAAAGTTTGTTAGAGTGTGGAAGTGCATCTTGTTTCCTGATAGAAACACTCTGTGTCTGAGCCTAATTTTCTCTGACCATCTCACAGACCTCCCAGTTACTCAGTTCCTGAAGAGAATTTTCCCACCACATATTTTCCTTTTAGTGGACTGTATTTTATTCAACCATCCCAGTCCACCTCCTGAGCTGGCTCCAGAAAGTAAGGTCACGATGTTGCACTTGACAAAAGTAGGTGTACAAAAGCAGTCCTCAAGACAATTTTTCTACAATGGGTAAAGTAAACATAATAAAATGCTGTTATGGCATATTAGGATTTTGTGTACTGTGAAATGCTTTGAATGCAAAGGGAATTGCTACATTTCCGAATTCTGGAATGCCCCCAGATTTGCTCTCTGAAAAGGCACAGATGCCAGTGAAAGGAAAAAAAATATATATATATATATATATTTAAGATATTTTTTAGTCACTTATAAGATACCATCTTTATGAATGCATGAGGAACCCGACTACTCAATAAATTGTTGCTTGGACCTCAAGAACTATGAGTCAGTCAGAAGTAGTTACTGTCTATTGGCCATTTTTGAAAGTAAGTTAAATAGTCCACATCCCTGTGGGCAGAACAACATCCCAGGAACCAAGGTATACACTCTGCTGTTATTCTTGCTGCCACTCTCAATGCTCAATGATGGAAATGACCTTAATTTTCTCCCACTGAGGCCATGTTCTATGAGGCTGAGCTGCTCTGACAAGGCAGCGTGGGTAACTTGGTGAGACACACATGGTTCGCAGAGCACAAGGACTTGACACACCAAAATCCAGCAGCATGCCTGCTCCTACCATCAGTAATGTCAGAAAAAACAAGAGAATCCCATTTTCTGCATGTACAGTATAGCTGGATGTTCATGAAAGAGATTCCATGTAAATTCTATATGAATTATAGACTCATAGAATGGTTTGGGTTGGAAGAGACCTTAAAGACCATGGAATTCCAGCCCCCTGCCATGGGTAGGGACATCTTCCACTATCCTAGGCTGCTCAAAGCCCAGACTAGCCTGGCCTTTAACACTTTCAGGGATGGGGCATCCATAGCTTCTCTGTGGCACTCCGTTCCAGGACCTCACCACCCTCACAGTAAAGTATTTCTTCCTGATATCTAACCTAAACCTGCTCTGTTTAAACCCTTGTCCTATCGCTACATGCCCTCACAAAAAGTCTCTCCCCATCTTTCTTGCACATGAAAGTAAGTAAATAAGTCCTTTCAACAGGTTTTTCTGCAAACCTGATGTTTCTTCCTGTCTGTTTTTTGACATGCTGGCTCCACCTCTCTGAAGGCAGAGGCTGCGGGTGTAACACAGGCACAAGGGTAGGGAAGCATAGAGATCTGTGAGAGCTCGAATGCACAAACCCTCCTGGAGCTGCTGAGTTATGTAACTCCTCTCCACACACACGTTTTTGGAGCACAGATGTAGTAAAAGCCTCGCTCCCCCGTTAACATTTTAAGTGCAAAGAGCAGAGCTGCCTCCCTGAGAAAGCAACATACAAGCACAGTGAGTTGCACTGAGCTGATTTATTCCTGCTCCATTATGCCTCTGCAGAGATGCTTCTTTTTACATTAGTTTTTCATAACTCATAATAATTCTTGTCTACAGTTGTACCTACTACACATGCACCTCTGTGTTTTTAAATACAGTCACAGCCCTGCATATTCATATAGAGGTCAGCACAGAGATATGTACAAGATCTAAGCAGTATGGGACCCTAGATGACAATAAATTCTTGTACATTCAATAAGGAACACTTGCTTTTATATACTTACTTTATATACTTATATATTTTTTAGAACATAAGTGCAATTGCAGAATATATTTTAGCATTAGTAAAGTGACATTCCGTAGATACACTCTAAAACTCAGAGTAACAGGTAGGATTTTGGACATTTTCAGCCCAGACTTTTCCATGCACTGCATGTTGCTGCCTGCTCCCAGGCTTACAATTCCCACCAGGTACATGCCAGGCTCCTGCCAGACCTGCCATAGCCAAGTGGACGTGGCTGAACTCTTCTCTCTCCCAAAAAAACCCCAACATTTAAAAGATGCAGATAACTATCTCATTTCATTTGGAATTGCAGAGCTTCACAACCCTGGGAAGGCAAGCAGAATTCAGCTCACATAAAAACCCCCTAAATGTCAAGATCTACAAGTAAGACTGGAGCTGGGTGCCTCAGCTTCCACTGGAGTCACTGGAGATGTGGGATCCAACCTCAGAGCAATTTTGTGGTGCTGTTTGGGAAGGACTCAGGCATCCAGCATATCCTCCAGACACTCTTCCAGAAACCTCCAGGGATCAAATATTTTGTATTATATATTCCAGTCTCCTGGTACAACTCAGATTCTCAAGGATGCATCAGGTGGCACTAGAAACCTATTTTTAAGGAACTTAGTCTTTGCCTGCTTTCAGGTGAGCTGAATTTCTCCCCAGATTCTTTCTACTGTATTGACTAAGGGATCACTAAATCGTAAAAAAAGTTGTAAAATCAACTCAACAAGTTAAAAAAAATTATCTATACATGGCAATTATTTATTTTTTATTTTTTTTTTTAGTGAAGAATTGCCTTATGTCAAAGTGAGTTAAATACACTCTTCCTGGACCTACCAACCTGGGCAACTCGAGAAGCTGAGAAATTGTCCCATTAGTTCACATGGAATTTAGACTGTAGATAACCCACAAATAACTGTGCATGGTATTTCTGGTCTGGTTAAAAAGGAAAAATACAAGTTGTTCAGAAATTATCTCAGCAAGATAACTTTCCACAAAGAATGGTATTTAGATAGTCACCGAAGTACAACATCCCAGAATATAAATTTTACCCACTACCCAATTTAGTTTTCTATAGCTTGGTTTGAATCTTGCCTTTTTTGCCCATATAATCCCCATGTTTGTGGTGTTACAACTAAACACCAGAAGATTTGCATCACCTCCACAGATTTTCTGTTTGCTGATTGCATTAAATCAAATACATACAGCATGTAAAAGTGCAACACTTATCATTTTGTGTCATTTTCATGAAAAATTACTAGGAGCCAATTATTTCCCTACGGTTTTCTTCTAGAAATTTGTGGCAAAACAGTTACAGAAAAATAATGAGTTTCTTTAGTCTGTCCCAGTGCAATGGCTACAGATCTGTGGCTCCTCAGTGAGAGCCCTGTGCCTTCAGCTGATACTTTGCTTAACAGGGCATTCCTATGTCTTGTTTCATCTCTCCAGAGGTAGCTGAGCATTCTGCAGCAGGAAAAGCAGCCAAACATTTTTAAGTGTTCTCACTATAAACCTCTGAAATCTTATTCTGAAGCATCTGAGGGTCATTTTAATTGCAGTCACTCACTCCCCAGCACAGCAGCCCTAGGAGTCCATGTGGTTTATTGGATCATTCCTTCAAACTCTGACTGGAGCTCCCCAAATGTGCTTGTTGTCTGAAAAGTGACAGTAAAATGACATTGTAGGTTCCTATATATCTTTTCCCGATGGATACCAGATCCAATTTTCTCAGTTTGTGAGTGAAAAGAGGCTTATTTTCTCTTCCCCTCTCGCAAACACAGCCTGCAATCTGAAAACCAAGCAGGGTTCTTCTTACTTCTTGCCTCATTACCAATAATAAAGATCCTGCAAGCAGAGTTTTACCTTTCTAATGATGAAAATACATTCTAATTTGGTCTTCATTTTGACTTTATTCCTCTAATCATATCAAGACTTTTTCCTGTCAACAGGATAAACATAGTAAGGTCCAATATCTGAATAGGAAGAGGTCACTTTTATGAAGCCATGTGTCAAAATATAACAGCATTTCACAGAGACTTGTTAATGTGTCAAGAGAAAATTGATATGTGGAAGGTTGGGTTTGAATTTCTTGGCTTGAAATATCAATTTGAAATAGGACCAGAACTGGACTCTAATGTCAGCAGGGAGTCACACTGCTTTGTGAGAATACAAGGAAAGAAAAATCTAGAAGAAAAAAAAATTAGGAACGCAAGAGAGTACAATGTTTGGCTTTAGACCCTTGACAGCCTCATTTTTATTGAACCAGTCATAATTTTTCTCCTATTTTTCAATGAACTAGTGTGGAGAGCAAATGCTTCCTTTAGGGCAGTGTGAAGTAGTCAACCAGGATCACTCTAATGGGATTGCAAGTGACATTTCACTGGCCCTCATTCCAGGTAGATGTTTCTGCATCAGCAGGTTCTTTTCAATGCCTCTCTCATATCTCAAAAAGCCAAGAAGCTGTTTCCAGCAATTACCTTGACCACATCTGACCAGGCCAAGCTGTAATCAGTTTATATTACTCTGCCACTTTGAAACTAGAGGTGGGAGAAAGTTGGATTTGAAAGCAGTAGCGGAGAGAATGTAAAAATTAATATATCATATTATTATTAGCAATAAAACATCAGCCAAATAGAGTGATCATAAAATAGTCACGAACTGAAATCAAGGGGTGTGAAACACATCCTCTAATCTTCTTGCTTCACATCACACCGTTGTATTTTCTGGTAGATTGCACAAAATGCTCTTTGTGCTCCTGTAGTTGCAGGACTTTTTTTTATTATTTTTTTTTAATGTGTATACTGCTGTTAACCTCACCAGCACTACAAAATCTCATAGTTCATTGCAAAATGTAGTGCAATGCACTTCACCATTCAGATTAGATATGGGTGATTATAACAATAATCGTGTGCATGTGCTATGCATCTGTACAATCAAGCCATTCTTTTTTAAATATTAAATGGCCCCTTGGGGCAAAAAGTAGGTTAATCAAAATAATACTGTCAAGTAGAGAGTACAGACCTTTTTACAAAAGAAAATTAAGTAGAACTGGTAATTATAAGTAGTGTACAACCTTTCAATGTAGTCAATAAGAAAGTCAATTTGCTTAAAATAATGAGGTATTCTGGCATGAACAATCTGTTCATACTTTGTTCCCAAGAGCCTCCAGAGGGAATCAGAGCCCTAGCTGACATTTGATACTTTCTGTCAATTTATCAGCTTGGTGTCAGTCTGAGTTTGTAAGATGGTGGTAGAAGCATGCTTGGGGACTGATATGAAAACTGGGAAAACAGAGCTGGTTTCTAATGCCTGAGCTTATCCTTATTAAAAATAAATAAACCCCTCACATTTCCATCCACACTCCCTTCAAAATTAACTTGGGATGTTTAGATATAGTGTTAAACTAACAAGAATAACTAGGGTAGAAATAATAATAAATGTAAGCAATATTTGGGAGAGCTGAGGAGATCTTAAGCTTTGGGATTGTCTAATGGAGATCTGTTTGCAAATTGATGAGTACAGGAGAAAAGAAATTACCTCCCATTTTCCATTTCTCTCTGAAGTTGTTCCTGTGCTACCAGGAGCTGTCAAGGACTGGTCTTGGTCATACAAGATACTAGATGATGTCATTTTGGTGCCAGTTCAGAACATCCATGGAATTATACAGATTTAAGCCCAAACCATGAAGGCTTTTGTTCCCTCGTGCTGCCTTGCCTTCAGACACACTTGCCTTAGGAGACTTTTCTTGGAGAATAGAAACAACCAGCCAGATAACTGGCAAAGCTTAGGGTCATATAAATGTGTAGTTTTGGCAAGTTATCCTTATGTTTTTATACACTGTTCATGGCCAACCTGGAGAGATTTGGGCACCCCACAAATCAATGGTGCTCCATAAAAAGCAGTGTCAGCAGGACATAGAGTGATATGACAAGGGGGAATGAGTTGACACTAAAAGAGGAGAAATTTAGATTAGATATCAGGAAGAAATTCTTTACTCAGAGGGTGGTGAGACGCTGGAAGTCTAGAGAAGAAGTTGTCCAGAGAAGCTGTGGATGCCCCATCCCTGGAGTTCTTCAAAGCCAGGTTGGATGGGGCTTAGAGCAACCTGGGGTAGTGGAAAGTGTCCCTGCCCGTGGCAGAGGATTGGAATTGGATGAACTTCAAACTTCTAACCCAAACCATTGTGTGATCCTGTGATTCTGTGACTATTAGGAGAGAGTCTGGAAAAGAGATATTTGTACATGTGCCACATAGAGGTCATAGCTAATTAATAGTTTGTGACTAATGAGAATTCATGATGATTCATGCTAATATTTACTGCTTCATTAAGATGTGCTGCCTGTTCAACTGGTTTGTGGAATTACAATTGAATGGAGATGATCTTCAGATCACCAAAATCAGTCTTTCAGCTAAAACATCCATCCAGGAGAACTGCTCAGTGAGCCAGAGCCAAAGCAGAGCAGTGGCTGGTCCATAACCTCAAATCCTGCTCAGTTATGGCCGGGTGGGAAGGGTCAATTATCCTGTGCTGAGTGATGGTGAAGACAAGACAAGGCATTGCCACCATCACTTCTCAAAGTAACCCTTGAAGATGCACCTGTGAGATCTAAAATGTAACACCACACTTCTGCAGTATTGGAGATGTTCCTAGAAAAAGGGGATTCAGTACTGGCCATCCTTCAGACTGTGGCACAGCTTAGGAAAAGCAGATACATCTCATTGAGGGCAAAAAGAGGCTAATATAAGAGAGGAGCAGAAACCCTGAAAGCTGAGTGGACTGCAAGGTCATCTACTCATTCCCAAGTCTGAGCCAACTGAAGTGTCCTTCAAAGAAAAGCTTGGGTACATTTGCAAACAGTCCAGGGAAAAGCTACTGAAAGCAGGTACTTCAAGAGCAAACAGTGGAGGTTTTGAGTTCCTTGTGCAGCACATCCCAAGCACTGCCAGCTTGTACAGAGCCCAGTGCAGGGCCTGGGAGCTGGGGAATTTTCTCACTTCAGGACAGGAAATCCTTGGCCTCACTAGTGCTCTGCCATAATTGCTGCGAAAAGCTGCCCAATTTTCTTCGACCTCCAATGAGCTCCATGGTTTGTTTATCCTGGCAAAGGAAGAAGGAAAAGTATTTGTTTTCCCAGGCCTCCCCAAAGGCAAAGAGAGACATGCCAGGCATTCCTAGGAATGTGCAGAGCCATGCAGAGCCTCAATGCTTTTGACCTTCTCTGCATGGATGCAAAAATCCTCTCTGAGACATCCCTTCATGAGATCACAGCCTTCTTCAGAGACATTTCTATGTTCCTCCTGGTCACAAATGGATGAAGTGTGTCCATTGAATTGAAAATGCTCTGCAAAGTCACAACACCCAAAAAACTTCCCTCAGGGAAGCTTTAGAAACACCTGATTCCTAATACTGTCTAGCCTATCTGGAAAGTAAATATTTGGTCCTCAGAAAGGTTTTTCATGTTTCCCGGAGTTGAATGTCATCCCTAGAAAAGCCACTACCACTGCTTTTGATTTGGCTAAAAAAATAGATATATTACAAATTCTTTCCAAGACCACTCAGCAGAACATCAAACCAGTCTGGTGAGTCACAATGGGCAGGACAGCAGCAGCCTGCTTTAAAGGATGGAACCAAACAGTTAAAGAATAGTTAAAGGGTAGAAAATTTTATTAGTCTCTAATGTAATATAGAGACAAGATTTCCTTACCATGAGGTTTTCCTTAAAGAAATATTTGACTACTTTTCTAAGCAGAGCACTTAGGCAGACTGTGCAAATTTCTAAAATAAAATAAAACAAAAAAGTGCTCACTTTAAAGTGTTACATTTCAGCCTGTCAGCATCCTTATATATATCTTTGGGGAGTGACCAAGCAGAGAAGGTATCAATCAGCAAGTTCTTACATTTCTACAAATAAGAATATCTGTGGGGAAAAAAATGAAAACAGATTTTGGTCTAATGTTCTTTTTAAATCTTTTCACTTAAAGAACTAGCTAACATTAAAATGTGGAGTGAGTTGCAATGGCAAACATAAAATCCTGGTGCTGAAAGCAATGCTCACTGCTCTACAGCCACCCAGGAACCTGCTGTGTCACATTGAACCATCCACTACAGACACCCGAGCATCTCCTCTGGAAACATGTCATCAAGAAAGGGCTCATTACACAAACTTTCTTAATTAATTCCAGGGAGAGGTTAAAGTTAGATAGGAATTTAGGTGATAGCAGGAAATATTTCCTACATTCCCTATCATGGGTTGGTTAAGAGAGAAAAGGTCAAAACTTCTCCAATATCCATACACATTAAACACAGACCCTGAGTCCTTAAAAATGCATTGCGAGTGATGGAATTATTTTCTATGAATGCCCATGGAGTTATTTTTAAGATTAAACCAATCTTTTACTATGAAAGTTCAAACAGATAGAAGGCTTTTTTTTTTTTTGCTTTTGTGAAACTGGAATTACAGGGAAGATTTTCATACAGATAGCTGCACAGAGCGGGAGTATTTTCAAACTTCAGCAACTCATTCATGGGTGTATTTATGCTCTTAACTGGGTTTATATGAAAAGCTACAATGCACTCGTAGAATCTGGACTGTCTTCATCTATCTACCTTAAATGAATTTGGTTTTTTTGGCAGACTGAATACAGTAAATACTAATTGAAAAGCACAAGCTGCTCCTGAAAGTGTTTCCAGAGTTATCTATAAGACAAAAAAATGTGAAACATTGGGCTTTTTTTTTTTTTTTTGCTATGTGTATGTTGCACAAAGTGGAATTCATCCAACCACACAGGGGTTTCTGGATGTACACAGACAAATTGGTTTCAGCATTTCACCAACTCCAACTCCCTTAGTAGAGAGAGACAGTCAATACATCCAAGTGTCTCATCCTATTTTAGACAGCTACATTTCATTAGACAAGCCTTGCCCCTAATCTCCACTGACTCTCATGCAGCCCAGATTCTCAATGCTCCAAAGCACCAGCTCAGACAAACACTCACCTTTTGTCAGATCAATTCCACTTTGAGTTTCTGACTCTACAAATTAGCATATTTCTAATCTTTAAAATTAAAAAAAGCATTACTTTTTTTCCCCTAGAAATTTGAATTTATGCTGTTTCCCCACAATTAGGATTTTCTAGTCCTAAGGAAAAACAGTGCAACCTGCCCACCTTAAGAGGGAATTCTTCATGCTGCCAATAGCAGCTGGTTATGGATACACCAGTCCTCATGTGCTTTAAGGTCTCATCTATTCAGTGTGTCTGGGTTTCATCCACACACTAAAATTGCCCCTATCCCTCAGTATCACATAGGCTGATTTCTGCATCCTTCTCTCCACTTTCCCTAGCCCCAATGTAGATCCATATGTAATTCCCTGCATTAAATTATGACACTAATTTACCAAATTTCAATGTCTGTTCATGCAGGTGCCTTGTTAATCATAGGTTAAGTGATTTCACATGTTCACTTAGTGAGTCAGTGGCAGAAATCCCACATCTCTCCATTCTCCATCCTCTGCTTCTGACAGCCAGTGAACTCTGCCTCTTCGTGGCATGATGAGCACAGGCAGTGAGCACTAGGAATCATTAACTGCATCCACAATCCACTCCACAAATGTCTTTCACTTGGCTAGATCTCATTGCTCAATTATAACCTACATTTTGCAGCTCATCATCAGAGGCTTCTTATCACATGTGGCATTTGCTCATTAAGGCTGAGATGTTATTCCCAGGATTCAGGCAAGGGTTAACATCAGTAGGAGTTGCATTCTCATTCTGTAAAAATGTTCTTCAGGGGCATGACTAAACTGATCATCTCCTGTTAGAAATTTGCTTCTTGAAGAAATTAAAGGCTTTGTCAAATAAAGATGAAAACTTCCTAAGTTTGCAGTTAAACTGTGTGCATTAAATCAATTAGCTGTAAAGTGAACTAAAGCAAACTGCCTTAAATTCTTTCTTTTATTCATTTTTTTTTAAATAGAGTACAAAGACTAACCTTTTTCATGTCTACACTGCCTGAATATTTAGTGTATTCACAATGCTGAAATATCTGGAGAAAAATTTCTAAAAATCACCTAAGTACAAAATAAAAAACCCTGCATTTTTGGTATGCTCTCCTTAAATATCTTTTTTATATATTTGACTTCTCTGGTCATCATGGCTTCAAAGTCACACTTATACACAATATTTGCAATATTTCTTGTGGGACTCAACACTGCTGTGTGGAGAACCTTTGACTTGTGTTGGACTGCTGTAAAAATCAATATCAAAGCCCTGAATACACTGCAATAGGGAATGCTTATTAATGTACAGTTGAGGGGAGTAGTGAAAATGACCCATCTTAATGCTGTTGACAGCACATTTGTCTTGGTGTCTTATTGCTTTTAATTTGTCATCTGATAAATGTCCATTTATGTAATGGAAAGTTAAGTGCTCATTAGTTTACATTTAACTTTGTGTCTAGAGTCAGGTCAGGCTACTGAAGCTGATGTTATGTGAAAGCTATTAATAGTCACAAAAGGTTATTTCAATAAAAACAACTGAAAGGAAATATTATACTTTAAGCGTTCAGATAAATTCATCGTTTGGTTTCTTGATTGACTTGAATGTCAACAAAATAGTTTTTCTTGGGTGTTTTTTGGATGGTGTGGAATTTTATGCCGCCTAATGTTCAAGAAATTCTGTATAAAATGTTTACAAATCAGCTTTTAGAAGTATGAAAACAAATCTATAACTGTTATTACTGGTGAGTGAAGCAGGTTCTACAGATCACATGTAAAATCATTAATTTATTGGTGTTATATGGTCTGTGCAAAACCACCTATATTTTTCCTCTCTCAGTTTTTATTTGTGTTTGCTCAGTTTTAAAGCAGATTTATCAATGCTACTTATAATAAAGATGTAACAATAGAAAGCATTATTTCCAGGGCTTTCATCTGGGACCTGACATAAAACTCAAGGAAGGCATAAAAATTGCATAATCCAAAATCATTCTGCAGAACTGGTCAGGAGTTTCACTCTGAAACGCATGTAATAGCAAATATTTTATCATCTTTCTCAAAATACCATAATCAAAAACACTCAGCTGATATTTTGGTGACACTTTGGCATGGGGTGAAAATGTGCATAAAGTCAAGGTGACTGTATTCAGGGCTGTAGAGTAGAAACAGAATTCAAATCCAAGGGCTCCTAAACCAGCCTGAACTCCTAAACCAAGTATGTCTGCTCTACAGTCTACACTCATTAAAGCCACTGAATCTGTAAAGATCCAGTAAAACCTCTTTGACACTGTCTACCTGTAAATTTTGCCTTCTTCCAGCCTGCAACAAGTTATTGCTTTGCTGTACATGTGAACTCTGACTCGTGCACCTGGAATTAAAATATCTGTTCTGAAATCCCTTTAAACACAGGAAGACAGGAGAGAGCTTAGTGCACGATGCACAACACTGCTGACACCTTAAAACAATACGTGTTATTCTTTAAAAGCAATCTTAGGACAAGCTACCCTCTGACTTCAAATCCATTCTGTGGCTGTGTTAATCATATTGAAAATGCCAAGATGCTTTTGTACAGCAAAAGGTGAAAAGTGAACAAAGAGGAAAACAAAATGCAGGGAGAATTACTTTCCATGTGGTTGTGGGGTTTTTTTAATCTAAGCAAAGGGTTTCATTTAAATGACCACTTCAGTCAGTACCACACAGCTCAAATCCCAACCTCAGCTTTCCCATTGATTATATCTGGTTGACCTCCTTAAACTATCTGGGTTTTCCTTGGTGAAAGTTATAGTGTAAGAGCTGTCTGGTGGTGTTTTATTTTCCACTTGTGCCCTGTGCCACTAAGCTGTGCCTAATTAGTACCTGTATTAGCTTTCAAATCTGGCCTTTAGCTTAATTTCTCTGCTCAGGAGGTTTTTCAGTCCAGCTCCAAGCAAAGGCATCATGTGGACATCATGCTTCCTGTGTCTCTAGATGCCAAGTTTTCTGAGGTGTCACAAGTCTCTTTTCTCAGGTGACTCCTCTGCTTTCCAGGCCAAACAGTGCCCATGCAGCAGGAGCTGAGTGATAGAGAGCTAAGCCTGGACTGCCAGAGTAAGAAAGGATTTTTCCTTTAAAGAGTCCAATTCCTTCCAGGCACCAGTGGAGCACAGGAGCACCCGAGTTCAGATACAGGGTGGCTTTGAAACAGTTTTGTGCTGTCAACATCAGTTCTTCCACACAAACCTGGCACCCAGCTGTGCTGGGGCAGTCTGAGGTGCAGCCACGATGTTTTTGGAAGGTGATGGAGTTCATCTGTATGGAAATGAGCCATGCAGTGCTATCTGTGCCCAAGCTGCCTTGAGTTACCAATAGAAAAGTCACCAGAGAGACCCTGGGGACAGAAGGAATTATCAGCAATCAATAACCATTCCTAACATTCCTGCATTGTGCTGGAATTACTGTGATCTGGATTTCCAGCTTGAAAAATGGCACGATAGTTTATCTTTCACAAGGTATCTCTCATATTTTTCTTTCAGCTGTACATTCCTAAGGACATCAATGGTCTTACTACATTCACAAGTTTTTGATTTTTTTTAAATTGTGCCTGTTGGATCTCAAAACAGTTCAATACATTTTTAATCATTACTCCTAAAACTGAAAGGGTGCAATAGAAAACAGGTTTAATTTTTGTTACAGCTTTCACAATCAATGTCTAGCCAGTCCTAGCAGCCTATTCAAATCTGTTCAAAAAACAGGAAATATTCTGCTTTGGAGACAGAATTTGAGAAAATAAAAGTTCACTTTTCAAAAGTCCAAAGAGTTGAGATTTGAAGACAGAACTTCTGTCTGTTTTCTAGAGCAATCCTCATCTCACAGACACCCTGAGCTGAATCCCTAAGCACACAATATTCCTCAAACACTCCATGCCCCCAGCCCCCACACCTTATCAAGTTTCAATCCTTCAATAATGCTCACAATTTCATGGGAAGTCAGGACTTTTTCAGAGCAAGTGAAGGGATCAGGTGAGGTTATTTGGTTTGCTGAAATCAAAATGTGAAGCCAAACCTTTCCATAAACTAAATCCCTTTCCACTTCTTCTTTATAGCCAAAGTATTTAGGATCAATTCTTTGCTATAAATTGCCTTTGATAGGTATATGGGAGCATAAATTTAGCACATAGAAGATGAGATTTTTTAATTTTAAGCTTGTATGGTTCACAATGCAATACTGATATACTTTTTTCTTGCTGCCCTCAGTCATTTAAGGTATATTCATCACCCTCAGGGATTATACATTTTCATCTGGGTAATCTTGACTGGCACATAATTGTATAGAAAATTAGTGAGCAAAAAGTAAGCTCTACTATTTGGAAGTGTAAATAAATAAATAAAATAATTAATTAATTACTTTTTTTTTTAAATTTCTGAGATGTGGTGTTTAACAAACATCACCCATTTCATTAATCATATATTGGACAAGCACATTTACCTCCACCACTCGAATTTGTTTGATAAACATCAAAAAGCAACCAAACATTTACTACATAATCTGCAACATGAAATAATGATTCCCTATAGCAGTTTCTGTATTAGATAATATGTGAGCTGAGCAATTAGCTGTAAGTTCTCGTTATAATTTTCCATGAACTTACAAATAGGTTGGTATCTCTTAAAACAAAACATCAAGTATTTTTAAGGAGTAGTTTATAGCAAAGGAAGTGTCTGTAATAGGAAATTTTTTCTTAGAAAGTAGCTACTCTCAGCTTAAAAAATCTCTGTGTTAGGACTAACAACAGTATCCAGATTACATATTACTTTCATAGAATTTAATTAAGATAGCCAATCGAATAAAGCATTTGAGAGAAATTATATTCAGTAGTTATGAAGTAGAAAGTGATAGTAAACTGTGAGGACTGTTAAAGTAACAACACATCAACCACTGCAACATGGAAAATAGTTTTATGTGAGATGGAGAGCTTGGAGCATAAAGGCAAGATTAGACAAAGAAAGCAATTATGTTCTTATCTACTGACAATTGCAAAAGGAGAAGTCAAGTGTAATATCATGTATTAAGAAGCAAAGTACTAAACATGAGTCCACAGCCACAATTTTTATTTCAGATGTGTAATTACATAAGTTGTAAAACAACACAAAAAAGAAACCATTTTTTCCAGCTCTGTGATTAGTTCTTGACAAATCACCAGTTTTCTTTGGGTTCAATTCTGAATGGAATAAAAATTTTATCAACTGCTCCATTGCTTAATTTTGAACTGTGAAGATTTGATGGATTGAGTCAGCTTTCCCCTTATCCATGCACGAAGTAAAAAAACACAGAAAGAAATTCAAGTGAGGAAGATTCAGTCCTTTTGAGTGGGATATAAGTTGCTTTATTTGGAACAATTTTCCAGGGCTCCTTTGAGTATTTTGGCTAAACAGTTACATTCCTGTTATAATTAAGTGAAAGCTTTTTAGAGATTTTGACTTTCCTGAGTTTGCTTTGTTGAATAAGAAAGCCTCTAAATAAAAGTTGTCAGACACCTGTTGACTCTGTACTGGAGTAATACAATGCCAAATCTGTCGTTTATTTACTACCTGGAAAAAAAAAATGGTAATTGTAATTGGCTTATATATATTTTAATAAAAACATTAAGTTGTGGCTGGAAGTGTTCAAGGCCAGATCTAGTGGAAGGTGTCCTTGACCATGGCAGGGGCTTGGAAACAGACAACCTTTAAGGTGCCTTCCATCTGTAACCATTCAGTGAGTCTGTGAAGTTTTTACCTTATTTTAGTAATGGAAGGTATTTGAACCAAATCAGCATAGAAAGAAAAAAGACAAGGTTTTGTAGGGAGCTGGCATAGGCTGGTGACTGCAAATACTTAGCATCACAGAGAAATAACAGGACAAATGTACCAGTTCACAAAAAAAATGGGATTCAGGCTCCCACCTGTGGGCACAAGAAACATCAGTAATGATGGTGCTGTAACAGCACAGGATCTTATCCTGAGTCACTGCTGAACATCCCGAGAGCACAGAATGTCACTGCACAAAAGAAACAACACCAAGACCTCTGTTCTACAGAACAGAAAATAAGTTGGTTTTAGTTGCTTTACTGCCTTACCCAAGAGTCCAGTGACAAGGATGGAGCCCCATACTATTGGTCTCAGTACAAACACAGAACAAAGAGGTTGCCTGGGTCAGGAGTTTACAATCTAAATATAGCTCTTGATTTGTGGAGGGCAGGGTAAAAATTGTCTACTCAGTCTGGCCAGCACCAGTTTAGCATGTGCATCATATTCTTTTTTTCCATTCTGCTTTCCAAGACCAATCAGAAGGGATCAACTAAGAAGTGTAGTTCAGGCAGAATAGACTTCTATTTTCATTTTCTTCTACATAAATAATGCAATGTTATTATGGAAAGGAATAGAAATAGATTATCCTCTTTTTAGTTCCAGTCCCTGGATGAAGGTTGAAAAATATATTATTGTAGCTAGCAATGTTACACTTGCAGAGAGAATTTGAATATCAATAAGCAGAGAGATATTTAAATGGATATTTACATATAATATCACTGTATGTTTACATTTAATATCATATTGGGTTTAATTTTATTATGTTCAAGAAAGCAATTGGGTGAAGAATAAACACTGTGGGATGTTATCTCATTGATATGCAGAATCAATATGATAATCAAGTTGCTGATATAAACTCATAAGAAAAAGATTCTGACATTTCATCTAGGATCCCTAATTTCATATTTACAGTGTGGTGTGAGACTCTATACTGAAGTCTTAGTGTTTAATTAGGAAGATAGTCTTGTATCCATTTTTTTATTTTCTAGATACTTTTACCCGCCCTTCAAATGATGAAAGGCTAATACTGTTTTTTTCACCAAAGAGTCATGAAGACTTTTTCCTTTCAAAACCAAAAAAGTTTAACAAATACAAAAGATCATCCAAAAAAACCTAAAAAAACAAAACAAAACAAAACAAAACAAAACAAAAAAAAAAAAAAAAAAAAACAAACAAAAAAACCACCAAACCAAAACAAAATAATAAAAAAAATCATCCTAAAAATTTCCAGGGCAGTCTACCATCCTAAAATTTTTTGTGAGAAGTGTGAGATATGTGTTTGTTTTTATGGCTTAGTAGCATGTATTTCCAAATTCCCAAACAAATGCAAGATGTTGAAAAAAATTAAACTGAATATACCTTTATTTTTAGTGAAAAACAGCCAAGCATAATGACTATGAGCTGTATTTTAGGGGAATAATTTCTCTTCCTTATTTTTACTACCTCTTAAGTCATTTATTTAACAAGTGAAATTATTCCTTTCCTTGCATTTGGCCAAATAAGTGTCCACCATCTTTAATGGGTGTCATGTTAACATATTCACTATGAGGTTGGCTGCAATGAGCATTTCAGAAAAATAAAACAATAACCAAAAAAATAAATGCTCCTGATTGAAGTGCACACCCAGCACCCACACACTGGGCTTGCTGCACCATCTAAGGGTGTAAATGCCATCCCTGACATCCATATCCAGCTGCAGCAGGGCCTGGTCCAGGGAAGATGGCAGAGCTGGGATTTATTGTGGCTTCCAGGTAGAGCCCTGGAATGCTGCAAGACTGAAGAATAGTTTTCTGAAGATGTTTTATAACCTTAAAGAACTGGGTGCTGGAGTAGAGGAGAACCAAATGTTCTCATCTCCTTAGACCCACCTTTAACTGCTACTAGTAAGTATTTAACTTTCTCTCAGAGCAGAATTTCACAGAGGGCAGATGTGCTACCCTAGCAATGGACTGAGCAGATAGCAGTGAGGAGCAGCCTTTCACACACATCTTCAGTGATGTGAGAACACCTCATGAAATATGTTTCTCTGTCTGAATTAAATAAGCTTATCCTTTAGCAAACCGTTCTATAAAAAGTTATGAGAGCCAAACGTCTCTAAAACGGAGATATCATTAAAGTTTCTACAACATTCCAGGCATTGCCACCAGTAATTTTATGAGTTAGGATTGATTGGGTCTCTATTCAAGAATAAAAAACGAGCAGCGTGCCAAGAATGTTGACAAGGAGCGATATGAATCCAGTCTTATCTCAGTGTTATTGCTCTTGCCAGTCACTATCTTACTATTAAGATAAAGCAAGTTAGCCCAGCCAGTAAGATACTGATTGAAGGCTGGATAATGATTTCTGGATTTCTCACCACTGCTGCAATATTGGAGTCTGGAAGAAGATGGATTGGCAAATTGCAAATTTACGTTTGAGGATGTGCACATGAAAAGCAATTTAATGAATTTATATACCTGCTCATATATGTACTTCTGCTTGTCTTTCATTGGCATAAACAAATGGCACCTACTTTTCACAAATAGTTGTACATAAACATGTCATCTCTGCTTGTTAGAATGGCATTTAGGTGTGCAGAGATATTTAAATATAAAACAAAGACATTGTTTCTATTCTGAACTGTTCTGTTAGACTGTCATATATCTCAATACTCAGGAAAAATTTTTGTAACTTGCATATTGTACATCTATAAGCACTGTATGCATATATATGAGATTTATCTGTGCACAATCCAACCCCATAAAATGTTTCATGCTTTTAAGTGGCTTTTGGGTCAGTCCCAGTGTATAATTCTCGTCTAGATGCAGCAGAATTTAAGAGTGGTTTGGGTTCTTTTTTACTTGTTGGCTGCCTGATAAGTTATGGTTACAGCAAGCAGGAGTTGTGCTTGGGGAAAAAAAGTTATGAGATTCCAGAAATTTATGTGTTCCAAACAAAAATTAAGCTGAAACTGTAAAGACTTTCAAAGCCATAGAGCCAGTCCTTATAGGACAGTAATAGGGTATTCCAGTAGGGTGTAAAAGGGAATTTTTCCCTGTACATAATTTAAATCAGGAATCTGAACTTCAATTTTGATAACTCAGATTCATTCCTTAGCCACTCAATTATTAAGAGTTTTGGAGTGACATTTTATTTTATCTTTTGATTTTATTTTTGTGACAGCAAATTTCCTGTCAAATCTGTTGTGTGTTTCAAGGATTCCTGTTTCCTTGGGAAACTTTTTTTTAGGTAGATTCTTGACCAACTCTGCAGCTTTCAGTTTTGAAGTTGGATGTCTCCCAAGTTACTGTGGCTTCATCCTCCGAGCTCTGTGGTGAAGCCAAGATGTGCTCAGTGCCCTGTGTGTCTTTATCAAACATCTAAAACAACAGAGCAGTTGGAGGAGGACTGTGAGGCTTTCAGGTGTTCACATAAATTTTAAAACTTACAAAGATTGTTACTGTAGGGCTCTCTTTGAATTCAATGGAAAGCAACAAGCACCTGAACAAAATAACTCCTTTAAACTCTTATATGTAGATGGGATTAATCTTCTGAAGATATCTTTTGAAGGCAGCCTTCCCAAACACTGTCCTAAAATATCTGCAGAATTCTTCACCCATCACACACATTTCTTCTCTTTTTTTCATGTTTTCCTAACCATTTACATTTGGGGGTATTTTTCCATGCAATTATGATGTATTCACTTGGAGAAAAAAACTACATATAAACATCTTGAATGTTAAGTGTATATTGAGTTAAAGACCTAACAACAAATGTGCACTATTTATATATTCATTAGATATTTGTATCCCACCATTCTCTCTATAACTGACAAAATCAGAGATGTTTTTCCTCCCACTGTACTAATTTTGGTAGAAGCTGCTGCTCTTGTTTCATAATACAGACAAGTTGTTATGACTTCTTTCTTTGTTTTACTATTTTCATGAGCTCAAATAACTGAATTCCATAAAAATTTAGATTGTTTGGGGTTTTTTTCTTTTTTTTTAATATTCTTGGTTTTGTTGGCTTTGTTTGCTTTTTTTTATTTTTGTTTTTATATATGTCCTGGTTATCTTGTAACTGTGAAATCAACACTGTTCGACTTCTTTGTCTTGTATTAGGCAATGGACTGGATTCTCCTTCAGACCCTGTCTGCAACAGATTTTAATGTCAGTGTCCACTTTTTAAACAGAGATAAAAAGAAAATACTGCATGAAGATATTTCAGACAGCTGAGAAATTGCTGAAAACCTTGATCACAATGACAAAAAAGCTTTTGGATTTATTTTAGTAACTGATTGCATTAAAGGGTTATCCAACCTAAGTATTTTCTAGGTTTTAATTATTTTTAATGGATTTCGGGAAAACAGTAATTTAATCAGCACTGCTACCAACTGTAAAGTTGGGTATGAAATTCAAAAAAGGAAATTAAGGCCCTGTCTACATACAGTGTGTAGTTCTAAGTATTTCATGAAGTCTTATGTAGGCTCTGTTTATGCTACATATATCATTACATATATCATACTTATATAAGCTGCCAGGCCTCAAAATCCCTTGTAGACTATAAGCAAGAGTATTATCTCAATTTTTTACACTTGGAAATTTAAGCATAGAGGCTAATCTGAAGTTCTGTTTAGCATAAAAGCTTTTCATCCAAGGTTTTATATTAGCTGCTTCTCTCTAGTGTGTTGGTATTTCTAAAGAATAATACATATATTATATACACAACACTTGCAAGAATGAAAATTTTCCTTCAGTCTATACAGAGAAGTTGAGAAATAAGAAAGAAAAGTGACATTTCTAAAGCTGGCCAGATGATGTGTGGCAGAATACACATCCAGCATCCTATAAGTCTCCTCATCAAGAGTGGAATCCTAGATATTTTCCTTACCCTTCTGTTTTAACCAAGACCTTCCTATTTAATTGTTAAATGCTGACAAATGTCTTCAGATCTGAAGATCACTCTTGTGAGGAGCTTACTGTCTGAGTAGACAGTGTGAACTGGATTGCCTAAATCCCTGTTCCACCTAAATTGAAACTAAGGCTTCAAAACCCTAAATTCCACTCAATAATCCAGCCTTCCTTATTTCCAGGGAGTCTACCAGAAAAGAAGACCACATTCATCAGGTATCTCCTTACTCAGTACCTGACCTTAATTGCCCAAATGTGCTCAGAAATGCTTGCTGTGCAGTGCTGGAAGAACCCCTTGCTGTAATTTCTGTTTTTGCACTGTGCTGATGTGCCCAGAGACCCCAGGGCTGGGAATGGATAGCTCGGGTGCCTCACAGATTTGAATGATGTCAGGGTGTGAAGCGTTTTGCATGAGAATTCCTTTCCATTGCTCCATTTACTTTACTGTAAAAACAAAAGGCAAGAACAAAAGCTCCCAAGACAAGGTAGAAATCCCTTGGCTAACCACTTTCCACTGGCTTTCCTCATAAACTCTGATTTCAGGTCCAAGACTTCCACTAATAGGCATAAAGTGCTTCATCTTCAAGATATTCTCACTCAGAACACTCCAAACTCTACGAATTTTGCATTTAAAGTTGAACTTGGGTCTACATTTTAAGAGGCCATCAATCTCTCCCCATCAATCATACATATTGGGTACAAACTAGGTGGATTTGTTTTCCCTTCTCTAGTTTCTTTTTTTTTTTTCCCACAGTATTTGCATTCCCAAATGTTCCATAAGGCAATGTTAATATTTGACACTGAAATCCTCAAATAAATATCCCTCAACTCTCGTGTCCTGCCATCTGTTATTTTTTGGGATTATCTGCTGACACTTCTCAATTTAACGATTTGGAAGAGCTGCTTTTAAGGATGAGCCTTGGGTAGAAATTTTGAAGAGGAGAATGTGGTTAAAGATCCTTAGCCTAAAGGAGTTCAAAACTACACCACAGAACTCCCTAATTATTCAGGTTTGGAGTAGTCTAAGGAACAAAATATCAGATTGGGCAGTGACGAGAAAGCAAAGGTCTTTTAGGCAGAGCAAGGAAATACTAATAGGAAAGGACAACAGAGAAGCAAACAGCACAGAATTTGAAGCTCAGAGAGACTCTAAAAGGATGAAGCTCACTGGTATCCAATCTATATCTCATTGATTTTTTTTTTTGTTTTTTTTTTTTTTGCTGTTGAAGTCAGAAGGATCATAATATGCTGATACGTCAGTGTTGCTGATTTTCTGCACAGGCTTCAGCCTTCCCTTACAAATGTACTATAACTTAACTTGTAAACTACTGATTATGAAACTATGCTATGCTATAACTAACATGTTAATGCAAAATTTTATCTGTCTGTACTGATTTTTATTAATCCAGCATACACATGTGCCCAAACCAAATTTAAAAAGATATGTCTCTAGCTTCATTGATTTACAGTATGAATTACAGACTGTCACAACTCAAATTACTTCAGTGTGTGCAAAAGTGCTTGGACTCACAGTTTCATCATTCAGGATTAGTCATTAAGATACTGAGATAATTCTCAAATTTAAATCCCACATGTGTGCTAAGATATTTCTATAGGGTGATGTGTGGTATAAATTAGGTAAAACCAGAGCAAAGGCTGTAAATCTCCAGGAATTTTGTATGCAGTTAGCAGCATGTAGATCCCTGAATGTGATTAACAGTCTCATGCAATGAGGCAGCTCTTCTAGCTGTCAAGATTTTCACAAAGCAAAACCCAATTACACATAAACAGATCTTGAATTTTCCCTCTGGGCTTGTGTTTCTCTCAGCTATAGATTTTCATTCTTACCTCTTTTTTTTTTTTTCCCCAGAATGTATATTTAATACATCTAAAGGTTGCCATTTTATTGAGGAATTCAGGCAGCACAATCCCCTGGGTGGCTTTCTTTGGTCATATGTTGTACATGTTAAATTGAATATATTGACAGCTTATTATAGCGTGCTTTGCCTTGTAAATTAATATTCAGTTAGTTTTTTAATGTATGTCAAATATGGATGGTAATCAGTTCTGGTGTTTGTCTTTTAATGTCATGACTACCTCTTTCATGAAAGGACAGAAACCTTGTGTAAATGGCTTAGGGCTACTCCCAAGTAAAGCATGTCATTTTATCTTAAAGGGCACAAGTGAGGGCACAAGCGAGGGCACAGAGGACAAAGTTCATGTTCCTTAAGTCAGGTATCTAACAATTGTTTCTCTAAATAATGCATGCTCCCTGCATAATCCGCAGAAAGAAAAGACAGCTTCTTCAGAGTCAGAAATTTTCTGCAAAACTGTCAGTTTTTTGGTCAAAGGGACTGTCTTGTGAAGCTGTCTAGCTCAGATCTCTACAGTTCCCTTCTCAGATACACCAGGTGGATGGATTATCTTGCTCAGACACTCAGGGTCCCTCGAGATGCCCTTTGGTGTCCTTGGGGTGGCAGAGATGGGGCAGAGCCTACAGCCCCAGATTTTTTAAGTTATCAATATTCAGGGACAGGCAGGACGGGGTTTGGAGCAGCCTGGCTTAGTGACAGGTGTCTCTGCCTATGGCTGGAACCATCATCCATTATCAGTGTTAGAAGGGAGAATAAAACAATTTAGGGATTCCTTTTTTGGTTGTCTGTGACTGTGACACTTCTGCTGAAAGCTGTCTGACTGATCTGACTGTCCTTAAAAAAAAATCAATAAATTAACAATGTTGTCACCCCTAAAATAGTATTTTCTCTGCAAAAACCTCAGAAATAAACCCCACAGCACTAAAGAAACCAGTTAAATACTGGCAGCAAAAGAATTTTCTGTTTAGGTGCTCAAACGAACAGATTTCCGAGTAACTTAAATCACACACTCTATTTGTACAAGTACTTATGCTGAGTTTGAAGGGGCCTTTAATCTAGCAGACAGAGGCAGGAAAAGGTCTAGTAATTGCATACTGAAATAAAAAAGTTCAAACTAGGAATAAAGGGGAACTCATTTATTTTTTTAACTGTATAATGAGATATGTTACTGGGGCAAATTACTAAGTTTTATTGTAAGATCAGATGTGCTTATGAAACATACAGGTAAGTTTAACAACACAGAGCTGGGCTTCAGACAGAAATCCCTAGATGAAGCGTGGCCTGTGCTGATCAGGAACTCAGACTAGGCAGAGCTTGATCTAGTTGATCATAATGGTCTCCTGTGGTTTTAAAATCCATAATCCCATTAATTTCTAGCAATATGAAAGATATGCTCATGTAAAACTGAATTTCCTAAAAGTCTTCAATGGGACAAAAAGAATAACAAAGACTCCACTAACCACATAAGAATTATACATCAAATGAGATATCCTTTAAAATGTAAGGGGCTAAGCATCTTCTTAGCAGTTGCTTTTCTACCCAAGAGAGAGAATTAAACTTTTCATAGGAGCATGTTTTTGCCAGTTGTCTAATGGACACCTGGAAAATCAGATTAAAATGAGTCTTTAAAACAATGAGCTTTGCTAGCCCTTGAGCTCTAAAGAAGTCCATCAGCAACCAGCTCCAGTACTGGCTCGTGATGGGAGAACAGGGTTTGTGATTTATATGATGGAGAAAAATCACATGGAAAGAACAGTAAGCCTGGATAGTAATCTGTATGTCTATTTTAATGTGACCTCTACCTTGGAGAAGAGGGAATTATGCAGGAAATACAGACACACTGCCATTATCAATGTAAAAAGCTCTTACCAATGTATCAGCTGGGATAAGTTGTGCTCAGAAAAACCAAAATCATCAAATGTTGCTGCTATCAGGCACCCTACAGTCTAGTCCATTTCTATATGTGCAGTATTTTTTGTCAGCATCAGTAGACTGCATTTTGGAGTGTGGATGTACTGTGAAATCACTATGCATTATATTCATGGTTTTGGATACAGTACTTTTAGATTTTGTGACTTTTATGCTGCAGAATTCTCAAGAATAACATTTTTCTGTAATGGAAATGGGAAAGCAAAAAGAGGTCTTTTTCACTGCATGTCTTTGGTCTTAAAAACGTGTATGTGCAGGAGAGGGAGACTGCATTTGTCACTGTAGCCACATCTTTCATTCTGGTGAGACTGGGATGCAAAGACAGCGCTTCATTTCCTGTTAATATCAGTGGGTTTTCCAACCATGCAGGAACGTGGCACTTGGCTTTTCACAGTAGCCAGGACTGCACTAGGAAGACAGCAATTATATTAACTTCATTTTTAATATTTGGTTTCTTGCAAATCACAGAGACGCCAAAAATGAAATCCTATATCGGTACATTTTTTCCCACAATTTCTGCCAGAAATGGTTTGGTTTTGTTTTTTTTTTTTTTTTTTTTTTTTTTTTTTTTTGTGTCTCACCTGATTTGATCCACAGATTTCTTACTGAGTTCAGGACCATTGGTAACAAGCTTACAAAAGGAGAAGTAGACAGCAGACAGGACTTTTGAGCACAGTAAATGCTAAACCTTTCTTTGCACACAACTTCCTTTTGATAAGTAAAAACTTAGTTCTGTTTGAGCAGGTGAAAAGTTTTATCGGTTTTGTTCATCACAAACCCCACACAAGAATCACAACTTTGCCACTTTGCTAATTTTGTTAATTTTGCTAATTTCCAACATCTGGTTCTGATCATGCAGATGTGAGCCATAGGTCTAAATTGAGATAAGTCAGATATATTTACTCCAAAATTTCCTAGGCACAGATGAAAATTTCGGTTCTAACCAACACCTTTGGAACTTTAGATCCTGGAAAGTGTCAAGCCAGGATCCATACCTGTCTTTGGAATGGGAACTAGCTGTCAAAATGCCTCGTGTGTTTGGACTGTATGAAAGTATACTTTTCAGATTATTGGATTCTCATTGACAGTGAAAGATTTTATTTTTCTCTTTGAAGCTGGGCAAATGGTTGTATTCTTTGCTCTAGATGAGTATTTCGTCTGTCCATGGCTTTTAATTGCTTTTGAATTGCTAACTGAGTGTTATCACTATCCTTAATTCAAATATGGGTTGAAAAATATTTATAAAGAACTCAATCCATCATCAGACAGTTTCTAAAGGTAAGTCCACATGGCTTGCTGTGATACAGACCTAATAACTGGCTTTTCAACCTGCAATAAATATTCTTTTCCCTGTCCTCTACTGATTGCTCCATAATTAACACTAGAGAGACACCAGATTTAACTATCTGACAGATATTTATTTAAAATACCTTCTGCTGAATATATTAACATTTCTGTATCTACTTTTTTTTAAGCAGCTTTGAGTTCTGCAATAAAATCAGATCCAGAGTTTGGTTATGTTAATAGACTTGCATGGTGGTATAGATCAATTTGGAAAAAGCAATGAATCAGTCATCTGAAATATAATTGTATGTATTTACACTGTAGAAATGTTTTTAGCATAAAAACACAATAGAAACATATGAGTCACATCAATATCACTTAAGCTGGATAAACTGTGAGAGAAAGTTTGCTGGAAAGGAGGATTTAATGCTCTCCACATACGTGAATATTTATGCTTTAACTGAGTCCTTCTCCTGAGACTCTGCAAAAAGGCAGGACTGAAAATAGCTGCTACCTATGGAACTCACTGGTTAGTGAATGCAGTTGTGCCACTCCAAAAGAAGGCCTAAGTGCATGAAGATAGTTTTATTGGTGACTCTTTTGCTAAAGAGTCTTTGTGTCCATTCTTTGTGCAGATACAATAGACTCAAAGAATCATAGAGCACCCTGAGTTGCAAGAGATCCGCATGGATTATATACACGAAGATGCAGCTGAACTAGAAGAATCTCTTATAGATACGTTCTAATATTATTATCACAATATCTGGGTAGTTTCATATCAAACCTTAAGGCCCCTGATTAAGATCTGCTATTTACTGTTCAACTTCTCCTAGGGAAGAATCGACTGTGACATGCATTGCTTTGAGAGGTTTTTATTTTGTTTGGGTTTTCTTTTCAGCATATTATGCTGGGGTCTGACAAGATGAACACTGTTTTCAAAAATAGCCAAGTTGCAGATGGAGGAAATTATTTGTTTGTGGTATTCTCTATCAAAGAATGTCACAGATAGATGGGTTTTACTCAAATATTAGAGTTTTCACCCAGTTCTCTGATTTAACTGTGTAATAGGTATATACTCAGGCAGCAAGACAGCTTGCTGTTGGCTACATGTATCATGCTCAAAAGTACAGAGGGATCCCAACAAAGCCACTTTTAATTTACACTCACTAAATTGGATACAGATCCACCTTTTTTTCCAACAGTAGCCTAGAATAACAAAAGTTTTGGGAAAAATGCCTGGTTTTGGTTGAACGTTTCTTCTTGCTGGCTATCTGCCACCACAAACACAGAGGGGATATAATAACAGTCATTTGGAGTTCTGTAAACCTTGTCATCTGAGGACCTCAGAACACTTTCCAAGTGTTAATTAAATCCTCACAACATCCGTGTAGCCATGCATAGCAGATTCCAGGTTGCTGGGCTCCCCCTGTGACCACAGTGGCTCACTGGCTCTGCTGCTCTGGGAGGCTCCAGACCCTGTGGTGTCACAGACACCAGTTCCATCTCTGCCAACCCAGGCTCTGGCACTGTGCTTTACACCCAACTCCTTCAAAACAAAATGAGAGGAATTTTTCAGGTAAGCTGAACCCCAAGACTAATTGCAGCGGAGTTTTAAAACATGTGAACTTGTTTTCCGAGGATAATGTTTTATTAGCAGCTTCAGACACAGCAGCTTAAAAAAATACTCAGGTCAGTACAGAGAGAAATTGTTCCTTAGCACTGAAAAAGCACACAATACCTCCCCATGTTGCTGACTCCAAGCAATAAAAAATCATGAGTTCACTCCAAAAAGTTCTTTTAATAGTCTTTTTGTCTGCAGGCTTTTTGCTCCCTTCCCAGTTCTTGAGATATTACAGTTTTAAGGTTTCTTGAGGTGAGAAAAGATTTTTCCCACAACCATAAAGAAATGAAAACAGATATTCTTTTCAAGTCACTGGAGTCATTAAGCTAGTGGAAAAAAAAATCAAATATTGCAAGACCTGATATAAAACCATGAGAGTTAGCAGAGTTGCTTGTTTACCTCTTTAACACAACATTATTTTCTCTTGTCAGTTCTGAAAAGGCTCTCAGGCTCAACCCCTGTGCAGAAAGAGCTCTTTCTTATTGCACTGTAATAAACACCTCGCAATGTGTCTTTCAATTTACCTGTGATGATCTCAAACAAAAATTCCATCTGAATTCCGGTTTAATTTCTTCCCCCTTGCTGTGCATATTTCTTTAATTTACCGTGTGTGTGTAGATCAGCCCTGCATTATGCCCTGTGGAGACACAGGAGTGTCCACAGCAGGGAAGATGGATCCAGATGTTCTTTGAGGTCCCTTCCAACCCCAGCCCTGCTGTGATTCTGTGGCTGCAGCACACACGGAGCTGTGCCTCGACACCTCCTGGCAGGGCACGTTGTGTTTTCAGTTCTCATCATCCCAGGTCCAGATCCCAGTAAGTCACCTGCAGAGACAAGTATCACGTGCAGATAACAGTAAATGTTCTCCAGGCAGCCTTCTAGTTTCTTTTCCCTGAAATATCAATGTACAATGTTTTATAATACCAATAGTGCACTCTGGAAGACCAATAACTCCTGTCTACCTTGTGACCACAGAGGAAACTGCACAATGTTCTCCTACTGTGTAGTAGACAATGCAAGACGTAGCTTTAAAATGGATCATTTGGATGCCATTACAGCCCCAAAGCAGTAGCTTAGAGATCATTTTCCCTGCCAAGAAACTTCTTCAGGCAGTATTGCACATGAAAATCATAATGATATTTCTTCTGTGTTCAGCAGAAATCTGTGTAAACTGAAGGGGGTCTGAAATACTCTTCTATTGCATTTTTTAACTCAAGACAAACCAAATAACAAACTGCAATTCCAGAAATTGCTTTCTCTGACATTGTTGTGATGAATAAGCTTCAACACTGTCACATTCAGCGCCTTTCTAGGTTTATAATTAGTCATAAACCACTAAAATATGTATTGTCTAGAAGCAAATATTACTTTCTTTGTATTGTCTCTTGGTGATTGGCATGAAAGTTATGAAAGTCTCATTGGGTAACAAAATATAATACCTAAACATCTTGATTTCCTTTTAAGTTCTAATGCAATTTTCAGTTCATGGTGTTGTATTTTTTACTATGGCAAGGTCTTCCAAACTATATTAGACAAAGTTTCAGAAAAGTTTAGTTGTGATATTTTTCCCAGGAAAGTTTTTCTTGGAAAACTCCAGTTCCATTCATCTGTTACACCACATCTAACTCAGTATCTGAGAGCTTTCCAGCATGCAGTAATACTACTAACTTTTTCTGTATGTCTTGTGTTCATACCCCTTCAGACTTACAGGTATATGCAGTACAATAATTTGCAGTAGAATGTAGAGAAAAAAATTATTTATATGATATATTTGTTATTAGGGCAAGTTCAAAGTAGCATACACTGCACATGGGATGGTTCTTGCTGCTGTGGGATTGTGATTCAGATATTAAGCATTAGTGAATGTCCCTCTAATTGATGCATCCCCCAGGTGTAGCTTTTCACACTTACTCCATCATTAGTAATCAAAGTCTTTCTTGTAGCACCTTCTGTTGGTCACTCTCTTTTAAATAATGATCCTCAAAAAAGCTAAACAGCTCCTATTTCTTCTCCCAAGGCAGCCCCAGATGTGCTTTCCTTCATCTTTTTTCCTTACCCAGCTTATGATAGGCCAAGTGGCAAATCCTGCTTTTGCCTGTCACTCTGCAGTGCTCTGACCTCAACTTTCCTATTTGTTCCTCCTTCTGAACAGTCTTAAGGAGCTCCAAGGCTCAGCTGCTGAAAACAACACCTACAATATCTCTCACTTCGTTATTCTCTAGGAACTATTTAGTGAAAACACACTCATCTAGGTACTTACAAATGTTAGCATAAATTCACCACGCAGAAATTGTGTCAAAACAATCTAGATGCCACCCACAGGGATGGGAAGCTTTGGGGACAAAGGGGAAGAAGCTGAAAGCAGATTTTTTTACATTTTCTACTGTTTTTGACATTGCTATATGCGATGTTCTCACAATAGGAGAGAGAAGGGGTAAAATCATTTGAGTTATTCATCAACAGCAACTTGTTATCAAATTAGAGGGAGATAACAAGCAGAGTTTTCAGGGAGTTCTGCTCTGCTTTAGATTGCATTTGGAGTCTCCATTAAAACCTCAGCAAAGGAGTAAAGGTTGTCCACTGAAACCCCAGATGACACAGCTCCCAGAAGGACAATATAATACCTACAAAAATCTCAATTGCAGTTCTTTGGCTGGTTTTATTTCTTCTAGAAAGATTCCAAAGAGTAATGGTGGCAATGTATAATTTTTTTCAGGTTTATTTTACATAAACCCAAAAATTCTAAGGGGATATGGGAAGTTTTAAAGGTATGAAAGGCTATTAGAGACAGAAGCTGATGCTATGGACAGAACAAGGCACCCCAGGCTTACAGTATTATGGCCCAGATCCAAAAGGTAGTCAGGAATCTCACACCACTGACTGGTGACCCTCTGTAAGTCTAGGTCAGTACCAGGAACTTATTTAAGTCTCTTTTGTTCATTACAGCATCTGAACTGCATCACTGTCCTTGGTTCCATTTCATGTCCCAAGAGTAAAAACAGATAATTCCTCTTCTATCCTATCACAAGAGTGTGCAGGCTAGAAACACCAGGCATGAAACAATGGATCTAGTAAATACAGTCTATAAACCAATATATAGGTCTCTTGACAACTTTACACTACTTTTCAACTTTGATCATAATTTAAAAGGTGGCACTTATGTGTATCATGACTGCTCTCCTTTCAAAGCCTTGTTTCTCATGAAAAAGATGTCTTTGAAGCTAACAGCCATCAGGGTATTGCATTAATGCTATATTGACTCAGCCTTCATCCTTCCAAGGGGTATAAATTGAGTTGCATGCAGGCAGATATATGATGAGACCTTTCAAAGGAGATATCTGTGTGCTCATTATCATCACTATTACTCCATGTGTCCCAGAAAGGCATCATCGTGGGACACAGTAAAGCACAGAAATGAGGGACTTGGGAGATCAGACTGATGCTCCGGTCATGACCTTGGACATGTAATTTTCCCTTCCTATGCCTCAGTTTCTGCTTTTATAAATTAAGATAATGATACTTTGCAGACTGCATTAATATCTGCAGATGAAAAGCATTGCCTGAGAGACAGCTATTGCTATTATCTTTATAGATGTTTTATTTGGGCAAAATATTTTCCACCCCTAACTGCCAAGAATTTGCTACTTCAAACAGGAAGCAGAAAGCTTTATCCTCTTTCTAGAGAAGCAGAGACACACAAATCAAGCACAATTCCTTTGGTCACAATGGAAATTTGTAGCTAAATTGAGGATCCAATCTGCAAGTCAGTGTTTTAAGCATTGGCTTTGTCAGGTGTTCTCCCTGGACATTAAAGATTTAGTGGGAGTTTTCATGAGAGTGGATTTGTGCCAATATCCATGGCTAGAATTTTTTCCTTCCTCTCAAGTTATGCAGAAAACTGTTTGCTGATAGTTTGCTGGCCTGTCTGACACCCCAGAGGTGACCACAGAAGAGTAAAGCTGCACAAGTTGTAAATTATACAGACCCCTTCATGCTTTGAAACAGCAATCAAAATCTTACACAGCTTTCCCAACCATTTATTTTAATGGAAAGCGCACAAGAAAGAAATACAGTTCCTGCTGCAATGTGCCAGGGGTTTAGAAAAGCCCCAGGGACAGAGCATGGCCTTTCAGATGAGAGGGAAGATCACATTTTGAAACTGGGTCAATAGACTGGGGTGTAAATCATCCCTGCTTTGCACAGAAGCATCCTTTCATTGTCACTCGGACCAAGGGACAAATCTGGCACCGTGTAGTAATTGTACACTGAACTGCTGTTATAACCACATTACACACCTTTCCTCTTGGCTGCTCTTTCACCTCACCACCTCTTTCTCCCTACATCTTTGATGCTGAACTTCTTTTCCTCCATATTTCACTCCCCAGTGTTGTTCTCCCATTTGAAATGTAGCGGGCCAAGCCCCATTCTGTTGAATAATCAATGTCTGAATAATATCATTGATACTGAAGTATCAGTATAGCTCCTCTCATAGATTAAGCTAAGACTGGGGACTCAGATTTCTGACTCACTGTTTCAGGCTGTTGATGTGCGTGAATTCCAACAGACTGAATATCACCCTATGCTCTATTTGCATGGAAAGTTACATTATCTTTGAAGGCTTAGGTCCTGGAGGTCAGGTAAATATAGCAGATAAGTGGGTCTCAACCAGGAATTCCCGGTGGGCTCCAATACAGGCTGGGGTCCGACCTGGGGGTCCTGGTGGCAACAAGCTGCTGAGGAGCCCTTGTGGCCGAGAAGGCCAATGGTATCCTGAGGTGCACTAGGAAGAGCATTGCCAGCAGGCTGAGGGAGGTGACCCTTCCCCTCTACCCAGCCCTGGTGAGGCCACACCTGGAGTGCTCTGTCCACTTCTGGGCTTCTCAGGACAAGAGAGACGTGGAGCTCCTGGAACGGGTCCAGTGGAGGATGGCAAAGGTGATGAGGGGACGGGAGCTTCTCTTTGATAAGGAAAGGCTGAGGGAGCTAGGACTGCTCAAGGTTAAGAGGCAGCTGAGAGGGGACCTCATCCGTGTCTATCCAATCTGCAATGAGGTGACAGAGGATGGATCCAAGCTCTGCTCAGTGGTTCTGAGCAATTGGACAAGATGCAACGGGCAGAAACTTTGCCCAGGAAGAAACTGATGCCCAGGAAGTTCCACGTGAACGTGAGGAAGAATTTCTGTCCTGGGCAGTGGCCAAGCACAGGAACAGATTGTCCAGAGAGGCTGTGGAGTCTCCCTCACTGGAGATATTCCAGAACTGTCTGGACACAGCCCTGTGCTGTGTGCTCTGGGATAAGCTTGCATGAGAAAGGAGGTTGGACCAGATGAGCCCTGTGGTCCCTTCTGACCTGACAGATGATGGGATTCTGTGATTCTGTAAAGAGATCTAGAGAGCTGGGAGAAGGAAGTGTAGGTGAAATATCCTTTTCTTCTTGGAGCAGTTGGGACTAGTTTTCAGGTGAGCTGCCTGGAACATGTATTCTCATTTTATTGCTAAAAGCTGTGTGGACATCCAGTATAAATATAAGTAATGTCCTTTAGGTCATTTGAATAAATAACACATAGTAATAATAAAACAAAACCTACTTGCTTTAGCACAGCTACAGAGTGAACAGGAAGGATTAAAAAGTATTTACAGGCTTTTAATAACACAATGTTGCAATTTAGGTTTCTTTACAAAGTAGTGCCCAGTATCTACTGTCTCATGATAAATAGAAGCTGTATCGCATGACACTTGTGAACAATGGGTGAAATGGATATTAGAAAAATCTCATTTATCTTCTGCTTTATTCTGTGATAGAGGTCCTTGTCACCATGGCTATTATGTGACTAGCCCCAGAAAGGCCACGTCATTAGTTTTCTTTATCAAGATAGCAAGGTCTCCTTTAAAGGGACAGCACTTAGATTTTAGATTCAAAGAGAAAATAGATTTCATTGTGTGAATGTTCTGTTTTCACTGCTTAAATACACAAGTTATTTCCACAGCTGTCAACCAGGTGAAATTAACACTCCTGTGATGAGGAAGGTGTTCCTGGAACAGAAATAGAAAAAAATGGAATTTTATGAGCAGTTTGCTTGTATTTGTCTCATACATTTCTTTAGAGCACGTAGCATTTCTTAGTTAAAAAAACACATGAAGGGGAAAACAATAAATGAAAGCAACTTTCTGTATATTCTGTAAATCTATTTTCCCTTTTGTCTTTTCCACTCACAAATACATCTTCCTCTTGTCTGACAACCACTTTGAAAATTTTCCTCTATTGCCACCAAAGCAACTGTGTGAGTGTCAACAAATCAGTAATGATTTAGAATATGTCAAAGGGAATTCAACATTTTTGGATCTTTTCAAAAATCTTAATGACAGGTAGATAAATTTGGACAACACCATCTCTATTGTCTTTCTCTGAGTTTTGATGGGCATTTTTCATTGAACAAAAGAGCTTGTTCCCTTTCTGCAGCAGGCAAGGCAGAGGAAGAGTAGCTGCAAAATCTGATACTGCCACATAGTTGAATTAATCATGACTAGTTCTCTGCCTAATTAAGAATATTTTGGATTTAATGATATAGAAGATCAATGATTACAAAATAATGCTGTTTTTTCCTTTGTCCTGAATGATGATATAATAGCAATTAACTCTCAGGATACTCTCCTAGCTTCAAATAGGTGATTAAAAGCACCCTCTCATTTGCTAACTCAGTAGAGAAGAGCCTTAGAGGTAAAAGGACACTGGATCTGTCAATATTATTAGCTTACTGTGTAAATCCCAGACTTCTTTAACTGCATTTTAAATTAGGATAACATTTTAAAATGCAAAAAATAATTGCATTAATACAGCATTAAGGTTAGGAATTTTATGGCACAAGATCAGGAAATGAAAAAGATAAGGCTCCTTTAGTAATAATCTATCAGGTATGTGTATTCAATGAGTAACCTGAGTGATGAATGTGTCTGAATACATTGAAAATATCCTCAGAATAATGTGCCAAATTGATTAGGTATGGAGAGGTTGAAAATCCTACCTGTCTTGTATTTGCCATTTTGAAAATTAAAGAATTGAAATAACATTGTGGGTTTTCCTTGAAGTTGTTGCATGTCCTACTACAAACCCTCTGGGAGTAGTTTATCTACGTGTAATGTCCACTACAGAACATGAGCAGTCACATTCCAGAAGTTTGCTTCTAGAGGGTGGTACTTCAAAGAATTTGCCAGTTTAACATCAGAGTTAACAGAGGCAGAAGACACTGGAAAAGGAAGATAAAATAGATCACCATAGTGAATGGATAGCCATGGACACTGAGCCCCTCCTGCCTGGATTCCTTTGGACAAGGGACCTGCAGACTCTTTGATTGAACCACCAGTGCAGAACTCTTTGTTAGGCTGTTTATGCCTAAAGTGAACTTGTGCCTATTCAATTTCAGTTTTGCTACTCCCCTACTATGGGTGATTCTCCTTTTGGAATTTGCTCAGTGCCTAGGAAATAAATCTGAGATAGGAATGGAAAATGGAAATGCTCTGGCACTTCCTTTCTTGGTCTATTCCTACCTTTCTTGTCAAGCAGGTGTTTTCTCTAGGTGATTCTTCAATTGTAGGGCCCTTAAAAGTCACATTCCTATTCCATTGGAGCACAGTCCACTCTTGAATATATTTTGTGCCAAAAAATGCTCTGTCACATCAGTAATACATTTCACATTTATTACTACACTGTGTTGGTCAGCATGTCATTAGTAATGGATGCACATGAGCTGAAGAAATCAAGGAATCACTTGAACTTACAATCATTTTTAATTCCTAATGGAAATTTCCTTTCAAGGCTCTGAATATTAGTTTTGGCTCAGGCCAAAGCCACAACAGCAGCAAAAGACCAGACCCTCTAGGAGCTCTAGTCTAAACAGATAAAGCAAAGTGGGGAATAAAAGCTCTGGAGGTGGAATACAGATGTGGAAAGATGAGGGAAATAGCCTAACAAGTAAAGATGATGACAAGGCTGGGAATAGAAACAATTCTACAAACTCCCAGGTCAGGCCATAACCTAGCAGGTTTGCTGGGTGGCCATACTGGGAACCTATTCAGTTTGTTGATCTATCACAAGAAGGTCAAGAATAGGAAAAAAATCTGTGTTTAAAACCACTTGTTTGAAATAATAATGCAATTGCATGGGAGGAGGATATTTTAAAAGTCATTACTACCCAGTATTCCAT
Source organism: Acridotheres tristis (assembly GCA_037013685.1). Classification (NCBI taxonomy): domain Eukaryota; kingdom Metazoa; phylum Chordata; class Aves; order Passeriformes; family Sturnidae; genus Acridotheres; species Acridotheres tristis. The sequence goes on from CM072885.1 coordinate 5,098,268, forward strand.
ATATTGATCATTCCCATGGTCTGGACGACCACCAGATCATATAAATACCATAAGCACTCATTACATAACAAATCTTTATCTATTTACCTTTCAGAATATTAGATTGATCTCCTCTGAACTTTGGAATTTTAACAATCATAAATATTATTGTTTCTCATTCATAGCAACTGCAGAATACCAGGGATACTGCTGATGGAAAGGCCATGACCTTATTTATTACACCACCTGTGTACTCTTGAGAACCCTATAATTGAAACATTGCACGTTGACTCACCTTTTTCTCATGATGTATTGTAACTTCTCAAGGCTAGAGTTTTCAATCATGGATTTTCAGAGTTATATGAGTGGAAGAGATTTTTAATCTATTCTGCTCTGAGACAAGCTGGTTCTTCTCAAGAAACTCTCACTCTTTCCCAGCTATTTTTATTTCATTAAAATGAATGTTCTAAAAAATTTCTTTTTCTCCCGTAATCCAGTGTATTCTTCAATAACATTTTGCTACAAGGTTTTCTATTAACCAGGAAGAATTCGATAGTGTAGAGGAACCCTTCAGGACTCCAGCACTTCACACCCTCTTCCCCCTCCCTCAAAGACCCCTAAACTGATACATAAAGTAATCTTAATGATAACCAGGCAATGTTTTTGAGCTTCTGATCGCCCTGGCTATTTGTTTTTGTTGGGTTGTTTTTTTTTTTTTTTTTCATATTTCATCATTTTATGCTTGTTAATCGCTAGTTAAAAACCCCTCTGAAAATCATGTCACCTCCTGTTGGAATAGCTGGGGATGCTACAGAAAGTTTTAGAGGAAAGTACTCACAGGTGAGAAGGTTGCACTTAAGTGTCTCAAACACTTTGAAATCTACTAAGGAATTATCATTGACAACCATTTTGACTGGAAATATTTCATTTCCTTAATTCTCTGAAAAAAATCTCTTATTTTTGAGAAGGGGCATGTCATTCCTCACCTAAATTTCCTGGCATCATTTCCAGCTTCTTTCCTCTTAATAAAAAGAAGTCCCGGAACACTGCCTCCATATTTTACATATTTAAATAATGAATGTCTACTGAAAGAATTCATGAAAATTATTCTTGGCTTTAGTTACTAGAGAAGTTAACATAAGCTACTTAGATTACTATTATAAAAATGTTATTCAAAAGTTTTTACTAATGTAAGTCCATATTGAGAGCTTGATCATGAATGGCTTTTGTTCTTCAAGTTCTTCTTGACCTGCATAATCCTTTGGTTTGAATTCTTGAGGGGAAATAAAAGCGCATTAAAGAATCATGCTCTGTATACAAATAATTTTTCATCATTTGCATAATGAAGGAGTATTCCTTCCTATTATGCACTGCTTTCCTCTTGCACTGAAATTTCTTCACATTCAAAAATTATAGACTTGAGTCACCAAGGTCTGAAGTTTGACAATGTGTTAAAGTATTTTTACTGCACTAATTTAAAGTAGGCTGCACCAGTTGCTACTTTTTCTGTCAACCAGATGATTTTTCCAAAGGGAAAAAATACACCCTGCCTCTTTTGCTGGCCTATGAACAATTTCCCAATTGCTTTCTACTTAAAGAAAAAAAAAAAAAAGGATGTAAGAAAATAAAAACTGAAGGGAAGTCTAAGACAGTAATAGAGAAATCCACATTCTACTGAAGAGATAACGAGGGCATTACAAATTTTGAAGACTATTCTGCTAACAAAGTAACAAAACTGAACTGAGGAAAGGCAGGAGACCATTAGCATGTTCACAGTGACATGGAAATCCTTCCTGCCATAAAGTGTCCCTTTCTGTCTTCTAGAGTTTATCCTGCTAAACACTGTTGGTGGCTGCTCTGCTGTTAGTGGTGAAGTTAACAGTTCTGGTATCATTAGTTAATCAGGAGAGATTCCCATTATCAGATATCCATATTCATTCTCATAGACGATTATACTCGGGAGTTTTATAATGGTTTGTAGTCATCAGCTGATGGTAATTACAGAAGAAAAATATTTCAGATGAAAGAGAGATGGAGATTGAGTGGATTGAGCAAGGTCACTGAAGTGATTTGGGGATTACTTTCCCAGTCCAATTCCCATCTCCTAAAACATATTCATCTGCAGGATGTATTCTTCCCTTGAAGACAGAAGGCATAAATATTACTGCACAACTTTTCCTTTTCTGTGGGAGTGTGGTAGTGTGCTGCCACCCTCTGCTGGAATACACATGGACCAAGTAATTTCTCCACCTCCCCACATCTATTCAGAAAGAACAGTATGGATTGTATTGTATTTTCTTGTTTGATAGGGGAGAAACCTAAAGAAAGTGGAAGGCTGATTTGATATTGAGCTCAAAAAAAATCAGAATTTGTTTGTAATAAATTTTATTGCAAGACTATTTTATACTAAGTACATTAAATTCAATTTCTACAACTCCTACAGAAGAATTTGGTCAGGGAGCTTTAATGCTACTGGTTGCAGAGCTGAGGTCCTCTAGGGATTCAACTTTATAATCATTGTGAATGCACTCAGACAAGTTTCCAGTTACGACTTTCTGCAACACTTTTAAACCCTTCTAGAGAACCCTTAAAATCAGAGAGGGACACAAGATCAGCTACTGTCCTTTCTTTGTATGTACTAAGGTCTATCTGGCATTCCTCAGGTTATAAGCTAGAATATCCTACTTTGTTACAGTGGAATCAGTCTTTTGAGTTACAAAGGAAAACAAAGCGTGAGTTGAGACGGGCAAAAGTAAATTATTTAAACAAGATCAAGAGATCAAAAACTTTGCTTATATATTTGCTCTAAAGAGGTACAACAAGGCCATTTTCAAGGAAGAGATGGAACTGGATGCCTCCATTTCTGCTTACCCACTATGGTGGTTTATATGCAGATAAACAATGCTCAGGTCTGTCCAAGTATATTCAATCCTAACACCAACAGGTTGAAAACCACTAAATCACTCTGAAATCTTACTTTTCCATCATCACTAATGCACAGGATGAGTTCAGCTTCTTAAAAAAAAAAAATCAGCATTATTAAGATTAGATTCCGACCATATGGGAGTTACAAGAAGGTCTCAGCAAAGGAATATTCCATCATGTTAATTGATTACTGCAATATGCTGCACATGAGGGGAAGGAAGGCAAAACAGTGTTATGAAGATGTTCCAGCAGGTCCCGTCTTTGAGTAATGCAGATTACACAGGATTTATTGCCAAAGAATTTACTGCTTTTATTCACATTTGGCTCTGATTTAAGGATCTGATCCAGACTCTTGAAACAAATGGTAGACAAAACCTTGACTGCACTTGAGCTAGGATCTTTGCAAAATGAAGTTAGCCACCAAAACAACACTTAGCTTATTTAGAACAATCAGATTTTTGCACCTGGCAGTCCATATCTCTTGGACAACGCTGACTAAACCAGTTCTGTGCTGGGACTCTCACGTCCACAGTCTGTGAATGACCACCTAAGGTTTTTTGGTTTTTTTACTGATAATAGTTGATAACTTGCAATTACATTAATTAAATAAAAATAGAAAACATTAGTTTGGGGTAATTACCTATCCATAAAGTGTTGTTTGCATTCATGTCTAATTTATTTCAAATCCAGGTTGCATTCATTATTATTTCCATCTGAAAAAGCCTTCCTTCTGTGTTTGAACCTTAGCTGTAGCCAGGGAAAAGAAAAATCGAGGCAACTATTGTGTAAGCAAGGAAAAACCATGACAGTTTGGGAGGGAAAGAATAGCATAAGGAGAAAGTTGAGTTGACATTAAAGCTCTGTATTTCAACATCTTCACTAATAATTTAGAATTTAAAACCAATTCAAATTACTAACGTGAGAGAGCTTTCAATGAAATCATAGAGACTGGACTTATGAGGCATCTCTGCCATAAACTGAAGCTTAACTGCATTACTGTGGTCAGAGTGCTGAATTAAAGGGAGTCAGGAGGGGGACAAGGCAGGAGAGACAAGAGGCATCGCCTCTAAAGCCTCTATAAATCTAACCTCCCTCCTTCCTGCTGACATCATTAGATTCCAACTTTGCCACTGAATAGTCTCAGGTAGGGCTTTAGCATTTGACAAATGAAGGTAATTTGAGGGTTTTATACTTGTGGATACATTGTAGGACTTACTGTGGGACTTAAAAGCATTTTTCTTGTAAATCAAATATTACCTTGGAAAATAACAATACTGGCAAATGAAACCAGTGAGGTGCCACTCAAGGCTACAGTCCTGCTTTAGTCACGTTGCTCTTTGAGAATCTAAAGCTTTTAATCATGCCAGGCTGCCACATTTTGGGTTAAAATTCATGGGCATTTACAGGTATTATTTTGGCCACTGGAGAGTTCACTTACTAATACAACAAAGATTCTATTGAAGTCATGGAAAATTTTACATTATTATTTTCTTAATGCACTACAATGACTGCAAAGTTCAAACATACCTGAGTTCATATGTGTCAACAGTTAATGAAAAATGGACTTAATTTGCAATGATTTTGTGTCTTTTGTTCTTCTATATTTGGTTGTGCTGTTTATAAGGAACTTATTCAGTATAAAATCAGAATATTTTGATTGCTTAATATCTTCATAGCAATAGCTTGTGTTGACTTTTGTATTAATGTTCTAACCTTGAATTAATAATTAAATAAATGAATTCATACATCTGTGCTGTTTTCAGTATCCAGTCAAGGCCACTGTGGTCTTATCAGAGGATACAGGCCAACAATTAACTGCTTAGAGATTCATTCAGTGAGGCAATTCTTCATTTTCAGACAAATTATCAAGTAAATACCCATGAGATACCAGTCCAAACTATAAAACCAAGGCTGTTAGAAACTAGTCTTGGGGTTTTTTTTCCTCCTAGGTTTCAGGAAAACCCTAATGGCTGGTAGCAAAAAACAAGAATAATTTTTGTTTCCATCCTCTCCTCTGCATGTATGCAGTTACTTGGCATTGAGAAGGTTTAGAAAGCAAGAGGGGCAAACAATATATATAGCAGACAATTATAACCAAAATCAGAAAATGGCACCAACTTCCTGTTATTGGAAATAACCTCTGGAAAGATGTGCTTTACTTTCATGGGCATGTAAGTGTGATTTTACAGAGTGCACTGCATGAAAACCTAAGCCTTTTGAATATTCCTTCAGCAGTAATATTCCTGCTGTTGACAAATCTTTTAAATACCTTAGGCAAGCATTACTTCATGCAAATCAGATTTTCAGAGGTGCTGTGTGAGAACACATGCATCAGACCCAAATCCACGGGATGCCAGGGATAAAGGCATGTTACCAAATCATGGGAAGATCAGAACTGGTTTTAAGAAGCAGTCTTCCTGGAATGCAGATTCATCTCTCCATAACACCATTTCCCAGACAGATTTATTTCTGAGTATCAAGTTTTTAGTTCATCGTAGTTTGTATTTCTGAACCCACGACTGTCAGCCTCATATTTGAAAAGCCATCTATTTCTCAGGCATTTAAACTAACCTGTTCATGGATATGCATGGCTTGTAAACCTCCTTCCATATACCAATCTTAATGAGATTTTGCTCTTCAGCCTTCCAGTTACGGGCAAAACAATCTGGTTTTGTGACTCTGGTGTGTCTGCTTCGAATGTGAAATAGGCTGGCATGTTTCTGTCTCTCACTTTTGTATCTGGGTGACAATTTACGTTATGCACAGAGAAGCACAGTTTAAATCAATAATAAAAATACTTTAATCTAACTTTTCTGGATTTCATTTATTTTCAGGTGTGTGTAAGGATAAAAAAATTTACTGAAGTGCTGGTCTAGAAAATGGAGCTCTCAAAAAAAAAAAAAAATCCCTATATAATTGTTAACAGCGATTGTGTCCAAAGTAAATCCCATTTGATATGGACCGGAGGATATATAGGTAATTTCCAATTTAAGCAGAATGCCAAACAGCACAATAGAGTTTATATTTCTCTCCAGGTATGTAAATTGTTAATTAACCAAATTCAATTAGTTAAGTGAATTATGAAAGACTGTATCACGATAATGCTCAGCATTTAACCTTCACCTCTAGCTATGGATTTTTAGCAGTATGAAATGTCTTTTGTGCAGCCTGAGAGCTCATCCCTGGGCTCCCTGGGTGCTGGCTGTGGCCATACTGATGTGACTGCCTGTGCCCGAGGGACTGCACGTGGCTGACACACTTCAGGCCAGCTGACCCATGTAATCTGACCTTCTGCACACTGCACTCTTGTAAAACGAGGCAAATACTCTTAAATCACCATGGGGATAGTCTAACACATTTTAATTTGCATTTACAAGAGGTGACAAATGCGCTTAGAGTCAAATTCTGTGGAAGTTTATCAAAGAACCTTCATTTACTGGGAGCAACAAGTGAGCACTAGACCATATGATTTCAAGAGGTTCCTTCCACCCTGTTTTTCCCTGCAGTTCTAAGAATTACGTAATTGGGTGGTTAAATTGAACCAAAGATTCTCAGTGAACTCTGATAGCCAAAAGTAACCAGACTATCTCAGTTGGAATTGTCATCACTATGTTGATGTTACAGAGCATCTTAGAGTCATAGAATAAATGTTGGAAAAGATCTCTGAGGTCATCGAGCCCAACCTTTGAACAAACACCATGTCAACTCAACCACAGCATGGAATGCCCTGTTGAGTCATTTCTTGGACACTCCCCAGGGAGACTGTGAATCCACCACTTCCCTGGGTAACCCTTTCCAGTGCTTGGCCATCCCTTCAGTGAAGAAATTCTTCCTGATGTCCAACCTGAACCTCCCCTGGTGCAGCTTGAGGCCTCTTGTATCACTGGTGCTGCATGAGGTTGTTGTGAAGGAGCTCTTACCTGAAAGGACAGGGATTCCAGGCACCAATAAATAACTAAGGTGGTGCCAGCACACCTGGAATACCTGTAGCCCAGAGTAGGTAACCTGTCATGTCCCTGAACTGCATGAAGCTTTTTGTGCTGCTGAAGAATTTCTTAAAGCTTACCTGGAGCAAGAATAAATTGTTGAGGAAGGAGATGTGGGAATGGGGATATTGCAGAGCTCACTGGTGAGGTAGTGGTTATAGCCCCAAGCTTTATAGGTTTAAATCTCCAGATTTGTTATTGGACTGTATCTGTTTTATAATAACATGATGATTTTTCTTCACAGACTGGTGGTCTCAGACAGTTCACAGCAAAAGTCTGACTCTGTTTGTCTGAACTATGGAGGTAGATTCAAACCCAGGAATTTTCTGATAAGACAGACTGAGAAGCCCAAAACAGACAAACTAGAAGTCAGATGACTCAGGGGACCGAGTCCTGGACCACTTCCTTATCTCATAATCTTTGAAAATTACAAGTACACATGCCCTACAAAGTTAAGCCAAATTAAAATGGTTTTATTATTGGTTTAAAAGATTCTAAAACCTCAGAATCAGATGCAGAACACTCACAGAGTGTGTCACAAATTGAATTCATTCTTTTCAAAGAATGGTTTACATTCAGGAAAAGAAAATCAATTTTTTGAGTGTAGTGGGCAGTCAGATCAATTTGTTGTAGAGCTCTTCAAGGAATCCTCAGAGTCTCATATTATCCAGGTTTAAAACAAAATTGATCTAATTTAAAATTTTTAAATATGTAAATTTCGCTCTCATCTGGTTTCTGATGTGAGTCAGTCAAAGACTGGGACTGCACCACAGGAATCACTTCGCAGTTGGTTTGTGGGGGTTTTATTTATCTTGGTTTAACCTTCATTATGTTGGTATTGAAGAGCCCTTTTGAAAGTCTGTTTCTGTGTGGGCAGGCAAGGAAGGGGATGAACCCTGCAGGAGTTGGAAGGGCACAGCAGACAGACAGGAGGCAAATGGGAAAGAAAAGAAATGGATACACATGAAGTGAACAGTCAGTGAGAGAGGAAAAGGACTTTTGGTTCATAGCTCACTTAATTAATAAATGAAACAACTCATAGGCACCACATCAGAATATTTAATTTTGGGATATTTTCAAGCCACAACAATACATACCCAAACATAAAAATATAAAAAAACCCACCAGTCTAAAAACATATGCTAATAATTCTAAAGTTAATATTACCTTTTCAAGAATAAAATCCTTGGTAGTTTCACCCTTGCTTTTAGCATGCTCAGCTTGGACCACTTTAACACAAACAGCAAAATTCCAAATATTTGTGACACTTGTCACAGTTTACTTTGCCTGCATTTTGGGACTTCCTATCACCAATGTTTAGCTGAGGATTTTCATGGACTGCATATTCAAGTAGGATTATGCTTTCCCTGTCCTGAATCAGAAACCTAAAGCTTATGACTGGGGCAGCCTGAGAGTCTCTGCATCAATCTTAAACTTCTTTCTCACATGATCTGAAGCTGGAGAGCAGGTAGAAGGCTACTTTTTATTTAGATTAATGAATGGAAATTCTCTGCTTTAAATATTACATATTGATTGAACAACAGTGATTTTTCTCTGTTGCTCATATCCAAATTCAATATCAATATTCAATATCAATTCCTATGTTTTCCTAAGAAGACATTGATTGGCTCAGGTATCAAAACTTAAGAAATGAAGTGGGATAATGCCATCCCTGGAAACATTCAAGGCCAGATTGCACTGGGCTCTGAGCAGCCTGGTCCAGTTGAAGGTGTCCCTGCTCAATGCAAAGGAGTTGGAGCAGATGAATTTTAATAGTCCTTTCCAACCCAAACCGTTCTGTGATTCAATAATATTTTCTTCAACAAACCTCTACATCAGACACCATAAGAATAGTAAGAGTACCTACCTCTCAGTCTATCAGTAATTTTATTTCCTTGCAGCTTTGATGGGCAAGGCCTGTGTAGGATCTGGGTTATGGCTATCTTCCTCTGTAGCTACATTTTTCTTTGAAAGAAATTAAATTCTGTCCAGTTATTTCATGACACCTTCTGAGTTTCATGGTGGTGGTAGTATGAAAAGGTTTTGCTTTCTAAAAGTAGACTAGACACCTCAAGTGAGTATTAATAAACTGCCTAATGTTTTTATCTCATTCACATATAAGACTGACTTTGAGCATGCAAAAAACTTTTTGAAGTTGGAGGGAATTTGCCTGTGACATCCTATATATGCTTTAGCCCAATGTACTTTATTGGGCACTTAATGATTTTTGTCCTGACCATTTTAATACCCATTCTAGCATCTGTCATGCATGAAATTCCTCTTACTGACACACTTATGTGGATAATCTGGCATTTAACTCCTATCTTTACTGAGTCAGGTGCATTTTGCTTTCATCTTTATTCTAAGCCAATATGGTATTTGCTGATTACCTTTATCAATCTCCCTGTGCTAAATTTGAGTATATTCACTGAACAAACTGCACTATAAACAATCTGTTTGGTATGTAGATAAGAACTGGATCCTTGTAATCCAAAATTGTTATTACTTCAGGCCCTAAAAGTGTAATTTAAGATCAAAGCTTGAATTGGTATCATAAATGGAATTAAAAAAAAAAAAAAAAAGGAAAGCCTGAATGATTTTCAGATAAATAAAAGCAGGTTAAATAAATGTAAATCTATAAAAATTTTGTTCACATAATTTAGTGTATTTAATTTAATTTTGTAATTTTTTTTGTTAGGTCTACAAGCAGAAAGAGCTCAAGGTATTAATCAGCTGAACAGGTGAGAGCCAAGTTTTCCAGAATTATTTCAGAATTTCATAACAATCACTTGATTTTTCTACTGCATATAATAGTATAGTATAGTATAGTATAGTATAGTATAGTATAGTATAGTATAGTATAGTATAGTATAGTATAGTAAAGTATAGTATATATTCTAACTTTTTAAATACCCATTGTTTTAGATTACTTGTTTCAGGTAAAAAAATATTAAAACACACAGACAGAAAAGAGCAGGGTTAGCAACAAAATATTTTTAGGTAGTAAGAAAAAAAAAGAAAAAAGTCCTACAGTTTGATATGAATTGAAATGCTTATAAGCAATAAAATATACATGATGGACCAGCCCTATAAATAGCCCCAGTATATTGGTCAGTGTTTTTAATATAATTTCTGCATTGTCTTGTTTTCTCTTAAATATATACTGATGCATGCAACAAAGTCATGCATGCAACTTTAGTATAGTCTACCTATGGTCAAGCAAACTTATCAACAGAATTTAATAAAGAGCTGAAATGGAATTGTGGACTCCCAAACGTGGTTAAATTTTACTTTTTCTTCCTGAAATAAAGGCTTAGTTATGTTTACAAGACCTGAAGAGTGAGAAGAAAACTCACAGCTAATATAAATATTTGCTTGACCATGATTTGATAAATATGGGTTTTTTCTTCTTTCCTTAGATATTCAGTTATTTTCAACAGAACAACAAGGAGTAGGTAAGTTACAATGATGAATTATTCTTTCCAGTTTCATGTTCTATCTATAGCCTTTTCATCCATTAGAGCTTTTAATTTGTCTTGCATTTGCTAGTTTTCACGCTCCCATGTATTTTTTACAAAATAATTTATTACAATCTATATTTCTTTCTTTTGAAAATTATAATCCAATTACTTTCTCAGTAAACAAGAATTCCTCCTTTTTATGTGAAATTAACTACCAGCCAAAGCAGTTTCTGATTAGACAAGCTAATTTTGAAAGAACAGATAGAATGAAGCAATGAACTGGATAAAAATAATAATAATAGAGCATACCTTGTTAGATAACAAATGGAACAGACTTTGGAGACAATTAATGCACAAGATACTTAATGCTGAGGTAGGTTAAACAAATTTTGTCTTATTTATTTGTTGCCATAAATCATAGCTAGTTTCCTTAAATAAAATGCTCTAACCACGCAGATTACATCACATTTCTGTAAATATGTGCTGTAAATATTTACTGGAAACCCCAACATGCTTTGTAGGGGGGTGTGTATATATTTATATGTACATAGATATAAATACAGACAGATCAATTAATTGATTGATCCACTCAGTGAAACTGATCTAACAACATTTAGGATTAATTTATCTGGGAAATACTTGGTAATTTCATCCAATGGATAAATATTATTTCTTCTACTTTGTGTTCCCAAATGAGTTACAGACTGAGCCGTCATTACTTGCTGGGGCTGATTCTGTTTCAGGCCTTATGCTAAAGTAGCACTTTTTATTTGGTTTGTTGTGAAGAGGGGTGTGTCAGGCTTTGTTCCTCAATTTCCTCCACTTGAATCAATCCTACCTCCTTGAGTTTGAGGGGCAGCCCTTTACAGGCCAGTTGGAATAGCATAAGGATGAGATCACTTATAAATATGAGAAAACATCTTCCCTCACTAGCATTGCATCCAACTCAAGTTTAGGAGCCATCAAAAAGTCTTCATTTTAAATGTGTACTATTAGAGATATTAGTAGGAAGGTAGCAAAAAAACATCAGTACCATGAACAGTCAATCTTTAGCCTTGAAGAAGGGAAGGGAATAATGAGTCTTTACCTCTTCTTGCAATCCCTGTAGGTGCCCACTTTATGCAGAATAAACTGTTCTCCTGTCCTCTTATAACTTGTATGAAACCAGTCCTTATACTTCTGTTTGTGCTGCAAATTTCAGTTTTACCTAATGCTTTGATAATAAAAACTTTAGTGGTGTTTCTGGAGAAATAAAACCAATCCTCCTAAATGTGTGGATAGCTCTTTTTACAAAAGTATTAACCCATTTCATCTGCGTTTCCTGCTTCCTGCTTTTTATTTTTCAGCACTAATCACATGGTTGGTAATATTTCTTGGTGAATGGTAACCTATCTGTAAGCACTGCATATACTGAATTTTTTAACTTACTTCCAGATACTTCTCCTTATTAACTTTCTTTCAGAGATTATGCTGCCAAATCCCTCTTGTCTCTCCCGTCTGTATATGGAAATCATTTCTCCCTTACTCACACAAATTGCACCTTAATACTGATCCAGTAAAATAACTTCATAGTTTCAACATCTGACTTTACTTATGAATCCTTGCCTAATTCTGTATCATTTCTCATCTCCTCTATTCTCAGTTTTCCAATAAGGACCTTTGATTTCCTCTTGAGAGTTCCTACCTTGCAAGAAAGGCCTTTCCAAGATCATTACCTTTTGGGCCTTGTGATTTCCCTTAGAGTACCCACTCCTATCCTGTGATTATGCAATTTACCAATGGAGATTATTTTTATATAGATTAGACCCCTTCTGCATTTCAGAAGTCCTTAAAATGTCAGAGAACCACTCTGCCAGAGAACACACAAATGCAGTTACAACTGAGTGACATGTTAATAAATATGACCAAATCTAACTTGACCTGCCTTTTCTCTCTCATTATGTATGTAGTCAATTAAGAACAGAAGTCAAAAAGCCATGTAGGTGAGTGGAAAGCTGGGTTACAGTCAAGACAGTCATTGCAAAATTCTACATGTTTTATTTGTACTTTGTATTTTCATTTCTCATGAGATCTGTTGCCAGAAAAAGACTTTTGTCTTCTCAGGTCTCAACCAGATCCTCCAGGCACTTCATACTCCGGTCAAATGTGACAAAATTTAGTATTGCTTTAATGTGGGCTTCTATTTAGATATTATTTTCTTTCTGGCCAGGTGTAGGCCAGGGTTTGGTGCTGCTGCAGATTTAGCACATAGGCAGGTTGTGCTTTAAGACTCAGCTGCCTTAGGATGTGCAATGAAGCGATAGAGACAAGCCTTGGAGCACAGATTGAATTTCACACGTGGAAATACAAAGGCTGATGTGTTGCCATTTTAGCCTGAAAAAGTTCGAGAGACAAGGATGGAAAGACACCTGAATGCAGGAACCATGGTGATGGGAGACCAAGAGTCATTCTGAGGAGGAGAAAAAGTGATGGAGGCAGATTGTAACAGGAACCAGTGGTGATTTCAAACATTTATTGTATCAAAGCTCCTCCAGCATTGCTCTGTCATGGGGCCTGGGGACCAGGACTCTGAGGAATGATGGTGAATTATCTAGCCAGGTGACAATGAGGATTTCAAGGCTTGCCTGTATTTCATTGGAAAGTTGAGTAAAATCAGCTCGTTTCCTGGGAAATTGTTCTGTGTCAATGAACCAGCATTTTCTGTAGGAAGGCAAGTATGCTGTTGACTATTTTGACCATCCTTATTTTCAGATCTTGTGCTATTTGTCTCTGCTCCTTGACTTGCAGGAATTGTCATTTTTAGTTACATTTTCACATTGCCTCAACAATGGCTGGAGGCCAGCACGAATAGGCACAGAAATTGGGAGATTTAGGATGGTTTCCTATCTAATTAATGAACCCCCTAACTAATGCTGACAGAAATTGACACTGTCACATGACTGATCTGCCTTGAAAAATCGAACCATAATGCAACATTTCAGACGCTCCAGTATACTTTTTGGTATTTCTGGCATAGAAATATACCACAGCAAAATGTTAAATTGCTGAGTGTGGATAGTTTATATGCAAGCATAGTATAATCACAAGTGCTGACGCTGTTCTCCTCTCTTTTGTGGCAAAGCTGATTTAAATTTAAGTTTAGTTCACACTTTTTAATTTATTTCTCCTTTTAATTTCCTCTTTTCATATAGGGAAAATTATGATCTTATGAAGCTGACATTAAATGATCAAACAATATTGAACAACATAATGAAAATCTTAAGCAAAAGTCATTGTGAATTAGGTATTTGCTAAACTGACAACACAAGCCTTTGTAAACCTGATATTGTTCTTATGTAAACTCATGAATGGAGACTTTCTCAAATAAATTACTTAATAACATCAGAGTCATTGGCTGAGTAAATATATCCCAGGGGCACATACTAAGATTCCTGAATTTAAATGTTGAATAGAACTTCATATTTGTCACCTTTACTAACGAGTTTTTCCTTATGAAATCATTATTAGCATGAAAAAGTTAAATTTTGTATCTAATTTCTTGAATTAATGCTGTTTGAAGACCCTAAGGGTTTGAAAGTTCTTCCACTGGAATTCATCATTTACATAATTTTCATAGCCCCAACACTTTGCTCTCTGCTATGAATGCACATTGTGGGTTTTTTATGCATTAAAGCAGCGACTTCTATTTTTCTCCACACAAAACAATTAAGAGAAGAATAACAGGTAATAAACATTTTTAATCTTTAATATTACATTAACAGTGAAGTGCCATATTTCATGCTTTCACAACCACATTGCATGCTGAATGATGCATTTTTGGTCTCTCATATGAAGATATTTGATTAGAAAGGAAAAACAATTGAGTTATTTGAGATCAGTGGAGCTTTCCATCATTTCCTGCTTGAAAAACTTGCAAGTGCAGAGCAGCATGGCCAGATTTTTAAGCAGACTAGACCATATTTTCTCAACTGTACATTATCATAGTTCAGTCATGATCTATGAATGTTTACTCAATATTTTTTTTGTTGCTAATATTGCTTATTATATAGAAAATTTATTCTCTTTTAAGCTGAAATCAGTGCAGCACAGCTTCTGATCAAAATATCTCTTGATGTTAACCTCTCCTCTGCCTGCTGTTATTAACAATAATTTTTATTACTGCAGGTCTTTTGCACTCAGGGTCATGGACACACGGTAGAAGTAAGAGAAGTGTGTAGGATGGACCCAAACTGGAAAACCAAATTAGCAGCAAAGATAGACTTAATATCTGCATCTTTTGGGCTTAGTATAACTGCAGAGGAAACATGACAGTCCAGACAGTGTTTTGTTCAGAAAAACTGAACTTATCTCTGTGTCAGGGCTCAACTTGTTTGACAACAGCCTACAAATAATCTTTATCTGGTAAACAAATCTGTTCCTCAATTTAAAAACAGGCATAAGAATTTTAATTGTTGTTGTTGCCATTATTATTATTATTATTATTCTGTTACTCTTATTGTTGTTATTATTCCTGACTGTGTACAGTGAAAACATTAATGTAAATGATGCAATCTGCTTTGTGGAAAACTTTTGGTTAGGATTCAATGTGAGATGAAGATTCCACTCTTAGGTATACATTTCTCACCCTTCTATAGGTATCTAAAAGGCCATTTTACCCACATAAGATGAACTGACTTTATCAAATGTTTCTCCCTTGGCTGGGACAGGAACACCCCTAATAGAATTATTTCTATATTTTCAATATTTAAAGCCTAGATCTGAAGCCAAATGTGATCTTGTTGAGTTTGATTCATTTGCCAATATATTCACATCTAGTGCTATTTAAGAAGCCTTAGTGTCATGTACTCATATAATAAAAGAATTTATGCCACCTTCTTACAGCAGCCCCTGGAATTAGTCTCTCCTATCCTGGTTCGCTTCATGAAGTTTACACTGAACATAATTTACCTTGCATTTCAAAACGCAATGCAATGAGGTGAATACTGACTCTTTTTAAACGAGTTTATTGTGTGCCAGATATTCTCCAATCTTCTTCAAAGTTTATGTAGAAAAACGCTCTTATTTTTCTTTAGAAAATAGAATGTGTGTTTTCTCCAGTCACAAAATATCTAGAAATAACTTCTTAGTGCATTATCTAGCTTATTCCTGTTGTTTTCCAATAGCAGTTCCAAGTGCCAGTTTATGTGTTAATCTTGCTGCTCTTCCCACCTAGGGAAGTACCAAAGACTCTCATGGTTGGAAAACAAAGAACAGTCTTGAAAATATTGTTAACTATCAAATCCCGATGTTACAATTTTTGCTGATCAGTATTCAATGTAGAAAAGTCTTAAATACTGGCACAGAATGAAATCCTGTAAGTCTGTCTTTTGAACACCAGCAGCTTCCCTTCAAACCTTGTCCAACAGCTTCTCTCTGGACAAATCACTCTACTTGACAGAGTGGAGGAAGTCCAGTCTGTGTGATCAACTGTGTGCAGTTTTAAATTTCCTACAAATCATGTTAGTGCTTTCAAAACATGTGGTACTGCAGGAATGAGCCGTATTGAAGTTATTCATTTTGGACTCCAAACGAACAACCTCAGAACAGCTTGTTGGAAGCCCCTGGCACTTAGTTACAGTCAAATTTGATGATGGCTTGTAATGTGCATGTCAAAACGAGGTCAGCCATTTGAGGCTACTCACTTCCAACCTTCCTTTTCTGGGAGCCAAATCACTGCCCAGATGCTCGTCGAGCCTCATTACAATAATGCCAACATGCTATCCAGGTTCAAATGTGGGGCTTGCTGCTGATCCAAACATACACTAAAGCCACTGAAAAACTCCATCAAGGAGTGCTATGCTGCTCATCAGTGCCAAAATTCAACTGGCTCAGAATTTTGAGAGATTTTGAGTAATTTCCTCTGTCCTAACTCACTGTGTTGTAAATTCTGGTTGGTGAGACATCAGACATTAAATGAATCTAGATGTTTGGGCTTGTTTGGCATTTTTCAACAGCTAAAACCCCAAACAAGCACCTTTCAAAGTTTGCCACTAATTTCTGTGGACTCTGGGTGCAGCTCTTGAAAAACCAGCACCTGACATCCATCACTCTACTAAGATTCCAGCCGATGTTGTCACCCTGTGATGATGTGCTCTTCAGGCATAATTGTTTGTCTCTGATTTGCAGTATCTCCTGGTAACCCAGGAGATGGGCACAAATTGAAAGAAAAGCACTCATGAAACTCAAATTAAAACACGTAACTTAAATATTTATCCCATAGCAAGGTTTGACTGTTTACAAATTAAAACTATTTGGACTGTTTTTAAGGTTTTATGAAAATATATTGCTGCTCTGTAAACCAAAGCTATGAAAAATATGACTAATGGTACTAAGACAACAGTAGCTACAATATCTTACCTGTTTATCTATTCTAGCTTGAATAACTGAGAAACATGTTCCATTTCATTACAATTAGGGCACTGATTTTAGGTTTGTTAACATAAGTTTTATCTATCTATCCATCAGATCTTGAAATCATACCAAACTTGAGTTTCATTTAATCATCCCACTACTTTCAGTTTTTTTTAAATGTGTTTATTAGATAGAATGAAAAAAAATCTCATTTATTAAAATTTCTCTCTATTCCATTTTTCCTTTTTGCACACTAATACCTTGTAATGTTACTTCTATGAAACACACATTTCTCAGGAAATTTTACTCATTGGTGTAGAATTATGTCATAAGCTGGAAGAGAATATTCATGAACAGAAAACACTATTATTTTTTCTATCTTGTTTTCCTGTCATTTTGACCTTCTCTTCCTCAGTTTTTCACTTTCTTCTTCTTAGTTTTTGACTATCCTTTCCTTAGTTTGGGAACACAGTAAACTTCCAGATGTTATTTATTGTCCCCATTGTCATTTCTCTCGTGTGACACACATTTTGTCTCTCCTCTATTCAGAAAAGAGAAGATGGATGGTCAAGAAAGATTTCTTTTATTCTTATTCTGCTTTATTTTTGTAGCATGTAAGTTCATATTTTTTCAGGGGCTTTCATTGATTTGAATTGCTGTAACAGGTACTTAGTGCAAAGTCTGAGCTTGTACAGTAATTAAAGTGGGAGAATCTCAAGCTATTTAACTTAATAAGGGGAAGTTAACCGACTTGATCAGAGTCTAATACTTGCAGAGGGAAGAATTTCTGATATTCATTGACTCTTTAATTTAGCAGAAAAGTATATAACAAGATCCAGGCAATGGAAGATGGAGCTTGACAAATTCAGAGGTAGAAATAAGATACTCAGAGTGTAATTAACTGTCACATCTTCCCTACAGATGTGTTAGACTCTTTGCTGCCTGCAGTTTTGAAGTCTTAAAAGTATTCTGACAAAATCCCAATATTCAAATACAATTTACTGCCTGGCTGTGATGATGATAGGCTGAAATTCCTGATGTATATTGTGTAGAAGTGCAGGAAAGTAGCTTTACAAGACTTATTGCGTTTCACCTACATTTATAGCAGACTCCTCCATTGAAGTTCTGGTTTCTAGTGAAAATTATACAGAAAGAATAAAAAAAAAAGTAAATAAAATAAATAGCTATATTTAATATTTTTTAAAATAAATTAAAATCTATAATAACCTAAAATGTAACTGCAATTATATTATTATGCACTATGGAGACACAGGTGCCTTCTTCTAAGCAGCCTTTGACAAAGCATGGTCCATACTCCAGGAGATTAAAATAAGATCATGAATGTGTATTGATTTCCTGGTGGAAAAGCCCTATTAATATCAGCCTCTACTCATGAAAAAACACATGTTCACCCCACACACATTAGGAGTGGGATTCAGGTCTACAGATTAGACACCTAATTGGAGGCAATTGTCGAGTTATGCCAAAATATCCTTCAGAGAGTCAACAGAAAAGTGCTTCCAGAGGTAGGTCCTGCCTATCTAAGTTTAAGTTTTATACCAAAGTCCTGGGCCAAAACCACCTTCTGAAACAGCCTGTTTCTCTTTTTTATCTGTGTAATGGTTCTGAGATTAAACCTCTAACTTTGGTAACTACTTAGGATTTCAGGAAAACACATAAGGAGACCTCTGACAACCTTCAAAAATTGCAACTTCCATTTGCATTTTGCTCCCTAAACAGTTGTGAGTGCTGTCTAGATGCAACACTTGACAAACCTTCTCTTTTTGTCTTTGAAATCACATTCCTCTTAGGTAAGCTCGTTCTTTTAAAAATTTTTGGAGGGATTTGTCAGGCTAATTGTAGGCTTCTTGGGACAATTATCCTCAATTTACTTTACATTCAGAAAAATATATAATTGTTTTCAGGGCATGATTCACATTCTGTAATGTAGTGCTAGATATGAACTGCATTCTAATTATGTCTATTTTTCCCTGTAACCACTAAGCCAGGTTATGAAAATTAGCTAGAGTTCAGATATTGACACTGCAGACATCTGAAGTTAGATCACATGATCTTACAAAGGTTGTCATACCTATCTTCTTCATCTGGTCAAATTAAAAAAGGTTGAACAGAACCACATGTAAATCAATGCATCTTGGAATAACAGTAAATGACTTTTCTAATGCCTTGCATGCATCATTCATTGACTACTTTTATACAGGAGAGAAATCCTGTGTTACACAATGGCAAAAAAAGGAAATAAATTTTAAACACACTGCAGAGAATGTTTCTCCTGAATAAACCTTAAATATGAAAATGGCACATCATATGAGGTTCCATCAGTATTTCTGGGACTCAGTACAGGGCTATTATGCTTTGGAGTGTACACATGACATTTGAGTACTTTTAAGTGATTGAATGTTAGGAAACTAAATCACATCCCTCTTTCTGAAAATGTGCTCCCAGAGCTCATATCCTGGAGAAGTCCTGGGTCATAAGTATAAGAACAAAGAGATGAGGAGAAAAGGAAAAGACGTTATCCATAAGGTCATACAGCTTCTTTTCATTTTGAGAGAATAGGTTTTTTAAGTCAGAAAAAGATTTGGAAGAGAATATCAAAGCTTTGAAAGTAGAGATTTCTTTTTCAATAGTGAGTTGAAAAATTTTCAAAATGGAGTTGAGGAAAATGGAGGTATTGAAGAGTGCCAGGTTTAAAGGCATAGGCTTTGGGACTATCCCAATACGACCAAGAGAAGGAGATGGTAGAAGATGAAAAAGGAACATAAACAAGTGCTAGGAAAAGGTTGGTCTTTTACATTGAAAGACTTTAGAATGAAAATGAGGTCATCCCTTGGTAATCTCAGACCTCAGAGATAAAGGAAGAAGTTTGGAGAAAGGAAGGTTTCCCCTGGGTCATGAAGGGTTAGGTTAGAGGTTGGCTAGACAGATTCAACATCCATAAATCCAAGGGCCCTGGTGGGATGCACCCACGGATGTGGAAGGAGCTGGTAGATGGTATTGCTAAGCCACTTGCAAACATCACTGAAAGTCATGGCAAATAGGAGAGGTGCCTGATGCCTGGAGGAAAGCCAGTGCTACTCCCATCTTCCAAAAAGGGCAAGGAGGACCCAGGAAACAACCTCACGTCCATCCCTGGAAAGGTGGTGGAACAGGTCATTCTGGAGGTCATCACCAGGCACGTAGAAGAAAAGAAGGTCACCAGGAGTAGTCAGCATGGATTCACCAAGGGGAAATCATGCTTGACCAGTCAGACAGCCTTCTATGATGGCATGGCAGGGTGGGTCAATGGAGAACGGTGCATGTTGTCTGTTTTGAATTTAGCAAGACTTTGACACTTTCTGCCATAACATCCTAGTAGGTAAGATCAGGAAATGAGAGTTGGATGAATGGACAGTGAGGCTGAAGGGCAGAACTCAGAGGACTGCGATCAGTAGAGCAGGATCCAGCTGAAGGCCTGTAGTCGTGATTCCCCAGGGATCAATACTTATTTAATTTCTCTTGTCCAGTCTTATTTCACTTGTTTATGATCTGGATGAAGGGATAGAGCACACCCTCACCAAGTTTGCTGGTGACATGAAGCTGGGAGGTGTGGCTGGATACACCTGAAGGCTGGGCTGCCATTCAGCAGGACCATGATAGGTTGGAGAATTGGGTGTAGAGAAACCTAATGATGTTGTACAAGGGCAAGTGTAGGGTCATACACCTGGGGAGGAATAACCCCAAGCACCAGGATAGGTTGGGGCCTGACCTAGCAGAGAGCTGCTCTTCAGAGAAGGACCTGGGAGTCTTGGTGGGTGACAAGTTGACAATGAGTGGCAGGTGAGGGTGATATTATATTTGTGACAGCTATTGGGATCCACACCTCAGCAGCCTCTGTAGAAAACTCTTTCCCATTGAGAACCTGTCATCAAGCAGATATAATTGTATCAAAGTATGACTGCCTCATCTTATTGCAACTTTAAGGCCTTTCATTCCTTCTTCCTTGGAAGCAATTGAATTTAGTTCAACTCTGTGCTTCTGAATGGTTTATCAGGAGTAAGAGGCTTTGAGTTTTAGTCTTGCTACAGATTCAGAGCAAAAACTTCCTAAGGGTTGGCTCTACTAAGTAAACACAGCAGGAGATCCAGCTGTGAGTTGCTCTGTAGGTTTGGCTGTTTGTTGAAAATATCTTTTGAAGTTCTCAGATTCATACCCTATCACAGTAAAAAGCAACACCAGGTAGCATCTCCTGGCAATGATCATGTACTCGCTAATAAGACTCCTCAAAACTATCTAGTTGCTACATACAATTCTCAAGTGGTGGAACTCTTATAAAGCAACTATTTACATTTTATTTCCACCAACCTGCAATAAGATTTCACACTGCTCAGGTAAGACTGCATTTTTAATCAATAAGATTGCACTTTTTCCCAAAGCAGAAACAGGGAAAAAAGCCAATTCCTATTGTGCATCTTGTCACAATAATTTGCTGTTGGCCCATTTCTAGATTTTATTTTCTTAGAATGCATCAGAGCTACCAGTCTGGGGCATTTGAAAATGTAATTGAGCTTGATAGCAAGTGATACAGTTAATTCTGTTGGTAAATGTTGTGCAGTGCTAATTGCTAGTTCTAAATTTAACAATTAGTTTAGAAAATCTGAAGTGCAATTTATAATGGGATATAAGCTGCAGGCTTCAGCTTGTACCAGCTTTTTTATTATTATTACTTATACTCGTTTAGGAGGATGCATCTGAAAAAATTTAACCAAGAATCAAGATGCATGCCTAATTTAACTTCAACCAAATTTGACTATACATCTAGTAAATTTGCTATGGCTGCAAAACATGTTCTAACAAATTAAGCTTGTATCAGGTCTTCTGCTTTCTACAGTTTGCAATTATACATTAACTGATATTGTCATCCTAAACTTCATTAAATTCCTTAAAATTGTCATTGATGTTGTCTATCAGAGGAGTAGATTTGTACAGGTCTGTCTTCTCCCTCCTTTTAAAGAGAAATGTTGCCATATTTCAGCATATGGGATTTTGAAACCTGGAATGACTCATGCAGATTTTGCTTTGGACATTCTGCAATGCAAATGTCCTTGAGATAATAAAACATTAGCAGGAAGGAAATAAACCTGAGATGATAAAATTAAATCATATTTTCCTCACATTAAAGATTTTGTGTTGCAGAATCACTGGATAATTGATGTTGGAAGAGATCTGAACACCTTTTAGTTGACTTGGAATTGTTCAAGTCCAGGTTGGATGGGGCTCTGAGCAACCTGGTCTAGTGGAAGGTGTCTCTGCCCATGGCAGAGGGGTTAGAAGAAAATAATCTTCAAGGTCCCATCCATCCAAAACCATTATATGATTCTGTTCCATTAAATGTCCTGCTCAAAACAGAGTCAATTATAGCAGATGACCCAAGACTATGTCCGGAAATGTTTTTGACTTTCCCTAAAGATGGAGACTCCACAATCTTTCTGGGCAACCTGTTCCAGTTTCATAACACTCACAGTAAGAGTTTAAATGGAATCTCCTGTACTTCAATATGGGTCTGTGGCTTCTTGTTCAGTCACCTGAGCCTTCTTCTCTCCAGGCTGGATAACCCCAGCTCTCTCAGCCTCTCCCTGTTTAGGAGGTGCTCCAATCCCTTAAGCATCTCAATGGCTTTTTGCTGGACTTCCTCCAGTGTCAATGTCTGCCTTGTTCTGGGAAGGACAGAGCTGTGCACAGCACTCCAAGGGTGTCCCCACCGCTGAGCAGAGGGGCAGGATCTCCTCCCTGGACCTGCTGGACACGTTCTGCCCACAGCAGCTGGGCAAACCCAAAGCCTGGTTTGCCACAAGGGTGCACCTTTGGTTCATGGTCAGCTTGGAGGTCTGTAGGACCCACGGGTCCTTCTTTTCCAAGCTGCTTTCCAACTCTTGGGACCCCAGCATGTGTTGGTGCATGGAATTGTTCCTCCCTGTGTGCAGGGCTCCGTGTTTCCCTTTGGTGTCTTCATGAGGTCCAGGTTGTCCCATTTCTCCAGCCTGCTGAGATTTTTTTGAATGGCACCACAACCAGCTGGTGCATCCATCACTCCTCCCAGTTATACACCTGTAAAATTGTTAAGTGTGCACTTTATCTCATTACCAGGCCATTAATTAAGCCCCTACACATCACTGACCTCAACATTAGCCCCTGGGATGTTCCGCTTATCTTTTCTACTTATTCTACATTTATCCTGATTTGTCTCTTTCAAATATGCTAATCTCCCCATAGTCACCATTTTCTGTTCAGATCTTTAGATAGAGTAGTGTAGAGATACTTTGGTTTTATCATTGGTAATGAACATAAAGTGTATTTACCAAGTTACATAACCCTAGAATAACTCACTTTTGAGAAAGATAAGATCATTGGCTAGGATAAACCACCATGTTTCATTAAGTGTGTCCTGCCAGACTTGCACTGGCTGAATATTTAGCTCCAAAAGCTCCTTTCAAAGTCCTTATTGCCATCCCTTTGGAATGTGAAAAATTGCACTCCTGGTGTAATTTTTTAGGTAGAACAGAGGCAAGAATTTTCCTTACCAAGAGGGTTTTTTTTTTTTTTTTAACTATACAGTTTAAACTACTGCTCCAGCATGGGGGAAAATAATGATGAAAGTGATGATCACGAAGTAAATAATTTTCAGCCCACAGAAAGAGCATTTTTGCTCTCCCACACAAGTCGAAGGGTAATAAAAAACTCAAGACTGGTAATGATAACTTGATTTTCTCCTGCACAGCCAAAGCCTAAATAGTGTAATTTTCTTGTCATATAAAAATATCTGAATGACAACAAAGCAATACTGTAGTTCTGCACCCTGCTTAGTATCGACCTTAGGTGTGAATTGCCAGTTCACTACTCTGAAGAGAGAGTTACCTGTCTGCTCTTCCACTTAACCTTTCTTTACACAAAATAATTCAGATACCTCGTGCCTCTCCCAGTCCTCCATCAGAGTCCTCCTGCAATGCAGGGCACCACAAAAACTCGAGTGACCTTAATGACTCTTGCTCCAGGTCCTCAGGGGATGGGCTGTGATGAAGTGAGATGTGCATCACACAACCTCAATGGACACAGCAGAAGGGGGAAAAGGGGAGGATATTTCACCTTGCCTTCAGCTGTAGGATGTGCTTAATGAATTGAGCACTTTTTAAACCAATACACGGTGTTGTCCAAGCCTGTGCACTTATTTTTTCTTTCAGTGGCAGGTTCACAGTCTGACATTCATCTTTCTGAGTGAGAAGAAAATACGTTAAATGGAGTACAAATGATACTCTACTAAAGATGGACAGGCTTGTATCTACTATACCACCTGTTTTGTAGCAGTCTTGTGTGGAATTCCTGTGGCATTCATATCACCACTCTGGAAATAATGCACATCTTTTATGGTTTTGCTGTGACACCTTACAAGACCTCTTTACCAAAAGCCAGGTGAATTAAATGTGCCTAAAAGCATTAAACTATATACTTTACTCTATCATCATTGAAATGAACAAGATTATACTTCCAGCCACTTTCAGAGATTAAGGTTAGTTCCAAGCATTATGTGTGACTTTTGGTGTTCTCTTCTTACACTACCAAAGGAACAATAAATTCTTAATACAGTCCATAAAATCATTGTAAATATAATACATCTCAGTTGATACAAGTCAACTATGTTAGGATTTTATATAACAAGGACAAGCCTTTAAATGATGAGTGATATTTCACTCTTTTATTGGTTGAAGTAGAGAAGGTCTTTATCTTGCATTTGTGAAGCAACAGTTAAGACATAACTTCCAGGGTTTTCATCAAATGGATTTAGAAGATTCCATATACAAAAAGCAAGAGAGGCAGACGGTCACTAGACTTCATCAGGTAATTCTAAAAATTACAAAGAGATAGCTTGGGTATTTGTAAAGTTTCACCATTGGGCATTGTAACCATAATTTTATCTACTTTAAGTGCCCAGCAAAGATTTTAATAGTCAGCATTTAGATGAAAGAACACAAAATATTGATGATATTAGATACAAACCAGGTAGGAGGCAAGGAGTTAAGGTGAATACAACAGGAAGCTTCTGAGCAGCTCTTCTACAAGAGAAAATACAATTCTTTTTTCCACATTTTATCCTTCAAAACTAATGCAATATTAAAAAGATAACTTCAATAAAACCAGAAAGAATTCACAACTAATAATGCAGAGTTTGTCCGAGGCCTGGTATGAATCCTGTCACTGCTAGTTGCAAACCTCTTATGCCTCCATGTATTCTTATTGCTTTTTAAAGCAATCTGGACTTGAAAGCAATCCAAAGCTACATTGTTATGTTGTAAATTGATGTACATCAGCGTTAAACCAGTCATTAGTGTGAAGGGAACCAGAAGAAGACAGGGAGGACATAAATTATTCAGCACACAGGGCCTCAGCACTCAGCATATTATTTTTCCATATGCTTCCCTTTTTAATATAAAAAATAAATGTGCACACATATACACACACCCACACTTACAGACGTTTTCTGTGAACCCTTCAGTTCTGAGCCTCTCTGAGATAATATCACGCAGATTTAATTCAAATGTTTAGTCCAATTATCTTCACAATGGCATTATAGTATCTTTTGTATGTGGTGAGTAGAGGGACAAATATGCTAAGTCTGGTGTTGGCTAAGAGGTACCCACGGTAAGGTCTCAAACTTGTCAGGTTTTGACCTGTTGTTTTTGTTAACATGATTTGTTTAAAATTAAATGCTTTTCACATTTTTAGCCATCATATATTATACTAAGACCCTATTTGCGTTTATACCTTTCATGCTTCTAATTAATTGTCATACATGCTGAAAAAAAACCTCAGCAACTTTACAGAGAAATTATTTCTGCAGCTGGTAACCATAAGAGAAAGATGCCTTAAAAGGGATGTCTTAAACCTAAGAGTGTACCAGAGAAGAAAAAAAAAAGCTCTTCTCTATTAAAGAATAGAAATCATCATTTTTTAAAATCCAATTTTCTTTTACAATTTTCCCTGTATTTAATGTACAAGCTGCACTGAGTGAAAACTTAATTTGAATCACGTAATGTCATTTTCAAATTTATAATCAATAATAAAAAAATGTTATCGTGTATTTCTGGTGCTACAATGGAACATTTATGAAGCTGAATCTGTCCACTCCCGTTTGCATGAAATATTTGTAGTCCTACCATGAGTCACAAACCTCAGAACCTAAATTTGAAACACATGCTTCCTAATAGCCTCTCTTTAATAATGTATCTGTGTTCCTAATCAATGTGAGTGAAATGTTTTCATAATTTAATAATAAAGTGGGTACATTCAGAATCTTGAACAGGTGAGGATAAATCATGTTTGCCTGTGAATAACAGCTTTTATCATTTACTCAGTGGGATCATAATGTATTCTTTCAATCTGCACCAAAGGTAGTAGCAGGAAGCTATTTTATAGATTTCTTGGTAATCTGAGCTGATGTTATACCTGTTACAGGACACTTCCAATAAAATAGAAACACAGCAGGATGAAAAAAGATACAAATGGTGTATTTATACCAGTCAATAAAAGCATGACTCTGTAGTAATAGAAAATTTGTTCATGAATTGTGAAGTACCAGTGGCTCAGTTGGTAAGGTATTAAAGTAATTCGTGTCCTGCCTTTGTAACTTTTTCTTACAATTGTACCTTTAATTTGCTGTCTCATTTTCATTGACAATAAGAAAAAGTAAGCCAGGTACATTCACGGGCCTTAGGATCAAAGCCGTTTTGTGGAATGAGTTTTTATTTTGTAGATTACTCCTTGTAAGAAGGAAGTCGAGCACACATGGACACATTAGCTCATTTCTAATGGCTCAAATTCATGTTTTAGGACTTCTATTTTAATGATGCAAGACGTATTTCGTTTGAGATGCAAAGTCTACTTAGCAACAACTCAGCACAGAATTGCTTCCAAAAATGTTAGCACTGTGAAGTGCTCTCTGCAGCTAATGCATGTCAGCAACACTTTTCTCCTCTCTGCTGAAACTGCAGATTCTGGGGGCACTGCCATTAGGCACAAAAGTTGCCATTTGGGCTCAGTTTCTCACAGGACAGAGTCAATAATTTGGAAAATAGTGTTACAGATATGGAAGTTAATATGGTGTGACCCTGGTCACACTACTGAAATTCAGAGTAATTTCAGAATGAGTAAAAATTATTCTGCTTTAAGGTTACTCTCACTAAGCTGTGATTCTCATCAAAGTGAGTCTTGAATTACTTTTAAACCAATAAATAAAAAATAAATACGTTGAAGAGAAGTAGGAGTAGCCATACAGCATCAGAAGTGTAATTTCTATGTCTGGCTGGAGGTGACTTTTATAGCTCAGTTATTGTCTAAATTTTGGTAAATAGAGTTGGTTTGGCACATTTAGGTGTCCAGTCTCCATTCTTTTAACTGTGTATTTTCTAAAGTATTTTAATGTCTAAAGGGATATTTCTCTATTGCTTTTGTTTTACCACATGTACATTTGTTAATTTTTCTTGGATAGGAAATTCTGATTTTTATAAACATTTAAACATTTATAAACTTTTAAAGCCTACAACTCTAAGCACATTCAGTCTGTAAGGGAATGTTCTTTCTACCATCTATGGGAAAAAATAAATCATGAGTGGTATAAATTTTGCATCTCATTTCCTCTTTAGTATATAAATCTTGTGCAAAGGAAATAGGGCCTCCATTATCTCTTAGAGATGAAACAGCTTCTAATATGGATAGTCTGCATTCCCTCTGTCATGTTCCTGGGGGATAAGTTAATAAATAATGAACTAAATGTCATATTTTGAAGTCTCTTAGTTCATGGTGATGCAGCTTTCTTACATGTTTATTAAATTTCAATCTTCATTAGACAAGGTTAGTGGAGAAATTAGGTCCCTCTTGTATTGATTTAGTAATGCAGAGCTATAATATAAATAAAAAGTAGATATATTTTTTGCACTTTTAATCATCAGTGAGTCTTTCCTTAATTCTGACTGTACCAGAATTAAACTTACACTTTTTATGACTGAATCAGATTAAATATCTGTCAAAATTTGACACCATCCATTGTGAAGGTTAAAAAGGGAAAAGGTTTGAATTTACATGCTGGATTTGAACTGATGATTTTGAGCAACTGGCAAACAAATCTGACAACCTGATCCTTATAAAAGTTCCTACTTAGCACAAATGTCCGAGACCTTGAGATCTGTTTGGATCCCAGACTCAGAATACAGAAGCAAAGAAAGATTGCTTAATAAAAATTATGATCTCAACATTAATAGTTGCAGCTGGAAAAGGTGAGAAATGAATCCCCAGCTGAGAGGCCATTTCATTATAATTACAAACACACAACTCTCACAGTAGAAACATGTACAATCACACACGAGGAACCTGTTAAACCTGTTAAGTACAATATATGTAGGAAATAGTTATAATTAATTCCATAATTTAAAAAGTAGATTTTGGAAAACCATATATTCAAAATGGCACCATAGTTGAGAAAACTATTTGGTAGAAAATAGCAAAAAAATTTGAAGGAAAAGAAAAGTAAAAAATACTACACAAATATAGTATTGTCAGTGGCAAGATACCTGACTAGTTAAGAGGAATTTGAAATTCCCTAAATTATTTCCTCTGGTAATAGATGGAAAATCATTATTCTGTTGGAAAAAGGTGGAATTAATATAGAAACTATAAGGAAGGTCATCTAAAAAGGGACAAAGTGAGTTAATTAGTGAAAGAACTATGGGATTGGAAAAGAGTTATAGATGGATCCCAGTGTTATTGGTGTGGTTGGATGCAAGTGTGGAAAAGGCTGTGAGGAGAATTATTTCTGCTATTCTTGCCACTTTCCATACTGTTTGGGCCTCTCTAGGAAACCAGAATGCAGCTCTGATGAGTGCTGTGTGAGGAACGTGCTTTCAGACAGGGACAGACAGCAGCAGGCTGCCAGGATGAGCACAGCAGCAGAGCAGCTCCTTGCAGAAGGACACAAAGAGAGTTTGGCTTGTTTAGCCTTGCAAAACACAGACGAAGACAGGATGTGATTGCTCTCTATAAACTTATCAGGTGGGTAAACACCAGGGAGAAAAACTGCTTAAACTAAAGAACAATGTTGGTCCAAGAACAAATAGTTATAAATTGCCCATGAATAAATTTAGGCTGGAAATTAGAAAAGTTTTCTAATCCTCTGGTGAGTAAGATTCTGAAACAGTCTTCCAGAAAGAATAATAAAGGAAATGGGGAATCTAGTAGGTTTTAAGAAGGGGCATTAAACAGTTTTTGAGAGGGATTATATGGTGTGGGTGCCTGTGATGAGCAGATTGGATTCAGTGGCCCAGTGGACTGTTTCCTATTTTATAAGCAGATATTCCAGTTAGACTGATTCCAATGCATTATATCCAACTCTTTACTCATGGGTGTCCTGTTTGAGTGGATAGTGATACAAATGGATGAGTCCTTCCTGACAGCCCTAAACCAGAACTAATCATTTACTTTTCTGGTGTATTTTATGTGAACCTGAAGGTAAAAGACATTAGAAAATGGAAACAAATGGAACATTTAAAGCAGATTGCTAGCTGGACAAAACAAATCACAAGGAGAACACAAAGAGACTTGATGCCCCCAAGAAAATGTGCATTTTACAAATACAAATAGTCAGCATTTAGACAAGGAAATATGAAGAAATAATGAGGCTCTTTGGTAAACATACTGACTGTGTTAGCTGGGTTAGCATGTGGGAAGCTTTTTGCAAATATGTTAAAGGTGACTTTTGAGGAGGAAAATGGGGTCATGGTATTTACATGAATTTGCTGTAAAGTTTGTATGGCAGTGAAAGTGGGAGAGCAGAAGAAAGTGGATGCATGGGAGCAGAGAAGATGAAGGTGTGGAGAGGTGATAGACAGGCAAGGCTGCAGGTGGTATGGAGCCATGAAATTGAAGGGAATGTTCCCACTGAATGCATGGGAATGCAGCAAACAAGAAAAAAACTAGTACCAAAATGACAAAAAATAGAAAGCAAAGTTTGTGATGCCATTTCAATTGGACACAAGCAAGCTAAAATTTCACATCTCAGAGAAAATAAAAGGTGCTGTGCAAAAGCAAACTAGAAAACTTCAGTGAAATTTGAGTCTGATAATGTGACTCTATCATGAAGTTATTACACACATCAGGAATTCAGTAATTCCAATAGGATTCTTAAATTGTCTATAAATGAACATTCCAGATGGTTGCAGATGCTCAATTACCTTCGACCCAGAGAGAGCCACCAGCTCTTCAAACACTTTGAATGGGCATTGTTAAAAATGCTCTCCCTAAAACTCAGGTCTAAAAGTTGTCTTTATCACAAGGTAGGACATCTCCTGGGTATTTTCTTCCTCCTTCACTTCTGATGGAAACCAATTCATGTCAGACCTAGCATTTAAGTTTTCACTGTATACAGTTATAACTTCAGAAAATTATTTCCTTTGAAAGATATGCTCTGTTTCTTGAGCATGGCCTTTATGTACTCAACCTACCCCTTTTTTCTCCCAAGTGATATTTAGCAATTATTGTTACTTAATTCCTGAATGAAAAATTATAGGGCCCTGCTCTGTAATTATCAGTGACCTTTCAGTGTAGAAAAATGCAGCCAATGGGATGCAATGGGACTGCCACAGGCAGGCCGAGTGTTTGGACAGATATCAGCAAGAATGCTGTCCCTCCCCCTGAGCTGCCCTTTGTTAGAGCCCAGTGCAGATGTAGGGCAGAGCTCTGAACAAACTTCTCTGATTGCTGCTTGTCATGAGGCACAATGAGGAGGTGACAGGCAGCAAGTAACAACTATCTATGAAAAAGTCTAGAAAAAAGCCTAGCCAAGCCCAAAGCACTAAAACCCCTGATGGAAGCTTCCCTTTCTACTGTTTCTGCATGTGATTCCACATGGGGGCATCTCTGCTGATTTGTGTTTGGTGCAATAAATAGATACAGCAGAGAATATCTTCTATGATAGTCACTGGGTGTTGCTATATGGGAACCACCTTTCCTAGAGCAAGGCTTGCCCTCTTTCTGCATAGAGGGAGCAGCACAGTAAAGAAAATTACTTTTTTGAAACAGGAACAGAGCTTTGAAACAGGAACAGAGTTGGCCCATGTGCTGCCACAAACATTATTCCTCAATTTATCCATTCAAATCTGTAAATAGGGCACTTTCCACGTATATCCATTGCTGTTCCAGTATTCTTCTGCTAAGATCCTAATACTTTACACATTCCTTTTATTACTCTTGCTTCTTTTTCTAATCTGATAGGAGCTAAACTTCAAAGGCAGCCCACTTTTCTAGCTTTGACAGGATTTTGCTCAGTCTATAGTTACACTAACCCACATATGTTTGGAAGAACCCATCATTCCCAGAGTTAGTGAAAGCCATTTCCTTAATGGTGTAAAATTGCCATGTATTTCTTGGTTACTCTGACTTTAACAGCTTTTCTTTCTGAATCATTTGCCCTGCTAGGTGCTACTTTCATAGAAAAACCTGTCACCATTATTAATGGACACTGTATTGCAGAACCACAGTTCCAAAGCACTACCTATAACTATCCACATGGTGTTTATGTGTAGGTAGATCCAGGGACATATGCAGGTAAGATTTCCATACCTATTTGACACTGGGGCATGCAAAAATGCCTTAAAATTGGACAGGATCAAGAAACTGTGAAGCATCTTCACAGAACCCATGTGTCAGAAGGGGTTATATATTTAAACTGTGGGAGCTGCTCAAACCACACCATTTAGGATGGGAAGTGAAGGCAACTTCTGTCTCAGTAGTAGGAATCTAATTATCTGTTTGGAAATCAGCCAAGATCCCGTATCTAATATAGATATTGTATTCCATATTAAATGATGCAGATTTTTAAGAACCACATGTCACCACTGCACTTCCTTATTAAAGTCATTTTCAGCAGCCTCTTGTCTTGTGATAACATAGTCATTACCTCAGGCTTGACACAGAGAATCAGTGAAGTCATCCACTGTGTTTTGTCTCACAGAGAGGATGCCGTGCACACACTCACCAAGCTGTGTATCCCACATATCCCACTAATCCTGGAAGATCTGAGGAGATAACTCCTGAGGTTGAGTGGCTGCGGGTGGTGGGATGCTATTGAGTGTAAATGAGAAGAGAAATGTGAGCGTCAGAATCTTTGCTGCGAATCACCACCACATCCAACTGGCATGATATATTAATTTATAATTAAATGTTGACTTTTATCCCCCTAAGGATATTTTGGCTTCTAGACCAGTACAGTTCATTAGTTAGTTGTTGTGTTTGATTCACTTGTCATGCCTTTGATCACTTTCCATACAAATGAGCATGACAGAGTGGATACCAAAAACCTTTGCGCTTCTTTGTAATTGCAGGCAGAACATTGCTAAGCAAGGAACAGCATTTTCTCAGCCTCAGGTTTTGTTTCTCATGACAATTCCTTTATTTCATTGAAACTGATGAAACTTGCTCAGAATCTATGTTTTGTATCATGATTTTTTTTGTATATCTTTTCCTGATCTACTATATCAGCAAGATAGCCAGTCTTATTTTCATCAGACTGTCTAGAGATTATTAAAATGAGTAATTCTTGCTACCTGAGATGAAAAACTGGAGTTTTAAAAAAATTTAGGTGAGATAACATCAATGCTACTTGTGCACTAAGTATATATGAACTCTAAATAATTGTATTTCTTTGCTTAAATATAGTGCATAATAGAATTCCTGTTCTGCATCAGCCCTCAAAGGATAATGGTGCTTCTATCTGTCAGAAAGCAAAGACACAGAAAACATGAAGTTTGTAAGAAGCCTGAATAGAATTTAAGTACTTTATTTCTAGTATAATTTCCTTTATCTTAGTTTCCAATTGGTTGAACTTTCTTACTAAAAACAGCAGGTGTCTAATTCTTTACAAGGTATTTTCTAACTTTTTATAGCCATTAAAAAAAAATGTTTAGCACAAAAAAAAACCCCAGAGCTGAAAGCACCTTTTAGGAACCTTGTCAACACTGATGATCAGCAGATGATATCAACTTGTTAAAATGCACCATCAACTTTAAAAAACATCTCTTGCATTTCTCACAGCTTTTGCTACGAATAGCACCTAAGACTCCTGTAACTGAAGGATTAATGTATTTTTTAAACCTGACTCTTTAATCTTTCAGTATTTCTCTGAGCATTTGTCAGAACTTTGTGCTTACACACCTTCATTAACTCACCTGTACAGTCACTTAGTTTGGATTCGTTTACTGCAACTTCAACCATCTCGAAGTTCCTATGGGGAGTAAATGAGCTTTCTGCAGGGACAGCTGATCCCTCGCTAGGACACAAGTCTGATACACACAGAATTATTTCCTTCTGAAGTTATCTCTCTCCACCGACTACAGAGAAAGCCGAGGCAATAACCTCTAAAGAAACACCAAATATTTTAGCAGCTAAAATGATGAGACAAATTTCTTTGCCTTCTGTTTTTTTTATGCAGTTGAGTTACAGGAAAGGGAAGGACAGGTGTCATTTTTTTTTTAACAGGGCATCATGACTATGCATCAAACAGCAGAGACAAAATTGAAAACTACTTTGGCTCATATTTTTAAATTAACAGTAATGGAAATTGTGTCCCCCCTATATTCGTGCATATCACTGGAAACTCTCCCTATAACTGTATTTCTGTATCTTAGCTACAACTGCCCTGCTGCAGAGCTAAGAGGCAATCGAGGTATTTGTCCCCTAATAACTTTTGGTGTAATTTGATATAACAACTAAGCTGGGATTGTTCCCCTTTCCCCATGCATTCATAGAGTCACAGAATCATAGATTCATTTAGGTTAGAAAAGACCTCCAAGATCATCAAGTCCAACCTCTGACTGAACACCACCACATCTACTAAACTATAACACTAAATTCCATATCAAGTTGCTTCTGGAATACTTTAAGGGATGGTGACTCCATCATTTCTCAAGGCAGCCCTTTCCAGTGTTTGGCAACCCTTTCAGTGAATACCTTTTTTCTGATGTCCAACCTGAACCTCCCCTGGTGCAGCTTGAGACTATTTTCTCTTGTCCCATCATTAGTAAATTCCCTAACTCTTCATTGACTAAAGCTTGTATTGTGTGGGGATTCAATGCCAAACTTTGTTTTCAAGATCAGTTTTGTTTAAAATTCACCCACTGACCTTGCTCACCAGGTCAGTGATGGGAATATACTGGTTGGGTTGTCAATGGGGGGAAGAGATGGACTGTCCCCATTTGCAGCCCTCAGAATTTCTAGATAAATGGCAAATCACACCTAAACAACACTGCATGGTTTGGGACTCTTATGCAGGATGCAAATAGAAATGTAAGCACAAATACAATATTCAGATAATCATTCTTTGGTTTACATTTTAGGAGAAATTTAATATTTTATATTTATTTATTCTTATCCTCTATTATTCAGAAGTGGGTATTGATGAAGTTTTAACCCCCCTGAAAATAAATTCTTCACTCTGGACTCATAACTGGATGATGCCAATATCATAACAGGCTGCTGTTCCTCTTTGGGCTTTACAACTCCATTGAGTTTGGGATGAAAAGCCCAATCTTTCTCATCCGTGCTGGAGGGACAGAGGGAGGTAACATAATCAAATTATGGTCAGGAAATTTATCAAAAGTACATTGCTCCTGAAAATTTTAGTCAAACATACAAAACATTGCGTTTCAAAATATGTTTCTGCAGTGCTTTGAAGTTATCTTTTGCTACTTCGACAGGATTTTATATCATTTATGATCTATCTTGTTCATACATTAGTTTTTATGGCCTCTGTTCATTTCACATTGATTTTTTCCCTGACTTATTAAGGTCTCAGTCTCAGACCTTAGGCACTCTGCAAATGTAAATTGCAGTACAGAAAATAAAAATGCCAAAATCAGGCTGTGCCTGCCAAGTCATAACTCAACAATATCTACCATCTATGAAAATAAAATACATAAATACTTCTTAATATCTACATTAGCTTTCTGGAGCATAATCTGTAAATGCTGTAACCACTCCCTCCTCTGATGCATGAAGTCACTTAATCCAGATGCTAGAAATATATTTTTTTAATGAGCATTAGTATTAAAGTTCTGATCAAAGTGAATCTTCAAAGCTTCCTCATGTCTAAGCATTTTCAGGATCCTGGGTGATCTGCATATAGGCTTGCCACCGTATTTCAGACTGTTTGGGTGCTAAACTTCATGTTGAATATATAAACAAGACTGGATTGCAGCAAGTGTGCTGTGCAAACACTACAGTGTGAAGTTCTTTCTCTCCCTGGCTGCACAATACCAGGGAAATTCTGGAAGATTTTCATAAAATCATCAGTAATTATTAGAGGAAAAACTGAAGGTGGAAGAATGTAAAAATGTATCTGACTAGTTTTGATGCAAAAGTGTCTACAACTTATGAATAAATTGGTCTAAAATCACTTTTAAGTCTGTATCCATTTTCAGCAGGCCTGTAGCCAATTTTCATTATGGGTTGTACAGCACTCTCAGATAAAATTCACACCATGCTGTCCTTCTATCTTATGGATATGCAGGTAAATATATCATTTATGATGTGCTTCTTCCTATTCATTTGGAAGATGGAGGAATATTTTGCACCACATTCCACTGGGATATGTAGAAAACATTGATATCCTGGTAGGCATGAGCCATTGAGAGTTTAATTTGCACAGCAAATAAGAAGTATAATGTACATGAATTATAATGCAAAATGGCTGTTTAATTCAAGAGACATCCAAGGATTTAGATGGTTGCAGATATATACAATATGTATGAGGAATATAAGTATATCCATATTTTGAGCAGGAGGACCTGACATCTACAGGGATTTCAGTATTACAAAAAGGTAACACTAGGTTTCTTAGCATCTCCTGCAAGTACAAATCCATCTTGATGTTCAAGACATCATTTCAGTTTACTTTAAAATTCAGGAATTCAATTCATATAATAAATGAGTACTTTTGTCCATAGAAAACAAAGTCACTGAGTGTTTCAATGGACAGCAAACAGGAGGAAAACAAGATGAAAAATCATTGGGTATAATCTAAGCAAAAGCTGATGAAAACAGGACAATCTGTCCTCTCATCTTCTTCATCTCTTCCACGTGGATTCAGCCTAAGAGACTGGATGGGAAAAGGAAAACATGCCCAGCTCAGGAGATAGGTAGGTAAGAGCTTTAAATTGAAAGATGGCAGATTTTAATGAGATATTAGAAATAAATTCTTCCCTGTGAGGGTGGGGAGGCCCTGGCACAGGTTTCCCAGAGAACCTGTGGATGTCCCTGGATCCCTGGAAGTGTTCCAGGCCAGGCTGGAGGGGCTCTGAGCCACCTGGGACAGTGGAAGGTGTCCCTGCCCATGGCAGGGGGATGGAACAGGATGATCTTTAAGCTCAGTTCTAACCCAAACCGGTTTATGATTCTGTGATTATGAGATGCTCTCTGCACAGAAACATCCTCTCCCAAATTTGACAACAATTTCCATGGAACTGAAGGCTCCACATTACTAACTTCCAGGGGGATGGCTTTGCAGCCACATTAAAGGAAATCCATTTGCATTGGATGAATTTGCCACACAACTCATATGCCTTTTCCCCCTTTGCCATGCTGGGGTGGGGACCTTCTGCTCACTCTTCCCTGAGGAGCAGTGCAGCTGGGAAGACAGAAATACCAGGATGATTTTCTCTGTAGGTGTAGGTGTGGCTCCTGCTCACACTCTCCTGCAGGCATCTGGTGAGTCCAGAGGCTGACACAGCCAACTTCCTTTTCATCCCAGCCTTGATTTCTGCAGTTCCTTTCACTTTTGTTTGTTTGCTGACAAAGTTTTTGTCCCACAAAAGGCAGCACATTTCTTCATTGCTATTTCTTCCCTACCTGGGAAAATCAAGCTGCAGAGTCATGCTTCCAAAACTCCAGGATGAAAAAGCCTTTCACTGCATGAGGAAGAGTTAAAGGTGCTATTTCTGTCATGGCTGGGCAAGGAATTGAGACATCTATAACGATTGTTTTTCTAGAAACTGTATTTAAGTGCAGACAATGCACCAATTAATGCAAGACAAACAAACCAATTAAGCTACTGTTAAAGTGGGAGATGGGACAGTTCATAGAATAATAGAATCCCAGAATGTGTTTTGTTGAAAGAGACCTCAGACTATCTATTCAGCCTTCCAGATTGTTCCAAGCTCCATCCAACCTGGTCTTGAACACTTCCAGTGGAATAGTTGGACATTAATCTGTTAAGGGCACACTGCTGGATCTGAATTTTAAGCCTTTTGTAGTTTCTCAGAGAGAAAAAGAGAAAATTTCATAAATAACCCACTTCATCTGAAAACTGACATATTTCACTTGATAATGATGTAAAATAAAACTTCTATTCAGAAGGACTGAGGCAGGCCTAGGACAATCTCAAACATAGACAACTATTAAAATATTAATTATATGCTTGCTTGTAGTTGATATAATTTATATGTGTTAATTGACAAGAAAATAACTGGGAAGTTGAAAATACTCTATATTCAACCAGTAAATACTCAGTAACTGCTTAGAGACAAAAATATGCATATATATACATCTATATATATATATATACACATATGTATATATACACACAGATAAGTATATCTCAGAGCTGCTATTTCTCGGCTTTGGCCAATGTTTTTGTGCCAATATTTTGAAACTAAACCCATGCCTCATAAAGATTTTTTTCTTTTCCTTTTAAGCACACATATTAGATCATCTGCTTGTCATTCAGGACTTTTTGATGGCTGAAAAAGGAACTGTCCCATCTTAGGACAACAAAGGATTACATAGAAATTGGATGTGTAGATAAATTAATGGACGTTTTCTGGGACTGTGAGGGTCCTGTCACAGCAAGAGACAGGTGAGAGCAGCTGAGAAACTGCTCCAAATGACACAAGAGGATGAAGAGACCAAAGAATTTGACAAGTGGAAAAACATTTTTGTGTCCCTTTTTGCAGTCATGCACTGTTGAAAAGCAAGCAGATGCTTTGCATCAAATGATTTTAAAATAAAAGCTCCTTTGTAAGATCTTGCAACTTAATATGTGCCCCTAACTGCAGGAAGGACCAGGCAGTGCATTTAGTTATGATACCGAAATACAGCTGCTTGTTGAAATTTTATTTGTTACTTTAAAAATTTAAAACCTGTTACTTTCTGTGGAAAAATTCCACATGCAGATGGTAGACTGAGTCCTACAACAGAAGGACTCAGACATCTTCATCCTATATTGTACTTCTTCACACCAGCCTGAGGTGGGTAAGGGGTGAAAGCAATGATAGCATGTACTCAAACATCTACGTATTTCTTCAATTACTTCATTTTTGCTTAGTAGTCTTATCTATATGTGATCTGTTCTCAAATGAACGCAACTGGAAAGACTTGGTAAATCAAATTTTAAGTTGATCTGACTGCAAATTTTCAGTTAAAAGAATTCAAATTGGATGACTGGATCTAACCACTGCACAAAAATTTGGCTAAAATCTCAAGGAAAAAGTTATATTTGTTTAGTAATATTTTTAATAAAAACATGCTTTGTCTGAAATATTTCATGGATTTTGAGTATCTTCAAAAAATCCACATTTTGCTGACAGTGTAACCTGTATGCCACAAGACCTTGGGATGTAAGTTATGTATACAGATATTAGCCTTTAGTATTTTCTTTATGTAACATATGAAAAATTGGCAAAGATCTTGGACCTGGAAGAATCTTTGAACTAGAATTATAGTTCTATCACAGAAAAATTTTGGGTAGTGCAAGGTGGTGCAGATTTATGCCCAGTGTCCTGCCAAGGCTTTGGAAGGTCTTCTACACAGACAGGAACACAGGCACACACAGAACACCTCAAAACTGAGATAGACCCATGATTCAAATATGCCTCTTGCCAAACAGATGAAATCCATGCACTTCAACTATGACTATTTTGGCTGTCAGTTAAAAATGTTGCTTAAATCACTTATGCTCTTTGAAACAAGGTAGGAAGCAAAATCCGTCTTTGTGGTGTGGCTATTCCAAAGGCAAAAACAATTTGCTTTTCAGAAGCATTTTTCAAAACCCCAAGGATAAGTCTTCTCTGGCAAAGAGTTATCTGCAGACAAAGAGGGGGTGGACTCCATCAGAGACAGAAAAATTCACACCTACTCTTGAGGTGGAGGAGGATTTCTTAAGATGGGGCTCCCAAGAGCCCCCTCTAGCACTCCATCATATGAGCACTTTGAAGATCTGTGATGGAGAGCTGGAGCCATATTCTTCAAAGGGTAATGACTAGATATTTTGTTGTTATTAGACAACTTCAGCAAATAAAGGGAAAGACAGTTAAATAATTTTCCTGTATTTCATGGAAGAGTTTTAAACAAGAGGCTCCACTGACTTCACAATGGGGTCTGAGTGTTTGAAATCTACCACTTGAAGGAGAGGAAGTTCTATTACCTCCTGAAAATAAGAGCAGCAGTGACCCTAATATTCTGGAAAAAGTTGAGTGCTCAGTAATACACTGCACCAAAAAGAAAAAAAAACAACTGTTAGGCAGGAAGCCTTCAGCTGTTTTATTTGAATGTGAACATTTATGTATAAAGCTGCCCTTATGCTTGACAAAACATAAATCTGTGAGACTATTTATTGTATTTATGATGGTAAGGTTACTCCAGAGAGTTGCTAATACCAAAGGTGAGCAGAAATACACCAGTTGACCAAAACAAAGATTGCACTCTCCATATGCCTCGTCTCATTTACATCTCCAGATTCTCTTGGCTGCAAAAAGTTCCTGATAATTGACAAAGTGCCCACACACATTTAGAGCTGGGTGCTGAGATGTTGTTTCAAACCGTTTTCTTCAAGTCTGAGCTACCAGATCACATCTTTGTGTGGAAAACAACTCGGAATCTAGATTCATTTGCTCTTCTCTTTAGACTGTGATATTTTTGAAATGGGGCAAACTGCTAAAACTCCGGTTGAGTGCATTCAACTTATTTTGCACAGAACCCACTGACAGGTGTCAGGTGAAAATGTATCCTGTTCATTATCAAGCCAAGGTTTTAATCAGTTGTCTCAGGGTGAAAGGCTTTGCTACAGCCAGTGTTAATCTGTCTTCCACTGCAGTATTTGGTCTGTTGTACAAACCTGGGATTTTCCTGGAGGGTTTTGTGCACCCAGATGGATTACAGTGCTTGACACAATGCCTTCAAAAAATGACATGCTCTTAAAATAACATGCTTTCACAGTTTTTTTTGATCTTCAATCTGAAACCAGAAGAAAGGATTTTTCATTTGCTTTAAACAAGCAATATGAGTCAGCATGTGAGATTACATGGGAGACTTGGAGAACTCTGGTTAGAGAGAGTTCTGCAGAAGAATGCCCACAAATCCCAAAGCATGGTTAAATGGTATGGTATAGGACTCAAAATAAAGAATTGAAGCATCTTGCCCAGTGTGATTCCATAAGTTTGCTTTTCTGTATCACTGTAGATTGCTCTCCATTAAACCAATATGAATGGGATATAA
The DNA here is from genome assembly GCA_037013685.1 of Acridotheres tristis. Lineage (NCBI taxonomy): Eukaryota > Metazoa > Chordata > Aves > Passeriformes > Sturnidae > Acridotheres > Acridotheres tristis. Next base: position 5,138,592 of record CM072885.1, read on the forward strand.
GGGTACTAGAAAGTGTCCAAAGAAAGGCCATGAAGGTGGTGAAGGGCCTTGAGGAGAAGTCATAGGAAGAGGGGCTGAGGCCCCTTGGTGTGTTCAGCCTGTAGGAGGCTGTGGATAGACCCCAGTGCAGTTATAAAACTTCCTTGTGAGGGGAAGAGGAGGGGCAGGCAGTGACCTCTGCTCTGTGGTGACTGTGGAAAGGGCACAAGGGAATGGCCTGGAACTGTGTCAGGGGAGGTTTAGGTTGGATATCAGGAGAAGATTCTTCACCCAGAGGGTGGCTGACTCTGGGACAGGGACCCAGGGAAGTGGTCACAGCACTGAGCCTGACAGAGTTCAAGAAACATTTGAACACTCACAGGCACAAGGTGTGACTCTTGGGGCTGTCCTGTGCAGGGCCAGGAGTTGGACTGATGATCCTTGTGGATCATTTCCAACTCAGGTTATTCTATGCATCTATGAAATCACAGTGTCATCGCTGTCATCTCCATCAGCATATATGATAAATAAGTCTTTGTCTTTCTTGTGTTTAACTTTGACTCTTCAGATACATCTGGTTAATTAAATCATCAGTTTTTAACCAGGTATAAATTTGTATTCTAGCACTCTATTAATAAAAAGTATTGCGTCTATGTTAATGGGAGAATATAAATGCTAACATAAGGAAGCCAATGTGACTTCAACATCCTGTGTGATAGGGTGTGAGAAAAATGCCAAAAGCAATGATAAAAAGGAACAATGCATCTGAAAAGTTACAAGCATTTCAGATGTAAACATGCTGCTAATCCTGTAGCATACTGTGCCTCAGGGCAAGACTTAACCCTGCTTATTGAGGACTAATATTTAAAACACATAGGAATACAGAGGGATGAAAACTATTTTCCCTTTCAAATAAGTCCAGAATTAAGTAAACTGAGAGAAAAATGTTCTGCTCTCAAAGGCATCACTTTTACATGGAAAAAAAGAGAGATGCTTTACCCAAAGCTGCTAGCATGTGGCAACTAATTTGAGAGGAATTTATGAAGGGCAGGGCTGTTCATCCATCTCCATACAAGTTAGCAACCTGACATATTCAGTGTGAAAATCGCTGGCTGCCTTATCTCCTCTGGGATTTTTACTTTGTTTTAAGTACCCTAAAGTAAAAACAGCTTTTCACCCCTAATATTAAAATAATGAAAGTCACTTCTTTTCATTGTGGAGAAAGGTTTTATTATCTTCATTCTGACAAAAATCTTGTGACAAAATCCTTTTTTTTCAGAGAAATTGTGAAAAGAAATGTGTGATTTATTCTAGAATTTGTAGATTGCTCTTGATAGAAACAGGTATTGCATATATATCAGCTGTTACTCTTTCCTCTAGAGGGAAAAATACTCCACATTTCTTTAGAAAACTTCTATTTAATGGGCAGGGAGAGAGAGAGAGAAGCAAAAAGACAGAAAAAACAGAAAGACACTGAATGAAAAAGGAAAAGAAAAAGAAACTTCAGGGTGCAATGATCTTGTGTATTTGAAAATTCAGTAGCGAGAATAAAGTTTCAAAAACCACATCTAGAGAAATATTTCCCCCAGTACATGTGTTATTAATCCATTCAAATGTGATGTGAAAAGATTTGAAAATCTTAGAAGAGAACTTACAATGTTAGTCCAGATGGTGAATGAAGCATAGTCATGCCTGTTTCGCTTAATAACAACCCACTTAGAGTGAAAAATACAGTCACACAGCAAAAGCTTTCATAAATAAGTAAAGAGATTTTCACCTCTAAAGTATATTCTGAAATTGATCCTTACAAAATCCCTTGAAGAGAATTTGTGTATAGAAAATGAAGAGAAAAAAAGAGACATTTTTTGTTGTGACGTTGTTGTTGTACCCGAGTCAGAGAGAGTGGGACAGTCAAGAGAGTAAAAGGGCTCTTGTCACCCATTCTTGACACTTGACCCGTGGGTAAAAGTGATCTGCTGCAGTCAAGTGTGTTCACAACATGGAGATAACATCTCTGTTGGCAAATCTGTCTCAGACCTCTTCTTGGGCCACTACACTGTACTAATTGTTTTCTCTGACTGTTTTTAATGTGGATTCCCTTTTCAAAATTGAAACAAGATGTGACTTCCTGTGTATTGTTATTCCCTTTCTTTGCATTCTTCAGAAAACATATGTGTCTTTTTTAGCTAATTGCATGATAGACTTCAGTGGGTTTCGTAGTGATTTATAAAGTATTTGTAAAATGTCTTTGTAAAACCTGAACTGAGATTCCAGTGTGAAGTTTCAGACTAACCCCAAAATCACTAAACTCTGCCTTAACAGATCAAAATGTAGTCAGTTTTTAAACACTTTGGGGAAAGGCCCTACACCAGTACAGATGGTAAAGCATTCAACTAGCTCTAGAGCCTGTAAAAATAATTCCTTTTTATTACTTAGCTGTTTCACAAGTAACATGAAAATAGGTCTGTTTCTTGATGATTATATTAAGGATAATTGGGAGAAAGTAATAGGCTATCTTCTCATTATTGTCTATGAATTGATGTTCCTCAATTATATTTTTATGTGCATGTCCTGGTTGGTTTTGGGGTTTTTTTGATTTTCGGTTTGGTTTTTTTTTTTTTTTCCAAGGGAGCAATTTTGTTTCCAAGTGTCTTTTCCAGAGGAAATGAACACATATCGTGCTTTTAGACCAAGAACTGTAGCACAATTAATCTCTGCCCTGTCCTTTCCTAGCAACCCAAAGTAGGAAATATATGCAGCCAAAGTGTAAAGCTAAACAGCTAGCAGGTTTCTATATTTACAAGAATCAAAGCAGTTAAATGACTCAGCTGCCTCCTAATGTGGGCTATATTTGAATTTGGGGAGAGTGGGGGAAGAATGGAACATTATTGCTTTAACAAGGTTTACTGCTAAACTGAACATATGTTGCTCATAATGTCACTTTCTAAATCAATGAAATTATCGTTATAGAACATGTCGACAAATTAGACATGTAAAGTGCAAGCTGTATGTGGGAAAGATGTAATTTGGCTCTATAAAAAGAAATTAAACAATAAAATATCAATGACAGATGTAGTTAGCTAAAGGTTTTGAGGTTTAAATACCAATTTGTGAAAAAAAATTATGTAGACCCAATCAGGGTACAAGATAAAAATACCAGCCTTCATGCAACAAGATGATTAAGTATTTGGACCAGATGTTCAGAGACCTTAGATGTGCCCTTTATTTAACTGGCAAGCATACTGGCAAGTCCTTAAATTTGTAAAATCCAAGTAATGAAGGTTAGCTCAGATGGAAGTAATAAAACAATCAAATATCAAGAGTCATTCATGTCTGTGCACTATACATCATGCAACAGTTCTGAACTCCACATTTTAATATACCAGCACACGTTTTAAAGGAATGGGCTTTTCCCATTATTTTTTAAAGAAACTTACTGGAGTACTTCTTTCCCATTTAAAGTTCTCAAAGCAAATGCAGGAATTGAATGCATTCGATATGTTTTAGATCCTTTTCCCACAGGTTTGCAGATTTTATTACTCGAGTCTCAGCTAAAATTCTGTGTCATAATTCCTGGGTTATGGCTTTGTCTCGCAGCTGCTCTGTGGTTGTGGGCAAGGTGTTTAAGACTAAACAATAAAATGTGTGTATGATCAAAGAAGAATGTCTTGCAGGTTAAAAGATGACTTCTGTTTTAGACCCTTTTAACAACTTTGTGGGGTGATCAATCTCTCTGTGGCTCATCTCCTCCTATTCATAAGCAGCAGGGTGACATAACCCAATCTTTCAGCTCGTTTTTCCTCTTGGGCAGAGTCGCATTCCCAGCCACATCAGAGCTACTGTGCACAACTGTGTTGTGGCAGACCAAGGCTGTTATCTGCCATCTCAAACCTTGGGGTCCTGGCCAGGCCATGCTGTGCCACAAACTCTCCTTTCTGCAGAACCCAGGGCAGCAGCTGTGGGCAGGAGTTTCCATACAAATTTAGGTCTTGCCAGTGTGCGAAATGGGGACGTATCTCAAGCTCAGAAATGCTGAAATGCCTTTCATGCAGCCACTCTGCTTGGACAGTGACTAGCAGAGATGGCCCTGATCTTGTTTAAGCCTTCAAGACATTGCCATAATATAATCAACAGCAATTCTGAGGGCATAAATAAAAGATAACATTCATGAGGTTTTCAGAGGGATGACATAGTGTGCATAAAACATTTGAATACCACAGACAGAGCAGATGAAAGGGGATTGAGCTCTAAAGAAGAAATCATTCCTTGATGGGCTGATGTAGCTTGGCAGCAGAAGATGGGTTTCATCTGATCAGTGTAGGCATCTACAGTTTATAGAAAGCATCTCACCTGTTCACCACACTCCTTGCCACTCTTATAGAAAATAAAGAAAAATATGCTCCTCAGCCACAGTTTAACTCTTCTAAAAATAAATCTTTGAAATAGATTCATTTTAGCTACAGCCTAAAAATACCTGTTCTTCACCATTAGCTCTGGAGAGAAGCCATAGTGATAGCTCAGATGTGGACATCTGCTACATAAATATGAAAAGGCAAATGAAATGTACACCAACTACAGTGACCATCAACTGGTAGCTCTTCAGTGTGCCTTGATACTGTAACCCAACCTCAAGGAACATTAGAGTCAGTTAAAAAGTTAACTAAAATGAATGTGTGAAGAATACTAACATGAAAATTTCCCATTTTTTATGAGAAACTTGATTTTATGTTCCCCACAATTTAAGATAATGGATGCGTCCATATGAGTAGGAGAATATGCTCTTGTGTATTCTGTTATTCTTGCATAACATTCTCTGAAATATGGCTTTCAGCACTTCTGTTACCATGGTGCAAAACACTTGTAAACCTGCGACAGGCATCAGAATTTGGTTAATTAATCTCTACAAAATGCTTTGAGTTTCACTGGGTGGAAGACACTCAGCATTAGTTTCTTGGCCCTTCTCTCATGAGGAGCAGCACCTTCCTGCACCTGCCTTGTATCAAAGGAAAGTGAGGCCAGCAGGACCAGGGCAGTGATTGGGTTCCTGTCCTCAGTCTTGAGGAGCCACACCTTGAATCCCACGTTCAGTTCTGGCCCCTCACTCTGAGACATTGAGGGGCAATGGAGCTGGGGAAGGGCTGGAGCACAAGTCTGATGAGGAGCAGGTGATGGAGCTGGGGGGCTCAGCCTGGAGAAAAGGAGGCTCAGGGGGGACCCTGTTACCCTCTAGAGCTCCCAGAATGGGGGTTCAGCCAGGTGGGGACCGAGCTCTGTGCTCCAGCAGCAAGAAGCACAAGAAGAAATGCCCTCAAACTGTGCCAGGGGAAGGTTTAAATTGAATATTAGGACAAATTTCTTTGCCACAAAGGTTGCCAAGCCCTGGCACAAGCTGCCCAGTCAAGTGGTGGCATCATCATACCTGAAGACCTTTATAAGGCATGTAGATGTGGCACTTGGCTGTGGTTTAGTGGTGGGCTTGGCAGAGGTGCATCAAAGGTTGGACTTCGTGTTCTTAGAGGTCTTTTCTAACTTTAACAATCTAAAGATTCCAAAGATGAGTAAACCTGTGTGGAAATCATTGTTTGCCTGGAGGCAGAAAAACCAGTGTAAAAAAAAAAAAATCAAAATTATTTTTCATTCCTTTTTTTTCCCCATTGCCCTTTAAAGGGCAGAACTCAGCCCCATTCAAATGATAACCCTCCATGTACCAACTACTCTAAGTGTAAACACTTACTCACCAAGCAGGAAGCAGCTTTGAGTATTCAGAAACATTTAAACAAAGTGAAATACCTTCTTTTAAGTGATTACCTGAGAACAGAAGAGAGATGAGACTTGTAGGAAGAAGTAATGTCTTTTCTGAAACAAACTAATAGAAGTGAAAAGAAACAGACAAGCTTTAAGGGGCATTTGTTCCAGAAAGATTGTTTTTTTCCGACACTATCAGTTATTCTAATAAAAGATGTTACCTCTCCCTATAAACCTTGCCTCTCACCTCTTAATGTTACTTACACTGATACTTCTTTTTATTTCTGTTTCCAAAGGTATATGGATTTAGAAAGAGTCCATATCCATCTTCTGCAGTTTCCTAGTGCTTAAAACACTCTGCCTGCAGAATTTATACTGTATATGGAGTGCTGTCTGAGTTGCACTTACATAACAGTGCTTGACTGAATGTCTTGTTTTCCACATGCAAGTCCAACAGGCTGGAAATCAGGACTGCTGAGAAACATCTACTTTCTGAAAATCATTAGTCTTTTTCCCCATCTAATTAATTTTTTGAACCACTAGAGAGTCGCAGTAGAGGTGACAAGTTTTCTGAGTCTGAATCACTCTCTGATTTAACCTGAGCTTGCCTAGAGGTCCCTGCTTACTTCTAGCTGGGGTATTTGTGAGTTTGACATAACTTCATGCCTGGAATCATGCTGGAGTTATATTTAATTGCTTTTGGTCTTCTCTGGACATAATTAGGATGTTCACTTTTTCTCTTAGATGTCGCAAAAGAAAAGATGTTTTGGGCATTTACCTTGAACTTTCCCATTGTTCAATTTATCTGCACAAATAGAAAATTATCTGCAGTTCTTTGGACTATGGCAAAATTTCCTTGTTTACTGAACTGATATAGCATCCCTCCTGTCACCCAGCTTAGACTACTTTTTGTACTTATTAATTGAGGTTAAAAACTTCTGCAAGGGCCATGACTCCCATTCTGACAGCTCCCCTACAGAAAGATTCTGCTTAGCAGGGAAATACCCACAAAATTGACAGAGTCTGATCATCCTAATTTAGAGAAAATGTAAATTGAGAAGTTATCCCCTGGTGGAACAACACTACAGGCATAAGCAATGCAGGAGGTTCCTGGATTGCACTGATGATAAAATCTTTCTAGAAACTGAGTTCTGATAGACCTCATAAGCACCAAAAATTAGGGGCTTGTTGGGCATCTGAAAGTCAAAGGCAGCCTTGGCTGGAGTTCAGGAACCTGGGAGCAGAAAGGAGGATGAAAAGCAAGCTCACAGTGGATTTTGTGAGAACAGACTTCAGCATCCTCAGAGTCTGCTCAAAAAAGTCTCAGGAGATGAGGCCTTGGAGGAAGGAGGGCCCAAGAAATCTGTTTCATATTGAAGGATTGCTTCATCCAAGTTAAAGAGGGTTCCATGCCATCAAATATAAAAGCAGACAAAAATGCCAGGAGCCCTGCATGTATGAACAAGCTGTTCCTGGACACACTCAAAGACAAAAAGGAAGCAAATAAAGGGTGGAACCAAGTGCCTCCTGACCTTCAGAGGTCCCTTCCAACTTCAAGCATTCTTTGTTTCTATATCTGCTATAATGCCATCCAATTAGAAACAAAATATATTTTTCAAGATGTATAAAATACCAGACATCACATTTGGTTCAGTGAAACACTGAACATGGGAGTCTGGGTGCTGTTCTGGTATTGTATCTCATTTTTATCGCCAGGCACTGGCCACTGGCAGTTTTTCCTTTAGTTTATTTGGCCAAAGAAGTCCAGTAACTAGCACCAATTTTTAATTGCATTTTCATGGCAATTTTTCACCATCAGAGAATTAGTTTTGTAGCTGTTTATAGGCATAAGTGACAGAATAAAAACTTTGTCTTATTTCACCGAGGGCATATGAGGGTGTTTGAGAAGGACTACAGCATCCAAGTGTTCATTAATGTAATTTTCTACAGCTATAAGACATTTAGAATAATTCCTGGTGGAGTTTAATTAGAGCAGTTACAATTTTTTTCAGACTCTCTTTTGATGGAAAGCTCCTTCCTGTGAAATAGAATGTCCCTATTAGGTAAAATTTGCATGTTTGGGCTGGGGGAAAAAAAATCAGACAATGGATTTTTAAGCTTTGCAATCATAACCTTGAAAATATAGAAACCTTTCAAAAATATTTATTAATACTTCACAAATAATAATTGCTATTATATTTTTTCCCTCAAGGCAGGATAAATTGTTTTCAGACGAGCACTCTTTGTGCTGTGCACTGTGCATAACAGGTTATATCTGCCCTTTCTCCCATAAGCAACACAAACAAATGTAAATTTTTGGCGTGAATCCAGACAGCTGGCCTCCGTGGGACATCTTCCTTGGTCATGCCTTTGACTCCAAACACTGCAGACAAAAGGCAGCGGTGAATAAGTCACCCTTTTCACACTGGGCTCCAATTACATCTGCTGCCTTTTGTGAGAGGGAGTTTGGATTCCACAGTCCTTGGGCAGCTGTTGGGTTTGCAGCCATGCCTGAGTCAGAATTCTCATGAATAGGAAGTACTTGAACTGCGTGGTGGTTCCCATATCCCACAACCATGGGAACTGTGAGAAAGCTCACACTGATTGATTAGAGTCTCTGAGTCACCTAACTTCTGTCAAGGAAAGCCAAAATAAGCTGCTTCCACACCGGAGATTTCTCTATGGTGTTTTAATAACATATCTGTGCCCAAAGAAAACCAAGAAATTGTAACCCTGCTCTCATCTGATATTAATAAAATTAATTTGCCTTAGAGTAATAATGACATGTTTCTCAAAGGAACTTATTTTATTTCTTCTTTTGAGTATTGTATCTTCTGCATATTCCGCTGATTGTATTTATTAATGCTACACTATTTTGAAATCTGAAATTAAAAGGTTTTCAAGCATAAAACATGAAAAATCTGATAATAGCTTCTTGGTCCATTTTTCTCTCCTTCAGCCTTAGTCCCATGAAACCAGAATGGTAGGAGCTATTAACTCCCTGTTATTTACTGGTTATCTGCAGGCTTCATCCTTCATGTGATATCTTTATATATGAAGTGCTTTCTATGGAAACAATTAAGATACTACAGGCAGAAGATTCTGATACTGCCTGAGCAGTTTCAAAGCATGTGATCTCCAAGGAAACAGAGATCCTGTTACCAGTCCCCTTCCTACAGGAGTTGCCAATGGCACAGGATGATGGGAGTTGTGTTGTTGGCTCCAGTAGGACTGTTCCTAAGGTGTGAAGTTCCTTATGTGGAATATGCCTGGCTGGGTAATTTTAAAAACAAATTAAACCAAATTAAACGCAAACTAAAAACAAATTAAATTTACCTCAATGACATCCTACCCAGGCTTTGGAGATTCTCTTGTTTTCTTTTGGAGAAGACTGTCTGGAAAAAAAATAAAACTTTGCGGCAAAAGTTCAACATTCAGTGAAAAAAACCCAAACCCTGTGGACTCTAAATGTGATTTGCCCAGGGATTGTAGGGGTCACTCTGTTTTATTTACCTCCAAAATTTGGACCCTTTTTCATTCTAAAGGAATATCAGAGCTTCTCTGGAGGCATAAGACACAACACATTTCAGCACACTTTTACTGCAACAAGGAGGAAGGCATGAAAGAAATGATGATATTTACAGCTCTCTGTATTACCCCATGCCCAGCCTTCACACTCAAATATGTGACTTGTTTATATTTTTGCCAGAGTACATGGAAGCTTTGCTGCTGCTGTTCCAGGGCTTTTCACTGGTGAGGTCTGGGACAGCACAAAGACTTGCAGGCACATCCCCAAGGGCTAAAGTAGTCCTATAGATATAGGACAGCCTTGTAAATTTATTGGAGGGAAGAGAGGGGCACGATTTTCCAGTGCTGAAATGGGACCTATATAATCTTGTTTCCACGTGTTTTTTTTCTCAGTTTCTCGCACCCAATACTTTAGATTGGCTTTACAAATCCTGGTGTATTAGATGTATTGCAAATGATGCCTTAAATATCACTGATGGCTCCCTGAAGTATTTTCTCTGTTAAAATGTTCATTCTGATTTAAATGACCAAAGCTACAGAGCTCCCACCAGCTTCCTGAGGAAGCTCTTGAGACTCTAACAGATCTCACCTTCCAGTCAGCAAAACTCTCATTTAATTTTGCTTGCCTGTTACCTGCACACACTTCTTGTACCCTACGAGTGCCATTTGCACTCTAACTGCGATGTGTTATAGCTTAGGGTACAAATTACTGAACTGCCTGTTGGTTATGTCTAGTCTTTTGTTCAGAAAAGATGTGGATATAAAAACATATAGCAGAGAAAAATGTTAGATAATTTATAGCTAAGCCTAAGAGGTTATTCCCTGGATCTTCTACCTTACTCTATTTTCACTGTTTCCTGTTTTAATTGCCTTAACATGGATAGCTACAGAGAAGTACTAATCCTATCAATTGCACTCTCTAAATCCCAGTATCTCTGTTCGGGTCAAACTGCAAGTAATTTTTAGAGACTGCCTTTAAAGGTCTTTGAATGAACTGTCAAAGGGTAGAAGCTTTAATTTCTGAAAAAATGGAAGAGAAAAAAATAAAAACTGATGTTGCTGGGTTTGTTTAAGTAAATGCATCTGGCAGTGAGATTTTAGAGACAGCCTTGGAGATTTAGCAACTCTATTTTCCATGGATTTATAGAGGTGTTTAATGAAGGCAGCTTTAAATTAAAATATGTCTGTTGGTTCTGGAACAAAAATCTATGCTATTCATCTGTTTTGTAATATGTTAAGTGAAGGTGGTTTGATACAGTAGACTTTGAATAGACTGGCATCAAAATGGAGGAAAAAGTCAATGAAAAATGGGACTGTGGATTTCAAGAAGCCTAAAACTGGCTTAATATTGGACAGGGAAAATATGCTTGCAGAAAGTTTGTCATTGCAAGAACAACATATCCTACTTCATTGCAGTTTAGTTACCTAGGATAATGTTCAAGTTTTTTCAAGCCACATTTAGATAAGGAACAGAGGATGGCATTTCTGGATTGAAGAAGACAATCCCCATTCAAAAATCTACCATCAGCACAAAGTGGAATTCATCTAATATTAAATTTACTTATTTTTGTCCTAGTTCTGATCTGTCTTACCCACACAATTTGTAAACTTAAATGAAAGGTCTCTATTTTAGGGTTTGTGCCTGGCACAAGGGATTTTTCATCATGGGCATCACTTTTGGATGTGAACATAATTCAGTAATGATTCACCTGCAAAATCAAAATGTTCTGCTCAAGGAATCACAGGTGATTATGACTTGTACTACAGTGATCCGGGATGAGTCTTGCCTCTCACTAAATATGGCTCAGATAAAGATGAAAAATCCCACTGGTAGAGGAGGAAACAGTATTTCAGGGAGAAACTAATGGTGTCTGCACCTCCTGTACAGTGTCAGCAATGTGATCAAGCTAAAAGCACTTTCCCTTTGCTATTATCTCAGCCCTAAGAGCTGATCCTGCAGGAAGTTAATAATTTCTCTAATGTCATCATCATCATAGAATGGTTTGGGTTGGAAGGGACCTTCAAATCATCCAGTTCCAACTCTCCTGGGATGGGCAGGGACACCTTCCACTAAACCAAGATTCTCAGAGCCCCATCCAGCCTGGCCTTGAACATTCCCAGGGATGGGGCATCCACCTCTTCTCTGAGCAACCTGTACCAGTGCTTCACCATCCTCATGATGAATAATTCCTTCCTAATCTAATCTAAACATACCCCAACATACCCCCTTTGAAGCCATTCTTCATTGTTTTGTTACTACATGCCCTGTAAAAATTTCTCTCCAACACCTTCAGTCTCATTGATTTTAGTGGTGCTCAGTGCTTTAAAAGATGAGGCAAAGAATTTGGATAAAATGTAAACAGGACAAATATAGTCACTGAAAGCGACAACCACTCACGATAAATTCAAACTGAAGTGATTTTTTTCCTGCTACGTTCAGCTTTCATTCCTCCAGTGGACATTTCCACTTTAAGTCTTTGCACCTTTAATTATTTCAGATCTGAGACAGCTGCTGTTTCTTCAGCAGAACATGCACTCAGAGTAACTTTGATGCAGTAAAACCAATCTGAGTTGTGTGGAGCAGAAATGCAAATAGGCAATGGGAGCATTAGTCAGAAGGTTCGCCTGTGCATGACAGTTGCTTTGTAGCCCCTGTGATAGAGTGAAAGAGGATGGCACTGTCACCTGCCTGTCTCTTCATCCATCATTAGTTAGGCTGGAATTGGTGAAGGTGTCATGTGTGCTGCCTGATATAGCAGGATGCTGTTCAGCATCGGTTGCTATGGGTCCCAGAGTCACTAAATCCCTTTTTATTCCTGTTTAGACTCATGGTCTATGAAAGGTGCCATATCCCTTTGTTAAAAACTGCAGGCTGGCACTGAAACCTCCAGAAATGACAGATATCCTTTCTCTGAATACCTGTGGCAATCTCGAGCACATTTTCTGTAGGAGCTAAAAAACTCAGGAAAACTAAATATTTGTCCTTCATTTTATGGAACAGAGAGGGATTAAGAACATAGTTTGTCTGTGTAATACAGCTCCCAAGATTTGCTAGTGGCTGTGAGCTTTTGGTACATTACTCATACCTTCCCACCACCACTTAAAAGCTCTCAAAACTCAAAAGAAATCTGACATTTCCAACCCTGGTTAGCCTAAAAGGAATGGTTCCTATTTAAGTAAGGAAATGTGCAACCAAGATAAACTATTCCAGGAGTCTCTGCTTCCAATTTAATAACCTAATATGTATGTGATTAGTGTTTATAGGAAAATCAAGCTGTTGGTTTTTGAAGCAGAGACAACAGTGTTTGTTTTCTCCAGCGTGTTTCCACATAGAATCTAAATGTGTTCTGTCTTGTTATTCGATGCAAATTTTTGTTTGGAACTTCCTCTGTTTTCTCTGTTTCTGAAATTGTGGGGTGAAACGCACATGTAGATTTTTGAGATAGCAAAGAGCAATAAGGTTTATTTATTTGGTTACTGCTGGGTGATTTGTACTGTTTCTGTTGCATGCTCTTGATTAAGATCAGAATTTTCTAGTATTATTGAAATCAATATGTACTTACACAGAACAGTGTGTGTGTATTAAAAAATCAAAGCAACTATTGTTATGCTGACCTCTGTAAAGGCAATATCAACATGAGGAATAGCAAAGGTTTCTCAGCAAAGAGCTGCATGCTGTTGCAAGCACCTTATCACCTTATTTTCACACTATAATTTGTCCTCTGTAATGATAATTTTTTAATATTCTTCACAATCACCACACTCAAAATATTAAAGATCGTATGGAGAGTGAGATGAGACCAAAGGGACAGGTTTAAACCTGCAAACACAGGAAACTCTTTGGTATTCTTTCCATATTGAAAAGAGTATTCTCCATATTGTTACTGTTCTTATTGTTCTCATTACTATTTCAATATGCTCTTCAGGGACTTGTAACTAAGAATTTCATTATATCTATAACACTGGAGCTGAAGTATTACAGGTAAGAGGTACACCACATCAAACAATTCTGACTCTTACAGGCATAATTTTAAATTTATAGTTGCATTACTTCCAACTGGGTTTGCAGATTGAACACTGGTTTATGAAGTATTAATTCCTGTTTTATTTTTTAAAATACTGATTCTTAGGGTTGTTTTTTTTTTAAATCAATGTATACAATAACATCGTCCCACTGTGCTACAAACAATTAGAATCCATCAAGAGAAAAGTCATCTGTCAATTGCAAACGTTATACTTAAAACGAATCCTCAGAGCTATCTGACTAAGCAAATGTTTAAGCAAACAAATATATTCCAATATTCAAAGATATAGTTGATGTAGTAACACTTTTTGCTGAGCTTAATTCAAAAATCAATGCCATGTAGTAAACAGAGCAGCCCCTAAAACAGAGATTAAAACAAGCGATGATAGAACTGCATATAAATGACAAAATAACCACAGGTATATGAATCTTTATTGCTGAGGAAGACCACATTTCACAGTAAACACAAGAGATGGAGGTGAGGTGATAGAAAAAATTACTGTTTCAATAAGAATAATAGGATTTTATCAGTCTGTGGCATGGTCTCAGTGTTTGACAAAGCTCAGATCATACACCAGACCAATAATGTCTCATTCTTATGGACATCTATTATATTATAAATATATATTATATACAGACATATTATTTTTGCTGCATCTTATTAAACCTAAGACTTAAATAGAAAATATAAGATTCACTTTTTCATTGTTTTTTGAATTTATAGCACACACTCGAGTCACATTTTCATGCTTTTCTTCAAGGTCTTATGGACCTGAAAATTCATAGTTTTAATAAAAGACAATTTTTTTCTGTTTTTGCATGACTCACGTTAAATCACAGGACTTGGCAACATCATTAAAAAACTATAGCAGCACTTGTTGCCTTTGACTTTCAAGGTAAACACTGTTATTTGGAGAATTTAAACATTAAGATTTAATCCTTTCCCTTTATTTTCCTTAAGATTTTCCCTATCGAATGGTAAAGCCCAGGGATCCTGGTCCCTGAACTGGTTTTGAGTGCCCAGACTGTACTGAATGGTCAGCAGCAAACCTGCCTCACATAATTTGTATGCGCTGCTGCAGCACGGCAGAGAGAGGTTACAGTGCCCACTGCTTGGTTTAATTGGAGTTAAGTACATCTATTATGTCGGTGTGCCCCATCCACAAGCTGTTTACTTTGATTAATGCATGCATCCCAATGAGTGAAACGTCCGTGTGAGACAGAAACTTGTAGGAGAAATAAATGAACAGTTTTGTAGACTAATTTCCCCCAAAGATCCGTGTATTTTTAATGCTTCTCCCCCCTCCCCGGCTGGGGTAGCCAGTTTGAGACTCTTTGAAAGGTTTGCTGCTCAGGATAAGAGGTGCTGATCAATTGTAAGATTGTAAGTTGGGACCTTAAGAACTGAGACACTCTAAATTACCAGTCTTGCTTAAACATAATTTGTTTCCAATTCGTGACAAAAATAATAGTCAGTAAACTTAGCTGGGATGTAGGCACTTGAAAGGGGCAGTTTGAAATAAGAGGGAAAACAGCACCTGGGATGTAACTTCTGAAACTTGCTTCAAAACCAAAGTATACACTTTAAGTATATAATGTAAGGGTATCATAATGGGGGGAAAATACAGGTTAAGTCATCAGTTAGAGGAAGGAGAAGAAATCCACTGTCTATAGGTATCAGACTAGCAGGTAGTTACAAGGCTGTCATCTTCCTTGACTATAACAAAAAAAACCACAAACGTAAAAAAAAAAATAGAAAGAGTTCTATTTATGTAGGCTCACAGTAAAGGAAATGATTCTTGGAGAACACCAGGGGCAGATAAACTTAAGAGTAAAGAAAGAGTGAGAACAAGGATAAAACCTTTCCAGACAAACTCCATCAAGGTCAGGTAAATTCGAGTCCCTTCCAGCATCATCTGACTCCTCCTGTGGTTGCAAAGGGAACATAAATGATGTGTTTATGCTGAATGCCTGAAACCAAGGCATCAACCCTGGGCCATCTGTGTGTGTCACCAGCCATGTGTGCTGCAGGAAATGGTTGTGCTGTGGCCTCAGACTGAAAGTTATTGAGAGAAAGTACTTTTGTGATCTTATTTATTTCACTGAAAAAGTCAAGGAAATGTAGTGCCCTCAGCACTACCTGTGCAGGATCTCGCAGAGCCACACCAGCCACATCTTCTGGTGGGAAACAGGGACAGAAGGATTACCTGGGGGAGATTTTTAGGAGGTTAGGACCAAGAAAGACAAGCACTTACCAGAAAACAGGAGAAACAATCATAGTTGGAATAACAGTCCATAAGTTTTCAAAGTTTCTAGATGCTTATCCTAATGCAAATTGAACCTCTGAACCTTCTGAGGTTTACTTACCCCCACTTATAACATCATTAGGAGATAATGTCAGTGAAATGGAACATTGTCACAGGACAGCAGTTTCCCACTGCTAAATAAATGCTGAGCCAAGGCCAAGATATTTATTTTCAAAGTGGGAGATATTTACCCTGTAAACATGTTCAGTTCCAGTGACTTTACGTCTGTTATACCAAACTGCTAATGAGGGAGATGCTGTCTGATGCATGTGGTTAAACTAATAAGAGTTTCTCAGTGTCCTCTTATTGAAAATACATGTTTTCATTGGATTAGAGAACAGATTAGCTCAGCATTTCAGCTGATTTGGAAAACAGCTGGTTCATACCAATGCTGTTTCTGATCTGCACCCTACTTCAGGGGTTCCTCACCACAAACGGCTGGACAGCTCTGTTGGCATTCAGCAGCTCCAGAGCTGGAAACTTTTGTCTTGCCAGGATTAATGAATTGACATACATGATGTGGCACCAGCACTGTAGATGTCACAGGAATCAAAATAACAGAATCTCAATAATTTCCATATGAATGGTGCCAAAGGAATACCAGGAGTTTCTGGAGATATGGAGTAGCAGGAAAATGTCTGGACCAAGAAGCTGCTCTTGAATTGCCAGGTGTCAGCCCAAGCAAATGCAGGAATTTGGACAAGGGTACAGCTGTTAAATCACCCACAGGTAGCACAAGTTCCAGAAGAAGGAGATGGATATAGGGACAGGAAGTGTGGAAAATTTTAATAAACACTTATATTAAATGAAACCTCTATCAGAGGTATAGATTGACTTCTCTCCTGCTTTGGCAATCACAATACTTGAATGCTGACTTCCTAGAAGTAACAGAAAAACTGTCTGCCTGAAAGACTTTTAATTATTGCTTATATTAAAATAAAGCTTAAATTAAAAGTTCTAAGATTCAGTAAATTCTTCTTTTCTGGCCATATATATTGAGGAAAAGCTTAAAAGTATTATTTGGGAAAATATTTCATGAGAGAGAAAAAAAATTCCATTAAAGACATTTCTTTTCCCAAGGGCACTGAGTTCCTAAGTCACATTGATGCCAGCAGGATATTTATTATTTCAGGGGTTTAAGACTCCCTTGCATTTCTGTGGATCTGTAGCCTCACTTCTATTATTTATTAAATCCCTGTTTCTTCAATAGTGAGGGCTCGATATTGCATATTCCATATGCCTGAATTGGAAGTTGATACAAGCAGTAAAAATTTAGCACTGACTCTTAAGGAAAAACTTATATATTGTAATGAATTAACCTCTCATTTTTTACACCTATTGTCCTTATTCTTTTTACCATGTGGGCTTTTCTATGACAAGAAATTTAGGTGAAATTACCTAATAAATCCCTTAATTCATTGCCTAGGAGTTTATAGTAAGGTATTCTCAGTGCCTCCACTCAGTGAGGAGTGTCTGTGGATGTCTCAGAAATAAACCACCCTTGTGTTTGCCACAAGGGCTCACCTTTATGCTTTACTCTGTCCCATTTCATTGCTTGTCTGATGAACTCTCTGAGTGCTTCATTCTGTTCTGAAAGTTATTTTTATAAAAATAATGTATTTTCCAGAATTAATCCTAGGCAATCCTGCATGGATTTGAGTTTGCTTTTTGATAAACAATGCTTTTCAGTATATATCCATAGCTCCATGGCAATTCTTCCTTGAACCACATGTCAGTGATGATAAGCTCTAGAGCTTCCTGCATCTCCAAGCTGCTTCAGCATGCTTTTTTTGTGTAGCTTTATGTCAATTCATTTTAATATATCTCAGAACAAATGTCATCAGGATCCAATAATCACAGTTTATTGGGTGGACAGAAAGCAGGCAGTGAAGTCTCTATTGGGATTTTCAGCATCAATTTATGAGGTGCATTGCAAAACTAAAATCCATCTGATTTCCATCAGCTTAGCTATAAATGTAGGCATAATGATTCTATCCACTTATTTTCAAATCAATTTAACATAACTATCTCCCAGAATTAGAAGACATGGATCACTGCACAGTTTAGGCACTAATATAGTGGTTTCTACTCACCAATGTCCAATACCACTGATTAGTTTAGTGTCCCACTCCTGTATTCACTCCACATCATTAACAGCTATTGGAAACAGTAGATTTGTGCTGTTTGGGCTCTCCTACACAATCCACACAGTTTAGAGAGCCGAAAATGCAAAATGTTTAAATATTAACTATTGCAACTGATAAGGTCTAAAAGTGCAGCTGAATGCTAAAAAATATTTAGTCCTTTGGGGATACAAGTGTCAATAACTCAAAATTTACAAATTTGGACTGACACATTCCTGGAAAACCTGGACTGAATGAAAATGTCTATTTTATAAGCAAAATGAAACTCTTTTTATGTTCTCTTCCAGTTTTCAGCTGTCTCATCAGCTTTGCTGGGTGCAAGTGGTTTACATCAGTGCAGTAATGCTGATGGCTGAAATGGGGGCACATCCCAAGTCAGGCAATGTATTAGTGGGATTTTTATGTAAATATGCATCACAACATTTCAGCATGTACATTATGCCAGAGAAAAATTCAGTTCACAACATGTGAAGAAAGAATTGAGATGTTAAGTTGGGTGCATTTTAACGAGGAAGTTTAATTTGTATTTTCTATGTTTATTTATAGGGAAGGCTTTATAATGAACAGGATGTTCATCTGATCAAATGCAATGATGCAATTAAATTGCTTCTTGTTGAAACAGGTTTTATGGTGCTTATTAAAAGTAAATATAAATAAATGTTTGAAGATCTGTGTGATCAGAAATGCCTTTTGATATCAGATGGAAATATATCAGTGCCTGAAATGCCTTAACTCTTTATTTAAATGTGGCAGATGAGTGTTTATAACATCATTCCACCAGATTACTAAAAACACAACTGACATAACCCATTTGGTTTTTTCAAAAGCTTTTGTCAGAAACCTCATGGGAGGCTATTAAAAAAACAACACAAAGTAATCATGGGCTAAATCAGAAATATCCAGGTCAAAGACAGAATCCAGTATGAGACTAAACTGTTCGAAATCTGGAGAACTCAAGAAGAGGAAAAATAGACTTTTTTTCTACTGCCAATCTGTGTGGGAAATCTATGGATAGAAACACCCAAACAAGCCACAGTGTCTACTGCCACTTTTGCTTCTGCCTTCATTAAGGAGATTGATGCAATGAAATGTGCAAAGCAATTAAAGGCATGAACAAATGAGAAAAACTGATACTAAGTAAGTTAAGTGCTTATATTAGTTATGTATTTTCATGGCCACTGAGCCTCAGGAAATACACCACAAGGTGAGCACTATCAGAGAAAAAGAGCTACTGGGACAATCTCAGAGCTGTCACTGGTTATCTGAGACAACTTATGGGAGAGGGTGTCCAGAATACTGGAAAAGTGCAATTATTGAGACTATCTTTAAAAAGGGGGAAAGAGGGTGGATTTGTCAGCTTAACTTCAATTCCTAGAAAAATCCAGGAGCAAATAATCAAGCAAACAATTTGTAAGCTCCTGGGAGATAACAAAAAGATGAGTGACAGCCCACATGGATTTGTCAGTGTGATGGGTTGACCTTGGCTGGATGCAGGTGCCCACCAAACTTCCCTGTCACCCCCTCCTCAGCAGGATGCAAGGGGGAAGGGGGAATAAGATGAAAAAAGACCCCTCATGGGTCAAGATAAGGGCCGTTTAATAAAGCAAAATCAAAGGCTGTGCATGGAAGCAAAGGAAAACAAAAGATTTATTCTCCAATTCCTATCAACCCAGCCACTTCCTGGGAAACAGATCTGGGAGACAAACATCGCAATAATGAATTTCCCACCTCCTCCTTTTGTCTTAGATTTTACTGCTGAGCAGATGTCACATGGAATGTCCTTTTGGAGAGTTTGGGTCAGGCTGTGGGTCCTGGCTGTCCCCTCACAGGATCCTGCCCACCCCCAGGCTGCTGGTGGAGGGGAATGTTGGAGGGGCAGCGCTGGTGCTGTGCCAGCTCTGCCCAGCAGGTCCCAAACTCTGGGGCTTTACCAGCACCTTGCTGGGCTCCAGTGCACTGGGAGGGCAGCTCTGGGGAAATGAGCTCCAGGCCCAGCACAGTCAGAAAGAAATCCTGTCAAACCAACTTCCTCTGAGAGGGTAACAGGTTTGTAGAAAGGGCAGAAGCAGTAGATGCTGTATGCCACCAGTGAGATGTCTGACAATGTTTCACCTGACACTCATAACAAGAAAAAAAATATTGACTGGGTTAGACTACTATAAAATGGACAAGGAAATGGTTGGAAATTTTTACTCAAGCCATATGGAAGAAAATAAAGGGTATTTATTAGGACAGAATATGCCAAGTCACTGAAAAGAGGCCCAACCACTTGGGAGGGTGAAAATTCCAAATGAGTTCAACAATTTGCACATTCAGTCTGAAACACCTAAGATGACTTCAGGGAACAACTGGCTAATCAGCAGCTCTGCAGAAAAAGAGCAGTGATGGAGAATTAGATAAGAGAGAATCTCTGAAATTAATACTATCAGCAAAGTGACACTTTTGCAGGAAAGCCAAATACTGTTAGGGGATGTACAAGCAGAAATAATCTCTGTAAGATATATAACATAATCTTTCTGCTCTATTTGGCATGAATGAGGTCATAGCCAAAGCGTGGTGTTCCCTCTGCAGTTTGCATTTCAAGAAATATTTGCATCAGGTAAGGGAAGAGCAGAGTGATTAGGGGTGAAGAGCAGAGTGATTAGGGCTGTAGAAACTTGACCTATTAGAAATCAAAGAGTTGAGATTGCTTCCTCAAGAGAAAAGACCAAGTAGAGACAAGATCAGTAGTCTTCAAATACATAAAAAGTGGCTGAAAAGGGGAGAAGGTTGAATTGTTACAGGTACCCATTTTCTATGTGACAAGAATAATGTGCTCTAAATTGCAGAAAGGGATATTTATGTGAGACATTGGGAGAACCTTTTAGTGGTAAAAACGATTAAGGACTTAAACAGGTTGCCTGAGAAGATTCTGAATCTCCTCCACCAAAGACCTTAAGAGCAGTTTAGATAAACATATGTTTAGCTCAGAGAGAGCAAATCCTGCCTGAGGTGAAAGAATGACCCCTTTCCATACATTTTTTCCGTATTTCTCCAATACATTAACACAATAGAGCACAAAGGTTCACTATTCAGAGTCATGAACTGAATGCATTTGCTAATGATGTGCACAGTGGATAAGCAGAACATTGGCAGATTACACAAATGTTTTCTCCTGTTAAAGATTATTCAGAGGAATCTCTGACAGTACTATGTGAGAAAAATGATAGCAAGGATATTTTGAAATTCTTATTCACAGTGCTGGCTAGGCTAGCTAGCAAACTAGGAGACCTTGACAAAGTAGAGAGATGAGCAGCCACCAAACACATGAAGTTTAATAGGGGTGTGATTCTTGGGGTGCCCTGCACAGGGTCAGGAGTTGGACTTGATTATCCTGATGAGTTCCTTCCAACTCAACATATTCTAAGATTTTCTGATCCTAAGTTCTAGGTGACTGTGCATGGGACACAGGAGGGGCTCCTTCAGCCTTGTCCAGTGGTGAAACTGAGCATAAAAGAAAATCCACATTAACACTTTCAAATGCTTTTAGGTAAAGTCAAGGGATTTTATTGGGTGATATTATATGAATTTGGGTCATGCTTTAGCAGAAGTACAGACCTTTAAATTTGTATTGTTTCCTTACTACAGAGGAACTGAATGACCAGACTGGTTGGAGATGAGTGGGGAATATTAAAAAGCTTGCAAAAATAATGATATTTCATTATTACATCAGAGTGTATTTCATCTTACAGTTCAAGATCACATAAGCACAGACCACCATTTGTGCCATTCAAAGCAATAAGGGAAATTAAGCCCTAGAATATCTCTAATTGGAATTTTTTTTAGGTTACCTGCCATTTAGAGAAGTTTGGCTTGAAGACAGGTCTGTGTACATCAGAAGGGCAATACACTCACAAATAGGCAGTACATTTTTAACTCCATAAGACTGCTTCAGATCTCTGTGGAACAGAGCTTTGTGTTCTGTTAAAGGGTTTTTGTCTCCTCAGTACCATTATTAGCCATCAGTGTCTGCACTGGGCCATTCCTCCCTTGCAGACATGTGATCCATTCCAATTTTCTTCTTTTAAATTAGCAACTCTCTTTTGGAGAAAGAGGTTTTAGTTCAGCAGCATTTTTCTCTTCTCAGGGAAATGCATAGATTCACAGAATCACAGAATGGTTTGTGTTGGAAGGGACTTTAAACATCATCTATTGCCATGGGTGGGGACAACTTCCACTGGATCAGTTTGCTCCAAGTGCTGTCCAACCTGGCCTTGAATACTTCCAGGGATGGGACAGACACACTTTCTTTGAATAGCCTGTGCCTCTCTACCCTCACATGAAAGAATTCCCTCCTAACACCTAAACCACACATCCCCTCTCTCAGTTTAAACCCTTGTCCTGTCACTCTCTGCCCAAGTGCAAAGCTGCTGCAGTGAGGTCTCCGTGGAGACTTTTCTCCTCCAGGGTGAGCAGCCCCAGCTCTCCCATCCTGTCTTCATGGGAGACATCACCCTTATGATCATCTTCGTGGCCTTCTCTGGTCTCATTCCAGCAGGTCCATGTCCTTCCTATGTTGTAAGTCTGAGAGCTGCAGGCAGCACTGCAGGTGGGCTCTCATGAGAGCAGAGCAGAGAGGAATTCCCTCCCTTCACCTGCTGGACACACTTCTTTTGATGCAGGACATGAGCCTACAGATGAGCCTATGCAGCATCAGATGTGAGTTTACTGTGTCTTTTGAAACAGCCAAGGACAAGCCAAAAATTTTATGCATCAAGACACCAGTGATTCCTCATAGCAGATGTTGTCTTCCAACTCATCAAAGAAGAAAGCCATTCTCCTAAGGCCACAAAATATAACACAACATTTCTGGGTTTTTTTGAATTTGTAAGATGAAAAAACCTCTTCCCACCTGCCAAGAGTGTCAAGGAGGGAAACCTCGCTGTTTGTGTTTCCTATCTAAATATATTTGTCTCATATCTCAGTAAAAGGATTGTTGTATTTCTCCCACCAGCAGTCACCTTCACAAAATGGATAATTGTGCCTCGGAATCTCTAAACTGTGTTAAAGTTTTGGGATATATACTGCTGCACAGAAAACTCAAAGATCATCTTTCAAGGTTTAAGTTTTATCATAAAAGAAAGACAATTGCTTGCACAACTTTTAGATGGGGAAAGGTTCTTAGCAGAGTTTAAAGGTGTTACTTGTTGGAATATAGCAGTGCAGACTTGACAATTTGAAATTACTGTAAGTGTCACTAAATAAAGTAATGGGGTCAAATCTCATGTGTCTCTAAACTGGTACAGGTCCATGGAGTTTAACAACACTGTGCTAATTACATCAGCAGAGAATTTGCCCTCTAGTTTCTAAGGGCCTGTCACAGACAAAAATGCTTTGCACAGGCATTTATTCTCAATTTGGCATCCTTGGATGTGCTGGTTTGTGTTTATGTAGTTGCAGAAACTGATGCAGGGATGGATCTCTGCAGTTCCCTGGCTCTGGCATGGCTATCAGCAGTCTGTACATTTTCATTTTGAACTCTGGCACCTTGGAATAAGCTGGAGAAGAACTAATAACTCTGCCTGGTGTCTCCAGGTCTAGAGAGATCTGAAATGCTTTTATTGATAGACAATGAACTCTGTTAGTGACTGAGGAGTGTGGAGAGAGTTGATGGGGGTTCTGCTGCTGAAAAAAAAAACATTACTGAACTACTTTTACTGGGAAAGGGAAAAAAGCAAGCAAACAAAACAACTCAACATACTGTGTATTAGGCTTGAATTCACCTTAGGCCCTTTATCTACTTTTTCCATCCTGTTTTCTCTCTGCTTTATTCTCTGCTCAAGCCTATAAGGATTTGACAGCACTGCTGCCCTTTAGCAATACTAGCTCTGCATGGGAGGGCAGCAAAATATTAGCTGGTTTAATGACATTCCCTGACTCCCTAGAAGAGCAGCATTCATCATCATCACTTAAGAAAACACCTCATCTCAAGTAGACAAGCTCAAGCAGGTTATTGCATCCACATCCATTACAAGGTCGCAACACCTACACTGAGGTTACCAAGAGCCAACATATGTTTTACTACTGCTTCAGAGAAAATTAATGTATTGAACCACAGAGCTAGCTAATTATCCATATCATTGACCCCGACACCTTAATGGAAAGTATTGTTCACCCACTCCACAGCAGCTCACACAGAATTAGCATCAGATTGAACGTGCTATAATTAAGGTCTGAAAGCACATAAATGGTTAGAAAGAAGAAAGAGGCCACTTTTGGTCTGCCTTACCCCCTCTCTCCTGTTCCTCTTTCAGGTGCAACTCTAAGTAGGCTTTTAGTTCACATGTGTGTGTCCCAACCTTGTGTCAAATGGTGATGTCCAAGGCAGTCTTCCCTTGGCATCTTAGGACCATGGATGGGTTCCTGTGTTAATTCAGGCTAGACAGAACCTCATCCACCCAAGGTCCTGCTCACATCAGGTTCAGGGTTTTCACAGTGCTGGGCAGCAGAAGCAGCTCAGAGCTGTGAGCACAAAGCTCTGCCTCTCGGCTGGGTTGGTCCTGCTGATCACTGAGTGCCACCTCTTCCCTGCACAGGACTCACTCTGCCATGTAGTCTGTGTCTGCTTCCTTTTAACTCCTCACTAACACCCCAGCACTTTGTCATCATGCTCATAAAACTGACATATTAAGTCCCAAAATGCAGATCTAAATATATAATTACTTGTGTTTTCCCAAACACCATCTATTTTCTAATTTCTTTCCCATCATTAATTTTCCTCCTTTTTGCTGACTTATCAGTTGTCTTAAATATTATCCTTTTAAGTCTCCATGGTGTCCAATGAAAAGGAATTAGGCTTCTGAGTGTGCTTTCAGACTTAATCTTGCAATTATCTACTTCATATTGTTCATCACTCTGGCCAGGCACTCTCTTTAGGAGAATTATTTGGCCTGAATAAATATCTTCAAAGTCTGAAGACTCAGATTCAATAAAGTTTATGGAGGCTTTCTTCTTTATTGATATTGTGAAAGTCTGCAGTGTGATTTTTTTAACTTTGTGGCATAGTCTCTTCCTTGGTAGCATAACAGTACTCCTGTGCAATAGTTAGGAGGACTGTAGAAACTACTATTTTCAGAATTTTGATTCTTCTTTTCCTTACTGGACTTAGAAATTGGATTATAGGATATAAAGGTATGGAAAATATTAAGACCACCACATAGAACTGAAAAGTAGGTTTATAAAGCATGTTCCACATTGCTCTAGCCTTATCACAAAAGACTTTTTGCCTTGACCCGAAGTTTTTGTATATTGACTGTGGGAGCATCTTAGTGTTTATGCAAAGTAACTTCAGGCAACTGTCAAACTTTCAGAAGTGCTGACAATTTTGAAATCCTTAAAAACTGAGTTCCTCTGAAATGAGCAAAACAACAGCGTCTCATGACAAAACTTTCATGAAGCAGACAGAAACATAATAATGGCTTCAGAAGCTGAGATCCCTCAGGAAACACACCATCATTTCAAAGCATCAGTGCACAGATTTGCTCAGGAAGCAGCTGACTGCTGAAAGCAAGAGCATCTTTCTAGTCTTGAACCTTTACTCAAATATCAGTATGAAAATTTAGGCACCAAAACCAAGACACTGTCCATGGAAAAGTAAACTTGACCTTGACTGAGTAGAAGATGAACTAGACCATATCCTCTTGTCCCTTTCCACTCATTATACTAGAAATCATGAAGAAGATAAACTTTTTTAGGACATATTCTTACGTATTTAATTTCCAGGTTTCTTACTCTCATCTTCAAACTATGAATTTTCTGAAGAAATTAACTAAAAAAAAATCTCAATGACAGCAAAGAAGCTGTAAAATTAAATTAAACGTCACTCTTCAAAATCCAGAGCAGAAAATACAAAGTTTGTAAGGCAAATACAGTAAATCTATGTACATATTTTAATGGATTAGAAATATAATACACGTGGATGACTGTCCTATGCTATGTTTTATTTGCTACACTAAATGCATCATATCTTACAAACCACAGAGAATTGTGCTCCTGTATTAATTACATTTTTAAGTGATTTTCTAATCTTTGAACCATTTTACTCTCTGACTGTTGCAGAGAGTGTATTTGAATTTCACACAGCACTGCTGTTTGAAAGAATTTAAATAGTAAGCAAAAGCTCTCAATTTTTTGTGTTCTTTCAGCCATTTATTTCTATTAGTATCAAAGTGGCTGTTTTACATTATGCAAACATTCATTGCAAAAGCAAGTTGGATTGTAGGTTAATTCTTAGAGAAGAAATATATGCTGTGATAACATTACCCAGTGTGGATGTGTTACACTTAAGGCATTAACTTCAGCATAAATCATTCTTTATATGAAATAAAAGTTCTTTATGGCTTTATAGCCAGATCCTAAACCACAGTAGATGGATGTCATAGGATGTAATCTGGGTGCCAGTCAATTGGTGCTCTTTGTAAAGTAAAGGATGAAATCGTAGACAATGATATCCAGAAGAACATAAAAATCTGATGTATACCCACAAAATCAATGACTATTTAGAATGAAGCTTGAAAACTTGGTATAAAACACTATCTTTGCCTCATCGAGCTAGGCCTACATCTTGTCCCATTGAGTGGATTTATGGAGGCAGTACTGCAGTATCTTTAAATGAATGAGAATTCCCTTGCTCCTTCAGGTCTAAGACACACAGTGGAACATTATGACCTGTTGAGATTTCTCTGAGCAGCAGCAAAGGTAATAACAGCTTCACTGCTAGGGATATGGTAAATCAACCTGTCTTTCCTTTTAGGAACACCTTTGCTTGTGAATTGTATAACCATTCTATAAATATATGTTTAGCAAAACAAGGAATTAATTTGTTTTCAGAACTTGCCATGAATTTTCTATACATGTTCTTGAAGCAGGAAGATAAAAAAAATAGTGAAGTGGAAATGATTTTCTTTTTGGGTCTGGAAATGTCATTTTTCTGAGAAAAGTGCACTTTTTTTCCACCTTAAAAAAAGCCATATACATTTGGACCAAATGGCATATTTACTGTTCCTTTTTTTTTTTCCCCTCCAAGAATTTCCTCTGCACACTACTAACTAATCCTTAAGTAGCAGTTTTCATCAGCAGCTTTCAAATCAGCACAAAGGAGAAAAATGTCATTGTTCCTCCTGAACCTACGGCACAGCAAGGGGGGAGGAAGGAGATGCTAAGGGCTCGCATTAATCTCCCAGCATGCCAGCACAGCAAAACCCACCTCCCAAACCCTGGGACTGTTTCCTACTCACTTTTGCACAACCAGCCAGCACTTCTTGCTTACCCTCTCTTTTGGCAAGAATCCCACTGAAATCCTCCGCCCAAAATACCACTAAACATGGCAGAAAGTGAATTAAACTTTTATATTTGAGCAGTTCATCTGCTGAAGGAGGAACTCAAGGCTCAGAAAAAGTTCTTCCCTTCCTTCTCAGTTTGTCAGTTTCTGAGTACTGGGAGCCAAACAGTGTGAATTTTTGTGCCTCGAATGTTTATTGTTTTACTTTGTAGCTCAGCAAAGAAGAAGGGAGCAGGTGTGGAAGGCAGGGAAGAACAGTGGGACTCCTTCAAGACAGGAAAAAAATACTCTAGGCATGGGGAGAAAAAGAAAGAATAAGCTGTTCTGTGCTACCAGTGCCTACAGTGGAGGAGATGAACTACATTACCAGCAGCAGTTCTGCTATGCACCTCATTTTTTGCATAATAAGAGAAAATTATACTTTGTCATGCTGTATTAAAGGTAATTATCTCCTTCAATCCTTGTGGTTTTCTGTGGTTTTGTAGTTAACCCAGTTACAGTCCTTGATATTTGCACAGTAACTGATTGTTACTGCCTCAGAAGAGAAATTCTTTGCTTGTTCCTGAAGTAATCTTTATCAATCCAGGTGTTAACTATTGGTCCTTCAGAGAGCAGCAGCATGGTCAGCAAGGACAAAAGGAAGCAAATATCCATGGAAGTTGTACTGATTTCCATAAAGCAGTGAGGGTGGAAAGAAGTTTAGGTCTAGTGGGGCTGGAATTGTCTATGGTAGCTGCTCTTCTAACAGAGGACACTTTATAGGGAAACCATTCACTGAAGGAGACATCCAGGGGATCAAATTCGGGAAGTCCTGTAGGTCTGTGCATTCCCAAAGCCTGGAAATCTGATGATGGCTTTGAGAGTTCCACAGAGTTCATGTTCACTGATACAGTGGAATGAATGGCTGGCAGAAAAATGTGAGTCACAATTGTCAAAATGGTCCAAAGAGAAGAAAACCAGACCAATGAAAGAGATGCCTTGGATGAAAGCAAGAGATAACTCTACATCACTGAATTCAGTGCACCTGAAGTGAGTGTCTTTGGAAAGCCTACAAGATGCTGCCAATATTGGATACCTGAGACATTCCAGTGCATTAAAGGACTTGCAGATTGTGAAATTCTGTGGATTTCTTATCCCTGGAAATGTTCAAGGCCATCTTGGATGGGGCCTTGAGCAACCTGACCTAGTGGAAGGTTGAAACCAGTTGGCATTTAAGATCCCTTTCAGCCGAAATAATTCTATGATTTTATGAAATGTAAAACCTCACATTCCAGTATTTAAGCACACAAAGGCTTGGCTTTGCCTACAGGCCAGCACTGGAGTCCTCCTTGTCCAGGGCTTTCTTCCTCAGACTTGCAGGAGTGCAGTCCCACAGGAGGGCAGGATGCTTGAGTCCCTCATGCATTTTTACCTCATGGTAAGACCTGAAAACATCAGCTGGAATAACTGCACCATATAAGAGCACTGCAACAGACAGTAGGATTCCAAAGTCACCTGTCATTTTAATAGACAAAAGAATGGGAGAATGTAAATATTATCATTCCTGCTGAGCAAACAGAGAGCTGGTATCATTCAGAGAGGTCAGGCAGATTAAGGAAGAAAACCCAAATCTCCCAAGCCAGTGCCTGAACCACACAACCCCAGTTGTGTTCTCAACAGAGCTGCTCTCTCTGGGTTTTGATCAGAATATATTGCTTCCAGCAGTTACTCTGCCTAGTTTCCACATCCCTTTTAAATTATTCTATAGATGATGTAAAAGGTCAGGAAAAGAAAAAAAAAACCCACATGCAATTGTGTTAAGAAAAATGCCACCCCTTTTCTGAAGGCTTTTGTAAAATAAATAAATAAAGTAGTATTAAAGAAGAAAAAATTACCAAGGGAGTAATAAAAAGTTAGCTTTAGGCCAGAGAAATGCTGCTTTTCATTTCTATATAGTACATGAGAATATTTTGTGGACTAACAGTGCATGAATAATGTTTTATTAAAATGTATATCTTTACAGCTTTATTTTATCAGGTCCTTCAAGGCCTGGCATAAAAAAGGTTTAACAAGTTTGACACATGCTGATTTAGCATTTATACCACAAACTGAATCTGCTTTGTGAGGGAAAATAGGCCAGCTTTCAAAATACAAACACTGTGAAGTATTCAAAGTGAAACAAAACAAAAGTGAGAAGTGGGAAGAGTGAAAAAAAGAAGACGAAAAATGCAAACCATGATCATTCCAAACCTGCTGTGCAAAGGTTTTAGACTAACTTTGAAAATATATCACATTAAATGTTGTAGCACTGATGATTCCAGCATCCAAATTTCCTAATGGAGTATGCAAATCTGGTTTGTGGGATTCAACTAAAAGTAGTCAGTGAGGGTTTGTTTTCTTTTATTCTTTCAGATGAGCCCAAGATCTGGCCCTTCCTGAGCCACCTTAACCCTTTAGCTACCAAACACGAAAAGAAAACCATTTTCAGAATGTAAAATAATTTAAAAATTTTAAATTAATGTCACATCTTCAGTTGCAGAAGGAGGTATTTTAGAAATCTCCTTGTTCAGCCTCTGTCTCCAACCCAGAAGAAAGTGCTGCAAGCCCAGTACTTAAGAGGAAATATGCTTTTACTGTGCTAGGGTAAACTGTGACCCAGATTTCTGTGATATTGAAATTAGTCGACCCTCAGCTAAACTCTTATCTAACCTGTCTTGATTTTTAAAATATTTTTAAGCACAGCTTTTTGCACAAAGTCTGGATAGCTGGCACATTTTACAACTTTACATTTCCATTATTAAAATTGCCAGATGGAGACCAGTTAAAATTATTTTTATTTCTGATATTTTGGTATCTTTGCACTTCTGCTTTTCAAGTAACCAGATGGGGGTTAGCTAAATCCTCTGAGCTACTTGTTTATAAATGGACTGTAAAGACAAGTGTATAAATCTATATGCTAAACTTGCTGGAACTGCTACAGCACTACAATAGGCAAAGGATGGATAACATATCCTTTTTGTTTAACAGGACACCATCTTTATAGACCTAATCAATAAACTAATTAGGATTTGAGGCCCAGCTTCATGGTGAGGCTTTTATGTTCTATCTACATGTCTTCTACATTTCCTATATTTCTGCCAAATTAGAGGCAACAGAAATCTGCCTCTATCATGGCACATACCTGGACTTTTTTTCTTGGTATGTTGAACAACAGAGACACACTCTATGTCATAACTTAACATGTCTGTTAGCAGGAAAGATAATTTATATGAAGCCATTAATGTTTTCTCTGAGAAATACATTTTTATGACATTCATTTAATCTAAAGATTATTTCCAATATTTTTTCTGACTCCTGTATTTTCTTTGCTTTAAAATTCCAAAGTTTTCTAGTACCTTAAAACCCTTTTAGTACTGATCACTGCAGAGGTAACTAAAATAGATTTTTTATTTATATAGCATTTTTCCCACCATTAATTTTTAACTTAAGAGATTCCAAATCTACTTGGATGGGTATAGGTGGGCAGAGCCACTTTCTGCAGCAATTCAAGAGAGGGAAACAGGGAGGGTTGTCACATTCCATTGCAATTTTCCAAAACTATACAGATATAATTTTTAAAGCTTGAATGTCAAAAATTAAAATTAACAGACCGTGTCTAATCAAGTACACGTCATGGTTTGGTGAAACCAGCAGTCCTTAACTTACATGCATCACCTTGAAATAACTGAATACAGGAATTGTGTATCAGAAATTCTAGAATTTATTAAGCTGTGTGGAAAGGTCCTTTGTCATTTTAGAAACAGAGTAATTTATAGTTTTAGCCAATAGTTTTTATCATAAATACCACCTAGTGTCAACTAGAATAAATCTCTCCTTAACAATCTTCATAGGCAATAAATATTGGGGTATGGGAGAGAATATATTTCATGTGGGAACAAGTGTGGTCAAATATTTGGTAACATTTACAGAAATTTTAAGCAATTTTTCCTCTTTTTAGCCTGTGTTTAGTATAAGTTCACACATTCCTGAATAAATAGCATAACTCTATATAACAATTGCTAGTTTCTTTCCATTGTATGTTTTACTGCTGGATAATTCAAAACCGAAATCATTGAAGGAAAAAGAATAGTTAGATTGGGTAATGGGGCTAATGGAAAGTGATAATTGGGGAAGCTACGAAAGTTGGAAATTTTGTAGTCTAATAATAAAAGAACGAATGTTAATTTTGACTGCTTCACAGTAATCTGCACAGAGAAAGATTTGTGTAGCAATAGAAATCTGATCAATGAGGAAGTTGTCTTGGGATTTTCATACAAATTGTCAAGCTCTGCACATCTACTTTTTCTGG
Organism: Acridotheres tristis; assembly: GCA_037013685.1. NCBI lineage: Eukaryota > Metazoa > Chordata > Aves > Passeriformes > Sturnidae > Acridotheres > Acridotheres tristis. The sequence continues at coordinate 5,169,964 of CM072885.1, forward strand.
TGACATATTATCCTGCTTGTTTAGTTGCCTCTCCTATGAATTTCTATTTTAAATTTAACTTTCGAACCCTTTGTGAATATAATAGAGTGCTGTGACAACAGTAGGACACTATGAATCCTTACAGCACTTCCCAACCTTTGCTGTGTGTTCTGTGGCAAATTTCTATTGGTTTCAATGGCAATGGCTCTGAAACTCTACCACAGGTTTAATTTAATGTCACCTTTCTCAGAATATTTTGTTCTTCTTTGGTTTAACTTTCTTTTCCATTTGGAGAGTGACAATAAGGGTTAATTGCTGCAAGTGCTCTTTGGTATAAACGAGCTGATGGCTGCTGGTGGGTGAGCTGGGGAAGGTCTGCAGACCAAGTTGTTTTGCTTTGTTCCCAGCTCAGCATCACGGGCAGCCCAAGCCTCTCTGCAGGCTCTGCTCCCACTGAGCTGTCCAGATGGTCTGGCTGCTTTCCTTTCATGTAAGGTGGGGAAGTGCTGGGGAAAGTTTGTGTCTGCCTGAAATGACTCATCCCCCAGATCCCCAGGCTTCAGCTGCTGCACAATCCTCAAAAGATCCCAACATGTGCCTTACACCATTGTTTTCCTTTTTTATTCCTCTTTTTTTTTTTTTTTTTTTTTTAAATAATCTCATCGCCACATCTTGCTCCTTGAGCCCCAGAAGGATGCAGGAGAGCAGATGTTGCCCCCCTCTATTATCTCAGTAATGTGGCAAGCTGGAAAGTGACAGGCAGGACATGTCAGGATGGCTCTGGCAGGCTACAGTCACAGCACAGCAGACGTTCCAGGGATTGAGGAATGCTGGGAAAAGGCCTGAATTACAGGTTTGTGAAAGACATAACCTGGCTGAGAGGTACTGGAGAACAGCCTGACCCTCAGCTGGTAAACCATATACATAGTGCTCGTGTTTCAATCAAATCATAGCTGGAACAGCCATCAGGATTTTAAACTAGCTTGTTTAGAAGGATAGGTGAAGGTCCAGGCAGTCCAAATTCAAAATTTTACCTGCTCATCAACAAAATACATTTTCTTATTTCTTGCATGAGATAATTCCTTTCCGTGCCATGAATTAAAATCAAGGGAACTGGGAATTTGTATTTTAAAAATCTGATACAGTTATCTTGTTGAAAGACTGCTGATTTGAATAAACAGATTTAGTGTGCCTACCCATAAACAGTCTAAAAAGGCTGGAGTGGATAAAAAAATAAAAGGAGTGGAGAGGATTTTTGGCTCATAGGATGAATGGGGTTGGAAAGGACCTCAGAAAGTCTCTAGTTAAAGCTGGGACAGCCATGAGGTCACAGCAGGATGCTCAAAATGAGGAATCTGAAAAATGGGTCTCTGTAAAATATATAAATATAAATAATATAAAATAAATATAAAATATATTTGCCTAAACAGGTACTTGAAATGGAGATCATTTGTAGAATTAATGAATGAGTGGAAGTGCCCAGAGGCTGGTGCTGTGAAGATCTGTGCAGGTCAATAAGGTCATGGACCATGGATGGCAGGAGAAGCACCAAACCCACAGCCTGCACCTGCACTGGCAGGACTGAGAGTGCACAGCCATCAGGGATGTGATGTGGTGATGCAAAGGTGTCTCCCCTGTGCTGATTTTAGCCAAAACCAGCACACTCCACTCAACTATTTCAAGCAAGAGGCACAAATCAAACCCCAGGATGTGTTATTCCATAAGCACCAGTCAGTAATAATGGAGGAGAATCGAGGTGTGATGGGAGACGGCCCCATCCCTGGAAGTGTTCAGGGGAGGTGGGATAGGAGACTGAGCAATCTGGTGAAAGGTGTCCCTGTCCAGAGCAACAGGGTTGGTACTTGATGATCTTAAAGCTCCTTCCAACCCAGCTCATTCTAGCATTCAATTATTTCATTTTCTGAGTCAAGGCTACTGTATCCATGCACTTGGTAGCAAATAATCGATGATGATTTGTTTGGGGTTTTTAAGTTTCAAACATAAATGATATTGTGCTCGATGCAAACAAAGTCTCTCCTGGACTTCATTATGTTGGATGAAGATGGATTTGTCCCCAGACTGTGTTGCCTAAGGATGAATGATCATGACATGATTACATTCAGTACAGCAAACTGAGTACATACCTGCTAGTCATTCACATACTGGTGCTTTCAAAGAGATAATTTTCCAAAGGAGAAGAATTCTGAATGAAACTGATTGGAAAACAGACAGCTCTTTATTCATGGTTTATTAGATTATCATAATTTCACAGTGAGGAAAGAAGATCCCTTTGGCTGGAAGCTTATGCCATCCCAGTACTATGGACAGCAATTTTAGATAGAGATACAGCAAGAGAAAATGAGGGGGGGAAAGGAGGAATAGGGAAAAATGAAAATTTATGGAATATATCAGGTTGTAATAGAGAAGCCAGAGGCAGAGTAGGGGGTGGCTGTCAGGACTACAGCCAAGTGGGAAAAGCTGAAGGTGTGCCAGGAGCAAACAGCAGTGCTATAGCTCAGGGGACTGTGAGCATTATTGCCACATACTGGTATTGTTGCAGGTAAGGCAGGAACAGTCTTTGGCTCTGGGATAGCCTATTTACTTCAAAGTGGTTCTTCTATCACTCTTTAATTCTGGAATTTCTGCCTTTAGGACTCTTTTTCTTGTATTATTGAAAAAGACATGATTTCTAAAAGTCCAATGTATTTTTCATTCACTAGGTTATTTTCTTAATTATATTTGCTGGAGATAGATTCAATTGCAGTTTTGTTCACCTTCAATTTATGTTCCTATTTCTGAAGCCTTTGGCAGTCTTTCAAACAGTGTCCACACACACTGAATTTAGTCTCTCAGCTTTAGATGATAGCTCTCAATAAATTCACAAGCAGTGCTTGCAGAGGGGAGAGCACCTTCCCTTTCCACCTCTGAGTAGACCTACAGAATAAATCCTGATCCAAAACACTTCATTGATCTTGGCTAAAGCTCTCCTTTCTGCCAAACTTAATGGCTGATAAAGTCACAGCTACTAGTCCTCCAGTCTTGTGCCAGGGTTTACAGCAGAAAATAAAGATTCTGTGCTGTATTAATGCTCAAGTGTTCTTTTTTCCATGCCAGGTATCCAAAAACCATCCTGACACCCAGGTCAGGATAGCTTCCCATGACAATTTTTCTCAGACAAGAGTTTGGAATATCAGTTTTAGGTGGTTTCACAAAAATCATTTTCACCTCTGATGGGGGAAGAGAGGGGCCAGATGGGAGATGGGGAGCAGGCTTTTGCTTCAGCAAGAGCTGGAAAATATTCAACACATACAGGTGAGGATAAAAAATGGCACTGCTTCTCTATGCTGGGCTGAACACTCCTTTAAAACAGTTTCTTTTAAAGCAGTTTCATACTTCCTTCTATATGTGAGCTCTTGGTATAGGTCATCATTATCCAGAGATAAAATTTTCAACAGCACATCAGGAAAGATGGAGGAGGGCATTGGGTTTCCCTAGATCCTGGGTAACAGATATTTTGATTCTGTATTTGAAACATAGCAGAATTATTCACTCATATCACACAAGGATAATGAAATTTGTTTCAAATTCATAGAAATTTAGATATCTAGAAACATTTATTGGGAATGGATTATGTTAAAGATCTAGACTGGGTTAATCTGCCCTGAAGAGGAATTTTTATTTGCCCTACCATGGCCATGGTTAAGGTTATGCCAGTTCAAAAAAGGCAGTTGGGCTGCCCCACTTATGCACAAGCTGCTCAATCTGTCAGCAAAAAGGGAAATATAAAAAAAGATAGAAAATATTTGGCCAAAAAATATTTGACTAATAAGAATGCAACAAACATAACCCAGGAGTTCCCTTAAAAATACCATTCTCTTATGACATTACAATGGAAAAATGGCATTCAAGGCTTTGTATTTTACATTATTTGCCAGTCTAGGGAAGATTGTGACTGCCCATGACCAGCAGAGCACAGATTAAGTGGGTTGAACAGAGGCAAATTAATATCCCAAAGAGGCCTCAGATGGATGAATGTGTTTTGGGAGAAGTGTTAGGCCCAGTGTTGTGTCAAGTTGTGATATCTATAATGTCAACATAAAGCCTGAATCCACAACTGACATCATGAAACGAGCATGAATTTTAGATTTGGCATCCACAATCTGAAAAGAAGGTTGCTTGCTTCTTAAAGAGATGGTAACTAAAAGGAAAAAAAAAAAAAAGAAAGAAAGAAATAAAGAAATCTTGGGGGTATTTAAAGCAGCCTGGCTAGTGACTTGACACCTCTTTCTGCAAGAGGTAAAAGCTTTCTCAAACTACTGGGTAAGGAATAATTAGCAACAGCTGGAACTTCTCATTTGCAGACAAGCTACAAACTAAAAGAGAAATATAAATTATCTGATGAACCTACCATGAAAAGCAGCACTATCTACACCTCCTGGTTTCCTCAGGCAGAGACTGAACTCCTTCCCAGCTGTTGAGCAACAGAGACAATTTGTAATTCAGTCCTCTAAACTTCTGTCAGATGAGAGAGCAATGAAAAGTAAGATGGAAAGCTGAAAGAAGTAGAATTAAATTGGATGTTAGATAGAAATTTTTGGCTATAAAAGGTGGTGAGGCCCTGGCACAGAGAAGCTGTAGCTGCCCCATCCCTGGAAATAGCCAAGGCCAGGTTGGATGGGGCTCTGAGAAACCTGTTCTGCTGGAAGGCTCCCTGCCCATGGCAGGGGGGGTGGGATAAGATATCTTTAAGGTCTCTTCCAACCCAAGACACTCCATGATTTTATGATCTACTGATCTTTGCTTGTCTGATATAACAGGAACCTGTGAAATGAAGGAAGTTTCCCAAGGACACCTCATGAATTATTAGCAACAAATCCAATCCAGACTTGGGGGACTCAGCCTGTATTAGGTCCTGCAGCTTCCCAATATGTGTGGATTTGCTTAGGCTGAACACCCAAATGAAGACAGAAGGGTATTTTCTTTCCTCTTCTACAGGCCAAACTTTACCATGTGCAATTTTCAAGACTTACAGTGTCTAGGGGGTAGTGCAATGTTCTAGAAAGCTGCTTCTATTAATCTCACTCTTTTTGCAGTCTTTATTGGTTGGATTTTGTCAGATGAAGCAATGAATGTTTATGCCCGAGGTTTAGAAAGCAATAAAAATGTTTTATTTTCAACATGGGAACCTATGCTTCTCTTTATTGGAATCACAGCCTAGGCCTTGTCTGGGAGAAAAATCACTAACGTGCTTGAGCTTGTGTAAATGAGGTCAGCAAGAGAGAAAAGTGGCATGAGACTTTGAGTATTTTTGAATGGAAAGAAAGTATCTCCTGTAAATAAATTAGGTGTTTGACTATGACCTGTTGTATATAAAAAATTTAGCCTGGGCTACAATAGCTATTAATGCTTTGAAATATACAAAACTTTTATGAACAGATATAGGAAGTAATGGAATCTCCAATATGGGAAGGAATGAATGAATGAATGAATGAATGAATGAATGAATGAATGAATGAATGAATGAATGTGTGTTTGTTTAGGTGATGATCCTTTTTAAAATGAGTCGTCCTCAAAAAGAGAAAAAAAATGTGGTATTGCTTTTTCAGAAATTAAAGAAGTTTCTTTAGATAATAAATGTAAACAACTGCATTCAATGCACAAGGAAAAAAAAGCTTTTTCTGACTTTCCCTGAATTAGGACCTTTAGAGTGAACTTTTTCTATGGATAAGCTGTCCTTTCGAACTGAATTTAATGCCAGTCTTCTATTGATGAAGTAATACAGTTATGAAACTCTCTCCTGTACTGTTTCCACAGGGATAACATGTTGGGTTTTTCCTCAGGAGAGCAACAGCTCATTTCAGTGCACTCTGTGGTGCTTTGTTTGGGTACACACACACACACCTGTACATGGATTTGTGGATGCTTGTGCCTATGCAAGCAGATAAGCACTTCTAAACAAAGGCTCCAGGGGAGTTACATGCCCAGAATCAGGACACTTAATTGGTTTTTGTGTCTATAAAAATCTCCTGCCAGCTGTTACGGCAAAAAGTTGCATTGCTGTTTTGTCAGTTCTTCCCAGCCTTTGTAATAGGAAGGGAAAATGAAACAGTGTTGTCTCTAGTGAGAACAGCAAATCCTGAATCCTGACCAGCACCAAGGCAAACTCAGCCTGTGCTGGTGCAGTTCAGACACAGGCTAAAAGGGTGCTCCTCCACGCCTTTGTATGAAATATGTATGGGATTGCTCTGGCATCTGAAGCATTTTCTCCTTCCCTACTCACATGTCATCATCTTTAGGTCAATAGCAAAGCACAGTGTCACAAGGGACCTTGTATCTGTCTCTCTGTTTAACAGATATAAGCTCAGTGCATAAAACAGGTTTTTGTGCTTGACACCTTCAAAACCACGTACCTGAATGTACTTTAATGAATATGAGTATCAGAAATGGACCATTTAGTTCACCATTTTCTTAACTGAATATTTATTCCCTTTTGCAATTTTTTTCTCTTATTTCCCTCTAGGAATTTGGAGCTTAAAATCATTTTCTTTCTAAGGGGTATGGTATAGATCACTTTTTTAAAGCTTCAGGGGTACCTTACTTTGCTACAGCAACTCTTTAATTTTTGAAGTGGTAGAAGCCATCTGTCTCAACAGATCATGTTCTTTTACACTGAATGACAAACCAGTATTTCAGTTGATTTATACTTAAAACAGTCTTGGAAAGGAGGGAATTTCATAAAGCTGCCAATTTTTGTGTCTTCTATTAAGTTCCTAGTGTTCTGCTCTGTAGATTGCTAGGGTGGTGTCTGTCCCTCCCAGATGGGAAAGTAGGGCACAGATAAAAAAAAACAGTTTTCTCAATGTCAAGAAGAAAGACAGAGAGAGGAATTAAATTAATATCTCCACCTTTACCAGTAATCATCCTATTCCTTGGACATCTGTGATGGATAGAAAAGCAGAGGTAAATATTTGAAGAGTCTATTAAAATACAGATATGGATGTGGAGGCACTAATTTTCTTTTGTCTCTTTGGAAAAGGTTTCCTAAACATTTTACAGTATGCATTCAGCATAAACTAATTACCCTTAGATTTATTCTCCAACCCTGCATGGGATGGCACTGGGGCTGTACAAATGCAGCTGTGGTCCATGTGAAAACACGGCCTTCACCACAGAGCCCTTATTAAGGTCGTTACCAAAGATTTTATTTTCTGGGCTATGTTATGAAGGCAGCCTGAACAATAACCTTTTCATAAGGCTTCATAAGGACCTCTTGGTGCTCACTGTATGACCTGACACCAGAAGAATGGAAATGAAGAGACAGGCAGTGTCAGCTTTGGCTCCTCAGTCTGCTGTGGTGCTGGAACAGTTAATGGCTGCTTTTCTCCTCTCCACCAAATCTGACCCCTGACTCTGCCAAATGGAATGAAAGAAGCAGATTGGGGTGTGCAAGGAGCTCTTTTTGAACATGTCTGGCAAATACAAGGACCTTTTCTTCCCTTTCATTCTTTCCGTTGGGTGAGGAAGGGCAAGCCCTGCCACAGACTGCAGAAGTGTTCTCCCTCCGCCAGTGCTGCAGAACGAAGAAACCTTCCCCCTGGCCAGTAAAGAGAAATTCAGCAGAGGATATAAATGTTTGGCTCATATGCTGTTTAAAGTAAACTACAAACACCTTAAAAACAATTAGGCTGATGGGAGTTTGGGGATGACTGTCTCTTCAGAGAGGCTGGAAAGCATTTCTCTCATAATGAAGTATGTCGTAATAGTGATTTTCTGCTAGGTGAATAGACACAAAACACATCTTTGTTCGTGAGGCTTTTTATTGCAGCAGTTGTCATGAGCAAAACCTGAAAGTACTTGAAAATCCATTAAAAACACAATCAAGATTTAAAAAAAAAAATACCATCTCTTGAAAGTTTGTCTCTTCAGACTGTAAAAGTGAGAAGTCGATAAGTATGAGACACATTTATGCAATTTAAGATTAATGATTAACTGTTAAAGCGCAGGCTTTGTACAATCAGCAAGGAAACAAAACCCTTCAATCTCTGCAGCCACTGGATGAAGCCAGCTTCTAAGTTACAGTGTGTGATAAGATGTGCTGAATCCCAGCCCAGTTGGCCATTGACCTGCAGTGAATCAGCGATTGCTGTCTCCGGGGTGTTTTGGTTACAGTTCCCCAATTCCCAAAGAGTAATTGTCAGCTGGATTTATGCCTGCTTGTGACTGCTTTTCCTCTGGTTCTGCACAAGCATCAGTGCATGGCTTTGGGAATTTCTTAGACTTGGACTTAAAATTTCTTGTCTCCCAAATATTTCATAAAGAAAGAATGGACTAGCTTTAAATATTCATAATAATACTTGGACTTATTTATACCAGTTCTAGGAGTAAGATCTTTAATTATTTTTTTTCCATCAGAATTATTGAATTCAGCCAGAATTTTTTTCACACATCCAGGCCATGAACAAGTGCTCAAGTTCCCAAGTTAAAGCAGCATCTTGCCAACTTTAAAACATTTGGCTGGTCAGCAGGAAAGAAAAAGCTGCTTGTAAAGCACTGGAATGCATTTTCAATTAGTCACTCCATTGCTTAAAAGGCGAGGCATTAGGGACTAGGAGGAGAGGCAGGGGGGTGGCAAGGCTGATGGGGAGGGACAGCATGAGGCAGTCTGGAGAAGAGCCTTTATCAGCCCCCAACAGCAGCCCTGAAGTTGGAGGCCACTCTTTAATAGCCGAGCTTTTGTTTAACAACAGGCTCGCCAGGGAGAGTGAGATTTTCCTGGTAAAAGACCAAGATTTCTTTCAAATAACTTGATATTGCTTTGTATGAAAGAGCAACGGAAAATATGTATTGGGAAGATGCTAGAAGGTTATTTATTTGTCTATTACTGTCTGATAACCAGGCTGCTGGGCACCCTGACTAAAAGGTTGTGCTCTGGTCCTTGGCTCCTAAAATATTTTGAGTGAGATAACACCCTTGAAAGAAGATTAAATAATGAACCCAAACTGCTTACTATACTTGGTTTATTATCCTGCCCAACACTATGAAGTTCTCAGTCCAATAGGATTCTGATAAAGAAAGAGCTGGGGGGGAGAAAAAAATTCTCATATAAAAAAAATGACATAAAATCATCTTTCTAATCTCAGTAGCCATAACTGTTTTTGCTTTTTTAAATGCTTTGTCCTGTACTTGACCTTCAAATGTTTGTAGCTAGCTGATCTGGAACTTTTTTGACTCCACAGCTGTCTAAACTAAGGATGATGACATTGCTTAGAGATCCTTTTGTGTATGTGTGTATACAGGAATGCTGTTTTCAAAAGCATAGATATATATATTTACTTTAACATGACTCAAAATCTTGGAAAGTTTGTAGGTCTTTGTCATATTAACCGAGAACCAGTAAGTTCTCACTGGGGGAACATGTTATGGCAGGAAAGACACAAATTCCACACTAGGCTGGATTTCAACAGGTAGAGAAAAATTTGGGGGTTGTTGCCTTCTGGCTAACTGTAATAAATTTGCTTAAGTAATATTTCACAGATGTGCTGGAGGTTTCCTGGCAAACAAGCTGAAGATCATAGGAAATGTCTTTGACTCAAAGCACAAAAATAAAAGTTCTGAATATAAAGTCCTTAGCCCTAACAGAAAAAAACATTTGGCTCAAAGCTGGGCTGGACTCTGCTATCTAAGCCCAAGAGTTAAAATAATTTTATAGTGAGTTTCTGTTTCTGTTTTATTTGTTTTCTCCTACTATAGCTACATGCTGTATGAAACACGTGAGGCTGTTTTGGAAAATCCATTGCCTGTCGCAAGTTCCTCTGTGCTAAACTTGATCTCGTAGTTTTATTTTTAGAAGGCTTATAGTTGCTGTCCTCAGTGTTGTAGGAAAAGCTGGCAAAATACCAGCAAGGTCCTGCAAAATGGAGACATGGTTTTTGTTCCAGACACAAGAATTTGAGATTAAAAAAATAGAAATAACCACAATAAGTGCAAAAGGAAAAAGGAATAAGTATATTTACTCCTACAGTATAGTTTTCATGTGGATATGTTGGCAGAAAAATGGAGCATTTTCTGTGGGAAGACAGTGAAAAATGTATCTATGGAAAGTATAAGATGTACTTGCGAGAGATAAAATTCTTGAAATAGACTAGTTTGTGGAATTTGGGGATGAACAGAGTAAGACACTGAGCATCTTGGTGCAGTGGGGTATAAAGACAGAGCATCTGCCTCTTTCTCACCTTGACCTGCAACAGGATGTGATAAGGACACAAACTTGGCTTATCAATGTGTCAGGAGAGGGCACAGTATTTTGATTTTTGTTTTCTTTGCAGGCTAAGCTTGAAGCCTTTCTAAATTCAAGACTGCTGATCAATGTGTTTGCATGATACGAAATATTCAGTGAGAAGTTTACATGAGAAAATAGGTGAATGTAGCTCTAAAATCAGCAAATGTGGCAATAGGGTAGAGAGGAAAGAGAAAAGGCAGTGTGCTGCAGCCACTGATGTCCTCCCAAGCCTCAAACAAGGGATTAACCTCTACAACAATGGTTTACAAACTTTTGGGAGGAAAAAGAGAGCCAATCTTTTTATTTCCTTTCCATACTGAAAAAAAAATGAAAGTTTCCTCAGTTCCACAAAGAAACAACTGAATTTAATTTTCCATTACAAGTATATTGCCCACCTCCTATAGTTAAATAAATATAGGGCCCAAAGTTTCCAGAGCTGGATACAAGCCTTATGTCTGCAGAATTGCTCAGAGATATGTGTGTATCAGGTGAGAAACACCCTGTGTCCTGCGGGTTTTTACTGAGGGGTGGAATCTCTGTAACCCCCAGCTGTCCTCCACCCTCCTGCCCCAGATCTGCACCTGCAATCTCACCATCAGCTGTCGCTGATGTTTTTATCCTCTCTACACCCCTCTGAGACAAAGCAAAACTGTTGGAAGCATTGCCTAGGGGACGATGTAAAATTCCAAAGTCTGAACTTGAGTCCTGATTTGATAAACTGATGAACAGGTAGGGCCCCCCGGGCTGAGCCAGGAGCTGCACCTGGCTGGGGCAGGAGGTGACTCAGGGTTTCTCCTAAATGAGGGGTCAATGATGCTCTTGCCTCTGAGCAAAGAAGGCATTTTGTATCTGGGTGATTTAAAACTGGTTCTTTCTGTCTGAGCACTATCAGCTGGCTGCTGTCCGGCAGGAAAAATGGTCACATTCTCTTTTTTTGGGTGTTGGGAAGCCTCAGTGTCACCTTCTGGCCAGGGCAAGACTGTGCTGCCTTTGTGCAGCAGGCAAGGGGGGGTTCAGGCTGCCCAAACCCAACCCACAGCAGAGCAGGGAGCCTGAAATGGTTTAAGCACAACTCGACTTTTCTCTCACCAAAGAAGGAGGCAGTGGAAGACTTAAAAGTTTATTATGTCTTATAATACTTCTTATTATATTTCCATGAGTGTGTCACACACTACCAGATCTCCCAAATCCGTGACCATCATATTGCTGCTTCTTTTAACATAGAAGGGCTGATCTTATCTCTTTTTTTTTTCTTTTTTCTTTTTTTTTTTTTTTTCTGTTTTGAGAGAGAGAGAACTGGTGGCAGAGGGAAACTAGGAACATATGCCTGTGATATAAATATCAAAGTGGAACTATCTACCAATTGGGGTAGTTTTATTCTGACTGAACACTTTATAAGCTACTGTTTTGCTTTTTTCCCAAAAAAAAATTCAATTTGGGAATTTCCAGAAATTCCAATGAATTGGCAGAGCTCAAGGACAGGTTACAGTCGTTTGCAGGATGAATGGAAAATGTTTAGAAAGGAAAAAATTGCAAGAGAAATATTTAAATAGAGGAAAATCAGTGTCAAAAGTATAACAGAAACACAAAAGAAGCCAATCAGCTCGATTTTCCTAAGTAAATACACACTATCAGCAGTTACACAACTTTTCAAATCACCATAGTAATCTGGAGGATGCTTTACCATTTACTTTTTATGTAGTAAAAAAAAAAAAAAAGCAGTAAAAAAAGTAGTAAAAAAATTTAATGGAACTATATAGACACCTTCTCCCCTTTCAAACATCCAAAGGGTTACATCTGGCTTTGCATGATTAGACTTTTTATTATTCCTCCATAATAGCAGTCTGGCTTGAGAGCAGTGCATTTCAAGCACAGCTTCTGTGTTTAAGTCTATCAATTCTAACAGATTTAAGGAACAGAGAGGGGGGAGAAAGATTATTCTGTATTCTAAAGGTTGTGAACTGCTTTTAATGCATGTGTCTGTCTCTCCATATGGGGGTGAGGGACAAGGGGAGGAGGGAAGGGTGGGAGAGGAGCTGCTTTAGAAAGTCCCTCCTTTAAAAGTGTCAAACTCCAACCTGCACAGAGCAGGGGAAGGGAGACCACCAACAACCCTCAGAAAATAATATAAAAACAAACCTCAAAGGTAGAAGAAAATACCCAAAAGGAGAAGACTGCAGCTTGCAGTAATCTGTAAATGATTGCTGGCAAAGACTGGAGGCTTCGAGCTTGAGCTGTGTTTGTTCCAAAAGAAAGCCAAGAAGGACGGTGTTAATAAAGAGAGATTTAACTGAGGGCTGTGCTTGGAATAAAGTGGACTACAAAAAGGTCAAATTTGATCAGTTGGAGCAGATTACAAGGGCTTTAAAAGGTAGTGGTGAAGAAATGAAACTGGGACTGTGAAGCAATATAGCACAAGATTGATTTTGGGGGTGGAGAGAAGCTGGGACAAGTGCTTATCAGCTTGAGAAGGAGGAAGAGCTGTGCTGGGTTTGTTGTCATTCCCACACTGAGTAGAGTACTTGCTGCTTTTGTGGTTAGCCTTCCCTGCCGTGGTTTTTCTTCTTTTTTTTTCATTTTTTTCGTTTTTAATATACATATTTTATTATTGTTATTACTACAATGGTGTCTATAATCTCTGACTTGGATCCTCTGAAAAGCTGGAAAGTTTTAAGGTAGGCCTATGTTTTCTTCTGTTTGGTACAGGCATTTTGGGTTTAGCCCTAAATTAACTGGAGCTTGAGTTATAATCGAAATGCGAGCCCTGGGCTTAAGTAAGAAAGGAGTTTCTGGTAATTAGAGCCCTTTTAAGATACAGCAAAACCTTTGAACAGATGTTTAGAGAGACCCGAGAGAGAATTTTTAAATATACTTCTCAGTGTTACAGTGCAGTGAGGAATTCTTTTTTTTTTTTCCTTATTTCTTTTTAAGGAGAGATTGCTCTGTAAATTCAAGCTAATAGTAAAGGCTCACACCAGTTGCAACTGCAGCGTTAACTCTCTGCTTTCCTTGCTGGGCTCTGCGTGGAAATGAATGGGAAACTCCAGAGTAGCAAAAACAAACAGAATGAAAGTTGATCAAGAAGTGGAAAATAGTCTGGGGGGAAGGAAGGGGGACTGAAGTGCTTTTTTCACGTTGTTGTTGAAACTTCCACACTTTGTTGCCTCTCTTAAGGCATGTGTTTGGCACTTAAAAGTTGCTACTTTTTTACCTTCAGCACTAATGTTTGGGGTTTTTGTAATTTGCATAGTGAAAAATGGTAATTTGAACTGCTAAAAATGATAAGGGGGGGAAATATCCCCATTAATGTTTGCTACAGATATTGAAGATCCACAGTGTTAGATGTCTGTGTTTAATGCTGCTGTAAGTGCCTGGTTTAGCCTTATTGAGAATTCAGACGTATAAAAGTTTGCAGATGGCTTGCAGAAACTTCAGTAAGACATTGGAAACATCTGGGAGTTTAGATGGCAAAATTATTAAATCACTTAAATATAAAGTTGTGTAGATACCTCTCAGCTTTTTTACAAAACACGAAGCTGCCTGCAGCCAATATTTTTTTTTAGTTAGTTACAGGGACTGGGGGCTATGAATTGTGATTGCTATTATGCTATAATATGTAATTGTAATATTTTAAAGTATAGTTTAGATTCTTGATAACATTTTTTTAAAGAACTTACTGTGTTCTGAGCTCAAAGAGGAGAAACACTTCAGAGTCAAAGTATAAAGTCTGCTTACATGACTAAGGTTTTTTTCCTCACTGAACTTTCTATTTTAGGTATTTAAAATTCTGTGACCATTTTCTGAGTCTCTGTGCAGGACTGGGCACTGAGACCCTCTATCTTTTCCTGTGGTATGAGGCTTGGCACAGGGGGCTTATTGCCAGTTTATTTTATTCTGTTTTTCAAGTGGTTTGGGACTGTCAGCACAGAATGATGAGTTTGCGTTTGACTCCAAGAGTTCCGTGTGGATGTTGGCTGGAACGCGGGGCTGGGAGGGATGGAGGAGCACTGGGCTGGGATCACCCTGCACGGAGCAGAGAGCAGAGCTGGGCTGGCTCCTGTGACTCACCAGCAGCCAGTGCCACCGAAGGGCTTCTGCAGAGTCCCATTTGTGCTCCAGAGGAGCTATTCTAGGAATTATTTTAAGTTTTATCTAGCTCTATGAGACTATTTTTGATTGCTCTGCGAGACAAGTCAGGTGATGCCAGGTTTGTGCAGAGCTGAAGGATGACACAGAGGATGTGAAAGTCAAGATTTAAAGAAGAGACAGTGTTGCCCTCTTGAAGAATCATGTTTTCTTTAAAAAAACATTTTGCATACCTCTAAAAGAAATCTCTCCCAGGCATTTTCTCCCTACAGCACGCCTGAAGTTTCCCAACTTTGTGTGTGAATCTGGAGACTGCAGCTGTATGGACACAGAGCAGGTCAAAGATGTGATTGAGTCTGGACATTTCTGTGTAGTTTCTGTGTGTGATTAGAGCAGCAGCTCTGCACAGATGTGACATTGTGCAGCGCCACTACAGGATGCAGAAGGTTAAGAGGTGGGAAAAGGCCACAGGTAATATGAGCAGAATGATCACTGAAAGAAAAAAGAAAAAGAGCTAGTAGTCATCACATAGCTCGTATGGCTTGTGACTTATTGAACTGTGATGCCACTTCTGCCTTTTCTTATAAATTTTACTTCCTCTTCTGTGGGCCAATTTCCAACCTGTTTGAGGGCTCTGAAGTGCCTGGTTTCAGTGTGTCCCCAAAGAATCCTGTAGCTAATATTTACAAGAAATAGAGGAATGTTTCTGTGTGTTTGTGCACCTAAAATAAACCAATTTTTTCAGACTCAAATGAGTTGATGTAGCAAATGCCACCACCAGTTCTAAACTAGTGTCCTACACTGGCAAATTCTCAATTTTGTTTACTTTCTGCACCCCTGTAATTTATTCTGTAACTCCATCACAGTTTGAGGCCTGATTAGCTGGTAAAGACTGAAGGATGCAGATCCTGTGGAGGCAGCAGGTGGGAATATTTACACCGGGATTTAATAATCCCCAGGGACTCAGAGCAGCCTTGGTGCTGGTTACCCCATTTCAGCTGAGCTCTGGCTGCTCTGCTCTGCTCCTCAAACCCTCTGGAACACTTCCCTCGACCTCTGAATAAAGGTAATAATGAAGGGAAAGGTCAAATATAAAAACAGATGAGGCTGTGGCTGGTGGTGAAGCCTAAAAGGAGGGAGAGGTTGTGTTGGAGCATGACAGGGGATTTTGCTGGACTTCACCCAGCTAAGCTGAGAGAGCTAGCAGAGGTATAAAATAAATGGCAATATTATGTGTGTATATATAATATTACATCAGGCCTCCCTCTTTGGTGTGTCTGTCTGGAGTAGGACAGTGAGACCTGCAATAATTTCTGGTGAGTCTCAGTTTGCTCGGGTGCAAGAGCCCTAAACACAGTTTAATGTGCATTTTCTTTCACTGGATTTATTCAGAGTGCTCTGAGTACCAAAGTTACTATGCTGTGACATGAACACACCACTGCCTGATGTCCCTGTTCATAGTGTGACTACAGTAAGTCCTGTTGTATTCCTTGGAGCCAGGAGAGATTGGCAAAAGTTCAAGCCTGCAAAAAAAGAAAAAAATCCTTCAAAGACTTCCCAGCAAACTGAGTGTGCTCGCCCAGCCCTCTGCAGACACAAAAATCACATTTGCCATCTTCAAAATCAGATGGGAGCTGGGATTGAGACCCCCCCCCAAGTGCATAAGAGAGACCAAAATCAGCTGCCTCGATTCCAGAAAAGTCTCTTATCCCTGTTCAGAACTTCTGGCATGTGGTTTTGTTCCTCATATGTGACAGGGACATTGGTTCCTGAAGCAACCTGTGTTCTGGGCCCATACAGCAGCAAAAGCAAAGCAGCAGCCTGGCAAGAAGAGACAAAAAAAGGGGGAAAAAAAATGAATTCTTCAAGGCCACATCTCTCCTCTGTTGCTTTTCTGCCTTAATTTGGCTCCAACAAGGCTAAATTCAGCACTATAAATCATATGAGTTACCTATGCAGGGAAGACCTTGTACCCTTTTGCATTCCTGTCTGAAGAAATATGTGACCTTTCTGTGGCACATTGCTAGGAAAAAAAAAATTAAAACTCGGTATTAACTTGACTTTGCAACCTCAAGGTGAAATCCAAGGGAAGAGTAGGAGTTTTTACTCAGAGGAGTGGTCAGCCCCCAGCCTGGGAAGCAGGGAATCCTGGTGTCTGCTCTGCATGCAGATGACTGGAATTTCACAAGTCCTATTGAACCGGCTGGTCCAACTTGGCTGGTGGAGTTGGGAACATCTTGTTTGCAGCACATCATGTGTCAGGCGGATGTACCAATTCGAATATTCTCTCCAAAATGTCTTTTCCCACCACAAAGGCCGTCCAAACAGGCTGCTAATGGTTTGGCTTTTCAGGGAAAAAAAAAAAAAAAAGGTGTTTTTCATGCTTGGCAAATCAGTCGTCCAGGAGGAACAATTTCAGCCCTGTTGGTGTGTGCATTATGACCTGTTTTTGGCAAATAGTCCTATCCCTATATCCTCCCCTGTGATTGCCTGGGAGTTGAGGTGGGTTAAATAGCTTCAAAATGTTCAAATTGGGCAAGAGTGGAGGAAAGTAGATACAACTCAAATTTGGCTGTGGGCACAGAACAATAAAACTGAGCAAAGCTTAAGATAAGGCATTCTGTGTTGCATTCAGTATCTGAACAGACCAGTAAATGCATGGACCCCCAACACATAACTGCTTAGAAAAATGACTGAAAAAATAAATTATTTCACTTGTGCTTTGCTCTGAGGACCTGGACAATGTTCTCTTCATCCAGTACTCAAAAAACAAAAGAAAACAAGCCCTGAAAATTTGGCCCAGGGACATAATGCTGGACTCCATTGCCACCATGAAACAGAGAAAACGGAATTTCAGATGTCAGTGGAGAATACAAATTCCCTCATAATTGCCACAATATGCTTAGTTTGAAAAAAAGTTGTGGAAAGAGGGTGTGTGTATCTTGTAATAACTAAAAACACATTTTAGAAATGGCTTTCCAGATTACCAATCCAAAAATACAGATGGTGTCAGAGATGGCATTGAAAGAGGTGTTAGTGAGGGTTACACACGTCCCAAGTCGTGACACAGATGAGAATCACCAGGGGGATGGTGGCTGTTGCCAAGCTCTGATAAGCTAATATGAACAGCAAAACATAGTGTGGATTCTTCTGCTTTCAGTTTGAATGTGTAACTCTACAATCACTCAAGTGAATAGTACTGGGATGAAAAATTAGGGCCAGCTGTATTGAAGTACGAATTTTTAATTTTTTTTGTCATGTTTTCTTATTTGTGCTTCCTTTGCACTTTGTAGAGGACAATACAGGAAGCTTTTCTTGCTTTGTTTTCTTAGATTTTTTTCCCCCTTAAAAAGGCAGGACCTATGGGATGATGCAAGAAGTAAAGATAACAGAAAACAGCAGATTAGGATGTAACACACTCCTGCATCCATTGCTGAGGGCTGAGAAAGTCATCCAGTCCTCCTCTAAGCCTCTGCAGATTTATTCTTGCATCTTTATTTTCCCCTGATTAAAATTCACTATCACTCCTTTCAATAAGAGGTTATTCTCCACCGTTTTGCTAAAAACAATCCACTTTTCATATCAAGCCTGTGTACAAGCTCATTACATCTTGTTCATTTGGACATGAGTTGTTAAATCTTCCAGGTGCTTTATGGGGGATTTAAACATCCAATTCAAATGAATGATCTCTCACAAAGAGGTTTACTTACTGCTGCTGCCAGGTTCCTTTGCCTAATTATTTAAATTGCCCTAACCCCTAAAACATAATATGAAATTACTGCACCAGCACACAGCTGTCTAGCCAGAGTCTGTGACAGTGAGGTGCAATAACCCTCTGCCAGCCACCAGTGATCTGCAGGCCAGGGACCTGTGCCAGCAGCTATGGCTTTTCCTTGATGGTTGCTTCCTCCATGAATTGATCTGACTGGTTTCACAGTTTTAACTTTGAGTCCAGAACATCTGTCAGCAAAGAAATTCTGTGGTTTGGAGCACTGCTTGCAGTTGCTAACAAAGCAATGCACTGGAAAGGCTCTTCTGCATGTGAATTTGTCTGGCATCCATGTTTTGGGACATGTGGAAAGTGTTTGGATTGGAATCTCTCCTAAGGCCTTGAGCCATTGACTTCAGGTTCCCTCCTCTTGAGAGGAGGTGGAGGTTGTGCTGTTTCTTCATCTCTTATATCCCAGAATTTCGTTCCTGACTGGTGATTGTTCACACCCAGTTACACAGGTGCCCATGTTGAAGAATGCAGGTAAAAGCAGGATCATCCTTTCCCACACTCGTTACTTAATTATGCTTTCCTCTGTTTCCTCATCTTCACTTCTTAAATCAGTGGCAGTCTTAATGTACTCCTGCAGGTCTTCCTTGCCCACCCATTCAAATTTGAAGTTTTGTCTAGCTCTGCACTCAGTGGAACTGAAATAAGGAGGAAGTTGCCTGTACACAGGAAACGTAACCTGGCAGTGTCAGCCCTACATTGTCCTTGAAAGATGAGGTTATAATTTCATGCTTTTCTCAGGCTTTCTGCGTTAGTTTGGAAGTGTTAGTTAATCTCTGTGTGCCCCAGTTCCCAGAGGTAAAATGAACCTGTTAATACCTGTCTTATTTACTTTGGCTATAAGATTTTCATGGCTATACAGATGTACAGCTCTGTCCTGTAAAATCCACAGCACTGGGGGCTCAGCCTTGGGCTCAGCTTTTCATCACCTGCCTTCATAACAATAACTTATTTAACTGAAACTAGAATTTAATTCTTTTGAGGGTAAATAATTCCTTGCTTGTTTACTAGAACCCTTTCTTCATTATTTCTGCCTTTGCAAGATAGCACCAAGGGCGAGCCACACAAATTCCTTGCACTCACCAGCTTTTTTCCAAAGAGTTGTTAGGCTTTGGGTTTTCTTGAAGTGAGCTTCATTAAAGATATCTTGCACCTCTGCTAGTCCCAGGATGCTGTACCAGGGAGGGAGAAAATGAAGGTGAAACCAGAGAGATTTGTAGTCTTTGTTGCTAAGATTTTCCTTTGCTTGACCTGTGCAAGAGATGAATTTCTTCTCTCTTAGGAAAATACTCTAACTATTCCCTTTGGGTGTTGTCTGATGGGTATCAGTGTCTCCCAACAAACCTGTTCAGACTTCAGAAGCTCTAATACTCCTGAAAAATTCTCTGTGGCACTAAAAAAACCCTTACAATAACCTAAGTGTTACCATCCAACCTTTTTTATATGAGCAGCTGAACGTACTTCTACTGATTATACTCTAATTTTCCTTAATTAAAGAAACCCCAAACCTAATCTCATATTAATTGCATTTTTATATAACTTTCTCAATTTTTTTTCTTTGATTGTGTGCGTTTCCTCATGTTTCATCACAAGTGATAGAAATTTCTTTTTTTTCCTCATCTGAGTAAGTCCATGCACTCCTTGAATATAGAGGGATGTTTGGATCCTTCACTATAGGACATTTGTTATTGAGTTGATCCCAAGCTGGTATTTGTCACTGAACACCTGTTGACCTGCAGACATTGACTTTGTTGTTGCAGTTCATTTGCTTTCTACAACTGAGTTTTAAAAGTGAAGGTTTTTCTAAAGGTAGAAGTATTGGGAGGCTCAGTGATAATCACAGTTGTACTCTCTCTTTTGTGGAATGGATGGATTTCAGATTATTGGAAAAATTTGTCATTTAAGTTGTGCTGGATTTTTTCTTTCTTCTTCAGATATAATGTTAAATTGCCTGTAGCCAGTTATCTTCTAGAAGCATGGTGTATAGAGAATTTTTATCTGTTAAAGAATTAATGTACTTGTTCAGGTAATTTTGCAGTACTCTTCAGTAGTAGACTGATTTTCAGTTTAACATTCCTGAAAGGCTGAGTACATTTAGGTATTAAATTACTAGATGAATGGAAACAGAACTTTGTTGGGGTTGAAAATCTTGGTATGACTTTTGAATGATTTGATTACGGATATTCCATCCAAGGATTTGTAAGATACTATAGAAAGCTTTAAAGGGGGAGAGGTTAGGGGTTTTTCCTTTAGTTTTAAGATTCTGAGTTTTATATTGGATTCTTGGTTTCCAGGTCCCAATGAAAACAGTAATCTTATGGAAAGGACTGAAATGAGCCTTTGAAGTAGTGGACATTTCAGTTCTGAAAAAATATGTAGTCATAATAACTGTTCTCCACAAAGAATAGGCTATAAATCCTCAATTTAATTAATCTCCATGTGTCATCTGAGCACAACTCTACCTGTTACACTAATCCTGAACTAGGAGACACTGGCAGATTTCAAGCTGAGACTACCTAATTTTGCAAACTGTAACTAAAATCAAGTATTCAAGTATTTTCAAGTATTTTTGTACTGAATTTAATATCTCGATATCTTAGGATGTAATTAATCTTTGTTTTAAGCAAGCAAGGGGTTACTGTGTATTAACCAAAGGTGGTTTTTAGTTATTGTGAGATTTGCATAGATTTCCATACAACTAAGTACTGGGTCAGTGATCCCTGTTGGGTATTTGAACCTTAATTTTTCATGTGCCCTTTCATTAGAGGTGCTGGCAATGCTGGCTAACTTGGCACATCATAACTGGACATTCTTCCTGCCCGGGTGTGGTCTTGGGGAAGAACTTCAGTGTTCCTGGCCTGCAGAGATTCAGGGGGGTCTCTGTAGCTCTTGGACTTCCCCCTTGTTGGAAAAACTGACCTTGCCAAGAGCTGTGAATTGTTGTTGACTGGGGTCAGGTTTCAGCTGGAGATGCCAAAATAAAGGATTTATGTAGCCTGGGAGGAATTACGAGCTTGGAAGGGGGAGATAGGTATTAAAGGTCTCAAACAGAGTGATGGGGAGAAGTGTTTAAATACTGATGTAAACTTTCATTGTCTCCAAGAGGAATTAATTGGCAGGGTCTTTTATATGACTTTTGGGGTTAGATTTCCAGCTGACTCAAACTGACAAAGCTCCATTGAGCAAGATCTAGACTTAGAGTAACTGGGAGTTGGAGCCCATGTGTTTTGCAGAAGACTTAACATCTTTCTTCTTATACATAAAGTTCCTGGATCTAATTGAAGGGAAAAAAAATGTCTCAGTCAAAATAGTTACTTTATTAATTAATTCCAGCCTGTGTTTTTGATGCCCAGTTTTGCTCTATCTGAAGTCTGGACTGTAAAAATCTCTTGGGAATAAAGTTACATTAAGTTTTAATTTTCTAGCTATTTTTTCCTGTGTTTAAAAGAAACAGATGACCCAACTCTTTGCTCTTTAGTTAGCCTTCAAGTAGACTAATAAATCTACCATAATCTATGAACAAACTTAAACCCATGACACCGTAGGCTGCAGACAAGCTGAATAAACGAACTACATAAGTTGCATATGAACTTTAAATCATTGGGAAGCAGTGATAGGAGAAACCAAATTTGCTGTACTGCAAAGTTATTTTTTTCTACCTATTTGAGCTGAAACTTTCCTGATTTTTGTAAATGTGGTGGGGGCAGAGGGTTGGGTTTGGGTTTGGTTTGGGGAGGGGTTTTGGCTGTTGTTTTTTGGGTTTTTTTATCATTCCTGCATAAGCTGTTTATATTTTTAACCCAGAACCACGTGGTTTTATACATCTAGCTCAGGGACATCTCTTAACTGAGTTTAGATCTCCCTGCTGTTCACTAAGAGTCACAGCTACATCTGTGGGCAGCAAGTTGCTCTGTTTAGCATGAGATTCATTAAAATCTGTGGTTAGTGAGAGCTTACATCGTGCACACAGTTATTCTAAGTGTAACTGCAGAGTCTTGGTACATGATGCCCCAAAACTGCCTAGATCATTATTTTATGTGGACTTTGTGGTCTCCTCATCTTTGCTCACAATTTTTTTCATAAGAATTTAAAAGCACTTGCAGCTCTTCACACCCAAGGGAAAAAGCAAGTTCCTCAGTAAGATGTCCCCTAACTTAAAAGTACCTTCTGTAGCAATAGTTTCTATAGTAAACAACAATCTGAATTTTTCTATCTAAGTCTGGGATGCAGTTATTGTAGTTTACATCCTTTCATCTGCATCTTATCAGCAGACACTGTACAACCAGGCACAGCAGAATGTCTAGCAACAGAAATAGGCAATTATTCTTGCCGTGACAAAATAGCCCAAAAAAAATCTGATCTACTGCAAAGAAAATTTTGTTCATTTTTGTGTGGTTGAATAAAGGTAAAAAAGAAGAATGAGCATGGATGAAGCTGCAGGTCCAATTCCAGGAGGCATGATTCTGTCCTATTCACATGCACATGAGAAATTACCTTGGCCAGAATTATTTTTGTTGCAATTACAGATGTTTACTGGGCATGCATCATAGCACAAAAGCCCTAGGAGAAGACCTCGATTAATTTCCAGAGGGGGAAAAGCCCCAACAAAACAACTCAATCAAACAAACAAAAAGAAAAGAAAAGAAACCAAAACATCATAGCCACTGTTCAAGAAAAATAAAGCACCTTAAAACAAAATGCCCTTTAAAGTACATAAACCTACCTTGAATATATTGTGTACCTGTATTAATTTCACTGTATTAATTTTTTGCCTTGTTTTCCCATTAAACCTCTGCAAGTTATTACAAGGTTGATTGTATATCCTGTATGGGCAATTCATGTCGTGGATTAAATTTAAGCAGTTATTATGACAATACAATCTAAAACAACAAGGGGAAACTAAGCTGTATTGATGCAGATGAGCCATGTAAACAGTGAGCTTGGGATTTAGACATGAAACAACGTTGGGCTTTAGGCTGCAACACCATAAAACGTGACAATCTGGAGGAAATAACAAGTTCTGCATTTATTTTTTTCTTCCTCCCCATTTTTTCTTATAATACACACCAGCAGTCAGACCACACAGGAAGCTTGCACAAATCCACGTGCTGAAAGTGGGATGGGGAAGAAGAAGGAGCTCTGCAGCAAAGGGTTGGGCATGTTTTATTTCTTCAGCAGCTGGAAGCTTAGTGTGGCACTGTGGAATAAAATCAGCTTTGCAGGGAGGAAGCTGTATAATGAGTATGTATGACAGCCCTTAAGATGTGATGATCTGGAACAGAGCAGTTACCTATATATGGTATCTTTGTATCGCCTCAGTAGGAGCTGCCAATTCTGAATTCCTTCAGGAAGATGGTAAAAAATGTGCTTGAACCAAGGGGTTCCAGCAGGAGTTAGCAAAAAGTTTCAGACCCAGAAGGGCTCCCCTCTGAGGAATGTTTAATTATGGAAGCAAAGAGTTGCACAGAATCACCAGCGCTTCTCAGAAATGGTGACTTGAGGCTTCTGTTGTTTGAATTTTTTCGTAACACAAAGGAGAAACAAAAATCTTTTCAAAGATTTAAAACCAATAACCCACATGGCAATTAACTCACAGGGTATTGTGCCAGGAGATCCTCTGAAGGCCAGGTCCTGAGAATTCGGAAAAAAAAAAAAAATTATGGGTGATGAGAACATCTACAATCAGATAGGATTAAAATGGATGGGGAAGGATATAAGTCCTCATGTTTTGGCCAACAACTGTCTCAGGTCAAGGAGAATCTTTCCTTATTTGGCAACATATCACTATCCATGGAGGCTTTTTGTACCTCTTAGGGATGGAAGGTCACATAAAACAAACTCCTGTCTGATTCAATGAGACAATTGCTGTTATACAAGAGCATTAAAATCCTACTCATTGAATTTTCCTTCCTACTACTGAATTCTAACAACATTTATTTTATTGATGCAATGTGTGAAAAAAAGAACGAGCAAACCTTTCAAGCCTTATGTTACTAAAGAATATACTTTTTTTTTAAACAACATGATATATAAGATCTTAACCACTTTTTGGACCAATGAGTTTCACTGGGTAATTTTGCATTGAATTGAAATAATTATCCATCACCGTTTGAACTTTGTGTACTCTCAGACTGGTAAATTGTACACTTGAAGAGGTCAGCATGTATTCTGATATTGTTATGGGAAAGATTTGCATAAGGAAAATGTAGACTTCCCTCTCCCCCCTTCCCATGATAAAAATCTCTGTACACAATAGCTGTACTGCCACATGTCATGGGGACATTGTGTAAATTACAGAGTTACAAATTTGTCAGCCTAACCAAATGTCTGAAGGAATAATGTCATATTAGTTATATTTCAGCTGTAAGCCTGGTCTGTTTTAACCTTGATTTGTGTGGCAGCTAGCCATACCAACAGCTTGTGCATGGCTGATTATAAACAACTTTATTTTAATGTAACAAGATTTTCATTTAATTTCTGGGAGCTTGATGTGATGGTGATCAAAGCTAAATGCAGACCTCTCTCTGAGGTAAAGGATTAGATCAGGCTGACCAGAAAATACAAGGTCCTGAAGATTTCAAGATTACAGTCTTTTGTGGGTTGTAATTCAAATTTTCTGAAGTTGGATAGTGCACTTGAAATATTGTGAATTATGTTCACAGAGAGCCTTGATATAATCTGGATATAGTTTTGGTTTTAATTTAATTCCATTTTTGTGTGGAAGGACCTGTATGTTCAACCAAGATTTTTTCATTTAATACTGGAATTTATTTTTTTCTCCCTATTATTTTTACACATTAAAAATGAAAAATTTATTCTGCAAGAGCTGGAACCCTTGAAATCTGTTTTCTTTTTCTGGGGATAGTGAGTGTATCTTGGTTGGATTGTGTCATGCTGAATTAGATGCAGTTTCATACTTGGTGTGGTCAGGGGGGTTCTGCTTTGGGATTTTTTCTTTTTCTGGTAGTTTCAGTGTTTGGGTTGTTTAGTAGAGCTTTTTTTTAATTTTCATTATTATTATTTTCTTTACCTTCTTGATTATTTCATTTGCCTTGGCATGGGTTTTATTTTGGGATTTTTCTGGGGGAGGAGGGTCTGCCTTGGAGGGTTTTTTGGAGGAGGGTGCAGGGGGATAGGGTGTTGATGTTATAGAGGATTAAAAGTGTCCTTGTTGAAGCAGTGTGCCTGAGAGGTTTTCTGTCTTTACCTGACTGCCTATTTTCAGGAGGCTTAGGACAATTTAGTACTTTTGAGATTACCTCTGCCTTGCCAAGCATCTCAGAAGCTGAACAAGAAGTTCAAAAAAGGTGGGAGGGATTAAGCTGGCATTTTTATGTGACTATATTTACACATCTGATTCCAGAAGAGGGTGGAAAGGGAGTAAAGTGTTTGTTTTATTTTGAAATTAACAATAGTTGATTTCAAAACCAAAGTCCGTAAGTGTCAAATTTGAAGGGTCAAATCAAAACCTGAGTCAAACCTTTGAGTGGCTCTTAAGCTTGTGGTGAGCTGAATCAAATTGTAGGAATGATTCTTAACTCAATTGCCCCTTTAAACTCCTGCTGCTTTGCAGCTTTGCCTTCCTTCTTTGCAAATAGCTTATTTTGAGCACTCCCCCTTTCCCTCCTGTGGAAAAAGTACAACTTTTAACTTCAAACAGAATCAAAACATTTTACATAAACATGATTAGTAAAGTTTAGAAAAAAATTGTGGTTTAGTATTTTTTTTTTCTTCCCCTCATTCATTATCATGATTCTTGTTTGTTTGAGAGAGCAACAGTAAAAACTGTGAACTTTAATTTTCTGTGCAGTGTTGTCAGTGGTAGGAGGAGGTGGGAAACAGCAGTAATGGCCCAAAGTCCTACATCAGGTGTTTGATATTTGTGTCACAGGGCAATATGGTGTTGCCCATTATCCTGGTGTTGGGAAATCTTTAGGAGTACAGATAATGAATCCAGTGCTGTCAGTTTTCATCATTAAAAATTTCCTTGGCTCCAAGGAAAATGATTATGTGAATTGCTGATAAATACACAGGGAAAAGGCACAGATGATCCTGTGCACACATAGACATTTAAAGTCAATAACCTTTTTTTAGTCAGAAGGTAAAAATGCAGAAATTCTCCAATATGCTCTTAAAATTTCTATAAAATCATACTGTGGGACTTTCTTTACCTTAAAACTGTGCACAGTCTTAGAATTTGCATTGAGGCCTTCATTTTTTTGTGTTTGTCAGTCCATGAGTTTTTGAAACAGGAGCCACACAAAGATTTCTGACTTCCCAATGATATACAAACTATTTTCCTAAAATCCACATCAGCTTCTGAACAAACTTCCACTTCTGCTTCAGCTGTGATTTTTTTTTTTTCCCTTCACTCTGGGCTACGTGTAATATAAATGTTTTCTGGTTTCAAATGGGAAGCATCAGTCCCACTTCTGGGCCAAATTTTCATGGTCCTTTCGAGTGTGTACTATAGAAACCAAATAAAACTCCTGCCCAACACCCACAGAAGAAATCAGCTTGCAAAGGTTTCTGACAGTGTGCTCCATGGAAAAATTTTATATCATTTTAAATAGTTTAGTTCTTTTGTATTCTCATGCTCATGGCTTGCTGTTTTAAAGACCTGTTATTTTTAAGACTCCATACCAGTGTTAATCAATTTTAGCTGCATGTCCCCAGATTGTGTCTGAAGACAATATATTTATGCTTTTATTTGTCAAAGAAAGCTCTGTGCCAAACCAAGGTCTTAATAATCAGGCAGTGCTGGGTGGGGATTTTTTTTTGTTTAGCTGTGTTTGTCCTGGAGATTGTTAGGCTGAAGTATTTGTTTAAAAGAAACAAAATGAAAATGAGGGTCTATAGCCAAGTTTTCAAATGATCCTCTTGCTCACTGGCAGTCGCTGAGACAGGAAAAGTGATGGCTAGTGATTCAAAAATCCTTCATGCTCTCATTTTTTGGCATTTGAGCTCCTAAGAGAGTCTGGCCTTTTTCCTGCATCCTGAGATTAGTCGAAGCACTGGTTTTGTGAGGTTTTTTTAATGACCTACACAGCCCAAAATTACGACATTGGTTGGGAACCTTTTAAGACTTTTTTTTCTGAGGCATCTCCTTTGAGATGTTGGCCACCTTTAACCATTCTTGACTTCAAAGAGCGTTGATGATTGAGTTTCACACAGGCATATCTTCCCAGAAACAGCCCTCAGTTTGGGGAGGTACACTTTCATTAGGTTGTGAACCTCTCCTGGCATTTCTTCTCCATGAGTCTCAATTCTTTCTAATCCTGTGTTTAACTTTCCTGCGAACTTTGGTTTGGCAGAGGAATGTATTTGCTTGTTTGGGGCAGGCTGTGTTTTGCTGCTTTGCTTGAATTTTGTAGTGTTCTCCAAAATCACAGTGACTTACTTGGGAATCTTGCCAGTGTTTTAGACTTCAAATAGTGATAGTAAGATTTGTGTGCTCATTTGAGGCTTACATAAAGCTAAAGCTAATATTTGTGGGCATGATTAAATGTGTTTGGTATTTTGGAGGGGAGGGATGTATCTAGCTTATGAGTTATATTTGCTGCCTTGTGGGGATTCTTATGAAATGTAGCAGCAGCTCAACAGGTTATCTAGCAGAGGGAGAGTTAATGCATAGTGCTGATACTCATAAATCAGGAGATTAATGCCTGCCTTACACCTCTTAATAAAAAGAGCAGAGAACAACAATCTTATCAACATACATGTAATCTGTAAACAAGCTGTAGTCAAATACAAACAGATTTTTATCATTATCCTGCTCCAAACCATGTGACTTTGCAGTGAAGTACTTGCAGGAGATGAGTTAATACATGTTTGACAACAGTTGCAGCCAAAAAAAAAAAAAAGAAATCATTAATGCTAACATGAGCAAGATAATTGGGATTTGTGGGGGAGTGAATGTCCAGATTTGAACTTTTGAACTGCCAAGCATTAAAGCCTGTTGCTTCCTCTCAGCAACTGCTACAGGCTGCTTGTAATTTTTTGTGAATACCCAGACTTAAGGAAAAAGTGAAATGTGCTAAATCTTCCAATTAATAGAGATAGCACTGATGCATCAATTAGCAGGCTGATCACTTCTTGTCCTTCTGCACACAAATTGTTATCACAGAATCACAGAATGGTTTGGGTTGGAAGGGATCTTAAAACTTATCCAATTCCATCTCCCTGCCATGAGCAGGGACACCTTCCACTGGATCAGGTTACTCACAGATCCACTGAAAAATGAGACATTTGTGGCCTCCACAGAGGAGGCTGAAAAGATGTATTTCTGGAAAGAAATGAACTTGGAGAAAAGGAGAAGAAAAAGAAGACTTAGAAGAAGATTAAGAGGAAAGATCTGGGAGTTAAAACAGGTTGTGGAGGACTTCCTGAGGAAGATAAGCAGAGATAAATGCAGGGGAATGCCTGGAGACAGCTGGTGATGCTCAAGATGGGTAACAGTGAGCAGTGGCACAGGATGGACCAGCATAACCTCTGACCCACACCAGGGGTGTGGAGACCTTGTAAACGTAGCCTGAGTGTAGAATGGGAGGTGTAAAGGAGGGTAAAACTGAATTTCCTTCTTTTCTAAATAACTCCTTGCCTCTCTGTGAACGGTCTGCTGAAACATGAGCAGATATCCAAGCCCATATATATTTATATGTCCAAAGTCACTCCTTAGGCGGGGATATGCAGCACTTGCCCAAACACAAATAAATTCTGACTCCTAGATTTAAACATCTCATGGACAGACATGCATTCACATGATGCACAGGCTCAGAGATGATGTGGGATTACAGCAGTTCCATAAATGCTGTTTACAGCAGGCTGTGGGACTGTAAGCAGCAATGTAATCATATGTATTTTCCAGAAGAGATAGCTGTCTTTTCAATGCCAGTCCACTTCTAAAAAGCACAAATAAGCTCGAAACACTTGGAATTAAATGGTACTCTGTGAAGAGTAGGTAGGATTCATTACACACATTCCTAATTAGGCCTTAGAACAGAAATTATTTTTATATGGTATTAAATAACATGTTTTGCTTTGAACTCTCAAACTTCACTCTAATCACCTTCCAGCTTTCTTGGGTACTCTTTGGTTCAAACTAAACACCCCTCTTTTTCCTCAAATAATCCATCAAGGGTTGTTAGCTGGGGGAAGAGAGTCCTCAGAGAAGCGGGTAAGTCGGTGATATAATTGGTTTCCTCTCAAAAATGTGTATGAATGAAGATAGTTGCAGCTGTTAGTGAGTACAGAGATAAACTTTCCATGCTTTAAGTCTTTTGATAAGTATTTGTGTATGTATTTTGCAGCTAACCCACTTTAAGTGTAAAAAACCAAATAAATTGGATAGCTCTACTTCATAAAGGTGAATTCTTATTAAAAGTAAAAGAAATTAGAAACTTTTTTAATTGCTTGACTTTGCACATGAAAGACATGGAAAAGTAGATGTAAAACCCTGCTCTGTATCTTGAAGCTGGAATAAAGGATGATGGGTGCAGGGAAGTTTCTACATAAAGGTTATAAATAATTTTCTACCTGATTTTCTCAGGGCGTTGAGACTCCTCCTGGCATGGGTCCTTCTCCTCCAGCAGGTTCTCCATCACTGATCACTTGGGGAGTTGGGCTGCAAGTCTCTCTCCTCCTTCCCCCATCTTCTCACAATCCTTAGTCCATCTTCATCTCAAAATATTAATTTAAATTAATGTTAAATCACAATTCTGAGCAGAATGCAGATGACAAACCCGTAAGTATGGTCCTTTAGGGTGGCTTGGATATATGGTAGCTGTATTAGCCCAACAAGCAGGGGAGAACAACCTTGTAAATACAGTTTAGGCCCTGAGTAGAACCATTTGGTCTCCAGTCATACATGTGGAGCTCTCAAGCTAAAATATAAAAGAGAAAATCACAAATTGTTTCAGCTCCAGGTCATCAAATCTCAGTGGTAACTGAGACACTGAACTTTCAAAGCAAAACTGCCATTAAAAGCAGACCAGCATCAGCTCTGAGCCCACTAAACTAGGTTAGACTTTAAAGCACATAAATATGTCTGTCTAACAATAAAAACCTTTTAAATTAGGTCAAATGAGACTACTCTGTAACCACAGTCGTGGCTCCAGTACAATATTAGTTCAGGTTGTTTTTTTTTTATGAGAGTCTCTGTATTAGAGATTTGCATTCATGCAATTATTGGCCAAATGCCTGACTGCAATTTCTTTCTGTCAAATGAAGACATGAACAAAAGAAGAGTTTAATTTACATGGCTTTTGTGTGTGTGTGTGATTTACAGTGATTTTTAGAGAGGTGTCTGAGCAGATAGTATCCCCATTAAGTTCAGTGTAGTTTTCAAAATCTGCCAGAAACTCTGGCAAGTATTTAAGTATTAAGCAGTTGGTGAAGGCTCGGTTTTTCACTTCTTAAAAAAAAACAAAAACAAAATATATGTACTGTTATTAATTTTCAATTAGGTTGGATATCAACATTTAAGTGAGCTTGATTCAACTCATGAAGGCATGAAGGACTGGCTGTATTTTTAGTGCCTGTGCTGCAGGTATTTACGTGTAAAAGGAGTTTGAAAGGAACAATGTCCAGGAAAATGCATCATTAAACTGGGAAGGGGCACCACCATTCACACCAAGGTGGTGTGAGAAAGGTGGGGCACACAAAGATCCTTTCCTTGTGGTGTAAGAAATCTCGGTGCAGATGTGAAGTGTTTGAATTTTCTCGGATGAATGTGGTCAGTGAACCACATCTCCTTTCCATTGATTGCTGGCTTTAAAACGTATTAAATATTTGCTGCCTCAACCGTGGGGTTCAGAAAATGCTTCACTCGGTGAGTCACAGCAAACGCATGGCATAGTTAGCATCTGTTGGGGTTAATTGACAGAGAACTCTTCAAAAACAGAAATAGACTCTTAACTCCTCTGCCTACTGTTTCTTCTTTTCACAGAGATGACACAAAGGGAAGAAAATCTTTATGCAGAATCTCATTGAATTGATGAGGTTATACAGAGAAGTAACAGGCAATGTGTGGCTTTACGTGCCTAAAGTGTTTTGTAAAACCCAACAATTTACATGTGCATATTTAGGATATCCAAGATACATTCCAGGGAATACTTGTAACAAAACCCCTGTTCCTGCACTCCCTAACACCTCTGTCCCCTGGGTTCCACCCTGCTGTTGAGTTGAAGCCTTTTTTTCATCACATCTTGATTAATATTAGGTGCTAAAAGCAAATTGGTGATAACTGCTGGTCGTGACAGCTCTTGTGCAAGCTCTTGCCAATGGCAGCACTAGTTCTTTCCTGTTCTTACCTGCAGCAGCCTTCGTATTTTAATCATGGGCCCCAAGCAGAAATTGTCAATTAGATTGAGCCTTGTGGTTGTCTTTGAATAAATGTTCTTTAGCAGATAGATTTAGTGCCTTGCTACTCTATTCCCCTGGTTTCTATGTGCAATATACCTTCCATATACACTAAAATGAAGTATCTTCCTGGGGAAAAAAAAAATCTATCCAATCACACAGCAGATAAAGTGGCTACTCTGCTGAACTCCAGAAAGAAATGAGAGGGCTTGATGAATGCCTTGAGGCCAAAACAATGATTCTCTTGCTGCTTTCCCTTGGAAACAAAAATCTAAGATGGAAAATCTGAGTTATTTCAATTTAAACAGTATGGAGGATTGTGGTAAAAGAGACAGTGTCACTTCTTTTATCACATCTACATTTGATCAATGTCTCTTGAACAGTTTTGTCCCAAGTGGGATAATGGAAAAAGGGATCCTCTGTGTATGTGGCTACAAATTATTGATAAATGGGGTAGGATCTGTGAGGATGCAGGGCAAGCTGTTCCACTGACTCATGAGAGCTGTGGGGGATGCTGGATGCAAACACTCAGTTTTGCTTCAAAGAATGATGGCATAATCAGAAACTTAAAAATCACAGACATTTTGCACATAATTATATCTGTTGGACTTGAGTGGGCTGTGAAAAGGAAAGATGATAGAGTCTGGAGTTTGCTTATGTCTGAGAAAAGTGTAGTCCAAGGCAGGGAGGGACTGCACGTCATCTTACATCAAACCAGTGTCTGATCTATTTTTTCAAAGAAGTTGTAGTTCTCTTTTATAGTGGAATTGACTACATACATATGATGCTCATACTCTGGAGCAAGTGAATGAGGGAAAATATCTCTCACAGGGAGGAAAACATTCCCCTTGAAAGGTGTGTGATGGGAATAGCAGGTTATTGGGAAAAGCAGGATCCCACAGTGCTCCATGGTGCTGGGCCAGTGCATGTCAATGTCACCCCCAGGAGACATAGGGAGGACTGCCATTATCTACATAATAAATGGAGTCCAGAACTGAGACTGTGGTCTGGACACTGAGGCTGAATCACAGAATCATTCAGGTTGAAAAAGGCCTCCAATTTTGCACAAAAATACCTTTGATGGATTACCACCATGCCCACTAAACCATATTGCAAAGTGCCAGGTCCAGTTATTCTGTGGAACACTTCCAGGAATGGTGAATCCACCAGTTCCCTGGAAATCCTGTCCCAGGGCTTAAGCACACTTTGAGTGATTAAATTTTTCCTAATATTCAACCTGATATTAGGATATCCTCCCTTGGTGTAGCTTGAGGCCGTGTCCTCTCACCCTGTGTCTGGGTGCCTGGGAGCAGAGCCTGACCCCCACCTGGCTGCACCCTCCTGTCAGGGAGTTGTGGAGAGTGAAAAGGTCCCCCCTGAGCCTCCTTTTCTCCAGGATAAACAACTCCCATACCCTCAGCAGCTCCTTATCAGATGTGTGCTCCACACTCTTCCCCATTTCCATTGCCCTTCTCTGGACATGCTCTAGTGCCTGTCTTGTGGTGAGAAGCCACTTTCCACCAGAAATTTTCACAAGAATAGTTTGTTCTTTGTAATTTTGTCTCTTTAGGGTTTGTTTTTTTTTTTTTTGGTTGGGGTTCTTTTTAATTGTTCTTCATTCCACCAAACTGGCTTTTAAAAAAATGAAAATTTAAAAATGAAAACTAAAACTAAATCTGACAAAAACAACAGAAACACAGGAAAAAGTGAAAAAGTTTCTGTAGCACATATTTCAGCAGTTGTCCTGACAGGCCCTGAGTGCACACACAAGTGAGCTGGTGACTGAAAACATGATGTTTAGGGTTGGAAGTAGACAAAGGGATTTGTGGGGCTTGGCAGCAGATGTGCATTATCCAACACGTGCTCCTCTGTGTGAGAGTATGGCTGGGGGAGGCAAAAGAAAAAGGGAATAGTTGTTACCCTGTTATGAATGGCTATAATTAGGTACCTTGCCCAAGGTGACATGGAAATCCTCTGTCAAAAATGAAAATGGTAATCCAGGTCTTGTGGAGAAAAGCCTGCTGCAATACACACAAAGTTATCCTTCCTTTTCTAGCTGCTGCTTTCCAGCTAAGCCCTTTCCTCCAGGGCTGTGGGCATTGGTCTTACCTCTAGGAACATAATGATTCAACGAAAAGGTGCTCGGGCAAAAAGGATTAGTAACTCTAAGCTTCCGACCACGGGCAGTGCGTAGAACAAATGCCTCTTACCGACAGTTCAAAGGTCCGTCTTCGGTTGTGAGGGGCTTTTTGGGGTGGTTTTGTTATTAATATTTTAATTATTATTTGGATTCTGTCAGAATGGGAAAGGCTCCCACACGATGAGAACTCCAGCAATTCTGCCCTGAATAAAATGGAGGCAGCATTTGCCTGTGCTTCCCCTGCAATTACGGAGCGACTCTCGTGTCTTGTTTGAATTTCCTTTGTCGTTATGAAACACAACAGGCTGACGGCTTGATATTAAAAGCAATTGTGTTTCCATTCATGCAGATGCCAGCCTGTTTAGGTGAATTTACTAAGTCCCTAGACGTACATTTTTATATTATTGCTGTCTCTGGGCCGTGCTGAGCATTTTAATTCTCTGAAAATAACCTCTGCTTTCCTTTCATCTCTTCATTAGCTCTTTCATCATGAGGATATGAATTTAAAAATATATATATCTCTTAAAGTTGTGTGTAATAAAGATGTTTGTATCATTCCAATTTGTTGAGCTGTGCTTTTAACGTTGCATGGCTTTCACAACCATGAAATGGCACAATTATTTCTGTGTTGTATTGCTTTGTACCCTGAGGTTCCATTTAAAACAAAGCAGAGAGATGTGTTTATAGGCAGTATTGAAAGCAATGTATATGGATCTTGATGTCAGGCATATTT
This sequence comes from Acridotheres tristis, assembly GCA_037013685.1. Lineage (NCBI taxonomy): Eukaryota > Metazoa > Chordata > Aves > Passeriformes > Sturnidae > Acridotheres > Acridotheres tristis. Next base: position 5,204,318 of record CM072885.1, read on the forward strand.
TATTGAAGTAAGATTAAATGACAAGTTCTGCACTATTGAAGTGAAATCAGAATGAGATTTTGTGCCGAGCTGCACATTATTAAATCAAAATTAAAGTAATACCAAGCTGTGTTGTTATCTTTGTGGCTTTTTCGTGGCATCTTTTAAAAATGAACTTTATAGCCAATTATAAGTATTTTAAAGTAAATATTCTGAGCTTTCTGAACACATTGTTACATCATGGCACATGCATGTGCTATCATATATCAGAAGACGGAGGTTTCCTACTATACATTGTGCGTGTATGTTTGGATTAAATGTTTGCAAATAAAACTAATTTTCTTTCTACATAAAATCACACCATTAAGTACATCTCAGGTAAAAAGCCCTTTTTATTTGATCTCTTCACCTATTTTGTTGTTCTGAAAATAGGCTCAGAAGGTTTAGGATTTTTTCAGGATGGAGAGGTTTAAATTATATCTGTTTTAAAGTTAAGTGCCTGGGGTTGGCGCTAATTAATACCTGCATCACAGGAAGGACAACAGTTTGAGAAAATTAGTAAAATTAGTGAATTTTCTTTCTGTCTGCAGTTTTTATTTTGCTGGGAGGGGATCCCATAGGAAACATAGTTTTCTTTTCAAATTTACATTTTTGATTCATAGTAGGGATACATTTCTGATTAGTAAAGGGGTGTCCCAAATTACAGGCTTAATTAGACTATTTGTGTATCAGGATGTGGAGGAATTGCCTCTTAAAGGATGGTCAAATCACGTATCTTGCTTCAGTGTTTTAAGATGAGCTGCACTGCAGGAACACCTTGTAGTTTGCACGGGCACTAAAATTTCTGTTATGGTACAGCATTAGTGTCTGGAAAATGCAGTTACTTGAGGCTTCTGAAGCTGTGGAGTAGATGGCTCAAACTTCTTAGTGTGCTATTGCAGGAATTTGAGTATGTAAGGGAACACCAGCTTCCTATTTTAACTGCATGTTCAGCCTGGACTCTGAATGTCAAGTTGGATTTTTTTTTAATCATCACTGGCGTTATTACGTCTCTCACCTCTTTTTCCCATGAGACAGTAATCTTAGCAATATATGATCTAATAAATATAGATGATTTAAAATCCCAGCTGCCTTTATTCCATCTAGTCATGGTTTAGCCTCTGCCTGGTATGTGTCACGTTGTGACTGTCTTCACCTTTTTTTTTTTCCCTGGCTGTTTCCTTTCCAGGTTTTTATTTCTTTTCCATTAAAATTTCAAAAGATGGGGTTTCTCCTGCAATGTGTTTTATGCAGTGTTCAATACAATTAGACCTGGTTCTCATTTTAGGCCTGTAAACATTAACATCTCAAATATCTACTTACTTACTACTACTATTATTTTTTAATATGTGGATTTTTATAGCTCAGTCACAGACTCCACCCACAAAGGTGAATAATATAGAGTTACTGTGTAGAATACACTTCTTTGGTCAGGTGGGCATTCTACTCCAAAATTTCTGCTTTAATCATTGAGTAATGATTCTATTTAATGACACGTTATATAACTATAGAGACAGCATCACATATAATACATTTCTACAAAATAACAAAATCTGTGCCTGGAACTATGATTTTTGCCTGTGCACTGAAAGGCTGTGGCTTTGGGTTTTGTTTTGTTTGTGCTTTCTTCCCTATGTTAGCAAAATCTATCTACAGATTAAATCCTATCTGTAGAACTACCATTAGGTGAGGACTAGCAATGTTTGAAAGCTCAGCTTATGAAAACATGTTTATCCAGGGGGAGAAAGGAAGAAAAGTTGCTTTAATTTAGTTTAATGTTTCCAGTCCTTTGGGTGGCACAGTAAGAAGGTCTTTTGCCAGGCACAGAGGGAGAAGAGAGTAAATGACTTATTGTTGGCTCAAATATTTGTCTGTTACAACTGGAGTGTGCTAGGCACACAGATTTTTAGATAATTTTTAGAATTTTTCCTTTTGTTTCCATTTTTATGGAGAAATTTGATACTTGAAGAAATTGGGGAATTTACCACACAGGGAAAAAAACAAAAACAAGTTGAATGTATTTGTTAATACCAACCCCACAGCTGTCTTGGCCATTTTAAAAGTGGCACATAATTCTAGGGCCTGAAGAATTAATAAGAAAAAAATAAAAAGACCAGTATAATGTATTTTGGGGAAAACTGCAGACAGTCATGTTTCTTCAGGTTTGCCCAAATGGGCAGAACTGGTGAATCCAGTGATGACCTCTGTCTAAATGGTGCTGCTGTGTTGTTCACGGTTAACAAAGAACAAGAACGGTGGGAAGCTACTGTCCTACAAATAATAAATATTAGTAAATAGCAGGGAAAATACACAGGACGCTCTCTGGGATCCAATTACCAGCTGTAGTAGAGTTGTCTGACACCCACTGCAGGTCATACACGGAAAAGGATGCCTTGAGAGAATTGTTATCCATTTTGGGGGGCTTTTCTTTAGACACTGGTATGAAAGCAAATAGGCTTCATAAGGTCTAGCTGCTTTTAGCTCCTCACTTCTTTTTTGGTGCCAGATGACCTCTACCCTTGACAGCCAGTACCAGTCTCAGTCAGGCATGTGAATGCAGTCCATGTCAGCAGTTGCACTGCATGTATGCTTTTCCCACTTATCCTTGGGATGCAGTGAAAGACTCCTCCAGCCCCTGCTGTAATGCAGCATGTCAACTTGGCAGCCTTGTTTATGCCGGCTCTTGGCCCCTTCCCTCTCCTCACCTGTTCAAATCCTCTGGCTCAGCACGTGTGTCAACAAGTGTGCTCAGGTGTGAAGAGGCATGTGGCACTGGAGTGACGTGGCTGTCACACAGGATGGGCTTCCCACGGCCGCGACGGCTCCTCCGCGACGCCGCGCCCGCTGCCCGTGGAGACAGGGAGGGAACATCCCTGATGTTGGGTAAACCTTTGTGTTCTGACCCTGGTGCTGCTGTGCCACTGCTCAGAGGTGTTTTTGCTTTCCCTCTTCCCCATGTGGGCTCACTGCTGCTCATCCCGCTCGTGTTTCGGAGCGGTTTGGGAGTGAGCCCGGCCAAGGTGACTTGATTCCAGTGGTCAGCGTCAAAATCTGCAGGCAACAAGACACTGCTGCTTTATTGCCAGGAAATCATCCTGGTAGAGCAGATACTGAAAGTAGTTTAATGAGACTGCTGCATTTCAGGATGCTCAGAAGCTCCACTGAAGGCAAGTCTTGGTTATAGAGGAGCTTCACAAAATTCTGGATGACTTAACTGCAACACGTACTGTATGTGATGCTGGCCTTCTCAGCAGGTGAAAATGAAGTACCAACGCTAAATTCTGGTGACAGAAATTATCAGACATACGAAAAGATTATTTGGTCAGTAGGAGCTATGAAACATTTGGTTTCAAAGCACTAACAGTCCAACTAATTTTGGAAAATAGTTACAATATTGGTATTTTGGTGTTAGGGGAGACCAACAGCAGAAGGTATTTTCGTTCAACCATCTTCCTTTGCACAAGCCAAATTGGCTGGAGAGGTTTAGCCATCAGAGGTTTCACAAGGTGATGGAACTGAGACAATTTCCCAAAGGCCAGGTGGTGAGAACTCAGGCTGGATGTAATGGCCCTGTGAAAAACATGATGTCTCATAGAATCATATTTTGTTTGGGTTGGAAGTGACCCTAAAAATCATCTATTTATAATCCCCCTGCAATGGGAGGAATGCCACCCACTAGACCAGGTTGCTCAGGACCCCTTCCAACCTGTCCTTGAATACTTCCAGGGATGGGGCCTGTCTCAGTCCTGTCCCATAGGTTGATACTTCACAAAATGTAGTTTCCCTGACTCAGAAGAGAGACCAAGGATGGATTACTCCAAAAGTCAGAGCTTTTAGCTACATTTCTCTGCTGCTTGTGTCAGTGGTGGACTCCATCAGTAATTTCCAGCTGTAAAGCTGCCAGTCTTCCACTAGTTCAAATTCAACTTTAAAATACAGCCAGGGCTTGTCCACAGCTATGCAGGCTATTTTTGATGGCTTTGAGAATGGCTGAGAAGTAGGCAGGTGTCTGTGCTGGTTTTCAGGGTTGGGACAAAGCTTTGTGAGTGATATGGAAGTAGAAAACAAAGAGGGGTCACAACCAGATCGCATTTTACTGGACTTGCCTGCCTCCTTTCAGAAGTTACTCTCCCTCCACCAAACACAATTCTTTCTGACTTCCATGAAGCTATAAGTGATTAAGGGTAGGGATCCAGAAATCCCAGAGTGTGAGAACTCAAAGCATTCAGATCAAACGGGGCATGGTGACAAAAATGTAGGCAAAGGACATGGAGCAAAATTCCAACTGTAATTGCTGTTCTGCTGTATCAAGCAGTTATTCAGACAATGAACAATTGAAAAGCTATTCACATCCCTTCACATTTGCTTAGCCTTGTGGCTAACATGTCGTTTTGGTTATTGTTAGATGGCAACCAAAAGCAGTGAATAGTCTGTGCGACTTGGGAAAGAATTTTAAAATCTGAGTAAATCAATAACACTTTCTTGGATGCCTCTTATTGCCCTAAGTTAGACATAGAAGTACTAGGTGAACTTGTTCTCTGTAAGGGCTTTGGTCTGTTCTCTATCAGGTGTGAAAAGCCAGGGAAAAATAATTAGAAAGGATGTATCTAATTTTTGCACAGTGAAAGCCAACTTGTCTGCTGCTTCTTCTTCTGTAGAAGCTATTAGCTTTTCTCCAGGTCTGACCTGGGGCTTCCAAAATCTCAGAGGTTTTCTCATACTTTAGAATGCTAGCAGCAATGGCTCTGAAGTTTAATAAATAAAAAACCCAGAACAACTAAAACACTCTGTCTAAAGTCAGTCTGTAGAGAAATTATATAGCTTTGTGAAACAATACAAACAAAACCAAGTACAAGAAGACCTTCTTTAGCCACTGAGACTGTAAGGCTATCAGAATAAAAATAAAATTAGTATTAATCACTGCCAATAGTGTTGTTTGGCTTTAGCATTTTACTTGATGCAGAACAAGAACAGATAAATAAAATAAACTTGTTTATGACAGAGCTTTCCCAAATGCCCTAGTCATGAAGAAATCAAGCCTGTTTATCCAAATTTTTGTCATGCAGCATACTTTCTGACTTTTTTTTTTTTTGGTGTGTTTTTTCTTCTTAGCGAAAATCTGGCAATTCCATACAACTGCTTTATGTATAACTGCCCAGGAGTTCTGTATGTGTTAATGTGTGGTCTGACACAGTGTCTAAAGTGAGAGGGAGTGGATGTCTCAAACCTTCCTTTTGGAGTTTCCATCTTTCATTACTCCTCCAGAAAAAAAATATCAGAAGCAATAACCAAATAGATTTGGATTATTTGGTTGTCTTTAAATCGTATTCAGCTCCTTTCATTGCAAGGACAAGAGTTTAATTGCTCATCTGACTGATAAAGAGACAAAGCTCCATGGTTAATCAATAGATCAAACTAGGTCAAGGCATAGGGCTTGGAATCCATATGAATCAGGGTTCTCATTCCAAGCTGGCAATAGACATCTTGTGTGACCCTGGAGAAATTATTTAGTATCTTGGGGGCCTCTGTTCAGAATTAGAAAATGAGGATGATAGTAATGAAGTATTATAAAGACATAACTCAATAGCACTTGGATGGGGTTACAAAAGTGCTTTCCTGATGTGCTCTTAACTTCATGGGCAGGGTAGATTCACAATCCAATTTATCCTCCAAAATATGAATGATTCCAGTTCTCCTTGTACTTTAAGAACAGAACAGGTGTGGGATGTGTTATACTTTGGGCTGTTTCCATTGTAAGTTATGCCAGTTCCAAAGGCAAGTAGGAGCAAAAGGCTTGTGGACATGAGGGATGCTGTCCTTGGATTGGAAGGAACAATGTCTCATGTCAGCTACATTACTTTGTGCAAACAACTAACATGATTATGGTTTTATATTAAAAACAGTAATTCACAGCCACAAAAAAAAAAAATCACTCCCTGAAGACAGTTTAATACAAAGAGGCTGATTTGGTCATTGCATGTTCTGCCAAACCCGTTTTTAAAATTAGATCTTTACTTTGTAATTTTCTTCTTTTTTTGCTCAAGGGTACTTCAGAAAAATAGTGGAGAGATATATATACGGGGTGTCTCCATCTATAAATTCTCATGTAAACTGCTAGGCTCAGAAAACCCAGACAGACTTGTCTGCCACTGTGCTGGGCTCTGTACAAAAGCACCTAAATTCAGAGCATATTACAATTTAATTAAAATAAACTGCAATGAGTATAAGGAAATCATTGGAAAGCAAAAGGCAAAAGTCCTTGGAGATTATTCATATTTGTCACTTAGAAGCTATTTCAGCACAAGTAGAGGGTTTCATGTCTTTAAAATAAGATAATATATGTAGGTTATGAAGCTGCTAACGTCCTCCTATTAAGAAGTGATAGGTTTTACATCAGAAGATGTGTTTCAGAAGGGATTTCTTGTAGCTGGAACGTGCTTCCTGGGAATGTGAGCTGGGTATATGGAGTCCAGTTAGCCTGTGATCTTTTCCCTTCCTGGAGAACTAATTTGAGCCAGATACTCAGTTTTGAAGAAACAAGATAGTCCAATACCTGTACCTGAAGCACATGACTGAGTGATGAACACAACTTCTGACAGAGTGCAGGACTCTACATGGTGTTTTAATGTGTAGGTTTGGGCTTAAGTAATTAAGCAGTACAGGAGTCTTAATATTAAATATTATTTGCTTTCATTTCCTGAACTGAAGTGCTTAAAGCTCAGTTGTAAGAATCCACTAATTCATAATATTGTGTTGTTTGTGTTTTTCAGGATAAGGGTGTTTTTAGTACAAAATCCTCCTCATAGCAGGAGGAGAGAATTTTAAAAGGGAGAGTACATTCATGCAGTATTCATTAATGGTGAATCCTTCTTCTTACTTTTTACCTACAGCTTGTTTTCTCTTTAGAGAGGGATTCAAAGCTATTTATGTTTAAGAGAGAAAATTAAATTCCCTGTTGGATTGAGATTGGGGAGAGTTGGTTGTTGGGTGGTTTTTATTGTTTTGTTTGGCTTTGGTTGTTTTTTTGTTCTGTTTTTGTGGGGTTTTTTTGTTGTTTCTTGGGGTTCTTTTGTTTGTTTTTTTGTTGTTGTTGTTATCTTGTTTTTGTCTTTTTTTTTTTTTTTTTTTTACTTTTTAGATCTGCTTTCATCAATGCTATTACTTTGGAAAAGCAAAGTCAGAGCTATTTAAGTGTCTTGCAGAGACAGACATCAGCAGGCTTGCAGCCTGTGTTTTCAGGGCTGTCCTGTGTGGCTGCATTTATAACATCCAGCATCCACTAACAGGCCAAAGGGCAAATAGTTTAAAATGTGTTGCAATTTGAGAGGCTGCTTCTTTTTTGTCCTCTCTCTAAAATGGAGTTGTAGCAGTCAGTCTCAAACAATCTGAAGACAAGTGCTGTTTTATTATTTTCTTATGAATTTCTCTGTCTTGGACCCATTGTAAGGGCTTATTTTCAGTCTTGTGATGAGTCTTAGAAAATCCAAGCAGCAAGTCTGTACTAGAAAAGAACATTACTGCAGTTATCTGTGCAAAAGAGAAGCTGAAGTGGAATCTAAGTCATCCAGGCAATCTCAAGCCCTGAAACCTAATTTTAGTCTTTCAGGGAGTGGAAAGGGATGCACAGATCTACTTACTCCAACATTAGACAAGCCAAAAAAGGCACATGTCATTTGAGACTTGAGCCTGTGGAAACAATTTGGAATTAAAATGTAGGAGAAAACTGCTTGCTTAATCATCATCTTTCCACATCTTCACTGAAGAAGAAAAGTAAAGTCAGATAAATCCAATTTGCCTGAGATTTTTCATGCATATAGTTCCTGCTGTGAAGGAGAAAAATATTTCCTCAGCATTTGGAGAAGCCATGATAGCCTGCCAATGGTTAGTTTAACACCTGTAAGCCCACCCAGCTCTTTACCAAGTCCTGTGAATCCAGGCAGATAAAACAATCTTATTGCAAAGAGAGTAAGTTCAATTCTCATGGCTGTGCATAGTTCTTTTATCTCCCATGCTCAGTCCATTACTGTGTTTTCAGCACTCATTTCATACCCAAATAGTTTAAATTGAGAATTGAGGTGTGTCTTACTATAGAAGACTCTGCCCTAGAAGTAGGAATATCTCATTAATTAAACATACTTTTTATCAGTGTGGAATCTCTTAAATACTTGTGCTAATAGACCAATGAAAAGGTATGATGATACCTGATTTTAATGAGTGATTTCACTAACTATTGCATGATTTTTCCAAATAAAACCCTTCAAGCACTTTAGATACTTGATGTTTCAGAAAAGGCAAAAGGGCAGAAGTGTGTGTTTTACACTGAAGCATTCACCACATCTTTTAGCTTTGCCTGTCTTTGTGATTAGGGTGCATAGCACATCATGTAAAACTTCCTATATTTTCCCTTTCCAGAACTGCAAAATCTGTATTTATAACTCTCTGGCTTGCTCTGAAGAGAGCAAGGAGTGTTACACCAGGGAGTGTTGCTTCAAACTGCAACAGCTGCAGCTGGGGAAAGTGGCAATGTATTGGTCATGGTGGGAGCTTTTCTACTGATGGGAGGGGAAGGTTTATATGATCTAAGGGGATGGTGCATTTTTTCTACAGGAAAGGGAAATGTGTACTATTTATAGTCCTTCTACAAATCCTGAAAAAAACTCAAACACCTTGTATGTCACCAATATATCAAAAAAACCCCAAAAAACAAAACCCAAGCACATGAGAATTTAGGTATGTAAACATGTGCTGCAAAAAAAAGGTGATGCTTCCTCTGTGGTCAGCCAGAGTAGGGGATTGACCCACCCTGGAAATTCCCAAAAAATTTTCTCAAACAGCAAACTAATAGTTTCTTGCCAGTGAATTTTTTCTCTGAAAAGCAAATAAACTTTCCAAGAAATGAAAAGCACAGGTTTTCTGCATCGCTTCAGCTAGCAGTGGGAAAATGTTATTATCTGGAAGTGAAAAAAATTGAACTTTGGGAACTTTGTTTAACAATCATTTCTCTTCCTGATTGAAGTAAATGAGCCCAAGGATTTAGCCCTATGTTCACTCTTCAGAGAAAGGGCTTTTACATTGATTTCTCTCAATAAGCATAATTTTTTATTTTGATGTGCAATTAGGGCAAATTCAACTTTTTTTCTCCCAGCTCCTACTTGCACACAATGCAGCTTAATTGAATGCACTGTACAGAGGTGGCAGGTGACTTGACACGCAGGGCTGGGATTCTGCTGTGATCAGATTGAGAGCCACAGCTCATGCCTGCCTGTGACACTTCCAGGAATATAAAGCTGCAAAATTGAAGGTAAGAAAGCCAGAGCTGATAATGGCTCACTACAGAGAGAGCTGGTGGGAGCCAAGCATGGGTGAGCTCTGAGCTGGGGTGTAGAGAATTGTGGCCACATACAGCAAGGGAGATATCTGATTAACAGAATCCAAATCTGAAACCCTAATTTGTTTGCAACTTGCTGTTCAACAGCAACCCTCAGTAAGCAAAAGGAGCCCCTGCTTGTCAGCCAGAGCTGTGCTGGCTGTGTTTAATGTGATCCCATTCCCTGCCCTGAATCCCGGGCAGAAAGCCAGAGGGGACCTTCAGCTCCTCCTGTGGCTTTGGGCACTCACAGTTTCCATGGCCCTGATAATTCCTGCATCCTGTACCAGCGTGTTAATTCTCCAAGAACTCTGTAAATCCCTGTGTGGCCCGTTCCAGCTGGCTGCTGTGGAGCACGTGGCTTTGCATGCAGACATGTGGACACCTACCTACCTAAGCAATGCTACAGCACAGCTTGACTTGAGATTTCTCATGCAAAAAGTGTCCCAAAGTGTCTTCCAGTGGTAAATACTTGTCTGGAACAAAGCAGGTGTGGCAGAGTGTGGAAGACACAGGGAAATAACGGTGGGGTTTTTTTTCTACTAAGGAAGATGGCAACTTCAGAAAGCAAGAGCATCCAAGGAGATTTGTCCAGGTGGTTAAAAGTCTATTTAAAGTGACATTGCTGCCAAATTCTTTTAGACTCTTAAATTCCTGACCTGGTAAGGATTTCAATTTCTTGCTACTCATATTTCAATTCTTCTTGACACTTAAAACTGAGAATGCACTCAGTAGCTTGAAAACGGGAAACAGAGGGAGCCTGAGCCCCTGAAATTGGGTTTTAAGAATGAAACAGGGCAACCTTCAAATTCTGAGATCAGATGGAATTCCCGCAATATCCTGTTTTCAGATGCTACATGTTCTGCTGACTGTATGACAAGGATAGCTATGACACAGAGACTTGAGAGGCCTTGGAGAAAACCACTTTGAGAAATACTTCTGAGTCTGCAGGGTATTTTTTTTTACTCTTTTTTAATGTATCCTGGCTGCCACAGTTCATATTTTCTTAGTTCAAAACTGTACAGTAGCTGTCTACAAACTGCTGTAAAGTGCAGTTACCTGTTATTGCCCTGTAAATAATTGAATAACCTCTTCCAGGCAGCATGGTCAAGATGCAGATTTAATTTACTTACAGGCCAGTAGTAAAGATGGTTGAATCCACTCAGTTCACTGTCTGTGTCTGGAGGTGTTGCATACAGGTACATAAATAGTTTACTGAACCTGTCAAATTCTCTGGCAGGAATGAGCATGCCCTCTGGTCTGCTTGTGTGAAACACTTTCCCTTCAGTTCTCGAGCAGTAGGGAGTAATATATTTTTCAATATTTTTGTGAAAATAGGTAAAAGACATAATGAATCACATAGTAGCAGGAATGGACACAGAGTCTGACTTTATGGGGTTACTTGTGGTTTATTGCTTGGAGTTTTTTCAGGGGGAAGCATGGTATGGATTTTTATTATTTCTGTGCTCCTCAGAAATTATATAAACTAATTATAAAAGTTATGTGTAATTGTCTCTGTCTAAATTTGGACAGTAGTAGACAATAGGGCAGAAATATTCCCTAATGGGGAATTCAGGTTGTGAAATAAAGCACAGGAAAATCAAAAGTCAAACTAGACACTACAAAAATCCCCCCATCACCAGTGTGTGAGTTTGTCCCATCTCTATTGAGGAAGTCACCTTGAAAATGTTTTTTGTAGAATTAGTGCTATGAACAGCAATGTGCCTCAAAAAAGAGACTAATTTGTATTTTGCTTAGAGCTGAAATCCAAAGTCAGTGACATCCCTTGATTGGTTACCTGAACCTTTCAAAACCTTTCATGTCTGATTTTCAAAGTTTTTATATTGCTTAAAGAAAAAGCTTTTGACTCTGATCTCTACTTGTTACAAAAAAGTTTAATTGATATAATTTTAACTTCAGGTTAGTGTGTTTTTAATACTTTGGTCTCTATTTTGCTAAAAGAAAAAAAAAAGACGAAGAGAAAAATAATTTAAGGGTGAGATGTATTGGAGGGCAGAGAAAAGAGAAGCCTTGCATTTATGAAAACAGACTGAAATGAGCTATTGTCATCTGCAGATGTCCCATCATCTAAATTGCTTTTCCAGACTAATTAATAAAACCTGGATGCCATATTTCTCCATTAACACTATCCCTTTGGAAAAAAACATGTTAGCAGGACAATTTTTCCAATTGCTGCCGTTAAAAAAAAACAACCCTAAGATAATAGAAAAAGAGCAGTCCATTCAGCTATCATTCTCCAAGATATGAATGCTTTAAAGCCTGGTCCCACGTAATCAGTAGAATTCCTCTTTATTTTGGTAGGATGGTGGGTGTCTAACACACTCACACGTGCTGGCCGTGTCCTGGCAGAGTTCCAGAGAGGATAATGATTTCCCTATCTCAGTTCCCTCACAGTTTGGATTAGATACAGTATTTTTGTTGCTGTGGTAAACTCTTTCTGTATGTCATGGCTGTGTGCTGTTTCACAGCTGTTCCTGTCCTCTGCAGGGATGGATGCTCTAAGCCGGGCTGTTTGCAAGAGAGCTTTAAGTGATTTTTAATGAAAAGCATAGAGGTGGGCCGCTGTGAAAAATGATGATAGTTTAGAAATTTTGTCTCTTTGAAGGTCAGTGAAGATGTCCATAGTCTTTCCACAGATTGTCTGTCTCGTTTATGCTTGCCCTTCCTCCAAGGACAGTGTGGTGCCTTGCTGCAATGTGATGGCATGGCCACTGTCCCCAGTGTGTCCCCAGACCTCCAGCCAGCACTCCTGTTTTCCATAAACCTGATCAATAAGGATGTAATAGTCCCAGGCAAGACAAAGGGAAGCCAGAGCTGGTATCACAGAGATGATGTGGCCAGGAGCAGCCTCAGTGCCAGGGACTTCACCACTGCACAGCCTGGGATTTTCAAACATTGCTATCAAGTTCCAAGGCAGCAGTTCCAGGTTTGAAGTGTGTTGGTTTTGAAAATAACCTTCTTACCATAGAATCATGGAGCAGTTTGGGTTGGAAAGGACCTTAAAGGCCAACTGGTTCCAACAACCATGAGGGCATCTTCCACTAGACCAGGTTGCTGAAAGCTCATCTTCCCTGGTTTTAGGGATGGGGCATCCGTGTTTCTCTGGGCATCCTGTGCCAGGGCCTCACTACCCTCACAGTACAAACAGATACAAGTACAGGCATCATATCTGTTTATAATAATGTGCAGCTAATATTTATAGAAGTGCCCAGCACTGCTTAATAATTTGTCACTTGCATTGCAAGCTTATGTAAAATCTATGGCTGCTGTAGGGCAAAGGTATAAAACTTTCATGAGTAATATAAAATATACAAAATGTTGTTGTTAATATTTAATACAATTTGCAGCAGTCAATGAGCACAATCAATGTTTATTAATTAAGTTGTTCTGTTGCAATAGCAATTTCTTTTTTTTTTTTCTTGTGTATGTGTATCTTCAGGGAGAATTTAGCAAGCTTTCTTGACCCTTTCCAAAAAAAAAAAAAATTGGCATGTTTAACAATAATGTTGGCAGTGTCTTACCTTACTCATTTGCTTTTTCTTCAGCAAGTAAATACAACTCTTTAAGTGACACCTTCTATCTAAAATACAACACATGATAAGAGAACTGGGTTTTGGCCAGGGTGTTTAATAAGATGTGTTGCAATTTGGGCTGTTTGTAGCAGCCATATTGACGCACTGCAGATAATCCAGCATTTGAGGGGTGGTTTTCTTTGTTTTAACTCTACAATGTTTATGAGGCTTGCAGACAGCACCATGCAGGTAGAAGTGGAATTTGTTCACCTGTGACACCTGTTGGATCAGGTCTTACTGCACCTGCTCAATGAGGCCATGTACTGAATTGCCCCAAAATGTAGCATTTTTGCCCCAGCCACAGATGTTGCCCTTGGAGTTTATAACACCTTAGAGTGTTTTCTTTGAAATCACAGGAGGGAAGGAATGCCCCAACCCAAAGTTTCTGCAGGGCTGAAGTAGTCAGCAGCAGGATTTTAAGTATCTTGCCTGCCTGTCAGATTGTTCTGGTTCATCAAAACTGTGTGCAAACCATTTGCCATTGTAGAACTAAAGGGGCTGGTTGTGATGGAGAACCCACAAGGACCAGAGCCTGTCTCAGCAGCAGGTATAGCATTCAGCAGGTTATTTCTGTCACCTGAAGTACATGGTTAATCTTCACTGTGGTTTTTACTTGTCTTATCCATTTTCCATGTTATTTCTCTCTTAAATAAAACTAAAACAGTTTTAAGATGACTTCTTCACACTATAAAACAATTTAATATATCTTCCAAAAAAATCCTTTTGTGGTAGTGCTTAATGCCACATCCAAAACTTTCTTGTCTTCAAAGTCTATCCATTCATTTTTGTCTGTGTGCTGCACTGGATGAGCAATGTCCAAGCACATTTTCTTTCTATTTTTTTCTCCCTAGACAATATTGAACTCTCCAGCTGCATTAGAATTGGAGCACCCAATGGTTTGGGTTTTGGTACTGGGTTTTTTTTCTCTTTGTCAGAAATAAAAACATTTTACAATATAGAGCAGAGCCATGCAAGAAGTGGTTCTGCAGCATCCATGAAATGGTTAAGTCATTAATTTATTTGTCTAATGCCTAAAACAAACATAAAAGCCATGAAGCTTTATTTAATTTGCCCTCTGGGCTAAAAATGTCTTGAGGTTACCAGTGATCTTAGTTGTAATAAGTTTTATATATGTGTATCTCTGTGTAACTGTGCCACATTATTTTGAACTATACTGCTAGGGGTTTATTGAAATATATCAACCTTATTGCTAATATTTCACAGACGGTTCTTCATTTCAGCAATATAGAATTCAATTTAGCAGAAATGTGATATTCCTCCTGAAATTTTAAATTCCCAGCAGATGTATAATTCAATTAAGTCCAGAAGATTAAAAAAATTGAAGTCATTCTCTATACATACACTCTTTCTGCTCAGTTCCAAAATAATGAAAAACTACAGCTGTTCAGTTTTGGTTCATCTATCGCTTTGTACAATTTTTATGGGTTTTATGTGTAATCACATTTGCAGAGAGAATTTTTATACAGCCTGCTCCATTTTGCACAGTTATTATCTTTCCACATTAAAAACAGATTGTAAAAACTGATACACAAGCCTTGGGCCCACTCCTTAAGGCATGTAAAGCATGGTCATTAATCATGGGGGGTGCAGGGAAAAAGAGAGCTTGTAAAACTTAATTGTTCTGTTTCCTTGTGCTGCAAGATGGCCTTTGTCTCCTCTTCTTCCTTCCATCCGCACGCTTTTTTTTTTTTTTTTTTTTTTTAATTTTAAACTCTTTCCAGCCTCTGTGTGGAACTAAAGGGGTCATTTATTTGTGTGTAACTGACTTCAGCAGAAATTGGACACAGGCATTACCTAAAACCGTAATTCTCCTCCAAAGGTGAAGAGGTCCCAGCGTGTAAGTGCCTGCATGCTGAGAGTCTTACCAAACCCTCCTTCAGTTCTTGGCTCGTGTTCCTAGGCTTGCACTCGGGGTCAGGTTTCCATGTCAAATGTCACAAACGGTGTCTGTGATCTGTGCAGAATAATTTAATTTCCTGTGCCTCAATTTGTCCATTTTTTTGCATGCAGCTGCAACAGAGACCTGTTTCAGGGGCTGCTACTTGCACCTAAGCAATAGCTCTGCTTGGTGAACTGGGATGCCTAAAATCTTGCCACTTTATGGGGATGTGAGGTAAACCTATAATATATTCATAAAGCTTTTGCTTCAGAGTATGCCCGTTTCTTTTTCTAATCACATCAATCTATTATGACCTCTCTCTGAATGCCTAGTCCAGAAAGGAATTAAAATCTGTTTCATCTTGTTATTTCAAACATAAAATGCATAAAATATTTTTAGTTGAAGCTCTAAGTGTAGAGTGTCAGAAGGGCATTTTATAAAAAGTTCACCCTGTGATTCCATCCAACAAGAGACCATTTGCAACATTCCCTGAACAGTCACTCAAAGGTAAATAGCTTAAGCATTAGTGATCACCACTGCATCTAATCAACTACCTGATTGCCTATACAAATCCTACACTGCTCAGTATTGACCTCAGCGAGGAAAACATTGATTCACTGACCTGTCACTAGATTGTTTTCCAGAAAGTATAAGGGACTTACCCATGCTTGTTGAAGGTGCTTCTTATCTGTAAGGTGTCTTGCCTTGAGTAGATAACAGCAGGATAGTTTTTCTTCTTCTTCCCTGAAAAACTGGAATGTACAGCTGTTGAAATTGGAGAAGCAGATGATTTCACTTTGATTTTGTTTTAGCTAAAAGATCTGGCTTTGGGGTGAATAAATCAGCTGAGGAAAAAATAACTGGCAAAAATTCAGTGTTGGCAGGAGAGCAGTATTGGACAGAACAGTGAACAATCACGCTAGGTGAAATATGATGTATGTACTTGCCATTGCATGAGCAATAACACAGCTGTCCTGCCCATGCTTACTGCTTCAGCAGCCATGAAAAGATTTTCAGATCAGAATCTATAATAATCTGTGTTAAAAATTGATATCCAGACCACCTTAATAATTGTGAAAGAATAAAAACTTATTTACTGTTGACCTGTGATTTTTTTTTTTTTGTCTTGTGTATGTGGCAGCATGTTAAGAGCTCTTTCATCATTTGGGAACTGTGTATTCTTCTTACTACTCCCCTAAATCTATATTTTATTCTATGAAATTTACAGAGAGGTTTTTTACAGCTTTGTAGGAATTCAGCTCCCATGTATCTTAGTTTTCCAATGTAAAAAAATGCCTCTGCCATCATGTAACTTTTCACCTCATTCTGAATCTTGTCCTATATATAACATGAAAATCTTTGAGCTGCTGCAGTTGATTAATTACTTCATCCCCTCCCCTTGCAGTCTGCCTCCATTGTAGATGCCTCTCTACATCTGCTAAGCTGCCAAACCTAAACACTTCTGATGCTGCTAGTCCCCTTTATAGGACAGCAGCCTGTCCTTGGATTGTAGGATTTTACCTCATGCATGTGAAATAAAGGGCCAGCGGACACAGACCATAAGGAAAGTCAGTGTTTACTGGGATCTAAGCTTTATGCTGACCTATGACACTGGTCACATGCAAGTCAGATATTTTCCATTAAATACGTCTAGTTATGTGAATTCTGCATTCCTGTCACCTGGACACAGAGAACACATTTTTCTCCTCTTTTTGTAGCAGTCTTTCCTGTATTTGAAAGATACAGGAGTGGATCTATAGCTTTTGAAGATGCTGAAGCCTCCCTTGCCCATCTACTCTCCAGATCATCACAGCACCCCCAGCACTTCCAATTTTGCTACCTGTAGGTCACAGATTTTGAAACTTGGACCATTTCTCTGATGTTTTCTAGGGTCTCTCTCTGGGTAGATAGTGTTGTGCTAGAAGTTACTTTTGTGGAATGAAAAGTCCCATTTCCCCCAGGGCTTTGTAAATATGAGGACTCTGTGTTTATGTTCCTGTGAATCAGGTGCTCTTCCCACCCTCCCCTTCCCACCTGTGTGTGTGTCTTTCAAGACAAAACAGCATCTTCCCACCTTGTCCACACTGAAGTGGTGTATTAGGACTTGCCTACAGAGAGAACTCTTTTAGTCTGGCCACTCTGAGCTGCAATGAAAATAAATAAATATTGTCCACTTGGATGATAATTTATCTTCCATGTTTTCTCATTGAATTTGTTGTATTGCAAAACTCTGAGTCATGTGCCTATAGCCCATGTTTTGGAAACTGCCCCTGCTGATGCAGGAAAGGCTCAAGGAATGCATCCAGAATGGAATATGTTGAGAGAACCCATCCATCTGGCTGACCAATGAGACAATAAAAGAAGAGTGGTTTGGTTTTTTGCTGTTACCCAATCTGTGCTTGGACATTATCTGCATAGCCAAACACATTCAGTTCCTTCCAAGAAATCTCCACGTGAGGATTTTTTCAATTCTCTCAATGCACTGAAAATGTGTTGTCCAGTAGATGGGATGGCAGTACTGAGATGCTGTATCTGGAGACAATAAGATCCTTGACTGAGTAAATAACACTCATCAGTAAATACATCTTTGTGCAAAATCTGTATTTTTTAAAAATAATTTCGTTTCTTTCTCTTACATTGTGATGTGAAGTAGCCACTTGAATTTGCCATTTAACTTGATTGGACTATAGGATACATGACTGGAGCCAGGAAAGAAACAGAGCTGGGGTTCTTACCTTACCTTGCTCTTTTTATTGCTGTGAGCATGTTTCAATGTCAGCTTATACAGGGTTTCAGGGCTAATGTTCCACAGCAACGTCTGTATAATTTACAATTCAGAAAGGTCCTCATGTAATTTACTTCGCAAAAACTAGCAAAAACTTTTGAAAAGTTTAGGAGCTTACCTTATGTCAGGTGCAGGCAAAGGTCCCAGTAGCTGCAAGTCCCACGTTGCCTGGGCTGTGAGTGAGCAAGAGTCTGGGTTGAGCTTTGAAGTATTTTTTTGACCTGCCTTTGGTTGAATGTGATTCTGTGGCTCCAAGAACAATGGGCTTCTTCAGAGTTTTCAAGAACATAATGTCGGTTTGGTAACTGAGATCACCTCAATTTGTAAGAAAAAATTTCCTTTGTTTTTAATTCTAAATCCTTTGTCAGGAGCAACTGGAGAGAATAAGACAGGCCAAAGTGCTGCTATAGACCTGCTCCTTCTACTCGCTTTTTTTACTGCTGGGTGCACATCAGGCTTTCAATTACTTTCTTGTTTACATCAAGAGAGGAAAACAATGCTGATTGTACCTACAGGTGGTCAGCCTTTAGGTAATCAAAGGAAAGCAATTAATTCCTTCCATGCACAGTAATGCACTTCCTCCTAATGGAAAATAAACACTGTCACTTCCCATAACACAGAAGGACCCATGGATACAGGACTTTTTCAGCTGCCATGTTGCTTTTCTTTTCCCTTCAAGAGGGGAAAGGAGTTGGAGTGAGGCAGGGAGGAACCCTGAATGGATATTTAACTCCCAATTATGGCCTTTTGTGGAAAACATTTAAAAACACGAAAATCCTTGAGGTAGAAAACACTGGAGCAATCCAAACCCAGTAGACTCTGAGGAATGAGTGTCTTAAAGGACACTCATGGTTTACTGCAATCCCAGACTCAAACAAGGAGTAAATAGATGCTGGAAGAGGTTGAACTCCTGCAAGTAGCAGCCACTCTGCAGTGAGCCAGGGGCCAGGTCCCTCATAACTCAGATCCAGGGTCACACCTGTGGTTGCACCCTGAGATATTGTCACTCTGAAAACCAGCTGCTGTCTTTCCTCCAGTGTCCAAGAAAAACACCTCCTTTCTCCCAAGTGATGGCAAAGCCAAAAATGTGCTGAGCAAAGCAGGCATAATCGGGATGAGGACTGCAGTCCATCCATTCCAGCACAGGTAATGAGGCTGTTAGGAGAGGAGATTCTCATCAAAACTTTACAGCATGGCTCCTCAGAAGAAACTAGGAAAACGCTCTTTTAAATGCTTGAATGTATACAGGGATGTTAAGTTGCTAATTTGGTTTGGGTTGGGTTTTGTTGTGTTTTTTTTCTCTCAGTTAAAGGGAATCTTAGGAACTTATTTGTAAAGCAAACAACAACCAAAAAAAAAAAAAAAAAAAATCCTGCTAACTGCTACCATGGGACTTGCAATAAAAGTGAAGGAGCTGATAATCCTGTATCCTGTCTTTCCAAAACATACATTTAAAAATTTTATGACTTTGACCTGGGTAAGCATGGAATCTTATTCAACCCCAGCCTGAAACACTTGTGGTTTCTGTCTTGCAGTGTGGGTGAGCTGACAGTTCAAATTTAGGCATAGTTCATGTCTTGTTTTTATCATCTTTAAATTAAAATGCCTTGTATTCTAGTATTTACAAACTGCTTTCTTATAAACTGAAAGGGAGAAAAAACCTCTCTAGCTCATTCCCATTTAGTCTATTTATATGTGTAAGCAGCCAGAGGGACACTCACATTCCAGTCTAAGTATGTCCTAACCAAAAGCAAATTTGGAGAAAACTCAGCAATGTAGAGGGTAGGGTTTTGTTTAATTTAGGATGGATTTTTTTCTTATTAAATTACATTATATAATTTCCATAATATCTTAATTATATTATAAGGCAGGACCAGTGATAGAAGGAAGACAGTGCAAGGGATGTCCCTTGAATTTAATGATATCCTCAGTTCAGCAGGCAATTGTATAATGCAGTTTTTTCTTTTTTACTTTATTTAGGAATTACCAGTTTTTTTAAAAAATATGTCAAGAACTAATAGAAAAAAGGCAACAAACGCAGTTTCCTGTATTTATCAGACCTCTTTCCTATGCTGTGGCTAGTTCAGCCCTAAATGGCTTTGTAAGCAAATAAATAAATTTGAATAAAATGAACTTCAGAATTCAAAGAATATTGGAAGCTTGTATAGCTCTCTGTCACATTTATCTTTTTTACATACATCAGAATGAAGTTTACCTCTTTTTCTTGATGTCTCAACATTTAATCTCTATTGATGGACAACTCAAGCTCTCCTCCCACTACCACACAAAATGTTTTGTGATAACCACAAGACACTCAACAGCCTGCTCATCCCATGGCTACTCAAAACAACCTAAAGAAAATAATATTTTTTTTTTCCATGAAGCTGTTGGAGATTCCTCCAGACATCACCTTTTTCCACCTTAATTTTTGTATAGAGTGTAATCATTCTTGTGCTTCAAGTACCCATAGAAGTGACCAAAGCCTTGAGATCATTTTTTTTCCTTGTGGGGAAGGACTTCTGTGTTGTGTGCACATCAGCTTGGCTGCTGCTATCTAATGTGTACCTTGTAAATGTGAAGTGTCATGCCTCCTTCAAGTGGCTCGAGTGCTGGGAAACTGCCTTGAAAGCTGTCAAACCAGCCAAAGTGGGGCTCCTCAGACATGATCTGTCACTAAAAAATCCTTTCAGCCAGAAGTTGCTTCAAATAGCAAATTCACTACTTGGGGCTATCTGACCAATTTCTATTCATAGAGTGGGAGAAAAAGGAATGTACAACACTGGGAAAATTACTTGCTGGTAATTTTTTGTTGTTATCCTGTTCTTTTTCCAGACTGCTTTCCTTCTTTCTCGCCTGTCTAAGATGTTGCTTGACAGATGTTTCCTCTTATCTCACTCTTTCTTTATTGCTCTGCCAGTAGTATCTGATTGATAGAAAGTGAGCAGGCTGGTACTTACAATGCCATCCCTGGCTGATAACTCTTTTGCCAACTTTTTTAAGAGAGCTGGAGTCATTGCTCTGTTTTGACTGAAATCTGCTAATAGAACAGGAAAAAGAAAGGGTGAATTGCCCTGTGGTAATTATTATTCTTATTTTGCATGGAATTTTAATAAAGCCTGAATAAATTTGAGCAAATCCTTGAGTTTTAAGGATCTTCATGATCCACTTTACTTTAAACATTCAGCTGGGCTTGGACTTGGATTGAGCTCAATGATGTAAAACGATTTAGGGCAAAAGTTTAAGATCTTCCATCATCTCTGTATAAATAAGCCAGACTGACTTAATTGAAGGTAGTGTTGGAAGTCTGACCCTTTTGCCTGGCTCCTTCAGTCCATTCATGAGAGTGTCTATCCTGGTGCTGAATATCTTCTGGTCCTGATCTTGGTTCAGTAAAACTTCATGCAAACCAACAATATATTTTGTGAAGCAGGATCATTAATGGGGATGTGGAGGGGATCTAGGCACAAGAGAAGAAAGTTTATTGCTTTCATTGCAATTTAGTAGCCATTTTTTGTCTTGATGACTCTTTAAACACCCTGGAACCTATAAAGCCACTAATGTGAGGAAATTTTGCTGAGTGGGAAATGGAGAGCAGTCCAAATCGTTACAGTGTCCAACAGATTAGGAGTGTTCTCTGTGAGGATTTTTGTTACCGTATTTCTCTTTTATCACTTTATTTACTATATGTCATTGCCTATACACCCCATTCATCTGTGATTAATAGGATAATTTCATTCTTGACTTAACTGGGACTCTGCATAGTCAGAAAAACCTGGTGGTTGTATTACTTTATGTGATAAGAGTTGTGTCATGTAAGCAATTGGGGAAACATTCTGCCTGCGTGTGTTTATTACAGTGCAGTACTTTGTAAAGTCCATTTGAATTGAACAAGGTTTTGAACTATTGATTTATCTGGCACTTGGTACATTGAGAATAATAAACATTTGTAGTATGTAGGCAGCAGTCTATAAGAGGTAGGAGTCTGTCTGCTGGCATGTGTAATGTAATAACCCATGGCAGCTGCACTGATGAGAAACAATAATGAATATGGCAAAGCATAAATTAAAAAAAAACAAACACCAAAATAAAAAAAAACAACAAACAGACAAAAAAAAGGGCAAAAAAACCAAACCCAAACAAAATGAGAAGAAAAATGAAAAAAAGAGAGTTTAACTTCAAACTATCTAAGCAAGATCATTTAGGGCATTTTGTCTGGCTTTAGGTGCACAGGAAATCCCATAATGTGTTTTGCAACGATGTATACTTCACCAAAATTATTTACACTGTTTAAATTGACTTAGAAATCGATCTAATAGGAGTATAGAATATGTATTTATATCAGCACGATATATGCTTGTAGGGGCTAACCTTCTCTTTCTGAGAGATTTACTTGGAAATAACGAAGTATAAAAAATACTGTCCGGAAATTTTCCATGTCTGGAAATTTTCCAGCCAGGTGAAGTATTTGTAGATTATTTATTAAGTTTGCAGCAGGATGATATAGCTGCACATCTTAAATCTCTGTCTTTACTAATGCACCTGAATGGACCTTTCTCTTCTCTCAGTGAATGGGGGAGAGTGTAGCACCCGCTAAGATGTAGCAGAAATAAGAGACAGTAATGCAAGACTCATGTGGAGATAGGTCAAAATTCCTTCAGGTTAATCAAGATCATCTTTTATCTCTGGGAATGCTGATGACTAATGAATGCAGATCAAACCCTCACCTCCAAATTCACTTAGCTGTATTTTGATTTTTTTTTTTCCTTCTGTCTTTTACCCAAAATGCCTGTCTGAAATGACATCCATTAAAAGTGTAGGCGCTTGCTTTGTGGAGGACAATGGGCCACATCACGTTGTCACTTTGGAGGCAGAACTCCCACGGGCTTTCAGCGAGTGCTGCTGGGAAGCAGATGGTGTGTCCTGGCCCAGCCCAGGCGTGCCAGGCTGAACCAAGGCTTGAGCCTCCTGTTGGGCAAATCCTTTCGAAATTGGGGTGAATTCTGGCAGCTTTGTGTGTGATCAGGCCCGGATTTCAAATGCTGGGATTTTTTTTTCCCCCCTCTTTTTTTTTTTTTTTTTCTTTTATTCTATAGCGTCAGCAAAGGTTTTTAGTCGTCCTGCTGATCCGCTGTGATCAAAAAATGGTGCTGGAGTCTTGCTGCTGGTGGGAGGTTTCACAAGCTCTGTGCACAGGCTGGATCCTCTGCTTACATCCACAGCAAGCAGAGGCAGTAAAGAGGCCTGTTCTGTTCGCCTGGTGTACAATTTTATACACTTAAATATAACAGTTTATGGCAGAATTCAAAGCGACCAACTTTATATTCATAGAGAAGCTCAGAATTAAAATTGGTGGGGTTTTTTCCTTTCAGATTCTTTTTCTCTTGACAAAGACCCAGAGGCAGCAGCAAGATTAACAAATCATGAGCTCTTAAGTGCAAAAGCAATTTTTTTCCCCTTCATTTGCAGTTGCCAAGAACTTAAAGTTAACCACATGCTTAAAAGCTTTGTTGGATCAGAGGTGAAATCTTGTAGCACAAGCAAAGAGAAATCATGGAGTTTTGGTAGCCACTATTATTTAGGGCTCCCCGAGTAAAACTGCCGGGTAATATTGGGTGTGCAGAGTTCACCCTTAACCTGTAGTAACTGCTTTAAATTTCTCTTGTTTGATGATATCCTCACCACAGTCCACCCAAAGCAGTGATCACGGGCTGACTGGTTGTCAGCTTGATCCAAGGCTTGTCAGCTGTCAGTCAGGGAAAAGTTTTGAGTTTTCTTGTGGTGTTTGAGACTTGGCTTGGCTTTGTTTTGGCCCTTCTTCTCATATTTGGGGTGATTTTATTGCCCTCCTTCAGAGCAAGATACTCTGCATCCTTTGGTGTTGCAGTGAAGAGTTTGCACGTAAATGACTGACCACAGGAAAAATCTGGTGTGTGGTTACTCCTGACATGAGAGCCAGGTTTTAATTTTCTTTTTCTTTTTCTTTTTCTTTTTCTTCTTCTTTTTTTTCTTTTTCTTTTTCTTTTTCTTTTTCTTTTTCTTTTTCTTTTTCTTTTCTTTTTCTTTTTCTTTTTCTTTTTCTTTTTTCTTTTTTCTTTTATTTTCTTTTCTTCTTTTTTCTTTTCTCTTCTCTTTTTCTATTTTCTATTTTCTATTTTCTATTTTCTATTTTCTATTTTCTTTTCTCCTTTCCTTTCCTTTCCTTTCCTTTCCTTTCCTTTCCTTTCCTTTCCTTTCCTTTCCTTTCCTTTCCTTTCCTTTCCTTTCCTTTCCTTTCCTTTCCTTTCCTTTCCTTTCCTTTCCTTTCCTTTCCTTTCCCTTCCCCTTTCCCTTTCCCTTTTTCATTTTTGCTTTTTGCTTTTCTTTTTCTCGTTTTCTTTTTCTTCTTTTTTTTCCCCTTTACCTTCCTTTTTTTTCTCCAACCCCCATTCACTGAAGATGCAGGGATTACATAGTTGAATTGACTGTCAGCCCCTATTTTTCCATCTCTTGTCTCTATGGCTTTTTACACCAGTTAATACAGTGTAACCAAATTTGACAGGCACAGAGGTCTCAGATATATTTAATTTCTGCCACTTCCATGAAAATAGCAGGCATTGCAGAGGAGAAAAATTGGCCTCTACAAGGTAAAGCCAGGATTATTAGGTATTCAAAAATTTGCACTGGGAGTCATTTTGTCACATAAATCAAAGGGTAATGAGACCCCTTTGGTTCTGCCACTCACCAAACCCCTTGTCTTTCTCCCATTTTTGTGTTTGGCTGGATCATAGGAGCATATATGGCACAATTCTGTGTCTGAGCACTCTGTGGGGCCCAAGCACAGGGGGATGAACAATTCCCTAGTCTGGCTGGGGTCTGGTACAGGATGTGATTACTATTCAGTATTGATTTTTCAGGTAGGCAACAATAAAAAAAAAATGAACAAGAAGTTTGAGGGTGGTTGAAAGAGACTTCAGGACCTTGGGTAAGAAGCTAGGAGCACACGTGACAAGTGATTCTCTCCCATATCCTTCCAATCTCAGGGAATGATGAGGGAAGGAACATGAAGGGCCATCATATCAATACCTGGCTCTGAGCCTGGTATTTCTGGCAGAATTTGGAGGTTTTGATCATAGATCTGTTTATGTTACACAAGGCCTGCTAGAAACAGTGAGGTTACACCTGTCTCACAGAAGGGAAAGGAACTTTGCACAGGAGTCAGCAAGGCTCACTGAAAGAAGTTTAAACCAGATTTGAAGGGGATAAAACCAGGCTCACAAGAGATAAGCCAGGGGTAGCACACCAATGCTTGAGGGACAGTGTGTTAGTGAGGTCCTTTGTTCTGCCTTCTCAGGGGATGGAAATCCATGTGGTAGCAAAAAAAATCATAACAATTGTTGTATTAGAAACCCTGGAAGTGCCTGAGAATGGTTACAGAGATTTAGAGTTTCTGTCCACAAAGGTGGTGGGGTCAGCAGCCCAAAGGAGCAGCATGTACAGCAATGCTGCAGCATGGGCAGACCCAGCAGGAGCTGGAAGCCAGGGAGCAGCAGGAAAACTGTGACATAATTGCCTCCACAGAAATGTGCTGGGATGACACACACAACTGGAGTGCTGCAATGCACGGCAATAAATTGTTCAGAAAGGACAGGCAGGGAGAGGTGATGGGGAAGGTTCAGGTGGATTTTGATGGTCTGGATCTTGGTGATGACAGCATTGAGTGTTTATGGGTCAGAATCAGGGCAAAGGTCAATTAGGCAGAGATCCTGGTGAGTTCTGTTCTACACCACCCAACCAGGATAAAGAGAGACACAAAGCATTTAATAAGGAGTTGGGAAAAGTCTCACAATTACTAGTCCATGTTCTCATGGGGGACTGCAACTTACCCAGGTGTACACCAGAAATAAAGTCCAGCAGAAAGAAAGCAGAATAAGAGGTCCCTGGAGTGTGTGGAAGAACTTCCTGACATAGCTGGTGAGGAAAGGTGTTCCTCTGGACCTGCTGTTTGAGAACAGAGAATGACTGGTGGGTGATGTGATATGATGTGATGGTCTGAGGCTGCCTTGGGCACAGTGATCACAAAATGATAGTTTTAGATTCTTGGAGTAAGGAGAGGGGTCAGCAGAACTGGTCTGCTTTGGCCTGTTTAGGATTCTGGTTGAGAGAGTCCCTTGGGAGGCAGCCCTGAAGAGCAAAGTTGACGAGGAAGGCTGGACATTCTTCAAGGAGGAAATCCTAAATTCACAGGAACAGGATGTCCCTATATGTTAAAAGACAAGCTGGGGAAAGACCAGCCTGGCTGAACAGGGAGCTATAGCTGGAACTCAGAGATAAAAAAGGAGAGTTTGTGACCTTTGGAAGAAGAGACAAGCAAAGCAGGAGGAGTAAAAGGTTGTTGAGAGGTTACACAAGGAGAAAAAGGCATAAGGGGCAAAACTCAGTTTGAAATTAATCTGGGTACTGCTGTAATAAACACTAAAAATGCTTCTATAAATATATCAGCAACAACAAAAGGGCTGAGGAGAATCTCCATCCCTTATAGGATGCAGGGGAAAATATAGTGATGAAGGGTGAGGAAAAGACTGAGGTATTTAATGCCTTCTTTGTCTACAGTAAAATTGTCCCCTTATAGTTGACACTGATGAGGTTGCATCTCCGACTCTGGGTTCAGTTTTGGGCCCCTCACTGCAAGAAAGACACTGAGGGGCTGGAGCCTGTCCAGGGAAGGGAACAGAGCTGGGGAAGGGTTTGGAGCACAGTCCCATGGGGAGAAGCTGAGGGAGCCCAGCCTGGAGAAAAAGAGGCTCAAGGGGTGATTTAATCCCTCTCTAGCAGTCCCTGACTGGAGGTGCAGACAGGCAAGGGTTGGTCTCTTCTCCCAAATAACAAGAACTAGAACTAGGGAAAATGGCCTTAACGTGCACCAGGGCAGGTTTAGCTTCAATTTTAGGAAAAATTTCTTCACTGAAAGGGTTGTCAAGCACTGGTACAGGCTGCCCAGGGCAGTGGTGGAGTCACCATCCCTGGAGGGATTTAAAAGACATGTGGCACTTGGGGACATGGATTAGTGGTGGGCTTGGCAGTGCTGGATTAATGGCTGGACTTAATCTAAACATTCTTTTCCAACATCAACAGTTCTGCAATATAAAATGAGCATGAGCTGGAGCAGCACTACCTTGAACACAGAATGCAGTTGGAAAACTAAATTCAGAGTCACTTATTATTTCTGGAAGGACTTGGGAGATGGGGAGGGCAAGGAAATGGCCCCACTTAAATGGTCTGTGAGCTTAAAGTGGTTGAGCACAGGAGCAGGTCAGACAGGCTGGTGCTGCCTGTGTGTGTCTGTGTGTGTTTGCAGAGCCAATTAATTACATCTCTTTGTAGCGTGGTAGCGATTTCATCCAGGGGAAATGAAAGAGCGTGCAGTTAAATAACCCTCTGTGTGTATATGTAATTTCTGGAGCTTCCTGTGAATGCTAATATTGTGATTGGACAAGTTATTTCTCAGCTCTTGCAACCGCCTGGCAGAGTAGAAGTTTTGTGAAGTTCTCAGTGATTTTTTTTCCTAGTGAAAACATGGGAGGCTGGTGAAGATGTGATCTGTTTTTATCTCTTCAGTTTCTAATCACTGAATTAAAATCTTTGTTTTCAGGGAAGTAATAGGGAAAAGAGAGATTTACAGCTTCTTAAAAAAATAAGAAGTGCAAAGGTATTAATTTTTCATGTGTGTAAACTCAACTCGAAAAACAAACATAATCTAAGGAAATGTTTCAGTCTGAAGTCTATGGCTTGGCTTTTTTTGTTGTTGTTCTCTACTTCTGGCTGCCATTGTGTGGGATGGTGCCTGTTTGGAGGTGTTAATCTATACATAATGAAATTTCAGAGAAGACACATACTATATCTGTAGTGCTCCAACTGTTCTTTGAGATCCCTGTGAATGCATCTCACATAATAACCAAAGAAAACAGTGGAAAGCCTGTGATTAGAAACCTAACAAGTAGAGCTTATTTAGTGATAGCTAAAAAAGCTACAATTCACATGTGCTGGCTTGCTTTATACAGCTCAACACGACAGATCTGGGCTTTTGTTGGTGTAGAAAACACTTTAAAACAGAGTACAGGAATTTATGATTTCCATTACTCGCTTTGAAAATCGATCTTTTTTCCAGTGTTTTTCTTTTTTCTGGTGAAAGTTCTTTTCTGAAGGATCAAGCTCTGTTATACTTGCTAGTTTAATATTTTTTTTCTCCATCCTAAGTCAGTGATGTGGGAACCTTTCAGATAAACAGCACTGAAAGATTAAAACTATTAACAGCATAGCTGTTAACAAATTGGCACTTCAATTACTTCTTATAGCTGAATATTGCAATACGTTGGTACTTTGTGCACTAGGTTGTTAAGTATACTCCAGGTTCACTGCCAACATGGTTTGGGGGAAGACTGGGCTTTATGAAACAGCCCTGATGTACTAAAAAAGTTTTGTGAAATGCATGGAATACTTGTGTTTGAATTTTATTGATTGATCGTAGGGGAAGTGAAATAGGAAACTGTATTTCTGGAGGCAAGTGTATGAAGACAGATCAGAATTGCCAGAATAAAGCAAGCTGGGGAAGAGGAACATGATGTAAAAGGCAAGTGAAAAAACAAGAGGAGGTAGCTGTGAGCTGAGTACTGAGAGTAAACCAGAATAACAAAGATCTAAAAATAGGAGAAAATTAAAAAGGCAGATTATTGGAAGTAAAACAAGGAAGGGCCACTGAGACTTATGTCAGGAAAAGATGGAACTATGGAGGTAAATCTCAGCAGTGGAAGAGAAAAAATAAGAGTAACAGTCGACTTGCTGCGCTCTGGGGAATTTTGTGGGTTTGATTTTCTTTTTTTCTTTTTTATTAAAAAAGATGGGCATGTTGATGTTGACGGGATGTTGATAATATCAGAGTATGAGGGGAGAACTTCAATATCTGACAGATGATAATGTAACTGCCACTGTTGTGCATATGGGAAGATGTCTCTGAAGTTTATAAAAGGGATTCTAATTTCTAGTCCTCCCTATTTAAAATAGAAGGGGTTTAGAAGCCTTATGGCCTTAGTGTTGCTGTGGGGAGTGGGTTTGGTGTTAATTCAAGGCACATTACATGTGAGAATCACCACCAAGAACTTCCTGGAGCACCTGGGGTTCCCTCAGAGGTGTCTCCTGCAGTCCTGGAAAGACCTGGCCCCGTTTCACTGATGAGATCTGACGAGATCCTAGCCTGGGGTGGGAATGGCTCCTGCAAAGAGCTCCACAGAACCAGGGAAGAGGACAGATTGGGGTCGGGCTGACAAGATTTAAGTTGACACACATTTTGTGAAATGAAAAGGTCACGTTTCAATGAATACGGAGTGGGGGTTTTGTTTGTGGGATTTGTCTTCTGGCTCAAATTTCACTAATGGCAATCTGGCCCACAAACGTAAGTGAATGCAGGCAGCCCTTGGATAACAGGGCTTTATTAAGGATTTCAGGTGGCTGCAACTCATTCATCTGATATGTCCCCATTGCTCAAATAGGCCAGTGCACCCCACACTTCCCACACCCTTTGTGTATGAGGAGCTCCATCCGTGGCTTCAGAAACTAATAATATCTAAGAAAGTTTGTTCCTCTCAGCAGGATGGCAGAACTGCTCTGATCCCCCTCCTTCTTGAAAAATTGAGCTGGGGAAAATGTCCCTGTCCTTTTGTCCCTACTATAAAATTTTACACCTAAACAAGTAAAGACTTTAAATAGGGTAAAACTTCAATAAGGAAATTTGTGCTGCTATTGAAACATGCCTTGTTTGGTTCTGTTATTTTTCCTATTGAAACACTTACAGCATCACCTCAAAGCTGTAGCTGTGCTCTGTGCTGTCTGCAAATGCAACAAAAAGAGTTGCTTCTGGCACAAAGAGACTATAATTTATATATAATATAAAGCAACTGTAGGGAGTTCTCACTAATACAGACTCCCCATCTGGAAATAAGCTGTTGTTGAGCTGTCTGCTGTGGACAGGAGGGTTGTGCTGGAGGTTTCTGTTCTCTGCGTTTGAGAATGCTTTTAAAGGACTTCTGCTGATTGTTATTCTTCCTTCTTCTCAGTGCTTTTCTCTTTGGCATTGATTTGTTTAAAGCTCTCTGAGTTGCACCCAATTTCCACCTACCAGGGAGGTGCAATGACTTAAGCTGGATCTCATACATAAGGAGCCCCTAACATCAGTTGGAAGCACAGTACCCCTCAGGTGTTTCTATTAAGAGCCTTAACTCACTAGTCCTATTTTTTCCCTCGTGCAGTTGGTGTGGCCACTGCAAGCACTTGGTACCATAAAGATAAATCTTAAATTTTCCTAAACACACATGCATTGTGATGCTATTTTTGGAACGGATGGAGGCTATTCCCTCAAATAGTATTAGTGACTAACATGACATTAAATTCTTCCACTTATACTGCAGTGCTCCTTCCTACAGGAGCACTGTAGGAAGAGAGCTCCTTCCTACAAATAAGCACTTCCATGTTTGCCTTCTTTGATCAGAACAATCAGCATGTCCACAGCATCTAAAGATGAGCATTTCCCTACTCAAGTGAATATCATAGTAGCAAATCTCCACTCCACGGGCAAATGAGTTGTGCCAGGCATTTTAATGATGGAGTAGGTTAGCCAGGTTATAATTGTCTTTAATTTGCACTTGCAGAAGCTGTAACATTTACCTGAACATGATTGGCACTGGGAGAAGGGGAAAATTATGTCTCACTTTTGAAAAAGAATCAAAGAAACAACTTCAGATCTCAAATTTGAAACAGAATATCCTGCTGATTGACCACGCACATTGGTAGCAGTAGGATTTTTTTGATCCATAGAGCTGAATGATCGCTGCAAGTAGTGAACACAAAAAATTAGTTCCATAGTGGAAAGCATATACTTTTGCTTTTATTTTATCTTTTATTTTTTCTTTTTCAAGAGTATTTCAGAAGGCTCAGCCCTTCTCCCTGCTGAATGCCACATTGAATCCCTGCTCTTTGCTCCATTGTCCTCGGAGACCTGGAAAATTTTTTAACTAAGGTTATCTCAGGTTTTGCCTAGTTTAGCTATTTTTAATAACAAAAAGAAGAGGCTCTCCTTCCCTTCCCGCCCACTATTGCACCATTTTACAGTAAAATATAATTTCCTCCTTGAGTAAGAAATGGGTGATGAACACCATAACTAGTGCAGGTCTGCACGCCAGTCCTGGCACATCTCATGAACTTGCAAACCAAGACTGTGCTTTCTCTTCTGTTGTGTCGTGCAAACTTCCCCTCTTTGCAGAAGTTCTTGCAGAAAATACCTACAACCTTCAATTTCATCCTCACTGCTTCATTTTTTATTTTTCAGCTTCTGCAGTGAATGGCTTTTGCTGTCAGTATTTCTGTTCTGTAGGAGGGAACTGTGGGTGGTTACAGCTGTAACGTGTGCTCCATAATCTCGAAGCATTTGTTAGAAAATTTCCCGTTTGCTCTGTTTCAATTTTTAACCACTTGAGTGGCGCTGTCCTGGGGTAGCCTTGCTGCTCTGGCATCACAGGCTGAGCTGCATCCCACCAACATTTGCAGCACTTGCCAATTGCAGCAGGACCCCACGAGACCCAGAGCCTTCAAAGAGAGGATGAGATGAGGGATGGGGGTTGTATTTTAAGCCTAGAAATCGCTGTGGGTGGGAATTGAGGAGAGAGGCTCCTGAAGATTTGATTTTGTGCTTGGTTTAATTTTTTTCTCCCTAATCTTCTGGCCAGCCAGTCCACAACCCACATTTCTGCCGATGCTCCTGAGGGCATATTAGAGGAGAGTGGGAGTTGTCTTTTTGGTAGCCAGCAGCAGAAGGGGCTAAGTATTGATTGGGAAATGTGTGAGAAAAGCAGAAGGCATGAACAGCAGGTGGTTTGGATGGGAAGAGGCATTTCAGATTAGGGGAGAGGAGGAAATAGACCACTGCTTGCCTTGGTCTGCATCCATCCCGAGCATTTGAGAGCATGTGGATGTTATGTCCTAATGTTAACCCTCTCCACAAACCCTTTTTAAAGATTTTCTTGTTGTGATGTGATATTTGCCACACACGTTTCCTTGACACTGTTGTTATAGAGACATTTCTCCTCTCCCCGTGCCAGCCATTAAGAGCCATCATGTGCAATGGCATTTGAGTTTATTCTTCTCCTGGCATTAGCAGAGAACTTTCTTCTCTTTATAAATGTTGAAATGTTTCACAGCTTAGATATTAATATAGCAAAATCATATCGTTTTAGTTCCAGCATCTGGTAGGATCACTTTAATATATAATTGAGTAAAAATTAGAATTTAAACAGCAATTTTGTCACTATTTTGTTACTTTAAAACCAAAAAAAATCCAACTTTTTTTTAGTCATGATATGGATAAACAAATATCTTCTTTCTTTCAAACTAAAAATAGGTACAAATTCAGTCTCTTTTTCTTAAATTGCTTGCAATTTATATTAGCAGTGGCTTCAAGATTTGAAGCATGGATTTGCCTATTGAACAGTCTGTGGATTAATGAATAGAGGATCATGGTCTTTGTCAGGGAGACAGACATGAAATCCTGTTTGCCTCTTGTTTAGTATGATGGGAGTTCACTTTTGCTAATCTGGTAAAGAAACAAATGCCAGATGAAATGTGTGTGAGTTTCACCTGTGTACACAGAGATTCCTGCAATGCTGGGTGTGCGTCAGGGATAGAGGTGGCAGTTCTCCACACTGCTAAAATACAGAATTCAACCCCTCTCTCGAGAAAGTACATGGCAGATTTGTGGTGGGTTTTAAAACTGAAGCCGAGGAGCTATTTGTTCTCTCTTATTTTACTTACCCTGCTTTTTCTTTCTTTGTCATTTCTTTCCACTCCCTTGATTTTTGGGGGAGTCTTTGGACCCAAAGACCTTTGAGAATCTGTTTCAGGTTTTGTCTTTTCAAGCCTGGTCTCATTTTCAGTGGAGAAGTTTTGTTCAAGCCTACTAGTAAGTACTAGTATGTGGACAGGAGAGGAGGCTGTGTGGAAGAAGTTTGTGAACTAATTATAAGTTCAGTATCTTGGTCCAACGTCCTGAAGAAAGACTGTCAGGTATTTATATTCCCCTTTGCACAATAATTCAAGCCTTTAAATTCCTTGTTTATATTAAATCAGTTGATGAAACTTCTGTGATTCTCTGCAAAAAAACATTTGTTTATACGTATAGAGAGAGCCTGCAGTGCTGGGGCAGGGAAATGACTCTCAGTCTCAGAGCTCCTCATTCACTAAGTTCCTCTTTGCAAGGGTGAAATATTTTCATTAGTCCTGGTTTGTAATTGGAATTCTTATGTAAAATTATGACTATATGTAAAAGTATGACTATTGTTTAGGAAAATAACTGGGCCTTATATAATTTCATTTTTTTTTCTTCTGGTGACTTCAGACTGAAGTCATACATGAGAGATCTGTGGCTGTGTCTGGAAGTTAATGTCATAGTCCCAGCTTCTACTGCAGCTACTCTGGGGGAGGATCTTCTTGGTAAACAATGTCTGTGCTGTAGTTGGAAACCTGTTACATCTGTTAAAAACATGTAAAAGGTGGGCCCTGCTGCAAGTTTCATCTAAAGTTCATCAAAGCAGAAAACGTGGGCAAAGGATGGATAAGCCACTGCAGGCTTCCCAGTTCCAGTGATTTAGATTACGTTGTTCTTAATCTACACAAAGGACTCCCCCTTTGGAAGAGATGGCCAGTGGAAAAACAAAGCTTAACATCACTTGGTGGTTGTAGTTTGCTATCTTTTTGCATCACAACACTTATTTTGCAGTGTTCAGAAAAAACGTGTTACAGAGTGAGAGAATTTTACATGCCATATCTTCATTTAAAAGCTGTGGCACGCATTAAATTTAATTACTCTCCTTCTATGGCTTAAATTGAGGGCAGCTTCAAAAATGAGGGTGGCTTCTATTAAACTTAATTACTTTTCCCTGCAGTCTGCATGCTTGGTAATCATGGGAAGATTCTAAACAAAGATACAGTAGAGAGATTCTTTTATGAGAATAGGGCTGGAAAGTAGCCTATAAAATATAGAGAGATGCCAAATACCTTTTATATGCAGCTTTAATTTATTATTGTTATAGTTAGCTAATACAATAATAATAATAATAATGTTTCAGCATGATTAAGAAGGTATTGCTGGGGAAGGGGTGTTAGCTGCATTTGGTCTTTCAATGTTTAAGCAATGGATTCCTCAATTTCTTCAAGTTCTTTTGCAGATTTATGGGGTGAAAAAAGGTTAATAATAGAATTTTTTTACAATGTGTTCTATTGACTATAGATGGCAGATCTGACAGTTGAAATGAAAATTGTTCCAGAAGAAACTAATTATTTGAGATGTTATAGGGATGTATAATTATATTCACCTAAAAAAAAAAAAAAAAAAAAAAAAAAGGAGGGGGGAAGTTTTATTACAACTGTGCTTTTTAAAGAACAAGTGGAGAAATAAAAGTAGTAATTGTTCTTAATTATAGCTAACTGTAATTGCACACAACTGCAATATGCAGCACCTCAGCAGCAGATTAAGAGATCCTGGCATATGTGTACAGTGCAGAACAACTTTGAGCAGAGGTGCAGTTTTATTAATATAGTTTAATATAATTTAGGTCTCCTACTTCAAATTCCATCCATGTTGATTTTATTTTATTTTTACAGCTATTATGGCAAGATAATTGTCAGCTAGAAAGTGCTACAGCAATGATTTGTAAGGAGTCAAAAACCTTCAAAAGGAAAACTTGTTTTCTTTTACACCAGCGATGTGGTGGAACCAAGGGAGATTTTCCCAAATGCCCTTGTGTATCTCCTGATCCAGATAGATGGTTAGATGAATTTTTTTTTTTAAGCATCTCAGTATAAGCAGTACCAAGCTCCCGAGGATTCTGCAGCATGGTTGGAAATCTTTGTTAGCAATCTATCCACAAGTTTTTTTAGATTCAAACCCCTCGAAAATGTAACTCAATGAGACGATGTGAAAATGCTGCTTTGAACAAAATCCAGAAATACAAATGCCTAGACTCTGATTTCTTCTCTTGCACCTGATTTACAGCCTCACTTTTTTCTTGCAGCTGAATGCAGGCAGCTCCTGTTCTTGAGAGCAGCCTTGCCTGTAAAACATTAAGCTGCCGTTACACAGTGAACCAAAGAGGGAGCACAGATGCTTAAAGGAAGCTGCTGAGCTTCAAAACCACTGTCTGAATTTCGTGCTCCCAAACAGATCATTGCTGAAAGAGCAGGGGTCAGTGTGCACCACGTTATTGGTGAACGTGTGCATGGTCTTGTGATGGCAATTTCTGCATCTCTTTAGTACGTCAGATGCTTTCAGCCTTTGTCTTGATGTGCCAGGATGCTCTCCCATGTTCCCAACCTGTTTTAAGCTGTTCCTTTTACCCCCAAAAAAATAAAGCCCATCTGTCACTGAATGCTTTCTTTCCAAATCAGAGTTTATCAAAATGTTTCAGTCTTGGGCCAGCAGCAGAGTTGATTTAGCCTAAAACTTGGTGGACCAGAAGGGACCTTTGAACTGCAAAGACAGGGTTGGTTTTTTGCCCTGCTTGCTGGCACAAACCATAGCCCCAGTTGTAAGAAGCTGTGCTTCTAAGTTTTTTTGTCTTTGTAGTTTGGGAAAAGTGTGAATGCCTACCCCAAATCAGCAAAGAAGGCTCTCTGAAAGAACTGTATTGTGTTAAAAAAAAAGGAGTTTCACCAAGATGGACAATAAGGCACAATAAGTGAGTGGCAGATATATTCAAGAGTGAAAAGAAATTGAAGAAATTGGGTGGAATCACTCACAGTAAAAAGAAAAGGTAAAATTGATGGCTGGATACACAAGCAAACATGCTGACGTGTAGGTATAATAGAAATTAAACTCATTCCTGCAGGTAGCAATAAGAAATCAAAACTTGTTTTTTTACTGTGTGGAAAATCGCGTGATAACTGGCATGTTCTAAATAAATCATTCACTTCAAATGGCAGCACTGTAGCAAAAATGTATCTATTACGGGGCTGCTAATAAGCAAATGCGAGCAGTATTTCTTGACAGCAGGCTGTGATTGTTTTTTAAT
This sequence comes from Acridotheres tristis, assembly GCA_037013685.1. Lineage (NCBI taxonomy): Eukaryota > Metazoa > Chordata > Aves > Passeriformes > Sturnidae > Acridotheres > Acridotheres tristis. Next base: position 5,240,067 of record CM072885.1, read on the forward strand.
AAATCTGTGTTAAGTAGGAAAGGAATAAAAGCTGACACCCAAATAGAAATCCACTTTGGCTCCTGTTTTCTCACTCCGAGTATAGACGGATGCATTGACCCAGATCAGAAATTCTTGAAGGATAATTCTGGTTAGTAGAAGCCAACATGGAATCAAATGTGTATACATTTGTGTGTGTTCCCAGAAAAGTTAATGATACCATTGCAAATGCTGAACATGTTCCCCACTCCTCTTTGTTAATGCAGTGTTGCTTATGCTCTGCAATAAACTATTATTTCTGTGCTATTTCTGTAATTACATTTAATAATCATCTCTCACAGTCCAATAGTATCAAACGTAGGAGTCTTTTCAACAAACTATGATAAATAGCTCCTTGCCGAACTGTTGTACTTGAGGAATCTTTATGGCTCTCTTTGTAAGATTTGTCATTTTCTTAATGCAGCTTCAAAAAGCTTCTGAGCTTTGTTATGGACTGTCACTGTATTTTTCCCTTCCCCCTCTGCCTTCGAGTGTAGCTGGGTAAATGAAGCTTAATGTGCCATTTCCAAGCACTGTGACACTCCTCCAGGGCTGGTTACATTTACCATTGCTAAAGTCTAAATAAGTGAGTTTTAATGAGCAGGAATGGTTGCTAATAGCCGATTCAGGTACTTAGTAGTCCATGTTATTTAACTGTGGTAGAATTACAGAACATAAATGGTCTGATGATTAATAGATGAACCTGCTACATATTGCAGTCTAATAGTTTTTGCCATTAAAGAACTATCTTAACATCTTTGGGCTGGGATGTGGCTGGGGAGAAAAGGGCTTGCTTCTAGATTTATATCACTGGTAACTTACACTTTATACCATAATTTCACAACACCATCACTATATTGTTCAGTAACATTTATGAACTTGTTAGAGAACAATGGTACTTGTGTACTTTCATTTCCTGAGGTGGACAGCTCAGCAGATTTATTCTCTCTGGTTAGCCTTGTCAAAAATAAACTCAACCCATCCTTTTAAGGTCAGAAATAGGACAGGGAGTTAGATCTTAATCTCTTTTCTTTTCCCATCCCATTAATTTTGGGCAATAGTAGATGGACCAATAAGAACAAAAGTTGACTGTGTTGTTTTTAACATTTCTGATTTGTGGGAGGACAGGTGGCAAGAGGGGAAAAAAAAAAAGGCAAAAAATAACAGATGAACAACAAATGAGCAAGCATGAAGAAATAATAGCGTCCAACATCTGTTGCAGTTTGTGCTGAGATACTCCAGAAGATACCACAGTATTTATGGAAATAGTATGAGGACTGTTTTGAACTGCAGCTAATGGGACACAGACTCCTGGCTAGCTGGCTTGTTCAGAGTCCTTTCTACATTTTTCCTGTTCCATCCCATGTTCCAACCTGGCACTATTATATTTTAGATTTTAAGGAGATGTCAGGACAGAAAGGAGTTAAGATGTCAATTTACCCTTGATTAACAACTACAAAAAGGAAGTAGCCATTTCAGCAGGTGGGTGAAAAGACAATATGAACAAATGTCTGAAGGAAATGTTGGCAACATTGATGTTCCAGGTAGCTGGAACATGAAAGCTGTTTTCAGCACTTCCTGTATTCATCTGATGAAAACAGTGCTGAAGGAGAGCAGGCTTTTCCAAAGGCATTGAATGCTTCTCCAGAGGCAGGGTTAAGGTAATGGTAGCACTTATCAGAGCTGGTTTCTGTCTCCATAGCTGGCAGAGTAGGCAGGGGACTTTGCCTCTGCCCATGCTACAGTGAGTGGCCATGCCTAGCACCCCTCCTACAGTGTTGAACTTAAACAGGAGTTATCTTGAGGGATTTCTGGAATTTGCTCCTTTTGATTGGAAAAATACAGCAAGAGTGCACCACTCTCAAAACTGAAAGTGGGAAGTGCCTGCACTCACCCAAAGCCTGGAGATTTGTGGAGATTTCAGGGGGGTTGTTGTTTTTTTAGGATGTTTTTATTGGTCATGTTTTGGTTTTTTTAAATTTGTTTGGTTTGGTTTGTGTTTTTTTTCCCCGGTAGTTGCCAATACCATCCCTGTATTTTTGCATACTGAGCTGGGCAAAAAGACCATTTCCTTCCTAACTTATGCTGGTTCTCCCAAGGTATCTATACTTAGCATCTTACTTTGTTCTAGAAGTCCTTCCTTCAAAAAACTTCAGAGATCCCCAAATGCCCATCTTAGCCCAGCCTGCATTGGCTAAGAAAATTAGTAACTATTTGAATACATAATAGCTGAAACATCCAAGTTCTTTAGCTTCAGTAAAGTATTTTGAAACCAGAATGAGATACCATTTCCAAACTTGGCATTTCTTGGCAGAGTACTAAGAGTTACTTCTCTGAAATAAGTTTAAATAAAGCCTCCAAACTTTTTGAGTGGCTTGAAGTTTGTGTATATTAGTGAAAACATCTGACATCAGGGAACGCCAGAGTTTTGAACTGTTGGCATTGTGAGATTTGTGAGGGAAATATGGGGAGGAAGAGTGAGGTATGGGCATTCAACAGAAAACAGTTGTTAAGGTGGCTTTTTCTTTTTGGCATTCATCACTGAAGACATCAACATTTGACCCAACCAATGGCTCATCATAAAGACACTTGTATAAACTGTACACATAACTGGGCCTCTCACCCTACACAAGTATGACAAAGTCTTAAATATCTGAAGACACTTACAGAAGCCCTGTGCAACATGTCAGAAACTAAGGAAATAATCTAGGCTATCACCACCTATAGAACCTGAATAATTTCTATGTCTTTTTGCATATATCTCATGCAAGATTGTGAATGTATGAATTCTTGGAGTTGCTCAGCCTGGAGAAGATTCCATGCAGCCCTATAGCACCTTCCAGTACCAGAAAAGATCTACCAGAAAGAGAAAGAGGGACTCTTCACTGGGGAGTTGTGACAGAAGGGGTAACAGATTTAAACTGAAGAGGGTAGATTTAAATCAGATATTAGGAAGAAATTCTTCCCTATGAGGCTAACAAGGCTCTGGCACAGGTTGCCCAGAGAAACTGTGGCTGCCCCAGGCTGGATGGGGCTTTGAACAACCTGGTCTAATAGAAGTTTCCCTGTCCATGGGATGATCTTCTAGTCCAAACCATTTTATGACTCCACAATTCTTCTGTAGAATTAGCACATGGACCATAATTGTCCTGCAGTTCTATATTTGTACAACTAAGTTCGACCTGAAGCTGCTGCTGAGATTTTGGGTGTGACTCCCCTCCTTTCCTTGGCACAGTGAGAAGAGATGGTGGTAAAGTAACACTGCACCAGTGGCAGTGTAGCATGAGCTACAGGTCAGTCAAATATCAAATGTGTAAGATTTTTTACCCTGGGAGATTACAGCAGGTTCAATGAGCATATGGGGAGGAACATCTGCTCTGTTTTGGAAGATCTTTCTTCTCATTTTGGAGAGAGACAGAGGGTATTTTCAACCTACTGAGCTCCCTGGGGCAGTTGCCTGTGCATCACTTCTTTCTCTTCCTGTGCTAACAGGGTGAGGGTGTTGGAGTTGGTCCCATGGTGGATTCTCCCCCATGTTCTTCCTGCTGCTTGCTGTGTGCTAGAGAGACAAATCCTGTACCCACAGTGCTTTCTTTCTTCATTCCCAAGCCATTAACTTTCAAAATACAGCACTTGCCTGAGGAAACACATTGCAACAGCCACAACCACAAAGGCAGGGTCTGACCTTGGAGCAAAGCACCAGAGCAGGATCTTCATTTCCTCTCCATGCCCTGGCATTTCTCCCTAATGACCCTGGCTGACTTGCATCCCATCCGTGCCCCCATTACCAGTCTCTCAAACAGACACTGATGTGTTTCTCCCAGCTATTAATTTCTATCTTGCTCTTTAATAGCAGAGCAAAAGATGTATGAGAGAGAAGTTTCATGAGATGTCCTTAGTGGGTAGTTAGACAAGGGGCCAAAATCTTAGCTGGGAGTGGTAGTTAAATTGCAAGGAGTGAGAATTTGGCCTGAATTATGCTTTGACTTGTAAGTTATAATAGTGTTGTCTTCAAAGATGTTGGGGTGAAAGGTAAATCAAAACTTGATTTTTTACAAGATATATATAAAGCAGTCACAATGATGAGGGCAGGTTTTATCTGGGGTATTATTTGTACACAGGATGTACACTGGACTTGAACATTTTTCGTGGCAGGTGGTTATCACTGCCTGTATAGAGATTTCTTTCTGCATACCTAAGGAGGAATAAAAAATTCAGAAGTAGCAAATTTAGAATACTGAAAAATGCAGCTTTTAAAAATAATCGTGGGAGAAAACAACAAACATGTTTGCTCATGTCCTTCATCTCACTCAGCTAATCTTGCAGAATGTCACATTGCATAGAAATAGAATTTTACATATGAACTTGTTACATCACTTCCTAAAAAAAGAGTATTTAGCATGTACTTAAATAGCACATTCAGAGACTGTTTATGCAGAGTTTTTGCTGCAAATGTGTGATCCTTGTTAGATAGCTAAGCTCAGTGTGAAGATATAACGTGGCATTGTATTTATTTGTTGCTTTTTGTGTGAAAGATAAAATACTTACAGAAGTATCCTTTTGAAATCTTGATGGTTTTTAATAGTTTAAGGGTTTTAAAAGATGAAATTGGTTTTGACCATTTTGATCTCTAGTTGGCATAGGGAAAAATTCTACCAAAAAGATATATAAAGAGCATGTAATACGGATAAAACTAAGTCTTCTCTGAAATCTATCAAATTAATCATAGCAAAACTGAATCCGGAATTTAAACCCTATATTTTATCCAAATGTAGCCAGTTTATGTTGCTGCACGCTAACAAATCTGAGAAACTATCCAATTTAAGACCAGTGAAATATCTCGTGTCTCACAATGGTATTTCAATACACGCTATTAATTCTTCCAAGTCAAGGCAGATGCAGTCCCCAATGTGATTTTAGGAAGAGCAGAGACAACAATGTGTCTTTGGAGGTGCCATTTTTCACCTGGAATGTGAAATCAATGTCCTGACCATTTGTGGTCATTAAAAATCCCACTGCACCATTCTGCAAGAGTAGAGGCATTGACTCCCAGGTCTTGGTGAAACTCCAAGAAAGTAATTATATTCCTCCTGATACAACCTTCCTTTTAAAGCTAATTTAAAGTTCCTCTTCAGCTGTTCTCCCCTGCTTTGAGTGGAAAATCCTTCTTATCCCTTTGTAAACTTTTCTTTAGTTCTGCTTTATGCTGACAATTAGTGGCTGTCTTTTGCCACATTGCTGATGCATGTCTAGGAGCAGAGAATGTGTCTGCAATTGTGGACCCTACAATTAAAAAAGCTTTATTGGTGGTCTGGTTGAGGGGTGTTGTTCAACAACAAATTTTGGAGCCTTCTCCACCCTGATTTTCTTGTGTTGCTCAATCAATGGTGCAGTGTCTGTGTGTGGGCAGAGCCAGAAAAAGTGGTCAAAAGCATCAGGTGAGTTGTTCTGGCAATTCAGATTTGCCCCTGGGGCAAAGCAAAGAACAACTTATGGTTATGAAATATTTGGAAATATTTCAAGGTAGAACTTCCTAGTTATTAACAGTATTGCAACAGGACTCTTGGCATTATCCAGTTATGCCCAGTGGATATTCCTGGAAAAAAAACGTAAATTTTCAAGTGATCATCCAAAATACATCATTTTTCCTTAACATGTACTTTCTTCTGTTTACAAATATATCCCTTCCAGTGAGATCAATGTTTGTGTCAGTGGTAGAACTGTTTAATGAAGGGTTGAATGTTTCACTCAAATCAGAAATATCAGCTAAACCTATTGGGTTTTTTTGTGCTTTAAGGAAAATGAGCACAAGTAATGGAAGTTACTGCTTCTGTACATCCCAGGGAATCAAAGGGGTCATGTTCACCTGTCCTGGAGAAGACAGGACCTTTTAACCCTCCTTGTTGAAATGTTGACTGCTGGTTCTGAAGCCTAAAACCAGCACCTCAGGGTTAGGACACCTCTCTTTCCAAACTGGAAGAATCCCCTATTCTGCATCCTGGGGCTTTTCTGCTTGCATTTGAGCTGCATTCTTATTAGCACACCATGCAGATCCCTTCTCCAGCTTCACCCATATCCTCATGTGCCTTGTGCGCCGTAGGCGGGCTTTATCCTCTCCCCAAAATGTGAGATGGAAAAAGGAAGAACGGTAACACGATTGCAGGAATGTGTTGCTGCCTTTTTTTGCATCTTCCCCAGCACCCTGACAGATTGCTTAGCTAGAATCCATATGCTTTCCTTTTCAGAATAAAAATTGTTCTCGGTAAAGACCTAAAGCTTTCAAATCACTAAGGGTCATGATCCTGCAGAACTAAAAGTTGATTTCTAAGTGTAGCCTTGACTTGTGTGGTTTGAACTCGGTACTTGCTCAGGTTACTGGTGTTACTGGTGTGCATTTAGCCCAGATGACCTCAGCTGCCCTTTGAAACCTGCCCTATCTCTTGTGCCTCAGTTTACATTGCTGCAGAAACAAAGCAAAAGCATAGGAAGGGACCTTAAAGATCATCCCATTCCAAGCCTCCTGCCATGGGCAGGGACATCTTTCATTAGACCAGGCTGCTCCAAGCCCCATCCAATTTGTCATCACTTCCAGGGATGGGGCAGCTACAGCTTCTCTGGGAAAACTGCAAAACGTTGCAGAGTCAAACTTCAGAGCTGTGTTGTGCCAAATCCTGCATGTAGGTGGGTAACAACAGCTGCCAGTCAGCCTCAGAGAGCAGAGCACCATATGATTTCTCAGTGAACAAAACATTTAATATAAACACAACACTTTCCAGATATTATGAAGAGTTTTCCTGAACAACTCTTTTTAAACAGAACTATTAGGCAGTAAACTCTGCTGATCTTTATGCAGATCTTCCCACTTCCACTTCACTGTAAGGTTTTGACTAAAATATTTATACTTTCCTGCTTTGGTATACATCCTACTCCAGTCCTACAGGCAGGATTTCTCAGCCTGCAGAGAGAAATGCCAAAATGCGTGTGTGGTGCCTGGTTCACCCACTCTGGCTCTCTGGGCTTTGAGAAGAGCTACGTGGTTCTCTCCAGAGTACAGAGCCTCTGCAGTAGGTCAGCACTCCTCACAGGTCTCAGAAGCAATTTATAACTTTGCTTCTTTGGAAGACCCCATGGGAGGGTTCAATATTTTGGGGTGCAGATGTCCCACCCAGCATCCTCCTGGTTTCAACAGCACCTACACTTTCCATATGTACAGATCAGGTTGTCCAAAATCTGTCCTTTGCAGCGGAACACAAAATGCTTGGAAGCCATAAATGACGTTCCTGGAAATGCTGCCCTCCTCTTCCATAATGTCACCCTCCTCGTCACAGCTTTTCCAGAGCCTTCAGCCAGGTCCTCTCCTTGCCTTAGCACTGTTGAGCATTAGCTCATCCCAATTCCATTGGAGTGGAATTGATTTCAGTGGAATTCAGGGCAGCTCTGACAAAGCATTCAAGTTTCCATTCTCACTCTTTTTCAAGGTCATCCTTTCAAATCACAGGCAGGATGTAAAAATATATGATCATGTATTCATTTTCCCTTTGAGTATTATCTTCTTGTTTTTATCCAAGATTTTTTTGTTTCCTGGAGATACAGTAAATTGTGAGTTATATTTATTGTGTGTGTCATTGGGGAGTACTAGGGGTCTGAAAATTGCTTGTGCAAGTATAGTATTGGTTTCTTGAATGACTACAGAATGAGTATCTATTATCTTTAAACAAACTTTAAGGGTTTTCTTGATGAGTAATTTGCTCCAAAAGATTTTCTTTTTTAAACTCTCATGAAATATATTTATAGACTGGTGTTTCAATTTCTGATATTTATAGGAACACTTACCGTGGACATTAATCATCTGCAGCAGTCCATGTACCATTTATTTTCAATGGCATGGTGGGGATAATTGTGTTTGTTTTCTGGGAAATAATATTTTTAGTTTCATAACCTAAAGTGGGGTTAATTTGTTTTTATGGTAGAAGTGTTTACTGAGTTGATGAGAAGCAGTGAAATCTTTGGATAGTTGAGAACTAATCAGACTTTTACTTGTGAGTTGAGTTTTATTTGAGTTGGATCTGCATTTTTAAAACCATTACCTTACAAATTTTTTCTCAAAAATGGAATTTGATCTGACCAAATGTGAAATTGGCAACAAAATTAATTGCATTAAAAATGTATGTTACAGACCTGCAGTGTCTTTATTTAACATTCTGATCACATTCAGACTTTTTTACCACTGCATCGACTATTTAATAATTGTTTTCACAATGCTAACATCCCTTGTAGAGACAGTTATTTAACAAGAATGAAAATCTTTAGAAATTTAGATGCACCAATCACTCACAGCTCTGCTCAGAAACTGACAGTGTGGTTCCAGTTTAACATCCTCTTTTAAACCTACATGATTCTGTTTCTTGATGCTTCCTGCAGCACCCACCCATGATTTGCCTGGTTGTCTCTTTAAGCTGGATGAGCTGCTGCTATTTTAGAAAGTGTGCTGCCATACCCTAAAGCAATAAGGTTTGTGCCATTCTGTTATTGGAACAGTAATGGGTAGCTAAAGGCTATGGAGCCCCTTTAGAAGAAGAAACAAAGAGATGCCCAGATCTAGGTTCTTTCCTTCAAAAAAAAAAGCATTTCAATGAAAAGAGATTATGTCTGAGATTAATGGTGGAAGGGGAAAATATCCTGACTGTTGGAACCATTTAGTGTTTCTGTTCTTTGATAGGTTACAAAAAATATCATATTAATTCTTTGAACTGTATAAGTTATGAGTATGGCTTGGAAAATAAGGTGGTATGATACCAATGTGCAGGAGTTTAATGAAAATAAAATATCTAAAATGTACAGCTGTTATCAAATAACCCCATAGAAACTGAGTCTGTATCACTTTACTCCAATTTCTTTTTCTTATCTCTTTACATTCACTTGCTCCTGGCTCTCACCTTTGATGTCATTTATACCATGGACTTTGTTCATCACAGACACCTGTCTGTCTCAGCTGGGGTGGGAACTGTTTTTTTCTGAGGGGGCTCAAATATCTGCTGGACTGTTGCTGAATGATTGCAAGAAAAGGGTGTGAGCCATTTTTTATTTCTTGCTTAATCTTCTTTGCAACCACTGAACACAGTTCTGATCTGTGCCTTTTGAAGCAAAGCACTGGGAGGTTTAAGACAACCTTCTGTGCCCAGCAAACTGCACAGCTTGGAGATAGAGACTCTGAAAATGCAAAGCCGTGCACGTTTAGAGGGATCATTTCATTTCCTCTGACATTGTAATGGAGACTACTATTGTCAGTGTAGCCATTAAGGAAAAAGCCTGGTGTCACTGTGGGATGTCCAATAAATTTTTAAAAAAAAAAGGTAATTAAAAAAATTAGACCTTCATAGCTGCTCACAGTTCATATAGTGCCAGAAAAACGCACCAGAAAGATCTAGTAAGATCTCCTGAAGAGGAGCTCAGAATTATTGTGCTTTTAATATATTAACCCTGTAGTTGCCCCATCAAGGAAAGTGACTTCAGAACATGGGATAACTCTAGAAGAGCCTTCAAAATATATTTCTTTATTGTTTTTCCTTTGTATTCATCAATAAATTAGCCTTTGGGGTTCAATCTGTATATATATATATATAGCTCATACTCTTGCAATAAAAATGTACAGGGTTGTTTCACTGCAAAAAAAGAACACTAGATCCATAGTTTTGTAAATTGCTAAAGCAAGGAAGACTTTGGAAGCTATCTTAATTACTACCACGTCCCCTTACAAAAAAGATTCCTCTCCAACTGTAAAAGTGGATAGAAGGATTTTCTCTGCTGTAAATAACAATAAGAAAATATGTTGAGAATTGTTCCATACCTAATTTCCATCTGCAGACATGAAATTTTGCAGTTTCTATCTCAGCTGAAGTAAACAGTATGAACTAATCAGTTACCTTTTATGCAGAAAACTTGGATGTTGGATATAAATTTTATAACTGGACAAGAAAACTGTGGAATGAGATGGGCATCTGGTCAAGTCTAAGACAATGAAGCCACTTATGCCTTCTTGCTGGTTTTTTTAAGATCCTATGTACGGGAGGGAAATGAGAAATGGAGCTATCCAGCTGTCTTCCTGATTCTTGGATAAGGTCTAGGCAAATCTGCTGGGGAGGGAAACAAGGGCATACACTGGTGATAAATGTGGGATGTATTTTAAGGACTGTGTACATAGGTAATGGTATTTAATTGTGCTTTAATGTGACATACCACTACATTAGCCCACTTTCACTATCTCACACTCAGCTTCCCTCAAAGAAATTGCACACCCACAAAAGGGTTTCAGACAAGTAAAATGGACGAAAAGACACATATTTGGAAAATAGCTGTTGTTTAGGACCGGCATAAGAAGATTTAACATTAACAAGTTATTTTCTTGGTGTATTACCTGATTGTAAAACTGTGTAATGCCTTGATTTTGCTGCAGCACTGAAATAAAAGGGAACATTTTCCACTGGAAAATTGGCCCAGTGCTACATTTTGTCTATGTAAGATCATACAGTGCTGGCATTTAAAATAGTGATAATTTTATGCCTAAAAAAATGAGTAATTGTACCACGGAGAACTTGATTCTGCTAGATCCTTAGATCACACTCCATCTTCTGCTTGTTCACATTGTTCTGTGTATGATCAGGGGGGCATTGCATCCACCAGTGACGTGTTTGTGTATGGAGCTGTGGATGTGTGTCTGCACTCCTATAAAACACAAGCACTACAAAGGCGTCTTAAAAATTTTATAGCTGTTTAAAACACAAACTAAGTTTTCCTCCCTTTCTGTCTTTCAGAGAGACTGCCACAGAGTTATCTGGAACATTACCAAGGTAAGCAAGTTGCTCTAAACTGCGTCTGTGTGTCAGTGTCTGGAAGGTGCTGAAAGAAGCCAGAACATGATCCTTTTCCTAGGGAGAACTGCTGGGATACTGAGAACTAGGGGTGCAGAGAGGAGGACACTCCCTGCATGCCACAGACAGACAAATGACACTGAAATATTGGCACAGCCAAGCCCGCACAGCTTAAAGCGACGGGCTGAAGTTGCTTTGAGGCTCAGCACAGTTGTGCACCTGATGAGAAAAATCCCAGCTGTGGCTCCCTTCCAGCTGTGCAATTATACCCATGGCAGGTGGTTTGGCTTTTGCTTTACATTTCACCTGAGGGATGAGAGGAGGGAAACTTGGAGGTAGGAGGAAAAAAAAGCTGTGATCTTAAGGCATTTTCATTTGGAAAGCAGGAAAGCAGCTTAGACCAAATTCTTCTATGCTGAGAAATCTTTTCATAAAATAATAGGACTAGACCAGACTCCCAGGCTGTGACAGAGGTTTTTGAAGAGAGATCTGCCTACATATTGTCAGAGGATGCAATAAAATGCTGTAATCATGCAGACAGAGAACAGGGTGGAGAGAAGGGAAACAAAAAAAATCTGATATGGTAATCAGTCACTTAGCAGCGATGCCTGGTGAGTTAAAAAAAGATGCTCTCAGTCCTCTTGTACCTTCTACCACTGGTTTTGCTCTCTGAAGTGCAGGGGTTTTAGTGGGGTTATGGTTTTGGGTATCATCTGATTAAAGCAGTGTTGTAGTTCAAACAATATATAATATAAAAAGAATATTTCAACAGGAAGCACAGTTTTCTCTAGGCATGGTAATACATGCAAGTTGCTTCTGATTTTAAGGCAGAGAAAAAATGTTCTCCTTTCTTTAGAGAGTGTGTGGTGTATATTAGTTGACTTTTTTATATTGATAAGCTGTAAAAATGTATTTTCACTATAGATGATGACTTCTCCCTGTGTAATGTACCCCTTTGTTCTGTGTGTACAAATTTATGTGATTTATATGATTTGGTCATTTAATAGATGCATTTCTTTTTATGTTTTACTGTCACTTGGTCTCTGTGGTTGTGCAAGCAAATATGCTGGTGGAATTTTGCCATGTGTTTGAAGAGCTGGCCAGTGATCAGGCCTGCCTAACACCAAAGATTTTGTTCATCTTCCTTGCAAAATAATTGCATTTCCTCATACACACACACACCAAAAAAAAAAAAAAAAAAAAAAAAGAGTAAAAAAAATTTGGGATTGAACAGAGTAGCCACCTCCTTGGCCAGGAATCTCAATATTGATGTTTAGTTGTATATTTTACTGGTTTTAGTGCTTAAATATTTCCAGTTTCACTGCATTTGGTGAGGTATTATAGGACTAATATACTGGAAACATGGAGTCCTTACACTGCAGAAATGAATTCCACTTCAAATTAAAGTTAAAATGAGACACATAAATGCTTGAATAAACATCCCGTTCCGTACTTGCCATTAATGATTGTCTAAATGTGCTTTTTGAATTATTACCACAAGGCTTTAATTTCAACTGCAGCAAGATGTCACAAGTAAAATCAGATTATACCAGCAATGTGCACAAGGCATTGTAATTGTGTTATAAATATTAAACCAAATGATCTTGTCATGATTTAAAACAAATTTTTCCAGCTAGGCGCAGGTTGGCTTGTCCTCCAGCCTTCTCCAGGATTCACCTGTTCCTGAATTTCTCTAAGCAAACAGCTCCTTGGGGTTTTTAATCTTATGTTGTGATGTATTAATCTAATATTTTCTGTTCTTCTTTCAAACGTCTAGTGACTCGTTTTGCTATTATTAATTCATAACAGTGAAATAGTCTAATTTCCCCACATCTTCTTCCACCTTCACCCTGAAACCACTTTACAGCATATAAAATTTTAGGTGTTGCACCTTGAAATAATGAAATTAATGACCACTTTCCCATCATTGCTGGGATTCCCATCACTGTATTTTGTCCAGTGGGGCAGAGCAAGTCCCCTGTCACACTGGAAATCCAACTCTCCTTTATCCAGGCAAACACAATGCCTTTTCCTAGAGCACTAATGACTCTTGAATATATTTGTGGCCAGGATTGATCAAATCATTTTCATGCACTCGCAAGCCTGGTGAAAGGGTTTTCACCACAAGTGGCATAAGTGTGAACAGATGTGTCTGTACTTGGAATATTTTGTCTGACTGTCAAGACGGTTTAGGCACTGGTGGCATTAATTATTTATTGCTGTTGTTGTTGTCATTTTAAAAAAAAGTCTCAAAAACCCCTTCTGATTTTTTCATAGTTCAATTAAAGAGGTGGAATTAGGGATTCATTCCCATAAAGCCCTGTAATTAGTCAGAAGTACAGAGGAGTATATTTTGAATATTTTCTTATCTCAGTAATAACCAAAAGAGGTTACATATGTGCATTAAAAAAAAAAAAAGCAACTATAACAAAGTGTCTTGGTAAATGTGTCTTTTTAATATATTCATTTTCCATTAAATACTGCTGATGGTTCTCTAATGATTATATTTAAGAGGAAAAAGAAATCACCCTTCTTCTTGCCACTGAAGTATGTGTATCATTGATAGGCAAAAATGGAAAAATGTGAGTTGGTGGACGTCATTTAGTAGGAAAGATAATAGATTAACTTTGCCTGTAGAAAGATATAAAAATATTCAGTACAATTATATTGTGTCAGTTCTAATTTACCAGTTATTTCTGATGATTTCAGGAAGCTCAGGCTCGAGAATGAATTGAAAATTCAGACTTAAAATGTGATAAAGAAGCTTTACAATTTTTATATTAAATTACATTATTATAGCTATGAATGTATATTGTTTTTTCGAAGAAAGGCTTTATGTGTGCAACAGCACATCAAAGAAGAGATCTTCACAAGGAAAACTTTACAATAATATTAAGTTGTTCATTGCATGACCTATTTAGAGTACTCAGATACTTCTTGTTGTAGACTACATAATTAAATTTTAAATGGAACATGATAAAGAAATTATACTGGTGATCTCTAGAGATTTGAATACCCTATTTGGATCTTTACAAGAGTGTAGTGAAGGCATACTTTTAAAATTTAATAAAGGTCTGGCCTATTTTTTTTTTTCTTTTTAGATGCTCTATAGCTGCTATGGCAGTTGTGTTTCAAACTGTGTTTGCTCTCAACATTTCATCGTCAGTACCTGCAATAACAGAACAAACTAAAAATATTAGAAAAAATACAGTTTAACTTGAGAAATTCACCATTAAAAAAAAAACCTTACAAATAATGAATGGAGATAAACTTGTAAAATCTTGGGGAAGCTAAGCTTGTAACCAGCCTTTCCTGGACCAGCCTCTGAGCTCAGCAGTCGAGGGGAGCAGTGAATGAATGGAGTCCTGGAGCACAGTGTGAGGCCCTATGGGCATCAGGGAGATGATGTTTGGAGCTTAAAGGAGAAAATACTCGGCTTCAATTTCAAAGGAATTATTTCAGTCTCCAGCCACTTCTGTTTGTTTCTGTGAAAGTTTCTTTATATTTAAAGAAGAACAAATATTTTAAATATAGACTAACCACATGGATTATTTATTTGCTTAATACTAGGTTAGTATTAACAGAAGGAAAATCTGGGCTACTTTTCCACTTTTATGTGCTGGCTCAATTTTTCATTTCACTCAAGGGGGGAGTAAAGTTTAAACGGCCACTTCCTCTTTTAAGTTGTTAAAATAAGGGGGGGAAATCAGCTAATAATTCGAATATATATTTTTAATGGAAAATTTTGTAGAAATATCACTGAATCACCTGCTCAAATCTTGAGTAAAACTTAGGGAATCTTGTATTTTTGCGGTGAAGGCCGTGTTAAAATCATCATTCAGAATTTTTTTAGAAGTGTGGAAAGAAATCTGCAGTGGATACATTGATGTTAAAACAAGTAAGCACGTTCAAAATGGAAATGTAAATCTTTGGCTTGAATTTTAGCCATCTACAAACTTAATATATTTTAAGCCTGTGGTCTGGACTACAGTACAAACCTTGGCCCTCTTGAGTTGGGGTTTTATTCTCCACCATTCCATAAATTTCTTTGATAATGTCTCAGTTCCATTTACTGCAGAGACTTTTGTTCTCGGGTGTCTACAGCATTTTGAAAATAGAATTTAAGTACTGAAGTCACTTTGGTGCTTTTGAAAAATGTTAACCTGCAACTTCACCATTATTGAAATCTAATGCAACTAAGCTTTTATCTAAAGCAAAAAGAAGAATTGACAACCCACCATATGACAAGCAAAATGAAATCTCTTGATCACTATCTGTCAGCAGTCTTTCTAATACCATTGTGTTAAGGAATGATATGTCTTCCAAGAAGCTCAGTACACAAGGTTTTGAATCATTTCTGTCTTGACAGCCTAACACAAGTAACTACTTGTAAGTGCTTGGATGAATTATAAAATCTATGTGACTCTGTAGAGTGAGTTAATAAAGCATCTATGAGCATTTTAATTACTATGAAATGAAAAGGATTTTTTCCTGACAGTAATAGGGGCATGGTCTAAAGACCAGCCTGACATCTCAGCTGCTGTCTGGGTTTGCTCAGTGGGAGTTGGGATTACCTTCTGTGTTTGCACTTTTGGTTCCCTCCCAGCTGAGATATTCTGGCAAGCAACTTCTCTCCCTCTGAGAACACCAGGTCATACCTTTCACCCCTCATGTTTTCATGTCCTCTCATGTCACCAGGGCTGCTTTGCCAGTTATGTCAGGCTTGAACGCCCACCCGCCTACGCCAGGCATGTCTCTGCCAAACGATGACAGAATTTTCCATACCCTCACATAACATTCACTGAAGCTTTATTCTCCCTTAAATACTGCAGGTATTTGGCATAGTCCATATGTGATCCTCTCTCTTCTAATGGAGAAGTTTTGCTTTCCACCTTCAAATAAATCCTTTCTCAAAACTCACTCTTGTTTTAGAGACATATAAATAATTGGTCAAGAAAACATTGCTCATTCTGGATGGCAGGCAGTGCTAGCTGATAATATTTAAAGATCTTGAATGTCAAACTATATGCAGCAATCCAGAGTTAATCTTTGGAAATGATATCATCTTCTATCTTTTCCTAAACTTCATCATTAAAAAGAAAATAAAAAGATTCCAGCCCTAGATATTTAAATGTTCTCAAGTTAACTGTCTTAAAGAGCAGATTTTACATAATTTGGATGCCTGCTATTTTCTAAAGAAAGTAGTTATTTTGAAATGAGACTTGAATTTAACTAACCACTCCCTAATTTAAAACAAACAAACAAAAAAAGTAAAATAATCTGATGTTTGACCTTTCTCTTTGACTCAGATGCTCATTTTGAAGCATTACTTCTTTCATTTAATCTTTGAGCTGCTTTTCTGTACTGGAAGCAAGGCTGCCTATACCCTATTGTATCTGCTGCAGGTGAATGCCCTGATGGTTCTTGGTCTTTGAGGCACTGGAACATAAATTACGGTAATTATTTGAGATGGTAATAAGTTTTGATGTTATTGTAAGAAAATCTGGAGGTTTTGAGGAAATAATACACTAGGTCTCTTCACTATTCTGATTTTTATTTTTCCTAAGTAAAGCTTCAGTATCCTTAAAATGCAACATGGAGCTATTCCTTGTAGTAGCTGTCGGCGTGTCTCTTTTTGTTGTTGTTTTACAGCCATTTTGAAATATGTTTTTTACAGCTAATGATAATCTTAAAACACACTTATGTGCAATCTGATCCCTTTCTAAAGAGATATTTTTAAAATCTTAAGAGGAGCCTAAGGAGCATAGAGGTGATTATCCATATGTGCTTACTGATGACTCGCATTCAAAATTATGAAGATACCAATGGAAGCATTCATATTGCCTAAATTTAGCTATCACAAAAGTTCTCTGTCGAAAGAACCAGGGGAGAAATGGAAAGAAATAGGTGCCTCAACTCAGGACAAGGTGAACAACCTTGGGAATAGTTTTCCTTTCTCCATTGCCTGAAAATGGAGCCTGGGGGAATAGCACAGACTAAATGTTTCACCTGATGATAGCTTTAATTTAAGGTGAGCAGCCCGACTTTTATAAGTGTTAAAGTGCCAAGTGACGTAACCTGAGGCCTGCTGGAGTTTTGAGGACATTGGCATGCTTAACCTCAAAAAAACTTTCAATATTTCGTACTCAAGTCCTAAATATAGATCTTGGGAAGGAGGGGGAAAGTCAGACAGAAATCATTGTTGCACTTGATACAGCTCTGACCCAGAATGCAGGAACTCTTCTCACAGTGCAGAGCCCTCAGAAATCACAACAGCTCTGAAATGGTTCATAATTATATGTAGCCTTTAAATCTTAAAACTGAGTGTGATTTTACTCAGAGTCCTCGTTTTGGAACCCTCAACCATTTTCCCCCAGCAACTGTAGGCATCTCTCATGAACGTTAATGAATTTGACAGCAGATTTTTATCTTAAAAGTCTGGTTGAGCTTTTGTTTTTATTCCCTATTGTGAAGATCTAAAACTAGAGACATATTCCCTTCTCTCTTTTTTTTTTTCTGTTATTCACCTTAACCAGACTTCCAAGCATCTTTTTAACTTGTTTTACAAAGCATTGCTAAACGTGCCCAATGAGGATAATGTGCAGTAGAAATGAAAGGACTTAGATCTCTTCATTTCCATTCCTGAAGGTGAATTCCAAGATCGCGATTATTTTTATTTATACAGTGCCTAAAGAGTACTAAATACTTTATGGAACAAATAGAAGACCTCTTGTAAAAAGCACGCATTCCTATAATCTAATTTTAGTCTCAAATCAGGCATCATGAATGCTAAGCAGCAGGACTTGAAGAAGCACAGAAGGTGTATGAGGGCCACACTAACAAGATTGAGCAGTTATTTAGGCTCATTATCTGTCCCACTTAATAGCACTGCAATATCTTGCTGGTTTAAGTTAAATTTACATTGG
Source organism: Acridotheres tristis (assembly GCA_037013685.1). Lineage (NCBI taxonomy): Eukaryota > Metazoa > Chordata > Aves > Passeriformes > Sturnidae > Acridotheres > Acridotheres tristis. The sequence continues at coordinate 5,257,879 of CM072885.1, forward strand.
CCTGTGGAGAACATTTGACTGACACAAGAATGGTATTTCTTGGGTCTGCTCAAAAAATGAGCCTTTGAAAAGGAGTTTGAATGAAGATAGAGAAAGGCACAATTGCAGGTGGATTTGAGATGCCATTCCAGTGTAAGAAGCACCTAATGAAACAAACTTAAAATACTAAGTCTGTTTTCCCCTCCTCACTTCATTTCCCAGCTCACTCAAAATACTTGTGTTCCAATCTAGTGCTTTGTATGTATCCTTTGCTTAAATGTGGCCCTTAAAACCATCAGAATAATGTTACTTAGAAAGTCAGTGCAAAGGATGAAACCTGTGGGAATAACTCCAGATGTAAATATACATTTCTGGGGGAAAAAGAAGTGTTCACACATCAGATTCTGGAGAAGCAAACCAGCAACTGAAGTGGAGAATTGTTAACATGGCAGAGAAGCTCTGTCTCAGTACCTTTGCTGTAGCATGAACAAGGCATGTGTCATACATTACATAATATAGAGTATGATATCATAAGTTTTATAAATAGTTAGAAGTGAACTGCTCATATACACAGTTCTTAGCACCATCCTTGTCATTGGTCTCAGAAAAGCAGAAGCAAGAAACATGGATGGAGCAATGTCAGTAAACCCACGCTGTGCTCCCTAAGACAGCAGAGACTCTGGTTTAATCTCTCTTCAACATTCTCTGCCTTCTGAGCATTGCTTTTATTTATGAAATCACTGCTATTGTAGCATTTACAAAAATTGTGACTATTTGAATGTTTCCAAAAGATTTGCTATAAACTAAAAGCAAATCTTAGACAATTCTCAGTAAATTATTGAAAGAGGTTAAAAAAAAAAAAACCTAACGCGTTCCCTGGTGTTCAAGGTTAACACTTTATACTTCATCTACATTATATTAAAAACATTTTTACTGGAGCCCATAAACGTTACACATTTCTAAAAGGCAACGAGCGCAGTGGGACCAGAAATGTTGCATAAAGCCAGACACGAGACCTGCAAGCAGTAATTGCTGCCTGTTTTTTTTTTGTTGGTTTTTTTTTTAATTTTTTGAGGGTGCTGACTTGAGATTGCTTCTATGAGGTGATGCCCATTTTTCTGGTTGTATCTTGCCATCGGAAGCAGGCAGCCCCTAAGGTTTTCCTGTGGTCAGCAGCAGGCTCTGAGCCCCAAGCTCCCGTGCTGGGAGCAGTGTCTCATCGTGGTAATTCTCTTACTGGCAGGAAGGATTTGCCAGTTTGGAGCCACAGAGGACCTACCCCACTTTCCAGTGTACATTCTCCCAGAGCATTTTGCAAGTTGTGCCCTACACAGCACTTCTGCAGCAGCAAAGTGCCGGCGTGGTGCTTCTCATCGTGCACTATAATGGAAAATATTTTTCATCCAGACCCTTTGGAACTTTTAGAGCTCCTGAAGCATTTTGTGCAAGAAACGTTTAAGGCTCTGCAAAGCTGTGATGCAAAGTGGGTGCAAATCATGGCTTTTTGCTGTAATCTAACCTTAATGAATGCCCACGGAGAAAGAAAGAGGGAAAACAAGACTAGGCTTTACCTGACACATAAAAAACAACCCTAAAAGCAGAGATCTTTCAGCCCTTTCTGTATATTTTTGCTTCTGAATTTTAGATACAAATGCCACAATGGCTCAGATGCTTAATTTTGGAGAACAGTCCTGCTGATACCAAAGTGATTGCACAAGTCAGTGCAATTTTAGCATGAGTATTGCTGCTTACTCATTGCTGTGAGATGAATATCCTCTGATTTGATCCCAGCATTGTCACTAAGACTGTAGACAGCTTTACTTGATCAAGAAAGAAGAATAAACACATAGCAACTCAGTTTTGGTAGCATCCTCTTGAAACATGAACTGAGAATCATAAACTGGAAGCTTAAAAGAAGGTCCTAAATGGCTCCAATACTATTTAGAGGTATGGTTTTTGCTAATTGAAAGTACTGGACAACTGCAGGTGCCACTGACTTTGGTTCAAAGGATAAACGTGCTTTTCTGAACCAGGCTATTAATTCAAGATCTTAAAAGGTGTCTGTGACATTTAGGAAACCTTCTGTGCTTGGAGCTGAGGAGCCCATCTTTTAACTAGCTGTTGAAAATTTGGTTTATTTTTTAAGCTTTTCTGTTGAGGAATACAGATGCACCTGCACTGATGTGCTCATGGATGCCAAAGGAACTGTGGCTTGTTGCAGTTGCTGGCAGATTTCATTCCAGGATTGCATGGAGCAGTAAGCAGAAGTTCCTGCAACGATAAAGTTTCATTTAACAAAAATGAAATATTATTATTCATGTCATGAGTAATTGAATCCCCAGATGTTCTCATTTTCTATCAATGGCTGGAGACAATATGACTCTAGATAGGCTGTGACAACATGAATTGATTTCTTTCTCCTTTTTCTTTTTTTTTCTTTTCTTTTTTTTTTTTTCCAAACCTGCAAAGTGTCTGTGTGTTTTTGGGGTTTTTTTAGCTGATTGCTTGGATTTGACATTACAGACTGTGCAGCTGTAAAAAAGACCTTCTCATTTTCATTGAGAATAAGTAAAATAAAATATCACAAAAATAGCATTGCTTTTCCCTGGTCCTGCCCCTACGTATTTCTGCAGAAATAACGGGGATAGAGCAATTGAATTTGGAAAGAAGTCCACAAGAGATGGTTGCTGCTAACACTGAATATTCAGAATGTAATAATAAAAGTAATCAAGTTACTAAAAAGCCACCTGTTACTTTTTTGTTTTGTTTTGTTTTTCTCTAAAGCACAGAGTTTAGCTTTTTGTCTCTGAATTTATAGCAGAGATGGGAAGTCCAACTCCTTAGAAACCTTATTATGTGCAAGGTAGTAATTCCTTGTTAAAGTTAAGTAGGAAAAGAAGCCACACTCACTAACATTTCTAACGCTGCTAAAAATTAATGTTTGCATGAAGGAAAAAAGATTTAAAAACTTTAAGTGCTTGTTAAGGCATGCACACACGGTGCATACAAGCAATAAGTCTGTTTTGCTGAACTGTGAAATTGCCCTGAGTAATTTCTCTAATAACAGAACAGATATTGCCCCTCTGACCCCAGAGGAGCTGTGGGCTCGGTGCTGCAGCCGATCCTGGTATCAGCAGAAACTTGTGCAACCAAAGCACAGGCTGCAAGCTGAGCACTGGAAAATAAAAGAAACCTGATGGATAACTTGTTAATGGCTGATTTTAAAATTCAGAAAATTATTCATGATGAAGGTACTTTATTTATTATTTCCCCTCATGACCTATTCTTTAGAGGAACTGCACTATTGTGTCCAGAGCTGTGTTTGACAGCTGCCTCCTATTTCCAAAGACAGTATTCATTCCACTATGAATTGAATGTACAGTAGCAGAAACTTTTAATTGGCATTTCTTGTTAGCTTTCTCCTATAGAATTGATGTAGTGCTGATGCTTTCCCTCTGTGTTATGGAGAATGCCTCTGGAAATAACAGTTCTGTAGCTGGAGCAGGGAAAAAAAACCCCACAGAATCCCTTGGGATAATGCAGCACATGCAGAAATAGGAAAAGAAATCATATGAGAAAAACATTCATTTAAAGCAGCAACTTATGTCTTCTCTTTCAAAACTTGCAAGGTGAAAAAGAGCAATGTGGTTTAAAGGGGATATTGATTTGGTGGAGCTATGTGTGAACTCGTGCCACAACCCCACTCCTTCTCCAGTCTCTGAACCTCTCAGAATTAATGCAGGGGTTTTAGACTGATTGCTTGAAGTCTCTCTGTAAAAAAAAAAAGAAAAAGAATGTCTGATGAATGGCAAGGACTTGAGGAGATTAAAAAAATAATAAATTAAAAGTTTCTTTAAAGAACTGAGAAAACCTTTGTCAGCTGTATTTCCTTGTAGTACTCTATAGTGAGAGCAAGGCAGCCAGAGACTCAACCTCATTTCTTCTGCCTTCCATTTTGTCTTGTGAGTGATTGACTTCCTTCAGCAGCTCCATCAGGTAATGTGACATAAATGGGAAAAAAATTTCCCACCATGAATTCATCTTACTGTGCCAGGGAAATAGCAGACATTTTTAGTTATTCACCCATTTGAAAAGGAATTTGAAGCTCAGGCAGATGTTGAAAGTCTGGCATGCAAGTTTGGTTGCTGTTCTCTAGGAGGTTTTCAATTTTTTATCTGAAGCCTGTGATATTTTATTAGCTTGTGGAGTGCAGTGGGGCTTTGTTAATGGTTCTGGATAATAGAAAACATGGAGCAGGAGCTGTTTATCTTTGCTGCAGTGTAAGAGATGTTGTTAGGAGAAAGCCAGTGGTTTGTCTCTTCATCTGGGATTATCTGGCATCTGCAGTGTAAAACAGGCTGGCAAAGTTGAGAAAAACAGTCTTGGAAAGAAATATCTGAAGAAAATATTCTCAACCCCAGCCCAAACCTCTTTTCAGAAAATAAGGCAGTGCTTTCCATCCTTGTTTTCTGTGCTTTTATGGCTTTTATAACTCCTCCTATTCTACCTTTTCAAGAGAGAAGAGTGTCCAGTTTTCTTCTGACTTTCAGCTGTGATGCCTTCTTTGGATTAACTGAAAAATCAAAAACATACTTCCTTTCATATATTTAGCTTTGTATTAATTTAATTCTGTAAGACAAAGCACAGGTTTAAATAATTGTGTCTAGAGTCCACAAAAACAATAAATAAGGAAATAAGGACTACCAATAAATAAGGAAAGGCCACAGATTCTCTCCCCCCTGCCCCATATTCCGTATTCATCAAAGCTGGAATTGTCTGACCTTCTAGAGGCTTATAGGATTTATGGTCTCTATAAATCTTATGGTGAAGCATCAAGTCGAAGATGAGAAAAATCACACTAATTTGAGAAAAAGACACACAAGACAAAACAAAAAGCCCAAAACCTCCATCAAACCCATCTTTGATAATATTCTGCTGTGTGAGAACATCTCAGAGTAACTAGAGACAGTTGCACACGATTTTCCTCTGTCCAGTACTGCCTGTGCAACTCTAACCAGTGGGCTGCTGCTCTCAGGCATCAATGCATCAGTCATCATTTGCTTCTCACACCAGGTTTTTTAGACTTCATTACATGTAGAAATCCTCAAAATGTGCTTTCCTAAAAAAATCTGCTTCACCACCAGTCTCTTTCACCAGTGTTTCCTGATTGAAAAAAAAATTAAAAAGAAAAGAAAAAAGGGCTTTTATCACACATCCCATATGTGCTTTATGGTGCTGAGACTTGATAACTGAGATATGATTTTATAATGAAAAATCCCCCGAGGAAGTATGCAGATGTACTGTGGAAAGATACTGACACTCTGTGCTTTATTTGTAGGAAAGGTATGAACAATTTCTCCTCTTCTTTTTAATGGCAAAGAATATTAAAATAAAAAATAGACTTGTGTCTCTTGTGAAACTCCTGAGGATATGTCCAAGTGGTGGATGAACTATGTACATGTTAAAATGGTACTCTGCAATGCATTCCCCTAAAATTTGGAAAAGATGACTGTCATTGATGATACCACTATCCCCCTTTTTTTTTTTTGCACAGTTAAATCTGTAGCCTTTTGAATTTGAAATGAATGCTGCAGCTAGGGAGATTCAGAAAGATGCTAGTAAAGGGGGCTATTGATGGCGTGCTCCATACTGGAAAGCTGTCTTGTTATTGAATGCAAATGTGACTTAGATATGTAAATTATATTCAAGATTTCATCAGTAAGCCTTTAATATATCTAGAAACTATCTTAAAGCATTTAAATAAAATGTTAATTGAAAGTATGGAATAGTGTTAGCAAGCTCTTTCAAAGAAAACTTCAATTCAAGGCACGTAACAAGGAAGCAAGTGCTCTGATCTAGTCAAACAGAACCTCCCATGGTAAAAACCTATAATTGTTTTAAAGTTCTCCAAAAACCTACATCCCTGTTCTCATCTCATCCCACACACTGTGATATTCCTTATGTTCCTCACTCTCCTCTCTCAAAGCTGACTTTCTTTGTAGCCTTCTCCCACTCCCAGCGTGCTGCCTTCTCTCACCTCCCACGCCTGGAGCTGCCTCCTGCTGCCCATACAACAAGCACTTTTCTACACATCCCAGCCCTTTTCCTTCCCTTGAGCTTGTCTGTGTCTCATTCCTCCCAAAGCCATCAGGATGTCTTGCCCTGCATCAGAATCCGGAGGGTGAACTCAGGAGAGCTCGGTAGTAAGCCAAGAAGTGAATTTAGATCTTCTGAGAGTGATCATCAGATGGAGCAAATGACTGATCTTCATATTTAAAAATAAAACCACTTATTTTAAAGGCTGAAGAGAGAATGATGAGTTAGGCTGCATCCCTCTGGTGCTCATGGAAATGCTTGCACAAGCAGCAGGGCAGTTGAGCCGTGTTGGCTTTAACCAACACGGGTCAAATTCATCAACAAAAGCTTTAAATTAGTCTTAAGAGCTAAGAGTGTGGAACACAGAAGCACGAGCATCTCTTGCTGCAGCTCCGCTTTTGATTGTCACTCCTTACCTGCTCATTAAGCAGAAGGATTTTGGAAGTATTTGCTAAGTTACCTTCCTGTCTGCAGATGGTCTGCAACAGTGACAGCAGCTGTTCCAAAAACAAGTAGTGAAGGGAGGTATTATTGCTCTTCAGCTATGTTTACAAATTTGTAACAAGACTATTATTTAAAGTGTGGGTTTTTGTGTCTACACACAATATGTTATTACTGAAATGTTGCTGGATTGATGGAGGGCATCAAAGGGATGTGGCACAGAGAGATTTCTCTGCTTTGGCACAGTTTCTTTCTTCCAGAGCTTGTGTGAGTCCTGTAGGTTTGGGCAGAGGCTGCACCTGTGACTTGTGCTCCCATGACCAGGGATCTGGGGAGAAGGGCAGCCACATGACACTGCTCAGCTGATGGGAGTTGCTGGGGAAGAGCTTGAGTTCAAGAAACAGAGTTCTACACTGAAAGATAAAAAAGAAATAGAAATAAAGCATATCTAATCCTTGCATGTTGGATGCACTTCTGATGCTAGAGGGAAATTGCCAGTTGAGGATGATTTTTACAGTCTATTTTCACAAATCCCTACATCCACAGACCAATGCTGTGTCTTAGGGAGGCTGTTGGAGGATACTGAGATGCTCCTCCAGCAGCAACCTAGACAGGGTGTGCTGCTTTTGCCATGGTGCCTCGTAGCTATGACCCAAATGCACAATCCATACAGACAGGACCTTGTTCTTGAAGGTCAGGACCCAAATCATACATGAGGAGTGAAAACTAAGGTCCTCTTCATGTTCTTCTGGTAGAAGATTCTCATTTTCAGTGTATCCTTTCTGTTGTGCTTTACATAAAATGGTTTCTTTGAAGATTTTTTTACTTTGCAATTTAACTGTGAATGGAGGTTTCTGACTGGTTTTTTCTATGGGAGGTACACACAGAAAAAAAAAAAAAGAACTAAAAAAGAAGACAGGAAAGGCATGTAATAAAAAATTTAAATATAAATTCTAAACTTTCTGCTCTGGAAGTGAAAATGCAAACAGCCTCATTTCCCTTGGAAACGTTGAGTTTCCGTGTGGTTCCTCACTTGCATGATTCATAGCTGGTGTTTGTGTTATGCCTACTTGCCTTTGAAGCAAGCCAAAGCTCTCCACCTTCTCAGGTGAAGGGATTCATCCCACAGCTCCATATTGGAGTCTCATGAATCATTCCTGTCTGTTTTCACTGCTGACTCAAAGAGTTCCCATGGATAAGTCCATGTTGGAGACAAATGGAGTTAAGGGAGAAAAGTTTCACTTTTGTCTTTGTCATTGTTGCAGTGAGACTGGGATTGCAGTTTTCATTTTCTTGAAATAATACACTGTAATGATGAACATGACCCATTGTGTGGTAACATTTGGCAAAAGTAAGGCGTACGTATTGAAAGCTATGGCAAAGTGAGAATGTGTTGTGTCGTTTTGAACATTACTTATTAATAAAATATATAATTACCTCTTGATATTGCTTGTATGTTAGGAAGCAGAACTAGAAAAATGCATTTAAGAATCGCATCTTGCTGAACTGGTTTAATTAGAGGCCAGTAAAATGTAAATAGGATAAAAAGACCTGATGTAGGCAGTTTGAATTTGTTTAGATTGCACATGAATACAGAAAGTTCTATAATGTAAGCCTGAAGGTTGTACTGGGGTTCACTGGAAGAGGAAGGTGAATATACTGTAGCTATTCCCTGTTAGAGGAGGTAGAAGAAAATATCATTATTCTCTTTAAAGCCAAAATTCTGGTATTTGCAAGACTGTTCCCTCCAATAATGTAGCCAACAATTGCTCTGAGTAAGATTTCCTGCCTCCCAGTCTGCTGTCATTCCTCTAACCTTTGAATACACCTGTGTAATCGAATCAGAAAGTAAAGGTCTATCATTTACTTCTCTTAATACCCTTGGACAGATTGCTGTCTCATTAGAAAGACTCGACAAAGTAATTCAAGAACTGTAAGGCGCTAATAAGACGCTGTCTTTAAAAATGGATTGGCTGAGTAGAAAGTCTGGCAGGTCCCCAGGATGAATATCTGGCCACAGGCTGGAATTATTTCACTGCTAATCTCCTTGGTGTGTTCAGAGGATCTATTTGCATCTTGTGAAGTGGGAGGTTTGGAGGCTGCTGACCCATGAAGAGCTCCCATCTGTGGATCCCGTCCGCAGCGATGCCAGGAGGTGACTGAAGGTTGGCTCTGTTCTGCAGCTCCAGTCCATGGGCCAGGGCACCACCTCTGACCAGAGGCTTATTCAGAGTATGTCCAGCCCTGAACTGTATTTATTTTTCATTAGGGTGATGTATATGATTAAGGTAGCTTTGTTTGCTGAAGTGAGCTGTCAGAGCTTAGCACTGTATTTTTTTTATTTTTTATGTTTTATGCAGCCTTGGGAGAGGAGTCATTGGGTTTTGGAAAGAGAATGGCAAAGAGAGAACTGAGAAAATCAGAAACCCTGCATCTTACTGAGAAGTGACTGGGCACAGCTCTTTAAAACACAAGGTTAGCAGTTGTACAGAATTATCTGGAAGAGATGCAAATTCCATATGGACTAAATTCAGATTTAGATTTAAAATGCTACTCACATGGGCACCAGCTAATACACCAGCCAAATTCACTCCATTATTAAGTTAAGAGGCTATGAGGTGACCCTCATGAAATGTATTAACATAATGTCAATAATGAGTCTTTTTATAGGAAGGTGTTGAGGAAACTCAAGCAGAGTTTGTAACTTGGTACCACACTTCCAGCCTGGCTCGATTCTCGGTTCACAAAGCTTTATGTCATGGATCCATCTGTTCCCAGGAGATGTGTGTGAGTTGATGCCATTTTCATGGGCTACTGTGTTTCTAGCTTGAAGCTTTCTGAATTCTCTGGAAGTTGCCTGAGACTTGGTGTTTGTTGCCTGGGGCTTGCTGTTGCCAAGGCACTCAGCATGGAGCAAAGATTGCCTTCACAGGCTGGGTGGGACCTTTTACTTAACTCTATCAAGGCTCATTAAAGCTTCAAATCTCTGAATGCACTTTAAAAATTGAGTGACAGGAACTTCTGGGAAAGTTTTGTTGAAAAGCCTGGCATAACTGTGTAATTATAATATAGCAGTACTTCATGTGCAACTTGATTGTCACAGCCTGTGTCAAGAGAACACATAATTTCTGAAGGATAAGACCATATGTTCCAAAAAGAACTTTCAGAATGTGAGATACTTGTTTTGGAAGTTATTTTTTTGCTCTTCATAAAAAAAAAAATAAAAAACAGTGTTATGAAATGAGATTTTAAAAATCCCCCACACTTAATTAAAGTCATCCTTCGAGCGGAAGTCCCAAACATGTTGGATAAGCATATTCTGAGGTTACTGATTTACTTCTGGGTGTATCTGAAATGAAATGTTGCAAAAATAGTTGAAAGGACACAGTTATCCTAAATATGAGGATGCTTCTCCACTTACACTGTCTAATGCACCTGTTGAGGACCTCTTGGCATATAATGACAATCACCTTGCTGGGGATAATTGGCCCCTGAAACAAGGTGTGGACAGAAGAGTCCACCAAATGTCCAGACAGATTTGTGTGTAGCAACTGGAAATGTTATGTGCTGTAGTTTACATCAGCATTGAATATAAATGTAGGTGACTTCAGTGTCTTCCATTTTAAGCTGTATCTAAATCACCTGTGCTGTCCTGAAAACTTTTTTTCTTCATGAATGCAATGCAGAAAGGCAACTGGGCATCACTGGTGTCTAAAAGTCAGAACCGAACCTGAGCTGACATTTCTGAGGATGTAAGACTTACACAGAATTCTGCCCCAGCAGGAAGGAATAATATTGACTAACAAGATTTCAGCCTGCTTTTGGAGACCCTGAATGTACACTGTACTTATATTTTTAGCATGAAGATTTTATTTTCATTGCAATATTTTAATAGTGGGAAAACTTACAAGAATCAGGTTGGTGGGTTGAGATATTTTTTTCTCAGTAAGGGACAAGCACATGGGGAAATGTGACTTTGTCCCATGAGACTGTAAAATGTAATATAGTTACAAGTACAACTTGATTGGCTAATTAAGACTCTCATGTAAGATTTCCAAATAGATTTTTTTTTTGCATTTTATATAGAAGAAATGGCTTTGCTTGCCTTGCCTGGGAGAAGTTTTACTTACATAGATGCTAAAACATGAGATAAAATCACTCTTGTAGATATCTTCTTGTCCTAGCTCTGAGACCATCAGGTCATCGTAGCTTGGCATACTCAACCTCTCCATTTTAACTTTTTTAAGTTAGGGTAGCATGTTGTAAAGTCTACCTGTAAATTTACCCACTTTAAACACTTGGAATTTTCTAAATGTTTTGTGTATGTTTAATTTTACCTTTTTCTTTACATTGTATATTTTTGCATGTTTCAAATACCATCTCATTTCTAGATTGCTAGTGAATATTTATTAAATAGACCCACTGGAAGGGGCCTATGGAGATTTGGCATTGTTTTGGAGTTGAAATATTTGCTGACCCATGGTTCCCATGGAGTATTGATTGAGATATTCCATAAATCTGAACACCATGTTGTACCTGCATATTTGATACCAGTTCTGCAGATGGAATGGCTGTTCAGTGCTTCTTTTATGGTCATTAGAGAAAAGAAGGCGCTTTCCCAAAACTTTTTCCAAGGAAGATATTTAAAATAGCTTGTATGGATTGCTCCTTGCACAATGGGGAAAAGGTCGAAAGTCATATGAAACCAACTTATTCCTTGGCTCTTTATGAGTAGAAAAGAAAAAAAATTCCATAAATCATTTCCATTATGCTGTCTCACAGAGTAATATCTAATAGGCTGACATATACTAAAAAAGATCACCCATTTTCCATGATCTGTCAAATTAATTAGAGAGATTCTGCCTATGTTTTAATTTTATGTTTCAAATCTCAATGATTTGGTTGGCTGGGTTTTGGCTGGGCAGCTTGCAGTGTCTGCAGCAAACCACCTTGACTGTAAAGGCTGCACTGTCTGGCCTTAAGAGCAAACCAATTCTGCAGAGCCGAGGCTCCATCAGGCAGATCCCTGGTAAATGCTGATGGGTAAGCAGTAAGACGTATTCCAGAAGTGATGTGAGCTGCCTCTGCTTAACAAAATACCCACCTTTTTCCTAGTTTTAGCTTGTCCCAGTCCTCATTTCCTAATCTACTCAAACCACAAGAGAACTGTTTAGCTAATGAATGATTGAAAAGTATGAACACCAAATTCAATAAGTCAAAAAGAAAACAAACATAAAACCCCACAGAGATAACAAAATGTATGCTTAAATGCATCATTCAATTACTCTACTCACTCTTTGTTTCCCATTACTCTCTCCTTTGTTGGTACACTGTGTATCTAAATGGCAATCTCTTTGTGACAAGGAATTTCTCTTCATGCCTTTACCTGCTGGTGCAGAACACTGTTGGTACTTTGCAAATATCAAACAATAAGAAGAATTGATTGCAAGCAATGTAGGACTTGCATGATGGCTAGTGAAGCTTCTCAGGATTTTCCCTAAGAAGTACTGATGCAGCCACCAAAGTTTGCAGATTTGAGCTGCTCTGGTCTTTACAAACAAGGCAGTTTCAGGTAACTGCTGTTAAAAAACCTCAGTTCCTTAAGTCTCCAAGGGCGATACAAGCCACAGAAGGATTGTGATTGATACAGCATTATTCTTTGGTTTTTCCTAGAGGATAAGTCAGCCAGGAATCACGTTGCTATTGTCTGCTGAAAATTGTTTGTCCCCCAGGATGTGTGTTGTATCAGATTTTTCCATCCAAGATTTTCTTTCTTGAAAGTTCCTTGAAAGTCGGTTCATCAACTTGGCACAAATGGAGCAAACCCCTCTCAGAAGGGAGGCTGGATTTTAGGCTTTAGGTCCCTTCCAACCCAAGGCATTCTATGTTTCTTTTCAGCTCAAAGACCATCCTCATCGTTAAATACAGAAGTTCCCCTGCCTCGGAGAATGGAGCCATCTCCTTTGTCTTGCACCATTCTTAGGAGGTCTTTTTTAACTGCCTGTAATGCAAATAATTCAAAGGCAGAGCTAACATTTGTATTATTAGACTGCATGGTATCAATGCTTCTTGGGATCTCAAAATCCTCATTTTCAGTGTACTAGCATCTGAAAATGATTGTATGATCCTCTAGAGACTTTGCTTGGATATTGCAAGCAGATGTTAGAAAAAAATGAAAATGGATAGTGGTATTGATGAGTCCCATCATAAAAAGATAAAATAAAAATGTCATTACCTTTGCATTGCTGTGTAGCTTAAGATGATGAAATGCTGCAGTTATTATGGAAGAAATGGTCTTTTTGCATCCTCCAGCTATAGTCTATTGCACAAGATTAACACTGAGAGTCTTTGCTAATTAGTTTTTATGGTCAAACAGTTTTCATGAAGTTGGTTTCAAAGAAATCAAAATTAAACTCTTTATAGCTCTGAAAGGTAGAATTATGGAATATGAATGCATAGATAATCTTTACAAGCTAGAGGAAAATGATCGTTGAGCAACTAAAGCTATAAAAAAGACCCAGCAATATCTCAGGTAATGCAATATAGTCTGTTTGGGTAAGTGATGACACTAGGATTTTGGAAATGCAGTTAGAGCAGGGTGGGAGATACACGGGATTATCATTTGTCAGCATGTCCTGATGGAAAACTTCACTCTTTACTCATCTTTGTAAAACTAAAATCTGTAAGAATAAGATGTCATGGACTTAGTTTATCCCATCAGAAAAACTGCCACAAATACATCAAAATTCATCATTTCCCCCTCCACCATTTTGCTCCTTAGTTCCTTTTCACATTGTTTTGTTAGTTTGCTATACCTTCAAAATAAACCACATACTGGCTTCATCCCACAGCATTACTCCACCTTCTATTTGAAAGTGTAGTGACAAAACCAAAATGTAGTGTTGCTTTTCCAAGTCAAACCACCTTAATTTACCTGTGTGTTTGTGCAGATAAGCTTTACTAAACTGTGGCCCAGTAAATATCCTCTCTCCAGTGAGCCTGTAGCAATTACATTTCACAGACAGAAAGGGAAGCCCTGGATTTAGTACAGTTTTCAAAACAACTTGCGTTTATAGCAGAAGAACATTTAAGCATTTCGGGGCTCATATCCTAGTCACTACCAATAAATTTCTGGCTCCCAGAAGATTCAGCAACTCAAGCACTTCTGAAAAATCTGTCTTTTGTTCACAGGTGCTCATAGTTGAATCAAAAGCATTTAATTCTTTTACAGAAAAAAGGGGAGGTCTTAACTTTATCCAGGGCTACATTTTAGAATCAAGACCATCATTTATAGTGGATAATGGAAACAAAAGCATACAAATCCAAAAGAACAAGATGTCTTAACTGTTTCATGAATTAGCTTTGCCCCATTTCGGTATCATCAATCCCTTGGAGAAATGAAAACTTTACCTCAAATAACTAAGAAACATCAGAGATTTGCACAGTGGAAGTTCTGATGGGCTGGCTTTGTTCACGGGGACATGTTGTTTTTCTACTTGTACTGTGCAGCCCTACAAAAGAGATGTTTGCAGTTCTAAGGTTTACATGTCTGAGGCTCCTCATACACTGCTTTCTTTGGTCCCACTGTTAATGTTTGGGTAATTAAATAATGGGATTAAGTTGAGGATTATTCTGCCTTCGTCTAGATTATTCCAGCTCTAAGAACCTGCAAAAATTTAGCATTGTCCTAAAGTAGTACAGGATGACCATGAGATCCTTTCAATGGATTTCAATCCTTTCAATCCTTTCTTTTCTTGTGCCAGGATTTGGGGGTTTTTTGTTGCTTTGGGGCTACTAGGTAAAAAGCCTAGTCTTACAAATTCCCAGTACCATTGTTAAGAAATTAACATATGTGTATTAGTAGAATCTTACCCCTTCAGAGACCAAAGGCATTCGAGGTAACCATGTCTAAAGTCTTAACAGCTCCATTTCAAAACAGGTATATTCTCTCCCAGACAATCTCAACAGCCTGCTGAGATCTTCACTTTTTTTTTTTTTTTTTTAATTGATGATGTAGGCCAAATAAATGTAAAACTTGATTTTGAGATACATCCCTTTAACCCTTGGGTTCAAAGCCAGGTTGGATAGGGTGTTGAACAGCCTGGTCTACTGGAAAGTGTCCAGGGGATTAGAGCAAGAAGATCTTTAAGGTCCCTTCTAACCCAAAATTTTCTGTGATTCTGTAATCCCAAAAAAGCTCCAATGACTCTCATTTTCCATTCAAGACAGCACTATCCAATAATTAATTCATCTACTACTACACCCCATTAAAGGATGTGGAGTCTTGGAAATGAAGCAATAGGTTAAATTATAGAGTGGCCCAGATACACTGCATTAATAAAAGAAAAAAAAACTATATTTCAAGCATTGGGAAAAATTTCTTTAGTTGTTGTAAAATTGTTCAACAGACTCAGTACAAGAAAAGGAGCTGGCACCATTAAATCATTAAGAGAATACACTTCTTATTTGCAAGTTACGATTAATTTTTTCTGAAGCTTAAATGCAATAAACCCCTGTTGTGCAGCAGAGACTGTGACATTCTGTTACAGGTTAATTTCTCTCCTTGCAAATTAGAAAATAGTGTGACTTGCAAAACAGGGGAGAGAAGGGGGAAATATGCCAGCAGCTGTGCTTAGACTTTTTTGCCTTTTGGCTTCTTCTTTCATTTTCTAGTCTGCTGCATTTCTTCTTTCAGTGATTCGGATTCTAGATGCCAATTTGAATTTCCAGTGCATTTAGCATCTTACGACACAAGGGAATTTAAAAGAGAATTTAAAAAATGAAGATGTATTTTTCATCAGTCCTTTCTATCTTTTTACCTCTCTGTGATCACAGCGATAACAGAATCCAGTAAACCATTGGCACAAAGAGCCAGTCACACATTTATTTTGCAAAGGTGTGTTTACAGTGGGAACTAGATGGGGCTGGCTCGTCACTTGCAATCTGTGGAGGGCTCTTTCCCAGATCAACAGACTATAAGATTGTTTTCCTGGATACGAGCCACTGATGGACCCACACAGGCTAGTAAGAGTCGTGTAAGAGTCTTTTATCCTGTCTCAGCGGGGACATCTTCCCCATGGGCTTCACGAGAGAGTGTTTTCCTAGCAGTGGATTTAACGGGGGGAGAGAGGGGATGGAAAGAAGATTAATGTTTCTGCCAGTTCCCCGCAAGTTCACAGAAAATATTGGCTAGAGCAGGAGTGGCCTGACTCCGTCATGCTCCAGCCTTTTCTCTGTACTTAGAGTGGCATGTTTTTAATCAAATGTGAAATATAGCTTTAGCAGGTCGAATGGATTAGCCTTCCTTGTAAGTAACTCTGCCTGCTTTAGTCAAGAGTGCAACTTTTTTTTTTTAATGTTTCACACTTAAGGTTGTCGTCTTTAACTTCATCAGTTTAATGGGCCTTTGGAGTTTTGATTTTTAAAGGTGAGAAGTATTTAATAACCATATCCAATTGAGTTTCCAAGTACATGCAGTGAAGACACCAAGGTAAGAAACTCCTCAGCTGGTCTGTCATAAAAGTTTGGAAAGGCTGGAGACAAACAGGGGGTTCTGTTCCTTTTTTTAATACCATATTGGGATTACACTGATTCTAAATATTTAATTTTTCCTTGCTTTGGGATTTCAAATCTGCCTATGTTTAGGAAGTGAATATCCTCATACTCAAAAACTGGGAAATCTGTTCATGACAATGTGCATAACTGATTCCCCTCCTCTAATGCTGGTTGTTATTTATCAGAATCTCATCAGTCTCCTGTTCTTATACAGCACTGAAGTTATCAAAGATAACAGGGGGGATTTTCAGCTACCTTATTTCTGGGCCTCAGAATCAGCTGAGCCTCTAATAAAGTTAGGCTGTTCGTATCAAACCATCCCTTATCAGTAATGCACTTTGAAAGCTGTTCTATCTGGTTAAATCCAAGTGTAATAATAGACCTCGTACCTGTCACATCCCCAGGCTGCTCTAAAGTGTTGTTGCTCCACTAAAATAAATAGTTGAGGTGATTTCTCCATGCCAAGAAATTTAAGTAAATGTTAGAGATAATTTTAAAAATAATTTGATTTTCAGAGTTACTGAAGGGTTTTGGTTTTTTAATTTATTAATCACTACCATTTTTACAGTGTTAGATATGGTATGAAACAGCTGTCACTTTTTCTTGCAACTCAGAAAAATTTGTGTGTATATGTGTTATTTGTACTTATCTTTTTACATTTCTGGCCTATGGTTTAATATGTCATTCAGACAAGTTTCTAGGAGCTTGTTCATTTTGCTGAGTATGGTTATAAAAAATTAAATTAAAATAAAATCTCAAATCTTCTAAAGCTGTCCTTATAGGAATCCATGGAATTAGAAGACTAAAGAGAGAAAACAAAGTAAAATATATCCAAAGATTCATGGGCTGAAAGAGGTCTCCTGTCTTAAGACGAGGGTTTTTTTGCATAGAGGTAGATAGGAAATTTTAACATTCTGTTTATTAGAAACCAACAATGAGCTCTCTGAAAACCCTATCTGAGATGACTCCCTGTCATGTCAAAATTTGTCTTTCTATGCTGCAACAATGTGATAGCAATGTGATAGCAGACTGTAAAATCTCCAGCAGTCCTGACAATCTGCAAAACTTTCAGGCCATGGAGAACAGGGTAACGTGGTAGCTTGGCCTTTTACCATTGGATTAAACATGCAAGACATAGTTCTTTGATTTCCATGAGGATCACCTGCTAATCATTACAATGTGACAACATTCATTTCTTAGCATAATAGATGTATATATTATCTTAAAGGGGGAAAATAAAATGAAAAATAGCGCACCCCAGTAGTATTGCAAAAGATGTTGGAACCAGATTCTGTTTCGTATTCCCAGCTCCCTGCACATTCCAGTCACGTATCTTATCTATTCCTCTGCCTGTCTGTCCATTAAGTAGGAATAAAATTCAAAGGATGCCTGGTGTCTTCTGCACTTTTTTAATTTGAGTGTTGGTTCAAGGCCATGTTTCAGCAAAGCATGTCAGCATTTGTTTAAGTCTCACTGCCTTCAGAGATGAGCGCAGTGTTTTGAGAAACTGAGGCCTCTGAAGCTATGTGAAAACAGTACATCCTCAGTATAAATAATATCTCTTGCTTTATCTGATTAGTGATGGGCCATGCCTTCTTTTTTTCTCTGCTGTTTAAAGCAACTGCCTTCATTTATCACCATCCAGGGACCTATTTGGGTAGTCAGTGGACAGAAAACACGGCATGAATCTGTTGGAAAAATAATTTGGCTCATGTAGTTCTTCTAAATATAACTCCTTGATCAAAGCACAGAGTGTCTTTTATAAGTCCTATCCAAAACAGATATTAGATGAAGAATATACTGAAGCTTTCAGACTTTTGACTGTGCCTTTTCAAAGGCATGCCATCCTGAACGTACCGTCATGTGATGCTGTTTGAACTGAGCAAACATTTTTCCTTCAACTTCTTTCTCTTGCATTATACAGCTTTAAAAAACTCAAACCAAAAAAAAGGCCTCGTCAATTAAAATGCTGGGGATTTTTGAAGGCTGCTGGAGAAGAGCTGTTGTACTATTATGTCTTAGAACAATTTTTTTTGTTTGTAGAAACTTATGGACATAAATAAACATAAACTGTTTCAGGGTTTTGTGATACGTTCATAAACATGAGAGTCCTTGCAGCTGAAATGGAATCCTTCTGACATGACAGTTAATAAAAGATATTTTTGATTTAGCTACTAACAAGTTTGTACTGTAACAAGTGTCTTTCAGGTGACTCTTACTGTCATGGGCAGAGATACAAGTGTAGGCATAAGAATATTACTAAACCCTGGTGAATCTTTACCAATTACTGAGCATTGAAACTTCATTGAAATGCTTTTCTAATGCTATGGTTTTCTAAAACAAAATTATTAGCTACTCTGGGAGTGCAATCACAGGAGAGAAGAACGTGCAGAGGCACAAGGCTTTCCTACAAGTGCACCAGGGAGAGAAAGCTGTTGTTCCTGTAAAACTGCCACAAACAGCGCTAATTAATATACTGATTTTACAAGTGATGTAGGGGACTTATGTAGACAGAATTAATTATTAAGATCTCTTTCTTCAAAACACTGTTTCTAAGCTGCTTTGCATGATTATAATATGAACCTGCCCTACAAAGAAGTTGCAGATCTAAGATCACATCCAGACAACAGTCATGTACTTTACCAGCAGTTTGAAGATGAATGTATGCACACACCTGGTAAAATTAGGGAGCCTGGTTTGGAGAGATGCTGTCAGGATCAAAGCCTGGGGAGTGCAACACAGTGAGTGAAGTCAACGTGCTGCAGGGGAAAGGAAGACTTTACCAAGTTAGTGACAATCCCTCGCTTTCTAGTTTTTAAAGTATAAAGTTTTTTGATAGTTCTATGAACTTTACCATGTCATTTTCATCAGAATGCAGAGAGGGATGTAGTAAACAAATCCTGCTGAGATTATGCTGGAATTGCACTCTCGGTGCTGGATTTACTCCTGAACTACCTGCAATAATCTGCAATAGCTATTCTATAGTGAGCTGGGTTTATTTTTGGTTTGCTTTGGGTTTGGGTTGTTGTTTAAGGTTTTTTTTGGTGGAGTTTTTTGGGGGTTTTTTGTTTGGTGGTTTTTTGGGGTTTTTTTTTGGTTGGTTGGTTTTGGTTTTGGATTTTTTTTTTTTTTTTTTTTGCAGCTCTCTAATTGAGGTTCATGCTTCAGGGACCTGTTTTTAGAATTACAGCAAAAATCAGATCTTGCAGCTGAGAAGGATTTGCAACAGACCAAAGGCCAGATTGTTGTTTCAAATGCTGGTTTTGTTCTTAGCCCTACATAGTGATGCTCCGCATGTCTGGAGCACATATAAAAATGAGATATTGATGACTTTCAGACTCCAAAACCCCTTTTGCTTGTCTAGAATGCAATTATATAAGTGGCAGTAAGTGATGCCTGAATGAAATTAATGTAGGCTGCTTTTCTCCTCACTGCTACAGGTAGGAATGAGAAGATCTAAAGAATTGAAAGTATTAAGCAATTAAAGTGGGTAGTAAAAAGTGGAGACTGACTGCGTTTTTTTCTTTAACTTCATGATAATTTGAAGAAATGAGTAGCTGCATTATATAAACCATCAGATGTGATGATGGTTTACATATATATATATATAAACCATATATAATTCTTATTTTGCTAAAGAGCAGCTTCAAAAGATCTAATGTTCCTTCTCAATCTGATTATAAGCAAATGGAGAATATTTAATGATTCAAGTCTCTCTTTACAGCCTAAATGTTTACATCCATCTAACTTAATAAAATTAAAAATTGAGTTTTTGCAATTTAAAAGCAATTAAGTATACAAAAGAACAACAGTGAACAAGTAGAGGTTCAGCCTCCACTAATAGGGTCATGTCTCTGTACTGGTTGGGTTTGGGGCAGAATCTGTTCACAGTTTTACATCTCTATAAATTGGCAGTGACTTCATTAGTGCTACTATGCCTAATCTGTGCAATTCAAGTAAGAACTGAGACTCTGGAGGTTGAAAAGCACAATGTCAAATTGCAATAATTGTGAAGACAATCACTGTATCATTTCCCTTAGGTTTCATGGGTAGTGAAGTATCTGGATACCTGGATAAAATTTGAATAGTTGGGGGATTATAAATTCTAGAAGTTGAGTTGAGGAACTGAGCTTTCAGGAAACTAATGTTTGTTTGGGTTGTATGTTTGTTTGTTTGTTTTACCACAGAAAGTGAAAGGATTGCATTTATTACATTGCTGTAATTCATCGGACCACAGAATAGTTTGGGTTGGAAGGAACCTTAAATATCATCTAATTCCCATCCCCCTGCCATGGCCAGGGACACCTTCCACTATCCCAGGTTGCTCCAAGCCCTGCCCAACCTGGCTTTGGACACTTCCAAGGAAGGCACGTTTACAAATTCTCTGGGCAATCTGTGCCAGTGTCTTACCCTCACAGTAAAGAATTTCTTCCTAATATCTAATCTAAACTTGCCCACTGTCAGTTTGAAGCCATTGCCCCTTATACTGTCACTTCATGCCCTTATAAAAAGTCCTTCTCCACCTCTCTTACAAATCCCTTTTCAGTACTGGAGGGTGCTATAAGGTCTCCCCAGAATCTTCTCCTCTCCAAACTCAAGAATTCCAATTCTCTCAGCTTCTCTTAATAGGAGAGGTGCTCCAGCATTGTGATCATCTTCATGGCCTCCTCTGGATTTGTCCTTTTTGGGAGCATGAGATGCTTCCTTCTTCCAGGGCCCAGACCCTACCAGGGTAGAGGGGCAGGATCACCTCCCTCGACCTGCTGGCCACGTTTCTCTTGATTCAGCCCAGGACACATTTGGCTTTCTGGGATGTGAGCACACCTTGCTGGGTTATGTTGAGCTTTGTGTCCCCCAATATCCCCAAGTTGTTCCCAGGGCTGCTCTCAATCCATTTTCTGCCCAGCCTGTGCTTGTGTTTGGGATTTCCCTGACCCAGGTGCACTTGGCCTTGTTGAACTCTGTGAGGTTTGCACAGTTCCATCCCTCAAGCCTGTCCAGGTCCCTCTGGATGACATCCCTTCCCTCCAGGATGTCGACTGCACTACACAGCTCAGTGTGGGGGGGCAAACTTGCTGAGGTTGCAGTCAATCCACTGTCTGTGCTGCCAACAAAAATGTTAAAGTGTGCCCACTGATGTGTGATAGCCCATTCACTACAAAACAAACCACACCGGGGAAAAAGCCTTGCTCCTTTCTTGAAAGTATAATATTAAAACATATTGAACTTAAATAAGTCTATTGAATTTCATTGTGGAAGCATCACTTGAAAAGTTACCTAAACTGACACTAACAGTGTGCTGGGAAATGAAGCAACAGACCAAAATTCTGATCTTATTTATACTGATATAATTAAGGAAGGTTGTAGGCTCTTTGGTCTTTAAGGTGATCCTTGTGCATGAGGAGGGACAATGGGGCTACAATAATAAAACTAATATACCAAAGAAAATCACTGACACTGCTGTAAAGCTGCTTTATGGGTAACAGTAAAGCTGCTCAACACATAAAGCATCCATAACATATTTTTCTCAGGAGTTTGTTCACATAATACTCACACGAGTGTGGGAATGAGAAGGGTGATTATCTTCTACATTAAAGTCTTTTTTATGTCTCTCTGGAATATAAAGCAGCTGTAGGAAAGAATTTACACCTATATTCAGCTCCCTGCACATGATGTCTGGAACATAGAGGTGATATGTGTGTGAGTGAGTGGGAACAATGCCTATATATACATATTTCAGTGCCAAATAGGGTTTTCTGCTTTGCAGTGCTCATAGGGAAGCTCGAGCACAGGACTTTGACAGGCTCCCAGATTGTGCTGGTGCCCTTTCTAGGAATGGGTTTATTCAAGGCAACATGAAATAAAGTCTGCTAACCCTGTCCTTAATGCAGACAAAGGGAGGATGGTGGTCTGCCTTTCTCTGCAGAGAGGAATCTGGGGTGTTGAGCTGCCAGCTGCTCCTGCTATAGGTACATCTGAGGATGGTGCAGGGGAAGGATTCAGATTTTAGGCCAGACAATGTGGATGAGGCAAAATGTCTGCTGTGAGCACTTGAGTGCACTGTGTAGGGCAGATGGTGTCACTGCTCCTGGTTTGCTTTCGTGCCTCTTGGGGCTTTATGGAAAATCCCATCTATTATGTTGCAAAAAAATAGATCAGCCTGTGTCTGCAGCTCCTCTATGCAGAGCAGCACTGATAGCCATGTCATCCTTAACTTCTCTAGTGCTGCTAAAGCTGCTATTTCTCCTCTGCTAAGACATAAAAAGTAAAAAAAATTTTTTTTTTAAGTATGGCAACTGTGCACACAGCTCCTGTGAAACTCTTGAAATGCCCAATATTTCAGAAGTATCCACTAATTAGGGCTGCCAATTGCAGCCTTAATTTTTCTGATTTTTCAGATCTTCTGAAGGATTGATGCTTTCATTGATCTTTAAGAGGAGTGGACAGTCAGAGCATCTGAAAATCTGTGAGACAGGCAGATGAATGTTGATGCAGCAGAGGGAGAGTGTGGAAAGACAATACTTTGTTTGATATTACTAATTGTTTTCTTTTGGCACTTAAGTATTTTTTGAAGCAAGTGCCTGATTTGGTGAAAGATGAAAGGGGATTGTGACCCACTGAAACTTGTTTCTAGCCTGAGCTGCTTATTTTAAAATTAGTTTTGTTTCAGAGTAAAACACACAGACAGACTTGGTGGCATGGAAACTATCAATTATCTGTATATACAGAAAAATCCCTTTCTGTAAGATGTCATCTTCTTATGTGACAGTCTTCTAAAGATATTCTTTTGAATCTTTTAATTATTTGGCGATGTTTTTAAAAATAGCAGTGAAAAGGAAAATAAATAAATTGTGATGGAAAACAATTGGAAATACTTGTTTATTCTTTTTTTTTTTTTCCCAAAATATATTCAAAACCAGTTCTTTTGGCCATTTTAAAATACTGCTGCTGGTTTGGTCAAGAGGAGTATAACCTTCTGTCAAGAACTATTTGATACCATTATGAAATATTGATTTTTGTGCCTTTTTGTTAAAGTAATAATAATAATACCGTGTTGCTTGCTTCATTTTCTCCCCCAGCTGAGGAGCAATTACTCTGAAGTTAGGTGTTAGACACAGAGTCCAGCAGGAGAGTGTTTGTGTACTGTGATTATCAGACACACAGACACTTTATGGAATGATCTTAACACTCTGTAGTATTTTGAGCACCTTTAATCCAGACCTTTCCTGCACCAAATGTGTACTTGAAATTCAACCTGACATACCTTCAAAGACTTGGGACTCAATTTTCCACACAAAATAAAAATCAATAAAAAAATTAGACCTTACAAACTATTTACTTTAAAGGGAGGATGGGGCTTCCAAAATAATTCAATCAGCTTATAAAACACAAGAAGAAAAACAAAGACCTAGGATGCCAAAAAATTTGGACGTGTTTTTAGGAACATGAAGGGATTTTATAAAAGGTTCATCCAGCCTGCTGTAACTCCTTCCACAAGGCTGATCCTTGGCCATCCTGGAATCCACAGCCAGCTCCATCTCTGTGGCTTTGTAGATGATTTTTCTCTGTAGCTGCAGCTCTCAATGCAAAAAAGGAGCAGCAGAAAAGGACATACGAAAGGAAGCAAAAAAAGAAAAGAAAAAAAAAAAAGAGGAAGAGAACAAGGCTCTTAACAGTACAGCTTGATTTGATGTTTTGCCTGAATCTTCACAAGTGTAAATATTTGACTGCATTTTTGGTGGTTTTTTTATTCCCCTTCAGGTAGAGTATTTGTTTACACAGAATAACATTTCCTCCTTCCTCTCTTCTGTTCTTTCACTTCACGAGTGAAAATCTGCAGCTTTTTTGGCAAGGGTTTAAAGATAATAACAGTAGTGAGTGTGAACGCTGCTTTTGTCTTGAAATTTTATAAATCACTCTCCTTTTACTAAAGGCTTCCACAGGAAGGAACATTTGAACTTTGACCTATTCTTTTGCAGCCTAATGCCAGGAAGAGCCCAAATGGACCTGGAAAGCTTGGTTAACAAAACCATCAGATTTTTTTAATGTGAACATCCAAGTTTCAAATCCTTGCTCAGGTGAGACCTTCCTTACAAAGAGGAGGGCAATTTGGCAGCTAATGCTGGAAGTCTTGCTCGACTACTGTCTCCTTCATCAATCTTAATGAATGGTGAGAGCACATATACCAAGAATATTGTCCTCTTTTGCATGAGAAAAATAGCACAGAGTTCTACTCCCAAAGGAAAAAAAAAAAAGGAAAAAAAGGTATGCCCCTACTTCTAGGAATCACATTCATTATTTAATCTTTGATCCAGCCACCATTGCCTCCAGCATGTGTTGTCTCCTACCCCGTGTACATGTAGGATTGTTCAGGTTTAGAGGACTTTGCCTTCTTTTTGGAGGTTTATATTGTTTGTTTAGCAGGCAGCATCAGACAACTACACGTATGTTCTTTCAGATGTTTAGATGTAGAGATATTTGGTTATTAAGCTTACCTGTTTCTATATGATGGCTGATTTTAAATGTCATAAAAGAAAAAAAATAAAAAAACCCCACCTAATTTAGCCTTAAAAATCCATTTAAAAACTCCATGTGCTGTCATTTGGGAGGTTCACACCCCATTTCTTGGATCTTGCACAACAGAATAGTCACAAAGAAGATTTAACACTGCAACATCTCTGACATTAAAAATCTTCCTCTTTCAAGTGATTTTACTGAAGTGAAGTATATAGCTGTAAGATTTAGGAGTAGCTTAATTTAAGAATATTGAAACCTGATGATTGAGTGAAACAGCTTTTCCTAACGAGTGCCTTGCTCCCAAGGTACAGAAGATGACTTGCAATTTTTTTTTCTTAATGAAAGTGGAATAGGAGGAATTAGGTTTCACAGGCCTGTTTCAGAAGTGCTAATGCAAGAAGCAAATCAGTAATGAAAGTACAAATTTTTTTTTTTTTGTCATGTAAAGGAAAGTTGCTGAACCTGTAATGACTGACAAGGGCAGATTTTCACATTACTAACAATTTTCTCTGTGTGTTTTATTATGAAATTATTGGACACTTAAATACCTTAATAAAATTATCAGGTTTGAAAGACCAGCATGGAATAGTGTGGAAGATGTCATGCTGTCATCTGTGCCATTTCCCATTGAAAAGGTTCAATCTTATTTATTTTTGACTTATAGTTAGGAAAGAACATCTTTTCTAGAAAAATGTGCAACCACCTCACAATTAGTTGCTCACACCTATGGCTTCTCCAGGACAGAAGGTCAGCTAGGTTGAAGATTTTTCTGTATTAAATTGGTCATATTGCTTGACTTATGGGACAAAAAAAAATGATTCAAGACTGTAATACTCTTAAATCACACAAGACAGAAAAAAACCCACTCATTTGTCTGGAAGCAGATAGAAGACTGTAGTAGAACAATTGAAATAAGTGAAAATTATTTGGGCATGGACTTTGTGGCACCCATAAATACTTCCTTGACGAGTTCCCAAAGTCTAGATGTTTCTGAATGCTATTAGGAACTTTAAAGCTATATTTAGCATTGTGCTCATGAGGTCAACTATCTCTGAAATGCTGTTCTCTGTCCGTGGGGAAGGGAATCCTTGAAAATCAGATTCAATGTCTCCTTGGGTTTTCATACTGAACTAATCCTCTGGGAATTTAATTCTCCCTTCAGTTCAGCTCTTTTGGTCTTTGGGAATGATTTCATACCATTTGAAGTAATGAATCCAGCCTTCTGTGATACTGACATACTCAATACTGCATGATTTTATGTAAGTGCTTTCTGGGAAGTAGTATGTAGCTAGACTGAAATATGGACAGTGTGGGTTCCCATTAGCTGAAATACCTAAAGAATTGTTATATTTAGAATTTTGTTCACTTATGCTTAATAGAGCTCCACTTTAAGTTAGGGAAAATTGGTTTCATTTTCTCTTGCTACCATTAATAGCTATTAGAGTTGAAAATAAAGCTTTAAACATATCATTAAGGTACACTTAAGTAACTTGCAACTGACAATTAACTCAGCATGGTAATACATTATCATAACATTTTTCTTTGATAGGTTTGTCTCTTAAAAGATATGAGGAAAGACAAAGGATGGTTTTGTAAGACTCCTGATGAATTATCTTTCTATTTTAGTATAGTCTACATTTTGTTATTTTATCAGTGAAATGTGTTCCATCATATAGGTTCAGAAAACATTTATTTGGTGCTTCATAGAAAAGCAGAATCATAGAATCGTTTGTTGTTGTAGGGGACCTTAAAATCATCTAGTTAGTTCCCAAACCCCTGCCATGAGCAAGGACATCTTCCACCAAACCAGGTTGTTGAAAACTGGTTTGATGGTAGGCAGCTGTAATAGACTCTGTTGAGGGGGTTGTTGTCTGGGTTTTGTTGTTTTGTTTCTGTGGGTGCAGTGTTCAAGTGGGCTGGATGCAGAAGAGAATTTGCTACACACTTCATGGATCTTAAAGTTTGGGAGATTACTTCAATAACCAAAAAAAGATACAGGTAGAATTCAGATCCACATTCAAGCATAGTTTGCTTTCAGGTTTTATTAAAATCCTCTTCAGCAGAAAGCATGGTAAGTTCTAGGAAAAAATCTGATTACTGACATCTCAGCATAACATGCCATGTGTTTTCCCTTTCAAGACAATAGTAAAAATCCAGTACTGCACTTCAACTGGGAGCAGTGTTTGTGCTGATTTTAAAGAATAGAGTTAATGGTGAGTGAGTGAGTGTGGAGCTCCTTGGCACAGGGAGGAAGGACTGCCACCTCCCAAAGCCGAGCTGGAGCATTACGGTGACAGCAGCAACTTCAGTGACTTCCTCCACTCCTTGCAGAGCAAGGGCATTGACCTTATCCTGTCAAAGTATGTAAAAATTGACATGGGCAGCACTGGCTTTGTGAAAACTGGGCACATTTATCCAGGATGTTTCACCACATTACCACAGAGTCAGTTGTAGAAGAGTAGCTCAAATAGCTGCTATGCGGTTTTTAGAAGTGAAGCTAGAAATGCAACAAAGGCAACAACAGTGTGAGTGAATGTTTTTGCAAATTCTCTAAAAGCAAACGCACCAGTGCCAGGAATGCAAAGTCCCATCAGTTCTGTGCCCTAGATCTCCTCTCCTGCTTTCTCACAAATCCACTCTTGAACGTATTGGTTTGAAAATTGCACATCTTAGGGCTCCGCAGCCTGGCAGTCTGAGCAGTTTGTTTTGTTTTGAACACTTTCACCATGCTTGACTCTGCAGAACTTGGAGAAATCAGAATGGTTGCATGCATTCTGCAGTTGATAGTAGCACAGCATCCAAGCATAGTAATTCCTAGCTCACTCTCCTCCCTTTGCTCTTCAATCATTTCTCGAAAATTCCTTTATAATAACCTTATCCAAACCATAAATATGAAAGTCAAATAAGCCCAAAGGAAATTTATCATCCTCTGACTCGGCACTCCTTTTATGATTAATAATGACATTGATTCCTTTGGAAATGAAACAAAAATTAATTTAAAGGTTCTGATTGGTTTTAGTATTAGGTAAACTTAACATATTGAATGAGCGTAAAACAATTATCAGTCTTATTAACAAAATTAGCTACAGCAAATTTACCAGAAGGAAACTGTTGCTATTTAGCTCCCTAATTATGTCACTATTCTTTGTGACCAAATGATATAATGAAAATAATTTGATCTACTGGTGCTGCATAGAGAATTTTCTAGGAGCAGCTGAATATCATAATCTGTTTTGAATGTATGTTTTTCTGCCCTTCTTCTGCTTCAGAAAGTAGAGGTCAAGGGCTTCAAAGAACTTTGCAATGAAGTGAAGTTGAACTGCACTAGGCAAAATATGGAATAGATTCTTTTACTATTATGAAATATTAGACAACCCTTTCCTTGAGGCCAGAACCCTTTGACTTCTCTAATTGATCTATGGTGCATGAATTTCAGACTCTGGAAAAGCATAGGATGTCTTTTATCCTGCCTGGCACTAAGGCCAAGGATTGGACTTTCCATGCTATGCTGTTGTCTGCCTATTTCCTTGTGCTGTGCCTCAATCCAAGCACACAAACTTGGCAAGTTTTTCTTTCCAGTCCTGAGAGCTGACAAAACGGAGAGCAGTTGGATGCCCTCTAGACACAGGCATTTCATCCCAGGGGGACAGTCACCTGGCCAACCTCAAAGGCCACCCAAGCATTGGTGATACACAGAACTTGGGGTGCCAGCTCTCATCTATTCTGTGTGAGTATCCTGTGCTCATGGGTTAGAAGTGCAGTGGGGTAGAAGCAATGAGAGCTGACGAAGCTGATGAGAGAAGTCATACATGATCTGGGAAAACTTCTTGCAAAATGTCTCAACTGGCACTCCTGCACTTCCACCTCAGTGAGCTTTAAATGGTGGGGTCTCCAAGCATTTCTGTCCTTCCAGATCTGTCTACCCTCCCTGGCTCCATCCTGACTGGTCAGGATACAACCCTCACTGTGTGTGTGTTCTCATTTCTTCCACTTGTCATCTGCCTTCCCTGAATTGCCATCAGTGGGCAACTTGGGTCCAGGCACATTTCCTAGCCCAATTTCCTATAACAGCTGTCCCCATTTCTAAGTAGAGTCTTTCCCTCTCTCCCTCCCAGTGTAGCTTTATAAACTGCAAAAAAGGAGGTTAAGATGCTCTGGTACAGTAAGAAATCTGCAGCATGAGAGTGATCTGTGTATTGTAAAACTGCCTTAGATTGTAACAATGGACTTCAATATGATCAACTCCAATATTAAACTACACAGAAGTGAATGGGAAAGCTCCTGTGGAATAGAAACCCCTTGAGTACATCCCCTGGCTGCTTGCTTAGTGCTTATGAAGATGCTCTGAACTACACAACCCTGTTTTCTTGCCCAGACTCTGACTTTATATCTTTATAGTTTGTGTCCTCTGGGAAACATTTTTATTTTTGTTTCATTATTTAAAGCAAGCCTAATATTAATGACAGGGCTGCTGTGCATTAAGGCACTGTGCTACCAATACACATCAGCTCATAACTTTTGGTGAGGCTTTCTGCATAATTTATGTCCAAAGGAGAGTATGCTGACACAAAATCGAGGAATTAACCATGTTTACTGCTGCTTGTGATAATTAGATCATTTCATACTGGAACTACTAAGCAACTGAAGTAAGGTGGGCCTCTGAGTAATTGTTAAATTTATAGTCTTCTCTTAAAGAATCAAACATAAAGGACTTGAAATATGTTTTGTTGCCCGTTCTTTACATAGCATAATCAGAAAACCCAGATTCTGTACATAAGATACTTGGGTGCCATCAGATGGACCAGAGCAAGAACTGGCAAGTAAAAATCATGCCCTCATAGGATTTGGCCAATCATCCCCTAATTGCTCAGGTATATAAAGTTTGCTATGGTATTTCTTTAAAGAGTGTGTCAGGCCTCAGAAGAAGTTCCAAATATCACAATTTTGACAGTTTCAACACTTCTAAACGTGACTAGAACAGAAAGGACTTTAAATGAGAAATCAAATCCACACGTGCTTTTATTAACCTCTGGTTTGGCATATTTTAAATCACTGTACACATTTCTATATATTTCTATATATTTTGAGCCATGCTCTGGCATATGATTAAAAGCATGCAACAAGTAATATGGCTCAACTTCTCTAAGAAATAAATATACAGTGGAAATGGTGCCAATGTGAGAAAGATCTAGAAGATTGAACAGGCACCTAGTTCAAAGGCAGTATAGAAAGATGACTTGAGGGGTAGAAAAACAGCCATGTTCCATAAAGTCTGTTGTTTTAGGTGGGAACCAGAGGCATTTTTTTCCTTACTGATGGATTATGGTAAAACTATAAGAAACATGAAATCATACTCATGCAGTCCTTAAAGAGGCTTTAGATCCAGGAGAGCTAAGGCATATACATTCTTACTCAGATAAACTGTGGAAACACTTAGTCCTTTGCTTTGAAAGGCATTTTCCATCAGTCACTCTCTCCTGCTGCTCCTTCTCAAAATTATTAAGCATTACAGATCAGAGGTGAAAAAGAGGTTCCTATACAACCAAGGCATTAATTTGGGGTGCTCATTGTGACATTCCAAAGGGTTCTTTTGATTTCCTGATGTGGTTTGTTTATTTCTCAAACTGGATAATACCTACTCTTCTTTCTGCCCCTTTTATAGCAGCTCTCCTTGTTTCCCTTTGGATCCTGAAGCAACACGTGCTGAAGTTCCCCTGTTAGATGGGAATGTTTGTTGGGTTGTCCCCGAGATGACAAGAGGCTTACCCTTTCCCTAGACATCTTCCTGATAGTTTAGGATGCTTTTTCTGAAAGATGGGTGTTCAATGACAGGTACATAGTGCACAGTTCAGAAATGGCA
This sequence comes from Acridotheres tristis, assembly GCA_037013685.1. NCBI lineage: Eukaryota > Metazoa > Chordata > Aves > Passeriformes > Sturnidae > Acridotheres > Acridotheres tristis. The sequence continues at coordinate 5,288,327 of CM072885.1, forward strand.
TCTGTAGGATATACTAGTGAGCATAGTGAGTCTCTGACTCTCATCAGAGCATGGAGACTTTAAAAGAAGCCAAGACTTGGGTTTTGTGGGAGCTAAATATTTTTCCCCATTTGCATCCTTTGCTAGGAAAACAGAAACAGTTATTCCCCAAATCCAGATTGAGAGGGATGGATCTTTTCTCAGTGGGTCAGAGCTTACCATGCCTCAATCTTAGCACAGAAATTCCTTTTTACAAATCCAGTTTTCCAGTCCCTGATGCGATGTGATTAAGAACAACAGAGTTCCTGCATATGTTATTCCTTCACTTCATTTTCTCAGTTGCATCTATGAGTGAAATGCATTCAAATGCCAAAAATACGTAGCATTTCTGAAGCTGATTGTTATTAATATTGTTCTGTTTGGGTTTTTATAGCTGTAAACCTTTTTGAAGTGCCTAGCAGAAAGTGAGAGGAGCAGCTTTGGAGGGGGGAGACAACTTTGAAATCGACAGAGCAGAAGCTTTAATCTCCAGTTGTGACTGACATCAAACAAAAGTGCAAAAACTCCCTTTGTTCTTGAGCACAAAGGGTGTGTTTGTTGTTTGTTCAGGGTAAGTGAAAGGCCCCCATAAAGTTCCACTGAAGATGTTTAATGAATCTGGCAGCCTCCAAGCAGTCTCTTCTACAGAATAATCCTAGAGACAGACCCATCACACATAATTTAACAGAGTGTGACACCACAATCTCTGCTCAGGAGACAGTTTGGAGAGGGAATACTTTTTTTACTCAACAGCACAGACCCCTCAGGGTTGGTGCTGTGGAGCAGAGCTTTTGGTGGTGGTGGCCACACTTTCATCTCTGAATTGAGGAGTATTGCTCAGGTATTGCTTATTAAGTTTCTTTGAACTCATAGTTAAAATCAAGTGAATTATACTCCAGTACAGGGATTTTGGCAGCCTCAGTTTCTAACAGAAGTCAAAGTCAAGAATATCTAAGAAAGGAGGAGGCTTGCTACCAAAATCAGGTCAAATAGGGACGTGGGTATTAGGGAAGGAAGGAAGATATTATATCAAAATTTGAACAATAATGGAAGACTACAAAAAAAATCAAGTGAGTGAACATTCTTAGATGTCAGATCCATTAAGGCTTACCACATATCTGTCATCTTTTATCAGTTTGTCCTACTTGATCATTCCTTGGATAAGTAGAACAGGAATAAGCATGGTGTGTGTCTTTAACCTCCCTTGTTCTTGCTATGATCTAATGTTTAGAGCCTGAGTATTGTGGAGTTTGGGCTGTTTACTGCCAGGTCTCAAGTCCTGCTGTCAGGCTAAGGATGTTGTGTGTGGCTGGGAGCACGTGGAGTAGCTGGTGTGTGCTTTTATGGTCTGGGCATGAATTGCCCATGGATAGGACAGAGGGGACTTAAATCCTCCTTAGACTTGAGTGTTCAGGTGGGTGCTTTCAGCTTCTCCCAGTTAAATCAGTTTCCAGACCTGCCTCGTTCTGCGTGGGGGCAATCCATTTTCACATTTCTGTGTCACCATTTCTTCTAAAAAATGGGCAAAACCTTGTATACCTACTTTGGGATAAACTATGGAGTGTGAAAACTCATGGGCAGCACCTGTGAAGGCACTCCTGGAGAACACCATGGTTAGGGTTCTTTTTTCCCCTAGCTTCTTTGTGACATCAATCTTTTTTTTTTTTTTAATCCTCACTGCTGGATGTAAATGCAAAATGCATTTGTAGTCTAGATGTCAGTGTAGATGCCACTCCTGGGACTGCTGAAGGTCTAAGACTATCTGCTGTTGCATTTGATCCCCCTGCCAAATGCCAACCTGAGCCCCAGAAAACCATCAAACGTCAGGTCTGATGACTGGGATTCAGACTTGGTACCAAAACAACCTTGGTACCCTGGAACACAATACACAGCCCCTTTCTAAGAGCTTCTCAGCCCAGCATCACTGTTTGAAATATTCCTTGTTCTCTCTTAAATTGCAAGAATATTGTAGGATCTATCTAAAATAGCAGTCACTGTTTCCCTCCCTTTTTCCCCCACCCGTTATCAAATCAGACGTCCAAAATCAAGTGCCTGTGTGCTCTGCTGACAAGCACAAGGGGATTAGGGAGTGATGGGTTTAACAAAACTGGCTCAAGGTTTTGTAAAATACATCTTGGAGCCTGAGCTCTGAACGAGCCATAAAATTCCTCCCATGAGGTACAAATGAGGTTTCTACAAGACTGGATCAGAACTTAATAATGTTTTTTTCCTAAGATATTTTTCTCCTTGCTTTCTAAAAGGTGCCAGAAAATCATGTGACTTTTTAAGATGCTGTAAGACTAACAATGACTTAATGCAACCATTGTGTAAAAATCCAAATACTTTATACCACCATCAAAAAGAACTGATTTCTGGGCTGCATGCAATCCATTTGGGGCAATTAGCATGTAATTTAATTTGCATTAATCAGCACAAGGTCAGTAAGAAATTAACTTTGGGTGTGGATTTTACATATAACAGCATTTGAGAAGAAGGGAGGAACTGTTTTCACAGGGTGTTAATTTGGAGCTAAGTGCATTCAGCAAGTTTGTCGGGGCTTGGCCTTGCAGGAGAAAGATGAATGATGTGGATTTGGGAGCATTGAAAGCACAAAATGATGTGGCAATTTACCAAGCATTTAATGTTGCAGTATATAAACACTTTAACAGACTTCTTGGCACTTGTAAAGATCAGAGCACAGGTTTTGCTGAAGCACTGAGCACTCTGCTAGCACTGCAGGGCTGAATGTGGGCAGGGTCCCACAGGGCTGTGTGCACTGACCATGGGCTGTGCCAAATGATTCAAGAACACAGACAGATATCCCCGAAGTGCAGATCTCTCTGCAACTCTGCAGCATTCCCTTACTGGAAGGAATTTAGGCAAATTACTCATTTTCTTGTGTGTCCCTTCAGGCCTCCAGCCATTCCCTCTGCAGGCATTTCATTTCACAAAGTCTCCTGGGGCTCCATGAGCCTGCCATGTGAGCTACACATGTGAGAAACATACTGCTGATGACACAGAAATTGGTTTTGAAAAATGTTATCTAAACATCTGGTTATGGGAAATGAGATGCTAAGAAGTCTGGTGGTTTTTGGCTATGGTGAGGTGATACATAAAAGGCACATGGCTGATCTTACACCTTTTTCTTTGAATGAAAAACATTTATCAGTTGTGTGGTGTAGAAGGTGTCTGAGAGTGAGCCTCTTGCATTTCCCGTTTTCTCACGGAGGGTAATCTCAAGGGTCTTTGGAGCTGCCACTTTTTCCACCTGTAGTTCACACATCTTTGTTGCAGCAGGGTTAGAAAGAACCAGGGGCAGCACTGAACAGCTTATTTTAAGACAGGATACCATGTCTGCAGCCATTGCCTAAATATTATTCCAGAAACAGAATTTTTAGACAAAGTAGACATAGAGGCCTCACATTCAGTTATTTCTGCTCAGCTGAGGTGCTGAGGTTGACCCTAGCTCACCTATGCTTCTTGCCTCTTCAGAGGGAGATCCATGGTGGGTTGAAATTGAATTGAATTGGAAGTTAGAGGGGATTGATTATGCTTTGAGGCTTCTTTCTTAAGTTCCCAAACTTAAATGGCATTTATCAAACAAAGCATGTCTGAAGGAACTGGCTACACAAAGACTTTTAGCATGCAAAGTCACACTTGGGACTCAGAATTAGGATCCAGTTTGATACAAACTGCAATCATATCTTTAGGAGAGAGCTTGTTTTTTCTTGAGCTTTTCTCATTCTAAGACTTAGGATGCATTTACATCATCCACTGAAAGGTTAAAGCACAGCCTACCTACCAAGGCAAAATGCTATTTGTGAGTGGACTTACCTGACTTCTTGTGTTGCTTCCATTGCTTCAGTGAGATTTTGGTATATTGACACTCAGCAAGATATCTTTAAACAATATTCCGTAGTTAGCTCAATATTAAAAAAAAAAAAAAAGTATGTTTAATTTTTTACTTAGACTAATAAAAGTGAATTTGACTTTAGAATCATAGAATTATATAGGTTGGAAAAGATAATCAAATCAAAGCATTAACCCAGCCAAGCCCACACTAAACCATGTCCCCAAATCCCATGTCTCTATGTATTTTAAACCCATCCCTCCAGGGATGGTGACTACCACTTCCCTGGAGAGCCTGATCCAAGGCTTGATAACCCTTTCTGTGAAGAAGTTTTTTCCTAATATCCAGTCTAAACCTCCCCAGGTACAACCTGAGGCTGTTTTCTCTTGTTCTATTCCTTGTTACTTGGGAGCAGAGCCCAACCCCACCTGGCTGCACCCTCCTGTCAGGGAGTTGTGGAGGGGGAAAGTCAGCCCTGATCCTCTTTCTCTCTACAGTAAATGCCACCAGCTCCCTCAGCTGAGCCTCACAGGTGCTCCAGACCCTTCCCCAGCTCCCTTCCCTTCTCTGGACACACTTCTGCTCCTCAATGCCTTTATTGTAGCAAGGGGCCCAAAACTGATGACAGCATTCAGGATGTGCCTCACCAGTGCTGAGCACAAGGGGACAATCATTTTCCTGCTCCTGCTGGCCACGCTATTGCTGACACAGGCCAGGATGCCCCTGGCCCTTTTGGCCACCTGGGTACATTCCAGCTCATGTTCAGCCAGTCCAGCCTGTCCAGGCTCTGCCTCTCTACCCTCCAGCAGATCTACACTCCCATCCAACTCAGCATCACCTGTGAACTTACTGAGGGGGCATTTGAGCCCATCATAAATATCGTTGATAAAGATACTTTTTTTTTTTTTTTAATAAAGATACCTTCTTCTTCAAAAATTTGTGCCCTGACATTTCAAGGAATTCCTTAGCCTTAGAATCTCGGTTTTTGCAGAATTTTCTTCAAAGGTTTAGAAATGCATCCATCTGCTGGGTGTTTTCACGGGGTTTGATTTATTTCATCCTTCCCACAAACCAAGATCTTAACTCTGAATTATAGGCCCTACAAAACTCTGTGAGTTTGGGCACTTAGAATCACGAAAAATCGCTAGTCATTTTTTAACATCTTGCACAAAACTGTCAAGTGTCAGATGACATGAGAAAGGTCAAAGAAAAATGTGCTGTAAATCTAACTGAAGATTTATATCCTAGCTCTTTCATTTTAATCAATGTTAATAGATTTTTAAAGACAAAAAAAGGAAGAAAGGAAGAGTATCCTTTGAAAAAAAATGCTAGGTAGAGAGTTTAAAGTATTAAAAAAGTGTGGTGATTTTATTTCTCAATAATGAAATAAAACTGATTAGTGAGGAAAACAAGCGAGGATTAGCTGAGGAAACAAGTGTCTGTGCTAATTCATTTTTTTAAACAGTAAAATTATTCTGTAACTATTAGTTTTATTTTTATGGCAACTCTATAGAACTGATACGTTTCCTTCCCTTTAGAGCACATTTAAATAGAAAAATCTGACTATTACCAGGTAATGAATCAAGCATTCTCAACCAATATTTATAACCAAAGATCAGATCATCTGATTTGAATTATTCAAGTTTCAGTTTCATAGGACAATGCCATTTTACCTACCTTTGTAGGAAACTTGGGGATGATGAGTTTTCCCCATAAGTCTTCATTTCATGTTGGATAGTGTAGGACAGTGTAAGGTTCACTTCTCACTTCCCATTCATTGCCAAATGTTCTTTTGGTAGATGCATCCACTTGTCTAGATACCAGATCCTAAAAATTAGACTCCTTTCTCTTTTTTACTTGCATGTGAGTTTCTGTTCAGCATCACTCTCTCTGGTGAGAGCTTGTTTTTAAATATCCACTTTGATCCCTACTTGTTGGATTCATTTCATGGATGTGGGAAATAAACCTTCTATGTAGAGCACCATAAGATCATTTTAAAATAGGCTCAACAGAAATGTTAAATGTGGTTCTATTTCTATTTTTAGCTTAAGAGGATGAGTAGTCATTAAATTCTAATCTGTAATTATTAACATTTTTTATGTTCATTGATATGTGTTAATACAAACAGCTTATACATTTGTATATATTGTGCAAGTTCACTTTCTTCAGATTGTGCTCCCAAAAACTCAAGGTCCTTGATATCCCACATCATTAAAGTCACAATCTTGGCATTACTACAAGTGCAACATGAAGATATTCCTGTTTAGACAGAGCAGGTTCTGCTTATGCTTTAAATAGATTTTAAATTAAAGGAGAAAATAAATGGTTCTGTAACCAGCTGCGTTTGTTCTCGCTCTGCCTTTTCTCTCTCTTTCTCTCAGATCTGGTGCTCTGTTGCCTCTTCTGTTACTCTTCACTCTTTTGATCAGCTTTCTCCTCCTTCCCTTGAGTTGCAGGCCAGATGTTCTTACGACATGTAGATCTTTCCAAATACTTTATTTCCTTTGTAGAGTAGCCATGTCTGCAACCACAGCCTGGCCAGTTGTAAGTTGTTTTGAGTGATGTATTGTCTTTAAAAAACACACTGAAGTGCATTTCCCTGTCAGAATTTGTGAACTGCACAAACTGCAAGATTTTCCCCCTTCCCTGTCAAGGGTGGGGGAAACAATGGAGCACATCTTTTAGGTAAATAGGAAAGGTTTGTTCCTTCTGTCTCGCAGATGCTGAGATGCAGAGGCAGCACTGCTGAATGCTCGAGGGAGGCAGCACACACCTTTTCTATTGCAGGCAAGCACTAGGAACCAGTCCTGCTATATGCTTTAAATGCAAAACTTTTTATTCCCCTGCTGTCCAAGTATTAATCTTCAGCATTTATGCAACATTTCATACTCCTGTGTTTTCTGTCTGTGCTGTTTAATTTTCATTATGTTCTTTGGATACTCCCAAGTGAAAAACATTAGAAAAGACCTTTTGCATCATGCAGACCAGCAGTAATTGTCACTCCCATGACTCAAACAGAAAATTTAGGAATATAATCTAAAATATCTACCAAAACAGATAAAAGGAGATGGGGCAAATTTTAAACTGCTTTTGTTTCCAAAAAAGAAAAAAAAGGATTTGTTGTATCTCTACTGCAAGAGCTTGAAACTTATCTTCCTTTTCCTGAGCTCAAAGATACTGTGAGTATGTTTAAAACACACAAGGTAATACAGAGGTCGTACCTGTCCTGAAGACCTGGCTGCATCTGCATGAATGGCTCTAAGCTGATCAATATGGTTTCACCATAAAATTGTATTTAGATACTTAGAGGTGAGGATCTGAGTCTCTGTGATTTGTATTTTCATAGCCTGGAACAGCAAAGAAATGTCTCCACCTGCATGTATATGCATAATGCAAATAGCAAATGTCACAGTGTTTCTGCCCTCCTGATAAATATAGTAGCCTAGATGTCTGATCGATGGAGCTGAGGACAATAATTGATCTCCCATCTGCAACTATGTTAAAGGCTGTATAATCAAAAACCAAAATCAACAGAGGACACAGAGACAAAAGTGTGATGATTTGTCCTAGGTAAAAATGAACAAAAATTTCAATTAGAGCAGAGGTAGAGCATGATGAGATACAGTCTTTTGAGTTACAGCCAATTCTTTGCTATTCACATTCACCAATTAAGTGATCCAAAGTAAAATTATTCTAACAATAATACCTAGGCTTGTGTTCCAGTATTTCCAATAACATAAAAGCTGCAGGCAATGAGTTACTCATTATTCTAGATTTTAGGAGAAGATACGTAAATGAACTGTCTGCTTTCTGAAAGCATGCTGGAAAGGCTCCACTTCTGAAGCTGAGGCCAATTTCCTTTCTATTTCAAACTTTGCATAGGTGTAACATATTATAGGTCATAGAATCACAGAATAGTCTGAGTTGGAAAGGACCTTAAAGATCATCGTGTTCCACTACTCTGCCATGTACAAGGACAGCTTCTGCTAGACCAGGTTCTTCAGAGCCACATCCAACCTGGCTTTGAACACTTCAAGGCTGAGGAACCTGTTCCAGTGCTTCACAGTAAAAGATGTCATCCTAATAGCTAATCTAAACCTGCCCTCTTTCACTGTAAAGACATTCCCTCTTGTCTTCACAACATGCCCTTGCTCAAAGTCCCTCTCCAGATTTCTTGTGGGTCCCCTCAGGCACTGGAAGGTGCTGTAAGATCTTCCTGGAGCCTTCTCTTCTCCACGAGGAAATAACTCCAGATCTCTAAGCTTGTCTCCACAGGAGAGGCACTCCAGCCCTCTGAGCATCTTCATTCCCCTCCTCTGGACCAGCCTGTTTCAGACCTGGCAGTCTTGCCCAGGTGCAGTTTGATTTCTGCAGACATCCTGCAGGCAGGTTGCAGCTACCTGGAAGTGCCAGGCAGGTTCAAGGTGTCTGAGCTGCACTTGCACAGCAGCCTCGGGGTGCCCAGGGCTGTGGCACTGCTGTGGAGCACAGGGACAGACAGACACACGCTGGTGATGCTGAAACAGGAACATGGGAATTCTCACCTTTGCTTTAGGCACTTAGGTGGGATTCGTCTTGCCTAATATATGCATTTAAAATTTAGGGATCTAATCCCTTCGTAGTTCAATGGAGAGATGTGGTAATGCTCTTTAGTATAACTAATCTCCCCTCAGTGACAATAGAGAAACCTAGATGACTAGCTTAGACTAATTGCTCAGCTTCAAAGGTGGGATTTAACCACCCAAAACAGTAAAATGCTATCAGATTAAAGTGTAGCTTTTCACACCTATACAAAGCAAATGTGATTTGAGCCTAAATAACTGCACAGAACAGCAGATAACTGACTTATTTGCAAGTGCCTCTTGTGAGGAGAAGACGTATTTTAAATGTTTGTGCAAGTCACAATAATGCAGTGATTTATACTTCTTGCAGTGTTCTGTATTATGGTCACACTGCTCTGGAGTTTATTGGATTTTTTCATTTTAAAGATGGAGATGTGAGCAAGAGGTTAATTGGTTTGCATGAGATCTGACATGGGGACACTTGGTAAAATGGGGACATGAATCAAGACTTTCTATTGCTCTCATGATTGCACTCATGATTTTTGGTCCATTGTCCTGGACATTTGTCCACCATTTCTTTGTCATGAAATCTAGTCCATCTCTTGGCTGGTAAAAACACTTTTTTATTGTAGCAAAATGCCGCTATATTTTGGGCTTCTGAATGCTTTTAAAATACTGTAAACAAGTGGAATGATCAAGAAATAATTTTTACTAGAAGTACAGAGCAGAAGGAACACTTTTAATTGGTATAAATTAGTTGTTGTTACTGGTTTGCCTCTGAAATTTTGATCATTTTGCCTGTGTAAATTATTGTGATTCCTTTTGCCTTTCAAGGATTTGCAGCATCACATAATTAGTTTGCAAACTCATAGGCCATACGTAGAAGGCTTGGGTTTCCATTAAATACAGGGCAATGAAATTATTAAATTTCCACTGTACGTAATTTGTGCCGAGCATTCTGCAATATATGCGTATCAGTTATGAATCTACAATCAATTTTCATATTAAATGTTGAATTTAAACCCACAGCTGGACTTCCATCCTGAAAGACGCCAGATAGCCCTGTGCATCTGGTTTAATTTTCCCTTCAGCCATATTATTTCAAAGGCACTCCTGCTTAGTACATCTTACAATTGAAAAATAATACTCATATTCCCTCTCATCCTCAGCAGCTGTGATCCCTCTGCAGATGTTGTTCTGTCAGACATTTCATTACATGTGATAGAAAGCGTAGGTTCTTTTTGTCTGTCTGTGTTGCTGCTTTGTAGATTTTATTTTTATTCTTTATTTTTTATTTATTCCTTTGGCTGTAGATGAGTCCTTCCATAATACTTCACTTTATCTCCTGTTGCTGCTGCTTCTCCTCCTTTCCAAGTGCAGAAATGATCAAGAACTTGCAAACTGCGTGGAGCCGCCCAACAGAAGCCCATTGATTCCCCACCAAAGGGCTCTGTGTGAGCCATTCTGCTCCAGCCTGAAAAGAAAGCTTTGTTCCCTCAGCTGGTAGTGTCTTAAGATGCTGATCCTTGCCATATTTTTTGAAAACTGTAGCAGTTCATCAGGCTGTTTGACACTTCCCGTTCAGCTGTGCTCTCTGCAGCATTCCCTGGTATTTGCTGCTGCTCCTCATCAGTCTCAGCAGCCCGAGACTGCTCTGGAGCAGCCCGGCACCACGGTGAGCTGTGCTGGGCACAAGTCATTTGGAGGTGAACAGTAAACGAGCTGAAATCTGGAGTGCTGGTGGCCGTGCCTGAAATGGTAGTAATGGATTTAGTATTTGGGGCAGGAGGTATGGGATTTGTCATGTTGGTTGAGTATTTTCCTGGCCGCTTTCCATGACTGTTCTGATATTTTTAGCATGAAGTACAAGCTATGTTGTCTCAGTTGACCTTGGAGCATGACATTTTAACATGGAATTGGTTTGACTTGCTAATCATTAAAATGATTTATTATTTTTTATTGCAAGAGCAACTAGAATCCCAGTCATGTTTTGCAGATGAAAAGGGAAGCAAATTGAAACATCTTCCCTTAACTTGCAGTCCTTCATGATACCCATGTTTTCTAAGCTGCCATCTTTCTCTTTGCACCATTAAAAGTAGATTACGTCCAGGTTTGTTTTTTAATTTGTCTTTTAGTCATTTGACAAATATTATATCAGAGTGACTGAAACTAATCCCAAGGTTTCACAGTGCTCAATGAGAAGTGTAGAACAAAAAGATTGTTTTTGTTGCAAGCAATTTATGACCTTAATAGAAGTTTACAACTGCCATCAGAAAGGTAATATCTTGCTACCAGTGTATTTATCTTGGTGATTGCTCGCTCTTTGCCTTCATTCCCAGACTCAGGTTTAAAGATCGAGCCCCTAAATACCAAGTTTTGTTAAGGAATTAGCAGCAGTAGCACTGCATCAGGATATCATAGCAGTATACATTAAGGCAGCAGTATATAATGTAGGAAAAGAGCTTCGGACCAGCCACAGACATAGCCAAAAGTCCATGAAGTTGAATGCAAATTTTGAAGTGTAGATCAATTTTTAGCCTGACTGGACTTTTTGACAAGTTGTCAATTTCGGGCAATTCCTGTTTATTGAGTTTTGCACCTCCTTAAGTTAACATGACCTGAGTGGAAATTACAGTAATTTTTAAGATGCATTTTACTGCCACAGTGGTGCAGAAAAGCTTTTGACTGAAAAGAGCATCAAGGACTTGTTGACTTTTTCAGTCTACTAAATAAGCACCTGCTCAAGTATCTGATGTACATTTAAAAAAGAATTAAAATAATACCAAAAGAAAAAAAAAAAAAAAAAAAAAGCCAACCATCCTCCTGCACAAAGATTTACCCAGCAGAAGCTGAAACCAAGACATGAAAATAAACCTCTTTGACTACCTTGGCAACTGGGGAGACCACAACCTGCTCCTACAAATCACATGGCAGATCTCCCAAATAGGGCCAAAGAGGCTTTTTCCCTGAAATCTGTGTCACACTATAGTTCCTTTCATACATAGGAAGTGAGTAAATCATTGAATAATGCAACATCCTTCCCTGTCTGTGAGAACTGTGCCAAAGCCAAGCATAAGGGTCTGGGTTAATGCAAACTCAGTTACTTGGTAACCGAGTTGGTTTTTGGAGGGGTTAAAATTGGAGAGATTTTAGACTTGTGTTTTTCGGGGGTTAAAATTGCCAAGAAAAACTGAAAACTTGAGGAAGATCCCCAGGTGCTTGCATTAATACTCCCCAGTCCCTCTGATGTGAGCTGGCAGGTCCCATAAAGCCACTCAGCCTTGAACAGGGAAGGGAAGGGAAGGAGGGAGAGAGCAAAAGCTCCAGCTGCGACTCCAGAGCCCCAGAAAGAGCCTCTAACCCAATTCCCTTAAAGTGCACAAGCCTCACGAGCCACAGCACCTCTTTGCCACTGTATTCACTGAGTTCGAAGGGCAAACAAAAGATCCATACCAAGCATGCATCCTTCCAGAGGGGGAAAGCTTTTCCTCATTTGCCTATAGATTCCCCCCCCTTTTCTTTCACTTTTATGCATAGATATATGTATGCGTACGCATATATATACACATTATTATTTTTGTTTTAACAGCGGGGGGGAATGTTGCTAATTTTTTTTTTTTTGGCTGGTAATTAAGAGAGCTAACACCAGCTAGGCTAGAGTGAACGCAAACAAGACCCCTATAGGCAGCACAGTGCATTAATGTAAAATATGCCCAGACAACATAACTTGTCAGAGAGGATTATTTCTGCTTAGTGAATCTGCAGGGGCCCCTTTGCTCCACCACTCAGCGTCTGACTAGAGAGAGAAAGAGAGAAAGAGTAGCCATTAGTGAGTAGCTACTGTGGCATTGATGTTTGAGCGCACTTCTGAACTGGCTTTTGTTGAGAATATCGGTGCAGAAAGCATGCGCTGTCCCAAATCCGCTGTTACTATGAGAAATGAGGAGCTGCTTTTAAGGTATGTTGTCTCCTTTGTTTTAACGCGTGCTTTCGAGTTGCCTGGGCCCGCTGCAACTATAACCGTGCTGTGTATTAAGTAGTTTCCCTATTTAAAGGAAAAGACAGGCATTGCTGGGTGCAAGTAGCATTTTCCACTAGTTCGGGTGGCACATTTCATGTATAACGACAAATATACGGAGAGGGCAAGGAGGGGACAAAATAAATATATTTATCTTTCCTTTAATTTTTTTCCCCCCCCCCCCTTCCTGAAAGAGAGCTGGTATTTCTTTTATCACCTCCTTTGCAATATTTCTGCCTGCTTCATTATTATGCACTGGGCATGGAATAAGCATGGAAAAAGCTCAGGGAGACTCCATATTAGAGCTAGTGCCCTAAATACCACTTTAATTTTCACTTAGCCTATGTAAATAGTTACTAATGCTTTACCTAGTCTCTACCGCTCGAAGATGTTTTAAAAATATCTAAATACTCCTGTAATGTGGGATTACACATCTATTCTCTAATAATGCTCCCAGGTTTAGCGGGAGGCCAGCATCGACTACTCTTTTCAGAGGCACACAACACACAGACACACGCACACTCACACACAGAATTATGCTGGAATTGGCACCCCGCTTTGAAAAATGTAGTCTTTTGTTTATTTGCTAGCAGACATTGTAGCATTGAATACATCTTTTGGTCTGACAATGGGACAACTGAACAATGGTGTTGTCAAACTAGCTTAATGTATGTCTGGCGATGGGGTGGTTTGGGTTGTTTTGGGGTTTTTTTCCTTTCCTTTTCTCAGCCCCTTTTTCATTTCCCTTCATCTTTTTGTGTATACAGTAGAACATAAAGTGTGTTGCCTGTTTTGTGGTGGTTGTTTCAGTTGATATCTGCTGCTAATAGTGTAGGGAGGGGGAGGTTTGTATCTTACAATTATGGCTATTGCATTAAGTTGCAGATTTATTACTAACCTCTCCTTTAACTGTGGTGAGAAAACTTATTGATTCTGAAAGCTTACAATACTGCTGTCAATCCGGCAAATACATACTTGGCAAATGTGCCCTTGCTTGATTTTATGCCCGATCGTATCAACTTCAACTGCTGTTTTGAAGATACTGTTTCTAATTTTGTTTAGGTAATGAAAATGCAATAAAAATGATAAATCAGATCTCAAAGTGGAAGCCCCTGCGACTTTCCATTTTTATAACGTTTTATACGATAGAATTTTTAAGGTCAGACAGAATAATTCACCTGAATGATTCCTATTCCCAAATCAAACAAATTATTCATATGACATTTCTTAAATTATCTTTCTGTTAAGAGAACCATAGTTTAGCATTAAAACAGTTAACAATTTTGGGTTTGAATTTGGCAAAATTAACCTTATGCATTGTGAGAAAAAAATTGTTACAAAGCTTTTGAAAAATTTTGAGTTACTTCTTGGACAGCATCTTATGTCTTAAATAAAATGAATTGTCATTACTCTGTGGAGTTTCTTAAACTGTTTAAAGTCTTTAAATACTTTAGATGTTAAGCAAATCTATTGCTTTTAGAAATAAGTTTAATGATTTTGTGAGAGAAAAGATTTATTTATCAGTGGATTCTGGTTTTTGCTTTGATCAATTAATAGTAGAGATTTTGTGGGTTTTTTTAAAAAAACTGGACTCTAGTGCATGATTTATATGGGTTGAGGGGTCTCTTGGACCCCTTAATTAAAACAAAAAGACATTAAGGATTTATTGGTAGCAGTAAGAGCCCTCTAAAGCATGTATTTCAACACAAAAAATGTTTGGTGGGGAGACTGAATACTTGCTATGCTGTTTTGCTTTTTTTTTTGTCATTGTATCTTCTTCCCTTGAGTCTTGAGATGGTGTAAATCAATAGTAAAGAGTTTGTGTGAACAAAAAGGTAATATCACATAAAATACTTGAGAAGCCAAGAGGTTATGGATTATCAGGTAGTACTTGCATGCTGTGTGTTGTGCATAAACACGAAGAAAGCAAGGATGGTGTTTAATATTATGGGACCATGACATAATTCACTTCCTTGGGAGAACTTCTTTCAAGGCAAACATTAACTCGTTCACAACTGCTCTGCTCTGCCTGAACCGGAGGGGGGGAAACAGTGGCATGTTTTTATAAAGTTATTTTTTTATTATGTCATGTTGCAGCAGCCTGAGCTTTCTAGCAGCTACTGCCCTTTGTGAGTGGCAATAAAGCGAGTCCCTCACTCTCAGTTACGTGGAAATGCCCCTTTAGGGATAGCCCAGAGCAGCAGGAATGCCACTTCTGTAGCAGCCAGCAACAGACACCTGGGCAGCAAAACCAACCACCACTTTTAAGGACTGTTCAATATTGTAACTGTTCCCTAAGCGCTCTGCTCACAGGTGAGTTCCTACCAAACTTACTGTAGTTTCTATGTTTTCAGATAAAATGTTGCATAAAATACATATACAATGATTTTTTTTTTTTTTGTCTTGGATTGAAAATTACTTTGGTTTTTTTTCCAAGGGTATTTTCTCACATTGCATTCACATCAAAGACTGATTTTTGAATTAGTTTGTGTGAATTCTACTAAAAAAAAAATCATTCTATGCATATTTACTGAAATATTGCTTTCTGAGCCATAACAATTAACATCAAAAAAGGTGAAGCAAAGCTGTAACATAAGTAATTTCTTAGCATGTTTAACGAAAGTAATGGCTTTTGAAAGACTGCATAGGTTTAGAGATCCTATGCCCGAGCATCGGAGGTGTCCTCAGTGCTGCCTGCTTTGAATCTCACCCATTCACAAAGCAATGTGGTGCCTTGCAGTTGTCAAACCTGGCAACATCTGTTTGCACAACACAGCTAAGAGAGGTAATTCAGACTCTACATGAGTTGTTATTTGTTCTTGCAATGACCAGGTGTGATGTCAAAACAAGCACCCTCTGTCCTACCTGTTAGAGAAAGAGCAAGATAGGTCTTAGCCTGCTACTTGGCTTTCCATGCTTCCATAGGGATATGGACATGAATTATATTCATTTATTAGTCTGGAGTCTTTGTGCTTATTTATTTATTTATTTATTTACTTTCACATTCAGGAACCACAATCAGCAACATGCTAATGTTTTCTTTGTTAAGAGAGGAGGACATTGACGTGTTTCTGTTACTAAATTTAAGTATGAAGGGATTGAGACCCAACCTGCACATAAAGACTTGGGGGTGAAAAGCTGGATGCGAGCTGGCAACGTGCACTCACAGCCCAGGAAGCCAATTGTGTTGTGGGCTGCATCAGGGGAAATGTGGCCAGCAGGTCGAGGGAGGTGATTCTCTCCCTCTACCACACCCTCATGAGATTCTACCTGTAGTTCCTCTTCTAAGTCTGGAGTCCTCAACAAGTCCTTAGCATGGAACTGTTGGGTTGGATCCAGAGGAGGGCTACAAAAATGGTCAGTCTGGAACACCTCCCCTAAGGAGACAGGCTGAAAGATTTGTGTCTGGAGAAGGAAAGGATCCAGGGAGATGTGAGAGCAGCCTTTTGGTACCTAAAGGGGGCTTATAGGAAAGACTTTTTAGCAGGGCCTGTTGCAATGGGACATGAGATGGTGGCTTTAAACTAAAACAGTGTTGATTCAGGTTAGACATAAGGAGGAAATTTTTCACAGTGAGGCTGGTGAAACGCTGGAACAGGTTGCACAGAGAGGTGGTGGCTGCCCCATCCCTGGAAACATTCACAGTCAAGCTGGACACAGCTCTGAGCAACCTGATCTACTTGAAGCTGTCCCTGTCCCTGGCATGGGAGTTGGAAGTAGATGACCTTTAAAGGTCCCTTCCAACCCAAACCATTCTATGATTCTATTCTATATAAGATTGCAAACTATACCTTTGGGGCTGAAAAACAAAGCAAGTGTTCAATTAATATTCATATCTAGAAGTTTTACTGCAAGTGTAGATTGTGCTTGAATACTTAAGAAGTCATTCAGGAGTGAATCAATACTAATTATTGTAATCAGGAGGGTTAATTAGCTGAAGATGCTGCTGATGGAAAGTTCACTGCTTACAGCCCTGAAAACACCTAAGTTGATGAAATCTGAAAGCAAGATGTCTAAGAGGACTTTGTGTGGAGAGAAACGTTTGGCTTTCCTTTGGCATTTCAAGAGCCAGTCATTCCAAAGGGGAAACATAGCTTGTACTCTGTATTTTGCATGATATTAATTCAGGAGGTATTAGAAGATGCAACTAAATCTGTCACAAAGATATTTTGTGGTCGTCTCTCAATAAATGCAAGTACCATTTTGGATAACCTGTACTGTCTTTGCTGCACTCATTTGTAGATTACCATAAATTAATATGGATAATCCTATGCATTTGAAATCTGGTTCCAGCATTGTTATTTGGAACAGGTTGGTTTTTTTTTCCCCTCCATTTGTGTTCAGGCACAGGGACTTTACATGGTACATGTATATAAATTGCACATGCTGATTTACTA
This sequence comes from Acridotheres tristis, assembly GCA_037013685.1. Lineage (NCBI taxonomy): Eukaryota > Metazoa > Chordata > Aves > Passeriformes > Sturnidae > Acridotheres > Acridotheres tristis. The sequence continues at coordinate 5,305,172 of CM072885.1, forward strand.
ATACACTTATATATCTGTGTGCACATATACATGTGTGCACTTAAGTTTAAACATTTTTCATTGAGGGTGTCTGTTTCTATAATCCTATGCCCTTAAAACTCCCACTCGGTTTCCATCTGCAAAACAATATTCAACTACATATGATTCAAAGGACAGTTATTGAAAAAGTAGTTCATGAAATTTTAGTTAGATGATAAGGAACAAAGACTGAAAAGAAATGACAGAAGAAAATCCTTTTCTTTTCCCTCAATTAGAGCAGTTGTGTTTCTTAAAGTGAGCATTACTGAATTTAAACAAAATCCAGCTGAACAAAATCTTTCTCATAAGTGACTTGAAAGAAGATTTTATATTTAATGCTGCGTTCTTGGGTTTGCATTTGTTTTTGTTGTTCTTGGGTTTTGTTTTGGATTTTCTTTTTCCTTTTCCCCTAGTTGTATCTCTTAAGGTCATAACCAAGACAAATGTCAGGATGTTAATTCAAGAGAAAAAAAAAAACTACAGAAACCCCCCTCTCAGTCACACACACACATAACCCCCCCCCCCAAGTCAAGTGATGCTTTCAGAAGAGAGAAATTCTATTTCAAAACACATCCTTCTTTCCTTTTCTAATGACATTAGAGATTATCACGTACAGGTGCTATTTATCTTTGCAACTGCTTTCCTATGACTGTTTTACTGCTTCCAACACATTTACTTGTATGTCAGCCATAGAAAAGGTAACTGAAAATGGCAGTTGTTGAGAAAGCATGTCGCCATGCCTGGAATGACATGCATTATCAGGGCAGCAGGAGTTGCTGGCTCTACAGCCCATTTCTACTTGACCTGCAGAATGATTGGCTGCCTGGGATGGTGATGAATCACTGGAGTTTATGAAACAAGACTGCTGGCATCCTCACAGAGGAAATAAAAACGGGAATTTTTTTTCCCCCTATAACATTCTTGCTGTGGCAAAAAGCTTCTTTTTTTTTTTTTTTTTTTATGTTTTGTTTTGCTTCTGTGTTATTTCACCCTGCAGCAGAAGTAAATGTGTCAATTAAAGTCGCTTTAGTACTGTTCTCGGCAAGTTAATGATGCACTGAAGGTTAACTATCTTTATTGGATGGAAGTGGGCAGGAATTCTCCCAATTTTTGTGTAAATCTTGATCTGGACTCTAATTTTCTCATCTCTCACTCCAATCTTGAGGCTGAGATAGCATAACTAGTAATCAGCTCAAGCGGGATGCAAAAAGGATTTCAGCTGTTCTCATGCACAACTTTATTTTCTCTGATAGTGTAAGGATCAGTGACCATTCCGTGGGCTAATATCAGTCAGATCCATCTTCAGCATTTCTAAACTAATGACTAAAATGACATTTCTGGAGAGCACTGACTCCCAGATTTGCACTCACTTTCTAGGTGGTTCGTGAAATTATATTGTGCATTAAGCCCACATTACTGGATTAGGCTGTTATGAGCCTGTGCTTGCAGGGAAGTACCATAGGGCTGTAAATCTGCCAGTGCACTGACAAGGCTGACACAGCGTGGATCACAAGCTGCCCTGTAAAATGCGGCCAAGTAAAAATGATCCTTCTATTTCAATTAAAACACCCAAAATTGTGTTTGGGGGTGGGGAAATGGAGAGAACTACTTGCTTGTCTCTCCATGTAGCATACTCAGTGTGTTGATGTGTTACCCTGTGACCCTTATTCGGGTAAAACAACCTATTTTTAAGTTAACTCTCTAAATCAAAGGAAAAAGATTGCAAATAAAATTGCTCAGGAAGTTTTAAATACAGTGTTTATGTGAATATAATGCTTTTTGCCATTACATGAGGCAGGGTTTTTCTCAACCCTCATGCTTTGATGCCCAAGCTTTTTCTCCACTAGTTTTGAAGAGCAATTTGCATGCTCACATCAGCTATTAGACTTTTCCACCTTCCTCCAAATAATTCAGCTGCTGCTGGACACTGCAGAGGCTGCAACACTCTTGCTATTTAAGGCACAGCTTTCCAATGCCCCTTGTGAAATAGAGGAGGAAAAACTTTAACCAGTGAGCAGGGCAGCACAGGGAACTGTTGCTTGTGCCCTTCGGTGTGTGAGGGGTAAATGCTGTCCTTGCTCCGGAGTTCCCATGGCAGCAAATTAGCAGGTCATCCTCAAGAGCAGCCTCTGAGGATGCCAGACAACAGTCTGTCACCAGGAGGAAAAGAGAGCAGAGAGTTTGAGGAAGGGGAAAAAAATTCTAGAAAATCAGAGAGAGGATAGTGTTTCTCCTATTACAAATAGAAGAGTGAAAAGTAATGGTATTTTGGAAATTGAACCTTGCACGTGCAGATACCTGTGGATGATAGGCTGGCTGTGCTACAGAGTGAATTTAAGATTCAAACCCTGCACCTGCCCTCCCTGGAAGCTGCAGGTCAACATCTGAGGGATTGACAGCCTCTAGAAAAGAAACAGAGAATTATCAGAAAACTTAAAATTTTAGAGACTCTAAATTCAATGGTACAACCTCTTGATTTCATTTTCCTTCTCTTCTGCCTAAAAAAGATTTATCTTTTGCTAAACTGTGAGGAAGAAGCACACTCTGAAGCTTGAGAATTTGCCTGCATCATTTCAGCCCACATTTAATTTTAATGAGAGAGTTATATAACCCCCTTTAAAAATAACAAAACACTAACAGAACTGCATTGGCAACACCAGGTGTTCTGCAGTGCTGCTCCAATGAATCATATGGAGATTTGCCTGTGCATGGCTGATGAACATACATTAAACTCAGTTAACCCCCACCCCTGAATAAAGCAATCCGAAGTGACCACAATTTTTCCTAAAGAGCCTTTCTCACAAAACAGTGCCTAACGAGATGCCTGCTCCAGGAACCTCATGGTTCCAGCACTTGTCCCCTACAAAGTTTTTGCATCAAGGGGTTGAGTTTTTCTTTAAAAGTTGCAGATTAATTATTGTGACCTTTTAAAGTGAAACACTATGTTAAAACTATGTTAAAGTCGGGTTAAATGTTTTGGTGCAGAAAGGAAAATCAGTGTTCCTCTCTGTTGTACTGAGCCCCAAATCCCTGAAAATTGCTAGGAACAGCACATTTAACTGGTATCTCTGGGAAAAATAAATATGTGACTTCATCAGTGTTCCTTTCAGACAGAGAATTTGTGGGAAAACTGAATCAGTGACTTGAGATTATCAAACATCTTGGTTCAGATGCCATTCTTGAGTCTAGGAAGTCTCTCAGCCACCAGCTGCTGGAAGGTGTGAAGGATCACTTGCCATATTCATGCTCTGTCTCTTTCCACCCCTATCAGAGGCAGGGTCATGGGCTAGGTGGACCTTTTGATCTGGCTTATGTGGCAGTTCTTACACAGCTCATTTAAGGGGAAAAAAACCCAAACCACTAAAACCAGGCATGATGCAGTTTTCCAAATGCCTTCTAGTTACTGCAGGAGCCTTTTCTTTACGTCCTTCATGTCTGATATTTGATGGTTTCTGTCTGGGAAACAAAGATAGCTACTTTGCATATTTTCAGGGTGATTCTTTTTGAAGATTGACATGTATGCTAGGCACTTCATGAACAAATGAAAAAGAAGACCTTAGAGATGCCACAATTTCAGTTTAAGGTGAAATCCAATCATTTGCAGTGCAAAAGAAAGAAAAACACATGGTAGAAGTGAATGAAAAGGGAGGATGGAGGTTAAGCTCATAAGGATCCTGCTGCTAGAAGTAGAGTGCAGTAGGTTAATGCAGATATTGTAATAAACCCCTCAGATGTCTTTACACTTTATTTTAAAAAATAAGTCTCCTTTTGGCTTCTCGTCTCTTTTGGTGTCCCTTACCCATATTATTTCTTTGCTGATGCCACATCAGAACTTCACACTTCCCTTTGCCTTGGCTTTTGGAGTTGGAGATGCCCTCCACCATCACCTCCTGATCCAGGCCATCCTCACCATCTACTTCCCTCATCTTGCCTCTCTCTCAGTAATCACCCTCTCCAGATGGGCAGAAATCTCCAGAAAACTCAGATTTATATAAAATAAGAGAGACTTTTGTGTCTCCAGTAGTTCTTCCTCTGGGTGTAGATGGCAAGGAGGAAGGTTTTCTGTTACAGTGGGATTTTTCCTCTGGTCTTTGAAGGCATAGGTGGGACTTTTGCACATTGTGAGGATGGAGCAACACAGACAAGAGCACCAGATGTGTGATTTCTCCTGTCCTAAACCTATCACATGAAGATAATATAATAGCCAAATCCAAGAATATGCAGTTCTCTCTTCCAGGTTTGATTGGAAAGGTGCCCTTTTTTACCATAAATAACATGTCTGTTCTCTAGTAAGAAATCAGGTCTGCCCAGTGCTTGCCGTACCCCAGTTTCTCTCCTTTATGGGTAGTGGTTGTTGATAGCTAGCAGGTGAGAAGATAAGGTAGCTCATTAAAAAAAAAAAGTCAATGTCTGTTGCCAAGTCAAGATAAGACTGGGTTGACAAAAGCCCTGGTCTTGTGTCTATATGCACAAGGCACTAACACAAAAGTAACACCTGTGGATCAGTAATAATGCTCTTCAACAGGACTGCAAATAAATAACAGGATGGTAAGGACTGGTCTTGCCAAAATTTGCTTGTTTCTGCTTTACTTCAGTATTCTCTAAATGTGGTGCTGAGCTCAGGAACAGCCCAGGTGGAGCAGAGGTTACTGGGCAGGTTCTGCTCAGCTCTAGCCCTGTGCAAGATTGGACCTGAGGGTGATGATTGACTGTCCCATGTAGTTGGTGCTGCTCACAAAGGAGGGTGTTCCTCTAAATTAAAAGCCTTTCCAAAACCCTCCATTCCATGTAGCATCTGCCTTATGCCATGATATGTTGCCTAATTGTTTTCGGAAAGATTGAGTTATTACCCACAAAAGGGAACAAAGGCCCTTTACCCACAGTGGGATGAAATCACCTCATCACTGGTATAAAATAGGAAGGGGAAAAAAAAAGAGAAGTGAGTGGGAAGTTTTACTATAGCAACCAAGTTTACATAATATCAGTGTGCTTCAAGTGAAAGCTCTAGAATTGCTTAATTTGAGGGACCTTTTCACAGGGCTAATTTTAAATGACGTTTATTTCTGAAGATTACTGAGGAGCTACAGTAGCCTACGGAAGTGGAGGGAGCCTCAAGTACTATTTTAAATACTTCAAATCCATTGATCAGCTTTAACCAATATTTTCATTTTCTTTTTAAAAGGATTTCAGTCATATGCAAGTTATTTTATTTCTCAAAATGAATGGAAGAGTGTTGTGTGTTTGGTTTTGTAAATACAAAATCCCTACTGAAAGGTGAAGGCTTCATAATTCAAAATTTTACTCCAATATTAGTCATAACTGACAAAGACGATTTTGTTCCAGGTAATGGTGAAATGGTGTAGAATTGCATCCATTACTTTTTACCATTCAAGGAAATGCACTACTTTTTGCTTTAATTGTTAATGTTAACTTTAAATGTTAACTACACCATTCTGTAGTTCTGCCCAAGTGTGCTTTGCTTTGCTTTTTCTTCATGCCCCCTTCCCTTCTTGTCCCTCCAGAAGCCTGCTAGTAAGTTAGCCTGATGGGCTCCCTCCCTTATAGGCAGGTATCACATCCCATCACACAAACCAAAATTCTGTACTGCCTGCTCTTAATCACACCACCACTTCCAGGCTCATGGCTTGCCTGGAAGTTTATTTCTTCGTGAAAGATAGCAACCACCTCGTTTGCATTCACTAACTCCAGCTGGACCAGATTCCTGCTCCCCCTCGCATTAGTGGAAGATCCTGAGTGATTCCACTGGAGTCATTTGAGCCCGCTCCAAATTTACACCGCCAGTCGCTGAGCTCTGCTTCTGCTGCCTCTGTTAGAAACTTGCTTTGATGCCAGAGATAAGCTGAATCCCGAGCATGTTCATTGGCTTAGGGGGGAATAAAGCAGAGGATTTGAACTCTCTTCATACTGCCTTGCAGGCTTGGGAGAGAGTGAAGTCATTCAGAAACTTTCCCTTGAAGTGCTTCCAACAGTAGCATTTCCTTGGCCCACAACTGGAGGGCAAGTTGATTAGAAGAATGGCAATTAAGGGTAGGGTGAGGAGGGGTTCTGGAGAGGGGACATGATGTGAGCTCCACACTGGATTTGGCTCTGGGGTCTGGAAGGGAAATGGGTGTCTGCTCTCTTTGTCACTCGCTGAATGAAGCCACGGGCAGTGATGTCAGAGTTAGGTCATACACACAACAAGTCACTTGCTCAGTCCTGGCCTTCTGCAGCTGAACTTTTCGGGTTTTTTTCGGTTTGTTTTGTTTCTTCTCTGAAGAGGTGTGTGATTTTCAAAGGTTGTTTGGAGAAATTGTATGTAGCTCTGTGTTTGAAAAGCCACTTGAGAATGGTGACTAATCTGCAAAGGTGTGGTGGAACTGCTTCAACTGAGGGACAAAGAGTAAGTAAGCCAAACAAGGTCTGGGCCTCAGAAATGAGGGGAGGAGGGGATAGGAGGGAGCATTTGTAGCTGGAATAGGATTAAAGCCTGAGAATTGATGATTCCGAGTTCTAGGTTCCGCCCTCAAAACTGCCATATGCTCCACCAGTTGAAAAAGCTTAATATTGGAGGGCAGCAATAATGCTTAGCTCTTAGCTCCTCTAAGGCAGTGTTAAGAGCCATTGCCTGATTTATGCCGTGAAAATAAATGCAGTTTCACTTGCCACTCTCGCTCCCCATTTCCCTCTGTACTATAGCAACACACCAGAGCTTCCACTTTTCCCTTAATTTTTAATAAAAGTTGCTATTTTGCACACATGTGCTGGTCAAGAATCTGGCATTAATGTTACAAATAACAGAGCTGAGCCTGTAACAGCGTGTGAAACATTCAGGGTTTTTTGTTTCTTACCACTTATCCTCTGCCATCGAGAGTTAATTCATACTCAGACACTACATAATTTATGTTTGAGAACCAAATTATTCGAATGCAGTTTTTCCTTCTAAGCTCTCCTTGAGTCGTATCTCGGTATCTTTTACAGAAAGGGTTTCTTTTTGCATTTGACCCTGTTCCTGCTTCTAACTTTTAAATGGCAAAAGCAAATGTGCTTTGAAAAGTGTGTTACACTGTAGTTGTTAAATAAAGCAATAACCTATGCACTTGTAATGCTTTCTCTATGACCTACTTACATACTACTTCACCCTCCTTATAGTATGATTAAAAGCTGCTTTGAATCCACTATTCCCTCAAGGGATTTGAGGCTAGAATTTAACAAACTGCTGAGAAGGCTTAAGTCAGTAAGAGGGCTTCCCTACAGCTTCTTCCAGCTAATTCACATGTAATTAAAAGGAAAATAAATATTTCAAAAGAACATACGTTTTAATGAAGCATTTTTAAGCACTTACACCTTGCATAACGGGGCAAATTTATAAAGATCTCTCTATTCCATATGCAGATTTTAAGCAAAATTATTTGTGATCCTCTCCTCCTCCCTCTTTGCATCCTGTGCGAAGCGTGGATTTACTTTTCAGTCAGCAGCAGTGGGACTGTGGTCCTTAGAAGTGACAGGCTGGTGAGACTGAAGTCCCTTAGATTTAGCATGTACCAAAAAAACTCATGATGAAGAGGTGCAGATCCAGCCGCACAGGGCGAAGTGGGGGTGGAGACTTCTTAGTTAAAAGAATATCTTCATCCTCACTGAGCTGCCTGTATTTCTTCTGAGCTGAAACCTGGCCCTTCTGCAGTGGCAAGATTTTGAAATTGAAAGTTAATCCAACTCTGCTCTGGGCCGGATTAACCACCATGGAGGCCTCAGATCAAAAATCAGGTGGCTGCATCCAGCTGGAGAAAGTTCTGCTGGTTTCTCCTTTCATTTGGACTTTGCACTTAATTTTTTTATCCACTGTAGAGTCAGTCCTACGCTGTGATGGATGGGTGGCGAAAAGGAATCATCATGAATTTAGTAAAGAGGAGCCATAGCTTTGCTTTTGTGTCTTTCTACATGGATGTTTAGGTGCCATGGTGATGAGGACTATGTGAACATATAGAGCAGAGCAGATTAATAACACTATAGATATCTGTTCAGGATTGCAGCTGTCCTACGGGGATTATGCTAAGGGCCAAGTGAACCTTTTCTTTCTTTAGACTTGCAAAGTAGGCAAAAATTTTAGCAGCCTGAGGGTTTTTTTTTCTTCCCCTTTAACTGTTTAGAATTGGAAAGTCTCTTAGTACAATAAACGGAACTTTAAAAACTTGCCCGTTCAGTATTTTCTTTCCTACTAAATCAATGATGGTCAAAATTTAAATAAAACTTGGCCTGACTGACAAGACATTTTTTATGGGTCAATTTAAATTTTTTATTAGGATGCTCTTTGAAAAGTTTAAGCATAGTAGGTTTTAATTTGCATTTGTTACTTTTTGCAAGTGTTGATTATCCATAACAAATCAAATTATAAAACCTAGAGAGAGATTCAGCTGGAGAAGCACACACAATGGAGAGGAAGGTTCTGTCTGCCTAGACTGCTCAGATCACCTAGTAATCTTCGTAAATATGTTAATATTCTTTTGCCTGGAGCGGCTTTGTATTGAAGCAAGTAGGTCTTGGAGATGGAAAGGAAAATTCATACAGATTTTCAGGGGGTGGTGGCGTGGGGGGGGCCCCCTCCAGCTATTTGTATGTGTGGAATTTTGTGTGCGTCCTGGTGGTGACACTTCTGTGTGCGGCCAACTCAGAGAGCAACGAGGTTGGGAGCGGGTTTTTGGGAGGTTACAGCCACGAGAAAGGATTTGCCGTCATTAGTTATTTAAATCCCTCTTTCTGATCATTGAGGACAGAGTTACTACCAGTCTCTCGCCAGCCAGTAACATCACTCTGAGCATCTAAAACACTGCCAAGGTCTGCATGGCAGGAGTTTGAGCGGAGACAGCCTGTACCCAGCGCCGGACCAAACCCTCCCAGTGCCCCCAGTTTGGCTCCGGCCGCACGGGGAAGCGCCGTGCCCGAGCGAAGCCCGGCGTGTGCCGCGGGCAGTGCCCGCCCGGGGCTCCGGGGCCGCTGCCCCGCCGGGCCGGGCTCACCCCGCACGGCCGCGGGGCCGGGCAGCGCTGCGGAGGCTCCGGGCGGGTCCCGCCGGCCCCGGAGCCGGGCCGGGCGGAGCGGCGGAGCCCCGGGCGGGCAGCCCCCGGCCCGGCGGCGGCAATAGGCCTCTCCCGGGGCGGCGGGGGCGCAGGGGTTAACGGGGAGCCGCAGCGGGGAGATGGCTCCGCCTCCCCGCTCAGCACCTGGCGCTCCACCGACAGTTGCCTCAGCAGTCGATTTCGGAGGGGATTGGCGGAAAAAACCGAGAGGGGGAGAGAAATGTGACAACTGCCGGGGCTGGCGGCTGCCGCGGGGAGGCCTCCGCACCTGTGCCTGCCGCTCCGCCGCCCGGCGCAGTTGTGGGATCCGCCGCGCCCCGCCGCATCCTCCCGCCGACCGCCGCGGCGCCCCCGGAGCCCAGCATGACTTCTTCGTTCAAGCTGGATTTCCTTCCGGAGATGATGGTCGACGGCCGCTTGCTGGTCTCTGACAGAATGTAAGTGGCGGCGGGGTTGTCCCCGGGTCCCTCCCCGCCCCGGCTCCGGGTACCGCCCGGCACCGAGCCCCCGCCGCGGGGCGCGGGGCTCCGGCCGGCTCCCTCCCTCCTTTCCGCGGGAGGGGAAGGGGGGCTCGTTCCCCCAGCCACCCCCTCCTTCCCAAGTCACTTGGTGGTCTCCGTGTCGTGCCCCCTCCCGGGCTGTCCAGCGTCCCGCAGGTCGGTGCCGGCGGGCGCGGGGATTTTCGGCTGCCGCTGATGATGATGATGATGATGCAACGTGGAGAAACGCGCATCGGTCGCGCGTAGCTGAGCGCTCTCCCCTCCGTGCCCAGCGCAGCCCTCCACAGACACCTGTCCCCTGCACCCAGCCCGGACCCACCCCTGTCTTCTCACCCTTTCCTGGCAGAATAAAAATGCCCTTGCAAATTTTCATCAGTTTTCAAATTCAGATCGAATACGAAGCATCCACCGGGAGTACCAGGCAGAACGCAAGGATTCGGCTTTTTTTTTTTTTCCCCCTATACTGTCCCCGACAGCTGCCTGGTACGGCGAGTGTTAATTAGGGTGAGGATGGTTGTTTTACGTGCAGTTGAAGTGGGGATGGGATGTATTGGAAGGCGCTGAATGCTGGAATTTCAGAAGGAGAAGTATTCCCCTAGCCCGGCTCTGCTCTGTTAATCTCGGTCTGAAAGTTTCTATTATCATCCTCTTGGGCATTTCCAATTGACAGGTATTTTCAGGTAACCTAAGCCTTGTATGAAAAAGTAAAAGCTAGAAATGATGAAATATACATCTGCTGAAAGATATGAAGTATGAGGACTGTGCTGCATTATTTTACAGTATCCAAAATATCTTTTGTTTTGCTGCTTTTTCTTCTTTCATCAGGATGACAAGCGTGGTTTGAGTTACATTAGAATGAAGCGAGAGGCTTTGGCATTGACTGCACTGAAGCTGTTCTGGTTGAGGCAGCGCTTAAGTTACAAGTGTAAATAAACCCGTGTGTGCAGCAGAGAGTGTTACCTGCAATTTGCACAAATCAGCTTGCATACTGTGCCCCCATCTAAGGCTATTCAGACTTTTATTGCCTTTTTTGCTGGCAACCAAACTTTCTCTGAGGTGGAATGCTTTCCCTCGCACCAGCAGTGTCTGCATGGAGACATTCAGTAGTGGCCAGTTGTTCGGACAGCTGAGGTTTAGCGAGTGTGTGGGAGAGGGGTAAGAGTCAGGGGGGAAGCTACTTGGTGCAGATGGCTTACACTATTTTTACAGTCCTTGAAGGACAGCGAAGTGTGTAAATGCTGCGTCTTGTCTTAAATTTGTGATCTTAAATTCGAAAGAGTTCTGTGCTGTGTTTTGCTCTTCCCGTTATGAAATCCCGGGTTTTATTGGCGTTAGTGAGTTTTGGTAAAAGTGCTGTCAATTTCTCCCGTTTTGCAGAAAAATCCCAGAGGTTTGCCCTTTAGGGTACAAAGTAGCAGCTGAACATTGGTATCTCTTGCTCTGCAGCCGTCTGTAGGGACCTGCCACAGCCAAACTGCTCCTTATTTTCATCATCTCAGCTTTGATTAGACTTTCTACCTGCTGTCCTTCCAGGCAGTCAGAAGACATCCTGCTAACAAACATCTCCAAGCTCAAAGGCACTATTAACTGTGGCTGATGATGCCCTGTTGTCACTTAAGCTTATATAACTTTATCTCCAATTTGCCCCTCGAGGTGGGGGAGTACCATGTCAAACTCTCTCTTCTGCATTGCTCTCTTCATACTCCTTTTCTCTATGAAGCATCCATAATGTATTTTAACACAGCTTGAAACACAGTCAGTGTTCATTAGATGCAGACCTTAATGTGTGTCCAAAGATACAAAAATTAGTCTAGAGAAATGTCAGCTCCTAAGTGGGTCTTGAAATACAGAAGTTTGATAATGGAGTTGTTAAATGAACACATCCTTGTAGGGTTGGTGCTGGCTCCCCATGCATTTTTTGGGGGGAGGGATGACTAAGTAATCTCTTCAGGGGAAAAAAACCCTTTACCTCTTGTATCATCAGTGGTTGTGATGTGATGTGCTTCCTTGTATTAACCAAACTTTGCTTTACTGCTGATCCAAGTAATTGTGGAGATGGTATGATTTCAAGGGATCATGTGTCATGCATACAAATTAATATTGAGGCGAAACTGCCATGAACTCAGGGAGCTTCTGTTCCTAATAAAAATAGTCCTGAAACTAAATGCTGTGTGTGAGAGCTTTGCCACACTGCCTTTCTAATACTCTAGCATTCACTGTTTAAAACCATCTTGTCCTTCTTAGCCAAGTGGTGACATATATTTATTTGCAAGTCCCCAGCTCTCTGGACTAATCAGTGCTGACGAGGATGCAGTTTGATTACGCATCAGGGGTCAGGGGCACACGAGCACCTTCCCCTTTAGCTGGCCCCCCAGGCGAGCGGCGAGCCGCCAGCAGCGGTAACGGGGTGGCGCGGAGCATCCAGAGCACGCTCCGAGTTACCACGCTGCACAAAACTTTTAACCTCGCCATCTGCTCCAGCCATTCCGTGTAGCTCGGTTCAGTCTTTAGCAGAAAGGAAATTCCTATTTTAGAGCACGGCAATTAGCAAAATATATGTATAACACTTTTCTTTCACAGCACTAACTGGCAAAACTAGATTTTCCTTTTTTTTTTTTTTTAATATGCTGGTGGCGTATCAGATGTTTTGGGAAATTGGTAGCATACAATATCACTTGCACTTCTTCTTTGCAAATTTAAAAATTATTTGTAAAGGGATTTACTTTCAGAATTATCCATTATTTCATCAAGAGAGAAAAAGAGAATTTTTCAAGGAGTAACTTTCAGTACATACCTAGTGTGAAAGGTAACTGCCAGCCTGATAATTGCAAAGTTAAAATGCTTTATGTCTGTGAGAATGTTAATGGCTCTTAAATGTTGGTTTCTTTCAAATTTCACTGCTGTTATTATATAGCTAAACAGAAATAAAATAGAATATCAGTTACATTGAGCATGTCTGTGTATAATTAAACTGTATGCATGGCATCAGTGTACCTAGTTAGTGACTGAATGGCAATTCACTAGTAAAAATTAATTCATGACATGGCATTGGAAAATAGATACTCTAGGATATGAAGCATAAAGATGCATGAACTTCTGTTCTTGAGGACAGATGGCAAGCTGGATGCTCTAACCATGGGAAATGCCTACAAAGAGCCCTGCTTGGTGAGTGCTCTGGGAAGGATCAGGAATTTTTTGACTGCTCTTGTGCACTGCGGAGAAGAGGCAGTTCTGAGGAAAATGCATAGATACATGTAGGTGAAACATATGGATGAAATGTGTATTTGGACAGGGTAGGAGAGGGTTAATGGTTACTAAGTGAGGTTATAAAATCAGAGTTCAATGTAATTTGCTGATTTCACTGGCTTACATGTACATGCCAACTGGATGATTGTGAAGTGGTTGCTTTGAGGATTAAATACTCATCGTTGTAAACCCCCCATGTTGATTTCTGCAATACCGCAGAAGATTTTTCCATTCCGTGTTTCATATTTCAGTGGCTGGGATTATCTTTAATGTAAATGAGTATCAGTGTTTGTTACTACTGAAACAAACTCAAATTTTACTTTAATTTTTGGTAGCTGGATATAGTGCCAATAAAATACATTATGCTTCAACAGTGCGCGTGCAACTGCATGGGTTACAAGGCAATAACGTGAAAAAATTTTTAACCTTTGAATTTATTTCTCTTGTAGTCAAAAATGAGTCAAAATCAAATATATGTGCAATATGCTGATTAAAAAGCCAGTGAAGATCAATTTTTGATACTTTTTGTTTGCACTTACTCTTTAGTAAATAAGAAATGCCATCATTCACAGGACATGCTTGCACTTTAAAATCCGGAACTTCATTTTCTACAATAAACCTGCAATATAGGAATTTTTTTTTAGCAAAAAACTGGAGATAACAAATTTATGTTTTTAAACTTAACTGCAGGGAAACTCAACACCCTGTCAAAAATAATTTTTCCACTCTCTGGTCTTTTTAATATCTAGAATATCAAACCATGATTTCCTAGCTGAAAATAGACAGTTGGGTATTTTTAAGACCACAGACTCATCTTTATACTGGCATTTTATTATAACTTTGATTCAGTAATAGCTTTATTTTAAGTATTATGACTTTTACTTAAGTTACTTGTGTGACAGATTTCTTGGGCCACTACTGAGGAAAGCAAAGCAAAAAAAAGAAAAATTTTGATAGTTGCCAAGGAGCTTCAGAAAGGGAAATAACTCTTTGGATGTCTATTAAGTAATTACAATTTCATGGTGTCCTTCTCCTCATCATCTTTTCTAGAATCTCATTCAGAAGTTAACCTACGATAGCTGTCAGCACATCAATATTTAAATATATCTTTCACTTCCTATGATACGATCTCACAAGTTTTAAGCCTCCCCCACACGTCTTCATCATCCAAATTAATCATCAGTTATGATTGCTTTAACAACTTTGATAACTCTAAATATTTCATTGGCATTTTAGGGTGTTTGATATCTTATGAGCATTTGGACTATTCAAATTTCATGATTAATTCATGGATTACTATAAGACTATTTGAGCAAACTGATACAGGGGAAAGTGTACAAAGTCTTTTCATTTTTAAAAGCAGCTGGAATAGAAAGAGTACACTCGGGCAAGACAACATTCTACAGAGAAATCACTTTTTTATAGTTTAAGCAAATAAAAACTTATTTCCTTCTAAAGTGGAGAGGCAACATTTTGGTTTTCTTTCTTTTTCCTTCGTTTCCACACACTGTTTCCTATAGAGGATTATTTCTTATGTGTTCATATAGTTGCAAAGTATATTCCATCTCCTGACATGATTTCCTTTGATTAAAACAAACTGGTGGCAGGACAAGGATAACCAGAGGCTAAAGTCACAAAATAGGGAATATATGTAGAAGGCAAGGCTGAGCCTTCCTTAGCAAAGAAGTGGGAGAACAAGAAAAACTTTCATAGGTACAAGAAAAATGCAGGAACAAGAATGCCTGTTTGGAAAATAAAAACTAATTGGAGCAATAAATGTAATGTTCTCAAGTAATTGTGAAATAATTATTCCCCTTTAGAATCATCATACTTTAATTGCTTTCCAACGCGTTCCTGCGTTCTCCATGGCTGTGGAAAGGAGGAGTGCTTGTGTTCCCTTCAGGATTTCATTTTTCATTTGCAGTAAGCTGCTGGCTTTCTCATAAAGGTTTTCAGAAATATGTTGCCTTAATCGCTGTTGTGTTCTTCCATATGGTGTTAAATAGAAAAGGTGAATGGCAGATGCTGAAGGTATAAATTCCCTCCTAACCTCCAGATAAAGGACCCTGAGATTTAGTGGTGCACTTCTCCATCCTCTGTATCACAGATTTATAATCAATCTCTCATTTTCATTGAGACTGAGTTACGTAAATAGGACACACTTCAGTAGTGTATTCTCTTTGCTCACAGCTTGATTCTTGAAAATTCAGCTGACAATAGTTTAAAATTATAATATTAATAAAGAGGAGATCATCTGGCCTTCAAAATGACATCTGAAAGCAGCTTCTGTTTTGTGTTAAATCTTAATTACTGTATTTAAATGAATGCCTAAATGAGCCAATTCACAAAGGAGTTGCCTACTGTACCAATAGTGCCTGTTTGGTGATTTTTTTTTTTTCTTTCCATTTACACAAATATAAAAAAATAGTTTATATGGATGAGAACAGCTGCATCCTCTTGCCTCTTACGACTCAGCTGAAGAAGGCTGAGTATCTTGAGTGTGTTCTCTGCCCTGGGACAGCTTCTCCCTTGCCTGCCAAATGGTGGCAATACTTAAAGTCAAGTTCAAAAGCGATGCTCTGAAACCAACATTGATGTAAGAGCTGTGAGAAAGACCCTGCACCAGCCTCCTGGGCCATATTTTGTGAGTTTACCCATCAGTTACTATCAGGAGCAGCATATTGTCACAGCTGAGGGCAGAACTTAGGGCTTAGTACCATGGAGAGAGTTAGTCCCTGCCTGTGAGTGCTCCAGCCTTTGGTTAGGCTGGAAGGGATGAGCTCCTGCCCACTTCTGCTCAGCTTAGTCTGGAAGCCCAGAGCTGTGTCCAGGCTACTCTGGAAGGAGACACCATGCCCAGCTGTGCCCAGCTCCCCCTGCTCCCCACTGCACCAGGGATGGACTCATCCCCTGCAGAGGAGCATGCAGGGAATTTATGTCCTTGATTTCCCCTCAGCCTGTGCATACTGAGCCACTTCAGGTTTGCCAGGGAAAAAACAACAGCAACCTAAGAATTTTGCTTTATGATTTTCACATCCTTGTTTATTTATTAAATTGTTGTGTGGCTTTTACCCTGGGGTTTTAGAGTAATTATGGTTATTCTAGAGATGTAGCTATTGCTTTTTCAGGAAAATTGTCTTAGTGATCTACTGATTTTTATTTTTTTATCATTATTATTGTTTTATTTTTTTTCATGTGGGTTAGTGTGACAAAGAAAATGTAATCCTGTCAGAAAAGCCTAACACTGTCCTAGCAGTCATAGGTGGTAATTCATTGCAACATTAATTTGCAACTTTTTCAGTGTCTTTCCTCTTTAGTGTACTTACTCCTAGACAACAGTGGATATTTTGAGAGGAATATCTGGATACAAACACCATTTATCTGGTGTGTGTAGCTGGGTATCTCCATGACAGGAGAACTACCACCCTTTCAGTCCCAGGCTGTATTGTGCTTTCCCTTGTACTCTGTTCCTACCTCCTATGTGTTTTGAAGCAGCTCCAGTCTGATTGCAAGTCACAGCTGACAAGAGATACCTTTTTCATAACCCTGAAAAATAATGAAAATCCATCATCCTCTCAATCCAAAGGCGTGACAATGTCTTCTTGCATAATATGTAAGTGCTCTTCCCATTTCTTGCTCCTCAAAAGCTTTGCACCACTGAATTGCTCAGAGATGCAAAAAAACCCCAAACATCCACAGCTTGCTTGACCCACCACTTGTGTTGTTGACTCCAGTGGCGCTCGGTCCAGTGATGGTTTCTGCCCTAGTGTGAGATAAGTGCACTTCATTTGCCTGAAACAGGCCCAGTAGTTGAAAATTATTAGCTTCTGGAAGAGCATAACTGCATTTGAAAATCTACAAAATCAAGTGATCTATTCCCTTCTTCTCTTTATTTTTTTTTCCTGGCTCATTCAGTTGCTTGGCTCTGTCAGCCTTCGCCTGCAATTCATTGCTAGTGAGAGAGACATCTGGTCCTGCCCTTTATCAATAAATGCTTTTATTTTTTTTTATATTTCAACACAGATGGAATGTAGAACGAGCATTAGGAGTTTGAAATGTTGTCAAACACTCCATACCCAGTGGCTATTGCTTAAAGAAAACCCTGTTCTATTCCTAGCTCTCATACAAGATGCTCTAGAAATTGCAAGTCACATGGCTGTGGTTTGTCTTGATTTCACCATGAGTTTTAGTAAACTTGATCTCCTTGTTGTGTCTTCTGGGGAAATAAAAATACTCTTTTATTTTATCTGCAATGTCTCTCTATTAACATATAGAAAATCTGATAATTTCATTAGTCAGTAAATGAACTTTCAATTTTTTTCTTAATTCAGTTTCATTTCATCTTCCAAGAACTTACTGCTTAGAAACCAGTTTCTCATATTCTAATGGTTCTATCCAAACTGCATTAAAATGCTGCTGTCCAAAACAAAAACCAAGCAAACAAGCAAGAAAAAGAAAAGAGATGCAAAAAAAAAAAAAAAAACAAAAGTTCAGGAAATCCCAGTGACTATTACTTTAGGTATGCATTTAGTTGTTAAAATTGATTCCAGAAAACATTTTGATTGGGAAGATGTTCAGAGATTTGACCACAAAACCAGAAATGCTGAATTAAGGAATAACCACAGATGAGCTAGATGATCTCTCCAGGAAAAAAAATGCAGAAGTCATTCCCCTTGTCCTAACCTGACCCACGCCATTCAACTTCTTCCTCGAAGCACTGAATTTTAGGATTGCCAGGTGAGCACTGCCTTTTTCCGGCAGGTTCAGTTTTGCCAGCTCCTCCTGGAGATCAGTATTGAGTGGGAGGGGACCAGGGGGAAGAGGAAGGAATAAAATTAGCATTTAATTTTGCAGGATGTGGAAAAATCAATGACAAGTGAAGCCATTCTTAGAAAAAAAGAACCTCTCTGGACACGTAAAGCACTATTATCTGATGTTTTATTACCAGCCATAGCCTGTAGTCCGTGTTCAAGCCAAACTTCCGATGGGTTTCCAGGAGCTTGGCTTGAATGAGGAATGCATAATGCTGGGCTTTGCATCCTGTGCCAGGCTGTCCAGCTCTGAACGATGAATTGCAGTCGTGTACGTGGTTTTTGCAGCCTTTTTCTCATTGCTCGCCTCAGAGTGAACTCCAACATGGAAACATGAGGCAAATAACTTTTCAGATACTGTTCTGCCTTGCTAGCAGAGTGCCTGTCTCGATGATGAAATGGGAGATAAGTCAGTTTGAGTTAGGCAGGTATTCTTTTGAGGCATGTTAACACATCTCAGGTTGGGGCAGGGGGGGTTCTACTCCTCTTGTCAAATCTTTTTCCCTTTGCCAGAGAGAAGGATTCATCTCAATGCCTGAGGGCTCTCAGCTTTCACAGATATCTCTATTGTTTGGCTGCAGAAGATAGAGTACAACTTCCCCTTTTAAGCTGGTTTGTTGTCTGTGGAGAAGAGAGTAAATGCAGCAGCTTCATAACTGTGCTCAGATATTGTTGAAAAAAAAGTCCAGCACTATATTACTGATTTTTAAAACAATTGGGTTTGCCTGATTTCATTGTCCCCTAAGTGCAGCCTAGTATCTCACTTGGTAGACCACATTTATTTCTCTTCAAGGCAAGGCCATGTAGAAAAGTAAAGCTCAGAGTTTCACTATCTTCTTACCATTCCCATGTCTGCTGTTCCTAGAGCATTTCACTGGAATAGGATGAAGTTTTGTATATGCTTTATTATGTATTGCACAACATAATGATTTAAGGTCAGATTCTGGGTATTTTTGAGCCCTTTTTCTTCCTACAACGACTGTTTCAATGTGGTCATATAGATGTTGACAAAGAGTTCTCATTGTCATTGGAAAGTAAGACAGCAGCAGCTCTCAATGTCCTATGGAAACCCTTCCTTTGAGAACAACATTCACAGAGGAATGAGACCTGTTTTCCAGCAAGAAATATTGCTTACAAGGCTTAATGTGGCCCAAAGAGTCTTCAGGAACATAGGTTGATGTCTGTGTTTTCAAAGTATTATTTACTCCTTCAGGTCACTTCTTCCCCTGCACGCACAGTTTATCAGATTTGGGAAGAGGTCCTGCAGCAGCTTCATTGCTGCCTGTTTGTCTGTGCTGATGAACAGCAGGCCAATTGTAGCAAGAGATACACTCTGGCATTCAGAAAGGAGCAATTTTCAGCTTGCTCAGATGCCCATATTGCTACCTGGAATCTCTGCAGGAGCTGGAGACTATTGGGCTGATTCTGTGCCTCTTGGCTCAGTCTGCCCTCACCTCCTCATCAGGGGATGCTTAGACTTCTTTACTTTGCTGGCCTTCAGAGGATTTGAAGGTCTCTGAGCACCCCTTGCCTCTCCATTTCTTCTCAAGTGGGGAAAGGCAGTGGAGAGGATTGCTGCTGACTTCAGCCACTCAGGCCTCTGATTTTCCTGTTTGGTTTGGAGTCACATATATAGAGTGCATTTGGAGTTAAGAGATGCCAGGTCTCTGGGTAAAATTAACATTGTAGAGCAGAAAAAGGTATGTATTTAGGCAAGGCTTTCATATAAGATGCAAATTCAGGATTACTTAACAGAGGAAAATAATCATTTAAATTAATGTTATATTTAAAAAGTGGAGCATCATTTGTGTTAACAGGAATGAAGGTTTTACTTTTAAGCTCAGCAAAGCCCTAAATCTCAGAAAATGCAAAAATGCTGATGATGATCTCTGGATGTTAACCTGGAAGGCTTCATGGAAACTTAAAAATAAATCAACTTCCCTCGTCTTTCCCAAAACTTTTTAGGGAAAAAAAAAAAAAAGGTGTAAATATTTAACAGCAAATAATCACATTGCCAAGAACAGCAAACAAAGCCTTTTTATTCAATTCTATAATATGCTGTAAATAATGAAAACCCTCATAGATCTAGCTGGATTTTTTTTATTAGTGAAGAAACTTAGCATGTTGCACTTTAAAAATCCGTCAACAGAGCTAAAGCTCCTTTTCCAGTCTCTTACCACTTCACGACATATTTTTCTCTGTCCCTGAAATATGCAGTTTGGCCTGCTTATGTTTGTTTAAAAAGCTGGTAGCCTTCAGCCTGCTCTGATCCATTCATGTTTCAAGCAGGAAGCCTCTCCTGCCCTTTTCTACCTTGTCATTTAAGAACCACCCTGCTTTGCTCTCTCTTATCACCATCCTTTCAATATCCACAAAAAAGGATATTGAAAGGATCTGATTTCTTCCCTGCTTCTCTGGTGGATGAAGTTCCTACAAATACCTGCAAAACATTACTTTGTTTTCTTCCTTCTTTGATATGTACAAGAAACCAATTGAACTTGGTGAGAACCACCTAGAATTTAGATCTGAAGTGCTTAATGATTTTATATTTTTATTATCCAGATAGTGATTCAAATTTGAAAGTCCCTGAAAGCATGACCAGCCTTTCTGGTCTATGTTCATTGACCCAGCAGACTGGAATTAGCAGTCCTGACTGTGTTTTTCTAGGTCTTCTGGGGATCTGTTGCTATATAGTAGTATAGTATAGTAGTTTTTCTTGCATTTTTGTAGTGGATGTTCTAGTAGGTTCTCTCAGCTCTTTTTTTTAAACAGTCTTGTAGACAAGTTGTGAGTCAAATACAATACTATCATGTTGTTTTCTTTTTTCCCACAACCACAAGTTGCCCTACTTACCCAATGCAAATCACTGTGGATCTACATAACATGCCTTTCTCAAGGGCATCTGTTAATTCCATGTGACAAGCTAGGGAGTTTCAGCCAGGAATACTGAGCACTGAAAGAAGACTCGGTTAGGCTCAGTAGGACTTAAATTTTAAGCAATCCACCCAAATTAGAGCCTTGACAGACCTTGTGTGTGAGCAGTTTCTTCTTTAGGTGAGACTTTGATCATTAACAGCATTCCCCTTTACAGTAAATACATACAGCACCAAGGTAGGTGATGCTGCAGGAAGACACAGAGGCTTCAGTAGATTGCAACCTTTTCTCTAAGCACTTGACTCTTTATACAACAAAACTGATGGTTAAACTCAATGAAAACGAGTGGTTTAGAATCAGCTCAAATATTCAGGTTCCAGAAAGACTGGTTGTTATAAATAAATTAAGGACTGAATCCAAAGCTCGTTGAGTCGATGGGCAGGCTCCCTTTGATTTCAAAGCGCTCTGTATCTGTGATCCAAACGCACCGCGAACAAATAAAGACAAAGAATTTATGTTGATTGGACATATTCAGTGTGACAAGAGCTTAAGTCTGATTCTCCTCTTTGCTTATGAAACACAACTGTGTGCTTCTCCCCGGGGTTGCTGGAAGAGAAGTATTTTGGTAGCTGCATGCTAGGACTCACAATTAGTGCAAGCGCTGGCTCCTAGAGCTAAGAATCACAGTGCTCCATGAAATGGAGAGAAAGTTATGGAAAGGGAGAGAAAGTTATGGCTGATAACAATGCATTGTGGGGTTATCCTGATTTGCCTTCAGGGCTTTAAAGGTGTTAATTTATCCTCCTATTCTTATTTTTTAAAATTCTTTTTAAAAATGTCATCTTGATCTGTTACAATGGTAAGTTTAATGGCATCAAAACACCTGCAGTTAAATTGTGGGCTTTAGAGAGAGGAGGTTCTCTGCTGGCTGAATGCCCTCTGTTCTCATCCCTTGTGCTGGCTGGAATATTCTGTGGCATCAAGCTCTGGGTCTGCCTGTCCTCACACCTCTGGCACTGTGTAGGTTCTTCTTTCTGTGTGTAAAACCTTGTTTAGAAAAGCAGGTTTATTTTCTTAGTCAAGGAGCTCAAGGCACTCCAAGGGATGGATATGTTGAAAGTAGCACAACAGTAGCATCAAGATCACTTGTGTCTCAGACTGATTCTGGTTTACTACTGAGGTTGATCCTGAATAGAGAAGCACAAATCACTTTTCCTTATGGTATAATTAACTTACCTGAAGTAGAACTCTGATACAGATTTATTTTTTTAATATCAAATGCATACATTTCATTTTATTCTAAAATAGTTTACTCTTCTGAGTCTTCTGAACAAATCAAATGCTTGATTTCTCTTTCTGAAATTCTTGATCATGTTAGCTTTGAAGCAGCCTTCAGTCCCATTTCTAAAGTGAAGCTGGTTGGTTTGTCTCAAAGTGACTTCCCTTCATGCAACCTTGATACCTTTTACTTGCTTTTAGTTCTGTTCTAGATTTACTTTTGCAACTGCAAAAGGTGTGATCATTCGAACAAGGTGTACTGAGGTGTACACCTCTACATTTTTAGTGACTGTATTTCAAATTTTTTTTATAGACCTCAAATTTTCAAAGTAACTTCAATTAATCTTTGTTCTGGTTTATTTAGGCTCCCCGTGCAAAGAGTAGAATAATGGGAAAAGTGACAGCAGAATGTATGTAGGGGTTAGTATAAACCACAATCCTTTTCATACTGAACATTAGCTTGCTGAAATGCCTCCACTCTTGGCAGAAGACAAGCTTCGTAACCTAAGAGGATGTGATTTGAGTGGAGTTTTCATGCCCCATGTGCTCATTGTGTTCTTGCCACTGATGCAAACATTATCTATAATTACATTTTCAAGAGACTGAAAATTGCAGTCTTTGTGGAACAAAAATGCAGCTGAAGAATGGAATGTATATCCTCTCCACCCTCATTATAAGGCTTATAAAAATCAAACTATAAGGCCCAGTACCGTGGCTTTCAGATACAGGAAACCAGAACAGTTAGCCTGCAGTAGAGCATTTTCACTGAAAATTAAGGCCTTTTGATAATCAAGCTAGTGCTGTTATTTCTACTAGCATGCCATTGAAACTAGTCAAACTAAAATTTGTAATTCAGATCAGTATAAATAAAGTTGGAGTAATTACTCTGTTTGCTTATTTACAATATTTTCATGAGTTTGAGATTTAATTCACAACTGGTGGCAGCATTAAAAGATTTATTAGACAGATCATAACATGGGTGTTGAAACATCCTACTACACCATGCTGTGGAGCAGCCACGTTTTTCAGGAGGAAAACAACAATACTGAAAATGCTGTTTTCATGATGTTCTCGTGGACACCGAGGAGTTTTAGTGCTGCTGTTCAAACTGCACATCTCAATGAAACATCTTTTCCCTACATCAGTGTTACCATCTTTATTCCAGTGGCTGAAGAACCAGAAGTAGAAAGGTGATTACATATCCTTGATTTTCTTTGTAAAAACTTAAATGAAAGTTTCCAGGTGAAGACAGCTAATCCTGATCTCCTGTAGTATGCTTTTTAGAGTAGAAATTAATGAGATGACAGTGCATCAATCACCTGTGTTCATAACATCCAGGCCTTCATTTTCCTCTTATGAACTTCAGTTCTGAGTAGGGTTTTCTCTCCAGTAAGTGGGACATTTGAATGTTCTCTTGAAAGTGGAGTTTCTCTCTGGTACCAGGGAGATAAATGCTTTTGAATAGACAGGCACATGCTGTTATTGGTTCTGTTATTTACTGCATTGAGGAGTGTGCATAGAGGTGTTGAAAGATCACATAAATGCTAATAAATAGATAAATAAGGGATGGTCCTGCATGCCTGTAAATCCATGAGAATAGATGCAGGAATGTAGGAATCTATTGTTAGAAGCATAAATAGTCTGAACTAAAATTAATGTGTATTTACTTCTTTTCTTTCAAGCTGATTATTTTTTATTATTCTAAAGGAAGTAATAATTTGGTTGCCCTTCCCAGGTTCAGAGTTATTGTTAAAATCAATTGTAAAAATAATTTAGATTAAATAGTCTACGTCTTATAAGTTATCTGTTTATGACCATCTAAATGTATGTGGAAAGTGCTCTGGGCAACATCATATTGGAGTCAGGTGACAATGAGGGCAGCTAGAGCCACATGCTTTATGCAGTTGCTGCCCAAGTTGGTAATTCTGCCTCCAAGTTCTGCTCTCTGATTATGCCCAGGAACACTGTGGTGATTGAGTGCTGGAGTTCCCAGGACAGCATCTATTCTTAGTGGTCCAGCAAAACTTATTAAGAAAAGTAATTAGAACAAAGCTCAAGTACATTAGCCTCTTTAATGCTCCTGAATTCTCAGAGCTGTCTTCAACATTGGCAGAGGCTGTTTCCAGTAGAGAAGCTGAAGCAACTTTCTTTGCTGAAGTTAAACCCACTTTGGCATTGTGGTGGGAATTTCTTCTTACATAATAATATCAAGACCCAGACAGATCAAAGGGCACTGGTATTCCAATTAGTGAAAATTACCCACTTAGCTTTTATTTTTATGATGGATTTCTGTCAAGATGCAAAGTTCTGTGTTTCTGCTTGCTTCTTGCGTGGTGTTCTTCTACACCATGTCACATCACACTTTTTCTGTCATCTCCTGAGGCCCAAGAACTATGATGTGTTTCTATAACTATCAATTTCCCTTTAAAGAATCATTTTTTCTCTTTTTCTTCTTTATCATAAGTCTGCCATCTTAACTCTGGCAGGCTGGAAATATGTTTTCCTTCTCTGCTTGCAACACACCCAACATTCCATTTGCTCAACAAATCATCTCCACCATCCTCCTGAATATTTATTTCTCCATTGGAATCCAAAATGCAGTTTCAAGCCTGTTCAGTCTTGTCTGAGGAATCAAAACTATGTCTCCTTGGGCTTTCAGGAAGTCTTTGGGGAGATCTCTTTGATATTTAAACTACTTAAGAAATGTGAGTGGCCGTATTCCTGAGATGAGAACCTTCACTAAAGACCTTGAGTCCAGGGAGACACGTGTTCTATGAGAAGAGCTACAAGAAAAGATGCTCTTCATTTTTTCCTATTATCCACCTATATTCACTCATCTTGGGTGCTTATCCCCCTCTCCAGGCATTCCCCTCCCTGCTAATTCTGGTAGAGTTGGACAAGAGTTAACAAAGTGTCCTTTGAGCTCTAGGATGTCCCATTAGGCAGGAAAACAGGTTTCTAGGTTTTACAAGTCCAGACTACCTACATTCACTTACTGAACAAGCAGTCTATTTATAAAAGGGCCTACAAGCTATTTTTTCTTCCCTTATGCCAATTAGTGACAATTTTTAGGTCTTCTCTTCTGCCACGCTCAGAATTTTTTTTGTCTTTGTTCTTCAGCTGCCTTCGAGAGGTCTTTTGATGATTTCTGTACTATTGCTTTGTAGGCCAGACAGTCACGTCAAGTGTCACTCCTGACAACGTGCAGTCTGTATAGTAAATTTAATAGAATAAAACTCATTTGTTCTTTATCTCAAAAATAAAATCTTCTTCCAGTAGAAGCTGCAAAGTTGCAAGGATTCCACAGCAGCTTGAGCTTCTGGGGACACCTGAAGGACAGTTGGGAAGATTCATCACTGTGGCCACACCAAAACTCTGCTACTTGGTTTTTCTGCTTAGCAATTCTTAGACCTATGGGGGAGTGGAACATGATTTTCAGTAAATTGGCTTGTGCTTGCATTGAATCAAGCCTGTCCCATTTCAGATATTTGTATCGTAAATTTCCAATGGCACTGAAAATATGTTTGCTAATTTTAAAAGATTCTCAGGACTTTCCCAAGGATGGAGAGGAATTATGTCCCATAACTCTTGAGGAAGGCTGACTTTTGCCTGGCACTGCAGACAGGATTGATGTTAGTTTCACAACCAACTTTTTAATAAAATACAGTGTTTGAATATAAATTTTCAGTCGGAAAGGAATCTGCAACTACCTGCCTTAAAGTTTGTGTTTCCCCACACTGAGGAGCTGAACGCTGATCCTCAGGCTGTTCCGTTCTGTGATGCTAATAGCACTAATACAGTATCATTGTGTTTGAGGCTTCAAAGATAGCATACAAGCTTTTTCTTATGATTCCCTGATCTTTGCATTTATACCCAGCTGTTTGTTATTCAGTTCAGCCATCAGCATCTAAGTCTCAATGGACCATGTAATATGCAGCTGTAGCCAGATGTAATGCTTCCTATTCCTAAATGTTTCTGTTAGAAGCTAAGAGTGGCAGGCTAAAGACGACTGATAACACTGTTGCTTGCATTAATTTAAACTCTAGAGCTACAGTGATTCTGTTTGGCAAATTTATTCCATGGCCAACAAGCAGAGCAGTATTTCCAATCTCCATCATTGCTAGTAGTGTTGACATTAAATACATTGAGTATGTCTGCACTGATACAGAATGTACTTATGGTGCTAATTCAAATAGGAGAGGGATGTCCAATTTGCATAAACAAATATATTTTCAGATACAGTTCTATTTAAGAGAGATAAAGACAGGAAAAAGCTTGTTCTAAACAATGACATGCAATAATTTGGAACAGTTCAGCAAATCTTCGCCCTCTTTAACTTTTTGTTCTCTATGGGTAGCCAGGAAACTCTTACAATACCTTGCTCATGCCACAAGCAGATCTTGCTCTGCTCATCTTTCCTAGGTGGTGGCACAGAAAGGAATTGCAGTGTTTTGAGTTTTCTGCCACAGATCACACTGAAGCATTTGACAAATCACTTCAGCAGGTGACTAGGATTGCACACATACTCAGAGAGTCTTGTTTAAGCCCTTCACTAGAAGAAAAGTTGAGAAAGTTGTTCAGCCTGGAGAAGGGAAGGCTTTTTGGGAGCCTTCTAGCACCTTCCAGTACCAAAAGGGGCTACAAGAGAGGTGGACTACGAGGGATAATGGCTTTAAACTGAGCGAGCACAGGCTTAGATTTGATGTTGGAAAGAAATTTTTTACTGACAGGGTATTGAGGCACTGTAACAAGCTTCCCAGAGAAGGTGTGGATGTCCCGTCCCTGGAAAGTTTCAAGCCCAGAGTGTATGGGGCTCTGACCAACCTGCTCCCTGTCCTATGGAAAGAAATTGTCCCTGTCCCGTGGCAGTGAGGTTGGACTTGATGATCTTCAAGTTCCTTTCACACTAAAACAATTCTGTGATTTTCCAATAGGTGGTTAGAGACTTCTGAGAAACTTTGGACAAGAGAATTCTTCACAACTGCAAAATTCCTTGTCAGTAGGGACTTAACATACTTCAAAATTTTTATAGAAGTTATCTTTTATCTAGGGATTTTCATTCTTCATTGGCAGTGTAACTTCATAACACACACTTTAGATTCTGTTTGGTCATTTCATATTTTAACTCAGTGCAAGAATAAAATAAAAATTAGATGTATAGTGTTTCTTCCCATATTTCTTCCCTGCCCCTAAACCCAGCTCCTCATATATGTGTGTGTGTGTATATATATATATATATATATATATATATAATTATTTTGCACAGGATTGTTGAGGTGATGGGCAGTGCTGTCACCTCCTCCTGTGCTCTGTGCATCCCTGGGGTGGTTGGTGCTGCACAGTCAGATACAGCCCCAGTGCTGGGCATTGCAGGCTCAGGTTGGATTCCAGTGTGAACAGCATTACACAGAGGATTTGATGTGATTGTAATGAATTGCATAGGGGAAGTGCTTGTTTGAAATCAACTCCATTAACTCAGAGCACAAACCATTGCAAAGTCAACAGTTTTTCTAAGTGGCCACCGCCAGCCATCTCTTTTGAAAACACTAATGGGCTGTTTAATTAGGTGATGAAAATTGTTTACAGTTGGTGATCCCAAGTTTTGTCATTTTAATAATGGTTAAATTCAATCTCTTCTTTGATTCTTGGCAACTCTCTCATTATTTCATAACCTGCTTATGTCTAGTTTAATTCATTTGCCTGTATTAAAACCGACCCTCTTGTGCAGTAGTGGTGTTTGCTTAGCTGCACTGTGTCATTGCAATACATGAGGAACAACTAATATTCAGCAGTGGATGTTAAACAAGTACAGCCCTGGAAGAGAATGTTTACATTAGTGGAAGATGTATTCCTTTGATTATATATGAGACCTAAAGATAATCCATCCAGTAGCATGTGCATTGCAACTGTTCCTGTGTATCTCTTACTTCTGGGGTGTGCTAGCTCCTCTTCTCTCTCTCCAAGCTTAATAATACCTGTCACATTGCAAATCTAAGAAGGAGCAACTTAGAGAATGTGGTTTAACTCACTTGCTCCTTCCCCACTGCCCCAGTGGAATGGGGGAGAGAATGGGGAGCTGGAAGTAAAATTCATCAGTTGAGATAGTTTAACCGGGCAAAAAAAAATACAATAATAAAAGAATATAGAAAGCAAGTGATGCACAATGGAATTTCTCACCACCACCTGACTGAGGCCCAGCCAGTTCCTGAACGGCAGCCCCCAACCAGCTTTGCCCCCAGTTTATACACTGAGCACGGCACCATGCAGTGTGGAATATCCCCTTGGATATTTGGGGTAGGCTGTCCCTGTCCCCTCCCAGTTCCCTATGCACCCAGCCACACAGGGGAGGTGTGAGAAACTGAAAAGTCTTTGTGAGTTGGTGTAAACCCTGCTTAGCTACAACCAGAACAGCAGTGAGTTATCCATATTATTCTCATCCTAAATCAAAAACACAGCACTCTACCAGCTACTGGGAGGAAAATTAAACCTATCTGAGTGAAACCAGGACCTTATGTGCTTGATTTGGTCTTCAGTGGTTGCTTTGGAGCAACCAAGAGCAGGAGTTTTCTTTTTCTCCTAATTTTCTGATGTTTGTCTTTACTTGGTGAAGGTAGACTGGGTAATTGGAAACTATTAATATTTTGCATTTTGATGACCATAGGATGCCTATGGGCTCCTTTTCCTCTTCACCCTATCTAAGCATACTACAAAGACCCATAAGTCCCTGTCTTAGCAAGCATGCAGTCTAAACAACAATACAAAAAAATTGTTGGAATGTGAACATTTTTATGTAGAGCACACCTGAATGACAGGAGATGCATCCTGACTCATTGGATGGCACTGGCAGAGGCCAGGATAGTTGGTTCTAGCCTCTTGGTTCTTTGCCATCTCAATGGACTTGGATTTTGGTTTGATTTTTGACAGCATTATATGCCTCGTATTTTGCCAAGCAGCTCAAGCAGAGGCAGATAAGCGCACTAGCAGATGCTGGGGGAGGGAACATCTTTTCAGTTTGGGTTTTCTTCCCTATCTGTTTCCAAATTACATCCTGTTTGGGTCTTGGATTCAGAAGGAATAGGAGCCTTTCAGTTGAGTTTTGGATGCCACTAAGATAGAGCCCCACAGAGTGGGTTTTTTTGAGGAGCTGGAGACTGGTCTGTTCAGAAACCACATTGTGGTTGATGCTGTGATATGGAATCCTACAGCATTTCTAAACCTCCTTGCACCTCCTGTTTTTCTGTTGCAGATGTAAAGGATTCATGAATATAGGCATGCAATATGCTGCATGGGTAATTAAAGCATTCTTGTGTAGTTTTTCCTTGCAAAGTGGTACAGACAGTTACAGCCATATGTGACTGCACTTAGATAAAGGTTGTGCTTTCTGGAGCTCAGAAACCATGTGGGAGACCCAATCCCATCTTCAGAAGGCACTTCATGGTTTCTGAGTCCCAGGATAGCTGCAAGGACATCACTAAGATGTTTTCAAAGAAGTCCTTTTGCAGTTCAGCTGCTCAAGAGTTCTTTAGCCCTAAAAGATCACAGAGAAAGACAAAGCCTTGGGTACAGCTTTAGAGCAGGTGTTGCCACAGCAGCTGCACATGAGTGACCAGGCAAGTGCATGCAAACCAGAGTGGTAAGAAGGATGTGCACAACAGGGTAGGCATTGACAGCATGACAATACTCACTTCAGTTGTTTTCCACTACCATCATGTGTACTCAGCTTTCTGAAATCAGGGTAAATAGGCAAGCTGAGGATTGTTGTATTCCTGTGTTTCTGACATTACTGGACTTCTGGAAACTACTGTGATGCTGTTGCAGTATGACAGGTGGTCTATTATATAAATAAGAATGACTAAAGAAGAAATTGTTTATGTTCAAGGTGTAGAACTACATGAATGATTCAAAGGAAATGCAATTTCTCCCATTTTCCGACTGTTGTGTTCTTGGAAAGTTCTTTAAATATGCATGGAAAATGCAAGCAAAATAGGGTTTTTTTAAATTTCTAATTGTGTGTGCTGTTTTCTCTCTAGGGAGCAAACAGATGAACCAAAATAAATAAAGTTTATTCTACAGCTTTAGTGATAAAGATACTTGACCTGAATAATAGTGAGAAATAATGAATGCAAATGTTTGCAAGAAGCTGTCACATATCTTTATTATGTAATCAATACCAAAGAGTTGTGACTGTGTTCACATAGTAGTGATACACCTTTAAAATATTATGGTTCATCATAAATACAATTTTAAGAGTACCATTCAAACCCCCTACTTATAAGGGATGTTTTTAATAGCTTCTTCTCCTTACCTTTGCATCTTAGTTACACACTCAAGGGAATGTCTGTCCCTCCTTTGAAACTTCATGTGGCAAACTTCATGAGAGAGCAGGTTTTTGGGCTTTTGGGATCAAAGTTTTATGAGCTTGGCTATTTTCAAAGCTAGAAAGCAAAGGGTTAAAAGGAGTCTTTGTATTTCTCTATTCCCAAACCACCATTTAAATTGAAACATAATTTTATGAACATTACATCTGAATGCCATTTCTTTTTACAGAATCCCTTACCTCTGGGACACTGGCTTGGATCAGGATTTTTTTTTCTTGCAACAGCTGTTCAGTGCATGAAATAAGCCAGTGGATGTGGTCCAGTTTATAGTGGGAAAGTGTCCATCTCCAAACCACCATCTCAATTGGCACTGAGTATCATCCTTGTCTCAGCAAAACAGCCAGAAATTGAATGAGCATGAATAATGAACCCTTTGCAATTGTCCAGGTCAGGTTGACAGCAATTTTGCCTCTGTCTATTGATAAACTTGGCAAAGGTTCTGCATTTCCAGGCACACAGAGGCCTTTCTTAATGGTTAATCCTCCAAAATAAAATGCACCAAGTTTGAAGTTGCTGCTGTTCCTAGTGCTGATGAATACATTGATGGAGCCTTCAGAACATTTTAATACGGGGAAAAACTTCTTACCCTAAACAGTTTTCATTTTAAAATCACAACCACAGGAACAGTAAAAGGTGGCTTCGTGTTGCAGTAATTCAGAGGATGAGATTTAAATAGTATAGACTGTCACATGACCTAAATTTTCAAATTTGGGTGTCTAAAGTTAGACACTGAAAATCAGGACAATTATTTTAGTCTTGCTACCCATTTTTGCAAGCACAGAAATACGTTGTTAAATCTCATATTCATTTTCTAGTGATGGTTTAGTTTTAACTCAGTGCTTTTTCTCTGAGGAGCCCTGAACAGTTTTATGAAGTGTGTCAATGTCTTGGTAAAGAAAATTTGATATTGAATCCCAGAAAAGTTGAATCTGTGCTCTCATCTTAATATAAAACTGTCCTTTCTACCCAGCCTGGAGCCTTTGGAGGTATTTGCAAGGAGGATTATCTTTCTTGGCATCCTCCATAATCACTGGAGAATGAGAGGCTCCAGTGCTGAAATGTCTTATTGGAGCCCTGAATTCCATCTGAGGAGCTTTTTGTCTGGTGTCTGTAGAGGGAACCCAGATCTGGATTCCTATCCATAAAAGTATCTTTGTGAGTACCTTCTTTTGTGGGTTTAATGCAGTATAAGAAGACAACAACTCTTCCATGGTTGCTACATAAGGGGCATTTGTCCCTTCAGGTCTGACTTTTTCTTATCCTAGAGACATCCATTTATAAAAATACCTGAGCAGGGCTGATAAATCTTGGATTTGTCAAATATTTACTCAGGCCTTTCCCTTTGAAGGGCCTGGTGGGACACTCGTGTGTTGCAGAGAAATGAGATCAGATTTTTGTGTCAGGTTTGTCTTTATGTAATCCATCTCGATTGAGTCAAGTTAGGTGAAGAATGTGGTGTTAATTGACTGGTCCCTTTTGATCCATTTGTCCAGGCTGAGCCCTAGAGCCAACTAGAAAGCAGAAGGCTCAGGAAAAGCAAAAGGAGCATCCCAAATGCAGGCTTGTCTCAGAAGCTCTTTGCCAAATGCTGAAAGTGAGGGTAGAGACTTAGGGTTTATGTGGTTTGGGAACTTCTGGTGAAAATATTCACATTACAGAATATCTGTTTTATCCAGATGGTTTTGTAGAAGTCCACCACCTTTCTGTCAAGGAACAGCTCTTTGCTCAGGAGTGGAAGCAGGTGAAAAAGAGATGGATCTAGGTGAGCTAGCAAGCTACCAAGTGGGCCATGAATGAGAAACTTAAACCTTGGTATCTCCATGTCAGCCAAGTCACCTGCTGGCCAAATTATTTGGTGATTTCCTGTGCAGCACTGGAAAGAGTAGGGCCTTTCCATCCCTCTGTCTCAAAGCCAATGAGCTCAGGACTCACAAGGACAGTGCAAGACAAATCTTCAATCTTCCCTGGCCTGTAGAGATCGTATGTCTCTTTTCATCACTGCCCCCTTTCCCAAGACTTTGTCTTAGAACATCAAATTCATCATACCTTTTCTAAATATAAAGTACAATTGTTCCATTAAAGGAAAGCTATACATCCAGTTCTGCATTTCTTCCTTTTATTCAATAGATTTGTTTCTCATTTCAGACTCATTTGAAACCTGAGACTGTGCAAGATCTTTAGAGAAAAGACCATTTCCTTGTAGTGTGTTTATACAAAACCTAATTCTGGGGACCCTGATCCATGAAAGGTCTGAATAGCTTCTACAAGACAAATAATAATTTGGGAAATATAGGCTTAACCTTTGCAAAACCAAATGCATTTTCTGGTTGTTGTAGGGTGAAAGGGGGAAAAAAAAGAAGTGTGCATAAAGAAAATGGCATCTGGTAGGCTGCAGGAGAATGGACCAGTTGTTAGGAATTAGTGCTAACAGGCCTCTAAGTTTCTTTCCTCAAAACTGCTGCAGTCAAAAAAAAAACCAAAAAAAACCACTTCACATTTGTGCTTAATTTCACCTCTGTTTATTCTCCTCTCCTGTTCCCTGAAGAATGTAGATGAGGTTTAAGTTAGTCTTAATAGTAATAGGTTTGGAATCTAGCACACTTTCACAAAATTAACTTTGCTTCTGTTGATCTGGGAATTAAAATGCTTCATTAATTTAGCAAGTCCTGGTTTGACAGCCAAATAATGCATTTTGTGAGTTGTACTTTTAAGTCTAAAATTCTTATCTGCAGCCCTCCATGGATGTCTCTGACATTCAGGGCAGCTTGCAGATCTGCATGGCCTGAAAAGAAGAAAAATGTGCCTGAATACATTTGTACAAGTGCTCTAATACAGTTTATATGAACATGTTGTGTCCAAGCATGTATTTAAACACAACATGAGTAGGTGACTATTAAGAAACCTGTTTCTTCCCTTCTTCACAACATACACTTGGGTTTTTTTCCCTTTTTCCTTTGTTGTTTTTTTTCTTTCCTCACTTACCAATGCAACTCTACACAAGCATCAATGTTTTTGCTAAAGGGAAAGAGGCTGGGAAGCATGATGGATTTCTGTGCTGTACATTGGGGCTAGGGGAAGGGAGCAAAAAACCCCAAACATGTCTGTATTGGAGGAAGAGATTTGTTATCTCTCTTCTTCACACCAGACACCATGTGGTACTGACTCCTTGGAAACTGAGGAGATGCTGATATTACCAAGTTCTCAGCTATACAGCTCTATAACAGTGTTCTCATGTTTCCTGTTCCAGTCATTCTGCAAATGCTCCTTATCCTGTAGATGTTTTCCTTAGAAACATACATAAGCTACATGAACCATGCTTTGATCATGTATCAGGCTTGCAGACTGTGCTATTGCACAATGCATACCTGCAGAGGACTTGTGTGGTGCCTTCAGAGTTTTCCCCGACATAGAAAATTACTCTCTTCTTCACATCTCTTATAAACATTTCCCCAAATCACTTTTATTTGATTGTGGCTTGTCTCAAGGCTCACTCTAGTCTGGGCTGTAAGGCTGTGCATGCAACCCAAGCAAATGTCTACAGAACATAACCATGAAAAGACTTCAGGATTCTCAAGGCTCTGTAAAACTAACTGCAAAGCACTAAAATTTGAAACAAGTTGAAACAGTTTTGTTTTATTGGTGTCTAAAAATGCTTATTCCCTTTAAGTGTCACCTCAGAGTGGTGCAGACCAGCAGTTCCACTAGGACATAATATGAAAGCAGGTACAGGTTCCCCAGCATGAGGCATCACTGGATTCCAGATTATAAAAGTAGAGAAGTTTATCCAGAGCAGTAATCCTGCTGAATGACCACCCATCACAGAGTTATCAAGGTGGTAGATTCAGCTTAATTTGAACTTTGTTACTTTGCAGCTCTGTGATTTACACCTCAGAATCACAGAATATGCTGAGCAGGAAGGGACCCTTAAGAACATTGAGTCCAGCTCCTGTTACTGTACAGGACACCCCAGGAGTCACACTGTGTCCCTGAGGGCATTGTCCAAACACTCCCTGAACTCTGTCAGGCTCTGTGCTGTGACCATTGTCCTGGGGAGCCTGTTCAGTGCTCAGCCACCCTCTGGATGAAGAACCTTTTCCTCATATCCAACCTAAGCTTCCCCTGACACCCCTTCAGGCTATTGCCTTAGGGATGTCACTGGTGACTTCCGAGAAGAGATCACTGCTGGTGTGTACAAAAATGTCATGCAATGACAATCAACTGTAATTTTCTATTTGTGACCCTGCTGCAAAAGCAGGAATTCTTACCTGTGCTAGATGGGTAAAATTCTTGGAATTTCTTTTCTCTGCTCCAATTACCATAGGTCAAGATGAGTCTGTAGATTCTGTAGCCCAGGATAATTGTGTTTTGCTTGTGAAAGTCTGGTGAGTATGTTTTCATGACATAGCGGTGTGGCACTGTTTTCCTCCTATGCACTGCTTTATAACCTCAGTTATTTCAGAGGTAGCTCCTCTTTACTGTGGTTCATGGCAATACTTAATATTTCTGTCTGTGTTTTGGGAGGGGTGAGGGAAGAGTTAATTTTGCTCTTCTGTTGTCTAGGAAACAGTGTTTGTACTTACTTCCCTTTCGAAAATAGATAGTGAATTCCACATTCAGGGAGCAATGAATAAGATAAAAAGCCACAAGATTAGAAGCTTGAATTAGACACTGTTTGAGAGAGCAAAGATAAGTTTGTGTGTGCACTGAAAACTTTTCAGTTGCACTGGAGTGGAGTGGGGAGAAGATCTGCTTTTAAAGAAGCTGCTCAGGGCTTTTAGGCTCTGATGGTGCTGATTCAGCAAAGCGTTTAACTAAGTGCTTAATTTTAAAGATGTAGGGCCCCACTGAGTCCGGGGCTGGGGATGTGGTCCGGTTTGTGCATTAAGCACTTTGCCTCCCACCACTTGGAGAATTCAACCCTGTGCACATCGTGCTGAAAATTAAGAGAACGAGAGACACCAGCAATTGCGATCTGGGCTCCTGTGCTGAAAACAAGCCATCCATCCAATTTAGGGCTGTAAATACTAAAATTGGAGATGGGGTTAATGACTCAGAACAACAGAACAGGGAACAGGATTTAAAAAAAAATAACAAAAAGCCTTGACGGTTGTCACAATGGTCAGCAAATGACAAGTGCATTTCAGTGCAAGTTTAAGACGATTATACTTGGAAGATGGAACTAAAATATAAAGCGAGGGCTGTATGCAATGCTGCACGTTCAACTGGAAATGTAGGTTATGTACTTGGTATTAATTCATGTCCCAGTGAACAGGAAAAAAAAAATCTTTCTTCGATTCAGATGGGACTCGAGCTGTAGATTTTTCTGACTAAGAAGCTCTGGATAATTCTTTTCTTATGTATTATTAATAGTTCTATTACATTAAATCTTAGGTGTTCAGAATGATCCACAGAGGTGTTTTTCCCCCCCATTCTCAATCCATTGTTCCCAGCTGAAGTCTAGGGTGCACCTGGGTGGGTGAATCTGGGCTTGGAAAACTGGCACACAGATGCATATAAAGAGAGACACAATTTTCAGGACTAATTTTTTACAAGCAGCTCAGCAGATGTGTTTTCAGGAGGGATTTTAGTGCAGTCAAGGAGGTGCTGCCCTCCAAAAGGAGCTGCTTGAAGAATTGCAGAGTCCTGGGGAAGAACTACTAAAACAAATGAGCAGGAAGGGGGAGAGAGTGATGAAAAAGGAACATGTTGGGAGTAGTGAAGCAGAAGGATCCTGGCAGGGAGTGAAGAACAGGTTTTCTGGATGTATTTAAAGGTGTAAAAAAGGGCAGCCTCAGAGACAGTAAATGCAGATAGTAAATCTCCTCCCAGGGTTTGTGATGACTACGTTGTGATTTAAATAATCCCAACAAAATATAAAACCACTTAAAACCAATTCAGGACAAAAAAAAGAAGTCACATGGAAAATCCTCCCATCTCTTGTCTTAGTGATCACAAGCAGTCCCTTGTGAATGTGGTCAACATTGCTATACAAATATGCATGCCATGCTTCTGAGTAGCAAATTCCAGCCCACTTTGAGGGGAGCTTTGCAAGAGGTTTTGGAAATAAATACAAATGCAAAACCTAAAAAACAAGAAGGAATATGGAAAACGCTCAGGAGGATTTGTGATGACTTTGCAGACTGGAAGTTGGAGGCAAACTCCTAGGTTGGGAGATGTTTCCGAAATGGCAGTCAATTAAAATAATATGTGATAGAGGGTTGACAGTTTGGGTGTTTTCAAATGATCCAGCTGTAGCTTGGAGTGCAGTGGGTAAGGTGCAGTGCTTAGTTGGATGTTCTGTGGCAGTCGTTAGTCACCTTTTCTCTCCCCATAGAGCAGAGAGAGCCCTAATGACAGAGAGCCCTAATGATGCCTTCAGGGATGCTTGAGGAGTAGCACAGCTCCTACAGCAAGGTGCAGCCTGGTTCCCTCAGTCTGAGTTTCAGTGGTGTGTGAGCCAGGACATGCCTGGAAGGGGTTGTCAGCCCCCCCCCATCACTCCAGACCTGTTAGACAATTAGCAGCTGCTTCCTGCACATGGCCAGGAGTGGAAAGGGAGCTCCGACTCCACTGCCTCACACAGGGCTGGAAGTCATTTGACCTTTACTGTAAAGAGGTGAGAAATGTGAGTTACTGCTCAGCAGTAACACTTCACCATAAAGGGTTACCTGGCAAGGCCTCTGTGAGAGGCACTTGTGTCTTCTGATGAGCTTTGCCAGTGCTGCTCTTGCCTCATCCCTCTGACATCAACTTTCCTGAGCTGCTGCAGCCTTATGTAACTGCCCCAGCTCCCCTAGCAGCCTTTTTTTGGGGGGGAAAGGTGCTGATTCACCCTGCACACAGGTGCTGCAGCACAGCTTTGGTTGTATCTCTCTGGTCAGGCTGCACCTCTCTGGAGCAGAGCGAGGGAGAAGTAAAGAGAAAGGGAAAAAGTTGGAGCTGGAGGAAGGTGACACTGCAGCACTCATGTTTGTACTTCTCCTCGAGAGATGCTTGCGAGGAAAAGACAAACCTGATGGATGGTTGTATTTTCAAGAGAATGCAATGCAAAGCAGGTGGTTCCTGGCACTCGATAGACCCAGGGCTGTGTCTGTGCTGCTTTCAGAGCTTCACCTTCAGCAGGCTTTAATCCTGGCTGCCACGGGTCATGCTGACAAAAGACACGATAGCAGAGGCTGTGGAGTGAACCACCCAAGTGCCAGGCTCCAGCAGAGCCATGCCTACTGCAGAATACCAGCACTGATGTCTCTGCTGCCCCAGGTGATATTGGGGTGGTAATTAGCAGAATTCCATCTTGCCCAGCTGCAACACCATCTCCCCACAGTGCTGTAGGTGTTCACCCCATGCTGTGCTTGGTTGTGCTACCAGAGGTGGTTTCCTACATCTGGACCCCTGTATCACAGTGACTCATAGGTACTTAGGGCTTAAAACAGGAATTACTGGCCCTGGCTCAAGCAGCCAACTCAGAAATCTGAGTCTGTAATCTCAGGCTCTTCTGTGCCCCTTGGTCGAGGAGAAAGGGCACCCCAGGGCTGGATGTTCATCTCTTCCTGAGCCACTGGTGTACAGCAGATGGAAAAATGGCCTTGGAGGGCCAGTTTCTGTCCACTGATGAGAGAAGGAGCCAACCATGTGACTTACATAGCCTCAGGCATCTGAGATGGGGCAAGATGACATGTGGAAAGACCTAGGGATGTGGGTAGAAACCAAGAAAGGGAGGCATTTTAAAAATGTGCTGTTTTAATGAATATTTTCAAAGCAAAACAAAATTGAAGTCCCCGAGTAAGGTAGTCTGCAAAAATGCCAGACTTCAAAAGCCAAAAAGGGGGAGATACATGGCTTTCAGTGTGCAGAATGCACAAAATATAAAAATATGTTTTGAAGACTTTTAAAATTCAGAAATCAGAGTCAGGAAGAAAAGAAAAGGTGAGATGAGAAGGAACGAAGAAGGGTTTCAGGGTTTTCTTTGTTGTTGCAGTTTTGTTTTTTTCACTGCTCATCAAAGCCTCCTTCAGGATTTCTTCATCATTCGGCTCTAAGGACCTGTCCCAAGAAGTGCCTCCTCTAGCAAGGATTAGCTGTTTGTTGTGAACATGCTAATTTCTGATCATAGTTCTGAGAGTGCATTTTCTTTCCTTGCTGATAGAAACCATAATAGCTAATAAAAATAATTAAATTTATATTCTCTAGATGTAATTGGTGATTATGCCCTCTAGGTGGAAAAACGTGCTTTCAGATGAGCAGAAGCCTATATTCTCCATTCAGATGGCTAAAATTCTTAAATTTCCGCAGAAGTGGACTGCAGAGAGTTGTATCCCCCAAGCCTGCACAGAAAGGGCATTAGCAGCCATTTCCTAAAGTAATTTATAGCATTGTTCACTGTATTATGCCAACTCTAACAAACTCTCTCCTCCTTTACTGCTAGCATGGCTGTAATTCCAGTTACTCTATTGGGAATTTGGCTCTTGGAAAGCTAAGTGATTTATAAATTTTTAAGAAGTGATGCATACAGCTAATCTAAAGGAAAATGGGCTCTTGCAGCCTGTGCACCTGCTGTCTGGGAGGGGAGAGGATTTCTTGCAGGATTCCTCTGCTAAAATGGGAAAACTCTGATCATGTTTAGGGTAACTTGTTTTAACAGATTGATGGAAGGCCATGGAGCCTAAAGCCTTCAGTTTATCCAGAAATTGTTGAAGTACAGGTACCTATTTTTGCAGCAGTGCTTAGTCTTGAATCATAATACGAACTTCCCAACTGCTGGCCATTTTGCATGAGGGAGCAATTTTTTGTGAAACTGTGGTGGCCTTTATTTAGGTCACACTTGGGTCCCTTCTCCTTTCATTCCTCCCCAAGATGCTTTCAGTGTGAGAAGCAAACTCCTTCTAGGAAGCAATTTGTTAACAGCCTCCTTCCTTCCATCTGGGACTTCTGAGCCCTGGAGAAGTGTGGTGCAGAAGGGATGCAAGGCAGGGAGCATGGCAAGAACTCCTCCTCCATAGTAACTTGGTCTTTGATTTCTGGATTAATGCAGTTGCAGTTCTGGAATTGCCTCTGAAGGACTTCTTGTATGGATACCCATGGCAAACATACAATTCAAAACATGTCTTAAAAGAATTTCACACTAATCCATTTACCCTTGGTCCTTGACAATGTCTCCAGGTCAAAAGTTACATGGTGTTCCCACTCCCCTGACACAGATGGCACCTGACACCACAGAGAGATGGAGGAGAAGCTGCTTTCTGCCCTGCTTCAGTTAGTGTGTCATCGTTGCTAGAGAAACACAAAACCTTGGACTGGGATTCTGGCAGAATAAAAACCTTTCAATTCATATTTGATCACATTTAAAGGAGGGGGAAGGAGGGACCTTGTAAAAACCCTGTTCATCCACTAGAGAGCATATAGGCAGTGCTTCTCCTTGGAGAAAATAAAAATGTCAAGCTCTTATTATGCACAATAATGCAATGCAGTTTAAATGTTTACTGCTGTTCTACCCACCACAGTTACATATGGAGAAAAGGCTATGTGAAAACTAGAAGAAGACTTTTCAAATATGTTACTTTTCATGTTCAAAAGCCTCTTATCTCCTTGTTAGTGTTTAATATCTCTTGTTCTTAAAGAGCGTTCCTATTCTCCCCATGGAAATATTAAATTATTTACAAAGTTTCTGAGAAATGCAGGGGTGGACTTGAGAAGGTGCAAAAACCGATCTCTGCAAGGGCATTTTATGGCTTTTAGAGGATTCCAGCGCTTCATTTCTGGCTGATGTGGTTTGGAAGAAGCTTTTGCAAACAAACTGATATGAAGCTGCTCATTCTGCAGATGATCAATCCAAGAAGCTGGCACTGAGAAGGTGATATCCTTTGAAGTCTAATGATATTAATGTTGATTCTTAAATATTTCATAGCTGTTACTCTTTTGTAGTGATTTTAGTGCATGAGTTAAGGAGCACAATTTTTTTTCCTCATCTAATTTCCATTTTTCCCCTCTAAATTGCCTCACTCTGTGTGTATACAATACACATATGTAACTTCAGATATAAACCATAGGGATCTGTGTGCATTAAATGGATAGTTGTACACCCCACTAATTAATTAAACTTTTTTTTCCCCTCATGGGTGTCAAATTTACTTTTTCCAAAGGCTGTTTATTAATACAGTGCATGTTAGAGGCAGTTTTTTCAGTGTAATACGTCGCTGACTTTCTCTGTTGCCCTAGTTAACCTTATTCTGTCCATCTGTAGGTTACAGATGATTCCACTTACACTTGTAACCTGCTGTGAGAGCTAGGCATGAAAAATAGTATAGAAACCTCAGGTAACTCCTCGAATACATATCTCTTCCTCTGGATGTTTTTATGCTTCTTTTATTTTGTGGGAGGTAAAATCCTTTGTAATGAATTTGCTACATTTGGATAAAGCAACATGGGTTGTACATTCATTATGTGGCCTTTCCTGGTATTTTTTTTTTTTTTTTACTTTTTGTGTGCCATGATTCTGACTTACCAGTGGCAAGATATTTGTGTAATACTTGGATACTGGATGGATTTCCAGTGACACTAATGGACAATCTGGTCAGGATTTTATTTGCCATCAGCATCAAGCAAAACTTTCTTTTTGTTGTCTTTTGCCAAGTGATCAATGGATCCACTTAGATTATAACCTGGAGTTAGGAGTAGAATTACATGTTAATATCTCTCATTGCAATAAAACAACTGTTAGAGTCCATTACTTTTCTGGGAAAAAGAATGGGATTTGTTTAATTTTAACCGCCTCAGTAGTGTACTGGTGCATATATAAATGCTGATGAATGAAATCAAGCAATTAGAATTAGAAATTAATAACACAAGGCATCTAGTCATTTCAGCGAGTTTGCTTTTTGATTCTGATTGATTTTTCTAATATTTGCTAAGTGCATATGTATCCACAAAGGCTTTATATCCATATGCTGTATTTTTAAGATGCTGGCATGTTGACTTCTGGGAGCTCGATCTGTTATTTGACAGCATATTATGATTTAATTTCTGTTATCTGAAAAATGGCACCATTAAAATAGCTGATGCAGAATTTAAGTGTGTCTGTTCATTGTTCTCTTTTTCAAGATTTTTGGAAATTGCACTTGCTGCCTAACACTGTAAAGTTGGTTTACATTTCAGGCAGGGTTATTTTTCCTCTTTGAATGACAGCGAATATTTGTGTGCATGTATGCAAGTGTGACATGAAAATACGAAGATAAATGCCTTACAGGTCTGTTTTTGCTTTTTAATTGATATTTGGATGATATAAAGCAAGCAACTGCCATATGACAAAAAAGTGGACCAACTTTCCCAGCTGGATGTCATATTTGACAAAGTATGTAACCAGAGAAACTGTGAATTATGTAAAGTGCTAAATAGGATGCTGGGTGTAACTTATTACCCTGAGGGCTGGAAGATACTGCTTCTTATTTACTTGCACTTTCTGAAACAACATTATTCTGGGTGTTTCTTAGAAGTGCTAAGCTTCGTTATTGGGAAAAAAAAATCGAGGAGTGAGTGTCATACTTCTGGTTTGCTATGGGGAAGGAGTGGGAGGTTTTGGAAGGCTGGCTGTGAGTAGTACAGAGTATGATTTCTTGAATTCTGGTCTGCTATGCCTTGCATGTGTGTGCTCTGCTGCCGCCAGGTAGGGACCAGGGTGAGCCAGATTTTCTGATACTCCTGACGAGGACAGATGCTGCTGTCTGGGTCCACTGAGATAAGAGTTCCTTGGGCCTCTTTGTTTTATATTCTGTGTTTACCTCACCAAGGAACGTTTATTTACTTGTTGATTGTGTCCCTTTGTGGCTCTGTACTTGGTTTTTTGGGTCTTTTTTTTCTCAGTTAAACTGAATTACATAATTTATTTTTACATATAGTTATTGAAAAACCAGTGTACTACCATCAGGCACTCGCTTTGCTGCATGAACCTAATGCAGACTCTCTGAAATAGACATTTTAAATTTTAACCTCAATATAAAACTTGCTAGTTTTATTTTTTCTGCTTTCTACACTGCACCTGCTGTTCTTCCTCAGGATCCCTGGATTTGTTGCTGGGCCATGTGCAGCCCATTCTTATTTACCAACTATGACAAGAGTCATAGGTGATCTGTGGAGGCAGCCAAACGTTTTGCTGTAGCATTCAAGTTGTGCCAGGAGGTTGTAGCCACATGAGGGTGTATGAGCTGGTTTGGTTGTAGGAGGAAATAATTTTAAGAAGGACCAGATTTGGTGAAGAGCTTTGCTCTTGAGCTAAAAATTGTTACTTTGTGATGCATTAGGCGGGACTTGTCCAAAACCTCGCTGCTCAGAGCAGATAACTGGAGTCATAGTAG
Source organism: Acridotheres tristis (assembly GCA_037013685.1). NCBI lineage: Eukaryota > Metazoa > Chordata > Aves > Passeriformes > Sturnidae > Acridotheres > Acridotheres tristis. The sequence continues at coordinate 5,347,701 of CM072885.1, forward strand.
GCGTCTGGTTCGTGTTTGTGGGAGGGATGCATGTCAGAAAAAAGTTCATGTCCATCAGTTGTTGGGTGTTTTTGTTAAGATGAGGCAATATGAGCTGCTGGATCATGCCCTGAGCTCAGGGTTGTCTCTGCTGTCTCTGGCCCTTCAGGTGAAAGGACAGTCAGGGGACCTGCCAGGTTTCCATCTTCTGGCAGAGGCAGCTCACCTTGCCTGTCCCTTCCTTAACTGGAGGGGACAAAAGTGAGCGATGCTTTAAATACTCGAGTTCTGAAATAAATACTTTCAGCTGCTTTCCATTTTTTTATCTCTGTGCTTTCAGGGTTTTTTGGAGGGGGTTTCAAGGCTGATTGTGCTATGCAAAGGGGAAGATGGATGTTTTCTACTCTATATATGGGCATTATGCAGGGTGGAGAGAGTCAGGGAGAGGCAGCAGTGTGGCTGGGAGAGACAACCTTGCTCTTGCTGAGTCTTTGGTGAATAGCAATCCTTCTCTTTCCTAAAGACCTGCCCAGAGACTTTCATGCTCTTGCAGCTAGCAAAAGGCACTGTATTTTTCAAAATCCTGCTGAAGGAACAGGAAAATATCAAGAACTAGAAAACACCTGCATTATCCCCCTCTTAGAGAACCTTCCTGACTTCTTGGCAGATGAAGAGAAAAATTGGTGCATGCCTTCAGCTCATGGGCATTTTCCTGCATAAAACCTTGTTCAAAATATGTTGGATCATCTTACAGAGCAGCTCTGTGGGGTGCAATACACTGGGAAGTGCTTTTTTTCCCATAAATCCAAGTGTTTTGGGGTCAAAGAAAGGAGAGTGCTGCTGTGGTGGTGACTCACAAGAGTCTCATGCTTCACTTTCACATGTGAAGCTCTGTTCCAGCATGAAATCAGAATGCACCACGCCACAGGTGCTCACAGCCACGAGCATGTGCCTTCCTTGGTATCTGTGCTCATTTTGAGCTTGTCTGCAGAGCTGGGGGAAAAGAACGAGAGAATGTTACTGTGCTGGTGTGGTGGGAAGGCCTTGCAGAATCCCTACAAAATGACAAATGTTGCATCAAAACCTCAGGAATCTAATAGCTTGTAAACAGCTTATCCTTCTCTAACTTTCCGGAAGTGTTTTATTTTCACATAAATTCTATGTGATACCTACGAATACAGCTATCTCCAATTACAATTCTATGATTTTTTTCACTCACACATGAATTTAATTCTCACTTTTCTGTAGTAGCTTTGAAACAACGTAGCAATACGTAAAGTAGCTGAAAATTCAGAACTTTAAATATTGCTGTTGGAGCTTTGGTCCCTCTGTCAGAATTCAGACAGTGGTACAGCAGTTGTTGCCCAGTAATTTTTATTGCACAATGCAAAACCATTAAGCTTAGCAAGAAGGTGTTAAAAACACGACCAAACTGAATTTTCAGTTGGTTTCCTGTTTTTGACATTCAGATTCAAACTACAGTATGAGTGTAATGCTTCCCATCTGGGTCTCATCAGTTAAAAGTTACATTTTGATAAATCTAATGATGAGTTTCTGCTTGCTAATTTCACTGCAAGATCATAGACTTAAAAAAAAAAAACAAAAAAGCATTGAGACACTCAAGTGAAAAGGAAGTTTGATATGTGCTATGTCTTTATTTCAAGTGCATAAGCACCTTAATGAAAAAAAAAAGTGATATTTTCCCCTTCTTTATTAACTTGTCAAAAGTCTTGGGCTAAAAATGAAAACATTTTGTAGCCTTCAGTGCACTGTATTCAAGTTCTCCTTTTAAAAGCTTCAAGTAATTTTTTTAAATCAATTTACCAATTTCCAAAAGGCTTCCAATCCCAAGTATCCTAGTTCTGTAAAGTTTTGTGAATCTTTTCCTTTTATGTTAGTTGATCATTGTGTCCTATATCTAAGTTGTTAGGTATGGGGAAGAATTACCCTTATAATTCTCTATAGTCACCATTATTATCTCTGTCATTCCCAAAATAATTCAGAGCTTAAAAACACCATCTTTAAAATATACTTTTGTTTTTTTTCTTTCACACAGCAAGTAATCAGTGCTCGGACTCAGGCCCTTTTAAAATACATAGTTCTGCTGGCCAGAGTTGGATATTCAATAATCTCATTTTTCACTAGAAATGTTGGGATTTTTCCTAGAAATTTTCACATAACCTCCTGCTTTCAGCTTGAATTTTAAGTCCAAGTGATTTAATTTTTGTATAAACTTGTTCCTAGCATTTGCTCTGTACCAAAATTCAGCCTTTCCAACTTTTCCAGATTTCTTTCCCTGTCTTCTGCAGCGAGTTCAGCCCTGCTTTTCTATATTAGTTAACCTTTTGCCCTATAAATATTCCTTCATGGAAATTTTTCCTGGCTGGCTCAGGTTTGTGATAGTCAGGGAGCCTGGGCTGATAAGGAAACCCTGCTGCCAGTGTGCCGAGGAAAGCATTAAACCACAGCTGCAATCCTTAGTGCTCCTGTCTTTACCTGTCCCAATCTCATACCATTACACTTGATTTATCCAGTGTAACGTGATCCTTATACAAAGCCAAGCTTGGTTGTCATAAGGCCTTCCATTTTCATGCCTTTCTTATCTCTTTTCCAGCTGCATGTTCCCCAGTGCAACAAATAGCTCTGGTGTAAAGCTTTCACAGTAAAAGGAGCCAGGAGTAAATTTGTGCAGGTTGGATTTTGATGGAACTTAGACAGATAAATGTGGTTGGGATTTTTTTATTTATTTTATTCTATTCCCTTTTAGTCTTCTGCTTTCTGATTTCTTTCCATGATATTAATCACCTTGCTTACCTCAGTACTGGAGTGGTGGAGATAGGAGCTGTGAGATGCACCATTCTGTAGCATATACTGATATCTGCAGGTTTTCCTGATCTGCCTGCAAGTGCCTTGGGAGCCCAGCTGCAGCCACCTCAGGCTGCCTTCTGGAGGGATGCAGGGGGCAATTTTGCTTTTCCATGAAGCTGTGTGTTTAAAAGCTAAATAAACTAAAATATGCACAATTCTTCCATAGTCAGTCCCACCAGGCCACCTTCCTCATCAGACTTTGACATAAAACATCTCTTAGCACTGATCTTTGTGATGGATGGAGCTAACAATGTGGTTAGCAAAGAAGGCTTTCATTCATGTGTCCCTGCAAATTAAAACAATCAAAGAGCTTAGAGAAATATAAAACAAGTTGCATAATGGGAAGATGCTGCTAAGTTCAGGTGATTAGAAATAATATCATGCCTTTAGAAGTCTTTAAATTGATTGAGAAATGCCAGATTTCTGTGACACAAAACAATTTTAAAATCTAACAATATATATTTCTTTGGCTTAGGAACTTTCTTTCATGTTTTAATTCTTTTTCTTTGAAGTCACATAGACTGAAAACTTCCTTTGCCCATTTTTAGAAGGGAAACCCAGGGCTCCCCTACAGTATAATTGGTTGTGTCCTTCCAGTTTGGATTTTGATTTGTACAGAGTATTTTTGGATGTATCAAAAACATGACTTACAGTCAGAATATGTGACCTTGTCAACATTTCAGTAAGCAGAGGTCAAACTAGAACATGAGAATACAACTTACATATTCATAGTGGCATAAATTGTCCCAAAAGAAGGTCTTTTATTATATATGCTGTCCATTTGCATGCTTAGTTAATAGTTTAGTGGGCACCATGGAGATGTCAGCTGCTTCTTTACTGATATATTTTATTTTGCATAAACCCACATACTTTTTCAGACAAGAGAATTAGTGTAATCTCTTTCAGAGTGATAGCAACATGAGTTCAATGCCTTCAAGAAGGGATGATAGCATTGGATATCTGTTGAAAAGGAAGAAATCTTTGAAATATTCTATTCACCTATGCAGTTAAAGTGACTAGAAATTCAAACAAACATTGATGCAACTTCACTGTCTGTAAGTCTATAAGCACCTGCCTCCAAACTAAACAAACAGAATAAACAAACTGTGAGAAAAGAGAGGGTATTTGAAAGGTAATCCAAGTATAGTTACTGTATGAAGGTATGGCAGTTTTTTAACAGTGTGAATAAAAGAAATGGGGCAGGAAAATCATGGGAAAGATAATGTAAACTAATGAAAACTTACATCGTTTCCATGAATAGCTTTTAGGGGGTTAGGGTAAAAAGCCATTTCATGACAGAATCAAATAATAAAGACAGTGATCAGTGGTAGTCAGGGCCACAGATGCAGCCATCTGAAGATGAGAAAACCCAGGTGTGATCCAACATTGCTTTGGTCTGATTTTTGGTAGCATCTTTGTCACCAATGATTGTTCTCAGGAATGTTTGAGGATTTCTGCTCTAATCAGCTCCATGAGCATTGAGTGTTCAAAATTCTCTAATATTTTTAGTCTGAGTACAGCAAAGCTAAACCTGCCTTCAGTTGGGATAGTTTGCAATGGTGAATCAGGCCAACCCCTGAGAAAAGGTGACAGAGTTGCAGGGAAGACAAAATGTCAGGAAAGGAACAAAACCCCAACCTGCTTACTAGTGAAAGCAAAGACTGTGACCTAGTTTCCCTTTTTTCATTAGGATGTGGTTTAGCAAAATTACCACCATGTGCCTGCAGAGGTGATGAGCCCCAGCCACACCACAGGGCTTCCCAACAGCTGAGCTCTGCGGAGCTGGCACCATCTGCACAGCAGATCATCTGCCAGAGCTCTGGGGCAAAAAACATCAATCCAAGAGGCAGCAGGTAACTCCTGAGAAACACAGGGCCCCTGCCAACCCCCCAAATGGGGCTAAAGCACTCACAGGAATCAAGAGGCAAGTCAAAAGTAGAGCAAGGGCTGTGGCAGAGCCTGCCCAGGTTCACCTGCCTTGTGTTTGTGCCTCCACCCCTCCCAAGCACAGGCACTTGCCAAAGGAAACTGCAATTTTTATGCATGTCTTGAATTGCAGCCAGGTAATTACCTTCAGGAAATTTTCATGTTGCTGAATGATAATCTATAGAAAGTGAGTGAGGAAGTCAGGCTAGAGGGGGGAAGCTAAAAATTTTGCAGTAAAATACACAACCATCTTGATTTAGAAGCTAGGTATAGGAAGATCTAGGTGTGATCTTCAGGGGAATAGTCTGTTCTGTAAGTGCTAATCCTAGGAGGATACTTTGCCTTTGGTGGATATACACAATGCCTCCATACTGGACTCAACACATTGAATTTTGATCCTGAACTACCCAAAATTAGCATTGAGCAGTATCAGCCTATTGTAACAGGGCTGAGTGTCAGAACTTTGCATGTGACTTTTCAAGAATCCAACAAAACATCTCTGCTGAAGAGGCTGTTTCCTCAAGCTGACTTTCACATTCACTTTTTCATTGCTATTAATTTATTTCCTGCATTCCATTAAAAATGGCATTTACAGGTCAAGGAGCATTAAAATGATTTCATTTGCAAAAAAAAAAAACAACAACAACCACCACAACTGAAAAACAAGAGCAAACCCTCTCTGCCTTTGTTGATTGTGCAGTTTACCAAAGATTTACATTTTTCACATCTGTTGCCCTCCCATTATAGTTTTCATCTTGCATGTAAAATTGATACAGCAGCATAAACAATCTTCCAGTGGCTGGAGAAGGAAAGCTTAATAATAGCTCTGATTCTTTTTTTTTGTCCAAAGAAATATAAAACATCCTGTATTTTTTTATGATGTCACAACAAGTGGAGAGTTTGACATTATCACATTAACTGCTAATGTATAAATGCAACACTAATGACTAGAATTAAAACTTTGTATAATGACCTTCCCTTGGTTCAGCCATTAAAAATACATTAATACTATGTCTTGCAAATTGGACTTGATGCTATTTTATTCATCAATAACTAGTTTGTGGGGGTTTTGTTTGTATGGATATCTATGTTTATTTTCTGGAAAATTATTCTGTTTTTGTCTTTTGCAAAGTAGAAGTCATCAACAGGTGCACTTATATAGTCTTTATTTTTTTTTATTTGCAAGAATAGTAGCCAGAATAAGGAAACTCAGTCCTCCCTCTTTCTACCTTGTACTCGAGTTTGTCAGTTTTATCCACTGCTGTGTGCTTGAACGTACCCATTTGTACAATTTGTGTCTTACTCATCTCATGTGAAAATTGAGACTTAATTAACAGATGTTTGTACCTACTTTCACATCCCCCTAAGAGCCACACTATGTAGGTGCAAAGCAGTTGTTGCTGGGACATGAGAACATTGGAGCAAAGGCTTTTTTGGAGATGGACAGAAGGTTACAAAAGGCTACGTGGACCGTTACTTTATTTTACTTTTTTTACAGATACATTGGAATCTTTAAAAAAAAAAAAATCCCTGTTTTGAAGCAGGTGGGGCACAAGACAACAAAAAGTACCTCCCATATAATAGGTTTTATTTCTTGCATCCCTGTTCTACAACCTGCATGCATCAAGGTTCTAAAGCTCTGAAAAGCAAGCTCTGAGGTGAACAAAAAGACTGCTGGAACAGCAGTGGGCATGTCAAAGCACACTTGAAGATAACAGCTGTCAGGACACAGGAGAGGAAAATGCAACCAAGTACACAGGCTGCAGGAAAACTTGGCCTTGGGCATTTTGCTTTCCCTTCAGTAGTTTTAACTCTTTGTACTCCAGAAATGGTTTTTAAAGAGAAAATCCTTTGTGAGCTGTTTCTGAAAAATGAAAGTACACAAATAACTAGTAAATAGCTGTTGGGCCACTGCTGTAAAGTGCAGGGAGGGCTGCATTTTGACAGCTTGGCTTTTATCTGATTGTGAGCTGTGTGTTTCCTCATACGGGAACTACCGCCAACCCAATTTTAATCAGTTGCAATTTTGTTTTTGCGTCTAAATTAGAATAGCTTGGCTTGAAGGGGAAGTGAAAAGAAATGTCTGTCAAAGCATTTCTATAAAGCAAGAACTCTTTCACTTTAGTTTCATCATGCATCTCCAGGCTGATATTCTTCATTTTACCCAAATATTACCAGGATTACTACTCTAGTGTATTTTTCATCAGCTTTCTGCTTGCAAAGCTAAACAAACAGTTCATGAGCCATGCTGGGAAATCTCCCCAAAGACTTTGCTCTTTAAAATATTTGAGTACTAGCATGACTCAGATTGGGAATGGAGAATGGAAACTTTCAGTTCTGTTGTTGTCTAGAATCCACCTTGATTTGGGAACAACCAAAAATATTCCTTCCTGATGACTGCTCGGGGGCCTCTGTGAGGAGACTCGGCGGTATCAGTTACTGCAAGTAAGCAGACACGTATTTGGCACATGCCTCAGCAGAGACCAATGTACCTCCCAGCCAAGCTGAGGGACTGTTAGCAGGACAGAGCTTGATTTGTGACTAAATTCCAACCTGTGACCCAGCAAAGCTCCTCGCTCTACTGAGCCTGTTGCTCCTGCACTTTCCACCTGCATTATATCCAGTTAGAACAAAAATGGCTAAATACAAGTTTCTGCTAGCATCTGTTCCCGTGCCTGTTGTCTGAAACAAAGCCTAATTATCACAACCCCTTCCTTCATATTTTCTTTTGGCTTACCCAGTTGTCTACAGCTTTGATATCTGGAGCATAAATGCCAAGGCTGAAACGTGCATTCAATTAGATGACTCTTGACTGACCTACATAACAGTTCATTCATGAGATAATGTGACCTGGAGTCATGGAGATAGAAGCCAGTTGATTGAGTTGGCTTGGCTGTGTACACTGCAAACTCTCCAGTGATTGAGGAATCTAAAATTAGCCACACACTGTGGGTTGTCGAGAGCCTTTCAGACCCGGCTCTATTTCGGCAATATATTTTTTATGAGATGGGCGTATAATTTGTCACATTACAATTCTTTAATGCTCAACTTTATTAGCATGAGGTACTTGGGTATCAAATAAAACGCACAATTAAGTGATTTATGCTTAAGGTCTGCTCTCAGTTCAGGGCGTAGGTAACCAGCTTCCCATGAAGGGGCAAGAGCGTGCACAGCGTTTACCACTTCCTTCAGAGAGCTACAAAATGGTGCTTTTTGAAGATGAACCTCGTGCTTGTAAATCCCAACTGCCTATTAGTGCACCGCAAGTTAAAATGCATTTTTGTATTAAAGGTTATTGTGAGTTTGCAGAGAACCACAGGGTGTTTTCCTTAGCTTTTACCTACTACATTTGTGAACTTGCAGCTTTCAGCTGTGGAGGGAAAAAAAAATTTAACCAGGGAGCAAGTGTTTTCAGCATAACGACTGAGCGACAGTTTTTGTATTGCTAAGCCACAAAGGAAGCTCAGATAAAGGTTGTAGGTCGGAAAGAAACCTTGAGGAGCATGCTCGTGAAGTGAGGCACTTGAAGAAAGGCTGCAGCTGTCACTTCCACATCTGAGGGTCTGTGAGGTATTTAAAACATTTTTTTTATTCTCTCTTGTCTTAAAGATTCATTAACAGAATAATGTAGAATTTTCTGGTGTCTTTTGGGGCATACGTCCTTCAGTTTTTATTTTTTCCCTCGGTAAGTGTGGTAGGAGCAGTCTGTGCTCTGTCACATCCAGCTCCTCTCAGATGGAGCTGCTTTGGTGCTGACTGATGTGTGTCGCAAGGAGGACGGGGGGACATTTTGTACAGGGAGGCTGTGGGCTCCTCAAAACACATCTGGGGCACAGCACCACAGTTCCTGAGCTTTTCTCTTTTAGTAGATGCATCTCGTGGGAGTTTTGCATGCTTTTAAAGAGCAGGTTGCTTGCTGCCTCCTTCTCTGTCTCTCCCATGGTTCTGTGGTTAACTCTGTGCTGACATAGTGGTGATCCTGTCTTGGGGATGATGGAGACTAATCAAAGTGCCCAGAAGCTGGCTGTCAGATGTCCAGCAAGAGGTTTTGGAGAGTCTTTTTTTGAGTTCCTTAGGGATTCAGGGTTTTTTAATTACTTGACGTTGTATAAGAAATAAGGAAGTGACAATCTGCACAGCAGTAAAAAGACATTTAATTTATTCTTTCACTTTGTACATTTTACAGTGCTTTTGTATAATCCTTCTTTTTTTTTTCTTTTTTTTTTTATGATACATATACATTGTTTGGCTTTGAGTGAATAAATTGTTGGAAATGCTGGAGAGAGAAGCAGCAGAGAAACTTTTGTATTTTGCAGGAGTTTTTTGGTTCAGACAGACCACTTGGGCTCCAAGCTGCGGCTGAAATTGCACAGGGCCCAATTAGTGCCTGTTACCTTTGCTGTTTGCTCTTGATGGGTTGCAGAGACAGAGGTTTAATTAAGCAGAAATGGGGATGTGGAGTTAATGTTCATTATAACTAAAATCGAAACAGCTGTTTACCTTCCTGAAGCCTTGTGTGTTAATGTCCATAAATCTCACCTCGAGGAGAGCTCGGAGGAGCCAGCCCCTGTACATGCCTTTCCAGATACCATGTGATATCATTTTACATACTCATTTTCACAACATTTCCTAATCATGTTAATTAACACATTAGGGTATAATTCTTATTGTCTGCAGAAATTACTTCAATTAAAACTATTAACATATTATCATGATTGTTATGGTATTTGCAATTTGCTTTGTTACTACTCAACAACTACTGCAACAAACCCAAATGTTTGAAATTAGCGTAAAATTGTCGTGGCTGCGCTTTTCCTCTTTACTGTCACATCAGGTCTCACTGTAAACTTCCTGAATAAGCTCTGTTTCTGTGCTGGGGCTTCCTCTGTGAAAAAAAAAAGATGTGAGGCCATGACTCCTACAAGTTGAGGCTAGAAATATTTTGTCTTGATTAGGCTCTGCAGTGCCTAACAGGAGTGTGATCACTGTGCAAGTACATATGGAAAGAGTAAATAATTGCAGTGGAGAACAAGACAGTAATGGATAGAAACTGGACATAATCATGCTAAAATATTAGTAGGTTTTTTCTTTTTTCTGTTCTTGGTCAGACCTGTGAGTTTCTGGTCTGGCTGTCTTGGAAGAGGAATGAAGGCAGGAGGCTAGCTTGATATTGAATATTTTCTGATTCAAAATCTCCTTACAGGCAAGTGAAATGTGCTCCCTATGTAAGAGGAAAAATTTGTTTAGTGTAATTGAAATCTTAGTGGTCTCATCAATTATTATTATTATTATTATTATTCCAGATTTATTTGTTAAGAAAAAAGAAAGAACAATTATGGCGGAGGAATTCTTCAATAATACATTTGAGATGGATATAGACATTTCTTAGTGTTTACTCCTATCCAAGGTGTTTTGCTTATCCTTACTCAAAGAGCTTTAATTTTTGGAGTCAGATATCAAGGGCATCATTGGGAGGGGTACCTTGATAGTGGGGGGTTCTAATCCTCATTCTGGGCTCTACTTCTGGCTGCTTTAATGTTTTTGTTTTTTAATGTTTTCTAACATTCTTTTACACCTTCCTCATTCTCCCTTGGATTGCAACACCACCCATTCAATATGTATGTGATGTCTTACATATCTTGGATACTTTTTCTGTCTCACCCTAAAACCACAGATTTGCATTTTGTTAGGCAGCTGTAGGTGAATTTTTGTAGCCCTGGGGTCTTGAGTGTCAGGCTATGCCCTGTCTAATATCTGTTCATGCCTCCACTCCTCTGCATCTCTGTACCTTGTGTAGCCTCTTCAGAGCTCTCTGTTGTGGTACCAGCTCTGTGCTCCTGTGCACTCTGTTGTTACCTTGGGATCATAAATATTTCATCCTGTGCAGAGTAACTGCGAGTTACTACTGTCTGTATTAAAAGTGCACATAAACCACATCATTATGCAAAGACAAGCAAAAGCAAAATATATTGGTAATAGCCACCTGGCCATTAAGAAAATTGCTGCTGCAGCTAAAGCAGCGAAAATGAAGCTCCAGGTTGGGCAATACAAGTGTAGGCAGGACTGATATGCCTGGGGTGGAGGATGTGCAGGCTCAGCACAAAGTCTGTGTCCTATTGCTGGTATCACTGGGCTACAGGACATGAATGAGATCACTATTTGGGTGTACCCTTACTGGCTGGGTGTCACAGGATGTCCTATTTGGTCTTGGGCTTGTAGCAGCACCTTAAACTGTTGAAATAGAAAGGGAGTGCTTTGCCTTTACAGAGCAGGTGTATATTGGTGTAGTATTAGCAGGCAAGTTGAACAGAAAACAAGAAATTTTATCTAACTGAGGTAGATAATTGCTATCATTATTCTAAGCCATATGTATTCTATTCATCTTCATGATATTGCTGTGACAAAGCTGTTATCCTCCTTTACAGATAGAGTATTTATCTACAGTTGCCCTAGGATGCCTCTATAGTCAATGGAAAAACATTTCTACTTCCATTTTAGTCCACCTGAAGTCTGAATTGCCCTCTAAAATGATTATTTCTCTTCACGGACTAAACAGGAAATCCCACACACATAAATTTAATAAATCTGAGCCAAAGAGATTAGAGATTTGTCTGCAGCAGATGAGTTTCAGAGCCTGTGCTTTCACAGCTGTTACTAGTAACTAGTTTAGCTTAAATTTATTTCATATATGGAATATATAGGTGACTGCTATAGTTTAGATTGTACTGTTGTTACACATCAAATGAGACATGTCCAAATGGCCGAGTGTGGAATTTAATTTTCATATTTTGGATGAGAAGATGATGCCCTAATCAGGCCTTGTCTATCTAATGCTCTCAGTGGCACTGCTCAATTCTTTTCAGTTTGGCTACCACTCCAAACTGTTAAACCATCTGCTGATAGCAGCCGAAAAGATGACAATATAATAAATTACTCGAAAAAGTTAAGATGCCTAACATCTGCTCTCCACCAAGCTCGAGCATCTTCCCTGAATTGATGTTCTGTCATCTCATGACACAGCCAGGGAAGATGCCTGCTCTGAAGCTGTTGCAAATTCAAATCATTTGCAGATTTGCAGCTGGACCTACATTCCAGGCATCCATCCTAGGCCTAAATAGGGAATAACAATCAAGAAGGGAGAAGACAAAGGCAGGAGAAAACACAGTTTCTCAAAATACCTTAAGAAGTTCCTGGCCTAGGTAAAGGACTTCATCTACTCCTTATTCATTATGATTAATGAAGAAATATCTAATGATGGCAAGCAGAATTTTTTAAGACAGAAATAGAAACTGCTGCCTCTTCAGAACCACACGACTGCCTGTCCTGGAACTATGCTGTGCATAATGTTTTAATCAAATAACAGTTTGCTCAGTAGCAATGGACCACATTGGTTAGTGCAAACAGAATGAAAACATATTCTAGATAAGATTATGTAGCTCCAAAGGTGCTGGTAGGCAGACACTGTTGAGAAAATATACACATAATATTTATTTAAAACGTTCCTGGAGCCTCCTTTGGTGTTATTAGTCTGTCATGAAAATCTGCAAACACATACTTATTAGAAACTCACTGCAAAACATTAGGCAGTTAGTGAAGTCAAATATAGAGGGTGGATGCCATAGCAGAGCACAGTTAATGGTTGAGCTGTGACTTAACTTACATCCAAGTGCAAACATAATTAAATTAGAAAAAGTCCTGAACCAAATGTAGGAGGTGTAGCCTGCCTGGAATGCAAAGATGAACCTGGATCCCATCCTACTGCTTCAGTCTCCTGAAGTAGAACTGAAGGAAACGGGAGCAGAATCCAAGTTAAAAGGTGTAAAACAAGCTAGTAGGTGCCACAATGTTCTGCTCATTATTGTGGTACAAACTTACTCAAAAGTAGCTGATTTAAGAGAAAAGATTTATGGACTGGAAAGTTTGGTGTGCATTAATTTGGGAGATTTGCCTTACATTAACTACACCCAAGATGTTATCTAGTTTCTTTTTCTAAGTTTCTTGAAGTCTAAAAGCATCCTCTTAAGACATGATTTCTCTAAGCATAATGATTGATTTCTTCTCTGTTCCTAATTTCTCTTGCATACTCAGCCCTATCAGCTGCTCACACAGTGAACAGGTGAAGGAGAGGCACTTCTTCAGCACAGATACCTCCATAGTAATCTCCTGTGAATTCAAGCTCACTGAAATTCCATTGGATCTAAATTCACCTTAAGTAGAAGAATGATCCTTGTAAACAAATATGAAATCATATAATGTAGTTACAAATCATAAAATAATACAAAAAATAATAATAAGGAGTGTGAATAGCTAAATACCTGAGTAGCCTTTAGTGTATAGTAAAGCAACTGGATTTGATCCTGGAGAGTGTATTCCACACTGTATTCCCATGAGTCCTGTGCTGCCACAGATCTGTCATCCATCCATCCATGAAAATCTATTCCTTCAGGTCTAGATTAGAAAATGCTCCCTTCCCTGGATTTTTCCCTTGTAACAGTAGTGTTCATCATTCACTCTGCTGCTTCTCCTTACCTCCTTCTGTCTCCTGGTTAGACCTTGGGGCTGCTGGCTGGTGTTCCATAGAACCAGCAAGTTTTTCCTGAGCTAGACCCAGTAGAAGCAGCAATGAAGTTCTATTTTAGCTTGTGTGATTTGGCAAGCACTATGATGTGATAATAAGTGAAATAAGGAGCCAGCAGGCTGGGCTGGCAGCAGGAGCAGGGAGCACCATGGTGGTGGTTAATCTGAGATTCTTGCCATCAGTGCACCTGGATGTGCCTAGGCACAGACACTCAGGTTTATGTCATACTGCACCAGCCTGGGGAAGGCCTGAGGGATGGCTCAGATGAGCTGGTTTGGTTTGTATGCACCAGTCCTGTTTGGAAAAGGTGGGAGTGTATAAATCTGTGTGCACGTGTGTGTCCCTGACTGGCAGATTTGACCTAGTGCAGAATTAAACCTGTAGCTGTCACTGTCTCATCCCAGCGTGGTGACCAGCTGTGCCTGACTGATACAACAGGCTGGTTTCCCTTTTAGAGGTATTATTTATAGCGTTATCTTCTGGAGTAAGGTGTGAGACTGGTGTGTTTGGCTGGATAGCAATGCCAGTATGTTCGTCTGCTGCAGGATGGAGGTGATGTTTCCAATCAAGCTGACTTTCCAGGAGGAACAAGGTGAGATTTCTAAACAATTTGAAGGATTTGGTTCAGAACAGGCATTAATCAGTCATTAAAAAACAATTGCAAGTAACCATTACTTTCTGTCCATCTCTAGTGTTTCTCAAGCATGTCCCTGAAAGCTCAACACCATTCTGCAGCTTTAGCAGTTATTTGAATGCAACAAATCGTACCTGCAAAGCACAGATGTTGAAAGCTGAAAAATCTGAAGGTGCCGTATGTTTCCTGTAATTGAAAGCAGGTGCCCTGAAGGAAGCAGAGATTCTGTTTCACTTTATGAAGTATCTAGTTGGCAGAGCAGGGGAAAAATACCTGCTAAAACTTCATTTACTAGGACTGGATAAAACAGATTAAAACTGTTGTTTTACGACAGCTCTTGGGCTTGAACAAAGGATCAAGACCCTGTTGTGTTGGGCAGCATTGGCAAAAAGAAATAAAGTCACAGGGCTTGGAGTAGTAAATAAATGGAACTACATGTATTTAAAGGATGGGATGAGGGGAAGGACCATGATAAACAGACCTCTTGGAGTAATTCCAGAGGACAACTACCAAGATGATTAGAGGGATGGAACACCTCTCTATGAGGAAAGGTAGAGAGAATTGGGGCTTTTTTCATCCTGAGATGAGAAGGCTCTGGGGAGACCTAATTGCACCTTCCAGTATGTAAAGGGAGCCTGGAGAGAGCTGGGGAGGGACTTTTAACAGGGACATGTAGTGATATGAAAAAGGGAAATGGATTTAAGCTCAAAGAGGACAGGTTTAGATTAGATATTAGGAAGAAATCCTTTCCTGTAAGGGCAGTGAGGCACAGGAACAGGTTACCCAGTGAAGTTGTGGATTCCCCATCCTTGGAAGTGTTCAAGGCCAGGTTACACCAGGCTTGGAGCAGCCTGGTCTTGTGGAAGATGTCCCTGCCCGTGGCAGGGGGTTTGGAACAAGATGATTTTTTTAAGGTTCCTTCCAGCCCAAACTATTTTGTGATTCTGTTTTGTGATTCACTGAAACCAGGCCCAGCATCTCCATCGCTTGGGGCTTATTCCACTCTGCATTGGGATCCCAGGTCTGCATCCCCCAGTGGCCTCACACCCAGACACTGCTGTCATTGCTTCAGGGAATGCTCAGTATGGTGGGCTACCAATCTATCTTTTTTTGCATTAGTTATTCTCTGTAAAGAATCCAGGCCTAAAAATTATTAAAAGCTATGAACATTTGTGCTTTGGAGGATTGCTTCTTGGGAAATAGCCTATAAGGTGAAGCCTGCAGGAGCAGGAGAAAAGTCCCTGGTGAGTTGTAGCTGCAGCTCTACCTGCAGAGCCTCTAGAGAGGATGTTTTTGTGTGTCTGTGCCTCAATTTACTTATGGGCAAAGGTAAAAACTTCAAGGATCCTCTGAGAATTATTTAGTTGTTGTTTGTGGGGGGGTTTTGCAAGGTTTGTGGTACTTTTAAGACATGTAAGATCCAAATGTTGAACATCTCACGAGATTTAGCAGAATTGTATTCAACTTGAGCATAGTCTGTGGGTGTAGGTAGTATTTGATACTTCAAGGCAGAAAAACAAAACAGAAGAGCACCCCAAACCATCCAAATTTGCTGATGCTTGCAGTCAGTTTTGTAGTGCTGCAAGCTGGGGCTACATCCGCTTCTGGTTTGTGTTTTGGTGGTTCTAGCAAGTGTAGAAAGACGAAACGGTTTTGATCAAAACACTTTTCATCTCTTTTTCTAATGAAACAGATAGTGCCTGGAACAGCATCGTTGTACAGTTATTTCATCTCTCTCAAAATACTTTTCTTAAGTTCTGAAAGTGCTGACTGACCTGTGTGCACCAGGCTCAAAGCTCTTGCTCCCATTTAAAGACTCTGCAGCACTTTCACTATATTCTTTCTCTTTGGATTGCCCACAGTTTTTTTCTTCCATCAGTTCCAGGGAGACATTTTCTAAGGCTTTTTTCTTCTTTAGTCCGTCAAACCACTGATAGAAAGAAAAAAATGTCCTTTGTTCACATTGTGACAGAGAACATAGATTTTGCTGAGAAAATAGTGAATTATGTTTATCACCTTTTTCTAATGGCCAAGAATAGATGGGAAAACTTAGGGGGGAAAAAAGTGGAAGAAAAGGCCAGATATTTAATATATATTAGTCAGTTTTTCATTCTTTTTGACAATCTTATTTAACTGACTTAATATTGGATCTTAATTTCAGCCAAAATTTTAGAAAGTAGGAATTTAATGACCACATCATTTCTCTCTGTGTAGCTTCCTATACATGAAAGGTCAATGTCAGTCAGACTGTACCATTTGGCATGAAGATGAATATAGAAGCTAAAGAGGATTTAAAAAATACATGATCTGGCATTTGAAAGTGGAGTCTGAGAGTTGAGTCTTGCTTTTATTCTTTTATCTGCTGCTGACCTAGCACTTCTTCTCTGATAGGGTGTGTTTACAGATTTAAAACTTTTTTTGTCCTACTGCATGGCAGTAAGAAAAGTCCTGCAGGGGCTAAGTCGGATTTTTAGGTAGGTTGAAGAAGTGTCTGGTTGATGCTACCACTCTCCCTAGAGTCATTTCTGTGCAGAAAGTATGTAAAACAGGGTTAATACTCTCCACATCTCACAGAACCTGAAAGAGAAATCCATTTACCTAAAAATCTTTGGCAGGGATGTCTGGTCCCCTTGTTCATGTTATTGACTGTAGAAAGAAGGGAAAGTGTCTGGGTTACTAATGTGGTGTTTACTGAGGCTTCTGTAGCTCAGTGAAACCAATCTGAGCATTAGTGCCTTAATTTTCCCATCTGTGAAACATAGGTTGTGTCTTGCAGTGGAATCATGATCCTTACTGCTTCTGTGTTCAGAATGCCTGGAGAAAGAAGGCAAAGTTAAAAGGTAAAGTGATATATTCTGATCAGAGTGATGCTTGCTCTAAAAACTGCAATACACAGCCTGAAAGTACAGCATAGGTGTGGACATACACAGAATGAAATGCATAGTACTGAAAACTAAATTAGCAATAGATGGGTTATAAGCCTTATTTCTTTGTGCAATGGTGCTTTTAGGCATTGTTGTTAGGTATCTCAGCAAAAGATTTTAATATTTCCAGTCAGTCTTGGAAATACCCATTTTAATGTGCACAGCAAAGGTGGAGGGACCTCATGTTTATGATTTGAATACTTACAAGCAGTCAGGGCTCTGTGCAGAGTCCCTCTGCATCTGCTGGCTTGCTATTCTTTGTTTTTAGTCATTTTTGTTAATTGCATCAACTTCTTAATTGAAAAATACATCTATATTAACTGTGGCTTTATTATGCATTGTTAAAGAGTCAGAGACAGCAGTCAGGCAGTCTGCAGAAATGTTCTTACAAACATTCTAACAAACGTTATAAAAATTCTGAATTTCCAAGCTTTTTCATGAAATGAAACCTGGCTGAATAAGCCACATCTTCTTGTCATCCATTTGCCTTTCTCTGGAATCACACAAAGCTCCCTTCTGGCATGTATGGGCCTTTTGCACTTCCAGTGCCACATGGTTCATGCTTTCCTTGGTCTGTCTTGCCAGCTCTGTGACCCCATCATAGGGTTTGAATTGTAGTAAAAGTATTGACATAGTTAAAGTGATTGAGAGTAACATAGTGATTAGATTTTGGGAAAACCTCATTGAGGATTTTTTTTTTTTTTTTTTTTTACTCTGACTTAGGTAGCTTGGAGATGATTCATAAGTTTGAGTTATAAACTAATGGTCCCTGGACTTTGAAGCACATCAGAGTAAAGATACTCTGGTGTGGTGTCTGACCAGCTTATCTGGTTTTTAAGGTGTTTAAAATGTGGAGTTGAACCTGGGAATTAAACTGGCCAACAGCTACAAGTTAGAATCTATTGTCTCAGGCTGTTTATAATTTAGTCTCTGTCTTGCAAATCATTTGAACAGGAAGTAACTCCAAAGTCCACATTTAGCATTCACTCATGGGGTTTTCCTTTCTCTGTCTGCAGTAGCTTCTCCTATGGAAGCAGAACTAAAGGGTCTGCAAAAATTTGACCTCATTGGTGTTCGCAGATCCTACACTGAACACGAAATGACTCTAACTCCACTTCCTTTGCTAAAAGATTTCTGTAGCTACAGCCACTGTGATGTGATGTTTGGGAAGACTCCTACTTTTATAACTGCATATTTAATTGTGTATCTCAAAGAGTAGAGGGTGATACTGTGGAAGAACTTTTCCCTTCAAATGTACATTACCTTGTTTTAGTTTTCTCTTTTATGGTTTTGTCATGCATATGTAATATCAGCTCTTCCAGAATAACTTTATCATATTTAAAGTATGAGCTGAGTTTGCAGTTTGATGTAACCTACATTGAAGCTTCTCCTCTGTTACTAGGTACAGAGAAATCTTGTCGCTTCTTATGATGCCCAGGTTGTCAGGCACTATAAAATATCCATCTCACATTCCTAAATCTAGTACGGTGTTTTCAGACAACAAAAACTCTCAATCTCTAATTGCTGCAAATCGCCATTTGCAGCAAAGTGGGGCAGAAATTTTTTTAAATTAAATTTGAGATGATCTGGTGATCTTTAGCCTCTGAAAGACAATTTTTCTTGTCTTGTACTTATGCTAGAAAGTAGCGTGTTATTTATTAACACTAAAAAACTTTGATACTTTCTATCCTGTCACATAAGACCCAGGTGCACAAGATATGGTTGCGCTGCTCCTGGAAGAAGAATGCTCTTGTTTCATGCTCTCTGATATTTCAGTTTCATCTCCCCATGATCTGATGGCTTTCTCTTGTCACTTCTCATTTTCATAAGGTATTTCTCCTGCTGTGGGTAGCGTAGTAGGATCATGTGGTGGCTGAGGTTTGAAGGTCCCTCAGGAGATCTCCAGTCCAACCTCCTGCTCAGAGCTGGGTCAGCTGTGAAATCAGACTGTGTTTCTCAGCGTGTGATACAACTGTGTCTTAAAAACCTCCCCAGATGGAGACTGCAGGGTTTCTCTGGGCAGCCTGTTCCAGTGGCTGACTCTCCTCATGGGGAAAATGTTTTTACTTCTATTCAGTAGGATACTCTACTTTTAATTTGAATATGTTGCTTCTTGTCTTCCTGTTGTACCATGCAATGGACCTGGTCTTGTTCAGCCTGGGAAGGAGAAGGCTTCAGAGGAACCTCCAGGTATTTACAGGTGGATATGGAGAAGGCAGGGACAAGGTTTCAAATTGGTAGATATTCCCATAACAACTTATCAGTGAAGGTTGGTCTGGAGTTGTTCACAGTTTGAGAAGTCTTTGAAAGAAGATGCTTTAAAGAGAAGCAATCTTGTTTCTGCCAGTTGTCAATGTGTGTGAATTTAAGGAAGGATTCTATCCCTTATTCTCAGCTTTGACTCAGGGAATCCAATCTGCCCTGCATGACATCTTGCCTGGCTGATGGCAGAATCTGCCTGCCACTGTCTTAGTCCTTTGGGCACCCACAATCCACTGGCAGCCTGCTCACACCTGCAGTGAGGCTTGTTCTGATCCCTGTTTTCTAAACAGACAGAATGGGTTTTGCCCTAACAAACAAATGGGGTTTTGCCCTGGATTGCTAACACGGCGTGCATGGAAACAGCAATGGTTGTCTCCATTTTTGCATATTTCTGAGCTTTCTCTGCAAGAGCTGTCTCATGTAACTTACTGCCTGAAGTTATACAAATTACTGCTGCAAATGGTTAACACTTAAGGAGATGGGGAAATTGCTGTTCAGACAGTACCTATCAGTCTGGGTAGCAAGTGCACAAAAACTTGCTTCATTGTAAGACAAAGTAGCACCCAAAGGCAAAGAACTGCATTGGTGTTCTTCAGCTATTTAATAACATGGGGTTTGCTTGTTGGTTTTTTTTTTGTTTGTTTTTGTTTTTCCTTTGATTTTAATCTGCCAATAAATGCACATCTATTTCAGCTAATTTAAAAAAAAAATATTATGTGGGATTATGCTGTTATTTCCTTGTTGTATATCACTAGGCTTTTGCATTTTTTTCATAATCTTAAAAGAGAAATGAAAGCAGATTACAAATGAGGACTGACTCTGTAATTTGCATTTCTAAATCTTACAGGACCCTGTTCCCCCAGCATGGCAAATGACTTAGGTACCAAATTCAGACCTAAATTAAACAAACCTCTGCTGTATTTTGCTTCTCATCTGAATTAAAACTAGTGCTTGTAGATATTTAATGAAAATAATATCCTTTCAAGTCCTTTTAAGGGATTTGCTACATTTCTCATTTTTAGGTGTTTGTTTCTACTACTAATGCCTCTTGTGCTGCATCCAAAGCATCCCTGCAAGTTTTCCAAAAGCATAACAACCTCTTCACCAAAAACATTTGCCTTTTGAATCTGAAGGGTCATGAAAGTAAGGAGTAGGGAGTACAGAAAGAGGTGGATTTGGGATTTTATGGCAAATTGTTTTCCAAGGGACAGAGAGAGGGCTTCTCTTCCTGGAGCAATGCTTAGTAGCTATACTATGATGCATTTTAACTTAAGATATGACTAAAGAAGAGGATTAAATCTATTTTAAACAGCTATTTAAATTACAGCACAAGCTATGTAAAAGCAGGTGAACAGCTTTACAACACCAAAATGAATGTTGACCTGGCCACTAGCTTGATTCCACAAAACCCAGAGAAAATGTATAAATGAAAATATATGAAATAATAGTGAGTGTTCAAAGATTTTATTCTTTTCTTCCTGTATCCTCTCCTAGATGTTTTCAAACTGAAACATGATGACTTCCAAACCTGAAGTTGCACTTACACGTTTGTTTTAAATAGATTTTGTTAATTTCTTTTCCACTAGGGAAGAATTTGGCAGGTCTTTTTAGGTCCTCATATACTGGGCTATTTTGAGAGAGAATTAGATATATTTTCATGATATTACTGTTTGTTGCTACATTATTCTACCCTCCTGTACATTAATAGTGCAGAGTTATTAGCATCATCCCACACATTCTGTGTTGATGCCAGCAGGGTGAATAAGAAAAACATCTGCCTGGGAGGTAGGAACGTGTTTTTATATATGAATGCATAAACATGAAAATTCTACACCTGTGGTTTGAACTCACACCAGAGATCACAGGAGAGCCCTGTGAATTTCTGCAGCTGGGAACTGGCCCTTGTGTAAATCCAGTGGGAGGAGGTTGGAAGGGATAAGGTGTCTGTCCACATCCGTGTTAATGAAGAAGAAAGCTGGCAGAGCACTGCTTCCTCTGGGAGCAAAGCTACGGATGTTGTGACACTGGGATACACATGCTGTTATTTCCTCAGCATTCATGAACTGCTCTGTCACTCATTTAAGTCTGTGTTGTTTTTCTTGAGCTTAAATGCAGTGCTGGGAATATTTAAGGTAATGTTGATCTTTCCCTTTTTTTTTTTTTTTTTTTTTACAATGACAAATAAAATTTTAAAATTTATTTTTTTAAATATTGTAATTTTGTCCATTCAGGATGGATGGGGTCTGTTAAGTGTGACAACTCCTGATGGCTGTGCATCTCCATGGCATTGATGAGAGATACAGTACAGGAAAAAGACTTTAAAATAAACAAGGAGCAATTCTTGAGCGTTTTGATATTCAGAGAAGTGCATCTACTTTAATTTCCCAGGACGCACTGAGCTTTTACCAAATATCTTAATAGACTCAGGGGTCACAATGATCCTGTTAATACTATGGAGTTTTCTGGCAGCTGACACCTCCATGGAAAAAACAGGAATGTCAGCAGAAGAATGCAGCATTAACATCTTGATAGATGCGTGTTATAATGGATTCTTTAGACAGAGCTCATGTGCTTCTCAAGGAAGTTATTTTTTGCTACAATAACTTGAGTTTGAAAAGCCTGTATTTAAAGGTACCTATGATAAGATCAGGTCTTCCAGAGTTGTCTGCAGAACCTTTCAGGAAAAGCCCAGTCCTCTGTCATTCAGCTCTGCCCAAGTCTGCATTATTAAGAGCAAGATGGAAACAGAATTCCCTCTCCTCTTTAATCCCCTCCCACTTTTTCATTGGAGGCATTTAAAAATATTGCATTTTATACCATAATGGAAAGTTAATCAGAGACCTGGCAGATAAGAAATCCTATAGCCAGTGGAGATGCTGTACAAACAGCAGAGCTGTGAGTATTTAGCAACATCATAGTAGCCTTGTTTCACATTTGCAATTAATACACGTCTGTGTTTGCATTTGTTATAGGACTCTTGACAGCACCAACATAACAAGAAAAACGAACAACCTGAGTAATAAATCTCTGGAGGCATTCAGCAAGTGCCATAGGGCTCATTAATCTTGATTATTCCCCATAATAGATAACTTCACAAATCATCTATTCTCCCCAATCATGCACATAAGGATAATGTATATGTAATAGCCTCCCGTACTGTAAAACCCCAAATAGAATTTCATTTTTTAAATATAAGTCTTGACAAATGAAAGACAAATATTTCTAGAAAAAGGATGAGTATGAATAACAATGAACTGGACTGAAACAAGTCAAGCAGTGACTGTTGTGAAAAGATGGGATTTGGATTTGTTGGTTTGTGGGAGGGTTTCTCTTTACTTTATGATGTCTCTATTTGAATCAAGCAATTCATTTATTTATTTATGGCCTGAAGTAGATGGGATTTCCTTCTTGACAGTTTTGGCCTGAGAGATAGAGCAGTCTGCAGCTGCAACCTTCATGCATGCTCCTTAAGGAATGTAGACAGGGGAAAATAGGAGCAGCTAAGAAATACCCTGAATTCCAAGCAATTTAATATTTATAATTTATACTGATTCCTTCTGTTTCTTGTATCTTCCCAAAGCCTTCCTTTGAAACTAGAGTTATCAAAGAAAACCCTAGTTCTGATTTGACATGGTCTTCACCTGTTTACCAACTTTTCTCAAATACAGCTGAAATTTGCCAGCAAAAGAGATCTGTGAAAAACATCGTATTTAGAGTAAGACTGTGTATGATCCTTTCAGTAAGAATAGCAGAGGTGCTCTAATACCCAGAGTTTCAGGCTGTGCTTCAGATCACAGAGACCTTGATTACCTTAAAACTGATTGTTCAAACAAGAGAAAACATAGAAAATAACCTATTAAGTTTTGAAAAAAATATACAAAATATTATGGTTTAAATGCAATCAGTTTTAAAGGATAAAGAATAAAGTAAAGAATAGGCAAGCGAGAAGGAAAATAAAAGTGGTTTTTTTTTTCCCAGAAGTGGAGCAGTACTTTTTATATCTTTGTAATTGTAGTGACCTTAACCTGATGCTTAAGAGTAGGTTCTGGTGATTGAAGTTTCAGAAGTGTAAAGCTCTATTCATAGCTGAGCCTTCCTCCTACACAATATAAAGCATGAGATTTGATTGCCCTCATCTTTGCCCACATACTCATTTGGCCACCTTTCTTCTCCCTCCCTCCCTCCATGTGTCCAAATGCTCTCAAAACCCCAGGATTTTGTTCTGTGACCTGGAGCACCAAAATAGCAGTTTTGTGTGAGTGGAAAGGATTTTCCAGAGTAACAACTGAGCAGCTTTAGGGCATGTTTCTTCTTGTTCACTGTCCCTCCTCCACCCTTTGTATCAAGTACTTAGGATTCATTTCCTTAACGTTTATTAGAAAAGAGAACATACACATCATCTTTCAGAGCTGAAAAAAGAAGAACCTGAAATTTGGATGTTTCTTTTTTCTGCTGTGCACATTGTTTCAGCAATTCTATTTCTGTAATTGTTTTGCATGTGAATGCATAATACCCATCTATGAAGTATCACAGGCTTTTAACACCCTACACTGCATGTTGTGTTTCTGTTCCTAAATACATACATGTTAATCATACCCACAGGCAAAATAACGTCTGGCAGAGGTGAAGAATGGGTTTTGCCTCTAAGAAGTTTTTAAAAGTGGAGGAAAAAATAGTAAAAACATTCACAATCATCTAAGTTTGTGGGAAAAGGATCCTGCATATTTAACTTTTGTGTTTAGACCTTTCTTTCTTCAGACTTCTGCGAAGGACTTTCTAAGACAACGACAAAAAGAAGTGCATTTTGGCTTGATTTTTTCCTTTTATATCAGCATAGTCTCGTTGTTTGAAATACAGTTTTGTATCAGGATAAATGGGTTGTATTCTTAACTGTCTGAGAAAAATTCAAATAACTCCCTTAATCTCTCTTGGCCTCAGTTTCTCCCTGTATAAAACTATACTTATAATGCTCCACCATCTTTGTAAAATGTTCCACAGTCTTCTGATGAAAGGAATTATTTTAAGTTCAAAGTGTTGCTCTTGGTGAAAGAATGATCTTGTTTATTCTTGAAAAAATACTGTATATAAACATCAAAGAGTTGTTTGTACCAAGTACTTAATCTGCCATAAGGTGCTCCTGTGTCTCAATTAGCAATATTTTCTCATTCATTTCTCCACACAAAGGAATGTGTTTGGTGATGTGAATGCCATGTGATACAATTCCATCAATGTCAATATGTGCAGCAAACTAAATGCAGTGTTTGACATTGGCTGTAATTTCCTATTCTGTACACAAATTAGCATAGCAATGGATGCAAAGTGATCTGGAGTCACTTTTAATGATTCTCCTTCCACTGCCCTGCCTGGCTGATTTCCCCAAAGAGCCAGGAGTCAGTGCTGGAGGGCAGCTGGAGCTTTGCACTTCAGGTTGTGCCACTCGCAATCACCTCCAAAAATGGGAGTGTCTTTGTCTTTTGTTGAAGGAGATCATCAAAATAGAGGGGTTGTTTCTTTAGAAGTTAATGCAAAAGGCCACTTTTTCAGGTGAGAATTGACACTTGTTGACCACTGTCTTTTTTCTGGAAGTATGGAAGAGAACCCCAACATGCAAGAAGGTCAACACAGTAGAATAGAATAGAATAGAATAGAATAGAATAGAATAGAATAGAATAGAATAGAATAGAATAGAATAGAATAGAATAGAATAGAATAGAATAGAATAGAATAGAATAGAATAGAATAGAATATGGACTTGATGTAACTTGCCCCTCGTGTGGGTTGAAAAGGAATGAACACCACAAGTAACCAGTAACCATGGATAACATAATTCCTGAAGGACGTTTGTGTCATTCAAACAGTCTTAGTCTGACACTATTGTCTTTTTTTAATCTTCAAAAAGCATTAGAAAGCCTTTTCTTTATTATGCAGATACAGTGGTACAATAGGGGATACTGACCGTTCTGGTTTAAAGTGGGATTACTGGGCCTAAACTGGCAAAAAATAGAGTTAAAGAAGGCCATAATATGAATATTGGGACATCTTGGCATCTCTTTAACTGATGATGGAGAGGATAGCACTGTATTAAGGCATTTTGAGTTAAAGTTACACAGAGAAATTGGTCTCCCTCCAGAACTTGCTAAAATGGAGATATAAATACAACTAAGTGGCAAGGTTGCTTCTGGAGGAGGGATCATTTCCATCTTTCAAGATAACATCTACTATTGTAGGGAGGCAGCACTTAACAGTCCTTCCAGTGGTATCTCCTTTTACCTGAAAAATCATCTCCACAAGCACTTTGTCAGTGTTCCCATGCTTTCTTCAGTGGGATTAAGTGACCAAAACCTGTTCCCAATGTAAACCAAAAAATACATTAGCTGGTTATTTTTAAGTCGTTTGGAAACCTGACAAGTGAAAGCAGATCTAAATACATCCAGATTCAAAACACATTACCCTGAGTATCTGAAATAGAAGTTGTAGTTGTGACAGACTCCCAGTGCTCACATCTCAGGAACTTAAAAGATGAGAAACACATGTTTAAACTCAGATGCCCAATTTAGAAATAAATGTATACAGGCTCTCAGTCTCTAGACTAGGACTTGTGTTATGGAAAAAAAGTTTATGTAATGTTGTTTGCATTATAAATGGAGGCTGATTTTCTCAAAAACACTCTTAATACTGAGCAAACAAGTAAGTTTAGTACTAAAAATATTCTCAGTGCTTCATTGCCTTGGGTTTACAATATCATTTGCACGTCAAATTATATTTCATCTTATGATTTAGTAATGCCAGAAGAATAGATCTAATTCTCTGTCTCATGATACCCTTAAAGATGGAAGATTGCTTTCCATGGAGTGTAAAACTCAATTTGTAGTCATGTGTATAAAACATGACTTTATGGCAGATTAGCTTGCTGTAGATTTAGTTCTCTCTGACAGTGAACTGAAAAATATTAGCATTTCACTGAACACAATATTAATGGCAAGAAGAGAGTATTATTGTAATGTAGAAAGTAGAATGGGATTTTTGAAAGTAGAGCAGAGGAAAATGTATTTAGAGATTTGCAAGGAGTTTGGGTAGAGTTGGTTTAACTTTTTTCTCTTTCTCAACCTTTTCCCCACCCCACTTCTCTATGAGTCTTTTTGAAAAACAAAAGTATATTTGCAGTTGTCAGATTGACCTCTCAATGATTTTAAATAAAACAGCAATTATAGTACTGGAAGATGCCTTTGGATCGTGTGTGTTTCAAGTGACTGTAGTAAAATTGAATTTTCAGATACTTTTAAATGCTGGTTTTGGTTTGTAACTGTCTTGCTTCGCTGTCAGATGTGATGTTTGCTTTTTCCAGTGGAAGGAGAGAGTATAAGCAGAAGATTAGAGAGTGATCATTTCTGTGCAGTTCATTATTTATAGTGCTGTGAAGGTGGTGTGATGCTGTGGTGATGGTGTCAGTTTATTGAAGCAGGTAAAAATCAGCTCCTGGGTGTGACAAGGCTCTCCCTTGGAGTGCTGAGTACTTGGAGACAGGTCCCAGACAAGTAGTGTGCCACTAAAACCATCACAGCCACGTGTTGCACTGAGGGTTTTAGTAGAAGAGATGGAAGAAGGAAAGGAATTGAGAAGGAAACCAACTAGACACTCTAATTAAATGGCAATCAAGAGGCGAATGTTTTATGGAGAGCGTTCTGTGCTGTTCTATATCCTGCTCTTGAATTTTTGCAGCCTATCTTAGATGTATCTGCCAGAGTGATCCAACGTGTTTATACAGAGCCTGCTTTTATAATGTGACTGATAGTAATGAAATTCTTTATGCCTAACTCAAAGCTAATATATTCAAGATACAAATGATACAGGAGGAAGGAAAAAGCACTGCAACAATTTAGCTGCAGTTGTAGAAAGGTTCTCCATGCTTCTGTTTTAACTGAATACTTTGTATTTATTAATTGTGTTCATTTTCATTCCACAGTAAGTCAAATAACGATGTGTGAAAACAGCATAATTAAGCTTTGATATTTCTGCAAAAGTAATAACTGAATTCGATCTGCTTTTAATCTTTCAGGCTATTCATTGTATCTATCCCTTATTCCTACAGTTATCTTTTTTCTCATTTAGTTCCCTTTGATTAACAGGCAGTGGAGGTCTACCTACTTTCTTGGGTCAGACACAAGCTCTACTGTCTTTTAAAATACCTTTCAGTGTGATTACAGGTTCTTTGTTTCTACTGAAGAAAGCATTTAACATTGTAAATGATTTCCCATTCTTTACAGAATATTTTCTACATATTCCAAAGGTTGAAAATAATGGGCGTGCTTTTTTGAATTATGCATGCTTATATAAATTAATATTTTTCACTAATTTTATTGAATTTTTAGCTACAGTATGTACTGTGTAAGACCGAGTCCTACAAATATGCATGTGAATAATTTTTCTCACCAGAATTTTTTTTGTTGCCATTGCATTTTGCAATCTGCAGAGGACGTGCTTTGCAGCATAGACAATATACAGCAGCATGCACTCGTGGGACAAAGCGTGGTGTGCAGTCAGAATCGGGTGTTAGGGATGGCAGGAGAAACTGGCTGCAGCCCCCTGATGTTGACTGGTTTGTGACTGGTTTGTACTGGCTGAGTTCCCCCACGGAAACCAGCTGTGGTGGTGGGGCCTCAGATGAACAAAGTAAGTTGCAATAAATTGGAGGGGAAGAAAAGAGGGGGACACAACTCCTGTTTCCACAGCTGTCCTGCTGTGATGCTTATTTCACAAGTTATCACAAAAAGTATTTATAATCTACAGGAGGTGGGCTATGATGTTGTTTAATCTCCGGGTGGTTGTCTTGTCTTTGGTGGTAGTGCTGGAGGGCAGGTGGGTTTACTGTCAGATTTACAGTCTATCTCCACTGAGATCTTGGTCCTAAAATTTTGTCTGTAAGACAGCTGCTTCTTTGCCAAACAGTAACGGGTTTTGTTTGTCGTTGCAAGGAAGCTGAAGTTCGAGAGGACAGAGGGACCTGTATAGAGTGACTTTCCTCCCTCTGTGCATGTCCCCTGTCCCAGGCAGAGGTCAGGACTGCACACAGTTTTTCCTCCAGAAAACCTAAAAATAGAAGGAATCTGTTGTACAGGAATTTGTTGTATTTGACTTGTGCTGGGTTGAGCACATGTCCCACACAGCCATCACGCAGGTTTGCAATGGGCACGTGTGCATCAGGACCTGTGGCCATTGTCTGGCTCCGTGACCCAAAGGCAGCATCACAGCCTTCAAAACCAGCCTGCTTGACACCATCTGGCCTGGATGGGGTTTGTCATCTCCTTCCTCATGCCCAGTGCAGTTTCTCCCTTTGCAGCGCTGCCTTTGTCACAATGGTAACAATGCATTTGGGAAAAAAATAACAGGGTCAAAAAGATACATTTGCTATAAAAATCCCAAGGATGCCTTAGCCTTGAGGGAACCATAGTGATGCTGGCTGTTAACCCTCTCAAGAAAAGCATTTACTGAAATGTCAACATTTATTTTAAGCTGAACAGGCCAGGACAAGTACTGAGGGTTTCCTGTGGTTCAGCTGGCTTACTGACAAGTGCTCAAACTATAACAGCCAAGCCCACACGAGGGCTGTAAATAGGCAGGTATTTTTTTTAAAAAAAATCTTACTCCATTGCAGTGGCAATATCTGTATGTCTCAGCTTTCAGAAAAACCTCTGTCACCAAATAAGCTGCTCCACGTTTCACAGTTTACACAAAAGACGCAGAAAAGGTGCCTTCACCTTGTGGGCTGTGCTCTGTGCTGCAGGAAAAGAATATCAGGGATAGTTTGCCCACCCAGAGCAAGGAAACCACCCTTACCCACACACTCCTATTAATAACAGCATAGATGTTGTTACTGTGTGGTGACTCTTGGACATTGTCACAGAAGTTTTTATATTCCATGCGAGGATCAAGTTTTTCTCATGTAAGTATTTAGAAATAAATGCATGTGTGCGTTTTTGAAGGAAACTCAACATGCCTGACAGAAGCACCTTTTGTCTGAACAATTAATGAAATTTTGGCATTTATTTAAAGCCCTTACAGATCCCTTGAGGCTTTAAAGGTTGTTTGTAGAAATTTCAAGAGGCATTCCAAATACTTTTAAAAAAATAGACACAGACTTTAAATAGTTAATGAATGCACATCATTTACCTAAACAGTGTTTTTATAGATCTTTGCAAATATGACATTAATTAGGGAAAGTAACTAAAGCTGAAGTGCCACAGAATGTTAATCCTCAGCATCAGTAATTAGCTGTGGAGGAGAATTTTTAAAAATGTTTCCAGTTTATATCATTTTGTTTTGGAAGAAACACAAATATGTGGGTTGAATTATTAAGAAAACAAATGAGCATGAAAAAAAAACAACAAAAAACCCCCAAACCTCTTAAGGAGTGGATGGGTGTATCTGTGCTGTTGCAATGAACCTTTGCAAGTCTAAGGCTTTACTGGCTCTGGGATGGAAAATAAACCTGAGATAAAACTGAGTATCCCTTCCTGCTCCCTCTCCTCCCATGCCCATCCAGGTGTGTGTGTGTCCTGTGCACCAGGTATCCTTTTATTTCCAAATTGCCCTGAGACCAGACAGTGCAGACAGCGACTTGGCAATTAATTTGATTATGTTTTTAATCAACCACTAAAGGCAACTCTTTGACTCTCTCCCTCCTGCATGGCCTGGTAATAATTTTGTTTGTCTGCACAATTTGACTCGCCGTGGCGGGCAGTGGAAGGGCCGCCTGCATTGTTTGTCTTCTTAAATTGTTAAATGAAATGACTCAGAAGATTCAGGAAATTAATTTTTGCAGTCTAGATATATGATGAAAAAAGAAAGCTTTGAAGTGGAGATGTCAGTGTAGCCACTCTGAAATTCATGAATCAGATGTCGCAAGATTTTCAGAGGCTTAAAAACTGAGAAATTTTTTAAATAGTTGCATCCTTTTTAGTTGCCTATTGATATCTGAACCTTAACAATTCATGTCACTCTGAGCTTTATTCAACGGCTGTTTTATATGAAAATGAAAGCCAAGATACCCATATAAATAAGACTCCAAGAATCAGGGCTTTTAAAATAGAGTGTAGCATTGTTATTAGACTCAAATAAAAATTGTGATAATAGCTAGTGTTACCTATTCTTTTCTTTCCCCTTTTAATTTTTTTAAGGATGATTAATTTAACAGCTACTATCAAAATAGCCATAAACAATTTAAATAACCTAGTAAAACTTCAGATGCTTCTTTATAATGCATTCAAATAGGATTCTCAGCCTCTTGAGTCCTACTCTATACCCTTGAATGCTGCTAAGTAGTGCCATTAAAATAGCAATACTAGGAGACCATTCTCATTATGGTGATTGTAAAATAGGGGCCAGACACTGGTTTGGATTTGGATTCAGTTTTAGAGGCGTGTTTCCACAATAAATGCTAAAGAAAATTCAGAATTACACTATACTCTCTGTGGATATCAAACGGTTCACTTTGACTTGTTGATGTGTGCTAATACTTTCTGTGACTTTCTTATGTTTAGCTTGAATTTGTGTTAGCAAATGGTAAAAATTGATCTTCCTACCTGGAAAACAGTCAGAACTGTGGTGGAAGAATAGTTGTGTCTTACTGAAATGCCATTAATTTTCTGTAGGTTGATTTCTTTTAAGATTTAGTGTGTTTCAATAGTTGAGGATGTTCAAGAGAAAAAAGTGAATACAATGTTTTTGTTGCATGCTTATTAAGAAAGGCTTCGAAATTATTTGAAAATACTTTTTTCAAGGTATTTGATAAAAAATTGTACTTGGTCTAGGTTTTGGAAATTCAGACCGTAAAGCCATTCCATTAGTTGAAGTATGGTATGCAGGTTTTTACTTATTTTGCCCTCATTTTTGTGGTACATATTTGCAGGTAATAACTCAAGCTGGGTGACAGCCTGGTGAAATGTGAACCTGTGGTTTTCTCCCTAAGTGAAAAAAAAAACCAAGGTGAAGCTGTGAGCTTTGGTTTCTTGTCCGTTTGAATATACAGATGCAGGTGTATGATTCAGAGCTACACCTTTGTGACTGTAGAGATTTGCACAGTGTCTTCTGAGCTAAATTTTTAAGGAGTCATTGTGGGGGGGACTGTGGGCAGAGATGACTGGTGCAGGACAAGTGGGCAGTACAGCACACTGCTGCTGCCTCCAACAAGTCAGTTGTGATTCCTTTCTGTCACTGTAGTGTTGCCTCTGCTTCTTTCAGGGGATTTCTGATTCAGCAACGCAGCTGAAAAGCAGAGTTTGTGATCAGAGAGTACAGCAGAGCCATTGACTTTGTGTTTCTGAATAAAAAGTCAAGAGTTCCTGAGTTCTTCGTCCATTGGATTGAGAAAGTAGATTTTCAGAGATGGCTGCAGAACAGAATTTATGCCTCTGGTAGACCCCTCCTTCTCATATGAAATGTGCTGTTCTGCACAGTGACAAGCTGATTAAGAGCAATTTTTTAGAGAGAAAATAGACCTACATTAGATGGAGAATAGAAATATATTAGGCTCTTGCATGAACATCCTTATACCAGTGGTAGTGCTCCAGTAATTAAATTCTGACAAACAGATGAACAAACAATCTCCAGGGGTAATGAGACTCAGTCAATGAACCACAAGTGTTCACAAGTACTAACAATAAGAGAAAATACAATTGAAACCCCTGCATATGTGTTACTCAAAAAGCAAGTTAAGAACTAATTAAAAGGATTTCTGTTTTCCTCTCCATGCTTTGCATGTAGAAGTAGAATTATAGAGTATATTCTCCTCATTCCAACATTCCAGTAATGTTAGATAAAAGCACGAGAGTAGGTTTCGAACTAATTTATTTTAAAAAAAGGAAATTTAATAAATTCAATGCCCCACTTGACCACAAGTTATCACCAGCATTATGCACTTCTTTGAAATAGATTTGAAAACGTGTAACCAGAGAAGTGAAATCCTTCAAATTCAATGTGCTCACCCTTTGCTTAGGGTGCATAAAATGCCAGCTCACGAAAATGTGGTTGTAGAAATTGAATACAGTTCTTTCCAACCTGCCTGGTGATAGCATATTTCACATGCTGAAATGTAAGTATCTCTTTCTGCTCTTGGGGAAAAATGATAACATATGCCATCACCTTAACTGTGCAATAAAGTAACTCAAATTGGACATGTCTGTAGAAAAGTGCTTTGTGTCATGTGATATAAATATCTACATTTTTTTAATGTCCTTTTTCTTATCACCCGTGACAGAGGCCTGTCTCGCCACTGTCAGAATTGATTTTTTCCCTTTGAAGTATTGTTTCTTAGTTCTTCAAAATATTTTTTCCAGCAAAAAGAGATTGGAAAAACAACCATTTCATGTGACAAGTACAGATGGGAAATTGACAATAAATACAATATCAACTTTGCCTTTTGCTTCAGCTTCTGGTCTGAGAGAGTTAATCCCATCAATGACAGTCACGTTAGTTTTATTGATATTTTGTAATCTGTCTTTCCTTTCTCTCCCTGGTTCACTGCAATCTGCTCTTGGTTAGAGACCTGTCACAGCCTACTGATACCTAATTGCTGCATGTATTACTTTTTTCATTTAAAATTGTGCTTTTAGGGATCATATGAAGCATCTCAATGGACATCACCAATTGGTTCGATATAAATTATTTTCTTCCCCCTCTCCCTCAGTGGATCCCATATTTAAACTGCATTCATCAGAGTGCTCTTTAGATACTGTAAAGGGTGAAAAATGACCAAAAGGTTGATGCTTTCAGGTGCTCCAGAGCAGTGGACATTTTGGAGAGATTTGGAAATGCCTCCATAGACACATAGAAGTCACAGTGGTTTGGAGTGGCCCAAATGAGAGTGTGGCACCAGGTCCATGAGGAGCCCTTATCACCAGCAAGGAGTCTGGTCCCTGATTATGGGACCCATAGCTATTATGTCTCTATATATACATTTTTTTTTCATTATTTTTCTTTATGGCAGTCAATGATAACAAGCTCTGAGGTCTTGAGCACAGTAAGGGAAAACCCTAATGACTCAAAAAAACAAGAGCTGACCTGAAGCTGGTTTGCAAAATGTTGAGTGTGGTTCTAAGATCCTACTCTGGGGTTTGGTTTCATACTTGTTCTCTCTCTGTAAACAGGAAGAGTAACTTGAAAGCAAAGGGAGACTGGTCTGTGTGCACGTAGGGCTTGTACTTAACTGGGCCAAAGAAGGGGTTTGGTCTTCCTGTGCCAAAATGAAATGTCTATAGTGTAAGGTGGAAGGCAGAAAAGTTTCTGTCAGTCCTCTTGAAGGTCGAGCCACACCTTACTTAAGAGCTTTTGTGGAATTCTCATGGTTGGGGTGGCACTGCCTTTGGAGGGACAACAGGCTGGGGAGCAGGGTGACCAAGACACTGATGTTTCCTCTATTGGCATCCAAAATGGACAACAGCATAGAAAAACAAATGTAAGAGTTTTCTTCCCAAATATGGCGTTTTTGTCCTTTTCTCCATATTAGGTATTTTTTGTATAGAAAGGGAAGAAAGGCAAGCAGACTAATTTTTATCACTATTCCATTTACATATATAATTTTTACTATTACTTTTAATATTTGCTGATGAGATGGCCTGAAATACTGATGTGGCCACTGATTATGTATTTTATATCCAGAATACAATGCTGTCTATCCCTAATACAAGGTTTAAATCCTCTGTCCCCATCGTGGGATATGAGTACAGCAAAAGGAAAGAGAGACTGAATTGGTAACCACAGAAATTTCAGAACTGCAGAAATCACTTAAGAATCTAGTGTTCATTGATCCAGGCATTTAAAATTTCATTTTACCCTGAGGATTTCTGCAGTATGGAACCTTGAAATACAAGGAATTTTTATTTATAACTACTAAAAAAGGCCTAAAACTCAAAATTCAATTAGTGCATTTTAGTAAAAATATATTTTACTAAATAAAGTAAACTTTAGTGACTTGCAAACTTGGTAGTAGATATATTTGGAATAAACTATAGTAAATGTAGTTGGATGAAAGTCATATTTCAGCCATATAAAAATTGGTCTTAATTAATATTAGTTGCTGTTGTGGTGTTATTCACACAAGAACCTCAAACCCTTCATCAAATGTTAAGTAAGCTTCAAAAATTCCCTTGTGCAGTTCTGTAGTAATTTTTCATATTCTTTTGTTGTGGCACAGAGAAGTGAAATAATTTTCCTTCTATAAGAGACAGAAATAGAATGAAAATTCCCCTAACCAGCAACCACTTTATTGCCTCACTGTGTTCATCAGTTAAAACAGGATCGCTTTCTTTGTATATTCATGTTTTAAGTTCCTTCTGAACTGTTTGCAGCTGCAGCCTAGGGATGGGTTATTTTCCTAGGAATGGGTTATTTTATCTGGTGTATGAGTATTTCATGGTCTATAGAGTTCTCCTTACCCTTTTATTTATTTATATTTCCTTTTTTTTGCACCTTTTCTGCCACTCCTTTGCCTAAAAGATGTTTCTAATCATAAAAATGATCAATGTGTTTTGTCCTCCTGACCTATGTACACAGATGCTGTGCAATTAATATTTTAATTTTGCAGAATTAATTTAAAAAAATAAATATTTTCATCACTTCTCCCTGCTGTGCAGGAAATCCTCACCTTATACCTTCTTATCTTCCCTTAGCAAAGCAGCTCAGACATCTTACTTTCTGAAGTCTGTTGTGCTAATGCTAAATACAGCTTTGGACAGAGAAAGGAAAATTTTGGCTGTAACTGAGAGGTTATTTGTGTGCAAACAGACATCTCCATCCTACCCGTCTGTGCATGCCAGCCCGTGGGCACATGCTCTTTTCCCCTCCCATCCTCCCACCACATTCTTCCCTTGAAGAGCTCTCTGCAGCTGAGAAATGAAACCTCTTTACACATCCAGCTCCAATCATTCCCGTTATCATTAAACCTTTGCTGTGGGATCCCTAAATGAGCAAACTTGTGTATAGTGTGCAGTTTTCCCTGCTTCTTGCTAAAGCAGTCCCCGTTTGTGGGGATTTTTTGTCATGCAGGCATAGCCAAGAAAGGAAAACTTCCCTCCCACAGCACAAGAACAAAGCGCTGTTTCCTCTCTGCCTGAAATTATTTTTCCTGAGATGGTTCTACAGGGACCGAAGTCGTTTTGCCATTACCCCTTAGTGCTACTTTATGTGGGATTTATAATGAAATTGCTTTGACAATTTGGATAATGATGGAACAACGCAATAATTGATGAAACATTTTGGGATAAAATGATTTCCTCTGAGAGACATCAACTTCTGCATTAAAATTGTAGTCCTAGCATAATACCCTGAAACTTTAAATAATAATAATTTTTTTAAAATAACGTAGTCTTTGCACTACTTAGTGTGCATCACTGATTTTTTTTTCTGGTAGTTCTTAAAGTAAGATTGAAAAGGTCTCTGGAGCAGTACAATCAACATAGCTCAAGGATTCTATTTCTGATAACCAAATAATCAGGGAATTACCCTGTTTCTATTAGTTCCAGGACAGACAGGAGTAATAGTTTGTTGTAATTTTCCCTAAGTTGAGTGAATGACCTAGTGAGAAGTGTTATGCTATGGTAACAGAGAAGGAGAGAGTTTTATTGCAGTTTTTAATAATTTCCCTTAAATTTTTAGTTTAA
This sequence comes from Acridotheres tristis, assembly GCA_037013685.1. Classification (NCBI taxonomy): domain Eukaryota; kingdom Metazoa; phylum Chordata; class Aves; order Passeriformes; family Sturnidae; genus Acridotheres; species Acridotheres tristis. Next base: position 5,383,524 of record CM072885.1, read on the forward strand.
AACTTATTTCCCTAAGACAGTAATATATTTTACAATGTCTGTATATTTTTTTATCATCCATTCAATGCTTTCTTATTTAAAGATCTCGGAGCATTTAACTTCAATTACTTTATTAATGAGTTATCTCACAGAGCATTTAATGTAGATCAGACAATTACATTTACTACTTCTGCAATATGGTTTCATTGATTTTTAAATCCAAAGTAATTAACCAAAGTAGACTGTACTTCATATTTACAATTTGCAAACAGAAAAAGTGAAATTCAGAGACCATAAAGCAAGTCAGAGACCTGAGCATATACACTACATACATTAAACCCTCTCCTAGTACTCAGGATTGTTTAGCAGAACAGTCAATCTCCTTCAGACTTATGACTGTTTGCATGGCTGGATTTTTGTCATGCTAATTTCCAGCACTTAAATGCTTTAAGGTAAAGCAGTCAGATCGATTGCTAAGAAAAACTCTTCAGAGAAAAATTCTTACAGCCGAGCTGTGAATTCCTGGAAAGGGAAGCTGAATCCTTGAAAGCACACCTGCACAGCCACAGAGAGCTCCTCGGGCACTGCACAGGATGGATTTATCCACTAATCAGAGTAGTTTTGTCACAAATGCTTAAATGCCTGAACTTCATCTGTATCTCTGGCAAATTGTAAAAGAGATGTTGAGGTAAAACATGTGACATTACACCAAACAGATATGTTAAAAATTGTACTTAAAGGTTAATATAATAAAAGCGTAGTTCATGTGAGAGTGATAGAAATATTGATCATAAAAATAAGTTGTGGCCCAGAACTTCAGCTGAGAAGGGGGATGGGGGAAACTAGTTGATATATGAAGAATTTGAGCTGTGACACTAAGATCAATGGCTGTATTTTCACCCAGTGAAGCATGAGAGCTTCAGATAAGGGCAGTTAGTCAGTGAAATACTGACTGACATACCCTTTTACTGTTGGCATTTGGTCTCCAATATTGATCTTGGCTGTCACTGCCAACAAAGTATACTGAGGCTGTATTTATGTTCAGATAATGTTGTGTTCAGTGTTTTATGAATGATTTCTAAAAGCAAGGTGTGTAAGGAGTTAATTCAAGCACCCACCCTATTTTATTTGATTTGGTTTTTCACAATGCTACAAGCCATTATAAACTTTTGCCAGTCAGTCAGAAAATAGATAAAATGCTGTAATCCACACAGATTCTATAAATTCAGAGATTTCCCATTCCTCTGCTGAGAAACAGTATTCTGTGAACAACAATTACATTGTTTGTTGACTGTCAATGCTGGGAGCACCATTCCTGAGTGTGCAGGAGATAGCTAAAGTGATTAAAGAACAAATCTTTGGGAAAAAAAACCATTATTTCTTGTGTCAGTTTGGGGGAGCTGGAAGAGTTAAATTCAGGGCTTTTGAAAATAATAGTGATATTACAGCAAAACACACTTACTGAGAGACATTAATCAAAAGTTTCAACATTTTATTTTCCTTTACCTTTTTCTGCTGGCTCCAGCTGAAAATCATCTGCGAACAAGTTCTTTGCCTCTGCTCTTTTAAAATTAACAGTTTGAGCTTGAGTCAGAAAGGCTGAGAGAATTCTGTGCTTGCTTCCGAGGTGGCTCAAGCAAAGCTGAGCCAAGGGTTGAGCTCTTCCTCCACTGCAATCAGAAGCTTTTGCATGTTATGAGTTATTTGCTGGCTGCTTCAAAGAGACAGAAGGCTTCATCTAGCAAAGGGAAGCACAACCCAAACCAAACCATTTTTCTGCCTTTCTCAGACCATCATCCGCAGATTTGTAACTTCTGGTTAATTTTTCTTGTGTTTGGTCATGCCTGCAGGATTCTCTATGGTTATCATAGGGAGCAGACCCAGGATGGTTTTTATTGTAGCCTGGCAAACCTTGAACTTCAAGAGAAGGAAAGTTAAGGAAAGGAAGCAGAGCCCAAGCAATGGATTCCCTGACTGCTGAGAGTCTGATGTGCCTGTTCTAAGTTAGACTGGAGGGGAAGGGGTGGCTCTGTCCATGCTGTGACTGTGTTTTGTGGAGAATCAGTTGGTTAGGTAAAGTTGTGTCATTTACCCAAGACAGCTTATGCCAGTCTTAGCCTTTGACCTCTTATTCAAGTTTATTTGCTTTCTTATACCCAAATAACTCTCTGGGATAATCCTGGCCAGCAGAAGAAACGTCACAAGAATGAGTAATGAACTTAGAGTCTGGAAACATGGGAGCAGTGTAAGGAGCAAACTGGGAAATTGCCTCAAGTTTTAAGAACAAGAGTTTATCACAACAGTACTTTCAGAATATAACAGTTAAGACAGTGTATTTGCATACAAAGTTCTGTAGCAGAACTAAGTAACACTGGAAATAGCTTGATCCAACAATGCTGTATTCTAATTCTAGTAACGAAGCTGTGGTTAAACCACTGGGAACTGCCAGCCAGCCAATGTCACTTGTTTCTCTGTATCAAATTAGAAAGAACATTTAATTTGAAAATACAAATTCAATAATTTTTTTACATGTCTTTGCTTCAGACTTTGTTTTATACACCCTGTGAAATTGTGTGCTGAATACCATCACTGGTGGTGCATTTTATGCTGAAGTTGTCTCTCCACTGCACTGGATGAAGAGATTACTTGTGGCTTGGGTTACAACTGGAGGTTTCTCTGATGGGGTATTTGAAGTTATGACAGTCCTTCATCTTCTTTAAAACCCAAGGTTATACTATACAGAGAAATTCTAGAGATGCTGAAAGTTCTAAAAGCATAGGTAATGAGCATTTTAAATAAGCAGAGTGAGGAACCACTGAGATACAGATGTAGAGAATTACTGGACAGATCCTTCTCAGATTGGATTGTAGTGGTGCTTTATCTTACTGTGGATTTTCCTATGGCTCCTGAGGGTGCTGTGACCACCTTTTAGCTCAAATATGGTGAATTATTATTGTCATGAACGTTATCCAGCATTATATAGAGAAGGAGCAATTCTAGACATTGGGTGAAGCCAGCTGATGTTATTTTTGCATTCTTACTTCAGGGAAGAGAATAAGGTGGTTAAAATTGGAAATTATGATGCTTTACTCATTAAGGCTTTTACAGTTACAAATGAATATGAGGTGAGAAGAGATGCTTTCTGGACCATCAGAAGCAATTCTTAGCACTTTGAGATTTCACGTTTTTCCTGAAATGGGAAAATCATTTATGCATACCATTAGTCGCTTCCTAGAAGACAAGGTATTTTTCTGCAATAAGCTTGAAAAATGTGACTTTTTCAAACTTTTTGTTTCAGTCAATCAGCTTTGATTTTTAAATCATGAAATTGCTTGGATGTGAGTGAGCAAAACTAAACACCTGTAAAATACATCTGCTGATGGCAGCCAGCAACACACAGTGAGTTCAGTACTGAGCTAATGCTGCTCTGTTGTAAGCCCAAGTCAATCAGGATCTGATGGTTGTCTGTTTAAAACAAGCTTTCCCAAAAATTTGAATTTTATGTTCAAAAAACGTATTTTCCATTTCTCACTATGAGTTTTGAGGGATGAGTTCTTTCAAACACCAGCTTCCAGGGTTCATGGAAAATTGACAAGAAGCCCTTTGAGTTCTGAGTGTCCTTCCTTCATGTCTGCAGCCTGCTCTTACCAGTGGTCTTCTGCTCTCCCTCTGGTCCCCTGCTGTCATGTTCTTGCCACCATGGCTAGAAGCATCTCTTCTGAGTGTGCCTTTCCACCCAGGGCATGTCCCCCTGTTTACAGGAGCAGCCTCAGAGCACACAGTAGCCTGTTTTAGACATTGCCCCTCTCATGTGCTGGCAATTGTCCTCCTTGGTTCACTGAGCATATCAGGGGCTTCTGTTCCAGCCCCAGTGTGACCCCCAGGTTCTCTGTAGCCTTTGGACTTGACTCCTTTCTCTTTTTCCTGGGTGAGATTTGGGGGGTTTGCAGTCTGCAAAGCCCATGAATTTTTGGAACCCCATTACGACAGATTAAAAAGCGATTTCTGTTTATAGAGAAAACAGAAAAGGGGAACAAGGATGGAGCTTTGGTGTATTTGTTGGTTTTTGGAGTTAAGGACCCTCTGCAAACGTTCTCTTCAATACTTTTCAAAGATCTGATGCAGCAGATGTTTCTTGGACTTTGTTTCATTTTCCCTCAATCCATCTCTGTCATGATTTAGAATAGAACAAAGGTGGTCAAGGGTGAATGAAACCAGACATTAAAAAAGAAAAAAGGTACAGCACACTTCAGAAGCATTTTACGATAATATGATCAAACAACCTCAAACATTACTACTGACCTTAGCATGATGACAATTTAAGAGCATTAATGATCTGTATCAGCATCTTCATCTGCCTACAGAAAAATGGCAGAGGCAAATATTAACATAGCTTTTTAAAGGCTGACTTCTTTTCTGATTTCGCTTTATTTTGATATTCTGTGTATCCTGTCCACTATTACTGTTCACTGTAGCACCATTATCTTACCAGCTCCATTTAAACTGCATTAAATATTGCACTAAAAAGAGCAATGCTATTCAGGATTGGGAGTGATTTGAGGGTTGTTTGCAGTATCTTAGTTAGATCAAGCTTGTACTGTAACCATGTCTAATGACCTTTTATTTCATAATTTAGAACTTGGCTTCTTATGTAAATACATATGGACATGCATACATGTGTTTGAGTATATATATACATATTTATGCACATCTATAAACATAGAAAAGCACAGAATGCCTCATGTCTGCCTTTCTAAGTGGCATCTGAGGATATATCACTGAGTTCATAACCCATCACTTCTATTCTCCTAGGCACTGTAAAATTCATTAAGCTAAGTAAAATGGCAAATTACTGGAGTATATAGAAGCGTGCTTGTTTGATTTTTGGGCTCTTGTCCATGTTACTTACCGAGCAACACTGCCTCATATTAGAAGGGTCGTGATTTCTAAAGACTCTAATAAAGCAAGTCACATTATGTGTGTGTATTAGAGTGTAGCAAAAAGCTTTTGTTTATTCTGACTGCAGTGGAGCTGACTTAATGCCCTGCTCTGCAGCTGTTCTCTAACTACTACTTGCTCCAGTATTTCTTCTGCAAGAACCAGTTTTGTCCATCCTACAGGTTTGTTCAGGAATGTTTACAGAAATGTCCCTTAAGGTTTTTCTAGCCTGTGACCAGTCTAATGAAAAAAATTGATAGTTGCTAGTGTAGAAAGCTGAGGAATATTTTCTGGCAGCAGTTTTACATTGGGGTTTGATAGGCTGGAGTGTCTGTACAAACCAGCCATCAAGGTGTTCAGAGTGCAGAAGCATTCAGGAGTTTACTCCTTGCATCTCAAGCTCCCTTGTTACAAGAGATGCCAAATCATTTATTTAAGGGTTTGGTGAATGAGACTCAAAGGACTTGACTTCAAAAGAGCCTGTCATTTGTTGGTTTGCATTTAGACACCTGTTGGTTTGCATTTAGACACCTAAATGAGCAACCTAGTGTTGCAGGTCATTCGACATCCAGCAGACTCAATTAGTTTTGTTTGGATTGTTTATGTTGAGCACTCCTGATACTTGACAGCATCTTCTGGATGGCTGATTGGGAGCTGAGCATGTTGGCTCTAGCTTGGGCTGGGTGCACTTCACACCACTGAAAACCCATTCCAGGATCTCTTGTTTTCCAAAAGCAGCTTGTTGGTACACGTCAGTGCTCCTGGCAGGCTCCTAGGCTTTGCATGTCATCCTGCTCACCATCAGTCCACTCTGCAGGTAGTCCTTGCTCAGTAGCTGATAGCAGAGGCTAAAGGTGAAAAAATATCCTTAGACCTTCTCCTCCTCCCTCCCCATACACTTAGAAAGGGTAAGGATAAGCGACTGCCAAGGAATCCATCATTTGTCCTGGTTTGAAACCTATAAATAGCCAGATCATTAAAGGTGTCTCTTACAAAACGCCTTTGTCACAGAAGCTATTTATGGTGTGGACTTTGGCTCTGCACAGTTTTCTAGGACTGCCAGAAGCAATGTTAACCTACCTGGGCAGTGAGGCTGGCACAGATGGTAGCAATTGCCTCTTCTTCTCTCCATTATTATAAATTAATTTTGGTGTAAAGGAGAGCAAAATCTGGCCTCATATTTTATAACCAAATAAGAAACAAAACTACCCAATGACTAGCAAAATTTTCATAAAAGTACTTTAGCTAAGGAAGTAAAAGTACTCCCATAATCTTTAGTGCTCTTCAAGGGAAAGGAAGGAAATGCACTTTTTATTTTAAAGATTTCACTGGGTTGCTACTTGCTATCTGGGGAACCAAGAATGCCACAGCCCAGTGTTGAAAACTTGCACTTTAAATGAGTTGTAATGAAAATATACAGGGACAGAGTGTTTGGTGGTTACAGGGCTGTTAAGAGACTCAGCAGACCCAGATTAATTTCAGTCCTTTGCCTCAGACCTAGGTTATTACCTTGGTCAGGTTACTCAGTCTGTAAAAGGAGAATTATGCATGGCTATCTGTAAGAGCGTCATAGAATGGTTTGGGTTAAAAGAGACCTTAAAGATGCTCTAGTTTCAACCATAAAGGGACACCTTCCACTAGACTAGGCTGATTTAAGCCCCAGCCAACCTGGCCTTGAGCACCCCCAGGGATGGGACACCCAAAGATTGTCTGGGCAATATATTCCAGTGCCTCACCACCCTCACAGTTAAGAATTTCTTACTGATGTCCAATCCAAACCTATTTCATTCAGTTTAAAGCCATTACCCCTTTTCTATCACTAGAAGCCTTTGTCAGAAGTCCCTCTCTGGCTTCACTGTGGGCTCCCTTTAAGTACTGGAAGGTGCCTTAAGGTCTCCCCAGAGCCTTCTCTTCCCCAGTCTGAAGACCCAAATTCTCTCAGCCTTTCTCCATAGCACAGGTGCTCCAGCCCTCTGAGCATCTTCGTGGCCTCCTCTTGACTTGCTTCAGCAGGTCCTTGTCCTTTCAGTGCAGCCCAGGACACGTTTGGCTTTCAGGGCAGTGAGTGCACATTGACAGCTCACGTTGAGCTTTTTGTCCACCAACACCCCACATCTTCTCCCCAGGGCGTTCTCTGTCCAGCCTTTGCTTGGGATTGGGATTGCCCTGACTCACCTGCAGGACCTTGCACTTGGCCTTGTTGAACTTCATGAGGTTTGCATGGGCCAACATGTCCTGGTCCCTCTGTATTGACTGCAGCTGAATGCAACCATCCAGCCCATTCCTTATCCACTGAGTGGCCCATCCATCTGATCCAGTTTAGAGACAAGGACGTGGTGTGGGACAGTGTCAAATGCTTCACACAGCTCCAGGAAGATTACATCAGTTGCTCCATCCTTATTCAGTTTTTTAAGGTTGTTTTTTCAGTTCATGAAGCCCCCAGATATGATGGGATCCTTCATTTTGTACTAGAAAGATTATGGATTAGGTGTTATTATAATTTCCTTAGCTTCTTCTGTAGTTCTAGTGCTAACTGCAAGCAACATGATTTGATTTCAGATCAGCGAGGGTCTTTTCCATTAACCAAAAGCCATTTAAATCATGAAGATTTTCTCTTTATTAAAAACACAGAAACTAATGTTAGTCAAATCAATTATTACTGAAAAATGCTTTGCTAATCAAGTTAGGAGAGACTCTGCCCATTCCATTGTTTCAGTGATGCATTGAAAATGACAGGCCAGCTTGACTGAAGGCAACCAGTGTGTATATATATATATATAAATATATGTATGTGTGTGTGTGTATAGCACGTCTGATGCTCGCTGAAAGCTTTTGTGTGGTGAACCATGACATTAATAGTGAAATCAAGGTTTGCTAGCTGACAGACACCAATTTGCTAGAGGCCATCCCTCCTCTCCACGCTCCCTGGCACATTTGTGCACTCACTCACACACACACACACATGTGGACATATCTTGTCTGCTGATTTCTGGAAAATCCTATGGATACTTGCAATCTCTGCTCTCAAGACATTTGCCAGCCAGCTTCTCATAATGTCTTGTGTGCATTCCTGCAGGCTGAAAAAAAAAAATAAGTAAGAAGAATTACAGATGATTCAATTAAACTGATATTGTTCACAACAAAAATGAGAGCAAATGCAATTTGGGTCCTGTTCATGTGACTTAATTATCTCTTACCTCCCCACTCCACCCCCTTTTTTAGAATTTAAAAACAATTATGATATAATTGCCAATCTGGAGATCCCTAGATATGCAGTAAATATGCTTTGTCTTACTGAATGCTCTTTTTCCTGATTCAGAAATGGGACCTTATTAAAAATGCACACACACAGACACAAAAAAGAAATCACATAAAGTCATCAAATGACCTTCAGGAAATAAAATTCTGTAATGCTGTATACCCAGGAAAGACATACCCGTGTATTAAGTGAGTGAATCTGCTAAAGTCATTGAAGATAATTAGCTGTGTGCATTTATAAGATGTGCACACTTTCAACACTTGAGGCAAATCCCTAGAAGTCAATTGAGACCTTCTCTGATAGAGGCATGGAGGTGCATTTGAAGACCAAACATGCCTTTTTTTTTTTTTTTTTTTGCCTGAATTAGTAACGTTTCAAAATTTACTAACAGCTTTTTAATGTGTAATCAGCTTGACTTAATGGGGAAGAAAAAAATCACCATCATTAGGAAGCCCATACCGAGTGGATATATCCTCACGGTGGGAAAGTGCCTTGCAGTGTACAGTAGTCTGGAGTAAGTAGGATCCATTACCCATATCTGATGAAGGGCTGTCAGATATGAAGCAAATTTAGAGACCTGCTTGTCCCTTCAGCTATTCATCACTGCTGAGTAGCTCTAGCGGCAGCCGGCGGTATTTTTAGAGAGGAGAATGATACGGAATTTCTCCGTGTGCCGAACATTAGCTGATCCCATTACTCAGAGCTACTCGGAAAGTCACAGCTGACACATCAGCTTGGTGGGCAAAGAAGAGCAATTGGCTCACTAGGGAAAACACAGGAGGAGACTCTGAGGAGGGCACATTTGTGGGGACATTGCCACGTTGAGGCTTTCGTCAGCTGTGGTCTTGTGTTACTTGGAGTCAGCAGCAAAATGCAAAGATAATTTTTGAAATGTACGTTTCCTCAGGATTCTGTGCAGTTTTATCCAGGTATGTTGTCACATAATACATGTAATAGTTTGAATAATAAGAATAATAACTCATTGTTAGCTCCTTAAAGCATCCAGCAGCTGAAAAAAGGTTTGTCCTGAGCTTTGGGATATTTTCAAAATAGTGTGGGCAGCTGACTATGAACAAGCTTTTTTGCAAACAACCAAAGTCATCTGTATTATTATTTATCATTATTTCATCAAAGAAATTCCATTTAGTTTAATGCTCATTCGAATTGCTTCTCTTTAAGACCTCCAAATCCTAATAATGTGTCGAACACACTCCAGAATGTCAAAATAGTAAATTGTATGTAATTTTCTTTGACAGTAAGTGGACGAGTCCTTGCCAGAATTGTTCCTCTTTACACCCGGTGTGAAGTCATTGCTTTTCTTCTGTCAAATGATATTTGACTTTCTAGAACCTACTAACAGGAACACTGCTGACCTTCTCATATCAACTTCAGCTCAGTGGGGCTTGTGGGGAGCAGGGAGAAGTGGTCAGCAGGCAGTGGCCTTCTGCCTGTTCTGCTGCAGCCCCAGCTCCATGCCATCAAGAACCAAGGGTGGGCACATGTGCCAAACATTTAAAAGCTGGACGATTCTTTAAAAAAATGTCCTTTTTTTTTTTTTTAATAGCTCTAGTACTCAGCCCCGAGCGCTGCGATACTGAACTTCCAAAGCTTTGGGCTTACAATGAATAGCATTCATCTTCGCTTGTGGTTCTGATCTTGTAAAAGCTAACTCATGCATGCACAACATGATAGACCATGTTACGCCTCAGAGCCTTTTTCAGAGCTATCATCTAATACATTTTTTATAAGGCAGAGTGCATTCATAGAATTCTGCCTCAGAAGGCATTCGGATTTAATGGCTGCACTGAAATGTCTGGGCTGGCTACTTGTGCTGTTTGAAACAAAAGGGTAGTGAAAATGTTGACATTTTTTATAGTAGCCTTTAAATTTCAGGGCTTTTTTTTTTTTTTTTTTTTTGAATGAAAGGTATGTTGTTTACAAGTAGTAGAATGTCTAGAGAAAAGCTTCTTTCTCCTTGTCCTAAATGAAAAGAGGCAGAATTTTGTGAGCCAAGAAAGTGTATGATCTTTGTGGAAGTGGTTGTTTGAGTGTATAAAATACACTCAAATATACACATGTGTACATGCATCTGCAGAGAGGCTGTTTTTGGAACAGGTTACATTAGGAAAATATTAGGAGGCAGATTTTAGTGTCAGTCCTGCAACTTAGCTCAGGTTAGCTGTTAACAGAAGGGAAGAGCAGGAATGATTCATGAGTATAATTTTGTAGCATGAATCAAAGTACAAAATAAAAATTTTGTACCTCAAAAATAAAAATACCTCAAAACCCACCAAAATTTCAACTGATTAAGGGATGTTTGAAAATATATATTTGCCCTTATCGAATCCACCTCAGTAGATGGACAAGTCTGCACTCTCACTGAGAAATTGGTTTTCTAAAGAAAATTGGTAATCTGAGGTAAACAACAGTGCTCTTGAATTTTTCTAGTCCTCTGCAGGCAAGACTGCATTCATTTGACTTACTCTGATACATTTTGAAGATTATTTTCTTATGTATCAGAAATTTGATTTAGCAGCTAGAGTTATTTTTGGGTTTGTATGTAACTGGAAAGCTTGTTTGTCTTTAAAATGGGGAGGACATTTGTAGTGGTAAAAAAATTGAGATTTTACCTCCTAATGCTTTCTTGTAGTCCCAAGATAAAAATTCTGTTGAAGCATTTTAGAAAATGCTTTTTCTTTTCAAAAATATACTTCTAAAAGGCTTCAAGATGAAAATTCTGTGAACTGCTGGTTACGAGTGACTCATTTTAAAATCCAAGTTTGGCTTTGTGCTTGTACTTTAAAAATGTGTAGAGTTGGAGAGTATGTCAAACTCTGGGCCTTTGATTCACTGCTACATAAGGGATAGAGAGTGTCTTCTGCTTTGTCTTAAGAAGAATAATTTGTCTTGATGTTATTGTCCTAAAGTGATTTTGCAATAGTAATCTGTATTTCTGGATCAAATTTGAAGCTAAGATAATTGAATTGTATCTTTTGTGTGTGCGATATTTGGTGGAAAAATTTTTCCAGTGTTTATAATACTTCATTATCTAGAGCTGTGTATAAGTTGCCACACTTTGCTTTGGCTTGGCATCTTGTTGCCAAGCAAATTGTTGACAACATATTCTCTGGAAGTGTCCAAGGCCAGGTTGGATGGAGCTCTGAGCAACCTGGTTGAGTGCAAGGTGTCCCTGTCCATGGAGGGGAATTGGAACAAGGTGATCTTTAAAGCCTAAATGTCTCTGTAACCTTCTGCCCTTGATCTCATCATACAGACATTAGGTATTGTGCTTATGGGTTTATTTTGATTCTAACAATGATTGCAAGCTGTCTAACATTTTGTGCATGTATGTCTTTCCACAGGAAATTTTAAATATCATCTTCCTTGCGGGAAAACCCCTGGGGGAAAGTCTGACTGGACAGAAAGTGGCAGAGGAGTCAGTTTTGCACCTTTGCAGCACAGAAGGACAATATTAGGGTGTCCTAAAAGGGTAGGCAACAGGCCAGGAAAAGAGATTGTTCCTCAGTTTGATACCTGAGTCCACATCTGTACACTGTGTCCAGTTTTGAGCTCCCCAGGACAAGACAATGTACAACGCCTGCTGGGGAGAGTTTGGTGGAGGGGCACCAAGATAATCAGGGATCTGGAATACATGAGCATATACAGGTGTGGCTCAAAGAGCTGCCTTATCCTGGCAGAGAAGGGGAAAGGGAAGTCCTAAAAGTGTTCTGAACTACTTATTGACACATTACAAATACAACAGAGCAAGACACTTTTTTTTTTCCTCAGAGGTGCACGGACTACACAGGACAGGAGGCAACAGCACAAGGTGTTAGCATGGAAAGGCAAATGTTGATAAAAGATTTTCACCACAGTGTGGTCAAACACTGTAACAGGAACCCAGAGGGACTGTCCTTGGAGATACTGAAATATCTGCACAGCCCTGAGCAACCTGATCTAGTTGGCCCTGCCTGAGTGTAGCTTGACCAGGTGACCTCAAGATGTCCCTTCCAACCAAAATTACTCTGTGAATGTATGCTGACACAGGCTCTCTCTGTTTAACAACGCAGTCAGGAAATTTGAATGCTGGCAAAAGGGAAGAGGTCAAATCCTCTTGCTTTAAGAACCATTTGTGTGAAGTTAAACCAAAAACCCCAAACAAAATGCCCTTGTTTTGAGGTTTGCACAACTTGTGACCCAAAGTGAGCAAGTCAGAATTTTTGTCACATCCTGCAGAAGCAAAAACTGCATGCCTATATTTTGCAATTATTGCAGTAGTAATTTATGGTTCTTACAGGATATAAGTATTTGTAACCACCTTCATTGTGCTCTAAGTTTGGCCATGGCAAGGGAAAAACTTCTTGATTCCTCTGGGATGAGCCAGTGAAGTATGTCTTCAGAATAAACTAAATGCCCACCTCTCTTTTTGCTTTTCAGATTTTCAGGACATCTAAAAGCAGATTTAACATATCTAACCTTTTCAAACTATAATTAGCATTAATTTCTAGTGCAGTAGTATTCAGAGAGCTCAGTCAACTTCACTTGCTTGATGAACAAACATATAAGAGACCCAGACTTTGTTTCACCCTCTCCATCAAAAACAATTAACTTGTGCCACTCCTGAGAAGACCCACCCCTGCTGGACCTTGTAGACAATTGTAGCTGCCATAAATATTCATCCACTGGGGGCCTTTCACAGCTGATGGAAGAAGAGTGGGCACTACAGAAGGTGCCTCAAATGGTTTAGGTGCTACTAGGATAATACAGCTGAGATTTTTTGCCAGGAAAAAGATTTGTCAAAGACCAAATTTCTAGTAGTGTACAAGGGCCTGGAGTAAGACTCGGGTTGTGAGTCACGGTCCAGAGCCCGTGCTGGTTTTATACTCTGTCTGCTGTGGTCCTGAAGATACTCTCTACCTGAAACATGATGGACTGCCTCATAGAATTTTATTTGGTCTGTTTTCTCCAGAAGAGTGTGTTTTGTACACCTGTATCACTTCTGAAAGAGACAGTCTGTCATTCTAAATGTTTTTAAAAGCAGCAGACAGCAGCCTCGCTCAACATTTCTGCAATAATGATAACAACCACTGGAATAATATAAACCACTTACTAATCAGTTTGCAAAGGCAGGACATCTGCTTTGCACAATACAGAAGCAAATTAAGGAGGCTTTCACAGTATTCTGAAATTGTGTGTTAGACTTCAAAGAGAAAGAGAGAGAGAGAAAGAAACTAATGGTAAATAAATTGGACCATAGTGCTAGTTTTCATCCAGCTGTATGCGACTCTAAAACAGCTATCTCAGAAAGGTACCTATTATTTATTAATTCAAGATGACCCCAAAAAAGTAATTCCTCCATAAATTTCTTTCCAACAACTTTCTAGTCTCAGTAAGTTTTTGGAAGAAGTTACACTGGGAGAATATGTCCTCAGTCACAGTTTTCACTACTGTAATTCCAAGTGTCTCTTGCTGTAGACATGTGGCTTTTTAAAAGTTTATAGGATTTTGCATGCAGGTGTACCATGCTGCTTTAAAGGTGCTGACTTAAAACTACTCTGTCCTACCTTGCATTGCAGATGGAAGAGAGGGTGTCTGGGATTCTTGCCATCCCACGTTTAATGGGTTTGGTTTGTATGGCTTTATCAAGGTTCTATCATATTCCTGGTAGCAGCTCCACAGCCAGTTATCACTGCCTCTGAGAAGCTCCATGCATCATCTCCCGAGATAAAAAGTTTAATATTTTTCATGCATGAAAGACTGTCAGCTTGTGTTCTGAGATGTAATATTTGGGCAGGGAGGAGGCCAACTCGGCTGCTTTCAGGGATTTAGTGTGAGAGTCAGGAGTAAGAAAAGTGGGTAGAATTTAAATACAGGTGTGATTTAGGATAGGCATTGCACACAAGCTTGGAAGTAGGTCACTCTATTTAATTTACTTTCTTGGATATGTATTTTAATAGACAGCTATGTCTGGCATGGTTTAGAATGAATCTGAACAGAAATCCCAAGATTAATTTTTATCACCATCTGGTTCATGGCAAAGATGCCAGTTTAACCTGTTTCTTATTTGCTCTAAAGACTAGTGGGTTTTAGATCTGAGGTTATGTTTCCAGCAGTTAGCCACATCAGTACTGTTTGGTTAAGCAAACTCATTTAAAACTGGGAGAATATAAGCCACAACTACACCTGATTGCCTGGAGAACCCAGTCATGGAATATACACAGTGCTGTGCTCTGCATGTTTTACATGGCACAAAGTATAACCAAAATCTGACAGTCCAGAGAAAATGAGTCCTTTTGGGAAATGCAGATGTTAAAGATCTGAGCATTTGCAACCTTTAACTAGGTGGAAAATGCACTTTAAGTTCATCAATATTTCCTTTTTTTCTTGGCGTGAGGAATGTACTGATTGGCTGAATTTCTGTAGAAATTGCTGGCTTTGCTAATGTTAAGAGTAACACTTGCCCTCTTAAAAGAAAATGGAAGAACTGAATCCGTTTGCAGAATGTGTGTATATTATCCCTTTTACTTTTTCCTGGACATGCAATTCCCACCTTCATCTCAGAGTTGGAGAGTTTAAGATAAAAAACAAAACATACCATTACAAGGAAGTTTAAAGCTCTTAAGGAATTGGTTTTCATTTAAGTCTAAAATAATGACATGCAGGTTTTCTTTCATCAGTTTATTTTTTAAGGTGGTGAAATATTTAGTACACTGTGTTACACTTTTTCCCCTTAAGTGTTCTGGATACCCATCATCTTTAAACTGAAATGGCACACGAGAGTAATAATGGAGCAAGTCTCCACTATAAGCTTTTTCTAAACCAAAAATGTGTGAATGTTTGGATTTTGAGGAGCTACTTTATGTTTCTCACAGCTGATCCTCTCATCAAGAATGACAGCAAAGACTGGCTGTCTTCTGTAAAACTGTGGTCTCCTCTGATGTCCATGGTTTTCATCTGTCTAGAATTAAAAATATCAGACCTCTTAGTGGTGCTGCAATGCAGCAAAAGTGGGGGTTTTCCTCCCTCACTGGTGTAGCAGCTCACCAGAGCTCTCTGTCTCCCCATTCCTTGAGATGACATTTGCTGACAGTGTGGATTCATTGACTCTATCCACACTTACTAATATAAAACACCCCTGGTCTGCACAATACTGTCTACAACAGGCTTAGAACTTGCTGCAACACTTAGCCTAATCATTAATTTTATTTCTTTTTGTGTGCCCTCTCTTTCTACCTGGAAACAGAGATACTGCAACAGATGCCAGAGCATCTCTAAGAGTCACCACTGCTCCAGACACTTCTAGCACCTGTGTTTTGTGAACTCTTAGGTGCACATTACATCAATACTTATTTTTGGACTAGAGGCCCACAGGGAGCACCTGGCATAATATTTTTACAGTAATTCAGGATTGAACTCCCTGTAGTTAGGATACACAAAGATATTCTAAGGATGGCAGCGATTTGTGCCTTCTGCACACTGTTTCTCAGACCTCAAAATGTCTTTCCCTCAGAAATTTAAAGGTTGCTGTTGACTGTGACTGCAGGGGAAAAGATATTATTGTTTCTGTGAAGAAGTTTGTTGTGAACATGAAAAAGCTGCAGTAATTTCTCTAAGGGGAGGCACCAAACCTCATAAAAATATTGACAGAGCTTATGCATAGCTTTTCTGCACTTTGTTGGTTATAAATAAAATAGAGGTACCCAGATTACATTTAATAATAGAAGACAGGTGAGTTGAAAAATTTATAAAGGTGTGAGAGAATTAAGAATGATAATTTTCAGTTAACACTTGAATGATGTGGCTCTATTATAAACCATTTAATGCAAGATGCAAATGAGTGCATTTGAAAAGGGAACTTCATGTTCGTGGGTTTACTGTAATCGAGCACAATATGTATTTGAAGGAGCTGTTAGGGAAATTAATGTTTAAGGCTAAATAAGACTTCTGCTGAAAAGCTCAAAAATGTTTTAATCAAGTAGAGAAAAGAGGTCTTTCAACAAATAGGAACCTCACAGTACTCCTTGGGGGCATGTGAGATCACAAGATCTTGAGAAATCAGGAGGTCATAAGGCAATGAGAAGAGCCCCCCAAAATTGGTTTTGTGCCATTGATGTTCGCTGCAGAAAGTCCCAGCTCATTCCAGATCTGACATGCTCAACACTCTCAGAGCAGCAAATTTTCTCCTTCATCATGAGGTTTTGATGAGAAGGAGCCTTAAAAGCCATCAGGACTCATGAGAGAGGGCAAGAGACACCAGTGCCTTTCATGTGGCCAACCAAAGGCCAATGCCAGCCCCTCAGGTCAGCTTTTCCAGGGGAGGGTGTGCCCAGTGTCTTGTCTGCTGAAATAAATTAGCTCTGTTTGAGGGACAAAATGGCAGAGATGCAGAGATGGAAAAGCCCAACCCCAAAGCCCCACAGCCTCTGGCATCAGGAGGAGCAGCAGGGTCGGGGGCATCTGGCAGAGCAGAAGGCAGGAGTGGTGGTAGAAAATTCACTAATTACCATGACAAGTGGTGTTCAAAGCAGAAACAGTAGAGCATCTCCTCCCAGGCAAAGCTGGAAGATTAAATATTGCCTCACGATGAGTAAGTGAGGTCATAGGAAGGCCTCCACTGGCAGATCTAGTGACAGTGCTTCAAACATAAATATTTGTGGGGATACCTTTAAACGCTGATGCTTTCCTCCTCTCTGGGAAAACACTGAAAATAGCATTTTCTAGCCCAGAGCCACTGAGCAGGAGTAAGCAGTTGCAATCTGTTGACACTGTATGTTAAAAGCCACAATCTGTATCTGGCAAGAGAGCAGAGATTTTAAAGCTGAACTAGCTGAGGTAAATAGGCAGGAATGGGTGCTTTGGTCTTTAATTTGTATTCAGTTTTAATAACATTTAATTGATTTTTGAAGTATTTTTGGAGCTTTCAAATAATTTGTAATGGTTTTTCAGGGCTTTAGATATAGAGCATCATATTTCCAGTTAAAGATTCATTATTTAATTAATGCAATTCAGTCAAGTCCTGATAAATACGAGCACCATCAGGGCTATTTTTGTTTCCTGATTCATTTCTCCAACAGGACTGAGGAAACATGGCCTTGAACCATGTTTCTAATGGTGAACTAATTTCCTGCTGAATAGAAACAAGGAAGAGAATTATCTGCATATATTCTACCAAGGATTCTACCACATGATACAGAGACTAATAATATCATTACATTTCTCCCCCTTCCAAACACCTTATTTGACTTTACTAAGCCACACACTCTGAAGTAGAAAGCCAAACACTGAACAGAAATAGTAGCTAACATATAAAAAGAAGATTAAGAAAAGAAAAATAACGTTCTTAGCTATTTTTTGGCTGTACTGTTTTTATAACTGAAAATCAACCTCTGTTTCTAAACAATTTATATGCTGTTTGGCTATTAGCATTGCTGCCATTTAAAGCTCTCTCCTTTTTCTTCCCTCTCCTCTCACCCTCAGTATTTCATTTTTATAGCTGTCATGAAATGGTTGGGGTCAGAAGTCAGCACAGAGTGCATCATTTGTACATTGTGTCTCTTTTCCTCATGTGCCTCTGCTGCCAGAGAAATTGAACTTTCGTCCATTAAAAATCCATTTATTGTGTCTTGACTTCACTGAACTAAAGAACAGGACATTTCATCAAACAGTACAGTTTAAAATCAAATTAAGTTGTACCAGTACCCAGAAAATGTGACATGATAAAGACTCCAGCCATTTAAAAAATCTTTTTAAAGACCTTCCTGATTTCACTTACTGGTACTTCCACACGTCCTTTAAAGTTCAAACTGGTCAGTGATGCAAGGACTTGTCATGGGACACCTAGAAAATCCTTTTGTCCCTTTCCTTTCCTTTCCTTTCCTTTCCTTTCCTTTCCTTTCCTTTCCTTTCCTTTCCTTTCCTTTCCTTTCCTTTCCTTTCCTTTCCTTTCCTTTCCTTTCCTTTCCTTTCCTTTCCTTTCCTTTCCTTTCCTTTCCTTTCCTTTCCTTTCCTTTCCTTTCCTTTCCTTTCCTTTCCTTTCCTTTCCTTTCCTTTCCTTTCCTTTCCTTTCCTTTCCTTTCCTTTCCTTTCCTTTCCTTTCCTTTCCTTTCCTTTCCTTTCCTTCTTTCCTTTCCTTTCCATAAAGCAGGTGGTGAGCACTTCTTGCAGATTTGTGCTCCCTCAGGTTTGACACCTGCAAGCTGGGTCTGGGTGTCAGTGGTCCCCAGCTGTGATGTCCCTGTCCTTTCAGGTGATCCTGGGTGTTGGACATCACTGGCACTACAGAACATCCATCTTCAGTGATGCCTTGTGTTGGAGCTCCCTGTGTTTGAGTAACTCGGTAGCAAACCCATGAAAATCAGGGGAGGCAGTGCTTGTCCAGCAAACTTACCCAATGGCCTTTCAGCTTGGTTAAATACATTCCCCCAAAAATGGGGCTTTCATCAAATGTTCTTCTCTAACAACCTGGTCCCTTTATTGCCATATGTACCCACAGCTTGTAGGGGAGAGCCTCCCTAAATATGGTTCTTATCCCAGTTACAGTTTCCACAATGCTGATGTGCCACTGGAGTCAGGGAAGCTGGAGCTTCGCAGATGGATTACAGAATTAAATTGTGCAACTTGCAGGGATACATCTGTGCAGAGTTTCTGGGAGTCCGGGAATAAAACCGGGGGCTGAGAAAACACCCATCTTCCAGAGCCCAGTGCACGGGCAACAGCTGGAATTTGCACGGCTCCTTATTCAATTAATATTCAGAAGCCACTACTGCATTTTCCCAAGAGCAAGGAGACAGTAAAAGCAAGCTGCTATGTCTGGCTCTGCTGTTTGTCCTCCCCCTTATGCAGCCTTGGGTTGTTTGGTTGGTTGTTGGTGGTGTTTTGTTTCTATTTTAACCTCTTATAAATATGTGTTACATTTGGCAAAGAGGCAACTGGGGACCGAGAAGAGAGCAGCAAAGTGGTGTTCCAGAAGCCAAGAGAGAGGCATGTTTGAAGTGAATTGCACCAGATTTTTGTTCAGATGGGAGATGCTTGATTTGGTTTTTGCTTGACTTGCTTCCGTGCGTAGTGAACTGCTGAGATGTCTGTAGTTAAGATCTTTCTAAGGTATGGCTTGGGTTTAAAGTGTAACCAACAACAAGAGGAAGGCTTAATACAGTGATAAATATTTATTTGGATATAATGCTCGCAATGTTTTTATAATGTAAGCAACAGATTAAATACAAGTAAGTCATCACTGCCTTTCATTTTTGAAAAATGAGGTATATCTTTCCACTTTTGGACTGTATTATGTATTCTGAGTGGAAGCAGATTACAAAATTATATTTAGAAAACATGATTTATAGACCCTTCTTTTGTTTACACATACATAAGAGGTGTCCATTCTGGTTGTGTGCAGAAGGAAAACAGCCTCTATGATGGCTTTTCTGGCTCCCAAGCTGCTCAAATCAGAGATCAGGCCAGGGAATGTATTCCCTTACAGTGCTTTCTGGACTGAGGCATGGTCTGGCCCTTGAATTGCATGTAGAACATAGGGTTCAGAAGACCTGATTCTCTGGCAACTTACTTTTTTTCCTGCTCAAGGCCAGCCCTGGAGAAAGAGGTGAGAGTGGCTAAATTTCTTATCTTGTTATTTACTGTCTTCAATGGATGATTTCAGCCTAAAAATCACTTGCCATTTCTTGCAAAGTATTGACAAGTGGCTGAAAGCTAAAATAAGGTTGTGGAAGTTGTTTTTAGTTTGCAATCAAAATGAGAAACTTGCAGGAATCTTGCTTGCTTCTTTTTCTGACCCACCAATATGAGGGCAGTGTCAGTGAGAAGCCCTACAGTATTTTTTCACATACGTCGTTTGTAATGAGTCACATCAAACAGGAGCTTTTAATCATTCACTCCAACATAGGCTGAGGAGATCAACGGTCTTGGCTTTAGTGTTTGGCTTTTTCTGGATTTCAGGATATCCATGCACACCAGTTGCATCATTTTAATGGCAAACCAGTTCTTTTTTATGGTACCTCATCATGGTTTCAATAATTGATTTTGGTTTTTATTTGTACCTTATTTTCTATTTTGACAAATTACGATTATAGTGTTCAGCTTTATCATTGTCTTATAAATGATATAACAACTGCTTGTGAATACCCATAAGTTTTTATTGTTGTGTGTGAATGTTAATAACAACATTGCAGAATGACACAGAGAAGGTTTAGCTGAATGATGTTTGCATTTCCTCTAGTAAAATATCGTACCATAGTAAAATTTCTGGATAATAGAGCCATAGATTCTCTTATCTATCTGTGTCATGGTAATGAATCATGTACAGAGCTCCTAAATAGAAGGTGTGTGTTACATCTGTGATATGGATAGATAGAATCATAACTCTTCTAGATATTGAAGGGTCATGATTCATCCAATGCTTGAGAAAATTAGTGCCGTCCCCAGGAATTCCAGCTCTTGCTTCCCATGATTGAATGGGTATCACAGGCTTCCTGATCACATATTGCAATATGTGTGTACAGAGCACGCAGCAGGCACAGAGCTGACCTGCAAAGAGTTGGAAGTTTGAAGCATTTTTGAGGTTGGAAAGATCAGTGTTCAGCATTCAGGCACTTTGTGTGTTTTAAATTCCTGCTTATTTTGTTTGGGGACGGTGGGAATGAGGGACAAATGAAAAGCCTTGAGTCCGAACCAAACCTGATGGAGGAGAGGGACGAGATGGCAAGGCAGGAGTAGGACGAGGCATGGGAAACCATGGCACAGCTCCTGCCCTTTTCCTTCCCCATTCCCTAGAAAGCCAGAACACCGACAAAACAACCCAAAACAGCAAAGCCATGGGAGGTTGCACCCTGCCTTTCTCCTTTTATCTTCCCTGGCCCACTGCAGGCGGTGGAGTTCAGTATTTGTGTGGTTCTTCTCTCCTAGGAAATCTCAGCAGTCAGGAAAACAATCTTAGCTCTTTTAACACTAATGAAAGTTGAAGGCAGTAAACAAAATCATGGAGTAAATCATCCAGTGCTGACATGTCTTTTGGAAGCAAAGAGCCTTTCATTCAAAGATGTGAAATAACATTTCCATCGTGTTTTTGCTCGTCTGATAATTAGAAATGATTTAGGACAGCAGTGATGGTTCCTCTAATGGGCACCTTGTGGGTGTTAATAAAAGGAAGAATACATTAAATGTAGTGATTTGTGATTGGGCTGATGGGGTTAATATTTTCTTAGAATATAGCCAGCCATTTTTCTTCCAAGTAGCAATGTAATGTAATTATAAGTACCTTAGTAGATGGACTCAATTGCTCCTATCATGAAAATTAATTTCAGGAACATGCTGAGGCTTTCTTTCATTTCTTCTTTATTTCCTACACTGTGCAGGGGGTAGCAGACACATACAAATGAAATTATGTTTGAGCAGACCTCACAGAGGCCTGGCCAATTCTTGTGAACAACTCAAATTGAAATCTGTGGGAAAGGAGAGCATTTCTTTTTACATTCCTTGACATATTTTGCACCTGTAAAACTCCCAGTTTTTTCTCACATGCTCTTTCAAAGCACTTGACAAAGCTAGACAGATATCTCCAAATTATGAGGGGGAAAATGAAATATGCTGAGTTTTCCCAAAATGCTTTCTCGGAAGTAACTGAGCTATGATTGCAGCTTTTCCAATAAGTTTAGCCAAGCTTTATAATCAAGCTTCTTCAGCACATGTAAATGTTCTTGCTGTAGTATTTCTAAGCACTGGAATATATAAATAATATTAATAATAATCTCAAGAACAATCTTTTATGTTTTCCACTTTATTTCATGGCAAAATGCAAAAAATCTAACTGGAATTTATAGTCTTGGGATATAAATCTCTAAATTTTTGTGCTAAGTGAAAGTCTAATATATAGAACAGTTGCAAAGGTTTGTGAAGAATAAAAGGACAGAAATCTACACTTAGTTATGTTTTGAGCTTTCACAAGTAACTTTAGCCTTGAAGAACTTAATGAAATTAAATCAAATAGGACTCTCAGACATGGCTCTGAAAATATACACAAATACAGAGAGATATCAGCAACATGAAAGTGTTGCATTGCTGCTGTGTGCTTTGAAACCTTAATTACCAATACTCATTAGCAGATATACATCTGACCCATTCGGATTTAAAGCAGCTAAAAATAAGTCTTAAACCAATGGAGGACGAGGAATGTACAACAGAACTAATAGGGAGTCTTGGTGTGTTTGAAGGCAGTTTGTTACATCCTTTTAAACCCAGAGCAGACACCCAGGCTTGGGATTTTAAGATTGAAAGTGGGTCTCAATTTGAGCTGATGGTGTAAATCCATATTTGGGCAGAATTTCAATGGCAGGTTTTGTAACAGTTTTACAGACCTGGTATTCTTCGGAGAATTTGCTGCCTGTGCCTCCTAAGTATTAATATTTCCTGGTACTCTTATTGTGGGGTATAAAGTGTTAATGAAAGGAAAAGAAAGTCTGAAGATTCCTTTCCAGAGAGTCTTTCGCATGGTGAGGGAGGGAGAAACACAATCACTTGCAAGTCAAGGCAGAACTATGCTGGAGTTCATCATTCCCTTGCTTTTGGTTTTCTGGAGAGGTACTTAATGGTGTTTGAACATGACTGTATAGTGCCATTAATGTAACAATTTTCATTTGTACAGTGCAACACCAGAAAGATAATCTCTGTGTTAAGTACTTTTCCTTTATAATCCCTGGAGAGTCAGAACTCTAAAAGCAAATATTGTATTTACCATAGACTGTAAAAGGGGAAGAAATGAGGCTAAAATGCAAAGCAGCAGGGATAAAATAGAGTTCCTTTTGGATGTCTGCAGTGGTGCTATGAATATACATATACTCACTGTTATGCTTTTTATATTATCTCTAATTTGAAATAAACAACATGATTACAGATTAGATCAATCACGGCTTCAGTATTTCTGGCCAAAGCAAGAAAAACCTGGATGTGCTAGCTAAGAGTGTAATCGAAGCAGAGATTGTTTCACTGTTGGTGATTTGTTTAAGGATTTTAATTTACAGTAATGAGTGTCCTTCTCTGCATTGTAACCTGGCTCCCCATGTCTCCCTTTGGAAAACAGTCGCTGCTTGTATATACCAGTGGAATGATGATGCAAGGCACTGAACAACAAAATAGAGCAGCTGAATGCTGCTGCCTGGCATCTCTTCCAGAACAGAACTGAGTGGCAAAATTGATGCCTCGCTGTCCTTACTTTGATTTGCACAGGAGCTCTGGTGGGAGCTCAGCCAATGCTGGTGGCTGGGGGATATGGAAGCTGAGTGTCTTTCAGAATTCATCAAGTAAACAGATAACCAGTTCACTTCAGAGGACAGTTCTGCCTTGGCTACTGGAAGGATTCAAGGATAAGATGACTTTTTCCTGCTCATGACTCGTGTGTTTCTTCTTAGGAAGTTAAACAAAGGCACAACATGAAGTGCCAGCTGGAGAATATCGCAGGTGCTTGAAAGCAATTTGACAAAAAACAGTCAAGAGAAAAGAGATCAACAGTTTACAGCATATTTATTTTTGGGTAGTAGTTATTCAGACTGGAAGGGAGCTGTTGGGAATTCAGTGTTCAAAAATGATAAAACATGGTGCTAGGAACCTGATGTTCAAATGCTTTGAAGTTGCTGTCACTTAATCTGGTTTCGGAATCCTGCCCAGAAATGATGCAGTAATAAGGGCCAGCTGCCATGGTTGCCTTTCTTATTGGTGTATTTTTAGTGGAATCATCAGTTTAATGATGAGCAAATGCATGAAGTGCAAATAAAAGGTGTGTTAAGGACAATTCAAAAGAGAAGTGATAGGAAAAACACCCTGTGAATACAAAGGAAAGTAGAGGAATAGGGAGTACTGTAAAGAAGAAAATCTGGTCAAATTTACAGGAAGTTCTTTGAATGCCCAGAAAAACGCGTTTGGTTGCTTGCTTCAGATGGAAAAATGATGGCTTTTCCCTTCAGTTCCCTCCAGGGAATGGAAGCTTTCCATGCTTTCAGTGCACATCTGAGGAGCTTGATGGACTTCCTCTTTGAGGTGCCTGGAAGCCTCGGCCATATGTCAGGGTCATCTTTCTTGTGGGCAGCTCACTTGGTATTGAGAGTAAAAGTCTGTTATTCAGACTATTATTCCTTCAATCCAAAACTGGAGATCTTTGAATTCAGGGACTCCTGAAATCAACAGGATTTTATTCTTCTTTTCAGGAGGCTGTTAGACTGTCACTGCTTGAAACCCATGCTTAGTTTGCTGGTTGATAGTTCAGCAGTAATTGTATTTACGGTTCATTTTGCTTGGATGCTTGTGACTCTAATCTTTCCACAGTGTCAGTGGCGCAGTTCAGCTCTGATGTACGTGTTCATCATCCTACTAAATGGAAAATCCCATTGCAGTTATGATCTCTGTCATCTCTAAGAGAGTTAGGAGAAAGGATGCTGTGGATGTTCTGTTAAAAAAGAGTAGGTGGTATGAAGTAGAAATACAGGTTGTGACCAAATCCCCAATCTTCTCCACTGTGTAACTGTTATTTAGATGTGAATCTATGTACATTAAACATTTAATCATATAGTGTACCTCTCTTTGCTAAAGGAATTAGATATTGGTTATAGAAACATCAAGGTGTTGCACAATCCTACTGGGAAGTGTAATAAATGACACAGAAAACTGAAACAGTCAGACAAATCCAAGTAGCTGCAGTTACATACTGTTTAATATTTCAATGAGACACTTAGGATGACATCTTTTCTTTTATAAATGCCAAGGAGAAGGATTTTCATGGAAAGCACTGTAGAACAAAACAAGTCTTCACAGGACTTTGCACCAAGTAGAAATATTAGTTGGCTACTCAGAGGGAAGTAGAGCAGATGAATTAAATCTTAATTTCATTTCTGTTGAGTTTCAACAACTGAACTTTAATGCATTTTAATTACATTCCTTACCTGGTTGGTGAGAGGGGCTATATTAAACCACAGATACCTTAACATCTGGGGCTCATTTGTTGCAAAATGAACACTATCTCCTTTAATTCCCTATTTCTCTCCTCTTACAATATTTGCCTTGTAGTGATTCTCCTTGCTAATTGCAATCCATCCAGTGTCGTATTGGAAAGAATCATTTCAGTTGCATGATTTAATGCTTTTAACTTGTCTTGTCTTTGCTGACTCATTGGTCAACCTTGAAAAATCACACCAGTGCAAGCATTGCATTGCCAGCAGAGGACTAGCAGGTTGCACAGGGGACTCTGTTACTGATTAGTGTCATTTTTTTTCTGAGTTGAAAGAGCTATTGTGTTTAAGGCCATGAGATTTAGAATTAGGAGTAATTAAAAACCAAGGCTGCTGCCTTTATATTTTTTTAAATATGAAGGGCCCCAGGAGTCTCTGTAGTCATTAGAAAATCCTATTCTCGTGCTAAGCCTGTCCTTATAAGCAGTTCTGTTGCTGGCTTTCCTGAATGTAAAGCGGGATCTTGTTGAGAGTGGATGATGAGAGGGGGGGAAATATTGCAAAGGCAGTGGAGAAGAAAAGTGTGTGTGTGTGTGTTTGGGGGGCAGATATTTTGTGGTTGTGTGGCTGCTTTGTAATGTGTCCTTAGCAACTGGCTTTCTACTCTAATGGGAAAAATAGATGGTGGGAAAGCATTCAAGGAAAGTGGGTCACATTTGATCCATGACCTAAAAGGAAAAGTGGGGGAAGGGAATAATCAGCTCAGATCATTAATGAGGTGAAAATTTATCCTTATAAAGCTCGTTCATTGCACTGGGAAAAATTGCTGTTCTGGTGTCTTGGCTGTGTGATAGAAAACGCAGCTCCCACTCTCTGAAAACACAATTGCTCCACGGCTTTGTATTAAAAGAGAGGGTGAAAAAAAGAAAAAAGTTGTTTGTTTTAAACACTCTCCAGCAACACAATGATTAGACATGACAGTTTGGCTGTGGGGCCTTCCTTTCAGTTCAGGAAAATGTAGAACAGAGCTGAGCTGTCCTTTCCTAGTAAAAATGAGGTCATTTGTAAAGCTTTGTGTACATTTCTGCAGCACTCGTGGAACGGAGCTCACAGAAACAGCTTTCCCAAAGCCTCACTCCTACCTCCACCAGTGCTCCCATTTTTAAGAAATGCAGGCCCATTGACCACATAAGATGAGGATTCAGAAGCTGTGATTTAGATGAAATGGCTCCTCAAGGATGTATAGTTTTGATTTAACTGTCAGTGTGCTGCTGTTGCTGACTCTGAGCTTTTACAGCTGCGTGTGGCTATGGGGAAGCTCCTTGTAATCTGCTCCTTCTCCTTGTGAGCTGTGTCTGTGCTCTGAAACAAGCAAAAGTACTCTGTCAGGCTCGATTATTCTCTCTGTTACATATACAATGTATTGTATACATTATATTCGCTAATCCCTGTTATTCATAAAAATGCCCCAGGCAATTAAAATTTATTGAATAATAATTTATTTTATGTAAAAACTAATACTCATTTTCATACCCAACTATTTTTCTCCTACCAATCAAATGCTATGTAGCTGCTAATATTTCAAGGTAGTTTTAATTAATGTGTCAGCCTAGTGCAACTCTATGGAAGAATGCATCATTGAATTAAATAAGAAAGGAAAGCAAGGCAGCTACTGGATAAATGCCTAGAAAATATAGAGAAATGAGACGTGAGCTGGCACATTAGAGTTGCATTCTCTTCTACCTTGAAACTTCAGAGATTACATTCCCATTCTGTCCAGGAATCCCCCAGATTCTCTGACCTTCTTAGTAGAGCAGCAACTGTTTCAGCCAGCTGCATTGATACTCAGTCCAATCATGGAAAGATGGAAGCATAGACAATTAAAGAAGCATTAAAGATCTTGGGCTCATTAATGAAGGTGCTTGGTAGAAACCAGTAAATTAAAAATTCCTGACTTTGTAGGCTAAGTGAACTCAGACCTGCTGTGACCCCTTGTCACCTTTATTTCTTTACTGTCTATTAAAATAGTCTGTGAGTGTGTCGTGTTTCCTAACATATGAAAATAGTAAGAAAACATCTGGGCTTACTAATAAAATTAGGTCTGCTACTTAGAAAGCAGGCAGCATTGTTTGGGGCCTCAGAGATGCTCTTGCAAATCAAATAATAATGGTGGCTTTGAAAAGTACTTTACTTCTGCTGTGTTTCATAATATTCAAACACTGCCTTTAAAAGAAAAATTAGAATTGCATCAAGTTAAAAGAAAAAGTACAACATTAAAAGGTAGGGGTTTTTTCCCTTAATAACATAATGATCCAGCATTTATGTAGTGGTTTCCTCTGAGTGTTTTAGAATTATTTGTTGGGATGGGATCATAATTCAAAGGTGAGGGAGATAAGCACAGCAAAGGGAAAAGACTTATAAAAGAGTGTGGCTGAGAAAGAGCTTTTTTGTTGCATAGTTCTCTGCTCTTTACCATTAGACACACATCCCAGCTTTGTTCTTCTATTAGATTTCATCTTCTCTGAAGGATGGTTATAGTAAGAAAACTGATGTGCCTTAAAATAATCTGTGAGTAATACCCCTCTCAATGAATCTGAAATTGCTCGAGTGAAGCTCTGTGCTCGGTGTTCAGAGCTGACCTGCTGCCCAGCTGGTGGCTGCCTATCCTGAGTGATTGTGTGGGCACAGGGCACAAATATCCTTCCCTGCCTTGGACCAGAATGAGCAAAAATCCGCAGCTCTCCAGTGGTGGCAGTCAGAATGAAAATTCAGGCTTCATCGTTTCTTTCTCCATATCTCTTACTTACAGTGACAAGCCCAGCAGGTTCAGCCTGCAAATCATTAAAATAAATGCTCATATTATTAAAATCCCATATTTGATGCTTGGATTCCCCTCGGTTTCTTGTATCAGGCAGCTGAGACATGTGAGCTTCAAGCTGTATTCTCCCATTGCCAGCATCCTGGTCCCTCCACCTGCCCTGGGGCAGGTTCTTCCCTTTTTCCATCTGTTGAGCGAAGGTGCCGATGACCATACAGAGAGGAGTTATATGGAAAAGCAGTTGGAAAAGGGCTAGAGATCTTAGGGAACCACATGGTGTTACTAATCCTCCAGCTTTCCAAAGACTTGTCATCACAAATAAGAGTTTTCCACTTTCAGGGGCAGGAGGGAAAGAGAAAAAAGAAGGAAAGAAATTAACCCTGTGGTGTGATGACAGAGATTTCTATAAATCACACTGCGTTTCACACTGCTGCTGACAGCCAGCCAAACCTGAGCTGGCCAAGTTTCCACAGGTCGAGTATGTTACAGGGAGCTTAAAAATACATCCACGACTGTTTAACTACCTTTTCTCTTGCTCAAGGGTATTGCAGTTAAGAGTCTCTGTCAATTATGAGATGGTCAAAATTTTGTGAATGGTATTCCCGGTATTTTCCTATCTCCTCTTTTCCCATTTCTCCTGTAAAAGTGCCCGCAAGTCCCTAAGACCTGGGTCTGTTTTTGCTTGTGAATTAAACATCCAGAGCAAATAAATATCCACTAGGATAAGATTTTATCCGAAAAGTACAGTTTAGCAGTCATCTCATAATTTTAAATTTTTCCTACTGCGATTATTTATAATAATCTTAAAAACATGGGGGTTTGGCAACTTTTCAAGCTGTATTTTCCTTTCCATTTGGCAAAACAGTTACGAATGGCACCCCTCTTTTGTTTTCTCAATGCTGCATTTTCAGAGTGTCCTTCAAACTCACAATTAAAAGATCTTTGAAGTCAGAAGCGTCCCCATAAATGACTGCCATATGACTTGGGAAGTGTGTGTGCTAGGGCGTATTTTTGTTAGGATTTTTCAGGGTATGTTTATTAGGAAAAATTAAACCAGTTTTTCTCATTTTGTTTGTTTGAATGATGCCTTTAAAGGGGAAGTTGCTTTTTCCCTAATTATGTGTAGTTGTTTATTTTCTTGTGAACTTCAAAAGAACAGCACAACTGACAGAGCAAATTATCTGATTTGCAATAACAGAGAAAATATAAGGAACTAAATAAAATCTTAAGCTATAATGAGGGTTTACTTTTAAAATTCAGACTTCTTGTTGACTACTTGTCTGCCAGTGCTATTACTGCCCTTTTGTATAGCAGATCTCTCTTTGGACGTAGAACTGTTGGTAATCCAAAATACAAAGGAAAATTAATCCTTTGAAGATGCTAGAAAACACATTGCAATGGAATTTAGAGATTTCAATAAGTGAGAAATTAAGACAACTTGGCCTGTTTTGCAGTGCGGACAATGCTTTCCACACTGCACACATGGGGTTTTTTTAATTAAAAAAAAAATTGCTCAGTATTCTGCTTTCACATCCAGTTTCTTTTCTTTAATCTACAAATCATGGTTGCACATCTGGTTGGACCTGCTTCTGCCACCAGTTCACCCTGGCAGGAGTATATATGTCTTGCCCATCTGAAGTTGAGTCCAGACTCAAGTTTTACTCATTTTCTCTTCCATAAAGCTGGCAGGGGTACTTTCCTTCTACATTGAATCAACTACCACTAATATTAGGCTTTTGATGTTTTCCCCCACCCTCAAAAGCACTAGAGTGAGTTATAAGTACGTGGAAAATTCACTAGGGAAAATCACTTTCTAACTATTGACATTTTAGTAGCAATCTAATGAGGTACTTAAATTTTTCTCATTTGTTATATTGAGGAGCGGTTAGAGAAGAATCAGAAAAAGGGAAACTTTTGGATTTTTTTTGTATTCCTTGTAATACAACTTAGGGAAAAAAACCCCTCTATTTGTTGTTGTCCGCAACCTGATCAGAGCTGAAGTCTGCTCTGCAGAAAGACTGGGCACTTTTTCTGCTCCCTTTTCAGCTCCCTAAAACCTGTCTGGACAAAGATGACTTCCCCCTGGAGAGCTGGAAAGGGTTTTCCAGACAACATTCATTTTTGCCTTTACTAAACAAGCAGAATTTAGACAAGGTAGGAGGAACAGAGGTGTTTTGAGGAGATGAAAAAGAGCAAAAAAACTCTTCCCCCAACTACACTACCCAGCTATATTTTTCATTGAAATGACAAAGTCAGCTTGTTTCCTGTCCTGCATGCAGATGTTTGGTTCAGCCTCAGCTTCAAATGATTATACTTCCCAGTAACATTTGAGAGTTTCCCCACAGTTCCTGAAGTTTTCACTGCCCACATGTTTTAACATCAAGCCTTTGGAGGGATAAAGATTTTTCATCTTTGTTTGCTTGTATGTTTAAGATTTCACATTCTTCTGCTTCTGAACCAAGCCCGATCCTGACTTTCCATTTCATCATTTAATCTGTAGTCCCTCTAACACTCTTCTAATACCAGAACCTTGTTTTCAAAGATGGAGGAGATAGGAGCACTGACATTACCTGAAAGAGTTACAAAAGCAGACAAGGGACTAAAATTTCCAAGGCCAAATAGTGGGATGAGAAGAGATAGGACCAAGGACCAACCTATAGCACCTCTTGGTTGTCCAGACAGAGGCAATACTGCCTCCTAAATAGGCAGTGAATAGCTTAGCTTATTTTACCCACCTACAAAATTTTCTGTGTGGTTCTCTAGGGCAGGATTGCCCCACTCCTGCCCTACTCCTGGCTTCTGATAAACTGCCAAAATGAATCCTCAAGTACAGGTGTAGCCAAAGTCTTTCCCTTCCCCCGGCAGGGTGGAAGTCCACTGTGGCCAAATGAAAAGCTTGACTCGTTTAACTAAAGCAGGATGAGCTTCATTTCCCTCTGTTCTGCAGAAATCCACTTTATCACCTCTTTGACCTCCAGTTCACCAAAACCATTCCATCTGCAGGAAGAAAAAAGTTGGCTACAGCCCTTCACAGATGACTGGCAGCTTCTCCAGCTTTTACAGGCTTGGTTAGCACAGAAGCAGGTCAGGACCACACCATGCTGTCATCTGAAGAGCTCACGGCTGTTGCCCCGGCAGTATCACGTTAAACTCATCATGTATCAAGACGTGGTGGAGCAGCCACCCTGCTCTGAGCACGAGCGACACCCGAGAGCTCTGGAGGCCGTGCTGGTGTGTGCTCCATTCGTGTTTCCACCGAGGTCGGCATCTTTCTAACAGCCCTCTGCAGCTGGATTTGCGCATTATGAAATCGCAGCTTCAAAGTGCCTGGTGAAGCAGATCCTTCCAGCCCCGCGCTGGGAGGAAACAGGAGTCACACCATGCAGGAGCGTGTCTGCGTGTGTCAGCAAAGTGCCTTCTCAGCCTGCCAGCTGAGTGCAAACATTTCAAGGGGGATTGGGAAATTAAATTTTGAATCCGCATCTCTTCTGTTTGTTAGGGATTCATCCTTTCACGTAGATGCGACGTTCCGTTGTGTGTCTTGTATCATCTATATATACAATTTCATTTTAATTTTTTAATATTGTCTTTCTATGGTGTTGGGATTTTTTTTCTCTCTTTTTCTGGACTGGTTATACATATGCTAATAGAAATATGCCTATTATTTGAAGCATAGTTCTGCTTGTCAATGAAGCTTCATTAACACCGTTATCACTGCCTGACATTTATCTTATAATTTTCCAGAGTTGACTGTTACATCTCCATGGAAACCCAAATTGCAATTGAAACAAGTGAGATAATAAAGGCATCCACAGAGGATTGACAGTATGCAAGCCCACGGTGTTTGCAGGCTACATTTGTTTATAGTTCCTTAGATAAATCCCTTGCAGTGGAGATTTTTATTACCTGTCTCCTATCTTTCCATGACTACTGCTTATTGCAAGGTTTAGAGCAATGCTTTTTTTTTTTTATTTTGCTTTTTAATTAGAACAATAAATTTTATTGGACTCAGCAAGGGAGACATTGAAGATGTAAATTCTAAAGTGATTTTTCTGGAATGAAATATGAAGATTTTTATATATTAATTTGGCACTATGTAGACTAAGGCATTCTTATGCTGATTTGGTGGAGATTTTTTTTAGGAGCCAAAACTTAGGATCATGGACTCTCTAGATTTGCTGACTCTTTCACTATGCAAGAAGAATCTCTTTTTTTCTGTACCTAAGGACTTGAGCTCTCTTAAGTTTGTGACTCTAAATCAATTTAGATAGTGCCTCAAAGCAAAGAGTCATGAAACTGGAGTGGGTCCAGAGTGAATTAATCTGAAATTAATTTGATTTTGAAAGGCTCCATCTGGCTGTGTTTGGAAAAGGCATTTAGACAGATATATAAACAAATGATCATCTGTATTCTATATGCCAGATGTGGTGTCAAAAAAATGAAGAAATGGTTTTAAAAAAGGAATCAGCTGAGGGGGATTTTGCTATTACGATGCTCAACTTGTTGAAATCACAATTGCATCACTCTTTGGACAATGATCTTTTCTTATATTTGGATTTGTAGAAAAGTAGAGCATGGCTGAGCTTGATAGGATTTTTTGGTTTAAGTAAGAAAATTGAATGTCACAGCTTCCTCCAATGGTCGATTTGAGATCTAACCAAAACTGGCTGAACAAAATTGGGACCCTTAAAATGAATAGGGCTGTGATCTTCCATTGCCTTTTTAAGGAAGATATTTAGGCAAGGCAGCCATATCAGGAATGAGCTTTTGGCCTTCTCCTCTTCAGACATGGCTTTTGGGCCCATGAAAATGATTCCCTGCACCTTGTGGAGCTCAGCTGGGACCAGGCACACATGTGGGTGCCAGTCTTGAAAAACACTAGACTGTAAATTACTTCTTGCAAAAATTGGTTGATTTTAGCACACAGAAATGGCTGCATTTCAAAACAAATGTTTGGAGAACACCTTTCCCATGCCCTCCATCTCAACTCCAGGACAGAGTTTGCAGTAAACTAGGTAAGACCTTGCAAACCTCATAAGAACTTGCAGATAATTGCCAGCCTGGCTACAAAACTTGCTGAAATAGTCATGTCAGTAATTATCAAGCAAAAGAAAAAAATTTTGAAGCCTTCATTGCAGTCTTTGAAGTTTTTTGGAGGGCAAAGGAAGAATGGAATTGAGTAACAACTTTGTAAATTTGGAGCAGTAAGTGTTTGGAATGGGGAGAGAGAGACTGAGGTTGTTGACAAGAAAACAGATGGTCCTACGTGTCCTGAATTTCAAAAGCCTGGTACTATTCTAATTCAGTTGTTGACATGTCACAAATACATAAGCATTTGGTTGTAATCAAATACCGTTGTGCTTTTTAAAAAAATAATACCGATAAATGTTTCCTGCCACACAGAAAGAAGAAGTGTGCTTCATTGCAAATGTGTGTAATCAGCAAGGCAAGGCATTAATAATCCATACCATTAATACTGAGCAGTCAGCTACTCCAGGTTCAACTTCATGTGAAAAAGTGCATCAATCTGTGCTCCAAAACTATAATGGAATTGTTCAGGTGCACAAGCTCGCTCTCATGTTACTGACCAGTTTACAGTGATGACAAGAAAAAAAAAAGCCCTTTTCAACTAGAGTCCCCTTTAGACAGAGCACAGATATTAATGCCCCAAAGACATTACTAGCAAAAAAGTTGTTGAGGAGCACAATAAGGGCAGAACAATAAGTTGCAGTAGTTTCCATAACAGAGGTTTGTTTAGGCACTGGAAAATTATAAATTAGAAGCCTTTGTTATTGCTTAACATCTCAGGTCAAAATGAGACGAGCAGATACCCATCTATCAATGCAGATGCATTTTCTGTCAACAGAAAACAGGGATTTTCATGATTTAGTATTTGTTGAACTTTTCACAGGACATACAGTGATAGAACAAGAGTGAATGGCCTTAGCTGGAAGAGGGAAGGTTTAGTTAGGTATCAGGAATTGTGAGGTTGTTGGGGCACTGGCACAGGTTGCCCTGAGAGACTGTGTCTGCCCCATCCCTGAAGGTGTCCAAGACAAGGATGAGGCTTAGAACAACCTGGTCTAGTTAAAGGCTACCCAGCCCATGGCAGGGGAGTTAGCATGGGTGATCTTTAATGTCCCTTCCAACCCAAACCCTTCTGTGATTCTGTGTCTTAACTCTCATGGGACTTGTCTTAGAAACGCACCTACCTTACACCTGATGAAGGCAGTCCCAATCTTGTTTAAGCGTTTAATATAGAGAAAAAATTCTGCCCAGAAAGCAAAAATGAATTATTGGGTGGTTGCCTAAGCTGAGCTTTATGTTGCAGAACATTACTGTTTAGCAGACCTCATCAAACCTTGAACTAATTATATCCCAAAGCCAACAGCAGCCTGGAAAAACAAGGGTTAGGGCTTACACAGGCTCTTAGTTTATATCTTCAAGTACTTATTTTCAGTCATTCTTATCATGTATCCCAGAAATTTGTGATTCTTGTCTGTACTTGAATAAGAGGAGAAATGAATTCAAAGCAGTCAGGGAGGGGTGGCTTTGACTTTCTTCAACTGTTGAAGGGCAGGCATCTGTCACTGGCTGTAGAGCTTATACTTGTTTCAGTTGAGTAAAATCAATAGGCCACTGTAGGCAAATCCTTAAAGATACTGAAAATAGGCCACTGTAAATTTTATCAGCATAAACAAAAAGATGCTGCCCAGTTCAGACTTGTACAGATGCTTGTTTGTTTGCTTCCACTTATAGATGAACTAGCAGTGATATTTAATTGGTTTCCAAAATAGAACACTCTAAATAAAACAAACCTCTTCCCCTCCATTTGCTTTCTCTTCTGCACTCGTTCACTCATTTTTACATGTATGAATTGCTTGTATGATTTTTTTTACTTGTATGAATTGCTCCACTTACAGCACATAGACATCATTAAGTGTTACTGCATATTCTAAAAAACAATTTGCTTAATTAAAAAAAAAAAAAGTCCATACAGCAGCAGTAAGAGTTGAGATTTACTGAAACATATAGGACTTTTTTTTTTTAAGATGTGTTTGCATGTAAAGGGTTTTTTTGAAGGTGTGATGTAGCAAATGTACAAAGCTTTTGCAAAGTTAGTTGCTTGACTTTATGGTTCCAGGAAGCATTACCAGCAGCACAACATTAGAATGACATCTTCTATATGGAAGGAGTGTCCAGGGTTTAATTTGAAACCCCTGCCTTAAATCAAACTGGTTTCTAATAGAAGTGGTGCAGGAACTCAGAGGCTGAACACCTGAAGAGCCACCCCCCTCTGGAGGTGAATATTTAACTTTGGTGAGCAGAACTCTGAGGGATAATTTTAGGAAGGCAGAAGCCTTAAAGCACAAAGGAGTATATGTGCTCCAATGTGCACCTCCAGCTGAAAAGGGAACGGCATTTTAATGCTGCTCTTACTATGATTTCCTTTTGTATCCTTGATTTCTTTCTGTGATACTGGTGAGGAATCTGCATCTATACCTCTAAGAAATAATATGTTTTATCTCAGGTAGGATCAGCTCTCTTCTGATGTTTTTCTAGTCTGTATTTTGTTCAGTACTTTTTCCAATTCATATTGCCCTTAGTATCATGCAGTCTGACCTGTCTTCTTGAAAGGCAACTTCCCTCTGCTGCTCCTTCTTCCAGCCCAAGTTTATTACCCGTCAAAACATTTTCAAGGTTAGAATATTTTTCCCCCCATATTTTCCAATATTTTTTTTCTCTGGGATAAAATACCTTCTCACCTTACCTAAAATTTGCAACTGAGACATTAAAGTGATGTACTAAATTTGGAATTAATCAGAAAACAAGGATTCCCTATACAAACAGTGGTTTGCTATGGTTTGTATGATGTACTACACAGAGAAAGTTAGCAAAACTGAGCTACAAGAAATCTCCAATTTCACTAGAAAAATGACTGTGGATTTTAAATTATCATGGCAGTAAAAAGTAACTAATTGTCTAAAAAAATTACATTTTTAGAGATAATTTCTGCCAATGTGGAAGCAACATAAGGAAAAACATCTTTGCATTTACCACTGAGTGCTTACACAAGCACTTGAGTATTATTAGCTACTGAGAAAAATGAAATCTGAGCATTGTATGTCAGGTATTAAAAGCCATCAGGATTTTCACGTAATTCATGTGTGTGTGAGAGTGCAAGTGCGGTTGCTCTCTGCTGGGTGGATGAAGAATTGCTCATCTCTTTGTTAAAGTCTTTATGGTGCTGTAAGATGGATTGCAAGTCTTACAGCTGCTCAGTTGTTAGCCCTGCTGATGGGTGCAGGGAAATCTGGAGATAATTATTTTGTAGACTTTACTGCCTATGTAGGACTGACCATCCTGCCATATGAGTTTTTTTTTTTCATTGGGCATGATGTCAGGGTCATTTAGCAATTTCTGTTTAGGATATGTGTTACTTAATAATAATTATAAGTGTTATTAGAGTCTAATAGTTCTGCCAAAAACTAAAACACACTACAGCAGAAGCAGTTAATGATTTTTGAAACATCATCTTTCCTTTGTGCTGCTTTTGAGCCAGTGTGCTGCAAAAATGCTGATGGGCCAGAAAGCATCTGGAGATGACTTTTTTTTCCCCAAAAACACAGATACCTGGTCATTTACAGCTTAAAAATGTTGCACAGCTTCTTTTTCTGTTTGTCAGAGGTTCTGGCCCTTGTTTTGCTGGCCAAAATCCAATGTAGGTAATTACCTTCTGTGTCTATAAATTGCAGCCCCCTGCAGTTTTCAATTGGGTACGGTATTGTTCTACCCTTCCTGGCTGAAATTGTTGTGTGATAATGCTCCATGTCATTAAACAGCTGCCGTCTGTCACCTTACGATGAAGTCATTCCTCTCCAAACAATGAGTTTATAAAGCCCTTTTGGGTCCTTCTAGATAAAATTTGCTCGTAAACCAGCAATTACGATCTTTGGAGTACAGTAAGGTGATGCTTGGCTGTCTCTCTTGACAGCAGTCAGAAGCCTTCAAACGGGTGTTGTCCCTTTTGTCAGTCTGTGTGATATCCTGGCAGTGATGCCACAGCTCAGATGTAAATGCTTTATTACTGTAAAACCTTCATGCCTGTAAATACCTCTCCACTGGGTTGGATTTAGTTGTCATTACACTTGGAACTCGTTTGTTGTCATGTTCTTGTTCTGTTGGCTCTTAGAGGGAATTCAAATATCTTATTATACCATGAAACATGAAAAAGGCAAATCCCCAGCAAAAATGGTAAAACCACAATATTAGCGTTAGGGTTGCAATATGAATTAACCACAAAATAACAGTATGAAGGTTCGGGGTACGTTTAAAACAGATTTGACAAACAGGTGTCATATAAATCCATTTGGTCCCCGTTAACAGCTGTTTTTCAGCACCTGACTTGACACTGGGATCATTAATGGAAATGAACGTGGATTAATGCCAAAGCTCTTAACAGTGATGAATTTAAGAGAGTCTGTTTTTATTCAGACATTGTTTCTAAAGGCTACATCTCTGTCCTGAGTGGGCAGTTCACTTTTAGCAGTCCTGCAGTAATTAAAGATATGAATGGGGGAGACCAAGAGGGCATCTACTAGGTTTTTCCAGTGCTCCTGCTGAAGCAGCAGGGATATTAAAACAATCTCTAGCTCCTCAAGAGTGGCCCTGTCAGCTTGATGAAATGATGGAATGGTAGTTAGGTTATTAGAAGAAAAATTGGCACAAATTGAGAGAGAGGATGCTCTGGCAGCAACCACAAGCAGCCAGCGACTCAGTGTCTTAATCTCTGCCCTCCGGCTGCTCTCTATGATACAGATGACACCTTGTCAGTGGAGATGATGTGCTGGGTCACCCCTGAGTCCAATGGGCTAAATTTGCCATGGAGGGAAGGATTGCTACAGCATAGAGCCAGCAAGCCACATAATCTGATTTTTTGGTTTGGGGTTTTTTTGGGGTGGTTTTTTTGGTTGGTTTTTTTTAATGTATGTCAATCATTTGAGTACTGACAGTAAGTGCCAAGGGATCCCATTCTCATTAGTATCCCCTAGACTCAGCTATCTCTGTACAGTTGTGCTTTCAAGAAATAGTCCTAAGCTTTCACAAGGATTGGTTTGCTTCCTTCTGGAAAGTTTTACACATGGTTTCTCTTTTGTCTTACTCCTTGGGTACAGAAGGGGAAATGGGGGAAGGAAGAAGGCAGTTCCTCTGAGAGCCACTGTGTTGGCAAAGAGAAATTAGTAAAAGCCCTACAGCTGTTAGCAGTCAAGAGGTCTTAGTGAAGAGCAGTAACATCCATTGGGTGAAGATCAAAGCTGGGAGAGGAAAAGGGAGTTTATCTTTAGAAGAGGTCATTTGCCAAAGGATCAAGCATATTTGGCTCGATTTTTTTATGGACCCAACAAGCTCTGTGATAACTGAACTATCAGGCACGTGTGGTGTATAATTTTGTTCCTCTGTGGGGCCTTCAACTGCACTGCAGGGATCAGATCCACAGAATCTATAAAATAGGTATTTTTCCTCATTGTTATCTCTCTGCTGTTTTATTCACTTGTTCATTTTGTCTGCATTGGCTCTAGTCCTACACCAGCTGCCAAAGCTGGGTGAAGATACTACTGCAAGTGTCATTGCTGCAACAGTTCATGAGTTCCTCAAAATCCCCACAGTGAGACTTGGATTCCTGCTCTGAGGTGTCTGAGAGCCTTGATTTGCACTGAAATCAAAGGAAGTGAAGTTTAGGAAGGAGCCCAGCTGTGTTTGAAGAAATTAGTGCCCTCTCTGTGACCTGAACTTGTCTGTTGAACCGCCAAAATGTTGGCAGCTCAGTCAAGTCCCTACCTTGTGGTAGAAAAGTATTTTAAAGAAAAGCCTAAATTATTCTTGGTTTTCCCCTAACTCTGCAGGAGTTACTAGATTGACAGAGCTGTCAATGGATGGCAGAATTTAGTTTGGAGAAGTTTTAATGACTTACTCAAGTTAATGTAGGCAGTGAGTGACAAAACCTGTCCCCTGGAGCTTTGCATCAGTGTATGGTACCTATGCCTTGAGTCAGAGTTTTTAACCATCTTCAGCCAATAAAGCATTTAAAGAATATGATCAATGTAATTCAACTTCAGTCTCAACAAAATAAAGAAAGTGCTTAAACATTTTGTGCAATTAGAAGAGAGCTTAGTCTTTGCCTAAACCTTTAGCTCAAAGCAAGAACTTGATGCTAATAGAGTCATTAACCTGAGAAAACAGGTATTAGTGTTTGGCTTTGTGGTTTCCTAAAAAATTGGCTGACTAGCAATGGAAATTGTGGGAGTTTTGGTGGTAAAGGTGGTTTTGGTAAAGGAAAAAGCAAAGGATTAAACTTGTTATTCTTTATTAAATATGACCCTAGATGTAATTTTCGGCTGAAGTAGCAATTGTGTATGGATTTCTTAAAGAAGGGATCCAACAGAGAGAACAGATGAAGGGCATAATTTAAAACTGAACTCAATATAAACAACACAGAGAATAAATGAAGTGAAAAGTCAAGCCAATTTATGAAAGAAAATAGTTGACCAAGCCCAGGGCAGAGCTGGGAGCTTAACTAAACTTTTACCTTTTCTTTCAAAATAACATGTAAGCGTTTTCCCCAGTTATTTTAAGCTCTGGGTCAGGGATTTTTCAACCTCCCTAGCAGGGAGGTTGTTTGACAGATTGTGTTTTATGTAAAGGAATAGGAATTGAAAAGAAATAGTGGAGTGATTTTCAAGAGGTTTAAGTGTCACATAGGTGCTCCGTGAAAGTCTTGGAAGTTGTTCCCATTAAGTGGGACTGAAGTGACTCAGTCATTGTTTTTCTGTTTCTTAGCAATTTTAGGGGGTGTTTGTTTGGATGGTTGGCTTAGTGTGGCTTAAGTGTTATCTTTGTATGGAAATGCAGTTTCTAAGGCCTGGAGAAGTCACAATTTCTGCGGGTGAACTTGTGACCTGTAGAACTTATTCAAAATGAAGAGCATTTGTACATGAAATGTAATGTAAAAGTTTGGACCAAATTTTAGAGTCTCTTATTCAGGCAAGATTCCTGCTAAGACAGATAGGAATTTTAGCCATTTATGAGTGTGATAAATGCTCTTGTGTGCTGATCCGTGTTGAAAGCACTTCACAAGGGATGATCAGACTTCTTGCTGGTGGTGTAAAATGTGCCTTTAATATAACTTTCTCCTTCCTTTCCGTAAGCAGGGAAAGTGCTAAAGTTAATACTGGCATATTAATGCGAATTATGCTTTCAAGGAGATGAAACACATGAAACTAAATAATTTGTCTTCACACAGGTTATAGCTGTGAGACAGGGGAATTGCACAGGGTTGTTTTCTTCTCACCACTCTTAGATTTTATTTTTTTTTTCACATGTAAAATATGATTTTCATCTGGTTGTGCAGATTCTGAGCTCTTCCAAGTCCTCCGGTGGGCATTCACTCCTGAACAATCATCAAACGGAGAAATTCTAGTTAAAGCCAAGTTTTTTGAAAGTGGCAGGTGGCTCTGAAATGCCTGAATTCTGCCATGATCAGCTTCTGACATTGCTGCATACAGGCCATTTGCCCCCTCTCCCTGGTGGAAAGATGGGGGGATGCTTGAAAATTCATGCATCATTAGTGTTCTTTCTTGAAACAGAAACATCCAAAAATCATGAGCACTTCTGGGTTTTCTAGCCAAGTAATTAGTTGAAACTACTGTCCTTAATTATCAATAATGCAAGAGGGGGGAGGGGGAATGGAGTGATGTATTTTTACTTTTGTTCAGTATTTAAAATTATTAATTTTCTATGTAAGAGTACAAATCCTCCTAAACCAAGATCTATCATTTGTCTCCCAGGTCACATTATTTTTTGTTCCAAAGTTCTTTTTCCCTGCAAAAGTGTGGTTGTTTTGAACTTGGATGTAGAATGTACATCTGGAGATCAGATAGGCTAAGAATTTACAGAGGGTGAAAGTGTTCAAAAATTTGATCTCCTTTTGCAGGGGAAAAAAAAACTTTTTGAAGCAGCATTTTAATTTCCACAACGAAGTAAGCAGTTTTGCCACTGCTGTCTCTTTTTGAATTGTGCCTTTTTTTTTTTTTTTTTCTTATGGCAGCAATAAACAATGTGCTTTAAACTGGGTCTCTCCAGACTGCTTTTCCTTTTTAAAGAGCATAGGCAACTAATCGACAGCAACCAGCCACATAGCTGGAGTGTTTTCCATTCTAGGCAATATCATACTAATTTGATGCACACATGGATGCTTCACACAATCTGCAGATTCATCGCTGGCACCTTGCATTAGTCATCTGACAGATTGCCAAGTGTTTCATACTCCTTTCATGTGACTTTATTACAAAACACACACACAGACACACGCACTGCCTTGTTTCTGCCAGTAGCCAGTTTAGTGGGAATTCGCTGCAGTTCTGTTTACAACAGCCATGGAGAGAAACCTGCACTTATTTGCCACTATTCTCTGCTTTAAAACGCACAAGTCCCGGGTTGTGTTGTGCTGCTCTCATCTTATATAATGACATT
Organism: Acridotheres tristis; assembly: GCA_037013685.1. Classification (NCBI taxonomy): domain Eukaryota; kingdom Metazoa; phylum Chordata; class Aves; order Passeriformes; family Sturnidae; genus Acridotheres; species Acridotheres tristis. Next base: position 5,424,994 of record CM072885.1, read on the forward strand.
AAGCAGCAGCCTGCAGAGAAAACCAGACTCAATGAAAAATGTAATAGCATTGTTTTTTGTTTGTAATACTTATGCTATTAATTAAATGCTGATTTTTTTTTTCTGCTTTGTGCCAATTGACATCATCTTCTGCATCTAGTGCACATGAAAACTGCGTAGTCTCCTAACTTGTCTTCTCTTTTCAATCTCTTTTTCCACTTTCTAGTAACGGCACAGCTAACAAGATGAATGGAGCTTTGGATCATTCAGACCAACCAGACCCAGATGCCATTAAGATGTTTGTTGGACAGATTCCCCGTTCGTGGTCAGAAAAAGAATTAAAAGAACTTTTTGAGCCTTATGGAGCTGTCTACCAGATTAATGTTCTCCGAGACAGAAGTCAGAACCCTCCCCAAAGTAAAGGTACAGTAGTTATGCTCTTTGCTTTCAGTTTGCTTGTTTTCCCAGTGATCTTGCTTGCCCTCAGCATTTCCAAAGAGGTTTGCATCTGGGCTCTCTGTTTTGTAGTGTACTGTGTTGAGCTATGCAGCAGTCCTAAGAGGAGAGGACTTCTGAATCCTACCGGATATTGCCTTCCTCCTCTTCTTAAACTGAAGTTTAATTGTCTGTTATCTGGAAGCATTCATTCCAACTGCAAAAAATAAGAATAATTGCTCCCCTTGTTTAAATTATCATTGCCAAAAATATGGAAACCTGAGCGGTTGCTTCCCAGGATTAGCTCATGAAAAATATAATTTTCTATTTCCTTTTGTTTTCTCTCTTTGCACCCCAGGTGGGAATTATTTTAAGGGTACAGAAGGGAAAAATGATAGTGGTGGGTTCTTGCCACATCACTGCTCCAGCAGCAATAAAAATTACAAATAGTCACCCTGTCCTGTTTCCAAAATCTGATTTATTTTCTGCAGTCATGTTAAAGGATTTTTTTGTCACTGATATTGTTCTAAATGAAAGGGTTTGTTTACCTTACTGCATTTTTTCTATGCATGTGTATTTATCCCTGACTATATTCCTTCCTTTCCCTACATATATCTGTGCTGATTTAGGCATATGAGAGTTTTGTGTATTATAGCTGTTTAAGTGTGACACGTGCTTACATGTAAACTAAAAGTGAGTATTTTGTTTCACAGAATGTATTTTCCTCCCTAGCTAGCTGTATATTTTCATTCAGGTTTGGTGCATGAAAGCGATGCTACCATTAAAAATAATTAGAGTAGCTCAGAGGCAGAACTGGATGTGTGTGGTGCCCCTGGCTGTAAGGTTGCTAGACAGATATTCCTTCTCACTACACTCCAGCCACTGATTCTAAAAACCTTCAGAGCATACATACTATGGAGAGCATCACAGAATGATTTTGTGGGCTCACAGCAAAGTGAACAGAGCAAAGCAGCCCTCACTGGAGATGAGAGGTGGTTGCTGTTGTGGGAGGCACCCAGCACATCCTCGCTGCTCCTGGGTTTTTGGGCAAAGCACTGCCAAGGCTCAGCATATCTCCCCTGCCCTGTACTGGGCAGAGGAGCCTCTCAGTGCCTTCTTTTCGCTGCCCAGTTTAAGCAGTTGGGTGCTTTGAGTGACTATGGTTTATTTTGGTTTGCTTGCATCTCTCACTTCTGGTTAAAAGATTTCATGCATTGGTCAGTGTCAGGGAGGGGGTCCAGCTCACTGTACCTTCCTGCTAATCAAGTGTCTGTACTAGATCACTCTTTCCCATTCCCCATCCCTGGAAGCGTTCAAGGTTATGTTGTATGAACAGCCTGCTCTAGTGAAAAGTGCTCCTGCCCATGGCAAGAGGGCTGGAACCAGGTGCTCTTTAAGGTCCATTCCAACCCCATGCTTTCCATGGTTCTGTAATTCAGAAGCAGAAGGTATTTCTGGCTGCAGTGTTTCAGTGTCATCCTGCTTCCAGCCCATCCTCCCTCCCCATTTCCCAGGACTGATGTATTGTAGCATGTACCCCCTTCCTGTGCTGGCACAGAGCCCTCACCAAATGTCTTTTTCTTGTAATGCTGTATAGGAGAGCATTAAGAGGTCAAACAACTGGGTTTTCTGCAGTCCAGGCCGCTATGGATGAGCAAACTCCTCCTTAGTTTAAACCACTAAAGTGCTGAACTTGAGACTCGTCCATTTGGAAGGAACTGATTCCTGGGTCACAGCAATGCCTTCCCACTAAGCAGTAAATGAAGTGAGAATGATATTGTGGTTAGACAGAAGAAACCCATTGATACCAATTTCTGGGAATCACTGTACCTGTCCATCAGGCAGCTGGAATGCATAAGGATGAAGCATAGATCATGCAAATCATTGTAGGCTAATTATTAATGTTTGTAGTCCCCATATACAATATTCTTTTTGCAAGGTAGCTGGGTTTTGGGGATGCTTTTTTTTGCTGGGACTCTTTTCAGCCATGCAGAGATTATGCTTGTCATTTCAGTCATTATGTGTTAATTAATGAGTAAATGAAATTAATCCTGAAGACAGGCAGAATAACCTTCAGACTTACTTTTCTCTGGCACTAGCAGCAAGCTCCTCTGGTGGTCAGCTTTTCCCTCGGAAGCTCTGGAGGAGTGTATCTCCATGCTGGCTCTATCCTTCCTCCTGGCTGAATCTGCCAGCAAGGTTGCTAGAAACCTCTTGAGTTTTTGTGCATATCTCTTGACTAGGAATGATCTTTATTTTCTTAATCCAGTTGCACAAAGGATTCTGTGTGAGAGATTGTTAAGAATGCTAGAAACAAACAAACTGTTAAATTGCCTCGAGAAATATCCTACAGTCTTCTTTTTATCACAATGCATGAGAAATACTTCACCTATACTAGTAAATTAACATTTAAAAAAGAAGCTGAGTTTTCGTTTATTGTTTGGAGGTCATAGAATTTTAGAATATCCTGAGCTGGAAAGGTCCCATAAGGATCACAGAGTCCAAGTCCTGGAACTGTACAGGAGAACACCAAAAATCACATGTCTGAGGTGGAATGAAATTCCATGCCCCTCTTCTGTGTAAATACCCACACAAAACAACCATTTTTATTTAATTTGAGCTGGGTGGAATTGCGTTGTGCGAGGCATTTTTCTGCCTGCTGACCCTTTGTATCACCTCCAGTTTTGTAGAATGGTCCATCAAGGGGATCTCGTGGTTAGATGAGGTAGAGAAAAGTCCATTTTTCATTTCATTGCATGGCTGGGACAATGTGTCAGGCAGAACATTCACAGCCTGGTGTCACACAGAAATTTTTTTCTGAATATGCTGCAAGCCACAAGTTGCAGTGACAGGAATGCAAGTTGGTGTTACTACATCACACGGGGGGGAGTGGGGGAAGCAGTTAGGTTTTGCTCTTTCAAGAAAAGCATTTTGATTTTTGAAAGATTTCTCTCTTCTCAGACAAGGGTTGTGTATTTCTGTGAGCTTGGCCAAAGGGGCTCCTCTAATTTGGACCGAATTTTTCTCTGATGAACTGTTTATGAAGCTGCAATCTGAGTCTCTCCCAATTCTGTCAAAAATAACCATAGGCTGCTTCTCTCTCTCTCTCCTGCTGTTATTCAGACTGTCTTTCATACCCTCCAACGACAGACGGCCTAGTTCATGTCTTTCCTCCTCTTTTGTATTGCTTGCCAGCTCTGCAAAGCTGAGACTGGAGGAAGACAGGTAGAGAGCCAAATTTACCTCACTCTGGAAAACCAGAGGAAAGCCATCTTAATTCCACAGATAAATTGATACTATTTCAAACATTGAAGCTTGGCTTTATTAATTGGGAGCTTCAGGAATGGCTGCGTTCTAGGAAATTCCTCATCTTTTCCAGAGCTTGCATTTCTCTGCATCTTTTTATGTGTGAAAGAGCTCAGCAAAGTAATTTGACTTTGTTTTTATCTCCTGTTGTTTTGTAAGGCTTTTCCCTCTTTCTGCAACAAGAGGAATCCAGGGGATTAGGTAAACTAAATACAAAAAAAGAGAAAAAAAACATCACAGGAAATTCTGTACCATTGAAATAAATGGCACTTTTGGCTTCTGGGGGCTAAGGGGATTCAAAGTCTGGGCAGATCAGCCCTCTCTGTTCCAAATCCAGCTTGTTCCCTTTGTATAATTTATTTTGGGTGGATAGATGACTTTTTTCCAAGGTAGTTGTTAAAAAGAGCTTCTCTAATACCTCAAATGCAGCAAGCTCTGTGTGAAGGCAGCATACACTGCCACCAAGATCTCTCCTCCCCCCCCACTGTTTTCCTAAGCCGGAAAGATTTCCTTGGCTACTTTGGTTTTGAAGTCCAAGTGCTGAAGCAAGCAGATGGCACAGAGCTACTTTTGCCTTTTGAAATTCAGCAGAAGAGTCTTGGGCCAGATCTACTATGTCCTTTTGGCACTTTGCCTCTGTTTCAATACCTGTTTCAATAATTTTTGTAGGGATCAAGATCTCCTAAACCAGATTTTTCAGCCTGAATCTCTTTGTGCTGCCATAGGAATCACACTGCAGAAAGCAGGGAGAGGGACCTGTGTAGCAACTAACTCCGTGTTTGCTTGCAGCCTTTTACAGACCCTTTATCAGATTAGAGGGAGGCTGCTGGGTGAACAAGGATGTGCTGCAGTTAAAGGCCAGTGTTTATTATTATCCTATTTAACATGGTAATTTAAGTCTACTGGGAAGCAAGCAGAGGAATCTGGTAATGAGGCATTCATCTGCTGCATACAGGAGAGACCAGGTGGGCAATGAGGCATATAGGTATATATAGTTACATATATAGAGAGAGAGAGAGAGATGCATCTAGGAGGCAGAAGTTACCTGGCTTGCTTGAGCAGCATTTCAGCCTCAGTTTAGCCCTTCCAAAACAGTCTGCTCCTTGACTCCCCCCGTGGTACCACACAGCCAGTTGCACCCTCTGCTCCTTCAGGCAGTGTCAATACATTATGTTTGGAAAAACTGTTTTAGATGCTCTTTAAAAGCTCCCCTCAGCCAGCACTCCAGGAGCCAGGGTTTCTCTGCACTTCGTGTCTTATTCTGTGTTTTGAATGCTCTCACAGGCCACATGGACACTGTTTAGCTTTTGAGATCAGATGAGTTGCACCATGAGCACATTTGCAGTTGAAATGGCAGGACACGCACCCACAGCCATTGTGCATGTGTGTGTTAGACTAAATTTTGGTGATGGTGGCTGACAGATATTTTGTTACTATGCAGACTTGAAATCTTTTCCTGCACTGTATTAAAAAGTTCCTTGCATGTTATTTTTAGCAGGTGCATTGTCCACTATAAGAAGTTTCACACAACAAAGCCAGATGTCATTAAATACGAGTACAATGGGGAAGAAGAGAGAGTGATAAAGTTGAGTTTCTAACTTGAAGTTTCTGACTGTAGGGCATTTAAATTTAAACTGAAAGCAATCTTAAATCTATAACTTTTAATAGGTTGTAAATAGCATTATAGAATATATTCCAGATGTGAACTGATTTTTAGAACAGGTAATTCTTACTTGACAAATCTGATGTAGTTTTTCAAGAAGTTTCTGTGAAAGTGGACAGGTGTGAAATCATCTATATAGTCAAGCTGATTTCCCAGGGGCATTTCACACACTGTCACACAAGAGACTAATCCATGCAGCTGCTGGTGAAGCAGAGAAGGGCCCATTTCCAAATGGGGAAAGGATCTGGGTAGATGATCGAGGGCAGATTAGAATGGGGAAAGGTTACAGGCCAGGGGAAGAGAGGGGATGATGACTGGAGAGCAACAGGGACTGTTATTGGAGATCAATACTTTTTCACTCTCTATGTAAATGGCTTTCACAGAATGAACCACCAACTTGTTATCCAACATTTTGGATCATGCAGAAGGGACTAGATGGGGGAGAATCCACCTGATAACCTGGAGAAAACAGTCAAACACGAAGAGATTCTGCTGGGTAAAATGAACTGTAAGCAAGAAGAGTAAATTTTATTTTGAGTGAACACATATGTTGAATGAGTGTATTTTTTCAAAGATTTGAGAGCAGGAGAGGATTCGAAGAGTGCACATATCATAAAAGGACTGAGATGATGATTTGTATCAGTGTGGTCAAAAAGGCACAGAAAATGCGAGGCTGTATAAATGGAAGCATTGAATAGAGCCTTCAAGGAAACACTGCACCACTTAAAGAAGGATTTTTTTCAATCATGTTTAAACTACAGTTACCAATATTTAGTAACATTCTATAGAAAAGGGCAGAGGTCCAGAGAAGAGCAGCATGATTTTGTATGAAGTCAGGAAGGGTTGAGCCATTGTAAAAGGTCTACGAAGGTTGTAAAGGGCTTCAAACATTGACTTACAAGAAAGCTAAAAGGGGAAAATCTGAGGAAGAATACAAGACTGTAAATTGGTTTGGAAAGAAAAAGTTGCAAGGGGATACAATCAAAATTTCTGCAGTATGTTGGAGTGCATACCAAAGTCAAGAATAGATAAGTTCTTTCAATTAATATTAAACCCAGGGACTGCACAGCATATATTTAAGACTGAGGAACAGCAGGCCAACAGAAAAAAATTCAACTTCTCCAGTCAAACTTTCTTCCTCCACTTGCAGAGTAGAGAATGGCTTCCAGAAGAAGCAGTGAGAAGAGTTACAAAAGAAACTTTATTTTTACTTGCTTCCATTTAGTGTTTTGAAATAACTCATCTGGAACAGGACATGACACAACTGCTCCCCATGTCCAAGTGCAGTTTCACCCCATAAACAGGACAAGGTGCCAAGCTGTCAGTGGCTTTGCTATGTCCAGCACGAAAAGAGGCTGAGATTGGTGTCCCCTGATATTTTTGCATTGCTTTGAAGAGAGGGAGCAGATCAGGATAACATCCCATTGCGTGCTTGACTGCAAACCTGTTGCCCACATTAATCAGTCTCCTTTCATAAATCAGTATGCTCCCTTCATTGACAATGGCAAGAAAGTCAGCCCCTTTGATAGCAAAAGTTATCACAGCAAACCCAACCCAGTGAGACAGAGCAGAAGTAGTGGAAGATATCTGTGAATACCCTGTAACAGGAACAGGGGGCTGTGTTTGCAGAATGGGAAGACTAGAGGGTTGGGGGGGAGTTGGGTAGAAGACTTTTTTAGTCGTGGTATTTTAATATAGAGGCAGCATAGAAACCTGTCTTTAGCCTTGTTTCTAAAGTTCCTGTGTATGGTGTGTGAATGACTGTAGCAGAATGAAGCTATTTTTAGTTTTTAGGCATCTTTTCCCTCCCCGTTTTTATGGCATTTATCACAGTGGGAGCTTGGTCCAAAATGAGGACTCTAGGTATTGCTGTAAGAAGTTAATAAAAATAACACATCTCTAAGGGATTAAAGTAGATCACTTTGGGGCTCATTGGCTGCAGTTTCATAGCAGCTTAACTATGATTTACAACTGCATATGAATTTTAAAAATTGAACTAAGACTGTATAAGCACATTATTAATTACATCTATGATGAAAAAAAATGCAAAAACTTTAACTACATGATTTTTTTTTTGTTAAATTGATAGAAAACCCATGTACAAACCAGTCATGAGAAGAGCAAGAATTCATATTCCAATTGCAGTTCTTTCTAATGTTCATGTTCACTTGAGGAAAAGGCAAGTTCAGTAAAGGTGTGCTTGAAAAGGGAGTTCTGAATTTATTTCAGGCATGCTATAATGTTGACAACTTCAGCACACCATCCAGCATTTAGTTATAGAATATTTTAGAATAACTTAAAAAGGAGTCTCAGATGTTCATAAAATATAAATGGGTAATCTGTAATGATATCACTTCATTGGGGGAAGAAAACGAACATGTAAGCAGGCAGTTAAAACAGCCTGAACTTTCAGTAAAATTGAAAAAAAAGCAACTAATCAAATTGCTTTGTTGAATGTGAATAATATGCCAAACCTCAGTTTCTCAAACATATAATCTCAAAGGCAGAAAACTGAAATGCATGGAAAAACCTAAGTCAAGTCATGCACACACTTGCACGCAGGAATTAATCAATAGATATAATACTCAGACATAAAACACAGCCATGCTTTAAGTATTTTCAAGATTGCTGCCTACGTTTAAAATATATACATCTATAAAAGTGCCAGATAGTGTCGATTTAATATTTATGATATCCAGTTTCTTTAGTGGCATATTAAAGCTCACATCAATAAGATTCGACCATTTTGTGACGTCGTGGCACTGAAATTCTTTCCTCTTCCAATTTTCTGTTATGTGAATAAACATACACTATTTATCTGCTCCTCACATAAAAAATTATGTGAGTTTTTGTTAAAGGACAATGATTTCAAAATAAACCACACAACCCTTCTCTTGTTATGTAGTGTTTCTTATTCTATTCAGTTGTAATATCAAGATCATTTGCTCCTAACACATGAGGAGATTTTGCAAAGGATGTGGGGACTGGTCTGAAATCCTCACACACATTGGCAAAGAGCTCAAAGGAAGAAAATATTTGACAACTGAGCAGTGTCAAAAATGAACTGTAATTGGGAAGCAGCCTTATGAGCATGGATTTTGGGTATACTGCAGCTTCCAAATCTCTCATTTCCCCTGCAAAAACAGCGTTTTATTGCTTTTATCTTCTGTTCCTTTCACACCACTAAAAAAGTGCCTGTGCACATATATGCACAAATAAATAATAGCCTAAAATTAAAACTCACAATACAGGAAGATTCTTCATTAAAAGATAGAAGGAGAGACTCCAAGGCAGTAAGAATTTCTGTCACTGCTGAGATGATGTGAGAGATATAAATATTACAATGAAGGCTCACAATAAAAAGCTAAAGACCACATAAAACATTTTAGCATAAATATGTCATCAATTTTACTAGTTCTTAACATGAAATTTAATCCTCAGGAGAGCCTTGAAAGGATGTCTGCTATTCTTTATAATTTTGAAATGCATTAAAAGCAGATATGTATAGTATGCATAGCAGTGTAAATTAATTACTATTTGATTACTTCCATCTTCCCTGCACCAGACCTTGTCACCCTGGTGGTTTTTTGGGTTTTTTTGGGTTTTTTTGGTTTTTTTGTTGGTTTGGTTTTTGGTTTTTTTTTTTTTTTTTGCGGGGGAACAGGGTAGCAAGAGGGCAGATTTGGGTTTGTTTTGAGTCTGGCAGGACCCACAACATCCTCAGTGTCAGACTTCAGTGATACAGATGCTATAAAAGGATGTGCTGTGCCAGCTGTAGTATTACTCCTTTTTTAAGACATCGGTTTCACAGTGCACTGTAACCATCAGCATATTTCAAAAGAATAGCAAATAATTCCCCAAGGATAAAGTCTGGTAGTGGCTTCTAAGCCTGGTTTGAGCTTAACTCAAGCCAGTGAGCTGTGGGTGGAAGGCTGTGTATGCCATATAAATCTCCTGGTCCATCTGTCTTGGGAAAGAATGCATTTTCAGGAATCTGTGTCTTTCTAATTGCTTATAAAAACACTCTGAGACAAGCCAGTGAATAAATTAAATTTGAATGTTTCCAGTGGATCTTTTCAGTTTCTCACTGAACCTAATTACTGTCTAATCTATGCCCATGAGTATGCAGTTTTAAGTGGGACGTTAGACTTTCACTCTGCAGATTAAACTCTGTAGTGCATAAATTCATTATTATTTGTGGAAGAGAAAACTTCAGAAAACCACTACCTTGTGGTTTTAATTTAAAATAACTACTGCATCTAATTCAGGCATTCTTTTAGAGGACTAAGAAGAGCTGTAAAGAGGTGGAAGATGTTTTCTAATAAACCGTGTCTCTTATTCACCCAACTGAATTGGGAAAATTTCTGTTTCAACCAATAATTAAACTCTCCTCGTAGCTCAAGATGTCATGCCTTCAACTGCAATTTTAGGGAGCTGTACCACAATAGGGAGTAGATTAGTATAATGTACTGCAGGAAACTTTTTGCTGCAAGCATGAGTGTGGCACCGTAAGGAGCAGGGCTGCTGCTTCAGCCAGACATCTCCAAGTGTTTTGCAAAGGGAGACAAATAGCATCACTCCATTTTTACCAGCTGGAAGAATTGAGATACAGAGGCCTTGGGGGAATTTTCCTAAATTTTTTGAGTCTCTTTGAGCAGGCAGAGAATTATGTCCTTTCTGTGCTGGTGTCATTTTGCCTAAATCAAATCTGCTCCCTTCATTTTCAGAGCGTAAATCCCTGAGCTGGTTGACACAAAAATTTTGTTATGTTAACACTGCCCAGGTGAGATCTGCATTAGTTTATTCACATATTAATCGGATCTGATGAGAACTGCAGTTAGAAAACAAGTATGGAGCAGACCCAAAGGCATCAGCTCTCACTCTTCCTATGCTCCCCCTAATTAATACAATGAGTCTTAAACAACAATCTTCCTTTATTATTTGCAGATCATGGGATATAAAAATCATTGTAGATTTAAAATGGACTGTATTAACCCAAGTAATTCCATCAGGACTTGAGTTTCTATAGTGAAAAGTGTTGTGTTGTCTCTGGCTCAATTAGATTTTTCTCAGTGTCAATTTTAATTCACTTCACCAGAGCGTGGGGGAACTCTCAGTGGAAGGGAAAATGTTGCTTCTGAATGAGAGCCTCCTGTAGCCCACATTTTATTTAAGAGTTTTAAAATGCTTTGCAGTCCCACATTCTCCCTTGAACGTCTGCTATTGTGTGCCATAAGAGCTGAACAAAATCACTTGATGTTTCTTAATGTGACAGGCATCTGAGTTTGAGCAGGAGGATGGAAATGGGGAAAGCAGGGTACTTGGTCCCTCTTTTTATTTAATACTAAAAAGAAAAAAAAAGTCTTGATGAGCCTTGGTGGCCAGTAAATTTTATGTTGAATCTTTTCCATTCCTCCAAACACCCGTCCATGCATAAAGAGAAGTAAAAAGTAGGCAGCAGAGTTTCCTTTTGCAGTGCTGAGCCCAGGACAGAGACTGAGTGGCCTCAGAAGTTGTTTTTTCCCCCTTTGTATTTGATTATTTCCCACCTCCCATGGCTATCAGCACTTCAGTGTGCATTACTTTGTTATTCTCTGCTTGGTGCAGAGTAATCCAAAATTACTATTTTTTCTCTATTTCGAAGGGTAAAATTGGGTAGATCTTTAACTTGAGGACACTTCTCATTGTGAGAAAGGGAAGACAAGAAGAGCTTATGATAGAACTGTCAAGGAAGGTTTACCCAAGATAAGGGCCTGAAATGTCCACTGTGGATAGGTAGGGCTTTCCAAAATGCTCTTTCCCATCATGTTCAGCAGTTTTCTCTTCCTATCTCTACACTTGTCCTTCACATACATCATTAAATTCCCAAGACTTTCAATTCGTGGGTAGCTGTGCCCACACACTGAATTTTTACTTGGTTTTTGGGTGGGTTTTTATTTGTTCACTGGGGTTTTTTTGGCTGACACCTCCTTTTTTCCAGTTTTGCAAGTGATTGAGACTGTTTTCCAGTATATCACTGGGTTACCTATAGGAAAAGAGCTGGGACTGTCACCAAACCCAGTCTATTGGATCAATGGATGTGAACCTCTTTTCTAATTCAGACTGAAGATGATGCCAAAGCGTGGTTCCCAAGTGCCCCATAGTTACTATTAATGCAAGCTTGTGTATGAAAGGTAAATATGAAATTATCTCCATGGAGAACACCTTCATATTTTTCAGAACTGTGCAAAACACTCTATGAAAATTCAGGTTTCCAAATGTGTCATCTCCCAGCCTTTTTGTTTCTAACAGTTTTAGCTTTCCTTCCCAGTAAGAATGTGATGCCTTTCTCTGCTGTGTTACTTGCTAGCTCTCACTTGGGCATACAGTGAGTTAAAAGATGCTGTGTGGAAGTGGGGAATTATTACTATTACTTTGACTATTATTATTATTATCATCATAATTTAGATGCTGCAGTTTAAGTAGTTTAAAAAAAGATCTCAAAACTAAAGGTCAGTGTAGCTTGTAGGTTTGCACATGCACAGTACAAGTAACCTTCAGAAATTTCCTCATGACAAGATAAGTGCAGCAATTATATTTAAATGAGTGCCAGAGAAAATTTCACTGTAAACTGCATTAGCTGGAGAGTGTGTGCTGTAAGAGGATTTAATTGAATTAATGTTACTTACTATCAAAAGCTCCATCTAGTGTATTGCCAGGTCTCCTTATTACTAAGAATAATATTTGGCTCATAAAGACCCCTGCTTAACTAAGCACACAGTCCTGATGACTTCAGCAAGTAATTAAAATTAAAGCATTTCCTTCACTGCTTTGCTGAACAGGAGCAGGCTGGAAGCTGGGAACACTGGTTTGTGTACAGAGCATGGAATCACCGAGCCCTTTAACAAGGCTCTTTATGGAGGTTCCTCTTACCAGTGGTTTTCTAAGTGTCTAAGGGAGGTGTGATTTTGGCATGAGTGTCCTTCCCAACTTGGTTTGGATCATGGCTGCACCAGTGATGGAACTGTCTGGGTGTTCAGCAGGGACTCGAGGTGCCCCACGCTGGGGTTTGGAAACCTTCCACAAACAACAGCAGTGATGGCAGAGGGGTTTCATTGAATAATCCTGGTGGTGTTTTTAATGCTGTTATTAATACAGGACTCTCCCTCTCACATTATACAGATGTGCCACAATGAGATCCAGAGAGGTATTTTGTGTGACTTCCTACATAAAAGTGGAAATGCAAATGAGCTGCATTTACATATCCACATGATATAAACAGAAAACTCAGACGCGTGGAAACGCAGGGACATAGCCAGAGACATGCTTCAAAACAGGGATTAAAAAAGCCATCGTTTTCCAACACTTATGTTTTAACCATTAAGGAGAAAATGTGATATATTGGATGTTTTTGCAGAATATTTTTGAATGTCAAAACTCCCATTGAAGCCTGCATCTCCTTTATGTTTGATATTATTTTATTTTCCTTTCACATGCATTCTGTAAAAAGCGAATACATGAAATCTAGGGAAAAAAACCCTTTTATTCTCCATTCATTCAGCAACAAAAGCAACAAAGAAAGAGTGTTTGAACCAATCTTTTATGAAAATTGGGAAACAGTAGAATAGTTTCTACAACAACTTTCTTTATTGTTGGCTGAATCAAATGGCAAAAGTTTTTATTCACCTACGCATCTTATATTTTAACAAGCCACATGTCACTCCTGAACTTCACCCACCCGTATTTCTGCATGAGGGTGGCATTCTGGTACAGTCAGTGAGGCACATGCCATTCAAAGGAGTTACAATCTCCTCTTTGTTTTTGTGGTGTTGTTTTGGGGAAGAAAAAGAAAGAGTAATTGCCCGTGTTAACTGATGTTCATTACACAGAATTGTTTAGCTCTCTTAAAAAATCATTGATCTGCTTTTCCCCCGTGAAAGTATTCAAGGTCTCAGTTCACAAAAGAGAAATCAGCATGTAAAGCAGCAGTCTGGCAATCTGTGCTGCAAGGAGCAGAATGCCACGTTCTTTGCAGAAATGTCAGCAGAGTTTGCTGTCTTCAGAAAAAAAAGAGAAATATTTAGTAAGGATGAGAAACTTTATGACTGTTGCAGTCAGATGTGATTTTGGAGAACAATCTGTTTAAGAGTAGGCATTTTTTCTCATACATTTGTATGTAGCATTCGTGATTGGACATTCGTGAGGTAACATCTGGCACGAGCTGTTTCTCTTTCTCCCTAAGTTTCATAGCTTTGTTTTGTATTTGAGAAGGATATTACAAAGGTAATTTGCTGTCCCATTCCCATTGGTACGGTTATGGTTTTAACTTTTGAATTACTCCCTGGAAATAGGAGGAAGCAGGGGAAAAACACCATTTGGGTATTTTTAATAGGGAACAGGCAATATTTAGATCTCATGGCGAATGCCCATGGTACTTTGTGTTCATGCAGCAAGTCAAAAGTGCAGCTGCAGACCAAGGTCCATGAGCCACAGATAACAAAGGCACCCAAAATCTGGGGCTCCAGCCTTGTCCACATGCTCTTATTATCATTTACTGTTTGTATTGCAGATGCACGTAACAGATTGTACAATATGCTGTACAAACAGATTGGTAGAATGATCTTTGTCCTGAAACACTGACGGCAGAGCTGAACAAGAAGTATTGACAGTGTGCCTGCACTGAGAGCTGCACAGCCCAGACACCACAGTTTTGGACTCATGTCCACAACAAAAGGGCTTTGTGCATCTTTGGTGAAGCAAAGGTCTGTTCTTGCTGATCCTACTGAGAAGGACTGAAATTTTAAATAATAACTAAAAGAAAATAGCACAAAGATCATTAGAGAGCGAGTAGGAGAAGGGAATGTGCCTACTTCTTGCTTTTTTTTCTTTCTCCTCATCTAACAGCATTTCTTCTACACTTGCCAGATAGAGTGTGTCAAAGGAGCAAAGTTTCAGACTTTGGGCAGTTGCTCCCAGTATTGGAACAAAGCCCTGCAAAAAAAAAAGGCTGGGGCATGCAGAGCTGAGGTTTTGGTGACCTGACTGGGAGGGGCACTGCTCATGGAAACTCTGACGCTTCGGAAATGATAGGGAGAGCGAGCCTGCAAACTTGGCTTGCTCTCACAGAGCTACCCAAACAGGAAAAATCCTAATATTTAATGTCTTTTTCATCATCCAGGGCATGTCAAAAGATCGTCCACTTATGCCCTGCATGGTTAAGAAAACCAAGAATTGCTCACTTATTTATTGGAATAGCTAATGTGCATTTCAAAGTGCCTCAGTCTTGGCTTGTGGGGGAAGGAGGGGTGAACATTGAGATTAATTTCAATGAAAATATTTGGTGGAAATAGTTTGTTCAGTGGATCTAGATCATCTGCAGCTGGTAGAATAATGATATAAGCCCGTTTATATGCTTTATTAAATCAATAAACCACATGAAAATGAAGGTGGTTTGTGTTGTGCACACATCTTCCAGAGGATCTTTGCTTAGGGACGAGAAATGATTTTGCCGTTTAGAAACACTTTTGTTTCTCTTTCACGTGAAAGTGCTCTCTCACTAAAATTATTAAAGAAAACATTTTTCAACTCTGAAGTATTGCTGATATTTTGGCAGTGGCTGTGGCCAGTAGTCCAAGGGATGGGAACTGCTGAGCACTCGGTATTTAAACAACTGGTGTTGACTTTGTGGTTAAAGAAGTTTTATGACTGAATCAGACATAACACTTGACCCACGTGTCTGGTTTGAGGTAAGGCTGTACAGGAACACACCAGGATCCAGGGCTCAGCATCCCTGGCTGCTCATGGTTGAGCCATTGTGGCCTTTGTCAAAAGGGGTTTGTCTCTAGATCAGGTGAGATGTTTTTGAGTTCCGGGATGCAAAGGTCTCAGGTTTGGAAACCTAACTTGAATTTAAAAACCCTGCTGGTTTGTCCAGCCTGTTGTCTGCCAAATCTATGCTTGTTCTGTTTAGTGCATTCCTAAATGTTTTGTCCAAATTTATTTGGAAGTGGACCATGGGACACTCTTTCCAACTCCCTCCCACAACCCAAAGATTAAATGTTTTATTATTATACTGTAAACACACACAGTCCTAACAATTTTTTGGTGTTTTGGTCCCCCATTTTATTTATTTTCTGTTGTATAATCTCTCTTCTGTGCTAATATTGATGAATTGAAGGGATGCATTTTCTGTCATGTAAAATAGTGCTGGGGATAAACTCTGCCTAGGATTTTGGCTGACCCCTTCATCAGGCTTAGCTCAAAAATTAATTTGTCATTACCCAGGTGCTATGCACTAAGCTTTATTGGCATAGAGGAGCACCACATCCTGTATGTTCTTTGGAAGGAAAAAAAGTGATCATATAATCACAGAGACAGTAAACAGTCATTTCCAATCTAGTAATATTTTATATGAACTGGCACTGTATGTTGTACATCATCCATCTTGCTAATCCTTGTTCCACATTGCCTCCCACTTGAGGCCAAGAACATTACAGCTGTGCCAGAGAGTGGGTGGAAAAATAGCCTTATTATTAACCTAAGTTGAAAACATAATGGCTTTTTGAATGTCTTCATTCACAGATGCAGTCATACTAAAATATTAATACCCTTAAGTGTAGAGAAACAGAACTTTCATTTTAGATCCATTGTCCATGTGCGTTGCAAAAGGAAAAGCCTTGAAAGTGTTGTGAATTCCCTGTATCTTTTGTTTTATGTTTTATCCTTTAAATGTCAGTATTCTGTAAGAAAGGAGCCAAAATATTCTTCAGAGTAGGTTTTGAGCAATGTTGCTGCCATCATTAACATTGCCTTGTGGTAAAGGAAAAAGAGTTTGTCCAGTTTTCTATGTCTTAAAAGACTGGTGATAATTGAGTGGATATTGAAACACACATAATGATTTTTAGCACCATGATCAAGCAGGGCTGCATTGCCAATGTCAGTGTTTGTTTTAATCTCATCCCTAGAGGGATCAGAAATATTCAAGATGCATGTGTTTTCTAGGAGGAACCATCGCAAAGGGTAGAGGAGAAAACTGCAACCCTCATCTGATTAATCTTCAGAGCACCCCAGGATCCCTGATTTACAAGCAGAAATGAGGGACCTAGCAGTGAAAACTGAGTAAATTTGCAGCATGGCATCACAGAAAAAGGAGATGATGCTCTTCTTTAGTTATAGTCGTGGTTTGCCTTTCCTAACTCTGCAATTTACTTCTGTGTATCTCTTCCCAGGTAAAATATAAATCTTCCACGAACCTCTTTAGGAGGTGTAAGAATTGGTCTTGAAGAGTATTCAGAGAAAAAAAGAAATCAGTCTTGATTGTACTAATTTATGACTAGCATGAAAAAATGTCCCCTCTTTTAAAAAGGAAAATAAAAGGATTAAAACTTCCAGTGTGTCAAGCCATGTGTTGTAAATTAGCTTAATTGTTTTAGAATTCAGAAGTGTTTCATCATTTTAAATTGGGCTTGTCTGATACTTAGTTCCACATTTTTTATAACTCTGCAGGACTAATATGTAGCCTGTTGTTGCACATGAAAAGCTTTTTTTATCCTAATTTTTAAGACTGATGGAATGAGAGGAGGTTGACAAGTAATCGCTTAGTTATCTCTGTGTCAAAGCTTATGATATGCTTTATAGTGAAAATGTGCAATACGTAGTTCCAGAAATAATTTTGCTTTACATTATGGTTTATCTTTCTGGCATAAAAAAAAATGCAAACGTGAGTAATGCAGAAGTCTGATAGACTATTTCAAATTGCTTGGAATTATCTTTAAGTTTTGCCTAGTAAGTCTTAGCAGGAGACAAAATATTGTACAAGATAGGAGCCCCAGTATTAACAGGACTGCCCTCCAAGCACATCCTTATTTCCCCATGTCCCATTTCATGTGGGAAAAGAAACTTCACATTTTTTAGGGCATTATTTTGCTGTTTCTCTGTTGATCCCCTGTACTCCGTGGATAAATACAAGTCATCTATGAGTAGGGCTTTTTGTGAAAAGACCAAGTGATGCTTGTTCCCAGTAAGAACTGGTGGTTGCAAGGTTTATTTGATAATCTAACCTGTAACCCACCATTTCTCAGCTCTCATCCAGGAAAACTTTGCATTGTTTGTGCCCGGCAAAGATATTTTACACAATAACAACATGCTGAATAAATGGCAAGGTCACGTTGTAAAGTTAACTAAAGGACCTCTGGTATCAAAATACAATTTCTCAGAGGTTTTATTTTGTATTTTTTTTTTTTTTTTAGCTTGCAGTTAAGACTGGGGACTTTGTTCTAAATCTCTCTGAGTTTTTTGGTAGTGAAGCTGCACATCTGTGATATTTTGTTGGACGTGTTCCTGCGGCTGCCGTGGTGACCTGCAGAGAGCCCCGTGCAGAATCCTGCTTCTCCAAATGTGATTAGATACATTCAGGAGCCACATGCTATTGATGCCAAGGAACACTGAATAGTTTCATCTGCTTTGCAGACAAGCTTCAATGTAAGCCCTCCTGCCACTGCCTGCTCAAGGCCACCTTTGACAGCCGCAGGAGCCAACACATCACTGTTTAGGCACTCGTTTTGTTCCTTTTCTCTATTTTTCCTTCTCCCTCTGATTAAGTTGCCAATCATCCAGCTTCTTTCTCTTCTTGTCCCGATAAGTTGCCAATCATGTCATACAGCCTGTACCTCTAGAGGCAAGTATTTTTCTTGTCATAACTTGAAAACAGGCTGCTGGAGATTTATTTTAAATCTTGGTCTGATTAAATGCTGCATTTTGATCTTTGGAGAGGCATAGGATCTATAGATCATGGTACTCTTGTTTGGACTTACTGGTATTAACTAACAGACTTAACAACATGTCCTATGGGTCATCCAACACAGTCTCAATATTCCCGTCCCTTAATAGGTACTAAATATTTGTGAATAGATTTTTTTCCATCAGTGTTCCGGGGCATACATGGTGATAGTTGCAAGGAATAAGCAGTCACTTGTACGAAGGCTTCTGGGGAGAATAACATATTTATTTTTATGGCATGTGGGGTTTTATGTTTTGGTCTGCTTGTCAAATCATTTATACAAAGATAAGTAGTAGCACTATTTCATAAGGTTTTCAAGACATAAATAGCAATGGGAAATTAAGCAAAACTGAACATGTTTACTGTGAAAAGCATATTTAAAATACTTCTTGTGAGATTTTGAAATAGTTTTTTCAGAGAAATTATGGAAAGTCTGATTCTGGGAAATGTACACATAAAACAAGATAAAACTTTGGAAGAATTACGTGTGGAAGCATAATGCTGTCCTCTCTGGGAGAGGAGCTTAGCTGAATTTTCCTGCCTCTAACAATTGTATAATTCTATTAAAACTGCTTTCCTAGAGATACAAGATAACGCTTTCCCCCAGTATTAATACTTTGCTAGTTTGTTTTCCAGTCAGAAGAAAAAGACTGTATGAATCATCTTAGCATTTCTCTCTCATTTTGGAAGTACATGTGTTACACATCTATTCCGTGTCTCCCTTCATTGATTTTACATTAGTTAATCATCAGACAAAAATAAAGAGGAATAATAATTAACTAGGATAGCAATCTCTCCCCAGAAGTGCTTTCCTTGCCCCAGTGAGGCTGCCCAGGTAAGGTGAAACATGAGCTATTATTTTTTATCAGGACACTTTGCATTTTTACACTGTTAGTCTGTGCAAAACGAGTTTGTGTGCAAGAGGCAAATGAGAGGCAGGTTGTGAGATACCTTTCAAATACCTTTGAGCTTGAGCTTCCTGAGCATAGATCCCTCACATGAAGTGTGTTCTTCATTCTCATTGCTTGTGCTCATTAAGTGCTGCCATTTATTTTTGTGTGCCTGCACAAATATATGGCTTTATTACTAAAGTGGTTTGTTTATCTTTGCTGCTGCTGCATTTATTTTAGCACTCATCTAAACAATTAATTAGGGAAACACTTGAGTACCAAATACACTTCTTCAGATACCACTCAGTTGGGTTTTTTATTTATTTCCAGGAGCATCAAGCATTAAAAAACCCCATCTTTTGCATTTTTTTTTCTAACCATGCCTTTTTCCCTCTTTTTTGAAGTTTCCACAGCAGAGTACATTGCTTTGAAAGATCATGGGCCCTGTTGAGAGTTCAAAGCCAAGTAAAGATGATGCTTAAAGTTCAAAGGCTCTGTGGAGCTGCATCTTCATTTGCATAAAATTGTTTCAACTGACTAGAAAGATAGAAAAGTTGCCAGGAATTGCTTCTATTTCGTTTTTATTATTATTATAAAGAATGCTTAATTGGGGAACAAATGTGTCAGTGCTAACAAGTTCAGGCAAAGCGAAGCTTCTTAGATGAAACACTGCTCAAAGGTGCAATGCAGGAAAGATTTGACATGTGCTGTGACCCTGTGAGAGTGAAGCTGTGAATGCCTAGAAATCAATACAAGATGTGCAAGGGTTCATGATGTTGAAGTCGGAAAAGAGTTGAGAGTGTTTGACTGCATCTTGGGCAAAAGAAGCAGGGAGTGTGATGGATTCAGACAATGGATTTAGACCCGAGTTTTAAAGATGGGGAAATGCATTTATCGGGGGGGGGAATCAAATAGTTGAAAATTGTCTCCATTAAAATGGTGTGTATGTTGTGTAAAATAGTGTGTCGTGTATGACTCAGAGTGGAGGATTTGCCAGTTCTTCCACCAGCAGAGAATGGAGCCCACAATTTGGTGGCTTGGCCAAAAACAGCAAAATACAGGGCAGGGGAGGTGTTGGAGGAAAAAGTGACTTATTGATTCAAGTTCAGGGCACTTAGAGACAATATTTATCCTAGAATTTCTTCCCATGCTGCTCAGGCATCCCTTAAGCCATGTCAAATGTCTTGTATTGAGTTCTTCCATTTCCTGTAAGGCACCTTTTGTAGGAAGTGTGACAGACTGCAGTGAGTCAGATGGGCACAACACTGGCACGTAGTGCTCTGCTGTTACTCACTGTCGCTACGATGGCTGTGTCTTTTTACCTTGATTTTATTTTTTCATGGTTTCTTCAGAGTACTCCTTTGAGCTCAGAACATTTTATTCTTTCTATTTAACAAGGAAAAGCTAGAGCACAGGGAGATGAAAGGCCAGATTGTTCAAAAGCACGTAGGCATTGAAAGATTCAGATGGGCATTGAGTGTTATTTTCAGAAGAACTTCAACACCCTATTCCTAGAAATGAGTTATTCAAGGTCAGATTTTAGATTCTCTTGCAAAAATGGTATCCAACTCTTCCAAATCCAGCTAAATGTTGAAAACAACCCATGCACGATGTTCTTGCCAAGTTTCTGGGTAGGGTTGAGGTTTTGTTGTTGTTTTGTAAATGAGTGAAGTGTCAGCAATAGCAATCTTTCCACTTTGTACCTTCTTTTATAACTCCTTTTCCCAGGGCCTTCTCCTTTTTTTCCTCTTTGTACTGCTAGTCCTGGTTTTTCCTATGCTGTCCTTAGAAGACAAAAACTGAGAGGTTTCAGTGGGGTATTAAAGAAACTTCATGTCAGAAACAACAGGACTGGATAAACTGAAACAAAAAATATGCATTGTGTTATCATGAATTCATAAATGTATTGATATATTTCTAAAAACGAAGTATGGCCCAAGACACTTTTATTGGCAATATCTGCCATGCTGGGATGTTCATAGAATTACCATAGAAACATGACATGGTTTTGGTTGAAAGGGGCCTTAAAGATCTTGTTCCAAGCAACCTGTGGTGGGCAGGGACACCTTCCACTAGACTGGGTTGCTCAAAACTCCATCCAGCCTGGCTTTGAACACTTCTGAGGATCCACAGCTTCTCTGAGCAACCTGTTCCTCTGTCTCACTGCCCACACAGTAAAGAATTTCTTCCTTATACCCTACTGAAACCTGCTCTCTTTAGTTTGAAGCCATTCTCCCGTGTCCTATCACTACATCCCTTGTCCAAGTCCCTCTCCAGCCGTATCCCAGTCCTCTTTAGGTACTAGAAGGTGCTATAATGTCTCTTTTTCCGTTTCTTAAAAAAAAAAAATAATAATTCCTTTGTTCTTGCTATGAAGAAACTCATCTGGTTTGTGAAATTTGCTAGTGAACGAGAGCTGGTTCCCAACTGATGGGTACAATGATAAAACAGTAATTTAACTGGTATTGTCTGCTAGAGTTAAATAAGGTTGCAATATATTTCTGGGGAAGTTAAGCTGTGTTAGGAGGGATGTTGTCAGAAGCCAGTTAAATTCCTTCATTGCCATTTCACAGAATCACAAGTAGCTGAGGTCAGAAAAACCTCTGGGATTCATCTTATCTAACCCCAGCTCAAAGCAGAGTCATCTATAGCAGGTTTCTCAGAACTGTGTCCAGGCAAGATTTTAATATCTCCAGAGATGAGGAGAGTCCACCACCTGTTCGGGCAAACCATGCCAGTGTTTGATTACCCTTAGAATAAAAAAATGGCATTCCTTATTTGTAAATGGAATTTCCTGTATTTTAATATGTGTCCATGACCTCTTGTCCTGTCATTGGACCATTAGAAGGCTCTATCTTCTTTACTTCCTCCAACATTTTCTTCTCCAGGCTGAGCAGTCTTAGCTCTCTCAGTTGTTTTTCATATGAGAGATGCTCCAGACTCTTCCTCATCTTCGTGGTCACTGGACAGCCTCCAGTATGTGCACATCTCTTTACTAGGGAAAAAGAAGAAGATCCAGAACCTCACATATGTCTCAGCAGAGCTGAGCAGAGGGCAAGGATCACCTCCACTGACCTGCTCTTCCTGATGCAGCCCAGGATGCCTTTGGCATTTAACCAGTGAAGATAATTTCCAGTACAGAACATAGATTTTTTTTCATAGGGAAAGTTTATAAATTGCAAATAACTCTCAAAGATTTTATTCTTTTGAAGGGATAATTTTATGGTAAAGCTCTTCTGTTCTGAGTATTTTTCCCTACAGAGTTGCCTCCTAGTTGAACTAGGACTCAAATGGCTTCTCAGGAGTCACAGTGCAATTAGAGGTTTCATCAGAGCAGTGATCTGGAAGTCTTATCAGGAAGAGCCAGTTTTCAGTGATCTTTCTCAAGCATTCAAGTGAAAGAAAAAATAGAAGGAAATCCAGGACTATAAGACATGTGTGCTGGGAAGTTTGATTTGCTACTAGTGAGTGCCAGGGTTGGAGACAATGGGGCTTTTGAAATGACATCAGGGAGAGATGTGTCCCTGCCTATGTTAATTTATGTAAACATGATCTTTGTAGAGTCTTTTTGAACTGAAATACAGTGTCACAGCAGTTTTCTGCTGCAAGAATGAATTAATAAGGGAGGACATCTTAATTTTGTATTTACATTTTTTTAGCATCTGTTTTCTGAACCCTCTTTCTCTACTGCATTCAAAGATCTATTTAGCAGATGGTCAGACTTAGGGGTTAAGAGGACATGTTAGTTCATTTTAAAGCCAGTAAACTCAAGTCAGTAATTGTTACCTGGCCAAAGAAAAGGGAAACAATAACCATCTGCTACAAAGAAAAGAATAGGAATTTATTTGAGGGAAGAAGAAAGTGAATTAAAGACTAAGGAGAATTAGTGCAAGAATAAGAAGGAAAAGAAGAAAGAAAAGGTAAGGGAAAATGACAACAAGGCAATAAGAGAAATACATAATTATTTGTATTTTCTTTTTTTGTTGTTGTTTCATTTCAATATTTCTCCAATTTCAAAATTTCTTTCTTGATACACTATAGAATACAGTGACAGGCCTTGTTTAAAATTGCTTCGAGTTTTAAAAAAATTCTTGTATTTTGTGTATATTCTTTCCTATATTTTACAAGTGGGAAATGCAGTAACTTCCCATGGGACATCCCCTCACAGAGCTAGAGGCTGAAATGCCATTTCCCATCATCTCCCACTGCTATCCTACTTACTTGAGAATTTCTTGTGCAAAAGCTCTGACAAGCAGTTTTTACTGTAACCCATATGGACTGCTGTATAAAATCCCAATTTCTCTCCAACTCTGAGATCTAGGAATGTGAAGGGACCAAACATGAACTTGACAGGAGGCACTGAGCTGCTGCTTTGATTTTCCCACTGATGTTGTTTGCCTGACAGCCATCCCTCTCCATGGCTTTCCCTAAGGATTTACACTGGGTGGGTGCTTGGATGGGCTGGCAAAGGAGGAGCATTCCAGGCCAGGCCACCTGCAGATCAGAGTGTTGATGCAGTGCTGATGTGCAGCCTCAGTGCCACTGACTGATCAGCCCTGTCTTCACAGCACTTCCTGAGTTTATGTTGCAATGTCTCCCATCCACTATTCAGCCCAGACCAATAAAGTTTAACTTCCATCCCAGCATGCAGGGATGGTTTCTTTAGGGACAGATTAGTTTGTAATGACATAAAATTGCCTTGATGCTATAAACCTGATTTGTATGTATTTATTTATCCTGCCACCAAGTATAGAATCTAATTCTGCATCTGCTTTTTTTTACTCCTTTATCACATCTAGTGCAGATATCATGAGTGTTGCCAAGCTGCAGGTGTGGAAGCTGGCCCCTTCCTTCAGAAGTAAAACAGAGTTCCAGCATGCTGGCCATTCATTTCTCAGTCATTATACTGGCAGCAGGAGAGTTCAGGAATTTGCAAAAGCTGTCATTGTCCTATATGAAAAACTTGTACATTGAAATTCTTCAGATACTTGTACAGCTATTAGCCATTTAAAACTGTTTAATATAAGTGGCTTATTTCACAGAGCAAGAAAAGTAGATTCTGGAAAATTTGCCCTTGGTATCTTTTCTATCTGTGTCGCACTTTAGTCAAAATTTCCATAATAATGGGTAGGGAAGTGTTTTGGCACATGAACCGGTGCATATTAGTTCTTAGTTGCTTTCCCAAAAGGCTTGAAAATGAAGCAAATTTAATCTAGGTCAAAAAAAAAGAAGGGGACAAAAAAAAAGAAGAAGAAGAAAAAAAAAAACCACTTCCATTTTGTAGGCAGAGGACATTTATAGAGAGCATTTGTATTCACAAGGGTACGGGAATGACAGAGTGCGACTCCTCCAAAAGAGCTCCCCGGTGCAGCTGAAGGCTGACAGCAAACTAGGACTTGTGGCCAATTAACAGAAAGGCCGTCATAACTTGCAAGGCATGGAGAGAAAAAATTGAGCTCCATGGGATCATTTTTCACTGGCCATTTACGGGGCTGTTACCGGCCTGGAGCATTTGTGCTTTAATGCCAGCGGTGCGATGCGGGGCACGCTGGGGCTCAGGCACTGCCACCCTGAATGCTGTAACCAGGAGGAAAAATAGAACACAGGGTGGAATTTGGCACGTCCCAGCTGTGAATCCTTCTCACATGTGAGTCCTTGCCTACATTCAGCTGATGTATTAATATTAGAAGTGGCATTGCTATAATATGTGCTGTGATTAGAGTGGCAAGGCGGTTTCCTGGCTGGTGACAGGACTGGTAATACGGTTTCCATCAGGGTGCCAATTATATCAAACTATTAGCAAACCTGAGCTAATTGGGAGGCGGCATCATTAAAGGTTGGTTTCTGCTGTATTTGGCAATTCTGTCAGGGATGGCTTTGGGAGTGAATCCTTTCCATCTTACTCTCCCATGACTCTGTAGACAATAGAGGATGAGGATGGTGCAGGTAGGAATCAAAACACATCCCTGCCTTAGCCACCTTCTTCTTCTTCTGATAAAGCAGAGTTTCAAAAATAGTTGGATTTTTATTTCTGTGTGTCTTTGTCAGGAATGGCTGTATTTCCTATTCAGACAGTTCACGGTTTTCTCTGGTTTTGTATGGAACCACCCAATCAAAATCTCTAAGACTTGAAACACCTCTCCTAATACTTGAAACACCTCTCCTAATACTAGACCCATCTTTTCAGTTCAGGTTAGGTAATTGCACTAACATCTGTAGCACAGAAGAAATGCCAGGCAAGGCTCCCATTGCACTGCATAAAATATAACCAAAGTGAAAAGTCTCATTGCCCAACCACACACCTGAGCTCCTTGTAGAAATAGGTCTTTTCAGAGGCTTTAGTGGAAAGGAGATTTTAATGTCTTCACTCGCTTTTGGAAAATGACATTACAGATCATGGTGTGTTTGGTTGCAAATCACACTGTTCAGGCAGCTTTTTGTGATTTACAGAGCATATCTTCCAGAGTTCAGGTGGATGGCTGGAATGCAAGAGACCTTGTTAAAGGCTGCCCTGTATTAGTGTAGTGTTTAAATTTTGGTGGTGGATGAGTGAATGTGGAAATCAGGAGAGAAACATTTGGAGTGGGTAAAAAAACAAGAAAAATAAATCCTCCTTAACTTAAACTAGCTTGAACTGTGCTGGATTGACAAGAGGCTACTGTCCCCATTGAGATTCCAGGCTTGTATGAAGCCAGCACCTGTTCTGCTTGCAAATGCACACACAAAAGTGAGCTTCATTCACAGAAAGAAAGAAACATAGCAGGACTTCACTCATTTAGCCTTCCAGGGCCTTCAGTCCCTTGATCTGTCAGCCCCTTAGAATTCAAACGCAGCCTTTAAAGGAATTTTCAATTCACAACATGATGACTTTGTTGATGTCCTGAATGTGAATGTATTTTGAATGGAATTTGTCTGCCAGGATTCCATTACTAGCTAAAAGAATACAGAGTTCAATCATCAGATAATCATTATAGCTGTTTTGAAGTGTTTATTTTATTAGTCTAGAAGGTAAAGCAAATTTCATACTTTTAAGTTGTTGGAGGCTTTGCGGGTGCCCTGATAAGCTCTTGTATTTCTATACCCCATGGTTAGGGTTCAGGTACTGGCAGCAGGTGATAATATGCACAACACAGAAGAGATCCAAACTGACAAATTTTGACAGTTGAAAACTAAAGAAACTAATATATTCCCATAAATATGAGTTGGGCCTTTTTTTCCCCCTCCTGTAGCTTTTTTCTTTTAATTCCCAAAAGATAAATTTTCAGGTCTGGGAGACTGCAGAATATTTTTCTTCTAAGCAAATCAAAACCTCAGAGCATCTTGTGTTTTAAATCCTGTCCACATCCAAGGGTTATTTTCTCATATAGATGCACACATGTAATTCTTGGTAACTTTAACACAGGAATTGTCTATTCAGTTTAGGGAGCTGTAAAAGACTTTTTCTCACCCGAAGCAAGATGGAGGTTGCCGTATTCATCCAGGCATGAAATCCTGGCTGAGAGATTAAGCCTCTTACACAGATCCCAGTGCCGTTAAATGCCAGCGAGGACTGTGTAAGCCACATCTTCAAGTGGAGGAGAGCTTCCCTTTGTTAGCTGTTCAAAATTAGGAATGTAAACAGCTCTCACGGCATAATTAGTCTGTGTTTGAATTGGGAGAAAGTGACAAAAATAATGGCACGGCGTAGCTCCTGGAGATGTCACAGAGCTGGATCTTGCAGCCTAACAAGGCTGTGGCTGCTCTGCTGGGAGGCAAATTTGGGTCATAGAGCAGAAGTCACACAAGAGAAGCCCCATTGTTTGGGGTCACTAACAGCTCTTTGAAAAAATCCTCTTGTTTACCGGAGGAATGGCATTTCTTGAAGTTTCATTGTGAAATCTGCAATTTGTCGTCATTCTACAAAGTCCTCCAGAAACCCAAGTTCATTGTCAGCAGAAAACCGTGGCTACTGTGGTGTGAAAGTCCTCATCAATTGATCTTTTTCCCATTCCTCAATTCTAAATGATGGCTTCAGTGAACCCATGGCTTGATTCCCTTGTAATCCATTGCTGCCATCTTTGACAGTGACTCATGTAAAGCTGTTTCTAGCCATACACGAGGCTGTTTGTCCCTGTCACTGTCTTGCTAAGCAGGTTTCTGTGGAAATTAAATAAATAAGATCTCTACCACTGGTGCTAATTGGTGCCTTTGGCAGCCTGAGCAAGGGCTTGTGAATTGAATGTGTCATGGAGAATTGAATGTGTCAACTCTCTCCCAATGGCTGGGACCTTGAGGTCTTTCTCTGGCACTAAATTTCCTTTGAAAAAAAGAAAAAAGGGGAAGGAGGGGAGGGGGGAAAGAGAGAGAGTGAAAACAAGCTGAAGTAAGAGATCTTTTCCCTTTTTTTAATGAGGTGTTGAAGTTGAGCATTGTAGCGTCCACACTGCGCTTGCTCATCAGATGCCTTGAGAAGTAGGGCTGTTTTCTGCTGTTGTTTCTCAGGCATCCCATTTGTTGCCATTAAACGCCTTGCAGCATGGAGTGGCAGGTTTTATTCAGTCTGTTCAAGCATCTGGCAGGATAGCCATGAAGTTGTTGCCGATGTCCTTAAGGGACTGTAGGGATCTGCATGATTCATTCAGCATTTTTTTCAAGGTACAAAGAAGAAATGCCTTACGCTGTAGTAAATACTGTTCCAAGTAGAGCACAACCAGCTTAGCAGAGCGTGGGAGATTTGCTGCTCTGGAGGCACTGACTGGCAGCATGAGCTCCTCTGCCTGTGGGCAAGAATACACTAACCCATGTGGAGTTAAACTGGGCTGTATTTCAGGCTGTTGAGGACTGGCAGAACCACGTCCACAAACCAATTCACCTTTTAAGTTGTCCTAACTAGGAGGGGAGAAGGTTATCACTGCCAGGCTCTGAGTTATTTGGATGTCAGAAAAGTCTAGTTGTGGTTCAAGCTGCTGTTGAGTTTGTTGGTGATGAAACAAAGATTATATGTGCATGGGGCCTGAAGGTGAGGGTTGTGTTTTTTAATTTTCTTTCAGTAGTAAACATACTTTTTTTTTTTTCCAGCTGGGCCACTTGTGTCTGGCAATATTACATTTTCTTTAGTAAAATGGAGGAAGGAAGGTTGTTGCCTCTTTGCCTTTCAGCAGGGGACAGCTACCAGTCCTAAAGCACAGATTAGCCCTGTCCTATTACACAGGCATATTCCCCTCCAATATTCCTGCAGAAAAAAGTGAATTAGGTATTTTTTTCTATGTACTAATCCAAAAGGATTTTACACTGGAGGCATCTTCAATGCAGTTTGTGTAACATGGCTGCAGCACCTCTGAAAAATCCATAGGCTGAGTTACAGCATTTCATTGGGGAAGCTCAGGCTATTGCCTTTTCTGTTCCTCTCTGTTGTCTATTTACTGTTTTGAGTCCAGCCCTGACCTCTATAGCAGATACCTCCAAATTCAGGTGGCCACGAGTAGGTGTCCATGCCCCCCTCAAACCACAGCAAACCAGCTCTTGTTGTAGAATTTGTTTTATTTAATAAGATATGAGCCAAATGTGTCCTGAGAAAAAATTTATCTATATGCATTTTCAGATGTGTCAGTCTTTGAGCTTAGAAGTCTCTATTTTTGTCAAGGTCCGATGACCTGCCTGAAACATCTGCACGTTTCCCATTAAGCTACTGTTTCTTCTGGCTCTCTTTCACAGAAACATTTTTCTCTCCTGAGCTTTTACTTCCCAAAAATGACCAGTTAAAGGGTATTTCACAGCATATTCATCTTTCAAGTGCAGTTCTTTCAAGTAGTGCCAAGAATGATAAACCAATAGATTTCAAATTCCTCTTTATCGGAATGAACCCACGGAGCTGAAATCTAAAATGAAACTCTTTGGGCCCATGGAAAAGGACGTGGCAATTGCAAAGTTGTGATTACAGCTTGATATTTTCCCCCCTGAAACCTTTCCCCTGGTTAAAAGATCCTACATTAAAAGGCTAATAAACAAACAAAGAAACAATAGAAGATAGACTTGGAGCTGGCTGACAGGATAGAAAAATATTGCAATAGTCTCAAAATCACATCATTAAATGTCATAAACTTGGAAATTTTTTTTTCTCGTTTTCATCTGGAGTAAAATAATTCAGATTTTCTAAATTTTCCAGTGAAACAGAAGGTTTACAAACACTGACAGGAAACACAAGCCTTAGCAGGCTGTGCCTGTCTCTAGCACACATCCCTGCGAACAGTGTTCCGCTTACTGAAATAATTATTAAACCATCTCCATTGTAAAGTGTGAAATTTTAAAGAACCTGTTGGCAATATGAAAAATGTTTCTCTCAGCTCTGTTAAGTCTGATTACCTGCCTGCCCATGTTTAGCTGTGCCTACAAGTGATTTTGTGTATTGAGGACAAACTTGCTGTGTTCCAGCTGGGAATACATGGTCACCTTTGCTTGTTTCCGAGGTAATGGTTGTCACTGGCCTGGCTGCAGAGCCAGAGGGAGCATTCCCAATGCCATGCACAGATTGAGCCAAGCAAGGGGCAGTGGAGGAGGTGTTCTGGATTCAGCCTTTCCTTCCAAAGTGGGCCACCTCCACGTGGTCACTTCCAGTGTTTGCTGTGTGCTGCTGTGCACACCTTCTCCTTGTGTCCTTTGCCATTACGAGGATGCTGCAGGGTTGAACACAAGCAGGTGGGCTGGGATGTTTCACCTTGGCCAGAATTAGAGAGCTGATACAGGCATCATCTTTGCTCACTGCCTGAAGCAGAGATTATTTTATCTGTGTCACGCTCCAAGGGAGCACCAAGGCTCCTGTGCCGAGGTTTCTTTTATTTACTGATTGGTTTTGACATTTCTCTGGAGTTGTAACAAATCTCTGGCTGTGATTAAGAGAACAGGATTGTTTTCTGATTCATCAGTAAGACCTGCATCATCCTGTTTCATGTGAAGTAGGTTTTTGCTTCAGGAGCCACTTCTGCCCCACAACCAGCATTGCCCAGAATGTTTTCCCTCTCCCCATAGCAGTTGGGTCACCAAACACCCCATCTGCAGCAAACATCTCATCTGTCAAGGAGCAGGCTTCATTGCTGTGGGGCAGTACAGGCAAACCCTGGTCCTTGCTTTTTGTCCCTGCCTGTGACATTATAGCTCTTCCCTGAGGATCTGCCTGTGAGCCTTGACCTCACCCTGGGGCTGGTGTTGAGCTGCCTGGGTTGTGTGTGCTGCAGCAAAAGCTGCTTTACACGTTTGCAGTGGACAAAGTGACAGCAACCATGTTTGGTCCCACACACCACCTGGCTGGACCATGCTGTCAAAAGGGAAACCACGGGATTAAGGAAACTAAAACCACCTGCTTTCCTGAAAATTTGGCAGATGCAGGGAGAGCAGAGCCTCCCTTTATGCTGTCAGCCATCAGCAGCCTCCACTATCCCAGCAGTGGTGAATTCTCCTGTAGCTTGTATTTCATTCTTGAAACTGAGATGAGTGGTCCACCCCCAGTCTTGCCTGGTCTCAAAGAAATGGGGGAACCAACCTTAGCTCTTTTGTCTAAGGCCCTTTAAATAAGGTCCTGCTTTAGTCTGATTTTCTGCTTGGGATGTAACAATGAATTCCTGCTGCTTGAGCCTGCCATGTTGCTTATATTCAAAGTATAATGGGGAGCCTTCAGAAAAATATAACCTTATTTACGATGTACAAAGCCAATTGGATTTTGGTTAACAATTTCTAAGTGATTACAGTTCACTAACAATGCAGGTGTGCTATAGATGCAATGCACAGGGGGGGACTTTTTATTTTAAACCATACAAGCTTTCTTTTATTCATGTCATTCAGGCGCCTCAGGATAATTCACATTTCCAGCTTTCATAATGTGTTGTTCAACCAGTGTTTTTTCTCCCTCCCTATTGTACTCTCACAAATCATACTCACTAATTTCTGAAAGCTTTTCATTTCTCTCTATAGGTTGTTGTTTCGTAACATTTTATACAAGAAAAGCTGCTCTTGAGGCACAGAATGCACTGCACAATATTAAAACTTTACCTGGGGTGAGTACATTTACTTTTTGATCCTAATTATTTTATTGCCAGAAAAATAGCCCTTTTGCTCTCAGTGCTGCATGGTACCCCATATGACCTTGATCTCTGCAAGGAGGGTGGCTAAGCTGATGGCCTGTCCTGTGTTGGTGCCAGTCCTGTAGTAATGGTATCATGTCTAAAGGCAGTTGCTGTTATCTGGAAAGTCCCTTGGCTGGAAACGATACTGATTCC
Source organism: Acridotheres tristis (assembly GCA_037013685.1). NCBI lineage: Eukaryota > Metazoa > Chordata > Aves > Passeriformes > Sturnidae > Acridotheres > Acridotheres tristis. Next base: position 5,456,272 of record CM072885.1, read on the forward strand.
TGCTGACTAGAGACAGTGGCCAAAGTGCAATGTGGATCTTTTTTAAAATTTATTTAATGGGGAGGGAGGGAGAGAGGGGAGAAAACATATGGCAGAAAAACACTGCATCACTGGGGCTTCATGTTTGAAAAGGGAGAGAAGAAGAAAAGACAAAACACAGCCAAATTTTGTTAAATGCAGCCTTTATCTACATGGTTTCTAAAGAACCTGAATGCACTGGCTGCACATCTCAGGGTGCTGTGGAGTGTAATACCACATAGCTGCTTGCTCAGAGTCATCCTGTCTCCTGACATCACCTCTCCTCACCACCTGCTCCCACTGGCACCAGCATTCAGAATAGTTGTGATTGTGTTGTACAAACGGTGTCTTGCATTTTCCTATGGTATTTTATATTTAAATTACAGGGCTAGAGAGAAGTGTATCACTGGTAATTCCATGTCTTAACTCTAAAGTCTTCTTGTACCACCATTTTCATTTTTTCTGCTGAATACTTTGAGGATGGAAGAGAAAAAATATAAAGGATAGAGGTATATTCCCTCTTGATGTAGAAGTGTTCAAGTATATGTTTGTAGTATCTGGTTACAGACGTGAAAATAAATAAATACACTGTGTAAATAAATAGAATATTGCCTGGACTGACGGTTATATGGCCAATATCTCCTTTAGTTCCTATGTGCTGTGTGTGAAATTGGACACTCTGTGTTTGAAAAATTATATCTGGCCTGTTCACTTTATGCAAGTGATTTTCTATTAGGAAAGCCACCTCATGTGTCATGGAAATGACCAGCATAGAGAAGTGCTGTCATGGGACAGTTACCTGTGAGCCCTGCTGAAGGTAAAATGGGAGTCCTCTGTCAAATGCAATGAAAATGCTGGGAATGGTGGTGGGAAATCTGCAAAGGTAGGCCAGCCACAGGGAAACAGGAGATAAGTAGTGGCACTTCAAGTGATGTTTTCCAGCAACTGGCCCTTGCAAGGGACAGTATCAAGACCTTACAAGCCTCCCAGTGGAGCCTCAGAGTTGAGGGTGTAGAGGATGGATGTGCCATCCTCGAGAGAGAAAGGAAGGCTCTGAGGGACAATTCCTTTGAGACCCCTTTGGAGCTCAGGATGAATCTCAGCACCCTCTGGCTCTGCAACCTCAGTTTATGGTTCCCATCCACACTGCCAGAAAATGCCAAGCCCTTGGATGGGAGCTCTCTAACCCCATTCAATGTTGCACCTAAACCAACTCACTGAGTGATTGCTCTCCATCATGCTTGGAGTCTGATGGCTTTGTGGACTGGCTGGGTAGGATGGAGGTGATCCCAAGCTGCTGGAGCAGCACCCTGCCCAGATAGAATCCTTCAAGCTCTACCACAAGATCTACTCATCACCCCCCTTAGAAGTAGGCAAGGTCTGTTTAGAATCATACAATCACAGAGTCATAAGGGTTGGAAAAGACCTCCAAGATCATGGAGTACAACTTTTGACCAAAACCCACCGTGTCAATTAAATCACAGCAGTAAGTGCCACATCCAGTTGGTTTTTTGAACATTTCTAAGGATGATGACTCCACCGCTTCCCTGGGCAGCTTGTTTTGATGCCTGACCACCCTTTCAGTGAAGAAGTTCATTCTGATGTCCAGCCTGAGCCTCCCCTGGTGCAGCTTGAGGACATCTTCTCATCCTGTCACTGATTTCCTGGGGGCAGAGCCTGATCCCCACCTGGCTGCACCCTCCTATCAGGGAGTTGGAGGGAGGATAAGGTCATCCCAAGCCTCCTTTCCTCCAGGCTAAACAAACCCAGCTCCCTCAGTTGCTTTTAGTTTTCTCTTTTCCTCCCTGAGTCCCCCAAGCTTGCTGTGTTTTGAGAAATCTTATTTATCCCAGTGGGTGGCTTGGCGGGGCAGATTCCCTCTCTGACTTCCCCATGTACAAGTGGCAAAGCTGGCTCAGCTCTGCATTACATTTTACTTGAGCAGGGCATCATTTTTCCCCTGATTTTTGCACAGCTAATGAGCAGGCAACAGTTAAAGACACTAGTGTACCTTTTGATGTTTTTAAAATAAGGTTCAAAAATATACTTTTTTTTCCAAAGCTCTCTCTAGCTCTTTGTCATTTAAAATTTATCTTTCCAAGCTGTTTTTTCCTGTCCTGACTGTGAGGTTACAAAGTTTTCTTTTAAGGAATTGTGGAAATTGCATTCCCATGACTCTGGGGCCTTGGCTTTAAAAATACCCCTGATACAGCCAGAGATATTTAGATTTTGCTGTGAGATAAGTTGTTATATCTACTTTTTTAAAGGGAAGCCTCTAATAAAGAGAAGCAACTTGAATACATTCCTACTACTTGTCTTTCAGAATGATTCAGCATATCTTATATAAGAGATTCTATATTTTGCACGTGCAGTATGCTGCCATTCAGCATATATGTGGATACTGTTATGCTGCATCTGTGTATTCCCAAAATAACTTCATTTAAGCACACTTTAAAGTTGTGGCACACGTGCTGGAAATGCTTCACGTTAGCAGGGTTCTCCTTACATGAATTGTAGCAATTTCTGTATTGTTCCTCTTGCCTGCTAAGCAGCTTTTACCAAATAAGCAGGAATCAGTAGTGGGTAGTTCCATGTGTGAAATAGTCTCAGAGCAAATGGAAGCAATCTTTTGTCAGAGCTACAACAAGGGATGAATTTGGATCAGGTTCGTTTGGGCATCAAGTGTCAGCTTGCTTCCAGTCAGCAAGGTATGGTCAGGAGGGGCTTCAGTACTAAGGTGTCTCCTGGAAACAAAAAAATCCATGCCTTCCCCTTTTGCTGCAATACTCCCATGCAACCTTAAACAGCCCAGGAGGAAAATCCGAGGCAAAGGCAGGAGATCTGTTAGTGTGAGGTAAGGAAAGCTGTCAGAGGCTGGAGCAGGGGGCTGTGGCTGTTGGAACTCGTCTGTGTCTTACCTGCACTCAGGTGTAACTCAGGTGTAACCTGCACTGCTGCAGAGGTGTGGAGGAGAATAGCTCCATGTTCATTATTGATGGAGCCCAGATTATTTCTGGGTTTAGTCTCTTCATTTCTTAAGTGCAGACTCGCTCCATGTAGCTCGGTAAGCAGGTTTTGGGTCAGCATTATTGAAGCCAAAAAAGTGGGGGGTTAGTGTGAAATTTATCCCCCTTCCAAGGCTGCATGTTCAGTCTAATTTAAGTAGGTTTTTGAGCAAAGCCTGCAGTGCTATGTCTCTATCTCTGCTTTTTGCCTGAACCTCATCCTTAAAAGAGATGAAAACACCAGCTCTTGATGTGCTCCTTTGAGCTGCACCCTTTTAGTGGACATGAAGAAAATAAGACCAGACATAAATGATTAATGCAGAATCTTGGAAGAAAATATTGCAGGGTGCCTTGCTGTTTGATTACAAGCCTTGGAATTAGTCAACATTTCCATAATTCTAAACCAATATACACCTGTTTTCCCACTGTGATGTGAAGGCACAACTTAATTTAACAGAAACCCCGCTGTGCTAAATCTCTCATTAAATACCAAGCTAGTTCTGTAATTTAAAGTTGCAGCACTACTATTTTAACTGAATTGCCTTTGTATTATAAAATTAATAAGAAGTTAATGATGCACTTTGCTGTATTCTCTCAGATTTTTTTTCATAGCAACAACAACAAAAAAAAGAAAGATAAAGAAGAAAAACATGTCACCAGCTGACATCTCAAGGCTTTTCTGGTTTTAATCATTTTCCTGAGGATAGAAATTCATTTAAAATATTTTTTTAAAAAAAAATTTAAAACTTTCTGCACAAGTAGGATCAAACATCATCTTTTTATTCATGATTAATATAATCTCTCTGTTAGTCATAATATTCCTTGTCATATATTGGAGCTTTTATCTTTCCCAAAATACATATTTAGATATCACTTGTTATGTACGATTGCTACTAGGCAGAGAAGCAAATATGCAGTGTTTGAGAAATACAGGCATATTGTTATGATATATGATATAGATCAACAAAACAGGGACAGTTCTCTTCTGTTTACTTGGTGCTGGCATCACAAGTAGCTTTTATGTCTTGCAAAGGAACAACATGAATTTTCAGATGTGTCTTTTCAAACATAGCATGAGAGCAGGTTGCTGATACCCTCATAGCTCATAGGGATGTGGTTTATATTATTCAGCTTAGAGTCAGGTTTTCTTGGAGTGTTCATTTGGATTTTGTTTTAAAAGGCAGAAGGGAGAAAAGGGAAAACCTCAATTTGAATGTAATAATGATCTTAGAAATGGGTTTCTTAGGGATGAGATGTAGAACTGAGGCCTTAACTAGTCTCATCTTCATTAAGAATCTCATGGCTTCGTTAGAGGTGTTTAACTTCTATTCCCTAAACAGAGTAATCCAATAAATTCCACCCATCTAAATTTATTCTGTACCTTCAGTTAGATGTAATAATCTTGGTTCCCCTATGCTCTAATTTGCTGCTTAGTGAAAATTGGCTTCTGTATAGAGGGCAAACCTCAAAGAGCTGTATTCAGGGACTGCTTTAACTGCCTTCATGGCACTGACATTTGTTCTTTGTTTTAGTTTTAACATGCTTTATTTTAAAAACAGAATGTGCTCTGTTTTGCTGACAAATGAACCTGGTAGGATTTCCTGGCAAGGGTTAAGTGCAGATAGGTAACACAAGAGCACTATATGTTGGTTGGATTCTTGGAGCCAAAGAGCTGAATAAATGCACCTTTAATGTCATGCAGAGTCAGAAATCAATGGACATCCATTTGTAAAATCTACGCCTAAAACTCTTTGGAGTCTTTGTTCTGTATTTGAAGTTAGATTTATTGGACATGGTAAGGGTTATTTGTTGTCTTTATGTACATTTTTATACATCCTCCTACCTAAGGTTATCACAAAAATAATAAACAGCCCACACTCTGCATTCCCATGCTTTTAACAGAATCATGGTTTACATGGTTCTTATTTCAAGTGGGATATACATATTCCAAGGAGCAGCAAACCTTTTGTGTTGAAGTTCTGGCATGAAATTAGGACATTAGCTGTATGAATTGATTTGATTAAGAGTTTAACAAAGAAGAAATACCATTTTGAGAAAGCTCTTAATATTTTAACAGCAAGGTGGAGTTTGTAGAAACTGTTTTTGTAAAATATTCATGTCTTCCTTTTTTGCCAGATGTTGTCAAGGAAAACATTTTTAATTTTTACATTGTAAGAATCACTACTGGTTTAATTAAATGTTTTTTACATCATAGGGAAGCAGGACGAGCTTAGAGGGAACTTTGCTCACAGGTTGTATACAAGCTGTAAGGAAATCTCAAATCCATTTAGGGGTGTAGAATATGAAAAATAATAATCAGAATAATCTGGTCCAAAATGCAGACACCCATGGCTGCCCAGCCATTACCATTAAACCTCATTCACTTTCTGATAAAATACCATTTGTCCAACAAGAAGCAAAAAACCCAAATATGTTTCTGGTTCTCGCTTTTCATTATGAATTCCTTTTTAATGACTATCTTGACACTCTCCTTTCTGGGGTAGTGTTTTAATATCCAGTTCCCTTCTCTGTTTTAAGCCTTATGGTTTGTCAGTACTATATGAACATTATGTAAAAATTACCTGTAATAAAAAGGTAATCATCCAATATGATTTGAATAATAGCCTGAATATGATATATCAGTGACTCTGAGAGATTTTGACAAACAGAAAGGGAATTCAAAGAGCAATTAACTTAGTTAAGGCTTTGCAGTGATTGATTTATGATGACAAATTAAACTAATTCAGTACCCATATAGTATGGCCAAATGCTGTTTAATGAAGGATGCAAAGAGTATAGAACTGCTTAAATGATAAAAATAACCAGATGGGAAAGAGGAGAATTCCCAAGGAGCATCTGTTCCTAGGAAGTGAGCTATAAGACATTGAATGATGTTGAGAAAGTGAATCTGGCCCATTCCTTCCTTTACAATAGTATGCAAAGGAACCCACTTAATGATACACTTTGCCCAGCTCAGAAGACATGTGGTTATTTTTTTTTTATTCAAAATGACCACTTCTACTCCTGCCCCTCAAAAAAAAAGTAGCACTGACTGCTACTTCAGTGAAAATGAATATTTGCACTAAGTTCAGATACCTTAGTAGAAAAGTTGGGTTTGCACCTACCATTGTTGTGAAATACAGAATACATCACCAGCCCCAGGTTTATAAAATGGAGAAAATTTACTTTGGAACCCAGTGAAATCTCTGTAAGTAGCTGAACTTGAAGATTAATAGGAGAATGGTGAGTTTTGTGCAGGTGTAGGGAGAGGAGAATATTGACCAAGTGATGAAAATAACTACTCTAAATTGAGCAAAACATTTAGTTCATAATTATATTGTCCCTTTTTCTCATTGAAGGATGGGGGTCAAATTTGCCTTCACCAAATTCATGGCCTCATCATTAGGATAACTTGACATGCAAGGAGACTGCAGTTCATATCCTCTCTGCCTTGTTTATTGAAAGGATTTAGCTTGGATTGACCTAACAGAGTCTTCACCAGTGGACTTAGTTAAGATTAAGGTCACTGTTTCTCCTCTTGAAGCTGCTCCAGCTGTATGAAAGTATCAGATTCTGGTGGGAGTGAGAGAAAGCAAGCAGCAGCACTTGGTTGCCTGGTACTGAGGGCAGTGGCTCGAGTACTGTGATACCTGGATATGACTCCATGCTCTAGTAAGTATTTTGTTCTTTGGAAAAACTTCAAATATTGGGAAGAGACTCTCCAAGAACAGGGAAGTGCAGGAAGATCCATTGGTGAGGCACTGAGAGAAGGTGGCTAAACCTGACCTGCCTTACCTGGGGAGGGTGATGCACCTGTGGTGTGTCAGGAAGGTGCAGAGCTGCACAGGGCATGGGCATCAATGAGCTGGTTTAGATCCTAAACATCCATATCAGTTTGCTGCTTTTCCTGCTGGGAAGCAAGATCACACTGGCCCAGCTGCCAAAGCAGTTAAATGCACACTTGCTTTTTAGAGAACTCTTGGAGTAGTTCAGGAATATTTTTTTTTTTTACACAGCTTTGGAGCATAATAATATTGGGGTGGAAATTAAGTAATGCATAATAATGACTTGACTTCAGAAAAATTCACTCAAGAAGCTCATCCCCTAAAGGCCAAACCATTCTGGCGTGTGACACTGGGATTTACCTCTGGTTTCCATAACTCTGACCCGTTGAGGTCATCACTTTGCAAAATCCCTCCAGACCTTTTTGTCCAACTTAGAACATCTTAGTCAGTGAGGGTGGAGCATCAGTTCACAGGATATCACTTTTAAGCTGGATACTCAAAAATCACTGACTTGGAGAACCTTTTGCTGTGCACTTCAGAAATCTCTGAAGAAAATCGAGAGGCCATTACTGGAGTACTCCAGGGTATTGCAAAGCTCACCAAGATTTAGGTGGGGTGCTTAGCTAAGGATAATAGCCCAGGCACTCTCTTAAACAGCTATTTATCCTCCTGCTGGTGTTAGCTGTTTTCTGTTATCTGGAACAGAAAGTACAGGTGCTTCAGTCAGCCTCATTAGCACCACGACACGAGCTATTAAAATTGTCTTAGTAATGAAAAACCAGTTCAGGGAGCCTTCCTAGCTGTCTGACTACTCCTACAATAGTGAAATTAGAAAGGCAAATCATAAACAGAGTTGCAGGCATCAGGAAGCAACATCATTAGAGATGCCCTTGGATGCCATTTACCTGCCTTGATAGCTACGCCTGGCACCCGTGGATCTGAGTTATGTTATGACTAAGGAGCCTGGGCTCATGGCATGTTTATACCAGAGAGAATGTTTGTTCAGCATCCTCCTGCCATTGTGTCCAACCCTGTGAGCTGTGGTGCCTCCTACAGACACCTCTGCTCTGTGGTCCATTGCTGTTGGAGGGATGCAGTGCTGGCTCATTGTGTGTTTACACTCCTGTGGTGGTGCAGGAAGCTGAGGAAGCCCCAGCCATATTTCCCCCACTTCAGTCAGGTAATGAATCAGCCTGGGCAGGTGCACTATGCTGCTGAATGGGACAGTGTACATGGTAAGAGAAAAAAAAGAAGTTTTGTCTTCCCTGTGGTGCTCAAAACCCCATAATGCTACAAAAACCAGGTGAAACTGGGTGGCCTGATTCTAGTCTCCTGCTCTAGTAACACACTTTGGACAATCATATTCTGCCTAATTAAAATCACTCTTTGCAGACTCAGAGAGACAGTTTATTTTTGCTCATTCTCTGGAAGAAATCATCATCTTCATCAGTTTAGTTGGAAGAGCCACTTTTTTGTCTGCTCTTCCCCTATGTTGTTCAGAGAAATCCTTCCTCCTCTGGCCATCAGGGCCACTGGGGCTGCCAAAAGTATATGGGGATTCATTTGGGTGCAAGCACTAGTCTGGGGTACAGACATGTTCATCTGATTGTCTTAGTAGGCATCCAAAACCTTTAGAGATGCTCAAATGGACTGTGAATTCCCACCCTGGAAAGACGTGGAGGACATGTAGTTGCAGAGTTTATATTTTAGGCTGTCAGTGTGTGAAGCAAGTGTTCAGTACCCTCTAAAGCAGAGAGCAAATATTATTGACAAGACACAGAGGATGGGTTTAAAGTGAGAGTAGGTTTAGATTAGACCTTAGGAAGAAATTCTTTACTGTGATGGTGGTGAGGCACTGGCACAGGTTGCCCAGAGAAGTTGTGGATGCCACATCCCTGGAAGTGTTCAAGGCCAGGTTGAACAAGGCTTGGACAGACCTGGTGGAAGGTGTCCCTGCCCATGGCAAGAGGTTGAAACTAAACAGTCCTCAAGATCTCCTCTAACCCAAGCCTTTCTGTGATTCAATGTTTTTTTTATGATTCTATTATTTTACAATTAAAGTGTCAAATACTTTTTAACAGGAAAAACACTAACAGAGGGGGAAAGCTAATATTTGTCTCACTTTTGGAATGTTCCATCTTTTCACCTTCAGCTTAGCTGAAATCAGTAATGAGTCTGCTACCAGACAGTAGCCTGACTATCTGCAGGAGCAGAGAGAAATAGTCATCGAAAAAGATGCCACCATAACTCCATTTATTAACAAAAGCTTGTATCTATTGCCTTGTGCCAGGGAAGTTAAAAAGGCAAAAACTGCAAAAGAAAAAAAAAAAAATCACATTGAGCTAAACAGAGTCTTAAGCAGTGGTAAACAAAATGTAGCTTCCTTTGTGGTTGATTTTTATCCAGCTGCAGCCAAATATCAAAGCGATATCAAAGGAAAGCTACCCATTAATTAATTCAGACTGACTTCACAAAGCAAGCTGGAGCTTTTGCTGATATCTGATTCTGACAACTTCCTAATCTTCACAAGTTGTCATTAAGAGTGGCATTAAAGCAGTCTGCAGTCAATCCCAGCTCTCGCCCCATTGTAACTCAGAGATGGTCTATCTGCCATCGCAGGGGGGGGATATGCAAGCAGGGCTTAAAATAAGGAACTTTGCTTCTTTACAAATGAAATTTACAATGTATAAGGGAACCATTAATACACTGCCTCAATCACTCATCCTAGGAATGCTCACCCATTCCCACTGCAAACATTAAAAGTTGCAGTGAGCGGAAATTTTTTCTTCTGAAGGAGAGACACAGGGAAAAAGCAGAGAAAGAAACTAAAAAAGAAACTCGTGTCTGAAAGGAATAATTAGAAGTCTGTAATGATCTCTAAGAAAGTATGAATAGAGGCTTATCACTGATTTCAAGATAGAGAACACAGGATTGTGGGTTGAAGAAAGTAAGATTGTGGAAAATAAGACACTAATCAGAGGATAAGACTGATTTTACACTCAGAACTTAGAGCAACCTGGTGTGGTGGAAGGTGCCCCTGCCCATGGCAGGGGGGTTGGAACGAGATGAGCCTTAAGGTCCCTTCCAACCCAAACCATTCTATGATCCTGTGAACTGGAAATCTGGTACCTCCACAACTGAAGCTCCTAATTCCACCATGAAAACACAACACTCACTGTTCCTCAGCACTGCCAGGATCACTCAGAGGGATTGCAGCCTCATGCAGAGATGTGAGGGATATGACACCTTTATATTTCCATTCAGCTGTGAGTGGCTCAAATGATTGAAGGGAGTTTGTTTTCTGGACCATCACTTGAGCAAGTATCCACCAGACAGCAACTAATACTATTTTGTGGCAAATTCCTGAAGAACCTTAGAGGAAAATGCACTGTGCTATTATACAGTATATTCATTTCAAATATTGCAGAGAATACAGAGGGGGATAAGTGCTATTGTGGGAGCACCTCACCCAGCATCCACAGCAGCATCCATGAAGATGGTGTGTTTATTTCCTCTAGGGCCAACTACTGCCCAAATGCCAGTGACAAATGGGAATTATTTTTGGTTGTACACAGAACCAAGGATTTACCATCATAAGAGATGAAATAAAGCTTAGATCAAGTATCAGGGAAAAAATACCCAGTATCTGTTCAATTAGAATAATCTTCTAAAGGATACAAAGTTAAATCCCAGTCCTTACGGGTGTTTGGGGTAGGAAAGTATTAGAAAATATGGGATAGGCAGTAATCCTGTATTGGCATTAAGTCATTCGAGATGAGCTGCTGGATTTTTCATCTCTCATTTCTCCAATTGCTAAGAAGAGAAAGAAATTGCTATGCTGGGTAAATATAGAATCCTTCTATTTGTACAAAAATATATGATTAACCAAAAAGAAAGATCTTGCTAAGTAAGAGCTACAGTCAGTCTAAGTGCTGTGCTTATCCACTTGTGTCTGGAGGGCTCTGGGGGTTGCACAGGCAGGCGTGTCCCTTGCCTCTTGTGACCCTGTTCATTTTGCAAAGAATGACATGGATTTTTCCCAGTTTAAAAGTTGCCTGGTAGCTGACAGTGGTCATTGTCTGCTACTTGTCTTCTTCCCTGTTGACATGAGAGCCAAAAATAGAGGGTGTGACATGGGGAAAATTTCTTTTCTGCACCCATTCCTCTTTCCTTATGCTTTCTTTCCCTTCTGCTATAGCTTCACTGACACTGCAACAGCCCTCAGGCTGCATTAGCCTCTCAGAAAAAGTAGCATATGCCAAGAAACCAGGAGTTTAAGACTTCCCAGTAGCTCTAAATGCTACCTTTGGAGCAGGTAGGATGAATGATGTAAGAGTTTTTAGCTCAGTTGGTTTTATCAGAGGACCTTCCTGATAGTTCTCTGTGGCCTCCAGCTGTTCCACCTGAAGCCATCACTGCACAGAGATTTCCTTGACCTTTAGGCAAGTTGTACATAAAGATGTTACTCACGGGGCATAGACAGAGAAAATTTCTAACTGAGTACAGTAGCAGTAAAGAATAAGTAAAACAAGGCAAGTTTTCACATACTGATGCTTACAGTCACTAAATGAAGCGTGTTGTTGCTTTTTTCAATAGAATCAAGGGGCCCAGTCTCTGGACACAGGCATTAAGGTTCAGGCTTGGTCAGATGCTGGTTTGGAGCTTTGCAGATGGGTGGAGGCAGGTTGATTTTGGCTTTACTCTTCCTAGTACTGTCCCTTTTACTAATGAAATCTTAATCACAGCTTGGTCGAAACACCACAGCCAGCTGGAACTGACTCATTCTTCAAAAATATATGTTTCTGCTAATGTTGTCCGTTTATTTTTTGTTTGCTCCACTTTTTGAAACACCTATTGACAGAAATATGTATTATTATTATCAAATGCATTAGAATTCCTGAAGATTAGCATTATAAATGTATAATGCTTGTTTAGTTTGAATACAAACCACTTTCCTTATCCCAAACAAAGCACTGGCAGAGTATGTTAGATAAAGAGATGCTAAAAAATTAAAGAGAATGAGTTCATACGAAGGGTGGTTAAAAATAACATGGCTGCTCAACGTGACTCTTACTGATGTTTGTAACTGTATGTATACACAACTAGATATTCATATTTTCATGTGGACAGTGTTTGTTTGTGTGTGCTTGTGGCTGAAGAGCTGTGGCAGTATCGTTCTGTTGTCATAGATGGATGGAATATCGAGCTATCTTTTTCATTCTCTCTCCATAGCCAGATTATTTCACCAGTGCAGACTATTGACATAACACTGAGTTTGGATGCTGATACTGGATAGTCGTGGAAAATTCCTGTAACTTCAGCTCATGGAGAGCTTAAATTGAATTTATGAGCCATATCCTCATTTGGCATAAAATATTATGGCTCTGCTGGTTCAACAGTAAAACTGTGCTTCTTACCCCAGCAGATCTCAGTCAGGAGAGTAGGATTTTTGACATCTTCATTCAAAAGCTCTTTTCTACCTGAATGCTTTGGCTATTCTCTGCAATATTTAGAGGCATGCATGTTGACGGGTAGTTTGGGGCTCACGTCTGACCTTTGAAGAAATCTGGATTGGTCTGTGTTTGGTAATAGAGAGGAATTTGACTGCCTGTCTGCCCTCTGGGGAGAAAGGAATTGTGAATCAGGGCTTGTGTTCTGGACTCAGAACTTCTCTGTACCCTTGCTAAGTGAAAAGTGAAAACGGCAGCAGCCCCACATCATCAGGGCCAACTTTTTCTATATATTTTACCTTTTGCTCTAATTTAAAAGGTAGAATTTCAATAGATTTTATAATTTTGATGCTTTGGGGGCTTATTCTAGACTTACCTCAATCACACTTTTTAGCTATAAGATGTTCTTGCTGGTACATTGTAATGCAAATAGGAGAGCTTTCCAACGGAACTTTAAAAAAGCTTTACATTAAAAAAAAGTCCCATAGCCTAGAATTTGAGTATAGTACAAAATAATAGACTCTAGTTTCTGTCAGAAGAGGAGCCCAAGAGCGTCGTTGAATCAAGGTGACCTTCCATGCTGCAGAAAGAGTCAGGTAGAAGATCCACTTAGCAAATGAACAGAAAAAAATCTGTGATGTGAAACTGGGGGAGTGGCTGAGGCTGGTTTCTCTCTTATTGAATGAAAGCGAAAAATTAAGAAGATAAGTGTAGATGAGATAACACTCTGAAAGAAACCGAGACTGTGCTTGCTTGCCTTTCTGAAATGTTGCTGTCTCTAGTCATTCCTTTTAAAGGGTTATCTCCTGAATTCCAGCTTGGCAAAGGTAGAGGATATTGATGAGCATAATCACATGGTGTTTTTCCAGAGCATAGTTCACAGAGGAGAACAAGCAAGCACAGAGCAACGTAAGTCTTAAAATACAGCTCCTGCAGAACAAGCATTTTATATCCTGGTCACTTTGGCCTCTCTCAGAACCAAGCCTGTGTTTTGCATTACAAAAGCCATTGCATGTTTTTAAAAAACTATTATTTAAACTAAATTTCTTCACAGTCGTTGGTAACCTGAAAGAAAAGTTATTTTATTTTTGATTGGGACTGGGTTTCTGGGGAAGAAGGAGGAAAGGGTAGAGGATTGTTGTTTTCTTAACAAATTTCTAAAAACTGTCCTAGAAGCTGATATGGAATCAGAAGTATTTCTGTAGAAAGGGAGGGGTTTCCTGTGAACCAGGCTTGAGCATTAGCACTCTAAAATGGTGACCACAGAGTGAGTTACTTGAAAATTTTCATTTGGCAACAGGAAAGGTCTTTTTTAAAATGAGGATTTCTCGACTTTCACAGATTCTGAGAAGGGCAAAATTCACTGAATACACTCTCAGGAGTCATGCTCCCTAAGTGGGGAATCTGGGAGAAATGTGAAATCTGCCTTTGCAGACCACTCAAGAAAGAACAACTCTCTGCTGTGCTGCCTTCCCCTTTTGATATGTTTGAGGGGCCTCTGTCATTTCCATGGGAAGACTTTACACAGAAGATGACTTAATAGGTAGCATGTTTTGGCTTTGCTCTGACTCTGTTTTCCAAATACTACTACGGGAAGAGGGGCTTTCTTAGGTTTGAAGGGAAAGTACTCCCTTTAAAGTCTCAATCTCCTGTTGACTTCTGGAAACAAACACCCAACTGGGGAGATGGAAGAAAGTACATCTTCAGAACACTTGAGTCATGTCCAGTGGGACACTGACTGGAAGGCTTGTGTCATGCTGGGAATTGAATCCTGGCATCTTAGGTCATGCTGGGCCAATCCACCCAATGCACAACAAGGCTGCATTAGTTATTAGCTGACATCCCAAAGCCACAACAGCTTGGCTAGCATTTGATTTCTCCAGCAGCCCTGGATCACTGCTTCAGGTTCTTATGTCACCTCTCAAATAGGGTACCTAGGGAGTAATATTGTAAAAATAACCCTGCTTGTGTGGAGTACATCTGCTAAATATTGTGTTACCTACACCTGATGATAAAATTACAAGATTTTGGCTTTATAGACTTGGCTTTAGTTGTGAAATAACTCCAGATGCATCACATGGAGTCTCTATGCCTTTTTCCCATCTTCTTCCTTTCTGCTGCAGAGAAATAGCAGCAGTGAATACCTCACAGTGGTGCTGGGAGAGGAATCAATTAGAGCATGATGAGCTTGGGCTCTGGTGCAGTGTGGACAGCTGGGCTCCACCCCTCTGGATCATCATTCCAGGCCATGCCATTCTCTGGATCATCATTCCAGGCCATGCCATGCTCTGGATCATCATTCCAGGCCATGCCATGCTCTGGATCATCATTCCAGGCCATGCCGTGCTCTGGATCATCATTCCAGCCATGCCATGCTCTGGATCATCATTCCAGGCCATGCCGTGCTCTGGATCATCATTCCACACCATGCCATGCTCTGGATCATCATTCCAGCCATGCCGTGCTCTGGATCATCATTCCAGGCCATGCCATGCTCTGGATCATCATTCCACACCATGCCATGCTCTGGATCATCATTCCAGCCATGCCGTGCTCTGGATCATCATTCCAGGCCATGCCGTGCTCTGGATCATCATTCCAGCCATGCCGTGCTCTGGATCATCATTCCAGGCCATGCCATGCTCTGGATCATCATTCCAGCCATGCCGTGCTCTGGATCATCATTCCACGCCATGCTGTGCTCTGGATCATCATTCCAGGCCATGCCGTGCTCTGGATCATCATTCCAGGCCATGCCATGCTCTGGATCATCATTCCAGGCCATGCTGATCTTCCCTGCGTGGCACTGGCCAAGCCACGCTCCCATTTTCCGCTCACAAACCTGGGCAGCAGTTTTTGCCCCTTGCAATCACCTTGAATGGGTGCTAAAACCCAGTCAATTAATGTCACAGACAGGCTTCAGCTGCCTCCCATCCCCACCCCATTGTCATGCAAACTTCAATTGGCAAAATGTCAACAGAAGTTATTGCTGCTGCCGATGAGATGGATAACTCTCGCTGTTAAAATAATATCTGACGTTTTGCTCTGATGTCTAATGGGTTTGCTTTTTAAGCATGGATAGTGCAAAATATCCCCAAGGCATTATTCCCAACGAATTATAGAATCCCACTTAGTGTCTATTTTTAGGATTGAATAGGTTCTGTAAAGGCTCATTTATTTGAAGAAAAGATAGTTAATAACTTTGCTTTCCATGTGATTTTAAAGAGACAATTTTTGGCCATACCTCCCTTTCTTTATCTCCACTTTGTTTGGCTTGCTTGTGTCCTGGAGTTGTTGCCATTAGTGTTGGGGATAAGAAATTAAGGAATTAAATAAATGGAGGAGAACTGCTAGAAGAGCAACAGTAGCTATTTGTGCACTAGGTACTGGTGTATCATTTCTAAGATATCCAACTTTTAAATTTCTGTATAAGGCTACAACATTTAAAATAGACTAAGTGCTACAGCCTAATTAGTAAATTTACAGGAGGAACAGCAGGATGTGGGGGTGAATGTGGAAGAGATAACTAGATGAAGATTTTTTTAAATAATAATAATAGTAATAGTAATAATTTAAAATAATTTTATTGTTATTTCATTATCATTTTAAAGCACAGCATTGTTTTTAGCCTCCCTAACTGTTTAATTTAAGTTGAATTTAAACCACAGAGTGTAGTGGATTGCAAATGACTGAGTTGGAAAGCTTCCAAAAGCCATTGAATTTCAGTGGTTTTAGTGTTCTCCAGTAAAACAACATGTTTTAAGCAAGCTATAGGCTTGTTTCTGTGCTCTAAATAGAAAATAATGATGTTATGCATTACCGCATGAACTATATTTGGCACCCACCAGCAATATTCATTTTCTCTTGCTTCTCTCTCTTCCTCCTTCCCTCCCTCCTTCTCTCTCTCTC
The DNA here is from genome assembly GCA_037013685.1 of Acridotheres tristis. NCBI lineage: Eukaryota > Metazoa > Chordata > Aves > Passeriformes > Sturnidae > Acridotheres > Acridotheres tristis. The sequence goes on from CM072885.1 coordinate 5,472,439, forward strand.
TCCCTCCAAAAAAAGCATGTATATATGTCTGACATTAATCTAGGAGGCCAAGTAACAGATCATATTCTTATACTACTAAAATTGTATGAATGCCTAACACAGTTTAAATCCCTTAAATTGGGATTTATTGAAAGGATGACAGCAAACAGTCTTCTAGCTATGCCATCGCTCAGGCAGTTACAGCAACTGCTTTACATTTATTTGTGAGAGTCTAAGTGATAAATGCACATTTGTCCTCCTTTTATCTGTGAATAAGTGAAGGTGAATGACTTCAAGCAATGCTGGGAATCCAAAGCTCTGCTTGTGCTGGTGAAGCCAGCAGGAGCATGGTGCTGGTTAGCACTTTCCTGCCTGGTGTGTGGGCATATCTTGAGGGAATAACATGGGCTACACACTGTTCCCACTGGACAGTATGGACAAGGATATCCTGTTTCGAGTGGAAGGAGCAGTATAGCTGTGTAAGTGCAAGCTGTGCCACACCACTTATTTTAAGATCCAGAGAATAGTCCTTTGCCTCTTTTATTCACTAGTATTTATTTGGCCTTGGAGATTATCCCCAGTTCCCAGAGAAGTTCCCGGAGCGCTAGCCAGATATTGACTGCGTAATTCAAGTTAGTTTGACCCTAGAGGAGTCATTCTAAACAGTTCTTTTCGATAGGAAAATACACCTCTTTCACTTCTGGGAAACTCATATTACTTGTGAGTCACAAGGGTTTAAAAAAGCAAAACCAGCTGGCAATGAAATGATGTGAGAAATTAATGCTCTTTCTGCTTCTCTGAAAGATCCTATGGAAAAACTGGGGAGGTAAAAAAAAGCTAAGAAGCTGAAATGAGGAGTGGAGCAGGGGGTGTAGAGGTATCTGCACATAATAGTCCAGCAAAACAATAGTCTCTAAAGACACTGAAAGTCATTTAATTCTCTGGTGCTTATGGAGTATTTTCTCTTCTTCCTCCAATCTTTGGGTAGGTCAATACGTTCCCTCCTGACTTCCAGACTCAGATGAGGTTCTCAGAAACCTGGTTGGTCTTGTTTTTTTCCTTTGACTACAGGTCTAATTAAACTGCACTCACTAATTGGATCAGGAGCTTGAAGAAAGCTCTGAATTAATTTCCAGACCAGAGTTAGGCAAAGATTATAATTTTTTTCTTACTGGTTTTCATGCTGGTAGCTCTTTAGGTGCTTTTCTTCTGAGCCCTTAGCCTGTGTCTGCTGTTCTTTTTAATATTTCCTTCCTCTTCGGTTTTCCTATTGATTCCAAAAGTCTCAGAATTTATAATCCTTCACTCAAAAATAATATTAGGGTTTAATTAAGGTCTAATGTCTCTTCTTCTCTCTCCCATATTCTGTCTTGACTTTTTACAGTTCTGAGATGTAAAAAATATGAAAGAAGTCCCCTTTGGCTTCAACAGTGATTAATGCTAGCAAGAAGCAGGTCCCAAAGTGCTAGAAATGACAAGATACATGCAAGCTGTCATCATTTAATCCTATTGCTTTTTGTTTGTTTTGGTTGTTACCCAAGTAATCCAAGTCCTTCAAATTTACCCTTTGCTTGGGGGGACGTTTAGCTCCATTTTGTGTGGTGTTTTTCTGTGATGTGGTCTGTGAGGGTGACAGGTGAAGGACAAGATGAAGTTGGGTCATGATTAGGAACTTATAGCCAGGGCAGATGACAGGAAAGGGAGGAAAGGACAGGTCTGAAAAGGGGTAAGAGCTCTAGAAGTCTGCTGGTGGCTTTAAAGGATTATAGAAAGATGATGACAGGGGTGGTAAGGAGTGAGGAGTCATGGATAACATTCTCTACACAGAATCCCTCAGCTCTGATGGTGAAAAGTCACATTCTGCTTAACTTTGGACGACTTTCAGAAGGTGGTCTTCGACTGCCATACTGTGCTGGATGAAGGTGGGGGCAGGTCTAAAGTGCATTCAGAGTCCTTTCTTGCCAAGAGGTTTTTCCTTCCTCAAGGCACCAGGAATGACAGGAGCAAGGCATGTGCACCCACAGTGACAGAAACGGACAATAAAAGCTGCTAATAGATGTAGTAATCATGTATGAAGTGCTTTTGCAATGGACCATAAAAAAAAATAATTCCGTCTAGGTGGCCAGAGTTCCAGAGGTGCTGAGGGTATCCAAATTTCACAGACTCAACACAGCTGCAGCGAAATGAGCCCATCAGCTCCTTCATCTTCACTGAAAGGCATCTCCTGCTTTTAATCACCAAAGTCCTGTGTAAGACCTATGTATTCATGTTTAACATCTTCAAGCAGCCAATACAGACCATTTCGAGTGCCAACTGCCTCTTCCTACAAACCTTGCTTCACTCACAGAAATTGCTGCTCGCAGGAAGTCTTTGGTCTACCCAGAATATCTGAATGACCATTTATCTTCAGAAAATTGATGGAAAGCAGGTGTCCAAAAGCCTTTCCAGCAAATATATTCACAACTCTGAAATGTGATTTAAGCAGTTGCTGTTGATGCTGTGGTGACTTGGAGTGTGCCAATCCCATGCTTGCCCATGCCTGGAGACAGTTCTTACCCATTCACCCCTGATACCTCAGACTTAAGATTACACCTGATTTGAAGCATCCCCTGACTAAACAAAACAAACCATGAGCTGATCTCCTTGTGCAATGTGCAACCACACAATAGTAATCACAGCTAATGACTCTGCTAAATGCTAGACTGCACACACCTCCTTGTTTGGGTTTGTTTTGTATACAGAAGGTAACATCGACTGAATAACGAGGATGCCAAGTTACAGATGGGGTTGTGGAATCGTATTTGACAGCCGATTAGAGTAATCTGACAGAAATGATGACTTAATCACCACGACAGACTCCAAATTCCCAGATAGAATTCCACCCAGGTTAATCTAATTTCCTTGCAATATTTTTGCCAGAAATAGACTCTTAGCCGGCTTGTTTTCTCCCATGCAGATGTCACATGGCTTTGACAAGAATGTAAATAGGTACTGTTATTATTGCTGAAAAGATGACTTTGAGGCTCTAAAGCTGAAGAGGTTGCATGCTTTTGAAATGCATTGGGTTGCATTTGAGTTGCTGTGGTTTTTTTTCTAATGACATTATGTTTACATATAGCAAGATGTACTCAGGAGAAGGGGTGGGGGGGGAAAGATGTAACTATTCAATTGTAATTCTAGGCCATGGCATGGTCCTGCTGCTGCCCTGGACATAGCCAGCAGCCAGATTCTCATTAATTTCAGGGGGATTTTCAGGGGGATTTTCAGGGTTGCATGTTTGATAACTGTTTCTTTGCCTTTTTGATTCCCATGAACTGCCTCAGCACCCCTGCTTGGGATGCACCCAAGGAGAGGCAGTGACGTGCTTGGCTCCGGGCTTTGGGTGGCCTCTGTGACAGCACAAGCAGCAGTGAAGCTCCCACTTTGCTGCCAGCACTGCCACAAGGCACTGGCAACCTTGGGCAACAGGCATTTTCCTGCTGTCAGCTGTAAAACAATGGCGTGGTGTGTTGTGAGACCGATGGACGGAGGGCGCCTGTAGGAAAGGCAGGTCGTGCCCTGCTTGCTGCACGAGGGTGTTCAGTAGAACTCTGTAATATTGATGAGGAGAGGTTGCTCCTCACAGCCCATTCTCCAGCCTGGGTTTGACATCCCCGTGCACAGTGCTTGCCAGGGGAAGCTGCCCATGCTCAGAAAGAACTTGCCTGAGAGCTGTGTTGTTCTCTTACACTGTATGTGCTGAGCGCAGGATGATGTTCAAGTTAATAAATTACTTGCTGAGGTTATTTTTCTTATTCTTGCCTCTTTATTAATTGTAAGTGTGCATTCATAAATACTGTATTTTCATAAGCAAAGCTTTCTCCAAGAAAAGAAGAAAATGTTTCCTGTTGTTCTGTGTGACAACATGACATACTGAGAAATCACTTACCTTGAGATCCATAAGTGATGTATAGCTACAATAACAGCTTTCTGATAAGATGAGAAATCCTTCATTTCGGTAGATGACATGATTCTAGTGAATGGCATCTAATTTGAAACAGTTTTATATCATCTATAATCTTTTGGAGGGCCTGGGAAAGCACAGTTATTTTATTATTTTATAGCCTCCAGTTATACAAGAAAGATACAAAACGTACAGATTATTTTCTCTTTTGCTCATTGTAGAGTGAAAAGATAGTACCTATTTAGCTTTTGTCTCTGCCCCTTTAATTTTCTTATTCACTGCACATTTCTTTGGGAGTCATTCTTTTCTTTTCTTTTTTACACCTACCTTTAAATATTTTATGGGTAGAGAGCTTATAATATGTATTGTCACGGCAGTTGTCTCTAGAGGTCAGCAATGAGTTTAATAATGAGATGCGAACCAGTGACTCTGTAAAACCCATTTCAGGTTATAAATGGCATGTTTTATTGAATCTAGTGTTAAAGGTTGTTAACGTATCAATTGGTGATGGTCAGGGTTAAACAAGCTTCAACATGAGCCCTCTCATGTTAGGAAACTGTCAGTAAGGTATTTTTCCACTTTCCTCTTCTCTGAAGCCAGGTTTGTGTATCATATCCATTTTTCTGGGAGTGTTCTACAGTTTAAACTCTCCAGACCTGAGCTGGATTTTTTATTAGTTTTGCACCGATACAATTTTAAGTACAATAGCATCATTCCCAAATTCAGCTTGATGGTGTGAAGAGAATTTGGACCATGCGTTTTTTTAGCCGGAACTTTTGAAATCAAGTCAAAACACATTTGAAGCATCATGTTAAATCTTGCCTCTTGCTTTGTGAATGTACCAGATTACTGAGTTAATGAACCTGGGGTAATGATGTGTGGCTGAAGAGGATGACTTTGGATATGCAGTGTTTGTCAGGTAACACTGATCTTTGTGTTGTGACCATGGGCTGCAAAAATAACTTCTTCACGTGAATTTGGTCTAAAGTTGGCTTCTCTGGTTCGGGCAGTTTGAAAAGTGAGAGGTTTTTAACATTGTTAGAATAGCCTTTATTCAAAATATCTCCTCTTCGGGGCACATAAACGCATCTGTAAAGAGCAATAGATTGATTCTCTGTCTACAAAATGCCTGAAATTGGCCTGGGTTTTTCTTATATTCTGCATATTCCTGAATTTTTAATACTTGCCTTTCTTTCCTCTATTTTCTCACCACTCCATTGCTGCTCAGAGACATCAGTAACCTGCAATGACCTTGTGGAGCAAGATACACCTTTTTTTCTTCTTTCTGTTTTTGCTTGCTAAGTGGACATGCTGCCTCACGTTCCCATGAATTTTAAGTCTCCTGCAGTGCCCAGTGTATTGTCGATGACAGGAAAAATCTTAAGCACTAAAGAAGACAGAGAACGATAGAAGTTCTCTTTTTTCTATAAAACTGATCTAATAAGAGTGGTGACAGACAAGTGTTGGGCTATTAAAAGTCCATTTAGGAAACAAATGATTCAAAGAGAGCAGAACTGTTAGAACTAAAGAAAATGAATGCATCCCAACAGCTACATCTACCTTGTGGCTTTGCCTTTCCCTAGGACACAGTGGGAAGTTGTGCAAGCAGCACAGGGAATACATTGATTTGCAAGGCCAGTGAGTGTTCTGGACTTGGAGTAAATCTACAGAAACATTCACAGCAATATTTTATATTTTCTAAAGAATCCAGCAACTTTTTCCCTGGTGGTTAAGTTACTTCACCAAAAGCAATGCAGATGTGGGTTCTGTGCAGCTTTGAAAGCATATTTGATCTGAGGGCATGGATGTTCTCTCCTGCTCAGCTGTTTTTGTTTCCAAGAGTTTGTCATAACAATCTTTTATTTAAAAAATGGAATTGCCTCTGACATTTTCAGGCAATATGCAGCTGTGCTGCACTGAAAAATGATACAAAAGTAGAAGGAGCATCCATTTTTTCACCTGTTCATGTGAATTGGTAAGGAATTGCTGAGGAGAGAAAAGGCAGAGGCCCTTCTGCTGCTGGAACGTTTGTGCAGTCAAATCCCAGTAACTATGCAGACCCCAAGAAAGAAAACAAAATTGGGGGGAGATTTCAAGCTTAAACATCTCCCACACTGAATCTCAATGTGAGGTCAGTTCTGGAGGCTTTTGAGAAGCTGTAATAAAATTTCCCTGAACATACCACAGTGGCCACAGGGCTGGCTATCACCAATGTCCTGTGGAAAACTCTGATCCTGAGAGAGCTCAGCTGCTGTGGAGTTGTTATTCCTGAAAGAACAAAAATACCATTTGTAGAAATTTTATTAGAGCTATCAACAATTCAGTGTGGGAGAAGTATCATTTAGTAGAGAAAGCTGAGGACACACCAGACTGGCATGCCATGGGTGTGCCAAGGTGGGATGCTCAGCACAGAACACTGCACACAGGGGTTGCTTTCCTTTGCAGTAAGAGGGACGTGAATGGAGGAAGAGATTGAAAAGGAAAAAGGATTTGGCGTTTTTATGGATGCCAGAATTGTTACATGTTGTGGTGGAAGCTTTATGGATGCATATGTAATGTATTCTAAAATGAAAAGATGAGATACTAAACAATTATAGGAAGCTATTTTAGGAATCAAGATCTCTTCTTCTTCAGTCCTGAAAGAATCAGCACAGTTTTTTAATTACAAGCAAAGTTCGTTTGTCAAACTCAACTCCTCTGAGTACGTTTGAAATGCTTACTTAAATTACTTGAAAATTACATCTTGGTTTTGGCAGTGGTTGAGCTCAAGGAAAAAAGGAGGTGGTAAAACAGAAACCAAGCATGCCATAAACTAATGAGGGCTGTAACTTTAGAGGTCTTCTGAAACTAGATACAGCAAATTAAAGATTTATATGAGTCCTATGGGCCCAATGATTTTTTTTTTTATTTCCTCATTATAAAATACTCCTTTACAATTTTCTTTTCTTATAAGACTATAATACAGTGTTATTTTGAACTTATATAATTTCAACATGGTTAATATTAAATCGTGTCTCTTTTTAGCCCTTCATTAAAAACATCACTCATGATTTTTTATGACTATCCAACCTGCCTTACTCTCTTTCATTTTTGTTTTTAGATGCATCATCCTATTCAGATGAAACCTGCAGATAGTGAAAAGTCAAATGGTAGGTGTTCAATTTACTTTTGCTTGATTGTATCTTTCTCTAAACTAATCTAAGCACAACACTGTGAGAGATTTTGCTTTACTCATTTTGTGGTGAAAATAATAGGCAGTTTCCCTATACCTGACGTGTTGGGAAGGTGTTGAGCTGCTCTGAACTCTCTTTTATGGTCTGCTTTAAAGAAGGAAGGAAATGTCCTCAAAAAGGGTCTTCCTTGTACCTGCTGTATGCCATGACACACTTCACTACATAAATCCTTCCCTTAGGTTCTCTTAACAGTGAGGTAATGTGGGAGCACCTGAGATTGAAAAGATGGAGATAAAATGTTAATGCTGATAATTAAAAATAAAAAAACAAGAAGACATACCTGTGTTAACTATGTAAGTACATGATTGGCCTTAAGCATTTGCCAAAACTACCTTTTTACAGAATGATGCCATTCTGAATCTGAGCCAAATTTAGGTTTTAATCATATGCTTCATTATGAGCTGGGAAGCCCACTTTGGAGCTCTCTGTATACTTATTCCTCAAAACGATTGAAAAATGAGTGCTATAAAGACAGTAATATCTATTTGGAATACTAGGGTACAGCCTAAGTGGATGTATATGATATGCAAAATAGATGGCAAGCTAAATCTATTAAACATGCCAGGTTTATACATTCAGGGAAATAAGATAATCGAATGGTAGTGCAACTTGGCGGCGTGTGATTCTTTAAAAATATATACGTGTATATTTTGCCCCTTGATTTGTTCCTGTAATTTTCTAAAATATATGTTAAAGATATCATCTGCCTTCTTAGATTGCAAGAGCTTCATTTTCCCTTAAGGCCCACATAATCAGAGCTGGTTCCTCCAACAGGCATCTTTGCACCTCATTAATTAGTAATCAGGGCAGAAGCCGTGCACTTAGAGATCTACATACCTGCAAATGTAAATTATGATTGGGCTCTAAATCTCTCCGCAAGGCTTTTTTAAGGCTTCTTTTTTTGCTAATTGTAGTGCATCCCTTTTTCAGGCTTCTCCAAGGATTATGAAGTTTGGAAGGAAATTAAAACTTCATATTATGCTAGGTTTTCCATTATGACAACTTTCCAAACAAAAGTGGCCATTAGAACAGGAAACATGAGCCTTCACCCATTTATATGGTAGGAGCTGTTCTCTCTCAGGTTGGAATCATAGAATCATTGAATATTCTGAGTTGGAAAGGATGGATATCCATCCATGAGGATTCTCAAAGTCTAATTCCTGGGCCTGCACAGGACAATCCCAAAAATCCCACCGTGTGCTTGAGAGCCTTGTCAAAATGCTCCTTGATCTCTGTCGGTCTGGTGCTGTGACCACTGCTCTAGGGAGCCTGTTCCAGTGCCCAGCCACCCTCTGGGTGAAGAACATTCTCCCAAAGATTTTTAGCAGTGATTTCTTGCTGTCTTTGAGTGCTCACAGTAGAGGCCAAGGCCCCTGGATGGGCAGAAGCACTGAACTTTTCAGGCCCCACTGCAGTCAAGGAGAACGTTGCTGTTAGAATCCAAACTCCAGTCCCTAGTATTTAGTGCTAGCAGTGGGCACAATTATCCCTTAGGAACGCTGGCCTGAACCCTCTGAACTAAGTATGGCCTCTATGGGCTCTTCTTTCAAAGACAAATTTCACCTCAATTTCCTTGGCAAATTAGAAAAATAAGAGGCAATGGGCCAAAATTGACTCCCAGTGAGTTACTTGTTCATTGCCTGGAGAGTTTCTTTCTGAAGGAGATTGAACATATTGGAAAAACACTGTGGGGAATTGTGCAAATTCTGTCTCTCTCTGCAAGTAGTGCCTGCTTGGAAAGCAGGTTAGGTTGGCTCCTGGCTGCTGCTGTTAGTCTGGGGTTATCTGCATGAAACTCCTGTTTGCACTGTGGGAATACTCTCTTATTTTCTGGCATCTATTCCAAACATAAAAATCACAAGAGATTGGATTTTTTCACTTTTTTTTTCCCCTTGCCTTTCTTTGTATTTTTGGGGAAAACCAAATTCTCAGTTCAGGGGTTCCAACTGTCAAATTAAACACCTTTTTAAATTTAGACTCCTGAAGGGTGTGGGAACTTTTGATAGACATATTCAAGGGGTGGTGAATTTTTTATGTATTTTTTTTTTTAATTGACTGGAGAAACAGAAGGCAAACTAATACCACAGTGATGGTAATAATGGTACAGCCCTTCAGAAAGGCAGGGTGTAGGCATGGGGTTCATGGAGTGGGTGGCAGTTTGCAAGCAGCTTCGAGATCAAAAAAGAGAAAAAACAGCAGCGTGGGGGATGTGGAGGTTTGTTTGGCACATGTTTCCCATATGCTCCAGGCTATCCATCTGAGGAGGTATGTTATCCATGCCAACAGCAAATTGTAAACTGTACCTCTTCAGCCAGATTGGTAAGTTCAAAGGGGAAAAGAAAAAAGACATACCAAGGCATCTTGGTTTTCATGATCCGTGGTGGTTGAGCTTTTGAGGAATACTCGAATCTCTTTGATTTCTGAGTCATGGGAGGATCTCAGTGGATTTTATGGGTAAAGTGGTGTTTCTCAGTTTGCAAAGAGGTTAAAGAAATTTTCTTGGTCAAAAATTTCCTGTGGAAAGATGTGTAGGACAAATTGAACACTCTACAATTCTTCTAAGCTTATACATGTTTGTGAAGGATTGATAGACCTGTTCAAGTTCCATAGGGAGGAAGGACAGGTCCTCTCATTCAACTTACTTCAAAGAACAGTATTTGCTGTGTGATTAAATGCCCCTCCCTATATTGTGTACCTTATAAAAAAGCTTTGAATGAGCATCCAAGCAGAGACTGCCAGGATGAAATGCTCCTCCTTTTCCATCACTGTTCCTGCCCTTAGATGTCTGCATCACCTGAGGAATCTGTCCCTTGACACCAGAGGCCAAGCTCATCTCATGAAAACTGGGAGATGGGTGTGGAATGGACACCTCCAGCACACCTGGAGCAGGTCGCTCAGAGCCCCATCCAACCTGGCCATGAACACTTCCAGGGCTGGGGCATCCACAGCTCCTCTGGGCAACCTGTGCCAGTGCTTCCTTCCCTGCCTAAAATGTGTCAAAGTCATTTCTCTGCTCATGCAGATGAAGCAAATCTTGATCTCTTCCACCAAGATTTTAGCACCTGGAGTTGATGGGCAAGACTTGCCCTCAGTTTTAATTAATTTGTCTACCCAGGGTGATTCTGAGAAGCTTCTTACTGTTGAAAAACATAACATTTCTTGAAGATTTGCAGTTGATGAATTTTGTAGTGTCCTGGTCTGATCACCTGTGTGTGAAGGTTGTTTTAACCTGTCTAGAAAGTTTTGGTTAAGGATTTCCCACCAAAAAAAGCACGAAGCCTTTCAACTTTGAAGGCTCCACCATTACTAGATCCATCACTCATAGTATTTATCCTCTTAAGGACATTTTCCCTTTTTCAAACAAAGAGGGTTCCTCCAGTCTAATGCTGAAGCACTTGCAAACCTGCTTGACTCTAAGTTGTGTGTGGTCATTAACATCCTGCAATTTGCAAATGCTTAAATGTCTTGGATCTGGATTTGAACACAGTCAATATTTTCAGGCACATATCCTGCAGACTATGCTCTAAAATGGATCAAAGCATCACTGCTTCAGGGAAAATAACAAAATTCTCTATTAAAAAAAAAAGTCAAGTAGGGAGGAGGGTAGCTGAGTAATCTTATAATTTATTTTTATTGATTTTACTAGTGGAAAATTAAAAAAATATTTTTTAAATTCTAAGTGGCATAACTTTGCCTATTTGGAGGTAGTAATTAGATGCCATATGTTAGCACTAACACATAGAAAAGTTGATAATTAATGCAGGCAGCTCCGGATTCAGGTGTGACTTTGACAGATTGTATGCAAGGGGTTTTCACAGGCTTACAGCTAGGGATAAAAAGTCTAATTTCATCCCTTCTTTTCTATATGGGAGTAAAAAACTAAAACCAAACCAAGAAAAAAGACAAAAAAACCTCCACACCATTTATACATAATTAACTGTTTATCTATTTTCTCAGAAGAGAAGGCATCTTCTGGGGAGAAAATGCACTCTTTATCTGACTAGACTTCTCAGAAATGTACAATAAAGGGTTATAATTTTGATCTTTCAGAATTTTGGGGGTTTAGAAGAGTGAAAAGAAAAGTTATGTTGAATCTTCAGAGAGGTTTCCCACGATTATTACAGGGTTTAATTCTTTTGTAGAATTCAGAAAACAATCTCTACTCCTTTATCCTCCTGGGTTAGCACAAGCAATCTAACATAGCCTGCAAGAAATGCTCATTACTGAAGCAAATTGAGTAAAGCTAAAAAATTAGACCCTTCAGGATGTTATTCTGCACACTGGATATAGTGCTGTCAGATGACAGGAGGCTCAGTTTGAAAAGTTCCCCCCCAGCAGAGACAGACTTTATCTCAGATAACCTTTGATGGCTAAGGCAGAGTTCTGGGTTCAAACACGAGGCCCAGGCATGTGTGATAGTGATGGCAGTGCCAGCCTCGACAGGGTTACAGAGCAACTCACCTCATTTTAAAACAGGTATCTGCCCCTCTTCATGCAGTGTTCCTGTATTCTGGCAAACCCCACCCCAAATCCAGCAGGCTTAGCACTGGATGTGTCACCTGAACTGCCCTGGCAGCACAGCCAACCTGTGTTTGTAATGTGTTGGGGTGGATTAAAGGTGAACCCCATAATGTGTTAATCAAGAAACTGTGCGGTTTCACACTTTCCTTCCTATAAATGGAACTTCAGGCCTTGTTTACTGTGACCTTCTGGCTGCTTCTGCTCCATCTAGGAGGGGCACTCTGCCACCCCATCCTACCTGCTGCTTCCAAACAGTTGTATCTACTTCATTCTCCTAGAGTTGTGTAAAATAGTCAGAAAGTTCAACTAAGCTCATGAGCGAGGTTCAGGAATAATGATGTCAAACACACGCTAAAAAAGTTCTGATTTTTCTGGATTTTGAATTGTTGAAACCTACCCCACGGATGGGGGAGAAAGAGTTACCAAGCAGCAGTGAAATGCTTTTGAGATATGTACAGAGAAGTGCTGGCCCTTGCACTGTCATCCTTCCCTCAGCCTTTTTCTTTGCCTGATCTCATTGCCCAAAGCACTTGCAGCTCCTAAGCTTTGTCCAGTCCCTCAGAACTCATTTATTCTGATGTCCCTGCAGCTGGAGCTCAGGACATCTAGGTGCTATCATGATGCCCAAGATCTGGGAGTTGGCTGGAAGGTAACAGCATCTGTCAATCTACTCAGTCACTGTAATAAACTCTGTAATCTACTGTCAGTAGCAGGGGAGAGACTGCCATGACAAAGGCTATCCCACCTTGCTGGCAGAGGTCAGACCTGTCACTCTTTGAAGGAGCTGATCTCTTGGCATTGCCAGCAGCCAGTTGAGCTGAGACCAAACCTGTAGGTCACAGAAGTTAGGCCAGATGGGTTTAGGCTGCCATGCTTTCCCTAAGCAGCAGCACCTGTCCCAGCCTCAGTGCTTTGCTGGGTCATATGTGTTTAATGTTGGTTTCCTCATTTTACTGTCCATGGGAGAAATCCAACACGCACAGGAAAATCCACAGGCTTGGCAGATCCAGAGGGAAATTTGCTAACCTCTAAATACATTTGACCTACACTTCTTGCACTTTGTTGTCTGATTTTCAAATCTTGCCTGTGTGGCTGGTAAGAACTCATTGTAGAAAGAAAGAAATGGATGACCAAAAATGCAGAAATAAATCCTGAAAGTCAGTCTTATTAAGGTGGAAAAGTATTCCTTTCTGTGTGGGGGAATATATTGTTAAAAACTCTTTCAGCCTAATATCAGATGTTCTATCAGATGGAATGAAAACATGTCATTTTGATCTTGACAATTGTCACTTTAAATGTTTTTTATGCTGGGCCCCTAGCCAGAAAAAGAATAACAATTTTCTTAAGCTTCAACACTGATCAGCACTGACTAATGGCATTGAATGCAGAGCACGTCATCATATCAATATGTTTACTGTACTCTGAGCATTCTTCATGAAATCTGCATTTTGAAGATGTACAGTACACAGGAGCTGGATGTTTAATTTACTATAAAATCACCCTCAAGCTGCAAACCTGCAAATCATGTTAGTTAAATGGCATATTTATAGGTTTACTAGCAAAACCAAAGGAGGCCGATGGGGAGTTTGTCACCTGCTACTCTTTGGAAAATTAAAACAAAGCCTTCTGTTCCCATCTCATTTCTTTTGAGTCTCCACGTGAACCTCTTTGGTTTGAGGCTTTGTTCTGGCACCAAAGCAGCACCCAAGGGACCCACTTTGGGATGCAGTGGCAGCCATTTGTCCAACTTAGCCAGCAGCTTCTTGTAAAAGAGGGTTGGAACCTAGTCACCCTTAGGGTAAACCTGCACATTATATTTCAACCCTAAATTTAAACTGGCTGGTACTAGCTGACACAGAGACACAGAACAAGAGGTTCATAGCACAGAGCAGAAGGCAATGCTTGGAAATGTGCTTGGCACCAAGGCTTCACCCAGCCTCAGCTCAGTCTGTGGTGTGGAGAAATCCAGGCCTGGCAGCCCAGCTGGGTGCCTGGTCTCAAAACCTTTCCTGCACTATGGCCATAGTCTGTGGATGTTGTCAAGGGGACAGGCTGGCCAGGGAACTTCCTGAGAAAGATTGCTCAAGGCAATGCAGGAATTGTCTGCAGCCAGGTTACAAGTGTGCTTCCACCAGCAGAAGTGGCTGCCTGCTCTCCTCTTGTAGCTGTGAGCAAGGCAATTTGGCTTTCCCACCCTAAACATAATAGTTAGCAGCATCAAGGTCAGCTATATATTATGAATCAGATGTAAAGTTTCATAATAAGACATATATATATATATATATATATATATATATATATATATATGTATACATAAATATCCCAACTCGCAGGTCTTATTTGCAATCACGCATATTCAGCTGCTGATCTGTATACAGCTGGCTTATCCCATGCATTCATCATTTCTTAACCCTTTCTGGAGGGTTCACCTGTGTGTGGAACCTCAATATAAAGTGCGAATGAAAATGTTCAGTCTTGAGGAATCTCTGCTGAAGAATACATCTTCTCCTGGGTGTTAAATTCACACCAATTTTCTTGCAAGTTTTTAGAGTGAGAACTGGGATTGCAGGGGCTGGTCTCTGTTTTGGGTTCTGAAAAATGCATGGGTTCAGTGCTCGCTTGTATAAAAGCTACAAATACTTTTTAAAGTCAGCGATTTACGGAGAAAATTACTTCAAACGCTTCTCGTGATCAATAAACATGAACCTCTTCTTGTTATTCTTGAAATTATTAAATGCACTGAAAATGTTGAAGTATAATACAAATAAAATCCTAGAAAAAAATGGACGCAGCTCCTTCTTCCTCAGCTGCAATTTTTTCCATATGACAAACTCGTACTAATACAGGAGACAGAGTTAGAGAGCAAGGGAGGATTCATTTTTTTTTTTTTTTGTAAGCCCAGAAATGAAAATACTTCATTACAAAAATAATTTGCACAATAATAGAAATAAGTAAGTGCAGTGCAGGCTCTCTGGAGTAAAGCTTTCCTTCTCTCTTTGCTTCCCCACAAACCCTGACAGTCTGCTCATTAACAGGGAATTGGATTTACATGCCATTTCCAGAGAAGAAAGCACTGGTGTATGTACTGTATAATAAGCACTTAGATTTTGGGTTTAATATAGATGGGTGGGTGCGTTAACATTTTTAAGTTTTCCTAGAGTGAATTAAGTTTTGATGACCTCTTTCATTTTTGACAAGAGTCTCCAGCTTTAGACCTGTAAATTTGAGTTTGATTAATAGGACTGTGTGCATCCTGCTGCAGCAGTCCAGCTTGTGCTGGTGTCGGTGACAGTGCAGGTGGGAAATATTCTACCAATAATTCAGGTAAAACACATTTTTCATGGTGGTTTTTTTGGAAACTCAACATCATTACCCATCAAAGGATGTTCAAGTGATGTCCTGAAATATGTCTTGTGTCCTCCTGAAGGGGAAAGGGCTGTAGCAGTGAAAAAAAAACCAGCAGAAAAATTTAATGCATTCTTTTTCCAGAGCAGTCATTGCACATCTGCCTTTCCAGTGCCATGCATTAAGTTGGCTGAAATTGAAAGCTCAGATAGGAGCTGCTCTCAAAACATTTCTCAGGAATATTTTTCATTAGCTTGTATCATTACGTGCACAATCCCTTCTTCACCCTCACCCCATCATGATTTCTTTCACACGTGAAGGGGATGAGGGAATTTATCTGAATTAGAATCTATGCAAAGATATCTTTAAAAGTGTCTCTAACAGAGGATGCTTTTCTTTTAGAAGCCATGAAGGGGAGGTGTATGCAGAGTGACTAAGACAGCCAATTAATATGTTCTATAAACAGCAAGCACCACTAGAAAAACGAGAGAGAAAAACGAGATATTTGGGGTGGGGGAGGAAGGGGGAATGGAGGTTGTAAGTATAAAGTGTTTGCCTTAGGACTTGTCTTCAGTTACAGAGCCAGACTCACATGACTGGAGCTTGGTTTGATGTGGTAATGAAGCATTGATCACAGCAAAAAGATGAAATGGCCTTTGCTCATTCATTATTTTTATCTTCTAGCTGTGGAAGACAGAAAATTGTTCATAGGAATGGTTTCGAAGAAGTGTAATGAGAATGATATCAGGGTGATGTTTTCTCCGTTTGGCCAGATAGAAGAATGCCGAATCCTTCGGGGACCAGATGGGCTGAGCCGAGGTGAGTGTGCAGCCTGCAAAGTCTCTTTCCTTAAGTGCTAATTGGGAGCTTTATGTCACAGCCAAGGTAGGCAGAGCCACTGTCTGCAGCGAGAGGTTATGCTGTAATATGTCCCACGTGATGAAGGTATCCACATGAACTTTTCACAGTGACTGAAATTATCACCTTTTATTTCCAGTGTCAGAAAGGTCTCGGTGCCAACATATTAACTGGTGTTATCACCCTGTTTGTCAGCTGGAAAGGTTCCTTTGCACCCTGAGAAAACACCCTCAGTTTTCTGCTCTCACAAAATCAAAGTTGCTCCCCTGACCCCATTTCTGCTTTGTAGCACAAGGCCAAAAAAAAAAAGGAATTAAAAAAAGGACAGGACTGTAAATGACTGCTTGAAGACATGAAAGGTGATGGGAACTGGCCCTTGTTGTAGCATTATCTCCTCCATTCCTGTGTTTTCTGTAACTATATGCAAAACATAGGTCTGTAACTGAGAAACAAAGAGGTTAGCTTGGACCTGAGAGCTTTGCCTGCACAAAAGTTTGTGAAAAGAGTTTTTAAATCTTGTGCCTCTACCACAACCCAAAAACCAGGGCAGAGGTGTTAAGCATCACCATCAAGAGTGGTCAAGTGGCCAGCCTGAACGTGGAAATGAAATGCTGCACAGATTTCAATAGCCAGTGATCCCCTTTGAGTGCAAAAGTACCTTTTAGGGAAAGGCCTTCTGAAAAACTATTGAAAAGAAAGATAAATGCATATTGATGACACAGACTGCATATTAACTCCATGGTATGTGGACCTGAATTTATTCTCAGAGCATGAATGGGGTTGCTGAGTGGAAAAGGAAATAGGGATAGTCCCATCTCTCCTTGCAGGATTATGCTGTTGTACCTGCCACAGTCATTTAATGGCACAGGGAGTAAAGTAATTTTAATTGTGGAGCTGTGAAAAACATCACATCTATAGGAAAAATCAAATACATAGAAAGTACACAGTTTATGCATTTTATTACATTTTCAAAAGGCATAGAAAAAGGTAATAGCACCCACTTTGCATGTAGATATGGGTATAGATTTAGATTTTTTTCTTTACTTTTGGATCTACTGGTTTCTAGTGGGCAATAGGATCCACAGAATTTTGTGCAACAATTTGTGCATGGGGGTTTTTTGTTTTGTGGGTGGCCCAGTTGCTATAAAACATCTATAAATTTCAGCAAAGGAAGTGCAGGTATTCCTGTATATCATGGCACTGCTGGAAAGCACGTACTGTACTGCTTCTGAACAATAAGGACTTGTTGAAAAGCCACTCTTGACAGCAAATAGGGAAACTTATGCACTTATATTTATGCTTTGTGATCCCCAAATTTTTGGGGCTGGAATGTAGCAGTCCCTTCATGCAAGGAGAGCCTCATGGCTTTCACCTTGGGGAAGATTAGTGCACAGGTCCAAAGTTGGTTCCTGCAGCTCAATAAGGAATGTTTACTGATGGAGTTGTGTTGCCATTATCTTTCTAGACCCAACACTGAGGCAAAATAAGTATTTCTGATTTTCACTGATTTCATTGTGTGAGCAGCACATGGAAGGGATGATGGAAGACACAAGTGGGAAAGGAGCTAATTAACTGCTGAAATAACAAGATTTGCGCATCAGATGTTTTGAGCCCCGAAAAAAGATTTAATTGACTTGTCAGCATCGCCCAACAAAGAAATGGATCTTTCCTGGGATCCATAAAAATCCCACTGCACACTTGCTTTAATTCAACAGACTCGGTATAGTAGGAGCATAGAAAAGCTAATTATGAAATCCAACAGAGTAAGTGAGGTTGGTGGGGTAGTTTTGTTTTGCTGTGAACAGCAATCTCACGACAAATCAGGAGCTGAGATTCCTAAGCCACGTCTCCAGTGCATCATGCAGGGCAGTGTTGTGTGCTGGCCAGCACAGCTGTAGAGTTAATGTGCTGTTCTCTCCTGCTGGAGACTGAAGATCTCAGCCCAGGTAGGTCACACTCCAGTAACCACAGCAGAGCTGCATCCTCCGTGCCGCTCGGGTTCATTTCGGTCACAATCACGACTGATATTCCATCATGCCCTCATGCCTCATGCCTTGTTAAACTCGAATTGCTTTCTACACACCCATGTTCACACTTCAAAATGGGTTGCACCAACCAGGTTTTCAGGCAGATTTTTATCAGCTTCACAAAACCACCACTCCTTGAGAGTGGGAAAATGGTTGGTATTGCAGTTGAAATGAAAAGTGCTGAGGGACATCTGCAGAGGAGGGAGATTGACTGGAAAAGCACAAGGTGAAAAACTGCTTCAGGAGGGAGAATTTACACTGTTAAATCTTTGTAAAGAGTTCCAATCCTTAATGAGTTTTAATTCGTGTTGCCATTTCCAAGATGTTAATTTCCTTTGCCACAAACATTATTTATTTTCTCAGCACCCGTCCAGATGTGCTTCCCTCCTAGACACAGAGGGGTGAATGAAAAATAGTCACCGTGTGAGGAAAACACTGACCTTGCCATGCCAGAGCCTTTGGGAGCTCAGTTCAGTGCTCACAGCAGTGAGATGGAAATGTGGTCCAGTAAACTCTGTTTGGTATCTCTTTTCAATTGCATAACAAGTACACCTCATGGTATCTCAGATCAAAAAAGCTTGAACAGAATCTTCCTTGGTATTTATGCCAGCTTTTGAGCTTTCTTAAAGGGTTCAGGAAAATAATCTATATTAGCAGCAGATAGTTGCAATGAATAGCTCCAGGTTTATACTGCTCAGAAGAACAGTTTTGGTTTGGACTGGGTTTGGATTTGGGTTTGGGTTTTTTTACTTAGTAAAAGACTAAAAAGCGTCAGTTGACTTTTATTTTAGCCCATGTCTAAACTACATCAGCAACTTTATCATTGGGAGGGTAACAGTCTGCTGTCAACTCATAGGCAGGATTTAGGGCTGTATTGTACCACATGGGCTCCAGTAGCAAGGAGAAATCCCATCCTGTGGCATCAAGGGAAAATGTAACACCTTGTGATGAGTGTGATATAACTGCTGAGATAAAGGGAGAGAGATGGAACTCATTGTTTCTGTTGTAGTTCCTAAGCAAGAGTTGACAGAACTTTATTAAAGTCACACCCATTGCTGTCACTACTGATAATGGACCATCACCTATTCCACTCCAAATTCCTGTTGTCAGCTGTTTGAAACTCAGCTCTAAAATGAGACTAAAGTAAGGATACAGAGCTCCAGTGGTGGAGCAGTGTACTTTAAAGAAACTGAGATTTTTTTTAGCTCGAGTCATGTTTTCCCCCATTGTTACTGACTCCTGAATCTAAGAAATAACCATTGTAACTTGTCATATTTTGATCAGCTACAAGAATAGGCAGTAACCAAAAGGCATTGCCTTCCAAAGGCTCTGGGATAGTCCCTGTGCAATTAGCCGACTGGCAGCAAGTAATTCCTAGCTGTGAAAAGTATTAAAAAAATCCAAACAAACCCTGTTGGCAGTAGAGATAAAGAAACCAGGGACCAAACAGCCACGGAGGCTGACTGCCTCTTGAGCAGGGTTCGTGGGACTATCTAAAGAAGCTTGCCACTGCCTGTACGATATTCATTATTCAGAGAGAAGGATTCAGCCTGCAGGGCTGTTTAATCCAGCACTTTTTCTGAAGAGCTAAGTATGCTTTACAAAAATTCATGATTGTGATATCATGTGCTAAGCTTCATTATCATGAAAAAGTAGAAGTGAACTGCCTCAGATGATTAAGATTTTAAATCACTTATTGTAAACGGCTTAAGGAAAGTTTCAGACCTCCTGACTCCCAGCACTGTGCAATGCCTACGTGACCACAGATGCCAACACAGACAGCCAAGCAATGAGAGCTGGAGTGTGCAAAAATAGCCAGAATTACCCAAGTTTGATTTGTAGCTGTGACGCTGTGCCACTGATGTGCTGTATTGACCATAGGTGAGTTGGTTGCTCATCATCTCTGTTGCTTAAAACAAGGGTAGCGATGCTTCTCTGCCTTTGTAAAATGCTTTTTTTTTTTAGATCAGTGGATCAATATCTCTGTATCACTCCAGGAATTATTACTATCCGTAATGATGATAAAAAAAATCCTCTTATTCTTATCACAGGAGCACCACATAGCAAATTATTCTGCTGTACTGCTAAGTGCAGATTTATATATCAGACACCAGAAATAAGTCAACTGGGTTAATAGCATGCACTGAAAAAATCTGCTAATAACATGTAGAGAGAGTTGGATATACCATGAAAATTGTAAAAGAGCTCACAATGCATTTTTCTACATCTTCTAGGCTCCTAATTGTATGATTTTTTAACAAAACATCACCAGGCACATGGGACAAGTGAACATTTCTGCAGACATTGATTACAAGGATTGTTTTTTCCATTCTTTCTTTGCCTTAAGAGCAGGTTAGAAAGGGAATAGTGTATTACACCATGGTGAGGCAATTTAATTGCTTGAAAATCCATTCAGAACTTTCATATTCAAGGGTTTTCTTGATGAATTAGTAAAAGAAAATTAGTATTTGCATCACAGTTAATTGCAGGGAAGGATGGGTGAGGAGACTTTTATGCTGGGGTTTTCTTTCCTCTGGATATTTACTGTTCCTTTCTGAGCTAAAGTAACACGAAGTGCCAGCTGTGGGAACACCCTAGATTAGGGGTCACCTTCTGAACTGTGTATCACCAAGTGGTGGGAAGCAAGGACAGTGGAAGTTCTGTGTTTTCAGTAGCTCTTCAGAAGCACCTCCATGCCTTATTCCTTTTGCTGCAATATGGTAACATTTTCATTTTTTCCAATCATTATGGCACATTTAATTTTGTTTTCCCATGCTGAAACTCCTTTGCAGCTGGGAGGGAAGAAACACATCCAACTGACCAATGTCTCTGCTGGCCTTTGGCCAGTAACTACATCTCAGATTTCCATTTCTGCGGTTTTGCAGCAATCCCTCCCAGGAGGCAATCCTGAAATGAAATAATTTTCAAGAGGGTTTATTCCAACAAGAGGATCATCGAGGCACAGTTAGAGAATATGGTCTTTGGTACCCATTTAATTCTGGCTTTGTGTAAATTCCACTTACTGAAGTCTGTACTTTGCAGGGTGGGTAATTGAATGTCCAATTAGAAATGCTTCGAGGGAATCATGAACCTCAGGAAATTTAAAATCTACAAGCTGTCATCCAGTCAATAGTCAAGTCAGTAGAGCTGAAGGGCTGAGGCATGGTTACAGGATGTGCCTCTTGTTACCTTTATGTGCCTGATATGCATAAACTGAAGAGTTTTGCCGTGGCTTTTTCAAACTATTTTCTTTAGACTGAATTCTTGCATTTGGTCTCAGACCTGTCTTTATGTGTCTTAGGTAATACTTAACAACCAAATATCACTACAGTAAACAGTTTGACATACAATTTAGTTTGTAGATGAAATGTATTTTAGCCACCAAGACAGATTTTTGTGTGATGTCTTCATTAGAAGGCTTTTTTCTAGGATGTTCCTTCCTTCAGACTGGGATGTATTAGAAAGAAAAGGAAAAGGAAAAGGAAAAGGAAAAGGAAAAGGAAAAGGAAAAGGAAAAGGAAAAGGAAAAGGAAAAGGAAAAGGAAAAGGAAAAGGAAAAGGAAAAGGAAAAGCCTACTTTGCAATCTCAACTAGAAATATTTTAACCAAACTAGAGCTTATTTTTATCACACCTCAATTTCCACAGCTTTTTATTCAAGCCTTATCTTTTTCTTTAAATAGAAGCTTTCATCTCAGAGGATCCCAACTACTCCCTACACTTTTGTTTCTTCACAGAAATTGAAGAAAAACTTGTTTACAGTGTACTGGGAAGCTGTGCTGCAACCATTACAGCACCAGCTGCACAGACATCACTCACAGCACTGAGGTTGCTTGGGTGGCTTTGAAAACCTCTTGGATCTTCTTCTGTGTCAAAACCATGTTTTTAGACTTCCAAACAATGTCTCTGCATTTTGTATCTCCCTTTGGCTTCACTTTAAAACCTCTGGTAGACGATGGTGGTTTCATGAGGGAGGTTTCTTGTCTAGGTATGAGCCTTACCTGAGGCTTCCATACATAGAAATGTTCTACTTCACCTGCAGCTTGCAGGTGTTGATGTTGTGTTAGGCTGTGCAAGAACTGCTGAATTCATGTTTCTCAACCCTTCTTGGAAAGCCTGAGATGAGAAGAATCATGTGAAGCAGGAGCTGAAATGGGGCAGAGCTGAGCTTTCTTAAATAGTTCAAATATTCAATCACTCAAGCAGCAAGATCTGGTTTTGGGATGGCCAAGATCAAGGCGGAGGTCTATCACATTTCATTGCTTTTTCAGAATTCTCTTTCAGTTTGTGGTGGGAGAGGAATAAGGAGTAACCCTGTGAGTTTAGATGTTCTCTGGGACAACGTGGGAAATGTGTTAATGGGCTCCAAAATTTCTCCCATGCCAGGACTGGGTGTCTTACTCCAATTCTGCCTGCAGAAGGAAATTACTTCCAGCAGCCTTTCCCCAGTCACTCATTTATCTGCTTTAGGGGGTGAGAAGGCAGCCTTGGAGAAGCAGCTAAAATTCTTACATCTTCTTTCTCCCTCCCCTTTTCTTTCTGTCAGTGATCCCTGACATTTTGAAATCAGAGCTGATAAATAAGTGCAAGGTATCTTGTAGGTTGGCTGTTTTTACAAAACAATCTATTTTTTTTTTGGTGTAGCTAGATAGCTGGTTGTAGAAAATGAAGTTATTTCAAGGCATTAGCTATAGAAATATCCCCCACTCCATATTTTCCCACCCAAAGAGCTCCACAGCTCCAGTAAGAAGGGAATAATTGAGTATCAGGGCTCAGTGGGGTAGAACAGAAATAGTTTGCTTGTAGCTGTGGGTCTGGAAGACCTGGTTCTGTGACACACCAGTCAGTGCCACGTTTCATAGGATGAGGTAAGAGGCCACGGAAATCTTTCTTGTTTCCTTGCACCACGAGGCATGAAATCTGATTAGTCCTGTCCTCTTATAATTGTGATTTACAGTCCTAAGGCTGGCAGTCTGTTCCCAAAAGACCACCTGCACCCATGTGACACACTGACTGAGAGTGTGCTGGAAAGGGTTTTCCCAACCCTTCAGAAACAGAAAGAAATGAAATCCAGTGTCCTTGGACACCAACTTCTGATTCAATTCCAGGTGCCCAACTGAACCATTCTCCTCGAGGGCATATGTGCCCCACGGAGGAAAATCAAGGTCCTGCCATTGACTGTGGCAGTAAATACAAGCATTTCAGAAGAACAGCTTTTCTGAACACCGAAATTGTAAATGCAAAATGATTGAGTTAAATAGACCAAATCCTATGACATGGGCTTAGCTCCCATCCAGTGTGGCAGTCTTGTCGTGAAGGAAAGGAGTCCATAGTTCACACATAATAAAATATATAGGATCCCATATTCCACCCACAACAAAATATATATGCACACATAATAAATATACAAATGTTGTGTGTGTGAGTGTCCAGGTTTGGTAGCTGAAAAATAACCCTTGAATGTGACTACATGTAGCAATGTCTGGAAGGATGGTTAAATTAACAAACATTTAATTAGGGCATTTAATGACAACCTCTTAAAGTCTGGGTTTTCAAATAATTTAGAAATAACATTGTCTACTGAATTTCTGCCAGGTTATTGAGGTAAACTGGAAATTTACTGTGGAAATGGCCATTGTCCATTGGTGGGAAATGGCCTGCTGAATGGAGATAACAAGGGGACTTAACCTTGTAGCCTCTGGCTGGCAAACCCTAATTAAAATGCAACCCCATCCTCTCTGTGGAATGCTGCTTCCAAATGCTCAAATTCAAGCTGCATAACCTCATTCATCAGGCATTCCCCTTGCCCAAAGAACAAGTTTCTTTCAAATTAGTACAGAGATCTGCTACAAAGGTCTTTTTGCTCCATGACAAAGGCAACGAGACCCATGCAAATGGTTTTGGGCTGAGGAGTGAGGAGGAAGGCTTTGCAGTGGTGTTGGGTGCTGAAAGTACCCAACAGCTGAGCCCTGTGGTTAAAAAGAGAGAAAGCTTAAGGGAGGGAAGGGGGAGTCTGCTTTATCTTGAGAGGAATGCAGCCTTATTTCTCTGCTGATTCACATTTCTTTTGAGACCTGCTAATTGCAACATCTCTCAGTAAGTTACTTACAGCAGAACCGCTGGGGAGAAATTGTGATAAATGCATAAACTGTGTCTTACTGATTTTTGTTGACATTTTACATGCTTCTCATGCATTTGAAACCTCCATTCAGTAATTGTCACTATAGTACACACTCCTGCATAGTGAGAGTCAAAGAAGCGAATGAAGCAGTTTTTGGCCATTATCAACAATATTATTCAAGGCTCTGTATGGGGTTCCTTGCCTGCCCTCCAGTATATCTCTTATTTGTGCTCATCCCCCACTGAATTTGCAAGACAAGAAAAGAATAATGCTGATAACAGAAATGGTATTAAGAAAGATTACTTTGAGACTGATGGTAAATTTAGGCCTCTTCAATTTTAGTGCACAGCAGCAATATGGAATCTAGGAGAAGTACTGTAGATTATTTGCCCTTCTACTGCATATTTTGTCTGGATTTCTGTACAGAAAGCTGGTTTGTTACATCATATTCTTTGACAGAAATTTGTTGCTGAACAAGACTAGTATAGCATTATGTAGTGTGGCTAAACAGTAGTGAGACATCATCAGCTGTTTTGTTACCTAAGAAATACAGAGAGTCACAATGCTCTGGTGAAGTTTGGGTAAAAGAATTCTGATTTCTGATTTTATGATGCTCATCTATCAGCCAGAGCTACAGACAGCTTAGGTTGTCTTGAATCAAGGACCTTTACATTAAAGAGAAAAAAAATACCGCATGATGCAAAAATGCATTGACTTTATTTTCATGACTAGATGTAGTGCTTTTGGGTAATGATCAGGCATTGCTTTCTCTTACTGTTGTTTGATTAAAATGTGAATACAGTCTTGACTTGATAATCTTACCAGGTACACACAGAGCTAAAATGAAAAGGTGTTCTATGCCTCAAATTGATTTGCATAAACCAAACAATCTGTTGCTTGCTGGATTGCAAAATGGTTTATTTTGCCCATTGGCCACAGGGGCAACAATATTGTATTTTTGATGCCAGAATGCAGCTTTCATGCATTAGCTCTAAAATGACAATATGCTTTAGCCTCTCAGTGCTTAGATCTGCTTCATTTGGAAATCTTTTAAGTAGTAATAATAATAATGTTTTGAGGAAATTGAGTGGAACACTAAATTATTCTCTGAAACCTAAGTTCAAACTGTGCAAGGCTAAGGGAGCTGAAAATCAATGCACTTTTAAAGTCATTAGAGATCACAAGTGAAATAAGTCTGTGTTGCTTTAGCTAAGCTTTTAGTGTGCCATGGTATTATTACAAAATCAGCCTGAATCTGCATTAATTTCACAGTCTTTTTCTTTAAGATGCCCAAGGGTGCATGAAGAATAAAATGTAAATCTCAGGAGGCAATGTTTTTATTAGCCAAAAGGGCAGTGAGTCATGCACTGAAAACGTTGACCTGCACCATGCCCAGTGTAGGTATGGCTGACAATAGTAAAAGGGTGGAAAAATAGCCCAGGCATTAGCCTACTGGCTTTTCATTATGATTTTAAAGGCTGAAGAGGGGAAAAAAGAGTGATTTTTTTCAGTTATTCATGCAAATAGCTTCAGAATTGTTCAAGCTGGCAGTAGCTTTCACAGATCAAAGAATTATACTTTTACCTAGAACTCAGAGAGACAAATACCATAAGGATTTTTATTTTAAAAATATAACTTTCTTAAATGTTGAGATTCCACCTACATTATTGAGTTTTCTCTGAGTCTTTTCACAAATAGTCACAGGATACACAGTGGAGTTTTGCTCATTCTTATTTGTATGATCCTTCTTGGTGCATCACAGTAATTTGTGATGTTATGGACCCCTTTATTAAATTCTCAGTTCAGCTGTCAGTGATGCCAACATTTATTCGCTATCCACAGTTTACCTACACAAAAGCCAGAGCAAGCAATTGTTAATGCATGGTCTGAATAGATTTAACTATGCAATCCAAAGGCTACATAAAAGCCTTATTTTCTTTCAAACCCTGTGGCTAAAGAACAAAAAGAGTGACAAAACAGAACAAACAAAAAAAAAAGGAAAACAAAGCAAAACAAACAAAAAAAAACAAAACAGAAACCCTTCTTGTCACCCATCCCCACCTAATTTTTTTTCTTTCATCTATGGTCAGATTAGCAAGTCAGCACTGTCAATAAATAAACTAGAGAAGTTGTTTATTTTTATGTACTACTGAGAACAGTGTCGTCTTGTGGCCGTTCTCGTAGACTGTGTTGGTTTAACAAGCGTCCAACCCTTTTGTCTTGTTGTTTTTTGTCTTTCCTGCTCCCTGTCCCCTTGTTCCCACAGGCTGTGCGTTTGTCACATTTTCTACAAGGGCAATGGCACAGAATGCAATCAAAGCCATGCACCAGTCTCAGACCATGGAGGTACAGTACTGTATCATTTGCCCTTTCTTTGTTTTCTTTGTGCAAATGATTGCGAATGGTAAAGCCATGCTCTCCTGGATCAGATCAGACACATGACAATCACAGATTTAAATTTTTTACCAGCTCACTCTACCTGTCTTTGTGAAGCTTTATTTTTCTCCATCACCTGAAAAAGCACAATAAGGCTGCTGTGTGGTATCCAAACACGGCTCTCAATCCTGTTTTCAGTGGCATTCTGCAGAAAATAAAAATACTGTGAATACCACTCCTCAGTTGTACTCAGAATATCTCTGATGAGTAAATTACCTCTATTTTTAACACACGTTCCCCCAAAGAAAAATCTTAGTTTCTTTTAAATAGATTTCTAAGTGTTGTGGTTTGCACTGCTCTGAGAAAAAGCTCAAGAGATTTAACATGACCACACTGAGTTACTAGTGCATGTGTTTTTCTGCAAATAGAATCTCTTTTTAAGTTAATATTATTTCGCCTTCTTCATGTAGCCAATAAAAATGCTAATGATGACAGAGCATATTGGAGTGTGGCACTTCCTGCAGAGCACCATCGTGGCTGGCCCCTCACAAGCAACACTCTTTATTCCCTTCCAAACTGCCTCTATGGCCTCGGATTTTATCATGATGAGCAACTCAAAACTTCAAACTGGTTCACTTAATGTGACTTTAGCTGCTGGCTAATGATCTGGTCATTGGAGTGGTTATCGAATGCCACAGCTTGTCTGGCAATCTCAAAACTTTTTTCAGTCTGTGATTTTTGTCATGGTCTTTCAGAACTTTGCACAAAAAACCGCACAAGTATGAAATCTTTACTTACTCTGGATCTTCTAGCTTATCATTGGAGAGTGCATGTTATACTGTATTATGTATACTGTATCTTCGTGTAGTGATGATTTTTCTCAGAGGTGGCATTGATGTTATGTGCACTTGTTTCTTTTTTTTTTCTTTTTATTATTATTTCTTTTTCCACCAGGACCTTTCAATTTTTTTATTTTTTTTTTTTCTCTCAGTGATTTTCCTTTGCAATGCTCTAGTCTCCCAAAGCATGCTGGGTGCTAAACAATCATTATTGCGTCATGTCGTTGAGCTGCTTTGTGTAACAAGCCAAGGGGGGACACCAGGGGTGGGAGGGTGGACAGAGGACAAGGAGGAGGAGAAGATAAAATTCAAGCCAGTGCATGAAAATGTCACTAATTGTTTCCTGTATAGTACAAGTGATGATATCAGCATTGCAAAGCTATTGTCTTTCCAAACATCACGTTTAAGTTTGGTTGAGCTTCTTTTATAATCAATGTGTTTTCTTTTCAGTGCAATGCATTTTTAGACCCTGGGTATACAGTTTTAGTTGAGAATCTGCCAATGAGATGAGAATAAATGAAATTATCTTTACTAGAAAGCTGCTGTTTTACAGTCTATGCAGTCTGACAGTATATTGTGAAAAAACTGCCACTTTGAGTCTCTGGAATAATACCTGTAGTAATTTGTCTGCCGTGCACTGCTCCATTAATTGAGATCTATATGTTTTGCTGGGTTTGATTCCAAGTAAAAAGAAAATGTTTATTGGTAATATTGTGTTTTACCTATATTTTCCATGTGTTTTAATATGTTTTTCCATCTAGCCAAATGAATTTTACACAGCTCTACTTCTGAAGACAGTAAAATAAAGACATAACAGACAAATTCTCCCACTCCTCCGTTGGATGCAGCACTCCATAGGGGGCTGCATTTTGACAGGATACTCTTAATGAGATTAGTTCTGTAGAATAGTTACTCTTGGATCAAAATCCTTCTCAACACCTGTAGAGACATCATCAATGAGATCCCCAAATTGGCAAGGCAATTCCAAATATTCTGCCCTTTGAACATCTGGGTCTTTCTGTCAGCTGAGCTTAGGCTGAGCCCTTCCTTGGAAAGAAGCTGTGCACCCTCCCTCTGCGTGCAGGAGGGACTCAACCTCACAACAGAAACATGTGAAGGCAGCACCAGCTGTTGGGAAGAAAATGGCACTGAATGGCATGGAAATATGAAACCATTGAATGAGGAAGGGAGATGCACCTTGTGTGTGTGCTGGAAGCTTCCCCTCAAGCTAGAAAATAGAAGTGCATCAATTAGGAATCACCCTGTAGGCAAAAAAAAAATATTTGCTCACTTTTGCCAATACTCTTCTAGTGAAAAGTTAAATTGGGTTGACTAGTGTTACATGTCAACCCTCAGCCTGAAACAGTCATCCTTGGACACTTTGGTTTCATGTTCTTTTGCAAACAAAAGTGGGCTTAGGGGAAGATGTGTAGTACACAATTGCATTTCAACCCAATTACTACAGACTTTTTTTTCCTTTTTTATTATTTTCAGTTCTTTAGCATGCATCATTGACCAAAATGAATTTTCAAAGAGGGCTAAGAAAGAACAATAGGGTTGTTAAGTCCAGATGAACATGTCTCAGGGAATAATGCATTCTCTTACTGCTCTTTCCACCTGACTTACTGACCTGGTTAAATCAACTGATTTTTAAAATATAATTGCTGCTCTAAAGTGTTTGCTCTTCTCTTTCTTTTCTATAGAGTATTTTTTGTTTGTTTGTTTGTTTAAGTCATTCAAATGCAGCACCAGTAGAAGACACTAATTTGTTATCATGGAGTGAATTTGATACAACAATAACAATCCTTTTCTCATATAGAGCCACTTGCTAGATATAATCTCAGTCTTCAGAATGTTTGCGTTCTTGAAAATGATGAAGTGATGAAATATAGAGCAGACAGTGAAAAAATGAATTATAGATTCATAAATTGCAAAGATATTGTTTTTATACAATTTACTGACATTTAAGCATTCATAAATATGTCAGCTGTAGTGTTGAATGCTGAACTACTGAACTGAAAACTGAAATAACCATATAATATTTCTTCCTTTGATACTCATTTCTATTTCTTTGGAAATATACTTGATTCTCCTGTACATCTAGGCAGAAGGCAGTAAGTTCCAGTTGTTCTTAGCCCAATGTTACCAAACCTCATATAAGGTAGAAACAGCTTGCTTTTTTTTATTAGCAAAACCAGAAAAGCTTCCTCTACCCCCTGGCTCCTTTTTCTTTCTTTTTTTTTTTCTAAATGGTCTTATTTTTAATATTAGTATAAAAATCACTAGAGAGAGGTAATTGTGTAACAAGCCGACTCCTTCATAGTCTTTATTTGATTGCTGGAGTGTTATGTATCTCCTTTCTTCCTCACTGAAACACTGAAAGACATTTTTACAATGAAACACACAGGCAAAGACTTGGAGGTGGAATAATAAACCACAAGCAATGATTTTCTAAGATATCTCTAAAGGAACAGTGTTCATGAGGGATCTTTATATGAGAGATTGTTGTTGTTAGTATTATTATTATTATTATTATTATTATTATTATTATTATTATTATTATTATTATTATTATTTCATCATTTCATCTGATGATTGGGAATATTTTTATCACTTGTCCTAGTGTGAGATTTCTCAGAGAAAAGATACATGGCTGCTTTTTGTAAGTAATTGAGGGCAGGAACTTTTCTGGAGATGTTCACAGTGTTGTGAGAGCAGCCATGGGAAGAGTGGGTGAAGTATAACCCTGCTCTGCATCCCACGCTCTACACTTTGGCTAAAGCACTGCTGTGTTTCTTGACTTGAGTCACTTATCACTCCTGCCATTGTGCTCACATTGAAGTTAGACAAGAAATTAGTATAACAAAGCATGGCAAGTGAAGTTATTCATTGGATGCTGTGAAGTTGAAAAGCAGTATGAAATGGATTGACAGTTTTGATGACTCATAAAATGCTTGAATTAATTTGAAGAACTGAATCATTGCAGTATATAGTTTGCTTTCTTGATCTGAAAAAAAAATTAAGACTTGAAAGGTTAAAATATGAAACATTTCTTGGCAGGGAAAAAAACAGAGAAATCAACAGAGACATCTTTCATAATCATGTCTCATTGTCTCAGTGACTTTGCCCAGGAATGCCTAATTTGAAGTCCAAGCGAAATTCCAGTTAGCCTCAAGAGTCCATTTGGTCTGTGACCTCCAGCTTCTTGCCAAGGGTCCCTCAGCCATGGGTGAGGAATAGGCTGCAGACCAGACCTCTTAGCTCTTTCTTACAGCTTCCCTATTTCCTAAGGCACCTTACAGCCTTACCATACCATGTAACAAGAGGCTGATAGAAGCAATAGAAGAAATGGTGGCAATCAGGAATGGGCTGCTATCACCAGAACTAGTCCCTTTTGGTCTGCATCCTGCCCTTTGTTCACATCTCAAGGGTGCCTGGGAGCGGACCGCAGGTGGGTGAATTGACTGGGGGTGCTTGGTGTGAACAGGGCCAGTGCCTCACTGAGCTAAATCTGCTGCTCCCAGTCTCTTCAGGGTGCCCACACCAGCTGCACCGAGCGTGATGGCACAGCCAGACCGTGGTGGCAGGGCAGTGTTGGCTGTGTGGTCCCTGGCAGCACGGAGGTTGGACACCTCTCCCTTTGGCATTCCCTGAAAACAGACTGCAGACAAAGCATCGCGTCCATCTCATCAGCTGTGAAGCTTAATTAAAGAGGACTGGTACACTTTACTGTCTCTGGCAGCAATTTTGATAGCTAGAAGGAAAAGAGAGCCTGAGGAAAGGTGCTTTATAAAAAGAGCTGGGGAATCAATAATTTCTCCATAGCCTCTTTTCCTAAGAACCTGAAAATCTTAGTCCTTGCGGTCCTACACGCGCCCGTCACAAAGAGAGGGTGAACGATCCGGTTGTGCCAGTGGCCCTACAGGACATGGCTGAGCTCACAGGGCAAGGGTGACCTGGTGTGATTTAACCCTTCTGTCTCTCCTGATCTGTCCAACCACAGGGCTGCTCTTCGCCAATCGTGGTGAAGTTTGCTGACACCCAAAAGGACAAGGAGCAGCGGCGTTTGCAGCAGCAGTTGGCTCAGCAGATGCAACAGCTCAATACTGCCACTTGGGGAAACCTCACAGGTCTTGGAGGACTCACACCACAATATCTAGCTGTAAGTTCAATTCAGAGGTAGTGGCTGTACTACACTCTATTTATTTTAGGACCATGGTAAATCAGTTCTACTAAATTCCCTGCAGTAAAATGCTAAATTGTCCAGGATACACAGTGTGTCTTCTGGGTGTGTTTATCTGCAAAACAAATCACAGATTCATAGAAAGGCTTGGGTTGGAAGGGACCTTAAAGATCATCTAGTTCCAACACCTCCACTGTAAATAAAATTTGATTCCATTAGTTTTATTAGGGGTTTTGAATGTTAGACTCTGGTTTTTATAGCTGAAATAAAATTTAAGTTCTTCCTTAGGGGAGGACAGATAGGCAGCTGAACACTGTAGGGGCCACATCCATATGGTGCAGCCTCTAAACTAGAATGTTTTGGTTCAATCATCAAATTTCCATATTTTCATTTGGAAGTGGCTTTTGTTTTAGTGCATGGTCCTGTCAATGCTAAACATGCGTGGCTCATATCCCCTCATACAGAAAGTGAATGTGGCCAGGAAAAGCCATAAATTTAAATGGTCTTTTCCTTGGTCCATTTGTAAGATGAGAAACAGGTGGCAGCTGCTGTCCCTGCTGGAAAATCTGAAATCCACTGCTATGTGTCTTTGGTCTTGGATGGCCAAGAGAGGCTCCCCTTCATCAGAGCTGAGAGGGAGCCTCTGCTTTTTGTGGCTCTGGAGTTGAGAGGTCTGATTGAGGAGCTTTTGGATAACCTGGGGGTTCCTCATGGTTCCAAGTAAGATAGATATAACCTCACAAAGTACCAAGCCAAGTACAAGGTCCTGACCCTGAATCAGGGCAATCCCAAGCACAAGAGCATGGATCAAGAGCAGCCCTGAGAAGAACTTGGAAGTATTGGTGGATGAGAAGCTTAACACGACCTGTCAATGTTCACTTCCAGCCCAGAAAGTCAAACATGTCCTGGGCTGCATCCCAGCACTGTGGGCAGGAGATCAAGGCAGGGGGTTCTGTCCCTCTGCTCTGCTCTGGTGAGACCCCACCTGCAGTGCTGCATCCAGCTCTGGGGAACCCAGCACAGGAGGGACAGGGACCTGTTAGAGCAAATCCAGAGGAGACCTCAAAGGTGGAGCACTTCTGCTATGGAGAGAGGGCTGAAAGAGTTGGGGCTATTCAGCCTGGAGATCAGAAGCCTCTGGGACCTTAGAGTTTTCCATACCTGAAGGGGGCCTCCAGCAAAGCCAGAGAGGGCCTTTTTACAGGGGCATTTTGTGATGGGACAAGGGGTAGTGATTTTAAACTGAGAGAGGGCAGGTTTAGATGAGATACTCAGAAGAAATTGTTTCCTGTGAGGGTGGTGAGAGAGTGGCACAGGTTATCCAGAGGAGCTGAGGCTGCCCCAACCCTGGAAGTGTTCGAGGCCAAGCTGGATGGGGCTTTGAGCAACCCAGTCTAGTGGAAGTTGTCCCTGCCTGTGACAGGGGGGTTGGAAGTGGAGGATCTTTAAGGTGCCTTAGAAACCAAACCTTTCTATGATTCTATGAAATGGATGTGCCCATATATATGTATTGTGTATGTATAAATATATACAAGTGATGATTTGTGTGCATACAATGTTTTGGTATGGTGATATAAACAGCAATTTACCCAGCAATTAAATATGTATTTTAGTACTGAGGTTGGCTAATTAATACTGAGACAGGCTAAATTTCTATACATACAAATACCAGTCTAATGAATATCTGTGTGCTTGATTCATAAAGACAATAAAGAAAAAACTGAATTTGCAGGGGTGGGGAAGAACGGACCATGATTGACAGAGATGAGTTATGGTAACTACTAGACTACAGAGGGTTGTAATTAGTCACACTATGTTGGTTTAAATAGATTTAACACCTGGTTGTTAAAAAGAATAAATTGATTAATTGTTTTAAAGCAGCCATGTTATTGAGTTTCCCTTGTGTCTGTGTGTTTCTTAATAGAGATTAGACATTAATATGGATTTACAGCATTGACTCTAGGGATGTTCATTCCAACAGCAGACAGAAGCAAGAGACTATATAAATGTAAAGGAAAGCAGAAATATTCCAAATGTGAAATTATGGCTCATTTTAGTTTTAGCTTCATTTGTTGCATTACTGTCAGATAGATTGCTGTGTTGTGGTTCATTTGCAGCTCCTGCAGCAAGCAACTTCCTCCAGTAACTTGGGTGCCTTCAGCGGCATTCAGCAAATGGCCGGTGAGTTAAAAACCCTTTCATTTTGCTCCTGCTATGTTTTGTATTCTTAAGCTATTGAATTGTGTACCTCTAATAATCACATTGTCAGGGGGTGGGGGGCGTGTTGTGTATTAAGTGTGGCAGATGTATTGGCAGGGGACAGCCCACGGTTCAGCGTCAATAGAAACACTTTCACCCCTCTTTCAGGACTGAAATTAAACCCAGTGCTCCCAGGTTGTGCAAACAGTTTGTCTTGCATTAGTCACCTGCCATTTGGCCAAAGTAACCAATTGTGAATTGCAGGAGAGCTCTTAGTCCCTGCAGCCGTATCCTGCCCTATGAAAAGTGTCAGGAAAGCAACAACAGGATTACGTTCTAATTTCCAGTGAGATTTCTGTGTCCTGAAAAATCAAATTAATGGCAGCCCTCAAACATTTTAATAATATGTGGTGAAGAAAAATGTTCTGACCTTTTTAATGAAACCCAAGATTACAGGCCTACCTTCAGTATGAATTTTCAGGCTCCTTTTATAATCATGGAAAATTAACTGGGTGCCTTTTTGACTTTGGAACCCTAGTTGGCACAATTACACAACAGAGATTTTATGTAAAAGTATAATCTTCAGTCTGGAGGAAAAAAAAAGAAAGAAAGAAAAGGGGAAAAAAGAATCAAAGTGTGAGCGGATTTGAAAGCCAGCTAGTTGGAGGGTTTCTTAGTAATGAGCTGTGTGCCAGTAGTAACTGATGTGTAGTGATTAGCAAAAGGTCATTCCCACTGTGTGACCTACCATGCTGATATCCTAACTTAACATGATGCTAGAGAAGGCAGCATGTGCAGTAAATCAGAGCACAGATGCACATTATGCCTGCCGTGAGGAACTGTTAAAAAGCTTTTTTTTTTTCTTGTTAAAGGAGAAAAAAAAGAGAAAGAATCACAAAACCCCTAAATTGCTACATTAGTTTATTTTAATCATGATCCCACTGAATCAATGAAATACAACATTACGCTTGCTTCATCATCACAAAACAAGGGCTAAAATATTCAGAAGTCTTTATGAGCACCATTTCTCATTCTTTTTTTAATCCTGGTCTTTTGCTGCTTCTGGTTCTGCTTTGAATGAAGCCTGAAATACTTTAACAAGTATATATATACCCCACTGTATAGCTATACCCCACAGGTATTCTTTGCTCAATTGTTATATTATGCCATTATTGCAGTGACATCAGAGAATAATGTGAACCTGCTGTCTGACAATATAAATTGGCCTACAGATGACAATATCTCTGAATTATTCTCTCTTCCTCAGACCTGCTGGCAGTGCTTGCTGGTTCTATTATGTTAGACTTGCAATCTAGCATTTTTTCCATCAAAATAATGTATCTTAATATGATAAACAGAACAGAGCGGTTCAGCAACAGTTTTATACTTGGCATTTTTGGAAGTGGTTTTGAGCTCAAAGATTGTGTTTTAATGTTTTCATATTTGATTAGGTCTACAAAATGAAAGAATTGGGACACTGAGGAAAAATAATGTGATATCCATCGCATTATGTGCACCTTAGAAGTTTATGTTGCCTATTTCTCACTGTTAGTGTAGATTCAGCTTTGTTTTCAAGAACTGTGTTGAAACTAAGGACTTTAGTCAAGTATTTCTTTGGATGGGCTTTCAATCCAGGATGTGATTCATTCTCTGAAAATCATATGGTCTTGAGACTATGGAGAAAGTCATCTTAAGAAATCATAGTGGCACATCATTGTTACTCGAGGGATATACTTTTTTCAACTGCAAATTAGATTGCTAATGCACTCATCTATGGGATAATTTGATGATTGACTGCCTCTCTTGGAAAAAAATGTATTTTATATCTTATATTCATGTTACCAAAACAGCTTAAGTTTACTCCTTTCCCCAAAACACGTGACTCTTAAATCTTTATGTTCAAGGTAAAATTAGTGAAACTTAGTTGTTCTCCAAGCTACATCTCTACATGAAAGTGCCAAAAACGAAGCACTATTTCATTGTTAGAATGAGAGTTCGTGTCCTCTCCTTGGGAATCAGGCAGTACTGTGTCATGCAGTGCATCTGGTATTAACAATTTGTATATTATGTTTTGTGAAAGGAATAGAAAGTACTCCTATGTCTGCAGCAAGAGCTTGCATTATCAGCTGAAGCTATCTTTGAACATTTGTGAAGGCCTAGAGTTTTTTAATTTAAGCTGTACAGGTTCATTTCACAAAAAAAGAATCTAATATGTAGTTCCATATTGCATATAGTTTGCCTATTAATGTAACATTTCAAAGTGAGGAATAAAATCCAGACACAATTGAGTGAGGTGCTAAAGAAGATCCGTCATTGCAGCTTTCAAGTTCTTTGAACTTTGTGTTTGAGGAGTGCAACTTTTTTATCCTTGAAGTCGATGGGTGTGCTTACCATGTAATTCAGACACTAAAACTTTGATCAAAAGCCACATGAGCCATTGAAATTCCACCCTTACTTCCATGTCAGGGCTCTAGCATCTCTTTTGTGCTTAAATCTTGATGAAGTCACGGTTTGCTATGTTAGGACTTCTGATATAGCTACCCCCGTGAACAAAATTAGGGCCCTTTGGATCTGCAAGTGTTTATTTGTACTGCTGAAGCTTGTGTTGTCTCTGTACAGAACAGAAGGGGAGCAGCACAAACCCCACTGCACATGTGAAGAGTTATTTGCTATGCTCAGTGATATTATTTCTTAAATCAAAGCAATTTTCTTTGCTAGCAGAGCAAAGACACTGCTCTTCAGTGTGCAGTTTTAAATTCCCTTCCCCTAATACCATATCTCAGTCTGGTTAAAGTAGTTCTTATGTTGCAAAAGCAGTGGTTCTTTGATTTTGGTGAAGGGAGTGGGATTTTTAGGTGTTTGTGATTGAAGAGTATTGGAGTTTGCTTGTTTGTGTGTATGTTTGTTTGTTTATTTGTAAGCTGGGAATACAGTCTAAAGAAAAATGGGGATTTTTCTCAAGAACTCTCTAACATACAGACATTAAACACTCAGCACCAGGTCTAAAAGTGAACACTGTTTTTGCTGTAGTAGCCAACTGACCCTGCTATAAATTCAGCATTTTGTGAATTCCAAGCAAATAATGAAACTGGTTTAATGATAATTGAAATCCTGAAATTTGAGAGACAAAAAGCTGTAGCTTGCCGTTTTGCTTTCTGAGCTTTAAGGTTCCATGCCTAATTCTGCAGTTTAGTTTTATCTCACTTCTGTTGAAAAACGAGATTTTCATGAAATCATTCTACCTCATGAGTTAAGCCAAAGAAAACAATATAATATGTTGAGCCTGGTAATAAAGGTGGGGGAGCTGGCAGTGGTGCCTTTGGTATTACAGTAATCCCCTGGTCTTGATTACAGGCACTAATTCTACCTTGCCAAAGTCTGCTTCATTGTCCTGTATAAAACATGCAAGGACATGCATCCTTATGAGTTTATTTCATAGTGAGCACTTCCTCACTTTTCCTCCCCTTCTCTGATATCTTCTAATGCTAATGCTAATTTAAAGGCAGTGTTTCCTCTCACGTGCCTCTCCAGCCCCAGTGTCTAGCCTGCACTGTATCTTTAGGGAAGGCTAATAATGTAGATGAGTTATATTATGTGATTTGATTGTCTTACTTTAAAAGACAATGTAAGCTACATTAAACACTAGCAAACTTTCAAGCAAACAAAAACCGCCTCCTTCAAATACATACACATTGCATGGGAAGCTTAGTTCAAAGGAGATTGATGTTGCTTGAATGTTTGAATTGAATTTGGCTGGCACTGGAGCAGGTCCTGAAAGCTGCAGTTATTTAAGCCAACCTGCCTGTTTAAGAGCTCGGGAATTACTATAAAGCCAGTGTAAAGGGAGGTTTACTAGTGCTAGGATGATTGTAGAAAATATTTCAATGTTTTCTGTATTTAAACAATATACAGTCTAGGAAGATTTTCTATAGTCCATTAATGTCAAACGTTTTGGCAGGAGTAAATATTGTTTCATACAGCAATATTTTTTATGTGTGACCATTCAAGTCATAGAAAAAGTACAGTACTCATAAAAGACACAAAGGGCTCTTAATTTCATTGAATAGACAGTGTATTTTGCTTTCTGAAGTTATACAGGTTGAGAAACCATGAGTTTTTCTTTGTCTTTCAGATCCCTAAGCCATCTGCAGCTGGGACTTTTTCTATTTTTCCAATGTATATATTTTTTCCAGTCCTGTCCAAGTTCTCTCACAGTTTGGTTACATTTTGGGTCGAACTTCTGGCACTTTCTGAGCCCTGCTCTATCCATTCCACCCTTCTTCCACTGCCTAAGCCAGATTTCCTCCTGTTGCAGAGTCTGTAGGAGCAGATGGGTGAGAGAAAGTCTGTGAGGTTCTGAATATTTTCCTCTAATTGTAGGATTGGCTCAGTGGATCTGGAGGGACCAGTTGTAAGCCAGGACCATCTGCACAAAAGCTCTATACTTTTGCATTGGCCAAAGGATCCTTTATATCCTCTGACTCTTGGATGGCTTCATTCCAGTAAAACCATACAGAAGGAGGATTTCTCCTGCTATGACCTCTTTAGGGATATCATATTAAAAGTAAAGGTCACTGACAAACTGTTTCCAGCTCAAGGGAGATAGCTGTTTCTTAAAGATAACTACCAGTTTTGAAAATGTTGGCCTCAGGGACCTAAAAATATTCAGCTTTTGTAATACTAATTCCATTGAAAGTCCTAGTTATTTTAACATATAAAATTAGCTTTTTTTTTTTTTTCCTAGACAAAGCTCAAATACTCTGTTTAGCATTTTTGGAGAGACAGAGTTTACAGGAAGTGAGCCCGTTCACAATCCACACATTGTTCCTTCTAAGAGGAGAAGGAGAGGCACCTTGAGAGGAAAAAACAGTGCTCAACAGTTAGGAGATATGCTTATTCAGGTGGTAAAAGTGCACAATGTGCAAGTTTGGCCAAGTCTGGGCACAAGATTTGTAGTGTGTGGGCTTTCCATAACCAGTAAATGGAGGGTGAGGGGGCTTTTTATTGCCTCGGCCCCTCTGGGGATGGAATTCATCCAGCTGAACCTCGGTAGTTTGGAAAGAAAGCATCCCTGCAACGTGAGTGAAGAGGGAGTCACTCCCAGGCAATGATTCATCCTACCAAGGCTGGGGTTAATATACTTTATGGATTTTAGGAAAATACTACATCTATTAGGAAGAAATTCTCCCCTGTGAGGGTGGTGAGGCCCTGGCACAGCTTGTCCAGAGAGCTGGGAATGCCCCATCCCTGGAAGTGTTCGAGGCCAAGTTGGACAGGGCTTGGAACAACATGGTCTGGTGAAAGATGTCACTTGAAAGGTGGGACTTTGAGCAACCTGGACTAATGGAAAGTGGCCCTGCCCGTAGCAGATGGTCTTTATTGTCCCTTCCAACTCAAATATTCTGAGTCAATGGTTCTATGATTCTCTTTTATGATCAGATGATTTCATTACCCCCCTCTCTCTT
The DNA here is from genome assembly GCA_037013685.1 of Acridotheres tristis. Taxonomy (NCBI): domain Eukaryota; kingdom Metazoa; phylum Chordata; class Aves; order Passeriformes; family Sturnidae; genus Acridotheres; species Acridotheres tristis. Next base: position 5,511,526 of record CM072885.1, read on the forward strand.
CTTTGACAATTGCAAGAGCCTGAGTGAATAAAATTTTTTTGGACAAAGTTAGATCAGATTAATTCTTCCCATTAGGACTGAAGAAGTTCCAATTGACAAAAGCAGTTTTCTTGCCAGGATGTGTTTAGAGTATGTATAGCCTGAAAATGGGCTGAAATCCTACATAAGTCAAAAAATGGCTTGAGGGCTGATGGAATTAGGTGATCTTTAAGGTCCCTTCCAACTCAAACTATTCTATGATTCTGTGAACCTGCAGTCAGTTTTAAGCACATACTCTTAATATACAGGGCAGACTCAATTGTGGACTTAAAAGTTGTTTTAAGGGCTTTGCTCAATCAAACAATAACTGGTCAGGGTACCTCAAGCACTTTTCAGATAAGCAGCTTTTCTAAAAGTAGCCACATATGTGGTTTGATGGAGGTGGCATTTAGCTCTCCTGATTTTCATTCTTAGAATATTGTTGGAATAGCCTCACCCTCCACACCTTTATACACATTTTACCATCAGCATCCAAAATGGCTGATGTCAGTGTTAGCAAATAGTTGCTTTTTAACCTGGAGTTGATAAATTTTACCTTAATCCACGTTTTTTAAGCTGCAGCCAGGATTTAATTCAGATGGAACAAATCCTAATAATTGAGACGGATAAAATTTCCAAAGCAAAGGAAGTCAAGTCAGTGGGAACTGCTTATGAGCGATCAGATTTGGTTCTGATAATCACCACTGACTTTGAAACTCTCCATGCATACATGCCACTAAATGTAGCTGGTGCCTTCCTTTTTTAGGAATTTGTGCAGTAAGCAAATCTCAGCAATTTTCTAATATGATTTTATTGTGGTTTTAGAAACCCAAGAGCTGATGAGGCCTAAGAACTATTCAGGAATGGCTTGTGACTCCGTTCCCTCCTCTACAAATACCCAATAATTCCAAATTTGCAGTTATCACAGGAGAAAAGCTGCAGTGACTGAAACGAGGCAAATTGCTTCATTGTATGAAAGTTTGTGTCAGAGGCAGCACAAGAAGTTGTAAAATGTAAATCTCGTGCTCTCAAATTTCCCCGTGTTTTCACAGAACTGCATCTGTGACTGTGCAGCACTACAAAAATTTCCTGTGAATGTGCTAATAGGCCTTATGAGAATGTTCTATCACCATCCATCTGTCACTTTTTAACAGGCCTGATTGGCAAGCACTTGTAACAACTGACATCTGTTCTCGCTTATTGATATGTAGATTTATGGTAATTGCTGTGAACAATAAGACACAAAATTACCTAAGGTGAACATTAAATTAAATTTTCATGCCCCTATCCTTATAAATAATTTTTTTTTAAATCTTAAGTTTCAAGCAAGGCATACTGTGCATCTGTTTTGTACATAATTTAATTGTTTTTTTAATCTGCCAAATAACAAAATGAAAGTTGAATTTCCTTGCGATCTTGAATATTTGCCAAGCTGATAGCACATTGGTAAATACATGTTATTAAAAATGGAATCAAACTGTATTGTGAATCTGGGTTTTTTAATCATTTCTCTTTAATTCCCAACATTGTCTCCATCAAGAAGATCAAGAGTTATTCCTTACCCAGAAGGGTTTTTTTCCTCTACAGGAGGATATTCATTTTTCATGTGCAGCTCTGCCTATGAGGCTGTTCCTCAGCGTTAAGCTATTTGCATTTCTTCAGAGAGAGGTGCATTTGCTGAGTGAGCAGCATTTTCAAATAAAATCCATCTACTCATTTGCTGTCCAGCTCTGTTGTGGGATTTGGGACTGTTTTGAAAAAACTGTAGGATGTGAAATGTGTGAAGAGTGTGTGTGAAAGGGGAGAGAATGAGAGAGCAGATTCATCCCACAGAACTGCAGAACTGTACCTTCGCTGAGGTTTAATTGAACCAAAAATCCCTATTTGAAAGCAAAGTACTTTTGGGGTCTGGGACTTCAAAGCATTTGGTTTCCCTCCTCCAAGTTTGTCCAAGCAAGTGGGATGTTGACACTCCTGACAAGTTGATGGGAGAAACCAATAATGAGGGAGCAGGGATGGTAAAAAGCCTGGGGAACGTGAAACAGTGATGACAGGAGTTATTTTTCAGATGTTTGAGCAGACAGAGGATCTTAAAGAGGATGCATATTAAGTGATAAATCTGTTGACAAAACGGGCTCTGGAGCATGCTGGGTGACAGTGTGTGCCATGAGCCCTTGCTGACACTCACATCTGGGGGCTCAGTTCAGTGGGGGTCTTTGCTGTCCTTCTCTTACTCAGGTGTGACAATAGCCAGCAGGTTTGTGTCCTGCAGACACCCAAGCTGACACCCTACAACATCTGCGGGATATTTTGTGGCCAGTGTCTTACAGTCACTGTTACAGTAAAACAAATTGGGTGGGGAGAGAACTTCATCACCTCCGAGGTCTTGTTAATTCACCTTCTTTGAGCATTGAAACTTATTTGCCAAGTTGATGGGTTCCTCCTGTGCTTATACAGAAAATGTACCACTATTTAAAAAAAAAAAAAAAAAGAAGTTTTTGTGTAATGAGGCAATGATGGTGTTTATTTTGCATCCACAGTGGTGCAAAAAGTGCATGAGTGCAGAAAGAGGAGTTGTTTGCCCTGCTGCCTGTTGATCTGGTCTGGCCTAGGCTGTCCTCTAGAACCATTCTGTATTCATCACAATTCTTTAATCCTACCATGTATGCCATTTAAAAGTCCAAAGAAACCCTCACACAGAAGAAATTATGACTGATCCTTTTGATGAATAACTAAACAGTGGGTGATGGAAAGCCATTCCTCTGGAGGAGAGCAACCCACTGCTTTCCCAAATCCTTGTTGCAGAATGGCTTGAAAATACAGCCTCAGTGAAGATCAGCAATGTTTGCTAGATATTCTTTGCTGAATTACTTATTCTCCTTATGAAATAGGAAGGTAAATCATAATTAAGGACCAGTATGAGTCCAGGATGAAAATTAATTCCATATCTCATTTTGAGGGTTACTGACTGCTTTGTTCACGAAGATTTGGGTCCCCTTAAGTCATTTCCATCCCCAAAATCTTGTTTGAAATTGTCTGCAGTCTTACTATCAAAGCAAGATAATTCTTTGGTGGGGGAAAAAGTACTTACACCCAAGGCAAGCCAGTAAGTCAGATGAGTAATTTAAAAAAATAAAACCATGTTGTTTACATACCTGAATCTCTATCTGAACTGTATCTTGCAGAATAGTTTGGATTAGTAATGTTTGAGAAAAGCATTTTCTTTGAAGATGGTCTTTAGCCTCCAAAAGAAACCTTAAAGAGCTTTCTTGGTCATGTAATTTCTCACAGTGTCTTGTTCCAGTTCCAGACTGAATTGGCGTATCTTGGATCAACTAAAATCTCAACTCTTCCCATTGCAATTGTGTCACATTTTCAATAATACTAACATCTAAACTGAATTTGGGCATTGACTGAGACACCCACTTAGAACCTCAGCTCACCTGAGGCCTGACCTGGCTGTTGGAACATGTTGTATTTCATTTTGGGGCTTTATTCACAAATAGATGCTTACATCAAGGTTCATTTCACAGTCCATAATGGTGTGATAGTAAGAATTCCTCTTTATGGAGATTATTGATTGTACTAACCTGAGTCTGCAATACCTGTGTTTGAAAGTAATATTAGTTTCCATTATTGCAAGAGTTCTGAATTCCTAGAAAGTACCTCTCCTTCATTGCATTTTTTTTCTTCTCAAACATACTTACCAAGTATTGCATTTAAACTCTCTTATTTTCATTTTCTCCAAGTTGTGGTTAAGCTCCCTTGTTTGAGATATAAAGTGTGCAGGGAGAAGTAATATCTCTTCTAGGCAAACTAACATTCAGAAAAAGTCACACAAGTTTGTAGGCATTCCAACCGTTCTTTGAGTGTTCCCCAATACTCATGCAGTCTTCCCAGCTCTATCACTAGGTCTGGAAAAGGTATTGCTCTTCCTACCTAACCTTTTGTGAGTGTACTTGTATTATCAGGATTACAAGAACATAATAAAATTCTTTTAGTCGTTTGGGTTTTTGCAGTTTGTCAACTCTGTTGAGAGCTCAAGCCCTCACAGAACTCCTTCATATGTCCAAACCCAAAGGAAGATCTCTCACTGCCATCCAAACCGTGTCTCTCAGTGTTTGTGTAAATGCCCAGTCTGAACATTGCTCCTGGGGATAGTTGGTCTTACTCAGGGGATCCTGAGAAAGTTCCAATCTGGTTAATGCTAGCACCCAGCTTATATCTGCATTTTAGCTCTTACTGAAGTATTTCATCTTAGGGTCAGTGCCCAAGTACTTTATCTAGTCCAAGGAAAATGGTGTTTTCTTTTGAATTCCTTTGGAGAGATCAACTCCTGTCCCTCTGATTTAAGCAAGTGTACACCATTGGCTGTTGCTTAATCATCTTATTTTTCCATTTCACAAAAGTTCTCTTTATTTTTTATCCTCTTTTGCTTGCCATCTAAATTAAATTTAAATGCCTCCATTTCTTTAAGGTTCTCTCTAAAATAAAGGTGCATCTCCCCACATCTTTTAAAATAATGAAGCAACAGATTGACTCAGTAGACTTGGCATCATAGTCCAGAGCTTACAGACTGAAAATCTCTGTCTCAGTGATGGTTCTGTGGTCAGGCTGATACTAATTTGATGTACTTAGTTCATTTGTGTTTTTAGAAATGAACCATCAAAAGGAAATTGAGCACAATTATTGGCTGCTGCACAGCATAACCTTAGTGGTTATATTCAGAGGAGACATGGGAACCAAATTTTATTCATCCCAATTATATGACCCTGTCCTGAATGTGTTTTAAATTCTAGTTATCTTCTTTACATCCCCCATTGTTTCAGGAAATAATATTGTGCCTAGGCTTCACGCAGAGTTTAAATGACTTTTAATTCTACACTTCCCTTAGAAGAGGCACAAACCAGGCTTAATTTTCCTGAAGCATAGGCTGGTGTCTTTGGTGCATTCTCTCAACTCCACGGTAGAAAGATGAGAAATACTTTTCAGGAACTGTAAGAGGTGGTTTGAGATTATAGATGTCTTGGGAATGAAAAGAATCGAGTTTATTAGCAAGGTACACCCCAAGCTCCATGACCATTGAAAAAAGCACTTTTAGATGATTATGATTATGACTGTGATGATTATTGCCTGTTTTAATTAACCCTATTGCTTCTCCACATAGGCATGAACGCTTTACAATTACAGAATTTGGCAACTTTAGCAGCCGCAGCAGCCGCCGCCCAGACCTCAGCTACCACCACCAATGCAAACCCTCTCTCCACAACGACTGGTGCTCTGGGAGCCCTCACAAGTCCCGGTAAGAGCAGAGCTCCTGCTTCCAGCACACAAACATGGCACTCGAGGGGGAGGGAGGTGGTTGTTAAAACCCTGATTCCATGTTCTGTCGTAAGTTCCATGCTGGAGTAAATTGTGAAGAACCTTTAATAGCTGAGTACGTTTTTGTTGCTGTTATTTTCAAGCAATTAACTGCTTTTTCAAGTGGTCCAATGTGGACATGTTCACCTTTCCAGATTCGTTTCAGGGGCCATTGAAGCTTAACAGACCCATCTTTAAAAAACTCTGTGTGAAAATTACAATTGCATGGGAAACTTAAGATAAAATTAATTTTTCACAAAGAATTCGGAACATGACCAGATTCTTCCCATCCAAAGGAAGATCAGCTGAGGTGGTTAATTTTAATTCCCAAGATACTGATCTTTGATTCCCATCACATGCACATATTGCCTTTATTCCTCATGAATTTTTGTGAAGTCTTTTTTCTTCCCCTTCTCTTGCTGCATCTCAGTTGAGCTTTCTTGTGGTCCTGAGTGCATAGTTGCAGAAGTGATGTCAGATTCAAAAGGAATACACAGCCAGATTCTGACTTCATCACAGAGTAGAAGATTTATGGGGGCAAAAGAGAGGGATAAGAGGTGGAAATGCCTCCATGACCATCATGGGGAGTTCCAGCCATGTGTGTCCCATGTCTCCAAAACCCTAGAGAGAATCTTGGGCTAATTCAGAATTAGGTAACACTTCAGAATCTCCAGAATCTACAGAGAGAGATGTTGCTTCAGTGTAGTTACTCTAGGTTTACAGTGATGTAGCTGAGTAGAGAATTTGGCCACTTATTGTTACATAAAGGCTGCAGGGTGTAATTATTTGCATCATGAAGTGTGTTTATTGCTGTTCTAAAAAACATTCATATTATTTTAGACACCACTAAAGAACATTTGTATTTAATCTTGTTTAAGTGTGTATTTATCCCCCATGAAAAAGTAATTCATGGCAGACTGTTCGAGCTCATCAGTAAGGAAAACAGTCTTCACTGCACAATAGAGCTGGGACTGAGTGTGGTGCTGGGTGTTAGTGCTGGCCATGGCTCCCATTATATTACAGTTCTATTGTTTGTTTGGGACAGAGGTTAAATGGAAATAAGCTTGGCTAGTACTACATTTGTGCAGAATTTTCATGTTTCTGGCATGAGCCTCATCTTGACCTAAAAATAATATTTGTTAGCAACATCTCTGAGAAGCAGGCTGGGTGAAGATAATTTTGGCTTGCTGATATGTTTTTTTTTAACCTGAGCAATCTCTTCCCTCTGCCCTGGAGCTGAGACTTAGCACGTTGCAAAAGACCATTCCCAGTGTCAGTGTTTCCATGTTACACCTGTCTAAATGCCACCCATTTATAGAAGCAGAAATGTTGCATTTCATTCATGCTCTGTCATATCTCTGCAGTTTAGTTGATAAATGTCTGAGCAGCCTTGTCCTCCCAAGCACACACACAACATATCTTGACCCATACTGACAAGAATTCCCAGGGCAACTCAGTGCACTTCACTGTGGGGCAGAGGGGCTGGAAATTAACTCCCTTTTTCTTTGCTGCTCTGCAGCACAGTGGCACCAGAATGTTCCCATTGTGCACTTTGTTTTGCCATGTACACACAGAACTTGGATTCAACCATAAGGCCCACATTTCTCTCTTTCCCTCTCTTCTTACCCAGCCTGTCTGACTTGCTGTTTCCCTTTTGCCCACATCTGGAGGCTCCTTGAGTACCTGGGAGGTTGCTTTATCTGATGTCCAGGTCTGCAGAGGCTCATGATAGACAGGTGCTTCCACTGGGCTGGGCAGATATATCTTTGGGGTAGCCAGAGCTTCCTATTGCTCAGGGTGGTACTATAGAGCAGATACCAAGGGTTTTTCCAAAGAGGTTAATGATTTTGGCTAGCACATTGAACTTGTGTTGTTTTCAAAACATTCTGGACATTTAGCCTTTCAAATAGTGTCTTCAAAAAGCCAGTTGCCTTTGAAAGTCTTATAGATTATACTTGTACACAGGTGTTTCTAATATCAAACAACTTGAAAAATCTCTAATAGGTCCACTAACCTATTTATGTTGCACAACCAACCTAAAATCAAGCCTTGTTAAAATGTTCTTAGTTTAACCTTCCTTATCTGGTTCCACATTCTCCACCTATTACATATTTTGTAAATCTGAATAATATCTTCAATAATTCTTCTCTGCTCCGTAGAAAATGAATTTAGTTGGATAAAGCTTTTCATAGTAGCTCAAAGCATTTCCACTAAAACTTGAAATATGTTGGCAAAAAACATTTAAATCTGCCTTTCAATGTGTGGATGTTTAGAGGCCTTAAGGGTATTTTTTTGGTCTAGTTTTCCTTTAATAGAACGCTTCAGTTTGTTGTGTTTCATGAGTATAAATTATTTTGTCTGATTTCAAAGCCTGCACTAAGCCCAGGAAGAAATGTTTGCATCTCTCCAGATAATGCATTAAATTAATATTTCTTAGTTGAGAAAACAGCCCACATTTGGGGCAGTGCAAAGGTAGATGCTTAAATTTAATCTTTTTCTTGATGTTGTTGAAGGCAAGATAGTTCCCAGACTGGAGATGGGCATAGGTGTGTACTTCCAGTGTTCCTTGAACCATGGCAGACACATAATCCATGTTTCTAGCCAGATACATCTCCCCTGAAGACCTCCCCTGAATCAATCTTGGACCAAGAGCTCTTCTTCTGTCCTTTGTAGACGTGTTGTAAGACCCCAAAAGATGACTGTTTCAGTTAAAATTTGTCTTGAAGCTTTATTTTACGTAGATAAGATTTAGCAACCATCAATACACCACACTAGTACAGAGGAGATAGTGGTCAGGCCAACTTCAGTACATTGGCAACACAGAAAAACAGGCCAGGAAGTGAGGAGCCATCAGGACATCTGATATTTGAGGATTTCCAAACAAATTAAACTCCAATGCTCTCTCTGCCATACATTCTGACTAAATAGCTTTGACCACAAGAGAGTCTAAGGACACTCGTTCTCCTCCATGTGCTAAATACTTTCTCTTAAGCTTGAAAGAATATTCATTCAGAAAGAACAGAGACAATACAATCCCCCAAACTATTAATTTTTTTATAATTGTAAATTTATAATTTCAATTTTGCATACCCATGGAAGTGTCTCCCTACAGCATTGTTAGAAATGATTTTTTAAAAGCCTTTGCTTAAAAAAACATGAAAGATTAAGCTTTCATTTTAGTAAAAATCCCCTCAGGCAGTAAATAGGTTCTTTTGTCTCTTGGCCCTGGAAAAAAAATTTAAATGGTTTAAATTACCTATGGTTAAAGTAACTCTTTCTTGCAATTATCAGATGGTAGTGAATAAAAATTAAAATGAAATCATGAAAGACTAAAAACCAGGTAAAGGCATATTATGTCTTTCATGAGTTTCTCATGGGTCTTTTGAAGACTCATTTAATCATCTTTCTTGTCTTTTATTTTGATATGATAATTGTTGCCTTTATTTACTTTAATCACCTCTATTTAGTTAATTAATTCTTCACTTTATTTTCATTTCACTTGCTTAGGATACTTCTTATTTTTAAAGGCAGGTACCAGTACTATTTCATACTGTTTTAGAGGCAGGTACCTGTAGTGTTTCATAAGGATTTGGGCTGGGGTAGCTTTTACCTGACTCCAGGTTTGTCTCATCCAGTTTGTCTCAGCTCTCTTTGGGTGGGGACCCGGAAATTTGCATTTTTTGTTAACTGGGAAGGGATTTTGGAGAGACTACCTCAACTGTAGATATCCACACTGTAAATATCCCAATTTGGGCAGGATGACTCCCAGCTGAGTGTCAGGAACCTTATTCTCTCCTCCAAAGACTGTCCTTGACACATGCTGTGAAGGGATCATCGAGCAAAGGGAGGCTGCTACTCCAGAGCCTACAGAGCTGTGGGGTTCATTCAGTGGGTGCTGGCAGTGCCTGGAGCTGGAGTGAAGGAAGGGCATTATAAGCTCAGGATCAAAATATCTGTCTCTTACACTGTCTGACATTTAATTTCCCCGAGTTCAGCCACTACCCTAATTTTCCCAAAGGAAATAACGTGTGTTCTGGCTGGGTGGTACCAGGCTAATGCAGCACTGTAAAAATGTGGATCACTCAGAGCAGGTTGGTGAAAGCCATGCCCAGTCAAGGTCTGAGTATCTCCAAGGATGGAGATTCCACAGCCTCTGTGAGGTCATTTCGATTTTGTTTCTTCAAATTCAGACATAAATGTTTGTTTCAGTAACCAGTAGGAAAGCCCCATTATGTGTAAATGAAGAGACAAAACATCTAATTATATATCCAAATTTATCTGCATGAACATACACAATATCATTTCTGAGCTGTGGGGGGATAGAACTGCTAAACCAGAAGCTAATTCAGTTTCAGACTTAGGAGCCTTCATTTTCCATGACATTCTCATGATTATTTGATTCTCTAAATTATTATTTATTCAAACAGCTGAACTAGCTATTTATGCTTCAGTAAAAAACTCTTTAGTTTTATCTGCTGTGTATATATCTAAGAGGAAATATTTGGGAATAAAAATACTGATGGGGTAGAAAGTGAGAAAGTGAGACCTTTTTCCTTTAATGACCTCTTAAAATCTAGCACAGCTTTTGTCATATTATGTCAGTATTCGGTCTTTAACTCTTAGACTGAAAAAAAAAAATTCTCATAAGCACAAAGGTTTAAAAATACTCATTTTCAGATGGATGCTGACATTGAAGAATAACAGTCCTCAAAAAAGGAAGACTGTGAAGTATAGAATAAACTGAAAAAGAAAAAAATTACTCTTCTTTTCCTGTAAGAATTAATTCATTCTTTCCCTCTGCTCAAAGAAGAGAATTATAACTTACAGCTATCATCCGTGGCTCATTATTTTCTCTACCCCCTAATCTAGAATGAAGATTGTCTTTGTTAGCTGAAGATGTTCATGTTGTGAGCACAGTTGTTGAAATGGTAGAGATTTTATAGAATATACAAGATGCTTCAGCTGAGAAGCAGTGAAGAATGTTCAAATAACCTTTCTTAGAAGATTTGCTTTTTGTTCACTTCAGTACAATACGTTTTTCTCCAATCAGTGGTGCAAGGCTGCCACCGTGACATTTTGTTAGAGGCCAGTACACCCACTGAGATAGTTGTGATTTGCTTCCAAGATGATCCAAAAATAACCCTACCAGTAGGTGTGTAGGAAGGTCTGACAGTTTGCTAAAGACTGAATTGAAGTACGTGTTTCATGTTGGAAGAGATTGGTTTAAAATGCAGAATGGCACTCATCATGCTGTTGTACAAATTGATTATTTTTGTGCCATTTCATGTGAATTAATGCATGTTCCATTATTGTACAATAATTTTAAGTAAGCTTTATTAGTTTTGCAGGACAAAGAAAACTTCCCTAGTATAATTTTCATTATTTTTACGATAAAGATACAGTAGATAAATATAAGACATGTCTTAAATAAAGATTTTAAAATACAGTGTATGTACAGTACACACACTTAATCCAAATGTATGGTTTTTAAATTTTGTATTTAAGTTCTAGTTATATAAATAGCATTGTTATCTTAGTGCTTTGAGGACAGAGAATTTCAATGCCTTAACTCTGATCTCAGCCCATCAGAATATGTTTTCAAGGAAGCTATGGAAGAAAATCTTGCCTTAGCACGCCCACATCCCAGTGCCTGTTATTGGACTGCATAGTTCAAGGAGATTTGTGACAGGACAAGTGTATTTCTGAACTGTTGTGTGTCAGCTGGTGTTACACACATGGTGTTAAGTTTCTGAGTCTGTGCTTAGGCTCCTCAATCAGTGAATTGATTTTGACTGCTCTTAGTGCCCAGAGATTATGCTGCTTCTTGGAGAGATATATTGGTACTAAGCCCATCTGATAATTAGCCCACCCTTAAGCAGGCATGCTAGCACAAGTTGGAGCCAGAAATAGGAAATTAGGCATATATTTTTGACTGATATTTGTATTTTTAATAATGCTTCAATATGTCTTAAATGACTAAAGAAGCAAAGAGTGGGAATTGTGGCTAAGAATCTCCCAGAGTCCCAGTACAATAAAAGGAGAGGTGATGGATTCATATGGAGCCTCCCTAGAACAGCACTGTCAGTCTCTCCCTGGTGTCCTCATTGGGAAAATGAGCCCGTGATAACCTGAAGGATGCTGGTGGCAGCAGAAAGGCCATCAGTTTGCTGTTTGCATATTTGTCCCTTAAAATGTAACAGGTCTTTGTACATTCTCCTCTCAGAAGGGTTTCTGAGCAGGTGCATCAGTGCAGCCTGAAGGACCTCAGGGGGGTTCAGGCACTGAATGGGCTCAGGGTGGGCACAAGTGCTTTGTGAAACAGTGTGAGGCTGCCTGACAGGGGTCATTTTGGCAAAGGTCCTTATCTGGTTTAGAATCAACATTATCAGTTTATGAATTTTTGGCACAGAAATCTCCAGCTGTTTCCTCAGAATTCCATTTAATACTGAAGGACAGAAACATGGACATATTTTCAGTCAAGCATTGTGCTAGCTAATTTTTTTTAGGTTTGTTTTTTTCTTTCAGGAAGCAGCATACAGTACTAAACCATGGATTAGTAGGATCTAATTCAACAGGAGACATGTTTGTTTTTTAAACATTATTACATTATCATCTTCCTAAAGTATTAAATCCATTGCCTTAGCACATTTCAGGATTTACTCTGCTTGCAGTATACAAATAACACGTATAATGCATTATATTTTATAAGTATCTCTCTACCCCACTCTTAATCTCTATTTCAAGCTACAAGAATCCCAGTTTGTAAAAAAAAAAAAAAAAAAAAAAAAAGGCTTTTTTTCTTTCTGTTGGAAGCACTATTTCAAGTTCATTCAGGGTTGCTTTCTACTAAAGAAGGATGATAGTATCAGCTTGCCTGTACAGGTAGATATGTGAGCTTATATGTAACATATCTTAGAAGAAGTTACAAGCCCAGAAAATGCTGCAGTTCATAATACCCTGGAAATAATGTAAATCTTAGAAAAACTCATGCATTTGAAGGAGCTTTCAGCTACTGCCAACACTGTTCCTTCAGTCCTACTGGACTGTGCTTGTGTCCATGGATACTCCTGGTCTGTTTACCCAAGGCAGAAGAATTATAATTAATAATAAAAGATAATAATTTTAAAATCTTAATTTTATTCTATTTTTTATTATTTTTAATGTCTTAACCTAATTGTTTTAACATTCTCTCAAAAGAACTAGTTGCTTGAATATGGGGCTACTGAATTATTTTATGCAATGTCCAAACAACTGCATGAGTTTAAAAGCAAGTAAAGTAAACGCTTAGCTGCCTTTGCTGTTTGCAGAACAAAAACGTGTAATATGGATGAAAAGAACCAGTGTCACAGTGAACTCAATATGACTTTACAAATGATCTGCAAAGGACCTGGATGAGCAATTTTACATGAGGCAAGATAATCCTCAAGTTCTGCAGCTCCCAGGGGTGAACAACTGCATTTTGTGGATGTACTATTCCAATAAGGTTGTGCTTGCACACCCCACTTAGAAACCCATCTGCCATGGAAATAATTGCATGCACCTTGAGGATTCATAACTCCTTTAACTACTGACTCAAATTTTCAATAGATAGTTTAGCTTGTCTGTATTCTAAAATACCATGGATAGGACTCCTACGTGTCTGAAGGAAGCAAGTCTTTTCCATCTTGTTGCAATGGAAAGACAAACACCTCCCAAGGACTGTTTACCTGATCTTAAGACAGATGTATGAGAGAGGTGAAAAAGAAGAGGAATCAGGCCATCCTCTCCCATGTACTAGAATTTGAATTGGTATATATGCATGTGGTAAGCACTTGTAGAACAAAAACATTGCTTGCCTTGAATGATAGCCTTGGACTCTGCTGACACTCTTCTCTCTTTCTTTCTTTTTTTTTCTTTTTTTATATTTTTATTTATGGAGAGATGCTACTGCATGTTGTTTGTCACTGTTTAGTGCTGAAAGTGTGTCAAAGATGTTGCAGACACACCGGGGGCCATGTGAAGGAACCTGTACTCCAAGCAGGAGATCCTGGCCTCAGTAGAGCCTTCTTGATTTTTAGATCAGAAATTCTTTGGAAAGTGATTTATAAGTGGCTGCATTCTGAAGTGGCTCCACATGGAGGTCATTTCAGCATCGGGGCATGCATCTCAGAACAATAGCCTGCTCCAAATTGTGTGAGATAGCTGTAATAAACATGAGAGCACAGCTGGAAGTTCCCTGTAGAAATGGCTTTGATGTGAACTCAGTGGTGCTTCAACGAGCACAGCCACAGCCCTTGGCCCCACTGAGTGAAAGAGTCATAAGTGCTCAGTAATTCTTCTTTGTTTTCCTCATATTGTGGTGATTCAATTTGGTTTGATTTCAGTTAGAGTTACAGTTGCAAATATACGATGGTCAGCTATGAAGCTGAACTCAATCAGTCCACTGTGCATTATTATTCTGTTCCTGAGCCACTCTAAAGTACTTCCCACCCAAAAGCAAAGGAGATTTATCATTGTGGTGTCGTGAGGAGAATGGACAACATGTTGCAGGCACAGTATTGAGGTACAACTTGTAGTTTACTCTAGAGGTGGATGATCTTCACTGAGAAATGCATTTCAACAAAACAGAAGTATCACTGTGTAATTGGCCCAGAACATTAACTTGCTTTTTACTCTCTCTCTCACTTAATCTTTAAAATCCCATAGGAAAATGCGCCCTTAAACACCAAGATTCACAAAACCAGCCTAAATTCACAAAGATATGCCCCATCAATGCCCTTTTTTGTTAATATACCTTCTGCTAGATAAATAGGTTTGGAGGAAAATTATGCAACAGATTATTAGAAAACTACAAAAATAACCAACTAATAAGTTTGTGTTCCATATCTGTAGTATCTTTGCACGCTCTGTTTTCTCCTCCTTCTTTGCAGTGCTGTGGAAGGTCCGTGGTATAGACATGGTAATTTCACAACATTCATAAATGTCAAGTTAGGTGTTGACATAAACAAGTGATTAAAATGAAGGTCCCTGATTTGCACTTCTCCCAAGCTTTCCTAGCTCTCAAAACCCATGAAGTGCTGAATAGTATGGATTTATGAGCATAAAGTTATTCTCCCATTGTTGAAGGCCTTGGCTTCTGAATTTGTAAAGAATTTGAATGAATTTACTGACCTCTTAATGTTTTCTGGGTTTTTTTTATTCTTGTATGTCGATGTTCAAGACTTCATAAAATATAAACCTGTTTTCAGAAAGCCAGAACCAGAAGGATCACCATAGGGAAAGACTCCTTCTTTTCTTTCCCTCTCTGTCATGCTTTCTCTCATTTGCACATGCATTCACACAAATAAAGAGACCAGATATTGAGTGCATGGTGCTCTCCCTTCCTCCTTTGCTATTGCTGCTTCTCTTTACCTGTTCCTTGAGAAGAAATGGACAGTCTTTCATGGGCACAGTTCACCTGTGAGTAATGAAGAAGCAGAGGGGCATTGACTTATTGGAGAATGGCTGTGATATTGGTATATGTCTTTCTGTATTGTCATTCTTGTTTCCCTTGACTCTTTCTTGCTCTCTTGCTTTTCTGGTGCTCTTTCCCTGGAGTGCATCTGTCACTTTAATTTTATCCTATCCAAGCACAAGCAGAGCACTTAAACTTCCTAGAATCTTCCTTTCTGACATGTCAGACAGCACTTCCGAGATACAAAAAAATGTGCACGTTTTTACTTCTTTCTCCATACCAATGGCAATGTGTTTGTCAGAGGACATTATGGAAAATACACTTCTCCAGACTGGGAAAATCTACCTCACCTTTACCAAAATCTGTCCTGAGAAATAGAACCAGGACCTGCTGGTACTGTTAGCAACAGGGAGGCCACCAGTTTGTGCAAGGGTGAATATTTGGATGGGCTGGAGATCACTGTAAAGGGCAGACAATTTAATGCCAATCACACATGCTAGTTAGATTAGAATACTGATGAGCCCTAGTGAAAGGCCAATCACATCTTCTTTTAGCAAAAAATATTAAAATGCCCCCATTTCTCCCCCTCCAGTTTCTCCACTAGAATAAATTAAAACTTGGAGGTGTGGTTATTATCACAGAATAATTAGACCCCATGGGATTAGAGACACTCAACGTTTGCTAATGCCCCTGGGTTGTGATTATCTAATAATGATGATGCCTCTGTCATTGCTTAATTATTCTTCCCCTTTAAAATGTTCCTTCTGCAGTCAGAGCCCGTAGAATGTGCTCATTTCAGCCAGAAACACCACTGCAAATTCCTGAGAGCAATGTCACATGGCCACCATGATTGACTTGCCCACTTCTCCCCCACACCATGTTTATAATCCTCATTTCATAAGCTCTAACATTACTATATTTGAATCATTCCCCTTTTCCATAAGACATTTTGTTTGTGTATTTAGGAGAAAACTCTGCGGTCTCCATTTCTTCAAAACAACCAGTTGGTGTTAGTGCTACAGAAAGGTAACACACCTTAATCCATCGACCTTAAATATATAAGATCAGATCTGTGCAGAATCCCTCCTAACTCCAGGAGTTGGTCCAGACTCCCATGTACATAAGAGCCTCCTACAGCTGGGTGCCATTCTCTGTCTAAGGTAGTACCACCACAAAACTAAGATCATGTAAGCCAAAGTCGGAATCTTTGCACAGACTTTGTCCAACACAACGAGACTTTGTCCAATATCTTTGGTCTTTCAGTCAGGCCAGCAGGTGTTCCTCATGTCTAGATACAGTTTTCAAGACACAGTTCCAAACATCATTGGTTATTGCAACTAAAGATTAGAAAGAAAACAGAGAACGCAGTCCTAATCTGATTATCCTTAAATCCAGTGTTGTCTCTTAGCTTTATTATCCCTCTTGGACTAAGCAAGGGACAAAGGCATATTTTGTTTACTCAAGAGATTTTGTGTACTAAACAAAGATTTTAAATTCAGCTGGCTAAAATTAGAGATTTCTGCTTTTGGGTTTAATATTTCTTTTTATTTTGTCCTTATAATTCTCTTATAAACTCTTACAATTTTTTTCTGTCGCTGACTGAGGAGCTGTTAGAAATATTATTTTTTATTTTCTTTTTTTAATCACCTTTACTCTTTTTGCATGATTTCTTTATATCCTTTCTTTACATTCTTCTACTGTGATTTTATTTTCTGTTACACGCTGCTGAATCTAAGAGGAATCTAAAACCTCAAGGAAAGATCTAATGTCAGAACTTCTTTTCTTAGATGTAGTTTGGGCCCTAGAAACCTCACCCACACAGTGTAGTTGTGGCAGCCTAGAATCAAAACCACAGATGAGAGTTGTCATAATTAATATCAACCTCTGTTTCTGTAAACAGGCCCAAGAACATAAACTGGTTCTACTGTTCAATTTTCAACAATCTTCATTCTTCAGCCTTCTTTCATTCCACCTTAGTGTGAGCTGACTTTCTCTACTTTTCTTCTATGCTGCTCTAATTCCCATAGAATGATTGAGGTTGGAAGGTTAGTTGGGACTTCTGTGGCCCAACTCTCTGCTCATGTGAGATCAGGTTGCTTAGGGTTGGATCCAAACAAGTCTTAAAAACCTCCAAGGACACGGTTAGAGCAATCTGGATAATCTGTTCCAGAGGAAGGGAACAGGACAAGGTGGAGAGGAATGGAGAAGTGCACAGTTTACATTGCCCATAAATAATGCCAAGTTAGCACGTGTAGCAGGGAGTTTCCAAGAGATCCAGGGGGGTTTGTGGTACAGGACTTTGCTGAGAAGACATTGGAATTTTTTTTTTACTTAGACATTTACCGAAAAAATTAAGGAAAGAACGAGCCTGACTACACACTGCAAACCATTTCTCTGCTAAAACATAGTTGGACATATGTGATTGGAATAGGTCCTTTCCTTCAGTGCAGCAGTCAGAGGGTGGGTTATTTAGCTCTTTGTCTTTAGCAGCCTTCCTGACCCTGACATCCACTGTGGGAAAAAGATTCCTGAAGATGAACAGAGAGATGGAGCATTACTCCTATGAGGAAAGACTGAGGGAGATGGGGTTGTTCAGCCTGGAGAAAGCTCCAGGGAGATTTCATTGTAGCCTTTCAGTACTTAAAGTGGGCCTGCAAGAAAGACCAGGACAAACCTTTTAGCAGGGTCAGTAGAAACAAGACAAAGGGCAATGCTTTTAAACTAAGAAACGCTAGATTTAGACTAGATACAAGGAAGAAAATTTTTTTAATGAGGGTGGTGAGACACTGGCACTGGTTGCCCAGAGAAGTGGTGGATGCCCCGTGCCTGGAAACAGTCACAGTCAGGTTGGATGGGACTTTGAGCAACGTGTTCTAATTGAAGATCACTCATTGCTCATCTTTAAAGATGCCTTCCAACTGAAACCATTCTCTGATTCTATGATTCACTTTACAAATTGGCCTGAGACATGAGAGGGGTGGTATTTGCCCAAGGCTGTACTACAAACAAGCATAGGTCTATGGTTTCAGTATAGCAAGAAGCTCTACCAAGGGCACTCCTTGGTCTGAGGTGTAGGAAGTAAATAGGTGTGACAAAAAAGTGCCTGTGCCTCCAAGATACAGCTTTCTAAGAGACAGGCAGCAACTGTGAGGAACCAGAAAGTCTTGCAACAACAATCATAGCAATTACTTTATCCAGGGCAGAACAAGAACTCTGAAGGAAAACTGGGAAAGGCTCCAGCAGTATCTGGAAGTTGAGTTCATCCATGTGCTCTTTAGGGCAATCCAGCCCAACCTGAAATAGAAATCTAAACGTAGGGTGTCTGAATTGAAGGTGTTTAAATCTCAGAAACAGTCTAGTTTTGACTAGAGTAGCTTAAACTAACAACGAGCCTGCCAAAGGTGGGGAAATTAATTCCATCCACAGTGTGTGTAGCAAAGCCAAAGAAATATTTACACATCATTGCCTTTCCTAGATGCTGTTATCCTGAATCTAGTTTTCCAGCTGAGGCAAATCCAGATGATGTAAATCATTATTGCTCTATTGACACAAGCTAGCCAAAAGAATGGCCAAAAGTTTCTATGCTAATTCCTGCTGGTTTTCTAGGTAGGCTTAGTTTTTAGAAATTGTGTTGAAGTGTTATTTAAATTAAAATTTAAAAGAGAAATGGCTCATTGCTAGTTCATATTTCAGTTAAAAAAAAAAAAAGGCAAAAACCAAAACCAAAACAAAACAAAAAGGCAAAAAACCAAAAAAAAACCTGACCTAAAAAGTGTTATAACCATTTATAGGCAGAAAGGCAGAAGTGAATATTCTGAGAACATTTGAAAATGCCAGCTCCTTCCAGCCTTAAAAATCTCCATGAGTGCAGCATTACTAGTTAAACACAGATATCTGTATTGTGTAGAGCAATCACTCCAAATAAAAACGTGTTCTCTGTATCAAAGAGAATTCTGACAAAGAATATATTAACCAAAGTCCAAGTGTCTTGGCTTGAAGCTTGAAGCTGCTAGCGAAAATTTCATCAGTTAAATGGAGGAAGAACAATAAGAGGAGGGGCAGGCACTGAACTCTTCCCTGTGGTAACCAGTGACAGGGCCCAAGGGAATGGCCTGGAGCTGTGCCCAGGGGAGGTTTAGGTTGGATATCAGGAAAAGGTTCTTCATCCAGAGGGTGGCTGGGCACTGGGACAGGCTCCCCAGGGCTCAATGGTCACAGCACCAAGTCTGACACAGTTCAAGATGTGTTTGGACAATGCTCTCAGGCACAGGGTGTGACTCTTGGGGTGTCCTGTGCAGGGTCAGGAGCTGGACTTGATGATCCTTGTGGGTCCCTTCCAACTCAGCATATTCTGTGAATGTTCTGGTATGGAGGCTGGAAGGAGCTATGAAATTTATTGTTTTTTTCATTCATTTGGTGTCAGAGGAACGTGGTAAAACCCAATTTATAAATTATGTAGGTAGCTAATCTATTTTTGTCTTCTGGACAACTAAAAGACGTAAATATAGAAAGTATTCTGACAGTGAATTATTCTTCCTTTGCCATTACTCTGAGCATTTGTGGAACCCAAGAGTTTTGCTGACACAAGAGAATTATCCAGGCTCCCCCAAAGTAGTGCAGTCATTTGCTGTCACCACAAGGCATGTGATTTTTCTTCTTTCCCTTCACTTTAATATACATTACAATTTTTTTGTTGGAAGGAACTAGAAAATGGCAAAGGACAGGAGAAGCATTGTTCTTGTCTCCAGATGGATTTCACCTGGGACCACAGGAAGTAAAAACTTTCAGCTGGTCTAATCCTTTACACTTGTCTTGTAGGACCTTTTAATTTTCTTTCATCTTGCTTTAGATTTCTCAGGGACATGGCATGCCATTCCTTCATCTGCTGATTTTATACAGCATTTTGTTAGAAATTTTCAGCTCTGTTAATATTTTGGACCTTTTATAGCCCCTTTATGGTAATATTTTAGCTCATCGCTGTGTTCTTTATTTCATGCATGCAGGTCAATTAGTGTGAGGTCTCTCATGCAGAGGTTGCATGATCTCTCAAATAATAATCTCAAAAATAATAATTTCTATTCACCCCCTGTTCAATAAGATGGTGGAAACCACACAATGTGTTCAGTTTCTTTCTTCTCAAAGAAATATTAACTCAAAGAGGAAAGAGCATTATCCACTGTATCTGTGAGACAGATCACTGCTAAGCAGAAGAAATACCACAACAAAACACTCATTCCTGAAGTGCTTTAGGGCTGCAACCAGTATTGTACAGTGAGTACGTGCCAAGTCTTTATTCAGGCAAACTAGATAATCTGCACTGCAAGATTCAAGTGGAAGAAGCACTGAGGCACCTGCTCTTTGTTTGCCTGATGGAATAGAGAAACTTGATTTCCAAAACCAAAAAAAGAAGAAAAGAGATGTTGGCCCTGGATGCTGACCATCCCTGGAGCATGTGTTTGAGCATCCAGTAATAAGAGCCTCCATAATTCACTGTGGGCTGCACAAGAGGGAAAATTTTAAGCAGATTTTTTTTGCCTTCTCCAACAGATGTGTTGACAATCCATAAGCATATGGCTCTTGTTCACAGGAGCTATTTGCCCCCAGCTTTAATGTTATTTACAGGCAGTTTCCTAGTCCCCATTTCTCTCATTTCTTAACTATATGTGTTTCCTCAAGAGAAAATGGTAATAATCCTCTAAAACAGAAAATGGATGGAATTTAGTCTAGTCAAAATTAATAAGATCCTTCAGATTTGAGTGTTATATATTTCATTTAAATCATTTGCTAATGACCACTGACAGAAACAGAGCAGTGTTGGTCACGGGGAATTCACTTTGGTTTTTTATTCTCTTCTCTGTTGGTGCCCAAATTATCTGAAAAAAAGTGGAATTTTTAATTTTTTTTAATTATTTTTTAAATCAAAGATATTGGATTCTTACTGCTTTGTGGGGACAGATTGAATAATCAAAGCTGCTTCTGTTTGCAACTTATAAAATTGTTTGAGTTAACATCACAGATGCTAAGAGACAAGGACTTCACAACAGAGTCTGGAAATCTCTCTTGCCTCACAGCAAGAATATTTGTTGTACTTTGAGGCCCCAAGAGTATGAAAACTTGTCTTCAGTGGGTCTTAATGTTGCAAAGGCAGGTTATTTGTAGGTTAGAGCTTCAAGGTTTACCCAGAGAGTGAAAAAGTTACCTCCTACTTTCCTTACTGGATCCTGTCAGCTCTAGAGACTTAACTTTCTTAAGGGTTCACTGAGTAATCTGATGTGTTTGACAGCCCAAAAAAGCATCAAATAAAAGTCATCTTAACTATTTCATAGCTAGGTAATGAATAGGAGCAAAAAAAGCCTGGTTGCAGACATGATGTGCCTCCAGTACATCATCAACAAAACTTTGACTTTAAATGACTTTTCCTAAGATAATGCAACTTTAAAACAGAAAAAAAAAAAAAAAAGAAAAAGAAAAAGGAAGTCTTTATGAGTGATACACAAAAATAGGGCTCAGGAGACAAGCTAAAAACTTAATTGCTTCTGCAGCTTTTATGAGTGTGATTCATCTGCTATACCTTTACCTACCTGTGAGTTAAGTCTTTAATCTACACTGGTTATTCAAGGCCCTTCTGTGAGATAGACAGATATTTCTAGTTCAGCCAACCTATCCCAAATTATGACCCTTTATTACTTGTTTTTGACAGGAGAGTGAATTTCTCCCTAAACACATTATTTAGATGGATTCAGCTTACCCACCTTCATCATTCCCTTGACGTTGTAGCATCAAGGACATTTTTTCCACCTTTTCCCCTCTGGCAAAGCTTTTGGGGATACATACAGTATCACAGGAGTGCATATACATTACTGTCTATATACAAACGCCAGGATAAAAGCCTGCAATAAATGAATAGTAGTTACATTTTGTATTTGCCTGGTCATTCTTCTTATTCTAATCTTCAGGTCTTTAACTGAAGTTCATATAGTGTCCTAGAGCATGGTGTTTTCACTTAGAATAATTAAACTTACAACATTTGGGGCCCAGAACACTAATCTGTTGTATGAAAAAATTACTGAGTAATTCTTGTTTGCTTAATGATGGACTTTGAGGTGAGTGGCAAAATCCCAAAAGCCTGGTTAGCTGATCAGCCTGGGTTGCTAGGTTGATTGACAAACTTTTGAGGAAGTCTGGTCCCATACACACTGGCTTAGTATTATATTTGCAAATAATAGCACAGTACTCAATTTTGTGGTCCAGTATTTACAGTTCTAGACTCATCAACACTTCCCATGAACAACCATACTGTTAATGTCTTGAACAAGACTAGTCTTGTTGATCTCATTTTCTTTTTTTTCCTTCTTGCAAATAGCCTTGTCATGCTCCTGTGTGTGATTGTAAGCTGTTCTGTGATCAAATAAAATAAACAAACTTAATTGCCTTAATTTTGCTTTGCTTTTTTTCCTTTCAGTGGCTGCATCAACTGCTAATTCCACAGCTGGTGCGGCCATGAATTCTTTGACTTCTCTGGGTACTCTCCAAGGACTGGCTGGAGCCACTGTTGGACTGAATAATATTAATGCACTAGCAGGTACCGTAAACAGTGAGTATTTATTGCTGTGGTGGACAGCCTTCCCCAATAATCATGCCACAAAAACTATCAATTGTAAAGTGATGACATGATTTTTAATCTTTACACCAAATAAGAGGGTCAAGTTAGTCAGTTCCATACTACTACTACATATGTAGTTCTCTGGAGTCTTTTAGTTTCACACAGTTTATTCTGCAAAGTGAATTTCTTTGTATCCCTGCATAAAGACTCCTCTTCTTGCAGTACATACAGAAATTAAAAGAATTGTCACCAGGGATTTGGGTTGTCTAGGTTATAGAAGAGGCTCCTTTTTCATTGAGCGAGTCTGACAGCAGGTGGATCACCCCAATGTACAAAACCTGACTCAGAAATGTAGTGCTAAGAAAGATGTTAGCCATAGAGGCAATCCTTTAAAACATCTGTAAGAATTATCTAATTGACTTGAGAGCAACATGCTTTAAAAATGAAGGCAAGTCTTTGGCTTTTAATTGGCAAGTGTAGGAGAACACAGTCAGTCACCTGTAATGGCAGAGCACGCACACCTATCCTATGACATCTTAACAAACCCTGGCATCTCCAGCTAAGAAGATGCCAGTAGTTGTTAGAACATTCTTCTTTGTTCTTAGCCATGGTCAAGATTTTCTTGAAGAAGAAGGATTTTTTAATTATTGTTTCTGCTGTGATGACTTCACCTTTGCCTGTAACAGAAGAGATTTGCCCAGCTGCATTTTTCCCCCTCCCTCTTTTTTTTCTTTAGCTGCTGTTGCTCCTTGCATTTCTTTTTGCAATGCAAGGAATCTATTTGGTCATTGCCAGCCCATGACCCATCATAATGTACCCTCAGGAATGGATGTCCTCCTCAGTATCTCTTGCTCACTCTGATGCTGTGCATGATGTCCTTTCTGTCACTGTTTCTTGGCTGCTCACCCAATCTTTTTGTTCTGTGATCTCTGGTTGGCATTGTTGGGAGCTGGGAAGGAAGGGGGCTTATGGATGTCCATGTAGCAATGTTGAATGGTTGCATGGGGTCTCGTGTAAAACAGGACTTGCTTCTGGCAAGGATATGTGCATTTCACACAAAACAACCTCTTTGTAAATACAACTCAAGGACAATGTAAGTAAAATTAGTATTAGGTCCCAAAATGGCAGATATTAGTTTCCTTTCTTCTTATTCCATTAGTGTCAAATCAAGCCACTGGAAATGGCATGCACAGAAAGCTAACTTACCTCCTCTCCTCCTGTGAGCTCTTGTAGTAAGAGAGCTACCCTGTCATGAGTAAGAAATCATTAAATGTCCTTTCTGATTAATAGTCATTGTACTTCACTTGGTGTATAAAAAAATCACAATATCAAGACCAAAATATGACATCCCACTCCTTCCTCTCCGTAAGTGTTAAGAGACCAGGCACAGTGGAGCACTCCAACATAATGTACCAAAACCAAACAGGAGTGAATCCTGTGATCTCATTGTGTGGGAGCCCTTCTATTGCACTCCTTTTAGCACCCCTTGCTAGGCTGCAAGCAAAGAGTTTACATTTTATCAGCAAGTATTTTGAGGTGATGTGTGTGCAAACTTATCTGCATGTGTCATTTTAAGTATTAATGATGTATTCACAACCTGGTACCAAATTTCAGTTTGTTTTAAGTCACCATTGCTTCCATGGATTTGTACTGACAGTGACTGCAGTCCTAAATCTTCTTCATGGATGTTTCTATGGATATGTGTATAGTGCTTACAAAATGTATGTGGGTATGTCTGTCTATATATATACATACACGAGAGAGAGCTAAAGAGGGGAACTGCTTTCCCATGACACAGCTCAGCATTAGGGCACTGTTTGCCTCCAAAGGGAATTTGATTATCACTTTCTGGTACTCATGATGCTGATGATAGTGAAGCATTGCTCAAGATAACCTCCCCTGTCTATTCTAATGAAAATTTGGGGCTTTTCCTGATGACTGTGATTCAGACATTCACACTCAAACCCACCTGGGAGATTGCCTTTGGGAAACCTCATGTCAGTAAGTCTGATGTTCTACACTGACATGGCTTTGACCATGGTCATAAGCAGGCCACTAAAAATATTCACTGGCCATGGACATTCCTGAAGTAACTGTGCAACAAATTGGGAATTGAGTGATGTGCTTCTAGTTGGGAAATTAGAAAATCCAAAGCACAAGTCAAGCAGAGCTTAACCCAAAAATTAATCAGAAGGTGGCACTGGACTTGGGCATTGATTTATACAGAGGTTTGAAGAAATGCTCTTCTGCCTAAGCCATGTCCTGCATGTGAGAATCACATGGAGAATGTCTTCTATGCTGAGCTCACTAGAAGATTTTATCTGATTTTTCAGTCCTGTCTGGGTCTGTGAAAAGAAACTGTGCTATGGAGCTGATAGTGATGTCATTGTAGAGAGAACCATTTTAAAAAGATGTCTGGAGGCCTTAAATAAAGTGGAGTATGGTAAGTTTAAGTGTCTCCAAGGTTTTGGCAGTTGTTATACCTAAGTGTGGAGATTCAGTCTTCTCTCGGATTTTCTTGAAGCACCTAAAACTTTAAATGGGAAAACATTTGACTGTCTGCTTTGAGCACATGAATTTAAGAATTCTAAGTAATAAAAAGAATTATGAGGAAAAAATTACTAAAGAGAGAGGAAGCAATTCTTTGCAATAAAGAAAGAAGACCATACTTTCAGGATACTGGACAGCTATGGCACAGTATTTGTGTGTGACCCCAGGGCAGTCACTTAGCCTTTTTGCCCCCTTATTTACATCTGTAAAACAGAGATAAAACTATTCATGATAGATTTGAAGGTGCTTGAAAAGCACTTTGAGAGACCTTTGGACTTGCCAAGCTTTGTTGCTTTTGTATTATGTAGAGAAACTCAGAAAAGTAGAAAGGCTCCAAAAGGTTATTTCACAGAAGGGAGGAAGAGACCAGAGTTCAGTGTATGACTGAGGTGCATTGGTAGAGATAATAAAGAGATGGCAGAGATGTGTAACAGCAGCTGGGCCTTGCAGATTTCATAAAAATGTAACAGAAAAAGTGTTGGGTGCTTTCTGCAGCTCTGTTTTGCTCAGGAGGGAAGTGAATGCCACACGTGGGCTGTGGCAGCAGTAGCTGTGCCCTTCCCAGGAGCAGTGCTGTGGGCTGGGTTGTCTGGGGGAAAGAGAGGGAGGATGCTGCCCACTGGAACACAAAGCATGTTTATCTAATAGGCCAATGACTAACCGAAGATAACATGGTATCCTAATGCTACCTCTGTTATCAAGTTATTTCAACACTAATAAAAAGAGAGAGATACAAGCTGCTTTATCAGGAGCCTTTATTTTAGCCAGTCCTGTGTATACACCCATGCAAGCAGTGACAGAAACCTAAGTATAAAACATCAGAGGAGACTACAGTCAGCCTCAGGATCAAATTATTAGTAGTAGTAATATCTATAATATATTATATATTATATATTATATATTATATATTATATATTATATATTATATATTATATATTATATATTATATATTATATATTATATATTATATATCTCCTTTATTATAAAAATAATATTGATTTTTATTGTTATTATTATTATTGTTATTGTAATATTTTGAATGCCACTCTATCACTCCCCCTCCTGAACTGGACAGGGGAGAGAAAATATAACAAAAGGTTTGTGATTGAGATAAGGGCAAGGAGAGATCACTTACCAACTACCATCACAGGCAGAACACTCCTGACTTGGGGAAGTTAGTTTAATTATTACCAATCAAATCAGAGTAGAATAATTAGCAATGAAACTAAATCTTTAAAACACCTTCTCCCCACTCCTACCTTCCTCTCAGGCTTAACTTTATTCCTGAATTCTCCACCTATTATCCCCAGTGGTGCAGGAGGACAGGGAATGGGTCAATTCATCCCCTGCAGCTCCTTCCTTCTCGGGATTGGACTCCTCACACTGCTCCTCTGCTCCAGCATGGGGTCCCTCCCACAGCAGAGAGTTCTTCACTTGCTCCTTCAGTGTGGGTTCCTTTCCACAGGCTGCAGCACTCCATAAATTGCTCCAGCGTGGGTCTGCTCCATGGTGTTGGTCCACAGGCTGCTCCAGAGCTGGTCCCCCACAGGGTCACAAGTATTGATAGCAAACCTACTCCCGTGCAATCCTCTCTCCACAGGTGCTGCCAGCACTGCCTTCCCACGGGGTCACAGCCTTCTTTGGGCATCCACCTGCTTTGGTGTGGGCTTTTCCATGGGCTGCAGGTGGATCTCTGCACCCCCATGGGCCCCTATGTCCTGCAGGGCACAGCTGCTGCACCAAGGGCTGCAGGGGAATCTCTGCTCTGACCCCTGGAGCAGCTCCTGCCTCTCCTTCTCCACTGACCTTGAAAAGCTGTTTCTCTCACACTTTCTCACTCTTCTCTTCTTTAGCTGCAGTTACCATTGCACAGGGTTTTTTATCCTTCTTTACCATGTTACCTCAGAGGTGCTACCACTGTCACTGTTGGGCTCAGCCTTGGCCAGTGGTGGGTCTGCCTTGGAGCCACCTGGCATTGGCTCTGTAGGACATAGGGGAGGCATCCAGCAGCTTCTCCTTTATTGCCCCCACTACCACCCAAGCCCAATACAGTTTTATAACTGGAACCATTACACAAGAAATACCTGGGTCTGCTGAGCTCTGACAGGGATTTTTGTTCAGCCAGTACTTCCCATCAGGGTACAGCGATGCTCTGAAGTGGGGTGGAGGAGAAAGAAGTCTTCAAAGTGAGACATTTTATTAAGGAAAGGCTAAGAATATCACATCTCTGTCAAGTGTTTAGTCACACAAATTATAGAAAGATCAAAAGGTATAATTTATGCAGTACAATTCTCTTAATTGGCACAGACTCTGGTGGAGCCAAAAAGGTGCCACTTGAGCAATTGTCCTGATTATTGGAGACTCATAGGAATATGCTTTTCAAATCTACATAAGAAGCAGAAGGATACTGGGGTCAGCATCTTTATCCTCCTCTGTCAATGCTGGATAATCCCCTGCAGTATTCTTCCTGTATCTAAATTACACATGTGATAAGGTTTTTGCCATCTTCCTTGAAGATTGTTTCCCAGTCTAATAGATTTAATTATTAATTTACTATAAAGTGTCTTCTGCTTAATTTCCCCACTTTTCATCAGTTTACATACCAACCCTTATTCTTGCTCTGAAATTAAGCCCTTTCCTTTTTTTTACTGTTCCTCACTTTGGGGTCTTAATATGACACCACCAGTCATACCTTTACCCACCATTTTACCAACCAAAACATTACACAATGTCTAAGAAATGATTGCTGGTGATTCTGAGTCCCCCTCTCCCCCATTTTTCTAGTGACTGATCTTCTGTACCTCTATGGGCCTGTTAAACCCTCTAAGTTGTTTGTGAGCTGTTCACCTAGAAACTGGGATAGCTTATTGTGCAGAAAACATGCCCTGACTCTCAGTCCTGATGGTCTCTCAGTGCTCAGGTTGACACAGGTTGGGCATGTGAAAGATGAGCAGGGCTCTGAACCCTGCCATGCTTTCAAGTTCCAACAGCAAATTCACTTTTTCTGGAATTCCAGAAAGACATGCTAGCACTGTTAACTTCAACATAACTCATTTAGGAGCCATGCTGAGCAATGGAATCAAAGGAGGGAAGCTGTAGCTCAGGAGTTTGTCCATCATCAAATCAGAGTAGTACAACTCCTTATGTAGCCCACACTGTTTGCACGGATGAGGGATGTTATTTTCTGCACAGCTAGCAATCCCATCTCAAATTTCCTCTTTAGCAGCCATCCCAGTTAAATTACTCTGTTACTTATGAGGATTTAGAATTGCTGTAAGTTAAAAAAAAAGTGACTCTGCTTCCCTTGTGATGAAAAACATTGCTAGAAATAAATGCTTTTGTTTCTTCATGAAAGATGCCTAGTCTGGATGAAGTATTTTTAGTCATTCTGGGTGTGCTGCTGTTCATGTCTTGTGGAGATGAGGGAGACTGGAAGAGGAGGAGGATGGAAGCAAAGAGCATCACAGTCCATCTTTCTACCACAAGCCTAAGGGACAAAGCCTGTAATTGTACAGAGGGTTATAATAGAATCATTTAGGTTGAAAAAGACTTGTTTTAAATGCAGTTAATCAGAGTTCTCTGCTTACTGTGTATAAACGCTTCTGATATGGTGTTGTGATGGCTGTTGCTGAAGACCCTGGTCAGAGAGAGCAGGTTTCCTCACGGACTGCTTTTCCCAGTGGCCATCTCACAAGGACACAGGTCAAACTGGTCCCACACTGCCAGCCTCAGACACCCAGAGCAGAAGCACAGGTGTCAAGGAGGATGAGCAGAGAGGCTCTCGGGAGCACAGAGCTGTAGTACTTGCCAGTAGCAGGCTGCATGCGAGTCCATTTGACTGTGCAACCCTTGTGCTGAAGTGATCCTGATGCCAAAGTCGTGTTTCTTTGTCCTCAGTCCCATTTGGTGAAGTGCCGAGCTGCATGCCCCGCTGTCGTTGTCAGTGTCGTATAATACCAACGACTTTCGGAAAGCACTAATGAACAAGTGCAATTTCTTTTCTCTATTGTTGGGTTTTTTGTAAAGTTGCTCAAATGCTCTCAGGTATGGCGGCCCTGAACGGAGGACTCGGCGCCACAGGCCTGACGAACGGCACGGCCGGCACCATGGACGCGCTCACCCAGGCCTACTCAGGAATCCAGCAGTATGCGGCCGCCGCGCTGCCCACCCTCTACAGCCAGAGCCTGCTGCAGCAGCAGAGCGCCGCGGGCAGCCAGAAGGAAGGTAAGTGCCCACGCCACAAAACCCAGGCCGTGCTGTGCCGTGCGCCGGTTTCCTTGTTTCCAAGGAAAACAGCCGTGCCGCGCGTCTGTTTCCACGTTTTCGAGGCTTCACGGAAGGCCTCGGGCGGTCTAATCTGTGATTTCCTCTTCCTCCAGTTTCCTCCTGCTTAGCACTGTCACCTTCTTTAACCTCTAATGTGTTTCACTTTTCAGCCATCTGTCCTCCGAGTTATACTTTGCCACCCATCCCTTCCATATGTAAAAGCATTTACCAGCTACCACATAAAAAGGCGCTGTTAGCAAAAGTCATCCCTTTGTGGATGCAGTTTTGTTTTCTGGTTTCCATTTTCTGGCATAGTGGAATTAATCTGATTAAGGTTTTGAGCTAATGACAAGATCCGTTTTCGCTTTGAGTGGTTCTTTGCTTAATTGTGGGTCTTGTGAGGAAGCAGCTAAGTGAATGATTGCTCCCCTCTCCCCACACCAACAGCAAATAAACCTCAGGAAGTTATTGCTAAGAATAAATGAACATTAATTACAAGGTGTTTAGGAAAATGAGGCTACCCTTTTCCCCTCTTCCGTTCCCCTTCATACTTCCCAGGCATTTTGAGGGGGGCTGTTTCTGTTTTCATTACTTTCTCCTGTCCTAATTTCCAGCTAATTCTGCAAAGACAGGAAAATGCTGCATGCTTTCTAATACTATATGTATATTGTCTCTACTTCTCTTGCTTTGAAAATAAACCTTGTATAATATCCTCAAGAGAAATCTTTTTTATCCTCTTTTGAAATATCTTGTACTGTTATGGGATGTGTTTCCTAGGAAGACAAATATGGCATTCCCTCTGCTAGTTATTGTATAGGGACACTGGAGTTAAAATGTATATTTTCTCTGAAGCCTTTCCTTCATTTGCTGCTAAAAGCTTGAATTATTTAAAATGAAAAGGGATTTCTTTAATCTTCTTTTCCATTTTTTTTTGTTTTTTGAATTTATCTTTCACCTCAGGCCTTTTGGTCAGTGACAACAGACTATTTGACACCAGAAAAAAATTGTTTATTTGGTGTCATTAAAAGATATATAGTGAAGGACAGCTTGATTTTTTTTTCTAACTATTTTAATTTTTTTTCTGCTCAGAAACGTTGAAATCAACTTTAGGCTTATTTTTTTATATTCATTGATTGCCACCAACCTTTTTAAAACATGGCATTTTTGTTATATATCTTGTATCTGTTAGTAGGTGGTTAAGTTCGAGTGAGTGGATTCCACTACAGAATACTGACAAAAATGTTTTGTCTATTACCGTGATATCTGTTGGAATTGTGAAGAGTCTGGAGTGGCTGAGGATAAACAAGTACCAGAGAAAAATGCTATATAAATATTAAATGCTGGAGCACAGTGAACTGCCTCGTGCATATGCTCTTAAATATTATTTAGTAATTTTTTCCCTACTATTTTAAAGAATATTATTTGCTGGGAATGATAGTTTACTTGTGACAAGAAGAAAAACGTTCCGAGTGACAAGTGTTTTTCATCTTTTTTTTTTTTTTCCTGAGGACAGAATACTTTTTTTTTTCTTTTTCCCACCTAATTCATTTATCTCCTTCTTTCTGGACAAACTCTGCCACCTTTTCCTTCTGAGTGGGAGAGGTGAGGCTCCGTGGCTCTGCTGCAGAAGGAACTCTGTAAATCTGACGAATGCTTTCCTCTTCCTCTCCAGAAAACCAAGGGCATCACATCTGAGGCACATTTAGGTTCCATTAAGCAAGGGAACATGTAATCAGGCTATTCTAGGTGTGTTTTTAGCAGAAATGCTTGTTCCCTTTGTATACCACTTACACTGCTGGAGCCTGCATGGGGAGGGCACATCTGGCTCCATCACACTCTTCCTTGCATCTTTGCTCATTTCCAGTGTGTTGCTATTGAGCTAGGGGAAAAAAATAACCTATCAGGACTAGGATTGATGTTTTAACCTACACCTTTAATAATATGTATCTCAAATCTTGTCCGTAAGAAAAATATTCAAAGCACCTTTGAGTTTACACCTTTCTTTGCAAACTCAACTAAATCTAAAGCCACTTAATTTCAACCCAACTACCTGATTTTGAACTTATTTAAAAGACTTGCTTTACAAAGGTTCTTCCAGGAGACAGAGCTTTCTATGAAGGATCTATATTAAAAAAAAAAAAAAGCTCATTTTGAAATGAGTCAGTACAAATTTAATTCTGAATGTCTTTTTCTCCCTGACTTCACTGACATTTAAGTCACAAGATGGGTTTCGTCTTACTATTTTTATTCCTATCAGCACCATTTTCTTGCCCTTTGAGTTTAAATCTGTGGTACTCAAATCTGAGCTCACCTCCTTCCATTTCCATAAGTTCCTGCAGCTGGAATTAAACTGACAAACCCATGCAGGTGTTGGAAGCAGCAGAGGACTCCTTATGCAGTTCTTGGGGTATTTTGAGAGCCAATACATTCTGTACCTGTTTTCCTAACCTTAATTATACTGAAAGACACTCATATAAATTGAAAAAAGAGAATGAATTTAACTACTTCTGTAGTAGAGTTATGAAATAAACACTTTTCAAAGTAAATACTTTTCAAGATGGGATGCTCTAAAGAGCTGCATTTCAGCTGTGCTCCTTTGATGATCCACTTGCTTTTGTTCCTTCAGAGTTGGAAAGTGAAATGCTTTCTGACCATCAGCTTCAGTAAGTATTATAGAAAAACAGATTAAATGTAGCACTTGTAATAGCTGTTTTCATACTTTTTTTTTTTCTTTTATTTATTTTCCCAAAGGTCCAGAAGGGGCAAACCTCTTTATTTACCACCTCCCCCAGGAGTTTGGAGACCAGGACATTCTGCAGATGTTCATGCCTTTTGGAAATGTTATCTCGGCTAAAGTCTTCATTGACAAACAGACCAATTTGAGCAAGTGCTTTGGTATGTCAAATTTAATAAATCAAACAGTAAAAGCCACATGCACTATACTGAAAAGGGGGCAGGAAAGAAAATTAACAGCAATGTGAGAAATGTCATACTGGAAAATCATTCCAAAAATAATGGACTGTTAATCCTCAAATGAGCAGGAAGATGCACAGACAAACTACTTCTAACCAAAAATTGGATATGAAAAAAAAGAATAATAATCTTCCAGTCTGACATCTTGCATGAATGTGTCAAGTACATGAAACTAATTACACCCTATGTGGGGGAATGTCATTTAGTATACTATTAAATTGCCTTATTATGGATACTTAATTATTCTCTATTGTATAGTTGAGCCACTTAAAAAAGCTCTATGTTTAACCCATTGCTTCTACATTTCAGGAATTTCTTTCTTCTGAATTAAGTACAAGATTTTGCAATTAGTGACTGAATGGTGTGTACATGTAGTTCAGAATATTTTGCAGACAGTTGATGTCTAGATATGCAGCTCCAGCTGTTGTGGGTGGGTTCCAGTGTATTATGGAAGGTGGTGTTTCCCTTACCTTAGGGCAAGGATGAAGAGAGCCTCACTAGATCAGTGTCAAGTTTCCCAGAGAATACTTTGAGCTGTCAGAAAATTAAATCACAGCAGAGGAAGAGATGATGTGCTGGTATAAAAATAGTTTTAGGGTTGATTAAGAGGGCTGATGTCTTTGGAATAGCAGAGATGTACCAGTTCAGTGCTTTGATGGAGTGGAGCAGAGAATGTGAGTGGTAAACTTCTGGAGCATTGGTCTAATAATTGTGGTCTTATACAAGATACAGGGAGGATTTAGGAGGAGGAAGGAATCTCTTAAACACGAGTTTTATAAGGGTTGACAATTGTAATAAAAAAATTGAAAATTGTGATTGTAAAATATTGTAATTTCCTTAAAAGTGGTGATTCTTTCCCAGAGTATAGGAATGCAACTGTATATATGACAAAAGAGGATTGGATAGTACCCTTGGAAAGTTGATTCAGTTCACAGAAAGAGGTGACATTCTTTCTGCTTTTTCCCACAGTCTGACAGTTCATTTTTGAAGCATTCACCTATTTAGGCTTTACAAAATATTATTCATATCTAGACTAGTATAATCCAGCCTGTGTCTGCAATGGGTTAAAGCAGTCTCTGAGACTCTTGAAAATTTGAAAAGTGGAATTGAAATGGACTCCCCATTGATCTGGAGCCAGTTCTGTTAGTATGTTGGGGTTACAAAATCGTTGTTGAGGTCTCCAGGAATCTTGATGAAATGTCAAATCAAGCTACGTTAATCGAAATGCAGCAATTGTGGTGACTGCTGAAAGAATGTAAATTAGTTTGGGCAGGTGGCTCAATTCATCAGATCGTTTCCCACACTTGATTTTTGTGCATTTTCTTTTACTCTTTGAATACCTTCTTACACATTTTCCTGGGTTTGTGAGACACAATTGCCTGACATAAAGTGATCTTCTTAAAGGGAATAAAGTTATCTTCTTTAAGGGAAAATGGAGGTGTCAACACCAAACGGATGGAGGAATCCTCTGTCTTTTTGGTTTTAGGCAGCTTTCACTGATATTTCCATTTCTCATTCTTCCTTCCCAGATACTCTGCCACCAGGGAGGGAGCTCTGCTTTAAAAACAAAAAGTAAAAGTGGCAGATGAAGCTGATTTTTCCGATTTAGTGGGTGACTACTTTGTGATGCTGCACATCACAGGCAAAGCCAGAATTAGTCCTGCTAGCTTAATGTACTTGCACAGTCTGCATGCACCTCCTCAGCTTTATTAGCAAGAATTGCCTATTTGTTGTTTTAGTCCTATATTTGTGTTTCAAAAAGCTTTTTTTTTTTCTGTCCTCCCACACAAAAACTATGACATTAGTGCCACTGAAGAACCTATTTCTCTGCTGAATCATTAATGGTCATTACACTTGGTACAGTTTGGGTTTTGGTTTTTTATTTGTTGGTTTGGTTTGGTCTTTTTGCCCCTAGTAGTAGTAATAGTAATTATAACAGTAATAGTAATATAAATTATATTAGTAATAGTAATTATAACAGTAATTGTAATTGCAATAGTTTGCACATACTTAGGGTTTCCTACTCTGGAGTTTCCAATCTCCTGCCCAAAGAGGAAATCAAATTACAGACGAGAACAGGTTGAACATCCAAAAGGTGTAAAGATTATCTAAGTCTGTCCACTGGCAGAAATGAGAATGGAAGGTTCATTCTGAGTGAGTGATAGACAGTGACGAATCTTTATGTAAAAATGAAAAATTCCTTTTCTTTGCAGAAAAAGGACTTAGGCATATTTTCTTTTCTTGTCCAAACCAGAATGAATGCTCAAAGGATTAAATTATGATGAGGATGACAGGACAGTGTGTTTACACCTGGAAGTGCTCTTCCATGAGTTCTCACGTGCTCCATGGGCTTTAGTTGACTCAGTAGACAAAGAGTTTCACTCTTCAAACTTATCTCTTGCCTTTCATAATCCTTATAATAAGAAAAATGAGATATGTAAGTAAGGCAGAGGAGGGGGGACCCAGTTACATCAGAGCAGAAATGCAGACGGCCTTATAGCAAAATTGTTACTTGAATGATGAAAATTATTTATCCTGATTATAGAGATACCCAAAGATCTAAAGCAAAAATCAGAGTTGTCATGACAGGGTCTTTGAGAATTAGTAAGAAACATCATTCCAACTTCATGTAACCTGTGGTTTAAAATTCAGACAAAAAATGGTGAATGGGTACCATCAGAAAAATACAAATAAAGGGAAGGAATTCCAGATTCCTCAGTATGCTTTATAAATGTAGGTTCTCAATAAGGAAGAAGATGAGAGTGTAACAAGCTAATGTAGATACTGCATTCTGTGTAAAGAGACAAACTGTGTATCAGAGTAACAGTTGAATGTCAGGGGCTGATGCCAGCAGTGTGCTTCCTTCTCCTCATTCACCATCCACATGCATGTGACTAGTTTAGATCACTTGCTTACTTTCCAGGTGGATAAAACTAGGTAAAAAAGAAAGGAACTACAGTGATGATAAATTCATAGCAATAATATGCACTTAGGAGAATAAAGTGAAGGTCAGGAAAGCTGTAGAGGGAAATGCTGAATTGCCAAGGTAGGTAGGAGTAGCTATAGCTCAGTTGTGGAGCATCTGCCTGAACAGTGCTACAGCTGCCTCCCAACTCATGCTAGTTCCCTTTTCTATCCCTGAGGCAATCCTAGAGCCAATGGAAGGAGACACAGGACATAGAGCAAAGATAATGACTGGAGTCATGTGAACAGATATCCTAGAACCAAATATAGGAAAGGAAGAAAGGAAGAGACTGATGAAGCTCCTTAGGATTTGGCAATAAATTTAAGAGGGAATGAGTAGCAAGAGTTACTAAAACCAAGGAAGGAATGGAGGAATATTTATTGTCCCTTAAGCAGGTAACAAGTAACAAGCCACATGACAATATGGATAGAACATATTGGCTTTGGCCAGGAGAAGGTCTGCAGAGATTTAAATGAGAGGTAGTTTTGAGTGGAAGGAACAGAAGTCAGAGAAGAGTCTTAACTTAAATAGTTTGGTGAAGTTGATTTAAGGTGAAGCCACAGGGATGATCTATGAAAGAGAACAGCTGGACAAGGATACCTGGATAAGGGGGGAGGATTTCATGCAGTGGGTAAAGCGTAGTAACACTGACTCTGCAATTGGAAGAGGGCAGCAGTGCAAGAGCCATGAAAGGATAGGTTAAAGTAATGGTAAAAAGAGGTTATGAATCCAAGAAGTACACAGACCCTAAGCACAAATGAATAAAGCTGGTTGGTGAAAGAGAGGTGCTGAGAAACCTGTGCGTTGGGACTGAAGACAAAGCATGTGGCATCCATGCTTTAGGAGTGTGAAGGGATATATGTTAAGGCAAATTCGAGTGGAAAGAAGAGGGAGCATTTCAAAGCAGATGCATAACAGCAGGCTGAGTACAGTAATAATTAGCCTGAGCTGAGGCAGAGCAGCAGTTAGGCAAGCTTTGCAATTACAAGTGGGAGGCCCAGATATGAAAATGAACTTTGAGCTTCCAGAATCACTGAGATTTGAATATATTATGAGCAGAACATTTTCAGTCTCCCAGGGAAAAGAAATCTGAGCCAGTCCAGCCATTCTGAATTACCCAAGCAAGCATTATCCTCCTAGTTAGTGCTCACACACGAGGAGCAGATCTTGGAGTTCTCATCAAACCCTACCATTGTCTTTATGATGCTGCTTAATTTTGATGTTTGTGTGCTCCTTTGGGGACTAAGAGACTGAATTAACTAACATTCAGGTACCCTGAGATCTTGAACTGCAAGGAGCTGTAAAATTACAAAATATTAATATTGCAGCTGTCCTAGGCCAAGCCCAAGGATATGAGTGTTCCATAGCACACATGAACTCACACCCACGTGTGCCAGTGGGTTTAGGCAGTTTAGGGGTTGCTTCTGTAAGCAGGCTTGCTGTTTCAGCTTCCCTTTTGCAGACTGGCCTAAATAGCACTTCCTAATAGACTGGGAGGTATGTAGATACTACATTGAAAAGTGTTACAGTAATAAATATCTTCAGTCTCTAAGGTAGGTAGATAAATAACAGAATGGAAACTGCATTGCACCAAAATTGGCCAACTGCATCCCAGCTAGTAAAGAAATATTATGAAAGTAAAGAGGGAGGCAAAAGGAAACAGGAGAGGAAATGGGATATGAAACGTGATCAAAGAATTAATTGAAAGCAGGATAAATGTGTCAAATAAATAGCAATCATAAAATTCTAACAAAATGCCTTCTGACATTTGTTGTAACCTAGAGCTGACTGTGTCTCCTGCTGTGTTCTGTGTCTCGCAGGTTTTGTTAGCTATGACAATCCGGTCTCTGCACAAGCTGCTATCCAGGCTATGAACGGCTTTCAGATTGGCATGAAACGCTTGAAGGTTCAGCTGAAACGCTCCAAAAATGACAGCAAACCTTACTGATCTTAACCCCAGATGCTTACTGCTCTTATTTTAGCTTTCTTAGGGTAAGTCCCATGAGCAAACCTGTCCTCTGCAGGGGGGTTAAGAAAGAACATAGAGCCAACCTTCACCAAGAGACAGTTATTTTTACAGTTACCACTTCCATCTCCCCACTTGTCCTTACTACACTTGGCTCCCATTTCCTAGCCAAGTAATTACTGAGTTGTGTTACTGTATTTTGTTTTGCAGCATAATTTATCTCCTTTTTGAAACAAAAATAAACGTCTTGAAATTCCAAACAGCACACACACACAGACACAAAAAAAATGTGCAATTTAACTCTGTGAACCCTGGTGCCATTAGCACACAATAAAAGTTGTTTTCTATGGATGGATCGTATTTTACCAGGGTGGCACCAGCAGTTTATAGGTTAAACAAAATGGCCTCATGCCAGTTGAAGCACTTATTTTGCAACAAAAATTGAAACAAGTCTTTCCACTACATCAACTTGTTTTTTGAGAAGATCTGATTTTTTTTTTCGGTTCAAATCAACGTATTGTTATATATTAGTCTGATTTTACACTGGTCGTCTTTATATTTCATTTTTTTTAAGTTCTTGTTTTTTTGGAAAGGATTAATGTAAAAAAGATTTAGAGATCTGTTTCTAAAGCTACAGGGTTTAAAATAAAAAAAAAATAAAATAAAATGAGTGACAATACTTGATGTTTCTTGAGAGATAAATTTAATAATAATAAAAAAAAGAAAGCCACAGGCCTGTAAATTTTATTTGTAAAAAGCATTTCTATTTTTATACAAAATTTTTACTGCCTCAGAAATAATGGAATTTATTTATTGCCTATTGTTAACTTATTGGATACCTAAAGAGCAGCTCTCTATGCTAGCTAGATCCTTTGAAGTAGTCTCTAGAGTAATTGTGCCAAGAATGGGCGCTTTTTCACTGTTGAACCCTCCACCCTTTGCAGTTCATGCTTTTATCCTCTTGTTTGTATTTGTCTGGTTATTTTGTTCATAGTTTCCATTACCTAGTTTAAAGTTCAGTTGTCTGACCCTTTTTCCCCCCCTTCTCCCTGAACCTTTCTGTTACATTTGTAGAAACTGGTTCTTTCCTCTCTTTTCTCCCCAAAGAGGAATCCATTTTCTCTGACTCCTTTCAGATGGATTCTTTTGGGGTTCCATTGTGTTCTTGTTGACAAGTATTGTAAGTTAATGCAAATTATGTGAATGGCTCGTAGGCTCTACTGATAAAAGATTTGCATTAGTTTTCTCCTGCACCCATAAAAGTGATTTTGTTTGTGCTGCATAGATTCTGTGTAACTTTTTTTCCTCTTCCTTGTTTTTTCCCTAGACATCTCCATGCCCGTTAGCCCATCGTTTGCCTAGCATGTCCCTGTGGCGTCTCAAAAAAAAAAAAAGTTTCATCGTCCCGTCATTGTTTCTGATGTCTTTCTGACCTCACATCATATTTGGTTCTCCTACTGACCTAGTTTGACCTTTGAAATTTGCATGTGACCTCATCTAGCTATGAATTCTGGGAAGTCAATGTGAAAAAACATTGCTGCATTCATGCAAGACTGAAATTTATTATTAGATAAATTAATGATAGGATTTAAAAACAACCTGTGGCAAAATGTTTTTTCTTTCTTTCCTTTTTTTCTTTTTTAGTTTTGGTTTTCTTCTTTCCTTGGAGTTTTTGTTTCGTTTTGTTTGGGTTTTTTTGTTTTGGGTTTTTTTCTTGGTTGATTTTTTGTTTTGTTTTTTTTTTTTCATTTCGTAAAAAAAAAAATAAAAAAAAAACAGACTTGAAAGTATTATACAGGGATTGGCATTCTGCCTGGTCACTGGTGACAATAGCAATATGTGTCCAGAGGCACAGAATGTTGGTTTCTAACAGACTACTTCCAAAACAGTTTGAGAAATAAAACTGTCTGATTTTAAGTCTCTAGAGGTCTGTAATAGTTTTTACATTTTTCAGGCAGTGTAAAGTTTTTTGATAAGGCCATTTTAGGTGGCTCACTTTCTCATTAAAGTATATATATAGAACCACTTTTTGTAGATTAGTATAAGAAAATATTTACCCTGTTTTAGGGCAAATGCTACCTACTTGTGTCACCTTTTGCTGAACTGACTCACAGTTAGACAATCCATGGTTTAATGCACATGAAATTACCTATATTTTATACTGTTTCAATGTACAGAAGAAAGGTTACTGTAAAATGTGTTACGTTGGTGCTTCTGTGAATTAAGTTGTGGTTTCATCATGAGTCTTATGGTCTTAAGTGTTCTATGTTTATAAAAAGACAAGTTTAAAATTGGTTTACTTGAACAACAAGAACAAAAAGAAGATTCAAAAAAAAAAACAAAAAAAAAGTTGTTTGCTTAAAAAAAAAATTTCATGTGAAAATGAAAAAATATTCCAGAATAAGTTTGTGTTGGCTTGTGACGCATTGATGTCATTTTTTTATTGTGAACAATTTAGGTGTGTTTGTGTTCAGCAAAATGTGATCAGTTTTTCTTTTAAAGAAAAAAAAATCAGTGAAACTATAGTGCCAAATTCCAAAGGTACTTTCTTCCTAGAGCTTCAGTGTGTTTCTTGTGTGAAGTAATTTGATAACATGGGTATTTTATTATGTGTTTTGTATAAATCCCTAATATTTAAAGAAAAAAAGAGGTTAAAAAGTTTGTTAACTTGCTATCCTGTGGTCTTGTTGCCTGAAATTGTTATTGTTTGTTATTTCTCTTTGATGTTTTTTGTAAAACATTGTATAAGTGCCCATGTTTCACTTTTTTAACCACTCTGCACACATCAATGCTGTGAAAGCAAACCTCACTATGTATTTTCTTCATATTGTATGGAAACCTCTAAGGTGAGAAAGTTTTGAACTTTTAACCCTTTCCACCCAGAGCTGTCTTGAGTGTTAATACCTTTTATACATTCACCATTTTGCTGTTTATTTTTATATATATATCTATATCTATAAATATATATATACTTAGTTTTTTGTGGTTTATTTAATACATGGTTGAAATCAGAACAATGCACAGGGCAGATCTGAAGGACAAAAATATTTTACTGCTGTCTAAATTTCTTCTGTATCTATAACTAAAATTATTTAAAACCGTAATTAACTTGTGGTTTTCCTTTTTAGATTTTGGGGATTTTGTCTTTTCTTAAAGAGCTTTTAATATGCTGCTGGAATATGCTATTCAGTATTAATAAAATAAAAGAAAAAGAAAACAATTCTTTAATTATCTATTGTGTGAGCCACTCCCAGCCAGGAGTGGTCAACCCACCATTTGAAAACCTTGAGGAGAAAAAAAAAAAAAACAGAATAATAATATTTTTGTAATTTAAATAAATGAACTTTTGCTTAAATCAGATGCACTAGATCTTCCTGGGTGAAAATTCAGTGTGCACTGCAGTTAAACTACTTTTTATGGATAAAGTTTACATACACTGTAATGTTTGGTGTTATTTGCCATTATTTGTCACGGCAATATATTGGCTTACTCCTGCAGACACTCGAACAGAGAGGAGTAACTTTACTCATAACCATGGTCCATGGGAATATCTGTGTGACTGAGTGGGTGTTTGCTGGAGGAAGCTCTTTGTAAGGAACCAGAAAAGAGATGCTGGTAGCCCTTTTCACTGCCTTGTAAGTCTGATTGGGTTGCGTTTCTACCGCACAAACAGTGACCAACAACCAAATTCGGTTCTTTGCCACCGGTTTAGCGAATTCATTGCCAATCCAATGTGTGTGAGCAGCAGTACCTGCTACAGGTCATAAAGTGCCATACCTTCTTCCACCTCCTAGTTCTATCTGGTTATATCTGAAGCCACCTAAAATTAAAAATGAAGCCCTATATGAGCAACATCAGCTGGTGCACTCTTGTCTCTCATCCCCAACTTAAATGCTTCTTTATGTAGAGCCCTGGGATGGAAAGGACTAGCCTCTAGTGATGCAAAAAAAATTCCTTCTTATAGCACATGCACTTATAAATAAATGATCTATACTTTTCTCACGTTTTTACTACTGCTGGGGCCTTCCTACACCCTTTGAGGGCTATTTTGTACTACTTGCAGCAATTGTGCGTATTCAAAGTATCATCTCACGTACGTTATATTATATATATGTACATATATATATATATAATATGAGATCATCATTTGGACTGTTTAGAGACTGTTTCACTAATTTTTCTCATTGTACCCACCGTCTAAATTTCCAAAGCTTTTGTAGATGCCCTGGTGTGTCCTGTGGGTTTTCCAGTCCAGTTAGAGCGGTGACGCCTCTGGTCCTTGGGCAGTGTAACTCAGCACCAGGCTGCCCTGAATTACACCACGGGACATTGGCTTAGCAGTGGGAGACAAGGAATGTTTCTGTACTTCCAGGCAACTGAGTCATTGCTTTAAAAACTGTCCATCTGTGGGGAAAAAAAAAAAATAAAATAAAAAATAAAATTCAAATACAAAACCAAAAACCCAAATGTACACCTCCTGGGAGGCAAATTATCTACCAGTTCTCTTTCAAAATAATGAAAGGAAAAAGCTGCAAGGGTGCAAGGGCCTAATAAGAGAGGAAGTAAAACAAGGGAAATTGCTTTACAAAATTCTAATCAAAAGACTAGACTAGTTGTTTTATCAAACAAATTAGCTAATTGCAATGAAATGGCAGTCCTCAAAGGAGTAACAAGTTCATCTTTCTTTCACCATAGGGGTTACAGTTCCTTGGCTTGTGCTACTCTGGAATCATTTTACTGTTTCTGTTTTTATTATCTTAAGTGCTAATTAACAAAAGGAAAAAAATATCCTGTAGTTTCATTACCTTTTTGGATAATGTCATACAAAAAGAAAAAAAAAAACAAACCTATGTATTTGTGTTTTTTTCGTGCTGTGGGAATTGTTGTTTGTAGATTAATAATACTATCATTTTGTTTAGAATTACAAACTAGTTTTTAAGTATTGTCTGAGAAAAGCCAAAGTTAATGCAATCTAGTGGAAACTGTAAGACCATTTGAGTATTGTTTCTGTTTTATTGATGCATTTGGATTTTGTTGTTTGATGGAATTTGAGCCAAAAAAAAAAAGAACAAAAAAAGGCAAAAAAAAAAAAAAGCAGGCTTTCCTATTTCTACAACTTGATTGTACTTATGCATTTTGTACCAGTGGAAACTTTTTATACTGGAGATTAAAAAACAAATGGAAATTTTTGTGGCTTACTCTTGTGGGCCCCCTCGATCATGACTGATTTTCAAGTTTGATTTCTGGATGGTAGAAAGAGAGTTGGTTATGTTTCGAGAATTCAAAACTTTGGCTTGATTTCTTTTTTTCCCTTTGCTTATATCTAGTGTTTAGAATTTTGTCTTAACAAAAGCGGTAAGTTTCACTTTTTATTCTGTATTGTGCAGTTACACAATAAGGTAATTAGAATTAGGAGTACTCGGTCACTTTGCGTGAATAAATGTATTAGTTAAAACGTTAGGGGTTTGCTTTTTTGCTGTTTAGATCAGAGTTTTTTCTGATTCTTCTGTCCTCATTGTGAACATAACCGTGTAGTTGAAACAGTCAGACTTATTTTTGTAACGTATGTTATTGTGTGATGCAGTTTTTTGCTTCTGTCTCCAATATTAAACCATTTTCCTAATACTTGTCTCTCTACTTTGTGTGTTGTATTGTTGGTGGTCATTCTGTGTTGGTAATACATCTGCACACCTCACTGTTTCACGTGCCTGTTTTTTTTTTTTTTCCTCTATTTGTTGGTTGTGTACAAAAGATACAGTCGATTCCACCTAAGTGAATAGCTGATTGGGGGGCAAAAGAGGATTTGTACATTTTAGACATGTTCTGGTTTCTTTGATTTTTTTTTTTCTCTCTTCCTCCCCCTAGTCATGCCTTATCACTTGGATAATCTCTTGGAGCAGGAAGCATTTTAATTGAGTTTCCTGCAAAGTCCTATTGAAGGTAGCTTTTGTTAGCCTTCAAACTGCAAAACCTTCTGCACACAAACACACAGAAGACACCTGAAAAGATTTTTTTTTTGCTGTGGCATTTCAGTCAGTCTAGAAAATGTGGATTATGGAGATCATTTCTTCCTAGTTGTTAAAAAACTAATAATAATACTCTGCCACTACATTGCAGAAGCATATGAAACATTCAAGAAAAGGAGGATATAGCCTTGGGATTTTTTCCAAACTGCACAGCAATCTGATGGCATATGGCGTTAGTCAAACTCTCCCTAGAAACTAATCATGTCTTAACTAGGGCTGGGAGAGTCTGCAAAATCTTACCAGGTGATCAAGCTTGTTATGTGCAGTTGTATATATAATACTTTAAAAAATATAACAAAATCCAAGTGAGCACAGGAAGACTTTCTACTAAAGCCAGTGGAAGCAAAAAAGAAAAAAG
This sequence comes from Acridotheres tristis, assembly GCA_037013685.1. Classification (NCBI taxonomy): domain Eukaryota; kingdom Metazoa; phylum Chordata; class Aves; order Passeriformes; family Sturnidae; genus Acridotheres; species Acridotheres tristis. The sequence goes on from CM072885.1 coordinate 5,555,045, forward strand.
AACCCAACAAAATAAAAAGAAGGAGAAATAAATGATGGAAAAAAGATCCCCCGTTTTTCCACTGGGTGATATTTTTGCTGTGGGCTTACAAAGCAGATCATTCTCAGCACTGGCTGATAGTATTACACAGATCTCAAAAGGGACTAAAGAAATACCATAGCATTTCTTTTCTCATAATTTTTTACATTTGGCTCTTAGCTTTTTTATTCTTTCCTTTCCTATAATTTTTTCCTCCTCGCAAGAATCTCTGCTCTCCCCCAAATGGTGTCTACCACAATGAAATAAAAGCTGCAAAAGAAAAATCTATGTTGTTCTGGTTTACAGAAAGTCTCTTCTCTCCTCTGATCACAGATACAAACCTTACAATTTGGAGAGGGGGGGAATAAAAACAAAACAAAACCAACCAAACCAAACCCAAGGAGGAGAGAGAAGCACTGGCGAGTGCTCTCTGGAATTCAAGCCATACGTCCCCATCCCTTTCCTTTGTCCCACTTTCTGTGATGCTCAGGAATCAAAGACCACTTAAAAGTGCTCTTATGAGACCCAAATGACACTCCTCCCTCTTGTCTCCTCTCCCCTGGTCTTTCTGGCGCTCTGGCTTTGGCTCACACACTCACACAGCCCCATCAACACCGTCCGACAAGGTCCTGGCGCACTGGGTGTATCCGTGTGGTGTCAGCAGCAACGTTGGTTCCTGCATTTGGAAGACTTTTGAAATTTTCTGGTGGCTTGTGAGTTGGCCTGGTTGTTACTGTTCGATCTATTTTTCTCAATTTTTCTTTTTTCCTTTTTTTTCACTTTTCTGTTTCCATGAGAAGCAAATAAGTGATGAGTCTGGAGCCCCCAACAAGCTCCAGTGCCGTCCTGCAGGGTCTGTTATCAGAGGTCAGGGGTCCAAGCAGCTCCAGGTTTAACCTAAAACCACAGGAGCCTGTAGCAGACAGCCCAGGCAGGAAAGCAGAACCTGATGGTCAGACTATATCTTGGGTCTTTGACATCTCTAGAGTTTATGATCTCGATTTGGATAATTTTGACACCAGTGGATTCAGTTAAGTCTTGACTTGCATGATGGATAAGTCAGAATTGCTCTCTGGGTTTTTTTTAGCTTGCTGTGGATGTTTTCTTTTTTTTTCTTTTCTCTTTTTTTCCTCCAAACTTGGTCTTAGGAAAGGAACTAAAGCTTTGTGAAGGGTCTTTTCTTCCAAAAATACAACTGAAAAAAAAAGACTTATACTGCAGTTAGGCTTCTTTTAAATACTCAGGGCTGAAAGATACAGGGTTTTCTTTCTTTCTTTTTTTTTTTTTTATTTCAACAATGGGGGGAAAATGAGTTCCTTAAAGCAATGCAGCTGAGCAGTTTGTCCTGCTTAAACACATGCTTTTAATTTCAATTATGTAAGGCACCTTGCAGTGTTAGCAAAATGTCTCTTTGTTAGCTATATGTGTATCGCCATGGGAAATTACCAAACTGTCACAAGACTCGCTGATTAAAGAATAGCCTGCCAGAGTGTGTGTGCCTTTGCCCAGTGTGACTCTTAGGTATTAGGCTAAGGAAAACAGTTTAACAAAATGTAGTGTGAATCATTCCTGATAAGTGAATAAAGCATTGTGACCAAGCAATCAGATTATTCACTTATCAGGAATCGACTGTACTGATAGTTTGCCTGATCGTTTTTGTTCCTCATCTCTGTTGTAGTTTCACTACTTTGCTGTGTTCTGTTTTTCTCTCATGCTCTTAGCAAAATCACTGGGAATATCCCTTCGTGTGATCATGAAACGTGCTACTGAGTAACAAATAAAAAAAAAATTAAATATAAAAATGATATCTTAACAAAATCTATGCACTTGCTATCAGGAACACAATACTGGATGTGTCTTATATATATTGAACTATAATAGTATTCGATTTCTTAAATAAAGCTTAAGAAAGGATTCTGTTGTCTGTAAAATTTTATGAGCATTAAATGGAAAAAAATTGTTTCTAGGGTTGGGCGCTTTTTGTTATATGAAATCTTCCTGGGTATTTGGTCTTTAACCACACCCAGGCAAATGTTAACTAATTCGCTTGATATTTCATTAATAATGGAGACTTTGAAAATTAGGCTTACTGAAATCTGTGGGGAGAAAAAGTCTTGCCATTCAGTGACTTACAGCAAAAGATTCTAAGATGCAGAAATTTTGATCTCTTTCTGTATTTGCAGAAGCAAACATGCTTAGTTTTGCACTAAAATAAAAAAAATGGGTAAAATATGTAAATCAGAAAATGTCATAAAACAATACAATACTGTACTTTTTGGCATATGACTTTTTTTCCTCCCGATTCTAGATAGGTTTAGAGTTAAAAAATGAAAACCCATATGCTCAAAATTCCACAGATTCCACACTGGAGGTCAAAGCACCTTTTTGGGGAAGATGTATGGCTTACTGTACGTTTCCTGTATTGAGCCTTCTCTTAAAAAATAACATTTTCACATCAAAAAACATGAATTAAATGGGAATTGAATAGGTAAAACTGTTGAGTACACTGAAAAAAAATTATTCCTTCAATGGCTGTATAATTGCCACAAAATTGTAGATTTTAAACAATCTGATTTTTATGGAAATGGCCATAATTCTTGTATTTATCAAACTTTCAATAATGTCAGCCTTTGGCAGAAAGATCCAGGAGAATGAGGGGAGGGGAGGGAGAGGGGTTGCTTTCTTTTTTTCTTTTGAACTGCATTACTGCCTCACTTTTCATATGCCATTATATTATCTGAAAAAAAAAATTAAATTGTGGAAATCTTATCTGCTGCTTGTATCATTCTATTCATGCATATTTTGTAAATGTTACTGAGCTCAACATCCAGTGGCCAAGTGTGTCAGCCTTGTAAGCCAAAAACACTGCTCCACCAGAGAGATCACAGGGAAGATTTGCCTTGGTGGGCAGCAGGATGGTCCTGCCCATCCCACATCAGCACAGTGCTCAGGTGGGAACCGTGTCTTGCTTTTCAAGGGCTGCTGATATAACACAAATATTAAGTAATTGCAATGATTAGCTCGTATTTGTATTCCCTCTGATTTTCCTCATTAGCAGACTTTCTTTTTTTTCCATTAAAGGGAACTGGAAAGTTGCAGTCATTTTCTGAATCATTTGCCCCTGTTGATAACCTAATTGTTTTACATGAATGCTAATATTTCCCTCTCACACATTTATATCTATCAGCTAAATCAGCAGTAAAGTAAACTCTTCTGGGATACATTCCTATATCAATTAGCAAGGATTTATGCTCCAAAGCACCATTAGCATTAATGGGAGTGTGCTCTTTAGCATAAACAATTGGCAATAGGTCTGGTGGACTTTATTTCATAAACAAAGGAGCATTTGAATCTTAGAGACTTGTTTCCTCAAGACAGCACTTCAGGGAGTGATGCCCCAGCCTCCCCGGCTGCTCTGGGGACATCTCACTCACAGGACATGCATAAATTCCGGAATTGCCAGCAGAAGGAGACAGTCTCAGTTTGGGAAGTGGGCTGACTTTGGGCACAAAGTTTTGCTGGCGTTTTCCCCTCTGAAAACCTGCCTGAGAACATACCAGGCAAAATTATCGGCATTATCTCTTGTGCCTCCAACCAACAGCTTGAGAAATTTCGTTCACTGAAATGCATGTAGTGCTTCAGGATGGAGAGGAGAGGGAGGGAATTTGGGAAGAGGCAGGAGGAAAAGCAGAGATGAAGCCTCTTGGAAAGCCACTGCTGGGTCCATCAGCTCCTTCAACTGGCAGCCTCACAGCTCCATGGCTTTCAGTAGAGAGCTAGAGGGGACAAGTAAATCACCAAGTTTCACATGTAGGTCAACAGTGTCTCCCCTACCCCATGTTTGATGAGCAAATACACAATCAGAATATTTCAATCTTAATCTGAAGGCACTGGGAGCTGGGGCAAAAGCCCACCACTTCCCAGAGGTGCACAATCTGCTGAATCCTTGCCCGTGCTTCTGCAGATGTTTTCTCTGTAGGTTTTGGCTTTGCTCAGTTCTGCTACATTAAAGAGCCCTTCTACATCTGCCATTTCCCCCCAAAGGCACTCATAAACAGGTCTCAAGTTGCTTTTCATCCCTCGTTCATAAAATAAATATATCATGCTCTGGAAGCATCCACACACAATAGTGGTTTTCAGTCCCTGAGTAATTCGTGTGCTGTATTTCTGCAACTTTTTATTTTTTCCTGGACATTCTTTCTAAATTTGGGTTACCAGAGCCAGATAGGTTATTTCAACATCAAGTGGTGCAACATGCAGAAATTAAAAATTTCATCCCTACTCTATTCCTCTGAACGACACAGTCAGGGTTAGTGTCAACGCCTCCAAAAATAACGTACAAAAGCCACAAAACACCACATTAGCAGAATCATTTGGAGTAGCTCCTTTAGGATGCTGAAATCCCACTGGGATGCATTGCACTCCAGGTTCCTGTATGTGTGGTCTGCTTGCCTGTTCTTCTACTGGAAAGCTTCCTTACAACCACACTGAGAGCATTTCTGTATAACTCCTAGTCCCCTCCAACATTTTCCAATGTCATCAGCAGTTTTGATATTTACTTCCAAGTCATAATTGAAGATATTCAATAGCATTCAGACCCCCTCTAAAAAAACCACTCTCCTACAGAGAGTCTCCTTTGACAGCTTCTTTGTTGACATGTCAGCCCATTCTTAATCCATTTTATGTGCCTTATATTGATAGGGTAGAATGCTAATTTTTTAATCAGAATCTGTTGTGCTGTCAAACATACAAAAGTCAGAATATATTCCATCTTTGCAATTACTTTTATCAGCCAAAACCTACAATCACATCAAAGAATGAAATCCAGTTTGACAGCCCTTCCTCCCTTAAAAAACATGTTGATTGGCATTAATTGTTTACCTCATCTTTAATGTCTTTATACCCATATCAATATGTCCATTATTTTGCCAAAGTAATGTCAAACTAGCCAACCATGGGCTGGGCCATCCTTCTTGTCTTTTATCAGTACATGAGAATGTCACATTTCCCATCCCATCTGGGATTCTGCTGGTGTGCTTAAATATTCCTAAGGGTTCACGTCAATGGATCAGAGCTCTCTACCCTATTCTCAGCCCCAGCTACCTGGGGCTACCACATCTTTAACAAATGGTAGCAAAGCAGACTGTTACAGAGTTAGACCAGAAACCCTTTTATCCTTCTCCTGGCATGTAGGTATGTGAAAGAGAAGAATTTTAGAGATTACCTCTCTTTGTGCAGCATAACTAGAAGTTTTCCCATCTCCAAAAGCCTAAGTTCAATGATAAGATAAACAGACCCAAAGTAGCTGTCCTGCCCTTCTCACCCAGGCAGAGCTGCCCATTTAGTGTGGAAGCAGAGGTCAATGCCTGTTTGGTTCTATGTGATACATTATTTAAAGGTCAATAGGAAGCATGTGAGAAGGTAAAATACCCTTCCAGTCACCATCCTCCTCTGAAGAGACACAGCTGCTTTCAGTGGTGCACATGTGAGTTCAAGCCCTGTGGCTTTGAAGGAGGCAGCAGAGAAGAGTCAGTGCCACCTGAGGATACCTGGGGCCTATTGGAGAAGAGAGGTCGTTTGGAAATCAGAAGAAACCTTAATCAAACAGACCTGATGCTGCAGCAGCAATAACAGTGGAAGGTGATGTGCTGATCTGGGCAACAGCACAGGTGCCGTTTCAGGCCATGGTGACCCCATAGAAGATGAGGAAGGGTTCCTGCTCAGGATCCTGAGCCTCAGCCCAGCAGACACGAGCTGCTGCTTTACCCTGCAACCATCTCCCCTAGTCAGGGTAACAAAATGCATCCTGCAGACAATTATTCCCACATGAAGCAGTGTGCCAAAGCCCAGGCAGTGAGGGGGCTGTCTGGAGGTGTTGCTGACTTTCCAGTGGCTATAAGAGACAACAAGAGCAAAAGGGAATTTTCTCAGTAGAGACTTCAAGTACTGCCCCAGTGCCTAAGGATGCTGTGCTGACTGCTTCACTGCAGCTGCTGCAAAAAAGGGCAGTGGTGGATTGATGGCTGTACTCAATGATCTTAAAGGTCTTTTCCAACCAAAACAATTCTGTGATTCCAAGGGTTTGCAGACCTGATGCAGGATGAATAGGGCATTTATGACCTCCAGCTCTCCTAGGCCATCAAGGGCTCTTCCTACAAGCATAGGAGTCTGGTGCATCCAGATACTCAGCTAAGGATTCCCAAGCTTAGAAGAATGAATCTGTGAGCTGAATCCCACTTAAAGGCCTATATTCACTTTTCTCAACCTGGGCCATGTTGGATACTCCAGGGCAACTCAAATGGCATTGATTCCTGCATTTATTAAGGAAAAATTGAGCTCTAGGGGTCTAATTTGTAGACAGCTGAAGGTGAAATTCAGTGAATCCTATTGTTAACAAATGAGCCCCAGGTGATGTCCCATAGGCCCTAAGTGGGAATTTTACCATACCAATAAAAACACCAGCTGCACCGGAACTGCTTTTTAGGGGATAGGTGTACGCAGACTATCCCTCTGACAGGAAAGCCAGACCCCCGAGGACTTGTACTTACGTGATCTATAGAGCACCTCTGGCATTAGCTTCATCCTATTCAGCTTTTGGCCTTGAGGATCCCTAGGAAATGATCGCTTGCATTTCTTGTGGATGTGGCAAAAGAATCACATAATTAGTAATATTTGAGTCTCTGGTCCTGGTGTAATCATGCCACACACTTTACCATCCCATATCCCCAAACCTGTTCAAAAGAATAATAAAACAAAAAGCAGGAAACTTCACGGACTCATTGGGCAATTTGTTGCTCTACATGACTGTCCTCATGGTGAACATATTTTTTCTGATACCTCTCCTGCTGCAATTCATGCCCTTTCCTCTCACACCTGCCAGATGCCATTGCAAAAAGCCCTGCTAAAGCTTCCTGAGAAGATCCCCAAAGACAGCAGGGCAGTATGCCACTCTCAGGTGCCCCCAAGCTGTCCCTGCTCCAGGCTGAACAAGCCCAGCTCCCTCAGCCTCTGCTGGCAGGTGACAGCTTGAGCCTGCCCAGCCATGCTGGCATCCCTCCCCTGACTCCCTCCAGTTTGTCCATTACTTGGATGTGCTGGAGGCACCAGAAAGTGGATGCAGTATCTAGATGTGGTATAGCACATGCCTTAGTTGCTGGGTTTCTTGGGAATAGGAGGGTGATAATAACTTCCCACGCTGTCCTGGCTCTGCTGCTCTCCATGCAGCCCAGGATTTTGCCTTGGTTTGCTGCCAGGGCTCACTGCTGGCTTGTGGGGACCTTCCATCAGAACACCCACCCATCCCACGTCCCTTCCAGCAGAGTTCCTCTCCAGCCTGCCCATTCACAGCCCTTACCACTGCAAACCCCTCCTGGGTGTGGGTGTCTGCATTTATCCTTCTTGAAGTTCACACGTTTCCTCTCCTCCAGCCTGCTGAACTTGCTCTGAATGACAGCCCCATCCTTGATCATCCCTCATAAATTTTGTGTCATCTGCAAACTTCTCAGGATGGGACATGTAGTGGTGTGAAATATGAATGTTGCACTTGCCTTTGGTTGCACTTGTACATGTGGGTGAATCTAAGGGAAGTCAAGGCTGGGGAGACAGGCAGCACATTATGATACCACTCCCCTCTCCCTTTACTTTAAAATGAAAATAAAATTTAAAACAAGGAAATTCTAGAAGGTGCCAATAAAGGAAACAGGTTGTTCTCTAGGAGGCACATAAAACTAGTGACACAGCCCATTCTGAGTACCCCTGGCATCAGAACTGGGGTATCTGCTCATCACCCAGCTGTGAAGCACACTCAGGCAATGCTTCACTGGTCCAAACTCCTACCAGTTCTTGTGGATGTCCACAATAGTGACAGAGCTGCAGCACGGCCAGGATGGCCAAATCCTTGCAAGTGATAGGAATTCACCCACTCACTCCATTCCTTTGCCAACCAGTGCCAGTCAGCTTCAGGGAGCCAAAAATATTCCTCCTTTCTGCAGGCATGAACACAACTTGTGGCATAAGGTTTTGGGCCTCCTGCTCTCCTGTCCTGACCCCAGCTTTTTTTGCAATTCACCTTTCTCCCACACACCCTCAGCAAACCTGGGTTTCTAGGAAACGTGAGTGGGGAAAGAGGAAATAGTAACAGCACCACTCAGCCAGGGACTGAGACCATGCTGGCTAGAAAGGTGCAGACCTTGACCAGAGTGTGTGCAGGGAGACAGAGGGGTCATGGAGGAATCTTTCTCCTCCCCTTCCCCCATCCCAGGTTCCTGTCCCAAACAATGGTCATACAAGCCTAGAAGATTAGGTGGCATAGGGAGATGTACTGTCAATTTTTTTATTTTTTTTTGCAAACACCATCTGCCAAGCCAGTGGATCCCATGGTCATCTTCATGGGCCTTACACAGTTAATATATCACAAATTCCCATGTGAGATATCCCTCTTGTTTATCCCCTTCCAAGCATCTTCTGCATGACTGGGAATGCTTGCTTACTAGACAGCTTTCCTTTATGCCAAAATACACTTTCCAATAAAAAGAAAACCCTAGCACAGTCCCATCCCAGCCCATGTATCTCCCTTTTAGTGTTCCTGCTTCCTGTAAAAGAGTTACAGCTGCAGCCAAATTCTGCACCAGCAGTGGGGCTGGGAGTGGGCTGGGCAGTGTAAGTGCTACCAGGACTACTGAAATTGTACCCATGATTGTGCCACAGCCTGACTCTCCAACATCTCAGCAAAATGGCTTGTCACTGGGTCAGAAGGTAATTCCTTTGCCATAAATCACCTCCTGAGGGAACAGATGCCAGCCATAAATTCACTCCTGGTGGAACAGAGCTCCTGCATGAGAGGTCATGTTCCCAGGTGTGAATAAATAAAAAGTTCACAACTCACAGAAACATCACCAACTGGCTGGATTGTGGCTTTGCATGAAGGGCAAACAGGATTCATAGGAGGGTTCAGAATGCCCCCTTCTCCTCCAGACTCATTTTCTTCAGCTCCTTTAGCCTTACTGTGTTCTGTTAACAGTTGGCCACCTCCCTGCTTGCTGACTGCTCTTAATTTCTTTGTCAAAGTACAGAAATATTCCTACCTACAGCCCCAGGCCTGTGGAGTTCAGCCTGGGGGATTGGTGCCAAAATGCCTACTGAGTCATTAGAGCTTTTTTTTTGTCTCAGTTACCTGAAGTTCTTGGTAGTTTGAGCATCCCTGTACACTGGGAATAGTGGAGAGGTGTCATCACATGCAGGGCAGACCTTAGCCTGACCAATTATACACTGGACAAAACTGCTCATTCTCTGCTGAAGGGGGGTGAGGAAGGGATCCTGGTGCAGAGACCTGGCTTTAGCATCCTGACTGGGATGGACACAGTGCTATGGGACATTTCTTCTGCAGATAAGGAGCCCTTGTGCCCTAGGAATGCACTTCAGGGCTTGCCTAGAAAGTTGTGATCTTCAGCTTTCAAGGTATAAGAAAATTTAATAAATAAATAAATAACACCAAAACACAGCTCTTCAAACTGGATTTTTACAGCAAAATCCACTCATATCCTTGGGAAAGGAAGTTTGTGAGGAGCATTACTATCAGTGTGCTGGAAGTTCTCCTGAGCTCTGCTTCTGCATACATGCAGGACTGCCTTCACCTGGGCAGCTTTCACCTGCTGAAGGCTTTTTGGGCACCCAGAGGGCTGCAGGGGTTCTGTTCATGGTGCACTCACCACTACCCTCATTCCATAGCCCAGTCATGCCTGGGGAACTGCCTGTGCACTGCTGCTGTTTCAGACTGACAGGCATCAAAGGCACCTTCTTCTGACAGAGCACTTCAAGACCCCAGGAGGAACTGTGTTATGCCTTCCCAAATTAACATGCAAAAGTAAGCAGCATGAATCAGCCACGGGGCACTGCAGCTCTCCTGCATCCCTTTTACTCTTACCAGCAGCTTGGATTTTATGCTTGGAGCATTGCTCTTTCTCCATTCCTTGCCTCTCCACTGGTCCTCTCTCATCTAGTTCCCATTCCTTTTCTTCCTATGAGGAATTCTTGGTCTCTGCTCTGTATTCAACAAGTGTTTGAAATGAATGAAGGAGGTGATTAATTATTTAGAATTGTACAAGGGAATCTAACTAGGTGCAGTGGGAAGGAATTAAGCAAGTGAGACATAAAGGCTGAAGATCAGGAAAATATTTCCTTAAAGTGAAATGTAATAGAGGGCAAGCCTGCCTCTGAGGCAGCACGGGAAGTTTCTCCTCTCATGGGATTTAAGATTGCAAAGAGCAGAAAATGGTCTTTAAGAGGAATCCTTCTGGGACAAGGCTAGCCAGCCCAAAAGACTACATTTGTCTATCCCTTCTAGGCACAATGGTGGGACACAGTGTGTGAGAAAGAACTGAAACGAGAACACAAAGAGATTTATTCATGCTGCAAACTTAAAATGCAGTGGGCAACTTCCCTTCAGCGCAAACAACTCCTTTTATAACCTGTTTGAAGAGGTTTTTTATATCTCCTTATTACTCAAGTAATTAATTTTCAACAATGAATGTGAGAGGACCCTCACATTAACCCCTGCATTAACACAGCAGGTAAATTTGGGAAAGAAAAGAAAGAGCACTAGCCCTTAAAATGAGATTTATTTGTGAAGACTACATCTAAGTTTCTAATGGCGCTCTGAGCAAAATCAAGGTTTTCTGCTTTCATTTGCTGGGCTGTCTTCTTTCATTACAGAGTGTCCTAGCACAAACTGATCTGCCACACTCCTGAATCCTTTTATCTCTCATTAACTCTCCTTTTTTTTTTTCATTGATCACTTCCTTCTCATGCAAAGACTTGATATGTTTAACCTTCATAATCTTTCTACTTTGCAGTTGTGGGTCTGTAATTAAAGGCTGTTTGAGGGTTCAGCCAGCAATAAATCAGGTAGTGCTAATTGAACAAAAAATTGTACAAAAACCTTCTCAATGAAGTGATCATTTTGCCCTTTCTGGAAAATTTTACAGCTCAGGAATACCATGCAAACTTATTTATGTGTGTCAGGATTATTTTCATGCAATCATAGAATCATTAAGGTGGGAAAAGACCTCCAAGATCATCAAGTCCAATCTTCAACTGAATACCACCATGCCTACTAAAACATACTATGAAGGGACATAACTACCCAGTTTTTTAACCCTTCCAGGGATGGTGACCCCACCACTTCCCTGGAAAACCTATTCCAGTGTTTAACCACTCTTTCAGTGAAGAAATTTTTCCTAATATCCACCCTTGGGCCACTGTGGCTGCAGATGAAGTGTTCCCTACAGCAGGTTAGGCTGCAGACTGTAGGCAACCCAAGGGAAGTGTGAGTGACCAAATGTTAGTCTAATAATGGGTGAACCCATCATTAAAGGACAATTCTGTCACATACAACAGTGTGACATTTTACCACTACAAACATCCATTGCTGCCTGTCTGAGGGACTAATCAGAAAGGCAGAGCACAAGATCATCTCAATGGCAAAGACAACATCACAATCCAGCAGTGGAGCACACGTGGGCTGGGGATTTGGTTTCTACATGCATGGGTCTCATGACTTCACAGTGACTGAGGCTGCCCCAACACTGGAGCAACCCTCAGACTTTTGGCCAAGTATAGGCAGGTGTATGGCAATACCTGGTGATAGAGACTCACAGATCTTGAAGCTTTTGGGGTGTTTGATGCCTGTGTCAGTTGATGGGAAATACCTGCTGGCACTGAACCTCCACTCTGCACTGGCATGCAGAGCAGAACTGGCTAATAATTAATGCTTTGCTTCTTGCTGGTAACACCAAAACTACTTCACTTTATTGTCCCTCAATTATCACTCTGCATGCCCTTTTTTCTCTAATCTACTGCTCTTGAGGTGAGGACTGGCTGGTATCCCCAGGCATAGAATGTGTCTTCAAAACTCCAGTGCTCCACAGAGCTGACAGCAACTTCACATTTCCACAACCATAGATTGAGGAATCAAGGAAAACATTTTTACCTCAATTTTACAGTGCAGATTCATGATGCTTCAGAGCTGGAAAACCCCCAAAGAGAGTGGGGGGGATGCAGAAGTGACACAGGAGAAGGTTTCTCAGCACTTTTGCTTTGTCTCAGAGGGTAATGGCTGCATATTGATGCCAAAAAAGATTGTGCATGTTCTTAATTTGGCACAACACCTCCTGCCTTGCTCTTTGTCTGATCTCCTGCATATATCAGTTGACTCATCTTACAGATCCTCAGCTGGAATTTCTCAGTGTCCCAGGAAGCCAAAGCTTCTGTGTGTCTCAGTGGTTTCAGAATCCTTCCCTCTCATTTAATTAGTTCTTGTAGTGGTTTCAGAATCCTTTCCTCTCATTTAATTGATTCTTGTAGCAGCTAATGGCCACCATGTGTGCTCTATTTTTCCACATGGGTTATGAAAGTCTGATTTGGAGATGATTTCAGAAGGTATCCTGTAGAGGCAGAGGGCTTCGCCTCACCTACCCTCAAAATTTTATTTATGCATCTGGTGATCATTCACTTCCAGGCCAAATGTTGCAGCAAAGTGACAGGATCCAGTGGAGATAACCAAGCCAAAGCCCGTCCTGCACACTGCCAGTTTTAGAGAAGCAGTTTGAGACTGCCAGGACACATCACCCAGGTTAACTTCACAAGCTGCCATCACTAACAAGCTCCTCTTTGGCCACTGCACTGTGCAGCACAAGCTGTTCAATACACAGGGGCTTTGTGGCCAACCTGAGCTTGAACAAACAGCTGCAATCTTCAGCAGCTCCTCGTATACCTCAGTGTCCCACGGATGTCTCAATGCCATTTTCCTTCACAGAATATCGAGAGATAATAGTTGGAGAAATTTGGTATCCCTGAAAAAACTTATTATTCTTGGCTGGCGAGTAAATTTTTGGAGAAATTGTTATGTGCCTAGAATTAAAGAGAAGCTTTGGCAGGATCTTGGAAAGCAGAGATTTTGTCCATGTAACATTTCAGTGAATAAAGTTGTGCCAGGGGAAAGAACATAGGGAAGGTTAATAGTAAAAAGCAGCAGCTTTCAATTGAATATAGAAAAAGTAGAAAAAGAAGATTCTGTGAAAATATTTGATGTCTTCTTATGGTGAAAAACAACGGGGTCTTTCCCATTTTTCTTTTTTTGCATTTCTTAATAAGCATATTATATTTTTTTAGTGTTTTTCTCTATAGGGTGTTAGTGTTACTAAGTGATGCTGGTTGCTGAGCCTCCATTTTCAAGACCCTGCCATGAATGCTTTGCAGCAAAGATGTGCCAAGGCTTGCATTTTACTCTGTGGTGCTCAAAGACTTAAAGTTCTCATTATCACTATGGCAACTATTAATTATTCATTTGTTGTACCATAATAAACACATGCCCTCCACTAGAAAGCATGTTACAAATCACTGGAGTACCCTCTGAGCTGCTCTGTGTAGCTGTAGGTCACCCAAAAGAAGGCACAAGTACAGCTCTGAGTATGTCAAAATGTTGCATCAAACCTTGTGGTTTGGGTCATGAGAAGAACAAAGTAATCAAGTAGTCAGTGTGGGCTTTGTGTGATTTCTCAGAAGAGTAAATGCTCATGATGTAAAGCATTTGCTCTAAAATGTGGAAGCTCAAAGGTTTGATAGTCACACATCTCTGCCATGCCCTGTGACTCAGCACACCACCTCCAAAGAGCTGAATCTTCATGCAAGAACAAAATTTGAAGTCTTGGAGACAATATAGGCACATTTGCAAGGACCTCCATTCTCCAAAGTAAGGTAAATGAGATTTTTCTTGGGCACAGAGTGCCCAAGAATTTGAGCAGCCACATTAATGAAAATTAAAAGTAGCTCTCTTGGCCACACTACTACACCAGTGCCCACAGCAAAGCTCACCCATTTCCCTTGCCAAGTCAGCTGACTGATCCATATCCTGACTGCCTGAGCCAGTGTGAACATTGGTCAGCAACTTGACTTAGGTTTCCTATGGGATGCTTCATGGCTCTCAAACATTAGTGGGGCAAAGGCCCCCATTCCTGTTTCAGACTGTTCCTGTTCTCTCTTTACAACATGATGCTGAGGGTAAGGGCAGAGCCCCAGGCCAAGGGGTGAAAAGAAGCCTTAGGGTGCAAAGCCTGGTTAGAAATATGTGGGAGAACTGTCCAATACTATTTCCAGAATCTACAGTGAGTCACCATGGCAGCTATGCCCAAAAGCCAAGTGACCCTGCAGAGTTACCCTGGCAGCAACCCCTGCAGCCAACGAGTGTGGTCATAGGGACCATCACCAAAATAGACCAAGAAGTGTCACTGGCAGCTGGAGATTCCCAACTGCCTGGAAAGCCTTAGCCAGGTTTTCCTAACAAGCCACAGTAAAGAGTAAAAGCCCACACACAGCATCACTTAGTTCTTGGATTCTTTTGAAACCATTAATGATTTTTTCCCAGATCAGTGTGAACTTTCTACAGTGAGAACAGGCCTAAGGCCATCATTTATACAGGTCAGTGGCACTGAGAACTGGCACCAGTTTTAAAAGTCTCTGCAGTATCAGTAATGATGGTATCCCAGAGCATCTCCTTTGCTCTAGAAGTGGGTCAGGGGAATTGATTACTGACTTTTATTTGGTACTTGTGAGGTCATATCTGCAGCCCTGAGGCCAGTTTTGGGCCACCAAGAGAGTGGACAGGCGATTGGAGTGAGTCCAGATTGGTTACTGTCCAAGATGCTGAAGGAGCCGGAGCACATGGTGGGCATGGTGATGCTGAGACAGAATTTGTTCATCCTGGAGGAGTGACAGCTTCAGGGGGAGGATAGGATCTTACAGCTGTCATCAACAACCCAAAGTGGATAGATACAGATTTCCTCAGGAGCCTACAACAAAAGGACAAAAGTCTTCATGGACAAGACTAGCACGAGATTTTGCAGGAAAGGCACTTCCAATTAGATACAGGAAGGAAAAGTTCACCATGAAAGGAGTTAAGCTCTGCAATGGGGGTCGTGAGAGGAGGCGAGATCCCTAACCTTGGAGACATTCAAAATTCAACTAGGCATGGCCCTGAAGCAACCTGAGCTAACAGGGAAGTCAGCCCAGCCTTGAGCAGCATGTTGAACTAGGACCTCACAAGGTCCTTTCCAGTCAGAATTGCACTGTGGTGCTGTGATCTTTTATTTAGGTGATTCCTACCTCGCTAATCCCCAGCAGCACATCACTGCAAACAGCAGCACATCACTGCAGAATACATGCTACTTAATCCACCATTCTTTGATCTTTAGGACTGGAGTCAGTGAGGGGATCACCAGATGAATCCAGCTCTGGAGAGATCTTGTCTCCAGAGATTTATGACAGCTAACTACATTCCTCTCTCAGACTACATGGCATTTTATTTTCTTTTATCCTGTGCATACCACCGCCCCAGCCCCCCCAAATCCCTGTGCCCTGTGTAGGAATTCTCCTCTGTGTTGTACAGAATCTGAAATAAAGAATTCAAAAGTGTGTTAGTGCCACCAGGAAAGGCTTTAGAATTAGCTAGTTTAGCTAGTTGCTGTACATTTTATATTCAGATTAATCAGGGAAATAATCACATACAATGTCATAAATAGATGGATCCCGTGTTCCTTAAAGAGGCTAAACTTGCAAAAAAAAAAAATAAAAGGGTGGTTTGCATCTGAGAACAGCAAGCTTAGCGAGTGGAGAAGGAAAATCTTCTCATGATATTTCTGTTCAAGTCCAGCCTCAGCATAAGGTGATCACGTTATATATTTAAAAATCAAAAACTTCCATTTTTCTGAAGGAAGCTTTATCACAAGGATTATCTACAAAGGCTTCACAGAAAGATGTCACAGCAAGGAATGATGTGCCAGCCTGGATAGCAGCAGCAGTAAAGGGGCTCCGAGGTGCCCAGCACAGCCGAGATCCTCAGATAACAGCCTCTTTATTCCATAAATGTCTTTCCACAACGCTCGTAGCTGAACTACCAGAGCACTTTAAAGTCATGCACCAGGCAATATGACTAACATCTGCCATGTTTTTCCTTTCATCCTGTCCCCGGGGGCAGAATCTTGTGAGTCGCGAGGAGGGGAAGTTAATTAATGCACACATTGGTACGCACGCATGTGACCCACACACACGTACATGCTGACAAAATCTTCTTCCTTTCATTTGCTTTTTGTCAAGTAAGGCAAAGAGCTAGAAGACGTACTTTCCACTAGAAGATGTACTTTTTCCACCACCATCAGGGTGGAGGTTTGCCACACATTTAAAAGCAGAGATGCAATTCTTTGAAGTTCTGAAATCCCAAGGTAGCGCACTCAGAATTGCATCCTACAAGTGAAAGACAAACATTGTCTTTAAAAATGTAATCATCCCTTCTCCAGAAGCTTCAGCCCAGAACAACCTCTCTGTTCTCAAAACAAAAAAACAAACAAATTTTGGCTGCAAAAAACAATGTGAGACGTGGCAAGGCAGGAGATGGAACAGTGTTCTATTCCAAAGCAAACACTCAATGCTTTTATTACAGTGAAAAATAATAATGGGATACAGAGTGTACATGATGTAAACACCTTTAATACAATTCTAATTTTATTGTTGCTTCAAGATCACAGATTGTTATGGCAACTAAAGAGGGAAGGGGGGGGAACCTGATGGCAGCATTAATTTGATATCAGATTCATTTGTTCCACATTTGTGCTTCAGTGCATGCATAATAAACAATCCTGGTTAAAGAAAAAATCATATTGTAGCTATAATAATGGAATAATGTAGTATCCACTTAACCCCCAAGTCTGGTTAAAAAATAAAAAAAAATTAAATCCATTATGAGTATATTACTGTTCCAGCTGCAATCCAACACATATTATAATCAATAACACTTGTAGAGCAGGAAGGCAAATTTTCAGAAACACGGTCTATTAAAGCCCTGAAAACTGGTAAACTGACAATTACAATAGTGGCCCAATGTCACAGCTGTAAACTCCAGGCAGGAGACTCAGCAGCAGGAGAAGACCCCACCCCACTCCCTCAAATGGGATGTGGGCACTGCAGCCCCTGGGAGGGATTCTGCAATGCTGGCAGCTCCTGGGTGCAGCCCTGCCTGGATGGGGAGGGGAATCCCTCATGCTTTGTGAGCCTGAGCCATGGTGGTTGAGCTGGGATTTGGTTTCTGACTTAAACTGAGTGTGAGAAAACTCACTGCAGATGAGCAGCTCCCTGCATTGGCCATGAAAGCCAGGAGCTTGAGCACCCAGACCTCCATCAGGCCTTGAAGCAACTTGGTCTAGTGAAAGGTGTCCCTGCCTGTGGCAGGAGGGTTAGAACTCAGTGATCTTTAAGTCCCTTCCAACCCAAAACATTCTGTGATTCTACAAACCTTCCTGAGAGCAAAAACTAACTGCAAAACCCTAAAATTTTCCACTAACCAGAGTGCCCATTCTACCCAGAAGATCAATAAGTGTAAAGTGGAAAAAAGATTGAAGCTACTTAAATGAGGATTCTTAAGGGAACCATATCCATCTCTGATAAAGTGAGAAAAAAAATTGGTTGCATCAGAGAAATGGAAGATACAAGCTATTGCCCTCCAAGGAATGTGATGTCTGCAGTTTACCAAACATAATTCTGTAGGCTTTGGGGCATGAAGTGTGGCTTCACTTTGAAAGGGACCCATTATTAATAGTGTCATGGGTTTCTGGGATTACTGTGTCTCAGAGGTTTATTGTATGTTCATTTGCTCTGTTTACTAGCAAAATGTTTCTCCTCCAGATTCTCATCTTCCAGGGCTGTAAATGGAGCTTAGGATCTGAAAGTCAAGATGAGCTCTTCCAGGGTCATCCATCAAGAGTAATAAAGTGTCTCCTGGAGGTTACACATGGGTAAGCAAGAGCAGAGCCTGACAGCAGTGGGATTACACCGTGTGTACTACAATTAGAAATTAATGATCACTCCTTTCAGATAATGCAGAAAAGAGAAAAGGCTCCAGTTCCTGAGTTCTGTTGTTAGTACATCAGGACTGAGCAGGAAAAATTGCATGTGCTTCCCCAGAAAACACAGCTCCCAACACAGACAAAGCATCCAGGCTCAGCGAGGTGGGAACTTGCCTTTTCTGTGTCCCCAATTTTCAGAGCAGAGGCAGATTTTCCTCGCACTTCTTTCTCTGAGGAGGTGAAAGTAAGGCACGATGTGGCCTGAGGGTCAGAAAGATGAACACCCTGTTAATGCAGAGTGAATTAAAACATGAAAAATGGCTTGACACAATTGGCTAATAAATGGCAAAATGAGAAATTTGTTCTGTTCCCAGAATAGAGCCTCATTCAAATGTGAGCCAGCAGTGCAGCTTTCAGAAGCATTGTCTTGTGCCTGGGAGCCAGGTAAAACTGTTTTAGTCCAGCTGTTCAAAATTTATTTGTATTATTCTTTCAGTGACAAAAAAAGCAACCGGTCACTTTACAAAGGACTACCAGAGTCAGCAATATTTGCATTTCCAAATCATAAATGACCAAACCCAGTTCAACAGAAGTAGTGTCAGACAGCTACCAGCCTCTAGTTCAGCGTGATTTAATTGTTCTTGCCATCACTGCTTCATCTTTTTTTAAGTTATTTTCTGGGTATTCATATACGACAAAGAAAACCAATATGTCATAAACTAACCACATGTTGTGTTCACCCTCAATGGCACTTGGTGCATAAGATGCAGCAGTAAATTCTTAATTAGCCAGAGCCCCAGACAGATCTTTTTATCCCCTCTACCAGCTTGTCATCAGTCACTCCAAAGCAAGGAGACAAAGACTTTCAAAGTTTTTTGGTGATCAGGGTTGACTCACCTGCAGCCTTTGAAAAAGCCTCAGTCTTTGCAGGACAGGCCACCTCCACCAAGCTGATGGCACAAAACCTGTGCTCAGGCTTACACCCTGCCACAAACATGAACTTCTAAGTTCTTTTGACCTGCCAGCATAATCTTTAATAACTCACATGTCATGCAGAGTTGTAGGAATTCATTTGCATGGTTGAACCAGCCATGACAGGAAGTGGAAACCTGACAAAACTTCAAGCAGGAAACAGGGTGGAAACAATAGGCTTCCTACAGAGGAGACCAAATTAGATAAGACAATGATCCTTTTGAGGATTGAAGGCTAGGGGTTGCCTTTATTTTTCATAAATAAACATGAAATCGGTATGCTTATCCAGGTACTTGGATAATGTTTTCCTTTTTTATTTTTTTTTTTATTTTTTTTGCTCACAGACCATCATCTAGCGCTAGCAAGGACAGGTTATTTGTGCAGGAATTGAAATATTTGTCCTTCATAGTTCATTTCTCATTTGACATTCTTTATTCCTGATTGTTCTGCTTTAAAAGATAGAAGCATCCAGCCATGGAGAAGCAATAATCCCCAGCAAGAGAGGAAGCTGATGACACAGCACAAATGGTGCACTTTGTGCTTGGTGCTGGCACTCAGCAGCACCACGGGAGCTGAATCCAAGGGGGGGTTTTTGCACAAGCCCATTTAGCAGATTCTTCTGAATAACAAACATGTTTAAACGAGGCTCAGCCCATAAGCAAGAGGCAATAAAAATTAAAAAACACACAAACAAACAAAAACCCCAAAACAAACTCCACAAACATCGCCCAACTTCTCCCATTGGGATTTTGCAAATACTGACAACTGGGTCATGAATATTGACCAGGCTCTTGAATGGAGAGCCTCCAGATATTATCCTCAGTTTTCTTCTGGAAAAAGACCCCTCAGATCAGGAGCTCCTGATTTCTTAGGAAGAATCTGAAAATGACTTCTGTAGTAAAAACGTCAGTGTACTGATCAAGTAGATAAATAACAGGCATGGCATGGGGCTTGCAGCATAAAGGGTCTCGTTATGGGTGTTATAAAGGTACAGTTTCTGTAGTGCTGTTTCCCATTCTCCTATTGCTGATCTCTTTTCCTTACCATCTGTTGCTGTTCTGGAACTAGAAACTACATCCTGAAGGAGAAGACCAAGAAAGGAGTTTTAGGCAATTTAGGCAAACTCCGATTTCAACTCCCATCTCTTCTTTTCAATATGGAAGTGAAACTTCCAAAAGGTGTTTTCCAGACAAGAACTGAGCATCAGGAGGGATCTTCTAAGCCCCATCACCATGGTGTTTCAGAGTATTGCTGCCCAGAGCTGAAGGGTGAATTCAGATGTGAATTTTGGATTTGGATTTGATAACTTTTGACCAGAATGCTACTTTTAATGTCTTTTTGATGGCATATTTTGGATGGCATGGGCTTGAGCTAAGAGAGCAATCAAGCAAATGCAGTGAGCCCTCAGAGGCCCTGAATTTGCTCTTCTTTTCCATCCATAAAGTCCCAGTTACCAGTAGTATAAAATAATTACAAGTTTCAATTCTGAAGCTGATTTTTACAGTGATTTTGAGTTTTTCTTGTTGAAGTTTGTAAAGTTTAGATCATTTTGCTCTTTCAAGTGCTTTCCTGCTTATGATCTCTCAGCAACTTACAGTGATTAATGGAAGGAAGCTCCAGCACACTCTCATATGACAGAGGAGACACAGGATTACAGCAATTTCTTCTTCAAGAAATGAAAACTGCACTCTCTAAGCCACTAGAACAAAGTAACTGGTGATGAACATTGACTTTAATGGCTACTGGGGATGTCTCACTCCACTACTATAATCCAGCCACTTGTCAGATGAGAACACATCTGCCACCCAGCCATCTGCAGCCACAGAGAAAGGCAGCTTGGAGATGGCTGTGTCTGGGTCACAATGCAACAGAAATGGGAACTGACATTCAACAGAAGCAGCTTCCCTAGCCTGAAAACTACTTTTACATGAAATTTTAAAATAAAATAAAAAATAGTCATTTTAAAAGGATTGACCTTTTTCAGTTAGGAACAGTTTCAAAGCAAAATGTTTTTGCCAAGTTTGGATTAAATATTGGGAAATGTAATTTTTTTTAGACTCTATTCATTTCTGAAAATTCTCTTGGGCTTGCAGTATTTTCGGTGCAGTGGAAATGCTCCTTGTAACACAAACAGCCCAGAGATGAGCCCCAAGACACTCTGCAGATGGATTGGAAGAGATATCCCATGTACCAAAGAACCTGGAGCCAAAGAGATGAGTCAGGCAAAGAGTGGAAAGAGATGGCAAAGACCAATCAGCTAGTCCAGGTCTCACAAATCCCACTCCTCTGTGTCTTTTATGGAATCTCACCTTCTGATGTTGTTTTCCTTGCTTTCAGTTGCAAAGGCCTCTCAGCTGGTGCCTTGACTGGCCAGGCATGAAGGCTGGGCTTTAATTCCTGATGTTTCATTCTTTTGTATGATTATAATTGGCTCAGGCTTAGAATGAAAATAGAATCACAGAATGGTTGGGATTGGAAGGGACCTTCAAGATCACCCAGTTCCAATCCCTGCCGTGGGCAGAGACTCCTTCCACTAGACCAAGTTGCTCAAAACCTCATCCAACCTGGCCTTAAACACTTCCAGGGATGAGCAAATGATTTGTATTTAATGTGCTTGGCATTCATTCTTTTGCCTAAAAGGTAGCTCAGGTGAGTTTCCTGGCAAATACAGCCTGTTTTCTTTAGAGAAGTAAAAGCCATTATGCAAATCTGAGAGCTGGAGGACTTGTTTCTCCATCAGCCTTGCAGACGGAGTCATCTCCAGAGTCCATGGCACTGTGGGCTGCCCTGATCTCATCCCATTCATGCCCCAACAAAGCAAAGCCCCACAGCCATGGTTAATGTGGCACAGATTAAAGACATCCTTTGCTAGGCAGTTTTCAGCCAGCACAGCAGAGCTCCTGCTGCCTGAAAGCAGTTGGGCAAAAACATCTTTAGTGACCAAGGCAATACCCAACCACTCCATGCACTCATTGCCCAGGGAAAAGACCTCTTATCTTTGAAGAAGGGCATGGCAGGATCAGTTTAAATATGTTAAATTCCCTCTGAACATAACCAAACATCACAACTTGAGCCCTTCAGCCAGGATTTCCTGGATCTTTGAACATCCTGCTCTGGGCTCACAAGGAGGTGAGCCAACCCTGAGCCTTTATGTGTTGCACAAGGGAACCCTCTGGAGAAACAGCACATCACTCTTCAGTGATAAAAGCATCTCCTGCCCTTCCTCTAACTGTTAATAGATATGCAAAAATTACCTGCTCTGCATAACCAACAAGCAGTAGTTGTTTGGAGGACATGTTCTCTCAGTGAACACAAGACCTCGAGCTGCTGGTGGTGGCTGTGGGCTGCCCAGAGTGGCCTCCATCACTGGGAAGGGATGCTCTGCCCTTTCCAGGCTCTCTGCCATGTCACCCAGCAATGAAGCTCTCAGCTGTGGAGTACATGAGTGGGAGACATGCTGGGAGGCATCAATTTTTATCCTCTGATGAAGGCTCACGTACAAAATCTCCTGCAAAAGGGAACTAGTCAGAGGTGGAAGAGACTCCTCAACACAAGGCAAAAATAACATTCCCATCTCCCTCTCCAGCTGAGCCTGAGAAGTTGTGAAGGCATGCTGGGGCACTCAGCCTGGCACAGTAATCAGCCCCACAGTGGTGCAAGGGCCGTGGTGAGCAAGACAGAAGGAACAGGGTGCAGGGCTCCTTGTGAGCCCAAGGTGGTGGGTTCATGCCTGGACAAAATTCAAATGGTTGTTAGAAGTTTTTCATTATTTGCAGTAGACTTCCCTTCATTGTGACATTGCCCACTTCCTTTGTCCTGGAAGAGAGGTGGGCTCAGCCCTCAGCTCAGCGAGACTGGAAGAGCAGGTAAGAGTGGAGCTAAGTTAAAGTCTAATTATGGATTTAGCTGTCTAAAGAGTTTTTTTCAAGTTAGCCTTGAGGCACAAAGATTGGCTCTTAAGGATCTCAGAGGAGAGACCATTCCAACTGATGAGGCCAGGAGATGTTGGTTTGTTCTTGAAGCTGTATCAGAGAAAAAAGGAAAAGCCAAGATGAGCAGCTGGGATGGGTTCCAGCACAAACCAGCCTCCCATGCCTGTCAGGAACCAGAGTGACCTTCAGTGCCTGCCCACCCATCCTCAGCCACAGTGGATGTAAGGATTGGACATGATTAGCCCATAAAGACATAAAACGTGGTTGTCTGGTGAAAGCTGCATCAGGATTTGGCAATTCAGGGCTAACCAGGGCCGGTGAAACATCTCAGAAGAAAAGCAGCAGAGGCGGTAGGGGCTGAAAATAACGAATGTGATGACAAGCTGGAGGGTGGGAACTGATGGAGAAGGTGATCTGAAGAACAGACAACCAAACAGTCAATCGAAAGACAAGAATCCACTGGGTGAAATAGAGGCAGGAGCAATGGAGCAGTGGAGGCAGCAGGGCAGCCAGTGTGAGACAGCAGCTGACAGGCAGGGCAGGCAGGCAGAGTCCAACCGGTCAGAGGGAGGCAACTCCAGAGCATCAGTCTGTCATTCCCCTGGTATTTATTCCCCTCCACTTCCCCTTTGATTAAATAATTGCCTTTTCATCCAAAAAACCCTTTTGTCTCTGCTGCTGGCAGCCTCACCGTTTATTATCTAACCCAGCCCTCCCTAAAGTCATCCTTCCCATCACTATCCACTCACAGCCTCTCCAGCTCGCCCTGCATTCAAATGTTCATGCCCCATCTCATCCAAAGCCAGCCCAGTGCTCCTAAAACTCAGCATGCTCCCATATTTTCCACTGCTGTGCAACTGGGACACCAGTCATCACATCACCAACAAGCTGTGCAGATGTGCCCCTGAATGAGGCACACATTCCTGCAGCTCCCATGGGTTCAGGGAGTCTCAGGCTCTGGGAAAAAGCAACATGCATGACCCTCACAGCTCATCTTGGGTCCAGGGCAATGTGGGTACAGCACCAGAACTTCCTTATCCCCACCCGTTACAACAGAAAACTGCTGGCAAAAAGAAACAACAAAACCTAAAAGCAATTACCTGTGGTATTTGGGATAACGTATTCCCTGACAGCTGAAAAATGTCACAAGCAGCTCCCTGTACATCTGTGACAGAAGGGCTGGCAACTGCTCCAGGCCAAAGCCAACCTTCGCTGAACTCATGCTGGCCCCACAGAAATTAACCCCCTCTGGCCCCAAATTCCTGCCCACTCATCCTCACACCTTTCCCACCACATGACCATGAGCTTGGAGAAGGGAACAGTTTGCACTTTGAAAAGGGCAAAGAAATCACAGCTTTGAGTAGAATCCACGAAAGAGTTTGGAATCAGAAGAAGGAGAGAAAAAAAAAAGAAGAATAGCTCCCCCAAAATCTCACAAGTGTTTCATTTTTCCTTCTCTGAGATTTAATAATTTTCAGCTGTCATACAAAATTTGAAGACTCCAAGTAGAAGCAATGCCATCAGAATGGTAAAAAAGCACCCATGTGACCTCAAACTACTTTTGAGCAGAGACTGAACTAGTGAGGAAAGCTTGTCTGTTCTTAGTCAGGACAGTCAGGACAGTCCTAGAAAGAAAATCAGTTAGGATTGTTGTTTGCTTTGGCCCCATCAGTGAAAACAGAATCATTTTCAGTGTGATTCACAACCAGCTTGTAAGTTTTTTGGAAAACAAGAAGGAAAAGATATGCAAAAATTTTCCTTCTGCCACATCTGGCTCTTCAGGAGAGTAACCAAAGCAAAGGCAGGACAGAGAAAGAAAATTTGAAACAAATTGAATTTTTTAAAAAGTTTCCAAAATCCCTGCTGGGATTGTTCTTAATGAAAGACATCATGGTTCCTTTTCCAAAGTGTGTTCTTGAAAATTCTCTAAACCCAGATTTTCAATCACTGGAAACTATTTATTTTCCATGTATTATTTTCAAAATTCAAAAAGATGGAGAAGAAAACCACCCAGTTCAGCCCTTTCAAGAGGATTTTTTTTTTTGGCAGAACAGAACTCCATGTTTGGGACATTTGCCACAAGACTGTATTTGGATCATTTAGCTTGTAGCTCCTGGCAGCTCTGGGAGACACAAGGTGCTGCTCAGAACAAGATATTCCCATTTCTCTGTGAAGATGCAACACCATGAGCCCCTTCTGTTACTCTGCTCCAGCATCTGGAGAAGGAGAGAGGGAAAAACCTGATTTTGTATAATGATGGACAGGCTCAGCACAAAGGAGGAGCCAGGACATACATCAGGACCAGGGAAGAAATTATCTTTCAGCTGATGATTTTCATTGAATAAGGAATAATTTGAATCCTCAGCAACTGAAAAGCACAAATTTTTTACTCTAAAGAGGTAAAAAACTCAGCCTTTCTCATTTTTTTCAGTGAAATTTTGCTGGAAAGGAATATAGAAATTCCAGTAAAGGTGTCGAAAATGTTCTATGTGGCTTTTTTGTTTTTTCAATGGTGGGGGGAGGTGTTGAAAGGGAAGTTTAAAAAAATAAACTTACCACCTGTCTTTTCAGCTTGTGGGTGTCAAGCTTACAAAAAAAACTAACAGCAATGTCAAAATCATACCCAAATTTAGAGCAAACATCACATTTCATATGAACCAACCACATTATTATGCAACTTTAAAAAAATGACAGATGATATTGAAAGTAAATGATAATGAGTGTTCAGATGGAAGAGTTAGGAAATGCATAGGCAAGCATACAACTTAAGCTTGCAATCTGTATGTGTTGAATGAAGGCTGTAAACTATATATTTTAAGTTAAATGAGAATGAAATGTTCCCTAGAAGAGCTGAGCCCTACGAGTTAAATTAGCCATTCCCATGCTGAGTTCCTAAATAGATGTCAAATTTCATGTGTATGCACATATTATAGACAATTATAAAAAATTAACATTTAATTTCATTTAACATTTTATTTAGCTAAATAATATGAAATAATATAAATATATCAGTGTGTGTACATAAATATATGCATACACACATATCTATGGATTAATTTTTTTAACATATTTATGAGTGAACGTGCACACACACATCTCTATATGTGTTGGTGGAGACCTGCATCTTGTGCACATATGACTGATCCTATTTTGACACAATAGATTTGTGAAATAGAGTGGAAAGACCTATAAAAATGAACTCTGCTGCAAGGACAAATTAGCATGTTGTGAGAGCCCTGCAGAGGATATCAAACATCCAGACATTTCAGCCTACAATGTCCTGCAACAAAGAGATTGCTCCAGTTGCCTGCAGTCATATTTTTTAAAGATGAGAAACTAATTAGCAGCATTATCAGCATAACTTTATCAAAAATTCTGTATTTTTCCCAAGTTGGAGAATGAAGTGCACAGGGAAAACGTTGACTTTAACAACATAATAAGAGGGCCTCAGTGGGTTCCCAGTATAATAATAATATCAATAACAAAAGCAACAATAATAGATAAGATAGGTTTTATCTTTTTCCATAGTGGTTGGTGGCACATCCCAGGTACCTGTATCAGTCTTTCTTCCTCTGCCCAGAAATAGAAAGAAATTAATTCAATCCCACCCCAATTTACTGAAAATATTTGAAATCTACCTCAGGGTCTGTTATAGACTGATGCAAAGACAGAGAGGACCAATCTTGGTGGAGTCAAAAGAAGAGATGAGAAAAGGTTCCTGGAGCAAACAATTCTCAGAGCTGCATTTGGGGAGAACAAGCTGGGGAATGAACCCACACAAATTAACCTGCACTTGTGGGCACAGCACAGATGGTCCAGAGCAACCTGAAAATCAAACCACTGGAGCAGATGCATTTCAGGCTGAAAAAAAAATCCCAAAAACAAATCAACAAAAAAAACCAGGTGGCTTCTCCTGGTTTCAACTGGGATAGTTATTTTTCTTCCTCGTAGCTGGTACAGTGTCTGGGATTTAGGATGACAGTAATGTCGGTAAGACACTGACATTTCAGTTGTTGCTGAGTAGAGTTTATCTAAGTCAAAGACTTCTCAGTTTCCAGGCTCTGCCAGGGAGGAGGTGCACGGCCAGGACAGCTGACCCAGGCTGGATATTCCATAGCACAGGACATCACACTCAGTAAATAAACTGGGGGAGAGGTGGCCAGGGCTCTGATCACTGTGTGGGACAGGCTGGACACCAGCCAGTGAGTGGTGAGCAATTGTGTTTTGCATCACTTCTCTTTTTTACACTTTTATTCCTCTCCCTCTCTCCTTTCCATTACTATTGTTATCATTGTTATTATAAACATTATTATTATATTTTACTTTGTTTCAATTATCAAACTCTTCCTATTGCAATCAGTGAGTTTTACTTTTTTTCCAGTTTTCCTCCCCATTGGGGCAGGGAGTGGGAGTGAATGAGCAGCTATGAGGTACTTAGCTGCCAGCTGGGGTTAAACCATGACATTCTCACTTTTTCACTGTGATAAAGTGGAACCACTCCATGGTCTATCCATCAACAACTCTTCCCTCTCAACCACGGTCATCAGAGATGTCTGAAGTCCCGGGAGAAATAAACTTTCACAGCCAAACAGAGATTTTCTAAATAATATTAATTAATTAATCTAATCAATACATTATTTTAAAACCAACATTAATTAATTGATCTAATGTCAATATTCAGGCCAGAGAAGTGCAAGCAGTGATAACACATTCAGAAGAACAGGTTTTTTAGGTAGCTTTTGTTTGTTGCTTAGTGTTGTCAAGTGCCATGATTTTACCAAGAAAGTCACAGTAAGTGGTGCTTTTCTCGCTGGCCAGCACTCCTGGAACTGTATTTGTACTTCATGTGTCATTGAAACCTTGAAAATTGCAGCCCTGTATGTACTTCTACCTAAAAAGAAAGCAAAAGTAGTTTTAGTTTTCTTTTTAATCTTCATTTTCGAGCCATTGTTGGAATTCATGGGAATGAAAAATTATGCTGGACCTTGTACTACTGAGCACTCAATGACAGAGGTTTCCACGGTAGGTTTTGAGGTTTTACATGAGAAACCCACTCCCACACTGTGCATACCATGAGCTGCAGAAGCCAATATAATCACTGCTGAAGGGCCAAATTATCCCTGCTGGCACCTTGAGCAGATGATCAACCTGAGGCTCCAACAACTGGACTTGGGAAATGTCACAGAAGCCTGGAGAATAATAAAAACATGGAAATATCTCCCGAGGGAATGCATGTCACTCAACACTCCTGTCAAGGAAATTGCAGACAAATTTCAACTGACAAGCACACACACCCCAGGAGCAGCAGGACCCTGGGTGACAAACCCATCACAGTGGGGAGCAGGGATGGCTGCACCCCTTCAAACTGTGGCTCCATCACTGGGCACAGGGCATTCATAGGGGACAAACAACTCCCAGGCCATGCAAACCACCACACTTCCTGCAAAAATACCCTTCCTCAAATCCCCACATCAGAAATAGTCCTCACAGGAGAGGAACATCCTGCTCTTGCCCTTCACCTCCCACCCGGATGCCACCAGGAGAGAGGAACCAGAGAGGGGAACCAAGGAACTTTCCCATCCAGAGAGCAGAAGGCAGGAACATTTCTTGAGCAGTGCTCTGGACTTCTGGGTGCTGTGTCACCTCTGAATGGAGTGAAATCAGCCCGGGGGAGTGTGTGTGGCCAAAAGTAACCACAGAGGTGAGGTCACTGCTCACAAGGAATGCCTTTGTCACTTTGGGAATGATCTGCTAAACTGAGCCCTCAGCACTGCCCACAGGTGTGGCCACGGGTGGTGCAGGGAGTTGAGCAAAGCACATGGATTTCTTCAACAACTTCTATGGCTTTTGACTTGTTCTTCTGTCCAAAAACTGAGTTTGGAAACACACCTGGTTGCACATCAAGGTAGAGGGAGAGCAGGGTTATAAAAATCACTGGAAATCTATGTAGCATCTATGTTGTATCTAAAATATTTTCTCTGCAGATTTAATCAAAGCATCCTCCAAACCCTATCCATTTGGAGTGCTTTATTTGAAAAAGAGGTGAGGTAGTGTGACAATGCCAGACCTCAGCTCTGAGGCACTGGATTTAAATAACACTGTGGGATTTTGGTGCCTGGGCTACCAACACAGCCCACAAGGCAAGTCAGCTCCACTGAAAGTTAAGCTTAGGGCATGGGGCTGGCAGGTATGACATGAGACCTAAGCAAGAGTTCTTCTTTTCTGCACTGACACCTGCATTGGGTCAAACAAATGAAGCCCTGACTGTCTGCTCTGCCCTGACTGTGCTGCTTTCTAGATCAGCTTCATCTCCACTGAAAATAATGGGAGCTAAAGTCTTCAGCATGTACAGAGAAACCTAATGTAGGAGTCACTTCAGGCTAAAACCCACCCTGAGTTCTAGAACTAAAAGGACAACCCATCCTTTGTTGCCCATCTGCTTTGTATGGAGAATTTCCATTTTGTCTATCTACAAAGATGGGGGAGCAGTCACAGGATGAAGATGGACATCAGCTGGGATGGCCACTGGCCAACAAATTGACAGGCATCACAGACAGAGGGAAGGAGTTCATGGTGATCACCAAACCAGCTCAGCAGCTTCTGGAGCTGCCCAGAGACTGTGGCCAAATCTGCAGACTTGCTGATCTGGGATGTGACTTTTGGTGACAGCAAAGGGTGTCTGTGTTGTGAAGAACAGACTCTATCAACTGTGCAAGTGGCTCACGTGGCCAGCAGGGTTTTTCTAGAGCAGTGTAGGACCTGAGGAATTAACACTTCACTCTTATCCCTCTACTCACCACAGAACTCTGGTCTTGTGAGCAGCAAAGGACCCACCAGTCACCAGCTCAAGGGTCCAAATGCAGCCAGCTGCAGACCCTTCACACTGGGTGTTTGTACGAAGCTCTTGTACAAAAGCACAGGCCCTGCCATTCCTCCTGACAACTCCAGTTGCACATTCCATGTATTGTGGTCATCTGTGGATGATGCTTGAGAAATCATCCATGAGAGAGCAGAGGGACTGAGAGGTGCAATATTGCTGAGCTCGAAGGGACAGCAGCAAGAACTCTGCTGAAACTTCACCCAAAATCTTCATCACTCCCAGGAAGGCTGGACCAGGTAGAAAAAGGAGAGAGACAGGTATTTTAAAGGATAGACAAATTTTCAGAGGCTGTGTTGGAAAAGCTGGAAAGCCTAAAGAAGCAAGAACTGCCAAGAGGCAATGGCCTTCTGGTACCTGAAAAGTGTGCTGAAAAAGGCAAGGGACAGTGTGTATTCCAGGTCCAGGGCATATAGAACAATTAATGGGATTAAATTAAGAGAGATTCAGTTTGAATATGGGGAGAAAACTTTCCAGTGGCTGGAATAATAGAGAACTGGAATAAATTTTTCTGATGTTAAGAGATATATGGCCCTATAACTTTTGGGATTTAGAATAATATAGTCTATTTACACTAGTTACAGTATCATTGTATTTACATGGTTTTATGTATTCTAATAGTGACTTACCAGCAGCTGCCTGGTTCTTTTTGAAACTGTGGAGTACTAGTATCTATTTTTCAAAGTACAGTGCATAAAAATGATGCCTAAGTTTGGAAAAAAGTTTTTGCATGTCCCAAGTGGACAACATTCTGCAAAATTCAGCAAAAAAATTGCAACTGCTTCTGCATTCCCTGTTCCAGCCCATAGCTGCTATGAGTTATGGTAGCTTTGGGAATGTGGGATCTTTCAGCAGCCTGCTCACCTACTCTGATGTGGTTCTTCACCTTGATAAAACTCTTTTCTCTTATAAGCACACACACATTCATGGAGAACTTTAAAGGTCTTTAAAGAAAATCCCAGCAAGTGGAAACATAGAATATTATTGGAGATGGGCCTGACAGACTGGATTTTTAAAAAATAAATTAAACCAGCAACAAACAGCCCTTCAGTGCCCGTGTGCCAACTTTAACCCCCTCGTTAATTAAAAACGGCCAAATTATAACCCCTTTCAAAACCTGGGTTTATAGCAGAAATGCCAGCTGAACAGAGCCTCCAGCGCCTCCAGAACACAACGGCGGAACGGCAAAACATATTGGCACCTCGTGGCCCCGCGATTGGAATATCTGCTCGGAGCCGTCTCTTCCCGCTAATTGCTGTGTGGAAAGCGGTCCCGGCTCTTTATCTGCGAGCCGCAGCCGCTCGGTGCCGGTGCCGGTGCCGGGGCGCGGCTTGGCCGAGCCCAGCTCAGCGGGGCTGCGCTCCAAGCCCGGCCGAGCGCTCCGAGCGCTCCGGCAGCTGGAGCAGCGCTTGGCTCCCGGGCCGGCGCTTGGCTCGCCCTGCTCCTGGCTGCCGAGGGCCTGAGCAGCAGCTGGAGGCTTCAGCGGGCGGCGGGGGATGCTGGCTGCCCGGCTGTGCCAGCAGCATCGCCTCGCTTGTCGGGAGAGGAGCGCTCCCGAGCGCTTGGAGCATCCTCCTCCGGGTACAGCAGGGCAGCGCTGAAAGCCTCACCTGCCTGGAAAGCCAGGCTGCTTTCCCCCTTGCATCCTCTGATTTGTTCTTTGCGTAAATTAAGCAAATAATTAAATTATGAAGCAAGGTTGCTCTTAATTATGAGTTTCTACAATACCTTTTATGGTGCAACAGCACCCTGATTTCAGCTCTTAAAACCTGTCAGGCTGAAGGGAAAATGCAGTCCGTGAAATGGCTCCTGCCTTTGCAGATGGATTCCCTGTATGAATCCAGGACCAGGGGCCAGATCTCCACTGGAGCCGTGCCAGTCCACACCAGCTGTCAGCACAGCCACAGAGGATCAAGTATTTCTGTGCCACCCTGCCCCTTCATCACCACTGTCAGCTCAGGCCCCACCACGGAATATTTATTAATGGTGACAACAGGAAAGAATAAAAATATCAACTCTTAGCTTGACTTGTGCAAAGTCAGTAAGTAAAAAAAATACAATTTTTTCCTCATAAAGGGATTAAAGTTGTTGGAAAAGATATAGGGAGGAAAAAAAACCAAATCCTTGGGGCTTAGGGGTAGGTTTGCTTTTTCCTTAATGAAGGATTGTCAAAGGACTTACACTGCATGAAACCAGATATTGCTCTCAAATTCAGATGCTGAGAAAGGAAGCAATCAGTGAAAGCACCAAAGCACTGGTGTATCCATGGGTCTGACCATGAAAAACTTATAAACAACTAAGAGCTAAGGGTTGTTCTGTACTGAGAGACAGTCTGAAGTCTTTGCATTTACATACCAGCTGTCATCAAGGCTTAACCAAAGTGGTTCCAATTTCTTTTTATTGTATTTTGTGTTGTGTTTATGTGTTGGAAGTCAAGGCACAGAGCCTGCAAGATAGGGTGGAAAAAAGGACAAATACAAATTAAGTGAGGTGCCAGTGGAATTCAGGTGCTTAAATGCACAGAAAGCAATATTTAAACTCTCTGCTCTGCTGCTGTCTAAACTTAGAAATCTTGAAATGCCCACCGTACAATTCTTCACTACTCAAAAATTCCTTTATTTCTCTTCTCTACATTGAGTTAAATAATTTGCAATCCACACTGATGGCCCTCAGTCCAAGCCCCTCCATCCCATAGCCAAGCCTTGCCATGATCCAGCACTTCCCACCAAAGTGGGGCCAATTCCAGGGCAAAAGAGCAAAACTCCCTGGCTGTGGACTGTGTCTGTTTGGAGGAGCTTCCCAGAGACCCCACGTGTGGCACTAAACAGGAGTTCAGGTTCATCTGCACCGACTGGTTTTGGCAACTGATTTATGGCATCCCCTGCTCCCACCTGGGAGGTGGCTGAGTCTGACTCCAACTCTTGCTTGGAGCCCCTAAACCCCAACCAGAACTGGAGGAGCAGAGATCTTTGGGTTTCCTGCTGGGGAGCCTCATTGGCAGGTGCCCCACAGGGACTCCAGCCCCGATCACAGCTGCAGTGGCACTCGGTCCGGGGGGCTCCTGTCACTTGATTTCACATCCTGGCTGCTAATAAGAACCCCCTCAACTAGGAAGACATCCCTGCAGAGAACAAAACCATCTCCTGCTGAACTGATTCTGTTTACTGTAAAACATGGAAGCAAATGAAATCTCTGATTGAGAGAGAAGGAGAAAGCTTTTAATCCCTCTCTATGGCACTTGCCAGATTGACAAGTCTAGAAATACAAATGGAAGAGTAATTACACAAGACTCACGTTGCTGCTCAGATTTATTTTTCCAAATGTAAGAAAGAGAAAGGGACAGAAAAGTCCTGGCTTGTTATACTGGTTTCCATAGCTGTTAGCACAAATTGATTAGAAATCAAAGCTCAAGATGTTCCAAACTACTCAAAAAAAACCCTTCTGAGCTGTGGCACAATCAAAATGTCATGGATGATACAAGACAAAGGGGGGGAAAAAATGAAGAAAATAGCCATTTGGGGCAAAGTCATCTTTTCATTGTTACGAGTCCTTGAGCTCTTTGTGGAAGAAGGGGAAAATGTCTATGCTACCTGGTCCAAACAATTTAAAGTTATGTGAGTAAACTCTAAAAATATCCATTAAATCTTTGAATTCAGTTGCTAAATGAAAGTGATAGAGAGGACTAAACAGTGAAGTGTCTGTCAAGTTATAGTCACTAAATACTGGGAAAAGATGCATCAGGGCTTTGGGTCAGGGTTGAACTCAAAGCAAATGCATTTCTTCGAGGGCCCTTGAGGACACTGTACTTTATAATTGAACTCGTGCTTCCAATTTGAGACCTGAGCATCCATCACACAAAGCATTCTTTAAAAATACAGCATAGACAGGATTCATCTTGCCTAATTCAAAACATCCACACTGGAGACATCTGTGCCTCACTGAGCCTCCCATCCTTTGTAGCCATGAAGGGAAACAGGCACTTTTACAGCGTGCTCAGCTGACTTATTTCAGATATCAGCTTTAGGGCAAGATGAATCATGCCTTGGATGTGCCAATTTCCCCGTGGTGCCAAAGCAAGACTAGACAACCAGTTTGTTTGCTCAGATGAATCCCACGTGGCTGAGGCTGATAGATTTGTGCTATGATCTGGCTGAGTGTGGTTCCAAGCCTTACATCATCCTATGGAGAGCCCTGTGTAGCTGTGCCTCAGTGGATCCTTAGAGGTGAGTTGGAAAACAGCAACTGCCTCCAGATATCATCAGTTCTGACAATTGCCATGATCTGATAATGAGTCTGGATGGCTTCCCTGGAGAAACAAATCACCTTAAACATTTAAGTTGTCCCCAGAGGTTTTATAAAGTTTGAATCAAGCAATGATAGATTCAGACTAATTTCAGCAATGTTGGTTATGGACCTGTAATGGGAATAATTTGCATGCTCAGTTTTGGGGCTTTAGTGGATATATATTAATGTTCCAGATAGCAGTTATGAAGACAACAATTTACATTCTAGTCTTTCCTCCTTTGGTGAGGAGCTTTATAGGTAAAGATTCACACTGCACAAGGACATTGAATATTGAACAGGAGCTTTCCTTCCAAATTTTGCTTCCAGAAGGGCTTAAGAAAGATAACCAGAGTTTTATGCATCTGATTAAAAAGCCAAGACTCCAAACTCTGTGCATGTAGGTTTCTGGCATTATTTCTGTTATGGTCATAATCAGCTGCTTGCCCATTCCAGCTGCTAAAGCACACTAGACAAGACTTGAATACCAAATATTATTCTCATCACCATGGTATCCTGTGCACAGATCCCCAAAGGTAATTAAAGAAGTTTGAGGCTCTGACTCCAAAGGCCAGGTCCATAAATAATTTCAGCTCTCGCAATTAAGTGACACAGTGTTTTGTTTTGAGACTTTTGTACTGCAGGGAGTGAATCCAGAAGCTGCCTTGCCTCCAGCTGACAGGGAGAGATCAGGGCACCCTCACAAAAAAACCAGCCACAGAGCAGAAAGTCAGGTCAGTGCAAGCTCCCAGAGGATCTGCACACAGGGACACATCTGTGAGCTCACCTCTCCTGGAGCCTCCTCACCCAGGCTTGCAGGGAAGCAGCTCCATCTCCTCAGGGTCTTTGGACAGAATCCTCCTTTCCTCCTTCGTATCAATGCTAAAATCTATGTTAAACACAAATACAATTGGCACACAAACAGCAGATAAAGATGTTTTGGTCCCTCCCCCCTTCACCTGCCAAATTCAGAGCAAGAGTTTTAACTGTGAGGTGAAAACAGAGACCCTTTGCTTTGTTTGGCTCAGTATTCTCATGAACATCCCGAATCCCACATTATTTTCTAGACAGCAGCACAAGCAAAACCAAGCTCCTTTTCTGGGGGAGGGAAGTTCTGAACCTTTATCTTTAATCCTCCCTTCCATAATAAACAAAAATAACCAGGATTCAGAGTGTATCTTTTCCTGCTTTTACCTAACATAAAAAATACAACAGTTGAGGCTGAGCAGCAGCAAATATGTAGATAGAGAGGACTCAAAGTGCAAGGAGAGACATAATCAGCCAGACCCTCCAGAACTGGCTGGTGGTTGGAGACAGGTATTATTATATTATATTTTACTTGCATCATGAGTATATTTTTCTTTAATTACCAGGTCCCTTCTGGACACCACCCTTCCTAACCTGCATGCAAATATTTTCTTTTGGGAGTAGGGAGAGGAGAGCAATTCATAGAGCTATTAAAAGTGATTAAAAGAAGAAAGAGCAGAGGATCGTTTTAAGATAGGAATGGAAAGACCTGAGAGAACCTGTCCCATGGAAATATCCCACCTTCTGCATAAGGGCTAAAGGACTGGCTTTGCCTGAGGAGCAGCAGTGTTTGTCCTGGATCTTCATCCTGCAAAAAATAGCAATTAATGGATTTTAATATGTACTTTTATACACTTCTAAAGGTGGTTCAGGAAGCACAGGATGAGTATTAATCAGTTGAATGTTTACTGCATTTTAGATCCTGCAGCTCAAAGGTTTTTTTCTTTCTGTCCATTTTGTCCTTCTGTTCCTTTCCTTCTGCTTCAAGGATGAATTGCTGGCAATCCATCTCAGATGTGTTGTCAGTCAATTAAATGTTTTCTGAGGAAGATTTGGTCAAGCTGCCTTCTCAGTAATGAACATCTTTTTTGAAATTACAACTCTAAATTATACTATTTGCCATAATGTAAAAGCTATGAAGGAAAAGAGAATAAAACCCTTGGGAAGAGACATGTACTTTTCCCTCAAGTTCTCTTCCATCCTTTCCATCTTCCATCAGTCTGACAAAAAGCTGTTTGTAAGAGCCTCTTGAAATGAGGAATCTAATATTCAATCACAAAAAGATTAGCCTTTGACTGTACTTCACTCCATGCTACACTAACACAATCAGCACAGGAAATGTTATCCAGGAAGAGGTTAGGGGAGAGGATGGAAGACCAGGTGGTGCTGGAGAGCTAAATTTTAAAGGTTTCTTTTTCATGAAGCATAACTTTTATTTGCTGCTAACTTTAGGAAGTAGCAGTGCTGGAGATGAAACACACAGCAGGAGAAGTTCAGTCACGTGTGGGAGGGCAGGTTTGCTGCTGGGCCATGCTGAGCTTGGGCTGACCTGGGCAAAGGAGATGGGAAAACTGGGATTACTTTGGAGAAGTTAATTCAGAACTAGAGCAGCCTGCACACACCATGCCCAAAGTGTCATTGACTGCATGAGGAACCACAGGACACCTGGATAGAGTGTGGGCACTCAAATGTGGGAGTGTAATCCACAGAACATTTATCACCTGAGGCTCCTAAAGGGCCATAAACACATAATTTTTGCCACTGTAATTACCCAGCTATCTGGAGTTTTGCTGCTGCACTCAGAAATGTTGTCATCTCAGCAGGACTGTGCAGGTTTGCATCTATGTCATGTACATGCCTGTTGGGATCTGCAAATTAGGTCTTTCTGTGCTTAAGCTCCCTGAGCAGTCTCAGCTTTTCCTTTTCCTTGGGTATGAAGCACAGGGGAGGATGCTTTGCACAGATTTTGTCTTATGACCCAGGAGCCCAGACCCTGCTTTTAGAGCAGAAGATGGGACACATCACCTCCCCTCCCAAAACTGCTGCAGTACAGGAGGAAATCTAAAGCTAGACATGATTGCACAGCCCTGATAAAAGCTCTGACCCTGCACAAAGGCTTGGGATTTCCAATCTCTGAACAGGCACCACGGCTGCATTTTGCATTATTTTCAGTAAGTCTTGTACCAATTCTGCACTTTTTTGTTTGCTGCCTCATCAGCAGAAGAGATGTCTGATCTCCCACAACATAAGCTGCCCTCACAGTTACATTACATAAATACATTACATTTTTGTGGCACACGCTGTCAGATGCTCTCTCAGTGCTAGGATAAACCAGAGCTCATGGAAAACAGAACTGATGACAAGTATCATTAAATCTCCAAGTAACTTTTTTTCCCCCTGAGATGTCCTTCCTGAAGCCACAGAGAAGGACATTCGATAAATACACGTGTCACCATTACTTACATCAGTAATCTACAGCCAGGACTGCAGGATTGACATGATGGCCACAGGGGCTGAATTTAGGTCACCTACGAAATGAATTAAAAGCTTCTCCTTATCTCACTGCCACATCTCGTCCTCACTCACACCCTTGTCGGGCACAAAGATGATGAAAATCAAACCACTGATTGCCAAGTGACTTCTAAACACCACAGCTCCTTAATCAGAGTACCAGACCACATTAAACTGGTACAGCCACAACAGCAAAGCTCCAGATTGTGTTTGTCCCCGTGCAGTTACTGCTATAGATCTCAGTCACCAAGATCTGTGTGATCTTATCTTAAAAAAGAAAAAAATAAAACACAAAATCAACAACAAAAAACATGCATCAAAAAAAAGAAAAAACAAAAAAACCCCAACAACAACAACAACAAAAACCCCAAACAAACAAACAAACAAAAAAAAACCCATGAAAACCAAACAAAAACTCTAAAAACCAAAAAGAAGAACCCACTCATGCAAGATTTAGACATAGGCTTCCATCAGATCAAATGGCTGGTGATTCCTCTGCTCCTTATTTCACCTCCACTTCTACAGAGCAAGCTTGCAGCAGAAATGGCTTTGGGCTGAACCACAGACTGCAAGCACAGATTAACACCAGTCAGGCCCTCTGCTAGGAAAACAGCTCCCTTGTTCCCATTTTTCAGTGATTTATGGTTTTATAAAGCACACTAAATGCCCTCAGTGCCTAGATTTGCATGCACTCGTTACTGATTTCCAAACAAACCTGTGGCCAACACAAAGGCACATCCTCACCTGAAATCAAAGCATGTTTGAGTCTTTTTGAGGTTGAAGAACAGCAGATGAAGGTGTTTTCTGGGTGTCTGGGAAGTATTTTTGCTGAACAAGGTGTATAAAACCTGAGCCTGGAGGCTAAAGAACCCAAATCCTTCATCACTCAACCCTCAGGTGTGGAGAGGAACCTAATGTGATGGGCTTGGGGTTGCAGTGCTGACAAAAGAGGTCTGGAGTCTTAATCAGGAACATTTCTTACCTTTGGTTCTGCTTGGGCACCTAGGAACTGACCTGTATGCTTAATATGTAAATTCATACTGTGCCAACAATCTCCTGGGTTTTCTGTCCTGAGTCAGCTTTGCAAAATTCCAGAGTTTTGGCCAATGATTCTGATGAAAACCAGGAGCAACATGCTTTGCTGCTGCCTCAGAAACAAAGTCTGCTCCCTGTGTGACACCTCCTGCTCTTCACAGGGCTCGTGGGGTCCCAGCAGCCCATCCATGGCGGGTGGCCAGCTCAGACCTGTGAGGCTTGGCAGAAATTAAACAGAGGTTAAAATTACTGTGCAATGGCTTGTATTCACTCTGATGTGTTAGGATGAGATTAAATGAGAGGAAGTAGGACTTTCCTTTTTAGATTATCCCTTGTATTTTGGGGGTTTTGTCCTTGAAGAGCTTTTTGAAAGGTTGCCAAAGGAGGCAGCAGTGTGTAGCCAGAGTATAAAGCAGCATCCTGTGGGGAGACAGGAGGGTGGGATGTCCTGCCCAAAGCCATCTGCCTGCAAAGGGAGAGGCTGCACAAGAGAAGAGGGCAGTGAAGAGTGTGTGTCTGTGTGTGGGGAGGCAGGAGCAGGTGCTGGACAGGCACAGATGCCAGGAGGGGCAGTGGGCCAAAGTCAGGCTGGAGGAAGAAAAAGCTCCTGGGGATGTAAGTCAGGTCAGGCTGGTCTGGACATGCATGCAGAGAACACCCAAAGAGATGATCTCTCCTTTCCCCATTCAGAGAGATATTTTAGAGTCTATTAGACCGTGGATTAAGACAACCAATTTAGCCATGCCTTGTGTTGCACTTTAGCCTGTTCCATGATCACTGCAAGATAGAATTTGGCTTTAATCATTTCTCATGCCAGGGACAAAGCCTGTTTTCACCCAGTGTGCCAAGACATTCTATGAGATTAAAATTATGTCTCTTGCAAGATTGTCCAGATCCTGCCTTCAAGGGTCTCTTTCTAATTGTTTTCAGAGGCTGCCAGCCTTGCAGGGTGTAGAGCTAACTTCAGAAGATGTGGGGTGGAGAAGTCTTTTTAAAATGATTTTTTAAATCAGAGGAAGAGAGGAGGCTCTTTAATTCCATACAGAAAATCACTTCTTCCTGCCAAGCAGCAGTGGGAGCACAGGCCTTGGAGTTCACGGTTCAAGAGTGCAATCATTTGACATGCAAGCACTGCCAGGAGGCAAAAGGAGGGGAGGCCAACCTAGGCTGAGACTCTGTGACTGACCTTCCAGGAGAAAATCCTAATTGGCAGAGCTCTTCTTCAAGGACCTGGCTCCACAGACATTCATTGCATTCACCTGGGCAATCAGAAAACAATAACAAAGGTATCAAGGTCAAAAAGTTTGGACTTAAGATTACAAGGCTGGGAAAGAAAAAAGAGGCTGTAGCCACCCAACAATAACCCAAAGAGCCCTCATTGGGAATGACACTTGGATTTTGGAAGAATGTGTAAAACTTTGATTTTTTTTTTTTTTTTTGTCAGTCTCACTATTTAATTAGGACACTTAAAAATGCAGAGGAGCAAAAGGACAACAACAGCAAGAAGCCCAAACACACCCTGCCCTGGGATAAGTCTGTTTCCTGGCATTGACAAAACCACCAAGTGACAGAATGTACTGTGGTAATTCATGTCTGTGACATTACAGTGATTGCCTTTAATGCACTCACCATAAATTACTGCGAGTCAAACAAAGCACTCTGAGGAGACAGACAGACAGAAAGGAACAGTCAAGGTTCTTGATTATTTATCAGTTGGCTGAAACATTCAGAGACCAATGAGAGCATTGCATATCCTACCCAATGAATCACCTCATGGCAAAGGATTTTACATTCAGATGAAAGTTTCCACTCAGGGCTGGAGGGAAAGGATGTGCAGACAAGGTCTGTGTGACACAAGGAGGTTTCAGCAATGCAGACAGAGAACTTGGATCCCTGGAAGCCACACAAGGATGCTTTATTGGAGGGAGGTTATCAGGCTAAACACATTTCCAATTTCACTGCTACCATTTTTAACTGAAATTAAGAACAGGTAAACCACATAATTTATTCTTCCCTCCTTGCCTTCTGCTTTTTTCAAGATGCTTCATGCAGCCATCTAAACAGCTTAAAGACTTTGCCTTCACATTTTGGCTCTCCCACGCCTCACAAATGCTGCACCACGAAAATACCACACTGAAGAACAGCTGAACAGAACTTGGTCTCAGATGACATTTTAAACCATTCAGGAAACACTGATCACAAGTAGATATTTTCCAGTAGTTCTTTATATAAATAACATTTAAGTTTCTGCCACAAGTCACTTGTGTTCCTCCATTAGTGGATAACAACTGCAAAGTGCAGCAATTACCTTGTGAGTGCAGTGTGATGGGAAGAATCAGGTTGGAAGCAACAGAGAGCAAATAGGAGACAAAGTACTCACCTAATGTTTCTAAGAAACCAACATGAAAGTCTTGTAAAGTGATACAACACTTCCTTCTTCTCTATCAGACTTAAATTTCCTTTGCATTACAAATTCTTCACTGAAGAGCACTGTAGACTTGGTGCTGACTTTTTGCAAAACCATTCTTAAAAAAATTTTGTCAAGGTGGAAAAAAACTTCAAAAAAATCCTAAGGCCCTGCATGTGATGGCACCCTTCTTGCTGATGCAGCCTCTCACACTGGATTCAGTCTGTTCTTGACAACAACATATGCAATAATTTCTGCATGAGCCATGGGAGATAAGGACCCCCATGGTTCTGAATTGCCATCGTGATGGACTGCATGTAAGTGATAACTGAGCGTTTTGGGATAGAAAATACTGAGTATTTTACTCTCTTGTAACCTCCTCTTCATCTTAAACTTTCATGTGGTAATTTAAAAGATTTTCCCTTGTAAAGATACCTTGTATCTTTAATAGAAGTTAGACAAAGCCTGAATCATCCTGTGTTTGGCAAATGTTTTGCTGTGAATGCATTTTTAAATAAACAACTGCTGCTACAATGTAAGAGTGGGATGTGCTTCTGTAATTCCTCTATCCAAATATCTCAGTACATCCGTGGTGCTGCTGCATCACCTAATGTTAACATGTGCAATTTATAGGGAAGAAATGGAAAATGTGCTGAAATAATTTGCCTATAGCAATATGCTGAGAGGTCTGGTGCCAGGGCTGGGAATTAAAGTTCAATTGATTTCTGGTATCCAGCCCCTTGCATAATTCACTAGGTCACAGTGACAAGATTTAAATATGGGACTAATTGAATGTTCATATAGGAATTGCTGCTCTTTTGGTCTGGCTTGATGCAAAGTTGGAGAGGGAGAAGGATACAGAGGAGAAACTGAAGTCTCTGGAGGAAAACCCAGGGAGGGGGGAATAGCTGGAAGAGAAAGCTGCTCTGTCCTCCTCCTGTTAGCTCAGTGGCAGGTTAATTCTGGATGACAATTTAAATGTCAAACGTAGTCAATCTATTTCACCAGGGAAAAAACCCATTTCTTGAAATCCCTGCTGACAGAGCAGGAGCAGAAAGCACCTGGGCCCCCAGTGGGCTGCTCTAGAGGAGAAAGCTGAGCTCCCCAAGAACCACAAAACTGCCTCCAAGAGCAGGAAAAACTCCTGAGGAAAGTGACCACGGACCCAGGGGTCTTGCTGAAGTCATCCTTGAGCTGCTGTGAATAATCATAAGCAGAAACATGAGATGACAGAAAATAGAAACATTAGGATAAATGTCTTCAAAGGAAAATCCTCTCAAAAGTCTGAAAAAAACTCCAAATGGGTCAGAGCAATCACGGCTTCTCCCTTTCCTGGGCTGTCCATCACATCTGGTGCAAGATTCCTCCTCCTGTTTGTTGGGCAGATGGTTTGAATGCTGCACATCCTCCAGCTTTCCTCTAGCTCCTGATGGAGCATTGAGTGGCTGTGCTTGCTGGGAAGATGTTTTCCCAGAGCAGCCTGTGGCTCCCAACACAGCTCCACTGAGGCACTCCAGGTTTGCTGTGTGCCTAAGTACACACACTACAATTACTCCTCCCCACTGGGAAGCCAGAACAGTGTTTTTCCTCCTCCTCCACCGTTCTGGCACAGGAGAGTACTCACATTGCTGCCCTGACTATGTGGTTTGTCCCCAGGGATGGATCCTGAAGAAACTGCCCAGGTATCTTCCCCTACCTTGGCAGTATTAAAGCATATTCTTCCCAGGACTTTCTCCTGCAAGACAGCAAATGCCAGGAGCTTGGGGTAGGATGAAGCTTTTTTGTAACCTCCAAAGCAGCCAATTCTTCCTCACCCACGTGATATTCCTTCAACCTCCCATTAATTTATACAGGATGTCCCTGGGATACTGGAAGTACTCCAGGTATATTTCCCACTGTAAGACCTGCAGCAAAACCTGCTTTTCTTTTTATGCCTCAAATGCTACAGATTCTCTCTCTGTTCCAATCTTCAGGACCTCTGGGAACGCCCCTATCAGGTACTCCCAGAGGAGTGAGCAGGTGATGTGTGTGCAGATGTCAAGTCAGCCCAACACAGTCTGTTCTCCAGAGGTGGTTGCTATCAGTTCCTAAAGGTTTTGCATCCCAGTCTTCCTAGAAGAGCATCTAAACAATTTCTGTCCCCTCCCCCTCAAAAAAAGCCCTTTGTTTGGACTGCCCGATGGAAATATTTACTTTTCAGAGTTCATTTAGGAGCAGGAGCAAATCACAGCTGTTCCCAATGCAAAGGTGAAGCCTGCTCAGCTGCAGGTCTAAAAACCCTATTTCAGTTCTGCAATCCTCATTGAGAAGGTTTGAGTGAGCTTGGTAATATTTAAGGTTATTGTTAAAAATTAAGTTCCTCTACTCATGTGTCTGTGCCTATGTCCCCTGCCCCCTCCCTCGCCCAAAAAAAAGCAAATCCAAAGCCTTCAGTTACTCAGGGTAAATTTTTAAAATCCATATTTAAAAAGAGAGAAGCATCTGGTTTGGTTTTTCTGGTTGTTTTTTTGGCTTTTGTTTTAATTCATCTAGTGAAATATATTCAACAAAATTATTTCAGAAAAACTTCTGACTAAAA
This sequence comes from Acridotheres tristis, assembly GCA_037013685.1. Classification (NCBI taxonomy): domain Eukaryota; kingdom Metazoa; phylum Chordata; class Aves; order Passeriformes; family Sturnidae; genus Acridotheres; species Acridotheres tristis. The sequence continues at coordinate 5,598,351 of CM072885.1, forward strand.
CCTCACAGTCTCTTTAAAATAAATCACCCAATGCCAGCAGGAGAGAGAGATGTTCTGAAAGAAAGGGAATGCTCTGTGTCCTTTTTATATATCAGCACCCAGGGTGCCTTCCCAGTTCACAGACAAGCTGTACTGATTCCTGTGCTGGAAACTCTGGACACACTGATGGAACAGCCAGTTCTTCCAGATCCCTCATGCTCAGACAGTTTCTGTGGGTGGGATCTGTTTATGGAAATGTAAATCCCTTGGCTGGGCCCTGAAATTACTGAGAGCAGCTAAGAAGCCACTGACCAAAATCATTACAAATGTTGCTCATCTTCACAGGGTCATTTAGAGATGAGCAGATACAACTCACCTTTGGACTGTCACCAAAGCAATATTAATAATTATGAAAAATGACTTAGGCTTTGCACGACATCACAAATCTAGAGCACCACGTCTGGAATTGGCCTTTCCTCAGTGACAAATTCTAAACAACAAACATTCATAACACAAGTCCATGAAGTATTGGCTGCAAAGGATAATAAATCCTTTGGCAATACGAGGAGGGTAGGAAAATCTTCCTGGCACAAGTATTGTTAACACTGTCAGTGCAGCTGGCAAGTGCAGCTGGATTCCCAGCTCCGGAGGAAGGTGTAAATAATTATTATGCAAAATGCTATGCAAAATATTCTTTCCAGATAAATGCTAGCTGAGCCATACACTTGACTACTGTCTTTAAAATATTTACACCTGGAATAGGTATAGAAATAGATAATATTTTCTTATGTCTCTATCTGTCTCTACCAACCAGAGAAGACACCTTCTACCCAGGTGCACAGGAAATGTATTTAATGCTGTTTCCCTCTCAAAATCATTATCAGGTTTTAATTCAGCTCCTCATGGGCAAGTGCCCACCCTATGGCTTGGTCCTCTGAGATCTTTGAATGCTCAGGGTTATGATCAGTAAAACACCAACATCTGAGCACACAACCAGATGTGGTGAGACAGCAGAGTGAACTATTCTACAAAAATTACTGTATAATGTAGAGAAAGGAAAGCTAATCTATCACGAGAAAGCACTGCTGGACATGGCCTGCAGCTGCCTAACAAAATACAGAGTTTCTGGGGAAAAAATAAAGATCTTTCACCTGAGAGCAAAAAAACCCCAGACCCAGCAGACACATAAAAAGTTGTGATCTGCAAAAAATACATAGTTTAAAGTACAAATTTTTTTAAAAGACTCAAAGCAGAGCAGGAAATGGCAAAGAGTTTCAGTCGGGTTGAAAATATAGACAAGTAATAATGGAGAGTACAAAATTCAATGAAAACTTTATAAACTGCAAGAATTCAGCATAATAAAGAAGGCAACTTGAAACAAAGAAATCCCAAGTGTCAGGTACAGGTTTATTGTTGGACATTAATGTTAAAATTGTAAACACTGATATCAAAAGGTAACTTCATATAATCACATTAGTGGGAGATAGGAATTGGTGGGGCTTTTTCCAGAAGATTTCCCCAGGGACTGACTCTTGGCTCAATATTATTTAATACTTTATCAATGTTCTAGATGCTCATGTAAAAACTTCTGTAGATGACAGATAGGATAGCAGCACATGATCAGAAATTAGTTTTACAAAAGAAGCTGGGTTTGGGGGTGGGGTTTTTCTGTTGTTTTGGCTTTGGGGTTTGGGTTTTTTTGAAGGATTATAATACAGACAAATTGATTCAAACATAACTAAACACAAATAAATCCTTCTGGAAACCAGGAAGATTTCCAAAGAAACTGGAAGCCTAAGCATTATGAATCCTTGTCTGTCACAGAGGTCTCGATTCAACTGATCTTTCAGAATAAAAGCTTAGTTTCATGGGTGCTTCATATTAACAAACTTATTGAGCCAAAGGATTTGCATATGGCATTAAAAATAATAAAAAACCTGTAAAGAGCTGTAATATGTGTCACAATCACCAAACAAATAGCATCAGTTAAATTCTCAATATTTTGCAGAGACAAGAGACAAGACAGCAAATGCTTTTTGGAAGTCAGTGCCTTTGTAAATCCACTCATTACCCTGGAAATTTGTTTTTCTAGACAATATTTAGGTTCTTCTTCAGCTCTCAGTTTTAAGATGAGCCAGCTAGAAGCAGAGAACAGGAAGATGTCTAAGTTCTCTTGATTTGTTCCTATTTTTACAGCTGAACAATAGATGCATTCTTGAAAGTTTCTGTTACTCATAAACCCACATCAAATAGCACTAAAAACCCCAAGCTCACAGGCAAGGCAGGTCAATAATTTCTCTCTAAATATAATAGGCACTCACAGACTGATCCTGCCTGTCTAGGGACAAGTGATGACCTGAGCTGGCAACCAAAGTCACGAACACAGATTCTACCTCGTATGACAACTGTCCTTGACTGTGTTTAATTACCTATTAAATAATCCTTTCAGTCTCTCAGGACAGACTTGTTCAGCCTTTGTGTTCAGAGATGTTGCTGAGTGGCTTTTTATTATTGTTATTATTGTTATTTCTCTCAAAGAAGCCCAAGAGAAGTTGTCTCACTTTCATGAGGAGGTCTGGGTCCCCCATCTTACACAAGCCTTTGCTGGCATCTTTGTCCTTGATTTCAACACTCTTTATATCTGACACCTCTGAACCAAAGATGTGAAGAACTTTCATAGATATAATAAGTTTCTTGAAGTTTGTTAGAATTAATACAATACATTTCCCTCCTGCTACATCTTTGCATTGTGCTGCCACTTCAAACACAGAGCCTGCTTAGCTTCTTCTGGAAGACTTCAGATGTCAAGGCTATGAGGGTCCTCTTGGAGCAGTTGCAATAAAAGTCTCATTTCAAATACGTACTTTTAAACAACATCTTTACAGAAAAGACTTCCATTAAAATAACAAAAAAAAGTTTTTCATTGTGAATTAATAAACGTATTGCAGAGCAACAGGTTCATCTATATTGAAGAGAGGAAAATATTTGGTATCCTACAGAGAAACTGAGAGAGAACGAATTTATCTCAGCACTTCTGAAAGAAGAGATAAAAGCATCATCCCACATCTGTGTATGCAAAAAAATAAAACCAAATACTGAGTGAAATTAAAGAAATGTAATTTAAAAGAAAAATGGAAATCAGACACAAGAAGAGCTGTTTGTACAGTGCCAACCCTGCATGTATCAATTGCAGTTATGAAGACCTGCCCAAAATTTTTAATCTCGGGCACCAAACATGCAAACACTGATGGGTTTTTCACTTTGCTTACAGAAGATTCTCTCAACACATAAATATCCCAGCTCTGCTGAGCTCAGTGGGCTCATGCACTCTGTATTTACAGTCTTGGAGGACTGATCTGCCATGGAAGGCTTTCCTCTCCAGGACAGAAGGAACTCTCCAGCTGCAATCAAGAAGCAGGGAAGGCTGGGCAGGTACCAGGCAAGTCCCTTCCAAATCTGCCCCAGCCTTTGCTGTGGCTCCGTGCCAGGTGGTTTCTCAGCTCCCATGGACAAGGGGACAGAGATTGGGGTGGGCAGGGCTCAGCCAGCAGAGGATGAAGGTTCCTGGGCTGGCTGTGCCTGAGCCTGCACAGGACAGAGCTCCATGGGTAGGGAGGTCTGGCACAGAAAGGCCAAGAGCAGAAATTTAGCAATGAAAGACTCGTCAGAGGGGTTTAAAACCTGCTGACAGGGGCAGGCAGTGAACATCTCATGGGGACAACTCTCTGTGGATGAAAGGGGCAGCTCAGAGCTTGCAATAACCCCCAAAAACATGGCTGGGTTGAATTAAGAATTGGGAGAAAAGATCTGCACAGGAAGAGACTTAATGGACAAGGGCAGAGAGCTCTTAAATATTTAAGAATGTTCTTCATAGCTTTGAATTCTAATTAAGATAATTAAGTATTCTAACTGACATTCTAATAAAGCTTTTTGAATTCAAAGAGTAATTTTCATTTTCTTTTGTTAGCTCTCTGCAGTGAGAGGTTCAGGTATACCCACCTCAAAGCACCACCAGCATTCTCTAAGTCTTTCCTTGTTGGGAGAAAAAGGAAGCAGGCAGTGACTGAAAAACAATGCCCCGAGCCAAAAATAAGTCCAAAAGGTCAGACTAGACTTATCACTAGTTGATGTGATAGAAAATATTTGAAATTTTCTGTTCAGCACAACAAAGTGCAGTTACAAAGACACCTCAGGAATTAAATGTTGCAGAGCAGGGGAGGCACTTTAAATCTTGTTAGGCTGACAAGCATTTATTATTTTTTCACAGCAAAGGCAAAAAAGCAAAGAGGGAATTTCTCCCTCAGCATCCCCATCATTAACACAGGAGTTAAAAATAAAAGGGCTGCAGGTTTTTCATATGAACAACAGTGTCAGACAGAAGATGCAGGCTGGGGAGGTTTTATAAAGCAGCTCAGCTATGCTAATGGCGAAACTGAGCATCTGTCAGATGCCAAGGATACAAAGACAGGAGTTCTTACTTGCCTTCCTAAGCAACATGGACATTGGCTCCTCAAATTATACAAAGAATAGTGGGTGCTAAGTCACTTGGGAGCTTGGACACAACTCTTTCGCCTACTTCAATAATTTAAAATAATTAAATGCAATTCCTTCACAGGAGCACCATCATGGAAAATGCTCCTTCAGCACTGTCTGAGCACTGTTTGCTCTTATGGCTGGAAATAATTCCAACCCCATAGCAATTCACTCCTACTGTGTTGCTTAAAGAGAAGAGAACTGCAAGACAGAAGTTCAGACAGTTCATCTTCCTTTTCTGAAAATAAACCCCTTAAAATTACTTATAAACCCCCAGTGGCCTCCACAGACCATGGGTTAGGCTCATAGATGGAAACACAGTCCTTGGTTTAGCTCCAAAGACATCTACTGAGGTGGCCAACTTGCCAGCTAAGATTTTGCTGAGCCCTTCCAGCAAACTGCACACAAGGATGAATCCTTCTGCATGCAGTACTCAGGGGATATACCCAAGGTATCTTTAAAAAAGGCAAATCCAGTTCAACTACCTTGTTAGCAGCTGGCAAGTCTTTTCAAAGGTACAGCTAACTCTCCATCTTCAGATGGGTAGTTAAGTAATTTTCCTTTATTAATCCAATCCAAGGATAATTAGCAGTCATGGAAGTTTGGCTTCCCTCCTACAAGCCCCATTAGTCCAGCTGGAAAGGAAACTTGAGATCTCAGCTTAGGGTCATTTTAATATCAGAACATGATTCACTTCTAAAAAGGGAGGTAGACAAGGGAGTCTGGCCTTCCAGTTAATAATGAAGTAATTATCAGGGTTGCACAGAACATTATTCTGGAACTCAAAGGCCTCTGTAAGAAACCACTTAAATGAACAGGGAAAAACATCACCTGACCAACCCTATTGAGTGCAACATGAAGGTTATAATAAAAGTGATCTGCTTATGTGCCCAAAATCACACGTTCTGAAAGCATTTGAAAGCCTTTGAGACATAACATTTACAATGATAAATGTATGCCCAGCGTGACACCCCACCCAGTCACTGAAATCGTGGGGTTTTATAATGGCATTTAAAGAGCAAAACTATTTTGTTCCTTTCTGAAGTTCGGCTACCAGAACTTTTCTCTGTGGGGAGCAGACAGAGCTGCACAACTTCCAGCAGGTCAAGTCTACAGATATTTAACTCCAGAATTCATGATTTTTCCCTCTTCTTTAGTATTTGGCATAATTTGGACAGAGCTGGGAGGACCAGGAGATGTGAAAATTGAATATATTCTAAAGCTTTGTCACAAAACAAATAAATCCCACAACCAGCACCCAAGAGGAGCCATGAATACATAGAGCAGACAAGGGACTAATTTCTTCCCTTGTCAGACTTGATGTGCCCACTGAGCCCACCAAGAAAGCAATGGGAGCAGGCAGGATGGACACTGCCCATCTGGATTCACAACTGCATGGCAAAAAGCACACCAGAGGAAAGTGCTGCACTTTTACACATTACACAACAAAATCACAATCATCAAAAAAGTTGGGGTGTAGCTCTGTACAACCCCAGCAACCACAAATTACTTTCTGAAGCTGTGAATTCCGTGGCAAGGGGAGACTATGCCTTCTTTATTCACTATATGTGATGAAATATTTACAGAGAATTCTGTGTTCAGCCATTTAATAAAGGCTGACTTGCTCCTTTGTGCTGACCAGCATCAAATTGTCAAATCATGGACACAACCTCCCACACAAGCCAGCTATCACTGGGGGAGGAGCTCAGCAAAGGCACTGATCATCCCAGCCCTTCCAATTAACGGGGTAATAGATAAGCACCTCTACCACTTATGATGATTCAGGTGCTGCTCACAGCACAACCACCAGACAGACCTTTCTAAAGTTCTTATGATTGGCTTTTACACTCTTAATTTCTGTTTTATGATCTCCAAATCATGTACTTCGTCCCTTTTTCAGTGTTTTCTCCAAAGCAAAGTGACAGTGCTGCAACTTGACAACAGAATTTAAGACGGATTGGAGAATGCAATGAACTGACACAAAGCATGAAGCTCATGACAGGCTGACACAAGAATTGAAAGAAAACTCATTCACTGGAGAAGCAAACAGGTGGATATCTCTACTGGAATTGAAAAAAAACTCAGATGGAAAAAATCTGACACAGTAAAACCTGGGGAATCAAAAGAGAGAGCACTCTGAAGGGTTTCAGGAGTTCCAGACAAAAGTCTGAACAAATGACATCAAAGAAAGATCTTCTAACACAGTCACTTTCTTTGGAGACTGAAAGGTTGATTGGGTGAGTTGTCTCTAAGGAACACTGAGGCCAGTTTTAAAAAGACTTTAATATAAATACAATACTCAGTTTGTTCCAGGTTACCTTGATGGGGCTTGTGTCCAGGAATCTGGAACTGCTGACTTCTAGAAGGGACCCAACTCCTCCTCCTCTGAGAGCAGCACAGATTGTCCACGATGTGTTTCAGCCAGGATACTGCTGACCTTGAGTACTGTGTGCAGAGCTAGGCACCACAATCCACAATGTAAGGGAGATATTAAACTATTAGAGAGCATCCAAAGGAGGGCAACAAGGATGGTGAAGGGTCTGGAGGCCACATGAGGAGTGGCTGAGGGCACTTGGTGTGTTCAGCCTGCAGGAGACTGAGCAGAGACCTCATTGCAGTTACAGCTTCGTGGAAGGAAGAGGAGGGGCTGACACTGATCTCTGCTCTGTGGTGACAGTGACAGGGAATGGCCTGAAGTTGTGTCAGGGGAGGATTAGGTTGGATTCTAGAAAAGGTTTTTCACCCAGAGGGTGGTTGGGCACTGGATCAGGCTCCCCAGGGCAGTGGTCACAGCATTGAGCCTGACAGAGCTCAACAAGCATTTGGACAATGTTCTCAGCACAGGATGTGACTCTTGGGGTGTCCTGTGCAGGGACAGGAGCTGGACTTGATGATCCTTGTGGCTTCCTTCCCAGTTAAATTTCAGAGGGAGAAAACCCCAGTGTTGCTAGAAACAAGCTTTGTACCAAAGTCCACTCCCAACAGTGAAGGCAGTTAAGCATCACCATGTTTGAGAACCAGCCCTTCTGCTTCAAAGCTGTGTGAGTTTTACCATAAAACACACATTGCTGCTGGGTCCAAGGGGAACCTTGCACCAGGAAAGCTTTTCCACTTACCTGCATTGCAAAACTCCAGTTTTCATGCTGAGTGCTAATGTGCCTGAAAACACCATCCAACCCACCCGATGGTAGCACTGGAGATCACTGACTACCTGTGGTGTCATTCCCAGATCTGAGCTTTCTCTGGGGAAATATGGGAACAGGATGTTTAAAAACAAAGCACAGATTAGACAAAGTGATCTAACAGACTTTTTGTTATTGAAAAAACCCAAGTCCTAAGGGACAATACCACAAATAATTCTAAAAGATACTGCTGAACTTACAAATACAATAATTGAAGTGGATGGTTCGAACCAAAAGCCAACTTCAGTTCTTCTGATTAAAGACAGGAGCTCAGGCACCTCAGTTCCCAGCCCAAGCTTCAATTATTTACCTCATTTCCAGCAGAAAAATCTGGCAAAAGCAATGCATTACCAGGAAACGGGTTATTTACTTAACCAAATCAAATATATGAGACTGGCAGGAGGTCAGCTGTAGCTCCAAGCTGGCATGTTTCTGTGGCAGGACACAGCATTTTGCAAAACATTCTTCCTTGGCCTGTGTGTAATATGGTTTTTGGTGCTTGACCCTAAGCAGAAGCAATCTTCGAGTTTGGATTCCACAGACTTGTACGAAACATCCTACACCAATTGCCAAATTAAACTGATTTCTCTCAGGAATTACCCTTCCTGGACAATTTCGGACCAACTGCAATACTGAGAATATAATTTTTGTTCCCTTAATTTGCACATAATCTAGAAAGGAAAAGCTGAAGAGGCAAACAATAACCTCTGATATAAAGAAACAGCAGCAAAAAGGCATTACAAAGCCTCTGAAAAACATGCTGGCACATTATTAGAGAAAGAAGACAGAAGAATCACATCATACACAGCTCACCTTGACAAGGCTGACAATAAAATCAGTAAAACAAACAAAAAAGGGAAGAAAGAAAAGTCAGAACAAGATGGCTTTGTTTTCTGATTATTCATTCTAGAAGTTCCATTGATTTTCTTCTAACATATTAACTCCATAAGCACAAAGAAAAACAGTTGGTGTGAGCTGAGAGAATCAAATCACTCAGGAGAGGGACCTATGTGTTCCCTGCTGCAGTAAGAAGTTCTCTTGGCACAAAGAACCCAGAAAATGGTGTCTTTCCCAGGATTTGGCAACCACTTAAAGGCTATTCCAAAATGACTGCAATTATATTTCCAATTTCAATTGTTGGCCCAGCCATCTCCTCATTGCATCTCTGCCACTAAAAGCATTTGGATTGTCTTAATATTGCCCAAAAGAAAAAAGAAACTGCAGCAAATTATGCAGTGGCTTCATGCCATCTAAAGAGGAGCCTGAATGATACTTGGTTAAGTAGCTGCTAAACTGTAACTATGCTGCGTTTACAGAACTTTACAAAAATGCAGTATTTAAAGGACTACAAAAAAAGATTATATTTTCCTCTCACTGAAGTATTGAAAGTGGAATGTTCTCTGCTGGAAATGAAACGGTGGGCGTTTGATGGCATATTTTAAATAGTATTCTTCTTTGTGCATGCAGTGTAATGCCACCCAAGGGGGAGATTAAAAAAAAAGTCTGCAATTTGCAAGTCCATTTCAAAGTCATATTGAGGATGATGTGAAATTCAGGATAGGATTCTTGAGAAAAATCTCCCTGGAAAATGTGTATGTACCTCAGGGAAGCTTTGGATTTGCTTCCCCACACTGGAAGCTGTTCTGTCTTTTGACATTTCAATGTTGTTTACTGTTTGCATCTAATTTTGGAATTATTCTGTGGTTTAGTACAATGGTGTATCTTTGACTAGCAATAAGGTAATTCTCTTCTGCACCTCTATGATTTCTAAAACTCTCTGGCTATTTATCTTGTAAACTTACTGATAGCGAGGATAGAGTAGTTACTTTTACAAGGGATTCATCCTGCTGATAGATACTACTGAGGTAACTGGCTTTTACACATCCCAGCCCCGAGAAAAACAGGATTGTCCAGTTCAGTCTGATAATCCTGAAACAATTGCAAACAATATCATGCTTTTAAGGCTTTAGATAGTCATCAGCAGGTGTAGGAGGGAATATTCTCCTTAACAGACTTCTGGCTAAACAGGTTTTCTCTTTCTTTGGTGTTGCTTTCCCTAAAGCATTACAGACTGGCCACAGACGGATCTGGGGAAATAATTTTCCTGAGGTCAGATTCTCTCCCTTAGCTGCTTGGGCAAGTGGATGTTTAGATTCAGATTCATCACCAAATCTGATGCCACAATCTTCCCCTGGAAGAAGGAGCAAGGATGGCTTCTGTTTTCACTTGCAGTGCATAACATATCTTGGTTATAAAGGTAAGCAAGCACCTGCATCCTGCAATCACATCCCACTCACCAAAAAGGTCGAGTTCCAGTGATCCTTCCTGCCTTTCCTGCACGGCCACAACAATTTGTACAGCACAAGACTGAAATGCTTCAGTACCACACTGAAGTCATTAGATCTAATCTAGCAGATCATCCAAGTGAAAGGAAAAGCAACCACAGTATATACTCAAGGTCCTTTCTTTCCCTTTAAATCCTAATTAGTTTAATTTCACTAAATTTTTGCCATACAGAAGTTAGACATGTCTCCTTACTTAGTCTTCTGTGCTTGTCTGTGTTATTTCTCCAAATCCCTATGCTGAATTTGTCTTACCAACCACAAGGAAAGGTGTGACAACTAACATGGACAAGAAACCTACAGTTTATACAGCTCAAAGCAGAGATCTTGGGAAATTATGAAACCATAGGAAGAAAAAAAAGGTCTCAAATATTTTATGCTGATACTTACCACTCCACTGTTTTCAGATCAAAGAAAACAGTGACAGCAAAGCTCTTATGAGGAAATCTAATCCATGACACTGAGCCCCTCCACCAGCAAGGCACTGGCACAGCTGTGTCTCACTTCACTCTGCATCAAGTGGGTTTTGTTTCTGGTATGAATGACAGACTCAAATCTGGCTGTACCTTGAGTCTGGTTTGTCCAGTCAAATGAAAATAAAAATGTATTTTGCACTACAGTCCGATGACACAATGCTGGTTTGCTTTTTTTTTTAAAAAAACCCAACTCAATAGCATCCTCCAAGTGTGAGAGACAGAAGCCACAGACTATTATACTGCACTTCGATCAATGCAACTTTGCAAATTCCTTATGCCAACAATTCTCTTTTAAACTAGTATTGGGTGAGATTATTAGAACAAAACCAGAAAATTTGGATCACAGTTTATGCTCCTAGCTTTTGCAAATGATAGGCTAAGGTTTAGCAGTGTAATAAACTATAATCAATAATCTTGCTGCTTCTGCAATAATGCAAAAGCATTATATAGATTGTATCCACATTCCTTAGTCTAAAAATAAACACATATATACACATGATTCATTTATGAAAAGCAATTACTTGTGCTGAGAATAGCAAAAGTCCAGTTTGGAGCTAATCAAATAATTAAGAAGAAAGACAAAACAACATAAGCTTAATTATTATTATTTTAACATGTTAAAAATACAGTCACATCAAAATAGGGTACACAGTTATAAAACTGTTGCAGATGAAATAAGAAAATAGTGTGTATATATTTTATATATAAAAATCTACAGTATTTACTAATGCTGATACATATTTTGGAGCCTCATGTTGTTTGCACAAATAAATTGTACAGCTTCGTTATGAATTACAGAACCATCATTAAACACTGAGATTATTACACTTAGCCACAATATTATATACATACATTTCTAAGCTGCTGTAAGCAATCAGAACTAAAGTAAGCCCAAGTCATATTTATCTTCACAATTTTAGTTTAGGATTTCAGTGTAGTGCTTGGCTACAGTTACTTCGCTGCAGTTTGCAATTTTCAAAATATAAAATTGCCCAGTTATTAAAAATTACATCAGACACGTTATATACACAAAAAAATGTTTTGAAACATACTAAGTAAATGTTACTTCCATTTGTAAAAATTGTTTTACTTCTGTACCTTAAAACTTACAGAGCCAACCTGCAGCAATAATAGGCACTAAAGCTCATTCTTTAAAGGAAAAAAAATAAAATCCATTTCTATGTTTTCAGTTAACAAACCTTAGAAAACAAAAGGGAACAGGACAACCTTCCAAACTGCTGTTGATACCAATGCTTAGTACTTCAGTATCAGAAATCTCTCTGTTCAGCACTCCAAGGACCTCTCCTGGTGAGACCCTCCTCTGCCTCAGCTCCTGGCGAGAGGTCAACACGTCCTGCAGCTCCCAGGACTCCATCCTACATGTGCCACTTCACCTGCTTTTAATCCCACCTCCAATTCACAGTCAAAGAAAGGAAAACACGAAGGAAAAAGGGCTGCAAACACTAATTAGAATTACTTACATCAGCAGGAGTTTAAGGTTCCTGTTAACAACAGGCAGGGTCATTTTAGTGTGAAACACCGTGCAGTGCAAGCCCAACAGCACAGCAGCACACACCCCATCACAGACAGGAACTCACCAGCAATTTGGGGGAAAAGGGGAAAAACACAACAGAATCCACTTGACAAAGCTTAAGAGAAGAGACACTGCATACTCACATAGCTCAGGGAGTATCAATATTGGAGCAAAGCTCAAATTTTTGCATGCACTTCACAGAGGTGTCAATGAGCTGTGCAATTCTCTGATACCTGTGAGATTTGGCCCTGCAACCAGTTTTAGTCTGACAGCACAGCATGGCAAAAAGTGAAGGGTGCAGCACCATTTCTGTATCTGGCATTAGTCTCACGTGCTCCAGTCTTTTGCATAAAGAATGACATTCTGAAGGTAGGTTTGGGTGAGAAGGTACAAATTCTCTCCTTTCAATGCACTTACAAAACCCCTAAAATGCTGCCCTGAATTTAAGCACCATTTCTTAGCCAGATTAGAGAGACATTTTTTGCTTTCTGCTTTTGCCTGCCTGCTCCTTCCTGCTGAGGAAAATGACAAACAGTAGTCAAAGGAGAGGAAATTAACTCTCACATATGATTAAATTAATAATCCCAAAGCATCTCTCCTGCCCAGAACAGATACTGGGATGCTGAGGCAGCTGTATAAAAATGACGGAAATTCCCATTCAAAATGAATGGCTTCTCAAATAAATTACAAAGAAAAATTAATATGAAATAAAAGTACTTCACAAGCTTTGCCCAAAGTTAAATGCATTTAAACTTTTTAGCTCTTTTCCATATGAGTTTGTGTACTGTAAGTGCACACTCACACAGGTGCACACACACACATCTGTACAGTGCATTAACAATGTCAGTCAAAGTAAAACTTTTCAGTGTGTTACAGGTTTTAGGCAGAAGGATTGTAACACAAGTTATTCAAATATGTAAGGAGAGACAACAGCATGAACAACACGGTGTACATGAGCTTATTGCTATGTCTATGTGCATTAGATCACTTCCAGTAGCTTCCATGCAAGTCCAAGAACTCCACCAGCTTTCAACCAAAGTCTGAAACATCTCTGAAATAGTGTCATTATTTTTGAACTCACATGAACCACTCACATTTCAGAGAACTGAGGTGGACTACTACTGACACAGAACTGTTCAACTGGTTTGGTTCTTGCCATTTTACTAAGCATAGCCAGATTCTCAGAGGAGCACAGATTCATGCATAGACAATCCATCAGTTCTGTTCCGATAGTGCTGGGCTTGAGCTGATGGGTTTGGATATTGGTACTGTGGGGAACCATTCTCTTCAAAGGTTGGGGAAGTCCTGTATCTCACTGGACTATCCACAGAAACAGCAGGAAGACTGCGGTCTTGTAAAGGTGTTGACTGAAAATGCTGGTATTTCTGGAAATTATCCAAGTGGCCTTTGTTAAGGTCTTGGCTCCAGGGCTGCCTGTAGGGTTCATGTCTGTAGATGTAGGCAGCATCTGGCCACTTTCTCTCCTCTGGTAAATAATCTGCTGGAGGGATGATGAACTTGACACCTGGGGAGGACCTCGAGTTGCTGGTGTAAGCATCAACAGGAGTGACTTCTGTCTGAGCAGGGGCTGGTGAAAGAGGATTTTGGCGGCTGGCAGGATAGGAATTCATTTGCAGTTTATTTGGGGAATAATCTACTGACATAAAAGGAGGGTATGGCCTTCCAGAGGGGCCGGGTCGATTCCCATGGTAATGCAGAGGTGCAGAACTTGCATTGCCTATACTGGAAACATGCTTTGGAGAATTCCCATAGTAAGTAGGGGGATTACTATAACCTGGCAGTGGCTGTTTTACATTCAGTCCATGAGATGGACCATCAGACTGAGATGCATATTTTGGAGATCTGGGTTGTGAAGTGAAGGTGTAATTATTAGGTATTTTTAATGGAGCTGGTATTTTTTCCATTTGCTTTCTTGGACTGTTAGAAAATGCTACATGCCTAGGACTTTCTGGATGAGCTCTCTCAAGCACATCTTCAACAAGATTCTCATTCTCAGTTTCATCCTCTGAAACATTGTCATACTGAGATGCATTAGACCCTCGCTTACCTTCATCAGCATCCAAAACCCTTACTTTTTGCTTTACATTCAAAGGCTGCATTTCTCCAGGACTTGGTGGTGGACCCAAAACAGAATGGTTTACTGGCCTCCCTTTCACCTCTGCAGTGAGTTTCATTGTCTTTTCCATCATTTTGATATCAGACGGTTTATTCCACTTAGGTACAAATTCCCTTCTTGTATTGGAAGTAGCATTAGAATTTTGATTAGCAGCTGCATTATTGTATAGACTCGAGTTGTCTTGCTCTGTTGGCTGAGGCTTTTTTCTGGTATCTACCTCATTCTTAGGCAAACTGTTTTGTGTCTCTATTGGTCGAACCTTTTGCTGTTTTAAGGAAGGTTTCTTTTCCACAGAATTAATTCTTTTTCGGTCATTTGGTGAACTTTCTGGTTCTTCTTCTGCGGATGGTCTTCTCTCTGTCCTTGCTGCTTGAGTACCAGTACTGTTCTGTCCATTAAGCATTGGAGTGGAGTTAAGCACAGAAGGTAGAGGTCCTGATGGAATCTGCCCCAATGGCTTCTTTGGAAATTCATCTTCTTTACCTAAAACAAGAACAGGAATAACATAAATTCACCTTTGTGCAGAAGCCTTCTTTGATCTGTTCACCATGCAAGCACAAATAGCTAGAAATTAACTGGGCTTCTCTCTGGGTCACCATTCTGCTGAAGACCTCAAAGGTTCTTCTAAACACTGACATCAAACAGATTTTCTTCAGCCTCTCATCCCAATCAGTTATTCCTTCCTACAGCTGATGCAATCTCACCAAGCTTTTGCTCTGTCATGATGCTGCTGAAAAAAACCCCATTTTTCTAGATGACGTGTTGGTTACAGTACCTACTCTGTATGGAACCCTCCTCACATTAAACAAACTACTTTGTCCACTTTAAAAATCTCCCAGTATCACTCTCCTAATTGATTGTTTTCCAGACATTCATCCTTTAATGACCTCTAGCAAGCCACACCATCAGCTCCTCCCTCACATGCACGTAGTTCCCAGTGACATCTTTGAACTCTCATTTCAGTTTTTAGGTGGAGCTCCTCATTAACATCTACACAATTAAGACCTTGCTCCCCCTAATCCCTTTCCTGCCTAGAAATTTCACCCTCAGTATTAAAAACCTTCAATAAAAGGCTCTATACACAGAATCCTTTTTTTTTTTTTTTCAGTTCAGCTTTACATCAATACAGAACAAGTGAAGCAGCTGACACCAACACTGGCTACGTCATGGTTTCAATTGAGTGTTCCATGGAGGGGTTTTGCAGGACACAAGGGCATCATTTACAGAACAAGGACATGAATGGAAAGTTCTCCCAGACTGGAGCTCAACACATTGCAACAGCCAGTGGTAAACATCAACTGTGTGGGGATCCAGAGCAACCCACACTGACATACAGAAACAATAAAGAAGTGTTTCATGGCTGGATGCTGCTCACAGTACAATTTGCATCAAATTTTCTATTGAATCCTTCTCCTTAGCAGTCAACACCCTTCATAATCACAGCCAAAGTATTTTATCATATCTACTTGCATATAACTTATTTAATTGTGTAATCCATTACTTTCCCATTATAAGAAGAAAAGGTCATGCATTTCTCATTAAATGTATTAACCTAGATTTAATTCATTTGGTGTTTAGCATTTAAAAAAAACACACAAAAGTTTTGAAGTCAACATAACCAAACAAGTCCTATTCACTGTGTATTTATAAAGATAAGCTTTGTTGTAAGGAGGAAAAAAGAAATGGCTACCCTTGCTTAAATACTATTCAAAATAAATTATATAAAATGGCAGTTGGTAAAATAATTTTATCTAATACCTGCTTCTTCCTAAGGCAAGGACTGCAGAATCTCTTCCCATCAGAGATCAGAGAGTTAGCACCTCACTTTCTAGCTATTTGTAATTTAAATTATTGTTGTTTGTCTGTTAGGGTTCACAGGAGTGAATACACACAAATGCCTCTCCCTGACAAGAGCTGTAGTTACAAGTGAGCTATGTTCATTTATACAGGCATGAGCAGGAGCTCCATCTTTGAGTGGTTCATGATACAGATACACTGAGGAAAGCCAGCAGCCAAGGTCACTGTTATTTGTTAGAACAGCATAACAAACTACTAGCAAGGATCTGTTGCTATATAAACAAAAAGAAAACTCCGAGTTTGAGCCAGCCAGGCCATTGCAGGAGGACAGCAGAGAAGAACACAATGGTGCCATCACAACAAAATAACTAAATAAATGCACTTAACAGAAACAGCCTAGATTTGCCAAACAATTAAACTAGGTTTGGGGTTTTTTTAATTTTTTCTTGGTAAAGACCAAAGGTCAGATGGAAACCTACTCTTTGCTTCAGAAATAACTTCAGAAGCCTCACTTCACACATGGTGGGGCCAGGCCTCAGCACGAGGCTCCAGTGAGTAGCTCTTGGAATTACCAGTCTGATATTTGGTCTCTCTCTATATGGGCTCCCAGTATTCCCAAATAAAATCTGGAACAGGGCTCTCAGACCTGCACCCCTCAGCAAGGGGGACGAATAGATGAGGGGACAAAGGAAGGAGCTGCACAAATGCCATAAAAGAGGTGATTTAACAGCTCTGCAATAGACTGACTGCTGCACCAGCCCCTCCAAAATTTTCTTTTAGTCTTTATGAACAAGAGTTCACTTTCTGAATTTGCTTCTGTTTGGCAAGAGGCATTTGTATCACTTAATTCCATGTGCATCCTCAAATACACAGTTAGGCAAAGCTGAAGATCTTGTCTCTTGAATAAAAGGGAATTTTGCACATAATAAATATTCCTGATACTTAAACCACAGATTCGGTGCTTTCAGTCTTACTAATCTTGAATGGGAAAATACCATGAAGTCTGCATTAAGAAACAATATTTTGGTACATACAAAATACATACCAAAAACCTGCCATCTAAATCTTACTGAACTAATCTTTATGGGATGCTAATCCATTTATAGCCTCCAGGAGATCCAAAGTAGTTGTGGAATAGCACAAGAAAACGGCTCTGCAACATCACTAAACTATTTAATTTCTGTCCTTGTATGGAAGGCATGGTTTAGAAACACTGTTTACTTTCCTCCACACTTGAAATTAAAATATTCTAGTTATATATATAAAAATCTGAAGATCAGTTCCTGTGGTAGCTGCAATGCTTCCTTCATTTGCCCAGGGTAATCAAAAGCATGAACTGATTTATTTTCTCCCAGCTTTTACTTTAAGAAATGCCTACAGAGCAATAGGAGATCCTTTAAATATACTTGGTTGCACAACAAAGGTGGGGTTTGTGTGAATTTTTCACTTTTAATTTCACACACTTAAGGTTTCCTAATTACCATTAAGCTCTAATAAACCCAGGTAAGAATACTGCAGACATTTTTATTGAATTCTATTGAGGCTGCTTTGTGTCACCTTTCCTTCTCATTCAGGGTAAAGGAACACCATACAACCAGGCATATGTGGGCTGCACGTAGATGATGTATCCTGTAACATGAATCACAGCTGCAAAATGACCATCAGAGAAATCTTGCCATTAGAACTCAACAATAATTCACATCCTGAGTAACAAGGAAAGTGTTGCAAGACAATATTTCATTTAGAAGAAAACCTCTGCATTTTAACAGCATGATACCATGTTTATAGGCTGGTAACACCAGAGCTTAGTGCTGTCAGGGGAAACAAAACACAGAACAAGAACATGTGGAAGAAAGCTCAGTGGGGAAAAGAAGAAATACAGGTTGAACCTCAGCCACAGGACTTCCACAAAGCGTGGTTTAACTTGACCTTGGACACAAACAAGTGGCACTGGTAGCTCAGTCACCCAGGCCTGCTTGGGGAACTAAGCAAGGCCACACTGCTGGAGGTACCAACTCAGGAATCAAGGCTACCAGAACAGCCTTGCTCTGGTTCAAAGGTGCTCCAGCACTGTTTGCCTCCAACCATAAAAAGCACTGAGAGGAAAGGAATTGTGTAAGGATCTATGATGCTGCAGCAAAAAGACTTCTTGCAAAGCAATCACCTTCTAAAGGAAATCTTTGGAAACTGCAAAATGGCTACTGAATTCTAATTGAAGTGTACAGATCATACAGAAATACCCATACACATACACACATAGAGTTGTCACTCCCAGTGAAACAAGAACTTAAAAAAAAACCCAACAAATAAAAACCCCTGAAGTTTCAAAAAAGTTCACAAAATAAACAAGTAGGGATAACCAAATTACCACCATGCACATGACTACAATGGGACACTCCTCAAATGCACAGAGAGCATGCCAGCTGTGTTTGGGAATGCTTTAACCAGTCCACTATAACCAGTAAAAGCAAGAAATCCATGATGCTGCATGCTAGCAAGAAAGAAAGCAAAAAAGGTAATAAAAGCAAAAAGTCGAGGAAAAGAAATCATAATGCAAAAGCAAACAAAAGAAATCAAGTCACAACAAACATCTCCACCTGAAGAGGTACACAAACAGCTCACCAGACAAGCATGCAAAAGCACCAATTCCTTCAAGTCCCATTTCCTTTATTTATCATTTTTCCACTCCAAACTCGCCTAAAGCCTCACAACACAGCTCTCAACCATCTCCTTTACTACTTCAACTACACTCACTGTTCAAACTCCTCAGATCTGAGCACGAAGAAATTTTATCTGAATGTTTTTAAGGAAATTCAGTTGAGTATCTGCTTGTGTTGTTGATCCAAGATGGAGAAATGGAGAAAATGCGGAATTCTACAAGAAGTACTTTTGGGACAAGTGCTTTTCTATACAATCTGTGATGTTTACAGATGAGAATTGAAAGCATTTTGAAACTAGAAGTTAAGACAAAGCTGCCTAGTTCAGCTGTGACTGTTTTGACCTGTACCATCACTGAAATGTCCCTTTGTCCTCTGAAATGATCTGGGCAATGAGATTTTTCCCAAGTTGCCAGTATTTCTGTGAGATATGGATATCTCTACTTTCATCCTTTTCTCCTTCCTTCCTTCCTTCAACAGGGTAGGTTTCTAGACAGTTTAGTTACTGACTTTTCCCAAAAACAAGCACTATAATAGCTTGTATCAGAGTTTACAGAGCAGGAACTATAGATTTTCTATTTTTCCTTTAAAAGAAAGGTAGTGAATTTACTTGGCTTCTATGCAGTATAGCATAAAATAGGCAAACAACAAAGGAAATAGGGTGAAAAATGGGTGAGGAAGGAGAGCAATGGAAGTGGAGGGAGACAATTTAAGCAAAACAAGAACAATCATGTGCTTGTTTGTTGTTGGCAAACATATTCCCTGACACGAAAAGGAGCAAAGCAAATATGAGCAGATCTGACTGTTCCCCAAAAAGGAAATATAAGCCATATTAAAGAAAGTTTGCCTCTTGACTTCCTCCTGCTCAAACAAGCCTTGGCCACCACCCAGTGGAAGTCGATCTCCACTACAAGACTTTTACAGATAATTGCTTCAGGAGGCACTAACAGCCTCGTGCATCGAGTAGCAGACATATAATTGGAGTAAAGTGCTTTAAGTGCTCTCTCCGGTGAATAACAGTCTAGTCCTTAATTTCAGCACCAGAATACATGCACTTTGACTGTTCTAACACAATTTTCAAGGATGGTAATGGTCATAAAAACAACTCTTAAAATGACATCTTGAAATTTTGTGTTTATTTTCGATCAGTGACATCTCATCTTCTTCAGTTTACAAGTCCAAGAGAATTTTAAAAAATTTTAAGTGCCTGCACTGGAAGCTCAGGCTGCTGTCTGAAAGTCAACCTCTGCTCCTCCTTCCTTTATATGCCATCATTGGCAAAGGAGTTGCTAAATGAAATACTGCTGGACAACTTGAAGGGAGAACTGAAAGCACTGTTTGCCTCTCTTGCAGCTGTGTCACTTTTACAGTGCTTTGGCAGTAAACATCTGCATTCAGATAAACAATAGAAATCTTAACAGATTTGGTTATTAACCAGAAGATACGGGTCATCAGATGCATGTCTGTAAGGTGTCCTTGCAAAAAAGAAATTTCTAAAATTAACCACTGCTTTACATTCCGAATTCCACCTTTCTTCCAGAAAATATACTTCCTTGAAAAGTCAGTTTTAAACAGCAATATGAACAATGATCAACACAACTGTCTGGATTATGTGTTTAAAGATCATGCAAGTTTTAAACAGTAAAAATTTTTAAATTATGCAAAGCCAAAGTCTAAAACTGCTAAGAATATATACTAACTATATTAGTATAATTCCACATATTATTTTAGTTCATAGTATTGCAAAGTAGTTGCATCACACCAGAAACAAGGCAGAAAAAATAGTTTAGTTGATTAAAGCATGAAGTGCATTGTCTGAAATAGCTACTTGTGTATTCTTGAAGTGCAAGAGAAAAATCCAAAATTCCTCTGAAACAAAACACAACCAAAAGAAAGACACCATCAGAAAAGGGAAAGTCAAGCTGATTTACATATTTGTATTGTTTTGGCTGTCAGAAGGCTCATTAACAGGAGAGAACAGACATTATTTAATAGATTATTGAGGTAGTATGTATTTCTGCACTATCACTGATGACTGTGTAAAATAGATCATTGAATAAAAGATACTAATAATAAATTTAATAACATATAACTGCAAAGATAAATATCAGATAAACATTTTAAAATTTAAAATTTATGGCAAATGCAAGATTCCAACTTTGCTAGTTTTCCCTGAATAAAGAAAAGACTGGTAAAACTAGAACTGCAGTTTAAAGCTGGTATCAAACACAATGAACACAGATTCCAAATTTACCAATATTGCTTTAAAATTGAGGCACAAGACTTTTTTCTTTGATTTAAGGCCTTCAGCTGCTGCAAAGTCTATTAAACTTTCAGTCATAAAAATCCAACCCAGGACCCCCCTGCCCACCCTTTTCAGGACCTTTATATTAAAACATAGGTGAGAAACTGTCTCAAGAACCGACCTGAGGGGCTGCACGCCTTGAAGGTGGGCCTGGCTATCTTGTTTACAAAACAATAAACTATTTTCAGCAACCTATTTTTAATATGGAAGTTTAATATGGAACTTTCACTGGTAAGCACTTCTGTTTATTAAAGTCAGACACTATAAAAATCTATCCTTATATAAATATTGTTTATTAAGCATTGCATTATTCATGTAGTCCTACAGGAAAAAATTATAGCAAAGCTAGAAATTCTGTCCATATCTTGTGAGCATTTATAGAATTTAGCTGCTGTTTTAAATAACAGACAAGGAAAGAATTTGCATCTAGGAATTTTGGAAATCAATGGTGTATACCAAGAAAATTCTTCTCATTATAGTCTTAACATCACCCTCGATTAAGGAAAATATTGTTGAATTTACATTGGATCTGGCTCCAGGTCATATCAAGTCACACAGATTTAGGTGAGAGTGCTCTTCAAGAATCAACAGTGGTGTGGACATCCTTCACCACATTCCAGGCAATCCAGAAAATACCAAATGCCTTTTCTTCTTGTTGAGGCTGTGTCAGAGAGGTACCTTCAAGGTTCTCTGTTCAGCTGTCTCAGCCTCCCTTCTCCAAGGTCTCAGAAACCACAGCTCCCAGTAAAAGGTGTGTGCCTATCACACAGCCCCTGGCTCCAGAGCCACAGGAATAGAGGGATGCCCACTCTGGGTTGTAGGAACAGCACTGGAGCTGCAAACCATTCTCTGGATGTTGTAGTTGTTAAGTATGGGCTACCCTACACTGGTCAGCACTCGACTAGAAATCAGCACAGAAAAGAAGAAAAATCCATGGCCTTCTCTATGCAAAACAGCCCTGGTGTTGGCAAAAACAGTGCCAATCACTGACATCCAAAATTAGCAAGATCCCCTTAACACCCATGTCTTCTGGCTGGACATTTTAAGGGCTTTGACAATGAGAAAATATTAAACAAGTCCCTTCCTTGTCTGCTCTGAAGGGAATAAGGAGCTCCTTAATTCAGTGAGAGAAGCCATGGACGAAGTGAGCCAGAGAAAGCTACATCAGACATAAATAGACATCCACTTTAAAGTAACACAAAAGTTATTACCTCTTTTAATATCCTACTGCAGTTTACCCTACTAGGGCAGGAAAATCTATACAGCCTAACAAAGGATGCCAGATGGAAAATTCCACTGAGCTTAATTAGCTCACTGCTATTCCTGGATGACTGATACTGATGCAACTGCGAGATGAAGATTTTTTTTTTTTTTTATTTTTCCTAACACGCATTTTTGCTTTATTTCTTTAAGGTGTAATTTTTGCTCAATGTAAAAAAAAAAAAAAAAAAAAAAAAAAAAAAAAGTACAAGATAGGAAGCAGTGCTTTAATTTCAGCTGAGAAAACTAAAATAAACATTATTTTCTCAGGCTACAGTGAATACTTAAATGAGGAGGCTGGTATTTTTTTGTGGCTCTATCACATATAATAGTTTCATATGTTTTAGATGAAATTAGAAGATAAACAGTGAAATTCAATAGTAAAGAGATCAGAGCCAGACAGACATTTACATGGGGGTTGCATGGCCAGGTTTTGGCAGCCTGTGGGAGGGACCCCACCCTGGAGAAAAGGAAGAGTGAGAGGAGTCCTCACCTCTGGAGAAAGAAGCAGCAGAAGCAAAGTGTGATGAACTGAGCACAACACTAATTCCCTGACCCCTGTGCTGCTGGGAAGGAGGAGGCAGAAAAAAAAACGAGAGTGAAGTTGAACCTGCAAAGAACCCTTCTTCTCTGGGAAGACTGGGGGAAGGTTTTTATTAAGGTTTTATTTCTGACTGTCCTACTCTGATTTAATTGATAATAAATTCAGTTAATTTCCTCAAGTCAAGTCTGTTCTGCCCATGATGGCAATTGCTGCATGATCTCTCCCCCTCTTTATCCTTGTTTTGTTTTCTCTCCTCTGCCCAGCTGAGGAGGGCACCTGGTATGGTATCAGAATCAACCTACCACAAGACATGAGCAAAGCTGAATGTCTAGAGAATGTTCAGAACCTGAAAAAGAATACTGCTTGAAGATAGTGATTAATAAAACCAAAATTAAGAGAGTGCAGAAAATTTTAAAAATAAAACCAAAGGCTTATGAAGTTCATACGAAGATCAAATGAGGCAGCCTCACTCAAGTAGAGAAAAGAGCAGACAAATCAGCTCGATTCCCAAGGATTAGGATGAAGGCATTTTATTTTTAGTCTGTGAAAGGTTAAATAATGTTCCCTTCTACCCCTAGCAAAAACATACCACACAGAAAGGCTTGCCCAGGTTAATCTGAAATCAGAAAGGAAAAAGCTCAATTCCAGCACCAAAATACACTTCACTTTGGCTTTGTTCTTCCTGTTTTAAAATTAAATCTTCTCATTCATGTTCAGGGTAAAAAGCCCAACACACAAAAGACATTTTGTTACTGATTTTTCCTTAGCTACCAAAATCAAGAACAATGTGGCCCAAAACACTTAGCATGCTGTCAGCTCACTGTATCAGAAGTTACACCTAAGTGTGCAGAGTGTGAAACCAAACAACTGCATCCCACTGCCAGAGTGTCTCAGGAAGAAGACACAGTCACCATTCCTTGCTGTTGGTACCCTCAAGAAGACTCAGTGAGTCTCACATTTTCTGTCACAAGGGGGTGACTCTTATGTCACCTAAATCGTCCTTGAATTTTCTATGAAAATCCAGATAATTCTCAAACAAAGGCCATAAAACAAGTAAGATAGGAACAGACTTTCTGCCTTCTGCATCATGAAAATTTCCACTAAACTCCGTATTTTCCACAGAAAATCTCAATGTGACTTACATGCATGTGATTTTCTAGGCTGGGGGATACACTACCTCCATCAAGTAGCTAACCAGAAAAATGTTTCCCAATTCTTCCCCTTCAAGTGGAACCTTTCACTGATGAAATTTACTTTACCACATCCATTAAAAAAATCTATGTGTGTACAAACAACTGAAGTTGTTTGGATAATCCCCTCAAGGTTACACATAGCCATGGAGAATTCTGTATTTAGGATCGAGCAGACAGGACTCCTATGATCTATCCCCTTGTAACACGGTGGTGTGGAACTGATGCTAAAGGATACAGCTGCTCACATCTGTCCCCCACTGCACAAGATGCCTGAGACAGCACCTGGCTGAAGTGCAGGGACAAAGAGCAACTTCTTCTGAAGGGAAAGCCAAGACTGAAACTCAGCTTGGGGGAAAAAGGATGGAGAGATGGAAGAATGGGAATGCTGTGGTGAGAAAGGGGAAGCAACAGATGAAAAGGCAAGGGCAGAAAGTAGACTTAGACCTATTGTGGAAGAAATTCTGCTGGATAGATTGTACAGAAATTCAGGAACAGGGCAAAACAGGGAATAGGGAGCAAGAGAAATGGGAACTCTGAGAAGAACCAAAATGAGAAACAAATATACAGAAAGTGTTTGTACTCCATAGGAACAGACCTGAAGAACCAGGTAAACCAGTATTTACTTGTGATGAGGAGTTCTGACACAGCCCAATACTGCATGCAATAAATAATGTTAACAGAAACAGAAAAATTCAGTTCATTAATGAAAGAACAAATTATTACAACAATGCTATACACAGGCAACCTTTATTCTGACACTTCTTAACTTCTGAAAGCTAACCATAGCAACTTAATAAAGTTACTTCAAGGTAAATTCTGCCATGTTTGTAATTTTTTAAAAAACATTTTCTCACATACTTTTCTACAATTAGCAAGGATAAAGTAACAGGACTCTGAGTAATTAGAAGAAAAATTCTAATTAAAGACTGTGGAGACAGGGATAGAAAGAAGAATAGCATCTTAAGAGAAAGAAGAGATCCTATACATTTCATTAGTAAGGGCACATGAAACCATCTCTTATCTGCAACCAAAAAGCACAAAGGCTAAAAAGAAATAATCAAAACTATTCCATTAAATACCCAGCAAGTCTATCACTTGTGAAAAATTAAAAATCTGGATTCGACAAACAGAAGCAGCTATTTGACCTGAAGTTTGGTCCACATCTAATCAATCTACAAAACAGTCTGGATTCTCAGACAATGTAGTGTTTCAGACACTTTGAAATCTTGATATTTGATCCTCTATCTGAAAGGTTTTATAAATTCAAGTTAATAAAATTACCAGAACATGGTATTTTTCACAGTGCTTTGCCATTACCTTAGAAACAGTAAACAAAACACCAAAGAAGACTAAATCCACAAAAGGAAAAGTGGTGATTCGGCACTGTAAAATATTTTTGGATAAAAACTCCCCAAATCTATGCAGTGATGAAGAGGAAAACATTTGCACGGTTTTCAACAGCATTAATTAACATTTTAAAAATTACCAATGTGTGAATAACTCCAAATATCTAACTCTGAAAATGTGCAAGTTTCTTACCAGCTACTGGTAAATCCAGCTTTGCTCGTTTCAATTCCGATATAGAATTTTGGAGCTGCTCTATTACAAAGTCATCTTCATAGAAGAAATCCTTGGCTAAAGACTCCTGCAGAAATTCTACAAGCTCTTCCATTTGTAATTTCATCAGATGCTCTATATAAGGAGAAAATATCACATTATACATTAAGATATCTTGATAATGAACACTCAAAAATGTACTTTAGTCATGAGGTGCTTTTGTTTTCAAAGGAGAATGAAAAACACTTGTTAATGAGGCAGACAACAGATTTCTAAAACCAGAGGACTAAAAATACATTAAAAATTCACTTGCAAGTCATCACGGAAATCCTTTATACACATTATTGTTTACTTAGGATGGTGTTTTACAAAAAGGGGCATCTTCAGAAAAATAACTACAAGTCACCCTCCTTCAGCCTTCTCATGTCCAACAGCTTCAGCTCTTTATTTGTCAGCCTGCATCCTCAACTTAAACTACTGCTGTGGATCTATACAACATACATCATCTCTCTTATTAGGAGCTCTGAAAAGCAGAAAAACATTTTAAAAAATGCTATTTACAGTACCCTCATTCACAACTGAATTAACTCCCAGTGAAATGATGATGGCAGTTCACACTTCAGAACCGCTGCTTCAGGCTCTCTGAAAATTCAGGTCATATTTTGAAAGTCATTTTACAGTTATCAGATTTTTTTTTCTTTCCCTTTTTACACAGCAGTAAGGCCATGTGGATGGCAAGGCTGGAACTGAATACCTATGTCTCTTTTTTCATCATTTGTATGTCATCAAATGTTTTAGATGTATAATTTCAATATGGAAACCATAAAAAAATGTTTTGGTGCTGTAATAAAATGCTATTGGCATGTATTCCACAATGACACTGACAGAATAGCTATACCATGCATGTTTTTGAGGGTAGACAAGAAATTGGAAAACAAATCAGAATCTGTCTTCTGCCAGCCCTCTCATCTCCTCTGTTGCCGTGAGGTTCTCTCAGTGTTTGATCATGGAAGAAGCTGCAGTGTACTTGCTAAGCAAGCAAATCCACACTCAGAATTTTTCCTCAGGTCTTCCCATTAAAATAGTGGTGAATAAAAAAAAAAAAAAATCAAGCAGATATCTATTTGCAAATAAGGAAGAGAAACCAAAATGTTAAGCCTAATGATTTGCCTCTAAATGTTTTGCTTTCTCAAGTGCAATAATGTAGAAGGTAACCTGTTCAATTTTTCAAAGTTGTTTATGAACAAATTAATGAAAAACATCCCAGTGAGACAGTGAGGTAGCATCACCACAGTTCAAGAAGGATAAACTAGCAAGGAAATTACAATATTGATTCTAAGGGCTCCACACAGACCTCTGCATTTGCAGGGAGTCAAATGACTTCACTCAGAAAGCCAAAGTCCCACAGGAGGAGTGTCTCAGAGTTGAGCTACCATGTGTCATCATCCTTAGAAATGCTCAAATCCATTTAGAAGCCAACATCCACCCTCAAAAGCTTTTTGGGTCCTTGGAACTTAGGATGCCAAATCACTTTGGGGAACCAAACATTCTTGACAAAACATGGTATAAAATGACACAGACTGGTGATTCCTTTTTGCTGAGGTATTTGCAGGTAGATTTTCAGCACTTAGTGGCACAGTCTTGATTCTTTGTGTGCTTTTTTAATTTGAACCCTATGGGGGCTAAGAAGCCATTTCCAGACCATGAAACTACCACAATTTTACCCATTGTTTAGTCAGTAAAATAACTGAGTTGAGGTCAATATAACTCTAATAAATATTTCTGTTTACAATACAATCACACTGCATTGGGCTCAGCTGAGATGGAGTTAATTTTCCCCACAGTTGCCCTCACAGTGCTGTGCTGTGCACTGGTTTCCAGAAAGGTCCATCTTGTTTTCTCCTTCCCCCAATCCTGCTGAGGAGGGGAGGGAGAGAGCAGGCACCAGGATCCAGCCAAGATCAACCCACAACACACACACATTAATAAAGTAAAGATTTTTAACTTTTTGTGCATAAGGAATGAAAAATATCTGTCAGAAGCAGCATAAGGCACATGAGAAACTAAAATTTTCACACGTTAAGGTCAAACTACAGAAAATGAGAACAAAACTAGGTGAACCTCTGTTTAGGTTTCAAATGTTTGACAGATTTCTTACTTCTGTGCAGTTTCAGAATTGTGTAAGACATAGCAGTGAGAATCCGCTCTCCTTCAAGTATGTAGATATCCCATATCCTGAGGCTTAATGTAAAGGGAGTCTGCAATGACAGAATCAGCAATGCTGTGAAAACAGTCTGCCCCAAGTCACAATTAAAAACAGCAACAGAAAGAAAAACATACTCACACGATCAAGAAAACACTGGAAAAACCACTTGGTTGTGTAAAAGCTGGTGGGCATATCCTGGGAGTCCTGCAAATAACACAGAAGTTGAAAAATACTTTCAAAAATCCAAGTAATGCCTTGCACTCTCCATGAGAAAAACATTTTTCCCTGGAGGCTAAGGTACTCCATAGTCACCATAAATAATTAAGTTAACGATATAAGACAGTGTGACTTCAACCCAGCAGATGGAATTTCTGGGTTTTTTTAACTTTTCTTCATCAGTTTCACCACCTGAAGAACATGCACTTGGAGGTGCTGAAGCATTAATACATCCTAGACTTCTTTCATGTTCTTGGGACAGAGGTAGCAGAGGATAAAATCCTCTCTCAAGAAAATAAATCAATATTTTGGAGTAACCCAAGTTCAGGCACTAGATCCATTAAGTCTTTCATTTCTCTGCAGCAAGGCTGACAATTCATGACCAAGGCTAAAAGGACTTACAAAAACACATATCCACCAGAAATGACTGTAAAACAACCAATTTCTTTGACCACTGGGCCTCAAACAGGATGTAGGCTGATAAGGAATTTTATTTCTTGATTAAGGGGTCTAATTTCCCCTAGAGCACAGATAATCCATGAGGTATGACACCCAGTCAAAGATTGCTAAAGCTTCTTTGCAGCTTCATGGAGCTCTTCAAAGTCCTTTGCAGAGTAAGAAGAAAAGCTGAAGCAAAAGCTGAAAAGTTAAGAAATCCTAAATTTTAACTGTGGGATAACATTATATTCTATGCTTGCCAGATTCAGCTTTTCCAAAAATTATGGACCAAATTCCAGAACTTCGTTATACAAACACTGAATAAACAATGGGTCAAATCCCTTTGGTTATGTGCAGGCTTTACTTTTGTCTTTCAGGAGTTAACATGGGCTCATTTTAGTGACACACTCACAGGAAGAGATGAGGAGTGAGCACCTCTTACATAATCTTTTAAGAACTGGAGATGGATTCTGGCAGTACCAATGTACTGTAAAAGGAAATTCTTGATGCCTACTGGAAGGGCATTTTTCTCCCATTAGAAAATTAATTTACATCTTAGAATAAATATGGCCAATATTTTAAAAAGGGCATATTATTTTCTATTTAAAAGCATTAGAAGAGATAAAAGTCTACATGTAGCTTCATGAAAATAGAAGTATTTTTAAAGGACAGTTAACCCTTCTTATAAAGGTTATTTTTTAAACAGAGATTAAAACTGGTTGGTCCTAAAGTCACCTCTGTCCAGAGATGAACCACAAAGCTAAACATATAAAAAACCCTGATAAAATATTCTAACACCAGTTTGCTTACAGAATCTCACACAAGGACAAAGAGAAGAACCACACATCCCCCTTAACTCAGAGGTCCCAAGTGAGACAGACACCCAAATTAATCACTCTTAGGACCCAATTTTATCATAAGTTTGTCAAGATGCACCATAACTTTGTCTATAATGAAAACAATAGCACTTGTGCCTCTTAAAACTTTGCATTTTTTCCTGAGGTTTGAGTACTCTTGATCTAGTGGATTCACCTGAACTGAAACAAGGTAAAAAGCTGTAAATTAGCATTGCTAGTGAAATAAATACTTACCAAATGCTGCTTAAGTTTGGACAAAAATTTCTTCAGTATTTTGTCATGGTGTTCCTGAAACCTCAACAGTTTTGGAAAACCAGGAATAAAAAAACCTAAGAAAAAAAATTGATCATTTAACAAGTGTTTGTACTATAAAATGACATTTAAAAAGCCATTAAGGCTCCAAGAACATTATCCTTCTATAAGATCACGGGATCTGAACAGATATTCCTTACAATATTTTGATGTCTCTATACAGATGTGCACCTACTTCTGCCTAAATAGCTACAATCAATACATTCCCTCAGTGACAATTATTAGATCAGAATGACAAATGACAGCAGATCCATCAGTCCTACATTAGTCAAACCATATATGACCGTGTGGAAACCACATTTATCATTATTCTTTAAAAGAAAACCAAAACAAAGAATCACAACCCTCACCCACTAAAATAGAAATTATAGCCCAGAAAATTCATGATAGAAGGGCAAACAGCATAGGTATCTATAGAACTGTCTGCATTGAAGAAAAGACCATAAAAAAGACAAGAGGGATATTCTAGCAAGATAAATACCATGATTGTATCCTGTAAGTAAAGAATGTGAGCTCACACAACTAAAATAAAGGGCATAAAACCCCTCATTAATTGTTTTAGTGATTACACATGGAAAAGGAAAGCTCTAAGACCCCCTTCCAGTTGAGGTATCAGCAGAGTTAAAGTTATTAAAAAATTCCAATATATTTTAAGCAGTATGAAAACTGGAAGAACAAGTACAGACCCATAGTAGCCAATGCAACTTAAAAAAAAAAATTACTAAAGCCCCAAACCAAAAAGCAAGTCTTTCTAGTTACCAATTGTGCAGTTCAGTGCACAGTCACTAAGACACAAAATTTACTACCTCAGATTCACACAAGTTTAGTATTTCATAGATACAAATGCAAATTCTACAATACTTCAATGTCAGGTTGCATATTAGGAAATTTCAATACCATAGGTAAGGCATTTGGTTTTCCTCACTGTAAACAGTGACTACATCAAAACTAATTAGCCAGCAACAATAACAATAGAAGTTCTTTTTCCATGGAAAGTTATCTTTCACATTTACATACACCAACACATTATCTTCAATTTTTAAGACTACAGAAAGATCAATGGAAAGAGCTTCCAAAAAAGCAGATAATTTTCTGGGTCAGATGTCTGTATTTTATCATTTAGAGGCTTCACATCATCCATACAATATGAAATACCAGAGAGGCCAAATTAATATCTTGATTTCAAGTAGTTTTATACTAGAAGTTAGTCTGGCAATTTGGGCAAATACCCAAAAAGTATTCCAGGTTGCTGTATCACAGGTAAAAGTGAAAAACTCATTAAAAACCTCCTGTGGGGAGTTTTTTAACCATCCTAATCTTGCCAATATGATTCTAATTGAATTACTTAGCCCACCCCCATGATTTCCATAGGGAGATGCCCATTTCAGAGAACTATCAGTGGCATCGAGTGCAAGTTTTTCTTCATGGATATTGGCAATTTGGAATTGAAATTACTTAAGCTTTAAAGAGCAGACAAACCGTGTTTAAAGCTATTTTACCCAAAGAAGAACACAGAAAGTGCAAACTGTAATATGTCATCAGTTAAGTCAGTTTTAAAGTTTCCTTTCCAGAATCTACAGTAATATTTACAGATGCACAGTGACATTTAAAACAGATGCATTCAAGGAATCACAGGAAATCCAGGTTGGACAGGATTTCTGGAGATTATCTGGTCCAACCTGCTGAAAGCAGAACCTTAGACTAGTTGGCAACATTTAATAAATGATAAATTGGGAACATATGAGTCATAATTAAAGTTTTATCAACATATCTATAAATGCAAACTTGCCTAACAGGCACTGCCAAGATAATTTAGTGTGTATAATAAAGCTGTGGCATAATGGTTCATATGCCCTGTAGAGAAACTCATAAGCCCTGGGCTACTCAAAGCTCCCTCCTTCCCTCTCACATCACTCGACAGGTGTGTGACAGGAATAAAGGAGGGAAGGAGGAAGGTCTGCAACATCTCAAGCAATGCATCTGCCCATGTTAATCCCCTTGGTTATCATGCACATAATCTGGTAAATAAGGAGCTGATTTTGACTTGCTTCCCCCAAAACATCTAGAATTTTCTGTGAGCTTTGAGGAGCTCAGTATTCTACAGGGCTGCAGTTGCACAGGTTTGGATTATTATGAAATCTATAGGGTTTTTTTTAAGATGCTTTTAGTCTGTGTTATCATTGGTAAAGCTCCACGAAAATCTTTTAACATTAGATGAATTCAAAATTTCATTTATAACACTGACACCAGATCACACTTTTTCCTCCCCCCAGGTCGATAGCTTTGCAGAACTGTAAACTGCAAAATAACAAACTATCCCTTAGTTTTGGGGGTGGAGAACATCCAGGAACAATGAAAAGCCTGGGAAGGAAGAATGAGAAAGATTCATGTCACAGAATGAGAAATTCTTCAGCAGGGAAAAGCACCTAGAGCTTGTTGGAAATTTGCTAAAAAGCCCAAGTTCTGGATGACATTTACTTTTGCAGGCTCCCAAGAACCACAGCTTTTTTGAACCACCCGAACTGTAACATCACAAAGGTTTTGGAATTCCTGGAGATATTCCATACCAATAACCATGGAATATGCATAGATCATAGTAAATCTGGCACAGGAAGAGAGAATTGCCAATAACATAAGGGCAACAACACCATGAGAGCAGGAAATTGTGTGTGAGGTAAAGATAAAACTGAGGAGCCTGAAGTTCATGCCTAGACTCAAGTCCATTTTTTACTGTAGATTCCTGTCCTGCCAAACGATAGCACAGCTGCAATACTATTTAACACATTCTGTATTAGGTTTCCACTACTATTTTATTACTATATAGATGTCTACATAACCAGCTTTCAATTGGTTACATTCCCTGAGAGAATAAGAGAAGAGGAAACCATCTGATTTTCATTAAGAACTATTTGAAAGATATCACATATAAAAACCATTACTCTCTCTTATGGATGAGAGCTCCAGTAACATCCAATACCTCCCCCAAGTATAAAGCTCCCATTATGCTTTATTTTTGACCAATCAGAACAGAATAGTTTCATTTTCAAATAATTTACAGCTTAAATAGGACAGGTTGAAACCTAAGTACACTGACATGAAACTCCATACCGTGCATAGCATGCTTTGGACCAGAGAGAAGTTTCACCAGGGCCCAGAAGGCATCTTCTTCATTCATAAACATCAGGAGCAAAGCTGTGATCTGGCTCATTCCCTGGCAGTATCCAACTTCCTGAAAATCAGACAGTGGAAGTATTAAAATGCTGGAAACAAAAGCCTCATAGCCATGAGCTTTTAGCTTTTCCTTGAGTTAGTGGAGGAAAGATAATGCCTGTCCTGATGGCAAAGTTTCCCACCAAACACACTTCGTATTTAAACATTAAAAATATTGATGGATAGAAGGGATGATGCACAAACCTCCAACTGAAAAGTAACCTGAAAGTATTGATTGCTCATTAGAACTCCAGACTGATGAACAAAATCCTTGGTCAGTACTAATATTTTCAAGTTACTGTATCATCTTTTTGTTGAATGGATACATTCTCACTCAGTTGTAGTTTGGGGGTTTTTATGGAGGGTGAGAGTATCTGGCTTTGTTCTGGTTTACAGTCAGGGCACCACCTGATAAACACAGGATTTTTCAAGAGTGACCTGTAACTATCAACTTGCTCAAGTTTAGCAGCCCAATAGCAAGCAACTATAATAAACCCAAAGAAAAAAAATTTTGTTCCAAAACTGAACTTGAGTACTTCCTCTGCTATTAATTTTGAATTTTATGGCAGGAACCAGCTGTCACTATCATTCAGCTGCAAAGACAACCCCATCAATAAAGTATTTGTAAGGACGATTTCGTAATTGTTGAGTAAGTTCTTTCAGGTTTACAAGTTCTTAGCATAACTTTGTTCTAGAGATAAAACCAAAGCATAAGAACTGCTACACATTCAGAGGAAAAATACAGCAACAGAAGTGTAAAATATAAACTTCACTATAATATTCTCATCATTACACTTTGATAATTGATTTTAAACATAATTATTCATGCAACTTGAAAATACCAGTCCAATGTTTTATAGGAGGTATAAAAGGTCAGACAGAAAGGTTACATTTCCTAGAACTTTGAAAATATCCAAACAAACCAGTATTTAATTCAAGTGACTGCTTTAATTTCTCTTTCCTCTTCTAAAGTTAACATGTTTTATATTGACTTCTAGGGAGTTGCTGATGGATTTAGAATGGAAGATGTACAGAAATGCTCAAAATGGGCCCAAGGAATAAAGGGACACTTGCATTAAAACCACAGTTAAATGTGGACATGAAGACATTTCTTTTTCTTCTATTTTTAGCATACAGCCAAAAGACATTACAAAATGCATAAGCTTCTAACCCTTATATAGAGTCTGGAAACTCCACTCTAATAAATCCCCATTCAGGCCTGCAGCCAAGACCAAGGGCTTATGTAAAGAAGATGCAACCTTTTAAACTAATTTCAAATTTTTAGAACCTTTCAAGTTATGAAATACACCTGTGGACTCCAACATACATCTTTCTGCAGTATTTTCTTCCCCATCATTCAATTAAAGAGAGGCAGATAATATAATGGGGGGAAATATCAGTCACATAACACTCCAGCACAACACAAATTCTCATTAGTCACAACCCTTGGCTTCAGCCAAATTGTAAGCATATTTCAGTCTGTCCAATAAAACTCTTAATTCAGATGCTTTATTTTAATGTCAGCTCAAAATATGACAACAAATAATTTATTTCCATGTACTTCCAAAGGTCTCTGAAATGTCTGTTGGTTGTTTTTAAAGAGAAAGAGATGCAAGTTATTATGTTACAGCACATTCAGAGAAACCAGATTTAAGTGTGAAGGAACACAGCTTACCGTATTGTATATGGAATATGCAGCTAAAACATGGAACAAAGATTGTTGCCTGGAGAAATAAGAGCAGAAAATAGAAAAAAAAATAGTATTATCTTTTGTAAAAACAGAAAACCGTAGAAGTAGTGAACTGGATTTTGGAAATGTTTTCCCAATATAACTTGTCTAGCATTAAAGAACAGGATAAGCCACACTTCACAATGATAAGTGCTTCTGATTTCAAGCCTATTTTGTAATTAGCACCTTTATGATGTTTTACATGTTGAAATGTTTCAAAAACTATCAATGTACTTTAGAAGCGAGTGGTGGCACATCATCATTTTTAAAGACAGGTAAAGTGAAACATTGCATCGGTGACATTTCAAACACTAATTTACACTGAATGCCAAAATTTAAGCTCCCCAAACCTGATTTCTGTGCTTGCAGAACATTAACAGCTGTTACTGATTCCAAACAGAGATGTAGAAGTGAAGATGTGAAATACACAAAGCAGCCACAAAGGTGTCTTAATCTTGGCACCAAAATTAAAGTCTGCTCTAGTGACTGCTACTGTCAAACTGCAGAAAAACATTATTAACACTGGCTCAGCATCCTGTGCTCAGCCCTCTGTTGATCTCTGGGTACTTCAGAGCTAGAATTACAAAGAGCTTTGTAGAGGTCCCTTGCTTTCTGTAAAACAGTCTAACTTGTGAAGGTAGCCAGACAAAAAACCCCAAAAACACCAAACCAGCACAACTCTGCTCTTTCTAAGATTTACATGAAAGTAATGGTGGAGAGCTCTCAAAATCAACTTTCAAACTCACAGCTATTTTTTGTCACCTGTTCAGGAGAGAATCTGGATACCTGAATGCCTGCTTTCATCTACAAGTAAAACTGCTAAAATTTAACAGCAGAGTTCTGCATATTGTGCTTTTTCTGTCCAGTAAAATTTTCTCCCTGTTACTAATCAATGAATGGAAAGAGATATTAGCAGGCTAAAAAAGAAGAAAGCATAAGCCAGAAAGTGCTTGCTTTCTTTTGGGAAGAGGATTTATACTTGGAGAATTCTATCAAAACATCTACATTGTGGCATTTTGGTTTACCCTCTTGCACAACTGAAGTCTAGCCACTCTTCAGTAACCAAAGAAAAGTGTAACAAGGTACTAGACATTAAGCTGGAGCCTCATTTTACAAACAAACAGGTCCCCAGTGTGCACAGGAGCCTTCTGTACCCTCAGCTGACCATATGAAACTGAGTGTAGGAGCTCAATCAGTTCCATAAACAGAATAAAGGTGATTTCAGTATTATTTACACTTGATGGTAGCACTGAAGACCTGTAAAAGAATGAACCTTCAAAGACATACAGTCTACTTAAAAGTCAATCAAGCAATTGACTTACCACAGAGACTTTATTTCATTGCTACGTGAAATGATTTCTGAATTTTTCATCGAGGCATTGCTGGAAATGCATAATATATGTACAGTAATTCTGAGATCTATTCCAAGTGTGAAATTGCTTTAGGCAGCCAAAGGCTTTCCTGTGGACTCTGAGGGCATGGTT
Source organism: Acridotheres tristis (assembly GCA_037013685.1). NCBI lineage: Eukaryota > Metazoa > Chordata > Aves > Passeriformes > Sturnidae > Acridotheres > Acridotheres tristis. The sequence goes on from CM072885.1 coordinate 5,634,299, forward strand.
ACAACAGCCACAGGGACTGGAGCTGGCTCTGCTTGTGCTAACCCCAAACTGACGAGGCAATGAGCTTCTGCTGACACCTAAAATGTGTGCACAGAACAGAGAGGCCTGAGCAGCACAGGCACTGCCAGCCCTGCACAAACGGATCTGAACTGCACTGGCTGCACGGAACCATCTCAGCCTGGGAATCTCTGCTCTGTGCTCCTTCCTTACAGCCATCACAGAAATCCTCCTGATTTAGGATTTTTCCACAAAATATCTAGAATAATAATGTAAGAAAATGTTTCTTTTATTATCACATTAAAGTCCACAGCTCTCGAATACCACTTTTTGAGAACAGCAGACCACCATAAAATCTGCCTTGGCAAGAAAAGGAGATTAAAAACTGAATACAGAGACAGAAGGGGGAAAATACCCTCTTCTGCTCAGCAGGATGCTGATGCTGCAAGTGAGCAACAATACTGATGTTTCTATCCCACTTTTTTCACTATGAAATATTTTAAGGATGACAGCTGCCTAATATTCCTCATCTAGTGGCAGCAAAAAATAACGAAACAAAACATTTTGAAGAAATCCAAAAGCATTATGGATTACGCCACAGTTGTAAATCATTAAATGCTTACATACAAAAACACTGCTTTATTTGGTTCTGAATTAGATACTGAGAGAAGGAGAATACAAAATACAGAGGAAGGCAAAAAAATCTCTGGGAATAAAGTTGACTTACTTCACACCATATCTGTCCCGAAACATGATGTGGTCTCTGTACGTCCGGTTCACATCAAGGTCAATTTGCCGAATATCTGGTGAAGACCCTCGTGCTTGACACTTCAATTTCTGGGAGCACAGTAAAGAACAGAAGTTTAAAATTGTGAACTCTCAAAAAAGCAGAAACCTGCTTGACTGTACATCTATACTGAATTAATTGTCATCATGGGATTTAAAACAATACAGAATAGCAATTCACAAGATTAACAGTTTTAACTTCCAAAATAAGCATATACATGTACAAATTCTATGAGTCAGAAACAGTCACAGAGTAAAGATGTAGAAAGACCAATCCCATAATACACTTTTTTTTCCTTTTTGACAGATCATTCCCTACCCATATTTAAGGCTGTTTCAGCATTTCAAATTTCTTATTGCCTTTTCTCAGGCAGGCACAGCACTAGAGAAAGACAGAAAATTAATTTTACTACTCAGGAAGAAGAACCTGAGATGCAAGTGCTCTAGAATAGGCTTTAAGCAAATGATTTAGTGTGGTTTTCATACTTTTCCTCTAGCAGAAGTAATAGCTACATAGCTGCCAGTTATTATCTAAATATAGATAATGGACATTTCTCTAATAATTTCCTCTGTCTTTCTGTTCTAATCTAATTTAGCTGTAGAATATGTCTACTTTAGCACTTGCTTTAGTGTTTTATAATTAAATCCATTTCTGTAATTGAATACTTAGGAAACCTGCACAGGTTTAGACTGACACCTTATGTTTTGCACTCACAATAATTTTCTCTTGACTCTCATTCATTTTTTCTCACTTCTGTCCATAAAACTTGAGTTTGCAAGACCCTGGATTCAATATGGTATATTTAAAACATTACTTCTGACTATTATACCACAGACAGTCAAAAGGCAAAACTCTATGGACTCTGGTTGCAAGAAAACAAGAGTAAAGTTAAAAATTGTAATAACAAAGGGAACAATAGCATACATCAAGTCTGTTGACCCACAACCAGAATTACTTGTAAGTCATTGAACCAACACAACACTAACCACAATCTCAGCTATGTGCACCTTTCAGTATGATTTCAATTAAATACCCAGAATGATTTGTCCCCCAGAGAGACAGAAAAGCAGCAAAGGGAAAATTTCTAGTTTTAAAACACCTATGATTTGATGGAATATAAGAAAAGAAGCACCCTGAGCCCTTGCAATCATGGCAGCTTCACTTGTGAAGAGAACAGAAAGGTACCAAAAGTTTGAGAAACAGGAAGGACAGAAGGTTAAGAACTGGTCTTTCCCCTGCAAAGAGAACTGAAAGAAGCCGTTTGACCTACAATAAACATGCATTATCTTTTTGACTTTAAGGTGTGCGGTTTGTAAGTGACACTTGCAGTGAGCAATGTTAGTATCACTTCAGGAAATAGGAAAATAGCAGCAAGATGACTATATCAAAAATAAATCAGGTAATGGGGGAAGAAACTCTTTCTACTTCTATATCTGAACTACAAACATTTCTTTGTTTTGCACTGAGCATTGGATGACATTAATAATTCCCAAAGATTATTTCACCTATTTTTAAAAGCTTCTAATTTTACTCGGCATTCTTTCCCATAACTACAGTGTTCAGCATAACCTCTGTTTCACCTCCTCTGGATCTCCCACTAGTCTTACTGAGCAACTTAAACAAAATACAATAGTCAGAAAAAGCAGCCTGTTAGACTGAAGAGCAAGAAATAGGAAGTTAGCAGACACCAAAATTTAGATAACATCAATACCAACACCAGTCTTCTTTCACAAGACTCTTCATCTACTCAGACTCAGTCTCAGCTCAGCTTTTGAATACACAGCCTTTTTCCTAGCTAAAACAAGTAATAGAGTGCAATGTAATTTCTTTTTTTTTAACACTGCGCAACAGCAAAGGCTTAATAAAGCCTGTAGCTTTAGTATCTGATTTTTAAAATAAATATTAAGTAGAAATTCTACAAACTCACATTATAAAAGTCTTTCATTTCTTCTTTCATCTTAGGAACATCAAGCAACAAAGACCAGACTTGCCCTCTGAACTGCCGTGGGATTCCTTTATAAATTCTCCTATGAAACTGCAAAAGAAGAAAAGAAGGTAAAAATGCAGCACAATTTACAATGCTCTGAATAAATGGAAAAGTGATGCACAGCATGCTAAAGATAAAAATTGAATTATACCAAGCACCCTAGCAAAGTGATGACCTGCTGGGGACAAAGTGCTCCAGTTTGTTTTGAGAAACGTGTCCAGCAATTTGGGACCTCTTGACAGAATCCAGGGGCACAGGGACAAAACAGACACACAGGCCAAACCAACCCAGGTGATGTTTTCAAGCCAGGACTTTTGTATATAGGATGGTTTATCAAAATTTTATCACCTTTGCTCAGCAAATTTTGTAATTTAGATCCCAAAAATCAGATTCTGAGCAACACTATTTCAGGATAAGCCACAAATAACTCACTGTAATTACAGTCTATAAATAGAAATAGCAAAATGCAAGCAGCAAAATCACAAAGCTTTAAAAATTATCAGTAAAAACCCAAGAGCAGAACTGATTTTTTAATTCTTCCAAAATTGTGACAATATGCTCAAATGTATGTATGCAAGGAAATAAACTGAAACCACAAAAAAATCAGAATGTGCCATTTCTAAAGCTGACAGGTCTCACATTCTACTTCTAAACTAATCATCAGTCTCCTACATGCATATTAAAACATTTGAAAAAAAAAAAACAAACAAAAAAAACAACAAAAGAACACAAAAAGGTGTTATCTTTTGAAGAAATATCTAAGACAAGGAAAATTAAAAAGACAACTCTGACACAGAAAATGAACCCTTCTGAAGTTACATTTTTTACCATTATTTTAATGATTACACAGGGAGACAATTAGGTTTAAAAGAGAACAAACCACACACAACCACTCTCCAAGTTTTTCTTTATGTTTATCCTACAATGGAAGTTAGAACTTAAAAATTTCAGTTGACAAAGCTACCACTTCTTTTAAACATTTTTATAAAAGTTATGTTTGCAGTAAGAAATATTTTAAAAGCAATGTCCTCCTCAAAGACAGGATTGTTTTTTCTTTTCACATATTTCCCATCTCCAGTTTTGGAAAATGAATGAATGCCTCGTTGCAGTGTATTTCCAAACCTCCTGCCATTTGGAATATATTGGCTCTTTAAAGGTGTCTTTAATGCCAGCAAGGATTTGTGTCTGGACTGCAGAATCTGTAACTCTTGCACAAGTAAGGTTATGAGTTTCTTCCCTGGTTCCTTTTTTAAATGAAAAACATAAACTTGTATAAGATACAACAGCCATCCTGGAGGCTGTCCACAAAAAAATGTTGTTCTTCATAAGGAAAACTTTGCTGCATTAATACTAAGAATGCTAAAGCAGCAACACTTGTAATGTGAGCACAGCTGTGCCAGTACAGTTTCATCTATAAAATGAAGAACAACATTCAGAGCTCCAAAGCAGCCTTCTCTACACGTGGATACCCTGAGTTCAGATCACACAGGATTTCAGTGTGTGTCAAGCCAGACACAAGGGACCTGCTTGTGAGAGAGAAGAAAATTCAGTCTTTTAAAGCCAAACACCCCCAGCTGCAGTGGAGTCATCCTAGGAAGAGATTAGCCTGTCTACAGGAAAGCAGAATTAGACAGATTTGCAATATCTTTTCTGGAAATTTGGAAGAAAACTATGGAGAAAAAAATGTAGTGATCTATGTCCTCAGTGACAGGTATTTATTCCTCAGACCCATGACAGAGTACCAGCAACAAAGTACCTTCACAACAAACATTTTTGTCAGCTAATTCTAATGTTTTAAATAATTTTCAAATACCTCCAAGAAAAAAAGGTTATTAATGAAGACAACTGGTTGAAGAATAAATTCTCAAGACTACTGTTATTGTATAAATTAATATTTTGGGAGAAGGACAGGTGGATATAAAAGGCCAGAAATAAGCCTTTATAATAATAACTTCTTATCCAAACAGAATTAAAACAATTCAAGCCATCCATCCAAGGCGTGGCGTTATTCAGGAGTTTTCTGGAAAATAGAACTGAAGGACAAGAGCCTCCAGTTTCAGAGGAGACCCTGGCATTTACAATTTTCCCATCTTCTGCACTGCCCCGGTTGAAACAGCCAAATGCTAGAAGAGCCCTTAAAGCAGTAAGCAGAAACTGAGACAGGGAACTGCAGAAGTGCTTTTCACAGAAAAGTTTGAAAAGTGAGTTGCAAATATAACTTTTAAAAGAGCAGAAAGGACAGAGAGGTGAACAGTTTCATCAGCCCACTACAGCTAAGCAAAAAAAAACCCCACAAAACAGGAGGAAAGCAAACATTTTTAGTAGCTACATTCTGAATTGTTGCACTACCTGACAGAATAAACCCAAATAACATTCACAGCTTCTTGCAAACCATTTTAGATCAGTGTTCAGCTGACTCTGCTGTTCCATCTATTCTTTTATTGAGGCAGAGAAAAAGCTCTCAGTCATCCCAAGTCATTACCAGATCCTGCCTCCAGACTCAGCAGAACACAAGAGCAAAGACTTCCACTATCTGATACAGAACAGAGAAATGTCACTCATGGCATAGGCGTAAACAAGAACATGGAAACGAGTGTGAAAAATTTCATGGAATGAAATGGAAAACTGAGAGGAGTGGCTGACACACCAAGAGGGTTGTGCTGCCATCCAGAGTGATGTGAACAAGCTGGAGAAATGAGCTGCCAGGAGCCTCACAGAGTTTAACAAGGAGAAGTGCAAAGTCCTGCACCTGGGAATGAACAATCCCAGGCACCAGAACATTCTAGGGGTCACCAGCCAGAAAACTGCTCAGGAGAAAAGGACCAGGGGGTCCTGGTGGACACCAAGTTGAGCAGGAGCCAGCACAGTGCACATGTGAAGCAAAGATGACCAATGGTATCCTGGGCTACATCAGACAAAAGTATTCCCAGCATGGGTGATCCTTTCCCTCTGCTCAGCACGGTGAGTCCAGTTCTGGGCTCCTCAACACAGGACAGACATGGACACATTGCAAAGGGCTACAGAGCTGATGGGACTGACCATCTGTGCCTTGAGGAGAGGCTGAGAGGGCTGGGACTGTTCAGCTGGGAGCAAAGGAGGCTCAGTGCGATCTCATCAATTTGGTTTTTGCACCACCCCGAAGGAAGAGTGCAAAAAGGAGAGAGCCAGGCTCTGTCCACTGGTGCCCAGTCACACAACCAGAGGCAATGGGCACAAACTGAAACACTGGAGAGTCCCTTTGAACATCAGGAAACATTTTTTCACTGTGAAGGTGACAGAGCACTGGCACAGGTCACCCAGTCAGGCTGTGCTGTCTCCAACCTTGGAAATCTCTAAAGCCATCAGGACATGGTCCTGGGCAGCTGGAGGTGGCCCTGCTCGAGCAGGGGCTGGACCAGGTGACCTCCAGAGGCTCCTTCCAACCCCAGCCTTTCTGTGACCCTGTGCAATGCTGCAGTTTTGTGAAAATGACACAGCTATGCTGCATCCTGGGGAGTGGTGGAGGGGGGACTCACACACACTTCACTGCAAAATTAATTTCTGATAATCATTCCTTCACCAAACAGTTAAAGAAAATATAAATGAGCACACTGATTATTAACTAGCTGGATGTCTTTACCATAAGCACCATACTAGTGCCCTCTGCTGTCTTCTGTGTCCTTACGTAATACCAGGTAAAAAATCTGTTGAGAAATGTTGCTTGTATCTCTATACTTGCAGAACTCCCATCTACTTTTCTGCTCTCTCCGAATTAATAATTAAAACAGAAAATAGAAAATTCAGGAACTTACTTTTCTGCTTCTGAGAAGATGAAATACTGAGTTAATTTTAAATAATTTGTGAAGATTAAGGCATTCTTAAGATAATCGCTCAAAACAAAACATAAATACATAAACTCAGAGTTCAGATAAAAACACATCTATGAAAACATTCATCACTCAAAGAATGGGGTTATAGGACCTGGGAGAGAAAAAAGAAAGTGATCCTTGATATCTATAATTATATGAACACAGGATACATAAAAAATACAGATTTATGTTCTGTATCACATTTATGCTGATATTCAGCAGTCAAACTCTTGCAATTATTAATAAGATTGTTGATCCTGAAGTAGGTAGGAGAAAATGACACTAAATTAAGCCCTCTCACTTGGGAATTCGAAGGAGCTTCTCATGCAAAAATAAATTGGACCAATAAATACACTGAATATATAGAATGAACTAAAACCTTTATAAAGCAAGAAGACAAAAAAAAATTAGCTATCATCTGAATGAAGGCCATGATGTCCAACATGCAAAAACACCTGGAAAACATACAACCTCCCCTTCCTTGCCTGGCCCCCATCTCTCCAGCTCATAAACCCAACTGGTTTCTGGCCAAGAAATGAGGCCACTGTCACACAGCATTGGCCTGAAGAGTGGCAACTGGAACCATTGCTCCTGCAAGATATAAAGCTGCTTTTCTTGAAAATATAAACATTCTCAACTGTCACGAAGAGCTGCACAAACAGCAAACGGGCTCTGCCACCTCAAAAAGAATCAGTGATGAAAAGCCTAAGAATTAAAATGTGAAGTCTCACAAGAAAGTATATTTATAATGAAAAGAAAATATATTTATAAAGGCTGCTGCCTTTAGAGGGTCTCCAGCTTCTGTGGGCTGCATAAAAGGAAGAAAAAGTGCAAATAAAAGAGCTGCTCCATCTCATTCAAAAATCTCAGGAATGCAAAGAGGGTTCTTCATTAAGGCTCTGTGTTCAGACTCCAAACGAACTGGAGACTTGATTATTACACTGTGTGTGAATGCCAGAACAGCTGGAAATGGCAGCTACCCTGATTGTTTCTCTTCTTCCTTTCCCCTTCAATTTAGGCAACTTCAATCACAGACAGATGAAGGCAGACAGGGAAAGACAGAAATACTTTGGTGGAAATACTCAAATGGGAATACAACATATAACAGTTTTATTTAATCTTTCCTGAAAGTTATGATCATACTAAGCCAGGAAGGATTTACTATCTGTGGGTGGTTGATTGTACCCTGAACTACTAAGCAGTAGAATACAAATAGGAAATAAAAGCACAAACTAGAGAAGGACCACAGTGAAACACAAACTTTGCTGCTCTGTGACACTTCCTGCATAAGAAATGACTGATGGGGAGATGAAAGCTTTATTTTGACAAATATCAATCAAGCAAAGACACAAGGGCAGTTATACACTTCAGAGTGGTATGTGTAAGAACCATGGCAACTCCACTGAAAGAGATGCCTAAATAACCACACAGGAATCAAGGAGTTTTATACACAAAGAGCAAGACAGACAAAAGCACCAAGAGGCCTTTATGAATGAATAGGAGTGCCTGGACAATCAGAGACATAAAAAGGAAGCCTGTGGTGGGGAAGCAAGGACAGGCAGTTTGGAGGAATACAGAGAGACCATCCGAGCAGCCAGGGGTCAGGTTAGAGAGCTAAAGCCCTGGTGAGATCAAATCTGGCCAGGGACATAAAGGCAACAAGAAAACCTCCCACATAAGGAGGAAATTCTTCCCTGTGAGGGTGGTGAAACGCTGGCACAGGTTCCCAGAGAAGCTGTGGCTGTCCCATCCCAGGAAGTGTCCAGGTTGGACAGGGCTCTGAGGAGGGTGGCCCTGCCCATGGCAGGGGACTGGAACTCGATGATCAATAAGGTCCCTTCCACCCCAGGCCATTCTATGATTCTGTGATTCTACACCGTTATGGAGCTGTACATGGGCACATTTCTGGGGTCAATATTCTTCCATCTTTTTCCAGTTCCTCGTGGTCATACGTTCCTAATCTCTATTCCCCATTCCATCTTTTTAACAACATTTAGCACAAGAGTTCTAATGGGAAAACAGTGTGAAGTTCCCAGATGCCTCATCTACTTCTTGAGATATTCTTCAGCAGTCAAGACCAGGAGAAGATATAAACTGAAGCATCTCAAGTGCACACACCTACCCACCAGTGTGTTCATGTTTTCTCATTAATTCTCTTTGTGAAGTTATGACAGGAAAAAAAAAAAGGCTGAGAAGCAGCCTATAGGCAGCTCTGCAAGAGCACTGAATGAAAACTGTAGTTTGCAATTAAGCATATGAAAGTTTGGGATAATGGAATCAAATATATGGATTCATTTACATGTGTACAGTATGAATAGATTCCTTCAAGGCAAAGTTCTCTTAGCTGTAAATTATGAAGGCTCATCACAGGCTGTCCAAAGTCCTGTATTTTGTACATATATCCCTGCTGTATACCTGGGACCATCACTTTCTCTGAGTCTCCCTTCCTACCTATTTAAGAGCACAACTGTGTCTCAGATATGCCATTGTCCAAACCCAAGCCATCACTACAATTATAATCTATAATCCTATAACATCATTACTGTTGTTGTTGCTGCAATGTTCCCTTCAGTGCTGTTTCTAAAGAACACTAATTTCAGGAGCAGCCTGACTGCACAGAAACCATGGCAGTGTCAGGTGATTGGAGTCTTGTAACACACAGGCTGCTCATTTTCTTTAGAATTTGTTCCTGTAGCATTAATCACTTTTTCCAGTCAAGTGAAGACAGAAAACAAGACTCAGGAACTGTTCCTGCAACTATTCCTTCCATGCTTCAAGAATGTGAGCTTGGAAAGCTGGTGCATTCTTCCAAAGCACTTCCAGATAAAAACTGGATTTAATTGTGAGTTTTGCACAACTCTGAGAACATGGTCAGGCTTTCCATAAGGAGCAGTGACAAATAATGTCTGGCCTTCCACTGGATGCTCAGGAGGAGAAGGCAGCTGATTTTTTATTCTGTATCTTCTGGTTCACTTAGCACATAAGATGTGAATAGAGTAAGGAAAACACCCTTGTTTTTTAAATCTCATGTGCTTCACTAGAGTTCAACAATGAGCGAACATTTTTCCTAGCCTCAAGTGAAGTTCATCCCTTTATGAACATATTGAATTATTCCAGCCACTATTTATAGTTCAGCCTATAATTTGTTACATGAACTGAAACTCTTTCTGTTCAGCTGATGTGCTAGACCTTCTGCATGCCTGGTGAAGAGAGGATTATTTATTTAAGTCCGTGTCTCGTGGACTGATGTCACCAATGGCTGAAGAGCACAACCACTGCAGCTTAGATGACATGTGGTTACTGTGTTACCTGAAGGTCATATTTAACATTCTCTTTGCAAACAAAGTAGCTGCTACGGAGTTTTTTTATTGTCCCTTTGACTTGGGAATATATTTGATCTTAAAATCTCCTTACTGCCACATTAACAAAACAAAGTCACAACAGTTAAGATCTCTAGTTTCTCCTCCCAGAGGAAATGGCAGGACAGAAAGTAGGATTATAAGAAAAACTTGGACAACAAGCAATTATTCTTCATGCATTCATATTATATTTTAAGGAAAGGGACTTTCTAGATTCTGAGATATGTCCTGAAAGAGATCAACCAGTGGCTTTGGTTTTTAACAAAAAAAGTCTCAAAAACAGATGTAGCAAGCAGACAGGATGAGCAAGGGACATGCCAAGTATCTTTCTCCCTCTACTTTACTTGCAGCATCTCGGCTCTCTGCTCATCAGGCTAACAAGTATTCTGGTCTCAATCCCTCTCTTCTAAGGTCTCAATTTTGCATAGATAATTTACTTAAGCAGAAGGCCAGTAAGGGAGTAAGGCCATTCCAGGCCAGTCATTGGGCAGGAACCTGGGATGTGTAACAGCTGCCCTTGGTCCTCTGCACAGTACAGCAGCACCAAAAAATACCAACAGAAGCCCCAACAGAAAATGCAAGTCTTAAGCTGAGTCAAAGAGAAGAAGGAATCTGAATTCAGGATTCTGTGCATTATCCACCAAACAGCCACAAGACCAGATATGAAAGCCCCCCCAGGACCCAGTGTTGGAAATACGGCCTCTCCAGTAAGATTTTTCCAGCTGAAATCCTTCCATAATTTTAAGATGACCAAGACCACAATTCCAGCAAATAAACTGTTCATATGGAAGTCCCCACCTAGCTTTTAAAGCAAGTAAAAGTATTTAGCATTTAATGGCACACCTGACATAACCCACTCTGTCCACAGTTTATTCTGCACACATGAATATACTGAACACAATTCCTCCATTTGATCACCAATTTTGTTGGGTAATTACAATTGGGTTATTAGGTATTATTGAATTTTGGAAGAACAAAAAAACCTTATTCTTCCAGTTTGGGGTTTGGGTTTGTTTTTTTTCAGATATCAAACACAGGCAATCTAATTTCAGGGTATACATTCTTTACAAAGTGACAGCCAATGAAAAAAGCATGCAGAATTTTACCTTTTCACTATTCTTGTATTTTTCCCAGCTTTTCAGCATCTTAAGCCATTTTGTAGTTCTTTCAATTTCAAGGTGCTTTTGCTGAAAAGAAATTAGAAATTTTTAGTATCTCCAAAACGAATGCATTAAAAGTTGTTTATGTTTTTTTAAAAATAACAAGAAAAAGTTTAAGAGAGCATTATGAACTTTTTACTCAGTCATCTGAGAACAGCAAGGAATAACACCAGTTCATTTGAAACATCCAAAAAACCAGCCAACCAAAAACAAAGCAGAAACTCTTATTTTCAGAACTATGGATGAATTGTATTTTGTAAGAGGAGGTTAAGTGCAAGATTTCTTGAAGTTTCTTTCTTACATATTTGGCAAGTTAAAAAAACCAAACAACAACAACTTCCATTCGTTTTTATACTCAGTTTTCAGGCAAATAATTTCTCCTGCAAGCCACTTAAAAGTTAGTTGTTCTGAAATGATCTTCTTTCCCCTGACTTGCCCTAAATATAATTAGCTTCTGTTAGCAAGTGATCACACAAATCATCCCTTCTTAAAAGGCACAGAGTTAAAAAGGAACAAAAACAAGTACATGTAAGAGTGACAGCACAGGAGCAGAAGTGGGAATAAGCTTTAATTTTTAGACACTAAAAGCTAGAAATCCTTGCCGTAATTGTCCTCCTTGGCATGGCACATTTTCACCTGAATTACCCTGTAACTCAACGTCAAAGATTTCTTCTGAAGATCTATTTGCTTAAACTTTATTACTGAGAAGACTATTTCAGTAACAAGTGATAGACTGAGAACCCAACCCAAAACAAACCCCATCTTCTCAAAATAAATGGTTACATTATGTAGTCTCACAAGCACAGCCCTACTAGCTTAGAAACTGCTCTTCTATCTATGAAAATATTGCTAGAGTTGCCATCAACTTCTTGAATTTGGGAACCTAACAAGCACTTGGAATCAGCCATCTTAGTCCATGGAATTTCCAGGTTCTTTGGCACTACACGACCAAAAATCTGTATTTTGTTAGCTCCAATGATAACACTTTCAGCACTTATTTTTACAGCTCAGTTTTACATTTTGCAAAGTCTCTGATTATACTACAAAGCTAATAGTTAGCTGTGTGTTTTTTACATTTTTTAAATGAGACTATTTCAGCTCTCTCAATAAAGCTTTGGAGCAGAAGATCCAGACTGGAAAGCTTAAAGCAGAAAAATATATGTGTGTGGCTATTGCTTTTTTTTCAGAGTTGAATAGAAACAAATATTTAGTTTTATTGTAAAGGACAGCCCCTCTACCTCCAACTTCAAATCCAGGGATTAATAAAGACAGGAAGGATATTCATATGGTTAGTGATTCAATCTGGTAACAATGTAAAAGTTTAATTTTAAAGCTCCGCTGGATACTGAAAAGTTATTAACACTTTCATTAAGTATTTATAAAGTCAATTGCATCCAAAATGTTGGGGGAAATATAAAAGGAAATTATTACTTATTGTCCCAATAGAATCCTGATTTTATTTCTAGCTTTTACCCATCAGAATTTGTGCATTCTTTTTTTTTGCTATCAATGCAATAAAATGGGCTTCTTTAACTGCCTGAACTTCTTTAATCCAGGAGCCCAAAGTCTTCCATTACCAGAAGAATAACTAATGAAGTTTAGGTCCACCCCAAATATGATAAATCCACAAAATGTCCTGGAAATAAGTTGGTTTGGGTTTTCAAGTTATTTTTGTTTGAATTCAAATTCTGCAAGCCTGACACAAGTACAGAAATGTTATGGGGAAAAGAAATGCCTCTACTCTTTTAACCTTATCTATCTATTCATGTTGCTATCAACTGCCCACATTCCTGTTCAGGTTCTGGCTGTGTTGGGTAATAGCTCACATATCTGCCTTTTAAATTTTTTTTAAAAGACATTTCTTAAGACTTACGTTAGAGGACAAGGCTAGAAAAATTGTTGCTCCCAAGATTTCACAACACTGTTTCTGATTCTCCTTCACCCTTGTAACCCCTTTAAGAAATCAGCATTTTCAACATCTCTTAAAGCAGCTGTTCTTTAGGCATAGTTTAAGCTGCAGGAATAACAGGAAGTCAGGAAAGGTCTCTGCCCTCAACAGGTTTTTCATGTAATTGGTAAGAAAAATAAAACCCTATCTGTTTCCACAGACTTTATGTTTGTATGTTTGATCTGCTTTCAAGATTTTTGGTCTTTTGAGCCAGAAGCTCACTGCAATTGTATATTTGGTCAAGCTTTTATGTCTTTGTGTGAATTTACCCATTCTCAAGTGATGCTACTGTAGTCAAAATAGAAATTATTTTTGTGTTCAGTTGTTGAAAACTTTTAGCTATTTCTTTCCCTATCTGAATTATGTTCACTTTCATGTCTAACAGGTACAACACTGAAAACACAGACAGATCTGAGGCAGCTCATTGCAGAGCAGAAGAATGCTGCTGTTGCTCTTTCAGACAAGTTCCATGTAGCTGTCACCAAAAAAAGGGGAAAAAATCCATTTATCTGTCTTCTGAGTACATTTTACACTTTGAAGCATTTTTGCCATTGGGTGTAACAGAACCCCTAATTGAAGCAGAGCTGGTTTCCGTCTCTCATGTCAGTAAACAATGCACTAGTGAAAGCAAAAAAATCATGAAGTTGGCAAGCAGCCCTCTCGTGTGCAGCACTCCACCTTCCCAGAGAGCTGAGGCTTAAAGCAATGCTTCAGCAAAAGCCTCAGACAAAACCAAAATTTGCTGAACTGCTCCCCAAGAGAATTTATAATCAAGTAAACCAATGACAAAACCTAACTGAAAATGACTTAAAAACATTGCACAGAATTCAAAATCAGAGTCAGAGACAGACTATAGATCTACTGAGGTCAGTTCTCCTTTCCTCCTCCAGAAAATCTTTCCTCCCCTTGTTTTATCTGAGATGTGCTGGATGATTCATCTCAATGTTAAGAAGTTCATAACACGGGACAATGATTTGACACATTTAAGGCATCAAACATGCAGCAATGAAAACGAAGCACCAAAAAGAGTAATTACTGTTAATGCAGAGTAAAAGTGTTATAACCAAAAATACAAATACACATACAGGAATCCCAGCCTAAGGGTTTTTTTGTATCTGAAGAACAGATTCCGAATTCACAAGGATATCAACCTTTTACATAAGTTGCAAATGAAATGAAAACTTGAGTTAGGAATATTTTTTAAAATTCACAAGGCAAAAGGAAAGCATAAACACTCTGCTGAGTAAGTGCCTTCAAAAGATATTATACAGAAAGCTTTTAATCTTAGCCTACATTAACATAACACAGTAATCCTTATGAATGGTATCTCGAAAATTGCAAAGATTCGAATCCTGCTGACAGAAGCCAGATAAAGCTCAGACCAGCAGAGGTCAGGATACCATCAGGAGTGTAACCAGCAGTCGAATGCAGGAGCATCACTGGATGATTATAAAAACACATTGGACTTGCAATTTAACACTGACTCCATAAAAACAGTTCCTGTGCTGACACTTTAAGACAGCACGAATACAATTTGGGACAGAGAACCGAGACACTATTTCCCCCAAATAATTTAAGGCTAACTACAAAGCTACAGTGAATCAGAGCTTCAAAACACATCTACCACAGTAGCTGCAAGCTGCTTAACATTTCTGCTCAGAGACTCACCCCCCTGCTGTGTCCTTCTGATGGAAATGAAATTATACATTACACTCACTGTGTTATTAAATGTAATGAAACATGGCAGGAAAATGCAGCTATTTCAGAGCGTGTATGCAAATTCACACATGAACCAAGGCAAAACAAAAGACACAAGTTCTACTCTTTTGCAGTAAGCATCTCTAACTAGCTTCAGTATATAATTGAAGTACAAAATAATTAATTTTCAGAAGCACTGCTGCTCTTAACACTCAAGGAGCTGAGCTGCCTTGAAGTAAATCATTCCATCCTTTTTCCATGTATTCTACGGATCTGTGCAGCCAAGAGGGCTAACTTAAACTTATAGCTTTAAATACTTGATCTTGATTTTTCTGGTTTGATTTGGTCTTGGAGGTAGCAACAGACCCAACCGACCAAGGGGAAATACCAACAGTAACTAGGCCCAGACAAGCAGAAATTCAGTTCCCCATTATTTTTCCACATTCCCAACGCATCAGTTGTCAAACTAATTCTCCAGAACCCTGCAGCAGCAGAAGGATTTTTGGACTAGGACCCACAGCAGCTGCCAACAGGACCTGCACATCCAGAATACAGCCAGCTCAGCATCACTGTAGTGGCAGCAGGATATTTGTCACCATTTCCCAAAGGAGCAGAGCAGCCCAGGCTCCTCAGGACGCAGTGCACACCTCGGTGTCAGTGCCACCACCTCACTCACATCATCCATCCCCCTGCACAGCTGATGGCAGCTCCTGGCACAGGACCTCAGCTTTCACTCTTTCAGGGCAGAGCTGGGTGTGAGCTCTTAAGTAGCTCCATTCCCTTCACTAGGCAACGTAACAGGAGAGGAATATTCACTGTCACTGGCAGGAGCAAATGTAAGAACGACTGGGCACCCAGAGATCTGTGACAGTTCTTGGGACTTAGAATGTGCTTCTTTGGAAATGCAAATCACTAAAATCTTGCATCAACACATTTCACAATAATTTATATTGTTAAAAGCTGTAAATCTCTAAATGTTTACTTACTAGTAAAAAAACCTGGAGGACTTACCTTTTCTATCATCACATCATGGACTGGAAGCTCCTCTGGACTGAAAACAAAGACAAACTTTGTATAAGTATTGGTTGATCATGGCACGAAATCACTTCTGTATAGGCTCTTACAAGTCAGCACTTACACCAGCAATTTGTAGTGTCAAGTGAATGAGAATTCTCAACTGTAAAGAACTAATATTTTAAGTACAGAACTAGGATTTTAGATCAGAGTAGCTGCATAACTTAAGAAAAACTTTGCATAACTTAAGAAAATTTTTTTCTTCTGTGAAAGCACTCCATGCTGTACTACTGAACTGAAACCCAAATGACTTTTGTTTTCTTTGACCATACTATTGTTAGCTGTTTTTTTTGTTTGTACCAACAAAAAAAGTGCATCCTCCTTTACTACTGTGCTCAAGGAAAGTCACTGAGACTTTGCTTGACTTGAGAGAGTTAACTCACATGTTCTCAAAACTACAAATCTCACTCTAAGTAACAAGCAGGAAAAATGAGTTTTGTTACTAGGTACGTAAGTAATACTAAAATTTGTCTTTTCACTTCTTACCCTAAGCTTAAAAAGGCAGTTTGAGAATTGAAAGCTTGAAAAGCAACCTTTGACCTGATACCTCTTCAGACTTTCCATTACTTTCATTTCATTCTGAGGCCTCTGACTTCGGTTTTCTTAGCAAATAAATTTGTGCTTTTCCTCTCAAAAGTAACTGGACCACCTTGATGCCAAGTGAGCCTGCCTTCTGCAGCTTCTGAAAACACAGCAGCTCAACTGTAAAAAGCAACTCCCTTCTGCTCTAGAGGTCAGATAAATAACACACCCAACAAAACCATGTTTAAAAGGGATTAAAACACAGGAAATAAGTGAAATACTTTTTAAAATTCCTACTGAGTATTGATATTATGAAAAAAAACCTCATACCTACATCATTAGAGCTTTCTACAGAGAAGCTATTAAACACAAGTATTTTAGACCTGTATCCACTTTGTGCACGGGTGACCTTGGGGAAGGCTACAGAAGTTAAGGCTGCAGTCAGTGTAAAGAACACTGATGCAAAACACTTGAATTGTATTCAATCTCATTTCCTTTACAAGATGCTGTTTCAGATTCAGAACTTACATTTGAACCACTTCATCTAATGGAAAAACTTGCTCCCATCAACACCTTCACAGAGACCACAAGCAAGTCAAAGTTTCCAATCCACAGCTCAGAAACTAACCTTAAAACCAAGACTGTTGCTTTTGAGCAGCATTGCAAAAAACATAATTCATTCGTTTAGAAGCACTTAACAAATATCTGAAAGTTTTCTTGCTGAACAACATAATTAAAAAAACTCTTGACCAACATCTAACACACTAGAAACAACCTCCAGTCAGTGCTATTTGTAAATGTCAACAAAATTATAGTATTGTGCACACTCTCATATAACTAAATCAGCTGAAAGAAGGCCCTTTGTATATCAAATACCACCTAGAAATTCAGATTATTTGAAGTGGAAAGAAAAAGCCAAGCAGAAGAAACAATTTCATTTAATACAATCTGCTTGGGGAGGCTGTTGTTTGGTTTGATGCACAAAGACTGCTTGGCCTTCTTACATCACTTAGAATTTCCAATTCTTCAGTGACAGTTGCAGGCCCTCCACGAGCCTCCCACAGCAGCCTCATTCTTCACAGCCCTTCAGAGCAGCTGGCTGTGCACACAGCACACAACAAACTCCTTTTCCTCCAGTGCTGCCTGCAGTGTGCAAGGCAAGGATCTGACAGCTCCGCATCCCCACGGACTCACTCCGGCCACGGCAGCTCCTCTGCTGAACTGGGACCCCTTGACAGCTTATCTTCACACTGGCATGGGAACTGATCACATGAAAGATTAATCGAATCTTAGTCTTCACAAAGGGAGACTGAGTTTTAGTAATTTATTAAGGAATTGCTCTCTGCTAATTTTGCGAGTTATATCAACGTACAAAAAAAAAGGAATGGCTGAACGTCCTGAGTAGGAAAAGGCAGCCCTCACGTCCTGGGAAGCAGACACTAAATCAATCCAACATCAAATTTATGCTTAGATTGCTCATTATTTTTTTGAGCTGCACAGCTCTGCACTAATACCACAGAGCTACACTGACATTCCACAGCAGCACATGAGGGCAGCCCCCTGTTTTTATCCCTTCCCCAAGTCACTGCTGAGCACCTGGCAAACAGCACAGGAGCCAAACGAATTGCCCGGGGCTGCTCAGTAACTCCCTGGACATGCAGGAGTTCCTGAAGATCTCCCTCTCCACTAACAAGATGGCATCGACTGTGCCCCTATATTCACATATGTAAAGACTAAAATCTACCCTGCAAGGACTGAAGGAACAGCAGTGCAGGCACAAAAACTCTCTCAAGCCCCTAAAGGTATTTTAAATAAATGTATTTCCATTTAGTGTGATTTCTATGCAGAAGAACCTTAGAGATTTTCTTTTATTAGGCAGGATCAGACACAAAATCAATTAATGTCAATGAATCTGTTATTTTATTGTACCTTCTATGTTTTCTTTATAATGACAGATCTTTCTCTTCTTTCCTCGGCCAAGCCAATCTAATATTGTTACACCTTAATTATTTCTTTTTTAGATTAATCTTCTCCAACCATTCCCGGTCTATTTAAACTTGCATTTCTCCATGGCTTTTATCTTCATACTTCACCAAATAATAATGGAAAATAGTAAAGAGTATCAACATAATATAGCTATAGCCTGCCCTAAGATGACTCTTTTCCTTTAATAGCTCAAGTAATATTCACTTAGGGGAGTCAGAGAGAACAGAACTGATTAACATAATTAGCTTGGAACCATACAATCCTGGATATCCAAAAGGGGAGTCACATGGATGCTTTTAACTGAAGTCATGAAAACAAGGTCTCAGCAGAAACGAAATCTTAACAGTCTGCTGTCCCCACTAAAGTAAAATCTGAATAGGTAAAGTCAGCTGTTGAATGAGCCAGGAATTAACTATCACCACCCCTGGTCTGTGCCTTGCCATGCAGACAAGAGCTCCCAGCTGCAGCCACACAGGATTCCAACAGCAGCTCAGGGCTCTGCCTGTCACTGCCAAGCACCTCTGGAGTTACAGCACTAAGGGAAAGGGATGAAGATCTTGTCTCCAGGTCTAGGAGCTGCAAACCACTGCAAGATCAAATCCCAACTACAGTAAGGTGCCTGATGGGCATCCTACTATGAGGCTCCCCAAAGGTATCTCACTGGAAGAAATATATAAATACTTGAGGCTCCCCAAAGGTATCTCACTGGAAGAAATATATAAATACTGGATTCCAAGGCCTGACTGGAACTTAGGATCTCTACCCATGGTCCTCACTGGTGGTGATCTGCAGCACTAGCCCAAAGCCACTTCCCATCTTTCAGCCTGGACTACTTCCACCTTCTGGTGAGATGGTCTCTAAGGTCAAAGACATTACTTCATTTATTAGACCTGATTGAAAGTGCCTTTTTTTATTATGTTATAAGGGATGAAGGGATCTTACACCTTTAAATCCACCACACTGGCTAACACAGGTTTTCATGTTTCAATAAAACTTTAAAAAAAAATGCCTGAACATCTGACACTTCAGAATATTAAATATGCAGATATATGGTTTTGACCATTACAGCATGTGTTGTAATTAGCCTCCTTGAGTAACAGTGGTCATTTTCAAATAAATTTAAAAGTCTAAGGCTTAACAAGCTTACAGTCCCCTACCCACTGCTGCTGTCTAAATCAGTACTCTTTAAATAGCACTTTGATGTATTTGCTCAATGCAAATACAAGGAAAGACTTTATTATATTAGACACTCTAAAGATTTATTCTTTTCCTACATTTGTATTTAAATCCCAAGTATGCTCCCCACTGACTCAAATCACAGCATTTTCCTGTTTCTAGTTTGGTTTAAGTTTAAGAAATGTAAAGCCTCCTCTGTCCTGTGCAGCTTCAGCTGAGGATGGAAGATATTTAGTCCAATGATCAACCTTGGTATACACCAGTTACCCCAGAACTCTGAATTCCAGAGGATCAATTCATTACTGCACAGTTACAAATTGGACAAGGCCTGACAACAAAATTTTCAATGAAGAAAGAAGAAAAAAAATAGCAGAAATTGACCACAATAAAACCAAAAACACGACAAAGCTGAATTGCCTGAAGAATTGTAATGTTCAAAATCTTCTGGTTTGCTGTACTTTTATTTCTCAATTTCTATTTCAGAACTGGCCAGGGCACTGTTAAGAACTTTGGGGCTTATTATCATCAAACATTTGTGGGAATAACTGTGATCAGTTATTAGATCACACACAAGTGATCTAATTAAAAACTCAATTACATTCAATATTTCTATATTACTGAACCCAGTGTAACAGAGAGATTTAAAAAATTTCATCTTCATAAAGCCTGCAAAGCAGTACCTATGCACAAGGTTTTCTCAAACTATTACTCAGTTATATTCTCATGCTCTCCTCTAAGTGTAATAGCATCACGTATCACAGCACAGAACTTCATTTTAAATGAAAAGTATTTTGAAATCATATCTGGCATCACATTTTAAATATAATGTGGAAGAAGTTTCTTGCAGAACATTGATCTTCATGGTCTCATTGAGTTAATCATGAAGAAACAAATGCTGTGCACTCTGCTTGTCATTTGTGATGCCCCCTTCTAAGTGTTTAAATCCACAAGGAAAACATACTTGCTATTTCCCAGGAGACTTATCATGAAGAAAGTATTCTTAAAACTTTCTTAAACCAGTCATTTGTATCATTTTGAAACCTTCATGATCAAAAAAACTGTGAGGAAACATCCACAAAAACATTAGTAAGGTATAAAACTCAAAACCAAAAGTGACCTGAAATAAATCTGTAAGAGTGATCATGCACAGGTAAGGTATGAGAAGGGAATAATTCACTTGACAGGTGTCTGAACACAAAGAGCTTTAGTACAAATGGACTTGTCTTGCTGTACAATATGAAACTCAGATTGCTGAAGTAACAACTTGCACCATTACAGTATCCAGATATATTAGGAAAAAGTAAATCTGCCCAAAGAGGTAGAGTTTTAAATTGTGTGATTTGTCAGGAGTGAGTTGTAGGAGTCTATGTCTTTACTAGACACAAAAAAAATGAGTATATTCACACTGGGAAACCAATTCTGCAGCAATAAACACACTAATGAGGTGTTTTATTAGGTCTGCCTCCCCCTCAGTGTCTGATACATGGCACATAAAGCTGTCAGGGCAATATGGGGTATTATGGATATGTACAACAGTGCTTTGCAACAGGTAATTTTCAGAGGAATCTTGACTATAAATACTGCTTTAATCTTCCAGCTTTTCAAAGGAAATTAAAGCAAAAGTGTCATTTTCAAAATCAATACTATATGGAAAAGATTTCTGAAAATACTAAGGAGAAGGTAAGAAAGTTGTTATTTTTCACAGATAAAATTCTATGGCTCACTTCCTATCTCACAATTTACTTACAAACTCACAATTTTGATTGAGTCTGTCTCCAAATATTTGGAGCTCTGCTACTGCAATCATCCACTTGGAATTTTCACCAAACAACCTCTGCACGGTATGGGGATAGTGACTACAGGAGATTAAAAAACAGCTTTCTGAAGTTTTGTTAAAATTCATAAGCAAGCCAAAGTAATTAATTAACATATGGGATAAGCCAGTGTGACATTCCACAATATAATTATCAGGAAACATGCTGCAAGAAAGATTTTAATGCTGGCAAAAGGTTGGACCACATGTGATTTTGTGACTAGGTTTTATTTGCAATTATTATTTGTGGATTCTGTGGATGTTGCTGCCAATTGCACAGCACAGTGCCATGAACATGTAGCTCCTGTCCAGAAAGTCTCAAGCAGTGTGCACTGTGAGAGATGAGATAATACAAAAATCAAAGTTTTATCAAACTCAAATAAATCTCAAAATGGTGACTTTTTTAGTAAAGTACTTCGCTGCTTGAAAAAAGATGGCTTTGCTGTTTTTATTGCCAATATGAAAAATTATCAAGAAATTCATAGCAAAAAACATAGAACTGTGCTTTCACTGCCAAATCCTAAAAATATGTGCTTTCCTCTGTTTTTAGTGAAGAGGCATGTACTATATACAAACTTGAAAGTTTCACCAGCATGGAATCAGAATACCTTTAGAAAATCTATAATCTGCTTAAATTGAGCACATCAGCATTTCTAGTGATTTTTGATGTCATTTTAATTTTACATAAATTAACACAGGTTAAAAATGTCTTCTCAGAATCACATTTTTATAGAATGATAATAATTAGTCTAAGCTACCTTAAAATTCCCAAGAGTCTAAAAGGCAAATGAAAGAGAATGCCTTGCTTCTAATTTACATTTACATTTACATAAATGTCTAAAACACCTAGGATTTTGTCCTTAAACACATATCTCCTGTTTTGAAGTACTGCTCGAAGGTTACTTCCTGTGCAGATCACTTATACCATAAATTAACAGTGATCCATGGTTTGCATGTTGGCAGCTTAATCTGCATTAAAATTCATGGGCTATGCAAAGCGTATTTCAACACGAATTAACTAAGGTGGTATTGTTCCAGCAATATATACTTGTTCACTGCTGAAGCTCAAAGCATTATGTACCTACACTTGCTTCTTTGAGGAAATAAACTTCAATGGTCTCAAATCCCATTCTGGTGGGTCCTTCACTGGGTCAAGAGTAGCAACATCTTTGCAGTTCTAAAAACTGTCCCTCCTTTTAGCATCTTTTACAACCTGTGCCAGTGAAACACACTCTGGCCATTCCCTACATTCAGTTACTTTAATCTTCTATAAATGCTAAATTTAGTAGGAGATATATGAGGTAATAATGATTATGCTACACACTTATGTTTTAGAGCTTAAGCAGTAACTCAAAACCATTGCATATCGCTTTATGAATGTTGTATAAATTAAACCATATTAACATAGTCAATCATTTTTTTCAGTTCTGCTACCTAATAGCTCTTTTCATACAAGGAAGTACTTCATGAATTCCTAGTACACACTGGGTGATCTTTTACTCAAATCAAGTAGCAGCAGCTGTTAACAAAAAAAACACGTTATTTGTCCTTAGTTGGCAGAATTATCCTGCAGCTTATTTTTGTGTTTGCCATCAAATCTGCAGGATTGCATTCATCTCATTTCCTTCTGTATCTGCAGGGGATTGCTGAAGTGACAGCCTGGACTAACTCAGCTGAAACAATGGATTTAAAATTCAAATTTCAACTCTAGTCCTAAGAATAAGCTTAGAATAAAGCTAAGCCAAATAAAGGGGTAACACTGTGACACAGATTTAGGAAGAAAAAAAAAAAAAAGATCATACCATTCTGAATTACAGCAAATAACGGAACATTTATTCCTTCCACAGGAAGGACATGCATGAAAGACAAGTAAGAGAAGAACCACACAGTAGATCACCACAATAACATAAGGGGAAAGGGAAGACAAAAAATTTTAAAAGAGAAGATCATCTTAAATACTGTTGCAGAAGAAATGAAATGCACAGTCCAAGTCACAGAGAAATTCATTGCTAACTTCAGTGCTTCCTTCTTCTCCTGGTGGTCCTACCACAAATACAAATATATACAATTACATATATTTGTACAAGTGATGTGCAATTGTAAAGCTCCCAGGTGACCACCAGAGAGAAGGTCTGGTTCCTTTCCCTTTGCTACGGCTGGTTTAGACAATTTTCATGAAACAGCTTTGAATAAACAACCATTTTTTCCCATCAGGTTGACAAAGAATACTTGTTAAAGTAGTGAGTGTGAGAAAAAGTGAACAACAAAGGCACTGAAGAGTTCCTCATAGTAACCAAAACACCTTCTAAAGCAACACTTCTGACCACACGCTCTTGCAAAATAAGACCTTGCTTTAAGGAAGCAAATACTGCAAATTGCCACAGACAGCTCATGCTTTTGGATACAAGTTCAAATGCATGAATGCAAAGACTCACAACACAACCACGACTGCAGACAAATCCACAGAACAGGGTTCACTGTCCATCATGGAAGCAGAGCTGTAAACTCAGCCAGAATGGACAAGAATAAGTAAATTTTATACCACGTCCCATGTACTCTTCTATTGTCAAGGATGTTTAAATAAAATTAGCTATTTACCCTGGTCTCTGAACCAGCCTCACCACTTCACAACTGCATAGTAAGCAAGGATTCATTTCAACTTCTCAGGAATTCCATAACTCATAAATCGTGTGTTTGCTGCATTTCCGAAACAGGTTTTGTCATACAGAAATGCAATTAAAATATTATTTTAAAAGCAGTTCCCTGTGGAAGCATGCAAAGAGAAAACAAAAATAAAGGATTTGTCTAGCGCTAGGAAGATGAACCTAAAAAAAAAGCATTTTTGAATCTCAATAACTAAGAAAACTACCACTTCTCTCCTTAAATAAAGATAATATCCTCAGGGTGTATTAAGGCAAAAAGAAAGAATGTTAAATAGCGCTGAAATTTGTAGTTGGTTTTTTTTTGACAGCAGTTCCTCAATATGATTAGCAATGAATATTCTGCAGCAAAATCGGTCAAGGCAAGTGTCTCACATATGAGAAGGCAGAATCTATGGCACATAATACAAGATTCCAATGAAGAGAGGAGAATTCCATGGAGTTCCCATGGTAAATCTATATAACACCTCATGAAAAATTCTAGACAGTCAAAATGAGGCATATTTGTATATTTAGGAGAAACAGAAGAGAAACACTACTTTTCTCTAATAAGAGAGACCTGAACTTTTTTTAAAATAAAGATTTGACTTTGGCAGCTGAAAGTGGCTGAACCTGGTACACTTCTTCCCAAGGGAAGGAAGAGTTTAGCCACTCTCCTGACAAGAGGGTCTGACCCTGTCTCACAAAGCTGAGAAGAGGAAAATGACAACAAGTCCCTGCTGAATGACCAGCATAAATAAAATGCAGTAAGATTGACATTTATAATTGAACTGTTAAGAATAAACGTTTCACTGCTATTTCAGCACATCACCACATCACTTAGCATGTTTGGCAGTATTTACTGTGCCTAGAAAATTAAGAATCGTGGCTTCATGTCACTGTGAACAGTAACTTTGCAACTTTTCTAGTAGCCTTGGAGCTCTTTCCTTGAACTCTGATGTGCAGATATAATAGCCTTAAAAGGAAATAGCCTGAAACTGAGGCAGAGGAGATTAGATTAGATTAGATTAGATATTGGGAAAAAATGTTTCACTCTCAGGGTGGTCAGGCATTGGAACAGGTTGTCCAGGGAGGTGGTGGAATCACCATCCCTGGAGGTGTTTAAGTGGCTCCTGGACCTGGCACTGGATGATGTGGTTTAGTAATTATTTGGGTTATAGTCATGGTGCTGGGTTTACTGCTGGTCTGAACTCTCTTCCAACCCTGATTCTATGACTCTTCCACTAAAAATTTGAAAATAAAATTACATAAAATCCCTATTTTTTTTTGAATGCTACTTTGATTATTACCAAATTACATCAACCATGCTTCTTTCTTTCTTTAACTGTTACTACCCAACATCTCAGCATAACTTCTTTTGCTGCCAAGAACCCTCAGAGACCTGTCCTTACAGCTCTTATCTGGAGAGAACTCACTCGTGTATCCACCCAAATCAGCAGGGAGAGCTGCACAAGAATTATTGCTCTTGGACATGTGGTTCCACAGGCACACAGGAGAAAATACCAAGGAATGCACACAGAATACTTCAGAGACAAGGACTATTTTCCAGCTAGGCTATATACAAATTACTAAGAAATAGAATCCAAGAGGGGATAACTGGTTGCTCATCATATTGCTCCCTATCAAGAAGTTCAGGGAAAAATAATAATACTGGAGAGGAAAAAAGAAAATCAATAGTTTCATTTGGAAACATTTAATGGAGTATCTCAATCCCTGACTGAGCTCTCCATTTCTCTGCTCCCCCATCTCGTTTCTGGAGCATGCTGTAGAAATGCACTGGAGCTAATAAAAATGCACTATGTTTTTTTAAAGAATGAAGCTTGATAAGGAAGAGCAGGTAGGTCTCATCTCAGCAAAAGAAAGAATGAATTCTGCTATTTGAAAAACACCTCTCTAAATGTGATAATCACCATCATTAGCAGACTATTCTCAAAGCATGTTCGCTGCTTTAACAGGCTCATGGGATAAAGACTAAGGGTATGAGTCACAGTCTCAGCTGCTGTGAATTGGTACAATTCCATCAGGATCAGCACAGAGCTACTGTAAGAGTAGCACAGGAATCTAACCCAAATTTTGGAGAGATCCTCATGAATGGGGTGAGGGCCAGACCACATCTGTATTTTCTACCACTAGCACTTCTATTGTACCACTCTTTAGTCTCTAGGGGATAAAAACCCACATAAACAACCTTGAAAAACAAACCTCGAATCTGCCCAGTCTCACTATGCTGATCCTGGAATATTTATCACCATAACAGCATCTGCCACAGTAAATATACATCCCCAGTTTCCATTTACTGAGCAGGTAGTAAAATGAAAAACACGTTTAAAATTAATCACCCAAGTCAGACAACAAATTCTGACGATATAGGTTATTGCTGTAACAATTAGTAATATAAGTTAGCACAAACCTTGATAATTCAAAGGTGTGAAAAGAACTCATATGGTGCAGGCTGAAGAAATAAAAGTACTTTTTAATTTTTTGAATGATGTCATGTCTGCTATGACTTTCACAGCCCATCACTAAAAGTTACCAGAACAATTCTGTTACTGGCATTCATCAGGGAACAAGGGAAAGAAAAAAGGTTTTGGAAAGTTGCACTAAGTAAAAGGCAGTTTCTTCTGTTATTTCTGCTTCATAACTATTAAGGCCTGAACACTTAAAACACTTTCTACAATATAGTAGTCAGACTATTTAAGTCAGAATCTATATCTCCCAATGAGGAGTAGTAAAATTTGGACTTCAGCTGTAGCTGCCTCAAACTCCAAAAATTATTTTTTAATTTTTTTTTTTACTTAGAAAAGCAAAACTGCAGTCTTGAATAGTTTTCTTATAAAAGAAAACAGAATACCTCCCTCTCAGCTGGGTGATATACAGAGAGAGAAATATAAAAGAATCATCAAGAATATACACACACAGAAGGATGTGTTGAAAGAACAGATAACATAAATCCTAATTTACAGTTAAAAATTAAAAGTGTGGGACATTTATTTTTTTAAATATTTTTGCTAGGTCCTCAAATAATTGAAAGACTGAAATCTGTAGTTCCAACAGGTACCAAAACAAAAGAACCTGGCTGGTGTTTCTTCTTTAGGGGGAATTTGTTCAATGCTTGACAACTTTCAGTACAAAGCCCCTCAGGACCTGGAGTACATTGACCAGGGCTGTGTTGGGGTGGTGATCTAAGGCAGGAAGATGCTGTTCAGATTTGCTCAAATTTTAGCTTTCTGTGCCATTCCAGGCAGACACCGAGGCCATTTGGCTTATCCTGCTCTGACTTTTGGCCTGGTGTTGAAAGGCCCCAAAGAGGATCAGCTCTTTAAACTGCTCTTGACCTTTACAGTTGCAAAATGCTGTTCTCAGCTTCTACCCTACCCCAGGATCACGTACAAAGTTTGGGCTGTTTTGCAAACTTCAATCGGCAAATGCTCTTGTGACCATTCAACCTTAACATTATGTGGGACAGGGAGGATGGGGAGGGAATCAAGTTATTTTGTCCTTGTAGTTAACTGGAGAGTTTCATAAAAAATAAATACAAAGATATATTCATGAAAAATACATCTTTAAGTATGTGCTACAACAACAGTCAGCTAAAGCTTAAATTCTTATTTACTTACAAAAATACTGTCATTTGAATTTCTTGCTTGCTTTTACTCTTTTAAGATCTTTAATAACTTTTAGCTACAAAAATAACTCAAAATTTTCACTTCTACATAGACAAATCAATACAGACATTACATAAACTGTCAGTTTAAAGAAATAAAATAGCTTTTAAAACATTCCTAGTTGTAGTAGGGAACTTGTCACCACCCAAGGAATAAGGTATTTATTTTAGTAGCTTTCTTAACAATTCCAAAGCAGCACTAAATCAACTAAATAATTCAAGGAGGGGGAAGGGGGGAATCCCAGATCCTGAGGCATTACTGGAATGCCTGCTATGAGTTTCAAGACACTCAGACACTCCTTCAGGGCTTTTGTTTCCCCTGAAGTTATTCCCTTATCAATGACTGCTGATAGAAAAAAAGCAAAGAGAAGTTATCTACAAGGTAAAGAAAAGGGCTGATGACAGAACAGTCCACACCAAAAACACTGAGGACATTTAATTTAAAATTTAGCCAGGTTCCAAGACAGGACAGAGAGGAATTGCTTTTTTGTAGGGTGCAGGGTCAACATTCATACAATGCTGACCAAAAAGATACAACATATCCAACAAGAGAGGGGGGGAAAAAAAGGAAAAAAGGAAAAACTGAGCAAACAAACCCTTGATTTTTTATGAAAAAATGTTTTCCATTTCCAAAAACAGCTCAAACAGTTTTTGTTATGAATATCTGTGAAGAGATCTTAGGCATTTCTTCCATTCCTAAAATACTTGATTGCAGAAGTCATCTATTAGAGGCTAAGCCCTATCTGAACCCTATGGAGTCCCCAGAGATGGGCTGCTCGACTTCCATCAGCTGCAGGCACAGCTCCTGCATCTCCGTCTCCTGCCCTTTCTAGAAAAGAATATCCAATCTATTCAAAACACTGGCAGACTGTGTATACAGACACTGGTGCTAGACTTCGGAGGAAAAAATGTTCGTTTTAAAATTGAATGGCACTTTTCACATCAGCCTGACTGCTCAGCATTCCTGCATTATCATGAAATCAGCAGCAGGACTTTTACTGGAAAACAAATTGCATTGAATAAGGAGCATGCCTGAGGTTTTTCTGAGAAGGGATATTGCTGCCTTTTGTTTTTTCTTTAAACATTTTTAGGTTGGTAAAACCTAAAATTGTATAAAATTGTATAGAATATACTGGTCTTCTCTGTCAGTACTAAGACAAGCTCCCTGATATGGGATTCTCTGAAAGAAACATTATGAAAGAGAAGAGTTGTTTTTAATAGGCTATTCGTTGTTTTTTTATCTATTTATCTAATTGATTTTATCAATTTATGTAACTGATGTATTAATTCAATATACTATTCTGTGTATATCAGGTGACACTAAGGAAGATCAACAGCACTTGGTATAAACAAGTCTGTATTAATTAAGAGGAACAATACTAATTGGAGAGACAGAAGAGACACATGGAAGGGGATGCTGAGAACATGGCTGGAGATGTATTCCCAGTGGGAGCAACACCATGTCAGGGTGGGGACACAAGGAGCACAAGGAGAAAATAAGGAAGAAACCAGGAGCAGCAGAAAGAAGTCATCATGTGCAGGAGCTCCTGCACTGCCTGTCACCTCACCAAGGGAACAGGGGTGATCCAAGGCTAACCCACAACAAAAACCAAGGGAAGTTTGTCCTGGAGGCAGAGAGGGGACAGGTGTTTCCTCTGGGTGCCTGTTGAGTGTTATGGTTTGGAGTGTTCCTACCTAGCATATAAATCAGCAGTCAGAATGTCATGTTATCTGGCAGTAAATTATGAAAAAAATTCTCCAAGTTTGGTCTGGTTTGCCTGGAACTCTACATGGCTTAAATAAACCACAACCCACCACTTCCTTATACCCCTGAAAAAACAGCAGCTGGCAAAGGCCAAATTTTCTACAATTTTGCTAATAATGAGAGTTTCACTCTTCCTGGTTCCTGCCTGCCTCTACTGTACAATTTATGTTTCCAGTAGAGCAGCTCATCACTGCTACAATTTAGTCAGTACCACTGAACAAACTCCTAGCTGCATTTTGGTTTGTGCATTCTGGTGTTAAACACCTCAAGAGACAGTCCCCTTGGACTCCCCACAGGTTATTTCACAGCTTAGCTTTGCTGGAAGCCTTCTTCCCACATCCAACTTCCCTCTAAAACTTCCTTTTACTCATTTCAAATAAGTCTCATTATTATAATGCTCTGGTACTTCTCACTGAACACATTTTCTTGTTCCCTAAATTCATTTAAGTATTAACTCAGCTTTTTTTGGTGTTTATTTTAAATAGCTGTATTAATAACCTGTCCACACCACTTTCCTTTTAATATCCAAAGTTAACTAGAACATTCACATTAATTTGCAGAACTGCAAAATAAAGTACTGCAGCAAACAAATTGAATTGTGTTCTGAGGGCAGCAGCTACCAAAAATTTAAGACAATATTGGGTAAAGATGGACCTAATTCTTGTAAACAATAAATACTACATCACTTCGAATTGACCAAAGATGCCAAATACATCAACTGAGGGTCTTATAAATAGGTTAAAGTGACATATTTTACTTGAAGGGGATTCCTACGTCTGTTTCCAATCACAGTCCAATTTCTCTAAATTAAATAAAAAAGCACTTTACCTCTCAGTCCTCTCTGAGGAAAACCTGAGCCCACTTCTACAGGTATGGCAGGGAGACAATAGAAGTGTTAAGTCTTCAGGTCCCTCAAGTTTACAAATTCCCAGTTCAACACACAAAGAAGGACCCTGGGACACCAGAAGAATTGCAGATCTAGACCAAAACTACTCTCGAAATGTCTCTAGCCTTTACATTCTCCCATTTTCTACCCAGTGGCAAGAGACACATGCAGCCTGAGTGCTGCATACCCTCAAAATTATCTTTTCTGCTCTATCAGCAATCAGCTGAACTTTGAATGCCCCTTCACAGAGCCCAGGAAAGCTGCAAACAGAACACAGACAAGGAGAAAGAGAAAACTACTGATAGTAATCAAAGCCTATTGTACTTGAGACAACAAACCCTAATTTTGTATCAGGTTCCTCACACCTAGCACCCTTCTGATACAAAAGACACCTCTCTTAGTATTTTAAGATGTCAATATAAACAAGATTACAAATCCCTGTAGACCTTAACTACCAAACGCTTTAGGTTTGGTACTGCCCTTAGATTTTGTCTTCAATGTGCATCAGCTTGTTTGCTAATTTACACTGTAAACACTCGAGAGGCTCTCAGTGAGGATAAACTTTTGAGGTTTTTGGTACATCCTGCTGCATTTCAAACTCTCATGGAACAGGAGTTTCAGACACAGCAGGCTCAGTATGACAGCACACATGACCCAGACCACACTTTAAAATCTATAGTGCAATACAAATTGTCATTTCAGGACAAGACAGTTGATACGTTTATCTTAATTCTATTTCTTCTATTAGGAGAGATTTTGCTTCTCAGGAAAATAAAAACATCATTTGCAAGACATTGAATTTGTCTTAAACAATCATAAAGCAGCCTTGAGAGCACTCGCAGGTGAAAGCTGCCCTGTAACAAGACATGGATAAGCTACAAATAGGCACAATTAGTAAGAGATTATCTGCACACACTGTTATCCTGTGCAGTCTTTATGTAATTTAAATCTTTCAGCTTTCATCCCTTGAAATAGACTGTATAGAGAATTAATTCTGCATTGGTGAGTAAAGATGTTCCTGGGCAGGAGGTCTGGGGTCATGACTGAACAGCAGCAGAAAGGGGAGAGGACTTGAGCAACAATCTTCTACTCTAACACATAAAAACGAAAGTATCACAATACAAGTAACAGGAAAAGTTCAAGAGTTCACAAGGATACCAAAGTCAGAGGTGAACCCTGCAGTGGCTTCCATTAATTCAGCCCCAGAAATAAAATAATTCTGACATCCATTCTCCATTAGGAATGCTACAACTGCAGCTGGGGTTTACCAACACAAGGACCTTTTTATGTACAACAGATCTCTTTGGATGTCACACATCAAATTAACTCACCCCAATGCAGCACAAGCAATCTGCAGGTAAAGATGACTTAACTGACAGCTTGTAAAAACATTGCAAAAAGGAAGGGAAAAAATAGAAAAAGGTCCCCCCAAAAACAGAACATACACATCTCCCTTCCCGATACTATGAATTACATTGGTATTACTAAGTTTTCCAATTATCACTGATTTTTCTGGATTTAAACTGCATTTCATGTATTAAAACAAAAATGCCAAACACCAAGAACCTCAGAGAGTCCACATATCATCAAAAGTAGCAAGTCAGCCTGTGTTCAGTTTTGGCAAGCTGGATATTTACATCTGCCAACCACAAAAGTCCTAATACAATTTAATACTCTAATCTTCTATTTGCCAAAAAGAAACAGATTATGTTACAAAGGAGGCACCTGTTGGGGAACTACATCTGGACTCTGGCATTTTCTGACTTAAAGTTGATTAGGTCCCAAATCAGCAAAGATTTCAGTAAGGTTAAAAAAATATATGAAGCCAAAAGATACTAATCTTTGATGGACTGAGATACACTGTTGCTCATACACAAACATTGAGTAACCTCAATGTGTTCAGATCTTTTTAAAATTAAACATTGTAACAAAATTTTTATAAATTTTTCCAAGAACTTCAAGATTGTTTACATCTAAGTTATTCACAACAAAAATTTATCTGCAATTCAGCTTGAAATATGTTTTTTGTAGACTATCAATTTTCATTTCCCAATAAAATATTTTAAAACATTTCACTCTCTATGCAAGATCAAATTACAGAAATAAAAACCCAGACAGAAACTGAATTGAAAAGCACAGTGAAAGATTAGCCAGCAGTAACACTTACACAGCAGTTTCCAAAATATCTATTAAAGGCATAATAATACTTTCACCAAATAGGTAATACAATAAAGAGCCTGAATATTAATAGGAGCAAACTTTTAATCTTATTTTCTTTACAATCTTGCTACTTACTGTAAAAACCCAAATCTATCTGTGACTTTGTAAAGACGGTAGTCAGCATCTTCCCACGGTTCAATCTGAGCACCCTCTCGTCCCTAAGGGGAAAGGAAAATATAAAAAGTCAAATTATATTTTACGACACAATAAATATAGACACATAAGAGAGCATTCAAGCATTGAAAGCATAACCTTTGGGACACTTTGGGACATGGTGGCAGGAGGTTAGAGGAGGGGGAGGAGAACACCAGTCCTAAACTAAGTAGTCAAGAAAAAGGAGAGCAGAACACCTATCCCAGCCCTTACCAACAGTATTTTCATCACAGGAAATCTCTTTTGGTCACTGCTGTACACAAAATACATTTCAACCAGAGTCACAGTAATGTCACACCTGTTGTTAAACTCCACAATAATCCATCAAGGTCCCCAGAGTGCCCTCTACTCGTTTCATTTCCCAAGTCCATCTTTCCTGCACAATCACCTGCAAGAGCACATGCTGCAGACAGTCCTGAGTTAATGTCCATGCTGACTTGCAGCAGCTGTCAAACAATGCAGCACTGAGTTTCCCCTCAATTATACATTCATTCATGTCCCATTCTTCCTCTCCAAATGCCAGGCTTGCAAAAGGCTTGCAGAAGTTTAACTACATTTCAACTCTATCTACTTCTGGTATGGGCTATGCACAGATTACTGGCTATGAAATCATGCCAGCACTCAGAACATGAAGTCTGTTGGGTCTGTGTGGCCTGGTTTCAGTAGCAGGGGGCTCCAGGGGTGGTTTCTCTGAGAAGCTGCTGGAAGCTTCCCCACATCCAACAGAGACAAAGTCAGCCAGCTCCAGTAATGACCTGCCACTGGCCCTGGCCCAGGCCACACTGCAGCAGGTTTGGTGGCAGGACTTGTGACCCCATGGGGGACCCATGCTGGAGCACCTGTGCCTGAAGGACTGACCCTGATGCAGGCAGCAATGCTGGAGCAGCCCATGGGAAGGGGAGAACTTCAGCCTGTGGGAGGGACTCCACAATGGAAAAAGGGAAGAGTTGAAGGAGTCAAACCCCCAAGCAGGAAAGAGTCACACAAACAACATGGGATGAACTGACCATAGCCCCATTCCCCATCCTCCTGCTCTGCTCAGGTGGAGGTGGGAGGTAGAGAAAACAGGGAGCAAAGCTAAGCCCAGGAAGAAGGGAAGGCTGGGGAAAAAATGTTTTAGATCTAGTTTTGATTTTTTAAATTGTCTTACTCTGATTTGATTGGTAATAAATTAAACAGATTACCTCAACTCACATCTGCTTTGCCTACAACAGGCATTGGTGAAGGATCCCTCCCTGCCTTTATCCCAACTCCTGAGCCCTTTGTTGTATTTCCTCTGCCCTGCCCAGCTGAGGATGGCAGTGACTGAGCAGCTTTGCAGAGCACCTGGTGACAGCCTGCACACACAGGCCTGCCACACACAAGCAGGTTTCCCTTATTCTAAGGTCAGCCACTCGTTTACTGCACACCATGCAAACCACCAGTATGTCTGGCACATAAAATATTTTATGAACTCTACAAACAAGGCTATTGCTCTATACTCCAATGTCACTTAAAAAGTCCCTAAGTGCTACAAAAATACCTGGCTACTGTGTAAGCATTCTAGGCATACTCTGTGCCAGGCTTTTCCTGACAAGGGGTCCAAGAATAAACATGGTATGACCAGGGCATTTCTTTAGTTTCCCACAACAAATTCAGAAACAATACAGGTCACTCATCTTTTACTTTTTCTGCTATGATTTCAGTGTTTGTACTACCATAACCAAAGACTGAATAAATAAAAAGTAAAATGAAAGTCCTTCTGATCTCACAGTTACACTGAGCATCCTTAAACATCCCACTTCTACTCCTACTTCTAATACAATACACTCCCTGAAATAGTCCCAAAGTAACTTGCTATGCACCTGAAAAATGAGTTGATTGAGTCATTATCCAGAATTACCCCTGTGGAGGGAGAGTTTAATTCACCCAGAGGCCAGTGTATCATTAAACATGAGATTAGTACTCAGAGTATTTTAAACAACAGGTAGCTGGAATCATGATTCAGTTTTTAAACAGACATATTACTAAGATTCATTATAAAATGTCTTTTAAATTACTAAAAAGTTCACTTACTCTGTCATACTTGGCAACTATCTCTGCTCGTTCCTGGGCAAGTTTGATAGCAGCATCCTGCTCAGCATCTGCACCTGTAGAGGAATTAAAATAATGCTGTTCAGATTTTCTCCCTTGTGAAAAAAGAATTGCAGCCAAATAGTTGGGAAATCAACTTCAGGGAGCCTACTTGAATGGAGAAATGCCAAAACTGTTGTGTCAAAAAAAAATACGACCTCAGTGAATGTCTTGAATACTGCTCAAAGCAAAGTACAGTTACTGCACAGTATCTTAATTGCTGGGTTTAGAATATTTCTGATTTTCCACCAATGTAGATATTAAATACAGTAAAAAATTAATTCTGCACAACCCTCTAACTGAAAGACTGAAGGAAGTACTAAAGACCACTAATTGGCAATTCCACAAACATTCTAGTGGTCAAAGAAAGCTGAAACATTCACTACTGGCTTAAAACAAAATTGTGAAGCATTTACAGGATTTGAAGAGATATTGGAATTTTGAAGAAATACTGCATGGCTTCTTAGAAATTGCCTAAAACTTATTTCTCAGAAAACAGGGAAGGATGTTGTTTACAGTGTCAGAACTGCAACTCGGGTAACCCAGAGCTGGAATAAGTGTAAGGATATGACAACAGGAAGGTTGACAGCAAGAAATAAAAAACCAAACTGTGTGTGAGTAAGCATTGGACATGAGGACACTGCAGATGCAGCATTTACTATGTGAGTGGAGTTCAAGTTTAGCTCAGTCCTGTTCCCTGAGCAGAAACCCTCTCTAGGACATGGACAGGAACAGAGAGCACCAAGAAAGGAAAAGTTGCTATCTGGAATATCCAACAACAGAACATACTGCAATATCCCACATATAATTATATCAAATCAATGAAGTAAATCAGCTTTAATTAACAATTTTGTGAAAGATTCAAGAGTTGAATTATTTTGATTATAAAAAAGCAATGAACTTCAGATAAAGAAAGGCTTGAAAAAGGTTGAAAATATATTTCAATCTAGCACTGTTATAAAAATAACGTCAAGCATGTGGGGTTTTTTCATTATCTAGTTCATGGCAACATAATGAAGTTCAGGAATTGTACATACCAACCATCTGGGCCATGAAATAGAAAAACAGATCAGATATTACAGTTTTCTATCATATGACATTAACTCAATTATTCGTTCAAACTTAGTGTTTCTTCAATAAAGGTTACCTACATATTTTTCAATATTTAGACAAGAAGTTGTGCCAAGGTGGCCTTCTAAGCCATCTGTTAGAGATTTAACATGGTCTCTGCTTGTTTTCACTCCACCTTTCTTCAGGGGAACCCTAAGAGAACCTCAGAACGACCCAGCACAGACACAAGCAGCAGCATTCAGACAACAGCACTGTTTCTCCCAAGCTTCCCCTAAGGGAAAGTCTGGCTGCTTCTTCAAAGCCTTCATTTATGATCCCCAGAAGACACACTTGGTTACCCTCACCTGGCCCCCTTTGTTACCATCATTTGCTAATCATATTACTCCTGTTTATTAAGAATACATAGAGCTCTGTCATTTTTTCCAGTGTGCAGCAGAACCAGCACACATATATTTACACAGTTATTTGAGGGAGAAAAAACAATAAATAATCCAATCTGCTGTATTTGGAAGCTTCACATCTCTAAGCTGCAACACTGACAAATTGTTTCCTTCTTGTAAGATGAGGGGTGAGTAGAATCATTTCATATTGCTCAGACTCTGGTGTGTCCAAGCAGGACAATGCTCCTCCTGTGCTTTCAGGTGCTGGATCCACCTTTATTCCTAAGCCAAAAGAGGACTCAAGACACAGAGAGTTGGGTTTCAGGTTTCCTTTCCTCTGGCACAGCTTTAGAGCCATTGCAGGGCTCTGTTATCCTGGCTGCCCATG
Source organism: Acridotheres tristis (assembly GCA_037013685.1). Lineage (NCBI taxonomy): Eukaryota > Metazoa > Chordata > Aves > Passeriformes > Sturnidae > Acridotheres > Acridotheres tristis. The sequence goes on from CM072885.1 coordinate 5,670,953, forward strand.
TGAGCTCTGAGCAAGACACATCTCCACAGCCTTGTCACACCCAAGGGCACAGGCACAACTTCACAGCACTGCCAGGGCACCCAGGCACAATTACAACAATGTGGTTCCTAATCTTTACTGGCTGCCACAGCGTGTCTGCTGAACTGACAATGTCCACTAAAGCTACCACACCAACACTGACAAAAAAGCAGTGGATAAACCCTGGTTTTACTTTTAAAGTGAGAAGAGAAAGGAATTGTAACCAAAATTATATTGTGTTTCCTTCTGTAAGACAGATCTGTGCTTACAGCAATTCTTTACAGAAGACCAATTATCGGTTTTTAAAAAGCAAACTTTTAACCTCCTTAGAAACCTGACATTCCTTCAGCAACTTGAAGAACTGCTTGACCCTAATATCCACTTCTCCAATGCACAGCTGTAGGGAAAAGCTCCCTTGTTTAAAGTACACCTGCTGCTGAGCTTCAAGAAATAGGTAAAAAGTCCTATCACTAATTTCCAAGTAGAAGCGATTGGATTTAATTCGAGAAAGAGTGAAAGAGTGTGCCTAAATATAAGCAGACAATATTGTAATACACAGTGGTCAGTACATTCACATAGTATGTAGTTGATACATTGTTTAAACAGAACTAAAAATTGTTTCTATTTTTATTTTAAAATGTGCTCAAAAGGACATAGATCTTCAAAAACACAGAGTAACAATGTAAGCTGAAAAAAGTTTAAACCTTTGCTTAAAAGAATGCCAAACTGTATTTGCACCAGAAACCAACTTCCTGATTTATGCTGAAAACGTGGCCATGGCTTACCATCCCCTCCTCTGCAGATGCAATGCGTGAATCAAAGTTTGGCATGTTCTGTGTCTCATGACAATTCAATTACATTCAGTGTGTAAATTATCATATTCATTGCTTTTAAAGTAATCCTCTTTGCTTTCTGCCAGAATCATCTTAACCTTCCAGCTGCACTGAGATAGCTCAATGTTTCATTAATCTGTCAATACTGAAAACCCAGAAAACAGCTTGAGATGGGGGCAAGAGGTTTTATTTTGGGAGATAAGCATTAAACATAACTTTTCTTATAAGAGGAAATATTTCAATATATCCAACTTAGAAATTACACACCGATTCCTGATAATCTAAAAGCTAAATATGGGAATAAGAAAAATTCTTCAGCACAAAAATACATCACTATGAAATTGAAAACAAATAACTGGTCTTCTAAAGTCTTATCAGTTTTGTTCAGTGTTATCTCAGTGAAAGCAGTTAAAGATATGATACAAGTGTGATTAAATTTACTAATTAAAAGTTAGCATTACATATTATACAGGAAACAATGCCATCTCAAATGAGATCGACAAGATAAAGTCAATTAAGTAGTACAGGGAGCTGATTTCAACTAAAAAATACTAGCAATGACCTGATGATAAATTGTGTCAATGATGGCATGCTGAACAGCACTTTCATGTCCCCCCAAAACCAGTCAGGCTTACAAGGCACAAGCAGCATGGCTAAAATCCTGCTCAGCATCAATCACAGAATGACAGGTTGGAAGGGACCTCAAGGACCATCTAGTCCAAGCTTTCTTGGCAAAAGCACAGTCTAGACAAGACAGTCCAGCACCCTGTTCAGCTTAGTGTCCAGTCTTGGGGAATCCACCACTGCCCTTATTATTCCAATTATTATTGGAATATTATTCCAATGGCTGTTCTCACTGTGAAAATTTCAAAGTGTCCTGAATCTCCTCAGGAGTAACACATATAATGCAAACTAAAAATATATAACAGTATGTTCTATTAATGAATGCTAAACTATCTGGAAGAGACTAACTACCATAAGTGACATTTAACAGCAAAACAACAGATCCAAGTAAAAATAAACACTAGTAAAGAAAAAATAAGGTTGTGGCCTGCAAACAGATGCAAAAATTAGATTCTGAATTTCACTAAAAGTTCTCAAGGATAGAGATTGTTGCAAGAAATGGAGCTATGGTTTGATGATCCAATTAAACTAAAAAAAAAATCCTGCCTTGCTCTTGCTTTTATGCCATCTTCTCTCTTCTATTCCACATGGAGGAAGAGTAGCTGTAGATGTAGTCACCTACAGATACCAGAGAATCTTGATCCAAGAAGCCCCTATAATCCACCTAAACATATATTTTAAGGTGGGGATAGAGAGAAGTAGGGGGAAAAAGAATTTACAATAATGTAATTTTGTACTTATTTAAATCCCTGAGCTAAACACTGAGGATCCCTCTTGCAGTCCCTGCAGTAGCTCAGTTTTCCACAATAAAGGAGAGGGAACTGGCAGCACTATCCCTTATGTTTCCGGCAGTCAAAAAGGAGCTGCACAGCCTGTGACAGCCTGGCAGCAGCTCAGCTGCTCCTGCTTGGGGTGACTAACACAGAGCCCACAGTTACACCTGGCTTTCATCACAGCCTGGCAGAACTGAGCTGCTGCTGAGGGAGGCATGGCCAGAAGACAGCAAAACATTGGTCTTTCCCACAAAAAGAAAAGCTGCTGCTCTACAAGGTTTGCTAAGTACCTGTATTTTGTTTGTCTAATCCTGCATGGCTTCTAATCCTGTTTGCTACAGAACTGCAAACCAGTAAGGCACAGCCTTTTTAAAAGTGATCTCCATGTGCAATCCACTGAGCTCGCATCTCTAGTCCCTACAAAAGTAGTCATACAACTTACAGGAATGGTATTTGGGGCTACTCAAACTCACTAGTGCTGTTCTCTCTGAAAGAGCCTAAAAAATGACTAGGCTGTACCTCACCTGCCAAAGGTAACAACCATGGAGTAGCTCCCTCATGAAGGTTGTATGAAATGAGTGCCACTGAGAGCCTCAGTGAGTTCCTTACACTGAACGATTAGTAGGTACAAGATACATTGCAGTGCTCATGCAGCAGCAGCGGTATAATAAACTGCCTCTTACAGATGCGCCATAAATTGAAGAAGAATCACAGATTTGTTTAGGTTGGAAGACTTTTAAGAACATTGAGTACAACCATTAACCCATCACTGTCAAGCCCACCACTAAACCATATCCCCAGGAGCTTTTAAATACCTCAAGGGATGGTGACTCCACCACTTCCCTAGGCAGCCTATTTCCAGTGCTTTTGGGAAATGAATTTTTTCCTAATACCAAATTTAAACCACTCCAATGCACCTTGAAGTCGTTTCATCTCATTCTGTCATTTGTTACCTTCGAGAAGAGCCCAGCGCCGACCTGGCTACACCCTCCTGTCAGGGAGCTGTAGAGAGACAAAGTTTCCCCCTTGAGCTTCCCTTTCTCCAGGATCAACACCCCCAGCTCCCTCAGTCACTCTCCATAGGACCTGTGCTCCAGACCCTCTCACAGCTCCATTCCCTTCTCTGGACACGCTCCAGCACCTCAATGTCCTTCTTGTCACAAGGGGGCCAAAAACTGGTCCCAGAATTCAAGGTGTGGCCTCATCAGTGCTGAGAACAGGGGGACAATCACAGCCCTGGTCCTGTTGGCCACACCATTTCTGGTACAGGCCAGGATGCCATTGGCCTTCCTGGCCACCTGGGCACACCCTGGCTCAGGCTCACCCACTGTGGACCAGCACCCTCACAAGCCTCACAATGTCTCTTTCCATGGGGCTGAGAGACAATATACTAAGAGCATCCTGTGTAACCATATCCCAAATTCTGAAAAGTGATTTCTTCCTTTTTTGTACTTTAACCCACCATCATCGTCTCTCCAACAGCAGAGCACTCTGAAAACCCCAAAAGAATTGAAAATGTTAATTTGTTTCCCATGACTTTACTAAAATTCTTGCTTGCTTGCACATTACACATCCCACTGCTCAAAGAGCTGCACTGGCACAAATTCCTGTCTGCAGGCACTACCACCAGCTGCTACACATGTACACATTCAAAGCACATATCAGAGCAATAAACAAAGTCTCTGGTCATAGCAGCAAGTCCTTTAAATACTCAGGCTGTTTATTTTCCTTCCAGTTCATTCCCATCAACAACAAAATAAAAGCCATGACGTGCACTTAATAGTATTTTGTTTTGAGTACACAATGTTCGAAAGGAAGAATCTTGGTAAATACCTGCAAATCAGTACTAAACCTGCTCTGAACAAAAAGGATTAAGCATTATTTATTATACTTTCTCTTCAAGCAGAGAGAACTTCTAACACAGAGAACAACTTTTAACATAAAATGTACTAGTTAGTTAGAAAAACAAACCCTTTTGCATAGCAACACTTTCTCTGAAATACGTATTTCCAGAAGTTAATTGAGCCAGATTTCTTCCACAATTAAACATCCCTCAAATATTATTAAGTATTTAAAACTTAGTTATCACTAATTTGAAATGAGAGAGAAGTAAAACAGCACATAATATAAACAATTAAAGACCAGTACATAAAATTTTACACAACACTTTACCAGTCTTTAGACTGTCATTTTCATTTTCTTCCAAATCCTTGTAGAGCTCTGTTTTAGTCTTCATGAAGTAAATCTGTTTGCTTCTAGACCATATTCTAAACCAGTATTTATCAAAAATGACCAAGGGAAAAGTTCTCCTCCTCCACTTGCTGCATTTGTTCCACACAACTGAGCCACTTGACACGTGCTCCTTTTTCCAGACACAGCCCCTCTACAGCTCCAGGAGCTGCAGAGGCTGGAACAAAGATGCCATTTGTTAATGCCAAGTGTCACGAAGGCACCACGCTGGTGTTCTCCAGCCCAGCCCACAGCCCTGCATTCCAGCTCATAATAAACAAAAGAATTTGAACAAACAGCCTCAGAGGCCAGGGCTCCTGTAACACATCACTGTTATACTCTCGGGCAAAAATTCTTACTGGTGTTTTCCAAGTGCTGCAGGAAAAGCATCTTACTGAAAGGACTTACTTGAAATGGGGCTTGAAGTACCCTCTTTCTGGCTTATTACATAAGAAACCACAAAATTAGGTCACTCTAAAAACACAGTTTAGATTTCTGCAACAGGTATCCCTACTTAAAGGATGGATATTGTACATATTTTCTGATCAAAACTCCTTTACTGTTCAAGATATCTTGGAGACTTGAAACACCTAGGATAGCAGGAGTTACAACAACATTTTTGTTGATAAAAGTACAGAAATTCAGGAATAAAACCTGAAAACCAGATCTCCACACCAAATATCTCATCACAAACACACGAAGCCATTCTCCTGCCCAGACTTCAGCTCTCACACAGCCTCTATTCTGCTGCTGTGAGATGCCTGCAGCCAGGAACCAGCCAATTCCATATCCTAACCTAAGCAAGTCAGGGCACACACACTACCAGACACTTTCTGAAGCCACTTGAAAGACGGCCAGTGGCACTGGCACAGGTTACCCAGGGGAGCTGTGGAATCTCTCTCCATCCTTGGAGATGTTCCTAAGCTGTCTGGATGTGGTCCTGGGCAACCAGCTCTGCACAGCCCTGCTTGAGCACAGGGTTGGACCACATAGGTCTCTTCCAGCCTCAACCCTTTTGTGGTTTTCTTGTGGTTTTAACACTCAGAGAAGTGCTAAAATGCCAGGAACAGGAGATCTGATCAAGTGTGTTGGACTATTCTTTTTTCCCCAGAGACTGAAAAAAGAACAGTTCCTTCAATTGTTTTAACCTTCCTCCCCATATCGTCTGGCAGAGCCTGGAAATGAGCAGCAGCTCCTTTGTCTTTACCACTGATTACTGCTCATGGATCCCACCCAAGCCCAGGTGTCAATAGTTTAGTCTCTGGAATCACTATGAGTTTAGACTAAGCCAGTGCCATGTCCACTACCAGGCACATTTCCCTCAAAAGCAGCATTTTCTTACTGCTGACACACACAACAGCAATCCTCTTGCTACACAGAAATAATCTTCTACTTCACTCATAACAGAACTACTGAACTGAAACCAGCTACTTTCTGTTTCCTTATCTGTAAGCATTTTTGTGGTCAGGATAAAAAGAACTCACACAAAGAACACAAGCATTTGTCCCAGGTTAACTCTCTCACCCCTTCACCACTTGAAAACAACTTGCTTTTTAATATCACTGCTGCTCTTCTACCACACACCAATCTCAGGCACCAAAAAACCATACTGCTGACACACACACACACATATATATATAGTACAGATATACTGGAGATAGCTATAGTGATACTTCTGTCTCTTAAGTTTAGCATGTCTGGTTTTGTAGGTATTTTTCAAGTAGAAAAATACAGAAAAAGGGTAAGATTTTGGCTTAACTGAAATTTCTCTCTATTCCAAAGAAAAGAAAATCTAAAAGAGTAAAATTCTTTGTAAAATCAATATATTGCATTGTGCTCTGCACTAAAAAAAAAATACCATTGCAGCAGCAAAACACAGGTACCCTCCTCCTCTTAATAATCAGCATTCAGAGTAGACACTATTGCAGTTTTACAGCATGAGGAGCAATGAGTGAAAAATATGAAAGTAAAGATTTAACTTCCCTGAAGAAATGTGACTGAACTATCATCTTAATAAAAAAACCAAGTTTCACTATGGTAGACCTCTTGCAGTTTTGCAAAATCCCCTATGAGACACTGCACATTCACCAATGGAAAATGGTCACTTTGGAAATTAGTAGAATTAACTGCTACTAAAAACCCTCTCAAATCAATTTTGAAGTGATCCCCAAAGGACTCAAAGCAAGAGCTTTGAGGAAAATCAAGGCAGCCCTGCTAAGTGATATTCCACAGAGGAAGCCTATGTCAAAACATGAAATGTGAATTTAGGAGTCTGTGTATTGCATAGAATTTAAACTAAATACTCTATCTTGTTTTTAAGCAACAACGGATTAAAGGGCTTACAGAAACTCTACCAATATTAATCAATTACTGCAATATGCCTATCATTTTATTTTTAATAACATAGCCTTACTAACACTTTCAGTTAATGAAGCAATGAAAGCACAAAACTCAGAATAGAACAGAAAACGAATATACTCTAATAAAATACAACTTGGCCATTTAATTAGTCCTGATTTGCAATCTGTTTTTCTGTTTGGTTCATGTAAATAACTACACCTTAAAATTAGATCACTCCATCAGCAATGCCTACACCTAACCAGCTGGAAGCTGCAGTTGGAATGCTCATGTCATCACCTCTCTACTGAGCCTTATGAAAGTTCCCACAAGGGTTACAAAGTGGAGTGACAAGATCTGGCAGGGTTCTACTGTAATTCCATTTTACAAAGTGTTGTGTACAGTCATGAGCCAGAAGATAATTAATTTGCTGAAGGTTAACATAATCAGTTGCAAAGCCAGAAGAAACCATACTTGCCAATTTTCAACAAGCTACACTGGGAAGAGCAAACCCAATTCTGAAAAATGCTCCTTTCTTCAAGGAACAAGAGGACAAAACCAACACACAACCCCACCCTTCTGCCCAGACCTCTGCCAACACAACCTGAAACATTTATGGCAGCTTTTAATAGACTTAAATGTAAAAACTCAGGCTGGGTATAATTTGGGGCTTGCCAGTATGTAAAGACTGGTCTGACTTGTGCCACAACTAGCTCATGTCTTATGTCTAAGCTTAACTCATCCTTTGTTCTTCTCTTCCCAAGGGTGCAGTTGGTATTTGGCCTTTCCATCACAGTTTTTCTCTTTACTCAGTGTTATGAAAAGAGCAGGATTGTGGCCACAAAGAAGTGGTCACTCACCTACACGTTTGTGTTTCAGGAGATGCAAACACTGCTGAGCTCAGCCATGCCAGCCCTCCAAGCAGCTGTTCCAGGGGTGATGGGAGCAGATCTGCATCCTGCTGTTCCAGGGACACAGTGAGCCTTGTGTGTGCAACATGTTAGAGCCCAGCAGCCATGGAACAACAGAGACACAGCCTTCATGGAAAACACAGGAGGTTTTCTACTACATGTAAATCATTTTATGGTCTTCCACTGAAAGATTACATTTCTTAGAACTCCTACTGTGGCTAGAACTGATCCCACTGTAACATATAATCTGTTTCATCTACAGCTCATGAGTATTACTCCCACACTCCCCCTGAAATCCATGACCTTTCCCAGCACTAACCCTAGCCTTTACAATTATGTCTTAATAAAATATGCTGCAAATCATCTGCTGCATTATATGGTAAGATCAGACACTTGACCTCAAAAGCAGTATTGACAAATGAAAAGCAGAAATATTACAGCAATTTTACCCTCAACCTAATATAAGTCAAGGCATCCTTTTACACCAGTGGCTTTTCAGGTACTGGTGATTATTTTATAAGCAAATTTAGCTGAAAATGCCTTTTTTTTTTTTAATATCTTGTACTTTAAAAGTAAATTATGACTGCAGTTCCCAGAGGCTTTTGAGACCTAAAATATCCCTTCTGTACACTGACACTGCTTATACTTCTTTTAACCATGACAGGCTACTAAACACACAAGCAAAACCATCTTTCAGCAAGACTGAACACAGCAGTTCTCTGCAATAAATTTCTTCTTTGCGTTTCCAATGCCGTATATCAGGATACACCAGTAACATAAATCAAAAGAACAATAAAAAATTCTCTGAAACATTGACATTATTTCCAACATAGTTTCAGATTTCCTGTTTTGAACATCATAATTAGTGGTAGAATATGAATGTTTTCACAGCACTAAGATTTGCAGTATCAATTTAAGAGTAAAATGGTTCTAATACTTTCAATTCTGACACAAAGTAGAACATTTCCTAACAAGAGCTATGCTTCCCACGTTAACAGATTATATTTAAGTAGTCAGTTGCCACATTGCACTAATTATTGTAAGTCTTCCAATTAATCATTTTTCTCTCTGCGTTAGTCAAAATTAATGAAGCAAACAATAATTATATTTTTAAATTCAGCGTTAATTATGTGAAGTCTATTCCCAGTTTAAAACATCACCAAGACAACACTCACACAGACTCTGGATAAAGTTTTATAAAAGAGGGCAGTTCTTAATTTTTGAGCAAGCTGGTTTATTTCTTCTGTAGGGCTAGAGAAAGTACAACAGGTCTCTATGTTTTATTTATGTTGCTATCATTTTATACTGGCTCAAATAAAGAGATTTGTTCTTCTACACAGACTGGCTTTGAATACACTGACACACCCACAGTCCAGCTCATCATTTAATTACACAGCCGATTTAACTGATTACAACGGGAAGAAAAGGAGGGTTTGTTTTTGTAATAGATGCTATTCTGCCACTTAACAAGACTAAAGAGCTCCAAGCCAGCTCAGAAAAACGCTGGCTCTGACAAAGTGGCAGGAGTAGAACTTGAACAGCACCATGGGGATGCAGCAGCAGCAGTTCCCTGACGTGCCCAGCGCCCCCAGGATCAGGGCTGGCACTGAGCGGCTGCTCAGCTCAACAGGCACTGCCCAAACCTCCCTGGCCCACTTTTACTCCCCAGCTGCACACGTACTACCAGCCTTGGACTTTCCTGCCTTCTCCTTGAAGAGAGAATATGAAATGCAAAAGGATGAGTCCTTGCCCAAAAGTGTGAGAAAACCTCCCTGCAGCCTCTGTTCACACCTGAACTTGAGCCTCCCAGGTGCTACTGCTCTGCCTCTGCACCGGGAGACCTCAGCATCCATTCTTCAAGCCTTAAGTTCAGTTTCAGCCCAATACACAACAGGAAAATAGAATCTTAACTATTGTGAAAGTTGTGGCAGGATGAAAAACCATTTCTCACTTTATTCCAGCAACAGCATGTTACACGAGTGACACCAGATACTACAGGCTGCTAACAGACCATTGTGATCCACACCAGAGCGTGGATCTCAGTCATCTCTCCATCAGCCATTGGGATACACTGAAGGAACCACCAAAAACCACACTAACAGTAAATGGAGCTGCAAGGCCCTTCTCTGCTCAACTTTAATCTTAATATACTTAAAGCATTTCACAAAAGAAACCCAAACACACTACAACTCAGTTCACCGTAGCTGAACAGCTTTCTTAAATTACTCTGTCTCTGAGCTATTCATCTTTGAGCAGATAAACATTTTAACTGCAGTAATAATACCTTAAGTACAAATAGGATCCTCTAAGGGAATCCTCTGAAATGTCTGAATGACACCATGAAGCTTGTATGATAGTAAACCTCTTGGTGGCTCTGTGATAAGTTTGAGTAAGTGCACAGAAAGGCAAATTTAGATACCTGCCTGCTTGTATCAGTCATGTCTACACAGCACAGAGTTGAATAACTGGCTGCTTACAACATCTGTCATTCATTTAATTAAAAGTTAAAATGACATTTAAAAGAGGAAAAAAATGCTGAAATCCCCTCTGAACATTTGAAATAATCTTAAGTGTCAGGCAGCAGTAGATCCATGTTTTTTATGTTTATAAAGGAGTTATAGGAAAGGCTGGAGAGTAAGAGACCAGATGAAAGGTAAACAAGTTTGTCAAACAGCAGCAGAAACGAGGGAAGTTTCTTCATCTTTACTAGTAGAAAAGGAAGTGAGTGGTAGACAAGAAGGTTCTGTTGTTTTCAGTTTCACTTATTGAGGGCTGGTAAACAAAACAAAGTAAACAGCCATGGCATTTCCCATGCGAAACAGGAATTAGGGCCTCCAAGGCTGTCCTGTATCCCTGGTCCCAGCCCCAAACTGAGCAAAAACCCAGCAAAGCAGCTGCAACAAATCCCAGTGCCACACCCACCAAATCACAATCAGTTTGCATTCATACTGCTAATTAGCAATACCAGTATGAATTTGTTTGCATCCATCTAGTTTGCATCAGTTAAAACCTTTGTCAATATAAAACAACTTCAGAGTTTGGATAAAACAACTCAAAGTGGGGAGAAAAGGAGAAGAAAAAATATCACAAACTTTCTGGCTGTGTATCTACAGAACACTGTACCAGTAAAGAAAAACACCTTCTACCTACACTATTATATCCGTCACCTTTTTTTTTTTGCTAGAGGAAGATCCAAATTAGATTTTAGATGTAATCTATCCCTAAAACGTAGGAGATTGTGCCAGAAAACGTCTTGGTCTTTTTCCCCAACCTTTGACTCCAGTTAAGTACAGACAACACTGAGAGACAAACATAAAGCTGTAGTAGAAATAGACCACAAAACAAAAATGAAAAGGCATTTGTTCGAATCTTTGATTTTAAAGGATAGTACAGGATCAGAACAGAATTTTCCTGAGATTATAAATCTCCTTTAAGTAAGAGATCACAGCAAGAGGCACCATTTGGCTCATTCTCTGGATACTCTGAAAACATTTTATAAATATCCAGCACTGATGTAATGATGACAATTATTAATTTATACTGCTGTGGCACAGAAACAATAACTTTAATAATCAGTGCATGAACAGGCATATCAGTAACAATTTCTTTTTATTGGCTTGGAAGAAGATAAGCACTGAGGTACTTCAGTAACATAAACCCACCATCAAGCTTTCAATGCTTCTTCTCTCAAAATCAGTATTTTCATTTAAGTAGTGATGCAAAATGAAGCACTACAAACACCATGCTGTGAACACCTTAACAAGTTTCTATTGCAAAACAAATATGATGTTAATTCTAGTCTAAGCCTCATACACAGGCATCAAGAAAAAAATCCATTTGTTTATGCTGAAGTCAATAATGCACTGAAGCTACTAATGATGATCTTCTTTAAAATCACTACACTGTGTTAAAGAAAAAAAGCCAAACCAAAGAAAACCACCCATAACTCAGAAAAATCTGCCTATTTGTCACAGATGCTCATATCTCAGCAGAAAATTAACTGAAATTTTTTTTAAAAGCAGTTTTAACTCAGTAAACTGAGAAAACCTACTTCATCTAATACAAACATTGATGCAGTACTTTGGAAATCCCTATTCCAGGTTACAAGCATTAGCTCTAGGACAATACACAAATAAAGCCTTCTGTGGATTCCAGTCCAGCCCATATAACCTATTTCATTCCCAACCAGATCCCTCTCAACCTCTGTGAATTTCATATCCCCCACAGAATCAAAATCCACAGGAAGAGTCACAACTTGGTTGAGCCTGTGGAGCTGCACCTGGCAAATAGGATCCTGTTCCCTGGGAAAAGCAGACCCACTGCAGAACCCTCCCCTGGGGCAGACATGAGCTGTTCTCTCCACCAGAGAGAAGGAGGAACAGCACCAGCTGGGATTTAAACACACATCCACCCACTGTCTGCTGTGCTGTAGACATGCAATTAAGATATTCAGCACTCTGGGGAGGGTTCAAGTTCTCATTTGTGCAGCTCAGACAGACCAGGAGCAACAGGGCTGACTGGTTACCCAGGCATGAACCAAACAAGTCAACCTTCATAAGACAACAGCTTTGAGCTCAAACTAAAACCAGCTGCAGAGAGAAAACTTAGAGGTCAAAGCTCTACATGAGCCTATATGGCCTTTAAATCATTTTCTTGACTTGGAGAGGTAAACACAGTGGTCAGGCAGGAAACCTTCCCATGAGAGGCAACACTAATTCTGAAATCCATCGACCTCACATGGAAATTCAGCAATTCATCAGTGAAATTTTCATCAGTGAAGTCAAACCCAAAATTAGTTGCAAGGGAAAAACATACTTTGGTTATGAATTCCCTCATACCACTGATGACATTTCTTCAGTACGTGTTAAAATGACAGCTTTGCATTTCTGATACTACTACAAACAAAGCCAAAGCCTCTACTTGAAGCAAGGAACTGTAGTGCAGTAAACCAAAACCATCTCTGCAAACGTATTCCTGAAAGGCCTAGCAATCAGGTGGGAAATGAAGAGGATGAACATAATGAATGTTCTTTCAATTACAACATTTTGGAAGGATAAGGAGCTGTCAGTCCAAGGGCTTCAAACTGTATGAAAATCCAACAGCCTCTCATCAACTCCTCCCTCTTCAGCAGACGTACAGTTGTCATCTGCTATCACTCAAGTCTGAAAGTGAAAGAAAAATACTAAATATTTCTCCTGTTTTAAAGCTTTCTGAAACTGTTAAATTTAACAACAAACTTCTTGTTTTGACAGCAAATTCTTGAAAGAATTTACAAACAACTCAGTCTCCCTTAAGGCTGGGGAAAAAGAAGAAATATAATTTTCAACTTAAATTTGTTTTACTATAATCCACACTAAAGACAACGGCTTTTTGGGTGCATTAGTCATCAATATGAACCTTACTCTACTTAAATAGCAAGCAGAATTTCTACACTTTCTCGTTCTCTAGCTCACTTTATTCCCTGGCATAGAAAAATCCGGGGTGTAACTATTAAACACTATAAAATTACTCATACATACTCTGTTTGCCACCACCCACTGTTTTGAAGAGCACACAAAACCTAAGCACTGACAACAGGAACCAATGGCTCACATTATTGTGATAACATGTGCTATAAATGTAGAAAAACAAAAGCATCAGAGAGTACTTTGTATCTGAGGTACAAGAGGCTGCCTAATCCCAGGATAACAGTCAGGCCACCTCAGACACACTGACGATGACAGGTTTCTCTGAAAAATGAGTCAGCTGCACGCCCTGGGGAAGTTCTCTCTCAATTAAAACAATATCCCAAACAGCCATTATTCTTCAGGTGCTATTGAGCCCAGGTGGTGTTTCACTGACTCACCAGCTCCAATAAAGACTAAGTCACTTTTTTTCAGATAAACAGGATTTTAAGCAAAGGCACAAGGAGAATACATGGATTTGAAACTCAGCTAATCAGGCTTTATCAAATAAAATATCTTTGGTGAGAATGCAATGAGAGGCTCTCCTCCTGTTTGAGAGGTCCAAATCTATTCTGATGCTGCGGATGCAGATGAAGGCTGCAGCACTCAGAGCTCCAGGGCTGATGGAAGTACAGCCTGAGCACTGCAACCTTTACCCTACCACACAGCCCACAGGGAGGCAGCGACCTGTGTCATTGTCTCCTCATAATGTAACACCTTCTGAGACTTGAGAAGCAGAGCAGTGAGAATTTAGAAGTCACACCTAATGACAGTACAAATGCCAACAACAAGAAAACAGGAGAGAGAAAGCAGGGGGGAGGAAGTGTGATGTTTTAGCAAAGGAATTACATTTTAAGAGGATGATGTACCAAATTGCTAGGATATAATTAGCTGTCAAGTTAAAGTATGCAGAGGTCATCACATCATCAGGAGGGGTATGGGATTACAACATTCCATCAAATCTGAGAACCGATTTTCCCACCACCTTGCACCTGTTTTCCTCCTTCACACCTGTATATTACATCAGCACTATTTGGTATCTCTCTGCTTACACAAGCACTGCTGAAATGAAAGAAAAAAATAATTTAAAAACCAAAAGCCTAAAGGAAAACTCATGGAAGCAAAATACAGATGCAAAACAACTGCACGTTCTTAATAAGATGAAGCAGAAATAGAAAAAATTGGAGAAGAATAGGCAATGGCAGAAGTTAGTGTGAAGGGTCTGTGAACCATGAGTAACTTTGAAAAGCACAGTTTTCTCCAGCACATAACTGAGAATTACCAGCACAAAAAGAATATAAATAAGGTATAAATTAGCTTATTTTTTTTAACTTCATAGTCACCTTTTAAGTAGCTCCAAGTTTTAAGGATGTAAGGATATGACACAGGGAACTGCTATATTTATAAGCTACTGTTAATGATGTCACCATCAGCTACATTTGCTTTGTGGACACTTCAGGGCAAGCAAGGCAAATTTCTTATTCTTACACCTCAGAGAAACTTATTCCTCTGTGAAACTGGTATGCCATTACTAGTCCAATATCAGACAGTTCCCTGAAACATCATTCAGACATCAGTATTTTAAGTTCAAGCTTCTTAGGTCATATATATAGAATACCAAATATTTACAGCCTTTCACATGGGACCGTAGGATTTAGCCCAAATTTCAATTGAAGAACTTTTCACATTTGGCTCAGAATGAAAAAGAAGGCTGGGGAAACAACCTCATATCTGCAGGGTCTTTTTAATTGTGGAAGAAAAAAATAATTTAAAATTATACAAGAGCTGCAATAGATTTCATGTTAGAGCCATTTTTAATGTCTTTGTATTAAAATAAATTATTACCAAATATGAAGCTCAAAGCTGGGGTTTTTTTTTAGTTTTTAATTGGAAACCAAGATTTTCCCACTAATCAGAAATCTATGAACTCAAATGATGAAAGCTGCATGACAGATAAAAGGCAGGTAAAAATAGGTTTGAGAGGAAAAACAAAAAATACTGCAGAAAAGATGTTTTAAATTAAAAAGGAATCAGAAATTGCCACAGCAGCTTAGTCAAATAAACAAAGCCCAGACCAAACTATTAAATAGCAATTTGATGGCAGCAGGAATGATTCAGATATATCAAATAAATGTTGTGTTCTCTTGGTCCACTTGCCCCCTGCAACCACCTCACATTCAAGTGTATTTTCATTAGCTCTAATTCGATTATCTCTTCTCCAAGCTCCTCATGTCATGAAATTATATCACAGCTAGGATGCAAGGGATAATTTGTTGACATTTCCTAATTGTAGCAATGACTTTAGAATTTCCAACACTTACCAGCCAAAATTGCTCAAAAATGTCCACTGGCACACCAGTAAATACTGTTTCAAAACCAATTACTACACACCACTAGCTGGAAATGTTAAAAAAAAGAAAAGTTAATAAGCTTTGTAACACAGACAGATTTTACCTAGGAGTACATTAAGAGAACATAAAGGACAAGGCAGGAGGACATCGTTCAGCCATCCAGTCCTGGATTTACAGTGCTTGCTGACTACATCATTGCTCTTTGTCTCCCATTCTGCTGGAAGTCACTGCTCTGGCTAGAGCTGGTAAACAGAATCATGTGAGTGCACTGCAACTCATGACAGAAAAGTCCAGCTGCTGAATTTGCTCATGCTGCCCTCACTGGCAGCTGCAGGGAACCTGGACTGGGGAGAACTCACAGGAACAGAGGCCTGCAAAGTTTCAGTTTGACCACATCCTCAGCATTGCTGCAGTGGGTTGACCCCGGGCTGGCTGCCATGTGCCCACTGACCTGCTCTCACTCCTCCTACTCGACTGGGGGAGAAGAAAAGAAGAAAAAGCTCATGGATCAAGATATACAAGGAGGTCACTCACCAATTACACTCATGAGAAAACCCTACTTGGCTTGGGAAAACTAATTTACTGGCAATTAAAAATAGCATAGGTCAGCCCATAACACTTGAATTTTGCTGCTCCTTAATCCTGACACTCTTCCCATGCTCCAACATGGTGTCCCTCCAAAGGGATACAGTCCCTGGAAACTGTTCCAGCAGGGGCCTTTCCCACGAGCTGCTGTTCCTGCCAGAAAACCTGTTCCTAGTGTGGGCTCCTCCTCCAGGGCCATAGTTTCTGCCAGGAGCCTGCTCCAGCATGGGCTCTGTAGGGGCTGCAGGTGGATCTCTGCTCCCTCCATGGGCTGCAGGTCACAGCTGCCTCACCATGGTCTTCTCCAGAGCTGCCAATGATTGACTCTCTGCTCTGGTGCTTAAACACCTCCTCCTGCTCCCCCACTGACCTTGGGGTCTGCAGAGCTGATTTCCACATATTTTTTCTCTCTCTCCTCTCTCACAACTGCTGCACTGTGGTTTGCAGCATTTCTTAACTATCTTATCTCAGAGGTGTCACCAGCTTCACTGATGAGCTCAGCTTTGGCCAAGGCTGGGTCTGTTTTGGAGCAAGCTGTGTCTGGCTGTGTCCAACCCAGGGGCAGACCCTGGCCTCTTCCCACACTTCTGGGTCACCTCTGCAGCCCCAGCTACCAAAACCTCACCAAAAGTGGCCAAACAGAAACCTTGCCATTAAGTTAGCACTTAATCTCAAGATGCAGAGCATGTAAAAACCCAAGTCATAAATGTCAGTCTTCAATCCTTTAGTGCATAATCTCTTGATCCCCCTTCTGCCCCTGAAATATCAAGCCTACCAGAAATTCCACTTATTTCCAAGAAAAACCTCAATAGGCTATTCTATCCAATGCCAAGATCATAAATCTGGGATAAAAGACTGTTGATGTTCCACGCAATTCTATAAATAGCATTTTAGTCTATATTGGAAGAAGGCTTTGGAGCAAAGCTCCACATCATCTCTATTTACTGTTCTCCACTTTGTGCTGAGAAGAGACTCGGAAGTATGCAAAGCTGGATTCCTTCCAGGTTCAACTATCTGGGAGATGCACTCCTACCTCCAAGTCATGTTCTACCCAAAGGATAAGGCCAAGGTTTGATCCAGCCTGCAAAAAACTGCTGAAACAGAGGAATGCTGAACTCCCCAGCTTTCCTCTCTCCATCTCTGCCTCCAGTGCCACTCTCTGCCAGCATGGACACAGTTCATGAGCCACTGTGATGTTAAATGCCCAGCCCGGGCCTCAGCACAGTTGTCCTTTGATTTGCCTAAGTATATGTGCTCATTCCTCCTTTTAGAGCTTATCTGCACTATTTATAGAAAGGCTTTACATTCTTATGAGTTGCCAGACAATGATTTTTAATACATGTTCCATCACTACAAACACTCCTCTGCAAAGCTTTACACATTATGTAAAACAGGCAATTATCACTGCACAGATTAGAAGGTCATTCCAATGCCTATAAACTAAACAGCAGTGGGAATTGGAGTCTGTGTAGCTTATTTGCTTTTTCATCTATAGATTTGGCAAGCTCCAGACTAGCATTCATCCCACGTATTTCAGAACCAAGCCAGGGTACTAATTCACGGCACAGAATTGACAAAAACATATCTTTGATTTGTGCAATGTGTGATCCACACTACAGTCTGTAACACACCACTTTCTTTTTTACCCAGTGATGTGACATGGTGGCTTCAAGACTTGATGCAGCTGCAGCATAGATAGGGAAATTTTTCAAAACATTTAAAAGTCTTTTCAACATACAGCTGTCATCAGAAAAAGGAAAGGATTAGTCAGGTTTTTTCTTTATAGAAGGAGAAAAATTAGGACACATAGCAATGGTGCAGCCATTTATACATTACACAGCAAAGTGCAATTCCTGAAATCAGCAGTATATTGCACATTGGGGAGCCCTGGAAGCAACCCAGGAACACCCAACACTTGAAAGTGATGAAGAATTGTTCCACCAATCCAAACAATGTGACTTTAAATGAAACAGAAAATATTTCTCTAGGAGAGATCACAGCATATTCAAGTTACCAAAGTCCCTTCATTAACACAAACAGTATTTCCTTTTCTATGAGCAAGAGGAAATCTTAGATCAAGGCAACTTCTCACATTCCAGTGAGACTTGTGAACTGCATTATAACCATATCCTTCAGACTCCTGCTATTTCCCACTCAAAAATGACTAACAAAAGCTTCACTTCCATTCTAACTGTGACAGGAATCAGTAAACCAAAATTATTAATTAAAACTTTGAAGGATTTACTTCTAAAAAAATAAGCCTGAAACTCAGCTTTAGCCTCTGTAAGATACTTCTGACTAAATGGAGACAAAAAAGGGCTTGGAGAATTCCCTATAGTCAAAATATTAGGGGGGAAAAATTAGCACATAGTGATATGGTGAAACTTGCTTGTTCACACCTATGTTCCTCTCCAAATCCTTACATATTCATCTTGCTTGGTTTATTAGGTACATCTTAAAAGAAAAATGTCTCATCTAAAAACAAGGAAAAGGAAAAAATAACCAATTTCCCCTTCAGTTTCCAGTGAATAAAATATTTGTCAGTCGATAAATGCAGAAAGTTTTTTGCAATCTGATTTGCCTACAAAATTTACAGGACTTTACTATTTGCTTTTGGAAAAATAATAGGCAGAAAGGTTACATTTGAACACTCCTTTTTCAGATATAACTGGTGTCTGCAATGATGCAAGGAAGGGAATGTGCAGCCATCACTTACACTACTATAGCATGAACATTAAGAAAAAGACATTTGATTTTTAGATCCTTTAATAGAAACTTATTTTTAATGATGAAGATGAATTAAACCACAGGGAAATAAGGAGACTGCTTTTGCTAGTATTCCACTTACATTTCATTAATATCTGCATTAGACTATAATGGTCCTGTGGCTAATGTGCCATAGGAGTGGAACATCCAGACTGTGATAATGTGTTGTTCAGAAAGCACAACAGCACCAGACAAAAAGTTACTGTTAAACAAACGAAAAACAACACACCAAACAAACAACAAAACCAACTACCACACACACAGTGGGAAGAGACAGGAAAATATCAGCTGCAGCACACAACTTTGACTCTCCAAGGATGTACAGTTTCAACCATATGAATCACAGTGACACCTGTCTTAAAAGCTACAAAATCCCAAGGTCTTCTGAACACCTTGAGACTAAAGGAACAGGTAAATCTTATCTTGCAGAGCTATTGCTCAAACCACCAATTCCATGTGAAGTGTGCACTCGAGCTGTTCCCAGTGGCAGCAGAGAACACCTTCAACCCTGCAGTGGTATTGGGCAAACAAGAGTATCCAAAGTCCACAAGCTGAATATCCATGAGCTTCTCCACACGGACACAATCTGCTCCTGGGAGCTGTGGCCAATCGGCCCAGACTCATTTTACACCAAAGCCCAACTGCACACATGGAGCCCTTGTGGCAGGTCCCAAGATTTATACCCCGGCTTGGGGTGCAGAGTTAAGTGACCGTGACACCTGACACGGGGGTCGTGCTCTTCTCCTGGAGAGAGGAGTGTGCAACCAAGTGCCTGCACATCTATTTCCTGTTATTTGTTTGTAATAAGAGTAGGGGAAAAAACCTGCATCACCTGGGACATGAAGCAGAAGGGAATAGAATATGTTCCTTGAGGAAATTATTTTCACCAAGGACCTGCCCCCTCCAGGTACTGTTAAAATGCTTCGTTAGCTGCTTTATTAGCAAAGAGACAGCAGCAGTATTGGGCATCTGTGTACTTATCTTCTCATTTCCACCAAGAATTTAATTAACTGACATGAATTAAGTTTTCTGTTTGATCTGGAAATTCAATTCAAATTAACATTTTTATGGATAGTTTCATACTAATGCTGGCAGATAATTTCCTTAAGAATAAACTGCTTGGACTTGCAAAGGAAAGGATGAAATAGTGGAATCCACTGAAAAACTAATATTCTTATTTGCTGTTAGGCAGGATTAACCAAAAAAACATTGCTTTGATAGCTGATTGGAGAAGTTCTAGTTACAAGCTATACCAAAAGATCTAGAAGCTCAACAGAACAAAAATACTTTGAAGAAGCCAGGTAAGATGTCCAGGGAAGTTGTGAATGTCAATATATACCAAAGCACTCTGTAAGCCACCCAACTGCTATAATTATCTGTTGTAGAAAATGTCCAGCTGGGACCCTGTCACTTTGAAATATTCACCACGTTTTAAGCTATTGAAAACAAACAGGCAAACATATTAGCATTTACCTCTTCACCATTGCTTAATTGTATCCACTGCAATTTAACAAAAAAATCTGTCACCTTTTCAAAGTTTTTTAAATAAGTTCTGTACCAGCTTCCCCATTAACAACATGAACATTCATATTGAACGTTGGATTCCAAATTCCATAAGCATGAGGATAAAATACTGAAAACTTAAGAACTTAACACATTAAAAAAAAAAATATATCAGATGATCCCTCATTGCTTGAAGTGTGCACATCTCAACAGCACAAGTTTTTCTTCAGGGAAAGGAATATACTTGCTCATGTAAAATAACATCAGCATTACCCTTTGACAGTCAACAAGAAGAAAAAAGTTCTACATGCTTGAAAACAGCATATGCACAACTGCCATCCCACCAAAATCAAGATCAGAAAAATATGTTCACCTGAACATATGAAAATGCAAGACTGAGAACGAGGCATGTTTTTCTAGATCCTTCAGGCAGAGCTTCCCAGCCTTCTCTCAAAGGTCTCCAAACCAAAACTAAAATGTCTTAGTTGTAAAATTCACATATTGATAGAAGCACAAGAGCCAGTAGAGGAGGCACAGGACACAAACACCTTTTCACCACATTCAGATCCAGGTTTGAGAGCCTGGCTCTACAGCAAACACAGTGGACAAATGTCTCAGGGAAAACAGAACCTTGGTCTCACAGCTGGAGCAGCAGTGAAACCAGAAAGCCAAATACACTCATCCCACCAGCTCGAGCTCAAAACCATATAACTCATTAATCTTCCCAAATGTAAAGCAAAAACTTGAATCAATCATTAGTTGTCATCTTTCAAGGAACCCAACAAATCCACCTTGTTTTCAGTTGGTTTTTTCACCCTGTTGCAGTGAAACCAGGACGGGTTTGCAGATTCCCACACATAACAAGTCAGATTAGCTTCAGTGACGCCCAAACAGCTGTGCTGATGTACACAGAAGTGCATTTTTGTCCCATACAGCAGATACATCACTGCAAAACTGTTGGGCTCTTCCCTATTACCCTACTCCACTGTTCCCCTACTCTTCCTTCTTTTTCAAGCCTTCTTGTATTGGAATATTTTATGTTAAGTTTCCACATTTCCCATCCACATGCTACAATTAAGAATACTAAAATCGTATTTCAGGATTATTGAGAATATTACATTTGACAGTTCATGGGTTTAGGGTCACAGCTTCCCAAAAATAATCCCAAGACATACTAAAATAACAAATCACAGTAGGAAGCTGAAGATGAGTTGCCTTTGCTGTGCTTACCTGCTTGTAAATTAGCCTCGTTTCAGGTGACTAACATTACTGCACAAAGAGAACAAGTAGCACTGCTTTTCTCTGTAGTTCCTCTGTAGCTAAATGAATTCTAGCTGTCTGTATTAATTTTGTTATGCCACAGACCAATTCCCAAGATACAACATCTACAGACTTTGTTTAATGATGCTACCTACCTAATAACCAAGTACACAGACACTAAAGAGAGCCATTAACAGCTACATATGGTGAAGCAGCACCAGGACCTTTCTTAATCACTGCAGCTGGCATCACACAAAGGAGAAGAATAAAATTTCAAATTAAGCAAAGAGGCAATAAAATGTCAGGATAAGAAATTCAAGAGAAAAGCCAAAATGTATGTGTAATCCATGAAAGTTACTGCTATTTAAAGTGAGACATAGCCAATGCCAGCCACAGAAAGAGAATATATTAGATAAAAACATTCTGGACGAGTCACTGTGTGTCCAGCTGTACAGTGATCCAACTGTATTATTACTTGCTTGTGTATCTACCATCCTGAGGTGAATTCCTGGCACTCCAGCAGAAGGAAGTCCCACCAGCATTTCCCATTAGCCTCAGGCAGTGGTACCACTGAAGGAAGGCTGTGCCCATGGATTCACTCATCCCACTGCTGGCTCCTCCTTGGAGCTCACAAGCACCTCTGTGGAACTGCAGCAGCAGGTGGATTAGTTAAATTCAGTAGGGTTACAGTGGCTCAACAAGAATGAAAAGTACAGTGTCCCACTCCAAACCACTGCAGGGCTACACAAATGCAGGTGAAGCACTGGTGGCATTTGAACTGGGATGAAGTGGCCAAGTGAGCAGCACAGGCAAGGCAGAAGGAGAAATTTCTGCCAGCATTCATTATTTGTGAAACCACAGCTGAAACTTCAGCACAAAAAATGTCAGAAGAACTGTTGAAATACAGTTAAATTCTGTCACACTGCTAGGAACTCTGCCATGGTAAATTATGAATTGAAGAATTGAAGCTGTGTACCTGTACTGATGAGCTCCAGACAATAATACATTATCTTGACTGCTGTGGGCAGAATTTCGCATTTAATGACCAAAAAAAAAAAAAAAAAAAAAACAAGAGAAATGTAACTCAGCTCATTGAAGACCTCATTAATTTTTATTAACTTGGCTCTTCTGGCCAGTCTCCTATAAAAAATGAAGTAATTCAAGGATATAAGTCCACAGAAACCTTTACTTCTAATCCACCATTTATCACCTGGATTACAATAGTATTACATGAAGAAAGAAAATAAGAAATTCAGGTAACCCTGGAACCTCCCATAAGAGACAAAACTCTCAGCCTTTCTTGCAAAGATGTTTCAACAAACAGAAAAATCAAGGAATTGAAGAAAGTTTCCCATATTTCAGTAGATGGCTCAATGGAATCAATTTGATTTGAGTACACTTTTCCTCTACTATCACCAAAGGTAAAGAGAAAACACCACGACTACTTGACGTGGGACCTTTATTTTCTCCATCTTGCAAGTAACCAACTTAGTCCATGCCCAGAGAAACAAACCAAAAAAACCACTGCTCATTTCTTGTCAAGTCTAAGTCTGTAATACCAGGTACCACCACAGCACTGTCTGCACTGAATCCAGGCAGTAACTTCCCAAGCATCATTTACTGCCAGGGATTTTAAACAGTTACCCTTGGCCGGCTCAACATTTACACATCTCATAGACATGAACAGTACAGTGACCAAACATATCCTCCCCTTGCATTTCATTAAAAAAATAGTATCAAACTGAATTTTTCTCTCAGGTTTCTCTCTCTCACATTGAAATGCTGCATCCCTTTTTAATTCTGTGATTTCAATTTAGTTGTCCCATCTGCTAGAAGTGTTTTAATACAACGTCTCTTTTTATATCCTAACATCAAGGTGATGTTGCCAATTAAATTCTGCTTAATCTGTAGTAGCCATCTGTAAGAGGAAGAAGGGAGGAAAGAAATAAACATGAGTATTTCTTCCATAATTCAAAACAACCTGGATTTCAACCAGGATTTTAGTGATGGAAAAGAAGAAAATAATTAGTAGGTTTATACTCTGCATGGATTTCTCTAGGACAAGTAATATTTGAACTTTTTTTTTAAATTCACAAAGGTTTCAGATCTCATAAAATGTTTTGTTTCCAATTAGAATGTTTGTCAAAAGATTTTTATACTGCCATGATTTATCATTTTATTCAAAGCAAACTTTCAATTTCATAAATAAAATAATGGCAACATCGTAAATTTTTTCAAACTTCATGTTCACCTTCAGACTTACAGGGCATGTAAAGTGCTACCCCTCTGACAATAAATGACAAGTGGCAATTTTTTCCTCTAACAAATCTGATATTAGCTAAATATGGGTCTGGAGTTTCCCAAGAACTAAACCCATAAAAACCAAACAATAAACTACACACTCACCTTCCCTGCAATTGGAAGACTATGCAAAGCAATTATAAAACTTTTTTTCCTTAAAAAAATTGAATAATTCAATTTTTAAACAGCACGAGATTAAAATAAGTATGGGAATGTGAGACATTATAAATCAAAACCGACTGTTTAGCTCACTTCATGTATTCACTAAGCAAGACTCCCAGGCCTACTGAAGGATTTTCTGATGGCAGCCTCAGCAGCCAAAGCCTGAAGAAGAAAACAGAACTGCAGGTCTTGCACTGGGAGACAAGGTGGACACTCATGCTCACACTGCCTGACTCTTTGTGGGATTTAGTCTTGTAAACCACCTATTTATCAACCTCTTACGATACAGAAAATTAAAATTAATTTAAGCTGTGGCATAGGTCACGGCCACAATGAAAACAGACTGGCCCATCAAAAACCAAAATTAGACTCCACAACTCTGTCAGGCTCTTCAGCTACCCCATTAAATCCACATTTCAACTCATGAAACATTAGTAATGGGTTCTT
Organism: Acridotheres tristis; assembly: GCA_037013685.1. NCBI lineage: Eukaryota > Metazoa > Chordata > Aves > Passeriformes > Sturnidae > Acridotheres > Acridotheres tristis. Next base: position 5,695,497 of record CM072885.1, read on the forward strand.
TTAAATGGCATTCTGCAGGAATTTCTTCTGCAGGGATTGAATTTTCATCTCCATAGTAGCTGTGCTTACTGCAGACCTTATAATAAGCTTCTGATATTGAATGATGGATGCAAAAAGACACTCTCTTGGCTATTAACTGTGCTTATAAGCCTCAGTCTGAAAATAAATCTTGGGAAAATTGGAGGGCAGAGGAATCCTTTCCCCCCTAGCCTTACATACTATTTGTAAAAACAGTGACGTGGTTAGGACATTCAATCTTAAGTTTTTAACTTGACACCACATATGAAATATGCAATTAATACACCGTGTTCTTTTGTAACATTTACCTTCCAAGAAATTATATTTTAATGAAAACACTTTTTAAAGGAAAAGAGGAGGATGCACCTGAGGAGTGGGATTTAAAAATCTTTACAGTTTAGTAACACTAATTTGAAAGCACTTTGGTAAACACTTCACACATCAACCCCCATGTCTCAATGGATTCACCTCACATTCACAGTGGGCTTCCTAGCAACTCTTTCTTTACAAGTCCATTTTTCTATTTACTGAGAACAATACTGAGAATGAGTCATTTCTGCAGAATACAGCCCTTCATGTACACCAGATGCCTAACGTTGCATGCTGTGAAGAAAAAAACCTAATGTCTACTCAAATTACTGTATCGATCACCAAAACCTGTCAGCATTTTGCATCTTTTGTAAATGTTTTCTTCAGAATACTTGAATGTTTTTAAAATTAAGAACTTAATATTACTTGTCAAAATGCACCCCCATGTTCTGTAACAGCTAACACCTAATTAGCTGAGTAAGTAGCAGCTTGAGAATACCACCCAAACAATGACCAAAATTATTATCTTTCACCAAGGGAGTAAAACAAACAGAAAAAAGCCCTGAAAGCTCTAGAACTGAGAAAGAGCATTACCTCATGTTTTTCAAAGCTTTCTCTTTCAATTCCATTGAATCTGTTCCTATGAATAAGTATTTTTAGGGGTTTTAGTGTTTTAAGCAGTTCTTCCAGTAGTTTTATAAAAATCCTGCCTGACTTGTGAGGTACGTGCAGAACAGACAAGTGGAACTTTGCCCCTTCATCCATCTGCACAAATCAAAAATGAACAGTGAACAGTGCTGAAGTCGAGTAATTCACTGGGATGAAATTATACAACTCTTGGGGGGGGATGTTCAACCAATCACTGCAAAATCTAAGGCAGTAATTAGGAAGTTTGCCTTTTTTTTTTCTTTCAGAATAAGAGGGTAACAGCTGAGCCCAGTTCTACCTTCACGCCTTTTGTTTACTTACAGAGGTGTTTCATTAACTGACTTGTTACAACTAGAGCAGCCTGATGTTATTTGGTTTGAAATAAAGGTACTTGCCTATAGCTACACATTACACTTAAGGGCAAAACAGAAAAATTACACAGTAACAGGCAGATGCTATAAATCCTAAATTATTCATAATCTATTCAATACAAAATAAACTCGTCCTAGAAAATTAATTACAGTAAGAAAGGAATTAAATTTTTAAGTTATCCCTACAAATTATTCACAAACCAAATATTTAGCAGTTGCAAATAATTAAGATGTAAAAGACAAAGTAAGTGTTTAATCAGTTTCTCATTAGATATGTGTGCCAGATACCACAAAAGATGGCACTACTTTAGCAAAGAAAAAACAAATGTTCAACACACTGAAGTAAATGAGAACAGCATTTAACATCAATTAAATTCAAACAATCATTGATTATTTCAAGTAGTTTTTCATACACTTGCAAGAGGAATTTTGGATTTTGAAGTTGGTTGTAATCTAGAAATAATCTAATTGTAAAACCTAGCCAGCAGTGCAGCTGTGTACTTCCCCAGTCTCTCATTTCCATAAGCACTAAAGAAGCCTGGTTTTGCTCTTATTCTCATTTAGAGCATTAAGACTCTAAAAACTATTTTGATGGAATTACACAGAATACAACTGCTATTTTCACAACCTGAGCTCTCCTGACAGCAAAACAACAACAAAAAACAAAGGAAAATCTTTAGTACAACAGTAACAGTTACAGATGCTGACAAACTCAATTTTCAGCATAATAAACGTCACTGGGATTCTCTCTGGGAAAGCGGCAGTTGCAGAACCTGTAATAATTAGGCTTAATACAGTTCTAAGCCAAATTATGGCAGCTGTACATGCCACAACAAAGAGCATTTTTAAATATCAAGTATGCAATTTAACTATAACCAAACTCCAAAATATTTCTGATTCACAGCAAGTTACTGAGAACACTGAGTATATCCCAGAGCTGCTCTTACCTTTCCTGGCAGCCTCTGGTCTCCGTCTTGCTGGCGACACCAGATCCTTTACAATCTGTAGCACTTGAATCATTGCTCGTTAGCAAGATCAAAGGAATGAGGTGCTCCTCTAAAATTCCAACAGGTTTCATTACTACCCCTTATTACATGGCTGTCTTCAGTATGCTCAAGCAAAACTGATGCAGGAAGAGCTCATTTACCTTCCCAGGAAGATCTCTGCCTGACGACTCTACAGGCTGAGGTGATGGATTTAAAGTGACTTCAGCATAAGGAGACAGAAAACCGCAAGCAGTCCTAAATGTATTTCTACAGAACATTTTAGAGTTATTTACTGCAGAGAACACATACTGATTTCTCTAAATAAAGTTTAAAGGAAACGTTTACAAAGTAGCTAAAGAAAAAAAAAAACCCTTGAAACGACAGATGCAGCGTGCTCCCCTAGGCTCAGTAACTAACAAGTGTGGCTGCATCCTCTTTTCAAGTCAGTCTCAATTCATGGAATTTCACGTAATGCTTAAAGAAAGACTTCAGTGCAGTGCAGAGCCAGCATCATACCCACCAACAGAACTAAAATTAAACCCAGCCTGCAAAATCTCCATCAGACACAAGCAAGCTCCTGTTAAAGACATTCATTGGGTTCCTTTTCTCCCCCCTAAAAAAAAAAAAAACAAACTCTGACATCCTTGTACGTGACAGGAATTCTCACACACCAGGAGGCACGCTGGAAATCCTGGGAGTATTTCGGGCTTACCCTCACCCACCACCAGAGGCCCAGAGAACTCTTTCAGCAGAGGTATTGTCATTACTTCTGTCAGGTAATTTTAGGCAGATTGCTGGATGTGACCCCGCAACATTTTTAATGACATTTGGAAAATGTTACAAAGGCCCTTCAGAAGTGCCTTTTATCAAAGCCTCTGCAGAACTAACCCCCCCCCAAAAAAATCATGAGCAATCATGTCTTATGTGATCACTTTAAATAAATAACTGTCAGGCCTGAGGAGGCTCTGTGAACACTTCAGAAAACCGAATTCCTATGCAGCACTGCGAGGCCTTGCACACACAGAGATCAATTTAGGAAGCCAACTATATATTCTGAAAATCACAACATGAAAACAAACCACAGGCCACAGAAAACATTTTCTGGCCTTTAGACCTTCTGTTCCCATTGCTTAAGTGTTATATGGGGGGGGAAGAGGTCATCTCTTTCCCTTTTTCCATTTCCAGCTGCTCATCTCAAGAATTTCAGATTTTAAGATTCACTGTCCATGTCAGCCTCTTGAATCACACTGAGCACAGGAATGACAAACTATGTCTGTTATGTCAGTCTCATTCACAGCCTGCCCATTAATCTCTGCCAGAAGGAAGAGCAACCCAAAGTTCTATCCTATTTGGTTAGGCAAAACAAAGACAAGTAAAATCTTTCTCCCTGCCAGGCTGATTTCTTCTCCCACTCTGCAAACATTCAAGCATCCATCCAAGAGGAAGTTTGTAGACACACTGTGCAACTGTGACTTACCCCTTCCTGAAAAAGAATTCTTCAAAATGTTACAGACAGAATCCTCAACTTTTCTATATTATGAATTATTTCTAACTCCTGGACCTAAAGTTAAATTCCATGTTTAAGACCAATGACTTTATACCAAGAGAGGTTTGGAGAAGATGCCTTTGGAGGAGAAGCAGACCCTTCCAGAACAACTATAATTTCAGAACATTTAAATAAGATGGAAAATGCAGGGTTGTGCAGTGAGGTCCGTTATTTAACAATCCAGTGCTCAAACCTGCTGTTGGAAGAACTTCCTCCATGATTATCTCACCATGATGCACTTGTTCTTTATTTAGCTGGGTAATCAAACAACTTATCTTCAAGTCAAAGATATAAAACCAAAGGAATATCATTACTTGTAACTATATTACAATGCAAATTTTCTCTAAAAAACTACTTCTAAGTTTATGGTGCACAAAACCCAACTACTACAGAACTACTAAACTTTTGATGGTCCTTATATTAACATATTATGGATAGGAGGAGAAAGGAAGAAAAAAGAGATTAAGGTTGAATAAAATATTTAGCAATAACATCCACTTGGCCTTCCAAAGGAAGAATACACCTTGCAGATCCTACAGCTAATTTTAAAATGAACTTGATTATCTCATTGCTACAGAAACATTCTCAAGTCCTTGAACAAGGAGAGGATGGTGGACTGACAAAAATTAACAGTTGGGAAGGGGGAGCAGCAGAAGAAAGAATTGGAAGGTATGACTTGTACCTATTTTTGTGAAAAATTATTTTAAAAGGAAGAAGTTAAGCACTTCAGTCCCTACTCCCAACTGCAAAAAGGAAGCAGCTCTTATTTTTTCTAAACTGTCCTTTACTTTGCTGGTACAGGTCCTTGTCCTCCCTTTTAAAGAGACACACGGGAACTTCAGGACTGGAAGTCATTTTCACACACACGTGCCTTCCTCAATATGAAACAGTTTCCAAAGTTGGTATGTACAGTAGTTTCCTTCTCTTCTTTATTGTGACATGTAGAAAAAAACCTGAAAAAACTCGCAAAGCCTTAAAATAATTTAGGAAAATATAAACAACATTCCATATGCAGTGTAAAAAAAATCGTGCAAGTCTGAAGCAGGCATGATAAATAAGAAATTTCAACAAATCACTGAAACTTCGAGGAATTACACAGTAAGCTTAGTCTTTGTCTTTGCTTAAATCAATTTATACACCAAGACAGCAACACTAAACTGCTTTAGTATAGAGGCAATACCAAAACGACGTCTAGACATAAAACATAACTAGTTACATTGTATAATTTCATCTGCTACTCATGAGTCAGAATTTGGTTATAGTTCACTGTTATCTTTGACTGATACTGAACCAACTGACACTTCCATACAATCTGTCACAACTGCCACCTCTCAGACCACACATCCTGACGAAACACCCACTGTGGGCGAGGATACACCAGATGGAAGTTCAGAGCAATTCTTACACAGATACACAAGGTGGACCACAAAGAAACCATATAATAAATTTAGTGTAACAATTTGAGTAGATTCTGTTTGAGAAAAGAAGTAGTGCTACATATTCAATGCACAGAACACAGATCTCTGCCAAGCATTTCCTTTTCAACAGAGAGCTTGCTAAGCAATATGTGCTTGATGACATTCATGGATTTTGCTTTACTTCCTTGACTTCAAAATTGTAGGGAATACAGAAATCATGCACATGTTATCAACCTGATGAAATACATTAGTATTGGAAGGAACAGTTAACCAAGGTGGGATTATATGGATCACTGTGTACAGCCCTTGATCTCTCTCAAGCATAATAAAAAAAATGACCTGCATCCTGATTAGTCAGCTATCATAATTCAGAATAAAAATGCTTCCGTTAACATAATTACAATTAACTGATCTTTGGAAGCAGTTCTTTTTCATGAAGCATATTGCCAGGAGGTAACACATTTACAGCACAAATGATGCTGCAGAAGGATGGCTCAGTGGGTATTTGTCAAAGGTATTTGACAGGGGTTGGGGAAGATCAGAATTTAAGACTGAGGAAGACTTAGTATTTTCTCTTCCACTCTCTTCTTCTAATCTGTAATGTTTATATATTCACAGCATTCTGTCTAGGCTATTAAAAAACCATCAAGAACCCTCGGGGTTTTCCCAGGCAGCACTGCAGCTACCCAAAAAGAGCCTGCTTGTTGTGTCCTCGTTTACAGAAAGATGTACAAGCTACTAACAGAAAAAACCCAACCCACTGCAATGGCTCGAGGCCTTTCATTCATAGGAACTGCAGCCCAGGACACATTTGAGCTGAGATGCAAAGTTACTGTCACTTGTTCTTTTTCCACCTCTGAACTGTCCAGGATTCAGATATTCTGCATATCGATTATTCTCAACATCTCTGCAGAAACCTGTGCAGGTCTGGCTTCATCATCCTCCCCTGTGCTCCCCACGGCCAGAATTATGTCCTTTTTCCTATCTGCTAGACTAAATACATGGTTAAGATGCCAAGCTTTCAGGCCTGACACCCCAGGGACTGGAGAGCCCATAACAAAACGGCCAGGAAGGTCCTAGGCCAGGCCAGTTCTGTCACTAATGCTTCAATGGCAGCAGGATCAAGCCTTAAGTCCTCTAGAAAGCAAATAAATACACAAAACACTCCTGGTGACGCTAGCTCTGCAATAAAGCAAAGTCTGACGTTCGAGGCAGGAGAAAAGGATGTACAAAAGAGCAGGGTGCATTTGCTCTTTGGACCCTCCTTCCTAGGCTGTAACACCCAGGTGTGAGTCAGCAGGGCTGTCTGGAACAGGGACCGTAAAAACTCCAGTGCCCATCGCAAGTGAGGGCGCCTGCTCTTAATGAGCCATTGGAATGTTTGCTTTAAAAGCTGCAGTTTCACAAACCACACAACTGCTTCAACTGCTTCATCATCCCTCCCATCTTAGCAAAGGGGCTCAGAAAATGAAGATGATTTTCCCATCAGGAACCGCTATCTCATATGCAAGATAAAAGTTTTCAAGAATAGATTAAAGGATTAAGGAAATACAAGTCAGGCATCAGGGAAAAGATTCTTTAAATATCGAATAAAAGGAAGAGTATATTATAAGAACACTCGCATAGTCCCATCACAAAAACACTTCTTATTCCTTGCAAAAACAATGAATTCAGATAAAGTCTATCCAGCAGCTAAGGCAAATACCTTAACTATCCCCAGAAACATTTTGTTTTATAATAATCCTCTCTGACTTTTCCTGTCACAACCAGTCTTTAAATTATTATCTCAAAACAATTAGGCATTGAGCTCCAAGACAGGCAATATATCATAATACAAATTATTAATACAGTTGCTATGAAGTAGGTTATCTATTGTTTTTCACTAATATTTTGAATTAATTTTCCAATCTCTGAACTGAAGGCTACAGTTTTTACTAAGTTCTCAATAATCCATTGTAGTTGGACAAAAATTCTAGAGCTCCAGATTAATAACTAACTGTCCCCATAAATCTCTGAAACTTTAAATTCTTAATCTTCATTATTTTCTACAGATCATTCTTTGAAGCATAAAGAGGCAAAAAGAAGAAAACCTAATGCTCTCAAGAATTCCTATATGAAATTCTGATAGCCTTTCTTGTAAAAATGTTTGTACCAGTGACACAACTCCATTTATTATTCAGGAGCTCATTTTTCAAAAATGACTGCTTTTGGCTATGCATTTTCCAAAGCATCCATAAAAATAAATAAACATCCTCACGGTCTTCTCAATGGTCCTTCAGAGTCAGTAATTGCTAAATCCAATGGAATTTGCATCCACTTAGGAATATTTTTTCTTCATTTCTAGCAAGTCTGCTACCAATTTTAAAGATTGAAATTACAGCTGCAGTTTTTAAAAGAAACTGATGCAGTTATAGGAGCCTTATTTAGAAGGCATCTTCTTGGGAAGAGAAAGCAGCTTGATCTACAGCCTGGAAAAGTAATAATTTCAAGAAAAGCTATCTTTTTTGAAGTCTGTTTCTCTTTACTCTTTAAGCATACAAGAAAGCTGTTCATTAAATTCAGATGATGGAAAACTTCAATAAATGGTCAATGAAAGCAATTCTACCTATTCCAGGAAAAAAAACAACCTATAAACCCAAAATAGAAAAACAAATGCTATAACTGGGAAAAAGGAAAGACAGAAAAACACAGGGCCACATTCCACACTCTGCAAGTGGCTGCAGTGCAGAATTCCTGAGACACAGAGGTACTCCTGTCTTTTGGGTCTGTGTGATTAGGATTGTGTTAAGCAAGCTACAAAACATTATGAAAATGAGTAAGAACAGAATCTAGAAAAAAATATAGTTCTTATTATGAATCTTCAAATTCAATTTCTTTCTCCTCACCCTCACACCATGCCTGTCAAAGGCCAAATGGTCACTTTATAAGGCTCATGAAATGGTCAAGAAAGCAACAACAAAGCAAATGGAATTCCACCACTAGCCCTGTATTTAAGCAGTCCATTTTAAATTATTTATAAAATAATATTTGGTCGGGGTTTTTTTAAACAGGAGGAAGAAAGAGGATGGTAGTACAAGATTTCATCTCACTGAATGCACACACTCCATAGAATTTCTCAGTCTTATTCAGATTAGATGGCAAGTTTTCATGTAACTTTAGCTACAAATGCATGTTTTTCTGAGAAAAAAGTAGTTCCATACTAGAAGTCTCAAAAAGAAATCATACATTAATGAAGTTAAAATTACAATAAAAACTATTTAAAATATATTCCCCAATAATATGCAGTATTTTCTGCATTTACAGTATTTCAAATAGAATATGAAGCAATTTTACACTGCCTGGATTTGGGTCATGGCTGTAGTGCTAATCAACAAATTTATCTTAAGCTAAAGGATATCATTAAATGTTCTGTCAAACCAAAGCACACAGAAAGAAGCCACACTAGTCATTAAAGGCTTCTTTTGGCTTTGAAATATTAAACAAAAATCAAAACTATTACTATCTTACATGTGCTAATACTGAAGTCAAAGTACATTCATTAGTTTAATCAGGCACAGAGTGATAAAAGTGAATGCATGTACAATTTGAAGAAAGAAGAAAAATACAAACTTTGCTTTTCATTTAAACCCTTGCTTGCTTTCCTTTTGAGGATATGAATGAGACTAATAATCTTGTACCTCCCTGAGGCAAAGAAAAACTAGAAAATTCTATGCACTGCTATTTGTTAGCATGATTACATCCTTCACTGCCTGTACATTTCTACGCTGATATTTAACCCAAGTAATAAAATGCAGCTGTAGAGAGGCACCAGGAAGAACATCAAACTTCTTTAGTCAACTGCAAAATACACACTACTTTTATTAAGCCCATGTATTTGCAGCCATGGTTTGTGCAGCAAATAGCACACGGTGTGGCTTTCTGTTTCTGCATGAAAAATCAAAACTTTCAAAAGTTTTTGAATACTAATTTAACACTAAGGTGGCATCTAATCCCACAAATGCAACCTACCTTAGTGATGAAAGAACTATTACAAACACACATTCAAAGGAAGAATAAATTCAACATTTCAGAAGTAGCCAATGGAAATTAATCCAAAGGTCACACAGAGCAGAAGGGAACCACCCTCCTTTAAAAGGAAGTGTGCCAGGGTCTGTTTGCTTCCTGCAGTTGTGTTCTACTGGGAGACACCATTACCTATTCCCTTTCAGACTTCTGCCTCCTGCTCTCCCTTCAGTGCTCACCCAGAAATGCAGTCTTTCAAAGCAGATTTTAACTAACGTGTTTTAAAAATCCAGGCTTAGCACTTGAATGTGACAATTATGTTAACTGTGACTACTTAAGGTTAATGCTGGAGCTATATTTGAGATGTTTTCTGTCTAAGTGGCTGATTGTGGCTAACTTAATGGTTATCTCTGCTTTGCCTCTGTTCTTATATCTGGATTTATTTAGTGTGCTGTAATGAGCAGGCCCCACTTCCTTCATGTCCAATCCTATTTCCCACAAAACCATATAAATGCTTCCTCTGTTGAAAGAGTTCTCCTATTTTCTCACCAATGAAGAAATGGTGGAAATATTTGGGCATCTGAGATTTCTTTAGTCAGCTTCACCTTAAGACAATCAATTAATCCAAATCAAAAATGTCTTACCTACTTATTGCATGAACAAGAACAGAGAAACCAACTAACACCATCCCAGTTTCGGCAGATGGAAAACTGCAGCATATTTACTGTTCTCTATGTTCTCTGCAGCTGTGAAGAATTCAAAATCATGCCAAGTTTCAGCCAACATCTGCCATGGTCCAGACAAGAAGGGTCATCACTTTACCTAGTATTACATTCAGGCAGTGCAACCCAGCATTTTTACCTCCCACTGGCACTACACCAGTGCTAAAGGAACAGAAGTGCCATCATCCCCCCTTGCAGTGGATTTATCCTTGTTTGATTTCACTGAATAACACCCAGGTAACCAGGCCTTGCTACATTATCCTGTAAGTCCACTGAGCACACAGTGTTAAACAAAAACACAAATTGTGTTAGCTCTCCTAAACTGAAGTTCCACTTAATGATTGATTGCATTAAGAAGAGGGGAAAAAAACACTCAAGAGCTTACATTGAGTTTCACATAAATATTATTTCTTTTAGTTTGTTTTAATGCACAAGGAATAAATAAATACTGAAATGTCACTAAAAGTGACTCATTAGCCTCTGCCCTAAAAAGAAAACTTTCCTACCACATACTTAGAGCAAAACGTACAAATATTTTTGTCACTGCTTCTGACATAGAAAAGAGGAGTGAGGGGCAGGGAAGCAAGTAAGGAGGAAATAAAAAGCAAAATTGACACTTTTCAATTTGTACCTCATCTTTTTACATCAACAGACCAAATTTTTTCTCTCCTGTTCTTCAAGACCAACTTCAACTCCAAGACATCCTTCAAACATTCTTACAGTAATTTGATGCAACTGGGGAAGAGAGGAAGCTAAAAGCTTGTCTAGTTTCTGCAGCCAGATACAAAATAATATGAGCTGTAACTGCACTGAAGCTCCCAAGGCAAACAGGGTCTGTAGAGCCGCCTGAGCACAAGCATGGCTGTAGCAGAGCATCACTCCAAGAACTCAGAGCTGCAGCCCACAAGTGTCACCTCCAAAGCTGAATTTGGGGCAGTGAAGGAAAGGAAGTTGTGCCATTGTACTGTTTGTACAACTCAGACACAGCAGCACCACAAAATAAAATTCCTTGTATAATGCTGTATAAAATTCTACTACAATAAAAAAAAGAGAAAGATAAAGCTTTATATTGAATGAAAAAGAACATTCTGGTGAGAGACTTACTTCCCTATGTCCCTAAAATTTCTGGCAAGTGTGATTTGTGCTCAAAAGAGTTCTGAGTAAGGCTTTCAACACTCCACCACAGAATTAGGCAGGTTTTCAAAGAGCTTTTCAAGGTTAAAACAGAAAGACCGCATTCAAGAATACTCTCCTATGGCAAACCAAAGTGCTTTATTAAAACAAAGTGCCCTTTTACACTGGTGATCTGTTAGATTAATGACTGCTCTGGCCAAAAGCACTGAGGTTCTACAGCTTGTTGGTATGCCTTCCATTCTGGAGACCATTATGTTACATAAAATAAAACTGAGGGGAAAAAAGGAAGAGAAGAAAGAAAACAACACATCACATCAGCTTCCCAACCAGAAGAACTTGGGAGTTCTGTACAGCTTCGTGCTTGCTTCAGAAACTTTGAGCAGGGTAGGTCCAGGTTTACCAATAGCACTGAAAAAATTCCAGTGCTATCTTGCCAGTCTCCCACATAATTTTAGGAATCAGATTATCTTAATCATAGGGGAGAGGGTCCTTTGCTATGAGAGCTTAAACAAGCCTTACAATTATTCACTGATAGGATATCACCTAAGTGCAGCTACTTTGTTACCACCAACATCTGCAACCATCTGCATAAACAGTGAAAGGATAACAGGCTGGGTAGTTTAAATAAAGAAAAGATCTTAAATTTAAACAAATATGGAGCCAATAATCTCACTGACTTACTTACATAACCCCACTTCTGGCAACAACCCCAAATATTTTCCAACTGTGTTACAAATCAAAGAAGTTGTTTCCTATCAGTAGTCAGGTAAAAGTATGTAAATTTTCTTTTTCTTGAAACACTGTCAATTTAGCTTAAAATAGCCACACATCTTTTCTATCAGGTGCATTATTTCTTGAATATGAGCATGAATAACAGCATAAAATGAGACTGCAGCTCAATTATTTTTCTAATCTGTGATAAAGTTACACCACTGAGCAGCAGTACTTCACTTTTCCTACACAGTGCTGCATATTATTCAATCATTTGCATGGAAAGTGAGAATCAACATGACTCACAACAGGCAAGGAAAGTCCTGTGAACACCTCATTTAACACTGCTATTGGGAAAGTGCTTCTTTAGTGCATTTTTAATCCTTCATCCCATTCAGCTGTTTTGTGAATTCTCTGATTCAACAGGAAATAACCCCACCATTAGGGAGCTTCAAAGTCCTCCTGCAGTAACTGCAACACTGCTCTGCAACTACACGGTGCCTTACACAGAGAAGGGGGTGCCCACCCAAACACCTACATCTGTAACTGTTGCTTTTCATCTGTATTTTAGTTGTGAATTTCTGCATCCTTCCCCCTTTGGAATGTACTTGAACACCACCCTCAGCTTATCACAGGATGAATAGGATCCTAGAAATATGAATTGCTTGCATAGTGGTAGATACTTGATACTCACTCCAGAGAACAAGGTTACAGTGTTCTTGTGCTGCTCACTCCTTCTGCTGCAGGAGCACCAAAGACCCACGATAAAGGCATCATTGTGCAAAGTTCCACATAAAGGAGCACAGAGAGAGGCCTAAAGACTAAGATTTAAATAAAAAACTATGTAATGGGAGAATATTATCATGCCAAAGGCATGTACTCCTGTGTATGACAATTAGTCATAATATGTCAGCACTCCTTACTGGCCATCAATCAAAACACTGAGGCAGGCAAATGTTAAAAGATGACTCTCCTTTATTTATAAACACATAAATAAAAGAATTTTAGGTATTTACATATTTTATGTAGGACTATAGTTTTACATTGTAAAGAGAAAATAATTACATAAAATATATATCACAAATAAAGCATGCAATGAATGTTTAAATATACAGAAATTACTATCATAACCATCTTTCTATCATCCTTCTTGTTTTAGAGACACACACAGCTGGAGTATCATAAAGTAAATAATTTGTAAACAATCCAACCTTAATTTCCAGTACAAACATAGCAGAATAAATGTGAAGTGCAAATGCCTAAAAAGGACACATTTGGGGAACAGTGTGTGTGTGTGTATACTAAAACACTGGAACTCCAATAACATTAATGATGGTAATTTTCCTGCCACAGCTCCCTGTCAGCTCAAAACTACCAATAGTTTCCTGCCAGTGCCAATATTTTGGTTTACAAACAGAAATGACATCTCTTTAAAAGTAGTTTTGCAGTAATTTATTTAGAGAAGCCCCAATAACCTGCCAGGGAAAAGCCCAAGTGAAAGATGATAGATTTTATTTTTCCATAAAGGGAACTTCAATCTAAAAATAAACATAATACCCTTTAAAAATGTTCAGTCAATGTATCTGAAATGCATGTGAAGGATTTTACAAATTTAACTTTACTACACATTAATTTAAATTAAAGAGTATGTACTATACAACACCTCTTTGTTAGCAAAGACCTATAAAAAGTGACATTACTGAACTCAAACCTACCACCTGCAAACACAGCTCCTGGATGTGATGAATACATTTCTGGTAACTGCAACCTCCTGCAAAGATGCAACTTCATTTCAGACTATGGAGATTGAAGTCTTACTTTGTTCAAGTAAATACATGACAGAATAAAATTCAAAAACTGTGTATCTGTCTCTTTGATCTAAAAATAAATTTTAAGTGCAAGGGAAGCAACAACTAACCAGCTGTAAATATCCTAAAAAGGGACCAAAAATAAAGGAAGGATTATGAAAACAAATTTAAAAATTAATCTGTTTAAATACAGACAAGTTTCAAAAATCTTTCGTGCTCTGATTTATTTAAATAACTGTACTATGAGCAAAAAAAATCTGCAAGGTCTGAGAAGCTGCATCATTATGTCAATTGAACAAATAAAAATCCAACCTCATAAAATGCAAATATTAAAACAAGTAAGTTTCTACTAGCGTGCCTGCATTTCCCCCATGTGATGCATCAGTTTTGTGCAAAGTATTTGGGTTTATATTTTATTGTTACTCATGCACTCTGTATATGCAGAGGAGCAGTTTAATTACAGTATTGGTGAGAAACTGGGTCATCCAAGATCTGATTAGCCCTCAGGAGATGCCTCTCCTTGCTTAGCACAGAGGAAGCCCAAGATTACCACATTCCTGAACAACTTAAGCTACAGTTCCATGCACACTTCCAGCAAGGGAAAAACAGCATTTACCAGAATCTCACCCACAGAACACTGATCCCCACCCCTGCCCTGCTCTCCCTGCAGGGCAGAAGAGCAACCATGGATGGAGCTACCTAGGTAAGAGCTTAGGGAGCCCACCCAATTCCAGTCAGCCTCATGAATGCTCCTGAACAAGGAAGAATGAAGGAATTCAGGCAGGCAAAGGACACCGACCCATTACTGGCATGGGCAAAATTTTAAAGAGGTCATGAAATTTTAAGACCCTGAGTTCAGCCTTGGCTCCTGCAGCCCAGACCTTTCTAATGAAACCATTCAAAACTTCCTTGTCAAGACCATATAGGTTTCTGTAACTCATTAATTCTGATCTCTGAATCTGTATTTTGAGTCAGAAAATTATCTGCAGCCCAGCTGCTGGCAGTCTCACCAAGTACAAGCTGCAATATAAAGAGGACATAGAGCAGCAAGTAGCAGTAACCCAAGAAAACAGATCTGAAAGGTTAAGAAAATACAGAAAAGTAACAGTGAAGTAAGACCGAGTGACAAGTTCTCCCCCTACAAGATTCCAGAGCCACACAACATGTCTTTTTCAGTATAAAAAAGTTTAAAGTGTATTACTACTATTACCGATACAAATTCTCATGTGTCGCTACAGTTACAGTGAACTCCCTTGACAGCTTCAATAAAAAAGAGGAAAAATTAAATAAATACTGATATTATCAATGAAGCAATTTTTAGGGGGTCACTAATATACAGCAGTTAACTATTTAAGTGTCTTGTGGGTTTCTTTCTTTTTAACACAGCTGAGTTTGCATGGGGGTACTATTATTTAACTCCAAAAAATTTTTACAAACATATCAAGTCTTCAAAGCCACCTTTTGCAAATCTGCATTACAGCTCTTTGTCCCCTGTATCCAACAATTCTTTTTTATGCAGAGCTCCAGTTTTTCATAGAGAATTACTATTTCAAATTTCAGGAGACAACCCAGGAGACACAGTAGCTTCTTCTCTGTTCCTCAAGTCACAGTATTCATAAAGATCAGAAGATAACTGTGCTGTGAAATCCCAACAATTGTGAAAATACTTCACTAACTGTAGCTTCAAACTTGGATTTCATGAGCAGGCATTCAAAGTTCATCACTCAAAAGTAAAACAAACACCTAGCATGTAACAATCTGACATCCTTTAATTATTCATTATTATATATTGTAAAAGTATTTTAGTTTACTTGTAAGCTTTCCTTCCCCAGCATGCAGTTGTCTCAGTGAATCAGAACCTAGACTTTTTCCTTTCTTTCATTCAGCTCACTGCAAAGAAGCAATGACTACAAAGCCTCTTCCACCAAATCATTCAGCTTTAGAATTATTTGCAACACTTTACCCACAATACATAAAGTGCACAGCCACCTACACTTCAGGTAAAACAAACAACGAGTCTGACTCCCAGTATTTATTGTATGAACACTTTGACTTGGTCCTCAGTTCACTACAGATTCATTCTGACACACCAGGAGGGGAGATTGGGGATAAGGGGGGAAATGAGCCAGCCTTTACTCACAAACTTTTCTTAGGACAGGGAGCTCTACAGATGCCTGAAACGCTTTCCTCAGCTGCAAGCACAGAACTAATGTGTAGGATAAGTTTGGGCTGGAAGGGACCTTAAGAACATCCAGTACCAATCCCCCTACCATGGACAGGGACACCTCCCACTAGAGCAGGCTGCACCAAGCCCCATCCAACCTGGCCTAGAGGGACTCACTACAGCACTGCATCTTCATCTGTTATGGCTGACCTTAAGATTTGTTTTAATTCCCAAGTTCATTGTTCATGAACAAGGAAACTGACAGCCAAAACTATTTCTTTACATACACTACAAGAACACAGAAAGAAAGAAAGAAAGAAAATGTATGTTTTTAGAAATCCCAAAACCACAAGGTTCCTCTGTGAACACAGGCTAGAAAGCCAGAGCTCTAATGAGAGGTCAAGGTATGTAACCAACCATCAAACAGAAGCAGCCTTTAATCACACCACTGTGGGCTTGATTTGAACTGAGGAGGCAAAAACTGCCCCCATCATTACCAGGCCACACCAACCATTTGCAGAATGTAAGATTACATTGCACAGCATCTCTCAAAATGTGTTCTCTCACACAAACGTGTTCCTACCTTCAGTCGAACAGAAAGAAAACCCGAATTGATGGGAGTGAAGCACAAAGAAGCAGGTGACCTTCCCAACTGCAGGCAGCATTAAGTTTTTAGTGTGTTAGAAATAAAACTAAAAGCAGAAAGACATATTCTGTATTATAAGCTGACACAGCATCTTCTACATTTAAGGGGAAAAAAATGAAGATGTCAGCAGCTTACTGGAATAGTGTGCACTAATCTTAAATTTCATTGCAGCAGCTCAAATAATTTCATTGTATTGACCTTTCCTCAAAGGAGAAAAGCACAGGAAAATCCCAAAACATAAAGAGCAGAGTTTATAATATTAAGAATTTATCATGACACTACACATTTTCTGGCCACTAAAAATCTAGATAAAATGTAGATTAAACCAACCCTTTCTGTGGTGGGACATTCTAGGCAGGTTGCATCCACCAGGATTTCTCTGAAAAGTTATCTTTAAATACAAAAGGAATCAATAATCAACTTCACTTAGCTACACTTGATACTACTACAAACCCTTTAAGGATATGACCTCAGTGTCCTATAAGGCATACCATGGAAAAGCACAATTCCAAATACAAATCTGTCTTACCCCTATTTATGAAAACAGACATTTACTAAGCTATTCCACACAGATAAAAGCCTTAACAGAGACTGCCTGAGTTTTAACGGATTTTTTGTATTGTCCAACAACAAATTACCACCATGAATGAATGGTGAACTTGGAAATTCTATCAATGCTCTTCCCCAACACAGGGGAAGATCCAGTACAACAGGATCCAAAGGATGCACTTACACACCTGGTCAGTATTAAAAAAGCTGAAGTTAAAAAGAAACAAAATAAGTAGTTCTCTCATTCACTTTCAAAAAAAATTAACCGATCATTGGCTTAAAAATAAGCATGTGTGTGCTTCATAAGTACCAGGATATTAACAGATTTACTTCTACAAAGTATTTAAATAAAATAATAAGCTTTATGTAACAAATTTTATATGGTAAACAACAAATATTATATGGTAAAAACGGCTTAAGCTAGTAAATAAAGTTGACAAAACACTCAAATAGATATTATCTGTCTGTGAAGAAATTTAGGACAGATATTAGAAAAAGGATTTTATCATTTTAGGACTTAGAAAGCATCTAACACAACCCTTCACAAAGAGCAATGGAAATATGTATTGAATCAAGTACATCACAAGAAAATAACAAGTAGGAATCAATCATGTAGCCTGCACAAAGCAGCATTCTGGAGTTTTAGTGGCCTTCTGAAGGCTGAGATTACCTCACTTTAGATAGATTTTTTGTTTGAATGACACTAGGTGATGCACAATTTAGGAATACTAGACTCCCACCATTTTTAATACATCCAGCTATTTTAAGTGCCCACAGATTTTGTGAATAAGCACATGTATACAGAACTATGCAGAAATATTTAGGAAAGAGAAGTATAAAAACTAAGGACTGTGCTTATAGTTCAAGTTTCTCTGAAGTAAACCATAAACTAAGAAATTCAACATCAGCCAAATGTAAAACATCTAATCTTCTCTGCATCATATTTTTAAAGAGTGGCATTTTGTGTTGTGCCCTTGAAGCCCATGACAGCACAGGCTTAAGCATCCACTCTACCACAAGAATGCAGCGTCCACCATTGAAGAACACGGTTACTGACCATCACAAAAAGTACTGCCAAAATGTTGTCTTGCATTTGAATAAGGGTCTTCATTCTTCCTAATGAACAGCTGAACCTTCCAGTCTGGAATCAGCTCAAAATCTGACCAAAACCAAGGGTGTTTTGTTTTAGCACTGTCTGTGTGTGCTGTACCCAAACCAATATCATCACAGCAGCACCCTGGAAGTCACACTTTACACAGCAGCTATGAGTCAGTTATTTGTTATGTATAGGACTGCTCATGGAAAGCTCTGTAAAATAAATGAAGAGTCACATAACATGTTTGACAAATCAGGGTATCCGGGTACTTGAGTAACTGCCTGGAAAATTCTCCTCTACACAATACAGCAAATACGTTAAACATCAGAAAGTAAACAAGTGTGAACAGCAATATGAAAGAAAATAGAACTATTTTAGTTTCTATACAGATTTATTTCTATCTCCACCGGCATGAACTCTATAGTTCAGCAATTCTTTCAGGCCGTTTCTTGGTATAATTTTTCCTCTGCTGCATTTAGCAACATTTCCTTCATCATTCTTTTTTATTTCCACATGTCAAAAGCAATCATTTTTCATTTAGTTTGACATGAAATTTAACCAACAATTTTCTTTACTCACTTCCTCCCAGAAACTCAAATAGTCTTATTTTACTAACAAAGGATATAATTATCCTATGAACAAGATGCTTTTCCTTCAGCACGTTCAGTACAGTTGTGTTGAAGCTGACCTACATTACAAATACAGTTTCTGTGCAAATAAAGTTTTATCCTTATTTCTACATGAGGCAAGGCCAAGCAACATTGCTGACAAAAGTTGCATGAAGAAGTCTCACATCTGCAAAATTTATGAGACCTTTAAATACTCAAAAGAGTTCACTAAAAAGAGGTTATCTTACCCATCAGATACGACCTAAACCAAAACTTCCGGTGTCTTTCATCTGTTTTTTTCCACCATAACAGATATTAAGTCACAGTTTTCTATGGCTCACATCATTCTAATACATGCCAGAATTCCTTTGGGATCAGCCCTCTATACTGGATTTTGAGTAATGTATTTATTTTTTCCTATAAAATGAAGTCCATTCATTTTAAGCTGGATTTTTACCAGTTATTTGAATTCACTAGGCAGACACAAATTTTGGAATTCTTAGCAAACCCAAGGCATTTTCCCCTCAGAGTTACATGTTTTATTTACACTGAGTAAAACAAACATCATCTTGTTACAGAACTCAACTTCTTGAAAATGAAACCAGACTACAGAGAAGTCTTACAGAGCACACATTGATCAAAAATTTGCAGATTAAAAATGGCATCTGCCAAATCCCAGCTTTATTTGGTTATTTTTACAGGACTGAAGACACAACACGCAGTATGAATATTTTTGAGGAAAAACCACCTCCCAAAACCTACTACAGAAGTACAGTTCTTCTAGACTACAAACCAAGGCTTTCTTTTTTTCTGAAAGAAAGAAATGTACTTACTCATGACTGGAAACTTCTTTGTATATAATCCAAAACAGGTCTTGAAGCAAGGTATGTTGTTGGAGAAGGTTTCTCAGAGGTATACATGTCCTGAAGGTGAGAGGAAAAAAACATACAAATAATTTTTTCAACTTCAAATCACTAGAGTATATGTTTACATATAAACTGTCTTTCCTACTCTCTTTTCATCCTCTTTGTTAAAAAAAAAGAACACAAAGATGTGTTTGTTATGACTGGGGAGCTTTACTGCTTTATGCTTATATTTAGCAGTTTATTGACTCAAAACGTGCACCTTCTACTAGCAATCAAATTAAAACTTGCGTGTATGCTAAAAAAATAAGTGCTACAAAATGTAATGTTTGTTATCTCTTGGGAGCAGTTAAAAACTACATGACTACAACATGGATATAAGTAACTGAAAATTCCAAAGTAGTATTTTCCTTCAGCAACCTCAGCTGGCAAAACAATGCAAAATTCCACTTTTTGAAACACAAGAAATGCAATTAAGATTACTAAACACGCACAGGTTGGCACTGACATCCAACATTTCTTTCTCAGAAACAAAATCTGAAAAAGTTACCATTTCTAGCAACTATAAACCTACAGTTCCATCAATTCCTCATTGATTTCAAAAAAAGATACCCATGTAGGGTAGATATGGATTCACTAACAATAAGCCTGGCCCTCCCTGAAGCCAAATATAGAGGTCTTAATCTCCAACAATGACAGCACAGCAAGTACATTTTGAAAAAATTATTATATAATCTCCCTCCTGCTGCTAAATGCAAGTTTATACAAGTCTGATAGAACAGTTAAATGAAAGAAACTTCACCTCACAGCTGAGATGAAAACAAGAAATTCAACATATCTACTAAGCTATACAGAATTTTCTTCTAATACCTGCAAAATGGAGACTATCTGTAAATTAAGGAATATTATGTGACGTATTTCCTACTTTCAAGATCAATTAGAACCTGCTGAACCTCACCACCTGTGCTAATCCAGCCAGATATCTTGGGCTGACTCAGATTTCAAATCTCAACTCTCCTGATCTCGTCGTGCTCAAAAAAAAGTAAAATGCAAAAAGCCATAAGAAGAGATGTAACTTTTCCTAAAATATGACTTCACATAACATTTACAGATCTACAGCACATGTACATGGCAAAGTAATACAGGAACTACCACAAGACATTACAAAAAGGTTCCTTTATCAACTGCTAAAACAATTTTTAAAAAAAAGAAAAAAAAATCAAAGCCACACACACCATGAAAAAAAGAAACCCAGCTGGCAAAAGGAAGCCCTTAGTAAAGCTGCAGACTGAAAATTACAACCAACTCTTTTGCACTGAAAAAGTAACACACAGAAGAGACTCAGCAAGGAAATAAAGCAGCTGAAAAAATCCACACACAAATATTCTAAATAAGCAGAGATGAACACAAATCCATGAGATGCTACAACCAGTGAAGAACAGTTTCAACTGCAGGCCCTGTCAACTTTCCATGAATGTCTGCTAAATTAAACATTTAAAACACACACAGCGCAATCAAAAATGAAGTGTCTGTTAAAACATAATATTAGAACTGCAGCTTTGTCAGTTTCCTCTTGATTACTGGTGTCAAAGCTAGCAAATATAACTTCCATGACATTTAATTATTTACTGGGCTAATAACACCTATTATGTTAAGAACATCAAATGGATCAGACAGCCCTCAAACCAGTCCAAAGCACTTTGACCAGTTTCACACTACTTTTCGGCCCAAATTCTTCTTGAATCTTATGCATAATCAACTGGAAGACCAGAGAGTCTCATTCAACTTGGTTTTCCAAAGGCATTATCTCACCTTAGTTTTGTAAATACGAACTAACAATACTTTGCCTCTGAGACATCATGTTACACGACATTTTATTGTGTCTATGTACAGGAAAAGGCTGTTCATTAGGAAAAAACAAAACAGCAGCTCTGAAAACCACTTAAGGCTAATAATAGCTTAATTATGCACCCTCATCGCTTATAAAAGCCTTGTCACGTATCACTGAGGAAATGAGATGGGGACGATACCTAAACGTGTGAAAAGTGAATGCTCCAGTGCACCAGAGCAACCTGACCTCCGACTCCCAGCCATAAAGTGCTACTCCTCTATTGCCTTCAGTGTCTAAATATTTTCTTTAGCTATTGCTAGCATCAGTTTAGGAGGCAATGCAAACTTCTGGTAAATTCAGTGTTGTTCTCTGTAATAACACTACGCGTGTGTTTTATATCATTTCTCTTGTAAATAACACTTTTTTAAAAAGGAAAGTTTTGTTCTTTCTTCTGCAATTTTGAGTACAGCAATAGCAAGCAATATTGAAAGTCAACAAACAGCAGAGTCCCTGCTTTCTACTGCATTGCAATAGCAGCACCTTTTCCTAGGGATGTGTGTTAGAAACTGAACTGTTTTCACTTTACTTTCTCAGCCAACCCAGTTTACTTTGATGCTTGCAGAGTTCTCTCCTGTACAGAAATACTATCAACTACTACGAAACAGAAAGAAGGAGTCTATTACTTGCTCAGTGTCTTTCTGAAAGACACCACCTTGGAAAAACTTTTAATTCAAAACACTGTCTGACGCTCTTTCTGCTTTTCCTTACAATCAACAAGGCTATAATAAAAATAAAATTTAAAAAGCCACTCACTCACAAACACCTTTGATCTTTGTCTTTTCCTGAAGAGGTAACCCTTGTATTCCACCCCATGCTTCCTTAGTGACACACATCTACTCACTCTTGGGAGTATCACCTTCAGTAGCTGTGAAACTACTGGCATTTTAGCTGAGATTTGAATGGAATACCTGCAGTGAGTGAAGCTCTTTGCAACTTCAAATTCACACACACTCATAATACATTCAATTACCTGTTTCCATAGCTGGTTCCAGGTCTCTTTTTTACCCAATACTCTATTTCAGGATAATTAGCAGGAACCAGATTGCAAGCAAATTACAGCATATTGTACTTCTACGCAGTATGACTCTACCCAGAGAAGAGATTTTTCCTTTAAGTCGGCAATTAAAGATTCAGGTCTAACCTGTGTGTGTGTTGCTGTAGTACCTGCTTAACTTAGATACTAAGGAGTTAACATTAAGAATTTATACCCCCAGTTCCCAAGAACCAGGAATCACAGGAGCAGCATGCAACTGCACTGCTTACACACACAAAGACAGAAGAGTCTAAAGAGAGCCTGCCATACACAAATCAGTATTTTAGTGTCATTTACCATTTTCTTGAAACCAAATTTTATGGCCCCTCACAGAAAACAGACAGACTTCAAAAGCACTATGTTTTAGAGTTGCACAGATAGCTGGATGGCAAAACATTAAGTCTGAAATTGGTGGTTTCTGTGTTGTATAATCAGAGGGCAGAGGAACAGCTGGTTAAAAGGCAGTTCTACTAAATACTTATTTTACACTGCATCTCAGTTGAATTAACTTAAAAGTTATAAACAGAAACAACAAAAGTTAAAAAGGACCAAAACTAAGTCACTTCAGAGCACAGTTATTAAAAAGAACACAACAAAAATGCCCAATATAGCACCAAGCGTCTGAGCACCCCAGCTCAGTAAACTGCCCAAGACAGCACAAATGCACAATTCACAACAAAGTGAAATTGCTAGTGTTTCAGAACCTACACAGAAACACTGACTAGCCACAGATGAGGAAGCACATGGAGGTACAAATGAAACAAGCCAAACGACACACCCTCCTTTGTTCATAGCAGGAATATTTACACTACAAAGCGTTGAGGCAAATCGCCTTTAGTTTCAGGCACTGCTGATTGGCCGCTGCGTTTAATACACACACGCCTGGTAGAGTTGGAGTTTCGACTGTCACACAGCAGCTCTAGATTGCAGGGCACGCAGCAAGCTAGAAAACCATAGAAAACAATTATTTAATATAATTATCCTAACTGAAATGATCCTCCACAAGATACATTTGTTGTGAACAGGGCAGATGTGGATTTGTTTTCACCCCACTGTAACTCAGGGAAAGCTGAAAAGCAGCTCCCCTCATAGCCAGCTTTCAGTCCAGCTGCCTCCTCCAAGCAGCAAATGGCACAAAGAAAGTTATTCTCGAGCATATGCGGGTGAACAACTGGTACAGGAGTTTAGAGACAGTGGCTTTTAAGTCACCACTTGACTCTCGTTCAGCGGCTTGGGTGGTTTTCTACAAGCAGCCAGGCACGCCACAGAAAGAACCTGAAACACCTGATAATAACTGGCTCTTTGCTGGCAGTCCCAGCGGAGACTGAGGGCTGGGACAGAGGGCGTCCCCCAGGCTGCGCTCAGCCCTGGGTCTCCATGGCCCTCTCCCAGCCCACTGCTGCCAGCCTGGCACTTTCCACCACATACCTGAAGCACTACAAAAAGCAGAGGAGAGAGCAGGTACAGAGAGAGCGGCGGTGCCAGAAAGTCACATTAAAGGGGTCAGCCATCGAAATCCTCCCTACTCCCGACTAGGGCGGCACTGTCGCCTCCCACATGGCCAGGCAAGGGGGGCCTCAAGGAGGCCCCAGGTATCCGACCTACAGCCGTGACTCCCTCAAGCACACACCCACACACAGGCCCCCAGCCCTGCTCTGGCTGCGGCTCCTCACGCCGCCACACCTCACTACAACCTTACAAGGGGACCAGGAGCATCTCCACAGGGCTCCCCCCCGGGCTTCCCCTGGGCTCCCCCAGCACTCCCGGCTCCGCCGCGTCCCGCAGCCCCCCACGCGCCGCCCCGTTCCCAGCAGAAAGAGCAGGGAACACACACACCCATCCGCTGGGAATGGAACAGTCCGAGCACCCCAGCACCCTGCGGGAACCGGCCCCCGCCACTTCCACCTCCCCGGCCCCGCGGGGGGTGCGCGCCCCCCGCGGGGGAGGATGGTAGCGCCCGTCCCTCAGCCGGGAGGAACCCGCCCGCTTCAATGGAGGGTCCGGCACGGCACCTCTACACACACATACACAGATACACGCGGCCCCCCCCGCAATGGACGGGTCCAGTCGGCCACCCGATGGCCGCACAATGGCCGCAGCAGAGTCCCGGCTTGTTCCTACCTTTGGTCGGCTTCCTCCTCTTCCCGGGGCCTCCCTCCGCCGCCTTCCTCAGCGGCGCGTCCCTGCTCCCTGCCCCGGGACCGGCGGCCTCCGACCAGGAAGTGCCCCGATGTGACACCGCCGCTATGGAAACCCTCCCCGCCCCCGTCCCTCCCACAGGGCTGACCCGGCGCGGCCGCCATCTTGGGCTCGGGACGAGGCGCCGGCCCGGGGCGGCGAGCTGCTGTGGGGAGAAAGGGGGCGAAACACAAAACAGGCCTGGTGCCCTCAGAAACTCCTTGGCTGTGCTGTAGGAGCCACCAAGGGCCTCAGTATGGGCACCCATTCTCCTGAGTCCAGTTCTAGGCTCCTTAGCATGTCACTAAAAACATCGGGATGAATCAAACTCCCAAACTCTTGATTTTATTTTATTGAGGAGTAGGCATTACTTTATTCCCAGGTGGAGTGCGTAGCAGGTAACTCCAGCCACATGCACTCCATTTCCAAAACTTCACTCACACATTTTTAAACTGCATATTTCTCTTCAGCCATTACTGTTCTATTAGTTATTGATTCCTTGCTTCTCGTGTTAATTAGTCCACATTTTTCAGCCTTTTTATCAGTTTTTCCCCAACAGAGTTTACAGTGCTTAGGCTGTAATGTTAGTCTCTTCTGGTTACTCCAGTATGTTCTTGGAGGGCCATAAATTTTGGATTCTTGGTGTCCAGCTTTCCTTCTTTCACTGAAGCTTATCAGGGTTAGTTTAGCAAAACTGAAAGTTTCAGTGATCTAAGAATAAGTCTGTCAAAATAAACTTCGCAACATGCTGGCTAAAGTGAAAAATTACACTGCTTAAGACTAATAGACTGCTTTTGATTAATTAAAACAATTACTTTAAAAAAAATAGGAAAGTGATATAATTTCCAACTTCCTTTGGAAGTGATTTCAATTATTTCTTTTAAGATTATTTCCACTTATATAATTGAATATTTGGCAAGACTTATTGCAACCAGCGGTGCAGCACTGGATGGTAATGAAGCCAAACTGGGATCCCTGACCTGGGATGTGGGTATTGGCCAGAGGATCAGGAAAAGACCAGGAACTCTCAGCCTCTGGAGGCAACTCTTGTCGAGTGTGAGGGAAAGGTACCTTTGCATGGAAGACTTTTCAGTGCACCAAGACAAGTGGAACACTTGGAAGGTACCTGGTGCCTGAGAGAATTGGCTGTGCTGGAGATAATCTTTTCAGATAAAGAGCGATTCCCTAATAATCCAGACAGTATCCAGTGTACACAAAACGTGTGGTCATGTGCTACGTCATTGGCATGGAAGGAGGAAGAAGAAGTGGGCATTCTGGTTTGGCAGACTCCAGACACATGAAAAAACTATCTCCACCCCATTATGAGCCTATATCTCATCCATGGAAAGACTGGCAGAGGATTTCTGGAATTTAAGAGAGGAAATTAAAGAGGGCCACTAGAAACTTTTAGAGGCACTTAAAGAAGAAATTTTCCATGCCCTACCAGTACAGACCAGAGTCTCTGCTATTAGGAGCAGGCATTCCCCTGCCTGAGAGAGAGGGGACACTCCACGAGGTAACCTGTGGTTTTACCTGCATGGAGAAGACATGAAGAGCTGGGACAGAAAGCCACCTGTGCCCTAGCAGCACGGAGTTTAGAGTTTAGAGGAAGAATGACTACCACAGGAAGCTCTTAGAGGATAAATGCCACTCCAGTTTCCCGTGGGCAGGCCCCTAGGCACACTAAAAGGTATGATGTTATGTCCAAACCTCTCCAGGCCAGGAGGGACAGGGATCACTCATGCAGCCAGCAGATCAGGTACAGCTCCCACTCCTCCATGTACAACACATAGTTGTTGTGTAAGATCAGGAACCTGGAAAACAAGCAGGATTTAGAAATTGAGATGGATAGAACACAGCTTCACATCATAGAATGGAAGTGGAGAACCTTTCCTGTTTCTCCTGGAGTAGGGGCCATCCCTGTCCTGGGTGAGGACAGATGATGACCTCAAAGTCTCTCCATGCTCCCCAAAGCAAGAGAGAAGCTGCCCAAATGTTTCCCATCAACACAGTTCCCAGCCAGGCCCTTTCCCTCTGCTCTGAATTCCATCCATGCCCTAGCCAAGGAAAGTAGAGGAAGAGAAAACATGTAATTGTTTCTTCTTTCTGAAATAAAAGTTATTTTTGGAGTCTTTGGGACAATGCAGCAGGAGAACATCATGACTTGAACATGAAGGACCTGGGCACAACTCCAGGGCTACACCTAAAGCCAAATGAGAGGAGGAAGGTCCCTGGTGTGTGTGGGGAACAGAAAGCTCCAAGGGGTACCAGGAGTTCTGAGGTGGCATCCCACAAGCTGGATAAGGCACCCACTTAGTGCCACGTCCCTCTGAGTAACAACTCCAGGCCCTAGAGCTGTACAAAAGGTGCAGAACGAGGGATCAACATTACAACCAGGACTAAATTTGCAATATGAGTAATAAATTCATCTCATTTTCAATTATTAAACACAAATCAGATAGAACTCAGAACAATTTACAGCAGATCCAGAGTGATTAAATCCTTTATCAATTTCTTCAGGAAAACTACAAGCCTTTTTTTGAATAGATCAGAGTGGCCCTGCCCCTTCTTTATTCCCAAAAAAGCTGCTCCAAAACTTCAATATTTTATAAGCTTAAATGCACTCAGCTGCCATACCACCTGCTGGGTTTGCTTTTGTTTATTTTCCCCAGAATGAAAGTGGTGGGTTTCAGGTGTTATTTCCAGCCCATCCCTTGCCTGCTCATGTCCTTGCCATTTCCAGGAGCTCTGCAGAACTGATGATTTAGGCAGAGCTTTGCCTGTGCACACACGGGAGCATCAGCCCACATGAAGATGCTGCCTTACATAGGAAGGGCTGTGTTAAAAGCAGGAGTGAGTCAGGTGGGACTTGGAATAGGAGGGTTTGCCCTTTGCTTCACTATTTCTGGCTGCCTAAAGAACTGTTTTCCTTTTGGTTGGGATTATTTGCTTTGCCCTCAGCCAGTCCCATTGTCCACAGGCTCTGCTGGTTTGTTGAGGTTCAGGTTTCGTCCATTCAGGCCTCTCTTCCTGTTTTTGGTGGCTCCTGCCATGGGAATAAGATTTGAATATGTGCTGTGCTTGATGCCTGATGAAAGGGGCTATTTCTGTCCCCTTTTTCTGTCAAGACAGATTTTCTTAATTCTCTTTCCTTTTTCCCCAAATTTTCTGTCTCCTCTAACATTTTCTTGCTTTTTCCCATTCACCTCCTTCTGTCTTACTCTGTTACTTCAATTCTCTAATTTCCTTCTCTTTCTCTCTTCTTTTATATGTTGATTTAGCTTTCAGTATTCTTTATCTATGAAAACTACACACAGAACAACATTTAATACACTTACACAGTACAAACCCCTTTTTAAAATAATAATAATACCAAGTAGTTTTTCAGTGCTCTGAGAAGCATCACAACACCAAAGATGTGTTACTTACCTGTACATCCTATTTTATAGAACTTCCCAGAGATCCTTTTCTACATTGAGTACATAGACAGTGCACAATTGGTTGTGCACAGCAAATGCAAAACCCAGAAAGCCTGGCTGAAGAAGACATGTGTGGCTGTATCTAAACTAAAGCACAGGATGGGCTTTAAAATATGAATCAGGATATTTGCCTGAACCTGAGTTTTAGACTCTTGTTAACAGGATTTTATCCTGCTCCCACAGCAGAAGGTGAAGGGATTTGGTGAAAGAGAGGGAAAAGCTATAATCAAATCATGCAGCTTTCAAATCAAGGAAAAGTAGAACATAAAACAGAGGAAGAAAAAGGAGAGATAAGACAGAAGATTAGGTCTATTTGGCAATGATGCACAGGAAAACAAAACATCAGCTTCATCTTTTGTGTGCCTTATTGTGATTTTCCAGGAGACTAACTGAAAGATGCATTTTTGTAAAGTACAGATCTGATGTAGAGTTACAGTAAGACAAGGAACCAGGAATCTCATGACAGTATTTATAGAGTCAGTGTTCAGAGCACATTCACTATTAAAGTTTATTATCACTCACTCATAACCACAAGAATGTCAAAAGCAACTCAAAGTTAACAAAAATAGAATCATTTCTTAGATACCAACAAATCTAAAAGCCTTGAAGGAATTTGCATGAAGTTACAAGTGAATGAAAACGGGAGCCTGTAATAAAATGTGTCGATACTCTGTGCTGTGATAGTGTATCCTGAAAAAGGTGTAATTACTTGTCTAATGTAGCACAAAAGTTAAATCTTTATGACCTTTTCCATTTGCTGCTGAAAGCAGCAGAAAGACAAATGTGAATGACTGATGGAGCAGAAATATATTCAGTTCGTTCAGGTAAAGCTTCTTGTGAAAGATCAAAATAATTTTTTTCCAGCTATGTGATATTTAGAGTCTTTTCCCAGCTTCGCTTCATGTAGAATTTATGTAGCACAACGTGAAGTGGGGGATGCAAGTTGGGCTTTGCATTTAAACACATTCTTCCTCCTCTGCCTTGAGCCATCTGTGTTCGGTCAGCCTCCTGTTCAGGGTAAAGCAGCGTGAAGGTTTCCTACGAAGCCTTAGCTGCAGGAATAGCTTGCCAGGGAAGTGGAAGTCCTGCCACACTTATCTTTTCCCTAACTAAGCCCATATGGCAATCGTAGAGTGAAACAAGCCAACGAGAGGGTGGGCATGCTCTCTCAAGCTGTTTCACACCCCTAAGGAACAGAGTTCATTTCCCAGGGAAGGGCCATGCTGCATTTCCCAGGGTCAGGCTGCTCAAACACAGGGACATGAGGTTACTCAGGTTTCTGGCCGGTGAAGAAGCTGTGTTCACAGATCTTGTTGAGGCTGATGTTTACTCCAGATACCCCATTTCATCCTGTAGGGAAGCCAAGGTCCCTGCACACAGCCACCATCGCTAATAAAGGCACCCCTCACCTTTGGCAAACAAAGCCAGCTTGAGGCTGTAAAGCAGGATGAAGCTTCCCAAACTTTCAGTAAATACCTCTGAAGCGTAAACATGCTGTATCCTTTTTATGCAAGGAAGAGCTTTCTGAAAGGTGAGACATCAAGTACCAAATAACAGGCTGTTTTCCTCCAAGTTTCCTTACAATCCAGTAATTTGTTATCACATCCAGAGATATTTCTCCTTTGGTAATCTCAATAATAAGCAGGATTCAATCTGACCACACTTCAGATCGATCAACGTCATGAAAGGTGGATTTTCTTAAATACTGGGTTGAGGGGAAAGTGAATTTGTGCAAGGACACACATACCTTGAGATATATGAACCAATCGGCTTAAAATGTTGTTTTGCCCTGACCTGACAAGACTTGCTGTCTGGCAATGCATAATCTCTTTTAATGTACTCCCGGGAAGGTGATGGCTGTTTGAAAACCCTTCTGAACTGCAGTTTATCTCGATGGCTGGCACCTGAATAGAAACCACACAGCTCTGTGGAAGCCTCGGGACAAGAAGGAATTAATAGGAATCCATGTTGATTCAGGAGACAAAAGGATAAGGAAAGACTCTGAACCAACTTGCTATAGGTTTTGTGCAGAAGTTTAAAAATTTGTGTGTCAAGGATTTTGAAGCAGACACTGCCCTTGGAGGCATCTGTTTCACTGAATAAAGCCATGAGGCTTTGTCCTGCACATCAGGATGTTTTCCTAAGAGCGTGCTGCTCTTGTTCATCTCCGTCAGTGATTTCAAGTTGTGCATTTAAGACTCAAGTAAGCTCCTTTGCAAACACTCTTGAGAATAGGATCAAAATGGGAAGAGATTACATGTAATCTAATTATGTTAGGTTCCATTTGAAATCCTTCAGTGTAAAAATTAAAAGAATACAACACAGCTTTGCAATATGCTGTAGTTCACATGGAATTGACATGAGCATGTAGAACTGAGGCAACATGGAAGAAAATATCATGTGTTGGGTATACAGCAACGTTTGCTTTAAATAATCTAAACCTCAGGACTAGAATGGTTTGGTGAACTAAAAATAAATTCTAAGAACTTTATGCCCTCTGTCATTAATGTGGCTCTGGCCTTTGCCTTTTATTTTCTGGCCACAGCTTATATGAGAAAGCTGGTGATCAAGAAATCTATATCAAACAATCACCAACAGCACGACAGTGCTCAGCAAGGTTGTGCCTGGAGCAGCACTGACCCGGAGGATTGGCACCTGCTCATGGGACAGAGTGAATTCCTGGGTGCTCTGTACCTTTACACCATAACTTTCACCTTCTGGTAAGGGCTGTAAGAACATTCACAGTCACTAGGGATTGAGTAATTCTTCATTTTCACAGTCTTTCAAAATTACAAGTGAATTAAATTAACAGCTGTAGTATAAGAAGCAGTACTTTCACTGAAATTGCACCACCTTGTGATCCATACTGAATCAGGCTTCAAATTATGTATTGAAAGTCTGATGCTCCAAATGTGCTTGGAGGGAGGACCTAGAAACCCTGAGGTCTCATTCCCCTCATGCCCTCATGCACTGAGTGCTGCAGGTGATCTAGGGGGAGGCTCAGGTGTGGTACCTCCCCTCTGTATCACCACTAGTGCTCCCAATCCATGTTGATCAAATTTAGAGCTGGAATATGTTTAGTTTGTCAGTTAGGTTTTGGGATGGAGGCTGTCCTTCCTAGACTAGAACTTGAGCACTACTCAATTTCATGAAGTGTTCTGTGAGATTCCTCAAAACTGGGATTGTAGAAAGTTCTTCAACATGTCTTGTCTAGTTCTATTTCCATTATTCCGAGTTATGTCAAAACTGGATTCAAAAAACAGGTTCCTTTCTCCTCTTGAATTCAATCGATGAGCTTAAGAAGTTTCTACAAAATCCCCCTGAGAAGGTCAGATTTCCCTTCAGATTTTCCTCTGATTTTAGAAAAATGGATCAAGCTGGAAAATTCAGATGTGAGTTTTGCCCTCCACCACAGTCCTCACATTCTAATTCCATCTAAGTCTACAGATCATTTGCCAGAGCTATTTCTAGCCCAGTTCCAGACATCTGGGCATATCTTGATCTCATGTTGTACTCTGGGTCTGATCACAGAACAGCAGCAGGGGAATCCTCATGTTATGGGCTCCACGACCAAAAGAAACAAATACAGTTAAAACAATGAAATAAGTTCTGTACCTCTTGCTGGCCAGATGGTATTGTGAATTGCTATAATTCATCAGCAAAGCAGAGGAAGGAAGTGTTTTAAAGCAAGATTATATTATTTTCCTTGAGTTCTTATTATGAAATCTTCCTGAGGTGCACTTTCAAAATTTGAAAACCCTTCCAGAGGGAATGAATGGAACAGGACAAACCAGAGACTTGCTGGGGAATAGTTAAATACAAGGGAAAAGAATAGTATGCCAGTGAAATAAAGGAAGAATTCATTACCAAGCTTTCAGTTTGGGAAGATGAGTGAAGAAAAATACAAGTGATTAAATTTTTTTTTTAAAAGTACATAAAAATATACGGTGTTTCTGTCCTCTTAATATTTCTAGATTGGAAATCACCCAGGTCTTCCCTCCCACTGAAGGGAAATAAGCCTGAAAGCTGAGAAAGCAGATAAGGCCAGTGGTGACATATTCACTATATAGAGAGGCTGCAATATTTAGCAAATCACTGCCAGCAAAGTGCCTTAAGATTCTTAAGAAAAAATGCTGAGAAAAATGCATTTTATTCTTACTGTCATTTAAGAAACAAAATACATTTGAAAACCATGAGAAAAAATGTGTGTCTTAAATGAAAACGACCCATGACCATTAAGTTCACGCCAGTCAAATAAAACACATCCTGTTTTTGTAACTTTTTTATACAAAGCAGATCCTGGACTGTATAGACTCTTTCCAGCCAAGGATTTGACCCATAGCTGAATTTTTATTAGAAGCAGGGGAGGAGGTAATGGAAAATAACACAGTGCTGCTGCTGCTTCAGTTAAGATAAAGGGTAAAATCTGAATTTGGGAAAATGCAGAAAATGGAGTAAGTTCATTGTACTGTCTCTCAACTAAAATGAGTTGGTACAAAGAGTTTAGAAATCCTCTGGCACGGCAAACATAGCTACAGTATCAGTTAATTAAATGACACAAAATGCGTCACCTAAAATACATCCTGGGATTTCCACACAGTCAGGAAAATCTGTCACACAGAGCTGCATCAGCCTTTTCTTGATAATTTTGTTCTGAAACAGCTGCATTGAGATAGAAAAGGATAATCATGTTGTGTCCTGCATCAGCCATCCCCAGGTCTTTTCCATGGGAAGATGGAACTGTTGGTCACACCTCCACACCCTTATCGTCCATAAAGAAATCTTTCTTCTTGTCTAGACTTTGTGGAAGAACTGGGAAAAGCCTGGTATGTGCAGAGACTCCAGGCAAGCTGTTGATGAACGGGGCCACACTTGTAATCTAACCACTGCTTTTGTGAGACTGCTTATCCAGAGTTCTGAACTCTGTTCTACAGCCTAGTTCCTGCAAGAAGTCAGCTGAGAGGATCCCTTCCTCTGGTAGCTCCTTTGGGTGGGATGGATCTCACTTAACCTTAGGTTAAGGTCCTTATGTCCACAGTGTATGTCCCTGTGTGTAAACCAGGTGTCAGGGCTCCCATTCTGGGGGCTGGAGGGCACTGAAAATGGCTTGAGGGCATGAGGCAGCTCATTGTACAACACTCACAGGGGACTGGATTGATGCCACCCTGAGCCCCACTGTCAGACTTCCACTGATTACACTGGGAAATTGCTCCATAAGTACTTGCTTAGATCTGATCACCAGTGATGAGTCTGGAGCCCTCTCAAGCTAATGAGCCCCGGTGCCTCCTGGCTTCTGCAGCCACCTCACAGGTCAGCACCTACGTGTTGACACCTAAATTTAGGTGTCTTAATCTGTGTGCTGAGTCTAACCTTTACTGTAGTTAAATGAATCTGTTTCCATACAACTCGGTAGAAACACAGGTGTTAAATCCAAATTTGAATGACTTCGATGAAGTAAATGGACAGAAGTATTTGGAAAATATAATCTGAAGTGCTGAGAACTGAGTATAAATCAGTAAAAGAACCAAACAGGAATCTGCTCTGTCTGTGTGGTATCTCGTCTTTAAATATACACTTACCTCCTACTCAGCTGTTCAGGTGCTAAAACAGGATCTGCATTTGTAGAAAAAGATCAGGCTCATTAGTCCTTTTCATGATTCTAAGGTTGTTATCTATTTTTTAATAGAAAAAACACCCTTTGTCATTGTTCATCCATGCTGAAAATAAAGAGTTTAAATTAAAGATTTTAAAAGAATCTTAAAACTGAAATATTCTTGGTATTTCTGTTGCAAATAAAAATCAAGGATTTACAGGTTTTAGTGTTTTCAGCTGGTAGCATTGCATGTCCACAAGTTAAAAACTTGGCATTTATACAAAGCACAAAACATCTGACAGTCTATTTTTGCCAGAGATGGTTCATGTAACTGAATGTTTTCAATACTTATTAAAGCACTCTCATGCAAAGACAATGAATGTCAGACAAATACCTTGCAATCAGGCAGCACTCCAAATCTGCTCCTGTGTTCACATTGGATATTGCTGATAATTATCCTCTTCCCAATCATATTATCATAGAAAACATAACTGGAATGGACACTGAGATGGGATCATCCACTGCATTCTCCTACCCTCAGCTGGATTAACTACACCTAAACTAAATACACTTTTTAAAAATGCATTAAAATAATACTTCACTCTTTATGGTTTTTTATTGCAGGATTGGACATTGCTTTATTTCCTTTTGGGGGATGGGAATTGGATCAAAGAAATAGGTAAAAAAAACCTCCACATCTTTTGGTATATTTGTAATCTTGGACAGAAAGCAGCTACAAATTACCTGCACATACAAAGAAAGGAGACTGGCTTTTTTGTTCCAGCTGTCGTGTTTGGACATAACTGGAAAGGGAACAGTAGAATTTGAGGATATGGAGAATTACTCTTCATCTAAAGCCTTCCTCTTCCTACAAAGAGTAATAAAGACTTCTAATGATAATGGCAGGCATCCAAAAGCCAGAAACTATTTCTGATATTTCATTCAGGTCTAATAACAGGAACAGACCCAAATTACCCTCTTGGATGCACGTTAGTCTTTTTTTACAAATGAGTGGAAGCTGTAGGTGTGCAGCTGAGCAGGATGTAGTTCAGATCCTGCAACATTCCTCATAACTGAACCCCATCCCATGGTGAATCAGTGTGAAGCTATAAAAAGAAAATGGGGATTCCTTGAGACAAATTCTAACCCCTGCTTGAGCAGATGGAAGAAACTGACAGAGAGTTCAGTGTGTTACAGGAGAACTCCCTCAGCACAGGTCAGATCCTGAGGCGGCCTAGAGCTGATATAGTGAAGAAACAAGGGAGCATCAAAACATCTCATCAGTGAGGCTGTGAGCAGCCAGATCTCTTTTCAAACCAGCATTAGAGTTGTTCCAGTTTAGTATGTGGATGCCCACCTTTAATTCCTAAACTTGAGATCTGGGGCAATATGTTCAACATAATATTGCAAATGTCCCTCTGTGTACTCTGTGTGTTTCATTCCTTAAATCAGCTTAAAAAGGAAGTTCAGGAAAAAAAAAAGAAATTAACTATAGATGCTCTGGCACACACCTATACTGAGA
The DNA here is from genome assembly GCA_037013685.1 of Acridotheres tristis. NCBI lineage: Eukaryota > Metazoa > Chordata > Aves > Passeriformes > Sturnidae > Acridotheres > Acridotheres tristis. The sequence continues at coordinate 5,730,792 of CM072885.1, forward strand.
ACAATCCCCATTTCTGAGGGATCCAGCTCTCAGATTGGGAAGAAGCAAGCCATGAGATCAGCTGTCAAGGCAGGAGTGACAGCCACCCCCAGAGCCACTCTGCACTGCTGGCTCAACATCCACCCACAATCACTAGTTGTTTGTTCCAGCCCCTTTGCTCAAGATTTCTTATATCAGCTTCATTTCCACTCCTGGGACTGTTACTCCAACAATCTTCTTTTCAGTGTCTCTTCTCCTTTGTCTCCTCTTTCTGTTTGTATTCTCAAACTGATTCTTACATCACCAAGTTACTACGTGCTTGCTCTCAAATTACAACCTTCACTTTACAAACACATTCAGCTGCTTTTCTCCAGCTCTGAGCATTTTTGGAGCAGGGAGTACAGTGTCTTCTGGGGAGAGCTTTGTACTTTCTCAGCCTTAGGCACTGGTGTAATAAACAGGACTTACCTTCCTAATGTCCTTGTAATTTTACTTCTATGGATTGGTCCAGATCTAGACAACTGATTAGTGCCTAATGTGCACTGAAGAAAAGTAGTTGGTCTTCCAGTATCAAAAAGCTGTGCAATTGTGTACCTCTGTAATTTTTGGAGCACTAGGGATTCAAGGTGCTGTCTAAATTCCTTTTTGTGCTATTGTGGCTCTGAGACTGCACAGATGATATCACAGAATCACAGAATGAGTTGGTTGGAAAGGACCTTAAAGATCATCTAGTTCCACTCCAGTCTGGATGGCACTGCATATCCCAAAGCTGAAAGTAGGTCTTATATGAACTGTCAGGAGTTGCCACTAGCGTCAATCCTTAAAAATTGCCGTGCCAGGTCCAACAAAGTAGCAGATGGAAACCTGATGACAGTGAAATCTGTAAAAATCCAGCCACGAGCTTCAAACTGAACTGGGATTCAGCAGCCTTGCAAAGTCAGAAACTCTTCCATCCTCAGAAATTCAAATGAAACCTTGTGCCACTGTCAACAACCAAATCTGTATCTTCATGAAAAACGTGAAGAACTTGAAAAACTCCACAGCTGCCATTAATTCATATAATCCTATTTCATTTGTCTTGGATGTCCAAATATGTGGTGTTCATCTTCCTGAGGGTTTCCTGCTGGTAATAATAGTGTCACCAGAGGCACCTGGCTTCCTAGAGCTGAACATACCAAGCACATAAGGTACTCCTGAAAGAAGAAATAATTAAAAAAAAAAAAAACAAACATAGAATCATAGAATATCCTGAGTTCAAAGGGACCCACAAGGATCACTGAAGTCTAAATTTAAATAAATTTACTACTTAGAAATGGTATTCTTTTGCCTCCTCCAGAACTACGCATGTAAACACTGATGGAGGAGAAAAGCAGGTGGCCATGTTTAAAACTAAGTGATAAATTAAACTACATTATTTCAAAGAGACCTAGCCAAACCCTCATGTTTTGCATACTGTACAGATCTAATTGAACAAATCATGTACCCAGATTTAAGTAAATTAATGTCAGTGGGATTAAGCAGGATGTAAATCAAGGAAGCATTTTATTTCCTTGCCTCTGATGAGAAGAGAGGGAGAAATCAGCATGTATGTCTCTCCTGCTGTCTTGTGAAGCCCAAGTCCAAATTTCTCATACAAGTGGAATGAAAAAGTGAAAATAAAAACAAAGATAAACTAGTCAGTCAGCTGTTTAAAATAAATGAAACTATAAAAAATCACTAATGGGATTAGCTCATTAAAATGTTCATTGATAATTGATAAGTCCATTGCCATATTAAGAATCTTTCCAGTACTAATTGGTTCAGCTCTCAATAAAACAGATGGATAATGATGAAAATCTCTAGTTCACTGTAGTGTTGCTGTTGGGCAGGAGGCTGTTCATGAAAACAACAGCGTCATTTTAAATGTAGGAGTTTAACAAGATTGTGAGGGTTATTTTAGCCTGGTTTCCTGTGGAAATAGGATCAGACTGTCTGTCTCCTGCTACATTTAACAGCAGGCTGGGGTTCTCACTGATCTTAAGTATCTACCTCTCCTAAGAACACCGAAGGGTAGACAGAGACTGGAGACCAAAATTGCCACCTCAGATTAGAGAAATGCCACAGACTTCACTGGGCACTGCTGTGTTTGACCTGCCAGAAGCCTGCACTCTTCCCACCACAGCACATCTGCTCAGGGAATGGTTGGGAAAACTGAAGGAATGGTTGGGAAAGCAGGAGGGCAAGTGACACGGAGTGCTCGGGATTCTATCCAATCAACTCAGGTTCTTTCTTCAACTGCAGGACTAGTAAACACTGTTTGCAGCTAATTTTAATTCTGTCATGCACTGTCACAGTAACCTGAAGTTCCCCACGTATGAAAATCCTCTCTCCAGTGTGTCTGTGTGGCACAAACACAAACTCCCCATGTCTCGGCTCCCTTCCACAGCCCACAGCTTCTGGCTCAGAGAGCAGGGCTGGTCTGAGCACTGTGTATCAACTGGCACACCCATGGACTGCTCAGGAGGTCATACCAGAGAGAGCATCACAGCCTGTGCTGCAGCCTCTTCCTCAGGACAAGCATTCATTTCTGTCTGTATGTTCAGCAATAATTTTTCTGCAACTTTTAACATCTTTTCCAATCTCCTTGACAGATCCAGGGGACTGGTAGACATAATTTCCTGAAGCTTTTTCCTTTTCCTTCTAAACTAAAATAATTCTTGATTATAAAAATGCTGCTTTTAATTTGTGAGTTAGTATTTCCTAAACACAGAATAATTTTCTTTGCTCATTATGTATTACTGCTTCCTCTGCTTGGAAACAGGAACCACGAGCACTTTGACACAGAGAGTTACAGGATGTTTCTCCACAATATCAGACAGCTGTGTTGGATCAGGCCATCGCCCCTTCCTTTGTGCCAACACACTGTGAATTTAACATGTGTGGCCTTAATAAGATGGAAGTGTGTGGTGAGAGTATCGGGGACAGATGGATGGTCTGAGCCCAACCTGCAGCCTGGCATTTCCTTCCATAAGGAAAATGCACCAAGCAGTTGGCAGCTTCCCTGGTGGCTCCTTGTCCTGCCTCCTGCCTGCCATGTCTGACACAGCACCACCCTGATAAGATGTAAGATAAGGTAAAGTCACCACCAACCCAGTAATGAGCAGCGTTCTGTGTCAAGCCCCTTGCAAGAAACGTTGCAAGGACACATAAAAACCTCCCCCTTCTCCTCCTGCCCCCATGTGGTGTGGACATGCCTTCAGCTCCTGACTGAACTAATTTTTTCTGGGACTTCATAAACTTTTCTACCCAAGGTGGATGTTGTCTGTGTTATTCCTGTGTAGCTTCTGATGTTGGTGGTGCCAAGGAACCATTAGTTATTAGGATTCTGTCATTCTCATGGTCATTTGTAAGTCTGGCATTCTTATTGGATAAAAATCCAACTTAATTGGAAAATGAATATTTTCTCTGGTTCTTATATGATGTTTGTAATGAGATGGAAAGGATTGAAAGAAAATGAAACGAGTTGAAAATTGGCCAAGGGGCAGGAAACATGTGAACTTGAAGAGTCCAGAAAATTCAATATATTTTGCTACAGTAAAGTAGTTACTAGCAGAGGCAGGAAGAAGCTGGGTAGAAGGTGCAATTCTGTGGTGAGAACTGTCATTTGCAGAAGGGGCCTGGAGCAAAACCAGGCCACAATAGAGGGTGTTCCCAAGTATGGACAACTTTATGCAAACTTTTGCTCTTGGCCCCAAACAATAGCTACAATTTAACTCTTCATTCACAGCAATGGTTTTGTCTGTAACCACAGCAGAGAGGCACTGATATCTGGAAGTGAATCCTAAGACACAGTTAGAGAATCAGCAGGCTGAGAGGATTCTGGTATTCCCTTCTTCCACTGAGGTCCCTGGGCTTAGGTCAGTATTTGTACCTTTCATGTGGGTGAGGAGAAAGTTCACATGCCCTGCAAGAGGTGTCAGACCAGTCTGCCTTGGTTCCCTGCTGATTTGGGCTAGGACAGAGCTGGTTTTGTTCACAGAACCCTGTATGGGGATGGTTAGGATTTGTGTTGGAATCAGTGCTGATAGATCAGGGATGTTTTTGCAATTGTTGGGCAAGGCTTACACATGGTCAAGGCTTTTTGTGCTCCTCACCCCACCAGTGAGGAGGCCAAAGCTGCACAAGGAGTTGGGAGGCGACACAGCCAGGACAGCTCACCCCAACTGACCCCAGAGATACCCCAGACCATATGGGGTCATGACTGGCATGTAAAACTGGGGGAAGGAAGGGGGGCACATTTTGAGCGATGGTGTTTGTCTTCCCAAGTCACTGCTACATTTGGCAGAGCCCCGCTGGCCTGGGGATGGCTGCCCATGGGAAGTGAGGAATGAATTCCTTGTTTGACTTTACCTGTGTGCACCATTTTTGATTTGCCAATTGAACTGCCTTTATGTTATCCCATGACTTTCCTCAATTTCACTCTTCTGACTCTCTCCCTGCTCCTGTTGGGGGAAGTGAGCTGCGTGGGGCTGTGTTGCCAGCTGGGGATAAACCCCAACACTGGTGCAAGGAATGGAGAGCAGGAGGAGCCTGGACTGGGAGCAGGCAGCAAATTTAGACACTGTTCACCCTGAGGGGGAAAGAATGTCTCTACTGATTGTGTAGGGAACCTTGCAGGATTAAGTATATAAATTGGGAACCTAGGGATAGATCCTCTGAGGGAAGGAATGAATGTCACCTTTTACCCAAGCCTGTTATAGGCTCACATATTTTATAATTCTGATCATTGTTCACATCTTAAGAATCTCACATACAAAAAAAAAAAAAAAATCTAATGTTAACGCCAGGGAATATAAACCACTTTAACAGTGAGGACAATATAGGATAAAAGATAAGTGTGGGGAGGATAAGAGAAAGACAGCAAATGAAGAGGAGCAGGAATGTGTGTAGTGACAAAAGGCTCGATCACCTGGTTCACAAGCAGAAGGGAAAATAATCAGTACCGATTACATGGAGCAGTGCTGCCACACAGTGGAAAACAGGAAACACGGGCAACACAGGAAAGATCTGAGCAGTAACTGCAAAACATTGCAGCAGAAGTGACTCTGGGAGCTTTATCTTTAACGTCAAGAGCAAACAGGACACTGGATTGTTTGCTGAAGGAATGCTAAACGTGAAAGCAGGAGGCAGCAGTACTTCCAGGGAAGGACCTGATCTGGGCCTGACTGGCAGGTGATTAGCCTGGTTTACAGGCTGCTGCAAATTCTCAGTGACAGTCATGGAGTTAAAACTGGATTCAAGTCCTTTCTTTTAGAAGAATAATCAGTATATTTAAAAAAAATAACTTTCTCTTAAAGTACATGCTAAAATTTTTGATAGTCTCCTATACATTAATCCTGTAATTGATTTTTAATTACTATTTCATAATTAGTAATTAGAGCCTCTATAAAGAGAAGGCTGATATATAAATTACCTTTCTCAGACTTTTCAAAGAAAAAAAACCCAGAGCTGGGATTTAATAGAGGTTTGGTAGCAGAGTCATGGGAATTTGAGGTGTGGACAGAGTAAAGGGGTTTCATGCCCTTAGAAAACCCTAGCACAATTAAGTATTTTCCTGAAGTTTCTCTGCTATTTCTATCCTAACAGCAATATAGAAAACATAAATTGTCTAAAGACACAATAAAAATGTTACACAGACAGCACCCACCCAGTGGTGCTGGGACTCAGCTCAGAATTCTTGCTAAATGGAAACAAAAATGCAAAATCTTTTTTCATCTTTTCTTTAGTCAGTCCTGGAGGGTTCCACTTCAGAGAAACCACGATGTACTAGTCTATCTCTCTGCTAGCAGAATTTACAAAGCAGGGAAATAAATAATTTTCCTTGGCCTGGGTGCAAGAACAGGACCCTGCTCTCCCTGTTATCCTGGAACTACTACACACCTGAGCAGAATTAAGCAGTTTTTGAGTTCTTAAGGTGCCAAACCCCTCTGGCTCCCAGTGGGATTTGAATGCCTTCAGCGGTGTTGAAAATTAGGTCACAATATCCTCTGGGAATGCCGACGTTTGACAGGAGATAATTTGCATGAAACTCTCCTAAGGATATGTCTGCCTCGTGTTCCATAAAATACTCCCAAGTTTCCATCATAGCATTCCAATTAATAGAAATGTCTTTATGGATAAATTTACTAATTTACATACATGTGTGTGGATGTATTTTACATTTCAGCTGCATCCCAACGAGGTCTGCCTTTGCACTGGGTGGACCTGTTATTTATAGCAGCAGGTGCTCCTGCAAGATTCATATCCCATCTGGGCTCGCTGAAAGCCAAGGAAATAAAGACCCAAATAAATACCTGTGCTTCATAAAGGAAGGGATCCTGTATCTTTATTGTTCTTGTATGATATCTAACAACATCACAATGGAGAGCATAGAGGGCTCGGCAGCAGCTAAGCACACTCAAATCTCTAAACATCTTTTCCTGCACAGTGTGATACCCTGATAATTTCTGGAATGATCTAAAGATGAAGTCACATCATGTCCTTTGTCATTTCCCTTTTTATTTTTTATGAAGATCAGTACAGCTAAAGGTTGGAAAAGCCCTGTCTGATACTTGCAATCCTGGCTTCTGCCTGTCTCCAGCTGAAACTGAGCTCAGCCATAACCACAATGCTGCTGGCAAATGCTATGAAAAGGAAAACTGCCTGAAATTGGAGTTTTTTCAGTACATTCTCAGAGAAGGCAGCAGCAGGTCTGCTAAATGCATTGGGGAAGCTGCAGCCAAAAAACAATCTGTAAGGGGGTGGGTGTGAAAGGAAACATGAGGTTGTCAATCAAAGTTTAAAAGAACTGAATTTCCAGAGAGCTGGAAACACAATATAAAAAGTAAGCTTTTTGGAGAAGACCACAAAAATACTCTTTCCTCGGAGATAGACAGAAAAGAGACAAACAAATGGAGAAAGAGAAGGAACTGGAAGAAAAATATCAGATGATTTTCACAAGTTTGAAAGAGGTCAGTGGTCAGAGTTTCAGAGGATTGGGAACTCCTCCCAGAGCAAGCACACATGTTGTGTTTTCGGTGTGCTGGGACTTTGAAACTGCTGAGATCTATATAAGATGATCTCATTTGCTTTTAAATGGGAATTTGTTTTTCTACAAATTCCTACTGCATATTAAAAGTAAACTTTGGAAGAACTTTTCAGTAAATGACCATGAGGTACAAACAACCTTGAGAAAATGAAAATGATCACGTGGGGAAAGCCCAGAGCAGAATTAGCTCTCAGGTCCGACAGTGACCTTCAACACTGAAAAATGTGCATAAATGTACATAAACCCACGGTGCCTCTTACTGTAGAGCCACAAAGCCCAGGGATCTGAGGGGCCGTTTTGTTAGGCAACATGAAATCAGTAAGCAGAAAGTGCATCCCCACACTAAGCTGTTAATATCTGTGTAAGTAAATATATCACTAAACAAAAAATTGTTCTTTTATAAGGCTGATGCTCACAACTGAGAAGCCTCAATTGCCACCACAGTCAAAAAAGCTGCAGGGGTTCAAGAGACACTGATGAAAACTGGAGACACATCTGGGAACCTAAAAGTACTTTGCAACAACTCACAAGAACAGCGAGATCAGAAAGCAGGAGCACAGATTTACATTTACAAGGAGCATATGCCGGACATAAATCCATTCCATTTTAGGGTACCTGTATCATGTGGAAAAAGGCTGCTTGGTCTTTTGGCCTGTCAGCATCTCCTGGCAGATGATATTGTTTCTCAGCTGCCACAGCCACATGGCTGCCCCTCTTTCAGCTTGACTTCTGGAACACAGGTGACTAGACGAATAAGCAATATTCAAGATAAGCTGTAAATGTACCTGTAAGTCCCTAAAATATTCTGAATTTTAAAATTACATTTGAAGTTTGAAATCACCAAACCACCTCTTAAAATTGCATTTGCCTTTTTTTTCTTCTTGAATGCATCATATGGACTACAGACTGACTCTGTAGAACCAATTAGAACACACAAGGCCTTTCCCATGACAATTTCTAGGTGATGAGTTCCCAGTGAATAAATTATGGTCTTCTTAGCTCCCAAGTAGCCCTGCAGAACTGGATTTCATCTCATACCAATTACTCTAGGGCTCAAAGCAATGTCATTTTCTTTGCATGACACTGCTGTCCTCTCTGTCATGACAGATCCCACCCCAGTGCCACTGACAAGTTCGCTCAGCACAGTCCTAATCTCCATCCCATGGTCACAGATGCAAGTGCTCAGTGGAATCTGAAGAAGTTATCACATTTCTAAGTGCTCTCCAACACCCTGGCTACTCATTAATGACACCACTGCTTGCCCAGGCCTTCCAGTGAGGAGTCAGGGCTGAGAACAGGACCGAGGGAGGCTTTGTAAGGATGGTCTGTATCAGGAATAATGTCCAGCAGCACCAGGGGAGTGGGCACTGGTGAGCCACACCTCGAGTGCTGTGTCCAGTTCTGGCCCGTCAGCTCAGGAAGGGCATTGAGGTGCTGGACTGTGTCCAGAGAAGGGCAATGGAGCTGGGGAAGGGGCTGGAGCACAAGTATAAAGAGGAGCAGCTGACGGACTCAGCCTGGAGAAAATGAGGTTAAAGAGGGACCTTTTCACTCTTTACAACTCCCCGACAGGAGATTGTAGCCGGGTGGGTGTCGGGCTCCTGTCCCAGGCAACCAGCGACAGGATGAGAGGACATGGCCTCAAGCTGTGACAGGAGGGGCTTGCGTTGTACATTGGGAACAATTTCTTCATACAAAGAGTGCCTGGACATTGGGGCTGCCCGGGGAGTCACTGTCCCCGGAGCTGTTCAAGGAAAGTGTGGAGGTGGCACTCAGTGCCGTGGTCTGGCTGACAAGATGGTGTTTGGTCACAGGTTGGACTCGATTGTCTCAGCGGTCTTTTCCAACCTATCGATTCTGTGATCCTGTGCCCCGGCAGCACCACCAGGCCGGGTCAGGCTTGGGCCGCGCTGCCAACCCCGGTCCGCGCTCCGCCCGCCCGGCCCGGCCCGGCCCGGCCCGGCCCGGCCCGGCCCGCTCCGCCCCGCCCTGCCCGACCCCGCAGCGATGGCGGCCCGGCTGTGCCGGCTGCGGAGGCCCCTCAGGGCCGCCTTCAGCAGCGCCGCGGCCCCGGGAGCCGGACAGGCCCCGCCGGCGGAGCCGCTGACGGAGCGGCGGCAGGCGGGGGGCGTGCGGTGAGCGGGGGCGCCGGCGGCTCCGGGACGCGGCCGCGTTCGGAGCTCGGTGAGCGTAACCCCGCTGTGTTTCACGGGTTTTGCAGCACCATCGTCCTGAACAACCCGCGGCGGCGGAACGCGCTGTCGCTGCCCATGCTGCAGAGCCTGCGGCGGGACCTGCTGCACGACGTCAAGAGCCGGGAGCTCCGCGTCATCGTCATCGCGGGTACCGCGGCACCGGCCGGGCGGGCTGGGGGCTGACACCGGGGAACGCTGAGCCGAAACCCAAACCGCGCCGGGAACTGCAGGAAACGGGGCGGGGAGGGACCCTGGGTGTTTCCCTAAGGCTCCCGTGGTCTCCCGCGGCTGTCTGCGCCCCGCAGGCCTCCCTGTCACGCTCTTCCTGTACATTCACCCCGGCTTCCCCTCTCCTGTACTTCATTACTAACTCGGCATTAACGACTGACTGGGGTTTTGTTACGCTTTTGGTTTTAGCCAACATGTCTAAGCATGAACACGTTTCAGAATGTCAGCGTTTCAGTCGGGATATGAGGATGTTTACACTCGGCAGTTAGGGTTAATAGGTTTTAAGATTGTATGTAAATACTTTAAACAGAACAAAAGCCAAGCCAAAAAAAAAGTTCTAAGAGTTACCTAAGTAAAGCGTTAACATCCCCACATAGGTGTTCTGTGCCGCAAGGGGCAAAGCTAGGATGGCGCTTGTTGCCCTGTTGACAAGTATAGACTAGTAAAAAATAAGGTTTCTGCAAATCGAGTACTGTTTCCCTACTCTGAGCCAGGATCAGCCTCATCGTTACCAATGGTTTGTCAGGAGTATTTTAAAAACACTCCAGTGAAGGAGAGACTGCAATATCAATACCACAGACACCCATGACCCACGGAAGTAAAACAGCTTCTCTCAGAGCTGTTACAGTTTCCTTCCATTTACATATTAAGCTGTAAAATGCCTAAAGATGATGAAACTTGAGCCGTACTTAAGCCAACGTTTTTTCCTCTGCTATTTTAAGATAATCTTCCTCTGCTCCCCTTCCAAACATCTCAGATAAATGGATTTATTAATATAGGATCATGCTGTTTCCTATACACAGGGGAAAATTCTGTATCTTAGGGCACGCACATGAGTGGAAGAGAACTGATTTCACAGGAGTGAGTTTAAATATACATATTCCTCATTTCAAACAGCAGTTAAAAATTCTGTGAAACACTGAAGGCTCTTCTTTGGGAGTACTGTGCTCTGGGAGTTCACCAGCACAACTGTGTTTGTTTTTTTAGAAATTGCATGTTCCTGTTTAATTCCCCTGCTGAATAAAATGCAAAAGAAGACATTTCAAGAAAACAAGATTCCTCAGAGAACGCTTTGGGCATTTAATACAGACTTTGCAGCAGATTCTGCAATGAGGTTCAAATGCAGATGTAATCAATCTCTAGATATATATTGCCAGTGCCATGAGTTGGCTGACAATTGTGTGGTTATTTCTGGATAGATTGTGTCTCAATAATCTGATTCAAAAGAAACTAATCCATAGGTAAGGTTTGGTCTGCACAGGTGTAGCTGGAAATGTCACATATATACAAATATCTGAGAAGTTCTGAAGGATTGGAAAGCATCACATTGGTTCATTCTAATGGCAGGTAGTTGCATGACAAAGGAAAACCATTGTAAAGATTGTGTACCTGTAAAGAGTGTTTTGATCTTAGCAAATCCATAGTTCCTCAGAAGCCTTCTCTTTTGCTGCCCAAACCCTGAACATGCTTTTAGGGGTTCTCTAGATGACAGTTCAGTAGTGGAGAAGACATTGCAACCCTTCTGTAGCAGAGTAACCTTTTTTTCTCTCTTACAATGTGATCCTCAACACCGCGACAGAAAAAATACTGATGCTTATTTAGCAAAAGTTAATAATTAATTCTGGATACAATAAATAGGGACAAAATATATTTATCAGTCTGACAGCAGAACACTCCAGCCTTGCTCCAACTGATAAGTTTGTGTTGTACCAAGGAGCAGTTTTGAATATCCTTACACAAGACTGGGCTCAGAGGTGTGAAGTGCATTCTAACTGAATTAAGTGCAATATAAGTAAAATGAGACCTTGAAAAGTGATAATGAGTGTTACTGTGATTAAATGTTGCAGTACAGCAATTTAAGGTTACCACAAAACCTAGAAAGCAATGTTTTGGAATTCTGTTCAAAACTCCCTCCGCAAACTCCTTTTTGAACACTGACATGTCATTGACATCCCTTTACCTGGGACATTGATATGCTGCAACCCCTGATTTCTCTATTAATTCAGACTGACTTTTCCTGAAATTCTTTGCAGCTGAAGGACCTGTATTTTGTTCTGGCCATGATTTAAAGGAACTGTCAAGTGAAGATGATGTGAAGCATCATTCCCAAGTATTTGAATTATGTGCAGAGGTAAGCAGAGTGCCTCTGCCTTTGCCTGGTGTTAAGAGCAAGTGTTGGTTTAAGGAGGGACAGCATTGGTCACCTACTTGCTAAAGTGCAGATTATTCCTTCAGATTCCTTAGTTTTTGCTGCTCTGCTATTTTAATGCCTGATTCTGGTGAAATTATGTTTTCCCTGGATTTCTCTACATGTAAATAGAAGGGCTAGAATGCCAATGTGCATGTCTCCAATAATGGGCACAGTCAGGGTGTGTTCCTTAGTTTAGCCAGTGTTCCTTGCAGCTGAGTATTTGGGCAACACTTTCAAATCACTTGTGATCAGATGTTCTTACCCAGAATTTATTTAGTTAAAAGTTCAGGATCAGCTTAAACATCAAGTAGACAATGTGAAAGTAAGATCTGACTCACTGGTTGTCCAAGTTCTTGTTAAAGACACAGGTCAGGGAGGTGGGGAAGTTAAAGTGAATCCTGGAACCTTTGGAGAGAATGGCAAAATCCCCTTTGATAGTGGTGTAGCTAGAATTTCACCCCTAATCCTCCTCAGAGTGACAACAGTGAGTGCTTTGAAACCTTTTGTTCTAGTTCCTCCAGTACTAATGATCTCTAATGCATTGCTGAGCCCATACTTAGGGAAAGCTGTAAAAGCCATGTATGAAAGCTACATGCCCTTCATCATCCTTTCATTAGAAAGGAGCCAAGATCCAACGGTTTGGGGTTTATTTGGTAAATAGAGAGGAAGGTACTTCTGATGGCTTCTGAAACAGGATCATGTCCTCCTGAATTTCCATACTGACCACTGTCTTTTGTGCGTGCAGGTTATGACTTTAATCCAGAAACTTCCAGTGCCAGTGATTGCCAAAGTAAACGGCTTGGCTACAGCAGCTGGCTGCCAGCTCGTGGCAAGCTGTGACATCGCAGTGGCAAGTGAGAAATCTCAGTTTGCTACTCCTGGAGTAAACATTGGGCTGTTCTGCTCCACACCAGCTGTGGCCTTGGGCAGATCTCTTCCAAGAAAGGTAAGCTTCCTTTCCAGATATTCTTCATAATTTTGCAAAAAGTTGGTTCCCTTGTTAGGAGTTTTAGTTCCGTTGCCCGAACTTTATTTTCCTGCAGTGCAACATTCAAAATACTTTATTTCCAAAGGCATTTCCATAACTCTTTGGACTGGGAAAAATAATAAAGGGTGAACTCTTGTTTAGGAAAGGCAGCTTCCTACTGATGTGACTCCAACCAGCACGAGCTCGTCCCAGCAGCCTACAAGCTCAGCAATCCCTTTCCTTTCCAACAGACAGCTCAAGGCTTTAGCCAATGATGTTCTCCCCTGAGGAGGAAACCCCTGCAAGTTCAGGATAACAATCCCACCGAGGCATCAATTCTTGCCAGGCAATGACATTTCACTGCCAGCAGGATCTGCCTGGCTGTAGATCAAGATGCTTTAAATAGCATCTAAAACCCTTCTATGCTGTCTTTCTGTTTTATTTCCTACTGATTGTGACTGCACATCTCTCACTGCATAAAAAATAGTACAATCTGTAAAGCCAATTGGATTCATGCAGGCAGACGGTCCAAGCCCAGCAGGGCTCTGCTGGGATGCAGTGACTGAACTGCACACATCCCATTGCTGGATAAGAGCTTCAGCTTGAAATTACCCATCTGCAGGGACATCCTGTTCAAATAGTGTCTGTGGGGGATTTTTCCAGGTCTGCTCTTGTGTGCAGTTGTAGCTGTTTCTGAATTAGTATTTCTGGGCTGTAGGATTACCTTTTTAAAATGTATGGGAAATACTTTTCTATGTGCCACTTTTCAAGGCAATAAGAACATTCTCTGCCAGGATTGCTGATTTTTACCTTTTAACAAAAGAAGTTACCATTGTTTGTAGCTACCAGAACAAAGATGCTAATGAGGATAATCAGCTCTTATGATTCGGGCATTGGTCAATTGCACCAGGAGTCTTGGAGAACCATCTTTATTGATACACTGAGTATTTGGGGGATTTTTTAGTCTGAAACCTCAAGCACCAGATGCTGGAAGCAGCAGGAGACTGAAATAATGTGGCTATAGAAAGTCCATATTTAAAACCACTTATACTAAACTTAAAACTAGGACAGGTGTTTTCAAAAACTGCACATATGCCCAGCTTAAAATACCAGGTTCAGTCATTTGACTTTGTAGATGATTTACCTCTCTTTTAATTCCTAAGGAATCACTAGAGATTGTGAGCTTTTGAAGAGAAACCCAGGGGTATCAGCCTAGGACAGCTGGAATCAGCAGGCAGGTTTGAAGAGACCAGCTTTAGACCCAGTCCTTCTCTTTGCTGAGACCTCTTAACAGGTCCTTAGCAGTTTAAAAGACCAAAAGATTTAAATAATTTGTGAAAAACATAACTTGTATTTGAAAGAGGAAAACACAGCAAAGCACTGAGGCAGTTGGGGTGACTTAATACAGCATTTTTCCTTGTTCAGGTGGCACTGGAGATGCTTTTCACGGGTGAGCCTCTCTCTGCCCATGAAGCATTAATGCATGGGCTGGTCAGCAAGGTGGTGCCAGAAGACAAGCTGGAAGAAGAGACCATGAAGATCTCTCGGAAGATATGTGAAAGCAGCAAATCTGTCCTGGCCTTGGGAAAAGCCACGTTTTACAGACAGATAACCCAGGACCTTGACACTGCTTACAAAATAACTACTAAGGTCATGGTAGATAATTTGACTTTGAGAGATGGGCAGGAAGGCATTGAAGCTTTTGTTCAGAAGCGTAAGCCTGTCTGGTCACACTCTCAGGAGAAGAAATGAGTCCTGTCTCTAAACAAACCTTAGCTGTGCTTTATGATTCTTCACGCAGTTGCCTTTGGGAGCTATATTTTTATTCTTACTGAAAGTTAAATTTGTCTTTTTACAAATGCCAGACACAGTAAATTTACTCTAAGTATGTAATAAATGTTAAGAAAAATCAAAGAAAATGGGTTTCCTTAGCAGTGAATTTAATCTGTGGTTTTAGAAGTAACTCTGTGCTGCAAAAATCAGTTTAACGTGTCTCAGGTTACATAGGGAGTCACAGGGTCTGAGAGAGAGCTCAGATCACCTTGTTCAGAACCTCCCCTCCATAGTTCTGGATGAGAATTGCTATTTATTGTTATTAATAGAGAATTGAAGGTCTTGGACACATTCCAGAGATTATGGTAGAAGGTATAATAATGGATTCCAGGATTGTTTGAGTATTACAGTCAGAAGCCTGTAACACAGTTGTCCATTGCTCCTCATATCTTCCTGCGAACTGTATGTGTCAGCAGTTTTTCCCCCACAAATCCTGATTTTCCACCATCAGTTCAAGCACTTGTCCCAGCTCTAGGGAGTTTTGTTGACTCCAGGGAGGATGAGCATGGGTTAGGATGAAAAGCAGTGTCTTGCCCCAGCTGTACTTTTCAGGCTGGTGTGTTACTTGGGAAGTTCATCCTTGTGGTCAAAGCTGGGCTTTTACCAGCACTGGAGCAGTTCAGCCATGGATATTAAGACTTGACAACTTCCAAAAAAAAAAGGGGTTCAGCTGCTCCTCTGGGTAATCAGTTGCAACCCTCCAGGTGAATTTTTTATTAATGCACAGTCTGAGCCCTGAAGCAGCATTTCCTGGCCATTCCCCCTTGTTACATTATTTGGCATTACTGAGAAAGTTTAGCTCCATTATCTGTGTAGCTCTCTTTAAGCAGTTACAGGCTGCATGTAGACCACACTTAGATTACACTTAGATTCCTCTGTGCCAGACTGACAAGCCCTGCTTCCTCCACCCTCCCTGTAGGGTCATGTTCTCTGAGTAACCAGTTTGGCACCCCTCTGCTGGACCAGTTCCAGTTTCTGCATATCCCTTTAGTACTGTTTGTGCCAAAACTGGGCTGTATCCTAAATATGGCCTCGGCAGATTTGAGTAGAGAGCAAAATAGGCCCTCCATGTGCTGGTCTGTGAATAGTGCTCAGTTTGTGTTTTGTCTGCCCTGTCATGAGAGTGCTTGGATCCAGCCAGGCATCCCCTGCAAGCCCATTTCAGCCCTTTCCAGGACTCTGCCCTGCCAGCCCACTCCTCACCTGTAGTGATATCCTGTACTGGTTTTTCACTCCTCACCTGTACTGGTATCCTGTACTGGTTGTTCTTCCCAGGTGAAGAAACTTGCATTTCTCCTTGGATCATGGTGGGTTTGGATTGAAGCCAGGCCATTTGGGGTGTCAGCCATTGCTCCAATTTTGCAGAATCTGCAGATTTGCTGAGGATGTGTTATTGATGGCAGTACTGGATGAAAGGAGCTTTGGTATCAAGCCATGGTGATCAGCATGGGATGACCTCCCAGCAAGCACATTTTTTCTGAAGTTCCACATAGCCAAATCATGAGGGCTCATCCATCTCATCCTTAAACAGATACCTAAGCAAGACCACGTGAATCACAGTATGGATGGGCTTTTTTTCTCTGTTGACAGTAGAAGAAGCCTAAAGCGCTTGGTGCAGACTTGGATGTCTTAAATTAGATCAAATTAATCCTACCTATGGCTACTAAAACTCCAGATGATGAACTATCAGTGATACATATACAGCCCCACAAAGCAAGTCCCTTTTCCATCTACAGGTTCAAAAGAACAAAATTTTCATTTCTGCTGCAAGTTTTAATTTTAAGAATGGAAACTTGAACTTTAATTCACCATAAACTGTTTCACATTAAATGTGAAAAATGTGCATCATTTGCATTAGCTGTTTTAAAAATATAAATTTTTATTGTTATCACCAGGAAAGATGGGTAAGTTTTTTACAAACTCACATAGTTTATGTAGGTTAGAAACTGCTATGAGCCATTATGAGATGGAAGAGTTAAATCTGGAGCCCAATAACCTTCATCATGTCCTTTCCAAATGCAGTAAGATGCTGCACTTAGACTCTGTTCCCACACGCTGCTCTAAAAGCATTAGGAAAGAGTAAATTGTTTTTAAAAATATTTATATTTAATGGCTATCTTGCAACTACTCAGCAAATCTCAACTGGCTCTTTTGTTCCAGGCTTTTAGAAATAAGTACATTATCTGATTTTTGCAGAACACTGCCCTTTCCAGCTAACTGCAGTAATAAAATGGTTTCACTGGCCATCTTAAAGCATGAGTGGCAGTTCAGATGAGCACACTCTTTCAGATATTCAGAAATTCTTCTGCAGTTGATTTCCATCTACACAATATAGGGTTTGGCATTATTATTAACTCCATTCAGATCTTGAAGAGAAAATATATTTCTGTTTTAACTCAGTTTTCACAGTATTTGCACTATTTCATGTAGGAAAGAAATAATGTAATTATAGAATCATAGGATCCTCCTAGAATGGTTTGGGTTGGAAGGGACATTGAAGACCATCTAATTCCAACCCCATGGCAGAGATACCCTCCCAGGTTGCTCAGAGCCCCATTCAGGCTCTCCTTGAGCACTTCAAGGGATGGAACACAAACAGCTTCTCTGGCAAACCTGTTCCAGTGCCTCACCACCCTCAAATTAAATAATTTCTTCCTAATACCCAATCTAAACCTACCCTCTTTTAGTTTCAAACCACTCTGCCTTGTCATGTCAGTAGTGCTTTTGTAATTAGCAATCATCAGTTCTAAAAATGTTAGCATCCACGGGAACATTTCCCTCTTGCTTGAATGCTAGACAGAAAAGCTTCAGAAGGTTTTCCAACATTCTCACACTGGCCCCTGAAGACTGACAAAACAACTTAATTTTTCATTTCTGACTTGCATGGGCTTTTTATTTTTGCCCACATCTGCCCTTATTTTTTAATTTAATGGATTTACAGTCTATTCCTGGGAAACAGAGCAGTTGCAGAACTGTTAATTAAGTACTACAGCCAAGAAACAGCAAACCAAATGATAGATTGGGAGCCTTACCACCATGGTTATCTGCTGCCTGAGGGAAGAGTTTGTCCCAAAATAGCAAGGAGCCTATCCCTTGTCACCCCCTCTATTTTTATTAAAGAATCTCTCTGCAGTAAGGTCTGCCAGGTAATTAGCCTAGTTTCAAGTCATCCTAACAGCATGTGGCTCTGGAAACTAAGTGCAACTCCATCTGCATACATCCTCTAGGATGCAGCTGATCCTTAGAAATGACCATCAGGGGCACATTTTCTATCCATATATACAGGAACAGCTGGAGTGGAAGCCAGTCATGATATGCAAGCAAGGAACTGCCAGCATGAATGGAATGAACTGCCTCAGAGTCCATGGAGGCCTTAGAGGAATGGCTTCGAGCCTTTACCTGGAAATTTTAGAAAAGATACAAAGGCAAAATCTAGAGGATATGATCATATCACTTGTGATATAGCTTCAGGCTCCCCTCATGAACAAGGCAAATGAAAAGCCAGGGAGCAGTGACAAATAACACATGGCACAAGATTATTCCTAATTCATGGACCAGGCAATGACCTGCCTCACCACATCACTTGGGGAATATGTACTGAATGTAGAGTTAAACAGAGGACTGGGGTAATGGACAAGGTATTTATACCCTCTGTGCTCCACAGAGCCCAAGAACAGTTTATATAAGCTTTTATATAAACTTCATGGAGTTTCCTTAAGGCCAACCCAGAATTCAGCAGCCTGGGTAGGAATTAGGTTTGGGTTGGTTTGAAGTAATCTCCTGTAGCTGTGGATGAGAGAGCTTGAAAATATGTCCTAATAAGTCCCAAAAAGCTGGACTAAACGAATGATTTAGTTAATATTAAAAATACATGACTACCTCATTTGCAGGAGTCAGCATCAGAGTTTTTACCACCTAGCTCATGATTTCTGAGCATTTGGATGGCAGCACTATGTCCTTCACAGAATTGCCTCTGGGTAATTCCTGTGTTGTCATTCCTGTATTGCAGATGGGGAAATTGAGGCCAAATGTGCTGTGCCTGAGGTCTCACAGTGAGCCCGTGCACTGTGGCAGTGCCACTTGGAATGCTGACACCTGCCCCTTGTATTTCTTCAGCGACAAAGTTTTCAGTAAAATCAGCAGAAATGCAGGATGACAGCGTGCCCTGAAGTGACTGCAAAGGCTTCTGAACAGGAATTATGAGCCACTGCATCAAAGGCCTCTTGCTTGACATTTATTGGCTTTTTGATGAATGCTGGGGTAATTCTACTGTCAACAGTTTCTCATTAGGAGCCTGGCAATGTACTTTCTGACCATTATCTTTCTCAATATCACACTAGGTTGCTACAAAGAGCAGGGATTTTATGTAAAACTCATCTGTCTCTGTGGCTGCAAACTTTTCTAATAATTCTACATTTAAATAATCTCATGGAAAAGCTGGCTGCTGTGTCTGAGCAATAAGGAGTCTAGACAAATGGTTAAATTTCCATGAGGACCTAAAGCTATGGGACAAATTTCATACTGCAATGAGTAGGATTCATTTCTCTTGATTCCACTGGCATTGCACCTCAATTATACTAATTCTGAATTTCACTGCTGAATAATGCATTCCAATCCTGCTTTACAGTATGGGATCCTCTCCACTATGATGTACCATCTCCTGCTGCTTAGGGTCAGTTTAAGGAATTATTTTTATCAAAACCATAGATTTCCTAAAAAGAAAATAGTAGAAATATACCCCTAATACCACTGTATATTTGGAAAGGGGAAAAGAGTTAATTCAACTTTGATGTGCCCAACTGTAGTAATTTTCATGCTAGGAGTTTTAAAGCATTAACACTTATTTTAAATATTTGTATCCTGGAGTCATGACAGTGGGAACATCATAGGGCTATTGTATATTATATTGATTATGGTTGGTATAGACAAAGAAAACAGAACCAGATGATAAAATAATTAATGGAATTTCTACTACTAAAATGGGTTTGATTCATGACTAATGTTCATAAGCTACTTAATATGAGAGACTTTAATTTTCCCTCCTAGAGGCAGGATGGTGCTTTCAGCCTGCCAAAACCAAGGCTTGTAATGCTGTGGACTCTAACTAAAAATAAACTTTCCCACCAACTCTTTAACCTCACTTTCATGGCAGTGCAGATCAACCTGTTGGATTTAACAACGATTTAGGTCTCCATCTCATCCACCAGTCCTGCTGAGGGAACATCCCCTCCCAGAAACGCAGCACAGGTATGGATGGCAGTGTCTGAGTCTGTCACTCGGCTCGTTAGAGCCCCGTCAGGAGCTCTGATGTAATGGGCCATGTCTGACTGAGGGAGCAGAGGCAGCTCTGCTTCCTGAAGGAGTTTTTAAGGACACATTCCCTGCAATAAGGGAATGTTGACATTCAGGCTCTCTCAGCTGCTGATGACAGAGAAGGTGTGAGATCTTCCAAAGTGGCACTCAGGTTTTATTCCAGACCTGTCCTATAAACAATTACAGTGGATGAAATCATATTTGGAAAGATGAGTGATGTTTTTCCTGTCCACTCTGCCCTGTCAGCATCAAGGATAAAGTGATATATATACCTGCTTTGGTCTTCTCCACTTCCTGGCCCAAAATCATTCTCAGTGTAGACAGTGAGTGATGCCTCTGGAAAGAAACAATAAAGAATTAGTAAATCATATATAGAACACGGGGGAAGGAAAAAAAGGAAATGAACACATGAAGTCATTCTCCTAATGTGGTCTTCAGACTAGATATGAATATTTTGTTTCTTGTACCTGTTTAATGAAATACGCCCTTCATGCCAATAAGACTTTATCATCTGTTTGTTTAAGAGAGTTAAACCTATTAAAAAAAAAATCCCCCTTCTGAATATCCAATGAATAGGATATTGTATAAATATAGACATGATGAATAATTCTGAGTTAATCTCTCTTCTCTTTCAGGACCTCACCAGTGTGGGGTTTTTTTGTTGTTTGTTGGTTTGTTGTGACCTCAGTGTGAAGTCAGAACTTTTACTCTGTTTTTTTCTCTTCCTCCTTGGGGGTTAATTTTGTTTTAATGAATGCTGAGATCCTTACATGTCTAAAGTACTCATTCTTACACGGGTCCACAAATCTGAGATATAACAGATGGAAGAGCAGGGTAATGAGAGAATTTGGCTCTCTGAAAAAAGGCCCAGCAGGAGAAACACTGAGGTGCTCTCCAGAGCACCTACACAAAGGACTGGAAAACTGACCTAATTTACCCCTTTTTCATTGGGACCATGTAAGGATGTTCAGCCCCTTATTCATTGGCCTGAGACTATTATTAATTATCAATACTATTATTTATTTTTACAGTTGCTCTAATTCATGTTATAATCTATTTAATAAAATGACAGCACTAAAGTTCAGGAATTTAGATTTTGGTATCTCCTCCCCACAAACGAGCTTGGAAAGTGGTCTGAATCACTGAAATCAGAAGCCTTTGCTGCTTGAAATGGGGAATAATCTTTATCTACTCAAGAGAAGACTTCATCCTTTTATAGAGCCTATGAAAAAACACTTAGTCCTTACTATGTACTCATCACAGTAAAATGGAAGTTGTCAAAGATAAAAGTCCTTTTACTTTGCTGTCTGTGGATGTTCCTGTATGCTTTTAGTCTTTTTCCACATGAGCATTTATTCAGAGCAAGCAGCTCAAGAATATTTCCATTGACAGCCTGAAATCTTTATGAGGTACTGGATGGTCAAAATGCAACACCAGTTTATTGAGAACAAACACGTACAGTGTTCAGAACAAACACAAACAGTGAATTTACCATGGGAAAAGTCAGTAAAGACCTCACTGGCAGTTCATAGACTAAAACCCCACCTGTTAAATGCCCTAGACCTTTCTGACCCATTCACTATATTTTAATATATTTCTATATGTAATTTGTTAGATAGTTCTGAAACATAAATAAAAGGGAAAAAATTAAAGCCCTGGACAAAACAAACAAACAAAAACAACCACAGACAAAACGAAAACAAATAAAAAACTCTGATTCACTTCCTGGCTTTCTCACAAAACTCCACTCTGACCTTGGGCAAACTGACAGAGGCAGAAAAGAAATGTGACTGTCCAGTCCAACTTTCTGTTTATCACAGGTCATTGCTTCTGCTTGCTTTACCCCCAGACAACGTTTGAATTGTAGCTTTGGGTGAGCTAAGGAATAGCTAACCTCGTGATGAAAAAAAATTCGAAAAGCAAAAAAAAAAGTAGATTCCAACAGTGTGATCCGTTCTCCTTGCAGTCAGAACTTGTGCTTTACTTCTGCTCTGAATTAACCTGCCTTCCAGCAGGGAACCAGAGGTGCCTTTCTGTGGGCTCTGGTAGACCTTGCAGTAGCTCAGTGACTTACAGGTAAGATGAGGCTGATCACTGGGTTTTTTATGTTGTATTTGAGTTGTCCCTGTACACCACAACCTCTACAGGGGAAATTTGGCTCTCACTCCCCGTACACTCCATGCCTTGCACAGCAGCTTGCACTGGACTTGCCTTTGATGCAGAATAATTGATGTGTGATTGATTCATTCATTCATTGACTGACTGACTGATGTGTAGCATCTAAGTTACGACAGCGGGAAAGGACATAACAAAATCAAGCAATAAATCTGTGTCTGAGGGAGGATCCTTCAGTGCAGACCCGCAGAGCTCGTTGTTTGGCGTGGAACAGAAACCGCTGGCTCTGCAGTGAGGGCACCGCACCCCGAGCTGTCGGCAGAGGGCAATGGCAGCTCGCAGCTCGCAGCGGCTCCCGGGACCTGAGCCAGGCCGGTGCTGCCGGACTTGTTTTATAATGGACTGAGGCCAGGGAATAAGACCCGGGTTTATTCCGAACAGCGCGTGTGACAAAGTACCCCGGGAGCCCCGCCAGTCAGGGCTCTAAGCTTTCTTCTCCCACTTTCCCTGCCTTCGCATCCTCACTGATTATATTGGAGGACCAGTTGCAATTTGATTCAAGACAGACAACTGGATAAAACATTCCAGGGAGATCTTTGGAAGCAAGAGGAGACCCTGTTCTGCTTTAAGGAACACACCTGTGAGCAATCCAGCTGTGTCTGGGCAGCTGTATCATTCAGCTGAGCACAGTTTGGGAAAGACTGTCTGTTCTGGCTTTCCTAGGGAGTCTTAATTTTGGATCCAAATGGATCTGTGTAAATTGGTAAGAGGTTCTGGATGGAACAAGTGATTCAGAAAGACCTTCCAAGGAGGCTGTGTCAGCAAGCCAGGTAGAAGAGGTGAGTGAAGTGTGATAATCATGCCTTCATGCCTCAGGCTTTCAGGAATAGGATCCAGAGGATGGGCAGCCCAGCCAGAGCTCAGCCAGCCAGAATCTCAGTGCTGCCTCTTCCACCCACCTCAACAGGTGAACTAAGTGGCACCATCTCTTCTCTCTGTGACTCAGTTTCCCCGGCTGTAAAGGAAGTTCTAAAGTTCTTTGTGACACACTGAAAGCAGTGAATGATAAGAATTAATCAGCTGTGCTATTCATAGCTTGGTGATGTCATAGCTTGTCACGGGTGGCCCAGACTCTGCTGGGCAGAGAAAAAACTGCTGAGGGTGTTAGTCCAGATGGACTGTAAATGCCAAGGCACAGCAGGAGCTGTTGAAAAATAAAAATATTCTCTCAAGTCGTCTCCCAGCAGGAACAATATTCCAATTGTAATGCAGATATCCTACCAAATCATTCCATCCCCGAGGTCAGGTGAGCACTCTGCAAGAGTCTGTGAAGGTAATCATTACACTGTTGTAAATATGAACAAATACAAATGCCAGGTGTCTCTATCTGAGCCTCAGTTTTACTCCTGGTTTCATGAAGAGAGCATGACCACCTATCATGATAGTTTTAGTAAATGGAATTTAAGGAAACTCTGGTTATCAGCCAATTCTCCCCAGATTCTCATACCGTAGAAGAAGAATGGGGAGCATATTCACTGTTCAAAGCCACCACAGTGAGGGAAACCTACAACTTCAAACACCAAAAGAGCCAGTACAGTGGGCTGTGCTGGAGCAGCAGAGGAATTCAAACAAACAACATTGAACTCCCAGCTCTGGAATGCAGTGAACCCAGCCAGGTCAACAAGAACACCGATAAGGTGGCAAGTGGGGTCCAGCCCAGGCCAAACCTGCAGGAGCCCATGGCAATGAGGTACAGGTTATGCCAGCTTTGTGCCCAGCAGCTTCTGGACAACTCTCACCAGTGGACTGAGTGGAAGATGTAATTTAACTGCTTTGCCAGTTTTCACTACAAAGGCTCCACTCAGACCAGTCAGACGTGATTCAACACCTTTTCCACCAGACAGCCCCAGCCCTGCTGTGCAGGTGTGCTCCCACAGAGCCACGACAGGGGCGACCTGTGCTCCTGGATTTGTTTTCCTCCCTGCCACTCTTGAGCTTTCCCTGACTGGGAGAAGCTGGTTCAGACAGGAGCCGTTTCAGACTATGGCCATCTGTAGCCACAGATATTGAGCCACCACCAGTAACATCCTGGAAAGCAAACAACTGAAATTTTGGAACAAAAAGCAAATGTTACCTCAGAGTGATAAGAAGCAGTAAGAACAGGCCTGGCAAGACAGTATTTTAAGCCAGAAATGTGCTAAATAAATACTTTTGCAGCCTGTTTTGAATCTTTCCTTCAACAAAGTTAAAATGTTGGTTTTAGGAAAAAAAAGTACAGAATATCAGTTTTAAGCAAAAGGGTTTTTTCCTTCTTAATTAAAAAGAAATTTTGAAAGTTTTAAATGAAAGTTTATGGAAGTATTTCCATATAAATTAAAAAAAAACAAACCAAAACTCTTTCATGTGGACAGAGTGTTCCTGTTAAGGCAGTGGTTGGTTGCAAGGAGGATACAAAAATAGATGGTAATATAAGTGTATAAGGGATGCCATTAAGAAATCAGGTGCTAATGAGACTGCTCGGCACAACTGCCTGTGGCTATTCCATGACAGCTCTTCCAGGAGGTGTCTCCAGCAGCCATGAGTCAGATTCCTGCCGCTGCAGGAAACTCCCTACAGAGGAGCTGCCAGGTATGTCCTTAAAGGCAAAGGAACCAGGATCTTCTCAGACTTTAGCATTTCCAACTGCAAAAACAGGTCACAGAGGCAGCTTGGGGTGAGCGTGGATAACAGCAGCCTGAGAAGTCTCTGAGCACTGGCATGAGCAGGAACCAGCAGCACTGTAAAGGTACAACAGATGGCTGTGAGCCAGGTGTGTTCTTGTTGGTCCTTGAATTGATGTTGGCTCTGACACTCTTGTGATCTTGAACACAGGCCTAGAGGACAGACTCTTCACTGCCTGAATTAAAACCTTGCCCTCAGTTACCCTAGGCAAGGTTAATGACTATAATTTATTAAAAGCTTTATAATGACTTGTTAAATGATGTTGAAAATGGTAGTTCCGTGAAAACAAGTTACAAAGTGTCCTGACAAACAAAATGCTTGCCCTGTACTTGCTTTCAAATGGAACATAGCAGTTAAAAGTAATCCATTTGTCACTTCTGAGGGGCCAAGAAAATGCATTAACTATATACATTTGCATCTACCATACATATCCATGTGCACTATGCTCTTCTGCTTGTTGGTACCTGAAATACAAAAGTGTGATGGTTTCCTTCCCATCATCTGCATTCTATGAACTTGACAAGAACAGCACCTACAGTGGAGTCCTACAGCATGGAAAGCACCAAGTGAACCCAGTGTGAGCCACCTGTCTCATTGCTGTGCCCCTCTAGCAATGTGCTCCCAGTGAAGCAGCACCCTTCCTGGTAAGACTCAAGGAACAATCCATAGGCAGTACCTCCCAAGAGGCAGGGTTGGCAAGAGAGGAAGGGATTAATGCACAGGTGACCTCACCTCTTCTGTCTGTGCTGATGTTGTCTTTCATAGCTATTGAAGAAAAACTTGGTATTACAGGCTGGCAATGTTCCTTTGGTATTTAGCATTTGCAAGGGACCCTTCATGGCTGGAACTCAAAAAAGCCTCCAACGTTCAAATTATTTTCTCCTGTTACTAGGGTCATTCTCTCTCACTACCCTGTTGCAAATCTCTTAATATCCTGTGTCTGAAGCTCAGGTCACCAGCCAAAAATGATATCCAAGTCCAGAGCTAATTGTCCAAGCTCCTTGTATAGTTATAAAGAGGAAGAAAAGCTTCAAAAGATCAAAATACACGAAATGCTGGGAGGTACAAAGCTGCCTACCCATAGCTCAGCTAGGGAACAGATGCCTCAGAGCACCTGACCTTCATCAGGAAACTACTCAGGAGCTGGAGCCTGACACATCCTGTGCATAGGAATATTTTTAAGAGTAGAACAGGGAGATTGTTGAAATCCATAGAAGTTTTTAGAACCTTTTTTTTCATGTTCTTTGCACTTAGATGTAGTGACTTTACACTTATTTAAGGACTTGAGTATTGCTCTTATCTTGATATAAGGCTTATTTGGTTACTTCTTTTCTTCCTAATTTGGAAAGGCCACTCCCATTCCAGTTTGATAAATGCACATGGTAGCAGTGTCCCGACCTCAGAACAGACCTGTGCAAGTGCAAGATCTGGTACTGGTTGTCCCACTGCCTCTTCCATCAATCTTTGCACAGCATCAAGGAGGAAAAGGGACAAAAACGTAGCAATAACAATGTGCTTTCATTCCTCATTTTCAAGGGTGAGATTTCCTTTTTATTGAGAGATCTCTCAAATTATTTACTATTGGAGCCTGATACCTTCTTCCACCAAAAGAACAAGTTATTCTGTAAAAAAGCCAGTTCTTTTCCTCTGCCAGCTGCATGCAAGTACAAAATTACAAAGCACTCACTTAGATGAAGTGAATACTTCATTAAACAATTAAGCAATAAGGCAGAACAAAGGCTGTGGTTTCCAGGCCCTTGTTCTGTAATTGTATCCTAGAGCATTAGGAGAACCAGCGCTCAAACACAGGGTTGCAATTTAGGTTAGGATTATCCTCTAATAGCCTTGTCCTGTGGGATTAGGGGTTTGCCACGATGGGGAATTGTTTTATCCATCAAGGCAATGTAAAATACATGACTTGTCCCTGAAGATCTGGAGGTGAGGATTTCCATCCCTCTTTCCTCCTTTCATCTTCTTCTTGTAACACCTTGAGTAGAAACTTTTATCTCTGCTTTCACTTTCTGAAGCATGAAGGGTATCCCCAGTCCAGTTTTTATGGAGGTACAGTCACAGAACCCAGTTCACAGTTCACAAGTAAATATACCTGAGTGTCCCCAAACACACTGTGGACACTGAGCTTGAGGGACACTGAGGATGGAAAATGTGGGACAAGTTTGTGCTGAAGTTTTGTGTTCACCTCATACCGCATGTGTAGCCAGTGGACTTCCACAGAAACTGAGAGGCTCCTGAAGAGAGAAGGCAGAAGTGGGTTTTGATGGCTGATAAACAGACTGTTTGGATTGCAGATGAAATTTAAATGTTGAAAGTCCATCTACATTCTGCTACAGAAGTCTAAACCCCTTTTCTGATCTAGTAAAGGCCTGATTCAGCTCCTAATGAAATTACTGGGATTTGTTCCACTGACTTGAAGTTGACCCTGCACAGAGCCCCCAGCCCCACCAGAATTCCTTTCCAGAATATACTGAATGATAATGGCAAGTCCTTCCCTCAAACATGATCTACAGGGAACCTCTCCATCGTGCTCTCCTCTTCCATAAACCATTCAGTCCTGCTGAAACAGAAAATACAGCTCAAATGCAAAATACAGCTTGCTGTATCACAGGACACCCTGTCCTTGGGAACTGGAATTAAGATCAGCCAAGCACATATCATGGGCCAATGGAATACCATTAGAAGAATTAACTTTCAGTTTAAGAGAAATCAAACCAGAAATTTTAAAAAATAAAGAAAAAATAAAAACAAAGGGTAAATAAAAGAAAAAAGCACAAAACCTCACAGCAATTTTAAAAGATAGATTTATTTCCAAGTATATGTATTTACGCTCTCTTGGAATAAATAATTTCACATATTTTTTTGATTGTAGTTGCATTTCTCCCCTTTGGAAATAACACAATTAATATTTAATTCAATTCAGTGACATATGTCTCCATTCCCCAGAGGAAAATAAGCTGCATTAATTTCAAACTCACTGACACTGGAAAATAACCAGTTGTTTATAGTCGTTGGGACATATGGGAGAGCAAACTTATCATTAAATGTCAGAAAACAAATGTTTTAAATAGCAAAAGCCAAGGAACAGCTATTAAAATCAGGCCACTTAACCAGATACTGCAACACCAGTAGAAAGCTGTCCCACCCCCGTCTAAACAAAACACAGGAAAAGGGAAGTATTTGCTCTCAGAGTAGGATCTGCTGAAGGAAAAGATGAAAGATTAGATCTAGTAGAAGATTTAGGAGCCAAAACTAGAATTTAAATGAAAGTGAGATACTAAGTGCCAAAAATACACCCCAGCTCCCCTTTCCCCCCAGGTGAACTGCAGACAAAGCCTGAAGGCAGCTCAACTCATCAGGGAACTTCCTCTGCAGCCTTCTCCTCATACCTGCAAATCTTGTCTCACCGGTGAGGTGCACTAACACCAGAAGGAAGGAGAGGAGGGAAATTAGGTCTGACTTCCTAGACAACTCTCTAGTCTGCCTGTGAGATCAGGCAAGGAAGAGGGACATGGCTCCATGGAGAGAGAAGCAGCAAGAAACCACAGAGGCAACAGCGAGAGTTCTGGGGAACGAGGGTGGGTCCCGAGGCATGGGTGGAGCGGGGCTGCTGCTGGAGGAGGTAGAAGGGATTGGGGACAGTGAGCTGGACTCTGCAGTGCAGGGGGGAGAAAAGGTACTGGAGAGGGAAGGGACAGCGGGGAATCTGCATATCCAGAGGGCAGAAGGAAGACTGTGAAGGTTGGCTGGAGAGATGTTATTAAATACAGCTCACAGTGCCTCCAGCTCTGCTTCTGTACAGGCAAAGAACCACAGCAGCCTCAGGGCCATTTCTCAATTAATTTATAACCTGAAAATTAGATATTCTTCTGGCTTAATCACAAACAGGGCTAAATGCTAAAGGCGTTCCTAAAGAGTACCAAATAAATACTTGACTGTCTCTGCTCTCCACAGATCCTATCTGGGCTGTTTTTCACAGCAAGTGATGGTATCTCAAGTGCTTGTCTAGGAAGTGCCCATCTAGAAGACTCCGTTGTCTCTGAACCACCAGACTGTTCAAACTCATCTCTCACTCTCCACACATGTACCTTGATCACCCAGGGGAGGGATGGAAGTTGCTCTCTGCAGCTCAAAGATATCCCTGTCCCTACAACGGTGGATCTGGTTTCAGCTCTGTCTCCCTCAACCTAATGTTTTTGTCCCATAGCAGTCAGTCCAAACAAAATGCAAAAACATTTGGGTAAAAAAAAAATGGTACGAGCACCTCCCAGAAATAATCACTGAATCATAGAACAGCCCAGGCTGGAAGTGACTTCAAAACATCATCAAGTCCAGTCTTTCACAGAGCCTTAATGAGATTATGTAGCACCTGTCCAGTCACATCTTGAAAAGCTCCAGCTCTATCTGGTTCCTTGGGGAGTTTGTTCCAGTGAGTGACTGTTCTCACCATAAAAAATGGTTTTCATATAAAGATGAAACCTCTCCTTGAGCAATTTGTATTCACTGCCACTTGCCTTCTCCATGTGGCTCCTTGAGAGGGAGAGATTCTACTCTCTTTGTAATAACACTTTAAGTGCTGGAATACTCTGATAAGGTCTCCCCAAAATCTTCTCCAGGCAGAAAATACCTAACTGGTTCTGTCTTTCTTCACAGGGTGGGCTCTCCAGCCTTTTGATCATCTTGGTGGCCCTTCTTTGGATCCTCTCCAATATGTGTCTTGAACTGCATAGACCAAGACCAAACACAGTACTCCAGGTGTGGTCTGGCCTCTAATGGGTTCTTGGGTTATGTTGTCCCAGCTGAAGAACCTTGCCTCTTGTCTTGTTAAATAAACCCTAACAGTTCTTGCTAGTCCACTCTTCCAGCCCTTCCAGGTGTCTCTGCAAGAGTGCTGTCACTTCTCACATGTCCACCTCACCACCCAGTTTAGTCTCATAGTAAACTTGGGGAGGGAGCTTTCAATCTTGTCTTGTTGGTTTTAAGCTGTTTCACTACGCAAACCTGCCTGACCACAATACAAAAGCCCCAGAGTTGGCAGAAGGGAGGCAGCAGTGACATCTGGGCTGGGATATTTGACTGCTACTGAGTCACAGGCAAAGCCCCAAGTTTTGGTTACTGTAAGTTTATCTCATTGCTTGGAAATGCATTCTGCCAGCTGGGCACTGAAAAGCAAGGAGTGCTGTGACACTGAAGCCTTCCTTTGGCTCTGGCTGTAAATGCCCTGCCAAAACCTGGAAGTGGTCAATCACAGGGAAAAGTTGTATGAATCAGTCCTGGAGCACATTTCATGTGGGATTACTGATTGTAAACAATATTAGTGGCCTACTGTTGGTACAGTACTTTGTACAACAAGCCAGGCTCTTGTCTGGAGGTTTCCTATGAACACTCTTATGCAAACAGCAAGTCATGACAATACCATATTTATCACAACACTAAGTCAATCATAATGATTGTAAACGTAACCTGACCTTCACTTCGGCTGAACTCTGTTTCTTTCATGGTTATCTCATATCTCAGTACATATTTATTTGCCTATTTTGATTATCTGTTGCGTGTTCTTTTACTTTACATACACTGCCTCACACAAAGGGCTTTCTAAGCTTACTGAAATTCAAGTAATAACAGATAGCTTCCCATCAGTCTATGTTTTCTTTCTGACTGCTCAGTTCCACCAATTCTTATCAAATCCAGGACCCATATAAAGAAAAAGAAAAGACCCAAAATGAAAACTGTTTGTGAAAAAACTCCAAAACAGGTGAATAAGATCCTCTGTGATCACAGTTGCTTAGTTCAGTGTGTCTACTCTCAGCTATTTGCAGTAGCAAATACAATAAGCACATTCTGTGAGAAGAGAAACGAATTTTGGCCTGTAACACAAGGCAAAGGAGTCAGATTGGCAAGAGGAGTTTTATAAACATGGGCTTGTTCTCGTGGCTGTTTTGGGCAGCATTACCAGTGTACTGACACTGACAGCTGGATGTGTCACCCTCCACTGATGCTGGAGGATGATAGAAGAAATTAGAAACGCACATAAAATACTGTTTTGCTACATTAAGTAGCAACCAGAAATGTCAGTATCACATGTTAATTAATGATTAATGCTGGAGGAAGGAGATGCATACCTGACATATTTTTAAACTGGTATAACGAGTTTTCACCTAGCAGAGAAGTTCTCTATAATACACAGTAATGGGCTGTGTACTTGGAACTGTGCTCCATAAATTTCCCCACCTTCAGGACAGAATGTGTCAACACACAGTTGGTCTCCTCGAATAAACTCTGTGTCAGGATTAGTAATCAGTAATGCTGAAGAACGAGGAAAGGGGGGAAAAAACATACACATGATGATCAAAAGGACAAGAAAACTCTTTTGGACTCACCTGGGGTAGAAAACTGTTGACAGGGCACATTTTTAATGACAGACTACACCTGATATTACAAGGTGATGAGAGTAAATCAAGAAATAAAGAAAATAGCACTGTGGAGCTGATAAAGCCCTGGAACTGTAAAATCTTCCTCAGAATGATGTCCTACTTAGTAAGGAGAACTTTAGCTCAGACAGGTCAAATTAGCATATAATACATTGTAAAAATAATACATTGAAGTTATCTAACATTCCACCCTGATGAATCTCAAAGCACTCTCCCTCTGTGTATTGATGGTCCCACAGTGGAAATCTGTAAAGTACATGCTTGCCTTTAAGTATATTCTTGAATAAAATGTTCCCAGAACAGAGATGCTCTCCTTCTATAGCTGGGTGTCCATGCTATGTGCAGTAGACACCACTCCCACTTTGCTCCTTGATGAAATAAGGAACTTTCCTCTCCTGTGCTGTTGTGTAACAGTTGTTACACAGGACAGACATACGATCCTGTACCAAATTGTTGCCAAGAGCCAAGAATAAAAGAGAAAGATGGAATTCATCTAGCCTAGCATCAGCAAGCTCTAAACTGGGCCCCCAGTCAGGAGAGACACACAAGACTGTGGTCAGGCTTCACCACTACAACCACTAGAGACAGGTTTCCTCACAATGTGGTTTGTCCAGCCTCTCCTAAGGTGGTGGAGAGTCTCTCTCTCTCTTGGCTCTAGAATGACCAAACAGCTTAGATTAGGCACCAGCTTTAACATAACCAAAAATTACATAACTGGAGTCTTAATCATCTGCTTTCCTCCTGGACACTGATCCTGTAGCTTTGGAAAACTCTTGAAAAAAGCAGTTACAGACTGGGAATGGTCTTACCTTGTTGACCCTCACTGACCCACATTGCATATCCCTCTTCCCTGTTCTGTTACACCATCTTTGTGAAGCACTTCCATCTTCCACACTTTGAGGTACTTCTTGCATTAGGAATATTTCAGCCACCACAGCATGGGTGAAAAATAATGATTTCTGGGAGCAGCTTGAAATTTTTACAGTATAACATAAGTTTAATTGATCATTTGCTGGCCGTCATGGCCTTTCACAATAAAGAAGGGAGAGGACACAATCACCTGATCAATACCTGTGACTGTGACAATATACTAGTAATAAATAAGAGTACAAATAGGCAATATTTGTTATTGAGCTCTTAAGTGTATGGGTGTCACAGATTAACAAGGCATGTAAACCTTTTCCCCACTGAGGAAGCAGACTCAGGCAGTTGTGACAGTGATTTGCTTTTACCTTCCCCATTTTCCAGTAGTTTAGTGGAGGGACAAGCCCATCAGACACCAGATCCGACACAATTTACACCTCACAGAATCACAGAACCATAGAATGGTTTGGGTTGGAAGGAAGCCTTGAAGATCATCCAGTTCCAACCCCCTGCAACAAGCAGGGACACTTTTAACTAGACCAGGTTGCTCAGAGCCCCATCCAGCCTGGCCTTGAACACCTCCAGGGATGGGGCATCCAGAACTTCCCTGGGCATAATCAAGGCAGGTTTTACCTCAGGGTTCTCTGAGGCAGCCAAAGGTGTCACTGTCCCCTCTCTGCCCTCACAGGGTGGAGACCCAGGTCCCCCAGACAGTGGAGGAACACAGAATCGGTCAGGTTGAAAGGGACCAGAGTGGTGAAGCACAGGATTTTGTCCTGACAGTTCTGGAGTATCTCTAGTGAGGGAGACTCCACACCCTCTCTGGACAATCTGTTTCAGTGCTTGGTCACTGCACAGGACAGAAATTCTTCCTCATGTTCAGGTGGAAGTTCCTGGGCATCAGTTTCTGCCCTTTGCATCTTGTCCTACTGGGTGGCATCACTGAGCAGAGCCTGATCTATCTTCTGACACCCGCCCTTTAGATACTGCTAGACATTGACGAGGTCCCATCTCAGTCACCTCTTCCCGAGGCTGATCAGGCCCATCTCCCTCTTTCCTCACAAGTGAGATTCTCCAAACCCTTGACGAACTTCGTAGCTCGAACACGCTGGGCTCCGCTCCTGGGGCACCGCAGCTGCCTTTCTGAGGAGCACACTCCCTCCTCACGCCCTGCCCCGAGCGCCGGGACAAAGGCGGCGGTCCCGCCCGGGCGAGGCGGAGCCGGGCCGGGCTGGGCTGAGCCACCGCCCGGCCGCTTTATCCGCCCGCCGTGGGTGGCGGCCGGCGCAGTGCGCATGAGTTCGGGGCGGCAGCTCGGCGGAGCTGCTCCGGCCACCTGCCCGCCCTCCGCCCGGGCTCGGTCCACTCTCGGCTGGCAGAGGCGCGGACCCCAAAGCCGGTGAGTGCCGCCCTTCCTCGGGGCCTCCTCTCGCCCAGGGCGGGCCCCCGGCTGAGGGGTCTCCGCTCCCCCGGGTCTCGGGTCCGCTGGCGTGAGGGGAGAGCTCGGTCTCTCTGCGCGGAGAGGCCGCGGAGCTGCGCTCCCCTGCCAGCCCGCCACGGGAAAATGGTTCTGCGTTGCTCTTATTACTCACTAATGGGTTTTTAATTCTTCTTCCCTCCTGTGCCGAGAGCGGCGGCGGCCGGGATGCGGGTGCTCCGTGCGCTGCGCGGGCTCTGGGCGGCGGGCGGGACCGGGGACAGGGATCGGCACAGCCCCGTAGAACAGCTTTGAGCTTGGGTTAGTTTTGGTACACAGGCGGGCAGGAGAAAAACTATCAGCGAACTGCTGCCCTGCCTTGTGTGAGGCTTGGCTTCCCACTATTGAGCTGTTGAGAATTTTTTTACCCCGTGGATTTCTTGTTCATCCCTAGCATAACCTGAAATTTGTTTCTGCTAATCGGCAACTCTGAGAAGATATATTTAAGTAAAGGTTTCATACCGGTAAAACTTTGATGTATGCTGTTCCTGCCTGACTAAGGGTGATGAGGAACAGCTGCCTTGTGTCTCCTCTTTGCTTTCCGACTGCCTGCGATGTAGGCTTTCCATTGGAAAAGCTGTTTGTGTAAACAATAGCAGATTCTAGTTCAGGATACTTTCTTCCCCTTCTCCCTGTCAGGCGGCTTTTCCATCTGGAGGTGGTAAGCATGAGATGGCTGGTACTTCTTAAGATCTTAATCTTAGGTGGTTCGGGCGAGGTTTAGTGCTTGTAAAGAGAAAGCACAGCCTTAAAAACACTCTCGGGATTTTCATTAATCCAGGATCTCAAGGGCATGTTTCCTGAGTAGTTTTTGTTTTAGCGTGGCAATGAGAGGAGGTTGCTGGAAGTGGAGCTCTCTTGTGCTTGGTCCTGGGCATGGGTGTAGCAAGAGGTGATTCCTGTGGTAACAAGCATGCAGATGAAATAGGAAAGAGATAAGACAGCCTCTTCTGTATCTTTCTAAACATTTTCAAGGATTTTAAGTTACAACAAGTATCAGAAATGTAACAGTTATTTCCTTTCTCCTCCCTTATATGAAAGACACAGGAGGAAAGACTTCTTTCCAAACCCTAAAGCCCAAGTCTTAGCTTTAAAAGCTTTTGCAATTTCTGGCTTATGCTAATAAAAAGGTATTATTTTAAGACTTTGACACAGATCCTTGACTAATGCAGCATTGTAGATAGTCTTTCTTGTGCAGGTACTACTTTAAAGAATTATCATAGTGGCTTTTCTCCTTCCTTTGCAAGAATTACTGGAATTACTGTTGTATAAGTGGGGAGTTGATGTTTAAACAATAAAAGGAGAGGAAAAAAAATGTTGCTTACTTGGGCCTCTAAGACATGAAGATATTACTTATTTCTCAGAAACGGAATAGATTTTCCCAGCAGTGTCTTTCTTATCAAGGATTT
The DNA here is from genome assembly GCA_037013685.1 of Acridotheres tristis. Taxonomy (NCBI): domain Eukaryota; kingdom Metazoa; phylum Chordata; class Aves; order Passeriformes; family Sturnidae; genus Acridotheres; species Acridotheres tristis. The sequence continues at coordinate 5,765,593 of CM072885.1, forward strand.
TTTGGGGGGTTTTACTATAGAGAGTGAATGAGTAGAATGAAGTTTTATGACTAGAAGTACAAGTAATGCCTGGCATTAGAAAGGAACAGGGAGATTTCTATATTACACTTCTGTTTTGTCAGTAGTAAAACTCTTCTCATCCTATTAGTTATAGCTGCTTTTTCTCTGCATGCCTCTGAGAGAAATATTAACCAAGAGTGTTGGCAGATGGATTGCTGGTTGGATATAGTACCTGGAACAACTTAACTCCTGAGCAGTTGACAAGTCTCAGGCTGACTGACCTTCTGAAATACTGGAGCATGAAAATAAATGAGCATATGAATGTGGCTTTCAAAGCCAGCCAGACAGGCTGTTACTGTTACCAAATCCTCCCTCCTCTTTTTTTTAATTAAAAAATAAAAAGCGAGTGACTTTAATTTCCAGTATAACTAACTACTTAAATATATTCTTTTCAATAGGGTGTGTATGGATTATCCCTGTATCCTGTAAAGTCCAGGGCCAAGACTCTACTGCTCTGTTTTGCCAGTGCTGTTTTCAGCTTTGTTTACCTTGGGCAGGCAGACCTTTATGTACTTACATAGGAATGAAATGTCCAAAATTAGTTAATTTTTAAAGTAAACACTCGTGCTTTGTGCTTCAGATGTCCTTTGCTTTCTTCCCCACACCAGCACAGCAGTCACAAAAAGAAACATAGTAGAGCAGCCTAAAATCCAGTTGTAAGACTGTGACACAGCTATACTGGAGCTGAAAATTGTCTTGCTCTTATAAATACTGTGTAAAACAGGATTTGGCTCACCATTGCTGTGACTGTAGCAGCAGTTACATAATGAAACCCTAAACCCCAGCAATGCTGCACCTGTAACAAGACAGAAGTTGACTAATTACAGAGGCGTCTGTGCCTGAAATTGTTTATGTACACTTCGTGGTTCTAAAGTGTTGGCTGTCACAGATAGCACCACCCTGATGTTAACAGGGGAGATTTTAAAAAGAGTAACTTGAAAAGAATGAGATGCTTTCCTTGTTGAAATTTGCATAGGGACATTTGAAGTCAGAGGAGAGCTCAGCCATCACCTGGATGTGTTTAAAGCCCCTTATGGGACTGGATGAGGCAGCTCTGGGTATTACACCCAGTTCTCCCACCGAGCAGCTACTGATCATGAAATCTCAATTGGACAGTACCAGTGAGAGCCTTATCATTATCCTTAGGTAAGACCTTAATCTACAGAAAAGTAACTACTTGTCACTGGCTGTAGTTTTATTTTTAGTTGAGGCAGGAAGGGATTCTGTCACTGTAAATGAGTGGGAAATGTGAGCACTTCAGGGATCTTTGGTGGTTTAATTCACAAAGTTATATAGGAGTCTTTGCCACTGGCCTTCACTTCAGGCAACAAGATTCAATTCATGCTGTTGCTGATGTAGTGAACAGGGAACAGAGTTTATTAGCAAGGGAAAAGGCAAAGGTGTGGGCACATGCATCACAGATGCCTTTTTTACCCTGATAAATTCTGTCTTGAGGGTGGACCATCATCAAATCCTGCACTGGTATTCCACTGCCTTAAAAGAAGGAGCAATTCCCAAACACTGCAGAGAGAAGTATGAGGCAGTGATGAGCTGTGCTCTTGTGCTGGCTTGGTTGTATGTAACAAAGTCTCTAAAGCAGAGGGTCTCAAAACAGTAAAAAGGTTCTTGAAAATCTAGAAAGACCAGTTAAGAATGAAACACAGTATGGAATCCTCATTTTCTGGTAACATAGGCTTGGATGAATGTGGTCAAAGGTGTGACCTTAGGCATTGTTTCTGAGCAAAGCATGATTTGGAGAATTCAGTGTAGTGATTGAGTTATTACTTAGGTGATAAAAATGTTGTTTTGTGATTGTTTCCTTTCTTTTAAAGTGATTGCTACGTTTAATTTGAGATCCAGTTCACCAAACCATTTAAACATGTGATGGAATGTCCTAGTGAAGTCAGACAGATTTAAGTTGTACTGAATTAGTGCTTTTCCCATCTAGTTCTTTAAAAATGTATGTACACAGGATTAGTTATTTCACAGTTGGCAGCTCTCACAAATTCTAGTGTGAGTTGTATGAATGACATTGTGTGTTTCTTGAGGCTCCAGCCTCCAGATTTAGAGGACTGAGAGAATCTTTGTTTTTAGCCCTAAAACTAACGGATTTTGTAGCTCCCCAGCCTGTAGAGGAAAGTTTGAATTGTCACAAGTGTGCCACAGAAACCAGTAAGTTTAAAACAAAATATTGGGGTTACACACATTGAATTCTGGGAGACTCGCATGGTTGTTGTCACTCTGTAATTACTTTGATGTAGTTGCATATCTGTCATGGGCTGCCATGAAAGCCCCCTGAGTTCACACTTGGCTAAACATTGTTCAGTCTTACTTGTCACCTGTTCTGCAAATCAATATTGATGTCCAAGGAAGTGTCTATAAAAATGCTGTTGGCCTGGCTCTCATTTAGCAGATCTTCCTGTCATGGATTCTGTGTCTGTGTATGTTTTTGGTTCTTTTTCTATTAATGCTCAGCATTTCTATTTGGCTGGCCATACTCTGGGGGCAGTCCCTCTCTAAACAAGGGCAGGAATGTTTCTGGATTACTGGATGTTAAATAGCCATGATTGTTTTGAACACTCAGGATTTTTCATGAGCAGATAAAGACTTTGAATTGTACTAATGCTATCACAAGCTTCTACAATTACGATGTGGAGAAGAAAAGTTAGAATTTAACCATGCTGGCCAGTTTTGGTTTACCTTGGTTCCTAGACATCAGCTGTTGTCTGTTATTACTTCAGTTTTGTTTTGTTTCTTTCTGTAAGAACAGCTTGTAAATTTACTATCTGATTCTGTGGGGTTTTTATGTAATTCAGCAAAACCTCATCAGTTTATTCTGTGTACTTCTGGAATCAGTGAACTTACCTATGAGGTCTGGCCTCTGTAGGCAGTACTGTTACTTTGTCTATTCTTCTACCAGAAAGCTTCAATCTTACTGTATATCACAAGAGTAGGGTTACCCCTAAAGCTCAAGGATTTACTCAGTATTTCACATACTGAAGGAAGTAAGAAGAACTCAGCTGCTGGTAACCCTGTTCAAAAGAAGGAAATGTGTCCACAGTAAGTAACCACCAGTTAGTTTTGAGGAGTTTGGAACAGCAGTGGCTCAGTGAAGATGGGGGCCAGCTGGTTTTGTTCAGCTCTGGTCTTGTACAGCTGGTTCAAAGGTATGTTGCAGTAGCACTTAATACAAGGAAAAATTCATGAGGTTATTAGACACAAATACCTGGCCTGTTTTGGGAAGCCCTGTGGTCTCCTGACCACAGCATGCAGGAATCTGAATTCCTGCTCTCCTTTGCCTTGTTTTACTGCTCTGCTGCCAACTGTCAGAGGCTGATAAAGGTCTCCAGTCTGCCCCTGTACCATCATTTTTATAAAACCCATCCCATGGTAACACTTCTAATGACGACAGAGTGTTTCCAGATGTTTTTTCCAGATGCTTAACTCTCCAAACTCAACCACCACCATGGAGAGCAAGGTGACTGACAGTGTGTGTAGAGCTGAGTGTGTGCATTGCTGTGTCTGTGCACAGCTGACAGATTAAACCAACCTTGAAGTTCATTGCCACTTCTTCTGTTTCAGTTGAATCACTGAGAAAGAGCTGGTTAAGAACAAAGGCAAAGTCTGTGTGATGCTCAGAGTACAATGAGGCTTAGAAATCTATCTTGAGAACTGTTTCATGCAAAGAGTGTTCTAGAAATTGTGCATATAGTGAAAGGGACAGACTGATCTTGTGCCCTTTTAAAAATGCATGATAATTTTCTAAAAATTGTCAACTCACCTTAAGTATATTGTGCAGTTAATGGCCTGGTGCTGTCTGCTGACTTTTGGCTCCTGGCTTACTTAGCAGTTGATTTTTAGCATTTAAATGTCTTGCACTTTTGCGGGATTGATCTTTTTGCCTATTAAGCTAGTCTTCAAACAGGATTGTTAATAAAAAATTCTTTCAATCTCCTGCTACTATAGAAACAGTCCCTTGTAAATGCTAACATTGAGCTTCAGTGAAGAAGTAAACTTAGTCAGCAAAACTATAAAAATATCTCTTTTGAAAGGACAGACCGCACCTTATCTTTGATGGCAATTTAATACATTCTCTCTAAATTATTTGCCTCTGTCAAAGCAAAATTAAATCTTTGGAGGTGAAAGTCAGTGCTAGCTTCAGAATCTTTCAATTTCCTCCTTTTGCTCTCTGAAAAACATGCATGATATGTGACTTATATTGTTTTAAATATCTCATGAAGGCTATCTCTAGTGTAACCAAGAAGTGATCACTTCAGATGATAGAATCACATCTGCCCTAAGATGCATTTCTGGTTTAATATCTGGGATCCTCTCTCCAAATAGTATTGCTCCTGTCACACTTCTGTGCTCCTGTGTCATGGTCTGATTTTTTTTTTTTTTTTTTTTTAATTATTAATCCCTAAAGGTGTAGGCACACATCTCTTAAGCTAAGCTAAAAAATACCCAGCTACAATGACTGAACAACAAATCCCATTGCGAGCACCTTTCATATTTAATGCATCTCTGAAGGTCAGGAGGAGCAGCAGCCTGTCATCCTGCTGTTCCTGTTCTCTCTGAGCAAGGTTGTCTTATTTTTGAACCCTGATTGTTACCTTGGCAATCCTACTGAAACGGACAGTGAGGTCTGGAAATCCATTAGGTTCTTGACTATTTCTATCTTAAACCTATAAAGACTTTCACTTAATAGGGATGGCATAAAGAGGGTGAAGGGACTTCAGTGTTGACCATGGTTAGGAGAGGAATTTGTCTGTAAAACATATTGTATGTATTGCAGCAGTGCCAGGCAGCCTCACGTCAGCTCTAGCTGCTCTAGACACTGTACAAAGGTCTAGGAGTTTCTCAAAGCATAAAAAACACAGCAAAGGACAGAAGAAATAATATGCATGGATTATGATTTTATTGAAATGTACCTTTGATGTGTTGAAGATGATGTAAAAGGTAGAAGGGGGGAAAATAATCTTCCCCCACACGTTTTCTGCAGGCTCACAGGCCATTGCACAGCTCCCAAGCTTTTCTGAAATGAGTAAAACTCCCAAAGAAGCCACAGCTTCCAACACAAAGGCAGGACTGGTGCTGTAATGTTTGATACTGGCTCTTGTGTGGGCGGCTCTCTGAACCAGTCACCCTCACTGCCTTTTACTCATTGTTCAGGAGCTTTGTGAAACATCTGAACTGGAGCTCCAGAATGAGTAATGGCAGCTTGCTGGGAGCAGAGTTATTTGTTGGTATTTAGAATTCGTGTCTTTAATGTTTATTGCTGCTGAATCTGGGTGCCCCTGCTGTCCTGAATGCAGATATCCTACTATGAACTTAGTCCTGGTTAAACTGAGGTATTGCTGTTGGAGAAAGCAGAACAATACTCTTAAATACTTCTCCCTCAAAATCCGGGCCTCTAGATTTGTTTCTTGGTAACATCAATTAATATATTCTCCTGGTTAGTCTTTAAGTGTAGGTTTTATTCATGTTATCTGTTGTAATCTGCAGCAGTGACCTCTCATAATGTAGTCCATAAAATGTTCGTAGTTTTGAGTGTAATTCTAGAAATCTCATAGCTGTCTATAGCATCACTGAGGGACTGAACAAACATGGCATATTCAGTTTATACTGGGGACACCTGCATAAAAATTTGATGCTGCAACTTAAAAGTTTTGAAGAGGAATAATACTTACCTTGTGTTGAATGTCAGTGGAAGTACTCACCTCTTGCTGGTCTCTCTTTTCCATCTGAACATCACCTTGACAGTCACAGGATGGAATCTGAAGTCAGTTGGAGTTTTCTGTGAATTTCAGAGGTGTCAAGATTCTCTAATAGTCTTGCCTTCTAAAAATATATATGTATTTGTGTGTGCTTGTTCACGTGTAGGATTTCAGAGGAGTCAAGATTTTCACTGATAATGTTGGCTTCCAAAAATTGCATGGATTTTCTTGTGTGGATGTATTTGTGTGTGGCTTTTCAGTACCACGGGGTTTGTTGTAGATGGAGCTGCTGCTGCAGGATATGTTCCATGCTTGGGCTGCTGTTTTCCTGTTTAACTTTCTGCAGCAGCCAAAGGTACAGCAGCTGCTTCAGTGCTCCTGTGTCTGCCTGTCACAAGAGTTTGAAAACCAGGACCATGAGCATGTTTCTACCTCCTTGGGCATCACTCAAAGCCCATTATCCTGAGGATGCATTGTATTGTTGATAGCTAAAGTTCTTAATAGAAAAAAAATAAGTTCTTTTTGCGTAAAAGTAAGGCTGAATTTGATCGTTAGACCTAATGCTCATAAGAAGGACTGAGAGATGTTTTTGTTGTGACAACCCAGTGCTCTGGATTGTGGATGTGCTCCCAAGACTTGCTGGACTGCAGCCTGGCTACATTGTGTGGGAGCTTTCCCACAGGACGTGTTGGTGCTGCAGCACTGGCGACGCACCTCTGGTAATGTCATAGCCCTCTCCTGGGAGGAGGGATCAGCAGGATGGAATTGTTACTCAGTATTGGCAGATGTTATCTCACTGCTATGAAACACTAATCAGCTTACCAGAAGGGTCTGGTTTCTCAGCCCTCAACCCACAGCTGTGGGGAGCAAGGAGAAGTAATCCGATTGAATTGGAAATGCAGGCTTGACTTTGCTTCTCGTGTCGCCTCTTGAGCCATAATAAAAGGAGAAGCACTTGGGAAGCAGGAGCATCTCATTTAATTTGTGCAGTGTCAGGGGAATGGTATCCATTTCCCAGCTGGTTGCATATAACCTGGCACCTCAGAACCAGCTGTTTTGAGGAATGTGTCACTGCTGTTCACGGGTCACAGGCAGGGTGGGTGAAAAGATGGACTGTTAGCAAGCAAGGCAATTTCTCGTGGCAAAGGGTGGTTTAATGTATCAGAGCGAGAAATGAGCTAGGTTCTATGTTTTGCCTGTCCCCTGCTCATGCTGTTAGTGCACTAAGATGACTTTTGTGTTTGTGTCCTTGAGAATAAAAGAAAAAGTTCTGCCAGAGTGTTTTGGGCGATGACGACAATTCAGAGATTTTACACAAATGGGCATCGGGAAAGCTTAAAAAACTGGGGGCTTTTGCTCTCGGGAGTGCTGGTGCATATGTCTGTTTCAGTAAGTGTCTTCCAAATGTACAAGTACTGTTTCTTCATGGCTGAGTGAAATAAAAGGTCTGGAAGCTTTAAAATGCAATTTGTAATGCGCTGGTGCAAAAATGGCACCAAGTTTTGCTCATGGATCTTTCACCAGGAGCAGGTGGCATAGAGCTGCTTCAGTAGCATGAGTTAACTGCAGCAGTTGTTAGGAAATGAACAGGGTTCTGTTTCCCTCATGTGGTCCCATAAATGGAATTTTTGTTTAAAACCAAATAAAGATAAAGGTACTTGAGCTGGGCCAGTTGGTATCTCAGCCAGTGGGATTTTTTTACTCTTAATGATGTGCCATAATGGAAAACACAAACTGAATTTGTAGGACAAGGATATATGCAGGGTCCTTGCTTCTAACTGTCCACAGACATCTGGTTTGGAAGCACGACAGATGGGGTACAGAACCTTCCTGTGTTGGATTTTTAGTCATCTTTTTGAACAAAACTAGTTTTTAAAAGATGCCCATAAAGTGGTAGATGTGTTTCAGGGCATAAGGATATGCCCTTTATTAACTTGTGTGGGATCTTTTTTTGCCATTTATTTTCCATTCTTTTTCAAGTGTTTTAACAAGCAGATTTAACCCCATAGCACATTGTTCTCTGTTTCCAGACATGAATAAAGCGAGCAGCCCGACGTAACACACCCATGGCATTCTGTGCTGCGTCGGGATCAATAAGTCAAGAAGGTGTGATGCCTAGGAATCTCCTGGTGGATTCTCCCGAAATGGCATCTGAAATCTCCCCAGAACACACTCGTGGCAGCATGGAAAGGGCTGGCACTGTGGAGAATCATGGCAGCCAAGCTAGATGCAGAAACCTTGCTTTGGTAAGTGTTTAATGAGCCTTGTGCTTAGTGCTACAGATTACATTAATAGTCTGTCCCACATCACGCCATTTTTGTTTTATTAAGGTTGATTCTTGCCATTTCTAATCCTAAGTGGTTGCTGGTGTTGTCTCGCTTGTTAAACTCAAAGGCCAGAAATAACTTCTCAGCTTTGGTATAACAGCTTGTTATTGTGGCCTGATTGTCTGAGAGCTTGGAGAGTGCTTCTCTCCAGCCCTTCCTCCCAGGGAACCAGGAATGGCAGTAAGGGCTGCTCTGCCCTTGCTTCCTTAAATAGCTCATAAAGAAACTTAAGGATAGTGGTTGTTCTGCACACTGCTTTTTGCTTAATCTCTTTGTTGACGCTCCTGAATAAAGGTCTCAGCTTATTCCACCTTAATTAGATGAGTAACAAATATGTCACCATAAACAAAGCCATGCTCACATTAGTGACCATTTAAATCGTGAGTGAGTAACTGAGGGAGTAGGATGCACTCCTGCATTTTTCCCAATTAGCAGGGTGAATCAGGCAGTGAACTCAACAGTACACTTTGTACTGTGACAGGCTAAGCCTAGAAAGCAGGTATGGTTCCATCCATATTCTTGTTATCATCCTAACCATTTGAAAATCATCCAATTTTAATTGAGAAGAGAGCATTTGGTAAACATGCTTGCCCTAAGTGGAAATCTAAATCTCTGTCTTGCCTTAAACATGGAATTAGGCTTTGTCTCTTTACCTCTACCCTCCCTGATAGTTTCCTTTCAATGTGGTAGTTTTCTGTGAAAAAGTTGCAAAACCTTATACCTCAGACACACTCATGGTTTTGTGCTACTTTGTGAGCTTTCTGGCACCTGGAAGCAATTTGAATGCAGTTCCTTTTTTTGTTGTTTCTACTGAAAATACTTACTGTTAATATGACACTGTATCCTTCAGCTGTGTTGCTAGTTAAAGCAAGAACAAAACACAAAATAACAAAAACACATACACAAAACAAGTATGACAAAATTCAGTTCCTTAACTGTTTCTGATCTATTCTAGAAAAAAAGTCATGAAGGGTCAGGGTGGGGGAAGTTAAGTACATTTGGACTCAGGAAGTTAGTGTATGTTGTTTTATGAAAGCTAGTTGAATTTTAGAGAATTATGGTGGAAGTAGTACTTTGCTAGAGAATTGCAACTTAATTTTACACAGAACTGCAAGGTAATTTGGCTCATTACTCTACCACTAGTTTCCAGGTTAACACAGTAATATCAATCATGTTTCCTTGGGTTTTATTCTTAGCTGCAGTAGCAGGCATGAGACTAGACATTAGAAAAAAATCAGTATTGAATAACAAAGCTATGTATAAATCAGTCTGTTTGTACAGGCTCATCCTGGGTCTACTGTGTCAGAAAATGACGTAAATCCCCTCAGCCCAACTAGATCCTGCCATGTGATAGCCCATATGATGATGCATCAGCTAGAATTGGAATCCCTTGCTACTCTGTAATGCAGTAATTTATAGATGGAGTAAAAGTTGGCTGCAGGCTTAGGCAATTCCCATCAGACCCTGTGAGTTAGCAGTTCACAGAGCCTTTTGTTTGTCTTGTTTGGGTTTGTGCATAAAGACAATGAATTGTGTACCAACAAATTTGTGATGCCACAGATTCCCCTTCCATGATTTTTCTTCCAGCAGTGTAGTAGGTGGCATGTCCAATAAGGCTGGAAACTTGCAATTGTAGAATAACAGGTTGGACAAATATAAATTCTTCTCAATACAGGCATAATTTCAGTTTCTGAATTTGAGAAGGGATCTGTGTTAAACTGAACATGAAGGAAATTCTGCCTGTTCTGCTAATTGCTAGAACATGCTCCTAGAGATGTCATGTTCTTGCTTCAGTAGCTTTATTATAAAAGTTCAGGAGATGCAGAAGCTTTGATGGCCTAATGAGAAGAAAGGGATAGATAACTGTGTAGACAAAGAATTTCTGTTATGCCAGTTCTGAGAAAGGAGGGGATGTATTTTCAGGCATGCTGGACCCTGAAACAGAAGCAACTAAAGACCTAACTGCCTCTTAATTTATCACTTTCCTGGCTCTGTTCACCTAGAGACAGGGCAAGAAAGGTCAGGGTTGGCTTTGATTTTTTTTTTTTAGGTTTTTGTAATGGCATTGCAAAGGAAAGAAGTTTGATAATGCTGTTTATGACAGGCCTGTACTGCTCCAGGTTTCTTCCTACTTGATTGTAAAAAACCAGGCTCTTAAGCTTCTCAGTGTCAAACTGCATTAGTCACTAAATACAACCTTTGTATTGCATCTGTGGAATTCAAACAAACCCAGGGATGTGATAATAGGGACAAACACTTGGACTGGCTTTAGCCTTTGCTGACTGCTCACAGCTGGTTTGGCTGACTCCTGGCTGGTCCTGCATCCTGTGTGTCTGTGCTGGCATCACTTGCTGGGAACTGGTTGTCAGTGTAGCAATGGCTAGGAGATGGATATCAATTGCCATGTGCTTAAAAGGTCTTAAAATTCTGTTTGTGGGATCCTTCCCAGTCAGCTGTTGTCACTTCAGTTTAATTTTGCCAGATTTCTCAGCTTCTCTTACCTATAATTAGTGATGCTTTCAGTTAATCTTTGACAACTGCAGGCCTCTAAGCCAAATTTATTTTTTTTAATGGAAAGCAAGGCGCTGCCTTGATTTTTAGGAGTATTTCCATAGAAATTATAGATGTCCGGGTCAGGATTTTTTTTCTGCCAAATTTGTCACAGGAGGTTGAGTTGAGATGGGAGGAATGTATGCCTTGATATGTTCATCTCACATGAATGTTAGTAACCATAAAAGCTCTTCTATATGAGGACATTAATTTGAACATATATTTTAGTTTCTTTGTTAAAAGAGGTATCCATATATCTACTTGAGAGAAGTGAATTTTCTCGATGCATGGAACCAGTTGCACTTATCCAAGGGTGAGAGCAAACAAAAACACTCTGTTCTTGGCAATTCTAGCTTCCAGAACCCAGTCTGTAATGACACTGCCTGACATGTGGTATAAGAATTAACGTGCCATGAAATACAGTTGCAGCAATTTAAGGACACTCAATTTGAAGATGAAACTAGGTCTTGGGGTTTTTTTAAGCAATTTGTCTTGTTCCACTGACTGAATAGGCACAGACCAGCTTCTTAAAGCCAATCCTTTCAGTGCTTCCCTCTGATAATTGGACTAGGTATCTATTCTCAGCCATGAGTAACTGCTTTGGTTTCTAAGTGTGAATAATGTGCTAGGACAATTGTGCTACCTGTGAAAACCGTGGCAGAGGTGCTGGTTGTACCTGAAGTGAGCTGTGCTAATTGGAGCTGCACTAATAATAAGCTGTGTCAGTGCCTTGGATATGTTGCTACAACTTCAGTACTTTACCTTCTGTATCTGAACATGTCTTACTGAATGGTAGCTTTGAGGGATAGTGAGTTTTTGTTTTTCTTGGTGGATCACACTGTGTTATATATTATATTTTTTACCTTTGGATCTGACAGATCCCTGGTTAATGCTGCAGTTCACCACCACTCTTCTTGGGGCAGTGGTGACCTCTAGAATTTGTTCAAGTGACTATTTAATTTGATCACTAATCAAATGGCTTAAACTGGGAGAGGCCATGGCTCTAAAAAAGAGACTTTGCTTGTTCTGATTTCTTCAAACAAGCTTCCTGTCTAGCTCTTAACAAGACTTCATAGCCAGTCACTGAAGATGGTTTGTCACTCCTGGATCCCTTGTATGGTACAGGTGACATTCTGAACACTTAGCCATTTAACTCAGGGATGACCTGGTTGTTTTGTAGTTATGGTGTCTCATGTAGCCTAAAAATTTGTTATTATCCTTATCCTGTTTTGGATCAGTACAGATAACTCAGATACAACAGACCTGACATTCTAAGTGCACCATGTTGGTATCTCTTTACCTCAACCTCTCTGAAGAGAATCCACTGGGAATCTAGTGTGGATTTAGGGGTTCTGGAAAAGGACAAATCACTTGTCTGTTAGCCTACTGCCACCTTTTTTCTTCACAGTTGGAATGAGAATTGTGATGCTGAGCGGCACTTCAGGTACATTCAAGGGAAAGTCCTGAGAAAGAGTCCTTTCATAAAATTAGTATGTTTTTCCCCCTTGACACTGATACTCCACAGGCTTTACTGTGCTACAAGACCTTTCACCGTGTCCGAGGACTTTGCCAAATAACAATACAAAAAAAATGACAAGAATTTTTGACTGTTTGCTTTGTATGGATACATCTGCCTTGGGGCAGGTGGAAGCCATTCCTTACAGGGTGTGGAGAGAGCTATGCTATGCTTCACCCACTTGAAACTGATGTTAGTATGACCTGGAAGCAGTGTGCCTTGGAAAAATATGAGCCTGACTCTTAGCAAGGCATGATGTTGCTGTAAAATTGCTAGTGAGAATATAGATCCTGAAGGCAGTTTGGCCTCTGTGCACAAACTATCATTGTGCTTCAAAGCAGGATCTGGTAGATAGAGATTATTCCAGCAGGTGGGCAAATCTGCTTTTTAAACCATGCTGATAGGCATTTCTGAACTTTCAGAATGTTTTCTTCATATATTCCACTACTTTTCACAGAATACTTGAATTAAAGCTTGTGTAATGTGAAAGTTAACTTCTACTTGTCTCACCTTCAGTGAATGTAGAGAAGATTTGTTTTGATTATATGGGTGCTCAACTTTTTATATATTAAAATACACACAGGGTCTCAGGGCTGCATCTGCCCCCCACCCATTCATTCTCCCCTATTTTCAATGTAATGTGCTCCATTATTTGAGCCTTCCTGTGCAGCTAAGCTTGCAGCACTCCATGCTTTGTTCTGGACCCTGTCCAGCTTGGCTGCATCCTTTCCAAAGTTCAGCAATCTGAACCTGAACTCTGTGTTCCGAATGAGGATGTGCTGTCATGTCATCACCCTGGTTAATATATCCCAGAATGAGATCTGCATCCCTGAACTGCAGATTCTTTTCCTTCTTTATGGCACTTAAACTGACAGAATCACAGATTGCACAAGTACCTTGCAGTAATTTCATCTCAGCATCATTTTTTGTTCATCTCTGAGTTCATTTTGGGGGGCTGTGTCATAAAGATTTCACATCAAGGTATGTGACATCTTGTGCTTGCACCTATTGGTCAAGTAAATAACTCTCTCATGAGAAATGAGCTTGGTATGAAATTATTTGATTTTTTTTTAATGAAAATTTAGTGGCTTTTGCTTGAAATGTCTCCCTGTTTTTCTCAATGTTGTTCTAACACAATTTCTTTTTCCTTTTAATTTCTATAGGCTGATCAGCCTAATTTTGTTTATCAAAGAGAAGTCTTTGGAGTTTAAGTAGATATTCAGCTTGCTTTCTTTCAAAGTAGGTTAGGAGTAATTTAGTCAGTTTATGACTTAACTCATCTAGTTTATCTATTAAGTACTTGTAGATAATTTGTTTCCTCACTTAGGAGCTATTGATTATATGCTTTGCTACCTCTTATGAAGCACACGGGTACAATTATGCTTGTAAACTGAAGAAAACAACACTCAATATTATAGTCTTCTTCACCAAATGAATGGTATTATCAAAACCATCAGATAGTGGGTTGTAGAGGAAGCACTTTTTGACACAGCACACAATTACACTCTGGAACTCCCTGCCACAGAATGCTGTGAATGCCAGTCATTTCCATGGCTCAAACAATAAGATGAATTCATGCTAGAAAAGCTCATTAAGGGCTATTAAATACACAGATGCTGGGAAGTCTTTAAGCCATGTATGGCTGGAAACTTGGAAGGATTTAGGGGAGGAAAAGAACTATATCCATCCAATATACAGCAACACCCCCCAACCTCTCTCCCTAATCCTGTGTGTTCATAACTGCTGAAGGCTACTGAGCTAAATGGGCTTTTTGGTCTGCTCCTGTGTAGTAGTTGATGTTTTTAGCTGTAATTCACTTGCTTCCAGCTTCAGTAACACAGCAGTACAATCTATTCCATTTCCCTTTCCTGTAAATCTAGTCAGAGGTACTTGACTTCTTCTGTGTAAAAGCTTTTATACATGTTCTGATACAGTTCCTGCACGCAGGGCTTTCCTTTTCACCCCTTCTGACAAGTAGAACTCCCTTGTTATTAACAGTGTGGCCCAAGTGGTGCTACACTGGCCTTTGTACTATACATTAGAATAGTTTGCTCCTTTCATGGTTCTTTTGAGAAGCATCCAGTCACTCCTTTCCCATGGAATTTTCCCTATTAATTCTTCAGTGCTGTCAAGTGATTGATAAATCAGGTGAATCTGGCATTCTCCTGATATTTTGCTAATTGAAGTTTGGTTCCTTAGCAGGTTTTAGAATATTTTTTTTTTTTAAGCACTGCAGATGTATTGGTATTTGCTGTGGTGTTCTGTTTCTGTCAAAGCTGTGCTGGTCTTAGGATTTCAGATCTGGATGTGATGTTCAGAACTTCATCAGATGTGTATAAAATTGTGGGCCTCTGGATATTAAGTTATTGTTTTGAACAGGTAGGAAAGGAATCAACGAATCTTTTCTATGAAATAGATTATATTTTTATTTTCTTTCTCTTATTTCTTTTTTTTTTCCTCTTTTATACCAAACACTGTTATAACAGGCTCTTTCCTGTTTGGCATAAGCAGGAAATGTTTGGCTGCACAGAGAACTAAAATATTAATGCCAGCTGAGCATACTCAGCTATTTCAGCTGTTTGCATCCCAAATTTCTTCTGTCCAAGCAGTCTTTTTTATCCTCCCAATTTAATGTAATTTTAAGCTGAGGCACAATATTCAAGTTTCAAATTCAGGCTCTTTTGACCATAGTTTTAAAGTTTGTAGTGTTAGGTGTATGTGAGATTTAGTTTAGAGAGGTGTGTTTGTACATCAAGAGTAGGGAGTAGATGGAAACTATGAGGTGAATAACTCAAGTAGCTGAAAAGACTTTTTTCTTTGACTATTAAAAAACACAGATTCATCAAGAAAAAAGAAGGCCTGGAAAACCAGCTTGGAAAGATTATGAACTGTTCCAGTACTTGGAATATAAGGAAAATGAACTAATTGCAAATAGACTTGGTAGCCTTCATTAAAACTGGCACCTTTAAGTTACAAAAATTCCTCCCATCTTTCTGAAGGCTTTACTATAATACAAGTAATACAGGCGGGAATAAAGCAAGTCACTGCTTGCTTTACATCTCTGAGCTCCTTTGGTTTGACCAGCCCGAGTAGTTTTTTTTTTCCACTGTGATTGTGTGTCTAAATTGGGATTGTTTCCTTGGCTGGCAAACTGAAACATGCCTTGCCCGAGGGAGTTTCTATCCAGACTGGATGCCTTGCATCTCAGTACAGTGCCCTGACCTAACACTGCCTATTCTCCAGAGCTGTGGGGTTTGTTTTTGTTTGTTTTGTTGGGTTTTTTTCTGATGAAATGTGACATTGATCATCTTGAAGGGAAAAACTGCGTGAGGAAACAGATCGAAGTGCTAATAGAGATGAAGTTGGCCTTCCACGTCTTGGTATGCTATTTATTACAAATGTGTTTGCAAAGGGATGGTTACTCAATTTAGATCCTTTACCTAAAGGGACTCTGCTCATTTCAGCAAGAACTATGAGGAATGGTTAAATCAGGCAAAGCTCTCCTGCAAATCTTACCTAGCATGGAAAAATGTTCAATCTTGCAGCACAGAAAAGGATGGAAGGAAGTCCTTCTGGAAGTCTTTGCTTCCTTGCTCTATTCTTTGCTCAGCTCTTGATCAAACAAGTTAAGCTCATGTGGGGGCAGTTTTTAGATGCACACAGTAATTCCTGTACCATGCTCTGGATTTGTTGCCACTGTGAACTTCTTAAACACAGCCCCCTCTTTTTTTTCCTTTAAGTCTGTGTAAGGCTGGCCCTTGCAATGAGCTCACCCTCAACAGAAGGTTCTTGGAGTCCTGTTCAGCTCCAGCTCAGGGCTACCTAACAAGGGCTCCTTTCCTGTCATTCTCTCGCCTACTAGACATAGCAGCCCTATGAGTATTTGGGTGGGGAAGGAAGGAGATTGCAACATCCATTAAGGAAAAAAAAACATGCACACATGAAAAAAAAAAGAACAACTAAAATACAGAAAAGGAAGCCTTGTCTGTCTGTTGCTTTTCAAGTGCAGCTGTAAAACTTTCCTTGGCCTTTGAAAACTGACGTGGTGGGAGCGAGCTGTGGACTACGTCAGCCTTTGAAGTTCATCTTTTAAACCAGCAGTGGCAAATGGCATCTGAATTTTAGCTTTTGTAGCAGTTTTGCTGCAAGCTGGAATAAGTTACTTATTCTGACAGTAAGACTAAGTTAGAAATAACCACACCTCTGTACATCTTTCCCACCCACCAAATGTTCTATTGGCTGCACAGGCAAAGGCAGCTAAGAGCCTCAAAGCATTTATTCTCTCATCTGTAACATTCCGGGTTCTTGGAGATCAATTGCCACTGGCTACAATGCAGCACATTATATTTTTTAATCTATGGGCATTACTTTGCTACAGAGCTACGTTGTTCTTATTTTTAATGCTGAGAATGGGGATAAAAAGCTTTGTGCAAGGAGTTAACAGGTAGAGCTGCACAGAGGTTTTTTTAGTCTAATGTAATGTAAGATGATCTGAACAGGCATGGTGAGTTTGAAGCAAGTTGTGCTGCCCTAGCAAGAACGTGCTACCTCTTGGATATTTGTACTGCATACCTTTCTGTATTTACCTAAACTCTCCCAGCCCTCCACTGAGAAGTAGCCTTTTTACCCAGTCTGCACGTGCAATGAGGTGTCCTTGGTGCTTCTCGGTGAGTTACTGACAGCAGAGTTTCCAGTATATGCTTGGCAGGGGAGAAATTCAATCCAGAAAGGGGAAAACTTCACTTGCTTTTCAACAATATATACTTGCATTCCAGAACTTACACAGGTCTCTTGGGAAATGTATTTCCTGTATCCATTGTCTTAATGCAGTGCCTTTCTTAATCATTCTTTGTCATCTCCAAGTTTCTGGAAAAGTGAGTGTTTCTCAGGGTGGAGGAAAAAGAGTTAGTGCATTGCTGCCCAGCTTTGCATAGTGATAATGTGTTAATCAAGTTAATTAGGAGCAGTGACTCAGAGAAAATGAAGACTGGATAATCCAAGTGATTATTTATCACTTCTGTGGTCTACAGGATTATTTCCTGCTGAAGTAAATAGCCTAAGGCACTGTACTGCTGGGTCTTCATATTTATTCTGGGGTTTTCCTTTCTGTAACTCAAAGGTAAAATCTTTAGAAACCCTCTCCCTCCTTACTATTACCTCTTTGTAATCTCTTATGTACCTCTGGATAATTTATAGTTTGTAGTGGCAGAGACACGTCTCAGCTCCAGCTTTGCCTCTAGAAGCCAAGTCACCCTTTGGACTTGAGCAAAAAGAGAATCAACCCATTTCTGGGACTGTCCTGAGTGCATCCTTTCCCTCCCATGTTGTTCCCCAAGCCTTGTCCCTGAATCTGACACAGAACAGTTTGCCCCACTTTGGAATCAGAAGAAGCCATCCTAACCCTTGAAAAGGCACAGGTGAGTGTAGGGAGATTTTTTTTTTCTGCCTTGTTTTTTTTTTTTAGTACTTTATATGGCTTTTATAATCTTTTAGTAATTTGTTCTGTACAAGTTAAATGAAGACTTCTTTGCTAAACTGAAGGATGTAATACCAGTTGCTACTCTTTTAGTTTTTAAATTTGTTTTGTCCTCTAGCATTGTAACGTCTAAATGTCTCTTTGGGAAGGTGTCAATTTTTCTGTTTTATTTTTTTTTTCTTTTTTCCCCATAGGATGATGAAAGTCTGAAATATTTAACTCATGAAGAACAGGATGTTCTCATGTTCTTTGAGGAAACCATAGATGCCTTAGAAGATGACTTGGAGGAGATGGCCCTACGTGACAGTGGCATCCACTGCCAGTCCCCAAGGTCAACAGAAGAAAATGTGTCCAGTCATTCAGAGACTGAAGATATCACTGATTTAGTGCAGTCAACACCTGAGAGCAGTGACCATGAAGGCCCTTCTAGCAAAGACACAGAACCAGGTAGTTGTGTTTCTTGCAAGTGTGGGTTTTCCCTTTGATCCAGTCCTGACTTATTCCAGTTCTCTGTAGAAACAGCTAAAGAAATTCTGTACTTTCCTTACTACCTCAACATAAATCTGTTACTCATCAGGAGCTCTGCTTCAGGATTTTAATTTGCCTTGGGGTTTTTGAAATTCTTGCTGCTACTTTTTTCTAATTTTTCCTTTTCCCTCACGGGGGGTCATGCATCTGATGAAGTTGTTGGTTTGCTACCTCAGTCCTCTGCCTGAAGACTGAGTTGTCACTGCTGTGCACTGTCATTGCAACAAGGCAGACTGTATTCACCAACTTGTTCATGCTCTGCTCTTCTCCAAGACTTTTTAAGATTTTCTTCAAGAGTTTTAAGATAGCAGATTGTTTTCAGTGCTGCTCTGTGTGAGACTGAAAGGCACATGATCCTATCAGTGAGTTTGTGACAAGATAGCATATGGCATGCTGTTTTTGTCACCCTGTAGTGTGTGTTCTCTCTGTGTTTGGACAATGAATCTATCAGCTAGTACACACAGTGGGATGTAATGTGTCCTCTCCTGGCTGTTTTATTAAAAAATAAGAACTGCAAAACTCTTATGAAAGAGCAGCCATTGAAGCAACATGTGGACTATGAGTGAAAGGCAGAGAGAGGGCTGTGATAGTGACACATTGTAAACGTGGTGATTTGAGCTATAGCATTGCCTGCTGGGGCTTCATTTATAGTTTCTTCTGGCTATGTGGGCTGAGGTAGAAAGGTAGGGAGAAGGGAGAAATGCTGCTAAAAGAAGCATTTTAGCTTGAGTTCTACTCTGTGTGAAGAGTTAATGACATCTCTGCTGCTTTGCATTTTAGTGTTGGATGCCACTGGGAGAGCCGAGAGCCCTCAGCCAGCTGTACCTGCTGAGCTTCCCCCACACCCGCCTGCACCACCACCAGCCGTGTCTGAGACACTTCCTCCTCCACCCCCTCCTCCAGTGCAGCATCCGAAGTTGCTCCGTTCTGTCCCCACTCCTCTCATCATGGCCCAGAAGATCTGTGAGCAGCAGGTGGAGAGCCGGGCACGCTTCCCCGGCGCCCTCAAGGAAGGGAATTCCGACAGGAAGAAAGCCCCGGTAACCAACGGTGATTATTCCACAGCACCCAAGCACCCTCCTGCCCCCGCCCCCAAACTGCACCGGTTCCCAAGCAACATCAACATAACAAATGCCAGTGGCAAGGAATTCAGCGAGACCATTTCCAAAGCTGCGGTTAACGTCCAGGAGCGGCGGGCTCAGGTGCTGGCCAACATCAATGGGGGAGCTCTTCTGGCAGCTGAACTGGAGGAGAAGCTGCACAAAAACGATTTCTTGTCACGTAACAGAAGTTCTTCCTTACGGGATCTCTCCTCTGAGCAAACACGCTATGAAGCCCTGACAAAACTCGGCCTAGTTAAGGGAAAGTCAGCTCAGGACCAAGTGGACCATGCCCCAAGCACTCAGCAGCTTGATGTGCAGCCCAAGCAGTCACAGCCTGTTACCAATGGATATCAAAACATCCATGAGGTTTTAAAAAGTGAGCCCAGCCCTTTCCTTCCTATGGGCAAAACTGTAACAATCAAACCAGAGGTGGCTCTTGTCACTAACAAAGTCAGCAGCTCACAGCAGAGCACAGAAAAAAGCAGTAATGATTATAAACAAGCTGCTGTAAGCCTGGACATAAGGAGGAGGTCGGGTTCTCTGCCTAGACCTTCAGGATTTCGATCCCAAGGGATAACGGTGAAGTTTTCCGGCCGTGGCTCAACTGAAGAAGCCAGGAGAGAGGCACTGAGGAAACTGGGACTGCTGAAAGAGACTGCCTAACTGGATGGGAATGTCGTGGCAGTGAGGGGAAAGTCATAGCATGGCTTTGTGCTAGAACAGTCCCAACAGGATTGGGATCTAGTGGAATGGAAGAAAAAAGGGAATGTTCTCTGCTTCAGGCAAGGCAGGAAGGTATTAGGCACTGTGGAATGGCCACTTGTGTTTATCCCAGAAGGACTGGCACCACGTAAGGTCATGTACAGCAGTGGGGTTTGACTCTCCTTTCTACAGAGATACTCATCTGTTGCTCTTTGTGACTAAGAGGAATTTTATTTAATTAATGCTGGACCGTAGCAGGCAGCATTTCATTAATGAAGTGTACAGTGCAGTATTGTTGTACATAGTAAACTGAATGGCAAATCTTGCTTTTGCTCTTTCTGAAGCCAAAACAAAGAGCTCCGTTGGTCCTGCCCACGTCTGTCTGTCTGTCCATGGGAGCTCAAGATAACGTCACAGCTGAAATTTGACTCTGTGACTTTCTGTTGTCTGTGTTATCTGGCTTGGCTTCTTTCCCTGCCAGCAGTGGAGTCTTCTGCTCCCTCACTCTGCCCTTGACTCAAAACTGTGCACAGGGTGGCTTCTGCTTCGACCTTCTCCTGGACAGATCAGCCCAAGCTTTGAATGGGTGACTGCCTCACTCTGCTGCTGCACCTGGAGCCTCCCCTCCCTTCCCAGCCACCTGCTTCTCTGTCACGCCTGAGCAACCCAAGTGTCCAGGAAAAGGCACCAGGAAAGCCTCAAGGATATGCACTGAGCACCAGATTTCACACTGACAGCCAAAGAGTCTCCTGACAATCTGTGACCCCAACTGCTCTGTCCAGGCAGGATCTCACAGCAGAGAAGCCATAGGAACAAGTTAACTTTGTACCAAAAGCGAGACCCATATGTCAAAAGTCTTCTCTTTTATGTCCAGGTTGCTGGGAAGGAACTGCTACTTTTTGAACAGTAGCTGTACTACACAAATTATAAGTTCTGTTACTTCTAAAACTATCATTTGGTCTTCCTGTAGTTTGACAGCCCTAATAATCCTCTGTTCACAGCCTTATTTGATTCTG
Organism: Acridotheres tristis; assembly: GCA_037013685.1. Classification (NCBI taxonomy): domain Eukaryota; kingdom Metazoa; phylum Chordata; class Aves; order Passeriformes; family Sturnidae; genus Acridotheres; species Acridotheres tristis. The sequence continues at coordinate 5,786,588 of CM072885.1, forward strand.
CCCTGCCAATGCATAACAGAAGTTACAGCCAAAATTCTTGCAGGCTATGTGGAGTTTCAGGAGAGCTGCATGTAAGAGCACATCGTTCCTAAATGGTCCAAGTTGGTGGTATTTTGCTTTTGTTCAGTAGAAAAGCTGGTAAAGATGGTCCCAAAATATCTTTGTGTGTTAGTATGGTTTTGGGTTTTTTTTAATATGGCAAAGCTGCCCTTCCACATTGAAACTCCTTTCCTTTTTGTATTACCTGAAAACATCAGAAATAGCCACTTCAAAATCAAATGCCAAACTCTTGATTTTTTTTTTTTTTTTTTTGGTTGTTGTCATTCCTTCACATTTGATTTCTTGGTGTTTTGGATTTTTTTCTAAAGGGAAAAACTGACTTACTCTCTGCACTTTCTAAAGCCTTGACCAACCCACTCCTTCTCCGAAGTACCTTAGCAATAAACCTTGGAGAAGAGGAGGGGTGGCTACAGCAGAAACTGACACACCCTTTGGTGAGGAGCTCTGACATAACTGTGATAAACAAGTTTGTAGTTCTTGTGATAAAGTATTTCAAACTTGCTGAGCTGTGCTTGTAAACGAAGCTGTCATGAAGGAAAAACCTTTGTGTCATTCTCAACCTGCCTCATACGTTAAGGTTCTTTTGTTTTGCTTTCATTATCTGCTTGCTGTTTGAATTTTTAATTATGTTCCTACGATATCTGACTGGTTCTGTAACGTAGTTATTCTTTTCAGCCTTTTCACTGGGTAAGTGATCATGTTCCTCATTGTGACAGACTTGCTATACATAAGCAATCAGTAATTAAAATATGTGGCCATTCCTGGTCTGGCAGAGCACTTGGGCATGCATAATCAAACATGAGAGGTGCTGCTGAAAAAAAAAAAAGGCTGCTTGTGTGCTGCAAGTATAGCACAGGCTTGTTCTGCTGGGCTCTGAGTCTGTAGTCCTAAATCAGAAAGACAAGGGAGCACAGAAAATACACCCAAGCACGTGCTGCAGTGAAGGCTGGAATGGAGGCTGACATGTGAATGATGCATCATAATTTATTAACATAACCTGCTAAGTAAATTTAAATGTTTCATGGCCTTTGTGCTTTTAAATCCTGATAAAGCAAATTGTTCATTATGAATGTGAAGTGCGTACGAAGCAATCTCCACATCTAATCATTTCTTGCCAGCTCTTCTTTGAGTTGTTTACAGCTGAGAGTCCTTGCTAAGCAAAGGGGGGAAAAATCCCTGGCACTGTTTCATTGAAATTCAGTCCAGTTCAATAACTCTGTAATGTCACCCTACGTAATAATACCCCAGATATGTAATATCTAAAGTTATGTATGCTGAATTAGCTGGATCATGTTCTCTCATCCTTTGTGCAGGGCTGTGTCCTCAACTGGTGGGAAGTGAGAGTTAGATCTTAGTTAGGTAAAGCAGTTTCTGCCCAGGGAGGACTTGGAACGAGGTATTCATTGTGGCCCTTCATCATAGCAGATAAATTCTTCTCTGTGCCTAAAACTGTAGTGAGTAAAGCCATGTACTAAATGAAGTTAAGTCTAGCTGCTAATAACCTGTATATAAATTTAGCTCTATTTTGTGTATCATGTTTTGTGTGTATATGTTGCTGTGATTTTATTTTCTTCCCCTTTGTGCTGGAGCTAATGTCTTGCACAAATCTGATAAATCATCTATTAAACTAGAATAAACCAAATGAAATGATGGCTGATGGGAGGTGCCGCTGTGTTCTTTGCCACCCAGTAGCATGACTTTCTTGGAGGAGGGATATGACTTTTTCTTAATGGCTAATACTGATTTAATAACCTTTCATTTTGCAACTGTGGATGTGTGTGAGCCAGAGCCCAACCCTGTTGGGCAGGTGCTGGAGGAGGGACAAAAAAAAAAAGCTATATGACAGGAGATGTGTGTTCTCACTGCTGAACTTCAGCAGCTGTGATCAGGGTCCTTGCAGGAAAGAAATTCATCCTGAATTTTTGAATTAGACAAAAGCCTTTCTCTCACAACGTTTTGCATTATTAAAATGACCTTTCCAAGAGGAAAGAAGATATCTTTTTATATTTGAGAGAAGAATAACATCTTTGTTTCCAAAGCTGTTACCATAAGTGAGTGTGGTCCTGCTGAGTGTGGAAGTTTTCCTTGTTGCACAGGTCAAAGTTCCCTGTCAGAGAACATTCCTATCTATCCCTTTTACCTCTATTTGCTGCTTTTCTGTCTTTTGAAGAAGGATTTCTTTCTAAGTAGTCAGGTGTTGTTGAGCATTTGTCCAAGCATCGTGTGTCATAAAAGAGAGAATAGAACTCACTCTAGAAAAAATAAATACTTTTTTATGCCTGAGGCTGGATGTGGTGGTAGCCAAAAAGCAGCAGCAGGTGCAGTAGCCTTGTCTCCAAGCTCTCCAGGGCTGCCTCGGGGCTCAGCTACGTCTCAGCCATGGCAGGGCAGGTGGCCTTTTGTAATTGTGTCCAGCTCCAGCCAGGAGCCAGAGGGAGAGAATTTAACTTGGCTCAAATCTGTAATGAAACTTAAAGGAGGTTCCAGTGCCTCACCCGTGCTGGAGGTGAAGCCTCACAGCTGCCCCAGCACCTGCAGCCTTTCAAGTGGCTGCAGATTGGGGAAGAAGCTTTTGATGTTTTGACTCCTCTTTTATACATACACGTATGGAATTTGGTTTCTCCCTTTAGAATAGACAACTTCAGAAAGTGTTATCCATCGAGGGATCAGAGAAGGCAGGATCTGAAGGGAGGTGGCAGTTTTAAGCCAGCAACTTGGGCAGGTTTTCAGTCTTGTTTGTGCCTCAGCAGAGAGTAACTTGGAGCTCTGCTGAACAAGCTCGAAGAGTTGTGTAGCTGAGTCCACCAAAATAAAAATCACAGCCCTTCCTTAGCTGGCTATTCCCTGTTCTTCCTGGCCGAAGGGAGCCAGGCAAGCACAGCTTAGACACAGCAGCACCTGCTTCTGTGGGATTGCTCTGAAGGCAGCTACAAAGGAAGGGCCTTGGAGCAGGGAGGCAGCACTGGGACAGCTCAGGGACAGCAGTGGCTCATCCTGGGCACCCCCAGCTCCCTTTCCACTGCCCACTTTTCCAGCCACTCGTCCCACAGCCTGGAGGGATCCAGGGTGGTGTTGTGACCCAAGGGCAGGACCTGGCACGTGCTGGTGTTGAACCTCATTCCCTTGACCCATCAATCCAGCCTGTCCCAATCCCTCTGCAGAGCCCTCCTGCTGACCAACACTCCTGCCCAGCTCCATGGCAGCAGCAGGCTCCCTTTATCCCCGTCCAGTTCCTCAATAATGATGTTGACCAAGGCTGGCCCAGCCCTGAGCCCTGGGGGACACCACAATGAGCAGATGCCACCTGGGTCCAGCAGAATTCCCCCCCACTGGCTGGGTCTGGCCATCCAGGCAGGATTAACCCAGCCATGAGAGGGACTGGTGTGTGTCCAAGTGCTGGAGCAGCCCACTGACCATTTCCACTGGGATTTTGAGACCTTCCTTCTGCTCCCCATCCCTGTCTCAGGAGATGTGTATCCAGAGAACAACTGCTCTGGCCATTATACACTGAGGCGGAGGGCGGGAAGTACCTCAGCCTTCTCCTCATCCTTTGTTGCTGTGTTTCCTTCTGCATTCAATAAAGGATGAAGATTCTTCTCAGCCCTCCTGTTGTTGCTGATGTATTTATAGAAACTTTTTTTTTTTGCTTTTCCAGCAGTAGCCAGATTAAGTTCCAGTTAAGCTTTAGCCCTGCATAACCCTGATACCCTTGAATTCCTTCTGAGTTACCTGCACCTTCTTCCAAAGGTCATATACTTCTTTTTCACCCTGAGTTCCAGACAAAGCTCCCTCTTCAGACAAGCTGGTCTCCCTCCCTCCTGGCACGTTTTTCAGCATGTGGGATCATCTGCTCCTGTGCCTTTAAAATTTTCTTTTTAAAAGCACATCCAGCTTCCTGAACTCCTTTGCCTTCCAGTGTTGCCTCCTAAGAGACTCTGACAACCTTCTCAATGAGAGGTGGCCTTTAATTCATCAGCCCTCCTCCACCTGTTCTTGCTTTCAGATAATTCCTGCATCCCGTAGAGGCAAAGGGAGACAAGTCTCCATCCCAATGCTTATTTCCTAACTATAAATATCTTTTTCTCTGCAGTAAGGAGGGTCCTTAGACTGGATGGAGCCAAACCCTTCCAAGGAAACACACCCTTGTCTTGTGTGTTTTGTTTTTATTTGGTCGTTTTTCTTCCTCAGAACGGGGCTTCTCTTCCCATATTAGGTGACTCCTCCCAGATGAGGAAATGCCTTCCCTGAAACGTCCTCGGTGCATCCCTGACTACATCACCAAATGTTCAGATGTGTTCTTACCTCAAGGGAACTGCCAGGAAAGATTATTTTCCACTGGGCCATAATTACCTGCTGCTACTTCCAACTGGCCAAAAAAAGAACACCAGAGGAGGCTTCAGTAACTTTGGGATTGAACTGAGCAGGCACAAGGAGTGGTAGATAAACCAGCTGGCAGGCTTGAAGGAGCGACTCAGCTTCAATTTCTCTTTTGTTCATGGGTCTTTGCACCTGCCCCTGAGCTTTAATGAATGTTTCACAGAGCCCCAGGAATCACAAACTAATTCCCAAAGCTGCTGAGGCACTCGTACCTAGGACCATTATTTTCTTCTCAGAAGGGTGTCTCTGTATCATAAAGAAATGCAGCTGTTACAGTGTCCTTACCTGAAGGGCAAAGTTGTTTTGGTTTGGGGGGTTTTTCCCCATCTTTTTTTTTGTTGTTGTTTAAAGTATGTTGAAGGTTTGAATTGAAAAGAAAATAAATACATAAAATCCTTTTCTTGACCACTGAGTCAGGGAGCAGCTCCATTTCCCACAGCCTGTGCTACAGCCCGCCTGACTCTGCTGAGCTGCTGCTCCAGGTCTGTCAGAGATTCCGGCCTTAGTCCTCCCCTGGTGCTGCACCCAGTTCAGTGTCTGCACCGATCCCACAGCGGCGTCACCCTGTGCACCCTAAACCTGCCCTTCCCACCAGCTCAGCCCCTGCCACGTGCCCCAGCAGCCACCTGAGCACTGGAACCTGCAGCAGGCAGAAGGAAAGAGCTGCCTCACCTTATCTACTGCAGAGCTCTCCTGCTTTGTTTGCTCTCCGCCCGTGTGGAGCTCAGAGGCACCTGGAGCAGGTGGGGCTGGGAAGTGCAGCTCAGCAGTGCCTTTGATCCCACGGAACAGTGAATCCCCTGCCCAGGGCGCTGCTGTAGCAGAGGAGCCAGGACATCCTTCCTGTCCCTTTCCTGCTTTGCAAATGGAAGATTACAGAGTTACTGGCCAGGGCTGGGGCAGCCAAGGGAAGTTTCACCCAGGCACCAGCCAGAGCTGGGGTATGACTGCTTCAGTGGTTACAGCTGAATGTCACACTTCTCTTTGTGAGGTGATGCACAAACCCACGTCCCTGCTCTCCCAGTAAGTGCACAATCCCCTCCCACTGTCCCCACGCTCCCTGCCAAAGCCCCACACAGACCCTTGGGAGGTCCCATGTCCTTGAGCCAGGCCTTGTTCAGCCCAGGAGGGATTGAGCAGCTCAGTGCAGCATCCTGTGAGTGTCCTCCCAGAACCTGGAGAGCCAGCACAGAGCCCTGGAGCCCCCAGCCCTTGCTGGGCACAGCCCAGCACATGCCCAGGGCAGCTGGAACAGCATCCCCCTCTCACTGCTGGCTGGGGCTTCCATGCAAGTCCCTTCCCTGCTCTGTTAGGACAGGATTGCTCATTTCCTCACAGGGCTGGCGAGGTCAACTTCACCCTTAAATGTTCATGATGTACTTTTTCCCATAATTTGAAAGGAAGCTCTTAACTCCCTGAGATTCTGTTATTGTCAGCATCAGAAAATTGTGTAATTTTTTTATCTGTTCTCTGCTTGCTTATCCATTCCCAAAAGGGCGGGCAAGGGCTGTGTTTCCCAGCTGGGAAACAAGGGCAGTGATGTTAAGCCAAGGAAAAAGAGCAGAGATGATCTTGACCTTCGGGTTTCCAGGCTTATGGAGTAATCCTGAATCCCCCTTCCTCTCCCACCACCACACCTGCCCCATTGGTAGCATTCCCTTGCCAGTCCAGGAGAAAATCCAGCAGCCTGGAAGATCAGTCACATGTGCCAGGAGTTGTTCATACTCTAATTAATGAAGATAAGCCACCCATTGTACTGATGCTCAGAGGGTGGAATAACACCAGAAGGAAAACAGTATCCCTACAAGTTGTTGTGGCAGGAGGGGAGACTATTTCTTCATACTTAAACATCTATTAGGAAACAGTTGTCAGTACAGAGCAGAGGATCCAAAGGGTCTTCAGGCTTCACGACACAAACTTCATTACTGTGGAACATTTCCTGCCTCCTAAATGGATTTTAGTTTGCCTGATCAGGTTTAATTTTTATTTATGGCATGAGTTTTCCAGTGAGCTCAAGCCCAGGAAATGGGCACTGTGTGCAATTCCTGGTGCATCCTGTAACAAACCCCTCAGCTCTGTGCCAGCCATGCTGAGAGCAGAGACTTTTCTCTGCAGTTTGTCACCCTGCAGCAACAGCGAGGTCTTCTCTGAACCCAAAAGCTGCTCTGATTTTATATTAGCTAAGACTCATGGCCACTAATAAACCCCTGGTTTTCATGGGTGTGGGATCTGGGACCAACCTGAATAATAAACTTGGTTTATTTACCCCTCCTGGGCATTTCAGTAGGAGAGTTAGACTGTGTAAGTCCTGCTGCTGTGTCCCTCTTACTACTGGAAAAGAAAGTCTGCCACAGAAGGGATGAGGAACCAGTGTCTGCCAGGAACAGCTCAGCTGGATTCCCAGACAGAAGTGGACTGAAGCTGTGTCTTCCCCCCAGGAAAAGGCTCTTCCTGCCCTGAGCCCAAGGAGGAAGCCAGAGCTCCCCATCACCACTTGAAAAGCTGCTCAGAGCAGAGATAAGAACAGCCAAAAGCTGCCTCTGAGCTCCCTCTCATCACTTGGTTATCTTCACTTCCATCACTCCAGGGAGGCAACTTCCAGCAACTTGTAGCAATTCAATTTGGGATTAATACAGCACCAAGCTTAAACCTCCCTCCAGGTGGGCTCTGAAAGCCTCACTGACACATTCAAATCTTGCTTCCCAGGAGAGAACTTGTGATTTTGAGTTCGCCATGAACAGACAGACGTTTGTGCATATGTATATAATATATATTGTGGAAATACTTTAAAAATTAAAAAACCCACCCTAAAACAATTAAGGGGTAAATACAGCAGTTTTCAAGCTCTCGGGCTGTTGACTATGACTCGTTCTCAGCTGCAAACGTCACTCCCCTTTATCCCCTGCACAACAGAAACTTTCTTCCTGCAGGTAAATGTCGAAGAACAAATAAACATTAGCAATAGCTAAATGTCTTCCTCCTTTTTAAGTGTCTCAACTATTTTTTAATTTGCCTGACAGCTTGGATCCAGGTAATGGGGAGAAGGAAGGAAGCAGGGAGGGAGAGAAGCTTTTTCACAGAACACTGCTCTTCTAACAAGGATCATAAACACGAAGTGTTTTAAGGGCACAATCACACCCTGATAATAATAACTTTGCTTTAAAGTTTATAGTTCAAACAATGCAAGTAAATATTTTGACATTTGCTCATTTGTTTGATTCCTGCTCAATTAGTTTCCTATTCCTGTTCTCAGGAAATACTGGGATTTCCTTAGGACTAGCTGGAAAAAACCCTGTTTATAGTGGAGCTCTGGGAAGAGACAGCAAAGTGTCACCTCAGAGGAGCACGTTCAGCGAGGCAGAAGGGTGAATGGCTGAGGAAAACCTCAGCGTGGAGGAAATTAGTGATGAAGCTCAAAGTAGGGAAAAAATGAGGAAAAAATAGATGTATTTATCAGGGGGCAACAGCAGGTTCGTGGCACCATTATGGATGGATTGGTTTTGCAAACATTCACTCCAGGCTGATGAGGACACACCATGCCTGAGCCAAGCAAACAGTGAGTGCTCTGCTGCAACAGCCAAAGGAAAAATGCTGAGAGCTTGAGGGAAGCAGACAGACTCCACAATAGAGGTGGTTTTCTAAGCCTGATTATACATAAAATTGTGTGTGCTGTGGCACACGTGCATAGATGTGCTTTATATTTGTATCTACATAACAGAAACAGCCCAAGAGATTTCTTATGCTGAAGGCCTGGGAAGTTGAGATTACAGCAAGTCTGCAAACTCAGCAATTAATGAAAAAAAGATTGATACCTTTTTTTATCACATTACATCATTGTGGGTAGAGAAAGATGCCCAATAACATCAGCTGGAGTTCAAGGTATTGCCTGCAAGCACTGCCATTCCTGGGTCAAATTCCAATTCCAGAGCTTCCCAGACACCCTGGCTCCATCCTCGAGCAAGGCCCAACACAGCACCTCAGCTCCAACAGGCTTTCAAGTGATGCACCATAAATCATGGAATGGTTTGGGTTGGAAGGGACCTTAAAGCTCATCCACTTCCACCCACTGCCATGGGCAGAGACCCCTTCCAGAGTCCCCTCAGAGGAGCCTGGGATGGCCTCAGAGCCATCTTGTCAGGTCAGGGAGACTCAGGTGGTCACAAACCTGTCCCCTGTGACAGACAGGACTTCATTCCCCCAAGTCCCTGCCTTGAGCTTTGGAGGCTTGAGAGATCGGGGAGGAGAAGTTACCATCAAAAACTGAGGCACAATTATTGAGCACAAACCTACAGCACACTTTGTCAGCTCGAGGAGCCTCACATCACTGAAGACAACCCCAATGCCAGGGCCTGACTTCAGTCCAAATTCTTTCCACAGAATGATAAGATAACAGAAATCTTTTACGTAATCAAGGACATGAAACAGTTTCTCCTGCATCTACATATGTTTTCCCAGACTTAACTCCTCACTTGCAGGGTCAGGAACACTGCTGCAGAAATGGTCTTTGCAAGGACACCTTCAACCAGCATCCCGTGAGAAAGGCTCCCAGGGAACATCCTCTGCCCCATCCAACAGTGCCACAGGTTGAATTTGGGATGACTTCCCCAGTGACCAGACACACCCATGGGTCACTGCACTGCAGGGAAAGAGAAGCAATGACATCAAACACAATTTCATGAATTAAAATAAACATCATGTAATCTGGCTAAAGCAGCAATATTCATAGGTGACAGACACTGACCAAAATAGAGGCCATTCCCCATTCTGTATCAATCCCAGGCTGCACAGGTGACAATTTTAATTAAACACCCTCTAAAGGAAGGTAAAGGATTCTAAAGACATGAGAGGGAGCCATGCAATCCCTGCAGCAAGAACCTGCACATGGATCAGGTAGTGAAACTGCTGTGCAAGCAGCAGGAGCAGCATCCAGCCACACCACGAGATGTGGGGTCAGCACATGGGAAGGCAAGGAATAAGGTGCATGCAAACCGGATTTTTTCTGTGCATCATGGAATGGTTTGGGTTGGAAGGGAAGGGACTTCTACAAGTCATCCAGTTCAATACCTCTGCAATGAGCTGGGACAGCTTCAAATACATCAGGTTGAAATCTTGCATGTTTCCAGGGACTGGGCATCCACCACCTCTGGGAAATCTGTGCCAGTCTCATCACCTCATGTAAAAATTTTCTTCCTTATATCTAACTTAGGTTAACCCCGATTTAGTTTACAACCAGCACTCCTTGTCCTACTGCAACAGGCCCTGCTAAAACGTTTGTCCGTGTGCATTCAGCTCTGATTATTTCACTCACAATGATCTTTGGCACAACATTAGAATAATTAATTTTAAAATTAAACTTCAGAAGGTTTCACTGAACTGTTTTTTGATTTCAGTCTGAAGTCAGGAAAATCCCCAGCTGACCCTAAACTATTTTTAGCAAATAATTTTATAAAGACATTTCCATTGATCCAAATTCCATCCAAGGCATTGGATTGACACATATAACACAGAGCTAATATTTTATTTTTATGCAGTTACTCAATCTGGATAAATTAAATGCTTTTGAAACTAAGCAACATGTTGAGAAAAGGAAGCTGACTCTAGTCTGAACCACAATTAGATGCTTAATCTGCTATTACCAATTGGTAGGCATTGTTCTTTGGGGAAGTGGAAGTTACATCTGAGCAGTGGATATGGTCATATTGGTGTAGGAGGCGTTCCTGGAGGAGCTCAGAGTTACAAACACGATTAATAAAGGTACCCATGAATTTCATGTGGAAAGAAAACAACATGAAAAAAATCACGTAAGACTTGAATCAAAGACTTGGAATTCCTGTCCAAACTACAGCCTACAATACACCACAAACCTTCAAAACATCATTTCTAAAGAACAAAGTGAATGTCAAGAGGCAGACACCGACTCTAAATTACAACACTTTATTGCAGCATTGGCAAAGGTCAGATTTCTGAAGCTGGTGAAGATCGGGCGGCATTTCTGTATGAAATGTTACAATTTTACAAGTCTCTCTTCCTACATGCAGAAACCAAAACCAGTGGTAAAAAGGATTTTAGAAGAGCTAGAAAAAAGAATTAGTACTAACATACAGATGGGCTCTTTAACTCAATGAACTACCTCTACCTGAAAGCAAACAAAACCCTACACTAATAAATAACAGATTGTCAGAAACAGACCAAGAATCCTCATTTCTACTTAGAAAAAAATAAAAATTCTACTTGTTTCCAGACTTAAATTTTTTTTTTTTTTTAACTTTTTGTTTGTTTCAATAGACACAGAGGCTTATCAACCCATGAAGATCAACAGAATATTTGGATCCACTCCTTGACATCCTCCTGTTATGCTGACTGGCACGTTTTGGTTTTCAATGATACATACAATGGGCTCAACTATATCCCTGTCCTTAGGCTGGTGTAAGGCTGTTCCAAGCAGTACGAGTCAACACCCCGTGTTCATCAACTTCACTTTCTATTTTAAACCTTAACAGACATTTTATCTCCTTGGCTCTTCAGTTTTTCACCCCTCCCCACCCCCTTTCTGGCACATCTGGCAGCAAAAGGCTCTTCCTTAACCAAGAACATCCTCGCTGAGGAGTGTTTGAGAAGTTATCCTACTCGGCAGGGTTTTCTTCTGGATTTTGCCGTCGGCTCTATGTTTTTCTACTGCAGATTTGCAGCTCTCAAAGAACATCCTTCCAACACCAAGTGCTCGAGTCGGAGACAATGTAACTTGTGGCGAGTTCAGAGCTTTATTTCCCTGCAGGCTGAGCTGCCAAAGGCCTTTCCCATCCCAGTGTAATCATCCGAACTCCAGGCTGCTCCCGGCTCTCACCGAGCTGCTCGCAGGTCAAGTTCCCCATCTCGCTCGTTTGCTTCTGCTCCTATGAGAAGATTGACCCTCAACGCGGTTCCCATAACAAAAAGCTTTTTTTGGGGGGGTGGGGGGGGAGAGGGGAGGCTGCTCTTCGTGCCCCACGGCCCCAGCCTGTCGCAGGTTTCGGTTCTGAACGCTCTAGACTGACATGCTGAGATGTGTCCACTGCTCTCGTTTAATCGCTGGAGGACTCCACAACACCAGAGATACAGGACCTAATGAAATGACACTGGCGGTGGATCAGCGTCTCCTGCGGGAAGAGAGGAATCACATCAGGCTGCGCTGCCCAGAGCTCTGCAGTGAGCAGCCCCCAGAGCAGCTGCCACTCATTCTGATACTCTTTTACCCTCCAACAAAAAGTTACATATTTGTCTTTTCTGCACAACCATTTCAAAAGGCCACACCAGACAAAAGCAGGGGGATAATCTGCACCTTCTCATCCCAGATGAGATGCTGAACTACTGAAGCACAGCTGTGAATTTGGTGAAAAAAACGAGTTATTGTAAATAGTTTTCATCTTTCTGTGCAGCTTCTTAATACTTAGAAGCTCTGCAGAAACGTTACAAAGGGTTTTCTATATGCAAATTATTGGTTAGAACCTTTTTTAGAGTCAACAGGTGCATTTAAATTTTCCACCACCTGTTGTTCATGAAACACATCCCTACTCACAAAAAGTCACATTTAATTCTCTCAAGAACATACAAATGCATTGAAGAATGACACCACTTTGTAGGCAGGGGATTCAGCAAGACCAGGACAATGCAACAGTAAGGCCACCCCAGTGTCACTAACTTCAGCACAATGCAGTTACTGCATCCGGGCTCCTTTTCAGCTGATTTTGGGCTGCAAATTAAAATTAGTAACAGACAGCAAAATAAAACTTCAACGTTTACAATTCCAAGAAAGCTCCAGGGCTACACACCCAGGTTTTTTACCATGCAAACACAACAGTTCATGTTTCTTTACATCAGTGCATATCCTCCAGTGTTTGTTCAACGGTCATTTGATCTAAACCTGGTCTTTACTGAAGATCTTGCAGATACAGATATGTTAACTGGACATGGTAACTTTTCCATCTCTTGTACCAGATGAAGCTTTCACACTAAATTTTGTATTTCTATGTGTTGCTTTGTTCTAATATCCAGTATTTGTTTATATAAAAATGCTGTGTATTTTTGCCAGGAAGTCCCAAGCTGATGCATCATTAGAACTCACTGCAGCACTGCTTCTATGATTTGGTTTTAACTGCCCGATGGGGAGGGAAGGAAAAAGGCTGGGACTGGCTGCACCAAACCAGTACACGCTGGTGGCAGATCCCTGTTTCAGGGGATTACAGACACGTGCTGCTGCCAAAAACAGCAGCAGTAGTTTTTCCCAAACCAGGTATTTCACATTTGTGTCTGATCTAGTAAACTTGATCCAAACCTCTATTTGGCAAGGTCAAACTCAGTACGCAGATGTGATTAAAACCATCTTGAGCCCTATGTGTAAAATGAATCAATTCTTTGCAGTCTCCTCCCACACTGCCCTTCCTGCCACTGGCGCATTATTCATTTGTATGAAATTCATACAGGCGGCTTCTCACGCCATGCTGAGCGTTAACACCGCCCACCCGTGACTGACAGGGAAATACACGGAACCTCTGCAACAAACCGTGGCTGGAGCAGAAAACTGGAAGCCATAAAAATACACAAACATCACACCATAGGCAATGAAATAATCACAAAGCCAAGGCACGAGTGAAGCTGGGAGAGCTCAGTCAGCAGCACAACTTCACAGCTTAAACTGAGAGTACCCAGGAGAATATCAACAATCAACTCCTTTCTGCATATTGCTGACATCACAAGATCACAAAAAATCTCTTTATTTCTTGACATTGAGACCTTTGAAGTTGGATTTCACACTTATCCCTAATCCCCTGGTGTCCTCCAATCCACAACACTGCAATTCTGCAGTGCTGCATTTCTTCACAAATCTCCCCACAAACTTCCAGCTCCAAACACCTCCTCTCCCAGTTCACTCCCTGCTTTGCTCTTCTCAACTAATCTCACCTTCCATGTTTTGTTCTTTCTCTCCCCTTATCACCCAAAACCATGAACAAGAAACAGAAAACACCAAGGTGCCCATTAAAAATCCATCACATCTGACTTATCATTTTCTATACTGTGAACATCAAAATTCAAATAAACCACAAAAGCTGAACTCGCCTAAGTAAGAGAATCTTATCTTCTGCAAGCTATTTTATATTCTCATCTATCCATCAAAAATAAAATGCTCTGACAAAGTTAAATCACAAAGTCAGTGTGTATAGTGGGAGCAAGGAGGTGTTTTGGGGATTGGTAGCTGGTTTCCAGAGGGCCACAAAACTGTAGGGGTTTTTGGTAGGTAGTTGTTATTATTTATATTGAAAGAACCTTTTCAAACATAGGAGTCTTTCTAACTGAGCATGGCTTATAAATACAATTTTGCCTTCCATTCCCTCTAAACTGAAGTGTGATCAGGTGTCTCTCCAACTTTGCTGTCTGGGTTGGACTCACACTCAGCCTGCAGAGCTCAACAAGCACCATCCTGCCAAGGCAAGCACCTGAGGCTTTCCTGTTTTGTGTCCAGCTCCAGTGCAGCCCACCAGAAGCAGCTGCAGGATTTGGAGCCCTCCTCCCATACTCCTCCCTTTGCTTCCCTCCCATGAAACAGCTGAAAAGGGGTTTGGCATTTCTTAGCTGAGTTTGAAAGGTTCCTGCCAGTAAGAAGTGAATTCAAAGCTTCATAAAGCAGTATTGTCAATGCATCAGCTTCATGACAGGTGATGTATGAATTGTGTTGGTCCAGTAGCTGAAACAGGAAATCATATTAAATTCACATTTCTTCTTATTATCCAAACTCTGATTTTTCAGCATTAATGCAATATTCTTTATGATGAAAATATTTAGCTAATAAAATCCCAGCATCCTGTTATTACTGTTATGCTTCATTTTTCTTTATTAAATGGGTTAAAGACAAATAAGAGTCAGATGTAAACAGGAGACCTGAGATCACCATTTAACTTGAATATTATTATTTGGTTTGCCAGCCTATACCTGCATCCCCAGGGGAACTTTGGACACAGGCAGGCCCTGTACTATACCTTCAAAACAGCAACCAATTTTGAAGCTACTTCTTTTAATAAGGAGAGGTTTAACAAGATAAAATCCTTGGTAAGGCCCCACTTCTCAAAAGAAAAATTACAGGGAGAAATCTAACTTCCTTGGTAATCAATGTTTTTAAAATTATTTTATATAACATGGTTATTTTCATTTCACTTTTAAAACCAAGCCATTTAATGGATCTCAATCCTCTTAAACAAAGGAAAACCATTTTATATTTTAAGCTGTTCCTAATGGTAGAAGTCTATTTTTATGATAATTCCATCACCAAAAAAAATTACTTTAGTGAATTTTGTGTTTCCTGAAGGTAGTAGTTTAATAGCCTGAGCCAAAGGCTTCTCTTAACACACAAATGCTACAGAACTGGAGGCAAGAGAGAAAATTGTTTTCTTCCCAGTTCTGCTGAAGCAAATCAAAGAACCCTACTTTTAAGGGAGTCGCAGTAAATTATCTTTAAGGTCAGTCATCCTTAAATGTACCAGTCCCAGAAAGAATCTCCTCCTTACAGGATAAACAGGTAATACAAGGCAATACAAGCAGGCAATTCCAAACAAACAGGAATAAACTCCAATTTTTGATCCAGCATTTTGCACATACTAAAATCTGACAAAGCTTGCAAATCTCACTGCATTTACTTTAGTATAGAACAAGGACATTAACAGAGGAGAAATAAAGTAAAAACTGCAGAAGATTTCTCTTTTTTAAAAAACATAAAGGGCTAATTGCTTAGTGAGATCCTGCTGTTCAAGGCCAAAAACATATGGAAGAACCCAATGCTACCTTCATTGACTTCTGAAATGAACTGTTACAATAGGGAGATTTGGATTTAACTTCCTAAAAGGTGTTTGAAACACGGTGCTTAGGGCATGTTTAGCAACATAAAGCAAAGGTAAAAACAACAAATCAATTTCTGTTTTCTCAACACTCCCTGAAATCCAAGAAAGGCCTCATTCCTACCTCAGTTATCAGAACCTGTCACATTGTACATTACAGTGGAATCGACCAGATTTGCTTAGTTTATCCCTATCTCAAGAATTGTAAAATAAAAAGTTGTATACCTCGAAGAAAGCAGCAAACTGTTATTTCCAGTAAGTTTGAATTATTTTGCAAGAAAATAACATTTCAGTTGTGTTCATGTACAAAGAAGCAGCAATAACACAACAGTGTCCTCATGGAAGTGGTAACATCCGTGTTACACCATTGTTCTACCAAGTTGGAATGTGAAACCTTCTCTACAGATATTAAAATTAACAGCTCAGTTCCTATCTGCTCAGCGAGATCCTCCAGCATCCTCAGAATCCACAGGGTAACGTTTTTACAAAGCCTGAGGGGGGTCTGGGCAGAGACTGCAGTGCAACCTTTAAAGTCAGAAGATTATTTTCAATACATCCTACAAATCAGAGGCTCTAAGATTGTAGGCAGCAGACAGTCTGTGCCAGTGGGAAGCCATTGGTGTACCCACAGTCTCCAATAAATAAATGGAGTTAGGAAAAGTGTTAGTGCCTTGATGCAGGCTGAGATGGCTCAACCGATGCATGACTGCCAGGCAGAGCACCCAGTACACAACAAATAAAATATACCTGCTCAAAAAAACTTCCTGGTCTCTGCTCCAAGGAGCTGATGGATTAGAAGGAACAAAGAGTGAACTCCATAATACAAAACTACATTAAAACTGCAAGTGCATGGCACTTGAATAAGCAAACACTGCTCAAACTGCTGTGTAACATCTGACCTACTTCACAGTCTAAATGACATTTTCCTGACAACATCAGAATATTTTCTGATTATTTTCTAAAGAAAATAATTTAGAAGATATCTACAGATATCACATCTACTGGTCTGGCTGTTGTATTTAAAGAATAACTGCAGCATGCAGCTCGTGCCTGAAAGAACAGAAGGCTGCAGCTGTTAATGAAACACCTGTAAGTATTGTGGCAATTCAGTGTAACTGAACACTTTGTATTCCTAAAACAGCATTAGGTCACAGGGATATGAAAAAGCTACATGGAAAGCACTGCTCATTTTGAGTTACATCTGGTTCATTTTTAAAAAACATTTAAAATAAACTGCAATCTTTAAAAAAAAAAATTCTTTCTTGTACAAGCTGTGTCTGTATGAGGTCTCAATAAGTGAGTGCTCATCAGGATATTATCAAATGATCATAATCATGTACCATGAAGAAGCTGGAAATGCTACTAGAACACAGAAATAGTACATTACATTAACTTATTTGCAGTTTATAAAGGCAGATCCACTAGGAGGTAAACTGTTCCCAGTTGCTGCTCCTATCAATCCACCTTCAAAATGGACTTGCAAAGAAAAGAGGAACATGAAAGCAAGTCTGCAATTCACCCGAAACTGTCTATTCAAATGTGTGCTGCAAGGCTAATTTAATGGTTTATTTGCCAGCTTACTCCAAGTGAGAAAAGACATATACTAAAGCCTCAGAACAACTATTAAGCAATTGGGAATTACTCTTTTCATGTTAATGCTGGTTTTGGTACACTCTGCACAACAAATTGAAAGTTCTCCTCTGTCTTCCCACCTTTACTATATTTACTTTCCATTCAGGGCGTCAAACACAGAGGAATAGCTATGAAATTCACCTCACAGAAAGACCATAATGAGAATTTCTGTGATACTATTAAAAAAAAAAAAATCCCCTCTCATGGAGAAAGCAGACTTGTTTCTTTTCCCCTACAAAAAGAGGCTCAGATTCTAGCAGCTATTTCACAACTGAAAAATAATCTTTTGCTTCCAAACTGTCACTGAGGTACAGGCACTGAATTAGAAGCACAAAACACTGCTCGGCATTTTAAGTGAATGCTTTAGAATGGAAACGACTGCCCAAACACTCACTACAGAGATCATTATCTGTTTCAATTATGAAGGTAATTACTTGCCTAGAACCAGAATTACCACATTTAAAGGAAGATTGTCCTACCTCCCACCGGTTTTAAAGATTAGATCTGCATTAGGTGCTCCCTTCGGATGCTGGTAACGAGGCCGCCGCTCACGATTGGTATTTGCTGGAGCTGGACGCTGTGCCAGAGACTGCAACATTTCTGGGATTTCAGGCAGAAGAAAAGTAAACAGAAGAAAGTTAAATACATTTTCTATGCATCATTTTACACAGGAATTGACACATGCACATTTCACTGCCATGTACACTTACACTTTGCTGTAGAGTTAACACTCAAGTTATTCCACAGAAGTTCATTATAAAAAGTTACAAATCGCATCCACAGCTTTGATAAACCAAGCTACCCCACAATATAAACCTGCATTTCCAGATGTTCCTGCAGAAGGAACTGCCAGTAATGGTTTTCATCACAGATGCTCAAGAGAAGGTCTGCAACCTTTTCTTTCTAAACACATCAGCCACCACTTTCTCCATCAATGATCGAGAACAAAGACTCACAGCAGCGTGAGCGGCCTCAACATTAAACCTCCCCGGAATAGTAACAACTGCACAAAGCTCCTACCAATTAAAAGACTCAGCAAGAAACCTGTCCTAAAATTAGGCATTGCCAGTCAGGTATTTAAGTCTAAGCTTGGGATAATTGGATCTTTTTCCAGCGAAGTCAGGCACCTGAAGAAGGTGACTCAGCTGACCTACATCGCACCAGCTGTCCCACGGATGAAGTTTTTCACTTTATCATCAGTGGGAATAGTTTGGGTGCAGAAAGCAGCCCACACGATTATCCAGTTTATCCCTGGATAGCCAACTTTTGGGCAATTTAAACTAGGATAGTATTGTATTCTGACATTTGGTAAAACTTAATTTCTAAAACTTTATTTCATTTCTTAATGATTAAAAAAATGTTTCTTTACCAGGCGAAGTCAATGCTTATTAAGTAGCCAATACAACTGCAGATACATCATAGGAGGCAACCTCTGCCAATCTGTTAATACATCTAATGGAAAGTATTCCTACAGTCCACCTGAGCAGGGATCTCCATTACTCAGCAAACAGACAGATGGGATAAATGAAGGGGAAAAGTGGAATAAGCTGTTAAACAGATTATGTTTGAAAGTCTGCTCTGTCTGGTTCTCCAGTCTCTGGTAATCTCATTGGAGACACACACCCATCACCTTCTGCACACACCCACCGCTCTCAGTGGGGCCAAACTGGAGGCTAATGAGGTTCCCTCATCATTTACAAAGTGCAGGTGGAAACGTTCAGTAAAGTTATCCACCTAGTCCTGGAGAAACTGGGAAACTGTGACTGATTTAATATTCAATATCTGTGTCGATAGCCAGTGACCTTTGTATTCATGTTCTGTACACTCATCCAAAGGCAGCCCCTGAACACACTGACAGTCCATGTTTGTAAATATCATGAAACATCAGCATTCCCAACAACCAGTGTCGTTCCTGTGTGCCAGGAGAGAGCCCTGGGGGCAATGAGGAGACTCAGGAGAAAAACCCTAAAAGATTCGGGTACCCTGCCAGCCAGATGTGAGCAGCAAGCAGTGAATGGACAAGTACGTGCACATCTGCCTCTTCTGTTTTCCACAAAGCAGGTGAAAGGAAATATGGGACTGGGAAGTTTGGTATTGGAGAAGGTAACAGAAGGCAGGGGAGCACAATGTGATTTCTAGGCTGAAGGCACACCACCAAACCTCCTTGCTTTTTTAGTGAAAAAAAAATAATCTGCACAGAAAAGTACCAGTCTAAACTAGAGAACCACCCAAGTTCCTAATAATTCTTTAAATTAAAAAACGTTTGTAATATACTAAGCTTTGCTGAAACTTTAAATCTTTATCTGATACTACTTTGAAGTACATTGGTGAATTTCCATCTATTAGCTACCCTGTGCAGATGAAAAGAATAACAAGTACATGTGAAAACGTTGGGACAACCCTGAGGCATTTTTACAGAAATTGAAAATTCTTCCTCGGTAACTTCAAAGCTTGAAACAGAAATTTAACCCAACACTTTCATTCAATGGGTAGGTACCAAC
Organism: Acridotheres tristis; assembly: GCA_037013685.1. NCBI lineage: Eukaryota > Metazoa > Chordata > Aves > Passeriformes > Sturnidae > Acridotheres > Acridotheres tristis. The sequence continues at coordinate 5,806,020 of CM072885.1, forward strand.
TTGTCACAGACAGGATGACTCTTCAAAAGTAACATCAGCTGCAAAAATCTAAATAAAAAATTGTTCCAAAGGCAAATGTAATTTGACCTGTTTAATTTAGCCTGATTAAAAGGTCCTCCTTAGTCTGGTTTTACTCTGTGTATTACCCAAGTTAATAAGATGTATCAACAGCAGTTTTAAAAAGGGATGTGAATTATGGAAAAACTTTTTTCTTTTGTGTTTACTTCCTTCCTGTATTATTTTGTACACAGGAACGACATAAAAATCTATGAGAAAATGTAAAAAGCCTATTTCCAATTATCAATTCTTATCAGTTGTCTGATTTTGTCCAACAGAAATAAATCAATATGATCCTTTTTTGGATAAAAAGTACAATTGCTCACAATAAAATCCTAGATTAAATAGATTCATTTTAGATATCAACAAAGTCATGCAACAGAGTATAAAACCCAAATGCCTGGACCATTAGAAATATCAGAAATATCTAATGAGGAAAAACCCACAAAAAGTCTGAGAGAAGCACTGAAATGTCTAATTGTAGAGCCTCTCTCTTCCTTTCTCACAAATGGGCTTTATAAGAGCAGAGTGTCTCAGAAAGTTTCTGACCTAATTACCCTGTCCAATACTCAGAATATGTTGTGTTACCACTTCAGAGCTCTGCATACACTCACTTTGGAAGATACTCCTTTGTACAATTACAAGTTTAGTTCTGGTACTATCGAAGTTCTGCAAGAAGTACTGGATTCCACAGTGTTTTAAAATCAGAACTGTTTTAATTTCCCACTTCTTGATGAACAGTGACCTTTCACTAAATACCTTAAATGAGATTTCCTGCTGATTAACTACTTACACCATGATTACCACCAGACTACAACATCTTTACAAAAAAATGCAGAGCAAAAACATTTGAGATGTTAAATGGAAACAGTAACATAAGACATCAGTTTTTATTGGCCTGGCTTTGTTTGCTACCTGAGTAAGCCAAGAGAAGTTGAATCTGAAAAAAAACCACAACCCAAAACAAACCACCCAACAACTAAACACATCAAGTGCACGTGTTTAGGGACTGTATGATCTGCTGTATTAACTGTTTGCTTCAATCTGTCCGGGTTCCAAAATGCCTGACTGGCATGTCTTCAAAAAACCAATTAATCATGTCATCTGTATGAAATTCTAATTGCCTTTTATATTGCTTATGCTCCAGATTTGAGGACTCCTAGAACCTTTGCAGCATGAAACTGAGGTAACATTTTGTATTTCTCTGGTGAAGGTTACCTCAGGACTTGCACGTCTCAGTAAGACTAACGAGTCCAAATATTATTAGTATCTAAACCACCTATTAATAGCTTAAAAGCAGAGCTTAAATTGCACAGAATTCATCCTGTATCCAACTCAACTGTCTTGCAGTAAACATCACATTGATTTTGTACTACCTTAATTTTAAAAGGACAATCTCAGTTCTTCTCCTTTCCCAAAATAAATGGAAATGCTGAAATTTGAGACCACTTGAAAATTCCTTTTCGTGGAACAGCTACAAAAACTTCTTGAAGTATATAGACCAGGGAGGAAACAATGAATGACTAAAACCAAAATACAGGTTTCCCATAAGTACTGCAAATCAATATTTAGAACTTAAGCTGTTAATCATCACAAGTAATGCTTTCTGCAGATCCACAAAGGCTCCCCCGAGAATAAAAACTAAATAGTTGATTTTCTTACCCTGATAGTCCTCTTGTTCCTGCCGTTCATTGATATCCAAAGTGAGTTTTTTCATCCTCATTCTCTCCTCCTGTTCAGCTTGCTGCTGGTTCCAATGGTTTGCAGCAAGTTGGGAAGACATCGGCACATTTAGGATCTTAAACTGCAAATCAAAATAAGCTTTTAAGTGCCCATCAGAGCAATAAACCCAACCAATACAAAACAATCCAAAATACAGAAATGCTATGGTTATTCCTAGGTTATTTCAATGGGGTACCTTCTACAGAAGTTTCTACTGTGAAGTGTGTTGTTGGTTTGTTTTGAACCTCTATTTCACATAAAGCAGCACGAGAAAATGCAAGATCTGCTAAAGACAGAGAACACAAAAAAAGGCTGAGTCCAAAACTTACTACACACAGTATTCATGTGAACAAAAAAGACTGTCTTTCCCTAGCAAGGCACAGCATATGCTTTATTTCTTATTTTCGTACCAGCTGAGCAAGACAGGGAGATGCCCTGGTCTTGAGATAAAAGCTGGCTCAAAAAGCTGCATCTCCCTCTTCAGTCTCTTCTGTCCAAAGAGATGAAGCCCCCTGAGCAGAATTTCTACTACTATCTCTTGTGATAACAGAGGAAAAACATTTCGAGCATTTCAGACATTCCCTGGAATTCCTTGGCCAGAATTTTTCTTTTAAAAAAATGATTCTGGCTCCCCAGTGCTTCTTCTTAATCTAGAGATAATCATGGTGGCAGATTGATCTTTTCCTCCTCCCCCATACCCACATGTGCCCACCACACATTCTGATTTACACACCCATTATTTGATTTGCCATAAGGCACACCAGGTAAGCTTGCACTCCCACAGAAATACTCTCTGGAAATCCAGCTGATATTTTTGGGAAAGTGTAGAGAAGGCGTTTTCTTTTTCCCCAGACTCAGAAAATCCAGTCTGTTACTTCTACATCTCTATTTTTTTACTATTGTTCCAGAACAGAGAAATAATTCTTGATCTTATCCAAAACTGAGACAACAGTTCTCAGAAAATCCCTAATGCTAAAGTTTGCAAACTTTTAGAAAAATCCCACTTCCTCCTCCAACTCCATGTCCATTAGAAGTAAGTACTTATGTGCCATAAGAAGGGTAATGCATTTAAGGATAATCATTCTCAATATTCCACGAACTAATCTGAGTCCTGGTCCTTGTTACTCATCATGGGAGATCTACTTCCAAAGAAAGAGAAGGAAATTCCTAAGTGTTCTTTTCTGTTACACTGTCAAAAGCTGCAGGAGAGGTAAATTACCAAAACCTCTGCTGAGAAGCTTTAGAATAAAAGCAAAATCCTCACCACCTGTGGTTAGTATTTAATGCAATAATCACTAAACAGTCTCAAGGTATCTCACAGAGTAATGCCCCACTAGCAGCACAGTGATGAGGGAGTGTGAGAAGACTCAGATGAAGCACTTGAAAATAAACTGGATTTGAAACAGCTAAGACAGACTCTTGCAAAGACCCGAGAAAAACTTGGGAACAGTAAATCCCTAAACCCTACCAACTACATAATGCATTTAGATGAGATTTTTTTTTGGGAGGTGAGGGCGAGGGTAATAGCATATTATATTGAATATAAATATGAGCTTGTTATTATGGTGTGCAGGGAAGAAAAAAAATGAAAGTTGAAATTCCAAGAGCAAAGTAAGTTCTGTTTACTTACTGCTGAGCAGGCTGTGCAGGCTCCCAGATATCATCAAATGAACTTTACATAAACTACACAAATACCTAATCCATTAGCAGCATTTAATGATAAAAATCATTCCTCAGCTTCACCATTAAGCTCCTCATCCATTTTAATATATATTTTTAATTTCTATTTTCTCTGTTCTAGGCACGTATCAGCTAAATGGGAGTAGTGTTTTCAGACAGGAAAAAGAAAACTGAACTATAGAAGGATGTAAATGAGAAACACAGATCCAGAAAAAACAATAGCCTGGCAATTAACAAAACATCACTGAGTCACTATCTCAAGGCAATCAGCTGCCACCTGAAATCAAGTCACTGATGACAATTACTACAGGATATGATGATTAGTGAGCAACTGAAACATTTCCGATTTGCAAATAGTGAAGAGGTGTATCAAAAACCTCTTATCAAATCTGTGAGATGGGGGCAGGATGGAGGATTTCACTTTAAAGATGTCAAACTGAGGAAAGATCAAAAATCATTATTCAGAAGATTACACCAGAGAGTTTATAAAAATGCCACGAGATAAAAGCATGAAGATATAAACGAGATTTAAAAATTCACATTCAGGGAGAGATTTGACCATTCCATGGATATTGCCATTCTTTTCTGGAGTCTTGCTAAAAATCTTTCAAAGAGAAGGAAACCTTTTGTCTTAGGCAATAACCAAATTTCTTGACTTTGTTTTTACTGTCTACATCTCATTTTAGTTCATACCTACCTGGCATACAAGTTCTTGGATCAGAAACACCAAATGGTATTAGATACAGCTCAACTCTGATCCCTTATGATGCCAACATTATTTCCCCTTACTCTCTCATGACTTATGGATAAATCACAATGCCATCATCTAATTTCAAATAACCATGTTAGGTTCTATTGCTATTAGGTTTCTAAGTTCTGAGGATAAAATATGGTGTCCTTGTCACTACCAGCCTGCAATGACCATTGATTTGGATGTATGCAGCTGGTAAACACCAGTCAGTGGCTCTTGTATTACTTAAAAAAAACCTGTTTGTCAATGCTCCACTAAAACGTGGGTGGACACTGACATGTGAACTGAGTATTTGGCAACTGGACCTCCACTACCAAATGTTACCCTCGGGAAGGAAGCACAGTACAATCCATTTCTCTAACATTTCTTGTTTCAGGAGCACCACTGACAAAGAACACAAAGACTGAAATCATTACTAACAGAAGTAGGCTGATGTCATTTATCACTCTGGTGACAGTGCAGATGAAGTTACTTACAGCCTCCCAGGTTGCTGCAAACTTCTTTTGACTGTTTTTAAAAGCTGAAAGTTTACAGCTATAACTTAACAGTGAACTATGCATCCATCACTTCAGAACTCATGCATATTCTGCTCATGCAGATTTAAAGTAAAGCACCATAAGAAGGAATAATTATTTTCTTTTCAACTCCACCTCTTCTTTCCTGCTTATTTTTCTATTAAAACTCTGTACTAAAACACATTTTTTTCTGAATACAGAACTGTGGACAAAGAAGCCTTTCATTAATACAAGAGCTGAAGTAGTCTATAAAGCAACTGTTTTCTACATTTCTAGAAACACTGAGAGTAGTTTTGGCAGGAAGAGCCTACTCCCAAAACCAAATATTGGGGGAGGAGCAGGGAAAACTCCTGAACAAGTTCTGCTTTCTTTCAAAGTCACATTTCTGCAATATTTTCCCTTTTACATGGAATATGAAGATCCCAAAATTCCTTGTGACTACAGATACTCCTAATAAATTATCCTAAAAAAGCTAAACAACATGTCTTAAAAAATGGAGTTCTCTTAAACCCCTTCTCAGACCAATGACCACAGTTAAGAATCTCCCACTCCGAGCTTTTGTAGAACTTTGTATACCACATTCAAGTTCCAGGAGAACAGAATAACCACTTCCTACATGGATTTCTGAAATGTGTTTCATATGAAGGAAGAGAAGGAGCCTACTTCAGGTTTATAAACCCCAACAGCTACACTACTCCCACAATTTAGGTAAAAAATGTTAAAACCAAGTAATGACATTGATCTAAACACTTGAAAGGCTCAGATACATGGCATGCTTTCCATATCAATTCAGAGTACTTTCTTTTCATCAAATTATACAACCAAAATGAAAAGGTTTCTTTACAAGCCCTAAACCATGACAAGAAATACATGTGGAATGTGTTAGGTAGAGATTTGTGTACTGTGCATTTGCTGAGCTAGGAAAATTCAAACATACACTGTAGAAAAGAGCCAAGACTAACATACAGCTTAGCTGCATGAAGCAAGGAGTTAGTTTGTTTTATCAACCTGATTTCCATTTAAGTTTCTCCAAGAGATTCACTCCATGCATTCTGGAATAATCCCCTAACAGTGTCTTCAGGGATAATGCCTTTTTTCCATTTTGCAATTTGAATAAATTCAGGCAAGTGGCAGTTACTTAGGAAATAGAATTTAGCAATGAGCATATATCTTGATTTGAAGCTGAAGGTGTTTTCAGGAAAAGCTGTAGAATCTTAAAGATTCTGGAATATTCCTCTTTCTTCCTACTCCTTTCAATGTTCAGTGGCAGTCCACCAACCACATCATTAATCTTCCACAACTATATCTAAAATACATGCAAGACATGCCACTGACCTACTGGTAGAATATCAAATGTAAATAGCAATGGTATAATCTGACCATAGAATTTTTCTACATAATTTCTATTAAAAACCGAGAATTCCAAGAAATTATATATGGTATTTTCCATGTGTCAAAATGAAGTTGTCTGTATCTGATTTTGAGAAATGAAAGAAGAAATAAAAAATGCTGCGTTACTTTTTTGGAAGTGAAAGGCCTTTATTTATTTAAACAGTAACTATACCTTAGATAAACTCTTACCTGCTGTTTGTTGCCTTTTCTTGTTAACATGACAAATGGCATCGTGTCCCCAGACTCTGACTCTCCTTCCCCACCTCCAAGTGGGGGGCCCTTTTTCAGCTGACTTTTGAGATGCAGAGGAATAGCAACATCCAACTGATGCACTTTAACAGATTCTCCACTCCGTTGCTATGAAAGAAAAATGAACTCTATAAATGATCAGATGCTGACACAGTCAGTCAGGCTGGCAACATTCAGATTTTCACAACTGAGAAAAGGTTTAACCTTCCAGGAAAATGAAGTAATATAGAAATGCATTTATTAGGCTTATGTATTTTCCTTTTGTTTTCCTTGCTTGAGAAAAAGAAAGTTACAGGGCAATCTCTTAGGGAAATAATCTAGAGACCTGATGGGCCACACTGTAGAATGTACATTCTTAATTCAAGATTTTTTTTTTGTACATCTGATTAATATATTTATTATACAGGGCTTGCTATACTCAATACTGAAATATTTGCCAGATGTGACTAAGAAAACAAAGTACTAAAAGCTTATTAAATTTAAATGCATTTTAAGCCTATTAAAACCTAAGATAAAGTCAGAAGTGTTGCACAGTATCTGCTGCATTCATTATTCCTTCTGTGAAGTATATGTCAGTATGTCATGTATTCACTGGGCAAACAATACAATTAACAACTATTTTACTAAAAGCCAAACAAGTCAACTGCAGAGAACAGTCCAAAACATTGAAAAAAAATCTTCGTTCCTTTAGTATGGTAACCTAAGCATTAATCACTTATTTACTTTAAGAAAAAGAATCAACTACAGTTAGCTGTACATTAAATTAAGAAAATAACTATTTATACCTGAAGATTTTCCAGCATCATTTTATCTAAGGCCTGAATGAAGTCCTCATCCTCTGCACAAGGGACATGCTTCAGTCCTCCTCCTTTAATCATTACTTCCTGTTGCAATGGGAAAAAAATCGTCCATTACATTAGTTTCAGAAATATGAACAGTCAGTCTGAAAATAAGCGGAAAATATCCTTGTTGCTTCTATATCATGCACAATCAAAAGGTTTATAAATCCGAATTGTTCAAGAAAGAAGTTTTCAGCCTTGATTATTGTCTTGGAACACATATTTCCCCATTTATGGTCACTCATTCTGACAGACTCATGTGTGTGCATGCAGGTGCATGGACACATTCAAGATGTGACAACAATAAAAAAAAAGTCTCTATCCTTAACACATCTATCTTAATTCAATTTTTCATTAAGTCCATAAACTTAGATGGTATTTTCAAGACCAAAACTACCCTTCAATTATTTGGAAAGCATAACATGACAACAAAAATGTCAGAAGTCAGCACCCCAACACATTGTTCTATAATGTTCATTATTTCCTTATTATGTAACTGCAATTCAGGCTCAACCAGATGGGTTCTTTAGCTGCAAATGTTATCTGTCAATCCCAAATTCGTATTGTAGGAATTTTGCACTTCTTGGCTTGTCTCCTTTTCTGTTTTGAGATCTAGTGAGCATAATCAGTTTACCTTGTTGTAACCTGTCAGTTTGCTACTATTGCTGGCATTGTAAAACTATCATCTACACAATATTTTCCAGTGTAGCTACCTGTGAAAGCTCACAGTCTTGTGAAAACATGTTGCAGTAAATTTGACAGCATAAAAATTTTCAAAAGGAAATAATAACCAATGTTCACAAACATGAAAATAAGCCATAAAATATATTTGAAAGAATAACAGGAAGTGTCCTTGCTGTATTTTCCCAGGTATGTTATGAGCAGCAGTGACAAAAACCACTGAGTAAAGAAAACCAAAGATGCAAATTCAATTCACTTATCTCCATCTCAATACATACTGTATTCTCCTCATCCGTTTCATTTTCCTTATTGGAGTCTGTAAGATAATCGGTGTTTTCTTCCTCCTCTTCTTCACCCTCTTCTTCCTCATTGTCAGAGCCCTCCTGAAATATTCAATTTTAACTCCTGACTATTTTAAAACAAGAACAGCTGGTTCCTCAAACATTTTCCTAAACTCTTCATGTTGCTTAGTTAAGTCTTTGCAAATCTTTTGGTTTGGTTTTTATTTAATGTTTCAGTCTGAACTCACTCAGCTCTATTACTAATTTCACAAATGTACAGCAGAAAACTGGGAGTAGTGGCCAATACATGCTGCCACTCAGAGGAAACTCCAGAAACTGGAGGAATGGACTGGCAAGAGCTCATGAAGTTCAAAGAAGGGAAGTACAAAAATCTCCAGAAATGCCTTCCCCACCCTGCAACTGTTTCTGATTCTATTGATAATAATTTATGGGTGAAAGCACAAACCCAGCCTAACTTTAGGACCTTAAATGCTGAGAGACATCTATTGAAAGAAAGCTTATTAGTAAATCAACCAGCCCAAGACATATGGAGAAAAACTGTTCTCTGTTTCCTTGATGAACTCATTTTCTTGTAACAATACCATTATCACATCAGCTTTGCTGTGTCATAGTGACAAGTCAGAATTTTTACGTCGTTGTGGTTTTTTTTATTGGCTCCACCATTTTTGATTGAAAATATTTTTAGCACAGTAAATAAGGAAGGTTTTTATGCTCCATAAATCTTTTATTTATTCATGTTGCATAGGCATCCTGTGAACACCTGTTATTTTTCCTAATAACTGCTTTGACATTTAGTCAATACATTTGCTTCTACAACAGATAACGAAAGTCATCTGAAAGTGAGTTTTTTCATGCCAAAAACTGAAGGTATCTTCTTGTTGAGAAGCAGCACATACCCTGAGCAAAGCTGTCAGGTTCAAGTTTCTGCCAAAATAAGGACTAAGCTTCAGATACTCAGTTTTCCACATACACGGAACTAGGATAGGAATATCCTCACAGTACTGACTGGGCTGTGCACACCCAGATTTCACCTGCTAACTCTGACTTACAGGGGCTTCAGAAAGTAACAAGCAATCAAAATAATTTCTTTTACATGAAGCAAGGGAAATTATTAAGTTCACCTCTTCTTCTGGCTCATTTACTTCACTTTCATTTCCAGATTGTTCCTCTGTCTCTGCTCCACCTTCCTCCTCTTCTTCATCCTCTTCCAGATTCTCTCCTTCTGTAATGGACTCCTTGGAATCTTTGTCATTCACAATTCCTGAAATTTAGAAAAAGAGAAAGATTTAGAACATTAGAACACATATAACTACTCAAGTTATATGTGGAAGATCACTTCAAAAGTCCATTGTTACTGAGCATTAAAACTTCCCATTGGTCATAATATTTGACTTCTGAATGATACACTTCCTATATAGTTAACTTAGACATAAAGGGTAATAATGTCAGAAAAGGAGGAAAACATTAGAGAGAATGTTTAAAATCTCCTAGAGAACAGAATAAGCTGTGCAAATTGCCTCAAAACATTCTCAAACCAAATGTGGACCCTATTGAAACATGTAACAAAATATGAGTGCTGTAATAAATCACGTGTGATTTATTACAGGGTTGTAATAAATCCATTTTCTTCATGTGGGAAAAGCCAGTTCTTTATTCACATAATGCATTTTTATACACTTTCTACAGACCTCATTTTGATCTCAATTAGCTATCAGTTTTCTTACTGCTTCATTTATTGGTCGGAAGGTGATTTTGTGTGTATGTGCTAAGGTTAAAGTGTTTACATTTTTCTTTTGTGGGTTCACATGGGACAAACCTTATACTTTACATAAGTGCACTTGTTTTGCACCCAGGAATAAGGTTGTTGTGTTAATGAACCTTTCATACCAAGACTGTTTCACATGGGAACTTGCAAACTGCACTTAGAAGAAATGACAGGCTAGCTTTAATTTAACAGAGCAGGCCTGGTTTTATGAGGCCTTTCTTTTATAATTTCTTTATCTGTCTATGATAATCTGAGTACCAAACTACAGAGACTGCACAAATCCAGCAGAACCCAGAGACACGAAGCCCCTGCAGTCTTTGCAGTACTTCCCTTGACTGTCAATTAACAGTTCTGAAACAACAATTTTCTCAGCCTGTATTAGACCTTTATGAATCTCTCCTAATGCTCTGAGGCTGCACTTGAAACCTCTGAGGATGCAGGTGCCTATATGAAATCTCTGGGAAAGCAGAGTCTCTTCCACAAGTTCTACTGGTGTGCTCATCCTCCCTGCAGAGAGGTCTGACCATTCTTACACTGTGTGTTTAGCTCATCTTGCTGTTTTTCTCTTGCTGACCTACAGATGTTTTAGTTTACTCTGTGTGTAAAATACCAAACATAAAGATCTCCTTTCTTTCAGTAAGGCATCCTTCAATCTAATACCATTATCTGTACCATTTCCCCAGAAGTGAAAAGTTAGTTTTAGCTTTCCCACTGATTCAGTGCCCAGATTAGTCTTAGATATAGATTTCAATCAATGTTTTTAAGAATTGAGCACGGTTCTGATTCAGGAAAAAAATGAAGATCTGTTTTTAGAAAATGACTATTGCAATATTTAAGTCATCCAATGCAAACCCCCTGAACTTCCAGCATACACTATTGTTCTCATACATTCTTTTTTCTTTTCTTTATTTACAAAGCCACTTAATCCTCCAGCGGATTGCTGATGTCAGACTTCTATCATTAGTTTTTCTAGGAATTTACTGAGGAGTCAACACAGTCACTACTCAGATTGTCATTCCTTTTTTGATGTTAGACCAGCTGCACTTAGAGTCAGCCATTAGTGTGAAGTCTTGTGAAGCTCCTGTTATTTGTAGGAAGGAAGCGCTGAGTACTTTTCAAAAGAATATTATAGTTTATATAACTCATATATTTCTTCTTGGTTATCATTTTGAGACCATGAAAACCACACCATAGGGGAATTCTATTCTGCTTTTCAGTTACTACTACATAGGGAATTTCAAGGCATATTAATTAAATAAAAGGCATATGAAAAAAAAATTCCTCCTAAACCAGAAGTTGCAACCTTTCATGTGGCTGTTAGCCATATTCATCCCACTGAATTGAAGGATTTTTCTTAAAAATTGAGTGTGTCCAAGTAGGTGAAGTGCTGTAATTAAAATTTACATATAAAATCTCTTAATGAACAAGCTTGTTTTCAAATAAAAATGGAAGATTAGAAAACAACTCCATTTAACAAGTAATGTGCACAGTAGTATCTGTTTTCTAAGAACAGATATGTTCAAGAGATTTAAAGGTTAATAGGACAATAGTTTTAGATACTCACCAATAAGTCTATTTTCAGCTGAGCTATGCTGCCAGCCCAACTGTTTTCTCCTGAAATTAGTGTGATTTCTACATTTTTTGATTAATGATTTTCTTCCTCATCGCTTGCACCATGTGACTCCATAAATTAATATACACACACACTTCTGCTGTCTAAATATTATTACATTAGGAGTATTCATACTAATTTTTACAACATCTATTATTTTAGAGTTATGGAGATTTTGTATGGTATGTATGATGATTAGAAAGAAACACAGAAATGTTTTTGTAACATGTTGCATCATGAGAATAAATGATCATAACAATAACAATAGTTAACTATTATCATCATAAAGATACAATTTTAAGAACTACAGGAATTGTAAAAAATACCGAACTTCCCTTGCACATTTTCTTACCCAATTTTATTAAGAATTCCCGTTCCAAGTCTTGCACCTGTCTGACAGCTTCTTCCAGAGAATTGCAGAGCTTTATCTTTGGTCTCAGCAGTTCCAGTGTATCACTGATCATATAGTCTATGTCTATAGGAAAAGGGTGGTCTTTTGTCCAAACATCCAGACTTTTTTTCCACCACACATAGCGCTAGAATACCAAATATTGAAATCAATTATATCCACACTGATGTTTATAAACCATTCAAGTTATGAAGTTTAAAATGCCATGTTTGTACATAAAAAATGCAAAAGCTTAAATGCCACTACTCTCCTATTTAATACAACTATTAGATATTTTGATATCACTAAAACTTATTTCATAACACTGGATATCACAAACATTAAGAATCATAACTACTGTTATAAGTATGAAGACTCAACTAAAAAGCCCTGACAAGAAAGTGCCTTCTCAGGGTAAAGTCTTTCTGCAAGAGATGATCACTTAACCAGCCAGCTTCTGATTCCTTCTCCTAAATATTTTCAAGAAAATGCATTTCCCCAAAGGTATATTATAGGGAAAGGGGGGGAAACATAAAAAAACCCGTTTGACTGCAGTGAGCTTCAAGTGCCTTATCCAGTTTGCTTTACAACAAATTCACATATACCTCTTACAGTAACATTGTAAAAAATAAATGCTGATTATAAGTGAATCTAACAGTAGAACTTGAGAACGAAGGTGCTGCAAAAACTGCATCTGAAAATGAAGTATGAGTAACAGAATCTTATTTAAAAGATGACATGCTCAACAGGAAGGCTTGCTGAAATTATTAGGTTTAACAGAAATATAATGATGTCTTTCCCAAAACATTAATTTTTGCATTTCAAAATCAGACCATATCATACTGTGAGCAGCCTGGTCTAGTGGGAGGTGTCCCTGCCTATGGCAGGGAGGTTGAATAAGGTGATCCTTGAAGTGCCTTCCAACCCAAACCATTCTGAGATTCTATACTTCAAAACATCACTTTACACCTTGCATGCAGATGAGTGATTTGTATCCTTAAGGTTTGAAATAAGTTATCACCTTAATTTTAATTTTTTAATATCCTTTTTTTAGTATAAATTATAGAGAAAAGCAGAAAGAAAGAGAAATTAAATCCAGCAAGTTTTAGCATGAATTCCATGGTGTGGAATCTTCATTTCAGTGTTTAAACACTCATAATGAAATCTTTTCCCCACTTCATTACATGAACTTTCAGAACTTTCTTTTCTGCAACTTGTGCCCATTACCTCTCATCCTTTCACCATGCATGCCTGAGAAGTATCTGACTCCTCTTCCTCTACAAAAACCATGAGGACAGCAGCCTAAATAATCTTCTCTTCTTCAAGTTCAGCAAACCTCAGTGTGAGCACTGAGCGCTTCCTGACCATTTTGGCATAACTCAACGTATCACTTGAAACTAAAACTGCTACCAGACAGACAAGATTCTACAAATTACAGTGCTAGAGAACAATGAGATAAATACATACCAGACTGACTCATATTAGCTTGTTAAAGAACTTTACAGATCTGCAAAAAGTTTAGAATACCTGAAAATATACGAGGAAGCAATCAAGTTTTCGCTTGCTGGATCCTCTGTCAAAATATTGCCCACAGGTATCGAGGATAGTACAGACAAGTCTGATTCTGAAAAGGTGTTCTGGAGGGTCCAGTGGACTAGGACTGCCATCAGGGTTCACACCAAATGAGGTGAAAGAATACAGAGTTCTAAATATTACAGCTGACTCCACCATTCGATAATTGTAAAGCTCCCCCAAAAATTTGGCACTGCTGATCCGCCGTTGGTTGAACTTTGGTTGATTAACCTTTATCAAAAAAGAGCAAGAAAATTCACTCTAATCATGCAGACACAACAGAACATTAAAAAACCCAAACCCAACCAACCTTTTACAAAGGAAAAAAGTGTATAAAAAGCTGACAGAATGGTTATTACATGGTTTACATTACATGAAAGCAAAGATTAAAAAGTATTTATGAAAGTTGGTCTGCTAGTATTTAAGTTCCAATGCATTTAGCATACACTCCATCTTAAATGTACGATGACTTATCATCATCCAGAGAATTCTTGTACTTATAACAGCTTTTAAAATATGGACTGGTCTCCAAAGTTACTTGAAGTTGTGTAAATCTGTCTACAACTGTCAAAGAATAAATTTATGGCCTTACTATGATAAGGGAGGCAAAACAATTATCTTAAGTAATGTTGTTAGTTTGGTTTTGTTTGTTTTTTTTTTTTTGGTACAGTTATTCTGTTAATTTAAATAAATCTATACAAAGCAAATAAGTGAGGTAGAAAAATCATCAGAAAAAAAAAAAAAGAGACTCCAAGGATTCCTTTCCTTAAGCACAATTATTTTAGTTTTCCTTTCAACATAAGTAGGTGAGCATAGCTTAGCAAGAAGACTGATTGTTTACCTCCATTCCTAGTCGAATATCCTCTAGCACTCCATCCACAACATGAATTCCCACATCTTCCTGGTAAAGGACCAACCCTGCTAAGAGGTTGGCTACACAGTGAATACTATTATATTTCACATTCCAGATGTTGATCATACAGCATATAACATAGTCCTTAACTTCTGCATCCTGCCAAGGCAGCTTGCGCATCTGTCTCAGGACCTAAACCAAATTTTAAGACAAGCTTCACATTTTAGCAGGTAAAATATCAAGATGCTCCCTGTCATCCCCCTCTCTCCTGGTCGGAATGAAATCCCTGTAAGCACCTGCAAACAACCCAATTCTCACTTCCAGACATCCTCCAGACCTGCAGTGGCAATGGAAAACTTTATATACCTAACCCAACTGCTGTCCTTGAGCTACTGATCAAGCTGTCCAAGGCTGCTCCATCATGTCCTTGTTCTTCCAGTCTGTATTTAACTGAAGGCTTTTGTCCCTTACTCTCCCAACACAATGTACAGAACACAACGATTCTCATCTCCCTCTCCCTTTGTTCAGCATTTGATGCTGTTGAGAACACAAGTCCTCAACTGGAGCTTCTATGTGTTCCAATGAAAGAAATTAAAACACTTTATTCATTAATACAAAAAATGATCCCTCTTCCTTGCAACTGAAAAAACCATAGCTGTCCCCAAACCTTTTCCAAAGTTACTACTATGCCACTTTCAGCAAAAAAACTGTATTAAAGATTTTGGAAAGATTTACCTTCTCTGTGGTGACCTTGGAGAGATCCTTGTAAAGAAGCTTACGGATATATTCCTGCAAAGGAGGACGTTTTTTCTTCACAGTTTTTTCAGCTGGAGGAGGATTACAGTAGTAATAGGCATTTTCTACCATTGTAACATAGCGTGCATCAAGATGCATTGCTTGTTTTTTCCTCATCATTTGTTCCTGGAAACAAATGCAAATGACCAGTTAGAGATGCTGACATACCACATTTTCAAGCCAAAGGCTTTTAGAGTTACATTTGGGATACACTAAATATGAAAGGTTGCAGAAAAGTAAGTTAAAAGCTCGGGTAGAGAGAAAAAAAGACAATGTACATATATATATATATATATATATATATATATATATATATATATATATATATATATGTGGTTCTGTGTATATATATGGTTCTGTGTTGCTCTTTCTATGGTCATTTTTCTTTTGATCTCTATTTTTATAATGGCTCATCTGTGGTAAAAAAGGTTTCGGAAAAGTATTTAAGCTTTAACTCAAAATCTTAATGCTGCTGTTCAGATAAATGGTTCATAAGACTACTAGGAACTCTGTTTAAAATATTATTTAACTAGATTTTATTTAACTAAAGTAGCTGAAATACTGATGTCTTGGCACAAGCACAGTGAGTCATCATAAGACTGGCAATCTACTTTTACATCAGCATGTAACTCCACAGACTTTTTGATGGTTTCATACGAATTTCCAAAGGCTTAGACAACAGAATTTTCCTTATTCCATGCTCCATTACTGCTGTTTAGCCAAGCAGAACTGTCTGCAAGAAAAACAGTATCTACATAAAGTAATGTTTCAGGAAAAATCAGGCAGGTAAGACTCAGCACTAATTACTGTGCTTACTTGTCAGGATTGTCCTGATTTTCCTCACTTAATACAATCTTTTCTCCATACTTCATTTCATATTGTAAGTTAAGGTTTATTTTGTGGAGTTTAAAAATTTCTTTTATCTAAAAATTCTGTACAAAACCAAAAATAGCAGTTTTAAGCTGCTGATTTTACAGTTAGGATGAGCTTAATTCCATTATTAAATATTTTTAGTGTGCATCTGTGTAATTATATGTATATAAGTGTAATCCTGTAAGTGATCCTATATATTCTAAATCACTCTGTGGTGGTTCACCAGGAAACTGGACCTGTGAAAATTTTATTATATGCTAGAGGTTGGCTACACAGTAATTTACAACTTCAAACAGGCAAACAAAATTAACATATAAGTACTGTTTCATCCCCTACACACAAATGTTAGTGTATCTATTCATGCAGTCCAGTAAACCAACCAAGAGTTTAAACCTCCTTTGATTATTGGTGAAAAAGCAGTATTTTTCATGCTGGTGGCCTTTCCACTAAACCTGAATAATTTAAAATTTCTTTTACAAGGCAGATATTTCAGTTCAACTGAAATGTCAATGTATTCCCACAGCTCCTTAACCTCGAGTTTCAAGCTGCTAATTCAATGAGGAAGGGTAGCTTTGTGTAACATAGTAACCCAACAAATAATGTAAGTTTCCTCCTGGATTTTAGTCATCACCAGGAAGGTCTCCATCTGACACCAACCCTAAGGCATTTATTTCATTCTCAACCTTTTCCACGACACAAATGGTCTTTCCTTTAGTTCCCTGTGAGACTGCTCCATCCCAAATGGGAAATTGCTCTCAGTAGCAGTAGCACACTTTCCTACAGACACCTAACAGAAACACAGCACTTAACTGAGCACATAAATTGTTTTATGTGGGGAAAAAAATACTTAAAGTAGAAAATTCCCAAACTATACCATGTCGTATATGTTAATGTCACCTTAGAAAAGGTGAAACCCTTTTCCAGACAGGTCAAGAGAAAATACACCTTTGCTGCCTTAAAGGCATTTATCATTCTATACTATAAACTGAAAAATGAAGTGGGTCAAAGTGAAGGAGGACAGAGAAAATGGCAAAAGGGCTGGCAAATAAAATTTTAAACCCCTAAATCTACGTAATTTGAGTATTTTCATGTTAAAAAAAGTTGTATATTATACTCTAAATAATTTATGATTATTAGTTTATGATTAAAATGTTTCTTCCCAGAATAGACAATAGGTACTACCTGAGGTCTCAACATAACCATAATTTACTGCTTTTTGAGCAGTCCTGAGGGTGTGTTCTAACGGTAAGTGGATTGCATTAATCTTAATCTCTACTTATTAAAAATCTTCAGCATTTCAAGAAACTGTTCCAGTCCTTTTTCTGCTAAGACATCAGACAGTCAGGCAGGAAAGGGAAGTCATAACACTACATTTTTTGTAGTAGCAAAAGTCTTGATGCAATCCAGAAGAAAAAAGCAAGACCTGCAGTCCAAAGTTCTTTAAGCTCATCAGCTACTTTGGATCCTCATTTTACTAGGCTAAAATTAAGAACTACACAGGTAAAGCAATACATTTGAAGATTAGGTTTCTGTTTTTCCTTTGATAAAAATAGACCACAAATATTAAAGTATCCATGTTAAAATATTAAAACTGTTTGGGTTTTTCTTCTTGGTGAGTAATAAAATCTCTCTGCATATATTGCAAAAGCATTTCAAAAGAAAATCTGGTGATCAGTAGGGAAAGAAAAAAAAAGAAATGTAATTAATCAAAACCTAAGCATCATGAGAATTCCCATTTCAGAAAGCATTTCAGCATGACTGACATTTAAACATCAGATCATAGCAAGATACTGAAACTGTTCAGTTCCTCCTTCCCTTTAACACCTGCACTGCTCTGTTCTCCGGAAATTTTTAATTTCCTGGAAGCACATTATTGTTAAAGTGAATTAACACAGTTCTACATGAACTGCATTTACTTTGCCACAGCCTCTGCCTGTACAAACAACATCTCCCACAGTTTCAATACCACCAATAAAAAGCAGTCACACCAAGAATGAAGCCACTGTGTAGCTTAACTTCTGTATATTTATCAATACAAGTGATCTGGCCCTAAGGCTTATGACAATTGTCTAAGTTAAATGATTAAAAATGCAACAGGAAGCTTTTACTACCAGAATTTCAAATATTCTTTCAGCAAGACCATAACAGTATAATACAAGAAGTATAATACAAGAATTTGACATTTTAACTTGATTATGTTACAGAAACATGGATCAAGATGAAGCTGATCTTCTTTTAAAGCTCCAATTCAAATAATCCAATTCAAATAATTCATTTATCAACTGAGCAATCCCAAAGCCAATCTAGTTTTATATTAGTATTTTAAATTACATAAAGGACACTGAATTTGAAAGATTTGCCAAGAAGACCATTATTAGAAATAAACATTGTCCTAATAAAAGAAGAATCTCTAAATAATTTGCAAAACATGAAGTAGTTCCACAAAATCAGGATATGATTACTAAATGTTTCTCTAGAATAAGTTTCTTAGTGCTACTAAATTTGCAATATAGAACATTTTACTTCTCAATAAGTAATTTCTCCTTAATTACTACTAAAATCCTTTCTTAACTATGACTTTCCTCCACACCAGGACAAAGCAACATTGTCTCTAACAGGAGACAAGCAGCCTGTTTGCAATCTTATTACAAAATATGTCGTCAGCAGTAAAGATTAGGACCAATAATTATTTAGAGGATCAACAGGCCTTAATTCTACACATAAGAGTAGATCAGCTTCACAATTGCTTAGATTTCTACCACAAGATTGTTATCAAATTGCTTTGGGAGAAATCCTTTCCACAGTTCACACTAACTTGTACCATAAGACTATGATCCAATTTGTACAAGACTATGTAAGTCAAAATTAATCTCTCTAGGTTTTTTAGGGGAATGTTAGAAGATGCAGAATACAAATCTATTTAGCCTATTTTACATCTTAATAAATAGATATTCCAAACTTATTTGCCATCTTCCACCTTCTCCTGGTTCCTCAATGCATATGAAAAGACTACTTATCCAAAACCTTGTGAGGCTTTAAGCCTCAGTAATTCACACAGTGTTTGTGGTTTGTCTTGCACTTCACAGTTAATCCATGTTCAGCATTCATCCAGCAGATTCCAGCAATCCAGCTAACAGTCAGCATTTTTGCAGTGCATAACACTAAAAGCAGTCAGTTACAAAAACCAGCTCTGGTATAAGTATTTAATTTTTCCTGACTTCTAAAATTTTTATTAACTATCAAAAAGTGATAGAAACGAGTAAAATGTCTTTTAAAGGTAGTGGAACAAGGTTTTCAAGGGAAAAATACTTGATAATGGAAAGGAATATATTTCACAATACAACCCAGCAGCTGGCAACCTTTTAGAAAATTGAGATTAAAACCTTTCAAGATACAAAGTACTGCTACAAAAGGCAAGAGCCAAAGAACTGGCAGTTAATTTGCCCATCTCTTTCCTCTCCTGACTGTACCACCTCAACAGATGTTCTGACATTCAAAGAGGTTCAGAAAAAAACAGTATTTTGTGGAAAAGAAATTACTCAACAATATACCCAAGTATGCAACTGCTACTCCATTAACTAGAGCACGAGAAGAGGTTCAAGAGAAAGTGAACCTATTTTTGAAGGTCTTCTTCAATCATGCCTGACTCAGTCCCTTGCATTGGACACAGAGTTTTAGGATTGTCTCCCAAGTCAGAAAACGTATTATTTAGTTCTTGTTATTTTTTATTCAGTTCTTGTTATTTTTAAGTCTTTGACAGTACTTCTCCAGACTTACAGATTCCAATTCTAATCTTATTTTAATTTCCAATCTCTGTTTCTAAAACTGCTTCTCTTAGAGTCTTCATAAACCTTTTCTTTCACATTTAGAACCCCAGATCATTAAACAGGGCATAGAAATCCCCTCTTGCACGAATGTCTTCACTTCCAGTTGAAATCATATCTGGTTCCATTCACTACTATTCTTCCCCCAAACACTACTTCAGGCATGTTCAGGTACAGCTACAATATTCTTTCAACCTCATCCTCTGGGTTTGCCCTGTCTCTGAATTACTGGTATTTCAAAAGCAATTGCTTTTCACTTCAAAAATTGAATTATTTTTTTAACATTTTCTTTCAAGTCATGAAGAGATTTTTTGGTCAACTGGAGTTCTCGAGAAGAGTTTCAAAAAGAAGTAATTGCTTTAAGTCAGGACATGACAACTACCCCCATAAGACAGGAAGTTTGCTCTTACCA
Source organism: Acridotheres tristis (assembly GCA_037013685.1). NCBI lineage: Eukaryota > Metazoa > Chordata > Aves > Passeriformes > Sturnidae > Acridotheres > Acridotheres tristis. The sequence continues at coordinate 5,826,302 of CM072885.1, forward strand.
AAAGAACGCTGGTTCTTAAGTGAGATTCTGGTGATCTGAAGAGGAATCTTCCACAGGTTTCCAGCAAGGTACATGCCATTTCAATATGGTGATGAGAGAAGTCTGACAGAAGCATCTGGTTTGTATTTATATAAAAGCACAGCTTGTTAAGCATCATTTTCAATTGCAGAAAACATTAAGTTATATCTACCAGACTGGACACTATGCTGGTGTTCTAAATTCTTTCTGGAATAAGTACAAATGGATTTCACTGATTAGATGTTAGGATTGGCATTGCCCTGGCACAGGTTGCCCAAAGAAGTTGTGGATGCCCATCCCTGGAGTGTTCAAGGCCAGGTTGGATGGAGCTCTGAGCAATCAGGTCTAGGAGGAAAGTGTCCCTATCCAAGACAGGGGGTTGGAACCAGATGATCTTTAGAAGTCCCATCCAACCCAAACCATTCTATGAATATTCAAAAGATTAATCTCATTTTAAAATTCTTTTATGAACAGTCTATAGATCCCAAATTTAAGCTTCAGAGGAACAGGATGTTTAGAAAGATCAGCATAAAAACTACCCAGTAATACTGCACAAGGGCACAGTAACCTCAGAGCACACCTAACTGCACTGTTTTAAGTTAAGCCATACCTATAATTAATACCACTTTGCATTTTACAGCATTTTATAGACAAGAGAGGTGAAATTATGACTGATTATGCTTTCTTTAGGAATTCAGCTGTGATATCTAACAAGTCAATGAATAGAAACAATTCATATAGAAACTGATGTTAAGTTGTGAGTCTCAAGAATCTTTTATTAAAGGCATCTTTATTTTTTAAAGCCTATTTTTAATTTGGGACTTGATATCAAGGTTTGAATGCTTATCAACATGCAAAGTGAGATGATGTGCCTAGAGATTAATGCTTTCCAGATAGGTTTTGTTCCTTAACAAACAAAAGCACCTGCTAAAATGGCATAAAAACCATCCTTGCATCACTGAAATGCTTTTCCCTCCTTCTCCCTTACTGTTATTTTTTCCACAAAAACATTAATTGAAATCAACATTACACGAGTTTTGCAATGTACAGCAGATTAACAAGTAGAAATATCTGCCATGCTGACAAAGAAAATTATTAACAGTATGTCCAAATGTGGAAGTTTATTTTAATATATTCCTCCCATTAGAAGAGGCAAAACATTCTCACTTCTATAGCAGCTATAAAAGTCTCCTCACACACAGCAGTCACAGACACCAAGGTTTAAAACATCCCATGTAATGAATTCAGGTAACATCAGCAGCAGGTAAGTGAAGGGGAAGGGGATGGGGATGCATTATCAGCAAACAAAGGAGTACAGGACTATCACAACACCAACCTTTAAACAGTGCAGAGTATCATTCTTGGAGAACATCTTAAACTTGGTAAGCTCACCAATAAATCTCACAGTTTTATTCTTTGTTTCAATGTTGATCTGGTCCTTTTTTCTTACCTAAAAAACAACCAAAAATTGATTGTAGGCCCTCAAAAATATCCACTTCTAAAATACTTTGATCTGAACATGCACAAAATACACTTGGGAGTTCAGCAGTGTTTGGTATTGGTTTGGTTCCTCCAGCTCCACCTTTACTTTTCATTGAGTTTCCTAAAACTCTCCCTATGACCTTGTTTCTTCAGAAGATTTTCAATTCTTTTCCCCATCTCCCCATTCCCCAAAACAATTAATTCCTCTTACATACCTACAGCCATAGATCCTCCTCCTTTACCACAGTGAAGTAGTGAAAAAGTATTTTAGATTCTGTTTTCAGAATCAGTAAGAAGTCTCTACGTGATTAGGGCCACATGTGCTGTCCTCAGGGAAATATTAAATATTGATGACTTGAAAAAGTCAGATTTAGTAATGTGCAGACTTTTAAAATTACTAACATTTAGCATAAATTTAGGAACAAAACACAAATACATGTCTATGTCTAAACATAATCTGCAAAATAGAAAATTGTATTTCCCCAACAGAAAGAGGTTTTTCTGAGAAAGTTAGCACAGTTAAGATTCATGTAAGTCTGAGCAATTTACACACAACTTTAGTGTCAGTATGAGGCGGAAAAATAAAAGAAATCTGTGCCACAAAACACAGAAAATGGTGAAGGAGTCATCACTGTGCACCATTACGAGTTTGATTACAACACTTAAAAGAAAGGGAAGGAAATAACACTGAAAAATACATTTGTGTGGAAAACTTTGATGGATGAAAATGCTAAAATCTAATTTGAATGAAATACTATATGATAATAGTGATCACTACAATAGTAGCCTTCGAGTGGGAAATGTTAGAATAGGTCAGGTCTCATTTTAAAACCAAGTTATTAATTTACAGAAAACTCTTAACACAGATGGAGCAGAGTTTCTAATTTTTCTAACTTCAGTTCATTTATAGAAATATATAAACATATATGGAAAGTTGCAAAAACCTTCTCTTTTACAAGGACTTAGTTCACAAAAATTTCTTTTCTTTTTTTTGAGAACTGTTGAGCTGACAGAAAAACAATCACTGAGTTTTAGAAGTAGTATCTACACAACACAAAATGGGATTTTACCACAAAGGACAACTTATGAGATTGGTTAATCTGGTTTTAGTAAAAAACTAAATCATCAGAACATACATGGAATCTGAAATCCCCTTTCAGCATGGAACAGAGATCCTCTGCTACATCAGACATACAGGGATGCAATGTGGCAACCAGTCTTGCATAAAATGGTAGCAAATCCAATCTGCAAACAAAGGAGAGGATAAAATTTAGACAATTTATAGACAAAAATGTATTTATGTGTAAAAATATGGGTTCCATTTTACTTGTGAAAAGAGTCAATGCACTGACAGAACTACATAAATGCAATTTTTTGGCATACTTCCGAATGTAATACCATTTAAAAACAATACAGGAAAGTAAACCACCCTATCTTGTTGGAATACTTCATAATTATTTTCCTTTTTTCCTTTTTAACTCCCGCCATAGGATTCAAATGCTGAATATCATCGACCACAGAATTTGACCTTCAAAAAATTACCAAACAGAGAGAAAATTCAGATCCATCTCAACGTGAGAAAAAAGTTTCTTACAGACAAGGCCATGGGTTATGGCAAGATATTAGTATTTTTTCTGAAAAGCAGTAGATATAACCAGGAAGGTAGAGAATATCTTTACTTGTAAGGTGGGAAACTTCTAAATGAATGTATTATATGTATATGAATGTATATGTATTTGTTTTATTACATAAAGCAAAGCTGAGCAGATGTGATGTGGCCACCCTTTTCCCAAAAACTCTTCTAGCACTCCCACAAATGGTAATATTTCCAAGTTTTCTATAGAATTTCCTTATTTCCTCTCGTGTCTTAATTACATGCCTTCACACCCATTTCCTTTGCATATTTCTGCAAACCAGCTGTGTATATATCAGTTTTAAATGCAGAGAAACTAACTGCACTCCGAGGCCTCATAATATCATTTAACAAGCTGAAGGAAGTCTTTTCAGTCTATTTTCAGAATGTTAAGTTAATGCAGTAAACAGATGAACTCTAGAACAAGCCAAAGTAAGTGGAGAGGAACATCCTAAATTTGCATGCTTCTAGTGAGAAATTGCCTGTAAGGGAAAAATGCATCTTGAGTTTACACTTTATGAAGGATTAAGGTTTTCCCTGCTTAGGAAAGGAAAAGAAAAAGAAAAAATATGCTGACAAAAAAAAATCCAACAGCACAGTTCATACACAGAGCTTGTCCTGGCACAAAGCATCAAGACAAAAACCCCAAACAAAGCCATCACAACTGCCTCCTTTCTCCTTTCTGTTTCTATGTCACTGGAGCCCATTTCCAAGACATTTAATACCCACTTACAGAAAAAAAGACAATTATGTATTTAAATTGTGGGTTAGAAGCATCAGAATATACCCCCCCAAAAAAAAGCATATCAGGCAACCTCCTGATAACACACAAGACTCCTGGTGAAACATTGTGGTTACCTCAGTTACCTATTTAACAGTTTTTATCTCTTTTGTTAATCAATAACTGAAGCAGTATTTACATTTTTCAAGCTGGTTGGAACACACAGTCAAGGCTGACTACCCACAGCAAATTACTACCATGTTATTAAGCATTTAGCCATTAACTTTGAGAGAAGTGAAAGTCTCACTACTTCACACTCACCCACAAAAGCTGAACTAAGAGAGGACTGTGGCTGAAATAAGAGGGTGCATTCAACTGAGGGGATTTCTGTTTGACAATTCTTTTAAGACAAATACCAGAAAGTTTTATTCTGGTGTCAACAAGTACCTGGCTGCTGAGAGCTAATAATTTCATCTCTGTAAACTGAGCATACCTGGGGGAAAATTAAAGTCTTAGAGCACATTGTTGTTATTCTGTTGCAGGACACAAAAGGTTTCTTCATGGGGAAGGATACTAAGACTGGGTGTTTTTAAATAGGTGAAATATAATAAGGAAAAGCCTTGGGTTAATTATGCTGAAACTGGCAATCAGAGACTGAGTTAGTTCCCTCTCAGGGGAGACAAAAATTCATGTTCAGCAGTGGAGACATTCCAGTATCAGTGGCACCATCTACTGGTACATGCACTGCTTTGTTCTCTCCAAAAGCATTTCCTTCTCTTGAGGAGGGGGAATAACTTAACTAAACCCCCACAAAACCTACAGTATTGCTTGCTCTCCCTGCTCTTCCGATTACAAAGCAAAATCTGGCATCAGAGATGAGTCAGTCACTCTCCGAAGTCCACGTTAAGCACACTGAATATTCACCACCACAGTAAAAAGCACCACTTCTGACCATTGTCATTTAGACCACATACCATGAACTGAAATCTCGTCACTGTGGATCTCGGCTCACATGGGCTACATGTCAGTAAAATATCTAAGAGCACATCTTTTTTCCTACCATTTCAAATGTTAGTTTATTTTCAAAAGCCCAAACAAACAAAACCAATCATAAACCAACTTAGAGGAAAACTTTTCTCCAAGTCATAATTGCAATCTCTCTAAAATGGATGCATCCAAGATTTTATGCCCTGGAAGAGTGAAGGGGGTATTTTGTACATTTCCTGATTTCTGTGATTCTACAAGACAGCTTAAAGAATGAAGCAATGGAGCCAGAACTCCTGCCTCACAAGCATAATCATAATGGATAAAAGCAGTGCATTCACAGGGCCTGAACAGGTACTAAGTGCCACCCACACTGCTCAGTGGGAAGAGAAGGATGATGTGGAATTGGAACGTTACCAGGGAAGCACTTTTGGCTTTTATTTTTTAGTCAGGACATAAAACTCCTTGATCTCAAGCACATCCCTCAATTTTATCCTCAGCTGAAACAGGCCACTGAAACACCGATGAGTCAAGTTCAACTGAACAAAAAGGACTTTGGTACAGAGAAGTCTCAGGATGAAAAGCTTACAGTAAATACACTGGAGGCTTGCAGCTTCTGACTTAAAATGTGCACAACTATTTTAACACTTAAGAAGCAGTTACCTTCTGAATTAAGAACAACCAATAATAACACTAAAAAGCTCCACATGAACAACTGATCTCTTACTGCAGGTAAACCTGCAACTTCACAGAACACCATAGATAGGAACATCAAAAAATATCATAAGGCACGACAGCCCCTATATACTGCTCAGCATTTATGTAGCATTGTTTAGAATTTAAAGCCTAAGAAAAGATTTCAGACTTCTCATATTGAAGTAAAAGAAAACAATTTACAAAATTGCAGTATTCTGGTGAATCTAAATCATTCTACATACAGGAAGATAATTCAGTTAGACAGCAAAGAACCACACAAAAGTCCTAAAATTGTGAGCAGTATAGGTTAAATCACAGTCTGCAGTCCTGGATTAAAAGCCTAATATTTAGCTTTAAATCAATCCTCCAATGCTAATGTGAAAGCCACTTGTACACTGGCATTGAAAAATCTCTTTAAAAGGCCTTCTGTTCTGTTGGGTTGGAGGTTCAAATCACAGCTGAAAATGTAAATGTGATCCATTCATCAGTATTCAACAGAGCAGGGCAACGATGTATTCTAACACTGATTTACAGTGAGTTGAGGAAGAAATGGCCTTTTTTGTCAAATTAAGTTTTCTGTCCAGAAGAAACCTGATTTGTCTCAATCTATCCAACCCTAGTGGTAGCAAGAAAGCTACTGGCAACACTACATAATGACTTTGATTTCACAGTGCCTGTTTTATATCTCAAACAAAAAACCAGTTTTACACTTTCTTGATGAAACTGTTGTGCCTGCACATCTCCCAAAAGTGATCTCAGAAGAAAGAGAACTTATTCTGTCATTGAAATACCTCATTATGGCTGGAAATAAAGCAGCTAAACTTAAACATCAAACTGATATGCTTGGACTAAATGCTTTTCAAAAACATACTACTTTATCTCCATCCTTAAGGACACCACTCTGAAACTTTCAGGAAAAAACCTTCCTCAAAAACATTAGCATAACGAGCATTCTTCTCCCACAGTATCCCAGAGATACTGCAAAAATTCCTGGGTTAGTAAAAACAAGTATGGAACAACAATAATGGAAGGTAAAACCACATCATTATGATTAAGTGATATACAGAACAAAATCATTGTTAATGAACAGTACACAAAGCCTCAAAGCAGTGTGTTACAGAATATATAGAATTTTATACATCAGAGAGGGTTATGATGTTGATTTGAAGACACACAGCAGAACTGCTCTTTTACCAACCACAGCAATACAGTTTACTTAAATATTGGGATAGGTTGCCCTTTTAAATTGTCTGCACCTATGGGCAGATGTCTGCATCTATCTTCCTCTGGGATTTATATTCCAACTGCTTGTGTTCAGAACAAGCAGCTCAGTCAATATCCTCTTTCTCCAGCTGAGCAGCCCAGAGATGTGGTCACTGATGCAGGCACATAAACAACTGAACTCAAGATCCTAAAAGAATTAGGATGGCTTGAGTATTTATTAGTCAAGTAGGTCCCAAAGCAGACAGCAGGAAAAGGAATTAAAAAAGAATTGTACATCAAATGTTAATACTTCTTTATATTAGGAACCATTCATATTTATAATCAAAGACCAACAGTGAGAAGATCAGCTGAGCCATTCATTTCAGTGTTAGCTCCAGCTATTGGAGACCAGAACCATCACAAAAGTAGTAGCTCCTTGAGGCTATCCCACCACCTATTCTGCTCTGTTGTGGTCTATGAGAAAAGTTAGTATTTTAAAAATTATTATTACTTTTAATACAAATCTGTAGGGCAACAGAATTACCACTGGGAAGATGACAAATCAATGGCAATGAGGAAACTATGTATGCTTCTAGGAATTTCTTAACTCTGTTCATAGTACAGCCTGATCACAGACACATTTTTTCACAGTACAATATATCAGGAATTTAACTTTTGCTTTCATGCCACCTATGAAGTCACACTGCTGAATTTACAAGCCTTATCATGCTGTTCCTATTTGAAAGTACCTCCTTTTGCTGTGCACATCTACAAGTTCCTCCAGATCACTGTCACCTAGCACAATTCAGCAGATTATGCAAAGAGAAGAAAGGATTTTCAAAGAGATTCCAAGAGTTAATAATCAATTTCAGCAATCTGGAACCTACAGCACCAGGAAACAATACAGGGCAGTGGTACAAACATTACTGTATGGTCATAGACGAGCCAAAAGCCACTTCCATTTTATAAGTACTGCAAGTTCTCTATCATGGCAGAGCTGAAGACAAAAGTCTAAGTGTTCCTGCTGATTTACATTGCTGTACATGTTCTAAGCTGTGAAAAAGAAATTCTTCTCACATTGTGTTTTGATGCATTTCATGATTACCAGCAGGCTGGATGATTGGTGCTTCAGCATACATCACTCCAAAAGTGCACATCAGGAATAAACAAATAAATAAATTAAAAAATACATGCACATGCTAAATTAAATAATAAATGGGTGGATCCAGCTTGGTCCCCTTCTGTTCTTACCTTTGTCTAGGAACTATGAAAAGTGCTCGTACCAGTTTTCTTCTGTTGGCTTTTGTATTCATATTCATGCAAAAATCCATCGCTGCCTATAAAGAGGAAAGTTAATGCAATGCTTCACTTTAATGCACTGGGTTTTCAAGAAAGCAACAGAAAATGGTGTTTAAACATGGCTTTTACAGAGCTATACCCACTAAATGCAGCTGTTTTAAACAGAACCATAAAGAAAAATCTTCAGTTTTGGCTAGAACTGGCATAGTTAGAAAACGTTCACTGAGGGGAATACAGACTGATTAAAAATTAATTCAGCTACTGTCAGACTCCAAAGCTTGAAATCTTTGTCTCCTATCTATCTGATCTAGCACTACAACTTTTAAGAGTGGAAAAAACTGAAACTATGACCATACCTTGTCTATGAGGTCTCTGTTGACACAATTTGGAAGCTGTTGAAGAAAAGCATCTACTATGAGTTTTAAATGAGATCCAGTACTGGCTTCTTCATCCTCTTGCTCTAACAGAGGGAAATAAAAAAACCGCAGACATCTTTAAGCTATGAAATATAATAATTTATGGACATATTCCCCAAACAATACATTTGTAATGTTTAGTTGTTAAGTATTCATCCCTTTTTGTAGTCACTTTTCAGGCAACTGCCTTTACATCTGCTTACTTTTAAAAGCTGTGTGAAGGAATGGCTAACTTTCACCACATAAACATCGTTAAAATAATTTTCACTTGTATCTGCATGACTTGATACAAAAACATTTATCACAATCCTAAAAGTTTCTAGCTACTAGTTTAATAAGTAAATAAATAAATACCCTGAATGCACTCTACAAATCCACAAACTAAAACAATCAAGTTTAAAAAACTAAACGAAATAATTAAGAAAAAGAATTCTTAAAACCAATTCTTTTTACCTTGCTCATCAAGAAGCTTCTTTGTAAGATCTTCTGCCTCATCTCCACAGTCCAACTCCAGTGCATCATCATTAATATCCAGGTTCTCCAGCTCCAATTCCAGATCCTCATTCCCAGCTGTTTCCTTATTATCTTTGGCATCTTTTGAATCTATTTACAAGTTATGTAGAAATACCAAATAAATACTAATAAATTGTTAAATATACAAATCATATTAGAATACAGAAAGATGAATGCTGCTAAATCTACATCTCTTTAGTGTCTTAATGGAAAATCTTTTACACAGATGAAGAAAAAAAAGGAAAAAGCAGAACAGGAGGAAGTTGATGAAATAATATGCTATATAAAAAGTCAAAAAAACATTATTAGTTTCCTTGAACATAGTATCTGAATCTGATAAAGATTCAGAAAAGAATAGTTAATATTTTTCTTGGACCACAATACTGGTCTAACACTGAGCATTTTTACAAGAGATTATGGTTAATTTAAAAAAAAAAATTTCAAGGCAGATAACCTTATTAAAATTCTAAAATTTTTCAAAGCTGAGTGTGACAACTTCTGAACAGTGCACACATCATATGGAAACACAGACTCACAAAAACGTAACATATTTAGAATCACAGACAAAATTAATCTGAAATGGATTTTGGTAATATCTCAAGTTCAACCTTTTGGTCAAAGTGGATGAACACTATTCACACCAGATTACTCAGGTATATTTCCAGTTGTTTTAAAATGGTAAAACAGAGATTCCAGTCTCCTCAGGCAAGCTGCTCCAATATCTAAAGATCCTTAGAGGGAAATGTCAGAATTCTCCAAACATGCACCTTGTGTTACACTTTGAGCCACGGATGAGAACTTTTTATCCCATTGCACCTGAAGTCTGCACATACCTGGCTGTGAACTGAGAGCTGTGTTAGAAGTGAGGAACCACCCAGGCCTTCAAATCTAGTGAAAATTTATGCTGACAAAGTCATCTACCATTAATAATTTAATAAGAAAATAACAGTGGAAAAACCCCCAAACACTAAAATCTGCAAAAAACAGAAAACTCTTCTCATTTCTCACAGAAAAGTTGGTATTTACTCACACTGGTTAACCTACAATTACTTGGAATTTACAATTCTAACAATATTAAAATGCATTTACTTTTTTTCCTTCCTTAATAACCAGATATAATCCCTACCCCACTTAGTTTAGTCCCTAAAAATTCATCCAAAGTGGTGTACTGTCCTGATTACCACAAATTATTTCATTAAAGACTCATTACTTCCATCAAGTTTGTTTATCTGTTGGACAAGATATGTTGAAGAAAACAGGCACCTAAGCATCCTACCTCTTGATTCATCTTTGCTGGAATCTTTGCTCTGGGAATATTTTTCATTATCTTTAAATAAAATTGCTGGCACAAAAGCCTTCAAGTCAATGAGATTCTCATAGAAGTTTCTAGCATCTTCATCTTCCCAGATACCCCCCTCCAGGTCGTATTCTCCAGGCTTTCCTGGTGTGAAAATATCAATACCAGGTCCATGTTCTGCAAAAACAGTGAAATCATAAGAAAGTTATTTACATAAATTTACAACCTTCTATGGGGAGGCAGCTTACAGACTAACAGTCTTTTAGGAAAGTGTTAAACTATTTATTGCTACCCCTGTTTTCATCTAAGTATTTCAACGCATACTTGAAAGTGTTCAATCTATTAAACATCAAGAAATTATCTTAAAATCATAAATTTCATTTTGATTGAAAATACAGAATCACAGGAAGTCAAATCAAGAAAAACTAAGCAGCACATTATGTGGTATCAGAAAGTTATAACACACTTTAATAACATTAGCATTAAAAGTAATCACTTTGAGTATGACGAACTGTACCCCACTGAGTTTTCAGAATGAAGTTTAAAAAGAACAATTTAATATTTAGAGGCAATCAAGAAACACAGCTTTTTAAAGTTTAGGATAATTTAAGGTAAAAGATACTCAAGGTTTCAACAACATCTCAACAAACCTCAAAGTTTAGACTTAGATGCATTGAAAGCTGCACTTCTGCTCAGGAGGCCAGACAGCCACACCTAGTGACTTATCTGGCTAAACAATATGTTCCTGCCCATAACAATATGACCCAAAATAGACTTCACATGTATTTTTAACAGTATCAGATTTTAAAACTCTAACAGTTTTTAAATACTAAAAACTGCATAATATTAAAGAAAAGGATCAGGTTAAAAATGTTTTTAATTTTCCATTTATTACTCTATCCCCAGAATAAAACCTAAAGAGATACTACTTAGGTTTCCGTAACTACACAGAATATACAACAGTTATGGTTACATATTAGGTATAATTACTTTAATTTAAAAAAATAAATGTATTATTCATTGGCTGATATCCTCCAGGGGGAAAGGCTGAATGAAATGAAACCAGCAAAAAGAACACATTGGTAAGAGGGTTTGGTTAGTTTTTCCACCACATCTAAGCAGAGTCCCGAGTTCTGTTGACCTGCTTTAGAATCTGACTCACCCTCAGGCGTTGGCTTCTCCTGGGGGAGGTCAGGCATGTTCTCATCCAAAAGATCAGCCAGAGATTGAGAATTTGCCAACAGCTTCTGATATGACATTGCAAATTCCTCATATTGCTTGTGTCGATCTTCACTCAGCTCTCCTTTGGAGTGGAGAATGCGTCTACAAAAACCAAACTTACAGTAAGAACACCTTTTTCCTTAAAATACATTTGAGCTATGCTGAACCATTAGGAATTTCTCTGAGCAAAGCTAACCTACCCTCTTTGAGGGAACTGTAACAATTTTAGTTTAGACTGCAATAGCAGACATTTAAATGACACTATTCTTTTTTCAAACCACACTGAATTTCCAAGTTCGATCCCACTGAGGACAGTACAGTCACAGAATCTCCAGCTTCCATGTCCAAAAAGAAAGGCCCACTTACTCTTTGCCAAAATTAGGCTGTAATAGTCCTAAAAAGACTTACATAGTAAAATAAAATATTCAACTTTATCAACAAGCTAGCTAAAAGTTGCTTTGCAAGTGTAACAATCAATTTCCATATAGTTTAAATGATTACACGAGCTATTATCACCAGGAGGGTCAAAAAATTTGCAAGCAGTCCAGTGACTTTCCAACAAACCAAGTTATTTCAAGGCTACTGGTCCAAATTATGAGCAGTTACATTTGTTTCTTCAGCTGCTCTTTATTTTCTTTTACAAAACTACTTGTTTCAAATAATAATTTTAAAAATCGAAATCTGTTGTCAAAAGTAACTTGCATTTGAAGGAACCTAATCACTGCTTACAAGTGCTGGAACCACTGACCAGACAACTGAGGTGAAAGCATTAGAAGTCTGAAAAAAAAGGTGCAAATGCCACAATTCCCAAAGCAGGTTGTATCATTACATTATCATCAGTAGGATTCCAGTATCACTAGGCTTTTATTATGCAATAGGCAAAGAGCCACAGTCTTGCCAAAAGACACAAGCATTTTGTGGCATAAGAATTCTGAAATAGTTAAGGCAATGTAAGTTGAGGGATATCAGTCTTCTTGTTCCAGGCTAACTGTAAAACAAAAGTCTTCTTTGTACACATTCACAGGATGAGCAACAAAATCCCTTATCCCTGCTCAGAACCAGAAGTGGACACAGGTGTCTGGCTAGAGAGCAAGAAGCATTAATGCTGGCAAAACTTCTATTTCTCTGACAAACCACACTTACTTAACATGTATTGCCTGCTCCTGCAAAGTACAGCAAAGAAAAATTAACAAATTAAATAACTACAGACTATTGGTGAAGTTCAGTTCAGTTTGGATTCAGGAAATACATTAAGTGTCAATTCATAGCGTTTCCATGGACACTGCTGTCCATTGCATACATACTTTAAACCAGCAGCTTTATCAACACGAGCATTGAAGCTCTCTGCTATTATTAAAAAACAAAAAAACAAAGTACTGCAACAATAGTACAAGACCTTCAGTTCTCAATTTCAGTTCCAAGAAGACAAGTGTTAGCAAATTCAAAGAAGCTAAAGCAAATGAAGCAAACTTTAAAAAGCACAGTTCACCTCTGAATACAATTACAAGGACAGCACACAGTACTTGTCTTACTTTATGTCTCTTCAAAGCACAAGGCAAGTTCAGCACGTCTTAAAAACATCCTTAATTTAGACAAAAGAAGTTTCTTCCATAGCTAACACCTATTTTTGAAAATTCTCTCCAGAATTTGGAAATCAAGGTGTTTCCTTCCAACGACACAGCCTGAGAAGTTTTGTTGTGCCCTCAGCTGTGTAACCAAATGACCACCAGGTTCTATGTTATGTCTATATTAAAGTCAAAGAGTAACTCAAGGTACTTTTTCCTACCTATCCACTTAACCAGCAATGCTTGAGTCTGCTTTAATTTTACCTAAATGATTCCACAGGTAACACAACACTCAAGCACTGTTAATTTAGCACAGTAATTTTCAATTACTTCAACCAAATTGTACAGCTTAAATTATTTCACAGTCATTCTCTTGACAGAGATAAATTGATGAGTTATTTACCTGAAAAAATACCATAACCTAAACATGTGATGCAGTTGATGCACAAAAGGAAACAGTTCACTCCCTATTCATTTCATTGATTATGGAATAACACAATGAATAAAAAATGGATCTGATTTTTAATACACAGAGAACTGCTTTAACCAATAGGATTACTGGTTTAAAAAAAAAAAAATCAAAACCAACCCAATCAAACAAAAACACCCCCAAAAAACCTGCCACCCACAATTAAAAAAATCATTCCAAAACAAGTAAGGAATCAACTGCACAATCACTCTTCCAAAATCCACAGTTTAGGAAGATTTCTATAATACTCATAGACTTTTTACTCAACAAATTTTTCTCTTGTCGTCCTCATGCCTTGCACTTCCATAGCAAGCAAATGCCACGAATTTGGTACAGATGTTGTAAACAAATAAAATCTGGTAGGAAAGTTTTTTGATATCTTACTTAACAAAACTTATTCCTCAACATTAATTAAGGCGTTAAACACCTTAAAGTTCAGAGAGAGAAATAACAGAGTTCTCTTATTCCACTGATAAATGATAGCTCTTCACATTCCTTCCCCAAAACAAAGCTTTGCACCCAAGTTCACAGGGATAATTCAGATGACAAGGTGCTCAAAGAGGTCCCTCATGTGTCCTTGTCTGATCTACTCAAAGAAGGCTCAGTGATAAGGTCAGACCAGGCTGCTCAGGCCCTGTCCAGTCATTTTTATCCAGCTGTACAAGGAAATATTAAAGTGTATTTCTCTCTCCCAGATAATTCACATTCTTTCTGCTTCTTGGTTTCTTAACATATTTGATACCTCTCAGAATCATACAGACTTTGTAACATCCACTCATTGAAACACCAGCCAGAACCAATATGCCCAGAACCAATGACAGTTGTGAAAGTAGAAAGGTTCATATTCATTCACTTTAAAAAAATTACACCTAAGTCACTAATGCACTTTGAACTAGTAAGGTACTTGTAGAAATAACAGTACCTCAAAAGTCAGTTTATGATCCTGTGAAATTCAACACTTGGCTGAGACCAGATAGGACTGCAGCACAAAACTCATCAGCACACTGGATTCTTGGTTTGGAAACATAAAAATTTAATGCATTCCAAGCATACATTTGGCTCTGGATGGATGTCCAACCTTCCAGACAAAATATGTGTCTATACACAGTAGCATGTTCACTTCTATCTAACTGGAATGCTTCCAGAAGAAATTAAGAAAGACTGTCCTAAGAATGGCATTTGAGTTTAGGCTGGCTCCAATAATGAGAATTCAGAATGGTTTAAAGCCAATAATTATTAAACAATGTGAACATGGCAAAAATAAAATTATTGAAATCTCAAGGTCTGCATATTCATACCCTGGAAAATTAGTACTACATATAAATATTCAGGAGGACTTTTATCAAATTGTCTATTTGTTGCTCTCCAACACTTTAATACATTTATTTAATATATATTTGTCCACCTTGGAATGTAGCAGACATCTTCTTAATTTAACCTATGTTTTCCTTCATCTTGGTACACCAAAAAAAGTAAACAAGCCAAAGCAATTGTGGCATATGCTTCGTTAGATACATGTGGGTGGAAAAGGGAGACATCAGATTGTGCCAACTGGAAAAGGACAGTACCAGCTGGGAAAGCAGCATTGCTCTCATGCTGATAAAGGAAACAGCACCAAACAGAGTAAAGAGAATTACAGCTAAAGGTCAACCTCCCTTTCCTTTAAAATATATTCAAAGAGTCTGTCTTGTCTCTGCTTTTTAAGTATCCAGAACAAATTTAGAACTTTTTTTTAGAAACACTGCAGAACACACTTATTTTCTACACACTGCTAACAGACTTTTTTCTAAATACTGCAGCAAATCTAGGCATTTAATAAAGAAACTAATTTTAAGTCATAAGTAAAAAGCAACTTTCAATTGTCACCTGTTTTGTCTTTCAATATTTTGTAGCTCCCTGTGGTCCCTTTTCAGGTGTTTGGTCAAAGATGTAAAGTATTCCTTCAACAAATTCTGGAAGGGCTGTTGTTTCTCTGGGCTAATTATCTCACTAGGAGGAAAGCTCAAGTTAAACTTCTCTGCAACAGTTTTTACTTTCCTTGGTACCAAACCAGCAATGTCATCTCCACAGTGCCGACAAAAGCTGATAACCACAGAAACATGAGTGTGGGACTCTCGATCAGCGTTAATAATATTTTTAAGCTGCTCATAGATTAAAGACAAACCTTCCTTGTCAGTGAAAATCCCAACTATTGTCAATTCTGCAATGAAACGCAAATCAGTTCTTAACTTGGTAATGTTGGAAGTCTTCTCTTCTTTCCTTGCTTCAAAATGTTTCTTCCAAGCCTGAAGTAATGAAGGAGCAAAATCAGCGTATCGCTGGTGAAAGAGGGAACACAAGTGCACAGCGCAGTTCACGTCTGATATTTTCAGTTTGGCCTCCACAATAGAAGCTACTGCTTCTGCAATGTATTTGCTTAAATTCAGGCTATTAAAGTCATGGGACAAGGAGTCCCTTTGTTGCTCTGTAATGGTTTTTAGCTTCTTAACAAAAGCTGTGTTCTTCTTCAGACTGGAGTCCAGTCTGCTGAAAAAGTTTTCCTCCGGACGACTCTCCGGTGCGTTCTGGTTTTTGCTGCGGAGCTCTTTTCTTGCCTGATGCCGCTCCCAAGCCTCCTGATGGAGCTGATGTGCTTCCTCTTTCTCCCTGTGTGACACAAAAATTAGTTATTTTGGTTATGGAGCCTTAAGCTCAGGGTATCAGTTCAAAGGAAAAAGGCTGGAAAACCTTTAGGAGTTCTAACACAATTTCACCTCTCTTCTTAAATATCTACCAAGCTAATCCTAGAAAGCTAAAGCATCTGCTTCAGAAACTGTTTAAGTTTTGTGTTGCAAAGGGCAAGTACTACTTGTTACAAAACAAAATTTCTCAAATATTTGTTGGGATTAATATGCTGAACATATTATTCCCAACTGACTTTGAAAATATAAACACGAAACTCCATTTACTACAGATGGAGATGAAGTTCTGACAGAGGAAGAGGAAACAGCCTTTCAACAGGTTACTGTACTACACTTTAAGGAAAATCTTTTATTGCCAGACTACTGAAATTACACAGAAAATTTGGAATAGGTGAAATATCTCTGTCCCACCTAGAATTTGGCTATGACATCGCCTCAGTCTTAAAAGTGAAATATTTCAGACCTCAGAATGGCCAGAACCTCAGCTTTACTGGTCTAAAGATGACACCTTCAACACTGTACTACCACTGGATAACACACTAAGAAACATCATCTTGGTAATATCACATATTAAACTGCCAGGTTATGTTCTGAGTTTGCCATCCAAGTATCTGTTTTCTAAATATTTATAAGAAATCACAGTCATTTCTCACATCAGATTTGCTCCTGTTATGTACAGTCTGTAGGCCTGTTAAGAGGCTATATTCCCAATTTTTGGACAATAACACTTCATCTTAAATGCATCTGTGCTTCTTTATTGTTCTGGTTTGGGCTGGGACAGAATTAATTTTCTTCAGAGTATCCTGTATGGGGCTGTGTTTTGGATTTGTGCTGGAATCAGTGCTGATAACATAGGGATGTTTTCACTATTGCTGGGATGGGCTTACACACAGTCAAAGCCTTTTCTGGTCCTCACCCCAGCAAGGAGGAGTCAGGGGCTGCACAAGGAGTTAGGAGGGAACACATCCAGGACAGCTCACCCCAACTGACCCAAGGGATATCTCAGTCCATATGACATCATGGTCAATACGTAAATCTGGGAGAAGAAGGAAGGGGAGGAATGATAAGAGTGATGGTGTTTGTCTTCCCAAGTCACTGTTACATTTGACAGAGCATTGCGGTCCTGGGGATTGCTGGGGAAGTGGGGAATGAATTCCTTGTTTTGGTTTGCTTGCCTGCACAGCTTCTGCTGTACCCATTGAACTGTCTTTATGTCAACTCATGAGATTTCTCACTTTTATTCTTCTGATTCTCTTCCTCATCCTGTTGAGGGGACGGCATGGCCGTGTGGGGCTGATGCCAGCTGGGGTTAAATCACAATATTTATTCAAACATAATTGTGCTCTCCATGGTCATCACATGTAGAACACTGTCAAACCCCCATAACAGAGACCAAAGCAACAGAGATTACAAGTGAAAACTCAAAACCTCTTAGAAATCATAAAACACAATCAGACAGCCACATAAAATTGCTAACACTACAAGCAACTTTTTAAAAGTAACTCCAACACTTCACCTTTTGTAACTCTGACCACATTCCTGATAACAGAACTCCAGCATTTGGCACAATTAAACCTTTAAAAGATAACTTACTTCAGTTGAGCAGCTTCTTCTTCTTGTTTCTTTTTCTCTTCCTCCTCCTGTTTCTTCTTCTCCTCTTCTTCAAGTTTCTTTTTTTCTTCTTCTTCTTTCTTCTTCTGCTCCTCTTCTGCCTTTACTTTATCCTCTTCTTTTTTCTTCCTCTCCTTGTCTTCCTTCTTTCTTTTATCCTCTTCCATTTTTTTCTTTTTATCTTCAGGAACCTTTAAAGTCTCTCTCTTCATGCCAACCTTCACATCTTCTTTTGGCTTTTCCCTGGTGCTCACTGGTCGCCTTTCACTAAATTCTTTGTTATTTAACTGAGATTCTTTTTCTTCCATATTTGCTGACTTTTTGCGCTCAGCTGGCATTGTGTTACCCAGGCAAACCTGCAGAAGCACAGGAAAACAATTACTTTTAAATTGCTGTTGATATTTTAGTCATTTTTCACAGCCTACCCATATTCACTTAACTCACAAACGTGTGACTCATCAGAATAAAGGTTTACGTTTTCTTGAACTACGGAATAGACCTGACAGGTAAAAATGAATCATTTTCTAAGCATGTTGTTCTGCAAATTTGTCTTCAGCATGAACTGTGAAATAAAAGCATCTTGAAGATTCTACAACCCAAGGAATGCAATATCTTGAACATAAACAAGACCACCTGAAACAAAAACAATTCAAGACTGATGAAAACAAAGTATCTTCAACTTAAAAATAAGTACATGCTTGATACATCAGCATCTCACTGACCTTTCTACACATCTCCTAAGAATACTCCCCCTTCTACTACCACTACTTAGGCTCATAGGATAGTGCAGGTTAGATGGGACCTCAAGAAATTCAACCTCCTGCTCAAAGCAGGGTCAGTAATGAGCTCAGACAAGACTGCTCTTCCAGACTTGAAAAGCATCAAGGAAAGAAACTGCACAACCTTCCCTGGCCAACCTGCTCCAATGCTTGATTATCCTCACTGTGAAAAGGCATCAACTTGCTTCCCTCTTTCCTCACCCTCTTCCCAGATTCCCTCAGAATCTCCAGCACTCAGCACAAGTAGCAGCTGAAGAGCAAGCAGTGCTGACTAAGTTGTACACACAAACCTCCCTGTCAGCAGAGCAAATGGAAATAATACCAGAAAGGCTGCAATTATCAAGACTTATCAAAGGCTACAATTTCTCTCTCCTTCTACTCAACCAACATTTTTGTGGGAGCTTTAGCCTCTTTGGGGTTTTCAGCCCTCTAAGCTTTGGTTTCATTTGGCTAAGGATACAAGAGGTAACATATACTGAACACAAAAGGGTAAAATCACAGGACAATTTTGATTAGGAGGAAACTGCAATGAGCACCTAGTTCAGTCCAAGCAGATTCAAGCAGATCAGAGGCTTGGCTAAGGCTTTAGGATCTCCAGGAACAGAGAAGCAATGGTCCCTTCTGGGCACGCTGAGAAAAAGCTTTTCCTAATCCCAACCTGGAAATTGCCATTCCCCACACTGAGGTTTTTTCCATCCTATCCCTGCACAACTTTGAGGAGAAGTCAGCTTCATCTTCACTATGCTGTCCCATTTGATTGCTTAAGACAGCAATAAGATTTTCCCCTCTCTTCTTACATATCAAGAGTCCAGTTCTCTCTGTTTCTCTTCATGTATGTCCTCCAGCCTCCCTGTGCTCTTGGTGATAATAGACTTATTCCAGTGTGTCAACGCCCTTCTTGGGAACAAAGAACCCACACCTGGATGTGTTAAGTACTGAGCAGAGGGGGAAGACTCACCTTCTTCAGCCTTACAGTTAACCCCTGGTACTACAGCCTAGAATGCAAGGGCATTCTGCTGACTCATGTCAGGGTCAGCTGGGCCAGGCAGGACCACAAGAGCCAATTAGAACCACCTAGGCTCTTACTTCAGGCGAAATTTATTTCTTAAAACCAAAAATAATTTTCACATATTTACAAGCTTCAAGTGCATGCATAGGTGGGACTGATAGGACACCACTGCAAGCAATGCCTTCTGAAGAGCCATCACTTCGTCTTAATTAGTAACACCAGTTTGATTCCCAATGGCCACCCCTACTTTTGCTTTCTAACATTTTACTCTGGATGATGAAAACATGCTAGATTCACCAATTCCCTGCATCTACTCAGAATGGATAATGAGACACTTGCATTCCAATCTAATGCAGAGTGCTTCTGGTATTAACTATTTTGAAATATCTTTATAAGTAACACTTTACAATAAAGAAGATGTTTCTTAAAAAGCATTGCACATTCCCTCTGCCATCTCCCAAACAATAAAATGACAGATTCATATACTGTCTATCTCACCCAGACAAAACTCTGTATTTACAATATTTAAGGTGCTCCTCTGGGGCTTCTGAATAAAAAATGGTCTGCAAAGATTTACAGTATCAGTACTCACATCTGGGCACTGACAACTTACCAATGGGGAACCTATTCATGACTTGGCCTCTAGCAGCAACTGGCAACAGATCCAATGGAGAAATGTCTCTGACACTGATTTATGGAAATCAAATCAACATTGTTTAAACAAGCAGTAGCACATTTGGCTCCCTAATGCATGTCTACAACCATCAAATTTCAGATCTCAAGAACTACTTGAACTCCAAGAACATTGATCTTAAAACAGTATTATTATAAAATCAGCACTTAACTAAAGAGGGAAGGTGTTGCCTATGTTTAAGGAAATGCTGGAACAGCATGTCACAATTCCAATACTCTGAACAAAATATCCAGCTACACATGTAACTTTCAACAACATGGTCATTTACCACAATCATTATAGTACTTGAGCTCTTACTAAACTTAGGAACTCAGAATTCTGTTTTAAAGATGCAGCTGATGTTTGCTTGCATAAAAGCAAACCAGAGAAGATGGGAAAAAAAGAAAAGGGATGGAGCATAATTGGGCACATTATGGTTTTGACAACAAGATAGTATTATCCACTTTTTCCCAGTGAACACTGGAGTCCAAAAAAACCCCAAAATCTTGTTTTACAGTAGGTTTCTGTTCTGTATCTCAGAACAGGTATGCTGCAATACTTCTCAGTACCTGCTACGTGTACAGCTCCTTATCTCCCAAACCTTTCCGATGGTTCTGCCAGCTCGTTCGCGCCGACACCAAACGCCCGAGGGCAGGAGGAGGCGGTGCTGCTGCTGCCTCCAAGCTACACCCGGGCTGATCCAGCACGGAGCTACAGCCAGGCTGAGCTTCCAGCCAGCACACGGCCCCCGTGACAGGCAGAGAAGAGCTGGCCCACCAGCAACTTCCCCTGAAGTTGTGGGAAAAAGGGAAAACCGGAAACAGCCAGCTCACCTGGGCCTCATTTCCATAAACATAAAGGAAACAAGGTGAGGGTGGCACGGAAACATTAAGAGAAACTTCATTCTAGTTAATGTCCCACATTTACATAAATGTACTGATGAAAAGGCATAATAATGACATGAACTCCGTAAGTCAACAGACAGGACAAACTAGCACTCACACTGGAAAATTAGGAAGGACAGAGAAAACAGAGACAAGACGAACATCTCTGTGCCTTTGGACTCTTGGCAGCCCATTTCTGTAGTGACACTTACATGCTCTAACACGCCTTCTCAGTTTCAGCGCCTAGACATACTATGTTTTTTAGAGGGAACTATTTCTCTTAATTTTTCAATATTTGACGTACATTGGCTCGTTTGTACATAAGTCAATTTTTACTGTACTTAAGTTTCTTCTTTTTTTAAACAATAATCTTGGGATTTGAAAGAATGGGACTGGGTTCGTGATAATCTGAGCTCAGAGGCTTAAGAAATAGTCTTGAAATACAGAAGTAACATTTAAGAAAAAACATCTGTGGATTTACTCTTGAGGAAAACAGAGAATAATATAAGGTATTCAGCGTCACGAATCTACACACAATTCAGCATAAAAGAATAACATCAACACCTCAGCCCTCAAAGCAATCCTCTCAAGTCAGTAAAAAGTCTACTCTCAAAGCCTGCAGCAACATGATCCAGAATCCCCATGTTTGCAAACACAAGTATGAGGGAAGGAAATACAGTTCCATTAAACTAAACACAATGACATTTTTTTAGTTTGTCCTGTCTGTTGACTTACGGAGTTCATGTCATTATTATGCCTTTTCATCAATACATTCATGTAGAAGTTAAACAGTCCTTTCTGCAGCTACTCTATTACAAAAAAATATATAGGAGATAACAAATGCAGTCAAGATGTGTACCTCCGACTGACTGAAAAATCTCAAAGGGCAACAAACTACTCCATCACTAGTTATCACACCACTAGAAGGTTGTAAGTTTCAAGAACTGAAATGCAATTAAGGTTCTCTTAATGCAAGGGAATATGCATAAGTAAAATACCCAGGTCAGTGAGAAGAAAATAAACTTAAAGGTTTTGGAAGACGAGACGCAGCACACAGGAGAAAAAAAACCGTAGTGAAGAGAGAGAGGAGTCCCTCACTCAGTGGCAGGGAAGGTTCACAGAATATCGTGACTTAGGAAGGACCAACAACGATCATCAAAGTCCAGCTGCTGGCTCTGCACATGAGTCACACCATGCACCTGAGAGCACTGTCCAAACGCTTCTTAACTTCTGACAGGCTCGGTACTGTGATCAATTCCCTGGGGAGCCTGTTCCAGTGCCCAGCCACCCTCTGGATGAAGAATCTTTGCCTGATATCCAACCTAAACCTCCCCTGACACAACTTCAGGCCACTGACACATCTTCTGGCCAGCCTGCCGAACAGCCGGGCACTTTTACTTTCGCTTCTGTATCTCTCGGGGAGAATGTTTTGCTGCGAGACTTGCATGAACGCGCTTTCTACCGTGAAACAGAGGCCTATAGACAAGGCACTAAGTATAAAAAAACTCCTTCCCTACCACCCCAGTCCCCGCTCGCAGTTCTTCCGCAGCCCAGGCCTTTTCCTGGATGGGACCAGCAGCTTCCGCTCCTCTCCCGGCCTCCCTCTCCCCGTGCTCTCAGGCACCGCCGCCCGAGCCTTCTCTACTGCGAGCCCCACGGCCCCTCCGCCCGCGGAACGCCCCTCCCCGTGCCCCCGCCAGGCCCCCGTGCCCTCCTCCTGCCGTCCCCGAGTCCCCTTCCTCACACACGCCCCGGCACCGCCCTCCCGTCCCGTCGGTGCTCGCGGTACCTGTGCCCGGTGCCGACATGGGCCCGCCCGGCGCCGCCGCCGCCGCCGCCTCCTCCTCCGCCCCTCCGAGGCCCCCGAGCGCTTCTGCCCTCACGGCGACCGGGCCGCCGCCGCGCTGCCTGACCCACGGCGCCGCCCCGACCGGGCCCGCCGCGCCCGTCCCGCCACGCCCGGGCGCGAAGGGAGGAGCGGCGCCGCTTCACGGCGGCGGAGCCGCGGCTGCAGGCGGAGCGGAGCGGCGCTTCCCAACGGGCGGGGGTTAGGCAGCGCGCAGGGCAGCCCCGCGCGGGGTCCTGGCGACGGACGGGTTACCGGGAGCGCGGAGGCGGAAGGGGAAGAGGAACGGGAATGGGAATGAGAGTGGAGATGGAAGAGGAAAAGGGTTCGGCCCCGCGTCCCTCACAGCGGTGGGGAAGGGCGAAATAGCCTCTGAATGTCGCTGCCTTGGTGGCCCCAGCGCACGACTCGGCTTGTGGCCCCGCGTGACGTCACTGCAGTGACGTGTCTGTGCCCGCCGGGCGTCACGGCAGCCGTCATGTCGCGGGTGGGGCCCTCAGGCGTCACCGTGATCAAACATTGGGGTGACAGCGTCTGAGCACCAGATTACTGCCTGGGGGGTGGTTTAATGGGCGTCCGTTACCGTGCCAAGTTCTGGGCTCCTCAGTACAAGGGAGACAAGGAGCTGCTGCAGAGGGTCCAGCGGAGCCACAGAGATGGGGAGGGCTCTGGAGCATCTGTCCTGTGAGGAGAGACTGCGAGAATGGGCCTGTTCGGTCTGGAGAAGAGAAGACTAAGAGGGGATTTCATGAATGCAAGTAAATATCTCCAAGGCAGGTGCCAAGAGGATGGTGCCAGGCTCATCTCAGTGGTGCTGAGCGACAGAGCAATGGCCATGAAATAAGACATAAGAGATTTCACCTGAAATGAGGAAGAACTTCTTTACATTGAGGGTGGCAAAGCACTGGCAAGGCTGCTCTTGGAGTCTCCCTGTCTGGAGACATTCACAACTCACCTGGATGCGTTCCTGTGTCACCTGCTCCAGGTGACCCTGCCTTGGCAGGGGGTTTGGACTGGATGATCTCTATACGTCCCTTCCAAACCCACCCATTCTGTCATTCTGGGATTCTGTCATTGGGTGTGTTTCCTAGCCTAAATTTGTTCTCTCTGCCCTCCTGTCCAGTTACTGTTCCCACAAATCTGAGGATATTTTACAGGGGTGAATTTAGTGGCACAAGTCTCCCAGATTTGTTGGAAACGCTCTCTGCCTGCGCGTCTGGGCATGGCATCACCTCTTGGGCAACTCTGCCTAAGCTGGAAAAAGCTGGCACAGCCAGAGCTGCACTGTGAAAATCTGTTTATTTTACATTTTGAAATCAGGTTCTGACAGAAAGTTTTTCTTTAGTTTGGGAAAGCTTTTACACCCCTCTGGGCTTAGAGCAAGCCTTCAGCAATATTGGACTGTGACAGCAGGCACAGGCCTGGGTGTACATAATGAGGTTATTCCGCTGTTAAAGTTTCTTTTTATTCCGAGGCAAGAGTCGGCCTCAACAGAAGACACTGTTTACTGATGCAGAGCTTTAGGTGTGTTCTGCCAACTGGTACAGGACTAGACAGGTTTGTTTGGTTTTTTTTCCAGGCAAGAGCTCTCCTCCCTGCTGTTTAACTTCATTGCTCGTTTTGCAATGTCTAAAAATCTCTTTCTGGACAATTTTGAAAGGATGTGCTTATTATTGGCACTGTTCACAAAGATCTCATTTGTTTGCCAAAATATCTTAAACTACCAAGTTGGTTAAACTAATTCACTGGAGTAGAGAAGATCCATGGCAGAACATAGTAAAAAGGGGGAGAGAAAATCCATGTTAGTGTTGGCACTTTATTTTCCAAAGGCACCAATCGTTTGGCCTGTCAATGGGTTCCTTTGGATTACTCTTTTTAGGGGGAATTGGGTTAAGTATCAATGGCACTGGCATTACATCAAGAGATGTTGGCTTATTTTCTTTTGAAGCACAATGTTGCTGCCCTTTCCAAAATGAATAAAAAGGATGATCACTACGGTTTTGAAAGCAAAAGCTCTTTCTGTGTTGATACCACACTCCACATCTACAATTATGTTGGAGCTCTCTTGTAAAGGCCATGCAAGCAAATCTTGTTTCACCTTTGGTACCTCAGAAACCTTTTCTCCTAAAGTACCTATTTCATTTGTGCACTTATTAATCAAGCTTTTGTACTGATTTACCAAAACTAGGTAGATGTCATTTCCTGAATCTCAGGCATAAAGCACGTCTTTTTTTGTTTTAATTCTTGAAGCTTTCTTCCAAATTTTTTATGTTTCCTCAATTACTTCCACCAAACTTGCACACAGTATTCAAATTGTGCCAAATACTGGCCTAATGTAGAATCTGTAGGTGTCTTCTATATTTTCTTGTCGCCAAATCCAGCAAATTATCTTCTTTTCAAAGTGAGCGGATATTCACATAATTTTTTTAGACCCATCTGCTTTTTTCTCATGATTTTTGGAGATTACTTATAGCCACTGTTTCCTGAAAAGGAGCTACATTTTAATGCACATGCTCTTTCATTGTGTGCTTTTACCTCATCCTGTTAAAGTAAGTTGTGTTTGCTTATCTCCATCTTGACTCAGATTCAAAGTAACCTCTCTTCACCACTTACCTCCAGCTGACGAACTTCATTAGCACTCAAGGTGTGGGCAGCTTTTTTGGGTTGATCTAACTACTAAAGTGGCAAGGGGGATAATTCCTTTAGAAATATTCCCAGTGCTGCTGATTTTCTATTCTGTCAGGTAGTCAGACACTTACTATTTAGTATGTACAGCCTTGGTTTTGGAGCATTTTTAGTTTTTTAGTGAGAGCATCATGTAGTACTGAATCAACTCGCTCAGGAGCCTTCTCTAGGACAGGCTTTGTGCCAGAAGAGTCAGGCTGGGAGAGTCACTTTGCCTACACCCTCAGCAGTGGTGTTTCTGCTGGCACAGGTACCACCTTCTCACATTTAGACATGAGCCAAAGTCAACAAAACCTTTCCTTGACCTAGATATAGCCACAGCAATGCTTTTGCCATGTGTAGTCGTGTCCTACACAAGATGATTATGCTGGCAAATCTGCCAAGTACTTTAAATCTTTTAACTGGATTTTGATTCTCATAAAAAATTCACATAAAAATCCTAACAAGCTGACTTGATGAGATATAAACATAAACACCTGCTTAGACTTTATTAAACCTTCATTAAGTGAACTTTTATATGCAAACATTCAATTAATTCTCTGAGATCCACACTGTGTAACTGAAACATCTCACTGGAGAGACTGGAAAATTTTTAATGTCAAACTTTTTCCTATCAGTGCTAATTGAGAAATATTCAACTAAGTGCCTATTTGATTCAAAGCAGAACTACATTGATATCTGCTGTTTGACTGGTATTTGCTTAAGAACTGTGGACAAGTATTTCATCATCCTGCAATCTGCCTGCAACATTTGTCTTTTTCCCCAAGCACAGAATGGAAATATTTAACTATATCAACGTTTTCTCCCTTTCCACTGTCAGCTTCAAAAAAAATCACATAATGTTCCAGCATTACATTCAAGGTTCCTTCATTCTAATTTAAAAAAATATGAATATGCACAGCCACATTTCTACTATACTTTATTGTATGGGTCACATGTCCACTATTCTTCTGTCACTGTATCCTTTTGCCCTCCTTGCAGCATTAACGGTAATTTTTTTTTTCTCCCAAATTGGGTTTTATAAATATGCATAAACTCAACCATACAGGCCTCAAGGAACAAAAGTAGCCCCTCTGCAAGAACTGTGAATATCATAAAATCCCAGACCAACTGGAGTGTTGGAACTGATTCAGTTCTGAAATCCAGTTCCACCTGTTCCAAAGGCAAATACCATGGATTGAGTTGGACAAAAAATACTCTTTGATTTCCTCGTTGTGAAGGCAACAGGAGCACAACCAAGCATATGGAAAGGGAACTTGCCAGTACTCCAGGCATGCATTAAGACAAAGTTTACAGAATCACAGAAAAGTTGAGATTGGAAGGGACATTTAAAGATCATCTGGTGCAACCCCCTGCCATGGGCAGAGACACCTTCCACTATTCCAGGTTGATCAGAGCTCCATCCAAACTGTCCTTGGACACATCCAGAGGTGGAGCATCCACAACTTCCCTGTACAACCTGTTATAGAACCTTACCATGCTCACAGCAAAGAGCATCCTCCTAATACCCAATCTACACTGTCCTGGTTTGAAGCCATTCCTCCTTGTCCTATCACTACATGCTCTTGTAAAAAATCCATCTGTATCTTTTCTTGCACACTCCCTTCATGTACTAGAAGGCTGCAGTTAAGTCACCTGGAAGCTTTCTCTTCTGCAGGCTGAACAATCCCAATTCTCTCAGCCTTTCCTCCTAGGAATGGTGCTCCGTCTCTCTAATCATCTTGGTGGTCTCCTCTGGATTTGCTCTAATAGGTTCATGTCCTTCCTATGCTGAGGGCCCCAGAGCTGGATGCAGCACTGCAGGTGGGGTCTCACTGGAGTAGAGTTGGAAGGGATGTCTGGAGACCATCCAGTCCAACCCCCCTGCCAAGGCAGGGTCACCTGGAGCAGGTGACACAGGAACGCATCCAGGTGGGTTGTGAATGTCTCCAGACAGGGAGACTCCGCAATATCCCTGAATAGCCTGTCCCAGTGCTCTGCCACTCTCAACGAAAAGTTCTTCCTCGTGTTGAGGTGGAACATTGAATTTTATTTTATGGCCATTGCTCCTGGTCCTGTCGCTGGGCACTACTGAAAAGAGTCTGGCACCAACTTCTTGGCACCCACCTTTGAGATATTTATATGCATTGAGATCTCCTCCCAGTCTTCTTCAGACTGAACGGGCACAGCTCCCGCAGTCTCTCCTCACAGGAGAGATGCTCCAGAGCCCTCCTCATCTCTGTGGCTCCGCTGGACCCTCTGCAGCAGCTCCTCGGCTCCTTTGCACTGAGGAGCCCAGAACTGGGCACAGCGCTCCAGATTGCCTGGCTGGAGGCCAGAACATCGTATCCTTCTCCTTCCGTTCGGCGCCCGGGAGCCCCTGAGGGCCCCGCTGCGGGCGCCGCCCCCGGGGCTGGGGGCGGGTCCGGGGGCGGTGGCGGCGGCGGGGGCAGCGCGGCCATGGCTATGGCGGCCGCGGCGGGGGCTCGGACCGTGCGCTGCGCGCTCTGCCGGGGCGGCCCGAGGCGCTGGTACCGCACCGAGCGCGGCGTCTACGGCTACAACCCGCGGAAGGCGGCGGCCGGGCGGGCGGAGGAGCAGCGCGGCGCCGGCAGAGCAGGTCGGACACCCCCGGGGCCGCGGCGGGCAGAGGCAGCGCGGCGGGGCTGCCCCGGAGCGGGGCCCGGGAATGGAGCGGGCGCTGCCCCGGAGCGCGGCCCGGGGACGGAGCGGGTGCTCTGAGGTGTTGCGTGCGTTGTTCCCGGCGGGACAGAGCGCGGAGCAGACCCGCTCCGAGAGCTCTCGGCTGTGGTTTGTGCAAGCCTGGGGTGCCTGGCTCCGCTCCGCGGGCTGTGAGAGGCACCGACTGCTGAAGTTTCCTCAGCGATGGGCTCTCGGAGAGTTCTGCTGCTCGTAGAATGACGCGCCTGTCATTTTCCATTTATATCATGGTGCTTGAACCTGCCGAATTGAGGGTGATGAGACACTGAACAGGTTGTCCAGGGAGGTTGTGGATGCCCCAACCCTGACAGTGTTCAAAGCCAAATGGGAGAAAACTTTGAGCAGCCTGGTTTAGTGGGAGGTGTCCCTCCCCAAGGCAGAGGGATTAACATGGGATGGTCTATAAAGTCCCTTCCAACCCCGTAACATCCTAGGATTCCATGACTGAATACTGGTAACTCTCTCCTGTAGCAATCCTATGTTGCTTTTAGCTCCATTTTACAATGCAGAGATATGATTTCAAGCAGAAAACTCTTCTAGGTAGGAGTGTGGTCCTTGTATTAACTTTACTCTGGTAGGAATTAAACCTTTTGCCCAGAAGCAGGAGTGAAACCAGTTTGTAGCTCCTGGACATCGAGCCCCATCACAAAGTAGCCTCCTTGTTAATGATCAACTTATTTTTATCTAACATTTTAAAAATTGCTTTGAACGGCCTCCTTGCTGAGAGCATTGTGGGCAGTGTTAGCCTTATGTCTGGGTTATGTCCCTCTCTTGTAGACCCCAGTAGAGAAAAGAGCCTGTTTTGAATGGGCTGTGTGATTGTAATGGCTGGAGCAGGGTGTCAGCAATAGAAATACAAGTGTCAGAGAAATATCCTTGTGATGTGGTCTGAGAAGTACATTGTTCTGGAAAACAAAAGCCTTCAGACCTGACTAGTGTCGGTGCTGCATTTTTATCAGGATGAAAAACTCCTCCACATTAGGAATGCTTTATAAGCTGGTTCATGCCATTGAGTTGTAGCAGGTTGTGCTTGCAGTATGTTTTATTGTGTGCAGTTTATCAGCCTGGTCTATGGCTGTGGCTCGGTGGCAGTAACATGTGTGTGACTTCTCAGTTGGTCATTTCTGCCCATGTCAATAATTTTTACCACATTTGGCTCAGCACATCCTCTTGGCTCCCACAGACAGACTTTGGTTTTTTTGAAGTTATGGGACCTGAATTATTGTTATGACCAAATCCTCCTGTCATTCCAGCAAGGAACAAGGAAGCATAAGTGATAGGATGAGGAGTAAGGAAATAAGAATATACACTGGTAATGTGCTGATCTTGACTTGGATGTACCTGTTTGTAATGGTTTTGGTTTGCCACTGTTGTAAAGAGATTCGAAGCAAAATGAAGTATCTTTGCATATGTTTACAGGAGCCTAACCTATAAGGGGAGCTGTGGAGGAAATCTAGAGTGTACTTGTTTGAAAATTGGATGGGGAAACAGATGTAGCAGTTTGATGATGGGAGCTGTTGTGGGGTAATAAGGTAGAAACAACTGCATAGAAAGGCTCTCTTTCCAGTCAGAACCTTGATGGTTGCCAGCAGACAAAACATTCATGTGTTGAAACTGTAAATGGATTTAATCTGAGCATGTGTGTGATACTGTTCTGTTTTCTTTTTGGTTTTAGTTGACCATGGTCTTGCTCGTTTAATAACTGCCTATGCTGAACATGGCCACAAAGCAGCCAAAATAAACCCACTGTTTGCTGGCCGAGCTGTTATGAACATGGTACCTGAAATCCAAGAGCTGGCTGAAGTTCTTCAGGGTCCTCTCGTTACTACAGGTGAGTCCACAGCCTTACCACAGCAAATTCTGTTCATGGGTGATTTATTGAGGGGATGTGGCCTCTGTGGAAGAGTCAGATATGGAGTGGTGGCTCAATCAGTGATGAAAACTGTTGGACAGGAAATTGTCAACATGTCTCTTGCAGAAGTCATAGTGTGCAGTGAGAGGTTGCCTTCTAGCATCTTCAGAGATCATGAAATTTTTGTTCTTACAGCTGCTGAAGTTAAACATTAATTTCATGTGTTACTGTAGCAGTCTATGATTTACCATAATACTTAACACCATAGTGAAGGTTTGAAAATACAGGGGCAGAAGTCAAGAATTGTCTTTTCTTGGCTCTCTTAGAGCCTTGCTGCAGCCTTAAACAAAGGAAGGGGGTCTCTCTCATTGCTTTATTTTCTCCAAAACAGGTCTTAGTGCTTCCCCCTCTTCCTCCAAAGTGACTAAACATTTATTTCCCACCAGGACTTCTGAACATGGGAAAAGAGGAGGCTTCTGTAGAGGATGTGATGGCTTATCTTGACCATATATACTGCGGGCATATTTCCATAGAAACAAGCCAGCTTCCAACTTTGGAGGAGAGAGAATGGTTTGCTAAAAGGTTTGAAGAGCTAAAGCAAGAAGCATTTACACCTGAAGAGAAAAAGCACTTGTGCAAACTGATGCTGGAATCCCAGGTACTTTGTTCCCTGTTACTGGATTGGAATAGTCATGGAGTCTGTCATGGATCCTTTACTATTCTGGACATGATTCATGTAGAAAAAGAACATTCACTGTCCTGAGAGGCTTTGACAATGTGCAGGAGGAAGAAGTACAAGGTTTTGCCTGAAGCAGTGCAGTGCAGTAATCTCATTGTTGCTGAATTTACTTACCAACCATTACTGAAATAATGAAGCTATAAACCAATGAATAATCAGTCTTCAAAAGTGAGATACTCTTAGATTAATGATCTGGCAGCTCATATTAAGTGTTACTAATGGGACCCCAAGGTTGAGCAGAGCTCTGTGAAACCTTGTGCTCTGGCTTAGCTCTTCTGTATTTTCCTCTCACCCTCATGCTGATCTGTTTTACTGTCCTTAAAGTATGCTGTCCCTCAAGGTTTTGGAAGAACAAATCAGAGTTGGACTGAGGTGTTATCATATAGCACTGGCAGATATAGTGCTTTTCAGCAAGGAACCTTTGTTCAATGCCTTCTATAAGGAAGTGAAATATTTATGCACTTTTGAAATGTATAGAGAAAATTTATTCCAATACTTCTGTACTGTGAAAAGTTTTAATTTTTTCCCCTTTTCTTCCTATGTTATCCAGAAGGATTGAAAGGTAGAAGAGCAGAATCTGTGAAGGTTGGAAAGGTAGAAGAGCAGGATCTGTGAAAGTGTCCCTGTTTCCAGTTTTCCAAGTGGAAGGAGTGTTAAATGTAATATTTACCAGTGACTAAACGGAAGTATATAGCCCACTTTTTATTTTTGTTGCCTCTTTGGCAGTTAGAGGAACTTGATGGTGATACAGGAGGTTGATATTGGGACCCTGATGTGCTCTACTTTAATTTCAGTATGACTAGAACTATACTAAGAGTATAGAATTTAACCCTGACAGAAAAAAAACCTGCTTTTATATGTGATTAGTTTTGTATACATTATTCACGAGAACTGAATATTGCTCAGCTAGCAGTCAGTCAGATCTTTGGGTGTGGCTTAGTCTTCCCTTCTCAGTTACAGACTTCATTTAGTTTCTGTCTTCAGTGGCAAAAACTGAAGAAATTTCCAGTGCTTCAATACTTGGACGCTTGTTAGAGCTTTCTAGGAGGAGGTGAATGGAGTGAAATGAAATGAAAATTAAGTAAATACAGATTCATTTATTTTTATTGTCTCAAGCATTCTGCCTATATAATAAGGACCATGCCTAATGTAAATCAGAATGAAACACTGCTTTGCTAGCACTTTGTATCTCAAGAACATTATGATTTATACTGTAAAAGAACACCATTTCTAAATTTCCACTTTTTTGCCTAAAACAGGTAAACTACCAAGGAATTTGTAAATTAGTCTGGTGTTACAGTTCTTCTTGAAGCACCTTCCATGTGAGACAGAGAAAGTTTGGTCCTCAGTGCAACATTTTTCTGCTTAGAGCTGATTTTTTATAGTCATCATAGCTTCTGTTCTCAGACTGTGTGGGTGGAGAGTGAGCTGAGACTTTCCAGGGGTATGTTTAGATTTATATGCCTCAAGGGTATAAACATAAATTGTATTTCAATTTTATAAACAGAAGGCTGCTGCTTAAAATAGCATAATACTGAAGTTGTCCTGTTTTTAATAGGAGTTTGATCACTTCTTGGCCACCAAGTTTGCCACAGTGAAGCGTTATGGTGGTGAAGGAGCAGAGAGCATGATGGGCTTCTTCCATGAGCTGTTCAAGATGTGTGCGTACAGCGGGGTCACGGATATCATCATCGGAATGCCTCATCGGGGAAGGCTTAATCTGCTCGCTGGCTTGCTTCAGCTTCCTCCTGAGGTAAGGGATTTATATCTCATGGGCAGCTGCCTGGTTTATTTGCAGTAAAAAAACCCACAAAAAATGTAAAGTTTGCCATGCTGTAAATGCTGGAACAATAAAATGTTACCTGTGTGAGAGTGTTCTCCCTTCCTATCAGCACTTCAGTGAACTGTCTGCAGGAGACTGCTAAAAGAGCTCTAATGAAGGGTTTATATGCTGTTACTTAGAAGCATCCTTGCAATTTCAGGAGTAGGAGAGTGTTTTTCTTTCAACATGTCAGTGAATCAGAAAAGGGTTTTAACCAAATCTGTATTTCCATGCAGCTCATGTTCCGCAAGATGCGTGGTTTGAGTGAGTTTCCAGAGAATTCAGCAGCCATTGGGGACGTTCTCTCCCACCTGACTTCTTCTGTAGATCTGGACTTTGGCTCCCACAGACCTGTGCACGTCACCTTGCTCCCCAACCCCTCACACTTAGAAGCCATCAACCCAGTGGCTGTGGGCAAGACACGGGCCAGGCAACAGACTCTGCTTGATGGTGATTACTCCCCAGAGAGTTCTGCACAGCCTGGGGACAAAGTTATTTGCCTGCAGGTATTTTGCTTACATATTATATTTTATATCTGTAAGACTTGCTGGACTGGAATGTGAACAGCAGTGTACATGGAAATATCAAACAAAATTGGGTTAATGTATGATGTCAAGAGCTGGCATCTTCTTTATGGGGAAAGAGGAGGGCAAGGAAGATTTCCAGGTGGCGTTTGTGATGATGCTGGCATTTAAATAATTGCACTTCTAAGATTTCTGAATAACTGATTCTGATACCTCCCTTTATTTGAATAATATTCTGCATTGAGAGCCATGTGTGCCTTTCCTCACTTTTGCATTTAAGCTGCCACTGGAAGCCTTCTTTCAAATTAATGAGTTTGGATAAGAGCTGTCAACAAGGCTGCAAAATGTTCAGGATGATTTAGAATTTTGTCATGGTACTGTTGAAGACTGCTGGAATTAGTTTTTGACTCCTTGAACTGACTTGTATAGCTGTAGAAGCAATCCTAAACAATTCCTTGATAAATTTTCTTCTCTTGCATTGAGTTCAACTTGGAAAAAAAGTGAGTTGAACTCTTAACATTTTAAAGCCAGGAGTAAAAACAAGTTGGGCAGAAATGTTCTGCAAAGTGTAACAAACATGGAGGAAGTTACATGTAGAAGTGAAAACGTATTTCAGTTAAAAAAATGTTTTGGTTTCATCTGGAAGGGTGCAGATATTGTGAAAAGCAGACATGAGAATACAAAATATTTTGGGCAAGTTTGGGTTCTTAGTTTTTTATTTAAAAAGAAATCTTTAGAGCTTGCAAGTACAGCCAACTTTTGCTGGCCAGGGTGTCTCCATCTTTCAGTGCAGTTATGTCTTAGTTTGAGAAGATGCTATTGTTTCTTTGTCATAATGGTAGATCTTCACCATGTAGTAATGAAAGTACTATGACTCTTTAAACAAAGATTCTTCAGGATAAAAGGACTCTCCTTATCCAAGAAAAAATTCACTTCTTAGGATTTGTATGGGTAAGTGGTAGGGAGGCTTGCGTAGCAGAGAAGAGAAACATTTGATTCTGTGCTGAACACCTCCGTGTTAGTAAACTGATTCAAAGTATTCCTAAAAGGAAGAAAATGTATAATGTAACCTGACCATCATTACTTGTGATTGTGTCTTTAAGAGGTACACAAGTGAGGTTGAAAACTGGCAAATTTTTAGTTGTAACTGTTAACTGCTCTCATTCAGCTAATTGAAAAGAAAGAGAAAAATCAGTATGTTCAGATGGTTCAGAATCTTCGTTTGGGAGTTTGTCTTTGAACTTTCTGTTTTTACAGTGCTTTCTCTTGAGAATTCTAAGTGTAGACACTTAACTCTGAATTGAGGTTTATACTGGCAATTTTTCTTCCACAAGCCTCAGTGCCAGAACTTGAGGAGAGAATGAGTAAAGATGAGTTAAGGTGGCATTGTCACTGGTGAGCTTCATTGTCCAGGGTCTGAAGGTCTTCTTTTCTGGAACTTCAATGTGGTGAGAATTTTTTAGGATTATACACTCTTCTTGGTTAACTACCATGGACATCTCTGCAATATTTAATTGTCCATCTCTGCTGGAGAGTGGTTTATTTTTCACCTTCTCACATACCTTAACTCCAGTTCCTGGACATCACACAACTACGATGTTTATGAATTGAAATCAAATCTGAGAGTAAGATCTCCCAGAAATAAATTCCACCCTCAGGGCCACTGTTTGGTGAATTAAACTTGATGATAACCTTGCTTTTAGCTTTTTGCTAATGCAGCCTAGAGAAAAATGTGCCCTAGCAAAAACTGTCTCCATCTTTTTGGTAGAATGGGTAAAATCCTACCTGCACCACAGGAATTGAATCCTCTGAGGTTTGAGATACATATGAACAGTTTTTGTAGTTGGATAGTCACACTATCTTTAGGCTTTAATGCTTTGGGATGTGTTAAAGGCCATAAAGTTTTCTCAGATGTTTTAGGGTCTTCACTCAAATACTATCACCGAGATATGTAGCCTTCTTAGGCAGCAGAAGAAACCAGGAAGGAAAGGTGAAAACCCAACACTTCAGGAGCAAGTGTGGCATGGTAAGAGATAGAGCAGGGACGCTGGCTTGTCTCTCTTGCAGTAGTTACCTTTGTTTTACTGTGATACCTCTTAAAAATCTATATTAGAATGGTATAAAACTCAGTGCTGCCGTTTCATTGGTTGTTTGCACCTCTGTTATCTTGTTGTACTTGTAGAAGTCCCTTAAGACTTAAAACTGTTATTCCATAGCTAGAAAGTAGAAGTGTCATCTGGTTTCAATAAGGAAGTACATCAGTCTGCATAGTGACTTTGATCTGCAAACGATTGATTCTGCATTCTGAGAAAGCTCTGGTCATATTCATTGGAGAACTGTCTCCAATTTCAAAGCATTGAAATGTTAGATGATATTCACTCCAGTACCTCTAGCCTTTTTTTGAAACCTGGGTTGGATATCACAGTATTCTCACTTCCCCTTCCAAACTATTTTTTCTTTGCAACATTTGTTTGCTATTGCTATTTGGAAATGTAACTAAGAAGGTAACTCAGGTTTTATTTCCTTCTGAAAGTTTTTCTTTGTTTTTGAGTACTTTTATTTGGTTCAGTTTCCACTTGTTTTTCTGTTCTTGTCTGTTTGATAAGGTGGAAATGGGCAAAAGTCCCAGTTCACCAGCATTCAACTTCAGCAGAGGTGTAATGAATGCTGTGATGAGTGGCTCCCTTTGTTCAGGGGTCAGTGGCTTGCCTCTGACTGCTGCAGCTCTGCCATAGCCAGGAAACTTGCAATAACCTGGACACTGGTGGGTCAATTTTAAGAGATTATAGGTCAGTTCCAGGTAGGGATTACATCAGGCATTCATGTACATATGTTGGCTGCTATGACCTTGTGTTAGTGATAAGGCTACATAAACTCTCAAGTCATGGAAACAGTATTCTGAGAGGGATTAAGAAGTGGGTCCAGCTGGAACTGTACCTGTTCCAGGTAACCAATTTAGAAAGCCTATGAGTTATGGTTTTGATCTTGCTGTTTCTCCAATGTTTCCTAATGAGACTTTTCCATCTTCTTTCCTGATGTAGGTTCATGGTGATGCTGCTTTCTCTGGGCAAGGGGTTGTTCCAGAAACACTGACCCTCTCTAATCTACCACATTTCAGAGTTGGTGGGAGCATCCATTTGATTGTTAATAACCAGCTGGGCTATACCACTCCTCCAGAGCGAGGAAGGTCGTCTCTGTACTGCAGTGACATTGGTAGGTAGGGTTGAATCACAAGGAAGATTGCCTGTTGTGTCAGAAAGGATTTTTAACTCCAGTGTAAGCTGTGCAATGGATTTTTTATAGCAACTGCCTATCAGGTCTGGGGAGAGATTATTATAACTCCAATTTAATGGTAGAGTAGGAATTAAAATTATTATTCCCTCCTACTAGCAACAATTCATATGCTAAAAATATGCCCTCCCCTATCTTTATGGCAAAGACTAAATATCAAGGGAAAACCTTGTCACATTTTATGGGATGTGATAAAATAATTGCAAGATTTCTGTGAAGTCTTTATAACTCAGTTTCTGTCATATTATTGACAGCTTTTAAAAAGGTATTGCAATGGAGTATATAATAGATTTATTTTAAATATACCTTGTTAAATTTCATAAAAATTCTGAGCAATATTTTTAGGTCAGATACTCCTCCATTTTTGCTGTTTTGTTTGTTGTCGTGTGAGCCTGTTGAGCTTTCAGTTTAAAGATTAAGCTCAAGACCTTTCTATGCCTGAACTGGAAGCTTTGTTTTGGACTAATCTTTCTTAGTGATAAACAGATTAATTATCAGTAACATCAGAGACATAGTGGTTAGTTATCTTGTATATATCTCCTATAAGTAAAAGCATAATTTTGTATGCTTTTGACCTAACATCAAGTGTTTGTCTTATGGTTTCATCAAACCAAACAAGTAGATAGCATGTGTTTTTACTGTTTTCCCTGGGCTGGTTTTGAGTTGTGCATTGTTTTTGTTTGGGTTTGGGTTTTTTGCCTCCATCCTTAGTTTTCCTTTTTTCTTACCTGTTAGTGAGAAGTGGCTGAGTTTTAGCATTATGTTATGTAGCTGAGCTTTAGTATTTTGCTAGGGAGGGAAACTTAGTATGAGCCAGAAATGGCTGAAGTATCTTAGTTTCCCAGAATTTGGACAGATAAAGTACAAAAGGAGCACTGTTCCTTGCAGCCAAATTGTCATGTAGGAGAGGGGGGTTAAGATATTGAAATTTTACTGTGTTTTCCTTAATGAAGAGATTTTTCTGCCTGTAGGAGCAGTGGACGGAATGATACTCCCTACTAATAAGGGAGAAAGTTTAGCCTGTATGAATTCATAGTAGTGATAGCTTAGGACAAGAAGGAAAAAAACCTCAATTTCTGTTTGAAAGAGAAGCAATCAAGTAGTTCTCTCCCAGCTCCTGTATGCTACCAGATTAATATGATGCAGGAACTGTATATAAAAAGTCCTCTGGAAGCAAAGTGCTTGTAAAGAAGTTACAAATACAACAGGTTGAGCTAATTGCATGTTCTCTCAGGCAAGACTCCTTTCCTTACCCCAGCTCTCATGGCAAAGAACATCTTTTTTGATTTGTTTTTATTATACCTACTTCACATGGGTTGTCTGTAGTTTCAGCAGAGCAGGTGTGTGTCTGCTTTCTTTGGAAGGGGTTGGGTGTGATTGCTGTTGTGTTTTGAATCCCTGGGCAGGTAAAATCGTCGGATGTGCAGTTATCCATGTGAACGGGGATGATCCTGAGGAAGTTGTCCGTGCCACACGACTGGCTGTGGAATACCAGCGCCAGTTCCGCAGGGATGTCATCGTGGACTTGCTGTGCTACAGGCAGTGGGGCCACAATGAGCTTGATGAGCCCTTCTTCACCAACCCCAGCATGTACAAAATCATCAGGTAAGGGTTGCACCACCTCAAGTCTTGCTGCTGAAACAGAAGTCTCTGTGTGAGATCCTTTGACATATCCACAGGTTTTTATGTAAGGTGCAGCTACACTGTCAGCAGCCCTTGACTACAGTGTGAGTGTTAATGAGTGAACATTACTGTTGGCTCTTGAATGTGTGGCTTGGTGTTTTTTGGAGAACAATCTTGGACACAGCTCTTGGATTTCAAATTTGTGACCCCTGGTAATCAGAGGGCAAAGTGGCCTTCTTATGTGCCAAGGGGAAGCATGCATGATATGGGAGAAGGGGCAGGAAGCCAGTGTGATGTTTGTCTTGTCTTTGCCTGGTCCTGCTGCTTCCAATGGGGAATCATCTTTATAAGCACTTAAATCTATTCAGATTCCATCCTTATCCCCGAAGAAAAACACACAAAATTTCACTTGCCAGTGAATTCTGGTATTTTTGGTGAAGCGTTCATGGAATGGTTGCTTGAATTCTCTCCAATGCAGAAATCCTACTGTGAATTTCTCTGAAGAAAATATGCACGGTAGCATAGAGGGGGTTTTGACTTGTTTTTACCTGAATTGCCAACTATAGCACTTCTTCTTTCACTTTTTTAATAAAGGACCATAAGACACATCTTTAAGAGAACTGTTATCTTTCTGAAAATGCCAGGAAAGTGAACTTTCATGCAAATAAATATAATTTATATTTCTATAAATAAAGGACACAGTTTACATGAGTTTTCCATGGTACCTGACTGTAGTAAGGTGGTATTTCCTTGTTCTCCTGTGACACTGTTTTTAGGCTTAATATCTACGTGGTTTGATTCCCTCCCTGGCAGGTCCCGTAAGAGTATCCCGGACACTTATGCTGAACACCTCCTGGCTGCTGGGCTCATGACTGAGGCTGAAGTGTCTGAGATAAAAACCACCTACTATTCTAAGCTGAATGATCACCTTGCCAACATGACTTTGTACAATCCACCTCCTACCAACCTGCAGGCTCACTGGAAAGGCTTCGTGGAGCCTTCTGCCAGAATCACCACCTGGGACACGGGGATGCCTGTGCCTCTCCTGCAGTTCATTGGAGTCAAGTCTGTGGAGGTGCCTGAAGAGCTCCAGATGCACAGCCATCTCCTGAAGACCTATGCACAGGTGAGTAGAGCATCATGATACTTCTGATCCCATGGCTCAAAGGTACAACCTGTTACAGGAAAAAGTCTAAACACAGTTAGAGAATAGCATGGTATTCTCTAGGAAAAACAGCTCACTCTCTTTCAAGGCTGAGATGATGCCATCTTTTCTCCAGTTCTGAAGAAAGACTTCTTCCCCCGTGTATTTTAGTTTGTTATTTCAACAATATTTTATTGCAATGGAGGAAAAAGCTTATAGAAAATACAGCTACTTATTCTTACAAATAGAAAAAAACTATTATGATAACTTACTAACATTTATATAGCTGATAATTAGAATGAGTACTTTGTGAAGGAATGACTCAGGAGCCTGACAATAGTGTACACAGTTTCTAAAGCCTGTGGTGAGTGTTTTATGACATATATATATAAACACTAGACAACGTGTGGCCAAGTTTGACAGTCAGGGTTTGATAGTTCCAAAGCTGGTGTTTGGTTTGGATCAGTTTAGGGTTTATGAATATTTCCCTTTGATAGATAAAGAGTGTGTGCAGGTGTCTGCTTGGCAGCCAGAGAGAGGCTGTGAGTTGAGTATTTCAAAAGACTGATGTTTTTGTCTTCCCAGCCCAAGGCAAGAACTCCACAGCTCAGTTTGATCATTTGCCTGCAGTTCTGCAGGCCAGAACAGGGAAGAGTTCTGGAGACTGAAATACTTGCACCTGGTACCTTTCATCACTGCTAACCAGACAGACCAGCAGTCTGTCAAGATTACACTCTGTGCTTGCTAAGATTTTTAATATATTTTTTTATTTTTAATATTTTTAAATTTTTTAAAAATATATTTTAAAAATATTTTTTCAGACTAGGATTAATTCATCAGTCCACAGTTTGTTGGCTGGGAGGTGATCACCAATGGTTCAGGCAACCTTCTTCAGGATGTGCTGAAATAAGACACTGTATTCTAATGCAGCCTAGGCTGGCTGCAGGAATGCAGCATTTCTCTCTGTAGTGTGTTGGCTTTTCCCTAGCTTCTAATATTAGTCTGTGCCACCAAAGAGCTGCAGATGGGAAAAGACAAAATAGTAATTTTTTCTTGTTCTTTATTTACTTAGTCAAGAGTTCAAAAAATGGAGGAAGGAAAAAAGCTGGACTGGGCGACAGCTGAAACTTTAGCATTTGGTTCTCTGCTGAGCCAAGGTAAGAGGCAACTAGACAGCAGACAGTAAAATATTTTTGCTTTAATGTCAATAAAGGATAACATTAGATTTCTTAGGCATTTCTAAGTAAAAAGATTGCTATGATGTATTCATTTGACAATTTGTATGGTCTAAGATAAGGTAAATATGAATCCTATGTGTCACTAATATTTGTAGACTGAGTCTTAAATATCTTCAAAGAAATGTAGCTCCCTCTCACTCCCCAAAAACATTTGTGCATAGAGCTGAGCACATGAGCAGTGCAGCTGACAGTAGTGGGGCTCCCAAGTACTTTGTGTGCTTCATGCTACTATTTCTTCTCACTCCTCTCTAGGCTGCATTCAAATCTCCATTTTTGCACTTTTTTTTGCAGTTTGCTTCAGTAAATTGAACCATTTTACCCAAAATAATGTCAGAACATCTGTGTGTTTGAGTGTTGGAGCTGTTGCTGGTTAAGAATTGCATCTCAGATTTGATGTTGCTGATAAGGGGAAATCCAAAAAGAGATAGAATTATTTCCTGCATATTTTCTTTTTACATGACTTGCTGATCTGGTGTTGTGTTTATTGCTTGGCAAGGGTTTAATATCAGACTAAGTGGACAGGATGTTGGCAGAGGGACCTTCAGCCAACGACACGCGATGTTGGTTTGCCAAGAGACAGATGATACCTACATTCCTCTGAATCACATGTCCCCAGACCAGAAGGGTTTCCTAGAGGTAGGTTCTGTGGCCCACAAGACCACCTTCTTTAAATGATGCTGAAACGATGCATTTTTTGAAGCTGCTGAGATATATGTAGGCATAGTATATGTTCTGGAAGACCCCAGATACAGGGACATAAAACCTGTCAGGGCATCCCTATTCTTTGTCGTTACAAATTACAACTTTAACAAGGGGGTTTGCTTTTCCTTGAGAGATCCAATATTATTTTGTTCCCCTCAGTGCCTTCATTCAAAAGCAAAAAATCAGTGCCTATCAATTGTCTTTAGGAATGTGTGTCCCCAGCACTGATTGCCTGGTTCCAACACTTCTTAACCCTTAATTGTCTTCTTCCTTATCCACCTCTCCCAACAATTTCCTTTTGTTAGGTGAGTAACAGTCCCTTGTCTGAAGAAGCTGTGCTTGGTTTTGAATATGGAATGAGTATTGAGAGCCCCAAGTTACTGCCAATTTGGGAAGCTCAATTTGGAGACTTCTTTAATGGAGCCCAGATAATATTTGACACTTTCATCTCTGGAGGTGAGTGTACAAGGAACTAATATATTTAAGAGTAAATCTTTTGTATTATGCACATTCTTAGAAAATCCTTCCTCTTTCAAGTAAAAGGGCAGTATGTTGTGCAAAGAATTCTGTTTTCTCAAGGAGCCATATGAGCTTGCCTGTGAGGTCCTGACTTCTGTACAGCTTTGCTCTGAAGACAGTACATCTAAAATGAAAAACTCCTTAGCAGAGTACAGTCATTACAAAAGAACAATTAATTATACTAATGGTCCTTCTTCCCCCACATGTATTTTACTCTGTGTATATATGGCTGAGAGCTTTATAGGCTGTACCTTTCCTTCGTGAAGCATCTGAAAAATTCCTGAAGCAATAGAGAAGGAAAATAGTGATAACTTAAAAGAAACAAACAGTAAACCCCACAACAACACCTTACTAAGCTTGACTCTAATGTGTTTTCTGAGTGCTCAGATATAAAACCTGTGTAGTCATAGATGGAAATTCAGAGGCCCTCTTACCCCACCCACATGTATTTGAAGCTGGATACAGATACCTTCTGGATTTGGCTGTAATCTCTTGTATAGTGCAGGAGGTTTGGCAGAGCTCAGGGGTACAAGCATTGCTGTGTTAGCCAGGACTGGCTCACAGGATGCTGCTGGGATCATACCTGCAGAGATGAAGTTTTAATATTTCACTGTGTTGTGTGCTCCGTGTGGAGACTTAAGTCTTCTGGGAGCCCAGAGCTACCTGATGACTTCAGAAACTTCAGATCACCTTACATGTGTTATTTCACTGTAATGAACCTCAGGGCAAAATGCCAGCAGCATGTTTCAGGCTTGCATTTAAAGACATGGAAATTGGCTATTCTTTTTCCTGAGCAGTTTGTACAAAGTAATGTGTTCTGTGGCTTTATGTTCTGTGGAAATCATCCTTTCCTTCCTCCTCATTCTGTTTCTAGGTGAGGCTAAATGGCTTCTGCAGAGTGGGATAGTAATTCTCCTTCCCCACGGCTATGATGGTGCAGGCCCTGAGCACTCGTCCTGCCGGATGGAGCGGTTCTTACAGGTACCCAGCACACCTCTCCGGGTCACACATCCCCAGCACAGCACTGGCAGGCAGTGCTCTGGGAGCTGTGCTGCAATGTGCTCAATGGAGGCACTTCTGACACAATCTTACCAATTAAATGCTAAACCTTCTCTGAAGTCCTTCCTCTCTTGAATTTGGATATTTACTAATCTTTTCCTATACAGGTCAATGTGCCTTGTGTGCCTGGATTCTTTCTTGCATATTGGTCTCACTGCTTGCTTTTGACAAGGTATTGCTGTGTTCCCCCTGTACAGATGTGTGACAGCTCAGAAGAGGGAGTTGATGGTGACCAGGTCAACATGTCAGTTGTTCATCCCACCACCCCAGCACAGTATTTCCATTTACTCCGGCGGCAAATGGTCCGAAACTTCAGGAAACCTCTCATTGTTGCTTCTCCCAAAGTGTTACTCAGGCTCCCAGTAAGCTGAAAAATGTCCTTCCTCTTTCTTTTTTTTTTTTTCTCCTCTTTATCCTCTTTTGTTTTCTTTTCCCTTTTTCTTTTCCGTCTGTGTTCTCTGATTGCTGTTTTGGGGTCACATCAGTGGAATTTTGCCGAACAGGTTGAGAATTAAAGCTGGGTGGAGGTGAGCTAGAAGTAGGGTTAATTCCTGGCCTGAAGGTGTTCTCGGGAAACTTATTATCCCACTTTTCACTGGGAATAGGAATATGAGGGAGTGGGAAGACTGTGTATTTTCTACTTACCAAAACCTTGTCTCAGTATTCTTTCTGACTCTGGCCTGAGAGAAAAGCAGCAAGATTTGGTGACTTCCAACTCTTCCCCCATGTAGGCTGCTGTATCAAGTTTTGAAGAAATGGCCCCAGGGACAACATTCAAGCCTGTCATTGGTGACTCCTCAGTGGATCCTAAAAGGTAGCTCTGCTTTCTTAAAAGAGAAGCTCTAATGAGATGTCCTGTCCCTTTCTCCTACTCAACAGCTCAAATTTGAGGTGACAGGAAAGAGGTGACTTTGAGGGGAAAATATTTTATGGTAGGCTACTGTGGTTGGTTTTACTTCCTCGCCTTTTCCTCTGGTAATTGTTGGTAGTTACCACATCTGTCTGCAAAACAGTGAAATGTTTAGGCTGCCACCCCTTGGCCTCACAGGGAGTTTGTGACTGTAATTACCAACCTGATGGGTCCTATTCTGCACCATGTCCATTAGCTGACACTCACTGGAGCAGCATCATGACATGAATGATAAAATCAGATTTGTTTAGGTTGGAAAAGACCCTTAAGATTCATCAAGTCCAATGTTAGCCCACCACTAAATCATGTCCCAAATGTCACATCTAGACATTTAAATACCTCCAGGATGGTGATTCACCACTGCCCTGGGAGGCCTGTTTGAGTGCTTGACCTTTTC
Organism: Acridotheres tristis; assembly: GCA_037013685.1. Classification (NCBI taxonomy): domain Eukaryota; kingdom Metazoa; phylum Chordata; class Aves; order Passeriformes; family Sturnidae; genus Acridotheres; species Acridotheres tristis. Next base: position 5,870,507 of record CM072885.1, read on the forward strand.
AGTGAATAAATTTTTCCTAACATCCAATCTAAACCTCGTCTGATGCAACTTGAAGCTGTTGCCTCTTGTCCTATTGTGTGTTACCTGAGAGAAGAGATGGACTCTCACCTGGCTACCTGTCAAGGAGTTGTAGAGAATGAAAAGACACCTCCTGAGCTTCCTTTTCCTCAGGCTGAGCCCCCCAGCTCCCTCAGCTGCTTCTCACAGGATTTGTGCTCCAGGCCCTTCACTGGTTCCATTCCCATCTCTGGACAGGCCTCCAGCACCTCAATATCTTTCTTGTCGTGGGTGGCCCAAAACTGAATCCAGAATTTTTGTTCTGGGGCTGAAATGCCTGAGCTGATGAGGTGGGACAATAATAAAGTGTGTGTACATCTCTCTCCCTTCAGATATCACAGTAATACCTGTTCAAAACGACCAATTCAGCCTTAATTTTTTTCAAGTAGTACCCAAGTCTGAGCCTCCTTCCTCTTTGCTTCCTGACCCTCAATCAAAAGGTTGGGCGTACCTTAGCATCTTGGGTTTTTTAAGTGGGATGGTGTGGCACAAAGGGTGTAGTTTATCTCATTGCTTTTTCCAGTAAGATTAGGCAGTCAAGACCTCTGTGACTGCTGGAGGGTGTAGTGTCTCTCCAGCAGGCAGTCTTGCTTTGGCACAGCAGGGAATTGTCCTCTGGAGGGTCTTCTCTCCCTCTGGTTTATTTTCTACAGAGAGTGCAGAGATGACTAGCTTTGACTGGGTGTTCAATTTTTAGTAGTCAAAGCTAAGAGAGATCAATCCCATTGTAAGGTAACTTTCCCAGAATTACTAAAGAAACAGGACCTCTGGCATACTGTGCCCAAAGGTTAGTTTGCCAACTGTTGGAGGGAGTGGGAGGGACGGGAAGGCAAAGAAAAGATGGTCTAGGGAAACAATTTAGCTTTTTGAAGTTGTCTTTGAAGTTTGACTGTTTTTTTTATTTGGAAGTGTGAAGCTGTTCTGCATCAAGTTTCTGTAAAACACTAAACTTGGAAACATTCTTTTTTTTTAGTGTCACCCAAGTGGTGCTGTGTTCTGGAAAGCATTATTATGCTCTGGTGAAGCAAAGAGAAACTCTGGGAGAGAAGCAGCACAGCACAGCTATTCTGAGACTTGAAGAGCTCTGTCCTTTCCCCCTGGAAGCTTTACAGCAAGAGTTGACCAAATACAGTCATGCAAAAGGTCAGCCAGGCTTCTACCTTTGTATTTCTAGTCTCTTTGAAGTACTGAACTAAATCTGTTGCCTACCTTTTAAGATGAAGAGCTGTAGTGGCTTTTTCCTCTTTGTTCTCCCCCTCATACATCCAAGTGTTTCTAGAGTGGGATGTTTCAGAAATGTTTATCACTAGCGTTAAAAGAACTCTTTTTTTCTGCTATTGTTAGCTTCCAAGAAGCAGCACTGAAAATCAAAGCAATGCATTTGAGATATTTTTTGTATTGGTCTTTGCAGTCCAGTCCTTTTAGTAGCTTTTGAAAACAGCAGTAGAAAAGCAGAATATACAAACTATGCCCTAATGGTGGACATACTTTGGGTTTGAATTCAGTTCTGACCTGCAAGGGAATTTCGTCTGGCATGCCTTCATTTCAGAGGTAGTGCCAAGACAAAAAAACTGGAGGTGCTACAAAAACAAAACACTGCTTTTCTTTCTCTGCTGAAAAGATAAATGTGTATGTTTGTTATGTACCCTTATCCTTCCTTTAGTCTTCATCTGGAGTCAGGAAGAACCACAGAACATGGGTCCATGGTCCTTTGTGTCTCCACGGTTTGAAAAGCAGCTGGGGCTTAAGGTAAGATGTCCCCAAGGGTGTTTTAGTCTTTAAAACGAAGTCCTCCTTGAATGCAAAATTCTGTGGTGCTTACAACAAAAAACCTAATCCTGATGCCTAAACCAAAAGTGTGTTCTAATTTCAGCTACTTCTACTCTTTATAGCACCATTGGTAAAGAGCAGGACTGGAGCTTTATTTTACATGGTGTTCAAAGTAGACAGGATAATGAAAGATCCCAGGTAGGGTAGTAGGAGGAGAATGCAGAAGTGCCATTTGCTCTGGCAGGTCATGCACTACAATGTCCTTGGAGCCATGGTCTTTGGGAGATGGGGGATAACTTCCTCCATTATTTCCAGCTGGGACTGCCCAATTATCTGACAGCAGATATCACAGTGGCATCAGGACCTCGAGATGTGATTCTGTCCTTCATTAATCATTTCCCCACAACTCAAATTTCAGCTCCGTCTTGTGAGCAGACCTCCTCTACCAGCCCCAGCAGTTGGCATTGGAACCCTCCACAACAAGCAGCAGGAAGATGTTCTGACTCACACATTTATCTAAGTTTTCAATGGATGGACTGCTCCTGATATCAGTCGTGTTTAGTGCCTCCTCCTGTGAAGAACAAAAGCCAGATCCTTAAGACTCTTAGTTCTCCAAAATGGGGAAAAACAACAAAAAAAAAAAGTGAAATAAGTTTGGTAATGATGAAGCAATTTGTTTCCTGTTGGGGAATACCTAACAATGAGAAGTGCCTGTTACTCCTGATACTTCTTGTTCTCTTACATGATTTTCTACAAAATGTCTTTATAGTTAAAAATCCAGTCCAGGGGACAGATTGGTGAGGTCACTGTGGAATACCTTATGTCTGCTGCTTATTTGCACATGACAGTTTCCTGGGATGGTGCACATGTGGAAACAAGTTCTATTTCTTGTTTCCAAAGAAGTGATAGTACTGCTTGATCAAATAAATGCTTCCCCGTGCCTGGGAATGAGCCATTTCTATAGCAGAATGTTGTGGATTATCTCTTTTTACTTTCCTTGAGGGCCAGGAATGCAATCTGTTGTGGCTGTTGGTGCTCTTCTCAGTGCATGAGTTGTTAAAGCAGGATTCCCGTTGGGGGGACCATGCAGGATGGCTCCTGAAGGCTTCAGGCACCACTGTTTTTCTCACCCAGAGGGTGAGAAATCCCAAAGGATGGTTTCAGCACAGCTGTCATCTGGAGAAAGGAAAGAAGTCTGTCTTTATTGGGAAACAAAGAATAAAGTACCAAAACATTGAGTTTAAATGAGAGAATAATGAAGCCAAATGGAAGACAGGCATCCCAGGCTGACCCCAGTGTTGACTGCCCCACAGCAGCATTCCTGCCACCACAGGATTTCTCCCAGCATTTTTCCTTCCCTGGTTTCAGGGTGAAGTTGGCACCTCCTTGCTCTTTTCAGTTACCTGTGAAAGCAATGCTTAAGTAATCCAAACTCATTGTGAGCCAGAGACATTTCTGAAAAGAAACAAGTGGGGTTTAACCAGATCCAGCACTTACAGATGGGAAGTCATGGTAGGTGAGAAAAAACAGATCACAGACATGGTGTGCATTCACTTGGGGAGACAGCTCCCAAAATCATCTCTGAAGCCTGCTTTAGTATTTCATCCTAGTTAGTTCACATATTCATTCATTCATTAATCCATATGACCCAGAAGTTACTTCTGTAACCTCTGTTCTGTGATGTTTCACATGACTGCTTTAATGCATCCATCACAGCAACATGAAATCATCTTTCTCCCACTTTGCTCTAGCAAACTGCACAACCTTCTTCACATCCTGAACATCTTTATCTAATCAAGGCATATTCTGCTTTAAATTTCTGCTGATAACTAGAAAAAGGAGGCTGAAGAGTAACGTTGCTTTGGCTGCAGCTGTAGCTAAGGAAGTTGTAGAGTGCAGTCACCAGCCTTGACTGCACACTGATGATTACATAAACCCACAGTTTCTCCACTATGACAATGCACACAAGGGAAGAACAGACCTCGTGTTTTCAGTTTCACATGGCCCAAACCTGACCTTGTTATGCACCATTCCCCCACAGGCTCTGCAGGTCTGGTTATCCAACCAAATCAAGGATGCTCAAGTGTTCTGACCCTGTTTGATCCTCCTGGTGGGAGACAAAGCTATTTCTGTGGTGCTGCACAGCTCAATGCCCCCAGCCCCATCAGTGTGCCATGGTTTCCCCAGGGATCCTAGGGTAGGAAGGGAGAGCTTGAGCACAGCTTTCCTCAGTCAGCTGACACACAGACTGCCTGCAGATCGCTGCTCTTGTGTGATGGAGGACAGCTCCCAGGAGCAAGGCAAAGCCTTTGCTGACTGAGGGGCTCACACTGTTTCTCCCTGCAACTCTGGATGCACACAAAGCTGTTTTCCATCTGGATTGCTTTTGCTTTGGGGAAAAGAGAAGCAGAAATTAGAATAGAACCATAGAATATCCTAAGTTGGAAGGTACCCACAAGGGTCCAGCTCCTGGCCCTGCACAGGACACCCCAAGAGTCACACCGTGTGCCTGAGATGCTACACAAGTTGAGTGAGTGAGTAACAGAGCAGGTCCCAGTCCTTGGACAGGAAATTCTGCAGGTCATTAACATAAGGAGAAGTGGGCCTTTATGTGCTGTTAGATAGCAAGGAGCTAACTAGAAAAAGAGAATTACAGCATTTGTGCAATGTGGTATGTCAGGATTTTCAGAGAGAAGTGCAAGACTAGAAGGAAAAAAAGTAAAGACATTGAAGGAATGAGCTGTTAGGTTGAGCACTTCATTAAAGGCAGCAAAAGCTTTCAGAAAGAAAACACACCAGGAAAACAAACATATTAAAACAATTATTTTAGTAAGTGATGTTAGTTTAGATTTAAAAAATACAGTCTGGACTTTGAAGATGAAAAGTTCTGAATACAGTAGTATTTTGAATAAGCAAAGAAAGCAATACTGCATTTTTTTTTTTTTGCTTCTGTCAGTGAAGAAGGTGACATAGAAACATTTGTTCAGCACATCTGAAGTGGTGCATCGGTATGCAGTCAGTATGGACTGAAGAAACCTCCTGGACCTTTCATCAATCACCAAAACAGTGGCCAGTGACTTAGACAGGAGGGTTTACTAACAAAACCTGTAATTTAATGAACTTCTCAGTTAAGTATGGCTAAAAATCTGAATGAAAGGTGATTACAAGAAATTTCCTGAAACTTAGCTACTAACCCAGGTATTATTTGGAGATTATGATCTACAAGTACACTGCCAGGTCCATTAATTGTGAGCATTTGTCAGACTGTACGAGAACTCTAGATGAAAGGTTTTGCTATGGAGTTGCTCATTAGTATTAATAAGTTAAATAATTAGTAATTAATTAGTTAAATTAATGAGTATATAAAACTGGAAGAAAAAACTTCTCTAAGTGATTTCAGATGAAGGAAGCTACTGAACAAAGTTGTTTAGGTATTGTAGCAAGGTCTTGGTTAAGAGGATTTCTTAGGGAATGCAAAGTGCAATTCAAAATACAAAGTTTTCGAGGAGCCCTAATGCTTCACACATTTTGTGTTCTCTTTTAGTAACAGCCTAATACAGGAAGAATTCAAGCTGGTGCATCAGATCAGTTATTTAGAAAGAATAAATACTATTTTAAATTATCATCTCTAAATCTTGCAGTAAATTCTGGTGATCCTAATTCTATAGACCACTGCCTGTTGTAACTGAGAGCTCTGTAGGTGTGATACCTGTTTTGGTGATTGTGGGATGATACTGGAATAGGTTTTCAGGTTCACTTCAGGGAATCACAAAATCAATTAGGTTGGAAAAGACCTCCAAAACCGTTGAGTCCAACCTATGACTGATCATCACCTTGTCAACCAGAGCATTGTACTCAGTGCCACGTCCAGGCTTTCCTTGAACACCCACAGGGACAGTGATTCACCACCTCTTTGGGCAGCCCATTCCAACGTCCAATCACCCTTTATAATGAAGAAATTCCTACCAATGGCCAACCTAAACCTCCTGGTGCACCTTGAGGCCATATCCTTTCATCCTGTAGCTGGTTAGCCAGGAGCAGAGTCCGACCCCAACCTGGCTACGCCCTCGTGTCAGGGAGTTGTACAGAGTGATCAAGTCAGGCCGAGCCTCCTTTTCTCCGGGATGAACAATCCCAACTCCTTCAGCTGCTCGTCACAGGACTTGTGCTTCAGACCCTTTCCCAGTTCTGTTGCCCTTCTTTGGACAACAACGTCCTTTCACCCCGTGAAAATATCCATCTGTCCATACGGGCGGATCGGGCTGTTAACAAAACACTTCGGTACCAAACCGCTCAACCTGTGCTTTTCACCGGGCACTGCCGTACCACCGGCACCACAGAAACGCCGGAGCCGCCGGAGCCGCCAGAGCCTGAGGGAGCCTGAGGGATCCCGAGGGAGCCTGAGGGAGCGAGGGGCGGGAGTTTCCCGCGCTGGGGCAGGGCTGAGGTGTGGCGGTGAGGGGCCGTGCCCGCCCCTGGCGCCGCGCGGAGCACGCCGGGAGCGCGGGCCTTGGCCGCGGCCCCTGCCCGCCCTCAGCCTGATCCCGCCGCGGCGGCCGCCGCTGCCCGCCCGTCCCCGCCCATCCGGCTCCCCTCGCCTGGGGAAGGGCGCGGGGGGCGCTCCGTGAGGGCGGTACCGCCGTGTCCCCCCGGGCGGGGAAGGGAGGGACGGCCCGTCCGCAGCGCGCGTCACGTGACGGCGGCGACAGGGACGGTGACAGCGCTGGGACCGCGGCCGGGCCGCCACCGCCATGGGCAGTGAGTGCCGACAGAGGCGGGAGGGAGCGGGCCGGGACCCGGGGTAGGGGACAGCGGCCCCGGGCAGCGCGGGGAGGACGTGGCCGGTGGCCCGTGGCCGCTGATGGGGCGCCGTGCCCCGGGTACCGCGGCTGGCAGGGCCGGGGGTACCGAGCACCCGCTCCCCGCAAAGGGTCGGTGCTGCCGGGCACAGCGTGAGGCCGGGCTCTGCTTCGTGCTGAGGCGTCCTATTCTACTCTAACCCTTATATATATATATATATATATATATATATATATATATATATATGTGTGTGTGTGTGTGTACACTGTATGCACTCTATATACGTATGTACCGTATATACACGTACGTATGTGTGCATAAGTGTCTAAAGGGCCGGTGTAAGGAGGATGGACCAAGCTCTGCTCAGTGATGCCACCCAGTAGGACAAGAGGCAATGGGCAGAAACTGATGCCCGGGAACTTCCACCTGAACATGAGGAAGAACTTCTGTCCTGGGCTGTGGCCAAGCACAGGAACAGATTGTCCAGACAGGCTGTGGAGTCTCCCTCATTGGAGATATTCCAGAACTGTCTGGACACAGCCCTGTGCTGTGTGCTCTGGGATGGCCCTGCCTGAGCAGGGAGGTCAGAGCAGATGAGCCTTGTGGTCCCTTCCAACCTGACCCATTCCTTGATGCTCTGATATCTTGTTCATGGCGGAGCTGTGCCGCCCTCTGTGGAGTGAGGTGCATCTTCCAGCGGCCTGTGTGAGGGCTTGGGATCAATAGAGGAGACATGTGTCATATCAGAGTGTAAATGTAAACTACATTTACATGTATGGCTCTACAACCAAAATGTTACTTACAGTGTAATAAATGCATTCTCTTTGAAAAGGAGCCAATGGTGTTTTTTATGTCTGTCCCAGTGTGTTGGTGCTGAAAATAATGTTCAAGTTTTGGAGGGCAAATTCCCCACCAAGCACATACCCTTTGCTTTTTTTTTTTTCTAAATTGATTTCATTTTTTTTCCCCAGAAAAAGACCTCAAACTGTTGAGCTTTTCTGTGTTTTTAAAGGAGAAACTGTGAAGAGAGATGTATTAAGAGCTAAACTAAAATCTCCTGAAGTTCCAATCAGAATAAGTATTCCACTCATTTAAATTACAATTTCTTAAGCACATTTTAGCGCTTGAATTATTTTTTCAGCCAAATACTTCAGTAAACACAAGCGTCTAAACTCTGCACGGATACCTTTTGATGTCAGTATCGTTCTGTGTTTAACTAGCACAGACTGATACTAGGTCATTTATTTTTAGATGGAATACAATTCAGTTCACTTCTGGTGATACATACACCACCACTTCTCTAAAATTATTCCAGCTGTGGAAAAAAGAATGGGCCAAATCTGGTTAGAACAAGAATTCTCTTTCACATTTTTGCCCTGATTTCAGCTGTTTTAAGAAGAGGGTATTAGTTTTTAGACAATTTTGGAAGCTAAAGTTCTTTGACGTTTCATAAATGTTTATTAATATATTTTTCTGTCTTCTTCTTTTTGTGTGTGTGTGTTTGTTTTTCTGGAACAGTAAAATTTTTAGAAGTTATTAAGCCGTTCTGTGCAGTGTTACCTGAAATCCAGAAACCAGAAAGAAAAGTGAGTGCCACATTATGTTCTTACTTTTATGAGTTCACAGGGGAGGGAATATTGTGATATTCTAATCTATATCCTATATAGATACAGAAGGTGGGCTTTAAAGTAGAACACATTCTTTCGAGCAGGGGGGAACCCATGTTAAGGTAAAACATTACTGTGATGATGAATTCTGAGCACCCTTCTGGTAAGTTGTTCCCTTCAGTAATTATGCTAAATAATAATAATATAAAAATCTCCCTTCTAGACTGAGCTTATTTAGTTTCAGCTCCATATGATCTGTTTTAATATACTAGAACAGAGTCTTCAAGCTTTGTTTTCCTGTGGATCCCACTGTTGACTTTGAGCTGGCTTGTATATTACTTGGAAAAGGATTATTCTGTAGATCAGGAAACACAAATTTAATTCTCTCCTTGCCACAGAGTAGGGTCTGTACCCATAGCTGTGATTGACCTTGCTGAAGTGGGAAAGTGATCTGTGGTACAGTTCAGGTAATTGCCCTGTTCACCTTCTGGATAAAATGTTTCCCTTTGATCTGAAATCAATGAACTCAGTTCATTTACAGCTGATCTCCCTAGTCCTCTAGCCCTTGAAACTCCTCCCATTTCTTGGCATATTTTCTAGATTAAAATTAGGTAATTTCTACAGATCAGAAAGAGACCTTCCTTGTCCAAAAAAACCCCCCACCAAACACCATTTTTGCTTTCAAAGCTCAAGCACATGTTGCCCATGTGACCATCTAATTAAAGTAACAAATTGACTTGTCATGACTTTGTGAAAATTCCTTAAGAGCTAAATACTGGTTTTTATATTCTAAAAGGGAAAGCTTAACTGGGAACATCACACCATCTCAGAGAATCCTCTTTGGTTAATGAGAGGTTCCCCAAGGTTAGTACTGGATTCAGAGGTGTTTGTTCCAGTGACCATATCTGAGCCTGCTAAATTGAATGGAGAAGATAGAGTAAAAAATTATGTTGATGGCTCTCTGGAATTGATTCTTTAAAAAGACTGGGATTTACCCCTTGACTCTTTGCTAGTTGCTTTCCAGCATCTTTCAGCTTTGGCACGGGTTTCTAAACAAATTATTTGGGCCAGAGAAAGGCATTTTCAGAGCAGGAATCTCCAGAACCAGACCTCCATGCTAAAACTTGGATGCACCAGGTCTAGTTGGCAGGTGCCCATCTTTGTTTCTGCAGTGGGGAACCTTGGTGTAATCTTTTGGTGCTGATTTATGGCACATCTGTGATTAGTTGGTTACAGCCATCCCATTTTTGTATTGTGAGATGAGTGAGAAGAGAAAGCTGACACAAACGTACAGATACTGATGTTTCCATAAAGCTCACTGGCAGATGTTATTTGCCAGAGAGGAAGAGGAGCTTGTTCTGTCCTTGTTGTCCATCAGCAGATGAAGGATCTCCAGAGAGGTGCCAAGGTTCCTGTCCTGTCTATTTGGGTCACTTTGTCTTTACTGCTATTTAGGTCGCTGTCTAGACAATGGCTGCCAGTTGCCAGCTTTGTACAAATTTAAAGTGAAAATGTAATTGGGAACATCTTTCTTAGGCTGAAGAGCCCTTTGACCATTTTCAGTCACGTTCCTTGCTTCTGTGTAGTTTATCAAGTGATTTAGGTCATTCTATGTAACTCTAATTCTCTGTAATTTGTTGTTTTCTTGCAAGCTGTCATGGTTAGATATGACCAGTAATGGCTTTAGTGGATTTGTTTAAGGGCAGGACAAGAAATTTAGATAACCAAAAAGAAAAAGACATTCATTCTTATTAAACATGTATTGATTGTTAAGTGAAGATGATGTTTTGATTCATTTGGGCTTTCACTGAATCATTTTGCCATTCTTGTGGATGAGGAGACTGGTTTCTTCTGTCTCTAGGGAGTGTTGCTTTTGTGTTTTGGCCAACTTGATTAGCAAAAGTGATTGCTACTTTTGTAGTTAGTACAATGGGCTCATATTTCCCTCATGCACAGATTTGCTAAGTAGAACACACTGTTCAGAACACCAAGATGATAATGCTCAAGTCCCTTCATTTTTACATGATTTAAGAAAAATGTCAAAGGAAGAAAATGTCCGATTGAATCAGATCAGATCATGAAATTCACTCTCCCTGTGCTTGTTAGCATTTGTGGCTGGAATATTTTGGTACCACTCATTCCTGGCATATGGATTTGGATGACTCCTTTTTCTTTTTTGTCTTCTTGACTCATAGAAACTGTTTTCCTTGTGAATAACTGTGATTTGGGTGATGCAGAATTCCTCTAATGCTCCTATTCACCACAGTTACAGAGAGAACCAGAGCAGTTTTAGACCTTTACCAATGCCTCTGAGGCCAAGTTTAACTGTGAGGCTGTAGAGAAAATTTGGTTAAGCATTTTTGGTTTTGGAAGTCTGTGTTTAAAATCTGAATTGTGCAGTTCAGACTTGGTAAAGTGGGTCAGCGCTGCATAGTCCAACACAAGGTATTGTTTGGATTTATTTGCTGCTGTCACTATTTTTCTTTTTATAACTGCTGTAAGTATTTTTAGCATCTGTCCTCTTTTTTAAGAGTGAAGCAGCATCAGGAAATAAATTAAATTACTTGGATTATTTTGCTTCTAAGTGGATGGTTTCACTTACAAAGATGTAGACTACATTCTGTGTTTTCTTTTGCTTGAGGACCTGTGCTGCTGCTGCACTGGTCTGTAGTTTCTCGTTTGTGGGTGTTCAGTACCTATTAAACCAGGCACTAATCCTTTTTCTTGTTACTTCTCCACAGGCAGATTCAGTGGTTGGAGGCAGAGAGCTCCAACCATTTCTGCTGTATCTCTCTTACGTTTTAGTTCATGTCATGTTTTAGTAGCTGCCCTACACTTGTCTGCAGTGAACACACTTAACCCTCAGGTTTACAGTCCCTGGAGGAGAGGTGGGAACTTGAACATAACCCTGCATTTCAGCTTTCTCTGCTCTCTTCAAGTGCATTCCTTTCTGTCTCATGCTTTGAGTAATCCTCTGGCTCAAACTTAAATCTTGTGATTCTTCTCTTCTTGCACCTGGCACTAATTACAGACACTTAAAATGTTGTGACTCTGAGATTCTCTTCAATGAATGACTAGTGATCATTGGTCTGGCATTCTATTTCAAGTAATATATAATCTACATCAATAAAAATACTTTGGAGGAAAACAAAGGATATTTTAAAACCATTTTGTGGTGTATGTCCATGAGCATAATGATGAATTTGAAGCTTCCTCTAACACCCTTTGAAGAACTTAATTCTAAATTTTTTGAATTGCCGTAGAAAATTCATGGTTCATCTGGTTTTAATCATGTGTCTTCACAACAGTTCAATCCCTCTAAAAATTTTATAGTGCTTTAGTTTAATAACTCTCAGTCTTACAAAACTTCTATTGAAGCCTAGAGCACTAAGTACTGGAGATAAGTTTTTTGAATTAATCTTTCATGTTTGCTCTGGTAAGTCCGTGGTTTTAGCCATGCTGTTGCTCTTCTGTAAATACCCACTGCATTAGAATATTGTAGATAAAATATATTCTAGTGACTGAATGTCTGCCAGTCCCACATGAGTTATCTTTATCACTCTAAAATCTGAAATCATATTAAAAATAAATTCCAATGAGGGGCGATACTTTCTGGTTCTATATCTTTGCATTGAATTCTGAATTATAACAGCATTTAGTACTGTTGTGGGAGTGCAGTGGAAGTTCTACATACAATGAACATGTTCGTGTCTCCACTCTGCCCTGTAGATCCAGTTCAGAGAGAAGGTACTATGGACAGCCATCACACTCTTCATTTTCTTAGTGTGCTGCCAGGTAGGTATTGATGTTGTCTGTGGTAGAAAATGTGTGTTCTGTACATAAAAAGTACCCTGAAAGCATGAGACGTTCTTGTTTCATGTTGACCTACTAGTTTCAGCTTTTATTTTTATGTTAAAATATTTAAAGTTCAGTTCAAAAAACCTGGTTGTCTGAAACAGTCTTTAGGGTTGATCATAGATGTTTTTAGAAACTAGTGCTTTATATTTAGTCAGAAATACATAACTTTTTTTTCTTGTTACAAAGATCCTATCAAATGATGATAGTGGCTGCAGGGTAAACAGCCAAGGTAATTAATTATTGAGCAGCATAAACAAACCGAGCAATTCACTGCATTGTTTACCTGCTGTTCATAGCTGCCTTTAAATTTTAGTACTCACAAGTGTGAAAACTAAATCAAAGTGACTTTTTACAAAATTCCTCTTCAACAAGCTGATGGATTATAAAGATTGCAGGAAAATGTTTTTGTAAAGTGTTTAAGTTGATATTTAGAACTTGTTTTTTGTGAAGATCCTGGTAAAGTTGTTAGCTGAAACCTTTCCAAAATGCCTGTCTTTGTAAACAATTGTGTGATGTTTATTACTCATAGTTGTAGGCTTGGCTTGTAAACAGTGGAGGCTTTTTTGTTTTTCTTTAAAGAATACCTAGATTCTGAAGAAAATGAGAATCCATGTATTACTTATAAATATGTATAATCCATGTATTACTGTATAAATTTTTTAGAACTTATAGAGCTCTTGGAAGATTCAAAATTAACTGTACATTTCAGAGTCAGGGTTTTTAGCTTATATTTATTAATGCAGCCATTCCAGACTGCAGAGCAGTAGTTTAATAGTTTTTGTTTTCAGCTCTGAAGGACTGTGTAAAGGCTAAAACCCAGCTCTTGTACCTATCTGTTTTTTGGAAGGAGGAAGTGGGAATGATACTAGAGCTAGAAGAACATGTCGTTTATCTGGGTTTACCAGCAGCTGGGTGTATGCATGACTAAAATTTTGCATCTACATGAGAGATTATATAGTAGTTGAATAAGGAAAACAGATGAGTTTTCAGAAATTGATTTCTAAGATTGCCTGGATTCCTACTCTGCTGTTTTGATGATTAGGAAGAGTTTTAAAGAGCTTAAAATCCCTCAATATTGGCATACAATATTGGAAGTTTTGTATGAACATGTCTGGTATTGACAGTTCCATGTGGGATATTTCAAAACATATTTCTGTCTCTAGAATTTTGGTATTTGAACTTCTTCTTTCTAGGGGTTTCTGCTTTTTCCTGTGGAAAGGTCTTAGTTTAGTCCTCTGAGTTGTGCCCTAGTTGGAAAATTAAAAGAGATTGTGTCAATACTTCTGGTTTAATTTTTTTTTAAAATTGAAACAATGTAACAGTTGACTCATTACATGTTAATATTTTGTATTAATGCATGCTAATTGTGTGTATTAAACAATGCTGTTGTGCACTTTGACAGATCCCTTTGTTTGGAATCATGTCATCAGATTCTGCAGACCCCTTCTATTGGATGCGAGTCATTCTTGCATCAAACAGAGGTTGGTACTCACTCTTTTCTCTTTTTCTCTTTTCTATTGGGATAAACACACCAGGAGAAAAAGAGTTGGCAGTTAAATTCCACACCACCTAGATGTCAGGTTGGAACACTTTGTAAAGTTCTTAACAGAGATGGAATTAAAATCGGTACTTGAGCAGTGCTTCGTGTTAGGAATGAGATTTCTCTGAGATGCAGATGAGGTTAATATTGATTCACAAGTTTTGGGATGATCCCATTCAGGATTTTAGAGCAGTCTCTTTCTAACTAATATATGGGATATGGAATCTTCTGACTTTCCAGTTAGGAACTGCATTAATGTGCAGTACGAGGGTATTGATTAGGAAATGCCTCACCTGTGCAAGTCAGTTACACTTGGTAATAGTTTGGCAGTGTCATGGGTGAGTGATTTTCTAGGTGGGAGAGCTAAAGGCAGAGATAATTAGGCATAAACTGTAGCAAAATCAAACTAACGTATTTTTGAAGAGTAAAGTGGAACACAACCAAATGTATAAGATTCAAACTAATGCTAGAAGTCTGAAACTTAAGATGGGTGACCAGTCATGCTTGAATCTAAATGAGGACACTGATCTCATCTGTAGCTTGGAAAACTGGCTGGAAGTAAGAAAATCACTGGAACCCTCTAATGTGAAGGTACTGCTTACTTAGGAATAGCAGATTTTATTACACCAGTGAGGATAATAAGGTAAAGAAGTTCTCTGCTTCAAATTCTCCTACAGAGTTAGCAGAGTTTGGTGTGTCCCTAGCAGTGTATGATACGAAATACTCTGTCCACTACCCAAATAGAATGGTAACAGTGGCCAAGAAAAGGCTAGAGAGACTGAAAGCAATAAAAAGCGAGAGTGGGAAAGTGAGTTTTCATTTAAGTCAACTGACTGGAAGTCACTGGAGGATGTGAGGTGAATGCTAAAGTTTTTGACATCCTAATTTCTGACTGCTGGAGAAGTAGAGATTTCCATGGCAGGTGATGTAATATTTAACATGGAAACTCCAGGATACATGTATGAAAGAACCAATTTATAATAATTACTTTAATGCTTTCCCTCTTTGGATTGTGTACATTTGGGAGTTGGTACCTCAGTGACACAGTGCCACTGAGTTGGCAGAGTTAAGAGCAGCTTAATGACAGTCTTTGTTTTGTTAAGAACTAACTTAATCCTAAACTCTCAACCAGAGCCAGTGATTCCAAGGGCAATGTTCTCAGAAACTGTGTATCTGCAGCATGTTTTTGTGGTCTGCAAAATTAAACTTTTGGAAAATGTGACATTGAAGCACCAACAGAATAAACAACCAGGGACAAGATGCTGTCCAGGGAAAGGTTTCTTGAGGATATGCCAAAAAATCTGAGCTTCAGTGTGCACTGGCCTTCAGTGTTAGCATGGTTCCACAAAAATATTTGTAATTAAAAGCTACGTGGCTTTTCCATGCTGCCTTCAAAAGTACAGGTTTTAACACAGCAGCCTTTTGTGAGGCCATAACTGTCTTTGTTTTGTCATACCTCTACAGGAATATACATATTGGAAGCATTATTGGAAGTTTTCTTTATTAGGTCAAGAACCCTTGAAGAGACCTAATGCTTTCTTCAGGAGAGGTGCTGGAATGGCAGTTGTGTTAATTTTTCTTCTTTTCTAGGTACTTTGATGGAATTGGGTATCTCACCCATTGTGACATCAGGTTTGATCATGCAGCTGCTGGCAGGAGCAAAGATCATTGAAGTTGGTGATACTCCAAAAGACAGAGCCTTGTTCAATGGAGCTCAGAAATGTAAGCACTGTTCAATTAAAATTACTGAGTGTATTTTTATTCTTGGGAAAGCAGCGTGCCTAAGTGATACTAGATATGAGATTTCTTTGGTAGGTGACTTCAGATTTTTTTAAAAGGATTTTCTTTCTCTCTTTTTTTAGTATTTGGGATGATTATTACCATTGGGCAAGCCATTGTATATGTTATGACTGGAATGTATGGAGATCCTGCTGAAATGGGTGCTGGAATTTGTCTTCTTATTATAATTCAGGTTTGTAAAGAGCTATTTTGTGTGTAACTGAAACTGGTTAGAGACAGTATAACTGGAAGGAAAAATCTTTATATGTCTGGGTTCAGCTTATTTATTTTTAATGCTGCAAAGCATCATTATTTGTATCTGTCTAGATATGAGAAATTCTAAATACTCCATAAAGGAGGAGAATGCTGGGATAGTTAATATCAAAAGTATTTCAGGTAGGAGTGGTGCTTAATTCAAGATACAGGAATTGGTGGACTTTAGAAACAGTAGCTGCTCTTCAGTGCTGTGGAGGAATTCTCACTAAATGGCACAGCTGCACTTTGAGACATTCTTCTGCAGAACAAAACAGTAAATGCACAAACTTAAACATTTCTTCTAGAAAAAAAGTTGTTACTGAGTAATCTGTTTGCTGTGTCTGCCTTGAAAAAAGGCACAGAGCTCATTGCAGGCCTTGGTATGTGAGAGGTCAGAAACACTGCATGAATGACATTTAGATGAAAGACTTAATGATTACTCTCCAACATGATGAAAATATTGAAGCAGAGAATTAAAACACAACTCATGACTTGATTTATTCTTGTTTCTGCTCAGTTTTGTTTCTTTTCTCACAGCTGTTTGTGGCTGGTTTGATTGTGTTGCTGCTAGATGAGTTGTTACAGAAAGGTTATGGATTGGGGTCTGGTATTTCCCTGTTTATTGCTACCAATATCTGTGAAACCATTGTCTGGAAAGCTTTCAGTCCTACTACCATCAACACTGGCAGAGGTATGTGTGCTGTTACAATCAGTCACAACATGTTTCAGTTATAACTATCAGATGTTTATTGGATGGCATTTAAAAAAAAGTTCAGATGTCTGGTGATTGGCTTCTGAAGTCAATTGTCCAATTAACATCGAAGATGAAAATGTCTGATTTACATGGAGATTAGTACAAGTTTGCCTTTGCTGATTTGAAGTGCAGCAGTTAAAATGGAACTTCAGGCCCCTTGAAGAAAAATTTTTGGATTTCCGAACTGAAATCGTCTTGTTTTAGCATCACTTAGAGACGATAGGAAATGCTGTACATGCTGTTTGTGATCCAGCTGTTGTTTGTGGCTATAGGATGCTTTTGTAGTTGGTGTCTCTGAATTACTTTAAGCTGGTTTGATTCTGCAGAGGCTGCAGTCTCTTCATTCCTCAGCCAGTCTTTAACAACAGCTGGTTGTTCTGAGGCCCCTGAATTAGCACCTTAAGATACAGCATCAAGAAATTAATTCATTTACTGCATTCATTTGAAATCCTGAGCCATGTTTTTTGTTTGCTGTCATTTGAATTTAATTCTTAGTAGTTCTGTTATTTCCAAAAGAAAGGTACATTTTTAAAAATGTTTTTAATTTGGTGATTAACCTTCCTTTCACTTTCTTGCTTCATGCAGGAACAGAGTTTGAGGGTGCTGTGATTGCATTGTTCCATCTCCTGGCCACACGAACCGACAAAGTCCGGGCTTTGCGGGAGGCTTTTTACCGACAGAATCTGCCCAATCTCATGAACCTGATTGCTACAGTGTTTGTGTTTGCTGTAGTCATCTATTTCCAGGTAAAACTCCTCAGAGCAGCTCTGCAGGGGCAGAAGGGCACGTGGACCCTGGACCCTGCAGTCATTGGGAAAAGATGGGAAGGTTTAAGCCAGAGTAGCTGAAGTATCTTAGCTTTGAGTAATGAACTCTTTTTATCCCAGTGTTATTTCAGTAGCTGTTACTTCTGTGACAGTAAAGCCATAAAATTGTGCAGCCAGGCCTACTTGTACTCAGTGTGGAACCTCACATTCCATTGAATGCCATACACATTGTGAGAATATTTTTGATAAAACAGATTCCAGTACTGCAGTGGTTGCATCACACCAATAATATTCTTAATATTCATCATTGGCTGAAAAGAATAATTTTGGACAGAGCTGGAGAACTTTGCTTTTTTGGGGTGCGTAGCTTAGCGGTTTTTCCCTTATTTTCTTGGAACATTTAGTTAGTGTTTCTTTTTAAGTCTAAGTATCTGCTAAAATGAACACTAAAGTAGGATCCATGTGGGGATTTTGGGGGCAGCTAAAATGTGATTTTTAACATTTTTTTTCTAGTTGTTGAGTCTGAGTTCTGGAAAAAAAAATAAAAGAAAATAAATACCAGGTTTTCAAGTTCATGTGGCTTTTCTTGGGTCTACTCAGAAAAGATCCTGCCCCAGAAGACTACGCAAGAGCCTGGGCTTATTTCCCAAGAGCCTGCTGGTAACTGGCTAGTTCAGTTGGAAGCTATTACAGGCTTTTATCAACCCCTAATCTATAAAATTTATTTTACAGGAGTACTAGTTAGAAGATGAGAAACCATGTTTATGTGAAACGAATGTAATACAACCAAGCAGTAACACTTTTAAATCCTTAAAATTTGTAATCCAGACTGTAGCAGAAAGCCTTTGGGCTGTACTATCTCAGACCTTGCAGTCCTTGTTTATCTAGCAAGAGCTGCGTGGTCAAGGAATAGCTCTGGGGCATACTGGGAATAAATACCTTGTGTCTCAGAAGTGAACCCTGGAGCATTTTTGTTCTTTCCCACAGGGATTCCGAGTGGATTTGCCCATCAAGTCTGCTCGGTACCGTGGGCAGTACAGCAGCTATCCCATCAAGCTGTTCTATACCTCCAACATTCCCATCATTCTGCAGTCTGCCTTAGTGTCAAACCTCTATGTCATTTCCCAGATGTTGTCTGTTCGTTTCAGTGGCAACTTCTTGGTGAACTTACTGGGACAGTGGGCAGTAAGTATTTTATCACATTTTAGCTGCATAGAATTATTTGCATTTTTACTTTGATGTGAATTCTTGATATTTAACCAGCTGGTATACTTACGTTTTAACATTTGTATATATAAGCTGTTTCAAACATCAAAGAGGAATTCCTCTATTAATACAGGATAGGAATGTGGGAAGTCTGTGAAAAATAATTTATTGCCTTATTCTTCCCCTCCCAGGATGTCAGTGGAGGTGGCCCTGCTCGCTCTTACCCTGTTGGTGGCCTGTGCTACTACTTGTCACCTCCAGAATCCATGGGTGCAATATTTGAGGATCCTGTCCATGTAATAGTTTATATAATATTTATGTTGGGATCCTGTGCGTTCTTCTCCAAGACTTGGATCGAGGTGTCTGGCTCATCAGCAAAAGATGTAGGTGTTCTATCTTAATCGTTTTCAAACAGTGCTTCTGGTTTAGAACTGACCAGCTACTGAATGGTCAGTTTATCCCAGTAAACATCAAGTGACTAAGAAACACTGCAGTAGTTTCATAAAATGATGTTTTTTGCAGGTTGCCAAGCAACTCAAAGAGCAGCAAATGGTGATGAGAGGCCACAGGGATACATCAATGGTTCATGAGCTTAACAGGTAAGGAAATGCTGACTTCCAGCTGGATGGCAAAGAGTGCTGGGGAAGTGTCAGCTAGAGCAGTTTGTCAGAAAAATCTGATACCTGTTTCCAGTGCAAAAGGGAAGATTCGTCTCATTCGCCTGTTGCCTTTCTTAGTTATGCGAAAGAAGTTATAGCAGCAGATTAGGGATTAACCTGTACTGTCTTTTTCTTTTTTAAGTGACATAATGAGGGATTTTGAGTTGAACCTCTTCCATGTTTGTAAAAGATACCTTGGTTACTACCTTTCCTGTTTTTACCTTTCTTACAGATACATCCCTACAGCAGCTGCATTTGGTGGTTTGTGCATCGGTGCCCTTTCAGTACTGGCTGACTTTCTAGGAGCGATTGGCTCTGGCACCGGCATTCTGCTTGCAGTCACTATTATTTATCAGTATTTTGAAATATTTGTAAAAGAACAGGCTGAAGTTGGAGGAGTAGGTGCATTATTTTTCTAGATGTCCAAATATTTCATGGTTTGTGTGAAAGGGAAAGTATTTTGACAACATGCGTCGTTTAGTCCAATAATGCTATTTTCTTTTTACTTGTTTTCAAGTGCTACGTGTCCCATTACTGTAATGGGCATTGAGCAATGCCTGTGTGCAGCATTAGTACCAGCTGCCTTAAGAATAAAGTTTACATTATCTTGTTTAAGTATTATCTAGTGTTGCCTGTAATGCTGGAAACAATTCATCTACCTTGCTGTTCAGACACTACAGTGAGATGGTAAAATGTATCAGTTTGAGAGCCGTGAATGTCTTTGCACACAGCAGTAAAGTGTTAAATTAATTTCCCTGTCCCTTATAGGAGAAAAAGATACCTGAGTTCAGATTGCCACGTGCCAGTATTCCTGACAAAATTTATTTGTATCTGTATTTTACATTAATTTTTTTATACTTTTTTAACTTGCATTTCCCCAACACTGAACTCAGCACTCCTTATTCCTTTGCGGTGCCTCCACCCAGGCATCTTTCACTGAGCTCTGAGGGTGGCAAGCAAACCTTGTACTGGTGGCTGATACTCATCTCACCTGTGAACTGGTTCTGTGGTGCATCTGCTGTGGCCAGGGCAGTCACGTTCTTCCCCTGGCTGCTGTGGGGCAGGGCAGCCCAGCCCAGCAGTGCTGTTCAACCATGTACTTGTGAAAAGTGTGCCACTGAAACTTCATTTCCACTTTGCTTTTGTGAGTCTAAAGAACGAGGCCTGGTTCCTAAAGCAGTTCCTAGGAGGGAAAAGGGGGAACGGGGTGTTCCTGCTGAAAACTTGTCGCACTTTACAGCGGCGATGTAACAAATGTAAGCGTTAGACAATAAACTTATTTAATTAAACCCTCTCCCGTGTCTTGTCTGTGCCAGATGTAATTCATGTGCAGTCTTTGGTATTTCTACAATGCTTTGATAGGGATGTAGGTCTAGAAGACTCCCTTTTTTCCTCTTTATTTTTTTCTTTCTAGAATATAATTCTGATTAATTTTTAGCAGCCACAATTAAAAAAAACCCCCAAGATTCTTTCCCTTAAAGTCATTGAGCTTTTCTGCTCTGCTGTAATCACTTTTTCCCTTTGATGTCACATTTCTTCTGTCTTCTCTCACTCTTAACTTGAAAGTAACTTTGTGTTGTTTATGAAGATAAGGAACTCTTAAGCAATTTTCTGTTTCAGAAAGTCTCCCTAATTATGTATGCTCATCCTCATTTATTTCAGAGGCAGGACTGATTTTGATGTGTGTTTATTAATAAACTCTCAGATCCTGACCTTTCAGCAGTGGTGGCTGTTTACATAATTAGTAGCAGCCTACTGTGTGCAGATGCACTGAAGGTTTATTTGGGATATGATGTACCTAGAAGTGATTTGACTGAATGAAGGTGCAGCCTCGGTAGACACATGTGTCCTTGGGAGAGGGAAAACTGCAAGGCTGTGTCCTCTCAGGGCACATAAGTGACCTCATACCTTCAGTAGGATCCCCTGGCTGGGCCTGCACAGTTCTGGTTTGCACTGGTGAATGGTGGTGTCATAATCATCATTTTAGACCAAACAAACCAGTTTTCTTTCTGCATAGTTTAGTTAAGGCTGGGAGAAGGAAACATGATGTCTAAATCATAATAGGAAGTTGTCAAAATTGCCATTTCAATTTCAGCTGTCCCTGCTCCTGTCACAGGGAATTACTACTTAATAGAATATTCTGCAATTCAATGATTTTTGAGTTGGAAGGGACCCACAAGACTCATTGAGTCCAGCTCCTGGACTTGTGCAGGACATCCCAAGAATCCCACCACGTGCCCAAGAGTCTTGTCCAACACATCTTGAACTCTGTCAGGCTCATTGGTGTGGCCACTTCCCTGGGCACTTCCAGTGCCCAGACACCCACTGGGTGAAGAACCCTTTCCTGATACCTGACTTTAACTGCCCCGACACAACTTCAGGCCATTCCCTTGGGTCCTCTCACCATTCACTACAGAGAAGAAATCAGTGCCAGCCCCTCTGCTGCCCATCATAAAGAAGCTGCAGACCACCATGAGCTCTCCCCTCTCCAGGTGTTAGCTGTGAGTGCTGTGAGAGAGAGTGAGACCTGCACTCACTCTTCTGCCTCCTTTGGAACCATGGTGTTACGCCATCAACCACGGTTACCTAAGCATCTTTTCTATACTGAATTGTAAATGCAGAGAGGAATCTAGTGAGAAATGAGCCATTCTGAAAATTAAACAGTATTTTTATTATGGGTATTCCGTCAAGGGATGATAGAGCAGTTAGAAGAAATGCTTTTTGTAAGTTCCATAATTCCAAATAAAAATACCAGAATCATTACTACAAACACTTTTTTTGCTCTACAAGTAAAGCAAAGGACCCTGATTACAAGAATAGTTGTACTTCTAAGCCATCCAACTTGGGAAGTTTTGAATTCAATTTCTCAGTTCTAGAACTTCATAAAAGGAACTTGGAGCGGTTTTTCTTCTGCGCGCTTCAGAGCCAACGCGTAAGTGTAAACCCTGGCATCCACTGCCAAATGCTCCTCTGCTACTAGTTCTGAAAATAAAAGACAAAAATTATGAGATGCTGTTAAAACCTCACCTTTACAGAAATGTAAGTCCATGCTAAAATGAAGATGTGTAGCATTCCAGACACTGCAAACTCCTCCTGCTATCACTAACTCTCATACCTGGCCAGGTCCCTCATGGCTTTTTGCTTAACAGACAGTATTCTAGGGTGAGAAATGACATGAGGAGCCCTGAGAAGAGAAGGGATTCTTGAAGCTCATATTAGTGCATTTAATGTGTCAAAAAGCTCTTACCATCAATCCTTTGCAGAAGGTCATTCTTTGGAAGTGAAACAACTTCCACATATTCTAGGAGAGAAGAAAAAGGTTTAGACATCCTTAAATTAGTGAACAGTAGAGAATTTTTAAACATCCTTAAATTAGTGAACAGTAGAGAATTTATCTCTGTTTTCTGTTTCTTGCAATTTAGAAAGGGAAAGAAACTGACTTAATGGTCATCACCATCCAAAAGCTGTAAGCTTTCATATATCAAAAAAAGGTCAATTAAATGGGGGAAGGCAGTGACTGAGCTCACTAAAAAACATGCTTGGCATAAAAAAGCTGGAAAAACAGTTGGGGAAAAAAAAGTAGCTGGTAGCTATGAAGGATAGGAATCTCAAAAAGAGAAATCTCTCTTTTGAGAATGAAAAATACACTGTTGAAGAAAACTTGTTTGGCTTCTCCTGGTACAGGAATGGATTGGAGATGCATTTCAAGAGCAAACCGTCTCAAAGGGTTTGTTAATGATGGATTTATTCTGGCTTACCCCTCTCCTGTGTCTCTGAATTACCTGTCTTTAGGGCTTGACCTACAGCTGTTGGGGGGTAAGTAATTTGTATTTCCTGAAATAGTGGTGCTATAGGTGCAATACTGGGAAAGATAATTGACGCAATGCCCCACAGGAATTTGCATCTAGGCCAAAGTCAACCTCAGGCACATTTGATTAGGGTCAGGAGATTACCCAAGCACAAATAAACACCAGCTGTAACTGACTTTTTCTAAGTAAAACTTGCCATACGAAGAATCACGCTTGACCTTATTGTCAGTGAGATCACAGTCACATTACGTACCTCCATCATCTGCAAGTGAAAAAAGTAGTGAGTTAAGGGGTTGAAATACACTGGAGTTTACAGTTAGAAAGCATTTGACAGCTGACTGTGAGTGACACTGCAATTTCTTCCAGAGTGAAGCTACAACTGAGAACAGTATCTAGGTTCACAAGTGCTTATGGCCTCACTGAAATTTGGCACCAAAAAGTTTTATTCTGAAGCTGACACTTCACATCTGGGCTTCTCCAGTGAATTCAGCAGAGACACACTCTGCTCATCTAGACTGCAGGATGTTATTGGAAGGATGTGCAGTATCCAAATCAGCTAGGACGGAAGAGATATAGTGGTGGGGTTAGTTGTTTCAAACCTATTGTTTTGTTATCTTCTCAAAATTTTCAAATAAATGGTACAAAAACTCACCAAGGTTTTGCTTAGGTCTTGTGTTCTCAGCTTCATCTCCATTAATGATGACACTCACGATGTGTGTTGTGCTGTTTGACATTCCTGGGTCCAAGCACAGAGCTGCCAACAAGTACGTGGAGAGGTTCATTTTTCAGAGCAGGAGTCAGGCACCTTGACATTTTAACAAAAGCTTTCACAGAAATGTATCTGATACAGTAGGAGAATATATATTTGGCAGACATTTGTGCTGTAAGAACAGCAAAAACTTTGTCTTCACATATTCTTAGAAGTAATGTTTCTGTAACTCTCAGCTCTTTACAGATCCCTGGTAAGACTTGTTTTCACAGCCAAATTTACTTTCCAATCCATAGACTAAAGATTTACTGTAAACTATCCCTTATAGACTTCCTCAGTCTGAGTCTAATTTTGCCATCACCTGTCTCCAACCTCTCCCAATCCCCAGAATACAGTTGTACCCAATAACTGAGAGACAAGACTCGGCTGCAATGACATTTCCTCAAAATCCTAAATTGCCTCACCTACCTTCTCAGCCTTTAATTTATGATCCTCATTTTGCCTTCATTTTATCTTAAGTAGAAAGCATAGGATTGGAACAATCATGTTCCAAAGGATCTCTGAATTTACTCCAATTACTCTCCTTTCCTCTTTCCAGGTGGAGAACCTAAGTGCTGTCACCTCCCCACAAGTACTGTCACCTCCCCATGGCTGACAGAAGGCTGACCTCTGCATCATGCAGCTCTTTTTTCCTAAGTTCACAAATGTTATTCACAGAAGTCCAGCAGTTTAGACCTGTACACTAAAATGCCAGATCACAGCTTGAATAATTGGGTTTTGTGTAAAGGATTCTAATTAATAGCAATTTCCTCCCTACAGACATCAAACTTACTTCAGACAGAAGTTCAGCAACCGATTGCACATCAAGGACCAAAGTTTCACTTTTACAGCCATGAGATGCTACCCTGCTAATCTGAATAGGCTTTGCTGCTTGGATTTTCCCTTTGGTTTAGAGCATTTCAGACATTTAGAGTAGCCATCAAGACAGATTTAGCTTTGGTGGGAAAAATAAAAAGAAGCAAAGACCTGGAGTACATTCAACGACTTCCCCCTTGTACCCAGTTTCTTCCTTCAGCTCTCGAAGGGCAGCACTTTCTGCTGACTCGTTTTCCTCAATGAGGCCTGGGAGATACATAATACACAAAAAACAATTAAAAGCCTCCCACTTAACTGCAATACCCATCCTGAGATCTAATCAAGCTTTATGGAAGAGGGGAAATATCCTCATTACTCTGTCTTTACAGAGTGGCAAGTGTTAGGAAGGATTCCTGTCCCTGGATTCATTATGCTGCTACCCACATCCTTAAGCAATTATTTACAGAATCATGCTGCCTTCCCCAAAAATGGCATTAATATTCTCATGAGAGAAAGAAGCTGAATGCTTTGACACTTAGAGAAAGGAGAAGTGGAGGGAATTTTCTCCAGTCTGCTAAAACAAGCTTATTTTGATTTTTTCATTATCAAATACTCCTATTTTAGCACGTGGAACTCAGCACGGTTTTCCACCTAGAGGTTCATTATGATCACAGAATCACAGAATCAACTAAGTTGGAAAAGACCTCGGAGACCAAGACTAACCTATAAAATATATATAACTTATAAAATACATAAATATTGACACTCCCTGCACATCTAAATACACTGAACCATATGTGACTCATCCCCATGTTTCAGCCACTTACCTGCAGGAAATTCCAAACAGTAGGCATTGATTGGAGGCCTGAACTGTTTCACCAGGACAATGCAGTCGTAGTGCAGGGTTCTCTGTAGCACTGCTATCACTGCTACACCTACCACAGCCATGGGAGACACAAGGACATGGAATGTGAGTGTAGCAGAAAGTGAGATTTTAGTGCCAGATCTGGAAAGGAACCCACACACTGCTACTCTGAGTTTTAAATGTTTAGATGCCTGCTCCAGAATCCTGAGTGATGAATTTAAGCTCTTTATATCATGCATGGTGAGAGATGTTCAAAGTTCCCCAGCAAGCCAGAGGCACACATGCCAAACAAGACTGAGCCTCAGGGAAGGGCTCTCCTACCTACAGAAACTGCTCGAAAGCCTCTGTAGGGAACTCTCTACTACATTCTTCTTGTCTAAATCATGTCCCAAAGAGCCCCTTGGCCCCTAACAGCAGACCAAATCATCAGTTTGTGAGCTACTTTGTGTCAGGGCAGCTCTGATGTCTTTGGAAATGCTCCATCATTTTAAAGTGAACACAATGATCTTGGAAAAGCATTCCCACCAGTAAAGTTCTGATTCTTCAGGACTTAAGTTAGCATTTCATTAGCTCAGGGGTATAGCCATCTCTGCCAAGCCACCTGTTCCACATCCTCATTCATTCAGGAGCAGATCAGCTCAAAATCTGCATTGTCAGCTTATCAGAAGGACTTACATAGGAAAAAATGCAAACAGAAAAAGCCACCAATTCTTACCATCAGCTGTGACTCCCTTTTTGTTGCCAGTACGCTTTACAGTTTCCCAAGTTCTGTTTAAACAGAGAAAAGAGCAAATGAATACATAAGTCATCTTCTACCCTTGCTACTTTCATTTAAAGCAAAATGTACCATCACACAGTGAGATGTAAGAAGCAGCAGGTCATAGGCAGGCCCTGTCATACACTGGCACTATAAAATGTCTACAGCATAGTTTTCTTTTGCCTTCTTAAGGAGGGAGAGGGAAAATAGTTAATTTTAGTTATGCAAAAGATCCAAATCTTGCTAATTTTAAGAAGATACTCTGCTCATGAACTGGGAGGCACTAGAGAAAGCAATCAGCACAGAATCTAATACATTAAGGGGAGGGAACTAAAGCCATGTTGTAACACCTACATAAATACAGCAAAACTAAAGAGTACAAAAGAATTGGACATAAATGATAACATACAAGAGGACATTAATTTGTCAGTAACATGCAAGACCTAGCAACACCAGCAGGGAAAAAGGAGCTCTTAATGAAGAACCAGAAAAGCCACAGGATGGACTCTCTGTTTGCCATGGAGAAGTTGCACAGCTGGAACTCACTTCTGTGGAGCACCTTTCCAAAGAACTGGAAATGCAACACAATCCAGGTCCAGTGTGCCCGAGAGGATTTGGGAGCCAAATTCAAACCCAGTGCTTGCACATCTGCTGGAGTAAGATTCTCTTCTCTGAACAGCAGGAACTCTGAAGGAACCTCACAATGAACAGCTCATCTTGTATGGAGTGATGTGTTTGTAATGCTTGTGTTCTCTAGCCTGGGGCCAGCCTGTACAATTGGGAATCTGGAATACCAGAGAGGCAATTACCTGGTTTTCCCAAAGGGATCAGTGTAAGTTGTTTCTGCAAGCTTCAACCATTGTCTTTCTACAATTACCTAAAATAAAGAATTCTTTGTTAATTACATTCTAAAATTAATCCCAAAGAATTGGGAGAAACAACACAACTATTTTTAGGTTCTTTTGAATACAAATTTCAGCATCATAACCCATGCAGGAATGTGGAACAGCATTCCTGTTGCTAATACAGAAAAAAAATTACTCTAAATTCTTGAATATTAATAAAAAAAATAACCCCAAGACAGTAGCTTTTCTTACCATGAGTTTTATAACCAAGTTTGGATGAATTCAGTGGGATTTTATGTACTGCAAAGTCCTAATTTTTTTAGTAGGATTTTGAAAGGGTAATATATCAGCTGCAAAAGGGTCTCTGGGCTGCACAGACTTTATCTACACTGGTGCTCAAGAGTGTCCCCTTAGCAGAGAGCACAGCCCAAAAGCTGAGCATGCAAGACTGAAAACCAAACTACCCTGAAACTTTTCTTGCCCTGATCCCAGACTGTGGCCTTGTGTAACTGCTGTTTTCTGCAGCTGTGAGACTGATACATACCTGCCCCTTTAGGACTCTGAGAGCTGCTGAGTGGCTGCTTGGCATTAACACTATGACCAAATGTCTTTTCTGGGCTATATGAGTTTATTTTTCCTATGATATTTCCTCATAATTTATGTAATTCATTTGAAAGAGAAAAACCCCTAGATAATTAGCCCAGCAGTTTGCTTCTTTTACTGTAACTTGTTTTAAAATGAGTTATTTTTATTGCTTTGTCTATTACTTTGATGGGCAAAACCATCTGCTTAGAACAGCCTGAATGTGCCTTCCCAGAAAAAGGAAGAATGAAGTAAGATCAGCTCCCATTTTCATGGAAGATAGTCCAGCATCAGACTACACTGTTACTGCACAGTTACAGAAACACTTCTGATATAAGAGCCACTGGCAGAAAGAGGGTAAATACTTCTCTCTATTAAGCCCACAAAATGATTGAAAAAAATAAATAGCTTAAAATATGTAAGATCTTATTATAAATTTTTAGTGATACTAAAGAGTACATTGTTTTAAAAGAGAATAACTAAGAAACATTACAAAAAAAACCCCAAACAACAACAAACCAAACAAAGAAAACCATAAAAAACCTACACAAAACCAAACCAAGAGGATAAAATTAAAATGCTGCCTGCAAAATACCCAGCTCCTAATAGCAAACCCAAAAAGATTAGGAAAATTAAATCCTTTATGCTTGTGAAATATTTGTATTTAAAAAATACAAAGAGAAAATACATAATCCAAACAAATCTCTTTTTTCCTTGTGCCTTGAAACCAGAAGAAATTACAAGAGTGTGTTCACTCCATGAAGAACAAATAAAAGAAACCCCAGTTGTGTTACAATAAGAGCATGACACTGCCAAATCTGTCTTAACACCAAAGATTAACTTTTAAAACTTCACAGAAACAAATATGGGCAGCTTAGGGTGAAAGTGCTTCAAATAAGAATGAAGTACCTCCAGAATCCTTTCTTAGGACTGATGTTATTCTTAGTACTTCCTTACTGATGTCTTTGAAACAGCAATTATCTAAATTCAATCTTTTCAGAATACAAAACGTGGTACAATCCTAAATGTTAAAGCAACCCTTGGTGGTTCACCACCTTAAAGAAACTGAAAACTGAAAGAGTTAACTGTTGCTGAATTTCATAACCCACCAATTTGTAAAGTCTCTCAGCGATATCAGCATTATTTCTGAACATTGAAAAACCTCCTCAAGAGACGAGTACAAGAAACAGATGCAAAATGTAAAAAAAATAGAAGCAGCTAAAAAAATAATGCAACACAGTAGATTTCTCTATGCTCATTGACAATTTGTAGAATTATTTCAATAAAGAGGAATGTCACATCTTTTAAACTCCTTGACAATCAGGAAGAAGTGTTTTATCTATTGAATAGGTTTTTATGAACATACAGCCTCTCTAGCATTTTGTACTCTGCACTCACAAACTGACAAATAATTGTTATTTAACAACAAAAAAAGTCAAACCCAAGCATGCTGTACCTCTTCCTTAAGGACGAATTGTTTAGCTGTTTTTGCAACTTCTGTGGATGTCTCAGCTGCCATTTTCAGGAATGTCAGGTTTTCCCCTCCTGTGCAAAGTCCAGATATAAATGAAACAAAATCAATATTTGCTTTCAGTGTAAAGTTAAAAGGTTCATTTCTGTACTGTCAATTAACAAATATAGCTTGTTGGAGAAAGTCAGGGACGTGTGATGGCAAGTTCAATTCATGCTTTCAGCTCCACCCAGTGATTTCAGAGTTGAATAATTCAAAGGAGAAATATAAATTTGGGTCAAATCTCTGACTTGCATAGTTTTAATAGTCCTATCAGCTGTCAGGTAGCTATGCCAGCTGAAGACACTTTTCTTAACTATTCCAATGTCAGACACACATACAGAGAATCCATTTCAAATTGTTTTGTTCTGATCTAGGTGAAATGCTCTGTCAGCAGTGTCTGGACAACAGAACTGTGATAGTGCAAAAAAAAAACTTCTATCAAGAGGACTTCAATGGTAAAAACTGTCTGCTACTAAAAATCAGAACTAGAACCTTACTTACCTACCTCCACCTTACATCACAAATAAACAGGTAAATGACTCAACCTTTCCTCTAGAAAACAAGGTCAAAAAACTACACGTGTGTTGCAAGTCTGTGCAGCACGTGGGGCTGGTGTGACCATGGCATGTCAGTCTCTTACTACAAATGGTGTGCCCAACACCATGCAAAAGGCAGCATTTTCATTTTAAAATGCCCAAAGCAAGGCTCTGCACCTGCAGCTCAGTGCCTCAGCCTGCATCTCCAGGAAAGTGAGATTATGTACTCCCTCCATCCAGTTCCAGCCTAAAGACACAGCAGGTAACAGAAAAAAAATGTATTAGAGACTGAACCTGTGTCACTGTGGAACTACAGGGGACTTTCAGCACAGAAACCATCAGAGAAACCATCTCTGATATTAACTTAATACTGAAGTCCTGAAAATCATCATGAATCATAAGCAAAAGCCAGTGAAAAGAAACAAATCAGTTTAAACACCAGGAGAGATGAGATGAGATAATCTTAAAGATTTCAGTCATCCGTAGCATTGATGGTCATAATCTTTCCATAAAGTCAAAAAGAATCTCTCCATGTCTTCAACTATGGATTAATAAGGCTCTGTGTGGTCTCTAGCAATGAACAGTACCAAAGAGTGTGAAAACCTTCTCTGTCACACCCAACTTCAGCACTTTCATTTTTTACTTAATCTTTATCCTGTAACATTCTGTAACATCTGTTGCACACTTGTGAAACACGAAAGAAAGAGCAACAATCAGTTCTCCTACATACTGGATTGACATTTACTTGCAGTAAATTCCTTAAGACTAAGGAACTAAGGAACAGGTAGGACTGAATATTTCTGTTTATCAGCAGGAGTAAAACTAAAGTACATGAAAACCCCTTTCTTGGTCTGTACACAGCCCAGGCTCGTTCTCAAGTCTTACCTTACCACAATTTGTATGAAAAACTGTTCAGTAGCTTATGTTACAGTTTCTATCCCACTTCAGTTCAGTCGGCCATTCCAATGTTTGGAACTCCCTTCTCTCAGGATTGAAGAGTTCTATCTGGACAATGGCCATGGTCTCATGCTGTGACTCTCAAATACAGTATCAAGCTTTCCACCAAACATATGCAAAAGAAGCACAGCCCAGGAGAAACAGTCAAAGGAGACTCTGTGTGATGTCTTTAAAAACACAAAAAACCTTACATAACCAGCTACAGCAAATTAATCTCCTGCATTTGGAAAGAATTACAGCCTTTTGCATTGTCAATATAAATACATGAAAGGAGTAGGGAGTGAACCATAGCCTTGTTAAAGTTGTCTTTGGATTGGGTTAAGTCTTCCTCTTTTACTGTCCCCTCACAGGAAATCCTGTTCCATTGATTGCACAAATCCTTCTGCATAAATATCAGTGTATCTTTCTCAAACATGGATTACCATAGTTGTATTATGAAAAAAAATACTAGAACCTCATTTCATGGCCGAATCTGTTTACAAAACAGCTTACTTTCTCCTGAGAGATTCAGTGGTGACTTGCTACTTAACACAACAAAGAAACATACACAGTTTCAGTGGTTTGAATTATCACTAAAACCTAAAATGGGTGAACACCTCAAAGAGAGGGGAATGCTGATCTATCCCAGCTTCTGTAGTTTGGGTCTCCTCCACAAGTGGGTGCAGTAACTCTGCGTATGGTGACATTTTTAAAAGTTCCACTAAAACATATTTTTGTGCAGATTCAGTTGGCAGCATAGAAGTGAGAATTTCTGCTGTTAGAAAGCTGAAATAGTGTTTGGTTAAATGAAGGCTACAATTCTGGCATCTCACATTAGTCATGCTGTCAAGGATGGCAACATCTCTGTTCATAAACAAAATTAGCTGCAACTGAAAATTAAATTTAACACTAAAATGTGAGGTTTCTAAAGGCCTATTTAGCTTTCAAAACATGCCTTGTCTTGCACTTCTATCTCATAAAATTCCCTCTGCATATAAATATAAGTTCATTTGAGTTAAAAACTCAGTGCAGCTGATACAGCAGCCTGAGAACCTGGCTACCTGGCTCAGGATTACATGAGCTCTAAGAATTCATATTTTTAATAGTTATAAATGCAATATTAAGAATATGTCAAAGTGCACACATTTATCAGCTGCCTTAACATGAATCTACAGCACTTGAACTATCAATTATGAGGAAAAACAAACATTTTCTACTTTGTCTGGAGTTTTTGTGCCCAGTGTTACAGAGTACAGCTAGCAAATCATGCTACTTCTTCAGTTTATTTCAAACTGGGGTCAAATTCTGTCCTGCAAAAGCCATGCCATTTATAAAACATGTAACTTTATTCCCATTGCTTATTCCTTTATTGAGTAGCTTCCTTTCAAGGCAGCATCCAGCCATTATCCTTCCCAGCAGTTAAAATCTTAAGCCAACCAAGGTTTGTGAATCAGTTTGAGAGAGAAGTCAAGATATCAGAACTATACTTCAATATTAATACTTAGATAGATAGATTAGTTTTCCCAAATCACTTTGCAGAAGACATTCTATGATCCAAACACATATTCCAGCTGACAGATTTAAGGGAAGCTCAGCAATAGGGGGTCCCATGGCAAACTCAAGGTCACAGTCAAATGCAATGCAGATTTTCTTAAAAAGAATGTGCAAAAGAGACACTGGCAACATTTTATGTACGAGTTAACCAACAGCACTCTGAGATACCTAGGCTGAAGATAAACATCATTAAAAACTCCTTAGGCACTTTAAACTTGTTACTTGAACTTTAGTGCTATGATTCTAGAAACAATATCAATTAAGTAGCAATTAAGTTGAGGAGAGGGAGAAAGTTTCATTTTTATCACGGAATCTAGAAGCATGGATGACCCACTAAGTGCCAAATAAAATATGGACAAGTAACTGCAGAGCAGACAACAAGGATTATCTCACACAAGCAGAAGAGGGTTAGAGGCAGCTCCATGGTGTTATCAAACTTCCCAACAGCTGAGGTGTCACACAGCTGGGGGAGACGTCCCCAAACTGCAGATATGAGAGCACAGGAGGAAACATCGCCATGCAGGGGACACACATGCACAGACACAACAGCTGAACCACGGGGCTTAAAAATCCCCCGTACTACTCGGTAATGTTTGACTTGGGACCGAACAAAATGAAACAGTGGTTGATAAAAAACTTAACGCTGAGCTGACAACGTGCACCCAAAGCCAAAGGTGTCCCGGGCTGCATCCAAAGATTCTGTCCCTCTCCTCTGCCCTTGTGAGAGCCCACCTGGAGCACTGAGCACAGCTCCGTGTCCCCGGCAAAACAAGGACACGGAACTGCTGGAGCAAGTCCAGAGGAGGCCACGAAGTTGATAAAGGGACTGGAAGACCTCCCCTACAAAGACAGGCTGAGAAAATCGGAGAAGGTTGTGTGGAGACCTCAGAGCACCTTCCAGTACCTGTAGGGGCTACAGAGAATCTGGAGAGGGCCTGTTCATCAGAACTGCAGTGACAGAACAGAAGTAATACGTACAAACTGAAAGAGGGGAAATTTAGGTGAGATATTAGGAAGAAATCTTTTACTGTGAGGGTGGTGAGACACCAGAACAGGTTGCTCAGAGAGCTGCGGATACCAGGCTGGATAAAGCCTTGAGCAACCCGGTTGCACGGGAGGCGTCCCTGCCCATGGCAGGGGGTGATTGCAACTGGATGATCTTTAAGGTCCCTTCCAACCCCTTAACATCTTATGAGTCTGTGAATCAGCTCCATGCAGGGCACACGCGGGCGGTCGGCAGAACCTACAGGGATGACACGTTACTCAGCTCTTCCTGGGCTCGGGGCAGGGCAGAGCGAAGGCAGCGCTGCGGCGGCTCCGGGGCGCGGCCGCCGAGCGGGGCCGGCGCGGGGCAGCGCTGAGGCGGCGGGGGCGGGGCCGGGCCCGGTGCGGAGGGGGCGGGGCCGGGCCCGGTGCGCCGGCGATGGCGCCGGGCGGCGCCCGGAGCTGCGCGGGAGGTTCCGGGGGGAGCGGGAGCTTCCGGGAGCGGCCGGGCTGAAGAGGAGGAGGAGGAGGATGAAGAAGGAGCAGGTGGCGCACTGCCAGTTCTCCCTGTGGTACCCGCTCTTCAAGGCCGTTACCATCCGCAGGTGTGGGCGGTGAGGGGCGGCGGGGGCTGGGAGAGGCGGTGCGGGCCGTAGGGGAGCGGTGTGGGGTGAGGAGTGCGCGGCCGGGTGGGAGCGGGTGGCAGGAGTGTGGGGCCAGGGACAGCCACACTCTTCTATCCTGCCCCTTCCTTCAGCCCTGGTGAGGCTCATCTGGAGTGCTGTGTCCGGTTCTGGGTTCCTCAGAGCACGAGGGACATGGAGCTCCTGGAACGGGTTCAGTGCAGGGCTACGAGCGTGATTAAGGGACTGGAAAAGCTGAGGGAACTGGGCCTCTTCAGCCTCGAGAATGACAGAATTATTTGGGTTAGGAGGGACCTTAAAGATAATTTTTTCCAATCTCCTGCCATAGGCAAGGACACCTTTCTCTAGACCAGGTTGCTCCAAGCTCCTTCCACCCTGGCCTTGGGCACCTCCAGGGATGGGGCAGCCACAGCTTCTCTGGGCAACCTGTGCCAGGGCCTCACCTCCCTCACAGGAAAGAATTTCTTCCTAATATCTATCTAAACGGAGTCTCTCTCAGTTTGAACCCATCCCCGCATATACGTCACTACAAGTCTTGCTCCATCTTTCCTGCAAGTTCCCTTCAGGTACTGGAAGGAAAAAGAGATGAGCGAGAGGGGACTTCATTAACACATATAAATATATCTAAAGGGGGGTGCCAAAGGATGGACTTGGTGGTGCCCAGCAATAGAAGGCAAAGGGAAGAAACTGATGCCCAGGAAGTTCCACCTGAACATGAAGATTTTCTGTCCTGGGCTGTGGCCAAGCACAGGAACAGATTGTCCAGGGATGCTGTGGAGTCTCCCTCACTGGAGATATTCCAGAACTGTCTGGACACAGCCCTGTGCTGTGTGCTCTG
Source organism: Acridotheres tristis (assembly GCA_037013685.1). Lineage (NCBI taxonomy): Eukaryota > Metazoa > Chordata > Aves > Passeriformes > Sturnidae > Acridotheres > Acridotheres tristis. Next base: position 5,904,986 of record CM072885.1, read on the forward strand.
GGATGGCCCTGCTTGAGCAGGGAGGTCAGAGCAGATGAGCCCCGTGGTCCCTTCCAACCTGACCCATTCTGGGATTCTGTAGGGCTAGGCTGGGGTGAAAATGAGCTTGTGTTGGGGCAGGGTTGGGTGAGATAAAGGGGAACTGTATGTGGCAGAGCTGGGGTGGAGGTGGTAAAGGATTGTTTGAGCCATCAGCTGCAGTGCCAGGAGCTGGAGTCCTGTCTCTGTATCCCAAGGGAGTGTTTTGGGAAGCCCTAGGGGAGGCCAGGTACCGCTATGCTTCCTGCTCTCCTGGTGGGATTCCATGCTGAGCATCAGAAGGTGTCCACACTGTTCCTGTTATCCACATCCTGCTATCCACACTGCTGTTCCTACTTAAACTGTGACTGAGTAGATCCAACCCAAGTGGCCAACTTGATGTTTCTTTGTATTTCTGGAAGCCATAGGAAATCCTGCAGTTTCTAAGGTGCTGCTGCAGGTCATGAGATTGTTACAAGAGCTACCAGTAGCTCAGGAAAGTCGAGATAGCTGCCCTGTTGGATCAAAAAGTGCTGACATCATGCTGTCAGTAATCAAAGCATTTGATCTTTTATTTTTCTTAGTGTTTAACTGAGACTTATTTTTTGTAAGTTTAGTGATAGTCCTGCATTTTTAGAACATTAGGATGGCGTATATTGATTTGGATTTCAAATTTTCATTTAGTTTGAGCAACATGTTGTCTCCTCACAAGCTGCACATAATTTTACTTGGAATTTCTTAGAACTTTGAAGGAGTGGGGCATTTTTGTGCATTTCATCTAAAATTTTTGTCCTATACTTCCCTGGAGGGAAAATGGACATGGCTTTTTTGGGTGAGGCATAAGATGGGCAAAAGAGAATTTTCTTCCATAATGTTAGAGGATAAAACATAATATTGTTGAGGTATGTGCTGTGAAAAAACCAAATTCTTTTGTTCCACTAGGATTTTATTATAGCAAGTAATAATAAGGTATTAAAGAGATTTTCACATTTCTTCCAGTGTTATACTTCCCTTGCCAGAAAATGTGAAAGAATATTTGCTGGATGATGGAACACTGGTGGTTTCTGGAAGGTAAGGTGTGTTTTCTCCCCAGCTTCCAAGTATTAATGCCATCTTATATTCACAGCACCGTTTTGTACATACATATTGTATTGAGCATAAAGAGTTTTTAAATTTGACCAGTGTGAGTGCAGTAAACCTCACACTGTGTGAGCATGTGAATGGGCTGACTGTTGTTAGTACAGCTGGATTTGCTGGTGCCTGAAGCAGATCCTAAAACCCATGAACTACTACTAATTCTAGACCAAGTGGACACAGTCTTTTCATTTTTTTCTCCACCTTTCTCTGGGGATTGTACCAGTCTGTGAGTTGCTCAGCTGGTTTGCATTTGGTTCTGGTTGGGTCCGGTTCAGAGGCTTGACCTGTCCCATGCCAGTCCAGGGATGAAGTGACATTGCTTGAGCTTAACTCTCAATAAGATAAGCTATATCCAAACTCAGTAATTAGTAACATTTTATATAATCACTGTATGTGGGTAATCCTTGCATATGACAAAGCTGAATGTCTTGTATGTACACCCATGCCGGGATTTTGGATGGAGAAGAATGAGGTGGATAGATAGCAGGAACAATTGGTAAGAACACAGGCCTTGCTCTTTGTGCCTGTGTAGGATCTCACTGTGTGGTTTCCTTGAGAAATGCTGCATGCACCTTGTTAATGATCAAACTCAGAAACCAGCCCTCACTCCGTGATTCCCTGACTGGCAGTTTGGCCCTTGCAGAGCAACCAGCGAGGCTGTGAGTGAAAGGGAGGTTGGTCTGATTTATCAGGTATCAATTTATATAAAAATTGAAGCTGTTTAAATGCCTTGTAAAGATGAAAGGGTTTAATTTTTAATTTCTAAGTTCTTTTTCTTATTAAAGAGTATCCAGAATATGGGAATTGTTTTTTAAACCATTTCGGATCAGAAGTAGCATTGTTATCTGCTTCTGCAGAATTGTGCAATTTATTTAGCAGCAGTTGTTTCTTTTAATAAGCCTTCAGAAAAGCTGAAATTGAGAGTTTAACACACTTAACTGCTGTGTTCTACAATTTTTCCATCTTCAATGGAGTAGTGGACAGCTGTATGATTGACTTCAATTACATTCTTAGGATGTTTGCAGTTAAAACCCCTTTTAGAAACCTTTTTTTCTGAGTCGAATTTTCTTAGCTATAAGTGAATATGATCTTGCAGTCAAGGCCAAGATTGCTTCTAACCTTCAGTGCACCCCTATCTGGCCTCTAGATCTCAAAAATTCGATTGAAGGTTTAAGCCTTATGGAAGTGCATTCAGGGGACTGCAGAAACTCAGCTTGTCTAAGAATTTACTTTTGGCAGGGATGTACATTGACCTTGCCCTGTTTACTACACTCTCCACTTTCCATAGAATCTTCTTTTGTGTGTATGCTGAGTGTGAGGACGTTTTCTTTTCAGAGCCAGAAATTCACAGGTCAACATTTGAAACTTCAGGTTTATGAATTTTTGCTTGGAAAGGTAATGTGGAGGCGAAGCATAATTTAAATTGATTTTATTTTTTAAAAATTCAATTTGTGTCAGAGTACAGTAAAGCTGGAAAAGAATCATTAACAAGGTGTTGAAAAGCTTCAATTATGGTGTTTTAGAGCAAAAACTGGTCTGCTAATTTGAAAGAAGCAAAGTGTTCAGGGTAGGACCTAAGCCTAATGCCAGCTGTTTGGTCTTTAGTTCTCACTACTGGCTTCTCAGATTTTTCTCTTCCAGGGTTTGGATTTTGAGGCTTAATCTTATGAAAACATTTTGACATCAAGAGCTGGAAATGCTGTGGAAATGTAATGGACTTGGTCAAGTCAAACTCCAGTGCTTACTTATTTTTCCTGTTAAATTTTTGTTTCAGAGAAGATCCACCAAGTCATGCTCAGGAGGGGAGTGATGATGCAGAGGAGATACAGGTCAGTGTAAAATACAAATTAATGTCAAGACTCCTGAGAAAAATATGAATGTGTAACTTCTTCTGCATAATATATAGGTGTGGAGAGTCCTTCACAGAAATAATTATCATGTGTAGTTGCCATGAAAAACGTAGAAATGTGATCACTTATGCTGTGAAGTCAGGGAAAGTTTAAAATATTTCTATGCTCTTTCACAGAAGACTTTTATTTAATTTTTCATTTATTGATAATTACATTTGTAATAACAAATGGGGAATGTTGAAATTGAACTTAATGCTGTTTCATACCCTGAAAAATTAGGAGTACATTTGGAGTAGTTACTTCAATAAACAGAGAAAGTTTCTGAGGCCATAATAACTCAGAAGGCTAGAGGGAAAACACTGAAAAATGTTGTAAGTACAAGGTGACAGAAGGTACAACAAGGAGATGAAAAAGAAATAAAAGCGAAACTAATGGATCTAAGGATGGAAGTGCTGGAGCTGGAGACAAGCTGTAGATAGGGACTGAGTTCTGAAATGTCCATCTTTCTGATACAAATCACAATTGAAATATATACAGGTATCTTTCTATCAATATTTTAGAGTAGTACTTCTGCTGAATATACAGTGGTTTTCCTGTATTACTTTACAGACAAAATAATTACAGGATGGTGATGTTCTGCTGTCTGGGCCAGTGATTTCATCTACATGTTGTAAGAGGCTGCATGAATTCTGATGTTCTCATAAATTATGAAGGAATTATGAATTATACACTCAGGAAACTTTGGTAACCTTTTGTTTGTTCTTATTTTGAACAGTGGTCGGATGATGAGAACACTGCAACACTTAAGGTAAGGATCTGTAAAAGCCCAGTGTGGGTTTGTCAGCAGTTTCCTTTCTGCAGCCTTGTGATACAAACTTGTTGCTGGTTAGAGATCTCTCTTGCTGTTTTTAACATTTTTCAGACCATTGTAGATGGATGACAGTGGAGATAACTTCAAAAATGTTTTGCTGTCTTAATTTTATTTAACTAAAATAAAACACTTTTCTTCATCCTTGACAATCATACACTTGTTAGACTCTAGGAAATGAACTGCAGTACAGCTCTAAATATAGCTTTCATTTTCACCACTTTGACAATGTCCAGATTATTTAATCAGACTGGATGCAAAAGAAACGAACCCCCTACAGCTCAGTCTTCACAGCTCTTCTCTTGATACGCCATTATTTCTTCTAAGTACATCTCTCTATAATTTTTTTATTTTCCTGTCTCTATGGTCTCCTTGCACGTGGAATCAAGATCATAATGGATGCACACCAGGCTTTCTTGATCTTTTTCTGACATCTTTTTCTGAAATTTGCTGTTGCCCTGGCACTGTCAGGGTTAAAATGCTTAAGGCACTTGTCTGCCATCGATGCTGTGATTTCAGTCCCTTAGCTCCCTAATGGTCATCAGGGTGTGGAATTCCTCATGTTGGATTAGGTGCCATATAATCACAACCCTGCTTTGAGTGGTGCTTCTGATAGCACAGAATTTATAGCCTAGAGTTTAAAACTAATACATTTTAAATTTGTACACACTGATTAATCTTCGGTTCAAATATTTAACCTTTGATAACCTAGAGTCCTAGCTCATGGTAGTGATGCTAAATAAGTAATACCAGAGTTTTGAATCAGGTTCTTTTGTCATGTAGGACACAATAAGGAAATACATAATTAAGAGGTATTTACCTGTCAGAAGAGCACAGGGCAAATGACTCTAGTGTATCTAGGTAAGTCTACAGCTTCCTCGTGAGGGAAGTGGAAGGGCAGGAAATTCTGTTTTTAGAATAACTTGTATTAATATTAATGGTTACAAAGCCAGGCATTCAAAATTCAGGAAATGATGGAGTCCAGCTTGTTTGTGAAGTTGTAGAACTTTGCTCTTGTGTGTATATTTATCCCCTTGTGTTAATCAAATGACACTTTGGTAACATTTTCCCAAGGAGACTTAGTATGTGCTGGTATTACATATATAGTAGGACTCCTGATTTCTGTCAAAACAAGAGAAGCTTGGATCAGAATGCAAAGGTTTATTTCTTGCAGGAACAGTTTCTAGAATCGACTGAAATTTTAAAAATAAAATTAGAGAAGTGCTTTTTTCAGTTTTCCAAGTGTAGTTTCTCTTGGAGACTAGGTAATGTATGAAAGAAAGGTTCAGAATGCTTGTAGTTCAGTCTAGGTCACTGCACTAAAATGTGAGAAGGTTTTTTTAAGTGTTTGCATTTGGGGAAGCTGCAGTGAGGAGATGCCAGAATGTATGAGTTTTTTTATTCACTTGTATGGCTGTGACAGTTTTGTTGTTTAAGAGGCATCAGTTAGCTTTAGCCTAGAAGTTACTTTTGAATTGAGTTTAAAAATAGCCAGAAATAGTGTTCCTATATGCTTCTTGCTATAAATCCTGTTACATGAAAAATCTTTGGTATGTGCTTCAAATCCTTTCATATTATTTTAAAGGTCAGCAACCTGTTTTTTTTCTGTAGCACCACATTCAGGGTAGAGTTTGGAAAAACATGACAAGTTGGGGTTATTTTACCTCAATGTTCTTTACAAAGCAAGGTTTTCTAGTCCAACCTTTGCAATTGTCCTCTATTTTGAATCAATGTAATGTTAAGCAGCTACTTTAAGACCTAATTTAAGAGCTGATTAGTTAAAGTATTACTAACATTTTATAAAACTAGAGCTTAAATGAGCAGCTGTCATTCAAATTGCCTATGAATTGATAAAGATATGTTTAATTCTAAAATCATTCTTTAGAAGTTTAAATATTACTGGATCTTATTTGTATACAATAATCTACTGTAAGAGATAAACCAACAGGTAAGGATTTAAGGTTTGGTTATTTGACTTGTATTTTTGCCAGATGTTGCAGACTTCATGGTGGCTGTTACAATGTCTTTGGTTTTCTCTTGAAGTTCATGATACTTGATAGTAATGGGAGTGGAACTAGGAGAATTTTCAATTTTCTCTGATGGAAAGAATGACAGATTTGATAAAGTGATTTAAGTGATTTTATTGTGTGCTATGTTTCTGGGATTCATACTGATTTTGGACTAATTTCTAATGCAATATGTATTTCTAATAGTATTCAGAAGATGACTAAACTTCACTATTAAATATGAAGTAAAATTGTATAAACTGAAATTTATATTTTTGCTGTTGTTTTTTGTCCAGGCACCAGAATTTCCCGAGTTCACAGCTAAAGTTCAGGAAGCAATAATTTCCTTGGGGGGCAGTGTCTTTCCTAAACTCAACTGGAGTGCTCCAAGGGTAAGAATGCTGACTCCCTTGTACCACTCATCTTGTAACATATGTTGTCATACAGAATTGTTTGTTTGTTTTCTCTCAATGCTTTGGAAAGAAGAAGAGCCTAGTGGTTCAGATGAAGGAAGAAGTGATACACACGGTAGCATTAAAGTGGTGGATTCTTTAATCTAAGTGGAATCCACCACTTCACTGTTACCTTTTCTATCACTAGATGGTGATGGTGCATTTTTAGGGAGGCTGATGCATGGCAGCACTGACTTTCCTATCTAAATCCTATATCCTGGTCACAGATGGTTGTGTGATGGGCGAGTTCTTGTTCTGGATACTAATTGAAAGCTTTACCTGGTATAAAGATGAAAAGTGTCACACTTTCAAAAAAAGGAAATAAACTTTCCTCTAGTTAATTTTAGGTACTCTTAACTATAACATAAGGATGAGTGCACCCAAATATAGTTGTTTTGTGTTCTGAAGGGACGTTTTGTTCAATCAAGGCATTCCAAGAAAGTTCCTGGGAGCAGTAAGGCAAAAACTTAATTTTGCAAATGAATTTGCACTACTTTCATCAGAGTATTCATAAGAAAAACAATAACAATTTTGTCTCTTTTAACCACTAATGAAGTTTTCCTCTAAATAAATAAAAAAACCTTTTCTGCATGTATTTCAAACGTTGCAATATATTTCAATAGACTTGAAGTTTGCAGTCCCTCCTGCTAATAAAGGTGTATTTCAGGTAATCTCTGTATTTCTTTAGGATGCCTACTGGATAGCAATGAACAGCTCTCTGAAATGTAAAGCTCTCAGTGACATCTTCCTCCTCTTCAAGAGTTCAGACTTCATAACTCGTGACCTCACTCAGCCGTGAGTAGATTTCCAGCAGACAATCTTTATTATATGTAGCTAGAAAAAACCAAAAGCAAACCAGAAAGATGTTCAAGTAGCACATGCTACCAGTGTGCTTTGGCACTGTGGACTAAGAATATAATTTTTTTTTACTACCTTTCCAGAGCAAGTCATGTTGTATTCTTGAAATTTTTTCCACCGCTCTTGGTGTTTACTTGTTTCTACCCTCCTTATTGGTCCCACTTCATATGGTAATAGAGTGTGACTTTACCTTGTTCTTTTTGTATTTCAAAGCTGTTGAGGTTTGTTTGGCTGCCTGGAAGATGCTTGAGATTTATGCTAACATATTTCACGTATTTCCAGAGTTTGTTCTGAACAAGTTCTTGTAGCTCTTGGAACAAATACATTCCAGCTGACTAAGGATAGAAATTATGGAGAAAGTAAAAATATTATGTGCTTGGGGTTGATTTTTATTTGCTCACATGAAGGGAGTACTTAATTGTGTAGGAATAGTTTCCTCCTGTAGTACCTGCATCTCACTAATTTATGTCATTCATTTTTAAAATACAGCATTTTTCTGAAAGAAAATGAGATTATTGGAGTTGATACTTCTGTTACTATAGTTACTTTTTTTTCCCTAGACAAGCAGAACTTCAAAGAAAAGGGGCAATCCATGGCTTGGTATTTGAGATTATTTTCCAGTAATTATTCAATGCTTATTTACATTACAGGATTTTTTAGGAGACTCAGTCAAATGTAGAGCCATTGTTCTAGGTGCTTTGCAGGGGGTTAACAGGTAGAAGTTTCATGTCAAGTGGCTTATGTCTTGATAAAAATTTTCTTTCTGAAGTGTGAAACCAGTTACATTAATGCTGTGCAACTACCTTCTTTTTTATTCCTGCAACTCTAATGAGACTCTCTTCCCTCAGTTTTTGGTACATGGGGAAAAAAAAAAGAGGCTGTTGGCAGGAAGGCTGTAAGTGTAATTCTGATGTTGGGTTTTACATCATGCCTAACCTGCAATGTCAGGAGATGCTGGGGAAGAGACTCAGGAAGAGGGGAGAAGATACTGAAGTGATAAAACAGTTTGGAAAGTATATTGGGCTTGGGAAACAATTGTGAAGAATGAGAAGTCGTGATTCTGGGGTCACAGAGGATGAAAGGAAGGGTAAGACCAATCTTTGTTCTCTATTGGATGAGGGAGGGAACTTAGTAACTGCAGATGAGGAGAAGGCAGAAGTGCTTAATGCCTTCTTTGCCTCAGTGTTTAATGGGAAGACAGCTTGTCCTCAGAACAGCTGCCCTCCTGGGTTTGTACATGGTGTCAGGGAGCAGAATGGTCCCCCTGGTATCCAGGAGGAGGCAGTCACAGAATTGCTGAGCTGCTTGGATGTTCATAAATCTATGGGACAGATGGGATCCATCCCAGGGTGATGAGGGAGCTGGCAGATGAGCTTGCAAAGCCACTCTCCATCATTTACCAACAGTCCTGGGACACTGGCAAGGTTCCAAATGACTGGAAGCTGGCCAATGTGACTCCCAGTCACAAGAAGGGTAGGAGGGAGGATCCTGGTAATTGTAGACCAATCAGCCTGACCTCAGTACCTGGTCAGGTAATGGAACAGTTTATACCGAGTGCCATCACACAGCACTGACAGGATGGTCAGGGTATCAGACCCAGCCAGCAGGGGTTTAGGGAGGGGTAGGTCATGTTTGACCAACCTGATCTTGTTTTATGACCAAGTGACCCACCTGGTGGATGCAGGAAAGGCTGTGGATGTTGTCTGTTTGGACTTCAGCAAGGCCTTTGACACTGTCTCCCACAGCATTCCCTGTAAAAGCTGCAGCCCATGGCTTGGACAGGAGCACTCTTTGCTGCTTTAAGAACTGGCTGGATGGCCAGGGAGTGGTGGTGAAGAGTGCTGCATCCAGCTGGGGATCAGTCACCAGTGGTGTCCCCCAGGGGTGTGTGCTGAGGCCAGTTCTGTTCAATGTTTTTATTGATGACATGGATGAGGGGATTGAGTCTTTCATTAGTAAATTTTCAGATGACACTAAACTGGGAGCGTGTGTTGATCTGTTGGAAGGTAGGAGGGCTCTGCAGAGGGACTTGGAATGATGGGATGGATGGGCAGAGTCCAGTGGGATGAAGTTTAATAAATTCAAGTGCCAAGTCCTGCGTTTTGGCCACAATAATCCTCTGCAGTGTTACAGGCTGGGGACAGTGTGGCTGGACAGTGCCCAGGCAGGAAGGGACCTGGGGTACTGGTTGACAGCCGGCTCAACATGAGCCAGCAGTGTGCCCTGGTGGCCAAGAAGACCAATGGCCCCTGGCCTGGATCAGGAATGGTGTGGCCAGCAGGAGCAGGGAGGTCATTCTTCCCCTGTACTCAGCACTGGTGGGGCCACACTTTGAGTGCTGTGTCCAGTTCTGTCCCCTCAGTTTAGGAAGGACCTTGAGACTCTTGAGCGCGTCCAGAGGAGGCAACGAGGCTGGTGAAGGGAACACAAACCCTGTGAGGAATGGCTGAGGGAGCTGGGGTTGTTTAGCATGGAGAAAAGGAGACTCAGAGGTGACCTTATCACTCTCTACAACTTCCTAAAAGTAGTCAGGTGTGGTTTGGTCTCCTTCTCCAGGCAGCAACTGACAGAATGAGAAGACACAGTCTTAAGCTGCACCAAGGGAGATATAGGTTGGATATTAGGAAAACGTTTTTTATGGAAAGAGTGATAATGAAATGGAATTGTCTGCCTGGGGAGGTGGTGGAGTCACCATCCCTGGATGTGTTTAAAGAAAGCACTGGATATTGCCATGGTTTAGTTGAGGTGTTAGGTCATGGGCTGGACTCGATGATCTTGAAAGTCTCTTCCAACCTCGTGATTCTGTGTGAACAGGGGAGATGAGAGATCTGTAGTTTACATGTCAGAGGTGAGTGAATTCTCAGAAGCCTTTGGTACCTTCCCAAGGACCTGCTTGTTATGGTTTCCCCTAATAAGATGTGGGGTGTTTGGAGGATGGCTTGCTCACAGAGTTGAGCAGTAACATTTTTGTTGTGATGGCTTTAAGGACTGATTCTTGTGGGTCTGAAAAGAACTGCACACTTTGCATCATCCCTTTGTGAATGTTAAATAATATGGAGTTTGTATTTACTGTCCTTGTGTATAAAGAGGTCCAGCAAAAAATACCCAGAGCTCCTTGCAGTATTCCTGTTTGATTAACTGTTTTCTAGTGAGTCGTGGAGACAAGCAAGTGTTCAGCAAGTGCCACTTGATTTAGATGTGACAACTCTTTGTAGAATGAATTGGTTCTACCACCTTCACTGATACTGTAATCAGTGCATTTTCTGTCTGGCTTACTTGTATCAGTGCCTCAGCTCTTCACTTCACCCCCTGCAGTCAGCACGGGCTTGGTGGGAGAGGCAGTGAAGACATCCTGGTGGCTGTGGTGTGAGGTTTCACAGCATGGCTGTTGACTTGAAGCATCAGTGGTTTCACCTTAAGTTCACACGAGAACAGTAGTGGCTGAGCAGCCCATAGCAGGCACATTCCCTTCTCCTCATCCTGCTGTGGGAGAACAACCTCTTGCAGAAAGGCAACACCTCAAATTCTGCAGGTCCACTCCATTTAGGCTCCTTTCCCAATGTGATAAGACTACAAGACAGCACAACTAAGGTGGTAAATAAGTAAAGCTTATGACATGATTCTGGGAAATCACCTTGGTCTCTATATATATCTTGTACTTTATGAATATGTCATACTTGATTAAAGCATATATCATTGTCCAGTCTCTGCTTGGTATTTCTAAATTACAAAGTGATTTGTACAGAATGTCCCCAAGCAGTGCAATGATTATTGCTGGATCGGAACAGTGGTCGTCCTTAATTATACCATTGATTAGCTGCCAGTTCACTAGTCCTTAGCAAGCAGAAATTAAAAATGTAGCTGGCAAAAGAACCTGAAATGCTGAACAAATGAAAATTACATACATAATGCATCCAAATCCCTTGGAAGGACTACTTGGAGGGAGGAGAAATGTGCTATATTTCTACTTCATCATAATACTCAGTATGGTCTAAAGGTTTCTTGCCCTGCATAAGTAACAGCTGAAATGCTGAATACACATTTTTGTTGTTTTGTTTCTTGTTCAATTGTATGAACTTAAGTATCCATGGGTTGCAATATGGTAAACATGCTGCAGTGGCAATTTCTAGATCTGGTTTTTAACCTAGAAATTTAAGCCAGTGATGCAGTACTTAAGGCAAACCACTTTCTTTGCCTTTTTCTTCCTCTCCCACCTCCTGTCTGCCTCTAAATATTGTTCAGGTCGGGGAATGCCCTTGTTGTAATTCTCAACTATCTCAAGCAGGGAGAAAATTTCAACCATGTAATGCTTCAATAAAACTATTAAAAAATATGGACTCAATGAAAACATACTGAGCATCATTAAATTGCTCTGAGTTTTAAAAGTTTGGATTCTCTCATGATGCTGACACCTTGGTTGAAAAGTTCAGACTAATAAATTATCTTTCCAGTATGTTAACTTTAAATAAATTAACAAAGACTTCAGAGCAATGTACTCATTAATGCAGTTGATGTTGCTTCTGCTTCAAAGTCAGCATTGTGTTTTACTTAGCTGAATTCACAAAAAAATCTTGTGAGTGGTATGATCTTAGTTTTTCAGGCATTAATGTAAGCTTTCAGAAATTTAGTGTTGAGTATATGTGATAAAAACATCTTTTCTAACTGGGAATTCTGTAAGTGATTAAAAATCTTCTTTTGAACAAAAAGCTCTTTATAGCCCTGATGGATGTATTGGTGTGAAATACAGTTTTCTTCCTTATTAGAAGATTAGAATGGGTGGACTGTGTTTTGTTAAAACATGATTGATTTCTCACTTTGAGACTGGTAGAAATATTAGCAGTACTTCTAATGATGTGACAGTGCCCCTGCATTCTGACAACATTTCTGATGCCAGACTTAATGCTTTTAATATTGAATTCCAAATTGCAAGGAAATATCAAAGCTCTTTGAGATATGGAAGAAGAACAGCCTGTGTTCTCCTAACAGAACATAGGAGGCAGTGTTGGATCATGAAGAATGTGCCTTAGCACTCCAGTATCCTTTTGCAGGAGCTGTTAGTTTAGGCTTTAATAGAAACTGTTTCAAGGTAGGCAGTTCCACACCAGAGGATGTGGAAAATGAGGCTTTTGATGACGATTCTTTTTTTTTCTGGAGATTTTACTCTTCCCCATTTTTCCTAGCAATTTACAGTGCAGTACAAGATTCTCTTTTGAGTGGTGCATGAATTTTTCTATTTCTTTTAGGCCTCAAAGTTCCAGCAAGGTTTAATATGCAAGGAATAAAGACACGGTTCAAAGGCTGTTAAAAGCTTCTCTTTTTTTTTTTTTTTAATAAGATTTTAAAATAAACCATGCAATAATAGCAGGAAAGTATCAGGTACAGAATAAATTTTCAATTCTCATCATATTCATAATAGTTCCTAATTATCTCAGTGATTTGCAGATGAGTTCATGGCTTTCTTAGCAGGGTAGGTTCTCGAGAAACTTGCCAACCTTATTAAATTGCTTTTCTCAGTGTTGAAAACTGACCTGCATAATGACTTTGTGTAGCCTGTCCTGTGGTCAAGTATTTGCATTTGGAATTTGATATAGAGCTGCCACATATAAAAACATCTGGATCCTTCTGGTCTTGGCTTCTAAGTGTAACTCTGTAGAAAAGCTGTTGACCATAACACAGCAGAGGAGTTTGATCCCTTCACCAATAGTATTCAAAATGACAGAGGCCTCAGAAAATACAGCCCAGGCATGTCTCAGTTTGGGGTTCCTGATATCTTCTTGATTATTCTTTCCAATACATCCAAACCTGAATAGGATGTGGGTTGAAGACACCCCACGTAGCACTGTGCCTCTAGAGATCAAAAGCCCATCTGTAATACATGAGTTCAGATGGGTCTCAGCAGTAAATGCTATGAGCTGATAAAAAAAACATAAAACTGCAACCTCAAGTTGCCCAAAATTTACTCCCCGAACAAAGGTGGCCTTTTTTCAATGAAAACTCATGATAATATTAAGAAGGAAAACCAGATTACAAAAACATGAGTTTATTTTGTCTTGTGCTGTGTTCACCTATTTTTTTTCCTTATTTAGACTCAGCCCTGTGTCATTAAGACTCAAAAAAAAGCCCTTATTGTGTTTTGCAGTATTTTTACCTGTTTGCTTGATTTGGCAGCAATACCTGCACAGTCTGTGGGGCTTGGGATAGCACCCAAAGATTTCATTTTCTGACTTACAAGGAAAGAGGAACCATCTTTCCCCACATAGCTCTTACCCAAAATATTTGAATGTTGAGTTAGGGAATAGTTTTGATTATAAGGCTGGGTTTTTTTGACTGCTGGAAAAGACTGTTATTGGAATGAAGCAAATTGCAGGTATCCCAGTCTCAGATATGGAGTCTGTGAGAGGTAATACAGGTCCTTGTGTGCAGGCACTGTAAAACTCCATGGGCTGGACTTCATCTGCCTCTGTAGATAGAGTTTATTATTGCCTTTGTGTGTGGGGGGGATATTTTCTTCAGCTTGGTAGGCATGTACTCTAGTAAGGGAGGAATTCTGAGTCTAGCAAAACTGTGAGTTCTTATGGGTTTGTTTCTGTTGCCTTGACAGATCTTAAATTGTGGGGAATCTAAACTGTAGCTGAAGGCTTACAGATATATATATGATGTGTTTGATCACTGTGCTTTTGGAAAGCCTGCCTGTACTGCCCTACTTTTCTGTGTGTTGTGGATATTAAAGTCTAAACTAAAATGTGTGAAATTTATTTCTGCTGGCAGCATACAGAATGAACTCTTACAATAGCTCTTCAAACCAAAGGCTGGGCAGCCATGTCTTACAAATACAATGTTTATGTGAGACTTTTGGGTTGCTGAATGAAATTCACTGCCAAAAGGAGATCCTATAAATATTGCATTTAGGACTATTGCTCAGCAGTGACCCTTAACACAGTTCTGTGCTTCCAAGTAGTTTGTTGCCAATAAAGTCAGGGAGTGAAATTGGAAGAAAAACACATGTTCTTCCGTGAATACCTTTTGAAAATTACAGAATCTATTGCAAGGTTTGCTGTAAAATGACAAAAAGGTACATGGAACTTGACTTGGTTTATAACTGCCTTCATTCTTGGTAGCTCCTGAAAGGAGACCGACAGAGTCAGCTCCTCACAAGGGACAAAACCTTGACATCTGCTTGTAGTTGTGGAAATAGTTCTGTTTATTCCCACTCTCAGGAGATTTGTAAGAGTATTTCTTAAGGCTCTTAATTTAGAAAGATACCATGCTATGGAATCAGGAGTGCTGAGCAGCAGTGCTGTTTTGCATCCTTTATTCATGGAAATGAACTGCTGTGAGGCATGATGATGTGTCTCTGTTGTGTGGTTTGGGAAGTTAAACATTAAAAGTACTTGGGAAAACATGCTGCAGTGAAACTGGATTAGATTGCTCAAGTTTATTGGGTTTTTTGAGAATTCAGTTATGCCATCATAACAATACAAAGGAAAGGAGCAGCACTGTTGATTCAAACTGAAATAAATCAACAGTGAATAAACACTGACGTTTTGGACACATCCCTTTCTGAATTTAAGTGCTTCCAAATTGCACTAGAATAAAAGAGGTGATGATTCTGTTTTTTCCCCAGGATAATTGTCAAAAGAAGAGTTGTTATGTATTGCATTTACTTGCTTTGTGCATATTGGAAATAATTTAACAGTAGTTCTTATGTTTCACAGTTTAGGGTTATTTTTCTCACTATGGCTAAAATCTTATATGTCAAGCAGATTTTGAAGTCTGTGCCTTACTTTTCCAGATTTATTCACTGTACTGATGATTCCCCTGATCCTTCCTTGAACTATGAGGTAGGACTCCTTGCATGATTTCTAAGTAATTTAAAAGAATTGCTCACAGGCTGGGTGACATTTGTGGTTGGGTTTCTGTCCATTAAATGTGTTATGTTTGTTTTATTCATGTTGCTTTCGATATGAAGGGAAGTCTGGTTCAGCACTGCAGGTCATAAGAAGTTCATTTAATTGCAGATCAGGTGGGCTAAAGTGCAGACTTGAGAAGCTTCCTTGCATTGTCCTCTCATGTCTGTCAGGTTGTGACAGGAAGGACAAGTTCAGTAGCTCAAAGTCATACGTTCTTGATGGTGAGCTGCTTGTGAACATCACACTGAGGTTACCAAGGGTGAGGCTTGTTCCAGTGGCTGGGGACATCCTGAACTGCTCTGTCACATCTTGTTTCCTATGTTTGTTACCAGATCAAAATGTTCAGCTATAGATGCTTTAAACTGTTAATATGGAGCTACTGCTCTTATGGTAACATCTAGTCATCTCTCTAATAATAGTTTTAATGTAAATATAACATTTGTCATCATGCTGTGGGCTTAAAGGGCTTTTTGAAAGTGAATGAACCCTGTTTTATTTTAAAGCACTATCAAGTGTGCTTTAAAGGAACAGGACATCTAAAAGTTGGAACAAAATGTTTAATGTTAATACTGTAATTAGGAATGTCATCTCTGGTTACTGGAGCTTTCAGCTGTGCTTTAGAGGGTTTAGGAGTTTCCAGCATCCAGTAGCAGTAACTGGGGCCTTCAAAAACATGGGTCCTTCAGAGTATTTCAGCTTAGGAAATACAGAAACTTGAGAAAGTGCCAGAGAGATGCTTTAATTCCCAGGCAGTCTGTCCTATTGACTATAATAGTTTGCTTTCTATTTCTATCTTGTGTCCTTATTTTAACTGGTTTGCGCCTTCAAAGGCGTCACAGAATTCTGCTTGGGTGTCTACCAGAATAGAGGTTGATTTGGATAAATTTAATTCTGCTCATCAGCTCCTTTGACTAGGGAGCAACTTTCTGCCAATTCCATGACAGATTTGTTGTGCTGTACAGCAGGGTTTATATTTTCCATGCTTTATCATTATTGTAACTTGGGAGTGTTTCATAAATGATTTCACAGTCATAAATACTGTACAAAGTGGAAGAGCATAAGATAATTAAGGTGGGAAGGGACCTCAGGAGGTGTCTAGTCCATCTTCATGCTCAAAGCTAGGTAAGGAATGAGATCATAGTGTCTTGCTTGACATTTTATAAAATCTGGTCTGAAAACCTCAGTGGGTGGAGGCTGCACAGCCTCTGTGAGGGAGCTCTTCCAGTGCTTGACAGTCCTCATGGTTTCTTATGTTCAATCTGAACCTTTCTGCTTTAAGCTGATTTAGACTATATGGTCTTCATAGATGCCATCCAACTGAAAGCATTCTGTGAATCTCTGAAACTAATATTAAATCTAATTGTTTTGAAATATTTGCAAAGATAATTATGTGAACTGCAGATTTAAAATTGTTTTTATTTCTGGTATCAGTGGTCATTTTATCATTACAACAAAACTGTAGCTCTAAAAGGCAGACCAAAAGGTTGACAAAAGGATGCTGTTACTTTTCTGAAACAATATTTTGCCATTTGTTTTTCCTCCACAGCTTGTTCTTCGCAAATGGTGTGAATTAATCCCTGGTGCAGAATTCAGATGCTTTGTCAAAGAAAACAAGCTTTTAGGTAAGGACTTTCTTAAAAACAAAATTATTGGATGAAGTTTTGAGGAGTTTCTCTGATTCCTTGAATAAGAATTAAGTCTGAAGAGAGTTCTTTCTTTCCACACCTCATTTGTGAAATTAATGGTTTCTTCTTTCTGTAATTTAAAATGTGGTTTACCACATCTCACTTTCCACTGTATTTGAAAGCCTGACAGCAGAGCATGCTTGCCATTACAGTGGGAAAATTCTTAATTTAATTATTTATTCAGAAACTTCACCCAAAGGCAGTTTTATGGGTGAGTTTTTTATATTCAGGAGTAAATTGCATCATTCCCAACTTGCAGAATGAATACAGAGGCAGTTGTGTGTTGTGCTGCAAATACCTGACCCCATGTGGATATTATATGCAGAAAGCTGGACAGGTCAAAACATCTCCACAGGTGTAGGAGGTGTCTTGAATTCATAATAAATTCAGTGTAGCTTAGTTAGAATCCGTTGTTCTGTTACTCAGGTGCAGAATCCTAAATGTAAAATGTTTCAAGTGGCACTGAAGAGCCAGGATATCCATCTACAGCATGCACAGAGCTGGTGGGTGCATTGAGAGACCTCTGGCAGCTGGAGAACAGGCAGATTGTGCTAGAGCATGTGTTGTAGGCAGCTGAGTAGGGTAAATTTAGGGTAATTTAGGGTAAATTTAGCTCAGTTTCACTCCTCTGGTTGTGTTGACTATTCTCTGCTGACTATAGCAGGAAATGAGATACCCAGTGCATATACAGGTGCTTGAATTGAGGGGTTTAATTTCAGGCTAATTACTACTCTGAAGTTTGATTTTGGTGTGGTCTACCATGAAATCTTTAGAGATGAACAGAAACTCAAATAGCACAGGATTAGTGCACATTTGTTCTGAACAAGGTTGAATCATTCTGCCTGAACTCTAACAAGGAAGTGTTACAGCAGTGATGGAGCAAATCCAGACTCCACAGGAAGGAAGGTGATTTTTTTTTTTTTTTTTTTTTTTTTTTTGCTATAAGACGAAACTGGGTTTATTCACTTTGCCTTTCTCATGCCCACATATTCACAAGCACCAAGCTCCATATCTGCAAGTGGTCTGTCCAGGGCTCCTTGTGACAATATAGAAGGCCGGGGATATTGGCTGTGTAGTTCTCACTGTTTCTCCTGTCTTAGCATGGTGAGTGTGGGCTTGTTTTGGCTGTGCCTTTCTGTACCTGTTGGAAACGTTTTGTTGCTCATCCAGCCCCACCTGTGTGAACCTTTAGGAGCAACACTCCCTGTTCTTCTTTGCCCGATTTGGGTTTCCTGTGGAGCTGCACACAAGATATTTGAGCTGTGCTAATCCAGGTGCTGTCAACACACACCATTCTCCTAAGTCCTTTTATTTGGCTGTTTCTTCTGTGTTCTCATGCTCATCTTCCCATTTTCTCTCCATTTATGCCAGTTGCAAGTGTATTACAGCCCTCTGTAACAGAGTTTATCTTCTTAATAGCAGAAATTTCCCATTAAGTCTGTGTTCCTTAATGGCTCCTGACAGAGCTTTTTGAAGGGAGGAAAGCTGAATCCTGTCCTCCTTTGTGATGCTGGAATACCACAACTGCCAGAGATACACATTACTGTAATAACCTCTAAAACATTTGAATGTAGATTTATTATAGAATATATATATAGTAATATTGACCTTCAAGTACCTCAAAGCATTTGTACACTGGCTAATTAAGCACTCTGTGCATTTCATGACCAGGTTTTGAAACCTAGTAGATCTGCCAGTATGGAATTTTTTTTTTTTATCTAGCACTCCAGCTGCATTTCTGAAGATAGTTCCAAGATTTTTCACAATATGTTCCATACTCTTAAAATTAATAAGCCTGTCAGTCAAACTAAGAAATGATACTTCCAGTATAGTGAATGATTTTCCAGTTACACATCTGCATCCCCTTAGATGCCATTGTCTTTTGTTTTTTAGACTCAAGCTTTGCTGTAGTGTTATAACTTCAATGTTCCACTGACATCATAAACTTTTTATATGAACTTTTTAAAAAAGAGCACATCTTTGGCAGTAGTCAGCATTGTCTTACAGTAAAAGTCTGTGTTTTGTATATGGTTAAAACAGCAAACTGACCTGATACGTCTTCCTGGGGAATTCTGTGTCTTTTTGTATGTAAATAGACTGAATTACTCACTCTGCAGTGAATGGGGCAGGTCTTGGGTTGACATTTGTCAAGCAGGGTATTGCAGTGTTTTATGTTGACACATTCTGTATGAGAACTCTCGTCAGTCAAGATGCATGCAAGTGTATAATCCTGTTGATGTCATTTTAAGCCAGTGGCTTGTAGACAAATGTATGAAATTAAGAACTTGTAGGAGGGATGGTTTGTCTGCTTAGGCAAGAAAGCCCTTGAGGGAGCAAATGGGAGCACTGAGGTACTGGCCTGGATGCCATCCCACTGATTGAGGGCTTTAGGGTTTCAGCTGTAGTGCCTTATCAAATAGGCACATGTTAGTCCACACTTAAAAATTCAGTTAAGTGAGAACCTGTGATATCCAGGGATCATCTTTGCTAATGTACAAGCTTAACCTCCACCTCTGGCATTTCATGGTTCCAAATTGTGGTCCCTACGTGTGAGGTGCAGAACAAGGTTTTTGACCAGAGTAACCAAAGGGAATAAAACTGAAAGGAAAAGATGGGAGCTAGAAACTTAAACACAGGGAAAGTTTCCTCCTGAAATTCACTTTAAAATAGTCAGAGTGTGTATATATGAAATGAAGTTCACAGAATTTAGGACAGAGCTGTTCAAGGAAGATATTCCTAATGGAAGTACTTTTAAGTATAGCAGAATAAAGCCAAACAGTAAGTCACTAATAATGGTAGAAACTTGGGAAAACCCCATTTTCTGTGTCTGATAACTGCTTTTTTTTCTGGTTGGGTTTTTTGCATGCCTAGAGCTCTTCATAATTATAATTACCTGAAATTATTGACAGGTATATCACAGAGGGACTACACCCAGTACTACGATCATATCTCCAAGCAACACGAGGAGATCTGTAGATCCATACAGGAGTTTTTCAAGAAACACATTCAGTATAAATTCTTGGATGAAGACTGTAAGTATCTTGAGGGTATCTATGGGTATACATCTCTCTCTTCATTGCTCTTGCTTTCACAGAGCTTGGTTCTCTTTAGCTTGGGAGAGTCTGAAGGCTCTTGTGGCTACAGCACGTTGAGCAGCTAAAGTTTGGAATTACATTTTACAATTGTAATTGGAATTACATGTTACATTACAATTACAAAAAATCCCTGAAGGAATAGGCTGGAGCTCTTCAAGAAAACACAACAAATGAGTGAAAGATCCCTTCAGAAGGCATAATAACTTTTTTTTTAAGGCTTTTCCCCCTTAAATTTGAAAATAATTTTTATACCAGAAAAGTGGGGTAGGAAATCCTTGACAAAAGGCATTCAGTAGCGAGAAGAATACTTGTTATGCTGCTAAATTATTGATGTATTCCTTGAATAAAGGATTTTAAAGTTTCTTTTAAATAAGTTTTAATGATTTCTAGAATATCAATGCACACCAGGTTAGGTGCCAAAACCTTTGAATAAATGCCACAGTATTTGATACACCTAATCAGTCTCCAAGTAAATTGCCTTGTTCTTTAAATGTGAAGTCCTTTGCAAATTTGATTTGAAATAGTTTTCTAGCATGGTTTAGTGAGAATTGAATGGTGTTGCATTGTGATGGGTGATCAATAGTGGTGAAAAACATGATGAAGAAATTTAAATTAGGTCTGACATGGACCAAACTTCAATTTAGTAAAATCCATAAACATAAGAATTTTCTAGCAGTTTTACTGTCATCTTTAAAGCTTTGAAAATTCAACCTTTAGGTGGATTTTTAACATTAATAATTGTTTTACTGAGACACCAAAGCTGTCAAATAATCTGTCCCCTCTAACTGTCTGAAAAAGGTACCTTCAAGTGCCAGTCTCTGTTATATTGAAATTCTTAATAATTTGACTCTGCAAAGCTGGTCTGTTTCAGTCCAGAGAAGTTCTCATGGGCTGCTGCTTGGAGAAGACCAGTAGAATGGTACACTAATACACTAAGTCCATTACATTTTGAAGTAAGATCAGCTATATAGATTTGGCATTCTGATTACTGCCTTTTAATTTTCCTGTGTTCCAATGTACTTTTAGCTGATATGTAATCAACTGACAGATAAGAATTCAGGGCACTATTTTTGGAAATTGATGCCTAGATTTAGGCTCTGAAACGGCTGAAACTGAAATGGTGAACTGAAAGGTCTGAAATGTCACCTTATGTAAAGGATGCCATCTGAGTTGCCTTGAGGGAAAAGGAGGTTTCAGGGCAACCTTCTGGGATGAAGATTTGTTAACCTTTTATTCTTAGGCACTAAATGCTGGTCCATCTGCAATGAAATGCCATGCAGAAAATGTTTTCTGTGTTTTTGTGGGTGTTTTGTTTTTTTTTACCACATTGCATTTATCCCCCATCATCTCCCTTGATCCACTGCCTGGTAGCATATGTGTTGTTAAAAATAAAAATCTGGGTTTGCTTGTTTGTTTGCTTTTAAAAGGAAAGGTATTACAGCTTTTTTCCTGACTTCTTGTTTCATTGGGAATTTTGAATGCTGTTTGCTCTGCTTTTTCCAGTTGGTCTGGTAGCATCTCCAGATGGAAGAGTTGAGTCAGAGCAGCTGAAGCATTGCAGAGTCAGAACAGTAGGATAACAGATGGGTGAATGCTTTATAAATACTTCTAAATCATGTTAGAACCTTCTAAATACCTTTGATAAGAGCCCAGTAAGAGCAATGCTCTGGAGGTGTTGATAGTGCAGAGCTGGGCTTTGGCTTTCCCTCTGTTTAGAGCAGTTTCTGGTGAAGTTTCACTACAGTCTCACAGGCACAGGACACTCCTGCTCTGAGGTGATCCCTAAGGAGAGGGAACAATTCAGGTTTTGTTCTTGTTCAGTGTTTGTGACTGTCCTGAACCAGTCATCAGAGTGCAATCAGTCTGAATTCCAGCTGTGTGAATCTCAGTGAAGCCAAATAAATACCATTAGCCTCAGTGGCTGCTTTAGGCTGACAGGCCTCACTATAGAAACCTTCAGATGCAAGGGATATCATTGGGATATGACTAAGGAGAGGATGTGCAGGCACTAAGTTTAGTTGAACAGCTGGAGAAGAAATCCTGGGGTTCCTGTACCCCCTTTGCACTGATGACTGGCTTAGCCACTGAGGGCTTGTCTTCCTGGGAGAAAGGAGCACTTAATCCTGGAGTGACTTTGACATTGATGCAACCCAGCTTGTGCAAAAGCTGTGTGGATTTTTAGGCTGCATGGTAAAAACCAGCTACGTGACTGGCTTTGGCTTTGTGGAGTTGTGGTTTGCCCTTAGCCCAGCCAACTTCACATTAAATGTCAGATTAAGCTTTACATGCATGGATGTGATCAGTCAACATTCCTGTTCCTGACAGGCAGCTTCCTGAGACTCAAGTGTTCTGCAGTAATATCCTGAGTTTAGTTTATCCACATGTATTGGGAAATTTCTTAGCTGAAATATTCCCTTATTAGTGAAGGAAGTAACAATATAGCATTTGTCGGAGGCTTTTCAAAATCTTTTTTTTCTTTTTCCTTTCTTCCTGATAAACTGGTACAATTTTTGCATGTAGCCATGCCTGAATTCTTCCCTGTTGATTTCCCTAGGTCAATAGAAAGACAACTCAAAGGTTTGTTTAACCATACAGAACAGAAGCTGATGGAAAGCTGCATATACAGAGTCGTGTTTAATTAAGCCAAGGGGAGGAACAACAGTGGAGCCAGGCAAAACAACTTTGAGTCAGTCACTGAGTGGCAAGGGGGCTGTTTGAAGGAGTTAATTAGGTGTGTTGTGTCTGCTCTGTGTGACATCAAACATGGCCATTTCACTGCCACCGACCCCTTTGTTCCTACAACCTGTTTGTCTTGTTAGCTCCTGAAATCCTAATGTCTGTGGAGCAGGAACTTTCTCTTATTAAATGTTTGTGCAATGTCCAACACAATGGATTCTTAATCCTTCCCTGAAATGTCTCTGTTCTGCTGTAAACAAAACAGCAGTAATGTCAAAGATAAGCTCTCTGGGCTAATAGTTTATCAAATATTCTTAATGGGAGAAAAATCAACAGAAGAAACCAGCATTAAATGGAAAAACCCAACAGCTGATTTCCCAGTGCATTAACAGTAGTTCTTGAAATGTTTCAGCTCTCTCTTACAAGTACACCCAATTCTGACTTGCAGTTCTTTAGACATATTGACTTTGCAGACTGTGCTGTGTACACAAGTGTCTATTCAGATTTAGATATCTTCTGTGAAATCATATATCTTTTACAATTAACTTTTTTTTCTCCTTTTCAGTTGTTTTTGATGTGTACAGAGACAGCAGGGTAAGTGAACAATAGATTGTATATAATTGCTTCTTCTGTGAAAACTTGAAATACTACAAAGATCAAGCAAGTAATATCTCTGTCTTCCTAGAAGTGGTCCTGGAAAAAAAAACAACCAACCAAACAAAAAAATACCACCGAAGTATAAACCCCAACCAAACAAAAAACACCAAGCAAAACCTACTTGATGTTATTCTGTTCCACAGGTCTTTTTCTATGCTAAATGCTCTCTACAGTAGGAGAATAATAGGATTAGGGGTGTAAATATGTCTGTGCCAGTGATGTAATTATTTAGTTAATATCTTCCAGAGAAGTTGTCTGTTCTGAAGCACAGCACTTAGGCTTCGACTACAATTTTCACAGTTCTCTGACTCTACAAGAGGCAACTTAGTTTTTGTTATGACATGAAAGTCCTGCTGCAGTAATTTAGAGTAGAATAGACTATTTCAGTTGAAGGGACCTGCAGTGGTCATCAAGTCCTACTGCTTGACTAATTCAGGACTGACTGAAAATTAAAGCCTGTGGTTATGGGTGGTGTTCTCAGGCACATGGTGGGA
This sequence comes from Acridotheres tristis, assembly GCA_037013685.1. Lineage (NCBI taxonomy): Eukaryota > Metazoa > Chordata > Aves > Passeriformes > Sturnidae > Acridotheres > Acridotheres tristis. The sequence continues at coordinate 5,928,692 of CM072885.1, forward strand.
TTCGTGGGGCTGTCCTGTGCAGGGCCAGGAGCTGGACTCAGTGGCCTTGTGGGCCCCTTCCAACTCAGGATATTCTGTGACTCTTTCATTAAGGGCATGGTCCAAATAGTTTTCAAACACACAAACAAGTTTGGCATTTTCTTTTAAGACAGGTATTTCCTTGGGCTTCATTTCTTTTTCCATGTGTGTGTTTTTTCACTAGAGCATTTGAACTAATCAAAATTATCCTTAATATTTGTTCAGGTTATGATGTGAGATTTTAAAATGGTTCATATCTGGAAGTTTAGGATAGGAAGGGGTAATTGCAAAGAGAGGGTATGAATGTGGTGTGCCCAGTTTGTGATAGATGGAAGCCAGTTTTTTTCTTTTCAAGCTGCTTCAGCTGTGATTCTGAGAGTTGGGCAGATCAGAGCCCTCAACATCCAGATAATGATGGAGATGGGGAGAAGCATCCCACCTTAACTGTTTGGAAAACATGTAGGTAGGCAGAGTCCTTAGGTGTGTGGTTTAGTGGTGAATACAGAGGTGTTGGGCTAAGGGTTGAACTTGATGATCTTAAAGGACTGTGAAGGTGCCAATATCAGAATTAGTAACCTTGACTTCTCCCAGTGTGAGTGGAGAGAAATACTTGGTCTGATGAATTATGCTTGAAAAGCTTGATTAGAGAAAGTCTTTATTAGAGTTGAGTATATTGAGAGTAAGTCCTGATTCTCATTTTAAATGTTGCTGAACTATTTTGTAATTGTTTAACAGTATACCATGCCATAGTTTACAAAACAGGAATGTGTCTCATGTGGAAAATAAAAGACTGTACCATTTCTCAGCCGAACTTCTAATGCAGGTACCAAAAATGAGGCTGTGGGCTAGAGCAGCTGTGCTGTAATGGAAATTACCTGCCCAGGCTCAGATCAGCAGACATGAGGATGCTGTCAGGGAAAATGAGGAGCAGCACTTGAGCATTGAACCAGATTCTGCTGTTGGGTGCCCTGCCACATAGCTGAGGCATGAAGACAGATTATTTAAGTAAAAGGTTTCAGCCTGTGGGATCTCAAATGAGCAGTGTTTCTTCATCTGTCAAGATAAAATATATCTGTTTGTAGATTTCTCTCGGTGCCTTCTACCCTCAGGTCTTGTGAACTGCCCTTTGTGTGTCAGATGCTCCTCCTTTCACACGTACTACTGTGGTTTGCAACTGTTATTCATCGCTCCCTTGGCGTGTGAGTTACAGGCAGCAAAAGAATATTGTGAGCATGATTAATTTCCAGAGCCTGTGCTCCTCATCAGGCTGGTTGCACAGCAACCTCACCTACAGACAGAGAGAAGTGTTCACTCTCTGCTTGTTTTAAATCCTTTAAACTCTAAATATTCAACTTGGAGAAGCAGGTTGTTGTTGTTGTGGTTGTAAATGACAGCAGTCCCCTCCCCGTGCTCACTTTAGTTGCATTAGAGACTGGAGTTGGCCCTGCAGGTTCTGCTCACTGAGTTGGAGGCAGGAGTTCACAAAAGCCTGACAGTCAGCTCTGCTGCTGCTCTTTGCTGTCTCCCAGGTGGGAACAACAAACCAAGTTCAAGACAAGTCATTGTGGTAAGACAGAGCAATGCAGGGAGTGGCTCCAGACCACTGCTGGCTCACAGCTCTTGTTAAGGAGCAGACCAGTGCTTGTGTCTGTGCCTTGTGAGCCTGGTCACTGTGCAAGAAGGTGCAGCTGGAGTTAGGGAGATGTAACAGTTAAGTTTGCATTTTATCTATCTTTAACTTCCTTTAAACAACAGGCTTTGTCGTGGGCACTTCCTTTCAGCACCCTGCTGCTTAATGCCTTGGTAAAATAAAGCATGAAGCTGACAGGGTGTGGTAAATCTATTGATGCCTTCTTTTAGGATGAGAAGAAATTACCATGTAGTACAAGTAGGGGGATTTTTTTTCCCCTCCAAATATGCACAACCTTTTTCTTTCCTGGCTTGTGCATTTCTGTGCTCTTGTATGACAAAGATTACTAATAGCAGGCAAATAGCCTTACTACTGCTTTTTAGATACACAGTGCAAGTTATCTGTAACTGTCCTTAAATCATGATATTGGATGTAAGACTTGAGAGAGATCTTTATCTTAAGAAAAGGCAGGTTGGTTACTGACCCAGGGTTATATACACTCCTTTTAATGAGCCCTGAAAAGAGATATTTAGTTTGTTTTGCCAGTTCTCATCAATTTGCAGCTAGCAAAGCTCAGTTCAGATTTAAGACCATCTCAGGGAAACAGCTGTTGCTGTAGATGGTGCACTGCTGTCTGCAGGGATGGAGAAACACTGCTGGGTGCTCACAAAAAACATGTTGCTTTCAGTAGTCTCAAAATCAATTTTCAGTTTTTTCCAGGATATATTTATTCTTTCAAGAAACTATCTTAATGTTCCTGTGAAAAAGCTGGGCTGGATGTATTTGGGGTGAAGAGGAATTTCTGTGAAAGCCTTTCATAGGGAATTATTAGGTATAAATGTTTCTGATGCAAGGAAAGATTCTCTGAACTGCTGAATGAACTTTGCCTGCCATTTCTTCTGTCTGTGATTAAATTGGTTCATTAGCTTGTTTTTCTAGAATGATAGAATTCATCTAAACCCACAGATTCTTCCTCGTGCTGCCTTGGAGCTAACAAGACACCCCCATTAGCAAAAGTAAAAGATTGCTTATCATGAGAGTTAGTGACAGCCTTTTGAGGAGGACCAGAGATGGGAAATGACAGCAGAGCTTGCCCCATGGGCTTTCTGCTCTGATGGTGCCAATATTAGTGCAGAGGTGTTGCAACTCAACCACGCAGCTCTGGGCTTGCTCATCCTTCCAGAGCAAATAAGAAACCACTCAGGTCTGTGTCCCCCACTTTGTAGTTTCTTTTGTAGCTGTCTAGTTTCAGCACTGTTGTTTCTGTGCTTTGGCTTCTTCAAACGTGCTCTGTGAGAGCTGTACCCTGTGGACCTGCCCTGAGACAGACACCTGTGACAGCCTGTGTGCAGCCACACGCTCCCTGCTGGGGTGCTGGCCCAGCTCCAGTTTGCAAGTCATAACCACTGGTTTCACCTCTGCTGGGACTCCCCACACCTGCACGAGGAGCTCAGTGTGGATGGTAACAGAACATTTGTGCTCTGTATCTCACAGGTTTCCATCCTTTGCAGTTCCACAGTGTGTCAGTGCCTGTGGGATAGCTCAGGTGCCGTGGGTGGGAGAGGCAGTCTCCATGTTACTCTCTGCCAACGCTTCCAAAGCTTCTTTGTGTGTTAGGAACCAGATGGCTGTAGTGTAAATAATTGAATGTATTTGCTGTTTGTATCAAGATAGGCAAGATCTTTTAAAGCAAGAAGATCCTTCAGAAATGAAGGAAAAGAGGAGAAAGCAAAATGGATGTTTAGTAGCTACAGAGTCTCGAGGTTTGTTTACTAATTTCAGTTGATCTTTATTATAAACACAATAAAACTCTTCAGCCCTGCTTATATTACTGCAACTTTTTTCTTTCCTGTTTGATAGAACTGATTTCTTCCAGATGTAATACTAGTTTTGCAAATTTTTACTAGCATCCGTGGTCATATTTCCTTATAATTTATTACAATGTTTTGTTTTATTAGAATAATTGGTGCTTTCTTGGGCCAGAGAAGATGGCCCTGTGCTGGGGGTTGTATCTTGAAGTGACTCAAGGAACACAAACTATTTCTTCCTCCCCCACATGTCTGTTACTTCTAATATGTCTTGTTAGTCTCTGCTTTCATTTTTCAGTTGTAAAGCAGTTATGCTGTTGTGCACACTAACACAACAGTTTGGAACACAGATGTGTTAAAGATGAGGTAGAATCTAGTGTGGACTACTAGTAATGGCTATATTAAAAATGCCTTCAAGTTATTCTTTATTTGTTTATGTCTGTACAACATCTTTGAGCTTTCATGAGCTCCATTAGCATTTTGCAGACCCTGCTCTCTCTTTTTTGGGTCCCTTCTGAGACCAAGAACAGCAATTTTTGTAGACTGCTGGATGGTACAGCATTGCTGAGGTGTTTTTCTGTGGAAAGAAAAATCCTTGTTTAGGTGGTTTGGGTTTTTTTGCTTGTTTGGTTTTGTTTTGTGTTTGGGCCTTTTTGTGGTTTTTGATTGGAGCTCTCTCCTGTTTCTTGTTCATTCTCTCTGGGGATCTTGGTGGATCATGGGGATTAGCCAGAACTTCTGTGGCCTCACCTGAAAGCACCTGGCACAGATCTACATTTAGTTTATTTGAGCTCTGTCTCATCTTCTGTTAAAAAAAAAATCAAAGTAAATTAGTATATCATAGCTTGCTATGATATAAAACTCTATAAGGTAAAGGATGATATAATACTTTAAAACCAGGTAGTTTCAATTTTTGCATCTTTTTATCTAAAGATCAAGACTACAATAATCTAAATATGGGAGGTTTTTTATTTTTTTCCTCTTTTTTGCTTTGTTTTAATTCTGTGGTTTGTTTTAATTCATCTGTGCTTCCTTTGCAGGGTAGGATTTGGTTAATAGATTTTAACCCATTTGGTGAAGTAACAGACTCCCTGCTCTTTACATGGGAAGAACTCACCTCTGGAAAAAACTTGAAAGGAGACCAGAGTGAAGGGGAAGCAACAGAACAGGTGAGGGAGGCTAAATAGCATCCAACAGGATTTATGGCCTTATTTTTTTTCTTTTTTTGCTGTTACAATCAAATTTTGATGCAAATCGCATTGAAGTAAATTAAGCTCCTGTGAAATGTAAACTCTTTGTAAGTAGAATCTACCTTAGTAGTTAATCTCAACAAGTATTACCTGATAGCTTCAGATGCCTACAAGGGAATTTTCAGTTCAAACAGTACAAGTCCATATTACAGCTTTCACCCCATTGCAAAGAAGATGCCCTGGAACTTGCTTTTACACAGTTTTGATGCATTCCTTTCAGTTTTTCTTGAAATCTATTACTTGTCTATATAATCACATAAATTTCTGCTTGGTTCTCGATATCTATCATGTTGTTTCCCATATCTCCAGTTTAATGCTTGGGGGGAGACAAATAGAAGCTTAACTTCTGTCTCTTCCTCATTTGGAATACCCTTAGCAGAGCCTTGTCCTCTGGTTGAACTCCCAGGACTTGCAGAACAAGGCTTTTCCATCCCTCTTCCAAGCAGCATTTCCTCTGTAAAAACAAGTAACTTCCTGTTAATACAGAAAGGGAGGAATAGTCTTCATTTTTTGTATTCCAGCTTTTTTTTTCTCACTGCATCTTGAGACAGAGTCCTCACATCTTGAACAGCTGGGTAGGAGATAGAAAGTGCTGTGTTATTGGATCTTGGGAAGCACTTGATTGTTTTCTGAGGCGAGATGGCTGGCCACTGTGGGCTTTTCTTTATTTCCTAGCTGTTGAACTGCATTAGAGGCCACTGAAGTGACAAACTTCATTGAGCTGATTTTAACATCTGAGTTTCTTTAGTCCTGTGGCCCTTTCCGTAACACATTGACAGGGAAACCCCACTCCAGATTATTATTGCCTCTGTCTCACTGTGGGGTTGTTGCTGTATGAAAACCCATTCCATGAACCCTCCTGCTAAAAGCTGTCTCCTTTGTTAAAACACACTCCAAATTCTAGAACTGTCTGTGGAACATGTGAATTTTTGTTTTGGGATTTCTCTTTCTCATTGCCAGATGCTTTACACAGTTTTCTGTAGTGCAATCCTGGATGAAAAATAGAATAACTTGTCTTCATGTTTCATCTTACATCCAGTCACAGAATCTGGTGTGAAGTTGCTGATCTCTCTTAAAATGTAGCTGTTTATTGCTATACAGCTGGCAATTGCATGGCACGTCAATGTGTTCAACTGAAAATTATATCATCCCTCAAAACCTGTTGTTACAATTGAGCATTTAGAGATGTTTTTGGCCTTATTATAAAGGTATCTTTTCCTTCAGTAAGTAAATTGGTTGGAAAGCTTAAATTATCATTTCAGTAAGGTTATAGCTGCAAATGTGTTTAAACAAGGAACTATGAAGGCAAGTTTAGGTATTCTATCAAAAAGATTTTTCTCTATCCAGATATGTATCTAGATACTACTGCCCAAAGTTCCTTGTAGCTCCATTATTGCAGCACTATCATAAGCATGAATTTATTAGACACATTAAGAACTGATACACTGTGGAAACTTTAAAGTGAGGTAATGAAAGCCATTATTTGACTGTTTAACATGTTTGACATTTTAAATTGCTCCTAAGTGGGCAGAGGTTTTATAAGAAAGCTACAATTTTTAGAAAGCGCAAGTTTAGTTGAGTGGGTGCCAAATAAACTCATTGGCAATGTGACTCAGTCTCACGGAGGAGTCCCAGAAACATTTCTGACTTTATTCATGTCCACTGTTCTTGTCTAATCTTGTCTTTTCCAAAGGATTATCCAGTGTTCCGTTGTACAAACAGCAAAGTCACCGTCCAGCCCAGTCCCTACCTGAGCTACCGACTGCCCAAGGACTTTGTGGACCTTTCCACGGGAGAGGACGTTCACAAACTGATTGACTTTCTTAAACTGGTAAGAAGTAGCAGAAAAAAATCTGACATTCCACCTCTGTCGAATGGAAACACCAAAGTCCCTGGAGCTCTGCTTTTGTTACTAAGAAAGAATACATAGTTACAGAAAAAGCAGAATATGAAGGGTGCACACAGTGTATTGTTGGGTTAATTGTTTCTGAAGTGGTGAAGAGCCAGCTTTTTACTGCTCTTACTTCGCTTAATTAATTTTATTTAATGGGAAGCAATGAATGTCGTTTGACAAATCTTACTGAAGGACTGAGCTGTTTTCTTTCTTACTGAAATGTAGATATGACTGTAATATGAATGGAAATGTGCTTTTTGAATGCCTGGAGCTAATGCTTTTGACTTGTAATGTTTTAAACTTTTTTCTTTAAAAGTTACAAAACAAATATATTAGAAAAATCCATGAAAGAGTTGTTCCTTTTTCAATCCGCTTTGTTCTTTTAATGCACAGTGACATGAAAACATGACATGTTTGTAAGGTAGGGAAGGGAAGGCAGCTTACCTGTATCTGGGTCACTGACTCTTGCCACCACCATGATGTTTTCTGGTTCTTATATATTCCATGAGTTAATGGACAAGGCAAATCTTGTTCTTTACTGGAAATAAAATCCTATAGTTTGGGATGAGAGAAGGGGTTGATAAGTGCTGTGTTCCATTTGCTGGAAACATCTCTTACTGTTCAAAAAAATGACTTAGAAATGCAGCCACTGTCTAATCCATTGTATTTGGAACACTTGTCATGATTTATTATTGCTCTTACTTCAGATAACTGTGTCCTAACATTATGAACTCTCCTGTTCTGTTGACAGAAAAGAAATCAGCAAGATGATGACTGAGGTACCCAGAAGCATTACATTGAATTACGAGCAAGAAATGTGGCAAAAGCTGTATTTAGCATAACTAACAAACTATTGATTTAAGGAAAATCTGCTTTTTATAGTCAGTGAAAGAACTGAAGAGCTGTTCATCCTCTCTTGGTTTATAAAAATGTGTAGGGAAGCTTCTTCAGGGAAACATGAAAGGTCAGGGTGAGTTCTCCCTGGATTCCAGGTGCAAAGAAGCAACAGGCTGAGTGCAGCTGAACGACTGCTTTCCATTTCTCATAATGTGAAGATTGATGCCACTGAGCTACGCCTTCAGACTCCCCGGTGTAAATATGGCAACACGTAACGCTTGTGCAGTGAAAACATGGAGCATTCTCTGAATTTAGGCACAGTCTTGCTTAATATGTAGTCACAAAGAGAAAGGAATGTACATTTTTATCTGGAGTAGCCTTTTAAAATTGTAAATTGGTTTTGTTTGGGAGCACTTCTCATCCTTTATGTAAAAAAATAAAATAAAAAAATGGAGAAATGATTTTTTTTTTTCCTTTGTTCCAAGGGCTGATACTTCATTTCAGAGAACAGCTATAGCTATAGTAGACTACTTAAGATTTGAAAATTTTTCATATTGGGAATTAAAATTCTGAATGCATTTGAAATAAAGTAGTATTTTCACAGTAACTAAAGCAACAAAACTAATTTAACTTCACCAAATTTAATTTCATTTTCATAGTAAAGCTTTCTTGAAATCTGTTTTTTAACGTGATTACATACTAGACATCATCTGTGACTTTAATATAGATAATTAACATCAACCTATAATTTATGTGCAGACTCAGTCTTGTTTCTTTTGTGTCACATCTCTGAGTTTCTTATGAAATCAATTATTCTTTCAGCTCTTAAAATTCTGTATTCATTTGGTACTTCATGGTTTTTGTATACAGGGAAGCTTGGCTAAATCTGGGGAAACAGAAGCTCTTGTTACCAATTGGTGTTTGGGAGGTGGGGGAGGACAGTGTTAGTTGAATCATCAGCTGACTTTTGGATATAGGTGTTTGTATGGCATCAGTAATTTATTAACAGTGTGCAGAGTTCCCATTGAAACAGAAGGACATTTGAAGGAGTTCATAACCTCTGGAAATTGGTTCCTATTTCAAAGCAGTTATGTGATACTTTGTGTGTGTGTGTATAAAGCTGTTTGTATTTCTTTGTCTTGCTTTTGCTGTCAGATTGGAATGGTGCTTGGTTACAATCTGTTATTGGATGTTAAATCTGAGCTAAGTTGTTAAATTATTACTTATTGTCTTTATTTAGCTTCACTTTTGAATGAAAACTTACTGGAGTTAAAGATTATGCAGATTGAGAATCCACACATTGTTGAAACATCACAGAAGAAAGCTCCTGGAGTCAGAACAGGTTTGCCCTGTGTTTGAAGCTTTGGAACCTGGTACTCAGTAGATTTTTGTATTCACATTAGATGATCATTAACTCAGGGCTGGGCTCTACCTAATCCTGCCATACTGCAGGATTTTGGATGAGTGTTTCTTACCCTCATCAGAGGGATAATGTGAGTGTAAATGTCTCAATCGGGTAGGAACCTCAAAGTGTAAAAAACTAAAACAAAGAGAAAAGCTTTGCTAAAGTTTCTAGCCATAACTTAAACTGCTGTGATGATCTAACCACACTTCCTTTACACAGATGATGCCCTGGAATTTCCAATAGATTCATAAATCTATTTTTTTGAATAGAGTATTGGCTTTAAAAACACAGAGTCTTAGTTTAGAGCTGGAGGATAGTTTCCCACGTCTTCCACAAATTAATTTTCCACTTTCTCAGCTGTCTTTGCTGAATGTTCACCAGAATATTGAGCCCAGTTTGCTGGGACCCTGTGCACTCTGGAGTGTCCTTTTAGGTGGGTAGACTGGAGCTTTTCTCTTCTGAAATGTGAAATGCTGACAGATGCCCAGTCTGAATTCACATGCTGCTCAGCCAAGCTACCCAACACTGATCATGAACTGCAGTTTAGAGTTGTAGGAACTTGTCCTGCTTCTTTTGGGCTGAGTCATAGTGAAGAGCCATAAAAGGTAGCAGAGCAAAAACAGTGGTCCCATGTTCAGAACTGGTACAGAAGAAGTCCCCAGTATAAAAATATGATCTACAGGATCAGGTCCCCTAAAATACCATATCCTTACAGTTTGAATACATACTTTAGGTGTACTTTGCATTTTTCCCCACTTCAGGTAACCAGACAGTGAATTTTATTTGGCTGTTAGATTAAAGATTCCACTTCTAAAAGAATTTTCATTTTGTATGTACTTTTGATCTTCTAGGAAAATTAACAAACATATTCCCTTTGGGGAGTTGAAGGAGCTAATGTTGATAGATTAAAAATGTTTCAGATCAATTTTACACTGAATAGTACATGACACTTTTCTATTCCACGAAAAAAACAGTTTCTGCCTCTAGCCTTTATATACAGAAATTTGGAAATACAGATTTCCAGTTGTTCAGGTCCTTTTTCACAGGATTCAGTTATCACCATTTGCTGAGTAAGGGCCAACTGTATACTATATATTCTTAATTATATGCTTAAAACACAGTGTAAAGATGCTTGCAGTCTTATCTAGATGACAAACAGAACTTTTAGAGGGAGGTAGCATGCAGTCATTTCATACAGATCCTGTGCCTGCCAAGCCCTGCAGAAGTCTGGCTGTGTCTGATGGCTCCAGCAATGAGATTCAGTTCTTGGGCTGCAGCTCTGCCAGGAGTGCCAAGGAAAAGTCCTCATTGTTTCACAGTCAATACTTGGGCTGTTTAGTCTCCCAGATGGATAGTGGGGATCAGGATTCCTGTGACCTCAAAAGTAGCAGTTGTTAACATGTCCTGACTTAGTTCAGCATTTGGAGTAACATTCCTGTCCTTCTGGGCTTCTGTGCTGTTTGTTCTCTTTTACCTCTTCTTTCTCCAGTGTTGTCCATGTCTTTCCTCATCCCTCAGCCTCTTATTTGGATAAATATTAAGATCAGAATTGGTAGCAGCAGCAACATGGATAATACTGACCTGAATTTTAAAACCTTTATCTGCTTTTGCAAAGGCCTGGTTTTGAGTAGTGCTCTATAATACCTAAAACCCCCCCTAAACTCCAGAAGTAGGGGAGTAATATCCAGGTCTGAGTCTCAGTAAAATCAGTAGCACTTGCTAGATGCTGATCACAGATTGTAAAACTCCACATAACTGCATCTGACACCCTTAGGTAGAAATCTCCTTGTTATATACTCACCTGTTGCTCATGTCCAGGATGCAGAGAAAAGGTGCCCTGTGAGATGCAGTTCAGGTGCTCATTTGAGCAACAGAGACCCTTAGACACTCCTGGTTTCAGGCTTGCAGGTGAGCATTCCCAGGTGAAAGGACCCCAGAACAGATCAGTGGCAGTTTGGAGATGGGTAACAGCATGGAGCAAACCTATGTAAAAATCCTTCTGTACCTTTGTGCATGGCTGAGCTCAGCTTTCACAAACTGTTCCAAATTTGAAGTGTCAAATAGCAAAGAGAGGAGCACAGGGTGTTTGTCAGTGAGCACAAATAGGCAAATCAGCGTGGCAACTGGTAATTGATTTCAACTTAGGGGTCAAAAGTATCAATTCTGGTTGTGTTTGGACATTTTACATTTTGAACATTAGCTCAAGAAATAATATTGGACTAAAATACATATTTTTGGACAAGAGAAAATGGAACACAGTGTAACACAGAAACAGACCATAGTGCTTTTGATTCATGAAGGACACTTGGTAACACAGATATTTGGAGCCTTAATAAATCTACCTTAGCAAAAGCTTGTCTGGATGTTAAATTAACAGTGTCTTCTATTTGAATTTGATAACCTCTGTTAAAAGAAAATCTCCAACTTGCTATCATCCTGACATTATCTAGAGCTAAAATAAGACTTGTTGCCATAACTGCTATATTTTGTGTAATCTTGAAGCTTTCTCGAAGATACAGAACTCTTAGGCAGTTTTGTGTGATTACAGGATTTTGTAGTAATAATGACATTGGCACTGCAGTAAGTCTGGTTTTGGGGTTTTTGGTTCTTTCTTTTGGGGAGGACATTTTGAGGGAGGGAAGTATCCTGCTACATTTCTTCATGTGAATTATTGCAGCAATGGGTATCCTACCTGGGTATCAATAGTGTTTTGATTGCTCTAAGATCCTCTTAACAGCTGGCCAGGCTTCTGCCAGGGATGTGTTTTGGCAGTTTGTAGGGAAAGGTTGGTTGGTCATAAACACTGACTGCCCAGGACCTTCTTTAAGGGAAGGTTTCTAGTTACAGCTGAACTTCCAGGAGAGATTTGTGGCTCCTAAGCAGCATTACTGTCCAAAAGAGAAAGAATAATCAATACTTGTTCCTAGTCTTTAGGACTCAAATCCAACTGGTGGAGGGGCTTGAAATTTTGGGTTCTGTCTTGGCTTCTGCTATGAAAGTGTGTCCTGACAGACTGTTGCACTTCATTGAAGTAAATGAATTATTCATGGGAGCTGGGACTGTAATATCCAGGAGAGAGAATGAGCATGTGAAGCTAAAACGTCTGTAATCAATATGAGGAATACATAGGAGGAGCTCAGTATCAGGATGTGTCAGAAAAGATTGATGTGCATTTCAGTGACTTTAAGAGATTAATGGCAGCACTAGATCACAGACCTGTCTGTTGCTCAGGAAAAGGCACTGTGCTGAACACCAACAGTGTATTTCCAAAACTTGGGAATCACAGAATGGTTTGGGTTGGAAAGGAGTGTTAAATGTCCTCTAGGCCTCAAACACTTCCAGGAGTGGGGCAACCACAACTTCTCTGGGCACCCTCACCAGCTTCATGAAAAATTCCTTCCTTAATGTCAATCTGAACTGATCTTCTTTCAGTTTAAATCTGCTGCCCTTTGTCCTGTCACTACAGCTCCTGGTAAAAGCCTGTGTTTCATATAAGCCCCCTTTAAGTACTGAAAGGCTGCAATATTGTCTACCCAGAGCTTTTCCCAGCTTTCCCCACCTCTCTCAGCCTGTCCTCCAACAACAGGTTTTGCAGCCATGGCATCATTTTTGTGGCCTTCCTCTGGATTTGCTCCAACAGATCCATATTTTTCCTGTATTGGGGATCTCAGAGCTGGATGCAGCACTGCAGGTGGGGTCTCACCAGAGCAGAAGGTCAGAATTCCCTGCCTTGATCTGCTGCCCACAGTGCTGGGGATGCAGCCTAGGCCTTGTTTGGCTTTCTGGGCTGGAAGTGCATATGACCAGCTTGTGCTCAATTTTTCATCCACCAGTATTTCCAAACAATACTTCAGAATCTGTTGGGAAAGTGCCTAACATGGAAAGACTTGAAAAGACAGAGAGTTAATAGAATTTTTCCAGAGGACAGTTTGTATTTCAGAAGGTACCGGGTGTTGTTATTCCAGAGTTAACTGTTCTGGGTTGCAGTCAGGTTTATTTGAAGCTTAAAACTTTAAAAGTCAGAAGTAATTCAGGTGGAAGTGGCTGTGGAGTTGGCATTTGGTGCTCTGGAGAAAGCAGGGAGATGAGACAAGCAGAGTAAGGACCTCAAAAGGCAGTTTTGGTAAGTGTGGGTGTTGATGCTTTGCATCCATTTGGGAGAGGTGGGTGGGATAACTGAAGAGAGGTGCTTTTTTAATGGCCCATCAGCAGTGTCCTAGTGTGAAGGGAAAATGGTACAGCAAGGGCTTGTAAGGATCAATCAAAATGAAAACTGCAGAAATCTGAAGGAAAGGCACATGATTTAGTGTGGAAAAAATGAGTGGATAGAGAAAAAATGACAGGTGATTCAGAGAAAACTGATGTTGTTAATGTTTTCTTTGCCTCACTATACTCTTTTTTCAAGGAAAAGAAGAAACAAAACAAATTAACACAATTTAGCAGAAAAATTGCACTTGGAATAGCTATTGGTATGAAGCCAGAGAGGGCATTGTGAGACCACTATACATTTTATTTCAGGGTCCGTATTTTTCCATAGCTTCGTTAATGGCTGGAACGGTGAAATAAATAGCCTGTATAAAAATCTGTGGTTGGCTGTGACTTGAGAATACTCAGGCACTTTGGAGGTTTGTATCAGAATTTGAAATGGCCATAATACACAGGAAAAATGGCCTGAAATAACGAGAAGAAATTTGATAAAGGCAAGTGCAAAGAGCTGTAGTTAGGAGGAGAAATCAGACATTCGAGTATAAATGGGTGAGAGCTGGCAGAGCAGCAGTGCAGTGGGAGTGGATAAGTTACAGCAGAGACCATTAAATGCAAGGTGATAATAAGCTATTGGGGGAGGATAAAGGCAGGTGTCATTCTGGGCTAGCAGGAGAGAGGGATGGAAAAAATGAGAGATTATTTTGTTTGATGAGAGGATGGTGTAGTGAGATGAGTCGCTTTAGGCACAATGTTGCAAGAAATACCTCGGTCATTGGAGAGCGGCCAAGATTGGATAAAGAATCACAGAATAATTCAAGTTAGAAGGGATTCATAAAGATCATTGAGTCTGGTTCCCTGCTCCTCACAGGACTACCTAAAGCTAAATTCTGTGACTGAGAGCATCATGCAGACCCTCCTTGAATGCTGCCGGGCTGAGTGCTGTGACCACTTCCCCAGGGAGCCTCTTCCAGTGCCCCACCACCTGCTCAGTGAAGAACCTTTTCCCAGAGTTCAGACTGGAAGTTCAGCATCCCCAGCAGCTTCTTTCCACTGCCTCACGTCCTGTTGCTGGTCACCAGAGAGGGGAGACCAGCACCTCGTCCTTCCCCCTTGAGACAGGTGCAGACCTTGAGGTCTCTCCTCAGTCTCCTTCAAGCTGAACAAACCAAGGGCACTCAGCTGCTCCTCATTAGTCTTGCCCTTGAGACCTCTTACCATCTTGACCACCCTCTTCTGGACACACTTGAATAGTTTGATGTCCTTCTTACATTGTAGTGCCCAAAACTGCTCCCAGGACTTGAACTGAGACTGTCCCAGTTCAGAGCAGAGCAGCACAATCCCCTCACTTACCTGGCTGGTGATGCTGTGCCTGATTTATCCCAGGACAGGGTTGGCCCTCCTGGCTGCCAGAGCACACAGTTGCCTCATATTTCACTTATAGTGAAATAACTATAACCATAGTTTTGTAGATTAATAAGATCCCCCCGAGCCTTCTCTTCTGTACATAGATCCCTCCCAGCTCTCTCTGCCTTTCCTCACAGGAGAGATGTTCCAGTGTCAGATTTCTCCAAGGAGCACCCTAGAAATGGTGGACAGCTTTGAGCTCAAATTGCTTAGAAAAAAAGTAATCATGAAACATGTTTTTCTAACTGCATTGGATGTCAGACTCTAATCCCAGAAGGAACATCTTGGCCTGTGGTACCATCTTTGAAGGCCTATGCAGAGCAGAAGGGACAAACCTGACTTCTCTGGCTGTGTTTTCCAAGTTATTGCCTGCTGCTTCTGTGACAGCAAGATGCCCCTTGTGTCCTGGTTTGGGGGTCAGGAATGTACTAAGAGCTGCCTCCAGTCCCTGCTGTTCCACAAATTCATGTTTCTTCTCATCCAGGACTGCTTAGGAACTTGAATGGGTGTTTTGGCTAATTATTGCCTGCTGCTCTTTCAGCACACAGCTGCCACTTGTCGCTGGGTCCAGGGTCAGGAAGGACTTTTTGCTCTGTGAATTTCTTGCTCATGGGATAGTTCATTGTTATCACAAGAAAATGTGATTCATTAGAAAGGCAAAATTAGACTTCTTCAATGTGGGAAAAAGGGATGAGGTCTATGTTGTTCTAAAAGAAATCAGCCAATACATTTCAAAGATGAGCAGGAGAGCCCTCAGAGGAGAAAATAATCCCAGTCCTAAAGCAAGCTACAAAGAGAGTCTGGGAAATCTGCAGGAATAATGCTGATTATGCTCAGTCTTACTTGAGGTTCTTCCTTATCCTATTCCCTCACTTTCCATGTGGTGTGAAAATTTCTGCTTTATCCAGTGAGAAGACCCTCCCCAAACTTCAGATCCTGCCTGGGGATGCCACATTTCCTTTCAAAGTGGTATCCATGCTTGATTTCACTGATTCCAGGTGAAAGCCCTTGGTGCTTTCCTATCTCTTTTGGGATGTGCTGGTTCAGCCCTTCTCAGTGCACAGGGCTGAAGAGGAAAGGAAATTCAGCTCCAGCACTGGGTTTGGATTTGGGTTTTCTCCCTTTTGCAGGAGGCGATGATCCACAGCAAGAAGTCAGCCAGAGTCCAGGAATAGCAGTTTGTGTCTCATAGAAACCATTTGATTGGCATCACTGAGCTGCAAAAAGACCCGGTGGGCTTGGTGACAGATTCTGATCGCCTGGAGACAAGATTTTCTCTCTCATCTCACAGCAAGGGCAAGAAAGCTCATCTGGTATCCTTTGTACTTGCATACACCTGGGAAAGGGATGGCAGATCTTTTGAAAAGGAGATGCAGAATGGGATCATGCACGTAGAGGGAGGGAAGTGTCTGCTGAAAGGCCTCTGTCTCAAAGTGTTTCTCCTTTGGGATTTGGTTTCTTAGAATGTGAATACCCCCAGAAAGGAACAACAACGACAATAAAAAGTATGATGGAATCATACACCGTGGATCTCCATTTTTAACCTAACTTGATCAAGAGCTTTCTTAAACATATTTAATATCCTGAAAACAGCAGCTCAATGGAGAGATGGGCAGGATTGAGATGCTCTGAAAGCCCCTTCCTGAAGGAAAAGCTGCAGTAGTGGTTTCTGTAGCAGTCAGTAATGATTCAATGAGAAATATATAGTGCAAATACCCTGAGGGCAGGAGCACCTTCAACACAAATTTCTTTTATGAGTCATTACAGAAATAAACCCCCAAACCCAAGTCTGCACAAGCCTTGCCTACATTCTGCTACCTTGCAGGCAAACTGCAAATGAGTTTGAGTCAGAAACATTAAACTGTCAAAGAACTTCGACACTGGACACTTTTAACTTGCTTTGGATGACCCTTTTTCATGGAGAAGACTTGGAAATAAGTGCTAATGAGTGCTAATTGCTGCTTCTTCACTAGTCAGGCCCGTATAGCCCTAAGCAGTGATTGATGATGGCTCTTTCCAGTGCCTGATTTATTTACTGGCTAAGCCATTAGAGAAGCATAATGGATTTCTAAATAAAATATTCGACATCGTAAATACCTTGGCAATCAGTAACAGAACCAGTTTTTTACGTCTGGCTCCTCAGACCATGCTAAGCATTTCTCTTGGTATTTTAGGAAAAAAGTTTTTTCATAAATCTTTTTCCTAAAGTAAGATTTTTTCATAAATCCATGAACATCTGAGACTCTCACTGCACACAGCCTCTGCCATGTGCATTCGAGGTGGAAATTGGAGCACTGCCCAAGGATGGAGTTTGCTCCACACTGGGGTCTCAAGGTGGAGAACAGAAACTGATATGTTATATTTGGGCATCTCGTTCTCATTTTTCTTATTCAGCCTGAGATTCTTCCAGGTATGGAAACAGTTAGTGGAGTTGCTGTTAATTTCCTAAGCAAAAGATTATCTGCTTCTGTTTAATATGGACGTATAATCTCCAATTATGTTGTTTTAATACATACAGCAAATATAATTCTCCTTAATTATTACCTTGAGCACATGGCTGCAAATGCTGTTCACATATTTTTATTTTAGTAGGAAATCTGCATTAGTCCTATATATTGAAGTGTTTTTCATTATTGAGTGTGCTAATAAGTTATTCAGCCTACAGCTTTCATGTGTCAGGAGATCGGGGCTGTATTGACTTCATGGATGCAAAGCCCTCTTTAAATTTAATATAGGGGAAAAAACAGGACTCAACCCTGAAATAAATTAACCTGGGTTGTTCCAGACACTTGCAACTGCAACGTGGAACCGCCAGTCTGGTGTCTGACATTTATAGCTGGAGAAGAAGGTCTCTGTTTGGAATGGCATTAACCGGCTGCTGGGAACCTCTGGAGCCTGGGAACAGCATCGTGTGCTGCTGAGGCTTCTTCAGCAAGGACTTCTGAGTGCAGAAGGTCCTCCCTGGGCAGGGGGTTCTCCCTCGAGCTCTGTGCTCAGTGCAGGGATCTCCCTCAGCATCAGGAGCCTCCTCAAGTGGTTTTCTCCCACCCATCTCGAGGATGGAAGGAGCGTGGGGAAAGGGAGGAGGCTCAGTGGCAGGATGAGTGTGTTACACAGAGATTCAGGCTGGAAGAGGCTGCTGTAAAACATGGGAAAATAGTGGTTTTCAGCCTTTCTCAATCATAGAAGCTTTTCCAGCAGAAGGGCAGTAGCTCAGATGAGAAACTGGTGCCGCTTGCCTTGGTCACCCTTAAGGTTGCATCCATGATCTCCAGGAACTCCGTGCTGATGGGCTGAAAACCACAGCTAAAACCAGGGAAAAAGAGGTCTTCCCTAATGGGATATTCCTTTGTAGCTTGCTTTTATCTCCTGTGGTATCCCTTTATGGGAGTCAGGACTTGCAGCACACGCCTTGCACACCGAGAACCCCAACCTGTGCAGGGAGAGGATCCTCATGGGCAAGAACTGCAGGACTGAGTATCCCTGTAGGAAAGGGACCAGAAGGAGCCAAAACAGAAGCTAAAACAAATAAGCCCAGTAAATTGTTCTGCAAATAGTAGGAAAACAAATTCTGGTTTCCAAACTTCACATCCTCTGTACCTACACAGAGCCCCTTGCATTAAGCTCATCCTCAGACTTCTCTCTGTGTCCCTCAGCCATGGGCAGGGCACAACCTCCTGTGGATAATTTTGAGTTGTGCCTGGGCTCTGCAGCTCCTGGGCTCTCTGGTCAGCTAAAGGACAAGCAGAGCAGATACCTGCTGCCCTTACACTGCTGCCATTAGGGGAGGCACTGATTCCACACTCTCCTTTTCCTCTACCCAAACATTGTTTTTCACAACATGTGCAGCTGTTTGATGTATTTGATTTTTAGCTGTCAAAATTGATAGAAACAGGCCACTTGTGGGCACAGATGGAGACAGAGCAGTGACAGAAGCCCTTGAGGTTAAAATGTGGGGTGTGTTTTGCATCTCAACACCTGGACACACGTTTTTCCCATCCCTGTCTTCCACTGGAATTGCATCCATCATTCTGCCCCCAGTCCTGTGTGCACAGAGCTGCTGCTCAGTCCATAACTTTTCACAACATTCTCCATGAGCCTCCAACAGCTTGTTAAATAGGATAATCCTGGCTGCATGCTTCCCACAAATGCTTCCATTCATAGATCCAGCACTTGCTTCTCTGAATTAAAGGCAATTCTCCCTGTTTGGATACATTCTGCCATCGATATAGTGAAAGACATCTTTAAATTAAGTAAGAAACCCAAAATACTATTAAGATGAGATATTATATATACCTGCTATCTTCAGAATGTTGGGTTTCCACACTAATTACAGTCCAATTTATGACATTTAGATTCTAGCCTATACATTTTTCTTCCTATTTGAAGATTTTTCTTACAATAGCATTCAGACCTATTTTTTTTTCTTAGTGGGTACCATAAAACCATTATTGCCAAAAATAAATATAATGAATTTGGGGAAAATTGGGACAATTATTTAGGATTTCAGTAACTAAAGACTGAATTTTGTAGAATGTCAGTAAATTTCAGTAAATTTCAGTAGTTTGAAATTCAGATGATGTTTATTAGGATTAAGAGGGATTGTAGAGGAGAAAAAAAAAAAGGGACAGAGAGTTACTAGAATGAAATATAGAGACAAAAATGAAGAGTGGAACTGGAGAGAGATGGTTAACTCAAGCCAAGCAATATTTGTGTGTAGTTTGACCTTGCTGAGGAATTTTATTGAACTGGATCCTGTCGTAGACAATGACACCATGCATTTTGCAGTGATGAATTCCTAATTACTGAGCTGAGCTTTTCCAACAGCGAGATTTCTTGCAAGTTGGATACAAACCTAATTATTCCAGGTTTGGTACTGTGACATCAAAAAATTAAAAAGGAAGCATAAAATATGCATTATTGCCTATATTCTTGCAGTTATGTATCTCCAGGGTAGTGTAAGGTGGTTCTTTGTTCCAGCTTGCGTGTTTTAGCTGTGCCTGGGGTGTGTGGGAGGAGATGGTTTATGAATGTGTGCATGGATTCGTGCACAGTTATGCAAGAGATGGTTTCTTAAATAGAGGAATCCCGGGAAACACAGAGAGAACACAGCCCACCCACCAAACCCCCTGCAGAAACCTCACACCTTCTCCAAAATTCATTCCCTAGGGAAAATGAGGAGAAGGGAGCAGATTTACATGGGACTGTGCTACATGATGTAAATGAATGTTGTAATAATCCAATTTATTTCCACAGTTGGAGGTGCTGTCCACGAGATGACATCATCCAGTCCAAAGACTCTGGGAACTGACCTGCCCTTGAGATTGAGGGTGAACATGCTACAGGGGTGATTCCTGGTGCAGTGGTATATAAGCAAAAAAAAAAAAAAAAAAAAAAAAGGCAGGAAAAGCAAGAAAGCAAAGCATATTTTCAGTCTAAAGTGATTGATTTGGTCCTCTGTGCTTGATCAGGCAAATTAGCTGTACGTGAAGCCAACTTCTGCTCTGTAGGGTGATGAGAGAGGAAAGAGGGAGCCAGAAATCCCAATGCCCAGGTTACAGTAATGAAGGCCAGCTAAGCAATGGCTGCATCCAAGAAGTTGGCACTGTGCTGGAAGAGGCTGCCAAAGCAAGTTTGCTAACAGAATGTATTTTGGACCTCTTTTTGCAGCCCTCAACAGCAGTGTCAGAGCTTCTGGCTTAGACTGGCCAGGGGCTGGCCAGAGGTACAGGGAGCACATCAGTGTCTGGGTCCAGGCTTGTCCCAGCACCTTGGACATCTCACAGAGATTTGTCACTCCCACAGGGTCAGGCGTGGCTGAGCCCCTTAGTTTGGGGTGTTGCAGTGTGGCTGTTCACCCCAGGGCAAGGCCAATCACACCATTCTGGAGTAAAGGCTCACCCTTGGCACTGCTACTTCTCTGTGGCTTCTCCTGCAGCATTGAGCCTGTTTGCAAAGGTCTCAGGTGTGTCAGACCAGCTTTTCATCTCTACCATTCCTTCACAGCTCCTGGAGCCTGTTTAGGGACCAATAATTTAGCAGTTTAATATTGGCCAATAACTTAACAATTCCCAAAAGCTAACTGGGAGAAGCAGATATTCCCTTCTGGCTATTTCTAGGTCTCAAACCTCTACAAGTTCTTTCAATTTAATCTTTGGCTTTTTCATGCTCTCAGGCCATGCACCTCTGTGTGTGCCTTCCTTCCCCTTTCCCACCCTTCCCTCATTGCCTTCCACAGAGCCATTTCTGTCCTACAAACTGAGCTTTCCTAAATTGCATTCACAGCTCATTAGGGCCTGCAAATTCATCTAAGGGAGCACAAGAGCCAGTATGTCTTGTGGAAAAACGTAAAACCCAGAGTGGTGAAGAAGAAGGACACCCACAGACCTGCTCACAAGCCTTGTGCCAGGCACAAGTCTGAATCTAAAAGACTCCTTCATTTAGCACAGCTTTGCACCAGCAAATGTGTGGGGCTGGATTCTGTAGGGCTGGCAGCCCATCCCCACCCTGGGAGAAATCCCAGTGCAGCTCTCACAGCTGAAAGGCTCCATGAACAGGCTGTGAAAATAGAGATTTCAGGTTTAGTTCACAAACTCGGCCTCAGATTTTATAGGAGTTTGACAATTTTCGGATGAGTGTTTCTTCTGTCTTTCTGATATAAATTAATAGAAATATAATGATGTTGCACCATTGCACCAGCTATACTGCTATTCTCTCTGAAGAAGGACTGAATCATTAAAGCAGTCACAGGCTTTAGATATCCGGAATCCAATGATTTTTTAATAAATGCTCTTGGTTGTGTCATTTCTAATAGAACAGCCATTCTGCATCAGTCTCATTGGAGTCTGCATCAGGTACAACCCTTGAGTTACTAAAGCATCACAATTCCTCAGATATGTTCTAAAACATTGGGAAAACTTGATGGCCTCTAGAAGGAAACATTTATCCTTGTTGAGCAAAACTCCAGCACAGTTTCCTGGGGCTGTAGGCATGATAATTCCAGAGTTCTGGGTATATGGCAGCAGCAGCAGGACTTTTCCTGTAGTGGGAGTTAATGAGTGCACAGGCAACACTTGCAGCCCTGCCCTCCCTTGGGGAGCAGATCTGGGGGAATTCATTCCACTGCCCCTGCTGTGAGAGCTGGGCACTCAGGATAAAGGCAAAAAAAAAAAAAAATCTTTGGACTTCTCAGTCAAGGGTGTAGGAACCAAATAATTAATTCACATTTTCAGTAGTGTGGAGAAAGAGGAAAGAACAACTTTTTCTTATGGTTAGAAAAATAAATTGTTATTTTATGCATTAGGAAAGAGCTGCCAACAGGGCTTTAGACTTTCTCCCCAAACAAGAATAGTTGCATTTCAAATACAAAAGTGGAAACATATGTGCTTCTTAGCACATATCTTCTCTCATTCAAAGAAACCCCCTAGAGAACCATGTTCTCTGCTGTTAGAAATCAGCACAGCTCCAAAGTTATACCCTCTGAGATGCTGACCACAGTCTTAGAGGCAGAAGTGATTCAAAGAGTAGCACTGGGGCTCTTTTAACACCAGCTGAAGGCCAGTGGGGAGAAGGGAAGGTGCAGGAAATGGTTTTGGGAAGCAGCTCATATTTATCTTGGTGCCACCTGGGGCAGCTCTCCATGCAAATCAGGGCTTTTGCATAAAAATTAAACCTTAGGCCCTCCTGCTGAACTACCAAGCACTCAAAGCCAACCCTGTGTTGCATTCAAATGACCTGCTTAGGATCCATCCTTCTTCCCCAGCCCCATGACAGAGCTCTGCCCTGCACTTGGCTGGCTCTGGCATCATCTCCTCCATGGATGCTGGTGCCTGGCTGCTCATGTTTGGTGCCAGGGCATGGTCAGGGGGATGCTGAGACCATAGCTGTTGGCTCATCCTTTCAAATGTTCTATGTAAAGTTTAAAAAATTTTAAAAAAACTCTTTAAATTTTTTCTGTGCAATGCCTCCTGTTGTGCAGAAAAGAAGCCTTTGCTCCCTGACTTTCCTCCTGTTATGTGATGATCAAAAAGGTGATGTTTTTACCCCAAGGTGTTCCAGGGGACAAGAGGTATGTGAAGCCAGTTCCTATAAAGCAATCCTGGTTGGGGAGGCCTGCTTCATCTCAGCTGCAAAATTAGGATGATGTTTCTTGTAGCTTTTGCAGCAAAGGAGGCCTGGAGGCAGAATTTTGAGGAAAGTGCTGAATGAGGAATGTTTTTGGGAGCGTCACTCCCTCAGGGAGGGCAGGGTGTAGCAAAGCAATTCCTTGATTTCTCAGTTCAGCACAGGGCACATCAGAGGCACAAACAGGCTGTGTGAGAGCATTTTGCTGTGGTTAATATTGGTTTAGCATCAGTAAGTAGCAGGGTGGCAGAGCATCCTCAGCAAGGCCACACTGCCAAGCCATTAAACAGAAAAGATGCTTCCTTGAATGTAAATTTATTTTACCAAGGCTGAAAATAGCCTAACCAAAGAAACTCATAATGGTTAATAAGTGCATTGCTAGAAAAGGGGGAAAATGGGTAGAAAAGATTTATCTTAAAACCTATAAATACAGAGTCCTTTCTGCTCCTGCCATGCTGAACAGCAGGGCTGAGAAGGTGTGAAAGCCCTTTGGGTGCCCACACAGCCACCCTTCACCAAGACTGAGCAGCCAAGGATGGAAGAAATGCTGAATTCTGTTCTAATAATTGTGATTTTTTACTGAATTTTTATTAACTTTCCCAAGATGTCCCTTGTTCCTGTACAGTACATAAAAGGCAGTGCCAATTACGAATATCTCTATCATTTGTTTAGGTCCTTGCACTTCTACAACTTCCACCACACCAAACTGGCAATAGCTGTATTTTGAATTCTCCACTGGAATTTTGCCAAGATCTTGCTGCATTGGCTTCAAACTGACATTGGAGAGGGGATGATGATGGTGACATGCCACCTGCAGACCTGTTGGTCACTGCTTGGCACGTGGAATGCTGAAGATGGGAACCCTCAGGCACAGCTGGATAAAATCAGGATGTGAAGTTGCCTGGTATTAAACTGCCTCAGCCACAGTCTCTACCATATATACCATATATACCATACGTACCATATATACCCACCCCTGCAGCAGCAGTCCATGCACCCACTGCTCTCAAACCACAGCTACCTCTTGGGTTTTTTTAATATTTTTTTAATAATTTCCCTAACAGGAAAATATTCCCACTGCTCATACACATGCATGCCCACGTGGCTATCAGTTTGTTTTTTCCAAATTAATCCAGACTTCTCTTAAGGGAGAAAGCAATGAGAACTTGTTGTTTTTCTTATGACAGTGTAGAGGCAGATGAGGAAGGAATATTAAGAGGAGTAAGGAAAAGATGGGAAAGAAGTAAAAACAACCTTTTTTCCCTCACATAGTATATACTCTGAAGGCAACCATTCTCTGGCAAAAATAAACCCTTTTTTAATGTCTGGGAGGTGATTTTTAAGGGGTGTTAGTGCAGAGGGACCTCCTGGAAGAAGAAGTGGCACAGAGCTGGGGGATGGGAAGCAATGGTAGGGCAGATGGGGCTGTTGTGCTGGGAGGTAACAGGAAAGATAAATGAGCTTGTGTTGGTTCAAAAACATCACAGATGTGGCTGTTCCAGGCTTGCTGGTGCAGCAGGTTCCTGGAACTGTTTGAACAGCCACCCTGTGTGCTCAGGCCCTGACAAACACAGAGTAACCCAGGGTACAAGCAGACCCATGTCACAGTGCTATAATAAGACATGTGGCATCATCAAGCTGCATCCCTCTCCAGGAGAGTGGAGGGCATTTCTGGAACAGCCCTTTTCATTAACTAAAGGAGCCCTTGTTGAAAAATAACCCCACCTGCTCTAAACTTAATTTGCCCATTTGGTGCATAAATTAAGAGTCAAATAAGCAGGGTCAAACAGAATTTAATATTCAAGGCTTTTAAGGAAGAGGCAGCAGCAGATATTAGCACAGGGTCTGGCTTAGATGCATTTTGTTTTTTCCAGGCCTTCATCCATAGCACGATTTCCCAATTGTTCCACTCTGACAGGGAACAATGGCCTTATCTGCACAGCAGATACACCCAAAATTAAGGCTGAACTGCATGCACAATCTCCAAGAAGTCTGAAATCTGAATCTTTCCAGACAGTCCCTGCAATGCTTGGTGATGTTTGTTTTCCCAAGTTATTGGAAGGCTGGAGGCAGGTAGGATGAGCTCACCTTATTTCAAAGCTTTTCTTGCACTGGTGAAGTCATCTGCCCATAGATCTGTGATTATCTGTGTTCAGGTACTCTGGTCAGATACAGATCCTCCTGTCAGCTCCTTATTATTTGACTCTGGCCCAGCATTGTTAGTTAAGGCTGATTAACTGTGGAAACCAGTTGTATGACATTCCTGTGGTGCACACAATCCAGCTGGAGGAGGCAGGATAATGTTTCCAAGGGTCTGCAGTCTGGACCATCATCAGTCTTGAAATGAACAGGCTTTGAGCGTGACAGCTTACATGGCACATAAACTGCTGGACACTCACTTTTCTCCATGATTTTTTAAAACACAGAAGTAGATGACAACAGTAGCTGACAACTGGATTGTTGACAAACAAAACTCAATCTGCTCATTGACTTCTGAGGATGGAAATGATTCAAATCAAACCATGTCTGCAAATGATACCAAAGGTAATGGGCCCTGATACTTTAGGAAGTTGAACAGGTGAGATTCAGGCTTCAGTTCTCCTACAGAATGTTCACCAAGGCCTGTTTTGCTCAAGTATTTGAAGTCTTACAATGAAGATGGAACCAGGACAGAACTTGTTCTCCATCAGGCAAGCTCTGAAGTGTGGTTAAACAGGGACAAAACAACGGCCACACAGGACAGAAAACTTTTGGTTAAGGGGTTTGGATTTATATGGAAAAGCTCAGTGAGGAAGATGGTGGTGCATAACATAAAACCTCACACTAGTTGGGTTCTGCTGCCTGCAGAGCCCAGATTAGATCTTATCCGACTACACAGGTCCTGGAAACACACAGACACAGTAAAACACAGCTCAGTCCCACCCAAAACACGAGCCATGGGAACAAAGAGTGGCCAGATTCCTGTCTGGTGGGATGGTGATCAGCTGGGCCATGCAGTGTGTGGAGAAAAGACAAAAACCACGATTCCATTTGGGATTTGGGAGTGGAAGGAAGACAAAGGGAGAGGAAGGTATGAGGATGCAGGCAAGTGGTGTCCTCCTGAGCACAGTGAGGTGGTGGGAATACAGATTGAATGCTTTTGGAACAATGACAGCCTGGGGGTTGCAAGGATGTGGCAGGAGGTTGATATTGCCCAGTGATTCCTGGCTCTTTCCACAGCTGCTTTGGTGCTTACTTTCCATGGGATCTGGCTCTCCTATCCTGCACAGAGCCAGGCTCCAGCCCAACCATGGAGCCTCACAGGCACATCCCAGAACCATGGAGAGATGTGGGGCACACTGTTTAATTAATGTCAAATAGAGTGAGATGGAAGAACAGCTGGTGAAGAGATGTAACATTTACTCCAGGCTTTTGTTTCAGTTGGAGACATGGACAAAATAAGACAGTGACTGAAGTTTAGGTGTCCATGAAGGGTTGTGTTAAGGCCCATGAGTCCCAGTCACACTAAACCAGATTAAAACATGACAGTGACTGGGATGATGAGGCCACCAGCTTCTCTGCACCTCAGTTTCAGTAATGAGGATGATGAGGATGATGATGCTTATCACAGAGCATGCAGTGAGGATAAATCAAGACAAGAGCCTTGATGGCAAATAGGAAAGAGTCCATCATATTACAGCAGAAAATACCACAAAACTGAGGTGGGGAGCCTCTTTGTGACAGCTGCTGGGGTTTGATGTGCCTGTAGAGCAGAGTGGTCACAGCACCCACTGCTCATAGCCCTGTGCATTTGTGGGAGATAAGGGAAGGCAGGCAAACAAGAGCCTGTGAAGGCATTGCTCAGCCCATAGCTGACTTGAGAGACAGTTTGGCAGCTTGATGATGGGGGGAAAAGTGGATATTGCTAAATGAAAGGAGCAAAGTTAGGTAAAGCGTTCTGGCTTTCCTCACTTTTTATGCCCATGCAAATTTAATTAAGGGAGAGTGCCTAAAATATGCCATTCAATTAAATGAGATTTCAAAGTGCACAAAGTGAACTCCAGCTCCATCAGAGAAAGACACTTGCATTGTGGCACAAGGCTTGGAGACACAGGTTTGATTAAACACCTCATAATAACTTTTGTGGGGCTGTAATTTTCACAACAATTAGGTGAAAGCACATTTTTCCAGCTGAATTATAGAACTCTAAAAAATGAGGTTCACCTTTCTACTAAAAACCTTCCCCCTCACCATCAAACTCTGCATAACTCACTCTCTGGAGATCCTTTCACAGTCTGCTCACATCCCAGCAGGCATGAATTTGCACAGTTGGAAGAATCCCACCAGCTGACACTGGCCATGGCATCCTGAAAGTCAGGAATTCCAGTAAAACTTTCCAAAAAATGTTTGATTTTGCTAAACACAGGCAACTTCTCTTTTCAGATTTGGCAGTGAATGAGGCTTTTGGCTACGATTTCAAAACTGGATCTCTTCTTTGCTTGGCAGCTCATCTGGTAATTATGTCGAGTAAATGGAGTATGGCTTGCAAAAAGTGGAGGGCAAGGATTTAGGCCTTGAGCAGCTTCAGCTGAGCTCCACCACTTGTTTGCTGATGGGGATGTTTGCTCAGTGCAGAGCAAGACAGTGATTAAGCCTAGATCCAAAAGTTCATCCCAGGTTTACAGCTACTCCATGAGCAATGCCTGGGCCCTGTGTTAGTTGTCCTCTGCCAATGCAGCTGGCAGGTCTGAGCTCAGATATTTACCCTCCATGGAGGAAGAGCTGAGCTCCAGGTACAGCCTGGGGTAGTCCTGATGTCCCTGCTCTGGAGGAAAGAAGCTCCCATGCTTTTTCTGAAGCACCCCCTGAATTTGGGGTCTGTCTGCCAGGAAGCACTATGGCATGGCCTAAACCCATTGCAAAATCATGTTTTATGTAAAGAACAGAAATTCAGATTTGAATAAGCTCACGCTTACATGAAACTCTACTTTCCCCTTCCAAGGCAGCAGGTTCCCTTTTTCACATAGGTCCTCTTCACCCATTAGCTTTTTTTTTACCTCAATCTCTTCATGAGCTTTTAATAGGTCCCACCCTGGATTTGAGGATCTCCAGCTTCCCATGGCCTGCTAAGGTCCACCCAGCTATTTCAGGCTGGAAGAGGACAGGATATACCCAGGAACATTTCTATCACATTTCCATTGTCGACGTAATCCTGTTGCAGCCCTAAAAACCATACTGGGATGGAGAATCTGCCCATTAATAAAAACTAAAACACCTCTTTTGGGTTGATTTGGGCAACAGGACTCTGTTCTGGCTCTTGTCCCATGTGCCCATCACTGGCTGTTGGCGCCATGCTGCTCCTTGCATGTGAGTGTCAGCCTGGACTTAATGTGGTAACTAAAGTTAATTAGCAAAGCTCCTTTTCCTGTTGTTATTCAGCAATGTTAATGTCTGTGGAAGGAAAGAACAAAACGAGCCAAGTTCATTTCCCTCCTGTGAAAAACCCGGAAAAATAGCAATGTTCACCAAATGGGAAAAAGAAAATGAGGAGATAAAAAAAAATTAATTTCTAGCTTCTACCAATAACAATATAAAAGATAGCTGAGTGCTCTGCTTAAATGAAAAAAGTGATTACTTCGCAGGCAAGTGAATGGTTTTCCATATCTTCTTCCCTTGCTTCTGTAATTTAATTTTTTTTTTCCTCCACTTTTATTATTTGACTCCATTGGTGTGGTGAGATGGTGTTGGAGGCTATTGACATTTCTCCTCTGTGCAAGTGGAGGTGACATCCAGAATAAGTCACCTCCTTTGGAGGGGATGAGTCTGGCCTGTGACCCCTGGAAGTGACTTGTGTTGATGCAACATTCACATGGCTCAGACAAACACTTCAAGCTCAGGAAGATGAGAGCTCATAGTGCATTTACAGCCTCAACAGTGAAATCACACAAAGCTAAGGAGGTGTGGTGCATCCTCAGGGTGAATGTGGACCCAGTGCAAGCATGGGACAGGCTGGAAAGGGAAGAGATGCTCTTGCATGATTCCAGTCAGCATAACTGTGACTACTGAGTGCTTCACAGGCAGTAGTGTCTGGCCTCTAAGAGCTGTTCTGAGGTGCGCAAGCCAAGTTCCCTGATGGATAATCCATTGGACAGAAGAACAGTGCAGCTGGCAGCTAAACCAGCCGAGCCCCACGTCCTACACCCCTCAGTCCTCTCCTGCACTTGCAGCCTCTCCAGGCTCCTTGACGTTCAAGCAAGGCATCATGTCTTTCCAGGGAGGAATAACTGGATCTCTTCTCTCTACTCTGACTTCTCATTTTCAGTAGACTCCTCTTTTTAGGCTTGTCTGTGATGGAAATGGGTATGAAAGCCAACATTTGTAGGGGGTGGAGAAGACCAACAGGCACATGCCCAGAGATGGTGCAGAGAGGTGTGATCAGATAATCCTCCCTTCCTGAGGGCTATTAACCCCACTTACAGAAGACAGTCAGGTCGTAAAGTCAAACTCTCAGGAGCCAGGAAACACCAGAATTAACAGCCTGCACAGCCACAATGTGGGCCTTTCTGCACATCAGATGTGAGGCATCCTTTAATTATCTGATCACCTATCACTGGGGTTATTTTAATCTGGAGAATTGCTGCAGGCCACATGAACACACGCTGCTCAAACCGCACGCTGCATTCAGCATTAATTTCCTCGCTGTAAAGCCTGGGTGTCTGATCAATATTAATGCCTTTATCTGCACAGAGCTCCTGCCATGTCACCAGCTGGGGAACTGAGCCATGGAGAGATTAAGGCCAAAATGATCAAACACACTTGCTAATTTTGGGTGCCGGGGATCTGATCTTCCCCAGCACTCAGCGTTTCACTGTGCTTGGTATGCCTGAAGCATAAACCCTGCTGGCTTGTTCCTGTCTCCCAGGACACATCCATCCTCAGTGCCCTGTGTGGGGCAGCAGAAATAGGAAGGAGAATTTTTTGGGCTCCTTTGCTGTGCAGATGAATTTCCTGTGCTGAACTGTTCAGAGCAAGGGAGAAATCCTGGGGAAAAAAAAAAAACCAACCAAAGAAAAACCAAGCAAACCTGTATTGGCCATCAGTGTGAGCCCAGGTGGCCAAGAAGGCCAAGGGTATTGCCTGTGTCAGCAATAGTGTGGCCAGCAGGACCAAGGCAGTGACTGTGCCCTGTACTCAGCACTGGTGAGCCACACCTCAAATCCTGGTGTCAGTTTTGGGCTTCACATGACAAGAAAGACATTGAAAGGCTGGAGTGTGTCCAGAGAATGTTCTGGAGCACAGATCTGATGAGAGCAGCGGAGGGGGTGTTTATCCTGGAGAAAAGGAGGCTCAGAAAAGACCTTTTCACTCTCTACAGCTCCCTGACAGGAGGGTGTAGCCAGGTGAGGGTTTGTCTCTTCCTTCAAGTAACATGGGGCAGGACAAGACCAAATGGCCTCAACTTGTG
The DNA here is from genome assembly GCA_037013685.1 of Acridotheres tristis. NCBI lineage: Eukaryota > Metazoa > Chordata > Aves > Passeriformes > Sturnidae > Acridotheres > Acridotheres tristis. The sequence continues at coordinate 5,958,712 of CM072885.1, forward strand.
CCAGGGGAGGTTTGGATTGGATATTAGAAAAAAGATTATTTACTAGAAGGGTTGTCAAGCACTAGAACAGGCTGCCCAGGGAAGTGGCTGAGTCACCAGCCCTGGAGGTATTTAAAAGACATGTAGATGTGGCATTTGGGGACATTAGCGGTGGCCTTGAGGGTGCTGGGACTTAATGATCCTAAAGATATTTTCCAATTTAAATGATTTTACAATGTAAAATCTGAAGTTTTTGGGAACCTTGTTTTTTTTATATATATTTTTGCAGCTTTACAGTTCTTACTTCATCACCCAAAATTCTTTCAATATATATTGTGGAGATGTAAGGTCCCAAAGTATTCCCCTCAAAACCCAAGTGTGCAAAGCCAATTCTACAAAATTAACTCGAGGAAGAGTCAGTCCTCGTTTTTACCAGCACTTATCTCATTGGTGGGGTGTAGGCTGTTGGATCCTGAGCCAAACCTCCAATTTCACAGCCCAGGGACTGAGAGAGGAGGAGTGTGAGCAGGGTTTGTGCTGGCCATGCAGCTCTCTGAGGTTGTGAAATATCCAGTGATTTCACACTGAGTGCTTGGCACCAGGGAAACACCAAGATTTGAGACCCCAGAGCTCAACATCAGGAACTGAGCGGGGTGTGTGGTTTTGCCCTTTCTAACTTTTGTCCCTGGGAGCATCTCCTATCCCTCCTCCCTCTGTCCTGCCCATTTCCCATCTATTTCCTGCTCCCTGTCTGTGTCCTGCCAGCTCTCCCATTGCCCACATCCATCTACACCCCCTTGTTACTCCTCTCTCTTCTGCCTTGGCAGTGATAGGGTTTTTTTCCTCCCACTACACTTTTACATGACCATGATTTACGACCTGGGTTTAAAGATTTATTGCAATGCACACATGGCACAGCAGCCCCTAAGTGATGTATTTAGCCTGGTTATTATTCTCTTATATAGCAATTCTTCCAAAGTGAAACAAGCAGCCTCATGTTGTCAAAACTATTGTCCTCTAACTTCTGAGGTTTATTCTAATGAGAATAAAACCAGGGAAGAGAAGCAACTTAAAGAGTTTGGCTGGCATCTGTAAACCTCACGAGTAATATAAGCACATGGGAGCTTAACCAAGCACCAGATGGTCTTCAGGCAATTAATTGCAAGTTGAAGATTCAGATCTACATCAGCTCTTGTTCATTCCTCTTTATAGAAATGGTTAAAAACCTGACGGAAATTTAAATTCCCTCCTCCCTCTGAGAAAAGCAGCAATGGCAGCAACCATCTATCACCTCTTCCCTCTTGCTTTTGCATGTTTTAGGACAGTGTTTTACCTATCTAAGATGAGCAAGGGCCTTAGGTCATCTTAGAGAGCTTAAACTGATCTAAGGCTTTAATGTGCTTAAAGGTAGTGGAAGGACACTGATTATATTTAACCCTAAAAACCCACAAATCACCATGTACCTAACACAGGCAGAAGTCTCCTGTTTGCCATGGATTTGTGCTCCTTTCCTCACATGCATCCTCTTGATGTACAGACCAAGTCAAAGCCCCCTAGAATCACTGAGAAGTCTTAAATTAGCTGAAAGGAGCACTGCTGTTGGCAGCAGCAGCAGCAGGTTCAGCCTTCTGCTGTGGACATTCTTAGAGCCAAGTTTATCCTTTTCCTTACTGAACTTGTGGTGTCAAAACTGATCTGGAAAACATTAAAACCCAACCATAACCACAGTTTCACCTGTGGTGAAAATCCAAAACCTTTGGTTCCCCATCAAAGTGCATCTTTCCAACTGCAGTTTTTAAAATTACTATCCAATGAAACAAATAGCAATGAACCTTTTTTTTTAATAAGCAATTTTCTCATTTAAATAAACATTTGAAAATGTCATTTAAGAGAAGCAATTTTGTCTCTCTCTTTTATGCAAGCAAATCTTGTCATAATTTTATTTTCTCATGACTAAGCGTAATACCCAAGAGGATTTCCTCCAGATTTCCAAATGGGGCACAAGCTGGAGCTGCAGCATTCCCACCATTGGAAATGCCAAGAAATGCTGTGAGTTTGGATGGAATTATTACCATGCTAGTCAGACCTAGCATCCCAAAAAATTAAGACCTGTGCTGCCAAATTTGAAGATGCCTTGCCCTAGGATTTTACTTCATCTCAGGCTTGTCTCAGAGGCAATGAAGCATCCAAGATGTGATTTTGCTTTGAGTTTCTCACCAAGGACTACACTCGTGTATGACAATGTTGTTATCCCTGCCTGTGGGAGCAGGCCAGCACTAAAAAATCCTGGCTCCTCCTATGTGTGTGTGACACCAATAATCCACCTTCTCACTGGGATTGGCCCAAATTTTTTCTGTCATAAGCAGAAAAGCCACTATCTGAGGTTGGTACATGGTAGTGAAGGCAGCAGGGAACAGCTGTGGGCTTGAGTGCTGGTTGCTTTTCACTGATGCTGCTCCAGAGCTTGAATGTGAGGTTTTAACCCTAAGCATGGCCATACACTGTGGGAGTGGGCTGAGCTGTGGTTTGTCATCAGTCTTGTCTGTTTTTGTTCAGAGCCAGGATTATTAGAAAGGTGATCGAGACAGTTTCTCATGTTCAGACTTGGATGTTTATTATATCTTATCAAAATTTACAGAAAGTACAACAGTACCTCTAGCTGCTTGCTAGAAGTAGGAAAAATGGCTACAGCTGAGACTGCTTCAAGGCCTCTTAAAGCTAAACACATCAATAAAAGTTTAACACCTATATTATTTATACTTTTGACCCAATAATAGATCCCCATGACCCTTAGAGTGACTTTCAACTGGCCAATCTAAAGGTAACTACCTAAGTCCTGTGAAGAAGGAAGAGATGGACATGAGGAAAAGACACCACCCAAAATTCTCCATCTTGTCCCCTAACTACCACTATACATAAAAACCTCAAATTTATAACTCATCACCCAGTGAAAACACACATATCTAACCCACTACACATTTGTGATTTCTAACTTATTATTCATATTTACAAGTCTTCTCCAAGGTTTCAGGTCCAGTGCAGTGCCCTCTAGGGTGTCCGTGCCAGGAATCACAGAAAGCCCAAAAACTCCAGACTCCTGAGATCCAACAATGGCCATGTGGGTGCTCATCTCCTGGGCTTGGACCTCAGCAGCTGAGGCACAGCCACTTTTCTGATGTTCTTGCAGAAAAGCATCAATAGTGCTGATTTGTAATTGGAAAGGGAGATTATATTGCATGACTCAGAAACTAAGCTAGGAAAGAGGTCTGATATTATGGTGTTTAAGCACAGGAAAACCAGGTTGCCAGTGGAAAAGCTTGGAAAACAGACATGACTCCTTTATTTATGCTCATGATAAACTGATTTGCACAGTGCCCATATTAAGGGTCATCAGTGAACATGGCCAAGTGCAGCCATACCATACATGACCAGCCCCAAATCAGTTGGAAGGGCCAAGCAGTAAAAATACAGTTTCAAATACTACTCCAAAAATCCTATCACTTTATCCTGAAATAAAATCTCTCATATAGCAGTCTATTTTGAGTTTTTCCCTTAAATTGACAGTATTTCCAGAGAAGGCCTTAAAAGCCAGTTGGAACTCGTCCATCTGCAGTGTAAAGCTTTGGAGTTTTGCTGTGTGGAGTGGCTGGGTGCATGTGCAGCTTGTGTAGCTGTGTCAAATACACATCAGCCACGCCTGCTCATTAGCCATGTTCTGATACAGCCCTTGGCAGAGCTGCAGAGCATGCCCAAGTGAGGAGAGATGGCCTCTGTGCAGCCACTAAAAGGGCTTGAGTTGATGTTTCATTGTCAGTCTTAATGCTGGCATTTCTGTGCATTTCATTTTACCTCTCTATTGCTCTTCTTGTAAATGGGTTGTGTGTAATTAAACATTGAATGCAGCCGTGCAGATCCCTCAGCTGCAGCACACCCTGCTACTTACAGCCACTCCAGAGAGAACTTTCCACCTAAGATTTTAATTTTTTAGAAATGCCTGTTCTTCAAATAGCTACAATATCTCTGCAGGAGCCTGTCAGTCAAAGAAGGATTACAGACTCCCTAAATTCAGGCTGACATGACAGACTGTAATGACTTTGAAGGGGCTTTTGTGGTCTATTGTGTCAGTGGTCCCTGCCTAAAAGAAACATCTCCTACACTTCTCATTAAAACTGTAATGGCTCCAGAGACTTCTATATTATCAGTTACTTCAAACGTGAGTTATTTCATCATTAAAAAAAAAAAGCACATGAATGGGATACTAAAGATGTAGGATAAATACGGAAAATAGAATTTAGATTTTACACAATTTTGATGCTGAAAAATTGCAGCATTGGCAAGGATTTGAGCAATTTTAAGTGAAATTTTTGCTTGCTGAAAGCCAAAATGGAGAAGTGGATGACACTGTCTGTGCAGTGAGATTTTAATGTGGTGCCATAGGGACCAATGGGGTGTCATAAATAAAAGTGGTGGATGATTTTTGGATGCCATAGCTTCAAGGTAAATTACGATGCTCATCTTCTGGATGATCATCTTCTCTTTGGCCTCCACCATGCTGGAGGTCAGGGCAGACCATCACACTTGCCCTTCCTGGCTTCACACTCTCTCAATCTTCTGAAGGCAGGAGCATGGCATTTCTAACACCATGTGATTTACTTGTGAAAGAGAGACAAAATGTCACAGTGGTGCTGTTTGAAGGGCAACTTGGATTTGGTAGTCAGCTGCGTGTTTTTAGGTCAGTCACATCTTTCATTTTCCAGGTATGCAGTGGGGTTGTGAGGCTGCCTGGGGACTCCTGGTGACACTCACATGGAGTGGAGTAGAATGTAAATTCTGACGGTGGTGGTGAGAAGGTGGAAATAAGTCAGGAGCAGAAGGAAACCCGTTTCATGCTGTGACAGCACACAAACATCCATGGTAGGAAATCCCAAGATGTTTGGGCTGTCCATGAGGCTGGAGAGCTGCCAAAGCATCAGAGGGGTGCAGTAATCAACCCCAGGAGCTGGCACACACAAAGCCGAGTGGCTCTGCCCAGCAGAGGGTAGCATTGACCAAACACCCCAACCTGTACCCCAGGTTTACACTTTCACCCACCTACAAATGCCCAACTCTGCCACAGCCCCTTTGAGATGAGAGGCACAGCTCTCTCTGTTCCCGCCGAGCCCAGACTCATGGCTGATACTGTGCAAATTCTGCTCATAAATTATAAGAAATCTGGAAAATCAGCTTCCAGAATAGACTTTTAAGGAATCTGTTAAAAGACACAATACATGTGAAACAGTAAAGCGCATACTGTCACGTTTGTTTTAAAGTAAATGTTATTTAGCTCCTTGTATTTGAATTTATTTTCAGGTCCTGATTTGATGATCAGGTTTGGAGTTAGTCAGGTTTGGGACTGAGGCATCAGAGTGCCTGTATTGTCAACAGCAAAGCTTCTGATTTGGTCGCCTACCTCGGGTGTCCCAGAAGAATTTCACTTTTTTAGTGCCTTACGTATTCTAAAACTGAAGCCCAAAGATCTTAGCTATAAACATGTCTCAGTTAGTGTAGACGATCGTTTTCTCTGATGTCTGACGAATCCTGTCACCCCGCATCAGAGCTCAGCCCATGCCCGATGTGACGACGCTAGAGGTCTCAGCGTCGCTGGGAAAAAGCTGCTTTTAGCAATGATGCCAGCCACGCGTGTGTGTGACAGCGTGAGGGGCCGATGCCGTGCCGGGCTCGGACGGCGGTGCCGGCGGGGTGGGCGCGGCGCCAGGGCTGGACCCTTGCCCGGGGCTGCGCGGTGCCCACCAGCGGCCCCGGGGCTGCCTGAGCCCTCTTAGGCTGCCCCTTGCTTCTAGGGCTGTGCTGGGTGAGGGTGGTCCTTGCTGAGGGATGAGTTTTTGCATCCCAGACTGTGTGTGAGAAGCAGGTGGGCACCGCCGCCCCCGCGCAGAGCCCGTCCAGGCAGCACGGCCGCTTGTGGTGTGCCTTTTTAATTTTCCTTTTTTTTTTTTTTTTTTTTTCTTCCTGGCTTTCCTTTTTAATTTTTTTTTCCCCTCGCTGCTTTCCCTCCCCTCCCGTTTGACGTGCGTGGTTTTGGTGCAATGCGAATTATCTTCATTCAGTCAGGAGGGGCAGCGCCAGGCAGCAGAGCAGCGGTGGGGCTGCCTCCTCCTTCTTCCTCCTCCTCCTCCGCTTTCTCCTCTTCCTCCTCCTCCTCCTCCCATTGCCATAACAACCACGCACAGCCGCTGCGCCCGCGGGGCCGCTCCGCACCGCACCGCGCCCGGCAGGCTGAGCATCCCATGGGGCCCCGCACAGGGGTGGGGGAAGATAAACAGTGACCTCCCTCTAGAAAAAAAAAAAAAAAATAAAAGAAAAAAAAAGAAAAAGAGAGAGAAAGAAAGAAAAGAAAAACAAGCAAACAAACAAAAAAGGAGGGACTTTTCGGCAGGGTGGGTCAGTCAGGGAGCAAAGTGACCCCGGGACGCGGGTGCGCGCAGCTGCTGCGCGGGGCGCAGGAGGCCGGAGAGACGGGGCAGCCCCGGCAGCGGCTCCGCGGGGGGAGCGCAGGAGGAGGGGAGAGAAGGGGAGGGAAGGGGGGGGAAGAGAAAGTTGGGAGGAAATAGCCCAGGAAAAGTGACACTCGCGGAGCCCGCCGGAGCGCGGAGGAAATAAAAGCGGCGGCGGGCAGGAAGTGTGAGGAGGAGGAGGAGGAAGGGGAGAAGAAGGAGGCGGAGGAGGAGGAAAAAGAAGAAGAAGAAACAGCAGCAGCCGCTGCCGCCGCGGCAGAAAAGAAAGCAAAAGCCGCCCGAGGGCTCGGAGCCGGCGGCGCGGCATCCGCGGGGCTGCGGCCATGGCCCGGGAGAACGGGGACGGCGGCGGCTCCTGGAAGAAGCAGGCGGAGGACATCAAGAAGATCTTCGAGTTCAAGGAGACGCTGGGGACGTAGGTGGCGGGGTTCGGCTGCGGGGCCGGCGGCGGGCGCGGGCGCTGTCCCTTCCCCGGGAACGGTGCGGGTCCCCGTGCGGGGATTTGTGCGGGTCTCTGCGCGGGTCTTTGCGTGAGGATTTGTGCGGGTCTCTGTGCAGGTCTCTGCGCGGGTCGCGAATTTGCGCGGGTCTCTGTGCGGGGATTTGCGCACCCCCGGTGCTGCTCCGCGCCCCGCGCATCCATCCGAGCGAGAAGTCGGAGCGACCTGGGAACACCGAGAAAAACAGAATTGTGGGGCAGGTGCTGGGCTAGCATCACCCCTCACCCTCCTTCCATACCCTCCAAAAAAGCGATAAAAAGGAAAAATCCCAAGTGTTTTAAAATATTCATAGAACGAGGAGATAGGGGAAGGTTTTTTCTTCCAAGTGCAACTGTAAATAAATGCGGTCTGACTTGCACGCTTCCCCTAAAGACGATGGCTGCAGCTATTCGTGGACAGGAGAGCAGAAATAATCGGAGTGGATTGGATGTGTTTTAGCTACGATGCTTAACTGTTGTTGGGCTTTATTTGTTTTATTTATAGTGGCGGGGCATAAAGATTAGTAAAACGTTAGAGCTGTTTGTTGGGGGTTTTTTTTGTTGTTTTTTTTTGAAGGCTGAAGAAAAACACGCACAGATGGTGCAAGGGAGCGGGGTACAGGCTGGTGCCTTTTTGGCCGGGCAAAGAGTTTTATTTTTGTTAAAACTAATTTTTGCGCTCAGAATATTATAAAGGTAGGGAGCCGGGAGTGCAGAAGGAGGCAGTGCACGGGCTGCTGTGTGTGAATACATTGTAAGTAGAGTTGGGTTGGATTGCGAGTGCTCCTCGTAGCTGTGCTCCCACCGCTTTAATTGAAACTTCAAGCGCGTTTCAAAACGAAGCGCTGTTAATCCCGAGTAGTGCTTTTCCTACACTCCAAAACACAGTTGAACAAGTTTTGACTGTAATATTTGAGTTTCTTTCTGCTTCCAAGGGAGGGCTCCCTATAAACAGAGTATTTCTGGTTCGTGGACTCGCTGGTTTCCTATAAACAGGCGGTGAGTAGGAATCAGGCTGGTGGTTTAACATGGACATGGGTCAGCAGCCTGGCCGTGATGGGCTTGATAGCACAGCCCTCAGGAAAACACTGACTTACTAAATCAAATTAGTGTCTGTCCAGGTCTCTGAGGAAGCAAAATGCAGCGTAAGAGCCAAGTGGTGTGATGGATTCTTGTCACCTTCATTGAGTTTTTGCTGTGGGAATTTCGTGCTGGGAGAGATGTGCCCTGCTTTGTCACCTTAGGTGTGCAGTTCCCTTCCTGAGCAAAGGGGTGTTGGGGAGGAAAGTTTTAATGCTCTGAGGTTTGCTGGAGCAGTAGGACAATTCACTGGGATTCCCACTCTCTGTCACCCCTCTGGTTGTGGCATTGAAGCCACCTGTGAGGGTTAATTTGTGCTGCTGAAGAGGTTCAGGAAGAATTAAAGCTGTGGCCTTGATCCGGATCCCACTGTTAATGGGAGCTGGTGTAGGTCCCAAGGAGGGTAAAGCTAGTCAGAGTTAATAGTTATGCATATTCGCATGGCTGTTTCAAATTAAATCCATTAAATATGGCCAATTAGTGTCTCAAACTGTTAACCATTGTCTGAGCCTCACAGTTTGGTGAGTAAATTCTTTCTAATGGGAGTGGAAGCTGTGAAGTTTTTAAACTTGACTTAACAGTCAATCTAGAAATAATTGGATTACGAACCTGGGCCCATATAAAGAAAATAGATCTTCTTTCTTTTTCGGACATAGCTGAATTCAATTATGAATATATGTGTGTTTAACAGGCTACACGTGGGTTGCCTTCTGGTTGTGCATTCCTTAGCTTCCAAGGGCAGGCTGATAATTAGAAGATTGGAATCTGAGTTTTGGTTCTGTCCTTAGCCACCCACTAGTGCAGCACCTGCAATTCCTACCAGGTCTGGTGTAACATACTAGGATGTGAAGCTTCTAAAAAATTTAGGCCATTGCTGTGCAAATGATTAAAGTGCCTGTTCCATTTCCGCTGAAGGGAGTGAAGGGCGGTTCACTGACTTGAGCAGCAGATATACAGGATCCAGGAGCCTAAATGATGGGAAACGTTCTCAATTATTGATAAGAAAGTATTTAAATAAGAATTAAGCTATATAAGTATAAATAGCTTTAAAGTGTTTGTACCAAAACGTTTTCCTCTGACATTATTTAGGAGCAGGGTTAAAATCTGCTTTGATCCCTCCTGCACTGTAATGCTGAACCATGTTGGACAGCCAACACTTGATCTCACCAGCTAATAGATTTTTCTCTAGCATAGAGTGAAAAACTTGGCATGTCACATGAAATGTACTGGATCGCAGTAGCTATATTTTGCATTTTTCTGCCATTCCATTTCAGGATGCCAAAGTACTAAAAGCACTTTTAACAGAAAAACAGCCCTTTTTCATGCAGCTGTCTTAACTGCCTGGGGTAAAATTGGCTAGATAAATAAAAGCACTAAACCCCCAAATAAGGGAAGAAAGTGAAAAAGAAACTTTAAAAGCTTATTTTATTTCAAGTGCATTGATTTGTGGATGTTAAATCTATGTGTGCACCTTCTAATGTTCTCAGAAAAGAGCCTTTCATCTGAATAAAAGCTCTTCAGCAGATCTTTAACACGGGAGAGTTGAAATTTGCTGGAATTATTAAAAAGATCCTAAGTCAGTTAATCATGACATCATTTGGGCTGCAAGGAACCTCAAATGTGTATCCAGCTCTCCCTTTCAGAGCTGGAATAAATTATTTACACGTCTCTGTAAATCATGTCCAGCCACATTGATGCTGAAATTGGATTGTATGTCGTGCCCACATGTAGGAAAGCAGCCCTTTTCCACCCAAAGAATTTTCCTTCGGTGGCTGAGGTCTGTGTTGTTTGCTCTGTGCTGTTGGACAATAATGTTTTTTCTACTAGTGTGCAGTGGTTGGCTCAGATGTACCCAAATCTGTATTTACCCTGTTCTGTACTTATGCAGATAGTAAAGCATATGCAATCTTCTTTTGAGGCTGCAACCTCTCAGGTACCAGAGTGTCAATGAAAGATTTTGGTAATACTAATTAATAGTATTAATATATTTTATAATACATGATTATTGGTATAGTTTAAATGTTATCATATTACAATATGTATGATGGTCCTGATCCATTCCTGGGCTGTGCCAGTCCAAGTGGGACAGTGAACCACATTCCATGTGCACAGGTTCATTGAGTGCCCCTTTTTGGAACTGGACCTGTTTGCTGCTAAGCCATTGACAGTGAAATTACAGATCCGGAAAAAGTAGCTAGGAAAAAATAGGCAAAATAAATTAAAGATAAGATAAAATCATAGCAAAGGGGCCTAAATGTAATTTAGAGTCCCTTCCAAGTCAAGAAAGGTGTGCTTAAAGAAAGAAGAAGATCTGACTCTTCTCCCTTTAAATTTCCACAGATTCACCTATTGTAGCTGTACTCAGTTCTCTCTGGAAGACAAACTGAGAGGGGAATTGAGGGCCTGCCTGGAGAGGGGGATTTCTGCCCCAGCTCTTGAGAGATGTGAAATTTCACAATAGCAGGAATCTGATGAATGATCACAGAAATAGCACTTTTTTTCCTCCACATTTAAAGTATATTATGTCTAAGGCATTTTAACCTTAGCTTTTGACATCCAAGAAGTAATAAGAAATACCATTTCATCCAGTAGTCAAAGAGGAAGGTTACATCACTTGAGCTGCCTAATCAGATCAACTCCAAATTTCTAAGATATCTGTAATTAGGCCTAATTGGCATCAGAGTTATGACAAAGTTTTAATATTTAGAAAGGCTCGAATTTAGTAACTATGAAAATATTGGTACTGTCCTTAAAAATGATGTGGTAGATTGCTTAAAGCTTAGTAAGGATAACAGAGGGAGCTGCATGGATGTAGCCATAACGTAGTAAGAGCTGGGTGGGAAGACAAATACGCTTCAAGTAAGTTTCCAATTCTTTCCTAAAATACAGTATGGAGAAAACAGATGGGTGGTTCTGTTTTTCTCAGGGGCTCTGTGGTAATTTTTGGTTTGTCTGTGTCACTTCCATACTCTTATGCCATTTGATGGGCTCCTGGCTCTCTCCAAGGCTCTTCCACTCACCAGTACGTGCTGGTTCATGCTGTGAAATGAAGTCACTCCTCATCCTCCTCTCACACCTCTTTTCTTTCTCACACACCCCCGTGCACACAAACACTCCCATTGGCACAAACCCGTTCGTGCTGTGTCTCTGTCCTCTCATGGTGCCAGCCCCACACTGGCACTCCATCAGCTGATCCACCTCCTGCTCTCGTCTGGTTTTGGGTGGTCAGACCCTCGTGGGGGCTGTGCCTTGGGCCAGCCTTGGCTCCCACTGGTTAGGACAGGTCCTGGCAGGGGCTCCTCTCTGGAAGGAAGGTGCTGGGAGGTACCAGAGCACTCAAGGTCTGGTTGTCTCTGGTCAAAGGTCCTGCCTTTTCATCAGCTGGGGGCCAAAAGCACTCGTGCTGGAATCACACAACAGACCATCCCTGTTTAGCCATTCAACTTGAGGCATCATGCAAGTTACTCAGTTTTTCCCTTGTGATTTTGGAAGTTCTCAAGACACAAAGAAAGACGTTGATATTTGTGTTTTCCTTGGCTCGATGCCTCCTGTGATGATTGAGGGGTTTGTCTGATTTTCGAGTTTCTGCTGACATTACCAGCAATTGCTGCCTCTTTTTTTATGATACCTCAGTGAGGCAGCAGTGGCTCTGTCAGGTTGTTTCATATTTTCCTCAGTTCCGTATTTTCCTTTTTTAAAAATTAAATAAACATTTCACCTAAAAAAAAAAAATCTTCAGGGGAGAAAATGCAGTGTCCCAAAGGGCTGAAGTTGAGGTGCAGGTTCTCAGGAGCAGAGTTGATGAACTACTGGAGCAAACCATGAAGGCAAGTGGATCTCATCTCCTCTGATGATTTTCTGGGAGCTCTGAAAACTCTCAGGCTTCAAGCAGCAGGAAAGTGCCTCTTGTCCGTGTTTACAGAGCATGATAGTTCATGATTATTTCTGACCTTAAAATCCATAACTCTGGGAATCTTGCTGCCAAACCCATGTGGAGTCAGGGATAATTTGTGCCAAGAGGTGCTTATAGCACCTCTCTTGAATCTGTGGGAGGAGTGAAAGCTGAGGTCCAAATATTAATGTTTAACTTAGTGGTGTGAAACAACTCAGATGTTTAAGTTTGTGTATTCTACTTAGTGAAATCAGAAAAAAATCAGTATTTTTCTGCTGTTAGGACTCCTTTAAGATGATGCATTTTGCTTTAAACCAAGTAATCCTGTTTGCTATCTCCAGGCATAGGTTTCTATCCAGTTTGTTCTTGAAGGCTTAAAAATAATGAGTTAGTATCTTTTGATGTAAATTGTTGGTCTTCCTTGAACAGTTATAGAAAATAACAGGTTTGGGGTTCAGCTGGAATTGAAATGGGAAAGAAGGAAAAGCAAAATGGCCAATGGGTCTAAAGGCTGATTGATGGTGAGGATTGGGAAAAAAATTGGCAGCCATTGGTGGGAAGGGATTTTTTGACAGCTCTTGGTTTACAGATGCATTTTGGAAAGTGCTTGTTTGGGGCAGCAGTGTAGCCGAAAGGCAATTTTCTTTCATCATCTGAAATTAAGATTTCAAATCCTCAATAATCAAAAGCTTTCAGGTGAGCACCTAATTCTGGAGACACACTGTTGCTGTATTGTCAGCTCACATATGTGCTCGTGCTTCCTTTGTTTGCCTGTTTGTCTACCAGTTTTGATGTCTTACCTCATTTTTCCCCTGCCTCGTCTCTTTTTCTGTGGATATTCTTTTTGAAGTTCATCTTGGTCCTGTCTGAGCTCCCTGCTGCCAGAGGATACCCGCCTGCCTGAGCAGCCAAGGAGGGTGCTTGGCCAGCAAGGTGACAGTAAGATATTTGGGTTGGATTGGAATAGACAGTTTGGGTATTCTCCTGCTATTTTTTGCTTAGGAAAATGTGATCCTTGCCCTGGCCAACTCTTAATCTCAGCCCTCAGGAGTTCATTATAACAAATATCTATTCCACAGCTTCTCTTTGTGTAGGGTATGCATTAAAACATTGGTGTTTTTTGGCAGCCACAGAGGTAGCTGACACCCCAAAAGCTCCCAACAAGCAAAACCCAGAGGGTGGAGAGGTGGTGGATGGAGCTGAACCCAACTCTTTGGAACCCCACAGTAATCCTTTAACCAAAAGTCTCTTGTTCCCATCACAGCCACAACACAGTGGGTGTGAGAGCCTTCTTCTCCGCCGCTCCCACCATCTGGAGCAGCCTGTCTGCTTCCTTCACCCTCCATCTGCCTTCACATAGGAGCTGAAATATCTCTCTATGTATGTTTTCCTTCCTTTTTGCCTCTTTTTCTCTCCACCTTGGTTACTGACCTCAATTATTTTTTGTTGTCCTTCACACACAGTTCTCCTGACTACGTGCAGAATATTAGTTGGGGTTACTTAATCCTTTCAAGCATCCAAGGATACAATTAATATTGAATAAAGTAGTATTGTTTTGGTTTGCTTGACAATGACAGTCATTTATAATAGGATTCTGAATTTATTGCCAGTAATGGTATTCACTTAACCGGTGACTCACAGTTTGTATTCATGATTACTTAATAGGACCTAATTTTCTAGTCATTTTAGATAGCAAGAAAACAAGTTGGAACTAAGCGGGTACTGTTAGTAAACAGGTAATGAGTGAAAGGAGGGATAAAAAATTCCTTGGGGCAGAAATCTGTCATTTTCTTTGGAATTCAAGCCACCTTGCATTTCAGTGCTTCTTGGTAAATAATAATTAACAACAATAACAATAATTTGCAAACATATGTGTGTGATTGGGCTGTTGTTGAATGACAAATAGCTGGCTTAGCAATCAGAATATGTCTCACTTCTAGCAATCATAGTGTTCCTTAAAACCTTTCCATCAAATCTTAACACCAATATGTTTTTTTATTATCTGACTTGGCGGTTCCTATAATTTTCCTCTGAATGTTGTGCCAATCACTTTTGAAAAAGAAAGCTATAAATAACAGATTGTTAATAAACTTTTGAAGGCCCTTTCACTGATGTTTCCATGTTGAAAGCTGCATATGGAGTTTTATGCCAGAATTACTCACCAAACAGATTGTCTAAGGTTAAATCAAAATAATACTCTTAAGCAGAATTTTTTGGCTGAGTTAAAAAGCTTTTTTTAAAAACCTTTTTTTTTTAAACACTGGATGTGCTAAGAAAAAGCTACCAGGAAAAAACTGGGAAGCTCTGTTTTGGATCTGATTCATGTGTAGAACAGCTGAGCACAGCGCTGGGGATCCTCTGTAATAATAGCTCACTGATTTTGCTTGATCTTTTCCTGAGCAGTATCATGGGTCACAGTTAAAATATCAACAGTTTTGGACAACTGGACTGCATAAGATTAGTTCTTAAATTACCTTTTTCAAGACTGAAATGAGAAGAAGCACATGAGAGAAAACATGCTGGCTTAGTTGTATTGAGGATTTATCTTTATTTTTGTTTTGATTTTCTTTCATCCCCGGTTGGAGATAAACCAAACAGTTTCAGTCTTCTTACAGTTTCCAGGAGGAACAAAAAGCAGGTGCTTGTAATGATGCAAATGAACATGAACAACAATAGAGTGAAGGATTGTGGCATCTCCCCTCTAGATCCTGTCCTTTGCACATTTTTCCGCAGGACTCTTCTCATTTTCCTGCTCTTAATGCTTCCACTAATTTAGGTTGAGGATTTGAAGATATGTTCTTTCAAGCCTGAGCACCCAAAAGTTGGGAAATACATCTCATGCTCAGTTACCAGAGTACAGCAGACCCAGAAGTTTCATCTATGGCTGGTGGGAGTGAAGTGAGGTCAGGATGTGTGGAATTTCTGAGGTCTGGGAGCCTTGAACCTCCCCGTTTATTTTAGTGAGGGCTGGTGTGGCAATTTAGAGAGCAAGGAGAGTAATACATCCCTGCTCATCAGTGGTGGGGTGTGAAGGTTTGCAGGTCTTCCTGGGAGCTCCGAAGGGAAGGTTCTAGAATATCCCAGGTATCTCCCTGAAGACAGAACCCCCCAGTGCTGTGGAGTTGTTCTGTGACATTGCAGTTTTTAGTTTTAGGTGTTTAAAACCTGTCTAAACCCCCTACGGCACTTGGGAAATGTGGCTGTCCCTCTCCACCAGCTGGTCACAGAAATGGATGTGCTTCTGTTGCAGTACAAAATAAACCAGCACAGCCACTCCTGCTTAAATGTAGAGATTTGCAAAGGCTGAGAAGCCAATGCATATGTGAGGGTTGGAGATGGGCAAGGGAAGTGTGAAGGGTCTAAAATACCTGGGTTTTTTTACTGTGCCTTTTACTGACCTCAGATGAGATCAGGTACTGTTGAGAGAGGGCTACTGCAAACACCAGAGTAAAAGACTGTTTGTACACAGGAGAACTTGCAATCTAAATAAATAAGACAAAAATGCTAACACTGTTTTGTTAAAGACAAGCAAGCGTGTCACTTGTAAACCCAGGGCTGAGCCTGAATCTTAACTCCAGTTAAGTCCTCTTATGCAGGGGACTGTCCTGCTTCTTTTAATAGTGGGCACTGTGTCAGCACCAATGTCCTCAAAATGTATTTGTTTGTGTGTGATTCACCCAGGGTCATCACACATAAATCATTGTTACTAGTTAAGGTTTGAAGATGCAGAGCACTGTCTCTGTGCTGTTGGTAACAGCGTGGGCGCTTTATTGCTGTGTTGTTTCAGCTGCTCAGAGGAATCCAGGTCTGCCCAGAGCTATAAAGAGCTGGAACAGTCTAGGCAGTTCTTGGGGTGATGTGGGATTGCTCCCAGCAGGATCCCATCCTCCCAGCCAAGCTTAAATAATTCAAAGGACCAGGCTTCAACCAGGCATGTTTTCCGTACAAACTCACCAGTTGTGACCCTACTGTCCCACTGTGATGGGCAAGGGCAGAAATGATGGAAACTATTGTATGAAAAACTGTGAAAATCCCCAAAATTACATAGAAAATTCAAACAGCACAGAAGAGAGCTGAAGGGAGAGGAGGGCACTTAAGGGATTTGTAGCCACATGGAAAACTCCAGGCACAGGTTGCTAATCAAATTCAGCCATAGTTGAGAGAGATTGCTGGAGCATCCCTGGATAATCCTTCACTCTTATTTTGAGTTGGCTTAGAGATTTCCTCCCACTGCTCACTCTTGTCTTCTCCTGCCTCTCAGTATAACTTGGCATGATGTGCCCAGCCATGAAGCCTGTGGTGTTTTGGAAATTTCAGGCACAGCAAAGTGCTTGGTGTGTGCTGTCAGTGGCACAAGACACTGTGAACTCATTAAACTTCATTTGTGCTCTCTGTGTTGTTTTCTTGAATAACACCTGTACAAATTCAAAGGCTTTGTCTTTTACTTTGGGACATTTTGTAGCTGCAGCCTGAGATATCTTAAGGACTATCTAAAGCTCTGGGATCAGCATCTGCCTCACACCTCTTCTTTAATGGGATTTCTTGCCGCAGGGGTGTAATTAATTTGTTCAACTTTTTTTGAGGGGAAAATCTGACAGTGTTAAGCTTTTCCACAGGCTGATGATGAGCATCACAAAAACACCACCTCCTTCTCTGGGTGCAAGCCATGGTGTTTTGAGACACCTTCTCTAGCATAATTGCATAGCAACCTGAATATTGCAAAGCAAACAAGCTCTCCCTCCCAAAATAAAATGCTCTCAAATGCAAAAAAAGCACCATGAAACAACACAAACCCCTGATCTCTTCTAGGGAGAGAAGAGGGGGGCAACCAACACACAGCTTGTTAGCCAAGTTACTTGAAGCACCATGGGAGGATGCTTAGATAAAAACATTAATGGAGCAGAAAAACAGTGTGACTCCTTTTGGCCTAATGACCCAGGCACTGGAGCACAAGAGGAATAATTCAGAAGGAAGGGAAAGGTCTCCTGTCACAGGTTTGACTTATGGCTTTTAGGAAGGAGGGGGCTATATAATTAGATGTCAGGGGAGAATGTACCAAGAAATGATCTGAAGAAAATGGTTCTCAAAAGCACATAGACATAGGGCATAGAGGTACTGCAGGCTGCAGGGAGACTTCTGCTCTTGGGATTGTTAAGGTGTATGTGGAGTAATTTTACCGGCTAATTTTCCTGTTCATAGCCATGTAATTTATGTCATAGACATAAATTTTATGCTCTTAAGAGAGAGATCCTGAAAAAAAATCTTGCAGAGCTTTGTAGACAAGTCCATTGAACGATGTCTCTGATGAATCTTGTATTTTTAATGGAAAGCAATGAAAGTGATTCAAGGATTCCTGAGTAACAGCTGAGATGATTTGTGCCCAGAAAGCAAAGGTGTGCCCTTTGGCTACTGTTGGAAAGGAACATAACAGGCACTGAAGCTGAAACCAGGGGAGTGGCACTGGGGGAAAGAGGAAAAGAGAGGTCTGGGGCAAAGTAGAGCAATGGGATTCAGCTGCAGCTTAATTAACTCTAGAGACTTTTAAATCCCCCTCCTTGTTCATGAGCTGGAAAAATTCATGGATATGGGTCTTTTGGACAGGACAGCTTGCACTACACCAGTACACTTCCACCATTTTCAATGACCACTAAAATGACTGGCAGCTTCAGGGCCAGTGTTTGCCCTGGAGATTGTGTGGTGTTGTGACATCTTTCTCTTACATTGCCATGTGGTTGGTTGAAAGGTGGAGGAGCCCTCTATATAAATATCGTCTATGTGTGTGTATTATATATATGTGTATATATGTATAAAATGCACATAAATGTATGTATACCCACATATTAAAAACACTATTTATGTGGTGATATATAGAGATATACAGCACTAAATAGTATTTTTTTTTTGCCAAGCAGCACATTATTTGGCTTCATTAATGAATGCACAGACAATGACTTGTGCCATTTGGCAAAAACTGTTTAAGAGTGTTGTGAATGTTGTTAATTTATGCTGTTGTTTGAATTTCTCTTCATATTTGGGTTGCATTTAGGGGAAGGCAGAAACTGTCAGGTGCCCCTGTGCTCAATTAGCTAATAGGGATGAACCCAGAAAAATAAGAAGTTAAAAGCACAATGGTCCTTCCCTGTCCTCCATCTCCACGTTTCCTCTGCTACACCAAATCCCTGCTTTCCACCTCTTGTCTAAAACCTGCAGTTTTGGCTTTGGGAGGTGCCTGTAAAATGTGTGCTTAGAGGTCTCCTTGTGTGTTGGCTTTGTGGTCTCAGAAGATCCTCCTGAAGTCAGAGGGTGACACACAAAAGCACAACTTGTCCTTTCTTATTTTCTCTTAATTTGTAGCATCTCAACGTTGCTGTCAGATTCTGCCTTTGATTTCCACAGCTTGGAGGTTTCCCTGTGTGAGTTGAGAGAAGCCCCTACTGCTCAGCAGCAGGCTGGAATTGCAGCATTTTACGCTGCTTACACTCAGCTTTCAAACATCATTACAAAGTTATCAGGCTGTGAAGGAGCAGGTTGCAACTCCACAACAGAAGAGGAGGGGGCTGAACACATCCCACAAGACAGGTCCCATCTTCTGCCAGCTCAGTTGTTTGCAGGGATGTGCTGTGAATCTATTTAATGAAACTATAGAGGTTAAAAATAGTTCCCTAAAAAGGAGGTGGGAGAAGGGGAGAAGTACAGAATACAAGAAGTTTTATTTCTTTTCATTCCATAGATGCTATAAATCAGTAGAGAAGTCAGTTGCAGTTTGTTTTCCCCTTCTGTGTTGCATCATTAAAAAATCATCAGCCACTACGCTGAAATGGTTTGCAAGAGCGACTTTGCCAGGAACAATTTCTGCTTGAGAACAATAAAAAATTAGTAGATGCCAGGTTGAGTTCGTGTGTCAGTGGTTACTGAATTCAACTTAAGAGCTGTAAATGGAACCAATCATCGTTTCTTAATGAGATATATATAAGAACAAAGAATCACAATGCTTGAATAATCTGCCACGTTTCTATCAGTGCTGCTTAAGCAATTATTCAGTTTGTTCAGTGGTTTGACAGGCAACATAACAAAAATCAATTTATGAAGCAGATTAAATGTAAATATGCAGCACTATTTTTTTTGTCGCCCTCAGGAAT
Organism: Acridotheres tristis; assembly: GCA_037013685.1. Taxonomy (NCBI): domain Eukaryota; kingdom Metazoa; phylum Chordata; class Aves; order Passeriformes; family Sturnidae; genus Acridotheres; species Acridotheres tristis. The sequence goes on from CM072885.1 coordinate 5,977,795, forward strand.
GCCATTCTAAAGCCTTGTGGTTTTTATCCTTACAATTCCTCCAGTCATCTGTTTTCAGTGGTATTGCTTGGATGAAGTGCTATATGGCCCATAGTGACATTACTCACTAGATCATTTGTCTTTAATCCATCTCTGGTCTAATGAGACTGTCGTCTGGGCCTCAGTAAAAATGAATGATGCATTGCTCTGATGTACAGTGTAAGTGTGTTTTTCACTGCTAAGGCTGTATTTTTCCAGGGTCCTTAAAGAAACCCTTCCCTCAGCCCTTATTAACACTTAATGTAAATATTTCTGAATATTTTATTAATTTGGCAGCTAACGTAGGAGAAATTGTTATGAGTCCCCTAGGAGATAAATAACAACTATTTTATATGGAGTTGATACCATCACCTCTTTTAATACCAGAGCTTTCATCGTGTTGCAGCAGACTGGGAATGGGATGGTCCCATCCCTGTTTGTAGTGGTGGAAATCTGATCAATCGTCAGATAGAAAAAAAAATCAGCAAACACTGATAACAACTGTCACAGTGGACACTAAGTGCCATCTTCAGCAGCAGGTGTTCACTGTCTTACCCTTTTCTTCTGGAAATGAGTCCTTAATACTTTGAATGAAGCTGTGGCACAGAAGAGATAATTTTTTTCCCCTTAGGAAATGTTTTCATCTCTTGTCTTCTTCATGGGGAACTCAGAGATTTTTGTTCCCTGCACAAATAACTCCTGAATTCTCTAAGTCCATTTGGGCTTTATATAATCTACAAGATGCCATTGACATACCTGGCTGTGTATCTCATCATGCCTCTTGTATTGTCACAGCGTTCTCAACAGAGATGTCATAACAACTTTTAGGGAATCGTGAGTACTTTTTATTTCAGTCAAGGTGACAGGGTTCCAAGAAGCCTTTTAAATACACCAGAGGACTGTATTACAGAAGAGAAAAGTATTTCTTAACTTATTGCTACCATGTGACTCCTGTTACTATAAATTTTGGGCCAATCACATCCTTACAAAATCTGTCATACTGAAAACTCGTATGCTTATATTTTAGCTACATTAATTCATGACATATGGACTTCCAGTATTTGGTTATTCAATTTCTGCTCGACATCTTGTATTTTGTGGTGACTGTTGAAGAATCTGAACGTGTCTGGTATTTCCTTATCTATTATTGGTGTTGCTGTAGTGTTTAGACTGTGGTTTGTTGGCTAACTGTCAAATACTCATGGCTTCATTAAGAAACAGATGTACAGGTCTACACTTTGTTTTTGTATCTGCACTTTTGACATATTGTAAATGTCCTTAATTGATTTTGTTCAGGATAATACCATCTGCTGGCATCTGTTTCTGCTATGGCTCTTGCTGAATACTTGTGTGCATCATGGTCTGTAAGGACAAATTACAGAGTGTCAACAAGATATTATGTCCATTTTTTTTTCTGAAATAAATGAGAGCAGAGTTTGATCATTGGACAACCCAATACCTACCTGTTGTAATATCTAGATTAATACCGTTTATTACAGAAAGCATATTTCAGGCAATAATTGGGCCCTCTTCCATGTTTGGCTCTCTTAATGTATTGTTGGTGTGTCTGCAAATATATCCAAAGTTGCAGATGGGGAGAAAATGAGTCTTTGGCTTTGTATTTGTCTCCCTGTTGATCATGGAGGGATGTAGATTACACTTCTAAATCTTCCTGAAGCCTTTACACAAACTGTCTAACAAATAGTCAAAATAAGTGATGTTAACACATCACTTACTGTATCTGTAAGGTTGATGGTCTTCTCACAAGCCTTTAACATAGCTAGATATGTCTGATGTGAAGATTTTGGTGACAGAAGCTGCATATGCACTAGCTGAGAGTTCTGATGAGGGTGCAAGTAGGAAAATATGTGCTGTCTCCTGAGAGTCCAGAACAAAATTCTTATTTCTGAGTAGCCCGCTGTCCTGTTGGATTTAGCTCTCCATATTCCACTTTGTCCTTCCTAGTAGGTAGAATCAGTATTTATGGTGGATTTTATTGCAGTTGCCCTGTCTGTGTCTGAACTGTGAAATGAAATAGAAATTCCATTTCCTGGCACTCCCTGTCTGTGCTCATGACGAGTGCAGGCAAGAATCAAAAATTATGTAGGTCAGGATTTATCTGTAGTGGCCTAACTTTGATCCCAATAAAAGTAGCTAGCCTTTGATGTCAGTGAGACAGCATTCATCCAATTTTGAGATGCTTATGACCCCTTTACCTCTCCACACCTCACATATGCAGTATTGACAGGGAGAAACAGGGTCATGCAGAGAAATGAGAGTTCTCCAAATACCACTGAAAACAGGGAGAGGGGTGTGCTCAGTGTTTCAGTAGAAATGGGTCACCAGTCTGAAATACCTGTGTCCCAGCAGGGCTGGATTGTCCTTGAATTGGAGTAGCCTTTGCTTCACATAAGCAGGATTGGAGTGAAAACTTAATTACAGAGAGCCTTCATGGCTGTGCATGTGTATTAGAGCTCACATGAAAGTAATGGCAAAAGTACAGGTTCTGTTTTGACTTTGCCAGTCACTTTCTTTGACCCAGTGTCCCTGCTGTTCTGGTCTTCCACTGCTGATACCTGCAGGGCTGGTGCTCCCATGCTGATACCCACTCAGGAGTCAGACCTTGTCAAGTCATGAGCTCTAGGATGAAGTGGACTAATGGTGGAGACATGTACTGGGTTGAAGAGCACTAGATAACAATTTGGGAGAACTTGGGTTTTGTTTCTGACTGTGACACTGGCCTTTTTTTGTGACCTTGCAGAAGTTGCAGCACCTCACTGTCCTGGTTTCTCCATCTGTCAAACAGTTCCCGACCTACTTTGTAACTCACTTTGGGATCTAACTCATTAAAGTTTGCTATGTGAGATGTTCAGAATGTACTGGACAAGGTGTTGTTTTTGTCATGGTAATGTGGTAAGAACCTCCCCTCTTGTATCCAAATATGTTGGGAACTCAGCTGCAATGCTCGTGTTTGGCAGATGATGCTTTGTGGGGAACACAAAGCCAGAATCTGATCCCTTTCCTAAATATACCACTCCAAAAAGAGGTGGACAGCTCCACCTCAAAAACACTAGAAATGGGACAAGAGAGTAAACCCAACTGAAATGCATTTTGTTTTCTGAAACTGTTCCTATCTTTCAGTGGGCAGGAAACCCCAGCAAGGCAGAAAGACCTTCCAGAAATGTCTCTGAGCACTCAGCACCAGCCTGTGGTGGGTTTTGTAGTATAGATTCACCAGTGGATGGACATTAGGGAGACACCTGTAAGAAACGGTAAAGCTGTGAGGCAGTTTCCCCCTCCTGTGCAGTCCATGTTATAACTGGGAGTCAGAAAATAGCAGCCCTTTTGGCATTGCTCTGCCAACACTGTGGGATTTGCAGAGCAGGATAAGGATTTATGCTGCCCTGATGAGCCCTCCTATGATAATACAATGTGGTCTTGCCTTGAAGACACATCTGTAGCATTAGCCATGTGTTATCTGCTAATTATATTTTTTAATGTCTCACAGCGTTTGTGCCTCTTGAAAATCAGCTCAGCAACTAAAGCCAGCACAGTGAATGGCTACTGAAGTGATAAAGCTTTTTGAAACACCTTCAAAAAAACAGTGAAAGCAATTGTAGGAATGTCTTCATTTCCATGTCTTCTTGGGGGAAAAAAATTTTACCTCTGAGATTCAAGAGGAATAGAGTTGTATTTCCAGTCACTGCAGCAGCAGTGTTTTAAAAAGCCTTTTTGTAGGCACAATGCATTCAGGTTTTTTTCTCTGATTCTGGAAAAAAGTGAAGTTCATGCATAAATTGGCAAGTAGGCTTTCATTTAAGCTGTGTGATTTAGATCTGCTAGTGAAGGCTGCTGCTGTAGAGCATTTGGCATTCATCAGAAAAATCTCCAAGTCTAAACAGTTTTATTATGCAAAGTTATATAGTTGGAAGGTAAAACACTCTGTCTTTTTCCACTTTGATGAAGCAGGCTGGATGATGGATGTCCCATCAAATGTCTCATAAACTTGCAGGGAAGGTGAAGCTGTAGGTTTCACTGTTCAACCTGAGGCTGCTCTAAGCCCTAAGGAAAAAAGGATGCTTAGCTGGGCTGTGGGTAAGAGAGCAGCTGTACTCAAGAATCCATGTGTGTTCTCAAAAATGTGTTAGAAAACCATTGGCACCTTCATGAATTAGGATCCCAATATCTGGATGTTTCCATTCAGATTTTATTAGCACAGCTTTGTACTTGCAAGACTTCTTGCAGTGACTGCACTTCACATGTGTAGAGATTTTCCTGAAGTGATTTTTCCTTAGTGACTTAGGGAAATTCAAAGTTCACTATAACATTTATTAAAGCTTCACCCTGTTCAGTATGTGATTACTTTGCTCATTCATAGTGCCATGTGTTCACTCTAAAGTCTTATTAGAGGTGTGAAGTCAAAGGGATTTCAGCAGGAGCCAAAATATTAATGTCTTTTTTACTAGGTGTAGACTGCTGAAAGGTGACTAAGAAGGGCTCTCCTGAGTGACTGTCCTCTATATTTCTGTACATTCTACATAGTGCAAAGGACCAGGTTTGCTAATCCCACCCAGAGCTCATTGCAGCAGCCAAAAAAAATCCCTTGGTTTTGGGAGGGAGACCTCTCTATGCCCTGCAGCTGAGTGGGCTGGGGGCTGTGGGTCAGACCCAGCCCTGCTGGACCCTGATGCCAAAGGGAGTCACCACCAGGATGGGGCAGCCCAGCCTGGGCAGAAGCAGCTGGAGATGTCCTGGCCTTGGTGTCCTGCACCCAGCCAGCACCACCACAACCAGCACCAGTCAGAGCCCTGCTAAGCCACTTTGTAAAACATCCTTGCAGGAGAATCTTGGCAGGGTGAAAGGGAAAAAACTACCTAGCTCAGCACACTCTTGGTGCACCATAAATATTTTTCTCCATTCCATAAAAACTGCAATAAGGGAACACCAGCCTTCATGAAATGCCCTTTAAAATTCAGTAAGAAAACTCAATATATTAATAGGTTCCTATTTATTCAAGCAAACCTTTAAAATAAGGTCTGAGTGCTCAGAAAAGTAACTTTCTCCATCACAGGCAAAGGAATTGTGCCGTTTTTTATTTTGGAGAGCTTTAGTTTTTCTGGGAAGAGGACTGTAGCAGAAAGAATAACCCAAGACAATAATTTTGGCCTTGAACAAAACCAATTTTTTGCATGTAATTTGAGTTTGTTCTCCTCTGAGGCTATGCTTTATGTGGACAGTATAAAACTTGGCGATCTTTCAAAGTCTTGAGGGAATAAAAGAAAGGACTCATTATCCCTTCACCTTGTGCATTGCAGGATCTGCAGACGTTGTGAGAAGTACTGCTGTTTCCCAGGAATTACTGGTTCCTTTACGGGCAATGAGGAGGCTGGGTGGGATTCACTGCCCCTACAGGGCGGTGATGAATTTGCCTAAATTTAGGAATTCACTGTAATTTGTTGTGGCCATCTAGCTTATGCAGAACGGGGTCCCAGGGATGGGTTGGGTAGAGCAGCTTCCTCTTTCTTGGTTGGGTCCAGTCCCTTTACTGCATGTAAGATCTTCCATTAAATCAAAAGTCAAAATTATTTTGTTTGGGTTTAATTTTATTCTCTCCACTCGTGGCTTCATTTGCCACATTTAAATTATCTTTGGGAACTTTAGACAACCTTTGTCAGCCTTCTGAGGTGGCAGGAGCACTGTTTTCTCTCCCTGGTTTTGACACAAATAAGACATTCTTTTAATATTGGTAGTTGAAAAAGGAGCTGTTGCAGAAAAATAGTAAAACACATCCCCACTTGTACTATGGGCTCAGTTGTGAGAATTTTATATTGGGTTTGTAACCTGGAACACGTATGATCCACTGCAAAAGCAGCATCCAGAGTAATTAAACATTAACTACCTTTGCTTGAAAAGAGCTGTCATCATTACTCTTTGCACTTGTGAGGGTTTTTTTGTGTGGATACTGATTATAAGCTTTTAAAGCACTTGCTCACTCTTTATCTCAGCTGGTATTTACACTGAAAGGTGGTTTGAATCCTGCAACTTCATGTCAGTGTGGCCACTCTGCTTGGAATTACTTGTGGGTCTTTACACAAAAACCAGGCATTTTTAATGCTTCTGTGGAAGTGGGTGATGGAAGAGCCTGTTTTCTGCCTTCAGATGGTAAAATCATCAAGATCAGAGACTCAGCTGGCCCTGCACGACTTTGGATGGGTGGTTCTTCAGGGAAATGTGGGTTGTTGGCAGCAGTGTGGGTGGGTGGGAAATGGAAACTCCAGCTCCATAGCTGGGCATGCCTCAGCCCCGTTTTTTCTGAGCCCTCCTCCAGCTGGCAAAACCTTCCTGCCTGTGCAGTGAGAGAAGCAATGGTCAAGCAAAGGAGCAATGGCTGGTTTGGGTCACCTGGTGACCTGTTGGCTTTGAAGTTGTGTTACTGTTGTCCTTTCCTGCATAAAGCTTCACTGCACCTGTGTTGTGCTGTGTGGGGTCGGGGGCCAGAGGGTGAGAACACACAAGAATTGGAAAACCAAACCTCAAATCTTCCAACTCTAGCCAAATAAAATTGGAGAGGGGTAGGAGAGCGGGGCAAGTGTGAGTCATAGCTAGATGGGCTGAGTTTTAAACATTTTGTAGGTGGTTTTAAAGGAAAATCACTGCATAAAATGGTTTTGTGACCTGAAAAAAAGGTGAAGAAAAAATAATTTAAAAAAATAAATTAAAAGGGGCGAGAAAGAGGGAAAAGAGGAAGAAGAGGGGAAAAAAATAATAGAAAGAAGCTTGACCATTCTTGGATTACAGAAAAGTGAGAAGCACTGATCAACATCCTCATTTCCAGGCCTGTGCAGGCTCTGAGTGTGTCATTAGATGGTTTCCAGTTCAGGGCTGGCCCATGTCCAGCTGGCATGGGGCACAGCAGGGAGATCTCCCATCTGTCTGTGAAACTCCGTGGAGATGCACTGTGCCCCAGCCGAGTGAAAACTCATCACTTTACTGCTCAACCTGCTCTTTGAACAAGAAAACATAACAATTCTGAGAGAGTAGAGGAGAAGTTTTGACATTACACAGCATTTGAACGCTGTAGCAGGGGTTGTGGCTGTGGATCCAAGGCTCCTTCTCTCCATAGCCCAAAGTTGCCACCCCCAGGGGAGGTTTAATTCCTGCAATGTGGGGCTGGGGAGTAGGGACAGCTCAGATGTGTCTGTCTTTAAGCAGTAGCAGCTGAAACGAAGGAATTAAGATGTTTTCTAGATTCAGCAGTAGCTGGTGAGCACTTTCCATACCTTCTGCTCCCCCATCTGAGTAGGAAAATTTGTTTTGACTCTGGGGAACGTGCACCATGCAAGTGTCAGAGTGGATATCCTGGGGAATTTGCAATGGCAAAGTTCAAAGAAGACACAGAGTGAATCTGCTGAAGCTTCTGTAACATTTAATGAGACAGACTTGAAGACACAAACTGTTCTTGCAGAGATGATGGCATTGGAGGCTGCAGAATGAAACCTGCTCCTGAGTCTCCTGAAGTCAGTGAGAGACATGGGAGGAGGATGGGATCAAGGAATATCTCCTGCATGTCAGCCTTTATAAAAACTCAAACTGAGCAATTTCCACAATCCTTCAGTGCTTGCCTCTTGCCATATTTTGTATTTCTTCCCCTTACAGCCGTGCTGAGCTGCTGTGGGTCAGGGGCCAGAACTCAGCTCTGCTTTGCCATGTGGATCCCTCGAGTAGGAGGCAGCCCCTGGAAGGGCCATGGGCTTGCTCAGCTATGGGCAGCCACAAGTGTGCTGGATTTCCAAGGTTTTGATTTCCAACCTGGCTGGCAGCAGTGAATTACCTTGATTATCTTCTTGGAGTGAAGGCTTTGTGCACTGGCCATGGCACTGGGAGCAGCTGTGTGCCTGACCCCGGGACAACTTTGCTCTGGTGCCTGTGCTGAGAAGTCAGATCTGGTTCATCTGGATCTGGCTCTAGGCTCAGTTTAATTAATCTTTTCTTTATATCAGATTAAATTGATTGCTTTGAAAAAAAAAAAAGATAAATTGTCTTTGCTTGGGTTTTTTTTTTTTGGTCGTTTCAGTAGCCAGCTAGGAACGGAATTAGGTGGATTTACATGGTTTTCATTATTATTAAAAAAATCCAGTCTACTGGATATGAATTAAGAGGCTATGACACAGACTGTCCCCATATTTTTAATGACCCTAGAATGACATGTTCTGCAAAAGGGGAAACAATGATAGAAATAAAAATTCACTTTACAACCTAGTAAATGAAGAGAGATGACTACAGCTCAGAACCCCTCTGTCCTCTCCCTGGAACACATCAAATATAACAAGTTAAAGCACTAGTGTTTCAATCTGGGACGTGTGTGCACATGCTCTCTGCTCTGTCAAGAATATCCACTGCACCTGGGATATGATGGATTAACTACACTTGTCTGAAGCTGGGGTTTCATGTGCTGAATGAAATCGCACAATGTTGTGGGTTTTTTTGGTTTTTTTTATGGACACATGTGAGCTGCATGCATGGACTTAATTCTGACCAGGATTTCTGATATTTTGTATGCCACAAAAATCTTGTATAAATTGCCAGCTCTCTCTTCTTGCAGTGAGACAAAACTTCCAGACAGAAGGGAGATCTCTGTGGAGAACCTCAGGAGGGAAATAATTTAAAACTGAAGCTGTGATCAATGAATTTGGCCACGGTTCCTTTTGACCATGTAACTGCAGGAGTTGGAGTTTGGCCTTTGCTCATGTCTTCAGCTAGAGCACTGCCCTGCTCTTTCAGCCTGGGTGTTCAAAGATCTGCTTTTTCATGCCATACCCTCTCCCTTATGGTTTTAGGTGGGTTTGAGTCTGAAAGACACATTCATCCAAGTGCTGGCTGAGTGTTACAGGGATGATCTCCTGTCCTGAGGAGCTGGCAAAGACCAGCTTTTCCTGCATGGCTGCTCCATCTCCTGTTGCATGTGAGAACACAGTGCAGTGGGTCTCTGTCCTCTGTGGTTTATGTCACCCTCAGCTAACACAGAATCACAGAATGGTTTGGGATTGGAAAGGACCTTAAAGATCATCCAGCCTAACACTCTGCTATGGACAGGGACACTTTCCAGTAGACCAGGTTTCTCCAAGCCCAATCCAGCCTACAAAGAAGCGTGAAGGACTTTGGGGTACTGTTGAGAGCTTTAACTCCCCATTCAGTGATGTTTCCTTCACACAGTACACCCAGGCTTTGCACAGCCATCTCCCAAACTTGCACAGTGTGAGGATTAATCCTTCCCTGCCAGACATCAGCAGCACTTGGGACCTCCCAGGGCTACTCCAAAACTTCCCTGGGAAAGAGAACATGCCCGAGGGTCAACCTGGGGCTTTTGAGAGCTAAAGATAAAAGAGCAAAAGTTCAGAGTCACATGGACTTCTCGCATGACCAGGGGCTGTCTGCTGCCCATAGTTTCCTACCATGATAACTGGAGGGTGGGCTAATTCAGGGCAGAGGTGGAGGAGGACACAAGAGGGAATGTAGGAACCAGAGCTGGGACCATGACATCATTGTGTTTTCTTTCCTGGTGTTGCTTAGAGCGTGTGGCTATGTTTATCTGAAAACCTCATCCTTGCCCATGTAATTTGAACTCAGTTTTAGGGATTTAGCATGTTTTGGAAACCACATATTAAGAATACAATTTGCCTATGTAATCTTTTCCTATTTTTGTGGCACCCAGACAAAAAATGCCAGCACAGGAGTTTATGTTGAGGGAATAATTCAAATTAATATAACTGTATCTGTAATCCTGGTGGAAAGTCCTTTTTTTCAGCAGTGCAGAAATACCAGCTAAGAGGGTTTGCCCTCACACTTTTGAAGTTCCAGGCCTGCATGGGTTCCCAAGGAATTTTAATCTCCCATTTGATTTGAAGGGGATTTTATGAGCATGAAAATCTCTGCTCAGTTTTCAGGGCACACGTTGAGGTCTCAGCTGTTCCCTGTGCTGAAGTGTGGCTGCTTTTCTGATTGGGTTGAAATGACCAAGGAGATAATAATGGGGTTGTTGAATTTAGAGTTGGCTGGGAAACACCAACCTTGCTGCTGCATGAGGGACAATTCTACTCTGGTTGTACAGGCATAACTGGCTCATTTCTGAAACACAGGCATCTGATCTCACTGCGACTTATTGACTTTAATGGAGTTTATTATTTTAATTTTTACAGTGGTGTAAGGTAGAGCAGAGTTTGGCTGGAAGCCAAAATAGTGCTGTCTTGGCAGATGGAGTGAGTAAAATGTGCAGAATCAAACCCATTGCAGGGAAGGTTCAAGTTTTGCAGTACCCAAACCTTTGTTTGTGAGTCCAGGTTTCTTGTTTTCCAGGGTCACTAGAAGAGAGCCATCCTTCCCCAGCATGCAGGGCCAGTGTGCAGGGCTACCTGCAGAAATGAAGAGTCTGGGGGCTTATTCCCAATTCCCATTCTTGTTTTCCTGCCAGCCCTTTCTCCATGCTGTTGGTAAGATACCCTGCATTGTCAAGCGCTTCTTGATGAGACCCAGGCTTGTCCTATCCAGGGTGATAAAGACCAAACAGAAGGAGTGGGCAAAGCTGTCATTCCTGTGCAGAAGGCCAGCATGTGACCCCTGGCTCATGGTGACACGTTCTGACTGCAGCAGGCTGGGCTTTCAGAGGAGCAGTAGCTGTGGCAAGAAAAATTTTATCCCTGGTGCCATCTTCCTGAATTTCCTCCCTCAAACACAGATCAAAGAGGTTTAAAGAGGTGATAAAGTATGAAGTTTTGCTTGTAGCTGTAGTAGGAAGGAGGTTATATGTGGTTGCATGAGCAAGTGAGATGAGGGGAAGGTGAAGATCTGACCGTGCATGTAATTTCCTAATGACTTTTGTTGCTATTGATACATTAATTCCACTGCCACTGTCTCCTCTCTTCCATTCCATTGTCTCTCCTCTTCCCTTGTTGCTGGCAGTGTCCTTCACCAGAAGCAGTTGTGCAGGATATGATCCCTCCCCATCACACCTTATTGCTGTCCCTTTTTGATTTCTTGTGCTTCAAAGCCTGGCATAAGTCCTGAATGTGACCTTTAAAATACATTCGAAAGATGTTTAATCATTATCTGTAACTCTGCTTAGTCTTGTTATCTGTATAAATGCTTAGTAATATCATAGAGTACTATCATTTTGTACGTATATTTAATTATCTCTTGCTTTATATTTGGTCTGATGAATTTTAATCTAGCAGATGCTGTTAGCTGATCACTGTGCTGGTCTTGGATGTGATCTCCCTGTCTTACTGCAAATACAATGTGCTTGTACTTATTGAACACATTGTAATCCACAATGTACAACACAGATGTATTTTTTGGGTGCATGGCACATGGAGAACAAGGGGAGGCACCTGTAAGAGTGGGTCTTAGCTGGTCTCTGGGCTGTGTTTAACTAGTAGCCTTGCACTTGGAAAAGATTTCCTTTATTTGGCAGTCTTTGCTCATTCGTACTGTTCCAATTTGTTTTCAACACAGCCTGAATGTAATTGAATGGCTTCTTTTATTTCAGTGTAAAAAAATGTCTGGTTTACATGCCTCTTGAGGATTAGGCAGTGAATTAAAAGCAAGTGGTTTTAGAGAATCACAAATAATGCTTTAACCTCCCTCCCCACTGAAACCAATGAATGATTCTCTAAATAAACAGATTTTCCTTTGTATATGTTGGGCTGGATAAGACAAGAGTCTTCCCCCCAGCTGGCCCCTTCCAGCCCATGGCTGAGCCCCAGTGGCATGTGAAAGTTATGGTGTGTTTACCAGAGCTCATCCTCTCTAGTAATAGGGAGCTGCTGAATTGCTTCACACATGGGTCACCCAGTCATTGGGGGAGGTTTTATTTTAAGTTTCATAAAGAGTTTAGAGGAGGAGTGTGCCTCCCTGGCTCCTGGACTATTTTTAGTTAATCTCTGTGACTTCCCTGCAGCTCTGCTCCCCTTAATGCAGCTTATACTAATAGGCAGAGGCAGTCACTGGGGACATTAATGACTTGTCTGCTGAGGTCTGTCACTTGCTGGTGACTTACGTAGTAAGGTTGTTGTTTTTCTGCCTGAAGCACTCCAGGATTCTTTATCTGAGCCTCTCTCCTTGCCTCATTGGGGTTGCAATGGACGTTTTAGTTGCAGGTGCACTTCAGGAAACACAGAGATTTCTTCATAGTTTGATAGGGTGTTTTTTTTTTACTTCTCACACATGCTTTGTAGAGCTATTTGTTGGAGCCAAATTAGAAGAACTTGCTCTTCTGCTATCCAATGACTCTGTTAGGAGAGAACCAAGCAAGTCTTGTATCATGAGGGTTTAAGTCCAAATGGATTGTATGGAGGGTGACAAAAATACTGTGAGGAGGAGAGGTGCTGACAGTTTGGTTGATATGAGTCTTGTAGCTCCTGTGTTACTGCAGTTCTCTTAAAGGGTCTGTCAACAATGCTAAGACTTTTGGATGATTTCCCTTCAGTCAGCTTTTTCTTTTACATTAACCATCACCATGTGCCTTTTGGGAGAGCATCTTGGGAAAAATTGGGATGCTCTAACTCATTCACCCTTAAGCCTACTGGATTTTCTGAATGGCTAATGCTGATTTTGGTTTTGTTTGGGTTTTTTGTCTGTTTATTTGTTTATTTTTTTCTAATGAAGAAGTCAGGGATGCATGTCAGAGAGGTTTAATTCCTGTAAGGAGGAACTCAGGCACCAGGAAGATGCTGCAGAAAATTGTCATGGGTGAGCAAACTACTACCTACAGTCTCTGGTTTTGGTCTCTGTTGCCACAGTAACTTCCAGTCCTGCTGCACACTTAACACTGCTTAATTTGATTGCAAAGACCAGATCTTCAAGGAGAGACTTTAAGCTTTGCTTATAGGTTGAAATTGGGAGACTGTTGATAAGTTTCCCCTACCATCCCACTCAGCAAGCAGGTACATAACTATGCTGTATTTTACAACTCTGTAAACTCACAGTAAAGCCAGGGCTCAGCTCTCTGGCTCTGAGACCCAGATGAAGTGGATCCACTTACAGTTCAGCTGTTCTGTGTATTCTATGTAGTCTCTTCAAGTTGTAGCTGGAAGTATCATATCAGGCCCGTTTTTGCCTTTTATCTTTTGAAAGACGGTAGAAAAAAACCCATGGAAGTGATGCAGAATTGATAAAAATTAAGTACAGAGCTTATAGATGCTAGGTACTGCATTTGATAGCCGTACAAGTCCAGAACATGTGGAGTAGTACACCTGCACTAAATCATCTTTTTCATGGATAAGTGGATTTGATAGCAGTAATGGTTTCAGATTTGCCTGACCTTTAGGGAAGTTTGAATATGAATATAGACTGGCTTTGAATTAGGCAGTAGAGCTCTTTTGTTGTGTCTAAATGTGAATCCAGATCTAAGCCTTGGGACTTTGCTTCTATATCTAGCCACAGTGGTGGCTAAAGAGATGAAGTAATGTCTGCAAGAGCAGTTGAGTGATGTGCACACTCTCAGGTGCTGAACACAAAACACAAAATGCTCTCACCCAGTGATGGAAGTCTGATAAACCAGGGGAAGCAAAGGGCTTGGTGACAAATGACAGCCATGGTGTGGCAGTGTCATGGATTAACTCCAGCCAGCAACCAAGGACCCACATGCCCTGGCTCACTCCCACACCAGTGGGATCAGTGAGAGAATTGGAAAGGTAAAAGCTGGAAAAGTCATGGATTGAGATAAAGATAGTTTAATAGAAAAAGCAAAATTGTCCATGCAAGCAAACCAAAACAAGGAATTAATTCACTGCTTGCCATGGGTAGACAGCTTAGCCATCTCCAGGAGAGCAGGGCCCCATCACACATGATGGTTACTTGGAAAGACAAGCACCATCATTCCAAATGTCCCCTCTTTTTCCTGCTTCTTCCCCCAGCTTTATGTACTGAACATGCTGCCATATGGTCTGGAATATCACTGTCCTGGCTGTATGTCCTTCCAATTTCCCATGCACCCACAACTTTCTTGCCAGTGCAGCAGTGTATAAAGCAGAAAAGGCCTTGGCTCTGTGTAAGCCCTGATCAGCAATAAAAAAAAATCTGTATATTATCGACACTGTGCTCAGCACAAATCTGAAACACAACCCCATACCCATCACAGTGAAGAAAATTAACTCTACCCCAGCCAAACGCAGCACAAGTAGCCTGGGGACCTGGGGGGAGAGCATGTAATTAGAGGGATGTGGTGTTGCCAAGAAACAGATTTGTAGGAGCACTGGGGTAGGATGTATAGGAGGAGGAGTGACTGTGCAAGTGAACGATAATACAAAATGCAGCAGCATAAAAGTGTCATGGGAAAAGAGAAGTGCTGTGGTATCCTTGTGGGTGGAAATTCCAACTCTAATAATAAATGTAGTAGTAGGATTGTACTACAGGAACATCCCCTCCTTCCTTCCCAGGAAATATTAAGTAAGATTAAAGAAGCTGAAAATTTAGGACAGGTATTAATAGAAGGAGATTTTAACTGTCCATACATAGAATGGGTCAGTGCCTCATCAGGATAAGATGTAGCAAGAAAGTTTTCAGTGGACTAAGTACACAGTTGCTTCCTAGAACAATTAATCCAAAATCCTGCAAGAAAAGATGCTATTTTGGATTTAGCCTGAACCAGGAGGAATTAGTGGCAGAGCTCATTGGTAGCAAGTACAATACAATTAGTTTTAACATCACAGCAGGAAAAAGCAAGGTACGAGTCTGTATGTGGATATTTAGTTTCAAGAGGGATAAGGTAAATATGAGGGTGCAGTTCAAAAATGGAATAAATCTTCATGGAGTCTGGAGGCTGCTAATAACAGTGTCATAGAAGCTAAAAAAAAAAACCAGTTGTCCCCTAAATTGCCAGTAGAATCAGTAAGAAAATTAGGAAGCATATCACAGGAGATGACTGGCACCTGAGAAATGGAAATCTTGTTCAAATGAAGAGAATGAGGAAGGCTGTAAAATCTATCAGGTCAAGTGTAAAGAGAAAATTGGGTTTTCTGATGAAGCCAAGCTCCTCTGGGTAGACAGATGCCACAGGGATGGTGAGGCTCTCCAGACAGACCTCATAAAAATGACTGAGTGTCAAAAGTGGAGCATACGAGCTCCAGCATAGATAAATGTAAGGTAATCCATCAAGGGAAAATTAAACCATGCCTTCATGATGCTAAACTCCAGAACTGGGAGTTGTATCTTGGGGGAGAGATCTTGGAGTCATGGTTGGCAGCTCTTTGGGATCATGTGTTCAGTGTGCAGTGCCCTGTGTGTGGTCGGGGAGGGTGCTGAGAACGAGGTGTGTGGTGGTGAATTGCTGCTGTAGGGTACCTGTGCCAGGGCAGTGCTTGTGCAGCTCAGGATACAGGTAGAGGAGATCCAGGGAAAAGCAACTAAAATGACTGAAAGGATGGAGCAGCTCCTTATGTGGAGAGACTTAATGAGCTGGGTCTTCAGCCACAAGGTGAAATGAGAAGGCAGGTGAGGGGTAGGTGTGTTGAAACTAGCATGTGGTTGGATTAATGTACAGGGATTTTCATCCAACTGAAAGTATTTCCCTGGAAGTAAGAAGGAAAATAAAATAATCCAGCTTAAAGAAAGTTGGTTTTTGTGCTTGGCAGACATCTATGTCCTTCCTATGCTGGGGACCCCAGTGCCAAATGTGAGTACTCAGGTGGGGTCTCATGGGAGCAGAGTAGAGGGGCAGAATCGTCTCCCTTGACCTGCTGCCCACATTGCTTTTGATGCATCTCAGGACATGTTTGGCTTTCTGAGCTGTGAGAGCACAGTGATGGGCCATGCTGAGCTGCTCATTCACCAACACCCCCAAGTCCTTCTCCACAGAACTGCTCTCCATCCATTCTCCATCCAGCCTGTGCTTGTGCTTGGGATTGCCCTGACCCAGCTGCAGGACCTTGCACCTGGCTTTGTTGAGCTTCACAAGGCTCACGCAGGCCCAACTCTCAAGTCTGTCCCTCTGGAAGGTCTCTTCCCTCTGGTGTGTTGAACCCACCACAGAGCTTGCTGTCATCAGCAAACCCACTGAGGCTGTGCAAGACAATGTCAAATGCATTGTGCAAACCCAGGTAGATGATGTCTGTTGCCCTTCCCTTTTCCAACAATGCTGTAACCCCACTGTAAAAGGCCACCAAATTTGTCAGGAATCTGACAGCTACGAGATGATGGCAGCTGTTGATGCCTTGCAGCATAATTTGCCTTCTCATCAGTTTTACTCTACACATCAATCTCATGCAAATTAAAATGTTGCTGCTCATATTTCCCTAAGGGACAGAAAGGAAATGAGGATGGAGCTGGTTGGAATAGGGCTGTGCAAAGAGCTTTCTTTATCAATATAAGAAGGGCAGGGCATGTAGGATAGTGTGGAGGTAAATGCTCCAGGTTATGTTGAGATAGTGTGTGGAAAGGGCAGAGTGAGAAAGAAGTTCATAGGGAAGGAGTCTCAGAGTCCTGGTGTGGAGCTGGCTGGGGGAACGCAGGAGGGTGTATTCTGGAGATAATTTTATTGCATTTGAAGAAGCCAGTATTGTGGGAATTTAGGACCATTCACTTCCACACTAGAGTGCAGTGCATACATATCATGTATGTGGTTGTGTAGAAAAGGGGCATTAGCTGATTCCTTGATAAATCCGGATTTTGGTGCTTGGTTGGTGCTGGGTGTTCTAGAGGCTCCTAAAACAAACTGTTTTGATGCTTAGTCAAGTCTGGAAAGCAAACATATGAATGTTGCCTAGTGCTGAAGCCATGAGAAGTCTGCCCACTCCCCAAACTAATTTTAATAGAGATAGAAAAGCAATTTCTTGATGAGAAAGCTCTTAATAGAGTGTGTTGATAGCAAACAGCCGGGAGAGGGTCATGGGCTCTGGTGCAGCTAAGCAACCATGCTGGGAAGCTAAAGGAGTCTGTGTTATGAAGGGTTGTGCAATGGCTGGGGCAGGGGTGGGATTTAAGGATGACCAAGACCAAATGATGGAAGAGACCCCTTTGGTAGGTGGCTGTTTAGCTGGTGGATGGCCTCAGGGGTTGCTTTTCATATAAAGCAGAAATGCAACACTCCTGGCCACTGCTGGTGTGGTGTTGGAGTCAGCTTGGAGCTCCTTGGCCAACCACTGCAAGAGAGAAAGAAGAGGTGTGGGTGTGCCTGCATTGTGATCGGTGTTACAGTGCTCTGAAATGTGTGTTCAGGCAAGAGGTATTTAATTTCCCACTTGTCTGTCCCTGTGTTTGATCAGAGGACTTGGAGTCCACCAGATCAAGCAGGCAGGGATGGAAAGCCTTCAGGAAACTCAGCATTTTCCCTTGGCTTCCCCTGTTGTTTTTACTTTCTTTCTCTCAGTTGCAGGAATTTTTATTGGCAACTCTCACTCCCTATAAGGGCTGAAATTCTGAGGTTGAGAATAATCTTAGAATCCGTAGGAGTCCAAATTGGATGTCCACATCTCCGCTGAGGGGGTGGAGCCTCCTAAATCCCTGTAACCTGTGTGGTGTGGCTGACCTTGGACTTCAGGTCTGTGGTATCTGGCTGCCTGTAGACCTTTGTCAGCTGTCTGGTTTTCAGTGGAAACCCTCCTGTAAGAGTCAGCTTGCTCAGAATAAACTAATGAGTCATGCAAGCCTGGAATTTCATTCTGCCTTACCTTAGCATCAGGTTGTCACACAGGCACAGCTTTCCCAGATAAGGTTTGCTCTGGCATCTCTTCTCTCATGGGAACCTTCAGGTTTTTTTGGCTTCTCTGAGCTGCCTTGAGAAATGCAGACAAAAATACAGCTCCTATGGGTGCAGAGGGTATTCCCTGTCTGCTGCTGCTGGTTCCTGCATGGACCTCTACACAGCCCAGCACAGAAATGCTCCTTTGTGCCTTGCCCCATGTAGGCTCTGTGAGCCTGCCTGTGAGCAGTGCTTGGATGAACCCTGTGGTGGGTGCCTCTCATCCCACGGTGGAAATCACACCAGGGTCCTGCTCTCTGGGATGTCTCATGGTCTCTCTATTTTTGGGTAGCAGTTGTACCAATGAGAGTTTGAAGACTGCAGTGTGCCTCGAATCTAGGACGTGTTTGGCTCTGGCAGGGAGATGGAGGCTGGTTTGCTTTTCAGCATGGGGATGACGTCCTCTGCTCATCCCTGGAGCTGTTCCCATTCAAAGCCCCTGCTCTTTTTGCAGAGATCATCCCACCCTGGCTTTGTGGAGAGCTCTAGACTGCCTCAAACACAGGCATGCAGCAGTGTAACCCCTCATCTCCTAACCATGTCCTAACCTTGGGGAAGGATTGCCACCCTCCAGAAAGCTGTGTACCACAGTATCTATTTATATAGAGCCTTCCATTGTGGATGCTTCTTACTCATCTGACTTTACTTTTGGAGGCAGTTCTGCCATTACATTTCAGGCCCAATTTTTCGTTGACTTTGTAAGCTGGTAATGGCCCCACCATGAAGTCATTTGGATACAGTGAGAAATGGTCTCATGGAACTGAAGATTTCACCTGAGGTGGAAGCAACAACATAAATCCATAGGATTTACACTCTGAAATCCTGTGAGGGGTACAGCAAATCTACGTTTCTTTATGCCTTGGAGCCCAGACTGTTACATGAAATGGTGCCTCTGGTCCAGGTGCAGTGAGTGGGGAAATATTTAAGTACTTGGTATCCTCTTAAGGCTACACAGGAGCTACAGGCAGAGAGACAGAATTGGAAACGTGGTCATAGTATCTAGAATTGTATCTGATGACTACACTCATCCCAGACTTTGTACAAGACTTGCTTTGTCTGTCACAGATATTACCGTGCTTATCTCTAGGTTGTGGCAAGAGATGCAAAACTTTCTTTTTTTTTTTTTATGGGAGGACAAGGGCAGTTTAGTTAGACAAATTTTAATGATCCAGAATTGGTTTCACCAAGACAGAAGAGACTGGTGCCAGCCAGTGTAGCACTCCCATTCCCTGTGGAGCTGAGCAGATTCACACTAAACCAGAAGCCTGAAATGTGCTTTCAGTAGAGAAAGTGTTAGTAATCTTGGAAGAAAATGATTTTCTGCCCTTTTTAGAAATAGAAATTCAG
This sequence comes from Acridotheres tristis, assembly GCA_037013685.1. Taxonomy (NCBI): domain Eukaryota; kingdom Metazoa; phylum Chordata; class Aves; order Passeriformes; family Sturnidae; genus Acridotheres; species Acridotheres tristis. The sequence goes on from CM072885.1 coordinate 5,996,891, forward strand.
CTATGCTGTTCTATGCAACACAAGTTTTGTCTTGCCAAGCCTGAGCTTTCAGCTCAATTCCCCAGCCCTGGAGTTAGTGGTGGGAGATGGACACATGGAAAAGTCCTGGACATTCCATCGTTCTGTATTTGGTGCTGCTGACTCTTGCCCTTGCTGAATCACAATGACACATCTGGCAGACCTTCACCTGAATGGTGGTTCATAAGCTTAGGTCTCTGGGGATGGATGTATTTCATTAGTGAAAAGGCAGCAGTATTTCCAAAGGGGAGAGAATCTCCAGAGACTCCTCTGCCAGTTCATCTGAGGTAGGTTTTAACTCCAGCTCCAACTTGGCCTTGGCCCCGTGAGATGAGATTTCTTTGCTGAACCTATTAAAAGCCAGATTAAGATCTCTAGCAGAGGTCATTTAGAAAACAGTGAGAGAATTCTAAGGAATACTTGTTTTCCTCTCAATCCTCAAAACAATCTGGTGAATGCGTTCAGAGTCAGTTTCTGAACTTAACCCTCTCATCCCCAGGGAAAATAATTCAGTGAGCTGCCCTTGTACCTGGGATGGGGTGAGCTGGAGCCCAGCTCTAACTTCCCAAGCCCTGCTGATTTTCTGGAGTGCACAGCAGGGTTTGTGTTGTGTGGGGGTTATGCCACGAGGAGAGGGTGACTAAACCTGATGGGTTTGCAGTTATATAAATTGGCATCAGCCTGTGCTGTTGTGTGCACAGCACAGGGATGACTCAGAGGCAGGAGCTGATGCCGGGGATTGGCAGCCCGGGGCAAAGCTGATGGATCCGTGTTGGATCTCCTTGGGTGCCCCCTCATCTGCCATGGGTGCTGGGGGTGCTGGCTTCTCCTGCTTTAGGGAGCAGGGAGCTTCAGCACTGAGCCTCTGGGGTTGCACACAACTCAAACAGTGAGTCAGCATTAGGTGGAACTCCAATGTTGTATGTGTGGGCTGTTGAAATCCAAATGATAGGAAAATGAGCCTGTCTTTCCACAGTGGTGAGTCCACTGCTGTCTGTGGGAGGTGGGATCATGTTTAGATGCAATGATAAAGGATGGACTAGAACTGGAACTCAACTGTGAGCCCTGTTAAGTCTAGGAACCAGCCCAAAAGCTTGGAGTGCCTTGGGTTCTACAAGGAGGTGCCTATTAATTTCATTCTAAAATCAGCTGTATCAATTGCATCCTATCCATACAAATGAGAAATGTGTGCAGAACAGTCTCTTTTTTTTTTTTTTTTTTTTTGCAAAGTCAACTCTTAGTACATTTTACTCCTTGGTTTGTTCATACTCTAAATTAGTATGCACTGGTGTTCTAAAATGGGAAGCCAACTCCATCAGAATCTCATAAGGGAAAAGAATTCTTTGTACCACTGAGAAAGATTTTGCTGGTAAGACTCCTTTCTATCAAGAAAAGAAAAAAAAAAAAAAAAGAGAAAAACAGAAGAGAATGTTTTACCTGGGACTTATTGCGTTCGTTTATGTCAATGATCAATATTCAGAACTCATGCCTCCAAAACTACAAGATCTTAAAAAAAATTTGAAAATCTAAACTTTTATTATTCAAATTGACTTTCTAGGTTATGGAACTTAGATTTCCATGCTCGAATTTTCCTTTTTTCAGAGGGGATCAGGAGCTTGAAAAAAGAAAGGCGCATGCCATCCCACTTTCCTCCACCTGCTTAGAAAGCTTTGCTGGAAGGCTCGCTCTGGGAGCCAGGGCTTTTGGAAAAGGACCAGGAATCACAGGAGTGGGCAGTGCTGGCACTGCCTCAAATCCCCTGCTAATAAACACACCAACTGAAGCCAGATGGTAAAAGTGCATTTTTATCATGTTTTATGTGGATTAATGACTCCAATAAACATTTTTTCTCCTTTATATACGTTCAGGGCAGCATTTGTGTGACATCTAAGAAAATTTAGTGAGCTTTCTCTGGTTTTCTCAGTGCTGCACTCAAAGACTGACTTTGTCTGATCTGCCTCAACCTCCTCTCATATTTGCCATTTGTATGAGCCACAAGACTGCAGTAAGACAGTGGCTGCTGATCCCTGCGGGGTCTGGTTTTCCTTTGATGTGTCTGTGGCTCCTTCCACCATAATAAGAGTTATTAGTGCATTTGGAGGGGATTAGTTAATGACCTGGGATGCTCAATCCACAGGGCCACAGATTGTCTCTCGTGACAGCTGCACTTTCTGAAGTGCTTTTGTCTTCATTAAGTTTCAGTGTGTGGTAAAAAGAAGTACTACTGCCCCTGTTTCAAGATGGGAAACCTGAACTGTTTCCTGTTAGGTGGGTAAATAACGTGATCTGCTGCAAAGTAAGAGATTATTGTATAGTCAGGGTGCTGTAGTTCAGCAAGACAGCTCTCCTCAGTGCCCTGTGGGTGTCCTGTTAACCTGGGCAGCTGCTGGGAAATGAGCTTAGCCTGAGAGGAGAGGTAATTAGGCTGATACACGTGAGGTTATTCGTGCACACATTTCCCACGACTTAGTGAGTGTGTCTGTGACATTTCTAAGCTTCTGATGTTGGATGTGGGAACTGACCTGGTGGTCTGCCCAGGTCCATGAGGTTGGGGCTCAGGCCACACTATGTTCCCAAGTCTTCCCAAAGCTGTCAGAAACAGTAGGAGCAGTTATGGAGGGAGAACAGGGCAGCCTGAAGGCTTTGCTAAGCTCTCCTTTTGTCAAGGAGTTTCCCAGGTTGTTGTGCAGAATCTATGCTGATATTTATACCTGTGGTCATTGTGTTGTGTGCTCTGGTTTTCCATCAGCTCAAGAGGAGCCCTCTCATCCCAGGGCTCACTCTGGGGGTGGTATACAGAGTCTGGGAATGACTCATGCAGCTGCTGTATGGCACATCTACTCCTCTCCAGATGTAAAATTAAACACATGCTTTTAGTGTTATCTTGACCTAGACTAATGTTGCTATTTCGGGGTTTTATGTCAGAGGCACAAAAAACCTGGAAATCACTGATGGAAAAGACCTATGAGATCATCCCTTCCACCCACAGGGTTGTTCCCTGCAAAATATTCTCCATCATTCTGTCCAAAGCAATCAAAACTCACTCAAGTGAGAGGGATCCTAACGCTTCTCCAGGGGAACTCTTACATCTTTCAGGATGCCAGGGAAGACTCATTTATCCCCAATCTACAGTCCAAAGTTAATTTTACCTTGCTTAAACCTCCCTCCCAAGTTCAAGTCCCCAAGACTGGTCCTGCTCTTCCTGCAGTTCATACCCAGTACAGTACAAAGAGTTGAACACAGCCTACTCAGCCTCCTGTGATGGGGTGAGTTTGCAATGAACCCTCAAATAATTGCCCAGGGCCTCTTCAGTTGTACCCCTGTCACAAGGGTGGTGTAGGATGGAAAACCTCATATCCCAGGGCTGCATTTCCTCCATCCCTCTGAGGCACAAACTTCCCACAGGGCATTTTAAAATTTTGTTTAAATATCTCATTTGCTGCTTCGTGGAATGTACACACCCAGACTGATAGCCCAGCTTTGTTTCTTTTCAAAGAAAAAGGCAAAATTCCCACTGAATGAGAGAGGGCTACTGCAAAGTAGGTGGTGGCTACCTGATGGATTAGACTAAGTCAATATGTCCATGTCTTTGGGCTGCTGGGAGCACCACCCCTTCCATCAAACCTTATTTCTGAGATGTTGCAGGCTGCTAACAACCTCTGCTAACAAGTACTGTAACATCACCAAGACATCTATTTTTAATATGAAATGCAGTTGCAAAAAAAAGAAGTCCCCACATAACAGATTTTACAGATAAGCTGGAAAAGAAAATAATCTCTGTCTGCAGGGCAGGGACTAACTGTGTGTGCCAGCTCTCTTCTTTGGCCCAGCTCTGTGTCCCATCTCACCCTCACCTCCCCTGGGAGTGGAAATGGAAACCTCTGCTCTGAGCTCTGGCAGTACAAGCAGATACCAGGGGAAAGGTTTTGCCAGTACTTAGCAGGAGCCAGCTCTTGCTCCACTGCAGCAGTTAAACTCATGAGTGCTCTGAGCCTGCACAGCCCTCCTGGCACTGGCTGAATAGGTATTTGTGGGTTGGTTTGGGGTTTTGTTTTTTGCACTGGGGTCATTTTCTTCTTGGGCTTTTAAGCACTCAAATGTGAAACATGAAATTGTCTGACCCTGAAGCTCATCCCTGAATTGGTGAGATCCATAAGCTTGAAGAGAGCAATATTTTCTTTCCTTTATACTTGGAGGAGTCTTCAGACTGCAATCACTCAGCAGACAGCAATTTTCAGCTGTCTTTCCTTTATGTCTTCAGTAGGATATGAACATTTTTGGAAAGTATAAATTTACAGCCAAGGATCACAAAATGATGCCTCACTCTGTGATATTTCCTGGGCAAGCTTTATGTAGACAACACAATTGCCACCTCTGAGGAGCTGCAGTATAAATGATTGATAAATGGTGATAAATGGTTACCCTGGAGGATCCATCCAAGATGCCTGAGATGGCTCCAGGCTACACACAAGGGGTGTGACAGGACAGGCTGCTCAGTGTCATCACCTGGGGATATCTTGCCTGATGGAGATTCCAGGTAAACATAGATCCCAGAGCTTTGCCAGGGCTGGTCCAGCCCCTCTCACACATTGCAGGATACTGATGCATGAGTGGAAGGAGAGAGGAAAAGGTCCTCATGTCCAAGGAGAACTCTGATTCATTTTGAGCATGTGCTAGGGGACAGAGCTGAAGAGTGAATAGTGTCTGTCAGAAAACCCCTTTTTGCTCCTCCTAAACATTCTAGTATTTTTGCTGAAATCTGCTTGACCTGGCTCCAATCCCTGGGATGTAGCTCTCCCTTCCTCCCATACAGCTGCCTCCTACTAGCCATATCCCCCCATCTCACTTCCATTAATCTTTCCGTATTCATCTGACCTTCTGATGTCTCATTTATTTTGCTCTCTTTGATTTATTTGCTCTGTAAATCCCTCAGGCCAGGAGCTGTCTCTCTAAAGTATATAGTGATCATCCAGTAGAATTTCAGTGTGTAAGTTTTTGAGTCCACAAAAAATGGCAGCTCCAATCACATAGGCTGCTTTTACAGGTTGCTCTCTATGTGATTTGAGACAACTTTTAAAAACAAAGTTAACTTCTGTAACAATATAATATAAACATCAGGCCTTATCCGAATTTGGCTCTATAATAACTGGAAAATATGGGAAAATATGCAAAAATTCTGTTCTTCATGTCAAGCACAAACACTCGAAGCATACTGGGTTATTTCTCATCATTGCCAGGCTCTAGGCGCTCGCATCCATTTCTTACCACCCACAAGAGCTGCTTCCAGAGTAACCAGACTGAGTCATTAGTGTCCTTAGCTGCAAATTGTGCTCTTTGAGCTTCGAGCTGCTTCTTTTCTAGTGCATTTGTGCCGATTCACTGGGCCGTGGATCATTTGTTTTATCGACACATCCATGGGACAAAGGGCTGAGTGGAAGCGAGCCTGGGGTTGGGATATCGAACCCTTTGTCTCTGGAATCATTGTGGCATGCCCTGGGCTGGCAGGGGACAGCAGCCATGCCAAGCTGGTGGCCCTTGTGCAGTGATTTGGAGGTCATGACTCTGCTCGGGGCAGCTGGGTGTCCATGCTGCAGGAATCTCACTGGAGGGAACATGGAAGATGCTCTGCTCCTGCTGGCCATGGAGCAGGGCAGCATGGCACCTTGCCTCTGGAGAATAATGGGGCTGGTTCTCTCTCCTGTGCCCTGCTGACAGCCCCACTGCCTGCAGAACAGTGCACACAGACTTTTGCTGTGGCATCATAAATTCTGGACCAATTATTATTGTTCTACTCATGGAAAACGCAGAGAAATCAACTGTCGGAACAAAGCCCTTCCTCATTTCCTACCTAGCATCAATTTCCAACTAATAGTGGAACCATGAAATCTCTTGAGTTTTATTATAAAATTACTGAACAACCAAGAGGCTGAAGCCTTGCTTTAAGTGGAAGCCTCAGTGCAGCCTCATCTCTGAAGCTGCTCTCCTCTTCTGCAATTACCCATTTACAGTAAAGAGGAGAATGTGATACAGCAGCCTCACAGACACGTGGCTGTTATTGGCAGCACAGTAGACTCAGCTCGTAATTTTCTCTGCTTTTGGAAGTTCTCTACAACAGTGCAGAGGAGATGGTCAGCCATGGAGAAAAGGGAGTATTTCCAGCATGACATTCTTGCACACCAGTAGCCTGTACAGATGATTAATAACAATAACACAGCAGTTCTGGTTGGCAGGAGAAGCTCTTCAGCTTTGGCATGTAAATGCCAAGAACTGAGTGATTGAGAGTTCTGCATATTGTGTGGGTACAAAATCAAGTTGTAGTTCTGTGGCTCCAGGGTGTCAAAGAGGCAAGAAGGTTATCAGAACAAACCCCATCTTCTTTCTTTAAAGACTAAATCTTTTAACAATCCATCCAAAACCTCATCTTTTAAAGCAGATGTATTTTATTAAGGTTGAAGGCACAGAAGGGATGCTAGAAAATTTTAGCTTTACTGCTGTGTCTTGCAGTGATTCCTCGTATTCCTGTGTCCAAGATCTCTATTTCCATACCAGTAAAACAGGGACCACAACCTCTTTTAGTCACAGCAGGATTATGAGCTTGAATGAATTAGTATCTCCAAAGTGTTTGATGGTAGGTACAAAATCTTTCTGTAAGAACTCACAATTCCAGCTAGAGAACAGTTTTGTGTGCTGAATGCTGAGGTTAGAAAGGTGTGAAGTCAATTCAGCTTCCAAATTCTGCAGACCTTGATGCATCATTAGAAAGTCTGTGAATTCAGGCCCTTGCTGCTGAGTGGTCAATCAGGATCTGACTCTTCCATGCTCTTGCTGAAACCAATCAGACTATGTGCATAATAATGCAACACTGCTCAGAAATCATGGTAGACACAGGTTCTGGGAATTACTTTTTTTCCTAGACATTTTGAAAGACAAAAATAATTCTCCAGCCTTTATCAACAGGAACCCTTTTTCTGGAAAAACCTCTTACTTGCTGATTGAAAGCTTTTAATCCTACAAAAAAAATAGCAATCTCGTCAGGAGTTGTGGAGTTCAGCACAGTGTTAGCATTCCAGCAAAAGCTCTTTTTGCTGTTTGAAAGTTGGAGTTCTTCACTGGGCCCACGTGTTTATGATGACTAATTTCCCACTCTTATTTAAGCCTTACTTAATCTAAGAGTTCCCAGTGGGATAAATGGAATGGGAGTGAGGGCGACAGTGTGCAGTTGTCAAGGTGAAAAGAGAGAAAATACCCACATATTGCACTAGGCAGGCTTTTAAAAAATGTTCTGGCTTTGCCAGGAAAGATAAGGGTCCCTCTGTAGTGGGACTCTGTTTCATGAAAGAAACTGTAAGTGCTGCAGAAGTTGGGAAAAGGGTCATACACCCTGAGTTTTGGGAATGGTCTCCAGCCTGTGACATTGCTGCTTCATGCCCCTGGCACTGCTCAGTCCTAGTGACACAGACACTGCCAGGAACAGCATAAAACACATCCCCATATCCTTTGGGAATTTCAGTGATGGGCTGGTGAATGAAGATTTACACACACTGCTGACCTGGACATTCAGGGATCTAAGGCAACAAGTGTGTTTCTGGGTATTGGTCTTTTCCCCCAATTCCATTGCATCCCACTTGGGAAGAGAATGGAACCACAGCGAAAATGCGACCTACTCATACAAATAACTCTTGATTCCAGCTCTGAGGGGTGTGAAGCTGTGAAACAGAATGCTACAGCTCAGAATTCATTATTTTGAGGGCATGGGAGTCGTCCTTAAAACCACTGCTTCTCGTGATGAATATAAATGAATTACCCCCAGTTCTGTTGCCAGCTCATGGTTTGCTGAAAGCTCTTGCTCCAGCAGAATCCTCAGGGATTCCTGAATCAACTTTTAAATTAAGCAGGGGAATAGGGTGTGATATTGTGCCTCTCATTGATCAGGTTAGACACTTTGTTTCACTCCTTACTCTTATGGGTTGGGATTGTCAAACTTTTGTTCCTGGAGCAAGTCACATCAATAACCAATGTTTGTGTGGGAATGGAGGGCTGAACACAGGTTTTTTCTGTACAAAGTTGAATATTTTAGCTCAAGAACCACAGACAAAATGTGGCAGCCTCATTTAAATCTGCAAAGACCCAATATTAGCTACAAGACTGCTTGGTGTTACACCACATCTCTGAATAGATGCACTTTTATAGAATACCTCACGCTGAAAATCTAATTAATTGGAAAACAGTTATCACATTACCAGCCAGACTGAGGGGTTTTTTTTGTGGAAAAATGTGTGTTTAAAAGTCTAAATGCTCCTATTACAATGATTAATTATCTGCATAAAATTGAAAGCACACAAGAAATTATCAAGAAAGAACATTTAGACATCATCTGTCTTCCTAAAAACACTTGTCTGAGTGTATAAAGAAGAATATTATTGCACCGTAGATGCTCACTACTTGAGATATATTTTTTCTGCCTTCTCTATAAGTGCCTTTTTGCTAAATTTTTTTTTGCATATATATATATATATATATATATATATATATATAGTGCCTAAATGGATAAAAGATATATTGAATTTTTAAACTGGAGTGATTCTCTGCAGAAGATTGATTTCCCTGCTGCCTCAGATGCAGTTTAATTTTTGTGTTACTTATGAAATAATGAGAAATAGACTCTAATGGGGAGAAGCAATGGCACAGAGCACTGGTGATGTTGCAGAGCGTGGGTCAGCAAGGAGCCTCACCTCGGGTATTCATGAGCTGTGACGGTGTCCCAGGGATTGCAGTCTGGAGAAGGGAACACTCCCAGAGCCAGAGCCAGTGGAGCAGACGCCCAGCCACCTATAAATCTGTGTACTCTCACTCCTTATTAGCTGAGAGTCAGGGCTTTTAATTATATATGACTTGATGACATCTCTCGTAAAAAAAGAAAGCAGCATATAGTGAAACTTGATGGCTTTACATTAAGCAAGATGGAGATGGGTCTTTTACAGCTCAGCATGGGGTTAGAAGAGGAAAATTTACTTCTGCTTTGAGGGTTGTACAAACTGAGAACATCCACGTTTTGTAAATGAAAAATCAGCAATACATTAGCCCTATGCCAGTCATTTCCAACAGATTGAAAATTACAGGAGGGAAATAAACAGCATCAGGTTCTTTTTTTCTTAGGAAACCAAAACAAGAAATGGACCAAAGGAATCCCAGGCAAAGAAAAAAAAAAAAGAACAGTTATGTAGATTACACGGCGTGTTCAGACAAAACCCCAAAAAGCCAAACTTTCCTGGCTGACATAAGGCAGAGCTCACACCTGCATTACCTCCTGACAAAGAGCAGAGAGCAGCAGCAGTTTACACCATCACTGGACAGTGTGGATAGAGGGCAGGGGGGGAAACACAGCTTAAGAACAGCTCCATTTGTTTAAGCCAGCCTTGCTCTGGGAGCCAGTGTGCCACTCTCAGAACTTTGTAAAACTTCTGTCCACTAAAACCTTTGGCTCATTACACAGAGTTCAATATCAGGGTCTGAATTAAATCCATTTATAGTAGCTTTGGAGGAGATCAAGGCTGGGTGGAATGCCTTTAGCAAAGAAACTGAATGTTATTAACCATCCCAGTGAGGCCTGTGCAAACACTTCGCCAAAGAAAATAACAGTGAAATGAAAAATAAAGCACCTATTCCTCCTGCTTTGCACATGTAAGAAATCCTAGGTTCAGCCCTGAATTGATCTTTACATATGCTCTCAGAATCAAGGAGTCATATGTTTGAGCATGGCAAGATCAAGTGAAATTTATTCTTAGAATGAATATTATCTTTTGTTTTTTAAACATTTTCAAGAATAAGATTAAGACTTCTGTTGCCTTGGTATAACTTTCAAACCAGGTGCTCCCCTAGTGTTCTCAATGCCTCCAGCCAGCATGTTCAGAGATGCTTATACATAAAATAATGAAAAGAAGAAAGAGAAGTCAGTGTTCAGACACATTTATGGTCACACATAAAAGAGGAAGTGAATTTTGAGAAACACTCTCACTTTTTTTTCCTAATCGTTAAGAAAGATTGTGCTGATGCCAGTAATAAATAAAAACCAGCTGAGCACATTTTGGAGTTACTGTGGAGCTTTTCATCACCAGAAAAAGCCCAGCCCTGCTGCTGTAATTACATGATGCATGGCACAGTTGTCTCGCCCTTCTTTCTCCTTATATGAACAAACAACCACTCTGCCACACTTGCTGTATTTAAACAACTGATATCTCCAAATGATCCCTTGGTGCTAATAATGCTCTTTAAAAATATTTATTGCTAATAATGATGTCCCTGTATCATTTCTGCTGCAAATGAAATGCACTAGTTTCTGGAGAGCAACATCATCAACTTTTTTTGTGTCTACCCAATACAGCGAGTCCTGACATCCCCAATGTGCCATGTGAACTTTCACTGAAAGCCTGAACCAGCTTTAAAGAGAGGCTACACCTGCTCTGAATTTTAGTGAGTGAAGTTAAGTCTCTAGCCACAAGTTACTCCCTCCAAAGCCTTCCTTTCTGAGAAGAGGAAATCTTTTATCTGATTGTATCTTCAGAGTTACCTGGCACAGTCCCCTTCTCTTGGTGTGAAATTCAATGTTCACCACCCAAACATAGACCCCAGGGGAGAGATAGAAAAATAATTCACTTCAATAGCTAAAAGATCAAAGTTTGCAGAAAAGAAAAAAAGGCTTTTGGGGGAAGGTTTGCCCAGATTGGTCCTTGTTGAAGAGATCTAGTGCTGTGTTTGGTTTAGGACAAAAGAAATGTTTCAGTTTCTGGCTTGTGACCACAAGTGGCTGTGTTACCATAGCTTAGTGACTCTGCATTGTTTGCTGTTAGCTGTCTTCAGGATTTATTTGTCTGGTTTCACTTCCCACTGTGAGGGGAGAAGTGAGCACACAGCTGGTTGGTTACTGCAGCTCAGCTGTACCTCCCCAGGCAGTAAGTCCTTCATCCTGGGTGTACACCTGTGCTGCCAGAAGGAAAACATCATTTTTGGGAACCATGGGTATGAATGAGTCCCTAAAACATTGATTCACTCAGAAGCTGCTGAGGTGCTGTGGGGCTGAAGCACAGAGTGCTCCAGCAGAAGCTGAGAAGGACTCAAGGAGACCTTTTTTCTGTCTACAAGCACCTAATGGGAGAATGTAAAGAGCAAGGAGCTCAACCCTCCTCAGAGGTTTGTGGTCACAGGACTAGGTGCAACAGGCACAAGTTGCAAGATTGGAAATTCCAGTTAGATGTAGGAAAAGCTTTTTTACCATGGATGTCATCAGATGTTGGAGGCTGCCCAGAGCATCTGGGGCATCTCCACCTAGGCAAAGTTCAAAATTTGTCTGATGCACTGGATCTAGTTGGATGTGTTTTACATGGTGGGGTAGACTAGAGACCTCCAGGGTTACCAAAATTACTCTGTGACTAGTAATAAATCCCCCTGAAGATTCAAAACCCAGGAGGTGAATAGCATTTTTTCTCTGGTTGGTTCCCCCACCCTGTGTTGATGGTTTGGGCTCATGTGTGTGCCTCAGAGGCAGATGGAAATCATAGATGGGGTGAGGAATGAGCAACTCACAGCATGGCACCATGCCTGCTATGGGGCAGAACCTTGGAGTGAGGGCCAGATGGGCTGGGTAGAGGAGGAAGAGGAAGAGGAGGAGGAGGAGGAGGAAGAGGAGGAGTCCTTCTGTCACCTGAAGCAGGCATTGATTTCAATGAGGGCACAGGTGATGGGATTTTACCAGCTATTTATCAAGCCCAGTTCTGGTGTTTTTTGCTTCCTTGATAACTTCAGGTAGCTGAAGGATGTTGCATTTTCTGGCTTGTTTTGAGCACTGCTCCTTGAGCCCCAGCCCTAGAGCTGGCCTCCAGCTGCCATCCTGCATACCAGCCATCTGCTCAGTGTCACAGTTTTATGGACACCCCATCAACAGAGCCACATGGGCATTCCAGACCCATCTCTGAGCCTACCAGGACCTTCCAGCTGCTTCCCCAACTCTCCTGCCTGTTTCAGCTGCTCCCAGGTCTCTTTTGAGTTTACCTCAGTGCAAAGAGAGACCTCAGAGCTTGGTGTGGAGGGGAGACATGATCTAAATCAATCCTATTTTTTTATTAAGTTCAGAGCTTTCTATACCAAAAGTGGAAGTTTTCTCATGGATGGATGGATGGATGGATGGATGGATGGATGGATGGATGGATGCCACTTCTGTGTCCTGCTCTGTGGTTCTTAAAATGAGCCCAGGAAAGCAAAACAGGAAAGGCTTTCAATGAAGGCTGGAGCATCTCTTTGGAGTCAGTGTATTGCTGATTTGCTCTCAGAGTGAAGAAATAAGCCATGGTTAAAACAGCACTGAAGTAAGCAGATGTTTTCTGGACTGGCTCTTAAAGACCTTCGAAAGCAGCTAAGCCCTAGGGAATGAAGTGAACCAGGCTTGCCTGGAAATCAATATCCACAAGCTGAATTCTCACATTTTGAAAATGTAGTCAGCTCATTTGGTTGCTTAACCATCCACTTGTCCTCAGCCAACTGCTCCAAACTATTTGGCATGTATTTTCTTGTCTACCAGCTTTATGTCTGCTTTTATTATCTCCCTTTGCTGCTCCATAGCTGCTGTGAGGAGCTTTGCAGCCCATGTTTTCAAAAAGTAAAAGTGTTTATCATTATGTTTTCTTCCTGGAGTTTTGAAACTTGCTTTGTATAAAAATTTCAAAGTACTGTGGGCACTCATCAGTTCAACCTAAAAGGAATTTATTTGGGATCAGAAAGAGATGTACCATTAGATTGAGCTTGTGCCATTATTTATGATCAACATCAGCAGGGAGGATTGTGGGGAAATATTTTTTGAAATTTTTCTTCATTTTTCCATTGCACCTGTATTTTTTGCTTTTCCCTTTTGGATCCCAAACTCAATCTTACTCTGCTCCCCCCAAGTCTGTGTGTCAAATCCTCCCATGTGAGCTGTCCTGCACTTGTGGCAGCTGCCTGGCATCAACATAATGAAGGTCCAGCACAGCAAGGAACACTGCCCTGCCTTTGGACTGATTCCTTCCTATCCCAGGAGTTTTTTCCCACATTTCCCACATAATTCACTGTAATCCTGAAGAGCATATTCCATTGCTCCTATTGAGGCAAAAAATAAGGGAATATCCAGCTTGCTTACTAGTAGCAAAACTGATCTGAAGTCATCAATTGAGAGGCTCTGGGTTTTCACATAACCTTCATTTTTTCAAGATGCTTTCCTTAGTTTACATGGACCCACTTGCTCCTCAGACAGCTCAGCTGAAATTGCCCTGGGTTTCCCAAAATAAAAGAGCTCTTTTCGTGTGTTTGTGGGAATTTCGATATTCTTCCCAAAACTAAAGGGCAGGGGATTATTTGAGCTGAGAAGCACTGAAGGGAGCAGAGGCTGTAGATGTTAAATGGAACTTGCAGAAGTAATTTGGGTGAGATGTGGCACTGGCTAGCAAAGCTCTGTTAGGGAACCACTCAGGCCTTCTGCTAGGCATTACACATTCCCAATTTTATAAACTTTGCTGGAATCATGCTAGCAAAGTGAAATGCATTTCCAGGCATAACCCAGCAGATTCCATTTTAATGGCTGCTGCAGATCTCTGCTTGTGGAGTTGAACATTGGAGCCTGGGGCTGGAGCTGGGAACTGCAAGTGTCCAACCTGGGGAGGCTTCCTGCTTTCTTAAAGGCAGTCTGGGAAAAAAAAGATAAATGCTGTTTTTACTCTGCTATTTCTATCATAGAAGGATAAAGAAGGAAAGTGGAATAGAACAAGCCAAAAGCAGAAGGGAGTAGGATTAGGAATAGGGAGGTGTTAATTGTTCCCTGTCTCTTTGGGATGGATGGAGTGAGTCTGTTGTCCATAAATTTCACAGTGTCACAGCACCCTAGTAATAAACTCCATCTCAGGCAGTAAAACAAATAGATCTGAGGAATACTGTAATACTTCCTTGGCTTCAGACCAATGTTTTGAGTAGATTTGTATTTTCCAGTGTTTCACTGACAGGGCTGGAGGGGACAGCTCCTGGGTGGGGAAAGGCCAAATCCCCATCTGCCCTGAGTTCATGAGTGACGTGGGATGGGAAAGGTTGGCAGAGAGGTGGATTGGAGCCAGTTCCTCCTGCTGTTGGTTTTGAAGTGATGGGAGCATAGTGTGGGTGCTTGGCAGGGGCTGGATTCAGGTCTGTGGTCTGTGATTTGGCTCTCCTTGACCAGCCAAGAGCATCCTGTGACTTTTGCCTGGAGGGGTTGGTGGCCAGTGCGACACTGACACTGCAGGTGGTGCTTGGCCCTGGGCAAGCATTTGCCAAGGTCTTCCCCTTGGATTCACCCTATGACTTCAATCAACCTCAGACAGCTACTGGCAAACAGGAAGGTTGAACAGGTAGGAGGCACAAGGGGCATGGCTGAAGACCCCATCAGTCACCATAAATTCCTTTGTGTGGCATTGTGATGGTTGATCACAGCCTGCCATATCCCTACTCATTCGGGGTGAAATGGGATCATTCCTGTGCAGCATGAAGGTCACTTGGCCTTGGCTGTTATCCAGAGGATTTTGCTGTTCATGGCCATGCTGTTCATGATAATCTTGGTGCTGTGGAAGGCACAGGGAGCTGAGGGGTCTGCCAGAAGTATTTACACTGCTGTGCTTGGAATGAGGAGCAACACTACCAGACACATAATTCATTCCTAATATTACACTATGAAGCTTTTTGCTGCTTGTCTCCCTGTGGATGTAATTAGTCGTGGGAGCTCTTTTTTAAAAGTAATTACACCATTAAGCATACTTTGGCTTCAATAACAAAAATGCATGGTTGGGCTCCATAATTACACCTCTTAATGACGTTACATAATTGTACGTAAGAGTCTGTGAAGCAAACAATGCTTGGGCTCCCTCTGACTCGCTGCTGCTTTGATCTCCAAAACAGTTGCTGGGAGTGGAAACTCTGCATCCCTCATCCTGGTGAGTTGTGCTTGGAGAAGCTGTTTTCTTCCCAGATCCACTTCCACTCAGTGTGAAAAGCCACTCGTGTTCATAACTAAGAAATCAAAACCAAGCAACATGAGCCTGGAGCTGCCCAAGTGGCTCACTTCCTCTGGGTTTCTTAAAATGTACGTGTCCATGAGCCATGTTTTTGTTCCTGTTTCTTCTATACACAGCATTGCGGAAGCTTTAAGTAAAATCTGTCCCTAAATAGGCATCCCTGGGATGTGCAGCTGCCAAAACAAAAATCAGGCAACCAAACTGATCTCCTGCCCTGAAAATAATCCATCCTGTTATCTGTTTCTATCATCTCTTCTATTACATTTCCTTAACACTTTTTTTAAGGAATATTGTGCTTGGCCAGTTTCTTACTTGCTCTTTGGGAGGCTGAAGCTGCTTCTATAGTAGGTCAAGATTTATGACAATGCCCAGGTGAGCACTGTGCCAGGTAAATTTTCCAGCTGTAGGCAGGCTTTAAACCAGCCAAGGTTTAAATCAGTTTTGTGTTCCTTGGTGGTATATCCTGGTTCTCTTGCAATTTCTCTGATACCTTTTTGGGAAACAGTGCAATAAGGATTATATCTGGGCTCGTACAATTAAATTACAGATAATTCTATGAAAAAGCAAAGCTGGAAGTAAAACTTTGAAACAGCAGCATCAGCTTATTGCATTTCCAGGATCTGTCTGTGAGAGCACTAAGTGGACTGCTGAGGAACTTCTAAATTAGTCAATTTTATCTCCTTGTAAAACCACCTGATTCCTTTTTCTAAAATAGGTTACTCTGCAGTTAGGCATTGTGTAATCATCTGTTCTTCTCACTCATGAGCAAAATAAATATCTGCTTACACAGGATCACCCTTTTTATTTGGAAAAGAAAATAAAATCCACCACTACTGTTTCAAAGTCTGTGTAACTCGTCTGCAACTCAATACAGTTGTCTTAAAAAAATAAAAATACTCTTTTTCAATTTTCAAGAAAGTATTCTAGGTAGAAATGC
This sequence comes from Acridotheres tristis, assembly GCA_037013685.1. Lineage (NCBI taxonomy): Eukaryota > Metazoa > Chordata > Aves > Passeriformes > Sturnidae > Acridotheres > Acridotheres tristis. The sequence goes on from CM072885.1 coordinate 6,012,905, forward strand.
TCAATTTTGAAACAGATGTTTCCTGAAAACTATTTTGTTAATCTCATCATGGAAAGGGTAACACTGCATGCCTCACATCTCATGAAAAAGCACACAGTAAGGGACTTTTATAGGGTGAGGAGACACCAGCTCTGAATTTAGAGCCATTCTACTATTATTCATTGTAATGTTTTCTCTATTTGAATGTTTATGGTTGGTTTGGTAGCCTCTTTGTTCTCTATCTGATTCTCTGAAATTGCTTGCAGAATAGTGGTTTGTTAAAGACTGCTGCATGTCTGGCAGCAGTCAATGGTTGTGCAGACAGAAGTTGATCTCTGCCATCAAATAAAACATAGACAAGAAGTTTCTTCTGTTCAGAGGAGAGTATGAAGGGCACAGATGAGGCTGTGCCAGCCCAGCTGGTGCCCTTTAAAGTGCTGGTGTAGAAAACAGGGCTTTAAGTGCAGCTCTGCTTTGGTTACTGAAAAAAAATCTTCTGGTGGTTCTTTCCTGTTCCCTGGCAGCAGTGCCAGGATGAACCAGGTACATCCATGGTTGTGTCTGTGGTGAATTAAGTCATGTGCACTCAGTAGCGTCAGAGGTGGTAAAACTTGGTGTTCTGCTGTAAATTATGTTTGCGGTTTGGAGCATCAGTCAAAATTCACAATGAAAAGTAATTTAGCATATTCAGGACACTTCTTTTCATGTTTTTCACTGAAAAGGGACCTAATGTGTGCACTGGCAATATTGGCCAGCAGGTTTCTTACTTAGCAATGTGAGCCTGTGAATATTTTGCCTCTGCTCCTGCCCTCTGCACTGGCTCCACATCGAGCACATCATCCAGTTCATGCCCTGGGTCTACTGCAAAAAATCTTTCCTGGAGATGTACCATTGCATATGAGATTTTCCCAGGATGTGAATAAAAAGCATGGGAATCATTGCTGCAGTTTAGCAGATCTTATCTCTTTCCAAACTAAATTAAAACTCCCTGTTTTGGCTGGGCTCTTTTCGATTGAGCTGCCACTGAGGTCTGAACAAAGCTGGGCAGAGAAGCAGGGCTGGGAGCAGGAAACCTCCTGCATACCCTGCAGCCTGGAGGGGAAGAAGACAACTGCAACTTTCCAGTGGGATCATCTGCCCTGTGTCTGAAAGTACCAAAAGTGCACAGATGAGGATTGCATATGACAATATATGGAAACTCCAGCCGTAACCATGTTTCTCTGTTGGAGAGATATGGCCACAAACTCAGGAGAACAGCACTTTATTTTGGTACAAGTGAAATTATGAATGTGTGGCACGACTGTGAGGTGTTCAAGCTCTCAGCTTAGTGAAAAATTTTGCAGCGCTGAGAGTAGTGATAGTAGGTGTTGCTACAAAATCTAGATTTTCTCCTGTAATACCATGTATGCAGGCTCCTCTCTAAAACAACAAAGCCTCTCAGTGGAACTGCCAGTTATACAAAATAAAGCAAAAGGAAATTTGAAGCGAGTCTCAGAGCAAGAAGCATTAGTGATATTTAGAAATTTTCTCTTGTGGGAAGTTGCATCCACATTGGCTCTTCTTGAGAATTGTGTTTCCCTCTCTGGAGTCCTAAATACCACCTGTAGATGAGTGTGCAGATGTCAGCCAAAGGCATGTTAGCCCATGGATTCAGCATGGACAGTGGTGTGTCTCAGTTATTAAACTGGATACTGATCTAAGCATCTTCTCCAAGAGATGGAAAAATCTCAAGTATGATCTCTTCCTCACCACTTGTCTTTTAGAGTATCTCTTTCTACCCACTCCTCCCTCCCTTCTTATAAATGTGCAATTTCCTGAAAAAAAAAAAGATTTCCCCATCACTTTTATTTTTAGATTTGTGTTTGTTTACCAGAATCTGTCTGAAGCCTGGCTGGATAGCAATTCAATATCCACTCATTGATTTCCTAGCTCTCATTAGCTTAAATACTTACTTGAAGCAGGGGGTAAGGAGATCATAATTGTTTATTTTAAGAGCATTGAGTTTTAAGATGGCCTTTTGCTTTATGTTGCATCTGAATCAATTTTAAAAGGAACCATTTATAGTCTCATTCTCTTTAATGTTTACTTTTTGGCATGAGTGTCTGGTTGTTTCTGTTTCATAGTACTTTGAAGCAGAAACTAAGTTAGATATAGAAATTAATGAGCTCACTGATCGTTTGCCAAAAACACCATGACATAGAAGATGCATGTAACAAATTAACCCCAAGATTTCCCTGAATAATGTCCTTTCCTTTACCAGAAATGACGAACATGGAACAGAGTAATGATGAAGTTTATTAATTTGGTTTTGAGGGGTCACTGTGCGTTCTGGAAGGCAGTGTGACCTAAGGAAGCATTAGTAAACCCTAAATTCTCTTCCCAGAATTGATCTTAAATGTCCTCAATTGAGTGATTCAAATTTTCTGAGACTCTAGAACTCATAATTTTGTTACAAAATGCTTTCAGATCCATAGGAAAGTGATCTAGGAGAGCCCAGATGAGAACTTTTATGTCAGTAGTGTCATTTGAGCCATGATTAACCCTTTTGTCTTTTCTTGGGCTGGAAACACATTCCCTACAGAGTCCATATAGCTGAGCAATGCATTTTATGCTGTTTGGTTTTCATAGCTTGGATCTGGATTTTCTTAATGCCAAGGCAAGCTTTTAGGGACAAAGAGAGTCAATTAGAGGTGCATTTTTCTATAGGCAGACACAGTTTCCATGTAGGAAGGTCCCAGAAGAAGATTTGGATGCTGAAAGTGGAAAAAATAAATAGTGCTAGAAATGTATACTTTCAAAAGTTGATTATTATTATTAAAATTTGAGGCAGAAATGAAGGAAACTTGGAAGTAAGGAAATTAGAGACAGTATGGAAATGCTGCAGTCACCACTTTGCAAAATGTGAAATGCAAGTATCTTTACTGCTATAGCCCCCGGGTCTCTGTTCTTCCCTCCTCTACCCTTATCTTCTAATTTCTATCTGGAAATTATAAGATTGCTTTGTATTTCCCAGTTTGGATGGTGCATGGAGTGGTACATAGAGCCTCAGTGACTGATAGGCTATAAAAAGCATCTTTAATATTCTGTGATTTGCACTTTTTAGTGAGCCTGAATCTTTAGTAGAGAACAAATGGTAGATCAGGAGACATCTTTAGATTGAAGCTTGCACTGTAGGTATCATGTTGGTGTTCAGTCCATTAAAATGTGTGTTTTCTGTAAAGAAATATAAAAGATTTCCCTGGGATCTGAGGCTCAGGTGTCATCATTAAAGATGCCAGATCAGTGTATTGAGGAGCTTGTACAGCAGCTGTCCTCACTGACATCTGCTGCAAAATACAGAGGAAAGAGAAGATGTGAATGTACATCTGCAGGAGTATACTCTTTTTTGTAGTATTATGAAAATTGCAAAGGTCAGGCTGCAAGTGAGAATAATTTATTACAAAAATTCTGCAGTAAACAATTAGCCAGAATACATAAAATTTCTCTAGAGGAAGATTTTTTGAAGCAGCATATTTTTTATTGGGAGAATATAATTGCAAATAAATGCAGAATTCTATAAAATGTTAGAAGGGCAGAATGGCATGCTTCCAGCTTTTAGTGCTGAAGTCTAATGAACAAATATTTGAACAGAGAAGGAGGAGAGAAAGAAGAATAAAAGATCCATAGCATATGCATGGGCAGATTATTTTCATCTTGCAGTTGTTATGTTTCTGTGGGGAATCAGTAGTGTCAGTTGTTTAGAAAATACTGTTGACATGGAAATGTGGGACTTTAAAGAGTAAAAACCAGGTTCTTAACTTGCCAACTCATCTTGTGATGCTGTCAGTTATCATCAGCTGAGCAGAGCCTTGCTGAGGGTGTCGTCTGCTTCGTTTTTATTTTTCATCCTGTAATCCTACTTTATTTACCTTTATTTCTTTCTTCAGCTTCATAGTAAGAGACAGTCCCCACCCTGCAGAGTTTGTGATCTAATAGACAGGACATGGAAAAACAAATACTAAGTCACAAAGTAATTGAATAGGAACAACAAACGAAAACATGGATGTTTCAGCCTCCTTTCCACCACCCTGTGTCCCAGGAGCTGTTACATTTTGTAATTATCAATTTGTTTTTGTAGTGCTTATGGTATTTCATGAAGCACCTGAGCAGAGCCAGGCTCCCAGCCCTGCTTGGCTGACTGTCGTCTGAATTCATCTTTAAGGGAGCTGCTGATGTGAGTGGCATTGATTTAAGCAATAGCTACTCATGATGTGAGTGGTTATTGATGTGAGGAAAGACAAAGCCCACCCATAAATAATGAGCCAAGTATAATGCAGCAAGACCAAATGTGGTTATGAATTTTGCATGAGAGACTCATGGGGTTCAAAAATCAAACAAAAAAGGTGATCTGCAGATCAGGGACTGTGACCAGCAGCAATTCATTCTCCCAAGTTGTTAGGTGGGCTCCATCTCCAAATGGAGTTTTGGGAAGAGGGATGAAGAGCTCTGCTACCCTGTGGCACTGCCTTTGTGGGCACTGGGCAGTCTCTTCCATCTGAACCTGTGCTTAATCTGTTTCCAGTTGTCTGCATCCCCTCATCAGACTTAGCCAAGGCCACCTCCTATGGTACTCTCACATGTTTATATGCACAGGCCAGGGGACTTGGTTTTGGTTTTGGCTCCTCTAGGCATGCCAATGGCTGACCAGAGGTGTTGTTTTTCCATGAAATGTAGATTAAGATGACACTTCAGGTGGTAAAAGAGGTTAGACCAAGTTTCTGGGATCTTTGCCACTTAGTCATCTCTGTTGTTTGTGTTCCACTTTAAGCTGTAAGTGCTATAGTTCAGGGAATGTTTTGGGGTGAACAGTGATTTTTAAATGCAGAATTTCAGAATTGTAGAATTGTACATGCCAGCCCTACAGAGAGCTGCGGCATGGACTGCTTTGAGAGTCTGCATTTTTTTCATGCTGATTCCAGAAAAATTGAATCTTTTCCAGGTAAAGTGTCCCAGGAGAGAGTCTTTCTGTGTTCTTTTAAAAAGAGATTTGAATGCTGGGTAAGAATCACCTCCAAATGTCTCTTCTTACGCATATTCTGTGTGTGCAGCTTCACTGCAAAGTGTCAATGAGTGCAAACTTTGGAGCTGTCCTTCCTACTCTAGGGATTTTCTGTACAGGAAGGAAAAAAAAGGAAAAGAAAGAAAGAATTTTAGTTCACAGAGAACTCATCAGAAAATTTAAAATCAAGAGTTTGGGCAAATAAATACTGTTTGGGTTCTCTCTGTTCACTGCTTGACTTTTGAGCTTTTAAGGCTTAGGATTTCAAGCTTCTCCCACATGCATCTGAGTAATTGAGAATTTCTGCTTGCTTTCTTTCTGTCCTGAGTCAGCAGCCCATGACGGTGTGGAAAAAATACATCTCTCTTGATCCTTGAGAGAGGCTAAACCCAAGTCCTGCCATTTCACAGGTACCCTCATACCCTCATTTGCAGCTGCTGCAGAGAGCAGACTCTACTCCTGAGTATGAGTAGTTTTAAACTGTCCACTCACATCTCTCCGTTCCTTCTGTCTCTCCCAGCAAGACATTATAATTCAGGAATGATGTGGGAGCCTAAGGGTGTTATTCTTGAGACTGAATTGCTCATGTAGTGACATTCAGGTCTTGTCACCCAGTGAAAGCTCTGTGTCTGCAGAGGTTTATTGCAGTGCCAGCCCTTGTCTGGGTGTAGAGTGCCAGCAGTGCCAGCTTTCCCTTCTTCAGGGTCAGAGAGAGAGTAAAGGAGAGGTGCTTCTGGGGCTGGGATTGTTCAAGGAGCTTTGGAACAAACTGTGTAGGAAATGAGTCTGGAGTAGCCAAACAGCCCCACACAACAAAGCACCCGAGGTACCAGGACAGAGAGGGGAGTGATTGCTTCAGGTTTCTGTACACAGAGCTCCAGGTTCCTCTGATGAAGATCTCTTGCCATCTGCCTGTCCCACGTGGGCCCATCCACAAGGGCTGAAGCCGTGAGCTTTATACATCTAGGTGGTTCTGTATTCTTTTGAAATGACTTTATTTTTTCTTCCATATATGTATTTTATATAAGTGCTTTGCTGATAATGAATATTCTGAAATACAGCATGTATTATACAAGTCTATAAATCCTTATATGTATACAGACTGTATTTATATAAACTGATACTGGAAAACATAAGACGATGCTAGCTGTTGGAATGTATTGTCACAGCAGTTTATTTCCCTTTCTTACCATGTGTGTTTTATTCCACTTATCTTGCAGTGGAGGGTGCCTGGGCTCTGGGAGTGAGGCTGTTCCTGGCTGAGGCTGCTGAGACCTGACCAGGACCTAGGAGAGCTCTACTATGCTCTGATTCCTGATTTGGGCTGCTCTTTGAAACTCCCATTTTTTCGGATACCCTTTAAAGTGTTGGATCAGCCCCCAGCAGTTGGGAACTGAAAAAATGTTTGACTTCAGACATAAACTTCCCTATTAAGTGTGCATTTGGCTAATGGAGTGCAGTGGAATTTCCCTTGGTTCAACTACGGGCACATTTTGAGCCTGATTGCTTCCAGTATCCTTGGGGACAGGTTTGTGGTTTCTGGAAGGAGCAGGGATGGATTTACAGTACCTGATTACCAGATGCTCATCATCAGAGCCATTGCAAACTTCCAGGCTACCCTGGACCCACAGTGGTGGGATCGGGGCTGGTTCAGATGCTCCTGAAATGTCTTTGCAGTGACTGGATTGGCCCCGTTGTGCTGTAGGGAAGACACAGGGCTGGTCACCGAGCCTGCCTGCAGCTCCTCACACAGCCTGCATCCACCCAGCTGCAGGGCTGCAGATGTGCCTCTTTGTGCAGCAATCACCTCAAGGAAAGACTCAGGTCCCCCCTAGGCTTACCTGAACATCTGCATACAGTCTGAACAGCTGTCTTGTGTGGAGAACCTCCTGTAGCCATGGAAAGGGGTTTTAACCCTTTAAGTGCAGCAGAAATAAGATGCACAGCTACATGGTCGTCTTTCATGACAGGAAGAAAGAGACAAGTTTATTCAGAAACATACTTGGTTTTATAGCAGGACTCACAATTCCAAGAGTAGAGAAAAGGTGATGGGTTCAGAGAGAAGACACCCCATTCCCAGGGCCTGGTCATGTACCACAACAGGTGTTCTATCTTGTTATTAATTCCCTTTTATTTTGACCAAATGATCACCCTGGGAGAAATTCTCCCTAGCCTTGTACCAGTTTATCGGCTGGGAACAGAACTGAAAAGCTCCAGCCTGGAATATTTTTCAGGCTGTAATTTTCTTACTTTCTCAATATGTGTCCCACAAACCTCCCTTTTGACCACCCCATCCCTTGCTGGATGCAGCTCTGGAGTTGGCCCTGCATGTTTTCCCTGCAGGGCTTGGTGGCATTTGAGGGTTTTTTCTGGACAATGCTTTTGGCTCTGGCTGAACTTCCTTCCTCAGGAGTAGGACTGAACGAACCAGCCCAGGCATGGGCCACTGTATGAGGGTTAATGTAATTTTGGCTTCAGGACTGAGATGTTGCAGTGATGGGAAGTGATGCCTTTAAAGAGGAAGTCCAATGGGAATAAAAACACCACTAAAACCACAGCCAGCACTTTGCCATGTCAGGCAGATGTGAGAGCCCTGAATTGAGGGGACCATGAGCCCTGAGATGTGGCTTCCAAGAAGGAAACAGAGTCATGGTCTGTTGTAGCACAAAGAAAAATGGCTGGCAGTGATCTCAAAGACTTTTAATAGCAAATCTCCTTTGCATGGATGTGGGAACCTTGAAGATGTCTGGAATTGCTGCAGCTTGGCTGTGTGATAATAAAGAGCAGCTCTGTGCTTGTGAGCCCAGAGCTCTGGCATTTCTCTGCTTGGAGCTTTTGTTCCCATTGTGAGCTGACACTTCTGCAGGGGTGGGTGTCACCAAAGTGCATTTTCTGCCAAGAGCAGGAGGCTGATGTGTAAGAACCTGCACAGACATGTCCCATGAAGTGGGCACTCATTCTGTGCTCCGGGAGCACTGATGGGACAGGATGAGCTGCTCTTACAGCAGCCACCTCACCACTCTGGGTCAAGGAGAGGAGCCCATGCCCACATCCCAGAACGATTCCCAATGGGAAATCTACTTTCTTGGCATTGTACAAGGGAGAGAATTTAGCAGTGATGTGTTTCTGCAAAGTTTGGTTTCTCATCAGCCTGGGTGTAGCATCCTGGGTGGAAAATGATGTGGGGAGGCTCCTGGGAATGTGCTGGACCACAGGAGGGGCAGGAGTGTCAGCCAGAGAAATGGGCATCTGTCACTGTGTTGGGCAAAACCAGCACAGTGCCAGGGCAGAAGCTGCTCAACAACATTTAGGGAAACCAGCCTTCTTTGGCAAGCAGAAACTTTCTAGGAAGCTGAAGACAAATTTATCTGTAAATCTATTGATTTTATTGGGCTTATATGAAGGATAATTTTGTCACCACGGCATAAGCCCTTTAGGAGGGAAAACTCTTTTCCCTGCACAGTAGTAAGAACAATGAGTCTTTTATAGGCCTCATTTTTTAGGTGGTTTTAACTGAAAGTGAAAACAAATATGAATTTTCTCAGAAATGTTTATCAGAAGTCTAGCTTTTTTTTTTTCTTTATATACTGTAAAAATGTAGAGAAGATGTAATTTTATCAATAACTATCCATTTTTTTCATATAAAGGTTTGTGGAAAAAATTCTTAAGCCTGCTTCATTGCTGTTCTGTAATAACCCATCCATTTACTTCAAAAGCTTCACTGATTAATTTCATAGTTACACTCATTTCCCTTCTTGGAGATCCTATATTTAATTATTTTTAATAACAGGAATATGAATCATATTATTCAATATCTTACTATTACTCTTCATCTTTCCAAGGATGTCGGAAATAAAGAAATTTGTGCTTGGCATTTTGATGTACATGATGGAAACAAAGGAGATTGAGATTTTTTTCAAGAATGCTAGGGCTCATGTAGATTTGTGTGTACTGCCTGCAAATTTAACTCAAATTAAAGTTGTACATGGAGACCCATATGAAATTAAAGCCCATTGCTGCAAATAAATGTGAAAGGAGAATCTGCGTCCCAAAGAACTCTGAATGCCAGACCAAGGGTACACCTGTAACCTGATGGCATTTGGAGCCAGGTCTCTTGAATTCAGTCTTCTAACCACAAGACCATCCTTCCCTTCCAAACATGGTGATTTAAAACTTCAGGCCAGTTTTTCCTAAGTTCTCAGCATACACCAGTTCCCAGTAAGAAGAGATAGTCACGTAGTGTCATTCATTTTTTAAAAAGGGGGAAAACAGTACACACTGAATATAACTTTCCTGGTAATGCTGTGATCATTTCCAGCAGATTTTCTCAGCTACAAGTCAGTGTTTTTTTGTTAATGAAGTACATCTCTGTTGTACCTTTATGCCCTTAGAATCAGTTTTTATTTTTTTTTGGTTTTTTTTTTACAGGCTGATCTCTGATATTGTGCCTTTGGGCAATATCCTGCAGACAGTCTCAGTGCTCTCCTCCAGGTCACACCACATAATGACTTGTGAATGAAAGAGAATTCAGATCAAGCAAAACAGGAAAGTTCAATGCAAAAAACCTAATAGCACAGCTCTTATCTAGTTCTTTTTATACTATCATCTCCAAGGGATCCATGAAAGTGCCTTTATTTACTTATAGTCTTCAGATAGGGAAACACCCCGAAGGTCCAGAATCACTCAGCAAAACAAGAGTGAATCAGAACTAGGCTGTGATCTTAAATCTCCTGGCCAATCTCTTACCATGACTTTTTCTGAAAATTTTGTTATCTAATAGAAGTTTACATGGTTATTATTAATGGGATATTTTTTTCCTAAGTGAACAGTGTTGATGTCGATAATTTAGTTTTCCCAGTGTGTTTACCAAAGAGATGTGTTGAAAGATGGGACATTTTTAAACCAGGGCAACTGGACAAATATCTGTCATTGAGGGGATGCCTATGGTGGAGTGTCAGAGGTAGGGAGAATGTTTTACACATTGGGACAGAATGAATTATCAGTGTCCCATGGCACACTTCAATTGGAACACATGTTCCAAGTGTATCAGACAGTTCTGTCAAACTGATAAGGCCTGAAAGTTGTCCAGGAAAGCTGTTTCATACTTCAGATTGCCAAAGAACACATTAGCTTCTCATTTATTTACTGGATGTAAATTATGAATTATCTTCTCTGGTCCATGGCTCTTCAAAGAGCATGGGAGAAAGAGGGTGTAAAGTATCCTGTTTTTCCCCTCAGTATTCATTAATCTGCAGAAAACAAGGCATTGCCCCTTATGTACCTTGAATTTGATTTGCCTGGTATTTCTGGGGCCTTGGCTGCATGCAGCCCTGAGTGCTCTGCTAATTCTGACACAGCACAGCCTGTTTAAGATAACGAGCTGAGGAAGCTGAACGTTCATTCTTAACTTCTGCATTCTGTAGGAATGTAGAAAACAAAAAGGGTCATCAGCTGCCAGGTTGGCACTGGATTTTCTTGCTTCTCCATGGCCAAGAAAAGCTCACACACAGACTCTGTATCTGCAGATGCTGCTCTTGAAACTGATTTTAACTTTTTTTCAGTATCTAGATTGGTGCTTTTCTGTAAACCTGTTCAGTCCCAGACAAGCTACTGCTTGTTAGGAAAGGAAAGAAAAGGAGACACCTTTGTCTCAGCTTCTGCAGACATTCTTAATGTTTTCATCATGTTTTTGTCATTGTCAACAGAGAAGTGTTGGTGTTTTGTTCACCCATAAATACTCATTGGTTGATTCTCCTGATCTGTGGTTCTGTTTGTCCATGAGTGTGAAAGGAAGACCAGGATTAGGCTGACCACCTGAATTTTCTGAGGAAGTTGGTAGCATGGGATGGATCCAGTTTGGTGCTCCCAGGTCTTTACTGGGGTCTTGCTTTGGAGGATGGGCTGTGGTGGCACAGGGCTTTGTGCATTTCTCATGTGGCATGTGAGGGTTCCGAGTTGTGCTGTTATCTCCCTTCCTGTTTTTATCTTTCCTCCACTGACTCTCAGTATTGCATGCTTTGAAATAGTTGCTTTTACACAATCTAAAGAAAGAGAAAAAAATATAAATAAAATGTGATCTTTATTGCCCTTAAGACATTTTGGAACTCCTGAAAAAGATTGATTGCTGCTAGGGGTCACACGATGCCTCATGGAGACAGGCAGGAAATGTAATTTTGCATACATAAATAATAGGTAAATGCTCATTTTCATGATCAACAGGTGATTCATGGGAATCACAGCCCTGGGAAGTCTGACATACCCACTCAACTCAACAGAAAGTTATTGGAAATCGGAAAAAATAGGGTTAGTTACATGGTGAATGTGGTCTAAGGCTTGGAGTGGGACTTCCGATTTTCCTTCCAAATTTTTTAACATCATACAAGCTACCTCAAACTAATTTCAAAAGCAGACAGATGCAGAAACTTATGTGGAAATGGGTGTTATGGCAGGATTGGAGGTAGCTCTGTGAGTATGGTTTGCTTTGCTATTAGTTTGTTTACAAATTTTGAGTAAAATGATCACATTTGGATTTTGTTGATTTGGCAGCATCTACCCGGAAAGAAAAATTGTTGAACAGCTAAAACAACTTGAGGAAGGCAGACCAAGAATCTTTCCTATGGAATCAAACCACGTGTCATGGAGAATTTGACCTGGGAGAGCTTATTTTACCTCTTTGTTTGGTGGGCTCCCAGGGTCGCATTCTCTGAGCTGGGAGTTGTGCAGAAGTGTCACAGGGGAAGATAGCTTGCTTCAAAATTAATTACAGTGAGATAAGGGTTGTGAAATAGAGCTGTTCCTTTTGGAGCTGTCAGCATCTGCCTCGTGCTTCTTTGGTGTCGTGTTGCCTTTGTGGATGCCGGTGGCATTCCCAGTTATTAATCCCACTTTGTCATTCATGCCATGTACACAGGGTGTGGAGGAATCTCAGTGTACTCAGTGACGTTGAGGTTTTGAATTTCTGTGCCATAATGTGAATGTTTTCTCCTTTTGGCCTTTTGCTGGAAATGTTTGAGACCTGATATGTTCTGAATATTACCCATTAATTTCTCTGAACACTGTGATAAATCCAGCCAGGATCCCACAAATCAGAAAATGGTCACCCAACAGGCCTTGCTGGCTTCAATACTTCTGAAGGAGTGCATTGGAAGAGTTGTTTGACTGAAGTGAGTCCTCGATTGCTCCCACATAGGCAGCTGGTTTGGAAATAGTTACTAAAAGTAATGGGGTTGTGGGAAGAACAATACTTTAATCTGCCAGGTTTGGAAGTTACATAATCTCAGTGGTTTGATGAGTCTGTCACCTATTAGCAGTTATTGAATGGCTTAAAGAAATAATGTGCTGAGGAAGTTAGAGGCTAAAAAGGTGAAGCTGGTGTCTATTACTATTTTTATTGAGCAGCCCCATCACCTCAGGCAGGAACCTGTCTTCTCTCCTAATGGGACTCACTATCCCTACGATGTTTGGGATTTAATATGGATGTTTGGTCCATCTCTGCCTCTGTTTTTTTCCATTAGTTAAATGTAATAATATTTGCTTTCTTTTGCAAAACACTTTGAGATTTAAGGAAAAAAATATAGGGAATGAAAGTACTATTAATTATGGTTATTTTATTTAGTGTTTCATTGATTTAGTGCCATCTTACTGTCAGTGTCAAAGATTCTCAGGGAGGTTTCAGAGAAATTCAGTATCTCCAAGAGAAAGAAAATTCACAGAGAATGAAGAATCAGAAAGAGAAAAAGGCCTCAAAGATCTCATTAAAGGAGATGATAGAAAAGAGTCTTAGACATCTTTCAAAATGTCAATCATACTTAGAGGACACATTTGAAGCTAATGAAATTAGGCATAATGTAAGATTAATATGCTTGTTTCAAATTATCCTATAGTCAACCCTTTAACAAAAGCACTCAGTCCAAAACAGGGTAAATGATGAAGATGAACAATGAGAAGGAGAGAGTACTTGAAGTGAGTGAAGAGTAATAATAGTTTCGTTGTGGTTTAATCCTGCTGGCAGCTGATCCCCACGCAACCATTCTCTCATGCCCTGCAACAGGATGGGGGAGGCAATTTGAAAGAGTAAAAGTGGGAAAATTTGTGGATTGAGCTAAAGACAGTTCCATAAGTAAAATAAAGCTGAGCATGTGAGCAAAGCCAAAAAAGAAATTCATTCACCACTTTCCAGGGGAGGAACAGCAGATTCTCCATCCCTTATTCCACACCATTTACATCATGCTCAGGTACCACCCTATCCAATTCAATCTCTTTAACCACCACACCCTTCCTATCTTTTGACATAAAACACAAGTGTCATTTCTCTAGTCTAAGGACCACCCCTGCAGAATGTCCATAGAATTCTCATAAAATGTGCACAAATGTCCATCAAATGTCTGTTGAGTTCATTTGGCTCATGACTTCGGGCTCCATCTGGCATGGTGTTCACTTGGGACAGGAGAGGAGGTGTGTTGTGTGGAACTTTTAGGCACCAAATCCAGCTCAGGTCAGGTTGATTCTTGTAAGGCTTCTCCAAGGCTACAGTAATCCCTTTAACAACTCAAATCATGGCTTACAGCAATTTAAAGGTATTTCCATTACAACCTCCAACCCTGGTGCCTTTGAGCCAGGGTTTGACACTGTAATGAACTCTTACCTTTGCTCCTGCTCTGGCTTGCCCTTATCCACACACTGATATCCCTGAGGGTGTATCTACTCTACATGGAACCTTATCTATGAGCCACAGCCTCTCCCAGGGGTGTACCTGCTGTGGTGCACACTTACCCACAGCCAGAGTCACCTTAGGATGCTCCTGTTCCCCGTGGGCCACAACTGGCACTGACACAACTGAGATGGACCTGCTCTGGTGTGGACACGTCCATGGCTATGAACACTTTGGAGTGTCCTGCTCCCATGTGTGCTCACCCACAGGTCACATTGACTGGAGTTCACTCTGGGGTCCCAGCCTGTCCAGCAGTGCTGCCCTGGCCATCTGCCAGCCCAGCTGCATGGCTGTTGCTGTTATCAGAATGTTCCCAGGCACAGCAGAGTATGATGACAAGGCACACGGCGGGACAGCACGCAGTGAAAGCAAAAAGCAGTCACTAACGAGCACTAGATTGGAATATCCAGTGAGGGAAGCAAGCCCCATGGCAAGCACAGGAGTCTGCCAATTAATAGCTAATCAGCAGTAACAGCTATGAGTTCTATCTAGCATGCTTCAATCAAATCTGTTGTAATCTTGAACTCTTTGAACCCCATGTTGGGCATGAGAAAGGACTGTCATGGTTTAACTCTGCTGACAACACAGCTCCACGCAGCTCATCTTCCCCCAGTGGAATGGGGGGGAAATAAGAAGAGAAATAATGAGAAAACTCTCAAGTTGAGGTAAAGCAATGGGTAAAGCAAAAGTCGCACACACAAGCAAAACAAAACAAGGAATTCATTCACTGCTTCCCATGGTCGAGTGTTCAGCCATCCCCAAGAGAGCTCCATCACATGGAACAGTGACTTGGGAAGACAAGCACCATCATTCCAAATTCCCAATGTCCCCCCTTTCTTCCCTCTTCCCCCAGATTTATTAACTGAACATTACTCTGTATGGTCTGGGATATCCCTTGGGTCAGCTGGGGTCAGCTGTCCTGGCTGTGACCCCTCCCAACTCCTTGTGCAGCCCCAGAATCCTTCTTGATGGGATGGGGTGAGGAGCAGAAAAGGCCTTGACCTTGTGTAAGCCCTGCCTAGAAATAATGAAATCCCTGTGTCATCAGTTCTGTTTCTAACACAAATCCAAAACACAGCCCCATGTACAATACTCTGAATAAAATTAACTCTATCCCAACCAAAACCAGTACAAGTCTCCATTTCTGCTTGACTCCAAACAAGACAGTCTTTGCTGGGTGTCCCATGTCTCAGATGGAAGAACCAAGGCAGAGGTGAAAAAAAGTTGGTTTTCCTCTGCATCAGTGTTGGTGTCTGCATAGGGTGAGCATCACTTCGGCTCTTTTCTAGGGTTTGGAAGAGAGGAGGTGCCAAGATAGGAATCATGCTGCCATCCCTCACCACCTGTTGGCATTGGGCATATTGTCAGATGGGCAAAGAGTGATTCTATTTGATGATGTTTGTGTTTATCTTTTGCATTTATCCATTTGTGATTTGGATGTGATTGAGTTTCAGTTATTAAAGTATACATAGTTTTGAACAAATCCAGGCAGTTACAACTCCTTTGTGAAGTAAGATGCAATAAATTTTTCGTTGTAATCAAGTAGAGGAGATGTTAATATGAGTGCATTTGGCAAGCACTAGCCCTGCTTCTATAGACTCATGTATATCATATCACATGTACACACACATTATAAATCATGAATTAAAAAAATGCCTTTCTGCTCTTGTGGCGAAGGAACAGCCTCAGTTTCGGGCATTTCAAGTTACATTAAGAGAAGAGTGGCTTCTGAAATTAGACTTCCATGAAATGTGACACAAGAAGTCTTTTTTACTGGGAGTATTGCTCTTACTATCCTTAAAAAAATAATTAAAAAAGAAAAAAGGAAAAAAAAAAACAAAAGAGGTTTTGAGGGTAAATATCCTGCACAAATATTTCTCTGTTCTGCTGATTTGATGAGCTGTTATTTGAGTGATCTGCTGAAATCATCTTATTATACTGATGGCTTTAAATTTTTTTGACTTACAGTTGATTGTTTGATTGCACTGATTCTGTACGTTGGATGGAAGAACAACAGAATCAATTTTATTCCAAATGTGGTTGTTCCTAGCACCTTTTTTTTTTTTCAATTATAAGGTTGTGTAATACTGGAGATGAAGACAATGCACAGACTGGATTTAAGCTTGACCAAGTACTTAAATGCATTGTTTTCCCTATGCCTTTGGCATATGGCTTTGAATTCTTCTAAATTACTGGTCTCCTTGGCAGTCTTGTTGTAGGATATCAATTTACATTTAGCATTATGTGACTAGAGAAGTCATCACCATATCACAGTTGTTTACTGAATTTGTTTCAGGATGGGAATGTCCACAGGGCAAAGCTCCCATCTCCAGGAGGACACATTGCCTTCTCTAGGAGGCCTCTACAAAGGGACAAAGGATTAAGACAGCAGAGAAAACGGATTTTTACATCTGCCAAAAGAGGTCTGAGACAGCAGAAAGGTGTTGCTGCCTCTCATCAGTGCTGTGAGGGGCTTGTAAACCTTGTCTGAGCACTTGGTCTGGTCCTGAGACCTTGCTGAAGTAAAGGCAGGAAAAAGTAAGAATAGGAGCAGGAGGGTGCTATTACCTGTACCTTGTGCCCTGTTTGGAGGATCTGGCATAAAAAAACCATACCTGAGTCTACTAAGAATGGTTCCAAAAATAATTCAAAAATTTGCTTTAGAAGTTAATAGAGCTCTTTATTCATCTCAACAAAGATTAGATCAGGAGAGCTTGCTGAGCATTTTTCAGAGGTGTGCAAGGAATAACAGAGGATTCTTTGATCTATCACATATATCTCCCAGAAATTTCCCCAAGATACACTATGTGCACTCTCACATGTGAATTTGGATTTTGGATATCATGGGCATCTTAAAATCAGAGCAGACATAGCCTGCAGTGAACACCTGTAGTTCTTTACTCTGCTCATATTAGATGTTATTTCTAATTCTGGTTAATTATTTAATCTGTCTATTTGAATCAAGGCAAATGGGTTTAGGAAGCTGTGCTACCTGCTGTAATTTTTCAGAGATGTAAAAGGAAGCAGTAGTTTCCACCTGCCAACTGAACAAACCAATGGGATTTTCCTAATCTTTTCACATTTACTGAGAAGTAACGAATTATATCACTCAGTACAAATTAATATTACATCATCATGTTTATCCCTCTGTATTTGAGAGCAATGCATCTTTACAGAAAGAAGGGAATAATGTAATTAAGGATAAGCAAGTACACTGATGTGAATTTGCTTTTGGTTGAATGCTTTTTGCATGAGGTTTAATGAAACTTATTTACTCTAAAAATGGCTTATAAAATTAACTCAAGCCAAATTCATCCCTCAGCTGTTGTATGGCTGTGCAGCTCAGTGACCCAGCACGTGGGTTGTACCTTCCAGTGAGCTTTAAATCACAGAATGACAGAATCAATTAGGTTGGAAAAGACCTCTGAGACCTTCAAGTCTGATCACTACCTTGTCAACCAGACCATGGCACTGAGTGCCACGTCCAGGCTTTCCTTGAACTCCTCCAGGGAAGGTGACTCCACCACCTCCCTGGGTAACCTGTTCTAAGGTCTGGAATTTCTGTGAACAAATTCTTATTCATATCCAGCCTAAATCTTCTCTGAAACAGCTTGAGGCCATGTCCTCTCATCTTGTTGCTGGTTAGCAGGGGCAGAGCCTGGTCCCACCTGGCTACACTCTCCTGCCAGGGATTTGTAGAGAGTGATAAGGTCACCCCTGAGCCTCCTTTTCTGCAGGATAAACAAACCCAGCTCCCTCAGCTTTTCCTCACAGGACTTGTGCTCCAGACTCTTGCCCAGCTCTGTTTCCCTTTTCCAGACTCAAATGGAGTCCTGTCTTGCAGCTCTCCCCATAGGAGTCACAGTGGCTGTGCTCTGGGAAATGGGTCTTGGAGGGATTGCCAGCTCCACAGGAGGACTCACATTTCTGAGAATACAAGCCAGTGTAACTCCTTCTTCCTTATGGGTTTGCTTTCTTTGCTCCAAAGTGCAGGCTGTGGGGCAGGGAAGGATGGCTCAGCAGCTGAACAAGGATAATCCCCTTGAGCACCAGCCTAGGGCCAGGGCAAGCCCCATAGCTGGTTTGATTTTTTAGCCACTGTGCACATTCACAGCAGGGGCTGTTCCTGGGAAGGGTGGGGGAATGGGACTGTGTTTCTGTGTTTCAAGGAGATTCTCCAAGGGGTGAAATGAAAATGTCTGCAAAGGAAGAAATAATTTTCACTCATAAATACAGCAGCAAGAATCAACCTCATCTAAATGCTGCACAGTGTCCTCTGTGCTGCCAGTGGTTCAGGAGGTGCCTATTTCATATGTATTTCTTTATTGTTATTGTTTTCTCTCATTATGTGCTGTGTAATTTCTGCTGCCACAGCACCCAGAGAACACAGCTCCTCATCCAGAGTAAGTGCATTAAAGCAGAAGTGATTTATGCCCCAGGTGCAATGAGGCAGGACTGCATGCTCACACCAGCTGTTGTCACCTGGGTGAGCAGCATTCCTGCCATCTCTTTGCAGCCTGAGCATTCACCAAAGGTCTCTGCTCACATGGGGTCACAGCTTAAAATGGATCAGAAATAATCTAAAAAGTCACATATATTTTCTTACTTTCTAGTGTATGTGTCCTCTTCCTTATGTGGAGTTTTCTTGGAGTTAAAGACTCTTTTTCTGATTGTGAACATCAATTATCTCCCCATCTTCAGTGAGCAGCTTTGATTTAGACCTATGAGTCTGTTCTTATAACTAATCAAAGCTTTTAATAACATTAGCTATAGTGACACCCTTGTAACTTTGTTAAATATTGCCTAACACCTGTCAAGAAATTTGTTTTATTAACTTGAACAGTGACAGGATTTATCCAGTTGATAGCTAGTCATTCTCCAAAGAATAATTTTATTTTGTATGCCAACCCATTTAAGAAATGTTTAATGTTTGCATATATTTCTCTGCCATTTGTGACTACATGTTCTGCTCTATAAAAAAAACTATTTTGAATGTCCTTATTGTACTGTGGATGCAATTAAAATGAGAGGGCCAGACATAATGAGAGCTGGCAACAGGATGTGAAGGGTTATGAAGGGAGACAGCACAAGAAGAGATGTACATTCATTCTTGAAAAGGCATTTTTTAACAAATGGTACAATTTGTGTTATGCTGAAGTCTGGATTAGGAACATCTAATTGCAATCAGTGATGGCATCAAGTGGACCAAGTGCATATTAACATACATATTAACAAGATATAACAACTGGGCAAAAAATCATATTCAATTGATGTTTTGACCATGCAGCCTTTACAATTCTTGAGGAGAAGATGATTCTGTCCATGCCAGTCTAGTCTGTGCACCTGAGAGGACAGATGCATTTTCTGGGGCCTTTCTGGAAGGCTGCTACCTCCTGATTCAGAGAAGCAGACATTTCCCACACTCAGCAATCACATCACATTCATGCCAGGGATTAATTGTCTTAATTCAGTAACAGTCACATCTGGAGTTTGCTCTGTGGACCTCCTGGGAGAAACAAACTCACTGTGCATCTTCACACTATTTATCATATTGTTGAGATTTTAAGCATCTCATGGAGAAATTGTGTGTTTATAGGAGGCCTGAGGTGCTTGAGTTCTGGTTTTGGGTGAGCCCTTCAAGTATGACCAATGCCCACTGAGGGTGTGTTGCCATGGCAGAACCTGAGTTGAGTTTTGTGGGACAGCCTTGGTGGATCTGTGTCTCTGCTTTTGGAGTGGAATATGGCAAAGCTGTTTTCAGGTTCCCACTGATTCATTCAGTCAGTTCTCACTTGATTTTTTATCGAAATTTGAAATTAAAATCTTTAGGAGAATAGTTTTATCCCTTTAAAGCCCCTACTATTAGTAGGTAAAACAAGATCTTGAAAGGCTTTTACTGTATCTGAATAATTCTCAAAATACGTGACATGTAGCCCAGGGAAACACAGCCTTCAGCCCACACCTGTTGAAAACAGTGCAGTTTGTTTCTTTTTTGTCTGCAATCACCTTCATACATATCACATATCCACAACTCACATAAGTGATTAAATGAGTGTGGCCCAAGGTTTCTCAAATCAGAGTAAACTTCACTATTTTGAAGTGTTCTCTCCTGCATCAGGTTTGCAGTAAAAATGAAGAAATTAATTCCCGCAACTCTGAAGTTTTAGCCCTGGTTACACAGCTGGGGTCAGGTTTGGAACAAGCAGTAATTGGATGTCTTCATGGGCTCAGGATGCACTGTGGAGCTCTTCTGGAATAAACTGCACTGCAATGTATATTTTAATACCTTTACCTTTCAGTTAGGTATTGAAAACAATATATCAAGTTGAAAGGCAATAAAAACCTTTGTGTAAATATGCCCTAGAGGTAGGTTGATTGAACTGTATTTTTTTTTTTATTCCTGGAGTCTTGTGAGAAAAGTCTTTGTTGGAGAGATGATGCACTGCTGGATTTTATAACAAGGTTCCAAAAGAACTTCTAACAAAGAAAGAAGTGTGGACTCGGGGTGGGGGAGGGTGTTGGGGTTTTTTTCGTTTTGTTTCAGTTCATCTCAGGTTCTGTATTTTAACTGCACAGTTTCTTGTAAGAGTTTTATATAAAGATTCCTGACCAATTCATGTTAGCTTTTATGGATGCCTTTTTTGTTAATGCCCAGCATCTTTTTAACTGTTGTCACCAGTGTGTTTAATATTTGTGACAAACTCACACCTTTATTCTAGAAACCCAGAATTTCAGCACACTTTTCAAATATTGATTAAGGGTTGAGTAGTAGCACTGTGGTTTTGCTCATTTTATACCATAATTACTGAGAAATTATGGCCCTAAAAACAATGTGGATTCTGGCTTTTTTCTTTAATATAATAGTGTTTCTATACAGTTCCTGGCTCTGGTAATGGGCATGCTTAGACTAAGGTTGTGGTCAGTAGGGATAGAAGAGTAGAGAGATTTAATCAGCATCATCTGCAGTGCTCTGGTTTCCCAATAGCCAGGGACATGTGGGGCCCCCAAGTGAAAAGGGAAGGAAAAAGAAACAAGTCTTGAGCTCTGGACATTTTGTACTTACATGTTGGTTATAAGGGCCTGCAGCATAAAAGAAATTCAGATGCTAAATCTAAAACTGTAGAGAAGCCAAGTCTCAGAGTTAAAACCCAAGAAATCATCCAGTCTTCCTGGAATCGTAAAAATCCCTCTAAAAATAATGAGATTATATAAAAATTTCAGTTGGGTTCTTGGTTTTGAGCCTTTAGGGTGTACTTGAGCCAGGCAGCCAAACTGTTCCCTGTAAGCCTAAAGGCTAACAGATACCAAAATAAAACAAAATAAAATGAGAGCTGAGCCACAGCATTACTCATGTCTTTATAAACTCAGACTTTACAAAAAAAAGCCCACAAGTACCCAAAGGCTGGACAAACTTAAGACACTTGGCAATATCATTACTGCAAGTATAGGAGAAGCAAAGAGTGAAGTTGTCTAGAAATTGATGGTGAGCTTAGGTTGTCTGGACTGAAATGTGCAGAAAGAAAACCAAAGGCATTATTAATGTTAAGAAAATAAGTCCCCTGCAGATTCTTACTTTTTTTTTGGTCCTTAAATATATGGTTTAAGGTACCATTTGGAACTCAGGAAAGAAAATTTATTTTATTTTTGAAGATATATTCTTTTCAACTTGACAGTACCCTTTCAATAATTCAATGAGATCAGTGAGAAATAAAAAAGGAGCTGTAGTGAGTCAACTTTGCAGCTCGGCAGTGAGTGAGTGGCACTGCAGCCTCAACACAGGTAATAAAAGGGAGAAAGAAAGATCAGGGCAGAGAGCCTGAAAATGAATAAACCAACTGAAAATTTCTTTAGTGACAGACTTATGGAGCAAAGAGAAACATATTATCCCTTTTTCTCATTTTGGACGATGAAATTATGCCTTGAAAGTAGCTGGAAAAAATTTTCATCATGTAGAGCATTGTACTTGCCTCTTGGATTTACTTTTATTTTTCTTTGGCAAATTTTCCTGTGGGAAAAATAGGCACCAAACTTCATTTGACCCATGTTCTACTTGGGTTTCTTTTCTGTTCTAAATGCGTCCTTTCTACTTCATAAAATAAGGGAAGGGCAAACAACACGTGACCTCAGTTGTTGGTATGAAATATGACAGGATAAGCATTGGTAATAAAGCAAGAAATCCCCCCTTCTTCCCTTCCAGGCACCAGAAAAAGCTCACATCTTTATGCAAACCTTACATTTTAGGATTATCTCTAATTGGGATGTACCAGACTTAGAGGTTTTAACTGCAGATTCTCAGAATTCACTAAACTGATCAAAGGGGAGGTTTTTACCAGCAAATCTCTGTCTCCTGGGCCCATCTCTAATCAGGCACGGAAAGAGGGTGGAAAAAATAAGAAGCCTTTTCTCTCCTCTTGCCAAGCATGGATCAGTGTGGGAACTTGATCCCATCAGCTGACAAAGGTAGGAACTTTGCTCTGAATCTTTGATTCAGGGAAAACCCTTTGGTTTTGTGTTGTTGAGGAAGGTTTATAGGGCTGTCAGACACTGCCTGATCCCGTTAGTCCTGCCAACATGGAAGTATTTTTGGTTGATTCCAGAGATTCCCACCCTAAATACTTAATAGCTCTCCTGCTGACATTTTGCATCAGAGCTGGCGTTCCTGGTCATAAGGAAATGAGAAAACTGCTTTTGTGTGACAGACAGTGTTTCTGTGGCTCACTCTGCAGTGGAGAACACGCTCTCCACTGAGCATGTTAGCACAGCTTGCACACAAACAGAACCTGGGAGGACTCAAAATGGGCTCAGCCAAGGCAGTGAGTCGCTGCGGGGGTGGTGGTGCTGCTGAAACCCTCCTGCCTGTCAGGGATGTCATCAGCACTTCGGTTTGGGGAAGATCCTTACATGGTTTGCACCCACTGATGACTCCAGGACTTGGAAATGTGAGCAGGAGGCACACGGGGGCTAAAGTCATCTTGAGTAATGAGCTGATGGAAGCAGAAATTTGGAGCCATGTCTCCAAATGAGTTCAGATCTTCCCTTCATCTTTCACGGAGGTCTCTAATTTGTTAGAAAGCATGGCTGGAATAGACCTTGCTGACATTATCAGTGATTTTAAATGAACCTGGCTTTTTCTGGGAATAATTGCAGGTGCTTTCTTTAAAGCAGGATGGAGAAGCAGTGTCCCTAGTGGGACTGACAGTGTGCTCAGAGGGATGAAGGGCTATAATATGTCCCACACTTTTCCCCCTGGCATAATGTCAGTCATTACATTGGCAGGGATGAGAACAACCCAAGGGATTTCAAAGGATAGAAAGCCCCATCTTGAAGGAATAAGCCAATATTTAAGTAATGAGAGTTAGCACAAAGCTTTCCCAGGGCTGGTGTACTCTGTTACAGCCCTATGGCAGTGCTCTTACACCTTCCTGTAACAGACATAAACCAGTGTCACAGCACTTGCTGGACTAGATCCACCTTTTTGATGGATATTTTATATATTGAGCACTAGAAAATCTGTTGAGAAGGCAGAAAGGGAAAAGAGGGAGATCATGAGCTGGTTTAAAGCAGAACAAGTCCATTAGCATCAATGGCACGCAGCTGGCACCAGCTGAGGCACTTCTTTGGCTTTTCCCTGCAGAGCTGCAGTGTGTTGCTTGTCTGAGAGCTGGCAGGACATGGAAACCCCTGCCAAGTTGTGTATATGAGAAAATGTCTCATCTGTGTGCAAGGGGCCATTGCTTGGGTGGGCACACAATGGTCCCAGTGCACCCAGGAAGCCTCTGAATTGTTGATCCTGAGAGATCAAGAGAGTGAAGTGGGAATATCTCCATGTTTTCTCTTTTGAAAATGCTTTTCATACAGGCATTTGTTACAAGCTGGGAGGCATTTTGCTAGAACTGTCCTTTGCTCTGACCCAGTGTGCTGGGTCTTCTCTTCCTCCACACAGACAGGTGGCTGAAGGGGTCTGTAATTTCCACAGTAAGCAGACAAAAGAGAAAGCACTGACCCCACTTTATCTCTCTTGCTCAGTTTAACTTCTGTGGCTGTGTGTTGTAAGCACCACAGTGCTCCTTGCAGGGCGAGTGCACGTTGAGGTGATCTCCATTCAGGCAAGAGGACAAACCCTTTGCAGAGCTGCTCATTGCATGTAGCATTTAGAGATAAACATGAAAAAAGAAGGGCTGGAAACCTGCAGAGTATGAGCTCCTTTATGGTTGTGCTTGTGCAGTTGAATGATGAGAAACCCAGGCTGAGATTTTTGTGGCTGACAAGCAAGAGCATCTCAAGGGGCTGTTTCCAAGCCTGGCCGTGGCATAGGGAGCCTCGAGCTGGGCATGCAGAGCTGGGCTGGCAGCCACCAGCATATTTGGTGTGATGCCACTGGGAAGCAGACAGCAGGAAAGTTTAAATGTGGGGATGTTTGTGAATGCTCCCTTGGAGCCCCTGCTGGAACACCGTGGGTCTGTTCAGGCAGCGTGGGGAGCTCCAGCCCAGCCCAGGGGAGTGGAAGTTTGTCCATGCTGCAGTAATATCCATAATCTTGGAGTCACAGATGATCTTGGGACCTAAAGCACTCTCCCTCATGCCTGGAGCTTTTCCCTGGAGTTCTTCACATTCTTCCCTGTGCTGCCACAGGGTTGATGCAGGAGGAGCAGTGTCAGCCCAGGAGAAGGTGATTCCTTGACCCAACTCTGGCCACAGCGGGTGCTGTGACTTTGCCCTTGGCAGACTGGGATGGCTGAGGGGAAAATCTTGTTTATTTGTGTCCATGGCCTGAACCAAGGATGATCCATGCAGCTCCTCCTTTCCCATTTCCCCAGCTGCTGCTTCTGGCATCTGCCCTCTTCTTGTGTTTTATGTCACTTGGGATCAACCGTATAAAAGGACAAGACAGTCTGAAAGCATCATTGGTGGTGATTCAGAGCTTGGTATGAGGTGATTTTTCCCCCTGCACAACAGTTTTTTTTCCTAATTCAAAACTAGCTCAGATATCTCTGCAGGTGCTCTGCTGATGATATACAAGAGGGACCAAATACACTCTTGCTTAGTTAGACTGACTATTCAAAGAGAATGGTGGTAAAAACACATCCCAATTTATTTATTTTCTTTTATTTTTCTCATCCTGAAGATGTTATTCAGGATGAAAGAATGAGCAGGTCAGTGGAATAAGAAGATGCTTTTACAGATGCTTTTTGCAGAGCTGCGCTTGAAGTGTTTTGTTTGGATTTTTAAATGTCAAGGCAGTCCTACTGTTTAATTGAGATTTAAATATGAAATAGGTTCCCAAACAGGCACAGACTGTGCAATGTCATGTCCAATATTAAACCTGGCACTTTGCTACCTAAGCCCTTCCATTTAAACAGCTCAAAATTGAGTGTGTGTAAAATTTGGAAGGGCTGCACTAAAGGGATGCCTGCATTCCCTCATCTTCTCTCTTTGTTAAGTACTTAATTATTTTTGTTGCCTTCTTACCTATTCATAAGTGGGAACTGCTCTGTGTCTGATGTGGGTAATTTCTTATTGTATTGTGCTTCCAAATTGACATTTATAAATTAAACAGCGGTGTAACATCCCAGAGAGCACCACTGTGGCACAATTAGGAATGTAATTGCATGGAGTCACCTGGGAGGCAGCTGGGATGGGGAAGGCATTGCAGATATTAGAGATAGTGCAGAAAACTCACCCAGACTTTCCCATTAAAATTGTACTCACCACTTTACCCTCAGGAGGGAGGATGGAAAAGGCATTTGAGAGCCAAGTGCAGGGTCTGCTTTCACTGAACTCAGATGGATTTTTTCTTTAACTTCACCCTGAGCTACATATTGATTCCTAATGTGGAAATTGTAATGCCTTGTGCTAGGTATGGAAAAAACACTGTAAAGAGCAATTAATTTCTCTTCTCTTACATGCTGAGGTCTGTTACAGGTTCGTGGGTCCCTGAAGACCCATGGTACCACCTCATCTTCCCCCAGGTGAGATGCTCTCCCAAATAATGTTGCACAGGACTGAGCTTTCAGGTAGAACCAATCCAGATACGAGCTTGGAGAACTTGGGAGAGGAAACCATATGCTCCCTGAGGTCTCTAGAGTTGTGTTTACTTCTGCTTTGATCACATGGGTTGGCTTGTAGCCTTCTTTCAGATGTGATTATCATCCTAATTGGCCCTAATGAGAACTACACATGCAGAGGAAAGGGGATAACGAGTGTTCCACCCCCAGCCTTGTTCTAACTCCAAATTACAAGTAATAGGAAAAAAGATGTGTCTCTTTTTATGTGTGTGTATATATATAGGTGTGTGTATATATATGAGATATATATATCTCCATCTATAGCCTCTGCAGTGCTGTTGCTTTCATCATAACTTTCAGCCCCTGAATGTGTTTAACATGGGATTTTTTTAGCTTCTTTAGGCAAATAAGACTGAAAAAAAAATTAGGGGGAAACTTGGTGAGTTTTTTCCTTTCCTGAATTGGAGTTAAGACTAAACAGGTGATTCTGGATGCATCAAGCATCCTGCGGGTACCTGCTCCAGTGTCACCCTTGTGCTACCAGCACTTAGCAGTCCTGCCTTGGGAAGGGCAAACCCCCTGTGTGAAGCTGCCCATGTGTTTGCAGCTCCCTGGCAGAGCTGCTCTTCGTGAGGGATCTATCTCAGTTCCTGCTTGAGAGTTTCAGCATGTGACTGGGTTGAATCTAGGAAATTCGTTTCTTGTTGGGTAAACAACTTGTGGTGATGTGCCAGGGACTGCTGACACTGTCTGTGTTTGGACAAGTGACCTCCTGGAGGAGGGCCCCTCAGCAGCTTTATGATTAACATTTTAATGGCATGCTAGCAGGGAACATTTTTCCCAGCAACAAATACCCGGAAAAACCCCATGTATTAACTGCTTCTGTGCTTGGAATTGGCACTGCATGGTTGCTAGGTGTGCTGGAGGCTGTCCAGAGTGAGGTGAGGAAGAATAGGTTTCCTTGGAGCTTGTTGAGGTCCTATCACTGGGAAGGGAAAAAAAACTGCTTGCATGATTATACTCCTCTGTTTCTTCTTAACTGGATAAATGGCAGTCTGGACCATTTATTAGTCCAGGCTGTTGTGATTTATTGGATGATGCCTGGAGGGATGCCTCTAGTTTATTGGAGCTGCATGCTGTCTTGGAATTGGGATTAACCAGGGCAATGCACAGCCTGGGCTGTGCTGGAGCTGTCAGAATAGACCCTGAGGTGCCCTACTATGCTGGGGGAAAATTGGTTGCTAGCCTTCATACTTAATGGCCATTTTGGGAGCAGAGGTGTTCTCTAGGCATGGGTGACATACAGAAAAGCTGCAGAGACCCTCCCTTCCCCACCTTTCACCCTGTGTGTGTGCCAAGATGAGTAAGTGTGAAAATGGACATGGTAGAGCTCAACCTGGGGGAGAGGAGTGGACCTCCCTAAACAACATTCCTGGTAAAAGCAGGAGCAGCAAATGGGTAGCTTTCTAAGGGTTCCTTCCCATCCTTAGGGCAGCAGAATTCAGTCTGATTTATATTGCCAAGAAGCTTTGAAAAGCTTTGAATTGACTCTGTCCTTTGCTGATGTGACTCAGCATAGCATAAATCAGTATAGCTTCATCAGTACAGTAACTCAGATAAGTACAAGGGAAGGACCTGGCCCATGGATAACATGGAAATAATATAGAAAGCCAGGGATGAATAATTTCAGAATATAGATGTAGTCATGGTAGTAGTAATAATAATAATATTTTCCCTAGTGGGAGAAAAATAGACCTTTCATGGTTGTTGTGCCTGGAGCTATTAAATATGGATGAGACAGATGAAATGCTGCTTCTCCTATTACACAGAAATGAATAAACAGTAATTCTCAATCACTATATGCATCTCAGGCTTAAAAAAACCACAAAGACAAGTTAAATATGAACACCTGCTAACATTCGTGTGTGCCACTCTGAGGCTTTTGTCAACAAAGAGAAAAGGTTTCCTTCTTTACAAAGACTCTGATGGCAACTCAACCAAAGGGTATTTACCCTGCTAAAGTTTGGAAAATAAGTTCAGTGCCAAATATGGGGGTCCAATAAACAAGTTTACTGCTCGACTCACTGGGTTGATGATTCTGCTTGTTTACTGCAGCTTTAGCAGTGTGTGATGTAGAAAGCAAAAAACACTTCTGCAATTTTAAATTTTCATGGCAAGATGGGGGGGAAATGATGCCAGCTTTTAGTGAATCTCTTTTCTGGGGAAGAAAAGAGCTTTAGTGCTATCACAAATGATAAAAGTGTGGGGACAGCAGCCTGTGATACAGAAGGAGGGCTAAAACAAAAGGTGTAGGGAGTAGAGGCTGTGTGTGATCTGGCAGCATGTGAAAAGTCTCCCAGTTCAGTAATGGGTGATGGCCTGGGGAGACCTGGGGTTAATCTGCTTTATAACCTTCCTTGCCCTAATTCCCATGTACTTCATATGTGTGGCAGCACTGCCTAATCCCATGAGGGTGTTGTAAGGATAAATCCATGAGAAATTGTGAGGGTTTGTGCTGTTCTAGCTGCAGGGATGAAAAGGCAGATTGATGTATGGCATTTAAACCTTGGGATGTGAACTTTAGTTTCACTAGCTGTTGTGATCCCACAAGGAAGAGATGACTGTTATATGCAGTGATAATAAAAGGCCCATCACTTACAACAAGATAAAGCTCTGTTTATTCCACAGAGATTAGTCCAAGAAGATCACAGAGAGTGTTTCCCCCGTGTATTTTTGATGCAGCTTTCAAAACTGTGTGCTCCCCGGACATCTTGTGGTTAATTCTCTGCTAATTTTATTGCTCTGAAGTCAGAGGTTGTCTTTATTACTATGTGTCTGATATACTACTAGATGACTGGGTTGCTTATGTGAAAATGCAATTGTTGGAATTAGGCAGTATTTTACATGCACTTTTCCTTGGTTTTTTGCCATGACTTAAGCCTAAGGAAGTTCCTGTCTGTCTCAGTGGTTGCTTCACTGTCCATGCATTTTGCATTTATGCCTATGAGCTGCTGTTTGCTGCTGCTCTGCTGCATTGATTGACCCTAAGAACAGCTGTATGGGGTCAGACCAAAAATGCAGCTCATGCAGTGCCCCCTCCCTGCAGGCCGTGTCTGGGGAGGAATGCATTCAGCAATAATGTAATTACAATACTGTGGGTTCTTCCCTAGCGTTCTATGAGATATGTGCAGGCATTTTCTGACACTTCTATGGTGCCTTTAGTGGTCTAGGATGAATTTTATAACCAGTATTTATGTAGTTCTTTCCTGAATCCTTGTTAATGGCCACTGTGTCCTATGGAAAGAAGCTGGATGAAGTGTTCTGAAGTGTATCCTTGCTACCAGCCCTCATGTGCTGTCACCTCATCCTTGCCTTAGAAGGGACAGTGACCACCTTCTCTGCTCCACTCAGAGCTTTATTCTGCCCCCCTCAGTTTTCCTTTCCAGGCTGCAAAGTTGCAGTTGATTCAGTAGTTCCTCATAATGTCGCTGTTTCTTAATTTTTATCATCACTGTCACCCTCCCTGGTGCCATATCCTGAGGTGAGGAGAAGGATCTCACCAACACAAAGCCTTCAGTCTGTGGGAAACTGCTTTTAGTGACCCCTAACACTGGATATTTAATCAATTTACCATTTATTCCGTGCTGTTTTCTGTCTTTTAACCACTTCTTTGTTCTTGCAAGAAGTTTCTCCTATCCCCTGACAGCTTATCTGCTCAGAGATCTGCATTGAGGCACCCCACTGATATCTGAATAAACCACATCAACGGCATTTTCCCATCTGCATAGCTGTTGACCCTTCCAGAGTACTCAGTGCATTTATGAAGCCTGGATTTCCTTCCCTAAAGCCTCAATCTAGCAGATTGTTCAAAGTGTTCAGTAATTGTATCTTTGGTGAGAGGGATAGGCTTCAGTACAGCTTTTACTGACCTGCTGTTGTCAGTTTTGCTAATTTGGAGTACTCGGTAACTCCTGAATTATTTTTTTGCATCCCTTTTCTAAAGTTACATTATGTTAGCTGCCTTCTAAATTTTGGGTGCCTGTAAAGCTTTAAGAGGGAGACTCCAGCCCGTGTTTAGTTTCACGCCCACCTTCCCCTAGAATGGTTGGGTCAGTCCAGTCTATAACCCTTTCCACCAAGGTAAAGAAGGTTTCCAATGTAAGAACCTTCCCAAACCTCCCTGCAATGATCACATATGACAAAACCCCTGATTTTTTTGCAATAGTCATGTGGGTTGATTCGTGCTGCATCTGTGGTTGGCTTCTTCCTGGTCCATCAGTTATTTGGCACACATCTGGCTTCTCATATTTGCAGAATAAGTCTTTATTGAGTTCCCTGCCTGGTGCAACTGTTCTTCAGGTGCTTTTCTCCACCTTTTGAAGTTCTTATATTTTAGCAACTGGAACTTGAAATCCATTTTTGCTTCCTCATTTGGACACACAGTTTCTGGGTTTGAGGATGTTGTCTTACTTCTCACACTTTTTCTTGCCCAGCTGCTTAGCCTGCCAGACTCCTCTGTTTGAAGAATTTCTTTAGCTGGGGTATATATTTGGTCTGCATTTCCAACATCAATATTTTCAAACAGTGCTTATGCTTCCTGCAAGTTTTAGCTCTCCTGGTTCTGTCTCCCAGAACCTTCTCACTTCTTGTTTTAACAACTTTACTCATTTTTACAGGTGTTCCTTTAAAATTACACACAACACTGAAGATTTAACACAGTGCAAAAAGTAATACTTTCTTTCCCAAGAATGCTGGGTTTGTCTCATGTCTCCTACTATAAGCTGAGTGTTTCTTGCCATGGAGAGTGAGGGGGAATCCAGTTCTTGCACACTTCTTTTGCTGATTGTTTCTAGCACCAACCTCTAGTCATAGTTTAAGAGCCATTCAATATATTTGTGATTAAAAAATGGAATGGAAAAGCATTTGGTTACTTAATGTATTTAAAATGTCTTTCATTGGAGAGTTATGGAATTATTGAGCATCAAATTTAGAATGAACAAAGAAGAACACTTTCTTATATAATTTGTACTTCATTGTGCTTAATTCTGCAGGAGACTGAAATTTAAAGTGTAAATGGGTTGGAGAAAATGAATTACAGAGATTAGTACAGGACAGGTAACTGAGACATGATGGGTCAGTGCAACTGTCACCTGAACAGAGATCCCTTCCCTGGATCTCTGATTGCTGGAGACTGGGGGATAAACAGGGTGGGAGGAAATCTTGTGCTACATGAGCTCCATTTCTTATGCTCTTTGTTAAGCAAAAATTTTCCCCAAGAAAGTGCCATGTTTTTTCTGGCATTCCAACAATTTCACATACATCCTTTTGACTGGTCACATTTCAATGGATTCAAAGGTTATTTCTTCATGGTGAACCTACCCATATGACCACTGTGGGAAGAGATGCTGTCTCGCTTTAATTTATTCCTAAATTCCAGGGATCAACTTGTGCCCTTGCTGTCAGCATTGGATCTTCAACCCATCCTCCCTTTCAAGCCCTTTCCATGACAATAAACAGAAGCTCCCCAGGAAGCCAGATTTCTAGAATCCTTTCTGATTTTTTTCCTTTAATCAACTTTTAACCTGTTTACTCTGCAGCCCATGTCTTCAGTGGGCTGGTGTATCAACCAGAGCACATTTGTACCCCACACAACCTGTGGCATCTTTCACCAGCTGGACCATGCAGAACTTGGCTCCTTGGTGTGCTGCCAGTGGCCTGTTGTTTGCAGTAATTTTGGGAACTGGCTTCCAGGTAACCTTTACAGTGCATTAGGAGAGATATTCCTGCAATCTTACTTGTTCCTTGTTGCTCTGCCAGGGTTCTCCTGTGATCCTTTTGGGGTTCTTTAAACTTCTGGAGTGCAGGTCACCTGGGAGGAAAATATGCTGCTTCCTTTCTGTCTATGAAATCATGCAACAGCTTCCAAAGAAACACAGAAATTATTACTGTCAGGTTTGAAGAGGTGGGCTCTCCTCTTTCCACCCGCATCAGCTCTTGGGCCACTTTACACTGCCTCTTGTCCCTGCTGTGCAAGGTCTGGGCTGCATTATCTGGACTCATATGAAGGATAGAAAGCACAGTGGTGGCATTGTCAATGTGTGTGTAGTATGTCAACCTGAGATGGAAATTAGTTCTGAGAAACTTCATTTTTAAAAATAGTCAGGGCACGTGGCAGTCATCTCCTAGGAAACTCATCATTGTATTACGAGACTATAATGTGCTGTGATTACATTTCAGATAAAGGGAATCAGCCTTGCTGTCAGATTGTTTCTGCTGAAGTTTTCCAACACAGAAGGACATCCCTACTCAGCAGTTGGCTTTGGTTGGTGTTTGTGATCTGGTTGAGGCACTGAGATGGTTCCCCCTGTGCTGTTGTTCACTGGAGGATGGCAGGGGAAGGCTGAGGGATGAGTAACCTGGCTCTGCCTGTGTTTTACTGTGTGCTGGAGCTGTGGGCACTCCCAGTCTGTCATGGCTCTGGTGAGTCAGGTGAAGCTCAGGAGCAGCAACTTGCCCTGGGAAATCTGTAAGACTTCAGTCTCCTTCTCCTTAACAGCAAATTTGGCAAATACGTGAAGATAGTTCTGTATGAAGTCTAAACCAGTTGCTATTAAAGCAGGAATCTGAACAATGTGTCAGAGATATCAGTGTCTGTCTCACTGCTGATGTCTTCATGGACCATCTCAACAACACGTTCCTTCCATGAACCAGACTGACCTCTTTGGATGGGGAGGTTTGTCCTTCTTTCAGATGCAACACCAGCACCTTTTCTCTGTTGGGATTCTCTGACATGCCCAGCTGCTCTCCTGCAGCTCTGCCATGCTGAAAGGGCTCGTTCCCTCATTCCCTGCCTTCTAACATCCCATGGGCAAGGCAGCAGAGGGCAGAGATGGCTCCCATCCTCAGGGGACAGGATTATTGCACGGGTCACTGCCCTTCTCTGCTGTTACAATCATGGGATGAGCTCAGAGAATTGCTGTTACCAGGCCTTGTTGGTTCCCTGCTTCATCTGGGTCCATGCTTAGGCTGCAAAGGCTGCAATGGAAGCTGGTACAGCCTCTGGTTGCCCACATCTCCCTGGGGAATTTCATTTTTGTCAATCCCTGTATAACTCCATGACATCAAAAGACTTGCCTTCAGAGCAGTGTGGAGGATCATGACAATGACTTGATGGGAGGAAAGGTGTGCTGGTGCTGAATCTATTCTACTGAGTAGCCTCAGTAGTCTCAACACAGCACCATAAAAACAGAACCATGGAGAAATTCCTCATCAGCAGAAGCTGAAAGAAGTCCCCTTTTTGCACTGAGTTTTCATGAAAATGACCGAGGATGACACATGTGGAAAGTGTGTGGCAATTCTTTTTGCAGAAGTATCTGTGAGTTGCAAAGGCCCTGGTAACTCTGTGTACAGTTAGACTGAAATAATCTTAGCCAGAGTGTTTATTTTCTAGCTTGCCAGTTGCTAGGCAAACCAGTTTGCTGAGTTTCTTAATGTACCTGAGCTCAGACATGAAGCCACATGTGAATACATGAGTGAAGAGGCTGGGGAGTAGAAAAGCAAACTCTTCCCAGTGTTTTGAGAAGTGGCCATTGGGAGTAAAGCTGCAGATGGAGCTCTGAGTATCCTGCAGTGCCTTTTCCTATCAGAGCTGAGTTCTGAGCTGTAAAACAATGTATTTGTATTCCACCGTACTGAATTGTCTTTCACCCTCTCTAATTTTTTTTTTCTTTAAATTCTAATCCACAACTTGGAGTGGGCAAAGATACAAAATGCACATCATTTTTAGTCCAGATATTTAAAATGGATATGCAGGACTGGCTGAGACAACAGGATGAGAACAAGCCAATTAGAGTTTCACAGAGGAACAGAAGGGCTCTTGGACAATGGGGCTGTTCAGCTGTGCTTGTGACAGCTCTGAACCCTGTGGCCTCCTCTTCCATGGATGCTCATCACATTCATGGAGGTGCTTCCTGACTGGGGCTCTACATTGGGTCTGAAGGATTAGAGTGGAAAAGACAGATGCTAGGAGATGTGCACTGGTTTCATGGTGTGGTTATCTAATCTAAATTTGCCCTTAGAATAGGCAGGAGCCATGCTCTTCATCTGCACTAAAGTCTGGGCATCTCAGGCGATCTCTGTGACCAAAGTTGTGCAGCAAATGGAGCAGGGGGCTTTTGGCTTTAAGGGTTTACACAGAGTGTGCTGTCATTAATTTTGGGTAGGATGAAAGCATCTTCCCGAGATGCTTTTCAAAGTACAACAGGAATATACACTTTCAGATGATGCAAAGCTCTCAGCTTTTAAGTAATTAAGTTAAATAAGAATCACAGAGTTGTTAAAGTTGGAAAAGACCTCCAAGTCCACTGAGTCCAGCTGTTAATGCTGCCATCTTCACCAGCAAA
This sequence comes from Acridotheres tristis, assembly GCA_037013685.1. NCBI lineage: Eukaryota > Metazoa > Chordata > Aves > Passeriformes > Sturnidae > Acridotheres > Acridotheres tristis. The sequence continues at coordinate 6,047,039 of CM072885.1, forward strand.
CCATGTCCCCAGGGGCCACATCAGTCCATGGAGTTCCTGTTCCTCAAGTCCCTCACCTGTGGAATGGGCAGAGCAGTTCATGAAAGGCAGGGTTGGTGTTTGAAAATCACAGCTCAAGTGATACATCCTTTGCCTCTGATCACTGGGGAAGGGTATCAGAACTCACACTGTGGCTTTAATTTGTAGAGATAGAAATGCCACTTGAGCAGTCATTTGCATCTTGGATTTGTGAAGTTCCAGACACCTTTAGGTGGAACTCTTGGCTAAATAGGAGTTTCCCATGGATTAGTCACAGCTGCAAAATTATTTGCTCTTTAGGCAGTGGATAGTTCCACCTTCACTACAGACCTCTGTAGAAGGAATGTAGGAATTGTTGGAAGCAAAACTACAGTGTCTGCCTTGCTTTGCTTTGCTACAATATCATCTACTTGTTCCATAATTGATTCCATAATTGGTTACATAAACTTTTCTTGAGTTTCCATGTGGAGAAATAAGAACCAGGCTTTTTCAAATTGGTGTAATCTACTTTATATGGCCAGATAAGATCTCTAGAAATGCATATGCAGTGTTAGAATAGGGAAATGCTTTAGAAAAAAAATTATGGAGATCACTTATGCCTTTAGAAAGGTTTGAGGTCATTACTAGAAGAAAAAAGGTTAATTTCTTGTGAGAATGCTGCCATCAGATAAATCCTGGGAGACGATGAGCTCCTTTTGACTCATAAGATGAAAGTGGTAAAAAAGGTACTTAAATATTCACTTTGGAAAGAAAGTGATCATCAGTGGGGAAAACAACCTGCTTAACAGCTCACTTGTGAAGTATATAATGGAAGGAAGATCTCAGCACAGAGAAACTATGTTTTTCTTGATAGCTTTACTGTGACTGCCACAGAGGATGTAATGTAAAAGTAATAGGCCTTTAAAGACAATACTTCCCTTTCTAATAGGGGTCAGGATTAATCAGAAAGGAGCAAATAGTTCAGGAAAGAAGATGACTGTAATAACAAACATGACTGGGGATCTGAGCTGGGCCAGTTTCCCTTTTTAGCATCCATGCATCACTGTCTCAGAACAGACTGCAATAGCATCCTATTAAATTAGCATACACCAGGCAGCTCAGACAAATTAGTTCATCTCAGAAAGGGAAGAGATTCTTCAGAAACTTTCCTTTTTGGCTTAATTTCTGTGCTTTGTGTGGTTCATTCATCTTTGAACCCAAGTTTTATGGAACTGAAGCCTGCATGCCTCATTCTGCTCTGCACCTGATGGCTTTTCTTGCCTGGAAGTCTCCTTGATTGTGTGTTTTAGTGCCTTCACCCTGCTGGTGTGTGAGTTGGAGTGACAAGAGGGGCTGGTGGTGTGTGCCATGCCCTGCTGTGACCTTGGAATTCATCCTGGACTAAAGAACTCATTCCAGCTACAGAATGGTTCACATCATTTCCAGGGATGTTTTCCTTGAGTGAAAACGATTGTTGCCCTCTAAGGGGGTTGTTGCCTTCTGGTGAAGGGAGTCCAGGGCTGTGAAGGAAACCACCTTGACTATACTGTCATAAATTCATGCTTTATGATGTGCAACTTTAAATTGGTGTTTTCTCGCTTCATAGAAGTCTCTTTCCTCTAAGAAGTTTTCCTTCAAGTAGCTGACATGGATTTCCAGTCTTAATCCTAGTTCTTTTAGTGGGTGGGCTCTTTGTTTTTTTCTTTCCCTGAGATTAATAAATACTGAACAGCTAAACTAGAAGAAATTATAAGCCTCATCAAAAGGGCATTACAATTCTTGCAGCTGTCTCTGGTAACAAAAACTTTCAAAACACAAAGCTCTTGTAACTGCAGATAATAGTACCCCCAAAAAATAGAAGTTAAATCCAAACAAATAGGAAAACTCTTGGTGGCTACACAAGATCAAAGCTTTGTGCTGCTCATTTTCTTGCAGACTGAAATGCTAAGTGGAAACCAAACTGGTTTATAAGGAGGTGAAAGAAGAAGCTCTGCCTGGAGTGTGGCATTTTTGGGTGGCTCTGTTATAGTCATGGCTATAAGCCCCAGCAGAGATCTGGGTAATGATGGGGTTACTTCCTCCCAAACATTTTGTTGAAGAGGAAGCAGCAGAATGACTGGAAATACAAGTCTGGAGTTGGGGATGTGCTGCCCATCCCTGGGCGTAGTGACTCCCAGGGTCCTTTCACCCTGTGGCTGCCCATTGCAAGCCCCCAGTAGTTTTAAAAGCTTTAAATACCTCCTAACCTGGACAAAATGCTGAGGAAATGGGCATGGGGCAATGGCTCAGGGCACAGAGAAAGGTGTCAGTGCTCCAGAAAGCAGCTTCTTCCTGCAGGAATGCCCAGCAAAGAGCATCTGTGCCCCTTGCCATTGCTGGAGTGTCCATCAGGACATAGCAGCAGCATTTTGGTACAGAGGGAAGTGCTGTTCATCATCTGTAATGGGTTAACAGCAGCCCCAGCCTCCTCAGGCACCTCCATGGGATCATCACTGCAGGCAGGGATCAGGATCAGCCCTGGAGAGGGGAACCAGGGTCAGACACTGCCCAGGGCAGGGCCATGTCTGCTCTTAGAGCAGGCACTCACAGGGCCCCAAGGTAGGAAACAGCATTTTCAGTTGTGGCTGGGAGGCTTAGTGGAAATTAAATGAGTAGGGAGGCTAAAAATACCGGTGTTAATACAGTGATCCCAGTTGTTGTGCTCTTGGCCAGGCAGAGGAAGCATTGCCATAGAAGGGGCTGCAGGGTTGGATCTGTGTGTTTGATGAATGAAAACAGCTAGAAAAAGTATTTGTGCTCTACAGCATAGATGGCTGCAACCATATTAGTCAGCTTTTCCCATTAATTTATATTCAGTTCTTGGGAGTATGCAGGGAATTTGTTTTCTGTACCATGTGTAGCACAGTCTCAAAGTCCTTCTCCTTTCCTCATGGCTGGCTAAAACCCATCTCCACACTTTGCTAACTTTGCATTCAGACATCACCAAGCTATTAAAAGTTAAATTAGTTAAATTGTAAATTAGTTTTCATGAAGCTCTCAGAACACTGAAGGACATGACTTTGGAATGAAAATCTTTATTTCCAGCTTTAGTTGGGTATGTGTTAGGATGCACCTGGAAAATGTGTGAGGAGAGTGAGGAGGTGTTTACGAAAACAACTGAGTAGAAAATTTCAAAAAACTCAAAAGAGAGAACATGAGTTCTCTCTCATGCAGGAATATGGCTTAGTAGAAAAGTGGTCTGCAGGACCAGAGTCTCCCTGGTGAGACATTCAGAGCCTGGGCTCACCCCACAGTTAACTCCTTGAGGCCCTTGGAAGAAGCTGTGAAAATGCTAACGAAGACTTTTTTCCCTCTGTTTGTGATACTGTCTAAAGTCACCTTTCTTTGGAGAGTCAAGGATCAGAAATTGAGTGTGGTTGCAAATGCCACACTATGAAAACGACCTTTAGTTTGGTTGGTGTCCCTTTGGTTCAGTCAGTCTCCTGTCTCAGGGTGGATGGACATGGTGTATTTTTCAGATGTTGAGTGATCAGTTTTTATTTTCCCCTGGTTTGGCCAGGGCAAAGTACGCAGGGGAAGCCAATTGTATCATAATTAAGGACATCAGCTATATGCAGCCTGAAGATGTGAAATCTGTTTCCTGGCTATGTCTGTTGACTTAGGGTCACAGAGCACCTGCTAATGCAGTGGAAAGCTGCTCAACATGGAGGTTGAATGGAAAAAATGAAGTTTTATCCCTCCATCAGCTTTGTCTTCATTTTGTCAGTATTTTTGTCACAGCAATTTTTTTGTTGGATGAGAACGGATTTGCTGTCACAGTATATCCTGTTCATTGTATTTCAAAAATTAAATGTTCATATTAAATTATAGTTCCAACAGAAGAAGGAAAAACTTGTACTTTATTTTACTTCGATCTGCAACTGCTGCTTTCTTAAAGAAAATCCAATCTGTTTGGGTATGAATGATGTTCATATTTCAGTGTTAATCTCAAAATTCTAATCTTTAAATCTGTAGAAAAGAAAAATAATGCATGAGAAATAATTTAAATTAAACAAAACTCTAAAAGATTGGCATCTCATAGGATACTGCATAGTCCAGGTGTTTGCAAAGGGGTGAGGAGTCAAAATATCTCAAGCACCCTCTAGAATCTGCCATTATCTCAATGTCACTCATCAAGTCCTTTAACCTCTTTTTTTTTTCTTACTTCGTTCCTAATTCATATGGAAATTATCTAAATCATAAAATTATTCCATGCCTTAATTAGAAGTTTGAAAAGAGCAGTTCCTCCAGGGTAAACGATTACATGGTCAAAACTTTCAAAAATAGGTTGTTGCTGCACAAGGATTTTGGCAGCTAAAAGTGGTTTCATTTTGCAGAAGTTTCTTGCTTACCCATTTCCACCACTGTCCTACTTCCTCAAAGCCATGACATGTTTTTACTTGTTTGCTATCATCTGCAGGCAGGACAGGGAAAATTCCTGAAGGATTTTGAAGCTCCTCTTCAGAGAGGTGCAGACTTTGTCCCTGGGCATGTTGTTCACCTTCCCAGCTGAAGGGAATGGTGCATCCCAACCATTGCAAACACATTTACAATCATAATTTTTAACTAGTTAACCTCTTTTCCCAATTAAAAAAAAAAATCACAGTGTGATATTTGCTTTTTTCCTTTTTATCATACAACACTGCTTGATAATATTTAATGGAACCCATGGCCTTTTCATAAAAATCCTGCCATATTGATGGTGTAAAATGCAATATTTTCCTACCCCAAACTTCTTTCTACATCTTTGTACACAATTACATTTTAAACCTCAATAAAGATTCGTAATTAATTCTTAGAGATAAATTACTTTATTTATTAATATAATGATTTTAAAGGCAACATTAATTCCTTTTGGGGAGAAAAAATTTTTAGCAAGCCTGCTGAGCTGGTAGTTCTGGGAAACTTTTTTGAGGAGGTGGGGATTTGCTGTAGGATATATTGCTCCTAGAAAGAAAATGAGCAGCCTTGTCTTTCTGACTTTCTCTCTGATATTTACCTATTCACGCCTGAGCTGAGAGGGGTTTAGTGGAGGCTGGACTGTGTCATTAAGGGTGGATGAATTCAACTGCATGTTTGAAATTATGATAATTGCTTGCCCATCTATTCAGTATTATTTTTGACTCTTCCCTGATTCCAGCAGACTCCAAGAGTATCTTTGCTGCCTCTCCTTTGCTGGTGCTCCCTCCCACACTTTCTTTCTTCTTGTCCTATATTGCTGAGTCTCTGTTTAACACTCTGACCCCTCTCTGCATCTGTTCCCTTCCTTGTCTTTCCTTCCAGCACTTCACTTCTCTTTCTTTTGTGCATTGGCTTGTTGCTTTGTCCCCCTCCCTTGCTCTGAGAGCACAGGGGTGTATATAGTGCACAGGATAGTGCAGGCTGCCTCACTTCTGCCTCCTCACATCTCCCTCCTGCCTTCCCAGCAGATCCATCCCAGCTCTCCCCCTCCTGTTACCCAGGAGCTCTTCCCAGCATTAGCAATTTTGTGCCATGGCCTCATATAAAAATCAATGTAAAGAAGCACCCTGTCCGTGCCTGGGGTTGACATGGAACCAAACACTTTAGCTGAGCTCCAGGTTATTTCATGCTATAATGAGAAAGGTTGTTAAGGAGATAGGGAATTGGTTTTCATGAGTATTGCAGAGCTCCACAAAAAAATTTCATTTAAATTCACAGAGGCTCTTTCCAACCTGGGAAACCATGTCTGTCCTGATAAGTGGAGGAAGAAATCCAGTGAAATGATGGAGCCAGCTGAAAAAGAGGTGCTTCACAAAGTTAACTATATTGTGTAGAGGGGAAATAAAGGGATTTCCACTTTTATTGTCTGAAATCAGCAATGAAATGCAGATTGGAATGGGAGCTCCCTGTATTTTTATAATATTGTAAACACTGGGAGAGCTGTGCAATCAGTGGTGTGAATATTGCAGCTTCTAACACCATTTAACAGAAAACAAGGAGCATGCTCAAGACACAGCTGGAGCAAAGTGCAGTGCTGAAAGCTTTAGCAGATGGGACTTAAAGGGTTCATGAAATACAGCTGGGAGCAGCCCTGTGAGCTTCTGAGCACTCTGGTCTGCAACCAAAGCTGGTGAGCACTGAGAGGTCTTTGGGCTGCCCAGCATAAAGGATTTTATTGCAGTTCTGGTCTGGCTGTCCCAAGCCTGAGGATCAGGATGAAAACCTTATTTGGTAAATCGAAGGGCTAGGGTTGTTTATAACAGGAAAACAAAGAATACAATTAAAACTACTCTGGGTGGCTCATTTGTGCAAACCCTTTGGATCAGTTGTGTGGACCCTAAATTGGAGCCTGTGATGCTCTGACATGCTAGGGTGGATTACACACAAAGCAGGAAAGAGGGAATCATTCTGCCACTCCAAGGGGCATAAATGTAGCCATAGTCTGTACTTTAGTAAAAATGAGGCAAAACATTTCTTGGTTCAGAGGATCACTGTCCCACGTGGACAAGCTGTCAAACATCTGCTGTATAACAGCATCCAATCGTCTTTTTTCGTCAGCTTCTTATCACTATTTCTCTATCTGCTGGCTACAAAAGCATTTCTGGGTAAACAGGTGCTTTGTTTCCAGAGCAGCACCCTCTTCCTTTTGCTTATCCACTTAATGATTCATGTCGCTGTTTTGCAACTCAGGAGCTGTTGGTGAGGTCACAGCAGCCTGGTTGTGTCATCCAAGTGCATGACTTAAAAAGGAGGATTCTGTCCAGGAAAGGAAATTCTTTTGTTTATCCATAAAATATCTAGAACAGCAGCAGTTGTGGGGAATGAAAGCCAGAGAAAGTTGGTGGTAGCCAGATGAAGCTATGACCAAACATTAACCTTTTAAGAGCGAGTTAGAGCATGGTTGGGTTTGCTCAGCACCCTCCTGAGCATTTATCAGAGTGAGCTGTGTAGGAGAGCAGAATAATCTGCTGATGAGGGGAAATAATAAAAGAAAGGCTATTTTTATTTCTTACGAGTCAAACAAAACCCTTCATCTGGTGGATCACAGAATCAAAGAATGGTTTGGGCTGGCAGGAACTTTAGGGATCATACAGTTCCAAACCCCTGCCATGGGCAGGCGACACCTTCTACAAGACCAGGTTGATTAACCCAATCCTTCAGTTGTCATTGGGTTAGACAAGTCCTTGGATGTGGGTGCTTCAGGAGGAGGTTTTGGTGAGTAGGAACAATGATTTGCTGTTCCTCATCAGGTCAATGCTCTCTCTTGCCCAGTACCTTGCTGCTAAACCAGTAACAAGTTCCAGAATATAAGGACGGTCCTAATGTACCACTGCAAAGTCTGTCCAGAGCGGCAGAGTCTGAATGATGTTCAAGTGCTCAAAAAATCTGGGAACCAAAAAAATGTGTGTATAGCACTGACTGTAGAGTTTTCCTGGCCTCTTCTCAGTCAGGTCCAGAGGCTTGGGAGGAAGCACTGACAGTGCAAGAAATAATACACTGTTATGAAATAACCTAATGAAGGAGAGGCACTGCCCATTCTTGGCAATTAGTGACCAGCTGCTGTGATGATGTTTCTTTATTTTTGTAACCCTCTCTGGGGTAACCATAAGGAGTCTGCTAGTAAGACCAATGTTTACACTTGTGATTTAATCCAATTCTTTGGCTTTAGTGGTTACACACATCAGTTTGCGTTGTGGAATAACTCTTTATGCATAGACAAATTCTGATGCAGTCTGAGTCAGGGTTGATCCAATGGTTAGGAGAAGCTATGGGCAGCCCAGGGAGGACCAGAGTGGGGGCCCTGACCTCTTGTGGTGACTGAGGAACCAGGAGCACTCCTGGCACTGGTGTGTCACTTAGTCCTGGGAACTTTGTGCTGCTTTGTGAATGAAACCTTCAAATATCTCAGGAAGGGGAAAAGTACATCATCCACCAAATCAGCAGCTGGACTATGGTCCATGCTCCTGTGTGCAGAAATGGTACTTTCTCATTTTCAAGCTTTGCTCATGTCTCTGCTGGACTATGGTTCTTTATTAAAATTGTTTTTGGTAAGCCTTCAATGTTTTGTGTGAGTGTGAATGTCTCCATATGTTTGTAAAGGCAAAGAAAGATGTTTGTAATATCATTTCTGTGTTTTACAAGAGCAGCTTCCAAAGGACACCAAAAGAACTATAATCAATAGCTGTGTTTCAGTTAACAGGTTTCAAAGAAAAGCACCACTTTAAACCAGGGTTTTTCTTCTCTTCTTTCAGGGGTGCATTCTCCGAGGTTGTTTTGGCTGAAGAGAGAGCGAGTGGGAAACTCTTCGCAGTCAAATGCATTCCAAAGAAGGCACTGAAAGGAAAGGAAAGCAGCATAGAGAATGAAATTGCAGTGCTGAGAAAGTGAGTACAGACCTTCATTTCTTCCTCTTTGCTTCAGTTAGACCCTTGCATTTGAGAAACAGTGATTGACAATTGTGACTGAAAAATTGTTCAGCTCATCACAGGCAGACAAGAACATGTGAATTTAAATGGTGCTGAAAATGTTTTGAGAAATGCTCTTCTTTTCTTTCATATTAATGCAGCCAGATAACTGCAAAATGGGAAAGAAGAGGATTTAGGCTAGAGTATGTCTACGATGCCTTAAAAAGACTGTATCCACTAAGAATGTCAGCAGCTGTGCTTTGAGGAGAGCAGAAGCAGGGTTATAATTTTTAAATGCTTAAAACAGTCTGTTTACTAATTGCTCTAAAACGATGACATACTATGGATTGTCATAGGAAACAGTGTTAACCTGTGCCATGTAGATGAGTGGTACCTCTGTACTTCTGGAAGAGGGATTTTTTTTGTCCTTACTTTGTCTGGAATGCATGGATAAGAAAAAGGAATTTCACAATTGCTATGAATTCATTGTAGTTATTAGAGACTTGATCCTTACCTCTTCCTAATCTTATGCCCTGAAGGTGGGATTCATCTCACCCGACTTGAGACACTTGAATCTGAACTTATCACCCTTGACTTTCATTCTGGGAAATAGAAAGAGCTTGGTTCCTTTAGGATTGGCTCACATAGTGTGTTTTAAACTTCTAAAAGTACCCTCTTTTCTAACTGAGGTAAAGGTAGTACAGTTATACAGAACTATTCTGCATTGGACTGGGACACTCTTATTCCTGCTGCACTTCTGTCCTAAGTGGGACTTCTTGCCCCAGTGCTTGGTCATGCCAGAGCTGATGGCTGATTATCTGGGTACCACGTGAGAAAACACATCCCAAAAACCAACCGGGTGAAGAGCTTTGACATCCTAAGTCAAAGGAGCTGGTTCAAGGGCAAATTCAGACATCTCAGTAGGCAGAGGGGATCCTTTTCAGTGGAGAGACAGAAATGGGGCTCCAAACAGCTACAGCTATTTGTAGCAGTGCCTTCCTATTGCTGAGTCCACCTTGGGTCAGTACCATGTAAATCCAGTGACAAATGCTGCATGTTGTCAGTGTAGTGCTACTGAGAACCTGTCATAAAACTCAGCCATTGCCATCTCTGTAACCAGGCAATAATGGCCAATAACCACAGCTTGAAAGTCTTTGTGTTGATGGGTTTGTCCCCTGGTACTTGTGTGGGTTGTAAGAACTGCAATATCCACGTGTAGTAAGAACTGATTTGCATCAGCCTTTATCCTAAGCTTGTAGAGCAGAGAAATAATTTAGCTTATTTCTTGCTTTGTGAAACGCTTCTGTTCCCTGCAAACAATTTCCTGAGAAAACAGGAGGCAGCACCCAGGCTGTGCTATTCCAGCTGCAAGTGCAGGAGAGTGAGTGGGCAGAAAATTCCTTAATTTCATGCAATTAGATCTACTCAATCTCTTGTCCTATGCATGTTAGGACCTTAAAAGAGAATGTCCTTTTTTTATCTCCTAGTGTCTTCTACTTAGCTGTTGCTAATACAAACTTTGCCTGTCATTGTCTTTATTCTGAAAATAGACATCCTTGCTTGCAGATGCTGTATTGAATTTGTATATGCCACCAAGGAAACAATTAGAAAATAACAAACTAAATTCTGCCTACATTTGAGGAGAAGGGATATCAACCTGTTCCTCTGTTCAATGAATTCTCTGCTTCAAAAGCTGTCAGTAAAAATAGATTTGAGAGTGGTTGAATGGATCCTGAGCAGCTGTTGCTAAGCTCCATCTAAGTGCCCTTGCTTTTGTTTCTTGTAGCTTAACACTGAGTGGGAATGGCTAATTCTTGTGTTGTCTAATGAATGGGTGGGAGCCCAGAGCCCTGGGCTTCCCTGCAGAGTTGTGAGGTGCCACAGCCTTAAATGTACAATGCACTGAACCACCTCATCTGGAGGATGTGCACAGAGGATGCCTGGCAGGAGCAGCTGGTCCCTGTTCCCCAAGGGGAAGGTGTAGAGACACAGAGGATGGATGCAAAGCAAGTAGAAATACGTACATGTGTTGATCCTAGTCTCCCTGTCTGGTTCTGCATTATGTCTTTTGAGGGTGCTTAAACTCTGATGGGATAAAAGTCCCAAAGACACCCTGGCTGGCTAAAATGCAGGCAAAGTCCTTGAGATCCTACAGAGAAGGATCTCTTGCCTTCCACTGGACTCTCTCCTCCTATGGTCAATCATTCGAGTTCTGTTTTCCTCTTGACAAGCTCTGTGCTTTCTGGCAGACCTCTGCCAAGTGTTGTGTAATGCAACAACTCTTCTTGAGTTCCCCCAGTTGTGTATCAAATTGAGGTCTGGTAGAAAATCTCAAATATACTCCCTGCAGTGTCTGCCAGCTCTCAGGTGAGCTGCTCATGCCCCTGTGTGTGGTGAGCAGGATTTTAGGGACAGTCAGAGATTGTGCTGGCATATCCAGGATCAATGCCCACAGTGTCCCATACACTTTGTACCCTCAGGCATCTCTGGTAAAGGTTCATCCCCTGTCAGTCTTGCCAAATCACTCAGATCTGGCAGAATCAATATGGGAGAGAGTTTGAATGATGCTGCTTGTTGAAGCAATGTTTCGAGGAGCATTTTTTGCAGTCAGAATTAAAAGTCTGAGCATGGAGTACCGGCGATGAAAACATGAATCCAGTGACTAAAAGCTTTGGGTCCCCTCGGCTAGTTTCCTTCTGTCACAAGAGTTATTGTCTGCCTCAATATTTATTGGGTGTGAAACAGCCCTTATTGAAAAGACTTTTGAATAAACAGTTTTACCTGCAGTTGCTCTCCTGTTCTCTCTTGTGTCAGCAGATCCAGGACAGCGGGTATGAGAGGGGAGGTTTCTGGGCTGGGCTCTTAGTGTCAAACCAAAACTTCTGTCAGTCCTTCTGTGTGTCTGGACTAAAAAGCCGTTGGGAGTATTAATCCAAAATTCTGTGCAGCGTGAGGTCAGTGACTCCCATGTGAAGTACATGGAAGGTAGGAGATTTTATCTCTCTGTCTGTGGGGTTGGACGCTCTTGCTGCCAAAACAAAATGACACATTTTAGGAGCGATGCTCTGCGAACAGAGGAGCCGAGCTGCCAGCCAACTGATCTGCATGTTTGTGTGAGTGCCAGAGTGAATCATGCATACTCCATAATTCTATTTTTCCAGCCATGGCCAACAAATCTGTTCTTAAAAAAGAAAAAAGGCGGAAGAGCCGTTAAGTCAATATTTACGCCTAGCAACCTTAACAGGGTTCTTCCAATATGGACTCTTGTGTCCCGTGGAAATCCATGGCAACGTTCCCCAAAGACTCGGATGGGTGGGGACCGAGTGGGAAGGAGCTTGCTGCCGAGTGATGTGCTGGGAGATACTGAATCTGCACTTAGTCCAAGAGCCTGGGCCTGACAGAGCATTTAAGCATGTGCCTAATTTCAGGCATTAATTAGTTCAGTGAAATTGGAGAGGAGGCTGAGCTCCCCCTGCTTGGATGTTTCAGCAAAGGGTAAGGGTCCCACTGGGGACCTGCATTTGGTACCATACCAAGAGGGGAGTTTTTTTATTATCTTCAATTAAGACATTAAGACATGTGGAAAACATGCTTAGAACGGCTTAGAATCTGTTTGAGGAAGAAAATGGGATCTCTAGAACTGGGCTGTCACAGCTCCATTAAGTGCCTGTGGGGAACAACAGCACACAGTCACCTTTGTGTGACACAGCCACCTTTGTGTGACACAGCCTTTTTCTGAACTGACATGTGGGGAGTTTCATAACCTGCTCTGAAAGCAACTGTGCTCTGTTTTTTGAGCAGAGAGAGAAATGCAATCCTTTCCATTGTTTGCTGTAGAATAGAGGAAATTTCTTCCTCTTATGGTAATTGTGCAGGTGTGAACACGCTGAAAGAGGAACCGTCTGCTAGACGGGTTCTTGAAGGCAGTGCATAGTGTGAAGAGTTGGACTGCACAGAAGCAGCAGTCTGAGGTTCTAGTTAAAGAGAGAAAAAAAAAGCTTCTAAGTCAGATAGAGAAAAACATGCCTGATTTGCTTGTGGAGTTGGTTTTGTTTTGTTGGTTTTTTTCCTTTGGCTACACCACTATTTATCGCAAGAAATTCTCTGTTGTCTGGATAATACCTGCCCGATTGTACTCAGTGCTGAGTCAGAGCAAAGCAAGGGGAGGAGCAATAAATTGTGTGTAGCCCTGCACCCAGGTTTATTGATTGCTTAATGGCAGTAATGTGCACATGTGTCTTGTTAAGCAATAATGTCTAGCTAGCAAATCATATTCTGCTTTAGCTAGTTTCTGCTGAACAGGGATTTAAAAAATAATTTCTAACCTATTTAGGTATCTCTTACCTTCTCCCCCACCTCTTTACTATCTTAGATCCTCTGGAAGAGGCATCATTAGATTCCTCATTACAAATCAAATCCATGCCTTACTGAGGTCTGAGGCCATTTTTCCTGTTAAACAGAGTGAACTGTTCCCAGCAGGTCAGCTAAACTTCTGCCAGTGCTTTCCATCCTCTTTTCCTCAGGAGACAGGATGCTCAGGCAGTGATTCATGCCCAGGCACTGCCTCACTCCTTATATGCCTGCACCTACAACCAGGAGCTGCTGCTGGGATAAAGAGCAGGAAGAGAGGAGGGGAGGTGTCCTCTTGCAAAGCCTGTGAGGTCAGGGCAATATCCAAAGTAAAACTAAACAAAAAACAGCAATGAAAAGTTTTCGTAATGTGGGTGGAATTGTGGGAGCTCCTGCTCTCCCATAAATCAGATGATGGTCAAAGGTGCCCCTTCCTCCATGCCAGGAGGCAGTGCTGTTCTTCATGTTAAAGATAACAAATGTGGAAGAATCACCCCTTCTCAAGATTTACATGAAGGCTGCAGGGGTAATTAAAAAGATTGTACCTCTTTGCTCCTTTTCAGCAGCCCACTGACAAACTCCCTGTAAAACCTCTCTGTCTCAGATTTTTATCTCTGTTGTGCCCCATCCCTCCGGATCTGACCCGACAGCCTCCAGGAAGACAAATCCAAATTTAGTTTTGAAACCCATTAGTTACCTCTTATTAAACTCTTCTGTGCAATTTAACTTGGAATCAAAGGCTACATTAATTCTGAATAAAACTGGCCATGCGGAAGTTTAATGTGCCCTAACATAAATTCAGGCATTTAATTAATTCAGATGAATGTTCCTGAATGACTCTGTGGGACAGACCCATCTATTCAAGACATGATTGTCTTTGGGTCAAGAAATACAGCCCTTGCAGGCCTGGGTGGTCCCATACTCCAGTTTCCCAGTCTGGAGGCTCTGCTGGTGCCCACTGATGTTCTCCTATGGTAATTGTTTTTCTGTCTGAGGTTACACAGCAGAGTACAGGGCCAGCTGAACTAAAGAGGAGAGATTCAGATCCTGTGTTGATAAGTGCTAACATAAAAATGATAGCAATTAGATTGTGTCACTGATGTACAAAAATCTGTGGGATTGACCTTTAAGGGGTTAATGAATAATTACCTCTTTGCACCCCAGCAGTAAGAGCTCTTTTTTTCTGTCAAGAAATAGATAGATGGTTAGGAAGTGAAGGAAACAAAAAAAGCACTTGACATCTCTGTCTGTCAGATATCATAATTTCTCTGGTGCTTTGCTTACTCTATAGACAAAACAGGCTTGCTGCTTTTAAATTTTTTTTCCTGTTTTTTTCTCCTCTGTGAATAATGGTGAGAAGATCAGCTGCCTCAGCAAGATTGAAGAGACAGCTGGTTGTTATATTAAGTAATCACTCTCTGAGAAAGCTTTTATGTAGATTTACTTGTTAAAACCTGGCTTGCTCATGCCACTGCAGTTGGGTTGGGGTGACAGAAGGCTGACTCTGCTCTCCCTGCCCTGCCATGCTCCAAACCCTGCCAAATCCAACTGCAAATCCAGGACATCCCAAAAACCTGCTCCTCAGTGAGGCCCTGGATGGCTCAAGGTGCTCAGACATGCAGCCACCAGCTAGGGTGAGATACCCAGTGGTACCATTAATGATGTTGGTGTCAGTGGTGTCAGGGTAGGGCCCTTCCAAGAATACATTTGTTGGCATCATGCATGGATTTGCTTCATCATTGCCCCCATACACCTTTTGGGCTGATCTGGATACTTGGAGGGACCCTGGTGCCTGCCTGTGGAGCCTCCCTTACAGCTGTGCACTTCTGCAGAAATCCCTGCTAGGGAGGTAAAGGCTCCTGGAAAGGAGCCAGGATCTACAAAACTCAGGGTAGGGGGACAGTTGGGCATGCCTGGAGGCTGACATCAGCCTAAACCATGAGATCATCTCCTGGATCAAGGAGAGGCAGGCTGGATGAATTGCCCTTCTCGGGTTTCAGGTGAAAGGGAATCTGACCCTCTCTATGTGGATATGGCACAGGGCAGCTCTGCCTTGGCACTCGCAGCTGGCTCAGTGTTAAGCAAATAGTTTTGCTGCAACGAATTCATCCCAGTGAAAAAAAAGTGAAACCTGAAACAAAGCTGACACCATTCTTCATCACTAAGATGCTGGAAACTTTGCAGGGGAAGACTCACAGCCAGGACTGCCTGGGTTGCATTTCATGCTAGATTAGATGTAAACAGATGTAGGGCAACTGATCAGGGCATCTTAAAAAATTCTTAAAATACATTTAATGAAAGAGAAAAATCCCTTTCTGAAGTGGTTATCACAGAATCCTTTATATCTTCTCTGGTCTTGCACAGTTCCATTCACGAGCAGTGTGCTGGGTCAGGGCTCAGGGATGGTGTGTGGCATTTCTGTGTCTCAGCCTGACTTCACACCCTGCACACCCAAACAGCTGTGTTCCTCCAGGGAGGTTACAGTGTGATAAGCCATTTCACTGTAATTGCTGAATGGTGACACAGCTGTCCTCTCTCTTGGGTGGTGGTGGTGGTTTACCAGATCTCCCTAGCACAGCTATTGTTGTCCAAGGTCACCCCATACCTTGACTCACCTCAGAAAATGGCATATTTTGGAAGCACATTGTCACACGATGCTCCAACTTTCAAAATAATTCAAGGAAATAACAGCTGATTTTTGAAAGAGTTCCAAGAAGGGTCCAAATTAGCAGAATGTTTTAGTTTAGAATGTCAGCTTTAGGTGGTGTCTGCTTATGTGCCACACAGAATCACAGAATATGCTGACTTGGAAGGGAACCACAAGGATCATTGAGTTAAACTCCTGGCTCTGTAAAGGACACCCCGAGAGTCACACCACGTGCCTGAGAGCATTGTCTAAATGCTTCCTGAACTTTGGATTGGTACTGTGACCATTTCCCTGGGAGTCTGTCTTTTGCACAGGTGGAATGACAAAGCCAGGGTCTTCTCAGAGCTCCTAGCTGAAGAATGAGAATATGTGACCTATTTCCAGTATGCAGTTCTCAGGAAGGTGGTTATGATTGTGTTTCAGTCACACAAGTGTCTGATTATATTGCCTTTTACTGTTACCTAGAAGGAGAGACGTATTAAGATATATAAAACCTTTTTAATAAGATCTAAAAGTTTGATAAATTACTCAGTTTCAAATCTGGATCCATAGGGTCTGTTACACCCACATGTTTAAACCTAAGAGTTACCTAATTGCAAGCACATGGCTTTGGTACTAGGGACAGCATTTTCCCAGTGCTTGCAGTTTAAAACTTGGATGTCTTGGTGCATGAAAGGAGCTAAGGATGTACTCAATGTGCTCCTAGGTGGCTTCACAAGGCAAAGTACTTCCTCTTCTGTTTTTTCTCCCAAGATTGTCTGTGGGTAATCTGGAATGTTTTGTGCAAAAATAAGGGGTTTGGGTTTTCTTCTATGGAAGTAATTTCTTCATTTGGAAGAAGTACAAAAGCTGTTTAAATGTCTCATGACATTAGGAAAGGGAAGATGGCCTTGTTTAAATATTATTAACCTATTGCATTTTGCATCTATTCTCTACTTTTATCTTGAAACATGAACTGGAATAATTCAATGTTTTGTAATAAGCTGCTGGGATGTGCTGTTTGGAACCAGTTAGTTTCTAACCTCAGGGTGACCATGTTTTGGTGATGGGTAATCTTTTAGATGCAAAGTCCAAGCAACTCAATGGATAATCCTTTCTCTTACTTTCACACTATTAAAATCCACATCAGTAACTCATAAAACACTGGACTATTGGAGTGCTGAAGCAGAGTTTTAATTTGTGAGGCACTGCATAAAGAGAACAAGTAAATGCAAGGTAAGAATCATTGGACCAGCTGGAAGCATCCTCCAGGTACACAGCTGTATCTAAGCTCAAACCTCCCTTGCTATGGAAATCATCAAATATGCATTTCTAAGTGGATCAGAGTGTACAGGGAGGATAAACAAGCATTCCAAAAATGTCAGTTCAAGAAGGTAGAAGCAGAAATCTTATCAGAAATGACAGTTTTCTTGAGTACTCCTTGTCCGAAGCAGTATTTTGCTCTCAGTTGCATATTAAAATGCTTTTTAAACACAAGTTGCTGTATTTTTGGCCTTCATTATATGAAATTAGACAGTAATATTATCAGTAGGCAGGTTTTCCTGAGACTCCAATGTGAATTTAAAACAACTCTTTTGGAAACTTACACCTCTTGTTTTCATTTATAAAAGATAAATCACGATTAAATTTTGTGTCTCATTAAGGTAGCAGTTCTAGGTGTCTTAAACCAGAGTTTGGCAGAAGGGGGCTGGTTGTGACCATAATAAAATGAGGAAATATTTGTACTCTATCCCATGTTCTGCTGCATCAGGTTAAACCTGACAGCAGCCTCTGTGTTTGGAGTATATCCAAAATATCCTGAACTGACAACTGCATAAATTAATTGCTATTTGACCAACTAAGTCTGCAGCTGTCAATTGTGATACATATTGATCTTTTTCTTATAATGCTTACTCATACAACACTTTGTTTGTGTTTAATAAGAGTTTTTAAGGGAAAAAAAGTTAAAAAACCCAAAAACTTTATGTACAGAATTTATCTTTCAACAAAGGCAGGCATACAAAACATTCATTTAGTCTGGGGGCTGCCAGTGATCAGTTTGACCAAGGAAATGCTAATGATAATTTTCTTCCAGATTAAACATTAATTATATTTTTAAAATCAGAAATTCTAATTTTTTAACTGTGTCTTACATTCATAAGGCACTGACTTAATCAGAATAGATCTTTTTATCCTGAATTAAGAATGTCCCTAGTAAGGGATTGTGCTTCTACAGCTATAGGACTTTAGGTCTATCAGTCAAACCAGTTTTCAAAATAAAGTTTAACATTTTCCTTGCTTGCATCCATGTTTCTATATCTCTGGTTGTCAGAGGCACCTTGCCCAGGTCTTAAATCTCTCTAAGTGCAGAAATCTTTGGGTTAGTTTTAATATGGACAATTTGTATCAGTAAGTGAACTATGAAATCATTTCCCTAAGGACAGGTGACAGCCAGATTTCACTCTGCCAGCTATTTTATCAAATGAAAATTATGGAGCATTACATTAAACAGGAATGCTTTTGCCTCCTTGATTTATCCCTTAATTTTTTTGTCCAGGAAAGTAGACATAAGTGAATTCAAGCCTTCTTAGGGTTAATAAGTTCTTCATTGAAGGCACTTAAATATATAAATAGCAGAATTTATTTCTTTTTCTTCAAAGTTTGTTCAATAACTTTGAGAAGGGATATTGGTAGGAAGCTTTTGCAAATAATCTAATATGTATTACAGGCCTATACTCTACCAAAACAACCAACTAACAAATAAGTAGCAGTGGTGACAGATACATTTCTGCACACCAGCAATGCCTCCCTCTGAGCTTAGTCCAGATTTCTATATATAATGTGTTTGGTTCCCACCAAATAAAATAACAACCTGCTTCAAATATCTTCATACCTTTGTGATATCTCCCGTCTTGGCTGACGCCCCAGGGATTAAACTGAGACCTTTTTGGACTTACACACACATATCTTTGCAGCCTCAGCTAAGCAGCCATTCCCTGGAATGGATTCAGCCCTTGCACTGGGCTCTGAGTGCAATAGTTGTACTGAAATACTGGTTTGAAAAGTCCACATC
Source organism: Acridotheres tristis (assembly GCA_037013685.1). Taxonomy (NCBI): domain Eukaryota; kingdom Metazoa; phylum Chordata; class Aves; order Passeriformes; family Sturnidae; genus Acridotheres; species Acridotheres tristis. Next base: position 6,065,490 of record CM072885.1, read on the forward strand.
GGTGTGGGGGTGTTTCTCAGCTGTTTGATTATTTTTCCCCCTCCACCAAAAGCAGAAGAATTCCCATGCAGCAGCAGCAATTGGCATAATACATTTTGTAAAGAAGCATCTCTCCAGACCAAAGCAATCTGGTCGCTCCCATGTCTGCTGTAAACTTGATAATTAGAAGAGAAAACAGAGGCTGCTCACGGCTTTGCTCTTAAAGAGGATAATGGGGGATTTCTAACTGAAAACAAAGAGGAAAAGACTTTTTCATTGTTTTATATATGCTCTTTTATGCAAACCACAACAAATAAGTGGGTAGGACATGATCCAAAAAGATGCAGCTTTTATTGACATGTATATAGAAATGCCAGTTCTCCCCTTTGTATGTTACAGCAATAGCAATGGCTGTCTGATCTATATTTACTAAAAGGGGTTTGGTGGGAGGGAAAACTTTCATGAAGTTTGAAACTTTTCCTTCAGCGTTTTTTGTGTGCTCCTGAGAAAATTGCTGTTGAGTGAAACTCCTGCATGTCTCACAGTGTTTATGTCTTGAAGGCATCATCCTTGCCATTTATGGTTCCAACACACACGTCCAGCCCATGTAGCCCCAGCATGGGTAAATGAGCACTCATTAACAAATAGACATGGGTAATATGATCTAATGCTATTCTGGTCAATAGGAAAATTCAGTCATTGAACTTGGTTACATGACTCCTCAAAGATCCCTTGAGAATCTTGGCCCAAAGCAAAAGGGGAAAGAAAGCCTGGGCTGAGGTCACTCATGTGGATTGCAGGGCTTTGTCTTGTGTGGTTGTGCAGTGTGGATTCAAGGCTTTACACATAGCAGAGATGCTGCACAGCCTCCTTTCCTCTTCCTCAGTGCCTCCTGGATGGATAGATCTGAGAAGACTCATAGCCTATATAGGGATTTACTGTTCTAAAGGTGGTTGCTCCTTTTCATGTCCTCCTTAGTCAGTCTTGGCTGAGCCCACACAGGATCCTGGCTTTCCCACCAAGAGCTCTGTGCCATCTCTGGATTATGACTGGGAGCAGTGGGTGTTCTGTGGTGCTGCTGCTGATTTCAGCTGCTGTGGCTGAGGCCAAACTTCAGCCTGCAGAGAGAGAATCTGCCAGGGACTGGCCATGTCCCCTCTCCTCCCTCCATATAGCCACAGAACTGGAACAAGGGAATCCAAACACTGCTCCTGTGAGAGGGTGGGGAACGCGATCTGTGTCTTACCTAGTGGGACTTGCTCCTGCTGGTGTCATTAAGTTGTTTTTCCTTCTATAAACTGAAAGACCAGACAAGAGCTCATCACCAAACTTCCCCCTGAAAGGACTGAGTTGGCACGTAGAGATTTTCCCCACTCTTTTTTCTGATTTTACTATTAGGACACTGAATTGCTGACATTGTTTAAAATTCCCCCTACCATTAGAAACATATGTTTCTGATTTTCTTTCTTGTGATGACGTAGTTTGCACTCTTACCCGAGAGCTGTTTTCTTAATAGGACTAACTATATTTGGAATCACTCTGAATTGCTCTTGAAATGGAAGATTGATGTCAGTATTTCTGGCAATATTTCTTTCTCCATAGTTCAGTATTAAATGACTTCAAGCTGGAACACCTACACCATTTTATTTTAACATAATTAGATTTGGTTTACTTTAGTGCTGTATATACTCCTAGAGTAGCTGATACAGGTAAACTTATTAGTGGGATGGTTTGGGGAGGATTTAGTAAATAACACAAAGAAGATGCCAGCAAGTGTAGAGGGTTGTGCTTTTCGTCAGTTTACACACAGGAAAATCTTAAAAGCTTTAGAGATGTGATCCTGTGTTGACACTGTCACATCTGTATCTCAAGCACACTTGAGTGGCATTTTTACAAGTATCTGCACAGGACAGTGATCTGGATCCCACTGAAATCCCCTATCTAGAGGACATGGATTTTATTAGTCAGCTGTATAATTTCCTGTGTCATCCAAGTGGGAGATGACTGTTCTCTGGTCATAGGTAATCCACCACAGTCCTCCCAGTCCTGAACAACAAACAAGAAATGTCAGCCCTGAGAGGGAGCACTCAGCTCAGCACTGGTTTGGGCCTTGAACCATCGTGGAAACTCTTTAAGACTCTCTTGGGAAAAAGCAACAGGCCTTTTTCAAGATAAAACAGTACCCAAACTGCCCTAAAGTTCAGGCTCATTTTGGACTACACTTTGTGCTTCAGCACCTTTAAACTCTGTGTTTGATTCTGGAAGGACAAAGCCACTGATCTGGTCTGACCCAATGCAGCAAGTGGGCTGTCTTATTTCATCTCTTTATGTACGTAGATGTTGATAACTGGATTGGACTCGTGGTTAGAAAGGTAGCCAGGCTTCATGGGAGTCTCCTGCTTCTACACTAGAGGTGCAAAAGCATCCTATATAATCCTTCCAAAAACATATTCAATTATTTTCATTTGGCTGGGAAAACATCAGGGTTTAACTTCTATTTACTTGTGGATGTATTTATCAATATATTTCTCAATAATATATTGAATATATTGTATGTATTTATATATATATATATATATATACACACACATCGTGTTTATTTAATATTCTGCCTGTAGAGGTCCTTGTCTTGTGGGATCTCTGTTTTTACTATTGAGAATTGAGTGCAGGGTTCTTCTTTATAGACACCCTTGGGTACTTGGAGAATATTTTGGACATTCCTCATGCATACTCTGTAACTGGAAGTGTTCCTATGGCATGCAGTGATTTACAGGGAGCATGGTAGGAGGAAAAAAAAGCATTCTTAGAGTGGGATAATCCTGAAAAAGAGCATTTGATTTGGCAATAATTCCTGGTGATAATCCAGATTTTATCTTCATTTATTAAATCCATTTATTCTCCTTGTAAATTTTGGTTAACTGAGTGGTAGATTTCAGGAGCACACTGATGCTATGTGGGTGAGACACAGCAGGGACACATAGCCAAGGACATGAAATATATGGAAATGGGGCAAAAGGAGGGGTTTTGGTGGGGGAATCAGTGCTCTGACTGCTGTGGGTGATTTGTATCTTGTTTTTAGGAAAATAAAAGAGCATAAGCCCAAGAGCTTATTCTAGAAATGGCTTTATAATAATGGTTTTCAGTCATTTGAATAGGCAGGTACTTAATTTTTTTTCCAGTAGCAGAGCCAGCTCCTCCACAGCAATTTAATTTGAAACTCCTGAATGATGGATTTACTTTTTTAGTTATCCTGTACAGACTCTGTGAAGCCCACAGATTCCCATGGATCTGCACTCCCCTGGGTGGAAACCACCATGCTGAAGAGAGGAGGAATGAAAAAAAAAACCAAACCTCCAAATAAAATAATAGGAGAAAGCAGAAGCTAACTGGCAAGTTAAAGCACCTTCAGTAGCAATACAGCTGTGAAGGAGTTAGAATTGGATAAGTTTTTCAGGAAATCCCACATAATTTAGCTTTTCTTTCCAAGTAAGTACTTGAGCTCACATCACCTTTAATTGGCCTCACAGGAGTCTCAGCCAGCCCTTGCCCATTCCTGTGCTGTGGCCACTCTACAAGGGAGAAGACGGTGTAAAGGGATTTGGTACCACTGAGAGTGGTGGTGTCTGTGGTTTTGTGCTTGGTCCTGGCCCTGGTTTCCCTTCTCCAAAGTGGAGGAAAAGCCCAGAAAATACTTTTTTTCGGCGCCTGTTCCAGACTAAACTTTTCATTTGAGGGTCCTGAAAGACCATCTCTTCCCTGAGTCTCCTCCTGAAGCCACATGTGCACCAGGATTCCTTGGGTGATGGCATAGCCACAACTGAAATAACATTTTCATAATAACAATCATAACCATTACTGAGTTATATAAATATCAGCACTTGGCACTGTTGTACAAAGCCAGAAGTATTGCTGGGAGAAAGCAGTGAATTAAAAACTGTTTTGCAGTGCTGTGCTTCTCCTTGTATTAAAAATAAAGTGGAACATCATGAGCAGTTGGTCTTGCTGTTTTGTAAACAATTTTCCTCACATATTCTCCTCTTTTCTTTTGATAATGGTGAGGAATTGTACTGCTGATCAAAGAAACTGCATCAAGTCTGCTGTGCTTGGGCCAGAAGCTTTTCCATAGCTCTACAAATAGGAGTTATTGTCCCCTAACAGACCAAAAATGTTCCTTGCTTGGGATCACTACAGTTGTAGTAATCCCCCTTTCTTTTGGAAGCACAACCCACACATCACTCTAAACAAAAGATAAATTTAAGCATGACACATGGCTACATGGATGTTTTTGAGATTGAGTAATCCAGGAGAAAGTGGGAATGGAGAAGGAATGAAGCAAGATGAGAATATTCAAGAAAAAACTTTGTCCAACTCGGATGCTGAAGAGGTCCCCAAACAGTTAATTCCTGCTGCATATTTTTTCACTTCTCACTTAAAATAGAAAAAAAATCTGAAAGTGATCACAAATGCCAAGAATTTGAATGGGAACTGTGAATTCCATTGCAAACTTACAGCTTGTTCAAATTTGCATTTATTATTTCATAAACTATTAAATACTAGCAGGAGTTTTGCAGGTAAGCTCTAAAAGCTATAAAGAGCCAAGTGAAGGGTATGTGCGAGATCATCCTTGCACTCAAGGAAGCCATTTCCAAATGTTGTCAGAGGTGCATCCACATGTTTGAGACTTATGGCCAGACATATGGCTGTGGTCATGGCTGGAGAAGGATTTGCACAAGGGCTAGAACCTGCCCAGTGTTTATTGCCTGAGTCAAAACAAAGTCAAAAGGGGATCAATGAGCCCTCAGGCTGCAGAACAACGAGGGCTCAGGTGTTTGTACTGCCAGCTAACCCAGGTCTGTGTGCATGATGCAGGGATGGCAAATCTGCTGCTTGACTGAGCTGCTCCCATCCTCCCAGCTCTGCAGGGAGCTGCCCACGAGGATTTGTGTCGATCTGAGGTTTGTGTGTGAGGCACAGTGTGCTCCATGTATTACAAAATAGATTTGTCTGTAAATGGTGATGACCTTTACCGTGGTTCAGTCTGCTTGAAAAGAAAGCCCTGAGGAGACATCCTCCACCGAGTGGACCACACTGTGATTTCTGTAATCAGCGTGTGGTATTTCTGCCTTAGGAAAGGCTAAGCCATTTCATAGCTGTCTCTGCCCACCAGTTACTTTAATACCTTCTTTTCCAGTCTCTGCCTGGCAATTCTGCTCTAACCCAAATTATTTCAGGAGGAATGGGTGTGCTGTCCCAAGACCTCCAGTATTTTTGCTTGCCTTTGTTGGAGTTATGGTGTTCGTCACACAACTGACTTGTCTACTATCAACAGAAAAGGCAAATACAAGCTGTCATTGATCACTGTCCCTGGAATTGCTCAAAAACCATAAAAATATGGCACTTGTGGACATGGCTTAGTGGTGAACGTGGCTGATAGGTGGATTTGGTGATCCTAGAGGTGTTTCCATAATGATTCTATGATTCTGTGACATGATGGGCATTGTGGTATGGACCATATTATAAGCCCATTTGTGTGTGCATTTCTTAGCCTCAAATGAATATCTTTAAGCATTATGGTTCATAGCTATCTCTCACCATGGTATCTTGGCATTGTGTTGACAACACTGCAAACAATGAAGTACAAAAAAATCCTTCTCTGCCTGTGAAGAGGTGGAAGTGTTTTACTAATGTTTGTGAGAAAAGCATTGATGAGGAAACAGGTCTTTTAGCAAATCTGATGGTGGCAACAACACAGGTATTGCTAGAAATCCTTTGGATTGTGGAGGTGATTGAGGGCCCACCCCAAACTAATATTCTTTAGTAGTAATTCCTTTAGAAAAAAGAACATTACTTTGCCCAAACACATACTGTGTGTCCTCCTGCTCACCTCCAGAAAGCTCTTCCAGAGTGCTGGTTCAGCCATTGAGATACCTTTTGTCTCTTCTCCTTGTACCTGTCAAACCTTTTGTGTCTGACTGCTGTTGCTGAAATAACTGAGTCTGGTAGAAAGGTAGATGCTCCCTGGGATAGGATAAACTTAACTTAGTGTATGAATTCCTTAGATTAGTACTAGAACCTGCTCTTGGATGCCCTGGAGAGCAGGGGACCAGCACAGGCTGAAGTGCTGTGGTGAGATGCAGACCCACAGTGAGAGTGAAACCAGGCACCGAGCCCAGTTTCTTGTGAACTCTTTGCTCAGATGGGCAAGGCAAATATGCTCACCTGGAGTCAAGGTGGGGACATCAAGTCCTTCTGTTTCCTTTCTGGGAACTGGAATTGTCTCACCTTGCTCAAGACATCACTGCAGTAGCATGCCTGCCCTCAAATGGTTAAGTGCTGATGCTTGTCTGAGATATTTCCTGCTTCTTGGGAATGTGTTAAGCACTAAATGATGCATGAGCACCTTGGAGGGAGGTGTTACATTCTATATGAAACTGTACACAGAATATTTATTTTTCACTGATAATTTTATTCTGGTTCCAGGATAACTTGACATGCTAAGCAGGCCCTGAAGCAAAGCAGTAATTTGCGTTCCTCTAAACAAACACGTCCTCTAATTACTGTTTTAAAGGTGGTATCACACAAGAAGAAGCAATAGAAAATAATTTTATAGGGTGGGACACATGTCAAACGGGCGCTGGCATGAAAAAAATGTCTTTAAGTTGTAACAACCTGTCTTTATACTTGGCATGCTGCTTGGCTTGCCCTGAATTTTGTAAGATCTTGGGTGTGATATTTCCTAGGAAAGATCCTTATCTCAGGGATCAGTGTCTGCCCAAACTGCAAAAAATAACTCATCAGTTGGCTTCTGCTTTATGGTTTTTGCTTTTATTATTTCCTTTTTCCCATGCATATGTTAGAAGGTGAGAGCTTGTAATGTGAGCTGGGGACTGAACAGGGCTCTCCTGTCAAGGCAAAGACAGGAGACACTGCAGCCTAAACTGGAAGAGCCCATCTCTGCAGAGGGATTGCAACAGGCTCTTGACAACCACACATGAGGTACAGAGAGAGATCCAGATCAGGCAGTCATTAGAGTTTTAGCTTGGGGAAAGTGCAATCAAGACAAGCCAAAATCTCTTAGTAATTTAGATTGCAGGCAGCTTTAATTACGAAGCCCAACTTCTGATCCTCTCTCCTCCCCGTGGTCAAAGCTTACAAAATTTAATTGGCCTCAAAGATGACATATTTATTTTCAAATAGGCTGTTTTGATTTCTGCAGTGTGAAAAGGAAGTGAAGCCAATCCAGTTTCAGTGGCAGACCACTAGACAAGTTTGTATTTGCTAAACACTTTGTGTGTTCTTGTGAAGCTGCCACCCCCTACCTTTACCATGCCACCTGCAGTGATGCTGAGAGTTATGGGCAGCAGTGATCTCTGCTCTCCTCTGTGGGGGATTATAACAACAGCACCTTCAACTTGGGCTCACTTTTTTATTCCATATATTGACTAGTAGAGTTAGAAGTTCTCCCATTCAGCATGTTGAGATAATGACTATAATTACTCTGTATTGTTTATCAGGTCTCTCTTAAGAATTTCCCAAATGCTTTTCTTGCTTTAATTTTTTTTTTTTAAATCTGAAATTACTTAGTCAAAAGTTGGCTACATAAGTAAACGAAATTTTCTTCTAGTTATCTAGGCTGAGATTGTTTTCCTCCTATTTGTATGGATCTTTTCTGTCACTTCTGTTATGCATTTTGTGTACATAAACCCCTCTTCCTCACACTCTGAGAGGAAAATAACCTGCCTGAAGAAAGCAACCATTAGACAACATCCCAACATTAAAGATCTCTACAGTCAATATTAGTAACAGAGAGAGAATAAAGATTTCATTTAAAGTCCATGTAATCTGATTTTTCTTCCATGTTTTAACAAAACATGTGGAATGTTACCACTTACTGCAGCCACAACATCCTGGCAACACATGCAGGAATTGGCCAAATGGAACAATGCTTGAGGTACCAACCTAGACAGACACTCAGCAAAGAGCACAGGAATATAAAGAGCAGAGAAGGTGGGAAAAAAGCCATTTTTAGCTGTACTGCACTGTATGGATCAGTACAGGTCACCACCAGAAACCTGTTAACATTTCAGAAAAAAAGCACTTGTTTAAACAATTTCCTTCCATTAGAATTCAGTCAGAGGCTTCTTTGTTCAGCACTTTCCAAGCTGATTATTTATTCTTCATCCAAAAATATTTTAGTTTCCTCAGAGGAAACCGCAGCATGCTTTGACTTGCAGTAGCTTGAGTTTGCACAGTACAAGATTGCTGCAATAATGGCAATAAATGGTGACTTTCACAAATGCTCATTCCCTTTTCTAAGTGGGATTGCTTGTGATAGGGCAGGAATTGTGCACAGGCGGGGCTGTTGTTTGTATGAATGTCATGCCCAGCTGAGTTTACATATTTGATGTGATCCTGCCTGACTCCAAGGAGATAAATTAAATTAAGTTCTCAGAAGGGAAGTAATTAGACCATGAAACAATGGCAAAGATAAGGCACTATGGGAGAAAATGTCCTCGAATAAACAGGGAGTAGAGGGGGCTCTTAGTGGGGAAATACACATTTCCTCAGCTCTCAGTAGATTGGCAAAGCTAAGATTTCTCAAAATTAAAAGGAGAACCAAAGGGGCTGCAACAGATCTGATAACCCTGGCTTTGGGGAGAGAACAGAATAGTTGGGGAATGGAGCTGTCAAGGAATCTCCATCAGAAGTAGGTGCAGGGAGGAAGGATTTCAAGGTGGGTGGGCTCCAGGTTTCAGCCTGTTCTCTTGCTTGCCACAGAGCTGTTGAGAAATAAGCAGTGTTTCCCACATTCAATATCTACAGGAAAAAAAAAAAAAGGCTGAGAGCTGCCAGAAGTGAAAGACCATTTGTGTGAAGGTGTCAGGAAAACAAGGAATCTGCATGCTGGAGTTGTGGGGCAAGAGGGTTTAGCCAACTGCCTTCAACCCAGAGAGAAGTGGGAGAAGAAATTTATTTCTTCTAAAGTGTAGCAGATTCCAAGGCCTGAAATCTGTCTTTGCATTCACTGAGACAACGGATTTTTTATTATTTTTGCTGACCTTTAGTTAAACAAATAATAAATGCTACCACCAGGAAGTACCATATCACCTTCCTTTTAAATTATCTGATAGAATACTTTGTTTGGAGAATTGGGCTCTAAATCTCTTTCTAGTTGCAGTAGTTTTACATTTGTTTAATTTCCTTTTACTTCAACAAGGTTGTTTCTGAAATAAAATCTAACTGGATATAATCAGTGATTAGATTGAGCAGCTTGCCAACAGTGCCAGTGGGATTCCTAAGGTTTTTTACGTGGATCAGCCAGAGGATCTGGAAGCTTATGATTGTGAGAAGTAAAGGCATTTTCAGTGAAAATGTCTTAAAATAGCTGTTGTACCATCTTACCAGGTTTCTGTGAGCCATGGATCCCTACAGAGAAGGATATTGCTTGGTTTTTCATTGGATGAAAGATGGTATCACCATTGGCACTACACATGGGAGGGATCCTCATTATCTAACAGCATACTTAATCATCCTGAATCCTTAGAAATTATTTAAAATCTGCTTTAGTCTTAAAAAATGCGTTGGTATTGTAAAATGTGTAACAGTCCCCATTTCAAAGGCATTCATCTAGACATCATAGGTTTCTGTGTTAGAAATCCATGAGTATTGGACCAAAAAAGTCAGGCTGTGGGTGAGATTTCTTGAGATGGGAGCAGATGGTCATGCTGAGGGACAGGGAAATAGACCCCTCTTCATCAACTCTGGACCATGATTTGAAGCTCAGTGAGTAAAATGCCTCTTGATTTCAGCTGCTGGCCTCACTCCCTGCTGTGGATGGACATTTCATCCTCAACACCACTCAGCCTGTTTATAAAACGATGAAAAGCAAATCCTGTTTGGAATGGAGGATTAATGTAGTCAAGGGATTGCCGTGAGCACAGAGGGTGTGCACATATCTGTCTTATTTCATACTGCAAACCATCACCCCAATGTCTGAGTAATGCACCAGCTGGATGAGGAATTGCCAGTTTCTGGCAAATTCAACAGAGATGTTAATCACTTTGCTTTTGGGGTCATAAAACACAGCTCACACACATACCTGCTTGAAGTTTGGAACCTAATTTTAGATTTCTCTGTTTGAAATTTCTTTTCAGCATTTTTTTGTGGGCAACCTGAGCAAGCAAGGAGATGTTTAAGTCTTGGTAGAGGTTAGCAATATTTGATGGAGAGTTATGTTCTAGCTTTTTTCTGACCATCTTTAGAAATGCTTTTCATAGCTGACATCCTCAGCAGATTACCCAGGTGAAGTCTAGAACTAGGAAGGATCATGCAGAGGGTGGATTTATCCTGAAAGGCAGCTGACAGAGTTTCAGAAGGCAGATTCCTTCCTTAGGGCTTCTGCAAAGAATGGGGAAGTTTTCAAAAGGAGCTGTGCTCTGTGCTGGGTCAGCACATCCCCAGGTTGCTCTGCTTCTGCCCTGTTCCCAGCTGGCAAATCCCTCTCAGTGGGTGCTGAGAGAGGTCTCAGTTCCTTTTCAGACTGAAGTCCCTTCACTAGGTGAATGCTTCTATTTTCAAGGGCCACTTTTACTTTAATCAACTGAAAGTTGAGTTCCTTTGGGCCATTAGGCGTCTGTGTTCTTCCTCCCAAGAGACAGTTATTTTGGCAAAAAAAAAAAAAAGAGATGGAAGTTGTTTATCTGCAGAGCTTTTTGGCCAAATCCCACCTTTGAATTGTTGAATTGTTATTTGGAAGGAAAAGGAAACCCTGAGAGCCAGGTTAGGATGCAGATTGCCTTCATGTGTTCCAAGGCCTGAGGAAATGATCTGCAGAGGGAGCTGGGATCCTGAGAGCAGCCCTTTCAAAATGTTGGATGGAGGTATGGACAGCAATAGGCAAAGGCAGTGCTCCTGCCCCTCACTGGAGCTCAGAGATCTACTCTGGGCAGTGCATCAGCAGCCTCTGCTCACCCAGGAGCCTGCTGTCCTTGTTGGAGGTGAGTGTCCAGCTGAGAGGGCTTTTCTGCTTGTGGCTGTGCATTCCCTTCCTTTTGAGACTCCTGGCAGCTCACAGGTCCCATTAACTTGGTGGCTTTCCCCTGCCACCAGGCTACAGAGCCTCCTGGTCTTAGGTGTTTTCACCCCTTCCTAGTGACAGTGGCACCAGGAGGGCAGGATTCAGGGGTCAGGAGGAGCATTAAATATGATGGGAATAGACTAAGAAGGTCCTTCAAAGCACAAATGAAATGTCCAGAGAATAGGCAATGAATAGTGCATGGATGTGCCCAGTCAAAAACACATACTAGGAAATGTGCTCAGTAGTGTGAGGGAATGAAAAAGGCCAGAGAGGAAGAGATTGCAGTAACTGAGACTGCATGTTTGTGACTCTTCCCTCTCTTTATTTTATTCCTGATTGCTCCCCTGAGCAGGGTCTCACAGACAGCACAAATGGAAACACAGGTCTTTGTAAACTGTGACCTGCTGTCACCAACAGCGTGGCTGCTGCAAGCAGCAGCCGCAGAGATGACTTGTGTAAGTGTGACAGCTGCCACAGGGAGGAAAAGAGTTTTCCACCTTCAGGTGGGCTTCTGACAAAGAGTAAATGGATGGGGGGAAAGCAGCTCAAAGCAGATGAGAAAGTAAGACATAGAAACAAAACCAGATATGCAGACAAAGCAGGAGACACTGGGTAACAATTAGGCTAATGTGAGGTTGTTTTAACTGTTCACACTGTGTGATTAAGTACTGTGAAATTTTACGACTCTGGTTATCTACTCTGAAGTGTATTTATATCCATCAAAAGCAAAATCACATTTTAGAAACAGAGGCTCACCTGCCCCACCTGTATCTGGTATGGAGTTTGCAAAGCATAGCTCAACAGTCTGTTAATCAAAATGATAACAGTGAACTGAGCACACACATGACTGATGCAATATTAATTGCTCAGATTTTGTACATTGCATTTCAACAGTGTGACTTCACTGGTATTATAGGCCTGGTTTGAGGCCACTGAAACCTGTTTGCCCCTTGGGGAGTCTGCTTGACTGGTTCATTATGGTGTCACCAGACCCAGCTCAGAGAGAAGTCTGACACTGTGTGGACCAGCTCAGGTGTGAATAAAGACACGAAGTTTGGTTATTTTATTCTCTAAGTACCTGCAAGTGTGTGTCCTTGGAGTGAGAACTGACACTTTCCTGCCCATTACCAATGACTGGTTCCACTTGGTTTTACCTTTCAGAAAGACAAAGTAAGGTATCAGAGGGACCTTCCTTGATGTCTGGTGTCTCTGGACGTTTCTGGATGGTTTCCTGGCAGTAAGTTTGTGCCTCTCAATGTGCCCATTAGTTGGTGTGAAGCCACACATGGAAGCCCAAATGTATTTTGGGCATTGGATTCATGTTTGTTTTCCCCTAAACATTTCCAAAGTATTTTTCACAGTGTTTGCTCATAGCTGGTGCCAGCCTGAGCATGTTTCCAAGCAAACTCCAGCCTCCTTGGAAATCCTCAAAATTTCTTAAACAAATTCCCTTGGCTTTGCAAACTTTGGCTTTCAGTCCTAGGTCAAAGGTGGATTTTTTTAAAGCATGAAAACAGCATTTCCAGTCATACTTCAGAGCTATGTGAGTGGGGAGAAATGTACATTTTTCTATGTGCTTGGTTTGAAGTTCATGATTTCATAATGAAAAAAGGCTGAAGTTAGAAGGCTAATGGAAACTCAGACCCACAACATTAACTCAGCAGGTAGCTTCCTCCCTCTTACTGTCCTATTGAGAGCACACAAATGCCCTCCTGGCTGGAGGAAATAATTATTTGCATCAAATATGTTGTTATTTTAAAATCCCACCAGAACACAGAGTAACCTGATAATGCAGTAATTCACAAGTTGAAGTATAACTAGATGGATAGAGCAATAAAACAGGGCAAAAGGACTAGGACAGGATGCTGGTCAGGTTGGTACTCTGATGCAGTTTGGATTTGAACTTCAAGGGGCACTGTGCAGGAGAGTGTGACACATGAGAAAACATAATTGGTAAGGACCTGTGCAATTCTAGGTTTCAAGCTAAAGCACAAATTAGGAATTGTATAGAAACATCTGTGCCTGCATTTGTGTTGCATTCAGAATTGGGACATTCTATAAATTTTATTCCAAATCCAGCCCTTGAGAGATCACCAGATCGCAGATGATAAGACCCGTGAGAATGTGTACATTCATCTGAAAATGAACTTCTAACCTCATCAGTTTGTGATGCTAATCACATCACCAACTACTTTCCCAGCATTTCCTACTTGTTGTGCTCAGCATCTATGAAGCAGATACACTTGCAATTTGTGACAAGGCATTGGATTTATTGATGCCACATAAAGATGAGGTAATGATAAAAAAGAAAGGGCTGATGACTGTTTCATGATGTATCATAAATGAATGCATCACGCCAATTAAGAATACAATAGGCAGGAGTGAATGCTATAAAATCACACCCCTTGCTTTGTAACTCCTTTTGTTTTTTTTTTTTTTTGAGAAAAGGCAGGCATTAAGTTGCCTCAAAGGCTGAGCTGGAGAATACCTTCTCCCCACACACATGCTCCACCCAGATCAAAACTGTGAAACAAATATATTTGGTGTCCTAGGGGTCCTCTAGCATCATCTTGACAAGCTCTGTTGGCAGATGCTCTTTAAGCAGGATACAGCTGTCATTAATTCAGCTTTATTCATGGGAGCAACGCAGCTTTTAGCACAGCAGAGAAGGGGATGTTACCAGAATGCCCTGTGTCCATCATCACTAAGGCTGCATTTAGTACCATTTATTTTAGTCTTCATCTAATAGCTACCTTTCATTCTAAATACCTTGAATTAATTAGATGTATTGCTCAGGAAAAAATGAGTCACCACGTGTGACTTGTATGTGTGACTTGGCTGCATAAAATATTAGAAATCTATAGAACTGTAGTTTATAAGCCAGTTGGTTAGAAAACATTTTCTTGAATGCCATGAAACAACCGACTTTTTCATACTGATTTCTTCTTAATGGCACAAATGAAAACACTAAATTTACAAAGAGAAATTTTGCTATCAATGTCCTTTGAAGTACATTTACCAACTCCTTCTTTTCTGTATTTTTATTCCCATTTCTGCTTCATCATGACTTGCAAAAAGTCAGTGGGCAGTGATAAAACCTAGCTAGAGTAATGGAAAAATAACCACATGTCGTTGCAATATTGCTCTTTAGCCCTACTGCTCCCACAGCCAGACGTGCATTTATTTCACATGAAGGATTTGCTGTCTTTTAACACTAATTGCTGCTTATGACATTAATATTGTGCTTGTTGCTGTCTGAAATATTGGTGTTAACCTCCAAAGCCTGTTGCAGGACAGTGCCACAGTGGCATATTTAAAAACATAAATTCTTTCTGCAGTGGTTATTAAGGATTTAAAACCATGGAAAGATTCCAATCTTCCAGCCCCTCAGTGCCTATATCATGCTTAAAAATCTTTTAGATATATATTTTTAATATATTTAGCTGTCTGAAGATACCCAGAAGGAAGATTGAAAGCACTTTGATGCTTAGTTACTGTAAGAAGTTACTTGCATCATATGGTACCTAATCATCTTTAGAAGTCTGTTCCTTGGCTACTAAGTGAGTGTTTTGTAAAATTATATTTCCATGCCATAAGAAAAGGTAATTGCAGTTTATAGTCCTCTTTTCTGGGCAAGTGGCTGCAATTATAGAGCTGGCTTTGGTTTAAACTTCTCAGTTACCTCTCCAAAGACACTGTGGGGACATTTGTGAATCCAGGCTTCTCTCTCCTAAAAATAGAAACCTATCCATAGGGTCCCTATACTCCACACTGATACATGTAGCAGGAATAAATGAACTTCACTATTTAATTTTTTAATTAGGCCCCCTTTATGATATCTTTGTAAAACTGGGGAGATTAAGCTTCTCAAACTTATTCTCACCTGGTTAAAAACCAATTAGCTGTTATACACAAGCAAAATGCATTCTTATTAACAAGGATTTCTGCTAATTATATTGTTCTGGTTAAATGACTTTTCTGCCACTTGATATATTGAGTTCAAGTCTACTTTGGACTCTACAGTGAGTGCTGCCAAGATGTGAATCCAGCCACGTGAGACCCCCAGCAGTCTTGCCTGATTAAAGATTCCAAGATTTGGCCCAGCTGAATTGTTCCATTATTAATTCTGCTCATTGCTGGAAGGGTTTTTTCCTGTTCTCTCCCTCTGCTTCTTTCCTGAAGACCACATGCAAAGCAAATGCAATAGCTGTGGAAGTAGAAGACTATTTTTTTTTTTCCCTAGGGTGTGGGAAGATTGAAAATAAGCCAGGCTGGAACATCAGTAGCCTTCACTGTGGCTTTGAAATGGCAGGTTCAGTTAAGGAGGGCTGGAGCTGTGTTCTCCTCTGTCATTTACCAGCAGTGCAGTGCAGCAATGACGGGACTGCCAGGAGTCCCACTGCTTTCACACAAGTGTCAGGAGAAGTCGATCTGTCTTTGAGTTTGGTTTTCTGTGCTCTGTGATTGAGGACAGTAACTCATAATGAACATGGAGGGGCAAGGTCTGTCCTCTGAGATCAATCCCCCGCTGTGCAGAGCTTTCCCACTGGCTCTGTTATGGTACAGGGTGTCTGTGACTCACCCCAGGGCTATTGCACTTCCCACAGGCAGCTGCGGGAGCAGTCTTCTGTGTGGGAGTGTCCTAATACAGTGATGATGAAATGTGCAATCCTGCCTAGCCTCTTACTTATCCTTCTGTCTCAATAAATAAAATAAATTGGCTTCCCAGTAGCCTGGTGGGAAGGAGGGGGTTTTCTGACAGGTTGCTGCTGCTGCCGAGTTTGTCATGTGGCTTGTCCCAGCAGAACGAGTACTTGAGTCAGAGCCACTGCCTGGATGTCACCCAAGGATTGCCCAGGAGTCCCAGAGAGCTGAGCTCCAGCATCCCAGTCTGCCAGGCTTCCCTGCTCCCTGGACAGGTGGCCCTGGGCCAGTCAGGTGGGCAGGGTGCAGGCAAGCACCACCAATGCACAGTGGCCCCGGTGGCACAAACACATCAAGACCCAATCAAAACTCAAACCCACACCTGCTAGGAGAAGCAAAGTGGTTATTACTGTACCCCCTGCACACACAAGGTCTCTGACCCATTTTGGGGGACATTTGCTGTTTCTCACTGCAGGAGACACCTGCAGCTGGGCAAGTGTGACACTGTTGGCCACTGGCACTGAGGAACTGTGATCTGCTTTAATTGTCACATGCACACCCAGTCTGATGAGACTCAATCAAAGCTCGTGATTTTCTAGGCTGCCCAGCAGCAATCAGCAGAGATGAGCATGCAGAGGACAACTCGGCTTCACTGGGGGACAAGAAATTTATGTTCAGGATGTTATTTGTGCGTGGTTGCCACTTTCTTTTCTGCTTCTCTTGTGGACAAAATGTAGTTTTGAGGCGTAAACCTCTTTGGATGTGACTGTAAAGCATAGCCCTGCTTCCTGCTGTGAAGTGTCTTTTTGGTTACATCAGTGTTTTCTGAGTACATAAACCATCTCTGCCTTTGTGCTGTTACTTGTCCTTATCATCAGCAGTTTGGTTCCACCTCACACATATGCATTAGCTTTTAGGGTAACCCAAAAAATAAAGATGCTATAAAAGTCACAGCTGGGAGTCCCAGCTCTGTCGCATCTGGGTGACAGCTACATTTGTACCCCATATGGTGGAATGAAATACCTGGCTTTGTTATATCTTTCAACTCTGTGCTTGTGTGAATAGGCATTTTTCCATGTTCCTGTGTAACTTACCTATGCAGGTGGTGGGTGTTACTGCATTCACCCTTCATTAGTATGTATTCAAAGCAGTGAAGGAGATAACAGCAGACAACAACACCCCTGTGTCTGTGTCAAATGGGTATTTCACGGATGGAAGGGCTTTCTTTTCATAGGTGGAGTGTCTGCTGCCAGGTTTCAGATAGAACAGTGTGCACACTGCACTCATCTGAGAGCCAGGAGGCCACACAAAGTGTTACACCACTTAATCAGATCTTCATTCACTGGAAACTAATCAGATCTTCTCATTTTGTAAGGCAGTGTACAAGGATAGTAGCTCTGACTGCAGCCAGATCACCCTTCCAAGAGTGCCAGTCGTCCCGTTTTTCACAGGTTTTGCAAGCAGAATCTGCTTTTATGTTCGTGAAACACCTCCAGAGCAGCCCACCTCAGCCCAGGAGCTGCTCACCACGTTTAACTGCACGTGGCTCCTCAGTCTCCCAGGCAAGGGAGTGGGAATCATCCCTAATTACTGGCTGCACATGGAAATCCACAGTCCTCCACACTGCAAAAACAGGGCTGCTGCCAAGAGCTGAAGGATGGTACACTGGTTTTGTCTGAGATAAATCCTTGCAGACACTGCTTTTATTTTTTTCACCTTTAGTGATTAATTAATCATTAATATTTGTTTTGATGTGTTTCACATTAAACAGCCTGGAGGATTCTGCTCAAGCTTGGCAAGCCTTTTTGGTCGCTGCCAGCTGGGATCCACGGTTGGAAACCAGCATTCTCATGGTTTGATCTGCTTCTTGTGGAAGTCAGGGATATTCCTAAAATGGCACTGACATGGGGATATTCCTGTTCTTGAATGGGCTGCCAAATCTGCAGGAATACAAGCATTCCAGAAGATTATTTGGACCTAATCTCCTCACTAGAGTTGCAAGTTTTAGTAATAGAAGACCCAGAGTTTCAATTTCTTTCCCTTGAACAGCTGCTGAGCAGTATTCATCTGAAAATGCTTGAGACAAGTGAGCACAAGATCAGCTCCTAACTCCACGTGTGTGATCCAGGAATCACTCATGGTTATCCCCAAAATACCTAAAATAATTTATTATGTTCATGGGGTGTTATGAAGTTCCACCAGTGCCTGGTGAAAACCCATGAATCTGTGCTGAAAATGTTCAGCTTTTGTCTGAGCTCTGTTGTGATCTTACTAGGAAGTATAAAGGGCAGGGATCAGAAATTTCAAGGTGTATGTGGGTAGGTTTTGTCACAGCCAGTGAGTGCTACAGCTGATTAACTACACAGCTCAGATTTCCACCTGTGGAATGTCTCCAGCTTGACTTTATCACTGCAAAATCTCATGAGAACATTTTATGCACATGGTGCATAAGGCTGGGATTTGCTATAGAGAACACACAGTGCTAGGGAAGAAATGAATGGAAATATTTCTGAGTCTTCACTCCTGGGTAACAGGAGATTATAGAGGTGATGGGTAGGATCTGGAAAATGAAATGGAGAGAGGTCAAGTTGTATAATCATGAGAAAAGATGTCCTGATGCCTCCCTGTCCTTTCCCTTCCGTGTGGGCCCCAGAGGTGGCAGCTGCACTGACAGCAGAATCACTCAGCATTCTTCTAGGACACTGGATCAGAACAAATCCCATCCTGGCCCATTGACTTGCATACAGAATATTACAGGCCTAATTGAAGTGTTAAAGTGTGAAAAAACTAAACTGGAAACCATGTTAGAAAATAGTAATGATTTTTAAATTAAGGCTAACAGGAGTAGGTCTTTTGGTGGGCATCCCTCTACTGAATTTTGACTGTTCCTACTTCCTCAAGATACCTGCTCTGAGCCACTTGCTGCTTGCTGCCAACATTGGAGCTTTTTGTCAGTCTCCTCTTCAGTCACAGCTGAGGGAAGGTTATGAAGTGACTAATCCCTCCATGTTTACCTTTGTGTCCCATCTTCTAGGGCACCCAGGGTCTTTTCCTCTAGTTGGTTTCCCAAAGCAGACCAAATTAACCTGACAGAAGCACAGAGATCTTAAAAAATTTTAGTGAAGACATTAATTTCCTTCCTGTGTTGTGAGCAGTCTGTGTTTTGAAGCCCCCATGTGACCCCAAAGTTCAACTCCTTGTCGTTCCAGCCACAGAGATGTAAATAATTTGGCCAGGCATTCAGCATATGGGCTCTGAACCATCTGGCTGTGAGCTGGAATTAGCTGTCCCTTGCCCAGTTGTTAGATCAAGCAAGGCAAGATGTGTAATGTGGGTGGGAACAAAGGTATCACAGCGGAGGGAGATCAGAGGAGGCCAAAAAACACCGTCTGGCATGGGGATATAGCACCATTGCTATGTTATAGCTCTTAAAAATGAGCACTCTTTTCTTTTTAATGCAAGGGAATATTTAGTACTAAATCCAGAAAACCTCCTCCAGCTCTTTGCAATAGGTAAATTAAGGATACAACTTCAGAAAACGCCAGCAATCTAAGTGTAGCAGGAGAGAAAAACCAGATGTTTTGGATTTGCAGACTCTGTAGAGCCACCTTTGCTGAGCCACTGACATCTGCCTGGTTTTGTTCACATCTCTGCTCTGTGTCTGAGCTGAGGCTTCTCTAAGTTTTGCATTATTTGCATGTATTTGTGAGAGAGGGGGAGACTGCTGCCCTGAGATGGTGAGGACCAAAGCCCATTTCTGCTGACACAGAAGCTGTCACCACTGCTGGACCATGTTCTTGTTGGCTGTGGTGGGAGGACATTGTGGGGGATATGGCATATTAGAAATTAATCTCAGGGTCATTAAACCTCCCACCTTTCTTCTAAAGCTGTCTCCAAGGGTGCCCATTTCAGGGGAAGGTGGCTGACTTGGTGACATCAGTCTGGTAGCTTCTCACAATTTGGACCCTGGAAAATAAACCAGACCCGTATGATGTGAGACACCACACTCTCCCCTCTCCCTTTCATATCCCCAAATCAGCAATAGTGTGGCCAGTAGGAACAGGGCAGTGGCTGTCCCTCTGTACTCTGCACTGGTGAGGCTGCACCTCCAATCCTGGTGTCACACAAGCATGGCACTGAGGTAAGGCAGTGCAAGTCCCACGCACAACATCAGTATTGGGATGTTTTTTGGGAGCAGGAATGGTGAGCAGAGCTCTGCTGCAGCCAGCCAGCCATTTCTAGGACAGCCACCACTTTCCTTCCCCATACCAACCCCTGCCATCTCACCCTGTTCTCCTCTTAGCAGAATTGCCACAGTTTCTCCTTGAGATCAGGCTGGCTTGTTCCCATGCATCCTCACATCTTCTGAGCCACCAGGAAGATTTTTTGGTAGTTTTCTTTCAAGTGGAAAGCAATCTGATCTGATCACTCCCTGTGAATATGTGTGAGACTATCCTACTATCTGTTGAAATTATTGACTCGTTTCAAACAAATAAGACAGCTGAACAGAGGTAAGTTTGCAGTGCCCTCCACTGAAACTGTGATTTAAACACTTCCCTTGGCCAACTGGTGAATTTATCAACCCTCATGCTGCTGGTAAAACTCTCTCCAGGGTAGGTGTGGAAATAATGGAACATTGATTCTCAAAGACATTTGGTTACTCAAAGCCACGAATCCTTACAGACTCATACTTTGTTAGTTCTGGTTTTGCAAAATTATTTGTGCTTACTTGTGGCATTTTACCTGTGACATGTGCTGGTCGTGGAGGTGCAGCATTAAATGTCACGTCTTGCAAATGTAACGCTGACTTGGAAAGAGTTGTTGTGGGGGGGACCTGCCCTACTTAAGCAGCTCTTGTGTTTGCCCAAGGTTTTTGTATGGTATTCTTCTAACTGACCCTTGTTTTAGTGTTAAATATGATAGATATTAATGTAAGTGATTCAATTGTGGTTTGTAGCTGGGATGCCCACATTCTCTCCTGGCAGATCAGCAGCCAAAGCAACAGCAAAATCTGAGTTCTCTGCTTTTATCTGTGCAGAATGTGGCCTCTCTAATTAATGATCCACGGCAGCATGCAGCAGGTTTAGTGCCAGCTCTTTGGCCTCTGGGATGGCCAGGAACCAGCAGAGATGTACAGAAAGCTCAGTCATTAAAGGCTTTACTTTCCCTTATTGTACATCAACTTCCAAATTTTAATCCCTTGCTTCTTAAAAGCAATCTCCAACCAAAGCCCATGAAATAAATTGATTTTTAGATTTTTTATTTTTTGGCAAACGTTGAAGTGAATACTTCCCATTAGAGCTAGACCTATGGGGGCTTGTGCACTTCTGGTGGCAGTGAGCAGGACATGGTGTCTCTGTGCCAGCCAGTGGCAAGGGAGGATTTTAGCATCACAGGGGTGCCTTTCCATGTGCTCATCACCTCTCCAGCACTGCAGCACACCCATTTGGCATGATGGGAACTGGTGAACAGGGCCAAATGTCACTCCTGGTCATGTCCAGTCTTGTTTTGGGGATGTGCTTCAGCCCCTTTGGAGGTGGATGTTTCTGTGTTTTAGCAGTAGCAGTTGGGGAAAAATGACAATTCCCCTATCAATGCTCTCATTCAGTGACTCCACAGGAAGCAAAGGGGGCCAGTCTGTGTTTGGGGCTCAGCTGAAGATCAAGCACTCTTTTGCCAGCCCTTGTTTGCACAGATGCCATGCCCAGAAAACTCACTTGAAGTCTTTGGTTGCCCAGTTCATTTTGCTCCTTTAAATCTTGGCTGGCCATGTGTTAAAATACTGCTCAAGTGCAACATTGCCTTCATTCACTTGTATCGTTGACACCTTTGTAAGAGCACATGGCAGAATCACAGACTGAAAGTCTGGAGGGAAAGCTTGGTAATTTTGCATGGTTGCATTGAGCCCCAAGGTTTGTGTCTGCCTGAGGCACAGAATCCAACCCAAAGCTGCTCTGAACAGGGGGAATCCATCCTTTCTTTTCATAGTTTCTTTCTTATACTAAACTTTTCATAGTTTCTTACCAGGTTTAATCTCTCTCTTTATGCTTCTTTTTGTGCACTTGAATTCCCTTGATTCTCACTCCTAGATTTATTTTCCTCTTCTTTTTCCCATGAATTGCAGCATCACATGAGACTTGTAAGGTGGAAAGTCCTGAGTCTAAAAAAGAATTAGCCTCTCTTTATTTGCATTTTTATTTCTAGACATCTTCTTTCTGTCTAATGGCCTCAGAATATTCCTGAAATTGAACAAAGCAGTGGTGGCTGGAGGTGGCACCTGCCCTTTGTGCCAGAGATGGAGGATGTGATGCAAGCAGGGGTTTGCCAGGATGGAGGAGGAGTATCAGGAAAAATAGCAAATGGGATGAAAGGGTGGCAAGGGCAATTTTCCTTAGTTTATATCAATTTGTGTAATTGGATCTAATCTGCTTTAAGCAAGTCCATGCTTTGATGTTCACTTTCAGGGCTCTTTTTCTTTCTATGGAAACAAGTAATGGGAACTACTCTCACCCCAGCCGATTTCCATGTCCCCTCTGCTACAGCCCTAATATTGCACTATTACATACCCTAAAAGCATCAATGAGCTGCTTTGTGCAGAGTTAATAGGCAGATTTATCCATTGCAGGGTGGGAGCCACATGTTGGGAAGGGAGGAGTTTGGAGAGAGAGGACAGAAGGAAGAAAAGGTCTGCAGAGAAGAGGGGTTAAGATTCTCTCACAGAGCTAGGAAGCAGAAGGAATTTAAATAATATGGCCCATTGATTAAGATATTACTCTGGGATTGAGAAATCTTGGTCCTCTCTGCTCCATTCTCTCCTGTGATTACAGAAAAACTTGTAGTTTTTCTGCACAATGCTTCCCCTTCTGTAAAGTGAGAGCAGCACCTTTTGAAATAATAAATTCTGTCAGGTCTTGAGTAGATCAGACAGTCCAGTGAGTATTTCTGCAGGGCTGCGTGCAGGCATTTGGAGGCTTAGCAGAATGAATCCTCTGAACCTGTGAGACTCACTTGGTGCTCCTAGAAGGGGATAAAAGTGGAGTTAATTAACCCATCCCCAAATCCCTCCCGATCCACGACCAGCAAGGAGCTGCCACTCCACAGTGCTTTCCTTGGCTCTCAATGTACTCAAGCATCCCTGCAAACCAGAAATGAGTGTCTGCCTGCTACTCACATCTGGCACTGCTCATCTGCTTGCAGGGATGTGGGACAAATTTGCTCCATCCGCGTTGGACTTTGTGGTACCAACAAAACATTGTGAGGATGCCACACCTGCTTGCCCAAATCCCAGCGTTATTGAAATAAACATTGTTCATCCTTGAAGGATTAATTATTGTGTGTCAGGGCTGTAAGTGATTGTGTGCTCATGCTTTAAAGGGAAGAAAGGAGCACACGGATTTCTGTGTGAATTTCTGGAGTGAGTGGCAGAGAAGCTGCTGCTGCTGACAGTGATCTCTGCTGGGAACCCCACGGCCGCTCTGCTCCAGCTCCAGAAACACAAGCCCCAAATTTGTCTTAACTGTGGGCTTCACCCCAAGTAATCTCCATAGTGTTGATTTTTAACTTTGAATTCCATTTTCCTTTTAATAGCTTCTCATTTGGGAGTTCCTCTGAGTAGAGAAATGCTGTGCAGGACAAGCTGCTTCATTTGCAGGTGTGTGATGTGCACATTGCCAGGGATATTAAACAGTGCATAACACCATGACTGAGGCCTTGCTGGTCTTGGGGAGGCTGAGACAAAGGGGAGAAAAATGCCTCCTCCCCTCTCGTCATGACCTTGGAGTTCAGCAGCCACCAGGAACTGGGGTGCTTGGTATGTACACACACTATTTTCCAAAGGGACATGGTGCTCCAAATGCCATCATCCCTATGAGGCATCGCTCTCTGGGTCCTTTGGGGTTGTTTCAGCTTCTTCAGCTGTTTTCTCCCAAATTACACTTCATATTTCCCACACGCTCACGTCCAGCATCTGATTTCAGAGGGGGCTAGATGGGCTCAATAGCAGGACCCAGCAGGGCTGGGGCTAAACCTTTTCTCCCCTTTCTCTGTAGCACTGAGCAGGTTTATCCCCCTCCCTCCAGAGCACAGGGTGTGGTGAATATTTGGTTTGCAAATCAGGGAGGGGAGAGGGTCTTGCTGAACCCGGGTCTTGCTCAGCCTTGCATCTCTGATGAGTTCTTTCCTGGCCTCAGCCCCCCTGGCTGCTCTCTGTGGGTGACCATGTGTGTGATGGTGAGGCTGCTTTGGGGAACCTCTGAGGTTCTCCAAAAACAGAAATGCAAAGCATTTGTGTAAGCATGGTGAAAGCCATACCGCAGACTAAACTGGAGGCTTTAAACATTATGGCAGATTGATTGTGTTAAACTGCCACCATCATGATGGTAGCAGGAGCACAAAGGATCGTGTGAATGTGTGTGGTGCATAAAGGAAAATGGATAAATAAACATAATAATTTGCATTAAAAATAAAAAATTGCTTGAAATGCCATTTCTAACACACCTTCAGCTAACTAAATTAAACAAAGCAAGCCTGCCCTTGTCCTAACTAACCCTTAAGGGACCAGGCACTAGACCTGCACAACACAAAAATGCTTCCCAATATTTGCTGTGTAAAGCGAAGTGGGTGGTGTATTGGTTTCCTGTTGCAAATATTAAGAATTCAATTTGTGATGCAACCTATCTGGAAATTTTGCTAAAGTGTCATGGGATTTTCCAGCCATTTAGGTAGAATTAAGAGCCAAGTCATGTGTTTGTTGCTCTAACATCCTGCAGTGTATTACATTTGAGTTTGCTTATTGTTGACTTTAAATTTCCTGTGTGTAAAAGTCCTTGCATGAACACAGCTTTTGATGACTAATTACGGGCATAAATTCAGGTCAGTCATAATATTTCCAGTGAATTCAGAGGAAACTGAATTAGTCTGCATGCTTACGGGAAAGATCTTGCTGGGCACGAGGGACCTTCTGCTCTCCACGTCATCACACAGGTGTTAGGACACCTGTGACCATAGAGGATAAGGTCCTGGCACATGATTAAGCTTCTTAATTAAGCTACTTGAACCTAGAAACATGTAGAGAGTTTTGCATTTGCTGACAATGCTTGTTTACTTTTCTTCTGAACATACCCATCTGTTGTTTAATGAGTGGCCTCTTCTTAGAATTTTCCATCTTTCTCTTGCTCTTAAAATATTGTCTGGAATTGGTGTAATTAATGTTCTGCCCTGGGCTTGCACTGGGGTAGTGTCTTCAGAGTTTGTATAAGTTAAATATATCCTTTGCAAATAGTTTGTAAACATTTAAGGAGCAAACCCATAGAGGCATTGCTGAAGTAGCTAATTAGATGTGTGCTTGTAGAGATGATTTTTCTCTTTAATGCTAGTGTTTTGGTAAGAGGCTTGGTGGGAATGGTGAGGATGTAGAAAAGCCATGAACACTCTTGCAGCTGTTGCACATAGTGCTTAATAATGCTGCAGGGAAATTCGGGCATCAAGACCAGGCTTAACATCAGAGCAGTACGAATTTGGTGGGAAGGAGCATGAGGCTGTCATATGGCTGCTGATTCCCTGTGCCAGCTTCTTCACAGGGTCAGATCCCTGCTTCCTCCCTGCCAGCCTGCACCCTGCCTCTGTCTCTCCCTTGCACCCTGCAGCAAAGCTGTCCTGACAATTCAACCTCCAACCAACCACCTTCACTCCTCTGACACAGGAACTGTAAACCTCTAATGCCTCAGATACTTAACTGTTACACGTTTTGGCTTCAGAGATGAGTGGAAGAAATTTTTCTGAATAATTATGGTATTCTGGGCTGTGAAGCACTTTGTACTGCTTACTTTTGTTGAAATGGCCCTAAAGATCATCTGGTTCCTATCCCCCTGCCTTGGGCAGGGACACCTTCCACTACACCAGGTTGCTCAAAGCCCTGTCCAACCTGGCTTTGAACATTTCCAGGGATGAGGCATCTGTAACTTCCTTGGGCAACTTGTGACAATGCCTCACCACCCTCACAGTAAAGAATTTTTTCCCAGTATCTAATCCAAATCTACCCTCTTTCACTTAAAAGCCATTATCCCTTGTTCTATCACTACATGTCCTTGCAAAAAGTTTATGATGTTGAATAAAACACTGACAAGTATTATGTAACTAAAAACAGCTCTGTGTTTTACAGTCAAGTGAAAAAAAATTAAAACCACGATTTCATCCTATCTTATCTTGTATTTTTTCAGGATCAAGCATGAAAATATAGTTGCTCTGGAAGACATCTATGAGAGCCCAAACCATTTATATCTGGTCATGCAGTTGTAAGTACTGAACCTAATGAAGTTTTTATATCAAAGTTGCCAATTCTTCTTGTTCTGGTTTTGTTCTTTAACTCAAAAGATGGGATATGTAAGAGGTATTTGTCTTGTGTGCTACAGACTGCAAAATCCCTGGAGGGAGGTCAAAACCAGATCTCTAATTATGATGTGCTGTGTTATTGTAAAATTGGGAATTAAATTGTTTTGTGACTAGTCTCACCCAAATCAAACCAGACTGGTTTTGTGAGATCGCATCAAAAAAAGAGCAGAACAGACAGACAAGGCAGGAGAGTAAATTACAGCTGAGAAAAGCCAGATGTGCCTGGAACATCTGGCAGAGGCCTTGGGGAAAAGGCTGGTCCCTTGTCTGTTGGCAAGGTCCAGGCATGGTGATGTCCTCAGAAGTTGTGCTGGCATTGTGGGGAGAACAGCATCCTGTAAATTTTTAGTGTAGCCCTACATTTCAGTTCAGGGTGCTGCAAAAGGACTTGCACAGGAACATTAGTGTTGTACGAATTCCAACAAGCCAGCTGGATTGTGGGAAGTACCAATTTTGTGATAAGTTGATTTACAAATCCTTAGTTTTGTTTAATCTCTTTAAAAAAAATAAATAGACATTATCGCTCTATATTATTAGCTTGTTTAATGTACTGTAACCATCACTTTTATAAAATCCTTGCATCCAGATATTTGGGTTATCTGAAATATAGCTCTGTAATGAGAGGTGACACTGATTATATATTGGTATAAATTTTTACTTGCTCACTATTCCACACTTACTAGGGAATGATCCTTTCTGTTACAGCTGTACATGTAAACCCAGCCAATTAATTTTCCAAAGGCCAATAATTTAGCTGTTCCAGGGGGACACAGGTTCACTGATGCCCAGTGGGGTGAGATGCCCAGCTGAAGCCAGCAGCCAGAGCCCATCAGCAGCTCCAAGCAGTCCCCAGCCCCAGCAAAGACCTGTGCCTTGTGTTACAAGGTAGACCAAGAGCACTAAACTGAATGTAGGGAATAATATTTCTGCACTTTTTTGAGAAAGTGCTGTGTTATCTCAAGGTGGAGAGGACAAGAAGGCCAGGTACTCACCCTCATCTCTTTGGATGTTACATGAAGGATGGTGCACTCTGCACTGCTTCTGAGTTTTCATCAATAGTTAGGCTTGGGACCAATTGGTATCAAGAGTTGGGTGGCAACACTGCAAAGTCCAGGAGGCACAAAATCCATTTTGCATGCCTCCTTTCATGGGTTCCTGTTTGGGAGAAGGCATGTATGGATAATCTCTTGTTTCCAAGGTAACACCAACTTGTTGATACAATGGCTGTGAACCATTGAAGTATCTTATCTTTTTGTTTACATTTCTGCCCTGATTATTATTAGATTCATTGGTGGGTTTTTCAGCTTCTCATTTTTGTGTATTTCTCCTAAACAATTTCTCCTAAGTTTTCCTCACTTTTGAACTTGGGTTCTGTGAAGTAGAAGGGGTTCTGATCAAGCAGCTTTGAGAAAGCCCCATTTAGATTGCAAAAAAAGAAGGGGTAAAATCAGGGCCACTCAAAGATCAGTATCATGAGCACAACAAATCTTGAATCCGTATGCCCTTCTCCCTGGGTCATTGCTTGCTAAGTGGACTCTAGCTAATACTTCCCAAGGATTATTTGGTGGTGTGGACAGCATTTTCATTACCAGCCTTTCAAGCACTCCTTGCTATGATATGGAAAATTCACATTACAGCCCCTGAGTGTCTCGCAGCACCTCTGTGGCAGAAGGTTTTTGAAGGCAGACCAAGCCTCCCTGTTTATGTTTGTCCTTGAGTGCATCTACTTTTACTGTGCTTGTTAGCAGGCCAGCTTGAAGGATAAATATCACACCTCATTTATTCTGTCAAAGATATGGGCAAGTAAAGGTCTCAGTGTGTGTGCTGGAGTTGGAGAGAAGGGAGGTTAAGAGGCAGCTGTCCATGTCTGCTTGACACTTCATTTGTTCCTGCCAGTCCCCCCTGGGAGCACTTCCCAGGGTTACGTAGCTGCTGGTGAATCTGCCTGGTGTGTTCACAGGGAAATGAGATCTCTGGCTTTGGTTTCACCACCTTGTTCTCACATATATTGTATACAAGCCATCACAGAACTGTTCAAACTGACACAATCCTCTTAGTGCAAGGTAGACCAGAAACTCAGGTTGGAGATTCCTGGGTTCGACAACACAGAATTTCATGTGCTGTCTCAAGGGGTTATATTGTTCCTTAGAAAGGGCTGGGCTGGGCTATTTTTTCTTTATTTATTTTCACAAAATGCAAGATATTTCAGCCTAGTGCCTCTAAGTTTGGCAAAATTGTGGACAACTCCTTGCTGTCTTTCACTCCCAGCAGTATAACTCAGCTTTGGTGTGAGGTGGTTTCTGGTGCAGCTGCAAAGTCAAGTACAAATGTAGACAATTGTTGCCTCTCCTGTGATGACTCTGCCAAAATTTTGCAGGCACTATAGAAATATACTGAAGAACATTTAATGTGTTTCCATGAGGATGAAGTGCTTTCCAACCAAGAAAAAACCCCCTCCTCCCCAAGACTGGATTTCCTATAGTGCCGTCAAGACCTTAAGTACACAGGCAACAAAGACAAAAACTAAAATGAAACTCTGAAAGTTTCATTCATTCTGGATGCTGCTTGAGATTTCCCCAGAGGATATTGTAGAAGACAGGGGGAAATAAATTGCTTTCAGAAATCGTTTTTTTGAATTTTATTTTGGTGTAATAGTAAGCTCTCTAAATGAGCAGTTGTAGGATTTTTGGTTGCTGTTGGTGCCATTTGGTAAGAATTACCCTACTGTATCTAACAAGCAATCTGCCTTATTTCACCTGACAGTATGGGTAAAGATCTTGATAATCGTTGTGGTAATATCAGATACTAATGTTTCATTATCATAATCAGCCTCCTTGGGTATTGATGATTCATTTTCTGCATGATGGAAAATCATGCATAAAAGTAGATTTACATTAACACATGGAATCTTAGAATAATTTAGGTTGGAAAAAGCCTCAAAGATCATTGAGTCGAACCATTAACCTGTCACTGCCAATCCCACCGTGTCCCCAGTTACCACATCTACACATCTTCTAGGTACCTCCAGAGATGGAGACTCCACCACTTCCCTGTACAGTCTGTTCCTGTGCTTGACAACCCTTTCAGTGAAGAATTTTTTCCTAATAATCTAATCTAAACGTCTTTTCCGCCTGAATTTTGCAGGTCCATTTGCAAACGCTGTTTCTGACTGTGCTGTCTGGGTAGATCAGAGCAGATTTCCAAGGCTTGATTGATTTAATCTCTATTGTTTACCTGCATTGAAGTGTGAAGCAGCAGAGTTTGGTTTCCCTGAGGTTTTTTGCAACCTGTACTAGTCAAAGCCACAGGATCTGGGGCTGTTGCTTCTCCAGAAGAATATGGGACCATGTTAAAAATAGATTAAGGCAGTAATATCCTTCTTCTTCTTTATTCATCCATATTTCCTTAAAATATGTAGGAACTTAATATTTTTGCTACCTCTACTCTTCTGTCAAAGTTGGTTGAAGTTCACCCAATGGGTCAGAAATTACTGAGGGCTGGCAAGTTGGGATGGAGAGTCACTGCCTCACTGCCTTTGGAAAACAGGCTAAAAATGGGTCTAAAAGGCACCTCTAAAACACGTAGAGCAGCCCAGGGTAGTGTGTAGAGAGCTAAGTAATGGTCAAAGCTAAAGACCCACCTCTGAGTTTCATTGCAATTTTTTGCAGAGTCAGGAATATTAACAGATCCAGAGGAATTCCTGTCAGTACTAGATCTAGTTAAAGAAAGTGAAAACCCTGGTGCCTGTCTGGTAAAGTGTTCCACCTCTTTGGGACACCTGTGATCTGATCCCCTTGGCCTAGGACTGCTTTACCTAGATCCTGTCAGCTGCTGTTTCTGGTTCTCCAAAGAAACCAGAGTATTTTCCCTGTGTAATGTCTTTTGAGGCTTTGGCATCTCTGCTGAGAACAAGTTTTTAGGGTAAATACCCTGTTTGACCCAACCTGAAGTACTTTTTCTTACCTTTGAAAAAAAACCTCAGCCTAAGCTGAGCTGAAACCCCCAACCCTGAAGTTTTTCCAGCTTGGTCTCTTAACTCTGAATTATTCAGATGATTTCTGTCACAGAAAAGTTGAGATGACAGAGGCTCCTTCCTGCTGGGTGCAAGTCACGCATTGAGGAAAGCTCTGCCCACAAGTTTGCAGGCTCAGAATCCCAGTGTCCCATTCCTGCTGTTTATCAGCTCTACCCTGCCAGACACAAGCACCCTAGAACCCTGCAATGCCTTGGGAGGCAGCTCAAGCAGGCAGGTACTCACCAGTGTAAAACCTGCACAAGTTTCTGTTATTACCAGAACCACTCTGCTTGTGATTTTGCCTTTCAACTGTATGTTTTGCTAATAAGTAAGAGAGACCACTCTGCTTGTGATTTTGCCTTTCAAGTGTGTGTTTTGCAAGTAAGTAAGCAGAGTGCTAAGCTGTGATTAAGTGCTGAATTCACTTTGTTTTTTGAAAGCCCAGTGCCTGAGTGCACTCTGAGAGCAGCCGAGCATGAGCTGTGTATGTAAGTGACATTTCAATGAAAATATTCAGCCTCCAAGAAAAACAGCAGACAATGGAAGGAAGTGTTGTGTTTGCCAGGTTCCTTATGGAGTCTAGCAAGGGCAAAACAGCGATCTGCACGCCAAGCCAGTATCACATCAGGATGCTAATTAAAGCAAAACACAGATCTGCCATACCACATTCCTTAGGTGAGGCTTATTCCCCTACTTGGGGGGCAGGGGTTGTGTATGATTTATGTAAAAGACAGAAGGAAATCTCTCTGCATTCACATTGGAATTTATATCATAGAACTAAAGAATGATTTTGTTTGGAAGGGACTTTAAAGATCATCCAGTTCCAACTCCCTGCCCTGAGCAGGGACACCTAACACTAGACCAGGCTGCTCCAAGCCCCATCCAACCTGGCCTTAAAGATTTCTAGGGATAAGATATCCACAACTTCTCTGGTCAGCCTGTTCCAGGGCCTTACCAATGGATAATAAAAGCATACTGGGTTCTTCAGGAGCAGAAAGGTAGCAGTTATTAATCCAGCATCAATTTAACATATTTTCCTTTGTGGAAAAAAAGATTATTCCATCAGTTGGACTAGACTGGTCAGTGCTAAATACAAAGGAGGAGCTGCCCTTTTCCAGTGGCAAAGAGGTTATAAGGTGACTAGAAGAGATTAATGTCAGGGTAGAGATCAGGGCATGGGCAAATTTACTGGTAATAGATTATTAGACCACAGATTGACCACCAGAATGGCTTCTAGACACCTGTAATTGTGTGCATTCTATGTGATCCTGAAAGTGTGAGTGTGCTCACTGGCTAGTCCTAGCTGCCCTCAGCACTTTTCATTTTTCTTCTTCTTTTTTTTTCTGGCTATAGCAGAACTTTTGGTGACTCCTAGTCCCCATGTCTCCTCCAAACACAGCACCTTTTCCTGAGCAGCAGTTGTCATGGTATAGGCTGCAGCAGTCCCTCCTTGTGCTTCAGCTGTGGCTGGGACCAGGCGTGTTAGAGTCCTGAGCAGCAGCCCAGCCTTCCTACAGCAACAGAGGAATGGTGAGAGTCTTTACCTTGGAGACTACAAAAAACTTTCTCATTATAACTTCCAAAACCACTTAGAATATTCTGTCACCTTCAATAGTCGGAGACAATTGTCAACATCCTTGTTCCAAAGCTTGCACTTGTTATTGTTACCTTAGTCAAAACATCCCGGTAACAACTTATTAGCAAGGCAACACTGATGGTTTGGGGTTATTTTTTTCAATTGAAGTGACATGCTACTTCTGATGGAGAGTGATTATCTTTTTTCCCTATAGCCTTGAGAACAAAGAGATAATGGAGAAAAATTTTGTCATTTTTGTTGAACAGACAGCATTATAACATTGTTTGCTTTTACAGAAATGTGAACAGTTCAGATGAAAATGGATTTTTTTTTCTTTTAAGGTATCTATTGTTGCAAAACTGCTATTGTTAATAAAGAAAATGAGATTTGGCCAAAATTCAAAATAAAACTTGTTCTAATGTATCTTTAACGTTACAGAAAGATTTGAAGGTCTCATAAATCTGCTTGTTTTCCTATGGTGCTGATTACAATAAACAAGTACTTTCTGAGAGTTATTTGGTGTAATGTTTACTCCCCAGCAAGGGGTGGTACCAAATCCTTAGGGTGACAGTATGTGCCTTGATTTATTTTTTTTTAAATAGCAATAGGTTTTGGCAGCATCAACTTGAGTTCCTCCTTCAGCCCTGCAGCAGCTGCCTCACTAAGTCCCCGTTTAGGGCTCTCTTGCAGCTGGGCATGGGGGGGTACGTGCCTGTGTTGTATAGCTTGGTCTGGAATAGGCAATTGATGGGGCAGCCATACATACCTGCCAGTAATCCTGTATAATATCACTGCTTTTCTGAGAGCAGGAGTGAGGCTTTTCTCTCCAAACAGCAGGAAGGTGGCTATTTAGAGCCCTAGCAATTTTCTTTCCATTTTGTTGGCTTTGGATAAGCATCTCCTTCCTTTTATGCTTTGCCCAGAAGTTTCATTGCTGGTTACTCGATGTTCACATAGTCATTGAATGAGTCTTTTAGATTTAGTTCTGCTTCTCTCAGCTCCTGATAATTTACACTGTGGTGCACCAAAGTCAATTAAGTAGCTGGTGTTTAATTCAGATGGAAGGGGCTATGCAGCAAAGGCATATAATAAATGTTAAATCCGTATATGTCACAGTGTGAGAATTCATTATGATACAGTAGGATCTCTCTCAGGCATGATGTGGAGTCATTCTGATTAAATGGTTACACTTATTTAAACAGAAAAAGCCTTTCATAACAACCTGCAAAGCTTTGAAGTGAAATAATACAGTGTTGAATCAAGATGCAGAATGAACGTGGGCGTTCCAGGTCCATTCTTTTACATGGAAAATATTATTAAAGGTTTTCTTCTGGAGGGAGGATGTACAGGCTGTGGTGAAGGGGACAGCAGGAGGCTGATGAGTGTTACATGTCAGTGTGTTCCAGAAGATATTCCATGATTTTGTGGCAGAAAAACAGGCTCTATTTCCCAAGCATGCTCATGTTTTAGCCTCCAGCCTATGTTCTAGCCAGGTAGGTGACTCTGGTCAAGAGTCTGTAAGTGACTCCAGAGTCAGTGCTGGGCTAACTGGCACCTACACTTGCATTGTATTATAGCAGGTGATGATGGAGCATCACCATTCCATTCATATTCACGCTGAAAGGAAAGATCTCTCACTACACGTTTTGTCTGTATTGCCCCAAAAATTCTACATAGGGTGTATTTTTAAAGCCAGGTTAATTAACATAAATTTCTGTGGCTGGGTAGGGAGTCAAGACTTTAAACAGGAGAGTATAAAACCTAGAATTTTTAGAGGAAATACAGGTTGCTGTTTGAAATCCTGATATGATTTCTTTTTGCAGTACTGTGGTTACCTCCTCTTACAGAAACCATTTTCATAGGACTGCAGAAGTACTTGCCATAGGTTTCTGCTTTAAACGTTCCCCTTGGAAAATTATTCAGTGGAAAATGAACGTGGAGGATTTTGTGGTTTTCTTTTTCTTTTTTCCCTGAAACAGTGGTTAGGTCTGCTGTAGCCAAACTTACTTTTTCCAGCATTTTATAGAAAAAGAAAATACTGTTGCTAGTGAAGCCTTTCTTTGATGCATTTATAGAACATGTGCTCATTTCATTCTGATTCATGCCACATGGTTATATCTTAGCCTGTAAAAGCAATTTTTTCTCTTAAATTGGAGGAAAAGTGTGTTCAGAGACCCAAATATTTATGTCATCTTTTCCCTTCTCCAAGACAAAATTCCCATTTGGGGTGGTGTGATCCTGGCTTTAGCTGTAAAAGGCTTTCTCTACTGGTTCTGAAGATGGTTTGGAGGAGTTTGGTGTTTATTCTGACTGATTATTCTGTTGGCAAGGAGCATTTAACCACTCTGTAATTGTATTTTCTTCATCCCTCATTGATGATACTCTAAGGAGCACAGATATCCTTGAGTGAGACGTAGTGGAGCCTTTAAATGTCCAGATGTCCCTGAGGAAAGAAGATACAATTCTCCAAAATGCATTGTAAAGAAAGAGTCAGAAATACTTTTTGAAATCCACTGAAAGAAAGCTGAGATTTTAAGACCTACATTAGCATAAACAGAGACAGAATTATTAAAAACTGTGCTTGGCATCCATAATATGAAAAATCAGGTAGAAAATTAAACTTCATGCAACTATTTTTCTCTGCCTTAGGGTTTTTGCGATGAAAAATTTTCTGTGAGTCTCTTGCAGCTGCAGAAAAGGGGTTTTCCTTTAGGGGAAAACAGAGCTAAGCATCCATTTTGCCATGACTGTGATGGTCTTTGTTGTGATGGTGATGTCAGATATAGTCAGTCCTAAAGTGCATGGTCACCCTGCTGCAAAACATTACCCAGTGTCATGGGACAGGAGAGGTGTAACCATAATTAAGCAATGCTGAACAGAGAAGAGAGAAATTACCTTGCTCTGATTGCTCACCAGGAGCAATATATCTGCAGGAATATTTATCTCACTGCAGCCCAGGGTCTTTCCTGTCCATTAAGGCTTGTTTTCCTGTAAGCAGGACCACTTTCAAAGTGCTTCTGACATTTTGCTTCTTGGGGCTGAAAACTCCCTGCCAGAAACTCTTAAATCTGCTCTTTTCAGATGCTTTTGAAGATGGATTTGCTGTAGAGAGGTTTTGCTTCCCATTGGTGCTGTCCTGCCTTGTCTGAAGGGTGGCAAGGGAAATGTAGGTTCCCTCTCTGTCACCAAGGATTGTGTCACCAGATGAAATGCATATTTAAAGGCAAATTTCCTAGAGAAAGGCATTTTATTTTGCACTCTCTTCCTCCACAGCTTAACATGGTTTCAGCTGGATTCTCTTTCCTTGCTATTGACATGTGACCGCAGTCAGGAGAGCCACGGCAGCTCCTAGAAACTGCAAGTGGGAACATTTTGGGGAAAGAGCATTCCTCTGATGTGTATGGACTTTTGTTTTATAATAGAATGGGAGTGAGGAGTGTTGGTGACATGTGCAGGAGTGCTCATGCCTGCAGACAGGAGCAGGCAGGGTTGCTGCTGGAAACGATTCACACCAAGATGGAGAGAGGTGCTTTTGAACAGCGTCTCTAATCCTGGTCCCACCTGAGCTAAATTAACTAAAGAAATGTGCTATTACATTCATGACTGTGTATGTTTGAAAGCTTAGAGCAAAAAG
The DNA here is from genome assembly GCA_037013685.1 of Acridotheres tristis. Lineage (NCBI taxonomy): Eukaryota > Metazoa > Chordata > Aves > Passeriformes > Sturnidae > Acridotheres > Acridotheres tristis. The sequence goes on from CM072885.1 coordinate 6,100,804, forward strand.
GCAACAGTTTGCACGACACCACAGGTAAAAAACTGGGAAGGAAAGGAAAAAAACCTGATGAGTTGATGTCTGTTCTTGGCTGAAGGTCTAGAGCTTCTCCCTGGCCTTTCTCTGCAACATGCTGTGAAATGTGGCCAGGTGACATTCATATAATAGATTTTCATCTGTGGCTGAGCTCTCCTGAGCACATATCTGTTCTCAGCCCATTTCACTTGGTCTTCATCCAAGGAGTTCTTCCTGCACAAGGGGTTTTGCTACAGGTTTCCCTGGTCACACAGGTGAACATACTGCTCCCCAAAACTGCAGCAGCATGGTGTGCCAGAGACATTGGAAGCTCTTCTTGTTACTTGTCTCATGTTCTGCTCTATGTCACCTAAAGCCAGTCTGTACATACAAGCCCTTGGGTGCTGGTGGGAGGCAGGCACAGGTATATTTTAGTGCTTGGTGTGTTACAGACTCTGGCAAGGCAAATGGCATAAAGGTGTGCCTCTGCCATTGTGAAGGACCACTCAAACCCCTGTGGGCCTTAATGAGTCAGGAAGGATTGTTTAGCTCTAAGTTCTGGTGTGTAGCTCCTGGCATAGCCCTTGGAACAGGGGCTCCCAATGCAACCCCAGGAACGATGGCAGAGGAGGCAGCTCATGGCTCAAAAGAGGAGGAGGGGAAAGCACAATCTGAGCCATATGGAAGAGAAAGTAGAAGCAGACACAGCATCTCAGTGGTAGGTGCTCATTAGGCTGTCTCTGATGTGCTGGGAAGACTGAGTTTATCCTGCTAAAGGAATTCTAATATTCTCTAAGCTGAAAAATGTAGCAGAATGGGTAAAGGACAGGTCTTTTCATCTATGGAAAAATATTCTGGCCTATTTACCAACATAAACCAGTAGCTGATGCTCTTGAAGTCTTGTGAGGATGTTTCTTGTGGTTAGAGCACACAGATCTGAATATGTGGAGTTCTTGTCTTACTCTGTCATTGATTTACATTGTGGTTCAGATTACTTTGTCTTTTAATTTCCCTGCTTGCAGAAAGAGAATGCCTTCCTAATTAATTCTGGGTAAGATTAATTGGGTTTTTTTTTGTTGGGTTTTTTTTCCTTGAGTCAGTGCTGCTTTTCATGGAGTAAGTTGTTAAAAGAAATGAGTACTGAAGTCTGGCCTCTGGTGTTGTTCACTGAGGAGCACTGTGGTCCATCTGTGTAAAAGTGAATGGACTTGTGTGTTAGGACCTATTGAGTGTTTTGAAAAACATATTCAGGAATGCCTTAATCCCACACTCTGCAGTGGCTGTGCAGTGGATTTATCCCCCCATCCCATCCGTGCCTGTGCAGAAACCTACAGTGAACAGAACCCAGGCTGTCTGGTGACTCAGTGTAACAGCATGACTGGTGATGGCCATCATCATTGCATAGATTTATTTATCATTATGATGTAGGTATGTGGAAATCTCAAGCAGCAGATGTAGGACATCCAGAGTTTAAAATCCACTTACATAAAGCCAGGATTTCACCTACTGTGCATAGATGTGGGGGCAGCCAAATGCATCATGCCATCAATGGAGGGAAAGAGTCATCAGTTAAAACTTGGTAAGAAAGAGCTATAAAATAGCAGCTTAAACCCAGGCTGGGTAGAAACTGAGCAGTACTATCCTGAATTTTAATATCCATTCCTTTGTTCTGCAAGGAGATGGAAGTGGTTATTACAGATATGGGATGTAGGAGCAATGAGCCAAAGCACGTGGTACACGGGTCTCCAGCACCTCTGCTCGTGCTCCCCCTGTGCAGTGTGACTGGATCTCTGTGGAGGCAAGGTGTGGTGGGTGATTTGGGAGTCCCCAGTGTGCCTGGGTGCCCTCCAGCTCAGAAGGAAAGTCATACTTGTGTCTCATCCCCATCTCTCTCTTTGTACATGGAAAGGAATAAGCACAAAGTGAAGGATGTTTCAGGGTGCATTACAAGAACAAGTAAGATAACTAGTTTGCAGTTTTATGTTTGAAATACCTATTGTCCTAAATAATAAACACCGGAAAGGGCCTTTGGAGGAGGGTGCTTGGGGGCATAAGATTACACTTTATATATAAAGTGTAATCAGACCCACCAAACCTGCTGTGAAAATTGTCTGGGTGTGCTTGAGCATCATTTACCCACTCTGGGGGTGGATATGGACAATCTTTTGGACTCCTATTTCTACCAGTAAATACAAAAGGTGTGTATGGGTGCTGTCCACTGAGCTGTGTGCAGGTACTGGCCAGGAGGATGCTGGCTCAGGGTGAACCAGCTCAGGGGAGTGTGCCATCAGCCCTGTCAGTGTGGGCAATTGTGGGGCAGTGTCCCTGTTTCTGTTCAGGGACAGACCAGGCACAGCCTCCAGGCCCCTGCTCCTCCTTTGGGAAAAATAATAGCCTTTGCTGCCATATGTGGATGCTGTGAGTATAAATGTGTTAAACTCTACGAAGTTTTGAGATAATAATATCAGTTTAGACATGTAAGTGCCTCAGATAAATATATTGTGCAAACACCAAGAGGATTAAAGTACAACTTCTGGCACAGTGATATTGCTTAAAGGCTGGTTTAGTTCCATTTCAAAGGATTTCTCAAAATAAGTAGTCTGAATCCTGCTCCCTCTCTGCAAAAAATATGGACACTGTCACCAAAAAGCCATTAAAAAAGAAAAGCAAAGCATCTAAAAGCTTTCTCCAGGATTGAAATTTTAGATTTCAGAGTGGGAACAACTCCATTTATCCATTAAGTGCTGGTCTGGCACCACTCTCCATCACCCTGTGGCACAAATCACCAAGAGTGATTCTGTCGTGCTCTTTTCAGAGCTTTCTGACACAACTCAAACTTCAGCCTGTCCACAGCCTCACCACTGGCAGTAACACAAGGATCCCAGGAGTGGTTTACAGAGTCACATTCTGCCACCTAATTCCCACCTGTGGATGCTAGCCCTTATTTAGCACAGGTATCTCTGCTTGGTGATTCAGTCATTCCCAAGGGCAGGACAAGGAGGAGAAGAAATGGGAGAGGGAACCCCAGCTAGCTGCAGGAGAATTGGCTCCATGGCAGGGGAATTGCCTCTGGGTTTGAGACACTGTCTGGTGTACCCTCAGTCATGTGTGCACCACACCATGTGGCTGTGAATGCAAAATTTACTTCCTTGCTGTTTACTTAATCTACAGCCTCTTGGTAGTAAATTACATTCATTGCCTCCAGTTCCTGTTCCCTTTGAATAGTTATTTGCAAGGCAAAGGAAATATGTACTGGTTTTATTTTGTTTGGACTTTGAATGCATAAAATAGTCAATTTTCTTTAGTCTGAAGATGCAAGTGCCCTTTAGAATGTGAATATTAGCATTGTGTTCGGATAAAAAACCATTTTCTTTCCAAAGCCTTACTTTTCATGTAATGGCTCATTTTAAAGAATTGGACATTCTTTGTGGATTTCAGAGAAATTCCTAAACCAAAATGTATCCTGCCTCCTTTCATCTTGAGTTCTTGCTCAGCAGATAGCATCAGATTCCAGGGTAGCTTAGTCTTGCAGTGTTAAGCTGTGAAGCCTTTGCCTTGTAGGACTCATTGGTTCAGAGAGGTGAAAAGCAAATACAGTTTCTTGTAAGGTTTTACTTCAGGCAATATGTTTGGAATTTCTTTTGAAGATTCTAAAATTTTATTTTCTAGTAAGTTGTAGAGTCATGGAAGGGTTGGAATCAGAAGGGACTTTTTAAAAATTACCTAATCCAATCACCTCTGCCATTGAGCAGGGACGTGTTTCATTAGATGAAGTTGCTCAAACCTCCATCCAACCTGACCTTGAACACTTTCAGTCTCTTAATTACATGTCTGAATGTGTGGTGAGGACTTGGCCTTGGCTCCTGCAGAGAGACAATGTGACGGTGTCAGGCCACGCAGGGTGCTCCAGCCAGGCTTCTGCAGATGAATCATCTGAAGGGCTGTTTTTGAAGGATTGGGCTCTTGCATTTGATTCACTCTCCTTGGCAAGCTGAAAATAGTGTGCATTGTTCTCATAATCCCTAGCAACTTGAAAACTGCCATGAATTGAATACATTTTAATCTTTACATACAGCAAGGAAATAGGCTAATTCAGTTATTCCTGCAGTTCCTTAGCTAATGCTAATTAACTGTTGCCTTTGTATTTTTCCAGCACTTTTCTAAACATTTCCCTTATCATTTCAATGAGGGCTTTACAAATTTGAGATAAAGTGAATAGATTTATTTCTACCGTGTGCATTAGTAAGTCCAAGCAATATGTTAAAATATAACTGTCCAGGAATCAAAGACCCACTCCCACAATCTCATAAATCATAGATTACCAAGATTAGTAATCTCCTCAATATGATTTTTGCAGGGAAGTTGTTAACAATCATGTTATAGAACAGAAACACACTAAGATGAGGTAGAGAAGTGGTACTACACATTGGTGGAGTTGTAGGGACATACAGGACAGAGACCACAGACCCACCAGATATAACAATTCTACACCAAATTGATCTGAATGACTGGATTTCATCTTTGGCTATTCTGAGTACTGTCTTGAGCTGCATGTTCTTTATTTGCTCTGAAATGTACTCCTCAGTTGATTTACAAGTAATTTGGTGGATGATTGATGTGTGGTCAGATAAATTGTTGAGAGCCCTGGGTAGGTAACTTCAGTCTCCTATCCTTGAAGGCGTAAGTGTTGTAATACACGTAGGAAGATCATTTCTCAAATGACCAGGACAAGTGACCACAGATGTGCAGTGCAGAGGAAGCACCATACATCTGCATTAGGGTAAATTTTGCCTTCAAAAACAAAGGAATGGCTGTTCTCTGGGTATAGTGACCCAGTACTTATTACCAGTTTTGTGGAAGGGTTACAGTTGTGTCTTGACATGACATTGACCTGGTGATTTCTGCCATGATTTGGCCCTGGGCTCAGCTGTGTTGAGCAAAGTCTTCCTTCTCCTGTCAAAACTGCATTAAGCAACAGGCTGATGAAAATTAACAACCATCAAACCATTGGATAATCTCATTTCACATTCAGCAAGGAATGCCCTCTTCCTTTTACCTTTACTTGGTACAAACCAAAATCCTCAAAGGGACCTTTGGAGAACGTGTGGAGAGATTGGAAGCAAGACAGAGAGCCAACAGGACTAGTGGGATTAGGACAGTGGTGAGCAGCACTGATCTGCTTTACTTATCCAGCCAAGGAGCTGGTATCAGCTCTGACACTTCCTGGGGCTTTCTCAACCCTGTAGAATACAGAGACTGTGTGTCCGTGCTCACATCTAGAGGCACAACATGCTGTGGCTGAGTTCAGCTAGGAATTTTCTGCTAAATTGATGGAATCAGTCCTATAGGTGAAAGATTAGGGTTTGCCTCTGGATAGAGCTGGAATAATTTTAAAAAAAGGAAACAAAGAACAAACAAACCAGCATTGCGTGGGGTGGTAGAGTGGTTGTGATAAGCTAGGGAAGTAAATACTTTGGTGGACAAAATTTGCAGATAGAGGGGTAGGAGTGGACCAAACCTGCTGCTCACAGCAAGGAAATCTTCTCAGGCCTGGCTGGTTCAGGTTTACTAAACAAAGAGGGTAAAGGGCTCATTCATGACTCCTGGGCAAGCCTAGGGCAAACTTCACCTACCCTGCTTGTGGCCAGGCTGCTCTGCAGCTCATGTACATCCACAGCACAGAGCAGTGCCCCTTGTCTCCTTGAGGCCTCCAATGGTGCCATGATGTCCCTCAAATATGATCAATGTGCTGCTGGGCATTTTCCAGGTCAGAGGGTCTCACGACAGGAGATGGACCATGTTGCAGTCCACCTTCACAGAGTGTGGCACAGAGGGTTTGACCAGTGTGGGATGCTGGAATGTGTTGGAGAGAGATCTTGTACTGATCCAAACCAGAGCCAGGGTGTGACCTAGGAGAGAATCCTTGAACCTCATGCATTCTGTGCCAAAGTGAGTGCTTAGGCTCATTTCCTGGCCATTCTTTAGTTGGCATTTGTAGGTGCATCCTACATCTTCCTCCAAGCAGAGGGAGACCCCAAAGTCCTGATCATGGATGGGCATGGTCAAATCCTCAAGCAAATCCACAACCTTCTTGAGGGGACCTTGATGTCTCCCATCCCAGTCAGTTTGAGGACTGGGGAGGAGGGGCTCTCTGGGCTGGGCTCGGTGTCTCAGGTGCTGGAGGCCAGGCTGGTTGCTCCTGCTCCAGGGCACTGCCGATCCCAAGCTGAGCAGAGCAGCTGGTGGGTGGGAGTCAGTGCTGAGGCAGCATCCTGTGCTTCCCTGGTGGTGTGAAGAGCTGCTGGGCCGTGAGGGAGGGGAGGAGGGAGTAAGCTGGGAGGAAGCTGTCACGGATCTGCCTCTCATTGCTGCTCGCAGTCCTACGCTGGCTGAGTCAGAGCTGGCGGGAGTGGCGGGACACGCGGGAGCTCTCTGGGAAAAGTCCACACTCAAAGACAGTGAGGAAGAGAGAACCAACGGGACCCCCATCTGGAGGGCTTCAGGCCTGATGGGCTGTGCCTGGTGTTGCAGAGTGGATGAGGATGAGGAAGGCCGTGCTGGAAGGCTGTGTGTGTGGAAGGAGTTGTGCGCTGTCTCTCACCCCTGAAAATCATGATTTGACAGCATGGTTGGCTGTTAGGAGGCTCAGCCTCCAGCATGGACCAAGCCACCACGTTGGAGCTGCTGAGAGCAGCCCAGCAAGATGTGCGATCTCCAGCACAGCATCCAAGGATTTTCCCTTTCTTGCTGCCCTTCAGCCCTCATGTTGTGGGTTCACTCACACAGCCAACCCAGCACTCAAACACTGTTCTGATCAATAACATTTTTAAAGAGTTCTCCAGGAGCTACTTAATGTGTTTTATGTCATTCTCGGTTCAGATGTGCAAAGCCAAACAGGGTGAGCCTTGAAATCAAGTTTATGTTCAACAGTAATCCAGAGAAGAATTAACAAAGGCTTCAAAAATAAATTATCCAAGATAGCGTGTCAAGCCATTGAATTTCAGTTCAGCAGTATGCCAAAATATTCCAGGATGTGTCTTATGATGTATTTCCTTGTTTCTTATAATTTGAGTAGTAGGAAAGTGATTAAAAACAAGACTGCATCCCTATTTTTCTCTTTGATTCACTGAAATTTCAAGATATTTAAAAGGTATTTATACTCATACATTTAGGCTTTTGCAGTCATTCATTTTACTATGCAGTTTTAAAGTGATTCAGTTCAGCAATTAAGGTCTAAACTAAATTGTCAAACACACAAAAGGATATTTGCATGTGTTACTTACAGCATCCATTTCAAGCTGATTTCCCAGAGAGAAACCTGGGCCTTTCTGTTCCTTCCCCCAGATCTCCTAACAAATTTTGAACCATTGGCTAATCAGAGATGAAGCTGATGGAGGAGTAGAGTTATACCTTGAATATAAGTGGATCCCTGTGCGTTTTGTGCTGGTATCTCCCTGCTAAAGGGAGATCCTACAACAGTGCCTTCAACAGAAGGAAATACATATTCTTGTGAGGTTTGAAAGCAGCAACATGTGCCCCATAAACAGCTCAGTGTTTCCTGGTGACTGAAACAGAGGGGTGTTTCCTTTTCCAAGTATAGAGTGGTTATTTTGAGGGCTTGACAGGGGAATGTAGAGTTTCATGCATCACCCACGATGTTTGAAAAAGCATTAGGATATTGAGACTATCTGAGACAAGAAGTACAGAAATGTTTTAAGAGGCTGGCAGAAATGCCTGAGAAGAGTTTAAAAGAGCTCAAAAGGTTACTTTGACCAAGCAGTGGTGAATGCAGGGTATGTTATGCACAGTATGTGATGGATGCAGGCTGCTAGGGGAGAGAAAGTGGCTGCTGTTGGAAAACAGTGACAGACTTTTCTGATTCCAAACTCTGACTGCAGGTGTTAAAAAAGCCAAGAGACAATTCCTGTGGTGCAGTTAACCTGTAGCAGCAAGTATGGCTCTGTAGATCTTTCTGTTTCTCAAGAAGAACCATCAGCAAATCCCCAGTTTAGGACACAGTCTTAAGCTGCACCAAGGGAGATACAGGTTGGATATTAGGAAAACGTTTTTTACAGAAAGAGTGATAATGAAATGGAATTGTCTGCATGGGGAGGTGAAGTCACCATCTCTGGCTGTGTTTAAAAAATGACTGGATATGACTCTCAGTGCCATGGTTTAGTTGAGGTGTTAGGGCATGGGTTGGGCTCAATGATCTTGAAGGTCTCTTCCAACGTAGTGATTGTGTGATTCTGTGAAACCATGCTCTGGGAGGACATTTGGGTTAAAAGTTTACTTGTGCATGTGGGACATTGCTCAAAACCATTGAAGTCACAGTGAGTTTTTCCATATGCTCAGTGAGCTGTGATTCAGGCTCTTACTGAGGTGAGGAGAAGGAAGTATCCATTTTCTCAGGGAAAAGTAAATACTGGCTGCAGAAAATTCTGTTCCGCAAGAAATTCCAAAGAAAACTTTGGAGCTCATCTCTCCTGTGATATTAAGTTATGGTAATTTTAACATATTATTTTGAATTTTAGAAGACAGTAACATGTGCTCCGTAAATAGCTCAGAGTTTCCCTGTAGCAGAGAAGTGTTTGTGGTTTGGGTGTTAGTGATGGGGTTTCCAGATCCCCTTAGAAGGAGAAGGAGATCCTGACAGGGTTTGTGATATAGCAGCAGTGGTGATTCCAGTGGTAGCTTACAGAGCAAGAGCTGGAGAATTTGGGAAGCATCCCATTGGATGCAAGACCTTAGGGAACAGCCATAGTCTGAAAGGACATCAAAGCTGAGGTTTCCATGGTGGTACTGGATTTGAGACATCCACCTTAGAGAGGGTAGGAATGGTGTGAGAGGAAGAAAAGCATGAAAGAAACGAAATTTTTATTAAGAGTATGAGGACACACTTTCCTAGTTGTTGAAGTTCTCAGAATAAAATGTGAGCAGATCTGTCACTCAAAGCTGAGCAGTACAGAGAAGTGGAAAGAAATTCTGCAACTCAGAGACAACAATTAAAAGTTTGATGGACATAATGATGCAGGAGTTTTTCTCCCTGCTTCTGTCTAGTGCAGTTTGAAATTGCCTCTAATGCCAAGAAAATTAGAGCAGAAACTGGCTGATATTGCTGATGCATTGGGTCTGGTTCCCCAAGATCTGTAATGGGCCATATAATGAATTTCCTCCTAAAATCTTACATAGTACGTTTTGTGTTTTAGTGATGGAAAACTTGGCTCAGGCTGATTCTCCTCTGGAGTAAAAAATTTTCTGAGTAACATTTCTCTTCAGATTTTACCGCATTTTATAAATGGCTTTGTTCTGTTTACCTTTTTCCAAATAGGAAAATTCACTCTGTAAAAAAAAATTCTTTCAAGATCTAGTCTGAATATAGAAACTACTTTTGTGCAAATCTGACTATAAACCTAAGAGAATTGACCAACTAAACCTCTTGAGGACATTACATCAATCTCAAAGTTAATAAGGTGGAAGAGAATGCATTTTAGATTTTATATTAACTTCCTTCAGACTAAGAACCATTTTTCCTTGCACTTCAGTTTTCATCTCATTAATTTATTAATAATTAAACATTTGAAAAATAAAAGAGCTGTTATTTCTCATATAACATCAATCAATAGATTTCTAATTAACCAGCCTTAGAGTACCGAGAAGCAGTTGCTCCAGCAGCTGTTTCTACTACCAGCAAATTTTAGTTGGAGAAATAGGGTTTAATTGTTCTTCTGTTGCAGAACAGAAACCAGAGGCCAGCTGAGATTTTTTTAGCACAAGGGCCAAATTTAAGGTGGCACCTTGGGAGCATTTCCAGCATCCTGGGCCCATCTATGTGCTCTAGGTGGTTCCTGGTTTGTGGGATGATGCATCCCATCCTCTCTTGGTTGGAAAACCTGAAGGAAGGATCCACCCGTGCTCCCAGCCTGACTGTGGGGATGCTGTGATGCTCTGTGCTGACAGGCTGGTAAGGCATGGATACACTGCTCTTACCTTGGAGATCTCACAAGTCCTGCAGCTCACAGATCAGAAAAACAGCAGAAGGGGATGGGAAACATTTGGAAGGGGGAAAATGTGCTATAGGGCACAGAAGGAGCCTGTGGTGGTGTCAAAACAGAAAGACACAATTTTCAAAACCTAGCTTTGCCCGTTTCCAGGCTGAAGCTGTATAACCAGCTACTCTCCAACACTTCAGAAATCTCCTGTGATTTGCTGGAAGAGAAGATGTTAAAGGTATATTTCATCTTGTGATCCTGCAAATGCTTTCTGATGTAACTTTGCCCCAAAAATAACCCCCTACACATGGAATTGAGAATCACATTCTCAAATTATAGTTCCTGATGTGCCAAGTGCCTCAGACTAAAGAGATCTCAGTCCATGGAAAATATCCCTAGAAAATCTTTCCAGACTGATCAGTGTGATCTTTCACAGTCATTTAAAATAAATCTTTCCTGGCTAATAACTGGAAGGACAGCCGTGTGTGTGGGGTGAAACTGCAGGAGCTCTTTGGCAGTCTCAAATTCTGCCTGCTAACGTGGTACTGAGGCTCCTCCTGTGGGGATCAGGGAGAAATACAAAGGATGAAAATACCAGAAATAAGGAGAAAAAGTGGCTGAGGAAGGAAGAGAAACACCAACAAAACACTGAAGGATGAATGAATCACTCAATATCCCTGCCAAATATATAAAACAAACCCAATAGCTGTCCTCTTGCTACAAACACTCAGAAGTTGCTGTTTTGTTTTGTGCTTTTTGTTGGAAGTAGTAGCCCCGATTCAGGCTGAAATCAGGATCGCATTGCTTTGTGTCTTTTTACAGTCAAACACAGACAGATTAATGATGTTTTGTGAGCTCCAGGAAAGCCGTGGCATCCCAGAGTTTAGGCTTTGCTGCCTTCCAGAAAGCAGCACAGAGTTGCTTTGCTGTGACTCAGGTGTGACTCCTGCCACCCTTTCTGGGAATGACATCTACTGTGTCCTGAGAGGACATACTGCCTGGTCACCATCTTCCCCCACTCTTGGTTAACACTTCTCACAGTCCAGGGAGAGATTTGCACAATTACTAATCAGACCTATGCAATGAAGCTTTGCAAATTTGGGTTTTCTGGGTATCCACCAAAGCAGGTGGATTAGTTTGTCATAACCCCAGTAGTGACAATGGTGACCCTGATCCAGATTGGGATGTATCATGAAGGTAGATTTGTCATGGGAGTGGTATTGCACCCATCCACTGCCTGAAATTCCATTTAGGAGGTTCAGATCTGGGAATAAAACTTGCAGAGGCCGGTCTGTACAAGGATGGAGAGGAAAGGACCAGGCTGTGCAGAGAGAGAGATAAGGAGGGACTTGGACACCCCAAATTATATTTAGCTGGAGTATAGGGGTTGACAGCCAAACCTGTCATAATGAAGACACTCAGCTGCTGCCATCCCTGAGGGTGGGAACAGCTTCCTAAGTTGCTCGTTGTTATTTACTCCAGTCTCTGACCAGTAATGAGCTCGGCACTAACTTAATTAGCTAAATGATCAAGTTCTTCCCCTGCTGAGCCCTGGGCGAGGTGAGTTTGGCAGGAGTCTTGCACACCTAACACAGACCCGGTCAGGTTCTGCTGCTTCCAGACCTCTGTGCCTGGGGATGGTGCCAGGCTGGGACCCCCACCCTTCCCACAGCAGCTTCGAGGATGGGTGGGTATCCATCCAGACACTGGTGATGATGATTCCCTCCTGGAAATAATGCCAGGGTAATGCCTGAAACAGTGTAATGCTTAATTTTAGTATCTGAGATTTTTCTCTTTCTTTTTTTCCCTTTTTGTTTTCTGTATTCCCAAACCCACAAAGACAACTCTCTTTCAAGATTTATGAAGTTATAGGAGAAAACAGTGAAGCTTTCTAAGAAACAAAACATCAATTCTATAGAAATTCAGCATAAGATTACTTAATACTTTTCTTTTTACATCATAGGATGGTTTTTGTGAAACTTTATTCCAGTTCTAATCTTGTAAAAAAGATAGAGAGAAAACACATCATCAGTGCTTTGTGGACTGCTGACTTTTACAAATCAATGGCAAAAATATTTTCTAAAATTCTGTATACTTAAATTTTGCTTTCACACATCTTACTGTTCTTAATTTTTCTACTTTTATGCTCTTGAGTAGACAACTTAGCTTCCTCTGCATCAGAGGAAGTCAAGAGCCCAAGAGACGAATTTTAATTAGAAGGCAATCAAACCACCAGATGGCTCTCTGATGTCTTAAATCTACACTTGGGTGAAATAAATTGACTTTTTTTAAAAACAGCCCTAGAGTAAATTTTAAACAATGCCCCAAAGCTGAAACATAAAGTAGTTTTGTATAGTTGTGAGAATAATTTGTAGACTCTGAGGCATTTGTCAGAGTGTTTTATTTGTTTAATAAAAAGCATTAATGTTTGAATTACTGGTTGCTTTCACACTGTGCCCTGTGATCTATTCCCGGTATGACTGTTTGAAAATACTTTTAATGTTTGGGTTTAGTTGTACCAAATTACAAAAAATAAACAAAAAATAAGTTAATTCTTCCCAATTTTCAGTTTCAATGTTATGTTCACTATGGAAACAGTGGCAGCTTTTGTTTGAACCTCCCAACACTGCAGGATGTGGGATGGGTATTCCCAAGTGGGGTGATGAAGGCAGGGGGACAAGGTGACCTGCCCCAAATCGGTGAGCTGTGAGGAGAGGAGGAGCACAGGGATAAACTCTGGCTGTCATCAGTAGCCTAAACCAGGAGAGGAAACATTCATCAGAGTGACAGGGCAGAGCAGCACAGCAGAGAGGAGACCTGGGAAGTCTGTAATACCCCACTCACTGTACTGGGACCTGCTGAAACCACTCATATCTATTTTTTCTAGGTGGTTGCATTTGTCTTTCCCTGCAGCTGGGGTTCTTCAGAGAGTTTTTGTGGGATCACATCTATGTGCCACGTCCCGTCTGTTGTTTGAGGACCTTAGGGCCAAAATCAAAGCTTCTTTTTAGTCAGGGAATAAAATGCCAGTTGACTGCAGGGATTCAAAGCTCAGCATCTCACTGCTTTTTTCAGTATGGATATTGAAATTTACCATCTTGCCTTGGCTGGTGGCTCATGTGCCAGCATGGACCAGATGCCAGTGGAATTGCACCGTCCCACCCCAGAGCTGCTGCCCTGCAGCGTTTGCATCTGCTGCTGCAGGAGGGAATATCCTGAACCAGGGCTGACTGTTCAGCAGTGGGTTCAGCTGCTGTCTCTCTCTCTCTCTCTGTTTGGCAGCTCACTCTGGGTTTCTAAATGATCTACATTTTTGTGCCTATAAATAACAATGGCAGCAGAAACCGTGACTATTGTTGTGCCGTCTGTCTCTGGAGCAAGCCCAGTCTTGTGATCTCACTGCTCCACCGAGGAGCTGCTGCTTTTTTTTGCAGTTTCTGCATGGCATTTCAGCCTGATCTTTCTTGGGGGTCTTGATCTCAGTGTAGCCAAGAGGTCCAGTGCAGAAACCTGTGGGTCCCAGGGTGGGTCTAACACTGCAGGGACAACCTTATTGCAGCAGCAATGCCATTTTCTCTGCTGGGCCGGGTTTGTGGTGATGTCTGTGTGGGACATGCACACCATGGTTGTGTGATGAACACATCAGACTGTTTGAGGCCCAGAACCTGGAGTCTCTTGTACTCAACCCAAGGGATGTCTGTTCTTGCAAGCTGAGGTGTTTTGGGATGTGGTTGTTATTCTACAACAATATTGTTAGTCCATTATATTGTCAGTGTCTGCTTGAATCTGGAAACACTTATTAATTAACATGTTCTTTCTCCTGGGTGACCATGTCCTTAAGGATGCTGAACCATAGAAAACATTTTAATGATGCAGCTTGGTTCTGCATCTTCAAGCAGGGCTTTAGGCAGCTCTGAAACTGAAGTTCAGCTGATTTTGTGTCAGAACTTTCAGCCTTGGGAGCACTGGGCTATCAGGCATTGCCTTATGGGAGGGTTGGGCACCTCTGCATTCAGGTGGCCCTTAAAGCAGGACCTTGCAGACAACAACAATAAAAACAATTATAAAACCCCCCCAAATCATATAAATATCAGCTCCATTTTCACAATAAATAGTTTATTTTAATGGAGTATTATACAGAGGTGCTTTTAATGTACTGGAATAGCACTGTAACAAAAAGCACTTTAACAAGGGGTTTCCAGCCTGGTGTTTAACAGCTGCAACAGGGGAAACATTTGGCATTTCTGTTTTCCTAACCTCCTGAGAACACACCAGTGAGATTCCTCTTAATTGAACCCTTAAACTTTTAATGCAGTCCCTGGACTGATATGCATTTGCCCTATGTTTTACTTAGCTAATAAATGGTTGGGTAAGGCCTGCGCTTGGCCTATTAAACTGAATTGATGACATTTTAATATTGCACAGGGAATACCACAGGCCAAATAGAAAACAGACATCTGTGGCACTGAGACAGGTCAATTCTGGCACTGGGCTGAGGACCTGGACCAGGGAGCTGAGCTCTTGCAACCAGAGCAGCAGAAATAACACAGCAAGAGCAGGAGAGCGTTTTAATCAGTGGCTTTGGATGTTCATACCTGGCTATAACTCATTATTTAAGGGCTGCCTAGAGCACTTTATAAATCATCAGTGTGAAATCTGTTTTCCATACTGGTCTGTAACACACGATGAGAGTGAATGGCTTCTTCCATTGCATAAATACACCTGGTTTCCCTGCTGGAGGGACAGACACACTCTGGCTGCAAGACCAAACTCAGCATTGTGACTTTTCCTTTAGTTATGGAAGATGTGGACTAAGATTACCATCTCATAAAAACATGACATGATGAATATATTTCTTGAGGGGATTAATCTGTCTCCCTACAAAGGTTAAGGGAACAACTGACATTCACTTTAATGGGCCCTGTTACTGTTCCATGACATTGGCATCAATACAGCAGTCATGGTGCTGAGGAAGTGTTATGGTGCTGAGGGAGTCTTGAGTTATTTTCTAAGAGGTGGAATATTTTTAGAAGGAAGTATGGAAAACATGCTGTGGTTTATGGCACTTTCCAAGAGTTGGATCTATTGACTTGATTCCCCTCTCCTCTCTTACATCTGGAACAGGGGGCAGAGCCTGTGCCCCAAGTCACAAGAGGAGCTTTGCTGCTCACATTTGTCACACCTTGACCTGCCAGCAGCAGCAGCACCTGGGTTATCCAAACCTTAAATCCCTCTCCAAGGACCTAAGTCTCTTTGTAGAGTCATCCTTCACTGGCTTGCCCAAGGTTGCAGAGCAAATGTGTGGCAGAGCAAAAGTTAAAGGCAGATTCCCAAGGTGAAGCTCTTGCCCTGGCCATGCCTTTCTGTTTGTACAGGAGAGCAGTGACCCTGAATATCTCACACTTCCCATCCACTGGCACCAGAATTCGGGAGGGAATTGTGGGGTTGTGTGGTAGCTTTCATATTGTGAGTATCAGATGTAAACACTGCAGTAATCGTAATTTCTTTGCCATATCTGGTGTTAGTGAAACTTTGCTTGGTACACAGGTAACCAAGGATTGCCTGATAGCAGAGAAGTCACAGCATGTAGCTGTGGATATTTACTCTCTTAGCACTTTGTTTTGGTCTTTTCCTTTGCACCAGCAGGATAGCAGTTCACTGACTTGAATGCATTGGCTTAGGGAGACATGGTGACTGCTTGGCAGTGCCTGGACTGAGGGCACTGACTTTTAAAATCTTTTTCTGTTTTCAGTCTCTGAATCCCTCTCATGCAGAAAAGCAATTACAATGATAATTTTATTCTTGTACTTGTGCATCAGTGTTCAGGCCTCAAGGTGGAGGGACGCAACAGCTTGATAAAAGTAAGGACCATAAAAAAGCTCTGTCATGGGTTATATGCACATACAGGGCATAGATTGTTAAAAAAAAAAAAAAAAAAAAAAAGTTAAAATAGTGTTATTCTTCAGCTAAGTGCATTGGGCATAATTTTTCAGATGCTATTGCCAAAATCTGGACACTCAGGATTGCTGGGCAGGGCTGATGAGCCCTGTAGCCAAAGACTGCATTTCATTTTTGTCCATGAGTTTTGCAATGTGCTTTGACTACCGTATTAGGAAAAAAACAAAACCCTGTGTCCATTCATTTTATTAACTCCCTAATATTCTTAGTGTATAAATCACAATTCCCAGGGTTATATTTGCTAGATTGTTTTTTACGTTTGATCAGTTTGGGATGGAGGAGGAGGTTTTGATTTTAATTGTCACATTTCTGTATTTTTTAACATGCACAACAGATGCTTAGGAGCCAAAACTGGAGATATTGGGATACTCCAGGGTGTAGGAGTATCCCTGCAAAATGGAAAAGGAAAATTACAAACTTATATTTTTAAGTCACTGCTGAATCCATGAGGTCACGTAGTTTTGTCAGCAAGAATGCCCAGGATCTTAACAGATCCTAAACTGACCAAATTAAGTAGACATCAATTAAATGTTAATGCCAAGGATTCCCTATGGGATGTACTGAGCTGTTGGGGTGGCAGTTCAGACCAGTTCAGCACAACCCTTTGGATCCTCCAGAAGTGGGATAAGCCCCAAACCTCTTGTGCTGGCACACAGCTCCTCTGTGGCCAGAGTGCCTGGCAGAAAACTCCCTCCTGGAGTCATGTCCTCCCCAGGAGCAGCGAGGCTGGGCTGGGAGAAGCAGTTCCATGGCTGTAGCCTGAAGCTGGTGCAGTTTCACAGCCTGTATTTCTGCTGTTGCTTGGGGCTTGCTCGTGAATGGGATTTTACAGGGCAGTTTAAGTATGAAATGTAGAACATGGGGAAATGATATCCTCTACGATCCCCAGGGGGTAGGGCTCAAGGAAGAACTCTGCACAGAGTGTGGCAGGAGGCATCAGCGAGGTTTCTTTGAGGCTTTGGGATAATCCTGTTGGATGCTTTGGAGGCTGGGACCTGAGGGGAATGAGGTTCATGTCTTGATATTTTGCCCAATCTGCTTCGGGGTGGGGCTTACCAAGAGCTGCTTTTGGGGTGCCACTCCTGGGAGAGGGATTTTTAGGATGCTGTCCTGTGGGATGGGCAGGAGTGTCACTGTGCCCCAGCAGATGACCCAGGTGTTTGCTGTGAGACAGAGCAGAGTCTTTGAACAGCCCTGTGTTGGACTTTTGGTGCTGGATGTAGCTCCCACAGATTTCTGCATGTGAGACGGTCTGGTTAAGCTTTTCTCCATTTTCCCAGCTAACTTTAATTATTTGTTGTATCAATCATGCGTTTGCTTTTTACAAACATAAGCTTTTACAGCTTGTCACTAATCCATCCATTAAAATTATTGCACAAATAGACAAGGCAATTGTAACACAAACTCCTAAAATATTGAGCATGACCTGTGAGGGTTGGCTTCTTGGCATTGATTCACTCTGCTGTCTTGGAAATAAAATTACTGTGGAGCTACTTGTGCTGATTAACGAAGAAATAGCTGGAGCCCTGCATTTTCTGTGTCAAGGAAAATGTAAAGTGTTAGAATAGATGGCAGCCTTGGAGCAATAATATATAAATGGATATTTAAAATCTCTCCCCAGGCCAAGGGACAGTCCCAGTAAAAACCAGAATGCCTGGCAGTTGTCCAGTGTGGTTTGTTAAGACACAGGAGCAAATAGGTGCCATTAAAAATAACAGAATCATAAAATCTTCCCACTTTTTCCATAGTCCTCATTATAAGCATGAGCATGTGTCTGTTTTCATCTCTGTGATTATATTCTTGGAAATTGTCTCTGTGATGAATTGATGATTTCCATTAGAAACATCTCCATGGTCTGGACTAAAACAGACACCAGCAAGGCAATAATTGAAGAATTATTAAAATAAACCCTGGGGCACATTTGTGTTATGTAGGACATTCTGGAAACTTTCTCTTCTGTGAGCTCTGCTCCTACTAGACCTTTTAACAAATACTTGCCTTCCTGGAAGGCTGAGGTTTATTTCCTTCTAAAGGCAGTAAATTCAGCTATTGCACAGAATAAAAGCAGTAAATCTGTGGCTCTGATACGTGGCTTTAATGCCAGACAGCCAACACAGACTGAGCAAGCACAGGGCTCTCCCTGTTGGCAGGATCTCCCTTTCTGCCCTCTCCATGCCCAGCTGGTTTCCCTCATGATTTCCCAGCATTTTTAGAGGCTGTCCTTTCTGCTGGCCAGGTTTGCCTGTGTTTCATTTGCTGCTGGTGGTGCCTCATTCCTCCCATCTCTCCTGGGGATGCCATGGACAGCATTTCCTTGAGGAGTTCATCCCATGGTAGTTGAAGAGCAGAAATCACATGAGCCATCCTGTTTCACATGCCTGAATTCTGAGGGGTTTTTGAGAGTATCAAGAATTAGGACCAGATGCCTTTTTTTGACATTTTTTTTTTAAGAAACTGCCTCTTTTGTACATCATAAATCTTCCCTCAAGGCCGTGAGAGAATATCTGTGCTGCCCACCCTCCAGCCAAACCACAATAAATCAGAGGGTCCTGCTGGTCCCTGCTGTGCCTTATCTGTGCAAAGGGCTCAGCTTGGAAATTAGCTGTTGTTAATGGGAGAGGGCAGCTGGCCATCTGCAAATAAACATGGAGCTTTAGGAGCCTGTGCTGTTTCTGGCCCCTCAGCAATGCACAAGCAGCATCAGGAACCCACTCACAGGCTTTGTGCACGGAGGGAGCTGGGAAGGAGTGGGTGATGTGAAAAACTGGGGTGCATACGTAGGGGAAAGCCTCAGGTGGGACACATTAAGGAGAGCTCAGCAATTGTGGGTTGCACGGGGGTTGGAGCAGTGGGATTCAGACCAGTGTGTTTGCCATAAACTGCTTTTGACAGGTCTGATCTGGCTCATCCTCATCCGTCATGGCCTGTGCCCTCTGTCCCCCTTTAGAGGTGACCAGGAAGGAGATTAATTAATTTATGTACAACCCTTAGATTTCCAAATTGGCTAAATATACAGTATTGCTCTTAACAGTCATGTAAGTTTTATTTAGCTGAGATTGCATCCAAGCTGTAAGAACTTAGATTGATGTGTTTCTACACCACTCAAAATTGCAGAAATTCCCTTTTCACTGTGGAAAACAAGACTGTCTTGATTGAAAAGCATTGAGATAAACCCACAAGATGAAGTAGAATGATTAAATGATGTTGAAAAGTGAGTAATTGGAAACTGTGTATTCTGTTTAGATTATATTTGATTCAATTCTGAAATGCAGGTACCTAGTACTGGTCAATATCCTGTCCAGGAACAGCTAGTTCATTTTTGATGCATATATAAGTGAAGATACTTAACATGGTAATTTAACATTCCAAATGGAGAACTGGAAATGAGCATCACTCAACTTCTAGTTAGCTCTTCTCAATAGATACCTTCTCAGGTGGCTGTTGAATATAACATTTTTGGAGAGGAACTTCAGGTAGAAATAAAAATAATGAGGTTACCAAGACCTAAGTAAAGTTTCTCTAATACAGCTAAAGAGTCTGCAGGCAGTGTTGAAAGGGTTCCAGTGACAGAATATCCTAAATTATCAGTGGAAAAAAACCTCAGTGTAATTAGTCAGTGTGTGTAATTAACTACTGGACAAAGCAGACAAGGGATTAGTGGTATCTTCTAAGTCAAGCCTGTCTACACTGCTAAATGATAGTCTTTTGTGCAGCCAGGAGCAATGGATCAGAGGCAAAAATTGTACTGTCTTTGTTTTGTCTGGGGTCAGATTAGATTATCATAATGGCTTTAAAATCTATGAATCTGTCATATTTGATTTTAAGTGAATGAATCAGAAGACTCCCTTAATGTAGGTATGCACATTCAGACCAGAGCTGAGTGAATAATTCAATAATTAATTTGATGAGCACAAACATAAGAACATGAGTGCAGTTTTATTGGGTCATACCAAAGATTCATCTGTTCCAGGATGGCTCTTCAGATGACAAAGGCTTTTGTCTTAAATCCACCACCTGCTAATTCCGTTAGGTCCCCCATTTCTCATCTCTGGTGTGAAATAATTCTTTATATTTCCCTTGTCCATGCTCCATCCTTCTCATGAATGGTTTAGTGGTGGACTTGGCAGTGTTGGGTTAATGGTCAGACTTGATCTTAGAGGTCTTTTCCAGCCTAAATTCCATGTTTTTGTGGATCTAGGATTCTGTAGTGTTCTCCTCTGCCATCTCTTTTATTTGTAAAACATATTCTCTCTGTTCACCAGAGAAACTCTCTGGTCCTGCTTGCTTTTCTTCTCTGTACTTCCCCAAGTTTGATTATGCTTTTGGCCAAAGCATCTTGAAGACTCTTTCCATAAAGATCATCATGTCTAAATGAACACAGAAATGGACATTTCTGCTTCTCACACCCTAGACATGCTCCCTTTCTTGTGCTGGCTGTCCTCATAGAGGTGATTATTGTCTAGACTTGCAAGATTTGGTGAGATGAACTTTGTTTAAAGTATTGAAAGTAAGAGTGTTCCATGAATGTGTAGGTGGACGAATTATTTTTCATTTTTTTCCTAAACCTTCTGTTTGATTTTTCATGGCCACAGAGTGTTTCAGGGAATTGTAGCTTGATAACTCCAACATATATTTCAACTCCAATGTGTATTTCCTCATATTCATGGAAATTGCATGTTCTAAAATAGTGCTTATAGAATAAAATGGTTTTTGCTTGTACTTGAGTTACTTGCACATTTCTTAAGAAATACTTCATTATAAGCAATTAGAATGCTGAAGATTTCTTTATCAAGTCTCTGCAACTTTCTTGACACTCGAAAGTTGGAGAGTATAATAATGACATTTTAAATGTATATATCATTGTTGCAACAGTTGGATAAAACAAGATACCTATATAACTTAAATTTAAGTTGGTCTGTTTGGTTTTCATATTTAGCTCCCAATTTTTTGTTTCTACAAACCACTTGGCAAGTTGATATTTGCAACACTATATCTTGACCAGCTGACAGCATTTCTCCTTTTTTTATGGTTCAAAATAAATTTTCCAGGGTTATATTTCTCTACGACAAAGGGATGGCTCAATGTTGTAACTCTTACAGATAACCTGAAGAAAGGTAGAATTTATGTGAGATACAGGGGATATAAGGATCTTCAAAGATTTTTCTGTACTAAGTATTAGTCAATACTATCTTTACATTGGCTATTTCTACGATGACATCTGTCTGCAAATTTACTTGTGAGAAAGCAAGTGGAAAACAAGTCAGTCTCAGAAAAAGGAATATACACACCACCCCAAATTTCTGTTAAATGTGTTTCACTGAAAATCTGGGCTGTTTAATCTCCAGCTGAGAGCTGACTTTATTGCACTTTCCTGTGCTCCTTTTCATTATTTAAGACAATTCTCAGTGCTGCATTCACCTCATATTTCAAAACTGTTTACTATACATTGCGTAACTTACAGTATCCGTTTTCAGTTGCATCAGTTTTCATTATTTTTAAGTCTGTTCTTCCTAGTTAATGCTGGCAGGACATCGAGGTTGGTTTCCATTGGAAAACAAGTCAAAAGGAAAATAAACTAAACCTATTAGTGCTGAAACACGACCTAGTTTTAAATTGTCAGGTGAGGAATCTCCTCCAGATTTTAACTATCTGCTTATTTTATGAAGAGGTGGAGGAATGAGACAGCAGTTAGGAATTACATTGTTCCAGCCCTCAGATACTGGAAAATGTGTTTTGAGCAGTGGTTTGTCTGCAGAGCTCTACTTTTCTGTTTCCTAGAAGCAAAGTGAAAAGGATTGAGGCAACAAGATCACATATAAATATATTATATATATATGTACACACATATACAACGAGCAAGAGTGGGCTGATTTACTGACATCCCACAGAAGGAAGTGAATAAACCAGTGAGCAATCTCTTTTTCTAAAACTATGATTTGGAGATATTTAATACATACTGAGTATTTTAATGACATTTTTTTAAATGCTGGTTTTTTCACTGGCAAATACATTGTTTGCAGGGGTGTGGTGATATCAAACTGTTGACAGACACAGGCAAAAGTCAGCACTGCTGAGCTCCAGCTTTACCTTTCCATTCAATGCAGAACCATGAAGATAAACAGGCTGAAGTGCCAACCTCTGCCACAGAATCATGGAATAGTTGGGGTTGGGAGGGACTTCAGGGATCACCCAGTCCAACCCTCCTGCAATGAGCAGGGACAGCTTCAACTACATCAGGTTGCTCAGAGCCCTGTCCAATGTGATCTTTAATGTTTAATGGGACACCCACCACCAGTCTGGACAGCCTGTGCCAGTGTTTCACCACCCTCCCCAGGTCCATTTTCAAATAACAAGGAGCCCACTTGAGTGTGATCCGCCTGCAAATCCTGGGATGATTCCTTGACTCCTGTGGAGGTGCCAATCAAACTACAGGAGCTCAGAAGAGTGGAAAAAAGGATGTGCCCATCTTCTGCACATCATGGTGTTTGTAGACCTCAGGAGAGTGCTGGAAATGTGAAATTTTGCTATGGTATTTCTTATGATTTGACTGCATGGTGGTTTCAGTGGAAGCACTGGTTTCTTTCCTGTGCCTTGTTATGATGGCAGCACTGGGGGAGTGTTGCTGTTAATGGCAGGTCCCACATTTCCTCCATGCACCACTGCCTGGGGGGATGAGAATAGACAGGGGCAAGTGGGCTGCTGGCATTTGAAGGGCTGTCATAAGCTGTCACTCAGAACAGTGTAATCACAAAAGACTTAAAAAACCTGATGTCCTTTGTCATTTGGTTGCCCTTGGTTCAGTCACACTTTTTACAGCTGATGGGACCAGGGGAAATTTTGAATATAATGTTGAATCTTTGAATATGGAATAAAATTTTGAATAAAATAAGACAGCATTGACCTTGAATAATCATGGACCTCAAAAGATCTCTGCAGTAGTGATTCTGTGAAGGAAAATGCTGTCTCCAAAGATTTTAACTGCCAAACTGCATTACATCCCTGAGCAGAGCTTTCCAGAGAATTAACAGTCTTGCTCCAGTGGAAACAGAAGTCTGTTCTCCAAAGCACTACCTCCCTACAGCTGCTCAGCAAATATCATATGAAACTTTTAATGTAGGGGGAAAATTAGTTAGTTTGCTCAGTTTGGTTCAGAAAAGTGGCCACAGCATTTTTGCCCAGTTGTTTCCCAAACAACCCCTCAGGGTAGGAAGCAGCCCTTTGGAGCAGCCATCATCACAGTGGTGAAAGGGCTGAAAAAACAGAATAAATACCACGGAAATGTTGCATTGCATTTTCTCTACACAACCTGGAAGGAGGTTGTGAGGAGGTGGGATCTCTTCTCCCAGGAAACTGTTGATAGGACAAGATGAAATGGCCTCATGTTGCACCAGGGAAGGTTTGGATTGGACATGAGGAAAATTTTCTTTGCTCAAAGGGTGGTCAAGCACTGGAACAGGCTGTCCAGTGAAGTGGTGGAGCCGCCATCCCAGAAAGTGTTCAAAAGGGGAGTAGATGTAGCACTTCAGGATATATTTTAGTGGGAATGGTGGTGGTTGGTCAAAGGCTGTACTTGATGCTCTTGAAGGTCTTTTCCAGCCTGAATGATTCTATGATTGAACAGCACTATCAAAGGAGAGGGTGCTAGCCTCCATCCATCCCTTCCTGCCATATGCATACACCTGCATTCTAGAAAAATATGCCAAAACTAATCCTGTGTCCTTTTTTTTGGTGGCCTTGGAGCATATATTTATGTTACCAGCAGATTTTAAGCTAGGTGATTTAAAGATACAATAACAAGGAAAGTCCTCGCCTCTTTCAAGCTGTATATTTTATGATGTGCTGCAAATGAGAAAGCTAGGGCAGTTTTCTGACATATTTACTAAATAAAGCAAATCTCTGTAGGCCATACAGTAATTCTGTAGCAATATCTGTCCCTGCCTGATTAACACCCTAGATTATTGGTACAAGGAGAATTTTCGTCACGTACTTCTATATTCAAGAGGTCAGACTAAATAATCATACTGTTCATTTCTGGGTCTAAAATCTATTAATCTGCTTACTCATTTTCCTCTTATGTGTTGCTTTGTTTGAACAATGAGATGAGGGCGGCCAATTTCTCTTTCCTTTCAAGCACCACATTGGCCAGGTTTGCCTTCTGGTTCTCATGCATTTTCACAATGCAGAGGAAGTTTAAAATCAAACAGAAAAGCCCTCCATTAAAAACAAAATACATTTTAAATATGAAAGTATTTGTGTTAATAAGAATTCCTTCACTAGAGAAATGTAATACTCAAAGGCAGAACTTCTCAGGAATAGTCCCTTCAATCTCTCTTATCTCCCCTCACACTTCAGCTTCATGCTGAGTTCTGTGCTATTTCTGATTTATATTGTAGGAAACTGTGAATGTGTAACTTCTGATCGATAAGCTGCTCACAATTACAGGGTAGTGCTCATATTTAACTTACTTTTCATACCGTCCTGGGAGGCTTCCTGCTCCAAATTCTGAAATCAGCCCTCTTTTTGTTTAGCATTCCTAATCCACATCCTTGGGATGTGTCCACCTTTGCAGGGTGGTTCTTCTAACCCAGCATGATGTATGGTGCTTTGGTGACTCGTCCAGTGGAGAATGGATCATGGCTTGAACTGCATGGAAGCATCAGGTGAACTTAACACCCTTCTGGAGGGAAAAGCCCACAAGCTCTGAATAGCTTTGCTGGGATTCTTCATGTAAATCCACCACTGATGAGTTCATCAATAAGATTCCTGATAAAAAGCAATTAAACTGTCAAGCAGTAAATGATCCAGAGCAATTCCAGCCTGTAGTACAAAAGAGGCAGAAGAGCATCAGTTTCTGCCAAATGGCAAAGAAGTCAAAGTGATATTTCAAAGGGTGTTATTTTCCAAGCTCCTAAAACAAGCAGAAAGGTTCCTACACTTGGTAACAGTGGGGGATGCAGGAAGAAATGAGAGGATTTATCTGTACACACAGACAGTCCCATCAAGAGAAAGAAAGGGTAACATTAATACATTAATATGACTAACTTCTTTTAAATTCCAGTGTTTACTTGTTCTTTTATTCATGTATTTATTCACCTGAAGGCTAACATATGTAGGGATGTCCCCCACCAGGCAGCCCCACTGAGGTGACAGTCTGGCAGGTATCTGGTACCGTGACCTGCAATATGTGGGTGCAGGTTTCACTCTGCTGGCAAAAACACCAGGAATTCAGAGAGATGGGCTCTTGTTTTCTGTTTATGAGTCTAGGGGCCTTAAATTATAAGGGAGTTTTTGTTTGGTTCTCATTTTTAATCAGAGTACTTCTTTGAAACTTTGCACATTCTGCTTTCCTGATGCTGCTGCAGAGGAACTGGATGCTTTGGAAAAAGATTCATAATACCCTTTCTCTTTACCTGCAGCATGGCCAGTTTTCTTTTTGTTTGCCAGTTTGGTTCTTTCCTGATTAAGTGATAGTGAAATGGGTTAATGTAAAGTGAAGGTGTAATAGTAATGCTGTAATGTTTCCTCATCTCTCACAAGTTACATCTGTAAATTAGAAATTGCACAAATATGGAAACTGTAGTGTCAAGGACTGACACCAATTCTTGAACAGAGCCTGAGTATACAAGGACACTGTTAGAGTGACCTCTTCTTTGCCTCTAATGAGCATTGCGAGGTTTTTCAGAGTCCTTTCTTACTGTCTATGCAGGGTGTTCAGCCAGCAGTGTACACAATGAGAGTCCAATTAACAAGGTAGCTCGTCCATGTACAAAACCACTGATATTTTCAAGGTTTTTTGAAACCTGTCCTAAACTGAGCCACTCAGAGTGGCAGCTTGTGCTGGAGGTTTAGATCTGCATTTAAACATCAAACTGGGAAGAAACAAGAAGCAAAACCCCCAAATCCAGCCAGGAAAGTAAAATAATATAAATATAACTGTAGGAATTTATTGCAAACTCCATCACAAGGCTAGGTCCTCAAAGATTTGTATCATCTGCATGATTGATAAATGAAGTCTCCTTAATGAAACACTAGCTTTTATCTCAGGAAACCCTGTAAACAGAGTGCAATCTGTGTTTCCCCAGTGGAATTGCAGATAATGTCTCTTTTATCAAGTGGTCAAGCTGGGTTCTACTGTCCCTCCTCAAACTGGGTATTAATGGAATTACATCCTGGCCTGTACTAGAAACAGTGTGGCCAGCAGGACCAGGGCAGTGACCACGTCCTGTACTGGGCACTGGTGAGGCCTCCCCTCAAATCCTATTTCCTTTCACCTTGAATGTTTGTTTTGGCGTTTTTCATGTGGCTAGTCAGTAATATGTACTAAAGGCATATAGCCTCGGGTAAAAGATGTAGCAAGAGTCAAGTATTTATATTTATGGCAGCATTCGGTTGTGGTTTTTTTCATTCTAAATGAAATTATTCTCCTGGTCTTTGTTTTGAAATTGTTTCCTGTTGCTGGAGGCAGGCAAGGCAGATACTGGGGTGTCCATGTGCCATGGGGACACTTGGCTCAGCTCTTTCTCCAAGTGCTGGGCTTCTCCCATGCTGCTGGAGAACCAGGGGAAAGGCTGAGCAAGGACCAAGGGTTGGAACCACACACATTCCATCCAGGCAGTCCCAGCAGACACAGCCATGCAGAAGAGGCAGTTGTGGCTGCTTTGCTGAGTTTTTCCCAAATCTGAGTCCCTGGGCAGGGCTGATGCTACTTTGGATCCCAGCGTGACACTTGAGCTGCTCCAGAGGTAAATGCTTTTCAAGTACCTAAACTTGGCTAGTTGTTCTTTGACTTCTTGTTTGCTGCTAACCAAGATTGAAGTCATCAAGAGAAAAAGGTTCCTTTTGCTGTTGTTTGTGTGTCCAGCTCTGTGAGCCAGTGCCAGATGCAAGACAGGAGCAGTCCTCTTATTTCCACTAATGAGAAATCCCTCCTACCCTCTCTTTCTGGGCAGAAAATTCTGTCTTAAATTCCTTTAAAACAAAGACCTAATTCTGCTCTTACTGCCTTCAGTTTCAGTTCTGCCTCAAAATTGCCATAGAAAGGGCAAAGCTGGATGATGCCATTAAAAAGAAAATAATTATTCCAGAGTATTGAAGACTGGAACAAATTGCAGCAGTGCTTTGTGAGTGCCCAGAACAGATGCCATGTCCCATCTCAGCAGGGCAGAGGGGGCTGGGATCAAGACCAGCTAACAGGCCACATCTCCACCATGAGTTTAGAGCTCAGGTGTTCTCCCACAGCTGCCTTTGCTGGTTTGCTCCTGTAACAGCACTGGCTTGGGTCAGTCCTTGGGCACTGTGCAGGAAGCAGCATTCCCAATGACATTACAGTTGAGTTAACCCTATGCTGGAGGAGAAAAGCCATAGGGACATAAGCTCCATATGGAAAGTAGCCATGGCCTTGGGTGCTGAGTTGAAGAGCATCCCAGGGAGTTGGACTTCAGCCAGGAATCTTGCCCACAGCTTGGAGACTCTAGAGATGAGTGTAAAAGTGTAATGCACCAAACAGAGTCACCACACTAATAAACAGGAGCATGAGACCCTTGGCTCTCTGCATGTACCTGGGGTGCTGTCAACATTCTCAGTAAAGCAAGTGCCTGCAATTGTAAGGGCTGCTCCTCCTGAGTGCTTGGATTAAACTCTGGTTTGCAGTGCATCATTTAAGAAGTTGCAAATATTTTCCGTGTTTTGAAATAAAATTATAAACAGATTGAGCCCCGGCACGGTAGATCCACTGGACTAAATCTGACTAAGAAAATATTTCAATTAAAGAATGAGGCTTAAGGGGGGTGGGGAGTGAGCTGGAATGGAGGGAAATTCTGTCAATTTAGTGAAAAATATTTTGTGGAAATATACTCTCTGCAAAGATCAAAGGAGAATTTCCTTGTGCAGGAAAGAACGTGATGTAAATTGGTATCTACTAAAACAGTCCATTGCTTGAATGTAACAAAAGTAACTCTATGAAACTGCAAAACAGCACACACTGAATTTTCATGGGGAAATGTGTTGTATTCAGTGATATTAATTACTGTGTGGGCTCAATTTTCAGTGCATTAAATCCACAGGAAACAAAGGGACTGCAAGGGAAATATAAAAACCAGTCAGCTAATAGGAGCCATATTCAATAAGATTGTGTCTGCCTTCAGTGAGCAGTGAGGGTGAGGTGTGTCTGTTCTCCCTTGGCAGGACACAGGATGGGCTGGGCAGTGGGTGCAGGGCCAGGAGGGGTTTGCAGCAACACTGTGTATTCACACATGTATATATAAATATGTATATGTGAGAAATACAATTCCTGTTTTGAGAAACTAGGAAAGAAGGGGATTTAATTCATGCTGCTGGTGAACTTCAGACCCTGGGTGAACTTCACCTTTCACGCAGTTTCAATTTAGTGACAGTATGTTAGTAAGCTGTTTGCTTTGTTTGCCTAGCACTTAATAGAAGGATTATCTGCTTTCTTTCTTTTTCTTCCAAGATTGCTTTTCATTTTCTAAGCTGAATGTGTTCATTTTAGTGGTAGCATTCTCCCCCGTTCAGGCTCCAAACTTCCCTAGGAAGTGACTTCATGTTATTATTCAAGCAGATTATTGCCTGGAGTGGCTGAATTACCTAGTGTTCGTGTAATGGCAAGCTCCCAGTCCATATGCATTTAATGACTGTAATCATTTGTTATTTTCCCTTTATTAGGTTTGTTTTTAAAGAAAGTTTTACTGTGCTATTTATGATATGCTAAGTGGTGCAACTTGCTGAAGAAACATATCGCATACATTTTATTTTTTAATAGGCTTTGTTTGCTAAAATGGAAATCTTTTATTTACCCTAGTAGGGCAGTTTTTTGCTGACAGCTTTATTATTTCAATTACTCAGACATTTCTTTTCTCTTTTGTTTCCTCAGATACTCCTCCAGGGAATTTTAATGTGCCATTCTTTATTTAAGATTAGGTTCAAAATGTGTTATTTCTAGCAAGGCAGGGAAAAAGTGCAATACAGCAGACATTAAATAGTGGGATGTCAAGGTTTTATTTTCTTTCCTCTTTGAGTTGTGGAATCCTTTCCTCATTTGTGCCATCTGGTGATTAATTGCACTGATAATCTGTGCTCCTCATCAATAATTGTCTCCTACCAGTGCCAAGCAGAGGCTGTGCTCTGCCTAAAGAGCTTGTGACTGCAGATAAATGAACATACATGTGTGAGTAATGGAGGGGACCTCTGAGAGCATTTAAAATTGTCAGAGGTGCAGGCTACTTTAATAAAATAATGCTCTGTAGGTAGTAGCAACAACTCCTGAATGTGTTTAGCTCACTAGTGGGGAAAGAATGGGACCATTCCTCCAGGGCACAGCCCAAGCCCTGGTCAGTGGAAGGAAAAGAGAACCCCAAAGGATCATAGGAGGAGTGGTGCAGCACTAGCAGATGGAACTGCCTATGCAAAGTTCTCTAGGGTGGGACAGCATGGAAAGCTGTCTGCTCCCCTGGCTCTTGCTGGGATATGATTGTGATTCCCTCTGCAAGTGTTGGTGAGTCTTTGACCACTCCCTGATGTGTGATGGGTTTTATTTTCCATTATAGCCTGACCAGTCCTTGGAGAAAATCAAACTCAATTCATAGAATCATAAAATATACTGAATTGGAAGGGACCTGTGTGGATCACTGAGTCCAGCTGGCCCTGCACAGGACACCCCAAGAGTCATACCCTATTCCCCAGAGCATTGTCCAAATGCTTTTGAACTCTGTCAGGTTTGGTGCTGTGGCCACTGCCCTGGGGAGCCTGGTCCAGTGCCCAGCACCCTCTGGGTGAAGAAGCTTTTTCTGATATCCAACTTAAACCTCCCCTGACTCAGCTTCAGGCCATTCCCTCGGGTCACCAGAGAAGAGACCAGTGCTGCCCCTCCACTGCCCTTCATGGGGATGTTGAAGAGCACAATGAAGTCTCCTCTCAGTTTTCTCTTCTGCAGGCTGGGCTGACCACACCAAGTGACCCCAGCCCCTACCTGTAAATCTTCCCTTCCAGACCCTTCACCATCCCTTGGGGCAGTGTGGGAGCCCCAGAGCTGAAGCAGATGTGCTCTGGCTGCCCGTGCCTAGTGCATGGCCTTGGCCATCCTTTAATGACACAGCAAGGGCTGTACAAAGCCCATCCTCACCCTTCTGCTGCCCGTTGTGTTTTCCAGAGTGTCTGGGGGAGAGCTCTTTGACCGCATTGTGGAGAAGGGATTCTACACGGAGAAGGACGCCAGCACCCTGATCCGGCAGGTCCTGGACGCTGTGTACTACCTGCACCGCATGGGCATCGTGCACAGGGACCTCAAGGTAAGCCCACAGCACCTCTGGGCCCCCTGTGCACTGGCAATGAGGGATGTGTAATTGTGTGAGTCTAACAAACACGTTTTACCCTAGGAGAGATGCTCCAAAGCCTCCCCATGTCATTGGTTTTAATGAGGACCCTGCAATCAGGGCAGTTACAATCAGTGGGAGTTTTGCACTTATGATGGGAGGAAAAGCCATTAAGACCCACAATGTTATGTTAAGGCAGAAACTCCCTCTCGGCAGAGGTGTGTTCACTGCTATAAAGTATTTTGCAAGTTTGCTGTGCTATATTTACTTTTACTTAATAATAACTGGTAACAATAGTGGGGGAAAGTTGAGTGATTTCCTACCGTTTGGAGCAGTTTCTTTGGAGACACTGTTAACATCAAGGGTTCTTCTAAGGACCACTGTGTGCCAATGTGATATATATGATTTTCCTTTCAGCTGCATCATATTGTCACCTCTAAACCTCTTAGCTTTTCAGGTAAAAAAAATCCCTAAATGTTGTTTTATTGTTTTCTTCCAATATCTTAAACAGCCATTAAGAGAAGCAGAAAAGGTTGGATTTGATAGCACTTTAGTGTTTCAAATAATAAATTAGCAGAAGATACTAGAAAAAGATACAAGTTTCAAAAGAAAACTGTGGGTCCCGTTCCTGAGCTAGTTAATTCTACCAAAGTTTACTGCCAGAAATGAAGATTTCAGTGATGGAAATAACACCTCTGGTTGTATTTTGGAGGGATGCTCCGAACAGGAGTTTCCTTGGATGTTGAGGCAGAGCTTGTATTTTCCCCCTGTAAAGAGAGTGGAATTTGGCTACATGTTATGAGCCTTATATAAGCCTTATAAAAAGGCTTAATGAATAATCATAGAGTCAAGAGGCACTGCAGACAGCCCCAAATAATGGGTTTCCTGTAAGGAGGCACTGGTGAGGCTTCCATCTCCTGCAGTCTCCACATCTTGCCCTCAGTTCCTATTAATTTCCTGCACTTATGCTGAAGTACATAGAAATATTCTAATATTTATAAGAGCTCCACAGAATTCCAGTATGGAAGTGCTGTATTTTAACATGACCATCTTGCTCCCAAATTCAACTTTTAGGAAATAACTTCAGGCTTCTTTCTGCCACCAGCATTTTTGGAGTGAAGTCCAAGACTCTTAAATCAGATATTCCATTGTACAAGGTCTTGGTAGTCTTGTCTTTATAATCTAAAGCAGGTTATACCTCTCATTTTAAAAAATAATCTTATTTAAAGATCCCGTAATAAAATATAAGCTCTGATGATTTGGGAATTAAATTCATGTACAAATTACTTTCAGAGTTTTTGTAAGGCCAAGATGGATTTAGATCAAACCAACCTTCTCCAGTGGTATTTTGTAGCAAAGAGTAGCTCTTTTTCTCTGTCTTTTGTTTGCAGGTTTTTGTCAGTACCATATCAATTGTCAAAATGACTCATAAAATACAGTATATGAGGAACACCTGCTGTGAGTTTCTGTTAGCAAAAACATACCATGATGAGAAAAACAGAGATATAATAAGGCTTTTTATGATCTCAAAATATCAAATTAAGTGTAAGGTTCAAAATGAAACTCTGGGAAAGAATCCACTCTACAAAAATACAACCCATGAAACATCCATAACAATTATTTATTGCAATTATGTGTTTATTCAGATATCAAAATAATACTTTGCTGTAGTTGGTAAAAGCAGGTCTGGGCTCCAAGTCTCTAATCAAGTAATGCAACAGTAGATTAGAAGAGCTGGCAGCAGGAGATGTCCAGGGGAAGTCCAGGTTGCACAAAAAGGACTGAAAGGCTCAAGCAGCTCCACTTGGTACAGAGCCACCTTGTAAATGCTTTTTGAATTAACCAGCTTGAGGAAACAGAATTCTTTTAAACAGGTTTGACTTTTAAATGTGTGGGTTTCTTGGCCTTACTAATGTGAGTATGTGGGAGCCTGAGGTGAATTAGCAGAAGTTGTCAGGAAATAACTGCTTTTCCCTTAATTCCAAGTCTACCAACCCCTCAGCAGTTCACAAGGGCAGTAGTAAAAATTAGGAGTGACCCCAGCCTAGGACAGAACATGGCATGAAACTGTAGTCCCTAAAACTGTCAACACTAAAAAGTCCGATTAAAGCACGGACTTGCATGTTATCAGGAGAAAGAAACATCAGTGGTACAACTGTATGTTTATTTTTAGGAAATGAATCATTTCCCGTTCTACCTCAGCCCTGCTGGCCCATAGCTGTGGCTGTGGCTTGCAGATCCTCTCATGGCCACTGTGTCCCATGTTTCCACATGTCCTGTGGATAAAGCCATCACTTGATGCTGAGGCTGGGAGCAGGAGACACTTTAACCTCCTGAATGGGGACATCACTCTCCTTCACTCCTCCTTCCCCCTTTCCCCAGAGCAGATGGAGAAGGGAAGATGGATGCTGGTGCTGCTGATCTGCAGTTTCTCTTCCTTACAAATCCAATCTTGGATGTGTCCCAGGGAGTCTGAGGATGTTGTGTGGCTGCAGCTGCTCCTCACCATTTCCTGGAGCACACAGCAGGCTGTGTGTCAGCATTTGTACCAGCTTTGGGCAGAAGACACCACTGAGGCTCTTTGGAAACATTGGGTACCCATCACTTTTACAGGTGAAGACCCAAAGGTCCAGGGCCCGTTGCCAGCAGGCTGAGTGCTGCAGGTGTGGACTCTTTCATGAGCCCAGATGTTCAGTAGGGCAGAGGTGGGCTCTCACAGCACCCAGCAAGAGCTTTGCTGTGCAGCAGCAGCACATTCAAAACACATGGATGGAGGACCCTGTGGAGAAGATGGAGGCTGGCTGGGCTCTCCAACCCCCCTGACTCTGGAATAAAAAGTCACAGGGCTTTGTGGAGTGATCCTTGTTTTCTCTTGCCATAAACAAGTTGCTGTGCTTAGTGCTACAGCACATTTTTCCTTCAGCATTTTTTCCTAATCAGCTCTAGCTGAAATATCCTTGCTTCAAGTCTGTTAATTGTAAAGGCATTTCCTCTCTCAAAACAGTTTCTTTCCAGTGGAGAAGATACAAAAATTCTCTAATACCTCCTGTTTCCCTTTTTCTTTTTTCAAATACTGTATAATATTTTTTTTTAGTACACTCCCTGAATTTGCCATATTAGCTTGCTTTCAAATGAATCCTTCTGTTTCACCAGTGACGTGATAATACATCAGACATATCTCACAAGTAAGGGATGAGCCTTATTTGAGGCACGAGAGGAGAAGTTTATAATCCCAGAAAAGTTGCTCAAAGCTCAGGGTGTCAGGGTCTTCCATTTGTTGCCATACAGGGGTCTGGAGAGGATGTCCATGTAGGTTTTAAGAACAACTCTTTAG
Organism: Acridotheres tristis; assembly: GCA_037013685.1. Classification (NCBI taxonomy): domain Eukaryota; kingdom Metazoa; phylum Chordata; class Aves; order Passeriformes; family Sturnidae; genus Acridotheres; species Acridotheres tristis. The sequence goes on from CM072885.1 coordinate 6,134,418, forward strand.
GCTTCGGGCAACCAAATTATATTTGTGTATGGTGTGATTAGGGATTGTATTAAATGCAATGCATAAGTCAACAGGTGTTGTTACTGAACTCACATATTCAAAACTCATTGTGCTTTTTCTACTCTCTAGCCTGAGAACCTGCTTTACTACAGCCAGGATGAAGAGTCAAAAATCATGATCAGTGACTTTGGATTGTCAAAGATGGAGGGTAAAGGAGATGTGATGTCCACAGCCTGTGGAACTCCTGGTTATGTTGGTAAGAGGTTTGCTTATATTTTAGTGAAAATTAAATAATGCTCATTTTCTGGTGCTGGTGCCTTCCTGGACAGTGTCAAATTGGTTTCTATCATTTATTCTTTGCTCTTCTGTCCATTTGGTGGTGATTGTACAAGGCTACCTATCAACAGCATGTTTACCAGCAGCCTTTAAAAACAGTAAAAGCAGCTGAAAGTGAGCATTAGATGGCAGGTGGTGATGAGGTCTGTTTGAGCAAACACTATTTAAAAGGCTCCCTTTGTGTACAAGACATCCAGCAAGCCTGTGCCTCATGCCACACCAAGATCAATTAAACTCTGGGGTACCCATGAAATCCATGAAACCGACAGTGGATAGATTTTTGTCTCAGATCTTTCCAGCAGGAAAGACTGGATGTTTTCTAACTGTCAGAAACTCTTTTTACTTCGCAGCCACTTCACCTGTTTTCATAGTTCTGATGATATCATGGTGCAACAACTCAGATTAGGTGATTACGACAGTGATACACATTTGTCAAGGTACTTTTTATGAGGATTATCTTCACACTCTATCCCAGTAAAATCGGGAAAAGGAACAGATTTCTGTGCTTTCCTATGGTGGAGCCATCAGGCCATCAATGTTTTATTTTAAGACATGGGCCAGGAAGCACTCTGAGAATCACACCAGACTGGAAATCTTGCAAAACAGTAGCAAGAATTGAGCTGAGACAGCAATTTTCATAACTTTTGCTGTCAGCTATTCAGTCCTTATCAAACATGTTTTATTTTGCTCTGGAACTGGCACTGACTAGAATGAGTCTCAAGACACAGGAAAGCTTAGGTGATGTTTGTAGAAGAGCTGGTGAAAATGAGGGCGTGTCTCTGCTTGGTCTCTGAGTGATCTCATGCAGCCTCTCATCATTGCTATTTACATGAGAAAACGTGTTATTTTGGAGAGGAATCTTTTGCAGCCTGTGACAGGAGCTGTAGTGCTTTGAGAGATGTTTGAGAGCTCTCCTTACCCTTGGCCTGGGCTCTGATGGCTGCACAAGTGCCTCCAGGCTTGCTGTTACCTTGCTGAATGCAGGATTTACTCATCCTGGTTCAAGAGGTCATGGCCACTTATTTCTGAAGCGCTGACAGGACTTTCCCCTCTCCTTCACAAAGAAAACAGCTTTAAATATTTGCTCTCTTTTTTTTTTTTCTTTTTACTGCACAGGGTACACCTCCCCTTTAGTGCTGTACTTTTTTTTTTTAAACATAATAGGTTGCTCAGACAACATTTTCCAAGCACAGAATGTTTTTGTTGCTAGTTACTGTGGTGATGCCCACAAATGCTCCTCCCTGAGTGTTACACCTGATGTTGTGGTGGTCTGAAATTTTCCCACATCCAAAAGCTTTCATATCTTCCAGTGTCACTCCAACTTGCAGCATCTGCCAATTGCCTTTAAATCAATGGAAGATTCATTCCTCCTAATAGCACAGCATGAATAGGAGTCCTCAGCCTGGCTAGGGCAGACAAATGCCACAGTCCCAACCCATGAAGTGCCCTGTCTGCCACCTCTTTGTGTTTTGCTTTTTCTTTCCCATGTATTTTACTTCAGGTTAAGTAACACTCAGAGATCCATCACTTAAAACTCATTTCCTGGTACTTTTCTTCAGACATCGGTAGAACGCCCTATTTTCTAAGATTTTACTAGAATTAATTATTTTTATCAGTTTCATTACTTTGCTTTTAAAATGCTGGAAGAGATTTAGGCACATATCACATGTCAAAGGCACCCAGGGCTGTGTTAAGAAGTCATTGGTATCTGCTACTATTTATACTTCATCTACAGAAATGGGTCCAGTCAGATCCCACTTTGCAAAGTGCTGGACAAGCTTCTGACTCAGAAGCAGATCTGATCTTAACTCATGCTGCTGCCCAAGTATTTGCAAGTATGCAATCTCCCTGTCACTTCTGTCTAATTTCCTTGATCAGGAAATACTTTCAACTCCTCGTGCTTCAGTTTTTATCTCAACTTCTCTTATTTTCATCTGCAAAGAACACTAGTATCCAAGACACTAAATGCCTGTTTATGTGGTCTGGAAATTTATTGAATAAGGAAGAGTGTAATTATAATTAAATTCCGTAACAAGTATTGGTTTTCTTTCTGAAAATCAAAATATTAATTTCCAAATTAGACTGTATCTAAAATGTGCATTACCAGTAGTGCATTAGCACTTCAGCTTTTAAAGCTCTGCCTTACAGATTAAATTACTGTCAAGAGTTCTGTGTTCTTATTTTTTCAGGAGTTTTGTCAGAGACTTTGGCCCTGTGATGAAAAGCTGATGGTTAAGATAATTTAACCCAATTATCTGAGAGAGCCACTTTTGTTAAGAGGCCAATCTAAATGTTTGCTTACTGAAAAGGGGATCTGACAATACAACCTCTTCTAAGAACGTCTTGCATTTACTTATCTGCTTACCATTCTTATCCCCATTCTTATGGGAAGAATCTGAGTGATGAGCTGGGACTAGATACCCAACTTTTAGATAGCACCTGAACTGGGAAAGGTAAGGCAGCTAGTGTGGCTCATTTCACTGCACATTAGGTGTGAGGACTGACCTGCATGGGTGCATTGGCTAATGTGGAGAAGTGATGATTTCAAAACCCCGAGTGATCTATGTGATTATGGGCAAGATCCCAATAAGCCATTAGTGATTTATAATTTTAAACATCATGGATTTGGGCTGGTCAGCACTTGACCTCATATAATAACTCAGTTTTGATGTAGGAGCTGTTCAAACCTCCTAAAAATGAGCCATCTTTGAGGTGTATGAAGTTGGGCACCCACCAGGAGGTGACTCCAGTCACTCAGCAAATTCTTCTAAAGAGATTTTGGATGTTTGGGAATTTGGTCTCACTGAATGACTTTCCATGAGTGGTCCCTCAAAAGCTTTGGTTATTTCTGCAGATGGAATTTAGACTTTCAAGACACTTGAAAAGTTAGAAAAAATGTTAGAAAGCCTGTCTGAGGCAATTTGCTCTCTTTTTTCTCCTTTTTATGAGCTGTGTTTGTGGCTGACTAATATCTTAATCCTACTGAGATTTAAAATTCTTGCTCTGAGTCCCAATCCCTCTTCAAGTAAAATTTTCTTGTACTTTCTCTCATACAAATTAGTCTGGATCCTGGATATGTGGTTGGTCCCTGTACATTCCACCTCAATCACTGCTTTCACTTTCTGTAGTGCTTTTATGAAAGGCTATTTCACAACTTTCATCTCTGCTCTGCCAGAAATCCAGTAGTTTCAGATCTCACCAAAGCCACGTGTTCCTCCTAGCCCTATGCAAGACCACAGCATTTAAGCAACCAATAGATTTTTCACGTTGAATTTTGACCTATTTGGTATCCTTCGAGTCAAAGGTTGGAAAATATTCAATAAGCCTTCAGAATATTCTTATTAGCAATAAGCGACCTCAGGAGCCTTTAGGCAGCAGCACGAGTAATCAAGGAAAATTAAAGAGGGAATCACTCTGAACAGGGTTTGCTCAGACAGAAGCACATGGCAGGGTAATTTCTCAGCTCTGTTGCTGAATCTTGACAAAGAGTTGTGCTTGCTAAACATAAACTGCATTATTACCCAAGGTAGATATCTAAATCTGACTCAGCAACATGAAATAAGAACAACAGGAGCACAGAAAGTCATCAATACTGCACTGAAACCCTGCTCTCCTTTAGAAACAGCCTCAAACTTTAAAGTCTTGGCCAACCAGAGCAAGACGAACATGGGAGGAATGTGTGAAAAAATGGAAAGAAGTTGTTTTCACCCCAGGAGTCAGTGGAAGAAGGACTCTGGTCTTGTGGTGAAGCTGCTTCATGTGCATCTCAGGCTGTTTGCACTGTGAGGAGGGTACTTGGTAGGTTTTGACTTCAGGAAAGTGGCTGGGTTGGCCCTTCATGGGCAGTACAGGCTGTTATGAAGAGCAGGCACCCTCATGACTTGTACAGTGTGATCAAGAGGCTTAAAGTATCAGAGCAATCCCCATCACCTGAGCTCTTTGCAGGAACATGAATTGCAGTTTTTGGCATGCAGCAGCTGCATTTTTAGGGGGTTTATCAGCATAGTTGTGCTCTCTGAGGGTAATAGCATAGTGTTCTGAAAGGGTTCCAAATGTTCTGGTCTGGACCTTTTCTTAAAACCTCCATTTCAAAAAAAGCCTTTGCATTTTTTCTCTTATTAAAAGCAAGACACAACTCAACCAAAAAACGAAGCTAACTGTAAGACAGCAGGATCATATGGCCCAGGATGCAAATCTTCATGTACCTGAAGGTGGAATGAGCCTCCACCTTGTGCCCAGCACTGTGGCAGTGCTGATTCGGCCTGAAGGGTCTGGGTTTGCTCCATTGATTTCCCTGTCTGGATGACCACTGTGTATGATTTGAGCCCAGGTGATTCCCTGGGGATGTGTGCCAGTAGAAGCCATGCTCAGCTGGCATCTCCCCAGCACCAGAAATGGGAAATTTGGCTTTCCCCTTCTCCTTTCTGCTGTTTTGTTTCCCCAGCCGTCTGTGTTGATCCTTGAATGCTGTCAGCTCCTGGATTCTTTTCATTGTGTCTCCTGCTTTTGCCTCTTGGCACTGATCTGCTGTCATTCCTGAGAGCTTCTCTGACTTGTTTTTCAGCTCATTAAATATTTCCGTCTTTTCCATGTATCAGAGACTGATGATGCTGAGCTATGTCCTCCTGTTCCTGCTGCATGTCTGCTTATTGGAACAAAAATCAAAAGCAGCCATTTGGCCTTAAAAGAAGTATTTAAACCTCCTACCTTTCTTCATTAATCCTTACCCTGTATTGCTCTTACCTGTTTCAGAGCTGCCATCCACAGCAACAGCAATCGGAGCTCTTCACTCCTTTAAAACAGAGAGAAATACCCCAGCACAGCTTTGATGTTTTAAGAGGGGAAATCTTTATATAGTTCACATCCCCTCATCTCAGAATTGTTTTCTGCTATGCTAATGTGGCATATCTGTATAATGTCAGGAGTTCACTGGTGCTCAGCAGCCATTTGCATAATATTTTCTTTAGGAGCTATGAGATATGTAATGTTTACCAGTCCTGAAAGTTATGTAAACAGGCACAGACAGTCAAAGCTAGAAGAGAATGTGAATAAAATACTGGGAATTTGGAAGGACTGGATAGTTGGAAGACATCTAAGCACATAAAGACAGGAGAACATTAACTCCCTTCTTTCTCATATTTTGTCACAATATTCGATTACAAGGGATGGAACAAAACAGGAAACTGTCTAATTTCTTATGCAGTGGTCCCAATTTCCAATTTACATACAGAGGTCTCAATTAGCTGAATTACTTGAAAATTGGGGTAGTATTTAACCTGTGCTGCAGATTTGGACATATCCCAATCTTCAAGAGTCTTCATAATCTGATTACCAGCTATAATTTTACCCACATCCCCCTGAATTTTCTTCATTTTTGCAACATGTCCCTGTGGAATTTGACCCTTTCCGTCATTGTTTTGCTTGTGGAAATGCAGATGCCCTCACCTGCCTCATGCACTGTCTTCTTTCAGTCTCCTCTATGAGTCCTCTTGCCAAAGCACTGGAAAACCTTTTCTGATTCTCATTATTTCTTCTTGTTCCATACTTTGCTGGCAATATTGACCTTGGTTTTGTTGACTTGCTTGGATTAAGAAGAGAAGTCTTTGAAGAGTCCTACCAGTACAACAGAGGATAGGTAGCAATTAAATATCTCTGTGCTTCACTATTTATTTTTTGCTCTTCTTCAAGTAACTAAGTGCTTTGGTGTTGGTGACACTCCTAGCAGAGGAAGGTGTGACTTCCAAGAAATATTTTTGTTGGGACTTGTAATTTCATTACTTTTTTCCAGCATTTGAACACCAAATAACTCAGAGGAAATACTGTACTTTTTAAAACCCAGTATGGCAAGTCTGCTTTAGGAATGCCACAGTCAGTGATTTCTTGCATTACTGTGGACGTTTTGCTTTGAAAAAGGCAAAATCTTCTTTACATGAAAAAGATTAGGGTCACAGGGTTTTAAAATTTAGGTGTAAGCCTTTGTAGTGCAAGGTCCCAACAAGGAAAACATAATACTTCAGGATCCCAAACAAAAAATACACCTTTTTAAGTCTCAGTTGTATAAGATAAGGTAAAGCAGGTCCACAAAGAGATTCAACAAATTCCCTGGCTCTTGCATATAGCAAAATTCAGACTATGGTGGCTGTATGGAGGCAGGAGGCTCAGTTCCTTTGTGCACATGTCCAATTCCTGCTGCTTTTCATTTCTCCCTCTGAGGTGTTTGTGTTCCCAGAGGCAGAAGGACAAATGACTCCCTGTGAGTCTGACATCCAGCAGGCTTTGGAAGGCAGCTGCTGGAAGAAGTGGTGACTGCTCTCCTTCCTCTCCTGCAGATGTAACTTATCTCCTCCCTGACTCGCTGCCCTTTGTGAGCTGCCTCTGGAACTCCCGTGTCTGGCAGCACGATGCAGCAGAGCTGCGATGCTGTCAGGGAGAATGTGCATCTCTGCACCCCTGCAAAGCTTGGCCTCATTTTCCTCCCAAACAGGGAGGTGATGGCCCTCTGCCTCTCACGCATTTTTCTGTGATTTGTTTTGTTTTCTGTGCCTGGAGACAAAAAAAAAAAAAAAAAGTGAATTTGCTCTACTTTAGGAGTCATCCATTCTCGTGAGAATATGACCTTCAAAAACCTCAGGACACATTTGCAAACACAAGGGTTGCATGTGGGGAGCAAAGCAAGGTCTTGGAGGCCTTCAAGTTTCAGAGTCTTACCTTTTGACCATATTCAAATGTCTGGTCTTATAACGTGTGCTTGTTTGGCTTTTTATTTTCAGCTCCTGAAGTGCTGGCCCAGAAGCCCTACAGCAAAGCCGTGGACTGCTGGTCCATCGGGGTCATCGCCTACATCCTGTGAGTTTCCAGTGCTGGCACCTTTGGGACCTGCAGCTTGCTCTCCCACCATGGAGTTACCTGCTTAGCCTGGGGCAAAATAACTAATTCCCTGACACTTGTGACACAGGGTAGCATGTACCCTAGACACCTCCGAGTTGCATAAAGGCTGAAATTTGAGCAAAAGTGGTAGGAAATGGGCTAGTAACCTTCAAATGTCAAAATCCTTACTCCTACCAGAACTACACTGCAGTAGTGTGGGCTCGTCCAGGTTGTGACATCATTGAAGTCATTGTTGTTCCCTGCTCAGACTGACTTTGAGAAGAAACAAATCTGGCTGTGTCCACTGAGCTGCCACAGAAACAAATGTCTTTCCTGACAGCATTAGCTCTGCTTTATTTTTTTTTACTTTTTCCTTTTACACAACTGTCACAGTTATACAAGACTGAAGGAAAAAGAAGCTTCAATGAGGCACAGCATTAAAGCATTCTTACTTTGTTCCCTTTTTCCTTACGCAGACATTTCATGGCTTGTCAACATGAATAACTTTTTGATGGTGCTGTAGAACTATTTTTGCCAGGACATACCTCATTGCTGTGCTATCCACTCTGTGCAATGTTCATTCTTTGCATTTGCATTACATTTGCATAATTTATTTGCTACCCGAAACAGGGAGGTTTTATATTAAATAGTATAGGAAGGCAGCTTTGTTTATTGCATGTGTGTTTATTTATTTAAACCAAAATCCTGCCTGAAAACTTTAGTTTTATGACTGACTTTTTTGAAAACTTCTTGAGTACAAAACTTACATGGGAACAGATTTCTTTTGGAGCATCCATCAATAGCAGGATGCAAAGAGCTTTTGCTAAACAAAGCAAAAATCAACAGTGCTGATTCTGACTTTGAAACAAAGCCCAGCAGGACCTACTACAGCAGTGAGGAAGAGCACAAACGTGCCAAAATACCTTGGAGGCTGCTTCACAAACCCTTCTTTAGTGCTCTTTTAGATGACGATGGTGTATGCTGACTCAAAGTTATCTTTTTTCACAAGCAAATCTGACCGTGGAAGTCCTAGGGGTTGGGGTTTTTGACATTGTCAGTCCTTGCCAGCCATTGCAGGGCACAGTTGGAGTCTTTTCTGATGCTCTTTTAGCCTTTTGCTGAGAATCAGCTTCAGAGAGTGGGAAAAGGAAATGCAGGCGAGAGATCGCACTACTCTGCCTCACGTCCAGACTCAGCTACTGCCTGGGTTCAGTTTATTGCTAAATATCCACCATAAATATGTGTCCATCTGGCAGCCCATGGGAGGGCTGTGAACTGTTGCATCTGGCTGCCTGGAGATAAACCTGGCTCTGCTTTCCTGCAGGTTGTCAGTCCCAGGTGTCAGTGGCTCATGCACCAAAGGTCTTTTGTGCTGGCAGACCTGTGGTCTGATTTCACTTGCTGCTTTCACAGGTCTTGCTGAAGAATAGGGGTGAGACAGTGCTAAGCAATGTGTCCTCCACACCCAGTTTATGAACATTTCTTCAACAGGTGGAAGGTTTTAATCTCCTCCATAATCTTTTCCCCTGTCTAAGCAAGGCTGTTCTTTCTTCAAGCTTCAGCTCTGTTTCCTGCTCTGTTTTCCAAATCAGCATGTGCTCAGCTTGTTGAGCAAGGCATGCACACTCCTCAAACTTAAATTCCCTATTCTCTATACAGGGAATTCCCAACCCAGAAGGCTTAAATCATCTCAGTAAGAATGAGCCTCTATGAATTCCTGTTTGCAGGACAAGGAAACCTTTTCAGGGTTTCTGTGCTTCAGCTAATAAGGTCTTGATTTGTACTTTGTACAGCCCAAATAAGCAGCAGTAATGCATTGCTGTAGAAGGAGCCTGTTAATGTCTTTGCCAGACTGTTACAGCTTGGGTGGGATTGGGTCTGAGACCAAACCAGCTCTTCCCATGTGTTAGCAACATCCTTCAGCTCCTGTAGCAGTCAGCAGCCCTCCAGGGCTCCCTTTGGTTAGTCCCTCACAGCCGATGGCATCAGGGCCCCTGTGCACTTCAGCTTCTCCAGAGTCACTGGGCACCTCAACCCAGCCTGAGTGGATGCAAGCAGCCATTCCAGCAAGGTGGGCTCTTCAGTTGCCTAGACTTGCACATTTAGTGTCATGCTGGGGGGTCCAGGCCAGCCACATGGATTTGAAAAATGTAGCACATTGCAGAGACCTTCCTTCTGGAGAGGTAGATGGATCCAAGCTGGAGGCCGTGGATCATGCCAAATAGCACCAGATGCTCATGCTGAGGTGACTGGATCACACCCTGCTCAGAGTCCTGCTTCCTCAGTGTGGATTCATCTGCTTTGTGGTACATTCACATCACTCTCCAGCCTCCCTTACTCCATCTCTGCTGAGTGCAATGTGATCTTGGAAACCCAGCCCACATCTCACGTGTCCTAGTCTTGGTCTGGATCTCATCCTTGCTTCCAGGAATAGCCAAGGGTTGCAGATGTGGTCTCTTAAGAAAGTGAATGTCTAGGAGAGAGTAAAAAGAGAGAGAGGAGGAGGGTCCTTCCCTAATGTGGAGGGAATTAGCCCTGCTGGGGTGTCTGATACCAGCAGTGATGGGCACGGGTTTAACATGTAGGTTTGTGGTCTCAGCAGTGCCACACCACCAGGGGTAGCAGTGCCAGCAGGGGCTCCAAGCATGGCATGGCACTGAGAGGCCACAGGGACCAGCAGCACAAGGACCTGGTGAAATGCTGGGAGTTAAACCTGCCCTGAGCAGGAGTTATTAGCTCCAATATGTAGTTGCACCCTTTCAGATATGCCATTTCCATTTCCACAATCAGCACAGCTGGAGCTACTTGCACATGCCTAAACCTCTCCCACAGATCCTCACTGCCACTCTGGACAGACTGTTGTCATTTAAGAAGATGGAAACTCAAAGGAAACCAACACAGAAGCCAGGCATAAATTAAAGATGCTTTGAGCTAATATTACTCCAAATGGTTTGAGTGCCTCCAGACCCAAGCTCAGTCTCACTTGAGAGCCCTCAGTTTATGACACTGGAAGAACAAACTGTTTCTGTGGCACCAATGCTGTAGAGAAATATTTGTTTCCGTGATATGCAAGGATGTCTTTGGGAAAGAATACCTTTGTTTCAGTGCCAGTCTCTAATGCTTCTTGTTAATGACAGCCAGATTGCAGAGGCTGCACCAGCAGAGTTTTTCTCAAAACCTGTTTTGCATGAGAAGTCATTATTCACAAAAACTAATTTTAGACCTGAAATTTCCTGTTATTCCAGTTGCAGTATTTCTCAATTTAAAACAGCCTCACTGTTGAGCTTGGCCTTCCACTTATCACAAGGTAGTTTTGATAATGTGTCCAGCTGAAAAAATATGAAGCATAAAAAGAGCAAGAGGCTTCACGGGATTCCCAGCAGCTGGATTTGGGACCTTTCTGGGTCAGATAAGGGATTATAAAACCTGGGGAACTAAAATACTGATCACATGCATACCATATATAGAGAAGATTAGGTTAATTTATGCAAAAAAATAGAAAATCGTGTTATGAAGATGGAAAAGAACCTGGGGGCACAGAATGCTCTGCCTCAGCCCCTGGTTATTTATAGTCTTCTGTAATAGCTCAAATACATTTTGCCTTGAATTTTCTTCTGTTTCCATTCACTGTTTGGACAGAGAGTTACTGGTTTGTTATTGTTTATAAACAATTACTTATCTGGAGATAAATCTTGGAATCATACTTTCACACTTTGCTGCTGAACTGCTTTTGATTTTCAAGTAGATGGGCATGAATCATCAGTGATGTTTGCATGGAAGAATTAACCAGAGACAGTGCAAAGTATATTATGCCAAAAGAAGTTTCCACCACCACCCTACGTGTCATTCATTGGGAAAAAGTGGTCAGTCATTTGCCTGCTTGGCATCACACACAAGCCTAAGCAAAAAAAAGTGAGGAATAACTTACTTGTTTGGCACTGGAAGGAGAAGCAGTGGTGGCAGAGGACACAGGCATTTTTGCTTGGAAAAACTCAGCTAATATTGGGAAAACAACCCCAAATGATAATTTCCTCATTGATTAATTTGTCTTTGATACTCTTTCTCTTCTTAATTTGTCTGTGATTCCCTATGCTGATATGTTCTTATCCACAGCTTTGTGGGGGCACCAGTGTCAGCCAGTATGAGGGACAGTTCCCAAAATATACAGAAGAAATACATGTGTTTATCCCTATAAATAGCACTTGGATGGCTTCCCACACCATACATCTCAGGTCTTTGAGCACTTACTGAATTCTTTGTCCTAATCTAACTGTAAAATTGTTTCTGAAACTAACCCTGGGGCCTCTTGTGTTACAGAGTGGACCCTGACCATGTGAATGAGTTATTTAGCCTTCAGTGTCCCCCCAATATGTAATGGGTGCTTGCAGAGGTTTGCTTTCTCTTCCTGGTGGGGACAAGGTGTTCCTGCTATTCCTATTGTGCTCTCAGGATCGCTTTTAGAAATTACTTCTGGCAATATCTTTCTCTTGTACATCCACCTGTGTTTTTCTTATCTTTATCCCATTATTTTTAAGGCAAGACTGGGAATAGGAGTTTGGGGGGAAATCTGTTGCTTATGTGATAAGGTTGCTAAAAAAAATTCTGAAAACCTTTTATTTGGTGAAACTGCAAGAAAATGATGACAGCTAATAGCTGCCTGAAACTCCCCCAGGACAGTGCAGGATTTTTTCACATCGAAGACAGAGGGGTTATTTTTGCGTTTCTGCATATCTAAAGAAAAGCAGCAGAACCTCTGATAGTGAGGTCATTTTTTTCACACAGAAACGTCCCAGCAGATGGAAATGAAGTCGGTGGGATTTTGATTCTGTAAGAATTATCCAAAAAACTCATTATGGACTTTGGAAAGTGGCCCAGTTGCTGGAAGTCCAGCAAGATTTCCTCTAGCCATAAATTGCAAGATAGGCTGATTTGCTGGGGCTTTCCCATCCCTTCTGCAAAGCCAATAATGTTAAATCTTAAGTAACATTAAAACTTCCATGTCTTCCTAAGCTCTGTTTTTAAGGGAAAGGACAGAAGGCTGGACATGAAATATAGAACCTGTATTTTGGCTCTCAACCCATCCCTGTGCCAGGGTGCCCCAATGTTCCTCTCCCAAATGCCACCTCTTCTGACCTACAGGGCTTGCTCCCTTCTCACATGCTTTCTGGTGTAGGTCCTCATTGATTTTTCTCCCAGAGGAACATCCTTGAATCCCCTGTGCAGGAGGATCATCCTACCCCTGGCCCAGCCAGGATCAGTCCTTGCCTTGCTCTCATTCAGCTCTCAGGTATGGGGCCGGTTTGGGGAGATCTCTCTGCCCATGTCCTGTAGGAGCAACTAACGCTTCTCAACCTCTTTCTAGAATGGGAAAAGCTGCTGTTTTCTGCCCCGTGCCCAGCTCCTGGCAGTTCTGGTGCCCTCCTGCATTATTCTGTCTCTCTGTGCATCAACATGGGCTGCAGAGACCTCCAGGACACAGAGGCTGATTCCTCAACCATGTAGATACTCGAGCCATGCAGGATTGAAAGGCTCTGGAGAGGCTGGGGGTCTTGCTGGGACTCATGTCTCTGTGCTCCCCCCTTGCAGGGTTATTGCCCTCCAGCTCTGTGCTGCTTAGCAATTTGCTCCTACCTTTTGCTGCCACAAGTGTGTATAAATCACAGCAGTCCTAACTTGTGCTCTTGTACCTTTGCCAAGGTAATTAGTACAGTGCACATTTGAAGAGAGTTATTTCTCTCTGCAGAGCAGCCTGCCAGTGCCTCAGCATGCACAGCACTGTCTGCTTGTCTTAAAATGCTTTATCGGAGCACTTTGGGTTTGTCTAAGGAAAGTGCTGATGAAGGCAAGAAATTAATGAAGGGCTGTCAGGCTTCTCACATGCACCCCCCTGAGTCTCACAGGGAGGAGGAGATAAGAGGAGGAGATAAGAGCAATGGGGTTTTTTGTTTGGTTGATTTTTTTTAATCCAACCTGGCTATCTCTACCCTAGTGCTCATCCTACCAGTTGCAGTGCTGGTGCTGTCAGCTCCATCATTTCCCCTCAGTCAAGCACCCAAAATCTTGAGGGTTGTGACAAAAGAGGAGGAAAGTGAAAATCAGTTTGTGTGCATCCCACCCCAAGACTGTGGGATGTGAGCACTGATAATTACACTAAAACAAGTAATTTATAAGCTCTTCACAAATACCTGTAGAGCCGGACACTGATTGTGGATCACTTTCTTCATTAAGCTACCAGATGTTTTTCCTCTGTTATCCGGGTACATAGTGGCTTTTTGGCATTTGCTTAAATTCAGCATTTTTAAGGACCCTTCTCATTTACCCTCTGCACCACGGGGTTTCAAACAGACACACACAAACACATGCCCATTAAGTAGGTGTACAGTCCTGCTCTGGACATACATGCTTGTCTGGCTTGAGGTTATCTTACTAGTTTTGATAATGGCAGTCATCCAGTGGGACACAGATGAGGACTGGCTCATCTGGTCTCTGAGATAAAGAGTGAGATTTCTGGTTCAGCTGAGCCCCAGCGGGTTCATTGTCATGCTGCAAATTTCAGTAGAGTTCTCCCAGGTCAGCGTGGATGTGATGCAGATCAACATCTCACTCAATATTTAAATTATTTATCAAGCACACTGGCTCTTCAGAGCTAACAAAACATTGCTCCTTTCACCCTCAAGTGTTGAGTTGGTTAAATAACCTCCAGGGCAGCCGGCTGGCTTTGGGTTATAAATAACTCAAGTATTTCATTTCCCCCGCCCTGTTCTGTTGTTGCTTCTGAGCTAGATCTACAGTCTGTTTGTAATGGCTGGCTCTCTCCAATTAAATGTTTTATTGAGATTGATTGACTCAGAGTTTTTAAAAAACCTGTAGGAAAAAGATCATTTCAATACCAGCAAAGTATGTGAAAGAATGATTTAAACCTTAGACCAGCGATAAGAGGGAAAAAATGTATCATGTCTACACAGAGCAGGAAGATCTGTTTAACTGTGAGCAGGATGGGTTTGCTAAAACCTTGGGCCAGCCTCAGAGGTAAATCTGGCACTTTGCAACATTGGTGTTCAAACTTGAAGAAGGGTTGTCTCTGCTGGCATGTCTGTGCAGAGTGGGACAGAACACTGCCTGCAGCAGCAGCTGGGTGTGAGGGATCTCTGGCACACGAGTTTTATCACTGCACTCACTCAATGCAGTGCCAGATGTGCTTTTCCCACATCCAGCCCTGCCTCTGCATGGTGGCTGTCCTGCTCTGCAGCACTGGGAGGGTGCACCCTGGATGTATTAGCTCAAATTAGGCAAATGATATTCAGCTTGTCCTGGGGCTGGGTTTTCTGAGAAATCTGACTGTAAACATTGAAAACCAGGACAGGACTGTTGCTAGCCTCAGGCAAGGCAGGCAATTGGATGTGGTCAGCGAAATCACTTGCAGGAGTGAGAAAGGGAGAGGCTGTTCCTGTGTCTGCAGCAGCAGCAGGTCCATGTGCAGTCCTTGCAAGCTCTGCTGCACAGGTGGATGGAGTCCTGGGCATCCTCCTCACTGTGCCTGGGGACACAGAGACCAGCACATCCTGCAGATGCATTATGCCCTCTGCCTGAAAGCTCTGCAGGGCTCCTTGTCCTGCTTTGCAGGTCTTCTGGGTGTGCTGAGGGATTAGAGGGACTGATGTTCTGTGGATGTAGGGTTTAGCTCATGAAATCTCCTCTCAGCACTTGTACGGGAGAGGGGTCATGTCTGTGTAATAAAACTATTCCTCTGGTTAAACCCTCAAAAGCATGCAGAGATATCTGCATGAGTCAGCATGGGGTCAGCAGCACCAGGTTTCCAGGCAGAATTCCACTTTGTCCAGGACAGTGCCAGAAGTGGGTTTACATGTCCCTGAAGAAACTTCTCTCATGATAGAATTTGCCTGTTTGAAAACTTACTGGGGCAAGCCTTAAGTGAGAGGTTTTCCTTCTTCTCCCTCCCTCCTTCTTACCTTCTGGACAAAGATAGGTTCAGTGGTCACCTCTCTCTTTTCTTGTTCTCCATTAGACTCTGTGGATATCCCCCTTTCTATGATGAAAACGACTCCAAACTCTTTGAGCAGATCCTTAAGGCAGAGTATGAGTTTGACTCTCCATACTGGGATGACATCTCTGAGTCTGGTAAGTAGCTACTGCTCTTTAAATTGCAACAACCATGCATGCACATGTGCCTATTGCATGCATCCCCCCCATGCATTAAAATGCACCCTCCGTCATGTGCAGAGATCCTTTTAACTGAACATCAGTGAGAATGTGCATTTCTTTTGGCTCAAATAGTTATGGGAGTTTATTTCTGCAGGAGACAAATTAGGTACTATTTTGTCCAGTCACACACAAAGCACTAAAACATAGCTCAAATAGCAGATAAAGACAGTAGGACACTGTCCCAAGAAGAAAAAGCAGCTTAATTTCTTCATTGTATCCAAATGAAAAGCAGATTGTTAATGTGTCATTAATAAAAAGGTGGCAAATGAGCTTGGCACTGTTGCTGACAGTTCACTGAAGCTCCAAAGCAAGTCCTCAGACTGTGCAGCAAAAAAACCAAGAAATGAATGGCTTTCAAATGAGGCAGGTGAGCAGATCCAGAAACTGGAAGGACTGTCCATGAGGGTGGATCCTCCTCACCCAGTGCAGGAGATATTTAATCCATAATACCCACCCGCCCCTGCTCCAGCCAGCCTGGCAGAGGGGCAGATACACCAAATGTGTTACAAGCAGATGTTCCTAAGGGCTTTTGGCTCCAGCATGGGTCTGTGTCCGGGGGTGACAGCAGGGGACATTTCAGCTTTGCACCTGCATCTGTCCCTGACACACTGTGTAGTCTCCAAGAAGTCACCCAAGCTCAGCTTGCTCTGTCCAACCCAGGGAAACATCTGCTACTTCATGCACAAGAAGAAATGAATTTAGGAATATTCCATCATGTAAAAATATCCCAATAAATGCAGTTTTCTGATTTATTAGTGCTACTGATTGAGGCAGGGGAGATAAAAATTGAGTGTTTTTATTATAAAGATGATTATATATTCTCTTATCTTCACACAGAGCAACATTTTATGCTGCTTACATCTGCAGTCCAGATATCATTGTGATGGATTGCTCAAAAATATATGTGATGAGAAGCTTTTTTAAACCAATAAGGATTTTCAGAGAAAATATGAAGGTCTGCTGGCAGACCCTTCTGCCTCGTGGGGGAAAGTCCATCACCTAAATCAGCACAAAGATTTTCCTGCCATATTTGGCTTTGCTGTGGCTCCTTCAGCTACACTGTCCTGAAACTGCTGGACCCACGCCACGCTGCAATCTCCATTCCTTCCATTATAGTGTCAATTAAAAACACACTGCCTCCTGCTCCAGGGAGTCCATTTTCCTTGCTGAGTTCATCTTAAATAGGCAACATGTCCTCACAGCTGTCCATGTGTGTGACTGCTTGGAATGAGCAATGTGAAGCTCCTCTTACTGTGGCATCTGACCTCCTCCCTCTCCACTCAGCACATCCAGTGCATGTGGCCACATTCAGAGCACCAAGAAGAGGCAGCACACGGCTGACCAGGGACCAAGGGGCTGGCAGGGTTGTACTCTGCTGACTCTGAGTTATCCATCCCACTCCTAAATACACCTGCAGGAGTAAATGCCTTCAGCTTTTATCTGGTACACTAAACAGTTTGTATTTGGTCCTAAGTCACTTTGGTTCTACCTACACTAATAAATGACAAATGACCCAGGGCTGTTTTCTTCTGCTGTGGCCAGGTGGAACCTGGTAGCCTGATCAGTGCTGTTGGCTCATCATGTGGCAGCAGAACTGGGCATCAACTCTATTGCTTTCAATCATTCTCTTTTTTTTTTTGCAGCTAAAGACTTCATTCGGAATTTGATGGAGAAGGACCCTAATAAAAGATACACCTGTGAGCAAGCAGCACGGCACCCTTGGTAAGCAGCACTCACTGCTCTGAGGAACCCTCAGGACACAGAGCACCTTTTTACATTCATGTGTGGAAGTTTTTTTTCTGTCACATATTGTACTGACCTCTACAACATAACTCTACGCTTTTATTCTTGCAACCTCTGCCTTTGTACACCAGATTTTCCTGGAAAACTGTGATGGACTTTAATCTCAAGTACCAACCTGTGTAAGGATTAGTAAAATGCTGAATTATGTATGTTGACTGTAGTGCAGCAGTGGGATGTGCCAAAATGAGTAAAGTGCTTTAAGTTAAATGATGCCTTTGCATATGAGTGACTTCACCAATATTACCCACGGTTTGTGTAGCTGGAACAAGGGTGACTCATGTGCTTTTGACCAGCCCTGAGTGACTGAGAGCATCATCCCACACAGCTGCACCCACACGGGCTCTGGATCTAACTCTTTCAAGGCAGGGAATATTATATAAGCAAGGTGAGGTATTATTTTTGTTGTTATATAACAGAAAAGAGTTAATGGTATTACATTTTCACCCCAAGTATGCATTAGACTCTGTTTTAATACTATCACAATTGCCTCAAATGCCATTTCCTTTTGCATTGTCTGTGCAACAAAAAGGAAATTTGAGAAATGAAATCCTGCTTTTGTGAGATGAAAAAATCCCAGCCTGGTTCTAAATGATACTGACCTGAGCCTCGGGAAATTAAAGAAGTCAGTATTAGGAATACAGAGTAAACAATGGGAATGCAGCTCCCAGTAGGGAGTGAGGTGACCATTAGTACAACTCAGAGACAGATTTTCCAAAGCCTTACATCCAAGATACACAAAATATAAGCATCCAGCTCCTGGCCCTGCTTACATCTGTGTTGGTGGCTGGAGTGCAACAAAGAAACGTGGCACTTGTAACACACACAGCTTCTGGGCCCTCTGAAAGGAACAAAATGATAAAAAGTGTTTTCATTCCTTTTTTTGTGTGGTTTTGTTTCTTTTTATTTTGCATGTCATGGCCAAGGGCCAATGGAAACTCACAGACTGCTACATAATTCGTATTATTTTCCACAGAATCCGACCTTCCATTTAAAAACAACCCCCCCAAAAAGGTTTTTCCCCGTTTCTGTGGCAGGGGGTCTTCTTCTGCCAGGCTGACTTTGCCATCCAGTGGTTCATTTTCAAGACTTCATGTTCTGACGCTGCTCCCAGCACAGCTCAGGGTGAGCCTTTGAAATGTCAGACATGCAAATGGCACTGCAGAAGGGAGGATGAAAATATTCTCCGTGTTTCCACTCCACATCCTGAATCCACCTCCCTTTGACACAGAGACAATTTGTGCCAGGGGATTACAGGACAGCTGTACTGAAAGCAAAGCATGGAGGTTTCCAAAGCTGTGGCTTCAGATCTGCCTCTGTTCTCCTCATGTGCTCATGAGCAGCACTCCACCTCATTCCCCCTTGCTCTGAAAAGCTTCCTGTAACACGGAGGTTGCAGGTATGGACCTCTCTGGAGAGTTGTGCAGTGATTTTCTTTGGAGGGCTTGCATCCCATAGTGATAAATGCCTTTTTGGAGAATCATGTCTGCTCACCCAGATGTTATTTTGGAGTCAGTGATAGGATCTCCTTCTGCCAAAGCATTGCTCAAGGAGCATTTTCCACCTAGATCCCTTATGTCAGGAAATAGTGAGGGTTTTACTGGTTCTTTTCTCATTCTAGCCATTTCATCTGTGGCAGTGACATCCTTTCCTTCTGCTGGAAGGGAGGGAAGGCTTTTTCAGTGGAGGTGGAAGAGAGTTCTGTGCTTTGTCTCAGTGGCCAACTGTGTCCTTCTCTCAACCTGGGGGTATTTAAGTTTCCAACAGCTCCAGGCCTGAGTTCCTCTCTCTCATGGTTGCATTAAGCATTGCAGCAGCTGAAGACAGAGGTGCATGTGTGCAGAGAGAGGGTACCTCAGCTTTTGTATCATCCCACACCCCTTTTTCAGATGAGCATGGGTTTTTCAGCACACATCCCCCTCGGCTATATCACCTTCCACAGTGCCAAGAGAGCATCATCTTCTCTGTGTGTTATTAGAAGGACAGAGGTACATAAGACTGTGGGCTTGGTGGAAAGAGAAGATCAGAGCAGGCTGAAGTGGTCCTATAAATTATATGCTTTTGCAGAGTGCTTGCACTGCAAGCAGCCCTTGATGGCATCTCATAAAGGGTATTTTTTCTTTTTTCTTTGTAACTGGAGAAGCATCTCTGAACCCTAGAGTTCTCATGAAGAGAAATCCTGATTCCACTGAGGCTACTGGGAGTTTTGCCATGCTTCAGTAAGAGTTGGGGTTGTCTCCTAGTTTCACCAGTAAAACACAGGTCTCCCTGGGGCACTGTTGCTGTGCAAATGGTAGATAATTAATATATATCTGGTGAGGCTCCATGTAGTAACATCTTCCAGCTTTCGCTTTTTCTTCCTCCTGTGAAATCTTCCTCTGCAGTATCAGATCATTGGGATCTTCACAAATTAGGAAGAAATATATCAAATCATGAATAATTAATACATATTTTATAATTGATTGGGCTAAAAGTAGTTAACTCTGCATGCAATGGCTACTGGACCATGATACTTTGTTGTTTCAATATGCAGTATTTGTGAAGAACAAACTGATTCTAAAACACATTTTATTTTAATCACCATGTTTTCATTAAAACCTTCCAAACAGGGCTTGCAGAAACTGGATCTTGCAAGATATCTCATTTGTGCCTTTAAAGTAAATAATATCTTTGAATTTTGGGAAGCTGGACCAGAATAGACAGCTATTTGTATGACTAAATGTTTGCACAGGATCAGACCCTAAAAAAAGTCAATACTTCTTCCCAATGGCCCACTTTTGTGCAGTGTATCTGCTCGCCACATGCCTGCATTTATGTGATGTCTTGCTATTTATAATCAAATGGCCTTGGTAGGGGGATGGTATGTTAAACTCAGAGCTGGCAGAAAAAGAGGCTAATAATTACAGTGAAGTATGGTAGCAGAAACAATACAATATGTGAGACTTGTTGGTATAATGACTCCAACCCTGAGTATCCATTTATACAGATTTCTCCAGTTTAATATACAGGTGACTTATGCTTTCCACTGGAAAAGTTACTTATTTTATAATGCATCTTTCAATGAAGTTTGCACTGTTTATGATGTGTTGCAAAGGTGCAATGTTCTGCTTAGCTTTTCCCACTGTGACTTTTCAAAAAGGACATGGAAAATGAAGGTAACAAAAGAATGGGGTGATTTTGCTGCAGCTTGATACATTTTAATGTTTCCCTGGCTCATATTAAAGACAGCAATTAAGTTTATTAAATATATTGCCATGTCAGAGCCTACATCCTGTTTAGTGCAATGGCTCAGTCTGCAGTGATTAGGGGGGAGCAGCAGAAACTTGAGGACCTGTTTTTTCCAGCTACAGATTCATAGAAACAGAATATCCTGAGGTGGAAGGGACCCCCAAGGATTATCGAAGTGTGCTCCCCATCGGGTCAAACTAGATCCTGCAGAGCCAAATTCAGCCTCCAGGCTTGGATCAGAGGGAAAGAAAACAGTACCCAGAGGGTGAGCGCAAAGTCCAACAGTTAAGAAGTTAATACAGAAGTTAGAAGGGCTGCTATGAATTTATTTACTCTGTCATGCATTAACCAAGTGAACTTAAATGGGATTTAAAGCTGTGTGCTGAAGGCAGTATGGCATCAAAGGCAATTTGGGACCTCTAAATTAAAGGATGATGGATTAATTGCCTCCATATAGAGATTTTAAATACACAGACTGTAGAAGGGAGAAGGAGCTTGTGGCACCAGTTAGACCCCCATGTCTGCAGGTAGGAGTGTGGTCCTGGCCTTTCCCCATTGCTTGTGCAAATGGAGAGAGGATCCTTGGGATGTGCCAACGTCCAGCTACACCTAAACTAAGGAACCACAAAGCTCTGGCAAGGACTGAGCCTCTGCAAATGATGACCATGACTCCAAGTGTTGATTATGTGCCAGAGAGCACAAGCCAGATAATAATTTCCACTCAGGGAAAGGACATGGTTTACAAAGAGCTCAGTTCTCAGACAATATTGTTTGAAGTGTGAAAAGGCCTTCCTGAAGGGAACTGCTGATGTTTACAACATTAAATCAAACTCTTATCGAGTTCATCCCTACATTCTATTTATTTTGGAACATCACTGATACAGTGTGTGTGTGTATATTTATATACATGCATGGGTGTGTGTGTGTTTATGTGTACATATAGAAGAGTTATGATCTCTCAGCATTATCCATTACAGCCAACTCCATGTTTCCTGTCATCATACTCAGGAGTATTTCCAAGCACTTTTTGGCCAGCACAGCATTTGCGTTGGCTGCCTTCAGAAGGAAGGTTCAGAAAATAATGGTAGATGAAAGGCTCTGCCTGCCGTGGTGGGCAGGGAGGATGAGAGAGACATTTGTTTGCAGCATGCTAATGAAGAACTGTCCAAAAGGAAATTTGCTGGTTTTGTCTTTGTTGGAGGTACCTCTCAAAGCTTAGAAGTGGTATGGCCAGATAAATTGGTGTGATAAGTTTGAAGTCAGCTAGAGAGCTAAAATAAATTAGATGCTATGAAATAATATTTGATCATTAGATTAGATTCCTCTCATGTGCAGGATTAGATTTGTTATTGTTATTCATGAGAAATACCCTACTTAGCTTCAGTGGATGTGTTTGGGATACAGAGCCATCATTCTTGGTCTCTTGGTATCCAATTCTGTACATTGAGACAGTTATATATTGACAACTGGATGCAAAACCAGCTTCAATATAAAGTTCCCCAAAGCATTGTTAGGATGCAGCTGCTTTCAGGTGATGCAAAATGGGAATCCTGAAAGAAAATCCAGGTTCCACTTAGACTAATCAGTCCTTGCTTGGTTCTGGGTGATGCTCAGCAGGATGACAGATGATGCATTATTCTGATTTGTTTAATTTTATTTTTGTGTATGTGTGTGGTAGGTAGAAGCAATGTCTTTTACTGGGCCCAGTAGTACAGTTGGTAAAAAAAAACTTCAGTGCTGATATAGTTAACTTCAAAGTTAACTGCAAAGCCAGAAACTATTGTTCAGAACTAGATAAGCATCAGTCTGATTAGCTCAAGTTGATTGCAGTTTCTCAGTGAAAATGGAGCTGATTTCTAGAGGCAAAGTATATGTTGTGCTAGAGAGGGAGGGAGAAAGAAAGAAAAAAAAGAAAGATAGTAAGGTATTTTTTCCTAAAAGGAAAAACGAAATGATTTATAGCCTGTGGACTTGGAGAGTTGGGGAAATGTGGAAGGGAAATTATAAAAGCACTAAAACCAGTATCTATTAATTTCATTCTTTCTCTTCTCAGCAAGAGAACAAAAATTCATCATTAAATACATTTGGTATAGATGTGAGGATGCTCATGATACCCACCACAGAGTAGATCTGTGTGTTCAAAGCATATCTCATTTTTCATATCCACCAGTTGAGAGTACAAAAGATGTGACTTCTCCCTGCTCACCTCCACTTCTTCTGTGTCCTGAACTCCCAACATTTCCAGAAAAACACCAACAGAGAAGGGATGATAACATTACTCTTGTTTTCCTAGAAGTAAAACTATACTATAAACACTATAACACCACAAGTATTTCATAAAAGTTACAAAATCCTCCAAGTGCAAAATTCAGTCTGGAAGCACAGTGCTCGTGTTACAGCATTGCAGGATTAGCAGGGTATTTCTTCAAAGGCAGCTTGGAGAACAATCCCACTCCCGGCTTTGGCAGCTGAGGCTGCATTCTGAGCCACACCATTCAGCATACCAGCACGTGTTTGAACAGCTCCTGCTGCACTAAATTAGCCCCAGCAGTGCTGTTGTTTTGCTCTGATTAGAAGCTATCATCTGCAAGGTGCTAATGTTGCTGAAGAGACCAAAGATAAAGGATGGTTCCACTGCTGTAGCATCTGAGGGCTTCGCAGGATGTCCATCCCCTCGTGGAGTAAAAAAATACTGTTCTAGCTATCTGGAAAACACCCAAACACCAAGACTTTTTTCCTGGAATTACAAGAATTGCATAGTGAATGTAGAGTTAAGGGTGGTAGAAGGCAGTCTATGAACTCTTGGAACCAGCAGTTTCTTATTGAAACCACCAGCATTTCAGAAAATTATCCCTAAACTAAAAATAATAATAAAAAAATATATAACGTGCATGGGAGCCCAATCATATGCTTCATATGACAAAAATGTATTTTCAAATCCTTGTGGAAACTGGCAAGAACAATCTTCTGGAAAAGCTGGCGAGGGCATCATGCCCCAAGAACTTGTTCTGTTTCCAAAATAAGATTTGACAGGTGGGAAAGACGATCTGTTCTTATAGACTTTGTTAACCAACTTGTGTGTAAAGCAAAATGCATCATTAGCTTTGCTGGAAGAATGTCCTTTGCAAGTGTAAATGAATTTTTTGTCTTGGTCTCTTTGATCAGTTACTGAGGGGATGGTTTGGCTTGTAGTTTCTTCTGAGATCTGTAGTGTGACAGCCAGTGCTCCCAGCTGGTGTGTGTTGAGGGCACCTGCCTTCACCAGGGAGGTGTTCTTGGACAGAGCAGAGTGCTCGTGGCATTTTGGAATGACTCTGACTAGCAGTTTGCATTCCCACCAGGAAACTCTTCTAGGGCTGTCTGGGAGTGTGGACTGCTTGGGATCCATCAGGGTCTGTGCTGAGCCTGGCAATATTCACTGTGCAGGACAGAGGATGGAACAGTGAACACGATGCTTAACCCAGATAGTGCCTCACAAAGATTTTGGTCACCTGGGCCCAGTGATAAATCCAGGAAATCCAGCTTGCCTTGCTGTCAGTGGGAAAGGTGATCAGAAGGAGTCATCTTCAAAGAAAGATCTGAAGATCATCCAGTTCTCAGCCAAACGCTCCCCTTTATCAACAGCACAGAGCCCCAAGAGAGGAAGTCAGGTGCCATTTGGGAGCTGTGCTTTGCCCAGTTCTTCTGTCTGCTTGAGGCAGAGGCTACATGGCAGTGGCACTGAGACAGGACCCTTCCCAGCTGGGTGAGACTTACCCTGAATGGAAGCCCTGCCCCTTCCTGCCCACAATCCTGCTGGCTCCATCACTCTTGAATAAACCAATAGAGATGAACTCAGTTTCAACAGGATGGGATTGGTGAGTGTCCACTCTTTGGACTTGAGGGTTTAGTCCTTCCTCCCAAGGGTAAGTCATTCCTCTCATCTCTCTGAGGAAGAACCTGGGAGGTGGCTGTCAGCTGGAAGTCAGGCAGCAATTTGGAGAAGGCTGGTCTCAGCATTTCTTAGACAAGCCAAGGACATGAAGGCAGAGAAGGCAGCATGTCCTTAGAAGAACAGGGTTACAGTTTGGAATGATCTGGGCAGAGTGAAAGGGGTGTCTCCAATGCACAGGACACATAAATGGAAGCAGCAGGCTGGGGTATGTAAGCAGAATTTTGTCTTTTAGAAGCACAAAGCAGTGCTGCCATTCTGCTGCCTTAGTTGGAAAACAGAGAAAGTTCGGGTGCCGCCCTCGAAGGAAGATGTGGACTAGTTGGAGAAAGTCCAGAGGGGCTCACTAGATCAGAGGATTAGAAAACATGAGTTATGAAGAAACAGTGAAAGAATCAGTTTGTTTAGTCTAGAGAAGGGAAGACTGAGAGAAGTCATGATAACAGTCTTCAAATATGTGAAAGGATGCTTCAAAGACAAAGGGAATAAACTATTTTCCATGTCTTCTAGGAGACAGTGAGGCACTGGAATAGGTTGCCTGAGGAGTCTCCATCTTTCGGAGATCTTTAGGAACTGGTTTGTCAAATATTTGTCAAAATTATTTTGACAGAGCTGGGCAGAAGGACTAGATGACTGCTGAGTCCCCCAGACCTTCTGATTATCCTGTTGGAGCTTCCCAGACTGGGAGACTCTGGTCCTGGTGGATTATTAAATTTCTTGTAGTTTTTTATTGCTAATGCACATTGTTTTTCTACACTGTGGCTAAAAAAAATGATTTCTAAAAGTATCACATACAACATACAAAGCAATCTTTGCCTCCCTGCATCACTTACATTAGTACTAATTACCCCAGCACATGGCCCAACATCAGCTCACTGCTGCTGCTCTTCCAACAGATCTCATGCCTTGAGGAGTTATATGAATCAATAAAATCCCCTTGAAGAAACAGAGTTTAGTGAAGATTTGAATGTAACTTTATCTGTTAAGGAAACTATGCAAGATCAATCAATTCTTTTAGGTTAAGTGTTGTTCAGCTTAAGCTCTTTGTGCAGCCTGTGCTGCTTCAATGAGTGTCCATGTCTCTGCTTTACTGTAAATCTACATTAATCATGATGAATGACTATGTACATTGCAGGGTGGCAGGAAAATCTCCAGTGCAAATAGAAATCAGGCAGGTTGGAGTGGCTCTGGAAGCTTCTGCATAGCTGAGGCTAAAAGTAGTCTCAGCCTGTTGATGTAAAGTCTTTGGATGTAAAGAAAAAAAAAGGTAGAACATTTTAATCTGGGGCTGTAATGGTGATAGAAAGCAGCCGTGCACCAACAAAATCAGCCCATACCTCTTTGTAGCTGTCAGACCCACAAACCTTATCTACACTGGCTTTTATTGCCCCAGATTTTCCAGCACAGCTGCCAGCAGAGACAGCCATGGGAAGTTTGAGCCCGTCTGTGAATGAAATCATTGTCACTGCAGGTGCAGTCACACCTGGGAGCAGCCTCTCTGCTGAAGGGAAAAAGTAAGAGTGTTCAAAGAGAGGAAAAGATCTCTTAAAATGTGCCTGCTCTGTCCATTTCAGGATTGCTGGAGATACAGCCCTCAACAAAAACATCCACGAGTCGGTCAGCGCTCAGATCCGGAAGAATTTTGCAAAAAGCAAATGGAGAGTAAGTGATGTGTGCTGAGGGGTGACACTGACACACAGCTCTGCCACCCCTGTGGCAGGGGTAGTGCTTTTGTAGCCCAAAATTGTAGTCAGAATGGTTGGTCCAGGCTTAGGTTACATGACCCTGCAGGGCCTTTTATACAGGGTGATGTTTGCTGAAAACCAAATATAATGAGTGTGAGAAATGGGGCAGGGGCTGCTCGTAGCTAAAGTACCTGTGGTTTTTGGTGAGGTCAGCACCAGGCAGGGACAGGAAGAAATATGTGTTGGGGCAGGGATGGATTTGTCAAATATGATTTTTTTGTAGGCTGCTGCATCCCAGCTGAGTGCTAGGAGAACACAGGTTTGATAATGCACTTTCTAGTTGTCTTGGTTTAAAAGACAGATGTCTGCCAAGAAAGGAAGGAGCCTCTTTTTAAAATGGAGAATGTAAACCCCCTCCCTCCAAATTATTATAATTTTGAAATTAAGGGGCCTCTCAGGCAAAGATATGGGAATAGGAATAACAGTTCTTTACTAGGAATATTAAAATAGAAATACAGTATTACAGAGAACAAATCCAAAAAAACACTGATAGTCAGAATACAACCTGACACCCCTTCAGTCAGTCAGGGTGTTGGTAGCAGCCCCATTAAATGGTGGCTGCAGTCCTCCTAGATGACAGATGTGGTTCAGTTGAAGCAGTGGTCCTGTAGAAGGGTACATTTTTCCTCCAAAGGTCCAGTGATGCTGTGGAAAGGTCTGGTTTTCTTCTGGAATCCAGTGGAGAAAGGCTGCTCTCATGTTCCAGATCTCAGTTTTTATCGGGGTAGGAAAGGCTTGGCTCCTCCCCCTGGGTGGAGCATCTCCCAATGGGATGATGTAATTTTATCAGTCATGCAGTGGGACTCAGTGGCCCATTAACAGGAGATAGTTCCCTGGAGGGAGGATGGGTTGTGGAAAAGATAAAGGACACTGCCCTACCTGGTTTAACAGATGGCCCATTAACAGAAGATATCTCCCACAGAGACAAGGATCGCTGCCCCACCTGTTTTCAACAGATGGTAATAGAATACATACTTTTGGTCACATCCTTCATTGCAAAGCAAGACACTAGCTTAGAATTCAGGAAAAATTTGAAAGATAACAGGCTTATTCCCTTCTGACACTCTGAGCAGCTAGAAGAGGAGCACAAGTAACCCTCCCGCCTCCAATTTTTATTATTCCCTACTTCTTTCTTGCTGTTTTTCTCCAGCAAGCGTTCAATGCCACGGCAGTGGTGCGGCACATGAGGCGGCTACACCTCGGCAGCAGCCTGGACAGTGCCAGCGCCAGCGTGTCCAGCACCCTCAGCCTCCCCACGCCGCTCCCCGACGCAGCCACGCGGAAAGATTGTGAGTAGCCAACATCCCAGGAAAAAAGCTCCTGCCACCGAGCAAAACCAGCTGAGCAAACCCATGGCATCCCCGTCTTCCCCTGGCCCCCAGGCTGCAGTCCTCGCTGCCCATAGGTTTGGCTTTGTGCAAGCAGTTTAAAATAAGGATTTGGAACTGGCTGTCATTTCTGGCTGGCCAGGAAAATGGTGTTTCAATTGGAAAAGGCTATGCGCTTAAAAAAAAAAAAAAAAAAAACAGGTTTTAGCTGGGTGATTTTTGAGAGAAAAATCAGTTTCTTGTGGAGAAAAAGGGCTTTTGCTTGGGAAAAAGACCCAGACCCCCACAGCAACAGAGTTTTGTATTTGGTTGAAATTTGAAGAACTCTACTCAAACTGTTTATGTTTGAGTTTACAGTATTATGATAGGGCATTTTTCTGTAAAAATTGCCATACTTTCCATTTCCGTGGAGAAGACTGATCCTGCCAGTCAGACCCAGCTTCTTTCTTCCTGGACCAAGTTAAGCTCCTACATGAAGAGGTTCATTTGTCTGAGCAGGATTCAGACTCTATGCACCACTGTGGGACTTGGCCCTCTGCCACGTCTCTTTTGTGCTATAATTGATATTTGCAAGCTGCTCACTGGACTCAGATGTTTGGGATATATATTTTTTTCTGAATGCCAGGGAAGGGGATATGGCAGCAAAGGGATTATTGGGAAGACAGAAATGCATCCTTTGCAATGAAGCCTGTTTACTCTCTGGCTTCTGAGCATTTCTTTTATTCTCTCCTGTCAATCTGTAGATATTTTATATAATGAAATGGAGGGATGTGGACTTTACAGTTGGGGGGATTACTTTAAAGAGCAACACTGAAAAGGAATGCTTTGCTGTGGATTGAGGTAGTAATTTCTAGACTGTACCTCGCACTATCCTGGAGTTGAAAGCACCTATTACTCAGGATGGATTTTGGATAATGCTGCTCTCTGCTTCTGCCACCCCTGCTTGCCACCCCCTGCTCCTTGATGAGGACATGCTACCAGCCACAGTCCCTCTGGCTCTCTATGGAAGCTGTTTCCTCTTGCTGCCACAGGCACATTTTCCCACACAGCTGGGGTGGGTTCTGCCTTCTGGGTACTCTGTGAGATGTTTTTTCAGCCTGTGTTATGGCTGAGCCAGGGGTGAGCCCCTTCCCTCTGCATACTGGGCCTGGTGGGGATTCATATCCAGTGTCCAGTTTGTGATGCCCTGTGCCAAATCCTACAGCTGCTGCCAAAAAAATATTACTGTGCTCCTGGCACACACCTGGCACCTGCAAAGGAATGATGCTGACCATCCTCAAAACACTTCCAACTATGCACTGGCCATGCAGCAATGTAGAAAACCCCCAGCATGGGAGAAACGTCCCTTGATTTTGGTTCCTGTTGCAGTATGGCAAGGCTGGACCCCAGTCAGGTCTAGAGCATCTGATGAATGTTTTGCTGCTAAACTGGTGGGTGATTAATCTCCATCCATCCATTTGATTAATCTCAAATGGTGTTAATTAATGGCAATTAGTAGTCTGAAAAGTGTTAAAACGCGTGTGAATAGGAAGGGTGGGAAGAGAAAGAAATGTGCTTAACCACTACAGAACCAGCAGGTCCCTGTGGAGAATCCAACCATATTTTGCAGTGGTGAAGTCAACCAGGACATGAAAGATTAAACCAGATGTGTTAAGACAGGATGAGGTTTTTACATGCCAGAAATACAACACAGAAAAATATTGGAAGATTTCCAAGCATCCCAGGTTAAATCCAGCTTGGCAGACAATGCAGAAGAGCTTTCCTTCCTCAAGGAGATCATTTACAGAGTTAGGAGATGCTGGAGCCCCAGAGAACCAATGAGGAGAGCCAGCAGCAAATACAGAGAATTAAGAGGGAGCTGACATATCAAATCCATTCCACCCAAGACCTCCTGATAGGACAAAGGAAATCTCTGAGGTCTCTGTCCACATCTTTATTTCTCCACAGTTTTCTCTGGGTACAAATTCCTTGCACAAGAAAGATCCCTTGCAGCAAGTTACATGATCCAGCTGTGCCACCATTGCACAATAGAATGTTGCCTGATGCTATTAATAAACACTTTATGAACTCTCCAAGTAGTTTCAAATGCAACAATTTCACATCACTGAAGACAAATAAGTACAGACTTTGCCTGAGAGTAAGTTATGTCAGGCTGCATCCAAAACCTCTGTAGTAGGGCAGAGCAGAGATCAGGCATTAGACTGGATTATGCTACCTGTGAGGAAACAGGAAGGGATTCCTAAGGGAATCAGTCAGGATTTCTCAAGTGTATTGGTCTGATGCTCAGTCCATGGCTGGTTTATTCAATTTAGTCATGATTGGACTGCCTGGCTTATTTATAGGTCTTAGAGGTCTGTATTTTTAAGGTATAAGATAAATTGCAGCCAAGTTGTCAAATGTCAATGGGAAATGGAATGTGGCCAAGTATAGGTACAGCATAGTCATCCTTGAAATTGCACTGCCTCCTTGAAGCATGGAAAAGTAGTTAAAAGTCTTAACAAGTATCAAAAAGATCCTGAAGATCAAAAGGCCATGTCAAACTTCAGTCTGAGAATATATTAATATAGGCTTCATTCATTCTTTATTTACCAGTCTGGAAAAATGAACTATATTTCTAATCACTCTGAACCTGCATCTTATCAGAGCAAGGTGACCATGCCAGGTCCCCACCTAACAGCTTTTGTTGCACCAGAATACTGATACTCAAGAGATACTCAACCTCACGTCAACCTCCATCTCAGCTGGAAGTCCTGGAGACAACCCAGCAAAGCCTGGAGCAATGTGAGCTGTCACTAAAGTGATGTCCAAGTCACACAAATTTACATTCTCTCTAGATTTACTGGAACTGAGCAATGAATTTCATCCACTGTACTTTATCAGCAGCCTCCCAGGATGCCTGGGGAACAGTGTTCAGCCCAGTTGTATAGTCTGTTTGTTTAGTTCAATGGCCATGGTGAGACATTTAATCATCTTTAACATGCCCAAGAGGAAATTATTCTCAGCAAGCACAATGCTGCAGGGATTTTTGCATCCCACAACTTTTTGTCTTCAGCCCTGGAACTATGGCATCGGTATGGCTGAATCCATATCAAAACTGGACCTTAAGTCCCTGTGAGATGTGTGTGCCTTGCTGCTGGTGGCTGCAGGTGAATGACCATGGGCAGAAGATGCCCTGTGGAGGTACCCAGCCAACCCACCACTGCAGGAAGAGCAGCAACCCCTTCTCCAGCAGCAATCCTCTCCACTCCGTAGCGTGCTACGAAACACACCCAGCTTCTCCCGAGTTCCCGCCTCCAAAAATAACATTTCTAACTGTGTTTCTGGCTTTCCTTTTAGGTATGTCTCCATCCACTCTCTGTAGTTTTGTTTCATCTGCTTCTTCAGGCGTTTCTGCGGTAGGAGGGGACCGGAGACCCAGAGCCACCACAGTGACCACAGTGCACACAGGGAGCAAGTGAGCGCCGGGGCGGCGAGGAGCGGGCAGGCAGCAGGGCTGGCTGGGGGCTCGGTGCCCTCCCGCCCTGCTCGGCCAAGGACTAGAAGAAAGAAGATTTTTTATGGCCATATTTTATACTGCAATTCTGAAATGTTTCATTTATCACAAACTGCAATGACTCCAGGAGGAATGGAATCTAACAGTCTCTGGTGCTGTACATATATATATACATATATATATATATAAATATATATATGTATGTGAGTCTAGCAATGTTCTAACTAATGAACACTCATTCTTTCCCCCAGTGATTTACTCTCTTCTCAGTGTAGGTAACAGTATATGTTGTACTTTTTTCCATTAACTACAAACATCTCAACTGGATTATTTAAATAGAAATACTTTTCTGAGCATTTTTTTCCTTTTAAAAATTACTTCAAGTAATGTCCCTCTTCCAGTTTGGTGGGGGATAGGCTATTTCTGTAGATAGGAATTGGCATTAACTTTGCAACATGGGAGGATTTCAATGGCATGCCGTTTCTTGCTCCTCAAATTGGACTGCAAGTCTGACTTTAGCAGAGCTGTTACTGCTCAGATTAAAAAACTGCTGCTTTTCCCCCCATCCTCTTCCTTGAAAGCCATGGGGAGAATTAAGTTGTCAGCTCATCCTTGGCCTCATTCCTGTCGTGCTGGGGATCAGCACCCTTGTTTCAGAGGAGAGGCGGGTACACTGAGTCAGGCAGGAGCTGACCAGAGCTATGCAAGGGAAATGACAGAGCACAGTCTAATCCTGCAGCTCCCATCTCCTTCAAGTCGCTGTGTGTTGTGAGCAGAGGCAAAGGTAGAGGGGTAGCAATCATCCTCCTCTGCCACTGCTTTGCTGTGCTGCCCTCAAACAAGACATTTAATTCATGAGCCTCTGGCATGGGGTTCATCCAGCTCAAGGGCTTCATGAGGGAGATTCTGAGCACCCACAACTCCTTGAGGCTTTGCCTGGCATTGCTGATGCTCAGCATCTCCCAGAGTAGCCCAGACTGGGGAGAGGTCAGGAGTGGTGCTTGAAGCCCTCTGTAAAGCACTGGCAGGATCTTGGGTGGGAAGTGCAGGATCTGGTGTAGTGTAGCTCCATGATGACCAGGCTGAGGGTTGACAAGGAGTGCTGAGCTGGGAAAGCAGGACCTCGCTGAAAGGTAAAGGCACAGCTGGTGGCAGTGGTGGCATTGGCTCTCCCTGCTCCCCAGAAGCTCATATACCAAAGCAAGCCAAATTTATCTTTATTTTAATTACTGAATGCACTTCCCAGGCTCTTTGTGCTGGTACTCATTCAGGAACAGCCACCACAACTGCTGTGCTGCTGTGCATTAAAGCATGAAACAGAGAAGAGAGCAAATTTGCCCAATTTGCTAAAGGGTTCCCTCCAGTTTGCCTCAATGAAATTCCTATCTGATTTTGCTTTGAGGAGCTCAGAGGGGAGGCAGGTGGCAGAGGCAGATGCCCTTCACTGGTCACTCTGAGCCTCTCACATCCCAGACAGGTCCAGCCCTGCCACAGGCACAATTCCCTGCAGCGTGCTCTGCTGCCACACTTGCCTCACTTATCCTGCACAAGAAATTGTGAAAGCCAGTCACAGACAGACATGAGTGTATCAGGCAATAGTGCCTGTGCTATTGCCTGATATTGGCTGTATTGGAAAAGCCATAAGTATTTTTTGTTGAGACTTCTATATCCTGCTCCAGCTTTAGTTGGTTGGCTTCTCACAGCAGAGGCAGTATTTCATCCATTATACTAAAAAACCCTTGGGGAAAAAAAAGCTGGAAAAGCAGGTGGCACTGAGCACTGACTCTGTTTGAAATAGCCACTCCTTCGGTGGCACTGAGAGCTGTTGCACCAGATCTCTACTTTCCTTTGTGTTAAGTTGCTCCCTGTTTCCAGAGGGCTGTGGTACATCTGAGTGAACCCCGGATGCAACCTGTGCACCCCACCATGCTGCAGCTGGCATGGATACTCACACAGAAAAGGCTTCAACTTCAATTTCTCATTTTAGGAAAGATAGCAGATACTGAACTATTGGGAGCTTATAGAAAAACTCCATATAATTTCCACAGTGAAGACTTCTGACCAAGATTGGGCAGGCTGAAGGGCAGGGGATCTCCTTGCTGAAAGTCACACTCCTGTCCCCATACCCTGGCCATTGCCACCATACACTTTTTATCAGCATTTACATTTGAGCTCTTTATGTCTTCCTGCAAAAACATCAAGACATAAGTAGAACACTACTCCAGCCCCAAGAAATTAATGGTATTTTGAACCCCATGATTTCATAACCACAGCTGGCCCTATTCTGCTCAGACAGTCTCCCAGTTTGGCATCAGTGGAGTTCCCCACATTTACACACATGCGACTAAAAGCAGGATTTAGTCAGGGAATAATTTTGTCTCTGTAGAGCAGTTTTAAAGGCTAGGGCTCAAGTGTTCCCTCTGCACCTCCTCTTCTGAAACCTGAGGTCTGATTTGAACTTGATCTCAGCAGTTGCTGTGGCCACTGATCAAAATACAGCATCCAAATGGATCTTGCAGAAAAAAAGTGAATGGATTTCCATCTCCAAAACAAAGAGCAATGACAGGAGCAAAGGCAGACATGCTGTCCTGCAGATGGGGGGTTCCCATGAACTGGCTGCCCCTCCTTGCTGGGTGCTTTCTGTGGGTTTTTTTTGTTGGGAGGGGTATTCTTTCCTTCCATTGTTGGAATTAGTGTGATTTGGTTTTGTTTCTGCAAGTAATATTCTGCCTTGATTGTGTAATTTATCATCATTCTCTTTGGCTTGCTTTCAACTGCTGGGATTGTAAGATAAGACACAGAAGCACTTAAGAGCAAAAGTGTTTCTTTCTGCTACAGTTTTGGTGGTGGGGAGCTCTTCTTTGGTATCAGTGAAACACAGCTGGAGACCCGACCGAGGTTCACCAAATGTTTAGAGATCTCTCCTGAAGCATCACTTGTTTAAAACTTCTCAGTTTAAATCTGGGTAAATCTGTTAACAGGGGTGACCTGGCAGCACCCAGGCCAGATCTAGGGGGGAGGGCTGGAGACGTTTGCCCCTTGGCAACACAACCTGTTAGGGCAAACACTCCAGCCTTGCTTGCCAGGGATGCTCCAGTGCTTTTGCATGTCCTTCTCCTGCCCCAGCCCACTTCTGCTCAGCCACTCTCACAGGAGAATGCAAAGGTAGAATAAATAATGTGGATATGGGGGGAATGGCCGAATAGCCCCACAGTAGAAACAAATCCCCAGCTGGCCTTGCTGTGAAGGACTAGGTAGAAAAATCACTCTGGGCTCTTTTCCAATGAACTGTCCTACTAAACAATCTATGATTTGCTGCTTGCATGAGGACTTCAGCCTGGATTCTGTTACCCTTTTCTGCTTTACTTTACTGGTACCAATATGTTTTTCCTTTGTAACTTGTTTTCCTCAGCTCCTTCCCCTTCTTTTTCTTTGCTTGCAGCTTTGATTGTTGATTTTTACCTCCAGAGTCACAGAGGCCATCTCTGATGCCAACAGCAGTGCTCTTGCTGGGAAAACAAAAGAAACACAAAAATCCAGAAAAGCTCCAGCTGGCCCCTTAGCCTGCAGAAGAAGTTGTGAGGACAGGCTGCCCATGAACTCTGCGAGCTGAAAGTCAGTATTGCAGTGTCAAGGGCTTCTGCTGATGATTTTGCATGTGACTTCATTCCCAGTGCATCCTAACTCTCTGCTGGATCACCCCTTCTGCAGCACGAAATGGATATTGGCCCTGCGACACGGCTAGTGGGGAAGTAGGAGTGGGGGAAAACCTGGCAGTGTTGCTTTCCTGAGACTGTCACTCTGCTGCTGCTGTCTCTTTTGTCCTGGTTGCTGTTGTACAGGTGCCATTAGAGTAGTGGGTACAAAAGAAAAAAAAAAAGAAAAAAAAAAAGGTAGGATTTTACCTATGCTTTGTATGTCTGTTATGGTTGTGGTGCCGAAATAAAACCAAGAAATTTGGTTCATTCCTGATATGTATCAAACCACAAAAAGGGGTGTGACCCCACTGGTAGACATCTCCATGTAGTTCTGCTGTAGGCATTGATTAGGGGTTTCTGCTGTGCGTGTGTCCTGCATACCTCCATGGCTATTGTCAGTGATTTTTTTATTACCAGTTCTTTTGGGTCCCCGCCTGGTTCTGATTAAATTCAGATCTTGTCCTAAGGTTTTTTCTGTCCCAGGGCCAGCATAACCCCTGATCTCAGGTTTTTCTCCCCAAGCCCTCTGCAAACCAGAACATGGGCATCCAGGGTGCCCATGAAATGCAGCTGCAGCTGGCCCCAAGGCTGTCCCTTCCTATTTTTAGGGAAGCAAACTGCCAGAGAAAGCCAGATAGCTTTCAGGCATTGGCAAACAGAGAGGATATTGCCCTTTGATGTGAACTTGGCATTAACAAGATCAGCTCTAGAGAAACCTGTGCTATTACTTCCTCCTGTGATAACAACTCCAGCCCTGAGCAGCACTGAATGAGCACCAGATAAAAACACCAGATTAACTTTGCCAGCAAGATCATGCAGGCTGTAGCCTGTTCCTTTTGCTCTTTCCAAAGAATCAGGGGATTCATCTACTGGCAAAGTAAAAGTTTCTAGGCTGAGCCCCAAGGTACAGAAGTAGCTTCCATTCAGCATATGGAAATTCTCATTTGATGCAATTATTCCTGTTCTTGCTCCCATGCATATTTGCCTGTCTGAATTGGGGCATGAATGCATCCTGGAAATTATTAATGGGAAAGGAGTTTTGCCTTCTTTATTTTGCTTATTTGCACCAGAAACTCGAACACTCATTGAAGCAAAAAGCAGAAACACACACTGATGGTATCCAAGGAAAACAGCATCAAGACCAAGAGTGGAGGATTAGTTGGCAAATCACTGTCAGCAATGGCTGAGTGAGGGAACAGCAACCTGCTCACAAGCACTGCATGAACTCTTGTTTTCCCTGGTGAACCAGTCATCCCATATTTCATGCCCATCAGCAAGTTTTACCCAATCCCTTTTGTTTTCCCTCACATCCCTGTAGCCAGGTCCTGCCATCCCACCCTGCCTGTGGGTGCTCTGGTCTCTGTGACACACGTGTGTGTTTGTGTGTGCACGTGTGTGTTGTTGTGGCCCCAGGGATCACAGATCCCTCCCGTGGGTGATCAGGAGCTGGCCCAGGTTTTTTTGGTCTGACTGTGCACGGTTGGGTCAAAGCTGTGTAATTAGTGTCTGTAGCAGAGCATAGAGGCTCTTCAGCCTGGACTCTGGTTTTCAAGACCCCCTTCCTCACAAATAGTGCCACCTATCTGTCCAGGTAGTTTGGGTTTTTTTCCCTCCTCTTCATAAATGCTAAGGTCAGTCAAATGGCTCTTACAGTTTTTCCATACTCCAGAGTGGAATCAGGGCATGTGCGCTCGCAAGCGTTGTGAAAAAACAGTGCTGAACTAATGATGGCATCAGCTGTCCAATAAATGCATGATAATGCACTGCATGTATTAAACTGCTGTTCACTATTTCTGTATTTCCCAAGCCTTTTCTTTATGCACATTCAGCCCAACCTTCTCTCTGAGGGAATTACTTCTGTGTATTGCTTTTAAATGACTCAATGTATCTGTAACTCAAAATCCATTGTTATGTTTCAGTAAATGCAAGAGCTAATGTTTCGTAAACAAGATACTGCAAAGCCTGGTAATGTATTTTGTCTTTCTGTTGAATGCTCTGCAGCATGTACAGGAAGAGTCACCATCCAGAGCAGCTTAAAATTAGGCAACAGTCACATACACAGGTGTAGAAGCTGGGAGCTGGGGAGGTGAGAATCCCTTTTTTGATACAACTCTTACAAATTTGATCTGCATCAAAAATTTCTTCCCTGGGTCACTAATGCTTAGAGCTACCAAGAAACATGTTGGTATGTCTCTTTTTTTATTTCTTTTTTCCTTTTGATTTGTTTTTCCTAGTGAAAATTCGGATTGGTTCACTCAATTCTTAATATTTTTCTCTTCCTACAAGATAGTTCTTTCTCACCTGTTGCAGAACAAACTGCATATTGGGGACTAAGATGCTATGATCCTTTGCCTGCTCAAAATAGGGCAGAGAACTGAGCTAAACTATCCCATCCTTTCCAAAGCACCACCACTTAATACTACCATTTAATCCCTGAATCTCCAAGTAATACCATTCATCCGTGGAAGAGTTTGGTGTGGTACTTTTCCTCCTTCCACATGGAAACCATGCTCTTGCCTTCTCTTCCCTTAGTCATTGACCCATTTTCATCTGTGCTGGTCTTTCCAAGGCAGGGAACAGGATGGCTCCATGGTACTTGTATTAGCTCCAGCCCAAACCTCTTTGGGAATCAGCAGGGTTTTGGTCACAGCTCCTGAGTGGCTGCTGTGTGGAAGATGCTCAAGCTCCCAACACTCATAGCAGAGTCATCTGAAAGGACTGGGAAATTGCTCTGTGTTCCTGGCAAGGGCATGCCAAGCAGCAGGGCTGGGGAACAAGCGCCATGCTGGTGGCATAGTCCTTGGAAATTTTTCTCCATGGTGGCTGAAAACACCAAGAAGTCTTGAGCCCCCCTTGAAGGCTGGTGCTCAGGCAGGGCTATGCCATTGTCAAATCACTGCATGGCAGCATGACAAATCATCAATTACAGTTGTAAACCAGCCTGAGTTCGGATTGCTGAGGCAGCACCTGGTGCAAAGCTCCATCAGGCAGTGGATGTGTGCTGTGGTTCCTGGTGGGTGGGAGCTCCTAGCTGGTTGCTCAGAGCAGCTCTGAGTTTTTCCATCTCTCATCTTGCATCCCCTGAGCCCAGCATGGTATCACACAGGCTGAATCTTATTAGATTAAGCATAACCCCCAAAGTGAAGAGTGTGGAAAGTTGCAGCTCAGTTGGTGCAATTCATGTTTTGGTCAACAGAATATCAGTGACCTGCTGTACATTGACCTCTAGTTCAGAATCAATATTTTGGCCCATTTGGGCCTTTTTTTTAGATAGATATTTCATTTGAGCCAGAAAACAGTGGGAAAAATAAAAAAAAGCCTAGTCTGCCCAGAATAGTGACTCCCCAAATATCCCCAACTGCAAAACATCCCTCAGTTGACTTCTAATGAAAATGCAAGCATGTTTTCTACAGAGGCTTAAATTTTAATCAAGGAATGTCAGTGTGCCTAATATTGCAGGTCTTGTGATTGATAACATGTTCATAACAGCATCCATGTCCAAAAAGAAGGGAAAATGTGTATTTACTCCATGCATGTATTAAGGCATTGCAAAAGTTTTATCTGCATAATGAGTTTGCAGTTCTGCAAATTGTTAATGGGGCTACATTGCAAGTGGTTCTCTGCCTTGACAATCATGTATACATATCGAGATTTCTATCATAATGACAATTTAAAGGGATGACTAATTGTTTTCCTCCAATAAATCCAATTAAATCAGCCTGATGTGAAGTCTGATGATTTTGAGTGCATGAGGCTCCACCCACATGCAAGAAAGCGAGTGAATTATTTCTGTGGCTCCTCTACTGCCCTGTTGTGTTTCATGCAATGATGTTCCTTTATGTCCCAGAGGAGAATGATAAGATTTTCTTTCTCCAGTTCACTGCATACGGAAAAGAATAAAAAGGATAATTTATCCTTTGGATCTTTCCTAAATTTGTCAATGGAAATGGTGTTGAATGTCAACATATGGAGACATGGCTGTCTCCTGGGCACTGAGAGTATCTGTGTAGGGCTGGGGAAAGGGCATATTCTTGTTGGAGACTGCTGCACCTTTGAGTTGGTTCTGGTGATTTACACACCCTGTAGTGGGAATCATCAAAGGAGACAAGATTTTCGTCAGTGAGAATTTCTGAGTCTCTCTGCAGATGTCCTCTCCAAAGACCGTTGAGTGTGCTCCATCATTGGCTTAATTTTTTTCCAGATGATGTTCCTGGGGTATGTTATGACATGCTTTTTATTTTTTTCCTCCTATTTTTCTCCGCTGCTGTTTTTTATTTTCTGGTTTTCACTCACTGGCACACAAGAATTCCTCCCCCCTTAAAATAGGTGGCAAAACCAACATGCCCAGCAGGGAGGTTGACCTGTGCTTGAAGCCGAAGCTAGTTGGTTTTATATGCCTGGTTCAGTAACAGAGCTGAAACAAACAGCTGTGATGATGGCCAATGCACAGCAGTATAAAGAAAAAGGCAAATTACTTTTAAAGCTTTTATTTTGTGACTGAAGAAACAACCCCCAGAACCAAGATGGTAAATATTTGAAAGCTGTGGTGAGCAACTGCGTTCTCAGAATTAGGTTTTGATGGTGGATTTTACCAGGACAGGTGAGATAACCTCCAATTTGTACTCTGGAAAAAGCACACCCATGGCAAGATACATATTTGGAAAAATACATCCATATACAAAAATGCTGCCTGGAAGTTTGTTGGAGATGGTGTGTGACACTGAGGCACAAATACATGATGTGCAGTGTCAGGAGGAGCAGCAGATCCTGCAGAAAGACTGTGCAGTCTTCCCATGTGACATAAGCCTGAACTCTGACATTCTGTTCATACTAACGACCTCACACCCACCTGTGTGTAAATTAGCTGGATTTAGCTCAAATTTGGCACTTAGAGTGCATAAAGGTCGATCCCACATTTCACCATGGAATTAAAATCTCAGCCAGGAAAATTTTCTCATGTTTTGGTTTTAAAGTCATGGGTCCCTCCATAGGTCCAGTGGTCACAGAGTGCACCAGGCTCTTCCAAGCTCCCAGGGAGAGTGGGCAGAAGATCACCCCAGGACCACTGAAATCCTCATGCATGACATCCTGATGGTGTCAATATTCACTTAATCTTTGTACATTTTCTTCACTGCTATGTGCTCAGCTACAAATTCTTGGCTGTTTGCAACAAGGGAGATAAAACATCAGTACAGAGAAGCCAGAGGGACAAGACCAAGATGCAACTGTAGAAAATATTTTGCTTGCAACCTTGCCAAAATCCACAGCCATGTTTGCACTGGAGGGAAGGGGACTGTCCTTACTTTGAAAGCTTTCAGAGTATTGGTATGCACTGAGGTCTGTCTTATGCCATATATCAGCCTTTCTTCATGCTACACCAACACCATTTCTCACTCCTGCTCTCCCAGAACTGTCCCATCCCAGAACCAAGGCTCCAGTGGGCTATGGCAGCTCTTCTTTTGCAGCCAAGAGGAGTTTAGAATGAGTGATACCTGTTGAAGCAAAGTGCAGGTGCACAACTTCGAGGACCATCCAACCTGAGTAGGGATGGACCCCTGTGGTTCAGGAGCAGGTGATGCTGAGGAAGACTCATTCTGCACAGAGCTTTCAAGTCAGTGCTTGTGCAGTGTAAACAGTCCTACCCTCTTCATGCCTACATTGAATCTCTTCCTTCAGGCCAAACCTTCCCAGCCCTGTGAATCCACAAAGCCATACTGGTCTTGTCAGGACCCCTTTGGGCAGCTTCCCATGGGGAGACAACCTGGGCCTGCACTGCCCAAAAGCAATCCCAGGACATTCTAAGCTGTCATAGGGATTAGAGGATGTGCTCTTCCCATCATACTATGCCTCCTCCCAAGTCTGGACATTCCTGAGGGAGTAAATCCACCCACATCACCATGGGTGTGTGCCCTGCCTAGCACATCTGAGTCCCTGTTCAGTGGGCCCTCTCAACCATGCTGAATTATTATGATTATAACAATTTTTTACATCTGTGGGGGTGGGGAAGAAGGACCATCTGGATTATCACTGCAAGTATTCAATTGAGTACTTCCAGATTGTTTGATGTTTGGGCTTTCTGGATTACATTGGGATAAATTCCTGACATCCAAACTTTGTTTGCTTATCCTGATTTCAAGAGTTTCTTTTCCTTTTTAATCTTTGGGGTTTTTCTTTTTATAATTTCAATATTCTGATAAAGTTACGGTCAATTAATGATTCATTTACCTTCTTCATGGAAGTGTTTTGTTTAGGGAAATTAATAATAATAGAGTTGAGAGGCAATTTGTTGTTCCCATCAAACTCACGAACTTTTTGCTTTCTTTGGCGCCATATAGACTCTTGTATGTTTTTCATTTTCTTTCTTTAGGGCAGAAGCAAGAGCTGTGTTCACATCTGGGCCTCAGCTTGCAGTCTAACAGTGACCAGAAATGCATAATAAATCTCAAACTAATGCTTCTTTTTGTTTTAGGCCAGCTGGGCAGGTATCAACCATATTAAGAATCACATATCATATCTTCAAGTTTGCATTTGCTGGAAGTAGCATCTGAAATGTAACTTTTCCTCCCAGTCTTTGACCCAATGCAACTCAGAGTAGCACCTAAGTGGACCAGATTCCTGTTCCACTACAAAGAGAAACCAAAATTATGGTCATGGTGAGCCCATACTGACCTTCAGTGGGAGCTGAGAGATGAACTCCTGTTCTCAACAAATAGAACACGGGTACATGATGGACACACACTTGGAGTTATATGATAATACAATACTATAGAATGCAATATTATATTATCTGTACTATATTATTGTCTTAGGTTACAATGCAAGATGTAACCAAAAGTATATGTTCTATTACCATCTGTTAAAACCAGGTAGGGCAATGTTTTTTATCTCTTCCATGCCTGTCCTCCCTCCAGGGAGCTATCTCCTGTTAATGGGACATTGGGTCCCACTGCATGACTGATAAAATTCCATCATCCCATTGGGAGATGCTCCAGCCAGGGGGAGGAGCCAAGCATTTCCTACCTAGATAAAATCTGAGATTTGGATCATCAGAGCAGCCTTTTTCCACTGGATTCTAGAGGAAAACCAGACTCTTCTACATTATCACTGGACCTTCAGAGGAAAACTGCACCCTTCTACAGGAGCACTGCTTCAACAGAACCACATCTGTCACTGCAGGAGGATGCAGCCACCATTTAATCAGACTGCTACTAACGCCATGACCAAAAGGGTGTCAGGTAGTATTCCGACTCTGTCAGTGTTTTTTAATTTTACTACTGTATTTCATTTTAATTTTCCTATTAAATTGTAGTTCTGAGTTGGGATCTCTCTCTGGTTTGCTTTCAAACCAGCAGAATTATACAATATTATAGTATTACATTGTCTCCATCAGACCAAAGCAGAGGGAACCATGGCATTAATTGAAGGCTTGGTACTATTCTGCTATGCCTTGTCAGTACTCAAATGACATGGATCTTACCATGTATTTCAATTACTTTTTGAGGGAATTCATCTATAATCAGTCTAGGGCTAAATTTTTAAGACAGTGTGCAGCTTTGCCACCACCAAACATCTAGTTCACTGTTAAGTCCTCTGACAATCACCTTGGAGGCTTGAATTGAGGAACTTCTTCCCTCTCCAAGTATTTGCAGTATGCAGAGGGCACCATGTGCTTGAGTTTACTGATAGTTCTCATTAAATCTATGGAAAGAACCAACTGTCCAACAATTCCTCTGGAAGAAAGTCAGAGACCTTCAGGAAAGAGCCAACAGCTGTGCTTAAGATGGGTTTGTTAGTAAGACACCTTGGGGGCTTCACTTATCCGTGCAAAGAAGGTGGTGACAGACTGATGAGATGGTTTAGCACTAAATGTGCCTGAACAGATGGAAGGGGGTCCTGACACCTGTTCCTGGAAGTCACCAGGTCCAGGGATACCTACAGCTGTGGATGGCCTGGCAGGGCTGTTGTGCTGTGCACCCAGACCATGGTCCCCAGCAGCTGATGGACCTGTACCAGGTTGTGCCCATTACCACTAAGCTGGTTATAGTAAGATGAGCTGAGCATCTCCACTGCAAAGTATTTAATTCTTTAAATTCTCCTATGGCAATGTAATACAGTAATTCTGTTCAGTTTCAGCCTCATAACTTGCTTTGATTATCTGTGGCCTTATGGTGGTGATTTAAACCTACTGATTTATTGATTCAGTCTTAATTGGGTCCTGAACTGGGTCATTGCATCATTCCATCTTTAATTGCTTTAATGAAAGTCTAGCAAATTAGGCTGGTAATATGATTGCTTAGAGGAATTCTTGCCTGTTCATGCTTCTTAATGAAATCCATAAAAGTGAAAAAAGGAATGAGCTTATCCTACTAAATTGCCACTTGTATTATGGAGTCTGAGCAAAACTCAGAAAATCAATCTACAGTGTCCTTGGCTCTTCCTCCAAATATGTTTTCAGAAAGAGAAAACTTAGCACCTCAGCAAACATCCCCACGGAAGAAGAATGAGAGGACAAAACAGTAAAATGTGAAGCTAAAAACTGATTCCAGTTCCCTTTTCTCAGATTTCCTTTAACTTTGTGAGGAAAAGAAGAAGACCTGAAAACCTACTTATATTCCAAAACTGAATTTTAGCCCAGTAGCTAGAGTACATGCTGGGATCCCTCCTGCTCTGAGAGCACAAATCTCTGTGGGTTTTGAGGTCTTTCATCATGTCCCCAAAGGTTTGACTCATGTCCCATTCTCTTTGCTGTCAGTTTGGTGCCCAGATGTACATTTTAGGCAGAGGACTCGGCACTACCCGTGAGAAGCACGATTTTCTCCCTATTTTGTGATGTGACATTCATGAGGAGCATGGGTGTGGCTGCCCTCCATCACCACTGGCCTGTTGCCTGAACAGTTCCTCGGCACCTCTTCCCCTCTGAATTTCCAGCAAGCTGCTGCATCTGCAATGCATTTTCTACCCACTGGGCTAATCAGCTCCATGTTGCCAAAACTGTCTATAATTTCTTAATGTCCCCCTGTTTTATGGCTGGAAATATTCTGCTTCCTCCTGCTCCTTGCTCATCAGTGAACATTGCACTTGGCATCTCACTTGACCCTGGCTCCTGCTGCAGAGAAAATATCATTACTTACCAGCAGTGCAAAGCCCCCCACCAGCCCTGCTCATATAGCCTGAAGCCTGTTCCATAAAGAATACAAGGAATCTGCTTCAAAACTGAATTTGCAAAACCAAAGAAAATGTGCAGTCAATTAAAAGCAATGAGATTTAGGAATACAGAAGATGAAGAATGAGAAGTTCAGATCAGCTTGACTCCCAGCGTGACAATGCATTTTATTTTACCCTCTAGGAGAGTAGGGATTTTTGTCCCTGCATGGGTTGTAAGGATGTGGCTAGAAAACTTCCATTATCTTTTAATTAAACAGTGTGATTACACTTTGCTTTCTCCAGCCCATTTAGCCCCTGAGTCAGTGCACAGAATGAAGTACGTGTCACAGGCACTCCGAGTGCAGCACTAACCACTCTCCATTGATCAGGGCTGGATCTGGAACCCCAATACCTGTCCCCAGGCTGCCCACAGCTCTGACTGCACTTCCAGTTCCCCTGCTCTGAGCAGGGACACCTTCCACTACACCAGGGTGCTCAAAGTCACATCCAACCTGGCCTTTAACACTTCCAGGGATGGGACATCCACAGCTTCCCTGGGCAATCTGTGCCTGTGTGTCACTAACCTCCTAAGAAATCCTTTCTTCCTTATTTTCTAACCATACACTCTGTCTTGGAGCAATTTCAGATTGATGGTGT
The DNA here is from genome assembly GCA_037013685.1 of Acridotheres tristis. Classification (NCBI taxonomy): domain Eukaryota; kingdom Metazoa; phylum Chordata; class Aves; order Passeriformes; family Sturnidae; genus Acridotheres; species Acridotheres tristis. The sequence goes on from CM072885.1 coordinate 6,178,868, forward strand.
TTTTGTCTCCATAGGTCGAGGTATCAAATATGTGGCCACAGAATGGACTTCCCAGCTGACACCAGGGTGTAACTACAGATGGTGATTTCTAGCAGAGGCTGTTAGCAAGTGGCAGCACTGGGACCATCACATTGCTCCCAGCCATGGTACAATGCTGGGGATCCACGAGTGATTAAAAGGAGATTTGGCTGACTGTCTGCAGCTGAAGAATTTTCAGCCATTCATTGCAACCTGCCTGAATTGCTGTGGATTTTCCACAGAAGTAATAGACTAGACATCAGCAAAAATATTTAGGGAAAATGTTTTTCAGTTGCAGATAGTTGACAGTTTGGACAGTACTTTTTCCATGCACTGAAACAGAGACCAGCATCAGCAAAGCTCTCAACCTGAACAGTGTCAATACAGCTACTGAAAATGTTGTAAAGTCACAGCTTCCCTGCTATCCCAGTGAGCAGTGCTGCTTCCAGACACAGTTATAAGGTAAATTTCCTATGGTGGGAGTTTGCTCTTCATCTTGTGTTCATGGGGAGCAAAATGTTTTGTATATGTAAAAAAAGAATAGATTGTAATCCAGAAATGAGCCTGAATCACCTATGTATGGACAAGAAAAGAGATATCAAGTTATGAGATATTTTCTTTTTACTAAAGAAATGGTTTAAATTCCTGCCAGCTTCCAACTAACACACTGTACTTATAGGTGCACACTGCAATTTCTAACATCTCTGAAACAAATAATTTGAAGACAGCATAACCCATGATCTGCTTTCCTACAGCAAGAAATGCTTTTCCTGGCATCAAGAAATGGGAAAAAGAATTCATTGATGACAGTCTGTGACATTTTCTCTTCCTTATCTCTTTAGGCCAAGTCTCCAGCAAGCAGAGTATTTCAGAAATAATCATAAGAGAAATATTAAAGAGAGGAAAACAAAACAGTTGCCCTGTTCCCATGGAAATGCATGGGAAGAGTTCAAGCAAGCACCCCTTCTGATGTGGCCATGTGTTTGTCCTTGGATGGTGAGCAGAGATCAGGCAGATCATCCTCTCCATGGTCTGCCCGGGGTTCACTGGCATGGCAGATAAATAAATGTCTTTGACCTTGGAACTCTCTGTTTTCCTCTGGGCAGGGCAAGTGGAACAGAAATGTCATCTGGGGCAACCTGCTGGTCTGCACTTTCCTCCTCCCTTTTTGGTTGGTCCAGCCCTCCCCTGGTAGATCCTGGCACAGCTCAACACAAGGATCCCTCTGACCTCTTCCCAGGCCACCAGTGACCCCATGGGAGCATCTGCCCATCAGTCTCATCTCCTGGGTGAGAGAGGGATGAAGAAATTGGTCTCTGGAGATTAAAAGCAGTGTTTTTGCCCCTCTGGTCAGCTGTCCTGAGACTCCACTTGGAGTGCTGCTTTACCTGTCCAAGTGCTCCTCATCCTCTGTGCACAGCCACATGGTTCCTGTCAGGAAGGATTTCCCAATTTTCCTCCTTCCAAGCAGTCTGGGTGTATAAGAATTGCCAGATCATGGCAGTCCTGGGGAAGGACTCAGGTTCTGTATGGGAACGGTGTAAAAGCTTTCAGTAGTCAAAAGCTGTCAAAAGAGACCTCTCTGGGCTTTGCTCCAGCCAAGAGGACATTTGTCCCTCCCATTTGTTGAGATAGCTTTCCTGTCTGAATAAGCAATCCAACTTTTGGCACCTAATGCAGATTACTGTGATTCACACTCTGCAAGGCTCTACATCTCTGATGTGCTGGCACCTCCCCTCCCAGCCCCACTCAAGAAGGTGACAGTTCTAGAAACTGAAGCAGGTGCCAAAAGTCAAGGGCCCTTGAATTCTCTTATGCAGACCTGCCACTGAACTGCTGTATGCTTTGAGTGGTTTTACATGCATCTTGCTGTCTTTGCTTGACTTTGAGTGGAGAGGCATCATGCAAAGCCTTGCTTAGAACATTTTAAGTACCCAGTGTAGTCAGTGGAAGGATGAAGTATTTTGTTGCATTTGTTCCCAGACTGTGATATATAGGCTGTACGTTGGCAGCTGGGGACCTTCCAAAACCATGTGGTTTTTGGTTTCCTTTTGACTGCCTTTCTTGCAGAAAAAAATTTAAGAGTCTGCAAGAGCAAATAGAAATGAAGAAAAGGAGCCAGGTCACTTTGTGTGCTCTGGATGTTGACAGCAATGGCTTGAGCTCACCTCTACTCTTCACCATGCTGCCAGGTTGCCACCCAAAAGCGATGTCTCCAGGTCAGCAGCTTTCCTGGGGCACTCCCACCACAGAAGGAATCACTTATCCATTGCTCTCCAGCCTGGTCCTTTACCTGGAGCTAAAGCAGGAGCTGTGCAGCTCCTGGCCACCTTCTGATGCAAAACACGAGTGACAGAGGCTGTGTCTCTCTCCAGTGGGGATCCTTGGGCTCCCTTGCACAGACTCTTGATGGACAATGTGTAGCACATGGCTGTCCCTTCTCCAGGACCTTTTCCACATTCTAATCCAGGTACTGGTGGCCACTTCTGTAAGAGCAGTTCTGGCCCTGTGAGTGTTCCCAGCTCCAGGGTCTCTCCTGTAAATACTCCTCATGTCCTTTCTGATCTTATTGGAGCATCCTCATCCTTATGGCACCACCCCTAGCACATACACAAACGCCTGGGCACTGCAGAGGCATCCAGGAGATTAAGATGCAATAAAAATCTGCTTTTATCAGTCCTGGAAAGGCTGGACTGCCCAGGGAAGGACAGGCTCAGGAAGGTTCATTTAATGCATTTGCTGGGACTTTAGCCATGCAGCACTACAAAGTCTTTGCTGAGCATGTGTGCATTGCAAACCCAAAACATTCCAAAGGCTTCCTGCCGATTTTTCTAGGGACAAGGGGTACATAGAAGGGACTTCTGTCAAATTCTGTCATGACTCCAAAGTGGGAGGTTGTAAAAGAAAATGCCACTCTACCGATTGTATTTTAACATTGCAAAACAATTATTTGCCACTTACAACTTTTTCTGAGAAATAGCTTTGTGTTTGTGGAAAATTTTAGTGTAAAAAAAAATTGCTATCCATAGGCAGCTAACCAGAGGAGGAGATGCCATTACATTCAATCAGCATTAACCAAAGCAGCCACCAAGTGCTGGAACACCCTCACCAGGAGAAACCATCAGGCTCCTCAGGAGTGGTGTGATGCCACCAAGCCCAGCTAATGGAAAACCAAACAAGTCATAGAATCATTGAATCATTTAGGTTGGAAAAGACCCTCAGGAATATTTAGTTCAACAGTTAAACCAGCACTGCCTTGTTCACCACTAAACCATATCCCCAAGTACCACATCTACACACCTTAAAAACACCCTCAGTGACAGTGACTCTACCACTTCCCTGGGCAGCCTTTTCCAGGGAATGACAATCATTGTGGTGAAGAAATTTTTCCTTATATCCAAGCCATACCTCCCCTAACACAACTTGAGGCTGTTTCCTCTTGTAGTCTTATTTGTTACCTGCAAGAAGAGCATTGTACAATGTAGTGGTTTTGGACTAGGGCCTGGCCCTAGTCAGACTAGTTATTTGCTGAACCAAAAGAGAGATTTTTGGGGCTTTTCGTCTTTACATGTGTGTTTCACAAAGGCATATAAACTTTTTTCATTGGTGTAATAATGTGTCAATACTAAAAATCAGACACCAATTGGTTTTTGTCAGGTCCAGAGGAGTTTGCCCAGGTCTTGACAGGGAACTATTTTAGGAAATTAATATAAACCACCACATATAACCTCCTTTCTGGGTATTGTAAAGAACTATAAACTGTTCCCTGAACCACCTTTTCTCCTGGCTGAGCCCCCCAGCTCCCTCAGCTGCTCCTCATTAAACCTGTGCTCCAGACCCTTCACCAGCTCCATTCCTTCCTCTGGACACACTCCAGCACCTCGAGGTCTTCCTGTGATTGGGGGGCCCAAAACTGAACCCAGGGTTCAAGGTATGGCCTCGCCAGTGGCCAGTACAGGGACAAAATCACTGCCCTCATCCTGCTGGGCACATATTTCTGGTACAAGTCAGGTGCCATGGTCCTTTTTGCCCACCTGGGCACCCTTTGGCTCATGTCCAGTCGCTGTTGACCAGCACCCCCAGGTTCTTTTCCACTGGAAATCTTTCCAGCCACTCTTCCCCCAGCCTGTGGTGCTGCATGGGGTTGCAGTGACTGAAGTGCAGGATTTCACCTTATTTAATCTCATTCAATTGGCCTCAGCCCATCGAACCAACCTGTCCAGCTCCCACTGTAGGAACACCCTCAAGCAAATCAACATCTCAGCTCTCACCCAGCCTGGTGTCATCTGCACCAAATCCTGATCCCCCAAAAGGTTACTCCTCCTAAAGACAGCATTGCTCCTGCCCCACTGAATCCCTGCTGTGCCTGCCTTCCCAGACATCCCTGTTGGGATGGCTTGGTTTGGTTTCCTGCACAGCCAGTGAGCCTTCCCAGCAGTGCCACATGTGCTGGGACGTGCTGTCCTGCTCGCTGTGTTTGTTTCAGGGGATTAGGAACATGCCTGAACCCAAGCACATGCTGGAAACAATCTTTCACACGCAAAGCAGGCTGGTTTGGAGGGAAATAGGTGCATTTCTGTGATTAAATGAAAATAATTTGGGTTAAATAGGGAGGAAAATGAAATTTCCTTGCAATTACTTGGATTTGTTATAAGAAAGAATGACATATGTTTTCAGTTTGATCTGCTTTCTACAGTTTTGCCTCTATGTTTTTTCTCCTACTTTCAGAAATTAATTTGGGCTCCTTAGCCTCATTAATGGGAGATTACCTAGCTTGGCCAGAGGTTTTGTGTATTAGAAATAGGCTTTACTGATACAACTCTGAAACATTGATATGCTCTTTGGTTCCAAAACCTCCTTTGGCTCCTTCTGCCAAAACCCAAACAGAATAACATGGCTATTTCTCTAAATTATTATTCAAACATAAGGAAATAATTTTTTTCTCAATGGTTTTGGTGTTAAGGAGCAAAGAAAGCTGCTAACAGTGTCTGCTCCCCATAAATCCTCCCTCACTTTGTGGTTCTTCCCCAGTTATTTAGGTAGGGTTTTTAGATCAGGCTGATATTGGGATTTATGAAAATAATTTATTTGATGCACTTTGTTCTATAAACATCTACTTTCAAAAAAAACCCAGAAAATTAAGTTGTAAAGTCAAAAATTCAAGATGTTTTTGGGTGCAGATTACCATCTGAATTATCCACTTACACTCTGGTGAGACACACAAGTCCTGTAAAAGTTGTGTCAGAAATAGTACAAGAGGAATATGTTGATGGTTAAAAGAGGACAATCCTTAAGAGGATCCTTAATCCTGTTTCTTTCCATCATTCTTCTCTTCTCTTCTCTTCTCTTCTCTTCTCTTCTCTTCTCTTCTCTTCTCTTCTCTTCTCTTCTCTTCTCTTCTCTTCTCTTCTCTTCTCTTCTCTTCTCTTCTCTTCTCTTCTCTTCTCTTCTCTTCTCTTTTCTCCTGTCCTTCTTACAATCACTCTGTCCTGTTACAATTAATTTTGCTCTTTCACTTCTTCTTGTCATCCACTGTATCCATCAGGAAAAATTTATTTGTCCACAAAAACAACCCCACAGTCAATACAGATGCCAAAAATCCCATCCCTGTCTCCAGTTGTGTCCAGCTGCTTGGAAACCCCTAGCATTGGTCCTGCAGATGTTCTGGCAGCCTTCAAGCTCCTGATATGTTTTTCAAAAGCAGATGTTACCAATTTGTAAAGCATCTTTGAACTTCTCAAAGGGGGCAGACACTTTTGGTGTTGTTTCTAACCAAATGGAAATTTTTTTTTTTAATTTTTTCTTTTTTTTTGTCTTTTTGTTTTTTTCACCAGGATGTTTTTTGGGTTTCTACACCATCTCTTGCCAACCCATTCACCTATGCCAACCTCCTCTTCATTTCTGCATCTCAGTCTCCTCCCACAGCTTTTCAAGAGGAACATATTCAATTATGCCTTTCCCCTTACTCTTGGAAATTACATGAAGTTTTGCCCTTTTTGCAGATCTCCAGATGAGCTGATCCCTGAAGTTGCTATGGAGTGAGTCTAAAAGTTTTAGCATGTGTCAGACCATGTGTGAGCTGTACCAGCCTGGGTAGACATAACCCAAATTCCTCATTCCACTTGTGTTTCCTGCATGTGCAGCCTCCCTGGTCACCCTCTGGATACTGTCACCAGCAGGGACAGGCAATCAATGCTGACACTTTAATGGCATTTTCATTTAGGTTTGACATCCCCTGTTACTTGTCGAGAGGGTTAACTTGTGACCTGATCTGACTGCTAGTCCTTATCTCTGGAAATGATCCAAAACCAAGCAGGAAATAAAGGGAAAAAACTCACAAGAAAATAACCTTTTTGGGTTTTGTACCTAGTGAGAGCATTTTAGGTTGCATTTAGACTTTGCGTTTGGGGAGGTTCTTTTTGTTTTCTTTGCAGAATTAAAAAATTCTCACAAAACTTACAAGGGAACAAAATGTTTTACTTTTTTTTTCTTTTCAGGAAGATAAAAGGGGAAACAGGAAGAAAATTCCAATCTTTTCATCAAGCAACAAAAATACCAGCCAAAAGAAAAATATATTCAACACTGTGTTTGGAAAATCTGTAAGAATTGCAAAGGAGTAACTGTATTAATTATACTTTCTCAGGTTTATACAAACACTTATAAAACATAAATGAGTACCAGAGGGAATATTTTTATTAACATAAAATTAAAACACAAGCTTTTAATACCTATCATAGGAAAACCAGTTTATTTATTTAAACAGTAGTTTAGAAATCAGAAAATAAAAGAATAAAATGTAGTTAATTTTCTATGGATCTAAATTTTGGAGTTAAAAGCTCTTAATGGGTTCTAGGGAAGCCTAAGTTCTGTAGTTATTCTCAGGAAACAGCATTGCTGACTCCAGCAGAAAACAATTTAAATTGTGGTGATGTGGGAGGTGGAGCTTTTGAAACCAGTGGAGCTTGTGGAGGAGTCAGAATCTTAAGAAATGCCAATATTATTTCAAGAGGGAAAAAAAAAGTATTTCCAAAAGGAGCAAAACTGGAAGGTAATGAGAGTCAGCTTCTGTGTTCTGCTTGGACTGAAGCTCACATTTGAAAGTTGATATGGGCTTTTCCAAGAGCAGGGATAGTTTCAAGCATTAACATTATCAGCCACAGATACTGATGCCTAAACCCACACTACTTGAGCAGAAGTCAGTTTGTAAATGCCTAATAAAGGATATGATGGACTTTTCTTTTTTTACAAGATAACCAAGAAACAGGTTTTACTTCATATTTTAGAAATTAGACTATATCAAATGTGTAATAAAAATATTTTCTATAGGATTTTAAAATATATACATATATAAACTACCTAAATTTTAATGCCCTGTTGATATTGATGTGGTCTCTACAGGTTTTAAGTGTAACTAAGTGAGGCTGCCCAGCAACCTCCATTATACCTCAAACAGTGACTACAAAACTTGAAGCTTTGTCCATACTGTAACTTAAACCTGCTTGAGAATGGGATCTGAAATTGCCTGCTGGGCCTGATCCAACACCCACTCATAGGCTAAGTCCACTCCTGACTGCAGGATTGGGTCTTAAACACAATCCCAAAATGATGTGGTTTCCAACCCAGTTGGCTGACCAATAATAAAGGCACCTGAGGGAGTCACTGAGAGCCTTGAGGCGCTTCTTGGAAAAATAAAAGCTGTTGTGTATTTGATTTAGAATATTTAAGAATATAGAGGAAGAGCCTTTAGACAATTTGGCCACATCTGTATTTCGTGCTGCAGAGAGGCACAAACTGCCTGTCTCAGACACAGCCTATGCCCAGGCACTGGATGAAGACTTCAGTCAAGCTCAAGCAAGGCTGAGAGCCTGGGGGTGATAAGGGAACAAAGGGCATTCATGCCTTCATCCTTCCCACCACATCCATCTCTAAATCCCAAGCCTTGCTTGCCCAGCCCATGAGGAGAAGGTAAACTGTCAGGATGAGCTCCTGTGTCAAATGACTGCAATGGCCCTGAGGGCTGGGCTGGCACTTCCATCAAAGACAACCTAAAACTGATGGTGGAAGTGGAGGTGGGTGAGGAAGGAGAAGCACAGATGACTGTCTGGTCCTGTGTCCACTGAGAACAGCAAGGATATGGCTTTGGGCTGTGCCAAATCCAGCTGGCATTCCTGTTTAAACTGGCACTGTGTTTAAAGCAAGATCAGATTCATTTTCCATGCAAGGTTTGAAGCACAGCGTGGACAAGGTGTGAGGGCCAGACCCTGATCTAATGCAGACAAAATTCACCACTGCCATTGGCCTGAGCACTTATCCTTGCATTATACTTTAAGGTAGGTGCCATGGGAGTTCTCCTGCTTCAAAGAGTTAATATAGGGGATTTGACCACCAGCAGAGGAGAGTTTCTCACTGAGCTTTCGGTTCACCAGCTCCATGTGCCTGGAGTTTTTCCTGGCTTGCCGGAGAGACCTCTTGACTTTCTTCACTCGGTCTCGCAGCTGCTTGTTGCGCTTCTCCAGCGTGGCCACCTTCTGCTGCAGCTTCTTCACCCTGTCCTCCTCCTCAAACAGGGCCTTCTGCACCGAGGAGCACATGAGCTGTGGGGACAGCAGCACGTCAGCTTCACACAAAAAGTTATCACAGCAAGGGTTAATTCAGGCATTGCAGAAAACACCTCACAATTTTTCAATAGCAGAATGCTTCTTGGGGGGAACTTTTACTTTGTTTTTATATCTTTTTAAGTAAAATCCTCTCTTTCACTTATGGATTTAGTTAAGACCCAAAATTGTAGATCTTAATGATACTAGTAATTAAAAATTACTTTTATGAACTGTTTTGTCAGACCTGTCCAGTACACTGAGGATACATTGAGTTTATGGAGAAAGGCTGCCTTAATTCTGGTATTAAACTGGAATTTGAGTCAAGGGATGCCACTTTTGGAAAGCTCTAGTTTTGATTCAGCTTAGCAATGGTTCAGAAACCCCAAACTGAGATGAGAGCCTGCCCTTTGCTCTTTATGTCAACATGTGAAATAAGGAAGCACCTGCCAAACACAGAACTGGTTATTTTGCCTTTCCAAGAACAGAGATCTTAACACCTCATGATATTGGCTTGTTTAAGACAAAACCCTAGAGGGTAAGATCTCAGCAGTCTACAGGAGAATCCACAATCCTGTAACTTTTACAGAAGTTATTATAGGGGGTCATTGCCTAAAAACTGCCCCTCCTACTCTACCCTACACAACTTACTGCAGTATTGCCCCCAGAAGGGATATCAAGTTCTGGACATTCACTCATGGCAGTGGCTCTCAGGAAATAAAAAAGGGAGGTGGTTTCAAAGGTGCTGCCCCCAAGTCATCACTAGAAGAACAGCCCACTGAGCATTTTCAAATCCACTGGGTGATGTGCAGTTGCAAAACATCTGGTGGACAAATCTACTTCCTCATCCTAGGATGACCCAAAAGATCTCTCTTATCTCATGGGTATGTTTATGGTCTCACTTATGACAAACACCAGCTACAAGGGCTGATGAGTAGTTTCAGTGCAAAGGAGTTCAGTTCCCAGCACACAGCCTCACCTGGGATGGGATTCAGTTGCCTCCTCTAAAGCAGCTAAAAGTGAGACTCAGGTCTGGGCTCCTCTCTTTGCATTTCCCCTGTAATATCTGCAGGGAGAGACACCCTTCCAGGGGCTGCTGTGCACCTCCTAGGGCAAAGGAGGAATCACCCTCTGAACACAACCCTCTGCTTTTACTGACCACAAAGACACCAAGTTCTGTCTTTTTCTACCTGGAACACACTTTCCAGGTAGAAAAAGAGGAGGTACCTGAACCTCAAGGATAGCTCCACCAAAAAGTTTCTAATTTAGAAGATCCACATCAAAATCAGTTTTTCCTCAGTGCCTCCTGCTTTTTTTTTTCCCTACAAAAAAATCCTGAGATATTTTATTGTGCATGTGGGAATTTCATCTTGCTGCTGCACTGTGAAGACAGGCAGTGTATTCTACTGGATTTATCTTCTAAATACATCTAGAAATTTTTCTATGTGTGTCAAGCACTCCTGGAGTCTGGATGGGCTTTCTCTGGCAGAACATTTGGAACAGAGGGGGAATCCAAATAAACAAGTAAATCCTGACTGTGATGATGAAGGATTACATGTTTCTTTCCATCTTACTTTGTAGTATTTTCAACAACTGAAAGTTGGGGAGGGAGCCTGCCTTGATGAATAACATTTCATTTGCTTTGGAAACCCCCAGCAGTGGGAAACCATGGCCAGTCAACACAAACACAGCAACTGCTTCCACTCCCTTGGAAGCTCTTGTTCTTTGTGCAAAAGCACTGTGGGGTTTTGCTATATGGCAAATTCTTGCCCCAACTGTTCTCTCACTGGGGTTTTTTTATAAATGCACGCTAGCGAGATGGGGAGCTCACAGATAAAGGGCCAGAAATTGTGTTGAAAAGAAGAGAGTTTGGTTTTGATCACAGTTCATTCCAAGAGGTCTTTGAAAACTGCCAGCACATCTTGGCTTTTGTGTTTGCCAAACCCTTGCAAAACCTCAAGCAGAACACTTCTTGAATTTAAATCCCCGTAAAGGAGGACACTGAGTTAAGAAAATGTGTTTGTTGGGAAGACATGAGGTGGAAACTCTACTTCACAAGAGATTTCCTGCATTTTCCATGGATGCAGTGGTAGGCATGGCCTATGCCAGAGTCCAGTGCAGAGGAACAAACACTTCATGCTGCTGAAGTGGGAGGTTGTGTGAACTCAACTGCGTTTCATCTGTCTGGGCTGGCTGATGGGGGAATAGCAGACATCAGGGATAGTATTATCCTCATCCCAGAGAAACTCCCAAACATTTTGAGTTTGGTCCTCTGTCAGCAGAGGTAGACCTGCTCTACAGAGCCACTCAAACTTCTCAAACACCATCATTTGCTTATACCATTTTTCTACAGTCCTCACTCTCCAGTCTGAAACACACTGTTCAGTGCTTAAATTATCTGAAGATATCCAGAGACATCACGGGAGCAGCACAGTTCTAAAAAACGGAGGTATTATCTGAAATGCACAGCTTTGTTTGCCAGCAGGGTAGGTGATAGGAAGAGCCCAGCTTGATAACTGGATACCTGCCTGCAATTGCAAGACTACCAGCTGGAAAAGAAACACTTTGTTCCTTCTACATGAGGGAAAATACAAAGGTAAAGTCCTCTCATTCTTACTGGCTGGTTACAAACAGCATTTTTCACAGGACTCTGCAGTGGGGATGATGATGATGATGATGATGATGATATTTAAATGTCAGCGCTGCCCTGCCCTTGCTGTTACTACCAGGGCTGTGATTCACCAACCAAATTATCCTTAAACTGGTGCTGAGAACTGTGTAACTGTGACAGCTGTGAGCTCAGCACAGCCTGGACAACTAACCCAGCTGCTGAACAAGCTGGTGAGAAGTCAACCAGGCCAAGTTGCTACTTGAGTGCTTGGGAAATGAAGAGAAGGACTAGGAAACGGCTCCTTAGGCAAACCTTATAGGTAATTTTCCAAATTCCCTTCAAAATTTGAATTTCCTAATGACCCATAATTCAGAAGAGTTGTTTGGTCTGAAGATCTGTCTGCATGTCTGCTTGTTCCACAGTTTTCTTAGGAAGGCATCCTCAGCAGTGGTACACTCAGGTTCAGAGTACCAGGAGATGTAATGAGAAAGGTGACACAAGAACTATACAGATCCTGAGGATTTATCCCAGACAGCCTACAGCTGTGAAACTGCATATTAAATATATTTGAGTATTTGTCTGAGAAACCATACCACCAATATACCGAGTTTAAAGTTTCACCATATCTAGGAGATTTACAAAATCTGCCAAAGAAATCAGCAATGTAACAAATGGAATAGAATCACAGAATCATTGAGGCAGGAAAAGACCTCCAAGATCATCCAGCCCAATCATTAACCTAACAAACTGATTTTGGAGCATCACATTATAGGCATGCAAACCCCTTACCAAACATCCTGAACTGATATATATATATATATATATATATATATATATACATATATATAATTGAAATACATACACTTTTCTTATTGACAGACACACACTTGCCTTCTACAAGCTTGATCTGAGTGGCACAGCAGATAAAGGTGCCATGCATAAGGGTTTGATGGTAGTGTTCATCCACCACAAAATGTCCGTAAGTGGTTGAAGTCAGTGTTACAGAACTGAAGTCACTCCAAATCCAGCAGTGGCACCCAAGTCTTGCCCTTCGCCTACCCAAGGGAGAGATGTTGAGTCCCAGCTATCTCTTCATGCATGCTCCTTATGACAACATTGCTAAAAAAACACTGGATCCCACTACCTGAAAGTCTTTCCAGTGGGAGTGAGTGTGTTGCATGGAAAGAAAGACAAGGAATCAAAGAATAGTGGGAGAGGTCTGGCAGAGGGGAGTATTGGGTTTGGGATGGAGTGACTTAACCTCCAGTTACTGGGATTTTTCAGCCAAGACTAACACTCGTGCTGAAGTGTGGAAAAGTCCCTGTCAGCGCTGTTGAAGCATCGTGTTGGGTGAAGTGGTGGGGGCATGGCAGTGCTGAGTTTAACCTCCTTTGCTTGCTGCAAGAACAGCACTTTCAGAGGTACAGAATTAGAGTCCCAAGGGTATATACAACATCACTGGTATTAATGGAGGCGAGCTGGGATTTCACCCTAGGAGACCTCATATGAATCAGCACGATGCACAGGACCTGGATGGAGAAAGAAATTGTGGCTGTTGTTACCTTGCTGAATGCTGGGTCAGCATTTGTCACAGGAAATGTAATGCTTGTAGCACAACTCTCCATTCAAAATAATAGAGATGGGGATTTCTTTGGGGTATGAAGCACTGCCTACAGGAAGCCTCTGCCAGGCTACACCCACCCCAAGATGTCTCAGCACTGTTTTTCTTCCTCATTTCACTCCTCACTCAAACCAGATTTTCTCTTTAAGCTCCTTAGATGCAGCTAGTCAGGGGACATCATCTTTCCCAACAGTCATCAGAGAGGAATGGACACATCCTGGAGGAGACATCCTGCCTACCTTAGACACTTCCCTTCAGTGGATCACCTTTGGAGACTCCTGCCTAGATAACTATCTCAGACTGGGATGGATCTCACCATGAGTCCCATCAAATGGCATCTGAATGGCACTGACCTCCCAGGGCAGGCTGCAAGGGCAGGATACAGATAATTTTCTTGGAGTTTGGAGAGACTTGCCCTGGAAACAGACCCAAATCCATGTCCGTGGACACTTGTGGGTCTTTAAAAAGAGCTTTGTTCTGACCTGCATCAAATCACTGCTTAGTGTGAAAGTATCTGAGCTGCTGGTGGCTCTCATCTGCAGGGGGTGTTGCTGGCATCCATTTCCAAACCCCACACTTCCCCTTCAAACTCACAGCCCTTACACTGCTCTGGCTGGGGGTGGATTTACAGGATGCAGGGTCATTACAGGGCACTTGAGAACTGGTGAGAAGAGCCTCAGCCATGCAGAGAAGAGTGGTCCCTGGCCCCAAAACCACACCTAGAGCTTGTTCTGAGGCATTGCTTTCCCCTGGCACTTGGAGCCCTGAGATGCTGCTGAGAGAATGGAAACAAAGATACAGAGTGACAGTCACACCGAGTCACTTCTGCCAGGATTGGAAATGGGAATATGTCATCACAGCCACTGTCAGTGCCCAGGAAGGGATCAACACCTTATTCCCTATACTTGTGAAGGAAAAAAAGTAAATGGTTTAGCGAGTATAGAAACACTAATCAGGAAGACAAGGAAGGGAGAAAAAAAAGGTGTAGGATATGAGCCAGACTGCCTACCACAGGCACCTCACCCGTGCCAAGTGAGGAGATAAGTCAGTTATGACAGTAAATCCCTAAATTCCCTGCCCAGGCAGTGGGAGACAGAAGGTCTCCAGGAAGAGAAAAATAAATCAAGAGGGTACGACCTCACTCTGGGGCATCTCCAAGTTCCTTTCCTCTGCTCACTGACCACGCAGTCAGCAAGGGAGGCACACAAGAGCCGGCCCGCTGCTTTTCCCCGGCGCTGAGGCACAGGAGGGACGCGGCTCCTGCCTTGTTTCCCTGGAACAGATTCCTCCGAGCCATTGGCCCGGGATGCCACAGGAATGCGGCGGTGAATCGGGAGGGGAGCTGCAGGGAAGGCTCGGGCTGTTCAGCAGGAGCAGCCGAGCTCCTGCTCCTCCGCTGAGCTCGGCGCTCAGCCGCACCTGCCCCATCCCTTGCGCCTTCTGCATCCCCAGGAGCTTCCCAGCCCCGCTCCCAGCAATGTGTGCTTGCCGAGATGGGTCAGGGCTGGCAAAGCACAGGGTCTTGGAGCCCTCGGTTTAACCCCTGTGCAACTCTGCCAGCCTCACATCACCCTCCTCGGACTCCCTCCACCAAAACTTGTCAGGCTGGCCAGTGGAGTAAAGAACCGTGGGGTGGCACATGATGCATTGTGCAAAAAAGCAGCGACAGCAGCCAGGACCCCACTCCTGGCAATGCACCCCGTCACAGGGGATGGACAGAGCTCACTGCCAGGACAGCGAGCTGCAGGCTCTCAGCACGGCTCTTTGCAAGGCAGAAACACAAGCCAAGCTAATGCAGCGTCTGCCTTTGCTCCTCATAACAGCGCGCAGGCTGGTGGGTGTTCCCAACACACCTCTGTCCTGCTCCAGGTCAGGACAACAGTGCAGGTCTGGATTAAGCTGCTCCGATACAGGTAAATGATCCTGAATGTTAAAATGCACTACTCAGCTGAGCTTAAAGGAAAATGTTTTGAGGAAGGACAAACAAAAGCTTTCCTCCATGGTTTTAACAAGCAAATGTCTGTTTAAGTCTACCTTACAAGACAGGCTGCTTAAGAGATTTCTGCATTTTGCTCTGCCTGAACACTGAAAATGTCCAAATTACAGCCACTTTTTTGTTTGTTTGTTTTTGGTTTTGTTTTTTGGTTTTTTTTGTCTCAGAGCTGATTGCAGTTTCAGTGAGCAGGGCTTCAAAAGTCTCTCTGAGAAGCCTTTTTTCCCAACAATATGTACAGAACCTTTCCATTGCCACAGCTACTAAAGTTACCAAAACTTGCTATCCACTTTAATTTTCAACTCAGCCTTTTCCCACCTAGTATCACTATTGTCACAATAAAACCAATAAGGTCTGATACGCCTAAAACTACTTTGCAAATATACCTTACCCCGAGTGTATTGTTCTCTGACTGAAAGTTGCTGTGTGACCATGTCTCCATCTAAACTTGTTTTACTTGGCTTGTATTTCAATAAGATTAGATCACCATTCCCCCCACACATACACACAGAGAACTAATTAAATACCAAGGAAGGGATAAAACCAGCAAGACCCAAAATCAAAGTGTATTGTGTCCTTCCTTCTCACTGGTGGGAACTCAGGGAAAGGAGAAAGATCAGAGCAGCACAGCATCTTATGATTTTCTCCTATTTATTGAAATTTTTGAATGAACTGACCTTTACCTTGTATTACAGCAACTTCTACATACCTACTTTATTTTATTGGTCCTGTCAAGTAGAGGGCATACACCTTATAGCACAGTAGCAGTGAGGGAAGTACAGTATATCCAAATATACCATCCCCAGATGCAGCTGGAGCTGAGAACCAGCATCAAATGGTGAAGAAAAATATTTATCTTTACCAGTATTAATTTGCATGAGAACAACACTGGTTTAAAGTAGCTGGTTTGGGGTTTTTACATCAAGTATGACTTACTTCAGTCTAATGTATTACAACTTGTAGGGCTCCCTGGGAGTCCTGACAGAGGTGACATGTTTTGGTGTGGCAGGAGCTGCAGGGATGTCTGTAAGCTGAGGTTTACTTAAACATGGGTGTAAGGGGCACAAAAGAACAGGTAGAAGACATGGACTGTGGGAGAACAGGGGACACATGGAAACAAGATTGATAAAGGTCTTAAGGAATTCAGAACCTCCTGAGGGTAAGGCCATGCCAGACCTCCCTGTACCCCTCAGCAAGTTCAAAGTGCAAATGCTCAGAGCCCACATCCTGTGTCGCTGAGGAGGAAAGAACTGGGATCAGTAAATATATAATAAAATAAATGTTATGATGTCATGTATAATATGAAGAGAACCTTTGTTTCTGTGTCACCTGTAAGTCAAAATGGGAAAGAGAATCTGAGCAAATCCCAGCAGGCTGTGGGTGGGTACTGGCAAACAGCCACAGCGTGACTGCAATGCACTAAATGCTGCCTCTCAAGAAAGCAAAGAAATGGACATTTAATGTAACTGGAGGCCATACCTCCTCCCCAGAAAATATATCATACCCAGGGGCATTTATATGCACAGGGGGAGAACCCATGCTGAGAAAGGCAAATGTTTAAAGTTAATGCAACATCTATAAAAGTCAAGTTCCCCTATAAATCTCTCTGGTCTGGATGTATTGGCTTCACATAGCACACAAGCTGCTGCAGCTCAGCTGCCTGTACAAACAGATAGGATTTCCTTGGCTGAAAGCTCAGCT
Source organism: Acridotheres tristis (assembly GCA_037013685.1). Lineage (NCBI taxonomy): Eukaryota > Metazoa > Chordata > Aves > Passeriformes > Sturnidae > Acridotheres > Acridotheres tristis. The sequence continues at coordinate 6,195,406 of CM072885.1, forward strand.
GGAAGCCCTGAGCATGCCCTGCTGCTGTGCATGGCTTCTGGATTTCAAGGAGAAATTGCAGGTGCCCTGGGGTAACCTGCTGCCCTACGGTGCCACTGGGGAGGCAGAATGTTCACATCTCTCCTGAGCATCCATAGAAACTTCTGGAGACATTTCACTTTATTTCCCAAGTCTATTTGGGTCCAGAAGAGCATGGGGAGTGAAAAGGCCACACTCAGACTTGTATTTATCTGTGTTTGGTGGGTCACTTGTGGTAGTCTTTGCATCACCCTGCTAAAATATGTAACCTCAGTCCTGGGTAGGAAACATTGGCTTTCTAATCTTTTTCTACAGTCTTTACAGAGACAGAAATTCCTCTGGAGGATGAGTCAGAGGAACTAATTTAGAGCAGGGAATCAGGCACTAAAACTGAGTTGAATAGTAAGGAAATAACTCCAACACGGTGCTTACGCACACAGTGGAGACACCCCTGACATGGCAGGAGCAGGACAAGAGGCTCTAACGAAGCCTTTCCCTGCAAGCAGCAAAGGATTTGTGAAACCTGTCTGGAAATGACGGCAGCAGCATTGAACTCAGGCTGGCTGAAACACACGGGCTTGATAAAGGGCATCTGCAAATGCTCCTGAGCTGCTCTGCAAGCCCAGAGCAAAGAGATCTCAGCAAGGAGCTGTTTGCTGTGCCCCATGCCAGCAGCCAGAGATGATGGAGCCAGCAGGGCTGAGGACCAGGTCCAGCCCCCATCCAAGCATGGAAGTGCCACAGGTTGCCATGGGGTGAAGTGGAAAAGCCTTGGTGAGGCTGAAAAAACAAAGACAAAGGGAAGGAAAAACAAACATCTGCAATCTGCAGTCACTCTCTGACTAATGTCAGTGCTGAGAAAGGCACCAAATGCCTGAGAGACTAATCAGCAGCTCTGAATAACAAGCTCCAAGCACTAACATCTGGCTGAGGGGAGCTCACTGCTACTCACAGATATTCCTGTCCCACCAGGCAGCCCAGAGCAGCCTGTCCACAGCTCCGGCTGCTGCGTGGGCTGGAAATCCTGAAAGGGCCCCAGACCACCCTGGGTGGGATAAATGACAACAGGCTATTTTGAAGATGGCAGGATTTGGCAAATAGGCAGTTTTCAAGGTGGAAAGATGTGGTATTTAGGGGACAACCCTCCTGCTTACATGTGCTCAGATGGCCCTAAGCATTTTGGGCATTAATGACTGTTTCTATAGGAGACAAAAGCTGTTTTCACTCTGGTACAATTCCTCAGATCAAGTTCTATTCCTGGGCCACTATTTCAATTCTCAACAGAAATACAAGGTCAAGGAAATACAGAGTCATATTTGAAATCCAATTTTGTATTTACTGGCCAAAATCTCTCCCTGTTGTTTTGCTGCATTTCATACAGACACAGAAACTCCCACCATGTGCTGCACAACTCACTACCTTATACAGGGAAAAGCTTTTCAAACAGGGCTGGCTACAATGTCCATGGAAAATAAGGTCATAAGGGAGGGATGAGTCAGGCCTCCTCATACACACAAGCCTGGAGCACTCCTTCCAGCCTGATTTCAGGAGAAGGACTGCAGCCACAGTTACACAGGACAAAACGCTCACAGTGCTGGTGGATGCCCTGCGGTGAACTCTTCCCTGCAAGCATCTAAATTACAGAGCACACACCCCACTGCTGGTTAATGTTGCAGTGTGGCTCTCAACTGTTTAATCCTATGTTAATAATTGTGCTGGAGAGAGATAATTACATAGCAAGTGCCACACCAGTGCACAGTGAGTACATGGTGATACCTTCGAGCTGCAGTTCAATCATGCACTACCTTGGGGTTTGGCTCTTTCATGAATAACTGCACTGAGATCTGAAAAATCTTATCATGTCCTGCTGTTATGTCTTTTTACCTGTAAAATCTGCTATTGTTCCTGGCCAAATACTTAGGGATAGGCAGCAAATGCATCCCCCTGTAAGTCTGTTACTGTTTGTGTATGCTTTAAACATGATTATGAAATTAATTTTCTCTATCAGTCCAAAATTCTTCTGTGGTATTTGTTATGCTTCTCCCATATTTCTCTGACACAGAAGTTATCTGTACTTTCACCAGCTTTGTATTGCATCACTTTAGCAATAGCAAGGGCCAGGGAATGGGCAGCCTTGAAGAAGACATGAACTGGATTGCCTCACAACCCTCCTGCAGCAGCAATCACAGTACCCACACCAGTCACCATCCACACAACTCCACAAAAATTGCCTAACATCACAGAATTAAAAAAAAAATAAAAAGATAAAAGTAAAATGGCAAACCCACTCTGAGGAAATCAGAGCTTGGGTTCCAGTCTAGTCCCATAATTAGGACACTTGCCCTGTCTTTTGGCAATGAAAATGTGGAAGAGCAAAATCTCTATCATTCTGAGCTGTGTTATCTGAACAGCTTGTTCTCATTAAGCAACACGTGCACTTCACACCTCATCAAAGAGGGCAGATAAAATGCTCATCCTAATCAGAGGAATGGGACTGGAGGTCTCCACTGCAGTGGGGGCAATAACCAGTTAGGGGAGAGTATGTCCAGTGAATAGCTTCCCTGTGCTTCGATTCCCTGTCTCCAAAAATGGATTGCAGAACATCTGTGATTTATAGAGTCTCTGAGTCATTATAATCTAATCCAGAAAGGTCTATATTTAAAGCCTGAATAGTGTGTATGGGACAGGAGCCATAGCAGAGCCAGGACTCGTGGGCAGATACTTCACTTGCATGCAGAATGGCCACAGTGCTTCTCTGTGCAAATTCAGAGTATGAGCCCAGAAACCAGGTTTTTCCTTAGATGCTGGTAGGCATTGCCCATAATTGCAGCCTGGTCTCCTGCAATCTGGAAACATATTGTTCAGTAAGGATCCTGGACAAACTGCCCATCACTGGATCAAGTGACTGATTGAACTTTCAGTACTGAGGGATTTAGTCAATACAAGTTTGCAATATAAAAATTGCAATATAAAAATCTTTCTGTATCACTGATCAAGGCACTTAAGTCTACATTATCCAAGAAGGGGAAAATCCTGGCTTTGAGAACATGGCTTAGATACAGCTCAGATACAGGAGCAATGTCCATGGTCCCAAGAAAAAGATTTCAAGTATAGTCAAAGGGACAACTTCTAGCAATTGCCTTTATTGGGCCATTGAAAATAAATCATTCCTCAGGCCCCTTTCACCAACAAAATGGGTGTGGGTGGTTAGGTAACAACATGGTTATGGTCATGACTTTATTATTCTGGACCTAAGGGTCAGTAAATGAACAGAAAAGCCAGCAGAAGAATACAAAAGGGTTTTTTACAGGAATGGAAGAAAACTTTTCACTCATTACCTAGGTCAGAAATTAATGGGAGTGTGAGCTAATCTGGAAGAGCACAGCAAGAACATGGCACTAATCATTTAGAGGGAATGGTAAAGACCATTTCCTGCAGGTATTTGAGGCCTCTCTTTGTCAGCTAGATGGGGTTTAGGGTTAGTACATGTAAAGTGCAACACAAACTCAGCTGATGAGACTGGATGATCAATTTGTTTAATCTGAGCCCCATCCAGGTGATCTCTCAGTTCTGCCTTGCTCTGCTGAATCCTGTTAATAAGTACATCCCTGTACTGGCACACAGACACACCTACACTTCCCATGGCAGTCAGTGTTACTAAAAGTCAATCAAATTGATGATCTATCCTGCTCCCTCCAGATACTCGTGAGGTGTTTCAAGTGAAGAAAAACAAACAAAAAAAAAGTCCTAAGAAATTGCATAATTCCAAATGTTTTTCCTTCCACATTCTCCCCACCCTAGAGACTCTGCCACTTAGTAACATTGCTTTATTTAATCCCTTCCTAAAATACCCTTTTACCATTGAGAACTTTGCAACTGTTTGGGAGTGGGCCGAGTTGTTTGGTGTTTTGATGGAAAGAGAGAAACTAAATTATTTCTTGGCTGAGATTTATGCGTCAAGATTTAGCTTGCAGCCAGATTTTTTTTTAGCCAAGTTATAAAATCTGAAGATAATTCCAGCTCTCATCATCAGTGACTTTTATGGAGCAATTCAGGATATGTGCAGGAATAAAAGGAAACTCCTCACCATGGAGGTTTTCATGGAAATGAAGAGACTCATTCCTGCACAGAAGGGCAGGAACATATGTCAGCCTAAGCAGAGCTGTCAGAAAGCAGAATCCCAGCTTACTAAAAACTCATGGACATGTTGATGAACCTATGTTTCTTTAATGTTTTGGATGCAAATTGAGAGTGAAGCAGAGGTTGCACTTGCCTGTGGACAAAACAAAGATGAGTTTTGCTTGAGACATCAGGTTTTTGGAAACTTAAGAGCAAATGCTTTGATATGATACTGTAAAGATCCTCCTGATCTCCTGAGAGTATTCAGTTCAATGCTGGTCAGCTGGAAGGTAATATGGTCATATTTTCTACCAAAAGGACACAGAAATGCCTCACTAAGCCACGGATAAGGTTGTACTTCTCCACATCTTCTGTCCATTTGCCATCCCAGACCCTGATGGGCTGACCCATGTCTGAAGAGTAAGGTGGCCAGAGCAAGTGTCAGGTGGACAGGCTTAAAAGAAAGAATAGAGAGGAAGAAGAGAAAAGTAAGTGAAAGTTCCAGAAACCCACAGTGAGACTCGTGTGCATAAAACTCAAGGTCTCAGGTGAGACACCCCAAAAAGGCTGAGGCTGTTGGCTGTGTCCACATGAGCAAGTCAATTTGAGCAAGAGTCAATTTGGGTCTACTATCTATAGACTGATGCTCTAGACGTGTTTAGAGTGAGAAAACAGACAGGGAAAGGGTTGTGAAGGTGTGTGAAGGACCAGCTGTGGATCCCACATGTTCCCATTAGGAGCTGGTGCACACCATACAGGCATCTGGAGCAGTCTGGCTGTGTTTCCCCCAGGAGAAATCTACTCATTGTGCAGCAGTGAATTCTGTGAACTGAACCAACAGTTGTCAAGCAAAATTACATGTTTCCTACTTACCAGACTAATTCCCTGTCATGATGGAGATTGCACTGATTTGACACATCTGGTAAGCTAAGACAGCCCTTGTTCCTTCAGATGCTTTGCCTGAGCTCTGTGGCCTGGGAAACTTCAAACAGGAGACCTCACAACCATTTCAAAGCCTGCAATGCAACTCATTTCACATTTGCTTCCCATCCTTCCTGATGGGCCAGCTCCAGGCTCTGGAGGTGTTTCACTGGGCTGGTGGAAGCCCCTCACAGCTCGGTTGAGGACAGGAGGTGGTGATGGATGTGCAGAGCAGCTCTGGGATTGTGAAATACAGCAGCCAGTGGCTCCCCAGGGTTGTCTCCTACCACAGCTCACTATGCTTCTCTCCCTGAAGTTCTTCTAGAAGGCTCAAGCAAAGAGAAGATTGCCTGAGCTCTGAATCAACTTGCCTATTTCCTGCCACTTGATGCACTGCAAATCTTTACTGGTGCTGACATCCATGCTCTCCCAAACTCCTACATTTTCAAGAACAGTTGAACCAACAAGTGCTGGGATAACACTGAGCCTGTGAAGCCACCTTGGCTGTGTTTCAATGATTTCTGTAAAGATCCTAATGCAACACAGACGTTCCCGATATGTTTGCACTTGCAGCTAAGTGCTGTCTACACTTGAGCTTGTAATGAGCTCTCTCCACAATACCACACATGAAATACAGACAAAGAGACAGGCATATTGGTTTCAGGGTTGCATGGGAAGGAAGGCAGATGTCTAGAAGCAAAAAGAACTCAGTAGATACAAGGATATTTCCTCCCAGCTCTGCTAATCACTGTCCATGCCTTAAAGCCAGGCAAAAATTGTTTAGACACTCCAGTTCTGAAGTGAGTTCCTGAGATACAACCAGAACAACTGTGAGGATGGAGCTGGACTGAGTTCCACAGATGTTCTGATCCACTAAAAAATGTCAAGAAATGTGGCTGACCTTCTGTTTTTGGAGCTGGAGAGTGAAAGACCAGAGAAGATGCTTTGCTATGGACTCAAGGCTATGAGTCCAAGACTTGCTTACATGACAAGGCAGCAACTTGAATATGGCAACAGAAAGGAGAACAGAAGTAATGTGGTAATAGCAAAAGAAACTGGCATCTGTCCAACATCTCATGACAGCTTTGTCGTGCCTTTTGGAGTCAGTGGTGTCATTTCTGGGAAGACGTAAACTCATGTTTTATATTAATGACTTAAATACTTAAATTTAATGAAGACTGTTGAAAATGCACGCCACATCCTTTGATTGCTGAGGGAATAATTCTCAGGTATTTCAAAGCTTAATTATGAAAAAAAACTTCAGTCAGTTAGAACTGATGCATATGTAACAATAATAAAGAAACACAAAAATTATAGGGATAATTCAACCTAACCATCAGTTGATTCAATTACTGGGCTCAGCCCCCAAAGTTCAGATGAAAGAAGATATCACAAGCAATGTTCCACCTCTACCACTTCTCAAAGTAGACCAATACCCTAAACTAACAAAGCTACTTTCATCCAAAAAATTCTGAATGTGTCTTCATATTTCAAACTAGTTTATTGCTTTACTTTCTATGTATAACTTGTAGTTTGTTGGAGCTATACAAACCACATAAAAGGGAAGAGGAAAAGGGAGGGGTGCTATAATAAATTCTGCATTACCTGAGAAGATAGGTAAGTGTCTTCTCATGCCAACTCCCCTTGGTGTTAAATTGAAGGAGGAGGTTATATGCAGTTATAACCTCATTGATTCTGAGCTGAGTTTTGAATCTTGGGTGGTGACACAGTGGTTATAATTGTGGGTTGCCTGGACTTTAAAAATGTAGTTAAGTTACAATGAAGTTACAGTAATGGCCATGACAAAGAACGTCTGTAGCAATCACAAATGAGCACTCTTCAGTCTTCACCCTGTGTGTCTGTTATGAGTTTTACCACTATAGACATTACAGCTCACAAGTAATTCTCACACAGCATCTGCAAAGCTTGCAGAAGCTTGGAAGAAGAGGACACAGCTCTGCTCAGATCTGACAAATTACAATCAATTCACTGTTACAGACTGTCCATATCTTCCAGGGCAATACACTGTTGTGGAGCACTTTCACTCCTTATAGTCAGCTGGGTCAAGAGCTTCTTGAAGGCTACCACAAAAATCCATCTCCTTAATTCATCAGGACAAAAAAAACCCAACCCTTGTAGCAGCTGTGAGATGTTATTCCATCATCCCTTCCAACAGCTGCTGGACATCTCTGAGCACAGTCTGCACCAGCAGGACCAGCATGATGCATCCCTGTGTCCCCAGCTGGTGGCAGGTCAGCAGTGTGCTGCACATCTCCATCTCCTTCCTGCTCCTTTTCAAACTCCACCGTGTCAGCTGAGTTGAACCAGTTTTCTGGATGCCTTCCCACTTCCTTAATACTTCAACAAACAGCACTGAGAGTGTGAAAGGGCCCAGTGAACATCTTTGAAGGAACCCAGGCCTGACAAGCTCTTCTTGGCTGTCACTGCTGTGTCAGAAATATATTTGCCTTTGTTTTCTCCTTGTTTTTAAAGCTGCTCTATAGTGTGTTTTACTGCATTTGATGGGGAACTTTAAAAGGCTCCACACAGCAATGCTTTTTCTCATCCTGACTCCTCAGCTATAGTAGAAATTGGAAAGATGGTGCCTTGGGCAGTTGCTGACCCTGCTCTCAAGGCTGCTTCTTATTTACTCCTGTGGTTCAGATTTCTTTGTAAATATGGCTGTACATTATTTCCTATGACCCACAGGGAGGAAAATCCCTAAGAACAGGCTTTGGGGCAGGGACACTGAATTCTCCAGTATATCCCAAAGCCCACATTTTCTGTCAGCCAAACTAGAAAATAACATGCTGTCCAACATGAGGCAATGAGGGCAATAAGAATCAGTTTTCTTTAAACCAGACTGTATCAGGCTTCCTGTATAAAATTGTTGGAAGTCATTCCTTTTGCTCACCAAATGACTTCAGCAGGTGCATATCTTCCCTAGAAAAGAGATTCAACCTCTTTTTCAATGATAGAAAATCCATCATGACCCCTGGCAAACTAAGGATTAACGGTCTACTTCACTTCAAAAAACCACTGTATTTAGCTTGGGTTATATGGACACAGATTGCTGCTAGTTTCAAGCTGCAGGTCAAAAAAGGAAAATATTTAAAGCAGAATAGTTCTGGTTTGATTTCTGAGTAAGGAAATCCTTGCTGTAATTGCAGTCTCCCAGGTAAGACACACTTCCCCCCGTGCTCTCACCCAGACCACATCCAGGTGTTTGAGGAGTTTCTACTTTCCTCTTCAGAGAACCACAGTGGCCTCTAGCAATGGCTAATTACCACTCTGCTGATTGACAAAGTGCCAAAGAGTGAATGCTGCTACCTCCATAACCGATAATTACATTTTTGTCAGGCTGCCAAGGTCCTCACACACACCTGCACACTGCCCACACAGTTGTTACTAAGAGATTTATAATAATTAATTGTAACATTCCTATCACGCATCTCCCCACCCGCTTCCAGCAGTGACATGTAAATCCAGTCATGAGCATGTCTGATTTCCTCTCCTTGTTAACCTTAGAGCACAGCCAGTTAAGAACATCTTCTGTTTGCATCCTTTGAAACTTTGAGGGTTTTTTTTCCTGACATTTTAATTTAATTCTAGGTGAGGAATCACACTTTTTTCTCTTCTTCTTGTATTTTACTCTGGGTATTTGTTCACGCCTTCCTGACTAGTCTAGACAGCACTACCACTTATGATTTTCCTGAGATGGACTCTTTCCAAACAGTACAGCTCTCCTCCCACAGAACATGGGCCAGGCTTCACAAAACCAAACCTCTTCCCACGGATCACCACTTCCCCAGCTAGCAATTGACTTCCAGAACTGAAGAGGTAGGAGCTAAAGACTGTGCAAGATATTCATTGCTTCCAGGATCCTTCCCAATTTCCAAAGGCGTCTAGTGTTCATGTAGCATCCCATCAAGCTGCATCCCTCATTTCTACCCCTTCCTACTTTGTGCTCACCCCTGGAGTCTCCCAACCTGCTGACACTGATAAGCCCCCATTGCAGTGCTTGTCTTGCTGGTCTTCATGCTGCCCTTTTTGGGAAAGCAAAAAGGCCCACGAAATTTTCCTTCTCCCTGATTTGCTTCTAATCCGTTTTGCATTTTATTCTTTCTTTTTCTTTCTTTTTTTCCGCATCACGTTCTGTTTTTACATCCTTCTCAGTTTTCACTTTCTCTCACAGGTTGCTGGCACTATTGACATTCATCTGCACTTAATCTTCTTGGGGTTAAGTCTTACACACAAATATTTGCTTTCCCTGTTGGCACTTCTAACAGTCTAGGCAAAACTTTGAAATTTCCCTGTGGCAATAGCAGTGGGAGGTCCCAGACAGCCAGGGAAGGGGCTTTGCTCCCTCTTTTCTCAAGGACTTGCATTGCAGAGTGTTAGTGGTAGCTGATTCCTGTCCAGGATAGGGGAGGAACAATCTTCTCTGAGGCTCAGACATTAAGCTTGGTCTGTAATTTTGAGTCCTGTCCTGTGAGAGAGTTGAGGATAAAGGTCTACGCAACCATGAATGCTATGAAGACAAAAAATAGAGACTGACAACATCATCCAGCAGAAGAACTGGGAGTATCAGATAATAAAGTAGGAAACAGGTTGAAGGCAAGCAAAAAGTTGTGATTCTCAAGTGAAGGCTGGACAGTTTTAAGGAGATAAATTGACTGGATGTCACTGAATATATAGAAACAAATAAATACATGGAAATTATGTCACTGTGGAGACTTCTTCACCTGAAAACACTGGAGAATAGGAAATCATCAGCTAAAACTCTCTTCCTGTACTCTTCCATGCATACCTGACTTAGGTATCTCTTGGCATACTGTGGGTCTTGGGGTGGGCACAGGGAAGAATGCTGCCAGTCTTTTACTTTACTCTCTCAGAAAACAGCCACTTTGCACCAATTCAGGACTTCTGACAATAAAGCACCTAACAAAAGGACTCCTGTGCCCCACTGCTGTTGGCTGAAACACTTTAGAATGTTGTATGCAATGAAATGAAATCTTTCCTCACATTTTAAGATCAATAATAAAGTAGACAAGCTCCTTAACTCCCTTCAGCTAATACTTAAATACATCCAACCTAGAAGCCAATTCAAAGCTGGAATATTTATCATAAAATTCATAGAAAAAATATGTTCAGAGTCACATCTATAGTGTCTACTTTAAGTTCAAAAAGAAAAAGCCCTAAAATCAATGTTGTAATTCAAACAGCCCCATAATGCTCCAATAATGTTAACTGCACTAGAAAGATTATTCCAGTTGTTCTACAAGCTTAAGAGTTAAAGGCTTTCTATGTCAGAGACAATGCTCCCTTTTGGTATTGATAATGTATGTGTCCTCTCTTTTTTTTTCTTTTCCTAACATTATTTTATTTTTTTTATTTCTTTTACACATTTTGCACCATTTCCTAAATCAGTCTGTGATTGACCACAGGCCTTAGAAAAAGGGAGGACAGAGATTTCAGAATTTCAAAACACAAGGAATTGCTTTAAAGCAATTTAGAAGATTGGATTTAGATCCACAAAACAAAATTCTACGTCCTTCATGCATTCAGCATATTTTATCCAAAAGGTTTTATAAGCTAGAAGATAAAGACTCCAAAATGCATCATAAGCTCCAGCCAAATTCAAGCCACCTGCTCCACACAGCAACAAATGCAGAAGGACTCCAGGCATGCTGCAGTTCTTGAGTCAAGCTCTGGCCTTTTCCTCATCCACTGAATCTAATCTGGAATTGCTATATCCAGAAAAAGAAGTGAGAATGAGCCATAGTTGTGGTCAAGGTGTTGTGGCATAAGTGGACCACAGGACCACATCAGTCCCTTTTAGACACAAATAAGTTCATATGTGGTCAAGGCCAGACTACAAAGTGAGCTTAAATGATCTCTATTCCTGCAATCAATGTATTGTCTTTGCCTCAAAGGCCAGCAGAATCTGAAAACAGCAATTTGCAGGGCTATACTCAGCACTGGGTGCCACATTAGGAGACCTTTCCACTCCCATATTGTGCTGGGCAAGGATTTCCAAATCCGTGCTGCTCTAGAGAAGTCAGGAATACTAACTCCAGATGAAACTGTAAGAAAAAAAGAAAAAAAGAAAAAAAGAGAAAAAGAGAAAAAGAAAAAGAAAAAGAAAAAGAAAAAGAAAAAGAAAAAGAAAAAGAAAAAGAAAAAGAAAAAGAAAAAGAAAAAGAAAAAGAAAAAGAAAAAGAAAAAGAAAAAGAAAAAGAAAAAGAAAAAGAAAAAGAAAATATTCTCTAGGACCTGGAAAAGGGGAAGGATACTGCGTCTGATAAATACTGAGAGCAAACATTGACACTTCAATAGCCACGTTCCCAGCTCGATAGCTGTGGGGTTGAGGCCACCCCAGGACACTGCCAATGTGTAAATTAATGTTTAAAGATACGTGTGGGCTTAGGAGCAGATTAAAGTACACAATGAGCCCTGGGCAAGCTTGAGATTTCTCCGTTTCAAAACATAGGAAATGCTGTAAATACCATAGCAAATGCAATTACCAGAGCGTGATAAACAGCACTTCGTTAGCAGAGACCACAGGAGGCTTCTCTTGTTTCAGACGTTCCTGACAATGAGCAGGAACCAGAGGTTGATCCTGGAGTCCGGACACAGAACAGGCAGGCAAATGCCTCAGGGATGCCTCCAGCCTGGGATTTTGTTTTTAGCCCTTCTCTGGCCTGATGCTTTGATGGAAGGGGTCTGCTCCTGCATATCCTCGACATCTGTAATGTGTTTCTTGAGCAATGACTGTCTGCAAGGACGGGATGTGTTCCAGGGCTCCACAGTGCCACTGATTTGGAAGCACCAGGACATTTCCCACCAGTATTTCAGCTGCTTTCAGACATGGGTTAAACATAGGAGGATTTTATCATTGGATGTGGTTTCAAGCCATTTTTATTACAGCAGGCAAGATTCGTGCACAAAGTATTATTTCCAGGACACATTTAATCGATGATTCTACACCTTTGGGAACAGAATCAAAAATCGCATTTGTTCTTCTGCCCTTTGAAGCCAAGACTTAAGAAAACACAGGCTCAGTTGGGATTTCAAGGGACAGATCGTGAAGTGTTCACTCAACTCAAACAAAATGTGCCTGACCCTAAAATGTGTAAAAGGACAAAACCCAAATCATTGATGTTAGTAACAACCCTTCCGTAGAGTCTTCTTGAATGTGTTTGTTTCCAATCCTCAGAGGCTTTTCACAACACCAGAATTCGTGTCCAGCATGGCACAGAGAACTTGGAAGTGATTTTTAGAAAAATTCACCTCCAGCTGTCCTTTTGAATCCAGCTGATGGAGGTGGGCTTTGGGTGCTACCTGGTACCTCCTGGAGCTGCTCAGCCAGAGTGGGGGACACAAACCCTCTCCAGAGGGAGCAGCACAAACATCCAGTTTGAAGAGTAACAGGACTGGGACAGGGGGCTCTGAAAGCCTATAGAGCCCCTTCCAGAGCCATGTCATGAGCCATGCAATTGCTCTTCCTCCAGAGGCAGGAGCCAAAGAGGAATATCTTCTGACCCACCTCAATCTCCCAGCTTGACCCAAGCTTTGTAAATAATGAAGATTTTACCAAATCAGTGGGCCACACGGTTTGGTGGGCTATTTCTTCATTTCATATTTCCATTAGTTATTTTAATTTTCTCTCATTTATATTGTTGTTTTTCCTTTGTCTCTACTCACAGACAACTCTCCAGGAGAGGTACTTACAGACAAAGTAAGCCATGTACACAGAGATTCTCACTTAAGACAACTTTTATAGACCATGAATAAACTCTCTCCCAGTCAACCCAGACCTCAGAACTCTTTTAAAGTATGAGCAGGCATGTGGCAGAAGTGCCCTATGGTTACTGTGACTAAACCCCTTCCTCATTATTGCTCATCTTCCACACCCAAGGATGTTGCTTTAAAGGTGGAAAAACAGCTTCCTCACTCTGCAACAAAATGGAGCATTTTGAGTGGATGTGGCTGCTGTGTTTTTGCTTCAAAGGCTCTGAAATAGGATTTCTTTCTTTCCCAGTGTAAAGGAAATTAAGACTTAAAGCATCTGAATTTCTATTCCTATCCTGAGCCATTGTCACTACAAGCTGTTCCTCCACTTGGACTTTCCCTCCCCAACAATTAAGCAATTTAAAAAAATCCAGTTAAGCAATTAAGTAATTTTCCACAATTAAAAAATCTAATAAACAACCTCCAGAACATATTTGTGTTTGTATCCTGTTTAAAGTCTCTGGAAATACAAAAAGAAAGCCAAACAAACAATCGTGCTCTGAAATGGATGGACAGCAAAGACAAATGAAGGCAATAAGCTCATTGCATTTTGTAGATATTAGAAGGATACAAGACACCATCTACCTGAAGAAGGAAGCCAGACTTCATACCACCAACGTGCTCTGTTTGAATAAACAACCAAACCCCAGCTACTCATGTCACCCATCTGAAGAAAATTCCCTACTCAAAGTACAGCACTACCTGTGCAATAAGGCAGAGAGGGGAAGGGCATGGGATTTCAACAAATAAGTTTACAGGCAAAAAAAAAATTCAGAAAGTTGTTTCTAATCCCAGAGGGCATGAACCTGGGATCAAAAAGAATTGTCTCCACTGCACTGGGATACAGAGCCCAAAACGCCTGCCTTGCTTTTACCTGTGTAGAATGGAAATAGTTCTGCTGCCCCTGCATAGTGAACAAGATGGGTCAATTTGAGGATAACAGTATGTAAATACCAGCTTACATTTTAGTCCCACATCTTGTCTCAATATAAAATATTGCACCAACGTTCCCCCTTGCAGTTGCTACTGGTTCCTTACTGACCTAGTAAATGCAAAAATACTGCAGAAAAAGTCCATTAAGTGCTTTCAGATCTCAGGAAATATTTTCTTCCTTGCTTGCTCTTAAGTTTTTGGGCAGAAATTCAGACCTGGATTTTTAGCCATATTATTTTCCTTTTGCATTTTACAGTGTCATGGAAACTTGTTTCTCCCTCGGTCTATTTTTCCCTGCTGTCATTTCTTTTACAGATAACTTGACTAACAGTTGCAGCAGCCTTGTTCCAAAAAAAGTTGACAAACTAGGGCAGCAAGAGGAGGGAGTCACTGCATCAGCTGCTGGAAGCACCTGCAATGATTTGCACAGCAACCAGCTGCAACTGGTCCACCAAAACTGTATGTTCCCAGTCCCTCAAAACCAGGCACTTTGGTTTGTCACTTTGTATTAGCTGCTGCCAGGGCCAGCAGCCAAGCCAAGCCTGGCACCACATGGCTGCTCCTGGCCGAGCACAACGGGGCAAGGACACTTCTCCAGGGGAATTTGGGAAGGTACTTGGCTTGCGGAGGCAGGACCGGCTTTGAAAGGCTCCGTCTGCAGCTTCCATTAGGGACTTGAACTCCTGCTGCCTCAAAGCCAACTTGGCTTGTCATTTGTGAAAATAAACATCAAAATGCATGGGCTGGGAGAAGATATGTCCCAAATTAAAAGATCTCATCTCCCTTCAAGCCACAATGGCTTGATCTGGTTACAGGCAGCAGCACAGGTGTCCTGTCTGCCAGCTGACAGCTGGATTTTGGTGGCCGTTGATTTTAATAAATGTATTGCTCCATCTTTTTCTGTATCTATCTCACAGGTAGGTCAGGAGAGAGACAGAAATTGAAAGAAAACACTTTCCCTGGGTTCAAGGTCAACTAGAGCCAGCAAATAACCAAAGGACAGGTCTGTCCACAGTGCCTGTAGAAGCATCATGTTCATCAAGGAGAGATCCTGGTCCAGGACTGCTGATCTACGTGAATCATCCTTTCCATCTTTGTGACCAACACAAAGTATCAATTTGCACACAAAAACCACCCAACTCATCTACAAACTCACAGATTTACAGAAGGGAGTGGTGGCTCCCATAATTGGGTTGAACAACAAATAATATGGGACCTCCCTAATTAATTTGGCAGATCTCGTTCCAGAAAACTTGCCTGAGACTCATTCTGAATGTATTCCCCAAGAGTTGGCTCAAAACAAGGTCTAGGAAAATCCAAACAGGTAAAGAGCCATGTGCAGCCAGCTCTGATGTTTGCTTCCCCCTCCTGTTCCCAACCCAACCAAAAGCACTGGGATAGCCCCAGTGTGTTACTGTGAGCAGGATGCCAGGATTCAGATTTGAGCATCTTTCAGTAGCTCCCAGGCAAAGCCAGTACCTCCACCCTCTGAGACTGAAATGTTGTGGGGCAAGTATGACTTGTAAGCATGATTGGATCAAAAAAAAACCCATGATCTGCTCCTCTGGACTGCACATTCTATTTTTCCTTGGGTTAGTAAGATGATACATCCACCTTAAGAACACCAGCCTTAACTCTTCTCCCTGGAGAACATGTCCCGGGTATCTGGGGAGCACCTTGAGTACACAAACCTCTGTTGAGGAAGGGGATTTGGCTGTGGACACGAGCTCTTTCAAGCATCCACTGCCCTGCACCGCTCAGTTTCTCAGCCCAGATCCCCACCAACCCTTTCCCTGCAGCTGTCCCTCTCTTTCACAGTGGTGTGGTGGGATGCCCCTTCTCACTTTCCCACTCTGGAGAAGCCATGAGCAGGAGGGCGGGAAAGCAGAGGTATCACTCACACACAGGGAAGGAGACAGTGGACTAAAGTCAGCCTCCTCATGTCTTCTAGTATCCACTTTTCCCATGACAGTGTCATCTCCAGAGGGGATGGGTGAGAGGTCCACCACCCACTACAATGCTGCAATTCCCAGCCCTCCTTCACATGTGGATGCTCAGGGTGGGCTTCAATCTTCCCACTGGCCCCCCGAGGAAGGTATCACCTCCCTCAGCCACTTCTGTGTTAGCATAGAGGGAACGTGACCAGCTCAATGAAAGTCCCACCTCTCCTACCTACACAGTGTGTGGAACACATATTGAGAAAGTAAGAAAATTACAGCCTGAATAATATTCCAGGCTGGAGCTTTTCAGCTCTGTTCCCAGCTGATAAGCTGGTCCAGCTCAAGGCTAGGGAGAATTTCTCCCAGGGTGATCATTTGGTCAAAATAAAAAGGAATTAATAACAAAGATAGAACACCTGTTGTGGTGTGTGACCAGGCCCTGGGAATGGGGTGTCTTCTCTCTGAACCCATCACCTTTTCTCTACTCTTGGAATTGTGAGTCCTGCTATAAAACCAAGTGTGTTTCTGAATAAACTTGTCTCTTTCTTCCTGCCGTGAAAGACGACCATGTAGCTGTGCATCTTATTTCTGCTGCATTTAAAGTGTTAAAACCCCACTCCACGGCTACACACAGTGCCTTGGCCCTTGGCTAAGAGGCTTCCAAAGGTCAGGGGCTCCCAAAAAAATCTTCATCCAGCTAAGAAATCACTACAGCAGGATTTGTGCCCAGCAGCACAAATCCAGCACTGCAAGGCTTTCCACCATGTCTGGGCTGGAAAGCCCAAGGGTATGGCAACCCTGCAGACAGCCTTGGAACTGAAACAGAGGAGGGACAACAGGGTCCCTTCAGCCCCACCTTTGTGTCTCTCAACATCCAGAGCTCAGCCTACAACTACCAACTGCCTCCGTGGCCACCAGCCAGATAGAGAACCCAAAATGTGTCCTGGGGCTGGGGTCAGATGCTTTTTCAACACCAAGCTCAAGTACAGCAGCAGATAGCCTTGTGCCACGAAATATGGAATGATTTAGAGCATTTGGCAGAACTTCATTAAAGTGTGACTCTGGGTAATTAAAAGCAGCCTGGAGCCATGTGGGTCTCCCTTCCCTGCCAATTCCTGGAAGGATTGCTGCTTCATCCTTCAAGGAGGCAGCAGTACATACACACACACACACATACCCCTGGTTGTCTTGGCATTTCCTTGCTTGGCGAGCTGGAAACTGGATATTTTTAAGGATATAATGTACTTGGATGTGCCTGAGACACAGTCAGAGCCGTGCTCTGGAGAAATCTGCATTGCCTAACAGGCAGCAGATTGGTGTAGACACGTTCACCAGGAGCTGTGGCACTCTGTGGGGCTCCCTGGTTCGTACTAGGAGGGTGCTAAGTGGGGGTCTCACCTTGGCACCTCCCTACCAGCATGACTGCCACAGGGGTCAAGAGTTCAGATGGGTGGGGAAAAGCTCCATTTTCAGTCCCAAATTCTGACTGTTCACAAATTACACCAAATCCAAGGTTCCCATGTTACATCAGGTCATCCCTCCTGCATTGTGTACGAAAACCAGCCAATCTAATCCCAACAGAAATAATGTACCTCTAAGAAACAACTGAAAACAAGAGATATTGCTCCATTTTTCTCCTGGGAAGCACTGCTCAGAACACCTTCTGGGTGTTATGAATATGATAAATACCATATGCAATGGAAACATCCTGTGGATAAACCTGTTGTGTATTCCTTTGTGATGTTTTACTCCCTGTTTTATCAGCCTGTACGCATGAGGAAAGATAGAAAACTGATAGGGATATGCCAGTCAGAACTCTAAAAGTCCCCTACCACAGCCTGGGTGTGAAGATTCAGAAAAGAATCAATGCCATTTCTGTGCCAAAAGACTCCTGGGGATGTCACCCAAATGTATCAATTGTCTTGTGGTCTTCCCTTATCCCAGACATTTGTCAGCAGTTCTCCATTTCATCTGATATTGCATACATGTACTCAAATTAAACACAGATTGTAGGGAAGGGGTACGCCTTGGGTGGGTTTCTGGGAGGAAAACAAAAGGGTTGTAAATCACTATGAAAACAACCCAGAAGTGATGGCACTTTCTATCATGCTATTAGGCTCATGGAGAAACAACTCCTCTATCCAACGGTAGGGCAAGAAACCACATGTAAAAGAAGATTTTCAAACCTCTAGATATTAGAGGTTTAATTCTATTCTGAGGTCATTTTGTACTGCCCTTGCCATGTAGCATTGTTTTTAACTGAGATTATTTTGTATTCCCTAGTGCCTTAAGACCAGAGAAGGGAGAATGTCTAATGCAGCTCACATGCCACAAGCAAACACAAAATCTCAGTACATGGGAATTAAAGAGAACTGTCTCTATCAAGCCAGGATGCTACCTGCTCTTTTTCAGACTACTTCTCCTAAAACTGCTGGCTCTGAACTCCATGACCAGCATTTCCCCGTCTTGAAATTCATCTCCTAGCACTCGAAGTGGAGAGGAAACCCTGCAAGAGCAGAAGCTCTTAACTTTAATAAGAGAAAAAAATACTACTTTTCTATGTTAATTTCGTGGGTAACACGGACAATACAGTTATTAGTTTATTTTTCCTAGTGGCCAGGATTTGCAAGACTCACAGAGCAGAGTCACTTTTGGCATCAGCAATGTCTACCTCAGCCATCACAGGAAGACCTCTGGCCCATGCATCCAACGCAGCTCAGCCTCTCTCTGGACATAATACTATTTAATCACTTCCAAAATCAGCGTGGTCTGAAAAATTATGGGGACTTCCCCAACTTTCCTTCTTTCTTCCCCCTCTCTGAGGGCATGTTGCCCGAGAGATGGATCAAAACAAGTCCCCATAGCAAACATCATGTGAACAAGCCCTTCTCTGGTAGGCAGAGAGCTTTAGTACAAGTGGCTGTTTCTCTGTGGCTTGTGCCCTTGTGGTGCTGTGAAGCGTCTCTGATTGAGACCCTCTACCATTCACCTGGTTGAGAGCATCAGGGAAGAGACAGGCTGGGACCAGCAGATGTGCTGCTGCCCACAAATGGGCTCAGGGACTCACCCAACCTAGTGACTCCCAATCCATGCACACAGGAGCTGCTAAAATACAAATCATTCTGAAACTATTTCCTCTACTTTCACAGAGGAAGAATGTAATTTAATTTAATTGTTGCTTTCCACAGTAATGGCAAGGCCATTTGTGCAATTTGTGCAATTGCTTTTCTTACCTAACTCCCTTTTAGCTGCTCCAAAGTCTTCCAGGTGTCCCAGTCAGGTTATTAGTCTGTTACAGCAGCCATGGTGCCACCAGAGAAGAAGATCCGAACCCAATAATGTTACATAGATACTTGTAGACTCCCAGACTAACCCACTAATTACCTTGCTTTTTATTTGGGACACTGACTACTCTCATAAAAGCTCTATTATTACTTAGACAAAGCTCTGGAGGTCTCTCAGAAAGCAAGTCCATTCATCTAAATCAATTGAGGTAACAACATGCTTGTGGTTCTGCTTCTTGAGTCAATGCAGGGAGAGAGGTTGAATAAGAAAGTATAATCTCCCCCTGCAATCTCTGATCTTAACTGAAGTTGTTGGACTCCCTAATTTCCATGGACTTTATTCAGTGCCCTCACAACTGGGCTGACACTTTGACATCAGTCCCTTGTTGTGATGCACGTGGGGTCATTTTGCAACTCTCCTGCACACATAAAAGGGAAGGCCAAAAGAACACATTTCCTTACTAACCTGTTGACAAAACCAGTTCAAGCTCCTCTGAATAGTAACCACAAGTGTTGCTAGAGACTTTTACTGCCCTTATCGACACCAGAGCTCAAGTCACTTGTCGTGTAATCCCAGACAAAGCAACAAGATCCTCTTTATGAGATCACACAGGCCAGAAGGAGAAATTACAGCTCCAAGATTTCCACTAAAATGGTGAAATTCCCTAGGGGGGCTAGATTTCAATCCCAACGTGCTGCATCATCCCTTGATTTTAGAAACAACCTTGTGGAAACCACTGCAACAACAAGAAGGAGTAAAGCAAGAGATCTGCAAACATCACTAAGGGGATGAGACAAAAAGTCAAGATGAAGCCACTAGTATTTGTCTCTGCAAACATGGAGGCCAAAATGCAAATGCCTAAAGAAACAATGGCAGGAGCTATCATTGCACTCTGAAATGGCCAGAACAAGCGCCTAAGTGAATTTATGAGATTGTGGGGTTATTGGAAACTATGGAAAGCAGTATTTGGCTCTTAGCCCAGACTGCAAGGGGTTTAAAAATGCAGCTGGAATTAGCTTACAGCAAAAGCAGCAGGCCCAGGATGAGAAAAGTATTACACTCAATGAGATGCGCCTTGGGTCTGACCTCTTTTCATCACATACCATAATTCTGAAAATTAAAATCATTTTACCATGATGGAAAAGGCAGGTGGCACATGCCAGTGCATCAAAAAGTTCCTGAGCACCTCTTTGCTCTCTTTTGCATCACCAGGCACATTTGCTGGAAGGAGAAAAGGAGCTGTCAGTGTTTTCCTTGTTTCACCCCTTTGGGAGCCCAGACAAGGCTGCCTACATGCAAGGAGCACTGCAGATGGAAGAGGCCAAGCAGAAGGACAACATGTCAGTGGTCACTTTTGGGTCACCTGCTCCATGGCTAGCTCAAGCACACCCTGCAGAAGGGATCTCTTGCTTGGAGTAGTATTACACGAGGCAAAAACACTCATCCATGGGATTTTCTTACATTCTGTCTGAGCATCCCAGAGCTTCAAATACAAATTATCCACTGCAATTGGACATGCTTCTAGTACCAAAAACTCCCTTAGAGTGTCCACCCCAGAAATATATCAAGAGCAGGATTCCAAAACTTTCAGAGTATGGGATTTGGCTGTAAACAGAAAATGTCATCCTTCCTTTATTCCAAACTCCTGGTCTGCGCTTTTTAAGTTGTCCCTGCATCCAGCTGTTCCAACACCTGGAGGCAGGACTCTACCTATGAACTCCTGGATGAGACTTTCATCCCATCTGCCTTCTGTTCTGAATATCTCAACATTTCTACCTCTCCTCTCTGACTGCACAAAACATCCATGATGTATTGTAAGTAACAATTTACGTCAGTACACAGCAGCTAGTGTGACCCCTGACTCCTCACTACAGTAAGAGCCTCATCAGACAGCCCTTCCCTCTCTGTCCAAGCTCTTCCCAACTTGACACCATCTCAGAACCTCCCTTTGGATGTACCCAGGATCCCAAAGAGGTTCTTTTTCGAAAACTTCAAGGATAATGCCCTGAGTTATGCTCACTGTCTGTGCCATGAAGCTGGCACAGATTTCAGCTTAGGAGCCAGCACAGAGCAGCTCGGCCGAGCACATTTGGAAACGGAAATTGTTCACACTGTGACGGGATGTGAGCAGACATGGTAACAATTGGGAAAGCCACCACTACAGGTAACAAGGCCGATAAAGGAGGGAAACACTGAGAAGAGCTGAGGAATAAATTCCTGATACTGCAGCAGCCAGAAATGTCATCCCTTTCCCAGGCTGGGGCACGCAGGCTCCGGGAGCCGGCGCTCGGCTGGGCAAACACAGATGCAGGAGCTGAATGGGAACACAGTCAGCCCCAACTATTTTTAACTGGTGCAGAGGAAGCTTTTACTTTTCATTATGAAGGCAAGACAAAGTGTCCATCAGTTCTGCTGAATTTGTTCACTGAATGGGTGGGAGTTGAAGCCTGTAAAGCCCCCGGTCCCTGTCTGTGGGACCAGCAGCTCTAATCCCCCCCAGTCTGCCCACAGCTGCACGGGTCAAAGAGTGCAACAGCTGAAATGCACTTTTGATACATATGCTGAGGGTTGCCCTAACCTACCCTGAGGATTTCTGCCTGGTGATTTCCATTGAAGCTGACCAGTGAGATACACTACAGGCATAAACGAGCACCAGCCCATCAAGGTCCCCTACATTTAGCTCAGCATGACAAAATAAACAGGGCAGAGGCAGCACAAGCAGACACTGGCAGTTGGATCTGGTGGTCCCTCAATGCCACTTTGCTCCCCTGGAAAAAAAATCTGTGGATTTGGCAGCAGCAGCACCTTTACTTGCCAAGTATGTTGCTTGTGGCACTGGGGAGCAGCAGGGGGTGAGAGGGAGGAGGCAGGGCTGGGACAAGAGCTCTCCACCTCCCCCTTCTTGCCCAGACAGGGTTACAGCTCTGCAACTGAATTGTAGGATAATTAATTTCCTCTTAAGCATCAATTTCTGCTGCTGTCCCCACACTTGTATTTAAACAGCACCATTCCACACTCCCTCCCCAAAATATCATCAGCAAAAAACACACTTGCTCATGGGGCATCCCAAGGAGAGGAGCTGTGTCACTGGCCAGATGGTCACACAGCAGCTCAAACTTTGTATGCTGGCATTTGGCCAGGTGGTGAAAAGAGCAGCCTCAGCCAACTACTGAATTCCCTGCATCCATCTCCCAAACAAGCCTCTCATACATCTGCTGTCATACATAACCATCATGCCTTGGGAGAATCCACGAAGACACAAGTGATGACACCTGTCCTGTCCATCCTGACCTAGAGAGGTGCTTAAAAAGTTCTCAGCCACCAGGGGAAACCAGCAGCCTCACAATACAAGGTTTGGCACTAAACCAGCTCTACAAGTTCCACTTTTGCAAAAGTATATGCACATCCAGAACATGCACACGCATGATAAGAGGTTGCTCCTCTCTGCCAAATAAGCATTTATTAAAATCCTGCGTTTATTACACACACTACAATCCCATGAAGGGGCTCAGAAGACACCAGCAGCGGGCATCTTTGGATTTTCCATACATTCTTAAGAGAGGATTGCTTAGAGGGTGAACTGCTTTCTGTGGCCTTCCTTGAAGGGAGAAAGAGACATTTCATCTGTCTTGTTCAGAAGTAAGTGCTGGCATCGCTCAGAGGAACCCTGCCCTCATCACTCACATGAAACGTGCCCTCAAGAGTCTATTTTTCTCCAGCTGCTACAAAGGCAGCTCAGGGCAATTAGTTCAGTAGACATTTACGCTGTTATGTGGAGTCAGGCAAGAATAATCCCTTACAGTCTGTCATGGTCCAGGCACTGCTCTTGCTACGTGAGATGAACACAGAAGTTCAAAAAGAAAGCTCTACTCCAGAACATTTCAGCTGAAATTTAAAAATGAGATCCAGAGATGGCAAACTCAGGAATGATCTGGGTGGGGGAGGACAGGATCACAAGCAATACTAATTTCAACCTATTGCTCATGAACAAGTTGATACCAAGCTTTGCTCAGGCCCACAGGAAGCTAAAGAGGTTAACACAGAGGTCAGCTTTGAAAACAGTTTAATATTTCCTCACCAGTGTGTTACTTTGCTAGTGATACTACCCAAGGAAAAGGAAAATCAGGGACCTGCTGCTCTGCATTCATATGCATATGTTCACAAAGGACATGGGAATGCCTGAGCCCACTTTGAAAACAAGCATTGGAAAGCAAACTAATCTCTTACCCGGTTGTCCTCTTGAATCTCCCAGTCACTGGAGAAGCTCAACATGTGCTGTGCTTGTGAGCAGTTTGAAAACTGGAAAAGGCTGGCAAACATCCTTCTGTTCTCCTGGGTATCAGGGAAAATCGCCTCCTGGAAGTTGACTCCATGTGGCAGAAGGATGTAGTTCTCATCCATTCTGGAACACAGATTGCAAGGGCAGCCCACTGTGAGAATGAGCAGCACTCTCTCTCCTGCAGAAGTCACCTGTCATACTTCAGCCTGGCTCAACAGAAAGTCACACAGACTTTTAGCCGGCAAGTGGCTCTCAGCTCTCCTGGCATGTAAGTCACCAAAATGACAACTTCCACCACAAAGGACTGGATCAGGCAGCAGCAGTAAGGAACAAACAGGCTCCTTCCACCCTGCAGACACCTGTGAAACTACATGAAGGAGGCAAATATATATTTTGGGCCATGGTTTCTACTGAATTTCCATCACTTTGCCCTTGAGCCCAGAGTTTAAGTACTCCTTCAAGCAGTCAATAAATAACTTGTGCCAATAAAATGTGTTCAAAGATGTTGCTGCAGACTAAGCCCTAGACAGCATCAAAATTAGTTATGTTATGCACCCAGTGCAAGAATATACCAAGTATTTTAAAACAAGCCACTGGGTAGTATTTTGCAAATGCTCTTGAACTGAAAGGTCACGGAGATGGCTCTGTTCCCACATTGTGGTTTATTTTCTTATTCTTTCGATGAGCCCAAAAGTCAGGGCTTGGCTGGGACTCGGGAGAGCCGATGGAAAGCTATCGGGTGAGTATTTGGGGATGGTTTTTAAACTCCCATGCCAAACTTCGGCAAACAGGCGCTGGCCTCTCTCCAGCTCTGCGACCGTCCAGCCGCAAAAACAAAAGCAGCAGCACCCACGAACTACTCAACAGCAGCTCCCTGTGCATGTGCCGGCCGACAGTGCTGGAATACTACGGGAGTTTGGTGTTTCGGGCTTTTCTTTCCCTATGAAACTGTGGGTGGAAGCGCAGAGGAGAAGGCGCTGGGCGGAGAGCGGCAGCGGGACGGAGCGAACTCTGCGGGCAGGGGCGGGCGCGCATCCACCGCCCGCGGAGATGCCCCGGAGCCGGGATGCCACATCCCAACTCCTCCCCGGATCCCCCTAGCCCAGGACTCACCGGAGGAAGAAGAAATAAGCGTAGCCCTGCATGACGGTGTGCGAATGGCAGGAGAAGTAGCCGAGGCCGGTGAGGTTGAGGCGGGAGCCGGCGGGCACCTCCAGCATGCTGCCCCACGCCTGATCGCACAGCAGCTCGATCTCGGCCGAGTAAAAGAGGTCCCCCGCTCCCTGCTGGGGGCCGCCGGGGGGGCCCCTCTGCCAGGGCAGGTAATTGTAGGCGCCGTAGGGGTCGGGGTGCAGCGCCAGCACCCGCGCGTACACGATGATCGCGGCCAGCTCGGCCCGGCAGCCCTCGCTGAGCGGTCGCCACTCCGCCGGCAGCTGGCAGCCCCCGCCGCCGCCCGCCCGGCCCCCCAGCACCAGCACCAGCCCCAGCACCAGCACCGGCACCGGCACCGGCACCGGCAGCGGCGGCATCGCGGGCGGCTCCGGGCCGGGGGTCAGGGGGGCTGGAGCGGGGACAGGACGGCCCGGAGGCGCTGCGGGTGCCCCGGAGGCTGAGGGGGACCGGGGGTGGGCGAGAGAGCGGGGAGGCAGCGAGGGATGCGAAGGGGTCGGGGGTGCAAAGGGGCGGGAGGGAGGAGTGCAGGGTGCCAGGGCCAGATGCCCGGAGGGCTGAGAGCCGAGCAGGCAGGGGTGAGAAGGGGAGAAGATGCAGAGGGTCGAGGGGCAGGGGGTGTGCGGGGGCAGAGATGCGAGGAGCAGAGATGCAAAGGGGAGGGATGGGAAAAGGCAGAGATGCGAAGGGGGCAGAGAGGCAAAGGGGAGGGATGTAAGTGAGAGAGGTGCAAAGGGGGAGGTGAAAAGGGAGGGATGCAAAGGGGAGGGATGAAAAGGCAGAGTTGCAGAGGAGGAATGCAAAGGGAAGAGGTGGACAGGACGGAGACTGCAAAGAGGGAAGATGTAGAAGAGCAGAGATGAGAAAGGCAGGCACGCTCCGGGGTGAGGGCAGCTGCTGCCACACTCCCCGGACCCGGGGTGAGCACTTGGTGGCACCCAGGGCTTCGGAAGGTGAAGGTGTGGCTCGTAGGGTTTTGGAAGTGCAAGAGTCCCAGTGGAGCAGGGGGCTGTGCACAGCCCCTCTAGGAAAGAAAGTCCTGGGAAACTTAAGATGTGTTTATGTAGAAACTTGTAGCTCTAGTCATCCACTTCTCCTACTTCAAATGAGACTGGAGAAAAACTTGAAAGTGTAGGAGATCAGCTCTTCCTAGCAGCCTGCAATCATTTTCCAAAATACATCTGGTGAGCAAGGTAAAAGTAAAAAGCCAGGTCTCAATATATTTTGACTTTGCACTGTTTCATCCTAAAACAGTCTGATGCAGCTTAGGGCTTCTCCAGCCTTTTGGCAGAGAGCTCAAAGACTGACCCTCTCCCCACATACAAACTGCTGTGGTGCTTCTCCCAAGGATCCCTGGGGGCCTTGCACCACTCACAGCCTCCAACAGCCTCTTTCTATTTCAGTATTCTCCTTTTCCCACATCTGATCTCACTTGGAATAAAAGTCAGGAATGGGCACGGGATGCTTAAAATCTTTTGGAGCTTTTCTTTGCATGAACATCATGGAGACACAGTCACAGTTAAATGTCCCCCTGGCTGTAAAGGTTACTCAAAGTCTGGTAGCAAGTCCTGGATGGTTCCTTTAATCTCTGTCTCCATCTGCCACTCCAGTCCTCTACAAGGACTAGGAGCTCTTGGAAGCAGAAGGTGCCTCTTTGTTCCATGTCCATGCTGCACCTGGTATAGGAAGGTCCTTGTGCAGGACTTGGGTTCGAAATAATGTGCAAAATAATGAATCATCAGTTGAATAATGCTGAGTCAACTCCATAATAGTGAGACAAAACATCTTCAGTGACAAGTGTCTTCCTCTGGAATAGTTTCATCAGTCTCATCTGTGTGCTAAAGAGCTTAACAAAGTAGTATTCATATTTCATGATGACAAGATGCTACAATATATTTCATCATAGCTTTATGAATGAACAGCAAGTTGGTTCTTGCTAGAAGAGAAACAGATTTTGATTTTTTTCCCTAAAATAATTTCGGAATGACAGATAGAATTTTAAAAATTTTTTTCCCTGGTTCTCAAAGATCAACAAATTGCTTCAAACTTTCAGGAAAAAAGTTTAAAAGACAATTTTGAATTTTTTTTTTAAGAAAATACCCTCAAGAAATCCCAAAAGACCAAGTAGCTCAGTATTTCTTTAATGTTAACCACTAGGAAAAACTGCTTTTTGCTTTGGAACCTGAGGGGATAAAACTGTGTTAGAGAAGGTTTCAGAGCCTCTCTCAGTAGATTTTAGATAAATAAACAAAAAATAAAGAGTAAAACAAAGAATTGTGGTTGATGTTGACTTCAGATAAAGCTGAGGCAGTTTTGGAGGCATTTTGTGCAATCCAGTGTAAATGGAGGCTTTGATACAAACCTCAGGTTTCTATTGAGAAATGGTATCTTGAGATATTGGCAAAGAATAGAGAGAAGTGCTGCAAGTGGTGGGAGAGTTGTTCAGCCCATTCAAGAGGCTCTCCATGTCTGTCCATGTCTTTCCAAGTGGTATGAGTGGTGTCACAGCCTGGCAGCTTCACCCATGCAAATCTTGTGTTCAGTGTGGGCAGCAACTGTGTGTTTTATTACTTCAGTGACTCTATTAAGGAGGCAGAGCCCCAAGAAGCTAATGAGATGTTTGTAGCCATAGGTTGGTTGGTTTTGGAACCAAATTCTCAGCTTGTGTAAAACAAAGTTTCTATTTTCTCTGTGTATACATCCAAGATCGATATCTTCTGGGTAGAAAAGCCTCACAACCTTCATCTCTGCTTACTTTATGTTGCAAGTAAATAATGGTCAACTCTCCTCAAGCCACTTTGGAAATATCTGATCTAAGCTGTGATCTGTTCTGCTGTTCCTCACATTTCATTTAGCCACCACACAACATAACATAATTTAGCTGGGCGGGAGGACAGGGTGAGAAAGGACAGGCAACTCACATGCAAAATATGGAAGTCTTTCCTTAATGCTACTATTAATAGCCTAAACTACTTATATTTGATCAGGGTGTTTGAATCAGTGAGCAAGCTCAGAAAACACAACAGCATTTGCTGGCATACTCTGGTGCTGGCTGATGCTCTCCAAATTGCTTTTGGTGGTGATTACCAGAGTGTGGATGCAAATAATTAATGTTCTGTGGAATTTCTCTGTCATTCTGCACAGTGGTCATGTCAGCATTCTGAGGATATAGCAGGCATCCATGGAGTTGATTTCAGAGCTGAATGAGCTGAAGGGGGGTCTTAGCCATTACCCTGAAATAGACACAGTAGGTGTGCAAGTCTGCACATAAAAATACCTCTCCTTTGGAGGTGCCTGATTTCCTGTGTCTCGTCCATTCACGTTTGCTGGTGCTGTGCCCACTGTCACTGTAAGGACTTGGGGTGGCTCCTCTTCTCCTGTGCCCTCAGTGACATGTCCCCAGCTGAGACGTCTCCCTGTCAGGAGTCTCTCTGGAGATTTATCAGTGTGTAACCTTTCCCTCCCATATCAATAAGCTGATCCTTTTGCTCTCTCAGTTCATTAGCAACTCAGATGGACATTTTGGTAAAGAGCTCAAACCACCTATATTCAGTGATTAATAATGTGATTTTGTTCTTAAATTTCTCTCCACAGAAGCATCATCAATTTTCTTCCCTCTTCCTTCATTTCTGAGGTAGTGAAAAGTAACAGGAGTATCTGAATCTGTTCCATAAGTCCTTTCTCTTCCAGCTCTAGATAACGAGGAATTAGTGACATGAAGTAAGGATTTAAAGCCCTCCCTGGAGACTGCATCCTTCAGATCTGTGTTTGCTGTTTCTCTGCAGGGATCCACCGGCTGATCTGAGACGTTCTTCAGTGCAGTGTGAATACTTTTGCACTGTGAACTCAGCGTGGGTCTGACAAGTGCTGTAGCCAAAACCAGCTAATCAGAGGAGCACCAATAGAGCCAATTACTGCTCAGGCTGCACTTTCAGCCACTCATGCATATGCCACAGTTATTCATTCACTTCCTCTGCTTAGATAGTCTTGTAGACGTTGAGACAAGCTCATGATTTTCCCAGGCAGGAGCTCTTCTTTTTTTCACACATTTTTACAGATATTTAAATCAAAGGTTTCTCCTCCGGCTATGTAATTTTTTTTGCTGTTTCTGTGGCAATGTGGGTGATTGAAACCTTTTAATCAAACATTGCTCTGCTCTGTCTCTCTTTGCTTCTAAAGTTGACTGAGTTGAGTGTTAGCCCAGGTATCAAACAGGAGAGCACGGTGCTCGGTCTGGCTGCCTTTCTGATGGGTGTAGGTGATCTGAAACCTCAGCCCAGCTGTCTTTTATTTATATATCTACGGTGATTCCTTTGTAGTCCAGGGTACAAAATATCAAACCCAGATTTTTGCTCTTTAAACTGGGTGACCTACAAAGATGAGTATTTGGCTGTGCTAGTGTCCCCACAGGAAGAGATGTTTTTGTTAGCTTCTTCTATCTATGCTTCTCTAATTTGAGTAATTCTTTTCATAGTTTGACATTTGGTCCATTGTATTTAACTATTTTTGTACCAATACTGGGTTGATTCCTATTTCCTAAAAACCTCACATTTCCTGGCCATAGTTCTTCATGCTTTTTCTTTTGAAGACTAATCATGACCATGAAGAAACTGGACCTGTCTTTGGAGATCAGCTGGGAATACACTGTTGTTTCAAAGAGTTTGGAAAGATGTATTTTATGCATAGCAGTAAAAAGACTTTCTGTAATATCAATTAGAATTCAAATAGAAAAGTGAGTAGAAGGATCAGGTAGTTGGTATAGATGGAAATCTTTGGCTATACCTTCACTGTATCTTTCTGCCCTTTCTTGTCCCCTTTGGCCTTTACCCTTTCCCCCATCCATCTTCACAGAATCATAGAATGGGTTGGGTTGGAAGGAACCTTTAAGAGTCCCTAGTTCCAACCCCCCTGTCATGGGCAGGGACACCTTACACTTGACCAGGTTGCTCAAAGTTCCATCCAACCTGATGCTGAACATTCCAAGGGATGGGGTATCCACAGCTTCTCTGGGCAACCTGTTCCAGTGCCTTATCACCTCTCAGTAAGGAATTTCTTCCTAATATCTAATATAAACCTAGTTTGAAACCAATCTCCCTTCTCCACTCTGCCCTCACTGTGGTCACTGAGTCCTGCTCTCCTTTCCCTCTGCCCTGATCTCTGACAAACCTCACCAATTCAAATGCAGTTTCCTTTGGATATGGACCTCTGTGCTGTTATCTGTGTTCTCCTACTGAAACTCTCATCTTAGCCTGGCTCCCTCACATCTGGGGACATCTGGTCCTCAGACTCACCATGTCTGAAGGGGAACTGTTTTTCTCTTATCCATCACTAGGACTTACAACCTGGATGACATCCTCACTTTAGATTTCCCTCTCTATTCTCAAGGTTGTGTCAACACTTTGCCTGTAGCCTCTCCCAGACATTCTCCCTTTCCTGCCATTCACACAAAAAAGATTTTTTTTTTTTTGTCTCATGCCTGGAGTCCTGCAGCATCTTTTCCTGGGCAGACCCAGCTTGGCCCACCACTGCCTATCCAATTTATTGCCACAGCCAGTCCTTTTCCAGCTCGTCATGACTGATCATGTTTACCTCCCATCTTTTCCCTGGATTCCCTTGGCTACCTACCTCCTCCACCCTCTGTTTACAGAGGAGCTCTGAGGCAAGGGCTTCCTCAGCTCCACATTTCTGCAGCAGCTGGTTCACGAGCCATGACTGCAGGTCCAAGAACAAGAATAGCAACAACATGCAAGCTGATTCCAGCCCAAGTCAGCAGAGGCCAGAAGTTGCTGCGCTCATAAGTCTGTTCATAAATCAGTGTGAAATGTGCTGTCTGAACGTAGCTCCCAGTGGACACACATCTGCATAACACATACCGCTGACACAACCGGCGATGGGAAAGATATCCAAACACAGCATTCCCACAGCTGAGGAGAAAGGAATAAAGATGTCTAATTCCCCTGTCCCTGGGGTGAACCCTGGCTCAGGTAAATGCACTTTTTAAGCATCAGAGGTTTTAAAGGCAGAGGGGCTGTTAGGAAAGTCTAGTCTGTCCACACTGATGATGTCACCCAGGGACTCTTGTGTCATGATTATTACTGAATTTAGAAGAAGAAAGTGGAAGACACAGTTCTCACTTTAAAATCTCAGATGGTGGAGAAGATAGGTCATCCCTTGGTCAATCGTTCCAATGCTAAAATCTTATGCTTTTTCTCCTTCTGGATCTAACTGGCTTTTAATTCCATCCATAGGTTCTGGTTATGCTGTTGTCTGCTATGTGAAAAAAACCCCTCTTATTAGAAATTCTCACCCAGCTTTGGCATTTATAGTCCAATAATCAAGTACTCCCTTGAATAAACTGAGCACACTTTCCTTTATTTGATGACAAGATGACCAGACGTTATTTTAGCTTGATTTCCCCAGATTTTTAACATTCTTTTCTTCAGCAGGCACCAAAGATTAACTCAGGATCATAAAACCTGGTCTCCAAAGAGCCAGGGAGAGAGCAGCACTACCACATCTATCTGCTCATTTTTCCAAGAACCAAATTTATTCTGCTAGCCAGCATTACACAAGTATGGAACAATTTTCATTAGTCACTCCTGAAGAAAAATTATATTGGCAAAGTACAACTTGTCCTTCAATCCAAGCTTCTATTATCAAGTGAAGGTAATTCCGGCCTGGTTTTGGGCCAGGGCAATAATCCCTCCAGCACCCAGTCACTCACACTGGCTCTCTTCAGCTGCAGGACCACAGAAGAGTGATGAAGAAAGTGATGCTTACATATCTAAGTCCTAATGTAACACTCATAGTATAGGACTTTGGCTTCTTGTCTGGAAATAAAAAGACAGAGATGTGAAATGTTTTGTCTGTGCTCAAGTTTTCTGCATTTATATCTTGTCCCTCCTATGTCTCCTGAAAGTTGAATTTTCATCAGTTTTTGAATTGCAGCTGGAGGTAACATGTTTGACACAGTCTTCTTCTAAAGTGAATTTAGTGCTTTTATTTCTGGAGCTGACTTCTCTCTGTCCCCCAGCAGAAGAGAAGCAGGACACACCAGAGCTGTGGAAGGGGTTGCCTTTCAAAAGGGCCAAGATGCTCCCAAACAAAGCCCACTCTGTCTTTGGGAGTGCAGAGAAGATGAGCAGGTAGATCCAGCAGAGACAGGTCTTCAGAAACAAGTGTCCCTGTGCAGCCTTTCTTCCTTCATCACTCAGAAACCAGCACCTGCCCTCAGAGGGTCTTGTGTAGAGCCCAAATGGAAATGAGAATCATTCCTCTTATATTACTGTCTGAACAGCAAAGGGCACCTGTGTACAGGACACTGCCCAGCCCCAGCTTGGGATGATCCCATGTAGACAAATATCTCTTCTTGCAGTATGGCTGGACAGAACAAAAAGGGGGAAAGGGCATCCTATAATGAGAGACCTCAGCACCATGTATGGTTAATGCAATTGAACTCACTCTCTGCTCAGTTTTCACAACTGAGTTCTTACTCTGATGAGCTAATTCCCTTTGACGTCCCTTCTGTCCCTCCCCTGCTTTCATTGAGTCTAAAATAACCCAACTGTCCATCTTGCTTATGGAATTACTGAACTTTTAAGAGAACACAAAGTGCTCTCCCACAAGGATTTGGGATTAAACCTCTCTTGTTTATGTTAAACATTACATCTTAATTCTTCCACTGCTGGAGGGCAAATGAGTCCCCACAGCTCCAAAGAAACCTGCTTTCAAGCCTATAGCAAAGGTCAGTGTGATTTGTTTCTCATTATAGATGTTCTTTCCAGTAACGTTGTCTCATGGTATATGACAGTTCTATTAGAAAACACCTCTATATAATTTAAAGC
Organism: Acridotheres tristis; assembly: GCA_037013685.1. Classification (NCBI taxonomy): domain Eukaryota; kingdom Metazoa; phylum Chordata; class Aves; order Passeriformes; family Sturnidae; genus Acridotheres; species Acridotheres tristis. Next base: position 6,227,712 of record CM072885.1, read on the forward strand.
ATTTTTATTCCAAATATTTTCCATTATAAATCAATTTTCAGCACAAATTCTCTTCTCTCAAACTGCGCTAATCAATGGAGTACCTGATTATTTTTCATGGGATGGGGTAAGAAAAACAACTGCTTCCCATCCCATGTCTCATTCAACACCCAAGGAGCTCTGGATTGGGAGAGGGGAATCACACTGAAGATGGCATTTCCTTAAACTGGGTCTGACTTCAATCTCGTGGCTCGGGGGCTGTGTGTGCCTCGTGTACAGATGTGATGAACATCTGGAGGGGGAGACTAGTGGCAAAGAGGGGCAAGGCAGCAGAGATTACTGAGTGATAGACTACTGTAGACTACCACAGGGTTAGAAGTGCCCCTGCACCCCAGGAAGCCTCACAGATGAAGGAGTAGGAAATAATGAGGAATGAGGGAGACACAGGGATGAAGAGCCCAAGAGAAAACTAAAGAGTGGGGAAAAGGGAGAGTAAGTGGAAGAAAGAGACTCAGGACAGGAAGAAAAGGGCAGTAAGGGAAGTAGCTTGTCAAGGAAAATTTTAAGCAAAGAAGGAGCAAATGAAGCAATCAAGTTAACTAACTGAAAAATATATGGTAAAACTAGATAAATAAGGGCAAAAGAGGAAGGAAGGAAAAAGGAACAATGAGAACCCTAAGCCTTTTTTCTTGCATGGCCAACAACTGGAGATGTCCAGTACAAACCCCATCAGAGAAACCTGTACATCCTCACAGGAGTTGTCAGATGTTCTGTAACACCAGCTTTCACTCTCACACTGGCCAGCTTGCATTGCCTCCTGTCCTGCAGAACGCTGGGCTTAGCCTGAGTGTCATGCCCCATGCCTTATGCCCTCTCCCAGCTGCTCCCTGTGCTCCTGACCCTTCTGGAGCCAGAGAGCTGCTGTGCCAGCCCCACCACAGCCCCATCATCACCCTCAAAGCATCTTTCTTTTCACGCGGGCATCCCCACACTTACTTCAATTTCATTTTAAATGAAGTACCAAGAGGAGGAGAGGTGAGTTTTCTTGTCTGGGGTGACAAGTGCAGGGTCATAACCTTCCCAGCAATTCCCAGCCACACTCACATGAGATGTGCCCACTCCCTATGAACCACTATTCCCCAGCCACCAGACAGCAAGTTTCTCTCTTTAACTGCTGCTGAGAGGGCATCAAACCACCTAGGAAAAAACTCCTGCTCTATTAGCATATGGGCTTAGTATTTTTCTGTCTTAAGTAGGTCTTGTTCATCTCTGCCATGCTCTTGAATAGAGCTCTATCCACAAAGCAGCTGACATAAAATCATATCTCCCCACCAATGTGCAGGAGGTTTCTTTGGATTTTAGAAATTACCCTTTACAAAGGATAAAAAGCTACACTTAACCCGGTGAGTTAAACCAAGCACGTGGCCAAAGCAGTGAAATGGGCTCTGATCCAGCTCCCTCATGGAGAACCCTCCTGTTCCGATGGCAATCAGCTGGCTTGGTGCTGAGCACAACTGTCCTCCTGACTCAGGGGGATTTCTTTCCTCTGCAGCTGAGTCAGCAATGCAACCAACATTCATGAAGAATTCACTTGAATGCTTGTGATGAGGGCAATGCTGCTGATAGGCTCCTATTGGTAATTTAGTCCTGCTCCCAAATTCCTTGACAATGAGATGCTCACACACACCATCAGAATTGCAAAGGAGGAGAAAACAGCTTCAGAACCTGCCCCTGCTGAAACTCACCTACACAACTGCTGATGACTCAGGGGCAGAGACTGATGTGCAGGGATCCTTGCATTTGCACATTCACAGCAGCCAGTGCAAGGCTGGCTAATTCACATCATATGTCAAGGCCAGGACAGCTGTCCCCTGGCCACCATTTCAGGGGTTGGTGACACATGTACAGAACAGGTGCTGTTGAAGCCAGTGAAGGCTACAAGGTCCAGCAGCAGCAGCCAAAGCAAATGATTTGCTGGTTTATATGGCCTGTCAGCAGAGCTGCCTGGCTCCTCCTTGGATTGCATTAATTGTTTGGACTGAAATATCACGTTTTACATGCTTATCTTGGGTGAGATTTCTGTAGAAAAGGTTTCAATGCTCTCTTCACCAGGGCAATCTAAAGAGTAACTAGACTCTTTTTTTCTTGTGTAGGAGACTTTTTTCCGATGACTAGAGGCAATACTTTCATATCTGGCTGAAACACGAGGATGGAGAAGGAGATTGACTGGAAGGATAAGATTTAGGGACAAAAATGCCGAGCCTGGTAGGTCACATGGGTACCAGCTTCTTACTTCATAAAGGGATTGTGAATTCATATCCATTAACTTGTTTGCAGCACTCAGATAACACGGAGACAAGCACCACAGGAAAGTCCATACAGGTGTATTAATAGTTCTGCTTCCCAAACCCTTACAGATTCAAGGATGGGATTTCAGGGCATTTGCACGCTGAGCAGTGAAGATAAAACATAAGTGCTCACTAGGAGGGCACATTCCAACTGCTGCTCATGGCTCAGCGCCCTGAAGAGACAGCAGGAGTTCTTGTGCTACTGAAGATTTGCCATTGCTCATTTGCATCTATGTGCACGTAGCACTGAGACAGAGAGAGACCTTCTCTGATCATCCCATTTCCAAAGCAAGTTACAGAAGAGCTGCTTTTTGCAGATACCCTGCTAAAAACCTCGCTGTACAGAGGCTTGTTGGAGCTGGAGCTGGGCACAGGCAAATCTGAGGTCCTGAAGCACTTAGAAGTGGCATTTATAATGTAGACAGCCCAAAGAAGTTGCCCACCTTACTTGGAGAATCAATCCATAGCAGGAATTTCTGGGAATAAGAGCAAAAAGTCACTTGCTCACAGCTTTCCCACTGCAGCCCTCTATCCTCTCAACATGAGTTTGTTGCTGAGTTCATCTCTGAGCCCAGTCTGCTACACAGGTGATAATAACCACAGGAGGAGGGGAAATAGCACTTCCACAGAGGTGCATGTTAATCTCTAGTTTGGATTAAATATATCTCAGCTGCTAGAAACAGCTGTGAAAGATTTTTTTTTTCTTTGCTCTTTCTAAATGTGATGCATTCCTCCTCTTCACTATCCTCTCATGAAGGGGGAAGGAAAACCTTGGATAAAAGCCTTGCTCCGGGGCAAGAAAAGATCCAAACTGCAGCTTTGCATAAATCTGTCACTTTGATTCCCTTGAGAACAACTGGAAATGTGAAAAATGGCAGAGTAAAGCAAGCACAGGTGTTAACTCCTCTTTTTTTAATTGTGGGGAGAAAAAAAGGGAAAGACTTTTTTTGTGAGTTTGGAGCAGCCCCCTGAACATGATGTCTTTCACTCAGCTTTGTGCTTCATTAGCTCTTCCATAAGTATCTCTGTGTCCATGAAATCTTATTTCTAAACCAGAAAGGAAATGGGGAAATTGTCCCTCATCAGTACCTGCTGCAAAATGCACATTAACCTCTCTTTGCTGCTTCCGCTGTTTTATTCTATCTCTAGAATAATTTGTAGGGCTTTCTCCCCTCTCTCTCACTTTTAAACACGAATGGATCAAAGATTTTCTGAGTTCGGCTCATGCGTGGGAGGGCAGCCTCTGAGGACGCTCAGTGATGTTTCACCCCAGGGTCAGCTTTGCATCCTGCATTAAACTTGGCTCTTTAACTTGCAACAAAGAAACACTGTTGCTACAAACATATTTTCCGTGCTCAATCCTTTCACCTCTAAAAGCTTCTACAACAAGTAGCCAGATTTTGCTCAGGCAAGTGGAGTCAGCTGTGGGGACTGAGTTCATCGTTGCTGGCGGTGCCCTGGTTGCACCCAGCAGCACTGACAGCACCTGGAGGCAGGGCTGCCCCTCGGTGGCACCAGCATTTGGGGCATGTGGCAGCATGGAATGGCACAGGCACCTCCTGCTCCGCCTGGGGCTCCTCCTGCCCCCAGCCATCCCACTCAGACCCCGCCTGGCTGCAGCTCAGCTCCACACCCCTACCTTTGTCCCTTAATCTTCCATGCTTTCATTAAGCAGGAGGTGTTTTCCTTAAGGCTCCATTGTGCAGAAGGAAATTGCTTTTGCCACTGCAGTCCCAAGGGCTGTACATTTCTCAGGCAATTAGACCTTTATCAGGCTCAGCGGTATAGAGATAAGGATTGCTGAATATCTGTTGGCTGACACGGACTGACATAGACATATAGCTTAATTAATGTAAGTGAAATGCTTTGAAGTCCTTTTTTTCTTTAGGGCTGCTTTTGTTTGTTAGTTTTGGGGTTTTTTATGTTGTTGTTTAGTTGTTTAAGGTTTTGCCCAGTTAATTGGTAAAAGTATATTTGGAGCAAATGCAGTGAAATTATTTAGGACATTGTTGGGTACCACTAGTCACCATGTCTAAGTCTGGCAAGCTTCTCTCTCCAGTTGTGATGGGCTCAGTGACCACTTCCCTCCTGTGACAGTCCCAGGAGCACAAAGTGATGGGACTGGAGACCCCAGACTGCTCACCACGTTCTCACACTGAACCACACCAGGACCAGGGTGCTTAGCCAGGAGAGCTGGCTCTCAGTGTGACATTGGAGAAAGCTGCCCACACCAGGACATCTCTAATCCTACTCAGCTTTAATCCGACAGTATGTGCAAAGTGGTTTACCCACCAAGGGAGTTTTGTATTACAATGCTGGGCTGCTTGTGATGGAAGCCAAATTAACAGTAAGGTTTGGCCAAGTTCTGCATAGGTTGAAACCTGATTTTTGACTCAGTTTCTGTCTGACAAAGAGCACGATTTTGGCATCTCCATCAGCAGCTTTGTTTTCCGGGCTCTTGCTCCCATTCCAGCAAACAAAGCACAGGTGGCCTGTGCTCAGACTGAGGATACCTGTGGGTCTTGTGAGTTGTGTTAAGAGCATTACATGGGCTTGAGTTTAAACAGACGAAAAGTGAGAATTTGTGGAATTTTGGCAGCCTGTACAATTAATTTGCAATGACAGAGGTAGGATGAATTCCACCATTGCAGTACATGGCTTTTCCTGGGGACATGCAGTCCAGGCTAATGTACAGCTCTGCCCATTGTGTGGTGACTGAGGGACTACACAGAATCACACCAAGAGTTGTGCTGGATTGTGATTCAAGTTTCTCATTTCAGTAATCTACCAACCCTTACTGAAGCAAACAGGAGGATGAAATTGATGTTTTTAATGTGATTTGGGATGGCTATTGAAACCCAACATTATTTGTGATCATCTCTCTTACATTCCTCTGAGATTGAAGAAACTTACTATGGACAAGTGCAATCATATACAGATATGATGAACATATCTGATTAATATGATTAATACTGCACAGTTTAGATCAGAGTTCCGCTCTCTCTTATGCAAAAGATCTTTTTCTGCCCAATATCCAGAAGCTAGAAGACAATTTCCCATAGGAATCCTCTGTTCTTAAGATTGCTTCCCTCTTGGTTCATCTTTCCTTAAAGGCAGTTGAGAAAGTGGTGAGTTCTGCATACACTGGAAATTGCAGAATAGTTTCTGAAAGAGAAATACATTGTAAGACAGCAAAACCTAGCTGGCCCAACAGGAGCTGGAGTCGGGGCACCAGAGTGTAATTCTCTTTTCTGCCTCTGTGATATTTTGGGCAAGTCACCAAAAGATGAATCTTCATCCCACTGTACCCCAGATTCTCATTTGTAATTAGGGATAACACCATTTTTTTATTACAGTGCTGTGATGAAAAAGAGATCCTGGAGTATGATGATACTACAGTAATGGGGACTACATGAATAAAGCTCATGTTGCAGGAAAGAATACTAGCAAAATATTTAAAACTAGCAAATTGAGGAAAAGAAGTACAGCAGTGAACTGTTCAGAACTGCTAACTGTGTGTTTAAAGATTTGGGAAAATGCCTAGAGCTGTAAGTAGATGCCAGATAAATTAATTATGATAATAAAACTTCTGGGAAGAGGTAGAAATGCTGGAATGATCAAATCATGTGTAATTATGAAGAATATTTTCTGTCCTCTTGGTAACAGAGAGCTACAAAGAATGTGTGTGTTGCCTCCAGAAATGTGAGGGGCCAGGATGTCACTCCTTCAGAAACAAAACAGACAAGAACTGAAAAGGAAAAAAAAGAAAAAAAGGAAGAAAAAGAAAATAAAAGCCAAACCAAACAAATGCCTCACAGGTCAATATGCAGCAGCCAGAACTTTGAAAGGCAGCCAGGGGAAATTCCCTGCAAACCTTCCCTCTGCTCACATAGGAATTCCTTGCCCCTAACCTTTGTTTGGGATCAGCTGAATCATGCTATATGGTCTTATTTTTCATTCCATCTGTACACCTCCAGGCTGCACACATCCAAGTGGATCATGAGGGACAAACAAGCCTCTTCTTTTCTTTCCTCTGGCCCTTGAGTTCATGGTTGGAGATTCTTGTTCAACCTAGTGGTCTCTGCTGGACCCACCTTGGTCTCAAAAGGTGATGGGCAGCACCCACTAGACCAGACGTGGTTGCTGCAGCTAAGAGCCATACAATTGCTCCTTCATTAACATACTTAAGGACAATATTTGCTGCTCACTGCAAAAAAATGATTCATAAAAATCCTGCCCTGATGGCAAGTTGGCAGCACAATTACCTAAACTCTCTATATAGACAGTCCATGTCACTGGTGACTGTTTAGGCTGTGCTGTTTCAAGATGAATTAATTGCCTCCTGTGTTTCCCCTGGCTCTGCCAGTCTTTTCTGGATTTACACAAACTGTCAACTGCTGCACAGAAAGCCAAAGGGGAAAGATAGAGCTTGGAGAGGAGATACAGATGGGTCCTACCTAGAAAAGTTTTAGTTTCTTCTTTGTTTCTGGATATCATGATTTCTTCATGCCACAGCTCTTTGTTGTGTTGCAGGCCATTGAAAAGAAATAATAAAAAAACATATTGCAAGCCATGAAAATAAAAGGCTTTGATCTTGTTCTGCTGTTTGGGAGAAAAAGCTACAAACTCCACCCTGCTGAAATGCAGCCCTAGTTGAGCTTTTCATAAACTCACTCCTACAGGCTTCATCCAAATAACAAACTGGGAGTTTGTGTCGTCCCTTTAAAGGGTGATTTGACACACAGTAGTGGGATTCCCCCATGCACCAATTCTTAGTGTTTTCTTGATTCTTCCCCCTTACAGAGATGACAGGCAGTTTTTATCCTTGCAGAAATGGCATGCAATTCTCGATGGGATAACTTGGTGCATCACACAGCTTTTCCTCAACACAGCACCTAACAGCACTGATGCAGTGAGTGCTCAGCACCACCCCAGAGTGCTGTCCTTGTGGATGCTCCCATCCCTTGGCAATATTTTAACACTTTTAAATCAGGCTGTCTGCCTCCTCACACTACTTAGGATTCAGAGCACTTTTCCTAGACACTCTGCAAAAGGAACCCAGGAGATTCCCTAAGAGAAAGGAAAACTTTACATGGTATTCTTTATCTATTGGCTCTGCAGTGATACTATCGTGCATCTCCTGGATTGCTGACACCTTGGCATTAATCCTCATTGAATTCCTTTGCCAGCTATATCCTGCTGTCTCAGATATGATTTATGCCTTTACTGATATTCTGCCCCATTAAAACAAGACTATCTCTCAGAGAAGCCCCCTCTTCTCAATACTTACGAGCAGGTTTGATGTAGAGATTCCCAAACCTAGTACTTTCAAAGACGATATAAGGTAGGCAACTTTCATCTATAAACTGCAGAAGCCACCAGGGTGGTATGAGAATCTGATGTGACATCCTACTGCTCAATGGTACTTACTGGGATTAAGAGACACTGTCCCCTAGCACTGTATAATTTCACCAGGGTGTGAGGAATTTATTGCAGTCTTTTCCAGAAATGGCAGCATTTCAGTGAGGGGATGCTGTGGAGCATCACATTCTAGTGGGGTTCTCACCCTGCATTGTGAGAGTATCCAAATGCCCTTCAGAAACACTTTCAGTAGTGTGTTTATTGTCCTTTTTTTTTCACTCCCCAAGTTAAAAGCTCACACTCTTATCTTTGTGTACTTTATATGATCAGCTCTCAATAAGTACATGATTTATGCTTTAAGATGAAGCCTGGAAATAGCACTCAGACCCCTGGAGAGTTCATTCCTACAAACTAAAGATGCTTTCAAACTATTCTGCCTGATTGCATCCCAACACAGAATGATTCAAGAGAGCAATCCTTATTCACTTCTGCCACTCCTTTGGTGAGAATCGTGACAGCACAGCACAGGGGGAAGCCAGCTGTTCGGTTTTTTTATTTCATTTTGGTGTTTTTATCCCATTTTCCACTTCAGCCTGCACCTAATTCTCAGATATATTAGCTCAAGCCAGGAGTAACTGCTCTGATTCCAAGTGAGATGGGGTTTACTCAGCTGGCTGCCCACTTTGCTCAATTATTAATGTTGGAGCACTATTGATTTTGCTTCCCTGAGCTTAGTAGTGAACAAGTGCTGGAAAATGGAAGTGACAAGCACAGGAGCAAGGAGAAAACAGCATATTCTTCCAACATAGTTCAGTCACCTGAAATCTAAGTGGTCCATGAAATACGTTAATCTGTGTAAAATCATTCCCATATAAGTTATCTTTTCTCTCTCGAACTCCTCTAGTTACATTCACTCAACATTATTCTTCTTTCTCAGGTTCAAGGATGAGATGTGTCTGGGGTAATGGTTTGGGCAAATGATGCCTTTATGGGCTGTAAATCTAGGAAGTTCTTTGAGATTTGGTATGTAGAGTTATCACAGTGAAGAGCTTACAAGGGGCAAAACCAAAGTAATGTATTAACCCAGCTCTCACTCTCAAACACAGTCTTCCCCTGCTCAATCCCAAAACGTACTTTACTGGCTAGTCTCAGGCAGCCTGAAATCTTAGATGGCCCTTTGCTTTCAAAGAATAAAGAAGAGAAAATGTCTCTTAAGAAGTTTACCTTCATGAGCTCTCCTGCCCCAGCCCTAAGTTCACATATCCCATACAAAAATCCTCCAGGACCCTAAAGCACTTTCCCATATTTTGTCTCAACTCTGGAACAGACTTTTGCTGCCAAAACTCACCATGTCCAGGTGTGACCCCAATATCGTCTGTGGTCAGCTCGGATTTGGCCTCAAGGAGCAACTACTGGGGCTCTTAAAGAGATTTGTACTAAATCCCCACCCAGAGCACAGCCTATGAAAAAAGGGGACAGTTTCAAAGGGAAAGTTATCAGGCCAAGAAAAAAAACCTTGCAGAAAACAGAACACGTTGTGTATAGATCTATAGGTTTTTACTACAGCATCAGGGGGAGCTCAGACCCTACAGTGATGCACTATAGAAAAACTGCAAGTAGAAACAATCTCTTAAATGGAAACCTCTTTGGGAATAGTGGCAGTGATATTTGATATTAATAATGTTTGACGTTGGGTTTGATTCAGATTTTGTCACAGGTCCCTTTCCTGGAGAATGATAGGCTAAACCAAAGCAATGGGACCTGGACAGGAACTCTCATTTGAACCCTACTCTGACATTGCAATGCTAATAAATGTGTAAGGAAAAAATAATGTAATAATCAAACTAATAATATCTTCATTTAGTATCCTAACCCTTCAGTGAGTGCAAGTGCCTAAAAAATATTAAATTTCCTTCCCCTTTCATTGTCTCTTGAATAAATGAATAGACAGAAGTTGTGATGTAATTCAGTCAGGTACAAGACTGATTTTCTTTCTCTTCAGCATGGAGTTGAGGCCAGATATCCTTTCTCCTTTGTACCCTCTAACCCAATGGCCAACCAGAAAAATCAGGTAGCTGGAGAAAAAGAGAGAAATAAGAAGAGATGGCTGCAAGTGAGAAAGTAAACACCATATCAAGAGGGTGGTTGGGCACAGGCTCCCAAAGGAAGTGGTCACAACACCAAGTCTGAGTTCAAGAAGTGCTTGGACAACACTCACAGACACATGGTGAGACTCTTGGGCTTGTTCTATGTGGGCCCAGGAGCTGGACTTGATGATCCCTGTGGTCTCCAACTCAGGATATTCTATGTTTCTATGATAGGAATTACTGCAAAGAAACTGCCTGCGTTCCTGTTCAGGTTGCATCATGTACTGTTCACCTTGAGGGAGGTGAGTAAATAGAAGTAACTACAAGTGATTACCGCCTGTACACTATATTATCCAATAATCTACCCAAATAAAACAATATCCCTTTACATAAGACAGCAAAGAAACAAGTAAGTGAAAATGACAGAAAAAATGAAACACTATGTGTGTTTTATAAGCTTTATATAAGCAAGCAGCAGCTTTGAGGCTACAACCTGTGTGTTAACAAGATATTTTAATAGGCTGTTTCTGTGTCCTCACAGAACTCAGCATGTCTAGAAACACACTTTTTATAGCTGGCTTTCTATGACACCAGCTTGTTCCCATCTCTGTAACTAGCTTATTGCAGCTAGGATAATAATTGATCAAATTGTAAACCTGATTACAAGGCCTGCTCCCTCATCTGCTTTGTTCCTTGGCTGGATGTCACTTTAGGAAGCAGCAGAGATTTAGAGTGGTGGCTGTCTGTGGGATCCATCCCCTTCCTTACTTGCCATTAGGCTGCCAGATTCAGGAAGCACAGTCTGGCTCCAGTGGAGTAGCTGGTTACAGAGCCATCAACCCCACCTGGATCTGGTCCTGCCTGAAGAGAGATCAGAGTTGCAGAGGGAGGCAGAAAGACTGGCAGGGAGGGTAAAATGCCTCTGTCTTGTGTTATTCCATGCCACAGACCTCATGGGTCACATCTGTGAGATACTGATCTACCCAGAGGTCCATGCCCTTCAAACAGCCCCCCGGGTCTGATAGCTGTGGTGCTGCCTAGAGCACCCAAAGACCAAGGATAGACAACACGTTAAGTAGGAGATACCCAAGAGAAATCACTTGCCACTGGGAACATCCACAGGCTACCCCTTGAGAAATCCAGTTTGAATCACCCCCAGCAGATCTGACAGGCATGGATTCAACTATTTGACATCTGGGTATCAGTATGCATCTCATCAGGCAGATTGATTTCTGCATGTCTCTGCCTTTAATACCCAGCTATTTCTTCATGTGGAGAAAATAGACGGTCCCTGTGCTGCCTGGCTCTACCATGAGGAACTTCTGTGTTGCCAAAGCCATTTTTAATATTATTGGACATGCTGAGATGGGCAGGGAATCCCACATTATGAGTACTGAGAAATTATACTTTCTCAGTTTAGAGTGTAATGGGAGAAGAGAAACATGCTCTGCCATTTCTCTGCAGAGTCATTTCTCTGTGCTTCATCCCTCAGTGGGGAAACCGAGGAGCTTGGTAGCTCAGGAGCCAAGTCCTGTGCTCGGTGATGAAAGGTAAATCCCTCCCAAAGGTCCCATGCCAGCTGCAGCCTGGCTGTGTGGTCACAGAAGACGTAGAGGAAGACATTTATTACATGACACAATGTAGAGCCTTAGGTGCCAGGGCACCTGAACAAAAAATGAGGTGGCCCATGCCATGCCTTGAGGCACAGCTCAAGTTAGGAGACACCATCACAGCCACATTGTCATACACAAACCCTAAATCAAGAGATTTATCTCTATGTGGGCAATTCACCATGCACATGTACCTAAGAGAGATGAGTTACATGCCCAATGTCAAATGGCCTTGGAAGTCATGGGTCCTTTAATTTAATTACCAGTACTTGAAAATGCAAATCAAAGTTTCTGTGGATGAAAACAAGGCAAGTGACTAACTCAAAATTCTTTAACTTTCTAAGCCAAGATGTCCCTTTAGAGCTGAAAAAATTACAGAAATGACTGCCACAATAAGTAGATTAACCTTTCTTCTGAAGACACCAAGTATCCAACTAAGAAAGACTTTAGTTGCAGTAATTACTTGACTTTAATAAAATAAGTGTATGTATTAAATGACTTTCATCAAAGTAAACTAATTTTTATTCATACCACTAGAAGTAATAATAAGAGTTAACAAATCAGAAGCATTGTTTCATGTTCTAAGAAGCTTTAGAAGCACTAAGGAATTAAGGATTTGCTAATAAAAAGTGGTGAATAAACAAAAACCACGGAACGATTTTAAGAAGCTTGAATAAGCTAGAGAAATCAATGCAAGATAAATGAGAAACCAGAGAAATCTGATTTATATTAAAAATCCCTAAAAAGAATCATGCATCATAGTCTGGGTGAAATGAAATCACTGTGTCTTTTTTCCAGACCTGAACAGATGTGCCCAAAATGCAGATTCCACCTCAAGAGAGGCTATTTCTTGGGCAATTTGGGACGGCTGTGGGTGATGATTCTGGCAAAGGTGTGTCATGCAAAGAAGAGGATCTCAGTGATAAGGATAAAGCCAGGATGAGAGAAAACTGACAGAAGATGACCAGAATACAAATATACAGGTATATGAGCCTGACATTTTTCTCCAATTCTGCTTTTATGGTGCTACTTGAAATTGCAATAAATAAACAAAACCCTGCTGCCTCAGAAGAGGAAATTAGTGATCTAAGACTTCTTTCAAGATGCCATTAAAATTAAGGGAATAAATTTATGCTTGTACTGAAGCACATAAGCAGTCATTTAACCAGCTCTAGGTCTTTCATTTTTCAGCTATTGGCAATGCTGGACCCTGAGCCCCTGCCCAGGCTTTGCTCACCAGCATCACTATGTGTGATTTTAGTACCGTAACTTAAAGCCCAAACCTGCAAAACGCAAATCTCACTTAAGAAGTGCTCAGCGCCCTCAGCTGTCTAAAAAGCACTTTGTTTCCTGACAAAATTTCAGTCTGTGTTTACTGCCTCACATAGCCTCAGAACAATTCTCCTTCTCCACTTTTTCTTGCAAAGCAAATTATTCCCAGTATTCACTGCTCTCCCAGCGCCATGGCAGGAACACCTTCCACTAGATCAGGCTTCTCAAAGCCCCATCCAACGTGGCTTTGAATACTTCCAGGAATGGGGTATCCATCCATGGCTTTTCTGGTCGACCTGGGCCCATTTTCACCACCCTCCTTGCAAAAAAATATTACTCTTATGTCCACTCTAAACCTATCCTCTTCCAGTTTAAAACTGTTTATCAAGTCACTACTAGTCCTGTTAAAAAGTCTCTCTCCATCTTTCTTACAAGCTCCCTTTAGTATTGAAAAGCTTCATTAAGGTCTCCTCAGAGCCTTTTCTTCTCCAGGCTGAACAACTCCAACTCTTTCAGCCTGTCTCCACAGGAGAGGTGCTTCAGCCCTTTGTTCATTTTCATGGCCTTCTTCTGGACCTGTTCCAACAGGTCCAAAGGCTACTTCTCCCCAGCCTCCTACCCAGACCATGTGAGCATGTTTTGAGCCAGCACAAGCAAAACTGTTTTAGGTAAAAACTGATCCAGGTTAAAACCTCTGGCCTGGTTCACTCTGATCTGGTTGTCTGTATGTCTCCACCTGCACTTCAATGGCAGTGCTGTCTCAAAGAAGCTTAAACACCATACAAAGTGCACTCCAAGCCTTCTTGCAGCAGCTATACTGCCAGATATGCTGGGGTATTCCTACAGCCATCACAGAGACAAGCCAAGGCCGCAACATGAGAATATCCCTTAAATGATATGGAGAATACTGCAATTTATGAGATGTGCTTGCAAGTTTCATTTCTACCCATTAAAAACCACAGTATCTCAAGAGCAAGATGAAGATATGGTCTCATGTCCTGTGGAGTACTGTTGAGGTTTCATGGCTTGTAGACCCAGAAGATGCTCTAGAAAAAAAAAACTAGCTAGCTCCTACCAGGAGTGTGATCTGAGGTGTCTTATTGGGAAACTCTATACCGTAACAATCTCCATAATGTTCTGGAATTGTTCTCTTCGTGATTTACCTTTGCTGCATCCCATCAAAAATGCCAGTGCAGCTCGGTTCACTGGGGTAGCACTACTTCCCTCCTCCAGATTGTGTGAAAAGAGAAATAGTGAGGAGTGGCAATTACACAACCCACTAGAGCGACATTTTCCACATTTAGCAGGAGAGCAGCTTGTGGAGTCAAAGACCTCTTTAACCAAAAATCCTAGCAAGACGTTTGAGGTAAAAAGAAAATAAGGGGCATGTATGACTGAAAACATTAAAAAGATATTTTTTAAAAGGATTTAAGTGGTAAAATTCATGAAGAACTCATTTGCTCCAGGCTATAGTTGAGAGTTATGCTTTTAAAAATAATGTTTTAGAAATAATATAATGCTTTTTCTACACTTAAAATAATGCTACACCTAAATATTTTTATTTTGACCATCTCCTTGCAGCCAGCAAGCAATGCTTTCTTTATGTCATAATATATGATGGGAGCCTGGATCATCCCCCCCCATGGCCCATCTGGTGGTATGGAGCTGTTCTCATCTAATGACAAACACAGGTGCATTTCAGGATAAAGAAAACAGTCTTATCTGCAAGAGATTTTTGCCACAGTATTTTCTGAAGAGAGGCTTCCTCAGCTCTATCCTTGTTTAATTTCCTCTTTAAGATTTATACAAACATTAAGAAGTCACTTCTTCTAAGGGAAGCCTGCTGTGTTGGACAGTCCACTGTGTGTGATTCTTCCTCCACAAGGTGCACTGTCATTGCTCCTTGGCTGTCCAAGACTTCTCCATCTGACCTGGAATCCTCACATTCCATTCCCTTCTTCCATGGTTCTCCAATTCCTTCTCAATTAAACCCTAAAATAGTCCCACTTTTACTTTTGGTCATCCTTAGGCAAAAGTAAACCTCCCTCCCCCATCTCTGAGCCCTGGGTCATGTTTGCTCGTTGATCTGCCTGTGTTTTCCTGGCATGGCTGTACTTGGCAGCAGTGACACATTCCAAGGGCTTCAGATATTTTCTCAGTCCACCGCCTTCTTGGTGCAAATTGCACACTCGGAAAGAGCAAAAGAAAAGGGCAAAGATGCCTGTATTTTTAAACTCTTCTGGTATTCCGGAGTCCCTGACCTGTTCAACCCATGATGATTTGGAAAGAGAATTGCTGCCATCTATTGGAAAGAGAAAACAAGGATGGTGGTCAGCTTGGATTTTAGCTTTTCTGCACATTTATCCATCTTATTTTTGTCATGGCAGCTGTTGAGTGAAATGTACTGCATCCTGAGTTGACACCAGTATCTGCTGAGCAGTCATGAGAGAGAACACAGCCTGAACAAGGACCCTACAGTGCTGTCTGTGGGAGTTATTCCACAGCCATGAGTCAGTTCATCTCCTCTGCAACGACAGAGACAAAATCACAAAACCACCAGACTTGTGGTTAACATTTTGCTCTTCTCCTCTGCAAAAATTCTAAAGCAGCTTACTGACAGGCAGAAAATTACTTTGTCATCAGAGCTCCTAAGGCAGGGCCAGGTAGCTAGAGGAAATAGTGTGGAATACTTTTCATGGCTGCTGCTCATGCTGGACTGAGGATAAGTGGGATATTTTTGCTAGTTTGCCTCAAATCACTAAATTTATTAGAAAAAAAAATGATAGATAATATTTTTGACTGGTGACAGAATGAGTTGGTTTCAAGAAAGACACCAGAGCTGCTGCTGAGGAATTCCAGCAACTAGGCACAATTAAACTGTAGCTCACTAGAGGAAGGAAAAATCTGAAAAATAAAACCATGACATTACAATTTCCCTATATACCAGCAGTCTTTGCATTAGATCATCCAAAAATTGTACTAGAACATCTTTACTCTCCTGTGTCATTGCACAGGAGTATTATATAACTGCAGTTGTGAGAGACGTTATCCATTTGGCTGTAGGTGGGAGGGAAAGAGGTACACAACACACTGCATAAACTCACAACAGGACAAAAGCAGTTAGCTAGACACATTCTTTGGCACTACCTTTACTTCACATATCCTGCCCATAGCTGGGTAATTAGATTAAAAACAGGACCTTAGGTCATTTTTTTTCTACTACTTTATTTCTGTCATCTTTCAGCTTCCTGGACTTCCTTTTTGATGATTTTCCCTTGGAAGGTAAGAACAGTATCAATAGCAATAGGTTCAATACTGGACTGATAATCAAAAATCCATGATGATCCCAGATTTAACATGTCATACCGTCTGTCAGTGGCAGATAAACATTCAGATCATACATTGGACTTTCATGCTCTTTGTAGATGTTTTACTGTAGATGATAATCTAAGGCCTGATTCTGCTTAATGTAAATTTTACCAGCTGGCTCCAAGCCCTTTCCAGGCCATGGTGCACTTAGTTGTTGAAAGAAATGAATGCATTTCATTATCTTACTTCTCTCTAGGTTATGGTGACAAAGTACTGCTTACTGCAGAAGTTGAATGTGCTCTATAACAACCCCTCTCCTCCACTTAATCTGCTCGAAGCCTGCAAAGAACATATCTTTATGGTATTTTCAAATTACCTGTCAGTTGGAAGTTAAGCTTAATCAGCAAATCTGAAGTCACAGCAAACACTCCAGCATTTATGCTGGCAAGAGGCCCAGGTATTAATCAAGGTTAGTAGTTCTTCCACAGACATGCAGATAGCTCTGTGGCAGAATAAAGCAAAGTCTCTTTAGGCACCTGAGCTGCTCAGAGGATGCAGTCCAGACCAGGATAGTGCATATTCCTTTTGTCCTGAGAGAGAAGTCAGTCTTTGGGCTATGTCTGTACATTATCTATGGGATCCTGGCCAAAATCAGGAGTTTCCAGCAGCTACTGCAGCAACAGTCAAGAAGGCAATGCTGAGACTAGAAAGACAGGAAGAGTAAAACCAGCATAAGAGAGTCAGAGGCACATAATCCACAATAGACAGAGAGATGGATAAATCATAAGCCCTGAGTGTATATATGTAGAGATATTCATAGAGAGGTGTTCTTTGTACCAAAGCTTTCCAAAGTTCAAGCCTTGGCTGATTCTCAGGACTCAGCTCCCAGATAACTGCAAAAACAATACCTAAGATGTTAGCCCAGACAGATGTGATAATTCAGCACAATTCTCCATCATTTCAGACTAAGCTAAACTGAATTATCCACATTTGCTGGGGAGTCAGGGTGTACACAAAGACCGTTTCCATGGCTCAGATGCCACAAGGAAATTTCTTAAGTAATTGACTGCATCTGAGCCCTCAGACCCAGAGCTGACCGATGTCTTTATTTGCAAACAAATGTTATGGAGTAGTTTGGGGAAAGCTGGACACTTTTATACCTCTTACCTTCAAATATTTATTATCTGTGCTGTACAGCATAGAGAGATGGGCTACTCCTAACTCAGCCCAGCAGCTCAGACCACTCACCAGGAGAGTCAGAACAGATCTCCTTCCTACACAGAGCCCACACATTTAATTTCTGTGTGTCACCTGTAACCTGCAGAAAGGACAAGAGGATTAATCACATGAGGAACTGTGGTGAAAAAAATATCTGAATAAAATAGGTGGGCCCAAACAATTGCTTTATCCCTTGTCTTCCCACAAGGCTGATGTGCAACAGGAGTTTTGTGCAAACACTTTAATCCTCCTTAGACAGAAGCCATTTTTTCTTTCATGTAAATAAATCGTCTCATATTTTTTATTTTTCACACAGCCTCTTTCTTTATTTATCTCCTTTCCATATCTACACAGATTCTAATTTTTCTCTGGCTTTTAAAAAGCAAAGTATTTCATTCCAATTAGAATTAGATATATGACTTCTGCTTCCAGGCAACCCACCTCCATTTCAGGACTGCAAGCAAGGACTTGCATTTGGATCTCTTCAAAGAATTGTGAGATACATAAATCTTACTGGCAGTGAAGCACATACTGAAAAGATAAACTGCTCCCCCAAAACTTGGGTATTTGTGGCTTAAATAAGATCTGTTGCCAAAAATTAATTCTGGGTGTTAAAACCAGACCTGGGATTACTGAGGGAACAAACAGCTATCAGGAGTGTAAAAAAATAGCAAATATTTATTTAAACTTCTCTGACAAGTAAAACTCAATTTTCTTTGTTGCACAAGCAGAAAGGTCTTGCTGTCTGCAAGAATTTAGCTCAGAGCCTCAAATAAAAAGTCATGATGAGCTGCTAGTAATTCTGTTCCTCAGTCTCTCAGGTGGTTTCTTTATTGCCCCTCTAACTCCTGTCCAACATCCAGCCACAGATGAGGGATGGGAGACAACAGCAATTCCAAGATCACACTTCCTCATACAGAGAAGATCTCACTGTTCCGTCAAGGAAACAGACTCTGTTCATTAGCAGTGTAAGCAAAAAGTACATGGATTATGGACTCAGCATGCATAAATCTGCTATCAGACCTGTTCTTTGCCACGTGGGTGGTCCCAAATGTTTGC
The DNA here is from genome assembly GCA_037013685.1 of Acridotheres tristis. Classification (NCBI taxonomy): domain Eukaryota; kingdom Metazoa; phylum Chordata; class Aves; order Passeriformes; family Sturnidae; genus Acridotheres; species Acridotheres tristis. The sequence goes on from CM072885.1 coordinate 6,245,955, forward strand.
TGGCTTTATTTCTTAGGAGATTTGTAAGCTGCACCCTGCTTAAATGCTGAACCTGTAAAAAGACTCCTCCTTGTCAGTGTCCACCATGCAAGGAGCACCTTACTTCTGTCCCTCATCCTGGGAAATCCCTGACTGTGGCACTTGCAGGGCAGCTGGGGAGACCAGCTCGTGGAAAGGCATGATTTCATTAAACAACAGATAGCTCACAACTCCTAGGAGATGGCAAAGCAGCATTTTCAAATCAAAAGAGCTTATTTTTGAGCTATGGGGTTATTTAATGAAAGATTGGTATTTTCCACATCAATAACTGACATTTTAGCTACAATGGCCACAATTTTTCACATTGTAAACGAAGGAACCAAAACTTCGTGGTTGGCTTTATTACTTAAGAACAGGCAGCTGAGGCACTGCCAGCCCCATGTGAAAAACGAGGTTCACTTTCCTGGTAGATTTTAAAAGGTTTAATAAAAGACAGTAAGAGACAAATAATAAACCAAAAGGTTATAATGGCCATGTGCTTGGCATTCAGCCAAGAGTACATTTGCTGTTTTGGAGACATCCCTTAAATTCATCAGCCTGTTGCATATTCATAGACCCATCATACACTTTCAAACTTTTCTATAAATTATTTTCCATATTCCAAGAACTGTCTTACATGGCCACTCCTTGAGTCCGTCTTTTTAGGACATGCATGTTTCTTGGCTGTGGTTTTAATTTATTTTTCTTATCAGTCTTAATTTGGACTGTGGTCTTCAATTTCTGCAGAGGCCAGTGCTGGTAGCTGGTATATCAGTAGCAAGTGTCTTCACTGGGTGTTATCCAACCAAGCAGGCAGTTCACTTACTACAAAGACAATTTATCAGCATATATTACTCCTAAAGAAAACTATATCTTAAAAACCATTTCAACACCACACATATAGCATCCACCCTAATATTTGCAAAAAGCCAATACCATAATATGCATTTATAACACCCACATCCTGCTAAGCACAGTCACAAAGCACTGGGGCTGTGCAGGGTGGATGACCCCAGCTAACCCCATCCCTGGAATCTGGCATTTAAAGGCTTCCATGGCCAGACACTACATCCAGCCACATCATTTGACATCTATTAATGGACTATACCCCCACAGCATGGCAAACCCCTTCCTAATTGATGTGATCCTGTGGCAAAAAACACTAAAATGTCCTGTGCAATAACATTCCCTTTTGTTCACCTCACACCCACCTCTCGATCCTGTCCTTTAGGCCTCATGCCAGGAGAAGCCATTCCTCCCCCTTGTACTGGGCAGTGGGGAGCCACACCTCGAGTGCCGTGCCCAGTTCTGAGTCCCTCAATTCAGGAAGGACAGAGGTGCTGGGGAGGGATCAGAGAAGGGCAATGGAGCTGGGGAAGGGTTTGGAGTCCTGTGAGAAGCAGCTGAGGGAGCTGCGTTGTTTATCCTGCAGAAAAGGAGGCTCAGGAGTGACCTTAAAGCTCTCTACGAGTCCCCGACAGGAGGGTGTAGCCAGGTGGGTGTCAGGCTCTGCCCCCAGGAAATCAGAAACAGGAGAAGAGGACATGGCCTCAAGCTGTTTCAGGGAAGGTTTAGTCTGGACATCGGGAGGAATTTTTTCACGTAAAGGGGGATTCAACAATGGAACGGGATGCCCAGGGAGGTGGTAGAGTCACTGTCCCTGGAGGTGACTGTAAAGGAAAGTCTGGAAGAGGTAGTCAGTGCCATTGCCTGGTTGACAAGCTGCAGCTCAGTCACAAACTGGACTCGAAGATCTCAGGGTCTTTTCCAACCTCATGGACCCGCAGGATTTTTCCCCCTGAGGAGCAGCGCTCCTCACACGACCTTGCTGCTCCATGGGGGACTTGGCTCTCGCTCCCGCTTGGCCGCCGTACATCAGGGAGGGAGCCGGGAAAGGGAGAAGCGAACGCTGCGTGCCCGGGAGGTGGGAGGTGCCGAGCTGGGAAGTCCCCGCGGAGGAGGAGGAGGGCGGGCAGTCTGTCCATCCGTCCGTCCGTCCGTCCGTCCGTCAGTCAGCTGAGCGGGGCTGCTGCCGCCATGGGCGCGCCCTGAGGGGTGAGCGGGGTCCCTGAGGCCAGCCCAGAACGGGGGGCGGCGGTCGCCATGGCCGGGCTCGCCCGGTGACTCGGCGGATCCGGGGTGGGCCTGCGGGAAGGAAGGGCCAGGAGGGGAAACGGCGTTTGCGGCTCGCGGGGGCCGGTCTGGCCCAGGGACGGAGCGAACGTGCCCGGGTAGCGGCGGGTGCAGGCGCCTTAGCCTCCCCAGCACCGCGGCGGGGTATGCAGGAGAACGGGAACAGGGGACAAGAAAGCGAAAACGAAAGTTAAAAATCAGCGGAAACGGGAGTTTCGGCGTGAAAGGCGGCGCCGGATCGCCGACAGGGCCGGGCGGGCGGCGGGGCCCGAGTGCTGTCAAGGCTGGGAAGGGAGTCGGCGAGGCGGGAGTCTCGTTTCATTCCCAGAGAAATGGGCTCCTGAGGAAGGGCTGGTCAGCCCGAAAGACGTCTTGGGGATCGTGTGTTTTAGGCCCATGGGGGATTAATGCAGGCTCACGGATACTCTGGTGTAGCGGGGTTAGAGGAATTGAAGGTGCCTTTGTGCTGTGACAAGGCATGTGGCTTGCATGTGTTAATAAAATGAGTGTGTAATTATGCTTCCTTTATAATTGGGCAAGAAATTAAAAGTTTTCTCTTGGCAAACCTTGTAACAGCTGCTTCGGAGATGTCCAGCAAGGTGAAGGGCCGTCCTACTGAAAATGGAGAGCATTCCAAGAGTAAAATGGAAAATGGAGTAGACAGCATGGCTGCCCCAGCCCTGAACACCTTCACCCCCGAAGAGATGGTGCAGCAGATGAAAGAACTGATCACCGAGAACAATGAGCTAAAAGGTGAATGTGCACGTGAGCTGCTCTTAAAATACAAGAGCTCTGAGTCTCTTCTGAAGGGTTTGTTTTGTCCTATGAATATGAATTCTGTGCTTGTTTGCCCTTGCTGGGTAGCATTCACTGTATAAACAACTCTGCAAGTGACAATGCCAGTTTGATAAGACACATCAATAGGGTATTTGGTAGCAACTTCAAATTGAATTGCTGTGGTAGATTAAGGGGAGAACAGCCCAATGTAAGGGTGACTTACTTGCTCTAGAGTTTTATATATAAGTGGTATAGTGCTATGTGTTTTAGAAGGTGGCATGAAAAATTTCTTCCCGTGATGTGCTTTATGCTCATCAACCTCTAAAAGATTTTTTTGATTTGTATCGTAGAACTGTTGGCTCCATTGCAAACATTTTGCCAAAGCTGCATTAGGAGAGGGGGTGGGTACTGTACCTTCTGTACTTCAAAAAGAAGTGGTGGCTATGGCAGGGGACATCTGGGAGAAACCAATAACCTTCCCTGAAAATTCCAAATTATTTGAGTCCTTTGTATGAGATAGATATACTTCTGGATCTGGAATTTAGGTGTCAGTTATTTTTTTCTTTAAATGGTTAGAGCAAAACTCAGGGGATCTGAGAATTTTCTGTGTAAAAGACAGAGGTATCTCACTATTTATATGACAGCAGAGCATGACATCACATATCTCCTGTCTTGTGATTTTACACTGGTTTAAATTCTTCCTGAATCATCTTTGGATCTGGCCCAAGTTCTCTGTCTCATGGGAATCTAGCAGGAAAGTTGTTTGTAGAAGTACGTCTGGTATTTTGCTAAAAGACCTTATATAAGATAATGTTCAGGGACATATTTATAGCTGCTGTAGCCCATAACTTGCAGAATCCTTCTCCAGACTATATTTTTTTTCATAACCTGAAGGATTTATGGGCAGTTTATCATATGACATCAGGATGTAATGGAAGTTACTGGAAAGTACAAGTATAAAGGACTTCTTAGCAACCGGCTTTTAGTTGTTTGCTTTCAAAGAAGCATGTCTAAAATAATTTCATTGACTCTGCCTAAAAATCTTGTAACCATTTTGCAATAGTAAGACTGATATTGTTACATACTGACTTTGTTACTTATAGGGAACTGACTCGGCTGTAAGTTTGGTATATTTTTTCAATGCTTGCTATTGAATCTTAACCAGATGTTGGGGGAGAGCATTGTTGGGCATATTTGAGACATTTGATTTGAAAGCATTTGTTTCCATGCAGTAATTTACCAGTCTAGGATGTTTTCCCTGCCAAGCCTCAGTAGTTTTGGAAGCTCAGTTCAGCAGTTTCATTTGGGCTGATCATGTAAATACCACACACAGCAAGATACCAAATATCTCTTGTGAACAGTCCTGGCTTTTAGGTTTAGGAAAAAGTCAAGAAGTCAGCGAGTGTGAGCATGTGATCTCAGCAGTGGCTTTAAAGCTATTTATTATAGTGCTAACTATGATAAGTTTGGTTTTGGCTTGGTATTTAAGGTACGCCAGACAAAGGCTCACATTTCATACCCAATTATTGCCAACCCATTTGATGCTGAAGAATGCTGAGCTCAGTGTAGTAGAAATCTGTTCTCATGGACAGAGTATTAATGTGATTCAGTGTCTTCTCTCTGGCTACCATTTAGAAGCCATGAAGTTGCACAACCAAGCTATGAAGGACCGATATGAGGAACTTTCCACCTGGAGAGAGAAGCAGAAAGAAGAACGAGAATTTTATGAGTTAAAGTTTAAGGAGGCGAAGCAGTGCTTGCAGGCCAAGTGCATTGAAAATGAACAGCTACAGCAGCAACTTCAGAGCTTAAAGGAAAGAGAAGAAGGAGCTGAAATGGTAAATAAGGAATTGGTTAGATTGACATATTTTTGAATTGAAAATCTGGAGCATTCAGTCCCTTCTGTGATTCTAGGATTCATCACACTGGGATGGTTTGGAGATTTGTTAACATCTCCGTTTTTATCCTTAGCTCTAAGGAATGGTCTTGACCTGACTTACGTTATAAAGTGAGGCCTTTCAGAGTGTAGTAATAGAAAATTATGGAACACCTGAGATAATTTACTTTTTTTGTTAGTATTTAATAAACAATAATAGTTAAAATTTTTACATAATAAGTAGGAACTAGTATTTCTTGCTAATTTTTCATTTATTCTTGGATATCTCTTTACTTTATGCTTCCCTTTACTTGTTAGATTATCTGTCTCTCATGATCACTTAATTGCTTTTTGTATTGTGTTTCCAGGAGTATGTTTCCAGGGAGAAGTTGACATGTAAACAAGCAAAAAAAATTACTTGTCATCTATTTTTTTATATGAGTCTTCTTTTATGAAAGGTCTTTCACTGAGGTCAGATTAGATCTGTCCTTCTGCTACTCCATTTGAGTCTGACTGAGCTTTCTCTCAGTGTCCTGCCTTTGGCTCTGCTACACATCATTTCTAATGTTGCAGGTGGCTGCACAGTAGCCAGGCAACATTTTGCAGGTGGTACTGAAGGCGTCTGTGGGCAAAGCCGATCAAAACAAAACCTGCTTTGTGTCCCAAATAGTCATGTGAAAAGTTACTTAAGAATTTCCATGCAGAGCCATGATGCATTCTGGTGTCTGGTACCTCCAGGACCCATGTGGACTCTCTGTTGTCTGATGAAGGACGAGTATATTAACCTTTTTCTCAACAGAGTCACTAGTAGACTCCCCTTTCCTCTCCTGACTTGTTTTATGCAGCTCTGTAGTAAATGTTTCAGTTTGTAAATCAGAACTGGCCAATAAGCTCAGAAGATGCAAGGGGGAGGAAAATCATGTTTAAATAGAGTGATTGTGTAAGTATTACTTAGAGTCTTTACAGAGTGAAAGTTGTGTTTCAGGATTGTCGAGAAAATTCAGGATTTCATAAATTGTTCAGAATTTCATAAATCTGGAATATTTTTAAGGGAAAATATATAATCCTATCTGTTGTAGAACTTCTTGTACTTTGAATGCCTAAAGTACGATGTTGCCAGGGTTTTCCTGCCTGCTTGAGAAATCTAAAATCTCTCTCCTTCCCTGGAACTGCCTTTAAATGCATCCTCTTACAGTATAAGCACAAAATCAGAGGCAGCAGCTAGTCAGAGGGGCAGAGTGGTAGTGTGGGATGAGAGACGCTGTCAACATAGAGATAATTTGGAGATTTGGCATAATCATAGTTTAGAATGTAATTCAGATTCCAGGAATTGTTCAGAATTGGCATTGATGGTATGTGGTGTAATGAAGGCATTATCAGGAGGTGGAAGCTCAGATTACAAAATGAGGAAGAAACAAACTCTCAGGGAAAGTTTCATAATGGGGAGAGGCATTTAAAGGAGAGGGGAAAATGAGCCTTACTGGTTATGTAGAGAAAGGGAAAAGGCAGAAGACAAAGGAGATGGTCATGACTGGAAGGAGAGAAGTTCGGGGAGAGTATCTGAGGAACAGAGACTTTGTGGAAGGGATCTAGGACTTTGTGTGAAGGTCAAGGAATTGGGAAGATTTATACAGGAAATGGGGTACAAAGAATCTAGGTGGTGGGGAAAGGCTGAGTATGGGGTGTGTGGGAAGGCTCACTGCCCAACTGGTCTTTTCTGCCTTGAATCTTGGTTAGATTTGGGAAAAGAGGAATAGGGATATGGGTGAAAAAATGCAATAATTTTGGAGGTTGGCTGATATCCTGTGTGGTAGCAAAAGGCATAGATTCAGGCAAAAATTCACATCCTAATTATCTGTGCATTCAGAGAACCAGTCCTATATTTTCCAGCAGTGGGATGCCCAGTGTTTGATTAACTTGGTTTCACAGTTTAGACTTCTTGCTGTTGAGTGGACCAAAACCTAGTTTAGAGGTTTGTACTGTGGGGTTTTCAGGCAAGCCTGAACAGAAGAGAAGGGATGTAGGACACTGTTACGTTCAGGCTGTGTGCTCCTTGGCTGGTGTTCCCTTTTGGTTGGCTAATGCTGGGTGTGTTTGTCCCAGGAGGGCTCCGTGGCTCCCGAGAAGGAAGTGAGGCAGCTGAAGTCCCAGGTGCAGCGGCTCCAGGCTGAGAAGGCAGATCTGCTCGCCATCATTTCAGAGCTGCAGATCAAGCTGAACATCTCAGCAGAGGATTCCTTCGTGGAGATTGGGATGAATGTAAGTAAAAGGAATAACAGGAACACAGTAACCTGCAGCCAGGTGCCAGGCTAAATAATTCTGTAATTCTGTGGTCTCTTACATTGCCTGCTGTAGAGCACTGTGTATTACAAGATAGTGTAAAGGTAGTGGTACAGGACTTGGAATTAATTTTTGTCCTTTCACTTTAAAGCTCTAACTAAATTAATTTCACAGATAGCCTCTATTGCACTAGTTAAAAATGTTAAGTCTTGTCTTAGTTGGAATTTCTGGGAATATCAGTCCTATGTTTTGTTAAGGGGCAGCACCTGTGCATAGACAGGGCATTTTCTTTTGAGAATGAGGCTTACTTCCTACTGATAGATAAATAGAGATGCAGGCAAGCAAAATTTAAGTGCAAAACTCTAGAGAGTATTCCCTAGAGACATAAAAATGTACTTTTTTTACTGTTCTTATATCTGGAAAATCTTCACAGGCAAACTGAAATGTGAAAATGCAGGCCTCTGCTATCCCTCTATTCCCCATATCTTCTCTCTGGAAAGTAGATGTGCAATAAGAAATATAAAAACATAATTAAAATTTGTTTGGAGTTGTCAGAGAAAACTCGGGTGCATTCTCCTTTTTATTTGCTAGAAGGATTCTCCTTTGGGCTACAAGGATCAAGGAGTGGGGTTTGTAGTGAGAAAGAAGAGTGCCTCTTTTAGGAGGCGGAGAGTGATTTCTAGGCTTATATTGAAGGCTTATATTTCTAGGCATATATATGAATACTGAATATTGACACCTGCAGTGCCATTGACTTGCTGTGTCGTGCCTAGGCATCTTCAAGGGGAGGCTGTGAAAGTTGCTGATGAATGGAGAAGGGCAAATCTCATTGTTGTTTCTATTCTCTAATCAAGCTGGAAGAGATACAGGGAAAGGCATGTGAAGTATTTACATTCAGAAATTCCAAACATGAAGATGATCTGTAGGAGTTTTTTATTTATCTGTATTGCCATGATAGCAATTCTCCCTGTTTTTCTTCATTCCTTAAGTCAAATAAATAAAACCCTGTCCTGCTTAGTCCAAATACCAAGCTAATAGTGGTTTTTTCTCTCCTAGGAAGGGGAAATAAATAGAACTGCAAATGAACATCAAGAGAATAGTGGTGAAATGCCCAGTAATGTTGCTGTCTACATGTACGTAGGTTCTTGTGTGATATGTGTAATTCAAACTTCTGCCTTGGGTTTCATTTTCAGTGTAAGGGAACTTCTTTCTCTGAGGAATGCACTAGAAAATCCTCTTTTTCTTTGGCTTTACACCCCTCCATTGCAGTAGCTCTCCCTTCCTAGCACTCAGTTAAGACCCTCAGCTCTCTGACATTTCCTTCCGATTTTTATTAGCTGACAAGAGTCAAGGAGTGCATATTCTGGCCAATTGGCCAGGCATTTATGGACATTGTGACTTGCCAACTCTTCAGGCTTCTAAGGGAGGCCAAACAGAAAAGACAAAGATAGAGGCTACAGGGACTTCTTCCCTCTTAATCATTGAAGCCTATCTAATAGAGTATCTGCCCTCTACCAAATTATACTGGTATTGGTAAGAGTCAGAGGTCTTGTAGTCTTTCAGATCTGACCCTGTTTGTGTGTGGTTGGTATGAACTGTATCCATGATGGGGTAGACCCACAGTGCAAAATAGTCCTAGCTTTTCAGGTTATTTGGTTTAAGATAGCAGCATTCTGTTCAGGTTACTCCTCAAAATTTGATCTTTACATCAGCTCCAGGACACAAGGGACTTTCTTGCCCCTGGCTGAACCTTTACTCCTCGTGGACATTGACATCTGATACTGTTCAGCTTTCCATTTTGGATACTGCTCAGTTTAGCAGCTAGATGTTTTTGGCTGAACTCTTATTTACTTTGTGCCTTTGCTTTTGAAAAGGAAGGATATGGAAAATGTTGAGGACATAGCAGGCCAGAAAGCTGTTCTCCCTTGCAGTGACACAGGAGGTGATAATGTGGAGAACAGTGCTTCGTGTAATATCACAGAAACTTGTCCCTCAGCATGCAGATAAGAAGTTGAAGGAGGGGAAAAAAAGGATGTTACAGTTGTGGACACAATTGAAAGAGTTGCTGACCACAGACCAAGCCACAAGTATTAAGCTTGTTGTTAGTCGTGGCCCGTGAGAACACTGATTATGATAAGACATTCCCTGTGGAACTTGCTTACCTTTGGAAGAGAATCTGGGCCATATCTACAGGAACAGGGGGCACACGTAGCTCTTAAAATATTTCCAGTGTCACCACGTGTCTTTGTCCAGCCCTGAAACTTTAGACGGGTGCTGTTAACAGGTTCAAAGAAATGTGATCTGCTCAGGATGGATTTATTTCTGTAAGGGTAGAACCGCACTAAAAATCCCCTGATAAAAGTTATTTACTTAAAATACCCTGGCTGAACACTGTCTTTTGGGTATTGAATTTTGCTCACCAGAGGTTACTAGCTCTCAGAAGCACACAGAAGACGCTGCTTTGCTTTCTTTTCTGAACTACAAAAGCAGAATTTTTAACACATGCTGTTTTTACAGCTGAGATTCTGAAATAGACACTCTTAACTTTCCTGTCTTCCATATAGTTTGGGGATTTTGACTTTCTGTCTAGATGGCCATAAAAATTGATATAATGGAATACAGTATTTTATCACTTACCCTGTTTTTTGGAGCTCTGTATTTGTTCTGGTTCAATTTACAGTAGCATAATATAATTTTGAAAAGAGCTGTAGAATGTGAGGAGGGTGAAACATTAAAGAGATTTTTTTTCTGAAAAAGAAAGTGATTTCTGATGACCATTTTTAGTGGGATATGCTTTCTTTTCCGTAAAGGAGCAAAGCAGAGATAAGAAATGATAAGAAATGTTCTGTGTTCAAGCAGCACTTGGCAGAATGGGCTGCAAAATAGGTCAGAATAAGTGCATTGGGTTTTGTATTGTCATGACTGCTTTTGCATTCCTTGCTTAAGTGCTAAATTGTTCCCTCAGCTGGAAGGGGACTGCCTGTGCCCTTCATTTGCATACACGGAGGCTGTGGCTACTGGTTTTGGCTTGTGGCAATTGGGAATGAGCCCTTTGCTCAGAGCACTGGGTTCCAGCACTGTGTGAAATAGTAGCCTCTCAGACTGGATCCCAGCATTAGGGTTAAGGGAGTGTGCTGCTAAAGGTGATAGCTGTTGTTATTTACATCTGGTTTGGTTTGAAGCAGGAGCAAATCTGCAGATGAATCTAAGAATTTGGAGTCTGAGGAGCTAACTGTGAGCCAGCTGCTCTGCTGCCTTAGAAATGAAACTCAGAAGAGGGAAAAACTTGAGAAGGAGCTGCAGGATCACAAAGAGAGGTATGAAGTAGGTGCACTGTAACACTTGGAGCTCTTTTCTTTCAGGGCTGCTGCAGTTACCAAGTCTCTGAATGATATCAGTATTATTTGGATGGGGGATTTCCTGAGCACTTGGTTGTAATAACATTTTGTGGTTGTCTGTATAAGGATAAACCACAGTTCTCTTCCATGAGCAAAAGAGATTTTATTTTGATTTCCTGAAACACCACAGATCAAGGCATATTACCATTTCCTCTTGTGTTTGAACTATCCATGGGTTATTCAGAAAGATAGGATGACTAGTTGAGGCTGTTCTCTTCATTCACTCCTCCACAGTTATTTGATTTTGTATGAATCATCTCTGTGTGGGGCCTTAACCAAATCACTATGTCTAAAACAGGATTATAGTCCTCTTCGTGATATTGGCAGGCTACATTTAGCAGTGTGTGAGCTTGCAAAAGCTCATTAGAAATGTCTAAAATAAGTTTAATTCCAAACTTTTCTAAGAGAGAGAGTTTTCACAGTGAGACCTGTTTGAGGGCTGTCTCAGGTCAGTTCTGTGGGTGTAAATCATCACGACTGTTCAGGAGTGGCAAATTCCCCAAGCAGTTCCAGATCCCCACTTCAGAGAGACAGATCAGCCTTCCTGGACATTATCTACTATGAAAGGTTGGTGTCACAGTAATTGCTTCTATGTGGTCTTCCTAGAAGAGGTAATGAGCCATAACCAAACAATTCTTAGAAACCTCAGCCCCTGAAACCACAGGAAAACAGAGGCAATATTAATCACTGGATTCAGTGAACAGAGTGACCTATTTCCAAAGAGTTGGCAGTTTTGGACTGTACCAAAGATCAATCCCTTTGGACTGAATGTCATGACGTTCACCACACCTGCAGACTTACACATCCATTTTAATTAAATGTCCACAGTGTCCTGTGTTCTTCAAGAACCCCCATGATTGTGCAGGCCTTCCTGCATGTCTGTGTTTCCCATTCTGCCTTGTGGGTTTTTTTGTGGCTGTGATGTTACAAAGCGAGTACATCACTTGCATGAAATCCTTGTATAGTCACAATCTCACCTGAAACATAAGCCAAAGCGTTATCATTATTGGCTCCTTCTCTTTTCCAGACTGTCAAAGCTGGAGAAGGAGACCAGAAACTGCCTGGAGAGTGGGACACAAACTGAACAGGAAGAAGAGAGTTCAGAAGCAGTAAGTTCCTGTCCTCAGCCAAGATATAACAACATACAGCTGACTTGTTGAGGTCACCAACCTCAGGGTCTAAATTTCCACTTGCACTCAGGGAGCAAGGGGCAATTGTTCTGCACAGGTAATGGAAGTGAATTTGATGTATCTTAGAGGTGGTTCCAAATTACACCAGCCACTGCAGTGGGGTGGGATGGGGGGCCAAGTATTCGGGAGGCTTGGCATAACTGCAGTTCTACCACATTGCCCTGGCCATGCCCAGTAAACAGAGAGAAATACAGTAATTTCTAGCTCCAGAAATCATCTAGACTGCATGAATTTCCTCGCTGCTGCCTAGATCAGCTTTTGGATCAGAATCTAGAGACAGCATACTGTAAAATAGACTTTAAATGTGGCGCTCATATGGCACCTGCTTTAGGTTTGTTTGTTTTCAGTGGGATTACAATGGTGGGGCATAACTATCTTGGATTGAGATGTAGTTCCAGGCAAAAACTTAGTCGTGATGTTTTCAATTAAGATTTGAAAGAGTGCTGGGGTTGGGATTCAGCTCCAGTCAGATGCTTAAACTTCTGTGCCTGCAGCTGTAAGCTTCTGTGTGAGATGAGAGTGCAATCCCATAGCCTTGGAGATTGATGCTGGTTCAGTGCAACTGCATACTACAGGCAACTAAGAGTGCTAAGAGTGAGGTGTGTGAGTTTCTGAAGTGTTGCTTGGGACTTGGAAAATGCTATGGGATCTGCTAGGGACCTGTGCCATTCTGAAGGTCAGGACAAGTATTTTAGAGTAGGTCTGGATTGGTTAAACAAGACCAGTCTGCAGTCAGGCCAAGAGATGCCCTTCCTAGGGAAAGCAGATGTTGTCTCAGTTAATTAATGTTTTCCAGTGCTCTTATCTCCACTGTGCCTGAGTTACAGCCTGGGCCTGATACTCCTCATTGAAGTGGATACTGAGGTCAGCACTTGTGCTTGTGCTGGCAGCCATCTCCATGTACACTGTTGTGTTTCTTCAGAGGCTCTTGTTAGCAGAGCTCATGTTACCTGCCTCTGTGGTAAAATGTAGATCTTTAGTGGAACAATGAGGGGGTGCAATGTGGAATAATTGTAAAACCTTGTAGATGAGGCTTTATTACTGAGTATAGACTGTAACTGTGCAAACTAACTTGTGCTGTTTTCTCTAGAGTGAGACTTCCTGCTTATCTTTCTTAGCCTGTAACTTTATCTTGAATTGTCCATACGTAATTTTCATTATTTCTTCTCTAAAAGGTTGGCAGTGAAGTAGAAACCCTGAATCTGCAAGTCTGCGCTCTATTTAAAGAGCTTCAGGAAGCCCATGAGAAGTTAAAAGAAGCAGAATTGATTCAGAAGAAACTTCAAGAAAAGTAAGGCTCAGAAGAGCAAAAGTTCTGTCATGACACCCAGTACATATTTGTATGACAACTCCCGTCTTGGGAAACTCACCAGCTCTACAAATATCAACTTAAATAACTGTTTGATAGAAGTGCTGTTAAAAAATACTTCTTTTTTGTGAGTGGTGAAGTGCAGAAATACAGCAATTCTCAAAAAAATCTGAGCTGCCAACCTAGTTCTACAAATAGAATCTCAGTGCCTTGAATTATAAGATTGGGGTTTTAACCCTTCATGATATAAAGAAAAATCTTACCTCTTTTCTCTTTCACATAATCAGTCCCTATTCTGGCTTTAGGGGAAAAGCCAAGGGACTTGGTTATAACCTTTTCACATGAGCTGTCTGGGCTTTTGAAGAATATTGTGTAGGTTATAAAAGTGGCTACAAGATCCTCACTTTTTTTGCTTAGTTTCCTGTCAAATTCCAGTTCTTTGAGATTCGTAATAGTAAGACAGTAAGTGTTGGTTTCTATAGCTTTGTTTTCTGATGGTTGTATATAGGCTGATTTTTGTCTTTCCATGTTCTTCATCAAAATAAGCCTTTCAAGTTAAATACTTTACAATTTGAAATACTTCACAGAATGAAATACCATACAAATACTCTTTGCTATATGCTTTATGGGAAATCCATCAGGAGAGGGGGAACAGAAGAGATCAACCTTTTTTTCTTTTCTATCAGGTGCCAGGTATTGGAAAGAAAAAGCTTGGCTGCTGCATCGGAATTGGAGGAGAAGCAGCAGCTAATATACACCATTAAGAAGCTGGAACTTCAGGTGGAGAGCATGCAGGCAGAGGTCAAGCTGGAACAAGCCAAGACACATGAAGAAAAGTGAGTATGACTCAGTTTGGTATTCCAGGACGGTATTGTCAGTGAAGAAGTGAAGTCCAAGAGAACCTGGAAAAAGGGGCATTGAATCTGATGTACTACTTTTGTGTCCTGCACCCTGTGAAAGTATGCTGTGTTTGTAGATTATGAAGTAGAAGTCTGTATTCTTTCATCTACTGAACCCCTTACTTAGGAATACTTGAGCTGTCGACTCTGACTTGTATCTTCCTTTAATCATGAAGTCCAAGGTGGAATAGAGCTGGGTGTAACAGACAGGTGGAGGAAGCAGAGAAGTGACAACAGCTGTGCCACTGACTAGCGGGGGTAAATGCGGACACATCCTGGAGGGCAGGGACAAGTCAGGTGGTGACAGTGCTGGGAAAGTGCCATTAATGAAGAGGTCTGCAATCCCTACAATATGTTTGCACTAGGAGAGTCAAGTGTGTGGTGAGGCTGAGGTAAAGAGAGGCTGTTTGCTTTGGCTCCCTGCTCCCTTTCATGTGCAGTCCATGAAAGGAGTGTGAAAATGTCAGTCCAGGCTGTTCAGAGAGGCTGAACTTCCTGAAGGACACGTCTTCACCTGCTGCAGAAGCTGCTCATTATCTTTGGAGTCTGTGTCTGGTTATTCTGATGAATTCTCCTTCACCTGAAGTCTGAGTAAAGACTTGCATGTCTTCCTAAGAGGGGTGTTACATTTTGAACAGAATTTGTGAGCTTCATATAAAAATACTGAGTGATGGATTCTTCAATATAAAATGCAGATGGTCAGTAAGGACATTGGTTTACATTCAGTCCATGGATAGAACAGTACACAACTCATTGGAGGAGAGATGTTGAGACATGGATCATGACTTTTTCTCACCAGAAATGCAGACTGATTTAAAAGGAGCTGATAGTGACATTTTTTTAAGTTCTAACATTATTTAGATTTCAAAGAATTGTTTCAAACCTTCATCTCTTTTCTTGTCATAAACAGGGCAAGATACAATAACCTCCAGGATTCATATAGCAAACTCCTTCCAGAACTCACTGAGGCAATGAAAAAAATTGATGAAATGAAACTCAAAGAGGTAAACTTATCACCAGAAGAAATCATAATTAATTAGGGGTGAGGGGGAAGGGATGGGAGAAGATCTTTAGGATCAAATTTGGGCAGGAAACAACTGTCCTCTCTTCTGCATAATTACATGCACTGCTCTGATAAACATAGATCCTGTGATGTCAGTTACAGAAAACATCCACACATCAGTACTTTCATGGTGGTTTCTGGGTAAGGTTTAATGTGCAGTGCAGCATAGAGTCCAGTCCTTAGACAGAAGTGATAGATATATCAGTGTTCCTGCAGCATCGTTTATAAAAATGTGGGAAGGTAAATCTCTAAACATTTCTGTATTCTTAAATAGAATACCTGCCACAATGAGGTCTTGCTAGGAACTGAACCACCATGGAAGTGCCATATTGTTCTGTGTAATTTCAGAAAATAGGAAAACGTCTCTTACAGTGTCCACTAGGGGGTTGTCTTTTAACTTGGTACAATGTAGTTTGAAAGCTCAAAACTAATGGTTAAGGTAAAATATCAGTCACCACTGCTGTATTAGTCCAAGTTCCTTTGGTGACCAAAATGGGAACCTTTTCCAAGGACAGGAGGAGTAAGAAGAAAACTTTCACTTTGAGGAGGGTCATATTCAGAGTTCATCTCATAATCACAGTTCTTCTTTGCAGCTGGACAGAGTAGATAAAACTGTGGTGGAACAACTGACAGCAAAGGTGGAGTTGGCAGAACAAGCCCTTGCTGCAAAGCAGCTCCAGATAGATGAAATGAAGCAGATAATTGCTAAGCAAGAGGAGGACCTTGAAACTATGTCTGTGCTCCGTGCTCAGGTATCAGCTCTTCTTCACAAACTGGCTATTTCCCCCACTCAATAATCAGAAACCAGGAGGTATTTAATGTCTCATTCTGGAATGCTGAATATGTTTTCTCAACTTCGAAGCATAATTCCCCCTACTTGGCTTGCCTTGCAGATCCCTGTAGAGCCTTTACCCACTATATTCTAGGGCTCTGTAGGAGGAACTGTGTATGCTGGAGTCTGGCACAACAAACAGAAGTTGGGAGTAGATATGTATTTAGAACCACTGGCTTGAGAATCACTGTATATGTTTTAGGAATTATTTTACTCAAACCAGCATGTGTTAAGTCACTAAAAAGGGTTTGCCTCACATTTAAGGCACAGAACTGGCATCTTCAGATAGTTCCACTATCTGAACCACAGATTTGTCAGTGTGATCAGTCAAGTCACCTCCTCACTGCTTGTCTGTGCCTCGTTTCTGCCTCTACAGCAGAGGCAATACGTGTGTCCCAGGTAAGACACTCAGAGTATCTTTTACAGAGTCCAGAAACTGTTAGGTCTCCTTCACACTGTGAGAAGTACAGGTCTTGGCTTTGCAGTGTGTGTGTGTTTTGAGTAGATGCAGATTATGATACACATTTGGGATTTTGACATGTAATATACAAATATGGTTCAGTCAAAGTTACAAATTTTCAGCCTGATTTCATTTCTCCGATCAGATGGAGGTTTATTGTTCTGATTTCCATGCTGAAAGGGCAGCAAGAGAGAAGATCCATGAGGAGAAGGAGCAGTTGGCTGTCCAGCTGGCATACCTGCTAAAAGACCAGCAAAACCTTGAAGATCTTGGCCGGTGAGAACAGACTTGGGCTGAACTGCCTTTGCACGGTCCTGTTACTCTGTGTATTGGTGTTGACCAACATTGTCTTGTGTCTCAGTAAAAAGGCAAATAAGTTTGCAGACATTTCTTCCTTAGTTTGAATTTAAAAGGAGAAAAAAAAGGTGAATTGGCTGACTTCTCAATTTTCTGATAGAATCTCTGTAAAGTGTGTTAGTTCTTAGTTGGATGCCTTAGTAAGTTTTCATTTTGGATGATTCATGCTTGGTAAATTCTTCCTGTTGATCTATGTGAGTTTCTTTGGGTTCTGGCCTCAATTTTAGCTGTGAATCTGCAGCTAATCTTGCTGCATGTGTGCCAGGGATATCTGCTGCTTCTCCCGGAGGCAGTGGTGAGTACATAGTTCTGAGTACTGTGGTTGTTAAATCCAGTTATGTTTCACATTAACTGTACACTGAGTCCTTTTCATGGTATACTTGCTTTTCTACTTAAAACAAATTTGCAGTTTTCCCTGAACAGCTGAGAGTCCTTGGAGCTTTCCAGAGAAGTGCCCTAGATCCCTTGGTGTGTGACTGCCCAAATACTGCTGCTGGTGTCAGTTGCATGACCCTGATTTCAGCAGACCTCTGGCATGATCTCACAAAGCAGTGGCATTTCTAGGTCTTGTTTCTGAGCAGCAGTTGTGAACTAAATGCATGACCAGTTGACAGGAGTCTGTTTTCAGAGCCCTTGACTTGTTTATTATCCACAGAACCTCTCTGGCAGAGATGCAGAGTCGCCACGGAGCCAGGATGCCAGATCGGGAGCACTCACCTCACCTTGTCCAAAGAGGTACTCAAGCACGTTCTCCTCCTCGGGGTCAGGTTCAGGTTAAACTTTACTTGGCTGCAGACAGCTTCCCTGTGGTTATTCTGGCAGCTGGGTAGCTGCAGAGAGCAAAATCAGGTAATGTAATAGTTAATCATTTATCTTCTCTGCTTGCAGGAACTAATAGTCAAGATTGGCCAGAGCAGCGGAATATTTCAATTTATTCATGTCCTAAGTGTGAAGAAATTCTACCTGATTTGGACACACTGCAGATTCATGTTATGGACTGCATTAATTGAGTGATGCCCTCCATTTCTTTGTCTTCTGGAATTTCAGCTGCCAAACACTGTGGGGTTTTTTCCTTGCTCAAATAATGCTCAGCTCTTACGTCCTATGAAGGAGGTTTTCAGCAGTTTGCTTATTTAATTCAGTGGGAAAAGGGCAAAACTCTTCCCCTGCCCTGTAGTCGCTAATCTTGTTGTAATCTGCTTTAGGGAAGGAGTTTTCATAGATTAACAACATGGATGTGCTACAGAACTCACAGTGTGTCTGCTGCTATGAAACCTTTCAGGAACATTCCCCTGAAGTGCTCTGCTCTATGGCTACTCTGCAGAACGGGGCTGAATCACTGAAGTCAGAGGAGAGATGAGATATTTGCTGA
This sequence comes from Acridotheres tristis, assembly GCA_037013685.1. Taxonomy (NCBI): domain Eukaryota; kingdom Metazoa; phylum Chordata; class Aves; order Passeriformes; family Sturnidae; genus Acridotheres; species Acridotheres tristis. The sequence continues at coordinate 6,263,919 of CM072885.1, forward strand.
TCAAATATACATATATCTATAAAAAGCCTGTAAATACTTCATCTCTTATATACTATATACCAGGAAAGTAATACATGAAAAAAGCTGCTTGAGAAGCTTTCAGCAAAATGGAATAGTGCTGTATTCATCGAGCATTTGAAGTGAACCCTGCTCTTTTCTCCAGATGGCCATTTCATTGCTGCCCTTGTGACCATACTAATCTGATGTTAAATTTTTGATGGCTTATGTAACTTCTTGCTTTAGCCAGATGAGGGTAAGGTTTAAAACTGATCAGCTAGGTCTGATACATGTAGCTCCTGGTGTACTCAAGTCACTTGGTTTTATAGAACTGTTACTTTTTATGATGTTGTCTTAATTTTTCTTTATTATAATAAAAAAAATTGTACAGTATTGTGGTAGAAAGCACTGAGATGGATGTATCTTAATTTAAAAAGAGTATAGTGGATTTTCATCAAAATAAATCTATTACAATTATAAATTTATCTATGCCTGTGAGTACTTGGGAGACTGAAACAGTATTGCAAATCCCTATGTCTGAAAAGCTTGTGTAGGAAACAGCTGTAGTGGATTAGTTCTATTCTTGTCCTCCCAGATGTTTTTATCTCAACAAAAGGTAGACAATCCCTTTTTTGCTGTTGTAATTTAAGTAAGTTTTTTACTTTGCTTATTGTCACTTGTTCTGATTATCACTTTTAGACTCTGGATTCTTATTTTCTGTTATAGCTCATCTGTAACTTCATCCATAATTTCAGGTAACACAAGAGCTGACTGTTGTGAAGAGGTATTCATCAGCCTTGTTGCAACCGTCTTCATCAATTACAAGTAGTCCCAGCAGATGCAATCTCTTACTGGCTTTTAATTGGTTCCTTTTGACAGTAGGATTTATGGGCTTTTTTTACCCTGAATCCAATTTTATTATGGGAGCTTTGTGACAGTTACAGATTCTGCAATGATTAAAATCTGACGGAAATGCTACTAGGCCAGAAGCAAACTAACAGAATGATAATGGAGCTGATTGCATCTGAGAAGTATTAACCTTAATGAAAACACAGAAAATCAATGTGAAAGGCCGAAGAAGGAATAACTTACACATTTGTCAAGCCAAAATTAATCATCTGAGGAGGTTTCAGAGAGAGGGGATGTTAGCACAGGAGTGCTAACAGGAAAACATGGGCATTAGCTGAAATAGGTCTTCATAGAAAGATAAAAGAGCAGATCTAATAGTACAAATCAGGAGGGGCAAGGAACTCCAAAGAATAAAGTCACAATACACTGAAATCTGTTCATGCTACAGGGATTTTTTGTCATTACTAACTGCAGTCCAGTAATGAGCTTGTACATCCTCAGAAGTATTTTTCACAGAATTATAGCTGTACCAAAGACAAATTGACCAAACTACAAAATTTTGTCCACTGCATGTGACAATAACTAGGGTTGAAGTTGGTGGTGTAACACAAGTGTTGACGTTGTTTAAGTTATCCAGATGGGGTTGGCACCTGCTGTGACCCCTCCCGAGGCCACTGCCCAGACAGGGGCAACTCTGCAGCTAAATGGGCTTACCCAGAGCTGTATCAACAATAATGTGTTCAGCAGGACCAGGGGTGTGATTCTTCCCTCTGTTGTGGACGCTGCTGTGGCCACAACTTGAATCCTGTGCTCAGCTTTGGCCCCTCAGCTCAGGAAGGGCATTGAGGTGCTGGACTGTGTCCAGAGAAGGGCAATGGAGCTGGGGAAGGGGCTGGAGCACAAGTCTGAAGAGGAGCAGCTGACAGACTCAGCCTGGAGAAAAGGAGATTAAAGAGGGACCTTTTCACTCTTTACAACTCCCCGACAGGAGATTGTAGCCGGATGGGTGTCGGGCTCGTCTCCCAGGCAACCAGGGACAGGATGAGAGGACATGGCCTCAAGCTGTACTAGGGGCGGTTTAGGTTGGACATTAGGAGGAATTTCTTCACATAACGGGTGATTCGGCATTGGAACGGGCTGCCCAGGCAGGCGGCCGAGTGACGTCCCTGCAGATGTTTAAGAGATGTTTAAGCAAAGTCCAAACGTGGCACTCAGTGCCAGGATCTATCTGACAGGTGGCGATCTGTTATAGGTTGGACTCGATAGGACCCATGGATTCTGCGATCCCCACGCCGTCATCGCCCCCCTCAGCGGGCACGCACTCCTTCCCTTCCCTTCCGCCCGCCCACAGCCAAAATGGCGCCGGGTGGTGCCGGCGCTGCCAGCACCAAAGATGGCGTGTGCGCGCATGCGCGGGAAGGGAAGGGGCGGGGACAGTCCAAATTCTGGCGGGTACCGGCAGCGAGCCGCGGTGAGTGGGGTGTGTGAGGGGAGCGCGGGGAGTGGGGCACACGGAGCGATCCCAGGGCACACGGAGCGATCCCGGGACATGGAGCTTGGGCCGAGGGTCAGGGAACCGCGGGGAAGGGAGCCCCAGGGGAGGTCGGGGTTCTAATGGGTGGGGGAGGCGGCTGAGCGGAGAGCGGAACCGTGGGGGAAAAAGCGCGGGGTCCGCGGCGATCACTGGCCTTCCCTGCTCGTACGAGTTATGCAGTGTTACTGAAAGCATACCGGAGTATGAGAAAACTATCTTAAATATAGTTTATGGGCGAAGCAAAAGATTATGCAGCAGGAAGATCTGTAAGCACAGTTAGAGTTTGGGTTTGTGACTCATTTTGCCTCAGTGGATATCCCATCTTTCTTAGCCAAGCTTCCCTGGCCCATTCGTGTCCTCCCGTGCTGATTGTTTTTCATGGACCCTTCTCCATAAAATGGAGAAGCTGTGAGAAAAGCAGAATATACACTTTTCAGAATAACAACTGTTAATCTTTAGTAACTAGTTAAATACTAGTTGTAATTATGGTGCACTCAGTGTAATGAGATGAGGTGGAAATGGTTATTAATATAAGAACATAGTAGTAATGGGCTTTTTTTAATAAAAGTAATATCCTTACGCTGCAGTGGGTTCAGCATGGGTCAGACTTCTGATGTAGGAAACGTCTGTGGGGGTTTTAAATTTAGTGGAGTCCTCATCTGCGGCTGTAAACAAAACCAAGCTGGTGGATTGCAAATTGTCAAATAAGGAGCCTGACACAATATATTTCTAGATGAGGTATATGTGCTTTAACAGTATCACTTTCATTCTCCCCATAACAGAATATTTTGCCTTGAGAGGCTCTTGAAGAAATCCTGGTGAAACTATGGACGGTAAGGGAGAAAATTCTCTTCCTTTCAGTGAAAAACTTGTCTTCTTATCAGCCTGTTAGTTCATAAGTTCAGGTGTTCAAAAAATCTGGTAAGGCTTTTTAGCAAAGGAATTTACATTCCACTGAGTTTATTTGCTGAGTCCTTTGAAACTACCTCTTGCTTTCCTTCTTGTCACTTTCCTGTGAGGCTGCTCTGTGCCTTCCCTGGTTTGGTGTTTTCCTCAGCAGCAAAGGCTAAATCAGTTTCTTGGTTTGCTCAGATTTTCATTTCTGCTCTGTCTGTCCCATTCTTTGCTCTGTACTTACCTCCTTTTTTGTCCCTTTGTCCCTATTTCTTTGTTCGTCATGTTTTCCACGAGCAAACTCTATGTGAGGATATGCTTCATTGCCTGCCGTACATCTCCCTCTTCCCTTCCATCGGCAGAAGCCACCTGGAAGTCTCTGCTGGCTACACGTTCACAGGTTCCAGGCTTTTCTGTGTAACAGCAGCTGCTGTTCAATGAACTGCATAGGAGGTAAAGCCAGTGCTGAGTAGCTGGCAAGTTTTCTGCTGACTTGCCAGCCTGTGCCACAGGCTAAGAGCATCTGCAACTATGTTTCCATCTGGCCTCACAGCCAGAAGCTGCTCTAGATGCTTTTAGCTAAACCTGAAGTGTATTTTTTTAAAAAATACCACTTGCTGCTCTGATACAGTTTCAGTTGTCATTAGCTTGTAATCAATGGGTCTTGGATGTTTTATCCTTTAGCAACTTTCCTTTAACTGGGCAGAAATAACTCTGAGTCTAATTTTTGCCTTAGCTGATGATGACTTGGATCTGTTGGCTTCCCTTCTGGAAGAAAACGAAGCAACTGAGGAGAGGAATTCTCCTGAGGAGGAAGATGCTCCAGAGGATGAGGGTGGAGAACCGGATGAATACGATGAGCTCTTTGATGCAGAAGATGATGCATCCTACACCGAGGAGGTTGATGCTGAGGACAGCATGACTGATGAGCAGAAGGAGAACTTGGCTACATTGTTTGGAGATGTAGATGACCTGCTGGAAGAGGAGGAGGCAGAGGAAGCTGTCCCCACTTCAGCTCCCAGTCAGGCGAAGGAGAAAACCAATGAAGAACTGCAAGGTTTCTGCAACAGCATCTTTGATCTGTTTTGTTTGATATATTCTGTCTCTAGAGAGCTAAAGGGCAGGAGGTGTGGCCTCCCTCTTGATGATGGCTGGAGAGGGAATACTAAAAGGCCTTGTGAAAGTTTCTAAGTTCAGTTTTCAGATCCAGTGGCCAAACTCATCAAACCTGTTTTCCCAAAAGAAAGACAGAGGACTTAAGTAAGCCAGGGAGACTAATAGAGCTGTGTTGAGTAGCATAGGGAAGATTGCCTGTGTAGCTGTGCTTTGTCTGATGAAGAGCAATGCTGCCTCAGTCTTCAGGGTATCAGATATCACCTGGCATCTTTCACCAGCACACCAGTCCCTTCCCCCTCAGGGATTATGGACAGGAGGTCAATGTGCAAGCAGAGCTGGCCACAGCTTTCCTGTGTCCAGGCTGTGTATTTGATTATATAAGGAACTACTTCTTTATGCTAAGGAGTACAATCATCAGCCATTTAAATTATCTTATGGTGAGGAGGAAAGTTTTATTCAACATGGGAAATTACCACAATTAAATAAAATATTTATATGAGAGGACCGAGCTCCAGGCTGTATGGAAAAGTTTGCCTTCACTATAAACTGTGTAGAATCAAGTAAATCTGTATTGTGACTCAAGTCTTCATTTTCAAAGTTTCCATGATGCAGTAAAACTGCCAGACTTCTAGGGATCTCATAAATTTCTATTTGCAATGGTTTCCTGCTGTCTTGATTATTATCCTTTTTCTTCTTTCTTTCCTAGCTGAGCTTAAAAAATTGCAAGAACAGATGAAGACGTTACAGGAGCAGTTGCAGAAGACTGCTCTTGGGCAGCAATCCAGTTCAGGCCCTGAGAAGAAAACCCCTGGTAATAAAACTAAATGGATTTATGATTTATTGGCTTGCCAATGTGAGTTTATTGGCAGGACTTAAAATAATCCTGAAGTGGGCACTAAGTAGCAAGGAGGAATGGTGGTCTGGTGTATTCCCACACAGGTTGTTTCTTACAGCTACTGATTAAATCAGTTTTGGTCTCTACATCATGGTTTGATTCTACATTGGACAGCTTTCATGACTGAGTACTCCAGACTCTTCTGGAGGTGTCCCTTCTTACTGGCAGATGTTGGTACACCCAGTATATATAGCTGTGTTTTTTGCTATAGCATGTTGGATGTAGTAATAAAACTTCATGGAAAGATTGCAGAACAGGTCATGTTTCTTCTTTCCACAGCTTTGAGATTGCAGCAACATCCAAAGTCTTAGTGTCTTTGGGGCTTTTTCAGCTGTTGCATTTCAGCTGACAACTTGGCTGAAAGGTTTCCTTGTGGGGCACTGATTTGGACTTGTTATTCAACAATTTCACCATTTGGAGCAGTGCTTGAAGTCTGAGTCTAGATCCCGAGGTCTCATAGTTTTTTGTTCCCTTGGCCAGGTAAATCTTCCTGTCCACCCTTAAAAGAAAGGAAAATTCAGAAGCTGCAAGAGTCACCATGCTTCTCAGCCCAGCTGGACAATCCTTTACCACCAGCCAAGCGAGGAATGCAGAAACCAAAAGCATCCTCAGCAGGTACTATTCTTAGTCTGCCTTTTATTAAACATACTGAGCTTCTGTCAAAAGTTTGCTGTTCCCAGCAGTGGTGTGGACACATCCAGGACAGTATTATAGTACTCAGTGCACCAGGAGTGGTCTGGTCATAGTGGCAGAGAGCTTATTACAGTTAATCATTGTATTCTTTGTAATGGGAGTTATGCCTTTTTTTCTTCTGCTGAAGAGAACAAGATTCCTCCTCCACAGCAAGTCCTCAGTCTGGCATTCCAGCCTCTCAAGTCTGCCGTAGGGAACACACCCAGTAAGGTGACCAGAGAGAAGACTTCTCACGTGCCTGCATGCTCCAGTGCAACCATGCAGCCAGTGTCTGTGGAAACCTTCTCAGGACTGAGATTAAGGTCAGCAGCCCAGCTCTGAGCCCTGTCTGGGGACAACCCCTCCAGTAAAGGCAAAGAAAACACAATGGATATATGTGGTTTAACCATGTCAGATTAGTCACTTGTCATCAAGGGATGTAACACAAGGCCACAGCACTGGCTGGTTGATCAGTAAACACTGACTTTCAGCTCAGTACTGTATTTCTGTTTTCACCTCTGCTCCTTCCTAACAGAAAAGCTCTAATGTTATTAGCACTGTCTTCCCTGAGGTATCCTCAGTGGTGGAGCAGGGAAGGAGTGGGCATGTGCAAAGCCCAGCTGAGCTCCAGTTGAGCCCGTTTTTGCTGCACACAGAATCCTCAGGAGCCACTCACCATCCCTATACTCAGTGTGGCCACAAGAGGACTCTGAATCCTCACAGTGTCCCCACCAGAACCCGAGCTGCATTCCCGTCTCAGTCAGCCATTCTTGGTTAGTCTGAGATGAGTGGAGTTAGTGAAGGCTTAGGCCTGAGTTGCAGTGCAGTTATTTGGGCCAAAAACAGTGTCATCAATAGCTTTCTGATATTGGGGGTTTTATTTAAAGTGACCTCAGAGCGAAGTAAGGCACAGAGGTGTTTTGCAGCAAGATGTAGTCTCCCCATGAAAGTGCTGGTTGGTTTTGATTGTCCATTTGTGCCAATGGATGTGTTGTCTTTTACTTGCTTTCAATGGATCTAGAAAACCCCGGGTGTCTTCAGCCGAAATGGACAGGAAAATGGCTAACAGGAAGCTCATCCGATTGTCTCAGCTGAAGAACAAACTTGCTACTGAAAATCTGGAGGAAATAGACTGGGTAACATTTGGAGTCATAGTGAGGAAGGTCACTCCTCAGAGTGCAAATAATGTAAGTAACTTCATTGTATCCCTTGCTCAGTTCAGGTGAAGTGCTGGTGATCTTTCCTGAGAAACTTTCTTAGATCTTCATCTTAATCAGCTAACTTCATGTAGTTAATGGAAAACTTTTGCATTAAAGGTCTTGGCTTGTATGGTTTCATCCAGTACTGTATGTGTCCTATAGAAAGTCATTGATGAAACAGATCTGGATATGCCGTGGTTTTGTGGGTTCAGTGGGGTAAAAACTTCATTCAATGAACAAGTGTACTGCCCAGCTTTGATATCAAAGGTTTGTGGAAGCAGAATTATTTGCTGTTTGGGACTTTGACAGCCCCAGAACTGGCAACATGAATGGCTGGAGATACTGTATCTAAGCTGTACTGAGGTTACAAATCATGCTTTTCTAGATTCTGACAGCCTTGGGAAGGGGAAAGTCAGAATAGCTCTTCAAAAGAAAGAGCCAGAGGGGACGCAGTCAGTGTGTCTGCAGCAAAGCTGAACGTTCAGGGAATGTCTGTTCCAGGGCAGGACCTTCAGTATCTGGCGGCTGAATGATCTGAGGGACCTCAATGAGTGCGTCTCACTCTTCCTGTTTGGTGAAGTCCACAAGGAGCACTGGAAAACTGACCAAGGCACAGTCATTGGCCTGCTCAATGCCAACCCTATGAAACCTAAAGAAGGCTCAGACGAGGTAAGAGGATTTTTCATTCAGCTGTAGATAAAACCTATAGCTGAACCTTTTCATATTTGGCTGAGATGTAGCTTTATATCACATCTTCAAGTTGAAATTGCAGCAGTCTGCCCAACAGTTTGAATTATGTCCAGGTAGTTGCATGGTGTGTATCTGTTCCTGGCCTCCTGGAAGTCTGAACTTCAAGAAGTCCTATTAAGCATTTAAACCCAGAGTTTATTTCAGTTTTTCATCTGCTCTTGGTAGCAGTTCACTCTTCCACAAATATAAGGAATGTATTTTCATTTCAGTTTATTCAGCTACTTCAGTGCAACACCTATTTCAGCCTAGAGGTCTCTCAAAACCGAAAAAGGTGGAGAAGCACATTTCTTTCTTCTAATTCAAGCATGAGATACAATTACAAAATGTTTCTGATTCAAAAATCACACCAGAGAAGCAGCAATATTAATTTATTAAACAATGTATCATATAAATTTATGTCAGTTGATACATAGTAGTTCACTTATTTAATTGATGATTCATAAATGCAGAACATGCAAAACATGTAAGATGGCTTCATTCTGCTAACAAATTAATATATTTTTAATTTTACTGGAATGGAACCTGTTTCCAGTTACTTCTGTCAAGGGGAATTTCAGTCTAGTAGCTGATCATGTAGTGTTCTGCATTTTAAATTCTCCAAATAGAAAAATTAAGGAGCTCATTAATTGTCTTTTATGCTATATAATTGCTTAAATTAGCATGAATAAGCAGTAGATAATCCCATTGGTGAGCAGAAAGGCACACCAGATTTAATAGGAGGGCTGTATTTAACTGTCAAGAATGGCTCTTAGTAGCTAAAATGTCCACATTTATTACTACATTAAAACTGACCTCTGAAATTGTCCCTTGGCTGCAGATACAGTCCCTGGTGTATTTGGTTGCGTGAAGCAGATGCTCTTCTTGTACAGGACTCAGTTTTGATTGGACCAAGACATTTGGAGAAGGACAGAGAGCCCTGGTACAGCTCTTCCTTCCATCCCTTGCTGGGTGTGGGGGTCATGATGGTGTCAGAGCCAAGCGGCTGTACAGGACGATTTACAGCACAATTAGAACTGCCTTAGGTGTTTTTTTGTTTCCTGAGGCTCTGAGCATAGAACTCAAATGTCTTTCATCTCTTTGTGAGAAATAAATGTACTTTTTTTCTTTTTAACTGAGCCATTTCTAAATATGAATAGGACATGTGGCTTTCTTAAGCTAGGCCTTCATTTTAAGACTATGTTGTGAACCAGATCAGAGACAAACCAGTGACATCTAAAAAGAGGCTATCCAGGAGTGTTCTGATTTCTGTCTAGGTGTGTTTGTCTATTGACCATCCCCAGAAGATCCTCCTCATGGGAGAAGCTCTGGATATGGGCACCTGCAAAGCCAGAAAGAAGAATGGTGATCCTTGTGCACAGATTGTGAACCTGGTCTGTATCTCAGTAATCAGGGCATTCCTAAGTTGGTGAAAATCTGGCTGCTGATTTTGTACTGATACTCTGACCTTTTTACTTGTTTCTGGATCTTGACTTGCAACTAACTAAAGTGGGTGGAGAAAGTGAGAAATGAAACCCAGAGGAGCTGTTTCTGTGCTGTCACTGTGCAGGGGGGGATTTCCCTAAAAGCAAGGTTGGTGCTGCAGTAAAGCAGATGGTCTTGATCCATGATGCCACAGCCTTTCACTCTCCTTTACTCCAGTGCAAGTTTCCATGCACTGCACTAGAAAACTCATCCAGGAAAAAAAACCGTAAGATTTCTTTTTTGGAATGGCTATTTTTTTAAATGATTTTAACCCAATGAACTCCCTTGTCCAGTGTATCTGCAAGCTGTTAGGATATTTACACCTGAATGTGGGGCACTGGAGATGAAAGAAAGAAGTGTTGGGATCCTTCTTTTAGGACATTACTGACTTGTAGTAGTTTAAAGGACTAGCGGATTATGTTACTTCATGGCTAAGGTGATGCTATGATAGCTGAAAGGAACCTTGTCTGAGTCAGAAGGGTTGTAGATAACAGGGTATCAGAAGGAGGAGAAAAAATAAAGGAATTAGAAGAACTGGGGAGGAGCTGGAAGTGTGAGAAGTGGGAAGAAGACAAATACAGAAGGTACTTGTAGCCAATCAAGACTGTGATTGCAGATCCACTCCAGCAGGAGGCTATGCATGCAGTACATAAAACTGAATGGAGTCAAGAATACAGAATCTGGGCAAGAGGGCCTGGGTTGGATATGAGTTGACTTCAAGGAATGGCCTTAAAATTCTTTGATGCACAGGGTTGTTTCCAGTGATTAGTATAGGCAATTTTAGCTTTGTTTTTTGTTGCTTGAATGTGGGCATATTTTTGCTTAATTGACCAAATGCTGGAGTACCACAGTAGAGCTGTTACTTCATTTTAACCATACAAGGATGCATGTGGGTGAGAGGAATGAAGGAAATTGTAATTACTGGTGCTCTCCTGTTTCTTTTCAGAATGACTGTGAATATTGTCAGTATCACATACAATCCCAGTACAAGAAGCTCAGCTCGAAGCGGGCAGATCTGCAGTCCACCTTTTCCGGTGGCCGAATTCCCAAAAAAGTTGGTCGGAAAAATCCCACTTTGAAGGAGAGGCTGTGTCAGGATGGGTTTTACTATGGAGGAGTCTCTTCAGCAGCATATGCAGCCTCAGTGTAAGATAAACCATTTATTTCCTTTGCTTTTGAACAGAATTTCCCTCACAATGTACAACGGAGCCTGAAGCTCTATCTGAGGGAGTCTATTCATTTAGAGAATGCCTTTGCATTAACTATTTACCAAATAGGAATAAAGCCCCACATTTGGCATAATTCTACTAGCCACGTGGGGTAACACAGCTGCTGTTTGACAGGAAAATTTTAAGTTGGTACTAAGATGTGGTAAGAGTTGTTTTTACCTCTACATTAATACTGTGGTGTGAAGCCAGGCAGCTTTGTGTTTCAGTAGATTAATGGACTTTGAGATCATGAGATCCCAAGCATTCAAGTCTCTGAGATTGTAACTGTATTTTCTTATGGCTTACTGCATTTAATCCCAGAGTCAGTGTTTTCTGTATTTCTTCATGTCTTCCTTGGCTGAAATAATACAGTGTCACTCTACGTTAATGAGGAAACAGGACTGACCAAGATCAGTATGCTGTGGAAAGATGAGTCACAGCTGGATCCAGCCCTGTGCTTGGACACAGCTTTTATTCCTTCATGTCCTCTGATACGTGGTGTGACTCCACAGTAATGAAATAATTCCCACTTCCTTTCCATCCCTGGAATGACCTGTGAGCAAAGTAAAGCTTTGATCTACGTTTAGTTTTTTTTCCTGTAATGCATAGGAAATACCTATCTCAACAAAGGTAGAAATGGGAGATCCTAAACATTACACTGGAATTTGGGTTTAGATTCACATCCTTCCAAAAAACAGACAGATGGTCCTTTGGGGTGGCTAGAGTATTGTTGTAGTACTGGGTTAGTATTCAGGCTTCTGTCGTTGCTCTAAGCATAGGAAAACTCTGATGTTCTGGATTTGTTTCCTTTTTCTAGTGCAGCAGCTGCTGTGCCAAAAAAGAAGATTCAAACCACTCTCTCCAACCTGGTCGTGAGAGGATCTGATGCAATTGTCCAGGAAACCAGGCAGAAAATTGGTACCCAAGTAGTCTCTTCACTCTTTACATGTTTCCAGTTCCATGTGTGAATGTGTCCCAGGGCCTTCTAGTCACTGAATGAACCTAGCACTTACTTTGCTGCAGAAGGGGTCACTTGCAGGCAGCTTCCTCAGTTGGTCAAAACTCCTCTTCCCTCTTGCGATCACAGTTTCAAAGCAAATGCAACTAAGCAACTGTGTGGCTCCATGCATCTTTTTTTTCATCAGTGCCCTCAAATTAAGTCTCCTGTTCTGTCTTTGGACAGTGACAGAAGATCTTTGCCAGATTAATGAGAATTGGAAGTTTTAAGAACTTTGAACCAGATGATTTATTTTATTTGATTAAAATAAATTACTTCTGTCAACCTTGAAAGCTTCTAAGGAATACTAAGTATAAATCAGTCAGGTCTGAAATGCAGGGGACCTTCTGAGAACCCACTTTGTTTCTAGTGCTTTTTTTTGCGTGTCAAAACATGTTCCTTTCATAGCCCCTGGGATGTCACCAGTCTTCTCTGCCTCTGTTTTGTTTCTGTAGAGCACTTAATATTACACTCTATGCTCCTTGGAGAGCAGGTGACAGATTATTCAAACTGTGTTCTAGATGCCACTTAGTCTTATTCACAGCTTTCAGTTCCATCAGTTGCCTCCATTTCAGACAATATAGTGCATGTCCCTAGCAGCTTTTAGCTGCTCTTAATTCTCCAGGACTAAAGTGTGGAGGCTTCAGGACTGTCAAGGAGCCTAAGAATGGGAATGGTGGGAGTAACACAGATAGCCAAGGCTGATGAGGAACTGAGTGATTGAGTTCCTGAAGGGATTAAAAATGGCTGTGACAAATGACAAGACCTTGGGCAACCAAATATAATGTAAAGGTTGGTCTTGCTTTGAAAAGTGGTCAGGTGACCTTCAAGGGCTTCTTCCAACCTAGACAACTTTACATCTCGAAAGGCCTGCTTCCCTTCCTCACTTCAAATCTGCTCTATTTCTGCCTCTTCCACTCAGGTGCAGCAAAGAGACCCATGCAGTGTTCTGAAGAATTCAGGGAACTGCTGGCACAGCCAACTTTTGGAGCACGAAATCTCTGCAAACACTGGACCAAAGCAGGTATTGTCCTTTTGCCTGAAGGAAGACACACTCCTAAAACCACTCTACCTCTTTCTGAACAAAGTGACGTTTTATTTTGTTTTTTCTTTTTTCCCAGATGCTGAAAAAAAGCAAGGGGCAAATTTCCAATCTATCTCTGCTTCAGCACTGCTCAAGCAACAGAAACAGAAGTTGCTGGAGGCCAGAAAAAAGCGATCTGAAGAGATTCAGAGGCGGTGAGACACACTGGCTTTCACAGGAAGGGTTCTATTATTGTAGTCCTAAGGATAGCTGTGTTTTCACTTCTTATTTCTTGGCTTTGTGTGATGCCTCTCTCAACCTTTAGCTTTGAAAACAATTGGTCATTCACTCCTGGTGACTTCTTCAAGTAACTCTTGATTTCAGTGACCCAGAGAGTCCTTTACCAGTCTTGTTTTCTTCTCCTGAATTCCAAAATTTCTCTTTTAGCAATTAAAGACCAAATAGTAAAAAAATCATAGTCTGCATTCCATCCTCTCTTAAACCTTTCTATCTCTGACTTTTGTCCCTAATTGAATGAATTATTCTTGTCTTACAAGGTTTCTCCAGAACACAAGTAAAGCCAGCACTCCTGCTCTCCCATCGTCCTCCAGACAGACCTCCCTCCATTCCCCAGTGCCTGGGGCAGAGTTTCCCAAAGCTGCAAAAATGTCAACTCCTCAAAGGCCCAGGCTAGGTACAGGCTTCTCAGAAGGAGAAGATATCCTCTTCTTTGACAAGTCTCCACCTCCAAGGCCAAAGCTAGACAGCTTGGCAGAAGCCAAAAAGGTATCAGCTCTTTGGATCTTTTAAGTATCGAAGAGAGCTTAAGGGAAATTTCGTTAGTGGTAGAAGAGGAGTCTTTGGTCAAATATGGCCCAGCTCAGTTCTGGTGTTAGTGAAGTTTCTCATTTGTGGGACCACACTGGCCTATATTCCAGCACACAGGATACCTGTGGTTCTTGATAGCTGCTAGTGCCAAAGTCCATGCTGCCATCTTGCCTTCAGTCAATCTCCTAATGCAAGGGCTGAAAATCCCTGGAGTGCTACACTCTGGCATTGCTAGTGCAGTGTATTGCAGGTGTTTTCTGTTTGACAGGTAGGTAAGCAACTGGTTTAGCTGTGTTGTGTCATGAGTCTGAGTAATTTTGTTTTCTAGCCAAAACAGACTGCATTTTTTTTTTCGGCAAAAAATATATATATTTGTTTGTCAAAGAAACTTTTCCAGTTTGAATGAGGAAGTCTTAGCATTCTGGGAGTATGAAAATGAATAGTTGTAAGAACTTTTCTATTAGTTCCAAATTATTATCAATTTATATGGAAGTCTCAAGTGATTTGATTTCTCTGAAAAAACTTACTGATTTGTGAAGCAGGTAAAGCTCAGCTGCAGAGACACCAGGCCTGGTAACCTCTGTGAAGAAGTGATTTTATGATTTGAGAAGTCACAAGAGGTTGGGTGTATGTCAGATCTGGGAATTTTGTTGGGTGTCCTTCCAGCCAGCTCCATGCTCAGGCCAGTGGATGTTCTCTCTTCCTGTGCTACTTCTGGAAGTAGGAGCTGGGAGCCAGACAGGTCACCAACACTTTCCCTGCTCTTTCCTGTTTTCTAGCTGGCTGCAATAAAACGACTACGAGCAAAAGGCCAAATTCTTCCTAAAACAGACCCAAACAGTGTCAAGAGGAAACGGACTGATGTTGAGGACGTTCTAGAAATTGTTGAAAGAGTTGAGAAAAATATTGCTCAGCCACAAGGTGCAGAAGCACACAATGGTATGTACTGTTAGCTTCTGTCCTACTGACAGAGCACTAGTTGCTTTGGGTTAAGGACTTAATTGCCGTGCTAAAAAGAGGCCAAGTTAAATCTGTTTGGAACTTCAAGAGTTTGTTTGAAAGACTAAAAACATCTCTAACCCTGTGGAGAAAGTGTGAGATGTAATCTCTGATAGCTCCCTGTGCTCATGTCTGCTCCCTTTTTTCCGGCACTTGAGCATCTGCAGTGCAAGGCTGACTTCACCAAGGGACACCAAGAACTAATCCCACCTGGGAAGGTATCTGAATTTTTTGTGGGAATTTGAGTTTGCCTGCTGGTGATTCACTATGTTATCTTGGATGAATTGTTTAATTCCCTTTAAAGTTTCTTCATCAGTCAGTGAGGGAACGCTGCTTGCACTCCTGGGAGTAATGTGAAAATTCCTGGTACGGTGCTTTGAGAGAAGATGCAATGTTATTTTAAAAAATACTTTTTTCTGAAGCTGTATTTGAACTTGTTTTCATGTTCCCAAACTATGAAAGGCTGCTGTTTGACCTGAACATCTGCCTGAGAGAGCTGAGACTTCCAAAATCTCCTGCAGTGAGCAAATTTAGCCATCACAGTCTTGTTTTGTTGGACTGAACCTTTTTGTCTCCCTAGAAATAGATCAACTGGAACCTGCTCAAAAGAAACGGTGTGAGCAGCTGGCCTATCTGGAGTCAGAAGAGTTCCAGAAAATCCTGAAGGCCAAGTCCAAGCACACAGATGTCCTAAAAGAGGTATGGCCTCCATCCAGCCATGACTGAAGGCTTAGAACTGGGAGCTGACTGAACTCCTCATGATTTCAGCAAGAAGCAGGCACCCAAACATCTCATAGGCCAGAGTGTCCTAAGGGGTAGGGCTGGTGTCTCTGGGCACACAGGGCACAATGCCTGCAAGTCAGCACTCTTGCCATAGCCAGGGTAAGGTCATGTTGCCAATTGACATCAATCTTTTTGTTGTGTTTGGAAGAATCAGTAAAGTTTCCTATTGATGGATAATCAAGAGAAATCCCTCTGCATTAAGATCAAATGAGCCACATGCCTATTTTGTCCCTCATTACTTGACATCTTGGCCACATACAGCCAGCTGCCACCTTCATCTGTGGCTCATGTCAGCTGTGAAATGCCATCAGGTGCCCTGAAGAGCTGAGAGCTTGGGTTTCTCACACTGGGGTCTCTGCTGAGCACTTTCCCAGGGTTACAGCACTTCCAATGGCACAGAGCTCTTGTCTTGGACACTAACTGGCATGAAGCCATAGTTGTTTTAAGGTCTTCTGGGGAGTAATATTTTGACTAAGAACCTATTCCATTAATTATATCTGCCTGCCTTACTTCTCTGTGCACTGTCCTCGTAAGGATGTGCTTATTTCAGTACTTCCTGCTGTTAAACCTTCCCACTCATGCATTTCAGAGGTTGCTCGTTTCAGTGCTGGTGAATTACAGCACGTGTATAATAATGGATTATATTAACCATTGCAAGCAAGAGAGATGTTGGGTTTCTCTGCTCCCAGACTGCAGTCTGCTTCAAGCAGGCCTGCTAATAATTTGTCCTAAGGCCATTAATGGAGTGGCTTCTCCCTTCTTTGCGTCCTCACAACCCATTTTCTGTGCCCCACAGGCTGAGGCTGAACTGCAGGAGCAATACTTTCAGCCACTGGTGAAAAAGGAAGAACTGGAAGAGAAGATGAGGAACATTAAAGCAGTGAAATGCCGAGTCGTGACGTGTAAAACAGTGAGTGAAGGGGAGCCAGGCTACCAGCAGGGGAGTGGAACATGGATTCTACAAAATGGTGCTGGACTATCCTGCAGACTCCCATCTGTCACTGTTGGCCCTGATCCAGGGATTGATGTTTTGTTTCTTATGCCCATTTCTGAGAGCAGCCTGTGCACAGAGTGACTGAGACATGGCAAGGCTTTAGTGCTATGCTCAACACCTCAGCTCAATGCTTATGCCAGTGGTTCTATGAGTATTGCTGTCCTGAATTTCTACATTTCTTCCATTAAGTGCTTTGTACCAGGACCCTCAGTTCCCCATCTTTCATGAAAAAATAAGCAAAGACCTTGAAAACATTAACACTGGGTGGGAATCCTCTATCTGCATTTCCAGGGACTTTGCCATCAGGAAGAGGAGTGGAGCTTTATGACTGTCCCAAATGTACTGAGAGGAAGGGAAGCATTACCTCCCACTTCGAAAGTTCCAGCCCTTGCTGAACTTTCCCTCTTGCTGCCTTCCCTACCTGTTTTGGGATTGCACAGAGGGACACTTGTGCCCCATGAAGTGTTGGGAACAGAACCACAGGGTGGCAAGGGGAGGATAGCATTAGAAGGAGCAGTGACAAAGCCTAGGGTAGTGATTCAACTCCTGGGCTCCTCAGGATGGGAGAGGACAGGGATGCTTTCCTCTGAACATTCAGCTGTTACCAACCCTCAGAACAAGTCTCATATGCTCTCTCTCCTCCCTGACAGTGTAATTACACCTATTTCAAGCCTCTGGAAACCTGTGTGCAGGATAACCACGACTATGTCTGGCATGATGCCATCAAGAGATTTTTCAAATGTCCTTGTGGCAGCAGAGCTATTTCCCTTGACAGGCTTCCAAAAAAGCCCTGCAGGTAAGAAATGAGCCTCACAAAATAGTGACTGGGACTTACGTACTGTCCCTTCACAAGTAACTCGTGAGTCACATAACCGTGTCCTAAAAGAGGAATGTTAGCCCTTGTGCCAAGGAGCACGGGCTGGGTGTGGGGCTACCTTAGGATCCCCCCATACACAGTGGTTCTCAAATGCCATCTTCATCTTTCAGTAACTGTGGCCTCTTCAAGTGGGAGCGAGATGGGATGCTAAAGGTAAGTGTGAGCCAGCAGTGCTGAGCACCTCCAGCTGCTTCTGTGACACTTTTGTCCCCCTCTTTGGTTCTGTGCTCTTATGAGCTCCCAGCAAAGCCAACAGCTCTGCATTTTGTCAGGTACACACAGGTGCCTGCAGGCTGTGTTATAGTGGACTTCCACTTTTTCCTTTCTGTTCCCAAAGCTTTGTTTTATTTAACCATGGGGAAATGGCTTTTGAACAAAGTTGTAAGAATTCAGAATATCAAGGTCCCTAGAAGGTCTGTCAATGTTTAGTCAGGTAATTCAGCGCTACCACAATTTCTGACAGAGAAGTGTTTGGGAGATGCCTACCACACATTTTAACTTCTTTTCTCCATGATTCATGTTTCCAGGAGAAAAAAGGTCCAAAGATTGGTGGAGAAACACTTTTACCAAGAGGAGAAGAACAACCAAAATTTCTCAACAGTCTTAAGTGACCTGGAGTTGATTTTTTTCACAACATATGGACGGATTTTTGTGTTTGAAACACACATTTATACTGGACTGCCAAGAGGGTTCAGGTTTTAGTGATGAATCTGTAGGGGAATCAGTTTTTGATGAAAAGACCATCTGCCAAAGTGTCCACCGGGCCACTGCATGGATGTTGAACTTTGATCTTTTTTTAATTGACTGAGTAAGACTGCATGTGAAATGCACATTTGTGCCTGTTCTTTCCAACTAACAACACAAGAGTGATGTCACTATTAGGTGACAAATCATCATGAATGGGAATGACTGTAGATTCCATAAGCACTTATGAAATTAATACTCTGATGTGTTCATGCCAACCTGTCTTCAGCTCTTGGACAAAACAGGGATGTGAGAGGGTTGAAGGCACAGAGCATTTTCCATTGGCTTCAAAACTACTCATTCTGAACCCTTAGGAATAGATGTCAAAGAGATATCCTATGTTTTACCTTGGCTTACCTACCCTTCAATGGCTTTGGCCCTGCAAACCAGCAGTGTTTATGCTGGAAACTCAGAGCTCCCTGTCCCCCTGCACCATCCACACTATAGTGCTCTTGTGGCTGCAGACCTGTAACTCCCACTTTTAAAAACATTTTAATGAATCTGGCATCATTTTGTGAGTGGTTTTAAAGAGCCAAGTGATTATATTTAAGAGCTTTTACCATTTTTCTGGTATTTTAAATAGGAACAGTAGCTATCTCAGACCAAGAAGGATGAAATGCTGTCTCCATACAGGCATTTTTCTGACAGCACATCTCTATAGGGATTCCTGGGGCATTTAACCAGCTTTTCCTGGACCTGAGCCTTTTCCTGCCCCTGGCTCATGCCCAGTAGGATCACAGGATTTTTTTAAGTGCCTAAACCCCCTCTAACCTTAGTGATTCGAACCAAGTGCCACTAACTGTCTCACATGTCCCAGCAGTCTTGTCGATGTCTCTTGTTTACTTGCACAGGGGCTGGAGGAGAAATAAGTTGCTTCACCCCAGATTCACCTCAGCATGCTGCAGCCCTCATGTCCTACTGGTGCTTTTATTGGTGTAACTTGGCCTATAGCATTCACTTCAGTCTCCTGTTGCTGCTGAGTTGCTGAGTGGGGTGTCACTGCTAGGGGACAAAATCAGTAACTGTGACACTGCTTGGCAACGTCTCCTGTGGATTCCTCATTCAGAATAAATAGAGTACAGAGTAAAACACTCCCTGGGTCTGCATGCTGTTTCTTTGAGGAAGAGGATCAGTTGTTTCCTCAACATCTTTGCCCACAAGCTCAGTGCTGAATTACCAAAAGGAAGTGGTTTGTGGTCTGTAATTTCAGCTTTTGCAGAATTTGCTCATTTCACCTTGGTATCAGCCTTCAGCCAGCATGTTGAAAGCGTCACACTTTTTGCAGTTCCTGTCTCGGGCCCAAGGAACGGAGATTCTGCAGAAATGAAAATGTCAAAGGAGGGTTAATGCTTCATTTTCATAAATGTCCCCAGGACTACAGGGCATTTGTAATACCTGTAATGTAAGACGTATCTCCATGGGAGTGAAAGCAATGCTTATATGCAAAAATAGGGTGAAGAAACCAAACAAGTTGCTTTGCTTAAGCTCTAGCAGTAAACAAGGAGTGAGGGAGATGGATGTACTGGAATTTATGTGCCTCACTATTTTGAGATGCTTTTCTTGTGCCAGAGATTGCACTACTACCCTGATTCCTGAATACTCGGCTCTAACAACAGGACAGCTGGGATCAGTCAGGATGGTCACAGCAAGGAGATGAGATACTGGCAGATGCTTTGCCCAAAGCTATCTCCAAAATGGGTTTGACCCAAACATCCTCCAGGACCAGCAGTTACTGGTTTTTTGGATGACTCAGCTGCAGCACCCCGATGTTTCCCTCAGACCCAGCACCTGTCTCTCCAGGATTCACTTTGCTCATTCAGCTACACAAACCACAACAGAATTTCTGAACCAGAGAAATAATCCAATACAGCTATTAAAGCTGGTTTTGCTACACTTTCATATTTATTGCAAAAACAAAATAAAATCCACGTTCTCCATCAGCTGTACCAATGACTTCCCAAGTAAGCTCATAGTGAAACTGATTCCCTGGTTGATTTTGCACAGAAAAAGGATGTTAGAAACCTTAAACACATAATCACACATGGAATTTTATATTAATATGATTTTACCAACTATACTATTAGTAACCTTATATTAATAGAGTATCAACCCAAAAGTATATCAAGAGAGTGACTAGAAAAAATAAGTAATGCACAACTCATCATAATCTCTGATTAACTAAACCAGCTGCAGCAATCTGATTTTGTAGGTCAGGTTTTCTTTGAAGTCTATCAGCTATTCAGCGGTGCTGCACCTATTTTGTATTAGCATGAAAAAAAAAAGCATGTATTAGCATGCTTTTGTAATGCAGCATTTGGGGCAAGTTCCTTTCACAGGGGTCAAAAAGCACATGAATCTGGCTTCTCAGAAGCTGATGCTCAGGCACTGTTTTCCCATCCTGGTCTTTACAGTTCACTTTAAAGATTGATTCTTTTTCCTTGCACTACCTTTGCTCATTTCTTCCAAACTACCTGCATTAAAAAACACCACAAAACAACAGCAACAACAAACCTAGAAAACAGCATCTTTGAATGCAGTGTTTCCTGCCTGTTCCTGGTATGAGTGGATCTGTTTGGCCATAAAAACACTCATGAACTTATTCACTGTCTCTTCAAAGTCTCCAACAGAAATGTACAGACAACACCAAATTAAATTAAAAGCTACAAGTTCCAGTGCACAAAACCCTATTTGGTGTAAGCCAAAAGTCTCATTGGATTGAGCTGGTGAGCAGAGAAGGCACTTGGATGGGTGTTTTATAAACTATGTCCTCTTCTTGCAAATCCAGTTATAGAAGGATTGAATAACAGCCTGTCCTATCTAAATACCTGCTGGCACAAGCTCACCTTACCTGCGTTGATTTGCACTGAAAAGATAGCAAAGAAGGTGGGTGAAATCAATTTTGGCAGCCCAGAGGTGGGAATGGTGATGAGTAGAGCTGGAGGAAGAATTTGCAGAGCTCCTGGGCTGATTTCCAGGGATGTGAAGGGGCTGTCTGTGGAGCAAGGGCGCTTCTCCAGCACAGGCAAGCAGCAAGAAGCGTTATCAGCAGAAAGGCCAAAATTACTTGTGAGTTACAAGATAAGGTAGTGATTTAAGACTGCTACAAGGTCTGGAGCAGAAACTGTTTTATACTTATGTCCAAATTCATTTACTTCTTTCTCCAGCTGTTCTTGGATCATGTTCCTAACATCACTGTAGTAGAACTCTAAGCTGGTGAGGTGACAGCTGTGTGAGGATATTGGGCATCACTTACTGCCACTTTGATTACAAATGACTGCTGGAAAAGGATCTCCCACATCCCAGATCGGCTTATAGAGTCAAACCTACTTTGAAAAAACTATAATGTAGTTAATCAAACTTCCTTTCCCCTCTCCATTTCTCTTGCATGAAGTAAGACTTTGATCTACAGCACTAGAAGCCAAAGCCAGGATTCAAAATCCTTTCTTTGGCACCTACCCAGTGTCTTCACATCAAAGCACTGAGCGTGCAACCGCTGTCAGCAAGGTCAGGAGTCAGACTAAATCTGACATTTCTGAATTGCTAGTCTAGAAAATAGCACATAAATTCTAAGCAAAAAATCTTCTCTCTGTTTATTGTCTTTTACCAAGCTCCAGGAAGCCTTTGTTTTCAACACATGTGAAATGTCAAGGCAAAAAAAAAAAAAGTGTCTGAAACACTGGGGAGTCATGCAACTGCAAATGGCTAAATAAGCAGCTGGATGTGTAATTTTTACGTGCTCCTTTTTGAAACTCGGGTGCTGTTATAAAAAAAAAAATAGTCCAAGGAGGGCTAACATGGCTAACCTAAACTGCAGGAACACGAAGTTAGTTGGAAAGAAAGTTTTAGATATAACATGCTGTTACATCAATTTAGGAGCACACACGTCCCTCCAACATGTGAACCTGAACACCTATAGCAAACCAAATTATAAGAAACATCCCACCAAGCCAGGGCTAAAGTAAAACACTATTACCAAAGTAACTTTAAATACTATGCTTTTAATTTCATTCAATTCAAGCAACTTTTCTAATAGGTTAAGTGCTGCTTAGCTAAAATACACAGCAACCCAAGCATTTCAACAGCTTCTGCATTTCCCTGTCTCTTGAAGCTCTGCCTAACGAATCTGGAAGTTTATTTCTCAAAGGTATCACTGCTACAAAGGAAGTATCCAGCAACACCACACGTCCATTCTGGGAGGATCCAACTTCATCCAGCTGTGTTCAGCCCAGCAGAACGAGCACAGCCTGCCCCAGAGGGCGGTTCCAAAACAAGGTGTGGGAAGGAATGAGGACTCAAGTCTCATCAGGTGGGACAACTGCTAAGTTTAGATCATCTCCGAGGTCGTTGATAGGTTTGTTCTTCTGAATGAGGCAATTTTAAGCCGAAATCCATAGGCAGAAGTGCATAAATTTTTAAAAACAAAGCTAAACTTATTTCTTTTCTTCTCTTTCCTAGCTATAGTAAGAGAAATTCAGTCTTGAAACTGGGAATGACACCTGTAGCTCTTCTCTGTGGTCACAGCTCCCTCTGCAGTCAATCCAGCTCCACCAGTGATGCCAGACAGGGAAGTCTCCATGAATCTTGTGCTGTGAACCAGACAGAATACACCAAGTTCTCACGAAAATCAGATGGAAAGGACTCAGCAAAGTCAGCAGAGGTATCTCCAACCCACTGGAAATCATTTACCTGGGCCCATGCTCTCCACAGGAGCTGATCAGTGCCAGGGTTATAGAGGGCATGGGGAACCAGGACACCCAAAAATCACATGCTGAGCTGGATGGGTGTCTGTCCTAAGTGACCCCACATCAGACTTCTTGGTGGTGTGGTCAAACCAGAGGCTGCTGAGATGACATGTCTGTCTCCAGGTGGGAACCACAGCCCAGACACCTCACTCCAGCACCAAGGGTGTAGGACCAATAATTAACTGCTCAAACCTCACCTTCTTTAAAAAACAAACAAACAAGAAGACCCAGAGATGCTGCACAAAGATAGAGAATCACAAAACAAGGCAGAAGGTGCCACGAGAGCCCATCACTGCAGCCTTTGGTGCTGTTTTAACACCTTTTTTGGATGGATTGGCGGGGAGCAGAAACAAGCTGAGGGTTGATGCTTTGCACTGGGGTGTTCAATGACATCCCCACTGCCAGTTTCTGAGCAGCAGCAATGATACAACACAGCCCTTGAGTGCAGTTTCACTCTGATTTATTCTTTATTTCAAAAAACAGATTCTGAAAGTGAATGAATCTTTCAGAAAGTAAGGAAAAACATTGTGAAAGGCAAGAGGATCATTTCAGTGTACACCACTGTGTCCTGGGGAGCATCCAAATACTTCCTCAACTTGGCAGCAGCAAAAGGCACTTTTTCCAGACCTGCCAGACTCAAAGGATTCCCTCATTTCACACAGCCTTGGATCAGTTGTGTAAGGCCAGTGGGAGGCTGCTTTGTTGGCCCAGTAGCTCCCAACACTGTCAGACTCGTATTTCACCTGTGCCAGAGCTGCTTGGTCAGGTACAATGCCACACCAAGCCATGCTTGAGGAACTCTACCAGCAATCATAATCCTGTCCATAAATCCCATTATTCTCTGTGAGTGCTGCTTTCTCTTTAGCCACTTACACCATTGATTCTGCTGGTACCAATACCTACATCTTCATCAGCTACACTAGTAACTCCCCATATCACTGAGGGCTTGTGTGGAACTCAAGATTTTTTTAAATTTTTTTTTTAATAGGAAAGGAAGTTGGAAATGCTGAAAGTTCTTACATAAAATCTTACATTGGTATAGCATCATTCTAAAGGTGTGTCATGTTAAAAACTTCTAAGCAACAAGAATGTAAACACCAAGAAAATCAAGGTGTTCTTTCACAACTTTGATTCTTCGATTGCCTAAGACACCCGCAGCAAATCTGTTTTTCTAGGCTAGGTTTCCTCTGACATACATCAGCTGTCCAAGCTCAGTGCAATTATTCTGAATTAGCATAAAACGATTTTGCAATGCAGCATTTGGCTAAGTTACCATTACAGAGGTCAACAAAGGGAATTCTGCCTGCCCAGGCAGGGTCTGTGCTCTTCCCTCAGAGTTCATCTTTTCCATCCTGCTCTTCAGAGGTCTTCTACAGGTTGATTCTTTCCCCTTGCACAAGCCGTGCTCGGAAGTTCCAAATATCCTTCAAAACAAAAATGAGACAAAGGAAAAGCATCTTGAGAGCCAAAAAAAGCAGTGACCAAGTTTCCAGTTCACAGAGATGGAAAGAGAGGATTACTTATTTCTTATCATCTTGTGAAGATGTAATAAGTCCTGGGCGCTCCTCTGGGAGAAAACCAACTCCAGCTAAAAAAAAATCCTTAAAGCTACATGAAAACACAGAGATTCCTCTGGGACTTGTATGAACAACCTCATTTCCACTCAGGAGAATGAGGGAGCCTCACTACACATCCCTTCGGATTTCACCAAGCACCTAAACAGCTCCAGGAACTAAAAGCCAAGCAAGCTGTGGCTTTACAGACATGAAAAATCAGCTTGCAAAACACAGCTGGATACCCACCACACCCAGGCACACTGGGGGGAAACACAAACACACCAAGTGTGAAAATGTCCCCCCGCCTCCAGAAAGCCCCAGACATTGTAAAACATGTACATTTTAAAATAAAATTGCTGCTTTTACGTCTAGACTTTACTGCCTTGACACTGGCTTTGCACACGGAAACTGCTGTGGATTAAGATATTCAGAATATTTTCACCCCAGTAACAAGGTTTATTTTTCTTTCAGTGGCTGGATCCCTGAAGAATTTACATTTGTTTTCTATTTTACTCAATGGTCTCAGTTATTCAGCAAGAGTCCATTAGTCCCTTTTTTTTTTTTTTAAGGCAGGTGTGTATCACTGCTGACAAACCTGCTGTAGCCTTGAGTATAAACAACTGATATGGGTTTATATTTAAGCAAAAAAACCCTAATTTGTTACTGCAATCAGATATGGATACTTGTTTTAAAAGGAAAATCCACCCACCATTAAAGGGGAAACTGTAAGAACTGTGGGCATATAAACTGGGAAAGCACTGGATTTATTCCACCTTAAAGTTTTGAATTCGGGGCAAATGACCACATTTTTTTATTTACAAGCAAAGCTTCAGAAGAAATTTCTGTAGCTCAAGGGATGTGAAGAGGCTGCCAGAGAGCAAGACATTATGAGGAAAAGGGCCCCAAAAAGGCCGGCCAATCATCCTCTGAACATCAGGTCTTTTATCCTGCCGAGCACCTCTGTCTGTGCAGCCTGATCTGCCAAACCAGGCACAGCAAAGAGCACCAATCTGCCACACGAGAAACTCGGGAAAGGGAACTGACGAGAGACTCGGGAAAGGGAACTGACCTGGTCTGTAACAAAGGGCACTGAGCCTAGTCTCACCTTGAGATTCACAGAAGTTGCATCGTATTTCTTGTAAACCATTTCCTGCAGCTCCTTCTCCAGGTGCTCCTGAGTCGTGTTTTTGACATCAATGTAGTGACACTCTGAGCTGGCGAAGTGGCAGCTGATGCTCTGTGTGAGGAAAGTGGGCATCACTCACTGTCACATCGACTGCAAACAACTGCTGGAAGAAAACCTCATGCATTCCAGATTGTGGACACAGCACTCCTTCCTCACAGATCATGTCAGCAAATTCCTTCCTCCTTTCCAAGCGCTCTGGAGAGCGTCCCCTTGGAGAAATACTCTTGCTGCTGACATGCTCTTCTTCCTTCCCTTCTCCCCCTCACTCCCTCAGCATGAGCTGTACTACTTGATCTCAGAATATCAGCAGCTGGAGTGGGAATAGGGAGAGTCAGGGCTGAGAAAGACCTGTGTGTTCTGTAAGGGCTCTTAGTTCCTGCACACAGAGTTCCTGCACCCACTTATTTTGAATCCAATAAACTGCCACAGGGGCTGAAAAAACAGGCCACACAATAGGCAAACCAAAATAAAAACAGAGCAGTGCTGCAGTGGCTGGATGAATCCCTTCTGAGACAGGACCAGGCCTCCAAAGGAAGGCACTTTTGCCTGTTGCAGTTAAATAATTATGCATGTCAACAAATCTTTTATAGAAAAATGTTGTGCAATGATACAAATAAAATATTATTTATTGAATGAATGATGGAGTCTCCTGTTATCCAGAGATGGGATACCAAGAAGACATGGAAAAAAAATGAGGGAAAGTCCTGATATCTGGGACAGCTGAAAGGGAACATTCAGAAAAGCAACAGCCAAACAGGCCTTAATTTAAACATAGACTCAGCATCTAATTTCTGCTCCTGTTCTGTTTTTCTCAAGCAGCTGCACAGCATGCTCTTCTTACAGAAGACAGATGTTTAAAAATAGAATAATAAAAAACCAAGAGAGTGCTGAAGTATATTAGAAAGATAAAAACTCTTTATAATATTCATCCACATATTCATGAAATGAGAAAGGATTCAAAGGGGGTGGGGGATAAAAATAGAAAGAGGAATAGTTGGATAATTTTTTTTAAAAATCAAGAATATTAGAAAACTATATTGAGAGATGTTTTCCTACCTTTCTGAAACCTGATGTCCTGTTTATCCCAGAGCCATGAATGAGTAGGGGATGGAAGAACACTGTGTCTCCCTTATCCATGGCAAGGTGAACCTTGGGAATCTTCTCATCCTCATCAAGCAGCCCATGGAAAAGTTTGTTGGTTTTACCCTAGGAAAGAAAACGGCTGAATTGAAATCACTCAGCTAAAATTAGAGGAAGTGCTAATTCTCAGAGCACAGTAGGGCAGTAGGGACAGCTATGGATCTGCTTTCCCCTGGAGAGAGTATTCCATATGCCAAGCTAAAAGTCTGACTATTGCCTACCTAGTCCTTCTACCTCAAGCCTGACGTACAGAAAAATGATACCTTCTGTATTTTCTGCAGCTGCTTTGGACAAAGACATTCTCAGCTGCAGAGAAGACAGAAGAGCATTGGGAAACCCCACAAGGGTGGCCTGATGCAACTGCTGGAGTCCAGCCTTCTGCCCCTGGTATAACCATCACCAAAGACAGTCCAGGCCAGGAAACACATGCTCTTAAGAGCAAGATACCACTTGGTATTTTATTCCATCCAGTTGTTAACTGTCAGCCTTCTCCTCTTTGGGACAGTGCACATGCTACCAGGCAGGAACAAGCTGACAGGAGGAGACAGAGCCCTCAGACTTGGCAAGGGCAGTGGAAAACGCTGGCATGTGTTTATGCTGTCATGCCACAACGTGCTGGACATTTTCTAGGTGAAGGTGAGAACAGAGGCAAATCTACCCATGTCACACAGAGTGAGGTCACCCAAGAAACTCTCTACCAAATCAATGTCAGCATTTGCATAAACAGGAAAGAAAAAAAATCACTGAAAACCTCAGCTTTGACCTGCATATCCTCCCCCTACAGTGAGTGAGTCCTTCCCAGCCAAAAAACATCCCCTTCCTGCATGCCCTTTCCAAGCCCTCCATGACACTCTACCTCCAGCTCTGGATAACCATGAGGCTTCAGGGTTGTCTTGTGTGTCCCTGGCTGCACGACCAGGCAGCCATTGTCCTGGTGAGCCCTCTCCATGGCGGTCCAGGCGCACACGATGCGGGACGCGGGCCGGAACGGGAAATAGTGCAGGTCCTGATGCATGGGGTGCAGGAAAGTCTGCTTGTCTGCAACACATGTTCAGAAGGCTTCAGCCTCATCAAACCTGACACAGCCTTTTCTTTCCTGGTAAACCACTGCAGCACATCCTAAGGAGTACCTGGTGTACTCAGTGCCTGCTCCAGCCCAGCCATGGAAGCCAAGCATGTGAGCTGCCATCCCACCCCAAAATGGACCATGGTGGTGGCTCTTGGGTCACACAGAAAGCCTCTGTGACCCCTCAGAAGGTTCCTTTTGCTGGCCTTCACCACCACCACCACACATTTTCATCACTCATTTTGGCTGCTCTCCAGTTATGAGAACTTTAACCAGCACAGTGTTGCACAAACCTCCCCAGCACAAAGACCTTCCAACAGCTGTGCTGTCTGCAGGCACTGGATGTACTGCTGTGATGCAAGCAGAATCAACCCTGTCTGTGTTGCACCCTGCTCATGTTTATTTAGCTTTCTCTTTTTAAAGAGGAAAAAAAATCTCAATTTATGGATTGCAGCCTCCACAGAGAGTCTCTGCCCTAGAGGCTCTCTTCCATGAAGTCTAAACAAAAATAAAAATTCTTGAAGTTTTGCTTGTTATTTTTCCCCCATGGAAATGGAAACATCATCCACACCAAAAGAGCCTTTTATATATAATTTATATACTTATTTTGCCATTGATTTTGCTCCTTAAATAGATACATTAGGACATTTCTACTTGCCTCATTTGCCATACTATTTAGACTTTGTGCAGCCTCAAAAACTCTCCTGTGTTTTCTCATGTTGTATCATTAAACCAAGGTAAAAAGAAAACAAACTATCACCAAAAGAGCTTCCTAAATTTTCAATGTCATTTGGGTTTAATTTTTTTTTACAACTTTTCTAAAATACTAAGTTCAACTCTGGCACACAGTAATTTATCCATTTTCCTCTAATCCAAATTTCCTTACCTGAATCTGGAAGTTTATTTATCAGCATGGTGTGCATTGCCATGATGTTTGGCCCTGTGAAGCACTCAACATATTTGAGGACCTACAAGGAAGAAAACATTAGAAACGTGAAAAACAAGAGGAAATATTGCTGAGGAAGCAGTGGGAGCTGGATGTTTGGCTGAGGGCAAGGGTACAGGAGGAGGAGGTAGGGGGGATGGAGGGATGCAGGACAGGAGGTGGGATCTGGCACGGCACACAAATGGGAATGGTGGCAGGAAGAGGGAAGTTGGTGCTGCAGGCTGCTGGGAGGGTGGAAAAGATGGGGATGGTACTCCCACAGAGCTGTATCTGCCACATGAATATTGGCTGCAAGGCTGGACCTGCCCAGGGACAGATGTTTGCTAGATAAAGCACATTCAGAACATGTTGCTGATCTGTCCCTTTAGCCGGGCATGGTTTGGCCAAGTCACATTCCTGACTGGCTCCACACCGGGGGCAGAGCAGCACTGCTTTAAGCCTTCTGCCCCAACCTCCATCCATCCCCTGTTCATGCAGAACACTCTTAAAAGCCGACCTGATCTTTCCTCACTTGTGTGTTTATGAGAGTGACCTGCAGGGTCAGATACCTTCATACATGTTCTTCCACCACCACCACCCTTTCTTTGTTTTACCTCTGGCAGAGTGCAGTATCTGAACAGCTCTTCATCTTCCTGGAAGTCCTGCACTTTATTAACCACTTTTTCAGACTGCCCGAACTGGGATCTCAGGGACTCATCTTTCATAATCATAAGTCCTGGTGGCTTCACCTCCCTTTTACAGATCCTCGTGAACTCCTTCCTGTGAACCAGAGGGAACGTCCATGTAGGAAGAGCCCAATGATCTCCAGCTTCCCAGAGCTCCCCCCAGCACGTCAGGCAAGTGCCTCGTACCTGAAGCGCTCAATGTCCTCGTCAGAAACGAGGTTCTTGATGAGCAGGTACCCATTGTCTTCATAGAACTGTCTCTGCTCTGTGGTCAGCAGATCGTTGTCCAAGGTGTAGCTGGGACACAAAGGGACACATTAAGCATGTCTAGTGACCAACACGTGTGCTTGGGGGAAGGAAGAACTGAGCTCTGAAGGCTGCTTCACTTTTATCTCTACCAAGGAAGATGGAGCTTACCAAAACCTCCCTGAATGAGGAACAGCACTGACTTGGGCTGAAGTAGGAATGCTTATCTGGGGTGGGAATTAAGGAATATACAATCAAGCAAAATAGATTAGAATATTATCTAGAGGCATGAGTCCTCTATCCTGCAAAGCTGTTCATCTTAAAAGGCAGTTGCTGTGCTGGACACTTAACCCATGTTCTTGTTAATTTTGCTTTTATAATAGTAAATGATAATAAAGAATATGCTAAAAATTAAAATAATCTAAAACAATAAAGCAATAGGAGTAAACCTGAGGTTTCACATTCTCATACAGTGTCACAAACCCTCACCTTCTCTCCAGTTACTGAGGAGATCAGGTCCCTCCCAAATGACAGGGGTAGAAGAGAGGAGAGCTTTAGGCTTGTCCTCCACTTCAATTCATTTCAACAGGTTTTAAAAAAGCATTTTTCTCTTATGCAGAGACACATTCCCATCAACCAGGCAATTAAACCCCACACGCTAAAGAAGCCTCACAAGAGCCTTGTGCATGGGGTTGAAGTGTCATCCATAACAAAAATGAGCTTGTTCATGCTGATCTTTCGGTCTGCACGTGCATGTTTGCTTCGGGGTTTTATGAAAACCACTGACTTTCCTCTACTGCTCACAAAACCATGAATGCTTTGGGAATAAGAAATAGGTTTCATCTCAGCAGCTCTGTCTGTGGTCCCCACACCAAGAAGCTTAAACATTTTCTTGTCAAGAGTCACATACGGTGGGAGAACAATAGATGCAAACGTGTGGCAAAAATGATGAGCCAGAAGGAGGAAAAGGTGCTGGGAACTGGATGGAAGACAGAGAGAAGAACATAGGGAGACCAGCTGGCAACTGCCACAGCAGGTCCCAGAGTAAGGAATCTCCCAACTGAAAGCACTAGTGCTCCACACACATTTCAGGTCTAATTCCAGTGAGTATGGGACTCCTGACCCTTCAGGCTCCTAAATCCCCACAGACAGCTGATGGAGACACAGGCACTGGCTGAACCCCAGTATGGGGCCCTCCTTAGCAGGTCCACTTCCCCGAAAAGGGGAACAGCAGAAAAGTCCATGCAGTGCTGGGCTCCATTCCAGGCTCTGCAGTGCCTCTTCCTCTCGCTGGTTTGGCTCTTGAGACTCTGCAACACTCAGAGGACAAGTCTAGGTTGCTTGGACAACTGAAACCACGAGGCACAGAGATTAAAACAAAACCAGTGAAGTGATGTACCATTTGATGTATCAAATAAATCTACTCTTATTAGAATATGTTATTTACTTTTTCCACTCACCCTTCCTGCCCCAGACCAGCTTAGTCATGTTTTTGTCCTAAGATACTTGCATCATGACCCAGATTTAAAAGCAAACAGGTTGTGCAGCACTTCTCCTTACCTCCTGTATCTTTACAACCAGGGTGTTTTTCCTGTATCATTTATTCCTAATTTTGTGCTCCTACTTGTGTTATGGCAGTCTGAATCAACAACTATCCATCTGCCTTCATATTTTTAATCGATTTCAGGACTCCAACATCCTGTTTGTTCACATCCTCTTCTATGTATTATATTTATTATATGTATTGTATGTATTATATGTATCCTCTTCTATGTATTATAATTCAGAGGTAACTTGTCAGTATTCTGCTCTGTGAAAAAGCATTTTTTTAAAGCAACATTTATAACAGCAGCTTATAAAATATTCTCAGCAAGCAGTTTCCACTTAACTTTTGGAACCATGGGACATATCAATGCAAAAACTTATTTCTACCCAGGTTTCCTGTGCCTTGCGTTGGCAGCCTCCAACATTTCCACCTCGGTTCCTACCCACAAACCAAACCTTGATGTTTTTCCTGCTGCAGCTCTACCAGTCGAGTCTGTGCCTTCCAACGAAATCTGTGACTTGCCGTGCACTTTTTAAGTCATGTGTAGTTTATCTCCCCAAACCCCTTGAATCTCTAGGAGGAAAATTCGCTGCAGGGAAGCCTCTGGCTCGGTGCTGGGGGGCTGTGCACATCCCAGCTCCCCACAGGCTGCGGAGATGAAGCTCAGCGAAAGGTTTTGGGGTGGGCCAGGTGCTGAATCCAAAATCCCAGTGGGGCGGCCACGGAAGCGCTGTCCTCGCCACTGGGACACAGAGCAGGCACCCTGTGTGCCCTTCCCAGGCCGGTGTCCCCGCAGGACAAACCTCGGAATCAAAGGGCGCGGGGAGCAAAGAGCGCCGGGCTGGGGGACGCGGAGTCCCGACCCACGGGAGACCGACGTGCTGCTGCCGCCCCTTCCCGATCCCGCAGCATAAAGGATACAGGGGCCGGGGCCGCTGCCAGCCGCGGGGACAGGTGCCGCAGCAGGGTTTCCAGCCGGGCCGCCGAGCGCTCCCCGAGCCGCTCCCCGAATCGCTCCATGGCGCCCAGGCCGCCTCAGCGCTGTCCCGGCCGGGGCGGAGCCGGGGCCGCCGCATGCTCAGAGCCCGAGCGCCCTCAGAGCCCCGGGTCAGCCGGGAGACGCGGGACGGCGGAGGGAAGGGCCTGAGGGAAGCCGGGGCGGACCCGGCCCCCTCGGAGCCCGGATCTCCCCGGGAGCCGCGGTCCCACGGGTGTGAGGGGCCGTGATGGACCCAGCGCCCTCAGAGCGCCGGGAGCCGCGGGCCGGCATTATCCACGGGCGGGAAAGGCCTGAGGGAGGCCAGGCCAGGCTGGGCGTGCGGACAGCTCGGAATTTTCCGAACGGATTTCTTTACGTTCGTCCTCCCGCTTCCTCTCTTTTTTCCCATTCTCTGGCAGCAGTGACTGCGGATTTCATCATCGCTGTGTGGAGAGAAGTGCTTGGCACAATGCACTGCTGAGGCCGGCATGGATCGATGCGTTATCTCCTGTCTCTAAGGAGACCGTCAGAGTTCGCCTCATCCCTTCATGAAAATGTTTGGAGAGATTTTTGCGGCCCCAGTGTGAAAACACATCTCACACCTGCCAGGTTCTCCATAAAACCCTTGCTCATGAGCAATCTAGGCCCTGCTCCCAAAGAGGCACCATCAAAAGTCTCCTGTAGCTCCAGGCAGTCTCATGATGACAGGGTGTGCAGCAAAATTCTGCTTATAGCTGCTTTAGGAAGCTTAACTCCCATTCTGCAACAGGTTTTGCTGGAATCTGGGGTGACATGTTGGTGGATCAAAAACTCAGCTGTCAATATACAAAGCTTCCTGTTAGTGCTGCAGATGAATAGAAGCCAAGGCATGGGTAGGAAGGGCTCTGGTATATAACCTCTATTCTGGAAGCTGGATAAAAACTCAGAGGCAAAACTCTCACTGATTTAAGTAAACTACAGCAGGTTTACAAACTGCACTGGTCTGTGCTGCATTTGTGTTTATGGCTCTTACAGTATGCTTGGTGGAGTCACTCCCTTCAGGGGCATAATAGAATAGGCTGTTCACAGAAGTGGGACAAACAAGGTTGGGAACCCAGGAAAAAACTCTCTCTAAACGATTTTGTGTAGTCACAGAGGCAAGAGTACAGGCACTGTGAAGGTACAACAGCAGCAGCAGTGACACCACCCTTCATTGCCAAAAAAATCAGACCTTTGACTCCTGAGCCACAGGAAAACTCCTAGTCATAAGAAAAAAAAAAGTCAGTGAAAGTCCTTCAAATCAAACTAGTGAGGGGGAACAGAAAAAAAAGCAACTAGAGTAATAGCTTTATTATTGAACTCCTAATTATAACTGCATTGAAAAGCCTATATATAATTCAGATCTATGCTGCAATTGCTTTCACAATCCAAACTGAAACAGGAACCTCAATAAATCTAATCTGTTTCAAAGTTTAGTTAAAATCCCCATCGAAAAGATGAAGCAGAACAACAGTACTCATGTCTATTGTGGCATGGACCTGTTTGCAATGTAGATATTTCATCCAGAGGGATTTGTTTGACAGCAGGGATTTGGCTGTACTAATTTAGGAGTTTGAGAACTAAGATGCTTTTATACATACATAATACACACTTACATAAATATATATAGAATCATAGAACATCCTGAGTTGGAAGGGACCCACAAGAACCATCAGTCCAACTCCTGGCCCAGCAAAAGACAAGTCCGAGTCCCACCCTGTGCTGAGAATGTCTAAAGGCTTCCTAAACTCTGTCAGGCTCGGTGCTGTGACCACTTCCCTGGGGAGCCTGTCCCAGTGCCCAATCACCCTCTGGATGAAGAACCTTTTCCTAATACATGCATTTTTAAACAAGAAGAGCCTCAAAAAACCCTAATATCTCTGTGCATTAAATAACGTTATTCATTTTTACTTACAGCCTCTCTGGCAATCTCGATACCAGTAACTCTCATGTCACTGGACCACCCTGTTGTATTTATCACACCCCAAAGAATTCAGGACACCTCGCCCACCTTGGCAGGAGCAGAGATTATCTGAGTTCATTGCCCTGTGTTTGTACCCTCCTGCTGATGGATCGAACTTTAGCACAACAAAAGATCGATCTCGGCCACTACTGGCAGCACACGGTGACACGGCGGCTGCTTGCGGTGTAGCCACACCCCCTAGAATTAAATGTGTGGACACGTAAAAAAACCAAACATCCTTTGCATCTAAACAGTCCAGAGTGAATAATTTTCAAATTCATTGATAAGCATCCCCGAAATACAGGCTGAATCTCATGAACCCAGGGAAAGAAACAAGGGAGAAATTTTCTTTGTTAAGGAAACTGATGATGGCATTAATCATTGTATTAAAATGGATGGCATTTAAGAGAGGCTGTGTCTTTGCAAAGTACTTTTACAGCTATGTCTGTCAGTTTCCTGAATTTTATAGAACACTTTTATACAGATGGTTTGCATTTGGCTTTTAGTTTTAATGTTTTCTGTTCATTAAATCACAAAACTAATAAAATCTAAACGATTGAGATTCCTCCAGCAGCACAGGAACATTCCTAATGCGGAGTCTTATAATTTAATAAGCATCTCAATTGACTATTAAAATCCACATTATGATCAGAACTGTAATTCCAAAGATGAGGTCTTCTGAAAGCTTAATTTACTGTGGTGGGAAGTGGCAGCTGCTCCAACTCAGCAAAATTAGCTTTTTTAACTGAGATGCCAGGGAAAACAGATGTTGATGAGACAATAACAAGAACAACAAAATCCACCACCAACACACAGGTTCATTTCTCATCACCAGAGGAGTCAAGAAGGGCTTCTATGGATACATAGAAGGGAGAAGGAGGGAAAGGGATATAAGGATTAATCAGAGAACAAAATAAGGGGCATAGTGACAAAAGACATGGAAAGGGTCAAGGCTCTCGATGACTTCTCTGCCTCAGGCTTTGCTTTAGATCCTGGCCTCTGCTGAATTCCAAGCTTTGGGCAACCTTTATCCTAAGGAGCTACTGCCAGGCTTCTCTCCAGCTGTCTGAAACTCCTCAGCTGGGGGTGCCCACCCATTCCTTATTGAAACAAATCCCTTTGGAAATACCAGAGACAGCTGGATCCACCAGTGCTCTGAGAGTGTAAAAAACCCCAATTGTGGTTGGCCCTTGCGGTGCCACCCAACCTCAGCAGCCAGTGAGCCAGAAAGGAAAAGTCTCCCTTATGGACATGTTGCTCCTATCATTGTCCATAGCTCCCAAAAGGGATCCCATTTTCCCTCCTGACCACCCAGCTGGGAAAAACACCTACCAATGGTTGAACAAGAGGTATTTTATTACCTTTCCCCTTCTCAAACACCAGTCACAGGGGTTACAATCACACCTCGTGGTCAGAAAGCAGTTGTGAACTCAGGTGACTCTTCCCAACTGTTCACCTGATTTCCAGTTAAAAAGTCAGTGAAGCTCTAAATATCAGCCACCGGGCCCACCCACTCCCCCATGATCACTCAGGTTTGCTGCTCTCTCACTGCAACAGTCGTATTAATTTTCATTATCTCCTTATTAGAAAAGGTTCAATCCTGAATTTAGAGCAGAACATGAAATAAAAATAATACCTAACAAAAAGGACCAAACTATTCTGGCTTTATAAGCTGCTAGAGATTTTAAGAGTGTTGTTTCTCCCTGATGCAGGGGGAAAGCAAAACACTAAGGAAGACAACAGGCTAAAGAGCAACAACTGTTACAAACGTTCCAGAAATATATGCTACTTATCAAATGTGTTGATTAGCGTAGTGAATATTTCGATTATTAAATGCTTTCTTTTCAAATAAAGATTTTTTTTCTCCACTCTTTTCACAACTTGGATGGAGTTTTACAAGCAGGAATGGGAGCTGATGCATACGGAGTTTCCTGTGTATGTGAACAAAATACATTATGTTTGTATAAATGACTGGACACGGCTACTAAAAACAACTGTTCACTGTTGTTTCCTCACAGCTTTTTGACACCAGCATCTCAAAAAACCCTTCATTTAAACGGGGAATCTCTGTCTTGCTTAATGGTGAAAGATTTAGGACTTGCTAGTCCCTTACAATACATCCTCCTGCAGCTCACTGGGACCTGCAATCTCTGATTTAGCAAAACAAATCATAAAATTTTGTAAACAAAGGTGATGCACACAGAGGAACCAAGTTATCACCCATTCAGCGGCGCACCGGGAAGCACTTTGGGATGTAAATTCCAGCCATCAGGAAGCATTGGGAGAGGCTTTTAAATCTGCTCACCCGAGGGGTTTTCCTCGTAGCTGCCTCCAGTGGCCGCGACAGGAAATCTTCCTCTGAAAGTCCAGAATAAGCAGCGTCCTTCAGACACCTTCCCTTGGAGACGAACCTTCTGCCATTCGGGGCACGTCTAGGGAAGGACAAGCGTTGGTTTCACACCCGGCTGATGAACCCTTTATCAGAACAAGTGAAAAAAACCAAGAGCACCGACCGACAAGCACCTTCCTCTGCCGGAGGGGAATTCACACACATCCGGTACCAGTTTTAACTACAACAAACCCTTGTAACAAGCACTCCAACGCAGAACTCAGCTGTTCTGCGCCCATTTGATCTACTTAGGGTTACTTAAAACTAAAATAACCTATATAGATACAGTCTTGCCCACGACCATAGAGGAAATGAAGAGAACAAACATCACAAAACAGCAGGGGAAAAAAATAATTAAATCAGTATTTTTTGCACAACTGGTTTTTGATACTTTATTTTCAGAACTGCCATGAAAAACCTAAAAGCTTTTTATTTTCTTTTCCCTCAAAGCAAAGTCAAAAACTTGGTTAATGTTCTGAGGTTTTGTGGTGAACCCACAACTCTCAGACTTCTTTTCCAGGAAAAGGAGCATGAAGGACTGTGTGGTTTAAACTACTC
Source organism: Acridotheres tristis (assembly GCA_037013685.1). Classification (NCBI taxonomy): domain Eukaryota; kingdom Metazoa; phylum Chordata; class Aves; order Passeriformes; family Sturnidae; genus Acridotheres; species Acridotheres tristis. The sequence goes on from CM072885.1 coordinate 6,300,740, forward strand.
AGAAGGGGGGAATTAAAAAAAACAAAAAAACATTCTAGCTTTGCAAAAGGTGTCTGTTGAAAACACTATTGAGTGGAAAAAAGATGAGCCAAGTTTTGCCAGAGATGCCATTATGAGGAAGACTGGAAATTTAAGCCTTGCATGATGCACAAGACTTGATCTGACCCAGTAACTCATTTTTTATAGATAGAAGCCTTTGTAATTCTTACTGCAGTAACAATCATCCACGATTTTCTTCTTGCTGGTCTGAGTATCAAGGAGCAAATTCCAGAACCTGGGAAAAGCTTCAGGAGCGGGTTCAGTGCAGTTCAGGACAGCAGGGAGTGTCTGGGCAGAGCAGGGTCAGTGGTGAGGCTGCTGCAAGGGGCAGCTCCTGTCCTGACTGGGAAAAGAAGGGCTCCAGCATCCCTTCCACGAGCCCTCCTCTTGCTGACAGCAGGCACAGGAGCACTTGCAGGGGAAACAATTCAAAATGTTGCAGACTTGGTGCTGGTAAGTAAAATAAACAAAATCAAGTGGGTAGTATACTTGGAGATAACCTACTTGCCCTCAGCTTTACTCGAGGTTACCACTGGACATCACAGCTTGGAAAATTGATTCAAGGAGTGATCACAATTGTTAATATAATCACACATGCAATAAATTTTTTTAAAGTTAGGATTTCTCCTCTTTCCAGTGAATAATTCAGCTAGGAATCAAAAAAGTTCATGCACTTCTACAAGAGCAATAAAAAAAATTAAATATTTATTTTGAATAACAAGCTTAAGTTCAAGCTGCATTGTTGGCAATGTTGGTTTTAAACACAGATCACAAAAGCGTGCAGAAAATTGCATTTGAGCAAAGAACAAAATAATACTAAGAATTATACTAAACAGCTGCTGATTTTTAAAGAAACAAAAAAGGCTTGTAATCACTATACAAAATATAAAATGTATTAAACACTACCATCCACAGAACAGAGGTTTATTTTAGTTTGATTATATTTAAAAATTATTTGTGTAGTTATTTATATAGTGAATTGTAAATGAATATTATACAGTAACCTCCTTTTGGTCTGCAAAACCTTTGTTGCACTATAGCACATCCAATCATGTTGCAAAAAAAAAAAAAAAAAAAAAAGATTTATTTGTCCTTACTATCAATAAAGAAAACAATCATTGATAATACAGTAAATATTGTCAGGTCTACAAATAATGAAATTCAAAATGTCTCCTTCGACTCTGAAGCGCTTTCCATGCAAAAAGTCAGCACTTGCTGTTTAAACTGAGTGCACTACCAAGCAATGTCCAGGGTCGCAGATGCTCTTGGTAAGACTAAACCTTACAAAAAAATTTAGAAAATAAAATAAAATTTTTTAAAAATCAAAGATTGAATGCAATCATGAAACCTCTTACTACTGGGTAACCCACTGTGTCGCTTGTCAATTTATTGCCTTTCTGGAATATCACTCAAGGCATCAAAATTAGATTCATGATAAATATACACATAATGAAAGGACACAAACTGCTATTCGACACTACTACTGGTAATGTCTGTGCTACGTGAAAGCACCTTTAAAAAGAGCCTATGCGGCAAGAGATAAGTGTCTAAAGATTCAAAATGAATCAACAGTATTGGATAACAATATAATTCTCAACTCAGAAGCTGCCTCAAGATTAGGTGCATCTTCAGTTAATGTAACAGGAAAAAAAGGCAATGGATTTTATTATTTGTATCCACTCATAAACTGACCTAAGGCCACCAGATGTGCAGACACAACAAGTTTTCTTTTCTTTTTACAGTTCTTTAAATTGAAGGATGATAAGGGAATAGATCTATTCAAAAACAAACAGCTATTTCATCTCTATTAAGAGGTGGCACCGGGCGTGGGGTTCACATTCTGAGTGGCCACCTGTGGTGCCACTTCAATGATCCGGGGTTTGTCTATAATCCTGGCCGTGCGGTTGCCCTTCTCTACAATGCCAATAATCCACGCCTGGTGGCCTTCGCCGTATTTTGGGGACTTGATCTCGGCGCAGAAACGCGCTGCCTGCTCTCGTGGTAAGCAGATGAGGAGGCCTCCTGCAAAGAAAGAGAGCAGAGCATCAGAACATCTGACTGCAAAGTATTTCAGCCTTGGTCTGCCAGACTCCTACTTGGACAAGCGCTTGGTGACTTCAGTGGAGTCTGCTGAACTCCAAAGACTCCAAGAAAAGACACAGTGGAAGTCCGAGCTCTTGCTCTACAGCAAGATGTCTGTGCCTGAATGCAGTGTTTAGTTTCATATAAATGAAGCCAAACACACACAAAAGATGTTGGCAAAAGGACATGGTACTGATGCCAACAAATGACATATTGAAACAACACCAGCACTGTAACCTTCCTCAGAGGATTGCAGAGTGCCTCTATACAGAAACATTTTGGATAAAGGTCATATGCAGATACCTGTAACCACATATTGGTGGCAGCTGATTCTGTGAGTAATCCTGTTGCCTGCAATGAAATCATTCATCAAAGCAGGGAACACTGCCCTGCTGAGAATGCAAGAGGCAGAACATGAAACACAGGCTTGATCCAGTGCTCCCTGCGACAGACCTTATGACCCCTTTATCTGACAATTTTCTAACCTTTCTAGCCTTTCCTGTAAGTTTTTTTTTTGTCAGACACAATTGAAATTACTTCATTTACTAATGAAGGCTTTCAGAAGCTGCACAGCAATGAGTTAGCAAGCTCACCATTGCACCAGTAAACCTACAAGCACTTCCATTCTTAGATTCCCAAAGTACTGAAAAAGATAGGCTGGCATGCGAATTGAAAATGTTTGGAGAACACAGGGAGAGACCAGGATCACACATCCTGGAATCTGGGCACACGCTAGGCCTCACTTACTCCTTGACCCAAAGCATTCTCATCCTCACAAGTTCTGCCACCAGCTCTGAGCCAGCCCAGGGGCAAAGGGCCACCTGCTGAGCAGATCACCCTGGGCTCGGGTGCCTCCTCCTCCACAGACAACTCCTCAGCACTATGGGCACCTTGATGTTTGCTTTTCTGAGAACACAGTCCCCTCGGTGGTGACAAAAGACACTTTTCATTTAGGGCCATGAAAAAGCAGCTACTGAACATGAGGAGTTAATTAAAAGGGTAAGTAAAAGTGTGGAAGTGTTTAGATTCTGTATGAAGAAAAGTGTGCCAGACAAAAAATGCCTACCGCTCTGACATTTCAAAACGACATCCCAGTATTTCCATCAAACACAACAACAAAAAACCCATAAGCTTGAATGACAGTGCCTAGAACTACTTCAGATGTTAACAGACAAATCAATTGCAAAGGAATTATGTGACATTCCCATGGAAGGCTCTAAATCCAATTGAAGTGAAACTTACATCACGGTGCAAGCCAGCCAGGGGAGAGGTTTGAAAGTGGCAGTGCAGAGAAGGTGCTAACTAGCCAGAAGGGAGGTGTGCAAGTATGGTAAAAAAGGAAACAAGAAAGAGCAGAAAAGTAATCTTCACTCAAATTTTTTCACACACAGTCTTCCTGCAATTTTGTATCATTTAAAAAAAAAAAAAAAAAAAAATCACTTTCCACCTGCTGGCTACATCCCAGTCTGATCAATAATGCTTAAAAAGGCTATGGGCTACTCTCAACCAGCAGCAGGCTTCTTGTATGCAAGGATTACAGTCACTTTTCTGCTACACTGACCAGTCTCTTTAACTGTCTGGATAAGTCCTTAAGGCTGTCCACTATGTTTTTTTAGGCTAGTCTGTGTTCTTGACGTTCCCAAATGCTCTGCTTTATGGGGATTGAAAGGATGCAGATATTTTGTGGCTGTCCTGGCTTATCTTTGTAAGAACAAAAGGAGTTTTTTTTTGTAAGAGGCTTTGAACATTGCTGGTTTTATCAAGTACTATATCAAGCAGAGAAGTAGGCACAGAACACTTCAAAAGCAGGCCAGACAAAGCTCTGTAATTAAGAGCAGAGATACAAATAGTTCATGAATCAAAACCAAGTCCTTGCTCCTGCTAATGGCTTTCTCCTGCAATAACTTACAACAGGATGACATCATTAGCCTTGCCTCTTGTCAGGCACTGACACAGTCCTTTTCCATCCATCTGCCTATTTCCACCAAATCTCCACAAATACCAAGTTGCTGAGATACCTCTACTACACTAAGAGTCGTCTGACACCATCCAAAAGTTATTAGGACTGAAAGATACACACATGTATGAATGTCCCAAACAGAGTAACTCTGTGACTTATCTTTGCAAGTAGCCACTCTTAACAACTCATTCTTTTGAAACCAAATGCCTTACTCCAACTTTAACTATTACCAAGGAGTTCCCTAGAAGAGAATGGAGAATCAGAATCACATAAAAGTGCAATTTTAGGAGACTACACCATTAGCAAGAGTGCCTGAAGGATGGAACAGATGACATAATACATCTTTTCAACACTGGCTTTTGTGAACAGGTGCCCAGCAAATGCACACAGGGGAAAAAAAACCCAACACAATAACCTTAAAATCCATTCAAATAGTTTTCCAGTAAATTTCTTATTGCCTGCCCACTCTGCTGAAAAACATCTGTTCCCAGATGAAGAAGCTACAGACAGAGCGTGTCTAGAAGTTTAAGCCAATAGAGAAGAAGTGTCTGTGTTAGAGCAAGCAGAGCCGTGAGCAGCCCCAGCAGGGCTCCCCACAGCTGGGTATCAGGCACAGCAAGGCAGACCTTGGCCTTCACATAAATCAAGCCCAGGACAGGAGGTGTGCAAACAGCCTGGTCTGAATGCCAATGAGCCATGCCAGCACAGCCTGCCCAGCTCCCACTGCTGACACACACGCGGCCCTGCAGAGCAAGCCCGAAGCCTGTGGGTGGTTACTCAGCTCCCAGAGCCCGGCCAGTGTGTCCATGTGGCTACAGATCTTTTGGCTATGTGGCAGACACTGCCCTGTGACAAATCCCTGTGGCCACCTGTAATGCAAGAAACACAGTGCTGTGATCAAATCACAGAGTGTTTTGAGGCACCCACAGTTCACCAACCAGATCTGTCTCGCTGTTTTTCCCATCATCATCCATCTCTGCCTGACGCTCTGCATTTCAGAGACCTCTTGCTCTCCCTCCCAGAAGAGATTCTGAAGTCAGGCATTTCCCACTTCCCAGAAGAGCATCCAGCTGCACTGCTTTACATTCCTTCAGTGAAAAGAGAATTGGGTATCCCCAAGGCGCAGGATGGGCAGCTCTGAAGACAAAAGCACTTGGCTTGCAGATAAACCATTCCCACACTAGCTGCTATCCAAACCTCTACCACAGACTCTCACCTGGAAGAGCACCTTACAGTTCCAGCTCTATGCCATGCTATTTTTTGGGCTTTTTCTAAATAATAAATGCTACTGGCACTCCAGCCTATGTGGGCTCCTGGGTAGTAAGACTCTGACTGGTGCTACCAACATTATTGACACAGCTTGCCAGGCTGCCACCAGGTATTTCTGCTCCCTTCTGACTGACTCTAGATTTGGAAAGGGTTCACATCCCATATCCTGTTACACATCATCTGAGCCACATAGTCTCTGTAGGACACAGTGTCTGCTCAAGCACAGATGGCCAAGGAACAACTCAGCAGATCAGGGTAAGTTATGTATTCACTAGGGGAAAAGTTTATGGTTCTCACTGTGAAGCTTTTTTCCAGATCTTCAGACTGTTTTGCTTCAAGGGGGGGCCCTCTGTTGTGAACTGCAGAGAATGTGGATAATACTTCTGGAAAGCTAGAAGATGGCAGGGAAATGAGATAAGAGAAAAAGAAAGATTTGTTGCTACATCTCTCCATTTCCCAAAGAGAAAGAAGAGTCAGACTAAATCAGAAAAAACAAAATGAAACAGGATACAAGATTCAAGGGGAAAGTGAAGGAGAAAGACATCCAGTAGATGACAGTGATCATGCTCATCAGAGAAGGCCTTCTCCTAAAAACCTTAAAAACCATCAGAAGTTCTCATCATCTGATGACTCTGTAAATGTTTTTGTCCATAGCCAGGTTTTCAGTACAGCCTGTTCTACACACTGTCACTGCATGTGGCAGCTTTATTGATCTCAATAAATGGGTCAGAGAGCAACATTTATGTTTTTGCTGCTAGTCACAATTCCTAAATTTCATAAACGTAAGGGAGAAAAGCTGTAAGCTGTATTCTTGGATGTCTGCATGCTGTGGACAGAGAAGACCTCAGTTGCCAACACTGGCCCACCCAACACTAAATTTTATACTAACAAACCAAACACCATGCTTTGTAAGGCAAAACTACTGCCAGTGGTCTGCTTTTGAGAAAACTGTGCCAGATGTGGTGGAATTTCCACATACTCACTGTTCTGGAGCTAACAGAGAAGAAAAGGTTTCAAAAGAATTCAGAATCATCACTAACTTCTAACTGCAAACTGGAGGGTTGCAGGGTTTCTGTAACAGTGTTCCATAAGGGAGCAGAAAACATTCAGGACAGGGTGGTGGTTTGGAAGTCAGGCTGAAGGAGTTAGTTGTGAGCAGCTGGGTGGCTGCTGCTCATTAGCCTGGCCAGGTGCCAAACCAGCTGTGACTGTGAACACGCAGCACGCGATCTGTGCCTTTGAAATAGAATTCTGAGGTGCAGGTGTAGGGAAGGAAGAGGGTGGCACAGCTGTCACCTACCTGAAGTCTCTGGACAAGTCCCGTGCATGAGGCCGAACATGTTGCCACAGGCCTTGCTGACAGCAGCCATCTTAGCCAGGACAGGGAGGTTGTGAATAACAAAGGACACCTCGTTCCGCTGCTGCTTGGCAAGGTTTTGTGCGTGCCCCAGGATCCCGAATCCTGTGATGTCTGTAGCTGCATGTGCATTGAAAGTGTGCATGAGTCCAGCAGCTACAAGAGAAAGAGGGGGGAAGAACACCAAATCAGAAAATGCCAAATTATCAGTAAAATATCGTGCACGTTGCATACATTTAACGCAAACCAGGTTCGGTTAAATTAATAAAATAAAGAGAACTGGGATTCACCAATAGTGCACGTAACACTTCAAAAATTCTATCTGTATTTAAGATATTAAATCATGCTGAAAAATCCGTCATGGAAGTTGCATTTATGAGCACGGTCTATTAGACATGTGCTACTCATTTATATTGGCAGACTAAGAAACAGGGGTTTGCTTCAAACCCAAATCCAAACTTCCCAAAGCTGAGGGCCAGGGAGGTTCTGAGCTCAGCTTTGCTCCACTAAGGGCAGGGACCAGACACAGCTCAGTCTTCTCACACCTCTTTCCCTGCCCCCTGCAATGGGGACATCAGAATTTGCGATGTGGACACTCAAGGTTTAAAAGCTGAAAAACAAAGCCTGCGGCTGTGGGGGAAGGGCCCCAGCCTTCCTACCTATACATTAATGACATTCCTACACATTTGCAGCTCCGGGGTGGGAAAAAGGCACCCGTGCATTCGGGATAATAGCACCAGTTAAGAGTATTTAAGTGTTGTTAAAGGTGTCCGACAAGAGCAGAGAAAAGCAAAACCAAGAACGCTTTGACTTTCTTTGGGCTCTTCCCAACACACCAGCAGGAGCGAGTCCTTTGCCATAAGACATTGCTGGTCATTTATCTTACCTGGAAGGCTTTGACAAATAATGAAAAAACGGGGATGATATAGGAAATGAAAACTGAAATGAAAACTGGGAAAAGAGATATTTAACGATTCTGGTTCCTTCAACTGAGAAATAAGTAAAGAAACACCTAATTCAATTCTCCACTCTGTCAAAAGATACTTTGAACAAAGAAGAGAAATCCTGGATTAAAACTTCTAGGGTAAAAGCAGAGCCTTTCCTCTACCAAATGTAAAAGAAAAAAAATCAAAACAAAACTTACTACAGGAACAGGAAAAAGACAAACAGAAGGGGAAAAAAAAAGCATATTCTACATACATACTCCACACTGTGGAAAGCAGAGCACAAGACTGAAAATTAGAAGAAAGTAGAACTTGTTTTAAAATCAAAATTTAAATGGAAGCTTACATAAGTTTAGAGCTTTTCCTTTATTTTATTCTATTTCAATTTATTTTAACTTTATCACGGTTAGGCCTTCTCTATGCAAGAAAGTAAGGAACAAATCCAATATTTTTCCCATTAAAACATCCTTTAACTCATTGGGATGTTACTTGCAGCACTCACATGAGTCATAATCATATCCAGCAGCTTTGTGTTTTTGCTGTATAATTACAAGAGGATGTTTGATTTTAATTTGCTAGTTTCACTAACACTGAACAGCAGAGAGATAGGGCAGAATGAAAGGTGAAAGGGACAAAGTGTTTGTGTCCCAATTCCCCAAGGCAGTGAAATGAAATTGATATGGAATTGAAAAGACTCACAATCCCTCCCCTCCAGCACAGTCTCTTCTTACCTGTCCTGTTAAGCCGTGCCATATTCATCATTGCCTCCTGGTATGCTAGTTCTACATCTTCCTGTGTTACCACGAGTTTGATTTTATTCCACTTTTCAGGCTAATGGATGAAATAAAGATGTTTCTTTTAGATTTTCAGCAGCACATTTTAAAGTACTCCCTAACCACTTAAAAAACCCAAACCCTTAATCTAAAATGTACTTTTTTTTTAACAGTTAAAGAGGGCAAAATGTTCCAGCCAGAGGTGTGTGCCTTAGTCTGCTCTACCCCAGCAAAGTTCATTTAAAGATCTATAAGGCACTAAGCACCTCAATTTCTTCTTTCAGCAGCTGAGTGGAATGGAATAAACTACCCTAGGGAATCCTTCAAGGCAACTCTCTGGATTAAACTCCCACAGCAAAATTAAAAGAACTTTGTTGCTGGATGTTGAGATTTGTAATTTCTGTCGTCTTGGGTTTTTGAGAGATTGTTCTTACTTTCACACCTGGACACTTAGATCAGAAAAGACCACTAATATCCACCAGTCCTGGCCACAGGAACGTATGCTAAGGCAGGATATAATCACTTTAGTTTAGGATGAAGGCAGTTTCATTAGCATCCTTTAAAATTTAATACCAGCATCTTCCACCCATTCTCCAGTGTCTGGTATGGTCTTATCTCTTCACCATATTCCCATAAATGCTCTTCATCCCAGAAGGGTTTCACAACAATTTAGGAAACAGTACCTTTATAAAGGGTAATTACTGATTTAACCTTTTGGGGTTTTTTGCAATGAAAATAAAATACAGAGAACTGAAAATCAGAAAACACAGGATTTTTGAAGCCACAATACCTACACTGCCTTTCTACAGAGTAAATGTATAGAACAAACATCTTACTTAACAAAAGGTGCAGGAACTACTAAGAAATGGTAGCTGATGCTACACTGGCAAGGTATCGTGTCTTAAGAAATGAGTGCTGACTTCAAAGGGTGTAAGAGAGAATCTAGAAATGGCTAAAGGGGAAAGACTGGTGAGCCAAAATAAATAAATTGTTAAAGAGCAAGGAATGATGGCAGTGGGACCAGAATTTCTGATATTAGGTTGAATTGGATCTACCAATTAAAGAAAAGCATTTTTGTTTACACAAATGAGAGACCAAGTAAAAAAATAAGATATGGCTGTTACAGAGATGACAGAATAGTGATTATTCCTACTCTGGGAATGACTAAAAAAACCTGAGCAGTCATCCTGCCTTAGGTGTCAAAAACAATTCTGAGGCTGATCACAGGATGGAAACTGGTGAGATGATGGCAATGGAAATCACAAGTGATGTGGAAGCAGAACTCAAGGCTGAGGGTAGAAGAGCCAGAAACACAAGACACGAACTGGAGGAAAATTCCTCTCACTACAGCAATCAAGATACTGGGCTTAGTCAACAGGGAATTAAGGCAGAAAAGTTTGCAAAAAAATCCCGAACAGGTTTTAAAAGCAAGATTGGATTTCCAAATAGGAATAGTCTGTAGACAACAGCAAAGAGCTAGAAAACCCTCTCTGAAGAGGCACGTATGTTTCATATCTTTAAGCATGCATATCTCCTCTACACTCCAGTTTTCCTTTCTTGCCTATGTATAACCTTGCTATGCTATACATTCTCCCACACACTTTTTAATATCAAGTCCAATTCCCCACTAAAATTTGATTTACAGGTGGACTTGTGATGGGTAATTAATTCTAGTCTCACTTTCCCTGCACTTTCACAAAACAAAGCTAAAGAAAAGGTAGTACAGCTACTCAGAAATTTTCCTACTACAATCAAAGATATATTCTGTTTACACACAATAGCAGTATTGATTTCCTGGCTGTCCTCATTTTTCAGACCAGAAGGTTTTTCTGTTTGACAGTTGAGGAAATTAGTAGTATTTGAAATATGTGGAAATTCAGAATAGCCTTAATTTGCAAGTCTGCTCGTCAGTACAAGAAGGCATGTTAAGAATTAAGATTATGGCCAGAAAACACATACTATGGAACTGGGGTCTTGTTATTTCACTTCATTTTCATATCAAGATTATCTGAGGCCCTGATCCTTGTATCTGTGGAAAACACAGGATTCTAAAGAGGTCAAAATTGCTAGGCCAGACTCTATGAAGGAGGAGAAAAATATTTTTCCCTTGTTGCTCACACTTCAGACTCCAATGAAGGTTTAAGCTGGTTCTCTCCCACTTTGCTAACACTAGCTGTGTTAATTAGAATTCATCTTACAATGCAGTGGCCAACAGCCAAACCAAAGTAGATTCCAGCTCACTCCTCTGTCAGTCTATTGGCTCAGGAGTCCCAAAAGTAGAAAAGATGCATCTTTTTAGAGTGTAAACTGAGCAGTTATAATTCAGAAGACACGTACTGGGAGCCAGACAACATAAGCAGATGCCAATTTTGCAGTTACTTTTCAGTTCAGTAGTTACATTTTTGCCTGAAGTAACAGATGGAAGTATGTCTACATCCAAAATGCTGCTAGAAATATTCTTACTGAATGCACAGGGCAATACATGTGAAACGCAGATAAACTTCCATGTACACAAGCAGAAAGCCCAAGAACAGAAAGAGCATTCTTGGCCTAACTGCCATCAATAAGTGTTGCCAATTATTTTGGCAGGTGGAGTAGGGCATAATATTGTCCAGGGTGATAGTCTGTTGTTCTGTTAGTAAACAATTTTGGTTATTACAGCAATGCCTGAGAAATAACTAAGAATTAGGTGCAATTAGGATGGGCTCACCAAGCACAAAATTGTAAATTGCCTTGATTCCAAAGGAATTTTGCACGCAAGTAGGGAAGGCTGGAGCATATCAAGGAGGAAGGAGGAGAGAGAGGTGACAGATGACTCCCATCTGAGCTGAACTTTGTCATGCTGAGGGAATGAGGAAGGTCATCCTTAACTTACACCCCTCTTCCCCATTTCTTTTTTGCGGTGTACTCACAATATCTAGCCACTGGTGGACAGCTACAGCCACTTGTGTTCCCAAGGGTTTAGTTAATACAAGCACATCTCCTGGCACTGCATTGTCTGGCCTGGAAACAAAGAATTCACACATTAACTACACAGCAAGATTCAAACACGTTATTAGGAATAAGTGCTGATAATTACATTTTCCACAGACCCACGCATCTTATTGCGCTGTAAAAAAACTGACTAATTGCAGAATTACCCTTTGGGATTCACTGCCATGCAATATTATTGAGGAAAATGCTGCAAACTTATTTAAAAAGTGCTAATCCTTTTTTCTTGGAAAAAAACAACGGTTCAACGGTTGCAGTCAGACACACAGCAAATTACATCTCTTCTTTCAAATTTTTTGAGACGTAAGAGAGGATAGGAGTTTTTACCCAGGGCATATGATATCCAGCATTAGGATCATGCACAAGTTCTATACTTTTGTATAGAGTAACATGCCACAGTGGGACATTCAAAATCAGCTACTGTTAAATGGACAGAATGCTCTAAAGACAGCAGCTCTGTAGCTCTCTACAGTCATTAACAGGACAACTGGGACATGGTTTAGAAATGTATGTATAAATGGGGCAGAAATTTATGCTCAAAACAGTCTCCACTACCTTTAAAGATTAGAAGCTTAGTTCTCCTGTCAAAAGGAGAATAGGATCAAAAAGAACTGGGGGGTGGGGAGAAGTAAAAGGACATCCTGTTTAAAAAAAGCAAATATGTACAAAGAGATGTGGCATCTGCCGAGTGCTAAGGACAAACACAAGCAGGAGAAGGTACTGCTTTATTCATCAGGAGACACACCACAAGATCACAACACAGTGCTTAAAGGAATATTACTGTATCCCTCAGACCAGTGCCTTTGATTGTTTAGTGATTTAACTTACATTATAAATTCATTAGGCTGACAGACTGTCGTGGCCACTCCTCCTAAAACAATCCAGGGATTTAACACTGTTTGGCCACCAGTAACAGATGTTCCTGCCTCTTCTGCTGCATCTTTGAAACCCTGGATAATTAGAGGCATCACTTTGTCTCTTTCCTAGAGATCAAAACAGAAGTCAGAGCTCCATAGACAGCAGTGCTAATCATTGCAAGACTGGTCCAAGGCTTTAACCACTCCAATCAAATGCCCTCGTGGCAAATAGTTCATGACAGAAAAGCAACCCTTAGGAAGTCTGGCCTCCTGAAAACTGGATGTTATCCCACAGAGCTACAGTTTTATGGCTCTGTATAGAAGAGGTGCAAAGACACTCTTACACTGAAGAAATATTCTAGAAAAGGTAATATAAGATTAATCAGAGTTCTGGAAACTCAGAACAACTATCCTGCTGCTGTAATCAGGTACAGCCACAGCAGTGCAGTGCTAAAAGAATCAAGATAAATTTGGGCTCCGTTAACCATCAAAGTTTCAACTTAGATCCTTCTAAGAATAAACATCCCTTTTTTTACTACAGCAAAACAAACATACATGCTGATCACTTTCATAAAGAAAAACAAAACAAAACAAAACAAAACAAAACCAACCCAAAATCGTCTATCCAAATTGATAGATGAACTGGCAATCAAATGCTGGCCTCTGATAGAAGGAGGCACCCCATATTGGTGGGGATGAAGGTAGCAGATCACAATGCCACAGAAAACTGAATTTTTAGCACATGACCTCAGAATGTTTGAGGCAAGATCCATATTACGAACTAAGCCATGCAATAAGACCATCTCTTCTTCAAGCAGCTTCAAACTTTGAGGAGAGAACACACTAAAGGTAAATACATTCTGAGCACATTTAGCTGTTTGAGTCTTCCTCTAAGATAAAGTGCCAAAAGTCTTACCCTGTCTGTCATTTTATTGCTGATTCCAAGGAGCATCAACATGTTGTCGCATTCTGTGACCCCCATGGCATAAAGGTCACTTAGGACATTGGCACATGCTATTCGTCCCTGAAAAACAAAGAGAGACAAGAAAAAAAAATCTGCAACACTGTTGGTGAATGTTTAAACACCTTCCACAAGCAAAGCTTCCAGTGTGAGTTTGCACTCTGACACAGCTTCTTACTCCACAGCATTACGAAACAGAGATTTGGTATGATCCATTACGTGCTATGTGCCCACCTAGAAGTGCAGGTATCATTCCTTTACAGGCATGGAGAGAATTCATCCCAGCTGTCTTGGTCAACACACTCTCCCACTGACTTCATAGGAATCCCAGAGTTCAGACTGGATGCCCAATCTGAGAGAGTAAGTTAAGATCAACAGTCTATCTTTGATAACAAGCTCTGTTTACTTAACATGGTATTTTCCTATTAACTTTATTCCAGCACAAAACTGTACATCCTGATGGAGATGGCCATGGCATGGAATTCACAACTGCTAGGAAGTTAATCCAAAAAGCACATATTGCAGAACTTCTGCATCAGAATACGCAGGAGACGGGTCCTCGATGAGAAAGATGTTTGTTCCCTGCACTACTCAGGAGGCCATGTCTGCCCTCCTCAGTTTCTAGGATAGAACTCTTCCCAGAGGATACAGCTGTGCTGCCAGCACACACCCTCGCTGGGCTGCTTCCTCTCCTCCGGGGATGACAGCATGTGCAGGGAATAAAGGAACTCAAGGCTCCCAGGAACTGGATTTGCCACCATTGAGGGAAGCTGTGTGCCCTCGCCACTCACATAGTGAGAGAGAAGTGTTTATCTGTCACTCTTCAGGTGACAAGATCAGGCTGAATTTTGCTACAGCACCAACAATTTTACTGACTGTTGCATGAGGTTAGTTATGCTAATTTCATTAAATTAATGGATCTGAGTCGGGGTTTCTGACGTATAAACTCAGCTCAGATGAGACATCAAGTTTCCTGATGAAGATGCAGAACTTCCTCATACAGGGTGTGCCCTAAGGAAATGCAAGGTATTTTAAAATATAGGACAAATTCCATGCATTCTAAGAACGCTGTTGTAGGTTTACAGCTGCAGAACTGTAATCAACACCTGGCTTTATGATTTTAACTCTGTGCTTTTCATTATGTTCAAAGGCAACACCACCATGGTAAAAGTAACAACATACTTATTTGATACAATTTGCAAAAGGGGTATTATTTTCAGGCAGTTACTTCACTTGCTGATGACATTAAACATCTCCAAATCACAAATAAATATAATACAGTTTTTCATAAATTCAAGAGTTTTCAGTGGCATCAGGGGAATCCATGATATTTGAGACTGGAATATATTTTAATAATTTAAATCTTAAGCTATTAAGAAAAGCATTGTGTACTGCACTATTTGATGGATATTGGCTGCTGAATTTCTACATGCCTGCCATTTCCCTTTTCTGGCACTATCAAGCCATTCTCTGTAATCTTCAGCATTTACCAAGCAAACTGCTGGTTTGTGCCCGGTTAGAAATGACAGGTAAGTTTTTAAAACCATAAGGACAACACCTCTGATAGTCAGAGGTCAGTCTAATAATGCTTTTGCCAGCTGCCAAAACCACTATGGAAACAAATTCAGGGAAGTGCAATTCCCAAGTTTTGTGACACACCAGCAGGCCCAACAGGACTCACAAACAGGGGTGAGCCTGGCCAGGTCCTGTAGGCTACCTGCCTGCTTGCATAGTGCCCTGAAGCACAAAAGATCTGTATGCAATACTAAGAACTATTTGTAAGTGCAAAGGATGAAGAATCAGCTCCAGTCCTGAGTAAAGGTTCAACAGCAACAAAAAGGTTCCTGGATGAAGGAGGAAAAATGTACTCCCTCAAGGCAGCCAGTTCCCTGCTCCTGTACTCAAACAGGTGTCTCCACAATGCTTCAACAGAGGCCAGTATCCAGTGCCAGTCCCAGTGGATTGATACCTATTACAAAATCTTTTTTCGATTGCTTGTAACTTTTCTCATCAACCATTTAAGCTGAATAAATGCTTGGTATTGATTTTATAGGTGTACATTCTAGGTGTAATTTTACACATGGACTGATTTTTCAAGGACAAAGCCAAAGTGAAGTAGAAGAAGGAAAAGAAGGAAGAATGATTTTGCATGTAACTGCAGAAGTTAGTTTTAAAATAGGCAGTGCCAGAGTGAGAGAAAGCTGTTTTCTGAAGCAGAAATCGGAAGTTCAGCTGAGTCCACAAGTAGTTCTGCCTTCCTCAGCTGTTTCCTAATCCCTTCTGTCACAGCACCCAGCTTGGAGCTCAGTTTTGGCTTTCCCTCTCTGCTTCCTCCCCTCCAATTAGGAAGAGGGATCAGATACGGAGCTGCAGGTAAACCCTGTGCACAGAGAAAGGAAGAGACTCTAGATCAGGAAGCACCCACTCAAAACCAGTCTAGAAGTGCCTGAGTGAGGAGACTGAGGGGAAGAGCAAGGAGAGTGTGCACTGCAGGTAAATTACAGGTGTGGGTCAGGGGACACCTGGACTTAAACCAAGGAAAGAAGCAGTTGGAGAAGCAGAGTAGCATCAGTGTGTCTCGAGCAGAGAAGGTCAGAGCACACCCCTTTGTACAGCCTGGACACTGACTCAAAATTCCCAAGTCTCACAATTCCTCTGCTAGTAACAACCATCCATAAACTCCATGGCAAACTGTATTTGACTGTCCTCTAACCAATGTTGGTCCACACAAGCGAGAGGTAATCTATACTGTCCCTTGGGGTACTCTGGCCCTCAAGAGAGAGGTCTGAGCAGAGGATCCAGGAAAAATAATCCTGCTGGATCACCATTGGTCTTATCAGCAAGAAGGCTTGAGACAGAATCCCCATCCTCAGTTAGCTCTTAGGAAGAAATACACATATGCAAACAGATTAGGAAGTGGCCAGCCACCAGATTAAAATAAGTGTCCTCAAGAATGAAAAGTGAAGGACTTGAGAGTTAGACAGCACCAAGGTTACAGTGCTGGAGCATGTGGATCACAGCACAGACTCTAACTATGATGCAATCACTGAAGCTGGACTAAGGCCAAATTTACATTCCACTCCTACCACACTGACCTAAACCTCATCTGAGCACAGGCCCATCTATCTATTCCTGTGGCATTTCAAACCCTTTGTATCTCCAAAAAAGCCACCCTCCCCCTTCACCACCGCCTTTAACACCGTCCCTCAAGTTTTTGTTACAAGGTGAGAAGAGAGTTTCTCATATGATGAACTCGAACACAGATCTCCAAAACATTTTTTCCTCTGGTCCCTGACAAGTTTCCATATGATATTAAAGCAACCCACTTGAATCAAATTTCTCAGGAGAGCACAACTCCATGCTCCAGAGCCAGCCTGAGATTTTTGGCTGCTCAGTTTGCAGAGAGCTCTCCTGGAAGAGAAATCACAGCAGCTAGGCTTACATATGGGCACAATGTGTGGTCAAGCATGCTAAAAAAAAACCAACCTCAAACTGTGTCCAAAACCTACCAGACAGGTCTCACAGAGCAAACAAACTGACAGAAGCACATAAAACATTCAGTCACACCAACAGCAGTAAAAGCAATGGAGTCACAACCAAACCACAGAAAACATGAACTCTAGCACCTTTCATTTAACATTTCCTTATAGCTTTATTAAAGTCTTTTTCTAAAGCTCATTTATTTCCCAGGATCTGTTCAAGTCAATACAGATCAGTGCCACACATGCAGGGATCTCTGCTGAGACAGATGAAATGTGACAGGGACACAGAAGGAACCAAGGCCAAAGTGCACACACCTTCCAACCAGTCATTTCAATGTGTCCACATCCAAGTGGAGGCAGCACCACAGGAAAGCTGGTGTTCACAAGGCACTCTGAAACTGCCATGTGCTATTGCCAACTACTGACATTAGGTATTTCCAGTTCTAACAGGTTACCTGGTTATTTCAATACCTCAAAAAAGGCCAGATACAATGAGGTTCTGCTCGTATATGGAGTTTACTCTCTGCTACTTCACAGGCTGCTCTTTTTCCCCTTTTTGGGCTCTTCAAATCAAATCCCACAGAACAAGAGATGAAGGGAAATCTGAATTAAAGGTGGCAGGTCTCCCAACTTTCACCTACACAGAAAGCAGCACTGCAGCATTCCTGGGAGATTCCAGGATGAAATTATGCCTTTCCCTCTTCATGTCTGGAAAGACTCTGAATACAATTAATCACACAATTAGCACTGCACATCAAAAAGAAACTGTCAGAACTGCCATCAGGGTGGTGAGAAGCCCAAATCAGCTACAGACCCAAGAAAAAAGTTTAGCCAACTTACCATCATGTAAGGGTCATCCACAATAGGATAAATATAATCTGTCGTCTGGACTAATGACAAACCTCCATGTCTTAATGGAATAACGCAAGTGTCCATCCCAATTCCTGCAAAGACAGAAATCTATGAGTGAGGTGTGTAACTGTGCCCTGAGTTACCTGTTGCTCTTAACGAAAGAGTTGATAAAACATGTCTGTGAAATACCTAACATTGCCTAAACAGACACGGCAAACTCCTTCATCAGAGAAAGCACGCAGCACAAGTAAGAAGAAAAAAGAAGCAAAGAAAGAAAACTCCTGGTTGGAACTGAACATAAGTGCAAATGGCTGAAGGCAAGAACTAAACTACAATGTTCTTTATTCTTTTGCTGAAGCATAACAGCACATCAAGAACATCTGTGCTTTTATGTAAGTACATTTAAAGTTAAGAGGAACTAAGTACATTGATATCGTGAAAAGCAAATAGGTTTTCCTGTCCCTCTGATCTCAACAAAAACTTGGTAACAGCTGTGAAGGGACACAGCATCTCCTAAAGGACATTCCCTCACTTCAGAAGGAACAAGAACAAGTCACAGCCCAGGTCCTTGGTGAAAGATGATTCATTTACTTGGAGCTTTAGCAACCACATTAACCTCGCCTTGCAAGGCTGGAAGGCTGCAGACCACCTGATACATAAAAAACTCCTTGGAGAAAACCACAACCTCCCAGCATTTGCTGCAATGGAAGAGCCCACACCAAAGGGGCAGGTGACAAATCACAACATGCTGGCTGAGTCACACTCCCCTGTGGACAGCCTTGTGCCTTGCAGCAATAGCAGGAAGCTTACCTCCTTCCTGGGCCGGCAGTAAGCTGCCTGGAATTACTCTGCATGTCCCACACGGCAAGAGCCTTCAAAACAGCACATTTTTAGGGAGTAGATGTCACACAGGAACCTTTCACCATGTATTAATGAGACACACTACCCTAGCAAGAGCTACAAACTAGTGTTTGGCAGTGTCCTGTACAGGGATGGAGTAAGTTGCTGTCATCTGAGTCTTACTGAGGGGACAGAGGTCTGCCAGGCAGTCGGTATATACGTGAAGAGGACCTTGCCTCTCCTGCTAGAGGCAGGAGATCCTGCCTTGGAAGAAAACACATACTAACAAGCTCCCAAGCAGTAATTTAGGGCTGCACAATCTCCACAGAAGCTCCCAAGCCACTATGCCTGATGTCCAGTGCCTCCAGGGAAGGGCACATAAGCAGTTACAGAGAAGTGGCCCACATGCAGGAGCTGTTTTGCCCTCAGTTCACCTACTCATGCCGTAATGCTACAAGACCGACTTCACATGTGCATTTTTCCACAATTTCAGCAAACGCACTGCTTGACAGCCAGGCCAAGAGGCTGTGATGATGGTCCTTCTGAGGCTGTGCTAACGTCCCACCAAAACATATCTGAATAACAAGCGAATCTCTTCAGAGCTGTGACTGATTTCAAGTCTGTAACAGCTCTGACAATAAACATCAGATTTGCAGTTTCTTACTCACAGCCATATTTAAGTTTGCTCTGGGTAACATCCCTTGCAGAACTAAGAAGGGGAGAGCTTGAACCTGCTGCTGGCAACCTCCCTCCTGACTGCATTTCAAAAGCATGGTGCCTATACACAGGTGGCAAAGTTACCTGTCTATACCTTTTAAGCACAAGTCATCAAAGGCAAATCTCACACCAAACTTATCCAAAGACACATTTGCTAAAGGGATACTCATCACAAAAGCATATTTTAAAAGAGACCTGAACTCTTCATGTTCTATTACTAACAGATTTTCTGTTACATAGTATCACACCTACACACTGATGGCATAAAGCTACTTTAATACTTTTTCATATATCTGTAGAAGAAGAGTCTACTAGCAATTCCATTATTGTTTAGAGCCTGCAAGTTTGCAAGAGAAAAAAAATCTAAACCAAACTATTGCTGATTTTAGAAAATTGCCAAACTGAAATGCTGCTGTGAACAGCTTACTTAATTTACAAAAATACATAGAAATAGCAATTTGGGGATGAAAAAAGATGGAAGTGTCCTCCATGAGGGAATATTAAATTACAGTGCCACCCCAGCTTCACACACAATTGCTGCTTCTATATTTCATACAAAGATTCCCATTGTTTAAGCAAGAACATGGGCGCCTTACTAATCTCTCATTATATTCAATCTCTACCAAAATAATGGGTTACAACTTGTTAGCCTGCTAACAGACAATTAGCGATGTTTATATAATTTTAAATAAACTTATTGAACACTAAATTGATAATTAAATAACTTCAGAAGAAATGCTCCATTAATATTCCTAAGTTGAGGGAAAAAAAACCCCAACATTCTGCACTGCAAAGAGATTGAATATGCAAGGCTGAGTAAATAGACAAACAGAATTAAAAGTGTCATTAAACACATTATCTACATTAATTTATCTATATCAATATTAGGTACAGTAGCTGGTATCAAAATACCTACATTTGCCCTGTTCCCCATGTAGGTGGCTTGTGCAGGTTGTTTTCCCTTATTGCTTGCATCATTGTGCAAATATCAAAGAGAAAGTGAAGCTGGCAAGAACACAGAGGTCTTGGAAAGGCAGCCTTTCCCAGGCAGCTTCTACAGGTGAGCAAAAAAGTTAGAGTAGGGAACAATGAAAGGACTCAAAAGGAATAATGACAATTGTGAAACAATTTGCTCCCAGCCAGCTGAAGCAAGAAGTTCTCTTGCTCACTTTCTGTGACCCAGGAACAGAGGGAAGAGGAGGGAGAGGGGAAATTCACTTGGGAGTCATCCAAATTCATTCATCCATTGCATCAAATTGCAGATGCAATGCATGAACATAAAAGTCTAAAATAAACTGAGAAATTAACTGACAGGACTTTAGTTTGTACAGCATCTACTGGGGGGAAAGGGAGGAGCAGACTAACACCTAAGCATGTGTCCATCACAATGGCTATTCCTGAGTGTTTTGCTCTTGTAGCTGAGTGCACTGCAGGATGTTAAATAATTAAGAAAATATTCTTGGATGCCAGATGCCAACAAATAACAGCATGAGATTCGTTCTTCAGCTTTCTGGATGCTGTACATGCATTATACAACACAGAATTTTCAAACCGGTTAAACAAACCACAAATGTGATTGCATCACTAAGCAAACTAAGCAGAAGGACCACCAATGTCCAGAGCAGCAACTACTTACCCAACCTGGGCATAACTGCCCCCAAGAACTGTTCATCTTCCTGAAAATGGTTTTCTTGTAGAGATTCGAGCAGTTTCTGTAAGACATCCTGTGGCACTTTGCAGCCTGTGCCCTTCAGTTCAGTGAATCGGGTCAGACGGAAGCTCTTGTCCAGTTCGTAACTTTCTGGGTTAAAGGACTCCCGAACAGACATGGTTCTCTCCCACAGACTGCCGGCCTCTCCCACCCCAGAGCAACAGGATCAGTTTCTCTGCTGATCAGTCTTATTAAAAAATAACAATAAAAAAAAAGGGAACATTAGAAATTCCTATGACTTTCAAGACATCATGTTTTCCACATGGATCAAGTTAAAAGAAAAAGAAAGCGCTTGCTGCTGTTGTTCACCTGTTAAGACAGGTATGCACATCTCACACAACTCATTTCCCTATGGCTACAAAGAGATGACTCCTCATCCTACCTTCTGACATTTAAAATATAACTCTGCCAGGCAAATCAGAGACTTCTTTTCCAGATATGCTGCGTAAGGTTTTCATTAAAAAAGAATCTAACACACTTACCAACGTCATTTAACACAGAGGTAATGAAACAAATAATAGTTCCCAGAGCACAGAGGCCAACTTCCCAAAGGCAACCTGGGCCCTGATGTTGCAGCATGCTCAGCAGAGACATCTGTTTGTACTCAGCTCAGTGTGGGGTCATAATTTTAGCCATTAACATATTAATCTCAAAAATAAGATACTTTTCAAATAATGGCTCTGCTTCAGTCCTGAGGTAAGAAGCTGGAGTTCCATACACCTGTTCTCCTTGGGAGAAAATACACTCCTGGTGTTCTGTTAGAACAGGCAGCAGAAGAACAAAGAGGCCGCTTTTAAGCGGAGTGGTTCACCTGCAAGCATGCCAGTTTACCTCTCAGCATGTTCACACACAAAAAAATGCTGAAAAGTTTCTTGCCTCTTCAGCCCATTTTTAGTCAACTAATGATATGGAGAATCAGAGAATTGCCCATTAAAATGGTAATGTAAAAAGACACTGATGCAATTCATTTAATAAAATTCTTAACAATGCATGTCTAATTTTAGAACGTTTTTCCACTCTGACTCACATCCACCACACTCCAAAACTAATAAGAGGCCTAACCGAGACACTGACTTCTAAACAGGAACGGCTGTGATAAAATACAATTCATCTTTCTCAGAGAACAAGTTTTCAGGAATTACTAAAAGCAACCTGTCTAGTAGAAGTTTCTTAGAAAGCAAGGATCCTGTGTAACAGCAACAAGAAGTGAGTTCAGTGGCATCACTGACAAAATCTGATACTGATGGTCATGCCCTAATGAGGTTAAGCTGAAAAGAAGAATGCAAGTGACTGGTATTTGCCAAGTTCAACTTTGCTAAATGCAGGGAAGAAGTAAATCTACAGACTGTGCTGTATCTGCCCTACACAGCACTTATTAACAAGTACATCTGTTCCATAAACCTTTAAGTCAATTTATGGACTATAATTTGTAGGAACTGAAGTTTTAAGTTCCCTGAGAACTTTTGATGTGGAGCCCAACTCCCCTTTACTGTGTTTTCCCTCCTTCTTCGGGAGGTGTGGCACTTATTTAAAACAAATCTTCCAAAGCCTAGGCTCGGGCAGAAATCCAAACTCTAGTTACAAGAACGTGTCTTGGATGAGCAATGAATGCAGTTCCTAGCTGTTGTCTTCCAATGCAAGACACTAAGCACTTGCAATTAAAAAAACACAAAAGTGTCTGGAAAACAACCTGTCAACAGAAATAGGAGACAAAAGCTTTTAAAAGGGGGGAATATTTTTTCTTCATTCTTTTTTAACACTCCATTCTAATTAATTCCAGAGAATTATAAAAAGCAGCTTGCCCCATAAGGGGAACATCTTCCTTTATCTAACCAGTAAGTGCAATAAGCTTAGCACTCCCTGCCTACTTAACACGGGGATGGATGCAGAGGCCATAGCCTACCAGGAACTTTTTGCAGCCTTGAGGACGGTAAGGAGACAGTTTCTCCGTTTGAAAACAACTCGTGAAACAAACAAGACAATTTCATTTAATGGAAAACATCTCCAGTGCAAGAATACGATAACTTTTCTCATAAAGATCTGATTAAAGATGCATGCAATTGTGCAATTCGCAGACTCCCATGGGAGCAACATTCCCCGACAGATCAAGTTTTGGTGCCTTTGGTGGTCACAGCACCGAGTCTGGCAGAGTTCACGAAGAGTCTGGATAACTCTCAGGCACAAGGTGTGATTCTTGGGGCTGTCCTGTGCTAAGCCAGGAGCTGGACTGACGGCCCTTGTGAGTCCCTTACAACTCAGATTCTGGCAGTCCATGCAGCACTGCGATGTGAGCGACAAGCATCTATCCCTCCCCAGCAACAGACACCACCTCCTAACCCAGACGTTTCTTACTTTAAAAGAGCGGCATAATAAATATTAAAAGCTGAAGTTTAACCCTTGCCTTCCTAAACAGCAGAGAGAGGAGAGCACAGAAGCGAAAAGGGGGGAAGGGAGGGAGAACTGGAGGCAGGTACATACCCCAAACAAACCCCAGCGCACCCACCGCCAGCCCGACCGCCCGAGACACACGAGGCGAGGCGCTGCAACCACCATCGATCCGGGGAATGCGGCGGGGAGCGCTGCGGGCAGACATGGCTCCGGGACACCTTAAATTTCCAGCCGCTGCCTTTAGAGGCAAACCCGGGGCCTTCGCTGCCGCTCTTTGTGCAGCCGGAGAGGCGGCGGGGGAAGAGGACGGGGAGGAAGAAGCTGCGAGCGGAGCGGCGCTGGCAGCGGCCCCTTCTCGAGGTGCGGCGGGGACGGAGCCCGCGGGTGTCCGACCTCGCTGTCCCCCGAGTCCCCACGTGCAGGTACGGTGTCACCGGGGCGGGGTTCACCCCTGGCCGGCGGGGACGGCCGGTGGGATGTTGGGAGCAGCCCCCCCTCCGCCCCCGCCGACACTCCGTAACGGGGAGGGAGGGAAGCACGGGGGTGGGGGGAGGAATGGGGGGAGAAAGGAGGGAAAAGGGAAAAAAAAAATGTCGGCGGGCGAAAATTTAACCCGTCCGCTGCCGGCGTCCAAATATTTTTAAAGCGGCCGCATCGCGGTGAAGGCGCTGCCCCCCCATCCCCGCTCCTTCCTCCGCCCTTCCCCCGGGGCCGGGCCGAGGGAGGGCGGCGGGGCCCGGGCCAGGCGGGCACCCCGCGCCCCGGCCGCGCCGCGCCGCCCCCCGCGCCCGGCCCGGCGGGAACGGCGGAGGCGAATTCCCCTTTAAATCTCCCCGCCTTGCACCCCCCCTCCTCCTCCTCCTCCCTCCTCAGGTCTCCCTCTCACCGGCTCTCGCCGCCTCCTCGCCCTCCGCCTCCTCCCGCGAACGGGACTCCCAGCGCGGTCCCACAATGCACCGGGCGCGCCGGGCTCCCTCAGCGCCGCCTGAATAGAAAATGCCGCCGCCGCCGCCGGGCACGGGGGGGTTAAACCCCCCCTTTTCCTCCCTGTCCCTGCTTTTCCCTCCCTTTCCCTCCCGCCTCCCCTCTCCGCGCTTCCCGCCCCCTCCCGCTCCCCCTCACACCGCATCCCACGCGCGTTCCCGCGCGGGGGCGCGCGCCGTTGCAGCGCGACATGTCGCGATACCGCCCCCCCCCACCCCAGCTCAGCACGTGAGGGCAGCCAGGCCGTGTGTGAGGGGTTTGGTCCCTCCTCGCAATCACGGAATCATCGAGGTTGCGAGAGACCTTTAAGATCAGCCAGTCCAAGGCAGCCTCGCCACTGTAACCCCTTAAATCCTGAACCCCATCAGCCAGCGCCGTGTCCGGGCACCTCCTAAACTCAACTCCAGGGACGGGGACTGCGCCACCTGCCTGGGCACCTGTCCCGATGCCTGACCCCCTCACAGTGAAAAACACAGCTTTAATGTCTAATCTGAGTCTCCCCTATCTCTGTTTAAGGCCGTTTCCCCTAATCGCAGAATCGATTGCAAAAGACCTCCGAGGTCGAGTCCAACCTATGACCAAACACCACCCTGTCACCAGACAGTGGCACTGAGTGCCACATCCAGGCTTTTCTTAAACAACTCCAGGGATGGTGACTCCACCATCTCCCTGGGAACCTGTTCTAGTGTCTAATCATCCTTTCCGTAAAGAAATTCTTCCTCACACACACTGGTGTTTCCCCTGAGAAGCATGAATCTGCCTATGGAATTCCTTGCTCTGACACCTTTTCCTTCTATATGAAAACTTTGCTGTTTGGAACAATTTGGGTGGGAAATTTAACCAAAGCTGAGGAGACCTGGCACCTGCAGAGCCAGGTCCTCCACCGATGCAGAATTTTGCCCAGAAACTGGACAAAAAGTCACGTTTGATCCATGTCACACCAAAACGTTGGGCAAGAAGGAAAGTGAGGGGGTCAAATGGACCTGACAATGGGCAAAATTTGGCCAACATTAAATTTTACTGAGTGCAGAGCCAAGACTGGGGCCCCAGGGAGGTAGAGGTGTCATTTCCTCAGTGTCATCTCCTGGGGTTTTGGTCAGTGTGTGGCTCATGGAAGGCTGCAGGTACCACAGCAGGAGCACTGCAGTGTGGCTGGGTGTGACCTTTTTTTACCCAGAATGTGTTTTTGAGCATGCTTCAGGAAAAATGTAATCCTGTTTTGCAGCGGCTGGTGATGGGTTCAGCACAACTCTAGGAATCTGTGCTGTGTTGTAGTACCCAACAGCCAGGATCGTCACAGATTACTTGCTCAAGTCAATCCTTTTCCATCACTGATTTGCAAAGCAACCCATTTTTTCTTATGCATTTAATATATAAACCACTGGAATCTAACATGCCTTTAACATGTGTGATTTCCAGTGTCTTCTCAGTTCATTTTTCTCCCTGAAAGTGCTTTTTATGCTTCCAAAGACCCTTTTCCCAAATGATTAAAGCCAGAATTCAGATGAGTCTTTTGCTTTGCATGCGAGACAAGTTTTCTCTAGAAAGGAGGGAATTTCTGTGTTAGGGATAGCACAGAGCCCAGTTTACATTTCCAAATAGATAAAACAGGCATTTTACTTCATGTAATTTGCAGCTAAGTACCTAATTAAGTAATTGCCTGTTAGTTCAAAGATTGCTTTTCGTGCAACTGGCTTTGGAAAAGTCCTGCCTGAAAACAAGTAGAAAGAGAAAAAAATTAAAGTGTTGCTTTTCTTGCCTGATTTTAATTACTCTTTTTGTCTCCCAGAGAATGTAGTGCCCCAGGACTGTGGTGCAGGTGACCAGAGGTGCATGGGAGCTCCCGGCACTGAGCACATTTCGGAAGTCACTAATATTTGTATAATTAATTGATTTTCAGGCTTCTCCGTGTTGCTGTCTGAAAGCATTTCAAGCTCGACACACAGAAGCTGTTTCCCTGTGAGCAGCTGTGGGGCATTTGGCTGATGGTTTTGACAGCAGAGATGAATTGAGGACGTGGCATCTGCAGTCCTGACCTGGAATTCGAACCCTTTAGTGCCTCTTCCTCCTCCCAGATTGAGAGGAGGCGGAAGATCTCGGAATCTTCTGATTGCCATCTATCTGATTTTGCTGAGCACTGGTCTTGTATCACGACTGTGTGTTCCTTGAGAGATGATTTCAATCTGATAAAAACCCCTGTAAGTACCTTGAGAGCTGGAGATCAGATGCTCTGATCTAACATCTCTCTAGCATTTAGCCATCACCTCTACAACCAGCGCCTCATTTAAAAAAAAAAAACAAACATGAAGCATAAGGAAAACCATGAGACAATGTTGCTGATTTTGAACTCTTACATGTTTTCCTTTCTGATATTTTTGGAGGGAAGGGGCAATTGGATCATATTTTTTTTTTGTTTTTGTTTGTTTTCCCCACATCTGTGAGGACTAGACACTTCTTTAACAGAGGAAGAAAAAAATAAATTGAGATTTCCAGGTGGTAATATGGCTGAAAGAAAACACGAATACATGGAAATCCGTGCTCATTAGTACTTGAACAGATGTGACTCTATAGAGATGAAGCTAACCAGGACCAGGGTATAGAGATGAGACCTGCACATAATTGAAGCCCTGATTAATTAAAAGCAATTTCTTGGCACAGACAATGATGGAGCATCTTTGGGTGGATCAGCACATGTCCCAGTGCACATGTGCACCAGGCCCTGCTGCCTGTGCTGGGGTGAGGCTTTGTGTGGGCAGGCAAGGGGTAGAAAAGTGGCTTTGCCAAGAATGCTAAGCCAAGAGGAGCAGCGAGCCACCTCTCCACTGCAGCTCCAGTTGTGTTGCTGCACCCAGCACACACGTGCCCCATGCTTCTTCAGGGGCTCCACGCTTGGAACAGCTGCTGGAGGAGGTGTGGGATCAGGAAGGGAATCCTGTACACACGGGGGAATGTCCTTTTCATACAGGATCATAAGCAAAACCCTGACTAAGTAGTAATGGATCCAGCAGCCCTGGGCAGGGTCCACACTGCTGGAACCTCTAGCATCATGGAACATTTTCATGGAGTCCAATAGTGGTTTTCTAGAGTTAAAATTTGATCAATTTTCCTTTTCTTCCTCCCTCCCAATGGCTTCTTTGTCATCTGTGTCCAAAATCTCCAGCAGAAACTCCATGACTGGAGTGATTTGGTCCAATGCTATGAGAAGGGACTACTCCACACACCTTAGGAAGTGAAAAGGAAAAAGAAAAGAAAGTAGAGCCCTCTGTGCTGCACCTGATCATCAAAGCCAGCCGCCTCCTATGCTGGCTTGAGGATGTGACAGATGTCTGTAGCCTTTACAGGTACAGGGCCTGCATTTCATCAGTCTTTTTTCCATGGATGACCTGGAGTGTGTATTACTAGCAGCTCAGATTTCTTTGGCCAAGATGCTTTGTTGTGTACACATCCGGGTTAAATCTAAGCAATATTTCTGATCCATGTAGGCCTCTGACTCAGTTCTGCATCTTTGGTGTTTACAAAATGATCAGAGTTTGAACGCTCCCTGTTCTGTTTCTTAAATATCAACAGAAACTTTTTTTTTTTAATAAAACAATGCAGCCTTCCCCTGCAATGTTTGTAACCAAGAAATTGTGGCATCACAAAAGCATGAGGAAATACTGGCTGATTAAAACCAGGGTAAGAAATGACAGAGAAAGTGTTTGTCTTTTTTTTCCTCATTTCAGAATTCACAATGAAGTGGCTGGTAAAATGGGACTAGCTGGTTCAGCCCCACTTGGGCTGAATATGAGGTTTAATGTGCTGAAACTACTTCCACTGGCAAACTTCGGTGTGATAATTTAATTTCTCATGTAAAGCACATCTCACAGCACGACTTTTTCCTTACCTCCCTCTGTTTTGACAAGGTAAAGTAAGTTTGGGCTATTGTTGGCTTTCTTTGCCTTGCTTTTTGTCTTCTTCCTTCCTCTCATTAATATACAAGTGGTATTAAATAGTAACGATGCCAGTAGTGACCTCTGCTGTACCTTGGTGTTTGCTCATTTTTGCTTCAAGGAGCAGATGTTCTCTGTCTTTGTCTTCTGTTTCCAAATGGGGACTTTGCCCCTTTAACCTTTGATAAGGTGCTTTAATAGTCTCTGACGTGAGATTTTATCAAAAGCCAAGTAAATCATATCTGCCTGGCAGCTTCTTTTAAACATTCCCATCGTGGTTTATAGCAGTTCAAGAAAGTGCAGTTTCCTCTGCATTTTTGCAAGCTGTATTTATCCCCTGCACCCAGGTGAGCATCCTCCATGGAGGGAGAACCCATGGGCAAGGTCCTGGGGTTCTGCTCCTGGATTGCTCTAGCACCAGACCCTTGCCAGCCTCCTCCATCTAGCAGTCAAACAGGGTGATGTTTCCTATGAGGGATCAATGGAGTCTGACTAGACTCCTTGGACCCCATTTTCCATCAATTGCTGATGTGAGATGGGAAGGGGGATGTGTACACAGCTGCTGCTGGGGTCTTGGTGCTTGTTCCCCCAGCAAGGGGCCCCTGGCTGCTTTTGCACCAGCAGTTGAACACCACTGTGCTACAAAGCTGCTCTAACCCTTCCTATGAAGAGGCATCCTCACAACATCTGTCTCTTCCTCATCCCTTTTGCAGCATTTCATATTTTGCTTCTGCACTTGGCCACCTCAAAAGCCCCAAAGGAAAGTCCACTTCCCAGCTTCTATTTGATTTTTTGCCCAGGCATCTACATGGCTTGTACAAGCAGCCACCAGCCATGGGCTGGGGTGGTGACAGCTCTCCCCAAGGTGGGCAGGCTGAGTTGTATCTCATGTGGAAGCATGCCTGGCTCTGGGAAGCCTTGTGGGCAGTTTGGGAAGGTGGCATTTTGTGTCTGAGATGTGCCTGTGTGCTCTCCCATGGCCTCTTGCAGCGTTAGGGTGGCTTCTGCTGAATCCCTCTTGGATTTACCCACATCTCGCCATAACTGCATTGCATTTGGTATTCCCACCCTGCCTTTGCTCTCTTGGCCTGTCACATCCTCATGGTGTCACACGTGGGGAACATTTCATCAACCCCCTTTGTTCTTGCCAGTCTGGGGCAGCAGGCACAGCACAGCTGCTCTTTGTTACTGGCCACCACACAGGAAATAAAAACAATTACACGGGGCTTGGTGATGCAGCAGCCTCTGCCACATTCTCCTCAGTGCCACTGCCCAGCCTATGTGGGAACCATCTTCCCCCTCCAGACCTGGAAGTTCACCTATGCTGACAATATTTGGGGACAAGCCTCATGCCTTGCATTGCCCACTAGAATGCTCCTTGTGTCCTTTGTAGGGCTTTGTGTCCCTGAGCCATATCCCTCCCCAATGAGCCTGGGCATGCCCAAACATTTGCCACTTCCTTTGGCAGGGACTTGCCCTGGGCAGAGCTGCTCCTGCAGTATGGGTGACAGGGGCACAACCCCATCATCACCACCATGGCCTTTGGTCCCAAGCACAGCCTGTGCTTTTCTGTGCAAAGGTTTTTCCCAAGGATGGAGCCTATAAATAATCCAGGAGTGTCTCCTGCCCAGCTCTGCACTCTGTTACCTCTCTGTTTCAGAACAAGCTGTGATTCTGCCAGCCAGACCTGCAGCCACCAGATACAGGCTCCCTCAAGCACTGACTTCCCAAATGACTGTCTGCAGCAATGGGTGCAGCAGAGCTGAGCCAGCGATCCTATTCCAGCTGCTGGCACTCGCCAAAACATCTGCCTTGCCTGTGCTGTGCTTGTTGATGGAGCTGTGAGCAGCTCCCAGCATGTCATTTGGGAATATAAATTGAGTTCCTCTGAGCTGGAACCACCTGCTTCAGATAATTTCTCTGGCAAGGAGTTTTCTATCTTATTCTCCACCCAGGATTTTCCTGCTTTCCACTGCTGCCAGCCCTGTGTAGTAGCTGGGGGGTTGGTACTGATGGGCAGGAATTTAGGTGGATCCACAGGGGAAATGTCCTGCTGCCAAAGCACAGCAGAGGGCAAATGTGCTGTTTAAACCATAGAATTTTAGAATCACAGACTAGTTTGAGTTGGAAGGGACCTTTAAATTTCATCTAGTCCAAACCCCCTGCCACGGATTTTTGGGGACAGCTTTTGATATATTGGGTTGCTCAAGGCCAGTCTGGCCTTGAACATTTCCAGGGTTGGGGTATCCACAGCTTTTTGAGATGCCAGGCACGTATTGATGGTTGGGTGCACAAACAGGGAAACACACAGCTCCCCAGGAAAACAGGTGGCTGTTGCAAAAGGAGCAAAATGACCTCGGCAAACCTGCTGACTCTACCTGCTGGAAACCAGGGGTGTGGGAGTGAAGGATGCTGCCCATTCCAGCTTCTCTTTGCCCTCCCTAGGGTGACATGCAGCCAGCCCTCCAGGTCTGTCCCTGTCCCTTTTCCTTCTTCTGCCCCAGAAGTATCCATTAGATGAGTATGTAATTAGGATCCCCTAAGCACACATGAATTGTCTGTGGAAACAGAAAATCCCACCTGTCTGGATCCCACCCGAAATTGTGCCAACCAGGCACTTTAAACATGAGTAAATGGGGAAAAGTGGTTTATATGGGAAGCAGGTGAAGTTCCCTGGAAGAGAGACCAGGTGTGCCCAATACCACCTCTCATCTCCTCAGGGATAACCACTGTGCAATGCTGTGTTTTCCCCATTGGAAAAGCAAAAATAAACCAAATCCAAGCCCCTAAGCAGGGACTGGGTTGTTTGATCTCCTTGAGGGGTTGGATGTGAGTGTGTTGCCATAACCATCTCACAGCAGAGCAGGCACCAAAACATCTCTCCTGCTCCCAGTCCAGCTAGCAGGGGGAATGAGGATCACTGAGCCTGCAGGCAGTGGCTCCCTCAAGAAACTCCTGGAAAGCCCCTGATTTACATACACCAAGAGATGCAAAGGCTGTTTCAATGAAGTGATGGATCTTTGGAGCTGCCAGGAGGTGAGACCCCTCTGGTGGGACTGGCTGGGATGTGGGGGTGGATGGAGGAGGGTGTCAGGGCTCTCCATATCTCTGTACCCCCCAAATGCAGCCCTGCACTCAGCAAATGCACCTGGCAGTAGTAGGAAATGCTGTAATGTGGTGCTCCACATTCTCCTAAAGGGCTTTTCCCCAGCATTTAAAAGTAAAACCCACAAAATCACACAGGGAGAGAAAAGGTCACATATTAAGTCTTCCCATTTCTCCATTTCTTTCCCATACCCTGCATCCCACTGCTCTTCCTCCCCTCCCTGTGGCCAGATTTGAGTGTGTTTCCCAGGACTTGGGCCCAGCATTGGCATGAAGTGAACTCTCCACAGCAGCATCTGCCTTTGCAGGACCTCGTGCTTGGACAGCGGGATAAGGCTGTGGAAAGGGGCAAATACTCGGAGTGGCCTGGGGGTCCCTGGGGAGAGACATCCCTCCAGGTGAGGTGTTTCCCTGTGCTGATGGGAAAGCAGAGCCGGCTGATGGGCAGTGCCTGGGGGAAGCAAAGACCAGCAGACAGCCCCCCGTGCCGGCTGCTTTGATTTCCAGAAAGGCAATTAACACCCGCCCGATGCAACTCCATTCCAGAGAGCAAAGCAGCAGGAAATAGCTGCTTTTCCCAAATGCAAGGCATTGCCCCAAGCCCCCTCTGCTGTCAGCTTGAGTGATCCCTGTGGAGCCCACGGAGTCAGAACAGAGCCAAGTCTGAGCGTTGTTTTTAATTCACTTTTTGATTTATACCAAGCTGCAGAGCCACATCTTGCTATGACCAATATCCTTAGCTCTATCCATATATCTAGAGTGTAACCAATAGGTCGGGAATTTGTATGCTCCAAAAAATGGAGTTCTCTCCACTTTACTTTAGGGTAGGTTTGATCAGGGTGGCTCTGCAAAAGCTGCTGTGAATGTGGGAGTGTGGGGAATGGAGGTGGGATGGGTGGACTGCATCAGAGGAACACAGGGAGCTGGGGCTGGTCTGCTTGTGCCACTGGAACTGCCACCAAACATCAGCTCCTCCTGATACTGAGCAGGTAATACTGGGCCAAAGCAGTGAACCCTTCCCATTCCTACCAGTTTGGGCAAAACCTTTAGGCACTGGAATGTCTCTTGTTCATAGCATCACAGAAGGCCTTGGGTTGGAAGGAGCTTTTAGAAGTCACCTGGCTCCAAACCCCCTGCCAAGAACAGGGACAGAACTAAATCTGGTTGTTTAGAGCCCCAACAAACCTGACCCTGAATGTTTCCAGGGACGGGGCATGTACCACCTCTCTGGGCAACCTCTTCTAATGTTTCATCACTTTGATTGTAAAAAATACCTCCCTTCTATCAAGTCTACCATCCCCAAGGTGATCTTTGTGGTGCACAGCACGGGTGGTCGTGGTGGTCCTTCACTGCTGGTGGTGCCATCTTGCATTGCACACTCAGCAGCCCACCTGGGTAGGACAATTGGCATGACTGGGATGGGCAGAGTTTGCTCCAAGGGAATTCTCACTCCCAGGAGATGCCTGCGGTGCTCATGAGAGTCCAGGTATCTCGTTGAGTGAGTTGACTGCCCCTAGAAGTAAATACTATGTGCAGTTTTGGGCACCACAATATGAGAAAGATGTTAAGCTATTAGAGAGTGTGTAAAGGAGGGACACAAGGATGGTGAAGGGCCTGGAGGGGGAAGCTGTATGTGTAGGGACTGAAGTCACTTGGTTTCTTCAGCCTGGAGAAAGTTGAGACTGAGGGGAGACCTCATTGTGCTCTTCAGCATCCTCATGAGGGGCAGTAGAGGGGCAGGCATTGAACTCTTCTCCATGGTGACCAGTGACAGCACCTGAGGGAATGGCCTGAAGTTGTGTAAGGGGAGGTCAGGTTGAATAATAGAAAAAGGTTTTTCACTAAGAGGGTGATTGTGCACTGGATCAGGGTCCACAGAGAAGTGATCACAGCACCAAGACCGACAGAGTTCAAGAAGTGTTTGGACAATGCTCTCAGGAGCATGGTGTGACTCTTGGGGTGCCCTGTTGCAGGGCCAGGAGCTGGACTTGATAATCCTTGTGGGTCTCTTTCACCTGAGCATATTCTGTCATAATATTTTAGAGGTGATCTTGAACAGAGAACAATATTCCAGTGAGTTATAGACTGAGGAGGCACAGCTCGGGGTAGAAAATTGCTTATAAGTTCAGCCATTTAAGATATCAGCATTAGTTTTGCTTCTAAAACTTCCCGAGTGTGAGCAAAAATCACCTCACCCACCCACACTCACTAAATATTTAGTCATTTTTAACAAGTTAAACAAAGCCCTTTGATTGGATTTATGCTAATGGCTCCTCCGTAGGCATTTCTGATTCATTTACATTTCATTTTAAAATTGCCTGTGTACACTGCTGATTCTCACCAACACCATTAGCAGATAAAAGGAACAAGTAACGGGTCACAGACGCCACAAGATGGCAATAGTTGAAGAGCAATTTGTTTCTGGAGGAAGAGATCTGGGGTTTGGCAGCAAACCCTCTCTGGGAGGGCACCACTGCTGTGCATTAACCTTGGCACTGGCAGAGGGCTCTGTGGCCGACCAAAGCAAAGTGGCTCATGCATGGGGTGGGTGGGTTCACCTCCCCCCTCGGAGGAGGATGGAGAACATGGGGGAGCTGCTCAAGGTCGGCCCAGCAGTGTTCTGCCTCACGGTTTCAAGGAGCAAAACTTGCAGTTTGAAGCAGAGAGGGTTTGCACGTCCAGAGAGCCTCTGAGCCCTGACCCTGTGTGCCAAGGTTGAGTTTTGCTGGGTCAGAGGCCCTCGGGGGCATTGCTGTGCCAGCATCCTGTGTGCATCTGCAGCACCTGCTTTGGTCAGGAGAAGAGGTCTCAGCCCCACAGCACCCCTAGATCCAGAACAGAACTGTTCCAATGGATGGGAGTGTCTCTGACTCCGTGACAGGGGTAAAATCTGGGTGAGACAGGCTGCCACCTGATTACTCTTCAAATGGTGTTAGATCCTGTTTGACCTACAAACCACAGCAATGGGGTTCAGGGCTTTTGTAAGGCTTCTGATCATTCTCCATCACTTTGGCTTTAGATGGAAAGGTATGAGTTTGATGGAGGGGCTGTTAGGTGGATAAGGAACTGGCTGTATGGTCGTGTCCAAAGAGGTTGGTCAAACATTTCACATCCATGTAGAAACAAATAAGGAGTGGTGTTCCTTAAGGGCTTGTACCAAAACTATTTAATATTGTCATCAGCAACACAGGCAGTGGTTTCTAGAGCACCCTCAGCAGGTTTGCAGGTGACACTAGGCTGAGGGGTGCTGCTGATGTGCTGGAGGGAAGGAGTGTCATCCAGAGGGACTTGCACAGGCTTGAGGAGTGGGTTCGTGTGAAACTATGAGGTTCAACAAGGCCAAGTGCAAGGTCTAGCATCTGGGTCAGGGCAATCCCCACTGGGATGGGTGCTGGGGGCCTGCATGAGGCAGGAATCTCCACTGCTCCAAGGCCTCCCCAATGGGACTTTAAGTGAGAGATGGGGGATGATGCATCATGCTCAGTGAAAGGCAGCAAAGGAGCCATGTGGGAGCTCATTTGTAATGAATGTTAAATGTAAAATCTATGTTAATGCACTGGGGTTTGGCACTCCATGCTGTCCAGGTGATGAAGCTGGGAACATGATGCCCTGGTGAGCAGAGCATCCAGGAAGTAGATGTCTTGGAGCAGTATTCCATCTCTGTGGGATGCAGCACACCCACTGCCATTCCTTGAGGGCTGGCAGCAGCACCTGGGTGTGCAGGGTAGCCATGGGCTGCTCAGGAGCCTCTGTCTGTGTTTTAGCCCCAGGGGAAGGAGTGAGGGCAGCAGGACCCCCAAGGAGGATGGGACTACATGGTTCAGATCACATATGGTACCCTGGACCAGAGGGACAGAAAGGACAAATCCATGGTGAGTCATCGGGTGTCACTGATGCTGTTTTGCTGTCCAGACAGACTGTGGTGGTCAGACAAATCTTATGCAGGCAAGGGTTACTTTTAACCCTGAGGCAAACCCAATTCCCTGCAGGGTGTCCAGCCCAGTCTTGGCTCTCCTTAGAGCATCAGGGCAGTACATGCAGGGCAGAGGGAGATGCAGGAAGTGGATACCCCACTGGTGCTGCCAGCATCAAGCCAGGGAGGTGGAGGTCTGTCAGTTTTGAGGACAGAGCCATCACCAGGGAAAAGTCAAGAAAACAAAGGGTGGATGATTGTCACCATTCTCACCTGCCAAAAAGTGATGCAGGGCAGACCCTAACTGTGTCAGCAGGCAGGGATGTGGCAACGGGGAGAGCTGGGCACTGAGGGCCTGTGCAGGAACTCAGGAAAAGGGAAATCAGGAGGGAGCAGAGGTCCAGCTAAGAGCAGAGCAGTTTACACACATCCCCTGTGCCGTGATGAATGGAGACATGAGATACAGTTGGTGAATCCTGAAATCTCTTGGGATTAAATGATTACATTAATCTTTGCTTTCTCTAAGCTGTGGTAATGGCAGTAGCCACATGCTGGTTCCAGTCCAGATCCATCCCTGCTAACTTTCCAGTGACTCGCTGGGGAGCTCACACTGTCCTGACATGTAAATGCCCCCTCAACCTTCTCTAGCCAACACCCCTTTCACCTGATGTCCCCAGGGCTGTGCTGGGCATGGCGTAAAAGTAGAGCAGGGATCCTGTGGTATGGGAGCATTGCTGCCAGAGAGGTTCTTCAAAGTCTCCTGGACCGATTTCCTTTGCTGGAGGGCACGTGCAGTCCATATGATTTTCTGAATCATCCTGGGGCAGCAAAGGTCCTCCAGGCCACCTGAGTGTCAGTGGATGGCAGAACTGTGTGGGTTGGCCTTTTTCATCCATCCTGACCTGTCCAGGCATCACCTGAAAATGGCATTTCTCCTGGGTGTGCTGGCGATGGACATGGCCAGGGGACATCTCTACTCATGGTGATGGTTGCCACCATGTGTTCACCGTGTGGCCAGGCTCCAGAAGGAGCTGTGGGCCACCATGCTGCTCTCACCTGTGATGGCTCTTGCTGGGTAGAGGTGGATGAAGCTCTTCACCCCATGCTTGTTGGTAGCTTCAGGGGCAGTTGTGGCGTTGTGAACACTTTAACATGAAGTTATGTTTTATTCCTCTACACCTCTGAGGATCTGGGTGGAGGAAGGAGCTGAAACACCAGGGGTATGTCCCTCCCATTTCCAAATTCCCCCACTATTAGCTATTTTCTGCCCTTGTTATCAGCTGGGTGTAACAACATATGCATGGAGGGTGGAGAAAAAGATGATGGAATTATTTCAGTTGTTTTAAAACCCAGAATTGATGTTTACACACTGGAGCTAAATTATTTATACACATAATGTTACAGGTTTCACATTGGTGGTTTTTATTAGCAGTTGGCAGATGAGAAATCATACCTGACCTACTTGTACAAACCCCTCTCGTGCCTCTCTGTGATGACAGTGTGGCAGGAAGGAGTGAAGGTGCTCACCCCAGCCCAGCTGTGGGGATGCTCAAGCAGTCTGAAAGCCAGTGGAGGGAGAAGAGATATCTCAGCACCTCCTACAAGGTATTTTGCTGCTTTAGATTTGGGGGAGAACATGCACAAGGGGGTTATTTTTGAAAAGTCTTGTAAAATGCTGGTGACATCTGTTTCTCTAGGAGGACGTGGCCCCATGGGTTTTTTCCTAGGACTGTGCCCCCTCCCTTCCCCAGCAAAGGAGAAAAGTGCTTCCCAGCGAGGCCTCAGCAGAGGGTAGGCTTTTGGGGGAGAAGGTTTCTCTAGAGGAGGGGTGGTTGCATCAGGACCACCCATCTCCAAACCACTCTGATGTGACAGAGTGTGTTTTCCCCAAAAGACTCAGCCAGTCGTTTCTAAACCAACATGTCACAGGCACTTGAGATGACTTTCTTCTTGTCTCACAATTAATGCATTTTTTATAAAGCCCAGGCTCCAGTTTCCTTTCATGTTACTAGGAGGATATCCTTTTTCCTCTTCAGCTTCAGAAGGATTTTTTTCACTCAAAGTATTAATCTCCAGTGTCCTGTACACAGGACAGAGGGATGCACTGGCTGACTGGGCCAGCAAAGAAGCAGGAGTGTGGCTGGAGCTCGGGTGGGGGTGCTGGCACTGTCACTTGCTCCATCCCCAGGCTATTCCAACAGGTGAACCTGCAGCCTGGCAGCAGCACGTGCTGCTGGCTCTGCAGCACAGCTGAGATTTAGTGCTGTGCAGATCACAGCACCCAGGAACATTTCTTGCTCAAACACAATTTAAGGTGCTTCGCTTAAATGTTACAAGCAACAGTGTATTAACCTGGTCTCTGTTTTAAAAAAACCAAGCGAAACAAAGCCATGCTTTAACATCTTGGCCTGTATCAGCAATACTGTGATCAGCAGGACCAAGACAGTGATTGTCCCCCTGAACCTGGCACTGCTAAGGCCACACCTTGAATCTTGGGGACACTTTTAGTTCCTCACTACAACAAAGACATTGAGGTGCTGGAGGAGGTTCAGAGAAGGGCAATAGAGCTGAGAAAGGTTCTGGAGCACAAGTCCGAGGAGCAGCTGAGGGAGCTGGGGGGTTCAGCCCACAGAAAAGGAGACCTTAAGAGTGGCGTTTCAGTACTTAAAGGGGGCTTGTAAGAAAGATAGAGAGGGACTTTTTACTAGAGGGACAGGACAAGGGGCACAACTAAAATTTTAAACTGAAGGAGGGTTAGATTTACATTAGATATTAAGAAAAAATTTTACAATGAGGTTGGTTTACAATGAGGCTCTGTAACAGGTTGCCCAGAGAAGCTGTGCATGCTCCATCCCTGGAAGTGTTCAAGACCAGTTTGGAGGGGGCTCTGGCCAACCTTTTGTGCAAGATGCTCCTGCCCATGGCAGGGTTTGGAACTTTGAAGGTCCTGTCTAACCTAAACCATTCTGTGATCTGTGACCGAGATGCTCTTTCAGCACCCCCCAGAGGGGAGGGCCTGCAGTGGCTCCTGTCACACCACACGGATGCAGGATGTGCACCAGGCTTCAGCTGATCTGGGCAGCCACTGAAATGTGAAGGAAGCTCTCGTTGGGACTTTTTACTAGCAGTGTCTCCATAGTGCTCCTTGTATAAAGCCGAAAAGGTGTGGTGAGCTGCTGCTTCACTTCACTTCACTGGCTCCTTGGAATTGATGGAAGATTACCAGGAACATGTTTTTGCAGGAAGTATTTTCTAAGCTAAACATTTGATGAGGGTGTGATAATGAATTACCAAGCATATATCTTTGCAGCTACTCCAACCTGTGAGTATTGGTTTGTCCTTCCTGTGTGTTGTTTCCATAGAAGCAGAGCTTAACCTTTTAAATGCAGATTAAAAAGGCACCTAATTCAATTAAAATTAGACTTCAAGCATATCAGTACTTAATACTCAAGAGTTATTACGCGATTGGATATAGATGTTGTTGTGATTGGCAAAGCCAGTGTGGTTTCTGTCTGAGCCAGCTAGAAAAATAGTATTGTGGTGTTAATTTTCAGGGCTTTCCTATGTGTAGTCCACTGGTGGCAAAGTAATTCCTCTAAAATACGTGAAGCCAACATAGAACACAGGAACGCACATGCAATTAAAGTTATTTATTGTAGGTTTTCTTTTCTGAACTGACAAAGAGGATTTCCCAGAGATCGGTAACACGACACAATGTTATACACCATTTCACAACTAGTCCCTTGTCGCTTTATTAAGAACATAGTAATTTAAAAATATCTAAATATTTACATATTAATAAAACATATATACAGAAGATTGAGACATTTTTACCTAAATATGGAATGATTTTTTTTCTTCTCTCTAATAAACCCTATAAAAAGATTTCTGAAGAAAGTCTGAACAGTAGTCACAGTAAGTAAACACAAATGCAATCTTCCAAATTTACAAAACGCTGATTTCATTGCTGAAGGGTTACAACACAACGGACCGGTGCCCCCTGCCCAATGCAGGCAACTCCAAGCCATGAAGGAAGGAAAGACTCAAAATTAAGGTTTGCAGTGCACATTCAATCTATTCCACAGTTTCAAAGAGAACATGGTCATTCCTAAAAGTCCATGGAAGGTGGGCAGGGAACAGCTGGGAGCCTGGTTTCTCAGATGCCAAGAGAACAAACTGTTCATGTTGGCTTCAGTGTTATTTGTGGGTATTCCGTGACACCTGAGAAACAGGCTTTAGGATTGTTAAAAAAAGAGGCTGAGTATTTTGAAAACCATCCCACTCTGTAATAGCACTTCTGTTGAGACACTCAAAGGCCAAATAGTTTCCAAAAAAAAAAAAAAAAAGTACCTAAGATAAGATACACACAGGGAAAGGAAACACAGTGGCAAAGGCTCTAGCAAGCTCTCCCTCGAATTGCAGGAAACATGGTCAAACTGCCTGGTGATCAATAGGTGTAGCAGGAAAGACCTTCCAGATTTCTTCGTGACATTTTTAAAGTGAATTTAGTGCTGATGAAAGGTGCGGAAATGAAGGTTCACAGGGAGGGCTGCACACGGTTTTACCTTAGCCCTGACCCAAAAGGACCCTTTCAGTGTCTAAGAGGGTAGTGCAATTTCTTGATCGATTCACTTCTCTTAACTGCTGAGATATCAATACAGTGCCACTTGAAAGGTGACTTGTTTTTTTAAAATAGGTGAGTATTGTTGCCAAGGACAGTGACTGAAAAATCACAGTGAGCAGACCCTCTTCTTGGAAAACAGAAAATTAATAATTTTGAGATTGAGGTGGTAGAGCAAGCTGGGAGCAAGTGAAGGGAAAATTACCACCTCCAACAATCTGCACTGCAAAGATACTCGAGAGCCATCCCACTAGGACCACACAGGTGAAATTGTTTGAGGAATAGCTTCTCCTTGCTATAACTAGGAACATGCATACTGCTGGGAGAAATCCTGCTTTATTTCCTCCTAAACCCAGTAAGGACCTCGTAATCAGAGCTGTGTGCAAGTGGTCATTGGTACCGCAGCAGCCAGGAAAGGAAACGTGGGTCTGCAGAAGCCAAGAGCTTCACCAAGTCAGATGCTCATTAAGCCCCCAGGGTTCATGGTGGAGAGAGAGGCCACCCTGGGGATGGGAAGAGTCACAACTTCTGCATGGTTTAAGATGAAACACTGCTGGCAAGCATACAAACATGTGAAAAATACAGTAATGGAGGAGAAACACAGGCAAGAGAATGACCTCAGAGTGGATACCCTGCTAATTCAGTAATGCATTGGATGAGGAGGGAAATCATCTTTAATTAAGATGAAGAACAGTGAAGTGATCTGGTGGTTTCATTACTTGAGGTTACATGGAAAATGCATGGAAAAAAAAGACTTGAAGAAAAACTGTATGGATGCCCATGTCTTGTGGTGCACTGAAGTTCTCTTGCTGAGCTTGCAGGAACATTACTCAAAGGAGAGGATGCTTCTGTCCGCTAAGAACACTGATGCAGGATGTGAAATTCAAACTGAAAAATCAGGGTTTGCATCTATCAGATGGTCTGTTGTGGTGTCGAAAAGGTTACCTGAAGGGAGAAGGAGTTTGAAGGAATCAGTTAAAAAAATGTATGAATTTAGGATATGAGTAATTTGCAACAAAAAAAAAATTAGTATTTTAGAATTATGGAAATTATGTATTTGAGCTTTAACTTTAATTAGTGATGGGGCTGAACTGCTGGTGTGCACACAGGCAGCACTGTTGAATTCCATTTAGAGTAGTGCTCAGTTGGCTATAGAAAAGCAAATTAAATAGATTTTTTTGAATACAAAATTTGTCAGCCAAGATTTTCACACAACATACAGCGCAGCCCACTTCAGATGTAAAGTGCTCCATTAGTCTTCAGCACAAACTGCACTGCGATGCTCACCCCTTTGAAGTTTCAGTTCTGAAGAAGTGAAAAAAGCACCCCATGAATTTTAAACCTTGAGTACATACTTTGGGATCTTATTTGGTAAAAACCCCCACCACTACACAGCAGTCTAAATGCATATAGGAGAAAAAATATATATATATATATATACACACACACACCCCTATAAAAGGTGCGCTGTATGATTATATCCCATCTTTTTTAAAGCACTTTAAGAATGTGCTTTTTCTAAACAGAACAATGAAAAGATGGACAGAAGAATTACAACGAGAGCGCTAAGAACACAGGGCAAAGAGAAGACAGACATCAATCAGCCTGAGAGGCAAATACAGCCCAATGAAAAGGGAAGACTTATACAATCAT
This sequence comes from Acridotheres tristis, assembly GCA_037013685.1. Lineage (NCBI taxonomy): Eukaryota > Metazoa > Chordata > Aves > Passeriformes > Sturnidae > Acridotheres > Acridotheres tristis. The sequence continues at coordinate 6,342,168 of CM072885.1, forward strand.
GCATTGAAAGGATAAAGATTTATATTACAATAAAGGATTTATATTTAAGGTTTTGGAAAAGGTTTTTTTTTTTTTTTCCCAAGTTTCATTTTCTTGATATTGTATTTCAAGAGAAAAGGAGACAACCTATATAGAATTGGATTGTTGCTGTTTTCTTATCATCCATTTCTTTACCAAGAGATTGCTCTCATCTTTTCACAAAGCTGTATCACCCCTAGACCTGAGGATTGGGATGTTAGTGTTTCAGCTTCCGTTAGGGATATCAAAATTCTTTCTCATCTTGAAATTAACCCCAGAGTGGAGAAACTACACAAACTCTCAGCATGGCTGTGGTCCCAAGCAGGGGTAAGGAGTGCTACCTCACAGACCTATACCTGCCTACATCTTCCCAATCCAATTTACAAGATAAGGATTCAAGAAAAGGGTGTTGCAGCTGTTGTCACATGCAGAATTTCTGGGTTATGTCTTTCTTTTGTTTTTCTTTTAATCCACAAAATCCCAACGCTTTGTGTAAATTGTACACTGAAATAAGATGAGCCATTTCACAATACCAACTTCCACAGAAAGATTCTAAAAGCTGCCACATCCTCATCCTGATAAAGATCTATCTCACACCCTCCAGGTATCCTGTATGACCAAGAAACTAATCAGCCTTTCCACTGAGCCCACGAAAATTACCCCCAGAGCTGTCTGATCTGTCTCAGCTCAGGTCTGGACACAGCCTGCAGCTTTGGGTAGGTGCAAAAGCTGGAACTCTCCATGACCTGAGCTTTGATAACATTTGTTAGGGACAATTCTTCTAGTATTTTCTTGAGATTTATCTGTCAAAGAACCAAAGTTCCCAGCAAGTTTAACTGCCACAGTTCTTCCAATTTACTTTAAACACATTTCAATCAACAGCCTTTAAAGCCAAGGCCCTCTTAGTGTAGAGGGTGATTTTAACACAGGATCATAATTTCTGCTCAGGAATGCTAAAATATAATTGGGAAAAATGTCTTCCTTAGCTTTATGAGGATGTACCAGCTTCATCTTTTTATTTACCAGGCTTTTGAGTTCCAAAAGAGATTTCTGAAAACAAAGCATGTCCCGCTTTCCTCAAATCCCAGGGCTTTGCTAGTTTATGGGCACAGAGGGAGCTGGTTCAGACCTGGCTGTGGGTACTGGCACCAATTTACTGCACTTGGAGCCTGGTCCTGCTGGCACCAAAGGAGAGACACCTCCAAACACAACTGCAGCTGGCCTGGCCTTCCCTCTGGAAGCAGCTCTCTTCCCACCAACGATAGAGAGAGTTGAGAGCAACCACACCTTTGACTGGTGCCCCAATTGAAGTGGCAGCCAGATGCTATAATCCAAAATCGTACAGACTGAGACATATCAGCATGGCTAGTCCACATATACCCAGATCTTGTTCATAATGTCTTTGGTGTCACAGACAGATTGACAGAGCTGGAAAGGCAGATTAAAGGCATCTGAGATTTCCCTTGTTTTTTGGCACAAATGCTTATCACTGATTCAAATAATTCTCCCTGGGTGCTTTTGCTTCACAGTTTGTTCAGTTATTGAAGATCAAAAGAGCAACTGTTCATGGATAGCTCCTGTACCCAATCTTTTCTCCCCATCCAGTCTCCTGCAAGATCCCCTAAAGCAGCCCAATTCACTATGGTTTTATTATACCAAAGCACCAGGTTAACTACTGATCACAGAATTACAGGATCATGTAGGTTGGAAAAGGTACTTAAGATCCTGTATTGCTAAATCCACCAACAACCATACTCCCAAGTGCCACATCTACACAGCTTTTAAATACCTCCCAGGACGGTGACTCCACCACTTTCCAGGACAGCCTGTCCCAGTGCTTGGCAACTTTTGGGGAAGAAATTTTTCCTAATACCTGAGGCCATGATTTATGTGATATTAGCTGTCATCTGCAACCAAGGCCCGTCACATGAGGCACTGTACAAACACACAGTCAGAGAGACTTTTCCCCAAAGATTTTTCAAGCTAAACAGAGAAGACAGCTGAATAAATTGCACGCAGACTCTCTTTAAAGAACCTGTCAAACACCCCTTTGTAAAACCAGCTGTACTAAAACAGGGAAAGACCCCTGTAAAAATCATATTCCGCCTCTTTTGCTACATTCCTTGATAGAAATCATCTATATTTTGGCTCTGTCTCATAATTACTGTCATTATACTGTCTGTGTATCACTTTAAATAATCAGCTTCCAACAACAGTATGATATTACACAGATATGTCCTATAAAGAGGCATTGGCACACATATAATGGGTGTGAGTCAAATTCTTGGCTCACAGCCTGTGAGCATCACCTCCCCCCAATGCAAATTGCAGTGTGGTTTATTTAGGCATCCTTCCACAGGTAGTGTGGAGCAGTACACATCACACACGAGCATTTCAGCTCAAAAGCTGCATGCATGGATGCTTAAAGATGTACAAGCAAGCAGACCACAAGGGTGATCTGCAGTGGAGTGGAAAGGGACTCACCTTCTCTACCACAACCATCTCAGCACGTTCACTTCCATCCCTGATGTACAACCTGATGTACAGCGACTACAGAAACTGCTCGAAGGAGCGCACAGCAAACTGTTAATTCTGCTCCTTAATGTGATTACTGGAGCAATGAAAAGATAACACTACATCACATTAACAACCTTTTTTAGGGTCCTCTCGCAGCGGAATTGCTTCCCTCCCTGATAAAAGAAACCAACAGGATGTCGCTTGGAAGGGATTTTTCAATGCAGAGCTTCCTGCATCTTTCATCACAGCCGTACCCTGAAATATTATTCAGCGGCTGGCCAGGAAAGCAGGATGGCGGCTCCCAGGCAGCGTGCGCTCCCAGCCCCCCCTGGGTCCATGCCAGAAGCAGACTATAGCTGCTTGTCCTCCCAACTGCTCCGCTGGTCCTATTCCTTAGTAACTGCACGTGCTCCGACAGCGCTCCACGGCTGGCAGCTGCTGCTCCAGCACGCAGCAGCGGGGTGTGAAAGCTCCTTCTCCAGCCCTTATGTGAGAGAGATTAGGGAGTCCTGGCACAGCAGACAGATGCTGTGATGGTCACCAGTAGTCTCCTGTCCTCCCCACAGCTGTCAGGTACCGTGTGATGTGCTCAGAAACCCAGTACCAGCCCTGTCCTGCTCTTCCAGCAATGGCATTGCTGATCTCCAACCACCCTTTGTTGTTGAATGAAATAACACAAAACCGCACTATAATCAATGACGTTATTTGTCTGCCCAAGATCCTCTCTCCTTTGGGGGTAAGGAGCAGCATCTCAGAGACATTACGGACTTTGAAATGCAGGGAAATGACCAGCTCCCCAGGCTCTGGCCCACTGGATTTTCAGAGGATGGCAGCTCAGCTCATACCATCATGGCACCTATGGATGGACCAACTCTTAATGCAAGTGCTTCAAATTTCAGTCTCAGTCTGGTGAGACTGGTGATTTCAACATCAAGTTCAACAGCGTGGAAAAATGTTATTTCTCAGTCTATACAGCTGCACAGCCAAGCTGCTGTATAGCAATTGTCAGGCTTTTAAGGCAGGGTGGCTGCACTTCAAGAATAAGTAAACTAACACTTAACTAGCATGTAAATATATCTGCAATCCTTCTGTGAGTCCAAGATATTATGGCTAATACTTCTGACAACTCAACAGATGTGACACTACAAATGATTGTGTTTGTCCTTACCAATAACTCTGTTAGATAAAAAATACTCCCAGAAATATCAGGGATGAGCACAAGTCCCTATCTGGCATAAGGAGTGTAACTTGCGGGCCTTATTAGCTTAGCTGCTCCCATGGACCTTAAGGTTTTATGAATATGAAATTGAGGTGAAAATTGTAAGATTCTCATGCATTTGTTTTTTAACACAGACCATTCAAAACTTTAGATAGCAGAGTCCTGTGTGCAATTACCCAGCTGTACATGGCAAGTCAGGATTATTGAAAAGTGCTTCTGTGCCATAAATAAACAAAAAAACACATATGGGAGACTGTTAAAAATTTTTATGCATTTTACCTGTTTGTAGTAGAGAAATGTCCGGCTTCTCATCACAGTCAGTTGCCTCTGCTGATTACAAATATAAACAAGAAATCTCATTACTTTTACTGAATACGGGAATGCGATTAAAAAGCTACAGACTGTAAAGTGATTTTGCATTTTCTATCTACTTTCCTCAGCTGCAATTTGCAAGCGCTCAGTTAAAAACTCATTGCTTGGAGGAAAAGGTCATATAATAAAAATGCAAACTCAGAAGAAGGAGTATTAAGAATCAATTGTGTTAGCAATGGGACGGAATAACACTTGCTTTTTTTAAGGTTTCAGCGTATCTGTATGATAAAAGGAGTTGCAATCATTTGATAAAAGTCATGAGAAAAGTCCCCAGCGATCCTTGAAGGAAGAGCCTTGCAGGCTGGAGCTCCACCCTCCGACAGTCATCTGATGCCTGCAGGGAAAGGAACACTCCCATTTCTGCACCCAAACTTCCCATGACCACAGGCAAGCTCATTTTGCAGGGGACAGATTTACTAATGCAAAGTGTCTTCAAAGATGCAGGTGGGTGCCCAGTGTAATTAAAAAAGCATGTGACCACACTGGCAATTAATGTGTATATACACACGTGCTTTCAACCCACAGCTTATGCAAGAGCATTTGACTTAATTTGGCCCATGGTGGAGGCTAAAAACCTAATTTGTTCATTTTGTGTTTGCCAGAGGCCAAGGGAATGCACAGACATAGCTCATCTCACTCAGCAGATGTGCAGGGACTTGTTAGGCTGTAGTACCCGGAATGTGCATGTGAGCCCTGACTAAGTCAACAGTGTGTAACAGGAAATCCTAACCTACACAAGCCCTGCTCAAAATCCTATTACCTTTGTCTTTTGGCACTGTAGCATGATACTTAAGGCCTTTGAAGCACAGTGAGATCTTTGAGGACACTTCAGCACATGAGGTGTGGTCATACAGGACAAGCCCACTATCTCTGAATCACAGAATAGTTTGGGTTGGAAGGAACCTTAAAGATCACCCAGTCCAATCCACCTGAAATCAGCAGGGAGAGAGCTTCAACTAGATCAGGTGGCTCAGAGCCCTGACCTTGAATAATTCCAGGGATGGGGCATCCAGCATCTCTCTGAGCAGCCAGTGCCAGTGTTTCAGCACCCTCATTGTAAAAAATTCTTCCTTATATCTAATCTAAATCAACTGTGTTGAGTTTAAAATGATCAACCGTTGTCCTACAAACTACAGGAGGTCAGTGTGGTGGATATATATCTGCTCACATCCATTCACTGCACAATATCCACAGGGATCAAAACCAAGGCTGCAGATGCACTAAGCAACTCAGTTCACCTCCCACTTGAGACTAAGCAAACTGTCTTGATCATCTTTGTCATGGCTTTGCACACGGCGATGTTGAATTGTTGCCTTCATGATGAAAATGTCTAATCCAGTTCCTAATTTACACTAATTTTCCAGTCTAATCTATCAACCCTTGTGTCTCCATCCCAGACCAAGAGACTGCTGTCTCTCTCACATACATGCCTGGAGCCAGGTTAGTTTTTAGCTATATGCTCTCAGTTCTGCAAAATTAACTAAACCAAAGAAAACACAAACAAACTAAAGCCCTAATATCAGAGCAGCCTTCCTCCCATAAAAGGTTTAAATGCAGAGCCCTGAATAAGTTCATGGCACAGACTTGCAAGTGACTTGGTGCCTGGAATTGATACCTTTTTCTGCTTTCTATGAAAAGGTGGCAGCCTGACCAGAAACAAATTCAGTGCCTGGTACAGCTCACTGTGAAAACTCTGGATTTTGGAAGGGACAGGCAGCTCACTAAGTGGGAAGGAATCACCTAGGCTGGTTTGAATCTGGACCAGACTCTCAGTGATGGAAGGACTGGATGTGCAAGGGAGGAGACAGCATGGTAAGCTGAGACTCAGCCAATGGGATATACATGGATTAAAAAATCATGAGTGTCAGTCTGAGGCCAACTTCTAGAAATGCTGTGAAGAACTGCCTGCACCAGGTGATTCTGTGGCACGGCAACTCAGCATACAAGGGACAAAGCTGCATCTACCCCTGGGTAGAAGGGACCCAAGCTATGAAAATGGGGGCAGCCGGCTCTGAGTGCTGGCAATGGACTGGAGAGCCTTCCTGCTATGAATATCAGGTGTGGTACCAACGGGCTGCCCACTGTAGTGACAGCTCTTCTAGAAATCTCTGCAGCAATTCCTGAAGTAGGTCAGAGATGTGGTCACCTTTCTGCCTAACTGCTCTTCTTACACCAGAGGATGGCAATAATAAAGAAAGAAACAAATGGAAACAAGGAACTTTCAGAAGGTAAGGACTTGAGTCTCCAACTCTGCAGAACCAGAAGTTACCTGGCCATTTTAATCTGGCAGAAGACTGACAGATGAGTTCAGCTCTCCACCAATTGTTCCAGCCTCATTCCTCATGCCAGCACAAATGTTTATACAGTCACCAAGATCAGATCCAGTTAAAAACTGACAACATGGCCACAGGAATGCCTGTGCCAGCGCCAGAAAGGGAGTGGGAGTGCAGCAGATGCCCAGAGAGCTACTCACTCTTCTCAGCAGCTGCCAGGATTTGTTTTATGAAACTGGATGTGTAACTGCAGCTCCAGGTGAAGTACAACACAGGGGAATGGCAAACACCTCGACCTCCTAACATGGATATAAACCACCAGTCTCTCACATGTCATTCCAAGAAGGAAGGAAGCTTTGCCTTCGACAGCCACACCCAGAGACTGCCAGCCAAACCTCACTGTCTTGAGCCAGCTTGCAAGACAAGGCAAGCAGAAGAGAGCCTACTGTGGGAACTCAGAGCCTCCTCTCTGTCCTTTGCTTAGACAGAGTGCAGCAGCTCTTGCAAAATAATGTTGGTTGTCATTTCCTTAGATTCCCCTCAGCTTCTGAGGTACAGGTCTGTCTGTTAAGTGTACACTTGCTGCTTTCTTCTTGGACAGAATATACATGTGCTCAGAGCTGGAAAGCTGAATTCAGCAGTTACTATTTTAATACTGCTGTTTTTTTATCTAAAATACTGGCCACAAACACACTGTACCACATGCTGGACTTCATCCTACATCCTTCCTGGCCCTGTGTGTATTGCTAAGCAAAAATCAACCCAATCTCTTGCAGCATGTAGATACTGTGTCAAAAGCACGAACCAGGGAATCAGAAAGCTGAAGAAAAAACAGAAAGAAGAAAAAAAAACTAATGCAAAAGAATGTAAGCAGCAGTTTGAATAAGGACACGGGAGAAAAAGCATATTTCCAGGAAAAAAAGAACCAATTTTTTCCTTCTTCCCCACTATTTTACACTGCAACAAAGTAATGTTAATTTTAAACAACAATTCAAGGATGAAGCGTCATGGCATGCAATATATTTAAATGCATCTTGCCTGAACATTTTCACCATGTTTTCCAACATTGCTGTATTCTCCTTTAAGGAGTCAGGCAATCCCAAGGTTCCAGGTTATGCACAAGGTAATCACTTGGCACAAACAGCTCCTAGCCCATGTACTGTGGCAGTGTTAGAACAGAATCATAGGATATCCTGAGTTGGAAGGGACCCACAAGGATCATCCAGCTCCTGGCCCTGCACAGGACAGCCCCAGGAATCCCACCATGTGCTAATTTACATATTATTGTTATTACATATTACCCCCACAGCATCAGCTTTCCCATGGACAGCTGCTATGGAATAATGGCTCACGGGCTCTTCAAAACATAAAAAGGGAGGAAGAACTTACTGTGGGAGATGTGTGAACCCTGACCTGCTGCTTATTAATGGATGGAGAGTTTAGTGATCAAAAGGCTCGAATGTGGTGCCTGCACAGAGGTGACAGGAACGGCCAGTCAGCTCCCTCTGGTTTTACCCATTTTAAGATCTCTGTGATAATGGCTGACTGTCTCTCTCTGTGCTGCCACTGGCAAGGCCACCAGACACCTGCTCGTGTTCTCTTTTGCAGGGTGAAGAGACCACGCTGGGGCAAGCCCAGCACCGTAAATTATGAGGCAATTTGCATTGTAATTCACGCTGCTTCCAGAGAGGAGACCTATGCACATGCATTTCCTTTGACTTTTTCCTTCCAGTGCAACTTTGCATCCCATCCCACCCACCAAAACGGTTCAGCTTCTCTTCTGGGAGAAGACAGACATCATGAAGCTGTGCTCCACTATGCTCTGCTGTTGGCATGACATGGGACCAGTAGTCAAGGCTGAAGAATATTATCATACTCTTTAATTTTAATTATAACATCTGTTTGTAACATTAACCTCACAGTCTCTTCTTCCCTTTGTGACAGCTAACTTCTGAAATTTTGAAAAGACTGAACAAGGCCAATAAAAATTTAATAGCAGTGGCAGCTTTATTCTCAGATCTAACAAATAAAAAAACTCTACCCAAGTCTCAGATCTCAGGCAGTAATCTAAAAGAACTAAGAAAAAGCTGAAGCAAAATAAATAAATTAAAAAATAGAATATTCCCAGCTATGAAAAATATTGTCATTGATTCAGAACGTAAATGAATTTTTATTTGGCTTAGGATAACAACCTTTCAAAATCTACACAGAGGAACTATTTTCTAGAAAGCAGAATTTTTGGGGTTTTTTTAATTAGCTTTTGAAATAAGGAGCTTTTTCAGTCCTTAATTCTAGGAGATGAGCCAAACATGGTAAATAAGGTTGAAGCTGGGCAGCATCTATGATCTAGTGATCATAATTTCATTTAATTTGGAAACACTCATGGGAGTACACTCTATAGAAGGGGCTACAAAAAACAGATCCACCCCAGTCATTTGACAGAATTCTCTGAAATTATTACTGTAATTGAAAGATAGAGCAGGATTTATGTTTTCAGACTGAAATAATGTTTCACAGGATAAAGTGGAGAGGGTTGCTCATGAATTCAATGTCTTACTGTCTGGTTTGAAATGAAAAGCTCAGCAAAGGATGTACTGAATGGCTCGGGGGAAGGCAAGCAGGATGAAAAGCCTGTCCCTCCTCTCTTAAATACTTCTGCTGTTAAAATTTAGCCCAACACAGTGCTGACTAAAAAGTTGTCTTGTGACCTCTGAAATAAATGGATCATCTTAAGCTTTCTCCATATAAAGCCCGTGCATTACGACAAACCAGGAACCGATGTAGATAAATAATGCAATCTAGCACCTGGGAGACACATTGGTTCAGAAAGTTCTGGGTGAAGTTAGATTAATGCTGGCTCAGATTTGTTCTTTGGGCACCTTAGCCTATCCCCACAAGATCAGCTGGCATGTTCCAGTGAGCAAGTGGAGACCAAACTCAAAGAGAATGAGTATGGACATAGGACACTTGCTCAGCTCCTGCTCCACTGGCCAGAGGCAGACTGGAAGAGCTCAAGAGCTCAGCCAGAAGAGTGATGAATCCCACATCTCAGTGGCTGCAAATCCCATTATTTTAAAATACTTAAAAGCCAAGGTTTACAACATGAAGTCCTGGAAGAGCTTCTCCCTCCATGTTTGCCCTTGCCTCCTCTTTTGGTCTCTGTAAATTATACACAATTTTGGTATAGTTTCACAATAGGGAAGTTGTGCACAATTCCAACATCACCAGTTCTGTATCAGGATAAAGCTGCTGAGGGCTGAGAGACTATCCTACCAAACACCACAACATCCTCCCCTTGGTCCTACAGAGCTCCCCAGGCATCTGCTAACAGCCAATGCTAGACACAAAATACTGGAGTAGAGGGGTCTGTTGCCTGGTCAGCTCTAGATTCCTCCTATCAGAAACTCACAGTTGTAGCATGTAAGTACCAACAAACCTTATTTCAACAGCACGAGGATGTTACTGCAACCAGCTGTCTGCTCCTGCCTCTGCTCTCATCTACTGTTTTGCTGTCACCAAGGCCTGGGAAACGTCTTTGCCTCAGTGCAAGGTCAGGTTGGGTTAGCTACAGCCACCAGAAGAGATGGCAGTGGCTGGAAAGGTGCAAGTAGCCACAGCAGTGTGTTCAGTCACTCCTGACACACTGAAAACAACATGTCTGCCTGTGGCCACATTAGAGAGAAACTGGGGCACTTCAGGGATTGGCCAGTAAACAGCACAAAGAAAGAGCTTTTCTACCAATCTAGGTATTGTGCAGGTTTGGGTTTTTCTTCAACAAATAAACTTGAGGGGCTGCTAGGTACACTGCTGCTCACTATGCATCCACATACAGGTGAACAAGTTACCTTCCCTTTGCAGCACACAGACAGGGGAGCCTATCTGATTCTGGCACACTACTCAGCTTATTTTCCTTCATAGTCTTGCTAGCTTACATACAATATCCTCTGCTTAGATTCTCCCATCCTGAACAAGGACCAGAGAGAGAGAGAGGTGGCCCCATTTGAAAAGCAAAAGCTGAATGTCATTGTCATTTTAATTAATATCCTGCAGAGGCAAGAAGAAAAGCAAATAAAAAAGGATGAAAGAAAATAAAAATCAAAACAAAATTAGGTCAATCCTCTTTCCTGAGGGATCTTCTGCAGACAACCCAAGGACCCTCTGCTCCCACATCCTGCACTGCACCCCCTTCACCTTACTGTATCCTGACATCCCACTTCCACCCTCCTGTCCTGGGGAGGCCGAGAGGCAGCCTTGGAAGGGGCATAAAGCAATCCTGTTGTACAACACCAGTAATCTGACACTGCCTTTAATAAGATTATCTTGTATCCCTCTGTCCTCCCTCCCCCAACACACAAGAAACCTTTTTTAAGGCCAGTGCTGGTTTGTTTCTCTACCCTGGGAAGCTTATGCTACTGAATAATCTGCACTTTTGTCCTCCCCCTGCGTTATTTCTGTCTCTGGGTGTTTCTCATTTTCCTCCGTTTTCTCATTTTCCTCCGTTTTATGCTTTTCCCTCCTGGCATTAATAATGTTGTGGAGAATGATTTCAGATGCCAGCCTAAGTATGTGTTTCAGAGATGCAGCTTTGGACATAAAAGGTTGGCTCTTTGAGACAGGGAGATGGAGAGGACATTTCCTGCGGTCTCGCTCACCACCAGGGACCACGGGGCGAGCATCCCCTGCGGAGCCATCAGGTTTCCCATCCCACGGATGCTAACAGGCACTTAATTGTGGTGATGAGCAGAAGGGAAGAAGGGAAAAGGCAGGCAGCTAAATACAGTAACAGCAGAGGACTATGTTTAAGGAGGTGGCACAAGTGAAGTACCTCAGACAACAGTGTCAGATATAACCAGGGAGAGACAGGCAAGAAATACAGCCCCGAGAGAGCTTTAAGAAAACTGCAGGGTGAGAAAGAGGAAGTGAAGCCTTGTATGGAAAAAGCCCCTTGCAGGACTGGAGAGAAGAAGATGGGAAGGAGACTAGTTATGGTTTATAAGGTAATTACATGTCTCTTAATCAGTAACATTGCTTTCCCAAGAATCCTACTAGGGATTTCCAGGTTGCACGTTCATGGCTGGAGCTGAGGGCTCAAGAGCTGTGCACTGTCGATGAAAGCTCAGCACTGAGCTCACTGCAGGCTGGTCCCAAGCATCCAGGTTATCCCAGCTCAAGCTGAGCAGCTTTGCTGCAAAACCCTGCCTAGATTACCTGTCACTGCCAGCAAGCTGCCTCCCACGTATTGCAGAGCCTTGCTGGCACAACCAGGGTGGGTGGCTGGATTTTCTTTTGGTTTATTTATTTTTTTTTTTTGCTGATTCTTTCACAAGGAATATGAAAAGACTCATCTATTCTTCCACTGACACATACAGTTTAGAGGGAAAGGTCAGTTGGGTCTTAACAGTATAGTGAGTGGCTTGTCAGACTAAATAACACAGAATTAAGAAACTTCTACCTGCAACCTGGATGGATCAGCTAATTTCTGGGAAGAAGAGCTTGGATGCTAAAGGAAAGGAGACAACATTTGAGAAAGACAAACTTAACTTGTCTGTAGAGACAGCTCCTAAATCTGCTACCATTCCAAACCCACAGAAACCTGCTGAAGTGTTAGAGTTCTAATTTTCACAGAATGAACAAGTACAACTCTACAGTCAACAGGAAAAATACTTTTGGGGATACAAAGGCTCTAAGCTTTTAATCTTACACTTACATGTTGTTCCTCATATTTTTATACATACCTGAGCCTCTTTTTAATCGTCTTCTTGCAAGTTTAATTTGATCCTGAAGAATCTGGACCCAGTCCCTAGGACCAGGAAGTTTATCCACATGGTTAGCAGTGCAGTATTTTTCTGTAAAGACTGAAATAAAAAGATATCACCTTTTTGAAAAACGCCACCAAAAATGGAGAAAAGGAGACAGGAGAGGGTTTTAATAAAAATACATGAAATTATTCAATTATCAGAAATAATTTTAATGGCCAAATGTAGGGTTTTGAGAATAAAGCTCAACTCAGTGTTTCATGAGTTCATCATTCAGAGACTTGGCTGCATAAGTATCACAGGAATGGCTTCATTACTACATATAAAAGCCTGTCCCAGAGAAATGTTCTACACCTGATGTCTTCATGAATTTCACACAAAATGACGACAGAAAAGTAACAGTGTACTTGGAACTGAGTCTCATATGTGGCAGGCACTTGTAAATGCTGCCTTCAATACGGTACAGGTAGAGAGCTGAAGATCTTGTCATTTGTTGGCCTCTTGGTCAGGTTCCTAAGGCTGCAGGCAAAGTGATGAAAGAGTAGAGTCCTACCACTGTGGAAATCTCCACAGTTCTTATACTGCCAAAACAGATTGAATAGAATTTTTATAAAGCTATTAAAGAAAAAAACAAACAAACAAACCCCAAACAAAATTAAAACAAACAAACAAACAAACAAACAAACAAAAACAATAAAAAAATCCCAAACCCCAAAACAAACAAACAAAAAACCAAACAAAAATAAAAACCCCCACCATTATTAAGAAAAAAGAAATATCCTACAGGTCCAATTTCGCGTTTTGTTTTGTAACAAAGGTACAGAGAAGGTCAACATTGCCTTTAAATTCGTATTTACAGTAAACCTAACAGTGCTATATCAAAAATACAGAATTATAAATGGAGTGAAACTGGTGCAATTGATTTTCATCATGCAACTGAGAGGTATACAAAAAATAAACAAGTGCAGAAATAGAAAATATATTCTTGCTGTTAGTATTGCTATTGTAAGCTTGGTCAGAGGTCTCAGCACATAGTGTCCAATTATGACTGGCAAACAAAGACAGAAAACCGGTCCCAGCTCAAGAGATTTGTAATCCTTGAGAATAAATATCACACAAATGGGATCAGGAAACGTGCAACAAAAAAATGACAATTTCAGTATTTTTATACACACACTTTTGAAGCAGCACTACCTGCTAAGTGTAAGGGAATCAAAAATAATCCCCCCTCCAAACTCCTTCCATGCTAACAGCTTCACAGAACCATGGCAAGGCAGGCATCAGCAACACTCTCCTGTGCAGTCTGAGCTACAAGGACATCAGACCAACTCTGAGGGCTTCTCACAGAATTTAATACATCCCCACACATTGACAATGTTTGGTTTGAAAGAAGCATCATCCTTGTGAAGGTAGAAATAATCTTTCCCTTCCGAATCCATATGGTACCTGACACGATGGGAACCTGATCAATGGCTTGCAACTCCTGCTTACTTAAAACAGAGAAGTGCTCAATGCATGGTTAGGGAAATAACGTGGACAAAAAGGAATGGGAACACAACAGCAAGGAGGCAGGAGAATTGGGACCTGCCCTTTCTAGTCCACCCAAGCTGCATGGTATTAACAAACCCTCTGTCATAGAAACATAGACTGGTTTGGATTTAAAGGGGACTTTAAAGATCATCTAGTCCAACTCCACTGCCATGAATAGGGACATCCTGCACTTCATCAGACTGCTCAATGCCCTGTCCAAGCTGATCTCAAACACCTTCAGGGGTGGAGCACCCACAGCTTCTCTGGGCAAACTGTTCCAATGTCTCATCACCATCATCATAAAAAATGGCTTCCTAATGTCCAACTAAATGTACCCTCTTTCAGTTTAAAGCCACTGCTCCCTTGTCCTGTCACTACAGGCTTTGGTAAAATATCCATCCTCATCTTTCTTACAAGCCCCCTTTATATATTAAAAGGCCACAATAAGGTCTCCTTAGAGCTTTCTCTTCTTCAGGCTGAACCACTTCAAATCTCTCAGCCTGTCTTCATAGCAGAGGTGCTCCAGCCCTCTGACCATCCTGTTGGTCTCCTCTGGAATTGCACCAACAGGTCCTTGTCCTTCCTGTGCTGGTGACCCCAGAGCTGGATGCAGCACTGCACGTGGGGGGTCTCACCACAGTGAAGCAAAGGCACAGAATCATTCTTGTGATGCCACCTGGGACACAGCTGACTTTCTGAGCTGTGACATTGCTGCATATCTAATTTTTTTTTTGCATATCTAATTTTTTGTCTATCAGTACCCCCCAAGTCCTTCTTTGCAGGGTTGCTCAATCCCTTTATCCACCACTCTATACTGATACTGGGGATTGCCCTGACCCAGATGCAGGACGTTATACTTGGTCTTGTTAAACATCAGGAGGTTCACATGGACCCATTCCTTCAGCCTGCCAAGGTCCTGGATGGCAACCCTTTCCTCCTGTTAACCAACTACACATTCACCCTGGTGTCATCTGCAAACTTGCTGAGGCTGCCCTAGAAACCAGTGCCTGTGTCATTGATGAAAATATTAAATCGTACTGGTCCCACTATGGATCCCTGAGGGACACATCACACTTAAATCTGAACACAGCTCATTGATTTCTGCAGGGAAGGACTTCACTGGCTGAATGTCTAGTCAACAACACAAAGGGAAAATTACTGCTTCTGACTAGTTTTATTTTTTCACCTTTTTTTTTTCTCCAGTTCTGAGTGAAAGACTCACAAGAGAAGCTGATTGCCCAGGAGAAACACTGCAACTGATACAAAAAGTGCCACCGAATACTCAAAGTCAAAAGAGAGAATTGCTCCTTGGCTAATCATTCTGTGGCAGAAGCATTAAATTACTTGTAGGGACAGAAGTGAAAATGTTTTCAGACAGGAAGAATGATTTTCAAGCAAACAGTTCCTCCTTTAAATTCTCTGCCCATTTTTGTCATGAATGTAGCCTTTTGTATCTCTGTCATGGAAAAGGACTAATAGTGCCACTAAAGGATATCTGGGCACGTGGTAGAGGAATGTCCTAATGATAATAATGCAAACAACATGATGTTGTTTTTTGCAGAGATTTCATACTGGCTCAGTTATTTCTTAGAATAAATGAAACCACAGTGTCTGATAGCCCAGCTCTTTGGAGGGAAGAAGGGTGCTATTGGAGACAGACTGAGTGAAGATCCACAGGACATCAGACTGTGGCATCTTATTCCATCACAGCTTTTAGGGACAGGCTTCCCTATCAGGGATCAGGCACTTGGGCAATACTGTAAATGCCAATAAAGATCATTGTTATGGCAGTGGTACCTAGTAGTACCATCACAGGCGAAATTTGTCTATTGGAACTACAAGCCCCTCCTTTTTTCTCTTAAACTCAAGGGAAGAGGTTAATTCAAGCCATAGAATTTGCTCCACTAATACAATCTTAGCTACTGAGAAGCACTGCTCTCTGCAATGGGTACCAGCTGCTATTTTAGTAGTGCTGTTGCATTTTACTGTAAAACATTTATTTTATCAAGTGCTGTTCAAATTAGAGTGGGTTTTTTTGAAGTCACTTTGAACTCCTCTTTCTTTCATTTAACTTATTTATTAAAGCTTTTAAGGAACAATGAGATACAGATAAAGAGAATTCAGACTCAGATTTTTTGTGGATTACTAAACTCGAGAAAAGAAGGTACAAACAGTCTCTGTGATTTAAACCTAAATACAAATGTAACTGTAAGAAAGTCTGTCAGCTGCTCTGTAAGATATATTAGGACTGTGACATAGGTTCAACATACACTTTGTTGCAGAATTGCACACTTGAGAGGGTCCTCTGAAGGGCCTCCACGCCCAGCGTGCTGCTCAAAGCATGGCCAACCAGACCATAATGCTCTGCCCTGTGACAGTCACATTTTGAATATTTCCAGGGATGGAGATCCTGCAGCCCCTCTGAGCTCCTACTGCACTGCTCAACCACCCTTTTGTTGAAAATGCTTCTCCTTATCAAACTGCAATTTTCCATGTGCTCAGTGCCTCTTGTGCCTCTGACTCCACTGCTCCACATCATCCCATTAGGCAGTTGTGAACAACAGAAAGGTTTCTCCTGAATCATCTTCTCTCCAGTTCTCTCAGCCTCCCTTCATTTGGTACTGAAGCAGGGAAGTGGTGAAGTCATAAGTCTTGGTGGTCCCTCCACTGGACTCAAGACAGTTTGTCAATGCCTTCCTTTCATGGGAAGAGGGGCCCAAAAGTTGGCACAGAGTGGTTGAAGAAATTTATCCTGCCTCCTTTTGCTGCCAATGGACCCACAGAAGCTCTTCTTACTGCCCTGTGTCTCCTAGATTAGCAACCTGTACCTGAGAACAAGTCTCTAAAATAAACTCCACCCTTAGCACTTATTTCTAGCCTGTCATTTGGTAATGTGGGTATTGTCCCTACAATATCAGATTTCAAAATAGAATCCAGTTCAGAATCTCTGGCCTAATACTAGCTCTTTATATGCTGTCATCACAGAGTTTGAAGGTACATGTGTTCTTCTGGAAGTTAGATAGCAGTGATGGTTAGGAAAAATCACCCAGCTAAAGGTGCTCACACCAAGAAATTTGCTCCCCCAAGAGAAGGACCACTGTACTTATGAGCATGCAACTCATCTCATGCCAGTATTATCTTCCATCTCTCCCCAATCCAGCCACCAATTACTGAAAAATTTACAGAGCAGACACAGTCAAATACAGTGCAAGACTCCGAACTTTGATTGAAGGGTATCAGTAACACTGTCATTATGTTTTCAAGATTTCTTTGGATCTCTGATATCTGGGGGAAAAAAAAAATTATCTTACATGAACATTGAGTTTCTAACCTTAGAGCCTGACTTCAGAAACCAGGATCACTGGCTTAAAATTAACACAAGCTGTCCCCGTAGAAGCTATTTTTAACAAGTGAATGAAAGGGAATAAAAATAAGACTGCATATTTTAATAGACTTAACACACGTCAGAAATTCTAATCCCCTTACACTCTCCTTAGCTGAGAATATGTTCTAATTACACATACGAAAGAAAGCAGAAAACATACCTTTTATTGCACCCACAATATTTTGGTCTAGTCCTTTCCGGTTGTCATTGAGCCCTCTTTTCCTTTTGCCATTTGGTAAAGAGTTAGCCAAAGTCTGGTCATCAAAAAATGCACAGACCAGCTTCCTAAAGAGCAGACTTCCTGAGCGAGTATAGTTTGATAGTATAGAGTCCAGCTGTGATTTCGGCATGAAGACGTCAAAGCCTTCTGCAAGTTGCACTTCTGGCTACCAAAAGAATAGAAATGTTTTAATTAAACGAGCATTCAAAGACATTATT
This sequence comes from Acridotheres tristis, assembly GCA_037013685.1. Lineage (NCBI taxonomy): Eukaryota > Metazoa > Chordata > Aves > Passeriformes > Sturnidae > Acridotheres > Acridotheres tristis. The sequence continues at coordinate 6,359,676 of CM072885.1, forward strand.
TTATTTCAGTCATGCATCTGGTGAGACTTTACAATCGCTTCATCAAACCATGAATGTCTACCCAGCTATTCAGGACCACAGCAGCCTAATTCACTGAAATCAAACCCCATCAGTGAATAAGCACCTTAAAAGGCAAATCAAACAATTACACTCCTTGTCTAGTGTCTGTAAAAGTTAACAATTACTGACATCATTTCTAGGCATACAGCTAACAAAAAGACAGGAGATACCTTTTAATGTTGGGTAATAACAACAAAGCAGAGGATCATCCCAGAGCAGTGCTCCACAGCTATGCTTTTTGGACATTTATCTAACCATTTAATGGACTTGTTTTGCTGCCAAATGCTGTGAACGAGTGTGCTGTGGGGCAGCCAGGCACTTCCAAGAAGCACAAATGCAGGGATACTGGCCCAATCCACGTGGCTTCCCAAGAGGGCTTCCAGCAAAGATATGGCCCATATGAGTAAATGCAGAAAATGAGTTCGAGGTTGCCTCTGGAGCCAGCACTTGCTGAGCATCCATTTGTCCCCCCTTTTCATAGTCCCAAAACGCACGTTTAGAAGAGGATGATGTTAGGCAGACAGTATATTTCAGTATAAAAATCCTCAACAGTGGATCACAGGGATTTAAGTGACTGGCAGAAGGTGAAATAGAGGGGAAGAAGAGAAAAGAAAATCATGCTGTATTTCACAAGAGTCTTCTCTCAAGTACACCGAGGCCAAGTAGTCAAAGGCCTTTGAGGAAGTCCCCTTACCAAGAGTCTTTTTGCTGCCCCTGTCTGTACACATCAGAAATTACATGAACAGCATTTGCAGAATTTTCTTCTGTGAGTACCATGCAATGCTTATGGTCAGATTTCTTTATGGAATAACTATCTATCTAGAACAAAGACACATTGTGAATAAAATAAAATTTGGAAAATATTGTTTAGAAGTTGGCAAGGAGGTAAAAGAATCAGTGATCATGACGTGAGGAAATAAGCCAACATTACAGCCTTGCCTCTAAGAACTTGCCCTTTTTTCTCTTACATGAAATATATCCACAAATGATGATGCATTTTCAAAGATGTTTACAGAACATGAGCAAATGCCATCTCCCATCATATCACCTGCGAACATCTTGAGTCTAGACAGAAGAAAGGGCTGCCAGTCTCAGAACAATCTGGCTGTGTAATTCTTTTCCCATGGATTTTAAAAAATCAGTATGAAGAGTGTTGCAGCAAGTAGAATATTTCCAAAGCATGTACTGTCATGGGATATGGATATGTACTGTGTGATAAAACTGAAGATTATAAATGCTTTGAGAAGCTAGGATGAAGAATCTTAAAATATGCAGAGAGCAACAACAATTCTAAAAAGCATGTAGCTCCTCAGCTTGTTCTGGATGAAAATTTGTTTTCTTACCTCAAGAACTTTCAAAATGCTGGATCCAGCAAAACAGTCAGTTACTGACACTTGACAATATTTGGATGTAGGTGTGTTTTTAATATGTTACTTCTAAACTTCTGGTGACAGAAAAGGTTTTCAAGACTAAATAAATGCGGACCAAGTTCACAGTTTGGGAAAAATTCTACTTCATGTAAATCAAAAACCAGAATGCAGCTGACATGGTGATGAAGGACACCTGACTATTCTGCTTCTTTGGTCTTGTGACAGCCATCTAAGATGACCTCAATGATACAGACACCCAGGGCAGAGAAATTATAGAACCATAGAAAAGTTTAGGACGGAAAAAGCCCTAAAGATCATTGAATCCAGTCATTAACCCATCACTAAACCATGTCCCCAAGTGCCACATTTACATATCTTTACCTCCAGTGATGGTGACTGCCACTACTTCCCTGGGCAGCCTGTTCTAGTGCTTGACAACCATTTGGGAGCAAGAAATTTTTCCTAATATCCAAAATAAACCTTCCCTGCTGCAACTTGAGGTAATTTCTTCTTGACATATCACTTGTTAGTTGGGAGAAGGGACTGACACCCACCTGGCTACAGCTGTCAGTGAGTTGCAGAGAGTGGTAAGGTCCCCCCTGAGCATCCTTTTCTCCAGGATAAACACCCCAGCTGCAATGCCCTTCTCTGGACATGCTCCAGACCCTCAGCGTCTCTGTTGTGAGGAACCCAAAACTGACACCAGGATTTGAGGTGAGGCCTCATCAGTGTTGAGTACAGAGGGACAGTCACTGCCTTGGTCCTGCTGGCCAAACTATTGCTGGTACCCTCACCAGAAGTCAATTGTTCCTCTGGTACTTTTTCTGACACCTTCTACTCAAAACCCGGAAAGCCAGAAGGATCAAGAGGCCCTGCTATTATCTTCTGTATTTGTAATGAAAAATCAAGTGAGCTTTTTCTCTTCCCTTCTGTGGGTGGTTTCCCTCTTCCCTGGTCTTACCTTAGGACACCTGCATTACGCTTTGGCAGGCACCAACCCTACAATACACCTACAATACATCCTACAGTACAGCTGTAAAATACATTTCAAACCTTACGATTCTACCAGCGTGGAGGAATTAGTATTATTTTAATTTTAGTTTATATTATATTAATTTTGACTGTTTCATTCTTAATATAGGGATCAATTTGTTTATCAGTGAAACAGTTTGAAGGCAAAACTATGATTTATTCTTGCTTTCCCTTAGTAGTTAGCTATTCTTCAGTCAAAGACAATCAGTAACCATTTGAACTTCATGACCACTTTGAATGTGATTTCTCAAAGAAAAAGCACTTATTAATTGATAATGATCATGGCAAAAGGAACTGGAGGGTAAACTATTTGTGAACAACAAAATAAAGAAGAACAATAAGATAAAGAAGACCTGAATGCTAAAGGCTTTTGCTGTGCTAAAATTAACAGTCAGCAAATTAGGTTTAATCCTAGATATTTTAGTAGGTTGTAATATGTAGATTAAAAATTATTAGGTTACAAATGAAATATTACAACTGTAAAACAAACAAGTTCAACTAAGAGTTGTAATCAGATCATTACATTTAAGAAGCAGATTCCCTGATCCATGGGCCAGATTAAAGGTTTGTCTCAGAAAGACATTTTCCACCTCTCTAAGTAAAAGTATTTCATCTCAGCAGGTCTGAACTAATTGCACTGGTTTTGGCAGCCCCAATCTTATACCCATTAAACTTGCATTCTTCTTAAAGTTCAATAAATGTTGGCAAAATATCAGTGGCAGCAGTGGTGATGTATGACACAGCACACACAACAGACAACCTGTGGAATATTCTCAAGGGAACATTAATTTATGGTGCTTGTAAAATGCCTTTCAGTTTTTTTCAGGCACACAGACATGCTGGTTGTGACCACACCAGAGATGCTTATAAGAAAGTAGAATAAGATAATGCTGCCATTTGTTCTCTGTGGGAGTTGGCCTGACTGGTATTCCAGATCAGGCAACCATCACTGAAGAACAGTTGTATCCCAATCCTAGACCGTGGGAAGCATTTGCTGAAGTTGTGGTGACCTCAGAAAAAAGTTCCAAAGAGTTATGGGATTGATCATGTTAATATCTCATTTACTAGTCAATTATCACCACTCCCAAATCCAGAATGTTCTCCCTTCCTTGTATCCCCATTGGCCCTCAGCTGGTGCAATGTTCCACCCCACTTACCCCATTTGGACCCTGCTTTCCCTTACCCCACCTCTGCACCACTTTCCCCTACACCCATTGCACCCTACCTCAACTTCACCCCCTCTCCTACCCCATATTTAAACCCTGGATCTCCCTTCACCCTCATCTTTGACCACCAGCTCCTAAAGAGACCTTGTCCCCTTGGCTGCTGTAATCGGATTTTTGGGCCTCGTCCCACATTTACTTTCATTACTATTAAAGTGTTTTATGTTGCTAAGGCGTGGTCGTCGCACCGTTCTTCTTTTTTTTTGCCACTTATACCCTGAATATCTGTGAACCCTAAAAAGGATTGTCAGGGACCACCCTCGACCACGATAGTTCTCAAAGAAGTGACTTTCTTAAGCCTTCTCAAAGGCTTAAGGTCACATTTTATTTTTGCATTAAATATATCTGTTTTCAGAATTCAAATGTTTTCTTTCCAAAGAGAAAACAAAATCAATTTCTTTGTCTTGGGGTTCTGGCTCTGTAAATTTAGTCAAACAACTTTTGTGGCAAGCAAGGGCTCAAGCATGGAAGGACAAATGAAGACCTGATTTATGAGCCACATGTTTTTTCTTCTTTTTTTCCTTGGGTTAAACTGGAAACTACAAAGAATCGTGTCCAGCAATGGAACACATTCATAAAGCCAAATTAAATTCCATTGCAAGCACAGAACTGTTTTCAAAACCGTGTTTCAAGCTGACAAGAGTGCCACAAGCAAAGAGAAATTATAAGCACAAATTGCATACTGAAGATAAATTACCAGTCCTCCCCAAACCTTTACCTCAAACATTATTAAGCTCAGTACTACAAAAGGAAACCCTCTGAAAAAAGCAAACTAGTTACTCTGTATCACTACACTGACTCTGTGGCATGAGACTGCAACCTAATTAGTGGTGTGGCTTGCATTGCTGTAACTGAATTATCCTGACTGCTCTTTTTTATTATTAGTTCTCTCTTCCAGAAGGATAGAATATTATCTGCTGCATTGTTTTCATTTACGCTTATTGATACTGAATTTAATTATGTTTTTCTAGCTCATAGTACTTAGGAAATTGGAAAGAGCCTGCTCAAAATTAAAAATATATTAGAGGAATTAATGAACAGTTTACTCGTTGGTGAACTGGTTCGGATGACATCAATTTGGTCATTAAACAAAGCCAATCATCCACCAGATCCATGGAATTTCTATTGGTGTGTACATGAATCAAGAAAACATGCTTACTGCAATTTTCTATGGGAAAAGTACACATTCTTAGAGTGACAAATTTTGGCCTTTTTATTCACACTGATATCATCAACAGTGTTGAGGCCCTACTCCAGCACACACAGCATCAAGACCAAATTACCGAATTCAGCAAAGACTGAGTATGGATTTTCTAGGGATGAGGAGTCCTCCAAAGTCAGTGGGACCAGAAAAGCAGGAAAGCACATAAATACTACTTGGCAGGATAAAGACACATGTGTGGTCTATGTGGGCTCATCAACAATGATGGGACTACACATTTTGCACTTTTCATGGCTCCTCATCTCAACTGTGGCTCTTGGTATTGGGAGAGATAAAGAACAAGTTTCCACCGAAAGCTCAAAAAACAGGAGCCTTGAACTCAACTTGTGAAAGTTGGAAAAAAAATCCCCAAACCCCATAATGAGCAGTCCACACATCTAACCCTAACATCTTCATTCACTCCTAGCAAATCCAAAGATTTGCTAATTTATTCTAATAAAAAGTGGGAAGACATATCAATGGGGCTTGAGTACTGATTCTCCTGAATAAGTAACTATTTCAAAATCTTGAAATCCTGCATATTAAAATTTTAACTTACATCTGATGAAGCTGATTCAAGGATAATTCCAAACCCTGAAACCGGGGTCTCTGGCTTCAGGGGGGGTTCAATTGCTGGCAGACTCGATTGTTCCGAGTTTGCTGTCAGCCTCTTCTCATTCTCTGGAGAGCTGGGTTTCTTATTCATGGTAACTGTTTCAACAGCTTTGAGGGGCACTTTTCTCTTTTTATTTCTCTTTCTTGATATTGTTGACTTCTGTGCACAAATCAGAGGAACAGGAGGCTGCTGTCTGTTTTGAGTCCCAACTGAATGAAAGAAATTAATGCATTAATTTTAGAGACAAAAGCCCATGAATAACCACACAGATGCACCATTAAACTACTGACTCACTGAACTTATTTTCTAGATAAGTGATGTGATTTTCAGGGCTGCTGGTGCATGGGAAACAAATAAGTTTTATCACCTTTGCATAATTTTCCAATCTGTACAATGGGGATAATGACAGTGAGCTCTGCTGTGAGGCTTTTCAAGCCAGACTGATGAACAGTATTTTAAGAAAATTAGGAATACACAGTTCTTTTTCTTAGTGACCACTGGATGGTTGGTGACATGAAGCACTTAAGTGATGATTAATTTGTACACCCTCTGAATGACTGAGAATCTCACTGTCTTTGAGGATCTCTTCCTGATAAAGTAAGATAATACAAGTGCTAATGCAATTACAGTTATTTTTATGACTGTGGTCTCCAAGTTAATTAGCTCAGCACGAACATTTCAAGTACCATTATGTCAAGAATGAGTGAAAACACTACTCAATAGTTTAATTTCTGGGGGAAAAAAGTAACCCAAAGTTGCATTAGTTTGTTTTGTTCATACATAAAAACTGACATGTATTACCTCTGAAATAAAGAAACCATATTTTACATTTATCAGTATTTTGCATTTTCCAGTGTCCACAATCAGTTGTATAAATTAAGGCAGGAATCCTGAACCTGTACCAATATGAACAAGCCCTCCAGAAGAATGCTATCAAGATACAATTATATGTGTGGATAAATCACTAAGATCAAGGTCAGAACAAATGAAGAAAAAGCCAGAAGTGCTATACATGTAGATCAAACTCATTCAAGATATGAGCAAGCTACAGTAAGTCCTCATCTACAAAGCTTCAGGAAGTAAACAAACCTCAGACTACTGTTTATTGGAAGATTTCAGGAATATTTCATTTCTGGCAAGGATTTACAAGACCATGATATACAGTTTATAATTAAGACAGTAGGGTGTTTGAATAGTAAAATAAGTTATTACACTTCCACTTACAAGTTTGAATTTTTGTTTTTTTTTTCTTTCAGCAACAAAAATGCCAAATAATTTTTTTCTCTGCGAAACCATAATTTCAGAAAATATTAAGTATTCCAAGTGAATCAAAACATTCACAAATTAACAAAGGTACTTACTCTGTAGATACATAATAAATAAGAAATGTTCTGCTACTGAGGAGGCAGCTCTTTTGGCATAGACCCTAGTTTTCTAACTCTCACTCACAAGCCATTTTTCAATCACCCAAGTGATTTCAATGAAATTGGTGTGACCGCATGAAGACTCCCATGTACCAGCAAAAATTATAAAACTGGGCTTTTGTGTTCTTCTTTGAAAATTGATGACTTCTAGAAAAACATTTTAATGTGTGTCAACTGATATTACAAAACCTGTCTGATCGTTCCCATCACTCACTCAAACATTATACACTGTGGAGACAAGGAGTTTAGTCAGCCCTTCACTCCACCCATATTTCAGTTAATTACTCAACACTTCCTTTTCTTACAGAGGTCCTATCCAGCCTTTCCACAAGAGAAGCCTCCATGGCTCCAGTCCTCACCACTCATGCTGGATGGGCAAGTCAACTGACAAAAATCTCCAACATCTCTATCTCCTCATTAGTATTAACACTATTTTTTAGGTAGCACAGAGCCTGCAGCTTCACATCAGCCTACGACGACCTAACCCTACCTACCACATTCTCATTATTTTGCTGGCTCAACCACTCCTCTGGCTCTGCACTGTTCTGTTTCAGCTCCCAACCTAGGAGAAAACTAAGCTCAATTGTTTTCCCCAGTGAACAGATTATTGCTGGTATACACACTGAAAGCTGGTACTTCACAGCCAGAGGAAGGGTGGAGGCCACAACATGCAGTGGCTAGCTCAGCTGAGACTACCACAGAGCTAAAAGAGGTTTGAATGAAGAGCTATTTGGTAGCTTTCAGCTACCTTCAAATTTTATTTTTCTTACCCCTAAGATTAGTGAACTGGTAAGCAGAACACAGGTGAAATAGCATTTGGCACCCCTGAATCAATGCACCGTGAAAACACGTTTATGGCATATTGACCTGTCCACTCAGCTCTCATTATGTATCTGATCACATTAATTTTCTTTTCAATTTATCCTTAAAAGGCTACAAGACAAAATCCCATGTTACAGGTAGGGATCTGAAAAGTGGAAGTTGCACTTCCAAGAAACCTGTGAAAATTTGTCTTTGACTGATGTGTCAGAAGAGCAGGAAATAAACCAGTTTTTCCTGAGTGCCCACACAGACTTTAATTTCCTGGACCACTCCCTAACAGGAAGATCACAGAATCATAGAATAGTTTGGGTTTGGAAGAGACCTCCAAAGACCATCTCATCCAACACCCCTGCAACAAGCTGGGCCATCCTCAACTTGATGCTTGTCACAGGTCTGCACATATGGGACAGGTCAGTGTACCTGCTTGAAGCTGCATCAATTTTCGCATGGTCTTGAGCTCTTGAAGAATCGCCTGCAGGGTTGACTGGCAATTACACGTACAGCAGTTTGGTCCAACTGATGAATTCACCATTGGAATTTCTCCTGAAAAAGAGCAGAACGGAATGGGCCAGATGTAACCCACACAAAATCACCAGCCAACAATTAGCAGGTGTTTGAAACCATGATCAATATATCAGATTGTAAAATTAGATCAATTTATCAGATTGTAAAATTAGATTAAAAGCATGAAAGGAACTAATTTTCAACATGATTCCTTTTAAGAGGAAGGGACCACTAGATTTTATTCAATTACTAATATGTGCAATTATATTGAGTTGGGATGCAATGCTACATGGGCTGGAGAAGACTGCTCAGAGTGTGAATATAATGCACTCCTCACAGCAGGCTCTCTATTTTCAGGCTGGTTCATCTTGAATAACAAAAGCACCAAACCTCATTACAAACATACTCATTTTATCACACACACAAAAAAAAGCCCATCTCCTGGAACAGTCTTATAAAGAATGAAGATAGTCTGTGCAATAAAGGTATGTATTGTACATAAAATGAGGGTCTAGGAATTTTTAAACTGCTTGAATGTTACAGGTGATTTTTTACCATGTGAAGAGAGAATGAAAATAAAATACCCTACTTGGAGAGAGGAAAAAAGAAAAAACCCAAAAACAGGACAGAAAAGAACCACCAGCAATGAAAGCTTTATTTATCAGGGTGGGATTGTTTTCTATGATGTTTTCCATCACTGTGACCTACAAGATGGGCTTTCCATAGTTTCCCTTTGAAAATTAATATAGTAGTTCAAGAGATTCCTTTCCTCTAGTAATTCTTACTAGTGTTTAACTAAACTTACACAGTTCTAGTTCTAGCCCTCAGCAGTGCTTTTATTACTGCTTATTTTCCAGAAGTTTGCATTTTTTGTTCTGAATTAGAACGGTCTGCAACAGCTGAGGGAGTTCAAACTTTTCAGGATAATTACATCCTACACTTTAGCTTAAGACAGCTGCATCCCTAGTTTTAATGCTGCAAATAAAAATTTCAAAATGCAACAGAACACCTAGCAGTATCTGGTTGAAACTGAGGCAAGATGGGATGTACCTCCCTTCCTTTCCAAATGTCCTTACAGTCATTTTACTGCTCAAGAGTGCAGGAGGAGGGATGACCACTTCATGAAGATAGGTACAAATGCACCTAACAAAATAACCTCACTTGGTGTCACATGTAGACTTCAGCCAGCATATTTCCCTTTTACTTCCATAGGCTGATACTTACCAGGCGCCCTTTAATCATTACCTAGTTAAAGTGAACATAAGCAATTCATTTAATCTCCACTTATAAATCTTCACACTTTTCATTATTACTTCTGATTTCCTCTGAAGCCAAACCAAGTTATTAATACCTTTCTAGGTTTGGGTTGTGTTCTTCCATCAGAGATCCCTGATGTCAGACCCACACAGATCCCCCGACTCTAATCCTCATTTGAAATAACTGAAAATCTGGCCACCACCAGGCACTTGTTCTCCACCTCTTTTCATACAATCCTTCAGACCTGAAGCAACATCTGTCAGACTTGAGCAAACTTATAGTCACACTCCAAAGGTGAGCTACTTGTAAAGCTAAACTAATGCATCACTTAAAGACAGCTGACATCTTTTGGGTGTCACACTCCTATTTTCCTCAGATATTTAGATTCTCTATACTACTGCAATTACAAATTTTGGTATTTTAAAATATCATACATGGATAAAATCCTTTAAAACTGTATTAATACAAACGGAGTAGTTAAAAAAATCCCTGCAAATCTAGCAAATGCAATATCACCACTGGCTTCATCTCTCCAAGGTTTCAGCTGCAAATAAAATGATTTTTTAGAACTAAGAAGTTATTTGGAAAACAGGCTGAGAATCTCAAAATGAAACAAAAAAGCTTCTGACTCAGCAGGACTCTGCCTAGTTTGATCTCACCCTTCCTTTGTGCACAGTCTATTCATTGGAAGTTCCTTGGGGCATGGATGGGATTTTACCTTTTCAATGGTCCATAAAGTGTTTAGCCCATTGTTACAGGTATAGAGGAAAAAAAAAGAATGTTATCTTTAGCTTTGCTGCAGATTAATCAGAATCCCTCAACTTGGCTCCACCAATACCCTTCACCTACCTGTTATAAGTAGACTTTTAAGTAGATGAATTTCAAGACTACTTATAATTTAATAGCACCAGCATAACTCTGTACCTTTCAGTAAGACAAGCAGGTAACCCAGAAATGAGAGCCCCAGAAATTGGAAGAATTTTATTAACAGACAACAAATACAAAGATCATCCTTCCCTCAATCCTTTTTCAATTGTTTAAGACTAAAAGATCCTTGAGATAAAGCCTGTCCTTTCCGTTGACCAGAATTCAATATTCTAGTGAGCTTCTGGAAATGGTATCTGAAAGACTGTGGGGGGAAACAGGGTTGGTGGCTTTTGTTTCCTTCGTAATGAAGGCTCTACATGATGGTGAATTGCATGTGAAAACTTGAACAAATTGTATCAGTAAATACCTGTACATCTTTCCTGTTGCAATATAACATATTCCTAATGAAAACACACAGGCACACAGACTCCTGATGGAAAACCAAGGGGTCTATTGTCCCACTGAGGCATAGGGGATTTACTTTATAATCCCCATTAGCACTGATAGAAATTACCCATGTAAATCTAACATAGGTACTGGGAATGGGAAAAGAGACCACCAATATTTCAAATCAAAGCAGGGTTCTACTGACTCCTTACATATTCATGAGGGTTTTTTATTTTCTTTCTATCCTCCCTCCTCTGATCAGTTATTATGTTCTAAGAAATATCTAGTAGAGTGTTTTCAGTCATTGTTCTAAGCACTATCTTTATCATTTTTAGAGGACAAAAGCAACCCTTTTCAACTTGTTATAAATCAATTTTTAATTTTAGAAGGAGATCAGAATTTTTATTTTTATGAAGGAGTCTTTAAGGAGCCATCTCCCTCTTTCTTGGAAGCTGGCCAGCAGGCAAATTTGATACCTGCCCGTGTGACTGAGAGAAGGAGATGACACAAGCATGAGTTGCTTCCCCCATACAAGCAGTAAGTAGCCCAGGACAGCGTTTTCTTCCAGCTGGATCTGCTGAGGGGGAATTCACTCAGTGTAATTAATGTTGCTACCAGTTTATACTGGAAAAGCATACAGGAACTACCCAGTGAAAATGATCGCGATACAACCCAAAAGCAATTCAGCTGCTGCATCACTGCTGGACTTGGTACAGAACACAAACAATGAAAACTCGAGTGTGAGTTTGTTGTCTCTAATAGGACAGACGTGGTGCTGTTCACTGTTTGTAGTCCTAGCTGGCTTCCACTAAAAACAGTGGGTCACAGATGTATACCTAACATCCTGACGTGTGGAACCACCACCTTAAGCCTGATTTGGAATGAATCCCTTTGGTTTTCAAGTATGTTCCTACTCTTGCCTCTATTGCAGCAATATCTAGGCTTGCCCTGTTCCTCCTTTACTCTCTTTTATTTTTGTTGATGCCTTAAGTTTTAGCTCATGTATTTTTCATATTTTGTACTGCATTAGTATGTAACTCTGAACTTCATATAGAGTGTTAGCAAGTTCTCTTCACAGTCTAATTAGACAAAACAATCCTTTTCCAGCCTGAGAAACAATGTCACTAGCTTCCAGCCCCAAAAAGTAGAAACAAAAGCAAATTGGGGGGAGCAAAACTGGGAGAATGTGACTTCATTACCTGAAGCTGTAATTGGACAATTAACCCCAATATGCAAATGAACCAAGCTTATAAAAGTGACCTATCATCCATCTTGGGTGTAGCCTCGACCAGGCTCTTGTACTGCTCAAAGTGTATCCTTTGAAGGCCTTTTCAATAAACAACTACTTTATTTCTCTTATTCTGTCTAGCCTCTAGGTAGCCTTTTTAGGCATCTCTGTCAATAGCTTTCTCATGAATATTTTCTATACCAGCACCTATTAAACATCTACTCCAGCCTTTCCTTGAACCACCTCTACTCTATGAGTAGATAAGTGCACCAGTGAGATGGACTTGATGTGTCTATTACATTCAACTTTGAACAATTCAGATGGCTTACAACATATATCTTCATTTTTTTATAGAGCATCTATCCACAGTGGACAGAAAGAGTTTCTGGACTCAGATCACCTGCTATAAATGCCTGAACATCTCCCCAGTGACGACCTAAGCCTGACAGCTTCAGGAAATCACATTATATCTGGCAGTTTTGTTCTGGTAACTTAAAACACCGTGGTAAGTACCAAGTAGCATCTCCCTTGAAGTATTGTTCAGCATTTCTACACCCAGCTTTTAAGAACTTTGTCCGTCCTCTAAATAACATCTAAATTACTGAGTTTGATGCTCAGGCTCCCAATGCAAGGGATGCAAGGGATGGGGGAAATCAGGCTGCTAAAATACCCAGAAGAGCTGTGCACTGGGTGAGGAGCTGTTTCAGGGTTTACTCACTGCTCAGAAATGTATCAAAAGTTTTTCTTCCCTAAAGACCAGGGTTTGGAGCTCAAGCAGCAGTCAGGATCACAACACCCCATCAGAAGCAGACACCTCAAACTAAATTGCTACACAGATTGTCTTTTCAAAGGTGGCCAGAGGAGAGGGCCCACACCCTCCTTTATGTAATAACCCAAAAGATTGCATTCCTTTCAGCAGCAGGACAGCTGCAAAAGGAGGTGCCTCCTGGGATGCTCCTCTAAGAGCTGTGAGCCTGGGCATTCCTCCTGTCCAGCCCAGGAGGTTGCTCAACCTGATCCTTCGATGTCCCATAGACCACCCCAAACCTGTAAGAGATCATAAGTCAACTGAATCCTTCCTCCACATACAAAAAAATCAAAGCTGACATTTTCTTGCATATAGGGCCAAATCCTGTCAACACATTTTAGCTCACACGTTGAATCAGGCCCCTGAGGGGATAGAGGTGCTGCTCCACCTACTTTCTGGATTTGAGAACAAGGCACCTAATCTATGCAGGCTTGGGCACTTCTGTGCATGCAGAGAACTGTCCCTGCCAGTGCCCAGGGCCTCTAAGGACAAAGAAGCTATGTGATGAATTTTGGGTCCTTCCATATTTAGAAGATTGTTATGGTGGGGTTTTGACAGCAGTTTTTTTTAATCTGGCAGCAAAACTTCCATTCTCCGGGACTTAATAAGAAAAAGGCATTTTAAAGGCACACTGCCATCTACTTCAGGGCAGAATTCTCTGCCAGTACTGGATTGGCCACACTCTAGTACATGCTGTTCATAGGTAGACTCTATCATCTCTTTTCTCCAATAGTCTCATTGGAATAAAAGCCTAGGGCTGTGATGGAATTTTGTACCTGAAGTTCAGTGGCCTGTTATAAGGCTGATGCCATCCCCTTATGAAAGGCAGTAGAATCCTGCTCCACAAGTGGTGTCACAACACTGCTACATTACTCACAGCAAAGAGGAGTGGTAGAGGTTGACATTTAATTAGCCATGAATTTAATAACAACGACAAAAGCTGTTTTAGTAAGTACTGTATAGAAATTAAGCTTGCAAAGGCATTGAGTAATTCTATCTTATCACCATTTTAAAAGCTAAGACAGATGGTAGTAGAATGCACAGTGCACACTTTCACACCTTTTTGAAGTGATAACTATGTGCTCATTTTGTAGACTCTGAACTACAACTGCTTTCAGTGCAGTGGTACAATACATCATCACAACAAAGGTAGGTATCTAGTAGAGAACAAGGAGAGGGGAAAAAAAGGCACCATTCTCAGTGTCTAACAGGTCATACCATTGGATGCCACAGTTCGAGCCTGATTTTGGAACGTTTTGGATCGAGTTCCATATTGCCCTGAAAAATGGCTGGCTTGGGGTGATAACTCATTCCATGCACCGCTCTGTGACGGATGAAGGCTCGCCTGGGACTCCGCAGGGGGATTCAGGCGCTGGGCCCAGGCTAAGTCTAAATCTTGGGGCTCCTCCTTCAGTTTTTCTCCTTCTTTGCCAACTCGTTGATAGATTCTTCCAGTGCTGTCATTCAGTAATCTTCTCATCCCTGTAATTTGTTTTTTAATTTCCCGGCTTTCATCTCCTAATGAAAACAGAGCCACAGTTATCACTGTAAATTAGCAAAACAGTAATGGGTAGCAATTAATGGTTTTAGATGCCAAAAAGAGTTGGAGCACATAAATAAATAAATAACAACAAGAAAGAAAAGGGATGGTTGAGTGGTTGTTGGGATGTCCCAGGTTATGCTTTCACACAGCCAAGGCTGACAGCTCTTGTGCCTGAAAGACCTGCTGAACTTGGCTTTCTTGATGCTGTTTCTAAGCCTTTGATGAGTAAGATTATTTTTTGCCAGAAGGAAATAAAAACAGCTACAACAGTTTCAAATAAACTGTCCTTTTAAGTGACTGATCCTATTCAGGCATTGACATCAGTGGATGTTTTCCTTGAGAGAAGCCCAAAGGATCAGACCCTTTATGTATCAGTTTGCTGTATGCTGAAGGATAGATCCTACAAAAACATAAAGCACAAAAAGTACCACACCACACACATGCAGAATAGCACTGCACCTATTGATTTTAATGAAGAGAATTAGTTCCTTATTCCACAGAATTTAGTAATACTGGATTATACAGGAATAAATTAAACAGTAGCTAATATGTGTGTAACTGCAGATAGCTGAATTGCTGGATGTCTTAAAAAATGTAGATTCTAAAAAGAAAATGAAAATATATACAAGAAAAATGTGACTGTTCCAAATAAAATCAGGGCATTTAAATAATAAAAGTTACATACTTAATACTCCTGGCACAGTTTAAGTATTAATTTAACATATGAAACTGCTGATTACACAATGAATAGATGTGTTTTGGGCAGATAGTAGCTACTTTGCTCGTTAAAGCATACATTACGTTTCATGAGTAATAAGGAAGTGTTCATTGCCCCTTCTGAAGAAAGAAGCTTCTGGTTTTCTTACTGGTAATAGAAAATCAAATATCCTAAGCAAACGTCATAAGTAAGATCTAGAAACTGATGAATCAACCTTCCTTTTAGAATACTTAATACAAAAATGCCTGGTATCCTCTATTCAATTTATATTTGTGCTTCCGAAAATAAACCTATTTTTAGTAAAGCAATTGTACAAAGGAAACTTTAGAAGACAAAAAACTACTTTCCAAAAATCCAAGATTCAAGGTGTGTCGTCTCTGGTTAAACAAGGTATTTGAAAGTGTGCTAAATTCCAGGCATGTGAACAATGTTATCAACTCAATAGCACCATTCAGTTGCCTAAACTTAGGTGCACGTTTAGGTAGAAGCTAAACCAGACAGCTAAAAGAGCAGCAAACCCCTCCTCAACACAGGCCAAGCTCAGCATGACTGCTGCAAGCCCGGTGTACCCAGGGACACAACACCCAAAAGAGGGAGGTTTTGTTCAGGGAGGAGAATAAGCAGAAGGGGAGAGGAGCTGAACAATGTGCTCCAGCCTCTGCTGGATCCCGGCATCTCCTGCTTGACCTGGTGCACCGGTTCCCTGGGCTGCTGCCAGCTGGCTCCAGCCCACCCCAATCCAGTAAGGAGAGTGGGCGGCTTGCAAGAAAGCTTTGAGTCCAAACTTAGAAAAATATTTGCCAACCTCGTACAGCAACACTCCAGCACCACTTCCACTCCAGCTAAAGTGGTGAGAAAAACCCTCTGCAAGGAAGTTCTGCACTGTATTTATTTATTTTGTTGGTTTGCCTGCAGATTTATGTGTGCGGGTGTGATTTAATTAACAGTAACAGCAACAATTCCTTTAAAATGACACTTCTTGGCCCCAGCCCAACCAGGGGTTGACTGTTTGCAGTTCCCAACCTGGAAAGGCTGCAGAGTAGCACTGGACTCCAATTACTGCGATACTCACACCCGTACACTGCATGCTGCCTTTCTCCTGTGCATGGCTGTACCTGCCCATATCCCAGCTCTAAGTGTTCCCACCACACCACAGCCTGGAGCAATCCCTTCCTGTAGTGCCATTTAACATTACCCTGGGAGTTTTAAGTTGGCAATTTGGATTTCTTCTCAATGGCAAAATGTATGTGAGTATCAAAACAGTTTCCCACCCACCTCCTCCTGCAGGGTGCAGGGACTGTGCTACGTGTCTGGTCGGGTGACATGTTGTTAGAAAGATTAAATTTCCGTTACCCAATTACATAAAATATTAATGTTAATTGAGCTTATTCAGCCTTGATTCTGTTCCCTTGTTCCTTTATATAGAAGTCTTCCTATACAGTGACATGAGCATACTTAACTCCAGACAGAAACAAACCCACTACATTTATGTTACATTAAACCCTGAACTTGCACCCTACATAAAGCTGTATTTTTATTTAGGTAGATCCTTACTTAAACAGGAGATTCACCCTTTGTAAACTTGTTTGTTAGGATTTGGATTTTGGGATTTTTTTCAAGGATTTTTCTGTTTGTTTTTTGGTTTTTTGTTTTGTTTTTAAAATATGTGTTCCCTTTTACAAGAAAGGGCATAAAACCCTACAGGCTATAAGCCTTAGTTTTCAGTGCAAGTTGACATCCCTCCTCTCCCAATCATGCTTTTTTCCCAGCTTTTTTTGTAGCTGACCAGCAAGAGCAGCGTCCTCCCCACAGGAGTGGAGAGCAGATGATGTTACACCATCTGAATCTGCAGATGGGTGCAACACCAGTAACAGATTTAACTTCTTGCTCCCTGGTTATCTCATTTGGCTATTAGGTCTAGAGCCCAAGGACAGTATTTTGTTATCAGTTATTCTGGCTGATAATTTTCACAGATAATAACCATGTAATTTAAAAATGAAAAAAAGTAAATGGGGCACAGAGAAAACACAACAACTCAAAATAGTATGTCCTATGGAAGAGCCAGCCTTCTTTTAAATGCTAAATAGAATAATAAAGCACTGAGAAAAAAATTATTTATTATTATTACATAGAAATCTGCATTATCTATCTGTGCAAAGCTTTCCAAGATAGATGCTGAGGCCTGAGAAGAGCAGTGCATACTTCAGCTTCTCTCTGTACACATACCAGAGCTCCTCACCATTTCCAAGGAGATGGGGATGTCTCCAAAGGCTGCCTACAGGATTTGCCATTTGGATACCCCATGTAAATCCCTGGG
The DNA here is from genome assembly GCA_037013685.1 of Acridotheres tristis. Taxonomy (NCBI): domain Eukaryota; kingdom Metazoa; phylum Chordata; class Aves; order Passeriformes; family Sturnidae; genus Acridotheres; species Acridotheres tristis. Next base: position 6,377,053 of record CM072885.1, read on the forward strand.
TTTTATCTGAAACCATTGAAGTTACTTGCAAAACACTAAGACACAAAATGCTACTCAAAATAGAACTATGGCAAGTTAGAGCCCTATTTAGGAATTTGTATGTAGAGACATCAATTGTCATAACAAAAACATATCAATAATTTTTAATAACTACTGTTATACTTGTTTCCACTATGGCCTCTTACAAACAACCTATTTTTTTCCTACATGACCTGACTGTAATCTTATTAGGAAAAAAAAAAAAAAGCAGCAAAACAAAGCCCTTTAATAAATGCCACACAATCAAAAAAAGTAATTTCCTCAAAATTCATTTCAATCTATTTCCTTACTGAAAGTGTACAGGACAAAAAAACCTCCTGCTTCGAAAGCTGCAAGAATGTTTAAAATTACAAAGGTATAAATGTAAACCAGAGCTGTTCCAGGGTGCAGTAACATCCACGTGCTAAGTGTGCAGCTGTCTGAAGCAACAGGCCTGTAAACAACTCCAGTTAACATCATATTAATGATAATTAATTTATTACACTCCTCACTCCTATATGCCTGTCAATCTTTTCACTATTATGTTTATTAAATCTATCACATTGCCTACCAACATGTTGTTATACTTTTCCTGAACAGTTTATCAAATATTATCATAGCACTGCAATCAATTATAAAATTATATGCAACTATATACATATGTTCAAGCATTAATTTTATCCCAGTAGTAGAGAAGTGGTACCCATGTCTGTATTAATGTGTGTGTTTTAAAGTGTATAAATGGGTCAACAGAATTAAGGTTGGACAATTGTCTGTATTTGATATTTCCTTCTTTCAACTCAAAAAACCAAATAATCATCATGTTCTCTTTGCCTAGTATTTTGCAATTACTTTCTTTATTTTTAGCATTTATGTTTCTCATATGTTTTGGGAAATATTCACAAGCTGACTTTTAAAATACAGTTTTTCTATTAATTATAGTTTAATTTTATGGGTTTTGGGCAGACGAAACGCCTATGGAACTTTTCCCTTTTTTGAACATAAAAATAGGGAATTTTCTTGGATCAGACTTCTTACTGTAATTACTTTTATCTCAGATTTCCACCTTTTTGTCCGACTGGGCTGAAAGTGGTGGAGCTGTTGCGAGGGTAGGAATGGCAGCGACAGCCAGCCAGCCAAACACATGTGAGCTGACAACATGAGCCTGGTTTGTATGGAAACAAGGCTTCAGAGGTGAGAAAAAGTGGAAGTTGAAGCATATGGCGTGAAAACTCAACAAAAAATAATAAATAAGTGCAAAGGGTTATATAATTAAGCATATTAAACTGCAATTTATTAGATGCCACTTGAATGCTGCCCTCTCTGGAAGGGAGACAGCAAAATTCGCCTGCTGTGTTTGAAGACAGTAAGGGCTGACTCAGAGCAGCTCAAGGAATTGGGAAGCACGTGCACACAGGGCACACGTCCCCACTGCTCAGCCAGACTGAACTCACCAAAACACCTTTTGGAATGCTACACAGTGTTCAGGTATTTCCTTCAAAGACAGTTATCCTAGAAGGAAGCTCAGCATCCCTTCTCAGCAAGAACTATACCCACATTAAATCATAATTTTCAAAAACCAAGGTATTTTTTTGTCATCTTGTACCTATGAGTCATCCTGAAACAGAAATTTGCAGAGGTCAGCACAGGGAAAAGAGAGGATCCATGTGCACGGTTCCTTATTGGAGCAAAGGTCTCCTAAATCACGTGGAATCTTACTGTGACTTCCCTGTGCATAACTGGAATCAGGCATCCGTGTAACTAAACTGATGGGGTAAGCACACACTTCCCAAAAAAGCAATGCCAGGTCTTTCCCAGCCTGTGCGATTCTGCACTGAAGAAAGAACACAGGCAACAACACCCTTTGCAAATTAAAAACCTAAAGCTCAATTCAGAGGGGAGGGCAGTGGTCGTGAACGGTGTCAGAGGGTCTCACACACAACGTGAGTTATGAGCTGGAGAATTTGACTCTGCTAAACTAACACGTGGGAACATTGAAGCTGTCTAAGTTGAGGCATCTTAGCAATGCTCTAAAACATCACCTCAAAGCACTTTCCTATTTCATGTCACCACACAAAGCACTAGGATTAGGTATGCAGGAAAACTGGATCATGCTCAAATCAGACCTCTTACTCCCAAAGCAAGCACAGAAACACATGGTTTGATAGCCCTGTCTTATCATGAGACAAAGTTATTAAGCCCCACAAACACTAATGTAAGAAAAGAAATTTACAGAATCAAACCCAGGATTAAACCCTGAGACCATTCAGGATTTGGGGGTTATTTCCCTGGAAACTGGGTCATACCAGGGGGCCCAGCCACCACTCCCACCAGAAACAAAGTAAGTCTTTGGAAGAGCCAGGTGAAACAGTTTCAAAACACCCAACAGGAAAAGTTACAGAAGCCCAAGTTACACACTTTCATGCCACGCTGTGCCAGCTAAATCACTTGGGAAAGGACAAGTGAGCAACTGTTCAATAAAAATATATATTAATGGGGTCATATAATTAAAAAAGTAATAATAGATACGCAACAACTTCCCCCAGTTCTTGGAAATATCCCAGGCCAAGACCATGCTTTAGCCCCAAAGGGAAATACCTGACAAAGTTAGATCATTAGAGAACAGAGATACATAAAATAAACTTTTATGAAGTCTTAATTACAGAAGCCACTACTGCAACAATCAGACTTGGGATATAATCCTATTAACAGTAACACAAGTCTGTGAAGTTACTTGTTAAGTCAACTTTTTCTGTGTGAATAAATTGCAAGGGATATTATTTCTGGGACAGAATAAATTCTTGAAATTAGGGAGTAACTTATGCATTGCTCCCCTGCTCCAAGAACACATTATTTATTTTTACCATGACACAGCGAAGTTATTAATCTGCTGCCTTCCATTTCAACAATGTGAAATGATGTAAAATGCACAGACACCTGCATTACAATACATTTCAGTTCCACTTTATATCAGTCATAAACATTTCTGTTTTGGACATCTCTTCAAAACAAATGCTCCAAGCACACTGTGCGTAGCATGCAATTTTATGAAACTATAAAAGTTCTTCACTGTTAATTACACAGACAAATGTCTCATCACACATTTGATTACCAGGATAATATAATTAGTTTTCTGCATTAACCTTTCAAACATAGAGCCTGAATTTCAAGTTGAAAGCATTGTAAAAACACTCAGTCTGGAAGCATACTATATTTCCACTTTTTTGTGATGGCAATAAAATACTAAGACTGAAAAAAACCAATACGGTATATGCAAAAGATTTCTTTTAATAGACACTAAGTTTGATCATCACTGTCCACAAGACACAGGTGTACATAGTCCCTTCAAGGGCTTGTAATACCAAGTCTGGGCTAGTAGCCCTATGACTTTACTGGAAAAACTGAAACCAAGTCTGTTTTAAATCTCACCCATGTTTGAGGTTTAAGCATTTCACCCTGCGCTGCCTCCTCCTTCTCAGGCTGAGCAGTCTCTCCTGGTACTAGATAACTAAGCCCTTTCCTTCAAAACAAGAAACATGCCAGTCCTCATCCACAAAATATAGTGGTGATATTCCACATTCCCCTGCAATTTTGTAAAGACTCTGGTTAGCACGTCCTTCATCTAGAAAGATGTGACATTTTGTTCATCATCTTATCAGAACAAAGGACTGGGGGAGAGGACAAGCCACCACATCTCCCACTCCCAACACTGCACTACATGAGGAAACTTCCCAAGCTCTATTCAGATAGCAGTTGGACTCCACACCATTGCCATCAGCAGAGGTCATGTCCAGTACCATGTTCATTTAACTGCACTGAAGCTTCCTCCAATTTTCAGCCTACATTTACACAAAGCTGTATTTTGCCCATCTGTGCTGGTGAAAAAAAGACCATTTAGGTTCATCCAGTCTTTCCTGACATTTCATCCTTAATTTATCTGTATGTTAAACAAACTGGATTCTCCTGATTTACTCTTTTACCCCAGCAGCTCCCCTCTTCTCAACAGCAGTTTTGAGTTAACCATGCTCAGCTGTGCAACAAAGGCATTTCCACATCCCATTCCTGATAAAGCTTCACTCATTTACAGGCTGCCACTAACATTTAACCTTCCCTAAAGGTAATAGTTTTAATGCTGTATCATAGCATCCGTTCCGTACTAAAGGCTGCATCACACTGAGGTTTCAACCACAGATCCCATGGATCACTTAAACTGGTGAACAAACTTGACTCTAAATCAACAAGTTGGAATAAACATCCTTCTCAGATAAATTTTGGCATAAAGCAGTGAAATCAAGTGAAGCAATGATTATACCTGACTATACTTGATAAGGAAGATCCTTGATAGGATTCACGTTCTTAAAGGTTAAATTCTGACTGACTCTTGAAATAGGTGAACTTGAGGCACTTAAATGCCAGAGCACCTTCAGTTACAATGAAAAGCTGGACATACTAAAACAGAAAAACCCAAACAAATCTAAGGACAACACAGCAGCCAAGCCAAAATCAAGATCAGTTGGTCTGACTCACAGCACAAATGTCAAAGCACAGACTTCTGTACATTCTTAGAGCACCCTGGCTGATGCCTAATTCTTGCCAAAGCTTTATCATGACTTAGAGTTGGAAGAAAAAGCATTACAAGTAAACCTCTGGTGGAGCTCACTCCATCAGGTTTATCAGACTTCACCAAAAGTGCTTACAGTACACGAAATCCAAACACAAAGCACAGCAGCTGCCTTTGCTTCTCCGTGGAAATGGGTATAGGGAAGAAACACTTGCTCAAAATCTTAATAGTGAGAAGCTAAGAAAGAAATTTAAGGCAGCTCCCACCCCCCGTTTTAACACATCCTCCTATTGTCTCCCATTTGCTGCTGACCTCTAGAAGAGGAATTTAGGAGACAAAGGCATTTTGCATGCAGATTAACTTCAGGTGCCAATTCCCACATTTCAATGCTTCTTGCCGGATCCAGGGGGCAACACACACAGACTACAGAAACCTTAAATCACCCCACAAAAATGTTAAGGCTCCTGGTGCTGAAAAGGAGAGGGAAACATCCCCAAATTTCTTTCTGCACAGGCATTTGTCTTCTCCAAAGCCCGAACAAAGTGTTCACAAGCATGCTTTATACAGCTGAAAAAACTGGCCCCTCCTTCTTTGAATTTAGCCTGCCAAATCTTTGCCAAGAGGGGCTTTATCCAGGTGAGGTCCTGGATGCAACTGGAAGGGGATGGAAGCAGGAAAGGAAGAAGCACTCTGCAGCTGAGAAGTTGCACAGGATAAAAAAGCACACAAGAAAGGTGAAGGTTCACTGATAGCCAGTCACTGATAGGCTGAAATACATATCATCCTGCAAACTTTATATTATTTCTGTATTTTCTTTACACATTTTTAACTGTTGATTTAATTTAATTTTGCCATGGCAGGATTAGCAGGCAAGCTCCAGAGGTGAAAGGACATTACATTAAGACAGCACATTAATCCTCTATCCCACCCAAGGCAGAAGCAAAACCAAACAAATAGCAGCTTCCTGGAAATTGAATTTCTGTTATCCAGATGTCAAAGATGTAATACCCCAATTACACAAACTATTGCCAGTGAAGCATGCCAGGGAATATGCAATGTAAATGGGGTGAGCACAGAGCTGCAAAACTGCAGAGTCAGCATCTGGCTCTCTGAGTGAGTGATAATTAGCACTGTGTGTAGACACTAATAAACATTTATGTCTGAAATTACAACTTTTAGCAGTGTTAATAAAGGATATATTGGCAATTCATAGAATAAAAGGGTCTTGAAAAGAGCGTCATATTAAACAATGGCAGGCGCTTTCTGTGCTTGCACAGAGGTTTTTTTCCTCCCTAATTGCAAATGGCCACGCAATGTTGCTCGAAAATTAATCAACACAAGCACATACCTAAAAAAACTGGTTGTGTTTCTCTGGTCTCCCCATTAACATCATTGTTGTAGTCAGAGATCTTATATATCTCATGATGGTAATCTGGAATGAAAAGCGATAAAAAAAATTAGAATTCAAGTGATCTGGAAAAAATGAACACTGAACACATTGCTACAGTTTTACTACACAATTTATCAATATATCTGCAGTTTATTTCATGTACATCAAATTAACCACAGAAAATGTGCTCTGTATCAGCACCTCCTAAAAAACCTTTGCTCACACTGGAGAGACTCAGTTCAAATATTTCACAGATTTCAGGGAATAGCTATGCCTGCCCTAAATTACTGTGTTCATTTTCACAGCAAATTATCCCACCAGATGCCAATTATCTGGCTTCTTGCTTTACAGAAGGAAAGCAGATTTATAATGAAAACTTTACCTTCCCAGAGACCAAGGCAAACTTTCAAACTTCACCTCAGTAAGGAATCAGCAATATACATCAGGACTGTATTGCTCAGCTGTCCTGACTCATACCGATGTCACTGACCTCCCAATTGTGAAGAAAGGAGGATCACGGACACCTTTGGATATTCACCTATAGAAATTAATGCCTGTGATGACCTGATGAATTAGCATTGGCATCTCATATACAGAGATGTTACAAGATACTAAAAAAAAGAATTACCACTGAGTTTCTATTTTAAATAAAAGAATATTTTGCTGTGAAGGTCTCTGTTGTAACCCCAGGCAGGTGTTCACTAAAACCAGAGCTTTGTTTACATGCGTGCACAGAGGGAATAGTAAGTCTAAAGAAAGAAAAAGTGTCTAAGGGCAGCTCTCCTGGATGCTATTTCTGACTCCGATACTGGCACACACTCTGTCCTTCGGCAAATCGCTCAGACTGAACAATATATTCAGTGTCTTGAAAGAGCCACCTCCCCACCTCACTCCTTCAATGCCCTCCCAGTTCCCAGTGCTCTCAGCTACTCCCTCCGTAAACTGGTTTTATGTTTACCTGCCTCAAAAAAAGCAAGGCAGAGATTAACTCATGGAAGGGACTTTGGGGGATTCACTTTAAAGGTGTAACACAAGCGGAGGGTGGCATAAGCAGCTCCTTCTCCCACAAGCAGCACATTTGCACCTCTGACCAAACAGCCACAGCATTGGAAAAGTCTCCTGGAAGACACTTTTTTATTACATGATGTTTATTTTTACAGCATGACTGTCATGAAGGCACAAGAGGGGGAACAACCCAGTATGTAAACTAAAATTGAGCCTAACACAGCAATGCAATAGAATGAGAAGGGCCTGGAAAGAAAATGAGAGGAAAACAACCACACAACAGAACTGGAGAGGTCAGTGATGAGGTGCTACATGAAGTCTTCCTCTGCTTCCCGAGCACGCCCTACCATGAAATGGGTAAAGGTGAAGTTTGAGATATGACATCGAGGAAGTAAAAGCTTCTTTCATATGACTTAACTGGCAGGATTTATGCTGCCTTCCATGATCACAGCTGTCCTGTTGAGCAGAGGGGTGGTGAAGTGGCTTGGTGGGCACCTGATGGCCAGTCAGGGCCTACCTGCCACACTCTGCACCTTTACCCTCTCAAGGATATTCTGAGATCTGTGGGAACAAGTATGTGGAAACTGGGACTTAAATGACTTAGGGACTGATGGTCCTTAGATACACAGATTATGCATGGTTTCTTCTCTAGCACTCCCCTGTACATCCAGCTGGTAACAATATTCTTCTGGTCTGCAGCTGCTGCCCTAAAGTTACCACATTTCACTCCAGAGGTGGCTGCGTTTTAGCACAGGAATGGATTTTCTCTTGATTTGGTCATTATTGATCCTTGTGATAAGGTGCTCTGATGTTATTTTTGGGACAGAATAAGCATTGTACGGGCCCATATCAATAGAAGATGGCGTGTTACCAACAGCATAGCCTTTTCTCTTTGGTTTCCTTCTTCTGCCTTGGATGTCAGAGTCCAGGCACTGGAAAACCATATCAATTTCACAACAGTAAACACTAAACTGTGACATTACAGAATAACTCCTGCAAGAGGCAAAGGCCAATTACAAGAGACAACTATTTATATGTAATTATCTTTCTAATCAACTGTGATAGAAAAAAGTATGAGAGTGCAGACTCACATACAAAATGTGACTTTTATCTCCTCCGTTCTCGAAGTACAAAGATGTAATTTTCCCTCTAGGATATGCTTTTAGTGTAGCTTTCTATTTGACTTTCTACATCCAAAAAGAGACCTCAGATAAAATATTATTAATAATGTACCATCATAACTGGATTTACCTGTTAAAATAAGGTTAAATAGATTGTCTCATACACTGAGGCATAGCTAAACCTGTAAGAAGCAGCAACTGAGACTGGAAAAACAGTCACCTATTTCTGGCACATACTCTTTCTACAGGTCCATTAGGACAGAAAGAAACAAGGCACAATTTCAGTTTTGTTTCTCCACATTTTGCTTTCACCACCTCCATGCCTCAGCCCAGTCTACACTAGTTCTGCCTCCAAGTTGGGAGTGCCTCTAAGTTCAGTACAAAAACCCCACAAACCAAACCTGTTCTCTGTAAAAATTACACCCTTGATAGGTTTGCTAATGGATACAGACCTCCAACGCATTTCAGACACATCTGGCATGTTCCTGCCCCTCTGGCTTTAACAGGGACCATGTGTGATGCTCCAGACCCCCCTACCACGATACAGCAGTCATTATTTACTATTCCCACTAAGTGAGTTTATTTCCATCTTCAAATTTCTTTGCTTCTAATGCAATTTTGCAGAGCAGTCCTCAGACAGCAAGTCTTGACACTCGTGTGTGTGTGCCCCTTTTCACCAGTGTGACATTACACCCAAGCAGTCACCTGCCTTGAACTTGGCATGCAGGACACACACAGCATTTCATGGAGATATTCCCGTCCAATACTTGAGAACACAAAAGGAGAAACGATCTCGAGTCAAATCCATCAGAGCAAAAACATCTCATCGGCCGGAGAAGGGACAAATCCCCAACCAAAATAAATCCCTAGGGGTGGGAAGTCCACCTGTTAAAATGCCTACCAGCGGCTGTATCTTTTCCCCCCTTTAATTAAAGAAAACAACAACAAGACTGAAACACAGAGCTGTGCTTCTTGCCCGACATGAATTCAAATATTTCTCCCCTCACGATCCCTTTTAAAATATCCTCTTTTCCAAAAGCAAACACACCCCGAGTGAACAAGTTACACGCCAGCGGCTCTCCCCTACCCACGTACAATTAATTACCTGCGTGGATTTTTAATAAAGAAATCTCGATTCAGCTTTTCTTTGAAATACACGGATGTACACAGCCGAGGACAGAAAAAAAGCCACCCCAAATACAATAAATCCACAAGAGTTGAATACTAAGGAGCTCTGTCGCTGCTCAAGTGTCATTATTTTTTGCTCGCTTCCCGATTCTATCTTTTCTCCCTCCCCCCCGCCCAAGCAGGATTTACCACGAAACACGATCCAACTTTATTTTGTGCAGGGTCTGCTTGGAAAAAAAATAACACGTCCACCTGAGGTGGGGGGGGGGGCTTGAGGTGGTGGTTTTGCAACAACACGTAACACACACGCAAAAAATAATTTTTGAAAAAAAGAGGAAACGGGAGGGGGGTGAAAGAAATAAAATTAAATAAAAAAGAAAGAAAGGCGCACAATGGTTGCGGGGAGTTCAGGCAGAGGATTGTGGAGTTCAATAACAGAGCCGGGAGGGAGCGGCGGCCCGGGGGCGCCGGCGTTTCATAACGCCCCGCTCCCCCCGGGGCAAAAGTCGGGGCTGCCCCCGGCCAGCGAACAAAGCCCGGCCGCCCCCGCCTTACCTTCGTTGACCAATTTAAAGCTTTGGGATTTCCTACTCCTCTTCCTCTGGGCGAACTCCATGGTGCGGGCAGGAAGGAGCGGGGCGGACACAGGACCGAGCTCCGTCCCTCCGATCAGCAATACACGCGGGGGTTGGGAGAGACGGCGGCTCCGGCGGCGAATAAAGGGATCCGGGACAAGTTGGCTCCGCTCTCCCCCCCGCTCCCGCCCCGAACTTTGAGGGAAAGCGGGGTGCGGCGGGGGGAGCCCCGCGGGGGCGATGCCGCCGCCTTCCCCCCCGCCGGCTGCGCGGCCGCGGCCCGGCGGCAAAGGGCGGCCCGCAATGGCTTCGCCGCCGGCGCCGGGACCCCGGTGCCACCTGCTGGGGGAAGGAAGGCGGCGGTTCCGCCGGCCGGGAGCCGCCGCCACCCCGGGGCCGGCCCGCCGCCACTCGGCCCCACCGCGGGCCGAGGGCGAGGGGCTGAGGGGCAGCGCCATTTTGTGTCCCCCTCCCGCCGCGCGCCTCGCACACGGGCACCGGCGCTGCCGCTCAGCCCCGCCGTGCCGCCCGCGGCTCCCCCGGGGGCTGAGCGGGGGGAACTCCTCGGGTTTAGCGGGACCGGGCCAGGGCAGGCGGGGAGGGGGGTGAAGTTGGCGTGCGGAAGCGGGTAAACCTCAGGAACTGATGGCAACACCTGTTTGTTGCCGTGTTTTACAGGGATTCTCGCAGCGATGTGTCCGCTGGTGTCATGGACCGAGGCCTGGAGAAGAGCGCCGAGCCGCCAGCTGGGCTGAGGGATGTTGAGCTCTGCTAAACCTGGATCGCCTTAGCAAGGGGAAGAGAGTCCCTCTGCCAAAAATTGGATCTCCTTAGCAAGAGGAAGAGAGTCTCGGCTCTCCGGAGGAGCGAGATTTAGGGCGTCTGGCAGCCCTCCCGACGGTCACCGTGAGGTCACTGCAGCCATACGGCTGGCCCAAGCACAGCTGAAATTAGTGCTTTGATTTATTCACCACTTGACGCCTTCAGCCACACTTCCAGTTAGCTCACTGTGCTAAATTCACTGAGGGTGGAGTGGTTTTTTTACAGCCGAGAGTGCTTTTTGCCTGTTGCCTGTAGAGAAAGGACCCGGGCGTTTACAGTTATGACTACTGATAACTGCAAACACAGCTCCGATCATCATCTTGTGTTTTACATGTAGTCAGACTGTGTTGTGACAAGGAGAAGACTATGTGATACTTGCATACGCCTACTTGAACAGATGCAAATGCAGATCTTGCCTTGGTCTCCTCAGAGTACCCAGGAGAATCCCGTTAGCTCCAGTAATACTGACCGACCCTATCACTCGGAATAATGACATAAAATGAGCAGGAGGGAAGCAAATGGAATACTAACAGTAGTGATTTGTATCCTAACTGTGTGCATAGACACAGTCAGACCTGAATTCTTCCGTGCAAGGTGCTGTCCAGACACCACACAGAGAGTACACGTGGTTCTGAAAGCAAAATTGGGAAATAGCCTTTATGGTGAAGCAATATCAGAAAATATGCCTAATGGTAAAATTTATTATATGCTGGAAAATTAAATTCACGAGGGAGGTTATGGAAACCTCACAGATTGGGTAGGGGTGTAATTTTCTATTAAATTGCTAAGTGGAAAATCCCAGAGGCAATCAATATGCTACTTTTGGAATTTTCCTAAACTTCTCTGTAAGACTTTGTGAAAGGAAACTGGGCTAATGTACTATTTTAAATCCTGCATTATATATTTTTGGGAGGATGCTGAAGCAGCAAAGGTAGATGGATGTCATATGCTGTTTGCTGGATTTCGTGGGTCCAATTAATCTCTGGTACAGTCGGGTCTGAAGTCGAGTCTGAAATGGAGCAGCAGTGGGCCTAAATTTTTAATTTTTCCTACAAAAAGAGTATTTTTTTTTCCCCCCCTCCCCATACAGTCTGCTGATTCCTGTCTGCTAGCTAACTTTATTTACAGGACTTAGAGTGTTGTTGAAACTGTTGTGTTTGACCCTTATCCTTCCTGGGACAATAGGAGAATTTTTGTAAAGCATAAGGCCCTCATTTACAGTTCAGCTCACATGATGGGCTTTATCCTGCATTTCCAAAGGAAAGTGGTACAAAAATATTTTGTTTTCCTCTGTTACTCAATTTTGTAAAACATTTTGGGGTCGAATTTTTGAAAATGTGATGGCAGTGTTTTATCAGCTGCTTTTTTCTGGTTTTAGTTCTTCCTTCCCTGTGCTGATATTTTGCTTAAAGGGACACTCGTGGTTTTAAATGACATTTCAGTCTGGGCAATGCAGTTTCCACTAATGTTTTACAAGAGTTAGCACATTCCCTTTTCCACCAATATTTCTCAATTTCCTTTTTGTGAATTAGAGAGAACCATCCTTTTCATGCAGAATAAGCCTGATCCTGCAAGCTAACCTAATTGTGGACACTCAGATGAATAAATCTCGCAGCTTTCATTTCTGAAAGTATGAGCCAGTGTGGATACCACAGCCCTGATCCTGCCATCTCATCTGCATAAAAGTGAATTGGAAACTAGGACAAGGTGACTTTAGGTCAAAGTCTTGTAGTTATCCACACAACACGTAGGAGGATCTGGTAGCTGGAAACAGCTTTCTGTCCTGCACTGCTGGTGTTTCTCAGCTGGGGCTTAGAAGAAACTACACAAACTCAAAGGCTCCCATGTACAGCGAGCTGTGAGCCTGTTGTTGGGCATTTTGGGGTGGGCATCCTAAAACTGGGCTGGGATCATCTGCTCATTTGTCACAGGCCACCATTGCATTATTCCAGCTGGAGCAATGTAGAGATGAAAGTCCTCTTTATCCCATTAGAATGGCTGCCTTGTGTCACCCTAGATAGTCACTGGCTGCATTGCTGTGGCAGCCAAGTGACTTAGGATAAAGTGCACACTGGCTCTGGGGGGCAGACAGCTTTTAACTTCATCTTTTATTTCAGTTTCTGTCTCAGTATCATGTTGTTATTATTATATATTAAGAACCCATAGGTCGTTTGCTTTTTTTCTGGTGAAAATATGAAAAATTCTGAGCATTTTGTATCTATTCATGATTGGTTTCAAAGTATTTCCTCAGACCATTAACTGAGTAATGTGTTTTTTAAAATGCCATGAAATTAGCCAACTAAATAAAGGATTTATCTTGCAACATGTCCCAAGTCAGTATGATCATCCCTGATTATTTCTTAGTTAACACTGTATTATGCTTCAAGTTACTTCCAAAATATCCCCTCCCCATTCTAACTGATAGTAATTTTTACAACAGTTTTCTGGTGTGTAAAATACTTTTCTTTTTCATTTCAGATAATGAGCTAACTGATTAAATATAATTAATCTAGTAATATTTCAGTATTAACAGCAGCAGTGCTCTTCATACAGAATGTCCCAGACTTTTTCTTTGTTTCCAGGTGTGTCCAGTTCATGATAGTATTTTATTATTCAGAAGTAGGATGGTATAGGATGAAGATGACTAACAAGTCCTAGAGCTAAGGAGAATTAAATAAGTGTACTAAGAACCTCTTCAGCTTTTCAGTTGGAAATATTATACTGGAGAAAGTCTCATAAACTCAATGATTTGATCTGAGTCTTAAAGTCTAATATTAAGGATTCATGTGAGGCCGTGTGAAGTGGAAGAGGCTGCTGACTGTCATATTAATAGCACCATGATTACCACTCATCTTGTAGCCTGACGAGGTTCCATGTAGTATTAGGGAGCAGGAGAAAGGTGAAGAGGTAAATTGCAGACCAGGAGCTGCCCAGATGACAGGTTAATAGGTGAGCTATTTTGGTTAGTTATGTGTAATGAATGGCACTGAGGATTTTATAAACTGCAGTGTTTCCAGTGGTGGTTTTGTGGTCATATGACATATGTGGGCAGTACTTAGCCCCCAAGCTGACAATAGACCACGTTGTGCTCTGCTGTCTCATTACAAGCCTTCCCTTTCAGCAGGCTCTCAGGCTGGCATATCCAAGGACTGTGTCATTAGAGAGGAAGGTGTCTATGTCCTGAAGAATTCTGAAGTCAGGAGTGGGGTTTAACTTGTTTTCCAATCTTCCTTAAGTTTTTCCTGTACCATTTGAGTCACAATACTTGATATTTCACGTCCCTGTCCTTACTCTCCTTTTCCTTTGGAACACAGTTTTGAAATACCTTCTTGTCCATTCTGCTGCTTGCTAATCTTTCTCATATAAATTTTAAAGAAAAAAATTACAGGATGGACCAATGTTTTCATCCGTTTGGCAGCTCAGGGAGACCAAAACATTCCAGAATTGTTTCAACAATAAAGAATATAACTGAATCTATGTACAAAGTGTTCTTTGTGTGCAGTCACAAACCCTCTGAATATTTCCATATCAGAATGCAAACCTTCTGAACATTTCCATATCAGAATGCAAACCTCCTTTTGACTGGAAGGTTGGACTTTCCCCCCTCCCTGTGAATTTATGTACAGCTTGGACTAAGGTTCCAAGGAAGGGCACTGTATTCTAAGAACCAATGCTTGATGGTCATCTACTCTGATCCAATACTTCTGGGATAAGGATATTAAGGTATTAAGTCTTTCCTAGGAAGACTTATCCAAACCAGTGTTTGGATTTGAATTCTGGGAGGAGTGGAGAGGAGACCAAGGTATCTAAGCAACAGATGTGGCTGAAGGATAAAGAAGAAAAGTTCTCAACAATACTCTTTTTTATGAAAGAGGATGTGAAGGAGTAAAATAAATCTGTCCATATACATGGACATCCTCTGCTTCTCTGCAACACGGAGAAACCATGGGCTGAACTAATTTTGCCTTTACAACCCAAGTGCTTCAAGGGAGCTGAGGACAATGTGATTAGGCCTTATTTTGCCTAGAAATTTAAACTTTCGTGGTATATAAAGAGTAATAGTGCTTAGAAATTTTAGCCTGGATGTGTCTTTTCATCACTATCACCTCTGCCTAAGAAATGTAAAGCCAGGCTGGCGTCCTCAGAAAGAGCACGTTTGAGCTTTGGGTCATCCCAGAGTCAATGTCAATCGTGCCAGCCCAAGCACAGCAGTCCCAGTTCTGATGGATGCTGCAGGCACAAATTGCAGCAAGCTCAGCTCAGCGTCCAGCAGCCCAGTGAGCCCCCTGCTAGGGAGAGTTCCAAGAGGGTCATGCTGCTAATCATTCCTCCATTTTTGTGTCAGCTTGCTTCAGCCACAGCAGCTGAAGGCAGATGTAGGAGTGCAGCGATGGAATCGCTGGAGCTACAGATGGAGAACGAATGCAGCATCAGCTGCAGGAACAAAAGCATTTAACACTATTAGGGAGCTCCTTGAGGCTGCAAGATGAAGCTCAGGCAGCAGCCATCCTCCTCTAAGTCCTGACTGAGCCTGATGTGGGGATGTTACGCTGTGCTCCCTAGCCCAGCCTCTCGCCATTTTCAGCTTGCCACAGGGACCTGCTCTCCTTGTCTCGATTCTGCCTTGATCCTCTTCCATTTCTCCTGCCACACATTAGTAAATGCACTTGCAGTAAAATCAATGGGAGTTTGAAAACTAAAAGTAATGTGTGCTTTGGTATGCTACTAATCCACTTATTTGGATCCTCTTACCGCTCCTCTGGGCTGCCCTGATCCTCTCTATCAGCCCACCCAGCTGCTCTGATCTGTTCTCTAAACTTCTGCCGTGGCTATATTAGCATCCCTGTCAACTCACAGGGCTGCTGCCTCAACGCCATCAATCCCCTCTCCCAATGAGAGTTTCTCTACTAAATTATAATCCCTGTAGCTCAGAATACTGATGCAAACTAAAATAAATTCACAAAAAGTTGCTGCAGCTCCTAGTAAGATGTTCTATTTTCCTAAAAGTTTTCCAACAGTACTTACATTTCAGGCTGGTGAAATAGCTTCAGACACATTCATAACCACCTGCCTGCTTTTCAGTTCTAAAAAATAAAATTTCATTGCAAGGTACAATGGAGTTCAAAATCTACTCACACACGCACTTTTTAAAGAGAGATTATGTGAATTTTGAATCTCTGTCAGGCTGGAGACTGATAACATCTGAAAAAGGTGCTTTTATTCAGCAGTAAGATACATACAGCAGCATTTTCATTAATGTGACCCCCCTGGATTTACCTTCAGAGATGTGTAGATACTGAAGACTCCATCACCCATTCAATCCCTGACCTCTCTGCTGAGGCAGCCAGTGTACCTGCATGGGCATTTTCTCTGAGATGGACACATCCTGCAGGGATCAAACTGACAACACAGAACTATGATCATTTAGTAATAACTTTCTGAGATTTCCTGCCTATGTTGAATAAACGCTAATGAACTCAGAAGTACAATACTTTATGCTCAACCATTTATCTTCTATATGCATTAAAGTGGAAGAAAAATAGATGTTTTTATGTGCTTTTATACCATCCAAAAAGATCTATTTGGTGTTTGGGTGGTGGTGTCTATTAATACAGCTAAAATGTCTCAAACCCAAGGGATGTTAAGTATATACATTGCTTTGGGGAAGGTTGAAGAAAGAGAATTGTATGGATCTAAAATGCAGTGCATGCAGTTTGACAACCCAGTCTGCATTTCCAGGGCTTAGTCCTGGAACTGCACCTTTCCTGGAAAGACTTTGTCGTTTGGGTACATGTAGTGCACAATGATGCTGGGAGTAAGGATGTTCAGTGCTTCACATCATTTGCCCTGAACTGCTGGAGTGCTAGAAAGAACAGCTACAAAAATACCAACAACAGCAAGAAACCAAAACAACAACAACAAAAAAAGGCAGCATGATCATTTTCCTCCACGATGTTTTGGATTCTTTAACATCCACAAATGGCCACTGCTGTCAAAAATGCACAATCTCCCTAGTGACATCTTGGGACCGATTCATTAGGGACTCTGATGACACAGTGCCATAAGCTGAGCTATGAATACCGTTCCTGAAACAACAGATTTTTCATCAGATATCTCACTTATCAGCCAGTTTGGCAATAATTAGCTGCTCTTAAATGCAAAGCTTTTTAGAAGCAACAATGAGTTTTTACACCACCTCAGTTTTACAGATAATAAGGCTGCTGGGATAGGAAAGACTTATGCGTCCTACAGACAACCTAAACAATGCTCATAAATATTCCTTTGTCAAAACCCGAGGATAATTAGCAGCCAAATAGTTATTTCAAGCATGTTTCTAAAAGCCACACTAACCTTACTAACCAGTAACATCCATATAGATGTCACTACTTTCCTAACTATTTTAACAGTGCACACAAGGTGTGTCCTGGCAGACAGGAGTTGCAGGGGTTGACTTATCATGAGAACTAATCAAGTGATACTTTAAAAAGCAAAACAAACCAAATTGAAATGCTGCCTTCATGATGCACAGATGTCATACACTTTGGAAGACTTATGTTTGTTAGAAATGTGGGAACCTTTTTTCTGCCATTTCCTCCCCCAGGAGCTTTCCTTGTCTTTGCAGTGGGCTTTGGACACCTGTGGTGGAGCGCTACCCCCAGTTTCTTCCTCAATCTTCCCTCTAGCTGAGTGTTTTTCTGACTGTGACCTCCTGGAGATTGTGTGCTGTTTGGAAAGGTTAATAAGAAAGTGAAAGCCCAGAGTGGTTTAAATTTACTAAATGGAGGGGATGGGCCCATCCCCAAGGCCAGGATTTTATGAAAATGCAGTTGGCAATCCTTAGCAGAAATACTAACATGTCTGATAGAACACCTGGAGGTGCCCTGTAGATATGACAAGCTGGAAGTACCTGTAAACAAAGTAAATGTGGAGGCAAAGAATGGGGAATTTGGTGGGTTAATTTCTCCCAAAAAGTTAAGGACTGGTTTAATAAAAAAAGAAAAGACTGAGACTGGGTATAGAGCTCCCTTTGCCAGAAGTGGGCATACTTAGTCATGGTGCCAAGGCAATTTTATCTAATGTCTTTTTTGGTATAGTGTTTTGAAGATAAATAAAAGGAACTATGTACTTATCTGAAAAGGGTTTCCAAGAGTCATCTGTGCCCTTGTTACTTGAAATGAGTTCTGCAATCTTGGTCAGCTGCAAGGCATCAGTTCTGCCTCCTGTGAATGAAAGCATAT
The DNA here is from genome assembly GCA_037013685.1 of Acridotheres tristis. Classification (NCBI taxonomy): domain Eukaryota; kingdom Metazoa; phylum Chordata; class Aves; order Passeriformes; family Sturnidae; genus Acridotheres; species Acridotheres tristis. The sequence continues at coordinate 6,394,911 of CM072885.1, forward strand.
GCTGAATGAACTGGGGGTTTCCTCTGTTTTAATATCAAATAGGTAAGTGAAACTGGATGCCCACAAAGATATGAACGGAAAACAACTAAATGTAAAATGAATACAACCAGTGAGAGCCGTCAAAATTATTCTGATCCGTTTTACCACTTTGGCAAATAGATGACATCTGGGTTATTTGAGTGAAACTGGGTTATTTGAGCTGCCTTCAAAAATCTGTCTGTAGGTTGACAGTTGGCTTGCAGCAGATAAAGCTGAGCAATCACTTAACCAGCTAGAAATTGGAATGAAACACCTCATGTATGTTTTAAGCTTGTATTTTTATTGCTTACAAGGCTCTTATTAACGTTCCAAGATTTTGAATAACTTCTAGATTTCCTTTTCCAGTCTTGATTTCATATTTAATGTTGTGAAGGAAATTACTTCAAAGTAGCTTTGTGGTTGACTCTGTGGGGTTGTTCCAGAGGTCTGCAGAAACCTGGATCTAGGGAAAACATGAATAACACTATTGCTTCCAGACCCAAGCTCAGTTGCTGTGAGCTCTCAAGACTCTGCAAGTGGTTTTGGGAGAACTTAAAGGCCTGACTACAGCCCTGACAGCAAATGTCATATTTTTTAATCACATGAGAGACAGAAATACACAGCCATAGTGGTACCTAACCAGCGAGACTGTCCTGAAAAGCAAAACAGGAGCAGTAGAAAACAAATAGTCAAGCTTTGGATTTATAGCAATGATCTAATTGACTCTAAACTGATAATTTGAACTACAGCTTAGAAAAGCATACATTTCACTGTGTTAAAAATATCTTATACAGTGATGTCATCTAAGGGTTCATTGCATGGATGAGGGACTGGCACAGGGGAGGAATTGTCTGCTTTCACAACACAGTTAAACAGTTTCTACACTCTGAGGGCTCCTCAGAACAGTGGTGACTTGGAGGAATTCTTTTGCAGTGTGGAGGAACAGTTTCCATTACGTGATCCAAGGACGAGATCTTGCCCTGAGCTTTTGTGTGCACCATGAGTTTGTTCAGCAAGCAGAATGCCAGATACTGGCCCTAGAGCCAAGGAGCACGTGTGAATGGAGACAGAGGATGAGAGATCCATAACGAAGCAAGCAGGGACCATAACGAATTGCCAGCATAGATATTGCCTCAGGAAAATGTTCTGAGGAACAGAGGAGCTTTGAACTGTGCCCAGTCGAGTCCTGACTCAGCCATCTTAACAATCCATGTCCCTCAGAAAATGCTGCCCTGACCTCAAGGCAAAGAGGAGTCAAACAGATTTGCCATCCTGGGGATCAGACAAGAAGCAAGAGTGGATCTCTTCATGAGGTGTCAGTGAAAGAAAAAAGATATCACCTCTTCTTATACATTCTTCAAAAAGAAAAATCTCAAATGGATGGGTGACACCAAAGATTTTTTTCTCTCCTTCTTTGGGAAGATATTGGTGAACATCCTCAGAAAAACAGAACCAACATAACTACATATTTGTATGCATACAGTAACTCTTTTGGGAAATGTAGTACTCTGTAGATTGCCACTTACTGTTCATAGGACAAGACAATGTCTTGATCACAGTGGGGATGCTTTGATTTGGAGGCTAGAGAGCACAGAACCACAAGTACTGGAAAAAGGGCAATTGTGGAAAGTTGAGTCATTGATAGTGAACTTTTAGGCAGCTTTTAGAGGTACAGCATTACTTTCAAACCTTGCCAAAGTTGTTTCACCAACATAAACTAATCAGCTACTTCCTTGACACCTTTTTTTTTGGCTCCCTGACACCTTTTTTTTTAATTTTTTTTTTTAACTGGGAGATCTTTGTTCTAAGAGTCACCTGAGAGTAACTGCATCTTTCTCACAAATACTGTGTATGAGTTGGCTTTCCTCCTTCCTTTTGTACTGTCTCTGAGATATAATGTCTGTCATGACTAAATCCCATACAGTGCACAGGCTCTCCCTCACCCTCCCCCAGCCACAGAAGGGTGTGGGAGAGAATCAAAAGAGTGAAAGTGAGAAGACTTCTGGATTGAAAGACAGTTCAATGGGACAGCAAAGAAAGAAAAAAAAAAAACCAAAAAAAACCCCAAAAAACCACTACCAACAATAACAACAATAACAACAACATAATATACAAAACACATGATGCACAATGCAATTGCTCACCACCTGCTGAGCTTTGCCCAGCCAGTTCCTGAGCAGCAGCCCTCAACCAACTTTCCCCCCAGTTTATATACTGAGTGTGATGCCATACAATATGGAATATCCTTCTGGTCAGCTGGGGTCAGCTGTCCTGGCTGCCTTGTGTCCCCCAGTCTCATTGCTGGCAGAATATGAGAAGGTGAAAAGTCCTTGACTTAGTATAAACTCTGGTTAGCAACAACTAAAACATCAGTGTGTTATCAGTTATTCTCATACTTGATCTAAACTGCACTAGGTACTAGGAAGAAAATTACCTGTATCCCTGCCAAAGCCAGGCCAGTGTCAGACTGGAGCAGGAAATGAAGCAAGGTCTAAGGTTGTGTGTACTCTAGAGTAAAGTGATGGGGCAGCTGGCACTCTGACATAAGCACCTGAATTCGTTTACTATAGAGTCCACTACAGAGCATTCCTACAGCCTCCTGACTTATGCTCTTATCCAAATGTGGGCACATTCCCCCAGGACTCATACAGAGACATTCTTGGATTCTATCACCATCAGATGTGATATAATTTCCTTTTAGAGAACTATGAAAAGTGTAGGAGGACTGTTCCTGCTTCCTCATTGCAAAGCAATTGCATTCAAGCCTGAGGTAAAGCAGAGCACAACTTCTAAATCCAGAAACCTCCAGCCTGGGGTTAAACAACCCCTGTAAAACACTGTGCCATTTTCTATAAGAGTCATGACACACAGCTCAGGTTACCTAAAGTGGGTGAAAAGCCAGTTGTGGTTAGAGCTCTCCAAAACAGCTACTGAGGCAATGGAGCTTACAATGGGGAAAGACAAAGAAGCAATCTGTGAGGACCTACAGGTGGAAAAGTATTTCAGAAGAGTTCATACTCATTCTTCAAAGCGTTTTCTGGACCCTTTGGACTTTACAAGCCACAGGGTGGAAATAGCTGGAGAAAATCAGGTAAATAAGGAAAATTAGATTTTCTTGATGTTACTACCGGTGTCACAAATGCTGAGTGGCTGATGACAAAAGCATTTAGCTCAGTGTGCTCTCAGTGCACACTGAGGAGCTCAGTCCCTATGAGCTATCTCAGTCCTCAAGGCCTGAAGGAAGCAGATACCAAATATCATAGGCATCCCACCTTCCTACATGGCATTTACAGCCTGTGTGGCTGGCCAGTAACAAGCCACATTCAATGTTTAGGTCGGAAACGACCTCTAAAAGAAGCAAGTCCAATCATTAACCCTGCCAAGTCCACCAATAATCACATTCCCACATCTACACAGCTTTTAAATACCTCCCAGGACAGTGATTCCACCACTTCCCTGGACATCCTGTCCCAGGGCTTGACAACACTTTTGGGGAAGAAATTTTTCCTAATACCTGAGGTCACGATTTATGTGATATTAGCTGTCATCTGCAACCAAGGCCCGTCACATGAGGCACTGTACAAACACACAGTCAGAGAGACTTTTCCCCAAAGATTTTTCAAGCTAAACAGAGAAGACAGCTGAATAAATTGCACGCAGACTCTCTTTAAAGAACCTGTGAAACGCCCCTTTGTAAAACCAGCTGTACTAAAACAAGGAAAGACCCTTGTAAAATTCATATTTCACCTCTTTTGCTACATTCCTTGATAGAAAGCATCTATATTTTGGCTCTGTCTCATACTTACCGTCATTATACCGTCTGTGTATCACTTTAAATAATCAGCTTCCAACAACAGTATATTACATGGACACTGAAGAAACTTTTCTTATATCCAATCTAAACATCTCCGGGCACAACCTGAGGCCATCTCCTCTCGTCCTGTCACTTGTCACTCGGGAGCAGGGCCCCCCTGCTCCTCCCAGCCACTAGGGGGCGCCGCGCGACGGCGCGGCCTCCCCGGAAGTGACGGTTTTGTTTTCCTGCGGCACTTCCCGAGGCCGCCATGGACATCCTGAAGCGGGAGATCAGCAGGAAGCGCCAGCAGCTGGAGGAGAAGGAGCTCGTGGGGGTGAGGGCGGCCGGCATGGACACCAGGAGCCGCCCGGGGTGTGGGCCCGCGGGAGGGCGGCGGGGGGGAGGCGGGAGCGGCCCGGGATGGGCCGGGGAAGGGAGCGCGGAGCGGCCCAGGGCCGCGTTTCCCAAACCCGGGATGAGCCAGGATGGGATCGGGCCAGAGCCAGGAGGAGTTTGGGGCCGCGGATGCAGCCTGGCTTCAGCTTCGCTGTGTTCTGCGGGGTTTTGGGGCTGGTTTACTTTATTTCGGGCACCGAGAGATGAGAAAAGGCAGTGCGAACTTTGGTGAACAGAGGGTGGTTTCTTTCCTCCCCACAGCCGCCTTCTGTCCGTACCGGGGCAGGGTGTGAGTGCTGTGTGTGTGTGTGCCTAAAAACCCCATACCCGGGCAGGGTGTGAGTGCTGTGTGTGTGTGTGCCTAAAAACCCCATACCCGGGCAGGGTGTGAGTGCTGTGTGTGTGTGTGCGCCTAAAAACCCCACAGTACAGCAGAGCCCCTTTAAGGGTGTCTAATTTTGAGTTTTGGCACCAGAGGCTGAAGTGGGAAGCTGCAGTCAGGAAGGACAAAGTCATAGTTTGTGCTAATCAAGGAAGATGCTTTGGGGTGACCACATTTTCCAACTATTGTGTGTCTGAAATGTCTTTTCAGGCACATTTCTACAAAGCTGTTTCAAGCAAGCTTATCAAATATTGTGTGTAAAGATGATCTCTTCCATCTCTTTGATTTAAAGTTAAATAATGTGTTTAGTATGGTTTATCTAAACAACCTGGGCCTGGTTTTGCACCTCTGAAGTGAAGCTTTACACACCATTGACCACCAAGGCCTTACATGACAAAACATTTGGGTTTTCTAAAGTCCTGGCAAGCACGTTATACTTTTAATTCTGCTTATACATATATCCTGCAAAGTAACTCAATATTGCTGATTTCAGAGGTGCTTCCAACTAGTTCCATTTCGGTGGCAATGTAGGCATCTCTGGGAAAGGATGTAGCTGAATTCACCGAGCCAAGTAAGAAAATTTGAGCCATTTTTTCTCAACTATGCAAAATTGTGAACTGGTAACAGCTCTTCTCTCTTTTAGGGAAATAAGAAGTATTTCAAACGCAGTGAGTTAGCTAAAAAGGAAGAAGAGGCCTACTTCCAGAGATGTGGCTACAAGGTATGGAAATTGTTCTTGTAGGACTTGGTGTGTTTATTTTGAAGTCTGCATTTTTTTTTAAATCAACAATATCAATGTTGTTAATGATAATTGTTGTTCTTTGTTCAATCTGTTAATGTTATACATTAGCCTGTAAATGAGAAGCCACCTGGAGAGGTATGACTTTCCAAAACCATTTTCAATGCAGGAAAAGATATGCATGACATACAGCTACTTAAGTTTGTGTTATGGTTTGGCTTTTATTTCTTTTTGTTTGTTTGTTTGTTTTTATTTGTGGAAAGCATGAAGTGGTTTGGGATCAAAGCTTGTCTTCCTTTCTCATTAAATTGTGCTGTTAGGCATGAACACTGGATCTGATATAGCCACCTTCCTCCCCTTATTGAGAAAAATGGATACATTTGGATAATTTTATCCGATCCTCATTGTCAAAATGTCCAAAAGATATCAGTGTAGTGTGGGTGTGCATCTGCCAACTCTCCTAAATTTGTATTTGGGTTTTGGCCATTAACCACCCAGCACTGAAGCTGTGCAACAAGGGCATTTATGTTCTTGCTGGCAAAATATTAGAAACAATTGGTAACCTCGGGTGCATTTTGCAACAAATGGGTGATCTGGAAGGCTTTATCTGCCTTGTAATGGTGTCAGGGCAAGAGTTTACTGAAATAAAAAGAATGTTGTTGTCTTTTAAAAGTGTGTATGCCTGCCTGCCTGCCTGACAGGGTGTCTGGGAGGGGGGATGCATTCCCTGGGCAAGACAGTTTCATAATCTTGTTTGCTGTTAGAGGGTACAAATAGGAGCTTTGTTTTCAAGTGACCTTTACCCAGTTAGTGACTTATTCTGAAACCTTGATCTGTTTGTGCATATTTGAACATCAATGCCAAAATGATTCTCGGAACGCGCAGCATAAAGTCATGGGAAAGCTCTGTGAATCCAGCTGCTCTTCCAAGTACAGATGGCTGCCTGATGGCTTTTGAGCATTAGCTTGAATTCTTCAGAACCTGATGGGGTTAAACTGCTGCTACCTTTGCTGCTGCAGCACCAGTTTTGGTGTGAAATGCATCCCTGAAAATGGTTTTAAAATAAGTTACTTTGTTAAATTTAGTATCTTTTTAGAGCATCCCAGATATCTGCATTTATTCTTTACTCTGTTAATCAGACACGGAACACAGACTGATTTCCTTTTAAATTCAGATGCCTTTTTACTTTGATTAGACTTAATAAGTTGGAATAATCTCACCTGCTTGAAGAAAGCACTGAAACAAAAATAATGGCGGTAAAGATACTGCTTATAATTTGGAGTCCAGCTGACAGAATGGATCAAATATTTTCTTCCAGTCTGCTATCTCTTTATGATTTCAAGAATGTTTGTAAGTTAAAATTTGTATGTATCCTTCTGTTCTGGGAGTATATTTTTAAAACAAAAATTTTTACACCATTCTTTTGTATTTTCTGTCCCCTGTCAATTCCTCCTTCACTGCATTGATGGAAATTTTATTCCCCTCCCTTTATGTGTTAAACATTGATTTAATTGTCTTTTCCTTTGTTCAATCCAAACACCTGTAGTTGTAGGATTGATTTTTTTACTGTGTTTGCTAATACAGCATTTAATGTAGATTTGTGGCTGAATCTTGTAGCTGGATCCTGCCAGCCACATGGAGTCACAGTGATACCTGAGCAAGGCTGGTACTGTGGCCTGAAAGAATAAAAAAGCCTCTTTTAAAAAAATAATAAATTCTGTCCAGTAGCTTCCTCAAATTGATCAGCCCAAACAGAGGCTGCCCATGCACAGGGAATGCTGCAGGCTGCTCTAGCATTAATTGGATTGTTTCCCATTTAGCAAGTACAGAGAGGAAATAAATTAAGAAAAAACAAGGTATGAGTGAGCACTGAAGATGTTTCCATATTATAGGGGTATTACCAGCAGCAATCTGCTCCTGCTGTCAGAAGTGTTGAATTTGAGCTTATACAGGGAGCTGCTGTCTCAAAGTTACTTTGATCAGAGTTGTTTTGCATTATTAAAATACTGAATAATGAAGAAGGAATGCTCTCTTTGATTCAGGGACCTTCTTTTGGACTAAGAGGAGTTGTTAATGATACCCTGTTCCTATGAGGAATTGTGTCTTTTTGGGCTGGTTTTTTTTTGCCTGCAAGAAACTGGCAAGGTTGTTAAAGAGGTGCATTACCTAAAACAAGGTTAGAGAGGTGCATTGCCTCTCAAAACCCAACAGAAACTGTGAATCACTGCTAACTGTGCTCAGCTCGCTGAAGCTGCAGGTAACAAACACTGTAACTGACACTGACCCTGCAAGAAGCAGGTCCACTCTCACCCTGCTCTGGGGTTTTCCCTCCTGTCCTTCTGTCTCTGCATGTGCTGGTCCTGGGGAGCTGGATGAGGAAGTGGAGTGGGCTGGGAATGGTACCACTGTTTGTGTTTGGCAGAGTATTTTCTGTTTGAATCGTTTCTCCCTCCTGGTTCATCACACAGTGATGAAAATGGTCTTGCATGGATAGGAAGGATGGAACAGGGGCAAGAATCAACAGGCAGAGGGTGGATTTGTTATTTTTGGCACAAGTGCTGACACCTGCCTGCTAAAGTGACAGCCAAACTTCAGGTATTGTCCTTTCTGTTTGCTGGAGAGACTGCTTCCTGCAACCTGCAGAAATATTAGTTAATTACTTATACTATCAAGAACTTTTATTGTTCTGAGATGCAATTAGGGACCATAAAACTATGAAACTAAAGAGTTTTATTGTCATATTAAAGTCTGTGTTCCAGAGTTCTGTATCTTGCCATCATTGCTTATCAGTATGTGGGTTTGTTTCCATTGCACATGAGTAACTATGTCTGTTGAATGTAGGTACAGCAGGAGGAAGAGGAGGAGAAACCACTGGCTACATCAAATCCAGTGCTGGAACTCGAGCTGGCAGAGGAAAAGTTACCAATGACTCTTTCCAGACAGGAGGTAAAATCAATCACTGTAAACTGGCTCCTTGAGTTTACAGCAAATGCACCTGAAATTTCTTGTTAGGGCTGTTTCATCCAGTGAACTGTACTTTTTATTAAGCTTCCATTTTTGCAGTCAGCAGTTAATGATCATCTTTTCTTATCAGGGCTCTGCTGTCCAATTGAATGCATAGGGAGGTACAGATGGGTAGAGTTTCTCTGTTACAGGGATTTACACAGATGTTGTGTAACATTTTACAGCTCTTTCAGAGTGATACCCTGAATATCAGCGTTATCCTTGGATAGTACTGAAGATGGCATGCTGACTTTTTCCAAGATTTTATTTCCCTGAGCTTCTTTTCTTTGTAACTCGTTGGTCTGAACACAAATTTAGAAACTTAAGTTTTGGGAAGAGCAGCTGGGATGTTCTTTGCCTTTTTTAAGGATAAAAATGTCTATGTGGATTTAAGTTCACAAACAGATCCACACCCCAAAGCAGAAGCAGGAAGTTCAGAAGTACAGAATACACTCTAATCTTGGAAATACTGAAATTCACAGCTGAGGTCATCCAAGTATGTCACACCTCCCCTTAATTTGTCAGGATATTCAGGTTTTTACAGAACTTGTAATGGTGACTTGGTTTGAGGTTTGAATCAAGTTGAGGGAGGCTTTTTCACTTCTGTTATACCTACTTTTAAAGTAACTATCCCATTAGATTTTGTGACTCCATATTTCCCAAATGCTTAGTGATGAGGGCTTTCAGCAAATGATCTCGTAGCTGTGCTGGGACAACCTGCAGCCCAGTTCGTATTTTTATTGCCAAGACAAATAGGTGAGTGAGATTATTGTCAAGTTCCTTTGTGATTTTGAAAATGGTTTTTAAGCTCTGCCAGAGGGATGATTTTTGTGTATTTGTTTGAACAAGTCAGAGCAGGAAGAAGTTCGGCTGTATCAAACAGCCTGGGATTTTATGCAGAATTTGGATTGGTAATATTTGGAATGACCTTTCACTGAAATACCGTGGGAATTTTATATTTAGATTGTAAAGTGTCTGGAACATTTTTCTACTGCTTAAAATATTGCCATTTCCTCTCCAGTCCGGCTCAGCTTGTTATTCTAAGCAGTGTAAATAAATCTGTCATTCTGGATTTTATTTTGCTTCCTTTATGCGTCAGGGAGTGCTTTGATTCTTTTCAGGTTATCAGGAGGTTACGAGAGAGGGGTGAGCCCATCAGGCTGTTTGGAGAAACAGATTATGATGCATTTCAACGTCTGAGGAAGATAGAAATTCTTGCACCTGAAGTGAACAAGGTGAGACTGCCTCTTAGTTACTTAATTGTGGGGGGTAATCAATAAGTAACCATAAAAACGTTATCAAAAATCATTTTCAGTAGCTGTTAATTTTCAGGAGGAGGGGGGATAGACAGCAAAGAGAATACATGCTCTTCTCTCATTTTTCTTTTTTGCTGAGAAGCGGTGTTAAATGTCAGAGTTTCGTGCACAATTACAATTATGTTAGAGAATTCAGCCTTAGAAACCTACCAGGCCCTTGTCAGTTGGAAAAGGGGCCTTCAGGTGGCACTAATACCTCAGCTTGTTCTACCCCTGCTTTTTAATGAGCAGAGAACAGATATTTACTGTTAAAATAATCCTGTGTTTGTGATTATGTGCATCCCTGAGGACTCACAGGTAAATAAGAGCAGGACTGCATACTGTCTCTCTGGGATAGAAATTATTTTCAAATCCCTGGATTCCAGAGCTATAACTTGTTGCGGAAATGTCATTTCCCCCCCTTGCCTTTGAAGTAGCCATCAACTAAAAAACTGACTTGAAGATATAATTAATTTATTTATTTTGTATTAAGAAGCGATCAGTTAAGTGAGGAGATACAGTTGGAGTTTGTTTTACATTCACTGTTAACCAAATTTTCAGCTTTACTAAGAGAGTGACAATTTGCATTTTCTTCCCTAATTTGTGGCAAACTGAGTTGTTCTAAATGTCTTTCCTGCTGTTGCCCATAAAAGGGAAGCCTTTTCCTCTCCAGGTCTTTAAAATCAAGATAAACAGATCTAGAAATAGGAGGTCTGCTTATGAAAGCTTCCCCTCCAGCGACGCTGGTCACAGGAGCAGGATTAGGAAATAGCCCATAAATAAGGTTGTGCTGGATTTTTCTTACATGATTCAGTCACTCCTGTTGCTGTCTAGAGGGATTCTGCATGTTGCTTAGTCAATCAGCCTTGTGGTTCAGACATTTTTAGAGTAACTAAATGATGAATAGAAATGTTCCAGACAGGCAAGTATGATGATGGAAGAGGGGAAGTAACTGTGCATATCCATTCCCTGTGGAGTGGCTGAATTTATCTGAGAGTAAGAAATGTCATACTCCTTTACAGAGCTTTATATTTTATGTCTCAAAACGGGAAGTCAAATCCTTCAACTGTGGTTAAGGCGAGTCTTGTGTTACATTTGAAAGGATCTTTTAACTTTATATATATGGTTTTAAACCGATTCTGGTGGTTTTAGTTACTCCTGCTAAAGTTGAGGGTTTTAAATAGTGAATCTGTATAAAACATTCTTCCGTGTTTAAATAATTTGCAATAAGAGGAAACAACATTATTGTTTTATGTCTGGCACTGAAGGAGTGAGACGTTTTTATTTACAGCTTTTTTCAGGGCAGATGTTAAGACTTGTAGAGCTGATGATGGTTATGGTCTGGTTTTCATTTGTTTTGGGGTGGTTCAGTGCTTGGAGAAAATAATTGAAGAAAGTCCTGGAGGCTGAATCTGTCCTCCAGGCGCTTTTTAAATTTTTTTTGTGGAAATACTGTAAAAGGTATTTTTCATAGGTATGAGCATTTCAGAAGTTCATGCACCTGCTTTTTGTTAAATGCTGAAGCAGAAACTGTTCTTGGAATTCAGTTAAATTCAAACAGCAACGCTAAACCCTTATATGTGTTTTTATAGAATTTGCACCTTTAACAGAAGTGGGATGCTCACAGTGACATTACTGAACTGTTTTTATTTAGTTGGGTTTTTTTATAAATCAGTCTTTTTTTTTTTTCTTTTTTGTTTTCTAGGGCCTGAGAAATGACCTGAAGGCTGCTTTGGATAAGATTGATCAGCAGTATCTGAATGAAATTGTAGGCGGCCAAGAAGCAGGAGATGATGACTCCCAGAATGACCTGAAAGTCCATGAGGAGAATACTACTATTGAAGAACTAGAAGTATGGGATAGATCATAACTAAGGGATGTTGGATGTAGTATGTTGCTGTTAGAAAGCTTCAGGATGGTTTAGACAGAGTTGTCTTCTTTTCTACAGCTGACTTAGGCATTTTGAAGTATTCTTAAGGAGAAAATTTAGGTTTCTAAGCCTGGCATTGCACTGTTGATGCCCACCAAAGACAAGTGAAAACTCAATAGTCTTTGTTCACAACGCTTCATCCCAAAGGGGACAGGTGTTGCCTGCAAAGACAGTGATGCAGTAAAGATTCATTCTCCAGGGATTTCAGAAGTAAAGAATTTAATTGCAAAAACATTACCCGGTCATAAATGCCAAAGCCTTTCCAATTAATATTTGAGAGGGTAATAAGGTCAGTACCAACTAATTTTCCCTATAAGGACTCTGAAAAATAGACCCTCAGAAAGAATGTTTGATATGAAAACATCTAGGACAAAAAAAAAAAAAAAGAGCATCAGAAGTAGGCAGACCACAGGAAATATAAGAAGTGCAGAGATAATGTGTCCCAGAAACTTGAGTGCAAATGGCTGCTCTGTTCTGAAAGAATCCTGTGGTGTTTGTCTGAGTGAGTGGAGAGTGAGTGCCAGGAAATGCATTCAGCACCTGGTATTTCAGGATAATGTTTTGAAAAGCACATTAACTTGAGCTGAAGACTTTTACCCTTAATCTTCGAAACTCTTTGCAGGAGTTAATCTTAATAACGTCCTTCCAAAAGCATGTTTAAGAAATAATAAGATTTATAACTGAAAGCTGAAGTGAATACATTATTATTAAGAGATAGTCTGAGTTTTTTGCTATGGTGCCTGGGGTTCTGGTTTAAAATAGCTGTAGTACCAGAATGGATAGCAGCAGTTGTATTGGAGCTGCATTTTATTGATCTGTTAGCTCTCAAAAGAAGCCCTTTTTGTGGGAGTAGGGCAGGCTTGGTTTGATCCATGCAAACAATCTTTTTCTAAGAAGTTGGAAAATGCCGCATCTTAATGTTGTGTTACTTCAGCTGCATTGCCTTGAGCATAAAGGCTTACTATGAATTTGACTCCAGATCTATGAGATTTTTAAAATAAAACTCACTTTGGAAACGTGAGGGCAGTGAAAATAGATTATAATCCAACTATACCTACTGGAAAATGTTTATAAAACTTATTGTTAGTATTTACAGTTTTGAGGTTTTGGCAGGATGGTGGAGTACTGGAGCATACAGCTGGGCTTTTTTAGTGGTTTGTTGCTTGGTTTTGGTTTTGTTTTTTTTAAGATTTGTTCCCTCAAATTCACACTTGCAACTAAATGGTAAAAAGCCCCACTATATCAGAGAATTAAAATAGCATAACAAAACAGTTAGGTTAATTGATGGCTTTGGAGATCTCAAAAAATGCAGTGCACCCACAGTTCCCCTTAATACAATGCTGTCAGACAGCTGCTAATTATGCCAATAATTTAGTAGTTAATGACTGAAGAATTACTGTTTTATTGACTTTTCAGAAGCAGTCATATTGGCATTGTGATGTAAATGTTTTTAATAGATTAACGAATTTCAGTAGCATTTGTAGCTGTTTCATGGCCAGTGTTTGGGATTTCTGATGGAATTTATTGCAGTTCATGGTGCAGTGAACCATGCTCTGCTGTGGTGGTGCTGGCAGACTAGACAAAGTAGAAATAATGGCCCTTTTTTTCCCCCTGTTCTAGGCTTTGGGAGAATCCTTAGGACGGGGTGATGATCATTATGACATGGACATCATAACAAAGTTCTTGAAGGTAACAGACTCTTAATTATTTTGTAGTTGTGTCATATAATTACTGCTATGCAGATACATTTCAAGATTAGAAGGGTGGGTTTCAGCTACTTGGGAGGAAAATCCCACATGTTATGTGTAAGATGTGGGTTTTTTGAAATGCTTGGCACTCCACAGCCTTTGTTAGTCACAACAGTGACTTGTGCCAGATCTGGGAAAGAGCTCTTGGGAGAGCAGCGTTCTTCAAAATCTGGTCCTGCTTTTCCAGACAAAATAAATATGGTTTTGATTTTTGTGTGATATTTGAGGCAGTTGTCTGTAGTTGCCTCTGTTTAGTAGTACTGTGGCATCAAAACTTTTGGAGGAGTTTTCTTGGAACAGTGAAAGCTAAATTGGAATGCCACCTAATACTGTTAGTGAAATTAGAGTTTTAAAGGAAGTCCACAGGTTCAAGTGGATGGCAGGAAATTGTTTCCTTGTTTCCTGGCGAGAAACCTGTGTTGCCTCTCAGCCGAGTCAGCCCGTGCCTGTGTAACTGCTGTGGTGATCAAAGTCACAGCAAGAGTTGGAGCTTTAATTTGTGTGTGTACATTTAAGATAAGAGAGTTGTTCCTATCCCTCCTTGCCTATCCTTCTGAAAAGGATTTTATCTTCTGAACTCAGATTGCTCCCGAAAATTCACTTTGCCTTGGTTGCTTAGCCCTCTGTTCTGCATGCTGTGCCGGGGAAGTCACTAGATGGCACCATGACACAGATGTGCTTGCTCCCTGCAGTTCCTCCTGGGAGTTTGGGCCAAGGAGCTGAATGCCAGAGAGGACTACGTGAAACGGGGCGTGCAGGGGAAGCTGAACAGCGCCACTCAGAAGCAGACAGAGTCCTACCTGCGGCCGCTCTTCAGAAAGCTCCGCAAAAGGGTAAATCACCTTTAAATGCCTCTTCAGCCTTTGCTTTCCCAGCATCAGTGCCCTTTCCAGGGCAGCGTTAGCCTCACTGAAGGAGAGGACGTGAGTGAGTTGGTCACAGTTGCTGTGTCTAGAGCTAACACCCAGTTCTGACTTTATCTCAATCAGTGAAATCTGCCCACTCACTGCTTTTCCAGCTGTTTAAAGCAGCACCTGTTCCCTGGTTTTCAAACATGACAGAAAATTGGAGTTGCCTTTTGCACTTTGCCATCAGCTACCAGGTGTAACTACTTAACCTCTCCTCTTCAGATCCTTCATCTGAATAAAGAACATGTTTTCCTTTGTGAAACTCCTCAAGCAAGGATAGTTGCTAAACTTTGTATAAATGCTGAGTAAGATGATTTTCCTGAGCTGCCATTCTGAAGTAAATGTCTTTTTTTTTTTCCCCTCTCTGCTGTAGACACTTCCTGCAGACATCAAAGAATCAATAACCGATATTATTAAATTTATGTTGCAAAGAGAATACGTTAAGGTAATGTTTGTTTGTACTCTTCCGTCATGTTCATGCTGTCTGGTTGTAAAAGATCGAGTTTATTGCTTCAGCATTCCCTTTTTTTTTCCCATTTTGAAGATGCATAGCTGGAAATACAACATCTATCCCAACAAAATGAAAAATGGATGTGAAATGTTAGGCTCCAAGTAGTGTTTGATCCAGAGCCTGACAGAAGATCTGTAGAGGTTCATGAAACTGCGCAGCTTTGTAAACATGAAGAAAATTTTTCTCAGAGATGGGTATATTAAGTTGCAGAGTGTTCGTCTAGGGGAAATCCAATGTTATAAGGTTAAATGAAGGTATTGAATAGTAATAGGGTGTTGATGATTAATTGATAAGGAATTAATTGAGGCAAACTGAGTTATTGAATATGAGGCACTGTCTCTTTCTTTGTCTACACTCACATTAGATGGGCTGGTAAGGTTGAGGTAAGTTAATGAGAAGATTTTTTTGGATGAAGTCTGCTCACTGGAGAAGGCAGAAGTACTTTGGGACACAAGATCAAAGGGAGTGTTAGGTTTTATTCATAGCTGCCTTCAGAAGTGAAACTGAAATACCACTAGCATTTGCTGAAGCAGCTTGTGTATGCAGAGGAAACTGAGCTGTCTTTTGCGTTTAAATTTCTAATATTTCTTACTATTCATGTGAGGATTTGGCATAATTTGTCAAGTAAGTAAGCAAACCTACTTTTGATGCTGAAAAGGACTTTTTGTAGCCTAAGGCTAATTTAATCCAAATCATTTGGAAGCAGAACTGAACATGTGGGATGTATGATAGTGGGGTTTTATTTTGAAGCATTTTTTTTCTCTTGTTTGTCATCATTATGTGGAAATTCCCTTTCCAATACCTTCTCAAACTAATGAGCATGCAGGAATGTGGTCTATCTCTGGGTTAATCAGCAGTGCTTCTCTCTCCTGGGAGTGCATGCCTTTAAGTAAACTTCAGAGAGAGATTTGGATGACTTGACTGCACATTTGGATGTTTTGTTATTTTGTTTTGGTGTTTTTGTTGCATTGGCTAATGCTTTTATAGATACATCCTTTTCAATTTTGCTTCCTAAGAGACTTGTCTCTTTTTGCCTACTCTTGTCTTCTGTCTCTCTTTGCCTGCTGCTTGCTTTCTACAAGTGGATACTGTCAGCCACAAATTCTTGCCGCTTTGTTAGCGGAAAAGCTTGAAAGATTTTAATTTTGAAATCAACGTGTTGACAGCAGGCAAATGCCAGAATGCAAGCTGTCCACTCTGCCTTAATTAACCCTGTTGTGACAGTCCTGCAAGGGTCTTTAATTGCATGTTAACATACTGTTTCATCACAAAAGTATATTTAAATCAGCAATTAGGCATTTGATTAAGCCTGTTCCGATTCTGCCTCATGCAGGTGATGACTAAGCTCTGTCCCCTCTTCAGATTTGCTTTTGAGTCTGTCTGCCACCCCCTGCCTTGTTCATTATTCACCTCCCAGTTTGTTCAGTTGTAGCTGGAAAGAATCTGCGCCCACTGCTCATGATTGCTGCTTCTTATTGTCCAATTCCTGAATAGGAGGTGATAAATGAACTCTATCAGTGAATTTTGTAGCTGCTCTCTAATAGAGAAGGAATGTCCTATTCCATGTCCTTCAGGTTTTTTCTGTAATTGTATCTGTCGCTTGCTGTTTCTCAGTTGTTATGTTGAGGGTTTTTTTTAAGCTCTATACTGCTCCTCCTTTCTCTCTTTCTTTCTGTTGATTTTCCCTTTGAGTTTTATCCCTGTTTTTCTCCAGGAATGTTGTCTGTTAGAGCTTTAAAACAAGATCTGCGCTCTTGATGGGGAAATTTATTTTTTGATCGATTTACTGCTGCTTCTGCTCTGGCCTTAAGCATGGTTACAAATGTAACCTTATTTAACCAGAGATGGTTGAATTGAAAATAATCCCAGTAAACCTTAGTTTTGGTCAAGGTAACCAGAGTGCCTTATCCAATTCTTTTTTTTCATAAGGGGAAGTCCATAGTCCTTGCTTCCCTTGGAATTCCACGTGGGAAGGTGCGTTGTGCAGGTGGTTAATACCGTGCAGTGACACCAGATCAGAGAGGCTGGAATGGGTGTTTCACTGCACCTGGAAGTGCAGAAATGCTCTGTGTGGTGCTGTTGCTGTGGTGCTCAGGGATGCCCTTCCCTCTCCAGGCGAATGATGCCTACCTGCAGATGGCCATCGGGAACGCCCCCTGGCCCATCGGTGTCACCATGGTCGGCATCCACGCGCGGACGGGGCGCGAGAAGATTTTCTCCAAGCACGTGGCCCATGTGCTCAACGATGAAACTCAAAGGAAATACATCCAGGTAATGTCAGCTTTGGACACCCAACAGGACTGCTTGTGTAGGGAGATCTTTGAGAAGCAGTGTGTGGTGATATGGTAAAAGGGTCCCGGAAATGGACAGGTTAATTTGGGTCAAGCATGACATCCAGTTAATAGATGGCTCATCCTGGACTTGAAGGTTCTTCAGTGCTGGGCCAGGAACAATCTAAGGGGTTTTGCTGAGCTGCTGTGATCCTGCATGAGTACCAAAGCAGCTCTGAAGACAGGCTTGATTCTTCTGAGGCCCCTCACTGCTTAACTCGTGCTTTAAACATGCACAGAATTTAATACTGTGAAATTCAGTTCTTCTGACTGTTTCTGCAACTAGGTAAAGGCATTCATGAATACATTCAGCAATCTGGGCTCAAAATTCCAGGTTTAGTTCCTTGTGGGCATCTTCATATCCATGTGGACTTCTGGTTGTGGAATTAGTAGCAGTGCTGTTTTTGTGATCTGTTCTTTCAACACGGTGGGTGGACAGGTCTGAGGAAACAAGCCTTCTCTCTTTGTATTGTTAAATGTGTTTGGCTCTTGCCAGTTGCAATTTCATTGAGATAAAAAACCTTCTGGGTTAACTCTGAAGCCTCCAAGGCAGCATCATGGAGCTCAGAACTCCTGGCAGGGGAGGTTTACCTAAATGTTTTCCTTCTGTAGCAGCAGGACTCCTGTTGCTTTTCAGCTTCTGCAGATGTCTGCAAGGAAATTGCTTGCAAAATGCAACTTCCCCTTCTGCTCGGAGTCTCTCTGTATTTGGGCTGCAAGTATAACCCTTGGTTTCTCTTCAGCTCTAACTTTTGATACCATAACATGAAAAATTATAATTGTGAAGTCACAGGGACCTCCAGACATGCACAGAGACAACAAATCTAATTTGTGAGGTGAAATTATATGTGATTGGTAATTGGTATGTAATTACCAATTATTTTGTAAGGTGAAAATTGGCATGTGGATTATGCCTCTTCAGAGGCTCCAGTTATGCTTGGAAGTATTTAATGGATGAAATAGTTTTAACTAGATAATTTTGTTGTGGTGTGTGTTAATCTGTGTGTTCATAATGGTGAATAATTCATAGAATCACAAAATAGTTTGGATTGAAAGAGACCTTAAAAGACCATCAGGTTCCAACTCCCCTGGGAGGGGAACCTTCCTGACCAGGCTGCTCAATAATTGGCCTTCTTGGTCCATTTGCCACTCTTGTAGCAGAAGGATCTCTACTTTGGACTGTTACTTGGTGTCTCTTATCATAACATACCTTGTGGATGATGTGTATGAATCCCCCAGTTTGTCCCTGCTCTGCTTTTGGGCTACATCTGTTGGCCAAGGAAATCCTTGAGTTCATCTTGCCACTGTGAATTTCATATCTCTGCTTCCAAATTACTCAACTCACTGAAGCACCAAGACAAAGTTGGCTTTAAACATGTATGTTCTTCATGTTGGTTTTAAATATTGGGTCTTGTTTGGTTCAAACTTGAGCATGGGATATTTATTACCCGTGCTCCCAGCAGCTGCATGAAGCTAACATGTTCCTGATTACAGCACCCTGGAGTGAGAACATCCCAAACAAGGAGTCATTATAGTGCTGGGACAGACTTTCCATGCTTGCCTGCTTTAGAAAGGCCAAAGCATCTTCCTGTTGAATCATTTTTCCCTGAATGAGGAGCTGTCTTCCATGAGGAGAGTCTCATGACAGGGACATGATTCTGTCGTCCTAGAGTACAGTGTCACTGCTAAATTACACTTCTACCACAGCAGTTGGTTTTCGTCTTTGTTAGACTTCTCTGTGTGACTGGAAGGAAAATAATCACAGGGTTCCTGTCATGTTGTTTTTTGACAGTTGATGCCTTGAAAGAACTGAAAAGTCCAGATTCTGCCTTTGTCCTTGGTTGCTTCAGCTTGCCTATGTGTAGTACCACAGTTCTCTTCCTGGTTCTTGCCTTGGCTGTGCAGCTTGTTTTTTGTTCTTCAGAATTAATTTTAATATTCAGTGTTCTTGTAAATACCTTTAATTATGATATAATTTTCTCTCTTAGTGATAAAGAGGGATTAAAGAATTGCTGTGATCCTTCACTGTGAATCTTACCAGGTGGGACTGAAGCTGTAGCCTTTTTGATTATGCCACAAACTCCTCTAATATTGAAGAGAACCTCAAACTTTGAATAGAATAACAACCAAAATAAAAATCTCAACCTCAAAATAGCAGCCTTTTCTTTTTAATTCTTAAGTTTAAGAATACTGCAGGCTATCAAGTTTGTTCAACAGCTGCAGCCTTATTACAGAATTGTCCTTGTTTTGTTAATTCCTAGGGGCTGAAGAGGCTCATGACCATTTGCCAGAAGCACTTCCCCACAGACCCATCCAAGTGTGTGGAGTACAACGCGCTGTGAGCTCTGCGGGGGCCAGGCGGGGACTCACATTTCCCTCTCCAGCATCCAGAGAGGATGGAAGAGGCAGAGTTTGAGCCTGAACACCAGCAAGAACTTGGGGTGGGCTTTGCAAAAAGCAGAAAGGACATTTTTTTTACAGCTTCCTTTTTCCGTGCCCCATTTATTTAGGTTTATTTCGAAATCTGTGCTTTTTGCTGAACACATCCAGTGTGGAGCAGAGGGTTTTGAAGTGTTTAAGACCAAGACAATGACCAAGGGACAATGCACGTGACAACTGCTTTTATTTCAGTTTGTTATTCAGGGAATTGTGCAGACTGAACAGTTTCCCATAATTTAGAGCTTTAGGTGAGTCTCAACCCTGCAAGGAGCATATGTGGAGCTTTTTTTGGCTGCTTTTGCATTGGAGACTGACGTGGGGAGATGATTAGAAGGAAGCAGTTGAATCTGAATCTTGGTTATTTCTGTAAATATAAAGACTTTATTGGCTAATCTTTCATGTGGTATTTATCAGGAATAAAAAAAAAAAGGTTTATATATTTCTCAGCCTCAGTGCAAAGAGTTTTTGATCTTGAATGCATCTGACTTGGTTTTTTTTTTTGGTAACGACATTTTTAATATAAACCTTCTGGGCTTGGGGGAAGTAATCTTATGGCTCTTGAGGCTTTCAAATTTCATTTTTATACATCTGGAGAAAATTTTCAGTCTGCTGGGCATTGCAGAGAAAATAATTAGGACCTCCCATGACCATGAACAGTATTTCTAGCAGCTACAAATCTTTACCATTGTGTATCCTGACTGGGAATGGTGAGGAGACTCATGGGAACGATGATGTCTAATTCTGCATAAACAGTGAAATATTGAAACTTGGTTAGTTTTGAGCAGAACCACTTCCTGAAGAAAAGTGTCACTGTCCATTGAATGGGTTTGTCTGGGTCCTCACCTCGACTGGCAGCTTGGAGCAGGAGCTGGAGCCCTCTTCTCAAGGAGTGACCTCTCTCCCTTGGGTGTTCCCATTGTCCTGTGGCACAGTGAGAGATACTGGGGGATGTGAGCTGGGAGGGGTATCTTGGAGAGCTTCAGGTTCTTCTGGAGACTTTCTTAGATTCTGAAGTGCTAATTTGGACACAGGAAACTTTCAGTCTGGAGTGTTTGACCCCAGAGAAAATGTCAAGAGCTTAGAGTTTAGAAGTAATAAAATGAGGCTGTTGAGACCTCACTGTCTCTTGGGGGAGGGGCCTTTGGGGAGGAGATGGGGATTTGTGGGGAGAAGCTGGGCAGATGTCAAGAGCATGGAAGAGTTTCATTAACAGTGGTTTCTGGTGATTTTCTTTGCAGTGCTCTGTACTGCAGTACAGTATCCAAAGATACTCTTTGAGGGCATTATTACAACAGAAACATTTGTAACACTGCAACCTAATCCCTCTCCCCACCCAGACGGTTTCCTGAACTGTTTCTAAATCTTTATCTTGACCTTAGTTTTGAACTCTGTAAATAATTGAGGGACAATATTGTCCCTTTTTCAGAAGAGCTGTAATTTCTCTAGAAACTGCAGCAAGTGAGTAGCCAGGAGATGGTTTAAGGAGCATTGTATCATCTGCTTTAGCGGGAAGTGGATTCCTTAGGGGATTTGTAATAGTGCTAGATGGATTTTTCCTTCCTGCCTTAGAGCTAATTATTGGGAATTTTAATGGTACCCAGAGTGCTGGCTTGAGTGGGGATGCTCCTCCTGTAGGGATGTGAATTTGAGGTTGGAATGTCTTAGTCTGATCAGGTTTTCAGGAATGCAGTTTAAGCAATGTACCTCCTTGCTGACAGTCCCTGAAATACGGCTGCCTTGCTTGAATGAATCCCATGGCAGAAGAACTTTATCCCCTTGCAATCCGTGGAATGGTGCTGTATGGGGAGCTGAGGAGCTGGGAACTACTTTCTCACGGCATATCCCTGTAAGAGTTTCCAGCTGTCGAGCACGTGAGAGCCAGCTCTGGTCCTCAGGGGATGGTGGGCCAGGGGGACACTGTTATAGCAGCTGCTTTTCATCATCCATGTGAGGCTCTTTGCAGCTGGATGGCCCCAAATTGCAGCTACCAGACCGTGATCAAATAGTTAATAATGCCTCTTAGCCAAAAAAATCCCAACCCTCAGTCTAGTTTAGGGGAGGAGTGGGTGTGGTGCAGCTGTCACACTGCTTGACAATTTGGGGATTTTTTTGTGGGGAGGGTATGTTTCAGTTTAGCAATTTACTTTTCCCTCTAGGCTTTTCCAGATGTTTATTTCTGATAATTCTTGCATTAGGCAGAAATAACTCTGCTGAATCCTAAGCCTTGTAGCCTTAAGATGAAGTCATGAGTTTGCCATAGCGGTGCCTGGAGTGGTTTTGGGACTTCAGTGCCCCTCGTCATTTGTTGCAGTCCCTGACCCTTTCCCAAGCCCTGCTGTGGAAGGGCCTGTCCAAGGTGAACTCTAAAACTATTGGTACCAGTCTGATACTGGTATTATTGTACCTGGTGGTGGTTAAATGCCTTAAATTCCCTATTTGCTATTTGTGCTGCTGGAAAGGTTCTTAGGGTCAGTGTATGTGGGATCAGTTTATTTTAATGGAGGAATTGGATTCCTCTTCACCTGGCTGCCATAACATCACCACCATCGATTCAGTCTTGCCCAAAGAATGAACCTGATTGAGATGTAAGTGGCTTCACTTCTCAGGGGGAAGAGAGTGCTTCAACCCACCCCTGGACCCCGGGGATGAGAACACAACATGGTGTCTTCCAAGAGGGCTAGTGCAAGGTGGGCAGTGCTGGTATCAGATCTGCTGCCCTGAAAGCTGCTCCTGAGGTGGTGAAGAGCAACCTGCAGCATTACTGGAGTCACTCATGAAATGTGAGCCAAGGTCCCAGAGTTCAGGAGTGTCTGAAAACCTTCACTGTAGCTGTTTGGTCCATCCCAGACCCTCCTGGGGATTTTCTGCAGGCTGTAGTTCCCCACTTGGCAGTGCTGGGTGATGGTCACAGGGGCTGCCTGGCTCTGGGCTGCTGCCATGGGTGGCTCCTTGTGGGATGTGGAGGGGATTGGGTGGATGATACAGGAGGTGCTGGGAAAAGGGAAGAGGCTCCTTGGACAGTGGGAATAAATGGAAGGAGCAGGAAGCAACGGCTCTGGGAAGTGTGGGAGGCCCCATGTGAGACTGTGGCTGTTGGAAGCTGCCTGTGGTTTTGGGGGGTGCTGGGTGGCCAAAGGGGTCATTGCTGCACACAGAGGGGACAACAGTGATGTTAAGTGATGTCTCTAACCCTGTGCAGGGGTCACTGCTGCCCTACTGAGCTAGAGCAGCTTCCTGGCATGGGTTCCCCTGGGAAGTCACCAAGTAGGAGTTCCTTGGAGCACGGGGAATGTGCTGGTGCTGAAGCCTGTCCCACAGCCCTTGGCATTGCTGAAACAGCCTTGCAGCAATTTGGCATCCAATCCATGTAAGTGAGCTTTATTTTAGTTATTTCAAGTTGTGTGCTGAAAGTAAATATTATTTGTGACTTTGCTTCCACATCAGTGACACTCTGTGTCCTCCTGAGCCCCTGGGACCAGTGCTTGGGAGAACATGGCATGGAGTGAGCATGGATCTGCTGGGTGCTAAATCCCATTCTAAAGGATGGGCTTTTGGGGGGAATGCCAGGGTTTCCTACAATCAGGCCCCAGGGTAGCCAAGGAGCAGGGCCCTCATGCACACCCTGGCCAGCTGTGCACACATCTGGACCCAGCATCTCTAGCAGTGTAAGGATTGCCTGGGCTCTGCCCTTCCAAAGAGACCATGGCAAGTTTCATTTTGAAAATGCTTTAATAAGGAAGTGTTGACAACACCGTTTTGCAAAATGTAAAGGTAACTATACAAATTCTTAATACAAAAAGAATAAATTAAAAGCAGATATTTTTTAATTCTGCAACTTTTTCTACAACATACATATTTTTTTCCTTGATTACAGTTGAACAGAATCCAGTAAAATCATTTTCCATGCTCTAAAGTCAATTTCAAGAGAGACCTAATTTTTTTTTTCTTATTTTTTCCCTTTTTTTTAAACTAGAGAGTCCATTTTACACAACTTGTAATAAAACTATTGACATTAATATATATGTAAAACTTTACATCTAGTTAACTAAGCAGTAACTGGTCATCTGATAGCACCTGAATGGGGATCGGCTATGCCTGAAACTAAAACTAATACAGAGTGAAAACAAATTGGACTGTTTCAACATTTTCAACACTCGACTGCATATAATATCATTTAAAAATAAACCCTGCCTCCCAGCACAGCCCCGTGCAGGGACTGTCCCCCGGCTCCTGCCCACACAGAGGGAGTGTCAGACACACAGACTGAACGTGGTTGTGGCTTTATGGCAGATGGAGCCTTGAAAAATAAAAAAGTAAAGGAGGGGTTAAGTTGGTAGTCAAGTGCTTGTCTATAATAGCTATGTATATACCCCTCCGTGTTATACTTAAATATGTTAATCTCATATGATTAACATTTTATGTACATTTGTGTTTTAATTGAATTGAGCTAAACAGTAAAACCTGTTTTACTTAATCTGTCTTTACTACCAGACTGGCTGCTCACATGTGCCTTGATTGCAAACCAGAAAAGCAGAACACAAAGCAAAACTCAATCCATTTCTAGAAAGCTTTTTCTCCACTCCAGCCTGTTTGCAATTCAGGCTAAATATTCCCCCCCCTAATTTCAGGGCTGCCACCTTTTAACCTTTGCTGCAAAACTGCAGAGCTGGTCTTGGAGGAATTAATGTTTCTTCCTGTAGTGCCCAGAGGCCTCATAGTGCCGCTGTTGTTGAATTCTTTTTAATTAAAAGAAGGTACACAGAAAAAGAAAACGAAACCACTTACCAGGGAAATTAAAAAGAAAACAGACAGTTGCTCAGAGCCCCTAAAAATCCTTGGGCTAAATTATTTGCTGTAGCTTAATTTGGTCCTTATTTAATCCTTTCACTTTAGCTACCAAATCTTATCAGTAAAATGTCATTAATCAGTACTATCTCTTATCCAGCTAAAAATCCAATTAGGAGCTTGAAATAATTCCTATGTTAAAGACCCCAAAGCACAAAGAGATGGTGAAAACAGCATTTTGCGTACCCAGATAAAGGCTGCAATCTCACCACTGGCTGTTCTTCCAGAATGGAAAGTAAGGCTTCAATTACTGTTCACAGTGCCTTTGCACTCTGGGGTGATGTTTCAGGGAAGCCCAGAAGCACAAGGTTTGTGTGGTCACCTTTGTAAACCCTTTGCCAGCGTTTTTGTGTTTTGTTGTTTTTTTTTTTTTTCAGAGGGATAATTCATTTATGCTTCAGGTGTGAACATGAAAGAGTTTCCTTATCACAGAATTGCCAAAGGGTTTGTATTGGAAGTGACATCATCTGGTTCCAACCCCTGCCATGGGGGCAGGGACACGTTCCACTAGACCAGGTTGCTCAGAGCCCCATCTAGCCTGGCCTCTTGCCCCATCCAGTCCTGGCTCTGCCACAGGTTTCCCTGGACAAATAACAGCCTTTCTGCCTCATCTCTGCAAGGCCTCCTCCCCACCTCACCAGTGATGCGAGGCAGCAGTGCAGGGAACCAAAGCCAACACTTCTGGTGTGAGTTGGAGAAAGGAATTGGCATGAGCTGCTTGCATTAATGTTTAGAAACCCCATCGTTTTTCAAAGCCTAATTACACAGAACCCATTCTCTTTTAAAGCCTGGAATGCAGTTTTCCAGCAATCTTAATACCAAAAGGTGTGGCAGCCCCCCAAGTCGCGGTGTTTAATTTGAAACGTTTCGCTCTACTTTGTCTGGTAGATGCTGTTGTTATTCTTGGAACACACACACACACATGCGCGCACACACACTCACACTTTTTTTATTTCCTTAAACTAAAGCTGACTTCAGTTTCTGCTTTTCACAAAGTAACCCCCTCCAGCCGTTTCTTTTAATGCCTTTCCCATAGGAAATCATCGTTTGCACGCACCAACGGGGGAAGGCCGGGCGCCCGCCCCCATCGAGTGGCAATAAAAACAGCATAGCACCGCAGTGAAGACTAAGACGTGCCAGCTTCAACATCCACCTAGATTGTGCACTTGTTCGTTACAAAAGTGTCTTTGAGGCCTTTGAAAGTTCCATGGCTTGACATGTATAAAGCATTGCTCTAAAGTATGTGTAAACTTGCAGCTCCTTCCAGGCCGCGCTCGTGCTGCTCCGGTTGGTGTCCGCAGGCAGCTCCTGCTCGTGTCCGACCTTCGCTCGGTCGCTTCTCTTTCTCTCTGGCAAGGGGAGGATTTGCTGGCTGCCCAATCCTGCTCCAGGAGCCTTCCTGCTTCCTGACAGACCGGTTCTCCCACACGGCAGCACACGGGGGACGAGCCCTTTGCTACACTGGTGCTAAGGAAGGGAAGAGGAGTGGAACCGATATGTGAATGCAGCTTGGCCATGTCAGGTCAGGTCGATCGCAATGTGCTTTCCCTCGGATTTCATGTTAATGCTTTGTGCAGAAATAGATTCGAATTTATTGGCTGTATCTGTTTGTGGAAAGGTTTCTTGGCAATTTTTATCTGTATCAAAGCAACCAATACAATCCCAACCTCTCCATGTATTGGTGGGCTCTCTGTGCCAGCCACAGAGATGCTGTGAGTGCAGTACTTGCCTCTGCTTTAGGTAATGCCTTTGTAAACCTTGTCTGTCCAGTTCAATAGTGGCTTGCAGACAGCGATGCTGTGATACCAGCCCACACCTCGGGTGTGTCTGCAGCACAGGGGGTTGTTTTGCTTGTGTGTAGGTGGACTCCAAATGAAGGAAGAAATGCCATTTTTCAGGGGGTGGTCGTGTCTGCCATCAAGTTAAAGAAGGGAGATGTTCTTGAAGCTAGAACTTGCTGAGCAACTCATCCTGCCAACAGTGGTGTGGAGATCTTTGGCAGTGCTGACCCAATTGTGAGACTGACACATCTCTGAAGTGATGGGATTTACTGTTTCAGAACAGTACTTTCAGGAATATGGTCTCCATTTCTCAGCCTCTGTCCTATTCCTACCCCCTAAAAACTAATGCTGTTTGCTTCAGCTTGCAGGTCATGGAACTCTTACTGCTGTTACGTGCTGTGGAATGCTAATCTCTGATACGAGCCTTGAAAGGCTTCCATTGCTTCAAAGGAAAACGAGTTTTGGAACTGACTCTTCAGATGGCTGCTCCTCTCCTGCTGCCCGTGGCCATGGCAGGGACAGGATGGATGTGCTGCGCCGCTGCCGTGGTGGATGTCTCAGGGCCAGTGTTCGATAAACGTGGTCTTGAATTGCATCGTGGAAAAAGTGCTTAGAGTTGAAGCTGGTGCTGGGTGACAGTGCATCTGGGTAAGGCAAATGAGAGGCAGTGAGGTGATCTCAGAATGGCATTGATGTGATTAACTTGAGGTCAGGGGTTCACACTAGAGTTCCAGGCTTGGCTTTTTCCTGCCCATACCACTGGACATCTGCTAATTCTGGATAGAGGGGAGAATCCAGGAAACAGTTATCATTGTAGTTCCTGTAGGAGAAAAGAAACTTTGTTAGGACAGTGAGTGCTCCTGGGAAATTCAAACCATGAGCATAAAA
Source organism: Acridotheres tristis (assembly GCA_037013685.1). NCBI lineage: Eukaryota > Metazoa > Chordata > Aves > Passeriformes > Sturnidae > Acridotheres > Acridotheres tristis. Next base: position 6,421,920 of record CM072885.1, read on the forward strand.
CATTGTGTTATGGGTGGAGAGGAATGCAAGGTATTCACAGACCACACTGCACTCTGCCTGTCTTCTTCCCCCCAGCCCTGGGTACAGCAGTAGTGCTGTGCCTCTCCCTTGCCTGAGGGCTCTGCCTGCTGTCCTGCTCAGTAGTAAGTTGGGATAGAGATTTTGCTATAGGATGCTCTCCAAGGAGCAAGTTCTTGGAGCAGCTCACTCAGACATGGGCTGTATCACCCAGTGGGAACATTGAGGGAGGAGGGTGGTGGCACTTTCTGTAACACTTCTGCTCTGGGCAGAGGCTTGTGCATCACCAAGCAGTTCCAGAGTTATGTGGCTTTCCAGGGATGAACCAGGAAGGGACTAGTGAGAGCATGCCAGGTCTGAGTGGAAAGGACCCTGTTCTGTTGCAGTAACCTAGTCCTCATCTCAGGCTATGTTTCCTGAAAAGCTACTGCTTCTTTTGCTGCCTGAATTTTTCTTTGCCTGTACTCAGCAGACGAGACAATTCATAAGAATTTTTTTTGCTATTAATGTTAAGAGCTCTAACCAGCATCAGGTCCTGGCTTAGGCTGTGGAGCTCCTTCCCGGAGGAAAACAGGTCAAAATCTGTATCTTTTGAAAAGTGACTGCTATTATCTGTGCAGTCATAGCCAGAAATGATGTCTCTCCCTCACACTTTGATATGAACCGACTTCCAAACTAGAGATTGTTTTGAGGCCAAAAGCAGGAGATGCATTTTTTTTCTGTTTAGTGAGGGATTCTCACTCCTTTCCTGCATTCCCTCCCCACCTCACAGGACCAATCTCGCATCTAGTGCAGGTGCTGCTTCCTCTGCCCTGTTTTCCACCTGGTTTCCCTGGGACTGGTGTCTGAGAGGAACCCGAGCAAGGACATCGACATTTGCATTTAAAGAGCCTTTTGTTTCCCAGCTCTGTACTGGAGTACAGAGGTTTATGGGACAACTCCAGAAAGCTGGGCTTGAAATACTTGACAGATGCCAGCTGTGAATGGTTGTAGATTCAAATGAGAGTGTCAGACAGCAATGGCAGTTTAATTAAAATAGAAATACTCTGAGGGTTTTTTTGTTCCCTCCACCCTTCCCCCTCTGTCTTCCCACAGGAATGGGGCCAGGGTTGCTCCTTGTTCCATAAAACCTCTGTGCTGGTGCTGCTGCCGCGAACAGCCTCAGCTCTGCAGCAGGGAGGGAGGAAGAAGGGGTGACGGAGCTGTGGCTGGAGGGAGGCCAGGAGCTCTGGCCAGGTCCTCTGAGCTTATCCAAGCTCATGTCCCCACCATGCTGCTCCCAGACTGTTCCCACAGCGCTCTGCCCACGCTGCTTTCAGTTGTTCCGAGCCACAGATTTATTGCCTCCCTCTCCCTGCTTTCTGTGCCTGTTCAGCCTCTGCAGGGCCACAGAGCGGGCTGGCCCCAAGTCCCTTTCACAGGGGAAAGTGCCACAGGCACAGACTCGCTGGAAGGGCACAGAGAGGGCTTAGAACACTTCCCAGGCACTGCAGGAAGCCTTGCTGGCAGACAGACACAGTTGAAGGGCAGCTCTGACAGGACAGCAGGAGCCGGGCACTCGCACTGTGCTCACGGACTGAGGGGCAGGAGAAGCAAAGAACAAAACGTTCCCTTACTATACCTCTATTCATCAGTACTTTGGTGGGTTGGAGACTGAGACTCATCCATAGTGGGTGAGTTGTCTGTTGCTTCTCTGAACAAAGGAGAGCAAAAAAAGGAGGAAAGAGGAGAGAGGAAATGTTAAAGAAAAGAAGTGACACAGACATTGTTACGAGCTTATTAATCCAGTGGGGAAACAAGTTGATGAATCATCTTTAGAAAAGGTTAGTGACACAAAAACATGTTGGGGAGAACTGTCAATCTGTTGAGTCGTACTGGGTGGGCACAGCTGCTCCAGCAGCAGAGGAATCTGTGTTGTGCATCTAATGGCAGACTGTATCCATTCCTGTATTTATACACATACACCTTGGGTCCTATGCTCAGGTACAAAACAAGTGCTGATTTGTCTCGAGTTCTTTTTGCACTAGTTGTTGGTGCAGGGCCTAAGCTATAAATCCAGGTAAATTCACTTTCACCAGCTGAGAATTTGGCTTGATGTACTTTTGCTGTGAGAGACAAGGTGCAGGACTTAGATTGAATGGAAAAATAAGAAAAGCTGGATTATCCAAACAGATGTCTCAGCTGGCTGCTCACCAGTTTTGAGTCTGATCATCATCAAGATATTTAGAAGAATTAGGATTGGGATGGAGACTTAGATTTGATTTTAGACTCAAACCCTTAATAGTGGAAATTGCACTGTATGGTAGAGGTAGGAACCATTTTGCTTATCTTGCTATCCCTTGACTTTTTGTGAAATGAGATCAAGAACGTTCTCCTGTTGTAAAGCCGGAAGCACATACAAAGACCATATGAGGCTGGATGTCAAATGTGTGAATTTAAAATCCAGGTAAGCCTGAGGGGTTATGGTTATGGTTATCTTCAATTTAAAGTGCAGTCACAAGCAGTGCTGGAATAAAACCAAAGGCCAAACCTGGTCATAGGTGACATGGGTAATTAAAAAGCAGGAGATTTTCCAGCAGCTGCACAGTGAAATGTTTTCAAAGTTAGTCTCATTTCATGACTCAGCATATCAGATCTGCTTTCCTATTCAAAGGACTAGGGTATTTTGAGGACTGTGGTGTCAGAGATAGCTAATCTTGCCAAAATCTCATCCCACAATCTCGGATGTGCTGAGTTACTTGGGATCTGGAAATGACCTTTATTTCACATAGCAGGACAGAATTGCTGGACAGAGTGCTAGAGAATACCCATGGGAGCTTGCAAAAGGCTGTTTATTTACTCCTGGAACTCCCTGCCTTGTAAAGAGGTGCCAAATAACCAAATTTTTACATTACTAATGGTTAGGGGTGTGTAATACCTTCCCTGGCACTCTGGTGAAGCACCTTCATGTTAGTGGCAGCTGAAAAAAGATGCCCTTAAAAGTCATGCAGACTCATTGCTGGGGAAAACTGAGCAGAAAAATGAGGTTGCTGCACACGCAGGTATGTCAGGCACTGAACCTTGCCTTTTCAACAAGGTCTTAGTGTGGACAGCCAGTGTGCTGGCTGCTAAAGAAACATCAGCTATTTCAACATATGAAGAAGACTGGAGGAAGGAGACTGTCCAAGCAGGAGGAACCTGCAAGGCTCCTTTCCTTGTGGATCTGACACTGCTTGGAGCAGTGCTGTGTGTGGATGACTCAGCCATGTCTTGGTCAGCCTAAACCAGAACTCCACCACGAGAGCACAGGTGGGAGACTGGAAATGCTCCATGTGGATGTAGGCTATGGAGCACATGGGAAACATTCCCCACAGCTGTGCTTGTGTGTGGGGAGCTTTTTCTCACTGAGTGAGGTGGATTCTCTAACCTGAGCCCACAGACACTCACCCAGTCTGCCACGTGAGAATGTGGTGGGGACTGCCTGGCGGCGTGGCTGCGAGCTCGCTCGACGGCGTGGAACTCCTCTGGCTGTGAGGTAAGGCAGCTGGAAAACAACCAAGGGTGGAGAAAAACGACTGGTGAGGTGAGAACACAAAGGTCAGGATGGTTCAGAAGTATCAGCTGGTCAGACCAGCAGAACCGTGTCTGGCTGTGAGTAAACACAGCCTGGGACAGACCTCACCCTGTTCCAGGGTGACTGTGCCTGAACATGGCACAAGAGCACGGCCTCTGCTGACACTGCTGCACATCATGGGCTGGATCTGCCCTCAGCTCTGCAGGAACACTCAGTCTCCAGCTGAATACAGCCACCCAGACTCTCCTGATCCTGCCTGGGACACATCACACTTCTCCCTGCACAGAAACTTGGTTGCTGCTGCCCAGACTCCATGGGTCCTGAAGTGGAGTAGCTCAGCCTGCCAGGCTCAGCCTCCTGCTTCCTGAGGTGGTGGGAGATGCTCTCTGCCCTAGGAGCCAGGGCTGGCAGTGGTGAGAGCCTGGACAAGTATACTGTTCATTCATGTGCTAAGGAGGAAGACAGCTCTAAAGATATCAAAAGCTACACCTTCCTCTCACTGAGGATTTGTAAAAAATGCCTGACTTCGCTGACAGTCCTATTAGGGACCAAAGAAAGGCTTAGCTTACTTGAGCAAAGACAGAAGCAAACTGGACTATAAATGGGCAGAGGTTCTTGGGGGAATTTCCCTGGTGAGGTCCAGCAAATAAATCCACATGACTCTCCTCAAGTCTCTACAATGCTGACCCTCTGAATTTAATACAAGCCTAGAATTTAATATATGCCTAGAAGTCTGATCCTCTTTGAAGGACAGTATGCAGCCCAGCTGACCTATCAGCTAGGAGTGATCAGCTGAAATTATGGAGGCTTCTACCTGACACCCCTCTCTCTGCTGTTAAATTCTTTAGCTGCTCCCAAATTACACTTAAAGAGAAAAACAAATTTTAATCTGCTTCTTGAAGCTGACAGCTCCTGAGGTCAGTATCCTCCCATAGCTGTGATTGGGAACACTGAACATAAAACCAATCTATGCTGCCAACTGGTCAGGCCATGGTGTGATTACTGACCATACTTGAGCTGCACAGATATCACATTTAGGTTTAAAGACCCAGCTGAGTGGGGGAATGGACTAACTGACAGATTTTTGTTCTCACCCCAACCCCACCGTTTTCCTGAACTCGTACCATTTCCAAGGCTAACTAAAAGCTTTCCAGTGTTTAAGCTTTTCTCTTGCTGCATGGAACAGAAATGCCCATCAAGCAAAGGGAGGAAGACAGATTTTCATAGGGAGACACAGGATGGTTCTAGCAGCCACTCAGTTGTGTCCTGGTCCACTCCTGGTACTCCTATGAGTGTTGGCATCACACGTCAATCAGCCTCTTCTTGGGCAGCTATTGGTAGCCCACGAGGAGCCTCTGACTCCACACTGGAGTTGACAGGGCCCCACTGGTGCCAGCATGGTGGTCACCATGGACTGGACACCATGCTGGGATGGCAGAAGGCCAGCAGCCAGCATGGCTGGGCAATGCTCTGGTCTGCCTGGGAGGCAGTGGCAAGTGCAGCCAGAGCAATGGTGTCTCCCATGCTTAGGCTGAGGCATGTGGCTCAGGTTTTTAAGCAAGTCCTTGATCTGTCCACACTGGCTGGACAAGGAGTGACTGATGGCCAGTAAATATTTAACCTTGGACTGTTTCACAGCATATTGTAGCCTTCTCAATGTAATGAATTTGACTGTTTTCTTACCATTTAATATTAACAGCACAAAGGTGTGCAATGCTCTGTACATACCACAGAGACAAAATACTGCACAAACTTCAGCACTCTGAATTTCACGGTATTATCAGCAGAGTTATTGAGCTGCTTGGGAAAACCAAGTCTCAGCAGTGCACAAAGATGTCATTGCTCAAACATTTTCGTGGGGGGTGGTAGGGCTAGGGTGCTTTAACCTTTCTCATGCTTTTAGTGTTTCACTGAGGACATATATTTTCCTAGTCTGTGCTGAACCTCTGCTTGCTTCATTGTTCCCCTTGCTGTGATTACGAATAGTGATGCTCCCTGTAGCTTTGTCACCTTCAGCCTCTAGTGTCATCACCCAAAACCCAACTGCATTCTGAGTAAAGACCTGGCAGTAACTGGGCTTTGATCCCTCTCTGTCTTTTGAGCCCATCACTGAGAAGTGATGATTTCCATGGAAAAACACTCCCATTGATGAATGTCTTGGACAAGGCTTGCCCCACAGTGTAACACCTCCAGGCTTGGTGAGCAGTGTGTGCAGGCCAGATAATGTGCTATGTTCTGGCACTGCTCTCCAGCTGGAGTGTTAACACCTGGCATGGATCTGGGCTGAATGAGGCTCCTTCTCTCCCGCCCCTCTGCCCGGGCCTGGCTCTCACCTGATGTTGCTTTACACATCTGAGGCATTCTCGTGACCCGGCTGTGTGCCACAAAGGTGCTTTGAGAAGATGTGCTGTACTGGGAGCTGCTGTCTGAGGAGGTGGAGCTCGTGTGCGAGAGGCGGCTGTGCTCCTTGTGGGAGGCCGTGGACCGCTGGTACCAGAGCCGCAGCTCGTCCGACACCGCAGTCCTCCCCGAGCCCTTCTCGTGGCCCTCCCTGCCCAGAGATGGAGTCCTTATGATCTGGGAGCGGGACGGGGTGAGCCTGACCGAGTCCACTTCATCCCCGTGCCAGTTCTCCTTAAACATTCCCCCTGCTGTGTAGGAGTTGGAGGTTTTGAATTGTGCTTTCACGCTGTAGTGTCCCTCCTGGTCGTTCTCCAGGCTCCGCACCACCACGGGTGTGGAGCTGCCCTCGATGTACAGGGGATATTCTTTGATCCTGTACTGGGAGGAGGGTTGGCTCTGGCTGTGCAGGTAGACACGGTGGTGTCCCGTCCCGTTCCTCGCAGCCAAGTTGGGCATACTCCCTGAATTGGAAGAGACCAGGTTGCCTGCTGATTTGTGCCTTCGCCTCTGCCGTTCTCTGGCTTTCGATGGGGAATCCTCTGCCAGGGTGGAGTAGTTGGGGTTCATCTGAGCAGGGTAGTAGTGCTCCGAGCTGGAATGGCTGGTGCAGGAAGAGCAGTCGTCCATGGGGTCAGAGCCATTACTGCTACGAGTCCTTGGAGTGTAGAAATCAGGGCTCCCTGTCTCATTTTCTGAGCCGAGGAGCTTTCCTTGTGACTCCAAACTGGAGCTCCGGTGTCTAAAGTGCTGAGCTAAGCTGTGCAGTCTGGTTGGGCTGATATCTACTGACCTGCAGGTACCGGGAAAAAACAAGCTGTAAGTCAACAGGCTGAATCATTCGCCATCCCTCTCTGTACACACAGCCACCAAAGGAATCTGAAGGCATTGGAAACCTGAACCCTTCCAGCACTGCTTGGGGCCGCTGCCTGCAATGCAATCTGCTTCCCTGCTGCAGGCTTGAGGTGATTAGGCCCTGTTCCTGTTCCTCTCCAGTTCCTTGGTGGTGACATTCAGTCTGCAGCACCATGAGGGACATAAACCCCTGCCCAACCCAGTTCCTCTGCGGCATGCCACCCTGGGAGAAGCCCAGTTTGAAGGGTAAAGCTTAGGAACCTCAAGCCTTGGCTTTGCTGGTTCATCTCTCTCATTGCAGAGCTGTTTGGATCAGCACCATCCCTTTGCGACCAGGCTCACCACCATGCAAATCCTAAAATCTCACAGGCTACAAAGGTGATGAGATTCCCTTGCAAGTGGCCCATGAAAGTCCTGCATGGGTACAATCACCTGATGAGAGACAGCCCATACTTAGCCCTGAATGTTGTGATTTCTCCACTGGTCAATGAAAAAGTCACTCCTTGTCAAGCAGCTTGGTGTTACTGGGTCCCAGCCATGAGTAGCATGTGCAGACTCTCACTGGAGACAGCCTTCAGGCAAGCACCCCAAATCACAGCTTACAAGGCTTGATTCATGGCCAAGTCTGGGAGGTCTCTATTCACCCCAACGGTTTGAAGAGCTCCACCCATCCATTCAAGGAGCAGAAACACATCTACATGATAGATGGCTAAGGTCAGGGCATGCAGCTCATGAATGAGCTACAGACTGAGCAATGGTTGTTTCAAACACCCAAATGGCCCCTACCCTGTCAAGGCCACTTTTCAAGCCCTGTGCCAGGCTCATTTCTCATACAGCTTGGATCCAGTGTTAACAGACATTGCACCATTGCAAAGGTACCCTCAGCCAGAAGTTTATAACAAACTTAATGCCGGGCTTTAATGCCTTGTATTGTCTCTGCCTGAGGCTGATGTGTTGGCTTGACTCTTGATTTATTCTGAGCTAAATGATGGTAGCACTACCCCTAAGGGCAGGACACCAACTAGCACACAGCTCTGTCTCAGCTTTGCTCCCTGCATTGTCCATGGAGTTTGTCACAAAAGCAAAAGAGAAATGAAGCTGAACAATTTATAAAAATCCTGCTGAAAATTGCAGTCAAGTTTGGCCCTACATATCAAATCACCTCCCTTACTTCAGCTCTTTCTTCTGTCAACCCTGGGCTAAATTTCACTGCCACCTGGGTCCCCAGCTGGATTGCTTTATACAAGCTCTTGATCTCCATGTAACATCATACACGTGCAAAAATTTATCCATGAGAGAAATTAACACTATTCAACATTTTGTATCAGGCAGGAAGCAACATGTTCTCTCCAGCTGGATCCATGGAGAAATTTACTGCAGAACTTAGCAGTAGCACCACATGCATTTTAAAAGTGGCTTGTAGAATCTATAAACAGTTTGAGATGAAAGGTCCCAGCAGAAGAAAAGCTTGATCACTTCAGGGGAGGGATGAGGGGCAGAATCATGTTTATCTGAAGGGATTTCAGGATGTCAGTAAAGGAGAGATTCTCTACTGGCATGAGCACATGAGCCTCTTATGTGTCCTTCCCTGAACTGGGAATTAATTCATACTCTGAGGGAAGGATAAAGCAAGGTAAATTTCTTTCAGGGTAAGCAAGGTGAGGCTGGAGCCAGGAAGACTTACCGTGTGGAGTGGACGTAGTGCGGACTGCGTACCCGTAGATCCGGCGTCGACGGCATGCTGGACTGGGAATTCCAGTGGGGAAGGCTCCGGATGGGGCTGTTCTGCAGCGAGCTGCTCCCCCCCGCCTCGGCACAGCTCCCGGTGCTGGGGAACCGCTTGTGAGTGCTGCAGAGGAAACACCCTGCTTCAGCTCTCCCACAGGAATTTGGGGAAGTGGCTCCCATGCATCCTTCCAGATCTCAGGCACATGCCTGGGATCTTGTGGGGGTGAGTGGGAGTTGGGTCAGCTGCTGCTCTGAGCTTGTGTCCCAGTGCTTTGACAGTGCCAGAGGTCAAGGCCAAGTCCTGTCAAAGCCCTCAGATGATCCATCATCCTCCCCTTCTACATGTTTTGTAGAATAACACTGAGATACTGAACAGCAATCATGTGGCTGTAGCCTGTTTTTATGACCTACCTATTGGCCAAAAAACTTAAAAGTCTCCTTTCTGTAAGAAACAACTTCATAAATTTTGAAAGGGCTCCCACCTGTCCCTCCTGAACGCAGGGAACACCTCTGTGATGGAGCTTCGAGAGAGCTGGCTCACCTGGAATGGCTGTGCGAGGAGCGCTTCTTGACCTTCTCATAGGGCTCATCCAGGGACGACTCGCTCCACATCTTGGGTTTGATGGGGGACTTGTCGTAGTCGCTGCGGTGGAAATGCATCTGGCGGAGACCTTCCAGCGACTGCGGGGGCGGCGGCCGGTTGTGCAGTGGCGGCCGGGGCGGGAGGCCTTTGTGTGGGGACTGCAGAGGGGAGATTGTGCTGGTCACCTGAGAGTCCTCTGTGAAGAGAAGGGAGAGAGGTGATGGCTGTGGGACACCTCCAATGGCAGCACAGCCTCGAGAGAGGTCATCACGCCTCCAGAACCTGCTTCCTTACCCTCCTTCCCCTGGCTGTGTTCAGGGCCTTCCTCAAGACCTGACTTTCAGAAGGGCACTGGCTGACATTCCCATTCTGGGACAGAAAGGCCAGCGAGAGTGTGTGATGCATTAAAACAACTGAAACTTATGGGAAAATAAGGGGGCATTCTAGGACTGCCTTTTGAAGCAATTCAGAGCAGTAACCACTGCTCCAGGCCTGATGTCTGACTACAAGATAGAGTCAGGGGAAACCAAGCTTTTTTGCTCCTGGATCTCTCGCTGGACTATTACACAGAACAGTAATTCTATTTTGAGTGTCAATTAGGAGTTTACACATCCCTTCATGCTCTCTAGAACATACAGCAGCTAACATACATACCATCCTCGAGAACAAGGGCATCTGAGAGGGAGCTGTCTTCACTGGCAATGTTTCCTTCTGAAGAGAAGAAAGTACAAAGATGGTCAGATGGTCCCAAGAATTGCAGTGACCGAGTGCTGAACTGCATCATGATCTTTGTCCACTGAGTCTTAGCCTTAAGCAATCACCCATGCCTTCCTCCTCCCAGAGCAAGAGGCAAAATTCCTATGAATGGTTGACTCAGCCCTCTTTCAGTCTGAGAGGGCAGAGCTGCAGATCGGGTCTCTCAATAGCAAGCTGCTTTTCAAGGAGCTGCTAACTCTTTTCAATAATTGAGGATTAAGACTGAGTCACAACAGAGAGCTGAGATCCCCAGAGGATGCAAACTGGCACAGTGCCATTAGCGAGATTTACATCTTGGCCCTTAAGGACTTTGGATTTGATCCATCTTCTTAAAATTATCATCCTGTTGCTAACTAAAGGCTCACACTAAGTACCAGTTCTGTGGAATTCAAGAAAATGTTTTCAGAGCATCCTCTGCAGTAGCAGAAAAAGTTCTCAGGTCCTTAGCATGCAGATATTTGAGCTGACTCCCCCAACCTGTGTCCTCATGGCTGTCTGTTATTTCTGACTGAGGTGCAATTTGGTACCCAGGTCACAAATACAGCAGCTCTAATCTCAGTTCATGCTACAAAGGCACAGAGAAAAGCTCTGCAAGTCAAAGGGAAAGGGGAAAATCCGCAAGGGAGAAAGAACCATGGCAGAAAGTTAATGGATTTCATGAAAAACCAATCAACAACCCAGTAAACCATAAAGTGCCCCGAGAATTACATTGTTTAAAAAAAGAAAAAGAAAAGAAATATTTGACCACAGCAATGACACTGCTCCCACTTTGATTTTACAGATGCCTTTGAGCTAGAGAGCTCACCCCAATCTGCTAACATTAATTACATTTGTACTGCATTGCTCTGGAGGAGATGGCGAGAGAGTGATTTCATAGATGAACAAAGGAGTCACAGCCTGCTCTGCTGACACCCTGATCATCCACAGCACAACACGGCTTTGCTGCTGTGACCCAGCACACCCCTAATGCACAGCACCCTGTGACAGCACCCCTGGGGTCCTCCAGGCAGCACAGACAAGAGGAGGGAGGGGAAATTTGGTAAAAATTTTTCTCCTTGCCCTCCACAGACCCTCCGTGACGCTGTGGGCACCAACTCCCACTTACCATCTATGATCAGGGAGGCTCTCTGGGTTGGCTTCTTCCCAGATTTGATGCGATACTCGTTGATGGCATTCTCTATCTCCTGCAGTTTCTTCAGGGCATTCAGGTAGGATGTCTTCCTCTGCTTCTTCAGCTTCTTGCTGACGTTCGGGTCGCTCGCCAGGCGCCGCGCAGCCTCTGTGATCTGGGACTGAATGGCAAATTCCCTCTCCAGGCGCTCCAGCTCTGCCTCCTGGCAAAAGGCAAATTGATTCTGGTTACCACCAAACCCTCTGAGCCCACCTATGTTGAAGCTCTCCAGTGGCCTCCAACAAATGCTCTCCATCAGCAAAGCATCCACAATCATGCTGCTGCTCTCAGGGCCTCCTTGAGCATACCCATCTTGCCTTCACCTGCTCTCAAAAGTGCCTGGAAGCACAGCTGGTGGAAGGGATGACCTATACAAGGAGGACATGTGTGCTCCAGCCCTAACCCTGATGTGCTGTTTGACTTTTCATGCAGTTCAATATGGCCAAGTTCAATGGTGCTCCACTGCTCTATTACACATTCACCCTTTTACACTCATCTGTGGGTCACATCTGCCTCCCACTTGCTCCTTCTCCCTCTTTTCTATCTCCGTATTTAAGCCCCTTTTGAGTTCACTGCTATGTATTGATGCAAAGCCACAGCTTTAACCTCCTTGACAGGTTTGCTTGGCAAACACTTTGGGGTAAAACAGTGCAAAGATGGGTTAAGTCCTCCCCAGTGTAAGGCTGTCAAAATCCAGGGGTGAGTATGAGCTGAAGTAATTATGGGCTGCTGCAACTGATGGCACCAGAAAATTGTCTCCTCGAGTTACCAGCCGGGAGGGTGATCTCAGAGCCAGCAGTGTAACAGCAAACTCTCTGTTTGCCAGAAAGAACCAGTGCCCTCAGCATTAGCCCTTGCAGGGCCTCAGCTGAGCTCTTAAATGCTATCAGGTGTACCCTTGAAGCCACCTATCCATTTTTGGTTATCCTCCAAAGTAAAGGGACTTACGACAATTTATGCCAAAGCATAAGCTGATATAGAGCTTCCCAGTCTGCACCAGGACCCCAAGCTGTGAGCTTCAAAGGGACTTGCTAATCTGCAACGGATCTGGCTACCTCCCCCAGCTCACTGGAATTAGCCTGCTAGAAAGAAGAACCTAGTACATTGCTAATTAACAAAAAAGACAAGTTTTTCTGCTTTTAGTGAACGGTGAGACAGTCATACATTCATGGAGATCCCCGTTACGCAAGTTCAAATCCTCTCTTTGTTTAGCAGCAGTGTAAAAGCTGATGCTGTAGGATTTAATCAGACTGAAGGCATTCTCTGAAGTTTCTAGTCTGAGCTTCTGGCTTAGAAAATATACCTTTGCTATCAGTGGTGAGTCAGCATTGCTTTGAAACTATAATTTCCCTCACTTCACTGAAGACTGAACCCTTTTTCCTTTGAAAACTTTATAAACCCTATTGGTCCCAGACTTATTAAAAGTCATCTCGACACTGTGGGGTTTTAAGGCCTGGAACCCGATTCATCATCTTCTGGTAAAAGCCTTCCTAGAGTCAGGAGTTACAGACCAGGTAAAGGTGATTACCAAGAAAAAAACAGGACCCTTCCCTGCAAATCTTGCTGTGGCAGAGGTCTTGCTAAAGGTATGGTGAGTTTGATGTGAGAGCTATCATTTCAGACCTTCACAGATTCAGCTGTAATCATTCAGTAGGAAAAATATATTAATTTTCCTCCTGTCCATAATTGTCTATTTCCCTCCAGTGAGGCCCCTATAAATAAAGCCCTAGGAAATAAGAGCTATCATCTGCCTTCAGATGGAAGTGCCTTGCTTCAGGTCCTTGTCACAGCCAGTAATTTCAATCCTGGATTTATGTGATTGAGGGAATATTTCACCTTTCGTTTTAAATTGATTTTCCAATGTTTGCACTTGCTGAAAAGTGCATGAAAACCACTGCTAGCCTCCCCAAATGCCTTCAAACTGGCAGCCAAACACAGCTCAACCTCATTCTTTGAGAACAGAAATTTATGGTTTTCAACACAGCCTTAAAATTTGACAAAGAGAGAGGTAGAGAAAAGCTGAGTCAGCGTGTTTGGATTGGTGGTGCTGAAAGGCAGAGTGCCTTTTAGCTGGGGAGGAGCTGCTTTACCTTCCTGCTCTTTCCACCTAACCCTGCCACTGGAGTAAGGAGATTCCTCACCCACTGGCCCCAAAAGCTGCCCTGTAGCAATAGGAGCTGGGGAAGCTGGAGATCAGGTTATAACTGAGCAGCCAACAGACTGCAGGGGTTTTAAGAGTAATTCAGCTAAGACATGCTTCCCTTTGAAAAGCTTAATTAAATGTGCTAGTTCATGAATATTTGACTGCGGTGGAATTCCTCTCCCAGGCTCCATTGAGAACAAAACTAAAGAGCTCCAGCTGTTTATTTTTTCAGCAGAAGGAAAATGCCAACAAAACGACAAACAGTTAATTCCCTGGCTGAACTGAGCCTCAAACCACACAGTCACACCAGCTTCAGTCTCTCCTCCTACAAAAATAAAAAGGAAACTCAAGCCTGGAATATACACAAGTGTCTTGAGACAAATGTGCCTCCACAGACAATAGCTGTTCTGTGAATCCGGTCCTGCCTTACAGCTGCTGCAGGCCTGTTTTCACAGCCACGGTTCAGGGCACTGACCCAGCACATTGTGGGAGCAAGGAAGGGAACAAACACTCCCTGGCAAACTTAGAAAAATGTAACTCCAGCTCCCCATAGGTAGGGATGAAGGCTCTTTTGTTTAAGGACTGGGGAGCAAAATGCTTTTATCTTGCTGAGGCAGGGCTAAGATGGATAATGGTGATGCTTTTCTCCCTGGTTAGAGGGGGCCTGAATTTGGATTGCTACTGGAGTGGAAAGCAAGCAGCTGTTTACAAAAACAAGACAGGCAGAAGCAGGGCTCAGATGGCTTCTGGGGCTCCTGATATGCTCCCTGCTCACACAAATCATTGCACTTTGTCACCAGAGCACTTGCATCACCATGGTCCAGTTGGTCACTCAGGCTATTTCTGTTACCTCTACCAAAACAAGGGCTGAACCTCAAGCATTTCACCTTTACCCTGAGTCTGAAGTAAAGTCCCCAACTCTCAACCTGTTCCCCATTCTGATGGATATAAAAAAGCTCAAATGGGCAGTGTGACCAATTACAGTAATTTAAAACTAAAACAACCATGGGATTGATGGCTCCTGTGTGATGCTCAGTGGACATGATAGAGACCTGAGGTGAGGACATGGGTCTGGAAGGGAACGGCACAGCCTCACCTCTCCCTTAGGCAGGATTTTCTGCTCATCTAGTTTAAAGGCAGTTCCTATTCTTCTCCTTACAATAGGTGGCTCCTCCCCAGGATCCAGGGGGTATTCTCGTGGCAGCTTTCCTGTGAGCTCCTGTAAGCAGAAAATGCTGTTAGTGTTCTGGGAAATCCTGCAGCAGAGCAAAACACACCACTGCTCTTGTGTGATCCCAAAATGACAGGCAATCATTAACAACATATCCAGTTCAGCCAGCTGATAAATATACAGGAGAGCACCCAACCCTGCAAAGTCAGAGCCTGACACTGAGGGTGGGGACCTCCTCTCTAACCAGTGCATAAGAACAGATCTTTGTGGCCTGCCCTGGGCAGGTCTATAAGTGGTGCCCATCCCTAGGGCGTCAGGGCCTGAGGCTGAGCAGACTTGCAGCACACAAGTTTTCATCTCTGCTGCAGGGTTGAGCAGGACCCAAGAGCTCCTATCTGCTGAGCTGCTTCTGAGAGGGGTGAGCAGACCCGAGAGCCTTCCTGCAGGATGCAGGTCTGCTGAGTCAGAAAGCTGCAATGGTAACAGCCGTGTAGGTTATGACCTGCACAGAAAAACAGTCCCACCTGATTCATGATGTGTCTGAGAGGAATGCAGTGGAAATGGTCACTAAAAGCAGTGCCTGGTACCTCATTACCTGTCTGATAACACTTAATGTATTAGAGTGCCTTCCAAACCCCAATGATGTCATGGGCAGCTCTGGAGCAATTATTAGCTGATACTCTGTCAGACTGATAGGGTAATTTGCAAAAATATGTTCAAAATCTGAAGCAAACCTCACAGAATTTCAGAATAGATGGACCACAGGAAGCAGCACCACTACTGATGTTAATGCTGTGGGGTTGTCCCCCCATTCTACAAGGTACAGGCACACATATCTGAACTGAAGGCATTGAATTGCCTACAGAAAAAGCAGGAGCCTGACTACCAGCACAGCCCAACTCCTTGTACTCAAAAGCCTCACCATGAAGGACAAAAGGCTTTTGTGCTCCTTAGCATCAGTCTTGAGAGGATCCAGCTGGCAGAGTAACCTAAATCATCTGAATCCCAAAGAACAGCAGCTGACCTTAATGCGAGTGTGGGTGCACAGCCCAGTCCCTCTTCCTCACTCCCTAATGGGGTTTTTTTCTTTCTACTCTTTTCAGGTCACTAGGAAACAAGGACCTGGCCTTTTCAAGTCTTCACTTTAAGCAATTCCCAGCAAAATGGGTTTGCAGCAGAGCTCTGTGTTGACGTGCACAGCCCCCTATTGCGAGAGGCACTGCTGCAATGCCTCAGAGTCCCACTCTGCACTGCCCTTCAGCCCTGTGGGGTTATTTCAGTTTTTCTTTCAAAATGTATTCCTTGTACTGAGATGTGGCTCTAAGCACTGCACGAGACACAGATTCCTGTATCCTGAGGGCAACAGGGATATTTTCTTTATAGCTCCTAATGTGATATGAAGCAGGGCAGTGGGTAAAGAGTTAATCGTCTGTAAAATCTGTAAAGATCAGAGCAGAACAAAATGAATGTGGGCTACCATGCTGCCTCCACAAGCTAAAAAGTATTCAAAGGCACAATCATGAAACATAATCTGAATTAATAAGTAACTGGAGTAGTGATGGCCTAAAGTAACCTGATGCCAGTATTATGAATGGTTCTGGCCATGCCTTCTTAATTATGCCTTCACTTTTAACTCTTTTTTATCTCCTGGTTTGCCACCTTCTTCTTCTGTTTTGGCCATTCCCATGCCAAAGCAGAAAGGACAAAGGGCTGCCTAAGAGGAAGCTTTCAACTACCAGCTGCTGATGGATGAGCTGTAGGATTGCAAGATGGGGTCAGATTCCAAGTGTCCATTAACTGCCTCTCTCAAATCACCTATGGAAAGCAGGAGCACTTTCTAGCAGCTCTTAATGTGCTGACAGATGGGCTCTGGCCAGCCTTACCACAGCACATTAAGGAGTTATTGCTCCTCATCCCCAGCTCCTTGCCCCAGTGGGAGCTTTTGCCTGCATCCTGGTTGTTCCTGAAGTGCCTGAGGCTGCACCAAAAGCAGGGCTGGGGTTAAAGGGAAGGTACTGGGCTGTGAAGTCCTGCAGCTGTAGCACAGACGCATCTTCCTCTACATCCGGTGCTGCTGCAAGGATTAGTCATCAGCAGTCAGGCAGGGTTAGCTTAGGGTAGTAAATTCCTCTGGGCCAAGTAGAGCCTCCAGACCTTGACTGCCAGCCCCTGAAGAGCTGTGATTTTTTCCTGTGGATGATCTCAGCTCAATGGATTTAGAGATTGGATCTGGTCCTGTGACGTTTCTCACAGCACAAATTGTTTGCTGAAATCAACCAGGACTTCTCAGGTGGCAAGGGATTGCTCCCATGGAGTAAAGAATGGGAACAGGGGTACCAGAGATTTCTGCTGATGTTCTTTGTTGAGAAGTATTTTCCCTAAGTTCCTCTTTTTGGCATTAAAACTATACATTAATTGAAACAAAGTAAAATGAGACCTGAATCAGTGACCCATTTCTCCCATATCTTGTCAAAAAGTAGATACACATCATATATTAAGCAAGAACTGGAAGAGCTCTGTGCCATTGTCTGCAGCCAGCTTCCTGTTGTGTTACACATCACAATTTGTTATTAAAATCAGATACACAGGCCTGGTAAACATGGGAGGATTGCTGAATAACCTGAGTACACTGCTGCTAATCTCCACACGCAGCTGCAGCAGAGTTGTAATTTCTGCAAACATTAAATTGATCACTAAATGGCCTCCTATGTACTCCAAAATGAGGTGGCAGGTGAGTGGGAAGGTTATGAGTACCTGAGCTGTCCTGCATGACCTGTGCTTCCTCTTTGCAAGGTCTGCCACCACACTGGCAGCAGTGCCAGAGCTGACTGGATGAAGGTAATCTACATGGAGCACAGGAGACCTTCTGTGCTGTATGGCAGAGCAGGCTCAGAGAAGAAAAGTATGTAAAGTTGGGCCTGCTCCAAGAAGAAAGTGTCCCAGCCTCGGGGTTTTTTTTGCTAATGGAGTCAGAAGTCTCTGAGAAGTGATGACATAGAACATCCTGGTGGCAGAATAGTCTTACCAATGTTAGTAAGAAGCCTGTCTGAATGCAACTTATTCACAATTTCAAAACACAGACACGGATGCTGAGCACCCTCCTCACCTCAAGCCAACTGGATACCCAGCTGATATGGGGTCCCCTTCTCTGGGGGGAAAAAACCCTGGACTTTGCAATCTGGAGTTGAAACAGCTGAATCTCCCTGAGGCCCTTGTACAACGGGTTTTGTAAGAGGTGACTGGGGAATCTCATCTCCTGACCCCACCTCCAAACAAGGAGCATGCTCTAACAAAGCAAGGAACAAAGTGTTCCAGGTTATAAAATGTCCACTGCCTACCGCTTCCCGCAGGCACAGTTTCTTTAGCTCTTCCAAGCGCTGGCGCAGTGTCTCTTCCAAAGCTTCTTGCCTGGACTTCAGTGCAGCCAGCATGTCTTTCTTGGCAGACTGAGAACTATCTGACTCTTGGGAACCTGTCAATAAACAATGATTTCACTAGGCCAGCTGACAGCAGAATACACATCTGGAGTGCTTGTAATGTTACCAAAGCCTGGACGCAGTCCTTCCAAAAAGAAATTGGACTATGACATGAAACAGGTGTTACCCAGTCACGTTTGTTTACAGCAAATCCTTAATGTTTAAGCTAACTGTCAAGAGAGTCAACAGTGGAGCGCATAAAGACATTTGTAATCATTATCTGGAAAAATAAAAGGAGCAAAATTATTCATCTAAAGATCTTAGAGGAAACCCACATGCAATTCCCGTGAAAGCTCCCAATGGCAAAGTACAGTTTACAAAACCCTGGAGATGTATTTTTTTGGAAATTAAGTCTAGGAGAAACCATTTGACAACACAGCCTACTTCTTAAGAACTACAATTATCCTAGTAGCACACAAGTAATTCCATCCACTTACAGGGCCTGTTCTATGAAAAATAGTAATAGAACAAAATTACCTAGCAAGATTCCTGTAAAATACACCAAGAAACCCCAACCATAGCTCCTTCTGGGGTAGTAGCTGTTTCTTGTGCAGATGTAGGTTGAGATATTTAACTGCATGTCCAAGTGATAATTACCAGTAACTCCACTAAGTAGGTCTGTGCATTAAATCACTCTGTTGCTCAGATATCATAACAACATTTGTAATTTCAGCTCTTCAGGGGAACTTCTTGATGAAGTAACCTCATCCTTTGTCACTATGTTTCCCCCACAGACAATAAAGCATGGAGATTCTCCTTATCCCTCTTTTTGCTGCTGGTGTATCAATGGAACATTTTTTTACAGCAGTGACCTGTTCCCTGCCCCTCTCGAGCAATGGCACAGAGAAAGCAGACCTTTATAATCTGCAGGAGTCAGATACAACAGGATGCTACATGGAATTTTCTGTGCACCTGTCATCAGATGGGGGTTAGAGGGGGCTCCTAGATACGTTTGCAGCTTGGCCTCCAAGCATTCAGTGAAAACACTCAGCCCAAGGAGATTGAAAAAGCTGTTATTTCACAGAGCTTTGGAAGGAATCTGGGAACAATTCTTTATTTTGGCAGCAAAACAGTGAAATTTGTGCTTTCAGCTTCATTTTTCACTGCTACTATTCCAGTAGACCATTAAAGCTAAACTGAAAGGGGATTGAGGCAAAAATTGCTACAAAACAGTTCTGCATTGACTCAGGGGGAGCAGAGAATCTTACAGATCTTTTCCACCAGTATTTTCTGCAGTTTTCATGAAGGAAGATAGCTGGCATTTACTCAATCAAACACCACTCTGCTTCCTTAAACCTTTTACTGGGCTGTCCTGAAGTAGGAGTGGTGGAAGAGATCTCTCTTAAGGTCAGCCAGGCTGAGCATTATCAGATAAAGGAGGAGAGCCTCACAGTAAGATGCTTGTGTAATTGCTGTAGTCATCCTCATTTTACTTGTGTTTGCCCTTGTAAAGCATCAAAACTCAACTCTGCAGACACGTCTGTGCTGGAAGAACTTGATGGGACCTTCTAGAGGAGCCCTGTATTTGCACTGGCAGGGAAACTCCTCTCCAGCACTTAATAATTCTTAATAGCAACCCTGGTAAGCAGTAACTAGCAAAACTGAACTGCTGAATTTCTTCACAGACTTGTCAACAAACTGCCGAGTCCCGATAAAAAGTTGCTCATGATTCCAGCAGATGTGTTGAACCTTTTTCTTTTTTCTTTTATGACAACCTTAATGACCTACGTTTTCCTTTCAACTGCTCTTCCCCTTTCCTTCCTCTGTCTGCTCCACACCTCCACGCCAGCCTCGGATTTATTTTTAACAGCTATTCCTTTTTGCTGTATGGGTTGCCACAGCAGCTACACAGAAACATTTACAAGCATATGAACAGCCTGGCCAGACCCCTCTGCTGATTCGGGGTATGCCCACAAGTAGGAAACAAGAGGCTTCTGGCTGAGCTGGTAGGGATCCAAATCAAGCCTAGACAGTTCACAGCATCTGCCCCAGCTGTACTTTCCCTGTGTGAGAACTCTGCTGGTCTCAACCCTGATGCAATTGGTGCACATTTTGTCCACTGTGTGCCCATTTTGCAATCTTTTTCACTGCTCCCAAAAAGCAAAGGAACTAGAGGGGATCTGGAAGTGTGCTGGCTGTCACATTCTGAGTGAAACAATGGGATTACTGCTAAAACCAAAGTCATGCACTCACTGGCACTAATGCTTGGTCTTGAATTTTTATTTTAAAGCTGAATTATTTTGTAGTATTATTAGATTTTTATCGGCTGGATTCTCTGCTTGTTTTCATGGGTAAAAAGCAAATGGAAACTTTATCAGTCAAGAGAACCATACCTCTATGAGATGACTGTAAATAAGCAGAGAACAATGCTTTGTGTTGCTAGGTGCCTATGGCTTCCATTAGAGGCTCTTTATTTATAAATATGTATCAATCCTACCTTGCATAAGGCTGTGCTCAGAGATCCACTTCCAAACCCAGTGGTAATTGACCCAAAAATGTCAGGACAAATCAAAATACCGTAAAAAACCCAAGAAATAGTAAAACCCAGCACAAACCAAACCAATCAAGCAGATACTACCTTAAATCAGCCTTATTAGATATGGTCACTGAGTCATGGCTGCCCAGTGCCTTCCAAAGGGGATCACCAACAGCAAAATCAGTCCTGAGAGATCAGTCCTAATGCAAGAGGCTCCTGCTGCAACAGAAGTGGTTGACTCGGAGGCTTTCTCAGGTGTTTTATCTCCCACAATTAGAGTTAACTCCTGATGCAGTAAATGGGAGAAATGTTGCTGAAATATATAATTTTCCTATACAGCATTTGAACCCTTTTCTGGGTTCAGTAATTCGTGAAAATTATTTTTCAGCCTCCTTCCCATTTGCAGTGCAAGGATTTACCAAACTCTGCATTTTAACACACCCCTCTGCAGAACTATTTGATATCCCTAAAACAAAAAGTATTGTGAAAATACACCAGGTAGCAGGCACAGACCCTACTCTCTGGTAGGCACCAGGAACCTGCTGAACAGGGGGCTGTATTTATGTGTATGTGCCCTTTCTTTCTTAGCATACACGTCTTGGTGACCTAAATGTCCACTTAATGCCCTGCTAATTTGTGGAAACAGTATTCATCTTATGATACCCATATGGCCTCTCTGGGTGATTTCTTCATCCACTGACATTCACGAGAACATGAGCTGAGAAATGCAGGGGGAACATGGTCCTCCCTGTCCAACTCCCTCTTCAGCAGAACTCATGGCTGAACTTCACCAATGCTAACAGGCTGGGTTCTGCTCACTTCCATACTGGTGAGGTCAGAACAGTCTTGGTGACGTTGAAGGGGGCATGAAGCACACAGGTCACAACCCTGAAGGGTCTGGTCAGGTACAAGTCTGCTGGGGTCCAATAACAAGCTTTGCTTTAAAACCTGCCAAAGGGGTGACACCACTTTGGAGAAAAAAGTCCTACCAGTGACTCATTGTTTGTCCCTATTTCCTCCATCTATTGTAGCAGCGTGTAGTCAGCTTGGAAAAGGGATAAATGAGAAGGATGAAAACAAGCAGGGAGGACAGAAGGGATGCTGAAGAGCAAAGACAGCCAAGTCTTGGTGACACCAAGTGTGAGGGGAGAGAGGAGAGGAGAGGAGAGGAGAGGAGAGGCAACAAGGTGGCTGAGCAGCAGCAGCAACGCAAAAGCACTCAGGCATCTCTGCTCGTTCTCATTCTTCAAGTCTCCTGCCCCAGGAAAAACACATCTAAATATGGCAAACCCTTCACGCTACATCCGGCTGCAGCTCGCTGGCATTTGGCTGAGGTCCCTGTGGAAGGCTGGCTGTCCCCTGAGCAGGGAGGGAAGTTTCCCCCACGCTCGCTCCGCGCCAGAGCCCTGGCTGACTCTCTGCACCAGGATGTCAGTGCACAACAGCCAGCAGCCCCAGACAGCCCCTATCTCTGCTCTCTGCCCAGCACATAGGATTTCCTCGGCCGGAGCTGCTCCCCACAGGATGTGCTCAGAGCTCAGATATCCTGTGGGTGACTCTGCAGCGGCCCCCGGCTCGCAGCCACGCGGGTTCTGTTCATCCGCTCCAACACCCGCCGGGCGCTCCAGCTGGGACACAGCCCTGCTGGCTGCAGTGACAGGGCCTGGGAACCGCCTGGCTGGACTCTCTTGTGGTGTTTTCAAATGTAAACAGGCCCCTGCACAGGAAACCTCCACTGCTGCAGAAGGAATGGGGCTCAGGGGCTGGAGGATCCTTGAATGAGCCTGCAGAGCTAAAGCAGAGATGCTCCTCTGGGGTGTCTCCTCTGCCCACAGAGATGAAGAAGGTAGTCTGGGGTTCAGTCCAACCATAATCCAGCGACTATAGGGCTTCTCACTGGCTTGGAGACCAGCAGAGATCTTATGGCACAAACTCCAAAAGAAAAATCCACCTTAGAACTAACTTGGTTTCGTTCTGCTGGCTTTGATTTGCCTGTGTGGAGCAGAGCTTTCATTCTCAGGCAAATCTTTTCCCAGATGTCCAGAGATGGCCACAGATCCTGACCAGAAGATCCCTGAGCTAAATCACAGCAGCCCACTGTCCTAGGAAGGCCCCTTCAGATCCAAAATGAGGAGAAAAGTTAGAGTCAACTTGTCAGAAATGGACTTGGGCATCAAAATTACAAATCTGCAGTGGACAACCTGAGATCAAGAGCGTGGGAAAAATGGAGGAACTGAGGGTTTGGTCCTGAATTGCTGTGATCATGAGGAAGTCACTTCCCAGAGCAAGACTTCATCTTCCCTCTGCTGTCTCTTGAGACTGTAAGTGATGAGGGGTAGTGACTGCCTTGTACTGCACAGCAGGATCTTCTCCAGACAGTGTGACAGCTGCAAGCAAAAACAAACTTTTCCTTGCAGACTTGCTGCAAGCCCAGGGGAGATATGCCAGTTTTGGCATGCTCCTCATGGCGCTGACAGCCCCTCCAGTGAGGAGGAGTGAGACTGAGGGAGGAAATGACTACGAGTAGTTTTCAGGAAAAAAAGGACTGAGAATAGTAGGGAAGTGGGGGCAAACAGAGATTCAGTCCTGACCTTGTGATTTCAAGTCACTTGAGGTATTTATAGCCTGGAAGTCTACTGTGGCCACTTAATCATTTGCACTTATTCTCTCCAGTGTGCAGGCTGTACTGCGATAACCCATCATTGTTGTGGTTGTGTGCCGATAATCTTTGGCACAATGGGAGGAAACACAAAGCCTGGGACAGAGCCAGTGACTGTGCCCAGTGGGACAGACAATGAATGCCCCCTCCCATCCAGTGGGACAGGGATGGGCCACCTCCACCAGCCAGGCTCAAGGGAAGGGGATCTTGGAGCAGAGGGGTCTGAGTGTGAAAGCAATCCAGGGTTTCCAATTCCCTGGTACCTGACCTCTGCCAGACATCTTCTCTCAATACTTTTTTGTAGCTGCTTGTAGCTGCTGGAAGGCACAGAGCAGCAGCAGTAAACTCTGCAGCTCTCAAACATTTTGAGGAGAGCTCTGTCCTCAGAGCTGGCAGGATGTAACAGGCAGCTCTGAAGAAAGGAACACGGAGGGAGCCGTGCTCTCCTGGCCCACCAGCAGCATCTTGACAAAACCAGAAGTTTACACAGTCCTATGAAGGCACCCAGGTAGGAACTCCACCTATCCAGGACTGATGAAATTACTCACCTGTTCAATGAACTCTGGGTGGGTCTAGTCATTAGTACAATTCTGATGAGTTTACAAATCCTGTGCTCAGCCAGAGAGGTGCAGAGAGCACAAAAGCACAGAAATAAAAGCATGGGCAACTCCCAGTTTGGAATTTCCATACTCTTAACTCTGATAGATGCTGGGCCTACACTAGCTTTTCTAGGCCTGATTTTTTGCCAGTTTTCACATGCTACTGCTCTCTCCAGGTGTAAGTGTAGAAGCAGACCCCAGCGTGTTTTTTCCAGGAACACAAAAAGTCCATGTATTAACATGGAAACAGGATTACTACCAAGTAGCTCTCACGAACTTAGGAATGGTGCCCAGGAGGCTGAAATCTTGGAAAGACTTTAAGAACTTACTTGGGGTACTTAACGTTATTTGCCTTCCAGCTGGAGAGCTGGAAAAAATGCCAAACAAACAAAGACTTCCAACAACCTGACACCAGTCTGGGAGCTGCTGAGCTACTGCAACTCCCCAAGTGATGGGAGGCACAGACAGTGGATTGTACACTTTGTCAGGAAGACCTCAGGAGCAGAAAGGCAAGTCTGTTTGCAGGCAAGGCAAGGAATTGCACAGCAAGCAGCTCTGGAAGCACTGCACATTTTAACCCCTTGCTGAACATTTCCATGCAGGGTTTTCAGAGACATGAAGGATACAGTGATGAAAAGCTAATCTACTACATCAGTGTGGGTTCAGTTTTAAAGCACTTGCATTCTAAGACAGGTTCTTCCTTTGTCCAGGCCTAGGAAGGTTATTCTCTGTTACACATCTCAACACACTTAATTTTGATAACTTGATGTGATGCTTAACAGAAGGTATTGAACTGTCTGAAACTGTTAATTACAGATACCAGAAACCCTGCCCCCCTGAAGAGCTCACCTAAACAGCTTCAAGCTCTTTGCTAAATATCATCCCCTGCTTTAAGCCTGAAGTGACACTTATCACTGTTTTACACACAGCTTACCTGGTTCAGACTGATAGAAGAGTATCAAAGAGTCACAACCTCCTGACCCCCCTTCTCCAGTCCTCTCCTCCTGCTCTAGCCCTCCTCTGCATCACCTTCCCTTGGGTTTCTCTCACACATGACATCTTCCTCACACAGGAAAATACTCTAAGCCACAATAAGAAACCTTCAGGACTCTGGCACTAGTTTGGTAGAGTGCTAGAGAATAGTTCTGTTGAGCCTGGGACAGCAGCCAAATCCCAGCAACAGAGAGGCAAAGCAGATGTGCATTCAGTGAAGAAGACACCTGTCTCAACAATGCTGAGGAACATCACCAGTTCCCAGCCTCAGTTTCCCTTGTGAGCTGCACTGGGTGACTGCTTCCCCACTGCTGGCTGGGAGGGAACTCCTTCACAAACCCATCTGCCTCAGGATAAGCTGGATACCAAGGCATGGTTAGGGTAGAAATTGTGAAGTGAGACTGTTTTCAGATGGAAATTAAGAGGTTGGAGATGACATCCTGGAGTCAAGGAGGAAACGAGTGGTGGTAAAGGGAGAGGGGGGAGGCTGCTGCCTGTGCTGTTTGTGGAGCAACGTGCTGAGAGATGGACTGCCACCTGGACAGACAGAAAGGCTAAAGGGAAGTGACTTTCATTTCTGCAGTGCAGCTTCTGGCCCCTCCCCATTATACCACGGCCATGGCCCTTCCCACTAGACTCCCTCCAGTTACAGGACAAAGCACCTACCTGATGACAGAAGACTCCCACTGCTTCCGCTGATAATTTTGCCTTTACTCCCCATGTTGGCCAGCTTTGAGGTCTTGAGGGTTCCAGTTTCAGTCAGGTCAATTGCAATCTCACTCAGGCTTCTTGCAGCATGAATCTTGGACTGGAGGTGGACACAGGAGTTAGAAATGCCTCTTGAAAGCTCACACAAGGAAAAAGACCTTTTGCTGTGGCAGGAAACAGGCCTCCACAGCAAGCTTGGATTATTTTACAAGAATAGAAGCAATCTGGCACAGTATTCACTGCTGTACTTTTTACATTCTTAAGTGGGTACAATTCTGGCATCGCTTCCTGTTGTTTGGGTTTTTCTCTGCTTTGCCATGCACATTTTTCTCTTTTAAACAAAGGATGTATGGAGTCACTGTTGCACCACATACAGTAAGAAACCTTCAGAAATGCCATCATAATAATCTGCTGAAAAGCTCAAATCCTAAAAACCATGTCTAACATCTAAAGGAAGCCAGAAGGGGCCTTCACAAATCAGCAATAAGCCTTGGAACAAGTCACAGTGAGGACATGCCTTAAATGGGCTGTCATGAGAAGACAGAAGAACATACTGACAGGAAAACACATTCAGGTTATTGTCCAGACTAACAAGCTGCATGCAATGTCCCTACTGTGAGGGACTTCTTCAAAGCATTAACATTACTCTAGTAGGAAACAACAGCCAGCCCAGCTCAGTAACTGGCCACATTAGGGCATGGCCATTGTTCCCCACCAAATGTCAACAAGATCGTTGCAATTTGTAATTACGAGAAAGTAAATAATGCATAGTACATGAATAGAATAGAATAGAATAGAATAGAATAGAATAGAATAGAATAGAATAGAATAGAATAGAATAGAATGAATATTTCAGCTGGAATGGATCTCCAACAGTCATCTCAGCCCATTGCTCAAATCTTACAAGCCCTGTGCTTCTGAGCTTGCAGGGCCACTGACGTGCAATTTTAATTTCTCAGAGCACAGAAAGCTGTTGGCACATTTTGCCAAGACTCTCCAACTGCAAGAGTTTTATCTGAAAGAGGTGAAGCCCTAGCTCAAGATCACTTGACCATTCACCTTTGCATGTTCTCCAGGCCAGAAAAGACTCAGCCCTGGCCATACTGCTCAGGGGATGGACACATCATTACTGTGCTAACAAATCAAAGCTGATTGGTGTTCACATACGAGGGTGTGATCTGTTCCTGCTGGAAATAACATGAAACAGGACAACAAGGAATGCTTGTCATGATGGGATAGTCAATGTTACTTCACATCCTCAAGAAGAAACTATTCCAACAAGAACTAAGCCTGAACTGATGGCTGAGTGCTCACCACTGAACTTCTTAGTTCTGATGTGCTGTGGGGCTTTGGGTAAGACACTTAAGGTTAAGTTCTTAGTGATCCCTGCCTCGGTTTGCATATCAGTGAAATAATAAGGGAGGAAAATGTCTCCTTGTAGCACACTGTAGTTTTAAGATTAATTTAAGACTGCAAATGAAGACAGCACTGGGAAAGCCTTACACTGAAAACACCCTCAGAAGTATTATCATAATTTAATATTCCTGGCTATTTATAGGCTCTATCATTACCATTCCAAGGTATCCAAATGCCTCACAAGCTTATTTCCACAACCCCAATAATAGGGCGTGTGTTCTCACTTGTTTGCAAGAGTGAACAATGCAGTTCTTGTGAGTGCAGAGGCCGATAAGATATCAGAGCAGATCAGTCAAGCAGTACTGGCCCTCTTCAACTAATATTACAACCAGTTAGACACTGCTCATTTCCAGCAGTTCTTCCCTAAAATCAGCCCCAGGGGAAGGAGAGCACTTCAGCTTCTTGGATCAGATGTTTCTGGTCAGAAACAAGGCCTGTGAAACATCTTCTTCAAATAGTTCTGGAAGGTTAGTTCCAGGTGAAGAGGAAAATCACTGCTTTTATCTAATGAGATTTCTTTCTACTGAAGTCTTGATAAGAAGTCTAAGCATGAAAGGCTGTCTTGCTGCAATGCCAGACCTTTGGAGGCAACAAACCTTTCAACTGCCTTTGTCCTGCTGACAAATCCCCTGCAGGTGTGTATATGCTGTATAACCCTACGTATATGTAGGGTTATGTGTACTTTGCATAACCCCAGGAACAGCTACATTGATCAAACCCAGTGTCTGCCTGAACCAACACACTGAGTCCTGGCAGTGGATGCCCCAGAGAAGCACAAACCCCAAGTCTGCATGGACACATCCATCCCTCCTGCTCCATGAAGCAGT
Source organism: Acridotheres tristis (assembly GCA_037013685.1). Lineage (NCBI taxonomy): Eukaryota > Metazoa > Chordata > Aves > Passeriformes > Sturnidae > Acridotheres > Acridotheres tristis. The sequence continues at coordinate 6,449,452 of CM072885.1, forward strand.
GGTTTTCCTTTTTTGTAGGATAGTTACAGCAAGCAGCCCTGTAGTTTATTTCCACTCATTTTCAAAATGCAAATTAGGGTACACTCTGGCCCTACCTGTCTGACTAGGCACCAACCAAAGTGCTGAGTGAAGGCAATGTGACTGCTGGGTGCAATTGTGGTCCTGGCCAAGCCAGCAGTGGCTGGAAGTGTACCCTATATAGGGCAAAAGAAAAGGAGATACAAGACCAAAACGTGGTATCCCTGGAGCCAAGAAAGAGGCAAAACAAATGAGCAGACAGGATAAGCAGGGCAGAGTGAGTTTCCTCTGCAGAGGGTACAATTCAAACCTGCTGAAACCAGAGGAGAAGATTTTAGATTCAATTGCAGTTGTGCTAATGCTGCCCTGCACTGAACAGTGCAGATGAAACATCTCCTGAAACGAATGGGGTTAATTTTCCTTGCTGCTCAGTCCCTGCTGCCTCTGCTGCCTACAGCAATGCCAGTCAGCATCGGGTGGTCTCGTGCATTGGACAGGCTTTCAGCAGCAGCAGGAATCAGAGCAACAGCTCATTTCACACAGGCCACTGAGCAGCAGCAGTGTGAGGCCCGTGAGGCTGTGTGCTGCAGCACAGCACTGCAAAGCTGGGTTACACCCCATTAGCGCTCCCCCGAGCCCCACAGTCCCTCCAGGCTCAGAGATTTTAAAGCACTTAGCACAGACCTGCCAAGTCTCATTTACATGGAGGAAGACTGGCTCATTCATGAGTCATTTCAAAGCATGGGGCCAAACTGATCCCCAGTGCTGTTCTGACAGGGTCAGAGGGTGAAGAAAAATCCTTAAGTGAAATGAGGAAGAAGACGGACACTAGGGATGAATTTATCCCTCTTGCTGCAGTGATGGGACTTTGCTGGAGGTGATTTTTTGAAACCCTTGGCCTATTTCCTACCAGTTCATTCAGCCAAAAAGCCTTGCACTTGGAGGAACGTGGTGTTGAAAATTCCCACAAAATGGGACTTCTCAAGGTTTCTAGGCCAAGCTTTTGATTGACTCAGTGCAGTCAACAGAGCAGAGACATGCCTTCAAGTCCTGCTGCATCTGTCTCCCGAAAAAAAAAAGGGAAGCTGACAGGAGTTCTGCATGCTGACAAGTTCACTTGGGAAGCTGGGGGTCTTCTCAGTCTCCATGTTACGCTTCAATTGCAGGGAGAGAGAGAGAGATCAGCAGGGAGCAAGACGCTGGGAACCCGGCGAGCTGGCAGGAGTTCAGCGAGGCTGCAGAAACCGCTGGGACCTCACTTGCAAAAGGGTCAGAATCCAGGCAAAGCGGATTTTATTTCTTTTTAAAATCAAGTGAAGGCTTTTCTTTCCAGTGGAGCTGTTGGTCCAGATCCAACTGGTGCCCAGGTATGTGAGGAGCACAGAGTTCAAGCTTTCTTTATCACTATGTCACATCTCCCGCCATCTAATCTACATCGCTGGAGCAAAGGCTCAGCTGTGCAGTGAGCTCCAGCAGGCTTTTCCCTCTAAGTTTGTTTTTATTTTTCTTTCTTTTGTCAAAATGATATGAAATGCCAAGTTTGGACATGAAAGGAAGGAATATCTAAGTTTTGCTTTGAAGTTGAGGATTCAATTGAAGTGGGGCCTGAGATTTAAGGGGCTGCAAACCCATGCGACCTGAAACTCAATAAATGTTTGTCTAGGCCCCTGAGAGCTGAACCAAAGACATTTCACATCACTCCACTCTGGGATATTATTTACTAGTTTTCCAAAGTGAAGCTCATATAAGCACTGCGTCCTGGAAGTGACCAGCAGGATGAACTGAACAGATCAATTAAAATCGATGGATCTATCAATATTGACAGTGTCACATCAAAGATGAGGACAACAGAGGAAAATATCGGTTCTCTTAAGACAAAAGGACAAAAATATTTGTATGCCTTAACTTCAAAGCCTCAGCATGACCACTGGGATTATTGTGACAAAGCAAGCTGACATGGTCACAGACGTGACAGGTTGACAAATGAGGGCTGGTGGGTGGTGCTGCCTGTAAGAGTGTGAGAGAGGGGAGATAAAATTGAAACACAATCTGCCAACAACAAAAGGAGTCACTGAAGGGAAGTCCTGGGTGTTTCAGAGACCCAGTTTCTTACCAAACAAATGGGTAGAGGAGGGAATCTCCTTTTGTTTGTTGGTTGCTTGTGACCTAAATACCTTGCAGCTAGATCAGCAAATCCATCTGGCTAAAAGTAGGTAAAAATCAACTTCTATTTGCTTGAAATTTATCTCCAAGTTGACAGAGCGGACCATGCACTGCCCTGATGGTCCTGAGCAGAGAAGGAGGACAGGAAACCTTCTCTCGGTATCAGTGAGTATGCAACTTTGTCCATATTTACATCTGGCACTTAGGCAGGGTTGGAAAGTTGGCTACAATCCTAAATTCAATACAGCTTATGGCAACTAAGGTGAAACCTGGATTTTTGCATTAGATGAGACATGGCCAAAGTGAATGCAACCATGCCCAAGGCATCCAATAAAGGATTCTACAATAAAGTCACAGAGCTTATGATGGGGAAAGCAATGTCAGAAGGGCTCATTCTAAGCCCTTCTTAGGTGGGACTATCACCACACTCATCGCCTTCCACATAATTCCAGAAAGCCAACTTGATTCATTTAACTGGCAGAAAAAATAATGCAGTAAAGAAAAGCAGGAAAAAGAAATATCTTTCTGCCAGTTTAGTGGGCTGAACTGGCTCCTGAAAGGACCTGATGGGGCCAGGGCCTGAGCAAGGAAAGGAGCAGCCCCAGCCTAAAAATGCATGCAGTGCCTACAACAATAGCAAGATATTAACATTGCTTCAGGCATTTGGAGGATCATCACCTGCACGTTCTGCCATTTCACTAGAGATGAGGACCAATGCTGGTACCCACTCAATACAGACTCTGTCTTCTCTGTGAAGCTTTATACCAGTGTGCTCATATGGAAAGCAAAGTCTGCCTGAGAAGTCTTTTCTCTGTATCAAAGTAATCTCAAAGTGATCAAAGTGATCTCCTGCTGCTCTGGGTATGCCTAAAATTGCTGATGAAAGGAATTAACAGGGAGAACACACACTCCTCTGGTTTCAAGGTGGGTTCTTTTGTGTATTGTGTGGCCCTTTTTGCAGCACCAGTTTGCAATAGCTCCTTGTACGGCTAGGCTGTCAAGCCTCCTGCCCCCCTCCTAAAATAATATTCCTACCCCTCATTTATCAGAAAATACATCAGTAAAAAGCAAAGGACAGCAAGAAGAATCCAGAACAGTTGTAGGTTGTGAAGCTATTTTGAACTCAGTTATTGGAAGCTGCCCTAACTTTACAACAGAGTTCAAGACATGGAAACCATCCAGATGTGCCCCTAACTGCTTGCTAACTTTGGCCATAGTTCAATACAACCTTTTCCTCAATCTTTACTCCCATAGGCATGAATTCAATAGAAATTTTCTCAATCTGGTCAAGACTTGCAAATATCTTGAGTCAATTCACCTATTTTTTTTGATCTTGAGTAGAAAGGGAGGGCAGGAAAGAAGCCACCATCTGGACTTGACGTGTCCAGGCCTGTGGTGAGTGAGGACTCACTCACCACAATGTGCACTTCCCATGCTTACCTTGCTTTGCTTCCTGTCCAGGTAGAACTGATGTTGACTAATGGCCATAGCCCAGATAGACTTTATTAGTGCTGGACAGGCGTACCACGTATGCACAGCAATGCCACTATGCCCAAAAGTCCTCCTGGTCACAGATGCCCTGGAGAGGAGAAAAGAATGAACTGGGATTACACAAAGGTTTCACCAGATTGCTGTCTGTGGCAGAACAGATCTCATAGTAAAAGCTGCTGTCTTTACTGCATACACCTTTGTGTTAATGGGAAAAAATGCTTAGAAACCAGTAATAAATATCTAATCAAGCCAGGAGAGCATTTACTTTAAATATCTCCTCAAGACAGCAAGCTCCAGAGGACTAACAGTAAAGATCATCCAGTTTGCTCAGCTCAGACTGTATCCCTGGATTTGGCTGATGCTGGCTTGCTGCATATCCCAGGGGAGTCACCAAGGCCAAAGCCTGTGTGAACCCTCTGTGTCTCATCACATGGAGAGACATCTGAGGCCAAGTCCTCAAACCCTCTGCTGCCTCTGGCTTTGGACAGTGGCTCCCAAATATTAGGACCCAGGTAACAACTAAAGATCCACAGGATCAATGGCTATTTTGGGGAGTGTAAGAGAAACTCTTCAGGAACCTTGATTTCCCACTTGTAAACAGATGTAACAGGATTTGACACACGGTATGGGGGTAGGGAGTTGTGAGGCTCAGAGGGGGCTGCCTAGTGCCCTGGAGAGAAGAATGGGACTCGGTGATTAGCTGAGTGAACTTAAAAACAGGAAAAATAAGGGCTAAATATTTCCTCTCTGGGACTCCCAATTGTTCCTAAACATTAGCAAAAAAACATAGGTTAGGTTTTCCCATGCTTTCACAGCTGTACAAATCTGCTTGATTATTCCTCCCCATTCCTCAAAAGCAACCCCACCAGCAGAGCCCCTGACACCAGCACAGTGCACATTCAGGCTCTCAGCATCCTGGCCTGTGGAACTCCTCCCACTGCAGGGATGGAGCTCTGGCTGGAATAAACCACACCACTGACCTACAGAGCCCCAAAAAAATGAGGGCCTCCCCTTCAGTCTGTTAAGATGGGTCTTGTGGTAGAGTAGGATTATGAAATGATATGACATGGGTACAGAGGCTCGCTCAGAAATGTGACACTTTTAGGGACATAAGTGGTGAAGAGGGACTAGTGCAAGAGGCAGCCTGGGGAACAGGTGTGCTACAGAAGGGCTGCCAGAGTCCACACTCAGCAGGGACTCTGAGCCATGCAGGTGTAGAGGTGACACTTCAGGGCAGCTCAGTGGCTCTACTGTGCTGTGCAAGGGGGAGTCAGCTCTTTTACCAGCACTCACAAGTCCTCAAGCCTGCTAAGGTTCCCCTCCTGCACCTGTATCTGCACTGGCCACCTCTCTTCTGGTGCTTTTGGGCCACTGCCTTGTCCAAAGTTGGAGGTGAACATGAAGGGGTAAACACTAGAAGAAAGTTGTGACTGAGCCAAGAATGGAAAAAAACCAAATCTCTGCAGCAAAATGAGAACTGCTGGCAATGTTCAGTCTGGGAGAGGGCTGACAGCCATTGCATCAGGGCTTTTTCAGTGCTTCAAAATGTGTTAAAGTCAAATTATGGAGCTAAAAATCAGAGTGAAATTTCTGAGAAAACAGCCATGGCCAATGCAAACAAGGTCTGAGACAACTGGGATCTCATGTTTCAGTGTTACCCTGTGCTTTCCTTGTGAATGGTGCTAGAGACCTTGTCCTATTACGAGTACTGTTCTTGTGAGAAAAGTCTCTATGGATGCAACATGACAGCGGCTGATGGTGCTGGGCTGCCTCATTCCTGTCACTGGACGGGGAATGAAGGCTGTGCTGGGACGTGTTCTTGAAGTTGAGACTGGAGAGTGGATCCAGAGCTGGATGCTTTATATTGGTCTAAGGACAAAAATCACTGCAGCACATTGGCACATGAAGCTATAAGGAAATTAAAGCACTCAAACATAGGCTAAGCCTTAATTCTGGTGTCATCCTATTCAGTTCAAATACAGTTACTCCTGAATTCTTAGAAACATACTCTGCAAATCATTCATCTTCTCACTGTAAAAGCAGTGATTTTTAATTTTTTTTTCCTTTTTGGAATCTGTACATGTTTCCCATCAAAACAGCAGACTCCATTAGAACATCTGCAGACTGTTGGTCAGAGCTGTGGACTTGCTTTTCACAGCTGTGTTTGAAGACCTGAGAGATACAGCCCACGGGTGTTTTTTCCATAACTTCTCTCCATGCATGCTACATGTGCTATGGAATTAACCCTGTTGATAGCCCCTAAAATGTATAATTTTCCTCCTTTATGGGATAAGTAACTGCAGTGAAAGGAGGTTAAATAGCTTGTTGGGGACAGGAAGCTATGGGCAGAGGCAGGGCTTAAAAACATGCGTTGTGCTGCCCCAGCTCTGGCCACAACTACAGAGCTGCTCTCGCTCTCCTGACTGTGGCTTCGCTGACTCAGGCTCTGGTTTGGCTACGAGGAGAGGAATGTGGAGAGAGCACTGCGTTGGCTACTCCTCTGCCTCCACACGCTGAACAACTCCTCGCAGGAGTCCATCCCACTTGGCTGGGAGGCTACAACTGAGCTGTCTTCCCACCACGCCACTGCAACGTGCTGCACTGCATTAGAGCCTGAGCACCAGTTCCACCTGGATGGTGCCGCTCTGGATACAAAACCCAATCAAAATGATATAAAATCCAATCAAACTAATTCCTTTGTAGCAATAAAGTACCAGGCTGACAACCCGGGACAGGGCTTTGTCCTCCTGTTGTTGAGTCAGAGAAACAAAGCAATGGAATAAAGAACGGAAGCTCTTCTGTGTCACTAATTCCTATAATCTAAATACAAATGAGAGAGAAGAGGCTGCTCTGTGTGGTCACATTTCATGCACAACATCGAGTTGCAAATGTCACCATGATTTTTAGGTCCCAGAGCTATTCCCTTTCTTTTTTTTTTTTTTTGCAACTGCTCCTTCCAGGAAACAGCCAGAACTTAGGGCATTTAGGGGCTTCTGGTCGCTCACAGCAAGTGTTTCTGACGCCTCTCTGGCTGCTGGAGCCTCGGTGGGGAAGGAGTGTCCTACCCCCAGCTTCTGCTGCTGGAAGATCTCCCGGTGTATTCTCGACTATGGGAATTTGCTCTGCTAGATTTCATGCGACTGTTTACATGCTTAATATTAAGCAGATGCTTTGAGATTCTGCACAACGACACGAGCTGCTTTACTCGGTATTTGTTTTAACAAATGCACCTATGCAGACAGGCACCGTTGTACTGGTGTGACTGTGCTCCTACCAGGGTAAATAAGGATAGAAACTGCATGAAAAATTCTCCTAAAAAAATTACATATATTAGTACACAGATATGCATGGGAAACAGGTGAAACTGGACCACAGCTGAGTGATCAGCACAACACACTACTACCAGCAACATATCAAATCAGCCTGGGCAGAGAGATGGTTTCCATCAGTGGTATCATACTTACAGTGCAAACGAGACATTGCTTTTAGTCAGAGCCATACACTCACTGTGTGCAGTAACCATCCAGTAACGCACACATACGAGGGGTGCTGAATGCACTGATGTGATGCAGCACAGTCCCTTGAACTCTCAAATTAGGATTCCAAAGTAAGAAAAAAAGGCTCCTGTGCCAAAAAGACTGATGGGCTTTCATCCAGGCTGCCGGTGGTAAACCTCTGGTTCTGTGCCATGCCTTTCAGTTGCACTATTGAATATTTATTTAAAAAAGAAGCATGCGAGTACAAAATCTGGCGCTCATTTCTGGGCTCTGAGTGAAACACGGGGAGAAGGCAAACCCCCCCTTTCACACACGAGGGCTGCCAGCACTGCAGCTGAGGCACCGGAGCCGCACAGTCCGGGGGGTCACAAGGTGCCAGAACAGAGGGAAGGGGAAAAGAAATACCGCTAGGAGCCGAGGGGAAACACATCCTCAAAAACGCACCAGAACCCGAAATGTCCCTCTGAAAGGAATCAGCAGCCCCCGGATTGGTACTCGCTGCCTCTCTCTTAGGTGTTCCCCAGCTACCAAGCGCAGCGAGCCCCGCACAGCAGTGGGGGCAGCGCGGCCTCGGCAGGACCCGGCTCAGCCCGGCTCGGCACTGCACAGCCCGGCTCGGCACTGCACAGCCCGGCTCAGCCCGGCTCGGCACTGCACAGCCCGGCTCAGCCCGGCTCGGCACTGCACAGCCCGGCTCGGCACTGCACAGCCCGGCTCAGCCCGGCTCGGCACTGCACAGCCCGGCTCGGCACAGCACAGCCCGGCTCGGCACGGCTCAGCCCGGCTCGGCACTGCACAGCCCGGCTCGGCACTGCACAGCCCGGCTCGGCACTGCACAGCCCGGCTCAGCACGGCACAGGCCTGGCTCAGCCCGGCTCGGCACGGCACAGCCCGGCTCAGCACGGCACAGCCCGGCTCGGCACTGCACAGCCCGGCCCGTCTCGTGGCTCACCTGCGCGGATCGTGCACCTCCACCGAGAACTTCTTCTCGCGGAAATAGAGGTTCTCCAGCTGCCTCCATTGGAAGATCTGCAAGGAGAAGAAGGGGATGAGGCGCCTCGGCGCGCTCCCTCGCCCAGCCCTGCCCGCCGCTTCCTCCCGGCGCTGCGGCGGGAATGCCCCGCTGCGCCCCGCCCCGCCCCGGCCCCGCGGCCCGCCCGCGCCCCCCGCCCGCACCCGCGGGGCAGCCCCGGGGGCGGGGGCGGCCTCCGTCCGTCCGTCCGTCCGTCCCTCCCTCCCTCTGTCCGTCCCGCCGGGCTCCCGCCCGCGGCGGGCTCGGTCCCGGCGGCAGGCGGGGAAGGGCGTCGGTTTCACTCTCCGGGGCCAAATGTGTTGAAAACACATATAAACTCCCGGCAAACCGGGATTCGACTACATTTTCCTTGGAGGGCTGGCACCTGGGGTGGTGCATCGGCCTCTGGCACAGCAGACTTTTCGCGGGGTGAAGGAGATGAGACCCCCGCTCCACCCAAGTGCTAAGACTCAGCTCTGCTTTTATCCCGCAATCCACGTAAAGTTGGCAGGAGCACGAGCCGAGCGGAGTCAGTTTATCTGTGCCAGGTGCTGTCAGACTCGTGGTGGCGATGCCCAAGGCTCCAGGCACTCCCGGCGGTACAAAGCACGGCAATAAACAGGTCATGTCTCAGACTCTGTTTTACAGGCTGCCCTGCCGGGACATCTCAGAGCAGCACTGGGACAAAGCCACCACTACCACCAAGGGGGAAACTGAGGCACGAAGCTTTTCATGGGAGGGAAATGCGGCGTGTCCTCGCTCTCGAGTCAGCCCGGGCCAGCCCTGAAGGGCTCTGCGTGCTCCTGGGCAATGAGATGCGCTCACACAGCCCCTGTGCCCACACTTCTCCCGTGAAATAAAGCCCTTCTCCCAGGCAGGAGGGTGGACTGACCTCAGGAGCAGCGCGAAGGACGCGGTGACAGCTAAATAGTGCCAGCTCCGCAAACCAGCACACCGTCACCACTGCGGGCAGGTTCACCACTGCCTCTTCCTTACAAATGAGTAAGCCGAAATCCAAACCCTGGCTTCCAGGCTGCTAATTAATCCACAGGGAGGAGGCAGCCTCCACTCCCCTGGGCATCTCGGACTTTGGCTTCCCTGCACTGCCCCTAGCAAGCAGCAGAGCTGGGGAGCACAGGCAGCAGAGCTTTCCCTGATTTACACTCTTTCTCCCACTCCAAGTAGCTTCTGTGGAGTTCCTGTCCTACCCCCGAGGAAGGCGCTGGCTCCTGAGATAAGCCTCGGCTGCCAATGTCAGCGCTCTGGAGATAAGTAAACAGGAGGCGTAATTTGATTTGCACTGATATAGCTGCTGGTGGGAGATGAAATCTAGAGGATAAAACAAACCACAGAGAGGACCCAAAAATTTCTCCTTGATGGTATTTCAGGAGTAGCAAAATTGAAAATATTTGTTAAAGTTTCCAAGCAAGGTTGGGGGGTTTTTTCTCTATTTTTTTTCCTTTCTGTAACAGGGTGCTTCTTGGAAGGAAGGGTAGGGGTTAAGAAGGACACTGAGCTGCCCCATATTCTAGAGCTGTCCACATTGCTGGGGGGGATAGGGGAAGAAGGAAGCCAGGAGAGATGGGAAGTCTGAAAGGCTGAGTTACATTGTCCTTAGGGGATTATTTTATTCCTCCACTGGAAATATTAATGCTGCATAAAACTTGTAAACACCAAATGAAGCACAGAAACGCCCACTATTTTTTTACCCACTGAGGGAGGACAGACACAGGGTGAAAGGGTTTAGCCAGGAGCTGAAGCCTGACTCCCCTTTAAGTGCCTGGCTTCAAAGGCATGAAAAGGAAGTTTGAGGCCTAAACTCCCACAGACAACAACTGGGGTCAAGCTGAAAACATCCCCCCGTGCTTCCAGATGCCCGAATGCAAGGCGGGGAGGATAGCGCGGCTGTGCTGCATGGCATGTGCAGAGGACGTGTTTGGGAGGCGCTCAGACATGTGGAACACATAAGAGTCTGAAAAGCCAGCAGATCACACCCTTCAGAAAATATCCCTCTGTCCCCAGGTCCCCCGTTGTCATTTATGACTAAACTTCGGCGTGGCACAGAAGGAATTTGAAACTTTCCTGAGCTGCTGGCAGCTGCTCTATTTGGATGCTCTCCTGCCCATCCTCCCCCTCTGACTGCTGGACTGTCCCCTGTGCTCAGATCCTTTTCTATTTTACCCTCTCTGCTACCAAATCTCATAGTGCTGTTTGCTAAGGGAAGCTCTGTTTCTCGTTTCTCTTCAATGATTAACTCCAACTGTCCAAACACAGAGGGCTCTGGGGAAGCTCTTCAGATGCCTAAATGTAGGCATGGAGTGCCCTTTTCCATGCCCCAGGGTTCCCCGCCTGACCCCTGGGTGGGAGGGAGCCTGACATAAGTCTGGTGCTGTATCTGCCAGTCCCACGCAGATTTCTTGGATCACCAGCAGTGCCTAAAACAGCATTAGACACCTACGTTTTGGGCACTGGAGCAGCTCCCCAGATTGCTGCATTTTTATATTTAGTTTTGTTGTTTTCCTTGGCAGAGGAAGGCAAATCCAGACTCTTGGGAGGGAGGGGGTGGAAGTTACCCCACAACCTAAGTTTGTGTCTTTTATTCCATAGCTCTGCTCTCCCAAACGTACACGTTTTACCACTGAAATTGTGCTCCATTTGCTCCCCAAGTATTATTCTACAGTGTCCTACTCCTTTTCCCCACATTGATGTGAGAGGTCTCCCCCTTCCCACACAAAAGGAATCCAATCTGCAAAAATGTGAATACCCACAAGAAAGTATCCACTTTCCTGTTAGCCGATCACAATCCCTCCAGAGAAACAAAGCCGAAGGTGCCCCTTCAGCCAGACCTCCTAATGTAAGCAAGCTGTTCCCTTCACCAGTTGTCCACCTTATGTACATTCTCAAATTGATGTTGTTAATGCAGTGACAGATGCAGAAGGTACCATTAGTGGGTCTTCCTAAATGGAAGCATAATTTTTACCCATCAAGATCCTTTTACCACGCTGGTGCTTAAAACCATCACTGGGGAATAGAGCCCCAGCAGGGAGCTGGTCGTAATTTCAACAGGATCTTGTGGAAATGCAGTGACAACAGATGCGTGCTGGTTTTGGGGCTGGTTTGAGTCAAAGCATCCCTGTTCATGGCAGGTTTGCCTCTCCCTGCACGGAGGTTGGGTCTGGTTTTGGGTTATTTGGCTTATGATTGTCTTTGGTTAATTTCCTGGGTCGAATCCAATATCTGCACATGTGGGTGGGACAATTTGTATTGGTTTTACTGGGATTGTATCAGAGGTGCAGTGACTCTTTGACAAAGAGTACCTCATCAAGGGACTGGGACAGCATCTCCCCAAACACACTGGAAATGGGGCTTAGGAGAAAGTCAATCATTAACACAAGCTTAGAGCACAGTTCCCCTGCCCTTAAGTAACTGCCTTCACTCAGTGCCCGCAGACAAGGGGACACTTAGCAGTGCTGCAGAGGGCCAAGCCTCTGATGTGGTGGTTTGCCCGCTGAGTTCTCTTCTGAGGTCAGCAGCTCGTTTTGGATCATGCAGCACTGGCAGCTTTCAGATGGGAACAATTTTTGGTAGTGGCCATCATTGCAGGCTGCACATGAGATGATTTAATCTTCAATAGATATTTAAGTAAGTATCCATGAGACTGGCTTTTGAGCACAGCTGCACACTCACATATGCATGTGAAAAGGGTTAGTGAAAGAGGAGAAAAGAATTACCCTTATTCCCTCCTGCTCCAAGGGGCCTGTCTCCACTGTGATCTCTGTTTCATCATGCCAATAAAACTGGAACTGACACTACCACTTGAATTTGAAAAACTGCTTATCAACTCGTGAACATTCAAGGCAATAACTGTTCCCCATCAGACCATGTGCACTGTTTAAAATGTGTTGGGGTGGGTGAGGAGGCCATGATGGGGAAACCAGTGCCAGAAATGGCTTCTACAAAGCTGGCAGCTTAGAAGAGGAGCCACGAGAGAGATCTGAGTGCTGCATGGTGCGCTACAGAGAATTCAGGTGCAAGCTACAGGAATTTTCTCACTGGAAACCCCTTCCAAGAGGCTGGCAAGCTTGCCAGGCACCAGATGTTTGTGACTAGTTACAAAGAGCTGCAGTCAAAACCCTTCAGATGCAAGCTTCTTTTGTGAGCACACTTGTGGTTTGCTGGCTGGTCCTTAATTAAGCTGAGCCTGGAGGAGAGGAGGCCCAGGGATCTGCATCCATTTCAGCCATGTGAGTCTGAAGGATTTTTTACCATTTTTATTGACCATGAGGCTGGTACTGTGGAGTTTGCACATGCCAGGAGGTAGGGTCAGCATCAGAAGATTTGAAAAAATGCTGGAGGTTCCTGACAAAGAAGGAAATGTCTTTTGTGAATGAAATATCAGGGATTGTTTCTGGCTTGGTCACTCATGGCCTGGGTGACCTGGACTTTTGGAGGGCTGTGGGGACCTGAGTTAGTGCCAGGCACTGGGCTGTGCTCTGTGCCTTTGTAGTCAGGGAGCTCTGCCCGAGTATTCAGTGGAAATACCGTGACATTTATTTGGGAACCCCTGGCAGTAATGAGGCTTGCTCCTGTGCTGCCCTTCAGCTCAGGCACAGGACTGAGGGGGTTGCTGAAGGCCAGTACTGGAGGCTGGTGCACAGTGCTGTCTGGACTATGGTACCTAGAGAAACATGCCCAAGTGGTACCTTTTGGAATAATCCCAAATCCTGAGGTTGGGATATGGAGTCCCTGATACTGTTTTCTGCCTGCTGTGCCCAGAAGAGCCAAACTCAGCACTGAACTGGGGAACGTGTGCTATGGCTGGGCATGCTGTGGTGGCAGAGTGTGAACATTTTGCATTGGACCTCTTAAGAACCAAATATAAATGCCCAGGAGTCTCATTTCCTTTCTCTTTTCTGTGTGCTGAATCACCTGAGATGAGGCACAGGCTGAATGCACACACTCTCAAGGGTTCCAGATAGTGTGGTTGGTGGCTGTTCAGAATCAAAGCACCTGTAGAAATCTACGGAGGATCTACCTGATGTTAGTTCTATTTTATGACCCAAAGGGAATTTACAAAGAAGATAGAGACTGACTTTGCTCAGAGGTGCCCAGTGAAAGTATAAGAGGCAATAAGAGGCAGTAGACACAGGCTGCAGGGTTGCAGCAAGGGAAATTATTAGAAGATACATAAATTAAAACCTCAAGTCCCAAAACAATCAGTGCAGGTGGTCAAACACTAGGGCCATGAGTAACTAGATCAAACTCTGAATGTGGCCCAACTTTTAGCAGGAGGTTGGACTAGAGACCTCCAGAGGCCTTTCTGACCCATATTTTTCTTTGATTCTAAAGATCTAATAAATGACCAACTGTAATTGCTGTTGGACTTGCTGACCTATATGGCATCTCCCAGTCCTTCAAGTCTTGCTGCTTCCTAGATGATTAATGCCTAATTAAATCATACCATGCAGAAGGAACAATCATCCCTCCAAATGCAAGGACTATCACCCGGACTGGATGTCCTGAATGGCTTCTAGGAAAGGCAGAGAAATAATGTGGAACATTTCTAACAGCCCCAATGCAATCCCTTCCCTTGCTTATGCTATGGGCAAGAGCCAGCACTGGATGACACACCAATACTAAAACTGATATGAAACAATGGAACTAAAACAATGACAGTATTTTCACACAGCTTGCATGAGTGAAGCTACAAACTCACAAGTCTTTCGTCCTGCAGTTTAAAGACAAAACAAACATAACAAAAAAACCATCCTCCTTGGAAATGTAATTTCCTCCAGTGAACAAACCAGCAAGCTAAATTCTAGGATCTGAGTTATGCAGGAGGTCAGGGTGGAGGTTGTGAGCGGTCCCTTTTTGGCCTTAAACGTTATGGAAATCACAGCTCCAGCGAAGTCAATGGCAGTTTTGTCCCAGTGATTTCAGTGGGGCCATGGTTTCCGGGCATGGATTTGTGTTCTGCCTCAAGCCAACCCTGTTGCCATCAATCATACCTCTGTCAAACTAGTTAGAGTGAAGGAGGAAGGACTTGGTCCAGGCAGAACAGCACCATGTTAACTCAAACAAATGGGCTCTTGTTTCAGGGGCAGATTTACCAAGAGATTTCTGTGGGCTGTCACCTGTGAATTAGTGTGACCCACTGCTGAGGGTGCCCCTGGGTCATGAGGTGGGGATGCTGCTGCACCGTAACTTAGTCCTTCATCCTGCCACACTTCCATTCATTCCTTCATTTTTATTAGTTTGGGGTATTTTTTTTCTTTTACTTCTCAAAACAAGGGAAAAATAAAGTTTCCTGTGTGATTTGACGTGGGTAAAACCCTACCAATGATCTTCCCAGAGGCTTGCCGTCCTCTCTTCCCTCATGGAATGAGAGAATGGCTTGGCTAAGTAGAAGTTTCAGTGGTCTGTCAGCAATCCCAGCTCACTATCTAATTACTTCTTTGCCTCAGGCTACAGGCCTCTGTTTTTTTGCCAAACAGACAAACAATTTCTGGTCCAATTTGAGATCTCTTTTGCTGTGTGCTGTTCTTGTGGGACCACACCACCCCAGCAAACATTTCTGGCTTGACCAAACACAAATCACATCTAGATCTATGTAATAACCACTCTGCATTCATTTCCATTATGGAAACACAATTCCCTATTAAATTTCAAAGTGGCTTATTGGCTCAGAGAGACAGCAGAGCATCAGATCACAGAGGGAAGAGCTGCTATTTGGACAAAGCATTATTTGTCTAAATAATGCCACTTGATATTTGTGTCTGTAACTTTACACAGACTGGGAGATCAGACTTTGACTTAATATACAACCAAATCCACTTTCACTGCACATAAGTATCTGGTAGCTGCTGTTAGATTGTGCATTGCTGTCACCATGCTGTGTGTGTCTAAATCAATAGGTCTACAAAGAACCGTTTTTGTCTGAATGGTTTAAGTTAAATTTTCTCCCTTTTATTCTCTGAAAGGACATCAAAGTGATTGGATCTTTCTGCATTGAAGAGCTCTTCTTTTTGACACAACATACCATGTATTAGATAAAGGATGCCCAGTCTGTAGCCTATGAATCAGCTGTGGAACTCTAGGAGAATTTATGCTGCCCACAAACCATTACTGCTACTCTCTCTCCTAAGGATCCTCATGTCTTCTCCAGTGCCTTAGCTAAAGTACCTCTGTCTTGGAACCAAAATACAGGAATCACCATTGCCATGCCACACTGCTGTGAACATGCACAGTGGGCTGTGTGACTGAAAATACTCCTGTGATGCTGGGTGTGTGCATAGGGGGTGCCATGGCAGCAGCAATCCCACTCTCATGGTGCAGTGAACCTTCTAAGCCTCCTGCCCGGACCACTGACTAAAGGTGCCTCATAGCCACAGCCACTCAGCAATGGAACCCCTACCTGGCTTCATCTGATGATGAAAGTGCCCAAGCCTTTGGAGCAGCCCTGGTGAGCTAAGAGACAACATCTGAGCAGGGTGGGGTGTGGAGGAGCCTGCTACCACTTCAGAGCCAAGCATAAGTGCTCAAGGAGGTTTCAATCTCTCTCCAGATCTCCACCCTAACTCTAGGACTCTGAGGACCAATTTGTTTCACTTCGTGCTGTCAGAGTGATTTGTCTTTGTATCTTGTTGAAGTTCCTGCTGTGTACTGCAGAATCATTTAAGACTTGGCTGCTGCTTTTACACAGAATTACTCTTTAAGACCTGAATACGACAAAGGACTTAGAGAAGGGAGTTTTATTTTGATGGGACTACTCCTATATTTAATGGTAGCCATGGGCTTGACTTGGCTAGATCATGGGATGGGACGTCATGCTCTAGCCTTTCTGAATGTAAATTCTCACAGAAAACCCTGGGAACTATATGGTATCACCACAGCAAACTAAACCACCAGAAAAGTGCTGGATTTTTTATAGAGCAGCAGTGCCTTAGACTATGTATTAATGTTTGTAAGCATCGTAGTTGATAAAACTACTTATTTACCTACATAATGGAAATTGAGCATGAACAATTGTATGATTCTAAAAAATTCGTTTACCTACACAATCTACTCACCTGTCTGAAATCAGCCCTGTTTGGGAGACACACTGAAGCAAATCTTTACCAGCTTTTATGTGGAGGAAAAAGTGGTGATGATGACCTTATACCTAACTGTTAATTCATCCTGGTTCAACCATGACAAATTCCATGCAGTTGAACTCCTTCCAACTTGTTCTGAGCTGTGACGCTCGTCTCGCTCCACAAAGTTACTGTGTAGGTTAATGGCTGTTTCTTTCTCTGGCTGCAGTGATTTATGCAGCCTGTATCCATATCCAGCTCCTACAGCCTTGCTGTAGGATACTGATTGTGGGTCAGATGGTGAATGGGATTGGGAACTGATTGAGGTTAAGAGTGACCACTTTTTATGGCTGGGTGGTGCTGAGCCAGTCTGATCCCTTCTCTGGAGCAGTTTCCTTCCCAACTGCACAACTATACCAGGATGGCTGAGGAAGGGGCCCAGGGGAGGAAGTGAGCAGTGGGGGCAGGATTGTGATGGGGGAGGAGAGTGCTAAAGGCCACTTCAGCTGACACTGCTGCCAAAAGAAATGTTCACTGAATCACAGCCCAGTAGCACGTCCAGCGAAATCCTGTGGAAGTTCTCAGTGTCAGGGACACAATCCTGCTTTCCAGCCCAGTGTGCTTTGATGTCATTTATTCAGCTCCCAGTGTGTTTGGCAGCTCTTTGGCACAGTGGCAAGGCATGGAGTAGTGGGTGCTGAAAGGGGAAGTGCCTGGTGCTGGATGGGAGAAACCTCAAACCAAGGGCAAACAGCAGCCAAAAAGGTGCTGGTGAGAATATGGTCTCCTGTCTAATGGGGATGGAATAGGGCATTTCAGCAGGAGAAGGTTTTAAACTGTGTCTGCTCTTCAGTAGTTGCAGGTCTGGGTATTACATTTTAAGGAAAGAAACTGGGTGAGCAACATCTCTCTATGAGAAGAAACAGCATGGTAAGGAACCTAGCTTAGTATATGTCTCCCTCCTCCCATGCTCAACATTTCCAAATATTAAACCAAGACTGAATTTCTGCACTATAAAATTAGTTGAACCCACTGTGACCTGAAGACTGGTTCAGTTTACAGCCAAGTCCATAACCCAAGAAGCAGGAAGGATCAGCAAAGGGAAGAGAAATGAAAGCGCAGAGCAGAAGGAGTCAGCAGGTAGTCCTTAACAGCCTGCTAATCACAGTGAATAATTTATTACAGCCATGCCACTGAGACTCCATGAGCTTTTAAACCAATATTTCCTGGAAATGGTTTCTGCTCGTTTTTTATAATTTTTAAGTTTGAAATCTTCTATCTCTGTCTGCAATGCAAAGGTCCTAGGAAATGACAAGGAGCCCAATAAAGCATGAGTCCAATACATTTTCTGACCTCACTTGATTCTGGATGTCCTAGAGAAAGTCCAGCCCATTCTGAATACACCCTGTGGCTCAGCAGCATGCCAGTGAGAGGAGTGAGACACATGCTCCATGCCTCTGACAACAGAAGCCAACTTGGTGTCAAATCAAACACCCTCCTTGAACATGAGGATTTATAACTCCTCCCAAAATCCTCTTTAAAAATAACCAACTCAATGTTAAAACCCTGGATGGAAGGTCACACTTTTAGTCCTGTCTTCAATCCTTCTGAACTCTTTGCCTGTATTGTATCATGTGGCAAGGAGCTGTGCGAGTGAATTGGGCTCCCTGTAACTAATTTGAATTTCATGTTTCTTTTGCCTTTTTGACTCTCCTGGTGTTCTACTATCAGTTAGGACAGAGAACAATTTGTCAGCTTCCTCCTCCCCATCATTCACTACTTTCTGTACATTTCACATCAATCCTTACATTATGTTTTTTTAAGTTACTGGTCTGTCATTCCTTCACCACAGGAAGCACAAGTTTAACCACTCCATCAATGCAATTACTGACTTGACAACGCTTCATTATGCCCTAAAGCAGAGAGGATCTATTTGTTCTGCAATAAAGCAGCTCTTAATTAGGCTATTGCTCCTCCTGTGTAAATATCTCGTTTTGCCTCTGGAACTGGGAAAGTTCACTCTATCTCTCCTTGTTTGGAAAAGGCCAAGTGGCACCGGACAGCAATCTTTCACTTTCTGGACACAATTAATGAGCTGATTACTTTGCTCATGCTTTTGACAAGAAGGTGATTTTTCTCTGATCAGACACTTAAAACTACTGAATTTACTTGTGCTCTGCATTGCTTGGAAGGATGGATCCAACTCGCCTCTTGTTTTTGCATATTTAAATGAGAAGTCAACCTGTTACTTTTGCTTTGGATTCATGATGATACTGCAAAGAAAAAATTAAATTCTTTGTCATGAGACCCAAAGACTGTTGTGGAGACTTTATGGCAAGGGACAGAGCATTCTCACAGCATTGCTTCATTTAGTCTCAGAGAAAGGATAATGCTGACAAGAAATGGCAGAAACTGGTGGCTGGCACAAGGAAATTTTTTGTCAAGTTATGTTCATGGCTGAATTTTGTGATGCCTCACATTTTATCTTATTTATAAAAACCTTTATTCCTTTTGGGTTCTCCTCAGTAGCTACATAATGTAGGCAGTGATGTTTATGAGTCTGAGAAAAAGGCTCATTTTAGGCTTCATTACCACTAGCTTTCTATAGAAGAAAATGAGATAACACTATATAGACGTATCTCTTACAAAGCAACTAAACATTATCAGACTCTCATTTAAGGTAATTTTATTTTTAGCGATAAGTTAGACATTTTCTCTGTCTTTTTATCTGCCATATGGAAGTCCTTTGGCTGGCTTTGTTAATCATTCACTCTTCAGCTTGGAGTTAATTGTTTACTAAGTGTTAAGTGTGTGCACTAAAAAATGCCTTTGGGCTCTTAAATCAGTGGGAATATCTCACTAGAACAACACAGATATGCCTAGTGCTACTGCTTGGGTGTGCAGATCTCACAGCTCCAGGCTACACCGTGGCTCTGTGTGTACAGGTCTCTGGGGATGGAGTGGAGTCACATCCCTCTGTGCTGGTTAAAATGGACACACACCACTCACAGACAAATGCTCACATGAGGCTGCTGCAGTGCCTTGGCTTTCTTTCCAGTTGCTTTGAAATTCAAGCAAAAAACCCTCAAATGACCCTTCTCTGAAAATTATGGGTTTGGTCTTTTCTCTTAACAAGAAGGCGATTGTAGAAGCTAAGTTTAACATAGAGGGAAATGGATTCTGTCCACCCTGGAAGCTGTGAGCTGCTTCTACACAAATGACAGTGGTTCTGCAAGCCCAGCTTCCAGAATGTCTCAATATATGGTTGGCAGGACAGCAGCCATCTTTCCACACTTGATACCCCCTTCTTGTTCAGCTGGAGCGTTGGATTTTGTGTAGTACACCAAAGCTTTTGCAATTATTTCACACCCAAGAATGAACAACTAGCAGATTATAACTCATAAGGACCAAATTTGCACTAGAATTGGCAACAACATTCCCCTTTAATGCCAAATCTAGCTCACAAACTGAGCCCTCAACAGACAGAAGAAAAAAGATGACCAAGTGATGGCTTTGAGTAGATACAGGGCTTCCACTAAATTCAAGCATAGGCAGGAAAGAACATAAAAATAGAAACACAGAGACACATTAGTCTCTGCAGTCTAGGTACAACTGCATTCCGGTTTAATAGCTCTGCATTCCCATCTGAACCACCCAGGACTAGGTTCCAGATACCCATCTCAGCTGCATCCCCAGTAATGCTGGAGAACTTGATGCCTGAGTGAGAATAGTGCAAGCAGGATGAGGTTCTGGCCCTGTGTCAGCCTCAATTCCCCTCTCCAGTCTCAGCTAACTTGCTGACAAACCTGGTTAGTTTTCTAGAGACACATGGCTGATTTACTCCAGCAATTTAATGAAATCATGGTTTTGAGTGACTGCTAATGGGATCGCCCAAGATAGGTTCAGCTGCTCAATGTGTGTTACAGTTTTACTCACAAGCACAAGAAACATGGAAATCTATCTAGGATGACATATAGGAAAACATTACCATCTCCCTCATAAGACAAGCAAGGTTTTTATATGTGCTTAATATAAATGTCATTATTTCAGCTGGTTTCTTGCTAAAATTTTCTGCTTGTGTTTTTTTCCAGGGAGATTTATTTTACCATTGTAAGTTTTCAATTTGTTTTTGGCATCAGCAGAGTGCAGGAAAAAAATATTAGAGATCAGAAAAGCCACAATCTCTTTCCTCCTCCCCCACTAATTTTACCTTGCAGAAAGTTCAGTAAGGTTTACCTACCCCTCCCATTTGCATAGCTAAGACTTGAACCAGCGCATGCTGGTGCAGTGAAATGAATTAGATACTGTGGCAGGCTGCTCTCAGATACCAGGGTTACTGAGTGCAATTTTACAATCTAATTAGCAAGAGGATTAAACACTATGCCTCGCTGAGGCGGTTGATCTGCTCTCGCCAGAGGGGTTTTACCACCTGTGTAGGGTAAGAAGTCTTTTGATTTGCACCACAGAAGGTAAAATCACTCCACGGAGATATAACAAAGCCTCAGCCACTCTGTCCATGTCCCATCCCAGATTTAGGTTGCTCATTTTGAAATAGCTCTGCCAACAGATGGAGTTTGCAAGGATCATGGAGCAGAGAAATGCTCATCTAGGCGGTCTTTTCACTGCTGTGGTTTCTGGATTGTGGCAATGGACAGATCTGAGACCGGAAATTCCTGCTTTCCCTTCCCACCCAACCCTCCCTCACAGATAAATGACCACTTCTGCCACAGGTCTTAGTGGTTTATACATAAGGCAGCACTATTGTCTTGGGTCTGCTTTATTTCATACATGATTTGCTGAAACCAAAAAAACTAATTCCCAATAAAGAGAAAACCAGCACCTTATTTTTTTAGGGTTACACTTGCAGAGAAAGCATCAGAGGTGCCTAAAGGCCCTGATTTGAGGTGCAGTGTGAGTGCTAGAGGTAGGTTAGTGGGGACACAGAGAGGCAGGCAAAGATTTTATTAAGCTCCAAACCAATGATACAGAATAGATCACCCTAAACAGCTGAGAAGAGAAAGTAGAGAAGCTGAGGAAGGATGCTTGACCCTTCTGGTAGAAATGTGTCTCCTCTCATGCAGTCAGAGCACCTGATTTCTCCTCTCCTTCTTTCTGATGCTCTCCACCGACCCTCTCATCCCAAGAGGGCTGACAATAACTGCTATAACTTGTGAAAGGCTGAGTCCTGTCATGGCAGGGCATTAATTTCTTCCAAAGAAATGTTTGTATTCCTAAGAGTGACTTCTGAAGGCATCTTTTAAGTACATGTCTTCCCTGGGGGGTTGGCACTACTGAGATATGTGGGTGCAAACACCTAGCCTAGGCATGTTTTAAACTATCATGTGTGAGGATGGCTTGCCCTGCAGGCAATGATTGATCCCAAATAGATGTGTCTTTTACTCTTTGTGAAGACCTCCTTACTCTCCCCATCCTTTCTTTTAATGAATAAAAGTCTCATTAATAGCCTTCAGTGAATAAAAGGCTAATTGATAAACCTGTTGTCTCTTGCTGCCTCCTTAGCAGTTCAGTTTTCTACAAAACCTTGATTCTATTTAATTTTAATAGAAGATGCTCTCTGTGAGCACCAAGCAGTGTCCAACTTGAATGTGATCAGAGAAGGTAAAAGAAGAATTGGTACAGACACAATGCAAAGAGAAATATAGTACATTAATTCACTGTGGAAGCTTTTGCATCCACAGAAGAGCTGCCTAATTACTCCAAATCATCCAGTACTGCAGCCTGAAGCCAGTCTGAAGCCTTGCCTCCCGATGTTTCCACAGGTTTGCAGTACAACAAACACTGTTGCTAACAGGCTGTACATTCCCATCTTCAGGGCATGTGCTCAAGATGAGGTTTTTTATATTAGATGGCATCCTAGGTGGGAAAATCTGAACACACAGGTCCCCCTCATAGCCTGAGCTCAAGAATCAAAACTTCCCATGCCTTTTTTTTAGGCATGTTGAAAGTTGAAAGTCATCTTTCCCTGCTACCTTGACATTAACTCCTCAGTTAGGAAAATTGTTGCTTATCAAATGTAATGCTGGTCCTGAAAAAATAATGCAATTTTCTTTTTGTAATAAATGGAAGCAATTTTCCTGTCTCTTCATTCCTTTCTCTCTCAGATAATTTATGGCTTGACAATACAGTATCAAGGGCTGGCTGAGCACACCCAATCCACCATTACCAGTGAATGGAAGGCCTCCAGCACCTGAGAGAATCAGTCCTTGAGTTCCCATCTATGTCTTATGAATCACACAAAAATGAAATGTAAATTGCAAGATTAAGTGATGCTTATTTCCTCCAAACTCCACAACTCTTAATAAATTATGAGCTACTTCTGTCCATTAATTCTTTGTAGATATTGAGACAAGTTTGGGAGAAAATGAACATCCTTCAAAAATCACATGAATCAATGCCAGCATTTGGTGTACATCACACCCTTGACTCAAGCTATGACATGTGCGGCAAGCCCAGACCTTGGTAGAAAAGTAAACACTTACCTTTCTTGGTTTCACTTTGTCATGGTAGTCATATTGAAAAATCCCCTTGTAGCTAAGTCCTAACCACCATGGAATTCCCTGCTTGTCCTGAAAGAGAAAACAGAGGGAGTCACATGGAATACGATGGGGAAATGCTGGAGATTTCCTGTGTTGTTGCTCAAGATGAAGATTTGTTTCTAAGTAGTATCTTTGAATGGGTGTTGTTAAAATTCCCCTGCCAAGTTTCTGCAAGTCACAAAGCTCCATGGTGTTTAGAAGAGATCTGTTTCACTTTTGGCTATGACATATAAAACAATTTAAAATACATCACATGTGATCAAGTTACTCAAAATGCTGTTGGGGAAGTGAGGACGTTTGACATGAGTCCCTTGTGCAGTGGTGCATCCTCTTTCTCTTCCCTGTAAATTATTCAGTCTGAACACTCAGAGATTGGAGAGGAAGGAAAGTGAATCACCCAGCTGACTTGAATTATGTGGAGGGATTTTAGCATTAGTCTTGAAAATGCAGCAGTAATGGGATCTGAGAGCTACCAAGTGATAAGGTCTGACAGGCTCGGACCCAACTGCTTTGTGTCTGAGTGTGCAATAAAATGTCCTTATGGAGTAATGGCTGATATCTGATCCCAGACTCTGCAATTTACTGAGCTGAAGTCCTCAATGAAATTACATCTGTTCTGTTAATGTGATAGAGAATGGCAGGGTAAAACATAGCAAAACCAAAACCCCCACATCAGGCAGAAGCAAACCCTATTATGTGCAATATTTGCTGCCTCATTGCTGCTCACTGCTGCTTATTGACCATGGGGAGCTCACTGGAATAGCTCTCAAGTCTTTGCAGGACTGAACATCCAGCCCAATCCACTAAATTTTTCTTGATCTAGAGTAGTCCAAGAGATTTGGATGCAAAGGGTGCTGGAGAGATCTTGCCCTCTGAGAAAAGATGAGGCTAATGCTTTTTGCAAAATGGTAATATCAACAACTTTATTATTACATCCTATTAGCAGCAATAGACTAGAAATGCATCTCCTGAGACAGGTACAGTCAGACATTTGTGTTTCTATGGTACCCCATGTGTGCAAGACATTACAGATATATGAAAAACCATATGATCTGTGCACAGAGATAATGATGACACACATCAAAATTTCAGGGGTGATAAATGAGGAAATATGCTCTGGGGAATGTGGCTCTAGCTTTCTTTCTATGTTTATTGATTTCTCTTCTTAAAAACCCCACAAATCTACACAGCTGGTCAGGCAGGGAAGTAATAATAATAATAATAATAATAATAATAATAATAATAATAATAATAATCTGGAAATTTTGGCGATAAATCTTTAGACAAAAGAAATTAGGGACTTCATGAATAGCTGCATGAAGTCCACACAGAAGTGGACAGCTGTTTGGGGATGAAAATGTGTTACCTATCTCTAGAGTACAAGACTGTTCTGGCATTGAAAAGATGTACAATCTCTGTATCCATCTACATATCTCATGTCAGGGGAGCTGCAGTATGCAGTCATGGCTGGCCCTAGATGCATGTTCATGGATCTGCCATCTGGGAAAGATCTGACCTCCTGGAGCTGCAAAAAGGATTGTCTGCCAGAGATGTGTCTGGCTTGTCCCTTTGGTGGTGGTTCATTGGCATTGCCATGCTGCTGACTGAGCTGAACACTCCAGCACAATAGGACTGCAAGAGTTTTATCTCCAAGAACAGGATTTTCCTCTTTGGATCTGTATTTACTAAACATGCACACACAGCTCAAATAAGTTTATCCTACCTCAGGAAGTGAAACAAGACTTTAGTAGCAGTGTATTGTATTCTGAGAGCAGGATGGCTGTTTGTAGCTCTCTCCCTCCCTCTCCAACAAGAGTTCAATTCAGTGAAAGACCCTTCTTGTAGCACGTACCTTTACTGCGTAATAATGCACTCCATATGTTGGGAGGGATTCTACAATGCTCATATAACTGCAAAACAACACAGAAGAGAATAACACGTCTGAGAAGCTGAGAGGATGATCTGAAAAAAAAACTTTGATAAATAAATTATTATGCCAAGAAATACTTAAAAATGAAGCATTGCATGAGATGGCAAGCATAGTTACATATTGTATTTACAGTTCTGTAGAAATACTTCCTAATAAAACGGAGGTCACAAAGAAATCATTCTTATTTCACTTACTTTACAATTGCTTGACCTCTTGTCTGACCATTTAGTTTCTTGTAATGTTCAATGACTCGATCCTCACTGGAAAGGAAAAAAATTGGATGTTTTATATAACGGCATTATCATTACTAAAAATCTTGTCAAAAGCTGAAGAGATACTTCTGTTAATGCAGCTACTGACTGATGGAATCAAAAGATGCCAAACAAAACCATTAGATGAGGGGATTTGGTGCAAGTCAGAGTAAACAAAGGGGGAGTCACAGATTGAGAATAAAAATTGTTTTCTAAGAGTTAGGTCTGTGGAAGAACCCTTTTTCCTCACAAACATGGTATCTACTTGTACAGACTTTTCCCTCTCTGCATTCCTTTCCTTATCTACAAATGATGCCCACAATGCTACACTGAGGGCAAACAGATTTGTGTTGGAGCTGCTCAAGATCTGCTTTGTCCTAACTGCTGTAACTTCTTTTCAAGCCCATCGTGTCCTCTGAAAGATGGGCAGAACTGTCAGAAATTGGTGGGCAGTCATGGCCCTAAGACTGATAGATTCCTCCTCACTGCAACTGCATGGCTGCAGGTGCATTATTGGAAGAACTCTGGAGCAATCTCTCTCAGCAGGGAGCTGAATTCCTTAGTGTACACAGAGGCAACAATAACAGCAGTGACAAGGGATATTTCCAGGGCACTCAAACTTGAGTTTTTTTACTCTTATAGTAGTCACGTGTCTTTGCTTACTCTTGAGTTATATGAACTTGCACTACCCCAGGCAACTCCTGGCTATGCACTGGGAGCTGGCATGAGCCAGGGCCCATTTCCAAGAGCTCTTTAGAGACTAAGATCATTTTATGTTTTAGGAAGACATGAACCATGTCATCATGTGTTCCAAGGTGAACCAGGAGTTCCACACCAGTGGGCCTCTGTGTCAGACAACAATTCTGAGTGTGTGTCAATAAGCAGTAGAGATGGAGCATCCAAGAGAGGTCAGCATGACCCAAATGACAGATTGAGAGACATATACAAGTTCACTTTTAAAGAATTTCATTAATTCTTCTGCAGTGAATGGGCAGCAGAGCTATTTGATACATACAATCAGCTGTGCTAGCAAGGTCACAGCATGGCAAAGTATAAGCCAAGGATCCAGAGTAAGGAACACAGGACCTGCTCTGCTACACTAGCATGACAGAACATTGAAGTCCTCAGGTTTAAAACCAATTTCTTGCTCTTTATTTTGTATTTTATTTTTGATTCCCAAGGACAAGGAATCTGTTGAGTCCCCTGGAGATATTGTATAGAACCTGCCAGACCAAGAGGAAGGAAACCTAAACTACCTTCATGCCACCTTAGTGCCCTTCCCATCTGGCCTTGCATGAGCTTCCGTCTGTGTCACATGTCTATGCCATGCCATCATGCTGCATGTGGTTTAGGACAATGTGAACTGGCATTCCTCCCTCCCTGCATTTCCTGGATCCAGCAGAAATCAATTATGGGACCTTTTAGTTGTCCACCATGTGGTAATCCTTCCCCAGGCAGAACTGAAGCCAGTGTGAGATGATGTGGTAGATGACCTCACCACAACTGCTCAGAGATGCCCACGGAGGCTTTTGTGGAAGACTGCAAAGTCTTTCACCAGCCCCAGCTTAACATGACTGCATCTTCTCATTGCTGCCTTCCCCACTGCACCCCTGTGCCAGAGAGGACAGAACCTCTTTCAGTAAGAGAGCCAGAATCTCCAGAGCCAAAACATCTTTTAGAAGGAAGAGGCAGAGGGAAGCTGAGGATTGTGCAGCCCTAATAATGAAGAGAGAAAGAAGAACCAGAAACATCAGTGAAGGCAGCAAGGAGCAATTCAGAGACAGTCTGTTGGATTGTCAGCAGGGCCAGCTTTTCACTCACAAGCCTGTTGTTTATCTGAGAGTAACTGCTTTCCTTACTCACCAAGTGGCTTCCTCCATTCATCCTATAAAAATAAAAGAGCCCTTTTCGGGGCTGTCCCATCAGCAGGCCACAGCAGGAACAGGCTGCTGACTGAGCCAGTGACACATTACATGGGTAAAGGAATGGTCCAGCTCTCCCATCAAATCCCTCTGAATCATTTTAATGCTTAGAAAATGATCTCTAAGCTCTAAATTCTACAGCTATGAAACCATATTCAGCACATTGATCCAAGCAAGTACCACAGATGTTATGGGTGTGCACATGAAGGCAGAGCCGGGTCTCCTGCCATGATTATCATAAACAGGATTACTTTTGGAGCAATAACTGAATTACATGAGTGTTCAGTATTGGAAGATCTCCAAAAAACATCATTCTTAATAAAAAAGATAGACAGAGAGGGCTTACAGCCCTTTGAAATTACCTCTTAAAACCATGATTACATGTGGATACAATTCCTGTCTCAGACAGGAACAAACCAGGAATGACTTCTCAGAAAATAATGGAGTTTCTTCAGTGGAAAACACTCCTAGCTTTATTTTCCACTCTGTGTAGTTTATTGCACAGAACAAGCTCTCATATTGCTGCCATTCAAGGAAAGGGTAGATGTACCTGGGCATGCTGACTACTTAATGTGATTCCGGAAATGTTCTGCTTTCTTACAAATTATTATAAAATAATTTATATGTTCCTAGACCATACTCCTTGGGTAGGGAAGACAATTGATGGCCCATTTCCTTCAAAAGGACAGATTAGATGTCAGGGAGCCTTCCTGAACAGCAGGAAGTGTTTTTAATGCATGCTAGAAATGTGAGATAATACAGGCTTTACCCAGTTCTTCTAAACAAATGGAGGCAATGCTATACCTCTGTTAGGGTATTGATGATTTTTCTTAGGAAAATGTTTTGTGGTCTACAGTTGTTAAGCACCAAGTAAGTATCATCTTTGTTTCTTCTTTCCTTTGGACAAAAAATATAAGCCCCGAATTATAAATCAAGACATATTTAAGAGTGGGATCTGTGGCCTTTCACCTTCCTGCAGCACTGCCTTGTCGCTGGAGAAAGAAACATGTACTCCAGAGCATAATTAACCCAATCTCTTTTGGATAGACTCCTTGGGAGGAGGTTACTGCTGCTTCTGTTGCTGACAGCAAAGGGAGCTGAGGGCACCTAGCTCAGATAGCAATGTCCACACTGGAGAAACATTCATGGTCAGAACAATCTGTGTGACAGTCCCTCCTCTAACAATTCTCTGAACTTCCTTTTCCTTCCCACTGCCCCATGCAAGAAGGATCATCCAGCACAGAGGTTGCTTTCTGCCTCCAGCGCTGGGTTGGAGGGTTAAGCCCAGCACATGCCAGGGAAAACAAGCAAAATCATTCACGGGTCAGAAGCAGCATTAGCAGAGCCTATAAAAATGCTCAGCTATCATTTCAGCTGTTCATCTCAAGGCAGCTGCCATGCTGCTATTGACAGCTGGGAGAGTGCTGGGACACTGCTGCGACCACCAGCTGACATCTCCTCTCCCCCCTGCTCTGCCTTGTTGCTGTGTCGGTGACACAGAAAATCATTCACAGTGCAGGACTGGGAGAGGATGCTTAACTAATGTGGAGACAGAGACAGGGAGACTGCCGAAGCGCTGCCGTCTGTTTGCCAGCTCATGAAACATTCCCCCCAAAGCTGCAGAAATTAATACATGGATGATATCCTGCAGCAGACAACTCTGATAAAGATCTTTAGAAGTAACAAGAAATCCCTCATGTCCCAGCAGCTTATAGAACTGGACAGCAGACAACTTGCAAGCAAATGTAGGCCTTGACTTTCTCATCATCAGATCCAGATTTTCAAAGTTAGTTGTTCCCTCCCTCTCTTCCCAGCACACTGAGTTGTTTTAAATAGCTTTCCACTCATTGCTGTTCCTTACTGTTATTCTGTATCTAACCTGACTTTTAAATTTTGATTATATTATTGAACAAATAATGTCTTTATTTGCAGTTATATGCTGTCCCTCGAAAGCCACCAGCACCTCTTAGGCCAAGGGACCATGAGCTGCACCAGGGCCTCAGGTCTGCGTTGAACCAAAGTAAACCACTAAACAATGATTTTCAGCTGACATTTTCAGAGTTGGGTTTTCTGGCAACACTGATGCTTTGGGTTGCTAAAAACAAGCTCATGTTCAAAGTCTGTGGAAAGCTGGGAGAAGTCTATGTTCACCTGGTGAGTTGAAAATCCCAATCTAGCATCCATTTTGTGTTGTTGCACCTCCTATTAGCCTTATTACTGACAACTGAGTATGGGGCTGGCTTGTAAGGGAGGACCTGAAATTAGATAAAATGCAATGACAAGTGTCTGGAAAGGAGCACTAAGAGTAAACACATTTCTAAAGGTTCTCTCCAGTCTCTGTGATTGGTTTCTCATCTGTTTCCAGGCATGGCCAAGAGAAATCAAAACTCAGAGCCTCAACTCCTGGACTGTGTGGGAGGACCAGAGATTAAGCTTTCATTTAAAAGAAAAAGAAACACAAGCCAACCCACCAAAAAATCCCTTCTTTCTTCACCAGTAATCAGAGATGCCAAAATATGCTTGAGAACAGGATGTAACATCTACACAAAGGGTATGGAACCAGGAGACTCCATGAAAGTGAAATCAGAGGCACAAACTGTGCTGATTTAAAAATCCAGAACTCTTCCCACAGGTCTTACTACATTTGGTAGGTTCAACAGCTGATGCTTTTTAATGGTGTGTGATGGAAATGTTGTATTATTTTATGAAGATCTTTTTACAGCATCTTGCCAAAGGTATCACATTTACTTGATTATCCATTTTATTATCTCTTAATCAATTTCCGGATTAAGATTGGAGCTAATAAAAATATAGTACAAAATTCTTTTGTTTGTCCATTTTAAACTAACTAGAGCCATTACTCTTCCCACCTTCAATGATTTAAAAGTTTCTTTCCAGGGTTGGATATTCACTTGTGATTGCTTGTGCTAATGCTGAAGAATTGCAGAATAAAACTGATTGCTCACAGAAAAGGTTTGGATGAAATCTGCATCTGGTACATAATCTGCATGTGATGTGAAGAAGTGTCAGAGAACACAGTTTTTAAAATCTGCTCCCTTGGATCACTGAAGTTTGAACTGTACTTTTGAGGCTTTTTGTCTGATTCACCAACAGACGCTTCCTGAGAGCATTAAGTGTTGCAGAGGGTGTTTAGGAAAAAGCCATCATTAAAAAATAATGAACTACTAATGTTAAAGAGGTCTCTGAGACCTGGTTACTGACATGAAATCACAAGGGAGTCACAGGACTGTAGCCTCTGATTTTATTACTCCATTGGCAACACCACCTTCCCAACGTGTGACCTGTTCTCAGTCACATGAGACCCCCCCACAAAATTAAGTACAGCTGCAGTGCTGTACCTTGTGTATAAATGCAAATACTCACATTCTGAGCACGAGGATTTTACATGGCTCTCCTCACTATGTGGCACTTTATTAAGACCTTAGGCCATGTTGCTGCTGAAGGGTCAGATTTACTTTCCCTGTCAATGCCTACTTGTTCCCACCACTCCTCTTGAGATGGCTTTCAGCTTGAGCTCCCAGTCAGTCAGTCAGTCAGTCAGCTAGGCCACCTGGAAATGTACTGCTTTTTAGTGTGTGGAGTAGTTTTTGGAAAAAGAGATGCTCCTAAGAGGAAGACCATTCTTCTTCAATGAAATGGCAGCCTACATTTACCATTTTTCATGAAGATTTGATTTGGTTCTTAGAGAGAAACATCAGGAGATTGTGATAATCCACAGTTATTGTGTCAGTGATCCTAATTTCAGCTGGGGACTCAGAATCTCTCCTTATATTCTCAGAAAGTGATTAGGAGACCTCAAGGTGAGCTTGCCTATGACTTGACATTAGGTACAGTTAATTCTACTGTTGTAGCCATGCTAGGAGAAGAGGATGACTTTTTGGCAAAGAGAAGAACTGAGATCATAGCCTATAAACTGATTTGTTTCCTCCTGCCACCCTCAGTTTATCAAAATGCAGAAGTTAAAAGAGTAGCAGATAAAGAAGTTCAATCCAACCCCTAGGCTTACAGTCTAGTGCTTTAAAGGTAAACATGAAAGAGCAACAAGCAGAAAATGGAGTGAAAGTATCTCCCCTTTAATGAATAGTCTTTCCCCAAATTCTTTCCTATTTGCACAGATAAAAAGGATAGACAGGATGGCACAAAGAATCTATGTGTGTGGCATGTAAAATCTAAAAGTGACCCTGCTCCTACACCCTGGGCTTATTTTTCAGTGCAATAAAGACAGAGCAAACAAGCATCCACCTCCAAACACTGAGCTCATATAGAAGGAGATGAGTTCAGCTGTGCCATACAGAGATGACTTGCAAGATGGAACTGAATCACTCAACACAGGGCAGTGCAAAACATTGACATTTCCAACTGGGAAAACTCTTTCACAAATGCAAAGTGCTGTGAAAGTAAACGGCACATTAGGTGTCTTGATTTCATCGGGATATTTGCACACTTACAGTGGATTTTCGGCCAGGCATTTGGCAGATGGGGAAACTGAGGCCCAGGATGGTAGCTCTACTTGTATTAAGTCATGCAATGAGTCAGTGACAGACCCAGAGCCAGAAGGCAGGAATCTCTGCATCCCAGTTCCACTCTCAGACCACACTGCCAGAGCCAGACACTGCACAAGACACTGCAGAGAATGAGTGATACATTACCAGTAAGCGAGGGAAGGATGCTCCTTCAGTGCTGGTGTTGGAAGGGCTGGCAGCTTCTTTAATTCATTCCTTACAACTTCATTGCTGAAAGAGAGTTCAAAAGGAGGATCAGGCTACAAGAAAGCAACCACAATATTTGATATGACTTGACCTAGCTGGCAGGCTGCTAGGGCTCTACATCTGTTCCTTCTTAACAAAAGGCACTGGGGTTTCCTTTTTCTCCTCTCTTTATTTGTTTTATGGCAGCCCAGTTAACTTTTCCCTCTATTATCAAAATTGGAGAGAAGCTCTCCCAGATGGTTATGTTGAAGCACTTCCTACCAGTGACTGGACACAAAAGCCACCATGTCACATGCCACTGAGCAGGGTGTCACGGACATGTTCATATAGGGAAAAAAAAGGAGGAAGAGAAAGTGATGCTTTCAGCTGCAATTATACACCTTTATTTAATGCCTTAAAAACTGCTGCAAAAAGTAATAATTTCTTTTCTTAGCATCACAGGTTGTTCTTAACCTCCTGCCCAGTGACCTGTCCTTTGCATAACATCTTCACTCGTAAGACTCCACTTTGAATTTGGGTCCTGCTACACAAAACCTTCCTGCATAACCACCTCACTAACATTCTTCTCCCTGCAACCTCCAGTGGCCACAGTGGCCAGCTGGAGCAGCATCACTGTGCAGCAGAGAGCGGGGGGAGCTCATGAAATGGAAGGCAGATTCTCACAGATGAAATGAAACCGTGGGATTTTCTCCTACAAAATCAAAATGCCTCCCTTCCCACTTTTAAACACACATGGAATTGTGTGCACATAGAAAAAAAAAAAGCCTCAAAGGCTTGGGAAGGAAGGCAGTGCTGCTATTAATTTTTAAAATTGTAGAAATACACAGCCAAGAGGGCCAGACAGGACACGGAGGAGTGCCAAAGAATTCATGTTTATTGGCTTGCTTCTTGCCAGCAAGTTTTTCTCCCTTCTTGTACCCTTCCCTTTATCCCACCCAAAAGAGTGGCTGTCCTGGAGCTGCAGAGAGAGATACCTCTTCCAGAGCCCCAGATTTCCCAGCCCACCAACGTCTCCCATGGGGCTGGTAAACAGGCAGACAGGTAGTCTTGACCTCTCTGGCTGTAGACCAAAGGTCCTGACATCTGCTAAAGACTCGAGGAGCTCTTGAACATCCCAGTTCACCCTGGGTTTCATCCTTGTCTCTGGGACAGTCTGTATGTTGACTTGTAGAGAGGTGATACTGCTTCAGTTGTAAAAATCTTCCCACAGCATTTCTCTATTTGCACATCCCAGCAGCAGGTTCTGCCTGAGACCCAGGTGGGTTTGTCTTAATTGGAGTCTGCAGGTTAATTGCTAGGTTGGGCCATAGGGTAAACCACTGACATAAATCCTGGCATTTTGGGCACGTCTACAGACATTTATTATTTATTATTATGGTAGCTCCTTGACAATCAATTAAGTAGTTTGAAAACAAGACCAAACTTCTAGTCAGGACAAATCTGTGAGAGATGCCCAAGTCTCAATTAGGCTCAAATTTTGCAGAGGGAAGATGTGCTGAATAGCACACAAGAACTGAGGCAACCACTGCCATGCCAAGCACATGGAAAACCACTCTGTAACACCTCCTATGCCAAGCCAAAAGGCCTGCCCAAATCCCATGGTCATCTGGCCATCAAAGAGCTCTTCTCTTCTAAGTGCAAATGCTAAAAAATTATTCAGATTTATTCTTCCATGGAAGGTAAATATCTGCACAAGTCTGAACATGAAGCTGCTCTGTTTTATGTTATCTGCTGATCTGGACGCTGTTCTGTGACTGACAGCCTAGAAAACAAGTTGCTGCTTTTTAGAATTTACTGCCCAGAGCTGTCTCCTCCACAGCATGTGCATACTCAGCTCTTACTGAGGTTTTTGACATTTTGAAAGAAACTGGGAAAAAAGAATAGAACTTGGGACAATTAGAGCACAAGCAGCAGTCACTGCCCTCAAATGAAGATTTTTTGAGGCTGGCTGCTCAGAGAAGGAAGTTGAGAGATTTCCAAAACTTTTCTGGGAAAGCACAGAGTGAGTTCCAAACAGGGACTTTCTGAGCACAGAAAGCAATCAAATAGGGCAAGATTAATGGTGACTAACAGTCCCTGAGAATCTGGGGAAAACTCTTAGTCACTAATGGCTCCTATAAAAGAAAGGGCTAGCATCAGTCAGCTCTGTTTTTTCTGTCAGTGAGGCGCAAAGTTTGCCTGTCCTGTGATAAGATCTGTTAAAGAATCAGAGAAAAACACATTCTTAGTGATGTTGGGCAGGATTAACATTTCTGCTCAGCACCTAGAAAATATCGTAAGGATAGTGCCTCACAGCCTCAAAGCACCAAATGTATGTCAGGTAATCACTTCCAGGAACAAAACGGTATTTCATTCTGTGGTCCATGCATTCACTAAGCCTTCTGGCAAGACTCATCTCAAGACAAATTAATTTAGACCCCCAAAGAGATGTCAAATCAAAAAAGAAAAAAAAAGAAAATCCGGTTGAATTTGAACTAGTGGCCATGAGGTCACTTTCTTCTCGGCTCCTTGTAAAACACTGAACCCATCAATTTTTAAAATGTTTCCAGCAGGATCACAAGTGGTTTTGTACATACTGCCTTTCATACTCTTTCTAGTGAAATAGCTCAGTGTGTTTATTTTATCACTGTATTTAGAAAGTGTTGGTTTAATCCAGTCACTTGTGCTGCATTTATTTTATATTTGAAAGTGTCCAGCCTCCAGGGCTGATATATACGAAAGGCAGTTTAGGATACAGATTTATTAATATGCAGGGGAAAGGCTCCAAAAATACTTTCTATGTGTCCCTTAGACCACTTTATTCCTTTTTTCCCCTATGGTGGAAATCGTAATATATAAAGGACTGAATAACAATATGAAAACTGAACTGGAAAAGCCATCTGCATGGGGTCCTGAAAGCTGGTTAGAAAGCCAGAAGTAAGTTTGACTAACAATGGACCTAGAAAACAGAACTCCTTTTTCTTGGGTTTGTTCTGGTACTGCCTGTTTAATGAGTCTTGTCCAAATAAATTAATCAGCACCTCTCAGGATCTTTATCTACACATGGGGGCAAAAGGCCTGCCTAGAACTTCATAAACATTTTGTGAAAAACAAGTTTTTTACATAATGTCTGCAATAATTTTGAGCAAGATTACATATGCAGTTGTCTCAGGAAAACCATACATTTTCCAGCATGTGTAATAACAATGATCAGTAACAAAACAAAACTGCAGGTTAGTTACCAACTCTTCTCATCATGGTAATTCATTCTGTAGAATGCAAGAGGAAATGCAGAGTCAGAGACTCTCAGATTAGATGGTACATTTCAAAGTACAGTGTTTAGGATCTTTACTATTAGGCTGCAAGAATGCAGCCCAGGTTTTCTAACCCTTTAATACATTCTAATTGGTTAAATGTCACTTGGTTGCACAAAAAGAAAAGTAATCCTGAAACTATGTTAGATTACCATCTGCTCAAAAGTTGAAATTATTGTGAAATTCTGCCTAGCAGGAAACTGGCTGTTAGCTTTTTCCCCTTGTTATTCTTTCATATATTTCTGGGAGATACTTGGAGTTCACCTGAAATGTCTCATATTCTTTAACTGGAAGAAATCTAGCAATGAGGAACTAGCTCCAGTGGTTCAGGATTTTGTTTTACTCAGGGGTTTTTCTTTCCCGTCCCCAAAATGAGGGACAAATGGTCAGTACATGCATTTCTTTGACATACAAGCTGTTAGAACTGCATTATGAACATTTAAAAACAAAGCTGGTGTGAGTTTGCCAGAGATTTTGGGACTGGACTCTCAATCTGGCAGGATTGTATTAGGGGGGAAAAAAAAAATCTCCATTATTTTAACAATATGCTGTATTCCCCCACAAATTAGCAAGGCTTTGGTAATTCCTTTATGTAGACCTAAAGAGAGTCACACCTGTAGGATTTGTGTCCATCTAAGGAACTGAAATTTGGCCTGCCCATGCTCTGCCAATCAAGCATGACTCAGCTCCTAACTAGAAACAAGATTAGTCTGAGCTAATAAACTTTAGATCCATCTGCAGGGTACTAGTTTAGGGGGTTTATACATGCAATTCCGTGCCTTTGAAGTAAAAATGTTGGCAGCTAATATTGAAAGATCAATCTTAAGTGTCTGGTTCCACCTCAAATCAGCTGAACAGGCATACTTGATTGTCTGAAATGCAATGGTATGTTCCAGACTAAAAGTAAACATATTTAAGTCTTGTCAGCTGAAGCATTTGGGCATTCTCTTTCAGTAATGTGAAAATGCTCTTCTTTAGTGCAGAGGACTAGGAACTTCTTACAAGAAAAGCTTTTTATTTTAAACCTCATTATGCCTAAGTCTTTATTAACTAAGAGATGGATGAGGCCACTCATAGAAAACATTAAGAAATACTTAGTTCATCTAAACAGGTTCAGAATTTCAGGGTTTCTGATGAGCTTGTTTTCGAAATTAAACACACATTAGAAATTGAAAAGGACTTAATTGCTCACTATAGCTGCTAAGCCCATCTGTCAGGGCTGTTGTGGCATTTTACTTCAAGACAGGTGAGGGTGACTTGGAGTGTGTTCCCCAGGCTTAGCAAAATCTGGGAATCACTGTGAAGTCCAAGGTGACAAGAAGCAGTGATAACAGACTCATGCATGATAATACCAAAGGATTGTGTTTGAAATGACACATGAGCTGCTTTTTTGGAAAAGGAAAAAGGAGTACTCTGAGCATATTGATTATTCTGAGGTATGGGATGATTTCCTCAAAAGCAGCAGTGGGACCCGCTGTCAAGTTCACAGAGATAGAAAGCTGACTATTTGTTTGTAAGATTAATTCTGTTTTTTGAGTTCCCACGAGGCACAAAGAGCAGACTTGCAACTGCTTTCAGGAGTCCTGAACCAGCTGCAGATGCTCCACCTGGCTGCAGGGGAGTTTGGAGGTAATCCCACGCTGGCCACCACGGGCAGGTGCCAACATGCAGCTGGAGCTGTGACAGTTTGGCTTGGACTGTCCCAGCACCTGAGGTGATGGGCAGTGACTCACAGGAAGGCTCCCATGGGGAACAGCAATTCTCCCATCACTACAAATGAGCCAGTGCTTATGCACTTCTCTGGATGGGGGCCAGAGAGAAACTTGTACTCTCACAGGCTATAAATCTGATGTGGCAGTAGACAGGACAGGTGTGGGAAAGCTGCAGTCTGCGTTCCAAGCATGCAACTCTTTACAATTAAACTATTTCTTCAAAAACAAAGAAGTTCAAGAGTTCAGCCTTCACACAACATATGCTGCCATGCACAACATATAATCTTTAAATCTCAGCAGCAAGACAATCACAACCGCAAAGCTTCTCTATTTCAAAGCGTAGCCACTTCTACTTTAAACAATACTTCAACATCAACTAATTTCAGACACTGAAGCTAACTTGATCCCTAAGAGAAGCCAGAACATTTAAGTTCATCTGTAGTTCCTCTGGCTGGCCTGAGGCTTGATTTGCCTACCAGATTTTACCCTGCTGATACGATAACCACAAATCTCAGCAGGCAAAAATCTTGACCACGACAACCTCATGTTGACTTCAGTAGCACCTGGATCTCACCCAGCACATAAACTGTGTCAGTGCACATTAGATGGGAGCTGCTGGACAGACATCCCTGGGAGATGCCAAGTCTTCTAGACCATAGAGGAACAGGGCAGCATTCTTCTACCTTCCTCCAAGAACAGGCTTCAAACTGGCAGATTGCTTTGTCCCCAAAGTCCATTTATGAATTAAGATCCCTGACAGTGCCCTCAAATTGTTATTATGACACCCCTTTTTTGCCTGACTTGGATGTAAGGAATCCCCCTTCCACTTCAAACCACTGTGATTCACAGGTGAGAGAACTCAGAATTGTTTTAATGGGCCTGGTGATGACAGGCACACTGATATGGTGGGAGCAGTTAACACCATGGCTTGAGGTATCTTCTGTGCCCTCAGAGAAGATTCCTCATTTCTCTGTGGCCCAGAGAAACACACTGTGATAAACTCAAGCATTCCTTTTACAAGGGACATCATACAACTTTAAGCAAGTGGACTTTCCACTAGCTGCTTCCATTTCTGGTCTGGAAACAGGTACTTGAAGATAAAATGCTTTCAGTCCTCTGATTCCTTTCTGTTCTGCATTTCATAGTCTGAACCTACCCTTTCCCAGTGTGTTTTCACCATAACCAAGACATTCTGGGAAACAAATACTGCTCTTCTTAGCAAAACCAGTGGTTTATCAAGATTGAAAAGAGAAAACTTTGCTTGGCACAACTGTTCTAGATTGACTACTTGGCAGTACATTGAAAATCAGACTGAAAAGTCAGAGCCACATGCACTCCAGTACCCCCTAAATAAACAGAGCTGATAGCCAAGTTATTTCAAATTGGGCAGAACTGAAAAATGAAGCAAGACCGGGTTTGTGTTTCTGTGGTCAGATGCATGTCAGGATTTTGCAAGTTCATTAAGGTCTTGAGAAATGATAAGGCAGAGC
This sequence comes from Acridotheres tristis, assembly GCA_037013685.1. Taxonomy (NCBI): domain Eukaryota; kingdom Metazoa; phylum Chordata; class Aves; order Passeriformes; family Sturnidae; genus Acridotheres; species Acridotheres tristis. The sequence continues at coordinate 6,487,590 of CM072885.1, forward strand.
TTAAACTTCCTTTTAGCAAGGGCTACCATATGTCATCTCAGATTCCATGATGGGTAGGGGATATCTACAATGCAGTTCCTTTTCACTGTTTTGTCACCATTTTAGCTGGCTAGAAGTTCCAATCCACCAGAAAGTGGAACCTGCCTGCTCTTCACGGCCTCCTGTCATTACAGTCATGTTTCAGTATATCCCAATGCTGACAAAATTAAGACAACTCTTTAGGCTCACCTGACAATTGAACCCCATTGCCCATTTCTTTTCTTCTCTGAAACTAACTTTAATGGATATTGTGGTCCTCCTGCTGAACTCACATTCAGGTCAGCAAAAGTAAAATATGGACTATATGAAATTTTTAGCATCATCAGCTCTCCTGAGTGTCACACTAAGAACTTCCATGTTTCTCACATAAGACACCAAACAACCATCTGACCTTTGGTGGCTACCAATGCATAAATCATAGACACAGTCGATTTACAGGAAAATTCTTGGGCATTTCATTAACAGTGAAACTGAAATATCAATTAGTGATGGAATTTTAATGTTGCCTTTGGCAGGATATGTGACATAACTGTGATTTTAGAGTTATTTCCTAGCAATTTCCTTCCGAAGACTAGTCTATTTCCTGGACTTCATGACCACATAATGAGATTTGTCAACAACAAAATCACAAACAATGCTGTTTGCAAGGCATGCTCTGGTCAAAGGCTGTGTTTGGTGAAGAAATTATGTCAGGAAACACGATGTCTATGTTAGCCATGCACACATAGTTGCATTGCTAACAGAGGCAATCCTGTTGCTACACAGCTACAACTGAGTTACATGTCTCACACAGGAATTTTACCAGATTTATTCTCACATCACACAGTGGCAAAAACTTTTTAAGTTCACCTACCTTGAAAAATCTCCCTTTGCCTCCTGTGAAAAAAGGAAACAAGGAAGAGAAATTTAAAATATATAATTAAAAACAGGGGAAAAAAAAAAGAAGAAAAGGCTGTTCAAGATTTTCCAGTTGCAAAATTCATTTAGCAGCAATTTCCTGTTGTAATTGATTCCTCATGCATTTTTTGGAACCAGTATCTAATGTTAAGTGCCATGATACAGTGAATTGGGCAGATTAACAAATGAAAGAGCTAATACAGGGCCAGATGATTCCTCATTCTGCTGTGGATACCTAAGATGCTACAGAAGATAATGCCAGTAAATAAGAAATTTTGAATGCTACATTACTAGAAAACCTCTGAAGTCTCAGTGGTTTTGCAGCCTCTGAGACTGCAACTCCCCTGACTTTTTTTACAAGTATTCTGGCCATTTTCTAGTACCTAGACTTTCCAAAAGCTTGCTCGCTGTCAGCTTTCAAGGGGATATTAGACACAGGTTTCTCTAACTCCTTGTTGGGTATTTCAGGGAGTATTTAGCTCCCTTACTTGTTCATCTAGATACTTCCATTTGTTACCATCACAGCCTGATGTTAAAGGATTGGATAATGCTCCGTTACAGTAGTTAGATTAGTCTTACTGCACACCTGGAGAATCCTCGAAATATGGTGAGTGCCCTCTGCAATAGATTTAGCACACATTTTGCATTTTCCATTTACCACAAGACAATATGCCTTTCATATGATTGATGTTAAAGCACCTCATTTGCCACCAGCTACCCAGAAAGCACAGTGGAAGAATGTAATTTGTGCAGTGAGGGAGTTTCCACTGCCAAAAGGACTGGGCTTTGTGTTCAGGTCTTTTGTCTTTACATCCATTCATTTACCCGCAAAACTTGCCAGCCCATGTCCAGTGGTGTTTCAGTCCTGAGGCGGGGGTAAAGTTCAGAGCTCTGGTTGTACTTTAATTTGTTCTGGTAAAAAAACAATTTGAAATAGATCTGCAGACTAAATCACTTGAGCTCTGACAGACCTTTACTATCTTTCCCTCCGAGTGAAGGGTGGACAAGCACTTCTCTGCTTCACAGGAAAGAGTCTTTCAGCATGTCATAATTACTGTTCAACACGGAACAAAGCCCAAAGGATATGCTCTGGCCTGCATGGGTGTGAGCATATTGAATTTAAAAAACAATTTTGTTGGGTATATTCTTCATAATTCAGTGCTTTGACCCAATGCTGCAGGAAGAAGTAGAGCAAAATGTGGTATGATTCCTTTTGTTTTGCTTGGATCCTGTCGTAAATACGGGTTGTAGTAGTTTCTTGTTACAAGCAGCAAAGGTGTGGCTTGTTTTGACTGTTTTCATTAAGTTACACATCAAACTACTACAGGAATAAGCGTAACATCCTGTGTTTGTGGCAAGAAACAATCCCAGCAACAAGGGTTAGTTACAGTGGCAGCTCCGGGTCTGGCTGTACAATTACTAAGCACTCAGTTATTCACTAGGATGAGCAGACAATAGATTCATAACCCCACTGCTGCTCCTCACAATGAGCCTGTTGTTTGATGTGTATTCCCCCAGCAGCCAATATGTGATTTCTATAACGTGCTGCTAATTGAGTCCTCCATCCTGACTCTCTCACTCCATTCTTGTTACATAAAATGATTTTAATGAAGGTCCAAATCCCTACACATTAATTGCTTCTTTAACATGGCAAGTGCTCTAGAAGTGCAGCACATTGTTACTTATTAGTGCAGTCTGATGAGCTGGTTTGTCTGCTCACATGGCTCCTCATAGCTTCATGGCTGATGGGAAAAAAATGAAAACTACAGACTGTAAGAGAGGGGAAACAAGGATCACCTGACAATTACGTCTGATCTCCCACAGTCATGCTTCTAAAAATAGAACTTTCACAAAACCCATCTCCACTGAAAAAGTTCCCTTCTGGGATCCAGACATTTACCCAACGCTGCTTGGTCATTTGCTCTCTGACCCTTTTTCCTCTTCTTGAATGGAACTTTGAAAGACAGTATTTCAAAAAGTCTTTAAACCATTCTGCCCACGTTGGAGAATACAGACAATTGCATATTTAGAAGCTTATGTAGCTCATCAGAGGACCAAGCCCCATTGGGAAAACAAATGCAAGTAAAGTCACTAGAGGAAAAACTCATTGCATATGGATTTCACCTAGGAATTTGCATTAATCACTTAGATTTTCTCTGGCTGTACATCATACCCCAAAGTCTTGGATATCTGTGCTGCTGCAAACATAACACATTTCTCTATGAAAAACGTTGACCAGTACTACTTGCTCCCTGAGTGGGGAGGTCTAGTTTGAGAGACTTCTGTACTCATTTTGGCAGAAACAATGAAAACTGTGGATAGACATCTTTTTCCTGCAACTGGGGGGACACCCTGCACTTGCACAAGCCATTGTGGATTTGGTAAATCAAAAGATTTAATGCAGCATGAAGAAGCACCAAGTGAGGGAAGGCGGGTGCTTACCTGCAAGATGTATGCAGCCAGTTCAAACACCACTTCACTGTCAACCTCAATGAGTTCCTTGAAAGGTGAAGAAAACAAGAAAGAAAAAGAGTTGAGCTGCTGTAAGAAAGACATACATCTCCTGACTACTGCATGGTGAAGCATGCAGTGCCAGTTTTCTCCCTTGGCTAGGCTTCAAAGTATTCCCTGTGCTCCTGGAGACAAAAGGGAGGGAGAACCTGCCCACTCAGATATGGAAAAAGCCAAATATTCAGTGTAATGCATTGGTTAATGAAGCATAACTGGATGTGGCATGAAGGGATTCCTGGGGGAGGAGTGAGGAGAAGACAGGTGGAAGGGATAGGGTCAGGACACATTTTATTTTCTTGTGTGATTTAGTGAAAAGCAGTCTAGGATATAGATTTTTTGCCCTCAGATGTGACCATGCTTCAAGGGAACGCAACTTTGTCCTTGGGTCACAGGAGCAAGGAATGAGAATTTGTCTTTGACACACTGAGGTGGTATCAAAGCCCCCACTGGACTTCTCTGGCCCTTGCAAAAGGTAAACACAGGAAAATGAACCATATTTGTTCTTGCAGGATTTGAGTCCTGGTTTTGGTGTTTTCACCCCCAAAATCACTGAGGCTGGGGATGATTTGAGAATGAGCTGTGACAGCAAGTCTCTTGGTAGATCTTCCTTGCTCCATTTTATAGGATCCTGCCCCTGATGAAAGCAATCTTGGAGGGTTTTACTTGGACACCACGGTCACATGAAGAGCACTGAGGGTCCCAACAGATCATCTCAGGACTCCTCTGCTGTGCCTGACACAGAAGTTAAAGAAAAAAGGGGTCCAAGCACTACTCTGGAATGTGCAGGATGCAGTCCAAGCATCAAAGATGCTTGAGATGGGAGGCACAAGCATTACTCTGGAGGCCAAGCATGCTATTCCTGACTCTCTGGTCCCTGCCTTTGGGAAGCTAGTGGGCTTTTACAGAGATAATGTTTAGGTCTCTATTCTGCAACTACAACTCCTACATTGTCTCCTATGGACATGGCCCAGTAAACTGGGTCACTGTTCAGCTCATTCCTGTAGTGGTTTTTCTGTTGTATTTATTTAAGCTGCTGTTTTTAATATTTCACTTCATCTGGCAAGAAACGAGTGATCTAAATATAGATCACTGCTATGATCCATGCTCCAGCCAAGTCATGGCCACACCTCATTTACAAGCCACAATTGCTGCATTGGCTTGTCTCTGGCAAAATCAAAAACAAAGGGAACAAAACACAGGATAAGATCCAGGTGTCCTTGGCTTTCACCAGTGCCAGCTTTTTAAAATAAGTTCACCTCTTTCATAACAACTCCTTGGGGAGTGAAGAGCAGCTCTGCTACGGGCGATAAACACGCCTTTCCCCTCTCAGCTGAAGTGCCTGAGTCATGCAGGCACCTGCACCAGTGATGAGCCTGTGCCAAGGGAAGCGGCTGGTGCAAGAGGCTGATTCAGCTGCAGGCAGGGCCAGGCTAGGGCTATCAGGCACATCCCATAGCAAGGGGCAATGCAGAGTAGAACCAGAGCACCTGTTCTTCCTCCTGTGTGGAAGCATCAGGCACGGCATGGACAAATCAGCCCATGCAACCATGTGTTGATGCTATGGCAAGTCTGTACTGGCAGGTGAAGTGGGCCAGAGCCCATTCTCTGGCCCCAAGGCTACATGGGTGCAGTACAGCTCATGACTAAACACTCACTCTCTCTCCCCCAGTCCCAGATGGGGTTTCCACCACTGTGTTGCCTATTTGGAACAGGTGCGCATCCTTGATCAGCACTGAAGCAACGCCTGGGGCAGAGCTAGTTGGCACAGGCCAAAATGCCAGAATATGCGAGTGATTAAACAGTCTGTCTGATCAAGGGACAGTGCCTGATGCCAAGCCCTGTCTGCTTTGGTAGTACAAATGTGGCTTGGCCTTTCTGGGCAAAAGTGGCTTGCTGGTCCTGTCCAAGGGATTGGGTGTGTGGGTTCACAACTGTCTCACTACTCAAGAGGGTGAGTGGAGGTGGTGGGCACAGCCAGAGGAGTGCAGCACCCAACACAGGGTCAGCTGGCAATCCAGTGACCAGCAGTCCCAAACTAGACCTCAGTTTTATTCTTTCCCACCCTGAGCAAGGGGATGTTTGAGGATGTGTGTCTGGAGAATCAACAGGGGAAGGTCTGACGTGCTAGCACAGTGTTAGGAACTTATTTCATACTCATTGGTCTTTCTGGGCTGCAGGGGAGCCAAGGGTGGAGGTATCCATGGGAAGTCCAACACGGAAACTTTTGGTGCAACAAGGAAGCTCTCAAGGTTTGGCAGCATGCGACATCATGTGCTAGCTGTAGGAATGACAAGCACGGGCTGTGCTTAGACACAAGTTCCCCACAACATTACATTCATTATGAGGAATCTGACAGGCTGGGGTGCTTGTCCTGAGTCTTAGCAGATACTTTGCACCAAACTTTCAAATTCAGTGCCTTTTTTAATAGCACAGCATGGCTTATTGTGGCTGGATGTCAAATGGAGAAGGATCTGCATAGGAGATTGGGACTTCAGCAGGGCTATTTTTGGATAGAGACACTCAGCTCTAATATGCAAAGTAACGGTTTCAGGAGAGGTCAGATTAAAATAGACCAACCTAGATCTGTAGGCACTTTGTTTTCTTTATTTTGTTCTTCTTATTATTAAGCTTTCTCCAAAAAAAGAACAACAGTGTAAGCTTTTCCTGGCAGCACTTCAAAAAGGAACTTTCCCCAGAAACCAAAACGTGATGCTCACTGAGCTTGTTGCTGGAGAGGGCTGACTAAGCACATCTAATTGCAGCCTAGGAGGAGAGCAAAGCACTGCACAACTCAGCTCAGTAGCCCTGCCTAGTTCCTGGGCACTGAAAAAAGGGAATTTTCTAGCTTCTGCCCTGCATTTTAGAAAATACAAAGTTAGTCCCTGCATTTTAGGACATATAAATGTCAAGTGAGGCTCCAGATTTGGTGTAATCTACTTGGTTTAGCAGGTCACAAACGTGCTGAGGGTTGTGGGATGGTGGAACAATCCCTGACTACATCTGTCTTTTCCTACCACTTCCTCTCTGGCAGATGGAGGTGAGTCACAGGAATGGCCTCTGCCAGCACAGAGGGAGGTAGGAGGGATCCTCCCAGGGAATCCCAGCTGCTGACAAACCTCTCCCAGTCCCAGACATCCAGCCCACCTGGCTGAGTCTGCACGCTGCCAATCTCCACCTCAGTGTGGTCTGGGGCTGGTTGGTTTTCCAGACCTTGCCATGTACAGCTGGCTTGTGGCATGAGAGGCATCATTTTCACGGCTCTGCTGTGGGCAGCCCTCCAAGCTGAGGATGTGCCAGGGCACATATCATTGTCTCCGGCACAGACAGCACCTTGCAAGGGGCTGCTCTGAGCTGCAGGGCCAGGGACAGCAGCCGGGTCTTTCAGGAGTGTACCAGAGAAGGCAATTACTCACACAAAAACATTTCTCAGTGCATGGCTTGTGAAAGGTGATCTTCGGTGCACATCCACAGACACCTTTACTCCACTCACACAGAAACCCACAAACTCCTTCTGTCCCACAAATCTGACGTCACTTGGCTTGTTTGGCCTGGAGAATATTGCAGACCTCGTGGTGATCTGCAACATCCTCATGAGGGGAAGTGGAGGGGCAGGCACTGAGCTCTAATCTGGTGAACAGTGACATGCTGAGGGATTGGCAAGAAACTGACACATGAAACTGACACACGAAACTGACACATGAAACTGACACACGAAACTGACACATGGCTGGATGTCAGGAAAAGCTTCTTCACCCAGAGGGTGGTTGGGCACTGGACCAGGCTCCCCAGGGCAGTGGTCGCAGCACAGAGTTCAAGATGCGTTTGAACAACGCTCTCAGGAACATGGTGGGACTCTTGGGGTTTGTGTGTGCAGAGCCAAGATCGGGACTCGACGATCCTGGCGGTTCCCTCCCAACTGAGGCCATTCCACCCTCGCCGCTCCCACTCTCCCCTCACACACAGATGGCGCCGCGCCGCGCTGCCGCCCTCTGCGGGCCCGAAACCCTCACGGCAGCCACTCGGCCTAGGGCGCGTTTTTAGCACAAAACCAGACATTTCCTCCTAAATACAAGCCAGTCTATAATTTCAGCAGTGCAGAGTCCCTCCTGCCAGCCACAAGAGTTACTTCCAGGGCTGTTTCACCCCAGAACCGCTCTCTGAGAGGAAAACTGCTGCCAAGGGAGGTGGCAGCTGGAGACAGAGGAGTGAGGGGATGTGCGAGGAGGAGAAGAAGAGAAGGAGGAGAAGGAGAAGGAGAAGGAGAAGGAGAAGGAGAAGGAGAAGGAGAAGGAGAAGGAGAAGGAGAAGGAGAAGGAGAAGGAGAAGGAGAAGGAGAAGGAGAAGGAGGTCGTATCTGGAAGTCCAGGTGTGACCAGTGTCAATTTTGGGGCAGGGAATGCAGATCCAGGTGTCTGAGCCCACTCCGGTGCCACCCGCAGCTTTCCAAATCCTCACCTTGTAGATGCAGGACTTGGCGTTCAAGAAAAACAGCTCGATGGTGGCATTGTCCTTCAGATAGGAGATGCTTTCAATGTAGAACCTGAAAGGGAAAGCCAGAGGGGTGAGACACGAGGGAACAATGAAAAATGTGGTCAATGGAGTCATGATGAATGTACTAAAAATGAACTTTCTTCCCTTATAGCAGTCTGAGGTGGTGAAGGAGGCTTGTGCACACTCCAGGATGTGGTTAGCACCACCCCAGCCATACCAAAGGAACTGGATCATCAGGTGGATGATTTAGGTTCTAAATAAACCTTCTTTTTTTTTTTTTAAGATTTAAAATAAACCTTTATTCTGTTTTCTTGTAAGCTTCACCTTTGTTTACCATCACATTTTCACCATTTCTTCATCACTTCTTTACTCATCACAACAAATTTGTGCTGTTAACCTGCATTTCGTAAAATATTCATCTATGCACTTCTGTGTTCCTTCCCTGTCCCCTTCAGCTCTGCATAAAGCAAATTTGATTAAGGGTTCTTTACATACTGTATCTATGGTCTCACAGTAAGGCAGTAGTTAATAATGTTGCACAGTTTACCAGTACCATGAATAACAATGTTAGGGATGACAGGGAATGATCATAATCTAATTTTTTTGATCTGGAGTGACTTCTCAGAATTCAAGAAAAAGCTCAAACCTTCAGTGTCAGAAAAACCCACTCATTTGCATTGGCTGATAGCCCCAAATATTTTCAATTATGTTGAAAGCCCGTGATGCGTATGAATTTATTCAGCACTCCATGTCCTGCGTGCTCTGAAGGTCTGACGAATTTTGTGAGAGCTTTGTGAAGATTGATTCCTGCCCTTAATTCTGCCTTGAGTTTGTTTTTTTTTTTTTTTTTTTTTTTTGGAAAAAATGCTCTGGATACTATCAATGTTACTGACTGATTATTCTATAGTGGTATGTTGTGTGTTCCTGTAGTAACAGAGAAAACCTGGATATGTTCAGTGAATGTTAAGGTGAATTTTGGATTTACTTAGTGTTTAGGTAAGGAAAACGAAATGGATCTGTCTGCTGATGCTGTTTGGCAGTGATCTTCAAGTTGCAGTGCAGTGACAGCAATGTTCCTTACATAAATTCCAGCGCTATCGTGCCTTGTCAGAGGCAATTAGAATAGGGAAGGTGCCAGGGAAATGGTATCTGCACTAGGGACTTTTTAAAAATCCAAATTCCTTAAAAATCTGGGTTGACATGCAGGGTCCAGTTACAGAGAAACCCCACTCCCTGACCCTACTGTCTGGGAGCAGACAGACCTCGGACACTCCTGAGGCTTCACACAAGTGCTGAAGGGATTGTCCACATCCAGCTGTTTGCAGAGTCCAGGGCCTTAAATGTAACCTCCTTAGGGGCAAAGGTCAAAGCTTTGTAGTGCTCCTAAGTGTCTTCTGAAGGCTCTTCAAAACACTTTATTTCCTGACAGGCAGAACCAATCCCTTGCTCATTAGAGAGAGAGAAACATTTTGTTCATCTGCTGAAAGGCTCCTGAGTGTTTTATCCTTCCTTCTCTCACTTCAGAAGAGAAATAAAAATAAAACCTGAATAAAATAAAATAAACCCCAAGAAAACACCAACAACCAATCAAACCCACAAAACACCAAAAACATTTGAATGTAGTGATTATGAAGCACAAGATTAAACTTTTTCTTGTTTTTTTCTGGTTTCACCTCTTGTCCTTAAAATGGCTTTTTAAAAAAAATAAAAAATATACTTGGCTTTACAAATGCAAAATATTGGTGCATTAAAAAAGGAACCTTCTTACTAGATCTGTTCTCTGAATGCAGCTGGCTTCCCATCTGCTGAATTCATGGAGAATAATGGTAATTTTACACATTCTGTGGTTCTTGAACAACCTTCTGTTCTTATCGCTGCTACCAGTGCTCTCTGAGTTATGATGGTAGGTTTTCTTATTCCAAGGTTAGAAGAAAACAGGAACATTTTTTCCATTTTGAATTCCAATGAAGGTTAGCCAAAAAGCTTTTTGTTTCACCAGCTCAACCACGACCATTCTCATCATCACTAGAGGGCAATATTGCATTTCTTAAGGCTGCAGGGAGCTTTCCCAAGGCTTTCCGCATGGACATAGATCGTTTTCTGTACAAAACTAAATCTCTGGGAACATAGAGTCTGCACATGATGCTTCATCTCACAAAGAAAACCTGATTCTCAAGTGATCTCCAGAGTGGAGAGTAAGCTGGAGAGCTACTGGCTCTTACACATGCACCCAGACAAATGCGGAACGTGTGTACCATGAAACTGGTGCTACTTAAAAGAGCACAGATTTGCAAAGGGAACTCTTGTGGGATTTTCTGTGTCGCAAGCTCAGAAAACCTGAACTGGAGTATATTACCCTGAATTCACAGTTGGTGCAGTAACAATAAAAAGGGCAGGGAAAGACACTTTTTTTTTGTAGTTATGACTAGTTTATGTCACATCTCCTCCTGTTTCCATCTTTTATGAACACAGTGAAGGAACCCACACTTTCAAATGACCAATATCAATGGCTAAGGAGGGAGGCAGGAGTATCCAGCTGCTAAGGCAATGAGCCAAGCAAACAAAATCTGGGTTGAATTCCCAACTTGGACGCAGGTTTCCTTTGTGACCTTCAGAAAATCATTTAGCTGCTTGGGCTGTTGAGCTGGGCTTGGAAAATACCCCTCCCTTCTCTGTCCCCCTCTGTCTGTTTTGCCTGTTAAGCTTAGGAACCTTTCAAGGCATGTTTCAAGATCATCAGTTTTGAGAGGCAGCTCTCAGATTTCTGTTGAGGACTCCCTAGAGAGCAGCATTCCTTCATGTGATGTGAAGCTGATGTGTCTGGGACATAATGGATAGGCTGGACAGAGAAACAGGCAGTACAATGTGTCCAAGACCTCTGCTCCACTACCTGTATCTCTTGCAATACACTCAGCAAATAGTTTTGCCTCCAGCAGCTCCTGCAAGAAGTTCTAGGATAGCCAGCAACTGTGCCTGTGAGAAATTAGCTGCCTGCAGGAAGGGGGAACACCCCATGAGACTTGGTGAGTGTAAAACCAAAGGAATAATTTTCGAGAAAATTTAAAAGATCAGCCAATGTTAATCTATTTCTGCATTCCTCCTCCCTCCCCACCCCCATTAACTTGTAATTCATCAAGTACATTTTCTAAGCATTAATTAAATAGACCAGTGAATATTATGCTGGATAATGAACACAAAGTGCCTATCTTGGCTGCTTCCTCTCAGCAGCAGAGAAATAATAATGAGTACTGCAGAAGGTGTCTTGGAAGACTTCAGAAGCTGCTGCATCTGAAACGTTTAAGGCTTTTTAGCTGTGAGGACGTGTTTCATAGTGATCACATTGCTCTCTATTAAGCATTGGTTAACTTACAGCTTCCTCCGAGACAGCTTAAGCCCCCTCATGCCGTGATGAATGGCAATTCCCATCGTAACCAGTCATGCACAGACTCACAGTGGTGCTTGTGGAAACCCCCGATTGTTGGGTGAGGGGAAACTGGTACTACCACAATTTCTCCCTTGCATTGCACATAAGCCCATCTACCTCTGACTCATGGCTCAGAGAAATGCCTGACTGGGTCCTGGACTCACCAGTTTGATAAGTGGTTTGTCAGGAGATGGAGAGTCCCTTATTGCTGCTGCTGGTCTCATCTGTGAACCCAGGTATGTGTGTGTATGCAGATGGGCAAATTTAACAGTGCTGGGAAGGTGTTTGAACACTAGTGCTCTGTCCTTGCAGTGGGAATAGAAGAATTGAGGACTGCCAAACACCTGAGCTGGTGGGGTGCTTGTGTGTACAGTGAGAGAAAAAATGAGCAGCACTCATGATCTCCATACACCAAAAGAAAATGTGAAATACAAAATATTTAGCACTGCCTCTAATTCAATGCTGAACAGCCTGAACTTGGCCATCTATCACCTAGCAGGGACTCTGCAATCGAGTTGCTGATTGGCCAGATAGACTGTCATAGCATTTGAGAGCACAAGCCCATGTGTTTACTTCCAAGCAGAACCTGCCAAACAGTAAAAATATTTCACTGTGATCTTCAACACAATGGTACTTCAAAACATGACCACAGCAAATGGATGTCTTGCCTACTTCAGGTGTCTGTATTTCCTGGGGCAGTGATACCATCCTCATTCTTGTGATGTTTGAGTCTGGTGGGAGCTAGATAATCCATGTCCTTCCCAACTGGCTGACTCTGATCTGGTTGGGATGCAGGACAGAGCTGTCAGCAGAGCTCAGTGGCCCTGTCAATGGACTATTCCATATTTCATTATTACAAAGGAATGGGTAAAAGAGAATACCCCTTTTCTGCCTCATCCATCCTGGGCTCTGGCTCATTATCCCTCACCATGTCATTCAGAACCTTGGAGGATAATTTGAAAAATATGAGGCCATTTGCTAACCAGGAAAAGAAAAATCATATATGTTGGTATAATGGACTTAAATGCAGATGTCATTATGTCCAGTGTCTCATACTAAATGAGTATTCTGAGCAACACAGGCTGCACAGCTCCTTTAATGTTCCAGCCCTGTTTGCTAATAGTCAAGGGTGGACTTTTACGTGCTGACACTTAAAAGCAGACAATCTTATGCTAAATAGTTGGCCTGTTAAGTAATCAGTCAGGAATGAAAACCAGCTAAAAAGCTCAGTTTACCTCCCCTTCTGCATTCAATTTGCTTTGGATCCCATGTCCTGTCTCCTGTGCCTGTGCCATGCTCAGGTCCACCTCATCCAGCACCTGGGATTGGTATGCAGGGGACAGGAGGCAGCAAGAGAGACCTGTGCCAATTTTTACCTCATTGCAGGGGAAGCCTTAACACTGGAGGTGAATTTGATTCCAGAAATACAGGGAATTGCAGCTAACAAAATAAAAAGCTGTGGATATTGTTTAACCTGAGCCTGTTCCTTCTCTCTTTCTCACCAGCTGCACTATACTATGAAGTTGTCTGCATCTTTACCTACTGTCAATCCATTTTTCTCAGTATTTCTAAGATGTTGGCCCATTGAATCCCTGGAAAACCATGTGCTTTGGGGATATTTGCTCATTCCTATGCCTCATCCTCTCCATGTACAAAGTACATAGGGATCTACTTTGGAATATATAGGCATCAACTCTCTTTGTCTCTTTCAGGCTGTATATCTTTTGCAGAATACCAAGTGCTCCAGTATGAACACAGAGAAGGGAAGGAATCAAGGTGGTAATGCAACTACATTCCTCCCTCATATTTGGTTACAGCATCAAGCAAAGGCACCTCTGCCCCTTACCTACATGAGGAACCCGGCCTGCCCAAGCTATAAATGCAGCAAACCCAGCTCAACATAGTCTGTAAACTGCTCCACCACTGCAATGTCCCCTGGAGCTTAGCTTGGCTTGCAAGAGAAGTGCATCTTTGTACAAAAAAATGTGATTTTGTACAAAAGCTGTTGCAGCTCCTCTTGGCTTAAGTGATGTGCTTATCTGTCCCAATGTGAGGTGAGGGCAGTGACTGGATCACAGCAGCACACTGCCTTGCTCCTCTTTTCCCTCAGTCACCAGGGGAATTGCCCCTCAATCTCCTGAGCATCAGCACAGCCCTTTCCTGCTCTTTGGTCATTACCAAGGGTCACATCTTGGCAATTAGAGGTAACTCGCTGGGTGCACTGTCTTGCATAACACCATCCCTCAGCATCTAGATAGCATCTTTTGAGGATTTCGGACCATTTTAGGAATAGAAATCCCTCCAGCTGTCTCATGTGTTGTCAGCAGCACATGAAGGTATGATTTATCTGTCAAAGCTGGCATGAGGGTCACTTATTTACTGATTCAGCCATTGGTCAATGCCATGGTGACAGGATCCCTCAGAGATGACAGCCCATCACACCCATTGGTGTCAGGTATGAATACACAAATTGCAGTGAAAACAGAAACAATGTGTGCATGACTTTGACCCAGTCAGAGAATCTGTGTGTAGGCACTGACACAGCTACTGCAGCTTGATCCAAATTAGCTACAAAACCTACACTGACAGAATCCATCATTTCTGCATAGTACCTATCATGCAGTCTAAATGCTTCCCAAAATTAGACAAGACAATGCTGTCAGCATCAACACATTCAAAATGTGTCTCAAAACAACAAATTTTCAGAGTGCCGTTTTTTCTGCCCCCTTGGGTGGCTGAATGGAAAGGAAAAAACAACTTATTCCCTTCTCTCAATAGCTCACTTATACAAATATATTCCTAGTTAAGCAGAAAACAGAAATGATGTTATGGGACTCAAGAGCCAGACTGCTATTAAGATGTGTGTGTAATGGATGGCTTAGCTCAGAGCTGTGTGCTAAGTAGCAGAGCCCCATTAGTTCCCCTCCTCAAGCAAAGGTTGGTTTTCACACAAGTAAATCTTCTGACTGGACAGAAGTTTCTCATATCTCTAAAGAGACTCTGAGGAGCACAGCCTCCCTGCAGGCAATTTATTACACCTTCCCCCGGGTGAACAGAGCAGGGGGCCACCCTGAGAAGGCTGCAATAAATTGTCTGCAGGGAGCCTTGTCTTCCAGCACAAACAAGGTCTGAGTGGCTGTATTTATACACTGCGGCTGGCTGGGAGGAGGGGATTTGTAGGGCTGCCGGCTTTTGGGATCTTCCCGCTTAGCATACACACAGCTGGTGCACACCAGCCAGCAAAACACATGCTGTGCAAAGAGATCTGGGCTATGGCACAGACTTTATAGACAGAGCAGCTCACAGGAGCCCCTGAAAGCAGCTTGGTGGAACTGGCTTGATTATGTGGGTTCAATATTCTGGTTTTTTGCTATTTTTTCTACAGCATCCCACAGCAGTGCACAGACATGTACAGCTATAATGTCAGCAGGAGATGGCTCTTTGTCTCCCCTTTATGTAGCACAAATTCAGGGAGTTTCTGGCTCAATAATGGTACTGACAGTGGGTGAGGGAGACAGCATAACTGCAAGGAGCTCTGGGAAGAGACAGCTTGCCAGGAGAATGTGGATGGAGCACCCCAAGATGCTGAAACATCTCAGGGCAGTTCCCTGAGCTCTCCTGGGATGATCAAGCTCCGTGGCAAACTGAGGTCTGGCACTGCCCTCCTTGCAGTGCAGAGGGGTCTGCACAGGATGAAGGAAGAGCAGAGGAGTAGAGCTATTTGTGTATATGTAGTTTTGCCCCAGCAGCTGGGTGGTAACAGTTGCAATGAAGCTTGGGTGAGAGAAAATTCTTCCACTTTTCTTCCTCCCTGCTGGCTGCAAATTTAATGTGTTTGATAATCTGTTCATGCATTTCCCCCAGTCTCTGTAAACCTTAGTTTCAGACCACGGGGCAGAAAGAGGGATATTGGATCCTCCTCCCTCCTCCGAGGGGAGAAACAAGAGCTGGTGATTCCCTCATTCCCTACCTGGAGCAAAGTGTTGGAGCACCACATACCCTTCTCTGGTGGGGAAAACTGTGGATGGAGAAACACAGCCTATTATGTGCAAGAGAAATAAATTGCTGAGGTTAATTTTAATTGTATGGTTCTACTAATCTCTTCCTCCCAAGGCAGGCTGCTGTCATCACAACCTCAGTCTGATTTCTTGGACAGAAGCAAAGCTGAGTGAGTATGTGAGTGGCATACACAGCTGTGGTGCTAGGATCCCACGTTAGTCAGCTGGGGAAGTTGGGAGCAGGATGCTCTGAATCTGCACCCCATGAGTAAGGCAGAAATGCATTTCAGTGATGAGTTCTAAGGTCCAACTACCCCTATGAAGATCAACTGTCTCTCTTCCTTCCCAGGTCAGCTGTTTTCAAATGGCCTCTGACTTGTTTCACTGTTAGCATTAGGCCTTTTCTAATGGAATACAGGTTTAAAGATGCCTGTAAAGAAGGGCTGAAAGACTAAAATAGCATAGGACCTCATTAACAGCTGAAATCTGGTCCAATTCCATTTAGATAGCTGGGCGAAACTGTGTAGATAGGAAAGGCTTCCTCAACCCTGGCTGTGCCAACCTGCTGAAATAATAATTTTAAATTTATAGACTTGATAGGACAGAGAGATGCATCAGGTGAATATGCCTACATCTGAGCAGAGGTCTGAGGTCAGAGAAGAGACACAGGGGTTTTAAGCCTGCAACTTGTTGAATTCCAAAGCAGTCATCTTTGGATGAGTCAGATGAAATAAGTCAGATGAATTGTTCCTGAAAAGTGCCTATTTCTTTCCAGTGGCTATATAGGGAGGCTGCACTAATTAGCTGTGACATAGAGCTGTCTTCCAGGTAAAGATCTCAGCTCTGGTGTGGTGAATCTCATCTCAGACTGCCCACCTGCCCCACCTGCCTCAGACCTGGACCACAGCCAGTGCACACAGAGCTATGTTCCTTCAGGTTAAGGGAAGCATAGGCATCTGTGAGCTCTGCATGAGCTTTGCACTCTGTGTTTCAGTCCCAGTCTCTTATTTAGGGACACTTTGTTCTGTAACAGGTTACTGTAGTAACCTGGCAAAATGTCTGGCCTCAGTATTGACAGTCCTGAGCCCCCACAGCTCCCATGCTGACTTCAGCCTAGCCAGTGCATATGAACACATGCCAGATGTTGCTGAACACAGGCATTCCTTTGTAGGAATACTGCCAGCCCATAGATACAAACTCTGCCCCATAGTGTATTTGAGTATTGAGGATTTATTTCACATTTTGTTCCATGCCCTTCTGAAAGAAAAACCTTTCCATGTGAGACATATTCTGATTTAGTGTGACGACTTCTGCAGTGAGTTGTCACTGTTTAGCTGGTGGAGTTGCCCTGAGAACAAATATATTCATTCCTGGGAAAAGATCCACCAGTGGAGTGAATTTTATTTGCTAAGCTTGTTCATAAAAATTAACAGCATGACAAACATACAGAAGATAAAGAGATCAGACCCATGCTGGTGGCTCCTTTGCTAAGGATTGCTAATCTCACATGGCCATTGTTTGAGGATGTGAACTCACTGCAGAGCCTGGCCAATTTTGCTTTCCATGAACAAACAGCCTGTCTGTGCTTTCATGTTCTCTCAACAAAGCTTTACACAAAAGGAGTAACTTTGCCTTCTTTCTGTCTGTGTGAGTCTGAACAAAATGCTTCCCTCTCGGCCAAAAGGATGTATCTGTATCTGAACCCCTGCTGTCTCTATTTACCTCTGCTGCCCAGGTCTCCACACTGTACTTAGGTTCCTGCACTTTATCCCAAAGCTCACGATATGAGGTACATTTTCTCTGCTCTCTTCTGGCCTCAAAACACCTCTGTAAAATCAACGAATCCCTCTGTTCTTCACCCTCATCCTTTTCTTCTCCTGGACTTCAGTGATGACTCTCATCTAACTTGTAAACCCTCTAAGGCAGGGAATTAGTCTCACCAACAACCAAGCAACCAGGGTTATAGAAAGCCATCCAGGGAAGCTAAGATGAGAAGTAATGTCACTCCCATTCTGTTGCCCGACATCCCTCCTCCCCTGCAAGACACATGGCACTCCCTCTTGCTTTCATGTGTGTCTTTAGAGGTTTGTAAACAGATATTAGCAGAGTCTTATAAAATAATATTGCACAATAGCCGTGGGAAGTTCACAGGTGCCTAAGAGTTCTGATTGCTTCCTAGATTCCTATTTGTTCTCAGTGGAAAGCTTTCATTGAAGCACTAGATGACAACCTGAAGCCAGCGAGGCTTTGGTAGCTGTGTAAATGTACAATGGAAGAAGCAATTCCTTACAAGCCAATGCTAAAAACATCCTTCTAAAATCCTCCTCCTTTGACACAGTGCTGTGAAATTTTTGGTCTTTGATAACGGAAGAGAGGAAAGACACTGGAGATCAGTGTTCAACAATGTCAAACCCCAAGGAAATGTGTGTCAAAAGACAAAGCTTCAACAGTGCTGCAGAGATTTTAAAAAAGAGAGGAGAATTTCACACTGCAAAGCTTGTGAAACTTCCTATTTTCGGCATGGTTCTTTCAAGAAGCCTTTTCTTAAGAAGGCAGGCTTCACTTTCAATGTACTTTTAGAGCAGGCTAAAAATCTGTGACATCTTTGGTGGGCATGCTGCCCTTCAACATTGCTGCAGGAATGCTGAGGGTAAAAAACATTTGATGGTCACATTAAAGGTGAAAATGTTTTCACTGTAGCTTATCGTCTTCACAAACTACCCTTTACTTTCCTTGCCTGAGGCTTCATCTCTTTAATAGTTATGTAGGGTGATTGAACTATGCATTTACTTCTACTAGAGGGAAAACCCACACAATTACTAAATCCTGATGCAATAAACAGAATTCTGTGTCATGAGCACCTGGCACAGCAAATCAGCTGCATCCACCTATGCATCAACCTAAGCTTTGTCAGCTGCAAAGCTTGGGAGAGGTAATGCAAAAAGGTATCTGCAACCACAGGCAAGCCTTTACTTGTGACATAGTAGGTGTCATGGACATGCAGTTCCTTAAAAATCAACACATTTGTGATTAGGTATAGTACAGCACTAATTATCTCTGCTTTCTGCCTGATGGCAGCAGAGGAGAGGGAGCATTCTGTTTATGGTATGTTTATGAATGGCTCTGCAAGCTGCTGCACACCCCCAGATTGTGAAAATAAACCCCTCTCAGTGGGTGGGTCTCTTTAGAACTTTTCCTTCAGCCTTTGCTTTAGTTCCCAAGCCAGAACTGAAACCACTGGGAAACAGATATGTGGGACTTTCCAACTTCAGTCATCTGGCTGGAGTTGGTGTCTTCAATTGCCTTCTGCTCAGATCAGATTTAGGGATGGACACGGGAACTCCTTATCTGCTGGGAAACTTTTTCAACTTCTGCCAGCATCTGACATCCACAAGGAAAACAAGCAGTAGAAAGGCACAGTAAGTTAATGCCCGTTCCTAACTCTTGAAGCATCTGGCTCCCAGTCCAACCCAGATTGTAACTCAATGTGACAATCCACTCATTACTGCCATCAATAAGAGTATAAGCCCAGAGTCAGTCTGGTTTTCACACATGCAGACACTGAATGCTGAGCTTTTCCCTATGGATTGCAATTCCAGAACAGGAGAGGTCACTCATTCACTGTTATATGGATCTGTATCCTAGGATGTCTCTTGGCTGGGATCCCGCTAGAATGACTGGTCTCCACTGTGCTGCCAACTTTCATAAAACAATACAGATGGCAATATTTATGCTTGTTGAGTGGTCTTTGAAATGAATATGAGCGTGGCTCAGTAGCACCAGCTTTCACACATTTTACAGTTCCACTCCAAAACCCAGCACTTAGCTCTTGCTCACTCAGGGCTTTCCCTGCTTTCCATGGGATCCCTGTCTTAGCATAAACTCCCCAGTTTGGCCCCTGGACAAGATATCTGGTAACTGACTGGCCATGTTCTTAACAGTTTTGTGTAGATCTAAGCACAGGTAGATCTGGATCTCACATGCTGAAGATGCTCAGCTCTAGATCTACCCTTACAGTTTGAAGCATCCAAAATGTTGATTAAATTCTTCTCTTGGGCGATATCAGGCTAATTCTGGACTCACAGGGCTTTGTACAGTCTTGATTTGTCCTAAGATATATCCACCACTAAATACGGGGACATAACAGAACAAAGAGTCTCTTCTCCTAAAAAGCCTGCCTTGTAATGGAAGTTAAATGAATGGCAATCACTATGTGGAAAAAAAAAAGCTTCACTCAGGGGAAGAAACTCAAAAGTAGGTCTTCATTTTTTTGTGGGTACTATGGAATGAATGAGAGTGATGTCAGATGTAATATAACACTGGAGTGGAAAGCCTAACAGAAAAAGACACAGTTATGCTGCATTGGCTTGTTCTAGACATGAGCTATCCATTAAAAGTAAGTCAAAACCCTCAACTTAATTTTGTACATATGCCATCCCAGCCCCCGTGCTCTCTCTGGGCATTTCAAAGCTGCAGGAGCAAATTTGTCTTCTCAGAAAATATCTCCCTTGGAGGCAAAGACACTGTGCATAAGAGCACTGGCAGCTTCCAGCAGCTTCCAAACACTAACAGCTCCTTGTAAAAATCCCAGATGAAGTTTGAAGCTCCCAAATTGCCATAATCTTCATTAAAACTTTTATAGTCAGGTCCAGCCACGTAGAAACCAACTGGCTGCCATAAAATGCCATCATTTGCTATTTGTGGGTAATTCACTGTAGCACTGAGTTCAGAAGGTGAATATGACAGAGTTGTACAGGGATTCATTTGGTCTCTGACAAAATGCATATTATGGGCACAATCTAGAGGAAACTGATGGCTCACCCTGCAGGTTGCTGGTTCAAGTGGGTTATTCTGGCAGAAGGAGGGCTTTGTTCTGCCACCCTACTCAGCTTGGACTTTCTAGCTCAAAGCCCACAAGCAGAAGTGTAAATACATAACATCTGATCTTGCCCTCGTACAACATTTCCCTGTGGACAGCTATGGGTGTTGGTGTGGCTACTACTTGTTTACACTTGAGTGAGAAGAGTTTGCAAAGCCAAAGAGCTCAAAGGAAATCTCTGTGGAAGTGTTTGTTTGCCCACAGGTGTTTCTGAGAAACTGACAGCCTCACTTCCTGGCCTCCAGGAAACAGGCTGTCTGTAGCTGTATCCCATGGGAAGGGCTTGCCGTCAGGCACTTACCTGACACAGAAGTACAAAACAACTGGTCCTGACTTTTTGGGGAAGTCGTGTTCCAGCACTCGGCGGTCCAGCTGAAGCCAGTTCAAGTGTCCCCTGGCAAGAGAATAGACAGTTTTGAGCCTGGCACCAAAGAGCTTTCTCACTCCTCACAGCAAAGGGGTCTGAGGTGTTACAAAACGTGAACTAAAATGTGTGCTATTTGCCCTGGGCTATTGGATGATATTTGAAAAACACACAATAAATGTTTGAGGAGCAGAGGCGGTATCATACTGGCAGTGTTTTAGTCTGGAAATCAAACTGCTAAAGTTCAATCTGTCAGGGTGAAAGCTGGCAGCACTGAGCAATCAGGACAGCCCAAAATGTTATAAGCTTCACCTTTTTATTACAGGCCCCTGGAGCAGTTGTATCATTAAAAGTCTGTCAAGATTTTCATTAGAAATCCTTATGGTTAAGAGTTTCCATGACGCCTGCAGTATTTCACTCAAGGCTAAACCTGACTCTACAGCCTCAGACAGTTTATTTACCACCCACATGCCTGCAATAGCCTTTCTAGGTTTGCCCAGACCTCCTTTTTCCTTCTTCAGAGAGCTCTTGAAAAACAGCTACTCCATGAAGCGTTCCAGCTACAATTACCACATGCTGCTTTTCTTTTGCCTAGATGGTACCTGTCGTTGTTATTTTCTCCTATAATTTATCCATTCCTGCCTTGCTGCTGGAAGCTTTGCTGGGCAGGAGTTCTGTTCTTTGTCACGTTCCCCACATTGTAGAGTGCTGTGTGTGCGTGAGAGGTACTTTATAAATGCCATTATTTGTATTACAGGGGCATCTCACTCCCCAGCTGAGATAAAGGCTCTGTTAAATTAGACACTGTGGAAATACCTAGGGTGACATTCAGGCCCCACTGAAGCTGGCCAGAATTTTGCCATTGCCTCCAGTGATGCTAGGGTTGCACCCTGCAAGCTTTTGGCTGTTGATTTCAGTCAGACCAGATTTCACCCAGAGGGAGAGGCAGCCCTTGCCTTCAGTACTCTGCTGTCTAGACAAGCAAGGGGAGAGTTGAAATGATTTGGGGGAGAATCTTACAACAAATAAAGCAGGAATGGAACTCAGATGCCCTGAGCTTTATTCTAGTTCCTATTCACCAGCTCATGATAATCCTCAAGAATAATTCTTTATTCTACTGAAAATGATTAAAAGGTAAAAAAGAGCCCACCAATAAATTACCTTCTAGAATTGCCACAAGCCTTAGCAATGTACCCTATGTATAGCAAATACACTCAGCTTTCACAAAGGTTTTCATGTGCATGAGTTTTGGGCAACTGAGAAGCCCCTTTAGAAAGTAAGCAATGACATCCCCGTAGCAATTTGACTGGATTTACAGCCCACCTCCATCTTTCCCAGAAGAATAAATAAAAGGGAAAGTATCACTTTCAGGAGGCTTGGAATCACCTGGGTTCAATGGGAATTTCTGTACTGCTGCCCTGGAAACCTGCTGGGACACTCTGTACTCACCTGAGCACAGCACGCTGCTCCCAACCAAGGGGTTCTAAATTACTGGTGAGCTCCACTCATCACTCTCGTGGGTTCAGGACCAATATGTTGAGAAAGAAGCTCTCCTCAAAATTTACCATATAGAAGCCAGAACCCAGGCATTCAGTTTAAGCAGCCTTTGCATCTGTTTTGCAAAAGTACTAAGTCTCAACTAGGTACAAGTGATACATGTGGAGTCGGGGACTTTTCAGACTCATCCTGGACATCTTTTGATGCACAAAAGGAACAAAGCTTATTTTATCCTCTGCTCTAGACACCCATGTGTTTCTCTTCAAGATATTTTAACTTTCAGACAATTTTTTTCTCTAGGTAAAGTTTTAAAATATTTTTTTTCTCTATTTTTTTCACTTTAGGTTAAGGGTAGCCTATACTGTTAGGGGCACAGACTTGCTGGCAGTGTGGCTACTGGAAAGGGGTGATATAATCCAGATTTTCAAGCCAAACTGTTCATCTCATATGTCTCCATTGCAGTACAGGGGCTGAGGACAGGTCTGCCCAGCCTGGGATTAGAGTGAGGATGGCCATATTAACTCATCTGGATGTAGGAACTAACTGGTCTTGCTCTGGGCAGGATGCATAGCTGGGTATGCAGCAAGATGCAGGGGGTTTCCTTCCACCATGCTGCTGGCATGCTAGTGTGGGATCTATGCACCATTCCCTGTTGTTCAGCACAGATGTGTACTATTAACAAGGTTTGGCTTTTGGAAGGCAGATGCTCCAGGCTGTCAAAAAATAATCCCCATGAAAAGATTCTCAGCCTGGGTACCCAAAAAACTAGAGGTTTCTAGCTTTCATGCTCCATCCCATTTCTTGAATGGGAAGTGCTGTTACGTTGCTTTTAACAGGCCCCAGGAAGGCTGAAATTAGCTGTGAAGGCCACAGTTACACACGGGATTGAAACTAGCCATGCTCACCCATTCCTAGCCTAAGTACAACCTGGGCATTTACCATGTAGGCCATGGTATAAAATGCTGTCAGAGCAAGGAAAAGCCACACTAAACCTGACATCCTATCCTGAACCTGTCCAGTTGCATTTGTATCACTAACACAGCAGCCACCAGCAGCTGATTGTGTTACACACCAGTTCCCACTGAGGGTGAGCTGCTGACAATGGGCTTACTGTCTACCTCTCTGTTTATTCAACAGCAATGTATGGGTTTGCCTAATGCGCACAAGGAAAGGTTGAGAAGCCATGCTGCACAGCACAAAAAATCATTTCACGGTATTTCTTATTTTGAAAAGACTTGTTCTTTTCATTCTCGTTGCATTTTTACAGGAGAAACTGGTTGGTATAATCATATATATACATATGCATACCAGTTCCACATTTATGTTGCACACGTACAAAGTTCTGAGTACTGGATAACATACTTAATTGCCACCGAGTTTTTAGGTTGAAGAGTTTCATTAGTCTCATCTGCATGGACCTTAAATCCAAAGCTCCTTCGGAGGAGAAAGGTCACTTAAATCCCTGCCAGGAGCTAACTGCTCACTGTACTCAATTACTACTTACAATCTTTCATTGCTGAGGGCTCCTGCACTGCAGACTGTCACCTAACTCCTTGTTTTCAGGCATGCATGTGTGGCATGTAGAGGACAGCAGCAGTGAGCAGTCCCTGGTATCTGCCTGTGAATATGGGCTATCAGGGAGCCAAACTCCAATGCTGTTACACCACAAAACACTTTGCTCTGGAATCTGTCTTCCTGTTGTCAACAGAACTATTCATGGAGCACAATCCTGTGTAAGACAGGGAAAAGTATGGGCATATAAGCCTAGGCATGTAGTAATCCTGACAGTTTTCATGGACCAATTTAGGCAGCTTGCACTGGGATCCCATTCATACATGCCCACGTTTAGCTGTATTTCCTTCATGGTTCAATTAGGGACACAAAGTAGCTTTTGTTTCATTATCACCATCGATTTGTTCATTCAGATATTTCTATCAGTGTATTCAGAAATAATGGTGCAAACAGTTTTGGGAGACCTACTGGAAGTCAGATAATTTTCCTCTGTTGGTTGTACTCCTGTTGGCAGTTAAACTGGTGTGTCAATAACAACCACATAATCACTTTTAGGAAAAGATCTGGGCCCATTTAGGATATAGACTGAGTATGGATTTTGGTGCCCGGGGTCCATTTTGTTGATTGTGTGCAGTAGTTCTGTTTTTTATAAGTAAAGAGTGGCACATCAATGAGTACTTTGGCTCCAGGTGGTTCTGTTTATATGGTTTTACTGCTTAGTGCCCAGTTTTCTGAAAAGTGGATCCATATTGATTTGTGTTATAAAGGTATTTGGACCAATAAACCAACTCACACCCTTTCAGTGTCAGACTCATTCTGAATTTAACGGACATTGAGAAAGACCAATTCATGTAATAGAAACCATAGAAACTATTTCTATTTTCATCAATTGCAACCAAAACAAAAAACCCTTTAAGCTCACAGATTTTCTCAATTACTTGTGAAGGGGCTGAGAAGCTCACAGGGCCGTAAGAATTTAACTATACAAATTTTGCAACACAGTGGACTTGGTGATAAAGGAATTGGTCAAGTGCCAAAGCAGGACGTTATTCTGAGAGCTGCACACTCCATTGGACCAGCTGTTCAAGCAGGATGTGGGACACCTGCTCCCTCACTCTGGCTCTGGAGGGTAGAAATAGGCTTCCCCTCAGCTCCCAGGGATGAGAGGGTATTCCAGGGAAGGGTGCTACCCTGCTCTGTGGGATGCAAAAGTTGGTAGCTCTCAATGGAGCAGGTGACTCAGATCTAAGGACAAGAAAGGGATGTGGAAACCCTGCCCATGGCCCAGCTGGGGAGTCTGCAGTGAACAGAAGGTTAATCCTGGCCACTGGCTCTCAGTGAATGCTGGAGGAGGTGATATGAAGGGAAAGGGTTGTTAATGGAGATTCATAACCAGCTGAACTAAAACCCAAGCTCTTTCTCCATCCCTTTTCACTTCTAATCAAGCAGGATATTGCTCTTCTGGCTTCGTGTGAAGCTTGGCCCCTCATGCTGTACAGGGACACCCTTTTGACCTCTGCTCTCCTGCAGTTAATGGTTCACACTGTAAAACGTTCCTATGATCATTAAAATAGGAGGGGTTATTCTTCCCTCCATAATAGTCAGACAATCTAATTTTAGTCACACTGAATGCAGTAATGACCCTATATTATCACAAGAAACTATTAAGTTGCCAACGCAAAGGTTACTCCTATTGATTTTCTTCTGGGGTTGTCATGATAGAGTACAACTAATGAATGGAAATCCCCAGTCCAAATAATTTCTAAATAAATTACTCTCATAGAGCTTTTACTCTTAAATAGAAGAATTGATTTAATACTTTAGTGGCTTTTCTTATTTCTAAACTTGCAATTTAGCCAACCTCAGACTACATTTATGAAGCAGGCTTGTTCTGTTTTAGCTGGTTATGAGTCCCCTTCAAGTAAAGCACATGGAAACTCAGTGAAGAGTGAAGAGAAAGAAGTCCCTGAGGGCCCATGTCACAGAATAAAAGGGTTCTTTTTACTTTCCTGGTCTATATTAGGTAAAGGTCTGGGTTATGTGCCCTGCAAACACACATTAAGATTGTTTTTACTACTTTTTGAAGAAAGAGGATTTTTCAAACTTCCATTTCACATTGTGGTTAAGATCTGTGGTATAGACAGCCTAGTTTATTTTCTGAAGCTAGCTTGGGACATCCATTTCCAAGACTCTGCCCAAGGCCCCAAGTATATTCTTCAGCTGTGTTCACTCAAATAAAACAATTGCTGCTTGTGCCAACTCTCCTCAAACTATTTTATAACTGAAGAAGAAATACTTTTGTCAGGGTTATTTTCACAGCACTGAAGAAGCCTAAGTGAAAATGTCAGTCACTACAGGACAGCAGAATGGCTTCAGACCAGCTAGGACTTACTGCTTGTTTCTGGGCTGCACTTCCTTGATTTATCTTTCATCTTGGCTGGCTGAGCATCTCCTAAAAAGCACCCTGCTCCATCTACAGGTCTGAAGGTGACCAAGTGAGTGGATGCTATTACCTGACCCTTTGAATCCTGCCTGGATAGTGCACATCCATTTGTATCTACTATGTCAAGCTCTGCCTTGACAACCTCCATCAGCTCTCACACTTCCTCCCTTTGCTAGCCCAGATCTTTGCTCCAGTTAAACCTGGAAGTTCCAGGGGAGGCTGGGCTCTCTCTAATTGCTGACACCTCCTCATTAGCTTCCCTTGCACTCCCAGGAGAGCCCTGTGCCCGCCCAGCCGAACTGAGAGCTGGGACTTGCTCAGCTGCTCTCTGGTTACATTTCGAGATGTGCCTTGTTTCTCACCTGTGCTCTTGGGACTGTTAAGGGAACATTTTCATCTTCTAGTGTGCTTTGGCTTCCCTGCATGACTTTCCTGTGCCTCTCAGGCAGCACTCACTGAGTAACTTGCTCTCTCCAAGAATAAACACTGTGGTAGGAGCAATTTCCTACTCCTGCTTTATAAAAGACAAGTCTCTCCTACTGTTTCTCCTTGGAGGATAAGTCTCATTAATTTGTGTTGGGTTGGAGATCTACAAGGCTGAGCTACTCATGTCAGTGAGCTGGGATGGATTCTGGGATCTCATCTTATTTGAGTCTTGCTTCTGTACATGCCTGAGCATTCCTCCATCCTTGGAGCTGTGTCCTGAGATGGCCTCAGGCTGTCCAAGGCAGGTGCTTGCCAAAGGAATCGACTTTAGAGGGGTGATTGCTGCCGAGATGAATGCGGATATGTTTGTGCAATTATCCAGCAGCCTCTGATTACCCAATCCTGAATCACTATTCCAGCAGATTTCCCTGCCACTTCAGCAGGAAAGCAGAACTGGCTCATGACAGCAATACTGCTGACTCAGCTGTTCTGGGGACACAGTGTTGGCTTGAAAATTTTGTTTTTTTAAAAGGATTTAGATGTGGGAAACCTCTTCCTGATTAACATACAAAGAAAAAAACCTATTACAAACCAAGGTGGGTGTCCATACGAGACACAGTCCATATGCCAAGGATGGTGTAACTCCTGAGAGAAAACAGCTGGAAAAATGTAACAGGATGGTGAAGTAGCACTGAGGGGTCACAGTCTGGGACTAATCATCGCCTTTGGCAGACCTTTAATGTTTCTCCAGTGCAAATTTTATTCTTGTTGTTTAATCTGGAGGTAGATATGACCTGTCTTGAAATAAAAGCTCAAATTTTGTGATAATTTGGTTCATGCCTCCCTAGACCTTGGTGTAGGACCTTGGTGTACACGGTGTTTCTACACCAAGATTTTCTGTGACCAAGAGTTGCGTCTTAGGTCTTTGATTTCCCACACTTACGTTTCATCTGTGAATGCAATTCCAAAGTACTCCTTCTCCTTCAGGTTGAAATGAGATGCCACCAAGTCAAGCAGCTCCTTGGCCAAAAGCTTTGGCTGAAAAACAAAAATGAAAGAAAGTGATTAATGAGGAGACTTGGATAGAACTGCACTGTGCTTCAGGAGGAAAACACTATCCTTGAAACTACTCCACAGCTGTTGCTTTTATGTTCCCTCTGGTGTTCAAGCTAAATCTGCAAGGAACATTAGCTCCTTGAAATGAGCAGTAGTTTCCCTCCTAGGTAAATACTAAAAACTTGGCAATTCTGACCTATTCAGCACTTAATGTCTCTGCAGACAGATGATCTGCTGCCTGCCAGTGCTCAGATCTACCAGGACCAGCCCACTCCTGCCTCTCTGATAATTCTAATTGTTAAAGCTTTTTATCAAAGGCCATTGCAAACACAATTCAGACACCCACTCTCTCACACACAGCATAGATATATGCTCATAACACTAAGAAAATACATAGTGCCAAAAGATAGGATGTGATGGGACCAAATGAGAAGTAAATGACAGAACAAGATAGTTTTCCATTCACTATTGCTTGTCATATAGAGATAAGGATACATCCTCAAATTTAGGCACTTGGAAGGAAAGACAGGAAAGTAGCACACACTTTCAAAATATTCTTCAAAAGACAATAAAAGTCAAACTTAGAGAAACAGAGGATGGTTCATTACTACCTTTTCTGCAAAACCTTATTTATCTTTTAACTCTAATGTGTTCTCCTGCCTCCTGCCTGAATTTTCTTCTGCTCTGCTGGTCTCTGGTTTTTCCAGCCAAATTTCGGAAGCCTTGGCAATAGCACAGCTCTCGTCCTGACTGTCAGTTGTAGGAAACAGGGGTACAAAGGATCCAGGTAACTGCACCCTTGTAACAGCCCCCGATCCCAGAGCTGCAATTGTTACAGCAGCACTGGCACAGCTGGGGTCAGAGATCCCAACAATGTTCCCTGGTGACTACTTATAAGGATTTGGTCTACAAATCTCTGTGCTGCAAACCTCAGTGAAAATAAAACTGTCTGCAGGCTTGACTGCCCCAACGAATCTGCCAAGCAGCTGAGTCAGTTACCCCAGACATGAACCTGGTGTTAAATGGAGGTGAAATTATGGTACTGTGCAGAAATGGGTGGCAGGGACATGAGAACCCTGCTGTCCTAATCAACTACTCTGTCCTATAAATACAAACATAGTTGTAGAAAAAACCCTGATTTGTACCTAACTTCCAAACAGATTCATAAGACTCAGACTCTCTGAATTACCCTAAACCCAGCACTATTGCAGTATCTGACACAGCTGGGACAAACTTACTTCTCTATATGTTTTTCAGGCATTTATATGAACATTACATTCTGCCCACCCTAGTGGGGACATCCAATGCATGGAGAGTTTCTAGATCATGCCAGCAAAGAAAGAAGCAATAGCTGTGCCTAAATGCAACCCTGGCTTAAGGCAGCCTCAGAATGAATATGAGAGATGTTGCTGTGTAGGAGGAACAGCCTGGTGGATAACAAATAGGTAGGATGCAACCAGCTTCATTTTAATTCCCAAGTCAGACTTCTCAGGCACATCCATTGGAGGCTCTGCTATGACAGCACTGGTGACTGCATTGACCTTTACTCCTGAACAAGCTCCCAAATGGTGCTCAGAGATGAGTGGACTGGGCATGGGACTATGATCAGGTTCCCTGTCCCCCTTGAGTCCCATCAAAGACCCAAGCAAATAGCACACCAGCTATACCAGTCTCACTGGGGACTTCTCAGATACTTCCCTCCTGGCATTGTGCTGGGTGGGACGGACATTTGCAGCATCCCTGTCCCCTGTAATATGCACCTCTCTTTGTCAGAGCATTTTAAGAACAAGCTACAGTTTTACTTATGATATACACAAAAATTGTGATGAAGAGGATGGTAAGACTGCCAGCTGAATTCAGAGATACACAGGCTCAGTGCAGGTACTTGCTGGGGACACTGGGTGAGTTTTCAGCTTAGCAACAGACAGATAAGCACAAGTTTTAGAGGAGAGAGAGGAAGAGGGGTTTGTTTCCTGATGTCAATGTACAGTTTGAAGCCTTGCTTTCCCTCTGCTGTTGCCCAAGAGTCCCTGCTCCTTTCTCTTCTGGCTGGGCCAAATTCTCTCTGCACCAGAAAGGGATTTCTTTGCAGTTCAGAGTTTTCACAAGAGGAGGGGTAGGAATGCTTGACAGGACTGACTTCTCCATGGCCAAGGCTATGGTGGGGACAGCTGGTGGAGGTGAATCCAAGCATTCCCATGGTCGAGTGTATTGCAGGCTGGGAGCTGCGTGGCTGTCACTGCCTGGTGCCTAGTGCTCTGTGTGACTCAGTTATTTGATAAATGAGCAATTGTGCTGCCAAGCAAGGGAGTGAGCCATCAGTCAGCCTGGCTGGGTGTCCCACCTGAGAGGGCAGGGCTGGGAAAGAGTGGTGAAACATCATGCCTCAAACCCTGCAGTTTCCCCAAACCTGGGTTAAGCACATGGAAGTTAAAGGTTGAGCTTTTGCAGGAAAGCAGGACAGAGCAATAAACAATTGATGTATAAGAGGCTGCCCATGGATATGGGCAAGGTATGGATCCCTCTGCTGCAATCACACTACACTGCCACAAGAGACATTGGACAAGGGAGAAAGTCCCTTCTGCTGTTCACATCATGGAGAAGTGATGCTCAACTTCCTTTGCTCTATGCACTGCTGCATCCACCCCTAGCTATCAAATGATGACAGCATCCAAAACCACCTGCCTTCAGCCACCCTTCCCAGGATGGGTAAATGCAACATGCTGCTTTGTTATTTCTGCTGAGTGAGACCAGGCTGAAAAAGCCAAGGAGAGGTGGTCAGCATGGTGTGACATCTTTCCCATGTCTACTGCCCAGAAGCAGATGCTCCTCTCCTAGCACAGCCCCCTGAGGCTCAGCAGGGGCACGATTTCCAGTACCCTTGCAGTGGGGCCTCTTACAAAGCCTGTGGTAGCAGATAAGGCAGGATAACCCTTTGCCTTGCAAGATAAGGGAAAAGAACAATAGATGCAGACCCAGCACTGGAGTGGTGCCAGGTTAGTTTCTGGGCCGGAGTCCCTGAAGAGGCTTATGGCAGTGAAGTTAAGCCCTGCTAGTCCCCTCCAAGATTACTTTCCACTCTCCCCTTAAGCTCTGCAAGGTTATTGTCCTTTCCAGTGGAATGACTCGGGTGTCTCCCCAAAACAGAGAGGCAACCTGAGTGTTTGGAGGGGAAGGGAGGAAGGTGTCTTGTCCAGGTAGTAAAAACTCCTCGAGACAAACCTGCACAGCAGGGTTAAGACAGGAAAAGCCAGGCAGGCAGGAACTGAGCAGCAGCCTGTCCCCCTGTCCCAGGAGAGCCCCACACGCCCGATGTTAGCGGTTAATCTTCTTGCCATCCGCGATGGGAACGGCTGAGTAATGACCTCCTTTCATGTGAGCTGCGCAGACAAAGAGCTCATTAGCAATGCCTGTGGCAAGTTGTTTTAATTCATTATTAATTTCTGGACTTCATTTTCCAGAGGGAAAATTTTGCATTAATAAAACTTCCATCACAGACACATTGAAGGAGATGGGCACTGGTCTCTGAGAGCAGAGAAATCAATAGAAGGTGAGCCTGGGACCTTCTGGATTGAATGCAATTGAATGGTCAGCAAGATGCACCTTGGGCATCCCACAGAAATAAATCAGGGTAACAGGTGGCATTCTGAGTAGAAACTGAACCTTGTCCTCAATGATGCAGAGCTGCAGAGCTGGGCTGTGTTGCCCTGTGAGCTGCCCGAGCAGGTGTGGAGACCCCTCTATATCTGCTGCTCCTCATCCCCTTCCTACCTACTACTTCCTGGCATCCTCCATGTAATGTGTATCACAAAAAGCAGCCTGTGGAGCTGTCATAGCTGCAGCTGCCTGGCCTGAACTTGGCAAGGGGAACAGCAGGAGAAATCCTTTGTCTGGACCAGCAAGGGCTGAACTTTGCTTTGCTGGTGGGGTAGGTTATCAGAGCAGAATTATACAGCCAGGTAATCTCCTGCTGCTCCCTCCTGCTATGGGACCCTCTTTGCAGAAAGCCATGTAAAGAACAGTGTTCTATAAATCAATTGCTATTGTTACTAGAGAAATCAGCAGAGAACTGGTTGTGGTCCCAGGACACTGGAGCTGCGGCCCTGGGGAAAAAGAGTCTGCTCCTGTTAAGTGCTTACTCCTGCCAGGAAGAAAGGCTGAGGAATCCACACTCCTGTGTATCCAAGTCTCTGGCACAGACATTGGCCATTTATTAGCCAAACTCTGTCCCTGAGGCTTCTCTTCATGGCAGTAACCTGCGTGCTTTCCTGGCTCTGTATCCCTACTTGTACTCCCCAAATCCTATTCCAGCCTGGAAAAATTTACATCTTGCAGCCTGGACTTCCTGGACTTGAAAACATGACATTTTCTACAAAACCTAATATGTCAGGATCCACCTGCCAGGTATGATGGCACTTAACCTTCTCCAGGGGATTCCTGATACTCTGCAGAGCAGACAACTCTGCTGTAAAGTCAAGCCTGACTTCAGAGCACTCTGAGGTTTCTTCCTCCCCTCTTGGAGAGGTAGGGGAGCAGAGATGGACTCATTAGGGCCTGCCTCCTTATTAGCAGAATGGCCCAGACATCCTTCCCTGTCCCCTGGGCTGTGCTGGGGAGGTTTGTCTGAAATGATAATACACACATCCACAAAGGCTTAGCAGTGAGGAGCACAGCAAGCACATGGCTGGGCCTCTTTGCAACCCTGCAGGCTTGAAGCAGTGAACTCATTCCCTCCTTGCCCTCCAAAACAGCTGAAGTTTGTTCAAATAATGACTTAGAGGAAAGGGAGAGCTTTATTAGTGGTGTCAGGTGTCAGGGAAAGGGCTGAGCCTTAGTAGCAGCTCTGTGACTTGAACTTGCCATGAAGAAAGATGATGAAAGAGCACCAAAGGCAATGCTAGAAGGTCCATATGGGATCATGCTTGGCTGACACTGCAAAGGATGTCTCCCTACAATTTCCCATTGCTTAAAGAGCCCACTCCACACCCTAGACTACAGGAACAGCCTGTGCTAGCAAAAACAACACCAAGAAAACTTCAGTGCATGCCATGTCCAAGCTGTCTGCATCTCCTTGCCTCTGTTTAAAGGAGCATTCAGCACTGACAAATTAACCACAGGGGATGAGTGTCTCTTCCATGCACTCCAGTTATCTCTGCACAGAGGCACCCTACAGGTGTCTATTCCCAATTAGACACGATGGCAACTTCCCTGAGCAACAGCAGAGCACAGAGAGCACTGAAGGCAAGTAGGGAGAGGAAGGATAAGACTGAGAGCTCCTTGGAAAAGGGAAGCTGCATGAGGAATGAGAATTCAAATTGATTCAATGTCTAAATCCCAGAGTTTTATGTATTTGATGTATTTATTGGATGAGTTCATATTAGCATGAGCTCATTAATATGGTCTGCTGTACCCACTGGGGGAGCAGGCTGGGGTCTGCTCGTGGGACGTTTCAGCAGTGCTGAAAAGAGGGAAAGGAGGATGTGAGATACAGGTGATGCAGAGCAAGACTTTGCTGCTCAAGGTGACATGAAGACCCCATTTTGGTGCCTCCTAACACCAGCCACAGTCACTGTCACAGTGTTATGACTGACATGTGATGGACATGTGTTAGTCACAGGATGGGAGGAGGAGGAAGAGGCCTTCTGGGGGAAGGATCTCTTATAGACTGGGAGAACCTTGACACCAAGCTGTAGGGAAGGGATGCCATCCAAAGGGACCTGTACAAGCTTGAGAAGTGGGTCCATGGGAAACTCATTAGGTTGAACAGGGTCAAGTGCAATACACAGGGTCAGGGAAACCCCTGGAATCTGGTATTCCCCAGAGACAGGCTGGGGAATGCAGAGATTGAAAGCAGATCAGTGGAGAAGGACATGGGGAACTGGTGGATGAAAACCTGGGCATGTTTCAGCACTCACAGCTCAGAAAGCCAAACGTGTCCTGT
Organism: Acridotheres tristis; assembly: GCA_037013685.1. Classification (NCBI taxonomy): domain Eukaryota; kingdom Metazoa; phylum Chordata; class Aves; order Passeriformes; family Sturnidae; genus Acridotheres; species Acridotheres tristis. The sequence goes on from CM072885.1 coordinate 6,521,068, forward strand.
GCTGCAGCACAAGAAGGGTGGTCAGCAGGGTGAGGGAGGTGATTCTTCCCCTCTACTCTGCTCTGGTGAGATCTCACCTGGAGTGCTGTGTCCAGCTTTAAAGCCCTGAGTACAGCAAAGACAGGGACCTGTTGGAGTGGGTCCAGAGGAGGGTCATGAAGATGACCAGAGGGATGGAGCACCTCTCTGTCTGACAGAGACAGAATGGGCTATTTCTGTCAGTCATCGTGGAAAATACAGCAGAAACACAAGCATTCCAGTATTTAATATTCAATATTACTGGGATTTGAGCAGAGCAAGGAACTCTGAAATCATGCATTTCCCCAGTGGAAAGACAGACTGCCCACTTTTGGCAGAGAAGCATGTTTCTCTATGACAGCTTCCCATTAAGCTTAGAAATGAGTGAGTTACAGAGAGAGATTATGTATCCACAGTCCAGCAGTGCCATGAATAAAAAGCAGATGACATGGTATTAGCAGCTGCTGGTATGTCCCCAGAAACTCAGGCACACACAAAGTATATTTCATTGTTTTATTAACTGTCAAACAAGCCTATCTGTTCCCCTTCCCCCATGTCATAGCTTCTCCCTAATTCTCTGCAGCAGAAGGTTTCTGGGTAATGTATAGTTTCAACATATGGACAGGCACGTGCTGCCCAAATCCATCCAGCACAGACATGTTGAGCTGTGGGAACCAGGTACCTAACTAACACCAGGCAGTGCCTCCCACATTAAGGTTAAAAACACTGCTACCATCCACTGTCTCCTTGCTGGAGGGACTTACAGTGCAATATAGCACAAGAATGCAGAGATGAGACACTGCTAAGCCAAGTGCTGCAATGCTGAAGGTTGTCTGCAGGACTGGTGCTCAGCACTGATTTTGTGCTATAACCCATCTGTGGCCAGGCACAGGCTCTAGAATTCTTGCCATTGGTATTTAGCTGTGAGCAGGTTTGGTTTCTGCAGGATGGATTGTGAAGTGTGTTTAGTTCAAACCAGCCTCTCGAGTCCTGTTCATTTGGTCAAGTTTTGCTCAATATTCAAAGGTTAAATGTTTGAAAAACATATTTTTGGTGGTTTGAGTTGCAATGTAGGCTGAGGAATGCGTGCAGTGTCCATCAGCAGGAGAGGTGAGGTGGAAAAGGAACAGTTTGCATGAATGCAGAGTAATTCCTCCCATGGCTGTGCCCAGCACAGTCCTACCAGGCAGGGAACAGCACTTCTCCTTTGGTCTGCTCGAGCCTTGGGCGGTGTAATCAGGAGGAAATGAAAGTGCCAAACATCACTTCACGAACAATTCTTCCCCTCCACCGACTATTGGCATTTGCTAATGAAGCAAATTCCAGGTTCTCCCCATGAATTAGATCATCTGCTAAAACCACAACCCTATGTCCAACACCACGGAGATAAGGGCAGTAAAGGAGCCCATACAGGCCCCGTGTGTTCTGACTCTGTTCTTCAGGGCACTGATACCCACTGGCCAGCAGCCTTATCTGCTGAAAGCCAGCAAGTGCTCCACACTCACCCGTGTGCACTAGGCAATGCATTGCCCCATGAGAGCTATGGACTGTAATTCCTTCCCTCCCCTGCTTCCTCCTACATGGAATATGAAATTCTTCCATCCAGGGGCCACTGAACTGCCCCTCACTTGCAATTCTCCTCTTGTCAAATTGGGTCTGCCAACAGCTCTATCATCCTCTTGTTTAAGAGGACGATAGAGCTGTTGTGTCCATTTCATGCTTTTCCAAGAAAATAAAAATCCAAAGTCACTCCATACAGTGTTGTGTAAACACCCAATAACATCCCTTTTGGTCATTGTGTCATCTGAATACAGGGTAATAATACTGTACAAAACTGCTCAGGCTAAAGGCTTGGGGCTTTAGGGGCTGCAATTCCCCTTATGGGATAGATCCTCTATTCCTCAACTCCACATAATTATGTCAATATATGGAGTGCACATAATCAAAGCAGGCTGAGATGTAGTTGGGTGAAAAATTATTCATTGAAATGCAAAATGCCTGGAGAGGTAGTGCCTAATTTTTCTCATGGAAGAGCTGAACTCTGTCAGTGTTGGGGACTGGCGGCAGGAGCATTGCTCGTGCTGACACAGGCAGCACCTCCTTCCCAGAGTCAGTGGTTGGCTCTAAAAATCTCTTTGCTTCATTTACATAAGCAAATGAGACAACTTGCTTCCAGCAGCTGCCTCGGGAATGTTGAGGGTGGTGACACAGTGCCATTGACTTTTTTTCTTGGAAAGTCAACACTCGCAAGTTGTGGGAATTAAGATTTATTAGGGTCAGAGAGAAAAAGACAAAAAAAATCCCAAGTTTTCTAAAAAAAATCTGTTCGGTAAAAGGATTAGAAACAGCCTACTGACAAGTTGCCTCAGAAATATTCACAGCTAGCTGTATTTCTGGGTTCAGCTGATACCTGACACTCCATGTCTTAAGTCAGAAGACATTGCTGATACTCTCTAATTCCCCTACATATTAGCAATGGGAATCTGCTTAAATAATTTTGCAGTCACAGAAAGCAAAAAGCATGAGGTGGCCAAGTCCGCATGGCAAATTCATGTCAAAACCAAAATGAGAAGCAGTTGGTGGGATAAAAAAAGAGTTTTGGGTCTCTAGCATCCCTCCTCCCTTTCTTGTCTGATGCAGAGGCAGCTGCACTCTTCCCTCATTCAGAAGGGGTCTGTGTCAATGGCCAGTGACCCCATTCCTCTCTGTTGCCATCTGTATCATCAGAGTTTTCAGGTGACTGCATCCAAAGAGACCAGCCAGCTGCAACTGGTACTGGGACATGAAATCTGCTCCATGCTCAGATGTTTCTCTCATCCATGACAAAAGCCTCAGCATTTCCCTCTTCCCTCCCTCAGACCTCTGCTCACTCCATCCCTTCTCTGTTTCCACTAAGAACAGCTAATGTCCCCACATACATTAAAGAAAGAGCCTGGCTGATGTGCTGAAGACGGTAGAAGGAAAACCTCAGGTTTGGGGCTGGTCCTGGTTCTGATCAGACATTTTTTGTCCATAGACCTAAAGTACAAGGAGATTTGATGCTTTAGTGCACTACATCCCGCATGAGAATCTGCCCTGTCTCCTGCAGGGCTGGGAGAGGGAAAAGATGCTGTGCCTGGCATTCAAACTGATGTCCTGGTCTGCCCTGACTACATGGGGTGCCAGCAGGAGCACCACACTGTAAAATATTTCTTCCTGGGATCCCCCAAGAGTCTGCATCTCTGAGCTGTGCAGTCTGGGTGTGAAGGCTCGATGCACATCCCCATCATGGAGCATCTGTGCCAGGTCCCCTGTGCCCCAGTGTACCTCCTGTGTGCCAGAGCACTGATCTGTGCATGCACAAACACTCCTTTCTGCACAGGATTCCCAGAGGAAAGTGGTCAAAATCCTCACACATCCCCCTGGGATATCTCTGAGACCATGCAGGGTAACCTTGTGTGAGGACTCAAGCCACCCTTGAGTCCTTTCCAACTGAACTGTGGCCAGGAGCACGAACTGAGTGAGAAGATCTGGCCAACCACAGAAGCAAAACTGGATTGGAAAGGAAAGCAGAATTCTTTTTCAGAGCTATTTGATGGAAAGTGTGGAATTCCTTATGCTGACTGATGTAAAAATGGCTTTTGTAGCATAGCCAAAGTTACTGCCAGCTCATCTAATCAGTCATGAAAACATCACTGAAGCAAGTTTAAAAGTCGCCCCAAGTAAATTTGCACGTGCAACTTTTATTATTCTTTATTTCAACTTTTTAGATTTTTTTTTTTATTGGAAGAAACAGATCCTTCTTCTATTATCTTTCTTTGGGTTTCTCTGCAATCCTAACACAACATCAAATCGGGTTTGACCTTTACAAGACACTCCTGAAGACAAGCTTGGCTGGCTGCTTGCTTCACTATGTGCTTACTCCAGCAAATACTGTGTTTTCAGGAGGCTACTCTTAACTCCATGAAAAGTTTTATAGCATCATCAGGAGCTGCATGCTATGGGTTAATACAGTTTTAAAAGAAATACATCCCAAATTTGACAGTTTTTGACTGATTTTTTTAAAACTTTCAGGGAATTTAGAGCAAACTTATAAGGCATTAATTCAGAAGGACTTGTGCAAGAAACAGGTACTTGTTTACCCAAATTTACTTGTTTGGGTACTCACTCAAATAAGCAACTTTCAAGCAAGTTCAGTTCCTTTAGAGCAGAAGAAAATCCACTGCCATCTATGATGATCAGATTCACTAGCCCTTTAAATCATCCTCAGTGTCTTGAACCCATTAGTGATCTACTTGGTAGCCTCCCATCTCCTCATGCATGAAGCATCTACGAGATTTGTATGTATAAATGAGAAAAATATGGATGATAGATCAGCAGAGCAGAAGAAAAATACCCCCACACAGGAGGGCTTTGCACTGGCTTAGGGCCATCAGTTTCATACAAGCAGTGGAGTGAAGCATCTGTGCTTTAAAGCAAACCATGACTTTCAAGGTCAAGGTGGTTTCAGCTTCTCCCAGTCCACCTGATCTCCAGGTCACTGGTTCTGGGTGTATTTGGCACTTGGATCTCCGTGGTTTAGCAGCACTGGCTGTATCAGCACTAGTTACCTGAAGAAGGCCAGAGCAAATCATGCTCCCACAGCCTCAAAGAAACCTGGATAACCAGGCAACTCTTTCTTCTTTCCCTCATCCTTGCAGAGTCAGAAAAGTCCCATTTTTCAACACAAATGCATTTAACCTGTGGAAGATGCCCATCAACAGAGATGGATTTCATTGTCATTATCTGTAATCAACTTAAGCAAGCAATGATATTACTGAGGCTAAACATATCTCATGGTTTTTTCACACAACTGGGGACTCAGATTTTTCACCTTCCTTTGCACATAACATGCAGCAGTGATGGATACAGAGGCCAGATTAGATGGAGCTTTCCAACTGGAGGTGGGTGCTAAATTAATACAAACTGAAGCAGCTCAAGATGTGAATTGCACATGCTGGGGAGCTAAGAGGGTTTGTGTGCAGGGCTTTGGTTCAAACCCTTGTCTTAATGCAAAGAAAAAAAGACACAGATATGGCAGTCTGTGCTGCACTCCGGGTTGGAAGTGAGGTGGCCTACTTTCAGAAAGTATGTGACAAATTTATTCAGATAATCGGTACTGTAAATGTTTGGCTTAAAGTATTTTGGATCTTCATGAGTACTTGCCTTTCAGTTTCTGGAGATGTGTATAATTTTGAATCAGGGTAGTCAACTGCTGCAAGAAAGTCAATTGTGTTTTAAATCATCTGACTGTATCACATGTGGCAAATCAAACTTTGAACACGAAGCGAGCTTCAGAGCCAGCTTTCTGGGCAGGAATCCATTTCACACTCAGCTGACAATGGGGCTTGATAAGCACCCAGCCAGTGTGAATAACCAGCTGGCTTCTATATATATTTCGATTTGGTAGTGTCTGTTAAAGTTTTATATCACTGAGAGATTGTTGGTATTCTTTTAAAGCATTAAACCTACCTTGACAAGGTCAACAACAATTTCTACAGAGGTCAGCATTTTTATTTTGAAATATTTGATCATAATTCTATCAAACATTAAAGAAAGAGTTTGGCTAGGGCACATAATGAAATTGGACAGCTCACACAATCCATTTATCTTTTCGACTGTAAACCTCTGAAGCGCTCTAGTTCATCCAGTTTCAAATCAACTGTAGAAATGTCCATCTCCCTTCATGCAGCCTACAGAAATTGGTGCTTGGAAATGCTCTTGATCTGTTATTGCTGATGTGGAAAAGGAAAAATAATTTCCCAAGACATACTAGCTTAGCTGCATTCTTATGTTCTGTTTGCTTTTTAAAAATCTCTCCTGAATAAGGATGTTTATTGCCATCCTCACTCAAAATCACTTCCTCATGGCTGAAAATATTTAATAAGCTAAGTGAATGCTTATTTTTGTAGCACATTTTCTAAACACATTAAAATAATTTATTTTAAAAACCCTCTGTCAGCAAACCTAACGTTAATAAAAATAAATAAAGAAAATAATAGTGCTAGGCTGGATGCATAGGATTAAGTCACCCTGTTCTATTTTATACACCAATTGTGAGTGCAGGGAAATTAATTAAACTTAACAAGAGCTACATCTTCATATGCTGAGACTGGGGAAGGTGAATACCTACAGAACCACAGTGAGCTTTTGTGCATTCGTCTTCTCTATCTGTACTCATACTTGGGGATGCAGTCAAAAGAGCTGACTCCACTAATAGATTCTCCATACATACAGCAATGTTGGATTTCCCTCCCCTAAGGAACTTGGGAGTCGAAGCACATTGGTCTTCCTGGATGTTCTCATCAGTTTAATTATCTGTGCATATTGCACAGTTGCTATATTAAGAACATACCACAATGTTTTGAAGCTTCTGGCTTAACACACTCAAATGTAAATCACTATGCTATGGAAATACTACACATCAGACAGACAGCTCTTCCCCTGGGAAGGTCAGGAGAGAGAGGCTGAACTTCACTTGCCAGATATTGGTTACATTGCTCATTGTGTGATGGCAAAGCTCAGATGTTATGGGTAGTCAAGAGGTCAGGGAAGGAGAGAAATGGGATAGCTAAGGAAGCTGCTTTAACCTTGAAGTCAAGTAAAAGTGTGATGCATTGTGTAGGTCCAGCTCCCAAGGCACAGGAAATCAGTGCTACCCCACTAACCTCCTCACTGGTAGTCTGGCTTCTTGTGCCTGAGTGTGGTCCCCAAGTTCAGCAGAGTGGTGTTTAGGACTGGCCCCTGACTGCTGGGCCATGGGGCAGGGTCTGATACACCTTGTCTTGTAAGACAGAGGGTCCCTCCACTCTAGGTGAGCACCCAAGAGGAGACTTTGCTTCTTGAGTCAGCAGAAGATGCAAAATATAACCAAGGATTAGATTTGTGATAGAACCATGGTTATTTCAGAGGCAATGGAATAAATCAACAACTTTTCATCTGCAGAAGCACAAAAACTTGCCCTGCCTTCAGCTCCTCTGCAGTCTTCCCTACTGAGTCTGTACATTCAGAGCCTATATATGAAGTCAACTTCAGTGTGTGTCCTGAGAAACAAAGATTTCCATGTCCAGCATGCCTTGGCACACAGCAAGGAAGCTGCCTGGATCCCCTGGTCTGGTCCCCTCTCTCAGTCACAGCAGTCACCACATCCAGCACTTGCCCATGTCAGTAGCAGAAGGACAGGGACAGGATGCTGCAAGGAGCAGATCAAGGTTCAATGGGGAAACCTTGGGCAAGTTCTGTCTCCACTTCTAGATGGATCATCCTGGTGCACATCAGGACAGTCAGGAGCCTAAATGGGTCCTACCAGTCCCCCCTTCTCACAACTGTTCTAATGCCTCATAGACAGCTCTGAAGGTGAATGGGAAGGGGACAAGGATGCTGGGCTTAATTTCCTGACTCCAGGCTCACCAATGTCACAGTGTAACCCCCATAAGTAAAGGAGGAGGCAATGGCCACAACTCAAAAGAAAAGAAAGCAAAATAATACTTGCTCACCATAGGAATTACTGGGAGAATAAGAAAGGCTTATTTCCCCTGATATTTGTAAAAAGACGTGCTGGTAATAAACCAGTTCCATTATAAAGGAGGGTGAAATGAATGACCGGATGAGATAGTGTCTTTTATTGAAACAAAAACCAAGAAAATAACCTTTTTTTTTTTTTTTCTGCAAATAAAGAATAAAGAAATGAGACAGAGTGGTTAGGAGAGAATTCAGGCAGAGTAGAAACTGTTAGTGATAAACAGCTACTAAGAAAATAATTGGAAAATGTAAGTGCATACAAATGTGGGTGATGACCCACGTACTGGGGTGATAGCAGAATTAGCCAATGAATGTAATGAACCATGAAAGGAGAAGCTTGGAGACTGGAGAATTGAGGAAAAATTTCTAAGCAGGAGGGGTTGAAAGCAAATAAAGGCAGGCTGGCTTCTGAAAAGGAGTGATACTTGGCCTGTGGATGGGGAAATGCCCAAGTGTGCTATGCAGTGGCATGGCACAGGGAGTTGCTGGGCACAGGCTGAGCTTCCTTGACAATGTCCAGAAAATGTCTTTCTGGGTCTTACCCAGGCACATCCTCTCTGCAAAGTGGGATAGAAGTGATTAGGCAACTGTTTCTGTCCCTGCTTTCATTGAACCCAATGTGGAAGATAGACAGGACAGATCCCACAGTAGCAGTGTGGGCAAGGATATCAGAGAGGCTGTTCCCAATATATTTCATTGAGTGACAAAGTCTCATAAGCTGGGCCAGCCTGGTGATCTGCCTGCTGCTGGCAGATGTTGGAAGCACCAACACTTCCAGAAAATGATGCTGGAGGTCTTGATGGCCTCTGGCAACTGAAGGCATCTCTGCTGACTGGTGAGCAGTCACACTGCCTGTGTGACAGATCCCTCTCATCTCTTTCTCCCTCCTCATATCCTACCAGGTGACTGTGGACCAACCCCAAAACTTGCTCTATGGCAAGGAGTAAATGACTTTATCATTTCTAATATTTATCATTTTTAATGCTGAAGGGCTGCAGTTTTAGAAAGATTTGCACTTCATATATGAGGGTGGTGAGAATAATCACATTTAATGTGATTTCTGAAAAAACTGAGGAAGGTGAATTTGGGCAGGGAAAAGGTTTTGTTATTCTCTATGACAGAACAGGAGAGATGTTTCACTTGTAGTAGGGAATTAGCTTTGACTTTTCAGGGGCTCAAGAGCCCCAGTTCAAAATTTTCTCTTTCTTCACAGACCCTTCCACAACTGTGTGGTAGTTTTTATCCCTTGCATTGGGAGCATGCCATGGACTCAGTGGATGTCTGCCTCTGATCAACATTCAGAGTTTCATTACTTAAACACCGGGAGCTACATTTCTATTGTTTTTTCTTTCCATATAGCTTAAACAGTTGTTGACTAAGTGAAAGCTTTGGAAACTGGGTAGCTGTCATCTGAATATATGCCCACAATTTATTTGGACTTTGGTATTAACCAGGACCATTCAGCCAAACTCTGATTTGGCTTCAGGACAGAAAGAAGGTCTCACCCCATCCTTTTTTCCTCATGTGTCTGGGCAGCCCTGCAAAAGCACAGGATGGGCTGAATGCAGCTTAGGAGATCCTTGCAGCACAGGAAACACCTGTATGGGCTGCTGGTCCCTGTGCCATCAGCTGCTAAGTGGGAATAATACCCTGCACCATTAAATCACAACATAAGATGTCCTTTTTTACCAATGATGTAGTCTCCTATTGAATGGAGTTCAGTAGGAAAACCTTTATTTCTACATATTCCCCTACCAAAACTATTCCTCTGTAAACAGAGCTTCAAGAGCAGCTCCTTGGTCACTTCAATGTGTGGACTTGAGCTAGATTATTGAGGACGATGGGAAAGACCCTATATATTTAGAAAGACAGTGTTCCATTCCACTTGCCCTAGGGATCAGTAAAACATTTGCCTGCCTGTCTGCTCTCCCAGGAAGCTCTGAAGATGTGATTGCAGTTTGTCCAAGGAGAAACATGCCAGAATCTCTTTGAAGAAAAAAGAAACCCAATGGAAAATATATTTCACCCTGCAGTGTCTGAATCCACAGAGGAACTCTTTCTGGTAGGAAAAGTTATAAAAAAGAGAGGAGAAATCCCAGAAAAGGCAAAATTCTCAAACACAGACTTAATCTCACACAGAAAATGGTTATATGACAGCAGAGATATGTTATATCCTTATAGTGTAAACCACTGCTGTTCAGTGGAGATTCATCCATCAATACCAGAAGAGAAGCTCGCCTATGGCTCTTTGCTGGTTTGCCAGAATTTTATTAAATGCACAAGAATGCCAAGTCTATAATGTCTAAAAGTGAATTTATTTAACAATGAACTCTTTGAAAAGGGAGTCCCAGATGTGTAATTAATAATGAATCAGTGATGTGAAATCTGATCCAAAGCTTACTGAAGCTGATAGACAGACTCTGACTTCAAGGAGTTCTGGATAAGGCTCCCATTAGGCAAAAGGAAAAAAAAATTAAAAGCTGAGCCAGCTAGTTGGTTAAAAAAATATTATAGCTTGGATTCTGTGCTAAACAGAGACATACAATAATCTGCACTGCACATAAATCCCTTCTCTGCTGACAGGGGACTCACACATTTCTGTGTCTGAAGCCGAACTTGAAATCTAGGAGATAAAATAAAATAAAAAAGCTGTGAGAGAGAGTCCCAAAAGGAAAACCTCCAGCGGTTTGAACCACAGCTCATTTCCTCTTGGCATGGACAGGAGATAAGTGTCAGATATGTGTCATCTGGAGGCAGCAGATGCTGCTGCTCCCTGCGTGCGAGGCCGTGCTGGTCCCCCCGCCCTGCTCCAGCCTGAGCACCCACCTCTGCTCTGCCTTGCCTGGCTCTCCCTCAGCTCCACAGCACGGGGATTATCAGCCTGGAATTCCTGCCAAGCCCAGCAGAGCGTGGTGTCCAAAGGGGGATGCAGCTTGTCGTCCATCAGTGCAACTTAATTCAGTTTGTCAGGGATGCAGAGGGTTTGGGTGAGCCTGATCCCATGGCCACCATCCTGGCACTGGCCAAGCTGTGCACTGTGAGATGGGGCTCTGGCAGCCTCTGCTTTTCATTTGCCTTTCAGTATGACTGTAATGGGGAGGTGATGTTTGCTGATGAACAATTTCATCGTTCCATATCTTTTAAGGGACACATAAAGTGCACATATTAAGTCATCCCCCTGAGTCAAATATTTTTACGTACAGTAACACAGCTCATTTTTAAGTAATCAAATAATAATTAAAAATAATCGTCTCCCATTTCTGCTGAAGAACGAATGCATCTACATTGAATTTACTTCTTTAATAGCAAATTGTAACTCAATCTAAATGTAAATTCCTAGAGAATCTGCTATCTAATTCTCATTATTTCCACTTGCTTAATGCAATTAGAAACATCTGTCACTGATCAACTGTCCACACAGTGAAAACAAATAATAATTCATGCTCTGTGCCTCCATAGTGTTTTTCAGGGAATGGACTGCTTTAGAACCAGCTGCTAGAGCCCAAGAGCTAAAGCTATGCAAAATGCTTGTGACAAGCTCTGAATCACAGCAATGTGGCTGACCATCAGTGTCTCTGTAGCTCAGTGACATTTGCTGAATAATTTGACAAATTCCTACAAACATATAAAAGTCACCATCCTGCTTTCTAGAAATATTTGGTTCTGGGGTACCCATTCTCAGAAATATATGATGTGCTGCCAGGGACAGATCTCACCCCTTTATCCCAAAGCCTGGACCCAAAGTCATGGTGGAGCACACAGATGCAGCTTTGGTTGCTGAGGAAGCATCAAAAGGCCTGTGTAAGGCACATGAGTGCAGGCAGCAAAGACAATGGAGTTACTGGGGCTTATCCCAACTGCTGTCTGTGTTCCCAGTTTATCTGAGACAAGAGTCTGGGAAACAGCAGAGTGAGAGGCTGTCAGAAATGGACATCCACTCCCCATGAGATGAACCAGGTCAGGGGCATGGATGGTGCTTCCTCCTCTTTAAAGCACATTAGTGCATATAAACTCTCTGGTTGCTGAAAAGACAATAAAAATGAAAAGACAAGATGAAGTTTAGAAGAACTGGACATAATAAAATAGGCTTGTTCATCCCCTGCCCAGTAGAGAAAGGGATGAAGAAGGAGTAAAGGCAGAGTCCAAGTGGAAAGGTATTCTAATCAGGCATCTACTGCTGAAATGTCCTTAAAAGACAGAACAAAATTAATCGAAATTAGTCTTTCTGGTAATCAAGAAATTCCACAAGCCAATGCTACAGCCAAACAGCCTTTTTGCCTTTGAGCTACTGGGCAGCTGGAGGCTTGTCCCATGCAATGGTCTGACTGCTATGTGGGGCTGATGCATGGATGCTGGGATAAAAACAACAAACAAAAAAACAATAAACATCAGAGGGACTGAGGAAACACAAGCAACGGGCTTGCCCACATCACCATGTGGGTCAGAACAACTCTGCCCATTAAATGGTGATCCTCGCTTCAAAGTGAGGAAGAGAAATGAGGCGAAAATGGCTCGGCTGGTTTGGTTTATTTTATTCTTGAAAAGGGCAGATGCAAATCTCTTTAGTTCATTCCTTTTCCAGGAGACAAGCATAACTCAGTGATATTACAAGATCCACTCTGACAAGCTGAAGTCTCTAACACTGTCTGGGCTGCCAAAGCAGGAGGGCTGGGATGAGCTGGAAGTTGTTGGCCTGTTCATGATCTCGTCAGGTCGCATTTAGTCACCTCTGCACCTCCTGCTCCAAGCCCCCCATTCCTCCATCCTGCACTGTAACCACAGGGTTATACACCCAGCAATGAGCCAGTGGCACCTCTGCAGCTTGATCCCAGTTTGATCCCAGTGATCCAGAATGTACCTGTGCCCGTGTAAGAATGAGGGGATGCCTGTACTACTCAGTCCATGTTATTCCAGGGGATGAAGAGGATGGTGGCTCCCAAAGGCAGATGTGACAGGGACCTGGCTGCAGTGTAAGTCTGCTGCCTGCTTGCACAGGAGGGCACAGGGGGCACTTGACTTGTTCTGCTAATAGGGATGCTGAAGACTGGCAGCACAGAGGAGGGGAGACTCCTCACCAAAATAGAGATAAGTCACTAAATCAAAATCTGTACTGTAAACCAATTTTCCCAAAGATAAAAACCTCCCAGAGCTGGCATGTTTTGCTGGCTTTACCTCCAAGCATCTGGTTTGACCTGCTACCAAGATAGCTTCAAAGTCAGAACAGAGACTGAAGCTCCTCCTAAGGCAGATTTAGAGTTGTGCTTCTTCCTCCCCAAAGATGGGCAATTTCCCAGCAAAGGTAATAACAGGAGAGTTTCCTTTCAAACATAGTTGTAATGAGCCATGTGTGAGTGCAGAGAGATGGGAAAGCAAAAGATAGCCTATCTATATTAACAACCTCTCATCTAAAAGGATTGCCTCTTTGGGAGAGGTCAGGGCAGGAATGTAAGGGGAGAATGGGTACATCTTGTTGCTTATGATGAGCTAATGCAAGATGTTTTAAAGCATGACCCAATTATAAGCCAAGAACCATCTCCTCTGTCCTGAAAATTAGAAAAGCTGATGGTTTTTCTGATGATATCCAGTACTATGGCTGACACAAGGGCCACAGGCTGGCTTTCTGTGCTGGCAGTGACTGCCTCATTCCTCCTCCAGGCACCCAACTCACGGCTGTGCTGCTGTCAGCAAGCTACTGCAGCCCTGGGGGAGGAGGAGAACTCGGGGAAATAATCACCAAAGAGATAGACAAATCCATTTCGACTTCACAGAGCCCAAAGCTTCCCCAAAAGTAGGCACTTCTCCAAAATAAAGACAGAAAGGACCAACAAGCCACACACTGGGAATACGGCAAGGGTTGGGGGTTGGAGATTTGCTCTACCACTCGAGGACAGCATTTTGCATCATTTCCAGAGAGAATGGTCCTAAAAACACTCCTGGACAAAAGCAGAGAGAATGGATTGGGATTGTAGAGGGAGAGGTGGGGTAAGGAGGCCTGGGGAACACTCAGGACTCCCTCAGGAAGGGCAGCATGGTCTCCTTGCATGCCTGTGCTGCCCATGCCAAGCCTCCTGCCCCCTCTGTGTGGTTGCAGGTGTCTCCCTCCTGTGCCACAGGCAGTGGGCTGAACAAGCCCCAGCAGCCTTTGCTGGTTGCACCATGGTGCCAGACCCAGCTCCTCTTTGCTTTGCTCGGTCACTGCCAGGTGTGATGCTCAAGTATGTGTCTGTGCAAGCACACCTGAGCTGCTCTAAACCACCTGGCCTGAATCCATCACTGCAGGCAAACTGCTCCCACCTGACACCATGCAGCCATAGCCAGCTGCTACCTTGGCTTACCTGCAGTAAGGAGAAGGAAGGGGAAACAATTTCCCAGTGAGACAGTTAAGACCCTTTTTGCTCATTATGCACAATGCCCCTGAGCCCAGGAGCCTCACTCGTGGCCAAAGCTCTCACTGTGTCATGCTGAAGGAATTGCCTTTTGGTAGAAACATGAGATCTTTTGTCTAAGTTGCGTCCACTGAGGCAGAAAAGGAAAGGGAATAGAAAACCATTTTCTATAAGCTGAGTAATGCAGCTTAGACAATCAAGCTGCTTGCCCATTCTCTAGCAACCTAGTGTTTGTACTGCACAGTCTGATGGCAGCAATAAGGGGAAATGTTCCATCCTGAAATGCTAGCTCCAATTGGAAATGCACCTTTGTTACCTTTGCACAAAAGCAAATCTGCTATGCTGCCTCGTTCATCATTTCTCCTGAGCTACACGCCTCTAGATTGTTCAATATCTCCTGGAATCATCTCTGGTACATCTGTTATTATTTTTCAAAATTGCTTGCTCAGACCATGCTATAAAAGAATAATTTTCTATTTCCACTATCTTCCAGGAGGCAGCTTCTATCCTGTGCCACATTTAGCACTTTCTCACCTGAATTTACTACTTGGTTTTCTTGTCCAGCCAGGAGGACACAAAAGGAGGAGCTGGAGCCAGAACAGGACTCATATAACCACACACAACCACCCACAGTGTGAACACCTATGAGAGAGCTGATTGCAGAGTCTTTTGGAATCAGAGGAGAGCAAGGGGCACGACTCATTTCAGATGATCCCTTTTAGGATGGGTTCAGCTGTACCCTACAAGTGCCCTCCTCCCTCTACCACCTCTAAAAGTGTGGCTCAGGCACAGACACTCACAGTTTGTGCCTTAAGTTAAAAGTGGTGAATCCCACCACTGCCTGCTGTGGAACACATCAGACAAGCCAGGGCTGGAGGTGAGGGATGGGATGTGGCACCAACACAAGGGCTACTCCACCATGAAGGAGCAGCAGCAGAGAGCAAGAGGAGCTCTGTGAATTTCAGCCTCATCATCCTGCTGCTAAATCTCATTTACTTCCACTTGTTTGTGCCTCACAGCTCAGCAGATCCTGCAGTTGCTCCTGGGTGGGGAAAGCAAGGCTGGGGGACCCTGGCTTGTCCATGGCTGGAGCAGCATCTCATTGGATAAAATGACATATTTCACAGGCACTGCTGGACACTGGCAGGTTGGTCCAGGCTGAACAAAAGCTCTACTGAAGCCAGGGAGCAGCTGAGCCTGGCAGAAACAATAGTGAATTTTTGAATTTCTCCCAAGTAACTGTGAGTGAGATGTTTTTCTCTGTAACAGACCCATTAGATGCTGGATGTGCCATTCCTGTACTGGTGTATGTGGTGGGAGGTCAGCAGGACAATTTAAATTGCTGATGCTCTGCAAAACTTTAGGAGTTACCTCACAGGAAAGGAAATAGCTTTCTTCCTTCATCAGATGTTTTAGTGGGATTTTCATCATCCCCCCACCACCCCGTAATTTTGAAAAGTTCCAGGTGTGCTCAAAATTAAGGGTTTTTGACAAATTTTAGCGGAAGAACTGCAAAAAAAAAAAAAAATACTGAATATCTTCACTCCCATTTAGCCAGCTGTAAAGAACATCCAGCTCTCAGCATATGCAGTATGAATAAACATGTGTCTTCAGCTTATCTCTCTCCTGACAGCTCACGGATAGCTCCCCAGCCTGTATTAGTTTAAATGCAATTTATTCTGGAAGACTGATAATAGGGGTATTGATTATGCAGGCCTTTGGAAATCACACCCTCATTTCACTCTGTGGAGGGCAATGATTGCCATTCCCAGTTCATTTTCTTATCAGGCTGTGAGTACTTTGCTGTGGGAGTCTTTCTCCTGAGGCTCCTGGCAGAGTGCAGGGTTTGGTTACAGGGGTCCCAGGCCCCACTGGGGAAACCAGCTCCCAGCCTTGTTGAGAAACCACCAGGCAGCTCAGAATGGGGGGAATGTGCAGCACTGCTGTACCAGGGAAGCATCCACTCCTCCAATTAACTTCCCCAAGACACAGAAGTACCTCTGCTCTTGGCAAGGTCAGCCCTCACCCAAGTCTTCCCAGGGGACACACTTTGCTCCCAGCACCTATTGCCCCCTGCCCCTACCTGTCCCAGCTTCTGCTGATGCTCCTCCCATGCCTGGGCTGAGGAACAAATCTGGACAAGCTGAACTACCCCTGCTGGGTTTCATTAATTTTCAGGCTTGCCTTTCCCAGACACAGCTTTGCTTTCTCTAGGGCTGCTTGACCAGATTGACCTTGGGTGCACGGCAGATCCCCTTGGAGGCTCTCTGTGTTCCCTGTCTGTTTGGGCTCGCTGCTGATCCCTGCCTGCAGCTGTGCACCCTGCCTGACCTCTTCAAATCCTGCTCCCTGTGACCCTCACTGACGTGCACGACCTGCCAGCTTGCTCTGCACAGCCTGCCTTGCTGGAATGTTCTCCTCTGGCAGCTCCATTGTAGCCGTGTTCATTCTCAGCCACAGTGAGCTCTGGGGAGCCTGGAGCACCCAGCACACCTGGGAGCTGCTGAGCCTGGACCAGCATCACTCTGTTGTTCTTAATGGAGCCGAGCCAGGGTGCACAGCAGAGGCTCTTCACCCCTGGTTTCTGAGCCTGGCTCAGGATTTCCCTCTGAGATACTAATTCTGCCTCCTCTCCTAAATCTTTTCAGTTCTGCCCTCATAGTCAAGGGCAACCTTGAGATTATCTGCTTTGCCACCTTCATCCTGCCTGAGATCCCTCTGGTTCTTAAGCGGAACTCCCCAGCTCTGCACATCAAATTTCTTTATTTTCGGCCCCTATTCTCTTCTATTTACATTTCCCAGCAAACACTCTCCCCTCCAGGCTTGACTTCTGTGGACTTCTGAGTTTGCTGGAGCCTAAGCTGAGAAGTGAACCCCCAAGATACAGCCCTCCAGTCTGATACCAGAAGTTCTGTAAGCCATGGATGGCAGTGGTGGATGCTTTTTGAGAGAATTAGAGAGGCTCTGCAGAGCAGTTCAACAGAGGCACACCTTGCAGGCTGGAAGGATGGATTTGGGAGCACACCTGGCTCTCCTGGTCCATTTTTCATTTATCCATTTACCTGGTCTAAGACAACATCTAGGTATTGTACAGCAACTGTGTCTGCAGGAGATGTGCTGACTGGGAATGCTCCCAGCACCACATCACCTTGGATCAATGCTAGATGTATCTTTTCTTGGTAAACTGACAACTTTTCAGCAGAAGAGCTCTTAGCTCACAGTTCACTGGTTGCCCAGTGAGAGCACGGACATGAATTGCCCCTCTGGGGTCCCACCTCCCTTTTGGTACAGCAATCTCTCCTCTGTCTCTCTCCATCCCATGGTGACCAAGCCCAGGCATATATTTGCAGTTTGCAGCTGTACTCAGAATGGTCAGAAGTTTCCAACAGGAACCTGGGGCACACAAAGGCCAGGATAAGTCTTTCCTGTCAAGAGAGTGGCTCCACACTCCTCATTTGCCCTGAGCCACAGGCTATGAAGGGGAAATTGTGGGCTTTGTCCCAGTGATATAAATCCCACTTCAGACACTGCTTGGCAGGATCCCTCTGAGTTGATCCAAAGCTTTGGACTCCCATAATTTTTAATGTCAAAGATGTTAAAACATCCCATTTGCAATTTTGCAAATACTTGCTGAGCTGGAGTATGGTCTCTTGTTGTAGTAAATCAGGATTTCTTTCTGAAAGAAACCAGAGTTCTAACACTGCAATTTGGGAAAATAAAGCCGCCTTTCTAGAAGGCATATCTGAGCCCCCTTCAGCTCAAACTCATTTTAAATTATCATCCAAATTCAATGGTTTCACATTTTCCCACTATGAGGGACTGGATCCTGCCAGAGCCCTAGTAGAAAACTCCACTCAGGTTCAGCCTGGTCCAGTTATTTGCTGCCCGATAGAAAACATGCTTTTTTTTATTTTGGAGAGAAATAACACACCACCCTGCAACCTTCAAAGCCACTCAGAGGACAGTTATCAAGTCACTTCTGAGCCCTTGTATGAAGTTGAAGGAACATTTTTCAGCTGCTTCACTGCAGGCATGGAGAGGCTGGGTGGGAAGAGGGGATGCAGTGATCCCTCCTCAGGCACTCACCAAGGGCATCATCGAGCCCACCCCAGCTCTCCATGCCCAATGGGATATGCCCTATAGACAACTCCTAAAATATATTCACTGGGCAGCTCCTGCAAGGGTTTAGGGAGGGCAGTGGGGCTGGCAGGGCAGTACTCACCCCTGTGCTCACTCCCAGCCCAGCACTGGCTGCCACTGCCTTCCACAGGGATGGTTAAAAACGCCTTTGGAGCAGAGCCTGGTGCTCTGCAGGGACTGGAGCTGTCTCTCCCACATGGCACAGACAGCTACTGGCACCCAAACATCTCCATTTACGGTCAGGGCTGTGCAGCTGCATTTCTGCATCAGCCCTGGAGCTGATGTTTCCTAAAGGATCCCCAGTTTTGGCAGTGGAGCAGGGCTGGACCCCATTCTTCTGCAATTATTGTGGCTTCCCTGGGGAGACCGAGGCCATTCTGGGGCTTGTCTGTCCCACACTGAGGATGGGATATATTGCTGGTCCTCATGCAAAACCTGCATCCAAAGTTAGGCAGCTTCTCCTGATGTAGGCAGGTGCCAGCCTCAGCATCACCTAAAGGGGAACCTTGGCAGCCCAGGTAAACCACCCTGCTCATTGGCATACAGAAGTGAGGAAGTAAGAAAGCATGGGTAAAATAAAAAAAAGAAAACATGGATTGCAATTTCCTGATCACAAGCAGTACTGAAAATACTGCAAAAACTATAACAGATCCTTGGGAGGAGAGTGGACCATTTTGTTTCTCTCTCCAGGCATAATTAGTGGAGCTATTGCTCTCAAAAGGTGCCATTGCTTCCCCAGGACAGTGAGCCTCAGGCTGGTGCCAGCAAGACTGATCCCAGAGGAGTGAGGGACACTGGTGTGCTCCAAACTGAGCATCTCCACTGGGATTGCCACTCTGGTGACAGCCATCCATGTGGCAGTGAGTCAGCAGCCCACAGGGCACTTTGCCAGCCAGGCTGGCTCACAGCTCCAGTGTCTCCCAGTCTGGCTTGGAGGTGGTTCCTGGGGATGAGATTCTGCACCACGACAGGCACACTGCAAACAAATCCTGTGCTCCTGAAAGGCTCCTCACTCACTCAAAGCAGAGTTAGTTTTAAGCAAGGTAAATAGGGATGTTCAGTGCATCCCATTAATTTTGGCTGTGCATGTACATGTATCACTGCTAATGTGTTTCTGGATGCACTTGCATGGCAGCTGGGAGATGGAAATGCTGCAAGAAGAGTTTCTCAAGAAGTGTCAACATGGACATATAGGTGGGTTAATCACCAAAATACCTATGGTGTGTGCTGACCTCCCCATCTCTCCCTGGCTCTTCCAAGTCAGTCTCAGTGCTTCCTGGGAAGAAGGTTAGAAACAAATTGCCCAGTTATTTCCTACAATCAAATTTCAGAGCTTTCAGACCCCACAGACAGCTCTGCTACGAGCCTCAGATGAGCTCCATTTCTGCAATAGCTCCTCCAGAGAGAAAGAATTAGGAGGCTTAACACTTTGGGATGACAGTTGCTGGAGCTGCTGTCAGATAACAGGCACCGCCAGCCAGTGCAGGAGCTGGGATCAAGCCAGGCTGTCTGATTCAGCCATCCCAGAAAAAAAAGCCACGTTTATAAAACCCACATGAAAAGGAACGAATTGCCAATTACGCAAAAGTCTTTAAATAAAGCAACACAAACCTTTCATGTGCAGCAGACAAATGATACACGGTCACTGGGAAATAATATAATAGAGAGGGAGGCTGTGAGTGGGGAATGGAGGAAATCCATTTTCCAGAAGTATGAAAATGGACTTGCTCGCTGAAAAAGATTAGCTGGATAAAGCCAAACACTTAAAAAAAAAAAAAAAGAACTGTGCTAGAAACTAAACATGCATCAAACAGAAACAGGAAAAAAACCCCACAATGTAAGATCCAAGAAGCCACACTCTGCTCCTGCTCAGAAAGAAAAAAACTGTCAAAAAACAAGCTGTGTAAACTTGCCACACACCCCAGATCTTCAACAGGCATTTATCAAATGAAACACACACCAAACGCAACTCTTCTGCTTAATCCCAAGTCAAATAGCCTTTGAGTTTCAGACCCTCAGGAAGAGATTTCCATATGATCCTCCTCTGTCTCTGTTTATGATTAGCCCTTCTAAATTTCAGCATTTATCTGACAAAACACATTGGAGAGGGTTTTCTTTTATCCACAAAGCCTGTGTTTCTGCTTTGCCTTAGCTGCTGCTGTACCACTCTGCAGTGCTTGACTTGGGAGGACAAGACTTCAGCCAAGCCCCTTTGTCTGAGTAAAGCCAGCATCTCTTTCCTGATGATGGTAACCCCAAGCCCTTGCATTATGTGCCAACATGAAGCAAGCCAACATTCACAGAAGGGGTTATAAATGGTGCCTCTGAGCCAAAATCTCACTTTTGGGGTAGAGTAATGCAAATGAAGCCTATATGCCTAGTGGGTCCCACTGGCAATAGCTGTGTGGCCTGTCAGAGGGGTTTTTGCAGTTTTGGGAGTTTGTGATGTCAAAGCATTTTAATCTGGCCTGGCAGAGCTGTCACACTGAGCCACTGCTGACTCTTGCAAGCAGAAGCACCAATTCCACTCCCTGTCCTCCTGCAGCCCGGGGTATGGTCCTCATTACCCACCAATTGATATGTTTCAAATGGCATATCCATAAACCCTCTAGTCTGATCACAGTTAATTCACAGACAAAACGGCAGTACATTTGCTTAATACACTGCTTTTTGCAAACAGCCTGATTGTTCCCAGATGCATCTGGTTTTGCCCAGCAGCACTTCAGGCAGGATAGGAAATAATTTCAACTCCCCAGAGTCTCTGGCCAAAGCTGTTTCAAGATGCTCCAGGAGCCCTCCTGCATCCCTTTGAGGGAGCTGTACCCAGCCCTCTCCTTCAATCACACTCAGCTTCTTCTGCTGTTTTCTTTCTACACCAAAAAGGAGTACTCCAAAGATGATCAGAGGACTGGAGCATCTCCCATAAAAAAAAAGTGCAAAGAGCTGGGGCTGTTCAGCCTGGAAAAGAGAAGACTCCAAGGAGACCCCACTGCAGCCTTCCAGTACTTAAAGGAATCTTATTAAAAAGAGGGAGAGTTACTTTTTCCATGGGCAGATAGAGATGGGAAAAGGGGGTATTGTTTTAAACTAAAAAAAAAAAAGGAGAGATTTCGATTAGGTGTTAGGAAGAAATTCTTTACTCAGTTCTAGTGAAAGGTGGCCCTGCCCATGGCAGGGGGAGTGAAACCAGATGGTCTTTAAGATCCCTTCCAACCCAAACCTTTCTGTGATTCTGTGATTCTATGAAAATACAGCAGCAGGATCCCTGAACCCTGCTCCAGGCAGAGCACCTGATATCACACACACAAGCACTGAAAGGAGATGTAAAGCCAGATACAGATTAGGCTGTTATTTTGATCTCACCTGTGGAGAGAAATCAAGTTTACTAACTACCAGTGCTCTTTCCTAAATTCTCATAGGAGTGGAAAAGCTTCCAACAAAGGTTCAGGTTGGTGAAAAGGAGATTTCAGATGAGTATTTACGAGACTGACTCCTGAGCAATTCAAACCAATGCAGGTCTAGATCTTGAGCCCCAACAAAGCTATAGAGGAACCTCTTTGACAGTAAACCCCAGAAAACCAGCCCTCTGTTCCAGCCCATGGCAAGACACCTACAGAAAAATACAGCTTTGAAGTGACAGCCAGAAGCTTGGGCTTGGATGGACATTTTATTTACAGCTTCTAGCTCAATTCAGCTACAAGATAAGGTAACACTAATAAAAACAACAGCGCTCAGAACTTACAAAACAACTTTTATCTGAAATCTCACGATAAGATACAAACAATATGGGTCAGCTCGTGAGATTTCCCCTAGCAAAGTGCATGTTGCTCCCAGAGGGAGCCCAGTCCACTGGGACATAGAGCTGCTCATCTTGGTCAGCTCAGCCCACTCCTGCTGAGTGGAGCAGCTTCAGGACCACCCCAATGCTGGTGGCTTTGCCTGAGCTTTACAGGCAGGCAAACCAAAGTGGTGTGCCCATGTCTGCAAAGAGTACCAGTACTGGAAACATCCTCAAGTCCAAAACATCCACTTTCCTTTTCATCTGCTCCACCTAAAAGTGATTTCAGCCTGACTAGAAGCTACCTAATAGCATTGTGATTAAGCCAGAAAAACATCTGAGACGCCTCAGTGGACATTCCTGTACATACAGGGGCACAGGGGGAACTCAGATCTGAGTACTGCATGCAGCAGAGGTTACTCCTTTTTCTGGGCATGAATTTTTCATCATCACCCTCCTGGCTTCCCCCATTCACACATTACTTGAAAACAGCAAAACGATTTGTTGTACTAATAAAATTCAACCATGGGTCACTTGCAAACTAGTTAGTGTGATTTACAGAGCAATTTGCTTCCTATATTGATTACAAGGAATTCCATTGAAGGTGTGATCAAACACTTGAAACATAATATCACGTGACACCATTTCTGCTCCTGGGAAGTGGACACGTCTTCCCACAGCAGCCTCCTTGGCTGACATCTTCCTGTGGTTTTTTAGTGTCATTGATCAAAACCCAAATAAGTAGGTTGGCCAGGGCAGCTCACATAGATTTCCTGCAGCATATTTTAAGCTGTGATTATTAATATACTGAGCAGTGCTTTAGCAGAGCTTTCTCCAATAGTCCATTTTAATTTTTAATTGAACTAAGAAAAATTAGAAAAGGCATTTAGATGAAATAGGAAGCCAAGTGCTGTGTCCTTGTGATGAAGGTGACTAAACTTCCCCCCAGCCAGCTGCAAAGCATCAGAGAACCTGGTGCAGCCTATGCAGAGACCATTGGTATGGTGTTTTGTTTTAATTAGTCATCCTGATTTAGCTGTTCTTGTTCCACCACTGGCCTGATTCATGGTTATCCAGGCACTCTCTGAACACACTGTGTGTCAGGGACAGCTGAGGGATTTCACCTCCTAGATGACTATGTGCTTAAAAAACATGATCCATTAACAGTTTTGTAATGGTATTTTTAAGCAACTTTCCAGAAAGCGAGGCTGAATGTGCATCCTGCCATTCAAGCCTCCTTCAGCCATCCCCATTCAGGTTTGCTGGTGCTGGGAAGGATCCTGTCCCCCCTCCCATCTTATCAGCTGTAGCCAGGGCATTTGGGTGCTATGGGAAGTTTCATTTCCTGCTGCTTTGGCTGCCTGTGGCTGCCTGTGGAAGCCTTTGTAAAAGGAAAGACATTCTTTTAATTCTTGTTATTAACCCATTGGGGATCTCTGAGACAGGAGCCAAAATTGTCAGGAAAGTGTAGGATGCTACAGCTTTCACCAGCCCATCCTTACAAAGCCACCACCAGACTCTCATTGTTTCCAGTCTTCCTTCTTTTTTTCAAAAGTAAAAAATAAGGCAGATGGAACATGGACTTATTTTAATGCATATTTGTGTTTGACACATGAACCTACAAGAAAGTGCCTGCCTGTGGCATCACCACCACAGCATCTTCTGTTGCCAACCACATTCCCAGTGCAAGTGGGAGCATGGGCACAATCCCCTCTGGTGTGTGGAGCCCAGCAGTGAAGCCCAGCAATTTAGGATGGCAAGCAGAGAAGCTGGAGGTATTTTAAGCAGATGCAATGCATTTCTCATAGATAAGCAGAACCTCAAAAACATAGTTAAAACATATGTCAGAAATGACCAGAGGTGCTTTTCTATCTCATTGTCAGGGACTGGGAGAGTTTTGGCACAGAATAAAGTAAAAATATGTCTTGAATTAGTCCTTCCCGCAGATATGCCTTTGCAGATCCTTCCCAGGCAGCACTAGTGCAGCTTCCCTGAGCTCTGCAGGCAATCACAGCATGAAGCTGCTGAGAAAACCAGCTGAAAACCCTTTTCTCTCCCCACCCTGGTGAAAACCTGTGGCTGTAGCAAACTATCAAATGATGAAACGTGCAGTTCCTACCTGAACAAGGAGCTCCAGCTTCCTGTCATCAAGGAGGTGCACTTGGCATCTGCGACCCTCTGTCATCTGCAAGAGAGAACAGGAACGTGTCAGGGTGCTTGGTGTTACAGCTCAGCACGTGGCTGCTGGCCTCCCCCAGCACAAGCTGGAGGCTTCCATTCGATGCAGACCTTTTGGTTTGTGTTTACTTGTTATTTTTTAATTAATCTACCCTTTTTTTTTGGCACCAGGGTAAAGAAAAGGTTGGAAGGAGAAAAAGAAAACCCCCCTGGTAGCTGTCATGGAGCAGTGTCTGGTGCCTGCTTGGATGCAGCTGCCAGGAGGGTGTTTCAGTGTGTACAATGGGGGCAGGGGGTGGTTTGCAGCAGAGGGGCCCTGATATTTCATATTGAAGCCTTCAGCTCTGTAGCTGGCTTGGCTTGCAGAGACATCCAGGCAAGTTTCCCCAAGCTCCTCAACAGCAGTGATCCAGCCATGCCACAGGTACTGTGGAGCCAGGCTCCTCCCTGGCCGTGCTGATGCTGCTCCCTGGAGTGGCACCAGGGGCTTGTTTGGCCCTGAATCCTGAAATGGGCTTGTCCAACCTGGAGTATCCAATTCAAGATGTACCACAGGAGCCACCTGTGACATCACTGTCCTGGTCTGAAGGTTCTTCCACATCAGCAGTTTGTTACAGCAGTTAACAAATAATATCAATAAAACTATTATGTGTACAGGATTTATATGATATTTCCAAGGTCCATAGTTTGAGGTCCTAAGAAATAAATGAGCTGTGGTCCGAGGCAGCTCCTCTACAGTAGAGTAGAGTACAGTACAGTACAAGGCCTCTCTTACACAGAGCACTATGAGTGAGGAGCAGGTTCACTTTGCAGTTACAGATCTCAGCTCAGTCCCACAAAGCCCTTCAGAGGCAGGCACAATCCCACTATCTGTTAATGGGATATGGGCAGCCTTAAGCCTCTTTGGCTCTTGGAAATCCCTTTCTCAGCACGACTTAGGGAGCACACAGGCAGCCCCCCCAGTGTGAGCTTTCCCTACAACACTCACGCACACCTCACCCATGCAGACACAAACCCAGCTCAGTCCCACAGCTCAGCTTAGCCCCCCAGGGACCCACCACCCCCAGCCAAGGCACCTTACTGAGCTTTGCATGGATCCATAGCTTAATTTAATAATATTGCTTGCCATGGTGAGTCCTAAAGCATCACCAGAAAGGAGCAGAGACTCCACAGGATCCTGGAAGGGGGGGTCACAGACTGCTGGAAACATGAGTGCTGCAGCATCCTGGCCATTCCTGCCCTCATCCATCACCTCTTCCCACCAGTGCCAGCTGAGCTGAGCCCCTGACACAAAGCTGCCTTGCAGAGAGTGGGAAGTGTGCTTGGGGGGTTAACTGAGGACAGCTCAGCTTTCTGCTTCAGCTCTGTGGGTTAAAAATCAGCTGCTCCGATGGCTGATGGGGCTGATGGGGCTGATGGGGCTGGATGTGCTGGCATGCAGGAGGCAGTGGTGAATGCTGCACCAACAACTTCGTCCATTCAAGAATCCAGGCATTGTGTGGCCATTGACACATGATCTGCAACCTCAGCCATCTCCAGCAGCATCACCCTCACCCTGCTGTCTCAGCACAGGAGCCCATCAGCCTCTTCTGGGTGCTTCAGTCCTCCCTCCTGACAGCTCTGTCCCACATCCATCTCTCCCTTTCCTGCTACCAGACTGATCAGCTCCTTCCACAAAACAAAGATTCAAGTATTCCAATAACTCTATTGAACCTCAAGCTGGCCAATGAAGATGCATATTTTATTATGAGAGAACTTCAGTCAAAATGAGCTTTTCCCTTCAATTCACCCACAGTTTACAATTCTGGAAGGCACAATCCCATGTGTTTCACATAGAATTAACCCCTTTTTGTTATTCACAACAACACGCCTCTGAGTATCCTGCATGCCAAATAACATCACTTTCCTTCTCTTCTTCCATCAGCACAACTGGAGCCCTGGCATTGCAGCCAAAGGAAAGCCTTGTAAAACAAGGCTTCTCATAAATGTCAGCCAGTTACCGCCATGGCAATAAATTGTCTTACAAGAATTTCCTCCAGTAAGAAATGTTATGCAAAATATGGCTTCTCCTAAGGTGTATTACTTGGTGAGCGAGATTTTTCACTATTAAACAGCTTTCAACTCAGTTGTAAAACCATGCCAGAGACTCACAGAAGGGCTTTGCAATGGTTACTCCTGCTTGGAAGAGTTGTGTGGGTCATATTCACACAGGCACAGGGAGCTGCAAGCTTCCTTCACTGGGTTTCCCCAGCAGATAAAACTCTGAGTGCCTGAGCTGTGCTTTGACATCTCCCTCATCTTCTGTCACATATCCATTATGTCTCCAAGATGGGGAATATGCACCAATATTTCAGCTTTAATATGAGGTTACCCAAGGCAAGAGATAAAGCAGTGAGTTTATCATGGTGACGGCAGGGATGGGAGCACAGCCCAGCTTTTGTGTGTTATGCTCCATTGGCTATAACAAAGTTGAAATATGAATAAAAGAACGTGAAAGGTGGAAGAGGGAACATTTTCTGAGATTTCTGACTTTGTGCTGTTGTGTTTCAGCAACTTCTTTAGCTCTCTGTGCTTTTCCAGCCCACAGTTTCATAACCCCTCAGTGCTAAAAGAAATCCCAAATGCAAACAGCTGGGAACATGAATAAATATCTGAATAAAGCAAAGCTCTGAAATGCAGCACATGATGGCTGACTAATTGAAAGGTGTTTCATGAACATCCCTTGAAGCCCAGCAGGTCCACAGGTTGGAGATGTGCTGCAGCGTTTCCTTCCTCCAGCCATGGGGCTTTTCATTTGCCTTAGAAATGAGCAATGCTTTCCAACAGAATAGAAAAGAGGGTAGAGACAGGCTTCCTACTTGATATAAGCTAAAATATGATGGTCCTGCCCTCCTTCCTTTCTGCTTTATTATTCCACCAGGTGTCTGAAGCCTACATTATCTGCTTTTTTGCATTATTGGATTAATACAAATTCTGCTAGTTTGTCAGAGCAAGAAACAGGAACATTTCAAAGCACAGTGAGAAGGCCCTGATTTAGCACAGTCTGTCTGGGTAAAAGATGCTGCCTCTGACACTGCAAATTGGCTGCTCTGCACTATCTGCTGCACTGCCATGCATGGGGCTGTTGCTGGCTCCTGTGAAACCAATCAGGGAATGCTTTCTGCTTCCCTGTGAAGGGAAATCAACACCTCAGCTCTATGGATGGCAGCAGGAGGAGCTCCCAAAATGAGCTGAGAGTACCAGAGTTTGGGTGGAGGGAGACTGAACTGAGGTTCTTTCCCAAGGCTCTTACCCAGAGAAGGATGGGGAGAACTAAGCTAAGAGGAACTTGAATTAAGAGGCACAAAGGCATAGCTTTTCCTTCACCTTGAAAAAGCAAAATCCCAGCAAAGGGATGAGAAACAATGGTTGAGCACACTTCCTGACAGAAGAGGAGGACGCTTGATGTGGAAGGGAAATGGGAGTTCAGTCCTGATGAAGTCCTGGTTTTCACAGTGAGCTCAGTGAGATTTCCTGTACCAACACAGTTCCCCACTTTCCTTCTGGAGGGCAAGATCCCTCTTCCATAACTCCAGAAATTAAAAAGCCAAGTTCAGCCTAACAGTTGAGATGCCCTTGATGCTCAAAGCAGAGAGAATGCTCAAACATTTCAAGTGAAGTGAGACACTTCCTAGTGGAATTCCATGGCTATTCCTGCTGCTCACTCAGCTGCAGCTCTGCCAGGATGCTGCATCCACACCAATCCCTCAGATTTCCAAAGCTTCTCAAGAAATGTGAAGTGGTGGGACTGTGTTACACACTCCTGAGTGCTAACAGTTCACCCATATGGCAGCGAGCTGCATGTGCTGGGTGTGAATATGGACCACGAGCATCTCATGGGCCAAACTTAACACGAGCTCAGATGGAAATTATGTGACAAAATGCAGAACATATTTTTCCCCCAAAAACAGCTCAGTAAGTCACTTTTTTTTTTCTGAAAATCTGCCACTTCTTTTAGTGCCTGCACATGCAGCATGACCCCCCCAGGTGCTTGAAGAACTGAACATAAGTGCTTTTAAAAAGCTCTGTCATTTATATACATGAGTATGTAAAGACTAGGGATAATATATCTTCAATACCCAGACACTGATACTGCTTGTAATGTGTTTGTGTGGCTGAGGAGCTGGAGTAGTCTGCAGGAGGGCTGACTGTACACAGGGCATGCATTCTTTGTCTGCTCCTTGGCTTCTGCACCTTGAGGATGAGAAAACTGATCCTGAGCTTTGCAAAACATTTTGAGGTCCATCAGTGACAGCAAGTCCTGACATATATGTTTGTTTAATACAGAGATGCTACAGAAAGGAAATCTGTCTTGCGGTTACTCATGGGATCTTCTGAATTGCAGCTGTTTTTCTCAAGGAAAGGACATTTTAGTTACCTTTATCACAAGACTTTAAATCTCTTTTGGAGGCTCCTACCCAAATATTTACACAACGGGTTTCCTAGGGAAGGCAGGCTGGTGGTTGTTTTGCTTTGTGCCACGAAGTGCTCTAATGACTGCCCTCCTCTCTATTCATCTTCACTGTAACTCAAACATTGTCTGAGAGAATCCTATAAACTGTCTGTGACACAGCCCCCAAACCTTCACAACGCTCAGCTAATCCCTGTACACCCAACACTTTGTCACTAAATTATCACAACTGCCCACAGAACTGCTCTATCAACACAAACAGCCAAGGCGATGGGAGGGAACGGCTCCAAAGAGAACCTTTCCCTTTCAAAATGAAAAAACCCTCCTGGTGAAAGTGCTGTCACACTAAATAACTCAAAGGCACCAAATGCAAATGCTATTTACAATGTCAGTTCTATAAATATCTGTGGCACGTTTCATTAGCCGGTGACTGCAGGAATAAAGAAGAATACAGCGTTTTCTTCCTTGAATCATATCAGAAATTATAATTGGAGACAGAATCTTTCCTAAATGCTCACTGCCTGTACGGGAGGCAATTACTGTGCTGAATCCACAAAAATCTGTGTCACTCTGTCCACTGTTTGGACAGAGCTGCTGAAAGGAGATAGGGAGAGATGACAGCCCACTGATTACAGTAAACTCTTAGATTAAACATCCTGCTCCCACTTGACCACTTCTTACCGCCTTCTCATCCTGGCAACTCCTAAGCTTGTCAAGAGAGGGAGGGAGGAAAAGCAGTGTGTTTTTGACATCTGCACAGCTTTGTGCATGTGGCAGCACTTCACTTTGCTGAACTGGGGCCAGTCTGGCAAGCAGCTGCCTGTGGCACTGACCAGCACTGCCTCTTCATGTGCCTGCATCCATCTGCTGTCTCCTGTCCTACACTCACACTTCAAGACCCTGGAGGAATGGACTATCTTTCTTTTTATGCCATGAGTTTGCAGAGCATCCTCCCCATTGCTGGTCTGCATCTGCACCTAATAAATGTTATTGATGGTGGCTGGGATGAGGATGGCTGTGAGATTGTGCAAAGAGCTGAGCCACAGGGCTGACCCTTGATGGGGACCTGGGAGAGGGGGCATGAGGAGGAGCAGTGGCTGGGCTCTGCCCTTGGGGCTTGCTTGTTTTTACAGTCATAGAATCACAGAATCATTAAGGTTGGAAAGACTTCCAAGAACACCAAGTCCAGCTTTTAACCAAAAACCATCATGCCCACTAAACCACATTGTGAAGTGACACAGCTACTCGTTTTTCAGACACTTCCAGGGATGGTGACTCTACTTCCCTGGAAAACCTGTTCCAATGCATAAATCTGGTCCTTTAGGTGTAACTCAATGGGAAAAGCACCTAATGAAGAGGAGGAAGATAACTGTTGGTGCAAATCTGTCCCAGCCATGGGGCTTGGCCTCTGCCCTGCACTGGTGAGCACATCACCATGGTCTGCAGCACTGCTCATCCCATCCTCTGGTCCAAGCCCAAAGCCCTCACACATACTACTTCCTTACTATTTCTTTTCACTAAAATGGGCAATATTTGAGGCATTCATGTCTCAGTGGCTTGAAGCTCTGAGGATGTGAGACACTCAGGAGAAACTGTTGTTTCTCAATACAGTCCTCATTTCCACTATTTATTTCCACAAGTCTTTCCTAGATAAATGGTGAATAGTTTGTGCTATTATTTTTTTCAAGAGGCAGAAAAATGATTTTAGTTTACTCCTGGCTTGTGAGCAGAGGTCCATGTAGCCTGTCCTGGCTGCCGAGGTCAGCAATGCAGTTCAGAGCACGAGCTGGGCTTTCTGAAATAAGCAGTAGAGAAGCACGAATGGTTTGGGTTGGAAGGAACCTTAAAGACCATCTAGTTCCAACTCTTGTGCCACAGGGAGGGATGCAACACACTAGATCAGGTTGCTCAGAGCCCCATCCAATCTGGCCTTGGACACTTCCAGGAATGAAGGTATGAAGAAGTGGGAACCCATTAGACAACACTTTGTCATTCAAATTTGTTCACACTATGATTTCTTAAGGGAAAGGCTACTTGGTACTCTGGAGCAGGAGAAGTTAGCAGTAAGCCAGTTGTTTTGTTCCCCTGGGAAGGGTATCCCAGCAGTATTCTCAGGTGTTTGTCACCTTCTAGTAGTACTTTGGTAAGAAAACCAAGATGTTGCATATTCAAATAAACAGGAACAACCTTTCAAGTATTCCATTTCAAGGGAACTTGGTGGCAAATGGAGCTTTGAAGCTGAGAAGAAAGGCCACAAAAATATGAATAAGGATAATGGTGATATGAAGAGAAGTAGCCAATGGCTGATGCATAACCAGACTTCACCTTCTAAAGCAGTGTGGGTTTCCCTGTAATGGACGTGGCTCTGTGAAATACATGCACAATCCACAGCTGGATTGACTGGCCAGAAAAAAGAAGCTGAAAATGATGCAGCACTTCCCATAGGTTTGATAGCACCAGAGGAATGTATGGTGTGCAAGGCCTTTGGCTTTCCCTCCAAGCTTCTTTATCCCAGTCCTTAAAAAAATTAATGTCCTTTCCAATGGATTAGTGAGCAGAGGCAAAATTGTCAAAGCCATGGTTACAGATAAAGCTCTTAAAATCCTCACCTATCCCACATGAAGGGAGTGGTGCTTGACATTGCCCATCGCATGGGGGATCTGCACAGGGATGTGTTTAAGAGGGGTTGCATCAAGTGATGCAGCCATTTCTGCAAAGGCTCATTTGTCAGGAGAGAGGAGAACAGCTTCAGTAATTAGAAAGCAAGAGTCCTCCTCGGGAGGGGAGGTGGGATGGCGTGAGCTGTGGTGTCACCCTGTCGGAACTCTGTTCTCTCAGACGGATGGTGTGACCCAGCCATTGTGTGGAGGCTGACAGGGAGTGATGGGACAAAAATTAAGGAGAGCTACAGGCTGAGTGACCTGGTGACTTCCCTGTTTTGTCTTAGGAGCTGACAAAAGAATTCCTGGCCTGCCCAGGGGCTCCTCACTTCCTCCACGCAGTGCTTTCCAGCCTTGCTCAGGCTCAGCATCGCCCAGAGACATCTGCACAGGTTATTTTTCATGCTTCTCCTAAACAGCACTCAGCAAAAATGCTCTGATTCAGCAAAGCCCATAGCTGTGTCCATAAATCCCCTTTATTTCAGTGTGACATAAGCAAGTGTTTAAGTGGCTTACTGTATCAGGGCTGAAATGAAAAACCGTCTCCTACAGTCCTTAAGTCCATTTACGACATCAAGCAATAACTCTCAGGCGAACTTTAAAGCCGGGAATGCCGCGTCTTAACCTCAAAACACTTGGTACTTGAGCCATGTAGTCAGAATGAAATCTAATTCCAGCACCACGTTTTAAACCGAGCAGGGCATTACCCGAGATGTCTAAATTACTGCTGTGAGCGCAGCCGGCCTCGACGGCCTGATTTCAGTTATATCCTGAGATAAGAAACTCCTTTCCTGGACAGACCGGCTTCCTCACTAGAATGGAGGCTGTGCTGGTTTAGGTCACGTATTGTTTTCTTTCTTGAAAATAATACTGATTGAAATCTTTTCAAATACAAAGGGAAGCAGATATTCTTGCAGCCTCCCTGCCTTCTGATGTTGAGGCAGGAGGAGAGGGCATTCCCAATGCAGATTTTTTACTATGTTTGACTTCTTCGCCCCTGTAACTCTTCCCTTCCCTTTCTTGGCAAGGAAATAAACCATTTGCCAGTTTAAAAATATACCAGCTTCCAAGAATTATCCCCACTATTTACAAGACAGGAGTGGAGAATGTAGGAGTTTTGATATGTCTAGTCAGAACATCCTCTGAGCTCTGGAGCTGAGGCTGACCAAAGGGAGGTTACATAGTCTTTGGTATTATTTATTATTTTTAGTCTAAAGTACTCACTGGTCACAGATGTCCTTAAACCTTACAGACCTGAAACCCCTTCTGCACACAGCAGAAGTGTGTTTTGATAAACCTTGACTCAGATGGTCAGTTGTGCAGATGGTTCAACGTGGTCACCTGCTTCAGGCCAGCATTCTTAGGTCAATTTGAACACGCCAGAGCTGTTAAAACTGTCTCAAATTTGGATCTTGTAGCTGTCTCCTCCACTTTTACTTCGGGAGCCCATGTTGGTCCTACAGCCTTTCTGCACCTGCAGCAAGCTGGCTGCACCCAGCAATGAGTAGGGAAATAAATAATAAATAAATAATAGTGCAAAAGAGGCAGCCCAGCTGCTCCTCCTCCCGCCAGCTTGGGGCTCTTCCCTGCTGGCAGCACTGTCAGGCAGAGGAGTTTTGAATGAGTCAGGGGATGGGGCTTCCATCCTCTCCCAACAGATTTCCCTGCACAGCCTCATAGACCTTGTAGATCAGCTCCTGCCTGGAGCCAACACCACGCCCTGGTAAGACAGGAAGAGCTGCACTCCTGCTCGGAATTCCATCACTTCTTACAGATGATGAGCTGTTCACATTTAGGGCATCTTTAGGTTCTGGTGAAACCACTTGATCCATATGAAACCACTACAGCCAAAGGGCTGCATCCTATGGGAAGTGGAAGGGGAATGACAAGGGCAGCCCACAGCCTCATCCCACCTTACAGTCCTTGGGACTATTAATCCAGAATATGCTATTCCTCTTCATGCCAAAGTAATGCTCAAAGACTGAAAAACTGCCACTATCACAAGAAAAAACATTGCAAAAATAGTCCCCTCACACCTCTGTTAATAAGACAACAGGTAGACAATCTTCCTTGCTGCCAACTTCCCAGTTAACACCCAAAAGATCTTGCCCTGTACATAACTTCTCCAGATCCAACTCAGCTCAGCCAAGTTCTGTGAATATCTTTATTTGGTGAGCTTTTCTTTTTTATTTCCCCCAGGGTGAATTTATTTTTTGGATAATAATCCCTCTAAGGCAAGTTCTGCAGTTTCATCCCATGTTTGCACATTGCATAGGAGAGCTGTGATCCATCATTTGGCTTGCCAGTCCCTAATGCAGCCCAAAGAAGTAAATATCAACAGCAGAGCTAAAATGGGAGGCCCAGAGGGAAAGAGGATAAAGGATCTCTGGTATCTTTGCACAGGGACAAGCAGAGTGGTCATGGGACAGATGCTTCATCAACTTTTGAGAATAGCTGTGCTTCAGGAAAACCAAAATATGCTTGGAAGGGTCTTGCTTCCCCTGGAAGATCTCTGTATTCACTCAGTTTGCTATGCACAAAGGACACAGCACGACCTAAGGGAAAATGATCTAAATGATCTATGAGAGAAATCCTTTACCAATGAAGGACTTTGAAGTCTTTTATAAGTCACATCAACTTCTTTGCAAGGGACTCCTGGTCACCTTCTGGTTCATTCCCTACTATATTCTGCAGCTAGAAATGTGAGTCATCATAGGATAATGACCATGTGGCAATAAAGTACATGGCAATATATTATTATTACTATTTTTCCCAAAGATGTTATCATGTCTGTTAATCTCTCCTACACCTGACTTTTTAAATTCCTTGTAAACACTCATAAAATTTTAATTTTTTGTACAATTTCACACTGGAAACGTGGAATACTTTCAGCAAAATGTTCCAGATATCACTTGTTTGTGCATGTAGACAGGGTGTAATTACATGAGAGCATCCAAGTCTTCTGGGAACACATTCACAGGAGGTTTCGTTTAGTTATAAAAGAAAACAGGATAATTTATTTGCTATTGAAACTAATGTGATTTGCTGGAGGAAAAAAAATCAATGTGGGTTCATAGGAAGATGACCAAAGTGACCCAAGGCAGTGGAAGTGATAGTATGTGTGAAATATTTTTAAAGGACAAATTAAGATTTATGGCTTGAAGTGTCCTTTTAGTGCTCATTGAGTGTTTTGTATCTACTGTATCACTAAGCCTTGGGAGGTGTGAGTGGTGCTGGCCTGATCAATGGAGCCAAGGCACTGGGCAGTGCATCACTCAGATACTGTAACAGAACAGGTCAATAGAGAGCACTGAACAGTGTTATATATAACACATAATAGAAAACACACTTACTAAAGTCATTCCAGATGTGAAAGAAAAAAAAAAAAAAAGCAAAATGTTAATCTGTGTAGAGAACTGTTGGTTTTTGGGTTTTTTTTCCTCTTCTTGTTTTGAATTACACTCCAAGGACTGATAGGCTTCCAGTGGGAAAATATGTCAGCGGGTTGTTTCCAGGCACTGCTAATCAGCAGGTTTGACACACATTTGATGTCCAGAGTCAGGGCTGTGGCTGTGCCCAGCCTGGGCAGCTGCCAGTGGTTCTGCCTGAGCAGCAGCAGCTGACAGGGTCAGTGCAGGGTGGGCATCATCCCCCAGCTGGGTTTCACAGGCAGGACGGGGTGAGATGCAGAGCACATTCAGATGACAAGCAGCTGACTCATGCTCAGAGATGCAGGTGTTTTCAGAAACCAGTGCTGCTTGCAGAACTCTGCTTTGGCCCTTTCTGCTCCCGCTTTGCTCCCGAGTGCATCCATTGCTGCAGGGCTGGGACATCTCCCATGGGCTCTGCCTGCACACCCTGGATGAGGGGTATGAAAGGGTCCAACCTGCCTTCTCTGGTCCTGACAGCTCCTGATGCTGAACACTTGTGTCTGGTGAGGACCAGAGCTCAGACAAGCCCCAACTGGGCTCAAGCAGGGAAAACTGCTTTCAGGACATAGCCTGTACTTTTATACCCCCTTTCACTGCCTGACTATTGCATCACCTGTATTGAGAATTCTTTGGTTATTGGTGCAGCAAGACTTTGTCTCTGCATTGTCTCTGCATCAGGGCATCTTATGACACATTAAATATGGACAGTCTGTAACCTCTGCATAGGAGAGACCTGGAATAAACACCTCAACACAAACCTGTTTTCTATCATATGCCTCTGCTTTTTAAGAGCCAGGGAAGGATGTTCCTTTCTGGAACTAAACTCAGCAGCTCTTTAGTACTATGAAGAATCGATGCACAAGAGTTAAGGATGGGAAGAGAAGAGGGAAGAGCCTGATGCAATGTCTGCAAATTCAGCAGCTGGATCTGATACCCCTGAGCCTTAAGCTCTCAGGATTCAATAG
This sequence comes from Acridotheres tristis, assembly GCA_037013685.1. Classification (NCBI taxonomy): domain Eukaryota; kingdom Metazoa; phylum Chordata; class Aves; order Passeriformes; family Sturnidae; genus Acridotheres; species Acridotheres tristis. The sequence goes on from CM072885.1 coordinate 6,556,613, forward strand.
ATTCAATACCCGTTTTGGAGCAGCCTTCTGCCGTGTACACAATCAGCTGTGCCTGTGAAAGGGGACTGAGAAAGTGAGGACACAGCCCAGCACCATTGGACTTGCAAATTTCCCTCAGAACTGCCACCAGCACTTCCAGAGCATTTCAGAAGGCACATTCCATGGTGCAACACAGAGGCAAAGCAGACTCGGTGCTTCCTGCCAGTTCTCCCTGGTCTTGATGAGGAACAAGTCTCTTTTCCCAATTCCCACTACCTCCTGCAGCACAAGCCCAAGTGATACCTTCATTGACTGCATAACCACCCCAGCAGGGATGCAAAGCATCCCAAGGAGCCCAGACCACTTCAGATAGAATATTTTTCTCTTTTGGATTTTGCAGTTCAGAATTGCAGAAGACAGTGGAAGTCACCTTCCAAACTTATTTTCCAGCATGCTTCCACGCTGGGGGAGGATGTGTGTGTGCACAAAGGAAGCACTGTGTTTGATTACACATCTCCTAAATCATCCCTGTCCCCTTTTGTGCCCCATTTCATCAGGAAATGAGTGTGTGAGCACACACGTGGCAGCCACGTGTTGGGATGATGGGTGTCTTCTCAAATCCCTGGGTGGGGGGGAGCCAGGAGAGACATTCCCCATGCACAGCAAGGACAAAACCATGTTTAAATGTGGAAACAGCTCAATCCACACTCGCCTCTCTAGGACAGGTGCCACGTTTCAGCTTCAGATTTTGCACTGCCTTTCCAAGCTGTTGACTTGATGCAGCAGCTTTCCATCCCCTGCTTGTCCTGCATAAACCCAGGGTCAGCCTGTGGCTGCTCCACTATCTGCAAAGCACTTCCCTGCATGAAATATTTCAGCTGGGAAGGATGGGATGCCAGCAGCGCTTACAGCGTGTGTGGTACAGCTGCAGCCACGTTCAATCCCACACGGCCAGGAAACCCAAACAAGGGTGGCTTTATTTTGATTGGGAGATCTGGAGACTTCTAAGAAGAAAAATAAATAAATAATCGAAACACTAGAGCCTGAGCCTAGTGGGTTGGCAAGCCCAACAGCCATTGTCAAAATGTTAGGTGTTACGTGTGGAAGTGTACATACAAAAGGATTTCTCTAGCCAAAATGGGAATATCAACCTTTTTTTGGTTTGCAGCTTTCCAGGAGATTTTAATTGGACGTTTCTACAATGAATTTAAGTAACAAAAAGTCAACTTGCCTACCTTTTTTACTTCCTCAATGACTTTTCCCAAAGATGTCTACACTAAATCACACCTCATCTCACCAGTGCAGGCAGAGGGTGAAAATAATAATTTAACTACCCACTAGAGATCTTTTCTTGAAGGTGGGGATGCAGCAACTGCTCCACACTATTCTGTGAAAATGTCACAGAGAAGCTCAGGACAACAGCAGAAATTTTGTCTGTCTGTTAGGAAAGGAGCAAAGTGGGTTGTAAACAAGAACACTTGGTGTCACTGGAAATCAGATGGTCACAGCTCCTCTGGACTCCTCTGCACTTTAAGGCTGGGCAAGAGCTGAAGTCCCACCTCACCTCACCCTGCCCCAGGGTATCTGGCACCAGATTTGGGGGCCTCAGAGGAGTTTCACACAACCATGAAGCAGAGATGCACTGGTAAGGGGAGGTACAGGCAGCCTACCGGAGCCAAACACAGGCAAGGAGCAAACCTTCAGGCTGACATCAACTTGTGAAGTAGGTGGAGTGCAAAGGTGACTAGGAGCAGAAGAGACAGGATCAAAACTTATGTGCTTGCGATTCATCAACATGAAAGTGCTCTCAGAAGCTCAGAACTGATCAAATATCTGTCTGGGGTTCCCTCTCAGTGTCAGATCAGAGAGAAAAGCAATCAAACACATTTTTGGTTCTTGACAAGGTTCATGCCCAGAAAAGAAGACAGGGGCTCCAGCTCATTGTGCAGCCTCACCAAATTGTAGCTTTCTAGGACATGGCACATACTGAGATTTATAGGAGGGCTGGAGATGAAGTTTTTATAAGTCTGGGAGCAGAAGAAATATCAATGGATGTTGTCAGTTGCAGTGGTCCCTGAGGCCATGCCAGGCAATGCACTGCTGGCTTAGGGAACCTGAGAGAGGCTGGGACAACCTGGGATTTGGAGCTGGAGGAGGCTTGTAAGCAACTCCATCACAGCTTAACCTTGTCAGACCTTGCTGCCTGCTGGGCTCCTGTGCTCTGCTTGCACTGGGGCTGCAGGGCAATTCTCTCCTCCAGCTGCTGGAAGGAGCAAGCCAGCAAGGATGACTGGAGATTGACATTGCTGAGCGGCCTTGGGAGCCAGCTGTGCACACATCCTGTGATGAAGCATGGGGATCCCAGGGAGCGTCTATTACCTGTTCTTATGGCTGACCCGGTAGCACATCCCCCCCAGCTTCCCAAGAAATGGGCATTTGCGGGATAGCGCCCACCCAGATGGAGATTCTGGGTGCAGCTCAGAGAACCAGGAACCTTGATTTCCTCAAACACAGAGCATTTTGAGTAAAACACACCCAAGTCTCCTGAGAGCTGAGTGTATGGCCCTGTACGTGACAGCATCCTTTGCTTGTCCCAGCAATCCAGCTCACAAGAAGTGGGTCATACAGTGCCTTTCTGCATCTTCAGGGGACACCACTAAGCTCTGACCCCAAATTTGGTTAATGCTGGATCAACACACTCCTTAATACCCTCTCCACGTGTCATCCTTCTTGCAATGCATGACCCTTCCTTCATAGTCCAGCTTGAGACTTCAGTGACTCCCCAGCCCCTTTCTGATTCCCCCTAACACAGCATTTTCTCCTTCATCCATATCTGCAGTTAGTTTTATTTTGGCTTTGCTGTTAAGCTGCACTCAAAACTGATTCAAGCCTTCTGCTATTACTCACACAGTAACAGTAGCAACAAAGGGGATATGTACCACTGTAATTACCTGTGATGTGTGGGACTACATTCCATGACTCGGGAATTCTTCCCCAGTCCTATGTCCCTCTTGACAACCCTCAGTGCACTAGCTGAAGCTCTTGACCTGGCTCAACAGTTTGACAGGATCTCTCTCTGCACCAAATGATGCTGCATTGCTGTAGGGCCCTGAGCAACCCAACGCTGTGACCACAGGTATCATCAAATATTAAGTTGCATTTTTAATGCAATAACCAGTTCAGACATGCAACAACAGGACCACCAGAAATAGTCTACAAGGAGACAAGAGTAGCTTGCCCAAAAAGGTTGTGAGTGGCTCACTGGCGCATCTATGCTCAAGTAACAGCAGATATCCAATATTTTTAACTTGGGCGTTTAAAACAAAAAATCACCTGAGCACAAAATGTTTCTTTTCCACGTGCATAAATCCACATGCTATGCTCCACTGGTGCACTTCTCCCTTCTGTGGGAGCTGATCCCACAGCATGATGGATGAGCAATGCCAATTCCTTCAGCCTGTTTGGTCCTCTGAGGGACACAGCTGAGCTTAGCAGCAGCACAAGGGGGTACTGAGCTGAAGACCCTTCAAAATATCCCCTCTTGTACCAAGAGGCAATAAATCTTTACCTCCTCGTGCTTCTGCCACAGCCCCCTTGCTCAGCAGCACAGCTGGGCTGCAGAAGCCACCCCACGAGCAGCTCACCCTCTTGCAGAGCATGGCACCAATGCTCAAAACCACCTTGCAAATATTAATATTTGGCTTCTGTAACTTGTGCCAGGAAGGTCGAGCCAAGCAGCTCTGAGCCACCAAGCTGCACCATCGCCTGGTCAGGGTCAGCATCATGGTCCGAATGAGTGCACAGGCAGCAGCAGCCCTCCGGCGGGCCCTCTGCCATCACCCCGGGGAGAAGGGGATCAGCCTGGTGGGCTCAGCTCCACCGGGAATTCTCCGGTGCCTGGCAGGCAGTCCTAGGCAGGGAAGATGGCACAGACACCCACGCCTGTAACATCCCCTCCATGCTTGGGTGGGGGATGCGCATGAGACCCCGGGCGCCAATCTAGAGGGACCCGGGTCCGAGACATCCCGATATCCAGCTGGGGCTGGGCAGAGCCAGGATCCAACCTCTCCCGACACCCGAGGCACGGGGAAAGCCCGGCTCAGCCGAGCCCGTGAAGTGCAGCGCGCCGGCACAGGCACCACACCCCCTTCGCCGCTGGAAAGGCGAGCGGTGCCGGCGTTTTTGTTCGGGACGATGTTTTAAAATCCCAAACCAAACCAACAAGCTGGGAGTTCAGCTTTCCCCGCGACCTGACTCGCCGGGGAGAGATTTGCTAGATCGCTCCGCATCTGTGTGTGCTATTGCTAAACCGCTGCCAGGGCTATTATTAGAAACAATTGTCTCTCCTGGAAATTTTATAGAGAGGTTCGAAACAACTTTTGTCCTGCCCTCCCCAGCAGCCAGCGGGTAACAATGCGACCAAGAACCCTCCTTACCCGGAGCCAGTCTGCAAGGCGTGCAGATGTTCTCCCATACAGGCACAGTTTGGAAGCAGAGCTATACATTTGTCTTTTCTAGCCCTGAATCTGGAGCAACTTTTCTATTCCCCATTCAGCAAAATGTGCACATGGGGAAGGAAAAACAAGCCGGGGGCTTTTCCCTTAGCGAAGCCCCCGGCTCTGCACTAAACTTGCTGCAGCCATTTGGGAAGGGAAGGAGCAGTCCATCTTGGCAGTCAGTGGGGACAGGCAGCCAGATTGCTGGGGAAGGGGGGAAGGAATCACAGCACCGGCTTCTCTCCCCCCACACACCCCGAATCCTTCCCGCAGCCGCCGCGCTCGGCTCCGTTACTCGCCCACCGAATTCAAGGGTTTGGGGATTTTATTTTTTTGGGGGGGAAAGGGCAGGGAAAGCAGCTGCTGCCCACATTTCTCTCCGTTTGAGGTAAATGGAGGGAGGGGGCGTGGAGCAGCCCGCACACTGCGGCTGGGCTTTCCCCGGGGGCTGGAAGGGGAGCCCCGGCCCGCCTCGCCTCGCCTCCCCTCGGCAGACAAAGACCCCGTTACCTTCTCCCGCTGCCTTGGCGGCCCCGTCGGCCCCTCAGCTCCGAGCCCGGGGCGAGCGCATCCCCGCCGCACCGCGTCTCCAGGCCGCGGCTCTACCGCCCCGCATCCATCGCCCGCCTCTCGCCGCGGGGTGCCGGGATGCGCGGCCCTTCCCTCCGCTCCCGGCCGCTCCTACGGCCGTCCCATCCTCCCTGCCGGGATGCCGGAACGCTCCTTTCCCCCGTCTTCTTCCCTTTCCCCGCCTGCCGGCCCCCGGCGCCCGGCTCCTGCGCGGCCGCTGCCGCGCTGCGAGGCTGCGAGGCTGGAGCCGGGGAGGAGGAGGAGGAGGAGGGGGAGGAAGGAGGAGGAAGGAGGGAGGAGGGCAGCGAGCAGCAGTTGGCGCTGGGTCATGTGAAACAGATGAACCTGGCTCGGGCCTTCCAACATCTGGGCTCCTCCTCGCCTCTGGGAGAAGGATGAAGAGATGAAGGGATGGAAGGACGCGGGGAGAAAGGATGCGGGGTGGCGGCATTGACCCCCCCCGCCACGCGTGCACACCTTGGGATGATAACGGAGAGGGGCGAGAACAGCGGGGATGCTCCGGCTGGAGGAAGAGAAGGGCCCCGAGCACCCATGGGGCTGGAGACAGAACAGCTCCTGCCAGGCTGGAGCCCTGGGAAATAGGGCAGCCTCCCTTCTGCTGATTTTTTCACCCTGGCTGGGTGAAGGGTGCAGCTTGTGATGGTGTAAAAGAGTGGGGATGCTGCCCAGCAAGAGAACATTTCTACACATTGCACTAGAGTAGCCTTCATGCAAGGATTTCACTATTAAATAATTAGATTAGTCAAGAAAGACAGTATGTGTGGGCCTCCAAAAAGTGCTGATTTATTGATTTAAACATGCACAGCATGAAGCACCCACACCATGACTCCTGTGGTTAAAACTTTGACTTGTTCCACTGCTTTGCCTCCCCATCAGTATTTTCTCTCTGGGACTGGGGTTATTCTCACTGGGTAAAAACCAGAGGCAGCTGCTGTGCTATGCTCTGTTTCAGACTGGTTGGGAAGAGGTTTACTTTGGGAGGTGAGATATGGAGGTGAGCACTTTCCTTCATTTGTTTTCAGCTGGCATTCATGCCACCACGAGGATGCTCGTGGTGACAGTGGATCTGGAACTTACATGGGATACAGGAAATTTCCCTCTTTGCCCCACAGGAAGATAACAAAGTCACTCTCCTGACATGGTGGTGGTGAAGGAGCAAAATACCTCATTTTAACTGAGGGTGTTGCTGGGTTTGATTTGCTATCAGACTCAAAATGAAGACCCTGTGTATCTATTCTCTGGACTTAAAGGGGCCAGTGGGCTGCAAAGTCCTTCTGGATACAATAACCAAATGCTAGAACACAAACACAGTTCTCTCTTCTGTTTTTAAGGGCGTAAACACAGAGCTGTGCATGAAGCCCCAGGTAGGCTCACACATCCAGCTTGCTCCACCCAAGGGGATGGTTTCTTCAAGGAGATAAATATTGAGGCAGTTCTGACCTCTGGCTGCTGAGGATTTAGACCAAGTAGCTAAGGTGGCCCAGCTCTGCTCTGGAGGTAATCCCAAGGTCAGAACAGAGGGGCAAGAAGCAGTAAAGGTGTCCATCCGTGCTCCAGGAAATGCTGGGTGATCATGGCTCCATTGCAAGGGAAAAGACTGTGTTTTAATGGGTTCATCTAATGCACATCTACATCCAGCTGCTGAAATAGCCCTGAGGGAAAAACCACCACAGCACAAACTGCAAAACCCCCTGCGACTTTAAACCTACTAATTTCAGAAAAAGATAGAACTTCAAATTGCCTCCCAAATGCTGTTCTTCTCTTTCCTTCAAGAGGTCACAATGTATCTCAAGCAGGTTCTTTCTGCAGCGCTGAAGAAGAGCATGAGCCCCAGCAGCGATTCAGTCATGACGCTGCCAAACTAGTGAGGAAAAATCACCTTCCCCCGTGGATTTTCACTGAAATAGGAGGTGAAGCTGCTTCAAAGGTGCACTCACCACACAGGTGCCTGCTTGTGCTTGTTGCTCTCTAGGAGTGTGCCAAAGTCATGGACTTTGCCCTTGGGGTAGGATGATCCTTCAACTAGCAAAGCCTCAAGGCACTTTCCCCACCCTTTGCTCTATGGCACACGTTGCCCTTCCAGGTAACTCTCCTGGCAGGATCTGCCTCCAAACCAGAGCAGACCCAGGATGTGGGGCAGCTTTAGTCATCTGATGAAAAATGAGCTCTCCTGATAGGTTAAGTAAGCAGCAGCAGAGATTGGAAGCCCCTAATTAGAAAGTAATTTGCTTCATGCTTAGCAGCAAATACCGGAAAACAAAGTTCCCTCTGCCCAAAATTGTACTTTTCACCTTTCAGAGCAGGTGTAGGGAGTTCCACTACACTCAGCTTGAAACTAACAGTTCTCTCCAATAGTCCAGTCTCTTCCCTTGGCACAAAACAGGCACGAGTTTTGGAACACTTTAGAGACCGCAAGAGAGCATTTTACTCATGCCACATGTTACAGTGGGGTGTGCCCAAAGAGCAGTCTCATGCATGTGAAACCTAAAGCTGCATCTTCCTCATACCCTTTTTAAGGATATGACCTCTCCTACCCATCCAAGGCCCCATGAACAACACTTACCCAAAAGGAAGTGTTTAACATTTCCTGCAATGGTGGGAGATATTCCTGCTACATTTCCTTTATCCTCATTCATGAAGCAACATTTGTAATAAAAATAAGTTGCTTGTCTAAGTGAAGATAACATCCTCTAGGTACCTGATGGAGTTAATAAAGAACTTAGAAATGGCAACTGTTTCTTATAATGTGGAAGACAGAGGAGTATTGTCCTTGTCAAGAGGTGATTATGATTACTCAACCAGAAAGAGTGGTTTCTCTCTAGAACTGGACAAGGATTTTGCCCCAGCTCTTCTCCTTTATACATTGCACCCTTCTTTCCTAGAAAAACTGGCCAGATCTGGGTTTCCTCCCTGAATGTCATTCATCTCATGCACATTTCTCTCTAAATTTCCCAGTTATAATTCAGCATCATCAGTAGCAAAAGTTCTTTTCTTCAAGGAAATTTCATGTTCTCACGAGGTCTCTGGAGGTGGCACAACCCAAACAATGCACCCTGGTAGCAAACATCCAGCCTGGAGGCAGCAAAGCTGCTGATATTGCAGTGATTAGAAGCAGGGAATGGCTGTGCTTCTTCCAAGCTGGTTCCTATCATGGCAAGTCCCAAAAACAGAACAGCAACCCATATATGTAACTTTGACATACACAAAATCCAGTTTCCAGCAACCAGATGATGCCCCTGTGCCAAAATAAAAACATGCTGATTGCTTTGTCTTGGTTTCTGATAAAAAAGCTAGGAGGAAACACCATGGCCTTGTGGTGGAGAATTATTGTTGACAATTCATTCCCACTCTTGTTAGCAAAGATTAAAGAGCCAAAATGCTTTACAGGGAACGTGGTGATAGGACTGTGGGTGCCATCAGAATGTGTGAGCTGTTACATGAACATTTCTAGTAGTTTCAGAAAAGCTTAATGAATACTGTCTACCCCCAGAACTGCATTAATTAGCACTAACGGGCTGGAGAAGATGTCATGTCATAAAGTAATATTCACACTTACTCCATGATTTGCATCTGTAAGAGGTGCAGTGCTTTACAGGAGTCAATGCCATTTCCCCCATATGGCACATCTGAAACCCGTGGCAGGTGAGGAAAATGCTTTCAAAGAACATTCAGGATTTGCTGAAGGTGTCTAACTGCCTGCCTCCCTGTGGGAGGTGTTCAATGGCCTAACTCTCATTGATTGCACAACTCTTAACTCATAATATTTGAGTGGCAGTAAAAGATTAAAAAGCCTCAAACTTAAAAAGCAACATGGGCCTGAGTAACTTGGGAGCTGAAATCCATTTCCAGAGATGATAAAAGCTCGTAGGCACACAAATTTCACTGTAAATCAATGCAGCTGACTTATTGTAACCACGACAAGGGTTAGCCAGACCTAGAAAATGAAATGTCAGGTTAGCCTATGGGTTAATTCACGTGGTCCCTCTGAAATTCATCGTATGACATGGTCTTACTGATCATGAGCTCTGATGTAGTTTGGCTGGAGAAGAAGCAATAGTATCTCTCGTTTTCACCTGAAACAATCTGTACCCTCCACACACTGAATAGGCCTCAATATGGGGAGGTAGAAAAGAGACTGGCATGATCTAGTTGGTCACCCAAGCCACCAGGCTGCCCTCACCCCCTCCCATGGACCAGGGCCAGCAAAAAAGAGATGGAGGGTTGTGTGGGCCACCACCAAGCCTGTCCTCATCACTCTATTTTCCTCCATAACAGCTTTTGATGAGTTGTGACCTTGTGACAATTCATTCTGAGGACTTTGGAAACCAGGTGGAAACCACAGGGATCTCATTCAAAAACATAAAATGCAATTGCTCAGAGCAGAACCTGACTCATAACTGGGTCTGGACCTGTAAACCATGGATAGGGCACATGCAGCACCAACTGTCACAGCACAGCATGCTTCCAACTGGGAAGATCTCCAGGTTTACTGGGCGATCCCAGAGCCATGAGATGTTTCTAGTTAAGCCTTTCATAGAAACACTTCCCTTCTGAGATGAACTGTGGGTGTTATTCCCATGTCATGCTTTCATTAATTTCCAGGACAATCCCTTAAGTAATTGGGGCACAAAAGGCGGGGGGAAAGGGAGAAGCAGGACTTTAGCTTTGGACAAAATAAGCCTCCAGGGCATCTGATTAATTTTCACACAGACTCTACTTAAAGGATTGGATCTCAGAGAGCTGAAGAGGGAAGGAAGCAGACCTCAACAGAGAGCTGGTGCAATAAATCCTCCCTTCATTAGGCAAGGGAAGTGCATGCTGGCAGGATTATCATGCAGGGCAGCAAAACTCGGTCCTCACGAGGCAGCTGAGACGGAAGGTGGGGACAAGCCAACTCCAGCTGGTTGGTGCCATGACCCTGGGCTGGCAAATCCTGCCTGCTGCCTCCAGCTCCAGCCGGGGGCTGCTGTGGAAAGGGACAGGAGTCACGTGTAAGTCGCCTGTGTCCCACTTAGCTCTGGGTAATCCTGGCATCCAAGAGGCCAAACAAAGCAAACAGCTCAAGTGTGCACAAGGGACCAAAGAGGAGCCACCAGCCCTGCCAGGGTCAGCCACGAGTGGAATGATGCTGGAGAAAGGGGACATTCCTGCAGTTCCTTCCTCTTTGCACCCACCTGGGTCTGGGACCGAGGAGAAGAAAGAAGGAAATCTTCCTGATGGAACTTGCTGTGAGCCATGCCTGTCCTTGCAGGAGGAATAGAAGGGATGAGGGATTCCTGTCCTTGATGGAGGTCAAGTCCTCACAAATCCCTTCTTCCATGGGGTAGAGGGGACACATTCCCTTTTCCTCAGAGCTGAGCAAAGCTCTGCCTCAGAAACTTCCTCCTATTCACAGAATATTGCCATTTTCACCTGAAATTGCTGAAGATGCTCATGGTGTGGCAGAGAGCCCTTTTTGGCTGGAGGAGACCGGGAGAGATGTTCTCAGACCACCAGCATGGCTCCAGTGTGGGCAGAAGTAAAACACAACTAAGAGGAAAAAACCTCTTTGTTCCAAAGGCAAGTGAACAACCTCATACATGCAGGGGAACTGCTGAGCAAATGGTGAGAGAATGGCAAGAACCTGAGAACAAGGCTGGAAAAAGGCAAAATTATTCTCCCCACACTTTTCTCAGATGCTGCAGTTGACTGGTGCTGGTGAAAATCAGCCAGAAGCCTTCTTTGATGTCAAAAGGCAGCACAGGTAATTGTGAAGAGCATCAAATGAATCAGCTGAGAGAGCCAAGCCCAAAAACGTGCCTCCTGTTAGGCAAAAAATACATGTACTTCTTGCACTGAGCTACATAATGAAGTACTTTCTTTTGCACAGAGGAATAAATCAAACTCATTCTCATTTGTCTGGGCTTTTTGTACTGAAATAGCCTTTGTACTTTGCATGATTTCAGATTTGAAGAATATTTTTGTAGTTTTACACTGCCTTCTACTGAGGATTGCAAAACTTACACCAGTTGGAAAAGCTTTCTATTTCACATTTTGCAGAAAATCCTGATAACATTTCAAAATGGCATCAAAATAATTATTAAAAGAATTTTCTAAACATATGTAGCAAAAATAAAAAGCCACTCAGACAATGTTTCATTACATAACTTCAACCTTAAAAAAGGGCTCAGGAAATAGTGAGGTGACACAGTAAAACGACAACTGTAGTAATTAAAATAAAAAACCTCTAAGTTTGCTTTCCAATTTCTGTTACTTTTTGTTACACTATATTATTTCTTTAAGTGTTTTTCACTACTCCATTGCTTACCCACCAAATAAAATCAGGGAAGACTTCTGTAGGTGTTAGTAGGGGGTAGCCTAATTTCAGATGCAGGTATGGTTTTTCAGGTAACCTTTTCTTCCTGAAAGTTTTCACTATCTCTGTGAGGCAAGATCATTACCTCAGTTGAACAGATGGGAAAATGGAGTCATAGAGAGATCAATTTACCTGGTCAAGATCCTGTACCAAACTGGGCACAGAGAGAGAGGGAGAGGCAGATGTAGGAATAAATCACAGGCCTTGTGACACCAAACCCTTTGTGCTGGCTAGAGACCCCTCTTCTTCCCCCCACTAATGAATTGGTGATTAACAAGGGCTGCTCCATATCTGACAGTTTAATTGGTGATTTCTACTTTACACTTTTCTTAATCTTTATGAGGCAATCCCCGAAAAGAGAGGAAGGGAACAGAAAATAAATCTCAGAGCAAGTAAGTACTCATGTCATAAAAGTGCAGTGAACAGATCTTATATGTCAGAAAATATTTGTCTGGCCAATAATGTTTGTATTTAGACCCAGTCAATAACAAACATCGAAATTATATTTAATATGAAAACATTTTAAATGGGCTCATCTCTTCTAAATAAACACAGAACCAGTCATAATGGTGCTCTGCTAGAACAAAGGCTCAGTGTTACTTGATTTATTGTTTAACTTGAGTCTGATTACTGCCTATCTGATGTCTTTGGGAGCATGGGCTTCTATTGCTCATCTGAAAACTATTTCATTTTCATTACTGAGGCACACAGGATAAAGCCCAGCTCTCCTGATACCCTATCCAGGGTGGTCACTACAAAGACCCTCAGCTAAGGAGACTGAAGGGTTTGATTAGTTCACTTCACAAAGGCTTCTCATTTCTTCTCCATACACAGTGGTGATCTGGTTTCTGAGCATCCCAGGGTCTGCACTAACCTGTGATGTCCCTCTGATGTCTAACTCTGTTTGCCACACAGACCCAGAGCTGCTGAAGATCAGCCCTGAGAAGGGCAGGAGGGCCTGGAAGTGTCCCAGTGATGGGACTCAGCAGTCCTTGCTTGCTGCTGTTTGGGACATGAGAGTCTTGTGTTGTTGCCTCTTTGAGGGCTCTTTATGTCTTTCATCTAATGACAGTAACAGGCCTTGCAGACATATGTGGGGCTGTAGGATAAGTGATGTAGATATTTTCCCCCAAAAGTAAGAGATAAGAGATAAGAAACTGAAATTCATATGTCCTGTGGAGGTCTCAAACCACAGATCCTTTGCATTAAAAGGGTGAACATCTTACCCTAGTTGCTGTGGCTTAAAAAATGCTCCCATTGCTCAGCCTGTCATCCCCTGCTCCATTTTTGCAGGAAAGGATGGATCAGTACTGATTCATAAAAAGTCATCATTATACATCTAATCCCCATTTGAGAACATGTGTAACCTGTCTGACACTGCCTCAGAGGTGAGATGTAGGATTTGCACTGTAGTAGCACCTTTTCCCCATGGCCACCTTGACTGCTGGGAGTGAGAAACAGGAGTTTTGTTTCTGAAGACCAATGTGCTCCACAGAACTTCTCAGCTACCAAAACCCCAGTACTTGATGGCTACTATAATGTTATATGTAATGCTAATGTTATAATGTTAATGTTATGATAGTTTCTGTAGTGTTGTTGCAGTCTTTGGGCTAAGGAAAACTAGGTGTCTGTTTTTCTGATGGAACAGGTTGTGATCATGGTTGAATCTGTTCCCTCCCACCTATTTCTCAGTGACATTTCAGCTTGTATTATCCCTCTGTCTTCACCTATAACCTGAGTTTGAGCATGACACACTTCTCCCTATCCTAAGAAGAGTGTGAAGTGTAACGCATTAAACTATGAGAGGTGAAAAGAGATTTCAGACATAACACACAAATCAACTATTGTTAAAGTGATACCTTTTGCAGTGACTCTTTGGGCTTGTTTCATTTAAAATATGGCAAGAATTTCTATTCATATCACCTATAGCAACATATTCCACTGGTCAAAAAGGACACCTGGCAATTAAGTTACACAACAAACTCACTAATATTTGCAGAACACAGTGATGGTGACTGCAGTCTTTGTTGATAAGATTTTGAGTACATTGAAAACATTTTCATATTGAGTATGTTGGAAGGGCTGTTATTAAAGCAATTGAACAGGCTTAAACACAGTCATGGTTAGTGAAATACATATTTTCAGGCAAAACAAGAATTTCTGCAGCAATTCTCATGGAAAGTTGTATGGGAGTAGGAAAGGAAATAAAACCCAAATGCCCCACAGTCCTTGATGTTTGCAATCACTGCCTAACTGCAACTAAATACAAATAAACTGCACCTCCAAAGTTGGGACAAACACCTGCACTGGGAGTTGACTGCATTCATGCATTATCCTTTGCATATTCGAGCTGTAACAAGTGAAACCAATGATAAAAGCTCTGCTGTGCCTTGTCTGCACAAGATTTCTGAGAATCCACCACCGTGGATGGTGACAGGGCTGTGCTGCTCTCTGGGGACCATGGTTTGGATGTCCCCCCTGATGGGCAGGTGGCTGGAGCAGGGCCACACATCCCCAGTGGGTCTGGACCATCTCAGAGGGGCAGTGATGCTATTTCCCCACCATAGCTCAGGCTCTTCGTTTACAGCAATGCTAATTTTCTTGTCCCCTGGCTTGCAGTCAGACACTTCTGCCCCTCCTCCTCCTCATCCCAGAGACAGCTGCCTTGCTGCAGTGACAGTGACCTTATGATCTGAGAGTGCAAGTTGCCAAATCTCATGATAGATGACATTTTTCTGAAAATGAAATCCAGAAGGTGAAGGAGAATCAAGCCCAACTCTGCTCATTTTATTAATTCCATTATTTTAAAGCAGTCTTAATATTTTTGAACCTTGGTAATTTTGAAAACAAACCCTACTCTGCTGGTTAGAGTCAAGGGAATTGTCTGATATATTAATATACGCTTTTTACTGTATGGTGATGAGTATTTGCTTATGGAAGACTCTGTCCTAGTTCGTTTTCTAATGACAGTAACTAGTTTTCATATAATTTCTCTGGTTGTTGTTTCATGAGGGGACTACTGCGCTTGGATGCTTCCAAAATCTCAGCTGCCAGCTTCATGTGAAGGGAGGACTGAAATAAATGGGAAATAAATGAGAGAAAGATGAACAAAGCTAATAGTTAAAGGGTCACAGCGGCAACTTCGTTGCAGGAGGAAAAACATTAATTAAATGTTCTTTCTCCATAAGTTGCTTGGAAACACAGACTGAAAAGCTGACCTGGGTGGTCTTGTTTCAAAGGACTTGAAGGAAAGATATTTTTCTTTCTTTGTGCAGAGGGGACTGGGGAAATAGGCACAAGCTTTTCCTGCCCCAAGTAGGATAAAAGAGACGAGTGTGGGAACAAGTGCTGGGGAGCAGAGAGGTGGGCAGAAAATGGGCAAAATGCAGCCTATAAAACTGATCCTGGAAATCAGCAGTGCTGGCACCAATCTAGAGATTGTTAGTGAGGGAGTGAGGGCTGGCAGTGGGATTTGTGCTGCTCATGTCACAAGAGAGTGGCTGTGTCCCAGTACCTGGGCTGGGACAAACCTTCTCCTGGGCAGGGCTGTGCAGCATCAACCCAAGTGAGCTGAACTGGGAAAACACAGTCATTAACTAAATGCTACCACTATTATCACTCTGAAAAATAATTGAGAATGGCAAAGTTCCCGACACCTCCCAGCTCTCTCTATACAGGTCTCCCCCTATTTTGTAGTCACTGTTTTTCCCCTTTTCCCTTTTTATGGCTGTTATTACTGGAATTATTGCTGTGCAAACAGGGTGTCTGTCTATGTGAAACACTGAAGTTAAAGTTTCCCTCCTAGATGGCAGTGTAAATTATTACATGGGCTACCCTATAATCTCTGGTCATGTTCCACAGCAAGGTAATTGATTCCCAAGTCACTAAAGCTAACTAACATGACTGTAAATCTAATGCTTGAGCAGTGTTTGCTATTAAAAAGTCAACATCTACTATAGTTACTACGCTGCAATTACTAGAAAAATGCTGATTTGCTCTAGACTTGGATCAGGGAGTAATTGTAGCCTCTCTTGAGACCTAGAATGTGATAATTGGTGGTGAATGGTGGGTTTTTCCAGTGGTGATCACATAGGTTGTCTCTGTGGTTATTCCCAGAGCCTTTATAGCACTGTTCTGCAGCTGCCAGTGCTGGGCTGAGTACCTCCACCAAGGCTCAAATAAATAAATAAACCCTCTAGGAAGAGCACACATACTCAGATTCTGAGCTGGTGCAGACCTAGAGCCGAGTCTGAGGATGATGCCAGTACACAGAAACCTGCTGCCTCTGATGCCACTTCCTGAGTCAAGTGAGAAATCTCATGACTTCTGAATTCAGGCCTCTGGGCTACAGCCTACCTAGAAATAGGAAGGTTTTTCAAGTCATGTCACTAGATTTTCAACTTTTGAGGATGCACTGGATCTGTGTGCAGCATGCTCTAGCCTTTGATTCTCTAGAGCAACTGGGACAATGCAGGAGCCACTGCTCTGCTTTTCAACCCCATGGGAAAAGTTCTGGAGATCAGGATGTGGCTGGTCCTTGTAGTTTCCATGCCCTTATATCCATGGGAGTGAGGACAGTGTTACAAGGCTCCCCAAAAGAACAAGGATGTCAGTTCTCAGTGTTCCAGATGGTTATTTCACCTAAATACAGACAACACTCAGACCTGGAGAGTGGAGACCCCATAGGAGGCCATTCTGTTGTCATCAGAGGAGGAAAGAACAACCCTTGAGAGGAGTTAATTTCAGTAGCAGCTTACTAAATACTTTGTGTAGGGCTGTGCAAAATATCTGGAGGGAAATCTGGAAGTCTTCCCTTTTCATGGCTTTCACTGGAAATTCTTTTTCCTGCTGATTTCCCCTTGCAGAGGAACAAGCAAGCCCAAGCAAATAAACAAGGCAATCCATAGGAAATACCCCATTTCCCTCTCATCCTTTTATTCCCTCAAAACAAAATCCTTCAGCTGCTGGATGGCTGAGGACAGCTTGCTGCTTCTGACAAACAGAATCAAGAAACTGCCACCTGCTTTGATGCTTCACTAAGTTTTTTTTCCAAAGAAGTGAAGAAAACTGATTTCTGCACTACCAAGCAACCAGGAACAAAATCACATAAAGGATGGTGCAGAATTGCAAATGTCATTTTTATACACTCCCTGGCAGAAACAGCTAATAATAATAATAATAATAATAATAATAATAATAATAATAATAATAATAATAATAATAATAATAATGGTAGTTATAATAGTTATAATAGTAATAATAGTAGTAATAGCAATAGCTTAGAAAAAATAATTAGTTTGACCCTAGAGTAGAATATAAATGGGTGCACAAGTTAAACACCAGCACCCTCCTCACCCCTATCACAGCATGGGCAGAGTTCTGTGCTGCTTTGACTGGGGATGGAGAGAGACACAGACATGGACACAGGCTCTGTGTGGCAGGTCCCTGCATGGGGACACCTTCCCTCCTTGCAGTGCTTGTGACAGCTTGCAAAAACTGGGACAACTGAAGTTAGAAGTAGGAAAGAAGTCTGGGGGAAAGGAAGAGGAGAGGGGAAAAAAACCCAAAAGAAAGCCAGATGTAAGGAATACCTTTTTTAAATGAGTCAGTTTAGCAGTGACTGTGTTTATATTGCAGCTGAGCATCGTTGTACTTGTGTGGCTGTTCATACATCATTGTGCTAATGAGGTAATGAGTAACTAGTATGCTGCAGGATGCTTTATTTCCACTGAACAACCCAAAGCCTCTCAAAATAAGGTTTGAAACCCAAAACCAAACATCTGGGATGCTTTGGGAATGGTGGTAAGAGAAGGAAAATGAGCCCTGCATTCAGCCCTGTTCCCTTGGGAGCTGTCTGGGGGCTTTGTGCTTTGCTGCACAAAGCATCTTTTCTTGGCTTTCCTGCACCCATGGACTGACACATGGTTCACTCTGCTCCTACTGGGTGAGCAGGAGAGGAGCAGGAAGAGAGCCCTGCCGACCTTCATGCTGGGAAACAAAATAAATGAATACCTGCATTTGCCCTTCCTTATCCTGCAATTGTCTGAGCCCTCATGGAGCACCACAACCTGCCTTCTGACAGTGCTGCCCTGCCATGCCTACCAAAAATCCTCTCTAAACCAAGCCATCCACACAGAGCCAACAAGGGTCTGGGTGCTTATGGTGGGACAGAAATGTTAAATACCGTGCTCATTTATTTATGACTTCTTCAGCCAACAGCAACTACAAGCAATAATTGGATTGTGCTCAGCATAGCTGGATTGATTTGCTACTTAATAATAAAACCAGGCCCTCTGTTTATAATGGCATCCCTAGAAACGAGGAGATGGGGTGAAAAATGCATTCAAGGCGTGATGCTAATGCTGAAAACTCACGTGGCCCTGGGTGCAGAGCAGGATCTCTGCCAGATGCAAATGTTGTACTGGTGACTGATAAAACAAGCACTTTGAGGCCTCCTGTGCCTTCCATGGAATATTTACCAACTTTGGCAGGCTGTTATTTAACGTTTTGACAAAGGACAGTGGACACAGTGTATTTTTCTGTAGTTTTCTGAAGGTTGTGGCTAACCCCCAGTGCAATCTGCAGTGGCCTCTGGCTGCCTCCAAGGAAAGAGTGGCATTTGGACTGAATTACAGAGCAGCACCAGGGAGCTGGCCTGCCCAAACCCCTGTCTTCATCTGAAACAGAGCCTAAAGTTACATAAATATGACAAACCCAGCACCTGCTGTGCAGGCCCTGTGGATGGGTATCCATGCAGACAGGGCTGTTTCTCCAGTGCTGCTCCTTGTGCCCCACTGGCAGCTTCAGCAATGGAATGGAACAGGTGGCTTGTATCTTGCTATTCCCTCCTTCAACCAATGCCCTGGCACTACTGGCAGCAGATTAAGGACCATAATTATGGCTACAGCATTGCTAATGGGTGTTTGAGGATGCCAGCCACTCTGGAGGCATAAACATAACCTAGCTTTCCATGTGCTTTGCCTTTTTTGAGCAACCATGATGCTCTGACTCTTTCCTAAGCTTGCAGCTGTGGAAAGCACTGGGTACCCAAAGCCACCTGAGGCTTCCTAGGGAATAATATGCCCGAGGGTGGCTGCAAAAAAAAAAATCACTGCAAAAGGTGCTTTTGCTTCTGCTTTGCATCCAGCATTGCCCAGACAGGAGGAGCTGGCCCTGCACTTTGGGTGCTATGTGGGCACAGAAGATGCTTGTGGAAGGGCACATTTTTCCCTGTGCTACAGCATCCAGACCTTTTTCTGGACCCTATTGTAATCACAGAAGCACAGACTCAGTGAGGTTGGGGAAGGCCTCTGAGACCATCAAGTCCAGCCTATGACCAAGTTCCACCTTGTCACCCAGACCATGGCACTGAGTGCCACATCCAGTCTTTCCTCAAACACCTTCAGGATGGTGAGTCCACCACCTCCCTGGGCAGTCCATTCCAATGTCTAATCACCTCTTCCATGAAGAAATTCCTCCCTCTGTCCAACCTGAACCTCCCCTAGAACACCTTAAGACCATTTCCTCTCCTTCTGTCACTTGTTGCCTGGGAGAAGAGTCCAACACCCACGTGGCTGTAACCTCTTTTCAGGTAGTTATAGAGAGTGATAAGATCACCCCTGAACCTCCTTTTCTACAGGATTGAAGATCTGCAATGTACTAAAATAAAAATACAATCCCCATTTAGGCAGTGACCTGTACCAAGCCTGCTGTTGTTCTCAGTATGGCAGATGCAAGGTGCTGTCAGCAGAGTCTGTCAAAATCAGTTTGCAACAGCATGAATTTAGAGAATGTTTTAATTTCTCTTTCTGTAGTCTCCAGTAATTGATTACTTACTATTATAATATAATTATGATTTATAATTATCAACAGCTTGATGAGCTAGAAGGGATTAAAGCAAGATTCTGATGAACATGGTAGATTTTGGTTGGGAAATCAGGCCTGAATGTCTAAACATGTTGCCACATTTCATCTAAAGTGTTCAGTGCCTAACACTGCCCTGGTGCAGTGCTGAGACCTTGTGCCAATTGTCACATTTAGGCACACTGAGATTTTGGTTCAGCTTAAATGGGGACTCAGGGTTGCATTAACTTGAGGTAACTCATTTGGGGTGATGTGCAGGTAAATGCTGAATTCCAGGTGCTGAGAAACCAACCCTACTTTTCTGAAGTGTTTGAATCCGCTTTTTGGACTGGTATCTCCATTCCTGGAACAACAAAGAATGTCCTAACTCAGAGCCCATCTTTCCCTCTTTGAACATGCCCACAGAATAAAACCAAAGGTTGCTGCAAGAAGGTTGGCAGTTTGATTGTTTTAAGGACTCTTTTCCATACACATACTTATGTTTATGTGCAAAATTGATGTATATTTGTTGCTCTTGTGACAATGTATTTCAGTGAGAACTAGGGCTAGTGGGTGATCATGCTGAAGGAATTTTGAAGGCAATCCTGAAGGTGCTGTGCATTATGTACCATCACCATTTAGTAAGACTTTATGCACCCAGAATGAGTGAGTTACCCAGCTGCAACAGATTGTGTTTGGGGCATTTGAAGCTGTGTGACTGCTGTCCCACTTCCCCACCTTGGTTATCCTCAGTTCTGAAGGAACAAGGGAGAAACCCCCAAGAGAAAAACTCCAGATTATTCACAGAATGACAGCATGTCACCAAATAAAAAGAGAAAGCATGAAAAGCAGGTCATGCCTGTCATCCTCAGTGCGAATCCCCTCTGATGCTGACAGCCTTGTTTCAGGATTTATGCAGCCAGTTCCTTGCAGGATAATTAACAGCCAGGCTGGGCGACATCTGACCAGGATCTCTGCCCCAGGGTCACCCACCCTGGGTCACCCACACTGGGTCACAGATGTCCTGCCTGTGCTGGAGGAGGAGGACCCTGCCTTGGGGAAGGGTCTCCAGATGATGCAAGGGCCTCCTGCCATGCACCAACTTTCCCCTGCTTTATTGGCCAGGGTGGAAGGAGATAGGGACACCAGGCAAAAACACTCTCCCAGTGTTAATAAAACAGGTAAAGCCTTATATCTGGATGTCCACTGCTATGAGTTATGTGCACTTAAACCAGCCCTACCACTCAATCTCTGATTTTGAGGGATTTAAAGCCAGGCCTAACTCATGACATGACTGCACATCCTAGAGAAGAAAGGTCTTTTGAAAGCAACCTTGAGCTCAGTGGGACCCTCTTCAGAAGCTGTTACTTCGCATTTCATCTTCACCCTTGGAAACATGTCACCCTTGCTCTGAAAATCAGACTCTTGTGTTCTGCACAATGCAGGTTCTTCCATGGGGAGTGAGCTGAACTGAATAAGTCTAATCTGCTTTTGTCACTGGTACCATTGGTGTGAGAATGGACACAGCTCTTTCCTGGTCAGCAGGCACATTTAATGCTGTCTGCATGACCAGCCCCTGAACAAAGGGACTACTTTGGTAAACTGGAAAGTAGTATTTTGATGAAAGTAGTATTTTGACAGAGAAAGTGCCCATGACAAAATGCCCTGGAAATTTATGTTTTGCTAAAAGTCCTATTTGGTTGTGAAAAAGCAGGAAAATTCACAACAATTTATTTTGACTTTCCTTAAAAAAAAAAAAAAAGGCTTTAATTTGCAATTTTTTTTTTAAGGCTTAAGAAAAACATGTAATATAAATACTGTCACAGTCAATATATTTCAATTTTCCCAAACATTGGGTTGTGAATTTTAAAATCTGAAATGCCTTTTATCAAGCAGGGCCCAGGACTAAAACAAGGCAAGAAACCCTTAGAGAATGAGAATTTGATTTCTTCTATATCATCTTTCCATGGCCTAATCTCAAGAGGGTCAGATGTGTTTTGGGAAGACAGTGCTGCTGTAGCTGTGTCTTTCCATTCTTGATTACAAACCATCTTGGCCTCAGGGTGATGCACAGCTTCCTACACTCCTCCACCACTGACTGCCCAGCACGGGGCAGCTGGGTGATAGAAACTCACATAGGCTGAGCCAGGATCAGTTTTGTTCTGCAGATTTGAGTATTTTGAAATATTTATTATTTTACACATGCGCCCCTAGTCTGGGCACATTATAAATTCTTATTGTTGTATAAGAATATATAGGAATAATAAATTCTTATTATTTATATAGGAGAAAAACTTAAACTCTCAGCCCCAGGGCTTGATTTTTCAGCTCAGGTAGCAAACGCTGAGGATGATGGATCCAACACCAGGCACTGGCTGTGCTGATGGCTGTCACGACAGGGGTGCCAGCTGCATCATTAAGGTACCCTCTGGCAGCATATCAGCAACTGCAAGAGTGTACAGGATTAGTAATAAATCAAACACATCCTGTGAACATTGTTGCAGGATATGATTAATTTCCCTGTATGCCAATAGCACAGTGAGCCAGCTCCTCAGTTACTATAAAGCTCCTAATTCTGGACTTCGAGATTTGGCTTGGTGCTTGCTCACTTGAGACTCCCAGCCAGTTTGCCCATATCAGCATGTGTTATATTGGCTTCTCTGTTCAAGGTCAGATCCTGGTAAAATCTGCAATTTACAGCGAAGGAAGTTTGCCTTGAAGCAATGGACAGAGATTAATGAGAGTTGCTTTGCATGCAATTGCATTCCAGAAATACATATAGGATTAGTACATCCCGGGGAAAGGGAGCTTGCATGGGTCCAAGCAGTGAATCCGAGAGCCAGAAGAGACCACAGTGGACAAGGCCACTGTACAAGTGCACAGCCAGAAGTAAAAGACACTGAATTTCCAACATCTGTTCCCACATGCCAGGGAAAAACATTATGGAATAGAGACTCCTCCACTTCTGCTCCTCACCCTGCTGCCTAAAAGCCCAAATAACCCTGTGCCTGGGGAAGCAGCCACCCTGACCCAGCTCTCCATCAGCCTGGTTGGTATAAATCAGCAGTATGTCCCTCTCATAATTCACATTTACCTCTGCATAAACACGGACAGAATTCAACCTGTTAATATTTATGCATTTATCATCCCTCTATCTTATCTCCACATGGACTGCAGGCCTGTAAGGGCACGGGGCTGGTGCAGCTGAAACATCCTGGGTGGGGAGGGAAGATCCCAATATCCATCTGCAGAATGGCTGAACAAAACCAAGAGGGAAAGAGCCACTCCTGGAGACCTGTGGGGTGGAAAACCTATTGTCTGGGGTGCAATTCAATTCAGACTGTGTTTTCCTGGTGCTTGGGTTGTAATGACATGGTTATGTCCCCGCTGAATCGTTGGCCTTTACAGTGTTTGGATTTCCTGGTCACTCCATTGTGAAGGGCCCCATTCACTCAGGAGTGTTTACCCAGCTGCAGGAGCTCCTCCAGAGCTCAGGAACTGGACACAGCACCATGGATTGTGGGAAAGAGAAAAGCAATGAGCTCAAGAAGAATAAGAAAGCTAAGAAGAAATCATGCTGGAAATACTGTACTTGCTGTGGGATGGCTGTGTGCATGAGAGGTCTCATTCCATGGGTGGCAGTGAGCAGGTGCTCTTGCTGGGATCAGTGCACTCAGGGGCTCTACATTACCTTTTTCAGGACAAAATCATGTTGGTGGCCACAAAAATGTGCTATTTTTTGCACTCCAGTGATTTAGTATATTTTAACAACTGAAAGAAAGGCAGCATTGGTGTTGGGGTTCCCATCCAGTCTTTAGTGAAACTCAGGGAAGGGATGTCAGTTTAAGAAAATCATCTCAGCTTGCTTGGTGTGCAAGCAAGAGACTGCCCATTAGTTAGAGGAGTTTCTAGCTGAGGACCAAGAGAGAGCCTGAATATCCTTTCCCTGGGGAGCCTGTCCCTGGGTAAGAGGACAAAAAGGCTACCCTAACCTTAACCTTAACCCTAATCCTAAGCCTGACCTTAACTCTGACTTTACACACACCCACCCTGTCTGTTCACACCAAACACAGAGCACAGGGTGGCCCCAGGCTGTTCCAGCCCCACTGTAATTCACACAAACATTTAAGGCAGAATGTGTGCAGGAGCCTTGCATGTGCACGGGGCCCTGCAGGGAGGTGCAGTGCTCTTGTGCTGCCTCCCACGAGCTGCAGGACAGCACCCCAGGCACTGAGTCACCTCTGCTCGGTCACCCACACACGGAGACTGAGCGGAGCCTTTAGCCCTGGCTCCAGAATGTGTGTAAAGGGACCGTGGTGAGGAGAAGGAGTCACTGCTTGGATCGTGGGTAAATCTGTGGGCTGGAATACTGGGAAATTCCACAGAACTGGATTTCTTCTAGTTCACTTTGCAATATGCAATCCCACCTCTGCCAAAAGGTGACAAAATTCCCATCTTGAATGGGCTTGTCTCAGCTACAGAGAGAGAAACACCACCACTGTACAATAACTGCTTTCTCTAAAAAGAGAGCAAGGGAGAGGAGCAGCAATAATAATAAAAAAGGGCAAAGACACACTCAGCCTCTAAGGCTTATAAAAAGCAGCTTAGCCTTCAATAAGCAATTCTTTGAAAAGAAATTAATGGAAAAGGTTACAAGCCCGGTCTTGAGCAGAGCCTGTCACACTGCTCTTTCACATCGTTTCTACAAATGGAACAATTTCGTGGCATTTCTTTTATTTTCAGATGCCCTGAAAGGCTGCATTACTCACTGGACCCTGCATTTTTCCCTTTCCCGTTTGCACAATGCACTGAGGAATTCCTCGTGGGTGATTCAGTGGGAGATGCACACTGAGCCCAACCTGCACACCCCACACAGCCAACGAAACAGCACCCAC
The DNA here is from genome assembly GCA_037013685.1 of Acridotheres tristis. NCBI lineage: Eukaryota > Metazoa > Chordata > Aves > Passeriformes > Sturnidae > Acridotheres > Acridotheres tristis. The sequence continues at coordinate 6,580,771 of CM072885.1, forward strand.
TGCTGCCTCTGATGGGACACAGGAACCCTGTCCATCCAACCCCTGCTTTGCAAAAAGGAAACCATAAAAAAGAGGAAAAAAAAATCAGCAGCTGCTGGAACGGTGCTGTCCCTCCACCTGCAGGAGATGGTCGTGGATGTGTCTCAGTTGGGAAATCGGATTAAAGATGGGATGGGGAAATGGATCCTGAACTTTGCCAACACGAGGTTGCCCTTCTCATGCAGCCAGGCTCTGTCACTAGGTGGTACTGTGCATCACAGCTTCTGCCTTCTCCTAATTCCTCACTCCTCTCTCCATTCCCTGGGTTAGATATTATACTGGTAAATACTGTGTTTTGAGAAAGGGGAACTTGTTGTTCAAGTCCTCTCACTGCTTCTCACTTTTCAGGTTTTATTGTTGAATGCAATTAAAGACCGATTCAGCAAATACTCGGGGTTGATGCCTGACTTGAGTTTCTGCTGTCAAACAGCACCTGTTAAAGGCTGCCTCGTGGAGCCATTTGGTGGTGGGTTATGACACCTTTCAGGTATAGATGCTCAGGCTCATGAAAGGGAAGGAAAACCCAAAGAAATCAGTAATGGTTCTATGAAAGATCTTAATTTTTTTTTTTCCTTTTTTTTTCCTCACAAACCCTCTTATCAGTCCTATCACTGCCAGAAAAAGGGGAACAGAGAGATTTTTTGGATTTTCACTGCACTCTTTCAGCTTGCTGGCAAAAATCCAAGTTCAAGGGATTTGAAAGAACTTGGAAAAGGGGATATTTCTTGCTTGTGCAAGAAAATCTGAGCAGCCCAAGTGCAGCAGGACCACATAACACACCTACTCTTGTTTCCACACCAGGACCTGCTTGTTAATCCAGTTCTGCGTCCTGATTTGTGGTCTTGGGCCTGCACGTGGCTTTGTTCCTATCAGCCCATGGTGTGGAACTGTTCCTTGCATTTGCAAGATGAAAGCCCATGACTGGACTGACTGCACGAATTTGGTGCTGAATGATGGCTCTCTCTCATTAAGAGAGCTGTTCATTATGCACGGTGCAGCTTTTATAGCTTGGCTGAAGTCTCTTGTCAAGTGCACTTTTAAAAACTCAGATTGTCCCAAAGCAATTCCAAACAACAGAGGAGGAAGCACGGACACACAGGCATCAAAGGTCATGCAAGACCCCAAGGTGCTACAGTGTCCTTGGCAAAGCTGGGAGCATAGCCCAGTGTCCTTGTCTCAGGCTGGGACAATCCAAGGCAAATTTCTTCTTTTAAATTGACATTGCTATTCATGTCTTTCTCTCAAAAATGAAGCTGCTTATTCAGCACTTCCTTGCATTCTGCTACCCCCCAAAAGCCTCCCCAGTCCACAACAGCATCAGAACAACTGATTTGAGGTCCAGCTTTGTCCCAGTCTGACTCCAGTTTCCACATGGCTCTTACAGTACTAATTTAAAAATCCCTTTTTTTTTATAGCTATGAAAACTGTCAAGTGTTAGTGATTCTGCAGATTTCCCAAACTGCCAAACAGCCCAGCAAAACCCTTTTGGAGTATTTTTTTCTGAGTGTGTTACATTTTACATGAAGACTTTCTGGGTATTTTGAAATAAAAGGACGAGCATATTGATGGGTGATCAAAATGAGGTCCGTGCTGATTAATATAGGAGTCTTCTTCAAATAGCTGGCCCCGTGCTCCACAGCTGCTGCACTACAATGCTCAATCACTCAGCTGCTCTCACTCCTGGGATGCACCATGGACTTGTGAAGCAGCACTTTGGCATCCTGAGTGGCATTTGGGTTTTGTCTCAGAGGAGGTCAGGAGCAGTGTCACCTGCAAGCACTTTAAATTGCTTATGAACAGGAGATAGGGTGCAACTCCTGGCAAGAACAGGCAGAGGAAAAAGTACTGGAAAGCAAGAGGAGAAACAGCAGATGGAAGGGAAGCATGTCTGAGTGAATCTGTAAGAGGGCAGATATTTCATGGGCACTGCAGCTCTCCAAGGCTACAAGCTTGTCATCACTTTGGGTTTGTCACCCTGCCCTGGTCTCATACCTGCTCCTCAGACAGCAGCCTGGCTGCACCAAAGCAAACATTGGCTGAGAATGAAAGAGCAAAGCACATCCCATGAAAAGATGCATGTGAGCATAAAGATTTGGAGAAGACCTTTCCTTTGAAAAAGCCTTTGGAGAAAATCTCAAGAGACCATCCAAATATACTCATCCCTAAAACACAACAAACTTGTGAGACAAGGGAGCAAATGCCCCACTGAGAAAACTTATCACTACTCTGTATTAATATCAATTAATCTCTGGAGACCTGCAAGGTGTCTGGAGCCCTGTTAGAGGAGATGGGGACTCCTGAATGAATTCCAGGATAATGAGATCCACTGAGAGTTGGGTTAGTGAAATGAAAAGGGATATGGTAAACCAGTGTTATCAGCTTTGACAGAAATTAGCTCTGCCCACCCTTGAGCATTCATAAACCATTTCAAAACCATGCACACTGTATTCCCTACTGCACTTCCTTTGGCCAGGTTTCATTTAATTCCAACTCTCCCAAGTCTGATGCAAGAGGGAGGGGAAGCTCTAATGGCTATCATGTCTTTTCCATCCCATTATCATCCAGAGCTAATGGTTAAGACATTATCCATGTGTATTAATAAATGAGAGATACTGGCCTAGGCTGAAGATGAAGTGGGTGGTGATGGTCCTGGGCAATCCTAGACCTCTGCAGGGCAAATGGATTCATCTTTCCTTATCACTCCCTGCTATTGGTAGGAAAGACTTTATGACCTTTTTGTTTTATGTATGAACTGTAAGATGAGATGAATCAGAGGAATGAGTTTGTGCCTGTTAAACCATCCATGGGTAAGTCTGTGATTAGTTTTGCTGTTATACATTCCCCCACTTGGGATGGCAGTGGATTATTTCTTGGAGCCAGAGTTGATCACCAGCATCCAACAGAGGGCCAAGGCTTCATTCCTTTTGGCTGGTTTTGTGTTCACAGGGGGATCATCCTCAGGGCTTATCCTTGCAATGCAACTCCTCGGCAAAGCCAAGGGCAGCATTTGAACCTGGGGCTTTCACATCAAGACCACTCAAACAACCCCTCATGACCCGTGGGTCTAAGCCAGTGCAAGACCAGCATCTCTGGGCTGGGGTGACTCTGAAGCCTTCTGCTGAGGCTGGATAATGAAGGCCACAGATGGGAAGGACTTTGGTCAGGATGTCCCTGCACAGAGGGCTCGTCACCCATGCCAGGACATCCAGGCACCGTGGTGTACAATAACACAAAGAAAAAGCCCCAGTGCAGCCCCCTCCCAGGTTGCACAGACGATGGCTGTTTACACTGGCTCTTTCACAGGAATGTGGGATCTCAGTTCTGTGCTATATTTAGGCTGCAAAACTACTGATATTTTTTTGGTTGTTGGCCTTTGACACACAAGTGTATTTTCTGAGAGGAAAAATTTCAGCTCTTGACTAAGTGGTGGGAAAATACAACCCCCAGAAATGTTGAATTTTCTAAAACTGGAGCCAGGAGTTAGGAGCTGACAAGGGGAGTTTACATTATAAATACAGTCTGTTGGCTGAGCCAAATGTTTAAGGCAGCCTGGTGTTGGAGACCCAGGGTCTGGGCTAGCAGGACTCAGCTGGCTCCTGACACTTGGGACATCCTGATTATTTACATTTCAGCTTTTACCATAAGAGGAAGGAGAGCTGTTAAGAGCTGATTATTGTGAGATGAAGAGGAAAGAAGTTGAAACTGGGACACAGTCCATTACTGAAACATGTTGTCTGCAAGGCAACAACTTGTGTTTAGAAAAAAAGAAGCAAAAAAGTTCCACTTCCAGATTCCTGGTCTGAGTGTGTTGCAGGACTGGGATTCAAGGGGAAAAGATTTCCGTGAAAATGGCTTGAATGAAAGAATCCCTTTGTAGGAGGTTATGACTGATAAATTACAAGAATGTTTGTGATATGATATAATAGTGGCAATTAAAAGACATTTCAGATGACGAATGCCTGAGAATATGCGATGCAGTGAACTTCCCAGAACCTCTGAGATGAACACTGGCTCTATTCTCACTTTAATTAGAAATTACCCAACTCCTGTGCTGCCTATTCCCCTTCCTCCTTTACTACCTCCTCATCCCAGTGGCTGCTCTGATATAATTTGTCTGGCACAAACAGTTCCCCATTTGCAGTCTGGCTTTGAAAAACCCCTGATTGATCACCTGAGGTTTTGCAAAGCCCAGCTCAGCCTGCAGCCCTGATGATACTCAGGGTTGTTGTCTCAGCTGTGGTTGGGCATATGAGGACCTGGATGACTCTAGGCTCCCGTGGCTGTGGGGCTCTAAAGAATATTAAAAAAAAACATTAAAAAAAAGAAGAAAAAGCAGAGGTCAACCCAAGTACAGCAACTTACAGGAACATAAAGATTCCCAGCCATCAATCAGGTCTCTTTTCATCGTGAGCTGCCTCTTTATGGGCATGGAAGTGACTCTACAAATGTGTTAAGCCCCTGAACATGGAGGGGTTAAGACCAGGCCTCATGGAAGTGGAGCAAAGCAGGTTTGCAATGACTGCAATGTCACATTCCTGCCCTCCTGGAGCTTTATGAGAGCCCCTCAAGCCCCAGTGTTCAGCAGCTCCAGCAGCACAGTGATCAGTGAAATTGGTGAGTAACTGCACACAACGGGACTTGCAGGTTATGCAACGCTGCAGACATGGGGTGACTCCTGCCAGGTGCTGGACAGACATTAATCCCCACTGGGGGGTAGATGGAAGTTCAGAGCATGGAGGAATTTGATATTGGATAACTTTCTGTAGTTGGGACTTAGCACTGGCTGCCATGCAGAGCTCTTCCCCAGGAGCAGGGGATAGGACTGGCCTGAAACTAGGCTTTGTCAGCTGTTTTAGAGTCTCAGTGGACTCACATGGCTAAAAAAAAGGCACCTCAAAATGCAGGGTTTAAAATCCCGTAACAACTTCCCTCCAGCTTGGGATCATAAGATTCAAATTTAAGAAAACAACAACCCTCCTCTGCTGTGAGCTCACTTGAACACATGCAGTGAATAGGACATTTAAATGAAGAGTCAAAAGGAGTGGGCACTAGAAATTTAAACTTCATATTTAAGCTTAATAAATAATTAATGTGCAAATGTTAATAATTAATCTGCCTTGCAGATGTCAAAAGTGCACCTTTGAGGGTTTTTCCTCCTCAGTCCAAACTGGGAAGGACAGAAGGAACAAAGCAGAGGCAAGCCATCCTTCAGCTTCAGTGCCTTCTGGTACTTACACTTGGATGGCACTCAGAACCTTTGTTCTGTTCTTTTTTGCTATCACAAAAGAGTCATCTTTGGAGTGCCTAATTTGTCCTGTATTTTCCCCAAAGCTCCCATGGGCCAAGAGCTCCTGTTTCTCTCTAAACAACTGGATGCTGTTGGTTGGGTGTGAAAAAAGTTTCTGCAAGAGCACAGATGATTCATGTCAGCATCTTGGGTGCAGCTGCAAACCCAGACAGGGCAGGATGGGCTCAATGGCACCAGTCAGCTCCACCTTTGCTCCAGGAGAACATCTGAAGGAAATGGCATCCATTGCACAAGAACTTTGGTGGGGCCTCAAAGGCATGTTGCAAACAGTGAAGGAAAAAGCCTTTGTTTCCCATGATCATCTTCTCTTATGCAAGAGAAGAGACACGTGGAAGCCTGATGGGACTGGACCTGTTCTGGGGCTACTCTGAGCTCTGTATTCAAGATAGATTTCTCCTTGAGGGAGAAGGGGTTGAACCAAACAAAAATGCTTCGGGCAAAACTTCCTGCTGTTTTCAATTACTTTAGAGGATTGAAGTACTCACAAATGACTCTCTGGGGAAGCCAAGCTCTTTACCAAAAGCAGGTTCCTGGGGACGTGTTGGGTTAACAGAGCATGTGGTGTTAACTCCAGCAGCTGAAGCTTGATGACTCAAGCAGGACTGCTGGGCACTGTCCTGATGGTTGCTGACCTTCCTGTAGCCATCCAGAATCTCCCACCCAGGCCTTGGATGACATATATTTAATCAGAACAACATGACTGAGCTCTAGGTCACAGGACCGTGGGTGTTTAAAACTTAAGTATGCAGTTGAGTTTAGCAGTCTCAGCTCTTTCTGGTCTCCAAGCACAAAGGGCTTGGCACCTCTAGAGAATGACTTGCACAAGGCACCTATCCTGGAAGGAATCAGCATGGATGAATTGCCTAATTTTTGATAACTAAAGGAACACAAGATGAATGCCATCTCATAATTCTAGACACTGAGCAGAAAATAGCTAAGCCTAGGAAGAAGCAGTTCAGACCTGGCTTTTGCAAACCCAGGGGATCAAAAAATATTTCCCTTGCCTTGCTGCAAGATGCATTTCTGTTATAAGCAGGGTGAACTGCTGGAGATTGTCTCAACTGAGAGCACAGTTTTTATCCCTTGCAGACTAAAGCAAAGATGGTGCAGGAACACCCAAGTCATTGGTGGTGGACTTCAAGAGAGCTCAGCTTTGGGACAGACTCAAATCCACCCTGTCTAGCAATTCAGCATTGCTTGTGCCTGCTCAAGCTGGTGGTCTCTATAACCTGCACTGGCAATCCCAACCCATTTATTAGTGGGGTGGATTTAATGCCATGAAAGACTTTGCCCATGTTCCAAATGGGGCAGCCAGACTCCTCTATCATGAACAGAGTGGAGCTGGAGGTTGAGTGTTTCTCACAGGGAGGCAGGCTGGAAGAATTCACAGGGGAGAAAACCAATGCCAAGTACACCTCTTTTAAGGGGCTGCTGTATTTACTGAACAAAAAAAAGCTCAGTCATGAGACTCGGCCACTCAGTCTCCTCCTACCATCCCTAAAAGTTCATGTAAAGACAAATAGGAGGGTCAATGTCCCTCATTTTCTAGCAGCAGTGGAAGAACTGCAGCCCATGGAAAACACCAGAGTGTTGTGTTTGCTAATAATGAGTGAGCACAAGCCCCAGCCTGGTGCAGCTCCACGTTGGATTTAACAGGAAGGCAGCACAGCAATCCCTGATGTGATTTAATGGCTCAGGTTCAGCCACTGCCCAGCACACTTCTGGAGCGTTTCTCTGCCCCCCAGGAAAGCCCTGTGCCTCTTGTGCTGCCCCACAGCTGCCTGGGGACAGTGGAAGGAGAGATGAGACCCCACAAACTGTTGAGGGGAATAGGTGTTTGCTCAGGAGGCAAAAGGGTTATTGCCCCTCCACTGACATCAGTGGTCTGAGGGGTTACAGTGGGGCTGGTGGCAGTGGCACAGATCCTACCAGATTGTCCTAGCCCTTCCCAGCCCCACAAAGGCAGGGGAAGTCTGTATCAAATGCTGAAAGCAACTTTACAGTGTGCTATAAAAATACCTGGGGGTGGGAACTGAGTGAACACTTCTTTCTCCATAGACAGCTTGAATGGAAATGGCTTGAGGTTTCCCCACAGGCTCTTTTTATTTTTCCTGTCTGTTGGATATAATTTCTGGCAAAAAGTGAATATTTAGCATTTGCATTTTCTCTCCCCCCCTCTCTCTGTCTAACCCTCTTTGCTTCTGCCTGTGATGAAGATGGGGCGAGAAATTCTGCAAGCCAAAAGTTCCCGAGCTGCCTTTGGAAACATGTGAGGCTCATTAGCCCTTTCTGCAGGTCTGGGTGGATGGTTATTTTTCCCCCTCTCTTTTTTTTGGGTGTGATTTTTGTTAGTTGTTATTGTTTTGGGTGTTTTTGTTTTGTTGGGTTTTTTTCCCAAGGGAAGGAGTTCAACTCTCATAAATGCTTAAATATGTAGTCATAAATGCTTAAATATGTAGCAATAAAGTTTGAGAAGTCTCCAGGGCAGCTCCAGAGACTGTGGACTGGATCAGTAAAGAGTGCTGAGGAAAAGAAGTCATAGCTGCATCCCAACAAAACCGGGAATTTGGCCTGGACCCCTCCTGAGCCCACAATGTTCTGAGAACAGGGCAGTGGCCAGCAAAGAGCCCTTTGAGCTCAGCTCCATGGGGGCACCAGTGCCCACCTCCATCATCATCCTCACAAGCAGAAAGTCAACAGCCCCACTGAAAACCCCTCTGCCCAGCACCAGAAGGGAAAGGATGTGGGTTTGCTGTCTTTAAGGGAGCCAGAAACAGCTCCAGCTAGAACCTGAGAGCTGAACAAGGTCCCATGCTCTCTACTTTAGTCAGTTAGTTAGTTAACTAAAGTGAATTTTGTTGGCTCTTTTCCCCTGCCCACCCAACGCTCCCACATGCCTAATCCCCCATTTCCTCAGCCTTCATCGTGCTGGAGCTGACTAGATTAATGGGAAATGTTAATATGTCAGACCTGGAAGGAAAGCAAAGAGCTGGTTGTGTTTGAATTCCACATTAATCTACTTGGTGATGAAGCTATAAATCAAAACCTGGAAATTTTGCCAATCTGAAATGATGTGTTTAACATTTCAGCCCTTTCCTTCCTAACTCTTGCCCAAAATTGCTTTGCACAGCCTTTTACAACAGCAGGGCAGACACGCAAAATGCTGCTTTTGCTCTTGAATCTTTTATTGTGCTTAAACATAATGTCTTCAAGGCAAGCAGGGTGAAGAATGATGCTGAAACAAGAATAGAATTTCCAAACTGTTCCTTTCTGAGGAGGAAGACCATGTTTCCTCATAGGGTACCTGGGGTTGTGGGGATGTCTCAGATCCCACCATGGAGTGGAAACAATCTGTCCCTTTTTTGATGCACTACTCAGCAGGGGCCAGTAAAACACCAGGTGAATGAGGGAGAAACCCCAAAAACCCTCCAGGTCAATTCCCCAGTGCCCATGGCAGCTGGGGAAAAGCCATTAGCACCCCATGGCTAGAAGTGGGAATTCTTTGGGAAACACACCTGAGCTGCCTTCTCAGGGAAAATTATAGGATCTGGAAAGCAGAATCACAGAGTGGTTTGGGTTGGAAGGAAGCTCAAAGATCCTCTAGTTCCAACCCCCCTGCATGGGCAGAGACCACTTCCACTAGACCAGGTTGGTCTGAGTCCCATCCAGCCTGGCCTCAAACATTTCCAGGGATGAGGCATCCGTAACTTCTCTGGGCAACTTGTGCCAGTGCCCCACTGCCCCAGCGAAGAAATAATTCCTAATACACAACAATTTCTTCCTAATAGCCAAAATTAAACTTTTTGCAAAAGTATATAATATTCCATGAATTTGCATATTTGCCAGCATAGCAAAAACTCTTTCCTCTTCCTCAGATAAGCACCCAGCCTCAAAATTCTATATCCCACCTCCTTCCTTAATTCCATTGCCTGTAACTGGCAAAAAATTTGGGGAGCAATGAGGTACTACAGACAATTCTGCACTTGTGCCCCTAACCTGAAAACCTGAAGTTAATAATTTCATTTGATTCTGCCTTGAATTCTGCAGCAGTAAAATTACTTGACTGTCTTTCCAAGCAATTGATGGTTAAGAAGCAGTGTGTAAAAAGTACTCAGCACTACTGTCTACAGAGAGTGAGGAATTAAATGTCTGTGAGTGGTATCCTTGAAAGATGGCTTTGCATCCAGTTGTCTGCCTCTGACTTGGTAGGAGCAGTTGGTGGGATTTTAAACAGTTAAGACACATAAACACATTTTTACTGTAGATGTAGGTCCTGCACTGCCTAATGTTCTTTGACATTGCACAGGCATAGCTGGGAAACTAAAACATTTGTTGATGGATTTGGAGATTAAATAAATAGTGAATTATCTTCAGGATGTTAAAATGCAGAACTGACTGCCTATCCCATAATAATAAGCCAGCCCTCCCCCAGTACTTCTTGAAATGTGAGTATTTCTGCAAAAGCAGGCACTGTGTTAGCTCACAGAACCATTTGTTTAGTAGGTCAGAGCAGTCAGACATCTGGGCATTGGTAAAAATACATCCGACAGCTCGGTGACATCTTGCACAACTGACTGTCTGAGAGCCTCAACTGGAACTTTATTATTTGTTCATCTCCTTTTTCAAATTAATTCCGATCATGCAGTCAGAAAACCACATGGTGGATCACAAAACACAATTAAAATATAGCAAGCATTCATTACAATTAAAATAGAGCAACTGGTGAATATTAGCCCCACTGAAAACAGATCAAGGCAAGAGGTTTGTTTCAGACTGGGCAGACAAATGTGTCCCTGGGAATCACAGCAGACTTGGGGAAGGATTTATTTGCTAGGAAAGAAATGCAGCCTGAGACAGATGATGGTACCCTTCAGGGTACCAAAAGCTTCTAGCTCTCAGTACTGCTCAGTGGTCTGAGTACCAAAACATTGCTTACAGATAGTGAAAAATGGAGTCACTCAGCATCCCTGAGACAAATCCAGTCTGGAGACCAAGAATGAAGGAATTTTTAAATTATTTTAACCTATTTTATACCAACTGCTACTCAGAGTGCAGCTTGAGCAAGTCCAGACTTCCAACTGCTGTATCAGATTGGATTTGAAGACTGAAGTGTTTCAGATCCCACTCTAACCACCACAGCCAGCATCACCCCAAAACTGCTACTTCAACTATCGCTGCTAAAGCATTGGTGCTGATTTTCTGGGAGCTAAGAAAGTAAAGTCTCTCATCATAGATAAGGGAATCACACTGATTACGTTGATTCCTGGAGCTTGTTTTGTTTCCAAGAACCCATTGCCTCCTGTATTGGAAGTAAATCTGTACAATGATGTCTTAGTTTTTATATATTTTGTAGATAGGACAGTAGAAGGCAATTGGCAAGTTTTGGAATGTTTATATGGTGGACACAACAGACTAGGGCAAGGATACAAAAAAATTACCTAAATCAGAGACATAGCTGAGCAACCATGATCCTGGCTGGTGGAGGAGCTGGGTTCTCCCCAGTGTTGTGTGCCCAGCAGGGTGGGTCCTGCTCAGCCAGAACCTGGCTGTGTGCTACACTGCTCTGCTACCTCCAACTCTGTCTCAGCAAAAGGCTGAGTAGAAGCAGAGATGCACTGAGATGTGATTAACTCAAAGAAAAACACAAAACATACTTTTCAGAGTATGAAAAAGCATGGCTTAATTTTACAAAGTTGACTAATGTTTCTCTTTAATGTCTCTTTTTAGGGTTTTTCTGGTTCTGGTACCAGGCAGACATCCTACACTGGTCTGCTTTGCCCTCAAGGTGCAGTAGCAACGGGGATTAATATACAGTAACAACAAAAACTAGCATAATTAAGAGCTTATTTGCTCATCTAAATAACCAGCAGTGGAAGAAGTTTCTGTCTCTGGGAAGTGATTAAACTATCAGGCTTTCTGTCCAAGCAATACTCTACTAAAATACCCTGCCAGCATTTAAACTGGATGATGCTGGCTACTGGAGGAAATGCTTTTAGGATTAATATACATAAGTGTAGAGTTCGCTATCAGCTCATGCTGGCTGCTTATAACTCTGCTGCTGCTGGAACTCCACAGTGATGAGCTATGAGATGCCTTTTCTGACAAACCTCCACCCAGCAGCAATTCTCCTGGTACCTGACTCAGCATTCCAGATCCTCTCCAAAGAATTGCAAGCTCATGGGTATTGACAAATAAAGTGACGTGGTTTTACTGAGCTTTTGCAGATGTTCACAAGTTCTGTCCAAGAAACAAACAACTCTTCAAATAACATCCTGACCTGTGAGTGTCTTTCAGGCTGCATTAATGCTTGTTTGGGAGGGAAGAGAGGCACCTTCTCCATTTTATTGGTGACTCTGGCAAAGGGGAATAACATGCCAGGATCATGATATAATGCCATGGGGGATGGCTCAAGGCATGTACATTTTGCAATGGGAAAAGTACACTTGTGGATATGTTCAGTGCTCACAGCAACATAAATCTGCTGAAAAAACACCAGCCCTGGGAATCTTCACAGGCAGTGGCATTCCCTGATGCATGGTGCATAGGCTGGGGCACATTATCAGTAATAAGAATCTGGACACACATGAAAACCAACTCCTTAGTTTTTGAGGATGATTTTACATAGGTGGAGGGTAAAAATGAGGTTCAGCATTGAGCCCTCTTGCTTTCCCCTCCCCTTTCCCAGGCCCATGTGAGTTGGTTTCAGGTTCAGGCTCCTAGGACAAGCTGTAGAGAGAGGATGGGGCAGCCCCATACCACAGGTAGCTTCTGCACAGACTGACCTCTGGATTCACCCCAGCCAGGAGTCAGCAGAGCCCAGGGAGGGCAGTGTGGTTCACTTGGAGCCATCCCAGTGGAACATCTCAGGGGGGTTTCAAAACCAAGCCCTGGGTAATGGGTTTGTGTTACTGGCTGTGGGTGTCTTCTGGAACAAACACTTAAAATAAAAATTCTGCCCATGCTTGCTGAACTCCAAAGACCATAAAATCTATTCCTGAAGTCTGCTGAAACCAGAGCATGATTTGAAGCTGGTTCAAATTTTGCTGAAATTACTAAGAGCCCTGCCCTGGTATCCCTCTAACCAACACACACAATTTCTACAGGCTTTTAATCTGTTGCCTTCTGTATGACTTGGCTTCACACATGGAGACTTCCAAAGCACAGGAAAAGCTAAATACCAAATAAATGGGAGTAGCAGAAAATCTATTTTCCAAATGCAAATCAGTCACTCCAGTGTCCGGCATTAGACAAATCTGTGGAGATGATAAATATTGTAATGGGCTTGTCCCCACAGCAGAATAAATGTCTAGACTCAGTTGTCTAAAGCTGATTTAAAAAGCAGACAAGCTGTTGGGTTTATATGGCAACCTGGACTCACCTATGGACTGGAATGAGTTGCTTTTCAAAGTGACATTCAGTACTAGTTCCTTCTGTGATGTTCAGTTCGTTTAACCCAGTTTAATCAGTCTCAGAAACACACACAGTTTATTAGAGCTGTGTCACTATACCTCAAGCTGCAAGCAGTTAGTGTAACTCTACAGAGAAGCCAGTCATCCAAGCCCCAAAGCTCTCTATACCACATAAACCATACATCAAGAAAACCAGAAATTCAAGCAATCAGATGCCTGGGACTTTGCAAGATGAAGCAGTCAGAAGGCATTGCACAAGTCACTCAGGGATAATTAGTGCTACTACAGTTTAAAACCCTCTGCAAATGCCCATTTTCCACAGATTAGGTGCCTTTAGGCACCCTTTCCTCTTTATTATAAATTATTCCTATGCAGCTGTAGGGACAGCCTTAGGATGCAGAAAAACTAAGGTTGTACTTATGAGTATAAAGCTCAAGGAAAGGGGATAGAGAAAATTGAACCATAATTTGCTTTCACTTATTCCCCCCCTGCTGTGTGGGAAGTAGAGTTTGGACCTGTGCTCCACCATGGGAGACCCCATCACCATCCTCCAAACCAAAATGTTTCTCCTGCCACGCCTCCCCTTCCCACAGCATCCCCCCTGTCCCACCGCTCGTGTAGGACCCAAAGTGGTTGGTAGGAGCAGGACAGGACCCTGTGAGGCTCCCAGGGGGTCTTCCCCCTGCAGCCTTAGGATTTGGGGATCTGGCCTGGTGTTTTGTTACCCTACCTGATAAACGTCTCTGGAAATGCACCATGGCTTCAGCATGAGCTGCAGGACCCTCAGGTTTCCAAAGCGGCAATTCCTCAGAGCCCGGGACGTCAGGCTCCACACCAGGCTGTCCCAGCTGTAGAGCAGATCCTCAAAGCCAAAGAGCACAGCAGCCATGCCAGCTGCCTGTGTGAATCACCCCAGATTCCCTGCTCGGAGGCAACCAGCTAATCCCAAGGCGCCTTGTGAACTGCAAGGTTAAAGAGTCACCGAAATTTCCATCAAAGAAGGAGAACGAAAAGCAAGGGAAGAAAAAAAGAAACCAAACAAACCACCAAACCACCAAACCAAAACGGGCAACAAAAACCAGCAGCCAAAATAAACTGTTTGGGGATGTGTCTTTCCCCTTTGCATACGCCCTTCAGGATGTGGTTTCTCCCTCTGTGTATCTTCTCAGAGCGAGTCCTGCTGCAGCCAAGGATGAGCAAGGAAGAGGTAAAAATACCTCTCCTGACTTAGGCAGGCATTTGCACATCCCTCGCAAAGGACTTCTTGGTAACACTGCATCACTTCCCAGCTCTCCGCTGCAGACCCAAGGAGCAAACTCGGATCCAAAGTCATCACTTTGCATGCTCAGTGCTGGGACTCCATCCAGAGGGAAGAAAAAAGCTGCTCACTCTCCGTCTGCCAGCATTCCCAAGACATTCCACTATTGGGCTTAACTCTTTCCAACACTCCCAAAGAATATCTGAGAATGCTCTCTGCCACAAACAACATTTCATCCTTTTGTTTCGTGTGTTAACTCACCATTGCACAATTACACTCCACTGTTTTTCCCACCCAGCTGTCTTTTCTGGAACCTTTTTATGTTTTGAACTCGTAAGGGAACTTAATCTTTACATGAGAATTATGCAACAGTCTGCAAAGCACCTTTTTTACCCAAGGGGTGATATTTTTGAAAGTTGATGGCCTTATAATATGTCTTATTCAGCTGATGTGGAGAAATTTTTAACCCTTGGTGAGGTCACATTCATAAGGGTGGGTCTCGTCTGAACAAGCCCAGGAGGAAGTTCCAGAAGAATTGGATGCCAAAACACCCTTTTTGGTCTATGGGTAGAAAGATTCACTCCTGGCATCCCTTCCTAAAATAAGTGCTGAGAAGAGATCAGTTCCCTGCCTGTTTCCCCACAGGAGCAGCTTGTCTGGGTGGAGACTTCAATACTGTCAGCATCTATGATGGGTTGAGCTGAGGGAAGTGGTTCAATGAGGGCAAAAGTACTTTATCAAGATGAGGATTTTGCAGTTCAGTTAAATCACCACAAAATCATGGAGTTAAGTTGCAAGACATTTTCCAACTAAATTCAATGAGTGCTACTTCTTCCTATGTAAGCACCAAGTGGGGAAACTGAGGTTGGAAATATTTTTTTTATCAAAGGCACAGTGCAAGCCAGTGCTCGTGGAGACATCTGCCTGTCAGTGCAATTTGTCACTCATTTTAGTCTTCTTTAAGAGGAATGTGTGCAAAAAGGCCACAGGATTTGGAGGGAGCAGACAGGAGTCAGCTGGAGAAGGCATACATGGAGGCACTTCCTAGGAGGCATTTTTTAGAGGGGTAGGCAGGACAGCTTGAGCTGAAATCGTGAGAGACCTGCACCCACTGAACTCCTAAAACTGCTGGTTTAGCAGAGGTGAGAAACCATCATTTCCAAAAAGCCTCGATGTCTTCTCTGATTCAACTCCCTGGATAGAGAAGAAGCAGGAATATTAATATCTGCTTGATTTTCTGAAGGTCTGTCCCACCATGACCCCATCCATAATTTGTACTTTGAGGACTGAAGGACATGAAGCGAGCTGTGCATCACCATAACGGCACAAGGATGCTCGTCAGCTCATTGACAGGAGGAGGGCCAGGAAAATACAGCTGCAAAATTCATGTTCTCAGCCTAATTGCTTCTTCAGGACTTCGTTTTTAGAGCTTCTTCATAAAATATGGTAATAAAATTGTAATAATGTTTCCTTTAAACTTGTAAGGAGCTATTCATTCTGCAAAGTGCAGTTTTCCTTCCTCCTCTCCCTGTCCCTGCCTGTTTTCTTGGTGTCCAGCCTTTGCTGTAATCTCTCTCTGCTCATCTTTTCTTGGTTATTTTCCTGCCTTTAAACTCGGTATCACACTGCTTCTGTTAGCAGCAGTGTAGACAAGGGATCAGGAACATCTCCATTATAAAGCCTCATTTAGAAAAAAAAGGAATTATATATATATGCAACTTGACTAGACAATATTTGCTCAATATTTGCTTCAGGCTGATATACAAGATCTCTGCCTGGCAGCACAAGAGAGGAAAAGAAAGAAATGTGTTTGATAAAGGAAAACAGAGGGGGGAAAAGAAACCATAGCAAGTGATTGCTCTGGGATGTGACCTAACCCCTTTGGTATTCTGGAAAGAGGAGAGGAGGGGAAATGCAGGATATACTGCAGTTTTAAAATTAGCTGCTCCATATGTGCATCAAGTCTTTCCTTATGGCCAAGAGGAGATTTTCAGCCCCTGTCCCAGCTCAGTAATTACTCAACAGATGAGGGCAGCTCTGAAGGAGCTTTTTCACTTGGCTGATGACATAATCAGACTTTCTGAAAACAGTTCTATGTATTTATTTAACCGATAGACTGGAGCAGTCTCCTTAGGAGTCACTTGAGTCTAGAGAAGGCCCAGTGAACATTTCAGTGGATAGATTTACCTTCATGATTAGAGCAGATTGTCTGGTTTCCTGTGGAGGTTTTCCTGCTGACCCGACACATAGCATTTTTTGAGAGGGTAAAAGCTGTCTGAGTACAGATTGCTCAACCCACCTTGCAGGACACAAGGGAATTTGAACCATGGAGGTTTCTTAGGCTAAGATAGCCCATCCTCTCTAGAGTCAAGGGATAGTCTACCAAAAGAGCTTTTCTCAAGCAAGACACCACAGAATGTGTTCTTTCTTATCCAAGGTGGTCAGAAGAAGTTATTGCTACAGAGAATGGCAGAAAAAATTACTGAGAATTAACAACTTGGCTCTTCCACTGGTGTACCCTTTGAGGAATTTCTGTAAAATCATCTTATCATTCTATAAAACAGGCTCAGCTTCACCTTCACTAAGGTCAATTAGGAAATAAAAGAAGCCCTTTGCGCTCTACATAGATCTGTAGACATTTGCAGGTCTTTTCCTCTCTAATTATGCACTGATTATTTCCTGCTGTTTCTGAGAAAATGTCAGCCAAAACATTTACTATGAAACCTCCCACATTTTACTGACAGTCCAAAGGCCGTTAGTAGGGCATAAAAATAACTCCTTACTTCCCTTGGAAATAAGCAAAAAAACAACCCCCTTGAGCTGCTGTATTGTTTCATGGGGCTGTCACTGAGGCTTGAAGGCTGGGGGTGGATTTCCCATCCCAAACCCTGCAGGCAGCTCCTCCTCTGCAGACCCCACAAATCCCTGCCATGCTTTGGTCTAGGTGGGTGCTGCCTGCAGCAGGAGCTTGAGAGATGGGTCCATGTTCACCTTTCTGTGTTCTGACCCTGGGAAGAGCAGTTCAGCATCTCTCTCCATCATGCTCTAGAGTAAACCTCTACCCACAACTTGCCTATGGATGTGGATGTGTTTGGGAGTGTTGAAAGAAGGACATTCTGGGTGGGAGAAAATTTCCTTTGAGTTTGCTATAGACATACCAGAAACATCCTGTTTCTGCTCTGCACATGGTCCCAGTGGTCCCTGTAGCTTCAGCCCAATGTGGTGTTTCAGGTTCTATTTCAAATTCATGGCCCTTTTTGATCTTTATTTCTCTATAATGTAAAGAGAATTAATGTTGTCAGAGCTCCCTTTCATGTCACAGCTTCATGCTTTCCTGTGTTAGAGATATTTGTTGAGATATTTAACTGGTTACAATTTTCTCCCTGTGCCTTAATGGCACATGATTTTCATGTCTGATACGATGGGAGCAGGTAAGGGGTGTCCTGCTGCCATGCCATCAAACACCTGGATAAGGAGCCACCCTTCTCCCTTCACACGTGCCAGACCTCCCTCCTGTATCAGCACAGAACCACGGAGTCCCCCAAGAATTTCAAATGGTCTTTGTGCACCAGATCCACTTAAAAACCTGAGTCTGAGTGCCCTATTTCCACCCAAACCAAGGTGCTGTCATCTCTCCTGCTGACTCATCTGGGCTTCTCTGTCTTTCCCCTGGCATGTGACCTTGCTGTCACCCAAGGAGGGATCAAGGAGGGTTTCTGTGTGTCCAGTTGGGAGCTTCCTGGAGGGCAAAGGCTGCAAATTATTAGTTTTATTTCTTGTACTTTGTACTTTGTTTGTATAAGGAAAGTTTGAGAGAAGGGTCTTAAAAGGATCTGGGAATGGCATTTGATTTGAAGAAGCAAATCCTGAGATCTTGAGGGCTGTTATACAGTTTATATTCTCTAGGCAGAGGAAACTCTCACAAATTTAAGAGGAGTGAAAATAAAGTATAGATGTCCATACTGGGTCTGCTGAGAGCTTTGATCAGCAAAGAGTTGGCCTTGCATCAATTCTGGATTGCTAAGAAACTGTGACCTCAGTCTGGCTGGGCCACAACATCTGGGCTGTGATCATGCCTGAACCTTCACAGACTTTTAGAGGAGGCACAAACACCCCTAGCTCACCTTTCTGGGACTGTTAGACAAGAGATTGCTCTTGGGAGTATTGGCCCAAAAATCTGCTGCCCCATGAAAATATGATGCCTGTGCCTGCACTGCCTCAGTTGCCTCCTAACTCTCACCTTCCACATGCTTCCAAAATCAGATATGAACAGCCTCCCCCTGTTCCCCCTGGTCTGCCACCACTGACAGCCTTAAAACTTTCCTGCAGAGAAAATTGAAAAAACTGAAGACTTCCCTGCTGGCTGCATTTTAGGACGAATATCGTGAGTCAGAAATCCTGGCCAATTTCCTCAAGATGTTCTCACGAGTCCATATGGCCTAAAATGTTCCATAATGAAATGAACTGCTGCTTCACAGTAATAACAGAATGAAAATTTACTATTCCAGTCATCCACCTTGATCATAACGCTTCTAAAGCTCTTTGAAAATGTAAAGTGCTCTGGTAGTGCTAAGTATTATCGTTATGCCAACAGCAGCTGTCTGTGTAAGGCTGTTCATGTCCTCACTCTACAGAGATTTTTATTGACTGACAGAGGAGAGTATGTCATCTCCTCAAATCATACACATTTCATTTCCTAAAGTAAGTTGTGCTAGTGATTTAACAAGGTTTGAAAGTAGGTGAATCCTATAAAGCTGGGCTTGTACTTGTCCCTAATATTCCACCAGCTAAAGTGATTTTCACTTCTACTATGCAGAAACGTGAAAGAGATTGTGCAGAGATTTGCTATTCAATCCTCTTTCTCCATGGGCACTGTGGTGAATGAGTCTGCAGGAGAGGATGTAGGTCAGGACAATGTATTAAGGAAATAGTGCAGAACAGCCACAGAAAGTGAATAGTGAGATCTTAAATACGATTATTCTCTTTGAAAACCCAATCTTATGATTAACTCTGATCCCTCTGGGCACTATAATGTCCTATGACTGGACTCTCCAGTCAAAGCAGCACGTGCTTGCACATGCCCATGACAAGGTTCATCTTCACGCTGCTCTCTGCTATCATGTGCAGAAATGCTCAGGAGACTTATTTTGGCCAGAAGAAAATAGAAAAATAATCATACCCTGCTTACGAGGCATGTGTGGACAGGGAACTGCTCATCTAGCAGCTGAGCTGTTTTCCTTCCATGTTATTCACCCATGTCTAAAATAGCCTCAGACAAGGTTCAGGGGTGAAACAATACAAATCTGAGACAAACCTGTGTCTGTGCCCATCAGGTGGGCACTGAATCTCAGACTGAGGATTGAACATGCCTGACTGCCCACAGAACAAGTCATTCACTTGTGAAGTTATACCCTTCTTGTTTCAAGCTTTTGCTTATTCCTTTCGTGACTGGAGTAAGTGTTTGCCTTTGGGGGCTGGAATTACATGACCACTAAGGTCCTTTCCAACCCAAACCTTCCTATGATTCTTTATGAGAAGTTCCCCTGTTACATCCGTGTTCATGTAATTTTGAATTATTTACTTATCTTGTGCTTCCCACCCTTTATCAGGTGATGATCAAGCTGTCCCAGTGGCCTTGGCTGAGGGCTGTGGTTTGGAAGACACACTTTTCACATTGCAGGTGTCCCCTAACTGGCACAATTTGCCTGTGAGAAAGGACAAATCTGGTGGCTCACAAACAGCCAGACTGCAGTTCTGCCCTATGGCATGGTGGATAATTTAATGAAGGGCAGCCTTGCTGTCCATACAAAACAAGCCTAAACACAGCACAATTGGCCCATTGCAGCAGAACATTTTCTTGCAACTTATCCTGAAGATATATTTAAGTATCTGCCTGATTCATACCCAGGGGTAACACTCACTGCTTTCAATGACTGACACAAAGTCCTTTCTGTTCATAGACAAGGGTGAGAAAGAAGGAGAGCAAAGGGAACATATTTTAGAAAATCAGTGGTGCAGATTTCTCATGTTTGATCTTGCTTATGGGTTGGAAAGCCTGTTCCTGCCTAAAATAAAGAATGCATATTTAATTTATTCCACAGCTCCTTATAAAAAATCATTAGTAGTAAATACTGATATTGCTGGTTAGGATGTAATTGTCACTGGACAAAGAGGAAGATAAGCAGGTTAAATATAACCTTCAGAGTGAAAATGAGAAATCTGGTCCTGTTCCAGAAAAGACATCAGTTTCTTGAGCAACATTAGTAGAGTCACATAGCTTTATGGGTCTCCATTTCCTCAATAGATTAATTCACTGTCATTTGTCAGGTGATATGAAATCTCAGGGGAACTGTTTCACATTAAAAAATAAATAAGTGTTCTAGAAAGCCAACTGGTCATGTTTCATGGGAGTTACGCAGCAAAAAGCTGAAATACTTAAGATATCTTGGGTCGATAATATACCCTCTGTGTTGAAAGCTCCTACACTGATTATCAAAATGAGCATAACTGTGCTAAATAAATGTTCCCTGGGCTTATGTGTGTGCTGCCTGTGGGAGTAGGGCTGTACACATCCAGGTGATGCTAAGTGTGTGTAGGGAGGCTCCCATGGAAGAAGGGAATGCCCCAGACTGAGCCACACTGGGCTGCTAAAACCACAACACCTTGTGTGTGCACACACTTGCACACTCACTCATGGCATCTGCACTGGGGCTGGATCACAGGGGGGCTCTTGGGCTGCTTCTATTGCCACAGCACAGTTAATCTGCTGATGGGAAATGCAGGAGTCAACAGAGAGGGATTTCTGTACTGGAGCAGATCTTCCTGCTGAGAACATCTCCCCAGCTGGGATCAGTTAAACCTTCTCAGTAGAGCATAAGACTTGACCTCTACCCTGTTTGCTCCCGAAATGCAGACCCCTGTGGCTCCTGCTAATGGAAAATCTCCATTTGTTGTAGGACAGCACTGGATCCATGCCATCTGCAGTGATAATGCATGCACAGTTGACAGAAGAGGATAACTTGCACTTCTGTTGTTGGTTGGTTTAAAACCCTGAGCAAACAACAGCTTCTATTGCCTCATGATGCACGGGGAGATCTGTACTATTCAGCAGCTACCAGGGCTGTGATAAACAGGGACAAGAGGGCTGAAGTGGCCCTCTGGGACAGCCAGTCTCAGGGGCTGGCAGTCCTGGCCCTCCTTTTCTCTGATTACTTTCTACAGCTACGTGCACATCAGCATTTCCAGATGGGGTACTGAGTTTCGGGAGGTATAAACAGCAGCCCACACTCCTGCAGAGGTGGAGAGAAGTTAATCAAACTCTCCCATGCTCTGTCTTCCAAGCTGATGTTTGCCATGGGGGATCCTAACCCATTGTCTGGTTTGTTTGCTCATACTTCCTGAAAAGAGGATAAAATGGATCGAACGGTGCCGGATCAAAGCAGCAAGTCAGTCACTTCATTGTCTCTATGGACAGAGCAGACTGAAGCTGTTCAGGACTTGAAACAAAGAGGATTTACACTCTCGATTTAGAAATTTATGACTCATTCCCATTTTGGCTGTTAGAAGCGGCTGTCATTTCCCCTGCCCCCAAAACATCCATTCCATAAAATATAAAACCCATAAGCTCTTTGCTGTTCTTATCTTGATGCACAAAGAATTCAAATGTTCACTGTTGCTATCTGGAGCTTGACTTCCTGTTATTAAGAAGGACATCCTAGTATTTAACAACATAAGATTTTTATTTTTTTCCCCTTCTTCAAGCCAGGCAGAAAGTCTAATGATTCTGGGGTTTGTTTCCTGCTTGTAATTAAGTAGGTCACAGCTGCAAAGCAAGAGAACAAGAAAATATTCAGCTCACACAAAGCCAAGAGCTATTAAATCATTTGCAGCTGAAAGATATGGCAGATTTTCTATTTAAAAAGAAGTCTCAAGTCTAAGGAAAACAAATATAGGAACTTTTTGGGGAATTATGAACTTGGAAGTTCTGCCCAAGCACCACAGTAGCTCAGAAAAAAAGAAGTGATCAAAACCCAGCTAATGTTGTTCACAAGCTGAATAGCTCTATGTGGTTGAAATAAATTCACTACTTCATTGCTTAGAGCCATATATTCTATCCATGCAATCCACTTTGAACCACATGCAAGATTGCCCTCATTTCTTCTGGGCAGTTTCCACCAGGCCCTCCGTGTCAGCCTGGAATGCCTCCCCATGTCGTCTCCTGTAGGTCCCACACACCCTCCCCAGCTCCAGATGCAGCTCAGACACAGCAGAATCTCTACCCAGACATGAAGCCCCCATGGTGTGAAGGCCTTTTGATCTGCACTCATGATTTGTGGTGTTGTGTTGCCCCTGATTTGGCTCCCACTCCACCTTTGTCTAGGACAGCAAGCTGCCCTTGGTCCCTGCACCACTGCCTTCACCCACAGACAGTACCAGCAGGGCAAAGTCCATTGCCCATGGTCCATTTGCCACTGACAAAGCCATGTCACAACCTTGCAAAGCCAGGAAAAGCTTCCTGCATTGGCTGGGGTGTTTGTCTGCAAGAGCCAGGCACTTAAAGTTGGTCCTGGTTCGCCTCATTTGGTTTTATTCAAGATTCAGGAGAAGCATAAATCACTCCACATTTCTGTTGTGGTGCTTTTGCTTAGACCTCAGTATAAACACTCCTCCAAGCCATTGATCCACCAAGATGAGGGGACAGAGAGCAACAACCCTGGAACGGTACCTAGGACTTTTCCATCATGAGAAGGAAAAGTAAAATGGTGCTCAGCTATGAGAACTGCCCCATTAAGTGCCTGCCTTGGTCTAAAGAGCAATGGAGATGTGTCCCAAATGCATTATTGCTGTAACAATGGGGCTCTTATTCTGTGCAGTCAGAAAAATGGTCATTGGGAAGATTTATATATGAAGACCACCAAAATCAACACTGAACACAGCAGTGGTCCAGTCAGACAAGAATCACTGCCTGGGCAGGGAACACCCGCTGTGAATGTGTTTGATTTCAAAATAGTGTGTTTGGTTTTGTCAGAGAGTGATTAGATAGGGATAGAACAGCAAGAACGAAAGCTTATTTCTGCTTCTATGAAAATGTGATCAAGAGAGACATAAATTTCTGCCATTATAAATTGGTGATGACCTAATGTTTATTCAAGCTCTGATTGGGAAACTTGTCATGGGAAAGAAAAGCCCACGTAGATGGTATTCTGGGCTCTGTCCCTGTGTGACCAGACATGGTCAGTTCATTCCAGGATAACAGAATGTGGACCTTTTCATGTTGGTATTTCTTGGCTTTGCAAGCTAGGAACCAGGAGGGAGAGTTGGTCACTGCCTCCCCAGTGGGCAGTTGTTATGAAACAGAAACAACAGAAGGTTTCTCAAAGGCTGGAGCCCCGGGTATTTGAGGTCAGGGCTGCAGTCTCTCCTGCAATGCCCTGACCTCACAGGAGAGGGGCTGAGTGCAAGACTGAGGTGGCAGATACCCTGGGCTGCACAAGATGCCTGATCCATCTTCACATGATTCAGAATGTCTGGATTTGTGGGTTTCCATCTGCAATGTCTCTAAAAGACAGTGATTTCAGGAATGTGTTACTCCCTTTCCTCTAAAATGGTATTCTTTCACCCTGAGCCCCTAACATAGAGGACTCCTGGGGAAAAGGTGCTGATTTCAGAGAAAACACTAATGCTGAGTGCTATAAGGGATGTGCAGAGACCCCATGGTATCTCTTGGCCTTTGCAGGAAAACATTTATGCTGCCTACACCCTAGATCTGCTCTGGATCTTTCAGCAATTTCCCTTCCAGTCTAGGGCGGATCACAGTATCCATGGATTTGTATGAAACAAAGTTCAGGAATTAAAAGTTTTCAAAATACTTCTGTGACCCAGAGCCTGGCCAGCACCACAAAGTCTGCTGTGACTGATTGTCAGGAAAAGGGGCTAGGTCATCCACTGGCATCAGCCTCATTATCTTTCCCCTGACACCATTCTCCAGAAGCCAGGGGTTGGCTCCAAGGACACTTTAACCACTCTCCTGGTGACTGATTGGATACATTGGAATGCACTAACATAGCTGTGCTTTTAAAAATCGACCTATTCTGGTTTTATGACTCTTCTTGGCCAGGTTCCCACTTGCTTTAACTGAAGCAAAGCCTTTTTCTCCAGCAGGAAACTGCCACTATTGGTGCATTTGAAAGTTTATGGGAGGATACACAATGCCTGCATTACAACAAAGTCCAGGATGGAAAAAGGAAGCTTTCCAATATTTCAGAGTGGAAATTATGAAAATTAGAAAGCCTCCTCCCAGTCTCTGGTGTGGTTTGCAGGCATGAATTGGGTGGAGAGATGCTGGAGAGGGAGGAAGGGGATGTGGATCTGCACTTCGAGCTAATGGGAGACTGGAGGTTGATCCTGCATCAAACACTCCCAGATTTGCAGGGTGTTGGCAGTTCAGCTTGGCTTTTACCCTAAAAGCATCTTGGCTGCCAAGTAGGAGCAACAGCACTGGCTGGGTGTTGCAGAGGTCTGCAGAGGATCAATGTCTGTGGAGCCTTGTAATATGTAAAGACCAGTGTATTATAAGGAATAATTTTAAGTTGTGGTGCAGGATTGCCAAACTCCCCTCTTGTCATAGCATGTTTATCATATTGGCCTTGACAGATTTTCTTGGATGGTGTTTTCAAATATTAGGAACTCCAGGCTCTGCCCTCAGGCAACAGTAACAGCTTTGAAGTCAGCTCTGAGGAAAGGAGAGCCTGTGAAATATTGGCAATTCAATTTTCTTGGTTTGTTTTTTTCTTCCCCCTGAAAATCTGGACCTTTAGTGAGGGTAAAATACCATCTAGGGTTTTAACTTTGATCATCCTCCTCTCCCTGTCTGCAGGTGCATTAAGAGAAGACTGAATGACAGAAAGTTACTTGATGCCAACCCCATTCAGCTTCCTAAGATGCTCCAAAACATCATGGGATAATATTACAACCCATGCAGGACAAGCCTTATAGTAAGAGGTGTACTGTGCCTATGGAATGTATAGTAAATGGGTTCATAAAAGCAAAGATGTTGGAGAGCTTTTTTGGATTACTATGTAGGACAGAAAGGACATTGACATTCTTCCCTCCGAATAGTGGCAATTTCTCCTGGACCACATTGATCAGGGGAGCTCACTGATCTGTGCTCTTTCCTTGAGCATCCCACAGTGCTCTTACCCAGGCACACCTCAGCATCTTTTTCAGGTACATTAAATACAGGCATTTATGCAGAGAAACTGACATGAGACACATATCTCTTTGAATGCCAGATTAAATCTATCCTGCAAAGAAGGAGGGGCATTTGGGGATGGTGCAAGGACAGGAGCCAGTCCCTTCCATACCTCCCCAGATATCTTATTCTCAGGTGAAGTATCTGACCCTTTATCAAGCCACTCAGTGATCTACTTATGGTGCCCACAGCCTGAGAACACATAAACACTATTCTAGAATATGATCATGGATTTGTTCTTTTGGGCAGGTGGTTCAGACATTCCCTCAGGGTTTCTGAAGACAGATGTCTCCAAAAGAAACAGTGAGCACCACGAGCCTCCCCTCACCCTGTAACTGGAAAGGCCAACTCATCCCATGTAAAATTGTCTCTGAAGATATTGGGATGAGCTGTCACCAGAAGACACACTCTTTTGCTCTCTTTTCTTTGACTACTGAAGACTCCTAAATCAATAATAAAAATTACTACAGTTTCATGATGAACTTGTAGATGTAAGCTGGATCAAGGTACAATTGGAAGGAAGCTGACGTGAAGAACAAATATTAGTAAAAACACCAATCCCTACCTTTAATCTCTGTTAGCTGAGTTTCTCCAAAACTCTTCTCATCCTCCCAGCTGATCTGTTGGGAGCTGGCAGGGTGGAAACTCCCTGTGGCAGGAACTTTTTGAGTTAAGGCTGATTCGATTTGCACTTGTAGGAATTTCTATTCTGAACTAAAATGGTAAAACTGTTAAATGGCACAACTGTAAAATGGCACTTGTTCTGCACATAGATCCCCAAAGAGTAGATGCTTAGTGCACCAACATTAATTGCAGGTTATCAGTCCTTGGCTATTTCACACAGAATTTACCTAATCTGTGTTGATGAAAAACTTGGAGAGAAAATAGATATCTATGGTCCCACCCCATTAAGATTAGTGGCTTTTATAGTGGGAGTACTGGAAACTAAAATGATTTTCAACCTCAGTTAAGAAACTTGCTCACTTATTTCAAAGCATGCACAACCCTAATTGCACCTTCTAAATATATTCCAGAAATACAGCTGGGTTGTAGAGTGGTGCGGGTGACTAAATGGTGTCATTTGCAGTCCATTATCTTTCCAGAAGCTTTTCATGTGGTGTCTTTGGGAAGTGGAGACAAATTGCACTCCATGTCTATGCAATTTGGAGAGTGTGAAACTTTGGTCCAGACAAAAAAAATAATTAGAGTGTAAGAATCACACATACCCATTTTCCTGTGGAATGAAAAATCACCATTTCTTTGAAGCCATTAGAAATTATTGAGACAATGAGGATAAGATATATTTCACCAGGAAATAAGCTAAGCTCAGACAGAAAGTTTGGCCACGAGTTTGGAAATGTGTTTGAAATCTCAATGCAACTTTCTGAACTCGAGTCAGCAAAATGGGAACTGAGTCACTACCTACACAACACATTCCCTCTTGTTCAGAGCAGCCTTTTCCATTATTTCCATCAGGCTGGCTGGAGGGGCCCTGGTGCTTGTGAGCTTCACTGAAGTCATTGCTGGTGTTTAAGAGGCTTGTGCTGGTGTCTGGTGTGCACCAAAGAAGTCTTTAGAGTGAAAATGGAAAAGATCTGTGATGAGTAAATGTGCTGCTCATCCACTGTTTTATTTTGATTTTTTTCCCAAACATTGTACGTTATCTTAACTTAAATGGATGAAAAGACTGAAGAAGTTAAGAACTGGAAAAAAGCATGTGTTTTACTTTCTACTTGATGCCTGAATTAAAAATGCTGTTCTGGAAAATGTTGGAGCAACATTCAAGCAATTCCTCTTACTGATCAGGAATTTATAACATCTGAAGATTTTCTATGTCTGGATTTTAAAACTTATCTGAAAGCATGTCTAAGCCTTTCAAGGGATAAATCCCGGCTAGAAGATGAGCTAGGACTAGGACTTTAGGTTGGGACAGGTTGGAAGGTATTTCAAACACCCAAACTGCCACTTTGCATTATCCATCACTGGCTGACCTTGCAAGAAACAGTCTCTGAACTGAAAAGCCCTTCCAGGAACCTTCAATTCAGGGTGGTAAGTTCTTGCCTTCTGGGCTGTGGATCACCACCTCAAGGGAAACTAAACCTGGTACTAAACCATCACAACTTCTTTGTGTGAGCTTGGGGCAGCTGCTGGGAGTGTCATCATGGTATCAGCTACCTGAAAAAGCCCTTTGAGCAGGCTTATTAGCCAAAAGGATCCATGAACCAGAGGAGCCTTTTCACCCCCTCTAAAGTTTTATAACTGGATTCATATGATTACCCCCCTTCCCTTCACCCAAATCCTAAATATTTGGCTCATTTCTGCCTCTCAACCTCTGTCCCTCAGCTTGCCCTTGCTCTGTCCCCTGGCCTTTCTGTCCCAGTGCTTGGCCAATGTGAAGGCAGCAAATGCCAATTTGTAATGAAAAAAGCTTTTCATTTTCTCATCCAAATAAGAATCTGAAGCACTGGAAATTTCAAAGCAGAACCTCTGCTTGTGAGGTCTCCAGACCTTGAGAGCGTTCAATAATTCAATTAAGCTCCAACCATTTGAAAGCCAATTTGAGCAGTATCCTGGTTCCAAATTCTTCAGAGCTCACCAGTCACTATCCATTAGCCTGTGCCATGCTCTTACCTCTTGCACTGTTAACCTGCATGCATTTTGGGGGGATGAAGTCTGGCACAGCTCCTGATCCGTTTCACAGAGAAGTCTGTTTTGATTTGTTACACCTTTTAGAAGTGTCACAAAATATTATAACTTCTAGACACCTGAGAGGTGCACTAAGCATTTATCTGTCTAGGTAGAGTTCAAATTAAACCAATTCCTCCAAAATACTTGTGAACAGGTCAGAAGAGATAAAGCTCAGATGAAGCAGATAAAATTGATGTTTCAGCAGTCACAAGTGATTATATCAGAGCATTACATAGGCGACAGCTTTGCTACATAAGAATAGCCTTTTATTTTTTTTTTGATACAATTATTTTTCTATAGGGATGGTGAATAATTTTTCATCACCTTGAGACTTGACTTTTAGAAAACAGCTAAGACAACAGGAGATCCTTGCTGCAAGGTCTTTCTTCTGTCTTTGGCAACTTCTACACTCAAATATCTACTGTTTGTTATCTGTGATATCTGAGTAACTCTGCTGTCACCTCGGCAGTCTATTGGATCAGTAGTGATGCTGTCAAGGTAAGATACCCATCCAAAAAATGTCAGTGAAGGTGCTAAGCAAAGGTCTGCAGGACCTGCATGCCAGCATGAGAGATTTCAAGTAAATAGCATGAACTGGAAAGATCAACTTCCCTTGGAGCATGGGCTCAGTGGTGGTGTCAGAGTGAGTGCTCACAGCATCACTCACAGTTTGCATGAAGAGCTCCATGGGCCAGGATCACTCCCCCTGTAACTGGTGGTGTTTTGCACCACTTAATCAGTGGATTGTCTGAAGTTTCTTCTGTCTTTACTTAGAGACAGGATTAAAAACACGGAGATGAATTTTCTGTGTTCGGACTTGGTTGTTTATTAAATCTTATTTAAAGTACAGAAAGTTCAGCAACACTTCTAGCCACCAGCTAGTAGCAAGCAAAATGGAGATGAATTCAGCTAGCTACAAGATCTCTTAAAGCTAAACAGTCCAATAGAGAATTAACACCTTATTATTTATACTTTTGACCCAATAACCAAACCCCTGTGTCCCTCAGTGCAGCACTAACTGTCCAACCAGAAACTACTGCCCGAAATTATGAAGAAAAAGGAAGAATACTAAAAAGAGACACCACCTAAAATCTTCCATCTTGTCCCTATACCTATTATATATTATAAAAACCTCAAATTAAAAACTCTTCACCATGTAAAATCACACACTTCTATTTAACTACACACCCATAACTTTAACTCCATCACTCAAATTTGGAAGCCTTCTCCAAGGCCTCAGGTCAAAAGCAATATTCTCCAAGAAGTCAGTGCCAAAAAGCACAAAAATCTTAAAAAAACCTCAAGTTTCTGGGGTGTTGCATGAATGCTGCAAGGTCTGCCTGTTCACCCTGTTGGACCCTGTGCTCCAGCCCTCACTGTGACAGGTTTCTCACCACTCTGCTCCCGAATCCATGCTGGAAAAATTGTCAGTAGCAAGCTGAATGCTGAATTATGCTTTGTCTGCTAGAAAAAGAAAATCAGTAGCTCAGAATAATAAAAGTTCTGGTAGGTTTGTACAGCAGCAAGACATATTGGAACTCTTTTGCTGGGTTTGCTTGGAGGCAATCTCCTCTCTTGCCAAAAGCAAAGGTCGCCATAAGCTGCAGAGTAGCGTGGGAAAACCTGCCTTGGAGTTGGCCTGCAGAGCAGAAAGACTGACTTTTTTTTACAGCCCTGGGTTCTCTCTTCTCAAGAGAAATTTATTTATAGGAGGAATGACGTTTCCTGCTGCATTCTTAACGTGCTTGCAGCTTGGGATAAGAACATGGGAGCTTTGTCTTCTGCCATCTGTTTTCTATGGCAATAAATATCCATTTACAGATTTATCTCTGCCTGGTGTGTTTTAAAGTCATGATACGAGTGAGTGTTCATGGATATCCATTCAGAGAGGAAGTGTCATAGGTAAATAGCAGTCCCAGCTCCGTGCTGGTAGAGATTTACATTTGTGTAATGGACAGTGGAGCTGTGGCCGGGGGCTTTGGCTGCATTTTTAATCTTAACTTATCTTCTTTGGAAGCGCAAGAAATAAAAAAGCAATCTGGACTAAATTCCTGCTGAGCTGCAAGCATCCACTGACACAACTGGGCACGAGGCCTTTAATTTACCATAGCCGAGAGCTGGGACCTGAAGCTGGGGCACAAACTGCAAAACCCAATTTAAAATGGCTTTTCAGCCAGACCTCTGCCAGCTTGATTAGTTTCTTACAGCACTTCATTTTGCCTGAAGATGGCCTTCCTTTTTACACAGCCTCTGTAGTGCCAGGCTTTGAGCCTCAAAGGCAGAAGAGAGGGCAGACTTATTCCTTTTTAATACAAGAAAGCTGCATGTTTTCTCTGGGCTTTCTAACTCAAAAAAACAATGCATTATGTTTGTGGTGAGAAACATTCCTGTGCCTGGAAAATAGCCAGCGAGGTCTTGAGAGGAGTAAATTGTGCTCTTCCTTACCAGTGCCTTGAAGCAGCAGAAAGAGATCTCTGGATGGTGCTAGGCATTTGTTAGACATTAGCAGGACTCTATTCATCTTCCTCTCACACACATCTGCAGCACATGGATATAATAAACATAGCTGGGAGGCACAAACCGTCTCACATCAATAATGCAAAGGGAGAAGGGGCTGCATATTTAACATGCTGGGGGAAGAAGACCCAGAGAAGGAAGATCTGGTGGGGAGGGCTCTGCACTGAGACAGGCTGTGTTAGGGATGGGATACACATTTCCTGGGGTTTTTCTGAGGGGGGGTGTCCTCGTCTGACCAAGGTATATGTGCTGGTTAAAGTAGAGCTGGCTGCAGTTTAAGGAGTTATTAAATCAGTCAAACATGAGTCCAGGGACCCCCTTTACATCCATCCCCCACCTTTTACAAACCTTCCTTTGCAACCACAAAGGCAGTATTTTGACTGCCTTTGCAGTGATCCCAAAGGCAATCCCAAATGCTGGTCAGGATCAAAAAATCTCATAGACATCAGCATTGAATTAGATGAAGCCAACTCGTACCTCAGTCCTGACACCAGCTGCTGGTGTGCCCTGTGGCACAAAGCACAAAGCTTAGCTCTGCCTCAGCTGACATGTCTGGTGGTCTCTGTGTCATACCTACTAATGTTTAGCAATGTCCCTTTTCACTTGGATTTGTAAAAGCCTTTTTAAAGCCTTATCTTCTGGTGGATGTGTGCCAGTCATTGCAAAGATCTCTCACATCTCAGGCTTTGAAAACTGCTCACTCAGGACTGTATTTCGGGCTCTTTCACTGCTGCAGTGGGATTTCATGGACTCTGAGCTTAGAAACAGATTTTGGGTGGCTTCAGGACCCCAAGTGCAGAGAATCTGCCCTGCCAGCTCTAGCTGGTGGGGGACTCCAGGGAGAGAGAACATGATGCAT
Source organism: Acridotheres tristis (assembly GCA_037013685.1). NCBI lineage: Eukaryota > Metazoa > Chordata > Aves > Passeriformes > Sturnidae > Acridotheres > Acridotheres tristis. The sequence continues at coordinate 6,612,100 of CM072885.1, forward strand.
CCCTCAGCCAGGCTGATCACAACCTCATGGACCTGATGCCTGATGAGGCAGTTCTGTGATGAGGCAGAGAGAAAAGCAGCAAGGACAGAGGTTCAGGACAAAAAAGGAAGTGATTGCAAAAATCATCCCATCAAATTCTCTGGCAACCCTTAAAGCAAGGCTCCAGCACTTGCCTGAGAAGTCTAAACCACCCCAACCTTAGGTCAAGAAGTGGGAAGGAGAGAAATAAACTGTGGATGTCAGTGAAAATAAAACAACACAACCCCCCTGACAGTGTCACTTGGGCTATGTGTGGAGCTGTTAAATCTGTACACACTGTTACGTCTCCCGCAGTGCTGGTCATCATTCTGCAGCTGTTCTTGCCTCCTATATAAACACTAACATTGTCCAACACCTTCCTCTGAAGGTATTTCCATGCTCTGCCTTGCTCTCTGCCAAGGGGTTATATCCTGGAAACACCCTGTGAGAGTGCTGGTGGTTTTTACACCTTTCCATCACATGGACTAATGCACAGAGCAAAGCAAAGGCTTGGGCAGCTGCTGTCAGGCAGGTCAGCATGGGTGAGATGTTTCCAAAGGGGATATGTGCATGCATGGAGGAGAGCAGTCTCACATTTTCTGCACTGTTATATGTGTCTCAAATAGTGATAGAAAAAGGGGGAATGGTTTTAAATTAAAAGAGAAGGGATTTAAATTAAATTATTATCAGGAAATTAGGTTAGGAAAAAGATTCTTTACTGTGAAGGTGGTGAGGCACTAACACAGGTTGCCCAGAGAGGCTGTGGATGCTCCATCCCTGGAATTGTTCAGGGCCAGGTTGCACACAGTCCTGAGAAACCTGATATAGTGTGTGGCATCCTGCCCCCAACGGGGGGTCAGAAAGACATAATCTTTAAGCTCCCTTCCAACCCAAACATTCTATAGTTTTATGATTTGTTTCTAGACTACTCAGCCTCAGGCACAGCCTGCATAAAATCATGAGCCACTCCAGACAGGGAGGGACCCCCTGTGGCCATCAGCAGCAGAGGCTGCTGGCCCTGCAGCAGCTGAGAGCTCACTCTAGATGAAAAATCATTTTCCACCTTGCAGGAAGCCACCTTGGAAGGGGACACCACACTCACACAATCTCCAAACCACCAGATGCCAACCCCAGCCCAGTGGCAGCAGTGGCAGGCAGGGAACAGGAACAAAATAAAACCTGACCCAAGGCAGGTTAAGGCATCAGGGCTGTCTGGCCCTGAGAACCAGCATCTTGAACTGCAAAGCCCAAATTTACCGGGAGGGACACTTCTGAATGCTCTCCAAAGTAACAAGCCACAATCAAACAATAGCAGACCAAAGCTGTGTGAATAATTGATTAACTTTGGTTTGCTTGACGGACTGGAAAGGCAAAGGAAATATTTTCCAGATTGACACAAAGTTATTCTGTTTTTTCTTCTGCCAAATGGAGGGGAAAGAAAAACAAACAACAGAAAGACTTTGTATTTAACCAAAACATTTTGCAAACAACTTTTAATTTTTGAGATTTTTCTCATATTTTTTTTAAAAAATAAAGGAATTTGTCTAAATGAAATTACACTCTTTTTGAAAGAAAAAATGCAGAAAAAAATTGGTTTGAAATGTACAAAAGCAGATTTTCTTTTTTTTGAGTGCAACAGACTTGAAGTAAACTCACAGGTGGCTGCAGCTGCAGCCAGACTGCTTTTCAGCAAAACAGATTCCTCAAGCAAAGGCTTTCCTCTGTCGTGGATGAAAGGACCATCTCTGAGCCACTCTGGGCTTGTAGAGCTACACTTGCCAGCAGTGAGTGCAGCAGCCCTTGCCCACCCATGGGACACTGAACCCAAAGCCCCTGTGGGCAGGAATGAGCAGAGGGTGCCTGCTCCCTTCAGCTGGCCACTGTTTGGGAGGGATCAGCAGTGACAAGGTGGGCTGTGCAAGGTGTCCCAGTCCCCTGGGGGGCTGTGCCGCCCCTGCCAGCTCTGTCAGAGGCAGCCTGGTGTGTGCCAGATGTGTGCTCAGTGTGTTCTCTGTGGGTGTCCAGCACGCTCTGAGCCAAGCCCCTGTCACAGCCACTGCTTCTCTGCCAGCCCATCAATCTTCAGAGTGCCAGGACCCCCTGGTTCCCTGGGCACTGCTGCTGGGTGATGTGCTTCCAAGTAATTAATGACACTATTGAGTTTTTCCGGGACTCCCTGCTATTCCTGTGCAGCATGAGAGCAGCAGCATTGCCTTGGCTATCCAGGGACAGTCCTGTGGTGTCACTTCAGCTGGCAGGGATTAGAGACACTCTGTGCACTGCAGAGCCCTCAGTGCCACCAGTGCTCACTGAAAATCTCAGCTGGGACAGGCACTGGTGAGCATCTGCATCTCTGCTCACTTGCACAGAGCTCTTCCACACCCCCCTGAGCTTTCCTCTGGCTTTCATTATTTGACATTTATTATCATCATCATTATTATAATTATCATTGCTATTATTATTATTTACTCCCCACTCCTACAGGTTTGTGCTGCCATATGCCATCATGCTCTCTCAGTGAATACTGAATATTTGCAACTACTTTTTTTCAGAAATTATTACCCCCAACTATTGCCACAGAGTCTTTAACTAGTTACATTTGTTGTATGTTATCTTGCAGTTCCTTCTGGCACTAATTTCCACTCTAAGTTACCACACAATCTCTGACAAGTATTAATTCCCATTCATCAGCACACAGGTCCCACCAAGAGTAATTCCTACCATGACACACACCAGTAGTAATTTCTTCACACCTTTACATAATCCCTATTAGTTCTGACTACTAACAGGGCAGACAACTGCTATGAGATGGTACCCTCCTCATCCTCTGGGCATGCATTCAGGACAAAGAAATCATGGCTTACCCTTTCCACACTGCGTCTCCTCAGTGATCCATATGGTATTTTGAATAAAAGTCTTCGGGTCCTACCCGGAGTCACAGCTGTCTGTACTACCATAGTGCAGAGCTAACTCGTGTGTGTGTGTGAGAGAGAGTTCACAGCACACACAGCCTTCCCTTGAAATAACTTACAGCCTCATCTAGATTTCCTAACTATCAAATAGCTGAGTGGGTTTTCACATCAGACCATATGAGTCAAGATGTGGCTTGTTTGAAAGAAGGAGAGGGGAAATGAGAAAAAAAAAAGAAAAAAAGAGGAAACCCCAAGGCTTGTAACCTTAACAACATGCTTCGAGCAGCGTATCTTTAGCTTCCTTCTGTTTCTCGGTGTAGTTTGCTCAGCAGGATTGCTGTGCCATGGAGGTGGAAGAATTAAGCTTCTGGGGAGAATGATCCAAAAACGTCAAGCCCGCTTCTTGTTGCTACAGATGGTAACCAGGTCAGTTGTCTAATCAAAGCTCTATCTGAGTTATTATACGTTTTGCCATGTGACTGCAGACCCCTCTGGTTTGCTGTACAGTAGATCACATGTTCACCTTAAAAAGAATATCTGGTGTATCACCATCTGGTGCAGAGATTAATGCTAATTCCTGGGTTCAGATATTCCTCTCTCCTAGATGTTGGAAAGCCCAGAGCCAGAGCAGAGGGCTTGGGCAGCTCCTCTGGGCTGCTCAGCTGAACTGAGTGCTCACAGATCCAGGGTCTGTGGCACAGAGCAGCACATCCATCGGGACAGAGAACAGGCAGAACCACTCACACTCACGTCCATACACATCCACGTCACTGGAAGCCTGATGGGTGATGCCTGCAGCCTCTATGTGTACTTATTCACTTACAAAAATTATTATGTTACAGTCTGTGATTGTGAAGTGTTACTTCTCAAAGTCACTCTCAACGTTTACTTTTTTTTTTCTCTTATGAAATCACTTCAGAGGCTAGAAAAGTTTGAAACTTTATTTACACTCTAAATTGTACACACATGCTTTGGAAAGGGGAAAAATACTTCCCCTTCCCACAGCCTTTCTATAAGACCAGGAGCTGTCCTAAAGCAGCCAGGTATAATCCTGTGCTTTTATAGGAAAGTGTTTTGGATGTTGTGTTCATTTCCATACTCTGTTAGAAGTATTGGTCCACATGCAGTTTAGGGTTAATGTGTGCAAAGTGGGAGCTTCTCAACCCAGCAATTCCTTAGTGGTACTCTGAATTTGCCCAGTAAAATGGAAAAGATGTTGGCCCATGTCCTTTTCCTTGAAGCAGTCTAGCTGGGAGAGCAAAAATCTGCTGAGTTGGAGAGCCAATCCCTTCCTCCATGTATTGTTCTCATTTTAATGCAAACTAAAAATACTTTGTTTTGATCCAAGTCCAAAAGCTGGGATGAAGGTGTTAGGGACATGACATTAAAGCAACCATTTCAAATAAAAAAGAGAAACTATATCTGCTCAGCATATGCACATGCATTAAAACCAGTCAAAGGAAAAAAAAAACTGCAGCTTGATGTGGGAAACTCTAAATATTAAAACAATTGCCGTTTGTTCATAACGAGTTCCATATGTCTCTTGCCAAAGAGAGGGAAAGAGACAGGAAAAGATGGAAATATCTTAAGCATGACTGACTTATATAGGTTCTTTATATGGAATAGGTGTACAGTTAGGGTCTTTGCTTTTTGCAGGTTATTTTCGGATTGTTAGTGCCCCCCCTGCTCTCTCACAGCCTGCCTAGCTCTTTCTGTCAGGCATGAAGTGGTTGGCATTTCCCACGGGGAATCTTTGCCGGCATCAGCAGAGCCCCTGGGGGACTGACTGCTGGAGAGAGGGCAAAGGTGGTAGCAATTAACCTTGCTGGGAGCTTTTCCTGAATAAAAACTGAGTCATGCCTGAGTCAGGACCTCGGGGCTGAGTGTTTCACACAAGAGCAGAGTAGCAAAGGTGTCCCTGTTCACCAGATCCAAAGCCCTGGGCTGGGCTCCTGCCCACACCAGCCCCCTTCCCCAGGAGCTCTCATATTCCTGCAAACATGTTCTCCTTCCTCCAGGTCCAGCTCATGGAAAAAACAACTCTGTAGATAGAAATTTATCCACTAGAGGGGACAAAGAGCCACAACACACATGGAGATGTGTCTGTAAGCCATCAGGCTCTGGGACCAGGCACAGACAGTCCAGTGGCACCAGCATGAAACACCACACACTGATATTCTCCACGGGGGAAAGGGGAGCATTCAGTCATTTCCACAAACTTCAAGTGTTTTTGCCTAGATTTTTAGGTCTTGCCAATGAAATGCAAATCTGTGTATTGCTCAATGCAGCTGAATGATAATAATCTTGCACATATGAAAAGTCGAAAAAATCCATCCATTTTCATGTTACTGGAACCAATTCCAATAAGACCCCCATGTATCCCACTGGGCCTGACTCCTTGCTCCCTCACTGTGCTGCACCCCAGGCACAACTCTATGGAGACCCTCCATGCAAAATTGGAGACTTGGACCCACTATGACACTTTCTTCTGTTCCATTCCTCATTTCCTAGGTGGTATGAACCTGGAGACAGGAAACCTTAATCATCAGGATTATGGAAACCTCTCATCCAGGCAGGTGAGATGTTTGCTTTATGTTTTCTGTTCAAAGCATATTGGTAGGCAACTGTATAGGGCAGTCTACTAGAATTCATTTGATAGGTTGCCTAAAGGTAGTAATGTAAAACATGCTCCCATGAGGGTCTTTCTAGTTGCTCCCAGAGGAACAACTGGGTGTATGGGTGTTTGTGGCAGGCATAAGCACAACCAAGGGCACTTCAGCCCATCAAATTCTGAATTTGTCTCTGGAGATCCCCCTTTCCCATTTAGGTGCCTCCAGATACAGATTGAGACAACCAGGCTCATCACTGAGCATTTAGCTGCATTGTCTGCAGAGACCATCTCAAATTGAACAGCACAATAGGAAATAAACCCCCAAATATTCTAAGGGAACATCCTGGCCTTGTCCCCACAGACCCTCAGAAGGGACACCCTGTATTTACTAACTGCTGAAAGACAAAGCTCTTTAAAGCAGTGGATGCTTTTCAGTACTAATTGCAGGCTGCCAGGAACAGTGGTTTGTGGTAACAATGCATCAGAGGAAAGTATATCCAATGGATTGCTAATTGGACTAGATTTCTTTTTTGGTCTTTAATGAAAAGGAGAGAGGAACCATTTACTGCTGCAGAGTGTGTATTATATTTGCAACACAAGAGTCAAGTTTCAAGTCAGGGTACTCCCAGCAGAGATCAATGGATGGAAACCAGTGACAGCAGTGGCACAGACTGAAATGCAGTGAATGGTATCCAACAGATCTATCAATAAGACATTGTATTGTAAAATTGAAAAGTCACTCGTATAGAAAAATCCACTTAAGTTCGGTATTCCAGGAAGACAAAAGTATGGCAACAGATTGAGGGGAAAATAAGGATAATTTGCAGCTCCTGGCAGTATTTTCCACCCTGGATGATATCTATGGTTTGTCAGTAGCAAAGCCAAATTCTTCCCTAGAGTCCTGATAGGGAAACCACTTCTATTTGAGGTCTTTAGCAGCTCCTATTAATCTTTGTGGGATTTCTTACTTCCCACTGTAAGCAATCCTCCCTAGCTATTTTGTTGGAAAGATGAGGAGAACAGAGCTTCCCCAGAGCTTTGGGGCTGCAAACCCTACAGTGACTTAGCTTACATTTTATTGCACTCAGAATCAGACTGCAAAGGAAATTGCCTTGTTGGGAGTGAAAGATGTGCAGAGGTTGTCATTGCAAATCCAGCTTGCCTTTGATTTAAAAAAAGCTTAACAGTTTTCCAGTCTTACATGGTGTTTTACAGAGAAATGTTATGATCACTCTAGCCTGGGGAGAGATGTGGGAAAACACACCGGGTGCAGCTCCATTCCCATGTGAGTCCTTTCCAGCAGAGCTGGCAATAACCCAGCAGCTTGCAGGGGTGAGAGAGAGAGGCTGTTTGTGGTCCTCAGCCACAGAAAGCCTGGGGGCTTCCCCTGTGTGTGGCAGGGCTGTGTCACATCAGGGGCCACAAGCACCATCCTGTCCCTTTCTCCCTGGGCAAGAAGTGCATGGGAGTGCCTTTGCTGTGTGCAACAACATGGGCTGAATATGAGTGTCAGCCCCACACTGGAACAGAGATTTGTGCTTTGTTTCACTCTGATCTAGAGCTGTGGGTTATGCAGTGATCAAGGTGGTGTTGGACTGCACGTGCAGCATGTCCATCACTTGTACCAACAAAAGCCATGAGAAATTTGGGCTCCCATCACAAATTTACATTGTGCTGCAGCACAGTTGTTTAACCATCTGCAGTTCACAGATATGTTAGACGTACACATAGTAGGTCTGACTAGCATAAGCCTGATCAGAAACCCAGAACCAAGCCCTTCTGGACTCAGAGAGGTTCATATCTGATGCACATTGCTGTAGGTTGACACAGAATGTCATGTCAGGTGGTCCTAAATGTCCTTCACTGGCATTCCAGCATAAATATCTGCATGGCTGCTCATCAGCTGCTTTGTGTACCTCAGCCTTGGAGAATGGCTGGCAGAGCAGAGCATGAAGCCCAGGATGTCACCTGCTGAGCTTACACCTAGCTAAGCACTTAGACCCATCAGCTGCTGTGTCCACCAAGCCAGTAAGTTCTTGGCACAGCCCCTACTGAAAATCATGGCACAGATGCAGACACCCCAGGAAATGTCTTCAGGAAAGAGGACAGAGCAACCTGCACCCTTCCTCTTCCCCTCCTGCCACCAGGCAGGCTCTCCCAGAGCAGCCTCCATCCCACCTCCTTCTCCCCTGCATCCTCAGACCTCTCTGTGGTCCTGGCTGGGGAAAGTGGTCCCAGGAAGATGGGCTCCTGGAAAACCCTGTCCAGAACAGCAGCAGATAGCAACCCTCTGCTAGATGGAAGGACATTTCCCTCGGGTTTTAGTGTGCTGGCAGGTCAGCTCTTTTCCCACATAACTCAGAGAGACAGTAATTAATTAGGGAGGGAACTCGCCTGACCCCATTGCCCTGGAGACACGCCCCTGTAAACATCATGGAGGGATTGAAGGGGCCACCTCTGACTTCCAGGGCTAATATAAACAAAGGAGGAGATATTTGGCACCAATAGCACATTCCCACATGGAGGCTGTGCAGCAGAGGCGGGTGTGATGCACACAAGAGCAGGCCTGCTCTCAGCCTGGGGATGACCACACAGTATTTCTGCTGGGGGTCTGGTCTAAAGCCTTTGCAAATCCTGGTGACTGCAAGGAATGTGTGAATACTTGGTGCATCTCAGTATCAAATCTTAAAATGTGAGCAGGCTCTGCTCTCTGGAGTGCTCAGCACTGCTGATTTGCTTCAATTCCTGAAGAAATAGGGGTTTGCTCAGCACGGCATGGAAGGTACTCAGCCTTGAGCTTGATTTAAGCCTTAAACAGGATATGTGACATATGGACTGTGTCAAACACTGTGAAGATAAATGCTTCTTTGTTCTGTGCAATTTTCTCTCTTTTAAAACTTCATCCTTGTTACACTGCTTTGATTAATCTTAATATATTGTGGGAAAGCATATGTCTGTGTAAGGGAAGAAGAGAGAGTTATGTTGCCCCAAGAGAAAGCCACATGAATAGCAGAGAGACCAACATGTCCCTAAAGAAAGGAGGGAAGTATAAGACCCCGAGAGATGTTACAAGGGTTTTTTTTTTAAGCTTTGCCAGACTTGGTAAAGAGCTTCTTAGGCAAATTATGTTTTGTAGCTGAGGTCTCCCTCAGCTGAGGCATGGAATAATGATGACTTTTCTCCAAGTGAGGAGAAAGCTCTGCATCAAGCTGAAAGAGCAACTGCTAACATTGGCAAAATATGAACTCAGCTTGGTTGTGTTTTGTGTGTGTTTTCTGGACAGATGAAGAAATGTGAAAAATTTGAGTCTCTGGATCTTCAATCTTGGAATCCTGGAATCTCTCCCTGTAATTCCTATCTATTCATACAACATCCTACCCCAGTCGTAGGACACACCTGAAGTGGCATTTAGCTTTCCTGAGTTTGGTCCTTTTATGTGACCTTGTCACTTGGTGTGATAGGTTGACTTGGGAGGAAGAAACTCAGAAGTCCCGGGGGAGTCCTTGGGGGGTTGGGGGCCGTGGGGCCCGGGGAGAACGGCTCGCCCGTGCACACATAAAAAAGAGACCCGAGGAGCCCTTGGCCCCCGGCGGGGGGAAAACACGCCCCCCCCCAGGGGGGGGGGGCGCGGGCCCGCCAAGGGCCGGGGAGGAGGAAGGGGGATCAACCCACGGCCCCCCCCCCGGGGGGGCGGGGGGGGCCGGCCGAGCGCGCGGCCCGGGACGCCGCGGGGGGGGGGCGCGAGGCGGAAGGGGAGGAGGAGGCAGAGCGCCCCAAGAAAGGAAAGTTCTGAAGTCAGTGATGCAAGAGCAAGTATAAGATGGAAGGAGAGTGAGAAAATGCTGAAATGGCTGAAAATCTGGGAAATTGTAGGATGAACTAATGTACTGATATTCCTAAACCATAAAAAAAGACATGGGGGGATGGAAATGTTCCTCTAGGAAATAATTTGACTAAAGAACACCTGTATTGAGAATTTGATTTCTGCCCTGAGAAAAGAAGGGGATTGCAGTTTTTCGAAGATGAAGCCTGAGCAGAAAAAGGAGACAAATAAAAATCGTTGCTTTGGACATTTTCAATTCTAAAAGTAATACCCCATGGAATAGACATGACCCCATCTACAACTCTGGGACGGCGTAGATTGGGAGGAGGTCACGGTTGCAGATTTCCCGGCGGATGCAAATCGTGAGAGGTAAAACTACAAGAGGACTTTTTTCCTGTGGAACACATCTCCACAACTTCGACAAAAAACTCTTTCCCAAAAGTAAACAGAAAAGACAATGGGGAGTTGAAGTTGTTGGGGGGGTTTTTTTTTTTGTTGTTTTTGTGTAGGACTCCTTTTGTCATAGCTGGAAGGAAATGGACACTTGCAAGATTTGATACACCAGACCTGCTTTAGCTGCTTATTTTACTGGGGGTTGAATGGAACCTGAAAGTGTCAATGTCTCCTCACCAATTATAAAACAAACATGACAACTGGCCACTCTTTTTCTGCCTTTCCAGCTCTCAGAGGTTCTCCTCTGTCCCTTGGTTGCTATATAATTACCTTGTGTTTGCTAACATCCCTTTTGGCATTCACACTCCCAGCTCTTCATTCTCACTGTCCTCTGTGTGCTGTTCAGAATGGTTGATCAAGCCCAGGTTGCTCCACAGAGCAGCTGATGGCACCGTGTGGAGGATGGCAGCACAGCAGTATTGATTTTCTTCTACTCCAGGACTCCATGGCAGCTGGATTCCTGGGTTGCACTCAAAAAATGACTCAACAAACTCATAAAAAGACATCTACTGTGGGCTGATAAATTTAAAGATGCTACTTCTGGGTCATGAAACCCTTGAGTACAAAGAACTGGTTGTTGAAAGGTAACTGTGGGGATTGTGGTTATACATTTGCCCTCTTTTAGAGCTGTGTGTAGGGACCTGATGTTATCTGCTGCTCAAGACATGATGCTGGACTACATCATTCACAGGGAAGACCTGGTATGATTATTTTTCATTTCTCAGTTTCAGAGGTATCTAAACAAAACCTGAGGCAAGCTACCTAATTATATCTCTTTAATGGCACAATCCTGCTAAGCAACCTCAGATTTTACTGCAGGTCAAGGGGCCTGATTCTGCTTCTCTTGTCTGTACTGCCATAACTCATGCTGACTCCAGTTGTGGAGGGTGAAGCTTTAAATCTCCTGTAGACTGGATACTGAGGAAAAACTGGAGGATGCTGTTGTTGCCAGAGAGCAAGTCATTAGGAGCTGCTTCAAAGAACCAATTTCTCAGATAAATAAACACATGGAAATACCCATTATATTGCAGGGGTTGAGGTTAGCATCCACACTTCTGCATTATGTATGATTTGTGATTGCTCTGGGTACAAACAGCTTCTTGCTCTTCGATTAGCAAGCCCTGGCAGCCTGGAAAAGCCACACAATTTATTGCTGCTGTAGAGGTTAATGGATCACTTTACATGTTGATAATGTCTTATTATTGCAATGGTTATTAAGAAAAATGTAACACAGACACCGGGAGTCGATAGCAACTGCAAGAATTTTTGTTTGATTACTGCAGGGAGGGGAACTGCTGCGTGCAGGGCTCATGGTGCAAATGGTGGTGGAAGCAAGTTCATCACAACCATCTTCCTGCACCCCTCCTGTCTCCAGATTGTCCTCAGTCCCAGCTGTGAGGGTGGCTACTGTTTACTAGTGTTGATGGCATGACAAAATCGGAAGGTTGATGGTGTAATTGCCCAAAGAATGGACAAATTTCACAGCTATCTATGCCAGAGCATGCTAGGACTAGATCCAAAGTCCCACTTCATCTTTGGCATCAGAGATCTGTGAGACATTGATAGATGGATTATTCTGCGATTGTGTGGAGTCTTATACTCTGGAGGGAACAAATCACCAACCCAGGCTTCTGGAAATTGTATTTCTACTTCTTTTTAAGTGGGAAGATGGAGGAGGATGCTGCTTAAATGGCTCCATGTCCCTCTGTCTCAGCTTCTCTATCTGTAACATGAAAAATTATCAGTGCTGATTTTATTGCTGTTTCACTATTATTAATAAAGAGCCAGGTCACCTAAATGCCCCTCTCCTCACAGCTTAGTTTTATGAGCTGGAATATGTGGGTATTGGGAGCCACCACTCTGAGTCCTTACGGGGACATGATGGCCTTGTCCACCTCCTAGTGCCATCCCCATTGCCAGAGTCCACCAGGGAGCTCTGTCTGTCTCCTGTGGTGACACTGGCCAAGAGACCTGACCCTCATTTCACACTCGTCAGTCTTAGCATTTGAGTCCCTCTCTTTCAAATATCCAGCTTTGGATCTGGATACAGGAGTTTGACTCTCACCTTAATTCCAGTTCATCCCGGGTAATTTCCTCTGACTGAGTTTCATATTCCTGCTGTTTTAGTGTATACTCTGCCAGAACCTGACAACATGAGAAGGGAGAATAGCAGCTGTTTCTCTGGGTGATGGAGGAGGCTGGAACATGGCAAATCTGGATTGCTACATCCACCCAGGGCAAAGCAATCACAGCCCCGTCCATGCCAGAAAGCCCTCACCAATATAATTTCATCAGATACTCTCATATATGTATACACATATATGCTATATATATAGATACACATATTTAAAAATATGTTTAAAATATTATTTTATATACATATATAGACATATATACATAGGCACATAAGTATGTATTTTTCTGTGGAGTGTGGTGAGAGGAAGCCTGAGGGCCTGCTGTGAAAATAGATGTTTGCAGGAATGTAGAAGGAGCTATGGAGTGTACTGTGGGTTTGACAGGATTATTTGGATGGGCTCTAAGACCTCAGGAATCATTGGAGATAAATTTTCCGTTGTCTTCCAGGTGATATCTGGAGTGGGCCAGCACACCGGGTTAAAGACTTCATCTGAAGGGTTTTTTTTCTCTCCTGGGATATCCACCACAGCTCCATCATGTCTTTCCTCAGAATTCAGTCTCCTTTTTGATGCCAGCTGATATTTGACTACTTCAGGCTCACTTTCCTAACAGGATTATTATCCCTTAGCCTGTTTGCTTGAAAGTCTGGGGGTTTTTGAGGTCTAAAGCCACATCCATAATGCAAGGAAAAGCATCCCTCAGTGAGGCAGGCTCCACAACCCTTCTCACTCTCAACCCCTTCCAGACATCCCATGCAAAGTGCCCCATGCATGCTGGGCGTGGCATATCCTGGAGGTTTGCTCTACCTGTGCCTAAGGCAAGGCCGGGAAGGCAGCAAGGTTAATCCTGAGGTTCCCCTCAAAGGTCTCGTTCACTGCTCGAGATTAATTAGTGTGTCCAGAGGCAAGGAGGGTTTAGCTCGGGGATGGCTTTTGCAAGCTATAAAACAAGGATTCAGAGTCTGCATTTCATATCCAGACTCCCTTTTCCCTGTAGCACACCCCAGGGACCTGCTGAGCTTGTCCCTGCTTTGGTCCCTGTGTCCCTGTCCAGCCAAGTCCCAGCTCATCAAGGGCTGGGCAGCAGCCCGCCAGTGATGACAGCTAATTATGAAATGTCATGTCAAAGGCTTCCCTTTTATCTCATCTCATACAGCCCAGCAAAGCTCTCCAGTGCCCTTTGGAAGCAGGGGAAAGGAAGTGTCAGTGCAGCACCAGCTGCTTCTCTGATAGTGGGATGACAGCGTGGTGAGAACACCATGTCCTGGAAGGAAGTGGCAGCTCGTGCCATCTAGATGCAAATCTCTGGTCTCCACAAAAAGAAATAAAAAAAAAACGTTTTAAAAAGTGTTCTCATGTAATACTAGCTTTCCAGAGGAAGTGTTTAACACATTTGCTGGCGAGGCTTGCCATCATCTCTGCAAAATGGCTGAATTCAGTCCAGGTGAGTTCCTGCAGGAGAATTTAGCTAAAAAGCTTGTCCAGAGAAAAATTGGCCCTATCCTATAGTTTTTCTTCAGTCTGCATTGCTGCAGATGTCAAATTACATCAAGGTGTGTTAATCTCAGCTGAGCTATGTCTCAGGTTTCCTTAGAAACTGGTGGTTACTTCTCATTTGTTGTCTGCTATAACCTTTTACACTGGGACAAAATGGGCTTGATAGTTTAGTACAAGCTATTAAAGTGAGCTTTGTCAGGGTCCACTGATCCAGGAATAGGTTACTGCCCCTAAGGTCCAAGAAGCATTAAAACTAAGTTTCTCCAGAATAAAAAAATAGATAACTCAAGGCTCCATAGACCACAATTTCCCAATTTTGTAAGTAATCACCTGGTTTGGAGCAGTGGAGGGCACCGAAGAATTGGAAGAGGAGCATTATGGTGACAGATGGCTTCTCTCTTCCAGCAATAAACCTGACACAGATGAAGATGCATGGCATGGAGCAGACTTCAAGATCATTCCCAGGAGGTCCTGTTACCTTGCAGTCTGCCCACAGCCCATCCAGCCTGGCCCCATGCTCCTCACCAAAATACCCATCTTGCTGCAATAAAACACTTGGTACTGGATCAATGACCTTGGACAAATCTGGCTGCTAGAATGCTCTGTAACAGCCAGAGCTTGACGTTTTGCCCTTCCTTCATATTGAATTTTATATTTACTTTTCTGTATCCAGTATATCCAGAGGTTATTTTTAGCATTGCTAAATGAATAGGTGGTTTAAGATCAAACACAGTGACAAGGCAAGGTGATGTATGAGTAAAGCCTGACAATAGTGCCTGATAGTGATGATTCTGCATGTGGCATTTAATCTAGATTATCCAAAATGCTTCCTGCTTTAATTCCTAGGTAGGTTTTAGAAGAGCCCAGCTAGCTGCAAGCATGATTGTTCATAAGGGAAAACCTTTTTCCTTGATTTGCACAGAGGCTAGATTGGATTGCCAGCCCTGAGGTGAGACGTGAAGCCTGAACATTTGCCCTGGGTAGTACAGCCCCAGGCTCTGCAGAGCACACAGCTGTGACACCACTGCAGTGTCCCCTGCACAATGCTGCTCACACACCCCAGCTCCTCCAGACCCAGCTGTGCTCAGGAGTGGCACAGCATGGCACTGCACAGACATGTCCCTGCATCACAATTTCAGCTGTGACTGCACTGTCCCAGCTGAGGATGTTTTACTGGGTGTCTAGAATTACAAATTTGAGAGACCAGTTCAAAACACAATCTGAGAAGAGCTCCATTGGTTTCACAAACTGAGGTCGCCTGTATTTCTGGAGAATCTGGCCCACATTTTATCTGGCCAACAGTCACCCTCATTGCAAAAACCACCAAACATCAAACCCAAAAACTCACGAGGAGAGACATTTGGGTGGAATCAAGGCATGGACATTAAAATAGACAATGGGACATGAAGAGCTAAGAAGATATGATTCCCTACTTCTCTGTCTTACTGGAAGAAGTGGAACTGTGTGGCTCCCAGCAAGACAGTAGGCTTTCCATGCCCTTCAAACACAACCAGACACATGCAGGATTGTTCAACCTCAGTCAACCCCGGCTTTCTAGATGTTGTCACTCTCTGAGATTCTGCTTGGAGCTACCCTGTGACAAAACGCTTTAAGCACCCACTGTTCAATGATACCTGTGCCAGGAGGGTCTCAGTCCCCCAGGTGTCAAACTCACCTCAGTGAAGCAATGCTGAGCTATAAATAGAGCAAGAGGAATTGTGGTGCCAAGTTTATCCTACAACATTTGCAAATACTCCAAAGAAAGCACTGGCCCCTTCCCACACAGAATAACTTTCACAGCATGCTGTGGTCATGAGAGGCAGATGTTGCATCTTTACTTGTCATGGGGATTTAAATCCTTAGGGATTTTCTCTGGGATTCACAGTACTGAGAGCTGAGAAAAAGAGTTGAACCCGGAGTGGCAAATAATCATTAGGTTGATTGAGATATTACAGCCCAAAGAGTATTTCAGTATTTCATGCCCTATGTAGAGGCTTTCACAGGATAGTCTCCAATAATGTTCATCCATCCCAATCTCAGAAGCCTGGGAGAGGGGTAAAGGCACTTTCCAAAGTACTGATGGGAGATATCAGCACAGAGAAACTTGAATTCATTTCACAGCACAGATGGGCACCTCAATGACTGGACCACAGGCTAGAAATCTGGCAAGATCTCCTGTTTTTCACTTTTGTGGTTGATGCCTAAGATTCCTCATCACTAGACCTTGAAATTTGAAATATTCCATTAAAGAGATGCCAAAAAACTCTACTAAAAATTCAGACGGTCACTTGTCATCTTATTTCTTACAGCCTGATTCACAGAGTACAGATCATTGGCATGACTTTTTTTTTTTTTCCACAAAGACAAATGAACTGGCAATCCCTCACTATTATTTTCCATCCTCTCCCACCAAAAAACCTTCCAAAACATGTCCATCTCTGACCTTTAGGCGAAATCCATCAAGCTGTGTTGGAAAAGGCAAAAATATGTTTGGAAATGCTTTGATATTTTTAAGAAACTTTATCATGAGATGATAAAGACAGATTCTTATCTCAGATGTGCAGAAGCAAGTCATATATTGCTTCACTGAACTTTGATGATTCCAAGGAAGCAATCCCAGATTAACATGGGTTTAAAGTATTTGATACATCCAGTAGTAATAAACTGCATTCTCTTGAAAACACAACTGGTTTCCTTGTTCCTCCATCTCGTACAAAATAATCCAAGAGTGAAAATTGTAATCTAATAGCTGTCAAAATCCTAAAGTCAAGGACACTTGATGTCATGCAAGGCACAATTTAAATCTCTATCAATGCAATAGTTTTACAGAGATATTCCTCAAACTGACCAAATCTCTTCTCCTTTTCACATCAAATTTGTAGATGATACACAAAACCAGTGCAAAATCTGTCCTGTCTTGGATCTCACCCTGTTCCAGTTTTGCATGTTATGGCTTGCAGGAGATGCCTAAAACACAACATGGATTACACACAGTTTATCAGGAAATGTAAAGAAATTAAGTCATATAACACTTTGGATATGCCATAAAATTTGTATACTACCTTCTGGGTTATTGGCATCTCACTTGAAAAAGGAAATTGTGGCTTACTTACAAACACATCCATTAGTAGGTGCTCCAGCGTCACTTCAATATCCTCTAATTTAGCTGCTAAAGTCATTGTGAAGTCAAACAGAGGAAAGCTGTCAGAAGTCAAAATCCAAAGCGTCTATGGCCAAATCTAGTTCTCAGACTGTCACAAATGAGTTTCTCACAGATAAGGAAAATCCAAGAAATCAAAACTTAACATCAGAGTCCAGACGATGCCTGGACTCCGTGCTGGCTGTCAGCCCTGCTTGCAGGATTGAGGATTATTCCATGTGTGCAAGATGGGAGCAGAAGCTGCAGTGTGTGTGTGCTGCCTTCCTTTCAGAGCTCCCCAGCCAGAAGCATGGAGTTATATCTGGGAAACCACAACAGAGGGAGGGAGAGACACACACAGAAGGAGAGAGAGGGGAGGAATGGAATAAACTGCCTTTGACTATGACTGATATTTATAGGACTGCTTGTTTTTTGACTCCAGTCCATTTCTCTGTTCATTTCTGACCTTTCACAAATGGCCCAGCACACTGGAGTGTATTGTACAGCAGGGGCAGCGGGTCCCACAGAAGTTGGCTGTGACCAGTGCTGGGCCAATTCACACAAGCACTCCATCAATAGCTCTTTGTCACAGCATACCAGGCTCTGCACTGCCGTGAGTGACAGAGGGGAGAACAGACGTGTAAAAAACAAGGAAACGAAAGTTGTTTGGATACTAATTCTTTCTTAAGAGTATTAATAGATCCCCTTGCCCACTCCCCAAGGTACTGGCATACAGTGGCAGCTGCTGAGGTTATGTATGGAGGGGAATAACCCCAAAAAATGCTACGGGGTTTGAGCCTGCAAACACCACTTCTGATACATACTCCCACCACTCAACCCTTTCAGCTCTGCAGCATCCCTGTCCCCTATGCACTTCTCAGGACTGGACCCTTCCAGTTACTGTATTTATGGAAAGTTTAAAGCATGTGTCCAAGTGCTTGCTGCTCCTCCACACATCTGCTCCCACTTAACTCAATGGAGAAAAGGTTTCTGCTTGCTTAGCACTTTGTAGCTCTCACAGCTCCACATGGAGTGGGAAGGTATTGATGGACATGACCCAAACAAAGCAAAACCCTGTGGAAATCTTTCTCTTCAAGGATTTTGCACAAGGTAAACTGGAACCAATTAGAAAGGAAACTGAGGCACAAAAAGGAGAAATACTGGAAGTCTTGATATGGCCAGGACTGATGTCAAAGTCTTCTGCATCCTAAACTGTGTCAGGTTCATCAAACTGCTTTTCATGATGTTCACATTGCTCAGCCAAATTATTTTTTATTTATATGACATGTACCCACATAGTTTGAAACTTGAGCATGAAATCTTGCATGCAATATATTCCAGAAACTGGACAAGAAAAATCCACGAGGCTGCTCTAAAGGCTTCAGAAACTGAAGACCAGCATTATTTATAAAGGTGTGAGATGGATAGAGTTGATGGAGCTTAGAAGGACCTCTACTCATAAATTCCAACTAAATATTCTCAGAGTTATAGCTGAAATCATGTTTTCAGACATGTACCCATTAGCATCTGAACAGGACCTGCCTCTGATGGCTGAGTTTTATTAGACAACAACATGATGGACCATTTGGGGCATGCTATGATGGATGGTTTCAACAGCAAAGAAGGACATGTCATTCGTTTTCCAGCTGGACCAACTCTCATTCACACATGGCCCTACATCAGATAATAGGTTGACTGCTCCAGAAATAAACCCAGCACGGGAAGCTTGTCTACTGCAAAAAAGCCTGTTAATCATTCACATGCTGCCCTTTCATTAAAGCTTTGACAAAGTGTCTGTCTTCACCATTGTGAGTGGAGGGGTGTTTTAATGAGCCTGGATCAAAACAAAGAGGAATGCATTTGGAGGGAAGGTGGTGGAAACCCAGGGAACCAGAATGCAGCAAGGCAATGAGTGAGCTGGTGTGCATGGCCACAGGGCTCACCACAGACAGGATTTCACATGTTTTACTCTCTAGGAAGTATTTGCAGAAGACCACCTGACTGCTGGTAAGGTCTTCATCCTCTCCAGCATGTGTGGAAATTCGGAGATTCCAGGAATCTGTGGTTTCTACACAACCAGGCTGGGTACAAGGACACATGATTGGCCTTCTGCAGGTCCCTGGCCCACAGAGATCAGTGTTTGGGCTGTGTCAGAGGAGCCAGCAGTGGTCCAGCTGGACTGAATCATGCATTTGTCCACCTCTAACTGACCCAACCAGTCTGACCACAACAAGAACTTCACTGGAATCAAACATGTGATCGCTTCTGTCCTCCCCACCCCATTTATTGCACAAAGGCTAAGTGTTAAATGCTGAAATACGAAATTAAAGATCCTTTTCTGTAGGCTCCCTCTGTGCAATAGCACAGGGCAAGCATGTCACTTGTGCCCCTTGACTGTCCCTGTAGCTGCATTGTGTTGGTTACAGAGATAAACAACAGGAGACATCTTCCAGGGTCAGAACACAGTGTCCATGTGACAGACTCTTTGACTCCAACACAGACTCATTTTTGTCTTCACAAAGATGAATTTCAAGATTATTTCAAAAGTGATGGAGAAAACAGTGTCAGGCACAAGAAAATGGCTTAGGGGAACACATAAGGCCTTCCCTGATGCCCACTCAAGAAACACCTGGCACTAAAAACACCACGTGCTGTGCTGGCAATGGCAAGGAAGATGAAGGAATTCCTGGGTTCCCACCCAGGCTCAGCTCTACATTACATGGGATTCCCTTATTACAACAATATATATTGATATAACATCCCTTAGGCTCTTGCACTTTGCAATATTCAGCTGAGCAATTCTGCTGATCGATATTAACTGTCTGCACAGATGGTCAGAAGTTTGGGTAAAAATATTGCTGCTGGGAAAAGTTGCTTTGCTGAAAGTCCTGTGGAATTTTCCTGACTCCCAAACTGCAGGGCATTTTGTACCCAAGGATATATCGCTTTCCTTTTTTTCCTTCAAATTGCAATAAAATTTCAGATTCAAAGCAAAGCACAATAGGAAAAGATGTAAAACATAGAAAATGTGCAGAAAAGAAAAAAGAATCACAAAGTTCCAGTGATAACCAAAGCAGTTGGTGTGGCTGTGGTAAAATTATATTGATGGTGGAAAAAAAAGGGCACCAAAGTGCAGAAAGTTGCTTCACTCAAGCCCTTGAAAAAGCAGGTAGCAGAAATCAGAGTCACAAAATTGGATCAAAGCAGAACTTCTTCAAACACATAAAAGCTCTGAATCTATCCCATTGGATCTCTTCTAGCTCTTGCTTCCATGTTGCTTGCCCCAAGTGACCTTTTTTTATGAGGCTAGCCACTCAAACAGAGTAAACAATAAAGAATTTCTCTGAGCTCCCCAGGGATTTTTCTAAAAAACCTGTGTGCATGTGCATTACAGGTGCACACAAAAATGAGATCACATGTGACAATGAGAAGCTCTAACCTGGTTAATTCTTTAATGCAGTAGGTAGTTTCTTTATTAAATCATTATTTCCATCTTTTCTAATTTCTGAGAATGTATTACTTTGGCCTTTGCAAGCATGAGACCTCTTCTATTTAAAGCAGAGCATCCATCTGACAACACACCAGGGTATTTGTGCAGAACAGGATGTTCTTCTACACCCACATTTTCTCCTCACTTCCTTCCTAGTTTTCTTTGACCATTTGGGAATAAGATACCAGAAGAGAGCTCAAAAGGGGAGATTATTGTAGCATTTTTGCCAAAATGAGGTTTCAGCAAAACATGCTGTTTTTCAAAAGCTGAAGTGTTATCTGGGGACACACTGGGTCCCAGAATTGTTTTCTTAGGGGAGTTCCAGGGGTGAAGGTGGCTGGTGATGGTAGGAAAGAGCTGCCCTGCAAGCATTAGCTTACAAAGACAGGGGTGTGAAAACAGAACAAAAAATTTTACTAAATAAAACCAAAAGTTGAAAGGGTTAATGAGCTGATCTGAGCTTAATTAGTCCCAGGATGTTATGTTTGGACCAGCCCAGCTTGCAAAGACTGGAGTTGAGGAGTCCAGGGAGGATGGGAAGGCTATTTGTCCATGAGGCAAAAAACATTCCCGGGTCATGGAGCTCACTAGGAAAGGCATCCTGGCTCTCCTCCTCTGCTCTAGCCAAGGGACCAAGGCTTCAGTCCTGAGCCTGTGTGACAAATATAAGTAAAAGTCCATTTGGAGCAGTGCTTTTGTCATCCCACAGATGTGGGATGGGCTCCAATTCAGCTGAATTGGATTTTTTGCTTGAAATAATCAAAGTGAGAATTTGAGGAGGAATCTTTTTTATCTCCTCCACAGGTTTTTCTATGCTTTCTCCTCTCAAAAAAGAGTTGTTCTCTTTGGGGAAGGTGAAGAGGGACATCCCATACTCTTGGTAAACTTGGATGACAGGGAACAATCAGCTTCCAAAACCTTCCTTCCATCTCCAGTTTCCCTTTCCACACAAAAACCTGGACACAGGAACCAATCAACCTGATACCTCCAGGTTGGATTGTGGTAATTCACTGAATCTGGAGCTGAGTGTGAAGCCTGCCAGGTTCCAGCTGGCCCAGGGCACAGCCATCTGCCCTCCCCTTAGTGCTGTAAGTCAGCCCCATCCTACAGCAGCTTTCAATGTCAGCTGAAGGCCTTGGTGATAATTTTTCAATGAATTATTAAACTAGTGCTGCAGCAAAGGCTGGACATCAGCCTATGGCTCCACCTCAAATCTCTGATCCACGGTGAAATGCAACAGCCTCATCTGATAAAGGCACCCAGCTGTGATTTATCTCCAGAGAAGGGATCTTGCAAACATTGAGTTCATGCAGTCAAGGCAATGAACAGGGAGATGATTTTGAGTTTTCTCCAGGGATCTGAGTGAAGAGACACATTGCTCTTCCTATTAACAGGCAGTCTGTGAAAGAGGGAGAGCAGTGAGGGGAGCACAGTTTCCAGGTGACACTGTGGTATTTAGGCTAGTGAGAACAAGGCCCTGCCGAAAGATATGATGAGACTAAGTAAATGAGCAATAAAGCAGCTAATTAAATTTAATGTAGCCAAATGTGAAGTAATGTTCACAGCAGGAAAAATGTTCTGAACTTCACGTATAAGATTATGGGCTCTGGGGTCACTCAGGAGTAAAATATTTGGATTATAATAATTCTGTGAAACATCAGTTTCATTGCTCAGTAGTGGTAGAATAAGCAAATAAAATATTAACATTTACCAAGGGACAAGTAAAAGAGAATATTAATACGCCTCTGAATCAAACCAGGGTTCACTTATATTTTGAATACTGTCTTTTGATCCTTTTATCTCCAGAAAAGATGTAAAGATGAGGGACAGGATTCAATGAAAGGCAATTAAGATGATTAAATGTAAGAAAAATGGCTTTTATAAAGAAATGACTGAGTAAGCAAAGTGGACTCTTTGGTCCAGGGGGAAAAAATATGGAGAAAGAGACCTACAGAATGATGGTGATTAACTTGGAAAGGGTAAAACATTCCTTTCCTTCAAGAGCATCTCCCCATCCTAAAGTGTGTGGGCTAAGCCTGCAGGTACACAGTGCAGTGCCAGGCAAGGCTACACCACATCTGGGGCTGCTCAGAGGGCCAGCTGAGATCCCCCGTGTGTGTGAGTCCATCTGAGGGGTTTGCCAGGCTGGGGCTGGCCCGTGCTGCCAGAGGAGGAATGAGCGTAGGAGTCCCATTGCTGACCTCCTGCCCGCAGTGGGATGGACACAGCTCCACAGAGCAGGAAAAAATGCTGCTTCCACACGACAACAAGATAAACGTTTTTATAAGGAAGTCCCCATATGGGAGATGCCAGCAGCTCTGAGGTATTGCAGGGAAGAAAACAATCACCAGAGTCCTGCTGTCCTGGCAGGTTTAGCACACGGGTTTGTCCCAACCCTTTTACAGCCCTCAACAAGGACATTCCTGTTTGCTTTACAAAACAAGCTTAGAGTCAGCAAAATGGAGTCCCAGATCATCCTGCCTCTGAGGAGTCTCAGGTGCTGCAGAGCACTCAGCTTTCAAGTTTTAAAATGTGGCTATAATTTCTATTTTATTGTCACTATATTCAACCAACATCTCATCGTCTTTGTGGGCATAGCTGCTGCTGGCTGACTTTTTTCACTGTCCCCACTGCACTGCTTTTCATGGGTGGTCCCCCTCTCCTTGATGGCCTCCCACCACTCTCTGTAGCTAAGACATTTTCATATTTTCATGATTTAACCGAGTGTCCTAAAAGCCACCCTTTGGCTAAAGGCATTTGTCTACTGTCCCTCTCACATGCGCTTTCATTTAAGGGCCACTCTGGGCAAGGGAAGGGAAACCTCAAGTTTTCTTTCTTCCAGACTTCCCCCAAGGCCAAACAAGCCACCCAAGGATGAAGGAGCAGTTTTGGCACAAATAAGCTGAATGGGTGTTGCTTAGATGGGTCTTGTCTCTTTCAAGTGGAGAGAGGGGCCTGTGCTCATGGAGAACATGGAGGAATCAGAGTCTGCTAAATGCGTGCCCAAATCTGCCATGCATGGCAGCAGCCTGCATCACAATCCATCTGCACAAATCACAGCAATACAAATGCACCTTTTCAGTGCTGTTGACAAACCCTCCCCTTTTCCAATCCCACTTCCCACAATTCAATGTTCCACTGACTTCTTCCCCTGCTTTCCTAAACCCTCTGCCATGTCTCCAGGTGACCTGCTGGACAGGGCTGTGGCAGTGACACCATTTCCCTGGGAGATGGCTGAGCCATGCACACTCTTGGAGATGTCCAGATGCCACTGAGCCACATGAACCTATTCTTTAGCTTGCTGGGAAGGATCCCACTTCAGTTTCCTCCCTTGATGTAGCAAATCAGCTGCATTATTAAAGTGATTAAAAATAGACTGAGCTTGCCTGAGACTGCATCTATAATGGATCAATTGCTTTTTATACATTTTTTGGCTCCCTACAGTGCTGCTTTGTCATGTTGCTTTCACTTGGTGGGTGAGATCTTGAAATAATAGGCACATTCAGAAGATATAAATATAGCTGTTTATTGCCTTAAACTGGGTCTGCAAACAAATCACAGTCCCAGCTTCAGGTATTTGGAAATTAAATCTTCCACTCTGTCCCTTCTCTTTTGGACCAGAGTCAAACACTGGACTTAGCATCCTGGCAGCTGCTTTATCTTACTTTATCTTAAACTATAGGCACTAGTCCTGCTGCACAAATTTCAAACCCTCATAGGCTGTTGATTTAAGAAGCCCTTGAATGCTAGTCTGGATTTGATTCCAGTAAGAAATAATGTGGAGTTACCATTGAAAGGCTGCAGCACAGTGAAATAAAAATAAATGCACTGCATTGTGTAGCTTAACGGGGTGCTAATTTCTTGGGAGCACATAAATAGGAGGCACAGAGCACATCTGTTTGCTGGCGTTGGGTTGGGAAAGTGCAGGGGAAATTTGGAGCTCTGTCACAGGGACAGGCTGAACTTTGTTCCCATGTCTCACAGAACTGCACAAAGTCTCCTCTGTAGAATTGCCAGTTAATTAAAAATGATATTTACGGTACCCTGGAGATGGATGCTCATAATTCTGCTTTTAGCATTTCTACAAAGTCTGGCACAGCAAGAGAGTTGAGTTGGGGCCCTGGCAATGCAAACAGCCTCTCCCGTGGTCGTGCTACCCCTGGAGTCCTCACAGAGGCGCTTTGGGCTGCCAAGGCCATTTTTGGGATGCCCATTTCCATCACACTGTGTTTGTTGAAGGGTTTTATCAGCCCTGTGTGCTGCAGTGAACGTGGGGCAGCCCTGCACCTCATGCTGACATTCCCAGGTATGCTGCAAGCAGGAGTGAATTGAGCTGCCTGTGGCAGGTACGATGCTCTCAGCTCACAAGTGCCACTCACAGTGAGATACACAAAGGCACAGAGGATCCCCATGCATCCAGAAGTACTAAAATAACAACCTGTGCTCAAACCACTGAACTCCCACCCCCTTGCCTCCTTCCTCCTCTAGCTCACATCCACACTGCTCACAGAAATTATCCTCAGGAACTTCCAGGGTATTTCCCTGGCACTCTTTGTACAGCCAAGTATTTAAAACACTTGCAGTATTTCCTGTGATGTGACACATAGGCTTTTGGACAGCAGAGTTTGATGACTCAAGGAGAAGCAATATCCTGAAACTCTAAACATGCCCAGGATAGAATAATGCTGTAGAGGTGATGGAGGACAGGAGGAGCAGGGAGATCTTCAGAGATTTTTACCCCCCTGTAAAGGAAACTTCTCTGCAGAGAGCCAGAAAGAGAGAGAGGTTTCTTTAGAGGCAGATTGGAGCTGAAACCTGTGCCTCTGCTGACCACAGATGGAGATTAGGGAGGATGTTTTTTCAACCTGCTCCCAGCTGACCACTCTCAGCAACTCCTGGGGCCTCTTCTGCTCTTATAGCCTGAATTTGAAAAGACTTAATGTAGTGAAGCAACCTCTCATTTCACCTGGACAGAGGATGTCCCACGAGGACTTCATGCCACAGAGAAGAACTCCCAACCTCCCCATCTCATGCTATCCCCCTCCCTTCCTCGTCTTTAAAAATTTCCAGCTTGGGAAAACTCCTACAGAAGTCCATAATGAAGCTTTACCCCACCATCCCAGCCCTCCACATCCCCTGGCAGCCAGCAGCTCACCTTTGGCAGGGGGGTGCAGACCCTGAGCTCGGCCGGCACCCTCGGCGGGGCTCTGCAGAGCCGCGGCAGCTTGTGCCTCATCCTCGCGTATTTTTTCATATCCTTTTTTTGGTAGAGATAAAGCTCCTCTTACAGGGTGTATCCAGCTGCTGGCAGCATGTACTGATAGCTGTTAATTAGTCCTAAAGGCTGGACACTGCGAGTGTGCTGCAGTGAGTTGTTACAAGCTGGATAAAAACAAGTTTCTGTGGTTGAATACGTAGCTGTTATTATAGGCATAAAGGTTCTATCCTGATACCACTGGAAACAATAATAAAAATCTCATTAACATCTTATTACCAAGCCCTTCCCTCTATTCCTTTTTACACACTGCCAGCCAGTTCAAAAAGGATAGCGTCTGCTGATGGAAAGAAAAAGATGATGAAAGCTAGAGAAACTCCTTGACACACTCCTTTTGCCTTTATGTATTTCACTTTGAATTAGGATGCCAAACCAGGAGAATGACACTGCAGACTTCTGAAGAATTAAAAAAACATGAATCAAACCTCAGCATGATTTCATTTGTTAAAAAAAAAACAAACAAAAAACCAAAAAAACCCAACCAAACAAAAAAATCTACCAACTATGGAACCTAAAAAATAAAATGCTGATTTGGCTGTTTCTCATGGCCTCCTAGTTTTTTTTGTACTTCATTGTACTTTAATGCTCCTCCCAGGACAATGAAATGCTAAAAATCTTGTTAATGACTAAGTATGTTGAGGCCAGATAATCTCTTGGTTGAAGGAGTCAAGGCATTAGGAAGGGTTCAGAGAGTGTGAGAATCTCAGAGGGATACCATTCTCCATGACCTGACATCCAGTTCCCCCCCAGGTTCATTTCACCCTCAGTGATCTCCCTGCAGAGGGGATATCTTGGTTTACCTGCCCAAAAGCCAGAGGATGTCTTCTTCCCATCATCACAGACCCCACCAACATTCAACTGCAAGTAAGGCTGGAAACCATGGCAGAAAGCACCAATGCATTGCCAGTGCTCCCACACAACCAAAAGATTTCCCAGATGGCTCCAGGGAGCAGACTGGAAGACACACCAGGTAAGGGTGAAACACCTGACAATATGACTGGGGGAAACGACTTTCCAATCCCAAATCTGGAGTGTGGCTCACCTCTGAAGGTGCAATCAGCTCACACAAATTGGGCACTGGGGAGACTGCAGCACCTCAATCAGTGCCATTGCAGTCTTACACTCCTTCCCTACCCCAGCACAACCCCAAAGTGGGCTGACCCCCAGGGCTAAGTGACTGACCAAAGAGAAAAGGAGTTCTGCCTCACTGTCCCAGGAATTAAAGCCTGGCTTAGCATGACATTAAAATAGCTTGAAGAGCCCACAGTCTCATCTATCAGGTGCTTTGCCACAGCCATGGAACAGAGATGACAAATCTGTCACTGGTTACACTCCATTACATTCTTGCAAGATTTCCTGTGCTGCCTGCAGAGTAGATGTCTTTGCTCTGGTTTTTGAAGGATTTTAGGTAAAACAGCCAACAGCTCTGACAGCAGCAGCCTGGTGCTCTGGGGTCTGATCCATTCCTAGCTCTGCCCTTTGGATGTACAAAGGTGTAGGAGATGGAGAAATCACTACTTTTCTGCATCATAAGGGCATTTATCAGAAATATATCTGTTAAAAGTGTACAGTACCTGCTCCCTGCACTCCTTAGCAGGAACCTTACTGCCAAAACAAGCTTTGGTACATACAACAGTGGGACCCAGACACTGTGGATCAGTGAGTGCCTGGCTGGGGATGTGGTGTTGGGAGGGCAGAGTTGAACCCAGAGAGATCAAAACGGTCCCAGGAAACCATGGGAATGGCTGCATGTATGGATAAACTTGCAGCAGTAACACAAGACAACTCCCACCTCTGAAGAGCATCTGTGAAGCAGGACTGTCTGAAAACACCCCACAGGCAGTGCTGGAAAGAAAGAGTTGCAGGGAATTCATTGCTTATGGTATGGGAGCTCACAATCCTTTATAAACTTGCTTCCCGTGAAGGAAAAAGACAAAAAGCTCCTGTCTTCCACTTCTTCCTGGCTCCCTATTTCAAACAGCCTTTTGGAGCTCAGCAGGTTGCATGTCACATGTTTCTCAGCAGCTTTCTGCCTGCCTTTCCCCTGTTTCCCATGTGAAACAGCACTCAGCCATCCCCAAAGGCTCCTGCTGAGGCTTTCTGCCCCAAATCCCCATGCCCAGAGCCTGGCTGCTCACTTTGCCTCTTTCTCTCTCGAAGTCAGCCAGAGCCTGAGAAAAGCCTGTGCTCTCCTCAGTGAGTTCAAGAGGGGACAAACAGAAAATGCTCCCAGGGATGCTGGAAATAAAGCTAATGGTCGCTGCAGGGAGTGACAGGTTTGCTCTTGTGGGATGCTCTGACAGATCCATCAGGAGGCACTTAGCCATAAAACCCTGAGATCTCTGCAAGGGGACCCCTGTCCTTCCTCTGTGTTTATGCTTCTCTGAATTGCCTAGTTAATGCAAGAGCAAAAAAAAGGGAAGGTAATGGGCCTCTTTAGAGGGGTTTTAGGCACTTAGTGGGAAGCAGGAAGCCAGGGCCTGTATAATTAAATTGCTAATCTCTCACCAGATCTGGCAGGCTACATACTCTTGTTAAAAACAGGTTTAAGCCCCACAGCAATTTTTGTTTCAACTCTGGGTACAAGCCAGCTTCTTAATTCCTTCAGCCCTGAAATGCTTCTAACCCTGCCCTTCGTTAGAGCACTGTGCTCTAGCAAAGCCCAGACACCAGACAGCTTCAAGATGACCCTCTTCCTCTTTAAAAAACATTATTAATAAGGGGAAGATGGTTATGTTCTCTGCTGAGGCACAGTCCCTCCTGAGGCTTCCCTCTCAGCAATGTTCATTCACGTTATTTTTCTCTTTTCTCTTTCCATATCTAAGAAGTCACATTAGGGACCCCATCGACCCCAGTGCATTCCCTGGGTGTGAGGTGTCACATGAACACCCACAGAAGGGTTTTCTGGCTGCCTCTATACCTTTGCACACTTTAAACACAACAAAATAAGTACTGAGCCCCAAATGTCATTCTGGCCTAGTCCAAAGAAATGGAGAAGGTTTTGGGGGGATATTGAGACAATGCTGCAGCTGTAATATCTTCCTCACAGATACATCCCTTCTCCTCCAGCAGTCATATCTAACAGACAGACAGCTCTGGCAGACTCCCCTTGTATTGCTGAGGAAAACAGGCAAGTGCAGGGGTATCAGATGGGATGCTTGCTTCATTCATCACCTTAAGGAAAGCCACCAAAACAAAAAGGAAATATCCCCATTCTTTTCACCATCTTGGCCATGTACTTCAGTGTTTGTAATTCCCTGTGTCATTGTCTCACCTGCCTGGAGGTCAGGGGGGAGAGAGTGTCCTGAGGAGCACTGTGTCACCCACAGCCACTCCCCAGCTCAGCTCCCTTGGGAGCAGCTTGGCTCTGATGCTTCACTAGGTGCTTCATTAGGTGAAAGGAAGGGGCAATGGCATGAGGGGAAGGGGGGCACAGATCCAGGAGGGAAGAGAAGCCTGGAAATCAGCTCCTCACTGTCCATGGGGGATGTCTCCAAGAGTTACAGAGGGCCATGTGTCCAGTGACACTGATGGGTATGGCAGGGGAAAGTGCTCTGATCAAAGGGCTTGGAGAGGGGAACATTGGCAGCATGGGGTGGTGAGAGACCTCTAAAGATTAAAAAGCACACAGCACAGAGATGCCACATGCACTAAAAAGCGAGAGGAAAACACTTAAAGAAGCAACCTAATGGCTGGGACCACATCCCTGGGGATCCCTGCTGCTCTGGGATTGTATGGTAAAAGCCTGCCACATCACTTGAGCAATCAGCTAAGTGTGTGAAAATACCACTTAAAATCTGTGGAGGATGGCTGTGGTCGTGGTAAAACTGCTTCCCCTTTCTGGAAGGTGCATGAGACCCTCCAAGGATAGGATTTGGGTTGGATTTCACCAGCACATCTACTGAACTGATCCTGGACCTGGATTGTGGAAAGCTCAAGGAACATTTAACCCCAAGGGAAGAAGATCTGTTTGTCCTTTGAAACATCTTTCTGATATTTACAGGCATTAAAATGTATGTTCCACTTCATTTCAAAATGATGTCTTGGTGTTCTCCGACTCAAGCACCAAGGACATACAAATTTTATTTATGCCACTGCAGCAGTCACCTGTCACTGGTTAAGCCATCACCATATGTTTCAGCTTTCCCCTCAAGAAAGGAGATGCACTGCAAGAGCAGAAGTTATCATGGCTTAGCAGATACTAGTCATCAGCTTGAAGTTGTTTTCATGCTTCCAGCACATTATAATATAAAGCATATTAATTTAAACTAACAGTAATAAGTAGCTAATCTATGATAATTCAGTCACTTGCAAGCATCTGCATACCCTTGGTTTACGTGATCACTCTCACTGGGTTGAGGGAATGGGGAGACATTCACACATAAGGAACATTTCCCTTTGTAGATCACCTAGAAAAATATTTTTATGTTTTTAAATACATCTATTGAACAAAAAGAAGGTTCATAGTTTTAGGATGACTGACCAATTTTGACAAACTTGTGGTGGGGTGGTTTCTATGACCAGCACAGATATTTTTTCCTAAAACAAGAGAGAAATCAGTGCTCAGCAAATGAAAGAGGACAGCAGAAGAAATCTTGAATACAGCTCTCCCACTTCCCTAGGACAGTCTACCTAGGACAGTCTCACCTATTGTAATTCATCACTTTTCCTTGTTCCACCTCCCTTTTCCATGTGTTTTCTCCCCAGTCTGGAAAAGATTTTGGTTTTTCTTCTATTGTGAAAAATGAAGAGGGATGGGGAAAGGCAGCATGCAGGATTGTTGAAGAAAGCCTTTCTCAACCAGTTGTAAAAATCCACCTTCTGAGAAGAACACCTGAGTACAGCTGAATGAGAAGCACACCCAGACTCTTGATGTGGTTGACAACCCCTGGTTGTTTTGACTCTCCCATTTACATTTGGACTGATCATGATAAATGTGGAGAATCTACATTTCTTTAGGGACTCTCTAGGAGCTAGGATTAAGCACATCATGGACTGAGGTCTGAATACATTGCAGGAGCTTCTGCGCAGCTTTCAAGTAAAAACCCAAGATCTGGGACTTCTCCTAAAAGATTTGCAGACTTTTTTTGTGGTCTGTGAATCCCAGAGAAGCAGCATTTGTGTGTCCAGAAATGTGTGTCCTAAAGACAGCATATTAGAACAGGTCAATTATTATTCTTGACTCATACATTTTCTCTAGAGAGTACAGCACTGCCCATCCCATTCCCTGTGCCCTGGGCACAGCCCAATGCCTGCCGTGTGCCATATCAAAGGTATCTGTACTTCAGTTTTGGGCAAGGGAAATGCATCCTCCCTGACTGATGTAGTAAGCCACACTAAGCTTTAATCACAGGCTCCCTACACAGGAAGGAAGCAATTTCTTATGCAGTGGGATTCAATGGATAAGGAGTGTTCAGGCTGGGAAAGATGACAGAGGGGAGATATGATCAAAGTGTATAAAATCATGAAGGGGAAAGAGATGGTGAATAGAGAAGGATTATTTATTTTTTTAAAAGCTTTTTATACTATTACACCAGGCCTAAGAACTATGCACTGACATGATGAGGCTGCAGATTCAGAACAAGAGAAATCTCTTATTTGAATAGCTTGAGGTAAAAGTAGGGAAAGTATCACACAGAAAATTCCACAAAGGGTTGTTAAACCTGGTGAAGTCAGGCTGTGCCTAGTGGCTAAACTGGTGACTCCTGGGCAGTGGGAGGATGTGCTGGGGAAGCATCTGTCCAGCCTTGCCTTCTTTTACACTTCTCCCAAGTGTTTGTGGCTGGCTGCTGTTATTTTTGGGGCAGATGGACCTTGCTTTGACTTAGCAAAGCTGTAATGTTATGTCAGGGGTCTTTTTATCTCACAGGGAGAGTCCTCCCAGGAGTGATTCAGTGCAGGATTGTGCTGCAGATTTGCCTTCCCTCCCTCCCTGCCTGGACTGCAGAGCAGCACAGGGATATCATGCTCTGTTTTAGCACGTGTGTTAAACACCTGAAGTTGCTTAGTTTAACTGTCCCCTTTTCTGGGTATGATTTCCAAAAAGTAATAGCAAGTGAGGTGTCTAAACCCCACAGCTTTTAAGAGAGCTTAGGTGTGCCTAATCTGCTTAGATGTTTTTAATAATCTCTGCAGGCATCACCATGAAACCTCTGTGAAAATCAGGTCTAGATTGATTTCTTCCCTTTTA
This sequence comes from Acridotheres tristis, assembly GCA_037013685.1. Taxonomy (NCBI): domain Eukaryota; kingdom Metazoa; phylum Chordata; class Aves; order Passeriformes; family Sturnidae; genus Acridotheres; species Acridotheres tristis. Next base: position 6,643,643 of record CM072885.1, read on the forward strand.
TCTTCTGACGTTCAGGTAATACTTGAAAAATGCCTTGTAACCCACAGATAGAAGCTATAGTTTCTCCACAATTTGCAATCATTATTAATGAGGCTTTTCAAGTGTTAGATTGCCTGGAAAAGATATATTTTATCTATTTGCAAGAAGTATTTCAGCAAGTTTTCTACCCAGGGGTTACAGACAGCAAACACATTTGGTGCAGCAAGACCCACTGGTGCCTCCATCCATCTCTGACCTCTCAGGCTGTTTCTCGTGCCCTGCCTTGCACAAGCAAGTTGAGAAAAGGGAAGCTTTCAAGCTTGGCTGGGCACATTGCATGTAACTATGCCAGGCTCCAAACAGAACCAAAGTGCTGGAGACATAAATCAGGTCTGTAACATGAGGCCACTGGAGGAGAACTCTTATTTTATGTACTCGACCTGTATGCAGGGTTCATTTCAGCATGACCCTGGTGTAACTCGCTTTATCAGCTGTAAAGACAAGCTCACCAGCTGCACATTATGTTCACACTCCAAAGCTATTGGAAAAAGCAAGCAAAGCCCCAGAGCAGACCTGTGGGAGCAGACTAAAATAAGTCCCTTTTAAATAATTTGCTTTCCTTGCTATAAAACACAAAGGATTTATCTGGGATGGATATAAAATAAACCAATTCATTTCAAAGTAAAGAAATAAAATGGTTTTCAAAGTAAAGAAATAAAATCTGAAGCCTAAGCTGAAATAAAAGCTGAAGTCTAAGATGGAGTGGTTTTTTCATGTTTTAAATTTTTTACCTTGAAATGCTAAAATGGACTGGTTTGTCAAGAAAAAATGGGGTTCCCCTTTTTATGGCAGAAAGCATTACCTGAATTCAGCCTAAGTCTGTGAGTAGTTTCAGTCAGCCTGAACAGCATTTATCAGCAAATAAACTATCCACCTGAAAAATGTTATCTAGTTCTTCCCATTGCTTAAAAATACCCTTTTTATAGACAAAGCTATTGTTGAGCATAGATTTAAGATGTTGTGTTCATTGTCTGGCACAGCATCTCCTTGGGAAAGCAAACCAATTAAGCTATTCCTTTTTGCAGCCTCAGTGCCTGTGTGTGCAGTTACTATGTCGTATAAGGGACCACAGTCTTACAGTATTTGACAAATATGATTGCAGTTCTTGTAAGCAAATACCCCATTTTCAGTAGCTTTGAGGTATAAAATGGTCACAAAACAGCTTAGGAAGGCAGGAACAGCTGAGATAATGGAGCATCCTGTATGAAGGTCTCTGCTAATCCCCTGTACCAAAAGATTCCCCCCCCCCCAAAACCCTGCCAGGCAGTAAAATAAAAGCATTGTTCCTAACCTCTCTTAGTAAGAGGTAAGTTATGGGCTGAAGCATGGGCAACTATGTCCTTTTCAAAATTGTCATTATACAGGCAAAAAAAAAAGGGGGAAAAAAAGAGAAATGGAGATAAGAAAAAAGCATTAAAAGATGCATCTTGAACAGGGATACTTTTCATTATTTTGAGGATCTTCTAGAAGTCTGATTGCTTGCTTTGGCATTTGATGTTTTCCTTCTTTTTGTGAAATAGGTACAGCACAGGTAAAATGAGCCACCTGCCTTGCCAAGGTGTCTGAGCCTTCTGTTGCAGGACCTGTGCAATGTGTTGTTTGCACTGAGGCTGGTGGAAGCAGAGCTGGAGGGGCACTTTTCACTGTGACGATGACTGAGCACTGGCACAGGCTGCCCAGAGAAATTGTGGAGTCTCCATCCTTGAAGATATCCAAAACCCACCTGGACATGGCAACCTGCTGTGTGTAGATGCTCCTGCTTTGATCAGGTGGTTGGATGGGATGACCTCCAAAAGTCTTTTCCAACCTCAAATGATTCTGTCATGTGATCACACGTCCTGACTCATTCTGGTGGTGTGCTCTGTGACCTCGCTACCTCCAGGACAGCTCCCAGGCAGTGTGTGCAGCTCCTATAACAAATCCCTGCTCACAGAGCTGCTCTTACCCTCACACAGCTGACACATTCCCTTTCACAGCCAACAGGCTCCATCTATCTATTTATTTTATATTTATTATGCCAAGCAGGCAAACATTCACTGCCCAGTTTCACTGAGTCACTGTTTTTTCCTCCTCCCAGCCATGCAGATGGGCCAGGTTCACCTAGGCTCACAGCTGCCTCATGCCCCTGGGTGACCAAAATTGGCCTTCTTACCTGCACGGTGGCTGCTACTAACTCAGACAGGACAAAGGCTGGTGACCTGCGTCCAGCTCTGGGGCTCACAACACAAAAAGGATGTGGATGTGTTAGAGTGGGTCCAGAGGAGAACAACAAAGAGGGTTGGGGCACCTCTCCTATGTGGAAAGGCTGAGAGAGTTGGGGCTGTCTAGCTTGGAGAAGAAAAGGCTCCAAGGAGCCTTATTGTGGTTTCTCAGTACAAAGAAGGGGCTTATAAGAAAGATGGGGACAAAGCTTTTAGCAGGGCCTGTTGAGATAGGACAAGAGGTGATAGTTTTAAACTAAAAGAGGGTTGATTTAGATTAGAGATAAAAAGGTTTTTACAATGAGGGGGTTTAAAAACTGGCATAGGTTCCCAGAGTGGTGGTGGATGCCTCATCCCTGGAAACATTCACAGTCTGGTTGGATAGGGGTCTGAAAAATCTGATCCAACAGAAAATACCCCTGCTCATTGCAGGGGGGTGAAACTAGATGAGGTTTACAGGTCCCTTCCAACTGAAACCACTCTATGATTCTATGAATTAAACAACAGAAACTTCTCATTTTTTTACCAGTCTTCTAATGTCACGGCCATTTTGCATCCATCAGCTCAGGGATCAGGTTAAAATGTCAGGTACAAGAGCATAGCTTTGTAAATATTACATTTGCACATAAATTATTTGGTTAGTTGTGGTGGGGAAAGGGCTGCTGGACACTGAATCTCTGGGTCACAAGAGCTGGTCCAGCCTGGCTTGTACTGGGTCTTGGGGAAATACCACTATTTATAACCTGCAAATTATTTATGGAGCTCACCTTTTCTCATCTGAATGAGATCCACAACATGCCTCCTGTGGCTCTGAAGCCATGTGAGGTTTGTAGTGAAGCACACACAGACATGGTGGGGCTGCAGCCAGACCCAAGAGTGTGAGGTGGCACTGGCTGCTAGTTGCAAAAGCCATTTCTCTCCAAACTGGCAATTTAACAACACCATGGCCTTGTGTTTGTCAGGTGCAGGAGCAATACACAGAATGGTCTTTGAAGTGCCTCAGCAGCTGCAACAGCTCCCTGCTAAATTAAGGGAAAAGGCTTAAAGCTCCTGTGTGCTGCTCAAATGCACACACAGCAATGAATATCACAGAGCTGAAACTGCCCCCACTGATTCCATGTGTTCATTGAAAAGCCTTGGGAGGCACAAGCCACACTTTACAGTGGCAGCACAAAGAAACTCTTCTCTGGGAGCAGCTTTCTTTACTGTGAGAAGGAAACAAAACTGCTAAATCACTCATTTGAAGATCTTTCCCTACTGAGACATGGGATAACGCTGCAGCAGTTTGCTCAATGCTCAGCCCTCAGGTAGTGTGAATTCAAGTGTTCCACACACTTACAGCAGTACAAGAGAGTCAGAGAGCCACCTCCTTCTCATGGCCAGGTGGCATTAACTCTTGCCTCATGTCAGCACATGGTTGAGTTGGTATCCTTAGAGAACTCCAAATTTATTTTTCCCATCTGGATAGAAATAGCAGGAAGGCTAATTCATCTTTGAACTATTGCTGATACTCATCATTCCTTCCCTATAATGTGAGGCATTATCTCAAATTTTAGCACAGGAGCTTTGGTCCCCTATAAAAAAATGCCCTGCTCCTTTGCCTGTGTGCTCAAGGCATTTAATGCAGAAAATGCATTTATTTCCTTGCAAGAATGCCCAAACAGTGTGATAAAAGCTAACCCTCAACACAAAAAGATCCCTCGATCCCTGTGAGAAACGTGCAATCCAGCTCAGCACTGCTGCACAAGAATTTAGGGAAACAGCACGACCTAGTGTTCCCTCTGCTTCTCACTGCTGCTCAGAGACCGATGGCTCCTGGTGATATCCTTGCAAGTACTGCCCCTACCAAGCTCCCAGGAACACAGGGTTTCCTTCTGTAACTCCAGTTTCTTTTCTACTCCCCAGTGAGGTTTTTCGTCCCTCCAGAGGTTTATGTCCCTGCTTTTGGCTCATCTTGCATTTTTGTCTGAAGAGGGAGGATCTGACACAATCCTGTGAAGTAAGAAGCTGTTCAAAAGCAGCATGGGCTTGGGAAGGAGGCTGCTTCACAGTCACACTGCAAAGGATTTGGATAGATTTCCCTTTCCAGAGTACCCTAATATGAACACTTAAGAGTCTGGATCTGCTCTGCTCTGCCATCACCAACACAGCCAGAAAAATTTGGGTAGCTCAATCAGCAGCTTCTGATTACTGTGTTTCAGATGGATCTTTTGACAGACGTCTACTGTTGACCAGTCCTGTTATTCATCCACTCTCAAAGATCTGTCCTTCTAAGACACATCTCCACGCTGTAAAAACCTACTACTGTCTGTTGGAAGCTTAGGACTGTGTGCTTTGAAAGAAAGGCACTGGAATTACAAAGCAGCCCTAGCCTGAGCAATGCTGCCCTGAGGAACAGTGTGTTTTCCTGACCTCAGGGTTGATTGCCTTGCCTCCTGGAGGCTGAGGATGCCTAAGAGATTTTTGTTGCAGCCAGTGTGATTGTAAATGCTAGTGCTACTCAGGTAAATGCAATAACAGAGGATACTCCTTCCACGTGCTCCTCAATAAAGATCTTGATCAGATGCACCATTAACCAAAGTCAAACCTGCACAAAATCACATCCACAGGGAGCTATGAAAGACCATTTGCGACTTTCTCTATGGGCAAATTGCAACTTTTGTGTGTGGACACTGGCAGATCTGGAAAGGAAAGGCAGGTTGGTTTACAGCCAGTCATGGCTGTGGTCAGATGACTCGTGTTTGATATTTGCTGAATGAACAAGAAATGATGGAGCTGATCTTTGGGCAGGGCTTCCACATGTACCGTGCAGAACCACAGGGCTTGGCAAAGGTAATCCCTGCTGCATGCAGTGTTACACAGCATGGTGTGGGAGCCATGTGTGGGGCAGCCAGGTTATCCAGCCTCAGGCTTCCAGCTGTGATCCTCCGGAGAGGGGTGTCAACCCAAATTCACCTTGGCAAGAGCTTCTTCTCTGTTGTACAAACACAAAAGCAAATAACCAAACCTCAAAACAAGACACAGCTTGTCTAGCCTTGGATGCAGGCTGGAAGCAGCCCTGCCCTGACAGCTCCAGTGGTGCAGAGCCCTGCATGTTGACAGAGATCTGAGTCAGCCACAAAACTGGATGAACGGATGGCCTGGCAGCAGATAAAAAGGATGATTCCTTATCTATCACCCACACCATCTGGGAACCTCACTCCTTGCCTTCCCACCCCTAATTATTGTTACTGCTTGATCTCAAGAGGTGTTTCTGGCACGACCCATAAGTGAGTGAGCCTGCTGCTCCTCGCTCTCTCACTAGCAGTTTGCTGTTCAGCCACTTCATTACCATCGTCACCTGTGAATCAGATAATGGCTCATGTGATCCCAGAGCATTAGTCCCGCTTGTGTTGTCACAAGCTTTTGGACATTCCAATTTTCAGGGGATTATATGCAAAGCAGAAAAACATCAGCCATGCCTTTCATGCTTTTCCCAAGTCTTTCTTTTCCCTAGGGACAACTCTTTTATCTCAAGGAGCCTTACAGAGAAATCAGCAATTCAATTGCGCTATTTTTTTGGCCTTTAATTCCAGATACTTATTCCTGTTTGATCACGCCATGCAGCAACTCACAGGAAAAGAATGAAATTGCTCCTGGTTGCAGATGCTAGTTGCTTGCTAAAGCAGACTGCACTCTTTTGTATATTCTGACCTTATTTTGTGCAGTCTTTCAACCTGTCAGTCTTGAGGTCTGTTTCTGTGAAACACAGACTTTAATTTGTCTTAGGTGTGAGTTCATCATGTCTGAGCTGGCTTAGCTTTAAGCTCGTTCTGAGATCCTGCTGATGAACTCCAGGGAAAGGAAAGGGTAAGTCTAGGATGCACCTCAAGAGTGGCTCCAAGCACCTGTCCTGCAGGAGAGGGGAACAGACCTTTCCCCACTCTGCCAGTGCAGGAGTGAGGCTGCAGGACTCTGTGGTGTTACAGGGCAGATTAGCTGATGTAATGATCCCTCCTGAACAGATAATCTATAGTTAATGAACACAGTGTCTTAGACACTTACAAGCCAGATCAAACTTGCCTGCAGCCCAAACTGCTAACGAGCATGGATCTCAGCCATCTATCCTATAACCACATCCTTCTGGGATGGACACCTGCAAATATTGTCACCCGGTGTCCACTGCATGCCAGACACTGCTGAGGTGAGGACGTGGCTTCCAACACTCCTGTGTGGGTCTTGCTGTGCAGAGTGAAGGCTGAGGTGTGGGTGAATGAGCTCACAAGGCACTGCCAAGTGTGGCGTCCTTGCAGCCTGCAGAGCAGAGGCAGAGGGGAGCACCCATCTGGGGTAGGACCTTGTGACCTGGGGAGAGCCAGCCAGGCTCAGACCTCACAAAAAAACCCCTGTGCTGAATCAGGGTCTTGATGGCAAAAAGCAGAACAAGTTCGTTAATTACTGCACTTGTAAATCTTTAACTGAACTGAAAATTGTAAGGCAAGTAATTTATTTTATGCACAGATTGTATCTATTTTAATAAGATCCAAAAATAGAGCTTTAACATGGTGGCTTTAAGCTCTGACATTGCACAGGTTTTTTTAATGTGAAATTTTCCAGGGTGTTTAATGAAGCTGTTTTTTCCTAGAGTGAAAGCATTGTTTTTTGTGTCATGGTGCACTGAAGGGACCCGTGGGCTCTGAGTCCCACCCGACTGGACAGTCAGGGGCTTGGGTTGCTCTCCATGGCTCCTCTAATTCAGGGTCTAATCCTGCCTTGCTAGGGAAAGGATCTGTCTCAGGGTGCAGAGGTACCTTCAGGGTCTGAGGCAATTCCAGCTCCATCATGAGTTTTTATTCTCTGTGAGAAATCCCTGTCTCAATTCCCTGTCCAAACTATGAGATGGCAAAACACAGGACTGCCAGGTGCCTTGGAGATCTCCTCTGAGGCTGTGATGTGCCACTTGGCTGAATCAGTGATGCTCTGTCAGTCTGCAGGAGTTTTCCCAGTAATTACTGGTGTAGGAGACTTAATGTTGCCACTTTGCACTGCATACAAGGGGCAACAGTGGCTTCACATTTAATTGTGAGGGACAAAAACCATTGCTGTCAAGAGTTACTGGAGAAGATGAAGATGAGCATTTGGGAGATTGGTTCAGCTTCTTTTGTGGGAGGATCCCCCAGGTTTGATCTCCAAGAGGTGAAATGACCCTTCTGTTATGAAAGCCATGGCCACTGGCAAGGGGACTGTCAGGGATGCTGTGAGCACACAGGCTCCTCCATCTGAGGATTTCCCAGTGGGCATTCCTCACACAGCTTCGTTAATATAATCAAGGCCAGGACTTATTTAGTGCTCATCCAGTCACAGCCATTGCAAGGGGACTGATTATAGGCTACTCTCCTGGGCACTATTTCAGTCTGGGACTTGCTGGAGAGTATAAATAGCATGGCAGCTGCACTGAGGAGGTATTCCTATGTGACAGAGAAGCTAAGGCCCATGTCAAGGCCTGGCTAATTGCTCAAATTATTGCTGCTGTTAACAGGGCAGCAAATTATGTCAGGAAGCCTTTTAGTAGTCATACTACCCCACCTACAAATGATACACACTCCTGAATTAAGGCTGACAAACAGTAGTAAACAGGAGTTGAATTAATAAAATCTGAACGCTGAGAATAAACATCAAATTTAAAGCAAACAACAGCTGAAATATTAACTTTGACAAAATAAAGTGATACTGAGAGAAAGAGGAAAATGTTATGGAGAGAAGATTAGGAGCACAATTATGGCTCAGGGCAAGTTTTACCAAGCAGTTTGGAAACACTGCTCAGACATGTCTGTGTGCAGCCAAGTTTTGGTCTGCACTGATGCAGCTGCAAATGCCCCCTCCTGTCACAGGCTATTGGAACTAGAGTATTGATCCCAAGAGCCAAGACCCCAAGGTTTCAGTGCTGAAAGAATCCTTTCTTCTGATGCTATTGGAATATTAAATATCACCACTCCATCTGCTTCTCCTCCTTGGGTGGAATTCTTCCACTCTGTGATGTCAATGGGTACAGCAGACCAGGGATGTGCACTCTGAGCAATACAGACATTCTCCTTTGGAGAAGCAGGATGGCACCCACCTCTTCTTTTCAGATAACTGAAAATGACAGACAAGGACAACTTTGCCTGAGGAGATCAAAAGTGTTAGTAGGAATTGGATCTGTAAAACCTTAGCTCTTCTTTCTCATGGGCAAGTCCCCTTTTCCTCTGTGTCCAAACAATGATGTATTTAGACCACTGTACCCACCACACACACGAAGGACCTGGCTAATCTCTCATTTACAGCAGTAAAAAGCAGAACTAAGTTACCCAAATCACTGACTTCACTGTTTTAGGTCCAATCCATGTGGAGACCCAGCTCCACATTTGCAGCTGCCTGCCCCTTAAAGCTGGAAGGTCTGTCTTCATGTCTCATGCCAGGAAGTCTGATCTGAGAGATGAGCCTTCTCCTCAGAGTTCCCATCATTATAGCTGCTGTAAGCAATTCAATCCACCAGAGGCTGTTTTTTTAAAAATAACATTGTGTGCTATTTTCTTGCTTTCACCATCAGAGTCTTACAAGATACCAGCATCATCTTCCTCCCCCTAGATGTAGATGTCACACTACTTCAAACAAACTGATAAAACACCTTGGATTCTAAGGGCTGGGGAACCTCTGCTGTTTTTGTCATAAATTTAATTCTTTGAAGTCTTTTTAAGAGACTTTTTCTTGGTGGATTTGATTGTTTGTGGTTTATTGGGGGTATTTTTTGAGAGAGATTGGTTGCAGGGGCTTCTTAGTTTGATTTATTCAAAATTTAGACTTGCCCTACCTAAAATACAGCTTAGTGCCGTGGTCTTTGTGCTCTCAGCCTCCACTGAATGATGTCATCCCATGAAACAAGAGGTAATTAATACATTCTCAAGAGTATTTATGAGTAAATATCTGTGGTTAACCACAGTGGGATGAGGGGTTTGGAGGCATCCTTGGTGTGTGCAATAGGTTTTCCTGCAGGGAGAGGGACACTGCTATGACAGTGCTGTGTAAGAGCTCACCTTTAATCACCCCTCCCCTGTTTTATAAGTCCTCTACTCAACAGGGATTTTTGGTCTCTCTGGAGGGCATTAGAGACTGTAATCTCATTAGCAGTAGCAGGCTGTGTTTCTATTTTGCTATGTGACAACCTAAAAGCTTTTAGAAAACAGCTCCTTGTAAGGACAGTCCTTATGAATGCAAGGAAAATGATGATGCTATCCATTTCTTGGTTGTATTCTCAGCTCTCTGCTACTTTTCCATGGACTCCTTTTAAACTGGAAAGCTGAAATGCAGCCCATGTCTTTTTGCAATCAAAGGCTGACTCAATCCCTGCAGCAGAGGCTGGTGGCTTTGCAATAATTAACAGCAGAGTCTTGTAGAGCATGCAACAGTGCTTGCAGTAACCTCCCTATAATTTATTTAGTCTTCTTAGTGAGGTGTACGTTACATCACCCAAACCAGCCTGGAGAGCTCCTGATCAGCCACATCAGTACCACGAGCATTGCTGGTGATTTGGTGTCCCAGCCTCGCTGAGCTCTGTAGCAGCAAATTAACACAGCACAGCTGGTGCTTTCAAAAGCTTCACATCCAGAGTAACTGATACAGATTTGGAATCCCTGATGGGTTATGAGCAGAGGACTGTTCATGCCCAGGGTAGGAGAGACTGATATTATCAACATCACTGTTATTACTGAAAGTTCATTCTTGCCTCTGATTTTAAACAAATCCAAGCACAGGTGTTGCTTGCTTGTAGTAATTTTAAGAGGCTTAATAGCAATGAGATTGAAAGATTGCTAAGACTTCCTGGGACAATAGCTCGTGGGTTCATGACAAGTTTTTATGAGAAATAGTTGGGTTTAATATCTTTATTTTATTATAGCAACTTTATTCTAAGGTCTATGAGGAACAAAAGGGAGTAAAGTCCCGGAAAGTCATGGCAGTGTCACCCTTGATGCCAGCGAGGCTGCATGGATCTTGCACAGCCAACCCTCAGGATAGCCAAGATGCATTTGGGAGCTCTTGTCACCCATTAAAGTAAAGTTGATTTTATGTGATTGAAAATGGCATTGCATTGCTCTGCTCATCTGTACAACACCTCAATGTCCTGCAGGAAAGGGAGGCTACAAAAAGGTGAGAAAATCTCTGCAGAGCATTGCCCAACTTGTAAATCTGTCCAAGCAGCAAATACTTCCTTTAAAAGCACGCTTTAGAAAGGATTTTCAATTCAAAATTATTATTTAGGGCTATAATGGAACCGGGGAGAATTGGATCCTGGAAAGCTATTTCTGTTTGTAACAGAGATTGATATGAGAAATACAGCCTTGGGCTTTGGGGCCCTTCTGTCTCATTCAGGCATTGCATTACTGAAATGTGAAATGATTAGCCATAAGCAGGTCATCCAGATCTCCTAAAATAAGAGTCTAAGTTCCCCAAAAAACCAGCAGAAAGAGGGAGAGCCTTCCAGAGACCACTACAGGCAGCATTCTTCATCTAAACTAACCCATCTCCTGATTTAACCACCTTCCACCTATTAGAGACACAGGCTGTGAGGTTGGGAGACTGGAATTCTTGAGGGGATGTTGCAGCTGATTTCATTCCATGAGGAATGTCCCTCATGGTAGCTCAGATTTCCTTCTTGTCCTCTGTTCCAGTGGGCTTTTTGGTGACATAGTCCTGACTCATTGCAAATATTTCTCTAGTTTTTCATCTCAATGCTAGAATGTGAAATAGTGTTCAAGCTTTGTGTTTGCATCAGGGGCACCCTGCAGTTCTCCCTGGGTCTGACAGGGAGTTGGGTCCTTTTACTCTTCATGCACAGGGAAGTTGGTTCATGTGCTCCATTGTGCAGACTGAGATGAGAGCTTGAGAGGAAAAAAATCCTCAAATTCCCTTCCGAGCACAGCATCATAGAATGGTTTGGATTGGAAGGGATCTTGAAAATAATTAGGTTCCAATCCCTCTGCCATGGACAGAGACTTTCCACTAGAAGGTTTTCTAGAGTAGAAATATTTGAATTTAAATTTGGGGGTTGTTGCATTTTTTCAGGAAACAAAACTTGAGAGACTTCTGGACCTTCTCATAGGAGCCTGGAGATGGAAGTGTCCCTGTGCCAGCACAGAAAGTCCTGCCTGGGACAGGGGCTTGAGGACAGTGACTGGTCATCCTGACACATTCCTTCCCACTGCTGCTGGAGACTTTTGTTAAAACAAACCGATTTTGACAATTTTCTGACAGCACTTCCCACAGTGGCTCTTCCCTGGCTAGCCTCAGCCTGCTTTGACAATATCCACAGGGAACCTGCAGGGAAAAGCCTCCTGGCAGCAATTAGCACCTTCTAGTGCCACCAGTGAGTGGCTGCATGGCTCTGATATCCCTGCCCAGTCTGACACAGCACTGCAGCCCCCAGACTGGATGTGGGGCAGGACACTGCCACCAGCCATCCTGCCACCAAGGAAGGAGAAGAAAGGGGCAAAGCCAGGTGCCCAGCATCAAATCAAAGGGTTATTTACACCAAGAACCGAGCTGAAAAATTCCCACCTGAATCAAAGGGCAGGTTCTGAGCATCTAAGCTCTGCAGGAAAACCAAACTACTCTGCTGGCTCTGAGTGTCCTAAGGTTGGGCACGGAAGTCTTCCAAGCTACTGGGCACGAACTGACCCTTTGAGGTTATTTTGGGGTCACAGAAGAGCCGGACCCCCAAAGAAAATGATGTGATGGAGCCGACCTGGCAGAGGGAGGAGCTGGGAGGGAAGAGGCAAATTTCGGTATCCCTGCAGAGCAGCCAGTGAAGGCAGGAGTTTTCCTGCTCAGTCTCCTGCCTGTGGAAGCCTTCACAGAGGCTGAAGAGAGTTAATTGTTATTAAGAGTTAATTGTAAATAAGCAATGATGTCTTTTACAGAGATGCTTCTTCCCAGGAGTTTGTTTTTGGGGTGAAATGCCAAGTAAGCACCTGGCCATTGAGGTTTTACTAAGTCCTTCGAAAAGGGGGTTTATCCCTCATTTCCCTCGGCTTACTGCCATCTAGTGAAACTTGCTGGGAAGGCGATTAAGCCCCTTCACCCCTCTTTCCCGCTACCCTTGCCCCCCAAAACCCATTAAAAACAAAACCCATGAAAAGGAGGAGGATATCCTCTCAGGCAGCAGGTGTTCTAGGCAAGTCACTGCAGCAGGTGAGGGACAGACAGATAGGAGGAGGCTTTGTACTTGATGATCCCATTTCTGAAAGGTTTATTCACTCTGCAAATAAGATTTTAGATCAAAGAGAGGTTTACTCAGCTGCCCTGCATGACTTTTGCTCATGTGACAATCCCTGTGGATTCCCCTGAAATAGGCAAAAGTATGGACCCTTTACCTCAGCTGGAGAGGAGAGAGCCTCATGTGGGGCTGCAGTGGTGGAGTTGCCAAAGTAGTTTGTTTACTTAAAACAGGGCAGTAAGAAGGGGCTGGGCTCCCTTTTCCTGTTTTTAATCTCTAGAATACAATTATGGATGCCGATGTGATCAGAAGGTGGGGATCTGGATGAGGACAGGTAGAAGCCTGAGATGTGCTGAGCTAACAGCCAGACCTGAGACAGGGAATGGCAGTCTGGGAACAAGAGTCCAGGGAAGGGAGCAGGGAAAAGTGTCCTGGCTTTACCAGGAGAACCTCAGCCTCTCAAACACAGAATGAGATATTTTCTATGCAGAACTCCTATTCAGAAAGCTTTGTTATAAAGAGCTTTGTGAGCTGCATAAAAGCATAGAAAACATGTTTCTTTCTGATATATAAAATTTCCCATATCAAATAAGAAATAGCTAATTGCTAAAGAAGTATGGCCTTTCTAACCAGCACTTGAACTGAATTTAATGCATCCTGAAAATTAAGCTGCAGCTGGCCAATCCTCCTCATTCTGTGTGCTCCATGAAGAACACTGGGGCACCTCAGAACCCATCCTGCCTTCAGGCAAGGAAACATCCAGGGATTCATCTGTTTGAAAAATGTACAGACAGTAACACTGTTCCACAAATATAGATCAGTTTTGTGTCCTGCATGTTGTGCAACTGTCCTGACTGCAGCTGTTATGTGATATATTATCCCAAAGCAGTGGGACAGATGAACTTCATAATGATGGAGAAGCCAAACAGGAACAGCCTAGCCCTTAAATATCAAGATAGAGTTGAAGGTACTGAGGACCTTTCAGGAGATGCTTACGTGGCTAGATCATGTCAGACCTGATTAGGAGTCAGGTAAAAACTGCATAGGAGGGGTCAGGGAGGGGATGTAGCCTTTACTCAGCTCTCACATTGGAAGAAATGCCCACGTCTGAAGGTCTTAATATTGAAGGTGTGGAGGACAAACTTTTCACTCAGTCAGGTCAAAAGAAGGAGCGACTGTTGAGGTGTGAGGGTTGAAAGACTTGCTGTGGATGTCTTACATTGAGAAATCTTGGACTGGAGGTCTCTCAGGATATATTTGCTAATTTTTTTCTTTTTCTTTTTCTTTTTCTTTTTCTTTTTCTTTTTCTTTTTCTTTTTCTTTTTTTTTTTTAAGCAGAGCCAGTGATGCTAAGAAGTGGGCTGTCTTCATACATGAATACAGAGATAAATGTGATGAGTGTGTGACAGTCAAGTACTTTCAATGCCAAGTTTTAATGAAGCAAGGAAGGATAATATTTTTCTCCCTCTAACACCTATCAGCGCCATCATCAGATGGTGGGAGGGTTTTGCATGCTTATCTTCACTAACACACACAAAGTCAAGCCACAGCCCAATGCCTGCACCATGACTGAGACACAAATCAGATTTTGAGTGACCTGACCCAGTGGAAGGGATCCCTGACCATGGAAGGGGGTTTGGAATTAGAGGAGGTTTAGGGTCACTTCTAACCCAAACCAATCCTATTTGAGGATGCTGTGACTGGAGTGCATTTGCACATTGCAGGATCTCTCAGGATCGAGAATTTACCATAGTGTAGGCACCACCAGAGACTCTGGGAAAAGCAAATTAATTCTTCAGCCTTGGAGCTTTGTTTTAGTAACAGCCCAAACATTTGCAGTCTCATTTCGTGTGTGCATATCAAACACTATCTGTGTATGTGTAGTGAAGTCTCCAGCACCACGTCTTTAATTACTCCAGCTTTTATTCCAGTGGTTGAGGATATTCCACCTAAAAGCACCAAAGGGAGCTGCTGGAGCCAGTGCTTCATCAAGATCAATATACAGGGGAAGTATAATATGATCATTGGTGGATTAAATTGAAGGGAGTAGGAATATCATGATGTATTTGAGATGTTGGACCTTTTGTCATGAGGAAAAGAGAAGAAAAAATCCAGTATGGTAAAGTTGCTTTTGAGACAGAGAGAATGCCATGCTACTGGGATACCTTGAGGATATTTTTCATAGATCATTAAGGCTACAGTTTGGCAATTTTCATTATTTAGCCTGACCTGAAAACACCAGGTCATAGAATTTCATCTCATCATTCTTGCTTTCAAATCTATTTCTGTTTTTGTATTAATTCAGTGGCAGAACCACAGATTTTCCTATTCCCACAGAACCATTTTGAAGTCTTCTTTTATGAAATATTTTCTAGAAGCTTTCCAAGACATTTTATATTTCAGAAGCATTCAATGTATGACCTTTTTGTAAAACTCTATCCTGGAAGTAAAATAACAGCAGTTATTGATTAAACATCTCTGAAAAATAACCAAAATATTTGAAGTTTTGGATACAGTTGAATTAGTAGATTTATCTCCAGAAAAGGGAAAAAAGACGATAGATAAGTTTTTCTGTTTCATTTTGAATTGCAGTAAATAATTTTGATTGTTTCTGATCAAATTAACCCTTTTTGAACTAGATTATCACAACAAATATATGTGCTTGACATGGCCCTTGAAGCCAAATATTACTTCAAGCTTTCTTTACAAGCAATATTTATTTTTTGTCTCACTACTTCCTCTGCCAGATATTTTAATAAATTCGTGGTGTTCCATGAAGTTATTAAAATAGTGTTCAATGATATTATAATATTTGGAAACATCATCTTTATATAAATTGAAGTTTGTTATATTTTCCAATCTGCCAAAAGTTTTTTAAAACATTCCCTTTTAAGTCCAGGCCAGAATGTTTCCTTTGACCAGGCCAGGCTTTTATGTGACATACTTTGAGAGTTGATGCCACCAGTGGACTTAATGGTGCCTAAGAGCAAAATATTTTTCTGAAATACATTTATTAACAAACAGTGGCTGGCTTCACTTCTTTTCCTCTTGCATTTTCACCTCTGGATTTCTTGTGTGGTGGTATTTTTGTGTTGGTGTTAAGCTCTAAAAGCAACATACAGAATGAATTCACAGTATTTGTATCATTTAGAGCTATTCTGGAAGGCTTTTTATCTTTCTAATTCTCAGAAGAAATTTCTCTGCCTTGTCTCAACCTCTTTTTGGCAAGCTACAGCATTTTTGACAGAAGGAGCTGACCCCACTGACCCTTGCAGGTCTGCTGGGGGCTTGGGGCAGGAGAGAAAGCCAGTATTTCATAGATCATGATGAGCCAAATGGCTTCATCAGTGCCGTGGTCATCTTCCATCATTTGCTTTTGGAAACACTGCTGTGGGGTGCAAGACATGACATCTTGTATTGCAGCTCATCTCCATCACCGTCTGCTCCTCACCTCCCCTGGGAACGGGGCTGTGTCTCCACTAACCTTGAAAAAGCAGACTCAGCACAAGTTGTCCACATTCATTGCACTGAGAATCAGCCAACACCAAACACAGATAATAGCCCCTTTATGTTGACTCGTGTTTTCCCACCTTGTAAACACCCTCTGAATTTATATTCCCATCATTCCTGCTATTATGCTATTCCCTAAGCCATAAAAAGAATAATTCTAAGCTTCTTGACAGCTAATATTTCTGTTGAACGATATTAATGCATTGTAAGTGTGACCTCAGTACTGATGCATCACAGCCTGATCCTACTCAGTGCTGAGTTCTCTCTGTGCTTTTGATGTGTCCTGATGTTGGTGGAGGGTGAAGGTGCTCAGCAATCTGTACAATTGTACTCCAAAGCAGGAGTAAAGGCACAAAACAGAACTAAGATTCTCACAGTCACTGTAATGTAAAGGTGAGACATGTTTGCAGAAGCTAAACTCTGCTGGGAATGATTCCTGTAAGAAATGGCATCCCCTTGGGATAGATATCAGCAACAAAATAAAAAGCTTTACATTTTCCTGCTGCTGTGTGCAAAAACAACTCTTGTGTGTGAGTTCTGTGCAGTGTGTATTTCTAACTAGACACCAACGGTTCATATGCACAGCACGTTTGTTTGAGCAAAGTTTAGCTTTGGGTTTCTTTAGCTGTCCAATTAATTTTTATGTTAATCATTGAATCTGGAAGAGTATTTTCAATAACTTTGTGTCATTCACACTACATGAAAGCCATCAAGACACTTGGAATAAGAGTCTGCTTAAAGAGCAACAGACATCTATTAAAAATCCAACAATCACAAGATATAAGCACACATGCACCTCCACACAGGCTGCATCACATTCATTTCTTCCAGACAGGCAAGAGCCATCGTGCACCTGAAACTTTAATTTATACAAAAAACGTCACCCCAGTCTAGATTCACCTCAGTGCTCCTTGGATCAGAAGGGTCAAATATCCTTCAGCAATAAAATCAGAGAACTCTCTTGGCTGAGCTGATGTACATAACAGGCCCTGATTCTTGCTTCTTGTTTCTAAGTGCTTCTTGTATTGTGTATTGGTCTGCAGTTCAGGATTCTGGAGGAGCCAAAATGAAAACATCCTGGAATTATCTCCCCTTCCTCCTAAAGGCCATTAACACAATCAGAGCTGTTTGAAGTAGCTTTTTCCTGGTTACTGCAGCTCTGACTAACAAAATCCTTGAGATAATGAGAAGCTCAGCCAGATGAGATTTCCAGCTGTGTTGTACTCCAGGAAGGCTGGCTCTGCTCTGCACACTGCAAAGCTTACCCACAAGGCTGGGGAGGCAGAGGTCAGCCTTCCCCATCAGCTGCTAGGTGCACCCCAAATTCTGCAGGGGGGAAGCTGATAATGAAGATTAAACCTTGCATGTTCTGCAATAAACTCCTGGGTTGTTTTCCTCGTCATCTCACATTTGAAATAACACCCAAATTGCGTCCCTGGGCAATTATTCGAAGCTGAAAGCTGGAGCCAAAGATTGACATATTTGGGTACTTCGGTGGAATTAATGGATTAACTCCCAGTCAGAACCACTTTAGTATTTTCCCTTCATAGTCTGCAAACTTAAATTACTGTGGGCACTGAGATAGAGCTACCAGCTTTAAAAAACCAGGAACTCAGCTATAATTTTCTCAAGCTGCCACCATGAAACGATAACGTTTTTGCTCCCATAGCATTTCACGGTGGCATCTCTGTAAACCATGCAGGAGCTGCAAGGAGCTGAGGAGCACAATGTGTGTGTCAGGAGCTGCCACCAGCAAATCCACCACTGTCTGCAGGAGAAAAAGGTCAGAGGGGAGGGGGGCTGGGAGAACAGATCCAACAGCTGGAATGGCAGTCAGACAGCACTGGACTGGGAACATGGCACTCATTTCTGACTGGGAGGGATGCTGGGAGGGAATGGATCCTCCGTGGTCACACCATGGGTTTGCCAGCACTTGAGGCTGAAGTATTTTATTTTTAGTTTTAACAGAGATCACTGCAGCTTCTCCTAGAGAAAAGAGCACGATCTCAGGATGGGAATGCTTGTTCCTGAGCTACACAGGGACTTAGATCAAAGTTTTCACTGGCCTTAATCTGACCTTGGTGAGCAAGAAACACATTGGGGAAATACACTCTCCTCTTTCCCCATTAACCCCAAGCACAGCAATGCCTACTGCCTGCTGCTGGCAAACTGAAGGGTCACAGCTTGATGTTCAAAACAAACCTTTCAGCCTTAAAGATCTGTGACTCCATGGTGGGAAGGAGAAGCAAAGGGAAAGGCTGGCTGAAATATCTGTTCTTGCACCTGTGACAGCTTCATGTGGCTTTACATCAACGGTGCCACTCAGGCATGGTGTCCTCGGCATCACCACATGCAGGTGAGCAAAAGCAAGTCAAAGCAAGAAGGGAGTGAGCTGTAGTCTCTCTCATTTTGTCACAGACACCCCCTCACACACTTGCATCCTATGGGTGTCTTAGGCCAGAAACTTATCATCAGCATCAGAAACCATTTGACTGGAAAATGCTAGCACATGTGATTTAGGTGGAAAAAATGATGCCCACTATCAGAATGAATTTCTGAGCATCTCATCACCTATGCAAAAGCCTTTCTTTTAACATCAAGGACTTTGAAATACGTTTGTGCCAATGCCTGCCCTTGTTCTGCTGAGTGTGGAGACTTTTGCTTGGACATTTTTTTTCTTTTCCCTTGAATGCCTTGGATCACAGCAGCTACATTTGTCTGCAGCACTATCTGCTGTCACTGCTTACTCACTGGGACCTTCAGCTGGGGTGTAGAGTCTACGTCATTATTATGGTAAGTAAAACTTTAAGTGCTGCCATGTCAGCTGCTGTAAATCACTTTAAGTTAAGTGCTTGGTTAAACACGTCCAGGTCTCTGAGTTTTGTTCCTCTAGGAATTGTGCAAGGTTTTTCTGTCCTGAAACGACATGGAACAGTTTGGTATCCACCTTTTACCTTGAGCCATATGTATCCTGTGCTAGACAATGTGATCCTCAGACCTTTCCCTCTCCCAGGGCCAGGAAGAGGTGTCCCATTTTTCCTCACATTATAGGAACAAGGATGTCAGTGCTGACTAGTCTTGTACATCCTGGATATGAAAATTAGGAGGGTTTTTTTAACACAAAGATAACTCCATTACAGTGCCTTATTTGCATGTGTGCTGAAGCACTTTTGCATCATTCTCCCAGCTAGAAACACTCATGTGCAATGCTGATACCCAGAACTGGGGTCTTGAAGTTTTTTGTTGTAAAAGAAGTGCATAAGGGTATCCCTGTCCACACTATGCTGTGGTAAAGCCAGCAGAAAAACACAGAGGCATTTGTTTTGGTAGTTATATCTGGAAATGCATTTCATGGAAGGAAGGAGACAGAATGAGAAAGGTGAGGAGCAGGGAGAGGAGATATGGCTGAAAGTCTTCATTGGACACACCGTGTCCTGCACTTAACTGAAAAGCTCATTTCAAGTTTTCAGGCACCATGTTAGAAAATTAAGCTGTCAGATCTGCTTACAGGCAACATGCTAACCTATGAAACGCACTTTCTCTGTTCACTGGCACAGTGCATTTTAGGAAATCTTTCTATTATTCCCTCAACATAACTGTCATTCCTAGAATAAAAACCCTTTTCCCTGCATGAGGTGTGGAGATCTGAGTCTCTAGGTGCTCTTGGTTGATAGTGTTGCAGATTTGAAAGCTACCAAGGACCTACATCAGAGTTTCATGCCAGATCTCCATCACAAATTGAGCAAAAATATGTTTAAAAAAGAGCACGTGTGGAATTCAGCCTAACTTCTGCTCGCCTGCCTGCTCTGCCTTTCTCTCCACTGAGTATACAAGAAGCCTGAGGCAGACTGCACTTCTCAGGTAGATGTTTCAGATAGTAACAGTTGTGATCAATTCAGAATGCAGCTTCCTGATGCTCTTTGAGAGCTGAGCACAGAAATTTATCCACCTCTCCACACCCTGAGGTATGGCTGTAGACACAGCACGGCAGAAACCACTTTATGGATTATATCTCTCCCTTACAAATAACAGAGCCAGCCCTACATTTACATGAGGCAGGAAAAGGTCTAACTTTTGTCAGTGTACCACACCAAAATACATTTAGCTCAGTCTATGGTTCTGCAGGTATGGTTTTCTTTCTTTTCAACAACTTGCACTAGAAATCTATCTATTATATCATTCAAAAGAAATTAAAATTACTGGGCTAATGTCGTCCTTCTTACCAGCAAGTTAATGAAATTAGACATCCCAAGCTGTAATGAGCAAAGGGTTGTCAATGAAGAACAAAAAAGACATTTTGCCAGAAAGGATTTTGATGCCAAAGGAAGCAACTCAAGGAGCAGACTGGATTGCAGGGAAATAAACTGAAGTATTTGTTACCAGATTACTCTTTCTGCAATTTTTTTCCAAGATCTAACAAATGCTTGTGAATGTGTTGAATATCTAAGAGCTTTGAAGAAGCTTAGCATGAATAATTCTGCAAGTCACTTGCTTTTTGCTATTCTCCTTTTCAAAAGGGGAAAATGAGAAGAGCATTGTGGCAAATCAGGGATGTCAGCATTTTGGGGGTAGGTCTTCCACTGGTGTGCAATAGCTGAATCTCCTCTGGCTGCAGTGGGATCTGTGATGGGAGTGAGGCAACTTAGAAACAACTGACCAGCAGAAGTTTGTTGGCACGAACTGCTTTGTGAATAATTGGGCAAAAGTAATGGATGACTGCAGGGAAGAGCAGTCCATGGTGCCCTGGCCATGAACAGCATCCACCTGCAGAAGGCTGAGTGGGATGTCTCTGTGAGGCCTGGCACCAGGAGCATGCAGAAGTGCTGGACAGTGCTCAGATGTGCTCACTGCCCTCCCTGCTTCACTCCACACACTGAGCTCAAGCAGAGATGCAGTGATGAGGTGATGCTTTCTCTGCTAATGGACAAAGCTGTGAGGAAGGGTCCATCTCCTTTGTTCTTTCAAAATAAATGCCTATCCTTAGAAAAGATTTCAAAGGAATGGCACTGAGCAGCACTGAGAATTTTGGACTCCTCTTACTCCTGATGTGACTTTTTAACTGGCCAAGTGTTGTCACCAGTGTCAGGAAGCACAAACTCAGAGAGACAGGGGAGGGAGCCTGCTGGACCATTTTGCTGTTAAGATATGATTCCTCCCAGGAGAATGTTTCAAGATCTTACATTAGGAATGTGCAGATCATCCTATGAACAACCAGCGGACTCGGTAAAAACATAATTTTCAGACAAATCTTGTAGAGCACTATTACTTTTAAAGGCTGTGAACTTGGTTCTCTGGGTTTTCTTACTAGGAAAATAATCTTGAAAGCAATTTTTTTTTTCCAAACACTTCTACTTTGTACCTCTTTGGCTCAAATGCCACAGCTGCTGAAATGTAGCTTGCAGAGAAGTGAGTAATGAACTGGGGGGACTGCTGGCTGATTTTAATGCCTGTGAGCACATGACTACCCCTGAACTCCAGGCTTTTATTCTTATCTGTCGTCCTTTGCAGAGCTCTCTCTGCCAAGAAGTATGTACAGTGTGTTGGTGATATGTGAGCAGCTACTAAAAGGGAAAAAAATACACTAAAAATTGATTCTGGGGAACAAGCATTAGATTTTAGCCACCTCTGACTCAGCCAGAGGATAACTTTTCTTACATCTCCTACTGTCCCTGAACATGATCCAAGGCTTTCTGTATTTCTGCATCTCTAAATATTCCAGTATGAGAGTGACTCGTTGAGTGGGAGAATGGTCAGTCCTTGTGATTGCCTCACAAAGATCTTTGTTTCCACAAAGCCTGGTAGGCACTATGTAGCCTGCACCTGGAATATCCCAGCCAAATCCAACTGAAGAATTGGTTAAAATTTATATTTTGCACCAGAAGAACCTCCTGTAGGATACCCCTGTTCTGTGCTCAGTCATTGGTGTAATTATAATCATTATGTGGAACACACAAAGGGGTTATTAAATAGCTGTACTCTTTAAGTATGTACTAATTATATAAAGCACATTACAAGGACAGCACAGAATGTCTCCTAATAAGAGTAGCCTACATCTCTGGCATCCATCTAAATTAAAAATCTTCTCAAAATAATAACCTTAAGTAACTATGTACTTCAGAGGCAGCTGCAAAAGAGTTAGAACTAACTCAATCAACTAAATGATGTGTAGATGGCTCCATTTTTATTAGCGGTCTCCAATGTATACAAATTTCAGTAGTACAGCAGCCACAACAAATGGATTACTACATGATCTATTATAATCTCTTTCCTTTCTGTCAAAACATTGCTTTGACCCTAAAGACTAGCTTATAAACTAAAAAATCAAGCAAACAACAACAGAAAAGCAAAGAGGAAAATGAATCCCTGCTTAAAATTCCATCTCTTGGTTGGTTTTGCTGAAGATAAAAGATGCATTCTGCTGAGATACTTGAAAGCACTGTGGAGGGGAAAGCAAAAGGCCATTTTTACCAGGCAGTCTTTGGTAAAAGCACTCCAGGCAATTATGATGCCTGCAAATGCAATATACTCCAAACACTGCTTGGATAAAAAAAATACATGGGAAACAGAAATTTGCCATCAGCTTCTCGTCTCTCTCTGTCTCTCAAACACAGGCTGCTGTGCCTCCTAACAGGAGAAGAGGATCAGTACAAAAGAAACTCTCACTGATTCAACAGCAAGGGTGGGACAGCAGCTGCTTGGACACGTGAGGTGACCTGCAGCCAGGGATGGGGAATGGCAGGGCCCAAGGCCCAGGAGGTGACTCTGTGCCACAATGGAGGGGTTGGATGTATTCTGAGGAGACATATGCTGCAATGAGAGGGAGAATATAATTGAAGAGGATGAAGGCATGATGGGTCTAAAAAAATTTTAATTGAGATGAGAGAAGAAGGAAGACATCTGCCAAACTTGGTAATGAAATTTAGCCTAATTTCAATAAACAGTTTCCTGAATCAGAGGCTGGTCCCATAGCATAATGTTGTGAAAGCAAATGCCTTTAGTAGATAAAGGCTTTCAAAACAAGGCAAACCACTCTGAAGCACTGAGAAGGACCCATGCTCAGCCATAGTAAAGGAAGAGCATTTCTTTTCAAAACTTGTGTCTGAAAGGCCAAATTTAACTCCAGAAGAGCCAAGTGTGTCTCCCGCTGTGCAGGAGATGCATAGGCACAGCCATGGTTTTTGACATGCAGTTATTCAGTGGCTCCAAGAGAAACTCATTTTGGATGTCCCAGAGAGGGGTCTGTGATGTAGAAAAGCAGTCACAGTTCAGTTCCCTGGGCACACATGTGCTTGCAATGGAAGATGACATAATCATCTCTGAATAAATAAATGTCTTATGGCTCATTCTGCACCTAATGAGGGGATTTCAGGATCTCTGCCTGACAAGAACATCTTTGCATACACTGAGGTACATTCATTTCTGCTGCTTCCACACCTGCCACTGCCAGCTAAGGTCAAGGGCTTGAAGCTGTAAGTGAAAGCAGCCTGGGAAAAGCCAGTGCAGGAAGTTGAAGCACTGCTCCAGTCCCTGGTAGACCTGATATGTTGCATTTGCAAGTGCTTTGGTCTTATTTTCATAACACATCACTCCCTTGGAGCTGCCCATTATCCAACACTACAGAAATGTGCCAAGAGTAAAGCAAGGAAGGAGCTACTGTTTAGTTCAGTAAGAGAGAGGGGCAGCAGAGGAAAGAGTGCTGGTCATGTTTCATAGAACATGTGGAAGGATGAGGGAGAAAGCAAACCAAAGACACAGAAAATCTCCTGTTGGGAATGGAGCCAGTTTTGCTATGTACCAATTGAGCATCTAGGACTAAATATCTTGCAGTTTTACTTCAGAATCCTCAGAATAGATGCACTCTGTGCTGAACATCATCAGATAAAATCATGGGGAGGTCCCAGGAGACCTCTCCTGCTCTTGAATGCCTCCTTTTTCTCCAGGAATATGTGGTGGGAAGGCCTCACTAGAGCTGATGGAGAGTGGGTATGTCCCAGGACACCTCTGGACAGGCTCCTGGGAGATGAGCAGGGAAGCTGTGACACCTCCTGACAGAGGTGAAAACTGAGCCTGCCTCCCTCCTTTCTTAGGAGAGAACAGTGTAAGACAAGAAGGAAGATTCTTTCACCTCTGTAATATTTCTATTTAAATAATCCCTGGTTAATTTTTTGAAGGGAAGTTTGGAGACGCTTATATATCAAATATCAGGGTGTAAACTCCATTTTCTTCATTTTCTTTTGGCTAGCTGCAGGTGATGACACATTGGGGACCACCCAGGGCCCCTAGTATGAACCAGAATTTTTGATAGCTAAACCCAAATAACAAAAAATACATTAGGAACACATTGGTGGGATATATGATGTGCAAATATGGCTCAGAAAGTATTGATTTCTTGCAGTTTCCCACTCCGTCTGCTCATAATTTCGGTTCATGTTTTTCCAATCTCCCCACACACAGAATAACAGATTCTCAGCACCCAAAGCAGCAGCACCTTCCTCTCAAAACAACCTTTTTCAGATCTGAATCTTAGTCACAAGACCATTTATTCTGAAGCTTGACCTATATATAACATTATATACGTATGAGGTTATATCCTCCAAAGTTGGGGTTAAATGACTGGAGGTGAATTAGCAAGGCCCTGGAGAGGGGCCTTTAGTGCTGATCTCCACCTTTAAAACACATATAATAACTCTTCCTACATCATAGGGTTGTTGTGATGCTTAATTAAAGCATTTAGAAAGTCTTTCAGCAGCATCAGTCTATAAATGTTAAAGGAGGCTGTACTTCTTCTTCTCCCATGGTTACCATCAATTGTTTTATTGATCTAGTCCATTACAGACTCAGGAAAACAATTGTTTATTGCAGTGAGAACTTCGAGTAGAAATATTTCTTTTCTCCTCGCTACACTCTGAACTTGCTTCCACAGATGTTTTTAATCATCAAACATGTTGACTTAAGTCTACAAAAAGCATCAGGAAAACACTGGATATCATTCCCCACTAACTAAAAGCCTTTTTTTCTGATCTTTCCATAACAGCTCACATTTTCAGTTTATTGGCATCTATCGGGACTTCCATATGAAAGAACTTCAGCAGAAAAAATCTCTGCTCTTCATTTATGGCTGGATGAAAAACCAGTTGATATCAAACGGAGGCTTCCCACTGTTCCACAATGTTTTAAATCAGATTATTAATGTACTGCAAGCTGATGGTACATAAAAATCTCAAATTCTCTGAGAGTTTGCATGCAAAGAGACTGCAAAATTTGTCCTCAGCATTTAAATGCTTTTAGAACAGCTGAATTGATGTCAGTTTAGAGAAATGATTAATAGCAAAAGATAATTTGGCTACAAGCACTGTTAAATTTTCTTCCTCATTATATATACATGCAGTCATGCTGAAAATCCAAAACATATTGTAGTAGCTCCACGCAAATGCAGCGTTTTTAAGATGTCAAAGTATCCTGGCAGTCCAATTATTACTCCTAGAATCCTGAAAAATCCTACGTACTTACATTAGATTTTTAATTAGTTCACAAGTTAGGCAACAGTTGATAACATAACACTTAACATTTCAGAGAAAGCTCAGCAATAAACAGGTGCACTCCCTCCTTTTTCAATTACAGGGAGAATAATGTTTTTACAAGGAATCAAACAAAGGTTAATTTGCAATTAGAATTTTATGATGGGAAGAGGCTCTGTTGCTGAGTTCCATGACTCACAAGTCCATCTCTGAGACACAGAAAGGAAAGGGTGGTCAAAAAATACTCCACAGAGATGTTCAGTGCTTGTCCATTGGACGGCAGTTCCCAGCTCAAATTATGTTGAATTAATGAGGAGAGTGAAATGAAAATTTACCTACATAGGGATTAGGAGGAAAAGGAGATAGGAATTTTCCATTCTTTGTAGGAATAGCAGACTGGGAGACTAGAGGATTTGCCAAAATTTGCAGCCAAAATAGGCAGAGAGCCCCTATCCCTTGGCTCCTAGCTTGGTGCCTCATTATAAGTTAAATTCTGATTTTATGCTTGCTCTTCTCTGGCCCCACATGAATTGCTGCGGTCTGGGTGGGGGGTTGAATTCACAGGTTGTCATTAAATCTACAGAAATAGCCCATGGGCCCTTCTGTGATGTACTGGAGGGAAGGAGGAGTGGATGAGAGATTATTCAGGTATCTGCTGGGGGCCAGCTCTTGCCTGCCCAACACCTGTACTAGCCACACTGAGTGGCATCTGAATTGCTCTGCACATTTTTTGGGGTACTGAAGCTACACTCTGGTAGCCTCAGTTAAACAACATGGCAACAGTGACTAATGCACAGCCATTCCTGAAAATGAAATGTGTGCAGGGGAAAGAGGGAGATTCTGCTTAGAAGGAAAAAGCCTAAAATAAATTAAGGTGTAGTAAAGCTCCAGGAACTGTTTGCAGTGGGGTTCTGTGATCTACAGTGCCCCTGATTGACTTCATCCACCCTTTCCTGACCATCTGATAGGAGGAGACCTTACTCACTGCCAGGACACTAACCAGAGGTGACCTCTAACCCTGCTTAGAAAGGAAAATAATCCTTGCTTCTCCTGGCAGACAGGACACACCTCCTTCTGCTGCTAAAATCATGCCTGGAGATTGGCCTAATGGGCAAGTTTAATGTGCAGGATACTGCCATGGCTAATGAGAGTGAGGCTCTTGTCTTTTCTCCAGGAGCAGGAATCTGTGAGTGAAATGGCAGAGCTGTTATTTGAGACTTTAGTCTTGTCCCTGTTCTGCCACCCAGGGCCAGAATCAGAACTGAGACTCTAATTACTCAACAATTTCCTTATCCTAAAATAATAACTGAATTGATCTGTCAGCCTTCCTTGCCATTCAGCTACATTTTTTGAACTGAGATTTATTCATAAAGGCACATTTGCCTTCAGTGAAGCACAGGCAGATTTGGACACTGATTTTATATTTTTTTCTAACTAGCTCTTGAAATGGATGAACAAGAATGATCTGCAGATTTTGGTAAAATCACTGCCAGGTATGGCCACACAGTGGCAAGCAAAGCAATTATGCAGGATGAGGACATACAATCTCAGCAATGAGAAGGTTCTGCCATGAAAAAGGAGTGTGCAAGTGTTCCAGATACCTTGGCTCAATTGTTTATGAGTATTTCTACATACCCTAAGTCATCAATATTCACCATAAATCAGGAAAAATAGTACATGAAAAATAAACATTCAAGTTTGTATACATTATCTGACTTTTAAGCCTGCAATAATCCTTTGGTTTTTACTCTTAAGCTGCTTGTAGCAATCATAAAGCTAAACTGTGCTTTAAAATGAAATCTGGCAACTTCCAGTAAAACTTGATTTCAGGAGCTAAGGATCTAAAAGCGATTCTCATAACATCAGATTAATTGTAAAACTATTCTAAAATTGTTGGAGTTGACACCTGTAGTCTGATAAACTGGTGCTTTCCAAGTCCTAAGCAGAAGATGGGGAAAAAAGTATGGAAAAAATAGTCTGTACCCAGCTTGGAGCTTACATCCATCTACATCTTCCCTGCACCCTTGTTCAACTTGACTAGAAAAAAAGATTCAGGGTGACTTAACTGTGGCCTTTCAGTATGTAAAAGGAGCCTACAAGAAAGACAGAGAGGGTTTTTACAGAGCCTGGAGTGACAGGACAAGGGGAATGGATTCAGACTGGATGAGGGTAAGCTTAGATTGGATATTAGAAAGAAGTTCTTTACTGTGAGGATGGTGAGGTACTGGAATAGGCATCCCAGAGAAGCTGTGGTCACCCCATCCTTGGAATTGTACAAGGCCAGTTTGGATGGAGCTCTGAGATACCTGGTCTAGTGAAAGATGTCCCTGCTCATGGCAGGGTTTGGAATGAGATGATCATTAATGTCCCTTCCAACCCAGGCCATTCTATGCTCTATGGAGAGTACCCAAGCAATGTAAGATGCTTTATTGTCCATGCCTGTTTATCATTCTCCCTCCTGTATCCCAGCTGTGGGTTTTTCCTAGACCTTTAAAGAAGGCAGGGAAATGGCTTCTGCTTGGATGTGAGTAGGTATGATCAGCCTTGTGGCATGGCAAACTCCCTGGTACCTTGTCAGTGACTGTGCATGTTGGAAACTTGCATGCACTTTTGAGGTTACACACCATGGTGGAGCAGGGTTAAGCCAAGGCACCATCCAGCAGTCCCAAGAAATGCACACCTTCCCAGAAGATTGTCCCAGAAGAGGAACCACGACAGTCCCAGCTGAAGTGGAGCAACCTCTCTTCAGCTGCTCTGTGTTCAGACACTCCCTTTGCTATTTAGCTTGTGCTCTCACTTGGTGGGTTTCAAACTTCATTAAGAAATTTGGAGAAGCAGCCCTGGAGGAGCCTAAAGCAAATCCTGGAGTGGCCCAAATGCCAGGCCCTCCTGGGCAGAAGGCAGGACCATCCCTTGCCATGATCGATGGCCCTGGTGCCAGGGCCAGGCAGTGTGTGCTCTGGAGGGGTCAGCACCACACAACACCTTAAATCAACCTGTCTTCCCTCACATTTAAAACTTCCCTTGATTAATGATGCTGAAAACCTGATAAATGAGAATCAGCTAAGTTGTGCGTGCAGATATCTGGGCAGATTAAATAATTAATCATCTTGTAATTAATAAAGACAGATACTGGCTTTTTCTGAACTTTCCCTCCTCCTCTTCTCACATAGACTTTC
This sequence comes from Acridotheres tristis, assembly GCA_037013685.1. Lineage (NCBI taxonomy): Eukaryota > Metazoa > Chordata > Aves > Passeriformes > Sturnidae > Acridotheres > Acridotheres tristis. The sequence continues at coordinate 6,672,318 of CM072885.1, forward strand.
AAAAGGTTTTTGACAAAAATAACTACAGACACCAGCCACTAACCTGCTTTCTGGGGGAGGGGGTCCCGCTGCTTTATTAACGTGGCAAAATCTGTGCATACATTTGAGCAGTAATGAGATCTCCAGGGCAAAGTATGACATCTGCTCCAGAACTTCTAAAATACAGGTTAATTTACACCAGCCAAACCTCTTTGAAGCCAGGAGGTTTGATTTTCACTTGTAGACTTAATGTAGTAGTGTCTGACAAGCATCCAGCCCTCTAAGGCCTTGCTATTACTTAGCTCCCAGTAAACGAGCCTATCAAAGCACTTTATAAATAATACAACCAAATAATCTGTTGGCAGAGGAGCAGCTGAGTCCTTGGGCATCATCATGAGAGTGGTCATTTGCCCCATTGGCCACGCCTGTAGGGATGGACCAAATGCTCCCAACATCCCCATTATTCTATTTTAGCTGTAGAAATCAAGAAATTCAAGCCCCTGAGGATAAGACAGATGGATCTAATAGGAGAGGTAAAACAGAAGCTAGAGTTTGTTTTTCAGAGGAGACCAAGCTACTTATTTCTGTTACCTTTTTGGCCAAACTTTGCATTTCTTGTTTCTTCTGTTGTTTGGGTTTTTTTGTTTTGTCTGTGGTTTTTTTTTGTTGATTCTTTTTGCTTTCTTTATTATTTTGTTTGTTTGTTGGTTTGTTTTGTTTTGGTTTTTTTGTTTTTTTTGCTTTATTTTGGACTTTTAAAGAGAGAAAGAAAATAGCCAAGGTATTACAACAAAATTATCAATGTAGTTAATTTTTTAATACATCTAGAAGGCAGAGACCATTTGTGGTGGGTGATGGTGAAACTGGACTATTTGTTCAAGAGCTGTACAGAAATTCTTTCAAGTGATGGTCCCTTCACACCTCTGCACCTTCTTGTCAGAGGATATTCATTTGGGACCCTTCAGTTCAGGTCCTCATGGAATTAGGAATGGTCCTTAGGAGAAACACGAGGAGGACAAAGAGTATTCCAGGTGTCTAACATGAATTCTGACCCCAGTGCCCAACAGAACCTTTCACTTTTGTTAAACCAATTTATCTAAAGCAGTTTATCCTTGGGAAGCTTTACTGAGAACTCAGTTTCACCCTATTAGCATTTGCATGAGGAGATTTTGTACAGGACTCAGTTCTTCAAACTGAAATGAAGTCCATAACGAGCTCTCATGGACAATAGTTGAAGCTGAGCAAATTCAGACTGCAAATAAGGATATCACCTTTTTCCTTGTTTCATTTTATTGGTTATTTTTTATGTTGTTAAGAAAAAATATGTGCTAATATCTACAACTTCTTAGGGGAATATAGTGGCATATTAACCAGCTGCAGATTTCCAAGCAACTCTTTCAATAATTATATGCCACTAGCTTTTCAAAAATTATGGACTTGATACAGAAATTACTGGATAATTTTCTGATGTAGAAGGCTACGAATGTTTTCTGGCCCTTGAAATCCATGAACTCACAAATCTGAATGAGATAAAGCAATTGAAAAACAAAGGCCACTAGGACAGAGAATGAGTCAGGTGCAGATGTGTCTTAGACAAATCAATTTATTTCCCCTTGTCTGAAAGGCCCTTCCAACAAATTACTTAATGAGATTATCTAAAATATTTTTCACAGAAGTCAGCCTTAAATCTGATTTTAGAGATTACCTGCTGCAATAATCCAGACATAATTCCTAAAATGCACTTGGGAATGTTGGGTCCAGTATAGGACACATTTAGGCTACAGAAGAGCTGCAAATACCCCAAGAGGCCCTGCTCACTGGGAGACTGGGAAAAGGTACTGTCTGTTTTGCACACTTGCCAAACACAAATCAAATATATTAAAAAAAAAAAAGAGAGCAAAATTAATGGAGCTTTATGGACACTATCAGGAATGCAGCAGGAAGTAATCAAGTACAGGATCACGTTGCTTGTGTGACTGTTGCCATGACATTCAAAAAGCACTTAGTGTTATCATAGACTATGAATATTCTGTTGGCTGATTGATAGTCTGTGGCTTTTTTTCCTTGTAAGCAAATGCAATGACAATATTAAGCAATTACTGATAATGTCACCCAGCTGCTTTCCCACTGCCTGGGTGACAGGAATTCTGAACTGCAGAAAAAACAAATTTATTAAAGGATGGAGCATCACCCTCTGCTTGCTGGCGTTGTGTTTGTCCAGGCTCAGCACAGCAGAAGGCTTCATTTACAGCAAATGAAAGAAACACATCCTCAGTAAACTTTACTAGGGGAAGTACCATGGGGCTTATTTAGCTCTGATTAGATCAATGAGACTCTCTAAACACAGCAATTAAAAATACAATTGGTAGCAATGTAGCCTGCTTTAAGCATCTGCACGCCTGAGGAGTTCATACAGGAATAAACTTGTTAAAGTACATTTCCTGATTAGTAAATAATCAATATGCAAGGTACTTGGTAGTGTCACATGGAGCAATGATAAGGGCCAAATTTTCCTCAGCTAAGCCTTTCACCAGCCTGCTGCCCAGAACCACTGCATAGGGCTTAATTTATGGGTTATTTACCAGATCATGTCCATCTTCTCCCTTAATTATCCTTATTAATCCTATAGCTAGGACTATATGTCCCAGCATGCAATGTCTGACCATGAGCCAAGCAGAATTTTGGGCTTGTTTCAAAGACTAAATGTTGTCTCCTGCTGTTGCTGGGTGTGATGGAGTCATTGGAAGCACAATGGGAAGATCTGCAGGGAAGCTTGGTGTGGGATTTGGGATTGCAGCCTTTGGCTACAAACTTGACCTGCATCTGGTGGCCAGGACGAAAATATCAGTACCTTATGAAACTCCTTACAACACTGAGGACTTGGCAGATACCTCCACTATTTCAGGGAGTTTTAGCTGCAGTTCTGTGCCAAAGTTTTATTACTCGTCCCGGAAAAGAGAAATCCAGGTCACACTTCAGAGATGCAAAGAGGTCATCTCCTCCCACCACTTGTGCTGCTCCCTCCTTGCACACATGAGGTTCTCAGGGTAGGAAGATCTGCTCCAAAGTGTGCAGTGTCTCAGTTTTATGGCTTGCAGGGGAGCTTAAAGGCTGGCTCCTTAATTGCTGTGAATGTTATTGCTACACGTGAAGTCAAAGCAAATATCTTTACACATGATAAAGATTCAACCCTAAAATCATAGGGATTATAGTCTCTCTAAACCCTATAAAATGTAACAGAGATGAATATCCTGCTCATAGGCTTTTAAAGCATTTTATGTCTGGGCTTTTATTTCATTTTACATTAATTTTTATAGGAGGGTTAAAGTAAACCTGTAGCAGTAATAGCATTTTCTCTTACATTTTACAACACTTTGCCAATAAAAATTGGCATTTTGGTACGTGCAGAGAGAAAAATATCGGAGGCTGACAAATTAGAAAAAATGTGAGAGGTTTCACAATAAAAACAGGCAGTAGCTTACCAGCTGGGTAAATCTTCATGACATGTAAAAGATAATTTCAAAAATAGTGTTTTGAATCCCAAAGTGCACATGAATCAAAAGCAAAATGCTATATCACTAATAATAATAATAATAATAATAATAATAATAATAATAATAATAATAATAATAATATATTGAAAGGCAGATCTCATCTGAGAGATGAGTTCAGGATGTAGATGAAGGGAGATTCAGGATGTAGGACACACAGAGATTGTGTCCAAATTTGCACATCACCTTCTAACAAAGTATTGGACAATTTCTGAAGAGGAAAACAGGGAGGATTATGGTTTGGAAAACATGACCAGTGAAGAAAGGTTAAGTGATGCAGGTTTCTGTGGTCCAGAAAAGAGAAGCCCGAGGGGTTGTGAAACAGATTGTCATGGAAAGGCGTAAGATAGGGCAGGGATTAATTACAAGAGAAGGACAATGTACCTTACTCTGCAGGGAGAAATGAAGTGGGCTTAGGAAAACCTCTTTAAGGGTAAGATTAGATGAGCACTGAGAGAGGAGTTGGTTACCTGGGAGTCAAATCTCCTCTTTGAAATATTGAGAATACTTTGTGTGTACTCCTACAGTGAACAGTACAAATTTGCCTGTTTTCTGTCCAAGCCTGAGAGCCTTCCAAGCCTAATTTTTAAATAAATTTTACTATATACTGAGATAGTTTGGCATATTCTGTTTCCTGAGCAGTTTACAAACAGACAGAGCTTCAGAATATTCTTTTGAAAGGTGTGTAGGTGGGCAGGTATTACAACTTCAGTGTAGAAAACTGGGAGAGAGAAAAACATGGGTGAAGTAATTTCCCTAAGGCCAAGGAAGCAGCAAGCATGTCAGACAAGGTTCAATTACAAGCATTTCTGCATCCAGCAATCCTCAGAAGTCCACACCCACCCTTTCCATCTCAGAGCATCTACCTTTTGGGGCTCACTTTTCATCTGGCTCTGTTTTCATGCAGTTGCCTGGCAGCTTCCTTGTTTTTTCCTCCTGAGCACTTTGCTAGTCACCACATCAATAATTGCACAGTTTGAGTTTGTAGTTGCCTTTTGACAGGTGAATACAGCTCCCAGCCAGCCTCCAAACCTTTCTGCCAAAGCTCTGCTGAGCTGCATAAAGCACAGGATTGACCCAAGATTTTGTCCCAGTGAGCAAAAGTCTGCCACCAGTGACACTATCAAAGCTCCAGTAACAAGAGCTGGGTCACACTGGAGGAGAGTTTGCTTTCTTGCCTGGAAGATGGTCAGCACATGGCAAGAGTGCAGGTATCAGAGCTCATTGATTGCCTAACCTGTCTCCTTAAACAAATCCCCAGGAAAAAGCCTCCCAGCCAGCTTAGAATTCCAGTTTCAGTGGGGAGTAAGCAATCTTTAGGACTTGCTCTCCTTTCTTATGGCATTGGGATAACATGAGGGCTGGTGTTCTGTGAGCTCTTGACAAAGGAGGTTGCTTTCTCTGAGCACACTGCAAACTCATTTAAAGATGAGAGCTCTGCCTGCCAAAGCACCAAACACAACAGTGGTATCACTTCAGATTGACAGCCATGGCTCTTTTTCTTTATTCACTTCATTGTTTTTCAATTCAGTTAGAAGGCATCCACGGCCTGGAGGGACTAGGAACAATCACATTTAGAATAGAACAGATGTAATTCAATGATTCTTTTTTCCTCACTGAGACTTGCTCATTCACCAAAATATCTTTCCACTTTCTTCTGCCTTTCTACAAAAGGTATGGAATTCCCTGACACTGTATTAATTAATCTCTCATAATCAACTGGCTGGAGGACCCTGTTATTACCACAGGTTCTTTTAGAGTCGAGCCAGAAAATCCTTATGTCTTGTGTTGGAGAATTGATGCCAAACCATGGCTGGCTACTCTGTGGAATTACCTCCTGTATGTGCAGCAGCAGCAGTGCAGGCTTTCCAGGGCAGCCCCAGCCCCGTGAGCCCCAGCAGCCACAGCTAATTTGTGCATATGCTGCCATTGGATGGATGCCACACAATTAAGGGGACGCCCTGGAGGCATTAACATTCCTCATCTCGCAGTGAGGGCGGTGGGAGAAGGCAGCAGAAGTTTATGGGGTGTTATCCATGGGAGTGTGTTATTTCAACAGCATTTGGACAAATCTGTGAGGACGATTCAGAGCTGGGCAGGGAGCCAACACAAAGAGGTTTCTGAGGCCACACTGGAAAACTCTGAAAGTCCCTGTTTGCTGGAAGAAGATGGTGATGAGGCAGCATGGGGAACTGTTTGTGCTGGACTGGAAAATGCTGATTTCACTTCTGACCTGTTCTGTCTGGAACCTGGGGTTACTCACACTATTTAGGGTGCTTGTAACCCCTACTCCCAGAAAAAAAGCCCATCAACTAGATCCCTATGAAGCCCTGACAACAAAAAGGGCATCAAGGTCTTCATCCCTCCTGAGGAAGAACCAAGACACTGAACAGCAAGGATGCCAGCGATCTTCAGGGCCTTGGTATCAAACCAAAGGACCTAAAATTTCCAAAGGACCAGAGCCAAGATCTTGCCATGACAAAGCCCTTTCAACTAGAGAACTTCCCGGGTGCAGGGACCCTGTGGGTGAGTTTCTTTGGGCTATCACAGAGCCCCAGCTCCGGGGGAATCCATCAGCTGAGTGTATTGAGTTACTACTGCAGCCTCGACTTAGGCTGAGTTAAAGTCTGAGGCTGGCATGCTTTCACCAAGACATCTTGGAAGCAAGCAAACTGGAAAAGCTTTCACAGGAAAATTTTAAGCCAAATTTCCACCCTGTGTTGCTCTTAGAGACACAGTGAGTCCCATTACTGTCTGGCAGAAGGATCTTGGCTTCATGGTGCATCCCAAGCTGTGTCCAGACGGTCCATCTCTAGGACTACCTGGGAATGGTAAAAGTCTTTGCCTTTGCAAGGCTGGCATGGGCAGGACTGTGTCTATCCTCTTTATCAACATGTTACAGGGAGGAAAGCACTTGGTGCACTCCTCCTTGCCTCACTCCTACATTTAAAAAGCCACAGAATATATAGAATAAATGAATTAAAAATACTGCACTTTCAGCTGCACTGATTTTGGGAGAATTACATTCTCTCCCACCATTAGTGCATTTATCCCCCAGTGCTGAAATGTGTGTACTAAGGCTTCAGCACTGCTGGCTAATTTAGGAGTGTTGCCATCATCATAAAAGGAAAAAAATCGATTCAAATCAAAACACCACAAACAAACTATGACCTTATTCAAATCAGAAAAAAAAAAAAAAAACCAGTCCCAATCTCTAACAGCTTTGGTAGGATGCCAGAGAAGCTGAGAAGCCATGCAAGATGCACAGCATTGATTACTGTGCAATAATGATTTCCCTTCAGCCTCAGACCTCACTGTATCCTTCATTCAGCATTCCAGAGCATGTCTCTGAGCATCGTTGGGGCTGGGAAGTAAAACACACCCAACCTCCATGGGGGTTGCAGGTTAAGTATTGCTCTTAGGTTTTGTGGTGCAGAAGAGTAGATAAATTCTGTCAAATTAATGTAAATGCTCAGCAATAATTTTTGCTTCTGAGAGTCTTTAAGTGCTTTTTTAGGGTTTGGAAATATTTCTGTGTTTTTCATTTTGTGAATTGGCATGAATCTCTGAATCTCTCCTTGGTCCTGAGATTCAGTTTGGTTTGGTTTTGGTTTTGTTTGTTGAATTTACCAGTTGTCTGCTGGAAATTAGAGTTTTAAATAATTTCTTGCTTTTGGTCCTTTTTCTGTGCTTTCTGGAGCATCACACAGATAAAGGAGTGGCCACACTCCTGGCTGAATACAAACTGGCACAGTTCCTTCAAGGAACAGTTCCCTCAAGGGTGGTGGTTTAACACAAGTTTGCATCACTGACTCTCTGCCCTGCATTTCATTCCCTTTGGGTTTGGTCTTTTCTCCACTGACACTAATTCTTTTACAACATACGTAATAGGCAATGTAGCTTTATTTCATCTGCCTGTTTGTTCTGTGGGTGATATCTCCCAGGGAAGATTAATGATTTAAGCTGATTTAATGCTGTGCATATTTTCTGTAGGGAAAAATAGAAGAAAAAAAAAAAAGAAAGAAAAGAAAAGGAAAGGAAAGGAAAGGAAAGGAAAGGAAAGGAAAGGAAAAGGAAAAGGAAAAGGAAAGGAAAGGAAAAGGAAAGGAAAAGGAAAGGAAAGGAAAGGAAAAAAAGGAAAGGAAAGGAAAGGAAAGGAAAGGAAAGGAAAAGGAAAGGAAAGGAAAGGAAAGGAAAGGAAAGGAAAGGAAAGGAAAGGAAAGGAAAGGAAAGGAAAGGAAAGGAAAGGAAAGGAAAGGAAAGGAAAGGAAAGGAAAAAAGAAAAAGAAACCTCGTCTCTTTTTCTGTCCAGATTGAAAAATGTTATCTTCTCTTGAATTTTGGGGTATTTTTTTCTCCATTGATATTTGTTGTTTTCCAGTCTTTGATAGCCTCCTAAACAATTTCATCATCCTTCTGTACATCTGTGATGTTCCCATATTAATGTGAGTCATTCCAGCCAATAAGACTGGGACTGAGCTGAGTGTATGAGAAACTACAGTTTGTCTGTACTGAGTTTCAGGAGATTTTCCAGGGAAGACTTTGACCCTATGCCATGTAGTCCCATTCACCTGATTGTTCTGCCACCTTTCCCTTTTCTTCTTACTTTATCCAGGAGAAAAGCCAGCTCACTTGGCAAAAGAGGTTTGTTATGTCTGTGGGAGAGGTTTGCAATATGTGGCTGATGTTTGCCCTTGCACTTGCTGAGGCACCAGAGCACTGTTACCACGCATTTAAAAGGATGTTCAAAGAAACCTCAAACCCAGATATATGTGACAAAACTGTGCTCTGAGCCAAAAATAAAAAAAAAATACTTAGAACTTGTAAAGAGCTGGTAGGAGGTTAAAGAAATGCCAATAACAAAAAATACTTTCGTTATATTTTTTTTCTTCTCAATCTACCTGACAGTCTCCTTTAATAATAATGTGGTGTTTACTAACTAGAAAATTTTGACTCAACAAGAATGCAAAGATCATTAGTAAATGCACAAGAGTGATTTAAAATAGGGTAACTACTGGCATATGCAGACACATATTTCTAAAAATGAGTTGCAACACATCGTAAAAGTCACACCCATTTTATAAAGCTTTCTTTACTGCCCTCTCAAATGGGGGAAAGTAATCAGATTCAGCTTTCATGTGGACAAAGACATTTATTCCAGGCAAAGGTGGCATATAGAGAGATGCAAATGGTCCCTCCCCACCCTCAGCACATGGTTTTGCACAAGGCTGTGTTTTCATTTGTGCATTCAGAAGCTGCCTGGCATTTCCATACAGTCAGTTCAGCCCTGCTCACACCTACTCCCACGGCTGTCTGTTTTGTCAGCCTGGATTACTCCAAAAAGGTGCAAGGAGAAATGATTAACTGCAGTCAATATATCTGGAATTCTTAGAGGGAACGAATAACATTTGCTTAAGTAAAAAATAGCCAGGTGACAGCAGTCATATGCTTGCTGATATTATAACTGCACTGGGGGGATATCAGGGTGAAAAGCTAGAAAAGGCCAGGCCTGAGTGGATGTTTCATGATGCAATTTTTAATTTCAGGATCAGATGTTCCCTTCACCCTAACCTCTGCACTCATATTTTCCTCTTCCTTGTGTGGGGTGGAGCTGCCTCAAGGATGAATCAGGGAAGGTGTCTGCTCTCTAAAGGGCTCCTTGGCATTTGTGGCACACAGAAGGTGCACAAGGAATGAAGATGGGGAGTGCTGCAGAGGGTGAAGAAATCTTTGGGTGAAGATGTTTGGTAATGAGTGACTCATATACCCCAAACTTTTACTAATGATCCCTGACATCTAAGCTTTATTTTTGAGTTTCTGAGAGGCATCTGTGGTACATGACTTGAAGAAAGTCTGGGCTCTATAAGAAGCAAATGGTGAGGGACACAATGAAAATAGAAAGTGCTGTATGATGTTGAGGATACAGAGAAGTCAGAAATGGCCCAAAACTGAAAGAGATCTCTAGTGATTCCTTCATGGCTCAATTCTACCTCAGTTAAATGAAGACAAACCCAAGTATGATTACAGGTTTTAATTAACTTTGATGCTGTTGTAATTAATGTTTCAGAAAAAATACAGAAGAAAATTAATAATTCTGTTTTCAGGGCAGTATTCAGTAAATATAGTTATTTGGTAGGAAATGAGGAAAATACAAAATAAGGAATGGCTGCTCATTGTCTGAGCACTGTCCATCTTATGCAGGAGACCCATGAAAAAATATTTGTGGGACTGCATTGTCAAATGGGATAGGGCTGCAGGGATGTCCCTTGCTCCAGTATTTCCCAGCTTTGCATATTGCTAGTGCTCCCTCTTTGAAAAGCAGCTTTACAGGTATGCATTCTACCTCCATCCAGCTGGGACATGGGGTTTGGGCTGAAGGGGGTTTCCATGCCGTGGGCACAGGTGCTCCACCTCATCTCTGCCCCTCTACCTCTGCCTCCAGAACTTACCTGTTTAGTCCTGGTTGCCTCTTCTCAAACTCCTTTCTCCAGCCCTAATCCTCTGTCCACATCCTCCCCTCCTCCTAGAATGCTTATTCCATCTTGGATTGTGTTTCTCTTCCACTTGTGCCCTATTTTCCATGCCTCTGTGGGTGTCAGCAGAAATCCCAGGGATGCAACACAGGCTTCCTGTCTCACACATTGGGAGTCACCAGTTCAATAGTGACAAGAAGAGATCCTGGCTTAAAGCTCAGGTTAAAGAGCAGGTTCCAGCCTAGATGTTTCTCAGACATCCCTCCCAGGGTGCCATCTGTAGCAGTAGAAGTTCCACCCAAATACCAGTGAGGGTGTGAGCATCGAGGCCTCAGTGCCATGGAGAGGTGTCTGATGTTATGAAAACACATTTAATCTCTCATCTCACCTGATCTCTCTCTCAAGACCACAATACATTAGGGGAGGGGTTGTGCCAGCCCTAATGAGGCTAAATATTGCCTTCTTTGTGCCATATAATTCTTTGGCCTGATCGTGAAATATTTGCTGAAAAGATTAGTCTTATAAGTAATTAGTCTTTCTGGAAAAGAGTATCAGTGGAGAGTATCAGTGGTACCAGATAATACTCTAACTCCCTCTATCCAAAACAATTTAATCTCTTCTAAATGAAATCCATTTTTCTAAAGAAAAATTACTTCAACAGTATTATTCAGAACCTGGCCATGGAGAGATTCAACTTTAGATGAAGCCGTAATGATTTCACCTAACTTCGTATTTCAACTCCTAAGTTACTAGAATTAATTGAGCGTGTAATTAAGGAAGGGTTTTCTTACCAATATGATCATGCCTATAATTAAAATCTCACACAAATGTGTGCATGTAAGAATAGGGCAGGGCAGAGAAGAGAAGAGACCAAAGTGTCTGACAGGTTTACATCAAAGGACCTGAGCTCCTGCAGCTCTGAGCCAGAGGGAGGGGAGGAAGGGAAGCCAGGACTGGCTCATATCTGACTTGATAAATTGTTTTTGACCTCCTGTCTTCAAAGTCCCCAGTGGTTTGAGTGCTGTCTACCCAGGAGATGTCTTCTACCTTTCATGTTCCTTCAGCACAGCCAAGCTTTGCAAGTGTTTGTGCTACCAAGAGCAGAAGAATGATGATATCTGCCTGTTTTCAGAGGGACTGAAGTGGGTTTGGCTGCTGACTTGGGCTGTGCCTCATCAGTGCTGAGGCCCAGGGGACCCCATGTCATGTCCTGAGAGCCACCACTTTCCTCTGGTGTTTGTTGCATGGGAGAGCCATGAACAAGATTTTGTAGAAAAAATAGAAAGGAGTGGTGCGTTTTTACTGCTGGTATTTATACTGCTTTTACTGCTAAATCAGCCTTAAATAGCTGTTCAGCCTGTCATGTGGGACCCAAGTCAATGGCTCTGGCTCAGGACAGCTGCGTTTGGGGAGATTTTCCTGTTCTAAACATGAGGAGATGTTGGGTGCTGGGAAGCTGCAACACAGCACTGCCAAAACAGCTGAGCTCCTGCACAAAAGGAACAAGGGTTTTCCCTAAAAAAACCCAAATAAATCACCAAAATGGGGACTAGGAGCTTGAAGAGACGAAGGGATTGAGTCCCTTAGCTGGTCTGCCATGTGTTGTGATATCCTTGACTGTATGAGGGAGGGGGAAATCTCTCCCTCATAGGATAACCAAGCCAAGGACCAAGACACTGAGGAAAAACACGTGTAGGTGAATGTTACATGAAAGAAGCCACCCTGAAGAGGGAAACTCTCTCATTTGTTTGATATCTGCTGTGGTCAGGGAATCAGGACTTTGTATATTTGTTGACACTGTAATATGTTTATAAATCACATCAAAAAGACACCTGCATCTGTCCTCTGGTCTCCTCTGAACTGGAGCAACCTGAAGGGCCTGGGATTTTCGTCTTGCTGGTTGAATTCCAAATGCAGTCAGAGTTTTGGTCTCACAGATTTGGTGGGGTTTATACTGAGATGTAGATAAAGGAGGCATGCAGGGAAAGTTAAGGTACATTAGATGTGTGTTCTCAGGAAGAAAGCCCACATGGCCAGCTGCACACATATTTTACATTTATTTAAATCCAGTCAAATACTATAAGAAATAGCTGAAGTCCATGCTGGGGTGCTTAGAGCTATGCTGGTATGCACCAGTTATGGATCAGACATTTTTTATATGAAATATGCATCATGCAAGTGCTTTATTTCCTTTCATATAGTCCCAAACACTAAACACATGCAGTCCCTACCAACACTGCCTTCAGAACAACCTAATATACCAGGCAGATGTGCAGGAGAGCTGTTTTCCTCCGTAGATAACTACCAGGCTGGCATTTCGGGGCAACCATCATTTTTTGCTTCATAATCATCTCACTCATATTTTTCTCATTTTTTCAGCTTTCCCATATTTGCAGCAGTGACCTTCCCCAGGGAATGCAACCTGTGATTCACAGCTAAAGAGTGGGTGTCGCTGTCTGAGTTCTGCTTTTGAAAAGGGTGGCAAATTGCCCCGACAACAGCTGCCATTAAGTAAAATACTTAATGAAATGACTGGGAAAATGAGTGCTCACCAGTGTATTTTCTTTGCACTTCCTAAAAATGCCTGTGACCCACACACTGAGCTAGCAAGTTTTATGCTCTTAGTGGTATCATCATCAGCTTTCTTCCCTCCAGTTTGTGCCTTGCCATACTGAATTTTAAACATTATTATTGATTATTGTGTTGTTCCAATTGCTGTGATTGCCATTATTAATTTCATTTTGGTACCTCTGTGGTCTTTACATAGCCCCCCAGTGAGTTTCTCTGTGAGGTCACAAGGAAGACAAGAGAAGCTCTTTTGGCACTTTCAGGCAACCTCAGCCACATGAAGGTTTAAGGAATGTAAGACCTTGCTGAGCACCTCTGCTACAGCCTGGGTTTGCACAGGCTGAGCAAGACATGGACAACTGAGGCCAGGGTGCAGGATGGCTTGAGCTGGGACATGGTGTCTGAGCACTGGGAGGTGAGCAGGGCACGTGGGAGCAGTTCCTATTTCCATCCCTTGAAAGGATCCAGTGGTATTTGAGACACAGTGTGAGAGCTTTGGTCACCAAGGCATGCTGTGATCATTCCAGGCTTCATGCTGTGATCATTCCAGGCTCCAACACAACAGCTGGAGCCAAGCTTAACTGCACCTCCCAGCGATGTGGTCCCCATGCTGAGCTGGTGATGGCAGAGAGGGGATCAAACTGTCTGTGAAAGACAAAGCAATCCCAGCTTTGTGATTATCCTGGCTCATCTCGGACTGTGACAGTCATGGGAGAGCTCAGCAAGAGCTCAGGCTGCTGTGCAGGCAAGGGTAGGTCCTAGGATAGTGTAGCCAGACTCTGCTTCTGAGGGTGATGAGAATGGACAGCACTCCCCAGGCTTTAGATTATGGATGAAATACTTGAGTCTGAATCACAGCCCTTCCTCTTTAAAAACTGAGGCAAAATACTCCTATATCCTCTAAACTTCAGTAGGGAGCATTTGGGGACATGGATTGTGTTCTTGTGATCCAGCATTAAGCACACAGGTCCCTGTGCTGGATTTTGAGCTCCTGGTGCTCTGCAATGCTATTCCCATTTGCAGCAGAGTCCAGCTCCTGCCCAGGATACACGGAATTTCCTCTCCTGGACAGTAAATAACCCATCCCTGCTGTGACTGGGCACGAGTGCAGGGCTCAGTCAGGCACGGAGCTCACTGCTCTGCTGCAAAGCACAGCCGGGGAGGAAAAATAACCTTTCATTTTATGTTCAGTGATATATTGTCTTTAAATCTGAATGGGTTTAGGAAATGTTACAGAACAGAAACTGTTCTGCTTTTCCAGAGGCATAATGTTATGGTACAGTTGTTCCAAAGCCAAACTCCGCTCTGAGTTATGCCCTTACATCCTCTCTCCCAGGTATCTATAAAATTATGATTAACAGTAGCAGACATAGAACTTCATTATGTCTTGAATTGCCATTCTTTTTAACTATCTACAAGCTCAGAGAATTACATATGGCCTCATTAACCTCTGTGTCAAACTGGTGATAAGGCAGGGGAGGAGGTACCCCTTCAGCTGCTCGACAGCCTGTGCAGGGCCCTGTGGCAGGGCTGCTGAGGGAACACCAGCACTGCCCAGTTCATGCTGTGAGCTTCGTGGGTCCTGGGGTTCTTGCACAGGAACCTGAAATGTTGTGTTTGTGTACTCACTGCCCATGTGAGGTTACTCCATCTGGCAGATCAGAAGCCCCAGAAATAAATGGCTTTGGAAATCTCACTCTGTAAGTGTCATTAGTACCAGTGTGAGTCTATCATGCTGGGATACTCAAAATAAGAGTGAAAAGCACAGTTGTATCAAAACAGATCTTAGACTCCATAGAAGCAAGATGAATGCTTTTGGAAGGATGGGGCAACTTTTGTTTTTTGGCCTTTTGGTATTCTTAAAAACACCAGGACTGGTTTCACAACACACGCAAAGGAATTATTCTGCCTCTTGGCTTCTACAAGAGTGCTGTACAGTGATTTTAATATGCATAGCTGTCAAGACAGTGCAGGATCTTAACCTGAACTTCTGCAAGATCACTTGCAAGATAAAAGTTTAGAATCTGTTCATATGTTTTACTGCATGCAGCTGCACAAAAACCCCTGCTTATATAAACTTATTTTCAGTGCCATCCAAGAAGGCTGAAAGACTACAGCAATCCAAAGGTGTAACCCAGACTCCAGACTTCACTTTCCCAGGGGTAATTTCCCCTCCTGATTTCCTCCCGACAATCTCAAAGGCCAGCTGTCACAGCCTTTGCTATTTAGGATTCTCAGGGTATAGTGTACTTCCCAAAGTTTCTCTGCTTCGAGACACTGTGAACTTCTCTAAGTAAGGCACAAGGACAACTTAACCATTCTTTGTGAGAGATCCAGCGGTCAAAAACTAAGTGGCTTTGAAAGCAGAGCCAACAGGGTTTAACAAACCAACAGTAACACCATGGGAGTTTGCTAATCCCCAAAATCTACAATAAACAGATAAAGTTAATAAGATTCAATAAACGAGAACAGCCCCATTAATGCTTAAAGAGCACTATCTAAATACTACACACTTTATTTACAGAGTTCCCTTGCTGAATTTGCTGTACACAGGAACACTCAAAATTCATTATCTTTGGATGCAAAGCTTAGTAAATTCGACAGTAATTAATCTCCATTTACCCTCCGCGTGTGTTTCTGAACAGACGAAAAGTTCATTGAAAAAGTTCTTTCAGCCGCTCTGAAAGGGAAGCAGTGCTTTGATAAACAAAAAAGCACCAAACACAGGCTTCTGAAAGGAAAATAGAGCAGTAGCCAGTTCTGCGTGGTTCGAGCCAGGTGCTCATTGCAAATTCAGTAGCGTGCACTGGCAAGTGTCAGCAGCAGAGAAACTGAAATTACTGAAATTCTTATGCCAGTGTAATTTGCTGAAGGCGATGCACTGAGGGTTAAGGCAAATTGTGCATGTGTTGAGGATTATAAAACAAATTAAAATGGAAGCTAACAAAAGGAGTGCAATATTTATGCATTTCTTCATTCTTTTCACTTCGTGGTACTCAATCAACTTCACAGTCTCTTAAGGTGGCATGGGGACATTGCTATTGTGTACGTTCATGTGCTCTGAAAATGGGGACTCAGCATCCCAGGCTACAGAATTTAACTGGTTCTGGTAATAGTTATAAGTACCTCTATTAACCTACCAAATATTTACAAGCCACCCATTACTTCTAATTAAGAAAAATTTAATCATCAACACAAACAATGCAGTAACTTTCCTGTTCAGTGTGTTCTACTTATCTGCTTCAGTTTTGATATATCAGCCCATTTTACCGTGTATCCCTTCCCTTTCCCTAGAATTCCTGCATGTGTGCACCCTGGTTATACAAAAGCAGAAATGTTTTAATCACCCATGGCTTGCTGCAGTGGAGTCCATTACATGGTGTAATAGGCTTAGTGTTTAATACCCAATTTGCCAAATATTTTAAAGAGTTTCTAAAGTACCCACAGTATGATCACCCAGCACGGCCCAGCAACCAAATGGGTTATTATTTTGTGGAATGAGAAACAAGACATCTATGAAATATGCTCTTGGCTGTACATTCCCAGCCCTCTGCTGGCAAGCCCTGCCATGGAGCTGGTTGGAGAAGTGAGAACATTGTGCCCAGTGTCTCAGCTCCAGCCTCCTGCACAATAAACTGGACTTTTTTAGTCAAGATGTATCCACCTGTCCCTCTGTCAGCTCTGATGTGGAGTGACAACCTCTGTGAACAACAGGGACCAAAGAGCTGACAGCAATCTCATTTTCAAGTGCCACCACGAGATTCACCCAAGCCCACCTGCAGGGATTTAGACCTCATTTTAATTCCAGGGACCCTTGCATTTGGCTATGAGAGGCAGATGTAGTCTGTCCTCACCTGCTGGTGACAGACTGTGAGAAATCCCTTCAGAGTCAACTCTTGCTCCTACTTACCCATGAAACAAAGAAAATTGTTTGGTTTTAGTTTTCTGTCTAGATTTGATAAAATCTAGCTCTATTTGGCTAAATAGAACTGCTTGGGACTCTAAGGATAAAACAGAGTCTTTCTTTGCATTTCTCTGTGGCAGGGAGATGTTTTCACACAGGTTCAAGTCTTGGAGCTCCCAGATACTCCAGGCTCTTTCCAGGTTCTGCCAGAAATGACCAGAAGCCTACTGCCCTTCATGTCACTGTACAAACCAAAGGACAAAAAAAAACTTCTAACTAGCCCCCAACAGTTTCAGCCTTAGTGTAAAACAAGTGACAACAGATGGGATCAGACAGACGGGGGAATAGAGGAGGGGAAACGAGGCAGTATCAGGGAGTGTGACAGGCAGGGGTCTCAGCACATTGGCAGCCTCGCTGTTGTCAAGTTTTTTTTTTGTGTAGTCATCACATATTAACGTTGTATTTGGCGAGTTAATAGATTTTACACTTGATTTTCTGGCAGGGAGCATGGAGCCACTGCCAGCCATGAAGCATCTTGGAAATGAGATTAGTTTTCAAATCTATTCAAGTAATCTATGCATTGTTATTTCTTGAAAGGTAAAGATGCAAGGGCCAAATCCTGACCTTTATTTCACAGAGTCTGTTTGAATATCTCCATCAGCTGCCATGGAGCTACTCCAGATTAACAGCAACGTAACACCAACGTCAGGATCTGGATCTTCCAGAGAATCCCATTGATCTTACATCATTGCAATAGCTGATTTAAAATCACATTTCTTTGGCTTGAGAAGCTTTTCACACACACAAAGGAGGTCAGAACCTCTCCCTTTCTCAAATATCAAGGCAGATTGTGATCCAAAGGATCGTGTCTATATTCCCAAGCATACTCTTCTACAGGATCAATAAATTTCCTGATAGTGGCAATTGAGATTACATTTTATGGATGGTATAATTAGGATTTACATTCCAGCTACGAAGCAGGTCAGATGAACAAACAGAATACCCAGTCCTGGACCACTTCCCTTACTCTACTCTGTCATTTTTATAGCTTCACACATGCTGCAGGTGCTGATACTACACACGTCTGACTGTAACCCACACATCAGGCTGAGAGCACACCAGTCCTGGGAGAGACTGCCTCCAGCAGTCCTTTCAAGCCTGGTTAGAGGAGCAGAATGGAAACATCAGCTAAAGCGATGAAAGTTACATTTTCTAATAATGGAAATGAGATGGAAATGTTGGGCAGCTGCTAGGGGTGTCCTCTATTATCTGATTTTTTAAAAATAATACTGAGAAATGCCTTACAAAGCCTAACATTAATGTCTGTATTCCTCAGTAATGAGAGATATGAATGGCTGGGTCTATAATCTCTTATAAATCTTTCATTCTAAAAACTGCCCATAGCATTGTTCTTCGTAATGGAGAGCTATATGAAGTTGGCAGGTTTTTTTTTTTAATTATCAACTTACTGTTCAAGACAAAAAAACCTGAATTAAAATGGAAAAAAAATTACTCCCCTGGAGAATTGCAGTGCAGACATTTGCTGGCAAATTATTTTTATTTAAATCACTTTTCTTGGTTTTAATATTGAAAAGACTTTAAATCATTGAAGAGCCTTTAATTTAGGATAGTGGATAGCAGGGATGTAATTGAGGAGACCAGACTAAATGATCTGCTTCAGCACGGGGGCTGGACCAGATAATTCCACAGAATTTTTTCAAGTCTGGCATTTATAGAAAGCAACTCTTGTCTGACTGCCCCTTCAAAACTGTTTGCATCTAACACATACAAAGACATCCTGTTGCCAGCAAGAATTGCCACTGAATTCTAATTCTTCCAATCTTGAGGTACAATAAAACAGAGTTGGATTGAATGTGGTGATGGACTGAAATCTGAAGGATTTACCCAAGGCAGTTACCACATGGGATGGAGGTAGTGACTAAATAAAATGCAATCAAGATTCAATCTATCCCCCAGGACCACAAAGAAATAATGGCATGGTAAGAAATTTTACAAACTAAACCATCACTGTTTTTTCTCTGTCTTTTCCCTGCTGGAATTCAAGTTTCTTAAATAATGGGGATTACTGTCAAACCTTTAAAGAGAGTTGAGAGTGTGAGAAAGCAGCAGACAAGTGCAGCAATTCCTTAGCTCTGCACACTCACTCTCTGTTACAGCTTTCTGGTCTGGGTCCACAACAAGAAGTCTCCCACCCTGGCAGGGTATTTGGGCACGAAATCACCCGCTTTGCTTGTCCGTGCCCCCCTTGCTGTGAAAACACCTCTCTGGGGTAGCCCCGTGTCCCCATCCGTGCCCGTGCCGCAGGTAAGCGTCCCCCGGCTGGCTCCCCGAGGAGCACGCACAGACACACAGACACAATGAGAGCCTCCAAGTGGAAATTCAAACAAAAATATGGCTGTCTACTCCAAAAGGCAAACTCATTTACAAAGGTCATCTCTGTCGAGGAAGAGTGATGCGTTACTCCCCTCCTGGAGGCAACTGCTGTCGCTCCTCTGCCGAGTTACATTCACGGGCATAGTTTTGAAAAATAAGAAAGAAAGAAAAGAGACATAAAAGAAAAGAGACAAAAGCCCGGCGAGCCCCCTATTCATAGAGCTAGCCCCGCAACTCCCCTTCCCCCGGTCGGGTAAATTGAGCTTCAGAAGACATTAACATGTTTCCCTACCTTCGTTCTCATCGGAGACAGAAGCCCTTCCATTTTGGTCCGATCCTCATGCCAATCCTCGTGCCCCAACTTAGTATCTCGTGCCCGTCTCAAGCATCCCACACGAACAAGAAGAGCATGTCAGGGACCGCCAGCGACACCTTCACGGGAGCCCGGCCAGCTGCCAGCCTGCCAGCCCGCAATGCTCCGCCGCGTGGGGCTCCGCTCCTGGAGACACCTTCCTCCCTGGCCCTCCTCTCTCGCTCTCTGTGCATAATCTGCCCGCAGCTATGTTTGTACCATCGCGGCTGACAAACGATCCCTGCCTTACGTAATGCATTCAGCACAGGACGGGCGATCCCAGCCCGGCCGCGGGGACCCGCTCGGGGAGGGGAGGGATGCAGGGATGCAGGGATGCAGGGATGCAGGGATGCAGGGATGCAGGGATGCAGGGATGCAGGGAGGGAGGGAGGAAGGTGCGGGACCCTGCCCTGCCCTGCCTATTGTGCCGCTGGGGCTGATCCGCCAACCCCCGGCTGATGCTCCTCCGCTCCCCCTGCTAGCCAGGAAAGCACCGGGAAAACTTCGTCACCGTGGAAGATCGTGGATTCCCCGGTGCTGACTTAAAAGGGTGTAATCCTCACTCCAAGCCTCAGCCCAGGAGGTTTTCCCTGCTCGGGGAACGCCAACAGTTGGAGCATTTTCTGCTGGGCGCGTTTTCTGTCAGCGAGTGACCAAACCCACGCTGAAAGGGAGTTCCTGTCAATTGTCAGCCGGGAATTCAGGGGAAGAAAGAAAGAAAAGCGAACTAAACAAAAGGAATACACTCCTGCAAAGTTGGTCAGCAAAAGATACTCCCTGAATGCATTCCTATTAGCATTTTAATTCAGATCAGAGCGTGCCTTTGTGGAAAATTCCCTGATTGCTCCTGCTTTATGCATTTTGGTTTTCATCATGAAGTGATGTTAGGACTGAAGCTCTTTCAGAGAAAAATCCAACTAAAAACCAGTTTCACACTTACAAACACACAGGCGTTCAGTCCACAGGGCCAGACCAGACCAGTCCAAAGTAAAATCCTTTTGAAATGCCATCAAATGAGCACAGCTTCCCATCACTGCTCTGAAGGTCAGCTCCCCGGAGGGCCACCCCACTTCCTAACACAAATACAAAAAGGAATCCCTTCCTCAGCCCAAGGGGTAACCTTCCACATACCAGTACGAATTGCTGTCCAAAAGCAAAATTAAAAACCCTGTTACACCACCAGAACTTGATTTTCAGTACTAGAAAAATCACTGTCAGGCTGGTTGGAGCATATTACAGGTGGACATTTCTAATTCTCTTTAACACCAACTCTTAGGCCCCAAAGCTGCATGCTCAGGGACAGTCACTGTCTGAGCTGGATCTGGTTAACTCCTGAAAATACCACATGTTCTCTGGATGATGATGGGTATTCACCTCAATTAGCTTTCACCATCCAAAACTCTGCTTTCTGGTCCAAGCCAGCCATTGAGGTTCCTGCAAAACTAAAAAGAGAGACCAGTTCCTTCTCAAAGTGATTGGCTGCTCAGACCAGGGACCATCTCTGATTCCATGTATCCTTCATGCTCAGCCCAGGCTGCTGGAGGCTACACTGAGAAGGAGAAGGTGCAGTGGAAAATGTTCATGGTGATGTCATGGTTGGCTCATGGCATCCCAGGGTGCAAAGCCTGGGATGAAGCCAGAGACAGACAAAATTCCTACCCTTCAAGCCCCAGGAGAAGTGCTCCCAGACAGTGACACATATGAGGGTGTTCAAACCCACTCATCCCTTTTCTTCTCTATCTCTTCCAGTCCTTTCGACCATGTAGATATTGCAGTTTAAGGCCATTTTTCTTATTATTCTTTATGGGGTAAAAACAGGGGGAGGGAGGTGTCCCCTACAGTGATTAATAATAATTTCAAATATAATTAACTGTTCTCAGCCAAATTCATGTTCTTATCAAACATGAACAAATCTGATCATATCCTACTGAAGGCAGAGATAAGTTTTCCAGAGCTATAGAGACTGTAGAATGCTGGCAGGCTCATCTATTTCTTGCTGGTTGTATATAAATGTGCTTTGCTATTGGTATTTACAAGACTTTAATAAGACTTTGAATAAATGGCAGCAGGAATTCCAGGCTCCAGTAAGACAGGGCCTTTGTGATTTTTCTGCTGTACAACATTGGGCCAGACTCTGATGAGAGGCTTACAAGCCTGTGCATCTGTGAAATATCATCATGTCCAAATTGTCAGGGGAATTTGACTGCCCATAGCCTCAAGAGGAATGTAAAGGAAGAGGAACTTTTGGATATTTTGGAGATGTCAGGTCAGATGCTCAAGATTTAATGCAATATGATAATATGGAGGATGCACCTATGGCAGCATATGAACGCCCAGTTCTCTTACAGCTCAGCTCTGCTTTGAACTAGGCTACACCACAGTGCCTCGTGAGCTTCTCTGTGTTATCTCTGTTTACAAGCAAAAAAAAGG
Organism: Acridotheres tristis; assembly: GCA_037013685.1. Taxonomy (NCBI): domain Eukaryota; kingdom Metazoa; phylum Chordata; class Aves; order Passeriformes; family Sturnidae; genus Acridotheres; species Acridotheres tristis. Next base: position 6,693,969 of record CM072885.1, read on the forward strand.
AAAAAGGCATTTCTCCTAAAGTCCAAAAGAGTAATTCAGTCTGGGACCAGAAAAGCAAGCTGGGGCCTTTCTGGTTCAGCAGCACTCAAAGCCACTCTGATCTGAATGGATTGGGAATTGTGCTGATACCGCATGAGTCAGAGCAGAGCCCAGCTCAGCAGGATGAGCAGGAATGGGAAAGAGTATGGTGCTGTTTGAGCAGCACCGGTGGCTGTGAGCCAGCAGCGAGACTCCCTCTCCAGGGAGTGCAAGCTGTGACCCCCAGCTGCACCCCAAGGATGCTCTGGGTCCCTGGGCAAGTTGTCAACTCTTGCATGGCATCACCACGAGCCACAGCTGACGTGGTGTGTGTGACAGTAAGGTCTGTTCACATCCACCTTCACCGGTGGGGCCAGGGGACCCAAGTGGTTCTGCCTGTGTGTGATTTTATCCTGGCTCCTTGGAAAGCAATTTCCTTTAAGAGTTGGAGCATAGTGGGTGGATGGGTATTGTGCATCACATCATCCTTCTCTCAAACTCCAGGCACCAGGTTGGACTAGAGCTGTACTAACATCTAGACAGACACTGCTGTAGCCTGTGCAGCCACCAGCCTGCCCTCCTTGTGCTACAGGAGCAGGATAAACACTCAGTGTGCTTCAGACTGCTTGTGACCCTTTCTTTCACATTCAGAGCAGTAATTTTACAACTGTGGGAGCCAAGAAAGTTTATTTTCACTTTAAAGTGGGAGCTTTTGCTCTAGCTGGGGGGGGCAGTGCCACAACAGTGTGTGCCATGGTCTGACACCTCATTCCTCTGCTGGGCTGCGACTCACAGCAATGCTCAAATTACTGCAGACTCGTTCTACAGCCTCTGCTCCTATGATTTCAGATCAAAGGCACTGCAGAGGCAAAAGGAGCATGTGAACTCTTGCATCCTCATCTGGAGAGGGGACCAGCATTTGACTCAGATCCTGGGCAGCTACACCCAGCATATCTCAGGTTCTCCATCTGAAGAAGAAGGGACCAACTTGTCTGGTTCACACAGGTGTTGCAGAGGTTCATCCTGTCCTGGGTTCAAACCACCAAGAAGATGGGAATATAATCACCCTTGGCTCCTTAACTAGTCATGGGAGTGAGAAACCTTGCAATCCCCTCTTATATTGTCATAATTAAAATGTCTGCTGGACTCTAGACAGCAGACCAAGGCAGATGTCTACCTGGAACCTGATATGTCCTACCTGGATTCAGCCTTGGAGCTCCATCTCTTTCTAGGCTCTGCTGACTACCTTGACAAACCTCCATGGACCAGAAAGAGCAAAGAGATTCTCCTGATATTTAGCCAAGTAGATCTAAATGGCTGAATTTAGCTGCTTGATTCTGGAGCTGAATCTTACCCCAGAAATGGCCCCAAAATTCCTTATGTTCACTGTCAGACTACTGGCTGAGGGTTTTCTTCTTGTTCACCCTTTGTAAGTGCACCCAGGCTGGGATAAAATTCTGTAAGCTGAACACTTCCTAACCTTCGGGGTGGGGATGCCAGCACAAAGCCAAGTTGTGCCGCCTGCACCAGCCCTGAGAAACGGAGGCAATTTGGATTTGGACCCAGTTCCCACTGCTCTGTGATGCAAAAAGTTGCCATCTCCTCCAGACGTGCCTGCCACAGGGACAATGGATGCCGAGGCAGCGCAGCCTGCCCTGCCCGTGTGCCCCCGGCCGACCTCGGCACTGGTCATTTCATTCATCCAACAAAAGGTAGCATCGCGCTGTTGCCATGGGAACGCCTCGCCAGCTGAATGGCTACAGCATCCTGTAAGGGAGGGGAAAACATCCCAGTCACACACCAGGGCTGCGCTGAAACCTATCTTATATTTAGAACAGGCGGTGCGGGGAATACTAATGAATATTTAACACTCGGAGTGCCTTTCATGCTTGGTTTTTTTTTTTTATTTTCGTTGCATGCTTCCCATAAGCACAACATTTGCTTCCAAATGGTTTGAATATTATTGCTACTGTGCTTCTCTCATCACTGCTTCTTCAGGTTTCCTTTGCTTTTCATGAAAGCAAACTTTTCATGGGTTGCCTAAAAAAGGGAATGATTTGCTCATGCTCTGCAAGATCCAGTCCCTTCTACGGCTTTCTTTCCCCCCCATCAAAAATATCTGCTTTAAACAATTAATTCCCTATACTGCAGAAAAGAAATTAATCAATCAAACAATCTAACTTTCGTTCATTCACGAAAAATACACAACTGAAAATATCCTGAAATTCCTTTCTTCTGTCCTTTTCCCCTAAATGGTGAGCGGTGAAAAAAAGGGGTCTAACCACCCAAAAGCCCAAACTATCAATAATTTTATGTGCTGTATTTTATGGCACATATTCTAAAAAACAAATGTGCTGGACATGGCGGTGAGTCCCACCTGCTACTGCCCAGGCTGTTCAGGCAGATTTAGCACCTCCTGGTGATGAACAAGTAGATTTTTTTTTTTTTTGAGGATCCATAGGAAAGTGAGAACAGCACTGGCTGGTGTGGCACAGAGAAGAGGTGCCCACCCATGTGGGTGCAGCTCACAGCGCTGCCAGCCTGGGCACTCCCATCTCCAGAGATGCCAGGAGGATGCAGCCTGGCACAGACTGTGGGTTGTGCTGATGGCTGGGTGCATCCTCTCTGGGATGGCACCTCCTCTTCAGTCTCCTCTTTACCTATAGATGAAGTTATAAACAAGGTTAAAAAATGTGATGTATCACATCTCGTTCTGAAGCAATTTCCTGGCATTATGTACAGCTTTGTTCTCAGAAAGGCCAGATTCTTAGCAATGATTTTAAGAGTGAAATGCCATCTTTTTACTAGCCAGTGGCAAGGCCACTGGGCTCTTTTTTGAGCTTAGCAGCCCTGCAAAAGCTGTTGGGATCCCGAAAGCTTCTCTGTGTGCTTCCTGCTTGGTACCACGCCAAGGCACCAAGGATAGAGGCGAGATTCAGCTGCAGCTTTGTCGGTGATGCAAGGGGAGGAACAGTGCTGAACTGGGTGTGTTGCTTTGGCAGCACTCAGAAACTGGAGCTGTGTTTATTTGTTGCTGGTTGTAGGGCGTATTTTCAAAATGGAGAAAGGTTTTCCCCTCCAAGATTGCCAGTGCAGTCCTTCGAGATCTGCTCTGTGTGTTCACAGGGAGAGGGACTTGCCTCTGAGGAGGCGAAGAGGGGACACACCCCTGCTCTTTGCAAGCTGTTCCACTGATGCAGCATTTGCATGAATAAGTGCTTTCAAAATCATTTGCCACTTACCCTTACATGGCACCAATTCCAGTAAGGGCTAGAAACACAAGCTATTTTACTGGAGTTTGTCTTTAAGGCTCTAATGACCTGTTTTTTCCCACACCAGTTATGCTTTTTCCACAAAAGCAAAAGCAGTATGATGAATATTAAAGTCTTGAGGTATTAATAAGACTGACTTAGCTGCCTTCCAAATCTGGACAGCAGATGTATGAAACTCGTATCTGAGGACCATAGGTCATTGTACAAATCTGAGAAGACTGGGTTACAGCAAAGCCAGTTCAGCACCCTGCCCTGCTTGGCAGGACCATCAGGGTCTGTCCATCCTCCTCCAATAACTGAAAGGCATTTATCTCTATGGCACATCAATGATCTCAGCCATTGTGATCATGATTCCTGTTAATCCAGTGTGGCAGTTTAGGAAGGAAAAGCTGCCTCTCTACCACACAAATAAACCACCTCAGCAGAGATGGGGACTGCTGTGTTTGAAGAAGTGGATTCCCAGGATCAGGCTCTGGCTCGGTGGTTTGGGCAAGGCTCTGTCTACTTTCCTTTTTCTTGCCTCCCTCCTGGCTCTCTGGGAGGATCTATAGATGCTTTGAGGCTCTACAGATGAAAAATGGGACTTGTGGAGATGAGGCTCACAGACCCAAATCAAGAATTGCTGTGCAAAATCTCTGCCCCAGCAGAGAAAATGGCCTCTGGCAGTTTTCTGCCAGCAGGTACAACCCAGCAGGTGCAACCACGAGGCTGAGCATCCTTCCTAGTCTTCTGGCAAAACATGTGCTAGAAATATGAAGGGGCTTCCTTCCCTAAATAGCAACTGAGCTATATTTTCCTTTTGCTGCTAGGTGTATTTGCTGTTCTGGACGTTTACAGTCAAAACACACACAAAGCCTTTCACTAGAGCATTAGGCCTATGTATGCAGTTTCAACAGTCAGATGATTTATTCATCCACTTCAGTAACCATTCAAACAGGGCACGATGTAGAAAGCAACAAACACGGAGTGTTTGTGTTTGGTTTGCAAGAAGAAATCAACAGAACAGGATAAGAGACGCTGTTTTTCCAATGTAAAAGGCTCCAATCCCATCCCTGTCAATATCTGTGTCTAATTAAACACCATTTCCCAAAACTACAACTCTGCTAAAGCACAGCTATTATGCTCTCAGTTAGAAACCTGATTATAGCCACCTCATGGCTGCAAAAACACCTCTGATGCAAAGTGACTTCCAGACACTGCAAATGCTCATAAATGCACTTGATGCTCTCTGGACACAGCTCTGTGTGTGCTGGAAGAGAAGACCAGCTCTCACAGGGCAGACAAGGCATTAAGAGAAAAACAGCCATTTTTCTGTAGTGTAATATTTTTTACAAGTGTGCAAATCCTGGCCTGGGGTATTTTGGCCTGGGGAAGAGGAGAAAAGCAGGGAATGAACAGAAGGGCTCAGCATGAGGCAAAAATTGAAGACGGGGCAAGGGTAAGAAAGGGATTGAGAAAGTACAAAACAATAATAATAATAATGATAATAATAATAATAATAGTAATAATAATAATAATAAGTCTGGGGTTGCTCAAAAGGAGTCCTATAAAATATTATTTCATGCAGAGATTCTTTAATCTTTAAAGCTTGGGTTAGTTTTGACACAAATCAGAACCCCAGCTGAAAAGAGCCACCAGACACCATCCCTTCTCCAAAGTGTATGTGTAGTTTTGATCCCTCTGAGGGTGAAGGCTGGGGCAGAATTTTGCAGGTCTCAGAAGGTATTTCTGCATGTAAAACACCCTGTAGGCAGGAGGATCCCCTGGATGACAGTCTGAGGTAAATCCTCCACTCCCCTTATTTGATGGGGTTCTTCACAGGACATAATCACATGCCAGAGCACAGGACCAAGGGAAATATGTGATACCATTTTTCTTTGTGATAATTTTACTTTTTTCACTTTAAGTATTTTTATATTAGTTTGTTCATCCCTAATGGATCCCACCCTCTAGAACCAGAGAATTGCTTGAAACTCAGTCATCACTATCCCTTAGATTTGCCTCCTGGGGCAGGAGCCAGACATCCCTTCCCTTTCATCTCAACTGGGGCTCCCATCACCCCTGAAATAAAAGCTGATGTTCATAGCATGTTGCCTTAAGTTGTAGTGGGTATTTCTATCTATGCCCATGGCTGCTTCAGCAGCTGCCTGTGAGCCCCTCCTTGGGTCACTCTTCCCTCTGTGCTCCAAGACCCCCTGGTCATGCCCTTTGTCCACTGCATATCACACTTCCAGCTGTGATAGTTTCTGACCAAGGTTCCACTGATATTGGAAAGAAGACAAGAGCTAAAGAAAATCAGAGTCTCATTCAATCTCTAGGTCCTCTCAAACCCTTTCACAAAATTCCCAGATTCAGGTCCTTGGGGTAGGGACTAATGGGACATTTATGCATCTCCCTGGATGTCAATAAAGCTATAAAATAAAGATGCCGGCACAGCATCCCCAGCAAGGCACAGGAGAGCTTCTATATATAATGAATATATATCATCAGCCTGTTTTCAGCCTGAGCAACAATCCCCACTTGCATAAAAGCCTCATTTGAATTAATAGCCAATGCTGGATTTCATGGCACTATTAGATGCTGTTAAAATTCAGGGACCCTAGTCTTTCTTTATCTGGAAACAACAAGAAAACTCACCAAGACAGGTCAGAGGTGAGATTCATCTCAGCCAGCTTCAAATATCTACAGTGTGACTGGCTCCAGCTTACCCTGTCCATTATCATTTCTGTATAGCAAGTGGAATGAACTGTCACTTCTAAGGCTCAGTTCCCTTGACCTTGGCCTTGACCTGTGGTAGGAAAAGGTGACATGTGCCCTTATTGCCTAAGAAAAATGCAATTTTTATGTGTTTTTGTGCCACAATCCTGGCAGAAATAAGGATGATAGCATCTCATTAAGGTTTCTGCTCATTATCCTAACACCCATATTGCCCATCTGAAATACCTTGCTTGCAATAAGAAAAGCAATCACTGTGATAATGGAGCTGAATTTTTAAAATAATGGTAGTTCTATAATATGTGGCAAAAGCCTGAAATCTGCCCGAAACCTTTCTTTGGGATATTTGCACAGGTCATTAACTTCAATAAGTCAAACAGTTAATTAACGTTACACTGAAGTCCTAGCATCACCTGGATGTAATGACTGCTAGGCACCTAACTTTCCTCCAAATTTCCTGTGAAGTGTTTCCTCACCTGCTTTTTTATCTGCTACTGCATTTGTGATTATGTGACCTCTTCTTAACTCTCCTTCCCTATTTATCTTACTTTGCTTACTAAAAACAATTTCAAAGGTAGCATCATTGTGCAAAGACATGGTTAAAGGGCCGTTTAATTTAGTCAAGGGAAATAATCTGTGACATGGGGCTTGTCTGCTATTGATCTAAAGGCAGCTGATGTTTGTCTTCTATGAGACCTTTCAGGAGTTAGGCAGGTGTAATCCCCAAAGCATCTAACAGGTGAAAATCACCCACAGCTTCCAGAGGGATGAAGTTCAGGCTCACGAGTGGAGGATGGAGCTTTGATCACCCCAAAGAGCTGTAGCCAGGGCTGTTACAAACATTGATCTTCAAAGCATCAGCACGATCAATGTGGCCAGTGCTGCTGTGCGAGTATTGATGCTGGGACAGCTAAAAATAAACCCAACCACATCATGGGTCTGTGGCACTTGTCCACGAGCAGTGGCCTGACTTGTACCTCAGGGCTCATATTTGTGGCACAAGAGCAGCTCCACACTTCATGCTCTGGACAGACCCACAAATGCTTGCTGAAGTTTTTGGGCAATGGCGAGGGGCACTGGGCGCAGCGTGGTGGCTCGTTGCCATATGGAGCATGACTTGCTGTGTGTCTCCATGGGGAAAGGGAACCCACTTGAGGGTGCAAAGGAGGCACCCAGGTCTGCTCTGTTCTCTGCCTTGCAATCCCTTGAGGGTTTAGGGCCAGTTATGTCTTAAAGCCCCATGCACTCTGTTTTATCACTATGAAAGTGGAGATAATCTATACCTCAGAGGAACACTGCATGGATAAGTCAATTAACCGTGAAATCACAGATGGAAGATGCAAGAGAACTGCAAAGGATTAGTTTTGCAGATCAACCCTGCCAGGCATAAATACATTTTTAGATCAGCAAGCTGCTCCTTATAGTCCTGCTTAACCTGTTAGTGGGGCATCCCCACCAATACCAGCTACATCTGTGGCTAACTGTGAAAAGGGGTGAGTGAGACCACCTATGCTCAACACCCTTACCTGGGCAGCCCTTGGCCACTGCTCACCTCTTGCCTGGCAGATGCTGCGTGTCAAGGGAACAGCATCTTCTCCTTGTCTGCATCATAGACATAGACCTAAACCAGCTGGTCTTTAGGGTGTGTTTGGCTGCCAGAGCTGACCACTACTGAATGTCCACAGTTTCACCTCAAGGCATTTTTAATTCCTGCAGGGCCTCACATAGATTTGGAAATCTATTATAGGACGTTTTTCTAATTTTAATGCACTTTAAAGACATCCTTAACATCTTGTACTTTGAAAAAATGTACAGAATATGTATTTTTTTTTCTCTAAATCAGTGTCCTATAGACAATTAAGTGGTCTTCCCTTTAAAAGGTCACTTAGAAACATCACTGGATTTATTACCCACTGGTGATAACCATCTGGGAGGTATAACTGTCTCACCCAAGGAAAGCTCATCTTGTAGCACTGCAGCCTCTAAGCACCAGTGTCATTCATGCAGTCTCTGAATATCTGGGGATGATTTATCTACCAGTAGCAAGTGAAGGGGCTCCTGTCCTTACTCATCCTGTCCAAACCCAAATCCATTCCCCAGTCCCCAAAATTTGTGTGCCCATTCATCTGGGAGATGTTGGATTAGAGAAAGAACCTCAGGTGAAAGAAAAAAAAAAGCAAGGTCAAAACAAGTAAAAGTGAATTAATGAGGTTTATATTATCTACCCTGTGAAGAGCAGTAAGTTACAGGAGAAAGAGCAAACACTCACAAGAAGGGGAAGACTTTGATCTGCTGCTAGAGAAAGTCAAATGCAGGACTCCTGTTTCTGCTTGCAGTGTCATTTTCCAGATCATTGGTGAGAAGTAACTTACTGTATTTTGTTCTCTGCTTGGTTGTGGGGTTTTTTTTTAATCAGATTTTCTTATGTAGGCAAAGTCCTTAGGCATACTTGGGCTAGCAAAATAATGCTTTTGCCGGTAATCTATTTTGTTAAAAAACTTCAGTAAAGTACATTACACAAAGGCCTCTTTTGCCCTGGGCTGCCCAACCCAGGAGGGTTGGGCTGTAGATCAAATCTTTACCAATAAGCCTTTAAGAATGCAGAATAGGCTATTGTGTAGATCAGCTGTTTTCTCGAGTTTCACATAGTAAAGAAAAATGTTTAACAGTCCTTATTGTAGCCTCAGGTATCTAAAGTTTCAGTATCACTACATCTAAAATACAGAGGCCAGATATTGCATTGGTTAGACATTGAAAAAGCCCACAGTGGCTGTGTGCTGAGCATATATTTCATACATACAGTTGCAGTAAGAAAATAGGAAAATATTTCAAAGTGAATAGTATTCAGACCGGCTTTGTATCTACTTGTCTGTCTTAGTTTGTTAGCCACATTTCCAGCTGATGTGAACAGCCCCCTCTAATCCAAATGACACTAACTTAACAGCTGATGGTGACATTTCCAGAGCAAATGTACATTCTATCACTGTTTCCTTGTCTCACACATTTTGTTACAGTGACAGGAGAGAGATTGTGGCCCAGAGGAGAGAACATCCTCTTTTTTCTGGTGCTACATTTCTCAGAACTCTGCCTGGGATCTGCTGGATTTGGAGCAGTGGGACAAAGACTTTCTGGCCCCCAGGACGGCACTCCTGTAGCTGGGCTGGCTGAGCTGGGTGTGTGGTGACTTCTCACTCACTCTGGTTTAAGTGCAGCCTGTTCTGTTGAGCCACTGGCAAGAGTGCAGCCCAGAAAATCTCCAAAAGGGAACTTGCTTTGCATGCTGTAACTATTGGTAGGAAATGCAAATGTGGACACCTTTGCAAATCTAATCCCCCATCCTCCCTCCTGAACACATTGCTTCCTGCTTCCTGACAAAGCCTTCTTCCCTTTGCTCTCTTCCCCAGGGCTTCAAGGAGAAAAATGTCTGGGCCAAGTCTGTGTATGGCCACCACTTTATCATATCTGAAGATTTAGCATGCTTGGCCCTTTCTGGACAGCAAACCCCTTGGTCCTGCCTTTACAGGGGTTGGGTTATGAAACAGTTCCTTGAACAGAAAGGTGCAAACTCAAGCAGAAATGACAACACACCTCATATTGAAACCTTTCAGAGGGATCTGTGTCTCCCATTGCAGTTGCTCTGCCTCCAGGATAGCTGCAAGGCTGACACTAATTTTCAGGCATTTCCAGCTTGGTTTTCTAAGCACTTGCTTGTGGCATTGAACACTGTTTGGTTTCAGAGCAGAGTCTTTCACTGAAGCATCCCATCCTCCTGAGGATTTTGCTCCCCTTTTTTTTACTCTCCTGTTGTGTTGGTACATCAGCCATGCCAATAGGTATTCTCTAAAATCATGGCTGCCTCATGGCACGAGGAGGGTTTCTTTATTCAAAAACGGCTTATGAGGACAGGGAAAAAAGCAGTGGATCCACAGTCTAGGGTCTCAAAAGATGTTTGCCAGAAGCCAAATGATCAGATACATACATTAATCCTAACTGTGTATCACCTTCACTTGGAAAGCACCTATGGTCCAACTCTACATATTTCAGCTCTTTTCTGTTCCCTTGTCTCCTGTGGATAAATAAGGATTGGCTGCAATTATGTGTTAGAGGAAACAAAAAAAAAAATAGCTTATCCCTCTAAAGAAATACATCATTAGTGTCGCAGAACTTCCATTATTTAAAAGCAACACCTTTTCACCCTTAATTTTTGGCAATCCCATTAAAAAAACCAAATTAAAACCTTCATATTTGCCTACATGCAGGTATTGTTGAGACTGTCACACCTAATAAGAGCACGAAAAGACAGATGAAAGCACTGTGCTCATTTCTGAGCAGCTGGGAACGGCACTGAGAAAAGCACAGCAATTGAGATTAAGAGAGAGTCTTCACAGTGCAAGATAACCCAGCTGCTTGGAAAATCAAATCTATTGAACATACAGATTTCATGCAACAAAACAATGCCTTGCTGATAAAGGAAAATAACAATGCTCATGCAGAGTTCTACAGTCTTCGATTCAGTTTGGAGATAAATGGGCAGCCCTATACTTCTCCTCTTTAGAAAAAGTCAGAGTTAGCTTTCTGATTGTGACTATTCATTGTCTCTTTTTGCCAACTCTGAAAAATCAACTCGGAGGTTTTCATTTGATAATAACATACCCCACAATTTACTGGAAAGGGCACTTGCATGGGAAACTAGGACATGGAAGTTTCATTCCTCACGGTGGCTTTAAGAGCCTCCTTCAGCTCTCCTTCTCCTCCTCACTCTTCCTATGGTAGAGACATCACTGCCTTTGGGAAATGTTTTGACATGTCTAGAAGAAAAGTGTCATACCAATATCCTATCATTTCCTTACTCAGAGCTGATTCATGCTAAGAAGTCAGGAATAGTAGGGCCCACAAAGCTGAGCAGAAAATGTTTTTCCCTCTGATGAAAACTGTGTACATCATAAGATTCCACAATTTCCTCTGAAAATTACTAATCTAGGTCCAAATGTTTAAGCTTTTTGAGAAAACTAGGTATTTTCTCATGGGCAGTGATACCTGCCATATCTTTACATCTTTAGCTGAAATCTTTGCCATCAAATGTAATGTTGTACCTACTGTGAGGTTTTGGTCCAGGTAGAAAGTGTTGATTGTTCCGACCCATTCTCCATTCTCTTCTTTTGCACTGTGTAACTGAACATAAAAACACTTTTCCAACACCAAGACCCAGCCCTCCTTCCTAGATGCAAGAAATATATCCAGCACTGGACAGGACATTATAAAACCCAGCTCCTTCTTCCCTTCAAGGCACCATATTTTCAGTAACCTTCTAATAACCTCTGAATATGTACAATATTAATTGAGAAAAGCAATACTTCTGGAGTTTTTATTGGATAAAGAAGAAATATAATAGTCTTAATGCCTCTAAATGAAACCTTTTATTTATGCATGAAAAGATGGTTAATATGTTCCCTCTGATAGCCTTTTGTTATGTGTTTGGCATTATAATAACTAACCAGTCATTCCTGCTCTGGTTTTTTGTTCTGGCCTGTTTTTCAATCAATGGCACAATACTTTACCTTTCACCAAATGCCTCTGGTTTCCTTGAGAACCTTTGTAATAAAATTCATCAAAGCATTTGTCAAGTCCACAGAAATCATTGTTGACTACTTTTCTTTCAAGTCATTATTACATTGGTTCTGAAGACTTCAGCCAGGCTGGGGGAAGGATATCACATTCCCCAAAACAGGTTGCTTAACTTACAACTAGAGTCCCTTGCAAAAAGCTACCAAAGGTGCCACAGCTGGAGTTCCTCCCTGCTCCTGCTTAGACCAGCAATAATATATATTACAACTTGTAGCCTTGAAATTACCCTCTTGGTATGAATTCCTAGCACCACAAGTCCTTTCTTGAGAGGATATAATTAACAATGTTTTGATTCTCCCTCCCTTCTTCCAGGCAAATCTGGACTCCAGCCCTTACATCTTTGCCTTGATATCCTCCAGCCCTTGTGAAAACGATGTGAGTTTTGGCCTTAATAACAAGCCATGTAAAATCTACATAATTGACCCCTTTTCTGGAAATATTTCAAAGCTTTCTCTTTAATCTTTGAATATGCATGTGCAGAAGGGATGCCCTCATTTCAGCAGACCCCTGTTGCATACAGCAGCCTTCTTGCTGCCATATAGAAAAAACAACCAGGGAGTTGTAGGAAATGGGGTTTTGCCTCCCAGATGCCCTACTTTTCCTTTCTGTGTGATTTTATGCAAAGAAGCTCAAACTCTTTATTCTGTGCCAGTAATCTGTGGCATTACTGTACATAATACAATCCACATATCCATGAGATATCAGAGTTGTGGGGTCCAGTGCTGAGGTCCATGTGTCCATGGCGATCTTTGAGTCTTGCATGAACGGTCCAAAGTAATTTTGCAGCAGCACCTAGGGCAGAAACCTTTCTGTAGCTGCCTGCCTGGACAGGGAGCCATCCCAAGCAAATCTCAGAGGTGAGAGTTGGATCCTTAAACCAAAAAATCTGGAATCTGCTCATTAAGAAATGGGAACTGTTAAGACACTTCTGCCTTAGTTCAAGCAATAATGGTAACATGACAATTTTCTATTGTGTTTCACTTGATGGATTTCAGCGCTATTAGCTCCTGAGTTGTGAGCCCAATTCAATTTCCACTGAGTCCATGTCATATCTCTGTTTATCCTGAGGGGACCTGAGGGTATGGATCTGAAACAGTAGGGGAGATGGTGTTTGGTTTCGAGTTTGGGTTTGGTTTTATTTTTAATTACTTATAAGTAATTATGGCCTCATTGCCACCTCTTTTTTTTTTTTCTGCATCTAAACTTTCTTTTTCTCTTTAACATTTCAGTATCATTCAGATGGCCACCTCTTCTGAACCATGATTTGTTCACCAATTGCTTACATTGCTCTGTTCATTGTCCCCCTTCCTCTACCAATCCCTCTAAAACTTGTTTTGATTTTTCATTCAGTTGCAAAGCCAGTAGTTTGTATCTGCCAACAGGACTGAGAAAAAGGATGATGGAAACAGACCTTGATTTCACATCTGTGACTAAATCCTGCCTTACCCAGCTCCAGAGAGGGACTTAAACTTTTCCACCCTTTGGATTCAGTCAGTCCTTCCACTTGTTAAGAAAGAGCTCCTTCAAGTCAGTACTACTCACGTGTTTATTCAAAATCAATAGTGCTTATTACAGCTTCTGCAAATGTGTCTCACTGTCACCTACTTAGCTCACAACCTTCCCAGCAGATTCTCAGCTTGCTGTGAAGTTGCAATATTGAAGAAAAGAGAAAGTCAGACAGACACAGAGACCTGCTGAGATGGGATATCACACAGGACAGATTGCCAAGAATTCCTTCATCTGCTTCTCATTCCCTGCACTCAGACACGCATGACCAGATGAGAGACAGTCATGATCTCTGAAATCTGTGTTACTCTCAGTTTCTGCTTTCTCTCCTGAAAAACAGAAGGCCACAGAGATGATCAGAAGGCTGAAGCACCTTTCCTGTGAAGACAGGCTGAGCAAGAAGGGTGTTGTTCAGCCCAGAGAAGGGAAGGTTCCAGGGATACCTTAAGAGCATCTTCCAGTACCAGAAGGGACTACAAGAGATCTTTGGACAAGGGCATGTGGTGATAGGAAAAGGACTAATGGCTTTGAAAAACGGTAGATTTAGATTGGATATTAGGAAAAAATTCTTTATGGTGAGGGTGGTGGGACATTGAAACAGGCTGATCAGAGAAGCTGTTGATGCCCCATCCCTGGAAGTGTTCAAGGCCAGTTTGAACAGGGCTTTGAGCAACCTGGTGTAGTGGAAAGTGTCCCTGCCCATGGCAGGTGGTGGACCAAGGTGATCTTTAAAATCCCTCCCAACACAAACTATCCAGTGATTCTATGATTCTAAGTGATAACTCACACCTAGTTCAGGTCACAGCGAGGATCAGCCAGTGCTCAGGCAAAACCATCACCCAAACAGTGTGCAATGTTTTCATACCTTGGTGCTGCCCCTGCTGAAGCAGATGGCAAGCTCTCATTGACTTTAATGAGGCCATAAAAAGCCCGTGGTGTGCATGAAATATGGAACAGCTCCTGTTTCAGCCCACGTGCCCTCAGTGTCACTTTTTCTTTTGTTTTCTCCATGGGTTAAGAAAGCCTCCACTGACCCCCGTGGAATCTCCAGCCTCTTACACAGAGAGCTGGAGAAGGATGGAAGCCAAATTCATGGCAAGAGCAGTGTCTTTTCTTGCATCTCTGCTACCCCTTAACTTCCTCCTACCCAACCCCACAAAGGACAGGCACTCGAGTGCCACAACTCGCAGGTGATACAAATCATCCAAGAGAGCCAATTCCAGAGCAGCAGAGGCTTTGGGAGGCTCTCAGGGCACTGAATTATAGAGCAGTAAAATGGGAGATGGTGTTCAGTGCCTGTTAGTGCAAAGACAGTTGTGGGGAAGAAAATAAACCTACCTATATGTGTGCAATGCTGCTTTTAAAGTGCTGATAGCAATCATGAGAGAAATGCTGGAGACACTGCATAGTTTTCTGAAAGCATTGGGTCATACTAAGTGGTGGTGAGAAAGAAAAAATGAATGTTAGGAAATCCAAGATAAAGGGTTGAGAATAAAACACAGACTTCATTATTCCACTATAGAAAACTCTGTGCACCCTTATTTTGGAGATTCTGTGTTGTTCTGATGACTTTGTCTTGAAAAAATAGAGGAGACAGACAAGAGACAGAGATGATCAAAGGTTTAGCAGGACTTCCACAAAATGGAGGAAATAATATAGAGAATTTTTGGGCTTGGAAGAGTGCTCAAGAGCAGCAAAAGGTTTGTAAAATCACAAACAGTGCAACAAAGAGGAATAGAAGAATAGTACTTGTTTATTTCTCATAAAATAGGGCCTACTGGGCATGCAGCAATGTCACTGATCATTTAAAATTTACCTCATACCATACTTTTCTTATGCTATGTCATTAAACTGAAACCTATTGCAAAAAGATGCTCTGTAAGTGATTCAAAAGGAAATAGATGGAAAAAAAATAAAACATTTTAGAGTGGTTAAGTCCTTCCATGGCTGATAGACACAAGGGTTCAACTGCAACTTTTAGCTTAGAAAGAAAATTTATTGACTGCTGGATGATCTACATCCTCATTCCTCCCTGTAAGCACCCATGGTGGACCCTGGGCTTTCTGGCTCTGCCCCACAGTTGTGGGGTGCCTCATATCCCTGCAGGTGTTACTGACCCCATCCTGTGAGGGCAGCACAGCAGAGCTGCCTGTGATGACAAAATAAAGCCTGGCACAGAAAGGCACAAACAGCTGCTGCTCCCCTGTGCCAGCTATTTCATGGGTGGCTCATGAAATAAATGCTTTTTGTGGCTGTTTCCAGTGAAGACCTCTGCCCCTTGTGCCTGAAAAAGGCAGGAACAGATACATTTATTTGTAACCTTTCAGACTTTGAGGCTCATTTTTCCATTGATTACCTTAAAAAACCAGAGCTATTTATACACATTACGGTCCATAACTGTCAGCCCTGTGACAAATCACCCACCCAGTGCCTTGTCAATGATGTGGAAAATAGTGGCCATATAAACAGATCAAATGAAGTGGAAGTTAGAGAGTGCAGTGCTGTCAGGCTGTAGCCTTTGACCTTTAAAGGCCAGAGGTCAAATCTGTCTGCACTGGGGAGTTAAAGGGACTTGGGGAGTTCACCCTGGTAGCCAGGGAGGGATGAACCAGCATCCTTCCCTGGGCAGGTGCAGGGCTGGTAGAGGAAAAGCCTGGGGTGCCTGTGAAGTTTTGTACCGTGACTGTGGTCAGAGAAGAATTAGAAGACTTAGAAGAATTACAGAAGACTCCAGTGGTGTCACCAGAGCAGCTGACCAGGAAGACGGTGACTACTACAGGGAAATCTGGATCTCTGGGAGAAGTCAGAGGGCTAATCAGAGGTTTGTGGAGAAAAGCTGCTCCTGTCTGAGGCATGTTTCAGTCAGGAGATGGTAGCAGCACTCAGAAGAGCAACCAGGAGAGCCTCCTTTGCTGTTTGTTTTGCAGCAGTTTGGATTGATGCAGTTCCTGTGGTACACAGCACAATGAGCAGACTTAGGCCAAGTCACTTCACTACTGCTTCACCTGTGTTTTTATACAGAATGAAACACACTTGTATATTGGGGGAGAAATGGGTTATTTTCAGACTAACAAAAGCAATGGCTTTTCCATCCCACCTGGGGGACCATCCTTCTTATTTATTTTTATTGACCGACTCTGCTTTTCCCATTTAAGTTACAATTCGACAATTGCCATTTACTGCACCTTTAACAGTTTCTCCTGGCTGCTGTCAACACGTGAAAGCTAAACAGTGGGACAAGAAATTAGTTAAAATCCATTGCATTTTTAAGTTCTGGCAGGCTTTCTTTTGTGTAAGCCTACCAGGCCTCAATCATAACATTTTCACCTCTTGCAATTGATAAAAATGTATTTACTTGCACGCTGTGCAGGGTTTGCTGTGCAAGAGGTGAGAAGATGGGAAAGGCAACAGAGACTTCTCCCACCTGTGCTGCTGGACACTGCTGTTGCTTCCCTGGGGCAGCACCAAGCCTTGGCTGTGTTCTGCACTGGATGAAGCATCAGGGGTGCAAAGGATCTCTGTATTCCCCAGTTCTGAACCACCCAAGGGATCTCAGAAAACCCTGTACTACTGTCATTTTTTGGATGCCAGCCTCTGAGGGGTAAAGCACTTGTCCTTCTGGTTGACAGTAGCCCACCTGTTCTGCTACACACGGTGAATAATCAGCAGCACACAATGTGCTCTCACTGTCAGGATTAATTCTCTGCAGCCACCTGAGCTCAGCTCAGCAGTCAGGTACTGCTGCTGCTCACCTGAGCTGTCATTGCTGCTGACCAGGTGGGAACTTCACAGCCTCTGATGGTGGCCCAGAGGCACCCAGCAAACTGTTTTTCCCGTGATGGTGGAGTTGATCTTTGCTGCCAGCACAGAGTGGCATTAATCCATCTGGCTCTGCAGATGCAGTGGGGCAGAAAGGAGCCCCTCACAGCACACAAGGGCCCCACAGTTCATCAGGGGGAGGGACCTGCCTTTCTATGGCACCCTGAACAACCTTCCAGATCCTTGCCTCTGCCCCACAGCTGCAGTGGGACAGAAGGGTAAGTCCACAAACCTCCGAACTCCATCCAAAAGAAAGGGACTGGCATCATCTGGCTCTGTAAAAGCCCAAATCCTAATATGCTAAGACCCCAAACATCACAGACACAGCTTTCCCAAGTCCAGCCTGAAGGTATGAGCTTACTTGACTTAAAATAGTCATTAATGGAAGGATTTTTCTCATCCAAACTCAGACATGTCAAAATCAGATGTCTAATTTTAAGTTAGTCACCTCATGCTACGTTTTCTTCTAGCCACAGGTGTCCAGAGGCCACTTATCTTATTTTAGATGCCAATTTTGGGATGACATGAACCACCTGTTGAAGACACCTACTACTTTTCATCAACTATAGGGAGACAGGAGGGTGAATACCTCAGACTTAGATGTCTAATTTTAAAGTGTTCTGAATTAAGGCAGGAAGATTGCCTCCTGCCCTAATTGGCAGGGCTGAACTGCTTGGACCAATGCCCAAGGAACATGAGCAGAACCAAAGTGGGTGGCATCTGGTCGAAGGGAAGGACAAGAGTGCCCTGAGTGAGGTGAAGGAGAATCAAACCTAAATAAATCATGGTGATGGAATCAGACTATATAATCAAATATATTATATATGATATATAGTCAGATGGGGTGCACTAGTCCAAGGCTATTTCCAATAAATGCAACCATGAGATGACAGAGCACCAAGAGTGGATAATGAAGCAGAAGAGAAGCCACTAGGCATAATCTAAGTGCAGGGTCATAGTCTTTTATTTCTTTCCACCTATCCTTACCAGATTTGCACCTATGTTTTCATCCTTGGGTTTTGTAAATAAATTACTTAATCTACTTGCAGGTTAACAAATGGCGTTAAAGGCACTTTGGGGAAAATGGGTAAAAATAAAGGAATTAATTTCCTTGAAGTAGCATAATGGTATTCAAGGTTAGGATTAAAGCATGATTAGCCTTGTGACTTGTTTGTAAAATAGATACATATTTCAACCTCAGCACCTGGGTGACCAGCAGTGGCAGTGAATGAAGAGCAGTGATCCCTGTCAGCTTGGCAATCTCTCCAGAGAGTGGGAAGTGTAGGGAACAAGCCCTAACACCCTTGTCTCAAACAGGGCTTGGCCACAGCCATGGAGCAAATGTCCATATCATGAGCCAGAGTGAAGTGGGGCTCACAGGACTGCATTAATCTACTCTTTCCCAATCAATTGCTTCAGTGAGATTATCACAAACATGATGGATTGGATCACTTAATCCAGTTAGACAGGAGCTCAGGATGGGTAAATAAGGGGAGCCAGGAGTGTGTGGCCTCCACTGACCCAGAGCAGCAGCCAGCCAAGCTCTCAGTGCCCTCCTTGACCTGCTTCTTGGGACTGACAGTGCTAACCAACACATGCAGGCTACACAAGGGGAGTGCCATTGCATGCAAAGGATTTGCCATCAGAAGGGAAAAGGGTAGAAATGGCACCA
Organism: Acridotheres tristis; assembly: GCA_037013685.1. Lineage (NCBI taxonomy): Eukaryota > Metazoa > Chordata > Aves > Passeriformes > Sturnidae > Acridotheres > Acridotheres tristis. Next base: position 6,712,596 of record CM072885.1, read on the forward strand.
GTGGCTATTTCTTCCTTTCCTTGTGCACCCTTAAGAACGAACAAAAGGTTTCTCATCCACAAAAACAACAATAACAACAACAAAGAGGAAAAAAGACGAAGCTTGACAACACGTTTAGCTATTCCTGTGGGATTTCCAGGGTTTTGAATATTGGGTAAATGCCACATAAGGCTGGAAATGGCACCACTGGATTTTGGAGGGGGAGGCAGCACAGCTGAGCTATGTTTAATGAGGGTGCTCTCACAGCAGTAGATCTGCACAGCAGCCAGTCTCTTGTCAACAAAATGCAGCCATTCCTGCCTTGTGTTATTTGATATTAACCAGCACAGTTGCTTAAAATTTAACACCTGAATTAGAAAGATTTTGATCACTAATGACTGCATGCAATGCTACACTCAGCATGAGCCATCAGACAGGCATCTTCATTTTGTGTATGCAAATCCTGCAACTGGAAAAGGCAGCATTTTGGGTTGTTTTATTAAAAATCCGAAATAATTCCACTCCTTACCCTTGTAACACCAACAAAAAGTCTGCTAAATTCCCTCTCACTTCCTAAGAAAGAAAAAAAAATGCTCACAGTGAGATAAAAGCATGAGTGTGTTAACATAATATATGCAATTCATTATTGGCTGATCAATGATTAGATGTGGCATTCAACTCTAACCTCTTACAAAATTTTATTAGATGGGAGAATTAGTGCCTGGACTGGCAAATGAGGGAGGGTTGAGATCTAGAATTCTGTATATTTCTACTGAGTAACCAGACATCAAAGAATTCTCATGCAGCAGGGTGAGGATTTTGTTTTGGGAGGGTGAAAACAAATCTTCCTTCAAAAGCTCAAAAATGCAGAGAAAAATTATGCATTTTGCTGACACCAAACATTGAACTGCCACAGTCAGAAAATGCAACTAGAGCCAAAGAAGGGTAAGAAATAGCAGAAATGAGCAGCAGAAGTCCATTCTCCTTGAATAATCACCACATACATGGGCATGTTAATACAAAAATACACACTAAAATATATTTAGCTTACAGATGTTTTCAAAACTTTTAAAATAAATAACAGGTTTTTATAGTCTGGCAAACCCTGTATTTTGAGGTAATTAAGGCTGATTGCTTTCAGAGCAGCCTGTTAATGTTTTCTTTATTTATCAAGGGTCATTTAACATTTGCAGTGTACAAAACATTCCCCAAATCATCAAGCCGCTTTCCATGAGCAAGCCTGATTAAATACATGACATGATGGGTCTCACATTGGATCTCTCTGTGGCTCACAGTGCTCTATTTACCCAGCAGGTTCATCCCAAACACAGAAGCAGCACCTCATTACTGATTCCTCAAGCTGCCTTTCCCTTAAAGCTGCCCACATGGGGATTTTTCCCTTCTGAGGTCTTCAAGGCTGTTGTCTTACCTCTGTCTAGAGATACTCTAATTGCAGAGTCTTTGGGTAATATGAGCAAAAAACTCAGAGTCACTTCCAATGGCATGAAACAAAACTTGGGGTCTCCCTGGGGACCCCTCTTGTCTAAATTTTGCCTCCAAGCCATCTCAGAGGAGCAATACCACCCCTTCAGGATTCGAAGGAGAAGCCAGTAACCAACCACTGGGGCCCTGCTGATCACACCCAAGGCCCATGGACCTCTCAGAGCATCCTTGGAAGATTTGCAAGGGCAAATTTCTGACCACTGGCAGAGCAGAGGTTGATCTGAACATAAAGAATTGCAAAATGTCCTGGTGTCTAAGGAGGTGAGGGGCAGAGCTGTGCTCAGATCCACTGGAGTGACGTGATCAGAGGGGGCTGCACAAGAGCAGCCAGCCTGGAGGAAATAGGAAGCAGCTGTTTTGTGCAATTATTTCTTCACAACGTATGTATTGTAGGAGAGGGCATGAAGATGTGTGTTTCCGTGGAGAACCTCTCTTGTGAATAGGTAATCAGCAGTAATTAAAAACTCCAGGCAGCTTCTTGGGGGGGAAATCCAAATCATGCAGTGACAGAAATGTGAGTGAGACAATTCGCTTCCTCTCCCACAACCACAGATTGTCTCTGGCAATCTGGCAATACTGGCTGAAAAGTCATGCATGACCTTCAGTGGGTTTTGTCTGAAAACCACACAGAATTCTGTCTGTTTTCTGGGATCAGCTCTCATCTTTAGTACCTTAATTTACCAGATCTGCCCTACTCTATATTTTGATTGTGTTTGTCAAGTGGAGAGCAAAAGTGTCAGAGAAAAACTAAGAAAAAACACAGATAATGCCTGACTCTCAGGGAGGGCAGTAGATGAGTAGAAGACACAGAAGAATGAGACTAAACTAAACTAATTTCATACTATTTGGGAACTGCCAGCTTCCATCATTGTACTGCATATCTTACAGCATTTGTTTTTTCTTCCAAAAGCCCCAGAGAATATAAAGCTCATTTGTATAGACATAAATGCCTTGATATTGCAAAGAAAACACTGAAAATAAGCAAAAATATAAACCCCAAACAAATAGAACATGGCAAACAAACAGACCTAACCCCCACCCAACTCATTTCCTTCCTACAGTGATCTTCCCTTATAATGTATATGTGGAATAGACAGCTTGAAATGTATGATAGCACAATTAAGATGGTAGCTTGACTCTGTGGAAAGATGGCATTTATGGCAAACTTAACTTTTTCAGCATTTTTGCATATATTTTTTAAGAAAGTTTGAGAGTATTTATTTAATTTGGTTAAAATGCCAAAGTCTGAAAGCCAAACCAACTGATGAAAGATACTCAGCTTTACAGTATGCAAAAACTAACCCAAAGAAACATAATCATGTTTTATTTAAAAGCACACACATACACACTCGCTGATGAATAACATGAGCTGAGTGAAAATCACTCTTGCTGCAACACACTGAACTCAAGGACTTGGTGACGCAGTTGCCAATCCCTTGTTCTCAAGGACCATCTGCTCTTGAATCTCATCTCAAATGCTTGCAGACACATTTTTAGCATTTTTGAGCATGTACATATACTGGTGCTTCCCTTACACACCTCTTGGAAACTCACAGTCCCAGAATGGCCGTATTTCTCTCTTAAAGGACAGGTAGAAATGTGTCATTAAGTTTCAGAGTTAAAATCCCCCTGAGTTAAAGGGGTCAGACTGTCTTTTCCATGATACTGCCTCACTCTTAGATGTGGGAACATGTGAGATCAAATCTCATCCAGACAGTTTTCTTCATAAGAAGGCAGACATGGCATCTTTTAAAGAAAGATAATTCTTAGAGGACTGATGAGGTCACTAAAGAAATACTGACACAGTGCATTAACGAGGGCCAGTCTGATCTGACCTCTGCCTGAGCCATTGAATATTGTGGGACTGCTTTTAATATCGACCATTCTTCAGGGAGCAGGAGGTCAGAGCTACATGTTCCATACGTTGTGAGAGTGGTTTGTGGATGACTGATGCCTGCTGATCTTTGGGGCTGCATGGATCACTTGCAGTGAGAGGCACCACGTGTGATTAAAAATAACTCTGGGCTCACTCAGGATTGCTGTGGGGCAAAAGGTTATTAAACCCAACTGAGTTCATTACAAGATGATCCAGAGGCATTCACAAGATCTTAAGTTGTTAAGGCAACTGAGATTGTGGGGTAGGGTCTAACATCATAAGGGGCATCTTAAAATTGGTCAGATCACATCTGTGGGAATGTATCCACCTTAGGTGTAGCAAAGCAGCCATGCAATAATCAGCCTTCTCCTTTCATTTCAGGAAAATTACTGCATAGCTCTGATCTGGAAAATCACTCCCAAACTCAGAATGTGCATTTCATATGACTCTTAGTTTGTCCCAGTGCTGCATCTTGTAGGGTTCATCTTGCAAACCCTGTCCTTAACAATCTTTAATGTCCACAACTTTAAGACTCATACTCCCATAAAACCCTGACAAAAGTCCATTCATTTACAGTATGATCGGGAAAAAACATATTTGCAAACCAGATTACAGCAAACCTCTTTTCACCAGCCAGTAAATTTTACTCAGGTATGCAAAAAGCCTAAGAAGCCTTATGAAATCACATCACTTGAAGGACTACAATGACTACTGAAAACTGTATGGTAGTGGTAAGACCTATACAACATCTGGAGTGGATGTAGAGAGATGTTCATCCAACACTGCATGAGCTGAAGCTTCACAGCAGCCTGAAGGTATTTCCAACAAAAAAATGATCCACAGTGACCTTGGTCTTTATCAGTTCATGTCTTATACCCCTTGGCTGACTACATGGCCAATGTCACAGCCAGAGCAGAGGATGAAGCTCATGGGCTTTATCGACTGGGACAGCTGAACAAGGTTGTTTCTCCTACATTTGTTTTGACTCCCTGTTCATTTCTAGCCCATACTGAGGATTTTCTAAGTGCCTGAATGACCTTTTTGTGAGATCTGTGGGGCAAGCCATCTTGATTAGTGGTGCTCTGCTCTATCAACTCTCATCTGTGAGGCTGTGAACCACCCAACTCATGACAGATCCAGAGGAGGAGACTGCAGCCTCTCCAACCAGCCCAAGGACCAGCAGCACAGGTATTGCCAAATGAAAGGAGCACAACCCTTGCAGCTCTGCCAGACAGCACAAACGTGGAGCCAAGTCCTCTCTGCCCAGACCAACCTTGCCAACAAGGAGTGTAAATGTGTTATTTCACATGGGGAATGCTCTTTTGAACTGAATCTTCTGGTTTGTCTCGATGTGTGGTTCACCTCACAAAGTGGTCTTGAAGCACATGACCTAGGTTCCTTCAGGTAAACCCCAACTGAAATATGATGCATAAGCACTGCAAGAGCACAGCTAATGTGCTCCAAACAATGATGGAAAATTGGGATTTCTGGGACAGTTTATGGGATGTGGTTAAAGCTTGCCTGGAGTAAATGCCTGGAAATTGGTGCAAAAGAGAGGTCCTTGGCACCAACTCTTTCACTTTACTGACCTGCTGCTGTCAGGTCACACTACTTTCTCAGGAAACATGGCCAAAGGTTTCAAACACTGTGACTCCACCATAAAACTCATTTAATGGATGATGGGGTGACATTAGGAAATGGTCTGATTACAAGACAATTTCCCCCTTATATAGAGAAGAGGATCCCATCTCTTTCAAGTCAAAACACAGGTGCAATAATATAAGTAAAACCTCTGTACTAACTCAGCCTAAGTGGCACATGAGAGATGCTTATGAGCTTAGCAAGACAGGGACTCCTAAGTCATATTCTGGCAAATGCTCTACCAGTTATTATTGTATCTTCTCTGCTCTTTTTTACCTCTTGGAAGTGGTGAACAATTGCCCCAACCCCCTTTTTTTTAAAATTTTGTTTGGTTTTGCTTTGTACAGCATTTGAAGTTGTCAAGGACTTTCCAAAGGTTTCAGAGGTCACATTAGACAATCAGGTCCGGTTGAAGTGCTCTTGAGTGATGAACATGATAGAAAATGCTGATTTCAGTAGCTGAAGAAGAATGGGCTGGTGAACAAGGTTTGAGGTAAAATATGTGATAGACCAAAGTTCATTATGGAGCTGAGAGCTCTTGTGCCTCTGACACAGCTGAGACAGCTCCATAGAGTCTGTCAGGGAACAGGATGAGATAAACAGAACATGGACTATATGCAGCTTATATCAAGTATTTTCTTTGGTGAAATATACAGCAGGATGGAATTCCCTGTATTTTAAACATATAAATCTGTGCCCTTCAGCTTTGTGCCTCATCTTTTTTAAAACCAGAAAGCATGGAATTAAAGTTTCCAACCTTTGTTCTTGAGGAATAAGCTTTCAAACGTGGAATTCCAAAATGCAGATGAAAAACATAAAATTAAAAAAACCCAACTCAGCAAAACACAATCTTTCTGCTAATATGGTTTTTAAGCCAATACCATTAGGGAAGGAAAATTACTCATGATTTTGACTGTATGGATCTGTCACTCCATTATAACACAGAATTCAAATGAGCCTTTTCTCATATGATGCTTCATCTGTCTGTGATTTGAAGTACAGTTAACATACATGTGGTGTTGGACTCTGTATGGCACCTGGTAAAAGCACAACTTGAATGCAATTGAGACCTGTTGAAAAATAAGGGGAAATTCAGGAGGAAGAATTCAATTTCACTTTGTCTGTGTTTCAGATCTGACCTGAGGTGTCAAACAGCCTGTGCAACAGAATCCACAACAATTCAATAGACTCTGTACGGACAGAACGGGTCCACAGTAGAGAGAGATTGAAAAATTAATTCCATCCATGTGTAAGAGGAAGCAAATGTCACTGAGAAGGGGTCATTGCTGAGGACTCTCTGTGCACGGTGCCTGTGCACATCAGGACAAGAAACACAGACAGAGATGTATCAAGATCTTTCCTTCTTTCTGAATAAGAACATGTTTTATAAACAAATGCACAGCCCTTTGCATACACTGTTTAATTTAGATCCTGTCAGTTTTCTTATCACAAACTGCGGCTTTCTTGTGGCTTTTAATGACGTCTTTTGTAAACTGCTCGGACACCCTCTCCCAGGCTGAGCAGCTGCAGCAGACTGGCTGACTCCCCACCCCCAGGAATTGGGAAACAGAAGATGTACCTCTGTGGGGAGAGCATAATCCTTGTGGGATTTCAGAGTGCCTTCTAGCAGTGCATCAGAGAATCACAGAATAGGGAACAGAATCACAGAATAGAATTGGGTTAGAAGACATCTTTAAAAATCATTTGGTTCCAACCCCCCTGTCATGGGCAGGGAACCTTCCACTATCCCAGGTTGCTCAAAGCCCTGTCCAAGCTGGCATGAACACTTCCAGGGATGGGGCATCCACAGCTTCGCCTGTGCCAGGGCCTCAACACTCTCACAGTAATAAATTTCTTGCTAGTATCTAATCTAAACCTGCCCTCTCTCAGTTTAAAGCCATTCTATCCTCTTTCTGTTTAAAACCATTCCTCCTTGTCCTGTCACTTCACGCCCTTGCCAAAAACCCTTCTCCAGCTCCCTTGTAGGTCTCCTTCAGGTCCTGGAAGGTGCTCCAAGGTCTCCTTGATGCCTTCTCTTCTCCTCAGCCCAGCTCTGGACATCTGTATGCCCAAGAGTGCTGTATCCATGTCCAAAACAGAGCCCAAGACAGGGATCCCAAAGAGCAAACTACCCAGAGGAAAATCAAATATCAAATGCAGGAGTGGGAGGCTGAACTGGCTCCACCACCAGCCCACCACAGGCACCCAATTGCAGCAGCCTGCACCTCCCTCTGGAGACGTCCAAAGGCACCTTCCTCTCTTTGTCACACAGTGACACAGGGATTCTCAGCCCCACCTCCCGGGACTGAGTTGCTAGGCACTTAAATTATAGATACAAATTGGGGCCTTAAATTAGGCAGGCTCAATCCCACACCTGGTACTTATATATTATGAAACAGCCTTTCATTACACGATCATGTATTTTCTTTTTATTCTCCCTGAAGGATTGTTGCTTCATTTGGGATGCAGGATGGACAATTGCTGGCAATGTATCGTGGCTGAGCAACTTAGGAGGCTGATGCCCACAGACTTGCTGAGTCTGAGAAGTGTGCAAAAAATGTAGCAGCAAGAAAAATAATTTGGCTTAGGCTTAACATAAGTGAAGACAAACAGAGAGCTGAACAAGGGCTCCTATCTTACAGAAGCTAAAAGTTGGGATGCCAGGATGGAAAGAGACAAGTCCCTGGAAAATTCTGCTGTCTTGTAATTCAAACACTCCTTCCCTCCCCTGAATGTACCAGTCACTATTTCAGTATAAGCTTGGACTTTAACTTTGCTGGTAATGCTGAAAAATTGCCAAGCAAAAAAAATCAGCTCCCAGTGCAAAAGATATTAATCTGAAAATGTCACCAATGGCTATTTCAGCCACTTACACATTCCCTCAGCTCCCTTCCAAATGTGGAAACTTCTCTACATCATCTTTTTCCCATAAGACCCCCAATTTTCTCTAAGGATAATTTTTCTGACCATGGCACACATTTTCACTGATTTTAAGTTTTCCTGGTCAGGTATTGTTGAACACCCTGGGAGAGACCTGGGCTCTGCCCCTTCCTCTCCCACCGCTTGGCACCAGGCACCTCACTTAATCCACAGTTCTCACCTTTTTCCAGGCTAAAATCAAGAGAAAATCCTGGAATTAGGTCTGGAATAATACTGAATACTGAAGTCTGTCCTGGTAGCGTTTCAACTATATACTGTGTTCTGTAATACTTTGAAAAATCAAGTTCTAGGTGTTCCCAATAATGCAGATAAATAGAGCGGACATTTTTGACCTTAAAATCTCTTGTACTACAGCTCCTCACCTGTAAAATGGTGGTAAAAGCATCTTCTCTTCTCATGGAGTTGTTTATAAAACTGACATTTGTGAAGGTCCCTGATAATATATAGTAGGGAGAACATTAAAAGCACCCATGAGGCAATTTATTATTCTGCCTTCAAAGCAGTATTTCAATAGTACTCAGTAATAGTGTGCAGCACTGTATACATGGGGCTTTTTTTTGGTTGCAATTCATATTTGATTTTTTGGTGTCAGTCAAACAAGAAAGTATAAAAGTTTTTCTTAGTGACATCTTTCTATATTCAAATGAGAACCAAACTATCAAGGAAGTGACATGATTCTAATTATGCTTTGTGCATATAAATCAGCTGTGAAATAATTTGAAACTCTTGTGTATTTGGGATCTTTATCAATGAGGCAGAATAATTACCAACAAACCTCCATTAAGCCTCACTTTAAAAAGAAATGGTTATTAAATATGAACACAATTCTGCACTTCAAAGTCAAAATGACTCCCCAGTGAACTGGGCAGATATCAAGACTTGTATGCATCAATGTGCATATCTCCAAAAAAATTAAATTGTAATTATTTTTTGTTTAAAATAGGAAGTCCCCCCTTTACCTTTTATCAGGGCAAGAGATTTCTGTGACCTAGAAACAAAGTTAAGCTTGATCAAATGCAACATGGCAGTCAAATAGCCAGTCTAAATGCAATGTCAATAAACATGAAACAAGCACTGATACAATTCTCAATAATGCAGATTCTCAATAAGCATAGAATATTTTATTCTCCCAAGTAGCAAACCGTGTATAGATCAAGCAATAAAAGACATCAGTTTCTGTCTTCGATCTGGTCCAGTGAACACTGATAATAGATCTTGCAAGACAGGCTGAAAAAAGTCTATTGCTGAACATCAGCAACGAAATATTAAATTAAAAGTTCCCATAAACAGATCTGGAAGGTAAATAATGTCCTCTTGCACAGCTCTGTTCAACAAAGAAACTCACTGCTCTTTTCAAAGCAGGAAGATAAGCCTGCTCCTGATTTTAGACTCAATGAAACAAGTACCTGGGGGAGAAGCCACTTGCCCCAGCTCGGTCAGGGAGCTCCCTCACTGCTGTATATCTCTGTTTGCTTGTGTTAGCCATAATCCACCCCCCAGTGTCCCCACATAGTGACACAAGTGCCCATCACTGCTGGGAGATGCTGCAAGACCTGCTCCTGCAAGACCTGCTCCCTGTGGATGCATGCAGCCAGGCACCAGACAGAAGTTTTAATGGTGTTTTAACCCGATTCCTTCTGAAGGTCTCATAATTAGTCACCCATGTCATAGGTGAGCAACAGACCCCCAAAAAGCAGTGAGATGAGGTGGCACTCAAGGGCAAATCCTGCTCCTGCTTTTGAGAAGGGACAGTCCCTGTGGTTTCTCCAGGCAGGCTGTCCCCACACTCACAGCAGCAGCAAGGCTGGGCTCTGCAGAGGGATTTGCTGCCCTGGGAAGGCAAAGCTGCAGGTGCAGGACACACATTGCTCCTGCAGGGACATCAGCAGGAGGACCTGGGGTGCTCCTGGCTCAGAGCCGGGCATCCCTCTGGGAAAGCGCTGCCACAGCTCCCTCTGCGGGCCCTGCCCTCCATGGTTAAAAGCATCCTCCCTTCTCAGTGCATGCCCAGAAGCACAGACAGGCTGAGCAGGGCTGGAGAGAACGCTGAATGTGGGGTTCGTAGGCAGATATATGCATGCAGATCCCTGTGATGTCCCTGGGAAAACAAGTAAGTTTGAAGGATAATAACATTTGGTGAGGTTCTAGGATTCATCACTTGGTGAGGAATAAGTAGCTCACTTTCAGGGTGGTACTTGTTTATAGCAAGCAGGGAAAGGTGACTTGGAAACAATGCTTAACTCTTCCACTTGACTTATTATTCAAATAATTATTCAGTGTCTTTCTCCACACTGGAGCAGTTTGATCCCTCCTGGCCTGCTGGGGAGGCAGCTGCCACATCTTGGCCCTGGAAGACTTGGGACAAATCCCAAGTCTTGTTCCAAACACAAACCTTGCTGCACATGCAGAAAACACTGTTTCACAGCACATCTGAGGGCTCCCCAGCAAACCCAAATCACTCTATCACCTTCCTGCGCCTTCTCTGTGCCACAACCATCTTCTGCCCTCACCTGAGTTTCAGCTGAGCCCCTGTACTGCAGATGGATGGCTGCTCCAGTTTCCATGAGGGAAAGTCTCCCCCAAACCACTTTGGGGTGTTTTCACAGGCCAAGAAGCATGGATGGCTGCAAACAGAGCTCCTCATAACTGGCTGGATGTTAAAAGGAAGATTACAATACCAGAACTTTTTTGTTTGTTTGTTTGGGGTTTTTTTGTTGGTTTTTTTTTTTTTTTTTTGTTGGAGATTATTGCTCAGCTCTGATAATAAAAACATGCCTGATTGTCCACAGCAGTTGTTCTCACACAAAACATCATGCTCATGCTTCCTATGGAAAAGAACATAACTATTGTAAAGGTGGAAAATGGAAGCAGTTATAAATTTTATTTGAAATCAAATACAGGTGCAGGTTAACACTTCCTTGCAGACAAACTCCCCCTCATATTCCCCAGCCATCCTGCACATCCATTTGAAGGGATGGCAGAAAGACAGGACACATTGTCTAGCTAAAGCCACCAGAGCCAGGATGTCACCTTTCTGCTGCAGTGTGATGTATGCATCAGAGGAATCCAAAGTGGTCCATTTTTCTTTAGATCAAACTATCCCCACTGGCATTGTGAGATACTTGCTGTGCAGACACGCTCCACAGCCTCCCACTGCACTGACAGCTCTGCCACTGCCTGTGGCCCCTCTCCTGTGACACATGCCAGCTCCCCAGCCAGCCCAGCAGACAAGAAGGGATTCAGTGCAGACAGCCTCAACCAGCCTCATGCCCCAGGCACCCTCACCCAGCGTGGGGATGCCGGGTCTCCCGAGGACATGGATGCTGAATGCAGGATGCTGGATGCTGGATTCTGGATGCTGATGCTGGATACTGCATGCTAGATGCTGGGTGCTGGATTCTGGATGCTGATGCTGAATGCAGGATGCTGGGTGCTGGATTCTGGATGCTGATGCTGGATGCAGGATGCTGGGTGCTGGCTCAGCCTCTCCTGCTGTGACACACACTGGCCTGACAGGGCTCCCTCCGAAGCTCAGCCCAGAGGTGATCGTGAAACCTCTGCACATTTAAGCTTTAAAGACTTTCAGTTCAGAGGTATCTTAACATTCCTAATGCAAAGGAGGTTTCGCTGCTCTGGCACTTGCAACGCTTCCATTTCAAGCACTTAATTTCATTACTGAACCTAGCCCAAGGGTCTTCTCATCTGTATCCTCTGCCTTGCAAGGATTGATCTGAGATCTACCTTCTTATCTTCTAGTAAATGTAATTGAGGTTTGAAACAACCAGGTTTAGCCTATTTGGAAGCATTAATGTTCTGTGAGGATGGAAGCTCCATTACTTTAACATCCCGCAGCTGAAATTCCCTTGTAGCTGTTTATTGACCTATAAAGATGTGACATAAATGCATCCTTGACATGAAGAAAATGGTGAGGCAGGTATGACATTTCTCCCCATGTAGCTACTGCAGCTTAAATTATGTTATCTGCAGGAAAGGTGGCTACAGAAACCTAATCACTGCTTCATTTACTTATAGCCAGCCAAAATCAGACCACTCAGCAACCAGTACTTGGCACTGTCCTTGAATGCTCCCCTAGCAAGGGCTGAAAGTGATTATCAGATGTGCTAACAATCTTTGCACCACTAAGAAGGGAATAATCAGGTTGCATGGTCATTTCTGACAAACTGGTATAATTTTCTAACCAAGAAACTCTTCTACAAAATAAAACATTTGGGGAAAAAGCCCACACCACCATTGCCATCAAAACCACTGGCCCTAGAAGGTCAATAATGTTTCTTTTGGACCTGAACTAACTTGCAATCTAATACACCATACAAGCCCTGACATGAACACAGAGATTATATTGATCAGCCAAATTGGGAAGGGTAATAGAAACAGGGGAATTAACATTTGGGCAGTAGCTAAAGCAAAGAGCTGTAGGAGAAAGCAGAGACATAGAGACACATCCCCTCCCCCTTATATATCCCTCTTCTAATTACATTTAGCTAATCCGTTCAATTAACATTGATGAATTTTATGATGAAAAGCATAATGAATCCATTAAACACAAAACAAGTATTGGCATAAATCCTTTTCACCCCAGGAAGTGAATTATATCAGAAGAGCTACAGTAATTTACTAATAAAGTGATCTAATGATGAAAAGGAGCCATTCATTTTGTGGCCAGTTAAGATCCAGGCTGGCAGGGGCTGGATCCTCTGGATCAGAGGGTGATGCTGAGGGACTTTCTCCACCCCCAAGCTGCAGCAATTGGAAGCAGAATTGGGGCTGACTGCACACGTCACTCACTGCTACCTTAAAATAATAATAATAATAATAATAATAATAATAATAATAATAATAATAATAATAATAATAATGATGTTACACTGACACTGTCAGGATTTTTCATCTCCCCGCTCGTGCTAGACTCTTCTATAAAAAGCCAATTTGTTAAGCAGTTAGTCACTGCTTTATAATTCATAGACTCTCACGAAAGTTTTAATGAGAAACCACAAAAGCAGCAAGAGGGAAGCAGGGGCTGAGACAACTATTTATAAGGCAGCAAATATCCTGCTAGAACAGTCTCGTCTTGTGACGTGTGTGTTACATTTCTATCATGTGCACGCTAAATTTATATGTCATGCATTCCCTTAAAAAGACTATTCATACAACTATGATAAATAGGGCCATAATCTGTGGCGATTTCCATCCTTCTGTATGCCAGCAGGAGTCTCTTAGCAACTGTTGTTAGGGGCAACGCCAGCATCCAGCATCTTTTCGTGGAATTCAGCGGCAACCAAGCTTCCACCGGCTTACGATGGAGGCTCCAGCTATACCTCAGAGAAAACAGAGCCTCCCTTCCCCCTTCCACAAATCCATGCTACTGAGAGACACTCACTGCACAGAGCGTGAGGCTCAGCAATTATCAGAAATTATCAATTTAGCAAAATCCAAGTGGCCGTTCTGGACATGATGTGTATCTCTTCTCCTTTCACACTACAACGCTCTTAGCTTGTTCTCCAAGATCACAACAGCCTTGTCCTCTCCCCAGCCTGCTTAAAATTCACGACAATGTCTTTAAATGAGGCTAGGGAACCTCTGTAATGTGCTACAAAGAAATCCCTTTACTAGTCCCCTGTTGAGATGTGTCATGGATGCACTTCCAGAGCCGTGTGCCATGTGTCTGCCTGTAAGGTTACAGCCATGATCTTAATGCTCCTTTAATATTTTATTCCGACTGTAGCCTAATGCCATCTAATTGCTGAGCATCCCCCACAAGAGGAGTTGCTACAATTCATCTGTTTTTCCAGGATGCCATTTTTATTTTCAGTGGTAACGCAGACAGTCCTTCTGAATCAGGACTCTCCAGATCATGCCAGAATGCTGAAAGGTCTTCTGGATTATAGGAGAAAAAAACCAAACGGGTAAAATCCAACCGAAAAAGTGATGGAGGTTTTATGCCAATCAAGCCAAAGTGTGTTTTGAGCACCACCAGCTTTAATGATGACATCTGTGATATGGGCTGAGAAGGGCATTGGGCTGCCTCTTCCCTGGGGATTATATGAATATTTCATCTCAAATCAATTACTGAGTTGCTATTCCCACTGCTCCCCTTAAGGCTGTCAGCCAACTCACTTTAAACCTCCTATTCTGAGGCAGTTGACATCTCAGCCTTAAAGCAAATCCAAAACCCACATATAAAAAGCTCTCTCTGGTTTGAAATTTGGCATCAGAAGGGCTTACCCTGAAATGACATCATAATGTTTTGATGCATGGAAAACTTTTCTTCTTTTAAAAAATTCCCAGCAATTTTCACTTACACCTTTTCCCTCATTTGCATTTAAATTACTTCATTAGGTGCTGTGCCATTTTCCTTGTGTTTTATTCATCTTCCAGGAATAATTTCTTCCCTCTCTCTTTCAAACTTGCAAATTTGGCAGGTTTCACCCAAGCTCCATGTTGGAGCAATATTTAGATTCAAACCAAAAGAACCAGGACTGTCAAAGTTGTGGGCAACATTCTCTTCATTGTAAGCAATTGCACAGCTGTCAGATTAGTACAAGAGATGAAATATTATTTGCCATAATACTTAGGCACCATTGGTTGATTTATGGATCTTATGTCACATTTAGATTTGAATTTCCTTGTTTATCCTACAGTTGAATCATTGCCTCCCTCACAAGAGAACTGGTCAGGAATTTCAAGCTTGTATTTGCCAGATAAGGACTTACTCTGCTCTGCTTGGAATTAGCATCACTTGTTCAGCCTCTTTTGATTAAATATCCTTCTGTATCTCTCAGCCTTCACTCCTGATCAGATCCTTAGGATACAGCAGTGAGTCTAAAATCCTCTCTTCACAGCTTTCAGGGACTTTTTGGCAAGAAAATTTCTCAACTAGTTTTAGAGCCTTGTAACACAGATACTGTGGACTAACCCTAAGCCAGTTCCTTGACCCTTATTCATGGTCAGTGAAACAAATGAAAGCCACCACTCACTTTTGGGATGAGTTGGATTTAAAGGGAAATGATGGGGCCTTCTGACATTCAGGTGTCAAAATTTAGACAAAACTCTCCACCTTTACTGCTAAGAGGAAAAGTAAGACTATGAAGTAGAAGAAGAAGAAAAAAAAAATCTCAGCTGTATTGTGACATTTGACAAGCAATTTCATGTCAGACACAGCCATCTGGAAAATGGGCAAGTCCTTTTTTTACAGTGCTTTGCTTCACTTAAGAATCCCAAGTCTTTTCGGAGGTCTCTGTACATCCCATCCCTGGCAGATCTCCCCTGGAAAGGATTTCCATATGATGCTCTCACAGGCCCCTGGGCTGAGCTCAGCCCCTCACAGTAACTCAGGCCACTGTGCAAAGGAGGGCGAGGAATTACCCAAGAAAAAACATATTGCTTCAGCAGGATACTAAAAAACATCAAAGTGTGAGGTGATGGGAATAGCAGAAGCAATGCATTAACCCCTTTTCTCCTGAACACCATGAGCAAGTGAAAGGAGCAGGGAAAGGCATGGTCTTCAGAGAGATCCAACACCTGGTTAATTATAGGGTGATCACAGGCTTGTTCAAGCCTTAATGGCAAGGCAATTCAAGTCCTGTGGAAAGAATGAAGTGGAAAGAAAGGAAAAAATCAAGAAGGGAGAGAGGAGTGAAAAAGAAAAAATAAAAAAGTAGGTCTAAGAAAGACTACAGTTCATGAAAAAAAAAATCTCTTATCAACACAATGACATGGTGAAAGACAGATAATAAATGGCAAAGGAGCTCAGCACAGAAAGAGGGATTTAACCAGCTTTGCAGTGTGGTGCCCTGTCTCAGCTGGATGAGGCTGCTTCATCCCAGCATACAGGTCACAGAACCTTGTCTCTGGATGTCAACAGGATCCTCAGGTTTTTTTAATTTCATTTACTTTTAATTGCTCTTGGCAATTGGGCACACCTACAGATTGAATTCAACTTTAAGGATGGTTTCTCTGACGTTTCATAAGTTTGAGAAGACAGTAATTAATAGAGCAAGTACTGGACTTACAAGTGCCCTCAGTGCTAACTGCTACCACTTTTCTTGGTATCTTTTTACTGTGGATGTTCATTTTATAAGGCCACGCACACTCACAGATGTATTTGAATTCTCGCATTGGACATGAAAAAGCAGTGTTCAGGAAAATCCTGGGTGCAGGTTTGCATTACCTGTAGAACAGATACAATTTCTTTTGTGACTGGAACTAATGCAATCTGCAAGAAAATCAATGCAGGTTCACAGGGAAATAACCAGACAGTTAGCAGAGCGTAGTGCAGTCTAAGAGAGACATGCTCTGCTAACACTGAAACATGCTCAGCAGTCATGCTTTTGATCTTGCTTCCTTCATGTTACAGCCAAGCTTTCCTGACTACCAGGAGAGCATCACACACTTCCAAACATATCAATCTTGTGCTCACTTTTACTGTCTGCTCTGGTATTTGCATTATGAAGACTGATCTGATTATTCAGTGCTGGTTCCAGAAGCGAGTGTTCTCCACGCTTACTTGGATTATCAATGTGAAAAACACAGTGGCAGGACTAAAGACTAATTATTTTTAAATGGATTTTTTTTTTCGCTTTTACAAAGGTGCTGGCTCTATTTACTCCATGCCTCTGATCAAAGATGCATTAAAGCATCTTCCTATCTGCAAATGAGAACTTCATTCAGGCATGGTGTGTGAGTCCTAGTGCTTCTTTTTCTGCTCATTTCTAATGCAGTATTGAGTTGTTTGATTTTTTTTTGTCTGGAGGTTTATTTTATTTTATTTTACTTTATTTTATTTTAGAAAAGGCTCTAAAGCAATCATGCTTTACAATGCCAAATCTGTACGGAAGGAGAAATAAGTAACAGGTCCTAAATTATCAGGGCAATGCTAGAAGAAATTTATGTCCCAGAAGAGGATAAAAAAAAAAGTGAAAATAAATAGTGAAGGAATGACACAATTTATTTATATACATCATTGCAGAGCTAAACACAGTGCTGGAAAGATATAAAAATGGAGCAATACACAAAGAGGAAGATTGACTGTATCCAGGAAAAAAGAGTATATCTGACACAAAGGGATTCCCTTTGCATGTGGGGCCTTGTGGCTGTTAGTGTGAAAAGCCCAGAAATAGAAAATGCATTAATTTCAAAATGCTTATATTTGTGCTAATCTGTACAACACAATATGTGAAAATTTGCTGCTTTATTTGGTGAATGAAGAAACAACAGCAAACATTGGGTATAAATGGATACTTGCAGGTCAGGAATAGTTTTTGCCTAGGACCACCATATATATATACATTATTAAGGGTGTTGTCCCCCTTTCCAATTTGCTAATGATTTTCTTGGGATTTATAATACAGGCTGAAATTTTCATTCTGGATGATTATTCATTTCTCCTCCTAAACTCAGGCAAAATCTGGAGTTGTTTATTATAGTAAAATTTTTAGGCAGTGAGGGAGGTGTAGGGAAGGCATTTTTCAACACTTGCAGCAATCTATAGAACTGTACAAACCTCAGGCCATGTGGCAACTACTTGAAAGTCATCAAGCATCATCTGTGCACCATAATCACACTGCAGAGCTTTGCTCTCCCATGGAGAACTGCCCACTCAGTTAAACTGTGAATGCTTGCAAAAAATAAAACATTTGCCTGGCACAGGCTTCCCATGGGGTCACTGCTGGCTCTGGACACAGCCCTGCTCTGGTGTGGGGTCCTCCAGGGGCTGCAGGATCTCTGCTCTGGGACCTGGAGCAGCTCCTGCCCCTCCTGGTCTGACCTGGATGTCTGCAGGGATGTTCCTTTCACATGTTCCCATTCCCCAGCTGCAGTTACTTTTCCCCCTTCTTAACCATGTTATGCCAGAGCTGTCTCTGTTGCTGATGGCTCAGCTTTGGCCAGTGTTGGGTTCATCTTGGAGCTACCTGACTTTGGCTCTGTTGGACATAGGAAAAGCTTCCAGCAGCTTCTCACAGAAGTCACCCCTGTAACCCCCTGCTACCAAAACCTTGCCACACAGACCCAGCACAGAAGCAAACACCCCCAGGGCAGCAGGACAGCAGGACACAACCATGCAGGCTGGTTGCTGCAGTTGCACAAAGCAGCTCAAAGAATTTTCTAACTGCCAAGTGAGTGACTGTGCTGCTTAATATTATTAATTCCATTTTTCCCCCCTAATTGCTTTATTAAAAGTCAAAGAGCAAGGGAATTTCTTGAGGCAACGGGCAAATCTCTCAGAGAAATCTCCCAGGATTTGCTGTGGGAAGCTGTATTTAATACTGAGATTGCTGATGTGTGCTAACAGGTCACCAGCAGGGTGAGAATCAGTGAACGTGGGTGCTGGCACAGAGGACTCACTGCCAGGTGCCTGTGCTGCACGTTTGGTGTCTGGGACAGCTGGCAGCAGCAGACTGGAGCAGGCATCTGATGGTGTGGATGTACCACGATATCCACTAACCCCAAAGCTCCTTGGCTTGGTGAGACAAAGCCACAGCAACCAGGGCTGCTCAAAAGGGATCCCATGTCAGGCTCTCAGCAGTCACATCCCTGCAGCACCAAGTGATGGCTCTGTTCGGGTTTCTCAAAAACACAAAGCATGAGGAGTTTCTTTAACTCTGGAATGCAAATGGAGAAACACTTGGCAATATTTGTACAAAACACAAGTGAAGGCTAACACAGAAACCCAACTCCCCTTATCCCTTGAGGTCTCACTACCAAGGTGCAGAGTGGAGGAGCTCTTACCCTGTGAGAGCAGGACATGACAGGCTGATCAATTCCTCACAGCAGCAACAAGAACTGCAGTGAAAATGGAGCTGACATTGAACACTGTAATATTAAAAAACTTGCTTTTTTCTTTTCTTTTTTTTTTTTTTCAGTTGGAACTACAGTGGAATAAGCAGTTTGTAAAGTAAAATAAGACAAGAACTGAGGTCCATCAGACCTCACCAGAGCAGCCTGCTCCAGGATATTTGGATTATGGACACTGCATAGCAGGTTCACTGTCAGCTCAGCATCCCCTCAGGCTTGATACATGTATGAGCAAGTGGTCAGTGTGCAGATACCTTCTGTCATCCTTCTGATTTTGGGCACCAACCATGATCAATAGTGATATATTGAGGGCATGTGGATTTCCCAGGGAATGCAGAAGTGTCATATTTGAGTCTCAAACAGGATAAATTTACTTTCACAGAATTACCTGAGAAAACTTTAAACTAGGGACAGATGGAAGATTATATCAGCAAGGCCAGTTGCATAAATATCCACTAGGTCTGAAACTAGGAGGGATTTATCTCTCCCATGAGATACCACGGTTTCATTATTGTCAGTACAAAACTGGTCAGCACCAGCCTGTAAAGATTTGAACTTGACCTGTATTACACCTTTCACAGCAGAGCAGCCATAACCTTCAACCAGCAACACCTGGGCTTATAGGAAAGGGAAAAATAACTGATTTTAGTTCTTACTCATGGGGTAGGAAAGGTGCACTAAAGCAGGTAAAAATCACAAGCTCAATAAACAAACAGATACAGGAGCAAGCAGATACAGATTTCTTTTATTGGCCACAGTACTTTGAGTAAACTTGTTTGCACAGCTGACACTGCAGCCTGAAGATGGTGGCAGCTGCTGATTTGGGTTCTGGTCACCAAACTGGAAGCCTTCATCCCCAAGGAAAGAAAGAAAACCTGTTCTCTGTGACACACAGCCACAGTCTCCTTGCCAACAGCACGGACGGGCAGCATGGATGTGCTGAAGGGTCTCCTGTTGGTCACAGCCTCGTTGCTTGGTGAGAGCCTGCATGGGATGGAGGAGCTCCCAACAAACAGACACATCTGTCTCCCTGGCTGGGGCTGTAAATTCTGTCATGAAATACAGATGACCTTTAGCAAATGTGTCTTCTCTGTATCCATAACGTCAGTCACAGCAAACCTCTGTTGGGTTGTGGGATCATGTTGGTCTCCAGCTATTACAGCAATAAACGTGATTAATTGCAGCTATAAAAAGCAATTTCATTCTGGCTGCTAACCTCATGAAAGAAAAAGAATTAAATAAACCAAAGAATGAACTGCAGTATGACATTTTTACATCCATATTGGTTTATATTCTGGCACTGGACTGTGACTCTGATGGCTTGTGATGGGAATGACATTTGGTTTTGCATGGTCAGTATTTGCCATCACTGCTCTGCAGGATTGAGGTGCCACAGGTACTTTCCTTTACAAGGAGGAGGGAACTGCTGCATCTCTTCAAGACTGTTTTAGCCATTAGCAAATATTGGTGACTTAACCATTTTGTTATGTACCAGAGCAACAGGAGTCCTTTGCCAAATCATGTAAAAGCCAACCTTGCAAATTCAGGTGATGAGCAACCTCTGCTGAAGGAGTGGAGTTGCATGGGCAGGGCTGAAATTAATCTTGAATTTAATTCATCTAAAACACAGGCTTTTTAGAGGAGTCTTGCTGAGGCTCAGGGTATATAATGTCATGAATATACATCTGATAGGAACTGCTTGGAGAACACAGCCCTGTGTAAAGTCCAGTTGTCAGAAAACTTCAACTAAACTGAACATCAAACGTTATTTGCTATTTTCTTTTCTTTATAGCCTTTTAATCATCAGCAGAACATGATTTATCTCTTTGATCATCTTGAAGAATTCACTTAACAGAAATTATTTTACTCAAGGGTTTTTTGATTTAGCAGAAAATGCTGTAACAATATCCAGTGGCTGAAAGCTGAGGCTTGCAACACAAATCGAGATGCATATTTTTAACAAGCATAATTAGCTATTGAAGCAATATGCCCCAGGAAGAACAGCATTTGATTTTTCTGAAGGATTTGACACTTCAATGTCCAATGTTCAGAGTGGAGATAAGATCTAGAAGCTAATGTGTACGGGTTATACTGGAGTAATTTCCCATGACCTATGTGTCTTTTCATTGAAAACAGAATTTTCCCCATGCTTTTTGTAGTTTTTATAGCTCCATTTACCAAATCCTGTATTGCGTTCTCTAAACTTTCCAAACAAAGCTGTATTAATCATGTCTTAAATTAAAGGGAAACTTCAATAGTTACTTCATACAAATATTCACAGCTGCATGAATCAACTCACAGAGAAGATTGGGTGTTTATCAGCAAGAAAACATAAGCTGTAGGAACACGCTTTGTACCTTCGTTTCTTTGTGCTTCTCTTGTAAAACATTAAGGATGTCTTAGGATGTGAAGTAATTAGGCAGATAGTTTATTACAGCCAAGTAAATGCCACATAGTCCTTCCTCTCTGGACAGCTTGTAACTCACCATTTATTTCCTCACTACAATGGGTTTATCTGCAAAAGCTGCTTTGTCCTGATATGGAAGTTGTAAAATATTTAAGTATCAGAATTTATTCTGATTCTGGTTGGTTGAGTCAGGGCAGTTGGAGCCAGCATTGTGCCTCCCCAGCCTGGAGCTGTGCTCAGCCCTGCACACAGCCCCCAGCTCCAATGAGAGGGGTCTCACACTTTTGCCCCATCCCACACTGATCCCTTTTCTCTCTCATCCTGCTCTTGACAGTCCTGAAGGGTTTTCAAACCCTTCAAGAACATCATGCCTCTTCACCCAAAGAGCTCAAAGTCTATGGAAATAATCATCCTTAGGGAAACTTTTTTTAAGCAAAAATTTGGCCCCAAAGAAAAGACTTTTAAAAATAAAAAATCCTAAAATAAAATCCCAAAAGAAACAAAGAACTCTTTCAAGGGGTCTTTCAAATTACTGTAGTCCAAAATGTGGGTTTTTTATGTAGACTTTCCCATTTCATCTCCCCAAGTGCTTAGAAGTTCAAAACCAATGTGCCAAGGTGGATTCCTATTTTCATGCTTTCTCATGTCCCTGTGCATGTTCAGACTGTGCTGCCATTTGACTGTCTTCAGCCTTTACCTAAGCTTGTCAGCTTGTGAGCATTAAAAACTCAACTCTAAGCACAGAATGACCTGTTCTTCACAGTCTATGACAACTAATGCATTACATCCCTACAGTAAAACAGCTTTATTATAACAGCTGGATTGTGGTCTTGTCTTTTTATCTCAGTCTCCTCAGGGTAATTGAGAAGTGGAGTCAATTAAGACACAGGGCTAAGATAGATGTTGATTTTAGACCCTGTTTATATCAGAGTGACCTCACACTCCAATTATTTATCTGTGTTATTGCAGTATTTAGGAGCAGCTGGCATGGAGCAGCTGGCATGCTGCTACAACACCAGGAAAACTCCTTTTTTTGTCTCTTTCCTCAGTTAAAGGATTTACAGCCTGAGACAGACAGACAGACAGAGAGAGTGGAGGAAGCAAAAGACAGATAAGCCATTTTCCAGCAGGGAGCTGCCAGAATTGCCAGCTGTCCTGTGTCAGGCCACAGCACAAGTCCCACTTCAGCTGGCACTGCCTGGTCAGACTCCAAGGCACGCTGAGTCTGAGCATCCCAGCTACATCAGGCACAGCCACTTCCTCCAGAACAGTCTGATGAACTGCCATGGTTTATTTTGCCAGTGGAATGAGAGCTTTGGAAATGTCAGATCTGGAGGCTGTTGCTCCTCAATAGGAAAAGCAAGGACATAACTTCCAAAGCCTCCAATGCACCTGAGGTGTTCCTCCTGCAGCCAGGTGATGTGAGGGCTGCTCTCCACCCTGCACCACAGGCTGTGCCAGTGCCACCTCTCTGCTGCCAGGAGCAAGGGCTGTGGAGAATCAGGGAGCACCAGAAGTGCTGGGAAGGACACCTGGGACAGATCTCCTGGCATCTCCCTTGCTCTTCAGGTAGCAGGCAGGATGGGTAAGGCAGGGAGGATGATGAGGAAAAGCAGGGAGGATGAAGTCAGGCTCATCATTAATCTCAACCACCAGGCTGAGCTGGAAGAGCAGCCAAGCTGGGTCTTTCCAAACCCAGACATGTACAAGTCTCTGTAGGAATTGCATCTGTTTCTCTTGTTTTGTGGGGATGGTGAGCACAAGGCAAGTGTACACAATAGTGTATATATGAAGATTTCTCCCCCACTCTCCAGGCAGCTGAAGTGGAACACACTAAGAATTGCTGTGTTAAAGTCACTATAAAGTGTCAGTCACTGCTTGCAAAAGGTCACTGTCACTAAGGCAGTTGGTTGGATCCCCTGTGTAGTTGTACTGATCTGCATGGACAGAAGTTCTAGCCACAAAGAAGGAATTGTACTTTCCAAGGTCTATCCTATACAGAACTGTTTATCATTTTCCTTGTCGATACCTGCCTTTGCAATTTACTCCACACAGGATCACTGTCAGCCTCATTTTCTTTGCTTTTACATCCATGCAACTGGGAAAACAGCTTCAGTACAAAAGGCAACTGTGTAAAGACAGAATAGAAAGGCTACTGAAGGCAAGAGCAGGCTTTGAATAGGCTCCACCTTAGAAACCTTTCTGGTTGTATTGTTGGAATATTGCTGCATTTATTTTTTTTCAAAGATTTTTTTTCCATCCAACTTATTCCACCTGAATTCTGATCAGGTTGTGCTTGCTCTAATGCAGACTAATAAGGAAGATTTCAGTCTCTGTAGCAGAACACTTTGGCAGTAGGGGACAGGGCAGGTTTCTCTAACAGATGCAAATATTTACACCAGACAGCAAACATGTCACAGGGTCGAGCAGCAGAGCAGCTGCCATAGCAGTGTAAAGCCACATAATGTTCTCTTTGGCTCCAGGTTCACATAATTGATTGAATCAGCAGATAATCAGTTACACTAAACACCCACTAAATCTTCTCTTTGTCAGCGAAGATGCAGCTTCTTATAGAGAGGGGCATTTGAAGGATGAGACAAAGCTATTTCCCAAAGTCATGTGTAAACACAAATGTCATTATTTCAAATGTGCATTGCACACATTTAAACCAGCCCTGTGGCCTATGGCACAAGCCAGGGTACTCATAGCTCGATTTTCACCACAAATTTCATTGAAGAGAAGATAATTTTGTGTCACAAGGTTGGAAAAGGATGTTCCCAGCTGAGACATCTGATCCAAACTGGCTGCCCAGGCTCCCTGTTCTCTTAATGGAAATGGGAGTGTTTGGGTCATGAACCACCTCGTCCTATTTTAGCTGAATTGGGATGAGATGAGTCAGGTCCTCGAAACATCTGTTTCTCTCCTCTGGTAATACAAGGTGTTGAGACAAATAGCACACATGCAAGCACATATACTGTAGAGACTACACGGGGTCAGATGTTTTCCCTGCTCAGCATCCAAATGAGCCTCCCTAGGCACTGGTAACAAAAAACCTACCAAGCTGCCAGCTTTGTTCAGAATACTGAGCTTTTGTAGAAATCTCTCTTCCTTCTTAACTCATTTTCCAGGTCTTCCAATCTCATCCCACCTGGCTGTCCAAGTTTCTGCTCTTATCTTGCCCATATTTCTGCAAAAAAATATCACCCCCATACTAAACCTCTGAATGTACTTGATAAACCTTCATCCTGGCTTACACATCCCCAAGAATTCCTTCCTGCCATGTTGTCCATAGCAACACTGGTTGATTTGTCAGGGGAAAAAATTATTTTTCATTGTTGTTTCTCTTTCCTGACAGCTGCCAAGCAGCAGACAACTTGTGGTCTTGTGGCATGAGATCCCTAGGACACAAAGCAGTATTTAAGGGACACCTGGAAGACTTTCAAGAACCTTATAACACACAGAAAACATATGTTAACAACCCGCCCAAGGCTTACTCTAATGCTAATGAATCCAGACCACTTTATAGAAGGTTCTACAGACACCTGGCTTCAGCAGTTTTACTCTGGCACTTTATGGGAGATGGTTCTTCAGAAGAAGGCATTGAGTCAAATGGCACATTTGGGGCACTCCCAGACAAAGACATCACATTTCTTCCAGCTCTGGAGCTTACTTAAATGCTGGGATTTTGTTTTACCTCCTGAAATAGCTCTGCCCAAAGTGCAAAAACGGAGCACAGAAAAATCCTTCAAAATGAGCAGACTCCTGAAAGGGAAAGATTGGTGAGAGGACTGTGGGATTCTTCCAGGTTGGAGAAGGGTGCTGAATTTGACCTTTGAATGCTGATCAAGGAGATCACACTCATGCACAGCCATGCACTTGTACCCATAAGCTTTTCTTTATATTCATACATACAGCCCAGTCTTCACTCCTCTTCAATGTTTGTTTGTCTCCGTCTGTTGAAGAGAAATATTCCTCTGAAAGCTAATATCTATGTGAATTCAAAAGGAAGGAAAAGGATATGAAAGACTCACACTTTGCAAGTTCACAGATCACAGGAGGCCTAAAAGTTGCTTTGAACCTGTATCTCTGTGTCCACAACTGTTTGCCTTACCTGCAAAATCCCCCACAGTAAGAAAAATACACTGAGATGAGCTGAGGGCATTTCAATGATGCTGAGGCAAATCTGTGTTTAGAGATTTGAGGCCAGCTTTGCAGGATGCTGTTCCCCTTTAAAATACAACAGCCTGCCCATTTTTGATGAAAGTTTCCTCCTTGGAGAGATGAGGGATGAAAAGCAATCCAAACTGTGCAGTCCCTTGTGGTGCTTCAGTGGGAGAGAGTGGCAGTTTTTGCTGGCCCATGTTTTCCTTTTCTGCCCAATCATTTGAGTGTTTCCAGTAGGAACAATAGCGTGAAAGGACACCATGCTTAAAAAAAGATAAACCCCAGAGTTTAAACATAAATAAGTCACAAGCAAAGGAGCTTATTTCAAATTCATAGAGAGGTAAATGAAAGGGACAAAATCTGCCTTTATGCAGTAGCTTCACATCTCTCTTGGGTGTAAAACCAGAGTGACTTCAATGGAATTGCACACAAATAGATTCGATCCCATGCATTGGTCCTCTGCAGCAAAGAAACAGGCTGTCCTTGGGGAGGTGATAACAGCTCTGAT
Source organism: Acridotheres tristis (assembly GCA_037013685.1). Lineage (NCBI taxonomy): Eukaryota > Metazoa > Chordata > Aves > Passeriformes > Sturnidae > Acridotheres > Acridotheres tristis. Next base: position 6,738,426 of record CM072885.1, read on the forward strand.
GTGCACAAAGAGGGAGGGTTGGTACCTTGCTGTGTGAATGAACCAAGTAACATGATGTATTAAAGGTGCAGGAGAGAACTCTGGAAGAGGCAGGTTTGCAGGGGATGCTCCATTTCATAGGAGCACCTTGAATTCAACACCAGTTGAGAGCTGCTCACATTTCCTGCCTCACTGTTCCTCCTGCACCCAGAGATGAAACAAGGACACCCAAAATTGAGCAGTCTGCAAAACAGAGTCTGGGGCTCAAATGATTCCAACTTCTGCTCCAGGCCTGATCCTGGTGGGAGGCTGAGACCCCACTGAGACCATAGAGCTGGAGAGAGCACCAAGGCCAGACTTCCAGTGTTTTTCCAGAGCAATTTGACTACTCACTCACTTTCTCTGTGTTGTCACCCACCTTTCACATGCCCATCATTTTCTGCTGGTAAGTTATTCCACTTACCAAAGTTCCCCTTATTTGGTTTGGTTTCTCCCTTTTGGGGTGTCCAAGACACAGAAGACAATTTTGGCTTTCAGTTTCAGTACTTGATGTTTAAGGACTTGCTGAGGACTTTAATTGTAGTTGACCAAGACATTTTAGGGGAAAAGGTAAAGGCAAATGTGTTATGTGGATTTTGCAGCACACAGAAGCTTCAGCTGGGATTTGTGTGTACAAGATCCATGCAGAGGAGAAAACAAATATTTCTGCAACAGGCTTGCAAAATAAGCTAAGAAAGGTCAATTCATACTAACAAATGCTGAGAAAAAGGAAACCATTGATGTAAATTAGACAAAGACCATACAGGCATCCAGTGGCAGAAACAGGATGCAAGCCCCATTCCTGCATCCTCAGCACAAGATCATCCCTTTTCCAGCAGGATCCTCAGATAAAGCATTGCTGATCTTGTAGCTCTGTCCAGAACTGCAAGTCTAGTGACAAACCACAGAACTGCAAACAACTGTACTGCCAAAGCAATCTTCTGGTGAGTCTAGGTCAGAAGTTCATCAGATGGTATCAGTTAACAGAAAGAAAAAGCTATTTCTTGCTGGAAAACAAAACAAAACAAGAAACAGCTTATTTTAGACTGAGGGCTTTGGAAAAATAGAAACCTACTGTATAGCAGAAGGAGGATTTGGGTATTGAGTTTAGGCTCTGAATAAGTCTTCCAGGAGAATTAAAGCTAGAGTGTCTTTCCACTTCACCTTCTAAGACTCCTCTGACTCCATTACACTGCTTTGGCAAGAGGGTAAGTCATTACTCAGGTCATGATGAAAACCACAGGTGAGAGAGGGGAAAGAATGAGAAATCTACACTTATTCCCTACTATATTAAGGAGTGAAAGAGTTGTGTAAAGTGATGCATCTAAATCTGGTTGAAGAGTGGAATCAACAACAATAAAATGAGAGGTGAGAGATGTCACCCTAGCAAAAACTAAAAGTGGTTTACACAGTGATTACCTGGTGAAAACACAGCAACTTGAATTAAATTGTTGTTGCCCCTCTAAAGAATACCTTTGTCTCCATAAAAATATTGAACTACTTTAATGGTATTGATTTCAGCAAAGTGTACAAGCCCACCAATGTGGAGATACTTATGTTGCTGTGAAGAGGTTTTATTTCAAAAGCAGGAATCTGAAAAGGAAAGTAAGTACATTTCCTGTACACAGATATATTTGGTCTAGAGATTATATAGGTATCAAGATTTAGGTTAAACTTGTCTTATCCAAAAAAAAAAAAAAAAAAAAAAAAAGAGAGAGGAGAGAAAAAGCAGCCAACCAAAAGAAGTAGTTGAAACACTACCCAAAAAAAGTTAAACTACTACAGAATTAGGACTAAATACAGACTTTAAATTAAGACAAAATCTTGCCTTGTGAATTCTACAAGCATGAATATGAAGTTTTCAAATTATGCTAATTCAACAGGGAATCTATTTTCCATCTAGGTGTCCCAGTGAGAGTCTCACAACTCCTGACCAAAATCTCTGCTGATGTAGCAGTCACACCAACTGCTGGTTGCCTACATTTACACCTGGCAATGGGATCCTTCTGTTTAGAAGAGACTTTAAAGATTGATTTCAAGAAGGAAGGCATTCCTGGCTTTCCAGGTGAACAGATTAGGCACCCCCCATTTTAACTCCATCTTTTCCTTTGGCTTTGTCCCATCAGCTGATGAAGACTTTAGGCAAAAGCCAAAACTATCTGAAAGAGAACAACAGCTGGGCCAGGCTCCAGCCCCTTTACAGAAGGAGGTTAGTGCTTAATAAGTAAGAGCCTATCATTGAGACTTGGGAAAAATAAAATAAATAATACATCCCTGAACCAAAATCTCATTTGCATCCCAAGAACTACTAAACTGTTTCATAAGACCCTCTAGGATTATACAGGAATGATTCAGAATACATCCCAGGGACTCTTCCTTGCAGATAAATAAGCCAGATGAACATGATGTGCCACACTCCAATTCATAAAGAGAACCAGAGGGCAGACTGTAAACAGAAGGAAATTGCAAGAAGGGCAATAAAATGCAATTGTGATCTCATGCCATCAGCTGGACTAGGCAAGAGGGATAAATAAAGTCACAGGCTTCTCCCATATTTATGGTTCCTTATTGTTGTGGAGCTCTCCTCAGAACAAGAACAGCTCTGGAGGGGAGGTGGCTGTGCTCCTTTCGAATGGCAATGTTTAAGAAAGGAGAACCATATGGTTTTCAGTTGGCTCAATTGTGGCAGCCAGGAAACTAATCCACAGATTTATTGGAGCTGGCATACGTAACAGAGTGGCAATGTTCCTTTCATTTGCTGCCAAGAAACCCTCTGTGGTGCAGAGCTTTACCTTGAGCAGCAATTGCTTACTGGGCATATGGGCCTTATTTCTGCAAATGGGAGTGGAAGAGAGTCAATTTGCAAATCAAATTGGAATTCTCTTCCCCCTGCTGCTCCAATTTAGTATGCAGACTTTATTCATAGTTAAAGGAGCCTGGGTTTCTGCTTCCTTTTTTTTTTTTTTCTCTTGAACTTGTTCTATTGATTCAGGACATTCAAATGGGTGGAATATGATGAGGAGAGAACAGACCATTTAAACCCTCATCACTGACCAGACAGAAGTTATTGCACTAAGTATTTTACCTAATAACCCACTTGCTGGAAGACCCCAAGCTATTATCATTAGAGTTCCTGACATCCTGGTTTTTCTTGAAAAGGTCATATGGAAATGGGGAATGGCAGATCAGAGTCAGTAATCTGTCTAAAGTATATATAATCATCTTTTAGACATTTTTTTTTCCCAGCAGTGAAGCACAATAAAAAAAAATTCCAAGTATCCTTTGGGCATATTCATGGAAGGGTTTCTAGAGTTCCCATGGGCTTGCTTGGAAAAAAGTATCAAAAGCTTGACTTCTGAAGAGAGACAAGGTGGCAGGGGGTGATTGATAGATGAACTGCCAACCCTTACAAGTGCAAATGGAAATATGATCAGGGTTTGGAATCAGCCCCATTCACCTGGGGAACAGGCAAGGCTGCATCTGAGGTCTGCAGCAAGGCACAGAGAATTTCAGGGGGAGACAGATGCTACAGCAATGTTAAATGTGTCAAAGATTTCCTATAAGCTAGTGCTGCAGACATAAAGAAATTTATATAATTTCTCTGGGAGGCTATACCTGAAAACCTTGTTATCTTTTTCTCAGTAGATAGAGTGCTGCTTTCTTTACTTTAGCAAAAATAGAGAATAACAAAGGAAACTGGGAATTGTTAAGATCAGCCATCGATCATACCACAAACCCATTGTGTTCAGTGTGCTGGGTACCAGACACATCAGAGAAAGGCAGGAATGCCCATTCATGGGTAATTCTATAATATACCTCTGCCAACCTTATCTTTGAGCCCAATTTCCAAGGAGATGTGTCTAGGAACATCAGTGAATCCAGTAACAGCAATGACCTATGAATAGAACAGCTCCATCAGCTCATGATGATAAGCAGTAAAAGTCTGCAATGAATTAGTGGAATAAATCATTATGATTTAAAGGTTAACATTTGCCATCTTTCTCTGCAAAATGATTCCTCTGTGAAATTAAACATTGCTCTCAACACAAAAATATTATTGAAGAAGTTAAATTGTCTTTTGAAGATTATGTTAAATCTGAAGATGGCATTCAAATCAATAAAGTATGAGTTCAAAGCAGTCAACAAAGACAGTCCAACTTAAAGGGACTCCCAGAGGTCACACAAGCCTGCTGTGACCTTATTTCAATACATCTCTTACAAAATGGGTCAACAGCACTTCTCTTCAGCAAGTGACTCAGATATCCACAGCTCTGCCTTTCATTGCTTGTTACAGGTAAAAACCCATAAATACCTCATGTTATCTGAACTCAGAGAAATAAAAAATTGGTCATATTTACATAACATCATGTATATATATATATATATAGCATATATATAAATAAACATAAAGAGGGGCTTGAGTGTTGAGGAGCTCAGTGTTCAAGCAGGACTAAAGGGGTGCTTTGATTTTTGTCATTCAGCATATGTAACAATACAGAACTAATTGCAGAGAAATTCCCTGGGTTTCATTCTCTTCCTTGTGAAGAACCAGTTTTGGGCTGACACCTCAGCAGAAGTCAGTTCCCATTTGTGTGAAAGGGAGTGAGAAAGAAGAGAGATGAATTTTCATACCTGAAGAGTCTCATTACTGTGTTGAATTGCCCATAGGTAAAACTGTGTGTATTTTTTGTTCTGCCTAGTGAAGAGGCAATAAAGCATATATATGCATGTACAGCAATGAAAAATTAATTACATGCGAATAATTCCCTATTTTACAGCCCTAACATATTGCTTTGGTACAGCTGGCAGTAAAAATTCCTCAATTTGAAATAAGCATCTACACACACACAAATATATTAGTCTATATATTTGCACCATTGAACTAAAGTGCCATAAAGGAAGAATTCCATCATCCAGTTCATGAAATTAATATCTCTTTGACCACATAACTGATTTTATTTGAAGGGGTATTTTTTGAAAGCAAGTATCAATAAAAGTCATAAGCCATGTGTGCCTGAATTTGTCTGCAATTTCTACTATGAACATTAAAAACACTGTATGATAAAAAAAATCAGATAGCTGTCAAAATAACTCTGATTATTGTGCACAAAAAGGGAAGAAGAAAATAGTTATATCTGTACCACATCACTGGAAAGCAGCACATGAGCAAACACTGGCCCACAGCAGCCTTAATACCATGTCCTCATCTGAAAGATGGAGGACAAAACCAGTCTGATAAATCCTCAATAAAAGGGGCCTCTATTCACTAGTGATAGAAGATACAAATGCTGCCACGTGTCCTTTGAAATTGCTCATAGGATGATGTGGACAGACAAGAAACCATCACATTCCCAAGTGTCAGCTCATGAACCTTCCCCCTCCAAACCAATCACATAAATAATTGGCAATTCAAAACCGTTTCTATGCAAAATAAGATCACCATCTAATGAAAGGAAGAAATTTCCTTGCCCATGCAGCTGGTGGGGGTCTGATTCATTCTATTATAGAATAGTCTTTAAAAGAGCCTGTCCTACCCCTTCCTTCTATATGGCACAATCAAGGAATGGCCCTTTATTGCCCATGCCTGGCCATTGACTCCAGGGCCAGGAGCTGGGCTTGATGATCCTTGTGGGTCCTTTCCAACCCAGGACATTCCATGATTCCATGACTCTAACAGGATTCTTGCTGCCCACACCACTCCTGTGATTCCACTCTGTCTATGGAGAATATTGAGTTACTGGGAATGCCCTGCCCTAGTACCTGAAAATGAGGATCTGGGGTTTATATATGGGCAGTATCACCACAGGTTCCCATCACGACTGGACATTACTGAGATGAAGAGGAGGGTGAGGGCTTGTGTGCTCAGCTCCAGCACTGCCTCTTGCATTGGTAATTACTGATCTGCAAAACCCTAGGGACTTCACATTTAAGGAGGCATGGCATTATTCCAGCATACACAGCTATAAATTGCTTCTGCTAACTATTATCTTACAAACAGCTAAGCAAGAAATATTTCGTGTCAGAGACACAAGATCTGTTATTTTAATTTCAATCTTTAGTACTTTCGAAAGATGTCAGGTACTGCTCGTTCAAATGTTACAGTAAGCAGTTTGGTTTGCAGCAAGAAGAAACAATTTTGATATTTCATGTAAGTAGGTCTTTTTTCACAAAGGGGCTCTTGTTTCAATCATTAAAAATTAAAGATGCTTGCAAAAAAAATCAAAACAAAACAAGAAAAAACAAACATACAAAACACAAAAAACCCAAATCAAACACAAAAAAACTAAACAAAACTTTAAGATTACAAAAGCTTTCTCTTCTCTCCACTGCTTACTCCATGTTTAAAATGAAACAGCTTAGTTCTGTCCACAGGATCTGCATTTCACTCTGTCAGTATAAGAGAACACTTTCTCACAGCACCCTCCAAAGATGTCTTCCACTGCTGGTTGTAATCCATAATCAAAATGAATGACAGATCACACAGCAGGAATTTTGTTTGCAAATCTCTGAAATCAGTGAACGTATCTTAACACCTCTCATCTGTATCACTTTGTCCCCAGACCTATTTGCTTGTTACAAACAGGCCTGAACACTCTGATTTAACAGATTGCTGAGCTCTCCTGCTCACTTCCCTGTTCATTAATCTTCATAAAATAATCTGGCAATGAAAATTGCTGGAGTTCTCCCTGTACTACCTGCTGCACGCTGGGCTCCAGTGAATGAATGGAGAGTACCTGGTATGTGCAGAGAAAGGTTTAACTCTGTATTCTTGTATGCACTGGAATGTCTCCAGCCTGTGTCCCTGTGGAATGTAAAGCTCTGTATAGACTGATTTGCTATGCAGGGCACACTCAGCAGGACCAGCTGAAGGCACATTGTGGAGGAGTTAAAACAATAAGGTAAGTTACAGGTAGCACAGCGCTGTGTGGCATAAATCAACCCCTGCCACAGGGTGAAATTCTGCTTTTTCTAGGAAATAGCTGTATTAAACACATTTCCAAAGGGATTCTAAAAATCTATTCATTTTAGGCCAATGAAAAGAGTATTTCATGCAGGCTTTTGCTGCAGCAAAGGCATGTGCAGACTGCAAAGCTTGATTTGAACAAGCTTGTTCTATGATGCATTTGACATGCATGGAGAGTTTCACCCACAGCTTCCACAGGAAGCTCAGAAGGAATCAGATCTCCTGACTTTGGGTCCCACACCTCAGAGAGGCAGAACTGCCTGTGCAAGCCCCAGGAAGATGCTCTTGAAAGGGAACCACATTATCAGCACAGCTCTGAGCAGGCTGCCAAAGCTGGCCACATCACCTTCACCCTAGCCCATCATCATGATGTTGAAGGTGGGCAACCCCAAAAATCACACCATGTGCCTGAGAGTGTTGTCCAAACACTTTTTGAGCTCTGTCAGGCTCTGTGCTGTGACCACTTCCCTGAGGAGCCTGCTCCAGTGCCCAACCACCCCTGGGTGAAGAAATTTTTCCTAAAATCCAGCCTAAACCTCTTGTGACACAACTTCCTGCTGTTCCAGATCACCACGGAGATCAGTGCCTGCCCCTCTGCTTCAGTTCATGAGCCTGAAAGATTAGGCCAGTAAAATGTGGCAACACTAGAGATGTAGGGAATGTTCCAACAATTTATTACTGCTAAAACTAGCGTGTCTTTTGTCCTGGTTTACAGAGAGCAGTCTTCATAGGCTAAGTCAGATACAGATTATTTTGCACAGGAAATATTGCTCTGGGACATAAATTCTATTGACTCTCCATATTGACAGGAGGTAACAAGAGACTTGAAAAAGCACTGACTAGCAGCTCCTAGCTCAAGAGAAATTACATATCGAACTATATTGGACACGTCCTAGATGGCAGGGAGACAAAGACAACTTGCATGCCATCCATCAGACACTCACACATGGAAATGGGTGTTATTTATCTTCCCTTTTAACTAGAAATACAACTTCAAATTCCTTTCCCCTTAAAAAAGCACAAAAAATGGCTGACCCATGCTCCAAAGCTCAGTGTGTCTGTAAAGGGAAGCCAGAGAGGCTTGTTCAGGTGGAGACAACTAAGACTGGGCAGAACAGAAAGGCTGAGACTTCCCCAAGCACTGCAGAACACAACAGCTCTAGTGCAGCACGAGTGGCATGACTGAGAAGAACAAAAGAGAACAGAGGGAAAAGAACAAATGCAATCAAAACTGCCCCTTCCTTGCACATGGAGCAAAACCAAGGTTTGGTTCTTACAGATTTTCTGTGAACTGCTTTGATATGAAATTGCTGATCAATAATAACATCACAGGAAACAGGATCTTTCCTACTGGTGTTCATTGTGGAAGGTGATATAAAGACATTCAGTTTGCTTTTGTCAACATAGATCTTACACCTGCACCCAGGCTGAAATCCAGACATCCCATGGTTTTACCTTTTCATGATAAACAAAGCTGCAATCCTCCTGCTTGTTCAGGGCAGATTTTAGGCCCATTGATACAGGGACATTTTGCATTTCAAAGCCTTTTGCAAATTTTATTTTTGTTGTTGTCTTTTAAATAGATCACAAGAAGCAAATAATTATCATATTCCTGACTATTATTCCCTCCCAACACTTCCTCCCTCTAAAGTCCATATTTATTCTGCACCTTCTTCAGGGTACACTTTGCCTGTCTGAACAAATTTAATTAGTAAATGTCAATAAGTATAGATGTGCTCACTGCAATAATGCATAATCATTGTGATTTCCTTGGAGCATTTTTGTGCTTGGTATGAGAAGAATAAAAAGTTTTATTCTGCTAAACCTGAAGATTTTGGGAATGAATCCATTAAAAATGGATAAGTTACAGGATACACGAAAATTTTCTTTCTAGGAAAACAGTTTTATGAAATTTGTCTACTTTAGTCTTGATATTCTTTTATTGTCAAGATCTTGTGTAATTTTACACATGAATTAGCAGAACATTTAGCTTCCATGGCTGTACTGAGACCAGTCCACCAACAAGCATTTTTGGAGGGACTTTGATGTGGGAGAAGTAGTTACTGTGTTTTTTCCCCCACCCTGTGAAGCAACAGAAATTCATCATATAGAACAAAACAACAGAGATAACAGAAGAAAAAGACTTACAAAAGAAGAAAGCAAAAGCAGAGACACACAAAGCTCTGAGCAGAAGAGAGGTGAAAGAGTTTTGCAGCTGAAGGGTAGATTGGAGAGGACTGTACTTGGGGTTCAAACTAAGAGATGCACACTCAGAAAACTCTTGGGCCATCAGAGAGGATCCAGCACAAAAACAAAGCAAAACAAAACAAAAGAAAACAAAACAAAAGAAACCAAAACATAACAACAACAAAAAAAAGCAACCAACCAAAAAAAAAAAAAAAACCGACAAAACAAACTACAAAAAAAACCACAATCCCCCCCCCAAAAAAACTACCCAATGAAGGAAGGAGGGGAAGTCAATTAAACCTGTGAAAGGTTTCTCTCTCTAGATCCAGATTCTCCTGTCTGCTGAGTAGAAAAGAGGGGTGGTTTTGGAGTCCTGTGGAAGCAAAGGCAAGCACAGTGCATCAATCTTTGCATGAACACTTCTAGCATGTTCTGGAAGAATTTTTTTGCAACCCAGATTAGCAGAAACTACTCAACCAGATCTCAATGCCACCTTTTATGAACAGATGCTCACAGAGGGTTTCCACCCCCTGAAAAAAGAATGTTCCTGCCTGTCAAATAATACACTACATTGGGGTATTTAAAATTCTTTCTTTTCATCCATTCAGTACCCATCAGAGCCTTGGAGTAAATGGAGAAGGTTAACAGGCTGGGCATGGACTAAAGTAAGCAGAGCCCAGATGGGTGAATTGTGCATTTTTGATGCTCTAATAACAAAAACACCAGCAAGTTCCTTGTCCCCAAAGCAGGGCTTGGGCATTCTATATTTTGAATCTGGGGGAGGAAAAAAAAGCAAAGGCTGAGGATATGAATGAGAGCTGCATTTCAACAAAAGCTCTTTGATATCAAATATCACAGACCAGGGGAAATAAAAAAATTTAGAAAGAGAGAAAAGGACATAGCAGGGAGGGCAGAAGAGAGCAGGGGAAGAGGTGAAGTGAATTGTACAACTGAAAAGCACCTTTAAGGGACTTCCCTGACCTGCCATTTATTAGGCAGCATGAGGAAGAGCAATAGAACCTGCTCCTGCTGCTTTAACCTACACCCACAGCCCAGGGAATGCATCTCATATCAAAGGTTGTTGGCAAATGCCAAATTCCCTTTAAAAGAGGCCACTGGGTTTCAGGAGAATATCAGCAGCATGGAGCCACTTCAGACCCTCCCAGAGGGGCCCTGATCCTCTCCCATGGGATCTGATGCACTCTCTCTTGGACTGTGTCCTGCTTATTTCATCCTGGCTGCTTTAGAGCAAGTATTGCAGCAGCAGCATGGCCCTTCATTGAGCTGATGAACCTTTGAGACATTTTGTTCGTTGCACACATCTGAAGATACTTTCTCCAGTAAAAAAAAGATTGATTTGGCACTAAAACCGCAGCACATCAGCCTTCAAACAACAGCCTGAACCATACCCCATCTACTCTTCATCCCTGTCCTGGGTTTATTGCAGTTAAGATGGTCAAAAGTGCTGCAGGTTGTCCTGTGATTTGTAGATTTTTTCAGATGAAAATCTAAAAAAAGCCAAAATTCTTCTTTTCACTTAATGGTAGGGACAGGAGATCAGATTATGGTCACTTTACATTCATAAAGAAATAAAAACAAAATCAGGACTTTCCCAAGAAATGCTCCTATTAATACTGTTAATCTCTCCCAGAAGTCACAGCCAAGTCTTGAAAGGATTGTGTATTTATTCATTTTTCATGTTTATCACTAGTATCCCAGTTGAGCTTGTTCACCTTCACAATTGAAAAACAGGTAAGTAGAGGAGAAACTTATTGAATGAAAGCACAGAATCTGAGAGTTTGGCAGAAAACTTTGCCATTTGCAAAAAAGGAAGTTGTATTTTCATATATTTTGTGAATAAAAATTACTCACTATTTTAGTTGAATATTGATAACTTTGTTATTTCTTGCAATCCTGCAATTGAAATTGGTTTTATTTTTCTCCTCTACTAAAATCCAAGATATTTTGCTGTAGTTGACAGCTCTCTTTCTAGGTGAGAAATCTTAGTTCCATAAGTAACAAGGTCAGAAGTCTTGTCAGGTGCATATCAAGGAGTTGCATAAGATGCAAAGTACTTGTACTGCAGTATGGTAGCTAAGGACATAAATTAAATTCTTGAAGGGGAAAAAATTACACTTTGAAATTGCAGCAATGATATACTCAAGCTGTCTATAAATTAAGACACCTTCTTGCAACTCACAAACAGAACAAATCTTTTAACAAGTGTTAAAAATTAATAAGGAGAGGAGAGGAGAGAAGGAGATCAAAGCTAAGGTAGATGCTTCAGAAAACTGTCAAGGCATCGACAGAAGAAATCTTTCAGCTTTATTTCATAAGAAGGGACCAGAAAAGCATTTCCCCTTTGGTGGAATGAAATGGCTTTAAATCAAATAGAAGAGACTCTGAAATGAAATGTGTATAAGGAAAGTAGTCTTTCAGTTCTCCTTCTGGGGAAAACTTGCTTGACCTGAAACCAAAAGTTGTAAACTGATGATTCACTTCCTCACCCGAACTCACAGAATCATAGAATGGTTTGGGTTGGAAGGGATGTTAAAGACCATCTATTTCCAAGCCTTCTGCCATGTTCAGGGGCACCTTCCACTAGACCAGGTTGTTTAAAGTCCCATCCCACTTGGCCTCAAACTTTCAGGGATGGGGCATCTGCAACTGCTCTGGGAAACTTCTTCCAGTGTTTCACCACAGTGAACAAATTCTTCCTAATATCCAATCTAAACCTTCCATCTTAAAGCCATTTTACCTTGTCCTATCACTGCATACCTTTGTAAACAGCCCAGTTTTCCTGCAGACCCCCTTTAGATGCTGGGAGGTGCTCTAAGTTCTCCCCAGAGCATTCTTTTCTCTAGGCTGAAGAGCCCCAACTGTCTGAGTCTTTCCTCATAATATAGTCTTTAAACCAAGATACACCCACTTCCCCACAGAACATGCACTTACAGCAGCAGAATTATCCCACCAGGATCACATGATTTTGGAAAGAAGCTGTTCTACCTTCAGGTCCCACCTTCCAGGCTCCTCAAAGCAGATTTTCCTTGTGTTTATTGCAAAATAATTTTTGTGCCATGGACTGGCCGTGTGTTTACTTATCTTGATTTATTTGGCTCATGTTGTTTGATGGGTGCCATGAGCCACCCACTAACATCTCATCCCTGTTGCTGGAAAAAGTTGCCTTCATGAAACTTTTAAAGAGAGTGGCTCAGCTCAAAAATTCTTGGAGACAAGGAGTGACCGTGGCCACAAAGTTCTTTGAAATATCTTCAGAAGTACAGTGAGGAAGAGGGAGGAATCCTTCAGACCTTCAAAGCCAATCTCCAACAACCCTCAGAAATATAAGAATGTGCAAAAAAACTTTGACATTGCAACTCCATGTCTTGTAACATCAAACACAGAGAGACATCTTGGTGACAACTGTGGGGACTTCAGAGATTCTGTCCTGCCCAGACAGGGATTAAGGCAGAACTCAAACACACTCACAGTCCCACAAAAGTCCAGATGTTTGGTGTCAGTCTGAGCTTCCATAAAAGTGTCTAAGGTGCCAGCCTAAGGTAGCCATCTGGGCTCACAGGTAGCTAGAGAGAATCAGATATCCCCATTGGGAAGTTTGTCTCATTTTAAGACAAATGTCTAAAATAGTGAATCACTCTCCCTCTCTCATAGGCAGAGTCCTCCACCAAACTGGAGTTTTAACTACAGAGAGCCTGACACCGGAAGAGAGGAATCTCACCCCAAACAAATTGCTTGCCCAAGATCTCATAAGCAGCTCATTGCAAAGACCCAAAATTCGAGTTTAGCTCAGGCAGTTCTTCATCACTGTTCCCTGGCAACAAGATAGGACACAGAGCTTGCATTTCCCCTTGCAGCCTGGGCATGCACAGCTAGCAGAGACCCACGCAGCCTGTGACAAGCCTTGTAGTACACAGACAAGCCAGAGAAAGATAAGGGCAGGTCACAGAACATATCTATAATTGCTTCAAGGGAAAAAAAATATGTAAAAAAAGAAAAAAAGTTGGTTCCTCTGAATCTTTCACAGCTGTCAGTACGGCAGCTAGATTTTATTTTAGGTCCATCCTGCCAACAAGTATAATTTTCATTTCTGTGAGCAGAATCAAGATAATTAAGCTTCCAAAAAGCCAGTATTTGGTAAAAATAGCCATGGCTTTACTTAGCAGCGTACAATATTTTAGAAGAAATTCTTCAGCTTCTATCTTCCAGCCAAAGGGCACTTTTCCCATTTTTTCTACCTGAGTTATAGACTTTTCTTTATTTTGAGATCGCTAGAGAAAAGCAAAGGACAGGGAGCTAAGGGTTGTCCAACATCTTTCAAGATGTACTGTGGAAGTAAGAGTTACTGTCTCTCTCCATGCAGGTACCAGAATATACTGCACTGCCTGTGCCTCTTGGACAGTTTGACACACTCTAGTTCCACTGAACCACTTCTGATTTACACCAGCACTAAAAAGGGAGGGGGAGAGGGAAGTCAGACATCATACATCTTTTCCCTGAATGACATTTTGAAGGGCTCGTACATCACTTTGAAACGATGGTCTAGAATCACAATACAGAAGACCTGAAGAATGGCTTACATGCCCCAAAGCCTCTTCTCCTTCCCTCAGATATCATTTGCTATAGCAGAAGACATTAACTCTTCCTGCAAAGCTGGTATCAATGGAGTCACAAAGGCATTTAGAAGCTAAAGTGCCATTGACTGCAAGGCTAACACCTCCAGGATATTTACTTAATTCAGCCAACTAATGTCAAAGGGACAATATTTCCATGAGTTATACAGTGATTTAACAGCCTGTTTTCCTTTGAGGTACAAGGGAATAAAGTTTCTACATCATTTGTTAAAGCATCAGCCAACTCACATAAAAGAAGCGAGTTGGCAGTGCATGGTCTGGCCCTGCAAAGACACAGCTGTGAGCATGAAGAGTGATGCTCATTGTCACCCACCCTGCAGTTCTGCCAGGGTCCCTGAGCAAGGGACAAGACAAAGCTGTGCTTTACTCAGTGCAGGATATCCCCATTTCCCGTTGTGTTGGAGGCAGAGTAATAAAACAGGTGCAATTCCAGCCTGCCCTAACACATGCTTTTTCATACAATATCAGGTTTTCTGCCCATTTACCACACACACTTTCCCTGCAGCTGACTGCTCATACTGAGCAGAAAGTGAAGGAAACACCTCAGCAAAGTGGATTCTCCAGATCTCCATTTCCCAGCTTGAGACACTTGTGTGAGTCTCACTGGGCTGCAGTAAAGATGTTGAGCATCCCACTGAGAATCACACTCAGCAGCACTGTTAGACCTCAGGTTTGAATTCTGCTTTGGGGCAGAATTCAAAGTCTTCTTTAGGCCGAGCCTTTGGCACCCAGACAGGTCATATGGATACTATTTGGAAAACCAGAAATATGCAGAACCTCTTTCAACAGAACACAATATAAAGCAGTAATAATGTCCCATTTTAATGAGTTAATGGTGGAGAAAGAGCTTCCAGTCTGGTAATCTTATCAATGGCAGGATCTGTGTCACCTAAGATTACAATCCACAGCACAGGGCTGAGCATCTAAGCAAATTGTCTGAGATTCCCATTATGGCCTTTGAAGTCCAGTCAACAGAGTTTAGGGTGCAACTCATACTTAGTTGCACTGATGAGAGTTTGTATTTGAATAGCTCTATTTCTATTATAAAGGGACCCTTGGCTCACTTCGATTGATATACTATCAGCACTGCAGTATTTCAGACAATTCCCAACCAAGTGTTCCAAACAGCTAAAGATTGATTTATTACTTTGTAAAGAAAAGAATTAGACTTATCCAGCTTGAGTGGCCCAGTATACTATCAAGGTGAAGAAAATGTTAAGTCCTCAAACACAGCACACCTCACCTACATAAGCACAAATGGCTTAAATGCCAGGAAAATCCACCAGCTCACAAACACCACACCATGACCACCAGCCAGCACAGCAATATATTCCCACACAAGCACTGAAACCTCTGGGGTTGAAATGAGGCTGGAAGTATCCATTATCCCTGACTCAGACAGGAGGCTGACACACTATACCTGACCAGATGTCATATGCAAACTCAGGGGTTTTATCAAGTAAGGGTGATAAAACCACTGATCTGCTGGTGACAACTTTATTGGTCCTTTAAATTGCTTTAGCCATTACCCTACTGAAATATAAAAGCTAATAGTTTCAGCTCCAACACAACACACCACGATATGGTAATTCAGAGACTGAAAGCATAACTAATTATAGACTGAGTTTTGCAGGAGATACATTGGCTTGAGACAATATTTCAAGGCAGATGTGGGCAGCTACAAAATACTTCCAGAAACCTGAACAAAGACTTTTGCAGAGGATTATGAAACTAAATCTTTGAAGAGCAGAAGTAGCATGTTAGCTGTGTCCTGTCCTCAAACCGTATTACTACCTTGTCACTTACTTAGCACTGGATTAAAGTGCTTTGTCCTGGAATCCTATTAGTAGCTCACACTAACACAACACAAATTCTGTGCCTTGGAGGTGCAGTGGTGCAGCTCTGTCCTACTTGTAGCACTGGAAGAAGTGGCAGAAAAAAATGGTTTAAAAACTACAATGAAGTTAGAACAGCTCAGTACAATTTTTAAAGCATGTGACATGCCACGTATTTTCCTGCCACGTTTTCTTGTTATTAATAGCCGCCGTTTTGAAAACTAATAAACACACACATTTGAAAGTGTTAATAATGCCAGGAGAGAGAGCAGTGAGGGTAACTTGTGCCAACTTGAACCAATGTTCACCAAGGCTGGGTTGTGTCTTTGGATACAAGCCCCATCCATTCTCCCCAGAGATAGGTCAGCATTCAGCTGCCCTGCTCTAGAGGGGCTAAGCCTTACAAACATCACTCCATCCATTGCTTTTTCTCTTGAGTGTAAATTGCATCCTTTTCCCGCACATTCCATAATTTCCCACCCCATTCACTCCTACACAGAGTAGAATGAGAAAACACTGGAAAAACTGCCTTTATTGCCTAAGTCTAATCTGTGGCAGACCTCCTTGTGTGGTTGCATGGAACCAGGATACAATCTTGTCCTGAGGTCTTCCAAGGATTTAGAGATGTACATCAATGCTGATCTGTCAGAATGGTTCTGGTATCTTGTCCTGGCCCCAAGGAGGCAGATTTAAGACTGCAAAGGAAGGCTGGCAGAGAAATTCACCTATAGAACCACAAGTGCCCCAGCAAATATGATTTAGAGCCAGCTAACTCACACCTTGTAAGATACCCTCAAAGCTTGTGGGTTTATGGTTAAGAGCAAGTCTGAGGTTTCTCAACTCCCCTTTTACTAGACCATAACTCTCTGAATGCAGCCCATGTGCCCACACATAGGGATGTAGATCTATCTGAGCTGCCCTTTAGAGCCTTACACCTGCTTCTCCAGAGATGCAGAAGTGGCTTTCTGGTCCTGGGTCACAACCACCTGACAAAAGTGAATGGATATCTTGGATATCTTTAGGCATCTCAACTGGATCTGGATGCCTATGACCAGGTTGCTGACTCTCACTCACTGCACATTAATCATACCATCAGCGGGGTCCAGCTCTGCCTACACAAGTTGCCCCCTGCTTGGAGCATCTCTCAGCTCCACTGTCTAAATCTCCACTGCTGGTGGTGACATAAAGCTCTGTGCACATACAGATATCCTAATGGAGTGTCTGGAACTGTGAGCTGCCTCTTAGAAGACATGGGTCCCAGCCTTGGTGACTTAAGGAGATCTCTGGCAACTGACCTTTCCATTTTCTTTAAATTTTTGTATTCTGCAGAAGCAGATTCACTTTGAGGTTGGTCTAACATGCAGTCATTTTTTTCCCCCAGTTGTTTACATTTTCTTTAAATAACATTACATCTAATGCAAACCAGAGGTTTGTCGAGGTGGTCTGAGATGTTTTTGCTTATAGAACTGTTCAAATCAATCCATACACTGTAGTTGCTGCACTGATGCCTTAGGTTTTAGGTTTTATATTTTTCAAATTCTGTCCTGCATTGGTATGTGACTCTGAATGTCATATAAAGTTTTAGCAAGTTCTCTTCACAGTTTAGTCAGACAAAACAATCTTTTCCCAGCCTGAGAACCAAGGACACCATTGTAGCTTCAGGCCCAAAAAGTACAAATAACAGCAAATTGAGGAGAGCAATCTGTGAGGATGGGACTTCATAACCTGAAGCTGTCATTGGACAATTTATCCCAATATGTAAATGGAGCAAAATTTATAAAAGTTTGAAAACTCATAACCAGTCATCCGTCCTGGGTCTGTCTTGGGTCCATCTTAAGTCAAGCCACAGCTGGGCTTTTGTACTGCCCAAGGTGTATCCTCTGAAGGCCTTCTAATAAATATCAATTTTATTCCTTTAACAAACTCTAGCCTCTGCTCCAGGTAGCCTCTTTAGGCATCAGCACAGCAAGTGCACCTGCAGCAGGCTGGCAGCTCACCTGACCATGCCCATCCAGAGTCACGGGCACATCCACCTCCAAATCCAAACCAAGGATGCCTCGAGAGGATCAGAAGGGTGAAGTCCTTCATATCTCAGCATGTCAGTTCCTCCAAAACAGGGTAAATTTCTTCCTCTACTAAAGAAAAATAGCACCTTTCCTATGACACAATGGAACATCTTGCTGGCTGTCACTAGAATATGCATCTTACTGAGGTTGCCTATGAATCCTAATTCCTTTGAGAGTTTTTATATAAAAACCCTGCTTAAAATCACTGAAGAAATGTTGTTCTGCATTCCTTGTTTGCACTGCTGGTATTATTTCTCTGATATATATTTGCCAAGATAAATTTAAAAAAAAGAAACAACCAAGAATCATGTCAATCCTGATGGTGTTTTCTATCTGCAGACACCCTGATTACTATTTAATTTTAGCCAGAAAATAGTTTATACAGTACCTTTCTCAGTATCATTGTGTAAAAGTCAAAGCAGACAATCTTTTGTAACTTGGCTGTCTGCCATGACAACTTTCCTGATCCAGTTTCCATTTATTAATATTTATTGTTGCAGTTTTTTAGCCTTTTCACAGCAAAATATAGTGTTATAAAGAGATTGAAAGTGTCATAAGAGACAAAGGCAGAATTATGAAGTGCAAAACGTCTCTAAATTTCCAAGCAAAATTCTATATCGTGCACAGCACAAAACTGATGTAGTTGCATTTCTCAAGTAATAGCATCAGTACCTAAAGTCCCAAGTGTCATCTTTTATTTCAGATGCAGAATATTATTTGTAGAGTTTCTAAAGAAGACTATCAGGGGATAAACTTTTCCTCTGTTTTTCTGATAATATAAACTTCAAGTAGACTGGACCTAGCTGAATCTTCTGCTGATCAGTCTTGTTGAGCTTTTCCTCTACTTTTTAAAATTCACATTCTTTATATCAATGAAATTTCTTCTCTTTCTAATTACTCATTGAACCATCATCTTTGTATGCACATACCCAGACACCAGAGTAGCCAGGTCCCTTGTAGGCCAGAGACATGATGAAGTCTGAGGACACGTTTTGGATAGATGACATCTTTATGACCAGTAAATACTGGAGTTACCAGTCAGACACTTGATTGCCTAAATTATTCATAAGGCCAAAATGCATTGCTGTACTGATGCTGAGCCTCGTAGTCCAGGAAGAAATGCTAGAACTGAGACAGTGCTGCAAGTGCAGTTTGTGTTGCTGTAGGATCATACCTCTACAAAAACCTGTCAGGAAGGGATCAGGAACTGAACCTGGACATCACCAAGGCTGGATCCATCTCTTTAGCTTTAACCCAGATCCCTGCAATCCCTTTGTGAATGAATGAAAGGGAAGTGGATACTTCAAAGCCATAATCTGTCCAGTTTCAGTTGCTTTTTCCAAAACAGTTCAGTGCTTTAGACTTAGCAATTTTCCTTTTAAGGCTTTCACTGGAAAGCAGATGGCTAGACCAGCTGAATGCAACCCTGTGAGCAACGTCCCCACACAGAGTCAAGTGACGTTTCATTGTCTAAAAAGGCAGTTGAAGGGGGGAAAGAAATCTTTTGGGTTTTTTTCCCCCCCTTGTAACAAGTTCTCAGGACCTTTTTCTATGTCAGAGGCTCAGCATCTTGTCTTTCACGCTTTTTCGCTCACTGCAAGGATGGGTAGCAAAGGTAATTCACACCATAAGTTTATAGGTGGAAAAGTTCCTCCAGGAATGAGTTTTTTGGAGGTGGGCAATGGCCCTGCTGATCTTGTAACATGAATAAGGAATAAAAATCTGCGACAATTGTGCAGTAAAATTCAGGGCAGGAGTTCATCACTAAATGTGCATGTTTATTGTTTACTCAGAGTTATAATTCTGTTTAAAAATTAAAGTCTACCTCATTAGCTGGTAAATCACATTTCATTTCTACCTAATTTATGAGTCCTGAGGTGTTTGGACAGGGCTTAACGTGACCAAAAATGCACTATGCAACATCCTTTCATTTGCTTTTGGTGTGGTACATGAAATAGCCTCTTTATTTTAGAAAGCTTTTTCTTCGTGAATCAACATCATTAGCAATCAAAGAAACAGCTATGAGCATTAAATGCAAATGTTTGAACTTCTATAATTTGCATATCATTAATAAGCAGGCTGACAGAGTATGGTCATAAAGTTGACTTTGAAAACTCCCACTGCTGTTATAGACTGAGTCATGGTAGCAACAGTGAGAGCCTCAATTCCAACTAATTAATGGTTTTAGGGAGCCAGGAGTCCCATCTTCCATGGTGAGCAGCAGCCTGGGGCTCATTCATTGTGGAATGAACACACAAGTCACACAAGTCTTCCTTGGTAAGGAGGAAGAGTTTGAATCCAGGCCAGCAAGATCTCCCTTTTTTGGCTTTATGTTCATCTTTGTGCATAGGTCAGTTACCTTTATCTCTCCTCTCTCTCATTATTGAATTAGTGGTCTTTCAAAACACTTGGCACACTGGAGATGGCAAAGTGGTTCTGCAAAAAGAGCATTGAGCCCTTTTACAAAACCATAAATATTCTGAAAAGTGAAGGAGACTGCCCAAGGACATACAGAAAATACATGCCACTACTTGAAAACAGGTCCTCAAAATTCAAGTCTAGTATCCAGAAGCTTAAAAAACAAGGAGTAAGATTGGGGAGCTGTCACTGAATTATTGGTATATTGCCTTGGGAAAACCAAAGTAAAATACCTCAAAGAATGCACAGACAGAGGCAAAAAAAATCAAGCATCAGATCAAATAAAGCTGGTTACCTTGGCTAGTCAGGTTTCCTGTGTCTAAACTTCATGATCTGGATGGTTATTTTCGTCATCTCAGTGAGTTGCAATGATTGGCAGCCTGATACAAACTAAGCAGACAACTGGGAAAAATAACTCTGATCTCTTTGATTAAAAATAATCATTAATGCAGCAGTGAAAGGCTTCAGCAGGTGGGAAGGGCTGATGACCCAGAGAGCACAGAGGAGAAGGCAAGGGAGAGAAATGCAGAGCAGCCTCTCCCTGCTCTCCCAGCAGTGGGGACACGGCTGTGGCTTGCAGGCAAGTGCAATAATTCTGCCAAATACTGCAATCCATCGCTCACTGACCCCAAATGATTACTGCACTCCTCTCATGCATTCAGTAATTTTCTGTCCTGATTCAGCAGGATTCAAGTGGGCAACCTGAAAGAAACTAAACTCTTTATCCCTGCTGGAGAAAGCAAACAAAGAGGTGTAATCACAACCCCCTGCTTCCCCTCTGTATTTTTTAATGTAGTGTTGGAGAATTTGTTTTAAAACCTCCTTCAGATCTAGCCACAAGTGTATCCATATCACTGGTGCATTGTGAAATGACCTCATCACTAAGAGAGGAATTTTGAGGCAGCATCCAAACAAACCTGCAGACTTGTGCCCCAGGTCAGAAAGGTTTTGAGGGACAGGCTGAGCCCTTGGGACAGTGTGGGGCTCCCACCATTTGCAGTAGCCCTAAAATCTCTGCTGCAGTCAAGCAATTATTACAACATTAAAACAAAGACTTTTCTTCAAAGACAATAAACTCACAAAAGAACCAGGAGTCACAGGAATCTGCACAGGCAAAATTTTCCTGTTTTAAAGCCATTGCCTCTTATTCTATGACTACATGTCCTTGTAAAAAGTTCCTCTTCTTAAGGAGGTCTCTTATAGGCTCCAAAATTTATGACTTGATTTGATTTATTTCAATCAGCAAATTGTTCTTAACCAATGGGTTTTCTCATTTTACCCTTCCAGTTCTCTCCCCAGTCTCACTGGGAAGAAGTGAGTCAGTGGCTGTGTGGGGTTGAGTTGTTGGCTGGGGTTAAACCATGGCAGTCCTCTAGGCTTGCTGGTCTTCCCATCAGTTCCAGCATGATCCCACAACCACCACCATCTTCAAGCCAGTCCCTCAGCTTAGCCCAAGGCCAGAAAGCAACAGTGAACAGATATTTAATTGTTCAAATATTCACTGCACAAAGCAAAGTTTTATATAAATATTTCATACAGGCAATTTTCAAGTACATCACTACTCTTCACTGAATCTGCTCTATCCACAAAGTGTCACCTATGCTGGCCACTAGAAATGATGAAAATAATACTGGACTCTTCCTGACACAAGGTTGATGGGTTATTTGCAGTTTAATATTATCTCCTGTTTTTACTGCAGGCAGCAGCATTCTCTGTTGTTGAGACTGCAAACCAGATGAGTTTGAACTCTGTTCAGCTACACAAACACATGCACATGTTCCTCCAGTAGTCAGCAACAAAACCAAAACAGGATCAACTTCTATAAGCATCAAACATAGCCTGCATACCCAAGGTACATAAAAATGTTTGGCACAGTTCAAAAATTTACAGCAACCCTTCTCATGCGAGATGCATCACAGCAAAATCTTGATTTGACTAAGCGTTTGATATTCTCATGCAGCCATTACTGCTAACAGGATTCATAAGTCACATTCCTTTAACATATGCAACTTTAAAGGGGACCATTCACTTCGTATTTAAATATTCCCATAAATTTCCCCAGAGGAAAACCTGCAATGGAGCAGTGATCCTTACCAGCCAAGGGAGACAAGTTTAAATTTACAGTGATCTAAAAGATTTGGACTCAAGGATGAAAAGGAAATAATAATTTTTTACTACGTTTGCAAAGTTTCTGTCAGAATAAAGTTCCTGCCTCTAAGAGCCCAGGTGCCACAGGTGTGCACACAGCAGCAGGAGGGTAATATAGAGGTGTATAATTGTGGGTGAGGGAATAAGGTTTAGATTATCCCAGCTGATTATTGGTATGTGGAAGAGAGATAGCAGTGAATTCCTAGCAGGAGGAGCAAATCCACCTACCATTGTCAGTAATGCCTCATCCTGTGCTAAAAACTTAGGTATTCCTTTAAAATATGACATTTCTGGGTCGCACAGATGGTGCAATGGGGAATGATAAGACCACCTTAACTGTTGGATTTGAAGCAGCTGAGGTTACTGTTCTTCAGCTGACATCCAGGAGTTAAATTTCATTTGCTGCAAAGCAAAGGAAAATCAATTCACACAGGCTGTCAAAGAAGAGCATTGAGAGCAGAAGGGGAGCATCCACACGGGCAGAGACTGCATCTCAGCTGGGATGAAGGTAACACATAACTGACCTGATCCCTTGGATGGCAAAGATCATCCCACAGAATCCCATTCCAATTCCCTGCAAGCTTAATTTTCAGCTACAGTTATCTTGACTTCTGTCCTGTGAAGGATTTTCTCCCCCACAGCTAGAAGAGATTATTTTTAAGAAAGACAGGAACCAGCTAGGACATCGATTTCTGCTTCTCACCAAAGCCCTTCAAACTCTTAAGGGAAAACTCTGATGGGAAACCTTTCCCAAAACTGGAGAACAGAATATTAATGTGTAGAAGCAAAAATAAAATTTGTTTCAGCTGTGGCCTGTGTCTTGAGACAGGTTGCATTAGGTTTCAGATGAGAATATTGACAAAACCCAACTTAACCCAAAGAGGGATTTAAAGATCTAATAGTACCTCTCTTGTACTCACCAATTTAAAACTCAGTACAGCTTGTACTTGATGCTTACCAGCAGGACACCTTCAGATAATTTGATTCTGGCAATAAGACAACCCTTTTTCTAATCACTGCAGACTCCCCCAGCAGATGTTGTGCTCTGGGAGCCCTCGCTGTGGTTTCTCACGATGTGGTGCCTTTGTACACACTGCAGCTCCACATGACAAAAATTAAGACACTTTATGTGAAGCTTTGAATGCTTCTCTGAGGGGAAGCTGCCTTCTGATTTAGACTGACAGGACCAGAATTGAATTGAACTGTAGCAGAAGAGGTTTGGAGGAGAGAAAACGTGTTTCTTCCCACAGGGAGGTTCTTCCAGCCCACTGCCTGGAGGAACAGGGCACTAGTTCCCTAGGGTGGCTCACATATTTTTGGAGGCCCAATGGGAATCACAAGCTGCAGTTGGTTAGCACACAAAATAAACTCAGCAGTGCTGCAGAGGGCCAAAAAAGTTTAAAGGCTTCTGATGAATATGTGTTGTCACTTGCAGGTGATGCCTTCAGAGGAATGAGGTGTCACCAGAGCTGCTGATGGGCACCTGCTCTTTGGAGAGCTGGTAGGGTGCCATTAACCTGCCAAACATCCCCACACACACTGCTTTGTGTGAGATTTTACCCCCAAAGGCAGAAATCACCATCATTGGCTCTCCTAAGCCTGTAGGGATGTGAGCTCCCAGGAGGGCTCCATAGCAAAGTCTCCCAGAGCACATCCCCCTCTCCTTCCAGGACCACACAGAAAGGAAGGATTCACAAGGCAAATCTTCCTGTAAGTCTCCTGGTTTGGGAAGCACCCAACCAGGTCCTTGTTGGGTGACAGGAGTCCTGTGTTCTACACCCCTGCTCCAAAGATGAGTTCTTCACTTTTCCTACCACCTGTCCCATACAAACACAAACGTGCTGCAGGAGCTGCAGCCAGCACCCCCTGAATTCCCACTCCCAAACGGATACTGCAGCTCTCTCTTCCACTGCTATAGTCTCTTAATCCTTCATGCTACTGAAAAGAAAGCAATTCTGTATATTCAAGTAATTTTTCAAAATGGCAAACTTGGTAAGTAACCAGTGAAGGTTAATTTTGACCTTGTGATTTGAATAAAAGCCTAATTTTTTCTTTGGAGATTCATTTTGAAGCATGTAAATTAAACAGTGATATAATACTCATTTTGTTGACACGTTGTGTTAACAGGAACTGAGCACTTCATCCACCAGTGACTAATATGCAGAACCAATTTCTCTATGGCTGATTTATTTAAATATAGTACAGTGCAATTAAGAGAATAAACCACACTTCATCCAAGAGGGTAGCAGCAAGACAGTGGCATTGCTGAGTTAGCACAGGGAGGTGCTCAACCTACTGTTCACAAGATCTGGGATCCCAGTTTCATGCTGCCTCTGGATCCCTGCAAGTTTCAGCTCTGTTTAATCACAGTCCAGTCCACTCTGCACACCATTCTCTATCATAATGTCTCCTCATTTCTTGTATGCTTAACCCAAGCACTGCTCTACATCTGCTGTGAGCCTGCAGCCTCCCGTTCAGGAGTGACCTTCGCAGTAGGTATAAACCAAACCTGAAGATGAATCTTTATGCAATAAACATAGCCAAAAGCTTGCCACATGATTGAGAGAAAGGTAGTGGAAATAAAATTTTTAAATACAGTAAGTTCTCAAGAGCACAAGAGCAACATTGAAACGTTTTCCCTTCATGTCTTGTCATCTCTCTATGATGAAGAGTGCAGTTAGACCTCAACAAGAACAAACATGGGTAAAACTACCCATATATTGTGCTGTAGCTGGTTTTCTGTTTGTGTTTATATCAGAGCACACATCAAGGCTGTGGATAAATGACACGTGGAGAAAAGCAGTTCATCTCCTCCTGCAAATGTTCAACAGCATTAACATTATCAGATTCTCCTGCATTGTCTCTCTGGTTCTCTTTAACTGTGTGGATTCCTGCAGACAGCAGCAGAGAGGTGAAAGGAAACTTGAACAGAACCAGACTGATCTGCAGTGCATTGCATCTCATTTGCTTGGATTTGACTCCACCTGTCCTCCCCAAACCATCCTCTGCATCTGCATCCCCTGTGCTTTCCTTCTGCTGCACCCTCAGCCCCTCGCTTGGTCCCGTGCCCCGGCTGCCCCACGAGTGGCACACTGTAACCATCAGCATCATGTCCTTTATCTGTGATTACACTGCTACCATTAGAGAAATGATGTATGAGAGCAAATGTTCATCCCTGGGAAAACACAAGGGTGTAGCCATGGAAAGGGATTTTAACCCTTTAAGTGCAGCAGAAATAAGATGCACAGCTACATGGTCGGCTTTCATGATAGAAAGAAAGAGACAAGTTTATTCAGAAACACACTTGGTTTTATAGCAGGACTCGCAATTCCAAGAGTAGAGAAAAGGTGATGGGTTCAGAGAGAAGACACCCCATTCCCAGGGCCTGGTCATGTACCACAACAGGTGTTCTATCTTGTTATTAATTCCTTTTTATTTTGACCAAATGATCACCCTGGGAGAAATTCTCCCTAGCCTTGAGCTGGACCAGCTTATCGGCTGGGAACAGAGCTGAAAAGCTCCAGCCTGGAATATTTTTCAGGCTGTAATTTTCTTACTTTCTCAACATGTGTCCCACACAAGGGATCCTTCTGGATTACACTGAGTACAGCCAATGCTTCACAAAAAGGGAACAAGTTGCAGCAAAAAAGGGCCTTGGTTTCTCTGGGTGCCCTGAGAGCTGACTCTTCCTGAGAGCCATGCATGGGCTTAGGAAATGATCACTCAAAATGTCACTTGCAGCAAAGCCAGATTCAGGTTCTACATCACCAATTTTTCTTTCCTTTGAAGCCGAATGCAAAACCCTGGGCAATCATTGCCACTTCATAGTGAGTTTAACTAATGTGCTTAAAAGCCACTGTTGTCAAAAAGAAGGGCAGCAATATAAAATAGAGCCACTAACCTCCTGCCACTGAGGTGACTGCTCACATTTTGCTTTTATTTCAGTGTGAACAGATTCAAGTCTAGAGTATTCTCAGAAGAAGCACCTTAGAAACCAGTCATAGGGTAAAATTAACACCTGCTGATTGATCAAGAGTTTAGTGATTGAATTTTGAACTGGGAAGAAGAGTGCAAAAAAAAAGAAAAAGGAAAAAAAAATAGCATATCTCTGTTTTCCCATCTGCTCAGAATTCACTGCTGTGGTTTCTATCTCTGTTTTTTATTAAGTAGTCTTTGCCCTAGAGAAAATAGTTCTTTTGATCTTACAGTTGACCTTTTGGTTTTACTCTACATAAAATTTTTCCCCTGAAGAAGGTTTCTATCTCTGCAAAAAAGGGGTGGAAATAAAACAACTGTCTTTTTTTTATTATTATTCCTAGCTACAGCCTGCATTGGAATCAGTGTACAAAGGTAACCAGACTTGCATCAGCATTTTACATTTTCCCAACAAGCTCTCCTGTATTAAAACATGATCCTTTGGGAATAATCCACTCCTTTTGAAAACTTGTTTTTTACTTACTCACTAGATTTCTGTAAGATTTTAGCTTAGCTATCTGCAAATTATCTTTTAATGAATCCATCTCATGAGTATTGAGGATGGGAGTGATATTTCTGTTAGGAACACGTGAGGAGGAAAATTCTCACATGGGTATTCAGGATCATACTGTATAAACAATTACTGCATTCAATGTCTGCAGAAAATCAAGAGGCAAATCAGCAGTGAATATCAATTATACATCTGCTACATCACAGAGGCAGATGGCACTTTAATTGTACATCCGAAACATTATGGACAATTTTCCCCAACCCAGCCTCATTGAAATAGTGGCTTTAGCACCTAAAAATATCAAGAGAGGGTATGTGTGCAATGACTCATCTAAGAACTCATTTCAGTTTGAAGATAAATATTCCACCAGTAAACCAATAACAATCTTCAAGATGCATAGCTCCTATGCAGCAAACGTGCTGTCTTGATCTAGGTAAAGACTTTTATTGATGAAAAGCAATGGGGCAACTGAACAGCTCACACCAGTCAGCTCAGAGTGTGAAATTGTCAAAGAGTTTGAAGATCAATGAGACAAATTCTTTTGATTGCATCTGCAGAAATTGGAAATGTCATGGAGATAAGTAGAATAATATGGATTTACACTCTATTCCCAGCATGATCCTAAGAGAAGAAAGCTCAAGTCCTTCTCCCTCAGACAGGAATGGTTTTGTGCAATGAGGGAAGTTTTATGGAACTTAAACAGACACATCTACTGCTACTGACCATGGAAAATCAATTGACACCAGCCTGCATATGAAAGAATGATATTGACTACCTAGAGACTGTTGTGCTAATGCCCAAATACCAAATGTGTTTTGAATGCTTACTTAATTAAAGATTATTAAAAATTAAAACTGACTCTCATAAGAGATTACTATATTATTCAATGTGCAAAAGCTTTGGCAATTAAGCCACCCCTGCTTTATTATAGTCAGTGATGCAGATTTTAAATAGGATTTGTTCCTTATTCTCATCATGTACAAAACTGCTGGGTTTTTCAATTTGTCTGCATGGTCATATAGTCTTAAAATATTCAGTAACTCTGCAATCAGTTTACATTTCATCATGCAAGTGGATAGCACTCATTTCCTCCTCTCTCCCCCAATTATATTCATGGTTAGCCACAGCAGACACATTTTATTTGCAATGTGAGCAAGTATACATTTTCTTGGAGGAAGTTTAGGAAGTTAATCTTAAAACCTGTATTTGGGAAGGGTAATCCCTAAACAGAGACAAACCAAACAGGAACATTCAAAACAGGATCCACGTCCAAGAAACCAGGCACCTCTGGACTTTGCAGCTATGGTTTCATTACTATTGATGTATCAAATCTTTCACAGAAACTTCATATGGATGATTCTTATCTTCAAATTTAAGTGGGACATCCAAAAATCAGAAACTCCCTGACCTAAGCCCTGCCTGACCAATGAAGTCTAGTAGCACAGCTTTGATGGAAGAATAGCTCAAAATATTCCCATAACACAAAAACATTTGTGTTGGAACCAGTGTAAGCAGTATGGTTAGTTTATTATTTCTTCCAAGACAGTGAATTATATTAATCCAGAGGAACAGAGTTGAAGAGAGGCATTCCATCAGCAGGGACTCTGAACAAGTAAGCCTTTGCTTATATAAGGATGGTGACAAAAGAAGTTTCTGTACTGATCAAGAGGGCAAAATAGGTCTCTTTATATCATTTATTTAACTCCTGACTCCAAACAAAAATTTTGAAGTGGGGAAGAAAAAAACGAAACACAGCTAAGAACATCAGCAGATTATAAAACTCCCCCATCTTTTTTCTTGTGCCATCACTATATCTTCTGCAGTCTGTAATTTTGTCTATTTAGAGCTGAAGTGCTTCCTCACAATGTCATTAGACCCAGCAGTCTCATAATATTGATTCAAGGACTTTGGTTTGTGCAAAATACTCACCCCATTTTAAACACATGATTAGAGAAAACAGCATTCAACATAAAACTGTTTAACTGTTTTTAAGGTAGTAAATAAGTGCTATTGTTACTAATAACTTGTTAAAGCAAAGTACAAAAAATTGCTTCTCATTATTTTTTTGTTCCATTAACACTTTGTCTTGAACAGCAACAACAAAAAAGGAATTCTCAACTACACTGGGGGGGAATAAATTAATCCTCACAACTGTGGTTTTCTATTTTCAGTTTTCAGTAGCAGTATCATTCTGCTGCTCTGGGGACTCTGACCTGCAGAGCAGTTTGAGGGACAGCACAAACACAAATGTCCCTATAGCTCCTTCTTGATCTGGGAGCTGGAAGCCCTTCCAGACATGTCAGGATAAGCAAAAGAAAGGCTGCTTTACATGAGAAGGCTGATTTTGGTCCATCAGCAAAACCTTGGAAACCCAATCCAGAGCAGAGATATCAGGACACAAACGCCAGAGGTTCCACAAGGTGCAACAATTTCCCCATTTGTCCCACAGCCACCCACCCAGAGTCTGTGCCTTGCTGCTAAAGAAGCCAACACAAGGGATTTGTTGGCTTTTCACTCGGTCGTTGTCCCTCCCCCTGGGACTGACAGCACAAACCTGTGTCAATCTTTTGGGGAGGGCAACATTTCAGGCCACATAAAGCTAAATGAGCAACCTCCCAAACACTCTAATTAAATTATTTCTGTTTTTACAAAAGTGGACAAACTCTAACCCCCGAAAATGAATGTAAAGGCAGACTAATTGGGAACAGCCTTTGCTCCCAGATCTCTGAAATGAGACCAGAACAGGGAAAATGGGTTCTTGAAAAGCTCATGCCAAGTCTTTTCCATTACAATAGCTTATATAGCAGCAGTAATAATGACCTTCACTAGACATTTCCTTGAGTACTAACGACCTGGGGTTAATGGCCCGAGGTGTAGTTTTATGCAGTCAACTATTGCAGCCAGCAATTAATTACCAGGAAATACAATGTGCTCTGACCACTGTGGCTCAATTAGCCTCATATTATTAAAAAATGAAAAATTTGTCAGTCTTATTTACTGTGAAGGTGTCCTGGATTTTATTTTAGTGTATTAGACTAAAAAACCCCTTGAACCTACATTAAGCCAAACATATGTTCTACAACACTCCTCCATTAACTTTGCACGAATTATGGGGAGCCAAAGCCGAGTGTCTCACAGTACAAGGATTATCACAGCCTGCCCACAGACAGAAAAATATTGTGGAGCAAGGCTCTGTGTGAATTCTGCTCCTGTACTAGAAAAGCCTCCCCCAAAATAATTTCATCTCTCTGATGGTTGTAAATGGACTGAGAGAAGGGAGAACAGTGAGGGGCACACTGCAGAGAACATCCCTTCACTGGCAAGAGGTGGTTCCCACACTCCAGAGTGTGTTGGAGTAAGGACAGGAAGGGATATCCTGCTTTTAGTAAATTTTGTGGTGCCTCAATATCCTTGCAACAGATTTACAAAGATATTGGGGTAGATTATTTTTGCACCCAGGTTTGTGCTCTCCCAGTGTATGTTCATTTATTATATTTTATTGTTTCAGCAAGGCTTTTGCAAAATGCCCTGAAAACCAAGCACTGTGGGCTCAAGAACCCTTGTTGATGGTCAGTTGTTTGTATTCCAACACTATCACTAGGTTTTTGGGGACCTGAAAGGTTAAGGCTGGGCATTAGAGCTAGCTCTAGGATTTGCTGGCTTTAACTTGGGAATTACCAGCTTCAATCCCATGAAGGATGCACAAAGCTGATCAGACTGTGCCTGTAGATCCATGCCTGTAAATATGTTTCTGGCATTCACTGTGACTTTTGTTTCCATGAAATACAGGCACTCTGTGGGTGTCTGTGCCTGGGGGGCTTCTCAAGGACTGGTATCCCAGTGCCTTCCACCAAGACTTGGTCTCAGGCATTGCTGCTGGACAAGTGTGTGCTAACAGGGCTCTGAGCAGGACTCCCTAATATGATAAGACCCTTCAAAAAAGCAAGCAGGAACTTTGATCACATGCTTTGAGAGCTGCACTTTCAGGCCAGCACAAGAATTCATTTAAACAAGAAAATTCATCTCTCTTGAAATGGATGATGGATTCAGCTTAGCTTGAATCTCAGTGCCATTAAAACCCCTTTGTGAAATGGCTTTCAATGCACTTCTGCAAGTTTCTGTGCTTGCTGGTAGTTAAAAGCAGAAAGAATTAAGACACGTGAGGGCAAAATGTATGTATCTGTCTGCAGGAGCACAGGGAGGTGTTTACCCAAGGTTTGCCAACGATGGCAAAGACGGAAAGACATTCCCTGGCAGCCTTTGTGGTGGTTTTGGAGAGCTGGGAACGGTGTTCTGGCTGGTGAAAGCCCAAACCCCCATCCAGTCTCTCTGACTGACCCCCCCAACCAGACTTTGGTGGGGGAGTCAGCCACCAACTGTGGTGGCTTTTGTTTTCAGCAAGGCACACGACACAAAGCAGCCTTTGCTGGTGCTGGCAGGACTGGCCACCTGAGCACAGCAGCTTTGGGTACCACATCACAAAAATCTGCGTTTTCTGGGATGTACTGAGGGAGGATCCACATGGGACTTCTGTACATCTCTGATGTGCTAACCACATTAGCCTGTCAGCAGGCTGGATCATTGCCAGGCTGAGAATTATGAGTACAGTAATTACAGAAGTATGACATTCGTAACCAGAAGGCAAAGAATGGGAAAAATTGCAATTTTCCAATGTCACAAGTCCTTCTCATGTATTAATAGCTATTCATAACCTTGCTTCTTTAATAGGGCAATTATAGCATTTTTAACATTTTATTTTAGTTTAGGGATATCAGTCAAGTTTTTCAATGCATTTATTTTTGAAAAGCCAAAGTGATATGATTCTTTTTTATTTTGTCAGAAGAGGTTGACTTATTTAGAGATCTTTTCAACTTGTTAGCATGTTACTTTTCTTCTAGTTGTAGCAATGCTCCAATTAATCATAATGATCATTTACTCAAGTGCCTGCTAATTCTCTTCTACAAATAGCAATGCTCTATAGCATTGGGAAAAAAAGTAAAATCAATGGCCAAATCTCTGATGAGATAATTTTATCAGTCATTCCGAATGAAAAGATAGAATACAAAGCAAAAGCCATATACATAATAAAAAAAGAGATAAACCAGTAATCCCTCTTACTCTTTTTTCAAGGCATAGTAATAAATGTGAGAATTCAGATCTGCAAACATTAGGGTTGGCTTCTTTAATGGCATGCTCAAGCAGAGGGACAGGGAAAAGAAAATTGATGGCATGCACTAGAGCAGAATGGGAGGATAACAATTTTATAGTCATGCAGCTCAGATGGCTAAAAGGTGACATCCACCACAGGGAAGCCAAGAGTAATCCCAGGGAGTGTTTAATCTCATTTAGCTGAATTAAATCACTGTGTTTGAAGACTTACTGCAAGTTTACAAAGGCAAACAGTAAAGTTCAGAAATAATTCAGTCTACAGGGGAAATTACCAGCAAGAAATGGCTAAATTCCCAGTCCAGGGTAGCCACAGCCACACAGCACCAAGCAGGGATTTGCTACTCTCATCCCATCCTCTGAACGAGAAACCAGCACAGCTCAGCTACTGCTGCTCGTGAAGCCCATTAGGAAATTACTGCCTGGCTGGAGCAAGGGCAGAGACAGGGAAGAAGGAGATCCCTGGCACACGGATCCTCCCCAGCCACCTCCATGTGCCTCGGCACATCAGCATCTCCCAGCCAGACCTTCTGGCAAGGCCATGGGTGGAGCCCATGCACCTGCACGGTGGAAATATCTGTGAAAGTAGCACGGAGAGAGCTGCATAATCACCTCCCCTTGCTGTGCAAGTGTCCCCACAGACCTCATTTTGGGCATGAAGCTGGAGAGGGCCAGATGTCAGCGGCACAGCGGGACCCTGGGGGAAGGATGCTGTTCATTGCCAAGCATTGAGCCATTGCTGCTCACACCCAGGGCAGTGTGTATCAGTCATGCACTGCTGACACATCACCCTGCCTCAGCATCAGCTGGGATCAGCTGCATTAACCTCCCCACCACTCCACGGAAAGCAAGGAGTGGGTTTTGTTTCCGTGGAAAGAGATGCCAAGCATTGACCTTCCAGGGCAGCGTGGTCTGTAGGTGAGGTTGCAGCAAGGAGGTTTGAATGTCGAGGGCTTTTGCACACTGTCAACACAGAAATAATTTAAGCCTGAGATGAGAGAGGCAGAAAATGACCTCATCCTTCCACTGTAACCTTGCTGCTCCCAAAGGTTTTAATATGATCCTCCAAGCTGAGCTGTGCTGCTGCAGTCTGTTTGAGGGGGACAGATCACAGCTTTATAGGGGGAGGGAGCAGTCCTAGGTCTAAATGGGGCTTGGAAGCCCTATATCATTTTAGTTACCAAATTTGTCTTCACAAGGGGAGACTTCAGACACGAAACGTAGCAGTTAAACGTATGAAATAATTTATAGAATATGTGGAATGTTGTCAAGTCAAGCAGAGCATGGCCCTCATAGGGTTTAGTAAGGATACCGTTAAATCTTGGAGTGTGGTTTAAGAGCAATTCTGTAGAGCTCATTGCTACACTCCAGAAAAATTATCAGATCAAGGAGGTTCACATTGTTTTGAGGACCCCAATGTAGCTTTGCTTGAGGGATGGAAGGATGATTCAGGAGAGCATTCTTAAAAAGGAGTACTGGAATCACATCAGAAATCTGGGATTTTCAGTGGACAATGACACTCTGATGCCAATTATTTCTGAAGCAGTTTAGAAGCAGAGCAGTTTTCACATCTTTCTGTTGCAGGTGTCTGCCTCCCAGCAGAACAAGGAAACACCAAGGTCAGCAGCCTCAGTACTGCACTGGCTGCCCAATTTCTCCCTCGTCATCCTGGGCATTGTGAACACCCCAGACCGAGTTAAAGCTCCAAATTCCCTGCTGGCCTTTTCCTCTTTGAACTATAGAGATAACCAAATCCCATGTAATGAAGGTCGCTTAGGAAATCTTACATGCACCCACCTCTATTCCAGCCTCAGCTTGGATGTAACTCAGACCCAAAATAATGAATTTTACCACATGAAAGCATCACACGGAAATTAATGATGCTCCTCCAAACACAAGCAGTTACTATTAATTCACAAGTGTATTTATGTTCTAATGTTATATTGTTATTTCTTCAAGGAAAGTATTTGCCAGAGACCAGAAAGAGTAAAGTTAGATTATAAATAGGGAAAAACTTCATCTTGATGGAGAGGGTGAGAGCAGCTAGCTGAAGCTAGAAGCTGGAGCTCTACTGCAAACAGAGAACTGTGCTTCTCTTCCCTACTATTTTAGATTAATTGGTAAACATTGAGCTATAGATGTTGCTCACAGGAACCTCTGTTGTCACTTAACACAGATTAATTAGTGTTAGTGTTATGACCTAGAATAGTTTGAAAGTCAAGTCCCTAAGAGGTATTTTCAGGAGATGCAGTAATGCTGTCTCTGGAGACACCAGGCATCATAACTTATTGTGCTGTTAAAATATGTGCAGTCAATATGTCTGCAGCTTTAAAATTTTACAATATATTAATAAGACAGACATAAAAACCTATTGGTATCACTCCCATCAGTATTAATGATCTTAACACAGCAGGTGTTATCAGTCCTAACAAGACATGGTATTTGCTATTTCATGCTTAGATGCTCCCCTCTCTGGAGTCACAGAAGCTGAGGAAGTTGTTTGAATGATTTGAGAATGCCACAGGCAGAGTCACTTTGGGCACAGTTCTGCCCAATTTCCTTCATGCTGAACCAGGCAACATCCCTCATCTCCTGTGATTTCTGGAGCAAGGTAGAGGCAGGAGTCCTGCAGACCAGGCACATTCCAGAGTCATTTGTAGTACAAGATATTTACCAGAGTGGACAACTTATTTTTGCAGACTGTAGTCTTTATATGAAAACTGTATCTTTATTTTAGGGAAATATATGTTTAAGACTGAAATTCTTCTTCATTGAGCCTTTTCCCTGGTCTGGGAGAAAAAAAAAAAAAAGAAGAAGAAATAATCACTATAAACAGGGGGAAAAAAAATCAGAGTATTGAACTGGCTAGAAAATAATATAATTTTTTAAATTCAATTGAGATTAATTAATTATATAGCCTTTTTTTTCACTAAAGAGAAGTGGGATCTGTCTGCCTGAGACTGCAGGTATAATGAGATAATGGCTGAACAAGAAATGTGCAACTGAGAGCTGCTCTGGGCCACGCCAACACCATGTCCTGGGTAGTATTTACTGGACACAGGTGTGTCATGAGCTGTCAGCACAGCTGGCACCCTGAAGTGCCACCTGGTCCAGTGAGCAGCCTTCTACTGGGGCATACTGGTGCTAGATAGCCATGTCCTGTGAATGGTCCTTCTGTAGGAAAGAAACCCCACACTCCAGAGATGTCCATCTTTCTGCATCGACCAGAAATTATTTTGGGATGAGAAAACTCCTGATTTGGATCACTCACTCAGTGCATCAAATTCCAGGAAAGGCAATTAATGACTCTGTACCTTGGTTTCTTTATTTGCAGCACAAAGTGCTCTGTGGTACCCCATTGAGAAGGAGATATTTTCAGACTATGATGCAGCGCTGCCAAATGCTGCTGCTGACTATGTCTCATGAAAAGTGGATGGTTGGATGCACATTCTGCATCCTATTGCAGGGGAAATGCAGTACTGAAATACTTCCCAGTGCTAAAAGAAAACTCTCTCACTGGAGAATTCTCATTGAAGTATTAAAATCTACTTCTGTGGACTTCTCAAAGACATCTAATCTTTGAATCTCTGGAGGGTGGCAGTTTTAGAAGAGATGCCATTATAGCTGCTAATTGTGGGATGAATTATGCAAGAATTTATTATTGATTCAAGGGTAGCCTGCTCAAGCATGCAATCAAAGCCAAGGCAAAGCAGAGGGGAAAGGATGAGGTTTTTATAGTTAACATCTAAGCTGATTCAAAACCCAAGAAAACCCCAAGGCAAAAGAAGCAGTTTGAAAAGTGCAGCATTTTCCATAGCAAATCACCAAACTCTATTACCTGATCATCCTGGAGCAGAGCCCACCCTTACAAGAACTCATTCTCGACCCAGAAATACATCTCCACCCCTACCACCCCCAGCCATCCACAGGGTCAAAGGCAGGAACCCCTTTGGCTGTGGACCCCCAACCCAACCCAAACCAGCCTATCCACCTGGGTCTGTGCCCAAGGTGGAGACACAAGGAGTCCTGGTTACAGGCCAGAGCTGTAGAAACACCCAGCTCACCTAAAAATAACAACCAGGGCAAGGCCATGTAGCCACAGAAAGCCACATTTTAGAAGAGAAAATTTGCTGACAGCTTGGCACTGCACCGAAGTTTGACAAGGTCTGTTCAAGGAATACAGAGATTGAGGAAAGAGAGGTTTAACTCAAGAATTCAGAGGGTACTGAAACTAAAAGCATATAGAGCCCAAACAATGACACAGGGGTTACAGACACTCATCAATTTATTTTTGAAAGAGAAATTAGAAAGAGGTCGTTTAAAAAGCCAGGAAGGCCGGAGGTAAGCAAGGGGAAATAAAATGAGCTTGCACAGCAAGTCAGTCACTGACAAATATAAAACAAACCATGCAGAGGTTTAATAGCGTGTTTAGCATTTTGAGTAATGGACATAAAATTTGCTTTTCTCAACTTGACCTTTGTTAACAACCTTAGGCACTGCAGGGCTCTTATCCTGCAGCATTCCCTTTACTAAACTCATCATGTCTCTGAGTGCTAGAGACCATTTCCTAATGCAATCAGGAGAGAGATCAGCAGTAATGACAATAATTATATAAATATGTATATAATGCTTATGTATCTATGCATTCTCATGCACATGTGCACACACACATCCCACTTATAACAACTCTCCAGCAGAAATGTTACAGTGGCATTTAGGTAGAAAAACATCCAGCAGAGATCTTACACTAAAACATCTCTGATGCTGCTGTACAGAAAATGGCAACAGAAGTACCAGAGAGGAAAAAAAATAAAATCAGTAAAGCTAACTCTCTAATACCCAACCAAAAGGGTTTATTTTAATTGCGGCAGGACACTGGTATGTTTCTAGAGTCAGCCACGTGTTCTGCTAAATAATCTTCTTTAAAATGTTATAAATATGCAGAACTTTCAGAAGTAGGTCAGTGGCTCAACATGTTGTAGCAAATAGCTCGGATAAACAGCAGTCATTAGCCTGTGGTCTGCAGTCAGTAGGAGATCTGACACACTCTGCAGCAAGTCGAATGGCGATTCATTGCATTAGAGGACCATTCCCCAAAGTGATCCCACAGCTGAGTCTGGTCTCAGCTAACAACATGCCTCCCGACCAGCAGAGAAACCAAGCTCCCCCTCTCATCTTTTAAGTTTTCTCACAATCAGCAAGGGCAAAAGCAGGAGGACGTGAGAATTCAAGACACACATTTAATGAACAAAATGAAATCTGCTGCTCAGGATAAACCCCGAACACGAGTGCCAGCTGTGCCGGGAAGGTGACTTCAAAATCCTGCCTCGAGCATTGGTCCAGATGTGCTAAAACCCATCGTGGGAGGAATGTCTCCATGCAAGCCCCAGATGAGCTTTTTGCAAAGTTCCCTGGGACCTGTAAAAGCCAAGCACCGGCTCACACACAAAATCCTCCCGTGGATTTGGAGCCCTGAATCCATGCAGTGCAGCTCCCCTCGCCCACCCCCCTTTCCCAAATGGATTTCAGCAAGCACTTACCATCAGCAAGCTCAGAGCAGATTCGGGAGCACGCTGCACAGCCATCTCCTCTCTGCCTACATCCAAATCCTCCCCACGACTTGGTCAGCCCTCGGCCCTCCGTCACAGCCAAGCATCCACAGAGCCCACAGCTAACTGCAGGGAGACAAACCCCAAATCAGGGTCGGAGAGCATTTGCAAGAGGAGGAGAGGATGGATGAGGGGGTGGGGAGGAGAGGAGGGAAGGAAATAACCTTCACAGCCAGGGAAAGAAGCTTAAGCTAGGCCAAATTTTACACTAGAGAGAAGAGGAAAATGAAACAGAGAGCCGGCTGGAGAAACAAGATATCGGGAACTGCAGGATATTTAAAGCTCAGGCGCACGCCACCACAGAAAGCAGCAGCAGCATAGGACATGTATCAAACACCTACATGACAGGTCAGGTCCAAGCCATCCTCCCCCTGCCCCAGCTCGCGGACTGTAATTAATTGCTCTTAATTGCCATGTTCCTTACTCCGCCTAAATAAATCCTAGGTAGCACAGGAGTGCCGTGCCCCTGACTCTGCATCTTCCTCCCTGCCCTGGTGATGCTAGCGCAGAAACAACGTCAAATATCGCCACGTACCGCTTCCAACAGGGTCAAACCTCTTCTCTCTTCTGGCAAAGCCCTGCTTCCCCTGCTCGGGAGAGCAGACGCCTGCACAACACAGACATGAGCAATGAGAGCAGTCAGAGCCAGGAAGCACCCGGTGCTCACTTGAGAGCAACAATTACCTTTATCATATTCGAGAGAGAGCTGGGTTACTCACTGACCCTTTTCACCTTACCCCCTCCCCCCAAAGAAAGTCTCTTCCTCCTCCTCCTCCTCCCCTCCAAATGGACTCAGCTCCCCATGGAGCTAACACACTTCCCAGAAACATGTAATTACACAGGCTGTTGTGTTAGCGCTCTGATCACGCTGCCTGTACCGCATGGAGACGGCAGCCAGGCAGCCCCCCCTTCCCTTCCCTTTCCCTTCCATCCCTTCCCTTCTCATCCCTTCCCAGGGAAGGACGCGCTGCAATCCCCGCACAGCTCCCGCGGCTAGGGGGGCTAATCATGGAAATGTGGCTGCTTAAGGCACTGAGACAAATTAGCCCTGAAAATAAGCCCCTTGTTTAAATGTCAGGTGTAAATGGAAGATGGCTCTTGAAAGCCTTTAAAAATAAACAGAGCATCCTGGTGGGAAGGCCGGTCCTCTAAAGCAGGTGTACCCCGACAGACCTGCCAGAACCCTGTTTTGTGGGGCTCAGGAGCCTCCTGGATTTCAGTGTGTCAGCATTCATATCACCTCTCTGAAAAAGCAGAATTTTGGCTTCATTTCCTAAAATGTTAGGCTCCATCTAATGACAATGTCTGTTCATCTTCCAACTCCCACGTGCACACTCCCCTCCCTCCCCCCCCCCCGCCGTGATTTTGGAACCCAATTAAAAGTTTCAGACAAATTCAGCCAGTGTTGAATTCTCTGACACATGTCATTCCTGCAACTTTTATAGAAATTGGCACCAGGATAGAAAAGAGAATCAAATTACTGTCTCTATGAAGGCAGCAGAAATCCTTCCCTGTGTTCTGGAAGTTACATCTGGCAGGTCAGCTCTGGCATGTACAGCTCTGGAGTCCTTGTTTGCCCAAACTCTTTTGATCACCTTTCACTATGTTTTAGCAAAGGGAACACGTTCATCACCTGGGGAAGGCAGACATTGCCCTAGGAAGGTCATCCAGGACATCTGTGGCATAGCCATACCTCCCTCTTCCTGTGGGGCATGTGACAGATAGGGAAATTTGGTTTGTTTCATTTAAATCCACAGATCAGGGAAATCCACTCCTCTCCCCACAAGCTGTGTCACCAAGCCTGGATGGTGATGGCAAGGGCTTGCCTGTCCCAGCATGTTTTCCACCAAGAGGTGTGGGAGGGGGAAGCCACTTGTGCACAAAGAGGTCACCTCTTAAAAGGTAGTCTAAACTCACTCATGGATACACAAGAAGGCATTGTCTGGAATCCTCTCTCCTTAGTTTTGGGTCACGGACACCAACACTCAAGCAAAGTCCTTTGTCCTACACCTGGAGGTGGCATTTACTGAATTCTTTCTGAGACCTGACCTTTTTCCCTGCCATGAATGCAGCTCCTGTGATCACACACGTGCCAGCAGCTATGCTTGTCACCATTCCTTGTGTGTAAGTCATCTCCACTGAGAGAGAACAGAGGCCCACCTTCCTTAAATCCACAAAGGTACCCAAGCATCAGGGAGCTCTATCCTTCAGCCAGTTGTTTCAACCCACCAAAGAGCTGAGACAAATTCAAGGCATTTTTTAATCACAGGGCCCATCGTGGCTGTCTGCAGTGGGTCACCCTTTCCTCACAACCATCTGAAACTATGAGCTGTGATCTGTGATCTGCTCCCACCCTCCTAAGAGATTTGTCTTCATCCCTGAAGATAAACAGCTTGTTGGCTGTTGCAAGGAGTGGAGAAACAGGCTACTTAAATGTCTCTTGAAAGAGGAAAATATATATAATAAAAGATTAAGGTAAGTTTTGAAATATGCCTCAAAATGTCCCAAGGCATCAGATTATACAATATGTAACTAAATCTATTTCAACAGCACCATGACAAATACCCCAAGGCTATT
This sequence comes from Acridotheres tristis, assembly GCA_037013685.1. Lineage (NCBI taxonomy): Eukaryota > Metazoa > Chordata > Aves > Passeriformes > Sturnidae > Acridotheres > Acridotheres tristis. The sequence goes on from CM072885.1 coordinate 6,778,552, forward strand.
GCATTTCCCCCCTACACTAACCCAATCAGAAGTTCTGTAAGGAGGGGACTGCAGAAATGACGTGTTCTCGAGTTTGACAAGCAAGGTTTCTCCTTTGCCAAGGGATTTTAAGGAAACAGCCTATTCCTACATTTTTGGACTCAAATGAAGAAGCTGGAAGTGTGGATGGTTCTTCCATCTCTAACTCCTGAATTCAGTCCACAGTTGAGCAGGGTAAAATTTGTCAAACACCAGGAGCTAGTTATGATTTGTGATGTCCTTGAGAAAATTCTAGGTTTTTCCTGAGCTCTGCAAGTCTCAGAGTAATGATCGTCTGTAGGGAGCTATCTGCATACAAGTATATGATCTATGGCTTCAAGGTACATTTGCAAACTTACCTACAGCTCAGCCATTTTCTACTATTTACATGAATAGATTCTGTAGCACAAGAGGAAAAACATAGCTCATTATTCACTGCAGGTTGTCAAGAGACAAGAAGAAAGAATTTTTAAAGGAACTTGATGGATAGACAGGTAAAACTACAGACTTGTGATTTTATTTCAAGGACTAAAACTATGACATTGAGGCCACACCTTGAGTGCAGTGCCCAGTTCTGGGTCCCTCAATTCAGGAAGGACAGAGGTGCTGGGGAGGGATCAGAGAAGGGCAATGGAGCTGGGGAAGGGTTTGGAGTCCTGTGAGGAGCAGCTGAGGGAGCTGGGTTGTTTATCCTGGAGAAAAAAAAAGGCTCAGGGGTGACCTTAGTGTTCCTGACAGGAGGGTGTAGCAGGTGGGGGTCAGGATCTGCTCCCAGGAAATCAGAAACAGGATGAGAGGACATGGCCTCAGGCTGTTCCAGGGAAGGTTTGTATTGAACCCTAGGAAGAATTTCTTCACACAAAGGGTAATTAGACATGGGAAGAGGCTACCCAGGGAGGTGGTGGAGTCACCACCCCTGGAGGTGTTTAATGAAAGCCTGGATGTGGCACTCAGTGCCATGGTCTGGTTGACAAGGTGGTGTTTGGTCATAGGATAGACTTGATGATCTCAGAGGTCTTTTCCAACCTCATCAATTCTGTGTTTCTCTGCTCCATGATTCTGAGACCTTAGCAAAAGAATTGATTAGATGTCTTCTTTTTCTCCCCCTGTATTTTAAGATAAATAGCTCCTACAATTGGTCAACAAAGCAGCTGCTTACAATCACTCAAAGAAAAAATATTACAGCAGCCTCTGGATTAATAGGAAAATTGACACCAGTAAGAAGACACAAAGCACTTGCAGAATGATTTATATATAGACATGTCCTCCAATTCCAGTGTTATCACTGGTAGAACTTTGACAGGGATAAATAAGCATAGATATGCAATGTCATGGTGGGTCACCTTTGTTAGAGCTGGTGGTTGTTGGGCACATAACTTGAGGTTCTGGTAATGGAATATGATAGGAAAACCCTCTGCTAGAAGCACATTATGCTGCCTCTTCATGGATATCCAGAAACTGATAGACCCCTGCTGTCCTCAACAGGAGACTGAGAAGGTGTTACTAAAGGTAAGAATAAAAGCAAGACAGAGTTCAAAATTAATTGCATGGTTGTATTTAATTCCATCTGGTACAGAGCTTCTATTTCTTATTCTTTCCTGTTTTTTTTTTCTTCAGTGAGCAAATAGGGGCTCTATTCTTCAGTGAAAGTAAATGTCTGAAGTACTGCTACCATATATGTTTAAACACTCAAAGTCAAAGTTGTCCTTCCAGTCAGCTGTGACATTTGTGAGAGAACAAAATCCTGTTAAGAATTTTGATTTGCCTTCTTGCATCACAGATGTGTGTTTGAGTGAAATGTTGTCTAGTTATATGACAAGTGCCAGGAGGCCTCTTGTTTCAGCAAAGGCATATGCAGAAAAAAATATTTTATCAAGAGGAGTTAAAGCCCTTACCTCAACTTAAGAGGAGTTAATAAAGCAAGTCTTGCCACTGTTTTGACATGAAAATAGTACATAAATGTTGAGGATACTACTGTAAGCAATGACAAGACCAGAATCACAGCCATTCACATGACAATTACAAATCCTGGATTTGTAAATTTGTAAAGAAATCAATGGAGAGCCCAACAAGCACTGGAACTTGAGATATATCAAAGTTCATGCCATGCTTGTAAATATTTAACCTTAAATTTAAAGATCTATGAGCTTTCAGTGGTATGAAAAGAATACATGGTGTAAGAGTATGAAAAGCTGTCTGATTCTATTGAATTTCCTTTGCCCATTCATGTGTTCCTCATGCATCTAAACTATTTACTGGATCTTCAATGATTATTTTCAAGTATGTGTTAGTCACAGAAATAAAATTTGCATGATGAATGGCCATGACAGAAGTGCTTCTTTAATCCACAAAGGAGGAACCACTTCCTACAACAATCTGCAAGAAAGTAACAAAGCTGGAAGTCTAAGATGCTTAACCAAGCTATAGAGAATTACACAAAAAAATACTCATATAATTCAAACAGAGAAACGTGAGGACCTACATTCTGCTTGTAGCATATCCCCATAGAAGATAAAAGCCTGATGCCAACAAGTAAATTATTCATTGTGAATTATTCACTCGGCTTTAAGAAAGATCTGGAAGGAACTTACTGAATTTGCTTTTCTCCTCCCCTTCCTGTGCTCCCTTCCATCCACCCAATTGCTCTCAAAGTCACTTGTCATGCCCCACAAACAGATCTCAGCAGGGCTGGGACCATTCCTTCTGAAAACCCTTGTAGAAACTTTTGATAATTATAAATGCAGTGATAAGGATGACTCTCCAGACTGCCAAAGAAATAAATATAGGAAGAGAAATGTAATTCCTGGAGTCAGCAGACTGCCAAATGAAGCCACCACGTGTAGATATCTGAGGGGGAAGGTCTCTGGTCAGCCTCCTCCTCCACTGCCATTCTCTCTTTAGGGTGAACTTAGTGAAGGGCTCCCTATCAAGTGTTTGAGAAAATTCTTTCTTTCTTCCCTCAATGAGGAGGTATTACAGAAAATATTGTTAGAAATCTATCCAGGTTAGATGGACACCTAGAATAAGACACGGGCTAGGAGAAGGATTGATTTCAAACTCATCTCTAATTTGCTGATTGGCACACTTCCCTTGCCTTGCTTTTCTTGGCAAATGTTCACTAAGAAAATAGTGCTGCTCATGAGTGATATAAACCAGAGGCTCTGGCTCCATCCAAGTGCTGAAAGCTTCCCTGATTGAACCTCTCTGAATCATTTGTCTGTAGAGCTGTGCAAGCAGCCCACAGGCTGCTCATTGCTAAGCAGTCTCACTCTCCAGATGACTTATGTCTGAACACTAATTAGCTCTGACAGACACTGCTTTGGAATAAGAAGAGTTCTGGAAATATCATCTGTTGTATGGACAAGAGTGAGATTGCACAAAATTTTCCTGATATACCACCACAGCCGAGATATTTCTTGGACCCTCTGAAGACACTTCTTCATGATGGTGATTACCACTGGAATACAAAAATCCTTGCAAAAAAAATTGCACATCTCTTCCACAAGTGTGCGGGTGACACCTGGCAAAAAAAAAGAATATCAGACCAGAGTCCCCTTGCTGCCTGGGCTGGGAAGAGAATTGAAGCTTCTTGTTGCCCATATGCCAACCACGAGGCAATGCCCAGCCTTTAAAGAAAATGCCCACTTATAAGAAACCTCAAAAGGCCAGAAAAAGCTCTTGTAGGTAAGTATGAGATCTGGAGTGCCCAGAGAGGTAACCCAGTAGTAAGGATTCTGGTTTTCTGCAGCAGACTCTGTTCACAGTGGGAAATGGAGTGGCTTCCCATCAGCAGCAGTGAATGGACCCTGAGCTGACCCACTGCCCTTGCACAGGGCACTTCTCACAGTGCTACTGCCTCTCTCAGCTTTGAGATGAGGTTCTGCTGCTTCTCAACATGAGAAGGACTCCCGTCTTCCAGGTCCCCCTTCAGCCTTTGCAAGATTTCAGGAATCCTGGTAGCCTGCATCTGGTATTTGACAGCTGAACTCCTGATATTTCCTGCTGAGCTCTGGCAGAGGGAGCTGACACCCAGTAGCACCTCCTCCCCTCCTTCATCTCCCATCCATCAGTACCACACTTCTGCTCTGGGCTCAGCAGGGACTGGGCAGCCTTGGACATGAACTACTTCTCTCCTAAACTGGGAAGGTTCAGTCAGGCCTGGCATCTCCCATCACCCATTCCCCAGCACATCCCCACCCAGTTATCACACCCCATACCAAGCAAGCCAGGAGAGGATTCCAGTTCCAGAGAAACTCCAAACTCCCTCTACTTCATGAAATAGCCTGTGGCATTTAGACCTCTGGCAAGAAAAGATGTAGATTAAAGAAAAACCTAACATTAAAGTATTCAGAAAGCTGACCTCCTATGTTCTTCCAGCTTATATTCTATTTAATTTAGCATGCAAGAACTTAACACTAATGGTGCACTGGGACAATCCTAATTCTAAAAACCCTGAAGGTTAATAACTAGAAAAATAAACATGTCGTAACTCGAAGTATGACTTAATAGCGGCATAGTAATTAACATTCAATAACCATCTTACTCAATTTGAAAGGTCTGGGTTTCATATTATGATTGTTTAATATTAATTTGACATTTACAAGATTATGGCCTCAGCAGACTCAGATATCATGAGTCCAGCTGAACACAGAGTCCCAATAGAGGGTGTGGAGTCTGCAAATGTGCCGCAGTTATATTTGTTTTCTGGAAATGCATTCCTCAGTGCTGTTGCACGATCTGTTGGGCTCTACTTGTGCTACTTGACCTAATGTGCACCTGTGCAAGCGAATTTAATGAAATTAAGCAGCACTTTTCAACCAATTTAGTTTTTTTCTTTTTATTATAGTATTAATTTAAAAGAGCCTGGGGTGAGTGATCTCTCATCAACAAGGCTAATTCTTCTATAGTCAAGCTCTGTGTAGCTAAAAAACTTCTCAGGTTTTGTTTTACTGTGCATTTTTAACTTCCAATCTACATTTATTGATAACTAATGCTTAATTTTTGTGTTGACAATATATTTCAAAGAAGTAGCTCTAGCTCCTAATGACTTCCCTCTAGATGCATTTGAGATAACCAAATTTCTTCTGAGCTTTTGTTTTGCCCTTTATGAGTTTTCCAGCTGCCTGCTGAGGAAAATAATGTCTCTTTCCATTAGAAACCCTTTGCTACCCACATCAACTAGGATTTATCTTCTCTGAACAGCACTGACCAACAGCATCTACATTATTTCAGATGAGACCTGACACCTTTGCTACACTGTGCCTCATATTTCTACAGATCATGCAATTTCCTCTTTCTTTAGGAAAGACGTTAAGCATTCACATTCTTTTTTTACTCAGTGCATTTCATTATGCACTCAGGCAGCTCTTAAATATGTTTTCAGGCTAATACATTGCAGCCATCTTTATGGCCAACCAAGTCTGATTAAAAAAAATCATGATACAAACAGGGATAAGTGCTTCTTTTACAGGACTATAAGTTAGTGGCTGGAGGGTCTGGGAATTCTAATCTTTGCCTCATGCACTCTCCTTGGTCTGAAAGGTATGGCTGACCTTTTGAAATTTCTTTAGTCAAAACCTCAGCACATCAAGTGGACCAGTTTTCAATGCTTGGAAAGTGAGGGTCTGAAGCATCTACACTTTGAACTCAAGCCCTGTGGGTCCTGTCAAGGGCAGCACTGTAAGTGTTGCCTCCATCCTCAGGGACAGTCTGTGATGCAACAAGGAGCTGTATGTCCATTTCTTCAGGCCCACCTATATTCCCTCTGTGAAACCTCTTTGTTCTCCTCACTGAGCCTCTGCCTTTCAGCCTCAGAACAGCTTCTGCACAGTGTGGACTTCATTCTGGTGTTGTTTGGCTGGATGTTAAGTAAAGTGACTTCTGCTGCATATTGCTTTAGGGCAGATAGTCAGACAAGTTAAATCAAATAATATGTACCTGAATGCAAGTGTCACTGAGAGCTGTCTATTCTCAGCTTCTGTCCTCAGCCCAGGAGTCACCTAACCTAGTAAAAACAATTTATGAGTAAAGACATCCAGCCAAAGATAACCCATTAGAACTTCCTCATCAGTCAATGGACAGCTCCAGAGGGTAGGTTACACACCCTATTAATTTTCAAATGAGATGACTATTCTCTGGAGAGTCTGGGCTCTCTCCACTGGCTACTGCAGATTCCTAAATGACCATTTTAACATTGTCAGCAAATCTCAGCTTGAGCATTAGCACTGGGAGCTGCCCTCAATTGTCAGCATTGCTGGTTGAACATGCTGTGAGATCAGGAAGCACCACTGCAGTGCTGCCTGTGCCTTTGAGGGTGCATGCAAACCACAGGCCCAGTTCCTGGAGGCTGCTGACTACTCAGGGTGCTTCCATTTGTTTAATATTTCCTTCAGCCACCACTTGAGACAAACCTAGAAGGAGACAAAAGTGATTATGGGGAAGGTTCCCTTAGAAAAACAAGAAAACCATACCAAGAGTGGCAAGGATGGGATATGCAAAGAGGTTTGTCATCCCCCTTGGGCTGAGGAATAAAAAATAGCACACGCTAAAAATATAACATCTACTCTTGATCTGTCAAAACTATTTGTTTTGTACCACAGCTGTGTCTTGGGTTTCCATCACAGACGTAGCTGACCCTGTGGTGTCAGACATTGTGCATATTCCTTCCTAGACCTGGGATGACCCTTCACTTCTGAGCAAAGTGTGGGCTCAGGGGAAAGTGATGAATGCTTTCACAACCTCTTCACCTGGCTTCCAGCACAGCACTGTAACCTCCCAAACTACCACAGCTATTTCGGCAGTGACTGCTGTGGCATGACCTAAGTAAGATGCATTGCTCACACTGAGGAGTTGACAATCCACAATGAGATGGAAGAAACAGCGGTTTAAGATGGAAAAAAAAATTACACTCACAGCAGTAAGATGCAAAGGGTTTTTGCATGTAGAATATTTACAGCAGTCAGTATGTTGGTGTTTGCCAGAGGGAGTTATTGGAGCGTTGAGAGTTTATTATTCAGTTGCTGCTTCATAATGTAGTCAGGGTAGCAATGACATATTTAACAGAAGTAGATTTTGAAATAAAAAGGAAAATTAGTTTTATTCATTTCTGAATTACTGTTACAAGTGACTAATTTATAGGACCAGTAATAAAAACAGAACTGTGTTCACAAGGTAACATCTACAGTTCCAGAGGAGCATGTCCATTAATAAACAGAAGTGAGTGCAGAATTTTAAGTACCCTTCCTTAGTCTAGAAATATGTTCTGTGAAAACTTCACATAAGGGAATGAGCAATTCAGCTCAGCCCATTAATTGCCTTAAATATCATGGCTGGTAATCTGCAAATTAGATTATAAAACTTCATTGCATATAAACAAATGCCAAGATGGATTGCCTCTGCTTTCTTGGCAATTAGTTTGCAGAATAGTTACTGTATTTTATGTTTAACAGTATTAAAGAGCCAACAGTGATTTCATGGTAAAGCAACTTCATAATGAATATTGGTTTTATGAATCCTAAGTCCAGTCTTTTATGGTTGCCCATCTAACTCAATTTTGAAAGACACTTTTATTCTCTACTTGATCTAATCATGTTCTTTCTACAACTCCTCTGGGCACCCAGGATCTGGGTCTCCAGGCCCATATAGGGATATTACATGTCTAGTTTTCCACAGATGTGGGGTTTTTTTCTATTTTCCTATTTCTCCCCCTTGCCAGGAACCAAAATTGGGTGGGATATTGAGAAATTGCCACATCAGCCAGAGATTTATGGATGTCTGGTGTCTCTGACTAGTGATGTAGACAGATAAGGCTCTGTCTGGGATGCTCTACACCTAGAAATAGGAGGTCATCATGGAGCACGTTATGCACAGTAGCTTTCATATTATGGGGAAAGGAAAAGCTGAATGTGTTTAAAATTTTTTCTAGACCACAGCAATTAACAGGCAGGTCCAGTCCACAGAGTGAGCACCCCTTCATCTCTGTGGGTGTGAAGGCAGTGACACAGGTCTGTGCACAGACCTAGTCCTCACCACTTCTCATCTGCTGGTTGCGAGTGGGATACCAGACCTGAAGAAATAAATCTCTTCTTTAGGAGACCAAGTTTAAACCATTGGAGAAACTGTTACTTGTGTCAGTCTGCAACTGGGAAGGTGGCTAACCAGTTCTCGTTGGCTTATTAAGAGAAACACTGACTTTTCCCCATCCCTGTTTTGGGCTTTGCCATTAAAGCAGCTCATCAATCTTCTTTCCTCACTATCCCTCAGCCATTAGGTACTGACCCTGCCTCAGGCACAGGCCAGAGAGGTGACAGCTATTAGGTGTGAGTAGCACTGTGATGGCCCCAGAGGGCTCCACATCTCAAATCACGTAAGCACAAGGGACAACAAGATGTGTTTGAGCTCTCTCCAAAGACCCTGAGACTGCCAGGTGAAGGACCAGCACTCTCCACTGTGCTGAGCAGTGAGGAGATGGAAAGCTCCATCTCCTTCTCCGTGGAGATTTTGGCATCCTGTAGCCGTGGAAAGGGATTTTAACCCTTTAAGTGTGGCGGAAATAAGATGCACAGCTACATGGTCGTCTGTCATGACAGGAAGAAAGAGACAAGTTTATTCAGAAACACACTTGGTTTTATAGCAGGACTCGCAATTCCAAGAGTAGAGAAAAGGTGATGGGTTCAGAGAGAAGACACCCCATTCCCAGGGCCTGGTCATGTACCACAACAGGTGTTCTATCTTGTTATTAATTCCTTTTTATTTTGACCAAATGATCACCCTGGGAGAAATTCTCCCTAGCCTTGAGCTGGACCAGCTTATCGGCTGGGAACAGAGCTGAAAAGCTCCAGCCTGGAAGATTTTTCAGGCTGTAATTTTCTTACTTTCTCAATATGTGTCCCACAGCATCCAACCAATCTGAAGTGATAAAAGGAATCTGCAATCCAAAAGGCCCTGCTGGGCTCAAGCCAGGCTCTTTTAGAAACCCAGAAAGTAGAGGAAGATACAGATGAGAAATACACAAAAGACAATTGCCTTATTCAAGCACCAGAAGGTTCAAACACCCCCAAACAATGTGGGACACCAGAGACTGATGCCCACAGTGGACCAAGAGAGTGAGTATAGTAAGACCCCAGCTGGTCTGTGTGCTAGAGACAGTTAATAAATGAGGATTGTTTTGAGAAGAATTCTCTGACCAAGGCTGTTGGCATGGAGACTAAGAAGAAATAAAGGAGAAAAGAAGATAACTAGAGAAGAAACTCCATAGCTGTGGAAAGTATTTTTAGAAGTGTTCTGGGAAGAATAGGAATGGAGAATTTTCCACCAATGACTGCTATGTTGACTAATTGTGACCAATAAGAAATTGTAAACTGTATAGAGGGTATAAAAGATGATGCAAAATGTAATAAACAGCTATTACCCTCCTGAAGTACAGTGTGTCTTTTGTGTGTCGTGCCTGCCTATACAGCAACAAGTGAGTTCAAGCTCTTATCTGATAACCCAGCTGGTTTGTCTGCTGAGCCACCCACAGACACCTCCCTCTGCCCTGCAGAGCATGTGAGCATCGCCTCACAGGTGGAATTCCAGGGGACTCTTCTGGATTTCAAGATCAGCAGAATAGCAAGTTTATCTCCAGTCTTCATCATTCCAGAGAAGTAGCTCAAACCGAATACTTTGTCTGTGAGGTACAGCAGAGGTTTTTCTTTAGAAGACATCTTGTACTTCAATAGAGTGTTTGGGGTGGTACCTCCCACTGACTTTCAGTAAAACATTTAACACTAACAACAGGGTGGAGATTGGAGATCTGCCTTGCGCCCTCCTAAAGCAAAAACTTGAGAGATGCTGATGGCACACTTGGGTCCACATGCATATGTAACCCTTATGCTTTATAGTGTCCTTCTGTTGCATTTTTCTTTCCTTAATTTTGCAGAATTAAATGTGGTCTTAATGCACTTTCTCGCCCCCTCACCCCCCCCCCCCCAATCAGTCACAGATGTTTAATTCCTGCCTGGCTAGCACCAGCAGTTTAAACATGCCATTTCACTTACACAGGCAGCTGAAAAAACACACTTCACTCCTTCCAAAGCAAATACATGTGAAATAATATTTTATTCGGCATTTTCAGCTATGCTGGGTGCCTGAATTAGAGTCCACTGAGCTCAATACATTTGCCTGCTGAGGATTTAGATCAGATTCTCACTGAGAAAATAAATCCCAGCTCTTCTAGGTGCACACAGATAGCTGGTAGCTCAGAGATGTGCATTTTACTTTGAGTGCCTTCCCTTGGATAAAGCAAATGCCTGCTAATTTCCACAAGATGTTGCCACTCAGTGAAGTACATGCTTGAGCTGAGGGCAATGCTGTCTGTATGACATTGCACAGTCCCAGTGCTACATCATCTAAGTGCTCAGATATGCAAAGGCCACGCTGAGATGGAATATTCAGACCATGAATTTTGCACCATTATCACAACTTGACAGCTCTCACGTCCCCAGTGTCCTCAGCAGAATGTGGAGTGGCACAGGTAGGAGTGTGGAAAGAGCAGTGCCTTTAGAGTTGTCCTTAACAAAACACAAAGTCAAAGCTTAAAAAAATTGCTGTTAGCTTGGGTCTGTGTCACCAGGGAATGACACTCCATTTGCATGACTAATGCATGGGGTTTTTAGAAGAGGAGTACTTATCATTGCATTTCCTTGAGATCCTAAGGAATAGTGCTTCACCACAGTCTCTCCAAGGATGTCTGCTGTGGCTCAGGACTCTCAGCTGGACTCCATGGTCAGAAATGCTCATGCTCACCTTCTCCACAAGTGGAGATTGACACCATTGCTCTTGTGTTCAACATATCCCTGAGGGCCCCAGTCTCCTCCTGGTCCACATGATGCATGAGACCATCAGGCTAAATCCAGAGTTATGGTGAATATCCCAATCCATCAAAAGCCCCCTGCCCAGAGTGTGCCTCCAGCCCCTAAAGGCAGAGATGGCTGCATTTGGTCTTCCCCTCTTTGGACTCGTCCTGGCTACCTGCAGGAGCCACCAAAGAGACAAGGTATCATGGGAGTCCCATCTTGGTGTAACAGGCATATTTTCATAACCCGTTTTAAACCCCAAAAAATAAACAGCCAAAACCCACACACCAAGTTCAGTTAACTACACTTGCCTTGGCCAGTGGGTTTAAGTGTCCAAGACAAACTGGATGTCCTTGGGAAGGAAGAATCAAGCCTAGCATCTGGAAATCAGAAATCAAGCAGCTGAAATTCATCCACAAAGCCTGTATCTCCTCTCTCTTGGGCAGGGAAATGCTAATATTCTGTAACCCACTCAGCTATTTCTTTCAGGGTATTAGATTTTCCATACTAACATAATATTGGGAACATACACCAAAACAAGACTGATTTCCAAGGCCAATGAGATGATGGACACTCCCCTGATATCTCTCACAACAACTCTTCCTTCTTTCCCAGAAACCACCCCAATTATCTCTCTCCAGCCTCCTTATTCCTTCATTTGAAATCTTCAAAGGATCTTCCTGTGTATCAGTCTCATCTGGGACACACCTTAACAAGCACAGGTGCAGCTCTGTCCAAACACCAGCGATGCACCAGAGCTTAACAAGAGACAGGTAAAGTCAATGAAGAGTCAGGAACTTTTCTGTTATGCATCAGCAAAAGAATTGGACCAAAAAGAGATATTGTTTCAAGCTAAGTACAAGTGAATTCCCCCTCTACCCTGATGGTATAAATAAAGACGTATGTGTTTTGTTTGGGGGGGGGAAAAAAAATGTTGAATTTTATTTGAAAAAAAAAAAAGAAAATATTACTTTTGTCTTACGTTGAACAAAAATGCTCTTTCTACTTCTAAATTTCATCAAACAGGAAATCAAAAAAGTCGATTATATGCTAAGCCTCGTGAGTGACTCACACAGAAACAGGTGATTGAACTTCAGCATCACATTTTGCCTTCCTTTTCTCCCTTTCTTCAGAGACAAAGAACAGTGACTGTCTTCATTAAAACACAGTTAAGTATACCAATTCTGCTAATGCAAATCTTTCCAAGTGTTTTGAGTAATTTGAGGAGGTCTGCTTAGAAGTATGTGACCTTTTACAATGCTGGATGTAAGCAAAATGAAAACAGGTTTTTTTTACAGTCATTCAGAACAGCTTCTGGTGAATTAGATAATGACAATTTCCTTTAAAATGTCAGATTAACTTACAATCAATTTAGGGCTCCCAGCTTTCTTTATGACTCAAGTGTACTTAGGAAAGTTTTTATCCAGACATCATATTTAATGCTATGTTTACTGCAAATGGCATAAATAAAAGCCTGTATAGCTCAGATTAGGCAGTGATGTTTGTTAAACAATAATGTGATGTATTTGTTTCATGTTCTGGGAATACATCTAGGAAGCAATTTGTAGCCTCAATATTACCAATGGCTGAGTAATTGCTGCATCAGGGTAAGTGCTGTGTGCCTTTTCACAAATAATGAGCCAGAATGTCTTTATTGCTTTGCTAATTAATACAAAGTTTAGTTTAGGGCTTTAGCTTTGCTTAAGATGTCATGTTTTTCTTTAGCACAAGAATGCCTGTGTTTCCCTTATTGAGTTGTAAAGAGAGGAATATAATTTCTACAGCTTTTCAAGGATACTCTGTGGAAATCAATAGCTTGGGTAAAATTTTCTGTTTTGCTTTATCAGAGACTGTAAAATACTAGAAGTCAAATGGGGGGTCATGTCATTGCTATTGCTATTAGAGCCATTTCATAAGACTAACAAAAAAACCTCACAAGAACAAAAGAAGGGGGAAAAAAATCAGAAGAGAGAAGACAAAGAAAAATCACACAGAAATACATAAAAGAAAATTTGACAACACTTTTTCAAAAGAGTGAAAAAATGTCATTGGAAGAACAAAGGGTGAAAAGACATTTTAGCCAAAAAAACAAAATAGATTTTGACTGTTGTTTTTTGAGAAGCTTCCTTTGAAATCAGTTGCACGAGTAAGTCACTGAGCTCAGCTGACTCCAGCATGGCTTGAAGGAGCTATAACAACCTGGGTGTTTGTGTGTGCCAGAGAAGTAATAAGAACAACACAAAGAAAAATAAAATGAACTCTAGGAGATCAATAAAATGTAACCCTTTGACCCTGCAGATGATCACTATCCATTTTTTAGTTGGGTGATAAAATCAGTACAGTATAAGGTTTTAATCTGACCATTACTGCTATCTTACATCTGTGAACTTCAGCAGTAATTTGCCACACAGATCTATTTTTAAAGGTAGATATAGTGCCTCTAGAGAAGAAACCAAATTCCCAATTGGTATTAAAGCCCAGGTTTAGTAAGATTAACATTTGTACTCAAACTGTTCTCAAGTCTTATCTCAGGCAAAGAGAGGGCTCTGTCTTTCCTGCTATAGGAAAAAAAAAGAAAAAAGGCAAGATAACAAGCAATGGAGCAGATGGAGTAAATTTTCAGAGCTGTGTGTGGGAGTCAAGCATTCAGATCCCATTAACTAATATTGGAGTTGGAGGATCAGACTCCTACTCACCAGGCTTCAAAAACAACAGGTTCACATTTCTCCAGTTTCACTTGTTTCTTGCGTGTCCCTGACGCCGTTCTGGCTCCTCTCTGCCAGGCTGACATTTACACAACAGCACAGGGCCAAATGTGCCTTTACACTTGGGGCAGGGCTCCTCATGCAGCAATTAGAAATGGAAATATGCAGAGAATAGATCTGAGTTTATGTATAGCTCACATGTGCTTATGGATGTGGTATGGAAAAGGACCAATAATGTCCAGTGGCTTCATCCCACAACCAAAACAGCCATACAGAATCTGTATTTTGGTAAAGACACTCCTCATAATTTACTGTTCATAATTTACTGCTTTAGGACATATGAAGGGTGAAAAGCAGGTAGATACACTCAATTCAGGTGTTCAGTGCAGTTCCAAGATCTCTGCCATAATTCTGGCTGTATACACCAACTTTACAACCCCTGAACCATGAGAAATGCACTGCTCAGGTTGGTGCAAAGGCCTCTGTGAGTAAATACATCTTATACAAACCTCCTGCACAAGAGGAGTGAATAGGCACAGCTGCTTCCATTTGCATCCATCTCCTACATGCTGGTGATGTGCAAGAGCCCCACACATTCATCTGGGATGGGCATGATGTCCAGGATTTGTCTCCTCCCTTGGGTCATCTCCACAGTGTTCTGTTGTGTGACTAAACATTCTCTTCTGCAAAATCAGAATCTCTGTCCCTAATAGCTGTGGGAAGCAACCATCTTCAGCTCCACTGTGTTTTATCACGGTAGCTTTATTTTTAACTGGCTTTAATCACCCAATTATTAAGAGTGACACAGCACTTACACCCTATCATTGCAATCTAATTAATTTCTGATCCCATAAATCATTCTTGTACATCAAGTATGTAGTATCTATAGGCTGAATCTCTTATTTGCTCCACAGGGACACTCAGCAGCATCAGTAATGTGCAAATGCAGTAAAGAAGGAGAACAAAGCAGTTCCTGAAGAGGACATGGAGGGACTGTCTTCTTTCCATCCTGCAAAGTTTAAAACACCTGCAGATGGGCAGCAAAGGCTCAATTGCCTGATTGCTACTCAGGGCACCCCAAAAAACTGCACCTCCCACAGAGATCTGGGGAAGATACCTGGGATTGCTGTTTATTGCTATTTATTTCCCTGTTTCTCTGGATGTAGAAGATTCAGCAAAGCTGACACAGACTCAGATTTTGGTGACCTGCAGCACGGGGTTGTGACACATCTCACAGCCTGGTGTGTGCCTGGTGCTGGTCCTCTTTAGTCTGAACTAGGATGGCACTTGAGTCACACCTTTAGCAAGACACACTTCCAACAGGATCCTCAGAAATAATGTCCTTGAGTAACATCTTAGAAGTCTTTGAGTAACATCTTAGAAGTCCTGCAAAGTCCTGCTACCAGCAGGACTGTAAAAATACAAATCTGCACATGATTTTGGGAAGTCTGCTGTAGGAGATGTCATGGGGACACTCTGGGTCCAGTCTCCTTCTCCAGCTCAAAAGCTCTTTTGTCAACTCTGGTTCTCAGAAGAAACTTCTTCCTCTTCCTGACCATAGAGGGTCTGTGTACAAGGGATATCTTGTCATTTCACATGCAACCAGAAATCTCCTTTAACTTTTATTCAGGTAAAGTGAAAAGAAATATATTTATTTACGTGCTTAGAAAATAAAAACAAACCAACAAACCCAATTATAATTATCAATTCTCATGAAAGACATAGATTAAAGAAATGAAAGAACATACTTGAACACTCTGGTCACAGGGAGGTTAATTCTGCCTGGTTTCTCTGTCTCTCTCTCCCAGAGCATCCCAACTGCACAAACCATCCTGACACATCCTTTGTCAGGGCTCCAGTCTGAGCTTCATCCTTCAGAGAACCCATTCCTGGTAGACGACACTAGATTTTATAGATGATTTCCTTTTTAGAGCCCTCAGGAGCATCTGGCCAGATTTACTCCTTCCTTTTAAAGATATTTGTTTCTAATGTCTCCAGAAGGAAAAGACTGACGTGTGTTTAATAACAACAAGAATTGCTACACGTGTTTGGAGATACCAACACAGCCATTTGCTAGGACAGATGTCACATCCTTGACAGTCCTGGACTCTGGGACGGAAAATTTCCCCTCCCTCCTCTCTGTACGAAGCGTATCCATGTTCTGAACCTTATTTTGTATTCATCTGCACGATAACAAACATAGTATCAACATTTAAATGTAGTGACAAAGGTGCCTGACTACAAATATTCTTTTAGGGCTTTGGTAGTGGTCAATAATCCCTGCATCAAAAGATGGGAAGTGGAAATGAGGAGGGTTTTCTGACTCAGCCTGCCAAGGCAAGCAAAGTGCTGTGGGGTTCAACAGAAATTGTATTTCCAACATGAGACATTGCTCCAGAGGGACATGGGCTGTGACCTCATCCCTGGAGGAAGATGATCACCTGAAGTTGCAAGAAAAGCATAAAGAGCAGGCAGGAAACCCTCCTGAGGAGCAAGGCTGAAATAACTGCTTTGTCCCCACAGCCTCAGCCTGCAGTTTTACAGATGTGGGTGCAAGAACATCCATCAGTCACTGCACCACTGGAATGCAGCTCAGGGCCTCCTGTGTCAGCCCATGGTGACTGTGCTGCTGCAAACTTGCTCACTCCAGTCACATCCCATGAAATATGATGGTCTCAGTGAAATTTATTTTGCTTCCCTTGACTGGCTGATCAGTGCTTCTAGCAAATCTGACAGCTTCAACCATCATCAATTACTGCTTTCACTATGCAGTGACTCTCGCTGTGCCACACTTTTTATTACAGAGACCTTTGAAATCTACTGTATTTAAAATTGGTAGAACTAAACCAGGAAAGTTCAAAGTAATTCCCCTTTTCAAATCAGTCTCCTACTAAAAATATTGCACCTCAGTAATAGGAACCAACAAGAGTCTCACCTGATATGGGAATTCTTCTTCACAAAGCTGGCAGGCTGCCTGTTGCAGAGCTATTCTCGGGAATGCAAGGCCATTATCCACATCATTTGTTCTTTATAGCTCGGGGTTCACTGCTGAGCAGAGTGAGGCCACCAGAGCAACTTCATTGCCTGCAGAAATACCCAAGCCTGGTGGTGTCTGTGGAGAATTATTCCCCTGTTCCCTGGGTCCCTCCACAGCAGGTCCTGATGCTGCTCATCACAAGGGCAGAAGTTTTGTGAGATGACTCAACGTGAATAGGCTGCCAGGGAGGATGTCAGTGAGAACACAGTGCTACAACTCCATCCTGCATTCCAGAGGGAAGGGCTGGCATTGTTCCATCTCCCCACCACGCAGAAATATCCATCAGGGAGGGTCACCTTCCCGGGATGGAGAACAAAACCTTTGCCATGAGCATTGCAGTGAGGGAAGAGAAAACTGAAGGGCTGGTTTTGCCCAGGCTGTGTCTGAGGGACTTGGCCATTTCTCCCTTCTCCACATCTCCATTCCAGGAACAGCCACTGCAAATAACTGTGATGGCAAGAGCAGTAAATGTGCCAAGATAGAAAAATCACCCAGAGAGGATGCAATGTTCCCAGGTGGCAGAATGGTAGTATTATCTGCCATCATAATTGCTATGTGGGAAGCAGAAGACCTTCACTCTTGGGAAATAAACATTTCCTCACTTCAAAGAAACAAAACAAAAAAAAAATGAAAACATTAAATTGGAGTATATGTGGAGATCAGAATTCTCGGCTGCCAGGCTGAGCTCATTATTAGGTTTCAGAAGACCTGAGTTCCATTTCTGGCAGAGCCATTGGTCTCTAAGTGAGAAAGGAACAGGTTGTTTTCCTGCTTTGTGCCCCAGTTTCTCCTCCTGTGAAATGGAGCCAGTGATATGGATTTCTTATAAGATCTACTGGTGAAAAATCTGACATAAGAACTGGTACTCATTACTTTTCCCCACCCAAACACAAGCTGTGATGCTATTTCCAAATATCCTTAGCAATAAATAAAATATCATCTTGTTCCATGAGTGTAGGTCTGCATAAAAGTGTTTAATGACAGTTTTTCTTCAGAGTGATCCAAAGCATTGGGGTCTTTTTGAGGGATGTGGTTTTCCTACTTAATAATTTCCTGTTTAAGGATTCTCCACAGCAGCATTAACTGTCATGTTTCCCCATATGCAATAATGAGCTACCAGCTACTTTGGTCAGAGGGACCTTTCATTTCTTAGTAGGAGGAGCAAAATAAAAGTCAGCAAGGAGTCTGCACCAGGCAGGACATTGTGTGTCACAGCTCTCAGTAGCTGAGCAAAACTGGCAGCTGTCCCCAACTCACTGGCTGCCTTCCTGCAAAAGAAGGGCAGCCCACCCCTCATGCAAGGCACAAAAAAGGAGGAGAGGGACACAAACAATTGTTTCACAGTGTCTCACTGAGCTGGTGAAAGATGCAGATGAGGAAACTAAAAGTTGTAGCAGTCCCCATGGAACTGTCTTTTACTGGCATTATCCACAGCTCACACCTAGATCTGTACCTTCAGGGATGCTGAGTACTATCAGTAAGGATAGTGTTAAGTTTTGCACCTGGGAACATCCTCCAAACATTGCAAACTCGGTAATTAGGCAAACTCAAACTTTGGGATGCTCAGAGACCCAAATCTGTCTAAGTTCAAGTTACCACTTTCTGCCATAGGAGGTTACAAGAAAAGCACCCAGGTGCCTCTTTTGCCTGCTGCATGCAGAGCAGAAATCCCTGCCTGACTCCCAGGGCTTCAGCTTGTCCACAAACCTTCATATAAACTAATCACAGTGCAATATTATTCCACTTGTCAACAGATCGGGAGGAATTGACAGAACCTGGTTTAACTATTTAACTCTGCCAGGGGTAATAAGTTCTCTCATGCATTAAATTAAAAATGACACTTGAAAATAAGTACATTATGGACCAAATACAGCACACAAATGGGGGGCAAAGATTTAAACTGCTGCCTGGTGGAGAATTGACAGTGAAGCAATAAGCATCTCATTATCCAGACTTTCTCTGAGCACATCCACCAAGAGGGCCTTTTGCATATAGATACATTTGCTGTGGGCAAATGCCTGCTATCAGCCTGGACAAACACAACTGTTTATTTTCCATTGTAACAATGTTTGAGCTAAAAAACTGCCGGGGGCTCCTGATGGTGAGCAAGCTCTGGACAAGGCTGTCCCTGCTCAACCTCAGCCCCATCATTCCTGCCTTGCAGCCTTTATCTGTTGGCAAAACTCTTCTTCCCTTCTGCTTCCATCTGACAAGCTAGGCAAAGCACTGACCTGATAAGACACACTTACATGGAAGGATAGCCCAGGAGAAGGAATTACATTATTAAAGACCATTTTTCCTTGTAAGTGGAATGATTCCTTCCAGAGAAAAGGAAATTTCTTTACAAGTTTTGAGTTTGATTGTCCTGAGTTGTTCCACCATCTTCCACTGTCTGGGGTGTCTCTTTCTCTTGCAGCAGTGTCCTCCATGCAATTTCATACACCTCTATTCTCTCCTGGTGCTGGAACATGTACCCAATCCATTGTTAGGCCTTTGGGGTGGGTTTTGGGCCTCTCAGATAAAAAAATATGAGCTGGTCCCCTTGACAGGCACTGGGGAGTTATAGGAATTCGAAAGGAAGAATTCACCCAGTCTTTCTGAATAAAATTAATTAGCCAACCAATATGTCTTACAAGCTGACTCACTCCAGATTTTTCCAGGTTGCCAAACAGTGGTAGGAAGGAAGACTGCAATAGAAAAAAGTGCTGACAGCCGAGCCAGCTGGCTCAGGGTTAGTCATCATTTTTGCAGACATCTCAACTTAGGCCACAGGAATCCCCCACATAAGTTATGATTTTAAGTGAGAAGACACCTCAGAAGGGAAGTGTTGGGTGAAGAACATGTGAAGTGCTCAGGGCCATTAATATGAGCTGAAAAGTGGGAGGTAGAAGGAGATGTGATGTGGTGAAGGCTCGAGTTTGCCAAACTCTCAGAGCCACGGGCTGGAGTTGGGAGCCTGCAAAGACCAGCCTGCATAGGGAGGTTGGCAGCTGTGACAGCTGACAGAGGTATTTCTATACCTTCCATGGCAGGATATAGATGTGCTGAATTGCCTGGGCACTGAGGGCAGAGCAAACCTCTGCAGGCAGGTGTGTGAGAGTGGATCCAAACAGCCCCAGCTCAATGTTGGCTCTGTGCTGTGCCCATCTGTTCCAGGAGGAGAAGAAAATAAACCCCAGTAAGTCATTCTTGCAATTGCTGCTGGTTTAAAACCTTCTGACAATAGCTTCAAATCTTGCATGCCCTTTGAGAAACAGTCACAATTGCTAAAAGGCTGCAAACTGATTATACAAATTCTATTGAAAATCTACCCTCCGGGAGAGGATATTGAAAATTTTTACTGAAAATGTGTTCTCTATTAAGTGGTGGAGATTTGTAGAATAAAATTGTTATTGATTGGACCGTCTTTCAGTTCAATGAGGAATATAAAAGGAATTATCTTAATGAAAGCAATCCCAATTAAAGTCCCCATTACACCGAGGTTGCAGGGAGATATTGGGGTATTTCCTTTGACAAAATGCCCATTGGAAGTAGGAGAGAGACATATATGAGCATTTTTTGGGTCAGACCCTGCACATAATAATAGGTGTGTGAAGATACCCAATTCTAGAAGAAATAAAGACATTTATTGGCAGCTGTTGAAGGATAGGATTTTTTTTTTTAATTTGTAATCAGGGTCCAGAGTCTGGGCTTGGAAGTGTCCTCCTGAGACTTCCTGCAAAAAACAAAACATGATAGAAGATGGAAAGAGGAAAAACAACAAAAGCAAGGTTTATGCTTAAAAGCCAAACTAAGCAAGCCCTGCTTGAGGCTTGTTTTCATCTCATTCCCCAACTCCTATTACCAAGGCAGTGAATGTTTAAGACAAAGCAGTGAGTGGTTCTACTTATTTTGCCAAAGCACTCTGTAAATTGAACCCTCTCACTCTAGAAACCGAGGGGGACACTGCACTGCCCCTCTCACAGCTGTACCATCACTTTATTTTTGCTAAACTTGTTCCCACTCCTTCTGGCAGAGCATCCCTGGTGTCTGGTCCTACAGGCTGCCACTGCTCCATCCCATGGGTTGATCCTGAGGGAGCCACTTGAGGATCTGCAGCCTGAGGATCTGGTGGGACAAGAACTCCCTGAGAGGGACCCTCACCTTCTGTGGCTGAAGGGGAAAAATCAAAATAATCCAAATCAGTCTCTTCTCAGCAGCCCCTGTGTTGTATCTCAGCTCACTGATGCCGTGCCTGGCTCCCTCCAACAATGCCTCAGGTGCAAACAAAATTCTCAGAAATCCTTTCCTGGATTACTCAGAGACATTCATATTCATTAGGAGTTATCAGCACGCAAGCAAGGCTCACATTAATTAAATATCTTGGGCATTTGGGAATTGAGGAGTTTGGTCTTGTTTTGTTTAAGTTTGCTTATTTATTAGAAGTATTAACTTATTCTGACCTAACTTCCTCTGAAATTTTTCCCAGTTACACGAGTACAGGCTTATAAGCTACATAGTTGAAAATGCATCCACAAAGATGCAAAAAGAGTAAAAGAAACACTGTACACAAAAACTTTGACCTCCATTTTTTAAAGCTTCTCTTAAGGCATCAAATGAGAAAAGCACAGGGGAAATTCTTCCCCCTTGACTCTTTCTCAAGAAATCTTTGTACCAAGGATGCTAATTAACTTTGCATCTAAATGAATCACTTCCACGACCAAAATAATTCATATAAATATAACTATTCCCATTTCTTTAGAAATCTGTTCACAGTGTTAACACTGTGATGGATGCACTGGACCCTCACAATTAAAGCAGCAGAAGTTTGACAGTCTCCACAGGATATAAAGGCCTCAGCCTTTCCAGGCATATGTTGTGAATTTTGGGGTGTCAGGCACAGGGCCAGGAGTTGGGCTCGATTATCCTAATGGATCCCTTCCAAACCAGCCAGTTCTAAGATTCTATGAGTAATATTCAGGTCAAAAACTCCTCCAGGAAACCCACAAAGGGGCAAAGTAACCCAGTGAGCATCAACGCTTGGAACACTGATCATGCATTTGACACATGAACAGCTGTGATTTTTCCAAGACACAATTTGTCAGGGAACAAAGAAAGTTGTGGGTACAAGAAGTCTCATACCCTTCCCAGAGTATGCAATCTGACTGTGAGTCAACCATTTTATTCCATTCCCTTCCTGGCAGTGTGGCTGTGTGGTGATGATCTCCCCTTGAGTGGAACTCCCCTCAAAGTTTTCTTTGAGGCAGAGACCTTTTCTCAACAACATATCTTTGGGTACAGTCCGAGCTGTAGCTCAGTTTCAATTGGACTGCATGCTGCTGACATCTTGAGGGATGTCTCACAAGGTTTGATATTCTTCACCCTGAGCCTGAGAGATCATTCCTTTCCCAAGGTGAAGAGATCTCTTATTCACAACACCCTCTCAGAAAGCTGGTGATAGCATGCCAAATCAATGCTAATAAAATCTATGTAGTTAATTCCTTTAGATATAAATAATTTTCCAAGTCTGGCACTGAGATTCCACCTAAGCTCCATCAGGAGTTTTGGAAAGAAGGGGGTGCCACTGTGAACCTTTCTACCTCTGGTCTCTATAAAATCACTCTAAACTGATTCCAACTCAATTTTCCTTTTTATGTTCTATCCATATAGTAACTAATACTGTGAACCTTGCCATCAAACTTTGTGAAGTCACACTTTGATAAATTTATATAAAAAAACCTTTGCCAATACCTTTGGTGGTAATTCTTTGAGTGACCCTGAATCACTGACTTGTGACAAACACACCTGGCAGGTAACAGCACTGCAGCCAGGGCAGTGAATCTCCTTACAGATCTGCTGTAAAAAAAGTGATGTTTAAAACCATCATTTTCATGAAGTTTCATTGCCTGTTTTTGGTGTGTTGTTTTTGGTTTTTTTTAAAGCATTACTCTTCTTTGTTGCTTAACACAATATCATTACCTATATGGCCTGCAGGGTCCCATTTCAGCAATAATCCTGCAGTAGCTGCACCTTGGCATTGATTTATGCTTGCATATTTGTAAGAAAGAAAATCTTTCTATCACAACAGTTTCCTTGCTTACTGAAGGGCAGAAGAAACAGCTAAATTATTTCAAAAGCATGAAGCAATTTGTAACAGGTGGTATTTTACTGATATGAAACAACTGCTCCAATGGGGAATAAATCGCTAAAATATTAACCATTGTGCAACTTTCCATCACAAAGAAACCACTGCAGAAATCTTTGCTGCAGAAAAAGGCTCAAGCCTTCCTCGTCAATGAGGTCACACCTCTGTCATTGTAATCCCTCACCTCATGCAGCCTGAGCTCCTGGATGGGCTGAGGATTTGAGACAAGGGCTGAGACTTACAGTTAAGGGTGACAAAATGATACAGAGAAAGTCTCCTGATGCTGAGGAAGAGACATCCATAGCAGATGAAGGGACATGAGTGGGAAAGAATAAACATATCTCAGTCCCAAAAGGAATAGCAGAAGATTTGGACCATGGAAAATCACTGCTTTTTCCCTACTCTTTTTTCACTCATACCTTTTTCTGCTGCTCCTATACTAACATCACATGACACTTTCCTCTAAGCCATGAGAGTTACAGATGTTTTATACATATATTCATAATGAGGTGGAATTTTTATTAAACTTGTCTGTAGAAGCTATTGTGGAGCCTGAATTTTATTTACTACAGTATAATAAATTTCCGAAGCAGTGGTGACACCATGGTAACAATATTGCTAATGTAATTATTCCTGCCTCAAAAATAGAGTCAAGTCTTTGTCACATGTAAAACTGCTATACAATAATTGAATACAGCTAGGTTTCCTTTCTTCTAAGCAGGAGGTGAGGAACTGAAAATACACTTCTCCATGGTAATTTGAATCAGTAATCATTTGCAGAAATAAATGGGAGGAATTACCCATTCACACCCATATTCTTCTGTTTGGTTGTTTTCCCTAAAATAACTAACACCGAATGGAGAGGTTTTGAATGAGGCATCCTAGCAGTTCAGGAGTGACATGGCTTGTTCAGGTGTGTGCACACACTTAGGGAGTCATAGCTTCTGTGAATACAAATTTTCGCAGCATTTATCAAATAAAACTTTTTTTAAACCTTACATTTTAACATTGTGTGGCAAATTTCTGGAATATAAGAAGAAGGACAACATTATTCACATGCTACAATGAAGTGTAGTTCCTTAGCTACACTGCCAAGTTTAACCTTCACATGAAAAGACTAATAAAATTTTATAAGGCTTCTTATCAGTTCTGGGAGAAATGCGTGGGTGAGGAAGATCCCTGAAATATCACAAAAAAATTTTTACCTGTAAAATAAAAAATATGAACACAATATTTAGAAGTCAGTGGTGATTTTTTTACTGTCCCCATTATATCAGTATAACACATATCTCTGGTCCTGTGATTTAAAGGAGACATGAATAAATGGGCACATGAGCCCCTCAAGAAACATGATCTTTAGAAGCCTGCATTTACATATGCAGCTACTAAATGAAGTCTGGAGTTACTGTGCTGGGATAAACATTGATGTGCCTTAGCTGAAACTGATTAAACTCCACTACAGTCTGCACCAGAAGATGGGTCTCTCTCATGCATTTTGCTAATGAGAAAAGAGAAGTCTTTCTGAAATTACCCCAAAATTCAGTTTCCTTGTTTACTTTCTCCTATACAGAGAGAAGTTATTTGATGAAGTGGACTGGAAAACCTCATGGAAAAGGGGCTGCCTGTGGATTTCATAATGTTCTGTGCACATTCACTGAACTTAGACCTTGGCCTTGGAAATAGTAGGAAAACAAGAATATTTTAAGGACTGTGATTAGAGGAAAAAGCTGTATTGCATGTGGCAGTATCTTAGTCCCTTGAGTGTGGCAAAGGAATTGGGTGCATTTTAGGAGCTGTATTCTGTGGTCACCTTTGTCCACATCCTTCATAAAAACTACTGAGTATTTGGCAAACTCGTGGAAATGTGGTCTGGAAACACCTGAAAGGAGGCAATAAAGGGACCTCTATCAAAGGAGATTACTTTTTCCAAATGCCCATTGCAGTCAACAGCATTACTTGCAAGCTTAATATTAAACTTGCATTGAAGTGCTTTGCTGGCCAGAGGCCAGATGTCTCAATGCTTTACAAAACTGAGCTCTAACCAAAGCTTCACTGGGGTCTGGATGTCCTTCAGCATGGTTGTCTTGGCCTTATCTCACAGTGAGCCTCTAGAAACCAAATGCAGACACTTCTCATTTATGCTGGTTCAGAAATGACTTTGCCGTCGTGATCATGGATCCTCTAGAAATTCATATAATTTGGAGCTATTTCAGCTTCTAATTCAGTTGTCAGACATTGCAAAGGCTGCACTGCAGATGCAGTTGTGGGGCTCTGCAGTTCTTTTTGCAATGTGTTTGCTGGGTTGGGATTCTGTTTCAAAAAGAGGAGGTGATTGAACCAAAAGCTCCCTATGGGTGGACAATGCAAATAGTGAGCACAGAAGTTCTTCCAGGCTTGCCAGCAGAAATCTCCCCCTTTGAATCCATATTAGCACAGTTTCTTGAGCCTAGCAGGTCTCTATTTCTCACAAGAACTGATTGCATCCCCATTTTTGCTTTTTGAAATACATCATGTGATGTCCATCCTCCTGCCTTCCACTCCATGGCCAGCCTGGGCTGTAGGAGGCTTCCAGCACATGTGTGTGCCAGAGAAAACCCATGTCTTTCATGAAATGAGCCCAAAGACAGGGTGAGAGCAATGTGAGCTCCACCCTCCTGCAGTCAGGGAAGGATTCCATTCTCTGGGGCAGAGAGCAGCACCCAAGGCCAAGCAGGAGCAATTAACACTCAGCAGCAGGACAAATCAGGAGTATTCCTGGGTTTTGTTTTATGTGAAACATATAAAAGGTGCTGAGCACTGACAATCATCCCAGAACTTTCCTTTTTCAGACAGATATGCAAACTGCCAAGCTGAATTTTTTGCTAACACTCTTTGATCCTTTGCTTCTTTCAGTGCCCAAGCAAATAGAGACCCTGGATTACTTTCTTTCAGATCACAGCTGATGAACTGCAGCAAGGCTGCAGTCGAGGTGATGTTGAGTATGATTTCCTGTACCTAGCCAGAAGATAAAATTTCAGGAGTTCAAGTGCAGGTGAAGGGAAATGAGTCCCTTACACAACACTTTGTACCGAGAAAAAAGAAGGGTTAAACAAAGGCTTGTTTTCAGCTAAAATTAAAAAAAAAAAAGAATGTTATTGTTTCTTACCTTAAAACCCTGTCCTTTTATTCCCAACTCTGTTGCTGGGGTGATTCAGACAAGGGCTGTCTGATGATGAAGATAAGGATGGATGTGATGACGGGTCTGTAGGGTGATATATACTTTATTGTCAGGCTGGGTGCTGCGTGAAGTCAATAAACCTCATAGCTATTGATCATGCTGGAAAAGGAAATTAATGCAGACATGGCTTGCTTTTGCAATATGATAGGTATGTCTGCACATCATCACCTGACAGCCTAAAGCTGTTTGTGCTTGTCTGAGTGGGATGGAGGCAGTTCTCCAAAATCTCAATAAATAATAAAAATCAGTGGTGACCTTTGTGAAATTTCAGAGTCATAATCAAAATGTTGAGAGAGGCAGCTGGGAAGTGACTTACAGGACCCTTTTTGTTCAACATGGCATATTAACTGGAGTTGGAATAAGCACAGTTAGAAGGGCTCCAGCTGTCCATCTGAGCTCTGCTTCAAAATATCTACAGAGCACTCTAAGTTCATCCATTCATATTCATTCTGGTCATAATTACAAATCATAGCAGTATCCCACTCCTACCAAGTCTCACACAGATCAGTGGTTTTATTCACAAGCAGATTTATAGACATCAAAGTCTGCTGGGGGCATAAAGTTTGTGAGTATCTTACTTTACTTTGCTCAGGGTTCTTATATAAAAATATTACAGATATTATAATAAAGTTCCTTGCTGTTTTCACACTTTGGTAGATTCCTCCAGTAATATATCTCTAGCTATGTCAGGCAAAAACCCACAAAATCTAATCAGGTGGAAGCAGTTTGTTTTTCAAAGAAAGAAATTCTCCCTGAACTCCAGTGCATTATGAATTTTCCAGCCCTAGCAGACCATCAGAATGATATTTGAGTCACAGTGAGAAATGGAGTTGCATGGTTGGATGAAAGCAGTAAAAACAATCAAGTGCCTTGCTGAGGATGTGGTGCTGCTACTCTGCTGGCTCCAGCTCTCAGCAATTTTGCTGCATCAAATGAAGGAAGACTCTTCAGAAAAACCACTGAGCAGAAAAGTCTCAACTCTGCATAGAATTCTGGACTTCTTCCATAGGTAATTTAGGCCAAAAAATTTATTTTTCCAATCTTTTGGCCAACTAGCTTGCAGTTTCTGGCTGGTTTCACACAGTCTGTACAGAATCAGCATATACACCTGAACCAAACCAAAACCAGCATGTGGCTGTGCTAGAGCTTGGTGTTTCTCTTGCTGATGCTTACAGCAGTGGAGATGGGATTAGTAAAGCCAGCAGTGATAAAGGACACAGTTACTGCTCTTTGCAATCTCCCTGCTGCCACAAGGCAGGAATTGTGATCCCTTTTATCTGCTTTCACAGCCCTGACAAGTCTCATGCCTGCAGTGGTTCTTTGCAGACGTGTACTTGTCCCAAAGCCTGTCCTGCCCCTGGGTGACCAGGCACTTGTCAGAGATAGGAAATAGAAGCCATCAGGATCTGCCTTTCTTGGAGCAGGGAACCTGCTTCCCAGTGCTGCCTGTGGCTTCATGAAGTGCTGCAGACAGGGGAGTTGGGCTGGAGTCATCATGTGCTGATAATTCTCATTTACAGCCTTTGTAGCAAGCTTTAATCTTTTCTAAACAGCTCTCTATGGCTCCAAAGGGACACATCTAAATAGCCCTAATAGGTTGTCATCATTTCACTAATGGGGGTTTATTGCCTGACTTATGGACAGACCTAATGCCACTTCTCATCACTGCCCTCCAGAAAGTGGAGGGTTGCTTCATCCTTCCCCCTGCCCATGTCCCTCTGCCAACAGGGATCAGTATGCTGACCTTAGGAAAGACTTCAGATGAAGAACCAAATTCCCTTCCACAGTTTTACTAAGCAGAGGACTTTGACCTTCAAAGATTTTAGTAGAGATGGGCAGGAGGAGAATTAAAATTTTTCTATGACCAGATCCAAGCAGTATTTATTTTATTTTCCTCAGTACCACTCCAGAACCACATGAAAGCCTGCACATCTGCAGTGTGGTGTCCAGCTTCTCATTAGGAGCAGGCATGCAATGAGAGGAGGCACAATGAAAGGATAAAGCTTTTTATAAAAGCATTCTGGGTGGCTGCTGTTCACAGAGATTCCAGAGAGAGAGAGTGGAGGGGGCTCTTGAGCAAGTCTCCCTTGAAAATTTGCTCCCTATTCCCTGCAGGTCACCAGTAGCTGAAAATCTTTATCTGACATGGTATCTAGCTACTTTTCTGTCCGCAGCTATTTTCTGTATTTTTAAAGATTCTCCCATAGGAAGAGACACCAACATTTTCTGGCATTAGAGAACAAAAATATTTTCAGACTCCTGTTGCCAAGACCTCAATTCAGGGCTCCAAGAGAGAATATCTGCTGCAGGATGGCTTAGGGCTGTGGCTGATACTGGACCAGTGAAGACATCACTCAGACGTCTTTGTTGCTAATTCTCCAACTACCTACAAGAGAGGTTTTATCCCATTTCTCCACAGATGCTTTAAGGAAGGTGTTGGCAGGTTGAGGACACGAGTTCTAGTTTCTATTGGCAAAGATATAGATGAGACAGGATGCTCTGCCTGCAATGGGTTAAAAAACTTGGAAAATGCCCTATTTTGCAAGGCTGTCACTGGTGAACTGAGGGGCAATCATGCTGCTTTTGGTGTTGATTTATGCTAAAATCAGTGGGACTTGTCAACCTCAAAGTTAAACATCCTGATAGTGAGGCAAAATGTGGTAGATACAGTAAAATTCCTTATCTAAAAATCTGAGCTGACACAGCTAGCCTGGAGACATATGACTGACAGTAAAACACTCTAAACTATAAAAGTCCAGTCCCACTTTCAAACAGCAGGTTCTTCTAACATACCCATCTTGGAGTGTGTGTGGAGATTCTCCCTTGGGTGGGGACATCCCTCAAGGTTACTGCTCAGAGCTGAGTAAAAGAGATTTGACCACAGTTGTTGGTATGGGTAACATCAATCTCTATTTAATAATTGGGTTTTTTTGCTTGCCTTAATACAATTGCTTTGATACATACACTATACTACACTAGTAGTTTTTAGCTTCTATACTGTGCAGCAAATAATCCTACTTAAGATATTTTTATCTAATCATTTATCATAATAAATCATTCATTCTTCTATAAATCTATCTGGTTTGCCATCTCTAATCTTGAGGGACAAAGTTGTACAAAACATTGATCACACATCTTTAATCTGTTAGATTTAAAACACTGGCAAAGTCTGGGGCTCAGACTGGATCCAGGTATACCCAGAGAGTTCCATGAGACATTTAGAAAGCAAGGGGGGACCTTTCCACACCTGATGACTCAACAGGAGAGCTTCTCTAATAAATTTTGTCTGAAGCTTCCACTCCACCCACAAATGGGTAGGCACAGCAAAACCCAGCTTAGTCCCCAAAATGAATCTTTGATTGCTCTTTTTACTTCAGAGGATGTGACTTTCCCCTCAAGCAAAAGCTGGAACTACATTGCATTTCTAGTCAAGAAAAGAGAAGAGGTGGGAACACTGCAAACATTAGTAAATGGAAAGGCTGTGGGTGTTTGTCAGTGTTTCAGTGGCAGCACACTTCTCAGCAGGCACTAATTGACCCAGTTTTTCAGCATCATGTGACAGGCTAAATTGCCCTGAAAAGAGAGCCCTGGCCTCACACCTTCTGCTGGAAGAGAAGTCCTACATCAAGCCCACATCCTGGCCTGAGTTCACCAGGGGCTCCTACAAAAGCACAAACACATTCATGTTAAACAATGCTAATGCACATATGTTAACCCAGCAGCAGGGATCATCTCTCAGAAAGTGAATCCAGAGCCTGAGCTGTAATTACCAAGCCTTGCCTACGCCTCTGATTATCCCAGCTCAAGCCATTCTCTCAGCTTCCACCTGTAATTTTCCCCCAGGTTTCCCAGCTCTGTCTTTTGCAGCAAAAATGTGATAGGCTCCTACCCTGTGGTAGAGGCAGGGGAGTTGGCCTGGGGAAGCTGCAGCTCCCCTGCATCCACCCTTATGAGCTGAAATTGGTTTTGCTCCCAGTTCCACAACCCTGTAGTTTTAGTTCACTGATGTCATGTTTTTCTACTCTATGTGCTGCTGAGTGCTGTGTTTGATTGCTGGAAAAGTGCATCTATTTTCTTTAATACCCCATCCACATAACACATGTATCAGAAAGAATGCAATTTCACCATAAAATCTATGTGTTTCATTATGTGCTCCGTATGATCTATATATTCTAGCATGAAATGTTGCCCTCTGTTTGCTACTTCATGTTACATTTCTCAGGGGTTTATCTTGTGGCTTTTATACTAGATTTTTCTTTAATGTCCACATAACCTTTCAAGATATACATGGTTTTTGTTACAGGTACAAGGACAGTTAGGTTCACGTATTGCAGCTTTTATTAGTGCTCACAGAGAGGTCTCATTACCCTGAAAAAAACAATAATACCTGCTTTAAGGCAAGACTTTATCTTTTCAATGGCTGTAGAGATTCCTATTGTCTGCAGAGTCTTTTTTTTTTCCTTTTGGTACTAAAACAGGAAATGTGCAGTGAAAAAATGGCCTGTTCTTTATTGACTTCACACTTCCTTTTTCAAATCATTTCGAGGGAGGTAAAGCATTGCAAAGGCAGATTTCACATCGATAGTGGGAGCAGCATGTCAGATAGACAGCAGTCCTGAGACTTGGCTGCTGAAAAATCAATTCTGGTCCATTGGAGTCAAGAGCCTACAAAGGTATAAATGAGGGAAGCAACTGACCTATTTTCTTAGCACAACTTTTCTAACATGACTAATTAATTGGCTCCTGGACACCCTTTGAAATCACAGCCCTTTGTTTCCCTTCACCTTGTCCCAGTTTTAGACTGTTACACCACCACCAAAGTCACAGCAGCTAAAATTGGAGCAAGGAAATGCTAAACAGTTGGTGCCAACTCCACAACACGGGCATGGATGTGCTGGCCAAGGAGAGACACAATTTCCTTGGCACTGTGTCAAGGTGTGACCAAACCTGACTTCCTCAGCAGCTGCTCTGTGCATTCAGTAACCCCATGCACTGGGTGAGGAAAGGGGATTCCCACTCATAACCTCTGTGATGGTGGACAGACCCTTTTCACAAAGAGCTCATGAGCAGTCTCTCTGTCTGACAGGTGATTTCATGGAGCAAAAACATTCTGGCCAGAGTGGGAAGCAGGCACTGTGTTTGAGCCCATGATGTGTAGACATGGTGTATATTATTTCCATCCTGGTAGTTTTTAGAGTTTTTCTTCTTTTCTGAGGTGAGAGCCCCATGACATCAGCCACTTTGCTCACTTTGTAGTTGCCAGAAAGAGAAATGCATCCAGGGGGCAATCCAGGCCGAGTGGAAGGTTAATTTCCTCCTGGAACTGTATCAGCAGGGAGCAGACCTCAATGACATTTAGTAGATGTCATTAATCAAGTGCAATTATTCTGATCCACTTTCCTCAAAGTCAGACATGGAACATGGGGTAAAAAAAATGACCTAGAACAGAAGTTTTCAGTCTATGTCTTGTCAGCAAAGGGTGGAATCCATGTTATCTAATGCAGGCATCTCCATTGCACCTGGATTTTAGGTACCAGTTAGGCTGTTATTCTAATTTAAGTGCCTGTATACTGATGATAAAGGGAAACCAAAACCTCTGGAATAATACAAGAAAAATGTTTGGCTCTTTGATCTCTATCTCTTCACTTTCCTAGGATTCCTAGCTCATTCAGGTTTTCTTTTAGGGCAGCAGGATCAGGCTGTGGGGTGAATGATCTGAGCTCTGTTGTGCAATGTCTAGTGACTAAAGCCAGATTCAAGAGAAAGGCAAAGAAGATTTGATTCTCATCTATCCAAAACTTTTGATTTTCAGCAAGTCTTTTCTATCCTTTCTGCATCCATGACCCTGCTAGTATACTAGAAATTATGTTTGTCAAACTCAAAGGATTGTTTCTGGGTAGAAGAAGCGCTATTTGTGAGATGTTCAAACATCATTCCGAGAAGCTCCACAAAGGTTATATTGAAAAGTGCCTTATTTCCAGTCCAAGGGAATTGTGGATTTAATTTTTAATAGAGGCATAAATACACTGAATTTCATAAAATGAATGAAGAAGATGTGAAGAAATTCAAAACTGCTACACTGCACACTGAGAGCACATTTTTTAAAAAGATAGTGAGAGTGCATACGTGAAAAGGGGCAGACTTTGGATTAACCAAATTATCCTCCTTTGCCTTTTATTAACTCCTGGGCTCAGGGTTAAGCTTGCCTGCTCTGGTAAGTGGAAGAGCTTTGCCAGGAATGTTAATAAGAAACATCATTTATTTTTCTCTTTATTTGCATGGAACTTCTACCAATATGAGTTGGACTCAGTAAAACAAATACAGGAAGGGAATGAGGAAGAGGAAGATAAAGAGGAAAGGGCAAGGACAAGAGAAGAAGAAAGAGAAGGAATTTTGGTATTCAAATATTGACTGTCAGTCATGGAATTTAAAAACTGAACTCTATTTGTAGAGTTTGAGCCTTTGGCTCAAACAGAGCCTGGCACCCCTGATCTTCCCTTGCCTTTCACCTGGTACCGTTCCTGCACAACCATGGAAACATCCTTATTCCCCCAAAATGTTTCATGTTCATTTCATAGGAATCACCTCCTAGAGAAGATGGAGAAATAGAACAAAGCCTTTAGGATTAAGCACAGGATTCACATCTCCAGGAAGAAGCTTCCCTGCAGAAAAAGCTCAGCCCTTAAAAGCATTCATAACCAAAATACTGCCAGCAGTTGAAAGTTCATATTGCTGAAAATGCCTTTTGTAAGAAATTCCTATCATGTATTTACAAACCTCTACCCCTGCTAGATAATAGCAGATTACGAATTACAAATGAATGCAGCTGTATTTCATTATTAATTGTTACATGTTCCCAAGCTGTTCAGTCTCATGGTCTGCTGATCATGCCTGACCCACAAATGGAACTCTGCAGCACAATAAAATTTCACACACTCTCAGTGTCCTTTCTAATTAGTGGATGAGTCATGCCCTATATCTGCAGAGCAGAACTGCACTTCCTTTTCTCAGAGCATCTATGGATCGTTGTGCAGATGTCAATTCAGGCATTGCACAGCACCATTTTGGGGAGGAGCAGCAGATTGGGGGAGTTTAATGTTTAAGTTTAATGCCATTTATGTTTAATGCCAAAGCTGACAGCACCTCATCTGGATTTGGAGATGAATCCTTCAAAACCTGGTTTGGGATTTGATTTTATCTTGTTGTGTTTGGTACTCTAGAGTGCCTGAGCACAGGCTGACTCTGTGCTTGTCCTTTTGCTTGTGTGTGTCAGTGAAGCATCCTTGAGCTGGAAGGGGCTGCAGGGATGCTGTTTCTGGGGGTGCTGTGCAGGCATCACCACAAAAGGGGTTGTGATGTACAAATGCTACCCCAGCTAAAGGGCTCTCTGCTGACAGCCAGGCTCACTCTGCCACTCAAAGGCTCCCTGTCAAACAGTTCCACTGTTCAGGAAAAAGAATAGGCTAGTTTAAATGGGGTCATTAAGTTACTTGGCCAAATTCCTACCCCAGGCATTTATCCTATGTGTCTCCTCCAATTCCACAGCACAGTTGTTAATTAAGAGCTGGATTTTGCCTGAGAGTGATGCAAATCTCACCACGCCGAGCTCTCTGAACCACCAGGGAACCTGTAAATCTCCAATGGGGATGGAGGCCAAAGTGACCCTTTTCCCATACCCTGGGGAATTGCCTCAATGCTCACGGCATAGACTTACCTCCCTGGACAACATAATGCATAGGAAGTCAGGAATCTCCCATTAAATTACTGCAGCAAAAGCCAAGCTGCCTCCTGTAGCAAACCCTTGCAGCTGGATTTCCCCTGAGACCTGGTGAGAAGGGCTGATGTGTGTCTGACCAGCTGGCTGTCCTTCCTTCCTCTGCAGCTGCTCAATCGCCCTCTCAGCCCACCCATGGCTTGGAGGAGAGTGGCAAGGGCACAGCAGAAAAGGAAAACAGCCCTAGGTGATGGATTCACTCCAGCTTTTTCTGAATTGCTGGACAACAGAAGGCAAATTTTCCAAGTTTTCTAAAGAAAGGGACAGTTCATGAGAGCAATATCAGCTGAACACAAACACCATCACTCCACTGAGTGACTGAATTTTACTGCTGGCCACTCTCCAAATCCCAAGCTCTGTGAGAGCTCGTGAAGCACCTTCTTCTGGGCAGAGGTCTAGGACCACCCAGCAGCTTCAATTTTTGGCCAAATAGATGGCCTTCCCATTGCAAAACCTTCCTGCAGCTTCAAAGAACTCAGCTGTTTTGCTCTGAGGTTATTTGAATCTATTATCCCTGGGTCATCCCATGGACATAATTATCACAGAAATACACACATTGGCATACTGAGGGTGTGCAAAGAGAGATGGAAATTAGGCTGTCTAGGATTTTAATGGAACTAGCATAAATTAAAATGTTATTTTTCTATCAGTCCTTTTCTTTCTGCGTTATTTTTTTTCCTATTAGATGTCTTCTAAAATTACATCCTAATTTAGTTGTGTTTCTCTCAGTTCAGTAAATTTCCCTGGTGGAATTA
The DNA here is from genome assembly GCA_037013685.1 of Acridotheres tristis. Lineage (NCBI taxonomy): Eukaryota > Metazoa > Chordata > Aves > Passeriformes > Sturnidae > Acridotheres > Acridotheres tristis. The sequence continues at coordinate 6,813,017 of CM072885.1, forward strand.
CTATTCTCATTATTACCAGTGACTGCTGGCTGCAAGAATGAGAATGAAAGGAAAATACATATAATGCATGTATGAGACTGAGGTGAGCTCTCATACAGGTTTAACAAGTACTCTCCTCACAATGATGGGCCATAAAGAGAATCACAGAATGGTTTAGGTTGGAAGAGACCTTAAAAATCCTGTAGTTCCAGCCCCCCTGGACACCTTCCACTAGACCAGATTGCTCAAAGACAAATCACAGAGAATCCTGTAGCCTGTGCACTTTCTGTGGGTGCTGGCTGGACAGATGGAAGAGCAAGGCAGGGGGATCTTGCTGTGCAAGGACAATATTGGGGTCTCCACTCATCTGAGTCACTATCCTTGCTCTTCTCATCTCAGAACTTCCTGAGAGCAGCCTGATTCATATAAATATAAAAATAAATAAATTCCTTAGACAGTCATCTCTGTATGACTTAGAGTTACCTACAAGGAGTGACCCACATCAGTGCTGTCTACATCTCCTGCTAGGGAGAGATTCCAACTGGGTTTTCCTTAATGTCATAGGAGGGGGGGAAGAAAAGGAAAATCCATAAATGGTTTTTACACTACATGGACTAAAATTCTTACTAAGACACCCATATAGGATAACTACCCATTATCTCAGTCTTACACAATTACAATTTCCTTGGTACTGTCTCGGGGAAATGGCTGGTTCCCATAATGAAGTGGGACAAACAGAGCAAAACTAGAGTTAATTACACTATGGTAGCTCTAGGGCTGCAGTGATTCAGGTCTGCCAGATTTAAATAGGCAGTTCTCAAAATACATGCCTGAAAGAAATTGTCTCTTAATGCTTCTGGCAGGTAGAAAAAACCCAACCAAACCCTGCTGTCCTAACACCCCACTCATAAATTCGGTGCACCAGGTTACCAGGTTCAGCACATAGGAGCTCTGGAGGATGGATAATCCCCCAATAACTAATACCAATATTAATGTTTTAATGCCACAATAATTTTACAAAGATTAGGGAAATGTGCAGAATTTTATATAAATTTGGAAGATCCTTTCAAAAATACCTCAATAAAATAAACTGGAATTCACCCCCAATGCCACAGGACAGAACCAGTAGCCACATCTGCCTTCTGATAATTGGTAGCAGTTAATGAGGCAAGTCCACTAATAAGTCCATCATTTCCCACTATAAAATTTTTGTCCAGCATCAAAGGGATGAAAAATAGCTCAGGTACTTCTCTCTTCCCCAAAGGACTTTCTGCTCTCAGTTCTGGTTGAAGGAGTGATTTTGTGCAGGGAAGGCTTGCATGGAGCCACTGCTGCAGTTGCAAATCAATCAGACTCCTATCTAAAGGCTAAAGGGGGTTGAAATTAATTTCCCTTTTATGAGAAAAGGTTGACACAAGTCCCTCATTTTTCTAATGAAATAATAACTCTGCCACATCCCGCCAGGAGCTGTGAGGCATAATAGGCATTTTAAGGTACTTAGTTATTCTGGCAGCCAGAACCATGTGTACATGAGAAATCAGCATCACATGGAGTGAGTTTTGAAAGGCTCCAAGAACTTTTTCCCCCCCACCATGTGATCACTGCACCTCTGAGGAGGGTCTGGCCTCAGCTCCCATACCAGCCCCTCCAAGTCAGAAAGCTGCTGTTACACCCTTGCTTTTCTCTTCCAAGTTAACCAAGACCTGTTCCCTTTGCCTCTCTATATCCTACTAGTGTCCCTCTATTTGTCTCTCTCCAGTTTAGTATTAAATGCTTTCCTTGGTGTAGAAACACAAGGTTCCTACACCCAGCCCAGATGTCACACCTGAGCTGCCCTACAACTGTGTGCTCGAGAGGTAGTTTAAGTCATTTCAGCAGCTTCTGGCTGTATTAGCTATAGAAGTGTCTATTTTAATCTTCTTAAGGCAAGTAATTTGGACACCTGGCTTTACAGATGGCCAGACAGTAAAAATATAAAAATATTCTTGGCGCATCTGTTTAAACATTTGCAAAATGGCATCTCCTTAAAACTTATAGCCTATGCAGTTAATTGCTAATATCCCAAAGGTATAATAATTTCCAAAGGCTCCACACAGTCAGGGGTGATGCTTTCTTTGTGCTGCACTTCCCTGCAGGACAAAACTAAGCTATCTCAAAGAGTTCAGCCAAAACAGTTTGCAAAGTGGGCTATACAAATGGCAGGAGAAGACACAGAAGAGGGAAATGGAATATGTTGTTCACAGAAATTATCAGCTGAAGACCCAGAAATAAGACTCACAGATCACTCTTCTGTAGACCTCTCCTCTTCCTTTTGCCCATCTACAAGGGTTAATTGGGTCATCTGGAATGGCACTCTCAGAAGGCCTTTGAAGTCTTCAGCTTTTGCAAGAATTTTGAAACATGAAATGGCCAATTTCTGATTTAATTCATTTTCATTCTCTCCCTCATGTATGTTTTTGCTGTGGATTCCTCCCCAGTATTGTGTTTGTGCTGAACACCATAATGCTACCCTAAATTCCTGTATTTTGAAGTTAATAGGGAAAACACATTCCTGGATTAATTTTATACCCATAAATAAAGGCAGTATTGCTGACCTTCAAAATGATGATACTTTCCTATTGGCACAGTAGACTGCGAGGCTGAAAGGGATTTCAGAATTCAGCAGGAAAGCATCAGCACCAAAAGCCATCAAGTGGATGTTGTGGGAGCACAGGGCAGAGGGAACCCTTGGCTCTCAAGCTGAAGACAGAGTTTGCTCTGATGGGCAATGGTGCCCCATAATCTCATTCAAAGGCTTGAATTTTTTTCTCTCTCTTCCTTTATTAGCTCTGTATAACTTAGGTGAAGGACAGAAGAGTGCAGAAGCCAGAGCCTCACACAGGATCACTGTGTACCAATAGCAGCACTGTGCAGCTCTCTCCTGTGCCTGTCTGGGTGATAAACCAGTCAGTTGTCCCTTGACATATTCAAGGAGCCTGCTATTTATAGCACAGGAGTCCCCCCATCCCCTCTTCACATAATCTCTTCATCCCCTGAGGAGGTCTGACATATTTAATCTAAATCCATGCTTTTCCATGCAGGAGAGTGTTCAAATGCAGATGGCTGCTGGGATGTATATGGTCTGCTGGTGTTCCAAGTGTGTGAGTTAATAATTTTCCTACATCTCCTGGCATTCATTCTCCTTTTACACAGGTCCCACTCACTGTAGTTACTGCTGCCCCTCCATGGTGTATTGTCCTGTCTCCTTGTACCAGGAGCCCAGCAGTAATTAGAAAATCTGCTTTAAACAGTGGCAGCTCTTAAAAAGAAGTGTCAGGCTGGGAGAGACCTGCTCGGCCTGGTGTGTTTTAATAACCCTCTCTCCTGCCCCTGGCACCTGCTATTGAAATTCAACCAGTTTAATGGGAAAGACAACCACAGGCAGAATGAGGAGGGACCAGAGAAACAAATCTCTTTAATATATAAAATAAAGCTTTTGATATTGTGATGCCAAATGGATTATCCAGGAGAATGTGCTGAAAGGAAACAAGCATCTCCCCATTCAATATTTATATATCCCCAGATAACAGCCTTCATTGAGATGGATTTGTCAGAGTTACAGTACTGAGCATCCTTTTATGGTTAGTTTCTCAATTTTATGCCTAACAATAAATGGCAGCAATGCTTTCTATTAGAAATAGAACAACAGCTGGATTTGGCATGAAGTTCAAAACCTGATTCCAAAAATGGCAGCAATTTATGAAGCTTTGACGAAAACACATAAATGCAATAAGAAAACATTGATTCTTCTGACTTCTGCTTCACAGATTTGACACATGCACTTATGGCTCAATATAAATGAATAATAACAACAGTAAGAATGATTCATTTCCTTAACTCCTTTCAGACTTCACCTTTGAAACTCTTCATGGGGTTTTCTTATCTCCATTACTGTTCAAATTCCCTCACATTAATTTTTCTTTAATACTCTTGGTTATATTGCAACATCTCCAGAGGTTGCAGCAGCTTAAGGCTTCACTGTAAAAAAATGGAACCTATTTGTTCTGTTGCCAACAGATACAATTCCAAACTGAAGAGTTAATGACCTCATAACAGGTGAGACAGAAGTAGTCAAACATATACAGCATGAGAAATCTCCTATTGTCTGTTGTGTTCTGGTTTAATCCCTCATTTCTCTCTTTTATTCATCATTCCATGGATGGATGGGATGTCTTCCCATTGTCTGTGTACAAGATCTGTATCAGCACAGTTCAGACCTTATCTTAAAGCAGAGTTCTTTGGGAAGTTCCCCATTGCCAGCTCACCAGAGGGACACTTCCCCCTGGCAGAAGGGTCATCTCAAATTTGGACTGACCCTGAGCACCCACCCAGGCACAGCTCATGAGGGCTGGCAGCAATCCTGGCATGACAGCTTCACCTGGATAAGCATCTGTTTGCTCCACAAATGAGATGTGAGGTAATACTGACCAGACCCACTAATAGGAATCTCTGCTTTTTGTACCAACGGTTTGCTTTGAATTAAAAGTTTGGAGATACAGAAATTTGCATTATTTTTCTGGTGAGGTTTAAAACACTTTACCCTAAGTCAGAACTTCTGATACTTAAAGAAAAATGAAAAAAGATCTCCAGATCAAAGGATGAAGCTCAGTGCAGTGAGTTTATGCACAGAAGCCAAATCAAGGAGATACAGTTTAAACTTCCTGTCTTCTTATTTATGACTTTTTTTAAATCCTCAGAATTCTTGGGCCTCAGATGTTTCTATAATGGCATAGATGTTACAGCATGAGTGTTCAAATTCTTGGTCTGGGAGCCAAAGGACTTTAAAAAAACTGGGATTTGCCATGACTTGTGTTGAGCTGGAGACTGCACAGAAACAATGACCCACTGGATGTTCTTGATCAGTGCTGAAAATGAGGAAGTCCACAGACATTCCCAGGAGAATTAATTAAAAAGAGGCCAAGGAGCCGTTTTGCAACCACAGTTAAAGAGTTTAGAATAAAGTCTTGTCTTTTTTAGCTAGAAATTATACTCTTAAAACTTGCATTTTATTAAAAAGTCTTTCAAATACTGGAAAATTGGCATAAAAGAATGAGTAAATTAAATGCCTAAGAGGAGAGAAGATTTTTAGGGTTTTTTTTAAGCTACCAATATACTGAACACAAATATTGCCACCAGGCTCAGGATTTCTGCCTTGTTTTAATGTGTGATTCCATTAATTATCTTTTATACACCTCGGGGGTAAATTACTCAGAAAAAGCCTTTGATGGAATGACATTATATCCCTACTTTTTTAATAAACGTTGAAAAAAAAGTTTATAATATGCATCAGAGATCGCTGAGTCACTCTCCAAAATCAAAGTACTTTCTTAATATATGAAGATGAAAAACAAAAAGGCGCTTTTTTGATGACAAGCATGACGAAAGTACTTCAGGATTTCTTTATATGCACGTAGAGAAGTGAAATAGGGGGGGAAATCCTGGTCATTTTCTTCCTCTGTGGATTTCCTTCAGCTACTGCAGAATGTCACCGCGGAGCCAGAGGTGACAGCTGTGCCAGGCCTGGTCCTCTTTGCTGGTGTCAGTGTTTTCTCTCTGCCCCCTGCTCCCAGGGAAGGGAGGAGAGAACAGGAGCCCAGCTTTGCACGAAGCTGCTGGGTGTCTTGGATTCAGTGCCAAGCTGTCCTCACCCATTTCAGAGCCAGCCCTTCGATTTCATGGGTATTACCTGTAAAGTGCTTTGAGCTCCTCCGAGTGAAACCACTGCTGGAGTGCATAAAATTATTGCGTTGACTTTTGAGGGCAGATGACTGTGAAAATCTATGTTTTAAACTGTGATTTTAGAAAGGGAGAAAGAGAGAGAACAACAAGCATCTGACAGCTCTGTTAATCATACAGCTTGCAGCAGCAGGGTTTTTTTTTAATGCATTAGGTCTTTGTGCATATTTCTGATGGATCAGTCCATCAGTCCTACCATTGATATTCTGGAGGGGCTCTACAGGAATTCAACTCATATTTCTTCCATCAGCACATTTTTTCAGCAACTACTTAGCATGTCTGATGTATTATGAATATATTGTGGAATCAAAAATATATCAAGAGTGAGACATACACTTCTGACACTTGCCATATAAACTGAAGGTATTTTACTCATAGGAATCCCAGCATCCTTCTGAGAAATGTCACGCATAAGAAAAGAAAACCCTTTACCTTCCCTACCAAGCCTTTTAAATATCAAATATGGCACTTAAACATGTAATTAATTTCCTCTCGGTGCCAGTAGCTCATATAATGCTTCTTTTGATTAGAAAACTGTATTATTTTGCTATAGTAATGAGGTTTGCAGTGCTGCAAATATGAACACAATAAAGTCTTGTTTCCATTCAGTTCTATTTCCATATCACCACTTTCTACAGAGCTGAACCCCAGGAAGACCATGGACTTTTCCTCTATCAATTTTTATGGGGATTTTTAAGACCTTTATTAAAGGTCTTAAAGCAAATTTGCTCTGTGCTTTTCATGGAAATAAAATGTCTTTGTCTTAGAACTTAGTGAATTTCTTACTGAAAAACCTGTATGTTATCAACACACCCTCACACATTAGGGAGCTGCAAGGATGGAAGCTGGAGTTAAATGTAATTGCCTGGGTAAAATCTCTTTATAGAAATGCTGAATATACTGGCTTTATAATGCAGTAGCATCTTCATAAATCTAAGGTATTTTTAAGATAGGCTTCCTTTGCTACAAGATCTGGTTTAGATCTTGCTGTCTACTGATTCCAGATTTTTGTGCAGCTTGAAGAAATGTCTTTGGCTTGCTCAGAGAAAAATTGTTGTCAGTGTTTCAGGCTCAGTTTGAATAAAATTTCCTCTGTAATGGGGTCATTCCTCCCTGGAGAAGGCTGAGTGTTTCAAAGGCAAGCTGGATGGAGGAAGCTGGACCTGTATCAGCTTGAAAGATGACTTAGCTTAGAAGTTAAGCTGAAACTGAAGGCTTAGACTTCCACTTACACCAGGTTTACCAAGGAGTCAGTGATCCCCAGAGAGCTGTACCTGTGCCAGTGCATCATTTCCTCACCTGCATATTTGGGCTGGAGCCCTTCTCTGAGTGATAAAACCTTGGAGCAGATAAAAGTCTCCCTGAAGCAATGAGGGCTAAGATAACATTCTGTAATGTGCTCTGCTGAAGTGGATGTTGTATATTTTTACAACAGATAGTGCTGGATATTAAGAGAAGAGACAGGAAACAGGGCCCCACGCCACAAGCAGCACAGTCACTTCCAAGCCTCTCAATGACTCTGGGGCATCATGTCCAATAGTCCAGAATGGATGTATTTTCCTTAGATCTGTCCAGCTTTTTTTCAAACCCAGTTTAACTTTGGATTCCCTAATAACTTGTGCAACTGCCACAGTTTCAGTGGTGTTTTGAGAATATTTATTTCCATTACTCATTTAAGATACTCTTCTTATTCACTTTGATGGTGACTCCTGAGCACTGAGCAATAAAAGCATAAGGTGGATGCAGAAGTCAAGGCCAAAGGAGAGTCCATGAGTTTTTTCCATGGAAGAGGACAAGGGTAGGACACTGACAGGGTTATAAGCCTCCCCTAAGTTCTTTCCCCAGTCCAGAAATGTGAAACTTAAAGGTTTCCTGACTCTGACTCAGTGTTTTTGAATTGTACAGTCTTCAAGGAATTTTTCTTCCATCAACTTGTCTAATATCTGCTTGAACCCTTGAAAATTGTTAAGATCATCCCACGGCAAGGAGTCTGATAATTTAAATCTATGCTATGTGAAAAAACAGCTTAGTCCCTCCAGTGCAGTTTGCTGCTGTTCATTCTACTGTAGTGATTTTCCGTGTGTCCTTCAGCTTGCTTTCAAAAGCCTGGAACCTGCAGGTCTCTTTTGGTGTAATGCTTGCCACCCAAAGAGAAAACAGCTGTGCTTCAGGCACCTTCTTCTTTCCACTAGGACACTACAGCTTTGCTCACCCCTCTGGCCCCACAGACACCTCTCTTCCAGCTAAGAACACTCAGTTATTCTGTACCCTAAACACACCTAAAGAGCTGACACACCTGTGGTGAATGACTTCTCTCTACTAAAGTCATGCCTATTCCCTTGATATATCTATATTCGTGTCCACTGATTATTTTAAATTATAGCTTTAAATGATTTTCTGGTGTGGAAGTCAAATACACCCATCAGATACACTAGCAAACAAACATATTTGCACTGGTATAGCAAATAGCTGATTCAGTCCAAGTATTAGTTCTCTGGATTCCCTTGAGTCCTTTTTAAAGTAGAACTGATTTTTAATAGAATTTCTCTGCTGATATCACCACTGTAACCAGTGATAGGTTACACACCACTGCAGGTGGTTTAGAAATTTGCTATTGGAATTCCTTTAAACTGAAAACTTCCTTTGGCTCTCTTCCATCCACATACCCTTCAGAAGGACTGTAAACCAGGAATCTGGGGCTCACTGAAGCTGAGCTTGTGCAAATTGCAGGATCCTTTCTGGTTTAGACAGAAATCAGTGGTGGTGGCAGAGCTTGTGTGTCCTCCAAAAGGAACCCAACCCATGCACACCAAACTCAGAATGAAAACCAGTGCAAATCCTGCATGGGAGCTGCTGCTGGGGGATTCAGTTCCACATCTCACCAAGGCTTGGAAGCAAATGGCTAATGAAGTTGAAGCTTTAGACTACATGTTTTTGCAAGAAGAGTTCCACCTTAACGAAGCAAAGCTCTGATCCCTGCTGGGGTCTCTCCATGTGAGAGTGAAGTGCTACTTTGGTACACTTTACAATCTTGAAGATGCCCCTGTGTCCTTTGGAAGCAATGCACATGTCCAGTTTCGATTCTGTTTATGTAAACTAAAATAGGAAAACTCAATTTCCAAGCCCCAAAAAGGGCCACTGGATCCCCATCCATGTGGCTGGAGGTTTAGGAGGCTTCTTAAACTGCTTGTAGAAACATTCCCAAAACTCCAGCCTTTCAACAAGCCATTGCACAAGATGTCCTTTATCTTGCCCAGAGCAGTGTGAGACCACAGGGTGTCTGTGTCTCCCATGCCCTCCCTGTCTGGAAGCTGGTCCTGGTGTGTGGCCACTGCTTTTCTGGCTGGGGAAGGCAACGGCACAGCCTGGAGAAATGGCTTTGGAAAGGAAACTGGAGAGACATCAGGGCACAGCCCTGTCTCCCTGCCCAGCAGCATAGCCTGGTCAGCAGCACTGGGAGGAGTCAGAACCCCAGCTCCCTTCCCAGCTTTGTTCTTCACCAGGGCTGTGTTCCTGCAGCTGTGGCCATCTGGGTGGCCCTGGGCTGTGGAGGGAGAGGCGGGCTCAGCCCATGGGCCAGGATGAGTCCTCATGGGTGGCAGATGTCAGGAGTTTCCTATTCCTCTCTTTTGACCAGGCAGGAGGCTTGGGGCAACAGATCTGCTTGCAGACTCTGGAAACCCAAACAGGAACACGAATGGAAGCAGGCTTTTTTCAGATCTTTTTTCTCCCTACAGATGGGGATGTTTATAGACAGACTAAACAGAGTCACAGTTTCCTCAGGGGGCATCCTGGAAAGGATGGTGTGTGCCACCATCTACCATTAAACCCTTCACATTAGGGACACATGGGACGCAGCTCTGAAGGGCTGTATTTGGCCCCTTTAGCCACTGGATTAAAGCCCATTCATTACCTTTGCAATCACCTGAGGCTGCAGCCAGCAAGGCAGGGTACCATGAGCCTCACTCACTGCTCTGCATGGACATGATAGCCATTCACATAAGAAATAATTAGATCTGTGCATGTGAAAAAGATCACGTTGGGTTATACCACTAACCCTGCCCTCTCCTAATTTAAAATGCCCAATTTCTTCCAGACTAATGTTCCAAATCTTTATTTGATATGCAGTGTGTGGGAGCCAGATATTCACCCAGCCATCCTTGTGTCTCTCCACCTCAAGAAAGTCTCTGTGTGTATCAGACACTTGGATGCTGTCTGGGGTCACAAAGATGCTACACACTGACCCCTCCCTCTCCTTTGGAGAAATGCCCTAATCAGGGGATCAGTCCTGACAATCACACAAGGACAAAGCAGCTCTGCTGCCTCCTTCAGCCCCGACACCACACCAGCGTCCTCTGAAGAGCAAGACATTTGCAGATGACAAATAGGTGAGGGGAAAAGAGAACGTAATGAGAGGAGGAGGTGTGAGGGGGGGCAAGCAAGCAGCAGTGCTCATTAGAGACACAGGGAAATGATGCTTTTCATACCTGCTTCGCTCCCTTTTGCTCCCTCCATCCTTCAGACAGATGAGATACCCACGGCGCACGCAGCACGGGCGTGCTTCCTCAATTATTAATGGGAGATGCTTTGTTTTATTTAATGCCATGGTTTTGATTAGTTTGTTCTCCAGGGACCCGCTTTTTCTTCTCCCCTCCCTTGTCTCCCTGTTTCCTCCTCCTTTCTTTGATCTACCTCCACTCCATTTCCCCCACCCCCCCCACAGGAATGATGCTGCTTTTGCCACCAGGTGCTCTGCTCACCCGGGCTCAGGTGAGCCAGGCAGGCACAAAGGGCTCTACACTGCCAGAGCCCCTTCTTGGGAGAGAGAGAATGAGCCTTGCTAGAAAATAATGAGAACTGGCAGGTCTGATGATCCAAAGCCGAGAAACATATGCCTGGGCTGCCTCTTTCATCTCTGTAATTGGGTTTTTCTACTCCTGTCAATTAGGGCCCTTTTCCTCTTCCTCCTGCCCCGGTGAGTCTCCTTTGCCAGTGTGAGTGTCTGAATGGCTGATCACAGGGGTGGCCCTGGGGTAACTGGCACCGGGGTGATGCACAGAGGAAGGTTTGTACAGCATCACAGGATCCCACTGGAAAATCCTACAGTTACTCTGACGCGAGAGGGAGAACTATTCCTGCCAGAGAGAGACAACAGCTCTGGGCTCAAGGAAGTGCAGTGTAGCCTGGGTGCTACAAAGACAAGGCAATGGTTTTTTTCCTACTTCCACTTCCAGCTGCGAAGTTTATTTCCAGTGGGGCATTTACAAAGAATTACTCTTAGCTACAGCAAAGCCCACTGCTCCTGTACCCATGGTCAGAGACTGAGTTAAAGCAGGCACCATCTGTTCTGGGAGAGCAGTGGCTGCAGGGATGACTCCTCACCTCCCCTCAATTTGACCCTGCACCTTTTCTCCAGCCCTGGCCCCAGCTGTTGACACCTGGGCTGCAGACAGCAGGCCAGAGCCTGAAGTCTGCTGTGATCCAGCCTGGACAGCCTGTCTCCTAGTGGGAAAATGTCAAACTCAACACCTCGGGAGTTGGTGAAAAAGGTGAGGGCTAAGTTTTAAATTCTGCCAAATAATGAATAACTCATCTCGTTGTTGATCAGGACAAAACCTCGTGGCTTTTATTTCCAAAACAAACAGCAGCTCATTTCAAAGGGGAATTTAAGGGTTGGGAACTTCAGCTGCCAGGCTGGGGCAGTGACTCTGTGCCAGCAGTCACCCCTGTTGTCACCAGCATAGTCACCAGTCTGCACAAGCTGGAAAACATTGAGAATTGTTTCCATGAAGTGGATTTGAAGATAAGTTTGTCCCATAAAATAAAAAGAGGCAGAAACTATTAACTCTGAAAATACTTTGAATTTCACATTGCTTAAGACAACCTTTCCCTCCTTTCCCTCCCCCCCCCTCCATTTTTATTGTAAAGGTAAAGTGAAAAAAAAATATTCTTTTTAGTTTTTCTTGGCAACTGCAAAACAAGATTCAAAAAGGGTTACTTGAACATCAGTGTATGCAAAAATTCCAATTATAAATACAGCTGCAGAAAGCTGATAAAAACCTAAAACCCTTCCTTCCTCTTGCTCTCTCCTTGCACTTTTTGATCCAGTGCTCGGAATTCTGTTCAAAATACCTGACATTTTGTGATTCAGGATAGATGTGAGCAGCCAGAGAGCAGCTGCTCAAGGACCATCCTGGACTCTGCATTTCATACCTGTTTGCAGATAAGGATCCAGCTGCATCCAAACCCTCTGCAGACTTCCATTTGGAAGGATACTGATTTTCCAGAGAATCTATATTACTACAGATTATAGATACTGCAGTTAAAGCTCTCCTCTCTTAACCTTACACCGTGGAGTTGCAAATTAGACCTAAAAGATTGCTTTTTGTATATTAAAAAAAAAAAAAAATCTGTGTGAATTTTCTTGCCAGACTGATCCCAAAAGGGGCACTTGGGGTAGGTGGCTGTGCATATCTGTGCATGCAGGCACATGAGCCACATGCTCTTTATCCTTCAACAGTTTTTCACCTGAAAAAATACTGCAGAGACCAAATACTGCTGTATTTCATGCAGTACTCATCTTTTCACAACCAAATAGGTTTATCTGAGGAGCTGACAACAGCAGACATCTGGGGGTAGTTATACATCAGCCTTGATGTTTAAAAAAAAATACAGTGTGGTCAGATTCAGAGAGGACAAATTATTTCACAAGCCTCAACACCAATTAAATGTGTATTTCGTTTTCATATGATGTAGTGCAGGTGTCTGAGGGGCCTGTTGCTGGCTGAATCCCTGCCTGGGCACCTGATTCCCTGGGTCTCCTCCCTGGCAGAAGCAGTCAGGGAACACAGGTCCCTGCCCAGAGCTCTGCTCTGAGCACACAGGCAGGGATGTGATGGTTTTCCACCCATTTGGACCATTTGGAGGGCATGGGAAAGGAGCTTCCCAGAGTGAAGCACTGGAGTAATTAATGCTCCTGAAGAGTGAACTCCAAGGAGTCTGTGACTGAGAACAGAGATGCACGGATGTGTCTGCTTAATCAGGGCAGAGAAATGAACAGATCCACAGAGTCTGCATGGATCAAATTCCACCCGGATGCTGTGACTGAAATTACGCCAGACTCTGATGAATATTGAGGAATTATTCTAATTTAAGACAAAGTGCCTTAGCTGCAGGGGACTGACACCTCTCCAAATCTCACTGGAGCAGGTGAAAACGAGAGAAGAAAATGGAATACTACACCTGAAGTCTTCTGACCACACACAACACATAGTTAAGATAAAATCTTTAAAGCTGTATCAATGCTGTTCTTGCTGGCCACTCTTCCTAGCCACCAGGAACCCAAAGAGCAAGCCATAAAATCAGTTTTCAACCTGGACCTCTGTATCTGTCAGGGGACAGTGGCCTGAAAAATAAGCTCAGCCTTAAAGCTCTATTTGGTCTCATGCTGCCAACCCATTCATCACAAAGTGATGATCTGTATAATTGTTTTTAAAGAATTGGCAACAAAACAGGCTATATAATTTTAAAATTTAGCCCTGAATTCTCTTTAATAATAAATGAGGGCATAATTTTAAGTTTTGGGCCCTTAAATCACTTACACCTTTCAAAACAAATAGAGTATTTGTATATTGCTTTACATTTGCTGCCCCTCCCAAGCTTCCTCATTTATTTCCTCTTCTTCCATCATCTCAATTACCATAGAAAGTGGATAAATGCCAGTGAAGACAGACGCAGCTTAGGACATCTCAGGATGCCCAGGAGGAAGGCGGGTCCCTGGGGGCAGGAGCCTGAGTTCGATGCAAATTTCAGGCGAAGCAGAGGAGGGACCAGCACCTGGCTCTTTCACACTCGAGAGAATGATCTAATTGCTGGCTATTAGTCCTCTATATGACTCAAAAACCTGTCTGTGCCTCTCACTAAATCTTCACCCAGAACATAACCACTGGGAATTGGAATTAGATGCTGGAATTATTTGGTGCTGTAAAACGGGCAATAGGCAAAGTCAGGGGAAGAAATCTGACCATGTCCTTTATCTCGTAAATTGGTTGCCTGCAGGAAGCACAGTGACACAGCTTAAGCTTGTTTGGGCACAACAACCTCAGGATTTTTGGCCCCAATTTTCAGGCACCTCAGATTCTGCTTTGGCAAGTAGACCTGTTATCCAGAAGAGTCACTGTTAACCCAGAAATGCAAACATCAGGTTCAGAATTAGACTCCTGCTTCCCAAGGCTGTGATGCTTTTCTAAGAAGTGTCCCCAGATGCCCAGGTCACATCCTGTTCTCTTTTAGCCAGGCTCTAACAGGTCCCTTGATCTCACTTGTCTGAGTCTGGACCCTAAACAAATTCTGACCCCTAGGAACCACCCTTGGCAAAATGAAGGAGATCAAAACCACAGAACATAAGCTTTTGTAGAAATTAAGGGCTTTGCCATCTCCTTCAACCTCCACCAACTCTTGCTGAATAATACTCAATGTGCTATAGCCATAAAAAACAGAAGAGGGGTTGATTTCCCACTGTAGCTCTTTTTAAAAAAATTTCTTTCCAGCTTGTCTGAAACCCTCTGATCTGCTTGACTACATCTTGGCAGCTCCAGCAGGTTGGTGGCAGGAGAAGGAGCCCAGTGAGCACAGCTGATCCCTCCCTGTGTCCAAGGACCTGCCCTCCAGGTCCCCACTGCCGTGGGTGATGGGGAATCTATGCTGGGCAAGGGCTCAGGTGTCTGAGCTGAGCCTGGCTGAGCCTGGCCTGGCCCAGGAGCCTGTGTCACAGCCCCATGGCCAGGCTGGGTCCCTCCACCTGCTCTCCCTGGAGAGGCAGATCCCTCTTTCATCCCGAATAAACACGGGGAGGTCACGCTGTGCTGGTGGCAGCGAGTCAAACGGAGCCCTGGTGTTCCATAACTGAGAAGTGTGCAGTCACAGGAGGCAGCAAGGAAGGAATGGCTTTGAAGTTTAGCTTCAGTGCATCCCTCTGGGTACTTTTTGCTTTCTTTTTTTTTTCCCTTATGCTCATTTTTTGCTTTTTAAATATATGTATTTAAAATGAGGGTCTGGGAGAGGATATGCCACAGCACAGAAAGGAGAGCTGTTCCTATGCACCAGACAAAGAAATAAAACATGAGAGGAAGTGGTACAGCCCCTTCTCTTGGTAGCAGCCATTAATAATACCAGGCTGGAGCAGTGGATGCTCACACTTTTCTGTGGTGCACTTCTCTGCACCCTCGTGTGTTTGCTATTTGCAGCTCATAATTGAAAATTTTCTCTTGCTTAAAAGCTCCAGGGAAGAAATATCAAAAAAGGAAAAATCTCCAACTTGCTACCAATCCCAGGTTCTGAAGGAAACAACCCAAAACCCTTCCAGTCCTTCCTATGAGCTGTAGGGTGAAAAAGAAAGTGTTCCTCCAGGATCTAGAGTCCAGGCAGTTAATAGATACTTTGCAGTAATTTGTCATAAGGGAAAATGGAGCAGGAAAAAAAGCAGTAGAAAGAGAATTCCATAAGATTATATTTGTTTCCTAACTGAATTAAAAATCAAAGCAGAATATATTGTCTTGAAATGAAAGTAATTTTTAAAAGTTGTCTTTCCAAATTTGTGGGCATTTAAAAAAAAATCAAAAGAAAGACAAAGAAAGTGTTAAATTGCTTGAAACAAACAGAACAATGTGTGGCTGAGATCACTCGGTGCTGTGATAGTATTTACTCTTTTATATCTTCTCCTTTCAGACTGGGGACCAGAGAAAGAAAAAAAATACTCATTAGATGATGAAGAGCAAATCAGAACTGCTTCAACACTGGAGCTCAAAGTATTCTGAGAGATTTTAAGGTCATCTTGCTAGACAGAAAAGGAAATGATTACAGGAAATATTACACTTCATGCTTCTGCAGCTGGATTAAGTGTTTTATTACTTACCACTGAGGACACTTCTGTTTGACACAAATATATTTGTTAGAGTATTTTATTAAATTACAGCAAACATCTGAATTCAGAGTGGGGCTATTGAGAAGCTAAATGTAAGAAGAATTGACATTACAGTGTCTCAGCAGCAGTAAAACTGTAATCAGTGTTGACAGATATTACTCATGTGCTTTAGGCTCAACAAGAAGCTGTTCAGATACCATCATGGAGAAGAAAAGGATTATCAGGAGTTCCCTAGGAACACAGCACCATGGAGAAAGGCTCTCCAGAGACACTTCTCCCTATTTTTTACCAACAGCTCTACAAAACTGAGGGCCCTATGTAAATAACTGGTAAATCCTTTGGTATTCAGAAAGATGTGGTATAATTGTTAATAGTTCTGCCTCCTGACCATACATGACTGCATAGAGAGCTTATCCATCATTTTCAAAGTGTCTGGCCCCTGAAGCTGTAGACAAATTGTAGGCAGAAAATGAAACTATCCCACTGAGTGTTTTTCAAGCAAATTTTTAAGGCTTGTTTCATGAATTTTTTAATTACCATTTGATTTCTTTTTGAATGTTTGGAAACAGTAATTTTAGATCCTTACTTTTGCTGCTTCTGGCAGGAGAATTAGATTAGGAAGGGCTGGCTGCTGGTGCCTGCTGTTCCCCAAGACACCCTGCAACAGCTTGGCAGGCCCAAATCCCATGTCAGGACAGCTGAAGGGCAGCAACCCATTCTTTCCTTCTCCCTTGGACATGGGAGGCAGGAAGAGAGGTATAAAGCAGTATCAACAGTGGGGGATCCCCAAGGATCCTCTTATTTAAGTAATTTTTAATTCCAGGCCAGAAGGAAATCCTTTTCAACAGCAATTAAACCAGTGTTCTGTAACAATGTGGGTGCAATATGACCAATTTTTTTGTTAGCTGTCACAGGAGAACTGCTGTGCAGGGAACATTTTTCACATCTCCAATATGCTAGAGGCACTTTCAAAGGGTTAAAGCCTCTTGCTCATCACAGGGCAATGAATTTCCCAGAGGAACATTCTTAGGCTGATCCCTTATTCCTTTCACTCTCCTTTGTAGTGCTGGGAGTCATTAGTGCACAGGTACATCTCATGACATTTTTGCAATACCTTAGGAATTGCACAATCGAGATTACTTCCTCTCTCCAGCATGCAAATCATCCCTAAAAGGGTTTTCCTGAAAAATAATTCCTTACATTCTTTCCCTAGGGCATATGCTATTTTATTTGTCAGGGATCAAACTGCTTATGTGTTGATGCATCAGGAGATATTTAAACCCAGAGTACTTTGAGGTGGCAGCAGCTTTTTCTTTGTTTCATTTTTTGTCATTCTTTTTTCCTATTCATCTACTGATCCAGAAGCTCAGGAAAAAAAATCACTTTTAAATGGTTGTTCAATGCCTTAATGTGCTGAAACCAGCCAGTTTATCTGCAAAATTCACTTAGGCACCAGCTGTTTACCTCTAACTTCTTTTTGGTGATAAGTTTTTTTCCTTTATAGACTCCTTGGACTTTAATTTTCCTTACTCAAAGTTTGCATGTAGTCAGGAGTGTCTCTTGCAGTGAACTCCATCCCACGCAGGTCAGCGGGGCAGGATTACTCTCAGATGTCTGCAGCACTTCTGCTGAAGGCTTTTGACCACAACAAGCTTGTCCTTTAAGTCTCCAGCCTGTAATGAGCAGCAGGTGCCAGACGTATGAAACAATGGACTACATATTTATTCCTAATTAAAAAATCCTCATGAAGTATCCAAATCCCTCAAGGATTTCCAGGGATCAAACCCAACTGAGGTCCCTCATTCGATTGCATCTCTCTAAAGAGTGACAGGCAGTCTTTCCCAAAGCTGAATGTCCTGGGTGGTGATGTTGGATGCATGCTCATGTTCCAGGGATTTTGTGAGGAATTAAAAGCCAAGACCCAGGTCACTGATAAATTGCAGTTTGGCCATTCACATCAGGACTGGGATTTACATAATTAGGCAAGAAGCAAGAGCTTTGGTGACCAACACACATTGCATTCAAAGTGTCCAACAGTTTATGTGTTCAGACAGACCACCAGCTCTTTGGGCTGGTCTCCTGCCAGCTCTGCCAGAGCAGAGGGAGCTGCTCCATTGACTAACTCCACAGGGAGCCCTTCCTCCAGACTCTGCTTTGCTGCTTTACAAAAATAAAACAGTTACAGTTTAGGCAGGATTTCTAGTTCCTGGAAGTCTTCCTCAAAATGAAGCTGGCTGATAAAATCCTGCATTGTTTTTTCCTGGTGTTAGCAGCCCTGACACAAAGCCACTGGAAATGATAGCACCATGTAGAGAAGTTCAAGGGTCTAATGCAACAAAGGACCTGTGTGTTCAGCTCTTTTTCCCCTTTACAGGAGAAAAGTCTCATTCTTTTTTAGTTTCCTCTCTGGAGAGAGCTTTATTTAAAATTCTGTTTGTACATCTTTTTTTTTCTTTTGTGCCTTTGGGCCTTGAGAAGTCTGGAAGCTCAAGAATTCAAACTTCAAGGAGGTTGTTTAGAAAAAAACTTCAGTGTGCTACACCATTTTGTAAACCCCAGATGCAGGCTGGTGTCTTTGATTATTCATACATGCCATTCAGGCTCTGCCTCTGTCAAACATTTTTTATTTCCACACTATTGGATGAAAAATTCCCCATGCAGCAGTTGCCTTGTGAAGCAGAAAATGCTAATGTTTGTGTCTATTGCAATGTACCTCTGGCAGGAAAAACAGAGGCTCTGTGCAGGGAAATCTCAGTGTTGTCAACCCCTCCTTTTCAGGTAGGATATGCACCTATGTCATATTTCTATATAAACTCTGTAGGTTGGTCTCAGCAGAGAACAAAGAGCTTAAATTTATGGCTTGGCTGACTGTGGTTGTCCCCTGCAGCTCATTTGACTATTCATCATGCTCCACACCATCAGCCCTTCATACAGCTGAGGATGTCACCTATCAGAGGATAAACCCTTTGGTCATGTCATAAATTTAACATTATACATTAAATATCTGTGTTATTATAATACTGACATAAGATGTTTTATATGTATTAAATCTTTAGAACTCTGTACAAAGAGATTTTGACAGTCATGTCCTCCTCGGGCTGTAGCTCCAGTAATTATACAATATTCCTCTCATAATAGACCAGATTTTCAAATGGTTCAAAAGCCAAAATCAATGCAACACCACTACAGCAGCTCTGCCAATTCCCACCATGATGGACTGGCAGCACCTTCCTCCCCTTCATGCCTTGTCCTGCTCTCCAGGGACTGAGCCCCAGCTCAGCTTTACCTGTAGCCTTGGGCAGCTCAGCTCATCAGGCAGCATAAGGTTTGATCCTTGCTGGGCTTGGAAAGGCTGGGATCCACAGACAGCATGGAGGTCTCCACCAGGAATATTTTCTTGGCTTGGGCTGCCATATGATTTCAGCTGTCCCCATTTCTACTCCCCAGGCAACTCTGGGAAGGGCTTTACCTGAGGTGACATTCCCCACTGGCACTTAAAATGGGACCAGACACCAGTGTTCAGGCAACTAAAATCTACTGATGCCCTGACCTAAGTAAGCCCAAAAGAAGAACCCAAAAAACCAAGAGAGGTACCCAGCTGAAGGGTGAGGAATGTGGTGAAGCACTGGAACAGAAAGCTGATCTGAGAGGCAGTGCAATCTTCTCCCTGGAGATCACAGAATATCCTGCAACAGAATGGACCCAGAGGGATCATGGAGAACACTGCCATAAGAAAAACTCAGCTGGAGCAGGCTGTGAGTGACCTCCCCTAACCTGGCACCTATTTTAGGGTTCATCAGAGACATCCAGATGTCCCTTCCAACCTGAATTATGCTACCAACCCAGGCTAACAGATGGGATAAGACAAGGCTCATAGGACAGACAAATAAGACTGGGGTTGCCAATGAAAGGTCTTGCTCTTGACCCTCCAGAAGACAGAGGGGGAGGCATTTGCAACTCAGCCAGTGTCATGTTATGGCTTGATTTTCCAGAGAGCAAGTGTATTTATTTGATTTTCATTAGCTAAGCACAAAAATAACCCATGTCAGCTGAACTCTCCTCGTGCTTTTCAGTTTTACAGATTTTTCTCAGAAAGCTTCCAAAATTTATAAATATTCCCAGGCAACCTTCCAAAATTCAGAAAGCAGAGAATATTGAACACTACTTTCTTTCTTCTAGAATCCCTCATTAATTTTAACCAGCAGGGAATATATTTTCAAAGTGGCACTTAGAGGCAGACAAATCATGTTAAAAAATAAGGGTATTTCCATCCCTAAATCACCATGACCAGCTTTAAATCATACCTGAAGGCAGCTCATTATTCTGCCCAGGCAAAGAGCAAGGCAGAGGAAAACTCTGGGTGCCAGAACAAGCCTGTGGTTTTTTTGCTTGAGGAGCCCCAATTCTTTGCACATGCCCAGGAAGGATCCCAGGAGCAGGATCCCCATCCCTGGGACCTGTGTCTCACAGGAGCTCTATTTAATCTTCTTTTTGCTCCCTGGAGCTCCCACTCCACAGAGCATCAGTCTCTGTTTTTAAGCACAGGGTGAAAGAACAGATGTTAACTCCACAGGTCTACACCTATATGAACAATACATCAGCCAAAATGGCATCTCAATCCATATCTTCTCCCTCCACAGACAAGATGTCAGGTTAATTGCTGCTCTGGACTTGTGTTTGCACGCTCTATTTTTGTTTTAATTACACCTCATTAATTTTCACCTTCTAAGCTTACAAAGAGCAGTGAGAAACCCAGATACTCACTCTCGTTTTTCATGCACCTTCATTTCTTTCCATTCTGGGTACGTGACATGCACAACACATTGAACACTTGGTACCAGAAAGTCAAGACCCAAGCACAAAAGCATTTATTCTGTTGACTTCCTACTGAGCTCAGTGGGATGCTCAGGCTCTCACCAGGAGCAAAGAGCTTCGATGCTTGGCTGAATTGGAGCCTTGAGGAGGAGGCCAGGACCACAAAGTGAGCTAGAAAGTGCTCCAAGAATAAAACCCTGGAGCTTCCTGGCTCTTTGTTCCCCATTCAAGACCAGGATCAGGCTTTCTCTGTCCACTGATTTCGTGTAAGGGCGATAAGGAGCCCACATGCATGATGTGGGGATGGCCTGTGCATCCCTGCATTCACAGTGACTGATGCTCCAGCTAACCAACACAGAAAATATTTGGGGAGAAGGATGTAACAAATCTGAACATAGTTAATTGAGGGAAAATAAAACTGCACAATTAACTGTCTTGAAAGCTAAGGTTAAAAATAATTAAACACATAGGTCACAGTATTATCTGCTACAGTGATATGTGATGAAAACAATGAACTTCAGGGAATGTGACATTTGTAGATTTTCAAGAGTACTAACGACTTTGAATAAGGCTCAACACCACGTTTCCTCAACCCTCCTTACAAAAAAGGAATGTTAAAACACATAAAAAGGAATGCTTAATTTTTTACAGAAGAAACTGTTAAAGTGGCCCTTCATGACACAAAGCCACTCATTAAAGCTCTTTTTTAGCACAAAAGAAAAGAACAAACTACACATACGAGATGACTCAAACAACTGTCCCTACTTTGTTTTGCTTAATGAGTTATCCTGAGGCAGTTTTCCCCTGGCACAGACACAAAACCTCTCACTGCACAAGCTCTGCTGGTGCTGCTGTGGGCTCCAGTCACATTTAAACACCATGCAGAGTCCTGGAGCTCCTCGTGTGCACAGCATCCTCTGCAAACATCTCCAGCACCACGCCCAGCACCTCCTGGAAAACTCTGACATTCACATGCCTGTACGGCAAACATCTCTGAACTTAAATATCAGCCAAGATTATTTCTGAACTGCCTTCGGTGCTCTTTCCATGAGATAACCCCCACCTCAAAAGAGGTGAAACAATTATCAGTCAGTCGTGGCTGGAAGAAGGATCAAGCATGTCTGCTAGTCCCCTGCTTCCCACGTTTGAGATGATCATGGCATTTTGAAGACAATGAGTGATTTTTGAAACTTCCTTGGCTGAATACTGGCCTTTATGAAGACAGCTGCTTTGAGGGAGCTGCATGTAAAAAATTACTTTATTGAATAGCATCATTAAACTATGCAGGCATTTTCTTAGATGATTTCCTCTTATTTGGAAGCTTAGCTATTCCAAATATCTTCAATTTTATATTAGCTTAAGTTTAGGGATGTCATCATTGCTGCATATTAACTCACTGGTAAAAAAAATCCAATTACAAACTCAGCCTAGAATCCAGAATGAAATGTAGCAGATAGTACTAAAATCTTTAGGAATTAGAATAACCACTGATAAAAAAGCCATTATCTTTTCCTGAATGCTTGGTTGCACAAATCCAACTCAAGGTGAGAACAAATAAATTTTGGAGAACTTCATTGCCATAAACTTTGTTGACAACGGCCTCTAAAAACAGCTTTTCAGAAGCATTGCTCTGGTCTTGCAGCAAGAGGATGAAAAAGACATTCGAGATGCTGAGCCTGAATTCCCTCTCATGTTCCTCTATGTACAACCCTATGTACCAGGATGACTAAAAAGCTGGGAATAGAAAAAAATACATGGACTGAGAAAACCACAACTTAATGTAGCCTGGCAGGGTTGAAATGATAGGATCCTTCACACATTCCTGTCAATGAAAGAATGATGCTTTACCTGGAGAAAATAGGGGATGCAGGATCTCTGGTACCAAGGTGATCTGCTACTGGAGTTTCTTCCATTTCACTGGGTAAGTCAACTAGGGTCAAGGGCCACATTCTGTGGGCATGTCATGTCACTGCTGGGCCAGCTGCTCTTGTCCCTGTCTCTGGAGCATCCCCACGCTGAGGAAGGCAGGCCAGCACCACTGGAGGTGGATATTAGGCTGGGAAGTAGCAGGCTCCTCAACCGAGGTGAGGACAAGAACATCTGGGGCTGCTTGCTGCTGTTGGGATTGCACAGCCTGGACCTGCCTTGCAGGTTTCAAAAAAAGGGCAGCTGGGAGTCTCAACTTACAGGAGCAAACTCCTCTTTGGTAAGAGAACCCATAACATTTACCAGCTTCATTAAAGATATCCTCACTGTTTCCTTGGAGGATGGAAAGCTCAGCACAAAGGGGCACTGTCCCCTGGGGTCACAGGAGGAACATATGTTTCTTCCTGATGGAAGAGTGGCAGTAGCAGCTCAGATTTGTCTGGAGCCTTTTCCCAATTATCAAAACCACGTTGTGTGAAAAGTCCAACTGGACACATAGCCAAAAACATTTGCACCTAAAAGTAATTTTAAAATAAGATGAGATCAGTAGCTTTGGAGTAAGGGAGCTGTTGAACCCAGAAATCTAAGATGAACTGAAAGAACAGGTTTTTAATCCAAAGCTCCATACATAAAGAAGTAAATTTATATGGCACTTGAGGCCACAAAACCCTCCAAAATTAACAGTAGCAGATATGTAGTTCCAGCTGCAGACAAGAGTGCAAAAACAGTTCACTGCTAAAAGGAGCAGAAACTGCCATAAGTGTTCTAAAGAGCTTCCAATTTGCTGGGTTTTAAGTGATTTCATTCCAGTTAGTGCGGGTGAGATATAAATTACCAAGGGGCTGGAGAATTTAAAAATGCATACAAAGGTACTTTTAGGGAACAAACTCCCAGCAGGTCTCTTTGGCCATGTATCTTGCTTGTCAAACAAAAAGTGTTGGAGAAGAACCTCACCAGCCCACTCACTAGAGGAGGCAGGACTATTTAATACTTTTTGTGAAACCCCCAGGTTTCCCCCAGCCTCCGGCCTAGGAATGGAAAATGGAAAATGTTACAGGTAAAGCAACAGCTCGAGCTGTCCTGAGGTGAGAAGGTGGCAGAGGATATAGGATCATTCAGGTTGGAAAGGACCATTAACATCATTGAATCCAAATGTTAATTCTGCACTACAAGTCCTCCAGTAAAACATGTCCCCAAGTGTCACATCTACACATCCTTTCAATGCCCCCAGGGATGGTGACTCCAATACTTCCCTGGGCAGCTTGTTCCAGTGATGGGAAATTTTTCCTAATATCTGATCTAAGCCTCCCCTGGTGCAACTTGAGGCCATTTCGACCTGTTCTATGCCTAGAAGGTGATCCTGACTCCCACCTGGCTATAACCTCCTTCCAGAGAGCTGTAGTGATAGGATCCCTCCCTGAGCCTCCTTTTCTTCATCCTCCACTCCCTCAGCTGCTCCTCATCAGATCTGTGCTTCAGACCCTTCCTCAGCCCCACTGCCCTTCTCTGGACACAATCCAGCCCCTCAATGCCCTTCCTGAACTGAGGACCCCAGAACTGAACACAGCACTCGAGGTGTGGTTCTTGATGTCCTTCCAGTCTGGCATCACCCCAGGACGCTGTCCTAGGTTTTTTTTTTCAGCAGGGAGCTTAGAAATCCTTGTGGTGAGCCCTGGGACAGCAGCTTGCCCGAGGAAAGGGCAGAAGAGATGCAGCTCAGGATGGGAGGATCCTTGTGCCACACTCTCTTTGCCAGAGAGGAACTCACCATTTCCACCTGTGTCTTCCAGTCTGCTGCTGCCAGCCCAGAAAGGCTTGGAGAAAACAGTTTTAAGTGGAGCTCATGATCCAGGGTGGAAAAGCCACCGTGAATGTCTGCTAGTAGGGCCCTCAAGGGTGGCAGGGCTTGTTTCCCTGCTCTCTGCCCACAGCACCTTTGCAGTAACAGAGAGGCTTTACACAGCACCAGTGAGTATTCTCTGAGCTGGATGTGTGGCTTAGGCCACACGGCAGAGACACCCTGGGACTCTGCTTTAGAAGAAAATTCTTTCCCCTGCACCTTTGTGCTAGACACACCTTCCAGTTTTCAGACCAGAGCAGGATACATCCCTGGGCACATCTTTTCCACTGTATTTCAAGTAATTATCCCCATTTCCATTCATAATTTAATCTGCATGGGGTTTATGGGCCAAAAGAGCGATGTTTTATCTCAGAGGGTATGTGGGGCAATCAATGTGGTCCAGATCATGTGTGTGGACTGAGCTGGAGGGCTGCAAAGTATGCACAGAGGGGAAAGGAGGCACATGGGGAGTGCAGAGGGCCAGCAGCCCCCCAAAGGGAGCAATCTCCCCCTTGCAGGCAGATGGCAAAGACTTGAGGAAGAAGAGAGTGTGTTCACACCTAGGGAGGTGATTTGGATGCAGGCAGGGAAATGTGGCAGGGTCTGGCCGATTTGGCTGGGCTGCTGCTCGTTGTTATAGCAACAGGAGGAGTCTGCTGCCAGCGAGAGGATGGAGCTGAGCATGGGGGACATTTTTAGAAAGCAAAGGAGAGAGTTTGAATGGGTAGAGAGTGAGAGAAGTTGTAGGTATGGAAACCAGGATGGCAAACGCAGGCGGATGAGTGGGATATGTGGGAATGGAGGATTCTCCCCAGCTGCATCCTGATGGCCCCACTGCACTCCTTCCCTGGGGCAGAGGGAAGGGCTGGCTGGGGTATCTCTCCTGCTGGGAAGGCCAGGCCACAGAGGGCACATCAGTGCTCTCGGGGGTGACAACAGGATGAACACCACTGCTGGTGGTGTTGGTGGTAGAAGAGAGCAGAGAGGGGATAGCACAGGGACACGCTCGCTGATGGAATTGCAGCAGGAGGTAAATCCTCTGCAACGAGCCCAGGCTGCAATAGTGGTGGCTGTCACCACATAAGGCAAAGGACCAGCTACTGGAGAAGGCTGCTCCAAACACAACCCTGGCACATGTGGGTTTATCCCATCTCCAAGCTGTCCTGAGAACGCCTTGGATCTCTGCAGGGAGCTGCCGATGGACAGCTCCAGAGACTCCACATCAGCCATCATAGATGGCCCCATGGCGAACCACTGCACTTTAACCAAACACCTCTTTGTGAATCCAGCTCCTGAGTTACCGAGCTCTTGAAACACACTCAGTCAAGGCTTTTAAACGCGGTGAATCAGCGATGCCTTAGCGTAACAATCAGGAAATAATAACGCATTTCCCCACGAAAGCAGCAGTCGCTCAGTCTCGAGAGCTCAGCGCCGCGGTGTTTTCAGAGGAAAGCCTTGCCGGGGGCAGGAAAGGCGAGCCCTGGAGCCCGCTGCGCTCCGCTGTGCCCGGGAGAGGGCAGCAGGCGGCGGGAGATGAGCGGGGCTGCCGGAGCATCCCGGCCCGGAGCTGCGCTGGGTGAGGAAACTCCGGCTCGGCAAATCCTTCAGAGAGGCTTTTATGGCTGTAAGGAGGGAAAGCTGAGCTTGCCCACGCGTTGCTTCTATGTATTTTAGGGTTCTTGCTAATCATAGAATGGCTTGGGTTGGAAGGGAATTTAATGATCAGCTGGTTCCAACTCCCTGCCACGGGCAGGGATGTCACCCACTAGACCAGGCTGCTCAGGGCTCCTCCAACCTGGCCTCGAACACTCTCAGGGATGGGGCATCCACAGCTTCTCTGGACAACCTGTGCCAGGGCCTCACCACCCTCGGAGTAAAGAACTTCTTTCTAACATCTAACCTAAATCTCTCCCCTTTTAGTTTCAAACCATTCATTATCTGCCCACATAAAGAGTTGCTCCCCCTCAATTTTGTAAGACCCCTTTAGGTACTGGAAGGCCACAACGAGGTTTCCTCAGAGCCTTCTCTTCTCTGGGCTGAACAAACCCAGCTCTCTCAGCTTGTCTTCCTAGGAGACAATGCTCCTGCCCTTGGATCATCTTTGTGGTCTGCTCTGCACCCACTGCAACTCCATGTCTTCCTTGTGCTGGGAACCCCAGAACTGGACGCAGCATTCCAGGTGGGGTCTCACAAGGTCAGGGGCAGTAGAGAAGGAATCAAGGAACAAACTTTTGGCACTCTCTTTTTCACTCCCATAGGGTTTTTCTCGTCACAGTACTTTTTAAGTAGGGCTCTGAGATAAAAGCTCTGAGATGTCTGTATTGGTTTCTCATTTATGCCGTCACTCAGAATTTTTATTCCCACCTGCTCCTGGACCCTGCATACCCAGTATTTCCCATCTCCACTCCCCACAAACCAAGGGCTCAGGCTGGGTTTCCCTCCACGCTGCAGCAGTCAGCCTCAAACACCCACTTCAGGATCCATCCCAAGGATTCTTCGCTAATTAAATGCCTTTCATTACAAACCAGCCCTGGGAAATAATCCAAAGGCAGTGAGGGCCTGAATAGGCAGGAAGAGCTTGGGGTGAAAGGAAACAATAGGAAAGGAACCAAAACCACAATGAGGCTTCAGGGGAAATAAAAAGGCACATGGTACATTAGATATGAACACAGACACAGGCTGTGAGCATCATCCTCAGAGACACTGTTTAACTTTGGGTACAAGGTGGAAACCTTCATCAGTCAGGCACTTGCCTTCTCACTGTCTGTTCCTCCTTGTAGAACCTCCTTTTTCCTCCCCAGACAGCAGCTCCCTGCTTTCCAGCATCAGTACTGAGTGGTTCGAACTGCAGAGGAACCTGCAGGTAGTTTGCAGATCACCTCTTGTTTGGTTATCACAACAATTTCCTAATACACAGAGAATAGAGTTCTTGGTACAAAGCAGAAGCAACTCCCTTGCAACAAGAAAATGATAAAAAATTCAAGATCTCTGTTCGAAGAGAATTTACTCCTTGGTATTTAAGAAGTTAATTCTATCTGTATTAGAAATGAGAGTAAAATTTCCCCAACAAACCAGAGGTTGTGATGTATGGGGCCCACTGGGCTTCGCAAATTCCCCAAACCCACTTGTTGCTCATGAAGGTGGTTCCCTGAAATTGTATGGAGCAGAATTCACTGAAAGGATTAGCACCAAAACAAAGCTGAAAGACAAGAGCTCAAACTGCACATTAGAGAAAATCACCCCTAATGACCCACAACCACAGTGATGAAGAATGTTCCAGATTTAACAATGTAAATTCAAGGGGTCTCTCTCTTTTTCTGCTGCTACTGATGAAAGAAATTCTGATCAGCTTTTCATGAGAGAGTATTTTGGACTTCATTTACCAAAGGAAGAGTTAAAGGACAGATAACCAGATGGACACAACCCCTCTTTCAGGGAGACCATTTCAGATGGGCTGGGTTGCCACGTCCTGAATCCACAGGCAGCTCCCTTTGCCTTTCTATAGCAAGCAATACCTACCTTAAATGAACCCCACTAAGGGGCTTAGGCTTTCTGGGCGCTCTTGAATTTTTGAGCACAATAAAGTAGACTTGGCATTTTGATTGCATTATTAAAGATTTGTTTCCGAATAGCTGAAGAGGGGGAAAGAAACATGTTCCCCCTTCTCATTTAATCAGGCTGAAGTTTCCATGTGCCAGCCTCAATCTGTGTTAAATTGATCATGTTATCCACCTGAGAGATTAGACTTGGGTGCATAATGGAAGTTAATTCCGAAAATGATTACTCACATAATTAAGTACTATGGCTACAGCAGTGGGTAATTCTGGCTGTTGGAGCTCCCTCTCAGGTGCTTCACATCCTCCTTCCCCTACACCACAGTGGAGATGCCACCTCCTCTCCTGCTGGTCAGTGTTTGGCCTGGGGCAGGTCCCTTCTCTGTAGCCCCCTGCAGAGGCCACATGTCCCCTCCAAGCACCTGGGCTGATGCCATGGCACCAAACACCAGAGCTGCTGAGCACGTTGCAGAGAAAGGCTCTTTATCACATTAGGAACCACACACACATGACGGGTCAAATTACTAATGGCGTCCAGGTGCCTCATCTTTCCCGGGGCACAAAACTCCACGGAAAAGAGTGGGTGGCTTGGAAGGGGCGTTTGAACTGCCCAGCTTCAGAATTCTTGCAAGGCGAGCACAGTTCCCGAGTCAGGCATTGTGGGCTCCTCCACAGTGAACTGAAGGCAACTACACAGGGCTGATTGCTCTGCTCTGGTATCAATGAAAAGTGGATGATTAACTCAAATGCATGTACTTGAGGTTCAGCAAAATCAGCCCAGAGAACAGAAACAGTCCCTGCTAACCTCAGAGAGGCACAGCAGCCATGGGAGCGACCAAGTGCAAACCCTCACCTAGGTCTGAAGCAATGCCAAAAAAAAAGCTGTGGAACAACAGCACTGGACTGACAGTCAGGATATCTGTGCTCTATTACCACCACCAAACACTTCCTCTGGCCACGGTTTCTGCCACTTACATTGAGGAGAGTCGTCCTTAATGTCGATGACAGTATCACAAGCCTTTACTCAGCAGATGAAAGATTCCAAACAGCACAAACAGTTTAAATTGGCTGGGGGAGGGAAAAAGTATCTTGTATTTCCACTCCTCCATATCTCATCAAGTGTTTGTGTTCTTTCTATTGCAAAGCCTTGAGAACCCAGCTTGCCCTCCCTTCCCCCTATAAATATCAGTTCTGATCCTATGGAAACTGCACAGCAGCAGCTCTTTGGTCTCCAGTTATTTTCTTAAGTGCAACTGGTCACCACAACAGACCCTGTAAGAGCAGCTAAGGGACCTCAAGGTACTTCCTTTCCACACAGCTATGGCATGACAAAACCCATCTGCCTATGGCCACAGGAGCACAGGCAAAGTCCCCAGTGGACCGGTGCTTGCAAAGCCACATGGCAAAACCTATTAGCTCAATGCAATAAAAAAAAAAACCAGACAAAAGGAGGATCATCTTTTCTTCTGGACATGCTACAAAAACAGATCACATACCCTCACCATTTTCTTTCTGGAGCTGGAGTGAATATCAAAGGATAATTCAAAACACATTTGGCTACACTTGAGCTAGGAGAGAACAGGGCAGTATCTCCAACAGGCCATAGAAACTCAGCCCTTATTAATTCTCTGTTCTTTGTTACCTCCCCCACATCCGAGAGCTCCTGGAGCAGGTCCAGCATCATTGCATCAACAGAACTGCCAGGACCCATTCCACATGCTGAGCAGTTTTCTGAAGGAAAAAAGCGTTTCCTGTCATCTGTTCTGAAGTCACTGCTCCCTTCCTCCCCCACTTCATTTCGGCCCATGCTTCTCTCCAGCTCTCCCTCCACTGTCACCTGCCCAGTGACCAGGGCTCAGTAGTGCAAGCTGAGGATCTTTGTGGAGAACTGATGGCAGACACCTCTTCCAGCCCTGTCCATCCCCTGCTACCTTCCCTATCTGCTGTTGACACAGGATTTTGCTCTTTGGCACTAAGCTGTCTGACCCTAACCCAGCATGTCATTTATGCCTGCACCTTTTTTCTCATGCCCAAGTCTTTCCTACTAGAACCATACATTGGAGCATTGGCTAAATTAAAAGGAGCATTAAAAGGTCCTGATCCCAGGACCAGGCTTGTTACTCTCTTCTCACTCTCATTTGAAATGGAGCTATTGCAATGCTGATGATTCCAAGGATTGACAGCGAATGATTTCCACAATTACCTGACTCTCATCAGAAGTTTTCCCTCATACTCTGCCTCACCTTGGATTACCTAAACAGCCGCAGTCCTATTAAAAACTTTCTGCTTCAAATATATTCGAAAGATAATACTGCTTAGAGACACAGCAAACTCTGTCAACTTTTGCACATACAAACAGGGATGCAGGGTTTTAAGGAACCAAGAGTCATCAAGATTTTGATACTTCCCCCCACACTGCAGAATTTTAAACAATCTGGGTTATCTCAGAGCAGCCCCCAAAGCTTTGTTTTTGGCAGGATATGACAGACACCACCACATACACCAAGCATGTAGTAGATTTTATTAAGCATAACTTTGGTTCTAAGTATTCCACCCTCATTCTTGTAATACCTTTAGTTAAAAACAATTATACAAGAGCAAATACAAAAAATATTAAATTATGAAAACAAATCCATTAAGGCTCCCTTTTTATATTTATATATATTTATATATGTACACTCAAACAAGTGCAGATATTAACAGAATGTTAAAGCCACAAAAATGCTAAAAAATTTACTACTATACTATCAAAAGCAAGAGTTTTTTTAAAAAGTACAAAGTGGTGAGCAATTTTCAGATCACTGAAGTATTTGCTGGATTGCTTCAAAACCCATATAGCTGAAGGGCAGAGCAGGAATTGCTTACGCTTGCTGCCAAGCAGTTTCTTACTTGAGTAGCTGCACAGGACACTTGTGGTGTGACTAACTGGCCCCCCACTGAAGGGTTGCCCAATCCTGACTTCAAATACAAGCTATTACCTGTCAAAATTGATATGAAGGTGGCTGGGGGTTCCTAGACTAAAAGATTAGCAGGATTCATAGATGTTCTAACACACACATTGATGTTCTGTTCACACAGAGAGTTAATTCCAATGAAAAACAAAAAATAACTTCATGCTGTATGTACAAAGGAGTTTTCTGGCCTCCTGTGTTTCAGAAACTCTACCCTGAATCACAAGCTAACCTGTGGAGAAAGCAGACTGCCTTTAGCCTTGAGGACCCAATCCAACACATCCACTGAAGCCAAAAGGGGGGGTCTGTGTCCCCCACCCCTCCCAGCGCCACCGATTTCATTTCACTGTGCATGTGTGGTAAGACTGCCATGATCACCAAGGGGAAATGGCTAACATCCAATGTTAGCTCAAGCCAGAGGAAGGTTTCCTCACTCACTTTAGACTTTTCCATACAGAGCAGAAGGTTAATGTGGAGCTGAAACCAAGAGGGAGGATGTTTGGTAGGCTGGGAACAGCTAAGATGAAGCACGAGTGGGGCATGGAAGGCCTGGACATAGCGCTGTCTCAACAGCATGAAACAAAATCAGTGCAAGCGTTGGAATGATGTGTTGACAGAGAAGATCCTCTCCTTCCAGGAGAATGGAAGGAGAGAGGGAAGAACCTGCAGCATTCAGGGTGTTCCTTTGTTGAGATAATACATGGAAGAGTCTTACATTTGGCCTTTGTCTTCTGTATGTCCATAATCTGAACAGTCTGTTAGACCATCTTCACATTTAATCGTCCAGACGTGAGTCACACTGCAAGTCCAAATCAATGGCGATACGCTTATCACAATTCAATTTTCCTTCAATCTGATTATGTCCTCACAAAAATGCCTTAACAAATTAAAGTCTGTATCTAGGAAACATTTCTAATTGTGAGTCTTTTATCCCAAGTGCTAATCTGAAATTGTATTTAGAATGTCCAATACTTATAGGAAAGGCAAAAGGAACTATAAAAAAACCAAACCAACAACCCTCCACCACACCTTTACAATACAAACATGCCACTGCTGATAGTAATAAAAAGTTTTCTCAAACAGTTATGTCCAATGTAATTACAAAGTAGAAATTATTGTGTTTAGCATCCTAAGGCAAAAGCTAGGGATTAGATCCTCAGCAGGTATGTATGAACACAGTTTTAGTGAGAGCTAGGACTGTTCCAACCAAGGAAGACAAGGAATTCTCCCCAGATTGTGAAGATGTATCTGCACCCAATGTCACCAGGTAAGAATCCAATTCTATAATCCTACACGAGCAATCTGTTCCCCACTCCTCATCCCAGGCTTTCCTGGATAACTAGTAGTCATAAGCATGAAGGATTAGATTCTGTCATCCCTGTGCAAGCAGTATTTTATGTAATGGCAAGTCACAGGGGCAACTTGTGGAAAGGCAGAAGATGACAGAATTGGACCCAAAGTCTCAGCGGTAACACACTTCCCTTCTTTCTTGAGGCTGAATGAAGGATGGGATAAAACTGATTTCTTTTTATGCCTCATTTTAGGGAGAAAAATTCCATTTCAGTAGATTCCAGTGATTGGTTTGGTCTAGTTTAAACACTTCTCTACTGCAGAAACTGCAACAAGTGTCTGCAAGCAAAGAGTAGGAACTGATGGCAGATCAGTTCCAGCAAATGAGTTCAAACACTACCAAGTGATGTGTTAACACTGTACTCTGCTCAGCATGTCCTTGGAGGAGAAAGGCCACAACACCAAAGTAAGCAGGATTTCAAAACATGAAAAGTAGAAGATAGATCATTTTGCTTTGAGAGGTAAATTCACAGGTAGCACTTCACAGGCCTGTACACAACAATGTAAGTTTACAGACAAAGATATATATCAGCTTCTGGAGTCTCCCTGTGAAAGGACCATCAGATTTTTGCTCTTTCATAGCCCAAATTCTACATGCCAAACAGCCAGAAATGGGCTTTAAGGCTGCTTAATTTTTCACTGCTGGTGAATTTTAAGCATTCTCATCTTGCCCACACCTACCTATCCTAATGGGAATGGGCAGCAGTAATCAGCACACTGCATATCCTCCTAGATTTAATAAAAAGTCCAACTAAACACAAATTACTGTGGGATATACAGAAGCTGTAGGCCTAGATGGAGGAAATCTACCTGCACAACAAAGCTTGATATCACAGGAGGATTTTTGTTCTATTTTAAAGCAAAATATAATCTGTGTATCTCCACTAAATGAGGCTCACAAGAGTTAAAGCAGTGCAACACTGAAGGAGTTTCTCTAGTATCCCTGGTTAAAATCTCTGAGAAAGCAAGTCAGCCTGGTCCATGACACTGAACTGACAAAGACACTCCTTATCCATTGATCTCAGGACTGTATTTGGCAAGTCGATCTGTTTACGATACTGTCTTTTTAATCCACTCGTCCCAGGAATTAAAAATCTCATCTTCAGGAAGTGTCAGCTGTTATTTTCCCTCTTGAGGGGCAAATGTGAGACAACTTGCAGAAGCCTCTCTCTGCAGGAAAGATGGAAGTCTAAGCAGGCGCTGGCTTTTAGGAGTCTGGTGCTTCTGTTGCTTCCTGGACCGTCCTCCTCAAGTTGCCCTTGACTTTGACAAATTCAGGCGCATTTTCCTGCTCTTCCTGTATCTTCTGCTTCTCCAATTCAAGCTTAAAAAAGAATCACATGTTAAAAAAAAAAGTATAGAAAACACATCACTAAAATACAAGACAAAAACCTAAAGGTTTCAATAACGCCATGCCAAACTTTAAATTGCTTCCTTTCTTTGTCTCATGGAAAAGATAAAATTGCCTTTCTTTGGGAGTATCTGTTCTCACAAACAATAAATCTTTTCAAATCCTTGGCTCTAGCTTGTTCCAGATGTCCACCTTTGCCAGACAGACAAAAACTCTGCAAGCCCAGTACAAGAACAAGATGAAGCATTTTTAAAGAAATTCTTGGACATCTTCATTAAAGAAACAACAGTAATTCCCTTCTCTGGCTTTTACAACAGAGCAAGGAAGAATGTGCCTCGTGGGAGACCACGTGAACAGCTACTACTGAGCACACTTGCAGAACTGATTTCTGTATGTTTAGGAATGAAGTTCTGTATCTAACTTGAGCCTCTTTAAGAGTATCTGGTTTGCCTATCACAAAAAGCAATAAAAAAACCGAAAAATCTTCGTTGGCTCTTAGCCATTCGTTTTTGAGAACTCATTCACTGACTTTTTTAACCAAGCTGGAGCTTCTGCCTATGCAGACACTTGGAATCTCCATGTGAGGAATGGAAAGTCTCTGTGTGGCAAGGCTATGTAAGCAGTGCCCATCCAGCACAGGGTCACACATGGCACAGAATATGGATTGCCTAGTGATCCTTAGGGAAGGCAGATGAGTTGGTAGAAAGGGAGGAAAAAAAACCCTTTAGAAAACTAACAAAAGTGCCTGAAAGGAGGGGTTTTTTTCTTTTTAAACGGAACAAGGTCTCCCTGATTAATGGGGACCACGTACAGCTCACCTAAATAATCTCTCCTTTGTCTGGTTCACGGACAAGGGACATGCCTTGTTTCTATAAATCACAACAATGTCCCTCCATGAGTCACGTTGTCAATTAATGCCATTCCTGTGATGTTTACAAAGTCACAGCACTGTTTGCAATGGGCAGGCTTTTCTTCTTCTAACAGAATTTTCTAATCTACATAATCTGTGTTGGATGGCTCAGTTTCAAATCAAATCTTCCCACAAGCTGAACCATTCAAAGCTGGCCCTTAAGAGAAATAAGACAAATGACAGGACGATACATTTAAAAATACAATAGCTTTCTCCCAAAAATATTTCTAAACCTAATTAAAACAAAAAAAACCCCAACCTATAATAAAACCCTAAAACCTATAATGATTGGATTACATGTAATTTTTAACAGTAATTATTTGGCTTAATTGGTTTTTTTTGAAAAACACAGGAGGTACTGTTTTAAAGCATTTATTTATAACATTCATTTATTTTAAAATAAATGCATTGCTCGATGCACAGTGACTTCTCTGATGATCTGTTTCACTGTAGAGGTATTTCCTC
The DNA here is from genome assembly GCA_037013685.1 of Acridotheres tristis. NCBI lineage: Eukaryota > Metazoa > Chordata > Aves > Passeriformes > Sturnidae > Acridotheres > Acridotheres tristis. The sequence goes on from CM072885.1 coordinate 6,847,855, forward strand.
TCAGGCACATGAAGTGCTTCCAGAGGCACTGAGACATTTGGCTGGCCCTGTGCCTGACAAAAAGCTTCACCACGAGCAACTCCAACTCCACATCATCTCCATGCACAGGGTCTGAGGACTTTTTCTTTCACTTCAAAACACCAATGGGCTCACACATTTTTTAAGACTACAAAAGATCTTTTAAATATTATCTAGTTTCTTACAAAACGCAGGAGAATCAATTGATTTTAACTCATTAAATGTAATTTTGATGTACTACAGCCTAACAGCCATTCTTAGTGGATCATGGTTAGACTACAAAAAATTGACTAAATCACCACAGCTTCAATGGTTAAATAGCATCAGTTCTCTACACACATTCCTATTGGCTGGTGCAGGATTCATTTGACCAAAGGCATACCCCATATGCAGTTCCTATACATTAAGTGACAACTGGTAATTAAAGAACATGATTTGACTTATCCTAAGAGATATCTGAATTTAACCAGGGGAAATATGCCAAAAATTGGCTCCTGCTTCTTTTTTGTCTCCAAAGGGAGCCTCAGGTGAGAAGCTCAGATGCAGATGTGCAAATGTCAGTTACTCCTCATCTTACCTGCTCCAGTTTCTGCTGCCGTTTCAGTAGCTCTATTTCCAGGTCTGACTTCTTCTTTTGTGCTTCCTCTTCTTTTTGTTGTTTAATAACTTGATCTCGTTTCCTTTTCTCCATCACCTTCTGTAGCTCTGGTTTGTTCTGAGGTGCAAGACCCCTTCAAATTACATGGGGGAGGAGGGGAGAAAAAAGAGATCAGCTTTAATTAGCAGGAATTCACACAGAATTGCAGGCAGTTTTATTAAAATCAAGTAGTTGCCTATTTAGATACACTGGGATACAAATTAAAAAGAAGAAACATGCAGACATTTTCCTGATTTCTAACCAGTACCCTAAGCTAGATTTAAGCCATAAAACCACCAAAGAGATTTCCCTTTAATGTGCATGCTAGTATTTCTCCTCTATGCTTCATTAACTTTCATCTTTAGTCTTCACTGTATTCTCTTGATTCCAAAAGAATTGACTGAAAAAACCATCACAGATCAAGACACTGTAAGAGCTACAAACAAATTTTGGGCATGAAGAATTTGCTTGGTGCCTAATAACACAGAAGGACTGTGTTTGGACAGTCCTGTGCAGGCTATTCTGCCCACAGAAGTCTGCACGGACAAAACTAAGAAGTGGTCTGTCACATTGCTCCTGGAAATTATAGATTCTCTCCTTTCCTTGAAAATGTGACAGCTTTACCCATGCCTGGCTGTGAAGCTATTTCCAGTGAGAGCTCCCAGGCTACACTAAACATCACAAAGAGCCTAAGACAACAAAAATCCACAATGAAAAAGTTGCCATCACCTTGGAGACCAGACAAAGCCTGAAGGATTCTCCCTCTGACAAACCTTTAGGTGCTGCATGAACTGAATGTTTTGAGCCTGTTCAGCAGAAATTGCTTTCCAAGCCAGCTACTCTGGAATGAGAAAGCTCAGTCCTTGGGAAGATGCATGACATTATTTATATGGGTACACACATGGATACTCACTCCTACTTATTTCTGTGACTTCAGCTATTTCTTTGATCTCGGTAACGCTATGATGGTTTCAGAATTTGTTATAAGATTCAAAGCTCTCCCTGTTATTCAGGCATTAGCGTCACTTAAGGCAGAGCAGAGAGATCTGAAATTTGTCTTTGTTATTGTTGTCTTTCCTGTGAAGACAATTATGTGAAAGCATCCACTGTTAAGTTTAACATCAACCGTTTATTTCAACTTTAAGAAATTCAATAATCTGAATAAGCTTTCAGAAAGCCTATTTTTACCCTTCCTACTTGCCATACATCTGTGGTTGCCTAATTATTCATTAATATGCATATCTGACAGCATGTCCAATAAAACATTAAAATGCCATTTTATGGTGGCATCTAGGAATGACTCCATATATTATGCAACACTCTATCCCTGTACATACCCTGACACCAAAATCAAATATTTAGCAACACCAAATGCTGTTCCCTATTTCTCATAATAGATCTCATGGCCTGAGTGCAACAGAAGCTACAAGACTGTTCATATTTTATGTTTCATGCTATTTTAATTGTATTTTAGCACATAAAACTGAAGTCAGGCAGGAAAAGCTGGAGTCATGTTTTACTACTACTATTACTACTACTACTGGATTGGTGAGAGCAGAGTGAGTGGAAGCTTCCACACTGGCACTCAGCAGTCAAAACAGCCACAAACCAGGGAGCAGCTGCTAAATAACATTACTGTTGCTGCTTTTCTCACTGAGGCTGCACCATAACAAAGCAGAGGCACAGACTGGTTCAGATGTGCTGAAACAAAGTGAAGCTGCAGAAGCTACAAGTAAATACAACCCCTCCATCCAATCAGGAGGGGATGGCAGATCTGTAACAGAACTATAAAGTCAATCCTGTTTCCACTCTTCTGTAAAAAGGAAAAGCAACAAACTTCTGGATACAGGATTAACTGGGGTCTTGTATCACCTCCTGGTGACTGTTCTGGTTAAATTACAAATCCTAAGGCTTTGATATAGAGGAAACAAAGTGTGTTATGACACAAGTGGGAGCTGATAGGGTTAAAACCTCTGAAAGGGACAGCACCAATATTCTGCAGAGCTGAGGTTGACTCCTAGTAAGTAAAAAGAATTTAAGTGACCAGTGCCTTGAGGTAGCACCACCTGAACCCATTTTTTTTATTTTATTTTTTTCCTCTCCACAAAACAACTACCCTTTCTGCAAGTTAATAACTATACCAGTTCTAGACCTGACAGACACTGCTCACAGTAGGCATAGAGAATGACTGGACCAGTACTAGCTAGTATCTTCCAACATCCATTTCTGGCTGTTCAGAGCTGATGGGTCCAAAAAGTGAAGCTGCTGATGTCTACACTGAGTCTTTGCAACAAAATAAGGAGCATGTTAAATAGGCTCCTATAAGAACACTGAAAGTCCTCCACACATTTGACAGTTTGCTGTAACAAAGCAGAAGAGAGCCTAATATCTACATTACTGAAAAGCCTCCTATCAGAGCTAGTACAGTGACAAAAGCACAGAAGACTAACCCTCCTCTAAAAGATACCAATTTTTCTGCTGGTGAAAATCCTCAAAGTATTTATTTCTAATAAATAAGAATCTAAAATTATCAGCTGCAGCTAATCAAAATATGAGAAGAGAGGGTATTGACGTCTGCACAACTTCTCTGTGTAATAGGATATTTTCCTGGAAGAAAAGAACTCCATACTATTTAAAAGTGCTGCATGCTTTCATAAACTTAAAAGAAAAAAAAATAGTCTTAATTTATTGCAGCCCCTACATCCTCCAGATTAAGATCATTGGAAAACTTCAACTATTTTTCTTTCAATGACTATAAACTTCTTGGTACCAGGAACTGACTTTGATGTTTAATCCCATTAACAAAAAATAGGACAAATACCTATTTAGGCCAGTTTCTTCCAATTCAGTTGGCATTCTGTAAAATATCTCTCCTTCTTCATCACTAAAGAAATGCTATATTGTGTATGCAATCCATTTAGAATTAAGTCTCTAAGCCGAGCTTTTGTGAGGATTTTGCTATTCCACATAAAAAGACCACTTCTCCCCTCAAAATAAAACAATGCCAAAGTATTGGCGTCTCCCCCTTAAAAAAAAAAAAAAAAAAAGAGAGAGAAAAACTGCCATGATGTGACTCTTCCTGCCAAATAGATAAATCCAGTTGTGCTGGAGTAGCCAAATTTATGGCTTTTTACTCTTCTTTATCAAGGTCCTGAGTCTCAGAAAGTCGGAATGGCAGCTACCCCCAGCTTTCTGCTCAAATGCACTCTGAAATACTGTTCTTCCACTTCTATTTTTTAGATCCTCATACCCTGCATGTGAAAAGTGCATTTTGGGTTTCTTCAATGCACCAAATCACCAATTGATATCACAGCTAGTTTCTGTTGGTTTAAACAAAGGAGCATCAACAGGCGTAGTGCCTTTTCCTCCACCAGGTGGTCTGGTGGCTATTTTCTTAATGTGTTTTCTAAATGACTTCTCTGTTGCTGAAGAGATTTATTAACAGAACTTCAGCTATTTCTGGGCCAGGTGCTTGTGTCTCTGAAGTTGATGAAATGAAGACATGGTTGTTTACATCTCTAAAAGCAATATACAGAGCAACAGCTGTGCATCCCATCCCAGAGAGGAGCAGGCAGCATTTGCAGAACATACAAAGAAACACTTGTGCAGCAGCACAGCAGGCACCAGACTATCACACTGCATTGTGAGACAGATCAAATAAGTAGAGAACAGTTTCATGTGAAATAAACTACGTGATTTCTCTGATTTAAAAGTGGCCTCATCAATTCAGTGCACTGGGAATGGTGAAAGTCCACGGATTTCATCATCCCGCTATTAACAGCAAAATTTTGTCAAATACTTGGTGATGTGAAGAGTACAAGACAAATTAAAGTGTCCAGGTAATTCATATGAAATGTAACAGAGGAGAACTGAACTGCTTCCTCTCAAAACTGACCCTCTGAGTATTTGCAAAAACAAAATGAGAAGCCTTCTAAGGCAAGCTTTTGCACTGATATTCAAACAGAAATAAATGCCACAGTTAAGAATCAGAGTCTTTCAATTTACAAGATCTGAATCAACAAACAATGCCTGCTGGATTTGGGGACAGTGTCATTATGATTAAACTAAAACTCAAGATGTGTATTTGGGGTGGGAGGGTGATTTTTAGATTCTTACCTTTTCTGATTCATAAGCAGCTCTCTATGGAGATCTTGATGATTCCGGGATGACTTCACAGGATTAATTAATTTTTGAGGTCTAATTAATTCAGGATTGTCATCATCTATGTAGTCTGGTTCAGCCATAATCTTTCTTGGAATGGGAAATGGATCTTTGGGTTCAGTGTCCTTGTTCACAGTATCTGTAAAACAGGAAAAACTGTAGTGAATTTATGCTGAAAGGCCTTTAAAGATGTCCTAAACCACAAGGGCAGCATATTACATTGGCAACAGTCATGCTTTTGCTGGATTAGTTTTGTCTGTAGAAAGTAAAAGCTCTCAGAGCAAACATCAGTAGCATGTTTTTAAATAGCAGCAATTTTTCAACAATGTCATCTCCAACAGCCTTCATCCAGTGACTTGGAGTCAAGAGTTTCCCCCGTTTTGAGAACTTGACAAATAATTCTGTTTAAGTGTGTGAAGTCTTATTGATTTTAATAAGCCTATTCAGATGAAACATTTTTGGATCAGTAGTACTGAGACCCTAAAGACATTTTAAATACTGACTATATTACATACTGTGAATTTGTATCAAAAGCAGAGTCTCATTTTGTGCTGTCAGTGACATGTCAGTTGTGGAGAAAACACCTCTGTGGATAAGTAAGCCCTGAACTGTATCGAGCAAAAGCTTCCATGTGGAAATTGCCAGATCTGCAATTGTTGTGATGGGGGACTGATTTCTGAGTGGAAAAGCAGAGGAGAAAAAAATTTAGGTGAGGTTGCTCCTTAAAGACTGTATTCCACCCAGTGAAAACCCACAGAAATCCAGACCTGAAGGCAATGAATTTATGATTTATTTAATTTGGAAAAGTGGCACTTTCCTATCTTGCTATAGAACACTTATCTACGTATCAAATCACAAAATTTTGAATCAACAGCTGACAAGTAAACAATGTTTTTCAAATAATTCATATGTGACTCCTTTCCATTAAAAAGTACCACTCACAAGTTGACCAGCATCCAGTACAAAGCACATTCAGAGAAATTCTGTCTCTTTTCACTGTTGTGAAAACCAGCACACAGAATTTGCAGTTGTCAGTTTGATGAAATGTTGGCCCCTCAAACAGACCCGAAAAATAATCTCACAGCATGTGGGTTTATAGAGATGAATCAATGGGACATGAAAGAAAAGGAGAGAGGCTTCCATTCTCCTGACTGGCAGAACAGCTGAATGCTGCACACTGTACTCATGGGGCTACGAGATAAATCAGAGAATCACTGGGATTTGCTGTGCTGTTTCCAGTAAAAGCTGAATATATGCTTTAATTCAGATTCCACTGTTACCAGCACTTCCCTCCCTTTCTCACCCCATGGGCTACAAAACGTATGTTCAGCTGCAGTTTAATCCCTGAACTATTTTCTTTCAGTAGGACCCTCATACTGTTGCATAGGTCTGATCAAATCCACTTGATAAAGCAGGAAGATTTTCACTTAATACTTCAGTAGATTAAAACTGAACAGTACCACCATCACCCAGCTGCAGCTGCTTACAGGTGAGGAAGAAAAACAACATGGAAGTTTTCAGCAGATGCAAGAAGGATACTCTGGATTTGAATGTATCCAGTAGATCTGGCAAAGGTTTTTCAGCTTTTCGTTTAGAACAGATGATGTGAACTGTGTTTTAGTGGTGCTGCATCTCACACACCAAATTTCTGTGGAGAAACTTCAATGAGAAACAGCTCACCAGTGTGAGCTGCTCTCAGGGTGGCTCCTTCATGAGTTCTTCAAGGCAAGTTCAGATGAAGAATTTTTGAATTCTGTGGGGGTGTCAGGTCTCTCAGGGACCTCTGAAATGACTATAAAAATTGCCCCCAGTTTGAAATTATGGAAATGTATCGCTGTACATGGCAGAAACCTCTTACTGACACTGATCATGCAATAAGAATACTTCTCCTGTCACCCCTTCAGAGTCCTCCTTGCTTCAATCAAGCAATCAGATACCACCACATATGCCAAATACAGGGGATCACTGGAAAACAGGTCAGAAAAAGCTTGGAAGACTTGTAATTCAACCTCCTCCTGAGAGCAGGAACAGCTATGAGATCAGAGCAGGTTGCTCAGGCCATTTCCAACTAAGACCCTGCAACTCCCCAGGGCTGCACAGTCTTTGTGGATGGTCCCTCTTGCCTTTCTTCACGGTGGTTCTCCCCCACACCTACATGAACCTCTCGTTCCAACTCCAGCCTGCTGCCTCTCACAGGCACTCTGCTGAAGAGTCTGGGCCAGTCTCCTTGGAAAGCACTTCCCAGGATTGGGAGCTGCTGTTCGGTCCCACCAAACCTCTGCTCTGGGCTGAGCCAGCCCAGGTCCCCTGGCCTCCACCACAGATCATCTTGGGGGCCCCTGGCCAAACTCATATCTCAGAGCCCTCACTCTTCCATAGCATGCCAAACAAAAAAAAAAAAAAAAAAAAACCAACCCCCCAAAACCCCTCAACAACACACACCACACAGCACCATGCTGTTAATTAACATTTGTAGAGGTGTATTCTCTTCAGACAGTGAATAAGCCAGCTGCAGCTCTTTTCTTACACGAGAACGTAACATTTCATTCTTCCTCTGTGTTCACATCAGGTTTATTACAACTAAAATAACTCAAATATTACATATCCAACCTCCACCCAAAATAAACCTTCTCTGTAAATATTTGTTTTGCTTTATTTCTCTATCAGTTCTGTTGCACTGATGGGTCTGTGAGCCTTCTAGAAGCCATTTATCAACGGCTCCCTGTTAAAGTAAATCCAAAAATAACCTGCTGCTTCTTCAAGATAATTCTTGTTTGCTTAGGTGGAGATGAAAAAGGCAGAATTACTCCACAACTGCCATCAACAATGTACAATTTTCTTGACACAAGCCCCTGAAAAACAATTTGATTCAATCATTTCTCAAAGTGTGGTGCAGTATTTTGCAGCCCATCGATTTGGTTTGAGCAAGCCCTTAAAGTGAAGTCTATTAATTCTTCTTTCTTCTGTCCCATCACTATTTTTAAAACACGTATTCAACTCAGAGGTCAGGAATCGTGGTTTCCTACTGTAACATAACTCTACTAGCAGCAAACATGAATGAATAAAAAGTCCCCTGGGAAGAGAAGAGTCTTTCCATGTGTGATTAAGCTGCAAATGACTTCAACTAGGATTTCCAAACAGAGCCAGCAACATGGGGCACCCAGGTCCCACTCAATGAATTCTCTCACACCCTCTGCAAACCTCAGCCTGGCTGCTGGCCACCAACAAAGTCCTGCACAGTCACTGTGTAATTTAGGTCACTGCAAACAATACAATTAGATATGATCTCTACCCACACACCCTGTCAAAGCTAACATTTACAAAAGCACAGGCAAATGTCACATAAAAAGGAAACTGAGGCACAAAGGATTCACCACACCAAGGGCAGACAGGAACAGAGCACTTTATCCCCAGAGTCTCATTCTGAGGTGCAGGCTCACACTATTAAACCAGTCAAGCTCAATGACAGAATCCCTTAAAAGTCCTTAAACAAGTTTAATCGATGTTCAAGCAATAACAATTAAAACATTATTAATTCCATGAGTCTCTAGTGCTCATCACCACAAAAGTCACAGCCCATAAAGCTGCTTTCAGATCATCACTAGGTGCTACAGTGGGACATTAATAATCCAAATAATCACTTAGCAGGAATATGCTGCCTGAAGAGCATCCGAGAGGCTCCTTTTAACCATCTGCTGTTACATGATCGGCTGAGAATGCACAATCCATTGCTGTGTTTCCTCGCTACCTTGCTCCAAATAAAGATTTGGATTCAGGGAATGTTTTAGCTGAACTTGGCTTAAGTTTAATACACCCACTAATTTGGCAGGTGCTTTCCCAGTGCATTTGCTGAATTAGCTGCTGCTGCACAAGCAGCACAAAGGCATTTATCTACCTTGTCATGCCTTAATAACTCGCACAGTATTTGTCCACAACTTCTTCGGTACATGTGGATTTTGATCCACAGAGAGAAAGAATAAACTGGGTATCCTGCATGGAAGAGGAATTTTAACTCCTCAAACAACTGCAAAGCAATTTCAACATTCCACTAGACAAAGAAAATGCCTCTGTAGAAAAATTATTTCAAGTATCCTCCCAGACAGAAGTTTAATATTTCCAGACAAAAAAGATGCTCTCGGAGTAATTAAGAAGTACCTCAGCCTTGAAGAGCCAAGACCAAATCTCATTTAACTTCCTTGGAGCACAAGTAAATTTAGTGAAAACAGAAAAGACCCTTCAAAAATTGGTCCTGCTGAAAAGATACAACCAAATCAGAGCATGCCAGAAGCGTGAGTCACATCTGGGGGCACGTGTCCCGCAGATACCATTGCTTCCCGTGTTATACATCTTTCATTCTATCTACAGAGGGTTTTCTTAGCAAAAGTCCCTTAATGGTAGTAACACTGGAAACACGTGTACAAAGAACTACAGTGTTTTTAACAGATATTTTAACAACACCAGATAAGAATTCAGCAGCTGCCAGAGTTTTTGCTACAACAGGGCTCCCACAGCTTCCACAGAAGAAAGAAATTCACAAAAAAAAGCCCCAACCAAACCCTCCCATGTTTATATGGCATTCAGGGAATTGCATTTATTTTCTATCTGATAGTCGTCATACCAGAAATCACCCTCTACATATGGAATTAGAATATACAAATTCCTGTGAGACACCATATATTTATATTGTTACACATCTATATGGCATTTTCACCCTTCAAATGATTCCCACAATTATTTCCAGCTGTGCAAGCAGAGGTGGAGTTGAGGCCCCTTAAAAAGCAGATAAATAAATGCCTAAAAATACCAATGGACATGAAAATAACAGACTATACTAGATCCAAAAGTTACATTAAGACTAAATTCACGTGATTTCCTTTTTACCTTAATAAATTCCTGAATTAATATCTTCCACAGGAGCACTAGCTGAAACACTGAACAGCTCCTGAAGATTTTATTCTCGAAAAAGCTTCAACATCTGTTTTGAGCTGTACTGTAAACCATCACTTTGTTTTAAGACTTACATTTTTAGCTCTTTAAACTACCGCGCAGACTTGCAGTTTGCTACAAGTAACCCCAAGGCATTCTTCGGGGAAAAAAATATATTTTTTTTTACTCTCCCCCTCTTCCAATTTCAAGAGGAATTGAAATAAAAATTCTTCAGCATGTCTCTGCTCAGATGTTACATGACCAAGCACCACTTTGCTTGGGTAGAAAGTAAAATTGCTACTTAAATGCAGTGTGCTTTGCAGGCACCACCTCAGCACAGTTTTCACATGAAAGCTCACACCGCTATCATCTTTATCTGTATGCTCTCAGTGCAGTAAGAGGCACTCGACTAGAGAGATTTACTTGATTAATTCTTGATTATCAATATCATTAATAACTTGCCACAATCCACCCTTTAATTCAAAGCAAGAGTTCCTGAAAACAGAGTACAAAACACTCTTCCCAGCCAAGATGCTCGAGCCAGACATCAACAAAGGAATTTGACTCTTACAAAGTCTTTTGTGGCTGAAAGGGAGGATGGAGTTTAGGCCATGGCAAAACACAGCTAGACTACCTGTGGAGGGAGAGAGAAGGACCAGAGAGGTCCTGGTGGCTGCAATTCCTCCCAGCCCCTCGTTCTTTGTTCAAATAGGCTGCAACTTCCCAGTGACAAGAGCTTTGCTTCTAGATCTGAAGAGCAGTATCTTCAGTTGTCTCAAAACCAAACATGTTCAGGGCAGCATGTACCTGGGATTGCCCAATGAGCACTATCTTGCTACCAGGTCACTTACTACATTACTGTTTTTCAAAATTAACACCATGGACCTTTTAAACCCTTTAGCAGGCATCTGGCTTTTGTTTACAGCTCCACACATGAAAGAGAAGAGCATCTGAGAAACTACCATGCATTTCTGCAAGGCCAATCTCGATGCTTCACGTTGTGTACTTCAAAATCTCACATTCCATCCCAAGGCTAACGAAGTTCTGTCCATCCCATGCCAGGGCAGCACCCCCTGACACTAGGTATCATGGCTTCATTAGTTCCACGGCTGCCAAAGGACTGACAGACCACACAGCAAAGAGGGCTCACTTGACTGGGGCAGCCCAAAGCAATCTCAGTGATGTCAAGGATATGGAAAGAAGTACAGCTTGCTGGCTCCTGAAGCTGTTCCTGTTGTCACTTTAGACGATATTAAAATGACCTAACCCACTCAAAATCTGAAGGAAATCCAGTTCACGCTCATTTTCTTCCCTTAAGTACTGCTGAGAGTAACATCAACAAAGAACAGATAAAACATCCACTAAATGAGAGACTAGAAGAAAGAGGGTCATTTTAAAGATGTTTGCATTGGCACTGACACCTAAAGGACAGCAAAGTGCAAGATCTGGGGCAGTGCTCCACAGATACAATTCTTTCAAATGCTAAGAGCTGCTCATGGCTCCCATTCAATTTAAACAGCACCAGGCAGTCTCTGTTCCAGAGCTTTGAAGATCAGTCAAGTCCTGGGTGCGGAGGGAACAGCCCTGATCCCCAGAGAGGCAAAGGCCAGGAGAGCAATGCTGGTGAGGACAGAACAGCTCCTTCCTCTTGGTTTACTTGGAAAAGAGATGCAAGAAGACACACATGGCCTCACATCTTCCTCTAAAAACCCCAGGAACCCCAATTAGAGGAATATGTATTAATCCTAAAGAAATCATCCTCAGGCTGCAAGATCTGCGAGGAAACTCTCTGCCACTGGCTTTCACACCAGCTGAAAGGATCAGCTCTAAGTAGCTGCATTTCTTTCTTCTCTAGTTCAGTTAAAATGCTGAAGAGGTATCAATGCAGCTGTGGAATGAGAAGTAGAAGACAGAAAGAGCCTCTCCCTTTCTCCTGCAAGAAGAGGTCTGCATACAAGGTGATTCAAGAATACTGAGAGAGGAAAAGATGGAGACCTTCCAAAAGGTCCCCTTTTTGTCAGACACAGCAAAACTCAGATGTTGACTTTCACTGCAACGAACTACTTAGCATCTAATTTTTAATACAGGCAGTAGAAAAGACAGAATGACACAGGATGAAAAGCAGCACACTGAACAGCACTCATCTTCCCTAAATCCTGGTCTGTGATCCACCCACTGTAACACCATGGTTCCAGTCTGGGACTAACAGCAGATAATGCACACTGTGCATCTTACATCATTGGTTACCTAAATTCCCTACATATTTTTTATAGACTTTATATTCCCCATACTCATTCTGCTCAGGATCCTGTGATTATCTAAATCCCAAGACAGAGCTGGGGGTGTGGAAAGCCATTCTGATGGCAAGGAGAAGACCCAGTGCTTTGGACACCTCTCATCCAAAAGGCCCCGAGTGACTATAGTGCTTTTGCCCTGCAGAACAACAGCATGTCGTGCACACTCTGCTGTCCGCTCATCTATGTCAGTCCTTTGAAAGGAATAAATCATGACTGGCAAAGGCATACAACTCAATATACATAAAACTTTCACCAAAAGACCACACAGGTAATTATAACAGTGCAGTAACATGATTTTGAGGAGATGATAATTGAAATTATGCCTCTTAGGAAAGGCACTCAGCAGCACAGTTTGCAACTAGATTAATCCCCAAAGGTAACAAGCAATTTATTTATACATGGGTCAACAGTGATTCATATGCAATTCTGGAATGACAGATTTTATAAAGAGATTTTAACAAACATAAAAATAAGATCAGTTTATACTCCCTGCAGCTAGAGTGCACCATCAGTGTGTTGTAGACCCATCAGTGTGGGCCACTAAATTAAAAATCAGGGCAAGTTTGTTTGAATCAAATTTTACTACATTGAAACGTGATGCCACATGAAAACTGAGCTTTGATTTGAAATCAGAAGTCCAAAGAGTGAAGGGAGAGTTTCTTCAGGGCTTCACCGAAGCAAATGTTAAGAACTATCAAACAGTGGCACCCAGTGGTAAAGGACTTCCTGCAAATACGAACACGATAGAAAAACTTGGGAGGGAGAAGGGGGAAGACTGATCCAAATCCATGTTTAGATACAAATATGCCGAACTGAAAGAACAAACATACTAAATCTCCCACAATTTTAGCAGGAAGTCTTACTTCTAAGTCATTCTATCTCTGCAAACATCAGCATTAGAGAATAGTGATTCTTCAAATATAAAAGGTTTAACATTAAACAGGTATTTCTGAGGGAGAGGGGGAAATCCAGAGCGGACAGCAACCCCTTATCAACTGGGAGACTGCAAACATTTCAAATATCTGACCTGAGATACCTAAAAGGAGACTGGTGAACCCTGAACACTCTTAAAATCTACTTCACAGGACTTGAGCAAAATTCCTCCAGGGAAGAGAGAAACGTGTTGATAGTGGTTCTTTTTCCACTTGTTCTGCATTTTCTTCACATGATCTAGAGAGAAAGATTAGAGACTAATGTGTGTCCCAGTGAGGCCAAACAATACTCAGGACCACAGGGTGTAGGTCATTCTCCTGGAACAGGAATCCTCATCTGGATGCTGTGAAGATAGAGAGTCCTAGCAAATATCAACCAAGCAGAAATTTTTTCAGATACAAGCCAAAAAGGTGAAAATTTAAAATTACCTTTGATAGATGCACAAAAATTTGGAGCAAGAGAAGATGTAGGTTACTTAACAACCTTGTAAACATGACAAACAACAGCAAACAAAGTGCATAGTGAACAAAGTTTTCTTTGTTAAAAAGAAACTGGGAAGTTAAAAAGCAAATGGAAGATGAACATCTGTAAATGGGAGAATGGGCTCTATACTGAGGCTGTTCTAACAGCTCTGCTCATTTGATTTATAAGAAGTGAAGATTAATACCAGCCTAATAATCATATAAGCAACTAGTCTGACAATGCTTTGAGAAATTTTGAAGACTGGGTATTGATGCTAGAAAACAAATTCCTTAAATAAGGAGCACACTTTTAAAGTGAAGAGGAATAAAGCCACCGATTTAGTAAAATATTTGTGTTCAGCTGCATGGAGAGACCAAATTACAGGATCATAATTATCCCTTCTAGTTCTACAAATTTAAAATCTATGAGTGCAATTAGTAAGTGTTTGCAAGGGGGTCAGAAGATTAAAATCTCTGCATTAATCAGGTAGTTATGCATTCAGTAGCTACATATCAAAAATGAGACCAAGCAAGCAAAGTATTTCTCATGCTGCCTCAGTTACTTGAGTGCTGTAAATCCCCAAGTCTTGCCAAAGGAGCACAGCAGGGGTGCTGAACCAAATTTTGCTCCGTGCCACGTGCTGTTCCTTAGGGCACAGCAGCATCCTGCCTGGAGTTAGGGCACAGCACGATCTGCTGAGCTGTCACAGCTCCCCTCCCCTCGGGGGCTTTCACAATGACAACTTAAAAGGAATTCTAACCACTCATAAAAGAAGTCCATTTGCAACAAGTTTAAATACACTGACATAATGAAAACCACACAGTCCACTGCAGCTTGGCAGCCTCCTAAACAAACTCATAGGTAGTTATGTAAAAGTTAAGTACTTCTTCAGACCGGGCAGAGATGTATCAATTACCTGCCAACTCAACAACTCAAGTTCTTTTCATTTTCTAGGAAGAAAAAAAAAATCAGCACTAGCAAAGTTTGCTTTTTTTCCTTCTCTTTGGTGACAAATGGCTCAGAGCAAGAATCCAGCCTCTGTTTTGATTTCTTAACACAGGGAGATTTCCTAGAAACAGACAAAAGGAAACAAAAAGAAATAATTTCCTTAAACCTATTGCTACTCCAAACTAACACACTCCCAAGCTTAATCACAGGAAAGAAATAAAACCTTCACCTCAAGGAGTTAGTCTTGGCTCAGGCAACTACATCCACATTCCAGCCTGCATTGTTTCCACAGAGACACCCTTCCTTGCCCAGACCTGTTTTATCCACTCTCAGCTGGCACAGATAAATTTTAGTATGAGGCTCTGCACTGCAAATCCGTAGAAAAACAAACCACTACAAAGGAAGGAAAACAAGACCTGAAGGAAAAAGCAAAAATGAGGACACCAGAAAAACTGATGACCAATCTTCCAAAAGTGAGGTAGAATAAGAAAATTTTTTACAAGGCTGTTGGCATACCCTACTCATGACTTTAACCAAAAGCACGATGCTCTAATGGTTTAAAAGGATTGAGTGAGCCAGCACAAGCCTCCTGGAAGCTACAAGTGGGCTTAGGACAGCCAAGCCTGATACACATGACTATTAAAATGCAACAGTGATCAACAGGCATCCTGCAAAGAGCACAACACGCCACAGGGCATGTAAAGGAACATCATCTGCTCACAACTGGTTGGGAAGAATAAGAGGTCTGAAAACTAGGAATTTACAGAAAATAAAAATGGGAGAAAAATGTTGACAGTCACATCTGTCAAAGCTGTTGACTTTTCACTGGTGCTCTTGAAGAAGCAGCTACAATCAGCAGCTTCTCTTGCAAGCTCCTAAATCAGGAAGCTGTGGCACCAGGGCAGGGCTGAGTATCAGCCAGAAGGCTGCACATGAAAGGGCAGCAGAGCAGCCTCGCTGCTCGGGCGGAAGGGCGTTGCTCTCTAAAGAAACAAGGCTCCATCTGAACAGGACTGATGTGTTACTCACACAACTGAGTTGCCTTTGGCTTGTCAGCCAAAGGAATGAAGAACCCAGAACGTCAATACCTAAAACAAAAGTAGTCACACAAGCTTAGCACAAACACAAGGGATATTTTAGCATATAATTTGGCAGAGCAATTCGTTGTGTATGGTGACATAGGGCAGTTTCTAGGATGCTTTCTGTCAACTTTTTCTCTTTTTTGTCTTTTTAGAAATACTTGAAAAGGTTCAGGAAGGGAGAAACAGACCACCACTCCCTAATTCATCCAGAAACTGTTTAACAAATTCCAAGTAGTTATGAAAGAAGAGTAAGAAACTAGAAGGATGACCCCAATGCCTCCACGAAGGGATTGTTTGTTGAGCTTGTAAAGTGGTGGCAGGAAAGGAATTTCCTACAATTGTTACCTTTCTGCTTGAGAGACCACCTGGAGGAAAGTCTAAGGCTGTCCTTCCTCAGCAGCACTTATGAAGAGGGTGAGCTGGAGTTTGTAGGACCCTCCCCACATCCTTTTCCAGGGCTTTAGAGAAGGCAACTCACTTGCTTTATGTCCTACAGAAGTGGAACTGAACTGGATTTAAACTTGAAATGCAAGAATTCTAAAGTATGTAATTTGAACAAGAAAAAAACTCTCAGTAGTCCTAAGAGCCACTAAAAAGATGTCCATCAAATGGTTAAAACAAACCATATGCATCCCAAAAAGTCATACACTACTTTACACTGGTCTCATAAAGGAAAATAAAACGTGCATACTCTTGCTTCTTCATGCTCAAAAGGAAAGAAAAACCGTAAAGAAGCCAAAAACCAAAGGGCTGCGAAACAAGACTTCAGCAGAGCCAAGAAAGGGGCTGAAAGTCTTGATCATAACATGCCTACAGCTGAGGAACAAAAGCAGTGTGAGGTCACAGCTTGGCTCCTGCTAGTCCAGGTTCACACAAACAGCATACAAAGCTTCCAGAGAAGTGAGTGCCATTTGTCATTCACAGACAGACAGCCTGGCAGCCAGGTCTCTGAAAGGGGTTGCTGCCAGCCCTAAGAAAAGAGGGCTTGAAAAAAGCCTTGGAGTCCTCTTATTAACATCATTCACAGGTGACTCAGCTGATTTTACAGCAGGCAGGCTGAAAAGCTGTCCTCTGGCTGGGTTTTACAGCAGCAGCTTAATTAATAGGATGAATACCTATTGATAGGCAATCTCAACCTCCACTACCAGCTGCACCTCTTCATGCCTGAAGCCAGCCCTGCTCTTTGTTCTGCTGCTGAAAACACAGCCTGGGGCACTCTGAGCACCTGCTGGGCCTGCAACCAAGGATGGGAAACTTTCAGGCAAACAAACTTTCTATATTGGCAATAAAATACATGTCAAAAACTCCTTTAAAATGTCACCATGCAGTGTCCTAAGCAGGCTATCTCCTCAGACATTTGTAGAAAGAAGGAAGAAATGGCAAGAGGTGTTTCTGTCATCCTTTTCCTGATCTCCCTCAATAACTAAACGGGCTATTAAAAAAACCCAAAAAAACCAAAAATACACAGAAAAATTGTAATTAAAATTCCATTGAGCCCATGTGGCATCCAAGGCTTTTTAAAAAAGCACACCCCTGTTTTCCAAGCAGAAGCACTCCAACAAATGGTCACAGGTGAATAGTCAGCACTCGAGTAGATGCACTGTGCCATGTCACATTGCACAAGCACTACCTCTCATGCTTCCTATCACTAAATTAATTAGTAGTTTTCTCTCTGACTGCCTAATTGACAAAGATGTTATGGACTTACTAGAAGAACTTCATGACTAAGGGTGAAAGGTGAAATGATATTTATGTAGGCATCTCATGCATTGCTGATTCCTGGGGTTGCACCTCACTGTGGGAAAGGTGATCTGCAAATGTGAGCACTGTTTCTTAAAAAAAAAAAGGAGGTGGAAGCCCCTTTACTGTAAAATCTTGAGCTGTTACTAGTTCCATAAACCTGAGCAAAACAGACCAAACTGCCACGACACTTTCAAACATTTTAACACAAGTTGCTCAAGTTCCTACATACACCACAGCTGTCTATCATCTTACAACACAATCACTTTCTCAACCTGCTTGCTTAACAAGCAGTGGAGAACTCCAGACTGCAGAGTAGAATATTAACATCTGCTTCTTTTTTTAATTAGACAATCATATTTTGCCATGATTCACTGGGGAATTGTATCTTAAAACGGCAAAAAATTACTGAAGGAGGGGAATTCATCAAAATTTGAAGCAGCACTGTTCATTATAACGGGCTTGGTCACATCAGAGGCTCACTCAGTCAGCAGGAAAGCTGCCCCACAATTACAGTGAGGAACTGAGCCATGACAGAAGAGACAGTCTCTATTCTCAGTTCTACCAAAAAGTGGATTTGTGATGCTGTGAGCCTTAAATTACTCTGGAACAAGCTGTGGTTGTCAGTGCAAGACAACATGTTGGATACCAAATGCAAAGAGAGAAAGACAGGCTTTTCTGGATGAGCAAATCAATAAGAAACATCATAAATTACAACACTATGCTTTGTTCTATTACAGAACATTTTGTCAGACATTTTGGAGCCATTTCATGTTAACCACTTTTTTTTAGGATTGAACAAATGCTTGCTTTAGAATCAAGAGGCAAAATCTGAACAGGTAATTTGCTGAAAGAAGTTTAGAAAATTAAACTGATGATGCTTAAAACAAGGTACAAAGTTAGGGATTAAAAGATACACAGAATAAAATTCAGAAAGATGTTAGAAATAATAACACACAGGCTGTGAACTTGGTGCTGCAAAACAAACGCCAGGGATTTAGAAGTCTCATGCCTAAAGGATTGACGCTATTTTCACTCCAAGTCTATTTTTATGAATTTCTTCCTTCCCAAGTTATTACCAAAGTCCCCAGTGATTTGTTTTTTGTTATTTGTCTGTGGATTTATCATCTCAACGACAAAGAGAGACACATTAAACACATGCTTTTTTAAGCTGAACTAGTAAATATGTTCTCAGAAATAACTCCAAGACAAAAATCCACACTGAAAAGCTGGAATGAGAGCTGGGAGCCTGAGGGCTTTCCTATCCCACTGGTGAATACAGCACGTTCTTTTTGAGCATGTTCATAATAAGACAGAGACCCATTTGTCAAAATCTGCCGTCTTTAGAACAGCATGTATTCCTCAACAGCCTCGGTGCTCAGCAGGGTGTAAATACTGCACCTTCAGCCTCTTCCCCAATGTGAGTTTAACATGTACATTAGTGTTTAAGATTGAAGCAAATGTTTGCTACATTTAAATTAAGTCCCATTTCATCTAAGAATGTTAACAGTCATCCTTTAATGTGAATGTTAACAAACTAGCCATAACTTTTTTCATATCATAGAGATATGTGATATTGAACACAGGGCTCTGACCAGATACACTGAACCCAGCAGCCTGCCTGCACAGAGGCTGTTGTCCCACTGATCCCCACAAAAATGTGCAGAAAAGCTGCACAGAAACACAACAAAGGCAGCACCAGGATCCACTTCCAGTTTAGAAAGACATTTGTTTATGAAAGCTACACTATCAGAAGTAATCCAGGAGCCTTCCCCTGCACAGATTTGTCATTACTACTTCTTGTTTTCTCACCTGCGCCTTTCCAGCACTGCTGAGAGCACAGGTACCAATGGCAGCACACTGCAACTGGCAAATGAGGATGGTAAATATGGGCTGAACACAGTGTCTGCTCATCCAGATGGGCATTTTAAGCATCTTTCCAGCAGACAACACTCTGCTTCAGCCACTCCCAGCTCCTCATAATGGAGAAACTCCAGAGCAGCTCATGCTGTACCCACACGAGCAAACAGCCCTGCAAGGAATCAAAACCCTCAGAAGGGACAGGCACAGTCAGCTGGGATTGCAGCTTCTGTGCAATGTACAAGTGAAAATCAGCACAGGCATCTGTCTGTATTGGTATCAAGCAAAGTTACACCAGGGTGGGAACAGCTGTACCAGCAAAAACACAATCGGCTAGTGTAGACTCAGATCCCTTGGACCCTACAGAACAACATGTATGAAAAGATTAGAATCCCAGTAACTCTGAAATGACAAAATATCAATCCTATTTGAGTTTCATTAGACCCCCTGTTATGCATTTATTTTACAAACGGCAATTGGAACAAAAATTATTGTTCACACATACTTGAGGGAGTCATTATGCTCCACAGGTCTACACAGACAACCAAATCATTATCTCCATTTTATTTTCTCTATCTTCCTGGAAACCAAAGGCCTTTGGGACTTATAAACAGTAGAACTTTTGCAAATTTTACTGACTGTGCTCAGCCAACACTGTGTCCTTACAGAGAGACACTGTCAGCTCATCTTTCACACAGAGGTAACATCCCACTCACATTTTAAGTAACTGCTCCTGTTGATTTCCCAGATAAAAAAGATGTTGGTTGCCACCTTCATCCCCAAACCTGACCTTGCCAGCACTACTGACTTGTTTGCTGCAAATTGGGCTGCACGAGATACAGAATTATGTGCCTTTGAGCAGGATGACAGCCACTCCATGAGAGGCCACCAAGATGGCACCATCTCATATGCAGCTAAGCCATCAACACCATAGTTTTGGGTGAAACACCCTCTTTTCAAAAGCCATTTCCCTCTTACCAACACACTTAATTACACATACACCTCAGGGTCAGGTAGAATAAACAGCAAGTCTTTGTGGCTGGGCAGGGGTGCAGATTTTGATTCAGGAAGTGTATGCCTACAAATTAATTTTCATCTGCACCCTACTGTGCTCAGTGCTTTCCTTTCCATTTGCTTCCATTCAACATAAACACTAACTACCATTGAAAACACTGTGCTTCCAGGAAAACAACGTTTAGTTAAATTCAGTGATAAAAAAATTACAATAAGAACATTAAAAGTTTGAAGTCAATGGATGAACTTTCCCACACAGTAACAGCAGCTTTACTAAAGTGCATGCCAGCAAACGTGCCTGCTCACCCTCAGAAGTACTACTCTCACTAGCAGGGAGGTAACAAATTTGTAATTTTATAGTAGAGCCAAGATGGGTAAGTTTGTAAAGGATACAGCACAGACTTTACTAGGAAAAGAGATCTAAGCAGATATCAGAGTTTTTATCCCATCCAGTGTTTTCTTCTATTGCTAGAAAGTGCTGGAATCCATTTAGTAGAAAACCTCTGAACACATCTTTTAAATACCCCTTTCCAAAAACCTCCCATGGGCTCATTACTTCAACAAGTGACTGGAGAAGCAGGAAGAGACAGTACATTAAATGAGACAGGCAGACATAGAAGGCCAAGGCAACAA
The DNA here is from genome assembly GCA_037013685.1 of Acridotheres tristis. Classification (NCBI taxonomy): domain Eukaryota; kingdom Metazoa; phylum Chordata; class Aves; order Passeriformes; family Sturnidae; genus Acridotheres; species Acridotheres tristis. The sequence continues at coordinate 6,868,566 of CM072885.1, forward strand.
GAATTTCATCCAATTTCTCACATCTCATTCTACCCTTCCTTACATCAGATGAATCAGCGTTGTTCAGCTGCAACTGCCATCTGTTAATCTTACCAATACCTCAGCTCAAAACTGAAGACATTAACCATTAGTCTCTCTCTTGCTTAAGACCTTTCATACATCCCACTCTAACCCTTATTTACACTATTATGATTATTATCTAATTATAAACAATGGCTTGATTAAAACATACATATTTATAGAAGCATTCATGTCACCTACCTTTAGGCCTTTAACTGCTGCAGCTAAAATGGGAAAGCAAGCTCCTTATAGCATTAGCATGGTTATCCAGAGGGCAAATCAAAGCTGCTATGTTCAGCACTAAAGTCAAGTATCATCACTCTCAAGGAGCTTCTAGACACTCTCACCTTCCTCCACTGAGGTTATGAGACCTCCAGAGAAGCTAGATTCCCAAGTGGCTTTTTTAAAGCAATCTGCAAGGTCCCTTCAAAAATCAAAACAGTTAGAAGTGCAGCTCCAATTTCATAAACTACAGCAATACTGAACAAATCCAACCTGCCACTGCTTTTTATACTATCTCCAGCATGCCCGTTACTTCTAGATTCACATACAGTATGATGTAAACCCATGGAAAATACTCAGTTTAATAATTTCCTGTATTATTCACCACATTGTGTGCAATACCTTGTGGATTAATTATCCAGATAACAAAATGACTGCAAGTGCCATTAATGCTGTCGGTCTGAAGTAGTGATCTAAATAATGAGAGCAATGTTCTCCTGTGATCTACAGCATGAGAGCTCAACTGAAAAACAACCCTCTCCTACTTGCTGCATGTGAGTGAAAAAAGACCCTTCCTCCCTGTACAGGAAGGTGAGTAAACCATTAAGCAGCTGTGGCAAGTCCCAAAGACTGGGAAAATCAAAGAGAGAAAAGTCAGGTTGAATGGAGTTTTGAGAAATACAATCGAGTGAAAGATGTCCCTACCTTCTGCAGGGGGGGTTTGGACCAGATGAACTTTATAGGTCTCTTCCAACTCGAAGCCTTCCATGACTCTCTGACTGATGACATTTATATGAGGATGGGATGAACATATTTTGGGGCTGCTTGTACTGGTGCACAGAAGCACTCCAACAGTGAGAGAGGTGCTGCTCCTCTCCTGGAGCCAAGACATCCACACAGGTGAAGGAAGCCCTTGAGCAGAATTACTGCTCTCCCCAGCCACAGATGTGGCCAAATACCACTACTTGTAACACAGCTGGAAACACTTCTGTGTGCCCTGGTTAAGTACAAATTTCTGTTTGAAAGCAATCTAAACTGCACCACTGGAAATACCAGTAGAAATATTTCTGTTATTTCCAGGTCACCAAACATAAGTAGCATTCACTAGTTTACTACTCTGGTTTCCAATTTAAGAAATGTCTTTAATGGAAGCACTTTCTTGAACACATACCAAATGCCACTGAACATAATTGTGCCTAAACTGCACCTCCTAGAGAGCTCCATTCTTAAATTAACTCTGAGCATGTTGTAACCCAAAAAGGGAGGAGAGGAGGGAATTAAAAAAAAACCTAAGACGAAAAGAGGAAGAAACTTTCTTTGTGGCATTTTTCTTTCTCTGAAAACAGGAAGAAACAGGTGTTGCTGTAAGCATAAAGGAAGACATCTCACAGATTCAAAACCAAGTGCTATCAGCAAAAATATTAGATTATTGAGGTAGAGAGAGAGAGAGGAAGTTGCAAAACTGCTTAACATTTCAAGGAGGTCTGAGGCTTTTCACTCAGTGTTGTGGCTGGGTAAAACAAACATACATTTTGAATATCATACACAGGTTTGGACTAGACGGGAACGTAAGAGATCACCCAGTTCCAACACCTCTGCCACAGGCAGGGACACCTTCCAGTAGGCTAGGTTTGCTCAAAACCCTGTTTAGCCTGACTTTGAACATTCCAGGGATGGAAACAGCCACCACTTCTCTGGGCAATCTATTCCAGCAATTCACCACCCTCACAGTAAAGAAGTTCTTCCTAATACTCAATCTAAACCTGCCCTCCTTCTGTCTAAAGCCATTCCACCTTGTCCAATGCCCCTCTCCAGCTCTCTTGGAGCCACTTTAAGTACTGGAAGGGGCTCTAAGGTATTCCCAGAGCCCTTCCTTCTCCTGGCTCCAGAGTCCAACTCTCTGTGCTATTTCCACAGTAGAGGTGCTCCAGCCCTCTGAGCATCTTTGGGCCTCAGAGTTCACTCCAACAGGTTCCTGTCCTTCTTACATTTTGGGCCCCAAAGCTGGGGTACAGTTGGATTAGCAACACAGTAACAACAGTCAAATAAACTAAATGCTGCATCTGTTGTTACAATTAAATTAATAAAGTACAGATAGAACCATGCATGTTTTCCCCTTGTGTACCATGCCCTGGGTAAAGATGTTCTGTAGCTGTACATATTTCCTGCATTATAAATTAAACATAAGCCAAATTTACCCTTCCTGGAATGCTATTAAAAATCAGGGGCAATTACTCCAGGGATAAATCTGGCCCAGTAATGTTTTTCAACAAAAATGAGTTTAAGAATAAATTCTACTAAAATAAATCTGTGTGGAAATACTTGAAACATTTTCATTTGTGTTCCCAGAGCACTTATTTAAAAATAAATTGGAACAGAGAGTTCCCAGTATTAAATAGACAGAAAATGTCAAGAGAGTGTTTCAGAATACTCTGTTGTCAGGTGATCAGTCTGATATTCTTACTGTCTGGTTCTGTGGGAGGTAGTTTTGTTGTGGTTGATGTTTCAATTTTTTTGTTTTCTGTGTGGATTTTTGGGGTGGGGAGGGATTGTGGGTTTTTTTGATTGGTTTGGGGGTTTGTTTATTTTGGTTTTTTTTAAATATTTTTGCAGTCTTAAATAAAGACGACTTTTATATGCAGCTCAGGTTGTGTACCATGAATTAAGGAGCTCAGAAATTAGGTGTACATGGAGAATCAGACCCACGTATTCAAGATTTCATATTTTTACATTGATTGAGATTACAATCAGACAAAATACAACTACAAACAGCATCAGGTTAGACTCTCAGCTGGCACGAGCCTGAACAAGTCTACTTAAATCAATTTCTCTTCCTCAGCTTATCTGACTCCTCAGGGAATGTGGGCAATATTGACACTGCAGCTCTCCACAAAGTCACAGATGCAGAAGTGCTGGCGAGAGCAATGGCCTCGGGAAGCTCACAGGATGCTGCAGACCTGCATGGATGCATCTGTAACGCTGCTCCCACAGAAGACTGCATCAACTGCAGTGATGGAGGCAGCCATAAAACACACACAAGCTGCTGAAAGCAATTTATCTACAGCAATTTGCACATCCAGCAACTGCTGTAATCACATTTTTGTCGAAACATGGAAAATCGGGCTGGAAGGAACTTCAAGAGGCCCCTCACTTCTTCCCTGCCCCACCTACACACCCCTGAAGTCTCCTCCTGCCAAAGAAGTTCTTGAGACAAAATGTTTAATTCCTGATCTTAATCCAAAATAAGATGTGATTTAAACCCAGTTGATCATCTGCTTTTAAGCCCTTGGCGTTGACATTGAATGCTAATGAACATACAGAATGTCAAACTGGCTGGTTAAGTTCCAATGTGAGCAGAGCTGAGCCTGTGCTAACGTGGGGACAATAGAAGATATAAACAGGTAGATTAACAATATCTTTAGAGCAGGAGACAAACGTAGCAGAAATTTAAAAATCAATAGTTTTTTCTTTTAATCTCTATTGCAGGAGGTATTTTTAGCCCATCTGGAGGAGACACAGAGCTCATGAGAAAACCTGCAATGCTCTCATTGAGGCCATCATCTCCACAACAGGCACTGAAGCAGAAGGTATTCCCACTGCCATACAGAAGAGGCCACTCTCTTCCCAGAGAGGTCTTCTCTCCTGCCTTGCACTGACCAAGTCTGGTTTTGATCTCCCTAGCTGTTACAAGCTTGTCATAAAATCCCCCTGCAATGGCAGAGGGGCAAGTGCCTCCCCTTCTCTCTGTTTTCCCATCAGGCTCAGGAGAGAGTCCTATGGAGCAGGGAGCTTGTGGCTCCTCTGCCTTCCAAACCTCCTGGGCCACAAATTTGGAGATAAAGAGTCTGTGGAAGGAAGAAAGTGGAGGCTGGCAGGGAAAGCCATTCAATAAGCCATTGTGCAAAAATAGTACTTGGATGGCTCTCAGCAGCACAGAAGGATTCAGGACTAACAGCCACTGATGACACTTCAGTGGTAAGATAAAGGGAGAAGGGTCTGGACATCAGATCCTAGTCTTAAAAAAAGTTTTAAATTATTAAAGCAAGGCCTCAATTCTTGTAACAAGGCACTGCAGCTTATTTAAAGAAAATAACACACTAATAAGAATATTTACTTCCTTCCACATCTTCCATGGAATCACTACGATCTGTCTGGAAGTGTTTCCACTGCTTCTGCCAGTCCTGAAAACAATCATGTGCTCATGTTGAAATGCAACCCAGTTTTCTCACTGTGATTCTAAACCAGAATATATATAGCTTCTATTTTTTTCCCCTATATATTTTTTTCATGCAATTATTCAAACAAATCATATTCACCAATCTCCTGGGACTTAGTTTATTGCAATAATTGAGAGGGCTTTTTTCTTCTCAGATGTTCTGTTTTTCAGGGCAGGATTCCTTTTTGTGTGTAAGATCCTTTTTTAATTATGCAAAACCCAAGGCAAAAGTGTAATAAAAAACACAATGACTATGTTGCTTATTTTTATACTCTGACATTTTCATTTTCATGTCATTAATGAGTCTAATCAATCTCTCTTGCATTACACACATATCACATTCCTAACCAGTAGCAATTAGAAATAGATAGCCATTTGCTCTCCCAGAATTGTAGAAAATTCATGCCACTCGTCACAAAAAGGGTTCAGACTACAAAGAGCAACACACAAAACGCTAAGTATTTTAATTTGACACCATTCTTCATGCAGTTCTCAAATCAAAAGCAACAGTGTTAAATTCTATTATTAGTCTCCTGCTTGGATCACCACTTTGAAGAAAGGCATTAATGAGATGGAGACTGGCAAAGCATTTTCTTAGAAACCAGAGAATCACTGAATTAAACAATTTGGATGTTAGCATTAAAAATCTCCAGTAAATTGCATACTCACCAAGAAAAGGCCAAAGTACTGAACAAGAAGCATCTGTAGTGGCTCTGTCACTTTCTGTACAAGTGACAGGCAGGGTATCTCCTGTGACCCATAACAGACATTGTACCCACTGTGGTCAGGAGTTGCCCTGGCAGATTTCCATCCCTGAGCTCAAACTCTCACAGCTGCCCATGCACAGGACTTCCCCACTCTTCCCCAACATGCTTCCCCTTGTTTTTGGAAAGGTGACAAGCACAGTTGTCCCAGTTAAGCCAGACATGGCCTGCACCAGTTCATGCCCTCCCAAAGGCCCAACCAGCTCCACTTTGGCAGCTGCTATAAAAACAACTGCTCCCCTTGTACAAGAGCATCCAGCTGCTGCAACAGCCAGCTCTGTCCCAGCTGATGGAAAGGGGAAATGGCCCTGCCCTTCCATTGATTACAGAAGTCTTGCCTGTAATTTCATTTGAGAGTTCCTCCCTATCTATTGAGTTTATTTGGTGTCAGCCACTGATTCCTTAAAAGGTCAAATGCAGGGGAAAAAAAGGATGTAGGAGCTGGGGTAACACAGATCTCTTCAACATCTGTATCACTAGAAGTGGCTTTATCACACACAAAGTGCATTGGTCGACCCCCTCAGAGGTCAGAAGGCTGCCCCAGTGCCATGTCCATTGCTGCCTGCTGCTTATCCATGTGCTGTGACATACAGATTGTGACAACAGCAAAGATGGACACGGCACCAAAGACTCTGTGATTCACTCTCAGCTCTCAAGCACCTACACAGATGTCATAACCTTTTCATAAAAACATCCACCTGTTCTGTATCTGTGTTAATGGGGAGAGAAAAAAGCCGAGTCTCACAGATGTGCAGAACTCACAAACAACAGTAAAACAGGACACTGATCAGAGAAACTCTCCAGGTATATTCACTGTGACAGACAGCATGAATGTTGCTCCCTCTCGAGGCAACCAGACAGACAGTGATGCTATTGCAGAACTGGCTCGCAAAAAGCAAGTGACACCATGTGGGATTCAGGACTTTTGCATACAAAGCAATTTAAGCTGAATCCCATAGAGCACAGGCAGGACTGGGTGTACAAGAGCTGCCACATTACCTGAATCTTGCAGAAAATGCCCAAGGCCAACCTTCCCTGAGATTTCCAGGGCTGAGTTAGGAAAGTCTAACAACTCACCAGCTACTACTAAAACCTATGCTCCATGAGAGGTTAAGAAAATACCAGGTAATTTCTTATTAGGTCCCAATTTACCATTGAAGAAAACAACAGGACAAGGATCCAAGGATCCTTTAGTCCAGAGATCCATTAAGGCCCAGTCCACCCAAGAGGGACAGAACACTTTCAGGAGTGAGCAATTAACCTCACAGTCACCAAAATGTGAAGTTTCATTTAGCACTTGAAATTTTTTATGCCTTTCTAAATTCTTTACACAATCTGTGCATTAGCAAGTGTGGGTCATAGTTTTTCGCTTTTATAAAGTAAGCTAAATATAAAACCAATAGTTAAGACTGAAATTAAAAATTGCAGATTTTCAATACTGATAGTTAGGCCTCAACCATATTTGTATTATCTTCCAAATACTGAGTAGATCAAAACTTAGGAAAAAATATATACTGTAGGCTAAATCATTCAGCAGGTGTATGATCTGAACAACTCTTCATATATAATTATGCTGCCAAATACTTGATGAAAATAATTGAGTGGATGTCAGCATATGCTTCTAGTAAAACAGACAAGAGGACCTTTGTCAGACAAGAAGTAAATTAAGATTCACTATAGGAACTGTATCATACAGTTTAAAAGAAAACCACAAACACATGTGCAGGCCTGAAAATGGGGGTAAAAAGCTTGAGGAGAAATGTCAGCTGAGGTCTGCTCCTTGCACAGAAGGAGACTGAACAGCAAGGGATACTATTATCCATTGCAGCCAGAGAACTGGCAGGCTTGCTGCTCAAAAGCAGCTGCTTGAATATTGAGCTTGAAAGGCAGACTATTCCTTGCATTTTCTGTGGTGTGGCTTTCAGCTGCATAGCAGTGTCAAATGGCATCGTGCTTCCTGCAGAACCAGAGCGCCTTTGGGCTGGGTACAAACTGCACATGGTTTATAGGGCACCCTGAAGGGGAGACCACAGCACTGCACTGATGCCAGAGGGGCCTGGAAGCTGCTGTGGAATTTCTGAAGACGATGGCTCAGTATGTTGGTATCAGCAGGGTGGCTGACATGATCTGCTCTCAGTGCTGGCTATTTTGTCACAGAGAAAGACAAAGAAGGAAGGAAGCAGTGAGAGACAGCAAAGGACTCCTGCACTAAGAGCTGCACACAATACTGGTCCGTGCTTGTCAGAGCTGGGTATGACAGATAATAACTCCAACAGCCTGCATTAAAGATACCAGCCTGCAGCCTACACATCTGCCAGTTTTCTTGCTAGGTACTGAAAAGTAGCGTCCATCTAACCACTCACCAGCAGTGATTCCCTTTCCTGCTTCAATCTTCTGTTACATGCTGTCACTCAGTCCTAGACACTTAAAATACCTGAATTAACAATATCTGACTATTGTGTTGGAACAGTGGAACAAATAACTGATAAACTGAAATTTTAAGAAAAAGGGCAACGAATTTAAGTTCACAATCTTAAAATTATTTGCAAAGCAGTAATTCAGCTTAGTGTGCAATTTTATGCTGAGACACAGATTTACCACATATTAAAACAATGCTACTAATTAAATGCTACTAATTAACAAAAGATGTGCTCAGCTCTCCTTTGAAAAGCCTACCACGCAAGCAGACATCTAATAAATACAGAGACAACTGTAGTCAGACACAATATGGCAATTTCATTCTAACACAAGTCTTGCTGGCACGGAGGCTGAAGTCACACATTTTCAGGAAGAGCTTCCAGACTTTTCCTTGTGTGAATATTTAATGTTTTGAGAGAAGCAAGAGGATTTTGTATTTAGAAGTTACTCCACCAGAAGCACTCACTGTTATCTTTAATGTTTTGCTTTAAATTATGAATAATCAACTTGTAAGATTGCTCACAAAATCTCCAAACCCTGAAGAAGCAAACAAGAACTCAATGAGAAAAGCTGTGGGCAAACGGGATTACCAGTCTGACTTGCAAGGGAGAATTGCCTGTTAAAAAAAGGCACAATCATGTTTCCATGTGGAAAATGTTAAAGTTATTGTAACTAAATATAACAACCCAAATTTTCCCCCTCTATTTTATTTCCAGTAATACACACACTCATCTCTGCTTGTTCCATTAGATAACAATGGGTAGCAGAACCAGTCATGCTCTTGTTCAAAATCCTCTGGGATCTGAGCCCTCCTTCCCAGGTTCCCCCAGAGGGAAGCAACAGTGTTAGGAACCCCAAGGAAACAGGCAGGCATGTGCCAGGGAGAGAGGAATAGGAAATATCTATATGTGGCTTTCAGATCCATCTTCAGCACGGCCCTCAAAATATCCACAAAATAGCCAAAATTCCCATAGAAAACTGAACAAGTGAGGGGAGAGGGAAAGCATCAAGTATCAGGATGTTACAATTTGGAAATGTCATTACGAATGATAATTTTGAGCTAATTAAAAGGGAGGGGGAAGATGAGGGGGTGATGGGGAGCATAACAATCAAGCAAAAAAGATCCATGTCAGACGTCACCTAGATGGCAAGAGAGGAGCATTTATTCTGCCACACTGAGATATTTTATATTCACAGTCATTGCCACAGTGCTGAATGATGTACAGGGAAGTGTTTCTGCTTCATCCTTGTACCATCCTCTGTTACTGCACCCTCTGCCATCCAAATTGCCAGTTCCTCTCACACCTTTACAAAATGTCAGTGCAGAGACTTTCTAGGAATTTGGGCCAAGTTCAAGAATCCCCATCTGCTCCCGTTGGAGAAGGATGAGATCAGACTGTAAATGAGTGGCAGACTCCTAGCAAGGAGACACATGAATACAATTTGGACACATATGAAAGTCAGTTCCAGCCTTCTTAATTTAAATTAAAAACTTTCGACTCTCCTCTGTCTCTCTGTAATGAAACATTCATATAATCAGTTATTCAACCATTTAGCTTAAGTGCATGTATAGGCAAGTACTCTCAAGACATTTCATTAATCTACATTTACCTTAAAGCTGTTTAGAATTGCAGACGTGCATGCACAAGATGAGTTCTTCAAGACTTGAAAGCAATTAGGTCTTGAGAAAAGTGGCTTTGGTAGCACATATTCTCACAGTTATTTAAATAAATTCAAATCAAATATAGGTTTAAATCAGCACGAGACTTCTCATTAGACACCAGTGTTTTTTCAAGTTTCCAGAGCTTTTTTTGTAGTGCTTTGCACTGTGTATGTAGGAACATGCACCTGTGCTGGTAGTCAGCTTGCAGGAGGGCTCCCCTTGCAAGCCTACACACACACAACATGAGTTCATAAACTGAATTTATAACACTTTCTTGTTATAGCTGGTAGCAATATGGAAATAGATATACAAAAGGTGTCACTTTCTTCAAGTGTTTCTCCCCACCTGACTGGTTATCACGGTAGCCCAAGGCTAAAGCCAGGAGCAGAAACCTGGTGTTCATCCACTAACATGTTCCAATTTATCTTCATGGCACTCTGGAGAGCTGAGATCAAGCTTCCTTACTTTGTAAGATGGTGACCATTAAAAAAAAAATTAAAAATCCGTATCAGAAATCAACTTGAAGAACTAGGCAGAATAGGAAACTTAAGGTGAACTACTAAAGTCCCAAGTGAGTCCTGCAGAATAAGCCCTTCTGCATTGAAGCGATTCTCACACATCTAGATGTGCAGTAATTTCAAATCCTGCCTACTGTAAGACTTGTGAATTTTGCATAATTTGAAAAAGATTACTTTAACTCTGGCAGAAAGTATTGCAATTCCTTATAATCCCAAATGTCAATCTTGCTGGCATCTATCTGTTTTCCTTTTAAGTCCATAAATAGACTTAAAAGGAGAATAAACAGTCCATTTCTTGGCCACAAATGCGGATAAAAAACCACAGTGTGATTACATTCTGTGCATGGCTAAGGCCTGCGGGTTTAAAACATACACATAAACACACAGATAAATATGTACATACATAGTCACACATACTGCCTTTGTAAATAATCAGAATGGATCTTGATGAATCACCTCTATTTGATATTTTTACAGTTTCTTGTAAAAAGCATTCTCTGAATGTGCAAACTATTAAGAAACTATGTGAACAACAAAGTCTGATTGGCAGACTAAAGTTGGAGGCTGAGTAACATGTAAGCCTGTTTAGCATTAGTGCCAGAAATCCCTTCTCACTCTAAAAATCTGATATATCGTTTGCTTTATTAGTTCTAAATCAACTATTCATTTAATTTACATTAAAACTATGACATTAAAAATTAATACACAGATGATTTAGAATTGAAGTCATAAAAGACAGTACTTCTTTGTTAACAGACTTTCATTTTGGAAGTGAATATTAGTGCATACTGCTGAATTCCTCCAAAAGTCCACAAGGCCAGCACTGGAAGTCTGTCGATACAACCATTAAGATTTCATTCACTAAGAGCTGATTAACTCAAGTCTTCCTTTTCCATTAATTAACACCAAAAACTGCCTCCAACTATTGTGTGTTTAGATCTGAGCATATGAGCAAGGAATGACTATCTTACACACACAAAATTACAATTTCACAGATCCAGGACGTGAAACCTTTTTAAATAGGGAAAAGAAAAAGAAAGCAAGATAGGCCTTTACCCTAGCCAAAAGGTCACTCAGATTAACTTAGAATTCATGAAACTCTAGTCAAGAAAGTAAAAATGAAAGTCTGACCCTTACAAAGGCCAGATGTCCCACTAATTTCCTCTTCTATTTTAGTCAAGCACATGGTTCACAGGCACAGAAAAGTTTATTACAAGTCACAAATATGCCACCAGTAGAGATTCAAGAGTTTCCCTCCCAAACTAGAGACAAATTCCCATGAAACAGAAGACACCATTCCAGCATGAATAGCCAAATAAAGTGAGCCAGAAGTAATCAGCAATCCTATCTAATGGAAATGGTAATGCAGAGAAACAGCTCTGCAGGCAGATCCTGTGGCTGGAACAGCTCCTGGCACATGGGGGTGGTGAACTCCAGCAGAACAGCATTTACAGTCAGTCACTCCAGCCCCTGCTCACTGCAGGAGCCTTGCTAACATTTGTGTTTACTACTCCAGGTCAGTGCCAGCAACTTCACAGTCCTCACCTAAGGAAAAATGCTGTCCCACTTTACCTTTAACCCACTCCACGTTCACACTCTACTACAGACTGCCTCTTATTCCGAACACCTCAAACTCCAGCTAAAACCATTTTAATCACACATACGGAGGCTTCCTTCCCTTTCAATATTTTTACTCTACATAACTTGACAAAATTATTTCCCACTAAGTCTACTGTAACCAGGCTGCTGCACAGTACCATACCTGGAAACCAGGGGCTTATAGTGGAAATGCTGAGGTAAACCTTAGACACAGCATCAAGCTGCATGAAAACACTGTCATGGTGCTGGAAATAAAGTGCATTTAAAGCCAAGAGGCTCTGTCATCACCATAAAATGCACACACTGCTGCTGCATGCCCATAAACTTTATTAAATGGGCCTGGGCACAGCAGCAATGAAGTGCAGCCTCCCCTGACTCTGTACAGTGCATGGGCTCGATGCCACCACCAGCTGTGACCACCTCCATGCTAACAACCAAGGGGAAGAGAATGCACTGAAGTAGAATCAAGTTTTGTGATTGCAAAAGGAATAGGGGAACAGAATTTGTCTGAATAGAAGTCAGCGCTGAAGGGTCTCTCTCTGGCCATTATTCACTTTGCTATTCTTTGCCCAGCATTAACACCTGCCCATTCCTCCAGCCCAGTGACTCTCGTTACCACCCTCACCCTCTGTTATTACCAAACCAGCCTTCCTCTGAGGATGGTCTATCAGCTGCACTGAACACTGGCCACTGTACTTAGCATAAAATTTGGGACTTTGGAATTAAGACAGTAAATCACTTCTATCCTCCACACATAAGAGACAAGTCCAGATGTGACAAAGATCTAATGATGCTATTTTATTAAAACACTGAAAGTAAACTGAAGAGAAGTGAATGAAACTTGGTCTTAGCGAACATCTTAAAGTTAATAACTTGACATTAATAACCCCAGTGAGGACTGCTGTTAGAAAGACAAAAACCTCCAGGAATGTAACACAGGGTAAGTTTTATTAAAACTGTACTTCCACCTAAAGAGCATTAGATTATTTAAGATTTATCTGAGTGAGGGCAAGGAAACATCATCTAATCAGGAAAATGCTGTAATAGCCTCTGATTCAGAAGCCATCAATTTACTTTGTGTTCACAGACTATGTAAGATACCATAAAATGAAATAATAAAACGCAATAAAATAGAAGAGATGATATGACAAAAAACCCCAAGTAGTAGCAAGGGGGAGAAAAAAAGTTATGTTTTAAAGACAATCTGCCTGCATGCCCAGTTCTGAAATTATAACTCCCAACGTTCCCTATTACATTATTGTGAGCTGTAGATGAAACAAAGCAATGGAGAACAGGGCCACATTGCCTCTTTTCAAAAGAAAACTTCACCATCATGAAAAGCTAACAATGAGAATAGAAACAACAGGCAAGATTAAGAAAGCAGAGAATGAGAAGTAATAGTATTGATTTAAGTGGTTCATTTTTTATTCATGGTTATTCTTTCCAGTGGATATCTAAGAAGCATTTTATGTTTAATAGGCATCACCATTGTGCAAATGTTTTCTAAGCAAAAAGCCCCCACTCTTTACCAAGGCAATAAATAGCTGCATAGCAGACAGCCCTATGAAGAATTCAAGAACCAAAATGAACTGCAGACCATACAAAACGTAAGAAAACTTATCCTCAGTGAAAGCCCTTTGATGTCAAAACAATTTAATAGAAGGTGGGTGCTACAGATTATATGTTTTCATTTGGTAACCCTGGTTGTCTGTCAGAGATCCCTGACTTCTCAGAAGAGGAGGTGTGTATTACTGACTGAAAAAAACAACAAAACCTAAACAAAACCCTTCAGTGAATACACATGTCCTAGTCTCAGAGCCTTACAGAGAGTTGCTTCCTAGTTCTCCCCATTCCTTTTCCCCTCCCCACTACTGGTTTGAATTCTTGCAATAATTGTGCTTTGAATATTTATCCCAAATGCAGTCTATTTCACAGACTTTAACTATAAAATCTGATTCAGCTAAGAAATTAAATCCCGCTGCTTAAACTACAAATTTTAATCCATAATTAATACGTAAAAAAAAAGTCGCTATTTATTTTGCATAAATTGTTCTCCTCCTTCCCCATTCTCCATGAGAGAGAATGTTGTTTGCCAATATTTTACTTCATAATCTCATTAGCAGTCTCCTCTTCCATCATTCAGGTAGAAATGTCTTAAGACACTGCCTGGTAGCATCCTGGAAGTAATCACATCCAGTTGGAATTCAAAATCTTACTAAGTCTACCGTGATATTGTTGGTATCAAATATTCACATTAACAGTAAAGATGGTAGTGGTAGGGAAATTGTAACAGCTTTGGAAAGATGTAATGTACTTGGTACCCATTTCCTTCATTACTGAGCAAACATGCTGCTCCTGGGCAAACGAGTGTCAGATGGCTAATAGTCTCTGTGCTGAAGGAAGCCAGCAAGCAGACTGGTAATGAAGCCCAAAGGGTACTGGAAAGAGGCACGGGACAGGACTGGCAATCTTTTTTCAGAACCCAAAGCCTCACTGCTGCAGCTGACCTACATTTTCCAACTTGGAGTTGAAGGCCAAGTCAAAACATGCATAAATAAAATAATGGCTCCATTTCAACGGGATCTCCAAGCATCCCATGCTGGTGAGAACAAGCCATCTCCTCCCACGTACTACTCCAGCACAAGCCACAGATGCTAAATATGATCCCAAATCACTCAGTTTTAACTTGCAAAAGGCCCTTTGCATAGCAGACCATACTTTGCCAGAACCTTGTGTTAGACTGCTATTTATTGACTCTGGTGGTGGTGAGAAATCCAAGGCTTTAAATGACCAACATAACCCTCGCCTTTGAAATCTAATTCAAACCAGTTTTATGACTTCCTTCTTATGAGTAATTCCCTTTACCCAGGCATCTATTAGATTTAAGAAAGAAACCATAGCAAGCTTCAATTTTCAAATTCATTTTTACCCAGTATAATCTTTCCTTAAAAGACCACAAATTTTCTTCATGATCTGCCCATCTAAATATCTTCTTGCACAGCCAGGGGCAATGTCTGTGTATCGAAAGCTTGCAGTCCGTGAGTTTCACTGTTTTACATCAAGAGCAAAGCACACGCAGGCTCAAAAATAATGCCATGCCTCCATTTTTCTCTTCAGATTAAAAGGATTCAAACAAGACGTATCAGAGGAGAAAGCAGTGGTGTTGATTTGTGTTCTAGAAGTGAACAGATGCTAAAAAATGAAAATCATTTAAGCAGAAATCTTGATTGCTATTCTCTGCAGAAGGGTTGCTGTAACATGAGCCTTTGTTTGCTAAAGAGGCAGATAAACTGCACCACTAATTAGTCACATATAATACACACTTACCCAAATTCCTTATTACACATGGAAAATTACTCAGTTGTAATGTCCTAAATGAACACATTTTCAATTGATATTCCTATCAACACTGCATTAAGAGAGGTAAGTGAAGGCAGAGTAGGTCCACAAAAGCATCAAAGCGAAACTGATTCTATTTACTTAGATAAAACCCCCTGAAGCACGCAAGGCACAAAGTGGAACAGACGTCTTATTTATAGATGAAATTTATGAAAGTAATTACTATCTCAAGTTCACAAATTGATTATTTTTCCAGATTTTAGAACTACTAGAGCTGTCTTTTTTTATCTTAATCCCTTTCCTGACTTTTCTTAAAACAGCTAGCTGCAGAATTCATTGAATGCAATAAAAATCAAGAAAATACCTCTGAATTTGAAAGATTACTGAGACATTTTTGCTTGTTTCTAAAAAAAACCCCTTGTTCTGACCTCTTAACCAATAAATCTGAAGAGGTAATAAAGGGGGAATCCTGAAACTGCTTAGAACAGGCCGGTAAGGAAGGCTGTTACACTGACTTATTTACTATGGCTAAACTACACATTTATTTTGAACTAATTTACAAATAATATTTTTCACAATTACTTTTATGTATTTCTAGTCCAGTTAAAATTAATGTTTTGACCTGCAGAATCCTAAAGACCTACCCTCATTTATACATTCAACAAAATAATTGGAAGTTATCATAATATGGACAAACCAAGCCATTCCTCCCTACAACAGGTTTTTGCCAATCCTGAATTCACAGCAAGCACTTAAGTATTATCACCCCAACTGAGAATCTGAAGAACCCTCCCCTGAACTCATTCCTGTACCACAATAATGGCAGGATTCCTGCATGGAGACAAAGGCACAAATGTGGTGGATGCTCCCATACATCTCCTGGTGCTACCAGTTCAGCAGCAGCAAAGACCACAGTGGCAGCAGAGCAGACCACAGTGGCACAGACCACTCACCAGGTACCCAGAGCAGGATCAGAGTCACCTCAGCCTTTGGTCTTGAAGAAAACCTTCAAGCTCTGCTCACCTGTATTTTTCTGGTCTGGAGAAGCAGCAAACAAATATTTGAAGCACAAGGCCCCAAGGGTTAAAGTCTTCTTGCTACAGCTGGGCTACCTGCACTGGGGCAATGGATGCAGGGACACGATGGCCCCTCTTTGCTGCCCACCTTTTATCCCCACCCTTACTGGCAACAACAGAAACCACCTGGCTCCCTGTATCAGATAGCACAAGCTGTCCTAAACACCCCGCAGCAGCTGCCAACCACTCTCCCATTGCACTCCCTTTTCCATGTCCCTGCACCAGCCCTGCTCTGTCCCCAGCAAGGGAGGGGGACACAGCTCCGGCTTGGCAGGTTTCAGTGCCTAGAGCAGTCCTGCACAGAGAGGTGGAACCACCTTGTAATCTCAGCTTGTGTTGGCTCAAAAATACCAAGCAAACATTGGATTGTGCACTTTTGTGTACACATCTGGATACAAGGAGGGAAAGATGTTCAAAAAGATACAGCTACCTAAGTGCCTGCAGAACTTTTGGCACAAATGCAGGTGTGCCAGGGAGACATGACAGAGGCTTGGGAAGCACAGCAGATGGACAGTCAAGACAAATTTGTTACAATGAGAGCAAGCATTAGAGCACTGCATCAGAGAAACCTGAACTGGTTTAACTGGCTCCTTCTCCTTATAAAATAGTTATAAAAAGAAATGTGAGATTACAGGACCAGCTGAAACTGCTGTGCTAATAAAACACAGGAAACCATTGATCTCAATGTTGGCTGAATGCTTACAGAGAAATAAGTCTGCAGGGCTAAAATATCTTACGAGTTCTCATTAAATGTTTTTAGATATGTACAGATCCTTGTGAAAGTCAAACACAGCAAGCAGAGATAATCCACACCCAAATGATTGTGAAGTGATAGTGGGTTTGCTGAAATTCTGATTTCAGAAGATAGCAAGGTTTTCCTGCATAAATGCAAGACTGATAATTTTGAAAAGCTGTCCACACCCTGCCGTAGCAACTTATTATCACCCATCTCAAAAAACCAAAAGCAGTATGAGTTCAGAGAAAAACTCAGAAGTAAAAACAATTCTTTTTTTTCTTGACATGATTGACTATGCAACTCGGAACCCCTTAGACTTAAGCATCACTAACAGATTAGCCAATAGCACAGAAACCCAAAAAGCAAAACTAGAAACACAGGAGAGATGGAATTTACTTAACAAGGTCAACAATAGATCCTGGCACATCTCTGCCTCAAGAAAAAAATTTAAAAAACGGAAAAGACATGTATCACAGTTTCGTAAATATGGCCTGATGCTCACACACCACTACTCAGCATAACATGCCAAAACTTCACCCGTGTCTCACGAGCTCAGATGCACAGATACACACTCAAAGTCATACATTTTTGGCAGCTTATGCCACAACCAGCCAGAAGTTTTCCTTTATTTCCACAGCTGATGAAGTACTATTGCATACATACCTATGCTATCGTGTCCGAATTCTCCTGGGTTTTGAAATGATCCACACTTCCTACCTGGAGCTGGAGAAGAATGGATGGCTAACTCATTTCACAAAGAGTTTGGTTATACGTCTCCCTTGATGAAAAATTTAAATTGTTCAGCTAAGAAGCAGTGTCTTTTTACCCCAAGACGCTACTCCAGCAGGAGTTCAGTAAATAACGCGAAACAAAACCAGGGAAAGGAATCAAAGTGTTTTGTAACTAGAACAGAAAGGGTTTGAGGTTTGTTTTCAGTAAGTTCAAATAGAAGAAGTTTTATGATTCAAGTAAAAGGAGTGCAAAAGGGTTTGGAGAAGGAAGGTTTTCATTAAATAGACCTGAACTGGTTCAACAGTAATTTGAGCTCTGTATGAGCTCACTTTTTTTGCTGTGCCACTCTCAGCAGTGAAGCAAAAACTTCACAAAACACAGGAGGGAGCTGGTGACAGATGAGAGGGCAAGAGGCAATGCAATGCCAGCTCTGAAATAGTTACTTGCACTGTATTAGAGTCTGCCGTGACAGAGCCTTTCCCACATTTTTAAAGCTGCAAACATAAACATCACTTAAAAGGTGAACCAAGGAATGAAAAAAATGGGCTGGAAGAAGGCGATGAGTTTTCCTGTGCCCGTAAGAGCAGCCCTGGGAAGTCCTGGCTCTCAAGACATAAAGAATGGTCACCAGGGCTCTCCATTTGTAGGGAGTGGGATTTCAGGATGGTGTTTCCTTTCCCCCACCCTTTGCAGGCTGTCAGGACAGGCTGCTATCAGCTGTGGGGAACCCTGCTCTGGGACAGGGAGATGATGTAAGGCAGCTCAGGACAGCTCATAGGCAGAAATCTGAACTGCTTTTGGGGTCTGGCAGAGACACCCCAGCTTAAGGAGTCATCCTGCACCTGCATTTAAGTCAGCTCTGATTCATGGCACAATAATCATTTTGATGGTGAAAAGCAGCTATTAAAAATGCTTTCTTGCAACAACACTGCCAAGAAAAGAGCCAGGAGACTTTCTGACAGCATCTGCAATTTATGGGAATTGGGCAATCAAGGAGCCCTTGTGGGGAGGCTCAGTGGTGGGTAATGCTGCCTGGACTTCACCCCTGTCTGCCAGCACCTACACTGCACAAGGGAAACCTGGACACAGTCCTATCAGTTCCTGCAGCAGGTATGCAGGTGACCCTTTGGAAAGAGGGGCCCACAATCCCACAGCACCAACCCACAAGAGGGTGACTGGGGGAGAGTCACACCAAATCTGCAGCTGCTGGGAGTGCCAGCTCCCTCCTGGTTCCAGGGCTGCACTTAAAATGGTAGGTGGATGCTGTCCCTGCATTCCCCTCCTGTGGTACACACAGGATGGCACCCAGGGACCACTGGGCTCTGGAAAAACACAGTGACATGCAGTTTGTCTGATGTGGATCTAGTAACACACCACTTCATCTTGGGCAGCACGGCAAGTCTTCCTTTGACAGCTTAATGTTTGATCCACAGATCTGCACCTAATCAGCTCAGTCTTAGGATCCACAGTTAAACCTCATTTATTGTCTGAGCCTGATGATTAGAGAAAAAGCCAGAAGATTCAGAAATAAAAAGTAAAGCAAAGTAGTCAGAGTTGTTTTCCTCCTCATTACAAGTGACTGTAAATGCAGCCAAAGGGCATCAACTTGCAGGCAAAACTGATACTGCTCAATCCCTTCTGGACAGGCGAGCAAGGCTGTTACTTGTCTCCAGCAGAAAAAGTTGGGAATTATTAAAAACCTCACAGAAGTTTGGAGCAGGGAGGTTCATTCATTCCTCCTAGGGGAGGAAAGACGAGTCACCATCTGCAGTGGCATCTCAGCTGCCCAATTCCTGCTCAGACAGTTCAAATCCTGACCGAGTGGTGAACAACACTTGCAGCAAGACATTGCATCAAGAGAAAGCAGGTTAATGGTACAGGAGAAGGCAAGGCACAGGCTTTGCTCAACAGGAGCCCTGTTCTCCCAGGAGTTCTGCACATGGCATCCTTCATACTGCATCAAATCCAGACGATGCTGGAAGTGCTCCAGGCCAGACTGGATGGGGCACTGACCAAACCTGCTCTAGTGGGAGGCGTCCCTGCCCATAGCAGGGGCTGCAACTGGATGATCTTTAAAGTCCCTTCCAACCCAAACTGTTCTGGGATGCTACAAACCCTGGGCAGACCTTACAAGAATGCCAACAGGAATCCTGCTATGGGACTCATACTTTGCATCATGAAGGCGGTTTTAAATGTGGATTGGATTGATAAAGGCAACTCTTCAGCACGCCAGTGCAAACATGCAAATGTAGGGAAATGCATAACCTGAATAACAAAGTTTTCTTTGCATATTAGGACTTGTCAGCCAATTCTCCTTCAGTCTTCACTGTACATGGAAACGTAAGTATTTTTGATAACCAGCATAATGACTTAGGAGAATCTCTCTGATTTTTATATATTACATGGGCAAGAAGCCAGACAGAGCATTTAGTTAATTAAAGTTTTATTGATAGTGGTAAGTGGTGCACTTCTGACATCCTTCTTTTCTCCTCCCCTACAGAATGCAACCCTCACCTTCCTTGATGTACAAAGAAAATAAGAAAAAATAAGTATGTCACTTCCTTCAAGAGCCAAGTAAAAAAGCTACCACAAAAATAAAAAACCAAGTTTGTAATTCAACATAGCCATACCCATAGAAAGACTAGCTTGCAGATGAAAAATGAAAGAACCTTGCCTAGGCTGCTAAAGAGAAATTAGACAGATACATTTCAAATAAAAAATAAAAGGCAGGAAGTAGGAAAAAATAATGAGATCCTTATACTTTGTAAGTTGGCCAAATGTATCAATCCTGTTATATTTGGTTTTCATATGTTACTCACTAGGCATGTTCATGCACTGGGAAGAAAACCAGATAAAACATGTGGTTATTGGCCCAGAGAGATATCACAGCTGAATGCAAGCTCAGGTCTGCAGTAGATTTCCTTTATAAGTATTTTCTATTTAAGCAAAGATTGATCCTACATGATGCGACAGGCCACTGATACAAATAAATTGCTTTATGATAAGATCTGTGTGCAGCCAATGTATATTCACCGTGGGCTTACTGAGGTCCATACTAGCGTATCTAAGTTTCCACTTCATGTAAAATCAACTTTTATCTCTCTGTGATACAGCCCAGCAGTATGCTGGAATCAATGCTTAGTCTTTCAACCTAAAGGCCTGCAGCCAGTTTGCAACCACATAATTTGAAATAACAGGAGTTTCCGATCCAGTCCAATTTTCAAGTCTTTGTGATGCACATGTCACTGAATTGCAGGAATAGCTCGTGCAGTTACAGAAAGCTTCTAGAAGGAAGTGAGAAATGAGCATTACCCTTTACAGCTGTAACCAAATAAAGGGACTGAAATACACTGGGTTTTTTTCCCTGCCTCCAGCTTTACAAAATTTCATGTGGTTCACCAGGCAGAAAGTCAGCAAGAACAAAATCTTTATCTACCGTTCCCCACTTGCTACCCACGAACTGCCAGTTAAATCATGCTGAAGGAAATCAGCGTGGTTTGCTTGCACAACAGCCTTTCTAAAGAGGTAGCAACCATGTAGTAAAGAATTTACACACGAGGTAGGACAAGTCTAGGATGCCCTTCTGATGCCCACATCTTAATGAAATCAGTATGGCTGCAGCAAAACCAGAGCCACCATAGGGAGCTCCCTGGGTACAAAGCAAAGCTGCAAAAAACACATTCAGGGAGATTGTTCCATAACCAAGAAGCAAATACAGGGCCAGGTCAGGAATTTATGTCAAACAAGCTTCTTAGATTTCCTGTATGATAACATAAGCGTGCACACACAACCTGTCCCATAACTTTTGGCCACCATTAGCCACATTTTTAAGAGGTTTGAAGTCTCCATGAAATTCCTTAAACTTCATGTAAATTGGTGGCTCAGCAATGAATGGTGCCAGGAGTCCAGGCTCTTGACAGCCCAGTGCTGCCAGAGAACAACTGCAAGTAACAGCCTTTGGTAGAATGTTAAAAACAACAAAGAATTTGAATCAACAGGAAATGAGTTGTCAGAAGAACAAAACCAAGGTTTATGGAAGGCAAAACTGGAGGAACCCCACTGACCACATGTGAACTGTATGACAACAGTTATGCAACATAGAAGAGGTCAAGTTTGTGATAGAGTGAAAGATTCACACAAGCTTATTTCATGCAGCTCAGACAGAAAGTGCATAGCTTCGGGATGTAGCAGAAATACATATGGTACAAACAGATATACCTTTTTTTTTTAAAAGTTCTCATATTTCTCTTTCTTTACCGTCTAATATTACAGTCTGACCTATTTTCTTTCAAAATTTATCAAACATCATGGAAGGATCAACTATAATGTACCTACCTGCCTCATTCTTTCTGAACATAGGAGTCTTCTAAGACAGTTCTGGCTTCTGGGGCACATTTAAGGAAAAAAAACAAAACCAAACACATACACAAAACCCCACAAAACAAAACCCCAAAATACACCCCAAAAAACCCCAATCCAAAACAAAACAAGAACCTCCACCACAAACAAAAAAAGCCCCAGAAGCCAAAATTATTCCAGTTTAAAATACAAATACCTCTTCTATTAGGAAGAACATACTGTCAATGCGATGAACATGATTAATATTACAGAATCTTTCAAGAACCACTTCCAGTCATTTTACAAACTTCCTGTTGTTAATTACAGAATTGACACCTAAAATCTAAAGCATGTTTCACTTTACAGAAAAAAACCTCCAACCTACTAACCTTTAAAGACTGCCATATATGGAAGGAAACTGTAACTGGTGCACTGAGAATAAGCCCAGTTTAATCCTCCAAACTCTAAATTAAATTATAAACCATAGGCAAAGGCAAAGAAAGCCCTTCACAAAATGCCCTATAGTTCCTTTTAAGAACTTCAAAGTAATAACACTTAAATTTAGTCTAGACTTTCAATGTCCCAAACTTGAATGATTCAAGCTTTTCAGCTACCATTCAACCACTCCTCATTCAACAGTTTGTTTACAGAAAGATATTTAAATTGCTCTAAAGAGCACCACAGCTCACTGTAGAACCTTTTGATTCTCTAGCAGGCACTATCACTTATTTACTTTAGGTTTTCCATTATTCAAGTGCTGGCTGGTGCACATTCAAATGAATCACAAACACCAGAACAAACAAGACAGTTCAGGCAAAGGAATGCAATTCAAACAACATCCAGTACAGAAGACATTTAGAAGCCCAGAAAACTAGGAAATGTTTGATCTGCTTTTAACTTAGCATGCTTAGAAAAAAAAAAACCTATCATTATGAAAGTTTGAAACTGCTTAAAGTTATACAGAAATGCCACTAAAAACTCACTACCTCCCAGTTTCCACCAGTGACACGAAGGCATTGACCAAAACCACTGCAATGAACAGATAGTGCAATGAATTCTTTCCAAAATTCCTTCCAAATTAATGTCCAGAAAAGGAGGAGAGAAATCCCAAACTCTATTAGAGGACTACAGTGTTCTTCCAAAATGCACAAATACTGGAGTGGTGCAGTGACCATGTCTGTGCTACTACCTCAAGGGCATGCAATTTAGAGAAATAAGAATTGTGCTTGGAGATCCACCGTCCTTTCCATTAAAAAAATAACGATTATGGGTGGCCCTTGTGATCCAGGGAACTTGCTAAAAGCAAAAAAAAAAAAAAAAAAAAATTCTGCTGTGTTCAGTCAAAACTGCAATGAAAATTAACATTTGACCAAGACAGTGGAAAAACCTGATGTTTATTGAAGCTGCAGTTGGTGACATTCCATAAAATGGTGCCAATCACTTGTCTTTGAGTCAGCTCCATTCCCACATTTAGCACAAGTGCTCTGGCTGACTCACACGTACCTGGGAGATAAGCAAAGGAAATTTTGAGCATGATTTTGCTTCAGCTTTTCATGATCAAGTGTAAATTTGCCTGGCTCTTTTCATTTGAACCTGAATTACCCGAAAATTTAATTTAAATTCCAGTTTGTCTTTAGGAATTTTCTCAGAAGCAACAAGCTTAATGGGGGTAAAGCTGGATACACAAAATTCGCAAGTAAAGAAATGATCTGGTCTAAACAGATTCTATTTTCAGTAAGAAGCAGCTTTTTAGGCTGCTTACTTGCCTAATGGCATTTATAGGAAGATGATTTCTATATTGGGGTAGTGAATTTATGCTTGAAATATAAAGTTTATATTATCTTTTCATTATGCTTCCATTTGCAGTGTTTCATCTTGTTTGTTTTTCTCTTGGTTCAAAGTCCCAAGTTCACATTCTATCCTTGCATTAATTAGTTATAGCTTTAGGCAAGTCAATTCAGCCTTTGTTTCTTAATCCGTAAAAGAAGGACAGTAATAAATATTTATGTACTTTAAATAGATATTGGAAAGATGTGTTTACCCTGACACAGTTAGTTTTCCAAACAGACCATTTTATAAAATTCTATGCAAAAATTACCCAGTTTACCCACATTAACTGGAATGGTTGTAATTTTTGTAAATGGCATGTGGAACTCCCTATCCTTCCCTTCCTCAAGGAGACCATTTCCTAGAGTACATTTCAAACTCCTCCTGTGCAGCAAACCATGCTACCCTGAGCTGAGTTCATGGCATCCTGACAGTCTAAAAAAATTCTTAATAAATAAAAGAAAGAGTGTATTGATTACAGAGACATTCAGTCTTAGGAATCTAAGTGACTGTATATTAAAGTACAGATTTTTTTTTCCACTCCTCTTTCTGGGAAAATATACAGAGAAGTCAGAGCTCTCTATGTCATTGCTTTTACAGCAGTAAGTTTTTTGTGATAGTCAATGTTTTGTTGACTGGTGTCTGTAATCTGGGCCTTTCTAGATCCAATCTTTGCCCAACTTCCTCGCACGCAAAACATCTGCACTTACAAAATAAATTAACTACATCTGTGCCTGTTTTACCAGTCAATTAATCAGCTTCCTATTGGGGGAAAAATACCCTAAACCAAAATACGATTCTGGAGATAAAATAAAGATGAAGCTCATGCCTTGGAATCGTCAAACCTGAGCAGGAAATCAGCTGAGGCTTCTTCATCATTAGAGATAAAACAGGAATAAATACCACTGGCTCAAACTTTAATTCTTAATTCTACTAGTGCTGATGTTACGTGCAATAAAGAGATTAAGATCCAACACTAAAATGAGAAGAAGGGGTTGAAACGATCCCTTAGAGCAGTCATTTAACAAAGCACCATTTTATCAATGCATGCCATGCTCAATTTGATTCATTACTTCAATTTCAGTGTCAGAAGGAATAAAGTCTCTGAAAGCACACACTCCTCTACTTTAAAGCTCATTTTAAACTCCTGCCTTTCAGTGCACAGAACAGGCATTACACGTACAGTACTGCCCTGTATGCCACCAGATGCTGTCAGTCAAAAGAATTAAGCATCAAAACAAACCCTTCCATCAATACAAAAAAAATCCACAGGAGAGTACAACAGGTGACATCACCTGCTCTTCAGCAACTAGTCACCTTTTTCTTTCATAATACTGTGGTGGGGGATGAAAACTAAAATGCTTTGGAAAACAACTTTACTGAAAGCTGATATGAGGCTGCTTCAGCAATTCAGAGTTTTGTACACAAGACGCCAAGATCTTAATTGGCACAGCAGTATAAACCTGGGCATCCTTCTGGGGCAAAGCTGCTGTACATCACACACTGAGCCCACCTCAAGCTCAGCACCACAGAAATAAGAACCTCTCCCTGGCAGCTGCTGCCTGCAGACATTCCGTGCTAGCAACACTGGGACGGCTTTGGGAAAAGGAAGAACTACTTAGCCACAGGAAATCATGGCAGTGGATTAGGAAGAGACTGGACAGACACAGGAATTACAAATTCGAGCAAAACATTTAGCTACTTAGGTATCCATATGGCTCACTGCCACAGCATACAAGAAGTTCCCCAGGACTTAAATACTTCCCCATCTTGAATTTCTTCTCAATTCCTTTAAAAAGGTATCCCAGTATCACTGACCTGAGTGACCCCTAATTACATTTTGAACTGGCTCCGTTTTACAGTCCTCCACTCTAAAATTGCACAATTAAAGTGACAGAGCTTTAGAAATTTTCTAGAAAAAAACACTGGTCTAACTTGTATTAAGCCCTGCTTTTTCTGAAAATTAGATTTACTATATAGACCAGTGTTTCTCCTCCCTGCAATATTTTTGGCTGAAGCTGGCAAATGGATTACATTTAGCTAAAGGAACACATTGTCTTGGATCTGTTAATCCTATTAGTCACGTGGAAATAGGTACCAAGGTTGAGGAGATGCTTTTTTAATGCTTCTATAGAGAAAAAGTAGGCCCTAACCAGCTGAAAGTTATATAGAACCCTCTGGGTCAGCTCACAGTGCTAAAATTTCTTTCTCTATTGCAATAAAACAGGAGCAATGAAGCAGCTTTATACAGTTAGATTTTTACTTCCACTGTAGAATTATGTGTCTCTCCATCAATGCAGCTGTATTCTTTGCAAGAAAATTTTTTCCACTTCAACTCTCACACCAACATGCTCCACCTTTTTGTGTCTTGAATATCCACTCACACTCGTCCTTACTTAAACTGTAAGTTCTTCAGGGCAGAGACTGTCTCTTTACAACAATGGTAAGTGAGAAAGACTCTCAGGCCACTGGAAAACAATATAATAGTTGTCACACTTATTTTCTAACATCATGTGCTAACTTGTCCTCAAACCCTCAAGCGAGGAAATTTATTTTATTTTGCTTACATATTACACTGAAAAAAAAACCCCAACCAACAAACCAAAAACGAACCAGTCATTGCACACTCAGTAAGTTAGATGAATAGAGGAAACTTTGAAAGTACAGCACTTTTGCCCAATTAGGAATAGGATGTAGCATATAACATGGCCAGGTGATGCCTTTAACCTTTCCCTCTTTATGCCCAGATGAATCAGTCATTAATTGCAGACAAAGCAAGACAGGCCCAGGAACTCAGATTGGAGCTTCCCCAGAAGAGTTTGATACAATGGCATCTGTAACACTGCTTTGACCTTTTAAACTAAATTCTTCACCTAAGACTGACAGGCACAGACATTCACAAACTCCAGTCTTCATGGCAAGTTTCAAGGCTGGCTTTCTAGTTACTATACTTCAGAAAATATTTTTTAAATCTTTTCAGCAGGATTTAGTTTCACACCAAGAGATAAATGCTTTCTGCTCTTCAGACACATTAATTTTCTTGAATTCCCAACTTTGCTTTCAATGTATTTTCTGAGAAAGGAAGAGTATGTTTGCTCATACTTTGTGTACGAAGTTTATGACTTGCTCAGCCTTCTCGTACTTGAAAGGACAGATAGAGAGTAATGGGCAGGATAACATTGCCTTTGAGGAGTCAGTGGCTCCCACAGTTACCATCTGTGGTAACAAACAGCAATCACAGGACAACCCTTGCACAGCCAGGGCTCCCTTCCAGAACACACCAGACGGTCTGTGCCTGAGCACTTCTGATCAGGTACTGTGTCACTGCACTGCTCACTATGACAAAGGACACAGGAGAATGGTGGGACAGTGCCAAGGCAAGCCACGCTCACCTTTTAAAGGTCACCTCTTCGTGTGGCAAAGCCCACTGCCCACACCCTCGACACACTAGCTACAACCCCCAGCACTTGTTTGCTTCTGCATGTTAGACAGAGATGGCCTCAAATGTACTTGAGGCTTGGAAGAAAAGACTGGTTTCCTTTTAGATACCAAAACACCACCTCCCAGACAATGAAAATTGCAGAACTCTTTCCCTATCCTTTCCTCCATTGCCATACAAACGTGTGTATAAATTTCTGACAGACTGTTTTCAGGGAGCAGCAGTGATGTGCCAGGTATTATGAGAGTTAAATAAGTGTATTACAGCTTGTCTTATACTTCATAGATCTTCTTCAAGGACAAGTAACCTTGAAAAGTTCTAGGATGAAGAAAAAAACCCGAAGCACAGAACCATAAAAGAAATCATAACCCAATCAAATTCCTCCTTCCTATTCTCTCAAAAAATAAACTCGATAAATCCCAGTAGCTGCAAATTTGGCTTTCTTCTTCTATCAGCCAAGCCAAGCCCCAAACTGCATCTCAGGGTGAGGCCAGGCACCCACTCTTCCTTGAAGTGCACCAAGGATCTCAACCACTGCAACAAGTCTGAAGGACATGGCAGCAATGCAATGCGAAATTCAGCAAGTCATCTTTGTCCCCAGTGACACTTCAGAGGAAACTGAGGTAGCAGAGACATATTTCAGTGAAACAGCAGAGCAGTGCACATGTTTGAAGGGCTGCTCAGCAAGTCATCCTACCAGGAAGAAGAAAGTTTACTTTGACTTCAACTCCTGGCTCTTCAGAGGTACTGAACAGTAAAGCTCTACCTCTGTGGTCCTTCTAGCATGCAAAGCTACTCCAGACCATTCACTCTGAGCCCTGTCCTTAAGTGCTCCAGTCAGCTAGAGGTGCACTTCACCCGGCTGACAGCATAAACTCCAGCTTCCCTGAAATCTTTTCAGCTTGTTTAGAAGCATCCAGCACAGGCACTGGCCTAGATTAGGAATGCAGTTATGCACACACGAATGGTCTTGACCCACTTCTCGCCACATCGTCCTGGCTACTCTGAGCTGTGAACTCTATTTATTATTAGCACCAGAACAAAAAAAAGGCTGTGTATGTACATGAGGTCTGACAAATGCCCACTCACTGCACAGGCAAGGAATGAAAGGAATTGTTCTATTATTTGCCATCATCATCCTCCTCTCATCAACCCACTGAATGCCATGACCATTGAAATACCTTTGATAGGCAGTGTTTGCCTCCCCTTCAGGGCAGACACTGCTGACCTGGTGAGGTAGTTAGCACCAGTGGGCACAAGCATGGTGAACTGGACATTCTTCAAAGGGCACAGGAGAACTCTAAATAATCAAGCAAGGAAAAGAAGCTCAAAGTGAGTTCCCCTCTACAGAAAAACACTTACAAGACATAGTTTCTCCTGCCTAAAATATACTATAAAGCAGAGGGACTGCTGCAATGAAGCCAAACGTGAGGGCAGTTTCTCCTTCAAAAGCATTCCTAAGTTTCAGCTCTATAGGTTATGAGAAAGGTAAGTAATTCTCCAGCACAAGGTAAAACACAAGATCCATCCTACCACAACAAGCAACAGGGTTGTTCTCCAGGATATTAAAATACCCCTCATAGCAGCAGCACTTCTCATGCTTTGTCATCACAAGCTTTCTACAGGACTCTAATGCAGCTCACACAGAGAGGCTGTAAACGTAAATGGCTGAGATTTGCCGAAGGACAGCATTGAGGTTTTACAGTTCATCCTGAAAGTACATATGCTGCCAAGAATTGCAGTATAAATGTAAAAATAAAGAAATTGAGCTCATCTAAATGAAAGGGATTTGTCCCACTGGTCCTAAATGACTGCACTATTTCTTACTTGATGAGAAGCATGTATCTGCACAAAAGGCAACCTACTGACTTCATGTTGTCAAAGACATTTTAAAAATGTAAGCAAAGCCAGGAGTTCTAGGATAAATAAAGCTAAACAAGGCAAAGGTTATTGCATTTTGCTCGCTGCTGACCTCATAAAACCAGGATCCTTGTCCCAGCTAAGCAAGCTGAAGACCTGCTAAAGCCTCAGTAAACCCCACTTCAGACTAGATCTGTGCTACAAGCAAACTGCACCAAATCACCACAAAACCTGCCCTTTCAGCTACACACCCAGGCTAAACCAGTGGAGGAAATACTAATTTCAAGTTATTTTAAAATGTGACACAGACCAGCAGACAGCACTGCCCACAAATGCTCCAAAATCTTTGCAACTTATTATTTTATAGACACATATTGGAAACACTGTTCTCCCACCTGTGAGAGTCCCACCCTTCATTGCACAAAACTTACAGCACTGGCCTAAGCACAAGAA
Organism: Acridotheres tristis; assembly: GCA_037013685.1. NCBI lineage: Eukaryota > Metazoa > Chordata > Aves > Passeriformes > Sturnidae > Acridotheres > Acridotheres tristis. The sequence goes on from CM072885.1 coordinate 6,897,826, forward strand.
GTAGGCTGTCAGCACAAAAGTTGTTTTGAAACCAAAGTTACAAACAGGACTGACTTCACAATTAAAATCATCAAGCATCAAACATAGCACTGTAAGGAAAAGCATTACTTCAGTTTTCCCAAAGTGACAGAGTACAGAGGTAGCAGGTAGGCTCCAGTGCTTCGAGTTACACAGGAAAGGGAAGAAAAGACCACATCCTTCCTTTTTTTTGCAGATACCACTGCTCCCTGCTCACATAGCCCTGTAAGATTTCTGCCACAGACCACTCCCTGCTGTCATGCAACACCCACAGCCCTTCACACCAACAACCCAAAGCAGAAAAGCAGCCAGGTGAGAAGAACAGCTACGTGAGTGTTTGTGCATATCAGAGCAGCCAGCCCTTTAGAAAACATTTTTAAAAAAACCCAAAAAAACCCAAAAGCCTGGTCTCTCAGAGTGGGGGTCTGCACTAAAACCACCTCACCCAGCTGCTGGGGTCAAAGAAAGGCAGTCCTGGTCCTGCCATAACCCACCTGGCTCTGCAAAGTCTCCTCTGCCCTTCTGCTGGCACCTGCTCACACACAACTGTGCAGCGGGACAGATGAAGGACCTCCCCAAAGACCCATCTGCAAAAACAGCACCCACTATTTGAAGGCAGGTACAGAAAGGAGAAGAAAAACGTCCCTTTCTCTTTTATCTTCTCGCCTGTGTATGCTGAGTCTCTTTAAGTACTTATCACTACAAAACCCTTCTGTTTTGCACAGTCTAACAAAGATGAGCATGGTTGTGATGGAAGAGCTGTTGACCACTAAGGACATCACAGCCAGGTAACCCAACCAGTTTTCATACTGTGCCTTTTGGGCTGTGCCTCTTCTCCGGCTCCTTCCGCCAGGGGCAGTACTTTCATTTCAACACTAGTCAACAGCTCAGGACACACGAGTTCAAGTTCTTCCAACACTACACAGTTCCTGTGTGCTCACAGACAACTTATTTTCCTGCTTGTGCTTTTATTCCCCATCTGCAAAGGGGAGGTGTCTTCCCCACAATGGGAACACATGGTATTCCACTTCAGCATGGTTTTAGAAAGATTAATATAAATGAAGCATTCGAAGAGATAAGCCTGGCAAGAACATGCAAGACATGGGAAGTGGAAGTATCACTGATAAATGTGGTTCTAAACAGGTAACTTTCTCCAAAAAATATGTTTTTCCTATCAAATCTGCAGCTTTATGTTCAGGTTAGCATATGAACAATTCTCTTTCCCCATCTGAATCATTCCACTGTCTTATGTCAAAACGAAACATCAAAACCCTGACCTACATGCCTTTTAAGTAAACGCAGAAGAGTTGCAGGCTCTTTGCAACGTTATGTTGTGCTGCAAACCAGACTTCACTGACAGTCAAAAACACACCAGGTCTGGCCAAACCAGAACAAACTTTAGACTAATAACTGAGCAGAAAAAGCATTAAGCACTTTCTTCCCCTTTCACAGTCAGACCGTGCAAGTGTCCTGCTCTTTGATGCTGTGTCAGAACAGTATCAGCCCTGAGCTGTGTCAGACACGCTCTCTTTGTGTTCTTATGAGATGCGAACAGATCCAAAGTTACGCAGTGCAGAGATGTCAGATACAAAACGGCCCAGCAGAGGTTGAGCATTGAAACTGGCTCTGTTTACAACGACCACAGTCCCAGAACAGATCAAGAGTTAGCCACATGTATTTAATACTGTTAACCACTTACAAAGATAATATAGCTTTATTCAATAAAATATTTCCTTTGAAACGTTGATAGAGCCAAGTTTTTTCTGTTAAGAGTCAATTACGGCTTAAACAGCTCCACTCTTCTTCCCACAGCTAGCAAACATGATTATTTTCTTCTATCTTTGCCCATTTTTCCTTCTGCCCCAAGTTTTAGGTAATTTCCCTGTCCTTACTGAAATCATGACGAGTGTTCTCAAAACCAGTTTCTCAATGCCCTGAGTATGGGCAGTTGTGTAAAAACTGAGAGACTCCCCCACCCCCAGCCCAGTCTATCACTCTCTCAAGCCAGGCTGTTTGTCAGAGTCACGCAGTGGAACAATCTGCCACTTCAGCAAACACACTGACCAGAGCCACCACACAAATCAGATTGTGAAGGAGAGCATGTTCGAGAAAGATCTCTCAACTGCAGCTGCCACACAGCTCCTCACTTACCCAGTCGTGCAGGGGCGGTGCACAGTTCAACACAGCTTCAAAAACCTTTAAATGCTTGGAGGTGAACTGGACTTCAGAGACACTTCTTAATTCTGAAGAGAAAAAAGATGCTAAGACTGAAAAAGAAGGAAGAGAATAAATTAAGGGATATGAGATCTGAAGCAAAAAGGAGAAAGCAAGCAGGAAAGTATCCTGAGGACCTGATAAGATGATTCTCCCACTTCTAACTTTTGGGAAGTATCAGCACGCCATTTTAATTAACAATACTCAAGTCCTGAAGACAATATAGTGACACTACTCTTGAGCATTATGGACACAGAAGTGACATTTCACCTGCCAAAATCATCCCTGGCAAAACTCCACCATCATCAGTGGAACTACACCAAGCATGAAATTGGCCCACAGTCGCATTAAGACAGAAAAGGCTTTGTTTCAGGAGATATGGGGCATTTCTGGTTCTTAATAAAGCTCAGCAAACAATTGCTTATTGTCCCTAAGCAAATATCGCTGACACCAAACAAGCAGCCATCACATTCATAGCACACACTGCCTGTCCATAGGAAAACGTCCATCAACAAAGCAACAGATTCCCAGTGTCCTGTTCATATCACAAGGAAATGAAAGTCAGTTTAAATACATCCCAAATTGCCTACCAGATCCACAAGCAATCATTCTCATTTTCAACAACATCCTTCCACACTCCTCTGCCAAGTCAACGAAAGTTGAATGTGCTGACTGGTGCTACAGGACCCAGCACACACAGACATACCACAACGCTGAGCAGCTCCAGTGCCAAAGCCATTCAACGATATTCCCACCACAAACTATACACCGCGACCACACTATGCTCACACAGAAGCATCTTTCCCTCCTTTTGTTACATTTTTATTTGACCATGTAAATTCTCAACGAAATCCCGCAAGTTCACATGTTTCTGCCATTCTCTCCAGTTCACCACAAGCATGCCTTGGGCTTACAGGGCCACACTCTGCTCCAACGCCAGCCACGGCCGTACACCACATTTGCATAGTATCGATTTATGCCAAAAATCATTAAGCTATGAAAAAATTCAGTGGCTGAAGCAAACAAATAGTTTAGGCACACAGAGCTCCCGTACTGCACCCGTTGACCTTTTGCACCCCCACAACGCGTTTCTCCGTGCACTCTCCCTGGCCAGCTTGGCAGCCTTTCAACCCAATGCACAGAACACCTGGAACACCTGGACAGTTGAATTTCGGGGGTCCTTGAAGGAAAGTCTGACAGACCCAGGTGGGAGCAGTGGGAGCCCAGGAGAAGCAGCTCCTAGAGGCTTGTCCCGCTTCCAGCTTCTACTTGTTTTAAAGATCTGGAAGAAGACATCCACTGCCCACACCAGAAGTTCAGCTGCTCTGAATGTTCATTTTACAGAGCACCACGTATAGAAAATAAAATATTTCTGATTTTTATTTGCTTTTCCAACTTTTTGCTTTTCCTGTCCACCACCACCCATTGCCCCAGTCCTACCAGCCTGCACCCACAGTATTATCGGGGTGCTCCCACGGCTGCAAGAGCCACCCAAAGATCAAAGCTGCCCACAAAACACGCCGAACACCCACCAGCTCCATGGGAACACCCACGGGAGGCGGTGGGACCGGCAGCACCGCCGGAGCCCCGCACACCCCCCAGGCACCCTCCTGCTTGATCCCCCCTTTAATTTATGCAGAGCCACGAAGAACCCCCCGTGTTTCCCTCCACGAAGGAGGGCGCGGGTGCCCCGCAGCCGGGGCCTGCCGCTCCCGCCTCTCCTCCCCGGGAGCCGCCGTCCCTCAGCCCCCCCGGGCTGGGATATCCCGTCCCTCCGCGCCAGCGCCTTTGTGTGCGGAGCGCGCACAGAACCCACCTCGGCGGGGCGGCTCTGCCCGCCCGGCAGCGCGGGGGACGAGGGCAGGAGGAGCCGAGGAGGGACGAAGAGGAGCGGCCGCTGCCCGCTCGCCCGCCCGGTGCCGCCGGAGTGTCCGCCCGGCCCCGCCACACGCGCGGAGCCGGCCCGGCCGCGCCTGAGGGGAGCGGCGGGGCGGGCCGGGGGCGGGCCCGGCGCTGAGTCACCGCCGCGGCCGCCCCGCCGCCTCCTTTGTTGTCAGGCGTGGAAAAATCCGGGGTGGCGAGGATGGCTGAGGGGGAAATCCCGAGGGAAACCGGGGAAAACTGGGCTTGTGTGGCGGGCTGGGCCGGGCTCCAGGGGCTCAGCGATTCCCTGCCCCGGGACGGATAACGCGAGTGGGGCAGCTACGGGTGGTTCTCAGTTCTCAAACTCCTGCTGGGGCCGTGGGTGCGCTGAGCGGCCCCGCTCACCTACGGGAGCCGCCTCTCTCTCCATGGAAAATAATTTCCCAGTTGTGCCTGCCTGTAACTTTCCCGAGGGGTTCCTTCCCGTATCCCAGAGCTTTGTCCCTGTGGATGTTCTCACTGTTCGTTCTGTAGGAACTGAGGTCCCCATCCGAGTTAGAGGCCAAGAGGTCACGGCCGGCCAGCCAACACGTGTTCAGTGTACCCAAAAAATCTGTCTCCGAGTGAGCATCACACGCTGGGGACATGAGAGAATCTGGGACACGGCATAGCGTGCACAGACCTGGGAATGAACCCAAACAAAGACATTTGGAGATGAAATGTGTGTTTACACGCTGGGGTATACACTGGTATTAAATAGATTTCTTTTGCATATTCATCACTGGGATTATTTTGCGTTTCTTCGAAACAGATGATTTGAATCACAGCACAGCGCTGGAGTCATCTCAGGGATGGAAGGCTTCAGCCTGAGCTGGGAAGCTCAGTAATTTGAGGACCTAAGCATTCAGCATCCCTTTGGGCTTGGAGACAGACCCTTGCCCTACGAACCCCCAGCCCCAGAGGTCCCAGCAGGAGGAGTGTTGGGTGCTCAGTAGATGGTGCTATTTCCACCGAATTTGTCCTAAATAACCCTCTGCCCCGGGATGGGAAGGGCAGCGAGTGAGTTGGAGAAACATGTTTACTGTGAGGCAAGGCTGAAATCCTGAGTGTTGGTATGTACTGAAAAACTGTTCAGGTCTTTGTGTGCAGCTGTTCTTCCACTAGGAATAAACGGCAGCCGGGTTGAAACCTAGGAAATAGATGAAATCCAGGGCACCAGTGGCCATTGTCACATCTGGTTCAATTCAAGCCTGCTGCCAAGCACCTGCATACACAATCAGAGCTGTCCCGTGAACAAATGAAATGTTAAAAATACTAAATGCTCCTCCAAAAGTGCCTTGTGACTTGCCAATCTGGACAACCATTTATGTTGTCCATGTTCGCAGTGCCAGCCCTGGCATTGGGCTGCCTCATTCCCAGCACTTTCCTTTACAGGAGTGAGATGTAGTTGTTCTGTATGTGGTGCTCATGGACACTGTATAGAGAAAACCTCATAAAAATTGATTCTTTTTGAATAGATGTGGTAAAATGATGTGCCTGGATGAATGAGGCAGTATAAATATTGATTAGTTCCCTAGTCTGTGAGCAACCCTCCATCTGAAGCATGGCGGGGGGGGGAGAAATAGTTTATGGCCGGAAAATTGCAAACAGCAACGAAATAAAATTAACTGCAAGGCCAGCAGAATTCTGGATTTCCCTATCTTTTGCATTTTTGACCTTAAAGACCTCTCCATATCATTTTTGTATGCAAGCATTAACAATTTGTATTCCAAAGACACTTTGTAGTAGCCCTGATCGAGTTTTTTATCTCTGTTGCCTCAGACACTACACAGTTGTCCCTGCTCTGAAATCTGACATGTTACATCAGTGTTTCCCAACTCTTCCTCTGTTCAGACAACTATTTTCTTGTGATATGTATGGTCTTCCTAGCAGATCCTGCACATCCACACCTTTAAATGGAATTTTCTTTAGCAAAATTACAAAAAAATTCTGGGTCTCTTGTCATGGCTTGTCAAAGGAGCACGGGCATTTTTTATGATGTTCTGTTGCTGTTTGTTAAACATTCCGTTTAAGTGTGTGGTTATGCAGCATTGTTGGTGGGTGCAGATTTAGCAAAGTCCACACACATACAGAATTATCTTGTGCTTTGTGAAATTACTGTAATGCTGTGCAGCCCCTAAGCTGCCATGGCTGTATCCAGACCTGAAAAATATTGCTGGACAGAAGCAAGAAAGGGGAAGATTTGGGAAGAGCAGAAAGGTGAAAGGACTCACCAAGGACACACCTGAAGACCAGCGATGGCTGAGATCAACCTGTTGCCCTGTTGTCTTAATTCCTCACTCAGTGCCTCATAAAAGACAGTGCTCAAATGATAGCTCTGAGTCAAACATCTCACGAGCAATTTAAGGGATAACTTGAGTCATCACATTGCCTGGTTTTGGTGCAAGGGCTGCCTGACAGGGGAATGAGTCAGTCCAGCTCAGCTGCAGCCCCTAAGAGAGAAACACATCAGTGGTCAGCATTGTCTCCCATTTGTGAGCCACTCAAATTCCTGGAATTCCTATTCTTTCTTTAAGGCACATCCTATGTGCCTTTTGCTTTTTGACCACATGAAAATTACAGTCCACGGTTCACGTGATGAAGAAATTTGGCCACAACTGCATTTCACTCATGGCGAACCTTCTCCCCCCAGCACTGTGGGTACTGAAACTCTAGAAAGTGCTCAAAAAAGCCTCAGGGATCTTTCTAGATGAAAAGCAATATATAAATGTAAAACATCAGCATTTCATTTTAAATGAAAGGCAGTGTATTGGAATTTAAAAAAATTAATAAACTGGCTGCAGTTTAGACAGAATGATTCACTGGAAATATTTAATGTGAAAAAATTCTATTATAGCCAAAAGTGCACAGACATTCTATCATATGATCATCACGGGACATTTGTAATATGTACTTTGGCATTTTGATATGTCATGAATCAAGTATTATGTATTTTAATTGCCTGTTGCTGTTTGGATTTTTTTTTTTTAGTCAAACTGCAGAATTAAAAGCAAAATCATCCTTTAAATTAAGTCCCTCTTTGTGAGGCAGGGAATTGCATTTTACACCGTGCCTGCACCATACTTGGCCTTTGAGTGTTACCACATTATAACCTTAAATAATAGTAATAACGTTTTTACTGTTGCAGAGACAAAGTGGAGTATTTTACAGGGGCAGACACAAGTGGAGTCAGCTGCTGTGGGTTTCCCCTTGCTTAGTTTCAGCTGTCTGCAAGCAGATGTGTTGTCTGAGCAGGTCATGAAGGCTGGGGAAGAGGTAGGTACTCTCTGAGAGAGACTTGTGCCTTCTATCCTAAATGTCTGTATTAGAACTGGACTAATTACTTTGGAAGTGCTTCTGCTGATTGTACAAGGCAGCACCTGACCAGCTTCAGCTAGATGCCTTCCTCTGAATTTTTCTAGCTTTGTGTATTTCCTTCACCCAGAGTGGCAAAATGCCTCCCTCTTGCCTGCTCCCCTTTGCAAACAGGAGTTGAGTGCTGCCTGTACGCCACGATTTTTATTCCACATATTGTAGGGAAGCACTGACTTGATTCACAGGAGACTGGTTTTCTTTATTCCCCTGTAGCCACTTTAAATGTAATTTTTTTTTTTCCGAGATTTTTAATTTAATGGAAGTAAATCAGCGGGAATGCAGGTTGGTATGAGTGTTTTTCCATACCATAATTCTGCAGAAACATCAGTTAAGTATTTGAAGAAACATCTGCTATGTACATAGATGAACATATATATATAGGAGCTGAACAATATGATTTCGGAGCTTGCAGGGTTTTCTTTACACAAAGCCAGAGGCATAAAAGGGATTTCCTCCAAGTTTTCCTGTGTATTAATAATGAAGATCAGGATGCCACCTTTGCTTCCTCCCCTTCTGAACATACAGTGAAAGGAAATGGTTCTGGATCGAATCACAAAGAGCAGTGGAAAAAACCAGACTGCACTCCACACTGGCACTCAGAAATTTAATTTTCCAGCACATGGCATCTTTATGGAAGAAGTAGACAGATAAATCCCACGTGTTAATGGTTGGCCCCCTGTGGATGACCTTTGGCTCAAATATTCCATATTATGATTAATATCACACAGTTGGATCCAAAATATGCTCATTCCCCAGGCTGCAGAAGAAAAGGGGATTTAATTTACCTTCCAAAACCAGAATTTCATTTGATCCCTTTTTTCAAGGTTGATTTTATCCCTGGCTGTAGTCTGAAAAGCTGTTCTGTACTCCCTCTGCTAGGACTTAAGACCCAGCTTCTCATATTGCCTCCACTACTGACTCTCTGGGCCACCTGAAGTAAGTAATTTTGCCTCTCAGGTTCTGGTCTAGTAGAACAGAGAAAATAACTGTGCCTTCCTTACTGACACCATTTGAACTTGCAGATAGAAGATGCTAAGGGAGGTTCATCTTCAGATAAAATAAGATATTGACTTCTAGAACTTCAAGGTCTCAAAAGATTAGGTCAGAAAATTAAAGATATACTTGGATTGTGGTTTTCTGGCCACCTTCTCCCCTAAATTTGCCATTTTTATGTGCCTTTGCTCGCCTTGTCATGTCATTATAGTGATCTTACATCGTTCTAGAATACAAACTGTACCCCTTGCACTGGCACAGGTAAGCAGGCAAACGTGTCAGTTTGATCTTGAAGGACACAGGATCAGTGGAAAGGATACACATCCTATGTAAAATACAGATACACAGTACCTAGCATTCCATGGCACTTTTCTGGGGAAAGCAGATCCTCAAACATACATTTACAGATGGGCTCAGGGTTGTAATGCAGAACATTTTAATAGGCTTGGCAGCACATCACTGGCATCCTCTGTAGGGCCAAAGCCTTGAGGTGCTGCAAGTAATGATACCAGAATTCCTCCCCATTTTACTTCTCCAGAGTTATGTCTGACACAGAAAGCCTCATTCAGCTAATTAAGCCATTGCTAAAATTGCCACAGACCTCAAGTTAGTTTAGACTGAGCCTTTATTTCTGCCTGCCTCTTAGATGAGATGAAATAACAAAGCTTCATGATGAAGGTTTGGAAACTGCTCCAGTTCTGTGGATATCACAAGGAATTTTGCTTTTAAAGGGCCTAAAAAGGCATGCCCAGCTGTCTTCCCAGGGATGACACAGGAAAGTTTGTGGAAATACAGCTGTAATAGCTGGAGACCCAGAAAAACGTGAGACAAAGCCTCTGAGGAGGTCTGTCCTGCCAGGACACATCTGGACTGTTGTGCAGGTTGGGCAAATTTTTCCATTCCCAAGCCGATTTATTTACCCAGGATGACAGGCTGTTAGACTGTACTTGGGGTGGCCCTACAGCAATTGGAACAATCTCATATCATTTCCCACTATAAGAAATAATCAAGTGCTCTTTCCTCCATGAAAGGAAAGATGGGCAGATATTCTCTGCTTGCCATAAAGTACATGCAAATTGCAAGGGACAAGTAGCAATATACTGTCTTTTGTGCAGTAATGATTGCACTCTGGGAACTTTCAAGGGGCATGAACACACTTGCAGAGGATCATGCACATAGATCAAGACTCTACAGCATCTTCCATCACAGGATCTCAAAGTGCTAGTTAAACCTAACAACTTCTACTGGTTTTGGTTGGGATAGAGTTAATTTTCCCCCTAGTGTCTGATACTGTAAGATATCAATAACCATGGTGTTTGCAGCATGCCCATTAGCAGAATATATAAGCATGTCTTATTTTAAAACTAGATTTTCAACTTCCAACCCTAGTTGAAATTAATAGGAGAATTAGAGATCACCGTGCCTAAAAATAAAGTAACAAAAAAGCAAAAAAACCCACCTGCTGGCCTTTGATATCTAAAGCAAGCAGTTGAGTCTCTAGGTGTTGAGTTCCCTATATTTCTATGTGTGATTTCCTATAAAGAAATCCATGAACATGGGCTTTGCTGTGTCAAGCAGAGTCTTGAGCAAGCTCAGCATTTCAGACCTTCTGTGCAGGCTCTGCAGAACTGGTGGCTCCATGCTGAAACAGTGTTGAATGTATGCAAATCCCTTTGCAAAGGCAGGTTAGCCCAATTTAAGATATGATAACAATTGCTGAGCACATATAAATCCTTAATATAGCCAAGCTGCTCTGGTTTTCCAGAATTTTCATAAATATAAAAAAACTACAGGATGGCAGATGATTTAGAGAAGTGATAGGGGTGACAGAGACTTCCAAGCCAACACACTGGGCTAGTAGGAGTCCTGGGAACAAGAGTCAGAGCTCCAGGTTCTCACTGTCCCAGTAACACACAGTAACACTGTCCCAGTAACACACAGTAACACTATCCCAGTAACACACTGGAGTGTGTGCCCATCCCAGAACTGGGTCTGTGATCACCACATGGCATCTCCACCTGTCTTAGGCCCGTTTTAGGCAGTCACACCATAAAATTCTGCCTGGATTATCTCTGGTCCAGCATGCAGTTGGGCCTTCTGGGGTCGTTCTTCCTTTTTTCCCTAAAATAAGTTCAAAGTCCCTCTGATTCTTTCTCAATGAGTCATTCATCATGGGAGTGCTTGTCTTGGTCTTCTAGACATATGGGGAGAACTGTGGGAAGAAGCTGAAGAGACAAAGTAAATGGGATAGAATCCCAGGGGAAAGCAGAGCCATAGCCTGCATTTCCAACCATGGCTGAGAAGCTGGGTTGTGTATTAGTGTATTGTGTAAATCAAGAAAGAAAATAGGGGGAATGCTGTATCAGAGCCTTCAGCAATGGGTAGTGAAGGCACAATAGGTCCATTTCAGCTTAATCAGTTTAGAATTTCAGCTGAGTCTCTTGTCACCAATTCTGCTACAAATAGTAATGGAGTAATGACAGCAAAGCAAGCAATTAACTGAAATAGGTTTCAAACTATTTTCCTGGTTTCCCACTTGAAATAAGTCATTATTCTGTTCCTAACTCTTCATTTTTATTGTCTGCCCCCTGTGGTCTAGTAACCAGCTGGTATTCCTCATGAAGAAATCAGCAGGTTGATTGACGCTGTGGCTACCCTGAAGTCCTCTGAGGCTTTCTTATTGACTGACCATATCTTAGATAAGGTTGCCAGTAAATTATAGCTCTGCTTAAGAGCATCTGCCTCAGGGCTGCTCTCCCCTCATTATAAATACTGATCTAATCCTGCACGTCTCCTCAATTATTGGAGAGTACAATTCAAGAAGTGGCTTCCCCAGTGAACATGAAATGAGATAAACTATTATTCCTACATAAGGTAAACATAACTACTTAAGAGTGAAGGTAAGCATTTTCAGGCCAGCCTCCTGATTTTCATGTGGTTTCCAAAGGGAAAACACCACTCCTACTAATGTTGACTGTTATTTTATCACAATCAGTTCTAAAAATCAGTTTGAAAATTCTATCTTTCAGTAGAACTACTTGTAAGTATTTCTCTCTGCCAGAACAACATCATGACAATTCAGGTGACAACCTTTGGAAAGGTATTGGGTAAGTCACTTTAGAGTCCCCAGCCTGCCACAGAAACCCTTGGGAGATGATTCATGGCCATGCCAAAATACAGGAAAGACATTTAATTTATGAGATCAATAGATGTGAAAGAGCAAACAGAAAAGGGACAAGATTTTCTTAACATCTTTTTGTGTTAGGCAGATAAATTATATTCTGTATTGCTGGATGAGTTTCAACACATCAGTGCTGATGGAGATGAGCACTTATAACTACATGAACAAAAGTATCTCATTTGTAGTCATCCTATTATAGTGAATAAAGGGTGAATAAAAGAATCTGTTAGTGCTCCTGTTAGATCAGTACCTGCTCCAAGTTCCAGTAGCTGGGACAACTGCTGTTACTTTCTATGGTTTTACACACAAACCACAGCACCCAAGTCCAGCTTTGCAGGTCCTGCCTGAGCTCTGGCCTATCTTGAACCTTGCCTTGTGTGGGAGCCCTTCCTCTGGAAAAAGCCTTACATTGCACGTTGACTTTATGCAAATCTAAAAACAATGTTTTGAGCACTGTTAGATGGGTGACTTATTTACAGCTTTATATTTTCACCAGGATAAGTAGGAAGAAACAGGATTTATTTCATTCAGGGGAAAATGTGCATTTAGGAATTAAATTCATGGAATCTGTAAGCCCACACCAAGGTTACCTGGCAGGTTGACTCAACATAACATTAATGACTTATTCTAATTATGCATTAACATCTTGGATTATGTTTATTCCACAGCGTTTCCTTTCATCTAAGAGAAGTTTATTGTTCACTCAGCTCCAAATACAGAGTGAATTTTGACATCTCTGGTGGGAAATCAACAATCTGTCTCATTGCTGCTGTCATCTATGTGAGCTGGTTTTGCTAGATCATTAATTTGTGCCGAGCTAGATTGGGATGGCAGATGACAGAAAGGGGAGCACTCATCCGAGGGCATGGTGGGTCTACACACAGATCATCCTTCCTCAGCCTACACTGCCACACCAAGGAAACACTGCCAGTCCTGGGGCAGGATCCTCTTGGGAACCTTTCTTGTGCTTCCTTCTGATCAATCATAGTATAAAGACATAAAGATCTGTAAAGAGTGGCTGTAGTGTTCATGTTAAAAATCTGTCACAATCCATTTACAAAGGTAAATTCCCAAGGAGTAGTACAAAAAAAGGGCAGACATACATGATACTCACAGTCTCTAGATACTCACAGCCTCCTAACTGACTGCAGATTTTTGCTGATTTCTACAAATAGATCAAGATTCCTAGATACAACTCTCTATCAGTCTTTTTTTCCCTTGCACTTGTCCAGCTTATATTTAGATTCATGTGAGACTCTGGCAGTATCTTTTGGCAAGGAATTTCAAAGCTCAATAATCTTCTCATTCTGCACTGGTGAATAAGGTTTCTTTGTTGCTATCACTTAGTACAATTCTTCTTAAAGGAAACATTATCCTATGGTCAATGGAGGCAAAATTCTGTAGACTTCTCTAAGTGTTAGATCTCAACAGCATTGTTTAACCCAAGCCTCCTCAAAATCAAATCAGCAAGAGATTCTTAATTTTAGTTAAGTCCACAATCCTAGAAAAAATAGTCCTAATTACAATTTAGTCAAAGTGAGGTTTCACCTCTCCCTAAGTACCCAGTATCCCTTATTGCAATTCTGGCTTTGTAATCCTGCTTTAGTTTCTAGCAGGATTCATCAAAACAATAATTTCACTTAAAAAAAAAAGCTACAGAGTGTTTTTTAAGGAGAGATGAAAGGCTGAATGGTGAGTGGGGCTGCCCCGTGACAAACAATTACCGAAACAAATAGGTCCAATGAAAAGCTCTGCTCTCATTTACATGGCTACAGGACTCATCTTGCTAAATTGTGGCCCCTTTTATCAAAGGATTAAAATCTGAATTATCTCCTTGTAATTCCCTCAAATTTATGCCATTTGTATTCTGGTTTTGATCAGCTGCTTCTTCTGTGTTATTAACTAAGGCAGAGGCACCCTGTAAATACAGCATACTTCAGTACACTCCCTTACTTATGTACTTACAGATAACTTCAATATTTCCTCAAACAAGATGTGCCACTGTGACCCATAGAGTCAATACATATTGCATTTGCATTCTTTTATAATGCAAGGCAGTTGTAGAATTACGTACAAATAGACCTCTGGGGGCCTGACCTCCCAGCTGTATTAAATAAATCCCCTTAGCACAAAGGAGGAAGAAAGGGAAACAAAGGGCTTCCTGCTGGCTTTTCCTGGAAGCATAGAAGTGAAATAATTCACTTCAGTGTCCTGGGGAAATAAAGGATGGCTAGAAAACATCAGAAATGAATCTTTAGAAAAATACAGCCCTAGAAGTATGAGAATGAACAACTTGGCTGTAGAGGAGTGGAGCTTTCCCAGTATATTCACTCACCATCACGGCCCTGCAGAAAGCATTTAGTCTCTACTTAGACTAAATGTCCTTGAACTGTGGAAATCATAAGGGGAATGTCCACCACTTGGATGGACATAGTTACAGGGTGGGTTTTGGCAGGAGTTTATATAAACTCCTCTGAGAGGAGTTATACTGAGTTGCAAATTTGTCTTTTTTAGTACACATACAATACTCAAGCTGACTCTGATCTGATAAAAACAGCTGTTCAGACATAATTTCTGGCTTTCTTGCAAAATATTTAAATGAAAACTTGAAAACAATTCTGTTCTAGTTTAAAATCAAACAATTTTTTCAGGGTTTCTTCATGTATTAACCAAAACTCACATGCCTTCCTAAAACTTTTAACAAATATTTCCATTTAGTCTAAAAACTTGTTTCTGGGGGGAAAGAAATCTTCCTTAGAAAATACCAGTTCTACTAGAAAACAGATATTAGACTTTGGGTGATCCTGGACAGACTCTGTAATGTGGGTGATTCTGTTTGTTCTTCCTTATGGGAGCTTCCTATGCATTAAAGCCTGGATAAATGGCATTTACATTGCCTGTAACACCAAGTCGTCCCCCGTATGTCTCTCATTGTCTCTATTCCCTGGACTTAATGGCAGTGGAGGGGTATTTCATTCATCTCCTATGATGAGTGGTGTTTTTCCATATGTTCATTCCCAGAAAGAGACAGAATGGAAAATCAATGGTTTTTTTCTAATTTATGTATGTGTTAACAGAATGAATTTTGGAGAGGGAAGCTCAGTAGTGCTTACTCATAGCCCCTTGGTTTTGTCCACTGATGTAATTGTCCTGGTCTCACAGCATCCAGAGTGGAGACACACATTTTATTAACAATTAAGTGAATGGAAAAAGGCTGGCAAAAGTGTTCCCTATGGCACATTTCATTTCAGAGACTGCTGAGATCAAAGGATCAGAGGGAGCAAGCTGAAGCTTAGCATGTGTCACCAGCCCTCCTAGGACCTGCCACATCTTGCATACAAACATGATTTTACTAGTCCAAACACTGAACCTGAGGCCCTGTTTGCATATGACAGCATATGCCAGATTTCTGTTTGCAAAATCCAAAGTGGGAATGACGAGGATATAATCCCTAACTGGGAAGTGTTAGACAAATGGTTCTGGTTCTGGTTTCAATCCATCTCCTTTGTTAATCTTATTATTCAGAGACTACTTAGGGCCATCTCATGCTCATTTAAACTAAATACATAACCCAATTAAAACAATCCTGAGCTATTTAGATCTATGGAATTAGACTAAATTTCAGTGCTTCTGACATTTGAGATCATTTGGGGCTCTAGAGCATAAATGTCATCAGTTATCTTCTATATCTATAGTTTCTGTAGTCTTCTATATTCTGTAGTTATCTATATCGTCAGTTTATCTTCTCCCATCTCAACCATCATTAATAAATTGTACATATGGGTTAGGAAATTGTAATATTTCATATATGACACAACAGTTCCATCCAATTCTAAATTGATACTGTAATCCCCTGGTACAGCTCTATGTCTGACTACAGGATACAGGACTTGAGTCTGCAAATCCACTTGGGTGCCTGGGATCATGGGGATGTGCTGAGGTGATGGCAAGAAAGGACAGAGGAAAGTGGAAGAGTTTGGTCCATCAGCACAGCAGCTT
Organism: Acridotheres tristis; assembly: GCA_037013685.1. Taxonomy (NCBI): domain Eukaryota; kingdom Metazoa; phylum Chordata; class Aves; order Passeriformes; family Sturnidae; genus Acridotheres; species Acridotheres tristis. Next base: position 6,913,508 of record CM072885.1, read on the forward strand.
TCCTAGCAAAGCTGGAGTCTTTCCAAAGGCCTGGTGGCTTTTTTCTGCTGTAGGAAATAATCTGCTAACTAGAGTTCAGAGTGGAAGGAAACAAGGAGAAGGGGGTGGTTGGATGAAACAATGAAATGTTTTTCTCATCAACTGTACTTAAATCCAGCTGCAAGTTGATCTGTCTTGTTAGGAACAGGCAAGCAAGGTATTTCCAGAAGATTCTCACAAGATTGTGATTAAAAACAAGGAATGTGCAAGAAGTTAGAGTGACAATTTAACTGAAACAAGGGCAAGAAATGCATGGCAAAGGGAGCTCAGCAGATAATTCCATGTACAATTTGTTCTCTGGATTTTGTACTATTTATATTCACAAACTATTCATGAACAGATTGCAGAAATTAAAACAAATGAGAAAGCATTTATTAATTATGGAATAACTGATATACAATGTGTTATGAGTTAGAGATAATTCTTGGTCTCCAAATTGTATCAGCCAGGGTTGTGTGACTCATAATTTGTACAGTGTCCCTTTGTCACACGAGTCAGAAGGCTCTGCAGGACAAACCCAGCACAACTCATCTCAACTTTGATATATCAGAGTGGGGACCTGGTGGAGCTGGAGAAGGTGCAGAGCAAGACAGCTGAAGTCAAGGGGGTGGAGCAGCTGCCTCACAAAGAGAGGCAGAAAAGGCTGAAACTCAGCTGCAGTTTGGAGAAAAGGCAGCTGAGCAGGGATATGACTGAGCTCTGCCTGTTCACAAAGGTGCTGGGTTAAAGGACAAAGTTATCCTCAGTCCTATAACAAGTACAGCAACACAAGAGCTGCTTCTTGGGGGGATCCATGAGCAGAAGCACTGCTGCCAAGGGTGCTCTGCCTGGGGACATGACAGCACCAGGGAGGCCACCAGGCCTACCAGGCCATTCTATGATTCTATGACACCATCATAGATTGGCCCACCTTGGTTTTGGTTTGAAAAATCCATGTCAGATCCCACATCCCTGCTCATGGGCTTGGACTTCTATATGGATTCTTTGGCACTCACAGAGGTGCTGGGCCTTCCAACATCAGAAGTGCCATGAATTAAAAGTGGTAGGATGAGTAGAATTTTGCTACTTTTATTATTAGAATGAAAGAAGCTCAAAAAGGCAGTAAATCTGATTTAATTTGTGTAGGCTCAGCTATAGGACATTTTTGTGCCCATCTCTTTGGTCAGTAGCAGATGTCAAGGGCAAGGAGTTCATTAAATATCATGCAGCCCTCCACAGTGTCTTTTACCTCCTCAGCTTGCTTTCCTGACACAGCTTAAAATTGCTTGAAGGTACTTCTTTCTCAGCCATGCCTTCTCCTTTCACTCCTCTGTGCCCTTTCAGACTCTGAATATGCATCTGAACCTGACAGACACAGATCCCTGCTTTGTGACAGAGCCTTGACTTTTTTATTCCTTTTTAAAAATATTTTCTTCTTTTGTACCTGCAAATTACTGTAGGTGTGGTTTTCTGTCCTCAGTTATAGGGGAGGATAATTTGTGCCTCCCATGGGGCTTAGCAAAACTACAGGCACTGGTTCCTTCGTGCCCAGTTCTGGAAAACAAAATGCACCTGCAGTTGTATGTCCATGGATGAAAATTATAAGGACAATGTTAAGACAAGACTGGGAATTTTCCAGTGAGATGGATTTTTACAGGAAAACAAAGAAAACTTATGCACCTGAGCTGAGGCATTTCTATGGGAATTTTCACACCAGTTTTAGCAACAATGGCATTCCTGGGAAAATCTACACAACTTGATAATCAGCTTGTCCTACCCCAGAATAGTAGGAATTCAGAATTTAGGGCATTTTCTTAAGATGAGGGAGCCAAGGCCAAGTCCTGCTGTGTCTAACTGACTGTGAGTTTTCACATCTCAAGTGCATGTCCAGCCTGTAAGGGTCCCAATGCCTCCTTCTCCTCATTTGAAATTGTCTCACTCAGCTTTAGGAAGTCTGACTGACTGCCTCAGCACTCACAGGAATTTGTAAGTCTGGGGTTCACAGCTGAGCTTTCATTTAGACAGGGCAAAGTCAGGCCTCCCCTTAGACTGAAAGTGGTATAAAACTTCTCAAGTTCCAGACACATCATGCATCACCCTGTGCATCCCATCTTGTTGAGGCAAAGTCAAAAAAAACTTTGCTGGTGTTGTTTCTTTTTCAAATGTCTGTTAAGAACTGTAAATAACTTTGAAATTCAGGCAGGGTTAGTTCAGATGGGTCGAGGTGCTCCATGAGTCTGCTGTGGGCCTTTTTTCCAACTAGAGGATACACACAAGCATTATTTTGCTCCATGTGAGAAAACAGTGCACATATTTTACAACCCATTTCCCTCTTTAAGGCTGTAATCACATGAGAAGAAAACAGCTGGTCTATCCCCAGCTGATCTATAGCCCTGGCCAGCTGTAGTGGAAGGAACCCTGGTAGTGAAGCCATATGAAGAGCTGTCTGTGGCTCTGTGCTGGGCTCCCACTTCCCTTTGCATGCTGTGAGACAGCTGAGGCCAGGGCAGGCAGTCAGACCTGTGTCTCATAGAGCTGCTGTTGCAGGTTCTTCATCATGAATGGCCTCTCTTAGATTTAAAAGTTCTAGTCCACATCTAGGACCAGGTACCAGAGCACTTTCCCCCACTGATGCTGCAAACTAATCCTGACCTACTTGTAAATATGACAGTGAAAAACTTTGGTGAAAGGCATGAGAAGCTTGGAAGGACTTCTTTTTTTTTTTTTTTTTTTTGGTGTGTGTGGTGGGAGCCTCTTGCTTTTAAAGAACTGATCTGAACAGGAAGAATCTTAATTTTAGCTGAGTCCTCTGAGCTTCATTGCTCAGTGACAGATGACATTTCTCAGCCTTGTCAGAAAAGAACACCACTGAATTGAAGCTCTGTCTCATTCTGCTTCATTAGAGCATAATGAGGCAAAATTACAGGGTTTGCTGGCGCTGCTCAGGAATTCAGCACCATGACTGTCCCCAAAGCCACCAGAGAGAGAGCTACCAGCCCCTCCTGTGGCACTGGGCACGGGCTCTGGGGCAGTGCAGAAGATCCACTCAGGCTTTTTCTGGAATACTAAAGAAATCCTCATAGCCCCAAAGGGACCAGGGACAAACAGAGTGGATGTAGCAGCTGAGGGACCCTGGAGCACAGCTGCTCCAGCACTGCCATTCCTGAGGGCTGTGAGGGGCATTAATGGGCCCCATGTGCTCCAGGAATGCAAAACTCTCCGTGGGCTGGGAGATTTATGCTCTTGACATTGGGGGGATTTCCTGGCTAAGAGCTGATTGCTTTGGACTGTGTCTCTGCTCTGAATTAATGGGACTTTATTGAACAGCAAACCTGAGGAAGCAGTAGGGCTGGAGATGGATGCTTGTCCTGTAAGATCCTGCTGGTTTAACCTCAAATTTCTGAGGATGTGGAGCAAGAATTGTCTTTGTTTAATGCAGTTTGCATTTAATTGTCATTTAAGTGTCATTAAAAGATGAGAGTGGCCTCATTATTTTCTATTTTATGTCTTCCACAATGCCCAGCAGTGAAGGTATGTAGGAACAGAATAAAACTATAGTGATTCCCCAGTCTTCAACAAGGCATGGGATGTGCCGAGCCACAGATGGTATCTTTATGTTTTAGCTCCCTTCAGTCATTTCAGTGATTTTTATGAATTTTTGCATTAATGAACTCATGTAAACTGCTGGCAGCCCAAACATCCCATAACTCAACAAGACATTGCTGTGAACTCTCTACTTTCCTTTGATTTGTACCTGCTGTTTGGCCACACTACACCTCCTACACAGTATTTAGGTGTTGTGGGCTGTAGAGTAGTTTAATTGACAGAATTAATACTTGAGACCAACGTCAGAGATGCAACTGTTCCATTTTTTGTTCACCTTGGACTGCTGACCACCACACCTGAAGCTGAGCTCCCCATGGGGAAAACATCAATATGTTTGAAGGATCTGCTTGAGGCGAGATCACCTGAAGACACAGACATTCAGTCATCAGCTCAAGGGCTCCAAAACTTTGCTTTTATCTGTGTAAGCCAGTGAGACACTCAACAAAGCTTTGGATGCTCAAACAGTGAGGGGAAACATGAAAGCAGGTCCACTGGCACACTCCAAAAGGAAAGGAAAACTGTGAGAAGAAAATGACTGACTCTGAAAAGATCTGGCAAAGACATATACACAGAGTTGGAGATGTCAGTGGCACAGATGGATGTGTCAGTGGGATGGAGGGAGGAAAATGAAGCATAAGGTTCAGTGATTTGGTTTCTGCCTGTGATTTAGGTCTGCATTTAGCTTGCTGTAGTTTGGTTTGAATGTGTACACAGAAAAAAGAAAATCCTTTCAGAAGGGGCCTCCCCCCCATGGTTAGGGCCACCTCATGGTTGACAGAACCTTTGTTCCCCAGCCCCTTATTAACACAGAATTGTTAGGCTCCAATGCAAACCTTGAACACCTATAGTTCATTCCCGTTGTTCTCTGAACATTCAAACATGACAGAAATTTAGTCAGGTAACTTACTTAGGAGAGCCTTCTCCTCTTTCCCCTGCTGCTCACATTGCAGTATATTGCTGGCATTGTTGAAAGTGTTACTGGCAAATAATATTGCTTTGTGCATTATAAATAGAAATCAGGCAGCAAATGGAATTAAATGTGGACTGAAAGGCACGAATTCCTGAGCAGAACAGTCTGTGTGTCTGACAGGAAATAGACAAACTTTGTTAAGTTTGCCCAGGACCAGCCTAATTTAATCTTGGAGTTTTGATTTTTTTTTAAATGTGGTTTTACATGTCTACAAAATGTAACAGCTCCTTGAAACTGAAAACAAAGCCAACAAAATAAGATCTCTCCAGGGCATTCCAAATTATTTAAACCTGAGATTTTCCAGCATTCCTGTGCAACAGATAACAGTAAACAGTAGGTTTAAAATATACAGCATTAGGGTTATACATGCAAAAAATAACAGCAGATCTTTGTGAAGGACAGATTAGTAAGAAATCCCTGACCTGGGATGGGATGGGATCGAGTGTACCTTGATAAAATTTGCCAATGACATCAAACTGAGTGGGGAATTGGACACTTTGGAAGGGAGAACCACCCTGCAGGAATACCTGGACAGGCTGAAAGGATGTGCTAAGAACCTTGTGAAATTCAGCAAGGACAAGTGTAAGGTCTTGAACCTGGGAAAACACAATCCAGGAGTGCAGCAAAGGCTGGGACCAGCCCAGCTGGGGAGCAGCTCTGTGGGAAGGGACCTGGGGGTCCTGGTGGGCAACAAGCTCAGGATGAGGGAGCTCTGTGCTGCTGCTGCAAAGGAAGAACAGGATGATGAGCTGAATCAACAAGGGCAGAAAGGAAAAAGTCATCATCCCACTCTACTCAGCACTTGTCAGGCCACGCCTGGAATTGTGTGTTCTGTTTTGGTCTCTACATCAAAAAGAGGTGTGGGCAGGCTAGAGGGGGTGCAGAGAGGGGCCACAGAGATGATCCAAGGACTGGGAAGCTGCTGTATGAGGAAAGGCTGAGAGAGCTGGGTTTGTTCAGCCTTGAGGAAAGGGCTGGGGAAGACCTTATCATCAGGTTCCAGAATTCAAAGGATGGCTGCAAAGAAGATGGAGATTCCCTTTTTACAAGGAGTCACATAGACGAGTTAGACAAGTTATCCCTGGGGAGATTCCAGTTGGACACAAGAGGAAAACTTTCCATAATGAAAACAGTCAGGCACTGAAATAATCTCCTCAGGGAAGCAGTGGGTTCCTCAACATTAGATACTTATAAGATTAAACTAGACAGGGTCCTGGGCCATCTAAACCATGCTTTTGCCAAGAGAAGTTGGATGAGATTATCCTTGAGGTCTTTTCCAACCTGACGTTCTGTGATTCTGGGCTCCTATGACATTCCAATACTTTAAACTGTAAAACATCAGCTGTGCTGCAATGCTGCAGTGTGCTGGTGGGGAATTGCACCCATCTTTCAGGATTTTCCATGAGGTTCTGTCCTACAGAGGCATCTATCACATAAAATATGGAGCAGATGAACTTCCTAGCATCTTCAGTTATTTTTTTTTATATTGATTAATTTTACAGGGTTTTTTTTGGTTTTTTTTGTTTTACTTCCAGTTGTAACTTTCATAAGAACATTGTAGACATTTTTGGTGACAATTAGAGTGAAGAATGTAGAGTTTCCAACAGCCTCTGTCATTTTCTGCTGGGGTAGCAAGGTCGTTTGGAAGATTAGGATTAATCTTTCCTGCTTCCTGGCTCCTAAAGATAGCATCCAAGCTGTCCCCTAACTGCACTGCAAGTTCATTCCGCAGCTAAAAGCTAAAAGCTCTCTTTATCAAAGATCTGTTCGCACCCCTCCCTCTCTTCTTCCTCAGTTTGCTTCCCCTTTGGTATTTTAGAACAAGATTTAGCCACCCTGACAGTTTCCACATCAATACTCAGCATCACTGAGTTGCAAGAATCCAGTCTGGTAACAGCTAACTGGAGGTTCCCTCTATAGGCATCTTTGGGGCTTTTTGTAAATCCCCCAAATCAAAAAATGTTGGATAAGAATCATACAATTTTCAGTTTTGTATTGCAAACCTTGGAACATTTTCATTTTCTTCATGAGATTTACATCAGAGGTCTCTTGGAGGAGATATTTCCTCTGAAAACACATTTTGGTTTTGGAGAAGCTCATCTTTTCTCTCCAATTCTGCTGGAAATTCAGGAGAAACCAATGTCACCTTTGCTTTGCTGGAAAAATCTCTTGCAAACTCTGCTAGAGGAGGAAGAGCTGCACATATACCCAGGGAGGTACATAGAGACCTGAGCTCTTTAACGTAGCTGGGCATGGACCTGCCCTGACCTGAAAGCCCAGCATTCCCAAACTCCTTGTCTTGGCAAGCAAGGTGCTCCCATTTTCCCACTTTGTGTAGCAAAGGCATTGAGTGCAGACACCCAGCAGGGGTGCATCACCGAGGCACTGAAATCACAAACAAGGACTGGGTCGTGCTCAGGACTCTGCTGAAGTCAAAGAGGGTCCTGTGCAGACCCGGGCACCTGGAGGTTATTCCATGATCACAGAAAGGATTGATGGACGTGATCCCACACTGTGGCAAAGCTCCCATTGATCTTCTTTATTCAGGATGAGGATATGAGTGAGATGGGACTGAGGAAACACTTACAGAACTAGAGACCTTTATAAGTATTTTAATTCCAACCCCTGGCTTTAAAGTCGTAACCGTGATAATTTATGCAACAGATTGGTGGTAAAAGTATTGTGCAGTCAGTGTGATACTGCAAATGGGAATTTAATAATTGCTGATTATTTTAGAAATGTTGTCTTGTAAAAAAAGACATAGGAATAAGTGATAATCAAGGGTGAAGAGATTACTGCTGTTGATTTAAAAGCTTGCTGAGGCAGATTTGAAATCCCAAAGCCAGAGCGTTTCTTTTAGCAAATAAAAATGCAAAGAGGAACAGACTGGTGGAGTCTTGTTCGAACAACTGGCAGGCAAGTAGCAGTAAATCATGAAAAATACATTTCCTAAACTTTCTCTTTTAATAAATTAGGCGTTGTTTGTAAAATAGCTTGGGAGAACATGTTAACACAGAACTGCTAGCTAGATAACAAGCCAAATCCATCTCTGCATTTCGGCCCAGTTTCACCAGGGATGAATTTGGCTCTGTCTCTACAAACATGAATCAAGCTGTTTGCATTTTGTCATTACACTATCCCTGACCCAAGTGTATACATTTCCTTGGCAACAGCAATTAAAAGCCTGACAAAAACACTACACGTTATCTGCATAATATTTTCTTCCTTAGCAAAATTTGTATTTTCCCACTCCTGCCCCTCCCTAAGTAAGAAAGATTAAGGGGCCCATCCAGTTTCCTGTGAAACTGAAGATAAAAATTCCTCTGGTTTTGACAGCAACAGCAGTGCTTTCTTCATTTAGTGATAATTTGTTTGATTGATGCCTGAGTCCCAGGCAGCAGTCCCAGCTCTGTTGGCTCTGTGCTTGGCTTATAAAACTTCTCTTGTCCACGGCCATGTCCATTCTCCTCCAAAGAAAAGAGGAAGGTGGAAGTACCAGTGATGCACTGGGAGCCTTCTGGGTTCCCAGGTGTTTGAGGGAGATGGCATCAACTAATAGGGGTTTCTTTGGGAAATTCACCAAAAATAAGATCTGCATAGGTATTTTGGGACCACGTGTATCTATTTAACTAAGAGATTCACCATATCATTCATAGGTTTATTCTCTATGGAATATTTTGATGTATTTAAACCCTGTTCCAAACCCTTATCAGACTTCTCTTCCCAATTCAATGCAATCCAAGACTAAATAAAGTGTATAGCTAATAATTGCAGGAATTTCCATAATGGCTTTTCTCAGCTAGATATTCCAATTAGAATGAGAGAATTTGCATATGCATCAGTTATAACAAGATAATATTTGGTGGGGAACAGCAAGCCTCTGCTCAGAGAAGTGCAGATCCCAGTCCCCATCTTTAAGGAATTTTCCATGCAAATAAGTTCAGTCCTGTCAAATTCTCTTTTCAGCGGAAAACCAATGATTGTTTCAGGGTTTATGCTCCCAGGCTTTTGCTGCATCTGAGGGTGGTGTGTTTATTCCCTTGCAGGGAGCTGAGCTATTGACAATGCCAACTCTAATGAACCCTCACCTCTGCTGGAGATGAAACTTGCCTCTGCTCACTTGGGATGGCTGAACCTGACTTGTAGCCTTCCAGCTGTCATTGCAAGGAGTTGGGAGATGACCAGAGCCATCACACCCACTGCAGTCAGTGGTTCAAGACTGTTGTTATTGGCTGCATCTCAGAAACCCACCAAGGTGTCCTGTGAAGTTTTTACCTGACTAATGGTAAGAAAAATAGCCAGAGACAAAAACAAAATCTGTTTTTCTCCTGCCTTGTATGTTTGCATGGCAACATGATAACCCTACTGCCAGAATCAGCAGCCCTTTTCCATTAGCAAAACTAAGCAGTCATTACCACCACACCAAAAAAAGAGCCTAAATCTGCTTTTTGCAGCTTCTGAGAGATGGGCTGCAGGGGTGGGGGGTGTATTTTCCACATCTGTTTCCTCCATCCACCTCTCATTTGCTGCTGCAGGGCAGGAAACACATTGCTCCGTGCACCAGCCACTGACCCCTCTGGGAGCCAGGCTGCAAGCAGGGCTGGAAGTCCTTCACACTTCATCTGGTGGAGCTTTCAAAACATGGATTGCTATTAAACCCAGCCTGACTTGCTGTGTCAGGGCAGCAGTCTGAGCAGAGTGTGTTTGCTTTGGGTGTAGCAAAGAAAAAAGGAAAGGGCAAAATAGAAGTCAGTGAAGAGAAGTAAAAACAATGAAACCTGGTCTCACCAGTGGTGTTTTGATAGCTGTGCACGTCAGTGTGAGGAGCTGGCTTCTGCACGGATATGCCCTGGCTGTCCTTTCACACTGACCTGCAGATCAGTTCTACCAAGAGTCCCCTTACTGCCCACTTCTCTCAGCTTCAGGAATCTCCTTCAGGATGTCCTCTGTGTGAGGTGTCCTCTGTGTTTGAGTCTTCCCTGCTGTGAACAGATCCCTAAAAGTCCTTCCCTATTGCACCCCAAAGACCCCAGTCCCAAGGCAAAGTTGGCCCCTCTCTGTCAGAGCCCTTTCCCCCTGACTCCCATGAAGTTCCCTCAGCCTTTACAAGTTTCAGGATACTGGCAGCCGTGTGACACCACAGCATCATCTGCCAAAGAACTCTCCCACTTGCTCCAGCGCTTCCTTGGGGCATGTGGCTGTTGGAACTTGCAAGGGTGTTTGCCATAGCAAGAATGTGTCTCTTCCTAAAGCTTCAAAGACGTTGTTCTTCCCCACCTATCCTCTCCTGACAAAGAATGTTTGTGAGCAATTGAAGATGAACACTTGTCATAAAAAAACTTGTCATCTCTTTTCCCAGTAACCTCTCAGCATCTGGCCCCAATCTCTACTACAAACCCAGATAAGTTCCCTTCCTGATTTCATCCAGCTCATTTTCACACTTTCCAAAACTTGAAGCTTGCACACTGACAAACCCTTGAGACTGATAGAGAATAGTCTGTGTTAAGCAAAAACGCCAGCCAGGTCTTCACTGTGCAACAGCCTTTCCCAGAATTTCCCACAGCGCCTTTTGTAGTTCAGCAGAGACCAGGGTGTCATTTCAGAGATCAGCTCTTCAGCTTGGGGCTCCCAGCATCACTTGTGGGGGGCCCTACTGAGGCTGACTCCCTCATTAGCAAGGGAAGGGAGACAAAAGGGGAAAGAGATTGTCATTTTAAGAGGTTTTAAGTCCTGCAGCAGAAACGAGAAGGCAGCACTGAGCTGTACCATTAAGAATACAGTGGATTCCTCTGAGAGGCAGGCAGAGGCTGCAGAGAGTTGTGCCCCTCTCAGATGTGCACAGGTACCCATGGCTGTGAATCATAGTTTTAAAGAGTTAAGATTTTTGCTAAAGGTAGAAGTAGTTTCCATGACCAAGATGTAAGTTAGGCAGGTAAATGGTAGGTTAATAATTGCCAGATGCTTAGGCTAGAACTAATTGGTATCATTATCTTCTATTACAAATTTACGTACAGAAGAACAAGTAAACCGTTAATCACGAAGCATGAAGCCTTGGATTGTGCCAGAGGGTCACTGAGACCTGATGAAGACTCTCCTGACTTCATCCTTCCAGACCACTGACCCATTTCAAGACCACTGACCCAATTCAAGAGAAGAACTGCACACGTGTGAAGGACTAATAGGGTCATTTTAATATGGGATGGGGATGGGAGGTGCTGGGGTTATGCAGCTGTATTGTATGCAAGATCTTGGGCAATAAAGAGGGCAAAGAACCTTGTTTGGGGCGGTCACGCCTTTCGGAGGTGACTCCCGTGCCACCCGCTGGTGAATAAACATACCACTTTCTAATTTTAATTAGTTAGAGGGTCTTTGTCCGTGATTATACCGGTTTTTTAACGATACAGCTGGGTCACAAGGGAAACTGTGCAAGGAGGAGAGTGAGAGATGCAAGGAGCAGTAGCAGAGCAAGGACAACACGGGGTGCTCTGACTCCCTTCAACATTTGTCATGCCATAAAGCAAAAATTAGTCCGAGGCAGTGTTGTCTGTCCCACATTGGGAAGGATGTGCCTTCATCTTCACCTCACCCTCACCTTTTAATCCCCAAAACTCTCCTTAATGAGACATGTCCTGAATGCTCAGCAGATATGTGTGCAAATGAATCCCAGGCGTGCACACAACGACAGGGTTTAGTGTGAGATGTTGATACAGCTCTAGGATTATATACAATTAGACTGTCTAGACCACATTCATCAGGGATGTGGATGGAATGAGGATTACCAGCTTGGAAATCAGATATTCAGTGAGAGGGTGGGCAGCTGAGTTGGGGCAGGAGAGGAAGCCAAGTGGAAATGTAAGAAAGCACTGAATAAATTTCCACGGGGCTGGATGTATTGTACACCCTCAGCTTCCTTGTACTGGCTGTTCTCCGAGCTCTTCTGCAACAGCTCAGCCTTTTGCAGTCTTGCACATCTTTCCTCCTCCACATCACTATTAGCATGGAAAATGGCATTCCTTTCCCATTAACACTGGGTCAGTGAGACACAGATTGGATGATGATCATAGAATAATAGAGTTCTTTAGGTTGGAAAAGACCCTTAAGATCATCAGCTCCAACCATTAAGCCAGCACTGTCAGGTCCACCATTAAACCACGTCCCCAAGTGCCACATCCACATGTCTTTTAAATCATTCCAGGGATAGTGATTCCTTTTGGTTCATACAGAGGGACTGTGGCAGAACAAAACCTGAACCCAGGTCCCCAGGATGTTCTAATCCTTGGACCATACTCACATCCATGGTTTTTCCCTTCCAGTCACCTGGAATGTTCACCTTGTAACCAAGTATAGGAGTACTCCTATAGAAATCAGAGTCATGATCTATTTGACGTGCCACAGCAAGTACTTCTCACACTGAAAACAAAAATGTGCTATTTCATTCCTCTTGATACTCCCTGCAGGCAATGGGGTCCAAATCTACCCCTGCACCAGTGCCGAGTATTAAAGAGATGCACAGGGGAGGTGACTTGTCCCTCCTCAGCCTCAGGCTCATGGCACAGAGATTGTTTTTCCCGTAGGAAGCAGCTGTAGGCATGCTTTGGGACACTGCATGGCCCTGTTGGGACGAGGTGGGCACAGACCACCCTGGGTGGGTGGCCCCTGCTCTTGCTCCTTTGCATTGGGCCATGCTTTGCCTGGCACTGGTGTTTGGAAGCCAGATGGTCCTGCAGCTTGTTGCTTCTTGCAGTTGGGCTCTGCCAGCCTGAGCAGACGGATCTGAAGGGCCTTGGAGAGAGCAGGAATCTGCATTTGCTGAAGCGTAGGAGCTATTTTAAACACATCAGCAAAGTCTAGCATGGAGAAGACCCTGCTGCCTCAGAAGCATATTTAGCCAATCTGATACAGAAACCTGACCATATTTTACAGAGCACATGAATTACCCCACTCCAGGCATGGCCTGGGACTGGGATGCTTCATGCAGTTCCAGCCATTAGGAAGGAGAGCCCTTTCTCCAGTAACAAGTTGAGGAAAACCACAATTTTTCATTGCATGAACTGGAAAACCAAGCACCTAAATTCATCTGCTTCTTTATTTACTCTTCCCTCAGTGCTGTTGGAGGATCTTCAGGTAACTCTTGGCACCCATCCTGTACCCTTCCACTCTCCACACTGAGTAGTGAAAATAGGGAAAGGAGGTTTTTGAAACTGAAATAGGACAGGAGGTTGGGAGGGGGGAATGTGAATCTTTTGCAGCACTGTTCAGTCTGTGCTGTGAGCAGCAGCCCTGCTTGGTGGTGTCCTGCCTGCTCTGACCCCAGAGCACCAGGAGCTTTCTTCTCTTCTTGGATAATTAACAGGTCTTATGCTCAGGACATGGCTTGGTGCTTAGGAGTGTGGTACTTTTGTACTGTCTGTAGCAGAAATAAATTAATCTCTCTCTGCTCTAGTCAGCCCTTACATCACAGATATTACAGAGTCTCCAGCTCTTTGGAGTTTCCAGCAATACTTGGCTTTGTGTAACTCCTCAGTTGCTTTCCCTGTCTCCTCTTAGCCCTTGGAGATGTGCTGCTGCTCACTGGCATCCCACTTTGTGCAGGCTGGAGGCAGGAAATACTCTGCTGAACTTTCTGGCTCTAAGGATGCACTTTCCAGTCTGAACAAACCCCAAGAGATTTGAGGTTTTATTGTTGCTGCATGACAAGCAGCAGGAGCAATAGGTGTGGGGTGCTTGGGATGTATCCCACCACACCACAGCTGGCAAAACAAATCTTTCCACAAAGTTTTCACCACCTGCCCAGCTTCCTCTCCACAGGAAATCCAGCCTCCCCCGCTCCTGCAGACAAGAGCTGGACCTTTGTTTGCAGCTCCCCTTTCACAAATAAACCAGTGCTGACTAGTAAACACAGTGCCACTAAATGTGCAGAGCAACACTCAAAGATTGCAAGATAATTGTGGTTTTTTTCTACTGGCTTGGGAAAGAGGAGCTGCCAAATCCTTAAACTGTGTGTAAACAACTCCTTTTTACTGAAATTTACTTTCTAGCAGCACCCTAAGGTGTTTTCTGCTTCTTATGCACTCAGTTTGAGAGGCTGATTGGGATTTTAAGAGGAGAGAATTAGAGACAGATCCAATCTAGGTACAAAACTGACTCATCAGGAAAAGCTCAGCTGCAGGGAGTGTGACATGCAAATGTATAGGAGCAACATGAGGATCTCTACACTGGGTCTGACCTGAAGTCCAGCTAGATGAGTTTCTAACCTCCAAATTAGTCTGAAACCAGTGACTTCATGATCAGATAAGCATATCCCTTCAGCTGTGAAGATTATATTTCCTTTCTAGAAGTTCTAATAGTTTAAACACTCTTAAATTTGGTATTTTTATATCTCTCCTGCCCTAACTAGCCCCATACAAGTTCTGTGTCTCCAAACTCTCCCATAAAAAGGGCCTCAAAACTGAAGAATTTAAAGAATTTGAACATTATGTGAGCTTTCATTTACCTCCTCCATACATAGTATTTCATTGCCTTGAATTAAAAAAGGGAGGCTATAAGAGGAAGAAATAAGAGGTTCAGATTGGATATTAGGAACCTAATATTAGCATATTAGGAAATATTAGGAAATGCCTTCATTGAAAGGCCTCTCTGCTAGAGGCCTTTCAGGACACACAAAGAATATGCCCAAAGTCTTACTCTCAAGGGAGACAGGAGAGGGAATGTCCCTCCTCACACCAGCGGAGGTAGAGAGGGACAGTTCATCCAGATCCTTGCACACAGACATTCCTGAAATACAGCATGACATGCAATATTTTGAACATATAAACTTGCTATTTTTTTATTTTCTAAAGTCTTTTTTTAAGAACTGTTAACTTGGAGCTGCTGGAGAATCCCAAGTGAGAAATAAAAACCCGGACCAAGTCTGTTGTGCCAAAGTGGCTGATCTCTCAATGAGCACGGAGGAAGACCTAATTCTGGAGGGAAAGAATCTGTAGGATACAAAAGGCTGGAGGAAAAACTCCTTGCAGAAGCTTCCAGAAGAGGATTTCTATCTAGCAGGTCTGCCAGAGGTTCAGTGCTCCCTAAAAGCAATGCTGACAACAGATTGTTCTCCTGGAATTTGCTTTGGGAAACAACTTTTATGATTAAAAGCAAAAGCTTTGATTGGTCAGAAGTTTTGCTGACTCTGTTTCAAGGATACTGATATTTTAACTGAGAGCATTAATCCCTCCACTAAGAAGTTTTTAATGGCTAGGGATCTATGGTGGTCCAAAAGTAGTTTAAATATAAGTGATTTACATTTTCTATTAAAAAAAGCAGAAGGTGAGGAAAGTTTCACTGAGCACAATGAAAGAACTCTGGATTTATATGGAATAAAATAATAACCAGGCTGAACTGCCAAACCCCTTAATGACCACATTCCCTTTCCAGAGATGGAAAAAGAGGAGGACCAGCATCTTTTTTTTTTCTACAACCTCACATTTCCAGGAATCTCTTTGCTTTGTTTTTTACATCAGGATTAGAAGAGGTAGGGGTAAGATACCAAGATAAAGAGTATATTTAGTCTGATTGAAAGTCGGAAATACCACAAATCCCTCCAGATTCCCAATTCCACGTGGCCATATCAAGAAACAGATAAATCCCATGTGCTTGCCTATCAACCACGCCAAAAGGGAAACTGCAAACCATTTGCTTTTTGGAAAGCAATATCCAAAGCACTTTGTTCCTGAGCTGACTGGTGCTTCAGGCCCTGCACCTCTCCATGGCAGTGACCAAGGGCAGGGAAGGGACAGAGGGACAGAGGGACACTCCTGGCTCCTTGGCTGCTGGGGGAGCTGCCAAATAAGCCTCCCTCTGTCTGCCCCCCTCCACATGGGCTGTGACAAAGGCTCCTGCTCTCAGGAAAGACAGGTCAGGGCTAGCTCACCAAACATGAAAGGATCTGCTCTCTGACATGTTATATGGTATTTGTATTTTGGATCAAGTCACATGTGCCATGTGTTGTTATTTTAAGTTATATTCAAGGTGTGTGCTGGATATTTGCATCCAGGGCTGCAGGAAGAGATTTTTTTGAAGTTCTTATTTTTGTCTCAATGTAAACAAAGGGACTATAATTTGGAAGAGCATGTGTGATGCTGGTGACACTTTGAGCAAGAAAAGAATTTTTGTCAATGCAGGGTAAGCCACGTTGAGAGAGCTCCATGTAATAAAACACCCACCTGCTTTGGGCCCTTTCTTCTCTTTTATTTCCAGCCCTGCCTGAGATTTTCAGCTTCCTGTTTATACATGGCACTGCAGAGGGGAGCACACATGAACACTACAATAGGTGCTGTGTAACAGGGATGGAAACAGAATCCAGATCTTTCTGCCCACACACTCACACTCTTGCTGCAAGGTCATGAGTGGCTTGACCACAGTCACTCACACAAAGAAAACTGCAGTGTGATTGAGAGAAGTTAATCTGGATCATGAGGTATTTGCTGCTTTGCAAGACCCAAATCAGAGGCTGAACTCCACTTTGCACCAGTGAGTTACTTCTAAGCAAAATACTTTCTTAGGACCTGCTTCATTGGCCATTCTTTAACCTGCGGCTCCATTTTTACTCAAGAAGCTCTTTTGCCAAGGGTAGAAATATCTTGGGCAGTTGAGGCTTTTATCATGATAGCTGCTATCTTAGAAAAGGATAAAGTACCAGATCACAAAATATTTCATTCTCTGGTGGCTGTAGAAGGAAGTTGTGGCTCACTGGAGAAGCCCTGTGAGCAGCAGAGAGCCATGAGCAGAGGAGAGACCCGCTGAACCCAGAAAACTCTGCTTTGCAGCTGAGCAAAAATGCAGTTGCTTCAGCGCTGGTTAAAAATACCTGTGGCTTGATCCTGCCAGAATTGAAGGAAGTCTGCCCTAGATTAAGAAAGGCATTTTAAAAAAAGGTCATTTTGTAACAGTGCAGATGTTTGCTTCAGTGTCACCAACAGCACAGGCTGAGCTGAAAGGCTGCAGGA
The DNA here is from genome assembly GCA_037013685.1 of Acridotheres tristis. Taxonomy (NCBI): domain Eukaryota; kingdom Metazoa; phylum Chordata; class Aves; order Passeriformes; family Sturnidae; genus Acridotheres; species Acridotheres tristis. The sequence continues at coordinate 6,930,092 of CM072885.1, forward strand.
ATGAACACACCCCTGTCTCACTGGGCAGCTCACCATCCAGATGGCATTTCCATATTCTTTATCACTAGAAGATTTAATCATCCTCCCTGGTGCAGAAGCAGATGAGCAGCACATCCAGTCAGAGTCCTTAATGTATTAAATTACTGCAGCAACATCCACTTGCTGGTTACCTGCAAAGCCCCTGATTTCTGCTCAGAAATGTGCTTTCTGCTTTGCTTGGACCATGGCCAGTTGGCTTGTGGTGCAGCTGTAACCACACCACAGCAGCAAGAAGAGAGGAGCCACCCTGAGGGTTTTCTTTAGCAAGGAGCCAGAACATTGTTTTTCCTTCGTTTCCCTTGGTTTCCTACTCTGGCTTTGCTTTCAAGGTTTGTGGGGGAGGGATGGATGGTTTTTGGCTGGTCTGTGGAGCTGACCTTTCCCTGGATGCTGTGTCCCTGTGGAGCTCACAGCCCATGCCAGCATTGCTCGTGGTGTCTGTGCTGGGAGAGGTGATGGATGGTGGGGCTGCTGGGGCTGCAGTTGCACAGCAGTGCTGAGAAGGCTGACAAAACTTGATCTTTGCATCACACGGGGCTCACACTAGAGCCCTTAGCAGGGATCCCTGTGCTGCAGGTGTTTAGGTAATGGCCCAGAGCTATGGAGGGAGCTGTCACCAAAGAGCAGGAGGAGGAGCAGTGTGACAGGCTGCTCTAGCCCAGAGTGTGCAGGTGGAGCTGGCCTCCTGCAGCAAGGTTAGCAAATGCTAAGATGAGTAATTTGTGGCAGAGCTTCCCCTACTCTTTCACTCCCCAGGCAGCCAAACACCCTCACCTCTTCCTCCTGGCTCTGCCAGGGGTGCTGCTCCTTCTTCCACTCTGCAGTTTGTTGGAACCTACAAGCTCACCAGGAAAGTCCTCAGCAACACATGGGTGCTGCCTGTGGTCAGAGTTAACCCCTTTTTGCAGTAACAGGCCTGGGCAGTCACAGAAGAGGAAGACACTGATCCAGTGCCTACCTGGAGGGAAGCCTAAGGAGGGGAAAGCTCCCCCAGCCTCAGCATGCAAAGCAGCTCCACTGGCACCCAGCACAGCTCCTGCCAGCTCCCGTGTCCAGCCTCACACAGGGCTGGGCTGGGACAGGCTGCTCTGTGCTGCAGACTCAGGTGCACACAGCAGTTGGACATCAAAGTGGTTCCCAGAGCTTTTGTCTCTCCTTCCAGTTCCTCTTGGCATCTTGCTGGTCCTGAACTGAGTTTTGTTCAGATATTCATCTTTGGAAGTGTTCAAGACCAGTTTGGATGGGACTTTGAGCAAGCTCATCCAGGTGAGAGGTGTCCCTGTCCATGGCCTGGATAGTCTTTAAGGTCCCTTCCAATCCAAACCATTCTGTCAGTTTATTCTATTATTTTATGATTTATAGAAACAATTCTTTTGTTGTTTGTTTTGTTTCTTAAGAGTGTTTTCTTTACAAACTTGCCTTTGTGTTTGTAAAGAAATGTTTGCACCATTCTGTTTTAAGTCAGTAAAATATGTGGGTTTTTATTTTTAAAAAAGACACATTCCTCTGAGTGATATTAAAAAACAATAACAAAATTATGTCTGAGCTTTTCAGACTTTATATGGAAAATATTTGTAATTCATCTGCTTGGAAAATTACATAAGCCTTGCTCATGTTCTCTCTTTGGTGGAGTTTAGATAAATTGTGCTTCAGAAGGCTCAATATTGATCTCCACTCGACTCTTGAAACAGCAGTCCCAGAGCTGTGTGCTTCTCAGAGCATCTCTGCTCACTAATTTGCTTGTTGGATTGTAAATGCCAGTGCCAGGAGGTTCGCTTTCATTTCTCTGCCACAAAAAATAAAAGCAACCTTGTGACTGATTGCAGCTGATGAAGGGTAAGAGCTACATCTGTACAAATGTTTCATTTCACTGCTGCATCCCTGCAATGCTGCTGTCAGGACACAGGCACTGAGCCCTGTGTGTCTCTGCCAGACTGGTTCAGAGCTGATGTGAGTGGGGTTTAAGGCTTTTTTCCCCTCTGCATTTTTTCCACATCTCTATCAGCTCGAATGCCATCCCTCAGCAGGTTTGTCCTGATGCACTGCCCTGACCAGCAGCTGCTCAGTTGTTGCTGTGTTTTCCCCTCTCTAGTCCCACCATCCTAAATCTCAACATCTGCAGCTGGTGATAACCTTTTGCATTTGTATTATCATAAATAAATATCATAAATAAACAGAGAATTCAGGCTATAACTCACATATGTCCCAGCATTGGATATTACCAAGCAATTAATTCACTCGCCCAGAAAATTTTCAACACCATAAATAGACGACCAGGACTCTTTCCAGGGTCCTTTTCCAGCTCTGATGTCTTACTTGCTGTCTGGGTGGGCCCATATTAAACACAGGTCCCCATTCAATCTATAACCACAGATTTGCTGAGAATGTTTTATTTCATTGCTCTGCACACGGAAAACCAGGCAGGGAGGGAAAGGTGGGGGGAAACCCTACACAGCTGAAATCCTCTCCTTTGTTCTGCCTTGTCTAGAAAGCCACAAGAAAAAGATATAATCCCTCCAGGTTTTGAGTCTACAAAACAGATAGAACAGCTGGGCCTGGGAAGTGACAGGAGCACTGATGATGGATGTTCTCTTAGCAGGCCTGAAGGCTTCTCTGTAAGAAATACCTGTTGTCCACTTCCCCCAACACGTCTGGAAGCAGGAGCTGCACAGGGGTCCCAAAATAAATCTGAACAGGTAAAGGTAGGAAAAGTAGAAACTTCCCACCAAAACAGGCTCAGAGTGGCAGAGAAAAAGACTCTGCTGGATATCTTTTTAAGAGATATTTTGGGAATTGCCAATGATTTGAACAGCAAGATCTACCAAACTGGAGTTAACAACCTTTAGCCTGGCTGTGATTCATATCCAAAACTTACAGAGAGGTTTCATGGCCCATTGTTTCTTACTAGCAAAAAGGGAATTAAGTTCTTTATAGGAGGATATGGACAAATTCCTATTTATTATGCTGTAAGAACCTGTCTCTGCAGTGTACAGATTGAGGGCGAGATCAAATACTGCATGTACCCATAGTCACTATCTTTTGCAAGGGAGGAGGTGAAAGCCAATTTCAATTGCATTAGCTGCAAATGCCTGACCCAGAGAACCACCATGTCCACAAATTGAAACAAATCCCAAGACAACAGACAAGCTGTAAGAGACATGCAACAAGGTCCAGGCCTGTTATCACAGATATCTCTCCTTTCATTTGCCATGATCTGAATGTCAGCACATTATCATCCCAGCTCAGGCCCGTCTAGGAAAGTCTGGTTTTAATTTGCTCCACAGAATGGATGCAAGCTCTGAACATCACTCATACCTGATAAGGACTCATACTCCAAGACTGGCAAATCCTGCTGCTTCTGTGGTGACTCTTCTTCTTCTTCATCTTCTTCTTCCTTTTATGTTGCATTTCCCAATAGAAAGCAGAAAAAGAAAAAGAGGAAAAATGAAAACAATTAAACTGTTTGTCAAAATGAGACAAAATTTTGAATAGTACTAATCTCAGACAGAAATTTTGAATTGCATCAAAAACATCTTTCATCAAACAGTCTTGTAACTCATGCCTAGCATGAAAGCAAGGCTCCCAACAGCCCCGTGTCAGGCATCACCTCCCAGAATGCCAGTGGTACATATGGAGGAGGTCAGAAATCATGTGAAGCCTTAGGGAACTACACAGCATTTGACTGAAGAAGCTGGCTGGAGTAATCTCTGAATCTAAGATTTAATCTTTACACTTGAACCCAGTGTTGCCTGTCTCATTGCTCCAGCTGAAATCATTGAGCTTATCTGTCCATTTCAAAAGAGAAAGTTTTACTAGAATTATTCAAATTTTCCTTATTAAAATACCAACTCCATTCCTTCGAATCAAAAAATCCATTGATGCCAAATACAGAACAAAGCAAAAGGCTGACTTTTTGGTGGGTGTGGGTGTGATTTTGCCCATTGATAAGTAAATGTCTTCAGCATTCAGAGAAAAAAGCTGTTCACAGCCAAACTTCTGATTCACCATCTCAGATGTCTTGAGCTAGACCAGATGGGCCCTGCCATCTGCTGTGCCAGCAATAGTGTGTCCAGGGCAAGGATTGTCCCCTGTATTCAGCACTGGTGAGGCCTCACCTCAAATCCTGGGTTCAGTTTTGAGCCCCTCATGACAAGAAAGAAATTGAGGGACTGGAATGGCTCCAGAAAAAGGCAATGGAGCTGGGGAAGGGTCTGGAGCACAAATCTGAAGAAGAGCGTGTGGGGGAACCTGGAGAAAAGGAGGCTGAGGAGGGAGAATCTTGTGATTCTTGCTCTCTATAACTCCCTGACAGGAGGGTGTAGCAGGTGGGTGTTGGTCTCCCAATTAACAAGTGATAGGAAAAGAAGGAATGGCCTCGAGTTGCACCAGGGGAGGTTTATATTGGATATTAGAGAAAGGTTTTTTTTACCACAAGGGTTGTCAAGCAGTGGAACAGACTGCCCAGGGAAGTGGCTGAGTCCTGTAGGTGTTTAAAAGCTGTGTTGTTGTGGCACCTGGGGACATGGACATGAGCGTGAGCCAGGCAGCCTGGAGGGCTCTGTGCTGGCAGTGGCAAAATGCCACGGAGCTGCTGGCAAGGCAGGGAGGCACTGCCAGAGCATAAAGCAGGCAGATCATATTCGTCTTTCAGAGTAGTATTTCCAGATTAAATATAAGAGGGAAGCTCAGAGAGGTCAGAGGCTGAGATTGACTTTCAGAACGGTTCCTTTGACGTCCAAAGAGGGAGGACAGGCTTATTAAAAATGCAGTGTGGATTGCAAATCTGTCACACACCCAAGCACCACGTGGAGCAGGAGGATGGATGAGGCGTTATGGAGAACCTGCTGACAACAGCAGCCTCTCGAGTGACGGGTCAGGGAATGGTTTGCTGCTATTCAGCATTGTTTTGACAGAAACTACACAAAGCAGCCGTGCGGGGGGCAAGGAGCAAATGTTCTCTTCCATTTGGAAGCTTGTTTAAAATCTTGTGGTGGGGAAAGAAGACTATGAATGAGAATTAAGTTCTGCATTGATTTAGGAAAATCAGTTCAGTGAGGCAGAACGGAGAGGGGAGAGAAGGAAAGCGGGAATTGTGGAGATGGAGGGGAGGAGATGGAAGCAGCAACGACAGAGAGGAAGAGCAGACAATGCCACTGGGACATGCTGGGTGAAGGCTCCAAGAGTTCTGTCATCTCCCTGGCTTTCCACTGCTCTGGAGCACACCAGGTTCCACCTGCTGCACCACTTCTTGACCACAGTGCTAGTCCCTGTGAGAGAGTGAAGCTGATGGTGTCCAGCACAAAGGTATATGCCAAGAGGGGGCCACACCATCTGCAGGCAAAGGTTTTGTATGCCCTGCAATGTTTCATTCCCTCTCATCATCGTTCCCTCAGCAGCTGTCTGAAGGCTGCCTCACCACCATGATGGCAGCACCATTAACATGCTGCAAATTGAACCTTCCCCATGGGAGAATTCTGGATGGAAAATTCTAAATAGGAAATTCTTCATGTTTGGCGAAAATTTAAAAACAACAGTATTCATCAGACATTGAAGGCATTGACTCTCAAAATGTTGCCAAGTCGTCTCACAGGTGTTTAGTTTGCGTTTGAGCTTATGGATGAGTGGAGTATGCTATAAGTGCTCTGTTCTCATTTTACAAGTGATATTCTGTCTCTAAAACCATCTTCTTTTTTTCAGGAAGTGGAAATTTCAGGCAGATTTTGGCATGGAGAAGCCAGATATCCTGGAAGGTGCAGATCACAATGCAGTGGGGACTTGAGATAAGTCTCATGAATCTTTACTGCAGCAGACCAAAATTTTTGGTGAGGGAGGCATATACTGTAGTTGCAGGATGTGGCATTGAAGCATCCAAACAAGTTTAACTCCCTACTCCATGGGGCCACCACTTCCTCCTGGAAAAGTTTAATCAGACTAAAGTGTCTCAACCGTGGTGAGACTCTGGAACAGGATGCCCAGAGAAGCTGTGGCTGCCCCAACCCTGGAGGTCTTCAAGAACAAGTTTGATGGGGCAATGTAGGATTCTTTCATCAGAAGCTGCTGGGTGGATCCAAGGAGAGAGTGTCACTTTTTTGCCTTTTTATTTTTAAGAATAAATTAATTTCTGTATCTACCAGAAAAGCAGCTGCCTCAGGCAGGAAAGAGGAGCAGGAGAGAAGCTACAGGGTGTAACAGACTCCCTGCCAGTAAATGCTGTGTGTATCTTCTCCATGCCATCTCCCAAGGACCCTTCTAAGAGAAAGGAAAATGGTCAGCTCTCCATCAGGCACAGGTTTAGCTTGGCTTGGATCCAGGTAAACTTTTTCAGTGTATCAATGACTCTGGAGGTTGCAAGCACTAAGCCCTGTGCCTCTCCTTGCAGGGAGGGTCACACTCTCAACCCAAACCTGGGATCCTGTGCCCAACCCAAAGGGATCAGAAAACAATGGGACAAGCAGTACAGGAGTGTACTCCCTGTCAGGAGTGGGCTGATAAGGAAGGGGTGGTGTGGTCAATGACATGCCAGGGGGATGAAATAATGTCTTGAATGAAAGCACTGTGATAGGCAAGAGCCATATTTATGGGTGTGCAGGGCAAGCAACTTTTCATACATATTTCAGCACTTCCAAGATAAAAAGAAAAGGTTTTCTTTTGGGCCTCGTGGAATAGATAAGAGGATTTATAATAGCTACATTTCTGGCCTATAATCCTTGGAAATGAATGTATTTGCTCCACATGCCAACTATGACATAGAGACAAGCTACATGATCAGTTCATTCCATCATGTAATTTGGGCTTAATAATTTAAGCTGATCTTTCTGTGTCCCCTTGGCCCAGCAGAGCATGCATCTGTATCACCCTGAGAAGAAATGGTTACCTGGCTGAGACCCAGCCATGGTTTTAGCAGAGGAGTGCACAACTCTCACCCCAGGTCTTGGCCCTTTACTTCTCCCCTCTTCTGTTGTGCCCCTCCTCCTCTAGTAAAGTCACCTCTGGCTTCCCACCACCACAACTGGTTTAAATTCTGCAGCACCCTTCTCATATGAGAGTTATTTGGGAATCTATCCAGCAGGCACTCGTCACCTCCATCCCTCTCCTGAAGCACAGCCACAGCTCATTGGAAATTTGGGCAGAGGTTTGACACAAGGGGAGAGTGCTGGGGAACAGAGCCCTTTGTCCCCACGAGCTGTCCCCACAGGGAGACACAGACTGGAAGGGCTTTGCTTGGGCAAGAAGTTGAAAAGGAAGCCCAACTTCTGTGGTAAGTGGTAGATGAGTGACCAACCAAGAAACTTGAACAAAGGATCACTAAACCCTCCTAATTCATCTCCCAGGTCCATGTCAGAGGGAAGGACATAGATGATAGCAGGACTATGGCTTTGTTTGGACTCTCAGCTTTGACTGTTACATATTTCTGATGTGCCTCTGCAGCTCAGAGACAAACCACAGAATTTTCTCCTTGGCAGAAAATCTGCCTTTGTGCTTCTCTAACCTAGACTGTGTCTCTTTGGTCCCTGACAAAGAACAAAACCCACCAAGTCTCCAGGGACTGAAGTAAGGCTTGGAGAAAGCTGTGGGATCCTGAAAAAGCCATTGATAACAGGATGCACAGGAAGGATGGAGGATGGGAGTTCACACACGTCCTGTCTGCTGTATCTTTTCAGTGCCCACCAGGCCAGCAGGGAGCACTTGATCTAACAGATGGTTTTCTTCAGCCTGGACAAGCCATGGGGGACATCACACGCACCCACACTTCCCAGCTTCCGCTCCCAGGCTCTCCTAAATCCCAGCAAAGAACCTCACTGCCCTTTCACACAAATGCCTCGAGACTTGTAGCTGCCCTCAAAGTGTCCCCATCCTCATCTGAGAACTATCAGAATTTCTGCCCTGAGCAGAGAGGACTTTCTGGCTTGTTCTGACCAAAGCCTGACACCTGCCACAGACACAAGTGGCAGGAAGGTGACACTGTGAGGGTCACTTAGAACCCCATGTTTATAGTGTGATCCTCACCACTCTGAGCTCCCAATAATTTAGAATAGTTTATGCATTACTCATGCAAACTTGGAATTGCCCTCAAGGACCACAGGACAGTGACAAAAGCCAAACCAGCTTCCCTAATCCAGGCCCCAGGGTTGGTGAGGCTCAGAATCATTCTGGGTGTCAGATGTAATCTCTGCCTTCTGAGTGGTGGAGAATGGAGTGTCTCTAATCCACCCAGACTGGCACTGTTTGTATGATTCACCTGGATAAACCCATATGTCAGAACTTCACTTGCACGGGGCTACAGCTGCCTTTAGTGAGATCCCAACAGGTGTTTAATTCTAGGCATATAAACCTTGATACAAGCTGAAAAAGAAAATCCCATTCTATGCCATCAGCTTCACCTCAAGGTCAGAAAACAGCTGCTGAGCCACCCTGCCATCCATCCCTCACCCAGATCAGAGCTCTCTCTCAGAAGATTCCCCTTGTCTTTAATTTAAGGTGTGGGTCTAAGGCAAGCACATTTCTCATAAACAGTGCAAGTCACACAGCCCAAAAGCATGTGGGAGCCAGAGGCTGTTCTTGGTTTGGGGTTTTTAGCTCCAGAAGAAGCTTCCAGATGTGTCATGAGTGGCATGTATGCTTCCCATTGCTCTTTCTGCATGAAATCAATAGCAAGTCAGTGGGGAATGTCCTGGACTCATTTGCTTTCTTTCTCCTTTTTTCTTTTAACATACAAATAGGTGTATAGAAACAAATACTATCTCTCAACATTATATTTGAGAAAGTTGTTTTTGTTTTGTTTGCTTGTATGTTTTGTTTGCTTGTTTGGTTTTTTTGTGGGGTTTTGTTTGTTGTTTGTTTTTTGGTTTTTTGTTTGGTTGGTTTTTTTATTTTGAGAGGATTCATTTCTCACCTCATTTATTTTGTAGCTGTTAGAGTTACAAGGTTAGTGGCAAAGCCAGCACTAAAGCAAAGTGGCTTTGGAAAGGGTCCCCTTTATGGTAGAATGGCTTTTCACAAAGAGGGGTGGCATTTTGGAGGGGTTTAAAGCCAGTCAAACTGGCCTTGCCTGATCTCTTCTTGAAGTTCACTCCCTCTTGCTGGTTTTCCTTAAGGAAGAATGCTTTGTCACAAGCTCTCTCCAGCCCTGCCCTGGGCTTTGTGATCAAATGCTGAAGCCCATATAAACAGCTTTTGTACTTTCTGCCTGGAAAACCTCTTTGTCCTCTTACAGAAACATTTTTTCACAATTTCTTTGGGCAGAAACCACTTTCCAGTTGAAATAAAAGCCTCACTTTGTCTGTCTCTAAGCCTCTTGATTGTATTAAAAGGCACTGGATTCATCAACAAATTTTAATTCTACCTCAAGATAAAAAAAGCCACTCAAACACTTAACTCTAATGTCTCTGCTTGGAATCATATTTCAGTCTCTATCCTGTTTGTCAAAAACAGAAAGTCAGTCCTGGTCTTCAACCCTCTGGGTCTCAAAGGTGGCCCTGAGAGTAGACTGGGTCTGCAATTATTGTGCATCTCTAAACTGAGAAAGGGTTTGTAGAAACAAACTGAATGAAGGGGAAGAAGGAAGATCCCTGCTCTTATAATAAATGCAGGATTTAAAAAACAAAACAAAACAAAACAAAAACCTTACTGGGGACATGGCATTTTATAGATTTCTTGCAGAAAGGAGTATGTTTATGGAAAATTTTGCAGGCCTTTGCTTTTGGACCAGTTTGGAGGAAAATCAAATTTTGCTGCTTTCTGTTTTCCCAGGAATGACATACCCACCAGAAAGAGATTGTGATTTACAGCTTAACTATAAACAACTTACTGCTACAACACAGCACATTCCCTGGCTAAAGTTGTTGATTTCCATGGATTTTTTTATCCTGATTTCTGCCTTTCCTGCAATATTTGCTCTGCACTTGCAAAAAGACACACATGAGCTCCTGAGTACAGGCTGATTCCCACTCATCCGAAACAGAATTTACTGGCAATTACCTGAAATAGCCACATTTTTAATAATGATAGAGTGGCTAAACCTGTAAGGAGAGTAGGAGTTATATTAAAGCTACTTGTCATTACTTTAGAAAGATGAGGAGACAAGAGGCTACAACAGGAAGTATTGCTTAATACTTGTGCAAAAGATAAATCCCTTTATATTCCTTTCTTGTGGCTTTTACAGGACCATCATGACTTTTTCCCAAATCTGAAAGGGAGCACAGAGCTCGCAAAAATTTTATTACAGGTGACAAACAGCTCAAGCTAAACGGGGCCATGAGCTATGGCCAGATATTTGCCACTGAGGAACCTGGTCAGAGCTTTCCCTGCATAAAGGGGCAGGTCAGAGGCAGAGCACAGGAGATCCATCCAAAAACTGGCAACAGAATATCAGCTCAGGAGTTTCTGGCTAGTGAGAAGAGGAAATTTAAGACACAGAGTTGGAGCTGGACACAGGCAGGGGATGAGCCAGGTCTCCCTATCTGCCCTCAGCAGACATCCGTGTACTTCTTTATGTAGAGGACACAAAAATAGATCATGTTTATGAAAATAGCAGTATGTGCACAAATTTTTCCACAAATAACAAGTCATGTAGTCTTTACTCATTTTTTTCATTGACATTTGCTTAAAGTCTTGTCCTTGAGACTTTTAGTTTCTAGGAATAGTTGCCTTCAATTTCCATTGCATCCCATCCTACTTCTGGTGATCATGGCAGTGTGTGGCTATATTTGTGAGGCTGGATATTTAAGGAACACAGTCTAGAAGATAATTTCCTTGAATAAAAATATTCCCTCACCCCCTTACTCTTGCTGTGTGTTTTGGTGCCAAGGGAAGGTACTGCTGGATCTGTGGAACTGGAAAAGGAGTAGATGTGGCACTTTGTGATATGGTTTAGTGGTGCTGAATCAAAAGCTGGAGGTATTTTCCAACCTTAATGATTCTGTTATTCCATACCATTATGTCCCACAGCTAGCAAAGACAAGCAAGTAAGTTTGCCCAAAGCAAAAAAGCAGAGTTGAAAGCAAAGGGGGAAGAGGAAGAGGAAAAGAAAGGAAATCCTCATCAAATCCTCATTTATATATTTGTCCTTGATGCAGCAATACTGCCAGATGGCTGAAATGTGAGGCCAAGTTGTGCAATGCTGCAAAGGGCTTTGCAATATGAATTGAGAAAGCAGAAGCTGCTGGTTTCTGTGGTTAAAACCAGCTGCCAAACACCCAGGAATGGAAAATGTCCCACAGCAGGGCCATTCCTGCCTGCTCCCAGGTTGCTGACATCCCAGCATATACTGCAGGTGCTTCTCCAAACTCACAGGAGAGACCTACAGCCAGGAGCCTGCATGGAGCCTCTATTTTCCCTGGGGGTGGGCTGTGCTGTGGGACACCCCCAGACCCACTCACACGTCTCATTCCTCTCCTTTCTCTAAAAGTCCCTTTGCCCACACTGCTGCCCCTGGGCTTCTGCAGGGATCAGAGTTCCAGTATCAGCTGCACATTAACTGAGGAGGAACATGAAAAATGGCAAAAAAGAGGGATACAGGTTGTGTGTCACAGCACAATGCTCCTCTGATTGATACGGGAAGCACAGGGGATGCACAGCACAGCTTCCAGGAAGGAACACCCTCAATCCACTGCCACACCAACAATGGGCAGCAGCACTGCCTTCACCCCAGCTGCACAAGGGGGTTCACTGCGTGAGCAGAGCTTGGATATTTGGGTAAGAGGGGTCCCTTCCAGCAGAGCTGGTGGGGCAGGGCAAGGGACAGGTGGGAAAGATGCAGCCCTCTCTTTTGTTTCTCAATTGGAATTCATTTAAGAGCAAACAAATGTTTGTCTATGCATTTTCTGTCCAGCCATTCATGTTGAAGTTAAAAGAGAGTAAACAGGGTAGGAGTAACATTTCACTTCTCAGTTTGACAGAGAACTTGGAGGCTTCAGAGAATTCCAGGTGACTGTGCAGGAAGCATTTTCAGAAAATGTAGGGTTTTGTTAGAAATGTGAAAGTAGCCATTTTGCCACTGCCAGGATTTAGGGTCTTAGAGGACACCTGACCCCCAGACAAGTGTCCATCTCAAGGCAGTGTGGGTGGGTGACAGACACAGCACAGGTGCTGTGCTTGTGCTGCCTTGGCTAGAGAAATACTGGAGATAATCAGATTATAAAAGCAAATCTTGAAGTTCTCAGCATTGTCCTTCCTCTCACTGCTCCGGGACAGCTTTTGAAGTTCTGGGTAATGTTCATAATTTCCCAAAAAGTTGTCTCCCAGAAGACAGGAGCTACAGCCACTTGCAGCTGTTTCTGTGCTCCCACACAGCAGGGGAACAGCTGAGATATTTTTTCTTGATTTTTCCCTTTGTAGCACTCAGCTGATCTCCCTTGGGGCACAGCAGTGGAAAGAAATAAAGTTGCTCTGGGATGTCAGAGGATGCTGTGTGCACATGTGCTGTGAGAAGAGGCATGGAGGGGCAGAGGTGCTCAGGGACTTGGATGCCATCATCCAGCCTCGTGTGTCCCTTGCCTGGGGAGCCAGGATGGGCAGGCAGGATGTGGGGGGAGCATCCTGCTGAGCACCCTTGTGCTCCATCCCACCGGGTGGGACAGATGCTGTGACGGCATTTCTGGGGACTTGCAAGGCACCTCTGCAGTTCCCAGGGGAAATCAGAGCAGCCCAAAGGCTCCTCTGAATCAATCTTAATCCCACATTTTATGTGAGTGTGGGTGCACGTTACCTGGCAGGCTGTGGAGACAGGGAGAAGCCTGTCCTGTGATTAAATGAGCACTGTGTAAGGGCAAAAGTGAATGCCACAGACAATTTGAAGAATGCTTCCAGCCTAAATCACCAGCATTTTCAGGCACACTAGAGGCCTCAAGTGACAGCAAACCAGTATCAAACTGCAGTGAGGTGCTCTATGGACAGTACATCACAGGATGGAACTTCTTCAGATTCCTGCTTTGCATTACATGTGTGTAGATACCCCTGGAATTCACCGAGCAGATTTTCCCGTTTAGATATATGTCCTGCAGCACCTATCTGTGTGATATTCAGGTGTACCACATGTACAAGCCCACCAGCCTTCCATGCAGCCATGCATCCCCACGAATTAGCATCTGGAGTCTTGGCTGTAAAACTCAAAGCAAAAGCTTTGCCTGAGGCTCCTCAGAGTGCCCCATCTCTCTCCCCTGCAATGCAAACCTCCCCTGCTGATATTCTCTGGCACTGAGGCTTTCTTGTTGGCCCTGAGAACATGCTGGGTGTCTTTCACACATTCCTCAATGGGTTTCTCAACTCCCATACCCTGGTTTCAGGTGTGTCCCTCCACCATGGAAGAATTTCCTTCATTCTGCCACCACCCTTCACTCCCAAAGAGCCTCTGCCATCCATCTATCTCTGTGCATCCAGTGATGTTCTATTCTTAGAATAGTTTTAAAAAATCCACCTAAAAAAACCCCTACCAAACTAACAAAAAACCCACCAAAAGCAACAACAACAACAACAACAAACATAAAAACAAAGCAAAGCAAAACAAAAACCAAAAAAAAACAAACAAAAAAAAAAAAAACAAAAAACAAACCAAAAAACCCAAACCAAACCAAACAAACAAACAAACAAAAACCCCAATCCAGAGCAAGAGACAGAACCAGAAATAACTTTTAAAAGTCTATGGTTACTTTTGCCTCAGAGCCTGGTGGTTCAGATTCTGCATCTCACAAAACTGTCTGGGAGATAAAAATACGTGACCTCTACAAGGAGAAATACATAAATCTGCTTGGCCTCCACAAGTCACCAAACTTTCAGGGTAAAGAACGTTCTGAAGTCTCTGGTTTATTTTCAACTTCACTTCTGCAATCATAAAAGTCTATTAGTGCTGAAAACCTGGAACTGAACTGCCCTTTGGAAAAACTAAACTCAGATTAATGCACAGCTTGGTCTGCTCAAAAGCATGAATTAGTCACGCAACGTTAAATCATTCAGATAAAAGTCTCAGAAAAGCAAGTACCTTTCTTTCATGACTGGTACTTGGCTATTAATAAATCAGTTAATGTAATAACTGTGTTTCTTGGCTATCAGTTGCTCAGATGGGGGTCACTGCATTCTTGTTCCAAAAGAGAATTTCTTTAAGTCTGTTATAATCTGATGGGTAAAGACTTCTCCATTCTGCTTGTTCTTGTTGTGAAAGTTTGAGCAAACTTAAGTCCTTTCAATAAGTGTCCCCATTTCCCACAGAGCACACTCCCACTGTGAGCCCTGGCTTCTGATTTGGTGCAGAAGAGACACTCAGAACCAGGGGTACCCAAACCTGCAGAGACTGAAAAAGATCCCTCAGTCTTGATCACGGGAAATGCAGTGAGATGTCACCCCCACAGAAAACCTAATTATTGCCCAGAGGTTGGAAGGAACAGGCTGGTGATCCTGTGTAGTCAGAAGGGGGGGGGGCAAAGAGAGAGACCTGCCAGATCATGTCCCTGCATGTGGCAGGGACACCTGGCTGTGCCAGGCTGGAAAGGCCCTCCTGAGTCATGAACTGATCACCCCCAAATTCCTCCTCAACCCTACAGTATGGGATGGGCCAGCTGGCAGAAAAACCTCTGTGCTCTTATTTCTGCTGAAGCTTGGTAGAGCTTTTGGGGGAGGGAGTGGTGAGTTCTTTATCACAAAGTAGCTTTAGCAATTCTAGCAAATGTTTTGTCTAGAACAGTTCAATGGGACCAGCTGAAAGCCAGCAGGGACCCTCAGAGGAGCAAATCAGTTTGGGGTGAAACTCTTTGCTCAGGCAGTGCCAGCACTGGGGCCCTCTAACCCCAGTCTAACCTCTGCCCATCCCTGGTCGCTCTGTAAATGCACCGATCTTCATTCCAGCACCAGGACAGCAGTGTGGGGAGGAAGAGGGAGAGGATGGGCTGCCCTTTACGGCTGGTGTTAACAGTACCTTTGATCTTGAGTTCAGGTTGTGGCAGCCTTGAAGGACAGTTTCTCAGCCTCAGCTACTCTGCCTGTTCCTTTGCCTTGTAGCCTTGTCCCTGCAGCTCCTGCTGGCTCAGGATTAGATCTCCCACATTTTTAGCAGGGATTTGCTAGGAGGAAAGTCCTTGTTACTGTTTGGGAACCAGCTGATGGCACATGTACCATGCAAGGAGGATGCTTGGACTCCCCGGATACCCAGCACCCAGATCAGAGGGGCTGCACTCTTCTGCTGGCATTAGACAGGAAAATGAGCCAAAGAGCCTCGAAAAATCCTTTTATCTAAACATCACTAGCGTTGGTAGAAATACGAGCTAAAAATGTTCTGCTTTCACAAGATGAAAACAAGATGCACAGCCCTGGGGTGCCTTAGTGCAGGGGTTTGTCACGTTCCTGCTCAGTGATTTATCCCCAGCATTCCTCAGCCCCCTCTGTGCAGGTGGCATGTGCAGGGGCTGAGCTGTACATCAGCCACACAGCAGGGCTGAGTGCAGCCTGCAGCACAGTGTGAAACAGGCAGAAATGCAGACCACAGAAACATCCCCTCACTGAGGGTATATTAAAACCTGTGAGCTAGGAGCAGCCCATGTAATGTGTGTTTGGGGGAGGACACAGATGCAGTGGGAACTGAGTTGTTAATATTGCACAAGACATTAAATGCATGTTACACAGATAGTAGCAATGTGGAAAGGATTACCCCCTCTTTTATTGCCCCATTAAATTCATCTTTTCACCCATGTGCAGGAATGAGAAGGTTTGGGGACTCTCTATGTCCCTTCCAGCAAATGCATCACTACCTGTCCATGGGAGACACCACCACCATCTTTCATATGGGCTCTCACATGCATTTACAACTTTATATCAACATGAATACAAAGGGTTGGGATGTCCTAGACCAGCTCCTGACCACGACAAGCCTTGGCAGGGCAGAGCTGGTGATGTGCTGCCACATGTGGGCACTGGCCAGGCTGCTGGTCTTGGATCCCATCACACTCAACCCACATTCTCTGCTTGCAGCCAGCACCAGCCTTCCTCTTGACTCTGCTCAAGAGATTTTCTGGTCTCTGCTTATAAAACCCTCTGAGAGAAGCAGGACCTCACTGTCCTGGACCAGTACCAGTACTGGTATGACCCTTCTGTCCCCACACCCACAGTTCACCATCAGTTTAAGCCAATCTGAGAACATAATGTCACAAAAAGATGTGGCCCTACCCATTCCCTGCCCTGGCTGCATGTTCATTCTTGCTCCCTTGTGTCAGCACAGCTTGTGGTGCAGCCACCAGCTAGTTGATCTGTTTGATGGCTCATTTTTCAGCCAGATTAGCAGGCTGACCTGCCTCTCCATGTGGTTCCACAGCTGCTAGACTGGCACAGTGGCAGTGGCAGGAATGCACAGCCAGGAATAGGGTTGGGTGGGATGGGATAGGCAAGCGGGGACTGTCCCTTTTGGCAGCCAGGCAGAGCTGGATTGGCTTGAAGTTCTCATGAAAATCTGCTTTTAATTTTCCCTTTGGTAAATACGAATAATTCTCTTTTAATGGGGAAGTTGTGCAGCTCCATTGTATTTCAGAATCACTCCAACCACAGCATCTTTCTGCAGATCATAACTGAGTTAAGCGTGTTGAGCAAATAATATTTCAGCTGCTAACAGTTGAGTCAACAGCAGGGTAATCACGATTTAATCTTCTTTTTCACAGGGGGAGACTGCACTGCTATTTTACAAAGTCTTTTTTATCACAATAGGATTCCCTGAATCAAAGGCTCACAGGTGTGATTTTTGGCAGGGAACAAACAGTTACATTCCTATCAAATGAATTCTGCTTTCCAAGCACAAATAACTTCCAAATCCTTGGTCTAGAATTGCTTTCCAGAAAAGGAAGGTGTTGCCTTCCTCTGAGTTCAAAGGCCCATCAGGAATGCCATGTTTAGGATGCTGCTAACAAGGAATCTTTCATTACTGAGGAACAATTCATTGAAGTTAACCAGGCAAAAATGCCTAGAGGAGGGTCAAACTTCCAGAATTTAGAGAAAGAAGTAAATTCAGCCATCAGCAGTAAGAAGAAGGCTGCATCCCCTTTTCTTTTTCTGCAGAAGCTGAATAAAACCCCCATGCTCCTTAGCTCTAAGCAATGCCCATTCAAAACTGATGGAGTAAAACAGACATCTCTTTCAAAGACAAGCTGAAAAGCTGCTGAATTTTCTTGTTGGTCTTTGTGGGAATATTGCTATATAATAGTCAACGGCTGTACTCTTTGGGAGGGTAGATTAGATGTGCATAAAGATTCCTTCTGCTTTTTCAGGCTATTCATTTTGTCATGGATTTCTTTCAGAGAGCCTTCTTTTTATTGCATCAACATTCTGAAGACAGGCAGTGATTTCTAATTCTCTGGAGGACTTTGCATGACCACATCAGCAGAAATGAGCAATTTTATCCTACAGGGATGTGGGAGTACCATAAATGAGAAGCTCCCAATATGCAAGATGTAAAGGAAAGCAACTTCTTTCCCAGAAATGTGAAGTGGTCAAAACTTTAACTGTCAGCTATGATCTGATTTCAAATATCTCATGAAAGACCAGAGGAATTTGATACAAATTCATTTCTTGGGTGTTTTAATATTGACAGACTTCCTTGTAGAATTTATGCAAGCAGTGGATTGAGGCCAACAGGTCATTTGAGCCTGCAGGCTGCTTGCCAGGGTATATCCTGGATTAAGGCAGGAAGGTGGAAATAAAAGGATGGAGCAGCCCTCCTGTGCAGGTGGGATTTGTCCATAAGCAATATTGCCCTGTGGGGAAGCCATTCACCCCAGCTCTTTTAGGACAGCTTCTTATCCTCCAGTTATGCTCGGGATACCTTTGGGAGAGACAAAGTTAGGGAGCAGGGAGCTCAGCAGGGCATGGAGCCTGTATCTCACTGCTGGTCACAGGGAACCTCAGTGTTTGCACAGGGTGAAGCAGAGCCCTGTGCCACCAGCTCCATCTGTGGGGTTACTGCAGTGACACTGCTCCCTGCCCCACCAAAACCTGCTCCAAACCTCCTGAGTCACAGCTGTGGCAAGAAACTGGGGAGCAGAGGGGACAAACACAGAGGGCAGGAGTGCAGATGGGGCAAGGTTGATTCACATGCCAAAGCTGGGAGGTAAAAGGGGTCCTCCCTCTGCAGCCCAGGACTCTGGAGATAAGGATGGCTCTGCTGGGGAAGAAGGCAGGTGAGGAGCCACCACACAAACCTGAAGCATGTGCTGAATGCATATACTGCTCTGCAAAATCTAGGTTGAAAAAGGAGGTGCTCCAAAACCGTAAGAAAGTCTTATGAGACTTGCATAGATTCATAAGAATCTCCCTGTAATACACATTCAATCCGGATGTAATATCCAGAAAGAACAGCCACCCTCATCTTCAGCAGCCCCTGGCCAGCCTGGGGTACTGAAGTTGAAGACTCTTCTCTGAAGGAAGGTTTTGCAAATGTAAGGCAGGAGGTTTTGTGTGTAAGAGTCTCTCTGAAGTGGAGAGAAGGAGAGTTGGTTTAGGAGGTGCTCCATAAAACAAGCCACCATGCTCTGAACTACATATTTTTTCTTAGAGAGCAGAAGGTATTGAAGAGAAACCACTGGCAGAGCTGTAGCAATTTAGGGGTGCAGCTACCAGAGCTGCTGTAAAGTGACTTGATACGGTGGGAAGGAGGATAAAAGATGGGAAAGGGAAATGAGGGGGAAGTCACCATGATTTGCTTGTCTCAGCAAGGCAGGGCTTAATGTCTTCTGCAGACAAGGAAGCAGCCTTCCACTGCTGCCCTGTCCAAGCCCAGCTCACTGCAGATAGCAGGGTAATAAATCTGTCAGTCCCAGCAAAGAGACAACTCCCCTCTGCATTCCTGTGCAGATCTGCAAAGGATTATTGGCTGAATATCTCCCTTTGAAACCAAAGCTAAACTTCCAGAGCTCCTAATCTGACCCTGGCAGTGTATTAGCCACACAAATCTGCTGATAATAATAGATAGAATATGTTATAATTTGCAGTAAAAAGCTCTGCATCAGATCCCTGCATTCCAGTTACCTGGGATATTCCTTCTCAAACTTCCCCACCCTTGTTTTCAAGCCATTCAATGGACAGAGAGAAAAAAAGAGGTTACAAAAACTAAAGTGGAGTAGCTCACTTCTAACTTCTTGTTGAAAAACAGTTGCCTTGCCATATGAGATTGCCCGTGTCCTCTGAAGGACCCAGAGCATTAATCACACATGTTCACCACACTCCCCTAGGGTAAAGCAGAAAGATGATGGGATGCCAAACTCCTGCATCAGTTCAGTAATTCTGCTAAGCTGCTCCTTATTATTTCCCTTACAGACCTGATCTGCAATGTGACTGGTTTGGGTTCCTGCCCCAGCTCCACCTGCACAGGGCAGGCTGGCAGTAGTGGAGCACAGCATTGGAAGATACACACCCATTATCTTATTACCCTTTGCCATCAGCAGAGATCCATTATGACTGAGGTCCAAAATACATTAAAAGCCTTTGAACTGATCATTTACAGACAATAAGCAGCATCACTGTAGTTGGGTATTTCTAGAGGTTGGCTGGTGTCACCCTTGTGATGCTTTTAATGATACAACCAGGAAAGACAGATGAGCAGAGCCAAAATACCACCACTATTACCAAACATCAATACTTTTAGAAGCCATATTATGAAACTAGAGCTTTCTGACATACAGTCATGGTGAATATTAATAAACTTACTAGAGCTGATCCAAGTTTTCCATCTGGGCTTTTTGTTTTGTTTTGGTTTGGTTTTTTTGTTGTTTTTTGTTTTGTTTGCCAAACAATAATAAAAATTTCTTTAGCAGAAAGAGACATCATTTCAGGCATGAAATGGTGTGATTGTGTTTTGGGACAAAGAATAAAAGATTGAAATTACAAAATATATCGTCAGGTCTCTGTGCTGCTCTTGTTCAAACCACACTGAGCCCAGGAGGAACAAGAGAGGAAGCAGGATCAAGACAGGTTTCAATCACCTCCCAAAACTTGCCTCTCGTCCAGTTTTTCAGCATTAATTTTCTTTTCCCTCCCACTTCTGCCTCCTGCTGGCCATGCTCTCGGGCTGTGATTTCTTGGGTGGGAGGCTGGGTTGAGTCTCATACCCTCTGCATTTACTTCTCAGCCCTTCTAGGAGTCCACCACCCTGCTGGCTCTGCTTGAACCAACTGCACTGGGTCTAAAGCCATAAGCAAAACCAGCTCATGGAGCTCAATAAAAATTTAAATTGTTTGTTTTGGAGGGGGTGGGAAGGAAGTGGGGGAGCAGCATCCTCCAGATCCCACATCTAGCATTTCTTGTTATAAATTACACAGACAATTCAAAAGCCAGGTTAAGTTCTACAACAGCACATGCACTTTAGGGAGAAACATTAAGAAATAAAAGATGAGAGGCAGGCTCAGAGGAGAGGAAAGCAAGAAGTGTGGAAAAGGACCAAAGGGTCAGACTCATGTACTGTGACAGCTATGAGAGCAGAGAGGAAAATCACAGTGACACTGTATTTTAGGAAAGAAATTCGTCATGAAAAAGCCATCAGATTAGATTAGGCTTCTTTCCTCCAATGCCTTAGTGCATCTTGAAGAGCAGCATGGTTTCTTTAAATAACCCGTGTGTTTTACACGGTCCTGCAGGCAGGGGAGAGAGTTCTGGGTATGAAAAACCACTCTGAGGTCAAATAGTCCGTGCTGGAGAGTGAATGTTCATGCCCCAAGGGCAGGAATAGCCAGTGATCACTTTCCTGCCTCCACCTCCAGCACAGGGAGATGGGGAGAGCCCACTGGAAGCCCCTCAGCATTCCTTCCACCTGTGAAAGGGAGCAGTGGCACATCTCTGCTGATCTGCTGAGGAGCCCATGTGGTGATGAGACATCCCCTCGGCATGTCAGTGTCACTGCTGACATGATCCTACCTTTGTCTGGCACCCAAAGTCTCCTGGAAAGAGCACACTGGCTCCAGATGCTTCTTTATGTCTGACTGTTTGCATTCCTCCCTCTTGGGGTTTAAACCTAGCTAGGCTTTGCAATTGGCAACACGAGAGCTGCCCGTTCTCCCTGTGCTTGCAACAAATGCTGAGCATCTGACATGAAATGGCTCAGGGTTTGCACTGTGGAGGGCAACACGATAACCAGCTCACTCAATCTACTTCCTTATTTATCTGTCCATTTTTCAAAGCAGGGCAAAGCTTGAGCTCGTGCCCTGACGGGCCTGAGAGGCTAATCCCAGGATATTCCACTGGCGTGGTGTTTATTTTATTACTTGGCAATGTATTAGATATATTAGATGGCAATCAGGGCTGCTAATGAGCTGACACGTGGGTGAGGAGAGGGGGAGAGCTGCTGACTGGGGCCAGTGGAACAGCCCTTCCACTTCCCACATCCCTGCTCTCCCTTCCTCCACACCTCTGCCACTGCAATCCCACTGATTTCTGTGTCTTCCATCTCAGTCCTCTACAGAGAGTACCACCTTCTTTTTATATTTAAGAATTTTATTGACAAATAACGCCTTTAACCAGGCAGATCTTAGTGAGCTATTATGCCTGTTCTCTGCATGAGCAATTCTGCTGATTTCGCTGGAAAATCAAGCTCCTTCCTGTTGCTGGTAACATTTGTTCTTTGGCTGAGAAATGATGGCTGAAGGGAATGGAAACAATAGGATTCAATGAGCATTTGCTTCCAGGGGGTTTCTTGCCAGTGCAATTCCACAAGCAAAACTAACAATAATGAAAAATGACGTAAGTGTTAATATTATCTCTGAGAAGAAGTTAAATTGCACAAGCCTGGGGAGCTGAAAGAACTGTTTAATTAAAATCTGCTTGTGTCTGCTTTCTTCCCTACATGTATGAGCAAAGCCCTCTGGGAAGATCCTCCTACAAGGAAGACATATCCCTCTGAAAACGGAGAATTCCACAAAAACTTATAGCCAGAAAAATAAGGACAAGCAGTTGCTTAAGGCCACTGGCTTCAGTCAGAGCCCAGATAACTGGTTCCAGTCCCTGCAGTCCCTGAAGCTGTGCTGGGGCAGGAGCAGCAGGCACCCAGGGGCTCTTACAGTGACTTTCGGAGAGAATCTTGTTGACATAAAAATTCTCTTCTTCTCCCTCTACATTTACCTGTGTCTATCATCTCAAGACCATTTTTGAACCTTAAATACTTTTCTTTTTCACCACTCTAAATTGTACGTGAACAGATTTCATCCTACTAGTGAGATTTTTCTGCCAATGGATGGTGACTCAGCATAAATAATTTTCCTTTACTGTTTTGGTTCATTGTTTGAGTTTCCTGAGAGCTGGTTCTGTCACTCTTCCCTTTCAGAAATCGTGCATGATTTCAGACCAGAGGATTTCAAGGTCTGGGACTTGGTTTCACACATTTTTCTTTGAAACAAAGGTATAATAACAGATGAGAAACTGCTGAATTCTTGTGCAATAAAAACAAACTCATCTTGAAATTGTGGTTGCAACATTTGAAATTATTTATATTATTATATTTGGCTGAAACAGGAAAAATCTATTCTAGTGGGGGTTTTTCAATTTCTCATCTACAAATGTCACCGTTTTTAAAAGCTGGAAACTGTGGAGGTTTGTGTATAATGGGAATTTTATGGTAGCAGCATAATGAATATTAGATGCTTTTGTCAAAGGATCACATATGATTGAATAATAGCAGAGAAATTGGAAGAAAAATTTCCAGAGAACAGAGAAAAACAGAACATGAAGGATTGAAGCTCACTCAGGTTTTGGAGCTGAGTAGAAGGAAGATGAACTGAAACTGATTTTTGCTCAAGACATATTTGCTTTTAATATCTAGAAGGTCACACACCCACTCAGCATTGGGACAGTGAGTACCAAGAAGACTTGGGATATTAAAGGAGATTAATATATAGGAATTATATGGGAAAGGACCTTCCCATGGAGACTTCCAAAGAAGCTGGACACACTTTACTGTGGTCCTCATAGGGAATAAGGCAAATATTTGCTCAAGCAAACTGAAGTCTGGAAAATGCCCCAATGTAGTGAGAGATGAGTTTCATTCAATGCAGGTGTTGATGCCTGGGTTACTTGAGCACTATTCCTAGAGAAGACAACACTCAGTTATTAAGAATTTGTACCAATCATCTGAAATCTCATTGAGCTGCAACCTGGACAGCAAAGCCACACTGCACTTTAGGTTCTAGAAGTTTCTAGATCATGCAGCTGGGCTGTGGAAGATTGAGATCTACCACTGAACCAAAGTCCTGCACTATTACTACTTTTTGTTGCCCAGTTTTGGTTAGCAGGGGTTGGTTCCTGTACACAACAAGTGAAAGATTTAAGGTACTCAGCAGCAAGAAGCATCTGTTAAAATGTCACCTTAGGTACCTAAAAATTATCTTGTGGCATCTGGCCACTGCTTTTGATACTGAACCAAAGGACAGACAAATTCTGTCAGCAAACAGGTCAGTTAGATCTTTTTACTAACTCCCACTATTTAGATCTGAAATTGCAGAGCAAGGAACAGGATTTGACATGTGGGACTAAACATCATTCAGTAACTTCTACCCACTGAATTATTTGTTAGCTCTGTTAGCTCTGCCTGTGCTTAGCTTCTCTTCATGTAGCCAGTACAACAGCAGGGCTGGAGGCAGCTTTGTGTGTGGACAGGTGAGGGTTCAGCCCTGTCCCCTGAGAAGGCATTGTCTTTTAACTACAGCTCTGTCTGCTTTGTGTCAGGGCAGGAAAGCTAAGGGTCCCTTCTGCTAGTGCCAGCTACAAAAAAGCACTAATTTAGACAGAGCAGCTGGAGAGTCCTGACTGCTGGTGTGTGGAAAAGAGGGTGACAGAACAGGGCTGCATTCCAAATGGATAGCAAATGTGTAGTCCCAAATTACAGCAGCCTGCCATTGTTCTCGGGGTGTTCAGCCTCCACCTGGAGTCCTTACCCAGCACAAAGCTCCATGTGCATGTTCTGAAGCAAAGCTCAAACAACAGCATTTTGCATCTGATGCTCTGAAATCAATGACAATCTCCACTGGGAGGGACCCTTCACATCAAACACTTGGGTTTGGCTGTGATCAGTTGTTTTTTTAGAGGAACTAATGGCCCAGATGATTTGGAGTTTTGGCACTATTGCTGCAGTGTTTGTAGTCTAAATGTTTCCATTAAAAATAATCAAGAAATTAGACCTGTCTCCTTGTGGCTTAAATAATACTTTTCGAAAGCTCAGCATTCAGGTGTGTTGTCTGAGGAGAGGCTGAATGCTGATCTCAGTGTAGAGCTGGACTGCCAAACCATGGCCTTTCAGATCAATATTTTGTTTTAACACCCAGCCCCAGTGCATTAGATATAACAATATCTCTGGGTACAATTGTCCTCAACACATGCCCATGGGACAAAGAAGAAAAAGCAGAAGCAAAGATAAATCCTGTCATGCCAGAAGTGTGTGATGCCACATCGAGTGGACTCTAAAGGACTCAAAATAGCTGTACTGCAATCTATTATATCTGGATATAATGATAAATCAGTAATAATACACATAGTATGTATATATATTTATATATATATATATAAATAATATTTATAGAATTTTGGATTTCTTGAGCTCTATGTCTCTAGGCAGATATAAGGTCAGGTTCATGTAAGGCTTGATCTTTATTCACAGGCAGTCTCTGGGTCCTACTGCTGATGAGTAATTTGGTGCTGGATCAGGCTCCTTAGATACAGAACTTCTTAGGTTACCTAAACTAATCACAAACCAAGAATATTGTGGAGGACCATAAAAAGGGACTTCCAGAAGTCCAGGTAGATGAGATCAGAAGCTCTTCTCATGTCCACTGGTGCCATCACTCCACCAAGGAGGGACATTCTATGGTCACTCAGTCAGGCACGACTTGCCCTTGGTGAAGCTGTATCAGCCTTTTTCTTCTGCTTTTGCAGCTGGAGAGGGGGTGGCTATGGCTGTACCAGATGTGGAGACTGCTTAGCAGCCAGCCCTGAATCAGTAAGAATGCACAATATTGACAGAATTTGCTTTATCAACGACAAAACAGCAGAGCTGTGATGTGTCAAGTCATAAATAACTCATCATGGGGAAAGTGTGCACTGTCTGGGCAGGGAGCCACAGCATTCATCCTTAGATATGCATTCAAATCAGTCTCATTAGTATCATATTCTTCTGTAATTACTCCATTGATTCAAACTGCATCTTATCTCGCCCCAAGAGCTGCAAACACCCTTTTATTTACTGAAAGGCAGGAGGAAGGTGAATGTTACCATAACATTCACGCTGAGTTCAGAGCAAGGCAATGGAGAACATGCAAACAGGATGAACACCTATGGAGCTGAACAGTACTGGTTCTGCAGGTGCTAAAGTGAGCAAAACCAAAAACTGAATTCTAGTGGGATGCCAGTGCTTACTCACACAACAGCATCCCAGGACCCTTGTGCTGACCCTAAGAGTAGAAGGGCATGAACTCTTCACTGACCCTGGAATGTTCTGTGTTGGTGATGAAACTCAAAACCTGTCAAGTTTCATGTGGTCTCCAATTTCCTAGAGGAGGTTTCAAAGTGCTCCTGTTACAATATCTTGTTTTCAGAAGTACCTTTCATGAAACTTCACAAATTCTCCTTAATCCCCTTTAAATGAGGGTCTCGTGACTTCCAAGCTCTCCCTGAAAGCTCCACTATTCCTGTATTGTTGTTGGCACAGAGGAGGTTCGTTACTCCCAAGAGCTGTTGGAATAGGATTCAGAGTGGGAGGGGGCATGAAAGAAGCTCTTAGGCTGTGCCTCATCACTCTGCTAGGCAGGAGATGCTGTAGAACAGCAGCTGAAATACAACTGCATAACCTCTCTGCAAAAAATAACCCAGCTGATGGAAGCTGAGGAAGTAAGAGGTAAGAGATTTAGAATAAGCAAAAAGAAGAGCTTCTTGTCAAACAGGGGAAACTGCACCATTTTGGTTGGGATCACCTAAAGCAAAGCCACGTGAAAGATGAAAGGGTTGTTGGATGGGGAATTCTGCAGGCAGGAGTGGGTTGGCAGTGCTCACTGCTCTGTGCAGAGATGTGCAAACCTAAGGACAGCACAGGCTGGGATGGGACACAGCATCTCTGACCAGAGCCTGCTGCCTCTACCACTAGGATGGATTTTATTTTGTGTATGTGCATGGAAGAAAATGAGGTGTGCATTAGCCAGGATCAAAGGCTCTGCACTGCCATTACCTCTGTGTTTGTGTGGGAGTGGAAAGCAAAGAAAAAAATGTAACAAGAAAGTCTGGTTTCACTTAGGTGCTGTTTATGTTGAGAGTGAAGAACTGCCAGCCCACACACACTCTCCCCAGACTGCTGCCAGCTACAGAGTCAAGATTAAGAGGGAGAGTTGAAGGGAAACATTACAGTAGCATGCTCTAGTAAGAGATTTTGGTCACAGAGAGCAAGGAAACAGAGGGGGGAAAGAAAATCAATCCTGTCCAAGGACTCTCTCAAGTCTCTTGGAGGGCTCTGGCCAAATTGCCAGGCCCATAATCTCACAAATGAATTTGCCAAAGCATTAAAATAGAAATGTAATTTGTATAAATGACACTGCTTTATTTGAGATGCTAAGCTCCTACAGATGTTAGAGGAGCAAAGGGTGTTAATGCTTCTCTGGCAACCACAGCCCAAGATTGAGCATCCAGCTATAGCACTTTGAAGAGAAGAGGTTTACCCTTTGGGTTTAATTTGATTAAAGTAAAGCAAATTTGCACCAGAGTAATACAGGGGAAAATAAAAGTAGTGTTTCCTTGTGCTGGAGAAAAGATTATCCCTGTGCAAGTCCTACAGTCCCACCGATGAAATAAAAACAAACATCTGAGGGATGGAACAAAGCCTTTGCCAAGGTAAGCAAAAGGAGCAGCTGCCAATCACCAAGTCATGATGTTCTTTTCCTGCTAGTTTTTAGCTGCTTATCAAAATACTTAACAACTCCCAAAGCATGCTTGAAATGCTTCCTTCAGCAGTCAGACACTCAGGTGGCTGAGTTCTGGCCAGCATCTGAGAGGAGTTTGAACACAACCATTCTGGGCTGTTTTCCCAGGAGAGCATGAGAAGTGCCAGGAATCCTCACAAGCATTGTGTCCTAGGAGCTGGTGTTACAAAACCATGAGCATGAGTGAGTTTGACTGTGAGAAGTCCCATTATTTTCAATGGACTGTTGATGTATTCAATGTATTTGTGGGGTTTACCCACAGGGTATAACTTCAGTGTAGGGCTTTCCTCCATCTCAGCTGTCCTCAGCTCTTGGAGTCCTATATCTCAGCACTTTCCCCTCCTGAAATGTGTAACAAGTCATTACCAGGCTCTCTTTTACATCATTATCTTGACACTCAGATCAGTTCTGAGCCACAGCCTGGTAAAGTTGTTGTGAATTATGGTACCAAAAGCCTGTCTGCTATGTCCAGAGTCTCGAAAATAAGCTTCACTCTGTCAAATCTACTGAGTGTCTTCTCTAGCCAAGGATCTACTCTAGGTACCAAAAAGGATCCAATGAAAAACAGACAAAGCTACACATTCAAGATTTGGAAGTAGCTGTGTGATCCTCTAAAGGATTCTCTGTACCCTGAAGGTACGACTGGCACTTTTTCTAGGAAGCTGCAGGTGAGAACAATTTCATTAAGGCTCCCCAGGAGCAATGGGAAACTTCATCTGACATATCATCCCTATGATCTCTGGTATAAGGTCTCAGCTTCTGATTTTTCTGGTGGCTCAAACAGCATGAAAGGGAAAAAATTATTCCTTGATGCACTGGATAATGTTTGGGTTTCTTTTGTTTTGGAAAATAAACCAATCTTAACTGTGAAGGTTAACAGAGTTCAAGTCAGGTGAGTGATATTGCAAGTTGAAAGGGTCACTGGTATGCTTTTGTCAACATGAAACATTTATTGGAGTCATAGCACAGTTGTTGGTTCAGAGCAATGAGAATTTCTTCTAAGTTTCCACCCCAGAGTTTATCAGTTGCTAAAACTGTACTTGGAAATAAAAGATGAGAAAATTTTTCATGCTGTAGCTGAGGTTGAAAAACCAGGCAAGCAAGTTCCTGTACTTAGTTCTGGCAGCTTTGATTTATGGCCTTGTAAAGGCAGATAAAAACTCTCCAGCACACAAAACACAAGAGAATTAATTCTTTACACATCAGAATCAGGAAAAAGATGCAAGATGTCAAGTACTTCATTGACATTTAATCATGCTTTATTACTGAGGCAACCCCTAAATATTAAAATGATGGTTGGTTATTTACAAGCATATTGCTGCCATGGTAATTGTGACCAAACAACTCTAACTCAATCTCTTTGGTAATTATTTTCAAATCTAATTTCTGTTTGGATCATGTTTATATCAGATTTAAGCTTGGCTCCATCTGGAGCAGATGCAATCTTCTCATAAAAGGAATAATTGATCAAATTCTGGATTTGGTTACATGCATGCAACTCCATTTTAATCCAAAATATGTGACTACATGTCCCACGAGGGAGGGTCAGCTGGAACATCTTGTTAATTAGTATATTATGTGTTCAAATTAGAATTGTATGCTGCTATTAGTGAAAAGTGGACTGATACTCTCTCTGCTTGAAAAGGATTATGCTGACAGGTAGACATCAGGTCTCTTGATGCTGGAAGTTCTCAGTGTATTTGTCCTTAGCTCCTTGATGATGTCATTTTAGAAATGAAGGAGACAAAATACTATGAGTGTTTATCCTTACATAACTGCAGCTTTTGTTGAAGAATTTGATGAAAGAACATGAATTAAAGATTTCCTGCATAGGACTGTGAGAGTCCTAGCATGTTTGCCTTAGCAGCTAGGTGTTATTTTAATTTATAGATTTCACTGTGATTGCATAGGAAACAAGACAAATTCTGTCTGTTTTGTAGCTGGAGAAACTGTGATACAAAGGGAAATTCAGATATGACAAGGAGGATGGAAATCTCGGGCTTTTCCATTGGGCCTCACTGGCTCCTTTAGCAATGTCTGGATATTATTATTTTAGGACAGGAGTGAACTCTGCTTTGGGACTGAAATGCCTCCAGCCCTGGTTCTCCATCAGCCCTGTGCTTTCTCCTCTCCTTTCCTCTCCACCCTCCCACCAAGGCCACCCACACCCTGCTCATGGAGACCCTGTGCTCCTCTTTCTCTCCTCATGGACCATATTTTCCCTGAGTCCCTTCCCTTAGATGTACACCAGATGTCCTGTGTGCCTCCCCCCACCTTTTCTTTCCATCTTCTTCCTCCCTCTCACACCAGGAGCAGTGTGTGTGGTCCCCAGCCTTGACCATAACCTCCCTCTCTCTTCCCCACTCCCTGCTGAAGTCCCATTGCTGGCACCCTCTCCTTCCTCTCCACATTTATCATGTCTCTTCCCCAAATGTGGCAGAAAGTCCAAACCCCCCCAGTATCTCCACATGCCACACTTTCATCCTCAGCCCACCAGTCAGTCCACATCCTGCATTCCTTCTTCCACCCACTGCACTCAACTTCCAACCAATGCATCACAGTCTTCACAAATACCAGTTCTCTCTTCTTATTTTGCTTCAATTATTTATTTTCTTTTTACCTGAGAAGGCAAACAGTGATGGTGCTAACATTTTAAAACCAGTTGAGCTGATGGGCAGAGCTGAGGGAGGCAGGGTAGGGTACCAAGAGCTGCTGCTAAGCAATTCTCACAGGAAAGCTGAACATGGACACTCAGACACCAAGATTCTGTGGGTCTCCTGTTTCTCCCCAGCTTGCCACCAAAATCATCTCAGCCCTTTGGCTGCAGAGTGCCCTGACACTCTCTCCCAGAGCCTGGGTTTGATGCAACATCTGGGCTGTGTGTGCCATGGAGACAGAAGTGCTCCCAGT
The DNA here is from genome assembly GCA_037013685.1 of Acridotheres tristis. Taxonomy (NCBI): domain Eukaryota; kingdom Metazoa; phylum Chordata; class Aves; order Passeriformes; family Sturnidae; genus Acridotheres; species Acridotheres tristis. The sequence goes on from CM072885.1 coordinate 6,959,947, forward strand.
GCTGCGACTTCACAAGTGTCACCAACCAGACCTTGGCAGGAAGGCCCCAATGGCGAGGGGCAGCAGAAATCCCAATTCCTGCTCTAACAAGGAATTTCCTTGCAGATCTCCCCAGTGACAAGAAAACATCAAGGGACTTAGAAGAAGGTATTCAGCAGGAACTTCAGGGCAGGACCACACGTCCTGCTGGATGTTTCTTTTGTAGCTCGTTCTTAAAAAATCCCTGAGACAAGTGATGAAGGATTTGAAGCGGTGTCTTATATGACTGAATTTGAATCACCCAGATTGTCCAGAGGGATTTGGCCCATTCCTAACTGCTCCTCTAAATTTTACTCCAAAATTGGACCATGTACACTCCTGGAGAAACCCCTGGCTCAGGTAAGCCAGCAGAATCCCTGCTCCACCATTGTACAGACATGGAGCATCTTTGGATTGTCACAGTCTTGACCCTTCAGCCTTGTTCCAACCCCACAGGCCTGTGGAGGTTTGAGATGCCTGTGTCCAACATAAGGAACCTCTTCTGCTACAGTGAACACTCACAGCATGGGAGAGGTGCTGGAGGGGCTTTGAGAGCACAGAGAAGAGCAGCAGGTGAGAAAGGCAGGGTGAAGTGGTTGGCAAGGAGCAGGTAGGAGCAGACAGAGAGGAGAAATTGTCACAGAACCATTGTTAAGCCAAGAGCATCACAGGCTGTCTCAGTGACAGCAAAGACATGCCTCGTGCTTATGAGCTGCATGCATGCATCAAAATCCAGGCATCACACAATCACAGAAATGGTGACTGGAAGGAGCCTCCTGAGGTCTCTTTTCCAACCTCCTCCTCAAAGCCAGATGGTTGCCAAGGGTTTGTCAGGTCAGCCCTGGATTTGTCCAGCCAAGTGTTGTAATCCTCCAAGCACAGCATCCCTATCACTTCTGTGTGACCTCCTCCCATGCTGCACTGCCCTCCAGGTGAGAAAGCCATTCCTAACATCCACCCTGAATCTCTAAAGCAAGAAAAAAACCAAAAACCAAACAAAGAAAAAGACAACAAAAAATACAAAACCAAAAACCAACCAAACAAAAAACAACCCACCACCAAAAAAAGCAAAACAAAAACAACAACAACAACAAAAAAAAATCCAACAAAATAAACCAAACAACAACAACAAAAGTGAAACCAGAGAAATGTTTCACAACAATGAAGCAACAAAAACAGTGAAACCACAGCTGATGAGGGAAACCTTGATAACATCTGGTTTGGCTCTTGAATGTCAGAAGGACTAAATATACTAACTGCATTCCCAGCTAGTGGTCAGCTAGCTCTTCTTCAGAATCCAAAGCACCTTCATAGTCAGCCCTCCCTTCTACAAATTTTTGTTCTTGGGCAGCTCCATTTCCTCCTTATATTTTGTACTTATATTATACGTAGGAGCTGTGATTCATGGCAACAGGACTGAGATGGTCTACAGAGCTCTCAGCTCTGGTAATTGCAGTGTAACCCACTTGGAGACCCTAATTCTGATTAGTTTCTTAATTCCAGCAGATATAGCTCACATTTAATATTTTTCTAGCACATGTTCCATAAGAAGGGCAGGTATCTTTGCCAAAGACAGTATTACCTGACTGTGAAGGGGAAACAAACAGCAGCACTCTGAATATACGTGATTTGGCAGGGAAACTGGGAGGGGAATGGACTCCTAAACAAAGGCTGTAATATAAAAAAAATTGAGTCACACATGTGGCTTCTATTCCTCAGTGTTTATCAGGGGGAAAAAAGCCTGTGATCTCCAGTTACCTAGCCAAGAGAAAATTAGAACAGCACTATTTGTCCATTACTATTTATTATTTTAGTAGTACTGATGACAAAACACCCAACTTTGCGGTCCTATTAAAGCAAGAATAAATTGAATTCACCAAAACTGCACTCAAAACCTTACTGTTGCCTCCAAGCACACACAAGCTAAAAATAAGATGGAAAAGGGATTCTGCAGCCACTGGTGCCTTGAGGCACCTGGCTGAGTGGCAAAAATGCAGCATTCACTCAAGTCAGGGGGGGAAATGGTGCCTGTTCATTTCAAGAGATTTTGGATGAGATCCAAAATAAGTGAAGATCAACAAAAGATAAGAAGGCAAGTGATCAACACATACTGTAAAAGTGCCTGGTATTATTACAAGCATCCCCTAAGGCTTCTGATGATAGTGCAGGAAATCTATAGCTGTCATATTGTATTATTTTAGTAAGAACAGCCATTAGTCCCTTCCTGACTGCATGCCAATCAACACAAGGTGGATGCTCCCATGGATATTTTTCCTACCCTTCTTATACTTAGTAAAAGCCAGCCAGATTTCTTACCTTGTTGCACAGTGACTTAGAGCACTCACCTTTGGCACATGGATGATGGACGGCCTGGGGATGTGAGTGCAGAGTGCAATGACCTCCTGGCTCAGCTCTTTAGCAAACACTGCTGGCTCGGCGGCAGCAGGCACTGCCTGAGCAGCTGTGTGATTGCTGGAAGTGCTGCTGGCACGGCTCTGTTTGTCAGAGCGCCTGCTGGCTTTGAACATCTCCTCGCTGTCCCTCTCTGCTCCGGGCTTGGTGCTGCTGGTGGGTGGCTGCAGGCACACTGCTGGGGCTGCCTCTGTCCTCTCCTCCTCCATGGACACAGGACCTGCGCTGGGCTGCTCAAAAGGAGTGTTTTCGTGTGTGTTTCCGAAGCAGGTGAGCAGGGCTGAGCAAGGGAAAGGATGCATCTTGGATGTCAGGTTATCGGATCCGCTTAGCCTGCTTTCCACAGCCGCATAATCAACAGGCTGCGCTCACATCCACGAGAGTGCCCAAAATGAAAGCCCTGGCATGACAGCATTCCAGCCTTCCTAGGAGAGAGCACCCCCTTTCCTGCTGTCAGGAGCATGCAGGAGTGGAGTTCGACACCTCCTGCTCTGTCCTCCACCAAAGTCACCCCCTGTCTCCTCGCTGCCACCCACTCCTATTGTCTACAAGGCAAAGAGGTGCAGGCACAATGAAAACCTTTGCAACCCTTGCGTGCTCTTGCTGGGAGCTGTCAGCAGCTGAACAAAGCCCTCACAATAGCCCCATAGCCCCAGCAGGCTATGGTTACAGGAGAGGACGCTCCAGCACCCGCCGGTCCTCAATCAATAGTGCCACGGCCTCAAGTTACCTGGTGAAGGAGGCAAAAAGATAATGTAGCCCGAGCTCTGCGGCCATAACAGCATCAACCCTGTATCAGTGTCATCATAACAATAGCAAAACTGGCTCTGGTTACGCTGCTCAGGTGTTTATCAGCAATAAACCCCCTAATCGTTCATCTATCACTGCCTTGGATCAAAACTGTACTTCCAAGCTCTGGCTGGGCTGCTCATCGTTAAGATTGGAAAATGAGGGGGTGTTTTGGTCAGGAGGATGAGGATGGGGTGCTGTGGGGCACCCCGTGTCCAGCACACCCTCCTACAACACAGGCAGGACCCGTCCCCACAGCTCCTCCTCCAGCCACGAAACATCGCATCTCCCAGCTCCTCTCAAAGTCACCCAGTGCTCTTCACAGCCTTCTCCATGCTCAGAGAAAACCAGGGAAACATCCTAAAATTCATGTGCTGTTGGGTGGTTGTAAAGGGAGACATTTCCTTTTTCAGTGTGCAGTGTCTCGAGGCTGGCTGTTAAAATAAAAATATGCGGGAAGTGAGGGAAGAAGGGAGTTTGTGGTTAGAGCATCTGCCTCCAGAAAATCCCAGTTCCTTCTATTTTGTGCTGCCACAGGCTTCCTGTGTGATAGAAGAGATGTTATTTGATCTCTATCTCCATCTGTAAAAAGGAGGAGAGTAATCACTTCTTTTTTTCCACCCACTATACATATCCTGTCTCTGTAAAAGGTTATAAACTCTTGAGGGCAGCAGCTTGTTCTTATTTGCCTTTAAGCTGCTGGTAAAAGAGGTCTCTGAATACAAACATGGCATTTACCTGCTGATATCTTCTAAAAAGAAGTTTGGAGTTCAGTCTTTCTCAACAAGGTTATAGCCTTTCATTTATTTTTCTAGCCTGATTTGCTGTTAGATGTTGCTATGTGTTTGTCATTGTTCCTTTCATATTCCTGTAAGGTGCAACACAGCAAAAATGTGACATACTAAGAGAAACTTATGTTTCCAGTAGTAGTAGCTCATCAGGAACCAAAGTGCAGATGTTGAGGGTAAAATTCCTGATATGTAAATTTTCAGCGCTGGGAGCAAAACAATCTCAGGTCCCTCATCCCCAATAACCTTAAAGTTCTCTTTGTACCCTTTTCTAACTGAGTCTTGCACATCTGCACATGTTAGTGGCTGGTTTTGGGTTTTAGAAAGGTCCAAAGTGGCCTCCAGCTTGCATAGCAATGCATTTTTGCCTGCAGGGGCTCTTGCTGTCCTGTATCACTCCCACATTTGTAAATACCGCCAGGGTGAGATGAAGACCATACAGCTCTTGGAGTGAGAATCAGGCACCTGCTGTCCCAAAAAGGCTTGGAAAAAGTTAGGAGAGAATCTGATAGTGGGGAAAGCAAATTTAGAGGTGAAAAATGTGCTGCAGAACTGGAAATTCTCTAAGTGAAGAGCATTAGCTTTATTATATTCATGGAAGAGGTTGGTTTTGGTTCGGAGTCCACCTTGCTTTACTTGAGATGAAAGTATCAGCACCAGTGTCAGCATCCAGCAAGTGCCAGGAGACAAAAGGCTGGCTGTGCTGATATGCACAACTTCCTCTCACTTTGCATCCACTGGGGTGGACATGGATTCCTTTGGAAGTGGATTCACTGTCAGTAAATAATTTTACACCCACATGGGTGCCCTGCTCCTCTGCACAGCTCTGTGGCTGTGAGAGGTCAGATGGTGAGGCAGGACCAAAGAACTGTTTTTATGTGGGAACAGCTTAGATAAGAACAATAATTTCAAAGTGATGAACAACTAAGACTTCAATGATCTGACATTTCTTTAATTAAACAGTAAGCTGTCCTTGGAATTAAAGTAATTATTTCAGTAAGCCAGTCACCCAATGACCTACATTCAATTATTTTCAGGTCTTCAGCTGGCCATGCCAGCTTTTCTTCAACTCTTTCTGAGAACCTAGCGAGTTTATAGGGACACCAGTCTACACAAAGACTAGCTGCATGAGTGAGTCATGACCACTTAAATTCACGAAATGGCACAGATGCAAGTCTGAGTGAAGAGTGGTTGTTCTAAAAATCATCTGTGTGCTTGTATTACCTCTGAGGAGGGAGGATGTTCAGTGCCTGCTTGCTATGAGAGCTACAGAGATACTTTTTCAGCCAACAAAAAGAGCTAAATGCTCCATTGTACTTGTAAGAGAAGTGATCAGGACAAGAGTAATTAACCTGTGAGTCTTGTCCTGAGCTCAAAGACAACATGAAAAATCTCACAAGCTGAGAATGTCCCAAATGAATTTGGTGGTGGCATCTAAGAAGTGGCAGCCATGAGCCCCAGCAGTCAGACATGAGCTCCATCTCCTCACAGCTTGGGGCCATTGGGTTTTGGTTAAAGCCCATCACTCTTGCTAACACTGAAGTCATGATTCAAGGTTCATTTCATTCAAGCAGATCTCCTTGCACCAATCAATCAAGTGTACTAACCACTTTTTATGTGTGATGAGATATTATTAGGACAAGATACAAGACTTGCCTTATATTTCCTCAATTTGCTCATAAATTAATGATGAGCTGAAATGTTCTGGCTTAACAGCTCAGGGAGCTGGACATGTCGAGTAAATGGAGAAGGTGAATTGCAGCCAACACTTGACCTGTCTTCAGTATTATTCCTTCAAGAGAAAATTTTCCTTTATGTTGCTGATGTTATACTCTCTTCTCAGAGACATCAGGTCACATTTAGCTCAGATGCTCCAGGCTTGCAGCAGGAACTAAGCCTAGCTGGTTCTCTCACTTCACAGGAGCCAGTTTTGAAGCATTTTGTCTTGCAGCTTTTGTTTTTCTGTGCTGTCTCTTCTTTCCTCATCACTCCTACAGTAGCACTGACTCTCTAAACATCTCCCAAACCCACGTCTGTCTGGTGGGTTTGGCCATAGCTCAGCATTCCCCAGCACCTCCCCTTTCTCATCCTGACAAAATCCACAACCTGCATCTGCTGCCTCTGTGCTGCCTGCAGATGGAATATGTTCATTGCACCAAAGTAAGTTTTATGTTAAATCAGAGCTGATGATAATCAATAGAGTTCCACTGTCTTCGGATTTGGGGGACATGAAACAGTGATTAAAGGATATAAACCCAGTCTCCTGCTATCTCTTCTATCTCCTTTCAAACTGCCCAAACTTTACCAGGAAACCAGCTGAGCTTCTGTCTCCTCCCACTTCATATGAAACATATTAAACTGTCAGAGGGCAGGTCTAGATTAGATGTTAGGAAGAAATTCTTTACTCTGAGGGTGGTGAGGGCCTGGCACAGGTTGCCCAGAGAAGCTGTGGATGCTCCATCCCTGGAAGTGTCCAAGGCCAGGCTGAATGGGGATTACAGCAGCCTGGTCTAGTGGAAGGTGTCCCTGCCTGTGGCAGGGGGGTTGGAACTGTGTGTGATGTATGCTTTCTATACACCTACAGTATATACATTCTATCGAAGATGAGTAGGATGTGAAGAGAGTGGGGCTAAACCATTGAAATCATGAAATCAGCTGGATGCAACTTGGCACTACTTGGATGGAGCTTAATAAAAGATCAGAGAAGAGCACTGCAGATGCCAGAGACCAGCTCCTAAGGGAAGGCTTAAAAGAGCTCAGCTGGAGATGCAACAAGAAACCAGTAAGATAAGCCATGAGATAAGATGGTCTGCCCTGCTTTTATCTGAGACACATAGGGATTGAGATTAAAAAATAAGATGATTATGGTAGTCAAAACACTCCCTAATAATTTCAGAGTTTCTTTCATCTTCTGTTGTACCTGCTATTAGGCATCACTGAGGGCAGGTGACTGGCTGAGAGGAACTGTTATTATTCTCATCCAGTTATGGCAGAGCCTGTTTTTCTAGACAGAAAAAATTTAGATTGATTCGAGAAAGAATTTACTTAATAGTAAACAAGTTTTTAAAAACATGAACAATAAACTTTTAAAGTTATTTTTCAACTCATTTTCTGAAATTTCTAAATGTTTTGATACTTTCAACACTAAGCAAACAAACAAACAATCCCCCTCCCCCCCGTATTTCATTGCTAATCTGGCTTTTTAAGGTTTTGAGCATGCCTGTCAAAATCTTGCTCCTGAGAGCCTACAAAAACCTCCTGTCTTGGAATGACAAAACCCTGACAGGACTAACTGATCAGCTGGAGGCAGACTCTGAGTACACCCCCCTGTCTTCCCAGGAAAGGCTATAATTTTGAAGGACAGTGAAATTCTTATTCCCCAAGAGATTCCTACTGAGTACCAGGGAAAAAAAACACAACTAGAAAGTAAATCCATGTGGTGAGATTACAGAAGACTGGAAATAAAGAGCTAAACTAAAGTCCTTTGCAAAAAATTGTGCTGTTCTACTGTAGAATTAACACCAGCAGTTGGATGATTCCTGAAGCTGGATGAATGCACACATGCACTTTTTATATTAATGAAGGTCATTGTTCAAATTTTCCATTTTTGGCCATGCAAATAATATTCATACCAAACCAAAGTCCTGGACCTTGGAGCCAGAAGCTTTTGTAAACCAAGTCTTGATTCTGCTGTTGACATGGGTACAACAGAGATGATGATATTTACTCTGTTGTCTTCCAGCAAAGCAGGTTGCTTCCATCAGTGAAAACTTGGAAAAATCAGAAGGCTGCTCAATAAAGTAGCTCTTTCATAACAAGTGCTACTAGTTTCTGAGATGGATTTAGAGCCTTCCTCCAACAGCTGGATTAACAACAACTGAAATAAAACTTCTGTCAGAGCACAAGTTGTCCTTGAGGCAGCAGTAGAATCTCTTCCTTTTGTAGTTTAGAGGATTCAAGATTAAAACCCATATTTTTGTTTAAAATGGCCTTTCATGCACTAATGACACTTCAAGCCTCTGAGCCAGAACAGTTTCAAATAATTGACACTTTGTAAATGATCAGCTTCATTTACTTTCTGCTCTTTTCCCAATTACACATCCAACCTTCACAACTTTATACATTTATAGCAATTTTCCGGTTTTCACTCTCGCCCACTGGTATTAACACGGCGTGACTGCAAATATTAAGTAAAACAAAAGAGCAATGACAAAATATTTCTTTGAGTTTCAATGATTTTACTTCATAGAAAGATTTCCTTTGAATTTACAAATCTGCATTCTAGTCTCTGTGCAGCCCTTTTAAAATAAAACAGACTTGCCCCATGGCTGATTCTTAGCAATCATTCCAAAAGGCAGGTAATTTTCAAGGAATTTAAAAAAAAAAAAAAAAAAAAAAAAGGTGGGGGAATTATCTTGTTTGTAACTTAGAATTATTAGAGAATGGTTTGGGTTGGAAGGGCCCTTTAAAGGTCATCTAGTTCAATCCCCTGCCAGGAGCAGGGACACCTTCCACTAGGGCCAGGTTGCAAACTGCCTTGTCCAGCCTGGCCTTGAGCACTTCCAATCTACCATCTCTCCAGGCAGCCTGTTCCACTATTTCACCATACTCATTGAAAAACAAAAAAATGTTCCTTATATCTGGTCTGGATCTACCCTCTTTTAGTTTAAAACCATTACCTCTTGGCCTGCGAGAACAAGCCCTGCTAAAAAAGTCTGTGCCCATTTGGAACAGGCTGCCCAGGGAAGTGGTGGAGTCACCATCCCTGTAGGTATTTAAAAGGCACAGAGATGGTTGAACTCAATCATCTTAAAGGTCTTTTCCAATCTAAATAGTTCTATGGATCTTTGATCTTCCTTATAAGCCCCTCTAAGTACTGGAAGGCCACAATAAGGTCTCCCTAGATCCTCCTCTTCCTCAGGCTGAACAACTCCAGCTATCTCAGCCTCCTGACATCCTCACACCCTTCCTCTGCACCCACTCCAACAGCTCCATGTCTGTCTTGTACTGGGGTTCCCCGGCCTCATGCAGTGCCCCTGGAGAGCAGAGGGGAACAATCCTCCCCCTTGACCTGCTGGCCACACTTCTTTGGACTGGAAACATCTGTGGATCCTGATGGCCTGATCCACTGTCCTGGAGCCATCCTCCATATTCCAGACACTTGCTTTGCTCCCACGTGTTGGCATATGGCTGGAGCAGACTGCCAGATGCCCTTTTGGAAAGGGATGGACTGAAGGCCACTCTCCCAGTGGGCATTTCCTCAAACAACTCCGATTTCTCCAGTTTTTGTCATGGTAAAGCAGGGGGTCTCAGCCCTTCCTTTCCTGGTCTGCAGCTGTGTCACTGCTCCCAGCAGCACTGGGCAGCTCCAGTCCAGTGCACAGAGAAATGCCAGCCCAGCCTGGACTGGGGGAATCATTCTCTGGCTGCCCCTTCCCTGCTCTGCTTGCTGAGCCGAGCCCTTTTCCAGTTGCACACCACAGATGGCTAATTAGGATCATGCAGAGAGGAAATCTGCTCCGTGGCCTTCTGTGCTGGGAATGGGCTCTCCGTTATGCAGATGAGATCCATCACTGTGTAATTCAGCTGTGTGTTGCAGCTGGGGCATGGCACAGCACCCAAGGCTATGGCACACACTTGCCCTCAGGGACCTGGAATCTGATTTTAGGCATGGATGGGTAAGCAGAGAAATGGGGCATGCAAAAGAAGGGAGCAATGTCTGGGAGCAGAAAAGGTAGATTTCTTTGAACCCTCCCCATATCCATCTAAAAAATATAGCCTGTGCTATCATTATCTCTCACCCTTAAAATCACCTTTTTGTTCTTCAATGCTAATTACAATGCAACAATTGCCTCCCAGAAAAAATTCACCCCATTCCTTTGACTCTGTGAGCCCTAAACCGAACAAATCTCCATGACTAACAGAAAGAAAGCCATGAGGAGCCATGTCAGGTACCCTGTGTCACACATGAGTCACAAAATCTCACTCTGAAATTTTTTTACACAAAGAAAAGCACTATATTTCCTTCTTCTCTCACAGGGGCTTGAAAATATATCATCATTGAGGACTTCAGGCATATATTGTGATTTGTATTCTGAGTGCTTGCTGAACAAAACCTGTTCTTCAACTCAGCATAGCAGTGATTTGTGAGTATTAAAACCAGAATCAATATTAAAGGGCAACATAGTGAGAGATTTTAAAATTGTGTAATTGGTTTGTATTTCCCTGTAAACCTCTGGGCATTTTATAAAATCACTTCCAAAAAACATTTTATTTACAGGAAAAGAAACCCCTCTTTCTTATTTGTATGAGGAAGCCATCTTTCTTGATAAGGACATTTTTTTGAAAAAAAAAATCTACCAAAGCAATTATCATTTCAGGAAATGGTACATTGTGAAATGATCTTTCTGGTTTGGAAGCTTATTCTTGAAAACTCTAAATAAAGCCCACGCTTGCCATGGCCTTGACCAGAGATAGATGATTAAATCAAACAGGGTCCTCAATCATTTCACTCTGTTCAATTTAATTTTGGCCGTGTCTGCACATCACTTAGCTCTGTTTACTTTGCAACATTCCTGCTTGATGCTTGGGAAAATGAACAGTCATGCCTGTGGCCAAGATTCTGTATTTAATCAAGAAACAGGATCACAGAATTGCAGAAAGGTTGAGGCTGAAAGGAACTTCTACAGGTCATCTTGTCCAAGTCCCCTGCTCACCTAGGACCACCTAGAGCAGTTGTCCAGAACTGTGTCCAGACAGCTTTTGAGTATCTCTAAGGATGGAGACAACATCCTTGGGCAACCTGTGCCAGTGCTCAGTCACCCTCTCAGCTAAAATGTGTTTCCTGGTGTTCAGAGGGAATCTCCAGTGTTTCAGTTTGTGCCCATTCCCTGTGGCTCTGTCACTGGGCACAAACTGAACAGAGCTTGGCTCCTCCTCCTTGCACCCTCCCCTCAGGTTTTTCCATACACTGATAAGATCCTCTGTGCCTTCTCTCCCCAGACTGAACAGTCCCAGCCCTCTCAGCCTCTCCTCATGGCACTGATGATCCAGACTCTTCATTGTCTTCATGATTTTTTGCTGGGCTCTCTCCAGTATGTCCACATCACTCTTGTATTGGAGAGCCTAGAACTGAACAAAATACTTCGGGTGGGGTCTCAAGAAAGCAGAGTAGAGGGGAAATAACACTTCTCTCTAGCTTCTAGTAATAGTGTCATGCAGCCCAGGGTACCATTTGCCTTCTTTGCTGCAGGGGCACTGTGCTGGCTCCTGCTCAACTTGGTGTCCATCAAGGTCCTTTTCTGACAAGCTGCTTTCAGGCTGGGTGGCCTCCAGCACATACTGGTGCCTGGGGTTGTTCTTCCTCAGGCACAGGACTTTGCACTTCTCCTTGTCGAGTTTCATGAGATTCCTGCAGGCCCATTTCAGTGTAATCCATCAGTGTATCAGACACTTCTCCCAGTCTGGTGTCATCCAGTTCACAACTACATAAAATCCATCTCAGATAGAAGTGGGTGACTTAAACATCATTCACTGAGCCCAGGAACCACAGCAATCAACCAGCTCAGGTCTGACAGTAAAAGCTCAGCTCTGACTGCCTGACCTGGATCCCTGTGGGCAGCTGGGGAGGGGCATTCAGCATCGTGCTGCCTCCTGCCCACAAGTCCAACAGGGGCAATTCCCAACCAACAGGCTGAAATACGTGTGTGTGTTGATGCAATGCACTTGTTCCATGTTTGCTCACAGCGCCTGAGAAAAACACAGATGTTTGGGTTTGCTACTGCCTCTGCACCAGGGCTCTGTGGGCTTTTCACAGCCACACTCCTCACTGAGACCTCACAGGCAACGACCCAAAGGCATCCCTGTGGTGTCCTTAAGACTAATTATCCAGAACTTCAGGCAGTGGGAATGGTAACCCAGCTACACAAGTTTCAACAGAGGATTACTGGTTTTGCAGACATTCAGAAAATTTCCCAAGCAGAGATGACTCCTCACCACGATGCACCGAGTCCTCTCTCAGCCAAGTCTGCAAGATGATCCACGACGGTGCTGTTACTTTTTAACCTCTCTACAGCTTCCACACTTCAATTTCATTTGTTTGATCCAGTCTTTAGGCTTCTTTTTGTTCCCTTCCCAGCCCCACCACAGGCACATACGCAGCTCGCAGGTGCAGCTTTCCACCGCTTGACTTGTCGGGGTGGGTTTTGCTGGCTGCAGCTGGCTGCCTGATTAAACAGGCAGGAATTCCCATCTCAGTGCCCACAATGCATCTAGCAGCTGTCTTGCTCCCACAGACTGCTCTGATTTTGAGGAAAATGGTTTTAAATAGCTGCTTCCCCCTCGCATCCACCATTCACTGCAATATAATCAGGTCATGGTAAACCAGAGCACAAGTCTGTTTGACTCTACCTTCAAAAGCAAATATTTGGCAAGAACAAAACTTATGGGGACTTGCAAGGTGCTCCAGACTTGGAAAATCTGGCCATTTCCTTCACATGCTGCAAATGTGAAATTAACCACAAAATTTAAGGAGCAACTTTGAAAATCTTATTGCAGCAAAATGTCTTCTGAAAAGATGAGTCCAGTGTGTGATTTAGATGTGAAGGAGCACGGCCAAAAAGTTGTAGCAGTGTTTAAGTCTTGCAAAGGATTCAGTTAAAGCTCCTGGTTCCCAGAGGCAGGTGAAATGCCAGAATTGCAGATTCCACATTTAAAATAGATCTCTGAGCCCTTGGGCTTGTAACACAGGGTCTGAAGTTTACCCTGTGAGGAGTCAGTAACACACTGATGTGTCCCTATGGCCCTGGGCAATATCTCCTCCAGCAGGGAGGAGACAGTGAAGGCCCTTTAACAGGGAGGGACCAGATCCTTCATCAGCACACAGCACTGGGACAGTGTCCCACACTGTACCCCTCTTCTGCTCTGCACCCCCCAGAGCAGATGCAGAGGTTCATCCCATCAGTGCCCTACCCAGTTTAGATGCCTCTGCAGGGCAGAGAGGGGGTACCTGGGGAAACCAATCCAACACATCTCCTGTGTCCAAAGGTGCCCAAAGGCACCTCATCCTGCTGCTCTGACACTCTGGAGTTGATGCTGCACAGAGAGGACAGACACAAGCAAGGATCATTAAGAAGGCAGATTTTAGCAAATACAAAAGATGCCAAATTTGGCCTGAAAGCTGCTCAGTGCCATCCTCCGGGATATTATTTAATTTGGGATAGCTACCAGTTTCATAGCTGTGTTTTGAAATCCATGGCAGGTGCCCAGCTGGCAGAAATCTCTCAGTGGCAAGACTGAGAGGAAGCATTGTCCCTGCTTCCGACACGGGCCCGGATCTCTGCCCCAGCAATAACAATGCAGTTAACTTCCAAGGAGCTCTTGGCTCAGCTCAGCTCAGCCCCTTCCAGTGCTCCCTTCAGGAGATGGCTTCACCCATCCACACTGGCTGTGAGCACAGAAAGGGAGGTCAGATCCCAGCCTGTGTCCTTCCAGCAGAGCCCTCCTTTATGGCTCACTTGCCAGCAACAGTAGCCGGTGTTTCAGAGCTTCCTGCTCTGCCATGGCCTCTGTCGTGGGTGGACAAAAGGCTTTCTCTTGGCATGACAGGCTGGGAGACAGAAGGCACCTCCTCTGCCAGAGTCTACGGGATGGTGGTCTCAGCAGTAGGGAAAAAAAAAGCTTTTTGGGCTGCTGAGTTTGCTGGCATCAGCAAATGCCAATTCACAGACGGAGACAGCTCCAGAACGCTGTGGGCTCAGGGCAGCTATTTCTGCAGCAGTTCAGTGGATGAGGGAGTCCCGCCTGGTACACAAAACATTCCCACTTCCACGTTTTGTTCAGAGCAAATATTTTCCTTCCTAATTTTAAAATTTTAAAACTGCTGCTTAAACGCTGTGTGCAGCCTGAGTGCCTTTCCCACTAAGTAATTTTGCATAGGAACCCACACCAAGCCATGGGCTGATGGGAATTGTCTGGGCTCTGCTGAGCTCATTTGATTCCTGGCAACTGTGAGCCTATCCTTAGGTGCACACCTGGCTCTGTGGTCATTCCACAGGCAAATAAGTCATAGCTGAGCAGACAAGAGGTCTTGAACAGGACCTAAATATCTATCTATATTTTATATGTGTGTATATATATTCTTGACCACAAGAAAAAGTTTGCAAACTTTAGGCAACACAATTACATCCCTTTGTTGAAATGCTTTGACAATGAAATCCAAATTTATGTATTTTGTACATAGTTTTACACCTTACTGCAAAAAGATATGGTAGTTTTGGATAGGAAATGCAGGTTATCTTATTCAAATGTACCTGGAGGGAAATGGAGGTAGACAGGAAGATTTAGGCAAGGTGTGTTTGGCAACATCCCCAGAGTTAATACTCTGCTCTTTTATGAAGTGATAGAAAATTTTAAAGAGGTAGAAGGGATGGACTTAACTTCTGTGACAGAGCACAACTGAAAGGTAAGTAACATTAAGAGTAAAGCAGGTCCTTGGTTCATTACTGATGGAGAAGGAACAATTCTTCCATTTCCTTTTTTAAAGCAGATGTACCTAAATAACTTACAAATAGAGATATAGATATAGATATATAGCTATATAGTTACCCACCTATGTGTCTACCCCTTTGCCAGGAGATACTGAAAATTCACTGCAAACCCACACAAGACAGGCTCTATTTAGTCACCTCAACACATTTCAAACCCTCTTGGCTGAGACAAGTGTGGGCAGATGTGACATGGGACCTCCAGGAGATGCACATCCTTCCAGCCCAGCTGGGCCTCCCCAATGGCCCTAGAGATGTCTGCTCAGTCAAGAGATTCAAGTCCAGGATTTCCAGACAAGACAAGGCTGCCAAGTTCAGATGTGAATTTTTAAGGCATTTATTAATTTGTAACATATTAGAAGCCTGCTTTTTACTGATTTTTCTATTGCGTTTAACCAACTACAATCAGAGTCCTTTTTTCCATTTGGTTTGATTGTGAAATAATAAACTGTTCAAATGGCTACCAATGCATGAACTAGTTTCTTTCCTAAGTACTGCATCTTTTTCTTTCTGCTTCTCCAGCTAAGTAGGTCTCACTTTTTCCAGGATGGGTCAAGTTACCAGAGGAAGGTTTCTTCCTGCTCTTAAGGGATCTGCTGCCAGTCTCAGACTTTGGGACCAGCTCAGATCCTGCCCCTCAAGGCTTAAGCTGTTTGCTCAGGACTGATGTCACAACCTGTCCTGCTGCCTCCCACATCTTTCAGAGTATGAGGGTGCCTGGGCAGAGCAGCCCGGGGTAAGAGATAGCACATTTCCTTCTGGTGGAATTGGAAGGGATTCTGCTCATTCCCAGAGGATTTTTTCGAGGTAGAAACATCAGGGACAAACCTTCTGCTTTCCTTTTATGATTTGTGCCATTATCTTCTGCTGATCTTCCTGCACCTACATTTTCTGCACTTATAGTTAAACTCACAGGCCATACTGGTATACATGTCAATAACAACTTCAGACAAGCAGAATGTCCTGAAGTAGAGGGATTTTCTGGTTATGTTGCCATCCATTGTATCAATCCCTGATTGGAAGGGATTTGAAAAGCACCAAAACAATAAGAGAGTTGAGAGCTCAAATTCTATTGAAAACCTCTGGAAAGTTCAGTTTAGTACAGTGAGGTGGCAAAGCCCTTGGATGTCTATAGATTATGACAAAACCCTTGGATATCTATAGATTTTGGCAAAGTATAATACAATGTGGGAAGAGATGTATTTAGAGTAGGTCTAAAAACTTGAGTTTTCATTTATAATAGCTTTAAGTGGATTTGGCTGTGTATTTGTGGCAAACTGCTTCAAAGACAATAAGCAAAGGAAAACACAGGCTTGTTCAAGAATCATTCCCAAGCAGCAAAGATCTAGGGATTAGGGAATAATCTTCACAAGGGAACACGTATGTATATTGATGCCACACTGACTCTCCCATCCATTATAAGATTATAGATGCAAGGTGAAACACTCATTTTGTCCTTTGTGCACTGCAATCAGATTTTTGGAAATAAAGGCTTTTTTTCCTCAGGATTCTGCCTTATTCTGTAACATGCAATGGACAGGGTTATCCACAGGAACCCTGCCTCCTTCCTTCACTGCTAAGATAAAAGGCAAAAGCCTTGCAGGGAAGCCAAGATGGATTTATGGCCAAGGAGCTGCCTGTGGAAGCTGCCAAATACCTCTGTACGAGATGATAAGATGATGTGATTGCTGGCTGCTGCTGCTCAGTGTCAGCAGCCAGTGCTCTGACAGTGACTTCTGCAGGTCTGTGCTGTCCTTGCCCTGCCATGGCACTCCCAGGCTGCTGTGGCACTGCAGGCAGAGCCCCTTCCTCATCCTGACAGCATCATGACATGCTTCAAATGAACTCACCCGAAAACATGCTGACAAAAAAAACCCAAAAGCAAAAGCCACGATTTTTGCTAAACCTCAATTTTCTGATAGAAGTGCACTGGGAAGCAGTGACATACCATGTTTTATCAGGAGACTTTGTTTATCAGCAGCCATCAGCAGACTGGGAATGCACCACTGGAAATCCCCCTCCATCTCCCAGCCTAAATCTTAACAGAGCTGGTGTAACATGGCCAAAGAGATTTAAAGCTGCCTCACACCAATAAATTCTGTGCTTGTAAATAGCAAACTCTACCGGTGTCATACACACTTAAAATCAATGGTGAACTTAATCTCCACTGCAGTTGGGTATTGATTTACCCACATTGACTTAAATTCCAATATAGTAAATCGAGAGCTGCCTAGAAATTACATAAAATTATAAGTTTAAGGTACTTGTCCTAAGAAAAATAATTTAAGCAGGATTAATTATTTTTGCCTGAGTTTCCCTCTGGGTATGGTTGGACAATCACAAGCAGGCAGGTTAGTTCCTCAAGGCATGTAAGAGTCAACAGCAACACTGACAGGAAGAAACCTCTGCTGGAAAAGCAGAAGGCAGCACATGCCATGGTGTCCTGCAAAGCTCAGCTGCCCCTGTTTTAATATGGCCACGTGCATTTGGGCATGTGAATTCTGTCACTTTCCTGCCAGACTAAAATTAAGTAACTGAAGCCACTTGCATCAGCAGTCTGGGGTCAAATTAAACCATTGGGGGACCTGGAGAGGACTGGATTCTGTGCCAGCTTGTAGTGGAAATTTCTAAGGAGTGTCTGAGGTGAGGAATATTAATAAGAAAATCAGGAGAGTGGATGCATGCAAATGGCAATGATGCATAGTAAGAGGCAGATTGTTTCCTAGCAACACAGGCTTTAGGCTGGTTAGTTTTGGTTAGCATTTTCTGACTAACAGCTGCAATTTGTATCTGTATTGCTGCTCACTTGCCTAGCTGTGCTGAAAGAGAGAAAAAGCAATAGAGAACACAGGGTAGGATCTGTGTGTGCCAGGCTGTGCTTGCAGGGGAGAACTCTGAGTGTGGAGAACCCTGAGTGTGGAGAACCTGCCAGCAGTCCAAAAACTGATGAGTTGGAAGTGTCTCTTCAGATGCCCATTTCTGCCACGTGTGAACTAGCTCTGACCTGGACCTTGTGCTTCAGGCAGCTGAGCCAAGGCACGAGTTTCACCCTCACTGCATTTTGGCACTTCCCTCCTCTCCAATCTCTATTCCATAGTATCATGTGGTCCAGGAATATCCTGTGGCTAATTCTGTTCTCAGTATCATCAGTGAGAGACCCTTGACTTCACTAGTAACAGGGCAGAGACTTTTTATTTATTTATGGATTTTGTCTGTGGCTTTATTTACACCACATCCTCAGAGAATAGTGCAAAAAACCAGCTCCTCTGTGTGTGTGTTGATGTGTGTGTTATGTATAGGTCTTGGCATATTGGGATCTCTGCTCACCTATTGCAAGGTAAATAATTAATGATTGTATGTCTGTTAGAAATCTTTTCTGAAGGTGTTTGACAAATGCCTTGCACTCCTAGCATGCTACAAAAACAACTCCTAATAAAAATCCCAACCTTCTCTTTAAGACAGTGTTTGTAACCAACATGGGCTTGATATCAGTGTGAGCTCAAGGTGTGATCTGGGCTTTCCAGACACTTTGGAACAAGCTCTGCTTTCCCCATACAGATCCTGCCAACTTCTCCCCAGCCTGTCAGTACTTCCAGCACTCAGCCTCCCTCATCCTCCTGGAAAGCTGTGTTTTAAATCCAGTTTCCTTGCTGCAAGAGGAAAGAATGTGAGAGATGCTTTAGAGAGCATGTGAGTTTTCATGTTGTCCTTAACTCCTCTGTGCTGTGGAGAGGAAAATATTCACTCAGTTTATGTAAATGCTGGGTGTAATTGCTGTAACAGAGGGCAGCACAGTCAAGGAGACCAGTTGTTGCACCCCAAATGAAATGGGCTTGTAGTCCTGCGTCCTCCACTGATCTATCAGCAGCTCCAAGTGTTTAAAGCCAAGGACCAAGGCTTTACCAGTCCATGACATCTCTAGAGGGGATGGCACCAGCTCCTCTGTCTCATTTCTTTCCTCAAGAGGAAGGTATTAGAATAAGACTCATTAGCCACCAGAAAAATCACACAGGAAAATGAATCTGAGAAGTGCCAATCGACAAGAAAAGCTCCTGCCAATGCCTGCACTTTACTAGGAAAAACGCAGCAGATCCAAAAGTCATTAAGCCACTGGAAATGAGATTTCATTCAGTACGTGGGACTGGCTGTTTATGTCCTATATTCAGTTTTTGTCTGCCATGAAAAGCTGTCTGGGTAAGAGGAGCACAGGTTTTTGATGTACAAAGAAAGCAAGAAGAGGGAGAAGAGACTTCACTTATTTGAGTTATTTGAAACTCAGCAGTCTTTGTGCACAGCTGTTCAACTTGAACAAGCAACCTCTCTGAAGGAGTCAGCATCGCTCCTCCTTCACTGCAGAGCTGGGAAAGTGCCCATCCACATCCATGAGTCATCCAGACAGGCCTCCAACAAAGGCTGCTCTGGCTAGCAGGAAAGTGTAAGCTCCAAACTTTTCCTGGCCTAAGCTATAAGCAGATGAGAAAAGGGAGGCAGGGACTACAGAACTATTTATTTCCCTTTCTGTTTGGGTTTAAAAAGGCTGAAGAGCAGAAACAATCTGTAGGAAAGTAGCCAAATGTGGCAGTGATACCCCAAAACTCAGCAATTTCCTTTAAAACCTTGACCTACCTTGTCCAAGTTCACCAAAATATCTGCCACCTTATACTTTTGACAGATCTTTGGTAGGGGGTGCTGCAAAGCTGGGGAGGCTTGCACACTTCTAGAAACCCATGGAAGTACAAGGCACAGTTATGCCAGGGATGTTGACTGCCACAAGCCACTGGCTAAAATCATGAGACTCTTTTTCCATGGAGTAAAACACATGGCAAAGCAAAAGGCACAGCCTTGCCAGACCTGCTCATAATGGATGTGGCAAATGTGCAAATAATGGATTTTCAAGGAGATATTGTATGGTGTTGTTTCTATTTGGCAATGTTTTGTTTAACTTTGCACCTAAAATAAATCCTGAAGCTAAGCCTTGGATTGTGTCAGTCTGTCACATGAGCAAACATGATGAATGTACAATTAAATGAATTAATGAGTAATGTGATACAGCAAGGAAGCTCTCCTCTTCATGGTAGAATGCATCCCATAAAAGCAGCAGGAGTTTCCTACCAGCTTTTACAGCACAGAGAAGGCAAAGAGACCACCTGTGGTTCTAAATCAAGAATGAGACTCTTGCAGCTCTACCCAGTTAGTCTGTCCCACCAGGACCCATAGTGGATAAGCACTCTTCAGCACAGGGGCAGGAGGCTGATCCATAGAAACCTCTGCTTATCTCCTGGCCAGACCAATTCACTGTTTTTCTACACCCCAGGAAATTCCTCTTGGTTTGACTGTAATTTCTTCAAGTAGATTTTGTCTTTTTGTTCTGTGGTTGAACAGCGTGCAGAGGAATAACCTCTAGGCATGTGAATAGGCCAGGAAAATCTCCAAAAGGCAACCTGGGAAAATCCAGAACTGAAAATTCAGTGTACACCTTTCTTCAAAGGGTAGACCCGTGCAACTGACTGGTGCTGCAGATGTCTCTGCTAAAGTTGGCCTAAACTCCTGCTGGGTGGAGTGGGATTTGTCCCCTGTGAGCTGCGTTTCTCCCTGCAGCAGCTTTTCTGTGAAGAGTTTGGAGATTCCCCTCCCATTTCCAAAGAAGTGAGGAGTCCCTGCAGCACGACTGATTAACATCAGAGCATGGAGAGATGTTCCACACACTGCCTGACTGCACAGCCCTCCCGTGGCTCAGGAGGGAGGATCACTCAATGTCATGTCTCCCAACCGCCTGGATCCCAGCTCTGCCCTGCATGGGAAGTGGTTTTGTCTCCATAAAAACGTGTCGTTTTCCACAGAAGTGTAAGCTCTTATTCCTGGGTCCAAGTCATTAAAACCTGAGCATCACACAGTAAAAAATCATCGGGTGAAATTCCTTGCTAAAGAAAAGTGCAGCTGTTTGTTCATGAGCACTGCAGCTCCCTCCTCTGCATCCTTGGCCTTTCCCAGCTTCCTCTCTAAAGGTGGAAGGGAATTTCAGTGTATCTATTCAGTCATCAGCTGATGAGCTGCCAACAGCTCTGGTAATTTTCCCCTGCTTTAATAGGCAGTGTAGGGACTCAGCCAATGGCCAGGGAAGCTGCTGGAAAGAGTCCCACTGATTTCAATGGCTGCCCAACAACACACAGCCATACATGTTGAAAATCAAGCACAAATCCCTCAAATCTGCTTCTCACAAGCCACAGGACTGTCCTCTGTTATTCATAATTATCATTATTATTGTCATTACTGGATTTGAATTAATGCCCGTGAGTGCAGATGGACAGAGATTTCTACTGAGCACGAATTCTGTCATATTACCAGGGTTTTCTCAGAACTTAAAACAAAGAAGAATGGTTCCAGATGCCATTCTTTTCCTTTGCATCCCCACAGCTGCTGACCAGCCATGATGTCCACAGCGAGAACTAAATTTCTCCAAGTGAATTTTAAAATCTGTCCAAAAATTCTTTATGTACAACAACAATAAAATCCTTAAGCTGAACAGCAGAGATTGCCAAAGGAATATTAACAAGTTAGCTATAGACAGGGATCATTAACACTTAAAACAAATATGAGTGCTCTGTAGTTTAAAGAACTGTAATTTCATCTTTGAGCTTTATAGATAACAGTGGGGTTGTGGGAAAGGAAGTAGTTCTGTCAGCTCTGCATGAATCCTATTAACACTTTTTTTGTAATAAAAGGAGCTCAAAATCTATCACCACTTTGATCTCGTTCAATAAAGCTAATCTTAGTGTTGGTTTTAACATGGACATTTAATTGTGTTTAATCACCTTCTGCAAAAATCAATTTAGTTGACATGATACTGACCAGGAATGGTCAGCAGAGATAAGAGCTGTGTTCTAGCTACTCCATCCTATTACACTCACCTCTAAGCAGGCAACTAATTAATGTGGTTATCCTTAGAACACCCTTGGGAGGAAGGAAAAGGCTGCTCCTGTTTATTTGTTGGTTTGGGCTTTTTTTCAAATTAAGAACTCAGGGAACAGCAAAATTAAATGGCTTCCACAAGATCACATGGTAAATCTCTGACAGTGCACAGAATGAATTCCTTGTTTCTAGCTGCTTCCTCATGCCTAAATCTGTTCTTTGCCTTCATTGATCACTATCTAATCTGATGCTGATCATCTCTTCTTAAACTGCAGGTTTAAACACTGCTCAGTTTTCATAGAATCATGGAAATGTTCAGGTTGGAAAAGGCCTCTAAGAACATCGAGTCCAGCCTTTACCCCAGCACCACTGTGTTCACCATGACCCCAAGTGCAACAGCCACACACCTTCTGAAAACTTCCAGGGATGGTGATCCCAATGCCTGACCTTCCTTTCAGCAAATCATTTGTTTCTAATATCTAATTCCAATCTAAATCTTCCCTGACACAACTTGAGGCCACTTCCTCTCATACTTTTGTAATGACCTTGTCCTGCAGAGTATGAACTTCATGGCAGCACTCAATGAACACAAGGTTTTCCACTGAGAGCACAAAAGTGAATTTCAGGCATATTTTACCATGAAGTTGGCTTGGAAAGATCTGAGCTTGCCTCATGGCATCCTTTGTAATTCATGTCACAACTCAGATATGCATTATTAACCATAACATTTTGCATTTACAGAGCATCCTCCAGCCAAGCATCTCAGCACACTTCCTATCTATTATTAAAACCTTTCAACATTCCTGCAGAGTGAACTTGACATCATTTAAGAGATGGAAAAACTGGAAGACAGAGAGGAAAATGGACAAAAATATGTAGATTTGCACTTTTACTGGGGAGGAAAAAAGTGGTATATATGTTTGAAAGTTCTCAGGCTGGACAAGTGTAATGAAGTTGTTTAGCCAACTTTGATTATCACAGATGTGCCCAAAGATGATACTGCCTGACACAGCCAATAGCAATTCCCCAAACAGCAATGAGAATATTACATATTTTTTGTTTTATTAACACCAAGTCTACATGCAATTATCTGTGGCATGTGCTTATATTTACTCTATGGTAATTCACACAAATTTGATTTCCCTAATAGCCAAATTTCAACAAAGCCTTGTCAAAGGTGACTTGTGCCAGCTCTCTGTTCTAGCCCTGGAGTGTGTTTGCCATGGTTAATTGGCCATCAGTACCTCCTTGCTCATGTCAACAATAATTCACAATTAGCTGCGTGGCAGCAGAGAAGAAATGTACTGGAGTGACCTGAAAGAGCTTCCTATTTTCAGGCCAACATTGTTTTCAGTGGTGTCATCAGCAGATACCCTTGGGATGCTTCAGTGTGGGTGAGCAGCTCATTCAAGGAGCAACCATCAATGCCCCAGGCACGGTTTGGTTGTAAGAAAATAAATTTTTTCCTACTTTGTGACTCAAGTTTGTGATGTGGAGTGCAAAAAAAGGGGGGGTTATTTTGAAAGCACTCTAAGGTTTTTCAAGAAAAGAAAGCAAAGTACCATACCTGATTTACAATCGAAATCAGAGATGTTTAATACACTCTCTGTCCTCTAAAACATAAACCAGTCTTGGGATACTCTCTAATAAGCACTCTGGTGTGAGTAAAAGAAAATTAATCTGTCTTCAACTTTGCTGCCAACCTGCGGAGCTGCCAACCAGACCGAATGCTGCAGGTAAATTGTAGCACTGTGATTTCTGCGGCGGTTCTGCCACCTACAGGCACTGAGAGCAGCTCTGCAAGGGGTTTGCCTGCCAAGATTTCTGTGTTCTTTTTGGTCTGCTGAGGGAAGATTGTGCAGCAGTCAGCCCTGACCTTCGACCCATAAAAATATTTTGTTCCACTTATTATATATTAAGAATATATATATTACTTATATATTACATTAATATTAATCTATTAAGTATTTAATGAATCTGACCCACTAACTGAGCTTGCATTTTCCCTGTCATTTATATACTGAGGTTATGAAGAAGGCATGCTGAAACCGATTTTATTAAGTGACTTTTGTAATGGGTGGCAAATGTTAGAGCAAAGCCAGAAATAGCTACAGCCTCCACCAAAACCCAGCAGCTTTGGAGGTGATATATAGACAGACCCTCCAAAACTATCTGTGCCCAAAATAAGAACTGCAATGAATAATGATGGTGTAATCATTTTGGGGAATTTAGACAATGAGCTTGAAAAGCCTGTTTTATACAAAGTGAGAGAAATGGAAATTTTCTAACAGAGATGACAGTACCTCCAGTAAGACTGTGTAGTCTTACACCTCTGTCTTGGGGAAGGAGATGTTTTCAAAGCTGGGGCTAAGTGCACACAGAGGATTCCTGCCCAGGTCCCCCACAACCAGGCTCTTGCAAAGGTCTCCTGAGAGTCCTGAGCTCTGCACTGGCTCTGTTCACATCCTCAGGCCAGAGATGATCACAGGCCACAGTCTTGGAGCTGCCATCTCATCTCCCCAAAGCTTAATTTCTGAGAATTAAGTCATAACACACACAAGATAATTAAAAGAAGTTCTCTCATCCCTCTTTCCTTACACCATTTTAGAGTATATACTATTTACCAGCTGCAAAACAATCTTTGTTCAATAGAGATGCTTCCACTTTAAAGGCATTAAAGGAGGCTTGTGAGAAAGATGGGAACAGAACTTTTAGAAGGGCCTGTTGCAAGGCCTGATGGTTTAAAATTGAAAGAGTGCTGATTCGTATCACATATGAGGCTGCAAGGCTGCTTTGGTTTCTGATGGCTAAGAGATGTGCCACAGCCCAGAGGAGAAGGGGCGGCTCTGACACTGTGAAAGGTTTGTGCTACTGCTTTTTCAGCTGGGAAATAATACTAAGGGGTTTCATCAGACCACCCAATCTAATCCTGAGCTGAGTTTGATGCATGGTGGGTGTTTGTTGGATATAGGTACCTGGAGATGTGCAGGACTCCAGTCAGAGTGTGGCTGGTGCTTCTCCTCTTCCTGGGTCAGAGAAATAGCTCTCACAGAGGTGTGCAAGATCAAATTCCAAACCCAGGCTGCTGCTTCCACTTTTTATTTAGAGGGGATTGTTGCCCCTTCTATCAGCTCACTCAAGCTCAGTGCAGCTTCAGAACTTCCCATTAGATAAGAACAATTCCCAAAAACATAGGAAGGGCACAGACAGACAAGGGCTTTTCACTCCTCAGCAAACACCACCTGCCACCACAAACCTCTGCCAAGGAATTTCCTGCCTGTTACCACTCAGGTTTGCTTACACCTGGCAGGAACATTAACTGCTTTGGTTAAAATAAGCTTCTGTGTGTCCATATGGACAGGTCCATGGCATAAGAATTGGAAAACAACTGTGGATGTGCTTAGCTGTGTAGGAATGGTTACAGTGTGGCCAAAAGCAGGTTGTAATGCACAGATTACACATTCTGGCCTGGGTTCTAAGTATCAGTATATTGACATAAATGGTGCAACTGGTATTCAGATTTGGAGGAAAGCACAGGAAAAATATTCCTGATTTCTGTATTGGAACCTATGTTCTCCTTTACCCTCACATCTTCAGTGTCTCTTCCCAGACTCTCTTCTCTTTCGCCAAAAAGATCACG
Organism: Acridotheres tristis; assembly: GCA_037013685.1. NCBI lineage: Eukaryota > Metazoa > Chordata > Aves > Passeriformes > Sturnidae > Acridotheres > Acridotheres tristis. The sequence goes on from CM072885.1 coordinate 6,985,047, forward strand.
GGGAGCCCCCTGCCCCCTAAAATACCTTTTTCCAGTCCGCACAGCTCTCTCCTGCCCACTTCTACCCTCTTTCTCTTTTCATTCCTCCATTTACAAGAGAAGATAGAAAGGAGCTACAATTTGGACATACTCCAAAGGTATTGTTTCCAATTGTATAAGTTTTGCCTTTGTCACGCTGCCATCATCTCTGGAGCATGGACTGCTGGCATCTGAGCTCCAGCCTTTGGGCACCTTCAGCAAGCTCAGTTACCCAGAGGAAGGGTCAAATTGTCCTCTGACTTAAGATATTAATACCCAAATTGTCCCGTGACTTAAGAACTGTGGGAATCTGTTCTGGGACAGAAAATTCCTTTGTGACACTGAGTAACACCTTTCACTTCTATGTGATCTTGGTCCATTCCTTTAACCTTCAACATATCATTTATAAAACAGGATAAGGACAATCTTTGTTTCAGAGCAATGCAGAGAGATGGCCCAGAGGGGCATTTAGACTCTCCATGGAAATGAGATGCAAATGAGCACCCAAATGTACACAAGTGCTGTCACCTGGATAGTGTAAGGTTGCAAATGTGAGGTGGCCTGTCCTCTGGTGTGAACTTTGCAGTTCTCCCCTTTTTTGGGGCCACACGGAATCTGAGGAGCTGTTGGCACACTGCTCTGGCCAGGATGAAGTTCTGTGTGAATGATCTGATTTCCCCAGGAATGATTAAAGATATTCTTTTTTCTTCCCTGTCCTATGGCATTGAGATTAATTTCTCCAACAGCAATGTAGCATTATAGTTATTGGAACAATAGGACTGAGCTTTGCTTTCAGGCATTGGTCGTGCCTTGTTAGATGATGGAAAACCAGCACTTCTGCTCAACCTGCAGCACCAGATACAGAAATAATTCTGTAACATAGGAAGGTTGGACATGTGATAATTGATAAAAGATTTGTGTTAATCACAAAAGCATTGGGGTTTGTATAAACCAGAATACTAAGCTCTGAAGTGAAGCAAGGACACTAGATAAAGGAAATTATATGATAAAATAATTCTGTTTTAAATCACCTTGTTATATTATGTTGTATTATGTTACATTATATTATGTTATGTTTTCCAAATAAGTTGTATCAGCTACCAGCTTGCAAAATCAGACTTCCCAAAAAGCCCTTCCTGCCTTTGTCTGATCAATGCTGCCTATCCCAAAAACCAGACTCTCAGAACTTCTCTGGTGGTTATCTACAAGGACCAGAGGGCTATCTGTGACTGATTATCACCCGAAGGCTTTGTGAATTTGTGTAAGGATGTTTATTCAACCACCACTGCTTATGACAACAAAAACCCAAAAATTATTAATTACCATGAGAACCTACAGTATAAGAAGAGGCTGCAAACCAAGGTTCAGTGGAGTGTGGAGTGGGTGGTGACCCCTCGTGTTCCCCAGCGTGCTGCTTGCTCTTTCTATATCAAATAAAACAATCTAAATTTTGCTGAATATCGAGACTTTTGTCTCTCATTTATAACAGACATTAGAATAATTTCTTCCCAGTAAGGATGATTAGACAGTGGAACAGGCTGCCGAGGGAGGTGGTGGAGTCACCATCCCTGGAAATATTTAAAGAAAGTCTGGACATGGCACTCAGCGCCATAGTCTGGTTGTCAGGGCCGTGTTCAGTCATAGGTTGGACTCGATGATCTCAGAGATCTTTTCCAGCCTAATGGAAAAGGTTCCGTAATTCACAATGTCTCCCTGCACGTGCTTCACTGCCAACAATTAAACCGCGAGAGGCGCCACGGACATAAACCGCACGCACACTTGCTGCTTTCTCCACTTTAATCTCGATTTTCCATTTTGATTGCTGTATTTGCTGATTTCCGCACTTTATCTCCTATTTATTTTCGCGCCGCCTCTTTCCCAGCCCCCCAGCGCCGCTTCCCGCCAAAACCCGCGCGCCTCGCGCGCCCAGTCTGCCCCCGTTGCTAGGCGCGATGACGTCCTTCGCTTCGCTTTTTCTCATTGGCTGCTCCGCCGGCGACGGCGCAGCGCGGCGCGGGATTGGCTGGGAGCGGGCCCGCGCGAGGCACGTCGGGGCGGGAGGGGCGATGGCGGCCATCGGGGTGCACCTAGGCGCCACCTGTGCCTGCGCCGCCGTGTACAAGGTGAGGGCCGGGGCCCGCTCGGGGAGCCTGGTCTGGGTGCATCTGCCGCTCGGAGCTCCCCCTCGACGGTGGAGCCCGCACAGACTCACGGCTGTGCCTTCCTTCCTCCCTCTCTCCCCAGGATGGCCGCGCCGACGTGGTCGCCAACGATGCCGGGGACAGGGTCACTCCCGCGGTCGTGGCGTTCTCGGAGAGCGAGGAGGTGAGGCCGCCCCTCCGCGGGATGCTGTGGGGAGAGGGAAGGAAAGGGTTGGGCTCTGTCTGCTACTCGCTTTTTTTTTTGAGTGCGTGTATGTTTTTCTTTATTTTTCATTCAGGTTGTTGGCTTAGCTGCGAAGCAAAGTAGGATAAGAAATATTTCAAACACTGTAGTGAAAGTAAAGCAGATCCTTGGGCGAAGGTAAGAGAATGGGCTTCAAAGGGGTGAGAAGTTTTTCCCGTTTAAAGCTGGTTTGCCTTCTCAGCAGTAATACTGAAGGCATCTCTTAAAAAATCATTCTGTTATCATAGAGTCGCTGAACTGTTTTGTTTGGAAGGGATTTTAATGATCACCTCCCTTCCAACCCGTCTGCCATGGGCAGGGACACCTTCCCCTAGACTAGGTTGGTGCTATGAACTTCTTAGCCTGTATTTTCTTCCAGCAGCAAAATGATGCTTCTGAAAATAGAAAAGTAGAAAAGAAAAATTGTTTTTTAGGTCTGAATTTGTCTGAAAATCAAGTTGTGGAATATAGTAACAAGTTGCATATATGCTTTTCACACATACTTAAGTTTCTTAACTATGATTTCTTGTCACCTGATTGCTTTTCTGTGTGTAAAATCCACTGTGGTTTTGTTTGTATGAAACTATTGATTAGTGCCTGTTGTGATTCCTTAGTGGAGCTGTGATAATTTGCACTGGCAATTACAGTGACAGTAGAACTAAACCTCTTGGATTGGACTTAACATCAGAGATGTGACAAAACTTTTTAGTGATAACCCAGCTGTGTGTTACAGCCATTTCGTTGACAGGCTCTGACAAGATGTTGCCCATTCTGGTGTATTTCTCAGCACTTTCCAGATGCAGAACTTCACTAAAATCTTCTAAAATGTTCATGAGCGATAGCAGTTTGAAACAATGTGTTGGGTTTTGGTTTTCCTTTTCTGTAAATAGCAGGTGTTTTTTTCAATCATAAGTTTTGGGAAAGGAGAATGAAAGATGTTAGCAGTCGGAACTATTGGGTTTTCTTCTGTTCTATAAATGTATCTGTAGAGTGAAACCAAGAATTTTTGATTCAAATATAGCTTGATGTGTTAGAGATGTTAAAAAGGGTGTCAGCAAGATGCATTTGTGCAATTAACCTTGAACACGTGATTTATTTTTAATTTTTATGGACAGTGCTGGTGACCCTCAGGCAAAGAAATATATTGCAGAAAGCAAATGCTCTGTGAGTATGATGATTTGTATAATTTTATGTTTTTCTTGTCATTGTTTGGGTCACACCATGGCCGTGTTCTGTAGTGATCAGCTCTTATCATATGATGTCCCTTTGCTGCTATGTGGAATGTTTCTGGTTTTATTTCTTTTTATTTTATTTATTTCGGTTTTCTGTATTTATGCTGGGGTCTGCCAGCATAATGTAGTTAGTTCCAACAGAATTTTTTTTTAATCTCTTGGCCATTCTCCAAAGGGATGAATCCTAATATATTTAGGTAGTAGCATTGTGTTTTTTCTTAGAGTTGGTAGAAGATACTCAATTTGCAGCACCTTGTGATTAACATCTTTAACCAGTTTACTTAATCTCAGTATTTAATTTGCATAATACTGTCCTTATTGCTAGAAAATTTTGCAAAACAGGAGAAAAATTATCCTGGAAAATACATTCATAGCAAAAGAACGAGTCTTTTCCTGGGTTTTGACTGTCCATTATGATGCAATTTTAAAAAATAGCTGGGGTTTTTCTTATGGAATATAACCAGGAGTGTACTTTTGTTCTAAACATTGCTTTTATATTCAGGAAAACTTAATAGAAAGGCAAAGTCTGGACTCTTTAAGTTCTTAAATGTCAAATGCTATGGGTCTTTTTGTGATCTTTGATAAGCATCTTGAAAGTTTTTATCCCTTGTAGTAGAACACTAATGCAGAGAGTTTTACATAGTCCAGTGCTTTTTACTTTAAACAGAACCTAAATTAAATGTTACTTTTTGTTATTAAATTACTGTCTAACAAAGATATTTTGGTTTTGCTTACAGATAATTGAGAAGAATGGAAAACTTCAGTATGAAATAGATAGCAAACTTATTAACCCAGAAGATGTGGCAAAACTAATTTTCAGTAAAATGAAAGGTATATAATAAGTAAATTCATGTTTTAGCTTTTTAAGCTGTACTTTTATTTTTAAGACTTTTTTTTTTTTTTTTTTTTGCTCACCATGCTCTGCCTGTGTTTCTAAACAGAGACTGCCCAGTCTGCATTGGGTTCAGATGTGAATGATGTTGTTGTCACTGTACCATTTGATTTTGGAGAGAATCAGAAAAATGCCCTTGGGTAAGAGCATTGAAGTTTTTCTGTTATTTGTACCAAAAGCAGATGGGCTGGAAGATTAGCAGTGGGAATTCTGCTGCTGGACTTCAACTTGTGACTATCAGTCACGATACTGGGATGTTATTTAAACTGGGAAAATATGAAAGCAAGAGATTAAATCCTGAGTTGAGAAACTTTTAATGGAATTTGTTGATGTGACCAAAAGGAAATTCTGAATCACTGAAGTGAGAAGAAATTTTTATTTCATCAAGGATAGAACCTCATTTCAGATCAGGATCTTCAGTGATCCCTTTGAAATGCAAATAGTTTCTCACCTTCCCCCATAATTTCTACTCCCTGCACTTCATACTCCCTAGAGTGGTGCTACATGGCTCTTGAGTTCTGCTTTGTCAGAGTGCAGATATGGAATATATACCAGTTTTCTACTTGGAAATTCTCTTTGGAAACACTTTTGCTCTAACAGCTCCTCAGTCGGAAAACATAAGCATGCTTAAAGCTGAGCATAAATGGCAGCATCTGTTTTTAATTTCTGATATGTAGAAGGCCTTACATTTAACTGTCATAAGAGAAATAAAGCACACCTTATATTTGGTCAAAAAAAAGCGAGCTGTGGATTTTCAGTGTCTATAATGAAACTTTCTGTTGCTCCAGTAACTTCAAAGTGAAGGGGAAAAAAAAAGTGAGGTATTCCCAGGGTTACTGAAGTTTCAGGGAAACATGCAAGTTAAATATTGCAAGTGAGGCAGGGTAATATTGTTGAAATAATGTATCAAGGAGCTTTAATACCAAACCAGAAGATAAGTTACCAAATTTGATTTAGGGTGGGGTGTAGTTGCAGGGTGTTTTGCAGTTTTTTATGAGCTGGTAGACCAGTGTTTTCTTTGACAATGAGCACACAGCAGATCCAATTATTTGAAGAACACAGTAGCAATTGACCTTCTTGGTGCTTTTCTTTTCCAGTCACTCAGTCTTGTTAATATCATATCATGCTATAAACAAGGTCTGATTAGGTGCCACATGTAGTTCAGGTGAAATATTAATAGTGTGTGACTATAGTGAGATCATTAAAGTAAAATGAAATGCTGTTCTGGCTCATTGCAGGGAAGCAGCTGCAGCTGCTGGGTTCAATGTTATGAGATTAATTCATGAACCGTCTGCAGCTCTCCTCGCTTATGGAATTGGCCAAGATTCACCCACTGGGAAAAGGTAAAATCCTAATGTTTTACTTCTTTTTAAGCTGCTGTATTTAAGTCCTGAGAAATCTTAAATGAGGGATGCTATGTTGCCTTAGCATGAGGCTTGTTTTGCTTTTTTCTCTCAAGACAATAAGCATTTAGAAGTTGTAATTTTGTGGTGTATTAAATCCCTTTGTTTTGGTCTTTATATTTTGAGAGTTATCTTTAAAGATTTGCCCCCAGTTTCAGAATTTCTGTTTAATAAGCCGATTGGCTTGAAGAAAAATGCATTCCTTTTTAAACATAGCTTGGCATAGCTGGTTTTAATTGTGAGAGTGGGATCATTTTACATGGGCTGAAAGAACCCAAAGCAGAGCTCCTGGGTTCAGTAGATGTGTCTGGTTGTATTTATGAATATACAGGTAATTCACTTTCAAAATAGCAAAGACTGCTGTCGGTTTGAACTGTTTTGTTCTTGCTTTGTGCTTCTTTACCATTCTCCGTTTAAAGCCTTTAATGCATGGTGATAAATCTTCTGACAGTGTGTCAAAATTTAATGCTACTTTCAATTTTTTTTTTTTTAATGTGACAGCAACGTGCTGGTTTATAAACTGGGTGGAACATCACTTTCTATCACAGTCATAGAAGTAAACAGTGGAATATATCGTGTACTCGCTACAAACACAGATGACAGCATTGGTGGAGTTTGTTTCACAGAAGCTCTAGCACAACACTTAGCTTCTGAATTTCAGAGGTAAGATTTGAATTCCAGGCATGTTGCTGTTAGGATAGGATCTTCATTATGTGGTGCTTGCTTAAAAAAAATAAATCTAGCAGACTCTCTGTGAGTAAAATGGTTCAAGTAAAGATGATGTTGAAGGATCAGTCAGTTGTTTGGGGCCGAGGAGGAAGACTGGGAAATGCCTGTGTTTGGGTGGATGTTGCCTGGAGTTGGTGTTGAACTATAAGGGCTCAGCTGTGGACTCTGCCGTGTCGAGATTGTGCAGACTTTCAGTAGTGACATTGTAGTTAATACTGAAATATTCACAAAAAAAAAAAGTTCAAGAGATCCAACCTGTTTTTCCTTCTAAAAAGAGTTACCAGTCAAATTCCTCCCTCTTTAAACTGGTATCATCTTTTTTTTTAAATACAGGTCTTGTAAACATGATATTAGAGGAAATCCCAGAGCCATGATGAAGTTAATGAACAGTGCTGATATTGCAAAACACTCTTTATCAACTCTGGGAAGTGCAAACTGTTTTGTAGATTCATTGTATGATGGATTGGATTTTGATTGCAACGTGTCCAGGTAAGGCAGATCTTGAAGCTACTGAAAGCTTTCTAGGTGGTATTATGGATGTTCATTCAGTAAGCTTTGATTTCTGATGTTGTTTATTTTAGAGAAGGATTTAAGATTGAAGGCAAATTTCCTGTTTCATGTTGATGGTTCAGTTATGCTGTAATCTGTAGTGGTCTGGGCAGTCACACAGTGTTGCTCTGATGGTGAGAAAATGAAGTGCAAAAAAGCACAAGAAGACCCCATCTTCAGAATCTGGTTGTTGATGGGAGGGGAGTAGATACTGTAATGAATCAAGGTGGCTGTTTCTTCCCGGTGTTGTACTTAAAGAAAAGATGGCTTGTGGACTCTTCTTCTAAATGAGATCCAGAATGGTAGGAGTCCTGGAAGTCTTGATGTTGCTTCTCAGTAAGAGCTGGAGTAGAAAGATATTTTCTGTCTTTTTGTTCCTACTGCTGTGTCCTACTCAGTCTTTTTTCCATTGGGATGATCTCTAACTGAGATTTTTAGCTCACTTTGATTGTTCTTCCAGGCAGCAGCAGCTTTAGCAAAATGAAACAGACTTTTCCATTCCAGAACTTCAGCAGTTGGAGCTACTAAAATAAGGCACAGCATGTTTGCAAGTGTGAGAAGCAATACTACATAATTGGGGTCGGCTCACTTTTGGATCAGGATGCTGATCCTGTGGATCAGTGTTGCAGACTTTGATTTGTTGTGTTTGTGTAGAGTAGAACTTTGTTTGCGGGCTTGAAAGAGACAAAAGCAAAAAGACAAGTTTGGTTTTTAATTTGCTTACTCCCTGTGTGAAGATCAGGACTGGGCTTGATTCGCCTCTAAAAATTGTGTCCTTATATCCATTTTAAATATCATGAAGCAGTTCCAGGATTTTTCTTTATTTATTTTGCATGAGCCAAGACAGCAATACTGATGCTGTCAAGGCAACAATACTGTTTTTTTTCTCTAGAGTACACTGAAGAATGAATGTGCATTCATGTAGGTGTTGTTGATGGAACTACTAGCACAGATACTTCCACAGCAACAAAATCACTTGAAGATTAATAATGAGAAGATTATTTTTTAAAAAATCTCTTAGTACCAGCTGGAGAACTAAAGTATATTCTAAAAAATATTGTTCTTCCGTTTCAGGTATTTGTCTCTAATGGATGACATGATCCTTTTTGAATGTTTTATTTTTCTCTTTTAGGGCCAGGTTTGAACTTATCTGTTCTTCACTTTTTAGTAAATGTGTAGAAGCAATTAAAAAGCTCTTGCAGCAAGTTGGATTTACAGCAGATGATATAAATAAGGTAATAATAGAAATAATTTGTCTCTAGGACGCTTCCACAAGAGCAATGCTATGGGGCCTGTTTTCCTTGCAGACTGAGATTATTTCATGACGTATTAAAGCAGTTTTGACTGGGATCCAGCAAAGTCTATAGATTCAGGATCTTTGGGACTGCTGTATTTGTTTTCATTTCAGGTATTTGAAGTTAAGTATAAGGTAGAGTCACCTTCAGTTGTGCGTTTTTACTGCTGCATATTGAGTAGGTGGGGAGGATTTGTCTCTATTTGGTTTGTATAATTGCCCAAATTCAAGCTGAGGAGTACCTTCCTTAAGTTCAGTCTGTGGGCTTTTTTTGCCTTCACTGGACTTCAGACAGGGCTTGCTGACCCTTCTGAAGAAAGGCAAAGTTTTGATTTAAAGTTGAACAAATTGCTAAATGTCCAGTTGTTGCTTGTGCTCCTCCTTACTGGCTTAAAAACCAACTGAGGTGCCAAACCAGAGAGTGGTTTAGTCCCAAAGATGGTGAACAAGGGAGCAGACATTAGTAGCTTAATTCATGTCTCTTGCCTTGTAGTAAGAGAGGAAATGCATCTCTCCCCCTTTGTACCTGTGCTTGGCAAATGGTGTTGCATTCATTGCTGGTGGGATGGGCTCCTCAGGTGTGCAGCTAGAGCTGCCTGGTGCTTTCAATAACACTTGATGTAGTTTCAGACTCTTAATTAGTGTTTGCTGTGTCACATCTCAGTTTCTCTGATGGCTAATGAAGTATTCCAGGTCACTGTTCAAAGAATGGCTTTTGTTTTCTTCTGGCTGTGGTTTTTAGGTGACCTTTTAGGTTCTCAGGCTTTGGATGGAGAACAATGGAATACTTTAAATGTAAAAGTAAATAACTTCGGAGTTGTAAATTAGGTTTATGTTTTACATGAGGAAAAGTGGAAGTTAGCTTTGTTTCCAGATCTGACTGATTTCAACAAAGTCACTGTAATGGACTTATAGCTAATACCTGACATGCTCCTTCCTACAAATGCATGATGGAAGGGTGAGTGGCAAGCAGCATGAGGAAATTTTAGATGCCAGGAAAGGAATGTATAACATGAGGGAAATCAGATTCTGAATTAAGGGCCTACAGAGTCTGTGGAATATGTATCTGTGGAGGAAAGGTCCTGAGCAGCCTGTTGTAACTGTGCCTGTTCTGGCCAGGAGGTTAGACTAAAATCACCTCTGGAGTCCCTTTCAACCTGATGTTCTTTTTGTGTTGAATTTTTAAATTTGCAAAGTGTTACTTTATCTAGGTGATTCTTGCTGTAAGAAACTTTTCAAAGACATCGTATTTCCTTTAATTTCAAAAGCAAAAGTATCAGAAATCAATAAAAGATTACATCAGTTTTTATTTCAACAACTGCAGATGGTAAAATATCTTAGAGCAGTTTGTATTTCTGCACTGCAGGGTCTGACCTGTCTGTTTTTATTTCACAGACTAAAGCTTTGAAATTATTATGATGTGTTTTCCAGGTAGTTCTTTGTGGTGGGTCTGCTCGAATCCCAAAGCTACAGCAGCTGATCAAAGATATTTTCCCAACTGTTGAATTACTGAATTCAATTCCTCCAGATGAAGTTATTCCCATTGGTGCAGCCATAGAGGCAGGAATTCTGCTAGGGAAAGAGAATACCTTGTTAGAAGAAGATGCACTCATAGAGTGTTCTGCCAAAGATATTCTTCTTAAGGTAAGGCTTAATTTAGAATATTAGAAAGTTTTACTGCTGCAGTGAATATATAGCACTGATTATGTACATGGAAACTTATGTTTATTGACAAAAAAATTGACAGGGAAAACTGATTTTTAAGGGGAAGATACAATCTACCTTTCCTATGTTGTATTAGCTGGATTTCTCATTTATAAGAATGTCAGAGTTTTTTACTTGATGTGATGGTAAATGTGACAGAGGGAATGAAGTTTAGATTTCTTTTCTTGTGGAGCATTGTTCTAACACTTCCAGCTCAGTGAAGCACTGAAAAAAACATGAACTGTATTTTTTTTTTTTTTTCTTTTTTAAGGGAGTAGACGAGTCAGGGGCTGACAAATTCACAGTGCTATTTCCATCAGGGACACCACTGCCAGCTCGAAGGCAGCACACCCTGCATGCTCCTGGAAATATTTCCTCTGTGTGCCTTGAGCTGTACGAGTCATTGGGGAAGAGCCCCATGAACGAAGAAGAGAAATTTGCACAGGTGAGTATGTGCACACTCCTGTGCAATCTTAACAGCAGCCACTTGGAAATCAGCTGGACCTGGAAAAAAAATGGAAACCAAATTCCACCAATACCAAAACTTATTGTTAGAAAATTACAATGCCATGCATGTCTTTGGTATTGGTCTTTTAATTATTCTTCTGGTCATGCAAAATACTGAACTACTTTAAAGAAACTGAACTGAAGTTTCCCTTTTGAATTCCTAAATGGCTGACAGGTTTTGACACTTGGCATTACTGTAATAAGATCTCCTGGGATGAGAGACCTTTACCAGTTATTCCAGTAGTGCACAGATCCTTGAACATTTTAAATATAAAACTGATGAAGAAAATGGCATTGCTAATGTGTCAGTTACTTTTTGTTCTTCCTAAATTGGACAGGATATTGGTATTAAATACTGAATTCAGTTTATCACTGTGGTAAGATGAAATTATTCTATCAAGTGAGGGTTTAAAGCTGTTGGTAAGGAGTTAACCTAGAGAGAGAATACAGCTTTTTTGAAACAGTTGTGATGTGCTTTCCTTGGAAAACATCAGGGAAGGGGCAGATGTATCTGAAATTGATTGAATATTTTTAGAATATTGTTATTCCACCTTAATTCTGCCCAAATATCTTTAAAGGGGATAGGGGAGGGACATTAGGTAATAATTACAGTACTGATTCTGTAGGCACTGTAATTATTACCTAATTAATAATGGGAGTGATAGGTACTTCAGCTGTCTCAGGGATAGATCCTGACCAAACCACAAAAACAGTAGTGCAAATAGCTAAAATGCATTAATTTTCACATCTTAGCTGTTGTGTCACTTCCCTTGAACTGCTGCAGAAGATCTTGAAGAACTTATTATAATCAAACTCTTTTTTTTTTTTTTATAATAGATTGTACTCCAGGATTTAGATAAGAAGGAGGATGGCCTACATGATATACTAACTGTTCTCACTATGAAAAGGTACCCAAAACACTTGTTCTGCTGTTTACCCTGCTGTGTCACACTTCTTACAAGCAGTCTTTGCTCCTGTTAGAGAGTACTTAATTTTTTTTTTTTTTTTGGAGAAATTTCAGCATTTCATTGGTCACAGGGCTGTACAGTCCTAGCAGGGGTAAATTCTGTAGAAATGTGGGTTTTCTGCAGTAGCTTTGGTGCTTTCATTGTTTGATGCCTAAAGAAACAAAGCTTAATACTATTGTGTAGATTATTTTTAGCAGCTTCTGAACTGTGGATCAGTTTAACCATGCTTGAGAAGCCGTCAGGATCTCAGTCAGACTCGGAATTCTTAGACTTCCAAGTGGGTTGGGTAGTTTTCCTGAATGCCCACACTTGGGAAAAACTGAAGTAGATTTTGTCTTTTTTAAATATGAAGGATTGTCGAATTGACAGTGGCTCTGTTCTTTCAGAGGCAGGGCTGTTAAGCAGAGAAACAATGCCACAGGAAATTTCTACTTGTTATTTAAGTTTCAAAATAGTTCATTTTCTTATATTAGCTATCAGATGTTAATAGACCTCACCTAAAATGCCTTGTTTGTCATACAGAGGTTTACACTGAGCACTGATAAGGAAAACATTTTGGGGGTTATAGGTGCAACTCTGTCATGCAGGAAAAGCAACATTATTTGGAAGGAGATTTAAGTAATATTTAGGGAGAAAAGGGAGTGGAAGCTTAGTAGGGAACATCTATTTGTACCTAAATATTTCCTATGACTATATGCCTGGCTGAAGTAGGGCTTAATATTGTTTCTTAATTCTTGGATTTTGGCAGTTAAGGCCTTCCTTGTTGAAGGAGATCCTTAGAATTTAAAGACTACTTACACTTCAAAAGTCATATTCTTGTGCTATGACAAGACACGTTTCTCAGTCTGTTACTGTTACTCAGTTCCCAGAGGGAATATTTTGAATACTATTACCACATTTTCTGTTTACAAACCTTCATAAAATAAATTCAATTGCAATATTGAAATGTGTTCCTAGATATATTCCAGCATATGTAGAGAAGATAGATGCTTTAACGGCAGGAAGTGCTTATAAAAACACTGACTAAAATAAACTTAATTTCATAAACCAGTTTCATCTGTGATGGAGCATGTTTGTCCTTGGATATTTTGGTGCTGGTCATCCTTTCATCTGTGTGAAGACTATTGTTTATCCTCTCTGGCACATACTATAACATAGTAAGTGTTGTGTTGAGATAATCCTAAGAAGAACTCTATCTTTTTTCTAGGGATGGGTCCTTGCACGTTACCTGCACAGATCAAGACACTGGAAAGTGTGAAATCATCACTGTTGAAGTGGCATCATAGTCCATTTTGGAAGGCAACATTTTTCTAACTTGATTTTTGTCTCTTACTGGCTTTTCTGCCAAAGCGGTGACTCTGCCATGTCTCTCATGATTCTTAGAGGACTGTAATAAACTAAAGTGAAATGCCACCAAGTTAATTTGCCACCAAGTCTGTTAAGAGTGTGGTCCAAAACATTAGTCAAGACATGTGAACAGCAGATCGCTGAATTATCAGCACTTGATTTACAAAATGCCAAGCACAAATGCTTGTGCCTGTGGTCAGCAACAAGCATATTACATAGTTGAAAGATCTTTCCTTGACTAATCAGGTCTTGTACCCATCCAGCCAGTGCATCTGTGGCTTCAGTAGTATAGATTTGAACCATGGAGAATGAGACTGGTGAAAATCCACTTTCTGGTAATTATACTGGAATCCTGTGTGGTCTTGATGTTGCCCAGAACCATGAAGGGTGGAGCCCATTTGTGCTGGCCTCTGCAGGTGAATTGTTTTTTCAGGAGATTTTTTTTTCTGTAAAATGGTTTTATGATAATACCTGAGAAATGTAACAGTTAAGTGTGCTTATTTATATGTTATTAAAAAAATTTTTACACAGATCCTTGGCAATCTCCTTGGCCCTGTTTTAAATCTGTATTGTCATACATTTGGGTATAAGCTGGCAGGTTTTTCCAATAACGAGATGAAGCAGGAAAGTGTGGTTATGGAATGTGAGTGTCTCAGCCTAAAGTGCAGTTAAAGGATAACACTTCATTGCTTACAACTGTGTTACCTTGTAAAGTACTGAAAGTGTCACAGAAGAGCCTCAAAAATTAGAGAACACAGAGCAAGGGATACCTGTCTGGTATTTGAAACTTGTCTGGGTTTGAAGAGGGTTGTATTCCATTACCTGGGGTTTGAAGTGAACTTGAAAAGCTCTTCAACAGCCGCCTGAAAGGAGCCTTCATGTCAGTGATTGCTTGGGAGAAAGAGCCTGACAGGATTAGAGGTTGCTAACGTGTAAGCTGTGACAGGGGAGGTTTGGATTGGACAGCGGGAAGGATTTCTTCACATTAAAGGTAATTAGGCATTGGAATGGGTGCCCAAGGGTGATAGTGCAGTCACTAGCCCTGGAGGTGTTTAATGAAAGCCTGAATGTGGCACTCAGTGCCATGGTCTGCTTGATAGGGTGTGTTCGGTCGTAGGTTGGATTTGATGATCTCAGAGGCCTTTTCTAAACTAATCGATTATGCGATTCTGTGAAAGACTCTGTGAAAAATTAATAGTAATTTACATTAATAGTAAACACCTCATCGGAGGAGTGAGGAGGTGTGATGATGGTGTAATTCCCCCCCCCCAGAAGGGCCGGTACCATTTCTCCGAGGTTCTTTCAGTTCTGCGGAGCTGAGGGGACCGGGGAAAGAAGCTGCTTCGCGCTTCTCCCCCCTGCCCCAGGCGCTGCAGCGCTCTATAAGAACAAAAGAGAAATGACTTTAAAACGAGCCGCTCTCCGCCCCGTTCCCGCTCTCCCGGTTCCGTCCCGCCGGGGGCCCCTCATGGCAGAGGCGGGAAGGGGAGGGCGGGCGGAGCCGCCCCCTTCCGGCGGGGGGCGGAGCCGGCGCGGCCCGAGCGCGGCACCCCCGCAACATGGAGGGCTGGCGAGGAGGTGAGGGGGAAGCGGGCTGGGGACGGCGCGGCCCGGGGCTCTGCTGCTCCCCGGGCTCTGCCCGCCCTGCTCCGGGTGCTGGGGGAGCTGTGGGGGAAGGACGGGCGAGGAGGCTCCCGCTCGTTCTCGGCGGTGTCGCCCGGCTCTGTCAGGACCGTTCCCACCGTCCCTGCCCACAGCCCCCCAGCGGGGAGGGAAGGGCTGGGGGTCCTGCCCGCTTCCCTGAGGATCCTGCCCGCCGCCCCACCCAGGGGAGCCGTGGGAGGAGGGCGAGAGGTGCCTGGGGTAAACCTGGGACGCGGGGAGAGGCGCTGATCCCGGTGCGGCCGCGGGAAAGGCGCGGCCGCGGGAAAGGCACCGCCGCCCCCTCCCGAGCTCTGAACTGCGCCGGGGCCGGGGCCGGGGCGGGAGAGCCCCGCGGAGCCCCGGGGGGAGGCGGGCACGGCCCTGCAGCCCGCGGCTGCCGCTCTGGACTCCGTCCAGCCCCTTGATCCCGGTGTTTCCCGGGCCCTGGCGCCCTGCGGTGTCTCGTCCTTCCGAATCCGCCTGGCTGACAAAGCACTCGCGATCCTGCTGGATGAGGGCTGTGGGTCTCTATCTCCTCGTCCAGTCACCATGGTTGCATCGCAAGTGCTCAGTTGCGCTTGACTACAGAAATTTGGCGGTCTTGTTAAAGAATGGAGGTTTCCTACTTGCCGTAGTTCAGTTATGCGGTGCTATAATTGTAGAAGAATTGCTCAGTGCTTAGTGTATCTTTCACCTGTGGAAGTCTCTGCTCTCCAAAATATTTGTTGCTCTTTATAAGTGTATGTACTGTACAGAATAAAAGTGTAGGGAGGGAATCATTAACTTGTTTCACTTGACCAGTTAGTGAAGGCTTGAGTTGGAGACACTGCAGTTGTACAAGAGACTCGTGGACTTCTGTCAAAAATGATAATGTGGGGATTCTGGGATGAGGCATAATGATTTCTATTTAGCTGAGACATTAAATAGGATTCTTTACCAATTTTCTTATTGTAGCCTGGTATGTGCCATGTCTAGCTTCACTTGAGACCCTCCAAGAATTATGTAGGAAGGAAAATCTCACATGTAAATCCATTGGAATCACCAACAGGAGTCTAAAGAGTTATGAGGTGGAATATTTGTGTGACTACAAGGTAGAAGAGGTAAGAGAAACACAGACCAATTTGATCACTCTTTCAGCTGAAATTTGGAAGCAAGCCAAAGGTAGTTTGGCTCATAATATAAAGCAGCAGGCACTGAGGACAAAGCTTTTGCTGGCATCAAATTAAATATATTTTAAACTTTGAACTGTAAACAGAAAGTGGCGTAAACTGCTACTTTCAGTGTGTGGAAGGAAGATCATTCCCTGAAATTACAGACATGTTAGAATATTAAATGTTTCACTTTTGCATTTCTGATGCTGATGCTTTAGGGTGGTAGCTCAGTATGAATTATGATGTCTCTCCTTTATTTGCAGACAACCATGTGTATTTTTCTCTTGATTCTTTTAGTCTGTTTAACGAAGAATTAGGGCAATGTACTGCAAATGGATTCCTGTGAAATTCAGTCTCAGTATTTGTCCTTGTTACAGTTACTTGTCCTTTTTAAATAAGTGCAAAATATATGCTGCTTCATTGTAAATACAATAGTACATGTATTAAATTAATTACTGTTCTGAGAGGATGGTTGATATGACCAATAGTGGGTTTTAGACTTTTTTTCTCTAAATTTTGGATTTATTTTTTTTGTTCTGTATGTGATACGACTGCATTCTGCTTGTGCATACAAGTCATACAGCGAGTTAGCATACCTTACCACCTGCCTTGACAAACTAGCCTCCTCCTCCAGGTTTGCTGTTAGCAATCAGAGTTCATCCCAACTTCTTAATTTCTTTGCCCCTAGAGATTATTTGTAAAGTATGCAAAGTTGTGCTATAAGTTAATTTGCAAACAAAAACCCTGATTTTTCTCTTTTTCCCCAATTGTAATTTTTATGGGGACATCAAGGCCTCCTGCCCTGTGTGCTGATCCTTAATTCCAGAGCTCTCGTGTTTGTCTGTGTGCTCTGTGATGCTGGATTTCAGCACCGTGAACTCTGGCTAAATCTCTGTCTGTTTCTATATTTCAAGGGCAAAGCATACTATCTTGTGAAATGGAAAGGATGGCCAGAATCTTCAAATACTTGGGAACCTCGGAAACATCTGAACTGCCCACTGCTTATTCAGAACTTTCTTAGAGACAAGAATGAATACTTGTCTCGGGTGAGAGAAGGTAAAGCAGTGAAAGTGAGAAACCACGTTAAAACTTTGAAACCTGCAATTGCAGATTATATTGTAAAGAAGGCTAAACAAAGAATAGCTCTGCAGAGGTGGAAAGAAGAACTCAACAGGAAAAAGAATCACAAAGCAATGATTCTGGTAGAAAACACTGTGGATCTTGAAGGTCCTCCTTTAGACTTCTACTACATTAATGAGTATAAACCTGCTCCAGGAATAAATGTCCTCAATGGAATAACAACTGGCTGTGAATGTGCTGACTGCCCTGCTGAGAAGTGCTGTCCAAAGGAGGCTGGGTTTATTTTGGCTTACAATAAACGTAAGAAATTGAAAATCCAGCCTGGCTTGCCCATCTATGAGTGCAATTCATATTGTAGGTGTGGGCCTGACTGCCTGAATAGGATCGTACAGAAAGGGACCCCGTATTCCCTCTGCATCTTCAGAACCAACAACGGCCGTGGCTGGGGAGTAAAAACCCTCCAGAGAATTAAAACCAACAGTTTTGTGATGGAGTATGTTGGAGAGGTGGGTATGTATTTATCTCATATAGGTGGGTTACATACAATCGAAAAAATGTTAGATAAAATCTTAATGAGCTTTCTCTCAGTTTTAACACTTCTGGACTTCTTTACCCAGAGGATGGTCAGAACTGGAACAGGCTCTCTAGGAAGTTGATTACAGCAACAAGCCTGACAGAGATCATGGAGTGTTTAGATAATACTCTCAGGCACATGGTGTGATTCCTGGGGATGTCCTGGGCAGGGCTAGGACTCGGTGATCCTTGTGGGACTCTTCCAACTCAGGATATTCTGTAATTCTACTATGTAATAGATCAGTCTGCTTTTGAGTAGAGAGATAAAGGAACATTCAAGTCAACAGCAAAATTATGTTGTCTACAACATTCCTTCATTCCAGAGCAGTTGTAAAAGGTCAAAAGTAAAGAGAATATTAATCTCATATGGCACTAAAGAATTATTTTAGATACATGCCCTAGTAGTATTTCTAAAGGCATGTCCTCAGTTTCTTTCATGGCAATCATATTCTTCATTCTTCCCTGATTATCTTTTTTGTAGTTTTTGCCATTCCCAAAGCACAGTTGTTATGAAACTCCCTGCACTCCCTTTTCTGTTTTGTCTGAACTTCTAAGGTAGTATTTCCAAGCATATTTATTACTTCTGATTAACAGCAAGAATAAGACTCAGAGTATGGACATTATCTGGTTTATTCAATCTCATACTATTTCAAAGAGAACTTTTATAAAACACAGACCTTGAGTTACTCTTGAGATTTTGTATTGCCCTGTGTTCTTGTGGTTCAGCTTCTGCACCGTTCCAGGGCTCCTCACACCAGCAGTTCCTGTTTGTGTTTCTACCACAAATCTGCCTCGCTACTGTGTTGACTCAAAGTATTTCCTTCTGTCCGTTTATACAATGCTTATGGTCTTAAGTAGATTTCCTCCATACTTCTGACCCAAAGCTTCTGATTTCTCGTGTTCATCCATTTCCTTTAACTATACAAAAGATCAGACATTCCACAAACCTCTGTTAATGCAGAAAGGTGGTTATGTAATTTTGTTGGTTAAAGGAGGGAGTGTGTATTTACTGTTTCTCCTGAATCTACTTAATATCTACCACTGACTTCTCAAATCTCATCTGTCAGATTTTAGAGGGATTTGTTGTCCAATTCCATCACACCTTTTATCTCTCTTGCTGCCAAATTATGATTTCTTTGCTGAATCTGCACAACAGAATGTGTTTAATGTGACAGGCTGTGGATGAAGTTGTTTAAGCTGCTTCATCTATCAACAGTGACACACTCGCCTAATTGAATAGGTTGAGCTTTGTGAAGATGTCATGCCATGAATAGGATCTTTCATTGCAGTCAAAAATAGCAGGAAGAGATGCTTCTGGGAAGAGAGGAAATGAATATCAGACTGTAAATGTGGCTGGGTTTTAAAGACTGATACCTGTTGATCATCTGTGAAAAGGGAAAAAGGTTGAATCTTGGTTTTATGTGAAGTAAACAAGGCTTTCTGAGTCTAATGGGAAAAGTGTGTGTATATAGAAACTTCAGATAAAAATAGTTGATTGTATTGTCATCATCAAAACTGTTAACAGAGGGTGCTGATATGGTTTTCTTCCCCAGAGACAAGGAAGTGCTGTGCATCAGCTGTAGACAAATTGCATCCAGAGAAGCCTCAATCAAAAATAATTAGTTCAGCTGTATGTACTCTTATGGATTCTTAATTCATTAGATGGGATGCCATTTCAACATCAAAAAATTATTTTGGTATTTTTTACTAAGTATTTTTCTAACTTGATTGTGATTTTTGTTTTGATTTAGTAATAGTTAATAATATGCTGCAGGTTTCTTTTTTACTTTTTTCTTTTTTTTTTTTTAGGTGATTACAAGTGAGGAAGCAGAGAGGCGAGGCCAGTTCTATGACAACCAGGGAAATACATACTTGTTTGATTTGGACTATGACTCCGATGAATTTACAGTAGATGCAGCTCGATATGGAAATGTGTCCCACTTTGTGAACCACAGTGTAAGACCTTATTTTGTATACTAAGAATTTGGAGAATCATCCTAATTGTGCTAGAAATATCTTCTACTGTAAACATTTCCTTACTGTAGTCACAGTTTTTCTGGAGTAGTTTGCTTCATGCCAGCACAGTCCAGTTAATCAGATGATACAATAAACAGAACAGAATACTTGGCCTTACTTGGATTGAGACTGGCTACAAAAGTCTAGAGGGGAGATGCTGCCTGAAGTGGACATCCTATAGGACTGGAGTTTTCACTGAAACAACTGAATCAAAATAGGGTTGGTTTGGGCGTGTTTTTTGAGTACTTGAAATACTTAACATGTGACAGGTCCTTAATAAAGTTAGCCAGGAGTCAAATATGACAGGAACTTATATGTTATTTGTAGTCAGGCAGGATGGAACATTACTCTGAATTTCTCAGTCTTCTGACTGAGAAAAGTTAAATGTCTCTAACTTCGCTTATGATACTTAATGTGTGATATATTTCACTGTTAAAGAGCAAAAAAGCATTCAGGGTTCAAGTCTCAGGGACTACTGACTTCTGACACTTAATCCAGAGAAAATGAGGAAGTGGTTTCTAGTTCCTGCCTAGTGACCTCCTCCCTCCTCCTAGCACCCAGACCACGGTAGGGAATTCAGAAGCCAAGCAGGTTTGCAGTAGAAATTCATGCCTAGTATGAAGATGTTACCTCTGGTCTAGAAGCAATGCTTAAGCATCAGTACAGAGTAATGAGTTTGTGGGGCTTGAAACACTAGGTTGTTTTTAGTTTTCTTTCAACTTTAATTCTTTTTATGGCTTTTGCTGGTACGTACTAGCCTCTGAATGTAGCTCTACTTGTTTTGTCACCATTTTTGTTGTCACCTTTGAAGGTGCCACGTTTTTTTATAGGTTGTTGCATATTAGTGTAGTCTGCACATTGTGCAAAGGTTGCCTTCCTGGAAGGACTTGAATCTGAGCTCCGAATAATGATCTCTTGGAACATTTCAATTTGTTGATTTCAGAAAATAACTTAATTGCAGACTTCTGTCACTGAGATGAGAACCCATTCTTTTTTTGCTGAGACCTTGGTTTACTTAAACACTTCAGTGAAATTAAATGTTAATTTTTCTAAACAGAAACTGCATTAATTTTTGTTTACAGTGTGATCCAAATCTTCAAGTCTTCAACGTGTTTATTGATAACCTTGACCTGCGTCTTCCTCGAATAGCGCTGTTCTCTACCCGGACCATCAAGGCTGGAGAAGAGCTAACCTTTGACTATCAGATGAAAGGTCTGCACATTTTAACGTGGTTCTTGTGGGAGTTTTGGGGTGCTGGTGGGTTTTACTGCAGCCGGAATGGTAGCGTTTCAGCTCAGGCACGGCTTTTTATAGCGCAGCTCTGGCTGTCAGAATACTCATTGCTCATGACGTGTAGTGCAGACAAGAGCACACACAGAAGGTTTTGCCTGCCTTTCTAGTGCATTGCCTCCCTCAGTGCTTCTAGCACATCAGGGGTTGTGGCTGGATTGTCTGGTGAAGCAAATAATTTTGAAGCTTTTTCCCAGGAATGCTCAAAGGAATGGTCAGGCTGCCAGTAAATAAAACTTTCCTTTATTCAAATTGGCATTTCAGGTAAACTGCTTTCTAGGCAGTCTGCTAGTGGTAGTTACTAAGGCAGTTGTAACAGCTCAGCAGCATGAGGTACCATAGGTTTGAGTTCTGGTGTCTATAGGTCTCAGTTGTGGATATAGGTCCTATGGAACAGCTGTTTCAGCTGAGATAATTTCTTCTCCACACCTGGTACAGTGCTGTGTGTTAGATTCAGTATGAGAATAATGTTGATAACTCACTGATGTTTTAGTTGTTGCTAAGTGGTGGTTTTCTTAAGGAAACTTTTTTATGTCTCATTCTTTACCAGTGAGGAGGTACATAAAAAAAATGTAAAAAAAATGAAACTGGGAGGGAGCATAGATAGATGAACTGGTCAAAGGGATATTCCACACCAGAGAATGTCATGCCCAGTTTAGAAAGTGGGGAGATATCCAGAAGGGGATGATCAGAGTTCAGGGATGGCCTCTAGGCATTAATGAGCCGTTGATAGGCAATTGTATGTGCATCACTTGTGTTTATTTCTTTCCTTTGCTACTGCTACTACTACTACTACTAAATCAGCATAATCAGGATATCACCATTATTACAGTATTTTACTGTTTCAATTATAAAACTGTTCTTATCTCAACTTACAAGTTTTAATTTTGGTTCTGTCCTGCTCCACGGGGGTGGAAGTGAGCCAGTGCCTGCGTGGTGTTTCATTGCCAGCTGGGCTTAAACCACGACACTGCCAAATTGATCTTGAACCTTAAAGCTCCTCTTTCTCTTTGTTTATGACACTGACATTGAAGGCCACCTGCACTCTCAGCTGATCCGTGTGTATACCTGGGGGGTACAAAGCTCGAGTCTGAGCTCTGGATTCCAATGTGTATGCCAGGTATTGCACAAGGACCTGTAACAAGGGTGTCAGTAGAATGTGAGTACAGCTTCACACACAGCTCTTTTAGAAGGCCTCTAGAAGCTGTATGAATACTGGGCACGATCTTGGTGTATCTTTTAGAACTGCTTTATTTGTGTTCATCTGTGTTGCAGGTTCAATAGATCTGAGTTCAGACTCTGCTGAAGGTCTTAGCCCATCCAAAAAGAGGATCAGAACTGTCTGTAAATGTGGAGCCGTGTGTTGCAGAGGTTATCTCAACTGAGTTTGGGTATCCAAAGTCACAAATAGTTTGTTCTTTTTTTAATGTGTTTTAAGAAGTCTCTTCTTTCACATATATATTCAAGTATTCTTACATCTAATGTAAATAAGGATGAAAACAAGGTATTGTATTTGTAATTGAAATGGCATTGGCCAAAGATAGAGACTGTAGCGTTTCAATACAAAACTGATGATGGGAGATTAAAAATTAATTTTTCTAGAGCAGTTGTTTAGGAAGCCATAAAATGTATGCCAAGAAAACTCTAAAACATACCTTGATTTGAATATTCCTAGAATCACAAAATAAGCTGCTTTGAAAGGGACCCTTAAGGGTCATCATGTCCAACTCTTAGTCCTGCACAGTACATTTCCAAGAGTCACACCCAGTGCCTGAGAGCATCTGGAACTGCCAGGCTTGGTGCTGTGACCACTTTCCTGGGGAGCCTGTTCCAGTGCCCAACCACCCTCTGGGTGAAAAAACCTTTTCCTAATATCTAATCTAAACCTCCTGTGACTCAGCTTCAGGCTGTTTCCTCAAATCCTGTCACTGGTCACCAGAGTGAACAGATTGGTTCCTGCCCCTCTGCTTCCCCTTGTGAGGATGTTGAAGAGCTCAATGAGGTCTCCCCTCAGTCTCATCTTCTTTAGGCTGAGCAGACCAAGTGACCTCAGCTGCTCCTCATAAGGTTTCCCTTCAGACCCTTCACCATCCTTGTGGCCTCCTTTGGATGCTCTCTAATGGTTCAATGTCTTTTTTTACATTGTGGTGCCCAAAACTGCCCCCAGCACTCAAGATGAGGCCACCTCGGGCCAGAGCAGAGCAGGACAATCCCCTCTCTTTCCCAGCTGCTGTGTCTGATGCTCCCCAGGACAGGGTTGGCCCTCCTGCCTGCCAGGGCACTGCTGGCTCATGTTCATTGTGACAGACATTTGAGTGTAAGCTTTCAGCCATAGGCCTTCAGGAGCTGATTCCAGTGGGATGAAGTGGTGCTACGTGTTTTCTACACCTTTAGAAGTAAGGAGGCATTTGATTTGAATTCTAAATCTTAGTTGACCGTTCTTTTGCTTTTTTGTTATATAAAGAAAAGCTCGAAGATCTTAGCAATAACAGTTATCACAACAAGATGAGGGATTAAAGAGAGCCAGTGTGTAAATAAATGTTCACAGGAATGCAAATTGTAAAATGTTTATGGAACTCCATGCAAGGGAAGTAATTGCAGAAAGAAAACCAGAGAGACCAAAGCTCAATTAAAACTTAGCCTGACCACTTCTTTAAAAGATAGTAAAAATGTTTTTGAATACATTAATAGCAAAAAGAAGGCCTAGGAAAACCTCCATTCTTTATTGGACACAGTAAGGGAATATCGTTACCAAAGATGAGAAAAAGTCTGAGTTACTTAACACCTCCTTTGCCTCAGTTTTCAACATTAAGACATTTGTTCTGTCCTTAGGACAACTGGCCTCCTGAGCTGGTAAATGGGGATGGAGAGTAGAATAGTTCCCCTGTAATCCAGGAAGAAGTGATTAGACACCTGCTGAGTCACTTGGGTGCTCATGAATCCATGGGACCAGATGAGATCCATCCTAGGGTGATGAGGGAGCTGGTAGATGAGCTCACCAAGCCACTCCATCATTGACCTGGAGAAAAGGAGGCTCAGGGCTTACCTTATTCTCTACAACTCCCTGACAGGAGGGTGTAGCCAGGTGAGGGTCAGTCTCCCGAGGAACCAGCAATAGGACGAGGAGACATAGCCTCAAGCTGGTTAGGTTGGACATTAGGAAAAATTTCTTCACAAAAAGGGTGATTGGACACTGGAATGGGCTGCTCAGAGAGGAGCATCCTGAAGGTGTTTAGAAAAAGCATGGATGTGGCATTCAGTGCCATGGTCTGGTTGACAAGGTGGTGTTCGGTCATAGGTTGGACTTGATGATCTCAAAAGCCTTTTCCAGCCTAATTGATTCTGTAATTAGTATTAACAGATCCCAAGTGTAAAATTTGAACTTCTTAGCTGATGTTATGTAGGATGTTTTCAGTTATGCTCTGATTTTTTGTTAGGATTCTATAGGAGGACTGCAGTTCCACAGAGCATTTGTAAATGTGAAATTGTTGGAAGTAACATTCGCTGTTTGTTTTCATTGCAGACATTTGGCAGTTGTGGCTGAAGCAAGTTGCTGGCTACAGTTTGGAAATAGATAGCAAAAGGTTAAGGATATCAGCCCCTTGTCTAACAAAGCCAATGCAGTGTGGAGATATGCTGTTACCTGTTAGGTGCAAAAGACCCCTGGGATTGATGAATATTCACAACTGGTTTTGGTTAAATTTTTACATACTGTGTCTTTTTTACCTAGTGACAGACTTCTAAGATACTAGGCCTGTATTTTCTGGTTGCAAAAATGTTAACTTCAGTGAAGTTAGTCTAGGGGTGAGTATACCCATTTGCTGTAGACATTTGTAAGATGTTCTTGAATGTAAAGGCTGAGAAATGTGCTATTCTTCAGCTGCTTGAGTCATCTTTTTTTTTTTTTTTTTTCCTGATCATCTTAAAGTTGTCTCAATCTATTTGTAACATATGCTAGGTTTGGCTTGGCTTCAGGACCACTGAAGAGCAGTTGAGGTGGGTGATGAGTGGAGTTACAGCCAAGGTCCATGCTCTAGGGATGATCTACATGCTTTTTTCTCATGGATTCAGAGCTCTTAAAACTTGCATATTGCTTACCAGTCATGTAAATGTTGACAGGGTCAGGCAGAATAATGTTGCTCCATAAATGGATGCTCCATAGTTGGATGCTGGCTATGTATCATAGGTCAGCTAGTTACCTTTATAAGGTGCACAGCTGTTGGCTCAGGTGAATGAAGTCAAGTACCCAGCATGTAACTGTTTACCTAATTTGTTAGAAAATGCCTTAAATTCCATGTTAATTACTAGCACTTCAAAAAGAGCATTTCAAGGTTGTTCCTTAAGAAGCACAGTTGCATTTGTACTGAAGATCTGGCTCTTTGGTAGCAAATGACATTTTATATGCTACTAGCCAAAATCAGTTTTACACTTTTGGTGAAGAGCATGGGCCACTGGAAATGCTGTGTGAGTTTTGTAATCTACAATACAGAGATACACGTTGAAATAGAGACTTTATATTGTTTAATGAATCGGAGAAAATTTGCTTAGATTTAAAAGTATTTAATGTGATCAGGCTCACCTGTATCCACTTAGTTGATAAATGCTGAATGTTGTCAGTTTTTATCATGCCGTATCTCTAACGCTTTTTTTTTTTAAGTGGAATGTGGAGCTTTAATGTCAGCAAACTCTAGATGATCTTGCATCGTTTGGAGTCATTAGTGCTTTCTCCCGCATGTAGCTCAGATGAGCAGTGCATTCCATGTGGATGCAATCTGCGGTCTCCAGCTCCTCAGTCCACTGCAGCCTGCGCTGTCCCTGCGGGATGGAGCGGCTGCGGCAGGAGGCGATTCCTCACTGCAGCCCCGCCTGTGCCGCGGCCACAGGGCAGGCCCCAGGCTCTGTCTCTTTGTCTCTCCCCATGCCCTGTTTGATTTAAATATTGCAAGTAGATGCATTTTAGAAGGTAACAGTTGTGGCAGTTGTACTAGAGTGCAGTGTCTGCCTTTTCCAGAGGCAGAGAATATTATCACCAGCACTGGAATAATGCTGCTGTTTGTTAAGGATCTGTGTGTTATCTTCTGCCATAAATAAAGAACCAATAATTTATGTTTTGGGAGGTAGCAGTTTTTTGTTTTTATTTGAAGGAAACCCATGGATCCAGTTTCCAACATAAGAGCCTTGAAGAGTATTTTATATTTACATATTCTCAGTGTATTTGGATTACTGTCAGTGAATTAGCATAATGGGACACTGTATTACTTTTAAAACTCCTTTTACTGTTTGTATGAGTTTGGCAGAAAATTGCCAAACTGGAAAGGGATTTAAAAAAAAAAAAAAAATCTGTTTTCAATCTCTTAGGGAAGCAAAACCAGCCCAGCTTCTGCCTTTGTTTTGCTTTGTGGTCTGTTGGCATTGTCATGGTCACCAGTTTAGTCGTGTGTATGCACTTCTTGGGGGCTGGTGACCTGTGACCTGTCCTCCATTTTTTTTTTTGGTTTTATTCTTACGTTTTGGTAGCAAAACTAAAGCTGCAAGATCACCTGTAAGAAAAGCTATTGTCTATGTATTTAATCTCCAAGTTAAGTCAATCTTTTGGTTATTTTTAATGTATGTTTTAGAAACTGTATTAGAATATGCAGTTTGTAAGCTCAGGAACATTTTCTTTTCATACTGTGTCATCTCTGGTATTGCTATCTTCCTATAGTTTTTTGATAAAATAAATTAAATTTAGTTTTTCTTTTGTTGTTGTCATTTTTAAAAAATTAGCCTGTCAAAATTAGTTGTAGCAGTAGAATTTGCTTTAAGACTGCAACCTCTTAATTCCTGGCCTGCACCCAAATTTTCTAGGACTGTAAAGACTCCAGCAGAGGGACCATGAGGAAATGATGTGTTTTCAGTTTAGGGCTGGTGAGAACTGGTATAAATTTATACTTGCCTGAACAGCCTTGATTCTTGTATATTTGAGCATCCTGTTAAAGGCAGCCCTGGGCTTAAATGCAGTTTTCAGATATGAAATGAGTCAACAGAAGAGGTTCTGTTTTGTCTGACTTTATTAACAGAGGTAGTTCCAACAGCAGTTCCACTCACTCAGGCTTGCTAAAAAACCCCCAAAGGTAGTAGATCACATTTGGAAATGAGGTTAACAAATCCCACAAACAGCAGGAAAGGTAACAGTAGAGGAATACGTGGATCTTGAATATAGATTACGGCAATGCTTTGTCCCTCCTGTCTCTGTTCCCTTTGGCAGAATAGTGGTTGGTTGAACATTCACATGTCACTAAACATAGCACAACAACTGAAGGCACAGAGGGGAGAGATGATGTGCTAAAGTAGGTTTAATTCATTGGGACTTAAAGACCATGGATGGAAAATCTCAGGAAGTTTTAGATGACTTCTGTTGTTTGGGTATTTCTTAGGCACTCCAGTTTAGGAAAAACCTGAATTACATTTCCATGTTGGAAGTTAAGAATTTTGGCAGAGAGTTATGATGGCACACATGCATGGAGAAAATATTATCTTGATTTAAAACAGTGAAGTCTACAGAATGTTGCACAGGAGGTGAAGTTTTGTAGTACAAGAGCCTGTCTGGTATAACAGGTTACCTTCTATGGCTGTTACCTGCCAGAGCAGGACAGGGCTGGTAACTTGGGGACCACAGGATTTTAAGTATTTCTAAAGAGCAATTCAGAACAAACCAGAACATAGAGGAAGTGATGACAAGTTGTTTGCAATGAGTTGGAGGTAAAGCAGTCTGCAATACCTAACTCAGGAGTTAAGGCTCAGTGTAAAGACAGACTTTTTGAAATGAACAGTTTGATTTAAAACAAATTAAAACCCCCTTACAACCTCAGTAATTCTCTAATCTGTTCTGCAGTTTTTTTTTTTAAATAACTGCAGTGAGTACTGATTAAATAGTTTTATAATGTTAAACAACAGTAATAGTGATTAAAGCCAAATTCCAACTGCCTCGTTTGCATGGTCATTCTTAGGTGTTCCTCCCTACAGTTAACAGTGTGCTATTTTATTAAAACCTGAAGTCACATTACAAAGGCAAACTCTTAGAGCTCATGATAAACACTAAACTTCATTTAGTGTCCTACCCTTAGTTTTGTCTGGTCCATTTTTTGTCTACTTACAGTGCTGGAGAATTGAACCTTGGGAGGTAGAAGGTTTTTACTCTCTCTCCTGGGGAATACTTTCTGAATATTTCCTTTCCAGTATTTCATCGAAGAAATAATAAAGGTACACAGGCTGCAACTTCCTAGTTCTGACAGTAAGATGTTTCTGAATAAAGCATGACTCAGCATAGCTGCGACAGTAACCCACAGGAAAGAGAAAAAAAATTCAGGTATTAATAGACATGCTGGGCATTACCACTGATAATAATCATTATACCTGTTCTCAGGTGACTTTTTTCTCACTGATTATGTTTTCACCTGCTGCGAGTTTCTTGTATAAATGATGCAGTTTATCTGGCTGAGGCGCTTCAGCATCAGGAGTCAAGGGAATTTCAAAGTCAGAGGAGCTCTGCGAGTCCATCCTCAGCTCCAGATCAGGAGTCCTGGAGCTGTCACTTATTTCCACCAGGACATCCTGAACGTGGGCAGTGCCATCTTCTGCAGCTTTGTCACAGCCATTGCTTTTCAAGTCACAGGCACCATCGTGGGCACAAGGTCTGTTCTGACTTGTTGGCTTCTCCCTGCTGCTGTCCAGCTGAGTGTCACTGGGACTCTCCTGCAGCAGAGGAACCACTGCTCTGCTCCCACCTTTGCTGAGGTCCAGGGCATATCTCTCCTGGGAGGTGATGAGCACTGTGTCCATTTGGCTATCCCAGCCCTGGCTCCCCTGCTCTGATATGTGTGTTGACTGAGAAGAATTTTGGGAGGAGATGTGTGTTGAGTCACTTACTCCATCTGAATCACTGAAGAGTGACTGGGACCCACCAGCATCTGCTGAAGACGGGATGTTGTCCTCATTTTCAGAGCTTTCTTCTAGTTTATTACCCCTAAAAAATTCATCCCAGCAAGGGACATTGGCATTAGACTCCTGCTGGTCACTAGTTACTCCATTGCAATTGGCTTTGGAAGTGGCAGCTGGCTCATGGGAAAGAAATTGAACTGTATTTTTTTCAGATTCTTCTTCGTCATCTTCATCATCATCATCATTTGATTCCTCACAGTCCACGAAGTCTACCTTGAGGGAGGTGTAAGTTGTGGTCCCTTTGTAAGTTTCTGTGATCTCATTAATGTTTCCTTCAGAATTTTCAGACTGTCCTGTGCTGGAGGGCTTGCTCTCTCCTCTCTGCTCTTTTGGAATCTTAGGCTTTGTAGAAATTAATTCTGAATCAAAGAGATCATCTTCATCTGGCAAGAAACAAAGAGAAAATCACTAAGAAAAGTTCACAGCTCTGATAAAATCTTGTTGAGAGCAAAGTTTTAATAAAAAATCATTAAGTATAAATTGAGGAAAATGTTCTTTATCCCAGCTGGAGATTTTGCAGGATGATACTGACAGTATTTGCCTTGCCTTGCCTAGCACAATGCCTCACAGAGACAGTTAGAACAAGCTTTCCTAGGGCTGCTCTAGGACTGAGGAAAGGAACTCCATCTGAAAACTTACAGAGCTGTTGAGCATTAAGTACGTTTTAAGACTGCAAACAAGTGTGTTTTTACATAATTAGTGCTCTCTCACCCTCCTAATACCTAGGTTCACATAATTTCTATTTCTCCTTTCCAGCTGTTGCTTTGTACACACAGACAGACTGTGGTGAACACCAAAGCTTTTGGCACCTCTGCTTAGTCTCAAACTTCCATTTAAGGTGCAGTAGCAGCAGCAGAACCTTTACCTGTATCAGATAATTCTCTCTTGAGGGCTCTCTTCAGTGTTCCTAAGGGCTTGTACCTGGGTTCCATGATTCTCCTGTATGACCTGCATAATGGCTTTAATCTGAAGGGAATGTGAAAAACAGTTAATATTTAGAACTCAGCAGAAGCTTTCAGGAGCAAAAGTAGATCCTTTAACTTGTTTAAAGTATGCTGCTCCATGCCTTTTACAGGCACTTCAGCAAAAATGTTAAAGCAAAGGCAGCAATACCTAGAGCAAAGTCCTTGATTCATTGGTGAGCTTCAGCAGCTGAAAGGTAGAAATCTGTTCTTTCAATATATTTACCTTAAAACATGTACAGCAGAAAAGCCTCTACACACAGATAGAAGTAGAATACAAACTCTGAGACTCAGCTGAATATACACATGTGCTTCAGAAAGCCCAAGTCTGTGAGACTGAATATAGAAAAAAATCTGAATTATCAGACAAGTAAAGCAAAAGGCAGTGGCCCTCCTGAGAGGCTGGGATTCAGGTGGGGAATTGTCTTTACAGGAACAGAGTTTGAATTGCCTCCCTCCAGCAGCCAGTTGTCACTTACATTTCCATAACTTTGTCCTCTGTGCCACCCACTGGCAGTACACTGGGATACACGTTCACAGGACAGATATAGCTCAGGAAATCCTTGATCTGAATTAAAGAGAAGATGCAGCAATTTAACAAATTACATCAACAGTTAAGATTGTCACTTAAAGGCAATACTGATACAAGCACATCTAAAAGTATTACTAGTAGTCTTTATGTAAAGACCAATGTAGCCCATAACTCTGTCAAAGTGAGTATCTCTGGCACAAGGAAGCAGGCCTGAAAGGATGCTGAGAACTCAGCCTCACCAACACCTCACTGCAATTATCAATTACTACACAGACCATCAGGGTCTCAGAAAGAAAAGGCTGTGCAGACCTAGAATGTGATCCAGTGTTTCCTTGTCCTTACTGCTGCTGATCTTTTCAAACATGCATTTTTCTTACTGGAGTTCAAGTCTCCAGTTATGCAGATCAGGCAGTCATTTATATTCCTAAAGTCTCTCCTAAAGTACCCTGTAAAAGCCAATTATGACAAAACACAGTTTTTTCCAAGCCTTACTCTGTTGTCTTCTAGATGATCTCCAGTAAATTTCTTGAAGAACTGTGTCTGGTTTGGGGCACTCCTGCTGAGGCTTTTTCAGTGCTGAGCACTGTAAACACTTGCAGGTTACAGATTACACTGCTATCTGTACAGACAGCAGGACTGTCCTGGGGTGACCCATAATGTTATTGCAATTTTGTATCTAGCAGTTATTTACTGTTATTGTTTTGCCCGTTGCTCTTGCACTTATTAGGAAACTTATTTTTTCACTTCATTTACTGTTCATTCCTTATTGGTGGAGAGAGTTTAGTTGAACCTGTAAAGGGAGACAACTTGTTCCAGAGTGTTCTCCTTTATATTGTCTCAAACCAAGAAAAGGACGCATCTATTTTTGCACGTGCAGGTGGGAGTGTTAGAGTTACACTCTAACATACCCCCATACTCTAACATTACCCCCATATTCCACCAGCAAATTCCACACTGGGACGTCCATTTAAAATTCTGCATGGCAGAGCAAATTTAATCAGGATCTTAAAAACAACACTGCCTCCCTCCATTTTGTAGTGCAAGACTTTGTGACAGTTCATTGTTAGCACTGATCCAGTTTCAGTTCAGTTTCTTAGGAGAAAGTTCTTTTAGAGGTGCATCAAGTCATGTTAAATGAAAGTGTGATTGTGGGGAGGATGCTGCCGTGACCAATTTCCTTTTAGCCTTTTAACACAGGAAAAGGGGCTAGAGCAGCAGACAGGATGTGAGAAAATTTGGTTTAAATGTGTGGGCTGAGAAAAGAAGGCAAACCCACCCAAATCTGAGTCAGAGCAGATAAACAACGTATTGTAAACTAAAACTCCATGGTTTAAGCATTGCATAGTTACACAATAATCTAAAATAGAAAGGCAGTCAAAACAATTGTAGGAGTGACCTATACATTGAGAACAGAGACTCAGGAAATAGGCTTGTAATCCTGCCCTACTTTAACAAGTTCCTCTGCAGCTATATTAAAACAACTTTCTCTGTCTTCAGCATTCAGAACTTCCTATCTCCTTACAGCTTATTACTGACAAGATTTTTTCTTAATATGACAAGTCATGTCATCCACTCCAGAATAATCAAAACTCTTTTACGTTTTCTTACATATATATATATTCAGCACTACAAGTATACAAACCTCGCTGTACGAAGAGTGGAAAGAGAAACAAGCTCTGTACGTTCTCTCCCCAGTCCTAAAAAAACAGAAGAGGCACAGAAATGAGGTAACTGCTCTTCATCCGTGGTCAACAGACCAGCATAACCTATTCTCAAAGACCATTCAGAGATTCAGTTATACATGTATCAGGCAAGATACAAACCTGAAACAACAGGTTTCTGTGTGGCCCAAATACTCACCTCACTATTACACTAGTTTTCTTTCTCCTTTCCCCAAACCACATTGTGGAGGGTTTGATGCTGATTACATGCAGGGGAGCGCCATTGAGGCAAGTCATCCCACAGGGCAGTCTGTTCCATCGGAAG
This sequence comes from Acridotheres tristis, assembly GCA_037013685.1. Classification (NCBI taxonomy): domain Eukaryota; kingdom Metazoa; phylum Chordata; class Aves; order Passeriformes; family Sturnidae; genus Acridotheres; species Acridotheres tristis. The sequence goes on from CM072885.1 coordinate 7,017,289, forward strand.
CAGTCATCATCCTGTCCAATGGATATAAAATTAAGTTCAACAGCGACCTTTTTTACTCAGAAATTAAACAGTATAGTATCTAGCCAAACCAAGTTCCTCTCTCACTTCTAATTCTCTTAAAAGACCCTGTCACACCTTGGTTCTTTAGTGCATCTGGCAAAGTAAATCAGTCAGAGAGACCAGTGTCCCAGTGTTCCCCCAAGCTGGAGCCTCCAGCCTGACCGACATCCTGGAAATGGATGGCCACATGCTAAAACCACACAGTGCACAACTGCAGCAGGCACCATCTGAGCTGCTTTTGATACACTGAAATGGCTAATATCTGACTGATCTACTCTGCTGCTCGTCTCACTTCACTTAAAAACACAATTTTCAGGCTTCAAATACAATTAAATTCTAGCAAAAGCTAATATATTCCCCTCTTTTTTAAACAAACAACTTCAACCTACTAAATTATGGTTTTCACTCTCCTTTACATTAAGTCACCATTTCACTGTCTTCATTAACCCAACAGCCCCCCAAGCATCAGCACCTAAAACCACACCTTTACAGGTTAGGGGAGGTTTTGCAGAACAAACGCACCCGAGGATGTCGACAGGCGTGAATCTGCGTGTGTTGGTCTGTGGTAACATGGCACAGGATGTCTGGCATGTTCCTGAACATAGCAAGTTTGTTCATGTGCACCTAGAGAAAGCCAGAGTTTATTTTTTATTACCTCAATGTCTTTTCCAGACTGCAGCTGGAGCAGCTATATAGATGTGATTCTGTTCTCCCCAAATGCTGTCAGGCATTTAAATTATTACTCCAAATAATGTCCAAGCAGAGATGTGTCAGCCAAAACTTAGACATTTAGAAAAAGTAGAACATACCACCTATACTGAAGAAGGATGAATACTCATGAGAAAATCAGAATATATATGCTATTAATGCTGTATGCAAATGACTTTCATCATTCACAAAATAAAAGAGAGTGAGGTAAACAATGAGCTTGAAAACTGGTAATTAACTTCTCTTTGGAAAGTCTAGATGTTCCAGACTGAAGTCAACTAGTTACCTCATTTTGAGCACAACTGCACTTTTTAAGGGAAGTTAGTGAAACAGGCATAATTGTGACCTAGAGCAGCCATTGCCAGCTCAGTCATTAGTGAGGATCTGTTCCAAAGCAACAATTAGAGAAACATTACCTTGATTCCAAGTTCCTCACTGAGGTTTATGAATAAATATTCATATCCATAAGCAGCTTTGCAGTTCAGCCACACAACATGATTACGAGACAGTGAGGTCCAGCTTCGCACTAACTCCAAGATCCCATTTAAACATTCCTCCTGAAAAGTGTAGAAAATGCTGTCAATCATCTTGGAAGGTATTTCCAAAGTGCTGGGATTTAGCAAAGCAAAATGTTATTGCCTTGCAAGATTTACCTAACAAAAAAGTATTTAATTAATTGTTTTAAGGGCCTTCCTTCTGACAATTTATTAGACTTACCCGGCTTGGTATGTGATAAAATTTGGGATCACAAAAAGTAGTGTCCAAATACACACTCTGGATGTCTTTTACCCTGGAGGATAGAAATGTGATATCATTGTAAACATTGCATCACAGTGCTAAGATACACCACTTCCTCTCTCTTCAAAAGGAGGTAATTCCACCTCCTGATTACAAAGAATACGTCAAAGGGGGCTTATAACTGCAGCATATTATATGGCAAAACTGTTCATGCCATATGATCTTATGTTCCTTCTATAGACTACAAATAGCTCACCTGGTCCCTGAATGCAAAAGCTCCATTCTGGCTGCTTCTCCTTTTGCAAGCCTGAAATCCCCTGTGTACAACACAGTGCCATTCTCACCTTCAAACAGAAACCTGCAGACAGCAACACTCGGGTCAAACTCCACATTAAACGCCAGGTGTGAAACATTTAAAGTATTGAAAGGACGTACATGACTGAACCTGGACAGTGACCAGCTGGCAGAAGTGTCACCACTACATCTTCTTTCTGGAAGAGAGGAGTGGGCATTATTTCCACACTGAAGTACCACCAGTACTTTTGTTAGCACAGTGAGACCAATGTATTACTCCCCACAGTCTCCTGCAGCACTTAGCATTGCTTTTAAAACCAGAGAGTCTCTTCACACTGTAACAAGCACTGAAGAGCAACCACCACCTTGTTATGGCAGAAGAGAGGACCAAGTATTGTTTGGTGCTTATAAAGCAAGTTGGACAGAAGACAATTCTACTTCCTTGGTTCCTGGTGAACAAGTACACAATTACAAAATAGTTTAGGTTGGAAGGGACCTTTAAAATTCATCCAGTCCACCTCCCCTGCAATAAGAAAGGACACCTTCAACTGGATCAGATTGCTCAGAGCTTCATCCTGACCTTGAATATTTCCAGGGATGGGGTATTCACCACCTCTCTGGGCAACCTGTTCCAGTCTTTAAACATCCTCATTGTAAAATGCTTCTTCCCTATATCTAGTCTGAATCAACCATTTTTCGTTTAAAACTATCACCCCTTTTCTGTTGCTACAGGAGAGGAGGGGGCACATACATTTTAAAAATAGCTTGTGCACTTTGGATGCTGCAGCTGTGTTTCCTGTGCTCATGTAAACAGCATTAGTGCCCATGACTAACATATGAATTTTTTTTTCTGTAACTTACTTCACCAGATGTTTCATCTTCTAAAGAAATCTGAGTTGGAGTTTCAACTTCCAATGCAACCTGTAAGAAAATGATTAATTGAATTATAGGATTTAGTGAACATTCTGCTTCATGTTTATGTCTCATTCATCAGTATTCATTATGTAGACATCTCTAGCACTCACTGTGCCTAATGCTAAGACTGTAAAATTAAACTCATTTTCCCCACAGTAAGTCATAAATTTCCATTTCCAGTGGAATAAATTTTCCTAAAAGTTATCTAAAAATTAAATGGAGATACCTCAACCAAGGTGTGCATGCCTAAAAAAGTTACAGCATGTTGGATTTCTATCAGCAACAGCTCTTGTTCCTCTGGATGCATCACATGCCTTATTTTTGGGTAACTGCAAAGCCCAATCCCAGTCCCACAGCAGTGGATCTTGCTAAGACAGCTCTGTGCTGCAGCACTTTCCACTGCCCCCTACTACCAGAAGGAGAGCCCACAAATCACTGGGAGCATGTATTCCTGTGTTTGTGCAGAGATAATTATTTTTATTTCTATAAAAAACCTTATGTTCAATTTCATAATGCCTGCATCTGCAAAGGGAAGGAAATTACTTCAAGTCACACCTGTACATAACACTGATCCCTTGCAGTCTGGCTCCAAACACTGGAAATCATGTAAATTTATTAAGTTTTTCAGTGATTTTATACTAAAACTTCTTCATGTTATAGTCCATTTTCCAAAATGCAGAAGGAAAACCATGTAACTTCAGATTATACCTACTCCAAGCAGTAAGAGCCTTTAAATGAAGCAAAAGAGAAATAAAGGACAGAAGCAAAGAGACATAAGCAAGGTAAGGAAATGAATACAAATTATCTATGTAAAGCTTAAGGCCATGTAAAGCTGAAGTTGAGGGAAAAGAAAAAAAATTGTGGGAGGAAAATAATTAAACAACAAGCAACAAACCAATCCCACATAGCAAGCAGCAGGAAAGGCACACTGTTGGAAGTACTTAAGCCCTGAAACACTGTATCAACACCAATATTTAGACTCTCCTGGGGAGCAGGGAGTTGCTTGGAAAGTGCTATTTTCAAAATAAACACCAACTCACAATATGATTCTCCCAAAACTTGTATTTCCAGTTAGTCAACAACAATTCCTTAGTTACTGGTGAGCAGTATAGTTTAACTTTCAAGCTGTGAGGAGACAAAAAATACAGATAAGTGTTTTTTAAAGTAGATATGAAGAACAATCTAATGACACATCAGCACCTGGCACCCAGTACATCAAACCCTGCACTCAGAAACCTCTCCTGTGAGGACACCTGCAGAGCTGGAAGCCTGCAGGCTTCTCTTCAGCACAGCAAACCCAAACCTACCCCTGTGTGCCCCTAGCAGCATGGCTTTGTGCAGACACAAATGCAGCGTGTGGTACATGGGCATGACCTATCTGCTTGTTTCTGTTCCCCTGCACAAACCCCTGGAACAGTCAGCACACAGCAGAACACAGAATGCTCCTTATGAAGCTTGAGCTTATGCACAAGCAAAGACAGATTCTCTGCTTGCATCAGAGGAGATGCAATATCTACTCTAATAAATCAAAGAAGGCCTAGGAACTGGTCCACAACCTCCCTGGGCCCAATGCCACATTTGATCATCCTCATGGTGAAAAAGGTGTCCCTTGCCCTTTCTTTATGCACTTCTATGAAAAGTCTGGCTCCATCTTCTCTACCCCTACCTGCAAACAGTGGTACATGATTGTCTCCTATTCCTAAGGCTGAAGACATCCAGCTCTCTCAGCCTCTCCTCACACAACACATGGTCCTGGCCCCAGACCAGCATGATGCTGACCAAAACATCGATCAATTTATCATCCAGGGGAGCCTAGGGCTGGACACAGTAGCCCAGAAAAGTCTCACAGATGCTGGCCAGAGGGGAATAATTATCTCCCTCAAACTGCTGGCTACCTGCTTGCTCATACACCTCAGAGAGCACAGCTGGCCCAATTCACTGCACAGGCTCTGTGTACGAACACTTCCAGGGAATAACAGAGAGATCCTCATGAACGTCATGGAGTTCAACAAAGCCAAGTGCACCTGAGTCTGGGCAACCCCTGGTATCAAAACAGACGGAGGGATAAATGGGTTAATAGCAGCCCTGTAGGAGACTTCGAGGTACTGAACATGAGCCAGCAGTGTGCGTTTGCAGTACAGAAAGCCAATCTTATCCTGGGCTGCATCCCAGCACAGTGGGCAGCAGGACAAGGCAGGGGATTCTGCCCCTCTGCTCCTGTGAGACCCCACGTGCAGTGCTGCATCCAGCTCTGGGGACCCCAGCACAGGAAGGACAAGGACCTGTTGGTGCAATTCCAGAGGAGGCCACCAGGATGGTCAGAGGGCTGGAGCACCTCTGCTATGAAGGCAGGCTGAGATAGCTGGGGTTCTTCAGCCTAGAGAAGAGAAAATTCTGGGGGACATTATTGTTACCATTTGATACTTAAAGAGGGCTTTTAAGAATTCTAGACAGGGACTTTCTACGAGGACATGGTGTGGACAAGGGGGGCTGACTTCAAATTGAAAGGGGGCAGGTCTAGATGAGATGCAAAGAAGAAGATTTTTAAAATGAGTGAGGGTGGTGAGGCACTGGAACAAATCGCCCAAAGAAGCTGTGGATGCCCCACCTCTGGAAGAGTTCGAGGCCAGGTAGGACGGGGCCTTGGAGCAACTTGGTCTGGTGGGAGATGTCCCTGTCCCATTCCCATGCGGGCACTTGTGACCATGGCAGTTGCTCGCGCTGCTTTGCTCACGCTTTGCCGCGCCCCAGCCGCCTCCCGTGAGGCCGCCCCGCCACCAGCCCGTACCTGCCCTCCAGCCTCCTCTTCAGGGCGGTCGCCCGGAGCCCCTTCATGTGATCTGGGGAGAGAGCCACGGGGTCAGTCGGGGGACACGCGGGGCGGGGATGGCGCAGGGGTGGGACACACGGGAAGTGGGGACGGACACACCGGGGACCCTGGCGGGCCCTCACCCTTGTGGCAGTGCGACAGGAAGAAGGCGCGCGCGCGCAGGTTGTCGTGGTCGAAGCGGTCGATGGACACGGCCGGGTACTCGCGCGTGCGGCCCCCGAACCGGCTCATGGCGGGCGGCGCGCGCTTCCGCCTGCCCGGCCCCCAGCCAATCCCGAGGCGACCCCGCCCCTCGCCGGCCTATCAGGGGCGGGCACGGCCTTTTAAAGGACCCATGGCGGGCGGTTGCCTGGTGACGGTTGGCGTGGTGAGGGGACAACCGTGAGGGGACGGCCGGGAGGGGGTAGGAGAGGGGGAAGGCCGCGAGGGGCACCGCCGCCATCGTGCCCTGGCCGCCGCTCCGCCCCGCCCCGCCCCGCCCCGTGTGAGAAGAGTCCCCGTTTTGCGTATCTTGAGCCGAGGTGGGCCGCCTTAAGGGCTGGATGGGCGGATTGTGGCCATGGCGGGGGGAGCAGGGTGAAATTACGGTCGCAGCGCAGTTACGGATGCAGGCCGGGATGTCTGCCTGAGCATCTCGGAATGTACAAAGAGCTGTCGGGCAGAGTAGATAGAAGCCACTGGAAAGAGGGGAGCTTAGATTAGATATTAGGAAGAATTTTTTTACCGTGCGGGCGGTGAGGCACTGGGACAGGTATTCCAGTGAGGCTGTGCTGCCTTGGGACAGGTCAAGGCCAGGTTGGATGGGGCTTTGACCAACCTGATTTAATGGAAGCTGTCCCTGCTCATGGCAGGGGGTTGGAACGTGATGATCTTTAAGGTCCTTTCCTTGACATCCTATGAAATCTCTTACTGGCTCTTCTGACACCTCAAGCACTGTGTTTGCTAACTTGGGTTAAGTGATGTAGGAGGTACAGCCATCTCCTCCCGCTGCTCTGCCCCAGGGCCACTCCTGCCTGGGGACATGGAGCTCCTTGTCCGGGCTGAGGATGCAGCGGGGTCCCTGTCCCGCTTGATACCCTGGCCTGGACCTGGCCCTACTCTTCAGCTTCAAGTTTGCTGGTGAATTTGGGTGTGCACCCTAGGTTTACCAAAATGGGTGAAGGTGCAGACACCATCCTCCCAGCACCAGGCACACAGGCTGTGACCCACAGTCCTGCTCCACCTGCTGACATGGAGCCCCTCACTCATGACAGACCTCCCCCGGTAGCTCATTTTTCAATACACATCCTGTTCCTGCTCCAGTGGCTGAAAATTTAATACCCCCACCTACAGGCCAGAAGTGCTCATACCCCCAGCCTACTCCAGGAGCTGGCACCAGTGTTCACTTACACACAGGTCTCACTAGGAGCTGGCACTTTGTCCTTGCAGCACACACACATGTGGAACACAGAGTTTGTGCAGAGCGACAGTTGAGATTTAAGAAGATACAATGGGGTAGGACAGTCTGTGATGATCAGGTGTGGGGCTTAGCTGGACATGCAATACTGACTGGCCCTGATTTACACAGGACAGGCTTATTTTATACTCCTTTCTATTCCCATCTTTGTCTCTCGCTGCTCCTGCACATTCCTCACAGATCTCTACAGTTCCGTGAATTCCCACACCTTTCCAAGTTTAGGTCCCCCTGGTTAAGTCTTACCAGTGCAAAGTCCAGGTTGATCTCCCTGGATGTCATTCCTGTAGTTTCTTGATAGCCCACCAATTAGTGCTAGAGTTGAGGTTTGTTTATCAATATTTGTTTTATCAGGTCCTTGTGTCTGCATGTTTTGTTTCTTTCCCCTCTTTTCCCAAATTTCCCAATTGACAAGGTCCCTGATCAGATAACCTTGCTGGAATGAACATTCTCGCACTCTTCACATGTCCCATGGCTGGCCAGGTATGGTTCTCATCATCACTTTCCTCATTTGCTGCTCAGGTTTGAGTCCCCATATCTTGTTTTATGGCTTCCTCTCTTTCCTGCAGCCCTGTGTTGCAGTGAAACTGGTCCTTGAGCAGATGGCCCAAGGGAGCAGACACTCTTCTCACACAAACCCTCACAGCTTGTGTAACTGTTCAAGAAACCACCATTTGCGAGCCCAGGCTAGTTAGGATTCCACAGTAATTGTGTTATTTACATTAAAAAATGTGTTCCCAAGGCCAAAGCACTCACTGTTTACCCTAAATTGGGAGCAGGCAAACATTATCATCTTAGCAAAGCCCACTTCACTGTTTAAAAATTCCCCTTAAACGAAAAGCATTAATATTAAACTGAATATTTTCTTACCATTCTCTTGCCTTCTTTATTTGCCTTTATCTGTCTGTTGTCTTTCATCTCTTTTCTGAATTCCTGGCTGGAGTACAGCTGTCCCCTGCTCTGGTACAATGAAAACAGCTCTGTGCCTGGAGCTTGGGCACACAATAGACAAAGAGTACAATTTTCAAATAACCGCCCCCAAATGGGATGCTTTCATTATACGAAGTCACTAAGCTGGAACTTTCAATATATGATCTTTATTTTTGGGGCAGGAACGCCTTTGGACAGGCACTGTGAATCAATGGTGACTCACAAAGTGCCAGACCTGCCCACGTGTCTCGAGGAAGAACATTCATTAGGTGAATCCAGCACGTCCTGTAAAGAAGTACTTAACACTAATGACACGTAAGTTATGACAAGACACTTAATTTCACCACAGCTTAGCATTTAGTAAAATCAAAGGTTATTGCTAATCTTATTGACTGTCTAAAGTCAATATTGACTGACAACAGTTCTCATCAAACACTGATGAACAAATACAGAGCTTGAAAAATCCTGTGTTGGCTACAAAAGAGCCCTTTGCAGCACAGGTGAAAAAAAAACTTATGTTGAGATACTTATTCTAAATTTAGGGTAGTCTTTGATATAGCTATCTGTGCTTATCCTGTTAATTTGTATTTGATACCTCATAACCAGGTGGGAAAATTACTTTTTTTATTTCAGTAAATGGCTGCTTTCAATTGCAATATGCTGCAGTGCCTGGTAAAAGAATGTTTGGAGTACTGAACTGCAAGAAATGGTTTAGTGTTGCTAGAAAAATGCCCTTTTACATATTTTTACTGATCTCTAATAAAATTTGGTAAGAGATGAAAGGCCCTTTCTTTGTCTCCTGACGGCTCTCATGATGTCTCAGATGACAGGTGTGCAGACTTCTTTGTGCTAGTTCCACATTGTGATAACAATAATTCTTGATATAATTTTCCCAAAGATTTTTATCCTGTGGTGCAAGAATTTTTTTCCAGTTTCTGCTATTTTAAAAAAGTAGTGACATTTTGCATTTCATAAGATTTCAACATTCAACTTTTAAAGCTCTCTATTGATGTAGGAACTTGCAAAGTAAAGAAATTGGGCAGTGTTTGGAGGCAGCATCTTACCCACAGGGAAGGAGACTATTAATCCTCTCACTGCAAAATCCAGCAGCTTTCATTCCTTGGAGATACTTTCCTAATTATGAAGCTGAAGCTTGGTGACATTTCAAAACTGGGAAAGGACTCATCTCTGATCATACCTGCTAGGCATGATAGTGATGTGTGTGTTTTGCTTGCAGAAGTTCTATTTGGGTAGCAAAATAAGGTATGCTTAGGAAAGCAAATGCAATAAAATTCAGACATAAGGCAAAAGTCAAATGATTTTTTTAAATGTTGTTCAAATCCATCCCTGGTGAGTATCCACTGTCTGCAATTTTTTTATTGTTTTTTTTGTTGCTGTTGTTTTTAGTTTGTTTGGGTTTTTTTCATTTATCTATTTAATTAATTTTCGTTCCAGTTTGAGTTTCAGCTTGTCCCAGTTCTGATCTTTTCAGATTTAGCAGTTGATTAACCTGTTTGCTATGTCTCAGCAGACTGAGCAAATGGGTTTTGTGTGAGGAGGAAGTCAGTGGCAGTCAGTTTGATTGGGCAAAGGTAGAAAGGGGTGAATTCTGGCATGTTGTGTGCCTTGTCTCCTTATCCAGTTTACCTCTGAAGACCTTATCTCTGTCATTGGCACAGTGGCCATGTCACTGAGTGTGCATTTCTCCTTTCCCATACTGAGTGTTTGCTGTTTTTCAGTAACAGCCCAGATCTTCATTCTGTGCTTCCCAGTTTGGTGTCACTTCAGGAGCAAGAAAGAAAAATCTGGTCATCTGCCTGCCTGCCCCAAGGGGACAGCAACTGCAAACACGTGAAATTAAAAAATATTGCATTTAATATTTTTTTAATGCATCAATATGCATTAAATTTTAGAAAGGTTGAGTCAAGATGTGGAAGTACATATGAGTTGGGTTTGTTTGAGACCAAGTAGTGCATTTAATTTGATTCCAACTGCTTATAACTTTCCCTTTTTAACCTCAGATTTTGAACTCTGTAATGCCTTTCTTTTAAAATTTTGTTCTATCAATTACTCTATGTCCCCAATAAAATCACTTGCTTCTGTCTTCTCTATTTAATTTTTTTAAGTCTAATTTCAGGAAGATGTCTGAAGTGTCTGAAGTCATGACTAAAGCTGACATCAAACCAAAATCTATGCATCGTGCCAAAATATGGTCAGATGATGTAGAGAACTTATACAGATTTCAGCAAGCTGGATACAGAGATGAGGTGGAATACAAACAAGTAAAACAAGTTGATAAGGTAAGATTTAGAACTGTGTAGAATAACTAATTTCACAGAAGTGAAACAGAAACACTATCCAGCCTGTGTTTTGTTCCCCCTCTCTGATGCATTTAGAAGCATCACAGATCTCTTTAAACAGATGTAGCTCCGAAGGAATAATTCAGTATTGAGGGAAGAAATATTTCAGAGTGAGTTCTCTGAAGCTTCCCCATTAGTCAATAGGCTATAGGAAACTCATAGATTGTCCACGGAGTCAGTCCATGCTACTGCTTCAGTTTGCAGCTGGATTGTGTGCTAGCACAGTCAGGCTTTGTGCACACTCAGAATTTGGCCTCTATCAAAATGATATCCACAATGGAAATATTTGATGCCAGCTGTGCTAAAGGCAGTTGTGACACAGGCTCTTGTCAACACCAAGGACTTGTGCCTCTGCTCACTACAGTTGGTGATGTTCCCCAGCACATTAAATGAGCTATTGAATAGTGGCCAAATATCAGTGGCTAGTCAAGATTCAAAATAGCAACCAACAGGTTAATACAACAAACAATATATAATTTATCTTCCAAAGCAGCAAATGCAGTATGAAGAGCACACTTTTAAAAGATGTTGACCTCCTATGCACATAAGAAACCACAGAAAGTTCCAAGAAACTCACTCCCCATCCAGTTAACTCAAAACACAGCAAAACATGTTGATGAGCATAATAAGATAACATTCATTATTTTATCTTGGGCTCTGATACCACTGCAAAGGCTGTGGTATAATTTTCAGTAACTGCAGAAGGAAATCACATAATTATTGTGGTAGGGTAATTAATTATAATTATCTATGTATTTAAGATTTATGGCAGGGCACAACCACTGGTAGTTAAACCCTGATGAAAGTTAAAGAAAACCACTGACTCATTGTAATGTGAGTGTGCATTCTGTTCCAGCCTGCTAAGGCCTGGCAGTGATTCTCTTTCAACTTACATATTCCAAAATGTCTTGTTAATCCATATTAGGTTTCTATAATACAGTTGTTACTAAATGCAATTATAATGTAGGTGGAATGAATCTTAAGGCTGTTATGTGTAGACAGACAATGCAAATAACACAGCTGTATGCCTGAAGTCATCTGGTAAGTGATGAAACCACTTCTGGGGCTCTCCAATTTGAGAATGCTCTAGTCTGACATCCTATTGTCAGCTCTGCCTGGAAGAGAAATAAGATGCTTATCAACTGATTTTTAAGGATTAGTTTAATCAGAAGCAGTCATAGACGGTCAAGCTGAAAGAGCTACTAAAGCTATAAAGCTGTTGAATGTGCAAATGCTGAAGCCTTTAATTTAAAGCTTTACACTGTGGAACAGTATCACCAGGGTGATACTGGGTTTATGTGGGACTGGTCCCACTTTGAAAATGATACAGTCTGCAGCTTACTTTATTTTCATGAAATTTCGAATGAAAAGCATATTTTTCTTGGTCAAAAGGATCTGAAAGAAACGTTTAGTGTATGTTGTCTTACAGAAGCAGACTCTTGCAGCCTCTCAGATAACTGAATAACTGAATAGCATCAACGTTATATTCCTAAACAAGATGTTTTAAAAACTTTGACTAATCCAGTTTTAAATTAACCTGTTCAATATCCTTAGATTCCTGTTTCTAGGCTTTTCATATCACAAAAAAACCCCTGAAAACTGGTTTCTGTCATCTTGTTCTCCATCTGTTTTTAAAAGTTCAGCAAGTTAATAGAAAATATAGTATTTAGATGCAAATGAGGGTTTCCTATGGAAGTATACCCTATATTCCTTGCAATGTCATGCACAAATATCATTTAATGTGAGCATGTTCAGGTGATTTTATATCCTTTTTGTTCTACTTGTAGGTAGAATGCTGGCCAGAAACTGGATTTGTTAAGAAACTTCAGAGAAGGGACAATACATTCTATTATTACAATAGGCAAAGAGAATGTGAAGACAAAGATGTCCGTAAAGTGAAAGTTTATGTGTATTAGTGTTGTTGCTGTTCTGGTTGGTTTGTTTTTATAAGTTGTTTCTTAAAACCTGTAAGTAAATGAATTGTGTAATCTGTTATCTTAAGTATCCATGTCATGCTTAGATAGAAAGGGGAGTGCTGGAAATGCAGAGAAGCCTGACCTATAGAGATAGAAACTTCACTTTTTCTTTCCTATAACCAGAAGTCTTATTATTCCTCATTTTCCTGGTTACAAATGCTTTGACATAGATCTAAAAAGCTGGTAAATGGGCATCATATATTTCAGTTAACTGTATAACATCCATTGTAAGTACAGGCATCAGTCTTTATTCCAAACAGTATAATCTTGTTGACACTGGTTAATGTCAGCCACAGTCTCTTGGTGTAGCTAAGGGTTATGAGACTCCAAAGGGCCAAAATGAGGCCAGAGCACTGACTAAAATTTCTTTGCAGCACAGCAAGAAAAACAAGCAAAGAATTTAAGTGCAGGATGCTGAACAATCAAGTAACAATGGCCAGTGCTGAGCCGCAGATATAAAGACTGGTTATTGTGATAGAAAGAGTCACAACAGAAATGTCTTTCTGTCTATCCCCAAAGTATTTTTGTCAGGTGCCAGTATTAATTACTCAAAGAGGAAGTATTAATTGACTTAGTAGCATATGCCTTCTTGTGGGGGTGAATTGTGGATTCACAGGTGTTGGGAACATGGAATGTAAAACTCCAGGGAGAACATGAAGTCCACACTCAGTAATATTTAGGGGAAAGTGACATACACAGATGATATGTGGGATTTCTGGGCAGAATTTATCTCGTCTAACTTCAAATGTCACATTATCAACATCCACACCTGATCCTGTCATTTGGACAGCCTTTGTTCTGAATTGAGAGAAGCTCTTGAAGGCACAATTATTTTCTTTTAAGTGCAGCTATGTAACATTTTCTTTGAATGTGCTGCTGTGACATCAGCTCTGCAGCAGCTGTCCATACCTGGGCTACTGAGACACTCAATGAAGACGAGGGACTATACTTACCTTCACTCATGAGGGGATTTAATTAAAACACTTTGAGATGCCAAAACTCTTGATAATTGACCAGTAGAACAGATTGTTATGTAAACCAGTAGGTGTGTTTGTGGTAGTTACAGAAAAATTATTATTAATATTTCTAGTTTTCTTGTTGTTAATATCTCTAGGCTGTTGACCAAGGGTATCTAAACTTAGTTTTAGGCATGAATTAGCAGTGTACATCTGACCACCTATCTTATGGATATTCTTAATTTATTTGAGCCTAAGATGGAGGCAGACTCAAGATGAGAAATAGAGGATTTACAGCTCCTAGTTAAAATAAGTAGTATGGGTGCAATATTTAAAAAACCTCATTGACTATGACTGGTGATGATCTTATTTAGACTACTTGGAAAGTTTTAGCTTAAATTTGTATGAGCTGTGTTAGAGAAATGACTGAAAGATACTCTGAAGCAACTATAAAATTTATATTCCCAGAAGGTTTTAATGGCATATGAAGAGAGAGTTACTGCAAAGTAGAGAAATAAAGCATTGCTACAATAAATGTCACTTCAGCCTTTCATTATGCTTGGAGTGCTCTGAATGTACTTTTTAAAGACAGGACTTCTTGCATACTGTGCAGTTAAATAGTGGGAACAGAACAATTATGAGATAACCCATCTATTTTGTCACTTCAATTTAGTGGATCTCACTTTGTTAACTTTATAGATTCCTAAAAACAAAATATTCCAGTAGATATGAAAACAGCCTTTAAAGAATTTCACAAAATATAGATGTGTTGTATAGCCAGCTCAAATTTATCGTCAGAAATTATTGCTATAAGTACACACAGAAGAAGTGAGAACATTTGGTACAATCATTTTCTCAGTCTATAAAAAAGACATAGTTGGGCATTCGAGAACAGGAATTAAAACTGCAGGTAACTTTTTAGGATTTAATGTGGATTTTTTTTCCTCAAGAAAGATTTTTTTTAAAGTTGAAACATATATAAGACATTTTTCTGGAATTCCCTCATTTTACCTGACTAGTACTCAATATTTTTGCAATATTGCTGGATGCTTCTGTCTGTATTTTAAAATCATGAGTGTGCATTTCATGCAGTCCATGGATATTTCACTTCAAAGAGTAGCATGGGAATTCATGTTCTAGTTTATATGAGTTGACAGATCCTTCCCATTTTGAGAAAGTGAAATACCTAGATATTACTTGCATTTTTCAGCATTGTCAATGTGAAAAAGATTGAATGTCACTGTGATATTTAAAAAATTCACAGGAAGAAAAAGAAAGACAAGCCTTGTAATTAGTAAGACCAGTTTACAGAGATGGCCTTTGTCAAGACTGGTGAATTTGGGAGTTCTCTCAGCTCATTAGCGAAACAGCAAGTTTTGTACTGGCAGTGTTGGTTTCAGTTATAATTGTCCTTTGACATCCAATCCATGCTAAACTTTAGGTAGTGTGACCACTCCTCCAGCCTGCCAAAGTTCCTTCTGACCGGGCTTCAGCATTCAGCTGTGCTGGCTGAGGGTGAACCTGATACTTGAGCTTCAACAAGGTTTCCTCTGCTGCCTGTGTGCTGGTGTATCTCACTCAGAAGAGCTGTCAAAAGAACTCTCTGCTTTCTCTTATCTGATACATCTGTAACTGAAATATCCCTACCTCGGTTTTAAGCAGGTAGATAACTGTGAGCTGGCTTGTCTCTTAAGCTTAGTTATAAAGAGGTATCAGGAGTAAGTGATCTGAGGAAGCTGTGCTTCATTTAAGGGTGACACAACAGTACTTATCAACATAAATAATTTCTGGACATCATTATACAAACTCTTCTACAGAATTTTAAAGGCTAAAGCACATATCTCAAGTTTTATTGCCTAGAGATGAAAATACATGCTATTTTTGCATTTGAGTCTTAGTGAAAAGTAATTCTGTAAAAAAAATACTTTCCCAGGTACTTATCTGTTGGTATTTCTCTTATCAGGAAATACTGTACTGCTCTCAATGGCCATTTGCAGCTCAAAGAATGGCTGGTGGCAAGGCTCTCTGTTAGCTTGCAGCTGCCTAAGCCTGATCTACTTGGTCTAATTCTAATTCCCTTCATAGCTTTGTACAAGAAGAATAAATCCTTTCTGTGCCTGTTGAAGCTCACAAGAGTAGGGAAAACAAAATTCCAAGGCCTACTTTTCAGGCTTTGTGTTTGACTGCTACAAGTGAAATGGCAAGAGTGCAGCCTTGGGTGTTCCAGGCTGGTGTGCTCTGTTTTTCAGGCTTCACTGGAATCATTATGGGACAGTATTTTCTGTCAGTGATACCATGGCTGTTTGATTGCTTTGCAGTCACAGCAGCTCAAAGCTCCACACAGAAGGATGGTAGAAGTGTTTTGATTTTCACTTTGGCACCCGAATGGACAGTTGTTTTTCCATCTCTGAAGACAGTTGTACCTCAACCTTTTGGTTTGCAAACATGGTTCCTTTGTTTCAAAGTGTTGAAAATGGTTGGCCTCCAACTCATTAAAAACAAGTTTCTAACTCAGCAGCTGATGGTGCTGCTTTTCCTCACATTGTTGATACAGATGAAGGCTGCCTGAAAGCAGCTGAATTGGAGTTCTCCTATGCTCCTTGCAGGTTCTCTCCTGGTACTCCAGTTCCACTGAATTTATCTTATTCATTGGATCTGTTTTCTCAGTAGCCTGCCTGTGCTGAGCGCCTCTTGGCAACTGTAATTACTTTAAAAAAACAGTTTGTTTCTTGCAATTGAGACTTTGCATTTAATTCAAGTCTGAAGCACAGCACCCTCACAAACAGCATTTGGGATGGTGACTAGGGAATGTCTGCTGACAGCAGAGTTCCAAGGTGGCACCCAAAAAATCACTGCATTGTAACTTTGAACAAACATAATAATTTTTATGGATGCTTTGTTCTGCCAGTGTATTTACATGTCTCAGTGTATCTTTGCTGCTTGTTTTGCTTTTGTGGCTCTTTTTCCCCTCAATCTCTTCCATATTCTTTGCCTTCACAGGCACTCCACACTCATGGATCCCTTGAAAAGCCTATCCAGTGTCCTCTCTCCTGGCTCCCTCAACCAGCCCTGGCTCAGACCTTGAGTCTTTTTCAGGGGAGGCACACAGCAAAGGTAATTAAGGATGGGATTTAATAAGAAGGCAGGCCAGACTGCATGGATCAGGGCCCAGCCAGGTGATTGTCCTGCCCAAATGCTTGCTATCACATATGATCCCTCCAACCTCCTTCTTTGTCATCTTCCCATGCTTGTTCCACCCTGACCCTTCCCGTGTCTTTGGTCATTTCTGGAAACATCCTGTAGCAAGTTTTGTTCAGTCCCCCAAGATTCCTCAAATACACCTCTAATTTCACACTAACCATGTTTTCTCCATCTTATCAACAACAATATTGAGGCAGATCCTCTCCAAAGCCAGAGTAGCTCCTTCAATGTCCCATCGGTCAGTGCCTGGCAAGCTCTGGCTCCCCTTCTTGTCTCTCTAATCACCTGCTCATTAATGGTTGTGTGCCTGTGTGTTTAAATCACTGTTTTCCTCGTTATTTGTTATCTCTGTGATACGGAATAACCAAACAATTCACTGCTCCCCAGTTTCATGCGTCCTGTGGCCGGCTCCCCGGGGCAGGCGCTTGGCTGCGCTCTAGGGATGGAGTGGAGGCACCCACGCACCGGAGCCCTGCGGTGCTGCCGCTGCCACACGTGCCCTGGCAGGCGGCAGCTCCAAGGGCGTGGAGATACAGGGAAAGGGAATGCCTAGAAGCAGGAGGAGGAGGAAGGGGAAGGGGAAGAGGAAGGGAGGGAAGAAGGGGACGGGTTCAGGGGAAGACGAGCAGGTTAAAGACTCAAACGCACAGATGCATCAGCATTTTGCCAGCAATTTGTACTCACAGAAACTTCCTCCTCTGCTGGCAGTTCTTGCTGGTTAGGGAAGTAGATGTGGTCCCAGCTCCTCGCTGCAGATGTTCCTCCTGTCTTGGCAGGAGCACCCAAATACTTCATCCAAGGGAGAGCTGTCCTGCTCGGGTGGATAAACTGCTGCCAGCTGCTTGGAGGATGGAGCAAAAAGCAGGGGAACTGGATATATGGCAGGCATTTCATGTTTGCCCAAGGTGTCTAGAGGATGTCTGCTGTGCTCTCCTGGGGAGCATCCTCGTGCCAAGGACACGATGTTCCAGCCAGTGCTGGGATGTGAGTGAGGAGGAGCCAGCAGGTGGGCTGCGAGTGTGAGGAGATAAGTGCTAGGATGCTGTGCCTGGAGAGATGGGCTGGAGCCAGGCACACGCAACACAGGGATGTGTTGGGCAGTGTTTCTAGAGAAAAGAGCCTGGTGTTCCTGCAGATCAACCTTTCTGTGGCTCTGCTTTCTCAAAGCTACAGACAGTGGAGCTCTTGCTCTGTGGTGGTTACAACCTGCCAACTCCTATCCTAGCCTCCCTGAGAGATACACATCCATCTTGTTCAGAAGGAACTTGAGTCACAATCCAGAAGGACCCTTCTTCCCTTAACTGGACCCTTAAAAAAGGAGTAGGTCTGTGTATCAGAGCTGAAAGATCACTGTTTGGAGGAGATGCTAGTTAAAAACATGAAATATCTCTTTGATAGCCTATCACTCACAACTTTGGTCTCAGCAAATGAGAAAGATTACTACACTTGCAACTATGAAGATATTTATTTGAAACATCAGTGGATTAGTATTTTGTCAGACCACAGCAATATTTCAACAGAGAAGATAGGTCGATAGATGTCAGACAGATAGATCTGAAGGATGAGTTCAGAAGAGATGTTTAGAAGAGAGATTCATTGCCATAGAATGTATATTGCAAACAGATTATTGAGAATGCAAGGCAACAGAAACAGAAGAAATATAAAAACTTAAGTATGTTACAGACAGTAAGAAGACGTTAAAATATCACTGGGAATCTTAACTTGGGAATAGCTTCTCTGTTATTTACAATCTTACATTTATGTCCATCGGATGGAAAAAACATCACACCACTATGAACATTCCTGCTTTACTATATCAGAGCAAGGTAGTAGGATCCATCTATACCAGATGAAATAATTTACCATCTGTAGCTGAGGAGGATGTGAAAATCACCTGCTAAATACAAACACATTCAGTTCAGAAGTCTGGGGTCATGTACACTTCCAGTCTTAAGACCAGTAGCTCAGTACTTTAATTTCACTTATTTTAGATCTTAACAAACTTTGTAAAACTGGAGAGGTGCCAGAGAACTGA
Source organism: Acridotheres tristis (assembly GCA_037013685.1). Classification (NCBI taxonomy): domain Eukaryota; kingdom Metazoa; phylum Chordata; class Aves; order Passeriformes; family Sturnidae; genus Acridotheres; species Acridotheres tristis. The sequence continues at coordinate 7,035,745 of CM072885.1, forward strand.
TGGAGGGTCAACATGAACCAGTACTTCAAAGAGAATGATACTAGACTGGATAAACACACTCTGATCAGGAATAAATTAATGAAGTAGTTACACAAAGACTCTCTCAATAGAGGTTAATAAGTATTTTCCACTGTGCTGCACTGATCACGCACGTCTGATACAAGGTGGATACAGAGATGTAAGACAGATACAGAGCAGGCAGAGGTTTTGTTTCTGGAACATTATTTTACTGCCTGAAGACTAAACACTGTTTCCAAACACTGTCATCAGTCTCAGCCCAGAGTTAGCTGACTATAAGCAGTGACTTGTGCTGTGCAAGACCCAGAGATGAGAGTTCACACCTCTCACTTAGGATGGAGCCCTCTGCCCTCAGACTCCATGAAATACATAAACTTTAGTAAGATAACAGCTCCCTTGTGCAAATAGGATTTGCATGCATGACTTGCTTTTCAATTCAGAGGCTGTAGCCACTGCAGGTTTTGAATTGCACATGCCCATGGAGAAGAAAAAAGCCTGTGGTTGGGGCAGTGCCAGCTGGAAACATTTCAGCACAAGAGGCAGCAGTCTGGATCTCAGGCAGATGTTTTAGTCAGCCTCTGGCTAGCCAATGTTTAATGGAGCATGTGCCTCAGGAACATCGAGTTTTGGGAAGAAAATCTTTTTCTCCTGGATATGCTTGGCTGACAGGTAGCCTTGAGGTGGCTTGGGAAGATGGACTAGCCACACAGACCCTCGCTGCTCGTGGGATGACCTCTCAAAGCGTGCTTGCTGTGGGCTAAGGTTTTCCATCTCACCTCTCTGCAGGGAATCACAAAATCCTGCATTTCAAGGTACTGCCAAAGGAGAACATGTGCACATAATAAGGAAGGACAAATAGGTGGACAATTTTCTTTTCTGTTCATCCCACTTAAGTGGAAAACTTAAATGACGAGATGGAAATCCTGCAAAATCAGGAGGTGGTACTGCTGTTCTGTGTCCTTTTGCTGGTCGAAGTAGCTTTTTTCTTCTTGAAGATCAGTACCAATGCAGATTTCTGTGATGTTCCTGCTACCCTTGGTGGGGTGACGGGTGATGTCTGACTTGCAGATGCAGCAGATGAAGGGCTGTTTTGCTGTTCAGCTGGTGTGTAAAGAGCGGTGACACACCGAGCTCTGTCCTCTGCTCTTCAAAGGGATGTTTTGAAGCAGCCCCACAGCTGCTGCCCCACTTAATGTCTGCCACCAGCTCAGAGGAGCAGTTGGTAAACTGCTTATACATCTATCAGAAGCCCAGGAGGGAAATTTGCATTATATATGCATACACGTGCATATATTGATGAAATGTTAATCTTTGTGAAGATATGTTTTCTCAAAAATAAAAAATATTGAGGAAATTTTTCTTTAAATCTGTCAAACACTGACTCTGCTGAGATTTTGGAGCAGATGGGAAAGCTTCTGCAATACATTAAGTAAGATAACGTAAAAGAGGGAGAATCCACAATCCTCATAAAACTCAAATGCTGAAGAATCCATAAGAGAATGAAGATTATAATAATTAGTTCAGACAATGCATCCTTGAATATTTCAGCTTCCTCATTTGCTCAGTCTCTCATCTGATCTCCAAGAGCTAAACATGAATGTGGGAAAAGTGAAGTGAAATACTTTTTCAGAACTATTTGAAGTCTTTTGCCTGCATTCCAGAGCTCAGCTCAGGACTCCACGGGCTGAGGTTTGCACTGGATCTGGGAGCCCGTGCCTCCCTCTGCTGACTGCCTCTCCAGACCTCTCTCCTGGGCTGCAAATCATAAAAGGCCATGGTTGTTTTCCCCCTCCTGTTGGGCTCTCCATGTCCCAAGCAATGACAGTAAGGTCTGGGGAGCTGTTGGATATCGGCTGCTCACATCAGCCCCACAGTGCCAGTGGGTGTCACCCCCGTAGCCCTGTGGCATCTGCCACATGGGTCCCAGTGCCACTCAGGTTCTCCATTAACTTTAAATTAAAGCACCCTTGTTTAGGAGAAAAACTCTGAAAGTAGCAAGGCAGAGACTCAAGGAAAAGTTACCATAAACTGAGAGATGCCAGCAGAGACCTTTGGCTACATCACTAGGTTACACCTGGGGTATACTTCACTGCTTCACTGAATTTTGATTTTGTCGTCTTTGTTTTTAATTTCGGGGGTTTTTGGTGATTTTTTTGTTTGCTTGTTTGGTTTTTTTTTGTTTGTTTGTTTGTTTTGGTTTGCTTTTGTTGTTATTGTTTGTTTGGGTTGTTTTGTTTTAAAGTTTGAATATGTCTGTAACACCACTTGGTACCAGTTTTAAAATCTTTTGGTCCTTATAGGCAGCTACTAAGTAAAACTGACTGTGGGAACCGCAAAGCTTAAAGGTTTTGGATTCACTTCTCTTTTCACACACTCTCTACGAAACTTCCTGACCTCTCAGCAGAACATGTGCCCCCAGCAAAGGCAAGAAATGTACAGGCTCAGCATGACAGGATTAACTGAAAATCATGCCCCTTGCTCTGGGGGGAGGACCATGCTGGCTATCCTCGAGCTGGTTGTCCCTTAATGATCTGCCAGGGCTGGATGACCTTTTCTGTAGAGGGAACCAAACCCAACCCAATCCATCTTCTGGGATGATGGAGAGGCATCTCAGTGTTGTAAATGTCTTGTCTGTTTATTCCTCTTCCAGAGTATTTCCTCAGGTTGGGGGCTGAGAGAGATGAGATTAAAGTCTATTCTAACAAACCAAGTTTGTTAGTCAGGTTTCCTTTGGACTTGAAAACACAGAGGAAAACAGCTCCTGGATGCTCCAGGAGTTATGTGTTGTGGAAGCTTTGTTAGAAAGCTCTGAGGAAACTGCTATCCTGTCAAAATAAAGTGTGCCAAGTGGAAGAGCCCCAGGGCCATCGTGCTGGGATCTGAGGGCTGATTTAATAGTGCAAAAACCAATTACCAGTCTGTAATCAGTAACAGCTGTGGCAGGAAACTGAAATCGCTACGGGGAAGGAGACAGGAGAGCAGGGTCTGCTCTTGCAGGAGCTGAGGCTAAGATAAATGGCAGCAGAAAGCCCCTGCTACCGATGAGTTATGGAATAAATTGATGCACAGAAGCCCCAGTGCATTAGATCACTTGAAAGAACACGCAGAGTATCAGGGAGCCGGGTCAGTGAGGGGCTGAAGGCAGCACTGCCTGCCCAGATGAGTTACTGACCTCCACCCTGGGACTCCAAGAGCCAGCTGGTGAGTTACAGAGACAGCAGCATCAGTGACAGTGATATATAATTAGCCTTGGAATATATTGAAATTTTCATGTATGTGCTGAATTAAACCTTCACCCAGAGTGCAGAGAAAAACACATGATGACTTTTAATATAAATAAAATATTAGACAAGAGAAAGCATATAGCCTTTTATAGTTTATGGTGCTGATGTTCTGAAGAGACTCTAAAGCTCTCTTCAATTTACGGGCCAAAGCTATTTCTAGGAAGTAATGCCAGGAATATTTTTGAGGAAGGAGAGCTAAAGCTCAGCATCTAAACCTTGAAACTGCTGTAACAGATGCAGCTAGCTGTGATAAATATAAAACACAATAAATAAGACCAAGACCAGGTTGGACACAACTCTGGGCAGTACAAATCTTTCCAATGTTTAATCATCCAAGATTTCCTTTGATATTACTTCCTCCATTAAAAAGCAGGTTGTTTTTTATTTCAGACCTGAGAAACATAGGTACTTTTCACTGAAGATTGATATACTTATTTTGAATGGTAGAAAGAAGTGGATCTATTTAGTGGCTCAATCAGACTCTCACTCATCAAATTAGAGCTGCTGTCTACTAAGTGATAACATCACTCAGGAAGCACTTTGATGCACGAGTGGTCCAGGTGGGAGAGATGTAGATTGGTTAAGTGGAGAAGACGTGTAGTACTTAAAAAACAAGATACTAACAAAGATATAACGAAGCATGGGTTGAGAAACAAGTAACTCCCCTGTTCCAGTGTTCGCTGATTATTGATTCATTGATTATTATGTGTAAGTAACAATTTGTGGTTTCCAGCAAGTTTTGCCTGTGTTTTGCATTTGTTCTCAGTTATTCAGTGGATGCTGGAAGAAGGTTATGTCCCTTTGTCTCACTGAGCCATAACTCCAAGTGTAAATGCAGTACTTGATGCAGGACACTCCCACAGTGACCCCCCTCCAGCACTGCCACCCAGACCCTACAACCCCCTCAGTATTTAATCTGGGCACAGCCCGAGCTTGTTCAGAAATATAATTAATATACAAGTACTGAAAAATGAGCATAGAACCAACAGTTCTGTAGGTCAAGAGCACTTGTGTGTCAGGAAGCCACATCCTTCACACCATGGGATTGGTTTTTTCCAAGTGGCTCAAGAGGACATGAAGAGTCTCTCCACGGAGTCCTGGAGATTCCTCTTCCCCAGTGCTCACCCTGGGAACGACTGCTGGAGGGTTACAGGAGGCCTTTGTGCCCTCCCACCCAGTACTTCAGCTCAGGACACAGTCAAGCTCATCGAAACTGTGACAAGTTTCTGGCCTTACTTGAATTGAAGACTTCTCACCTTTGATGTGTGGTGGTGCTTTGGTCCCTGTGTTGAGGCAGAGACCAAGAGCAGATCGAGTGCCCCGAGCCCTGTGTGCACAGCACGGCCCAGGTCAAGCGGCCCCTGCAGCGCCTGTGACCTAAAATGACAGAAATGTTTCCCAAGAGAAGCGGCTGATTTCACTGGGCTCTTGCTCAAGAGCTGGAGGGCTCCCACAAGCCGTGAGCAGTGGCCTGTGGGGACCTTGGATGACGAGGGGTGACAGGAATTGGAGCCATCAACAGAACAACTGCTCTGACAGTTCATATCTGCAGGTGGTTCTTCTTTCTGGTCTTTTCACCTACAGACTGGCCTATGAATCTTTTCAATCCAGCAAGAAGGAAATAGCCATGCTATTTCTGCTAAATTCCACTGGTATTTAGGGGAGTTTGTCTTTTAGGTCAAAAAGTCCCCAGGAATTCCTGGAGAGGTGCATGGCAGGGAGAGCAGGGTTAGGGGAAACCACAGAGCTCATTTGAGCAAAAAACTTAAAATGTGTCCTGGAAGCCACAACATTTAATGCATCTTAATTGGTTTATTTTCATCCTAAAATGCACTTAGAGAAAGGTTGTATCCATGACGGTCTGGGAGATATCCAAGAGGAAAGCCATTTTCTGAGACCAAGTGATAGAAATAGAAGAAATGAAATTATTAAAAAAAAAAAAAATTAAAATGTAAATATAATTAGAAAATTAAAATAAATAAAAAATAACAACAAAATAATGCCCCCAGGCTTTCTCACATGCAAACGCATTATCAGCTCCAAAGCAGCAGCAGCAGTGACATTACATGGGATAACTTTGGCTAAGGAATGGATACAGCAAAAGTGTTTCATTGTCACCAATCCCAGCCCCAGGAATAATCCCTCTCTTTCATTTAGTGTAGGTGGGTAACTCATGTAGGGCACTGGGAAGAGCACATGTAAGTTTGTTTTTCAGCTCTAGCAGGATCAGATATTTATAAAAAAATAAGTAAGCCTCCCCCCCCAAAATAAAGTAAAATAAAGTAAAAATAAATTACAAAATAAGAAAAATACAACAGCTATAAAATAACGGTTAGGTTGGATATCAGGCAAAGGTTTTACACCCAGGGGGTGGCTGGGCGCTGGACCAGGCTCCCCAGGGCAGTGCTCACAGCACTGAGTCTGACAGAGCTCAGAAGGGCTTGGACACTGCTCTGAGGCACAGAGCGAGGTCTGTGGGGTGCCCTGAGCAGGGCCAGGAGCTGGACTGATGCTACTTGTGAGTCCCTTCCAACTCAGGATGTTCTGCTTCTATGATTCTCTGAGAGTAAAACCCAATAAAGGAAAACAAAACAAAACAAAACAAAAATATAAGACTAATGGAATAACACCTGTAATAAGAAAAATCAAATCGAATCAGAAACAAATCAATGTCAAATCAAGCTCCTTCCTCTCAGCTGCCATATCATCATCATCCCTAATGAGATTTGCTCAAATACCGCAAATTTGTTGAGCAACAAACCGGCGCGGCCAGCGCGGAGCGGGGCGGGGCGAGCGCGGGGCGGGGCCAGTCCGGAGAGGGGCGGGGCCAGTCCGGAGAGGGGCGGGGCGGGCGCGCGGGCAGCGCGGGGCGCGGAGCGGGCGCGCAGGGGCGGGCGTGGGGGGGGGGGGGGAGGCGCAGCATGAGCGGGCGCCCCCCCGCGGCCGCCGGCGCAGCGCCCCCGCGCCATGGAGGCATTCCCCGCCCGCGGGTACGGCACCGGCGGCGCGGACAACCGGCCGCTCTTCGGGGAGACCTCGGCCAGGGTAAGGGACAGCGCTCCGCCGCGCCACTGCCGCCCCCGGCACCCCCCTTCCCCGAAACAACCTCCCGCCAAAGCGAACCGCAGCGGAGGAAATGCAGCGGAAAGTCCCGTAGTGCCCCCCCCCCCTCGCCACCCTCCCGGTGTAAAAGCCCCCCGGTAATGAGGAACCTCCTCCCCGGTCAGCCCGGAGAGCGGCAGCTCCCCACCCCCTGCCCCCGGGCTCGGCTCGGAGCGCCGCAGGCAGCCGAGCGGCCGGCCCGAGCGAGGAACCTGCCCGGACCCTGAGAACAAATTTAAAAATCCCTATGAAATAAGAGAGAATCTTCAGTCCCCCCTCAAAAACGGCGTCAAAAATCAGAAAGGCTGCACCCCAATGGAAAAATACAAAAGGAGCCCCCCAAATCCCAAAAGAAAGAAAAGCTTCAAATTGGCGTAATTATAAAAAAACCCCAAACCTTGAAATAAAACAAAAACAACCGTCTCCCGATTAATGCCCCGAACCAAAAACAATCCATCAAAACTACCCCGAACGAACACCGCCCCAAATTTAAAAAAAACTAAACTATATCCCCAGAACCAACCCCCCCCCAGCAAAACCCCCTCCTCAAATAAAATCTCGCAAAACATTCCCACCCCCTTCCCCGCGAGGAAATCAACTTTCAAATAATCCTCCCCAAACCAACATCCCCCCCAAAACTCTATCGGGAACTTGGGCTGGGGGTCCCAGGGTCGGGGGGCCCTCGGGCTGGGGCTGGGAAGGGATTTAGGCACGGGCAGGGCTCAGAGCCGCTGTGTCCCAGCCGGGGCTCTGCGCCTGCCTCTCACCCAGTCTGGGGGGTCTTTGCTGGGGATGGGTTGGGGTTGGGGGCCGCCTTCGGTGCCTTCCTGGGAACTGATTTTTCTCCCGGGTTGGAGGAGCCGGCGGTGGCTCCTTGGCTGCCGTGCGGCAGCGGCGGCTCCTCAGGTGTCAATCCCCGTAAGCCGCTCGGCTCCCGGCGCTGCTGCGGGGGGCTGTGCTGGGGAGGGGGCTCCTGGGGCTGCCCGGGATCCCTCGGGAACCACGGTACCTGGAGGTGTCACATCATCGGTCTGGGACATGGGGTTGTCCCGTTAGGAGGGGTTACCCACACTCGTATGTGTTTGGGGGGATGCGATTATTCACAAGTGTATCAAATCCATCACCGCCCTCCCTGCAAGAACTTGGAACCGCTGTTCAAATTGTGATGTTTAATGAAAACGAAGCGATTCCAACCGGACTTTCGGGGGGAAATAGAATGATGTGGCATAGGAGGACGGGCAGGACCCCAAGAAGATGAACGGAGGGGGACAGGTGTCCCCCACTGGCAGTTGCTGGCCCTGATGGGGAGCACTGGAGGCAAGGGTACCTTTGTTGGAGCAGTGCCTTGCACTTGGGTCCTCTTGGACGGTCCTTGGTCAGGGATTTTGGGAAGCTGCCAGCAATGGGCACTTAGAGGGACTGGGATGTGCCCTCGGAGCAGGGAGGCAGTCCTGGCAGGTAACCCCCAAACTTTTCAGCCCAGGTTAAGCCTTCGGTCCTTGATCCCTGCTTTTTTTCCAACCACGCAAAGGAGAGAGGTAAATAATAAACGTGGGATGCTGATTTCAGTTCCTGGTCTCTAACGGGGATCCAGCGTCCTGCACTTCACCCCCTGCCTGTCTCCTGTGGCTTTTTTGGAACCTGTCATACGGGCCGAGCAGCAGCCGATGGTGCCTCGCTGCTGTACCCGTGTCCGACAGACAAGGGATCACTGTGCTGGCCAGGGGTCGTTTCCTCCCTGATTCACTGGGGTTGCTTGGAAACGGACGCTGGTAAGGTCCGGAGCTGGAATGTTCTGTGTCAGAAATGGAAAAGCTAAACTTTGCCTTTAAATGGGAGCAGGTCTGCCGGGAGAAGTGCATCTGCCCTTGCCCCAGCTCTGCTTTTGGGTCTCTGCAAGTGATGGCTGATACTGGCAAACCTGGATCCTCTGCTCGGGCTGGGGCCACAGGGAAGGGCAGGGACAGTGTTTGTGCCCCAGGAAGTCCTGCACCCAAAATGAGGGGTCTCCCACCCTTGCCAGCAATTGGAGATGGATGTAGAGATGGGGATTCCGTCTTCTTGCCTTCTTGCACTCTCCTGGTCTCCAAGCTGGTGATTTTGAGGGTAAAGCCACTCTATGGGCAGCAGCATCTGCCTCCTTGCCCTGCCTTGGTCCAGCTGCTCCTGCCAAGCTCGCCCTCCTGTGCCACTGCTGAGCAGGGACTGGGGCAAGATGGTACCAAAGAAGTGGCTGGTGGGGAGAGGAGTGTAGCAACACAGTGCTGATGAATGCCAGGCGCTGTGGATTCAGCTGTGGTTTCCAGGGATGCAGCACTGGCAGTGAATGAGTATGAGACAATGCAAAGCACAGCTGTACGGTGGCAGAGGGGACAGAGTGTCACAGGTGCAGCACTTGTCAGGAAAGAAGCTGAAAGCTGGGTTTCTCCATGGTGGGAGCATTCGAGTGGGTGGGAGTTAATTGTTGTGGGTTGGAAGCAGAAAGCAATAGAGAGATTGAGCAGCTCGGGATGGGAATGATGAGCTGTTGAGGACACACCAGGAAGTCCCCATGTCTTGCAGCAGGTCAGTGGCCAGCATGGCCCTGAGCACAGTCTGTCTTGCCTGCAATTGCACCAGGTGGGGTCTGGCAGTGCATTCGGGTATCCCCTACGGCTGCAGCGGGCTGCAATGGCTACTGACCATCTGGACTTGCTGATGTAAGGCATAAAAATGGCCTTTCTGTCACTCCTGCAGAGATGGCACCAGGTACCCACGCTCCAAGGGGACCTGCCCATTCCCTTGTCCTGGCCAAGCCCCTGCTGGGTTCCCTGTGGGCTTAGCCCACACGCTGCTAACTTGGAGGATGCAAGGATGGAAGGTGCCGAGCTGGAATGGGGCAAAGAGCAAAGTTGCCACTCTGTCAGAGCCTGTGAAGGGAGTGCAGATAATAGTCTCAGTCCAGCCTCAGTTTCTCTGCTGCTCCAAGTAACCTTGACCCAGATCCTAGAGAATCCTGGATTGTGCCCTCCTGCTTTGCAAGGATTTGACGCTTCCTGACCTTATGTCCCTTTCCCAGAGGCAGATGGAGGGAGACCTCTGCACTGCAGAGGCTCACTGGGAGAAGTCTGATGCCTCCAGCCCCTGCAACACTCTCCCCAGAGTAGGAGGAGAGGGCAGAAACTCTCCTGTTTCAAAATGCATCTTGTGCAACAGTGAAACAAGGAATTCTCATGTCTGGCCAACAGCTCACCACGTCTTGGCAGCTGGCTGGCTGAATGGGGACCCCCATGGAGGCACTGCTGGGTTGTATCAGAAGATGGTGCCAGTACCCTGTGCTGGTCCAGGTGACCTCAAGCAGCTGCAGCCTCTCTGTTTTGATGTGCCTGCTGGTGTTTTTTGTCTTTCTACTCTAGCAGCTATTACACTACAGAGTGATGCTGGAGAAAAATCCTTCCTGAATCAGCTATGCTGGTCGTAAGAGCCGGCTGTGACAGCTGGGTGACATGTAGGACACAAGGCTCACCACAGCCAGTTTCTGTGTGCCCAGCATCCAGGAGTGTCTGCCCAGGCTGGGCTGTGCACTCGGCCACAGTGTGGAGGTGAAAGGCTCTGTCATCCCCAATCCCTTTAGCCGTCTTGGCCTCTGCTTGAGTATTTTTAACCTTTTTGCTGTGCTAAGCTGCCCGGGGCTGAAGTGTCAGCAGGCACTGGGGAATACAGCCTCTCACTGCTTTGCCAAGCCCAGGATTTCAGGATCAGTGTCTCTAATCTCTGCATCCTGAAATACCTTCTTCTGCCGGCAGTGCATTTGGAAAATTTGAGTGACCACAGGTTTAAGCACAGGGAAGGGGATGCCTTGGCCACAGGGACTGGACACCACGTGCTCCACTGCCATCATCCATACCTGATCTGGCTGTCACTGGGAACTCCATCAATCAGCAGTGTGAGATGAGAGGTCTCTGTGCTGGGGATGCTCTCTCCCACACTGAAACAGTAAGAGAGAAATGTTCCATGACCACTGTCAAGTCTGACTCCCTTGTTTTCTCCAGCCACTCCAGTCTGTCCTCACACAGTGGGTCTCTGGTTAGTTAGGAGCACAGTCATGGCTGAGTTTCTGGATGGTGATTGACTGTGTGTCCATCCCTCCGAGCTCTCTGCAGAGCTGGCTGTGATTCTGTGCTCACCAGGTGAGCTCTGCAGGTTGGTGACCCACTGCTGTTCTGCAGCTGGTTCCCTGGCATCCCCTGCTATGTCTGCTGTTGGAAACCATCTCCTCATGGCACAAGGGATCCAGTTGCTCACCTCCTGCCACCCTGAATGGAGGAGCTGAGCCTGAATGGGCAGTTCTGGTCCTCCTCCGTAACATTCCCTTGGTGGGCTCAGCCAGGTCTGCAGGGCAAGGGCAGAGCAAAACTGCCATCCTCTCCTGGTATTGGAGTGGCTTTTGGGGTAAGGACCCTTCCATGTCCTGCCTAAATAAAAGTTAGCTTTGAGTTCTTTAATTTATTTTAGGTGAGGAGGAGGAGTCCAGCTGAGCTGTTATGATATGCTCTTGGAGCATTCCATGCTTGCATTTTTCAAGTTGCATTTCTTATTTGCCTGGAGTTGCTTGTCTTGGTTCCTTTTTTGGGGTCAGTGGTGGTATCCCATAGCTGGCTCTCAGTTGTATTGCCAACTCCGAGTGTGGAAATGCCGGTGAGGAGAAGGGATTTGTGCCTGGCTGGTGAGGACTTTGCACAGGGGATGTTGGTGACAATGTCCTTTGGAGGGTCAGTTCCCACTGCTGCAGCCACTGCAGTTCCCCCACAGCTTGGGGCCTCTGAGCTACAGGAGCACCAGTGGTTTTGTTTTACAAAGAGGAGTTGGGACTAATAGAAGAGGTTTCAGAGTCTGCTTGCTGGGGCCCTTGGGGATGAACACAACCAGGGCACAGCATCCACCTATTCCTGAACCACCTTAACGTGAGCTCCACAAAGCCTCAGGTCAGGGTTGGTGGAGTCCCACAAAAACAAGAATTGCTGTTCTCTGCCTCCTCTTTGCTTTCTTCCAGTGCCCTTCTGCTGTCACATGTTACTTCTTCACGACTTGGTACTTCTCCCTCTACAAATCCAAATTCTAGGAGGGAAGAAGGGTGCATGAGCAGGTGGAGAGAAGCCTGTGTTACCCTGCTGGCTGGCTGGGGTGTCTTGGGCAAAATGCTTTCACTGCTCAAACTCATTTCTCACTTTCTTTTCACCATACCTACTTAATGACTCTCAATATAGTTAATCGAAGTTTGGGGTGTTTTCTCTCTGCACATTTGTTCTGCTGTAGCTGTTCTTTTAGCCTTTGATCTGAGTTGTCAGCCATCTGGGGTGCGACACCTGACTGTGTGCAGCCCAGTCTGACTGTCATGATATATATTTATACTCAGAGCAGCACCAGTGTGTGCTGGCAGGGATTGCAATATTCTCCTTTTCCTTTGTTTTTTACTCCATCAGTACAGAATCTTGCCGTGGGTGCTCCTCTGAGTCCGTGGTCACACAGCCCAGTGTCACAGCCAGTCCCTGCCCTGATGCCACTGGGATGGGACTGGGCTGCTGTCATTGAGGGATCTTCCTTCCCAGGTGCAAAAAGGTTGTGTCCTCCCAGCTGTTTTATACTCATCAGGTGCAGCAGAACGAGTGTGAGGGGATTTCTGTCTGTCCAAGCAGAGCCACTGGCATCTTCAGATCTGCTGGTGTTAGGGTGGAGCATTTGAGGTGTGGGCAACACTTCACCTCCTTGCCAGCAGCCCACAAACTCCCACTTAAGACTCTATCCGTCTATTAATTCTCAGGCAGTGAGGCTAAAAACGGCTTTTTCTGACAACCTCCATCTGTGCGCTCCCACTTAAAATAAAAGATTTAAGTATAATTTGCACAACTGTAATCAATTTGGACGTAGTGGAGAAGCCATTTGCAAATGAGCAAACCTGCTGCACGAGGCCTTGACCAGTACAACCTCCCTGAGGTCTGTGGAGGGAGGGGAAACCTTCCTGTGTGGCAGAGCTGACCAGGGAGCCTTGATGGTGTGCTGGGGAAAATGTGGATCCTGGCTGATGCTCTCAGTGTTGTTGGTTAATGCTCTGTTTTATATGGTTTGGGGGGCTTTTTGTTGTTGGTTTTTTGGGTACACTTAACACTCTTTTCTTTTCTTCAGGACAGAATCATCAATCTAATTGTTGGTGGCTTAACAACCTTGCTGCTTGTAGTAAGTATCTCCCATCCATGTTGCAACTTTAAGTGACAGGGAGAAAGTTAGAATTCCTCCCCAAAAACGTGGTGAAACTTCCAGTGATCAAAGAGGCTCTGATTTAGGACAGGCAGTCATTTTGGGACATATCGGTCTTTTGAACTTCTTTGACAACAGTAGAAGGGGAATACCTTTCTTTAAGAGCTGCAATAAAATCCTTTAAGTTCCCTGGTAGATTGTGCATCCTGGCTGAACGTGAGGCTGGGTAAGACAGCAAAGTATTTATGTGCCAGGAGAGAGTGTTTGCTTCTATTTCCTTCTATTTATGATTTATTGTCCTCTATTTATGGCTTATATAAGTCTTTCCAAAGTTTGTCCCTTTGTGTTGAGCTGTGCTTTCCCCAAGCTTTAAAGGCAAACTGGAGACCATCAGTTGTGTGGTCCACGGGGGGATTGTTGGAGAGCTGAAGTGCAGGGAGGCTGTGGGGACAGGTGAGGTGCCAGCTGGTGGAACACGAGGTTGAAGGGATGCTCCTGCATGGGCAGTGTGCACCCCTGGGCCTGGTGGCCTCATGGCTACTAGGAGGGTGGTTTCTGGCAATAAGCCAGAGTGGAAAAGCTTTCATTGTTTTTTTTCCACTCCTCTCAGTGTGCAGCTGTATCAAAGCAGTTTTCCTCCAGACTTGCACATTTTCCTACAGTGCCTCAGGGGTGGGAGTCAGAGGCCAGGGAGGGGCACGCAGATCAGGATGTGAGCGCTGTGCTGCTCCAGCCCTTGGGCTGAGCCGCTTCTCACTGCAGCTCTGGCCATGAGTGAAATCCTCATCTTTGTTTTCCTCCACACAGGTCACTCTAATCAGTGCTTTTGTCTTCCCGCAACTACCTCCAAAACCTGTGAATGTATTTTTTGCTTTCTGCATCTCCTTGTGTTGCATTTCTGCTGGCATTCTTGTAAGTACCGCCATGTTTGCCGTGCTTTTGAGTCGATGGCTCTGAATAAAATCTGCTTTACGTGGTGCTGCCTTCTTTTTTACACTCTCCTAGAAAAGCTTTCCTGCCTCCGTAACACAAACTGACAATGAGGGAGTGGTAATGAGTTGTGTATTTACTGCAGAGGAAGTGTGTGAACTGAGCCAACTCCTGCAGCCCAGCTGTAGTGCAAGACTTGTCACCTCTGTGGCACTGCCACCCACAGCTGCCAGTGGAGACACAGAGTAGGAAACCAGGGAGCAGAGCACTGAAATGGGAATGCAGAGATGGACTGTGCTGCAGAAGACACTTGAAATGGGATCAGCCATGCACTTACATTAGTCAGTGATCTTTCAAACACGGGGGATGAGTTACAGGGGTAGGAAGCTACAGCAAGTGGAAGATGTTCCTATACTCAACAACTGCAGAATTCCAAGAGAGTTGGTCCCAAGCACTGACAAAGGGAACTGGCAGGTCTGAGTTCATACAATCACGGAATGGTTTGTGTTGGAAAGGGCTGTCAAGAACCATCTAGTCCAACTCCCCTTCCACGGGCAGGCACATTGGTGCCTCCTTCCTCTGCCGTAGCTCTTCATACTTGGAGCATTCTCCTTCCTTCAGCTGTGGCCTGGAACAGCCCTGTGCCCCTCCTGCCAGGTATGCTGGGAAGTTGCTCTGCATTGCCTGGTCAGTCCCAGTTTTTGATCCTACAGCTGGTGCCCACAACTCTGCCCAAAACAGACTGTGTTAGTGCAAAGCTGATGTTTGTCGTCAGCCACTAGGGTGTAGCAAGCTTTGAGAGTTAAAATACCCCCGGCTAAGCCACTCACTTTCCCTCCCTCTCAGCAAAGCTGACCAGACAGCGCATGTCCTCAGGGCCAGTTTCACACAGGCACAGAAACAACTCAGTCTCTCTGGCCAGAGGAAGCTGGATTGTTTTACAGGAAGAAAAAAAAAAACCCCAGAACTAAACCTGCAAGTTGCCAATTCAGTTACCAGAGAAAGTTTCCTCAGAATATTCAGCTTTTTGAAATAACACAAACTCCTTTTCTCTTCTAGATCTACTGGTATCGACAAGGAGACCTGGAACCCAAATTTAGAAATCTAATTTACTACATATTGTTTTCTATTGTCATGTTATGTATATGTGCCAACCTGTACTTCCATGAAGTGGGTAAATGAAGGACATTGGGAATACCCAGCAATGATGCTACTGTGTCAGAATGCTCCCAGCTCAGCTCTCAGCTCTACTCGAGACATTTAAGTGAGAACCATCAGCCTGAGAGGAAAGAAGTGGGTTGTGCAAGGATAAATCAGTACATGATTTTCATGTAAATGTATATGTAATGTCCCTCTTGTTGGGGAGAATTATTGCCATAAGACGTGACATTCTGCTTTTTTTTGAAGAGCTACTGTTGCGCTTAATGAACATTCCAGTTGTACTGATGTTTCAGAACGGCACAAGCTTTTTCATTTTGGAAAAAACTGCACTTTTATATTACTGTACAAATAAACTGCAGCACTGAAAGGATCTGTGGCAGTATAAATAAATGGCATCTTACAGTCAAGTAAGACAAATACTCTTTATTTTGTTGAAACTGAATATACAATTATTTCTGTTCCCTAGGCAACCATTTAAAACTACAACTTATTTTTCACATTAACAAAACCACAGACTGAAAAAGACCAACTCTTGATTATGAAGAGCTAATTACAGAAATAAATAAAATAATTTATACAAGTCTTTAGTTTCTATAGCTTTTTCTCTTGATTCCTAGCTAACAGGCTGCTGTTCAGCCTAGTGTCTGTTTCAAACAATGCAAGAATTAATTGGCCTCCTTTGCCTCGGGGCCCTATGTCCAGACTCTCACAGAGCTACTCCTCCAAGACTTTGCCACCTTCACACCACTCCCCATTTACTAACTTGCTGCAGAAATCACGTCTGGAAAGGTGGCTGGTAGTGTCAGGTAAACAGTGATAGAAACAAACGTTCCAACCTACTCACAACAATCTCACAGAAATTCCAAGCTTGCCGGGGGGAGGCTGGTGGGTCCCAGTAGCTTCCCTTTCTCATAGCCCTTCCCTTTTTATTTAGCTTGCTGTAGTGATAAGAGGAAAAAAAAAAACAACAAAAAAACAAGAAAAGATTTTCCACAAGTGATCTTTCAGAGCTGTCCATTGCCAGCAATGGACTCCTTAGGAACAGGCAAGTCCCATAAGCTTCTGCCTACTTCCTATGCCACAGACATACTAACAAGTCAGGTGAGGTGGGAATACACACCACTGCTTCGTGATGCTGCCCATGCTCCCTGAAGTCTTTGATGGAACTCACTCCTTCCTGAAATGTAACAGTCTCTTATTCCATGTATTCAAGAGTCAGTAAGTGCAAAAATCCTCATCCATTCTTCATGAAACCTGTGCAAACTAATACTTGCTGTGGCACTAAGAGGCTACAGTCCACAATCCTTGACTTCTGTCCAGTTTTCCACGTATACAGTTCAGCACATCAGTAACAAGTCAGATCAGAACTGACTGGATGGATCCAAGCACCGTGAGCACTGCAACAGAGGCTCTTCAGAACACTGGAACACCCCAGTGAGAGGTGGCACCTCAGGCCTCGGCTGGTGGCTCAGTCCTCCCTCCCGGATGAAGGAAACAGCCTGAGCTGAGAAAGTGCACTGTAGTCATCCCACACTGGAAGCTTCTGTTCAAAGAGACAGACCGTGACTGCTTTCTTTGGAAATGTGGCACAGGGTTGTAACTAATTTCACAATGCAAACATGGTCAATAGAAAATGGACACCATTGCTGGTTCTCAGTGACAGCTCACTAAATCCTCAACATCCTTTGAATCTTCTGAGTCAGGACTGCCCAACGATGAGCCAATAATGTGTGACCCATCTCCATGATGTTGTAGGATAGGATCTGTCAAGGGACAAAAAGCATTACAACTATTGCTGTGCCATTATAACAAGATATAAAATACAAACTAAGGAGACAGGAAACGTAACCTGGAATTCTAACCAATTACAGGCCGTGTTGCTCAAACTAGGCAGTTTGCAATTTCTAGTTTCACAGGATCACAGAACAGCTGGGGTTGGAAGAGACCTCAGGAGATCCTCTGTTCCAACTCTTTGCTAAAGATGGTTCAGCTAGAGCATGTTGCACAGGACCACATCCAGGTGGGTTTTGAGTATCTTTAGAGAAGGTAAATGATGACCAATATGGATGAATATGGATGCAATGGTGTGATCAGATGTTACACTATCAGTGCTGACCCTCTGATGGCTCTATAGGGAGATCCTTCCTCTGGGGAGGGGTATTTGTTAGGTTACTTGAAGTTTCATAGCACTGATAGGTAAAATTATTTAAGAGAAAGCAAGGATCTATGAAGTGTTGTCTGCAGAGACTCAAAAGCTCTATCCACTGCTTTAATGAAAGAGACTGTCATACCTGTGAGAGTTGTCAAGGGCAAGACCGATTCACTATCTATATCATCCGTTGCCTGGATAAAACCATGGGAAGAAGGAACAATAAGCACAGTCTCATCGTCTATTGCAGGCTGATCAACTTGTTCTTCTATTGTTGGGGAACCCAGGTCCTGCACAACACAGAACAAGCCATGAGAGTGCATTCCTGTAGCATAAAGAAAAACCTGCCATACTCCACAGTAAGCAATAAACCGAAATGTCAGCACCTGAGATAGTTTATTTCAGCATTCACAGGGCATGTTTCTTCTTAGTGCAGGCATCCAAAAACAAGATGAGAAGAATTTTACTCTGTTGAGCAATGGTGGAGAGGAAGGGAGACACTGCAAGGTGGTGACAAAATTACCTTGCAAGTCAAATATTATGTCCGTAAAGAGGAATAATTAGGCTTTTCCACTACTTACTGTCTAGATGTTCTGAGACTGAAGCATTACCTTTGTAGCACTTACCTGCTCCACAAACCCAACAGCTTTACCTTAAGTTTCACAACTCCTGTTGTCAAGCTTTAACTGACACTGAACACAGAGCTCAAAAGAGCCACTTTATTTGCTGTGCCTTGCTTGGTCTGTCCCTGGCTGGAGGTTGGCTCTAGACTTTTTTTCCTGAACCTCATGATACCAGAAGATTGGCAACACACTGATTCCTTCCAGGTACAAGTTGTCAATACACTCATTCTCTTCCCAGTCCTGCCATTGCTGCTGCTGCCTCTTCCCTGGCTCCTGTGGTACTGGAATGGCAGCAACACATCTGGCTGACTCAGTGTCACAGCACACTCCTGGTTCCACAAATGCAGGGTAAAGTCATCCCACACAGTACTGCCAGAATCAACAGAGATATCTGGATTCCACTTTTTTTGTGTAAAGTGTAAAGTTTGTTCAAATTTCAGGAATCCCTGATGTAGAATGCTAGCAACTGCTGCTGACACAATGGAAAGTACCTGAATTTGTCACTGTTTTCAGAGGGAGCAGGAATTCTTGAGGAGAGGTTGCAGCCCTCCATGTTTAAGAAAATCCTGATGCTCCTCCACTTTGTTTTTTTTGTAGAAAAGCTTTTTCCCTACATAACTCCACAGTGTTTTTGCAAAGGCAGCTGCCTGAAAACCCCTTCCCTGGTGCTGCTGAAGAGGAGCTGACAACCTGTGTTGTAGCTCAGTGAACTGCACCAGCTCCCATCCACAGGGTGTGCCTGACCTGCAGGAGCAGCTCTCAGCAGAGCACAGCTCTGCCCACTAGCAGCACTGGACTGCAAGGCCTGAAACTGGCAAGAGAAGGCGTGAAAAACTGAAGAAGCCATTGTGGCAAATGGGCACCTTTCCCAGCCAGAAATAATAAAACCCTGCAGCATGACTGCCTGCCTCCCACTACCCACCCACAGTGACAATACAACCCTGGCAAGCTCATAAAAATAACACTGACTTAAAGAAAACAAAATTTAGGCATGTTTTTCTAGAGTAACTTTTCACTGAGAATTACTCACAGACAGTTCACTATTTCCTAGAATTTAAGTACACATGTCAAACTTGAATCTGACTTGAAGGGAAAGGCAAATTAGAATTACAAATTCAGTTTGCTTTTCTGTATAGAAGAAAAAGTTTAGTTTTATATTCTGCTAGCCATGGGAAATATGTACAAAGTTAAATTAGGAACTAGGTTAATATCAAAAGTTTATTAATTCTACCTCGAGAAGCTGAACTTTTAAAATAAGAATAGAAAGCTGATGGTCTGCCTCAAATGTTGAAAATCTTACCACAACTGTCAACCATGACACAGAAAGAGGAGAATGGAAGAATAATTCCTAGCTTTGGATGTACTCAGGATTCAGATACTTCTGTAGTAACAAACTTGAGATGTACAGAGATTCTTCATTTTGTAACAGAATAAAGATATGCATTCTCTATTAGAAACTTCTTCAAAGACCAAGCCAAAGCACATTAATGATGGATTTTGAAGGCTGACAAAGCAGAAATGCAGCTACTGTGGAGAACAGTGTTCTAAAAAACAGGAACGGGTATTTCACTCTAACTCCTCTTTTCCCAAATTCCAACCTAATCAAACCTGTAAAGGAAGATGAATTTTCTAGCCACTAAAGAGTGTTATCTTCTTTTTAGCACCTCTGTTTTCTGTGACTTAGTCATTTTCATAATTCCAGCAACTGAAAGATGGAGGATTGTTAGAATAAACAACCCAAATACCTGTAATCATTTGGATAAACTAATTTCTGCATTTCAGGTGTTGGAGGTGAATAAATCTGAGGCCAGAGAGAGAAACAGCTTAATGCTTCAAATTCCCATTTAACAGATACTTGACTGGAGCAGTATGTTTAACCAAAGTCCTCAAGACTGGACACTGAGGTACATCTTGAAGTATGTTATTAGACTCCTAAAGCAAAACCTAAATACTCTAGCTCAGCTCCCTTATTCAATCTGTCTGTTGATGTAGGTGTGTTGGACAATTAACAGCCCAGTTTAAAGCAACAACATCAAACAGGAATCACTTGAAGGCAACTGTTCAGTGCCACCAATATTCCAGCTTTTCACTGTCACCATGCAGAAGTACCCTGAGTAGTGAAGCAACTCCACAGTTAGTGGGGTGTTCAGTGCTCCAGATAAAGTCAAATATAAGCCTCAGTATCAAATTAAATGCTGTTACTTTCATAGTCTTAACACAACAACAAAGCTCAAGGATAGGGGATCTCAGCAAATACTCGCAGAACTGTGATACAGAATCACAGAATTGTTTGGATGGGAAGGGACTCCTTGAAGATTTAAACTTTAAGATTGATCTGGCCTTGAACACTTCCAGAGATGAGGGAGCCGACAGCTCCTCTAGGCAACCTGCTCCAGTGCCTCACCACTCTCACAGGAAAGAACTTTCTCCTAATATATCATCTAAACCTACATTCTTTCAGTCTGAAGCCATTCCTCCTTGTCCTGTCACTGTATGCTCTTATGAATAGTCTTTCTCCATCTTCCTTCCTTCAGCTACCAATATAAATGAAATCACTGAGATATTTCAGATGAACAGCTTAACATAAAGGCCACAGATTCAATGAAATAAATCTCCATGCAGAAATGGGAAAAAATATCAAGTATCATTCCCTCCCTTACCTCAGTAACGTAAGTGCTGGGTAAATCAGATTGAGAATCCTCATTCTGTTTCAGGCCAGCATCAGCAATCTCCTCCTCTGTTCTTACCATAACTCCATCCATCAGTTCTCTACTATTCCTGCTGCTAAATTTGGAAGCATCATCTTCATTGTAGGCTGACTGCTCTTCATCACTCAGCTTGGACTGATGGATATCATGTGGGAAAGTATTTGCTCCGAGGGTGTCTGGAGGATCTGTCAGGTCAGCTGACTGAATGTCTGAATCCACAGTCAGTTCTGTCTGGGTGACAGAGGAGGAGATGTCTTCAGCAGCAACGGTGCGGATTATGACACTCGGCGTGTGGCACTGCACTGTGACGTTGTCACTTGTGTTTAACAAATGCTCTGGCTGTGAGCAGCATTTGCAAAAAAGAGACAAAACCCCAAAAAAGGTCAGAGACTTTGCTGAAACTACCTACAAATCTTTCAAGCAAATACAAGCAAAAAGATTCCAATTTCTAATTGTAGGTTAGAGTTTTATATATACAGTATGTCAGCCCAGATCAGCGATTGACCTTTCCTGTTCCTAAAAAGGAAAACTCTGTAAGCTGAACGGGGTGTCATGTGCTTTTTAAGTCACAAACAAAGTAAATACATAATAATATGAAAGAGGCAACCATTCAGGTGAGGATCACTATAGATTCAAAAGGCCACTGCTTTTTCCACTGAATTTTTCATCACTTTCGTGATTCAATCTCCAGTTTGCTTCCCCTTCCATCCCTCTAACAAAAAGTAATACCTGTCACTACTATCCAAGTGCTGTGGACCAGTATCTATTTGTGAGAGTAGCTGAAAACATCACAAAACAACATTTGGCTTTGCTGGGGAGCAAGCCACTAAATGGTGATATCATGTTCAGAACTTGCTCACTAAGCTAAGTTCTGAAGCAACCTGAGGTTGCTTTTTAAAAACAATACACAAACCCCCAAACTCTTAGTCCTCAGGATTTTAAGCAAAGTAACATTGTTATGACTTAAGAACAGCTTTGCAAGTTTAACGTGCATGTGCAGGGCCCTGCATTACAATGTTCCCCTTCCCCCGTGTCCAAAGCGCAGAGCTCTCACAGATAAGGCGTGAACGATGATCTGCTCCGGGGAGGCTGGAGCGGCCGCGGCCGTCAGGGTCATGGTGGGACTCGTTGTCAGCGTTAAAGGGAGGCCTTGGCTCGAGCTTGTCTGCAGTAAGTAGGTACCTGGGGTCCCAGTCGGCTGGAGATGGAAAGACTGTAAAAACAACACACGTTTGATACCCAAACGCACTGCCCAGGTCTTACTGTAGTATTTGGATTTACATGAACCAGTCTAATTTTAGCTATCCTGGAAAATCACCACATCAACCCAATCCCTTCTGCACTGACTGCTGCACTGCACTCAAAAAGCAGGAAAAAAAACCTCATCTGTAGCCTTAGGCTACCAAGACAAGTATAAAGGGCAGGAGCCCAGCAGGTCTGTATTATGCTGTACAACAGCAGGTAAAAAAGGAACAAATTCAACTTACTTTTGCATTGAGATGGAAGAGCAACTGTGCTATAAATTACAGGACAATGGAACTGAGACAATCTTTACTTGCTGGCAGCTTTTTCTGTCTCATGTCAGATTTCAACAATGAAAAAATTCAAGCACAAAGGAAAACTTCATAGCATTAAAACAAATTTAAAGCTTTTAACTATAATTCACAGTTTACTCAGCAGCCCTTACTTTCAGAAGTAAGTTTTACAACTCTTCTTTCTATTTGAAAACCTCCCTTTTTTTTTTTTTTTTTTAAGAAATGCACAGTTTTATAGTCGAAGAAGTAGCTGGGCTGCAAAGAAAAAAAACACAGTAACAAACACCAGTTACTTACTGGAAGAATCTCAAAAGTCTGTAGTGTTCCACTGTTCAGTGTTATTGTCTCAGAGTCAACAGGAGCAGCAGGGGAATCGGTGGAGGCTGCAAAAGGAAGGGAAAAAAAAAAGGAAAAGTATGTAAACAGAATGTTCAGCCCTACAGAGAGCATAACATACTATAATTAATACATGGCAGAGTACTGTTAATTCCCCTAAGAGGAAAAAGAAAACTGGCTGCAATCCTAATGACAAGGTTCTCTAATTGGTACCCAAAATGCAATACTATTTAAAGAGAGCATTCTACAATCCAAAAGAGCAAAAGAAAGAAAGTATGGGTTTAGCACACAGAGATAAAAGCAGACAAAGTTTCTGATATGGTCTAATTACTTTTTTTAATGAGATTTGCAAGGGGTTCTAATGCAACAATACCCTTTGGTGTAATGATATCCTCTGGATCATTTACTGCTTGTTTTAAACCGGTGTCAGGCTTAATACTGTTGTATTTCCCACAGACCTCTTTTTCTTTTTTTTTGTATTTTTAATCTTTTCTGCCCTCCACACTATGTCCACCCCGATGAAACATCAGATGCTTGGCAAGATATTTGCCTATCCTGTATGTTATGACTGCAGTGTATAAAAGCTGTAAGTACTCTTACTACAACTATGTAATTATTTATGCAATTAGCTCCACTAATTCTAAAAGCAGTGAAGAGAAGCACTGAAAACCGTTGATGTACCAGGTATTTTAAGATACTCAGGTCCAAACAACTTGTACTCAAAACTTCATAACCATAATTATGATTTCGACTTACTCTTAAAAAAAAAATCACAAGTTCCAGGAAGGTGAAACTGCCTGGAGCTTTCCAGTAATTTCCTAAATACCAGAACGGGAAAACATCTACAAGATGATAGCAGTGACCCAAGTACTGGAAACTTTGCCATCTCAGACTCTGTGGCTGCAAAATACAGTAATTTTGGTCTCTTAAGAAGATAAAAGCTCAATTTTTGAAGCTTTTATTGTTGCAGGGTATGTTCAAGGTTTCCTGCTGCACATTTCCTGGTACTCAGCAGCAGAGAGCTGTAAAGTGTGGCCTTTCAGTCACCCAGCCAGTACTTTCATTAAACCTCAGGACTTGCCCCTTTGAAACCCTGAGCCTTCCACCAAATGCAGCTGAAAGTGGCTAATAGGTTCAGCTCTCTTGGGACTATGAAACACAATAAAAAATTCACTCTGATTACACAACCAGAAATTCTTCAGAAAAGCAGACTAAAATGGGGAAAAGGCTTGTTAGGCAGACATGGGCAAGTGAAGTCACAAAATAACCATTCCAGGATTCAATTCAGAAAGGATTAAAGGTTCCAGGATCTCAGCACATCCTGCCTGCTCATCAAAACCCATCAGCTTCGATCAAGCTTCATTCAGTCTGAGAATACTGACATACTATGACAGACCAAAAATTCTTGGCTTGGTGTCATCTGTCATTCTAATTCGAAAATAAACCACATAAAATGAAAACAACACTTAATAAATAGATTAAGATAGATTGACCTAACAAAATTATAATCAGAAAATTGTTTGCCAAAAGCGTATTCAGGGACAGTGTGAAGAATCAGTTTGTAGACTGATCAGAGCAGGGTGCTAATAATGCCAACCCCTGTGCAGGCCATTCATTTTAGAGCTGGGACTCGATGACCCATGTGGATCTCTTCCAACTCAGAATATTCTATAACTAATTTGTTAATCAGCAAGACCAAAACACTAAATTTTGCTAATAAACTTTACAATGACCAATGGTGCAAAACAAAGTACAGTGCAGATGACAGACTGTGTGTGACTGGAGCGACTTTATAACGTAAAGTTACTTTGTAACACAGAGTAGACCTGGTAATCAATGATAATTGATGGTAATGAGCAAAGTTCATCCTTAAGAGCATGGGAAGCATTGATTAAAAAAAAAAAATACAATAGTTTAGCAGAACACTGGCTGAATGTTGGTGTGACTTAGCAGCTAACACTTTCCAAGTGTTTGTGCCTAGAAATAACTGCATAATAAAGGACTAGAATAAAACACTTACACCTTCTCTTCAGTGCCCTGCATCAGAACTTAGGGACTTAGCAGTCTATGTAATTTACAAAAGGAGAACTTGTACATAATGTTCACTGTTCTGCACAAGAGTGACCAGAAACAACTTAAGGAATAAACATACAATCTCTATCTTCATTAAGAGGTTTGTGCACCGAAGGCTTTTTAAAGAACATGTTATGTGGCAAACTCCTGTGTGCACACACACGGACAGACATCTACAACACCTGTGTCCAGGTGCTCCAATTGTAGCTTCTTGGAACTACTGTCACAGCAACATCTATATCTGCCTAACTAAGTAAGAAACAGGAACACAGGAATGTTTCATCTGAAGTTATGGCATGACTAAGGGAGAATTGATACAACTCATTAAAACATGCTCACTCATCCTTCCCCACCTTAGCACAAGCAGGCTTCACGTTTTGTGTGCGTGGTTTGTTTCAGTACTTACAGACGTGGGTGATCTGCACTGGGATCTGCAGAGCTGCCATGGGGCTCGGGGCACTGCCTGTGCTCTCCTCCAAGCGAGCCACCCGGATCTGCACGTGCTGCACCCCCGAGCTGGAGTTCGAGTTTGCTAAGCCACTGCCACATTTGTTCTCTGGAAGCTGGTGCCCTGGATTGTTTTTTTGGTTCTCATGGAGCTGTTTAAGACCCTTTATCAGCACTGAGAGAAAAAACACTCATGCTAAAGCAGGCTGAAGAAGCACATTTGAAATGCTGCAATTGGTGATTTACCCAAGATGAAAAGAAAAACAAAATCCTACAGAAACCGGAACTTAAGCAATCTCCAGAGATGCATAAACGAGAAATTTAGCACATACATAGACCATTTATAGCCAACTACAGCAGTGAACTTGATTTCCTCATGGAACCCAGGCATTTCATGGTGCTTGAGGGAAAAAAGAACACACAGCCCGTAAAACACTGGAACTCTCTAAAATTATGCATGGTATATCCCTAAGCTACAAACAAGTGCCACTATCACTAGCTGTGTAATGCTGCTACCAGAAGTAAATCCTCCAATCTTCTACAATAAGGAAGCAAATTCAAGAGCTTGACAGAAATGTCACTGAAAATAGGGAGCAAGAGAGAATGAATCCTAAGTGGTTATATTACAATTCTTCACCTGTGCATGGGGAGGCCCATTCTCCAACAGAACCACCTGTGACTGCTTTGGCCCTTCTGGGGGAGCAGCTGACATAACAGCAGGTTACAAAACCTGAGGCCTCAGCTTTTCTAGCATTCATTACAGCAAACTGCCTAAACATCTCCCCTTTGTCAGGGAAAAGTGAGCAGAGGCTGTTGATTCAGTGTTGCATTTATCTTATTATTTGATGCAACAACTGCCTATTAATGTGTGGTAACAAGGGCTCTCCTCCCAGCTGCAGCCTTGAGGCAGGACTAATATATATCCACACTGTCAACCAGAGCACAAGTGTGCATTAAATTACATCTTTCATTAATTATGTCATAATTATGACTAATCTCTCTGATTTTTTCCTCTCCCCAAGTCAGACAAAGGGAGGTCTGAAGGTCACAGACACCCCTTTGGCTTAGGCACTAGTTTCTCCAAGCCAGAATGGGAAAATGGTATGAAATGTATTTGAGGGAGCTTTATACTCCTGATGCCTCCCCTCCTCCTCACTGCAGCTAGCTTAGCAGATCTACCTTCTGCCTACAGCTAAGGCTCAGCACCTGACAGAGATTATATTTTAACATCATAAAGGCAACACATCTAACCTGAGGCCACAGTTAGGCTGCAGATACATATCCTCTTCCACCTGAAGAGGTCACTGCCCTCCATACCAAAGATCAGCATCATCTGAGATGTGCCAGCTGAGCTGCTTATATACATGCTCTCACTTTAGCCAAAGGAAGAAGGGATGGTAAGCTCTGTCTAGCTGTACACATCAGCTTGGCCTGTTTGACTGAAACACTTAAGGATTGCTTGTAGGAGCAATTCAGCCAGCAGATCCAAGGGGCCAGTAACTTCCAGCAAAAGAGCAATATGCTCTTTGGCCAGCAATGCTGTAAGCAGACAACAAAATGCAGCCTTATTCCTTTGAACTATGTGAAAGGAGCTTTCAGAAGAGAAGTGTGCAGGTAGTACATTACCAGGGAATGAAACATCTTTGTGGTTTGCAATCTGTCTTTTAATGGTCCACCATTTACTCCGAAGCCACTGTGGGGAGCGGACACTGCTCCATCCTTCAGCCAGTAAATCCCAATTGATGTCATTTTCATCAGAAACTTCAAGTTCCGCTATCCTGGCAGGATACAGAAAATATTGACCTGTTAGAAAGCGCCCTCCAGAGCGGCAGGGGTGTCGCACATGTCCGGCCGTGTCACACGTAACAGCGCAGAACCACATGCTAGTGACCAGCCCACCAGAGCTCAGGAATCGACACAGGCTTCCAAGGCTCCACGCTGCCAGAGGTCAAGCAGAATCATAAACAACAGAAGATGGACTAGACCTGTCACATGATCCAGTCCATCTCCTTGCCATGCAGGATTATTCTCCTTATTTACTTATACATTAGGTCTTAGATCGGATTATCGTGAAGCATTCCAAGTGGTGGTACTTGCATCTTTTCTTTTTGAAAAAAAAAAACATTCTCCAAACACATCTCCAAGGCAGGAAATACTTCCTGAGATTTCACTCTGAACATTCACTTAATTAATTTCATGTTATGATATTTACTTGTTTTCTTCTAACAACCATCTATCCTTAACACGGATTTTTGCCTTCTCTCAGATGCTTCTTAGCCAAAGTAGATGAAGTTAACTACAGCATTAAACACTTTCTCATAAATCAATCCCACCATGCTCTCCAGATAAGGGACAATCTTCTCTAACAGAATGTGTTTGAAATCACTAAAAATCTCTGAATTGCCCTTATCTGTACATGAAGCATATGAAAGAGAGGTGAACAGTGAGGGGAACATATTTTGGTAGAAGTTAAGAAAAGTCCTTTTCACAAACAAAGCAAGAGCGCTCTTGCTAGCTAAAGAAAGAAAAAAGTAAAACAAAAAAAAAACTACCAAAACCAACCCTGTAGGATGAGTAAAAGATGTCTGGACAGACCAAACCAGAATTACTAAGAAATATACCCAGTACATTCTGAAATGTGGAATCAGGCTCCTCATTTTGAGTTAATGTCAAATGGCTTCAGTAAATTTGTTAATACTGCTTTGTAAGTAATCCTTAGATTCCCTCAATGTCTTGGCTTTTTATTCCCACCCAACCATAAAAATCCAGTGGCTAAAAAGCCTGAGTTAAAGGCAGGTAAAACGGGAGGAGGACTGGAGAGAGCAAAATATTTCCAAAGTCACTACCAGGTTGCCAGTTCAAATGTGGTCAGAGATGCTGATATCCAATCAGGGTTTATTGGCCTACATGAAATTAATTTGCAGTCTCAGTTTAGCTCTTTGTAGACAAGATGTCCACATCACAGAAACCACCACCACACTTGACCCTTGTTGGTCATCTCAGCAGAGAGGCCAAGGACTGAACGGGCAGGGAGACTGAGCTACCCTCCAGTTAAGGGTTAAAGCGCATCGGTGGGGCAACGTGTGGGAAGCTTGCATGGTTTGCTGCCTGTGCTGTACCTTTTCTGTGGAATAAAGAAGACTTCAGTCTCCAGGGTTTTCAATCTGACACCTTTCACGAACACTAACATTCACTAAAAAAACAAAAAACAAAAAATATGTTCAATAATAAATCTCTGGGAACTGTAAACACAGCAGTGGTTTTTGGAAGGTTCTAGAATTTTCAGTGTCTAGGAAACCAGCAAAACGGACCCCAATGGAATCCTGCTAGCAACACGTATTACAAACCTTGAAAAGTAACTAAAATAACAAACCTCAAGATCAGATTTATTTCATCCTCCTTGGTCCACTCGGTGCCCCCACTCTGTTTCCAGTTGAGATAGTTGAGCCATTTAGAGCGGCACTGCTTCTCCGAGCGTGTCCCGACCCGTTCTGCCACAGCAGCCCACGACACACCCTGTGTGACAATGTCACCTGGCTCTGTGCTTGTCAGCTCGTGCACTACTTCTGCCAGTCTTTTTTCTTCTTTCTCTGTCCACTTTCCTGAAAGAGAGATAAAACCAATAACTTAACTAGCAGCACATACCCTCTGTTCTGATCCATAACATTCCAGCAGATGTTTAATTCCCATGTCCAACACCTTATTCCAGATTCAAATATTAACTTGTGAAGAAGATGCAACTGTTCTTAATTACTAGCAATTTATAGTCTATCCATTCTTGATTAACAAATCAACAATTCTATTGTTCTGCTGCCAAATTTATTTTCTCTTTCTCTCACAGAGGAGTAAGACCACACAGAACTTGTCCAAATAGTGACCAAAGCAAACTGATCCATGCTATCTGAACTGTATTACCTGGAGTGAATTAACCATGCAACAATTTAGTGGACATTATTCACATAAGGTCTGACTGAATTTTCCTTTATATTTGAATATATACATTACAAAATAAACAGTACTTAACTCCTGAAGTGCATCGGTCTCTCTCTTGACACCAAACACACAGTGTAAATTTACAATCATTAAACACAAGGGACAGAATTTTTACCAGAGTATCCATTTCTGACACCAGCATTTAGCTCACCTGTGTTGCAGGTATCCTTCATCAGTCTACATCGATCCTTTACAGATGAAGCACTCCTCCCCAGGGCAGCTCCTATTGTGGCCCAATCATTACCGTGCTTTACTCTCAGCCTAAAGAGAAATGTGCTCATTAGCACCATATCCAGTTAGGAAATTACCAAAGTATCAAACATTCTCTAATAAAATCAGGATGAATGTGCAGTTTATAGGCTTAAAGAGAGAATGAGGAAATCACTTTGCTACTTTACTATCAATATTTTCTGTTACCTTTTCCTATGTGTTTCTAGAAGCCTTTCAGACCAGCTAAGCCACAAGATACTTATAAAATGCATGTTATCTGTCTTGCAGAAGATAGTGAGGCTTAATGAGTGTGTTAAACACAATATGAATGTTTAGATAAACAGCTGATTTCCATTCTATACAGGTTCCTCAATGATTTTCAGGTGGTGTAGAGAACACTTGAGAAATTTAAATAATGCCCGATAAAAACCCAGGCATCCTACAATTTAAATTAAGCAAAACACTGCATAATCACGTTCATAATTTTAGCAATCATCTTCCTCCACATGACAGCAGGTTGCTTAAAATGTTGATCCATGATTAGTTCTGACACATCTGGAACCACAGGCACCTCGTGAACGACACAAACTAGATCAATTGATCCAAACAGATCCATCAATGTGATGCAATATATTCCCTCCCTTCCTTCAGTCCAACAGTTTCTTCCAACTGCCCAGCCCTAGAAATGTACAGGAGGGGATAAAGTCTGCAGCCCCATCTCCTTGATCTATCAGCTTCATACTCAAAATTCAGCTTTCTGAGCTGCATTGATAATTTATGTATCTGTAACACTTCCTAGGGGAGACCCTACTCTTGATCTGCCACTTCCTTTAGGAATAACCTTTGCTTGGATTTTGTAAAGAAAAGGGACTTCTGTTTCTCATAACCACAATATTGACTGTGCTTGCAAAAATCTGAAACCTTCCTAGTTGTAACAGAAGCCTTGCTTTAGAACTTTGTTGCATATTGTTAGGTCTTGAACACACACTAGAAAAAAAATGACAATAATCCAAATGTAGTTTCATTCTTCTTTAGATAGTAACCACTTATTTTGGATAGTGTTGGAGCACTCAAATATATTTGAAACTCTTCAGAGATTTAATATAAGGAAATCTTTAAAAATTGATCAACCTACTAAATATAAACAAGGAAGAGTGACTTTGTTCATGAGATAACTTACTCTTTAAGCTTTTCAATTTCCTCAGGAGTATACCTAAGCAACAGGTAAATAAAAAGACATTATTTTAAACAGAAAGCATACAGAATAAATATTTTTATTTTACTAACCACACAGCACACACTTAGTTACAAGAGATTAAGGAATTTCAGCTGTAAGAAACAATCTGACTGAATACTTTGGAAGAATGTGAGGAATAAATGTCATTTTCCACATCAGTGCATTTCTAAGCTTAACTGGTATAAGATTCCTCTCATTTGTCAGAAAAATTCCTCATTCTCCATGATCTTACTCCTATGAAGAGAATTAGAATTTTCTGCATTAGTCTTTCAAATAAACAGCTTCTTCCTTACTGTCCCAGTTCAACATCACCATAAAGCTGACTTTCCATCAAAAAAGTATATCAGCACTGAGAAGATATTTTTTTATTTTCAGCTATCTTCGAAAACTAAAATATAATATCCTTTCTGGATGGCACCAGATCACTGCTTTAAAAAATGGCAAGCAAGGGCATAAGGGGTGAAGATCAATTACTTTCAGGTCACAGCTCCAGAAAAAGTTACATCTCAGCAGATCCATGCTTGTGTCCAAGTCTTCTCATCATATCCGAATCTGTTATTTGCCTTTGTTTTGGGTTTTTTGTTTATCTGTTTTTTAAAGCTGTCATTGAATACCATCAATTGAACACAACTATTGTCAAGGATGATCTCTCAGAACTGAGCAGAGGTGACATATTAGTAAGATCTAGTTCTGTTTGGCTAAAATTTTCTGTCTCACATAGAACATGTCAAGAATACATATATGACCCTACTCATACCAATAAAACCATGCAGCATTAGAGGGTTTCATACTTTCCAACATGGTTTCTGTCATCATACATGCGAAGAACTCTTCTATAGACAGCAAAGAGAGGCCGATTCAGACCCCAAGCTATTGTCCTGTAGAAATCTTTCCTTTCATCTTTTGACATTTCAAATATAATTTCAGTGGCATCTTTTATTCCACGGGCCTAGAACAAAGCATTTAGAAAAAAAACAAAAACAAAAACCACAAACAAAACACCTTAGATAAAGTCTCCTAGGAACGAAGAAGTAGAACACAAGAACCGAAGCCATTATGCAACTTTCCGTGTATCACAAATACTACAGTCCAAAAGTAAAACTGAGTATTTATGGATTACCTTTCTCACATAAAAACTCTTGAACACTAGGTTTTGCTGTTTTGGTTTTTTTATGTTGGAGTCCAGGGAGACACAGAAATTCTACCACCTATCCACATAAAATAAAAAAACCCCTGTCCAATGTATGTTTTAACATCAAAAATTTAACCATCATATAGAACATTATGGAATATGTACTGTGGTGGAATTAGTCTGGGGCCCTACAAGGGAAGGTTGGCAAACAGTGTTATATTGATTTATTACATGATTTTAGATATTCCTTATGCAAAACCAATTTCTTTCAATTAAACTACTCTTCTTGTTCTGATGGAAACTCAAATAAATTCAATACAAAAACACTGCCATGAAATATAACAGTAAAGCTTAACTTCAGCTTAAACTAAGAATCACTATATTTCAACTATTCAAAGCAGTACAAGAAAGCAGATAAATGGGAAAAGAATGAATCAAATGATTTATCAGTAACTGAGAAAAGTTATTTAGCTAGCTCAAAAAAGCTTCACTAGATTTAAAACGTAGTATTGCCCTTGAATGATTTTGTGGAAGAAGCTCTAATATGTGTGTGGGCAAACACTCTCTTCAACCAATGCTGTGGATTTTTATCCCAATGAACACTAAATTCAGAGCTTTTTTTTAAACCACAAGTGAAGGATAGTGAAACTGTTAATATCCAGGCTATATATTCTCAGTTGTAAGGGCTTAGATCAAATATTCTCAGCTGCAAGCCTACCACAAATATGACTTA
Source organism: Acridotheres tristis (assembly GCA_037013685.1). Classification (NCBI taxonomy): domain Eukaryota; kingdom Metazoa; phylum Chordata; class Aves; order Passeriformes; family Sturnidae; genus Acridotheres; species Acridotheres tristis. The sequence continues at coordinate 7,067,650 of CM072885.1, forward strand.
TGGGCAATTATCACCGTCAGTGTGTTCACCACATGCTCATTTATACTGAACTCTGACCCCAATAATTTAAGGGGAAGAAAGTAGACACAGGCATCTTGCTAGTATAGTACACAATCACAGACTTGGCACCAAGAACATCTGGAAGTTGTATTCAGTGCTCAGGAAGGAAAATTATCTCTACTGCTAGTGCAATTTTTTTCCACCATCTTCAACAAAGGATTTATGACTTCTCAATGTATAGTCAGAAAAAGAGATTTAACCATATAAAATGTCATGTCAGGATGCTCAAAATGGGCTTATCCAGTACAAGAATTAAAAGCAATGTTACATCCAGTAGTACTTAAATCCTGTCTATGAATAAAATTTCAAATTTCAAATGGGTAATGACCATTCCTACAACAAACCAATTCGAATCACTTATTGCGTGCTCTGGGAGGTACTAAAGAAAGTTGATTTCTTGAAGGAAGTGCATCACCACATCAATGAGCACGGAACATACTCTAAACATACCTTTAAATAACGCTCAATGTTACTCATCAAAATGTCAATTTCTTCCTTTGACCACATCCCTTGCTTCCATTTATGGCCTGAAAATAGAAATGACAACTAATTACTGACCTGAAGCCCAGAAAAACAGCAAGAACAGAAGTATATGAAAACATTACCCATACTGCAATTAACAAGGAAAAGAAATAAAATATAACTAGCATTAATTTTAAACAGATATTATTTAATAACTGACAGTAACCACCAACTAATATTTGAATAATGTGAGTCAGACTCCTCTTCAAAAACACCCCATTTTTAAAAACAGAACATGAACTCCTCTATGTGCTGTCAAGTCACATTTTCAGGCTTTCTCTTCAGCTGCAACTAGAAAATCTCTGTCTTTAAACTGACAGCTGAAATTTCTATGCACTCAAAATGATTCCAGAAGCTGGAACTTAAAATATGACTCAGAAGATTACCTGAGGAATTGGCAACAAGGTGGGGTTCTCTTGCATGCCTTAACACTCCTGAACGTGAGAGTAGTGCCACCTGCTGTGAGTGCTTTTCACAGAGGTAAGTGCTCCATTAAGCCTTTTTTTGACAAGCTGGCCCCCATCTCTCTCCTTTTTGCATTTGGAGTAATGCTCAGGGGTCAAAGTCAACATAAAACCTTGTGGTGGGTCTTTTATTTCTCCAAATAAAAGTGGCAAACCAATAGAAACAAATAACGTTTCCTCTCTGTCTATGCCTTTAGGAACTACAATGCCAGCTAAGCTTTAAAAGCAAACCCAACCAACTTTATTCAGAGAGAAAATTTCAAAACTGAAGTCTATCAATAAATCATTAAAATATTCCTACTTTAAATTATCCTTTTTTCCCCTTATGGTCATAGCATACTTTTAATTAAGCTTATGCTGGTGTGACCCAGTTTACATACTGGTGTGTGCTGGCTACCTGCCCACCTCTGCTCAGAAAAATCAGGGTACTTCCTTCTCAGCCTGCTAATTACCAGAGCTCAGAGACAGAACACACCAAAGAGACTGTTCACTCAAATCCAATTATAATGAAAAGTACAGGCATTATTACCAATTCCATTGGAAGTGGTGAGAGAGTACTCTTTCCCTGTGCTCCATAGCTTCAATCTCTCCTTCCACAGTTATAGAAAAATAATGTACTCCTGTAACTGTGATTCACACAGGTCCAAGCCTCTGAACTGTCTTAATGGGACGCTGCTACTCTTGATATGGAACAACCTCTAACACCAAACTATTTTAGGAAAGGACATATATTCTGCACTTCACATGTTTGTATATTCATAGTCAGGATTATAATAACCTGCCTATAGGTCTGGGAAGAAAGCATTATCAAGTGGAGACTGCTATAAAATTATGAGCTCAGGCAACACATGCCAAACTCTAAGCTAATGTAAAAGACATACCCTGGCATTCCTCCACTGCTGATCTCTCTCTGACAAACCACAGAGCTTAAAAGAAAAGTTCAGCCAGTAGAGATTCTCAGGTATTTTTCCTAGCATATTTTACTAGAAATATCCTCCTCAAGTTATTAATCTCTTAACTGGAATCATCAGATTGAGTGCCTTCCTTTGACCACCTGACAATGCTTTGTCTCTTCCTAAAGGTTTCTAACAAAAAAGGGAGCTGCTCTGAACTGACTGAAAAAAAAATGTTTTTCCTCTTGAAAAAGTGAAAGTCAAAGTAAGACAAACAGTAGAGGGGCTGAGGAAACTAGAGAGAAAACACGTCTTCATTTGACACTAAGTTTTTTCTCTAGGTTTAGAAAGGCACTTCCCCCGTGGAGAGGAAACAAAAAACGAAAGTTCTTGAGTTCAGCAACTACTACATCATTGCACAGATATATTTGGAAAGGGAGGAATGCCCAGTGGGGTGGAAGTTTTAGGAGTAGTCTGAGATTATTTCATTACGTCCTGGTCTGCAGGCGTCCTCTTCGTCTGAAGCATCTCCATTAACCTGAGTATGGATTGCTGTTTTTCTTGGTGTACCCCACTTCCCACCCCCTGACAGACAAACACAACTCTCTGTCCCACCTGGGCTGACACACAGCACCCACAGCTCTTCTCTACTGTGCCCACTACTGTCACCTCTGCAGGCATGGCCCATCTCCAAAAAGCTGGACCAGAGATTACTTTATGCAACTTGCAAAATGTTCTGAGATATTGGAATAGTTTACCTTTCTGTAGCATGGGAGAACTGCACTTGAAGTAACCTACCTTTATTGGTTAGAGAATCCTTATCCTCTTTGGTTGTGAACCAGGCTTGACTAACAGCTGATACTTCTTCATTGCCCATTGGGGAGATTTCATCCAACTGCTCATTCTGAAGAATCTTGAAAAGATCAATATGAAATAACACAGTCAGCTATTCACAGTTGTTTATATCACTTTGCAATTAACATGGAGACATAGTTTGAAAGAAATTAAATCATCACACTTCGTCACCTTGCTGACTCTTCAAAAATGTCAGGTCTTAGACATAGCATTTGAATTATCACCTTTTTTAAAACACCTGAATAAGATTTACCATATTAATATACAAATGTTGTGAGAATTAGTTAGGTAACATTCTTCATCTTGTTTAATGTACAGTGAATGAGCATCTCCAAACTAGAACTTCTAAACATGGTATACCCACAATGAAAACTGCATGTAACTGTTAGAACTGGTGACAAGACAAAGCCTATAAGCCTCTTATAAAGCTTAACTTAAAATCAAAGAATGACAGAAATAACAGACAAACTCTAGCAGAGCACATAATTACAAGTGGAGGGCTACCTCTATTACTCTTTGCAGCATTACTCTTTGGGCAGTAACTTAGGACTACAAATAACCTCTCTCATTCATAAAATTATTCAATTGTCCTTTTACAGACCAGCATTTTTACATACAAAATCCATGCTCAGATATATTTGTTTCAAATATTCTTATTAATTTAGTAAGTATTTCTGATACTTGTTTCCCTTTTCATTTCAATTTAAATAAAAGCATACATCAAATAGGTAAATTTTGAAGTTTTACTGTACCTGAATCTGGGTAACAGTTCCTTCATTAATCTCATCTTCAGCTACCTCAGTGGTAGCAGTCATGGTCACCTCAAAGCTCTGATCATTTTCTGAAACTTCAGATGGGTAAGTTAGTTGCATACTTAATTCCTGAAGCATTTTTTCACATATGCTACAAGCTTCATAAATTGAAGTGAAAATTTTGATGAGCCTTATTTGGTATTTATTTGTTGACACAGTAAATTCACTAAAATGATTAGCGACTGCTTCTCTTCATAAAATTTAAATATGGCTTTTGAAACCTTCAGTTTTATACTTGACTACAATTATGACCTAATGTGAAACATAAACAAAATGCGTTTAATGCAAAAATTTGAAACTGTATTAATATTTCTTTTCCAGCCCTACCTCCAGTATTTTCCAGTTATTAGACAACATTCAAATCTTTTGGCTGCATGCATTTTCCTCAGTCCTCCTTCAACTTCAACATGATAATGCCTTTACTGCTAAGGAATTTCTACCTAGTTTCACCAAATAAACAGGCACTCTAGGTACTGCAAAATGGTATTTTAACTAGATTTGGTTTTGTGTTCCTTTGAGAGATTATATTAAATTTTCTAGTACTCAATCAACTTCCAGAAGACTAATTCAGTATTCACCCTATCTTTTTTACATCAGTCTCTTTTTACATATGCCTCAATATTACAAAACACTGAAATACTAAATATATTGTCTGATCATTAAAAAACCCCAAATCTCTTTGCAGGAGAGCATCTAGTTTGTTGTTGATTTACTTATCCTTCATTTTATTGAATGCACCTGTGCCTGCAGGTCTCTAAACTACTTTAACACAGGCTTATTTTGCCAGTACTAATTGCTGCAAAACTATCCAATGCTAAAAAGAAATATGATATCCAAGTATATTAATAAAATTTGTAAGGAAGGAAACCCATGCAGAATATTGTACTGTAATTCAAGAGTCCACTTTTAATCTTTACCAACAGGTATATTTGCTACAGGAGTACATAAAAGAACTTACTTGGAACTGCAACAACAGAAATGCATGGAGTAGAATCATCAAGGCTTTGATCATCCTCTGATAGGCAAAGCCTCTTGTGTGGAGGTTCGGAGCTGTCTTCAGAGTCTACTTCATCAGCTTCTGACAACAAAAACACACCCAGGTTACTTCCTGTAAGCTAAGTGGAGCCTTGGACAGAGTTGTCCTAAAAGGCAAGCCAAAGCAAATAGTAGAAGCAAATGTGACAGGCTGGTTCAGTGCTTTGCTGCTGCCCAGGAACCTGGTCTAAGCTAAGGGCAACAACATGCTTTCTTCAACATGCACTTTCTTTGAAAATTCCATCCACAGTCTGTTAAACACAAATCAGTCTACAGAAATCTGGGTACGTGCTTGGTTCTAAGAATCCGTTTCAACTGAAATAAACCACAGCAGCTCTATCTTTCTTGGGCACACACAGTTTTGGGATTTATACCTAATTCCACACTTTATCACTCTTTAAACCAAAGCAGAACAATTCCCGCACAAGTTGCATCTGAGTAGCTCACAGAATGTGGACAGGGATGTATGGTGGTCAGATCAATCAAAACAAAGAAGAAAAAATACTATGTAATACAATTCTATACCATTTTGAGGGCAATGAAGAATTAGGTTCCCTTCAGTATCCTGAGTCAAAGTCACAGAGTTCACGGTTTCTACTGTCACTGTGTCAGACTCTTCTTCAACTGTGCTCATACTCAAACCTGAAAGAGCAACACACAGATTACGTTTCTGCTGCTGGACTCCACTTGGACCATAATGCTCCTTCCATGCCCCAAACAACCAGCAAAACTCCCACAGGGGATGAGCCTGCTCTTTCACATGAAGCATCCACAATTTCAGACATTCACCTACCTTTACTTTCCTGCAGACTTATATTGCACAGGGTAAAACCAGATAGCTTTCAAGTAACTTTTCCAGTTAAAAATAGTACCTAAACTCCCTATTAGGAGGATTTGCAATCTACTGATATATTTTTTTTCAAATACAAACCTAGGCTATTACTTTTTCAGCACTTCTAAATTATTCACATCTGATGATTTTTGTCCAGTATTTGTTTCACTGTTAATTTAGTAATTCTGCTATTATAGAACTGAAAGCTAGACAGGACTGACAAATATTTTTCTAGTATCCTATTAATCACAGCTGCCCTATTTATAGACTAACAACTTGCAAAGTTTTATTCTCCTTCCATGAATATAGCTAAATGTGAAACTTAGTTTTTCTTTAGCATTTTAATAATAAGAGCAACAGAAACATTGGTTGCAAGCAATCACTAGTAAAAAGATTACTGAGAGAATAAGTAATCCAGGATAAGCCATATACATTGAAGTCAAAGAATTAGGGCAATATGAAGTGTCTCTGATAATTTCATTTCCATTATAAAAGTACTGGAATGAAACACAAAGTCCCTAAGAAATTCTACGTAAACTACCAGCAGTAATTCTGAAATAAAACAAAGCAAAACCTACAGCGAAAGTTTTCTCCAAGTACAAAGAGATGCAATCTTTGCTGCTGCATTAGCTAAATGAAATCACATCCAAAATATCCAGAAGCTTTGCAAAGATTTCATCAGTTTTAAGCTTGCTTTTGTTGACTTTGGCAGAGATTTGTAAGAAGAAAATATCATCCATTTCTCCTTTAACTGCTCCAGTCCTTTTTCTGTATTTCCTTATATGTCAACAACAACAAAAAATTACTTTTAACATTTATTTTGAAGACAAAATGTCGTTAAAAAATATCTGGCTATATCTTAAGAAAAAAGAAATCACAAATACATTATAAATTTTCCATGTTCTAGGCAGGGATAGCCATCTACCCATATGCAAGCGGAATTTGCAACGTGGATTTCAAATTCCCTGTATAATGTTAACATTATTGCATCAGCAGGAGATTATTTAATTTTTAAACAGAAAACATGTTCTTTAGTACTGAAGATTCCCAAGAGAAGCGTTATCCTGGAAAGATAAAACTACTGCCAGTCCTTCTAAAAAAACTACTTCTCACCTCTCGAGCTCGTTGAAGGTTTGGCACATCTTTAAGCACACACAGTGACTGATTCCTCAAATGAAGTGATATTACCCTTCTGAACATGTAAAAAATTTCAGATAGCACTGACATTTTAAATCAGAGGGTTCTCAAACTTACTTTCACATCTACCATCAGCAACAGATCCTTGCCACATGCAAGTGTAGGAGTAACTCCTTGGGATTCATCTGCTGCTGAGTTTTACAGCCTGTGCTCTATCCTTCACTAGAAGCTGCTGTTTGCTGCATGGCTGTAATACTCATTTTAGGAACCCAATGAGGCATCCTTAATGCTAAAACACGAAGAAAGGCATCCAAAGTGTTACAGCTAAATTAGCAGACTGTAACTTTTTCAACCCAGTTTTAAGTTATTAATTTAGTTTTTGGGGAGTGAACAAACTGGACCAAAATAAACAGATTCTCTTTTTCATGTTCATATGTACTTTCTGAGTAAGTTTTACTACAGGGACTGTTGTAGTAAAAATCCCTGAAGTTACTGGAAATGAGGTGGAAGATTCTTCCTTAATTTTATGTCAACTAGTTGTCAAAACATTTATTTTTCTACAATCAGTTGAAAGCACCCATTTCTCTTGTCACCATTTTAGAGGCCTGAAAGATATGAGATTCATAAGACACATTACAACAGTCATTTATTTCACCTACAGCTGTTCTGAATAGCACCATCCACAGCAATAGAGCAGACCATTCCTTCTTTTATTTTTGGAAGACAGATGAAAATTGAGTATAGGCACGGCAAAGCTGGGTCTTTTTTTCAGCAGTTACTGAGGACTTAATGAAAATCAATCTGCATATTTAGAGGATTTGGCTACCAAGTAAAAAACACAGGGCAATTAATCCTTTTACATTCTCTGCCTTGCTGGTTTGCAAGTTAGGAGGGAACAGGACACAGCATAAAAGGGATCCATACATCCAAATATGGCATTCCCAGAGATGGCGAGGAAGGGACACCACGATCAGTAGCTGCTACCCTGACACTTCCATCCAGAGCTGTAACAGGATTTACCAGACAGTGGCTCAGCACATCTGAGAGCACCACTGACTCCTCTGATCAAGTCACAAATGTGCAGCTGTCAGCTCCAGCTCCCAGGAATTGCAGAGCACCAAACACTGGGCACTGCACTTTGCTCAAGGACCTGTGATTTCCCAAGAAACAGTCCTCAATGTAATTCCTGGATTGAGGACGGGTTTATAACTCCTTACCGATTTCCCAAAAATGGTTTATGCTACCTGCAAGTGCAGGCTCTCCCCCCAAAAATTACACTCTGTAGAGTAAGATACTCAAGACTTAGCGTATCTTAAGTTTTCTGAGTAAAGGTAATAACCTTGACCAAGCCTTGATCATGAAAAGAGCCAAATCCTTGATTTGATTTCCATCAATTTTAATGCATATAGCCTTGGACCACAATTGAAAACTGAGTAGAGAGAACTAAGGAATGAAGGAATGAAGGAAATGTCAAAGGAATGAAGTCAAAGTCAAAAGCATATTCTGAACACTATTTTTTATTCATTAGACAATACAAATACAAGAAAACTGAAAGAAAACCCAACCAACCAGGTTCTTTCAAGCTACATTCACCCCAGGGACACCAACCCATTAATACATGAATGAATCAGCAAAATCAGGAATAACTGCGGTGGTTCTTCTGAGCGAACAGGAAACAATCCCCAGATCTTACAAACCTCACTGTTTCACACATAAATAACAATGTAGCTACCAGGTACTGTGAACATGCATCAAACATGACACGTTCACAGGGAGCTCAGAGGCCAAAGCCCAGTGCTGATGCCCGAGCCAATGCCCTTTGATACCTTCTCATCATGTTAGCTGTTGGGGATGAGACCAGTGTTGGATAGATATGCATCAAAAGTGTGGATGCCATAATCCATAATGAGATAGCACCTTAGTCATCAGTGTCAATTCAATTAGCATTTTTTGCCTTGCTGGATTTCTGTGCGGATTTACCAAACCCAATATTTTTTAGGACAGCATTACAATTTCAAACAGGTTTCAGCATGCAACCAAAGAGGTGGGAAAATACTTCTGTCTATAAGACTCATTTAATACAGATTTCTAATTTAAGTTTTCCACTAAAGCCAAATAATAGAGATGTTCTTATTTATTTGGGAAATATGCAGCAGAATTATGGCAGGAAAAAAAACCCCAAAAAGCTGATTTTCCACCAAGGTGAAAAAAAATTTACATCCTAATACAAAATTCCTTTAATTCTAAATAACCCTCATCAGGCAAACGGGCTCAATTATTCCGTGGGCTGTAAAAATTAAGCACTTCTAAGAAATAGTACTTTTACTCTTGCAGACAGAATTCTGTCATTGCCCCTAGTTATTAACTGAACATTATGTCTAGTCTTCGGTGGACTGTTGTAAATCTTTTAAAATTTCTGAAGTAAATTGTGTTAAAGGCTGCATTCTCTGCACTGGGCAGTAAGTATGTTTCACTAAGTTCTGTAAAAAGTAAATTTTGAAGATTATTTAGGGAGGTTTTCAGTTACTGTGGCATTTAACTGGAACAATCACATGGAATGCATTGGGATTTCGAGGCATTAGTTCAAGAGTAAGATTAAGGAAACAAAGTTACTACAGGACCTCATATTTTAGGAAGCCTGAATGTTTAGTGTATTCCACAGCAAGTCAGGACTTCCAGTACATTATCAGGAATTTTTATTATTCAACTAGTGCCAGTGCTGTTATGCTAATATTCAATAAAACTCCCCCAACTTTACACCAGACCAAAGGTTTCTGCTCAAATTTAAAATTCCACCATGCAGAAGTTTTCTCTAACAGCTGCCAACAATGGATATGAAAAGGAACCAAGCTGGGCAGACACCAGTTGTAAGGACCCAGTCCGAGTCTGGGGCATACAAGGATTTATTAATCTGTACCAGCATGAGATTACAGTCCTTTAGGAACAGTTGCATCCTACTCATCAGTGGTATTTAGAGAAGTGGGCCATCACTGAAACAGAATATATGGGAGACACAATGGGACAAAGTGTTCTCATTTGCATTGATCCAAAATTGGCAGAACTCCATAAGCTTTAGCCTGTCCATTGAAAGTTTAATAAAAAGCACTGAGCATGCTTTAAATGTCACAAAGGGGAAAAAAACCAACACAAAACAAAATAAAACTCATGTTCTGCCTCTTTCAAAAGAAATATACACAGAAAGTTTCAAGTTTTCTTTTTTAGGAATTGGCTGTTGGGCACAAGATTACGGCTATGGATAGAAATCTTCCTAAGTATCGTATGTACTAAAATTATTTTCCCTTCACATAAATCCAGTCCATGGTAAGCATTTCAGTAACTTCTTCACCTTTATAAACAATGGGAAGAATTTTAGCGTGCAAGAAAAATAAGAAACATTATCCTAACTGATAAGCCTGATCAAGCAGTAAGTCTGATAAGCAAAGGTAAATCTTGTTTTCTGATGGACAGATAAGCACAGAAATGATGCTCAAAAAAAGGACCTATTAGAACATGCAAAGCACAGCAGAGAGAGGTCTTTGTCTCTTATATGGCCACTTTTTATAATTTTGTGTGGTGAAGACAAAAATCGGATTTTTTTGGGCATTCTACTTAAGGAGTTATAATTAACGTTCAATCTTTTCAGTAAGTCATAAAACATTCATGAACTTGTTTACTACTATAATCACGTGAAATGATATAAATGAAAACTAGAATGAGATGTGCCCATCTCAATGCAGAATCTGCATCTCCTGGTTTTGCAAAGGAATTCCAAGTACGCTGTCAAGAGGCCAATTTACATCTGTAGCCAGAGCGGCGCTGGCAAACAAAAAGCATTTTCTAGATTACTTCAACTAACAATGGCCAGGTGGGGCGGAACAGTGTAACTCTTTGTGAATGAATACATACAAATACTATCAGTCAGCTGGTACAAGAAGTAGCTGGTAGCTTGTTTTACAAGAATAAAACACTCCACCACGCCCAAGGGCACAACCAAGAATAAAGAGACTTCAAAAAAGGGGGAAAAAAAATTGGGTGGGGGAAATATAGGCTTTTCCGACCGGAATATTTTATTTTGGGAAAACAGAGCATAGCTCTAGTGCAGAAAATCCTGGTACCGCTCCAAGATGAAACCCCTGAGCGTTGCAGAGTCGAACATTTCAGACTCCACTTGCCCTAAGCAACCTCAAATCACAACTTTCGCTGCGAAAAAAAAAATTATGAAACAAAACAGATAAAACCCACTCAGGATACCCCAAACGCAGACCCAGCGAGAGGAAATCGAGAAATTCAAACGCGGTGCTGCAGGTGGCCTCACATTACAAACATCCAGGTATTGTGGGAGAGAGTTAAAACCCGAAACAAGAAAAAATTTAAAAATAATAAAGCATAATAAACAAAATCGCTGCCTTTCTAAGGGAGCCAGCTTTGGCGATTTCCAGGGCCGGCCCGTCCGTCCGCTTCCCAATTTCCCTGCGCGCAGCGCTCCCGACGCCCGGCAGCTCCTCGGGCAGCCGGGGAGCCGCGGCCCAGGGCTGGCCCAGGGCTGTGCCAGGAGAGCAGCCGGCAGGAGGCAGCGGCCCAGCCCCTGCCCCGGCACTGCCCCCGGGGCGGCGGCTCCGGGCCCGCCTCAGCTCCCGCTGCCCCGCGGCCGCCAGCGCCGCCATTTGGCCCCGGGCGGCCGCCGCCATTTTCCCGTGCCCTCACGGGCGGCGGCGCTGGACGGCCCCGCCGCGGGCTCCGCCGTCCGCCCGGCCCTGCCCGCCCGGCCGGCAGCCCGGTCCGAGCGCGCCCAGCCGCGGGCCCGCACACGGCCGCTCCCCGCCCCGTCCCCTCCCCTCCGCCCGCGGCCGCCGCCGCTGCCCGGAGCTCCCGGCCCTGCCATCCCGCAGGGCCCCGCGCACTTACTTCCTGTTTTGGGTCCGGGCACTTGAGAAACCAGGATGGAGACTCCCAAGTACCAGGATGGAGGCGCCGGGCGGCGGCGGGCTGCGAGCGGGGGAGGCGGAGGCGGCGGCGGGGCGAGGCGCTGCGAGCCCGCCGGAAGGGCCCGCGCCCGCCCGCCCGGCGCTTCCGCCCGCCCGCCCGGCGCCACAAAGCGCACGGAGCCGGGCCCGGAGAGCCGGCGGCGCCGCAAACCGCACGGTGCCTTCCCCGCCCCGCTGAGGGGCCCCGGGGACAGACCCCCTGAACATCCACACGGCTTCCGCCGCGGAGCCACGGAATCGATTAGGTTGGGAAAGAACTCGGAAACCATCGAGCCCAACCTACAACCGAATACCACCACCCTGTCAACCCGACTATGGCACTGAGTGCCACATCCAGACTTGCCTTAAACATCTCTAGCGATGGTGACTCCACCACTTCCCTGGACAGCCCATTCCAATGTTTAATCAATGAATGTGAATCAGTGTCTAATCAATGGCCACACTTAAGATGATGGCTCTGGAGCATCTCTCATATGAGGAGAGACTGTGGGAGGTGAGCCTTTATAATCTGGAGAAGACTGGAAGGGAATCTCAACATGTATAAATATCTCGAAGGTGGCTGCCAAGAGGATGGTGCCGGACATTTTTTGGTGGTGCCCAGCAGTAGGATGAAGAGTAGTGGCCATAAGCTAAAACACAGAAACTTTCACCTCAACATGAGGAACAACTTCTTTACAATGAAAGTGGCAGAGTGCTGAAGCAGGCTGCCCAGGGAAGTAGTGGAATGTCTGGAGACATTCCAACCCCACCTGGATGCATTCCTGTGTAACCTGCTCTGGGTGACCCTGCCTTGGCAGGGGGGTTGAACTGGATGGTCTCCAGCGGTCCATTCGAATCCTAACCATTCTGTGACTCTGGGGTCACTTTTCATTTCCCTCCTGCCCAATAACCTCACAAAACCAAGGCATATTATCAAAAATTATCCATAAAGCCAAGAATAAACAAGCATATAGTGGTGCTTGCTGCCCTGTGGAATGAGTGCCTGTGGGTGCCATGATCCTTGGCAAACTGAGCTGAGCCCCTCACAGGTGAACAGGACACATAAGGGCAAGAGGGTGCATGGCATCCCCTGCCTGCCATTTTTTATCTAAAAACCTCTTTGCTTTTCTACCACAAAGCCTCTTTTTGGCCAATTCCCTTACATGTGAATAGCTGTGTCCTCCCCAAACTTTGGGAGCTTTAAAAAGTGTCCTCATGGGAAGACAGGGCAGCTTAGGGGAGGAGACATTGCACATAAAAATGGTGGTAAAAGTATGGAGATTAAATGTATAGCTGGGACAAGAAGGTAACAGGTTTAAGGAGCTGAAAGCAGGATTTATAGCACCTGTTTTGTTCAAAGCAAACTGACATTAACTCTGGTCTATGTGTACTTGGTATTTCTGGACATCAAAACTCAGGAATCTCGAGTTCCACACTCAGTAGTTGACTTCCAGGGAAAAAATTTAAGTGCCTGGTACCCTTAGGCATTAATTGGCCAAAGTAGAGACACAATTTGCTATTCTAGGGTTGCATACAACTATTGGACTCACCAGCCATGATCTCTTGCAGTTTTTTTTTCCCCCAGTTTTTTGCAGCAAGTGAAGCATGAACATTTGCCTTCCTTGAAGCACCTCTCTATTTTTTGTTGTGATGGTGGTTTTTTGTTTCTGTTTGTTTTTTGGGGTTTTGTTTGGCTGCTTTGCTTTGCTTTCAAGGCAGCTATGGGCTTGCTTTGAAAATAACAGGATACCACTTCCTTGAGCTGTACCAAAATGCTTCATTAGGAGGCTGTGTTCAGACTGCAGGAGACAATACTGAAATTTCATATAAGCCTTTTCACCACGTGAAAATTTCTAAAAAGACCTTGTGCAGTAAGCAGCAAACATGAAGAGGACTCTTTTCATAAATTAGTTTCCCCTATGTCATCCCTTAAGTTATGAGCCTTTTCCATGCTGGATATAAAGCATTTCTCTTTACTATATTTTTATCTTACTTATCTGGATGTACCTTGTAAAAAACATGATTTACTTGCAAAATCTGTACCTCCTTTTACACAGTGGTGTTGTTCTGGGACGTATCATAGCCACATATAAAGATGATAAGCTGTGAAGTGGCAGCATGTTGAGGACTGGGCCACTGGAAATTTTATGCCACCATTTTAGTCACAGATCTGCAAGACTTTGTGCAGAGTTTGGGATGACGACCTCTGTTTGGGCCCTATTCCCTGTTTATGCAATAGAAAGAATATCATTTTCCTCACAGATATGTGCTATAACCACAGTTAGGAAAATTATGTTAGGTTTAAGGTATATGTAGATAAAATGATGACTGCAATTCTATGGTGTTTCAGGAACAGGACAAAATCTTACTCTTGTAAGGTCCTCTTGTTCCACAGAGCAAATGAGGGTCATGAATCCTGAGTTATCCCATGCTAGTGGAACAATTACATGCATCTATACTTATTTAACTTGATGAAAGACTCAAACACAGAGTTTGCTACAGACCTAACCATTTCATTTTTAGATTAAGATAGTTTTTCACTAACTCACACTGAGTTTTCTTCCAGAGGCCCTGTGCTCCTGGCAGCCACCAGGTGTCCCTACTACCATGTGCTCCAGACCCACCAGTTGCATCCCAGAGATGGAATGTCTCTCCCTCTGCTCCAATTAAAGCCCGATTAGCATTGCTCTGTAGGTACAGCAAACTCAGTCCTCGTCGAGCATTTGGGGAAAAGTGAGACTGTGGTGCTGCTTGATAAGGCAAAGATACGGGAAGGAGGATCGACGTGCTGATGACTCACCATAAATCGTGAAGGCAAAGTGTGAATTTAATAATCCCAAATCTGATTGCATGGGTGGTGACAGAAATCTTGGTACAGATCCTTTTTGGTAGCAGAAGAAATAAAGTTTTAGTCTGCAAGATTCAGGGGAAGAAATGCAAAACACAGAAGTTAGAAAAGGCCTTGATTCCTCGTTGTTTATGAGATTTTTCATATTTACATAGATTTCTATCTGTATAGATATGTATCTAATTACATATGGGTACAGCAAATCTATTCATATCCGTATAGATATGTGTCTAATTACATATGGGTTCAGCAAATATATTCATTACTCATTGACAGAAAAGATAGTTAATATAAAAATAAACAATCTAATATTTATATAACACTTGTTCATTTGTATGCTCACAGTTTGGTAGGGGCTGGCTATAGAGAATTGCTCAGGCTCTGAAGAGCTGCCATGAAAAAGAGAGATGCAGAGAAGGAGTAACAGTGCACTGGTGGCAGTTTGTGTGTGTTCTTCACTGCAGAGCAGATCTCCTGTAAGAAATATTATTACTTTGTGGTCTGACCTAGGAAGAATCCTATGAAGAGCACTCATTCATTCTGAGACCTTGTCTTTGATGACAATCTCGTAATTTCCTGACTTCCACCTGCTTGAGTCTGTAGTGAACTAACCACCTATAAAGTCTCTATATGTTCATTTTGAGTGCCTGCTCTGTCACTTACCCTCTGTCAGAGTCCTGGAAAATGTTAGAGGATGTATTCAGGACCCTTAATTCTCAGTCTGCAGAGCTGGGAATGAGTGCATTGTCATTCTTTTTTCCTGAAACCTGTGCTGAGACACGTGAATTCTGATGGCAGTCAGTGCAGGCTGCACACCTCCGTACCTGGTTGCTCTCTCCATACCTTGGGGCCATGGTAGTAGCAATCCCCAGTTGAAGACTAAGAATGGTTCCATTGATCTGGCTAAATGTGGGGAAGAAAAAGGATCAGAATTCCAGATACAGTGAGCAGAGGACAAGGTCTACATGGATCTGAGCTGCCAGCAACATTGGGATGAGCCATTCTTTCTGCTGTTGAGTTTAGCAGGAAGACAGCTGTGCAATTCAGAGTATCCATAAGGATTTGGTGTTTGGAGGGGATGTCCGAGAAAACAGGAAGGAGGCTCTGGTTTCTGTAAGATGGGTGTATGGACAGCAGAAGAGGAGAAGGAATGAGACTTCACAGCATCACTGGCAGAAGAGAAGGGAGAGAAAAGGACAGAGCAGATGGGAGAAGCAGATGGATCCCAGCTGGGAGTGCTTTACTGTGATCTACTGAAATCAAAGGCGCTGATGGCAGTGTGTCATGGGCAGAGTGGGAGCTTCAGACAAAGTTCATTAGAGAAGCCCTCCCGTTGAGTCATGAGGTGCAGAGAGGACGCCCCTTGCTTTCTAAAGTCCTGCTTAGAGAGGAGCCTGAGTGCAGCTGAATCCAGTCTGAGCCCCAGACTTTGTCAACAGTTTATGTGTAAAGGTTTATTTAGGTGTAATCGAACCTTTATACAACTTTGTCCCGCAGGATTAAGGATGGCAAACCAGATGCATTTATATAAATATATATGATTTATTATGGTTATGATTAGACAAAAAGATCTTGATCAGAATTTTTTAGCAGACAGTACAGGAGCTATAACGATTATAATATACTGCACTAAGAAGCGATATTGAAGCAATTACATTAAAGCAATTTTATTAAAACAATTGTATTAAAGCTAGCAAGAACAAGTATTAAGTAGAGATTTATGTTACTCATCCACACCAATGACCATGGGCAGATTTCTTTCTCTCAGCCTCGAGGAATAACCGTTAGGGGCATTCCCACTAAAGGGAGGAATCTCCACACATACACCCCAAGAAGGGGTATGTTATAAGACCCCAGTGTTAAAATTTGGAACTGGGTTTTATAGTAAAGTGATTCACTATCAGTCATATGTTTCCAGGCCAGCTGTGTCAGCTCAGCACCCCTAGGTGTATGATCAGTAGTAGCACTTGTTTGTTCTTTTTTTGCCAGGTCTACCACATCTTTATCTCACTATCAGGATGTTTAACTTTGAGATTGATGTTCGTACAGGTTTCAGCACTAATCAGCACTAAAAGCAGCATGAGGTTCCCTTCTTCATTTACCTCTGATAGCTTTGGAACTATAGCATTGTTCCAGTTATTTTTCTCATTCCAGGCAAAGCATCCTGCTACACAGGGGGAGGCATGAGGAGAGGGTGCAAATGTAGATTTTTTCTGTGGGAGGGAACAGGTAAGAGTGGACAGGTGCTTTCTGCATGGCATTGTGCACAGGCTGTGTGTGCAGGAGCCATGGGTGGACAGGGGGACTGCAGCTGTGTAGGGGAGGGAAGGACAACCCGAGGGCAAAGAGCTGCTTCCTTGGCCTATGTCACCCACAAAACCCCAGTAAATGAATGGTCATAATCTTGAACTCTGATCAATTCAAGCTGTGGGAGGAGAGTGATGTATTCTACAGTGGAAAAACTTGTCCTGTTTTGGAGCTGCATGTTGATTTGGCTTTTATGTAGGTTTATCTTTTTTGGATTTTTTGCCCAATGCTGGATTATCGTGAAAGCAATGACAAACCTCCTGTGCATTTGAAGGGGACAAAATGTTTCTTAGGGAAAATGTGCCATTTATGGTGTAATTCTACTCATTGCTGGCAGATGGTGCTGTGATATATCCAGGAGCTAGGAACCAGCTTTTTCAACTTCGAAGGGATGTGAGCAAGCAGCATCTCCTTTATATTTTCATTCGAGTTTGCTCCTAAATTTGTTTTACTACGAAATGAAATTCTTCTCCTCTTTCTTATTCTGCTTCCAACTTCAACTGTGTAAGCAGATCAGCCAGTTTTGGTTTTGCCTCTTTGGATTATCACAGGGCTGGCAGGAAAAATGCAACTCCAAACCAAAATCTTTCCACTGGAAGAAAATCTATTAGAGGCAATATTTCCCACAATTTAAGGTTTTCTTATGTTTACAAATCCAGCCTTTCAGGCCCATGCTGGTCTTTCAGTCTCCCTTTGACAGCAGTCTGAAGTTTCTGTCAATAGATATACCTGAGACACAACCTAAACAACCTCTGAGAGTCACTTCTGCCCTAGTTTTTAATGTTTCTTTTTATATCACATGCTTGATACTGTGATCCATTGCTGATTGTTTTTTCTTACAATGTATGGTGTGATTAAAGGTTTCTCTCAGTAGTTTCTTTCTGGGAAACAAAAAACCCCAGAACCAACCCAAATGTTTTTATATTGGAAAAAAACCAAAAGAATATTTGAAAGAATTAGTAAAGGATGGGATCAGCCTATTTAATATCTAAATTTAGATGTCTAAAAAACTGCTGAAAAATTAGGCATAGATCTCATTTGCTTTCTGGAACTGCTGTCCAAGAGGTGCATAAACACTTCTTTTGCTCGAGAGGTTCGTGGAGCACCCATATTCTCAGAGGGTGGCTGAAAGTGCTAGAGCTAAAGGCCAGAAGCACCAAGAAAAAGAAAGAACTTATTCCTGCAGCCAGCACACTCGGAGCCAGACAAGGATTTCTGTCATTTGCCTCAGTTTTTTCCTGTGAGAGTGTAATCTGAAAGTCCAGGGAGCTGAGTATGAGACTCCTGTTTTATCCTTCCCAGCTGAGCATCAGGCTTCCCACCCTGGGTTCATGTCATGCTCTGTGTAAGAAGAGAAGGAGCAGATCCCCCCACCACCTCTGCCAGAATGCTGCATGACTCAAACTATCTGGGTTAAGAAAAATGTCCAAAATAGGTAATTTTTTGCTGGTTTTCTGCTTTGCCCTGGATCTTTCCAGTGACCCAGTTTCCAGCACAAACCCATGAATTTGTTAAAAAGTCAAAGACAAGAGCTGCAGGATGTGAGCAGAAGTGATTGCAGGAAGACATCTCTCTGGGTGGCTTCACTGCTGAGGAGAACATGCCCGTGGACCTGTGCTCCACAATGAGGAGGAGTCTGGATAGAAGCCTGCCAGCTCCTGGGGAAGGAATTGTGCCAGAAACTCTCATGCAAAAAGAAGTGAGCACCTTTTTTCCCTTTTAATGAGAAAACAGTCCATCAGGAACCACTTCTGAGGTGATGCCCAGTTGGATGTGTCCTCTTAGAATGTATGTGCCTAAAATTTTCTGTGGATGCTTTACATTCAAGAAGAGACAGAGGTAAACTTAGGGAGACAAAGTTATCCTCTTGAAGTCTTCAGAGCACTTTTCTATCTCCTCCAACGCCTTGAGAAATGTTTCCATTTGCATCAGAAGGACCAAGGAGAGGTCCCTGATGCTTAAGCACATCTGAACCTCAGGCAGTATTTTCCAAACTCAGCACTTCATAAATAACATCAATAACATCAGTCCAGTCCTGCATGGCCAAGTTCTTCAAATACATTTATCTTGCTGATGGTAATTCCAGCTGAACTCACAAAGAATCAGTCCAAGATTATACCCAGTGCCCAGATGTTCCAGTGGTGATTTAAGTGGCAGTGCCCACGTGCCTTTTCCTGGGCTCTCTCATGTTCTCAGCAAGGCTCAAACATTCCAGGTGCTCTGTAGAGTGGATTTCTGTGCCCAGGTGCCTATGCACTCATGTGGGGAAGTATGAGTGTGAATATGAGTGTGAGAAGTTTGCCTCTTGGAAAATCCATGTCAGCGTAGAACTTGAAACCCGAGCCACAACAGGTTTTTTTTTTTTTTTCCTGTTAGAGACTTGCAAAAACTGGTGAGAATAATCTTCCAAAGCAATTAAATCAGTAAAACAAATTTGACAATTTAAAAGGCAGTGGTCAGGATAGCATTATCCATTTCCAAAAGTTATATATTTCTGGACCTCAAACAGGGCTTTATTTCCCTGTGATTTAGCAGAAATATGTTTTACATTCTAATCTGATTTCCTAGGCTAGAGAAGAAGTGACTAAATGAGCTGATAATACCTGGCAGCTGTCAAACGACTTTTTGCCATCTAGAGAGAAACAGAGGAACATATGTTCTGATCTCCTGCTACTTAAGTTAGAGGATGAAAGAAATAGAAGGGGTTTAAGTTGGAAATGAGATCATGCATTATGCCCTTCGGACAGCATGTAATCTGGCTAATGGCAGTACGGAGTTATATAAATAACTTCATTAAAATGAACTTGTTTTAAATGAGCTAAATAAATCAGACTCATTTGTCAAAGAGCTGGCATGAAATAATCAGGTTAATTTAAAGCTGCTCGCTGGGGGGATGATTCCTGAATTTGTTCCACCAGTGAGACTGCCATCAGTAGCTTCAGTCACCAGTGGGAGCCCTGAGCCCAGTGTGAAAAATGCAGACTGGGCTTCCACATTTGCCATTTCAGAAGCCCCTCTCTTGTGTCTGTAGCAGTCTCTAGGGTCCCATAGCTGAAGGTGTGTGTTCCAGGGCATTTAAAGCATTGTCCAAGACCAACCACATCTAAATCCTTCTCTGGTGGCTGGAAGCTGTTTAGCCCTGTAGGCTGTTCTCTGCTATCTGCTCTCTGCCTCAGAATGAGTGGTAAAATGAATTTTAACCGATTGCTTTTGGCACCTGCGTTGATGGGAGGACTATGTGATGCCTCAGGTCTTTTCCTCACAATTCATTTAATGCTTTGTGTCTAAATTTTCCCTTTTCTCATTATCCCATTCATATCCTCATTCCTTTGCAGAGGTCAGAAGGATAAATCTAGTTCTTCAGGCTATAGATGGACTTGCTCCTCTGTGGTCTGAACATCCCTTACTTTTGCAGGGATGAATATTTACCTGCTGTAAACTCACTCCATTGCAGGAGTCAGTCAGACTGTGCAGAATTAGACCAGCTAAGGATGTGAATCTGTTGGGAGTGAACGAGTAGGAAGATTGTCCCAGATACAGGCTGTCTGTCTGTCCTTGGTAGTTTACTGAAAATTTTAACTTGTGCTCCAATGTAAGAAGAATTTCTCATATGCCATCATCACCTTTATCAGATGACCAATTTTCTCTTTATTTAATTTTGGATACTTTTCTTTTACATAGTAGAGAGAAAGTATGAGAAGATAGATCTCATGGAAAATGAGTTTATAATCAGCATTTACAGACAGGAACATTTCAAACAAAGGAGTGAGAAATCAATTTTTTGTGTTTATGTCCAGGATCACAGTTGTGTGTACAGCACATTGTGCTCCTACACAGCAAATCTGCCCTGAAGCGCCTGTAGCTGACAGCTATGGATTTATCAAATGAGAAACTGGACTGTGAATTCAACTTTCAGGAATAAAAAGCCTTGCAGCTCTTTAATATCTCTCAATCCTGCCCTTTGGTTGTGCTCCAGCACAGGTGAAGGGTTGTGTGAACATCAGACTGCAAGACAAATTCTTTGTTCCCAGAGCACTGATTAATCCAGCTTGGTTGCTGGTAGCAACCTCTGGGCTATTCTAGCCCTGTGAGATGAAAATTACTTTGGGGATCTGTTCACAGGTGGATACTCCAACCTCACCCCCTCCTCCTGTTTCAGTCAGGTGTGTGACATCCTCCCCAAGGACTGTCCTAATCACCGCTTGTCCTCCAGTCCACTGGTCAGTACCTGTAGACCAGTGCATGGCTGTGCTTCCCTTGGAACACCCTGGCTCTATAGGGTTCGGGTTGTTGTTTTCAACAATTTGGGAACTTGGGAAAGTTCCCAAAGCCATGCAGTCACCATCCACCTCCGAGTGGGGTCAGATCAGGAGCAAGTGCTGGACAGAAGCTAAAATGCCTTCCTGGGGGCTGGGATAGAGGGGAGCATGACAAATTGATCCCCAGCTATGAGCTGCAGGATTCAGTCCACAACAGCTCAAAAAGGGATTGAACTAAGAAATTCTAGACTTGTTACCAGGGTTTTACCATTGGCTGAGATTCCCTCTTCCCCCAGGTCTGAGTTACAGGGCAGCTTTCTCCTCTGACAGCTATTACACAAATGTCAGCTCACCCGGGGCCAGCACATTTGTGCAAATCACATTGAAATCAAACAGGAGCTGTATGTGTGGGGCCAGAGGTTGCAGTGCTGTGGTGTTTGGGATGTGATGCTGGAGGATGTGCTAATCCCTTAGTAAATGTCAGAGTGCTGCTGCACTGAGGATTGGATCATGTCCAAGCAGAAAACTTTGCTTCGAGCTTGCAAATGATTTGTGAGTTTCTTCATTATGGTAATTTTGAGAGTGCAGGTTTCTCTGTACAGGACTCTTATGAGAGAAAAAGAGTGATCCTCCTAGGGATTTGAAAGCATCTGGAAGATCTTGTGGTTATGTAATTTTTTTTATTCATGCCAGATGGGTCATATCCTCCTTATTTATATGGCTGTAAATCTGGATTTATCCCACCTGGATGACTCTTGTCAGAATCGGTCCACTGTTCTTTAATAGATTTTCAGTCTAAACTGATGGAGTTAACCAGCAAAATCACTCTTACCAGTAAAGTGATCAGTATGTTTCAACTGTTGGACTCGTTCCTTCAACTCATTTGTAAAAGCTTTTTTACCATCTTGAACTAACGAGAATTAAAATAAAGGACAAAATGTTACTCTCACAAGCATACGGCCACATTTCTGCATTGTAGCAGTTCAGTGCTATACTACAAATTGCATCCTGGTTTCTGTTATAATTTTTGTTTTCATCTGTTCAGGCTTTTTAAAATGAATTTGATCTCAAATTAAATCAGCACAAATCTTTAGCTGTGGGGTATAGTTATTGGGAAGGCACCTTTCACTGCAGCTCAATATATAGAAGCAGGAGGCAGGATAAGAAGATGTTATTGATGACAGAGGTCACTGGGTGACAAAAAAATTTGGGAGGGATATGGAGAATCTGTATTTCCATCTCCTTCTTTCACATAATCTGAAATGTTTCTGTAACTCAGAAAGACAGCTTTTCTAACGTTGATAACAAGGCAAAGCTACAGCCAACAAACAAAGCATTATAACATAAACCAACCAGCTTCACCCATCAGTGCCAGGAACAGTGAAAGCATTCCTGGCCTGTCTCTAACAGGTGATTCTGAGTTAATTGTCCAGGAAATAATTTTCATCTCTGCAGCTGATATGTCACTGGTGATCAGAAAACTCTGTTCAAGGGGAAAAAAGGCATCTCTTCTTACAGGACTGACAAGAAGAACA
This sequence comes from Acridotheres tristis, assembly GCA_037013685.1. NCBI lineage: Eukaryota > Metazoa > Chordata > Aves > Passeriformes > Sturnidae > Acridotheres > Acridotheres tristis. The sequence continues at coordinate 7,090,173 of CM072885.1, forward strand.
AGAAATTACAAAATCCCTTTCCACCCCCCCCCCCCCCCAAATGAACAATATCCCAATTTAAATACTCTGTCATCAATCAGCTGTTTTGGAAAGAAAATCTATAGATATTGATGTTGAGATCATATTCTTGAGATCTGCTTCTTACATGTTCATCCCTTTAAAACAATGTGAACATCCATACAAGCAGGAGAAATTTAAAATATCAGTCCTCAGCATTCTCATTGTGTAAATACCTTAGTATATTCTTAATTTCAATCATGTCTGGTTCAATGAATTTAGATCAGGAATATATCTGATAGGACTCCAAACTATTAAAATTCTTAAATTTATTTTGGGTATTTAGGGCCTTTTTCAGAATGGCTGAAATCCAGGAAGTGATACAAATTAAAGAGCTTGAATTTGAGGTCCTTGAACAAAAGCTGTAAATCCCTTTTAGACTTTTTGCAAATTCCCTGCTGAGAAATACTGTCAGCTATGTCAAATAGAAATAACTGCCATATATAATATCAGAAATTTTGCCAGCTATGGCAAACAGTCCTACGATTAGAAAGGAATTCCAAATTCTTTTGGGGTAAAATAGTTCTGGTTACATATATGAAAAAATCTTGATAAACACCTCAGCCCTCTTGAAAAGACAACCTTTGATAATTCATGTATCTCTGTAATGTGTATCAGACACCACAGGCAGTTGTGAGGAGTAAGTGGGAAAGTATTGAAAAAAATGGAAAAAAGGCCAATACACTGCAATTGATAGGGAATATTGAAGTTATCATTTTGATAAAAAAATAAATACTGTTGATATATATATATATAGATAGATCGATAGATATATGTATATATGTATATATGCATTGATATGGCTGAAATCAAGGATTTAATTTGTTGCTTCAGCTTTGATCTTTTTGTTTGTTTTGTCTATTTTTGTTTTCTTTTTTGCTTATCAGTACTGTGTTTTTAATCTCAGAGCTGTTTGCTGCCTGCAGCAGAAGCAGCAGCTGAGAATCAGGCCAGTCCATCTTTCAGGTCTGGTGCAGGATGCTGCACAGATTCCTGGCTTTTTCCCCTGTCTTTCCCATGTTAATGATGGTTTGACCATAGAAGCTCTTCTAATTGACAGTAGAGATGCTCTAACCTTTTGTACCCTGCTCTTTCAGGCTGATGAAGTTGCCTTCACTCTGATCATTGCTAGCAGCAAGTCAGGCTCCAGCATTAAAAAGTAGGTTTCTGGTGCAGATTTCCAATGTGCTCTGAATTCATCTCTGAATATTTTCTAAATGTGGAGCAGCTTATGTCTGAAGCCAAGGCAGAGAGGCAGCAAAGGTCACTTGTAGAGATTATGTCTACATCCAGCCTTCTCCCAGTTTTCATAACATTCAGACTTGGATGTGGCCCCTGTCAGAATTCAGTAAAATAAGATATTTTCTGAGTGCCATGTGGATTTGTGTGAAGTCCCTCTTGCTCTGTGACCTTCACAAAATCTGCCAGTCAAGTTCATTTTTTCTGTGCAGCTATTTTTTAACCTCACAGTGTGTGATAGCTCCATTATGTGCATGAAGAGCCCAGAGAGAGGTGAATATCTCAATGAAGTGACAAAAATATGATGTATTTTCCCAGATATCATTTCTATGAAACTTCATTGCATTGTTTAGTCACAAAAAAATTTCAGAGAACTATCTTCCCAGTAAATTAACAAAAATATCTCTCATGTTCTTTGCCAGTAAGAGAAAGGGGAGTCAAATTTATCAGAAAGAAAAAAAGTGAAAAAAAAACAGTTCACCAACAGTTCAGCAGCATATATGAGAGTCAGACAGCTTTCTTTAGAAATTACTCTCTTTTCTATTTGCTCATTGCAGGTAATCATTGCTTTTTGATTTGGACTGCTCTGTGCAAATTTGTTTTGTTCTGCTTCTGCAAATAGGAAATGGAAAGAAGTGTGACAGAGTGGTGAAGCTGCACACAGAGCAGGCAAAGCTGAGTTGTCTCCTCACTTTGCCTTGTGTGAAGTATTACCTTGTCCTGGTTGAAAATTAGAACCACTCAATTTTTAGTTCACCCTTTCTCCAAAACTGGGGCCTTTCAGTAAAAAAAAGTTTTTGATGAAACCATTATTAGATTTGATGTTTGGATTTTATTAAAAAAAAAAAAAAGAAGTTTTAAGATCTATTTTCATCAAGAAAACCCTAACCAAAAGTATTAAACAAAAATGTTTTCCTTTTTCTTAGAAGGAGATATCTGAGCTATCCTTTTAAAATTCATTAGCCTCTGGAGCATTATCTGTACATTGCTGTTTCTGTGGCTGACATAGCCCAATTTGGGCTCCTATACAGGTTTTCACGGTTCTATAACATGCTTATAACACATTTTAGTTCCACTCAAATGGACAGGACTGGTTTTAAATAACAGTCCAAGCATTGTGAGTTTTAAAACTGTGTCGTTTAGCACCTCTTTCCCTCTCTCTCATCATTGTCAACCTGGCAGGTTTTTTGTTTTTGAGATAAGGGAAACGTTATTTACTGACTTAAAATGCCATGAAGTTTGATTAATATTGATGTAATATCCTGGAACTACATAACTAGCAAACATTTATCTTTATTTATTCTTTGAGTTTGAAATCTCCTCTCTGTTTTTACCTTCTACCTTGTCCACTTCGATAGCCATTTCCAGTGTGAGATAATTTTCAGTGCTGAATGGTTACTGTGCAGAGGTGTAGGACCCTTCCATCATTTCCCCATCACAATTTGTGAACCATAATCCTCATTAGAGGATGAGGAGCTAAGGAAGAGCTTTTTAACCTCCATCTGTCTTTGTCTCTGAGTTTCAAAAGTAAAATGTCCCTGTGGCAGAGACAGGACAAACGTTGTAGATGGAGGATTCATGGCTGATGGAGGATTCAGGATTGAATCCTGACCCAGGGCAGTGACCCAGACCTCAGCCTACCTCCAGAATACACCCTTGGCTCCATGGCATGATTCTTAGTTTCTCCTGTGAGGTCTTTTACACTTTCTTTAATCATTTAAATAAAGTTTGGGTCAGCCAGAGATTTCTCTCCCTTGGAAATAGCTGGTTTCAAGATAGTTTGGACCCAGAGGTACATCCCCCAGCCGAAGTAAATACATTTAATACAAAAGTTTTTGGCTATTCTATCTTTTTTTCCTCTACCTTTTCATAAATGAGCTCACTCCATGATGCAGAAAGCAAGCTGACAATAGAGCCCAGAGGTCACATGATGGAAAAATGTATTTCCTGGCCATCTGTGTTCAGGTTACTTCACTGGCAAAGAAAGAAATAAATAATGGGACAAATTGTTCATAGAGTTATTAGGACAATTATGGGATTGTTCTTGTGATAAGCATAAAATCTGATTATTACTTACAGCTATCTGAGGGCTAATGCTTCTCACAGGAGCTGAGAGTCTGGACCAGTCTCCACATCCATGTGGCTCAGCGTCCTGCCCGTTGTGTCTGCACAGCTGCATCCAAAATCTCACACAAGCAGATGGGGAAGAAACCAGCTCCAGCAATGACCTCATCAAGACCAAACATCTCTGGCTTTTGACCTGCTATGAATTAATATCCTTAGAGTCTCTGTAAATGATGAATCTCTTCCCTAACCATCAGTACTTGGATACCAGTGTGAGTTCTGTTTATTTCCAGGGGCTCTGTAGGCAACAGTGATTAAAGGATGAAACATTATCTGTTACTGTTCCAACTGTTTCCATAGAGCCAAGGATGTCAAAGCCAAGACCTGAAGCCCCTTGTGTGAGCCACTTCACAAAAAGAAACGATAGAAAGGTGGTTTTGCCCCAAACACTTTACAATCTGTTTTCAGAGAGGAGATGGCAGAGGGGTGCAAATCAACAGATTGAGGGATACCATGAAACAGGGAGTTTGGTCAACAGGATCAGCAGCAATATCAGTCTCCCAGGTGCCTTTTTATGGTTGTTTTGTTTGGAGACACCACTTCTGTGCCTGCTATAGGAACTGAGGCACTGCTGGGGTGGGGACCAGTTATTTACACTACTCACACAAATGGGCTTTTTTTGTGAATGACACTTTCATTTTATTTGTTATTTTGAACCAACCATGTTATTAAAGAGCAAGATTTGACCTTTGCTCTCTCTTTATTAGCATCCACAGTTCCAGCCTGTTTGCGACCATTACCTGAAATTCATATTTGTTGAGCCAGCTGCTGTTTGCTTTGGCTCTCGTTTGATCTTTTTCTGTTATGGCTTCAATGGTGGTTTTATCTTCCCATCTCTCTGAGCTCTGTAGAAAGGGAATTTTTTAACTTCTCCTTTCCACAGAGCTCAGAGAGATAGTCAGAGACAGAGACAAAGAGTTTCTTGATTTTTCAAGTGGATTTTGGTAGTCACCTCTAACTCACCTCTTTTATAGCACAGACCTCCAAATCCCACATGGAGTGGGAAATCCTCTTTCAGCTCTAGCCATCCTGTCAGAGTAATATTTGACCATGATTTAAAGATTTCTGATAATATATAACCCACACAACCCTATACATGTTGTTTCATGACTTGCCTTTCCTGTTACCATTCTGTGCCTTATCTTTTTTTTTATATGAAATTACTTAGTGTCAGTTTCCAGCTGGATATAATTCTCATTATGTCTTTTTTGGAGGGGAAGGAGCCACCTAGAATCCAAAATATGTTTCTTGTACAAGTTGTGAACAAGGCACCTATGAACAAAGCACCTTTTAACATTCTTTGAATAAATAGAGAAAAAGGGATATGTTTTCCCTCTTGCTGCAAGCTACACTTCCCAGACTTACTTAGATTAATTATGTATCTAATTTTTTTTCAATTTCAGATTGGATTGAGCGGGCTTAGGTGCCTGCATTCTGGTTCCACCTTTTCATAACCTCAGAAAATACCTGCCAGTGGCTGAGCTAACAGTCTCACCCTGTAAATATTCTGTGAAAAGGCACAAACAGTTACACATACATATTTTATAGCCAGTAGGAATTGGGAACACTCAGCACTGCAGCTCCCATGCACTGAATGAAGTGATGATTATCTTGAGCAAGGAAAGAATCTCCCTGCTGAGTCAGAATTAGCTTGAAGAGCTGCGATTTCTGGAGAAAGCCACTCCTTTTAATCACAATTCTGTTAATTGTACATAGGGAAATGAACCTCATCCTGAATATCCTTGCTAGAATATAATTGCATATTTCCATTTACTTCAACAGATCTGAGGAGATCTGCAGGAGCTGTTTTCCCTCCAAACAGCCCATAGTTTCAAGTAGGACATACTAAGTCAATACACTTGTCCAGTGAACAAAAAGTTAACTGCTAAATAGTTTAATGCGCTGTCAGTGCAAGATTTTCAGAAAAGTATTAAATAGTCAAGAAAAAAAGAAAAGGGGTATAAGGAGTCACAAAGCTTCTTTAGTACTTTGTACTCTGCTAATTTCTGTCCTGGCAGTCTTTGACTCACAGTTACTTCTCTTTACCAGTTACAGGCAATCCTGGCCCAGCCCAGTCCTACCTGCTGGCTAAAAGGCAGCAATTTTGTTTCTGTTTCCAGGGCACATCCAGTAAGGAAAATAGTATTCAGGTTCTCTTGAAAATACCAGGTCTTTTCATGTGAATCTGGAACAAAGATAGTCATGAGCTCCTGAAAGCTGCCTTTGTGGTAGTGTCATCTTCCTTCAACTTTCAAAGTTTCAAGCATTAAAAAAACCTTTTCCAGGCCAGCTGGATGTTGCTGAACGTTAATTGCATGATGCCCCCTTGCCTTGCCTTGCCTTGCCTTGCCTTGCCTTTTCTTCCCTGGGTTGGGCAGGGCTGTGACAGCAGCAGAGCTGGTTCAAAGGGAAGAACACGGGGTCAGTACACAGCAGTGGTATAGATTTTTGCAAAAAAATTAGCTGAAAAAAAAATCACTCTATTGCTAGGAGATAAAATAACTTAATTCTCTGTCAAACCCTGAAATGAACCCACACTTACAGTCCAGGTCTTTATATCCTATTTAGAGTATTTGAGATTTGGAAGGAAGGAGAAGAAGGGAGGGAAAGAAGGGGAAAGAAAAGGGCAGGTTTGTGTTTGAACCTGATCTTTGAGCACTAGCCATCTGGACCCTGCAACAGCCCTCATACACCGGAAAGTACAATGTTGGATAAATGGAGGAAAACTCCCTTGCTACTTGCGTTTAAGTTTCATGGGTATTTTTAATGGTATTGGGATGCTTTACAATCAAAATATTAATAAAATCCTACTACCTAGCCTTCAGAAAATTGCTGACATGACAATCCCTGTGTTACTTCAGCTCTGAAAGGAGATCTGATATTTAGAAAGCAGCCTGGAATAAAAGCACGTGTGCTTTTTTTTGCCACAACATTGTTTAAATTTTTAATGAGAAAGTTTCCAGTATAATAAATGTAATTACACTTTAATAAGACTACATAGGAACAATATGGGAACAGGTGAGTTCCTCAGGATGGTTGCATCAGAGGGTCTGAGTCAATGTGGTGCATCTCCACTGACTTTGGCAGGGCTGAAGCAGAGCTGAGGAAGATGTAGGCTACCTACAGAGCCACTGGAGATCTCATCTGCACAGGACTGAGTCACCCAGCTCCCATCATCAGTACTGGACTCACCCAAGATGGGCAGAATTGCTCTTTGAACAGATGCTCCCTCTACACAGATTAGCTGTAACACCAAAGAGAAATTTCATGCCTGGTGTGAAGCTCTTTCAACCCTGGTGTTCAGCTTTGTGCTTTATTTCTAGAGGAGAAAACAGCTCAGGCTTTATTTTGCCAAATGAGTGAGAGCTTCCACAGCCAGGAGTGCCAGTGTGACACAGGGAAGAGCCAGAGATGACAATTCATCTCCTTCTGTTTCCAAACTTCCCTTGCACCAGTTTTTGTGGACATCCAAAGGGAAAGATAAAAATAAGTGAGGAACTCAAGACAGACTTCTTCCATCAAAGCTTTCACCTTTGTCTTTATTAGCAATGCACTCTGCATACTTTGAGTTTCACTAATTGGCAGTACTTTTCTGAATTCCTATAGGCAGCTTCAACAAGTGCCTTAAAGATGTGTGATCATTAAAATTAAAAAAGGAACTGGTTATTTCTCTGCAAATTTTGCCAGAAATTAAGCATCCTACAAATTATAATTGCAAACCTTCACCATGAATATTCATCCATTAAAAGAAAAGGTGATGTGAATGATTTATTAGATTCTAGACAGATTTGGAAGCAATTCTGCAGCTGGTGCAAAGGAAAAGAGTGAATTTGTCTTCATGAGGCTGCAGTCATTTACAGACTGAAATAACCTCAGCATTTTCTATTTTCTCCTTGAGGCTTTTACATTAAGGCATTTAGTGTTTTGGGGAACCCAATAGTATATTTCATAAGAAATACAATGTTCTTAAAAATCTCCTAACGATTATATCTGCTCAGCTTTATTTGTACTGGCAGGTGTCTCCCATCCAGGCCCCTCCATTCACTGGTATGCACACCTTGGGTAATTTTTCCTGTACAAACAAGTTGCAAAGTGGGCAATACTGAGTCCCAAGTATGCAAATTAAACAGGAAAATAAGAAATAATTGGAATAAACCTAGACTGGTCTGATCTTTGATATTCTGACATCCGTGTATTAAACACTATAGCAGCTGGAGAGAACTTTTTGGCATTTGCAAGCACATGAGCATCACATTAGGAGCTCATAGGATCACAGAATATCCTGAGTTGGAAGGGGCACACAAGGACCATTGAGTCCAACTGCTGGCCCTGCACAGGACACCCCAAGAGGCACACCATGTATTTGAGAGCATTGTCCCAACACTTCTTGAGCTCTGTCAGGCTCAGTGCTGTGGCCAATTCTCTGGGGAGCCTGTTCCAGGGCCCAGCCACCCTCTGGGTGAAGAAACTTTTCCTGATATCCAACCTAAACCTCCCCTGGCACAACTTCAGGCCATTGCCTCAGGTCCTGTCAGTGGTCACCAGAGAAGACATCAGTGCTCTGCTTCCCCTTGTGAGGATGTTACAGACCACTGTGAGCTCTTTCCCCAGCCTCTTGTTCCATTGCCCTGGCCACGTCCTGCCATGATTAAAGAGATGCCTACCAGGTCGTGTGGTGTCTCTGCAGTTAGGTATAGACATTTATTTTGACATGCCTGAAAATTTTTTTTGAGATTCCTAATCTTTGGGGGTAGAAGAGGCATCTTTCTTCCATTTTACTTTTCTATTCAATCTTCATTTTGTACCGTATTCACTCTGCAATCTTAGTATATTAAAGTCCTATTTACATATATAGAAAAAGGCTCTTAAATGCTCTGTAATTAGACATTCAGAGTAAGAGCCATTTCATTCAGTCTGACCCAAATCTGCTGTTTAGAACTGCATACAGCCTGAGTACACGTCAGGGTTTTCTTCTGTGCTGTAACAAACTCATCAAATTTGTGGGGAAGTCTGTTTTTATTGTTCTCAGAGAATGAAATATTGGTTTTTTTTCTTGGTCGTCATGGAAAGGAGCTGAGAAGCAATTTTGGAGCTGCCAACTTTTTAGGAGGCTGATCTGGAATACTAATTCAAAACTCACATTAAACATCTGATCAAAGTGTTTTGGGTTCCATTATAGTGGATTTCTTAAACAGAAGCAGATGGTATTTTACTGTGACAACACTGAGATTTCCTTTCTCTCAGTCTTATCCGGGGGGAATATTATTTCTGTGAATTCTTATGTAATTTTTAAAACCAAAAAGCCCGAATATATAAAAAGCTAGCATGATACATGCAACTTTTCCTAATGAGGTAAATTCTCCATCTCTATATCACTCTTTATTGCACTTTACAAACAGAATTTGGAAGCCCCAGATCCTCTGTGATTAAAACTTAAGCATGTAAACAGGTTTTGTGTGATTTATATCTTTTTGTGCAGTCATATTCCTCTGGCAATAAAATTTAAAATTATGAAGGTCCTTAAGCATCACTATTGACATGGATTAGCTAGGAAGCAAATCCCAGATATCAGGGTCACACTGTAGTCCTTTCTCTTATGATTGTAATAATAACCTGAAATAACATCTGAAATCTCCCATGAAAACGGTGGTGGGGCTCCACCCAAATTTAAAGCTCTGCCCATGTAATCAGCTGGCTTTGAACAGTTCAGTGTTCCTGTATTTTTCTCCTGAAAAACAGTCATTTATCAAACAAACACAGGTGGGACATTGCTCCCTCTCCATCAGCTTTGCTTCTGCTTTGTCTATTTATTCCTTGCCCCAGAATTACAACTCATTTACTCTGTAAATCTGCAGGTTTGACTCTACTTTATTTGATGAAGAAATGTTGTTATTAGGCTCCAAGTTTACAGTGAAAACTAAGAGAGCAGTTTATGCTATTTTCTGTCCCCAGCTACTCTGAGGCAATCGAGGACAGTTCTGCATTACAGCAGATCTGAGAGGTGATTCTCCTAATGACATGATTAAAAGCAGATCTTCTTTGGGTAGCAAAAGTGGATTTTCAGGGGATGATTTTATGAATTAAGCGGGCAGAACTGGTTCTGTAAGCCAGAATTTGTCCTGCCTGGTCTAAATAAAAAAGAGAACTGAATATATATACATATATATATATATATAGCTTTGCTGTATGGGATAATAAGGACTTCAGGAATGTCAGACTACTACATGACTGATGGAAAGTGAATCCTGGCTGTAGGCACTTTGAATTTTGCATAGAGGTTAAGAAAGGTTATGACCTTCATAAAAGCAGCTCCCAGAATTGCTGCACGAGGCCATGAGTTTCAGTGCCTGGAATGTGGATGAGGTATCCCCTGCCCTGGAGATTGCTTCCAGACCTGTGTTTGTAAGATTAGCAAGGGCTCTGCTTTCAGTTATCCTGCATAATGGTATCATGCCAATGAGGGCATGCTAGTTTAATATAAATTGCACATGATAACTTCAGATTTCTGCAAAAGGACCCAACAAAAAACCCAAACAAACAAACAAAACCAAAACAAAAACAAAATAACAAACATCCCCCCAAAAAACCAAAAAACAACAACAAAAAAACCCCAACCAAACCCTTTTCCTGTCCAAAAATCAAAGCACTGTGAAACTTGTAAAGCTTAAAATTCAGTTTCCTTGTGGAGACAACTGTGGGGTTTTACAGTTTTTGAGAATAAGGAATTCCAAACAGGGCAGTTCAGTTTTACCAACTGTGAATCAATCCCTGCTGTTACTTGTGGACCCTGGTGTGGAGAAATATCCTCATGTTTGAATCCAGTCTTGGTGAAAACAACAGACTTGATATGGGCTCGAATCATTTAAATGCCTTATAGGAGCTTTGCAGGGTCACTTTTAATCCTCATTGGAGCAAGTAGAAATATTCTTAGCAATGTCAGTGATTCTTAACAATTCTCTGAAGGCAGCTTGTTTGGGATGCCCCTGAGCAAAGGTGTGTCTACAGCACAGATACCTACATTTCAACAAGTTCCTAGGACTGTCCTGGCCAGAAAGAAATAGGTATCTGTTGGATGTCATTCATCCTATTTTAGTGCATATGTCTGAAATAAGCCATGTGGATCCAAATGCACAGCAGATGGCTCTGAAATGTTTGATACTCCAACAGCTCCACCTTAAAAATCAGAGAGAGCTTTTAGGTTATTTTTAGCAAATCAGTGTAACAGGACAGAATCATTCAATAATTAAGTAGATAACAATCATCCCACAATCTTTCTCTATCAAAACTGCAGTTGGTACAAAACACACTTATTCTTAGCTCACTTAATAAATATATGTTATAAACTCAGTGCTATAATTGTGTGGAGATTGCACGACCTCTCTCCACATAGTCTTGTTGGATATTACAGCAGCTTTCATTGATGTTTGCAGGAGTCCCTTCTCTATAAACTCAGTTGTCAGCTTTGGGAATTCCTGCCACCACTTCAGGATATTTAGCACAGCAGGCTGACTGTTTTAATGTTGCTTTTCCTTGGCTGTCACTCTGCCAAGAACTTTTAAAATCTCTGAAATGAGTAAGAAAGATTTAAGATAAGAGTAAAATGAGCATCACTTAATAAAATGCAAAATATTTAATCAGTTATTAGTTTTAAAGTGACATATCAAAAGATAAGTGATGCTATACCTTATAGTTTCCCCTGTGCTGGCAATGGGATGTCTGAAAACTATGAAGTGAATGTATTACAGATGGAGAAGGTCCTGGTCAGATGGCCTGAGCCAGGCTTGCACAAAACCCTGAGCATGCTGGGTGACAAAAAGTGGAATCAGAATTCACAATGGCTGTGCTACTTTTAAACCTTCAGGGTTTGAACGATTCTTGACCCCATGTGCTTCCACTGCCTTTCGAAAACTTGATTTTGGTTAATGTTTTATTCATAGAAACCCATTTGCCTATGTTGGCTGGAGACACACAAAAGGGTACCCATGGAAAGCCTTTTGGGGAGCTGGATCTCCTGTTGGCCCCTATATAGAGGGGTCAGCTGAAACTGGAACAGGATAAAGAGCCCAATTCATCTTACAACATGTGCTCACAAAATGAATAAATTTTGCCTCACTCTCAGGAACAAAGGCATGTTGTTGGTTCTCCTTTTCTTCCAAATTTAGAATGCTTTCCAGTGATTTTCTGGAAAAAAATGGAAAGGTACTTGGCAGTATAAGATACCTGCATTAACTAGACAGGGAAGTTTGTATTGAAAAGGAATTATACTTTACTCATTTGATATTTCTGACCTAGGACTCCTTTTCAGGTTGTCTCCGTGAGTTTTTCTCTTCTAGTTTGTCTTGTGCTCAGCTTGTGTGTTAAATGGTGATGCTGTTTACCATCAGCCTCAGGCATGCATGGATTACCAATAGGGCAGCAGCCTGCACATCCAGCTGGGCAGTGACGTCTGCCTCTGTCCAGCTGTGGGTGACACAGCAAGGGGAAGGCTGAATCACCTTTGTTATCCCTGATGCCTGCAGCATCTTTGCCTGTTGGGTCATCTGGAGCATTTGGGGGTCAGCTGGGTGTCCTGTTTGGCCATTTCAATCATCAGAAATAGATACATATACATATATATATATATATATATATATAGGTATTGTGTTAGATACTAGATATATCTGTTAATTAAATAAGAATATAAAATAAATCTCTATATCTATCTAGATGTCTGTAAATGTCTAATAATATGTCTATATTTAATTAATTCTGAAGTTTGGCGGAAATATGTCTGGAAATAAGAATATTCAGTCTGCAGGATTTGTCTTTGCATGTGGGAAAGTGATAAAGAAACAAATTGTTCAGCTGCAGCAAAACCACCCAGTTGTTGTGGTGGGAGGCTGAGTACAACCTCTCATCAGCCTTTAGAAAAGGCCTGTAATTTCATTACTCTGATAAATATCAAGGGTCACTTTAAGTCTTAAAACAGAGATTGCTTTGACAAAGCTTTTAACCTCAGGCTGACATTCTACCTTACCTCCATGGTAAAGCCCATTTTTAGAGATTAATTCAAACACACTATTCACTTTGCAAAGTTAATTTCAAATTCACTCTCTCTGATCTCTTGTAGGTCTGTGGGTTTCTAGTGACGCTAGTGTTTGTATTTTTTACAGCCAGAGGTACTAAAGATTCACCTTGCCCTCACCTTCACTATTTCTCAGTAATACCTAGGGATGAGATAATATATAGTTTCACGAGGTGTTTAAACAAATCTTCCCATCCCTCAGCAGGGGAAGGGATCTGTCATCTTTTTGGTCTGGGATGGGCTGTTTTGGTGCCATCCTGAGACGTCTGATCCTTCTCATGGCTCTGGAGGCCTGGCTAAAACCCCCCTCGAATTAATTGTGCCAGGATCAGGCTCTTCATGGATCATCCTCTACCTCTTCTTGGGCAGGTCTAGGCTGCAATGAGCATCCATGTGCCAAGGACAAGCAGAAAAATGCTCCATCATGAGCTTCCATGGTTCTATAGAAGCTTGGATCAAGGAGGTTTGCATTCTAGTTCCCAGATACTGCACTTTTTGGGCCATAATCAGCTGGCAGACAAACCCCTCCTGTCCTGCTGTAAGTCCTTTTCATCCAAACATCTCAAAGGCTGATTAAATACTAATTTACAGAGAAAGATATTTAAATAAAGAAATAAAAAGTGGCTTCCCTGAGACAATGGAAGCCACAGTAAGGCTTTAACTAAGGTGTAAGTTTTGAGGTGATGTTCTGCAAAATAATAAATTTTATCTGGGATGAGTCAGTGGCAGTGATATGAGTGGAAACACATCCCTGAGGCTCTAGTTTTACCACCACACTCAGCTCTCTCTCAGGGACTCACCTCTGCTGTGCTGTTCTGCATCTTCATGAGCAGTGGGTTGGCACATGACTGGAATCGCTGTTCAGAAAGCTGGGCTTAAGATGAACTAGAGTGTCTCACAGACTTTTAATTCAAAACAATTTCTTTCAGGTGAGTTTGTAGGGAAAGGGGGCATTGAGAAAAATGTCAGGGAAAATGGAATTACTTACTACCTTGGGGTAAGGTAATAAGATAAGCAGTGGTTTTAAAGAGACGGGGGGAATTCAGACACCAGCACAAGGAAAAGCATAAGCACCAGCTTTCCAGCAAGGAAAGCAAGTTCATGGGGGAACAATTAATAAAGCATAAAAACTACATTTACAAGTATTCTACTTAGCTTAGTATCACTTGAACATTAGCATGTTAATGCAGCGAGCTATTTCTAGTGCAATAAATCACCTCACCCCTTAAATTGCAAATTTACCTTTGTGGATTTTGAAGGCTCTGGTGTGTTGCCAAATTTAAAGATGCTGACAGAGCAATCAGTATTTTTGTGGAGCAAATCAGACTGAGACTTTGTGTCAAAACAACGTCATCCTGAGGGAGCTGGAGAAGCGAACATGCAGAGAAAGGTGTATGCCCTGTTCAAATACTGCCATATTCCTTGTGAATATTCCTTGTCAGGGAAGCAGGTTATATCTTAAAGATGCTGTAATACTCTTTATAGGACTCAGAGCACTTGCTTTAAGAGCCAATTCACCCTGAAACCACACAGGGAGCACCCAAGGCTGACTCTGAGGCATCTCCTGGAGGTGGGGACAGGGCTGATGTGACATGTACAGGTCTGCTCTCTCCTCCTGCAGTTAATCATGCAAAGCCCAGCTGTCCTCCAGATCTGTCTATCCTTTTCCCCAGCAAGGGGTAAAAGGCCCCAGGATGGGAGGTGCTGCCTCTCTGATGGGTTTGGCCCCAAACCTTGCTCTTTTTCCATGAAGATCAATAGAGTGAGCTGGGTCTAATGAGTAAAAATGCGTGGGAGTTTTAGGAGAGGGAGGCTGTAGACTCAGCAAGACAGGCAAAGAGTTTATGCAATGTTTATTTTTGAGCACACAGGCATCTGCCTGCAGCACCTGAATGGCTGCAGAAATTGTTTTCAGAAATTAATCATAATCAAGCCTGATGCACTGGGTAAATGTGCCGTGACTCATCCAGAGCTGAGCTAGAGAGCCTGAACAGTGACTGTCGCCGTGTTAGGATAAAATAACTTCTCAAATAGATGATGCATGTGACAGTTGGATGTGCTCATCTAATTGCAATAACCAGCTCAGAGAAGAGGAGCTTGTTAAGAAGGTTTTTGCATTAGCACACACGTTTCAGGGTATTTATTGCTTCTAGGACTGCTGAGGACAGACACAAAAGGTTCCCAGGTGCCCAGAAAGCTGCTAAGAGCACTGAGCATTTTAAACTTTCCCTGTCATAGCTGCAAAATCATCTAACAGCACATGCCCTGCTTTGCCTTACATCGATCCTTACCCACAGGAGCAGCTTGATCTAGTGGGTGACATCCTTGCCCATGGCAGGGGGCTGGAACTGGGTGATCTTTCCAACCCAAACCATTCTATGATTCTATGATTAAGAGTTGAGTGAATTGTGTGTTGCTCCTTCAGCCTCCTTGCAGCTGAAGCCCCAGAAATGGAGATGGGACTGTGCACTGACAGGTAGGTCAGCCTGTTGGGGTAGATCAGGTTGCTTGGTCACAGCATCACCTTGGAGTCACCTTGAAAAGTCATATTTCTGTCACATGTTTGCATAGGGCCAGCACAATTTCACATCCAGATACATGAGATCAGGGTCAGTCTTCTCACATGATGAATTACACCTCTGGCTTCTACTCAAATGACTATGTTACAATCTCTGACATTCAGTTGTGTGCTTTTTATTTGGAAAAACTGGGTTTTGAAAGTTTACAAGGGCTCTCTTGGGAGCAGAAAATCAATACTGTTGTTAATACTGAGTTGCAGTCATTTGCTGTCATTGCATGTGTCAGTGCTATCAGCAGTGTCAGCTCAATTCATTTTTGCTACCAACCACAGCAATAATAAGGTGATAAAATATGTCCTATCTACCAAAATTCCTGTTTATCAAACAGGTGGGACTTTCAAAGCATTTTGATGCTGGCTCAGGATGGCTCCCATCGATATCCCTGGGAGTGTCTGGTATTGTTTTCTTTGAAGCTTTTGAAGAGTGAAGAGATATTGTCATTGATTCAGGGGAAGCAGAAAGATCTTTGAGAGGCCATTGAAAATGCAGTGTTTTAATCACAAAACTTCCATCAAGATCAGGCAGGTCAATAGAAAATTCCTGTTTCCTTCCGGAGAACACCATCATAAAATCATAAAATGGTTTGGGTTGGAAACTTTTAAAGGTCGTCTGGTCGGACTGTGTGAAAGCTTTGTGATGTTTTCATTTTTTTTCTCCTTCAAAAGTAAGATGTTTCTGACAGGGTAGGTGAGGGAGGGAGTTCTCCTCACTGCACTGTGGGACAGTAGCCCCTGACACTTTGGTAATGGTACAAGGGACAAATGGTGACTGGAGAAGTTGGGCAACACAGGGACTCCTTGGTCAGAAATACAGCACTGGAGGCTGCTCTGCCTTCTGCTCTTTCCTAGAGCCAGGAGTGCATCTGCAGAGCCCTTGCCATCCTAGAGGATATAATCAGCCTCAATACACCTGGCATCACTATTGAGATTAATGCAAAGTTACACCAAATAACTGTTCTCCTCTGCAGAAAGAAATTTAGTCCAGGTCATTCCTCCTAACTTAGCTCACATACCAAACCAACACAGGCAGAACATACAGATTTTAGCTTTCTAATAGTTTACTTTTCAGATTGCTCACCAAGCCCCCCTCCCATATGGCATGTCCTCTTTGGACATAACCATGTCACCATGAGTCCCTGAGAGTCCTCTAACAAGGCTCGATTTTGCATACAAAGTCAAGAGAATCATCATTACTCAAAACCCTCTTGCTACCAGATTGCAGACAAATAGGTCTGCTGGGAAAAGATGCCTGTGGATGGATGGCTGAGAAACCCTAATAGCAGCAGTAAGAGGCTTTGGATGCTGATCCTGCTGTCTGTCCCCAGTTGTCTTGGAAATATTTACCCTTGCTATTCCTTCTTACTCAAACATGCTAACTGATTTTAATGCAGTGATCATCTCTTTTTGTCCTATATATGACAGGGAGGAGAATCAGATGGTCCATACATTATAAAACTGAAAATTAATATTTCCCCCTTAGTTTAGAAAGTAAAGAAAGAGCTGTCAAATTATGTGGCTATCTCAAAAGCAGAGAAATTCCTCTCTTACAGCTGAATTTCTTGTGATTCAGATTCAAGCAAGGCAGATTATGTCTCTAACCTCTCTTTTCCAGGTCTGTGCATAGAAATGGTGCAGAAGTGCCTTGATCTTTTATGTCTAACCTTTGCACAACTCATATTAAATTGTATGTATTCAAGGAGCTTTTATAGTGTCAAGCCAAGAACAAGATCTGGAAAATTCAACTAAAGTCACATTGAGAGAAAGGATGAACAAAGAAATCTCGATTGGAAGGCTCCAAGAGGTTTAAAGTGGATCCAAAAGATGAAGTTTGCTAGAAAAGCAAAATGTAGGCGCTCTAAACATGTCTAGGGAGAAGAGGCAAAAATACAGCATTGAGGAGCAAAGGAGTGAAAGAGATAAATCCTGAATGTTATACCTAGGAGTGGGAATTAGGAAAAGGCAGTACAGGCTGATCCTGGCTATTCTCTATCCAGGAAGCTTTGTTTCCTTGTTTTTCAGGTGTGGCTTTACATCAGGAGGCTACAGCTCTGTGACAAAGCTTCATGATTGCATCACACAGCTCAGCACCCCCTGTGCCACCTCACTTTCCCTGTGCTGGGCTCTAGTTTGGATGCAGGTGGGGCTGAGGGTAGAGTAAAAGCCAGTCAGACATGTACCAGTTAATACACCCCCGAACCTGGAGGATGTGAACCTTGTTTAAAGAGGACACTTACTAGACAGCAGAAAATTATTTAGGCTAGGCTTCATTGAACTCCCCATGCAGTTAATGGAGAGAAAAGACATTCAACTGCTCCTCAGATGATTAAAACAATGTCTGATGAAGGCTACCTTCACTTTCAGCTCTGGATGCTGTCCAGAAAACGGTTTGTGATGTGTTTATAACTTATTTTTTAGGGGAGGGTGAATAGTACTCCCAAAGCCCTACAAGCTGTGGGTGACAAAGCTAAGTGAGGTGAATCCCAGTATTGGGCTCTTTCATGGGCTACAGGAGAACCTGAGAGAGATCTCACTGCAAACGTTACCCATTTTTTACAGTGTCTGCTTAGCCATCACATCAGCTTTCTCATCTGGGTTCTCCAGATTATTCTAGGGTGGAGTCACGATGGTTCTTGAATCACTTGAAAGTACAAGTGATGTCTAAGTAAGTCAGAGCTGAACCAGAGGCCTGGGTATAAACATTCTTTTAGTATTCCTATGTATCTTGAATTTCCAAAGGGCTTGCAAAGTTTGGAAGTCCAAAAGTAAGAATGTTTGTAGGAGCAAGCACTTATTTTAAAGCTTTCTTGAACTGCACTCAGGAATGCACCAGGACGACACCATGTCTTGAAAGAGTGTTAATTTTTGTCTCAGATAAAGTATTTCCTCATGGAAAGTACACAGATGACCAGGTTATATGGGAAAATATATGGTTCACAAGAAAAAGAAGTCTGAGCAGGACATGCTGTGGTAGAGCTCAGAGATGGATGTGCTAGCAAGCTAAAAAAATGTTACCTTCTGTGGGAAAGCAATCACAAAATTTAACCACATGGATAGTCAACAATGTTAGAAAATGAGTTTCAGGGAAGAAACTCCATGAAATTGCTTTGTGTTGGTTAGCTTTTCCAAACATTGCAGTGAAATATGTGTGCAGGCAAGGTTTTTAAGACGATTTCACGAGAAACAGGCAGAGCAGAAAAGGGTTAATAGCTTCATTTACTGTGTGAAGTATTCCCACGCAAGCCACTGTCAGCCTACAGACCTGACTAATCCCCAGTGTAGTTACTAATTGCTATCATCCAAACAGTTGCTGGCAGCCATTTAATTTTCCCTTTCACTTGGTGTCATTAACATTAGTGACATATGGCTCCTTCCCTGCCACAGCTCAGTGGCTACCGGGGAAACCCATGGCTTGGGCTTTGCAAACATAAAAGTCCAAGATTAACTTTCACATCTTGATGGTATCAGGAAGAATTGTTTACAGATCTGGATCCTGCAAGCTGTTGGTTTTTTTCTGGGCACAACTTAGAACAGCAGTATAAAGGTACACTTTTACATCTTTAACTTATACCAGGCTGATGCACAATAAAATTCAGGCAATAGGGGAGATGTAGCTTGAAACACATTACAGTATAAATTATTACTTACTACTTCGCTTTTTTCCTTTCTTTTTCTTTTGTTCTTTAATGTAGTTGAGCTGGGCAATTGTTTATAAGTGAGATTGCATAAATCTTCTGAATTACTTTTGTATCTTTTCACTTGACTCAAAATATTAGGTCAAGATTTCAGATACACATCTCAAAACTGCGTTTCACTCCCTGCTATCTGTTCTTACCAGATCTAAAACTCCTTTATCTCTGCTGCCTTATATATAGGTGCTACTTTTTTTTTTTTGTATTGAAGTTACACAGTATGTCTCAAATCCCACACTGCTTTCCTCCACTTCATTTGTTCATGTCTATCTAAGCTCATTAATTTTTTAAAGTGTCCTTTTTATTTTCTGCTAGCCACATGCTTACTATGAACTGCAGAATTTTGCCATCCTGCTTTCAGTAAGATCTTCAGCATTTCAGATCCTGTTCAAATAGCACAGCAACTAAACTGATGATATTGCTTTTAAAGATCAAGTAATTTCTGGACCTTGCGTCACTTGGAAACATAAAGTAAGACAAAAACCAAAATCTCAGATTGTAGTGATTTTTCTTGCTAGGAAGACAGCAAATCCCACAGAGGACAGTAAAAAACTTTGGTAGCATACAGTGAATCCTGAAGAAGAGTATGTAGCCTCTTATTTGTAAATTTATTTCACCCCTCTCAGAGTTTTAAGGTTAAATAATTTAGTGATGCAGAAGAGTGACAGAGCAGGTGACAGAAGCAGACTCTGGTACTCCCTTTCCTCACCCATCCCTGTGCTGTATGGAAGCTCTGCTCAGTTGAACTGACTCCTGCTAGCCCTGATTCCTCCTGGAGGGTCCCTGGGAATCAGCAGCAGTAACCCTACACTGCAGAGAGCAATTCTGCCAGCAGCCCCCCAGATCTGCTTCCCACTCTGAAGTCTTACTCGAGGTTAGCACCTGCAGCAAGAAGTGCACTTTTCTGCAAGTTGAACCCATTTTCCTTGCATGAAAGGCATGCTGTATCCAAATAATATATAATATTATTAATAATATATTTTTTCCCATATACTTTCAAAGTGAGTCCCTTGCTGCATGCCTGGGAGTGCCTGCAGTTTTGTGTGTTTTATTTTACCAAAGGTGAAGAGAAGTGCTGCTCCAGCTGAAATCAGTGCTCCTCAAACACTGGATTTTATCCTGCAGTTAAGGTGAGCAACAAATGCTTGGGACCAACCTTGTGACCTACCCAGTACAGAAGCACAAAACACAAAGCAGCAGCAGGGTTTCTATCCTGTTTTCCACTTTTTCTGGAAAGATAATTTGACTTTTTTCATGTAACTGATTACACAAGGTGCTTTGTTTGGCACCCTGGTGAGCAATGGGGCCTTGATGGAAGCACCATAACCCACTTTCCTTCCTCCAGCAGGAGCTAAAATCAGAGCAAGGCTCTGTACAAGAACAAAGGGAAATTGCAAACTTGTCTCCATTAGCAGAGCATCAGAGCTCCCTTCCTGACTGCTCTGGCAAGGGTCTCAAATGACATAAAATGAGCAAATGGAACCATTTTTGTGTTAGTGTACGGTCACAGCAATGACACCAACCAGGAATGGACAGAGGGCTTGCATGATGCAGAGATCTAACTCTGCCCTTATACCCCGCATTTCTTTTCATGAGGTGAATAAAAGCTGAGTCAAACCTGAATCACGGTGAGCAGGAACTGCAGTAAAATTACCGAAAAAATGTCACTCCACGAATTGAAAGAAAAGAAGAAAAAAAGGGCTGTGGAGTCTGAAAAGCGGATCAGTGAGGACAGGAACATCTTGTGCTAGCCATGGGAAGCCCTGTGCTGGGATTTGCTAGTTAGATAAGAGAAGGCAAAAAGGAGGACCCAGGAGGGAGCAGGAAAGTGAGCAGGACCAACCCCAGAGATGCCAGGAGGCAGAGAACGATCGATGCCTGAGGCAGTCACACACTTCATTAGGAATGAGTAGTTGGACATTGCTGCGGAGCAGGAGACAAAATTGGGACTGAAAGGCAACCACCGAGGAAGAAATACGCATAATTCTGGGGGATAAGAATAATTTGGGTCATGCCACAAATAAGCTGCTTTCCCATCTGACTGAGCAGGTCGCTGCCCTGCTCTGGCCATGAGCAGAGCGGTCCAGCTCACATCCTGCCTGGAGAGATCCCGCCTTGAGTGAGGGCACGGGGCATCCTCAGCGTCCGAGGATGCAGGGAGATGGGTGCGGGTACCCCGCGCCGCCTGGCGCTGCCATGGACAGGGACAGGGGTGCCAGCAGTACGGGGGATGCAGGCCAGCATCCCACGGCAGGGCTGGGGAAGGAGGGAGCTCATCCCACAGTGCCGCTGCCATCCCGGAGCCTATGGAAACCAGAGGTCCAGGCGGGGGGTGCTGCCGTGCTCCCCGGCGGTGCCTGCGGGTTTCGCCCCCGCCGCGGAGGTTTTGGGGCTGCTGAGATGCAGCCGGAGGACGCTCCGCGCTCCCTTCGCCAAGTCGGGGCTGGACCAGCCTGGGCAGCGTGCGCCTGCGCTGCCAGCCTTCCTCCCCTGCCGCTCCTCCTCCTCCTCCTCCTCCCCCCGCCGCCGGCCCCTCCTCCCGGCTCTGGCGGTGCCGGCTGCCGGGGCCGGCGGGGCCGCTGTGTTCGACAGCCCCGGGGTTATGCCCGGCTGCAGGCGGCGCGCAGGGCCAGGGGCAGCCCGCGGCCGGGGCTCGGAGGTGTCCGGCAGGAGCAGGGGGCGGTGATCCCAGAGCACCCCCCGCCCCTGGGAAGGGGTGCGCGGGCGCTCCGCGGCACGGGAGGAGGAGGAAGATGATGCTGCTGCTGAGGATGCTGAGGATGCGGCGGGCCGGAGCGGAGCGGGGGTACCCGGGCAGCGCCTGGGTGTGCTGCTGGCTGCTGGGCTGGCAGGCGGCCGCCCTGCAGCTGCCACCGTGCCAAGAGGTGAGATTTTCTCCCTCCTCCTCTTTGGGTTTTCCCCATCCGTAAGGGCGGGTGGGGGGTATGCACCGGCTCGGGAGGAGGGTGACATCCCAGCAAGGGGGTGTTGCTGGTGTTGTCGGCTCCCCCAGAGCTGTCCGTGGGATGGCAGAGGGGTCAGACCCACAGGGAAGGTCCGTCCGCCCCTCCGCGGTGCGGTCGGGGGCTCTGGGGCGGCCGAGCCCCCCGCATCTCGGGCAGAGCGGCTCCCTTGGCCGTCGGTCGCGAACCGCACTCCCCACTGCCCCTTTCCCCTGGTGATCGCTGCTCCCTTCGGTGCATGGAAATAGCAGAGTCGCCCTCCAAACGAAGGGGGCTCGGCCGGCCTCGCTGTTTTTCTAAATACCGTGTTGAATCAGCGCAAAGGTGCAGAGTAAGGGAGGGATGATGTGTGAAGCTGTCCCGCCCTCCCGGTGCCAGCTCGGTGTGTCCGGGGCTGAGCCGTGCGTATGACATGGGGAGAGAAACTTTCTGGCTCTCTACTGCTGTAAGAACCCGAGCCTGGAGGCAGTCGGTGTGTTCGGAGCAGGGACGCTCCGCACGGCTGTGCGGGATGCGCGGTGAGGCGGCCGGACAGGGATGCGCAGCCCCGCGTGGCCCCTGAGGTTTTCCGGGAAAGGGACCTGGGCTTCATGAAGCTCTTTTCTAGGGTTTCCAGCCTCACTCCTACATGCAGGGAAATCCTCTCTTGAAGAGCAAGTGGGTCTGTCCTGTGTTTTAAACCAGCAGTAGAGGTGAGGAGGCGGATATCACCATCCCAAGCTGGTCTAGGTGGCCGGAGCTCTGCTCGGGCAAGCAGAAACCTCTAAGTGGGTTAACAACGGCCAGACCCCTTCCTTCTAACCCCCTCCTATCCGAGGATGCTATGCGACCGCAGCTTCCCTGCTTTACCTCCTGCAGTTGCACGGTTTAGGAAGAACTAATTTGTACATTCTCAGACAGGGTTGGGGGTGGGTGACTGCAGCCCGGTGGGAGCACTCGGCTGATGAAAGGACTTGATCCATGCTTGGAGGCTATTGCAGTGTGGGACTTCCTCGGCTGGGGCTGTAGAAGACCATGTCTCCTTCCTGTGATGAAAGAGAGCATTGCTGACGTGGGGAATATTCTCTCTTTGCCTATGAAATTTCCTTCTTGTCTTCCAAGTAGCAGAGCTCAGTGCTAGTCTAGCGTGGGAAATCTTGCAGTAGGGAGAGGTGATGTCTGGCAAATCAGTGTCTGTTTTGGGCATGTTTCTCCTAAATGTTGATCATTCTCAGGGCATGTTTTTCCTAAATGTTAGTCATTCTCAGAGAGAGGAATTTATGCCGCCACCTGCTTTAAATTACCTATCTCCCTATTCAGCTAGTGAAGGGAAACAGGTACTTTTAGAGCTGTTTATATCCTAAAGTCTTTGCTTCAGAAATATGAACCTCTGCAGATGGTTAAAGGTGAGAGCTGAACCTGTGCAGTGGTACCAAAATATAAAGCTGGCATTTTGAGCATCTTGCATCGGGCTTTAGGTGTGCAGATTCTCTCTGGAGCCCCAATCCTGTACCCCTTTGGATGTGGACCTGTGTGCTTTTGCTTTCTTTTCAGAGAGGCTGACAACGTTGTTTTACTTGACTTGATTGCTCTTTGGAACAGAGACAGCCCTCACCTACATGGTTAAAAAGCTGTTACTTATGTGTGTGCAGCCATGAAAGTGTGCGTCCCAGGAAATGTAATTACAAACGTGTCTGGATGGACGCAGAGGGAAAAAAAAGGAGCTTACAAAGAACCAGGATAGCAGATGAACTGCTTTACAAAAGGGAAGAAGAGAAGTTAATAATTTTGTCTCAAAATGTTGCCATTTGGCCTAATTCAGTCCGATTGGAGTGACCTGAGTGTATTGCCATTAAAAACACATCAGCTCCCGATGAGATTGATTCTGATTTGGGCAGACTCAGACAGAAGTTGTACCATAAGAAAGCACAGCCTGTCAGAGGGTATTGCAGTCCTTTAAAGACTTGGAAAACGTCTTTTGTTTTATATCCGGAAGGTCTGAGAAGCACAAGGCTAAATGTACTGACAGGTAGTTCATTTTCAATCTATAGGGGATCCTTCTTTAGCAGCACTTTCCCCACTCCTTCCTTGACAACTTGTTTTTCTGTTCCCTCACTATGACAAATACAGATATCTGCTGGTTTGTGAGATTTCTGTGCTAGCACAACATTTGGAGCAGTGGGATCTCTGGCTGTGCCTGAGGCTCCTTGGTGCTCTGATTACATAGATAGTAAAATAATAATGTCTAGCAATGTCACTTTCCAGAAACCTTTTTGTCATTGACTTCATTCATCAGGGACTGTAGTAGTTCAGCACATTGGATTTAGGAAGGCTGTGTTTGTGCTGCAAACCAAAAGTACAAGCAGCTTGACTGAATGTTCCTGTGAATTTTTGGAGCAAATTGATACAGCCATAAGCTTCTGTCACAGCAGAGTTCAGTCCAGGCTGTGATGGTCATTCACATCAGGAGCCCTCCCTGAGCTCTCCAGTGCCAGCAGCAAATTTAAAGGTGATTTGTGCATCTCCAAGAGATGGAGGCAGCCTCAGCTTGGACGGCTGGGGTACCTCTGGGGTACAGAACCTGGGGAGACCCTTCTCTGTGCCCTGTGCCTCTGGTGACTTGGCAGCTCGAATTAGGACAGTGGTAGAAGAATAAGTGCTCGGTGAATTCTTTCTGCTATGCCAATGATGATCAGGGTACTCATGCAAATATTTAATGTGTTGCATAAATTATGACTTTGAGTGGAATTGATGACACCCATGCTTTTCACTGCCATTAAATACACATTAAGCTGTTATGTTGGAAATAATGAGATATTCATGCCAGTCCCCCTGCTGCTGCAGGGACAATTGTTGTTGCATCTTATGTTCCAATGTTTGGTACTTTTTCTTTTCTAAACTTTTCAACTGAATGGGTCTTCTTCAGCTTCCCCTTAGAGATTCACCCAAATCTGAGCAGATTTTGCTTTTAGGACATTTGATACTTAGCCTAAATGGGTCTTTTCTTAATTTCATCTTTCCTTTCCCTGTGTTGTTTTTGCACTAATAAGAAAAAAAAAATTGCACTCACCGAGTGACTCTTCTGTTAATTCCCATTCAGATAAATTGCTTTCAAAGAGAGATACAGAGTGTCCTGCTGGCAAAGATGTTTTCTTTCATACTCCTTTTCGACTCTCAGTTATTATGCAGACTGAGACATGCCTTTGGCATTGATAATAAATGTGATTCTAATACATTGCATGCTTTACCTGCTGTTTCAGTAGACAGGTAAATTAAAGGGTAATGCTAAATGGTTTCTTTAACAGATTGTATTTTTGCACTAGTCTGCTAGAATGATTATAGAAAAGACAAAAACAATATAAGAAATGTTCTTGGAAAATGGAAGAGTCTCCTATAAAATGACTTGCAAGGCAAAGGCAAAGAAGTCTTAAGAATAAAGGGGAAGCATGAACTTGAACTTAGGTCAACTAAGGTGGATTTGGTGTGTTGAAATAGTGCCAATTCTCATGATGAGAAAAGGTTAAAAGATGGAGTATTTCTAAGCTAAGTGTGAAGTATTTTATGTATATTACTATGTTAAATCAGGATGCTAGGTACTGAGCTAAGCAGAGTGGGAAAGCAATGTAAAATTCTATCTGTGCATGTAAAGGATGGAGAGGGGATGTACCAGTCTTGGAAAGGTGCTGTGTAAACCAGCATCTCTGTCACCAAGTACACATGGCAGGAGTGACAGGGGTGTCTGCTGGCAGGAATCTGAATATCTGAAACACTCTCGTGTTGTAAGGGAGCTGTACCTGCTCGGGAAGAGGTTTGGAGTCATTGCAGAAGGCTCTGTGGAGGCAGCACATGTGCTCATGGTGAAACAATTTGGGTGGATGATTAAAAGAAAAAGAAAAGAATAAAACCTGTCAGAGTGGTTTTGTGCCCTATCATTAGTACTCAGGAACCATGAACGCTGTGTTTGTTCTACAGCTTCTTAATGAGCACACGGTGATCACTGCAAAGGGTGGGGCTGTCTAGGTAAGGAGGGAGTAACTTGACAGAATAAGAAAAAGAAGAACATGCATTAATGCATGGGGTAGAGAAAATTAATGAGATGCAAATCTATAGGATAAGGTAGAAATAAAAAGGATTTTTGTGCACTTGAAAGGCTACATTTTAAATTTTAAATTTAATTTTTAAATGTTAAATTTTTATTGTTAAAAGGTAATAATTTCATATTTTTATGTAACCATAAACAACCTTTGGGTTGATCAAATATAACTATTTGATCTCTGAGATTAATTTAGTCTCTGTTTGCTTTAAAATCTCTGAAGGGATTAGCTCATTTAGGAAGGAATTCTCCTGAGTTGGTTTCCTTATTGGCCCTTATTGGTACCCTTGTCCCTTTCTTTGAAGCATTGCATTTGCAATTTTGGCAACAGTGCAGGTGCTACCTATACCAGCTACTGGGATAATCCAGATGTTGTATTCCCTAATTTCTAACCACCTTGAAGGATATTAGACACTTAATCTATGAACGATCATAGTCAGCAGAAGAGGCTGTGGAAAGATTCCTACACAGACCATTTTATTTCTTTCACGTCTTGCTACATGGAGTTTGTCTTTATGGGGGAAAGAGAAATGTACAGCTTCCATTTTCCATGGTCATGAAGGGTCATAAAAATAAGGAAAGAGGAGTAAAGAACAGGCTACAAAATTGCTGACAATGAAGTCGATGGAGTGGAAACATGTGCACAAAAGGTGAGGAGACAGATGCTAAAACACAGGTACCACAGCAGAAAGCACATGAGCAACCAAGGTGGGGGAAGCACAAGAGAGACTGGGGAGGTGTCAGAAATGAAAACCTGGAAAAGAAGACAGATGCTGGCATAAAAACTGGATAGTGAGCCATGGTCGTAATGATCCAAGGATCAGAGAATTAGTCATAGTGGAAACTTCTGTAACAGACCATAAACTCAAAAGAGTAGTAGCCATTAAACCAACACAAGATTGCATTTCTCCCACCATCAAATATCACTGGATCATTCAGGGTGAGAGTTATCATTTATAAAGAAGGCCATGATTTTGTTCTCTCTTATTCTTCATAGGTGGAGGTTGAGTGAGAATAGGAGCTGTGCTGGGATTCCTGACACATCCATGCATTGTGGAGTCAGGACCACCAGCCAGCCAGGAGCCAGGATGGGTTTTTGCAGGGATTTGGGCTGTCAGCTGCCCCACCCAGGCCGTGTTTTCCACCAGGTGTTGGTTGGGAAGGCTTTGGCAGTACTGTGTGTTGCTTTATGCCAGGTGATGACCTGGGTCAGAAATTATGGAATCGCTTGAAGGGAACCTTTTCCATGAGCCTGACCCTGTGCTCAGTGAAGGTGTTGGCAGGGCTCCCACTGTCTGCAAGGACCGTGGGGCAGAGCCAGGGGCTCTCAGAGCCAGGGGCTGCCAGAGCTGCAGGGCTCAGGCTGTGGGCAGCAGGGGGATGCCACCACTGCAGGCTTCCCTGTGTCATATGGTAGGTTGCTGTCAACACCTGCTGAAGGAAGGGGTAAGCACCAACTAAGTAGAAAAAGTAGTTAAAGAAGAATAGGTAAGTGTTGATAAAGAGAAAAGTAGCCTTGAATGCCTCACACTTGAGATAGGAAAGAAACAGTGTTTGGGAACAGGCCCCACATGTTGCCCAGATGGTGCAAAGGTTTTTCTAGGGGCTGCTGCTGTGAAGGTCCCATGTTGTTATCCAGAATGGCCATATCTTCCCTAACTCTTACTCCTACTTGGAAAAGAGTGTCCCACTCTCTAACCCTAAGGTAATACCTTAGGTCTTACCCTGGACCTGAAAATGGGTTTAGATTTTGGCTGTTGGTACTGGGAACATTTGGGTTTTCAGTCTTTTGAAAACAAAAAACTCTGGTTTTGAAGGAGAGAAATGGATAACTCCTCCCCCCTTTTTTTTTTTTTCAATTTTTATTCTACCAACCATTTTTTAAAGCAAACAAACAAACAAAATCCTTTCAGTTACAAAGCATCACCTAAGTCTCATAATGACCTTGTTTCACAAGCATTGTGATACTCTCCTTGATAAACAGTGCCAGACAGGAATTGCTGTGCACTTGGGACGTGGGCTCAGAGCTGATTTAAGATGATCTAGGACAACATGTGCAGCTGAGCTTTGTGTTGGTCCTGATCCTGTCACTGTGCTGAGTCAGAACTAGCGCTGATTCAGCTGCAAGCTCACCTGCCAAAAGGAAAATAAATAAATTAATTAAAAAACCAAGAGAAAAGGGTGATGGTTTAGCTGGGAGAATGGCAGAGATGACTCAGTGTTTAAGTTCTGGGGTGATAGAAGTGGTACAGGAGGCTTTGGGACCTACTCAAGGGCACAAGTCTGGTCTTCTTTATTTTTAGAACATAAAAGTTTGGTGGGGTAGAACTAGCCTGGATTTACACAGATAATAGCATTGTATATCCTGATGTAGGAAAAGAAAACGAGAGCTGGATTGTTGCTCTCTGTTGTGCTTTGACTTAAAAGATGTAAGCACTGTTCCTGCAAGGAAAGGTATTTGCTGGCTGCAAGACATATTTCAATGGAAAAAAAAAATTCCAGATGATGGTGTATTCCCAACTAGAAAATTTCTTTGGCTTTGAGTTTTTACTGCTACAAAGAGAAGACAAATCACTCATCCCATTGATATGGGATTAACCTCTCTTACCTGTTAGTGTTTTGCAGTCAAGAAATGGAACACAAAACAGAGGTGATTTATGGTGATACTTGAAGACTACTGGAAAGTACTTACAAACAGTGATAGGAGCTGTTATCTGGTAGTGAAAATGCTGGTTGGCTCAATTTTCATTTGGTTAGATTTCATTCCATCTTAGAGGTACAAATATTTTCCAGGGATAATCCACAGGAAAATGGCTTAGGGTATTTGGGATTGGTTAAAAGGCTCTTCCCACCCTGCCAAGAACAGAAACATCAGGAGAAGGTATTCCTGTAAACAAGGTGAGCCAGTCCATCAGTGCAGGCAGATCCTTGGCCCTCTTCCATATAGCAGGGTAGACCCAGTCAAAAGAGCTGTTTTCTATATGATAATTACCAATGTGGGTTACTAGTGCTAATCTTATAATCCAATTTGATGAAAAACCCCTGCTTTAGGGAGAGGGTGAACTTTCCCTCTGAGGGTGGAACTGACCTGAACATGCTTAGAGGTATTTTTGATGTAATGAATATGGTCAGAAAATTCAAATGCGTTAGATAAGCAAGCCAGAGGGAGGAGCGAGTGCAAAACCTGAAGATGCCGTTAACATAATTGCTGCTGGGTTGATAAAATACAGTACACATTTAATAGTAGAGAAATCAGTGTGTAAATTGATTGTGCTGTCACAGAAAACTGAAGTGCACAAGGTGGTGACTGCTAGCAGCAAACTGAAGGGTAAAAGGTGATTTAGACCTGAGCTGTTGACTCTTAAAGTGTTAATTTCCCACGGTGTTTCCCGTGGTGTATGAAATCCTTCTGGTTTTGTTCTTGCTCTCTGAGGTTTCATACAGGAAGGCCTTCACACGGGCTGGTTGTGTTTTATACATACAAGGGGTGGTGCTGTGTCTTTGGAGAGATGTACAGCAGAAATGGATGACTGCTGGTTTTTCCCAGGCTTTTATATCCATGGCTCCCTCCTGCTGGCAGGTCAACAGTGCTGATCAAATGCTGCTTGTTTCTGGTAAGCTGCTTTTTATCTCCAGCTCTGTGGTTCCCTGAAGCAAATGAAGAAAGGAATGAGTTCCCAAGACAGTTCTTTACTCTTTTGTTTGTTCTTATTTAATCCAATTTTTAAAAAATTCAGACTTCTCTTGAAAAGAAAGAATGAGGGGCCATAACCAGACTTGTTTATGGCAGGATTCATGCTTGCATGGAGGGACTATGAGCTGATGTTCATCTCAGGGATGCTGGGGAAAGGCTGCACGATAGATTGGAGTGGGAAATGATTCAGCTTATCATGCTGCACCTTCCTCACAAGCACCTGCCCTGCAGACCCGCTGATGAGCAGCTTGTGTTGCCTTGTGATGAATGTCAAGTGTCCTGATTAGTAGGAGAGTGGCTCTCCCCTAGAGCTGCTCAAGTAACAGCTGAACCCAGGCCAACTCTCTCTTCTTCCAGAAGATCTGACTGGATGACTGTCAATTAATGCCTGATTTTGATGCTGAATATAGGATACCCTAGGACTCTGAATTCTCCTGGTTTGTTTTTTTAGCTGGAAGCCCACTGTTCTCCGTGTTAGCCTCTGCACAGTGAGGCAGTAGATCCAGAGGTCTTGCTGTATCCTGCACTAAAGGAACACATCCTGTTAGAGTCAAGCCATCCTTTCAGGGTTGCACTGGCCAGGTATCACAAACACTGAGCCCTGAACTGCTGCTGAAATAGCTGTGATCAATGATCACACTCCCATTCACCTCAGCTAAGAGGAGGCATAATGTCAAAAACAATCAATTCCTGTATCTTTTTGTTTTGCAGTATTTTTAATGGCCCTTAAAACCGACTCTACTTAAATGTTTGCTGGCTCCTCTGAAAAGTCATTGCTTTGCAGTTCCAGCTTTTAAATAAAAAAAATCCTGAACAAACCAGCTGGTTTGCTGCATTGCCCATTGTGATACTGACCTGCAAATCTCTTGAACTGCTTTGCTAAACAAGGGAAAAAGATTTCCTTAAAGCCTCATCATATGGTCATGGAGGAATCACAGCTTTCATTGAAAAAGATGGGAGAAAAGAAAAATTTGGCTCCTCAGTATTGAAGAGTTGAAAATGTGAACTTGGAAAATCTGTAAAGTTAAATGAAGTGGAGCTAAGTTGTGTAGTGTTTTAAGTCCTGTGGCACTTAAATAGGTTATATGAATTTGATGGGGTGGAAGCAACGATGCCTGACTCAAGGTTTTGGGAGGCTTTATGTGACTGTTACTGAAAGTACAATTTGAGTAACAAACTTTGACATTATTTAAATTTAGCATCTACAATGTAGATAGAACATTGTAGATGGGAAGACCCTCATAGTGCCTCATTGGGCACCACACATGCTAGAAATAAAAATAAATTACTGGGGCAATGACCTGCTCTCATAGACAGTCTCTAGCCTGCTGAACAGGACAGACCCAGAGAGCTCTGGTCCCTGAGCTGTCAGTGTTCTCCCTGGCATGGATTTGCCCATGGCAGCTGGCACAGCATGGGACACTGCAGCAGAAGCTCTGGATGAACTCCACAGGAATCCTGCAGTTGGGCAGTAAAGATGAGTGGAGGCAGTTTTGTCATGGGATGATGATAACTGGGTACTTGTTATATGTTAGGAAAGCACACAGCACCCTCAAGGTTCTTCAGGACAGCAGAAAATCAGTGTGAAGAGACCTTGCTCCAGTGAGCCATACATAGTCCAAGCATGAGACCCTGATGGTGTGGAAGTAACACAGGGCAGAACCAGCATTTCAACCACAAAATGAACTTACCTTGCTTTTAATTGTACAAGTTAGGCACCTAGCTTCACCTAAGTATCTGGCAGAGACAATCACCACTCCAGATTAGTATTTATCATCCTGAAAGGGATTTTTCTGCTGAATGTGCCCATTTTCTTCCACTGGCTACAAGGAATGTTGGCTTTTGCTAGGTAGATGCTCAGCTTTTAGTTACCTGAAGTAAAATAAGGACTCATCAGTGGAATCAGCCTCCACTGTGAGTTGCATTAGCTGTTACACAAGATTCAAGGTCACTTTGCAGCACTCTGTAAGCTGCAGGGGTGAGGGTGTTTTGATAAGGCTGGGACATCACAGCAGTGCAGCTAGGGCTCTGCAGTGACCTAATTATACTGGAGAAGGGATCTAAATCTTTGCCCCTGAACTGCTGAATTAGAAGGGAAACACAGCAGGAGCACAGTCTTGGTCCTTAGTTTTGGAGAGCTGTTTGTGAGCAAAGAGTTTTTATTGCTTTGCCTTGTAGCAGCTTCCTACCAAAGGTGCATTATCACACAGCAGGGTCCCTTCCTATCCAGGGAATAATTAACATCAGGCTAATGCCAGGGTAAATTTCTGTATTATACATGCAGGATATGCATGTGTATGTCTGTCTGTCTATATATCTGCCTGTCTATCTCTAGACACACAAGCTAAGCTTGCCTGTAATTATCAGCTTGTAATTTGTCAAATGGGCTAGACCTTATATCTGTATTTAACTTCCCACTGCAAAAGGGCAGCTGCCTGATTTTTTCTGGCTTCCCATGTGTGTGGTTACAGGCTGGCTGCATTGCCCAGCCAGGTAAGCCAGATATGAATGCATCTCTTTCTTTGTGTCCTAGACTGGGTCATATCTCACAGGCACAATCAGTAGAGCAAGGGACAGCTGAGGAACTGTGCCTGAGCAAAACCTTGATCTCTCCCTCCTGCCTTTCCCCAGTCTGTGGGCTGATGAGTCTCTGCTGATTGATTTGACTGATGCAGCCCTTGTGATAACACATTACCCTGCCCCTGGAAAAGGGTTTAATGGGGCTATGGACAAAGCTCTGCCTACTGCTGTCATGCCAATCTCATCCCTTACTAGGCCTTGGTTGGATGCAAGAGGGAATCTTGCAGCTCCAGGCACTCTCTAGCTGCTAGAAATGCTAACAAATTTGCATTTGTAGCTGCCTAAGCTTCCTTAGCCCTATAGGTAAATCTGGACTTCAGGGGAATTGTGCACTGAGCAAGGCTTGGCTAGACCCTGCAACTGGAGGTAATTTTAACTGGAGTCAGCAGCACAGACACAGAAAAGAGTCCAGAAGCTGAATGCAGCTGATGGCCAAGTTTAATCTGTGTTTTCTCCACTGTTTGCTTAGCTCAGGCTGCCTTGGGCTGCTAGTTTCTCCTTGGTTTTATTTATTAGTTATTCTTGCAGTGGAAATGGACTCTGTGGGCTTGGAGACGACCCAGGAGGGCAATACTGGATGAGGCTTGCTCATACGTGTACAGTGTTACATATTTTTCTTGTCAGGCAGTGATTTAAGATATTGCTTTGTTCAGTGAACAGGGTTATTTCACATAAGGCCGTTAAGTGCTCACAAAGGGCTGGTCCTATCCTGGGACAAGTGGTTCCAAGTCAGGCAGAGGTTCCCAAAATAAACCTCCCAAGCATGATGTCCCTCTAGTGCTATAGGTGTCATCAGTCTTTGTCTTTCTTTTTTCCCTCAAAATGGAATATTCCTAAAAACATATAGCATTTCCAAACTTGAATATTGACAAAGAATCAGCTAAAAATTGTAAAGAAAAAAAGTCTTGTTTGCTATGGGGTTGTTGTTTTTTTTTTTTCCTTCCCTGTTTGAAAATACGCAGCCATCTGGTCAGCAAACAAGTAAAATGCTGAATGATATTGGCAGCAAAAAAATCCACTGAAAAACAATGAATGGGAGAAGGAAACAGTTCACAGTCTTTCTGTAGCTTGGTGGGTTTTGATTTTGCAGTATTTTTTTCCACAGAGAAGACTCCTGGTTAAAATTTGTATTTGCAAAATGTAGAACCTGGTAATAATCTTCATATAAATAAATGCAGCTTTGGCAAAGCCTAAAGTCAATGAAGTTATTTTTATTTTTACTTCCCTACTAGGATTAATTAGGTTTGGCAAAAGAAGCACCCCTTTTTTTCATTTTCAAAATGCTTACTTCATAGTATTACATATAAATGCAATATTATATATCTTAGTAATAGAATAAGTAATATTGTATAGAAGTGTAACAGAGTCCTCCCTATAAGCATGTTTTCTGTCAATGTGACCACTTTGGCTAAAATTATGTGAGTTAGAGTGCAAATCACTTGTTTTGACACAAACCTGACCAATACTTGTAGTTCTTCCTTTGAGGACTGTATCTATTGGTAAAAGAGACTTTGGATTGGGGTAACATTCCCTGCCACACTGAAGGTTTATTTCACTGATTCTCTCCTTGGCTGTACCTAAAATCAGCCCCTGAAGAAGTCTGAAGGGGCCAAGCTGAGCCCAGCAGTGAGCCAGACTCATCCATCCCCCTGGAGAGGGAGGAACACAGCAGGAGCACACAGAGTGGGTCACTAGTGATGGGGAATGAGGGATGGGTTTGTCACACCCTGCCCTGTGCAGGCCAAGTACCAATGGGTGTTCTTTCATACAGCAACATCTCTCAAGAGAAAGGGAAATGTGGAGCAAATGCATTTGTTGGGAAATTGTAGAGGAGGTGACAGGGCAGAAAAATGATACAAGATCAGATGAGTGAGCATCACCCAGGCTTCCCTCTAATAACTGTGCTGTTCCTTTTCTAATAGTTTTCTGGCGCCTGGTATGAAAAATTCTTACACCTAATGGAAAGTGATAACCAACAGCAGAGGGACACGAATGGAAGCTTTGCAAAATGCTCGTGCATGTGCCTGCTTTTAAGCACATGAATAATTCCTCTGAAGTTTGAAAATGCCTTATTTAGGATGAAGTTGAAGTTAAATACCATCCTGGATTAAAGTCAGGGAATTCTGTGTATCACAGAGTCAATTGTCTGACATAACTGAGATATATTATTGAATTTAAATATTTTGCCTCTGGTAAGTTGAGGATTTTGCTTTAGGTGCAGTGTTGAAAAAAAGCATATTGAATTAAAAAGAATATTTAAATGTTAAGTCAGTTTGGTGCTCATTTCATGTTCTTTTGTGGGTTTTCATAGAAATATTTTTTCTGTATACATTCTGCAGATGTTTTAAGACTAACTAATGATGTCCTCATATGCTTTTTAAAATGGAATTTGTGTAGCAGATTGGACAGGATGATGCTGTGGGACTGCTGCTGGAGGGGAACTGCAATGAAATGGGCCGTGTTGATTCCTCAGATAATTAAATCTGGCCATAGTTCAGGTCCTCACAGGATTAAAGTTGGCAACTTGTAAAATATTGTTACCTTTATCCTCCTCTACACAAACCCCCTGGGAGCCCTGTGAGGATGAGACAGTTTGGCAGTAGTGCACTGAATCACTGAAGATGCATTTTCCCTATGGACACTGTAAGTGCAGGAGTTAAACCTGGTTCAGAGCAGAGGCTCAGTGAGGAAGTGGCCATACAGAAGGAGAGACACAGGCTCTTGGATGAACTTGCACATGCCCAGAAATATTAATGTTGAGCTAAATTGTTCACTCAGATTGGAGGAGCCTTGTAGATACATATGCTATAGTATTTGCCTTGACATTTCCTCCATCTGGCTCATTTTACTCAAGTACATGGATATAATTTCCTCACTGAAGTTATCAGCTCAGGTCCTCATCTGAGGTAAGTTATTTTGTCTTACTCAGCTATTTTATAACTAATGTAGTTCTAGTTTGTGAATTCTACACACTTCAGGAACAACCAAAGTGAGAGTTTGCCTGTGTCCTTTATTTTGAGATTATAAAAAGGGGCTCCAATTTATCATCTCGACTTTCGTCTGGTAAAGAGAGGTCATGCCCAGGTGTGAAAAGAAGTGAGTTCATTTGGCTGGTGCTTCAGGAAGTGGTTACATTTAGAACTGTGTTGGAGTTCAGAAGGAGAACAAGGAGCAGAAATAAAAAGGAAATGTCTTGGGAGATGGAAACTCAGTGCCCAAGGGAAACCTGGTGAAAGCTTATACATCTGTTGAGTGGAGACTGCCTGGGTCTGCTTGCTCACCTTGGAGCAGTTGGCTCATCTCAGGTCTGGGACCTCCTGATCACTGAGGCACAAAATGATTTGGGTTGGAAAGGACCTTAAAGATCATCTGGTTCCAGCTCTGCCACGAGCAGCGACACCTTTCATTAGACCTCAGGGCTCCCTCCCAACTTGGCCTTGATGACCTTGAATCCTTCACAAACTGAAGCTCAGCAATTTTTTGCAGTGGCTTAATTAGAGCCACTTGGGATGCTGCAGGTACCTTAGGAAATTGCCTTCTTGGGATTTGCTTCTGAGCTATTTAAATGGTTATACCCTGAACCCTTTCTGTGCAGATTGCCTTCTGAATAGATAACAGTCAGCAACATCCATAGTCAAAAAACCAGGAGCTTCTTTTTTCATTTATGAGTCTTAAGCCCTGAATAGCTGGGAATAAAACATCAAGGTTGAAAAGGAGGAGGAATGAATAAAATCCAGCATATTAAAAGTTATAATTAGAACTGTGATCAACTTTGATACTGTCAGGCCTGTTCGACTGTAATAAGAGAGTAGCTCTGAATAAAAAGCTTCACCATATTGGTAGTGAAACATGAATCTTGTTCTAGGAGAACATTTTGGCTGATTGCACAGTGCCAGGGTGTGTGGATCTGAGATACAGCACGTGGGTGGCTTATCTGGTGTCCATATGCACACAGAGTTTGCATGAGGCGTGCTGTATACTTGATGTTTGTGAATAACAGGCACTAATATTTACTTTCCTGAACAGAAGAGCTGGGTTTATGTGTATGGAAGTGACCTTGTGCAAACAGTTCTCTGCCAGCCCTTCTGGATGCTGCTCTGTTTGTGTGGCAGGGAGCAGGGAGGGACCCCCAGCCAGCTGGGGACTGTCCATCCATCCTGCACAGCAGCACTCGTGGAGTCACTGTGTCACTGTGTCATTGTCCCCTCTGCAGGGCACTTGTTTGCTTTGTGCTCTCACTGGTGAATACCAAATGACAGAACAGAGGATTTAGTGAGCTTTCTCCTTTACAGTTCTGTAGGTAGGAATTTATGGTAGTAGGAGTGGGAAAATACTATAAAATCAAGTGTGAGGCACTATGTAGGAGATTACAGATGACCTTGCCCCTGGTAAGTCACAGTTGTACTAATTACCAAAAAAGAGGAACAGCCTTACCCTCAATGGCTCATAGCTGTGACTAATGAAGATAAATGTGATAAAATGGGTGGGTTAGCTGCTCTGGGGGATTTTGGAGGCAGAGGGCCTGGAGAAAGAGGACCTTGAGGAGGTAGAGGAGCTTTGAGGAAGAAGGAATGATCTGGAGAGACACAAAGAATGAAACAAGAAAGAGAGTTGGTGCTGTAAAAGATCTGCTGTGAGGTCAGTCTGGGTCTGATGGAGTCAGAGCCTGCTGCTGGAGCCTGCAGTCACAGCTGAGCTGGGTGAAAGCTGTGCTCAGAGTCTGCAAACCAATACTTGCAGTCATATTCCAGCAGGAAATAGCCAGCAGTCAGAGTCTGCAGCTGGACCCTACAGTGGGAGCTCGCTGTAGTCAGAGTCAGGATGGCAAAGCTGTAAAGAATAATAAACTAGAACCCTTTTCATGTTGTTGAGTGAGAGTCTGTGTCTTGGCTCGTTTCAATCCCTAATGAGAGGTTTGCTGCAACACACTACACCTCTTTTTGCCTTTTTTTTGTTGATGTAAAAGAGCATATAAGGGATATATTTCCAGTAGCTAAAAAGGCAACTACTTAAGCCATGCATAGGATGCCTAAATTTTGAGAGTTAAAAAGCTGTAGCCCATTAATGTTAGTTTGATGGACCTTCATGAGATTGTGAATATTGACATTAAACCTGGCAGTTTTTCCTGAAGCCTAACATTTCTGTTAATTCATGATCTTTCAATTTAATTAACTTCAAGAATTGCAGATTTAAGCCCTGAAAACTTACTTCAGGGAGGTGTTTTAGGGATTGGTCTTTTGGGGGTTGTTGTCAGGGTGTGCCCTGTACCATTGTGACCCTGTTCTCCACCACAAACCTGCACCTTCAGTGACCTGAAAACCTCTTGTCACAACCAAGAACAAGGGAAAAAAGTGTTATTTTTAGATGCTTCTGTTGAGTATTGAAATAGGGATTCCTGCTTTGGAAGAGAGAACCTCATGAAAATCATTGAAAAGCCTGGACCTCCTGCAAATGCTGATCCTGGCTGTGTGAAAGCAAAGTGATGCAAGGCAGTGGGGTGAATGTCTGTAGGATTGTGTAAAATCACCATGTGTGGTGAAAGTATCACTGAAAAAGTTTAGCCACGTAGCAAGTTGTGTGCATTTATTAAATTTAAAATATGATTACTTGTGCATTTAAAAGTATGTAATAAAAGAAAATAAAACCAACAAAAAACAACCCATGATGTATAAATTTTAGGTTGTAAGATTTTCATGTAATGAATATTAAAGAAGAGTGTCATGCATAGATTGGTGATAATAAAAGTAATTCTCAGTTTGACAAACTACATTTATTTGGCTGTAAAAATCTGAGGAAAATTACAAAAACTCATAGAAGGCTTGTTGCCGTTAATGGAAAAATATTCACTTTGTAGAACTGGATTACACTTGTCCAAATATTACTGCTGGGTGACTAAAAGACTAGATGACTCAATAACATTAGAACAATGAAGATAAACTTATGTATCAGCATCCTTTATCATCATGTTCTTTACTTTGGTTTTCTCTTTAACCTGTTTTTGTTTTAGAAAATTTAGCTCAGTGAAAAATTACGATTTTCCAATCAGTCTTGTCTAAACTCTGTTTGAGAAGCAATAGAGATTAGCAGGTGAATTTGTTAGGTTTCAAGATTGAAGGGTTAAAAACCCCATAGCCCAAAACCTGAGGCATAAAAGGAATCATTGGGATTTTTGCTTTGGTTGTGGAGTTAACTCCATCCTGTGTAAACGACACTGAAGAAATCCCTGAGAATAAAGGCTGGTCAATTGGGATGAAACCTCAATGTTTATGGGGTGAAGCAAGCTTTCAAAGAGTATTTCAAAGGGTCAACCCCTTCTGCCTGTTCAGAAAGTAATGGTTGAGTTTTCTGTTAAATAAACCTCAGGTACAACAGCATGCTTGGTGGTTTTTATTTTAATGAGTTGGGCTTCTCTCATTGTGTGAAATTGAGTGGAATTCATCTCTCTGAGTGGTGCTTCTCCAGTGGGCAGCACTGCCCTCTTCACCCTGCATCCCACCCTATCCTGCCTGTACCAGCCCCCCCTCCATGTGTGTTTGTTGACCCCAAAATAATTTATTATTTCCTTTACTGGTACAAGAGACTTCCACCAACACACTCCTAGGGGGAGAAAATGGAGAAGTGAGGGGAACTTAGTCACAGTAAATTCATCTTCACAGAGGTTAATTTTCAAGAGGGGAGGCTCTGAAGTATCTGTTGGTCTCTTTTGATATTTGTGGAGCTTTGTGAGCATGAAAGGCTGTGAGTTCTCGGTGTTAGAGTTCACAGAGAGCACAGCTGGCACACTGCTACCCTGCAGAAAGCCAATGTGCCTCTGACAAGTCTATTACCAGTGAGCTCTGACTGTGGCTTATTGCATTCGACATCTTTTTACAAAGGGTAAAGTATTTTAAAGAATTTCAAGGAAGAACTGTGAGAAAACGATTGCAGCAATTTCTTTTCTCCACACCAAAGACAATGCTGGTGTTAAAGTAGCTGACCTCCTCCAAAGCAGTTATTATTTAAGGGCAGAAATGGTAAAATCTGGCCTTATAATCAAATCCAAGGTGGTATTTAGACTGCAAAACCCTTTAAGAAAGGTCCTCTGGATCAGAAAGAGTAAGACCCTGGGTGGTTTAAGCATT
Organism: Acridotheres tristis; assembly: GCA_037013685.1. Classification (NCBI taxonomy): domain Eukaryota; kingdom Metazoa; phylum Chordata; class Aves; order Passeriformes; family Sturnidae; genus Acridotheres; species Acridotheres tristis. The sequence continues at coordinate 7,129,354 of CM072885.1, forward strand.
ATAACTGGATGAGTATCAGAAAAGCACAGGGTTGCTGCTGAGAATCCTGAAAGGCAAATCAACACATGGGCTAGCAAAACATTAGATGTATCCCAGGGATTGGAAAGGACAATTGCTAAATGTGTGGTGAAACACTGACAGGTAAGAACTGTGTGACATACAGGGTGTCCTGGCAGGAACAGGGGCTGTAGAGAAGGAGGAGATGGGGATGGGTGGTGGGAATGGCTCCCTCATCGTGGAAATTGTCTGTGATGTTTTTTGCACCACAGTTATATAAATCTATATTACAAACTAAACTTGATTCTAAATTACATAGTCTTGTAACTAGGCAGCTTCTTATGTTTTCCTGCTCCTAAAGTTTCTCTGTGTTAATCCAGTAAATGCTGCTGGATTACAAGGCACTGGTTAGCACAGGAAGGGTCATGACAAGCTTGAGAGGCTTCAAGCTGCAGAGCTGCAGCTGTACTGGCTGCAAAGGGATCTCCCCCCCATCCTGGGTGCTGTGCCAAGGTTTTTGCCTGTCCAGAGATGTATTGTTCCCCAGGGAAAATCACCTCTGAGCCACGAAATTTGTGCCAGTACCCCTTGGTCCCTGAGGTTTGGGCAGCGCCATCACTGCATGGCAGTGATTAAGCAAAGCATGTGAGGCTTTGTGTTTGTTGGCTACTGAAAAACCTCACTTGCATGAGAAGATCATAGAATTATAGAATAGTTTGTGTTGGAAAGGACCTTAATGCCTATCTAGCTTCCATCTTTCACTAGACCAGGTTGCTCCAAGCTCCATCGAACCTGCCCTCGAACACTTCCAGTGAAGGAGCATCCACAGCTTCTCTGGGCAACCAGTTCCAGTATCTCACCACCCTCACAGTAAAGAATTTCTTCTTAATATCTAATCTAAACCTGCCCTCTTTCAGTTAAAACCATTGCCCCTTCATCCTGTCATTACATGCCTTTGTGAAAAGTCCCTCTCCACCTCACCTGAACATCTCCTTTAGGTAGTGGAAGGTGCTGGAAGATCTCAGACACTTTTCTTGGAATATTTACCATAAAATAGCCCTTGTATTCCCTGAGCCCTCTAAGAGGATAGGTAGTAACTTTGTACCTCTCACCTCCTCATTAGGGAATTAGGTGTGGTTTCAAGATATTTTGACAGTCCTGAGGTCTTTATCTCTAATTATTATGATCTGTTTTGTCTCAAGTGTTTCACCTCTAAAATTGGGCAGTATTTTCCTGCCTTTGGGCAATTTGACTGTCAAAGCTGTTATTTTCACTCAGTGTTGTGGCCTGATATAATTCTTGCTCTAATTCTACAAAAGAGAAAAATTGACATCTTGGTTTCTCAGCCTCCTACGCAGGGTAACAGTGTTTGCCTTTTATTCCCAGAGTAACAGAGTTAGTTAGAAGTGGTAAAATCTGGTCCTGTTCTCTGTTACTGGAGAAGTAATAAAAATAAAATTACAGAGGAAATAGTTTTTTTTGTTTGTTGCTATGTTGGCTTGAGGATTAAGTGATGTGCTACTGAAACTGGAGTCTTAATGATGGCTCATTCTCTCTCCATTGCTGGTTGTTGCCTTTCAAACTAATCTCTAGGTCTTTGAACTAATTATTTTGAGGACATATGAGGATGTGTAAGTGTTGCCTCCCTTCCCCCATGCTGGCATAGCCTTTGAGGAGGGAAAGGACTTACACAAAGTCAGCTATAAATCCTGACCCTGTCTGAGTAAATTAAGAAGGAGGCGGAATTACTGATAGGAGCACTCAGCTCCATAATCCAAACAAGAATGAACATTCAGATGAGAAATGCTTTGTATGCTTAGGTGAATCCATAGTGAAGTTTTAATTATGTCCTTTTGTGACTAAGCCTAAATTGCTGCCTTAACAACTTTCCAATCAGTAAGGCTGGATGAAATGGTGTTAAATAATGCTACTGTTTTGCCACTAACATTTCTTAGGAGCAAGACCACTCTTAATTTTCCATGAGAAGCACACTGAGCCATTTTCTGCTCTGCTCCAGCTCCCTCTGATACCATCAGGAAGGTGCTTGCCCATGGAGTGGGAGCTGATTGTGCCATGGGCAGCTGTGGTGGGCACAAGCTGCTGTCATCATTGCCAGAACAGCAGGGTCAGTTCAGACCATCAGATGCCAGGGGAACCCAAGGTCCTACTGCAGTCAGGGAAGTGGGGATCTGCATCTGAATTTTTTTATTATCAGTACATGGTTTAGGAAGTTGTGCCTTGCTTCTGAGTTTTCTGTGTCCCCAGCAGTGAGGCATCACCCAGTATGCTAAAGCCCTTGACCACTGGCATAGTGGGACATTAACAAGCCTGTGTGTACACACATGCTCATATCTGCTAATACCCATTTCTGATGGAGAAGGGCTTTATCAGAGTATGCTTTTAAGGTATTAGAGATGCAGAGATTTAAATGGGTGGCCCAGTGGTACTCTCAAAGCCACAGAACAGCTCAAGCTGGTGGCAGAAGGAGGATCAGGAGCTATAAGCTTTATTCCCAGTGTTTGCTCTAAACACTAATGAACACTTTTCTTAATGCAAAGCCAAAGCCTGAAGTCTGTGTTGTGAAATATCCAAGAGAGTGAAACTTAGGTTGCTTATAAGCCAGTTATCTTCAACCCTCCCAGGCATTTAATGCAGTCACAGTTCTGACTGACTCTTCTATACCATTATGAGTAATCAAGGTGGTAAAGTTATGTTAATCTCTGATTACAGTTATTTATAACAGTTTCTCAGGTTCAGGAAAAAAACATGTAACTAGTGTCCACCTCAGGGTAGCTACTGAAACTACTCACAGCCCAAAGAGTGACAGCATTCATTGTTACATGTATATTTTCATTGTACTTAGTCATCACAGGACTCCTCAGGAAGAAAGAGAAAACCATATAATTGATTAGATGGAATATTGGAAAAAAGTGGGTGGAAAATGAGTCAGTGACTGTAGTTGTTGTGGTACCCAGATGTGCAGGTTATGGACAGGTCTGGTACTTTGATACATACTCATGAGTAATTGCTTGTTCCCTTCTGCCATGCAGATAAAAGCATCTGCACTCTTATTTATTATTTATCCATGAGCAATGTTTTTCTTTTAATTAGAAATGTCAAAGTAAAATGATCTTTTCTGGGACTAGAAATGGCTCTTGTACATAAAGGGTAATGTGTGCTTGGAAAATGTTAATACATTTCAATTTAGTGAATATCATGTTAAAGCTGCTGTACTGCACTGAGCTTTGTAGAAACAGCGTTTTGGAGAAGATGATGCAATTTGATAAAAATCCCCACTATTTTTGGTCCACCATTCTTTTTATATGGTTAATATCATCCCCATATGTTACAAAGCCTTTTGCTAGTGGGTGCACATGAAATGTAACATGTAGGTGAGAGGCACTGCTGTACCACACCTCTGCTCTGCACTTACCCCATTTCACATTTGGTCACTTCTCAGTCTGCTGCATTGATTGCTCTCTGTAATTAAATTCTCAGCAGCAAATTCAGTTTCTGGGCAGCTGTGGCACACGTTCCTCCTGTGTCTTCTTGGATGGTGTTGCAGAGAAAAGCAAGGCAGCACATGCAAAAGCTGTCAACCATTTCTAGCAGGAGGAGTTGAGGAGGGAAGTGCAGTGAGGGTAAGAATTAGTCCTGCCAGTCCAACTTGCCTTGATGAAAGCACTCCTGAATTCATGGAAAAGGCATCTGTATTTTTGGGATGTGGTTTCCATTCCCTTTCTCCAGGCAGCATGGCTCTGGCAGGGTGGGTGCTGTGGATGTTGCATATTCAGGTCCATGACAGAAGACAGAGGATGCTGTTTTTAGTGTTCAATGCCACCTGGGGACCAGATCACTCAGGAGAGATCTGCCCATGCAGATTAACCTGGGCATGCTCAGTCCCACCGTGCTACACACAGACCTTTCCACGTGGCTTCCCATTTTTTAACGTGGACAAAGGGGAGTCCACAGCCTTTGGGTTGCCAGACTTTGCTAAATAACCCAGCTTCATCAGCAGTAAATCTTCCAACCATTTTTAAAAAGGAGCAGCTGTAGGAAGATTAATGTGTTTGAAAGCATCAGTCTATGACAAATGGTGTTTTTTGGTAACTCTGGCTCACGTGGGCAATTTCTCTGGAGTCAGTGGGATGACTTGCTTGAGCAGAAGCCATTAGTCACAGCCTGCACAGCCCTAATGAAATGTGTGCCACTAAAGGAAGGATGCTGCTTCTCAGAGGAAGGCACAGATCCAACCTGACTGAGTAGATGATGTTGTAGGCAAATCATCCCTGCTCTGCAGTTTCATCACTTTAGAAATCATGATTAAAGAGATAATTTCCTTCAAGAATTCCCATTGTGTTTTTAGTCAGATTAGGTTAGATACCATTGGGCCAGCAGAAAGAGTCTCCACTAGCCTGGAAGCTGTGTACATTCTTGCCATAAATAAAGAGTCTCTGCTATAATCATCTGTAAGCAAGTGACGAGGGCTTTGATGGATTCGACAGCCTAACTTGGATGACTTCAGTTGTCATAATTCCTTCATCAGGTTAAAAGAATGCAGATAGGCTGGGATATTGTGAAACTGTTACCTACAAGTGTTTAGAAGGAAAGCCGGGACTAAGAAAGCCACTCAGTTCAAGTAATATTAATGTTTCCAGATTTTTCCAGACAGATGAAAGTTCTTCAAGGTGCCATGCATTTTCCATGGTGTGGAATAGGGTGGGAATGGCAGGAAAAGTTTGCAGCTTGAGTTGTGCTGCTTTTATCGTTTAGTATTTTTTTTTTCTCTCTGGTGATCTGATTCAATGAAGTTTTATTGTGGGGTGTTGCAAGATGCAGCTCATAGCACCAAAAAGCTGCTTTCCAACGAGATAGGTATGCAGCAAGACTTGGAAATTGTTATTATTATTATTATTATTACTATTATTATTATTACTATTATTATTATTATTATTGAAAAAAAGAAGCCAAAACCAACCAACCAAAACCAAAAATGCAACAAAAAAAGCAAACCCACAGAAAACAAAAAACAAACAAACAAACAAAACCCCAAAAGCTTGAACAGATCAAAATCATCAAAACTAGACTGCAGAACCTGATCCACTAATCATCCTGGTCATGATAAAAGTGATGGTATTATAAAAACAGTGGGGATAAAGGTGCCTGCTCTGAGAAAGGTAAACAACCAGATGAAGATAAAAAGAGACATCTTAGTCTAATACAGGAAAAATAGCAAACAAAAATGAAGAATTATACATATTATATAAAATAGGTGATGTTGGGCCAAAATATATCAAAGAAACGGAGAGAGATTTTAGACTCCTAGAGAAGAGAGAATAATGTTTACACTAACTCCATTACTGATAATATCTTAAGTATTTTATGATGAAAGGATACTGACTCATGAAATACCTTTATGGAAAATAATTAGTAGTAAAGACCTTGTACAATAACTGGAAAGATGATTTGAATCTAGAGAACAAATATTCAATTAATGTATATGCAGAGTTTGGTATGATAATGAGTAACAGAAAATTCTGAGAAATTAAAAAAACATGCTTAGTGTTTCTCTAAAAAGAAGACAAGCCTCGGCTATCACTGGCCCATAGACCTGACTAAAAGAGCTTAACAAATAACAGGGGAGAGAAAATCATTATCTTGCAAATAGAAAAATCATGGATTTCACTGGAACAAATAATGTCAGACAAATTTCAGTGCATTTTTGCACTTGCTATCGTATTGCATTGAAATATCCTCATAAAAGAAATCCAGCCTGTGCTTTGAACCCCATGACACTGATAAGTGACTGAAGAACTAAAAACAGAGCAGTGACATGTCCAGACAGTCCAGACAGAGATTCATAGCAGGTAGTTTATCCACAGAGCAAAAAGCACTTTCATTTAGCATTTCCTTTGATAAGGGCATCTTTTAACTACCCTCAGCAACTGTGCAGTACTAAATGGTACTAAACTGGCAGGCATAGGAAACACTGGGGAAAAAAGAATAATTCATGGCATGGAGATACTTGGTTGCTACACGTGTAACTTAGTGACAAAGTGTCCAATAAATTATTTTTACATCCTCAGTGTTAGCTTTATTTTTTCTTCAGTATTTTAAAACACTGAAAAAGATGACATGAAACTCTCCCATGTTTCTATGCAAGAGAAAGGGTTGGCCATATGCAGTGAATCCACTCAAAAGCAGACTTGCAGTGCTTTGCTCAGAAGGAGACTGAGCCAGATTTGCCCAGATTTGCAATGGTAATCCAATTCTGTCTTACATCTCCTTTAAGGGCTGTTCCTGGACATGTAGGCAGCTTTTTGTCTGCATGCATATTTATTAATTTTAATTTTAAAAGTTCCATCTCTCCTGTAAATGATTGAATACAACACATAGCAGGGCATGCAACTCAGAAGAGACAATATAGGTCCTGGCCCCTGATCTATGTACAGATACATGCTTAGTTCTGGGGTTGGGCTGGATATGAAAATACTCAATATTTTGGGTTTAAAGATGGAGCCACATGCTGGAATGCTCTACTGTGTAACTGCAGGTGGAAATGCCCTCCCAGATGATTCAGTGTCTGTATGATAGCTAATATCTAGCAATAATTAAAAATAATTACTTTCTAATGACTCTTTAGAGGAGAATTATATTAAGCAGTAAAAATTACTTCCAGGGTATAATTAACGTATCTGTAGTAAAAATAATCTCAAATACATTATCAGGAGAAAGTAGAAACCTGTAAATAGGAAATTCTATATAGACACAGGGATAAAGGGTGTCAGCACAACAGATGAAATTCAGCGTGGTGACAAAGATCAGTTTGGTGACAAAAAGTGCTAGTCTGTCTCGTGGTGGCTTTCCCTGAAGAAATAATAGAAGATATCAGTGATGAAGGGTGTAAATAAACAGCTTATGGAAAAATTCAATTAAAATTCAAATTTTATTCAAACTCAATTCAAATTAAATTCAAAAGTTCAATTCAAATTCAAATAGATTGTAAGTGGTTGTAGTGGGGTGGGAAAATGTGGCATCAGTTTTATTTTCCTGTTTATGGCCCCTGAGCATTGAGTTGAAGCTGAGCTGTTGGAATACCAACAGGATGAGATGAGGACATCTCACTGCTGACAGGGTGAGCAATTTGGGACGTCTGGGGCTGGCTCCTGGGCTCCTGAGTCCATCTCTGCATCCTATGGTGGCAGCAGTGGAGGCCTTCCAAGGCACTTCTTCTTCACTGAGGAGCAAAGTGTAGTATAAAAATACTTTCCTGGGAAACTGGGGTGGATTTAGCATTTCCAAATCAAATACAGGTATCCTGAGGAACAGCACTGGTGGAACTGCTGGCTTTAAAAACCCTTGCACATGTAGTAAGATGATTACAGAACAACCTTGGCACAGCTTCTGCCCCTTTCCCCTTCTCAGAGCACCTGTGTGAGCTGTGGTGGCTCCTGGAGCCAGCAGCCTGTCCTGGCTGGCAGGAGATGTGCATCCATTTAGGAACAGCTCTGATGGCACCCCCTGTGTCCCCTCCTGACTCTGTCCCCTCCTGACTCCCAGTGCCTGAAGCCAGAGGGACTTTAATGAGCCTGCCTCTCACAATAGCAGAGACCGAGGCCAATTACAGGTGGTGTTTGGGCTTCAGGATCATTAAATTAATCAGGAAAATGCAGCCTAGTTCCTGTGAGGATGTTGTGTTTTGTAGCTGATGAGATTGTGTTCTACCTGCTGCCTTTGTCCACTGCCCAGAAACAGCGAGAAAGCTGGAAAAAAGGAAAAAATATCCTGTTGGGAAAAGAACCAGCTTAATGTTCAGTATTGTAGGATGAAAACAGCCCTGAATGTGGGATGTTTTGACTTCATTTAACCATGCTGCAATATTACCTGCATTACCTAGTTTACTCTGTGAATGTATAACATGATAGTTGATATCTTTCTTTCTAATGTATCCCTTACAGCTAAAACAACCCCCTACTAATTGGCAGCAATGACCTTGCCTACTACCTCCATCTTAGTTTTATTTTTTCCTTCTCCTTATAAACCTTTAATTAATCTCCTTTCCCTGCTAGGCTTGTGCTTCTTCCCCTACTATAGCACAGGCAGGTTTAGAAATGGTTTTATGGACTGAATTTACAGAGATAAAGAGCCAGCTCGTGCAAGTCATCTGTACATAAAAGACCAATTAACCTTGAGAATCAATCCTGAAGGAATTTGGGGAAGATTTCTGTTATTCATAAGCCTATGGTGGTTTTTCTTTTTCCCCTTTTCTTTGAAATGTGCTATTGGATCAAGCTGTAAAGAAACTTCATTGACTTCAATGGTGCAAATGAAATTACATTTTGATACTGAGTTTGTCTCAGTAATTTCCTTTGAAGAATGCATGTTCTAGGAAAAAAGCACTGGGACAAGTTGTAACTTCAGTAAAGATATAACAGGGTGACTTTGGACCAAAGAAATTTCTTTTAATCAGGAGAGTTGTAGAAATCTTTGCAATTTACATTTTTCACAGCTTGCTCTCTGGAGCAGAAATTCAGTTCTGTGAAGTTGGATGTAAATGCACGAGGGGTCATTTTACAGAGCGTTAGTGTAGATAGGAGTTATCAAAATAGAGCAAGTTGTTTGTTTAAAGAAAGAGAACATAGGCAGCAAAGATAAAGACAAATGTTGGCAACCAATTCTGGTATGCTGAAGGATAACTTGGTGATAATACCAAAGATTTAAATGAAAAGTGGCTTCTAGATGAGGGGTGAAACCTTTATATTTATATTGAAGGTATGAAATATATTGGAATCTCTCATTGCTTTCTTGGAGCATTACATTCACAGAGCACTGACTATTTATTTTAATGTACAAATGTGCTATATACAGGTAGCCTTGATTTCAATAAACAAGAGAACACTTGGTTTAGAGAACACTTCTCTCCAGTCTAAATAACATCTCATGTCTGACATTCTACAAGTTGGGAATTGTATTGAACTTATAATTTTCTTTCCAACTTTTACAAGACTTTATTAAAGTCAAGCTGAAGGAAAAGAATTATCATTTGGTTATTGAATCATACTTTGGAGTTAAAAAGAGATCATATTAAGGAAATTCAAGGAAGGAAACTCTTACTACTAACAGGAAACTGATAAGAAACCTCCAGTGAAGCCAAGTTGGCGTAGGAGTCTGGAAATTCATAGATATTTGCAAATTGAAATGTGGCAATCCTGAAAAGCATTGAAGTTGTCCTTGAAGTCGATAAGAGATGAGAAAGCTTCTCTCCTCAGCTGAACTCCAGGACAATTTTTAGCTCTGAAGCAAATATCGTTGGGTTTTTATTTAAAAAAGTCTGAAATGCAAATCTCCTGGTGGAGGATGGATTCAAAGTGGGCTGAAGGCAGGGAAAGTTTTTCCTCTGAATTCAGGGGTTTCTTTAACTGCTCTGTGTCCTTCCCTCTCATCCCTTTCTCACTTAGGGCCTGTGCTCTTGCTTTGTGTTTTAGCTTCTTCACAATGAAAACACAGAGCTGCTCTTTTTATAGTTGGCTTGGCAACAGTGCCATAGGATGCTGTAAGACTAAATACATTAAAGATATGAGGATGTATAAGCAGCTCCAGTCTGTATTAAACCTCTTCCTCAGCCTCTCCTTGATGTCTAGTCATAATGTGTATAAATACACACATGGCTAAACAAAGGAATGGGGTTGGGTGATAGACCTGAAGATTTTTATAATTTGGGCAACATAAAAATACAGTGACATCAGTGAAGGCCACGTTGTTATTGAACTTTTTCAGCAAGGCATTTCAGAGATGGTGAATGGCAATAGAGCCTTCTCTCCTTCTTTTGCTTCAGTTGTGTGATTTTCCTTGGAGTTTGTTCCTGCCCCAGAGGGATTTCTTCTGGGGTGAGGTGGGGACAGTTGTATCTCAGTGATCCCTTTTAAAATAGGGTTTTTTTTTTGTGTGGAGAATTTTCCTTTTAAAAGAGATTTTTCCTTCTCTCACTTAATTTCTTTATCTACACTAGATTTATTGGTTCACAGAGCGAGGGTCCTGCTGTCAGCTTTGCTCTGCTCATTTTGGCTTACTTGGGACTCCAGAAATGTAGGAAATGCAGTCAGACAGAAAAACCAAAGTGTGAGCTGTTTCTCCAGCTAAGCAGGGGACTCTTTTCAGCCACTTCAGAAACAAATAACACATGTTTTATCACACAAGTTTTCTGCTGACATACCATATTGCATTCTTTTCTTACCAATTAATGGGAGTACCAAATCCCCAGTGGCAGGAGGACTTTGTGGATCAAATCCCAGCTGCCCTTTCAGAGCTTTTTTCTTTAAGGGCTGTGGCTTTATTACACCATGGAAGTGAGGACAGTTTGGTGTATAGTATAGTTTGGTCCTGAGTAAGACTTTTTTTGTTTTCCTGCTTGAAACTAGTTGAAAGATAGTCACTGATTTGGTGGATTTGGATGGTGTCCCTTTTCTGAGCCAGTTCAAAGCTGATCTTCACTGGAACCAGCTGTTTCTCTGCTCAGCAAAACTCAGAACAAGCACACTCCAGTCCAATATAGAAGTCAAGCTTCATTTTCAAAACAAAACGTGAAAAAGAAATTTGAAAAAGACAAGGCTAGATGCTAAGAGTTTGTCTATTTGGAGGTTAAAGTATTCTGTATCATTTCAGTGAAAAAGTGGATCAGCTATTTAAAAAATGACTAGAGAGAATATGTGGGCCATAAAGATTTTCTAAAATGGTTCTGTTTGAAAAGTTTACAATAATGTGGTCACTTCCCACAGAATTTCTCAGGAAATTGATGCTTTTCCAGAGAGCAATTTTTAACCAGAAACTCCCAGCCAGTTCCTGTCCATAAGTACTGATCTTACTGAGCCTGTGCCATGGTGTAAGGCCAGATGAGGTCCTCCTGCAGGAGAAATTTGCCCTGCTGTGGTCTGGAGCATTTTGACAGCAGCAGGAGCTTTGGGGGATCCTGAAGCCCTGGGAGAGCATCTTCCAGAGAGCTGCCATCCTTGTATTCCCTGCTTTAGTAGGGGGACAGGAGGGGATCTGTATATCCTGGATGTATTTATGTGCTAAGAAGATGTTCTTTAGGGGTGAGTGTTTCTCTGGTAGACACTAATCACCTCCTTTCCTAAGTTTAAAACCAGGTTTTGTTACCTCTAGATTTCCTCCTGCTCCTATTCCCAGAACAATTTATTTTCTGTCTTTTCATGCGTAGCCTCTTAGCTTTAAGCTTACAAATGTCCTGTGTTTCTGCTGAATATAATCTGTTTAATAGAGAATGATTGCCTGAGGCCACAGATCTTAACCAAGCATTAGGCAGATCGAATTCAGCTGTGGTGCTTACTGGCCTGCAAAAGCCAGTTTGTTTTTTTTTTTTTTTAATTTTTTTATTTCCTTCTTGGCTACATAAATCTTCAGAGAGTCCTTAGTCATGTGTTAAAGCCTGCTTGGCCTGAGGAGTTAATCCTTTCTAAGACAAACCTTTTCTCTCTCACATGTGTGGGTATTCATGAAAGCTTGGTGTAAATCCAGCAGAGTTTTCTTCAGAAACTCATGGCCTTTGCAGAGGAAAGCACATTATTCACCTAAGGAAGATACCAGCAAAGCAACATTTTTTAACATTTTCCTTATATATCATAATCTTAATTTAGACTAATCTCTGCCTTGACTTTGGACAAGTAAATTGTTTAATTGCTGGAAATTTGTTTCTTTCTCTTAAGACAGGGAGCAAAGATTCCCCTGCTCAATCTTCCTGCAGCAGCATCCCAACCTGAGCTCCAAGGGTTAAGAACTATTGTGTGTTCTGTGATTTTTAGTAAGGTTTGAGATGCCAATAAATCTGTGCTTCCCTTTCTTCCTTTCCTAAATTCTGCTCATGAAAAATAGCTTTTTAGCTGTTTGGGCTCACATTCATTTCCATGAACTCACTCTGGTTCATCAGGACTTTAGAGGGAGCCTGTGCCTGAACGTGATCATAAAAGAACTTTTTTTTTTCCTCCTTCAGATGAAAGTGAAATAGTTATGTGAACTGCAATGTTGAATAATGAGACAATTCTTAAAAGAATTATGTATGAGATCTTCTTAGGTAAAAAGACAAACTTTACTTGCATGCAAGTCCTAGAAAACCTTATTGTTTACAATTACTGAATTGTATTAGAGATTTTCCTCTCCAAGCCACCCAGCTAGGGTTGTACTAAATCCACGAGCTCCAGACACAAGTAATTACACTGCAAACACTCCAGTTGTCCTGGAGAGCCTGTATAGTCCTACAGTCCCCTGTGACCCCAAATACAGCCCTGTGGTCTTCCCTCTCAGCTCTGCATGCAACCTCACAGGTCACCTTCCCCAGGCAGGGAAGATCAGTTAAGCTTGGTTTCTAAGCAAGTTATTCTCTGTTTGTTGCTAATTGGCATCAGAGATTTAGGTGTTTAGCTGCTAGTTCATGTTCTGCACCACATGGGGTATCTTCAAATGATTTACCACTGTGGGAGCTCTGTTACTGCCCTAGACCCAGGTGGGTGAAGCATCTGTGAGGGGAAATATCCTAAATCACCTAAACCATGGTCAGCCGTGCCTTGCAGGCTACAGGTTTTTCACCACTAACCCAGAAGTGGGACCTTCTTTGGCAAAGAGTTTCCTATGAGCAAAAAAAGGCCCTAAAAAGCTGTTTTCCTGCTTCTGTCTACCATCATCTAACATGATGCAGTGTATGATTTGGGTAGCATGTGGTTGTAGAAGAAAAAGGTAATTAGAACTTGATTAGATGTGCCTGGTAGCATCATCTGCACCATTTTTCCTTCTTTAAAAGCTGCTCTCTGTAAGTGCAATGGCCTCGTGCAAACAGCTGGTGGTCAGCTATGTCATTACTATTCCAAAATACTGAGAATTGTTCTCTGTGCAGGATATGAGACTGGTGTTTAATGGTCCAGCTACACTCACTTCTTTCTACAAAATTTAGGTTCTGGCTCTTCAGAGTGTTTCTGTTTGGGATCACTTGCAGTGAGAGCTGGTGTGCAGCTCCTGGCAGCTGAGGGGCTGCAGGCAGGACCAACCACTGGTGCTTATAAATTGCTTCTGGGCAGCAGATGATGAGGATGGGAATTGTCTGTGTCTGCAGTGTGCTGGGTTTCACAGTTGCTCAGCTGTAGTGAATGGCAGAAAGGAAAAGGTGCCAGGATGTGCACCATTATCCTGCAGTGTGCATTTATCACTGGTCTCAGGCAATGAGCAACATTCTCTCTGTCCTCTCTGTGAGTGGGATGAGGACATTTCCCACTCTGTTCCCCTGGTAAGGTTTGGTGAGGCACCTCCCACACCCACAAGAAGGTTATTTTTGGTTGCACCTCTGTGATTTGCCCTGTCAGGTTGTGCCTCTTCACCAGGTACCTGAAAGTGCTTTCTGGCTTTAAACACAAAGATAATCCTGGGGTTACACCTTCCTCCTTCCCTCTGCAGGGCACTCATCACCCACCTTTGCTTTCACACGGTCCTTTGGTGTCCAGGAGGAGGACATAACCCCTGCATCCCTCAGTCATTCTGCTTCCTGACCGTGGCTTTCATTCCCAGCCAGACGCTGTGTTGCTCTGCCAGCACGGGAAAAACATCTCAGAGCTTCTCCTCTGGCCTGGCTTCTGCTGCTCGCTGATGGCCCTGCCCTTTATCCATAGGGGCCAATTAAATTGCTAATGCCATCATTTGTCTGCCCATGTGATTCCCAAGCACCTTACATTTTGCTGTGTAATAACGCAGAGCTCTTGTTTTTTTGAGACTGTCTCTGTGAATCACTGTAATGTATTTGCACGGTGAAAGGGATTTGGAATTAATGTAACCTGGATTGTGGCTATTGATTTAGTCCTCCCCTTTCAGTTTGACACTGTGTTTTTAACAAAGAAATGCTGGCCAATCAGTTCATATCGTGCTGAATCATTGTTCAGGGGTGTTTTTTATTTTAATATCCTTGGATGCTGGAGTGGTGACAGTGGTGCTCCAGGGGCAACTCAGCCCCAAAGGAATCAGCCACTCCTGGGTTTAATTTTGTCCTGATTTACTGCAGCATCATAAAGTAAAAAAAAAAAAAAAAAAAAAAGCAAAGCAAACCCCCAAGCTCGGGCAGATGGCCTGTGCTGGTAATCCTTCATCATAATGGCTCCTGACAGAGCAGCTGTGGCTCACTGCTTCTCTGGGCTTTCCATCAGAGAGAACAGTTTTCCTGGGATATGAAACTTGGCTGTAGCAGTTTGTTTCACTTGGGCATCTCTCACAGGTAAGGATAACACAGAAGAGGGAATGACTTTTTTGGAAAGGGAAGCAACCTCATTCCTGTTGAGATGACCTGCCAACACGTGATTTTTTGCTTAACACTTGCGTTTATGCATTTTTAAAAATATGTTTCAACCTTTAAATTGGAAAGCTTTTGTAGAGGCTGGAAGTAAAAGCCTATAGAAGAAAAATCAGCTTAAAATGGTCACAGATCTTCACAAGAGACTGACACGAAGGCAGTGGTGAGTTAGGGAGTTTGGCTTTGCCCATTGGGAATTTGATTAAGCCGTTAATTCCTTCTCTTTATGGATTCCATGGATGTAAAGGCAATAGTTCTGCAGGAAATCCCCAGGATTCTTCACTGGGGGTTTCCTGCAGAACCCTCCAGGTTATTTTCTTCAGGAAACCCCCAGAATGCCTCGCTGACTTTGCCATCTCTTGTGTTGGATTTTCCAGTGCTGGTGGAGGTGTCAGGCGGGTAGAAGGGCTGTACTGAGATTTGCTGCCTTTAGTTCTATGCCTGTCTGCATGTGTGTGAAATACTCAGCCCGTGGTGGAAGATTGATAATTATTTCTCTGTGCCTCGTGGTGCATAGTTGTATATTGATTTGCTGTAGTTGAGATGAGCACACAATTATGATGTTTCATTATGAACACTGAATTATGGCATTAGGCAGGCAGTTGTTTGGTGTGTGACAGGTTGTGAATAAATTTGATAGGACATTGCAGGGACATAGGCATATGGAAGGCAGTATGTTGGGATGGCAGTATGTCAGGGATGCTTTATCCCTGGAGTCTCTCTGAGTGCTGCAGGAGACCCTTAATTCACATTGATTGAGGTTATCTCTGCATTGGGTGCTATAATTAATTAGTGCTGAGGGTCTCCATCTGATGTGATAAAGCTTTGGCTGGGTTATGTGGCTTGTGCTGTGGTTGTATTCTGAGTCTTGACAAAATTTCATGTCTGCAGTATTTCAAATGAGGGAAAATGTCCACTGGGTTGGTTTTGTGCCTTTCTATTTCCGTTTTTTTCTTTTTGCCTTAGAAGCAGATGTTTTTCTGGATGGGATTTGCAGTCTTCCACATATAAAGGGAATGTTTTCTAATGCATTTTGACAAGCACACTTTTAGCTGGAAAGCAGAACATCTCCTGTTGCATGGGTATTTCAGAATGAAATGTGCTTTGCTTTTCAGCTGAGCAAACCCCACAACTCAAACACTCCTCCCCTCCTTCCTTCCAGCCTTCAGAGAGAATGATTTTGACATCCTCAGGGGTTTCAGCTTAAAGACTCTCGGGTGGCAGGGACTCCTCTGAATGGACATGTACCATCCTCTGGAGGCCCTACCTCTCTCCTTGGACAGTCAAAAGAGATATTTAGACTCTTCTAAATGAGGACAGCAAACTTCCAGACTCCCAGCTCAGGGCAGATTTGATACTGTTGAAATAGGTACAGTTCGTGGAGAGTAATGGAAATGTAATTGTGCTATAGCTGTGCTTAATTCTGATTTTCAAAGCCAAATAAAAATAAGTTTGGTTGCCACTTCAAGATATGTGCCCATATAACATCTCTAAATTTGCACTGTTCTTCCTTCAGTGTTGAACCTTGCTAAAAAACTTCAGAGCTTACAAAGTACACTGTGGTCAGTGGTGGGAGGAGGCTGTGGGAACCTGTGCCAGCGCTAGCCTGAGAAATGCAGAATTCACAGTATTTGGAAATTAGCTGTTTTATATGCACATTGCCTTTCAGTATATTATTATTCTTTTTTTCTTTCTTTCTTTTTTTTTTTTTTTTCCTTTTTTTTTGCACCTTGACTACATTAACCTTGTGCTGGCTCTGTGGGCCTGGCTGACATAAAGATGGATGATGTTGGTGGCCTGGCACAGCAGCTCACACCCAGTGCCTGCAGAGAAGCCTGTTTGCTCAGTAAAGGCACACTGAGCAGCTCTACCTGCCCAATTGGCTGGAGATCCCTGTGCCCCTGACTCTATGTGATGAGTTTTCCTTGGCAAGAAAACAGATGGATTATCAAGAAAGCTTTGCAGAATGATAAAAATGGGGCTAAGTATTCCTATTTTGTTGCTTTTTGAAGCTCTGCAGAAGTGCTATTTGGTATTTCCATGGCGAGGGCTGCTCAAAGATTTCCTCCCACAGTGAAAGCAGCTCCCTTCCAGCAGTCCCTTAGGCAGGATCAACACTACAGATTTAGAAAGCTCTTAACAAAGAGTTTGATCCAGTCTTTTGACCCTCAGGAGACCTGCATTTGATTTTCTTGTGTGCAGCTTGCCACAGCACTTGGGGCATGATTCCAAGTGGGTGAAGAGCCCAGCTGCTGTTGTAACAGGTGCCTAGATAGCAGCAAAGCTCTTTTGTGCCTTTTACAAATAAGGACCTAAATGTCCTGGCTCTTGGCTCCTGGGCAGAATTACATCTGGGATAAGAATGCTTGTCTTCACTAAAAGAGTCCAAGGCCAGGTGGGATGGAGCTTTGAGCAACCTGCTCTAGTGTTTGGCATCCCTGTCTGTGGCAGGGAGGTTGGAACTGGATGATTTTTAAGGTCCCTTCCAATCTAAACAATTTTGTGATTCTGTGTTAGAAAGATGCTCTGAGGATAAAGTCACCAGAGCACCCAAGCTGTGCCTCAATGTTGTGTGTCATAAGGAAGCAGATGTAAGCTAAACACTGAATTATTGGATTAGACTCTGATTTCAGATCTTAGATCTAGAGCTGACAAGAGCACTACAGAGCAGGTATGGACATCAGTGCTGTTCTCACCCATTTCATTGGATGTCACCAATACCTCAGAATTTAAAATTTTCCAGTTAGGGTAGGCATATGAACTCCTGCAGACTGATCCTGCTTTGGACATGAGTCTGCAGCAAGCTTAGTGGATGTCAGCTGGTTCAGAGCTTGTGTGCTGAACTTGCAGCATGCTGAGAAAAGTTTTGCTTAATGGAGACTGACCTGAGTAGGGAGTAGTCTTCCCTCATACACTGGCCTCAGGTGATGCTCCAGCTTTGGGGAGAGGCAGAGGTTTTTCTATTCTTGTAATTCAGACTTGCTTTGAATTTTGCCTTTGGTGCTTTTGGTTGGTTCTTGTACATTTTGATATTAGGATGTGCAACTCCCTCCCCAGCTGCATGGCAGGGATGAGGAGCCCGACTATGGATCTGTGTTGGAGCAGTGCAGCGAGCCTGAGCCTTCTGTAAATCCCTGATTATTTACTTCCTCACACAATGAAACTGCTGATAAACTCGGAGGGAGTCATATACAAATCCTGCAGCCCCAGGGACAAATGTGACATCTCTTTTAGCTCTGTGTGCACTCCAGCCCAGGCTGCCCTTTCTGTGCTCTGTCGTGGCGGTCAGCACGGTCTTGTTTCTATTTTGAGCCTCAATTGATTGAACTTCTGTTTGCTGGGTTTTGGCTCCATTTCTCCAGAGTACCTGAAAAGGAGCTGAAGGAGCAAACAGCTTTCCTGAGCTATTGTTCCTGCCTGGGGCAGGTCCAAACAGCTTAACAACCCCACGCAGCCATCCTGAGGGTTGGCCAAGGGGACTGGGACAAGAGGGGAGTCTGGCATCTGCTCCTTGCTGGAAGGATCAGGCTGAGCTGGCTTGGCAAGGAGACAAGGAAAATTCTCATTGGAATCTCTGATGTCACGAGAGAGGGAAGAGGGTTGTCATAGCCCCAGGAAAATAATTGTAAATTGTGTTTCCTGCTCCGCTTGCTGAAGGGTATTTCCATCCAAATCTTTAGTGACCTGTTCCAATGGGAGTTTTGCATAGAAATAGGAAATAGAAATAATGAAAGAGGAGAAAGCAGTTGTGTGGAGCTTGTGGGGAAATATTACTGCAGTTGTTTTAGCTGGAGCTTTAGGTGACAGTCCTTAAAGGAAAGGGAAGAGCCTTTGGTTGTTCCTGGTTTGTCATGTGGGTCTGAATGCCTTTATGCTTTGTCTCAAGTTTTATGTTCCTCCTGTATTTCTGGGACATCTGTATCCCATCTGCTCTGCAAAGTCCTGCTCTGGTCTCAGGGCAGCTTAGGGTCGTCTGCTGGCAACTGCTCTGATTCAGAGGAGCATGTGCTTTTCCTGAAGTGTGATTTATATCTTACCAGAGCCACAGATTCATCTCCAGCAGCTGAGGTGAAGCACTGAAGCACTCAGGGTGCTATCAATGGCCAGTTGCATTGCCCCCATGATGTGTTTCCCTCTCAGTGTCCATCAGGATATTTTCTATGCAGCTCTAGATGCTTGCTTCCTTGCTCCTGACAATCCTTTGTGGCTGATCTGAACCTGTATGGAGGTTAATTGAGTGGAGCTTGTGTATTTGCACATTTGTTGGGGGGCTGCAGGAGAGATCACGAGGCTGGAGGAGCTCTGGTGGGGAGAATAGATTTGTAATCAAAAGAAAGGAACAGATGGCTTTAGTTGTAATGCCTATATTTATATTTGATGCTAATATTCCTCCCAGAGCACCAGCACTTCAGTGATATGTAACACAGTTTAAAAGCATCTGGGGAGGGAGGGGATAAAAGAAATAGATTTTTCAAATCCCATGAGGAAATCCAGCCATGGATTTAGCCACAAGGTTTCAGTGGGTGTTAGCAAGCAGAGAAGGCAGAAGTTAGCTACAATCTTCGTTCAGAGCACTGTGGGCTTTGCCTTGATGTGCCCATGTCACAGACCCTGAGGAGCCATGGTGGGACCCTGGAAGGAAGCAGCATTTGTGCCCAGCTCCACCTGCAGCTATGTCATGAAAGGAGCTCTTTCTCAGAGCAATTTTTGGTTCAAACATGGGAAAAGACATCAAGCCCCTGCTCTGTCATCCTTGCCATCCGTGTCCTGGTGAGGTCAACCCCATCCTTGTAGCATCTTCTCATGCTTGTCCATGGTGGGATTTACTGGCATACTTGGAATTGTGAACTGATTCATTCTGTGAATGCAATTAGTCACCACCAGCACACAGGTGGAAGATGGAAGTTAATTCTGCAGCACCTAATTAGCTGTCATTGCTGGAAGGGTTTGAGAGCAAAGACAAGATGTTTTAGTTCTGGCTGCACCATTGGGGTCTCATGGAGCAATGGTCAGATACCCCAGACTTCACCCAAGACCTGTGTGTTGCTTTAACAACCTTTTGTCATTCTGCTAAAAGATAAGCAAGAAGCTGGAGTCTCTGTGGGTGTAAATCAGTGTGGCTCTGCAGGCAGCAGAGCTGTACCAAATTTTATCAGCCAAGGGGAGATGGAGCCTGTGGGTTAAATGATGACAGAATTATCCTTGTGTGAGTTGCTGTGTGTACATACAAAAATGCACAAACAGGTGTGTACGTGCCTACACACTTGTTAAAGGTGACTTGTTTTTTTACTTGTTTGTATTTAGTGTACCTTGGAGGCTTTACCTAGACAAGAGTCATAAATGAAATGTCATCAGATTGTTAACACATCCCCGACTTGTTAACAAATAATCACGTAATTTGTAGGTAAAAAGCCAGTTGAAAGGCATGCTGAGCAGTATTTCTCCAGGTCCCCTGGCATGTGCATATATTAAAAATCCATGTGATACAAAGCACAGGACAGAAATGATTGATAGCAGGTTACAGTGCTCTTCATTACAATGAATTAATTGATCATGTCTAGCAGATTTTCCTCCCAGCGGAATCGCTGGATATTGGACATGTCTCTCTCATTTCTCTTCTATCCTCTCTGTTGGAAACATGCCAGGCAGTTTTATACCATCATTTAAATTTATTTGTGACCTGAGAAAGTTGTGTTGCCCTTGAGACAGTTAACTTTTTAACTTTCAGCTAAAAGCTTTGATGGTATTTTAGGAGATACAAGGATGGATATTCTAAAAAGTTTTCTGATGAGGTTGAACTCCTCAATCCAGTCCTGGCAGCAGGTCCCATCTGAGAGCTGAGCTGAAATGTGTTTCCTGATGCTTGAACTGCTCTTATTTGACTATCACTCTATTCTAAACCAAACATACTCCGAAGATATTAACCAGCACTGTTTTGGATAGTCCTAAGTAGTGGAACCCAAAAGCAAGTGCTTGCAGGGATTATCCCTTCAGCCTAAAATGGGATTTCTTGTGACAGATAGTGACAGGGATGTGATGGTAGGGAACTCGAGTGGGAAACTTCTACTGTTTTCTGTGCCATACTATTTCACACCTTATTCCCTCTTTCTGGTAGGTGCTTTTGGTAGCTCTTATATGTGGAATGACCTGACAGAGCTAGAGAACAGGTTATTAACCTGCTGTTTTTACAAGCTCTCTCCTGGCAGAAGTGTCTTCTTTGTTGCACTTGTAACTGGCCTACTACAGTCTTATACGTAAAGAAAATAAGTGCTCCAAGCTTTCAATTTCCCTGAAGCCATGCAGACAGTGGGCAAAATACCGTGGAATTGAATTAGTAAATTCAAATCTTTTTTGTGGTTTTATCCTTTGTCTGTGGATAAGGCAGTATTATCTGTTTAAGGACTCAGCTTCTGGGTTCCACTCCTGACCTGTCTCAGTATTTGGCATTAGATAAGACAATAAAAAGTGGTCTGGTTCCCAGAATAATTTGCAGAGAAATGTATCATTTCCAGGTGTGCCAAATGAGATTATACTTGTAAGGCAGGTGAGTGAAGATTTCTCTGAGACTCCACAAGCAAGCCAGCAGTCAATGAAGGAGGACTTATGCCTCTGGCCCATGAAAACCTGTCTGTGCATTGTAAAAGAGACCCAACCCTGTTTGCCAAAGGATTTGATGTCTCCTGCCGTTTTCACAAGGTGCCATTTGCTACATCCATCTCATGCTTTATCTGAGATGTGTTACTGCCCTCACTCCCCCATCTCCAAATCACCCAAGTCAAGCTATAGGGGAACGATGGAGCAGGGTAGGAGGTTTAACTCCTCCTTTCTTCTTTAGGAAAAGGATATTTTAGGTCTTATGGTACCATGCAAATGGTGTATCATCATGTCTGAATTTCTTCTGATGGCTTTCCTGCAAGCTGGTTTTTGTAAAGTGAGGATAGAAGGTTTTGAAACAGGAATCAGCATTTCACCAAAGATACAGTTAAAGCACAAAGCTTATTCTCTAAACTCTCAATTTTCTATGGTCTGACTGGCATTAAAAAGTCTCTCTTTGATGAAGATTTGTAAGGCTTTGTTGCTAAGAACCAGAATACGCATTTGGAAGTTCTATTGAGTGGCTTTGGAGATGTGTATCCCTAGAGACTGTGTTAATTTCCATATTCATTAAAATGTTCTGTGCTGCCTGAGAGACCCAAACCCTTGAATAATACAGCTGTGGAAGCTGGGAAAGGAGACATCAGGATCAAGGAGTACTTTTGCCATCAATTTAATGCAGTCTAAGTCTGTGTGACCAATAGGTCAGCCCTGTTCCTGACTGAAAATGATTTTCTTCCTCTTCCATCTTTCTGCCTTGGCCACTCCTTCCTGTGTCCACAGCAGTGCTGACACAGTGTGCAGGGAGCTGTTCTGCTGAAAACTAGGAGAAAAAAATGACTTTATGATGGATCAGGTTCTTTTTAGATGTAGTGCTGACACAAGGGAAAAGAAAAATGTGATTTAGGGCAGGCAAACTGCTCAATACTTCTTATTAGCTTATTAAGCCGTCACTGGAGATGCCTCTGCAAATACAGTTGGTCTGGCTGAAAATAATCTTTTTGAGGGCCATTTTATGCCATCCTGAAGAATTCTCTCTTTGGTGTCTCCTTCCATGAAATTCAATAGGATTATTTTAAAAGGGAGAAAGGTTTTCGCTTTCTCTAGAGCTTCACTTGCAAGGATGACAATGACCATTACCTGTAATTTAAACAACATTAGGGTGCTGAGTACATGAGCTGGTTAACTGTGGCTCATCCTGTTGTCCTTTGAAGTGAATGGATATCTTTTATTGACTTAACTGAGCAACAGATAAGGCTGTGGATGGAAGAGACAATGTTTTACTAGAGGCTACTTGTTTCTGCAGGTTGCAAAAATAAATAAACACAGGCACTTTCAAAGATGGCTGGGGTTGGGCTGCACATAGCTTTTTTTATGAAGTTTTATTTAAAAGAAAAATAAATTCCTCATAGTCAAAGGGCTGCTGGCTGACCTGACCTTTTCAGACTGAAAATGGTCTCTGAAAGGAAAAATAAGATAATGATAATAAAAACTCTCCTAGCTATTACTAGACTGTTGCTGAAAGGGATTTGGCAAAGGCTGAAGAAATGTCAGAGTGAGAAAGCACCGTCTCTGCTGGAAGATGACAGTCTCTGACCTGGCTGGTGCCCTGTGAGGCTGGAGAAATCTCCACTGATTCCAGCCAGAGTGAGGGAGCCTGACAGCCAGGAACTGCTCAGAACACAGCCCTGTAGTTTCTTGCAGTTGATGTTGTGTTACATGGGAATGCACTGTCCTTAAGAAACTATCTTCAACAAATCATGCAATAAATATATATAAATGTATAGCATAGTAAATGCAATTTCTTGGAGGGATGCAGCCAGCCTTTGGGGCTGCATGCTCTCTGAATCTCTTTATATGCTGAAATTACACCTTTTGGGCTGTGCTTTTCAACAAATGAACCTTTCACCCCCACATACTTCTCCCAGCTCTTCTGCTCAGCTCCCTCGCTGATGATATCTGCTTCATTAGCTGCCTGATGAATGGTCTGAGTACATTAGCATCACTTTATTGAGCCAGTAACTATGAGCTTCACCCTGCAGAGCTGGGCAATATCCCTCACTGGGAGGTTTCTAAAAGGTTAGGCAAACTTCTGTCAGGAATGGTTTAGGTGTAGGGGGCAATGGACTAAATGGCTTCTGAAATGCCCCTCTACCCCTGCAATCTCTTCATTTAAAACCCTGCTATAGTAATAGCACATGATTTCTATGACAAGCATCTCTGGGAGGCTCAGTTGGAAGCTGTTCAGAGGCTGCACCAACACATTCAAAATGTCCATGGCAGCCCAGCAGGTGACAGCTGGGTGCAGCAGGAACAGCAAGGACTTGTCCCACCTAACCTCAGATACTTGTGTGGAAATGAGTCTGTACAAACTCTGCAGCTGTGGAGGGAGAAACAGATGCAGTTCGTGTGTCCTGCTCTGAACATCTGGGATATGCTGGAACCACCTCCTGGTTGTCTCTCTGGTGATCATCATCCCATGCTGCAGCAGGTTCACCAAGAGCAAAAGAAGTCCTTTGACCTGGTTAATGTGAGAGCTCACTGCCTTTCTCATTTCCAGTGGGACAAATATTAATCCAAATAATTTTTTATCTGTTGCTGTTTGTAAACATTGCTAAGGGTTGTCTCTATCTTCCTCCTGTTGACAGAGCTGCTCATGGCTCTCTGAACTTCACCCATCATTCTGCAGACAGCTGTCTACTGTAGGTCACTGCCTCACTGGACATTCATTTCAACACATTTGGGTTAAAATTCTGGTTTACATTTAAACAGGTTATATAAAAACTTAGTAAAATGTCATTTATTCCGATTCCTTGCAAATATTGATGATATATTTTTGCTGAATTCTGGCTTTCATTCAGTAAACCTCTTCAGTTCATCTTTAATTTGCAGATGGCTTTGGCAGTGTTCCAACCTCAGCTTCTGGTAGTTGAAACCTGGTGCTTGAATTAGATTCAAGATGCAAATAGCCTGATTTTGAGAAAGCCTGACTATATGCAGCTGCCTTGTGAAGGTCTAAGTAATGCAATTAGAGCTGGGATTCTTACTGCCAAAACAGCCTCAAATGAATTAGGGGTCCAGAAAAGAGAAATGTGGCAGAATACACATAAATGTCTTCAGGAATTTGGGGATTAAGGAATATTTGAAAGCCTGGCTCAAATTTTCAGCTGAAAATCACTGATATAAGTAATTTCAAAGGAGATTAAAGAGGAATGTATTCATGCTGGGGAGAAGGGTAGGGCTGGGCATTAGGTGTGGAAGAGTGATGTGACAGCCCTGCTGACACAAGGGTCTGTTGCTTCCTCATGGGCTGGGGTGATAGGAGCACAGAGGGCCAGCAGGGATATTTGGGATATATTTACAAACAATGAGCATGGTAGAAGATGAGGAAAGGCTAGAAGCTCAAAACTAACAAAGAATGGGAACTTGCTTCTCCTTTTCAAAACCTGAATTAGAAGTGACTGATAAGCAGCCCTTGAAAGCTCTGGAATAGTCTCAAAGTGTTGAAGGCACAGTCCCTGAGTGTGCTAATGCTATGGATGCCAGACAGGGAAACAGCCACGCAGGGTGAATGCCCTGTCTCTGCCTCTGCTGTCTTTTGGGGTGGCGTTTCTTGGTGTAACAGGGAAGTGAAAATGTTGACTCATTTTCATTGAGATTAGTCTGGGGGGAATCACAGCAGTGTTCAGTGAGGTTGGGTTCCCTTCTTATCTCTGCCTGTAGCCATTCTTTCCTTAAAAGAGGCTTTTATTTGTGAGGAGGGTTGAGGGGTTTTTTTTATAAATACGCAGCTAATCCCTATTGTACATGTAAATATAGACAGCACAGAGGTCTGTAAAGATTATGGGTGCCTCTTTTGGCAAGCAGTGTCTTTTAATAGCATTGTGTGCAGTTAATCGGGTTAAGCAAAGTATCAGTGGAACAAGAAGTCCACGTTCAGGGAAAGAATAAGTGGAAAAACCTCTTGAGAGTTGTTAGTTAGTAATATTGGCCAGGTAGCATTTTTTATTGTTTGTTTGTTTGTTTTTAAAATTTTGTTCAGTGATGTCTGTGGTTGGAAAACAAGAGAAGTAGAGCAAGCTTTTAAATTGCAGGAGCCTTTTGCTATTGTGTTTCATAACTGATATGGTAAATGCTCTTTGCTCCTGGGCTTCATACAGAGTATTCTGCCCAGACTGAGTGTTCATTCCATTGGGAACTGGTTGTAAGGGCTTGTGCCCTCTCTGCTCTTCGGTTCTAATTAAGTGGAAGGAGTGCAAGGCATCTCCCATCTGTGTGAAAGGTAGGAATGAAGAAACTGGTGCAGAAAAATAGAAAGGCACTGAATAGGGTGTTGCTCTTTGTCATGGAGAAAGCTCATTGCTATGGAGGCTGTCTGGAAGAAAGCTCTCCAGCCAGTGGAGAAGAAAACAATACTTGTAGAATTTCAGAAATGCCCTGAAATAGGCATTTACTTCAAGACAGAGAATCTGTACCCTGGAAATGCCTGTGTCAGTCAACTGTTGTGGAGGACTGTGAGATATGTAGCTCAGATGTAGAGGTCTGGAAACATCTGACATTACATGGCCTGGGGAGCTGGGCAAGGGGGGCCACTTGGTACCACTGGAAGGGAAGACAAGAACTGTGTGAGATGGGGCAGTGGAGCTGCAGGGGACACAGGGTGGGACACGAAGTGCAGGGAAAGGGCTGCAGGGCAGGAGGTGTGGGTGCCCCGGGGAGCCAGGAGATCTCTGCTGGAGCTTTGCACAGGATGTGAGGGGGTGCCAGGCTCACACCATCGATCCCATAGTGATGGGTTTTGAGCACAGGATGCTGGAAAAATTCTGTGGTGTTCTCCTCCCCCGGCAGAGCTGTGACCAGTGCACCATCTCTTTGACGTCATGTGCATGCACAAGGGCTTCTTTTTTGTGCAGGGTGTCCTTCAAAGAGAGCGTGTGTAGGTCAGAGAGTTTCTCATTACAGCTTTGCATGGTACTGCTGATGTGATTTCACTAATTCTCCAAGAACAATAAAGCAAAATTCAGCACAGGGTAAAGCAAATTCAGATGCCTATCTTTGGTAGCATTTTTCAGGTTACTGTTAACCTTTCATTTGAAATTTAGTGATGAGGACTGCACATTGATCCTGAGCAGTTTCTTGGAACGGCATCAATTTTCCATTTAGAAAATTGTATTTTTTCCAGGTTTAACCCTATGTGGGATGTTGTTAATTTTTTCCTGAGAGAGACTTTGTGATGGAAGCTTCCTTTTTGGGTCTGAAATTCAAAATGGTTTTGCCAAATCCTAGGAATTATGATCAATAAAATAGGAAATGCTATAGGAAATTATAGCTGAACTGGGGGAGGGACATATTTAGAAGATGAAGGCCAAGTGCAGAAAAGTAATAAAACAGAGTCAGAATTACAGTTAAAATTAAAACAGGCCTGTGGCCAAATGTAAAGATACCGTATGAGTGGTAGTGGGAAAAAAACATTGAAAGCAAAGCCAGAGTATAGCTGGCAACAGATAACATCTGGCAATGGATTGCCCTGAAATTCACTTCAGAGACTGGTGGGTGAAGAAATTTTTCTGTCATGGGTTTGGAAACAGACAATCTTTGATGTTCCTTTCAATATAAGCCATTCTATGATTCTGTGAGGAAATCCCAGCATAATGGCATTTTTCCATGAGAAGCAAAGGTGTTGTATGTGTCCCATGGTGCTGAGGTGGCTCCATGGTCAGCCTTCTATATTTGGAAGTTCAAATTCCTGAGGCAGATTAGAAGAGCTGAGCCTGGTAAGCAGCATTAATGGGCAATTAATGGGCACTTTCCATCACCTGCCAAACATTGTGTGTGATGGAAGCTGTGGGTGCTGCAGCCAGGATGTGCTTCCACCTCATAGGGATGGACCTGGGCTGTGCTGGGGGCTGAGGACATCACCATGGCTGCTACCCCAGTTTGAGGGGCTGGATCACATAGCTGAACCACAGGTTCCTGCAGTTACATTCACCCACCTTAAGTAGCCATGGTGGTTAATTTAAAGCTGAAGTTGTGAGTGTGAGCTGCTGCCATGCCTGTGATGCAGCACAGATGTATTCTGGTTATAAAAGATGGATACAGCTGGAGCCTCAGTGTTTGTTTCATAGAATCATTGAATCACATAATGGTTTGTGTTGGGAAGGGACCTTAAAGGTCTCATGCCAAACCCTGTGCCATGGGCAGGGACATCTTCCACTATCCCAGGTTGTTCAAAGCCTCATCCAACCTGGCCTCAAACACTTCCATGGATGAGGTATTTACAGTGTCTCTGGGCAATTGCTTTTTGCAGATTCTTTGCAGGGATGATCTTTAGTGTTCCAACCATTCTGTGATTCTGTGTTTCTCTGATTCTAAGGGGGTAGCATTGGTAGCTGGCAGAGATTTTTGGAGCTATGCATGTGTGTGTGACCAAAGGCAAAAGTTAATTTGAAGTGTCTTTGGTACATCACTTACCAGATAAACAGCCATGTCCTTAGAGGTGTTTTCAGACATAAAGCTGAATTGAAAGTCAGATGGAAAACAAATGAACAAAAAACCCCACCCCAACCACTCTTCCTCAAGGCAACTGAGCGTAGTACAGGGGAAAGTAATGGAAAGAGACCACACAGAACTCTTGTTGTACAAAGTTTGTGAGTCTTGTGACCCCTCTGTGCACACAGCTGCACACAGGGATGGCGTGATCAGAGGGGATGACGTGCTGGGTCCATCTCCAGAAACCTCACCTGACTGCTTAAACCTCAGGAGAGGTTTCCATGGAGGGATGGAAACTTGACTCATCTGCCTGAACATGGAAGGAGAGCAGAAGCCTTTTATTCTTTATAATTTTTGTTAGTGTCCTGAATTTTGAATCCCTGTTGATAGCTGACAGTTACCCAGCCATTAGAGGGGATGTTTCTGCATTGCATGATGTGTCCCTCACAGCTGCCCCACTTTTGGGACCTGCTTTGGCTGCAGAGGGATTACATTCCTGGCTCAAGTGAAGTATGCTTTGAGAGAGTGGCTATGAGAGCAACCTGGATTGTTGACATCAAACTGCTCTCTGTAGTTTTTTAAAATCTGATATTAAATAGAAAATGGATTTGAAAGTAAGTCAGAGTCAGAGCACTTCAATATCCTTTTCTTTGCTTCACTCCAGTCTTGCATATTTAATTTAATAGATAATTTTTTTTCTTATATCATATGAACTAGGAGATGAACCTTTTACATTTGTGTATTCTGGTTGCCTTATAGGCAGATTTCATACTAAGGTGATTCAGGGCTATTTTTTAAAAGTATGCCTGAAAGATTGCATAATGAGATGAAAAGGGGAAAATACATATTATAATTGAGTATATTTGTAGAGTTGGCAGTGTGTTATATTTCATGTGTTGATCTGGTTTGGTTTTTTTGAGACAAATAGTTTTCCTTTCCACTGTGCTGTGAATTTGGTTTCTAAACCATTCATTGAGCCAGAAAGATAATTATTCAGCCATGAAAATATTAATTCTAGAGAAATCAGATTATTATTTGCACCTGAATGCAAAATAGCAAGGGCTTTAATGATGTTTAGGTAGAACTTTATTAACATCTGAATATCTCTGGAGAGCTATGGTAATAGTAGGAGAAGTATTAAACTCAGTATTGTTTGTTTTTCTGCAAGTAAATGAGGAGAATTGCAGGTCTTCTCCATGTGAGTCAGCTGAATATTTGCAGGAATTAACTAATCTATATCAGAGGCAGCATCGATTAACTCTTACCATCTGATCCCCCTTCTTCTGCTCCATCATCACAATGTCAGCTGCAAGGGAAGGAACAGGAGAAGATTCCCCCAGAATAATCCCTGTGTGCACAGAGTAGCTCCTCCTAGGGCAGCAGAATTAGGTTCTGATGTCTCCAGTCATGGCAGGAAGGCAAATTTCTGCTGCCCCTTGGGTGGGGTTTGCTGTAGTGAGAGTGAGCTGCACCAGCTGAAGAACTTTTGTGCTTGTGCCTTGGGCTGCAGACACAGGCACTGCCTTCCCTCCTTGCTTTGTGGCCAGTCCTGCCTGGAGAAGACAGGTAAACTGAAAGGAGCCCTCCAGACTTTATGGATCACCACACCAGGCTGCCCCAAAGCTTCCCAAACATTGAGCCAGTGGCTAAATTTTCCTTGGTACCATGGTTTTTGGTGGTACTTTTATGGGTCAGGAAGGGATGTGCAGTGTTGGGGGTGGGGTTCCCCTGAGAAAATGGAGAAGACTCCATCCAAATTAAGTGGCTAGTTTCCCTCTGTAGCCAGTGGGGAGAAAGAAGTGTTTCTAGGATGTGTTATTTCTTTGTCCCCTCTGCAACAGGTGATTAAAGCAGGCACATGACTAATGTTTTACCTTGATTAACTGCAGAGGGAGCTGGAGGTGGCTTTGCCCATATGGAACCATTTTATGGAGCTTGCCAGGGCATGTCATTTGAACATGGGTCTGTTTCCTCTGAGGAAGGTTATTCTCCATTTCTGCCAGCTCCACCCAAACTGGTTGAAAAATGAGATGTTGCTGAGGTTTATTTTAATCATAAACTTCTGGGCTATGAATTTGAAAACAGAGCTATAAACACAAAACTAAAAACGTAATTAAATGGGAGTCTAGATTTTGTATGGGATCTGAATCAATACCATTAATAAAACAAATAGCTAATATTCTTTCCTAGCTAATGCCACACCATCATTCTGCCTTGAGTTATTCCTCAGAGCTGATGCTGGATGACATTTTCAGAGGTATCCCAATATCAGGTTTATCTGCCCTAATTTGCCTGGGATTCCTCTGAAGCTGACAAAGAGGGAAAGGCACTTGCAGAAGGAATCATTCCATCCATCTTACACATCCAGCCTGTCATGGGATGACTTGTGCTCTGTGTATGGCTTGCTCCACTGACCAAAGAGGAAGCCTCGTTGGCTGTTGTAGGTCAGATATTGTGATGGACAGAAATTTGAGATCAGTCCTGCTCTAAGAGACTGGGAAAAAAAAAATCTAGTGGAATCTGCATTCTGTCTATCAAATGCTTCTGCAAATCCCACCTTCTGCCCTAGCATTTGTGCTGCACAGTATCTGATGAGAGCTGTGCTTGCTCCGTGATGACACACGGCACTCATCAAAGCTGCACAGTATGTTCCACGCCAGCTACTTCCTCTCTGGTCTAATTACAACTGAGCTTGCTAATCCCAGTCTTGATTAATGAGCTTAATATGCAAATGTTATGATGAAACTGAAACTCTTTGTAATTGCTTGCAGACAGATTACCACTTCGAGTACACAGAGTGTGACAGCAGTGGCTCCAGATGGAGGGTGGCTGTCCCGAATCCGTCAGTGGAGTGCTCTGGACTACCTGACCCCGTGAGAGGGAAGGAATGCAGTACGTGGTGACTTCTCATTTTACAGACTCTTACTGCCTTTTTATGCTATTTACATTTCTAGGGCTTCCTAGGTCTGTCACTGATGTCCTGAGTTTCCCTGAGTTGTCCTTCCCCTCCAACCCAACTTTTCTGCCTCCTGGGGATGTGGAGCAGGGATTGTCTTTGCAGTGTATCCCTGGAAGTCACTGTCTGCTACTGGTACCCTTTTATGCTGATTCACAGACATGGCACATCTATGACAGCACCCCCTGAAGTGATGTGATTGCTTGTCTTCAGCTGCTCTCCAGTTCATTTATAGCTGTATTGGCCTAAATGGTGACCAGCATTTAGCAAAACTATATTTGCACAGTGTCCACATTCTAATTACTTTCATTATTTAGCTAATTCATAAGCTGAATGCATAAGGATTGGTAAATGTCTTATTTGCCTGAGTTATTTTTATGATGAAGCTCCTGCATTTTATTTATTTATGCATTTATTTTTTAACAACTTGGAGTGTTTTCATATCACTTGGTTCTGCATTTTTTTTAATGTTGAAACACTTCTTTGCATCTGGGGATATAAACGAACTGCTGCTCTGCAAACACATCCCTCACTGTTTTGTAGCTTCCCAATCTGAATGCTCTTTCCCATCACACTTCCTTGCTCCAGCAATTCTCTCCACAAAAGATCCTAGCAGTAATTTATACCAGGGGGTATAAATTATTGTATCTGACAAACAGGATGAACAATGGCAATGTCTTTTCAGTTCTATTGCACCAGCTGTCAGATTTACTCACTTCTGACTCTCCCCCTCTAAAGGTTTATTTTCATTTCTTTATGTTCCAGTGTGAGGTACATAAATGTTTTCTGTAGCAGTGTTGATCACTGGAAGGTTTCTGACTGCTTGCAAGAATCATTTGAGAATGTGTCATTCCTGGTATTTGAATTTAGTTTCTGAGGTTTTAAATGTGGAATCTCTGTATATCCTTAGGATGAGCTTTTTCAATTACAGAAATATAGACCTGAGAAACACCTCAGGTAATCCCATAATTCATCCTCCAGCCCAAATAGCTGTAGTGGAAGTGACTGTCATTCATGGTTGGTGTTTGGCTGGACTGTTTTCAGATTCCTCATGTGATGAAGAGCCCAGAAGCTCTCCAGATATTTGCTCATATATTTAGTTCTTTTCATTTTCCCTCCTGTTAAAGATTTTTCTGCTGTTGAATCTCTCTTGTTACACTTCAAGCCTATCACTTTTTGCTGCCTGCACTATAGAGGAGCAGATAGTTTTATGTCTTCTGCTGCACAACCACTTTGGTGTACTGCCCTGGAAGACATAGGTATAACACATTTTTTTCTGACATATATTATTTCTTCTTAAATCTTGTGAAAAATGGTTTAATTCCAGCAACATTACACTATCCTCAACTTTCTGCTACAGATTTCGACAAATGGTTCACTTCCCTCTTCGTCTTCTATTGTTTGTGCCTGTTTCTGGTCTTAAATCAATTCCAGTGAGACTTCAGCTGGTTTATAACAATAGATAAATCTGGCTTCTCAATATCTGGCCCCTGCTAGACAAGGTGAAAACTTTTCCCAGTAGATGGGCTCTGATATTATACACTAAAAGACAGGATTCTGTTAGATACACTGGAAAATTCATCTCCTTCTTGTAGTGTTGCTGTTAAATCCCATGGCAGTTCAGCTGGTTTGAGAAGCAATCAGATATTTGACTTTTTTACTGAACTCCTCAGGTCTCCTCTCCCTGGGCTCTTGGAGTTATATCTTTTTTTTTTTTTTTCTGTCTGTAGTAAATTAACTGGCTTCAGGGGCTGTCTGGCCATGTTCTGATGGCAAAAGTAATTTTAGGCTTTCTCATCTCTTAGTCTTTCACCTTTTGCTTAAAGAACAACCAATCTTTCAGCTTGAAAATATGAATCTGTCAACAGCAGTTAGTGTAGGAATGGGTAGGGAGCACCTTTCACTTTCAGCTTGGTTAACATAGTAGTTTTTACTGTAAAATATTTTAACCAGTGTAGAGTTTGGCTGACAGTCCATTCTCCAGTGGGTGGGATAAACTGGGAGAGGCAGCTTTTGAAGAGTGACTGCCCTACAAATCTCTAGAGTTTGCACATAGGGGTCTGTTGTTGATGATGAGTTGTGTTGAAAATGCTGACAGATATCTCCTTACTGTCTTGTCACATTCTCTAAGCTGGTGGCTTCTGTCTCATCTGACAATAGAACAGCTGTACCAAGGACATCTTACACTAAAAGCATGAATTTCTTCAGCCTGAGGAAAACAAAAGGCTCTGTATCTGAGGCTTCTACAACTTGTGCTCTTAGTGGATTGTGTGCAGAGTGAGATTTGTGCTGCAGGCTTGGCCAGGGGTTGCACACAGCTCACATTAATGGCTCTTTGAGATATGCTTTCCTTCTCTCTCAGGCCTAGGGCTGTTTTATTCCAAGATCTATCAAGAAATGCCTGAACTATGCCATATCCTCTGAGGTGACATTTCTGGACATTCTACAGATTTGTTCAGATTCTCCTATATCTCTCAGGTCCTACCCTTTGCCAGGACCTGTGAACTGGGGCTCATTTTGGCATTTGGTAGAATCCTGGAGTCCCCTTGGGTCTCTCTTTGGTCCTTCAACCTGCAGAATCAGGGCCTACAGTAAAATCACTCTGGGTAGGACAATTTCCAGTTTCCAATTTCCTCCTTCCAGAGGAAACTTATGTTATCTTCAGATTTCTTGTTCAGCATCTATTAGTCCTGATATGCCCTGTGGCAAACTGCCTTTAAGAGAGGGTTGCACTTGTGTTGCAGTTGCAGAGCAGCATGAACTCTGAGGGCTTTTTTTTTCTTGTCTCCTTGAGGTGGGTAGAGCCCTCAGTGGGCACAGTGGTATGGGGGAATCTGTATGAGAAAGTGAATTTTTTTGGAATACATCTGCCATCACTGCTGACTTCACAATGTTTGCAGTTGTTTTCATCTACTCAGAAATTCTGCTGCTTGAGAATGTCTGCCACTGGTCTTTTCTGATCCCTGGAAAGAGAAGTGATGTGCAGGCTGTCATTAATTTTGAATCCTGAGAATACTGTGCCAACCTCTCCCTCTTCCAAATGCTCAGCAGTCGTTCTCTTTAAACTGTGCCTAAACCAGAAATTTGAAAGATGGTATAACAATATGTTAAATGTCTCCTGCTCTGTAAATATGTCTAGACTGTGGCCTCCAGTGGAGAGGAAAGACACTTAAAATTGCTAAAAATGTGTTAGCTCAGGTGCTTCACATATCTGGAGCAATTGAACTATGGCACCAGAGCTCAGTTTGTGTCTTGAGATGTGCTCGTTTCCAGGATGTTGTGTTTTACTGCTTTTCATTTGAATGAAACCATTTAAAATCAGGCTGGATATCTCTGTGCTCTGCTGCATTTTGAAGCACACAGTGACCTGCAAATCACAGCTGACAGTGTCCTGCTGAGCACAGCCTCAACATTTCCTGAAACTGCTGTAGGCTCTGAAACCTGCCAGGATTCTACCCTGTTTTTGAGTCTTCAGAAACTTAATCAGCAAAGCTTACCTGCAGAGAAGACAGTGTCCTCTGAGAAATAGTCATGAGATGCACAGTAGAAAGGGCTGTCATATTTTGACTGCTTTATGACCTGGTTACTAGAAGAAGGATTTTTACGCTTTTTTCTTTCCATGAGCACAGAACAGCTCAACGATCCACCTTCCCCTCCTGCCACCCTCCTGCCCTCCATATCTCTCCCATGTAGGAGGTAGCTGGGAAGGAAGAAGGAGGCTCACATGATTTTTGTGGTGCTGTAGGAGGTCCTGCTATGCAGTGACCCAAATATGAGAGGGAAGCTGCAGTAGCAGCTCTGCAGTTGCCAAGCACTGGGACAATAAGCCCTGTTCTGTATTTTACTCCCTTCTGTTTCCTTCTGCTCTCCTTGCTCTATGGGGCTGCAGCCATCACCACTTTCAGACCCTGCAGCCTGTGTTTTCCCATTCAGCATGGTGTGGTACCTCAGTGGTCAGGCCATGGCATGGCCACACCACACTGCTTGGACACCTTTCTCAGGTTTCTGTTTGTTCAGAGCTGAGTCACATTTTTGATGCTGCCACATCATGATTGCAAGGGTTCCTGTGAAGAGATGCATTAAAAGTCCAGAAAGATTTTGGCTAGGGAAAAAGTAATATTTATTACTCCTAGAGCTACTCTGGCTCTCCTGTGCTTCCCATTTAAGATGTCCCCTCCGGGCATCTTCCCAATACTGGTCTGGAGGTTGGGTACATGCATGGAGGTGGGGGTGGCAGACAGAGAGCCTCCTTCAGCAGAATCCAGACCTCTGAATCACTCCTGACAGCTGGGAATGTGCTTTACTAATTTGATCGCCTTCATTTTTAATTACCACAGATCTCCCTCTGATTCCTTCATGAGTCTTGATAGCAGGAGGGGAGTTCAGCTGACAAGGATCACTGCCATCAGGGCAATTGCTTGGCTTTTTAAATGGAAAATATTGATGGCAGTCCAAGGGAGCTTTAGAGCAAAGCCTTTTCCTGCACCCCCTTATGGCTGGGATCTCTGGGAACCCTTTGTTTTGGTCTGGGGCTGTAGGCAGTGTATAATGGGGACTTTTTGGGATTTGGCAGTGGGAGCAGCACTTGGCATGGTGCTCCTGCTGACACTGCACTGCAGTCTGTTTTTGTGGCCACTATCAGGCTCTTCTGCCAGCCTGGCCATATGTTGCATGTTTTACACTCCAGAGTCTGAATTTGGAGTCTCTAACTTCCTTCCTTCCCTCCCTCCTTCCCAAATACCTGGTTCTGAGTGTGCCCAGGTGCACCGATATTTTCATCTCTGCAGAATTTTTGTCCAAAAATATATTAAAGGGTTCACATTTTGACCTCATATTATTTTAAAATATTAACTATCTTATTCCACAGAATATTAGTTATTTTTTCCTGTCCTAGGCAAGAATAGCTTGTACCTTATCTCATAAATATCTGCTCATTTTGTAGTTCTGTGTTCATAATAGGGAAACAATAGTGAAAATAATACAGCATTTTTAAAGGAGTTGGATTTGCTGTGTTCAAGAGGAAAAAGTGCTGATAGAGTCATTATTATAGTCAGCATCAAAATGCCAGTTGTAATCAGGAAGACTTCTTAAGAAAAGAGACAACAAATAAATGTTGATAATATAGAAGAACTTGATCAGATTATTGGAACAGGATGCCCAGGGAGGTGGTGGAATCACCATCCCTGTGAGTGTTGAAAAACCATGTAGATGTGGCACTTGGGGACATGGTTTAGTGGTGGAGTTGGCAGTGTTAGGTTAATGGTTGGACTTGATGCTTTTAGAGGTTCTTTTCCAACCTTAATGATTCTGTGATTCTGTGGCTCTGCACCTTTACCTGGTGCCACTAAAGTGGGAATAACTTCTTTGAAATCAGAAATGTGCTTCAGTTTTGAAGTGAGTTATGTGAGCCTGTACCAAATGAGAAATGTGGAAAGCTCCACCGACTTCAGAAAACAGACGGTCCTCTATTACAATGGGCTCTGCTGGAGTCTGAGAGCAAAATCTGACCTGATTTATTGCTACTGAGCTGTGTTTGTTGAGTGTATTCTAACTTGTGTAATCTGCTCCCAGGATACCACAGGAGGAAGATATGGATCTTCCTGCTAATTGCAGACTCAATTAGGCAAAATGACCTTTTTAAGGCTGTACACTTTATAACACTTTAGGGCAATTTAAGTTATCAGCAGGAGTTTTAGCATTTTTCTTTCATAACAGAAAACTTAAATGAGGGTTTTGAGTTTGATGTTCTCTCAGTCTTTGGTAAAGCTGGATATCCTGAGCAGGTAAGAGCTGGGCCTGCTCCTAACTCCCCTGAAGTCAGATGACATCTGCAAATTTTGTGTGCACACACATATTAATGCAGGCTGCCATGGAGCAAAGCTGTTCAGCTAGCAGGGGTGTGCACAGCACAGTTTGAGAGTTGCTACTAAAAGGCTGTGATTTAGCAAAGCTTGAGCAGATGTTTATTCCTGTTCCTCTTAGAGCATCCCTGCTAATTTGTGTTCCTAACTCCAGTCAGGTGTGTGAGTCTTACTGATGGCATTAGGTTTCTCACCTGGGCTGAATCTTGAGGCTAGACTTCCTGGCATTTCCATGTGAATTGATACTCTAAGAGATACCCCTGCTTTACAGGTACTTTTCCCAGAATTTTTACTCCGTGCATGAGTAAGACACTGTCTTTGCAGAACAAGTGACATTGTTGGCTTTTTGAAGCACAGATTCAAAACAAAATAGGTAAACAGTTAAAAAGCTAAAGAGTTTGCACGAAACCCTCAGAATTTAATTATCTTCTCTGGGGAAGAGTTACTGGGAACTGCATGTTGATGTGTGTACTGAGTTGATGAAAGGAAAGGTTGGCCTTAGTCTGTTTTGATAAATTCTTCACTTTGTTTGTGCACACAATGTAATTAAAAAAGTTATAAAGAAATTCCTCTGAGTCACTAATTTCTCATTCAATAGGAAAGCAGCTGGCAAGACCTTGAGATTTGTTATGGCTTGGAAGAGGGATGAGAGACAAGGACTGTGTGTGTGTGTGCAGAGAACATCAAATAGCACTAGTACCACTTTGGTTGATGAGCAATCAAAGCATGCCTGGTGGAGTCAGTAGGGGCTGGAGAGCTGCTCACTCACCTCCAGGTCTGTTTCCTGCCATCTCCACTGGGATGGCTGTTGAAATCCTGGTAACAAATGTGCTTCCTAACCTCTTGGTGATCACTGCTTCCTGCTCTGTATACCACACTGCTGTGAATAGATTATTTCCATTCCAAACCCATCCGTTTCAGTGTCCAAATGATGCAATAAAGTGGTAATAAAAGTGTCCTATGTGCCAGGCCAGCTTGGGAAAAGAGGTGAACTGAAAAAAGCTTTGCTCTGTTTCATTATTTTTGGGATAAAAGGAAAAATTATTTATTCCTGTTAAATGCAAAGGTCTTCCACAGAAGGTACTCTTCCCCAAGTTACATCAGGTTTCAGTATGATCACATTTCAAGCCTAAACAGCCCAGACAGACTTTTTTTTTTTTTTAATTAAGATTCAGTCTAGTTCCTGGTAACACATTGGGAAATAATGACTGAAGAAAACGAACATCAATTATTCACAGTCTATTGGAGAAGCCTTGTATAAATTATTCACAGAAGACATTCTGAAGCTGGCGAGATTATAGGAAACATTCATAATAAAGCAATGATTTCCTCTCATCCTTTGTCTTTCTCTTTTTTTACCTCCTCCTTCTGTGTTCTGGTTGGTCCTTGGTTCCATGTTGTGTGGACCCCGATGCCCCAAGGTACCACTGAAAAGCCTCCATGTGCTTGTCTTTGGCCACATCTCTCCCTCCAGGCTTGTGGCATGTGTCTGCTGAAAACAGCAGCTGTTCAGAGACACAGCTGCCTGATGCTGCCAACTTCATATTTCCACCTCTGCCCATGGGAGGCTGAGACAATTCAGCCCTGACTCTGCCTGCAGGAGATGGCAGCATCTCACCTGAATCCCAGATGGTGGGGCTTTGGATGAACAACATAGGAATGGAGAGGGGAGAGATGGAAAACCAGTGTTTGGCATTATTTTTGCTTTGTATTTTCATTGGTTTGTGTAGAATTGCTCAATTGCTATCCCCTTCTAATGTTGTTATAACCTGGTAAAATCCAGTCCTGTGTCTTTTTTTAAAAAAGTCTTGATTATTGAGAGCCAGGGAGAAACAGAAGAATACACATGAACGTGCACATGTTCAGTGGCAACAGAATAAACAGAAGACCTGAGATAGTTTTAGATATTGTTAAGAAAGAAATGTCTGGAGGAAAAATTATACTGAGAAGAGTGGTGGAGGTAGAAATAGTGGGTCCAAGTGGTGTGGGATGGGAAGCTTCATGAGAAAAGACAAGACTGAGGGGCCAGGACTGCATAAGTGAGGAAAGCAATTGAATACATTATAGTTTGGTGTTGGAGGATACAGGGTATTGAGACAGCTTTGGTTAATCTTCTGGTGAAATCTCAAATATTTTGATCCCTCACACAGTATGGCAGTATCTGAAAGATACTTGACATGAGAAAACGATCCAGAGGAAAGTTTCAGACCTCAAGAGAAGCCGAGTAGTCAAATACATGTGAGGATCTACTCTATTTGTCAATCTGTGTTCATGATAATCCTGTCCTAATCCCCAGCATCAGAGAGTTAAGCAATGTGAGAATGTTCTGGTCAGTTAGTAGAAGAGAAGTGTGCCAAATAGTATTGATCCTAGTCCACCAAAATCACCAGGAGGGCCACTGCTCTACTAAAAGACAGAATGTGACCCTGGAGACTTGCAGTCAAAGGACAGATGAGACAAGCGTGTTTATGATCTGTTTTGCCCTCTGGGGAGCTGTTTCCATGTCTGAAAAGTGATTATAAAGTGCAATCTGATCTGCCAAGTGCTGTATTGCAAGCACTCCTTGAAAGTGGTTACTCTCTGGGCAGGGCTCCTGCTTCAGGATGCCCCAGTCCTCATGGTGTGTCCTAGGAGGGAGGTAGGGCACCACTGATCTTCACTCAGAGTTTAAGAGTAGGGAGTTTAATTAGATTTGCTAGTCTGACCTCACAGGCCATTAAAATACACCCAGCTAGGCTGATGGTGGGGCTGATAATGGGTATTTGGCATGAGCTTTTCTTCCATATGGTATCCAGTTATGGCACGAAACACTTGAGAGACAAAGGGTCCATCACATGCCATGACAGACTGTTCCAACCATCAGTCATTCCTCCTATTAAAAATCTGTGCGTTATTTCCAATTTGAGTTTGTTTGGGTTCAGATTCCAGAAGGCAGCTCTTATGCATTTCTCTGCTTGATTAAAGAGTGCAGCAGGATCTTGTGTTTTCTCCCCCTGGAGATGCTTATATATTAATCAAGTTGACTCTCGATCTTCTTGTGATAAACTAAATAGATGAAGCACTTCAGATCTCTCACTGCAAGACATTACCTCTAATTTTAAAGCCATTTGAAGTCCCTTTGTTTTGTACTGACCTCATAAAAATGCCAAATCACATCTATATGCAGTATTGTAACAATCATCTTCCCTGTAATACCCATTTCATCCTACATATCTCTACCTCCACCTCTAAATTTATCCAGATCTCACTGGTGCCTTTTTTGGATGCCTTGACAGTAGAAGCTCTTGATGAATGGTGGGTCTGTTCTCATCCTCAGCCTGCTGCTCTCTGGGATCCATTTCAGCCCTCTGCAGGCAGGGCTGGCACTCCTTGCCTTCAGCAGCTTGTCTTTACCTCTGACTCTGCTGAAGCACACTGACTTTGAGTGGGCTCAGGCTTGGTAACAGTCTCTCCCCTGCCAATCATGATACCATTCCTTTTCTTTTTGCCTGCAGATCGTTGAGAAAAAATGTGGGCAGCCATCAGACTCAGTCCTGGGCAGGCAGAACTGCCCCCTTCCTCCCTGCTCAAGGATGACTCCCTATTGACAGCCCCATCTGAGATCTGTTACTCAGGCAGTTCTTAATCCCTTTAAGATGTGCCCTGCTGGTGTTGTGCAGCACTACCTTTCTTCATCAGAGTGACATGCAAAACTAAGCTAACTGTATTAGCAACCCTATGACATCTATTCTGTCACCTTTATGAAGTGACTTGTAATCCTTTTAAAGAATGAAATAACAAGACTTACACAGTGGTGGCTATTACTACATGTCAATTTTTTATTAAGTGCATATGCTGCCAGCTTTACTGCATATGTGTATGAATGTGTGTGGCTGCCTGTGGCAATGTCTAGTTAAACAGTATTTTACAGCATCTTTTTGTGAAAGACTAGTCACCTGTGCAAACCACAACATTTTTTTTCCTTCTGTAGTTATTTAGGAAAGCTACAGCTGCAAATCACCAATAATTGTATCAGCTCCAAAGACAGCAGTAGCATCCCAGTGTGTCATGCTGTTCCTAACTGCCTCTGAAAATGTTCTTCCAGTTTTAAAAATGCCCATGGTGGGGGCAAGTCATGAAATCCTTTCATGCATTTCACAGTTTTCTTCATAGAAAGGAAGATCACATTCAGTCTCCACAATGTGTGTTGCTCTGTGTCAGTTGGTGTGTAGCACACAAACTGATATTTGAAAGGTGTAATAGTAAAGCTTGCAGTTGGAGAGGGATAGGAAATAGTGATGTCCAGTTATTCAGAGACGGTTTCTCTAAATTAAGTATCAAATGCCCAAACAAATGGACTCTGGGGTCAGGGATGTTCACAAAGTCTTCCTCTAATGTGGAAAACTAATTTTTCCTCTGGATTGTGAAGCAAGAAGGAGGGTTTAGTGGAGGATGAATCAGAGCACACACTTAAAATACAGAATTCATGTTCCCAAAACTTTGCATCACTCCTTAACTTCCTATGTTGTGATGCAG
Organism: Acridotheres tristis; assembly: GCA_037013685.1. Lineage (NCBI taxonomy): Eukaryota > Metazoa > Chordata > Aves > Passeriformes > Sturnidae > Acridotheres > Acridotheres tristis. Next base: position 7,170,104 of record CM072885.1, read on the forward strand.
CCCTTTCTGTTGGCAGCTTCTTGTGTGTGTCACTCTCTCAAACACAGCAGTGCTGCAATAATGCCAGCTGTTTCTCTGGCTGCTGGGAAGTGCTGCTCCACATCACTCAGCTATGTCTTAGTGATGTGGGGCAGCCACAAGGAAGGAGAAGCTCCTGGGATGCCCTGGGATGGATCACCTGTCTGTGCCCTGTCCCTCCACAAGTGACTCTGACCTCCCTGTCTCCAGCTGGGAGGAACTCCTGAACAGATGCAATTTAGATTAAAGAAGGTTTGCCCTGGCTTTTGGTCTCCCCCTTTGGTGGAAGATCAAACTGTGGGATTCTAGGAGAGGAGACCATCTTCATGCTCACCACACACTATATTTCCTCCCCACCCTCCTCCAGCTGGAACAAGACCAAATGTTGCATCTGTTCCAATGTTGAAAGTGGTTCATGCTGCCATTAGCCACATTCAGCCCCAAATTGAACCTGGCAAGCAGCTGGCATGCTCAGAGCCAGGAGGATGCTGGCAGGCGGATGTGTTTTGATGGGAAATGCTGCTGCCTTTGAAATACAATTCTTAGAAAGAAAGAAAGTAATTCCCCACCTAAAGAAGATAAAGGCTCATCTGTTTCCTGGAAGGTGAGAGATGGATGACATGTCCTGCATGGCAGCTGGCCTGATCTCGTGTACCCTTTTATTTGTCTCAGATGATCAGTTTGCAGGGGGTTAAAATATATTAGTTCAGTTAAAGTAATAATCTCTGCTCAACCTCACTGTGATGGAAGAGGAGGTTCTGCTGCCCTCAGCATCTTCATTATGGCAGTGAATTGCTGACGGTTCTTGACTCCTTAGTTGAATTTCATGACTCTGGAATGGTTAAGCAGTACCCTCAATTTCTTGCTATTTAGCTTTCTTTATTTAAAAAAAAAGTTGAAATTGTTAAAGAATTCAAAGATATCGTGAAAGAGCTTACTTTTCTACTTCCCTTCCTGATAGAGTCTTTGCACCCTTCTAAAGAAAAAATAAAGCAAGATTTATTAATTTAATATTTATTAATAATGCCAAAGCAGTGAGTCAAGACATCTTTATATATTTAAGGTGAAAAACTGTACGAAGTGTGGTCACAGTTCAGATACACGGGGACGTGTTCACTGCTTTTGTCCAAATCTCTGAAGAGAGCTGTTTCCCACCAGGGAGATGCTCAGGCTGGAGCTGAGGTCGCACAGTCAGTCAGGTGGGGTGTTAGCTCTGCCTGTGTGCCACTGCTTATAGTGAACCACTTGCCCTCACCGAGGGTGGATTTTTTGTCTGTCTGCCTGTCTGTCTTTCACAGAAATCCATCATGGCAGGATTTCCTTGTTTATTCCCACCCCAACACTCATCTCTGCCTGGATCATGCCCACTTTCCTTCTTGGTCTATCACCAGTGAGCAACAGGGTTAGAAATCTGTTGGCTTGAAGGCCACTGGTTCAAATTCAGACTATGTTGATATAACCAAGAAGGAAAAATTACCCTTTGGCAAATCATTCCATCAAAATGAACCTTTTATCTGCTTTCCAGTGGCACACATCAACACACAATTAATTACAGAAGGAAATCCTGCTGGTACTGGGATGGAAGTGGGAGCCTGTGTTAGTTAGGTTCAGATGGAGATTGGTGTTACATAGCCATGAGTTAATCAAAGTGCTTACAATAGAACAAGGTTTTCTGCAGTTTAAATAAACACTGGCACATCTGTGGAACCACATTTTCTGGGACTCCAGCTGGCATAATTGTTTTGGGCCAGTTTCACCACTTTGGGCCAGTCTGGTCTCATCCTGCAGTTTCTCAGGCTAATGAGTTTATGTCTGTCAAAGAGAGTGTATGAAATATCTGTCACTGTGCAACATGGCATGTGTGAAACAGAAGAAAATCCCATAATTTCTTGGGATGTGAGTTGTGAGCATTGCTCTGGATGCTGCTTTGGCTTGACTGGTGTAGTTAAGTTAAAAAATCTGCAAATGTCGTAGGAAGTACTATGGGCTGCAGAAAGTGCTCATTTGTTTTCCATTCAGGATGTTCAGTCTCAGAGAGGACATGATGCAGCATGGGACTGAGGGAAAGTGGGATGGCCTGCCATTGAAATAAGTGTCCAGGCAGGAGTTATGCATCCTGACACAGGCATGGGGCTCTGTGGGCATACAGGGCTTCAGCTACTGTCCAGGTTTCTGTTCTACAGTGGGAATAATTTTCCCTTAGCAGGCAGAGATGTGATCAGGGGGACAAGGAGCATACAGCTATTTGAAGGAAATTATTTTAGAGACATCAGAAAAAAAACCACTTTGTGAATATACCTCCTAATTGTACTTCCCTTAATTACACATATTTTGAATACTGTCTTTGCTGTGCTGACAACCAGTGGTTATTTTCTCAGCATGTTAATGTCACTGTAATCAAAGATCTTCATCTTCTAGTCACAAACCTGTGGGTGACCTTTTCCAAGACCACATGGTCTATCAGGCAAGATGTTTGAGGCTTGTAGGTAGTTCATGTGAGGAGAAACACAGAGAGACCTTTGGATTTGGTCTACTGCTCTCAGCCAAGGTTTGTAGTGTTATATTACAGCTTGCTGCTGTATGCCCTTCTTAGCTTAGGTGAGTGAGAAAAGTCTGTTCTCAAGTGGTTTTAATTGAGTTCAAGGTGTAACAGTTGGGTGAGCAAGGGTGAGGAGAGCTCTATTATAAATCCTCATTTTCACAAATTGCTTTTGGACACAATCTGTCAATAGAGATTTAGTTTCTAAAAATCTCCTTTTGCCAATGGAGGCGAGCTGTCACTGGGGTTTGGTTTCAGTGCTGCCACGTCAGTGAAAACCCAGATGAACATCTCAATTTTGCAGCTGACGTTGGTAGTTCTGCTGTGTGTTCCTGGGACTGGGACATTCTGTTTGGTTCCCTTTAGTGGTAGTTCAGTCTTCATTAATTAAGTGGCAAAAAATCCAAACCAAACAGAAATTAATAAGGATTGATGACTCCATTCCTATGTTGTAAATGATTGAATGATTGCCTCCCCAGCTTTCTCCTGTGCCTCTGGTGAGTACCTGGAGATGAAGAACCAGGTGTGCAGCAAATGTGCAGAGGGAACCTACTCTCTGGGCAGTGGGATCAAGTTTGATGAGTGGGATGAGCTGCCAGCAGGATTCTCCAACGTGGCGACTTTCATGGACACGGCAGTCGGCTCATCTGAGGGGAAAGCTGACAGCTGCAACAAGTAAGGAGTTCTGTTTGCACCTGGGTTAGGCAGCTGTGGGTAAACCTGAGCCAGCTCAGCAGCACAAAGCTGCTTAATGACTCATCTAAGCTCTGCAAAGGGTAGCCAGCCCTGCTAATGGCAAGCAAGAGTGGCTGGGAGGTGAAATCTGTAGCCCCATCTCTTTGCTGTCAGCGTGGTCTCCTTGGGCTCATCAGCAGCCAGTGAGTTTAAGACCAGCCTGGAGCTGCTCTTATTTGTAGCTAGAAGGCTCCAGGGATCATAGTGTAGCTAAAAGGTCATTTTACAGCCTATCTAGAGACCTATGGTGCTTGCAGAAGGCTGTTTCTGAGTGTAATTGAGGTATCTTGAACCTGTGGATAGTAAACCTTTCTTATGTAGGCCAAATCCTAAATTTTTTGCACCATATCTTTTCCCATGCACAGTTTTAATGGAAAGCATTATATTTGATATTATTCACGTAACATACAAAAATAGATACAAAATGAAATTGTTATATTTATTATATCTGAAAAATAAATGGAGACCCTGTAATAAATTTTAAAATTCCCTGCAGTTAGCTGTTGTGGGATTCTGGGGTCTTTATTATGTAATATGTTTTTGTATAGTAGTGTACAAAGTCTGCTCAGTATCTGTGATCTCAGTTGAGGCTTGTTTTGTTTATGTTCATCAGCTCTTCATGGACACCTCGAGGGAATTACATTGAGTCAAACAGGGATGATTGTACAGTTTCTCTCATCTATGCTGTGCACCTGAAGAAATCCGGCTCTGTCTTCTTTGAATACCAGTATATTGACAACAACATCTTCTTTGAATTTTTTGTAAGGCCTTTTATATGGTGAATCCAACCTTATATTGTAAGAATTCAACCCAGATAAGGATCATTAGCAGCAGCTTTCCCCCTTTTAAGTTCCCTGCATGCCCATAGCTTGTTTTGCTGAACAAGATGAAAAAATCTGCTTCTCTTTCTGTTACTTGTACTGTTTTGTGGCATTTATTGAATCTTCAAAACTCGGTCTGAACTGATTCTGTCTGCCATGCATTGGGATTTTTCCATTAGGGTTCATGACTGTCCTAGTTAGTCCAGCCTTTTGCAAGACAGGTATTCGTGGTAGATGCTCCCATTTAGAGGTGTCTGACTGGAGATATCTTTGAAGGGATTTGACATTTAAAAAGACTTCTTCCAAAGCAATAGTATGTGGAAACCTTTAGTTTTAGGTCAATTTGTGTCCTAGTAATTTAGTAATTAAGATGAAAAGAAAAGCAAGAGAAATTCAGGTGACTTTCAGTAGGAATTAGTCTCTGAGGATGTGTCTGTGCTGTGAAATGGAGGGGCTGGGGACCATTAGCTCTGGCATGGGAACAGCCTGGCTGGGCTTGCACCATGGTGGACTCAAAGTGCTCAAACAGTCTGGTCAGTGACCAGAAGGGGGAAGGCAACCCTGCCCTGCCCACCTGGATGGATTGGTTGCTGTCCAGTGAGCTGGAGGGTCCCTAGCACCATATTTGTAGTGGGGCATAAATGTCCCACATTACTGAGGTGCTTTGGAAGGTTCCACTGTCCTTGTCATGTACCTGCCATTTGGGACAGAAAAAAGTGGGAGAGTGACCCAGAGAGGTAGATGACTGGAAATGTTCAGTCTCCTCTGTTGTGGCCCCTGTATCTGTCTGACAAGCTCTGTTTTTCATCAGAAAACACAGATCATGGCACCTCACAGGAGTGAGAAGTCTTAGCTGGTGTTGGTTAATACTTCTTGAAGTTTGGGAAAAAGTGCAAAGTATCCTTATCTGAGCTGGGAAAGGAGGATAAAAATTACTTGTTGGAGGCACCTTCATGGTGCTACATCAGTGTGACAGATTGCTATGCACTTTGATAACAGACCGTGCAGGCAATGCTATTTAGCCATTTCTGGTTTGTATTAGACTATCCTGCCTTCTTCATGGGAAGAAAGCAGCAACTTTGCTTTCTGCTGTCAGATGAATGTGCCAGGATTATGAATCCCAGCTCCAGTTGCTTGACTGACTGGCAGATCTGCTCCTGCGATAGAGTAAATATTTCTCTGAGCACTGGCTTTGAAAATGGCTTCTTGATTATTGCTTTTGTCCGTATCCCACTCACTTGCCTTCTCTGAATTTATCATTCCCTGTTCAAGAAGCAATGAGTGGTGCAGTCCTTTATAGAAAGGCCCATAAATTCTTAGTCAGCCTCGGTATTTCAGGGAAACCATATTTAATGCTCCTGTAAAAGTCAATTTTTTTTCCCCTCCAGCATGCCTTTGTGCTTAAATATATTTACCAATGACACTTTAGCTCTGGACAGTGGCATTTCAGCAGCAGTGGCAGGTTACTGGGAAATGGTGAGGTGTTTGATCTGCCCTTTCTTAGCTCTATTTATGTATTGAAGCCCTTTACACCTGATGAGAAGAGGCTGGATGTTCTTACCGCCTCTTTGCAGGTAGGAACCAAGACCCAAGGGTGCTGTAGCTCAGGTTGCACAAGATAATTAGGGATCTGCCTTCTACACTGGTGCCTCTTTTCCTCAGTGCAGTTGGTCTAGGTGGGAATTCAGTGTACAGCTGCTTCAGAGGATGCGGGGTTGTGCAACTTATTTCAGACTGGATGTGGAGCAAGTTGAAGGAGGATCCTTGACTCCAGGTCAAGTGTCTGAAAATGTTGTAGTGGCCTTTCTCCCTGGTGTAATAAAAGCTGAGTATGTGATCTCGTGCCTCAAAGGGACTTCATACTTTTTCATCTGAGAAGTCAGGCATAAGAATAAAGAAGTGCACCAAACCCTGCTGTAAGGAAATGCTTCTGAGCTGTGCTGGGCCTGGACAAGGGACTGCCAACCTTACACTTCTGCCAGGACAGACTCTCCATGGCATGTTGCTTTTCCCTTGATAGCATTACTGTCATCCCTAGGTCAGGTGGCAGCAGGCCAAAGACAAAGCATATATGGCTGTAGAGAAAACATTTTGTCTTCCAGCTTCGGCCCATCCACTCCTGCTTCCCCTATGCCTTGGAAGCCTCTGGATTTTAGACAATTATGTCTTGATACACTCAGAAGAAGGAGGAAGCAGCAAGACAAGATGCTCAGCATCCTTGTCTGACCATATAGTGTGGGATCTTCTCATTTTGCTCTTATTTTACCATCTGAGTCAGAGGGGACCAGTGGAGGAACTGTTAAGCTGTAGCAGATGTTCAAAGTTGGGGGGTTTATATTGCCAGAAGTAAGGCATCTGTCTAAATATGTAGGTAAGAGGAACAGAGCTGAATCTTATAGTTCCCAGAAGTCATTCTGCAGACAGAGAGATGCACCTGATTATAGTCACTCATCTTGTGTTTTTATTAACAGATACAAAATGACCAGTGCAAAGAAATGGAGTCCACAGCAAACAAATGGGTGAAGCTCACAGACAATGGGGAATGGGGCTCTCATTCTGTAAGTGTATGAAAAATTCCTTCATGAAGTTTTTTTCCATTTATTTCCTTTAATTTTGTCTGTTTAGATGGGCCAGCTCTTGTGAATGCATTTGAAGAAGCTGAGCTTTTCTAGTACTGAGGGGAAAAGTCATGGAGATCCCTAAGGGGCTGATCCCAAAGGAAATTATATAGATGCAAGACTTTGTATTGATTTCCCTGGGCTTTGAATCAAGTGTTTTATGAGGTTAAATAGATTTATGCGAATCTGCATGCCACAATCACTTTGCATGATTGTAATTGAAATCTTGTACAACAGTTGTTTGTTCACGAGAACACAATATTATTCCCTGTGTCTTGGCAGAGCAGTGGGAGTGGGGTGTGTGGAGACAAGCAGGACGGGCATTTTATTCTCAAGTGTGTGCAGAAAAGCTGGACTGCAGCTTCTGCTCCATGGGGGCTTATGTGAAAATCCAGCTGGCAGCACGAGGGTGGCTCCTGCAGCATGGATATGATCCTGCTGGATCATATATGTACCCCATGTTGGGGTAGGAGCCCTTTGGCTGGCCCGTGACCCAGCTGGCTGAGTTTGCTCTGTGAATGGATCATGTGCAGATCAGCTCATCAGCTGAGATCTGGCTTCCCCTATACCATCACACCCTTGTCCCCAGAGCCATCTCAGAAAAGGCCCAGCACAGGTGACATTATGCCAGAAGAAAAAGGCTTTTGTGGGCACAGGCAGCAGCATACTCTCCGTTTTCCATGCCTGCTTATCCTCCTGGAGGAGAAACTGTATTCCTGAGTTGGAGTGCCTGTTAGCTCAGGGTCAAAACCAGTGCAGGTTACACTGGGAGGTTGGAAAGCTGGCTGAGGAGGGATGAGTGGCATGAACTGAGAGGTAGATCCAAGGCCAGGGCATTGACTTGGGTGAGCTGAGGGATGTGAGCAGTGTGCATGGGAGATGGTGCCATCTGAGCTCGTCATCTGGGGTGTGCAAGTGTTCTCACTGTCCATGAAAATTGTTGGGATGGCTGGTTGAAATGTAGACATATGAGCTAGGTGAGATGATGATTCTGGCTGTCCTGAAGGGCTTTTTCTGCACTGCAAATCCTGTCGAGGTGTCTTCTGTGCACAGTTTTCCAGGTGCTGCAGTCTCTGCTCTCAGCAGGTGAGTCCTGCTGCACTGGGGCTGGTGTTGTTTCAATATGGTCTGTTTCCCTGTTACACATGGTACTCAGCTCTCCTCTGCCCCTATGGGTAGGAGATGTTTGGGTGTGGAAGATACAATGTGCTGTATTTCCACTTTGCTAAATTTTTAAACTCTTTATCCTGGATGAATAGAAACTGTGGTCCTGTCAGGCCTAAACAGCACTGCTGTAAATCACATTATCCTGGACCCTTATGCTGGTAGAGTTTATCCCTCTTCTTGTGTGAAAATACAGCACTTTCAGGCCATTATCCTGCTGTTGGCAGTAAACATCTTGCACTGGGCTAGTGGATATGGAACAGCTTTGCAGGCCAGGCAGGGGCTTGGTGAGCCTGCTGCTTTTAGTGATGAGAGTGAAACTGTAGTTACACAAGTGAGTTGAAGGCAGAAGGCACCAAAACTGCTGCTGGAGGAGTTTTCCTCCCTTCCTACTGCCCTTTACCTCAGCTATGATGCCACCAACTCACCACCCTTCCACAGGGGTTGTGCAGCCACTTGCTGAACCACACCATGAGAACAAGTGAGTCAGGGCAGTCAGAAACCAGATTGTGTTCTGCATCTCATCTGCTGTTTGTGGTCAGAAGAGAGCAGGAGGGATGAGACTGCTGCTGGGGACAGCCATGGCTTGTGCTTGCCATGATACTGTAGTGTTACATGCAGGCAGAGCTTGATTTTTAAAGCCTATAAACAAAACTCACTTGTGAACTGGATTTTTGAATTCTGGGTCATGTCGAGTTTCTTTATCAAAGTGTATTTCAAGGCTTTAAAAACAAACTGATTGACTATATCTCAACATAAGGCTGGAGATAAAAGCTCTTGAGTGCCAGGGGTAATTGGATAAAGGCAGGAACAGCTTTTTCCAAATTCTGCTTACAACAAGGTCAGAAACAGCTCTTGGTAGTTTTCCAACTGGGGTGTTGAGAAACATTTTTATAAAGCACACTTTGGCACTCCTCAGATATGTCTGTACAGCATCTGTCTATTGTTTCACCATTACCTCTTGACCCACTAAACAGCATAGCAAAAGCTGCTAGGCTGCAAGAAATTTGAATAATTGAAGTAGGAAATAAAACAATGTCTTGGCAAGGGCATATCTGCTAACTCACATGTGTTGTTGCAGGTAACTCTGCAATCAGGTAGCAATATATTATACTGGAGAACAACAGGGATTCTCATGGGCTCCAAAGTTGTAAAACCAGTTTTAGTGAAGAACATCACAATTGAAGGTAAGTAGAATTTGTCTTTGAGGTTTTATATCACTCTTTTGTCACAATGTTTGCCAAGTGCTATTTCTACTGCTGTGCCTACAGCACTGAAGTGGCTTTTTTTAGCCCCTTGCCCCCTGTCTCCTTCTCTGAAGTGTAGAAACAGAGCAGCAAAACTTCAGTGAGGAAAAGGCTGAAAAATTAGTTTATCTGGTAAATGTTGCCATCTACTGGGAAAACTGGATTAGCAAATAGAGAGAGAAAGGAATAATTAGATTTTCTTTATTGTAGTATAGAAAGACCGTGGTTCTTGGTAAACCTCTCAACAGTGATAAATTGATATATATAATAACGGTGACAGTTGAATTAATATTCAAATGATCTGTTTTATCTGGAATTGTTCTTTTGGTCCTGGTCTAAGTGTAATAAAACTGGGAGTGTCATATAAGTTTCTTAGATGGGTCAGACTTTCATTGAGGTACCTGAATTGTGAGTTAGCAAAGCCAAAGTGTCTTAAGTGAGTGGTGAAAGTGAGTGTGATTTTGTTTTGTACAGCTGGTTTGCTCTCAGCCATAAGCCCAGGTAGGCAGCAGGTACAGATGTGTCTCTTTCAGTGCTTTACCCAGAATTTTTCTTACAGGAGTTGCATACACGTCTGAATGCTTCGCGTGCAAGCCTGGTACCTTCAGTGACAAACCAGGTGCATCCGGCTGCCAGGTGTGCCCACGGGACACTTATTCTGAGAAAGGGGCTAAAGAGTGCACCAAGTGTAAAGAAGATATGTACTATGCAGGTACATAAACCAAATGGGATAAGCAAAAGCAGGAAGGTCTGAGTACGTGCAGTCCCCGGCTGTTTCGGATGTGAGAGTGGTTGTATCCAGCAGTGATAGTCTCCAGTTGATATGTAAAGGGGAAATGCATGACTTCCCATAATATGCAGAGGGCACATAGCTACATAATAGGCCACAGTCAAACGTTGTTCGTGTCATCAGTGTTAACATGGAGGGATGGAGACCTTTATGACCTGGGAGGGGATAGGTCTTCTGAAGGATAGAACAGTCGTGCTGTGCCCTCTCCTGGTAATTTGTGTTATAGGTTGGCGATGACACGAATTTGCTTCATCACTGCCTTCAGCCTTAACACGTTCTGAGGAATATCCTTTCCAAACACTGTCTCCTGGCTTGCCCCTTTCCTGGTTGTAAAATGTAGTGATCTAGTTGCAAAACCTAGTCCCAAAGTCCTCTGCATTTCCAGCTATGTTTAGGTGGTGATCTTCAAATAACATGGTCGTAATCTATTCCTCATAGTCAAAAGATCTTCAGATTTCTTCCTTGTAGTAGTTTTAGAAAGTTCTTGAAGAATCAGTTACTGACCAGCACCTGCTGTCACTGATGGTTGCAAATGCTTGGGGATCTGTGCCTGTGCCTGCAGTGGGAATGGAGATATTGCAAAATTATCTGGCAAGAGAAAAAATTGGGCCAGTGTCGTAAGGAAGTTTCTACAGGGTCAGAGTGGTTTTGTTCCTTATAGAGTGAGAAAATATTCCCATGCTTTGTAAATTGTATAAATTTCTATTTGAAGGGGTGAGGGTTTGAGGGACTCACAGCATGGTTTGGGTTGGAAAGGACCTTAAAGACCATCTCATTCCAACCCCTGTGCCACGGACAGGGAATTTTCCACCAGGTCAGTTTGCTCAAAGTTCCATCCAACCAGGCCTTGGTTGTTTCCAGGGATGAGAAATTCACAGGTCTTCTGAGTGACCTGTTTCAGTGTCTCATCTTTAGAGTAAAACACTTCTTCTAATAATTGTCCTTGTGTATACTGAATCAGTGAATTTCGGTGTGACAGTATAAGCATAGCTAGTATGTTCCCTGTTCCACTGCTTCATTTCAGGGGAAGCTTCATGCAGACTCCATTAAGAGCTTGATTTTTCATTTTCATTTTATAATTTTCTGCTGGCTGATTTTAACCTCCAGATTTCAAGCTTGTTATGTTTGTTTCCAGGGACCATTTGATAGTTTAATATCCTGTTTCTCACCTTTTCTTTTAGAGGAGGGATCCAGTGCATGCATAGAACGACCTCCATGCACAAGCAAAGACTTTTTCCAGATCCATACCCCATGTGACAAGGAGGGAAAAGTAAGTAGGCATGATACTATTTTTAAGCTTGCTGACCTTATTGCTATCTCTGCATTTGAAAACAAGCTAGTTCTTTTTAGGAATCTGTTTCCCAATTACTTTCCCAATTTTGATTCCAGTATTGAATCTGTGGCTTTGGGCTTGTCCTTTGCCTGCCCTCTCTGCAGCCTCTTTCCCTCTGTAAGAATCTGCCAGATATGGGTCTGCTTAAGGCATGTGTTTTGGTGAGATGATGAGCTCCTTGCACTTGTGATGGGTCTATGGAGACACCAGGGCTACTTCCATACTTCCATGCTGCTGGAACACAGGGTGAAGTACTGTCCCAGCATAAACCCATCTCTTTAGTTATTAATAATCTTTCTGGCATACTTTATCTGGTGATGACTATCCCAGCAGCACCCAGCCATAATTCATGGCCCAGGAGCATTGGATATGACCACCTCTGTTTCAGGTGGAGGAGTGTTTGGCTGCACGGGTATGATGTATGTCATGCCCCTTAGTTTTAGCATCAAAGAAGAGCCTGTGGTCTGGTAAAATAATGGTATATTCATAGCCCTGAGTGTTCATATGCAGCAGCTCAGCTGCTGGTAACATGCTTGTCCCTCAAATCACCCGGACTCTCAGGACATTGTTTCACCCAGGACCTTAGATCCACTTGGTCTCTCATAGAAGGACCTGCTGGTGGAGTAGCCTGGCTTTGTCCTAGCAGTCAAGTGGAATTTTTGGAGGAATTTGGAGAAGAAACTGCTGTTTATTGCTATAGGAAGCCCACAGAGGTGTGGACACGTGGTCAGGACTGTTTCATCTCTTTCCTTTACCATCTCTCTTAGATCCCATCTCTCAGATGGAATTGCAGATAGATTCTCTAACACTTGCATGTTGCTGGTCTAATATTTGCTGGCAGGATTGAGTATTTTGGAGTCTCCTGATCAGTGAGTGCTAAAATGCAGCTGAGAGCTCGTATGCTTTGGTAACGAAGCACTAGTGAGTTTAGCCCCAGAGCTGTCAGTCTCTGCAACTGGTCTTGTCTCACTGGTTTCTGCTCTGTTGACTGTCTCTAATGACTCAAGAAATTAGCAGCAGTGTTCAGTGCTACACCCCCAGGTACAGCTTTAATTGCAGCCTCCTGAGGATTGTTCTGTCACTTCTCTGTGTGGTCCCTGACACTAAAAAAGTTCCTGTTATTTCACTCTTTTCCTGCCTGTTCACTGGCCTTCCCCTTCACTGATGGACATGACTGGAATGCAAAGTGGATTTTTCTGCAGACACCCTTCACTGTCCCGTTGCAATGACAGCAGCAAGTGTCACAGGCACACACATACTGGCTGAGTTTTCAGGACTGGTTTCACTGCTCTGCACATCTGAAAATTGGTTCAGGATTGCTGTACTCCCCAGCCATCTCCATGTGATGCAGCTCAATGAGAGGGCCTGACTGCAGGTCATCTACAGGAGAACAGCGGCTGGAAAGGACCAGCCTATTGATCCAAGGTTGCTAAAATAAGCCAGATTTTCACTGAACAACAGATTGTTGTCTCCCTTCTGCTGTCCACTCCATCTGTAGAAGGGGTCTCTGGAGATTGATGCACTTTACTCTTGACTTTTCATTTACCTGCTGAATTAAAAATCCCAAGTTGAACGCTTCAGCCCCAGTCTCAGAACCCCTCCCCACATGGCCACAGGCCCCCTCTGACCCTCTTCTCCCTGCTCAGATGCAGCAGGATTCCTGTGGTGTGCAGTGTGTCCGGGCTCTGGGCAGCCACACAGGTGCTTTGCCAGCTCCTGACCCTTTTTATTCTGAGCGCTGTGCACTTTGATGCTGCTGAAGCATTTCTGGGGTGATTTTCCAGAAAATCCTCCAAGTGTTCAAGAGCAGCAAGGACAGGCTGATCCATAGGAGGAGGTGCCACTGGCAGCAGGAGCAGTCCCTCAGTGCTTGAGCAGAACAGGCAAAGCAGACCCTGTGCCAGTGACCAGATTCAACCAAGGTGGCCAGACAAGTCCATGGAAATAAGGCACAACCAGTGTCAGGCTGGGACATTGTGTCCATGGGTCAGCCAGGGAAAATGACCTGGCACAGGCAGGGATGGAGAGTGGGAGCCTCAGCTTAGTGGGAGCTCCCAGGAGCCAGGGCCCGAGTCTGAACTGAGGCTTCTTCCAGCTTATTCTTTGAAACTATTCCAAGAAGGATCAACACTTCTTCAAGTGCTCTGTGTTACCAGAGGGCTAACCCTGAGTTCCAGGAGCTCAGTGCCCAGGGTGCCCAGGATCAAATTCTTAAGGTGAAATCTCCCTTACCTGAGTCTCTGGCTCAAAGATCCCTGATTGCTGGGACCAAAGGGTGGAAGTAGCCAGAGTGGAAACTGTGGACAGGTTAAACTCTTCCCAGCTGGGTTTCTCAGCTGTGGAACTCAGCTAAGTTTCATCTTGAGATATAAAACCTTTTCAGAGAGAGACACAAAGTCAGATGAAATTTGAAACACAACTTTGTGGATAATGCATCTCACCCAATCTTCTCTTGAAGACAGAAACTTGTGTCCTCAAAGGGGGTGGTGAGGAAGAGGTGACACTGTTGTATATGGTAACACCATGGACTGACTCGTGTTTGTGTTCATAAACTGCTCCTTGTGTGATGACAAGGGTTTGGAGGGGCTTGGGGTGGGCTCCTGCATGGTTTTGACATTTTCTCAATAGGTGAAAGATGACAGGAGAGGCATTGGGGACTTTTCAAAGAACAGGCCAGCATGAATTAAAAATGCTGAACTTGTAGTTCTCTCTGCTAACAGATGCCTTCCCAATAAAGGGCTTTTATGTGGCAGAAGTTATGTTTTGTGTTACTGTAGTTAAAATGCAGAGATTGTATATCCAGTAAGAGTTATTTATCTGATGTTCCTCATAACCATTTGCGTGGGGAAATTTACTAATTAATGAACGAACAGTAATACTTGTTTCAAGCTTCACATTTTTGTTTCGTTCCTTAAGTCTGCTATCTTGGAATCTCCTGTGAAGCCAATCACTTCTGTTACCCTTACCCTCCCTTCCCTTTATTGTCCTGGATGTGCAAGTCTGGTTTTGGCTTTAAATGATGGGAATACCCTAATTTAGTTTACAAGGGGTACATTGATTGGTACATCTAGTCCTAAAACTTCATAGTTCACCGTGTGAGCTCAGTGTCTCCTCCTTCCAGACTCAGATCATGTACAAGTGGATTGAACCCAAGATCTGCAGAGAGGATCTCCCTGATGCATTGACCCTACCTCCCTCTGGAGAGAGGCAGGACTGTCCACCCTGCAATCCTGGCTTTTACAACAACGCCTCATCTTCCTGCACTCCCTGCCCACCAGGCACATTTTCAGATGGGACACAAGGTAGGAGTCTGCAAAAAAATTTCATGTGCCTCCAAAAGCAGTCATCTGCTTGCATGTGACAGTTTAGTGACACATCATCATAAGCCAGTGTTCATTCTGTGTTAAATACTTGTTAAATAACATTGGAGAGCAGGATGTGGATATCTGTTTTCTCTCCTGAGTCCTTTCTTATCAGGGATTGCTGCTCTAAGTTGACTGCTGTGTTCTGGATGCATTTCTTGGCTGATATAAACATCCTGAGAGCTATTTTAAGGGGTTCTGAGAGGGGAATCAGAACTTTTACAGTCAGCAATTCATCCTCAACCATTCTCCTGTCCATGCCAAATTCTTTCCTGTGAAAACCTCATTTTAAGCCCAGCTAGATGAATACCCTGCCAACATTGTCTAACCTAAACTCTGGCTTGTTGATTCTGAGATGCATTGGCTCAATTGTCCCCTGCAGCATTTTGTGGGATCTCTTGTTTATCAAACCTTCAGCTGAATCTATTAAAAAGTAAGTGTGATTTGGGAGACCAGTTGCAGATTACTTAACACAACGTTATGATCTACAATTTACAAAATGCTGGTCTGACTTCCACTCTCCTGGTCCTGATAAGTCTTTGACGGTTTAACTACAAAAAAAAATTATTTTCTTCACGTATTACTTGCACCAGTGAGTAAAAAAGCAGTATCTATGTTCTTCAAAACACCGTTTGACATGTGCCTTGGCTGTATAATATCCTTTTCTGCCCTCTCATCCTTAGAGTGCAAAGCCTGCCCTGCTGGGACTGAACCAGTTCTTGGGTTTGAATACAAGTGGTGGAACATCCTGCCAGGAAACATGAAGACATCCTGCTTTAACGTTGGCAACTCCAAGTGTGATGGGATGAATGGTGAGCCAAACTCCCTGTGTTGTTTGCCTGTCTCCTGCATGGATCCCTGTTGTAATGGAGCCCCCATCAAAATGAGTGTGCTTTTGGCTGCATGACTCACAGCACAGTTTCCTCCCTTTCCTTTAGTTGCACCAGGCTTGAAATTGCCTGTGGGAAGCAGTGTCACATTATCACAAAGAAATAAAAGGTCTGTTGTACACCACAAGAGGGCAGGAGCTGCAACCTGTGTGAAATTCCCTCAGCAAAGAGCTGTCCCACTACTGGCTTTAATGCATCTTCAGATGCATTCATAACCCCATTGAAAAAAGCATTGCTTTATCTTCTCCCTAGTTTATCTCATTTTCTGTTTTGTATAGCTATGCCAAATTGAGGTCACACATAATTCTTTTGGAAAACTTAATTACGGTCTGTAATTTTATTCCTTTAGTGCTCAGAGCTTTCTTTCTGCACATGTGCTGAAATTGCAGCAGAGAGCAGTCACAGCTCACTGGTGAAAATGATCCTGTTTGGGACTTCTCCAGCCTTCTCTGACAGATTTTCCTCTGTCTGATCCACCCTGTCAGACTGGTGTAACTCAAGCTTTATGTTATGCTTGTTGAGCAGAGGGGAACTGAACTATGTGCTTAACATTTAACGTGCAGATTCACTGATTCATCTGTTTTAAGGCTGAAAGATATCAGATGGATCATCCCCCTTCAGCTGCACAGCACAGGTCAGGGAATATCAATTGCTTTGTGATTTCAAAGGTGGCAATTGCCTTTAAAATCAGCAGTTCATACAATTGCTAAAAATTCTTCATTCAAAAGCATCATGATATTGTTCTGTAGTTTATATCAGGCATCTTTAAAATACACTGAAATACTGAATTGTTTAAAAATTATGGTAACATAGATTTCCTTTGCCACCCATTTATTGAAATTTTTTTCTTTGTTCTGTGAAGGTTGGGAGGTGGCTGGTGATCACATCCAGAGTGGGGCAGGAGGCTCTGACAATGACTATCTTATCTTGAGCCTGAACATCCCAGGATTTAAGTAAGGAATGGGGTATTTTTTCATCTATTTCTTAGTTATTTCTGTCTCTTATACCCCTTTCACACTATCCCAGGGACGATCTGAGTCTTTCTTTCTAAAGTGGAATAATGTGATTTATGAGAGAAATCTTGAATTTTATTCCCATGTCCCCAGTTTGTCCATTGAGGAAGGCAAGTGTGTGAGACCTTGGTTTTTAGCAGTATTTGCATCAGTCCAAGATACAGCCAGTTGGCTGTCTGGAAACTGAGAAAAGATGTTTCTGTTCCTCTGTTTCTAAATTATTCCACAGTAACCAGCTGAAGCTGCCATGGGGGGGATACTGGAGCCTGCCCTGAAAGTATTTTAGTGAAACCCAAGTTACTTTGCCCTGTGACTCCAGGCAGCCTCCACAGTCTATGCTTCCCTTGGAGCCAACAGGCAAACACTGCAGGAGAATGGGAATCCCACCACTCCTGAACCCCCAGACAGGCTGAAATACCTGCTTGAGGTGCTTGTGTCTCTGTCAAAAGAGTGAGCTGAGACCCCTAGCTCAGACAAGGTGCCAAGTGTTGAGACCAGTAAGGTTTGGAAGACGAACCTCACCCTTCCTTTGCTGTTTTTCAGCTGAGGTAGATGCAATTACATTGGTATCAATCACTTGAAGTGTGTAATGTGGATTAATAATAAGGTTCCCTACCAATATGGCCATATTTGGGTGTTTATTATAAGGGAAGAACTGTACCATAAAGAATTTAGACCCTTAAAAAATGACCCTGCTGCACCCCATACTCAGTGCAGAGGCTCCTGCCATTCTGCAAGGACAGGTTTTCTGTGACAGACATTAATGGCTTCACTGTACAAAAAGGACTTTGGAGGATTGACTGCTGCCTGTCTGGAGAGCACTGTGTAAATATTTTGTTCCTTCTCTGTTAAACAGACCTCCAACATCAGTGACAGGAGCAACTGGGTCAGAACTTGGACGGATTACTTTTATTTTTGAGACCATCTGTTCAGCAGATTGTGTGCTGTACTTTATGGCAGTAAGTGAGACCTCTTTCTCCATGACTGAGGAGTGAGCCTCAGTCCTAAAGTGAATGTGTATTCCACATGTCACTTTAATACCTCTGCACAAGTGTGATTAGTTGCACTTGGTTTATTATGATAAAGCATGGCATTAGTTTAGTATCTGCAATGCCCTTGCAGGAAGGATTTAATGAATGACCTAGTGAAATTCCTCCAACACGTGAGTTGTGAACCATTTGTGGCTATCAGCTTATTCTAAAAGTAATTATTGGACACTAAGGAGCCAATTTTCCCCCTGTTAAACTGACTGATGAAGTTATCAGTCTCTCTTGTGCTATTGAGTTAGCATCTGGTAACAGAATGACAAGTCAAGACAAGTAAAGATGTGGGACAAAGGGATGGGAAGAGGACAGCTTGGAAATTTAGACTTGATCCTGTCAATGACCTGGAGGATCAGTAGGGCAGCAGACAATGGAAAGATGTTTGTTTGAATGTCCATTAGCTGAGGAAGGCAAATGGATCTTCAGTGGCTCCCTTGCCCCTTCCATTGAAAGGGGAAGCCAGTTCTTTTTTGTGTTTAGTGGCTCTTAAAAGGAACTTGCTCTTAATTTGAAGAGAATTGAGTGGAAATTAGGTGGCAATTTAGAAGAGTCTGAAAATTTGTCAGTTGTGCAAAACAAAATAAGAATGTTTGCTTTATTAAATGTTAAGTGCAATTGTGGAGTCCTTTTTATATGCTAATCTCTACATCATAAAACATTGATGATTAGTGTAGTATGACCACATGTTTTGCTGTTCCTTTTAAAAAAAAATATTCCCATTTTGTAGGATGTTAATCGAAAAAATACCAATGTGGTGGAATCATGGGAAAGAAGTAAAGAAAGACAATCCTACACTCACATCATCTCCAAAAATGCTTCCTTCACATTCACCTGGGCCTTTCAGAGAATAAATGAGGGCCAAGATGTAAGTACTTCTTTATGTGTGGGGCTTTATAACACAGCATTCCTTGGACACTCACTGCCAGAACTCTAGCCCTCTGTTGAAGCTCGCAGGTTTCTCACAAGGGGTGAGTGGCTCTCACCACAGAGCAGCCCCTGGGAGGCAGCTGTGCATAAACCACAGGAAGGACAGAGCCACGGATTAGCTGCTCCCTGACCTGGTGCACGGGGATGTGGGTGGTGACAGCGGGGTGCTTTCCCTGGCTCTCGTTCCAGAGCAGGCAGTTCATCAATGACATGGCCAAGATCTACTCCATCACGGTGACCAACGCAGTGGATGGGGTGGCCTCTTCCTGCCGGGCCTGTGCCCTGGGCTCCGAGCAGTCGGGCTCGTCCTGCGTGCCCTGCCCGCCTGGACACTACATCGAGAAAGAGAGCAGCCAGTGCAAGGAGTGTCCGGCCAACACCTTCCTGTCTATCCACCAGGTGTACGGCAGGGAGGCCTGCATCCCCTGTGGGCCTGGCAGCGAGAGCACCAAGGTAGCGAGCCCGAGTGTCTCTGGGTGATGGGCAGACTGTGTGTGTCGGGCTGGAGCTGTTGGGCTGAGCTCTGAGCTCTCACAGGGCTGCTTCTAGTGCTGTCCTACAGGCATGTGCCTTGTGAGCCCTGCAGTACAGCTGTAACCAGTTAGGCCACCAAAGATGTCACTAGCCTAATTCCTGTTTGCGAATAATCAGATAAAAGTGACACTATCAGCTCAAAAAAAGGTTCATTTCAAGAAGCTGTATTGTAAGCAGTGTACAAATAGGGCAAATATCTATGTTACTTCCACCAAAACTATCCCAGATGCCTGATCTTTTAAACTTAGGGAATTCCTCAGCTGGATGATGTTCCTGGGCCTTTAGAAACCTGTAACAAGTTTCTCTTACATGAAACTGCAAGTATAAGTAAACATTTATCATGTTCAAGGAGCTGCACAGGTAGTAGAAAAACAGCTCCAGTTTATTTGTATTCTGCCTGTCTTCAGCTGTGCTCATATCATGCCCTTGTTTCTTGTGTTTCCTTTACAAAATGTGAGTGTAACCAAGGCCCTGTTTTAGTTTGTTTACAGGGCTTTAAGCTGGAACATTGGGATCCTAAAAGCACCCAGAACAAAACAAAGCAAGAAATTGCATTCTCTTGGCTAATGCAGCAGACAACAGAAAAACCAGGCTTAGGGAGCATTTTAGTCCTGATATGTGATTGCAAGGGACTGAAAGGGGAATGGGAATTATCCCGAGGGAAAGATCAGTTGCAGGAGTAGGACAGAGTTCCCCTTCATCCTTAACAAGGAAGGCAGTCCTGTCTGCACCCATGCTTTAACTCTGAGGTGAATGGTTTGCTGCTATTCCATAACTGCTCTTGAATGGATGCCTCTGCCTTGCAGGACCACTCTGCCTGCTTCAGTGACTGCCTGGTGTCCTATGTCAAGGATAACCAGAGCCTGAATTACAATTTTAGCAACCTCAGCCAGGTGGGCTCATTGATGAGTGGACCTAGCTTCACTTCCCGAGGGACCAAGTTCTTCCACTTCTTTAACATCAGCCTGTGTGGGAATGAGGTGAGCTCAGCTGGGGTTGAGGGTTGGGAGGATGAACCAATTTGTTGCTTGTGTTGATGCTCTGGGGTGTCACTGACACAGGACAAAGACTCCCTTTCAGCTGAGTTGTCACCAATACTGTGCAAACACTTCCCTTTGGATCTTGCTTTGCAGTGCAAGAGGACTTTTGAGCAGCCAAGTGATTTTCCAGGGCAGAGATACTGTGTTGCAGGCCATAAATAAAGCTCAGAAGAAAATTCCTATCACATCCCTGCTTTTTCTTCCTTGTGCATTTAAGTCACTTGCATCACAGCCCTGACCTTTGTGTGCTGCCACCAAGGAGCTCAGATGAAGAGTTTGAGTCTTTCAGCTGGCAATTGCTTTCCATATGTGTCCCTCTCTGCTTCACTGGAGATGTTGTATGCAGAGCCCTTGGTCACCCTGCTGTCTGCCAGTGGCCAAGATGCCCAGTGCTGACTTTGCAGCCTTGGAGAGTGGTAGAGAAATGTGTTTAGTCTGTGACTTAAACAGGCTCTGTCTGGGGTTTGGACTGAACCAGAGCATGTTGTCACACATAAATTGACTTTCAGAGCAGTACCAGTGTTGTGCATTGTCCCATGAAAGCCAACATGTGCAGTTAACAATAATGCTCGGCCCTGTAAAGTTCTGAAGTATTTTTGCCATGTACCAAAGGATTTGCATGAGTTAAGACAAACGAGTAGTCACATTTCTTTACAGCATTTTGCATACTTTTAAGCTTCAATGAGTGTTTAACTACCACCTGGATTAGAGTTGCTGACAGCTAGATCCACAAACATACAGATATGCTCTCTCCTCTGTGGCTCTGGTCTTCACTTTCCCAAACTACTACAATGGTACTACAGTACAACCAATGATATGATTAGGTGGTGAGTGCTTGACATTTTTACTGGAAAACTGAGTCTGGTAATTTGTCTTTCATTGCTGTTGCTCTGATTCTAGCACTGATCTTGACATATGACATTAAAGCAATCTTGAAGGCTCTATATCTGTTTAGGGATTTCATGTATTTGTGCTTTGAAAATATTTTATCTGGATTAAATCTCAAATAAAGAGGTATTCTACAGTATATTATTTAAAGACAAGGGAAATAGAGTTTTCCTTTGAAAGCCATTTTACTATGTTCTGCAAGTAAATACTGTGCTGTGAGGATAAACAAAGAAGAGTGTTCCACAGTACAGATTTCGGATAAGGCACCTGCCAGAGGTGACATTGTATTTTTGAGTCTGCACAAGGCTTTAATCTGAGCTTTGACAATTGGCACAATTTGTTGTGGTTTGTCCCTCTTATGACAGACACATAGAGACATAACTTGTTATAAGGTAAAGTAATGAATCTCATCCAGTTTGCAATCAGGAAGTTTTCAGTCTCTCTCTTCCTAAACTTTTTCACTTCTTATCAACAACCAACAGCTTCTCCCTTTTTTCCTGATTGTCCACAGGGGAAGAAGATGGCAATTTGCACTGACAATATCACAGATGTTACTCTGAAGGACATGGTTGCAGAATCAGAAGATTTTTCCAATTTTGTGGGAGCTTTTGTCTGTCAGTCCACCATCATCCCGTCAGACAGCAAGGGCTTCCGAACAGCCCTGGCTCTGCAGTCCAACAGCCTTGCTGACAGGTTCTTAGGTACATGGTTTGTCTTCTCCTTCTTGTTGTTGTGAATGTACTCCATGTATTTGGAGCTGCAGACTAAATCCTTCTTGGCTCAGCAGCTGCATTACTTTGAGGGAAGAGTGGAGGGGCAGCCCAAGATCAGTCTGAGATGGTTCCTGAGCTGTGAAGCAGCTCTGCACAGATGCCTTTGTGTTTTGCTGATGTTTCAGTTCAGCTGGTGGCTGGAGGGGAAGAGTAAGGGCTGTGCACATTTTTAGTTTCCCATTTCTGTGTTATTCACTCTACCTTGTGCTTGGTCTGGTGGGTCTCATGATGCATGGCATTTCAGCACAAAAATCTGGAGAGTGTAATTTAAAAGCACTGGTTTTCTTTTATGTTCTGTACCCACCTCACTCGGGGCAAGGCCAATGACTGTGATAGTCACGTTAGTCCAAGTGTTTCTGCCTGTGCCAAGATCTCACTTGGGCAATTTTAGAAGAAGAAACTGATGTGAGAACATAATTAGGCAAGGAATCAAGAGGCTTAGGGCAGCACGTGGCTGTGCACATCATTAAGTTTTACATTGGTCCAGTTCACAAGTTCCCAGAATCTGAGGCCAGATGAGACAATGAAGTCATTTGGTCTGCTCACCTATCCATTACAGGCACGGAGTGTTTGTACTTTCTCCGTGGCACTGAGCCCAGAAACTTATGTTTGACAAAAGCACATCTTTGGAAGAGCATTCAACCTGGACTTTTAAGGCTGCCAGAAATAACAACTTTGCCACAGTCACTGGTATTTTTTTTCCACTGGTCAAACACCATCTCTGTGTTTGTTTTTAAAGCAGGCTTGTATACTATTTGAATTTCCCTGACTTTAGTTTTCAGCTCTTGCTTTTTTTTCTGTCTTTCTCCAGATCACACCAACATTTCCCTTCTTGAAGAAATATTTTGTGTATTGGAATCATCGCACCCCTCTGATAAATTGATTAAGTTCTTCTAATTGTCTTGCTGTCATGTATTTATTTTAAGCACCTGAATAACTTTTGAGGCTCTTTCTATACCTTCTATAATTTTTTATATCTTAAAGTATAGAATGGAATAGTATTCCAGTATTTAATTTGCTTTAATGGCAGTAAAAATCACTTTTGTATTTGGAATCCCTGTGTCCTTTCTCAAGACTTAAGGGCTTTCAAGATGGCTTCTTGGATCTGATGTCCACTCTGGATGTTTTCTCGAAGTTACAGTTTCCAAGGGAAAATCTCTCTTTCTTAAGACTGGCCTTCAATTCTTGCTGTGCTTGTCTTATATTGAGTTTCTTTGGGACCATCTTACCAAGTGAACCAAGAAACCAAGTTGCTCTGTATTTTATTTTTAATCATCATAATCTTTGTCTCATCTACATACACACTTTACCAGCATGGATTATACAGTTACTTGCAGATCCCTGATGTTAATCTTGCATTTTCACACTTCAGTATTGATGCCTAGAGAAGCCTGAAGACATCCCACGTTTGATGACAATTTATCATGGCCAGATAATTTTATAATGACTTAGCTAAATAGTTTTTAATGCAGAGTGTGCTCTTAATTGATAGTACACTGCTAACTTTTTAATTTGAATCCCATGTGGTTATTAGTGAAATACTTGATAAATTTACATAACTTTCTTTAGCAACCAAGTTCATCAGCACTCAAGGAATGAGATCAGATATGTTCAACAAGAGAAATTCTCCATCAATTCTTGTTGACTTTCTCTCATTGTGTGTCTGTCCATGATCTGAAACCCATTTTCCATCACCATTATTTTGTCTCATTGTGAGAGCCACATTGTAATTCAGGTCATCATATCCCCTCTCCATGAGTCTTTTGATAAAGGTCACTCTTAGCTATGAGTTTCTACCTCACAAACGTTCGTGCCAGTAAATGCCATTATTGTCTCCTGCCACTGGAAGAATGAGGGCAGTCATTGTCTTGGAAAAACAAAGAGACAGTCCTGATTTTTTCCTAATACAAAGAAAAGATGCCAAGCTCTTCTGGTGCCTTTTTTAAATCTCAGTTGCTAAATTTTAAAATGGTTGAAGTTTGCTTTTCCTAACATAGCAAGGATGTGGACCTGCTGAAGTGAGTCCAGAGAGGCCAAAACATGGTCAGAGGGCTGATAACCCCTCAGACAGGCTGAGAGAACTGGGATTGTTCAGCCTGGAGAAGAGAAATCTTCAAGGAGATTTTAGAAATCTTCCAGTACCTAAAGGGGCTACTAGAGAGCTGGAGAGGGACTTTTTTACAAGGGCATGTAGTGACAGAACAAGGGGCAATGGCTTCAAACTTAAAGAGAGTAGGTTTAGATCAGATATTAGGAAGAAATTCTCCCCTGTGATGGTGGTGAGACACTGGCACAGGTTGCCCAGAGAAGCTGTGTCTGCCCCATCCTTGGAAGTGTTCAAGAACAGATTGAACAACCTGGTCTAGTGAGACGTGTCCCTGCCCATGGCAGGGGGTTTGGAACAAGATATCTTTAAGGTCCCTTCCAACCCAAACCATTCTATGAGTCTGTGATTCTATGAACTGTTTCAAGAACAAGTGGAAAACTTCTTTTCTTCAGTCTTTTCACCAGTTTCTGACCACAGCCACTTTTTGTTGTTCTAGCAATTTTTAACTCCCTAGAAGGATGCAGCCCCATTTGTACAATTCCCTCTTCTGAAATGTTGCAGTGGAGCACCAATATTTTCTGTCTTCTTCCAACCCTCAGTTCACAGGGTTGGAAGGATCCCTAAGAACTTTGCTCACTTGCATTTTCCTCCTTTTCAGCTTTTGCCCAAAATTCATATAGTTAATATATCAGCCTGTCATTTGTTCCAAAACGTGCCATCAAGGCTTGCCCATGATTCCATAATCCTTCTGAGTCTTCTTATTTCATGTCCCACAGTACTGCAAATTGCTCAGGTCATTACATGGTTTTGATGTGTGAGGGTTATACACTCAAGGCATATGCTCTGAATGGTTGCATCAGATATCTTCAGCAGTTCTTTGCCAGCCAAAATTATTTTATGTTTCTTTAATACCCAATGATTGATTTAAATTAATATAAAAGAGTAATAAATATTTACACTGGTGTTTTATTAATTTTTTAAAATTTTACTATGTTAATATGAGGAAATCAGACTGTATGAGGAACATATGTATCTGCAAAGTTTAGTTAGAAAAGGTGTTTGTGGTGGACAGTAATGGCATTAAATGCTATTGAGATCCACAGCTTTCAGACTGAGAAAATATTACACGTGGACCCCTCAAAAACACATTCATAGTTTGTTCCTTTTTTTTTTTTTTTTTCTTTCTCACATTTTAGGAGCTACTATTGAAACAACGCTGGAAGGTATCAGCATCAAGGCAGATATGTTTCCTCCCTCTCCAAGCAAAATATCAGATGTGCATTTCTTTTACAAGTAGGTAAAAAAATGCTGCTTATTGCTGTATCAGATGTCTTCATTTGTTTAAAGGGAAGTAAAACTGTGAGGGAGAATCTATAACCCACCTTTTTCTTTGCCATTTTAATCAGTGTCTGCCTGATATTGATTGACATGTTGAAGATTATCTTATAAAATCAGCAAACACTCTTTACTCAAATCTAAATTAGACATGATCTGTAGGAATTGATACCAGAGCTTTGATTCATCCAGATGCCACTTTCAGTGTCGTGTCACTCTCCATATTTTTTCATATATGACTTTGAAATGTCCACTTCTGGTTGCATATTTTCTTTCACTTTCATTTGTGTTTACTTTGATGATACAAAAAAGAAATAATCAAGATTAAAATTAATTGTTTCAACAAGCACAGTTACTAGTATGCTTTTCCTATTCTTCACTCTTCTCCATAAAATAATGCCTCAGTTTGGGTAGGAAGTAGCTCAAAGATCTCAAAGATCAGCTCAGTTCAGATTTCTGAATGCTGGACTTCATGTCAGCTGTGTTTCTAAGCTGGGACTTAATACAGGACTGTGGATATCAGCACTTTATGCTTATGTGAATACTTAAATGATGTGTCTGATTCTGCAAACTGAATCCCACACCAGTGACCCTACTTTAAGCATATTATGAACTTGGCTTACAATGTCTGTCATGCTGGAATAAGTTTTTTTGATCCCCTTTGCCCTGTGCTATTTCAGGACAGTTTGGTTCTCAGGTTGCTAGGCTGGGAGCGAGCATCAGAACCTCTCCAGCAGAGTAACACACCAACCACAGCCTCTGTGGTTCTCCTTTTCAATCATTCAATTGTGTTTTGTGGGAAAGTTCACTCCTTGACACAGCAGATTCCAAACTAGCTAGAAAACCAGAGCAGTTCCCTGAGTAGCATCTCAGAGCACTTTGAGATTTAAATGAATTGGTGAGGCCTACCCTGATTCTGTTGCTCTTTTTTTTTTTGTTCTTTTTTTTCACCTGGCAAAGTCAAAAGCACTATGGCAAAGGGTATTTTGTTAGTATTGCAGCTGCATGAGTGTTTACAGACATGTAATATAAAGATATATTGCACTATATAAATAGAACACAAAAGCAATATCCATTTAATGTAGTGGAAATATGTTACTTTTCTCCTCTTGTTTGTCATTAGGTCTTCAACAGTGACAACCTCCTGTGAGAATGGCCGTGCTACTGTTGTGACAATGAGATGCAACCCCAACAAACCAGACCAAGGAGAGCTTTCTGTGCCCAGGTATTTCAGTCTTTGTGTCCTACTAGTTCCAAAAAGCCTTTGCTCCTCAGGTAATCTTTACAAAACTCATTAGTAATTTTATATTATAATACAATAGTAATGAGGGGTGCTCTCTCCTTCATCAGTCACTTGTTTCTCCAAGGTGTCCATGAGCTTCCAGCAGACCAACTGGTCTGTGTTCAGGCTGTTCTGAACTTAATCACAAAAGAAAACGCAGTGATGTTTTCTTGTCTTCACTTCTCTTTATTTCAGTTCCTTATTTTAATCTTTGGCCTCCTGATTAAAACTGCCTAGCTGAGGCTTTGAAAGGTAGTTTTTCTTCCTTCATCTACAGCAGTGGCTAGGGAAAATTATTGTTTTCTGAAAAGAGCAACCTGTTCTAGGAGCCTTGAAATCTGCTATTGCAATGCTTATATGAGCCCTGACTGTGTATTTTATGTGTGGAATATATTTATGTGTTTCATCTCTGTATCCTAGCTGCCTTGTACCAGTTGTGTTTAATTTGCCTGACTTTTTTTCCCTTCAGTCTGATTTGAGGGACTTTAAAAAGCTTCTTCCTTCCAAAATCCTGTTTATGCCTGCATAAACATAACTTAAGGCATAAGCATGATTGAAAAATTGCAGAGAAAAAAAGCAGTAAAAGAATCAATTCTGTTACTCTTTAGCAACACACTGTGATTTTTCAGAAGCTTTCTTCAACTCTGATTCAACTTCAACCCTCCTCTTTGGTTATCAAGGCCCATTTTAGTCTGTCTGGATGTTATTACAAATCTGTTGATAGCTCTCACTCATCCTCCTTCCCAAAAACTGAGCCCCCTTCCCAAAAGTTAACAGTGTGAGAAGTTGGGATCCTTTGATCCCTGTCCCTCTTGGGACACACGAACTGTGCTTGCCTGAATGAAGGCAGAGTGGAGTCTACTTCACAGGTGATGGGTGAGTGATCGATATTTGAACACCTTTGGAGATGCTTACCCCACTTTCTGAGAGACCTGTCCCACTACAAATTGTGCTGGGCAATAAGTCACTATCAGCTTCTGTGTGAAAATTCTTTAGTTGTTGTTCCAGTGCCACAGGGTAAACATGATGTGATAAATACGATGTGAACTGTGATAAAGCACCAGTAGGGAGGGAGGAACAACCTACCTCAGTTTTGAGAGTGTGAGCATGAGCAGAAATGGCACACAGCTGACACATGTACCTTATCTCAGTTTGTGTTGACTTCTTTCCTATCCCCCTTTGATTAGCTCAGCAGTCAGCTGTTTTCACACAGTGAGGTATCAGATATATGTCAAATAATCTAACTCCTTGATCCTCCAGGCATGGTGTTTAGTATCACATGAAGCTTCAGTATAAGATGAAAGCAGTTGAGGATAAAGGTCTGTCAGTGCTCCTGCCATGTAGGTTGGGAAAATGCCCCATAATTCACAGAGGAATGTACCTGTTGTCAGGTATTCAGATCTGAATAAACCAGAATGGGCTTTTAGGGAGAGGGATTTTTCAGTGCTTCAGATCAGGATATCAGGTTTCCAGACGACATAGAAAAACACAACTTAAAATCCATTTTTTTTCTGCATGAATATATTTCATATTTACATGACCAAACTTCTTGCATGGCCTTTGGCCATTGCTGATGTTGGACTTGATGTGATTGTCAGTAACAAAATCTACGTGACTGTCCTGCCACTGCCAGTACAACGTTCTTCTGCAGGCTGAATACAAAATAGGCCATTAGTTTTTCTTGGAGTAAGAGAAGCTGTTATCTCTTCATTAACTGGTGAACATCCTTCTAGTAATTAACCATGACAGGACAAGTCCATTCCATATGGACTAAATTAGACAGACATCATTAGAACAATGGCAGGAACCAGATAGCAGCATTCACGTGGAACAGCCACCCTGTGCAGGAGAACAGTGATGGAGGTGTATGCTGGGCTAGTCTGGGCTGGTGAAACACTGGGGTTCTCCTCTCCTCTCCTCTCCTCTCCTCTCCTCTCCTCTCCTCTCCTCTCCTCTCCTCTCCTCTCCTCTCCTCTCCTCTCCTCTCCTCTCCTCTCCTCTCCTCTCCTCTCCTCTCCTCTCCTCTCCTCTCCTCTCCTCTCCTCTCCTCTCCTCTCCTCTCCTCTCCTCTCCTCTCCTCTCCTCTCCTCTCCTCTCCTCTCCTCTCCTCTCCTCTCCTCTCCTCTCCTCTCCTCTCCTCTCCTCTCCTCTCCTCTCCTCTCCTCTCCTCTCCCTCCTCTCCTCTCCTCTCCTCTCCTCTCCTCTCCTCTCCTCTCCTCTCCTCTCCTCTCCTCTCCTCTCCCTTGAGAAAGCATTTCACAAACTGGGAAAAATTCTTCCCCCAAATTGTTCTTAATGGATGTTTATCCATTTCTCATACTTCCCATTCCCAGTCTTCAGCAGCAGTGTGGATGAGGATGCAAACCCCAGAGTGTTTCTTTCCTAACTGATAACTGAGCTCTGCTCTCCTCGTAGCTCCTGCCCCGCGGGCACCTGCGATGGATGCACTTTCTACTTTCTATGGGAAAGTGCAGAAGCTTGTCCTCTCTGCACAGAGCAAGACTACCACGAGATTGAGGGAGCCTGCAAAAAAGGATTTCAGGTACAGGACCCATGTCTTGAAGCTAAATAGGCTCATTTATGTATAACTGGGACTCTTGTTTAAATTTGTTAGGCAAATTGATATGTAAGTGGGTTGGGAGATCTCAGCCCAGGCTCTGAGTTGGCTTGGATGCAAGCTGGGGAGGAGTTGTGTTGAGACTCAGGAATGTTTGTGTCAATGGCAGTGTGGTTCCTGTAAGAGAGCTGGCTTGTGCTGACCAACTCTGTGAGTAAGGATGTGACCTCTCAATGCATTCATACATGCAGGACAGTTATTTCTGAAGGATGGAGTGCCCAAAGGACTTCAGTTCTTTCATAGCCATGAACATCAGGGGCAGGCTAGAAAGGTTTCCAAACATCAGTTCATAAATTCATCCTACTTGCAATGTTTTTGCTGCTGCCTTCTCTAGTCAAATATTAGGAAGTCCTTCCACAGGTTCAAAGTGTCCTGTTGATCAGCAGCTCCTGTGCAGGCACAGCTTATTCCCAATATCTGTCCAGCCCATATTGTGTCACATGGAGAGCTACACAGAGGAGGAAATCCTTCTGCCATGCCTGAACCTGCAGGCACAAGCAAGGGGATGACTGATTAGACAATATAACTGAAAACCTGAAGTCTGAAAACCTGAAGGATGTGTTTTGGTTTGCTTTCACTGAAAAGTTATCTGACCTTTCTACCTCAGAATAGCTTGTTGTCTGTAAGTCTAAACAGTTCTCTTTCTTCCTACAAGCAGCTCACTTTTTGGTGTTCTCTCTTTGAAAGGAAACTTTATATGTATGGAATGAGCCAAAGCATTGCATTAAAGGAGTTCCCTTGCCAGAAAAGAAGACTAGCACTTGTGAAACAGTGGATTTTTGGCTTAAAGTTGGAGCTGGTGTTGGTGCTTTCACAGCCGTTCTGCTCATAGCCTTGACTTGCTATTTTTGGAAGAAGAACCAGAAGTAAGTACTGCAAATTGTGTTCTATATAAAAGTTAGCTAAAAGCTTGATGGAGTGACTTTTCCTGAATAGATTTTATGACACTGTTGATGAGAAGTACCTTTGTAGGATCAATCCATTCATACACCAAGTTGATGTTTCTTCTGTCAATGGTGGCTGTAAAAAATTCCAGTGAGAAAGGTATAGAACATCCACAGTAATTTGCAATGGCATAATTTCCCAACAGGAACTGTCTTTTTAACCCTTGAGAGTTTGAAGTTGACTTTAAATTCTGAAGCAACATGATTTTCTCAAGCTCTGAAGACCAGAAGGGTATCTTTAGTCTAATTAGTCCCTTTCAGCGTGGTCAAAAATTAGGTTTTTGGCCATATTGCTTAGCTGTATTTTGGTTGTTGCCCCAACCAGCACTTCTTCATGCAGGAAGCCCTCTTGACCTCTCTGTGGTCTTTTGGGAAAACATGGTTCTTTTTTAAGGATAGGAGACTAATTGGAGAGCAAGAGCTCAGTGTATTGTTAACACTATTTTGGTTACCTATTTTTAATGATTGAAAAGTATCTAATTTCCTCAGTATTTACCTCAGAAGTAACTATGTGGGAGGACTGCAGACAATCTAAATTATAAAGATCCTCAGTACAGGACATTTGAGAAAAAAAATCTATTCCTGTGTGGCTTTATATCTTCAGGCTGGAGTATAAATATTCCAAATTAGTGATGACAACGAACTCAAAAGAGTGTGAACTGCCAGCTGCTGACAGCTGTGCTATAATGGAAGGAGAAGATAATGAAGAAGAAATAGTATATTCAAATAAGCAGTCACTGCTAGGGAAGCTCAAATCCTTGGCAACAAAGGTGAGTAGTAATTACCAATATTAATACTAAAAATAATTATTACCTTTATTTATTACTGGATGTGATAAGCCTTTGATGCTAATTTCAAAGCAGTGCAGCCTCCCACACACACCTCAGCTAGTCCATAGTGATCTGCTGAAATCCACAGTCTGGATAAAATTCAGAAATGTTGTAAGGTTTTGGGTAAATGCTCCTTCCTCCACAGAGAGATTTCAGTAGCATTTTTTTTGCAAGGGTGACATCAGAAAAAAACATTTAATGGCAGAGAGAACCTTTTTGCCCGGAATCCTCCCAGGCACATCCATTGCTGAGGCATACACAGCTATTAGAGGTACAAAAAATTAACATTGGGAACACAGCCACCAGCCAGCTGCTTGCAGCTCACCTGGGCTGCCTTCCTGGCTGACTTGAGAGCCATAATTTTGAGTAGGATTCAGCTGAAGAGGAAGCATCAGCTTCAGCCTGTTGCCCAACACAGCAGCCTCCTCCATTTCAGTGGGAAGCAACACCAAAAAAGCATTTTGTTTTCTGCAGTAGATGTGATGTGGATTGTTGCATGTCTGAATTGACAGCACCAAAATCTTTGGTGTCCTTTGAACATTTCTGAGAGGAGCCACAGAGGGCCATCATGGTAGATCCAAAAGCTCTTTGGTCTTTTTTCCAAATGCCTTGAAATCTGTGCTATGGAAAGGGCAGTGTTATCTTTAAGGGATTCCAGTGAGGGCATCTGTTATGATCAGGATAAAGGCAAATGACATTTTCCCTTTCAAACAGTTTTGTTGAAGTGAGTTTCTTAGAATGTCTCTTAAAAGATCATAATAAAAATTAATTTTAAAACATTGTACTCTAGTTTATTGTCCAAAAATATCTCAGAATGTTGAATTTTGAGATTTTTTTCATTGTGTCCCTTTTTGTTTTCTTTCTGTGATTGAGTGCAATGTAATTAAAACCTGTGTTCTACCTTTCTTTTCCCTTCTTATTCTCTTCTCTTCATTCTTGTAATTTATTTATTTGACTGGTGTTCTCTTGCCACACTACTTCTCCCTCCTAGGAGAAGTTACTATTGCAAAGATAATGTGCAGAATTTTCTCTTCACCCCAGACTGACTATTTGTCCTGCAAAATCAATATTGTTCCTTGTAGAAAGGGGCAGAAATTCAATATTAATTCTTAATTTAATATTGAGAATATTGAAAATGTAAATAAAATCAAATCACATAAAATTTTGTGGTGATGTTGCAAAAATAGAAGTAAGCTTTAGTACTTCAGTATTCAGACAACTTGAATGCTTACTTGGAGTTTTTTTAATGTTCCTGTATCCATTGTAGCAGGCCTCCTGAGTGTTCTCTCCTTTTTCAACAAGTTTGTCAGATATTTCTGAGCTTGTTCCTTTTTTTACTGCTAGATAACAATAGCTGGCAAACTCGACTTCCAGTACCTCATTAGCTTACTCAGCTCTGTGTCCTATATCCCTGCAGATAACTCAAATTTAATATATATTTATCCAAAACAAATGTTATAGGCATTGCTTTTCATTTATGCAAAAGATGAAGAAATTAATATCCTAGTACATATGCATGTAAAATACAGAAAAAATATATAGAGGAAAACAGGGGAGAAAAAGGAGAAATGTAAAATGAGAGAAAAAGGAAATCTGTACTAACCTAACTATATGTTCAAGCTTCAGGCTATGGCATTTCTGCCATCATGTCACAAAGTTATCAGTTTGTTTGAGTACCCAAGGGATTGAGGGCTAGGCCTGTAATTTAGAAAGGGATGACTTGTTTTTAATGAGAAAATAGAAGCCAAATAATTACAAACCTGTTTGAGATTGGGGGCTGTTTTAGCTGTGTCTGTTGTCTCCACCATGACAATACCAGGCTCTTCAGAACACGTATTTTTCACCAGACTAGCATAGGATAATTTCTCCCCTTCTTTCTCATGTCTGCATCAGGCTGTCCTGATCTGTGTGAGATGACTTTAAAAATCAGATTATGAAGGTAGTTTAAGACAGTTTGCATACTATTTGGCTTGTATGTCCACATTTCTGGCTCACCCTGATGCCTGCTGGCCAGATGGCCAAGGCTGTCACCCAGAAAATGAGCACAGAGAGAAAACTCAACCCTCTAGCCCTGATTTTTAAGATGGCAAATGATTTGTTTTGTCTTGTGGGTGTCCCAGAGGAAGTGTTGAGACTGGACTCCAGGAGCAAGACAGTGGTGTTCACACTCACATGCTATGCTGCAAGCATTCAATATATGGCAGGAAACACATTAATAAGTGGTAATAACCAGAGAGATGGTTATTACCTTGCAATTCCCCAGCTCAGACTACCTGTCCTATTCTATGAAGTGCAGACTTTCCCTGTACCCTCTAAAATGAGTACTATTAAGTATAAAATAGTACATGAACAATAGCTATAGCATAGTTTTATTAGTTTTGCAAAATTTTACAGAATTAGTAATTTAGTAATGTTATTAAATATTAAAAGGTCAAACGGTGCACTTAATTACTGTAGTAAAAATAAAGTGAACTTTTTGGCAAAGGATATTGAGAGAAGAAGTGATTGTGGTGTCTTGCTGGAGAGATTTTGAGGAAATCCAGCTGATGGGAGCCTGTCTTTTACATTGCAGGAAAAGGAAGATAATTTTGAATCTGTTCAGCTGAAATCTTCAAGATCCCAGAATATATGAAGAACTAATGCTGCCTTGAAAGAAACAAACCTAATTTCTATTTTTACAGGACCATATTTTAAACATGTTCTGGCACACATTGTAGTGGTGATCTTGGTGAGAAATGCTTGGCCATTTAGGAGGAAACAAGACAGGAAGCAAACCAGAAAATTGGATTGCCTTACCATGTGATTGAGTACCTTGCCAAAAAAAGAAAACAGATGCTTGGATTCCATACTGGGAATGAAATTCAACTCAGGAAGAGATATACATACTGCAAATAACATGAATTTTTTGCATTCACCTGAGCAGCACTCAGGCATGCCATATGATTTATAGGTACTTTTTGTTTCCTTCTTACTCCTTCTGAGCATATTTCTAAGAAATTATTTTCAGAGAGGCCTGCAACCTCCTGCAAAGGTTGTGTGTTGTTGTTTACTGGCATAACTGTGAGTCTCTCTTGAAATCAAAATTGTGAATGGTACTTGGAATGAGCCTCAGGTGAGTTCTGAACTTTGGAAAATACTTTTGATTTTAATGCTTTGAAGATCTGGATGGTGTGTGCTGACCTCTAATGCGAGAGGAATTGTGTTGCACCTGCAAATCAAACCTATTCTGGTGCCTAAGTCGTGGCCATCAGGGTTGGAGTAAAACCTAGTGCTAATAAATTTACACTTGGTAACAGCTCTTGTGTGAATTGTAGGTCTGGGCTCATGGGTTTATAGGCAGTAGCAGGTTCAAACTCTATAAAGAGATGTAAAGTGGTACCTACAGTGCAAATTGCACTTGTCCTTCTCTGTGGAAACTTTTCCTCTCAAAAGAGGTCTTTGGCAGATTCAGTGTCCTCCTTTGGGCTGTGTAAATGTCACTTTTCCCATGGCTGGAAACTGGCAAAGCCTGAACTCTGGAGGTACAGCAAAAGTCTCTACTTTGGGAATCAGGGATCAGCTTTGTCAGTTGAGAGGCTTGTTAGAAATACTCAGCCTTCATTATTCCTGGGCCCATGCAAAGAAGGGGGTTGGAAGGATGGATGGATGGATAGATGGATGGATGGAGGGATGATGGATGGAGGGATGATGGATAGATGGATGGATGGAGGGATGATGGATGGATAGATGGATGGATGGAGGGATGATGGATGGATGATGGATGGATGGATAGATGGATGGATGGAGGGATGATGGATGGAGGGATGATTGATGGATGGATGATGGATGGATGATGGATGGATGGATGATGGATGGATGGATGGATGGATGATGGATGGATGATGGATAGATGGATGTTGGATGGATGGATGATGGGTGGATGATGGAGGATGGATGGATGGATGTTGGATGATGGATGGATGATGGAGGATGGATGGATGAATGATGGGTGGATGATGGAGGATGGATGGATGGATGAATGATGGATGGATGATTGATGGATGATGGATGGATGGATGATGGATGGATGATGGATGTTGGCTGGGTGGATGATGGGTGGATGATGGAGGATGGATGATGGATGAATGATGGATGGATGATGGATGATGTCCAGCAGAGCTAAGCACGGGTTATACTTGCACAGCATCTAAATGCATCCTGTGTCAGTGCAAGTACCAGCTCTGGAGGAAAGGCACAAAGCATTGCCTTGGAAACTGGAGGCTAGGTGGACTTTTCCATAAAATCAGCCACATTATAAGAATGTGATCTTCATAATATCCACAGTAATAAGTTCCTGAAATTCCCTCTGAGGTCAAACTCAAAGGAATCTGAAACTTAGGCAAAAAATATTTGAGTAAAATTATGCAAGACTTGTATAGAGCCAGAGAAAATGAGCAACGATTCTTGTATTGACCTCTGGTCAGACTCATATTTCCCTGACAGCAAATTTATGTGAATTGTGGCATGCATCAAGAAAAGAGACATGGGCAGAAATAGTCTTTTTACTATAAGGAATATAGATTTTTGATTTTATATGACTGAGCTAGGTCTATCAATAAAAGAGAGCCCACTTTTAAGTAAAATTAAACTGATTTTTCTGCACTCTAAATATTTTATTATACTCTAGATGTGGACAAAAATTTTATGAAGTTTAGATTTTTCTTTTTCATTAGGGAAAATTCAGCTCTGTTATTTTATAGTTCCAGTCAAAGAACACACACTTTATTATTTTGATGGGAGATCCTTCAGGCATCTTAACTGAAGTGGTGTACATTTTCTTTTGGTCTTGAAAAGGCACTTCACTTTCCCAAAAAAGATTTTTATGGGGTAATGTTGAATGTATATTAAATACACATTCCTTTTTGTATATTTTGTACCATTGTACACTTATTATTGTACGTTGTATTTGTTGTCATGATATCATTTATATATGGTTGTCAAAGATGATATGCTCACAGAGTAAATGGTTATGGCTTTGGGATTTCACTTCTTGGATCTTTTATGATGAGGGTTTTTATGTTGTTGATTTTTATTCAACTAGTGTGTTGTAGCATCAAAGATATATATCTGATGGACATTCATAAAATAAAGTAAAAATATATTTGAAATTTTGGACTTGGAATGTTTGGTGGCATAGCAGCCTTTCCTGAACATTGCAGGTCTTCAGTCACAAGTAGAGCTTTTCACTGCCATCAAATTGCATTTGTCTATATCTCTTTTAATTTTTCTCTTCTCTCTCCATATGTTTTCTCAGCCATAATTACAGTTCATTCTCCAGAACACCATTTCTTTTTTCATCACTGGACCCATATCCCTGTAATGCAGAAATGCCTTAATTTTTATGAACTATATTTAATTTGACTTAATACCACACAGGTTTCATTTGGTTCCCTTCTCTTTCCATTATATTTTCCAAATAAAATGGAATGGAATTTTTTGACAGCTGTGACAGACTTTGCTGTATGACTCTCCTCAGCTCTGCTTCCAAATGATTTATCATGATATTGTTGAACATTCTCCCAGGCAGTCTAATGGTGTATCTGGTGCAGTGCTAACATAGTGGGATGCAAACCAATACTGTAGACTTTATTTACCTTAAAATACGAAAAGTGCATTTTCCAAAAATTAGGCAAGTGCAAACTGAAATATTTGAGCTGACTTCTGCTATTCTTTTCTATCTGTGTTAAAGATCTAGTAGAGAGGGGAAGTTTCCATTTTCCCATAAGAGACAAATTTTGGAAGCCTTTAACAGTTCACTAAAAAATCAGCTGTCTGTGACCTCTTCTAGTGCTCTGCCAAAATATACTTACAGCAACCTCCCCCTTTTCTTCCACATGGAATCCCATTAGAAAACTGTTATTTGATGCCATAAAACAATGTGAATCAGTCTGTTATGTGTTCACTTGATTAAATGGAATACATTTTATTGCTGCCTTTGCATACTTTTCTTTGAAATCTGGAGTCAACTGAATCTCTTTGAGGATTAAGCACATTTAAGTGGTCTCTGTATAAACTATTGGCAAATTAGCAGAATGTCATTGTCTCAGCTTTGACAGTGCTTGCTAGGGGGAAAATGCACAAAGAATGTGTTCTGGCTTGGCTCTGATTGCATTAGTTGGTGTTTGTAATACAGAATACAATTGATTAAGATTTGGGGAAAACTGCATGTCTTAGAGCCACAGTGGGAAATTACTGAGTAGCTTCAATGATCTAAAATTTTTTGTTCAAAGAAAAGATTTGACTATTTGCTTTTGAAAAGTAGATTCTGGGGTTCTTTGATAGTAGAGGGGAAAGTTTCCAGGTTTTTTCCTTCCAGAGCCAGTAGTACCCATAAATCAAGGTACTTAATTATAATCAGATAGCAGCAGGTGTCACCATTTAGGAGCCAGTGGTTGTTGACTCTTCTCCAGCAGTGACCAGATGCTTCAATGTAAGTGTAGAAGCAGCTACAATTCATGCTGACACACCAGTGGGAATGACATTTCCTCCTCAGCAAGGAATGCTGCTGGTTGGTCTGTACCATGAAACATGGAGGACTTAAACAGCTATTCTAGCTAATATTCCACAACTTTGGGAAGCACATTCCAGTCCCTCACCACCCTCACAATATTTTCTCCTAGCATGTAATCTAAATATCCCCTGTTTTGATTTAAAACCATTCCCTCTTGTTCTATTACTACCTGCCCATATAAAAAGTAACTTTTTAATAAGCCCCCCCTTAGGTACTGGAAGGCTGCAATGAGGTGTCCCCAGAGCCTTCTCTTCTCAGTGATAACCTCAAGAGAACACTTGTGAAGTTCTGCTTATCTTTGGTGGTGTTCTCTCTTAGTCTTTCCCCTTGTGTGCTACATTCACTGAATTCCCTTGTTTTTATTTCTTGCTGAAGACTTCTGCACTGTGCTGCTTTGGTAAGATGTAAGGAGAGAGGAATAGAAATAAAAGGAAGTCAGACTCATCCTAGAATATGCAGTGTGTGTCACAGTGTACAGTGACATCCCCAGTCACCTGGCTGGATGTGCCCACACTGAATTCATGCAGGAGAAAAGAGGGAGACACAACAATGGAGTTGATCACAGGCTGCCACTGTGTTTTGGTTGTTCCTCTGGATCTGTAGAGTAGGAGCTCATCAAGAAGAATTCTCCAAGGTCCATGTACTGTGAGGCTGCTGCTGTAACAGCACCTAAAAGCCACAGCAGGGTTTTGTGATGTGTATTTGCTACCCCATCCTTTTCCTTTTGTACAGCCAGCCCAGCCTGGTCCTGGCCTTTTCTTCTTGCAATGGGAAAGCTCAATTTTGCCTTGTTTGTGTTGCTGAGAGGCTTTGAGGTGGCTCTGGATAAACAGCTCCTGCCCTTTTGTCTTGCAGACTGCAGGCATTAATGAGCAGGCAATGACACCATGGACATCAGACTGTATTTGGTGATGAGTTAAGGGCTTGTTTTGGTCTCCCTTACTCTACTTGTACTAATTGGGTGAAAGATTGCAGTGGAAATCTCCTGAAACAGAGCTAAAATTTCTGGGTGTGGTCAAGATATTTTGGACATCTTTTTTCTGATTTCTGGAATTTTTTCCGTTCTAGGAGAACATAATATATTTTAAATACCTTTTGATTTTTCAATTTCAAAAGACAATTCATTTTTAAATTGGTTTGGCTATGAATGAAACCAGCTGTGTTCAATTAATTGAGGAAAAACAATCACTTGAAGAAAAAAATAAAATATTTTGGTTTTCTATGGTAGACTTTGGCCTTGCTTTCAAAATTCGTTAACGATTTAAAAAACAAACAACTCTTCTAGAAAAACCAAACCAAACCACCAAAAACCAGACCCAAATCCATGAACAAAGACAAAAAATCCCACAAACCTTGTTTATTTCAGACTGACCTGCAATCAACTTTTTGAGTCTTATTTTTCTATTCTGCCAATAAATAAAAAGTGATCAGTTTTTCACAAACCTTTTGCAATTGTGATTTTTATCAGAGAGCCAAGGTACTTGGAACTTATGACTTCTGAATAAAAACTAAAGTTTTCTTCAGCCTCCAGTTAGGCATTGTAGATGATGG
Organism: Acridotheres tristis; assembly: GCA_037013685.1. Classification (NCBI taxonomy): domain Eukaryota; kingdom Metazoa; phylum Chordata; class Aves; order Passeriformes; family Sturnidae; genus Acridotheres; species Acridotheres tristis. The sequence continues at coordinate 7,208,995 of CM072885.1, forward strand.
GTTAAGTCTTGCTTTCATCCACAACATTTCTTCTGATTTCAGCATTTTACTCCCGAGTGTGCAGGGCTCAGAGCAGTGTGATTACTCTCAAGGCTCACAGTCAGGACACTTGGGAGGAAGTGTGACAGGACCCCCCTGCTTTGAGGTGAATTGCTCAAATCTTTAAATATTATGGGAGCAATAAAGAGACTAGAAGAGATTGTACTCTAAACTCAAGTTTTACATAAATGGGTATAAAAACTATAAGCATTTATAAATAAAGAAACTAAAATAGTGTTGTGAGACAACAGCAAAGAAAACAAAAATATAATTTCCCTTTCTTAAAAGGTTTTCACACTTGTGTGGTGTGGAAAGCCTCTGCTTTGTAACTTTACTGTCCTGCTGTGTTTTGAAACTGGATTACTTCATCAGGCAATACCAAACAATCTGCATCCATGGACATCCAATGGAAAGTAGTGAAAGGCTTTCAAGACAAAGCCAAATAAAGTAAAAGAATGTCAGGAGCATTCAGTGGGGATGGAAGTCCAGAGCTCTGCATGTTTTGGTTGTTGAGTTTTTTTGTATGAAAATCCCACATGCAAGTGGCTTTCAAGCCAACTAAGTATTCATAGCAGGTGTTCAGACACAGACACTGTGTCATTTTCTCAACAGTGCCATCAAAATGAATGAAAAACCCCAGCACAGTGAGATCCTCACCTGCTATAAATTAACTTCAGTGGTGTCAATTTTGATTCTGGGCTGGAATTCATCTGACACAATGCCTTAATTTTTAGTGCAAACTCCGTGATCTGAGCAAGCTGCGCTTGCCTTTATTTGGAGAGTTTCATCCCTGCCTGAAGTATCTGACTGAGATAAACCAGGGGAATTATGCCTACTTCCTTCCACTGAGTACAAAGGGAGAGGGGCTGACAATCTCAGATGTAGCTATTTACTTAGTCCTTGTAAACAGTGAGTGTTAGATGAGGTGCATTTGACCCTGATTGTGGCTTTCCATAAAAATTGAGAAGAAACTCTCACTGGCCTAGGCATTTTTAAGAGCTCCATAAAGACGAGATGTCAGAATTATGGTCAGATATTCTGACCTTTTGTCACACCACAGTCAAATGAATGTATCTGCCCAACCTGAGGTGCTTCAGGAGGTCTTGATTTGGAAAGAAAAACTCCCAGCCTCTCAAAACATGACCCTGGGCCCTGTATCGAGGTGAAAAACAAGGCTGAAACAGCAGGCATGCTAGAGGTGTGGAGAGGAAGGAGCTGAATGCAGAGCTCTGCATGTGGGATGGGCTGATCTATGCCTATTCTGGGGAAAGTCACAGGAATTCCTGTTTTGGACAGCTCCATGATGCAGAGGCTTAAATGGCTGCCTCTGTCATGGAAGCATTGACATCAAGTGGTCTCTGCTGGTGGACATGTGGATGTTTAGAAAATATAAACATCCATCTACGAGTAGGAATTTTAAGAACCCGCATCTTTAATTTTTGCATTCCAAATCTCAGCTACTTCCTTTGCCAGTTCAGCCCTAAAGGACTTGCAGCTTTCCAGAAATGTGTGAAAACATCTGCAAGTGCAGGAGAATTGGGCTCCAGAGAACATGTACATCCCACACTGTGTATCCATCGTGTCTGACTTTCAAGCCTCTCTGGTGTTGCCTTTGAAGTCAATGAGAATTTTGCTATTGACCTCAGCTGGAATGAGATCAATGGGAACAAGCCCTTAGGTAAATATGCTCAGGCACATTAATCAAAGGTGTGTTTGTTTCCTTAACGACTTTTTGGACTTGGCAGAAGATGAGATTTCAGGTTGTTTCAATAGCGTGAAGGCAGCTTTAAGAGTGCAGTTTCAAAAGCTAGACTTTTAAAGTATTTTGTAACTGTCTAGGTAGGTGGTATGGGTGTCTTGAAGCATTTGGTCTGAACACAAAGGTCACCCCTGAGATGTGTGTAAATGTCTCCTGCATTTCTCTTCTTTGACTTTCTGGTCTCTGTGGTGCTCCAATTACCTTTCACAGTGCTGTTGATGCAGACAAGCTGAACCAGCTTTGTTTTGGGTGAAAATATTAAATAGTCTTAGCTAATTTTTTGACAGATTTTCTTCCAACCTAATATAAATTTTCTTTGCTTTTATATGCTACCAATCTATTGTGTACATGACAGCATTTAGTAGTGCCAAATGAGTGAACCAAGAGTCAAAATTTTTTTCTAATATCTCATTAAGATGAAATTAGATATTTTCACTTTTGAAAATTACACCAATATTTTAATAACAGAAAAAAAATTGAGATGCTTTAATAATGTGGGGTTTTTTTTAAGGAGAGGGAATTTCTATGGGACCTTGAAAAAGCATTAATCATAAACATATATATTGTGATATGGATTTTATAACATAGGCACTGACCAACACACAAATACCTGTGTACACACACTCCAGACTTTTAATCCTTTTTACCATATCTCCTCTCTAGAAAAATGTAATGACCTTGAGAGAGTAAGAAACAAAAATGAAAACCATGCTGAAAAACTTTTATCTTTTTATTATTGGCGCCTTTACATTAATACTGCTGTTTTGTGCTGAGAAAACCAATCTGTTACACGTAAGGTAACTGTAATATACAACATAGAAATGCAGTCTAAGTTAATTACAACAAGGAGCTACAAAAAAAATTCGTAGGAAAGAAGTCACCTAACATTGCAACTGTGCTTGCAACAATCACTCCCTTACTGCAGGACTATGCACATTGTGAACCATGGTTATTTACATGTCCCTTACAACCGTTAACAACAGAAGGGCTAAAATCAGTCTAAAAAGTTCCAGAACGTCACTATATACTGTACAATCCTCAAAAATAATTTATTACACTGTTTCTAAAAAAAGGTACTAACTTTGCTTGGATGTCTTTTGTTTTCTGGTGTTCTCTGGAGTGCACAACATGTGCAAAATTTTTCCTAACAGTCTAAAAACTCAAGAACTGAACCATGAGCCACAATCACAGAGATGAAGTGGTGGAGTCCAGAACTTCCCTCCCGTTGCACACGGTTGGCACGTACATACTGGCAGATGCTGGAAGAGAAAGAGAGGAAAAAATCAACTGACTTCAGGACAGCAAAAAGGGGCAGCACACAGGATTAGAATTTGTGTTGGTCTGGACCATCTCACCCCATTTAAGCAAGGTGCCTAGGTGCTGCTTGCACCTCTACATGGCAACTCAGACCTCAGGCTGAAGCATCCTCTGAAGAAACCTGATTTCACTTTGCTGCCCACTGGGAGCATGGAGGGTGATTGTGCTCCTCCAAGAAGCATCAGAATAAAATACATGATTTTTTTTAAAATGATTCTGTGCCACTGGATGTCACTTTGTGGCACTTTGCATGTGCATGTGAATTAATACAGCTGTAGTGGTGTCAAAATACCTCTGTATAAAAAAAAGCGAACCTTTGGATTTTTTGTGTTTTATTGGCAAGAAATGCTAAGGTCTGCTCCTTTGAGCTTTCACATAATTGGAGCAGACATTCTTGAAGAAAATATATGTCGTTTTAAATCTGGGAGATAATCTACCATATTAAAATTCTGTGTCAGTCACCTTTTAATTAATAAAAATAAGAATTCTAAGAACATATTGGGTGAAATGAAGAAATTTTTTAATAACTGAATTTAAAAGGAAGATTATTTCTCACCTAATCCCAGAATAATTTCTGCCTGTAATACAATTCACTTCTAGGAGCTCTGGATCAGAATTCAGTATGCATCTGGTGAGGACCAGATTCTGATAAACTTGTTTACATCGTATAACATTTTATACATCAGCTTTTCATTGCTTCAGCGGTATTAGGTGACAATTAAATTTGAGCATAACAATCTGTTTCCAAATGTATTTGTATTCTGAGAAGAGAATATATTACCCTGTTCTGCTTACGTCTTGTGGATTTTAATTTAAAAGCAAACTGTTTTGTCCATCTTTGTTAAAATTATCCATTGGGCATCAGGAACGTGTTTTCAGATACTCTATGACATCTCTGCTCAGGGCACCATAAAGTTGGTTTTTGAAAGATACATTAGGTTAATGGTAACAGTGACCCAGAGAAATGTGATGCCTTCATCAAAGAAAACACATGGCATGCAGTGACTAAGTAAACTCAATCATCCAGTGTAAAAAGCAATTTATGCAGCTGACAAGGGCATGCTCAATCTTCCACATCTGGTGCTGGCTGCATTCTCAGTTGCACTCTGGTTCTGTAAAGATGCTCAGTATCAATTTTAGAAAAAATTATTCTTTCTTCAAATCAGTTGGCATTTTTCATTTTTTCATTGACTGAATAAATATTTCATGGAAAACAGAATTGCTTTAACAAAAGAAATTTAGAGGCATCTACTGGACTAACCTACTCAGAGGGCAGGACATCTTCCTGAAACAGGAGACCCAAACACGAGCCCCTCTTCTGGATTAGGTCAATGGAATTTGATCTCTCACAACATGGGTGTGTGTTGTGAGTCACAGGTGTGGAGCAATTTTTGTGTGTAAAAGAGCACAGAATGCCATGTCTGTGATTTGTAAAAATTAATTTGTAGTTTGTATTCTGGTTTTATATTCTGTTTTTAACTGGGTCTAACAGTATAACATCGTGGCAGCACAATTACCTAAATGTTTGGTTTTTTAATTGTTATTTTTATTTCTACATTTTTGTTGGAAAATAGAAAAATCAGTTCTGCTCAGGAAGATTTCTGATTTAAATCCCTGTTCTACCGCAGTATGGCTACAGGCAAAAGCATTTTGTTTCCATGAACATCAGTCACTTAACCAGAATTTTTTTAGCTTCAGGCTTTTTTTTTGAAGTCCAACACACTGACAAGCATGAATAGCTCAAATACTATGGTAACTGGGTCAGGAGGATATCAAAATTGGACAGAAATATATGGTGGTAGGCGAGAAATGAGTGGCCTTGCCTTTTAAGTTTCCAGGCTTCCTGCACAGCATGTACCTCTCTTGCAGTGCTGGGATGCAGTTATTAACTCTGCTGGGTGGAGTAAAGTGTTCACACTGAGCATCCAGCTCTCCTGAGACAGAACAAAAGACTTTGCTGTTCATTACAGACCTCAGCAGTGTTAATCACTGGCCCTGCAGGGTTCTGAGCCACACTCCGTGTCTTATAGCAGCCACCAAGGGGTTTCCTGGAATACTGCTGGATATGCAAGAGACACTTCACCTTCATTTTGTGTTGAGACCAAGGACAAAAGTGTGACATCAGCAGAAGCTGTGATTTGGCTCAAGTTCATGCTTTTGATCTTCCTGGCTGTCCCTCATTTTGCTTAGATAATCCAAGGAAAAGAACCAGAGGTACAATGCAAGAGCCCAGCACTGCCATGGTGACCTTGCAGCTTTGCCTACACGGCCAAGAATAGGCAGATCTGAATTTGCTGTCAGTGTGCCACTTAGAATCATAGAGCCATAGAATATCCTGCCTGGAAGGGACCCACAGGGATCACTGAATCCAATTCCCAGCTGTGCACAGGGCAACCCCAAGAATGACACCATGTGCTTGAGAGATTTGTCTCCTCTACTCATGCTCACAGCTGGACAACTGAGAGTTAATCTCAGTTCTATCAGGGCTAGTTTGGAGCCAGGCCTGAGAGAATAAATTCAGAGGGGAAAGCATTGCCAGTCTGGCTATGAGCAGTAGGTTCAGTTCTCCTTCTGACCCTGTGCAGGCCACCTGGAGGAGCTCAGCTCTCCACGTGGATGTAACTTGGATAAATGACATCTGGGTGTAAAAGCTCAGTCTGAATCATGAAGGTGCTTATGAATTCAGGAAGATGAGTTCTCTGTGAGGTTTTGTGGGTGCTGGAGCCCATAAAAGAGAAAAACAGGGGAACATCCCAACCGGGGACACACTGCTGGGGCAGCAAAACTTCTGCAGCGCGCTGCCAAATGGGAATTTTCAGAACCAAAACAACGTGTACAAATATATACATTTCAAAACACGTCATATACTTAAACACACTCTTACCCTGCATCTATTTGGCTTTAATCTCTATATTCTTTTTTTAGTCCGGACTTCAGCTATCAGAATGATCAAAGCTCGACACTAACACTTAGACTACCCAAAAACATAATGAGTGTCACCTTTTCTCAGAGTGTTTGAGCAGTTTTCATGGTTCAGGAAGCTGTGTTAAAAACTGTCTGTGTGTCACTTGCTATTCAAGAACCACTACACTCATGGCATTCATGGTCAATGGAGTGAAGAGGTGGTGGCAGCCCTGAGATGCAATGGAGATGGGAATCCGTGGACATAGGAAAAACACTGACCTCTAGAGCTCTGATAATGTAGAAGAACTGGCTTTGCAAAGTTACTAGAATGCCCTAGAGCTAATTTTGATGTGTTTGATATTAAGGAGTTTCTGAATGATGAAAATGCCAATATGAATGATGAAATGCCATGGAGACCAAAATAAAAACAAGCTGACAGCTCCAGGAGTGATGAGAAGAATATTTTAGACAAAGATTAGAACCAGTTTGGATAGCAACCTTTTTGGAGTTTTATAACTGTTTTATAAAACAGTTAAGAAAAATAATGTAAATTTATTCAAAATCATTTACAAATTAATGGAAGGGAGTAAGGGAAGATTTTTCATCTTGAAAATATTGTCACTGTGATAGACAGTGCTATTTTCCCAAATAATTGTCCTAGATGGAAACTATAGGGCTGTTTCCTTTGTGTGTGATGGACCTCTTAACCCTATTTCCATGCCTTTCCATGGTCTAAAAATCCCAACAAGGTGTGCAGCCCTGATTCAATTAGGTGGAAGCAGTAAAAGTAAATAACTGCAGCAAACTTTCTAAACAATGAAGTCCTAAGAGACTGTAATTCTGGATTTTTATGCTTTTCTTAATGTAATCAAGCTGTTCACAAGCCTGAAAATGCAGGTTTTAATGTGAAGATGTGCACTGAGGATGTCTCTCAGTTGCATGCATGCTTACACACACGTGCTTTCTGCCATTAAAATAAAAGTATCAAATTCCAAAATGCAATCCAGAATCCAGTACAAAGTATTTATGAATCAAAATTATTTCTGACTAAGCTCCTTCCATAGCATGAGAGTATTAAAATCTTGGAAAGACCGCTTACACAAAATTGACAAGGAATGAAAAGAATCTCATGGGACTTACCATTTCACACTTGTAAGAGTTTTTGGGAATTGATTGGTCTTTTGGGAGTGTTCAGCACTTCTGGCACACGGTACCATCTCATTAAATTTTCCAAAATAGCAAGGAGTGTTTACTCTCTAGATGTACTCCTGACACTGGGGGACACTGGGGACCTATAGAGCCACATGGCTGATCTCTTCTTAAGGGACTCTGGGCATTCTTGCACAGTGTGTTTTGGGATGGGAGAGCCAGGGATGGCCGGGATGTCTTCACTTCCTAACCCCTGCTAATGTGATACACAGCAGGGTGCCAAGTTACTTCCATGCTCTGTCTGAAATCTGAAGTGCCAAAGCTTAAGAGACAATTTTGAAATGTGACACTCAAAAACCTTAGCCTAGGTTATTGTGAACTTGCTGGAAAAGCCTTGCTCTGTGTCCCCCCTTTCCTCTGTTTCTAATTCCCTTCCTCTTTATAGTTGTAGTGTGCTTTTCAGTCAAGAGAGCTCTGTGAATGGAGTGATATGTGCTCCCATCTTTGATGAGTTAAGTTAGTTAGGCTAGACAAAGAAAATAACCCAAACAGATATGCAGGTGACCCACTTTTTTTTTTTGTAATCCATAAAACTCTCTGAACACTTCACCCAGAAACGGAGTGACAGCCTCAAAACAAAATCACAGCTGTGAACCTGATTGTGATGAAGAGAGTGAAGATGAAGGAAAGAAGGGAATCAGAGCAAATGAGTTGTCCTTACAACAGGACACTGATTGCTTCTCTGGGCTGTGGCACTGACAAAGGCTATTGATCATGCTCTGCATACAGATGCAGTTTATGCCATCCCTTGGATGCATTTTCTGCAGATTGGAGTCTTTTCTTATAATGCAGGTGATGAGCCATTGAGAGCACGCTGTGTTGTGGCCCAGATCCTGTCAGTGCTGCTCTGACAGGAGTGCTCCAAGGCAATCTGCTCCTGTCACACTGCCAGAGACACGGGGGCTGCACGGTCTGTGCATCAGCCTGGCGTCAGTGCCCACCTAAAACTTTCTGCGGATTTCAGTGGGCTCCAGAGCAGGCTCTGAGCTGACTCCCGTGCGAGGGGGGTGAGTTTTCCTCTCCAGACACAAAGGAAATGATGCTTTCTCAGGGTTACATAGTTCAGCCCACCTTGTCTTTACCCGAACCCACCAGAACCCCACAGAAAGGTGGCAGTCTTGTTACTTACACTGGGAGTAAGTGGTGCCGGTCCCACTGACACTGAACCTGTTGAGGTGGAGTCTGTGAGTGACCACGTTCTTCTGGGGCTGGAAAAGGATGATGTGCACCTTGGGCGCAAACAGGCAGCCCAGCACAACAAAGCCACTGAGACTCACAGAGATGCACATGGTGGTGGTTTGCACCTAAGAGAGAGTGGGCACAAAGCACTGTGTTTCAGTATGGAAAGCTCTGAAATGCAAAATATTAGAAATGTTACTACATAACAGCACGAGCCACAGTCCTGGGTGTTTGCACTGGTGCAGGCTGGTGTAACCTCTGTTGTATCCTTATCATCCACAATCCCAGCATCAAGGGAATAAGGTGCTGGTGGTGCCCTGTGTCTCTAAGGGAGAGATTGAGCGTGTTCTCCCCCGTTTTAGTACAGAAAGGATAGATCTGCTCTCTTTCTCTCCTGCCCTTGATCTCTGACTTGATGACAGAACCCTCTGCAATGCCTGTCATGCAATATCTGAGCAATGTTGGCTGCAGTGGGAACCAGCTCACACGTAGTGTACATTCTATTTTACATCAGGTGTCTCATGCAGAGCGTCCATCTGAGAAACAGTTTAGTCTCTAGCTCCAGTCTTAATCAGAGAACTTCAGTAAGCCCTTGCCGAAATAGAGGTGTGATTTGGAGTAAAAATAATATCCGGTGACTGTTTTCAGACTGGGTCTGAAAGGTGTCCTGATTTTGAGGCATCATTTTTTGGGCTCAGAAATGAATTGCTTGTAAGGCTGTAAGATTTTAGAATAGTTGCCTTGGGGCATTTGTTAGCGTAGCTTTGCTGGCACTCTCTATCTTTTATCCTTTTTATTCAATAGTATAACTAGGTGCCAGTTTACTGCCTCATTTTCAGTTTATAGTCTTTTCTTCCAAGCAGATTCCTTAATTAAGATGTTGAATTAAACTGCTTTAAACTCTATTGCTTAATTTGAATGATTATACATCTACAGCTCATTTTTCCTTAGTTATACTCCTGCAGTTCTTTGAGATTAGCCTTCTTCCATGGGAATGCTTCTCATATCTCCTTGTCAGAAACAATTGGTGCAAACTGGAAAACAGAATAAGGAATGGACATTGTTGCTTTACATATATACTGAGCACATTTAGTGTTTTATCATCAATGAGGATAATTAATGTGACCATTTAATAATTACTTTTTGCACCACGTGGATATTGCAAGCACCATGAAATTTGCTCAGCTTCCACTGGATGTGTGAACATGGAAGATCCAACAGAGCCTGCCTGAGAAAGGAACACCTGATATTCACATTCTCCTTCACCTCTCTGAATTTTGTCCACAGACCTATGCTGTCAGGTCAGGTGGATATTGAACTGAGTGCTGTATGGGAAAGACAAGACAGGAGCTTTCTTATAAAACAAGAGTAAATGAAGCTACCTTTATTTTCATTAGTTTCAAGTAGGTTTTTCACTATCAAAGCCCTCTTCCCCCACCCTGTTTTCCTAGGATTTGTGCTGCCTGGAGCAGCTCAGCTGTGCTGGCATAATTACACACTCAATCAATTAAACGATTTAGGTTAAAAATAGCTCCATCCCACAGGGTTCCTTTTAATCCAGGTCACTCCAGTGGTTCAGTGTGTAACCCAGCCTCACAGACTGGACTAGTGTGCTGCAGAGTGGAGGAAATCCCACCAGACCATGTGTTATGCTGAGGCACACGGAGAACAGGGAAGTGATTTGAGACAGCCAGCACTGCTTCACACACGTTATTTATCTGGAATTCTGTAAAGCCTTCGATAGGTGCCCCCCCAGCACCATTCTCTCTAAACTGGAGAGATGTGGATTTGATGGGTGGGCTGTTAGAGGAATAAGAAATTGGTTGGATGGTCACATCCAAAGGACAATGGCTTGGAGTCCTGATGGGCATCAGTGACAAGTGGTGTCCTTCAGGTGTCCATATTTAGACCAGTTTTAAGCAGTATCATCATAAATGACATCGATGGAGGGACCAAATGTATCCTCAGCAAATTTGCAGATAACTCCAGGTTGAGTGGGGCTGTTTCTAAGGCTGTTTATTGGTGGTGCTACCAGACTACATTAGGATGGCACAAGTGGATTCAGAATCAACATGTGACACTTTCTGGAAATTAAATATGGGCTGTTCAAAGGAACCCCAGAAGTGGAGACCTGTTATGAAAGTATAAAAAAGATGTTAAAAGCATTTTCCACAGATTTTATAGTACTTGGGTTGGTTTATTTGAAACCTTGTATATAAATTCAATGCCTACAAGTGGTTTTGAAAACTCCACTCAGGAGATAAGGCTGTAAAATTCTGCTTGAACAATCAAGTCATGCTCCTCTTGGCCATTAGTGCCTGTACTGCCCACTCATGTGACTGTCTGCACTGATATTTCCCTCCTACTGTGTCTGTCTTCCTGATTACTTTGGGTGTCCAGAACTGTTCCCCAGTGCCTTCCTTAAACTTTTCCTTCATTAGCTTCAATCCATTACTTGCTATTCTAACTTCTCCTGAGACTGAATAATCCCTTCCTCTCATTTTGTTGCCTTGAAATTATTTATAGTCAGTGATCACGTCTCCCTGGGTTTACTCTTGTCTAGACTAAATATATTTAGCTCTTTTACTGTCACTCTGCATGTCTCACTGCATCATTTGTTACTTATCCTTGTTTTCTAGGGGTTTTCTGTACATTTCCTAAGCTGAGTAAAATAGTACTAAATATATTGTTCCAGGGGGGCCAAACCAAAAGTATGTTAAGTGACATTATTAGCTCCACAGTTTTATAAGCTATTTCATGTACACACTATTGGCAATAAAACTCACCTAAGGTAATCTACCTTTCGTCTGGGCAGAAAGTTGAACTAATTCTCTGCAAATTGCTGCAAGGGCCACCTCCCCCAGTCACTTCTCACATCGTAATAACTGTGAGATTTCCAGTGGAGCAGACCTGAAGCTTTTTTCTGAGACAATTTCCTTCTGTTCAAAAATATTATTTTATTGAACTTGAAGCTTTGCAACACTCTCTGACAATTTAAACAGTTTAATGTTTCTAAAGTTTGCTGGTGAAGGCTGACCAATATTTGCTGCTCAGTGAGGTATGTGTTTTAAAAGTGCAGAAAGAATACAAAGTTCTGTAGAAGTTTGTTGAATTTTTTTAACAACTCTGTTTCATAGGAAATTTTGAAATTCTATCTTTATATTTCTTATTTGGAAGGAAATAACCATGTTTTAACAGCAGATTCTTTTGCAGAAGTAGACTGCTTAGTACAGATTTTATTTTAAGCTCAGTTTCTGCCAAATAGCTCATTATGACTAATTTTAGGTCATGATCTACTAGGTTCTTCTGTTAGGACTGTGACTTCAGATAGTGATGAACCCAAATGAATACTTAATCCATATGTTAGTCCTCTATTGCAATCAGACTAACAGTATTAATCCCTTCCAACTCTGACTGCACATGCTCTTTTTGAAATGAGATCACCTTTCTTAGAAGCAAGCCAAAATCTGGTAATATTGAAAGAAAACTTGTTTGCAGGGGACTCAGGGGACAAAAGAAGTGAAAAAAAGCCCTTGGTGAATGCTGACATGGTCCCCTAAAGTGTTGAATATGATTTATGGAAACAGATGTCCAAAGACTTACTCTGTAGTCACTGGATGTCACATAAAATATGGGGAGAAAGGCCAGCCAAATGATGCAAGTTGTGTACATTGTGAAACCGATAAACTTGGCTTCGTTGAAGTTCTCTGGACACTTCCTGGTTTTGAAGGCATACACAGTGCATAAAACCACGAGGATGACATCATATGTTAGGGACATTAACATACTGGAATCTTTGACATTGCATTTCAGGATGACAGTCTCTCTCTTCTCGGGAAGCGTGTATCGCCTCGTGCCCGGCGCCTCCAAGATGAGCCACACGGACACCACCACCACCTGCACCAAAATGAGACTCAGGCAGATGAACACCTGAGAGCTGGGGCTGATGAACTTGGGCCTCTGAGCACCGTTCTTTACACCATCAAATATTCTGGCAATGCAGTTCGTTTTTGTCAGGAGGGCAGAGTAGCAGACGGCGAAGGAACTTCCCAGCCCCAAACGGCGGAGGGTGCAGATGGCTGGAGAAGGCTTGGCTATGAAGAAGAAAGTCATGCTGTAGGACAGGAAGACCCCAAAGAGCAATATGTAGCACAGTTCACGGCCAGAGGCTTTCACCAGGGGTGTGTTGTTGTGCTTGATGAACACTCCAATGACCATGAAAGTACAAATAAAGCCCAGGCATGCGATGGTAACAGGACCTATTGCCCAAGCATCTTCCCACTTGATGTAGTCTTCTGGTAGGTCATAGCAGCCAGTCAGGTCAGCTGTGGGCCATTTTCCAGGCCCGCAGTCTGCACAAGTGAATTCATCAGCCAGGTACTCATAGGTTTCACAGGGAATACAAATCCAACAGCAGACATCTCCTGGTTGCATATTCTTCATCTCATTAGGAGCACAGGGGTCACTGCACTGGGAGACAGGGACAGAGCTCCTGGACCAGTGGATAGAGTCTACCTCAAGTGACAAAGTTTCTGCCCACTGACCAACCTTCACGTAGGAGTATCTGTCTCCAGTGAACTGGAAATTGAACACGTTGTATCGTCCTATTCCATCTCCATAGGCATCGAATTTGACCATACTGTCTGCATCATTGGGGGGGTTGAATGGAGCTGTGGGAAAAAAAAAAAAAAAAAGAAAAAAGAAAAAGAAATAGAGAAATGTTATTACCAAAGCTACATACTATATTTTTTTCATCCCTTCGGCAAGCACAGGCACCTGACAGCTTATAGAATACAATTCAATTGTCAATAGGTAAATCAAGAGGTCTGTGTCTGTCTCAGTTTTGAACTTGGAAAAAGAGGTCAGATAATGGAACTCTATTTCACTATACATTCACAAATCTAAGATGACCAATGTCCTTACTTTATTTTGTTTTGGATACAAATCAGTTCTCTAATTATTTTTCCCTGTATGCATCACTACTGTCTCTCAAATTTTCTCTTGAAAGAAAGAGGTCTGCTTTTGAGTCTCATCATTTTTTGGTGAAACTTGGCTGCCATGATACAAGAAAAATCAAACAGTCGTGTCATTAAATGTCAGTTTTGATGCCAACAGTCTGGAATGCAGTCGAATAGAGGATCAATTTTTTTTTCTGTTGGAGAAGTAACTGTGAAGTCCTCAACAATTTCTTACTACGTCTTTTTCTCTTCTCCCTCTGTTCAATACCAGTTTCTGATATTTCTTGTATGGTCTGAGGTCCCCAGCATGTGCTGCTTTGGTCCTGTATCTTGTCTGGGGAACACATGAAAAAAACACAAGCTGGATCTGGGACCTTCTGTGAAAATAATATTGTAACACTTCTAACTGGTAAGCTCTGGAGAGTTTTGTTTTTCCTCCAGCTGAGGCCAGGGAATGAAGAAATATTAAAAAATCTGTGAGGCAATTGCATTTACCATGTGATTTATTGGTCATTTGCTGTAGTTTCAAAGGTAAAAAGCTTTACAGGAAGGAAACAAAATGATTTTTTTTACATTGATGAACAGTAAAGGTGATTTTATTTCCCAGTGTCTTTGGCCATAGAATTGGTTCCACTGTCATTGCTGGAATAAATCTCTTTCCCTGCATCTGTGACCATTCTGTGCTTGAGCTTGAGCAATATTGTATAAGGGTGTAATACCTCCTCCACTTCAATCTGCAGATACTTTGGATTTCCGGTGGTAGATTTATTTAGTTTCTTTAAAACACTGAGGCCAACTTCTTTCACCTTTATTCCTGCAGAGCATTACCTAATTTTGCAGTACTCTGGCTAAGGTCGGTAAAAGGGACACAAAACAAGGGTTTTGGCACAGAAGCCCCAGCTGGAGAGTTGAAATTATGATCTGCACATCATCAGGTGCTGCACTTGGAGTGCATTTCTTTCCCCACTTTCTGCTTATTGTAAGGCAAAGTCGGAATAGAATTTACAGACACCTACACTCTCTTCTGAGTCAAGACTCTGCTTGTTCTCATCCCTGCCCTCTCCTGCTCCTTCCCACCTCAGCTGTGTCAGCCACAGTGGTGGACAGCCTAGGTTTGCAGGATTACAGAACCATGGAATTACAGAACAATTCAGGTGGGAAGGGACCACCAGCAGGGCCCTCTGATCCAACCTCCCTGCTCAAGCAGGGCCATCCCAGAGCACATGGCACAGGATTCATGCAGACAGCTCTGGAATATCTCCAGTGAGGGAGGCTCCACACTCAGGCTACCTGTTCCGGTGCTCAGTCACTGCACATAAAAGAAGTTCTTTCCCATGTTCACATGTTCCAGTTTCTGTGTTTGCCTCTTCTTGACATTGAGAAGAGCCTGGCTCCCTTCAGATACCCACACACACTGATGAGGTTCCCCCCCAGTTGTGTCTTCTAAAAGCTGAACAAACCCAACTCCCTCAGCCTTTCCCATAAGACAGATGATGCAGTCCCATTATTACCCTCTGCTGGACTTGCCCCAGGAGCTTCATGTCTATCTTGCACTGTACAAATTAGGACTGGGCAAGCCAGGAACCCAATAAGAAGGCTTTCTTTTTGTTTGTTTTCTTTTGTTTTGTTTGTTTGTTTGGTTTTTTGTCACTGTTGGCATCTAGCTGTAACACTGTAGTCTAACAAGCCCTCTGAAAGCACAAAAATTAAGAGCAGCATAATCCTCCCTCAAATGGCCAGTCCTGCTGGAAGTGACATGCTCTAAATTAAACAGGTAGATAAATTCAAAATATAGGCCAACAAGAAGAATATTAAGGAGCTTGCCTCCTCTCCCTCCTCCTCCTCATGCACAGGCATGCAAGCTCCCTCATCCAGGAGCAGCATTAAAACGAAATCATAATGCAGCACTTAACAGCTCCTCAATAATATGCTGTCATTGCCAGTGTTTTATTTCATTATTCATAACACTTCTATAGATTGCAGAAGCTGTTAACACAGCAGCCCAGCTTTAAGAGCCAGTTTATTCACTTCAGTGTTATCCAGGCCAGCTCTTGAGGTGGGCTGAGAGTCTGTGACTGGTGCTGGCACCAGTGGAGCTGCAGACAAAACTGCAAACTGCTTGTTTGACATCAAGTGCATAACTTGAAGGCCACAAGTGCAGCAGTGCAAATGACCTGAGGGTCTGAAACACCAGCACTTTTCAGGAAAGAATTCCCTCTGTAACATGTTTATTAGCCTCTTATGAAGTTCTGATAGAATATTTGTCATTTAAATAGAGCAAAGTATTTTCTTTAGACTTTGCAGGCAGGTCCAGAAGGCAAAGCAGGTAATCCCACACAGAGTTAGTTTGAAGCTCAGGTATAATTGCCTTCCACAAGACTGTTCCCACGCTAGAAGAAACAAAGGATTTTTGTAGGACAACATGTTCTAAGTTAACCAAAGCTTGTAGCTTGAAACATTCGTTTTTAGTGGCTGCTGATAGAGGAAAATAAATCACCCTCTTTCAGATGGAAAGGATGAAATCATTTAACCAAACAATGATGTATTAAATTATAGTATGGTGAGCCAAAACCTACAAATGAGCCCACTGGGTGGCAGCAATTAATATACCCACTGATTATATATAAAATCACTGAGGCATTTTAATGTATCATTTATCAACATGTTCTAGGTCCTGTAGGATCACTTCCAAAAAATAATGTTTTCACAAAATATGATATAATAATAATCATAAAATTAAGATGCTTATAGGTAAGAAAGATGCTTATCACAAGAAGGCAGGACCATATGTTTTAGAGTAAAAATAACCATTTTTGCAAATTAGTTTTCCCAGAGATGATGTCAGGCTGTCATAAGTCACTCTGTAATTTTTTCATATATCTCAGTTTTGAGAGGAAACCTACAATCTTTATAGCAGGTATTTCTGGCAGGTCTATTTCAGAATTGTAGCTCAGCTCTTTTACATTCATCCCTTGGGAGAGGACAGACAAGAGTCTCTGGATCTCATCAGCTGCTAGCTAAGACAATATGAACTTTGTCTCCTTTGAGCCTTTGAATCTTCTCCTTCCCTTGCACTCCATGAAATGAATTAGCCCTGCGTAAAGCAGTTATACAGGAGGAATTTTGTAAAAGAAGTTATCAAGGAAAATAAAGGATAATTAGAAAAGACTTAAAGCAGTGATGCTTTGTGTTCCAGCTTGCAGCACTCAGCAATGAAGATGCAGTGACATTTGTAAGAGCAGGAGGGCAAAAGACGGAAATCTCTGGAACCCCAGTGCAGGCAGCTCAGCTCTGTCAGCTCCCTGAGAAATCTTATTGGAGGAGAGGATTCCATTGTGCAAGTGGAGGACAAACTCCTTCAGCTTCAGATAAGAGAGGAATAACTGCAGATTTATGACTGTTTTAGTAGCAGATATGGATAAGAACATAACATCATAGCTTTTATGTAGTGAATTATGTTATTTGTTTCCATCTTCCTAAATGGAATCAATTTTTCCAACAGTCACATAACTTGCAAAAATGTGCTTATCTGCTGTTGGAAGCAGGTGAGTTGCTTTTATTTAAAAATCTTTAATATTTTTGGTGTCAGTGATGTACAGCTTTTGGTGACATGAAAAATTTCAGAAAGTTCTGTTGGGGAGATTTATTTAATATTTGGGCAAAATCTTTATTTGAAGAGGTAGTATGCGAAATACATTCAAATACTTCTAATTCTGCACATTGCCTCAGTTGAGTGAAAAATTATCCAGGATTTTTTTATAAGGAATCTATTCATTAATAGATGAGGAAAACAAAGCAGTTTTCATCCTAATTAGGCACTGGAAATCTTTTAAGAGGCTGAGCAGCCTACGGAAAGATGTGTGTCATCTTAACTGGCTTGGAATCAGACCATGTTTTGTTTGTCAGCAACATCTTTGGGCCAGGAAGGTTATTTTGTAGAGTCTTGCATGTTTCTGGCACAGATTTGAGTGTGTAGATGCTGTCCTATAGAAAATATCCTCAGTAACATTTCCTGGTAGGAATGATGACAGCTGTCCCTACATCTAAGAACATTCTTCATGTCCATTAAAATACACATCTGTTCTTTGTTTGCAGTGTGTTCTTTCTACACAAGGTACAGATCACAGAGGCACAGCTCAGCAGCTAGGAGGCAATTCATTAATAGCAAGGCTTGAGAAAGCACTGCAGTTTTTCAGCTTGGCAGTTGGCAAAGCTGGGAGATTTCATGTGGTTCAGAAAGAGATGTAAAAAGAACTACTGGGTGCACTGGAGGTACCTTCTTCTATAGCTTGTTGTTCCCAAAGATTATAAGGAGATCATGATTAAATAGAAATGGAAAAGTAAAGAGGGAACAAACTGGAGTTTCTGAAAAGTTGAGTAAAACCTCCTTAGTCTCACTAGATGGTGCTGCAAAAACTCCAAAATCCTGATTTTAGACTGAAAAATAAGACATTTTTTATGTAACAGAAAAATATAGTTATTTTTTAACACCCCCCCTACTCTTCCTGTTACATATCCAGGGCAATGACTTTTTAAAACACCCTAACAAAGAGCCTAGATAATAATGCAACAGGATATGGTGTGTTTGTCCAACAGGGTCATCTGTGTGTATGATGCCTTATCTTGAAAAGTATCAGAAAAAAACCTGAGAATGCACATTTCTTTTAATTTTCTTTTATTTTTAGGTCAATATGGCTTCTTGAGGTCAAAGTGACTTATTTCTGCTTGGCTGAACATTTAGACTGAGCAACAGAGACCTGATGCACCCACTCCCATTTCTGCTTCAGCACAGCACAGCTGGTTTCATACCTGACTGGCAGAAGGCACATTGAAATTTGGCAATTTAAAAATTAGTAAGGGGAAAGAAAAGTGTGAAGTGTCACTAGATTGTCCCTCTCCACAATTAACAAAATACTAATTTCCACAGAGACAAGCAGTCACTTTTAACCTCTGCACCACTGTCTCTGGATGTGTTTGGGTCATATGCAGCATTGCTTCTTCTCATTTAAGAAATTAATGAGACAAATGAGACAGATTAGTCTCCTACAAATATAATTTTCCTATTTATGTCTACAGATTTTCCATTCAGGTCTATGGTTTCTCTCTTAGGCTAGACACTTGCTGTAGGGAATTTTAAAACTAGTTATAGGCCCCCACAACTTCTGCCCTGGTCAGAGACAGAAATGTTTTCCTCAGGCCCTGTTGCAAATGTCTATTAAGGGAAATATGTGGATGAGTATCCCAAACTTGTGTCCTACAAAAGAGAATGAGTATTTCTAGGGTTCATTTTAGAGTGGTATCTAGAATAGTCCAGCCAAACTGTTCTTTTTCTGTTGACCACCACGAGTGTGACTGTTTGGAATACGTCCACTATTTATGTATCTGCAGTCAAGTGAGATGGATGGCACCAGTGTCTGCAACACAAAGGCTCACAGCTGGAGCACCAAGTGCTGCAGCATGTCCAAGCTCTCTGCAGTGCACCTGAGGGCAGGTGTCTCACAGCCTGTCTGCACAGGCTGCTCTGGGGGCTATCAGAGAGAACATCCTGGGAACATTGGCAAAATAAGATAAAAAGGGTCTGAAAAACTAGAAGAATTCCTTCAGCTTGTCATTATCCTCACTATCCTCAGCCTGGCTGAGCACAGAACTCCCAGGCCACCTTTCCTGTGAATTGCTTGCCTCAAGCATAATATTTTACATTTCCAGGTAGGTGCTGTCCTCTTGCTTCTGAGGCTCTTGGGCATAGGTGTGGTCTTTAGGACTGGGGAGAATGAACTAGATGCTAAATTACAAACCTTCATCAAGGAAACTGTGAAATTGCCTTTATTCTTTTTAAGGAAGTCTAAGGAATGAAAAAAAAATTTCTTCTTTTTTAAAGCATTTGGATTTTGAGACATGGAAGGTAAAGGCTTGTAAAAATTCTGCACTCATTATATTTCTCCTTAAAAATACAAATCATCTCTCCTGAAATTAAGAATATTTCTTGCAGTTCTTTTGTTAAGGTTGGATTAGTTTAAAAGAAAACAAATACTTATGGAAAATCATCCAAGGTGTTTTTCTTTTTTTTTAAATAAGTCTGTTAGGTTGATAATTAATGTGAGTAATTCATGAGATTCCAACATAGAACTGCCTTTCAATTGACACCATTCTTTTAATTTAAGTTTATCTACTTAAAGAAATGGTTGGCACAAGAAGCAAAATGCATGCAATGTAATTCAAACCAGCAATCAACTTGCAATTACAAAGGAAATTAAACCATGACTTCAAACTGCCTAACTCCTCCCTCAGGCCAACTCACTGTTTTGTACACAGAAGCAAGGGGAGCCCACTCCCATTATGAAGAATTATGGTCACTGTTTAGGGTGACAACACACGAGCTCAGGAGCTGGAACTGTAAGTTCTGGGCTGGCCTTTGGTAGCTCCTGAAATATTTTGATCTGAGGAAAATTTGAGCTGGCTGTAGAGTTCTCTGTCTGTGATTTGGGTTGTGACTTTCTGCCGGTTCAGAGGTTGTGGGTAATTCGCCCAATTTGTCCAATTTTTCTGTGTCCAGTTTGAATGTTTGGGTGAGGGACATTCCCATGTAACCTCAGAGCTGGGAACTGGTGCCATGCCTTTTACCCCTCTCTTCCCAGTACATCCAAGGTGCAGCTGGAAGAGATTGAAGCTGTCTTTTAACTTTGCTAAAATTTACTTTTGGACTAAACTGGGGATATGGTTATATCACAGGGGCATGAATCTTTCCTTTTTTGGAGGCACTGTTCCATGATGTGCAAATTGCACCCCTAGACTACGTAGTAGCTGTCTAAGGAAGTGTTAAATACCTAATAATATTTTTGCCCTTCTTTGTCAGCCTGAAGGAAATATGAATAGATTTAGTTATTAAGATATTAAAGGAAGTTGGTTAAAACATTCTTTCCTCTGTGGGGACTTGTGGATTAGAGAGGTGTTTCCAGACACAGCTCTGAATAATTTAGTTAGATAGTTTGCCCTTAGAGATCAGAAGCAAACGAACCATGAAATAGACCCTCTGGCTGTTATTTCCTAATTGACTTGATGTGAAGACACTCCCAAATCAGGTGGACTGACATAGATTTAATTACTTACACCGCCATGCTATTATTTAGTAGCAGTAATATTGTAGCTGTGACAGTCCAAATGACAGAAATTTCAAGTGTCCAAGAAAGGCAGTATTTCTTATTAGACTTACAGATGGAAGAAGTGCACAAGCTTTCAGGCCCAAGGTCACTCCATTAGGTCATCAGCACCATTGCTCAATACATTTGACTTTCATTTATTTAGAAGAAAAAGCTCCGCTCAGAGTTTAGTATATCAGGCTTTTATTTCCTGCTGGAAACACAATTTCCCTTTGCAAACAGCCTCATTACTATCCATTTGCAGAGTAATTGCTGAAAGCTTTTTCTGTTCACTTCTTTAAAAGTATGGAGTTCAGAAACACAAGGTCTGATCAAGATGCAAGACAAGATATGACAAAGAGATGTTATGCCAAAAGCTTCTTTTTTTCTAGATATGTGGGCAGTCTAATAAAGGTATTGCCTCTTCCTACAAATCTTATGACTCTATGCGATTATTTTTGTTAAGGAGCTACTGAAAACTCTCAACAATCACCCTACAAATTGCTAATAATGAGGTAATTTGCAAAATGAAATTGTATTTGCAGTAGGGAAATAAAACCCTAAGTAGTGAATTCTAAGGAGTGCGTGTATTTGAAATAATTGAAGCTCAAATTTATTGAACATTTTGTGGAAAAAAGAAGGAGTTGTAGAATGCCTCAGAGCTGGAATGAAGACTCAATACCACGATGAAACACAGAAACCTTTAGGCTCAGACATGTTATGCAGCTCAGTTATAGCATCTGGCACATCTGACATAATGCTGGTGTAGGAAAAAGAATTGGAGTACAGCTGGAAAAGTAAATGTTTCACACATCACATGGTGTAAGATTCTGGATTGGATCCGTTTTCTCTAGGAATATAATACATGAATGCAAAAAAAAAAAGGTGACCCATATTTCTTGAACATAAGTTTAATTAGAGAGTCTATTTTGGAAGTGCAGTTTTCTTACAGATCTCCTATGGAGAGTGGAAAGAAATTGGCACCTCCAAAGGTGGGCTCTGGCTAATGTGAGATGCCATCAGGGAGGTGGGTAACTTCCACCATCAATAGTTCTCCAGCTATACTACAAAGGTGTGTCAAAGAATATGTGACAGCTGGGTGGCTTCAGTTTTGGCCACTGATGAAGAAATAAAACAAATGTTTTCAGTAAGGCCCACCACACACACACTGAATGTGCTCATCTTCCTTTGTAAAGACATGAGCCTGGATTTTAGTTTTACTCTTTTCCATGTAATAAGGCAGTGGCTGGAAATGCACATTTACTGAAATTGCAAGTTAATTCCGATTTTAACAGAGTCCATCCCAGCTGACCAAATGCTGAGTCAGCCAGAGAGGTGAAAGTGGGCTTCTCACAGCAATGAATTTCAGGCAAAAGAGAGTGAGATAAAGGATAACTCTTGTTTTTTAAGGCTATTCCTGCATATAACACAAAAGCTGCCAAGGTAACACGTCATCTCTCCCAACATCTTCAGTGTTCATTTGCATGTGTTTTACTACAACACACAACCTGCACGTCCTATTAATACTTGCAAATTCTTCTGTTCTCAGGGATAAAAGATAAAGCTGAGAGCACAGAATCATTTTTGCTAATGCTTTGCTCCACTGAATCAGTTCAGCAACAGCAATCACTGGACCTCAGGGGAAAATGTAAAATGAAAATGTTGATTTATTTGCCTGTTTTATGGTGGAAGCAGAGACACATTGATAGGATTAGACTGATAAAATGTTTCAGAGATCTAGAAAAGACATTAACAGTACTGCCTCAAACCTTCCTCTGACTTGAGATAATTTCTTCTCCAAAGAGCCTTCAAATATGGTTTTTTTATTCTTTCAGTTACTGGAGCATTAACTAGCCATTAGCTATTTATTCAAATGGATGTGCAAATGTAATAGAGGAAGTTTAACAAACTTTTTCAGCGTATTTTCATCAGTTCCCAATACCAGTTTCATAGTTTTTTTTAGACACTGTCTGGTGGAAACCTATCCTGGTACAGCAGGCCAATCTTTGACACAAAGCTGATCACTTGGAGCAGTGATCAGGTGCTGCATTCATCAGGGCAATAGAGAAACGTAATGGAAAAAATTTACTTTTATAGAAACCACAGGAAAAATTTATTTATAGGGGTACATTGTATATAGTTATTTATGTCAAGGGAAGGAACCACATGAGCACAACCTTTTGCTGTTACAGGCAATGACATAATTGATGCTTAGGCTGGAAGGGTCCAGCAATCCCACCCCATAAATCTCTGCATATGATCAGGCATGTCCTGGTGTTTTGGAGCAAATTTAAGATTCCTTGTAAAAGTTAGAGCCACAAAGAAAGTGTTCCCACAGGAAGAGAGTAGGACAGCTCTGTAGCAGAAGCACAGGCAGCTCCAGAGCTGCATATGAAGTCAGCTATTGATCCCTACACAAATTCCACCTTGGGAAGAAGGGAAGATAGTTTCTAGGGCATAATTAATAGAAAGAACACGTTTGCAGCATGTGCATAACATCCTGTGAATGCTGAAAAAGCAAATGCAGTAGCAAGAAGGTAGAAGGCCAGTAACAGCCTCTCCAAGAAAAAGAACTGATTGTGGATGTCCCATGATTGCAGAATCTGGAATTCATCAGTGCTTCTGCCTGAATACCAGGAGGTTCTCTCTTCCCTCTGGTGTGTAAAGACCACTGATTTTGGATTAGCTGCTCACTCTTTATAAATGCCATCTCAACAATCATACACAAAGTATTATTTCTTATTACAGAATTGGGTTAAGTAAAGTAAAATTTTAAAGAACAGTGGGTGAGTGCCCCTGTGAATGTGTGTGTTCATGCCTCTCTGTGTGCTTTCCAATCCATACAACAAATGTGTTTAATACTGGGTCACTTGGTTAATACTGGTGTCAAAGTGATATCAGATGTAGCCCTTAGGAATCACATTCCACCCTGAAAATCCATATGCTCTCAGCTACAGAGTTACATGGGATTTCTGTAGCACATACATTCTGCATGAGAACTCTGCTTAAACCTGGGCTTCCCTCAGCTTTCTCACACCAGTAGTTTCCTCTGAGCACAGTGCAATCCCTTCCCTGAATAAAACTACAATGTTTTCTTTGCTGAGCCTCATATTTCAGCCACAAAACTGGTAAATATTTCATATGTACAAAGGAATTGCTGCCTTAGCTTATTCTATCAGTTTGTCTGGGATCCGTATAGCAAGCAAGTAGAAAAATGTACTGCATGAAACCTCCATTGAATTGAGGAGCAATTGCAGATACACATTTAAAAAGTGAATACCTCTCAGCCTTCAGAAAGGGTCTTGAATTTCTTTTGTAAGAAATGAGCTAGATGTATATGTGTCATTAGTCTAGAAGAGATGAGATGATTCATATACTGCCAAGTAGAAAGATGTACAAGAAAAGCAAAACTGTAGGAGATGAAATTCAGATGAAAGATTGAGGGGCCTTCAGATTGTGGGGTACAATAACCTCTGCTTTCCTTTCACTGGGTATTTACAACCACCATCCCCATCCCCACAGTGTCTGGCCCTGAGCTGCTCTTCACATGCATTTAGGAAAGAGTGAGTTTGTGTGTGGAGACCCTACATACCAAATAACTGATCTTGATAATTTCTTTACAAAATACATGCCTTAAGTTTAAGGATTTCTATTTGGAAACATGGTCCTTTCTGGCTTAGTGTTGAGCCCCTTTTCATCCCAAAGGTGGGCAGGTGAGCTGTCCATGGATGGAGCAAAAAGCAAAAGAGCAAATCAAAGTATTGCTCCTGCAGCCATGCTACAGCTAAGATTTCATGGTCATTTCTGTTAGAAGTTTCTCTGCCTCTGATATCCCTGCGCATTAATATGTGTCTTGTTCTTCTTGCCTTGAAGAATTTTAATATTCTTTGTCTTCACTTGTTATATGCTCAGACAAATACACTTTCATGGCAGGAAGGAGGAAACAAAAGGAAATGACTCACCCAGATAACAGCAATGAAATATATTTTTACATTATATTCTATATCTGCTAACTAAATAACCATAAATATTGCAGTGATGCCAATGTAGACATTCTCTGAGATGCTTTTAGTGGTGTTTAGAAACTTGTCTCTGACAAACGAGGAAATGAAAGTCACACACATTTGTTGTCAGGTCCATCCAGTTCGCTCCAGATGGGAGTTTAGAACAGTTTGTGAAGAGCATGCATAAGTACAAGGAGTTTCTGCTCCATGAAGATGTAGAGGTGGTTGCTTTTTGAAAAAAATTGGAAAAATTTTGGGAAAAATATGTTAGAGGAAAATGTAAACAATGGCTGTTTTGAGTTTGGGTTGTGTCTCTTTGTCCCTTTTTACAGAGAAACAGGCCTGTATCACTGGGTTTTTATGCACTAGGAATCAGAAATGGAAAAGACAAAGGGAATAGTTCAGGCTTTGCAGAAAGCTAAAATAGATTCACATGCTCATCTGGATCCAGTTTAACAAGTGAAAATACAGCAGTTGGCTTGGGACAAGTTTGTCTGCAAACTTTCTACATGGAGCTGATGTAGGATTCAGGCCATGATCCACGTCTAGATAGCAGCACCAGGCTGAGTGTCAGTGTCTCATTAATGCAGCTGTACTGGTCTTGTCTCTGTTTCTGTTTAGCCACTGCTAGCCTGGAAATATCTTTGTACTCTCTACTGGGTGAAGAAAAAGTCTTCCAGGGATGTTGTGAAATTAAAGTTATTTCAGAAGAAAAGATACTTTTCTACAGATTATGCTTTCACTTCTGCCTTTGTAGTATAATTATTAGCTGCCAGCAAGAATATAGGTTTTGCAAAAATAACCTAACATTTAGTTATCTTTGGGATTAGACATCTGGATTTGTGACTTTCTGCAGTTTTCTTCACCACCTTTTGAAAGAGATGAGTTTTCTTGGAGACTCACTGGAAGTCCAGGACACACCTGGATTACTGAAAAGAGTAAAATGGAATCACCTTCTCATGTATTGTCCTCATCCTCAACACTTCTGTGATGATGTTCTGAGCACTGCCTTTGCCTTTGTCAGCCCCTATAGAATATTGTCAGCCCCTATAGTATATTGTAGTATCTCAGCATGCAAATGAGACTAACTGATATTAGATATGGAATTACCAAAGTGCTCTTCTGTAGCAGTTGGTAGAGAAGAATCTGGTCCTTCCATGGCCTTTTCAGAGCCAAGACAGATGCTAAAATGTCAGGGATAGGAATCCTGAACCAAAGTCTTCTTTCTCACCTGCTATCTTCTCCTTCATGGTCACAGGAAAAAGAAGCAGACCTGACTTCTCTTATGTGTAAATATTTCTCCTAGGTAAATCTACATGAAGAACAAGAATATAATCCCATGGCATGTCCTGGGTTGCCCCCCTACTGTAAAACCCAGTAGGATTGGGAAAGGGAATGTGCATAGATGGGGCATGAAAAGGTGGTATGAGAGTTCCTGCTCCTCTGAGGGCTTGTACAGACCCTTGGTGTTTGGGATTCACATATCATTTGCCAGGAAAACAAAAGATAAAATAATAACTATTATAAAACAAGCAGCAGGCAAACACAGGAGTCTGTGATTTAGAGAAATTAGGTTACCAAGCCTTCTGTCTCTCAAATATGTGATCTGAAAGAAAATCATTGCTGTTTTTCAGTCATATGTTTCTCCACAAATACAGGGTGTCTAATCTCATCCTCGTTTACACACTTGCATAGATGGTGTGAAATCTAGAGATTTATGGCTGCCTAAAGGCTACATTATTAATAGGAGATAAGCAGCTGACTATAAATTACATACAAGGCATAGACTATATAATTTTATGTCCAGTATTTCATAGCTCAGCTGAAGTGGTGGGTTGTTTAAATATTCAAGGAGAGGAAACTGAGATGGAGATCCAGTTGTAACTTTAGGGATGCCAAACTACTTTCACCTAAATATGACACTATAACAAGTTTGGGGATGTTGCTGTCCTGTGGTTTCTTCAGGCTTTCCAGGAATGACACCCAGCTGGGTAAAGGCCAAAGGCAACATACTTCCAGAGATTCCTGAGGACTGTGAAGAAAAGCTCTTGCTGCTCTGTGTCCTGCTAATGCTGCATTTCCCATTGTTCTGCCCATGGGAGCTCAGTGCCCAGATCAGGCAGAGAGCAGTGGCAGCAGGCAGCGGTGACAGTGGTGGCACCAGGCAAAAGTACCTTGCCTCTGAGTTAGATGGGGGGCAATGGCCCAGCACACCTTGGCCTCAGCTGTTGGAGCTTATCTCAAGGGGTACAAACACAACTAAACCTCTGCTCCTGCTCACTCAGGCTAATTACTGGGAATTAGTGACAATTAGTGTTTGCATGAAACAGCAGCTTTTTATGATGGTCTCTGGCTTGATAGCAGACACAATTAACAGACAGGTTGCTGACCTGCCATCATAGTGAGAGAGGTTTTACTGGAAATTTTATTTGGAACATGTGCCCTAGAGATAACAACACCTGTGTCCCTCTGCCAGCCCAGTTCACAGGGTGCAGTGAGTGACACACAACACATCCAGAGCGCAGACAAGTTGCTTGCCAACATGATACCTCAAACCTAAACTAGGTGTTGGAAAGGTTCTATAGTATTTTAGTTTCAACCAGTTTACATCTATAAAGACCTGAGCAAGTTCATCTGATTGCACAGCTGCCTTACCTTTCAGCAGGAAGTTAGACTAGAGACCACCCAACCTGCTTTATTCTTTAATTTTATGATTTTATGAATCTATAGCATACACAATTAAAAATCTACATAAATGTATACATATAAGTATGTGTATATATTAATATATGCACATACTGAAATCTTCAGGAGGACCAATTAGAGATTAGCTTATTTACTCTTGAAGAGTAAATTTACCCCAAGTAAAGGAACAGCAGATCCCATGATGCCTGTAAGGAGAGGAGGAAGGAGAAAGTAGATGGGACCATCAGGATTACCAGGCCATCAAGATCTTGCTGCAGCTCTCTGTGTATTGACACCAATGTAACTCCAGTAGAGAGAGAATATGGGAAAATACTGTACAGGTTCAACTGTTCCTCTGCTCTGAAACAGCAAATCTCAAGTGTGCTTTCAGAGACTGTCCCTTAGCTGCTTGCAAGATTTTAAACACTATGACACATTTGTGGTCCCAGAAAAAGGCAGTATTTTTTTCCTATAAATCCTAGACATCTTTTTCATGTATATTTTTAATTAGTATCTTGGGGAATTCACTCATTTTCCTTGCTTTTATTAGCTACAAATCCATCATGTATTACACTTTTACAACTTTTATGATTAACAAGGGAGTGGATGCCTTCTGCCCATGAGAGCTTTGCCTTCATCTGAAAGTCTGTTCTGGTTTATTCTACAAGTAAGCATCACAAGGAAGACCATGAGGACCTCAATGCTGAGTGAGTGCTGGAGGCAAGGGGGATCTGACCTGATGAGAAGGAGCTCCTTGGGTGAGATGACAGAGTAGCAGGGCCATTTCCTGCAGAGCCTGGGCTTTGAGCTCCGGCTTTAGCCTGCATAGGTATTCCCTGCTGTAAACTCATACCAGCCTTTGAAGTTTCTGCAGCTGTAACCTGCTGTGATAGCAAATGCAGCATTCTTTTGGTCGGTGCTCCATGCAGCCTGGCTGAGCATTAAGTTTCGAAGTGCACTTTTGACAGGAAATATTTACGGCTAAATCCCAGAGCAGGGACCACGCAATGCTGCTGTGCTCAGAAGTAAGGTGACATCTGCTTGTTGCAGACCACGACTTAAGCTCTTTCTTCCTTGGATGGAACAGATACAATGGAAATGGTCTGTGAAATTGTGTTCCCACAACAGAAGTCACCAGTGCTCAAGAACTAAATGAGAAGGTGAATTTGTGCTTCTGCTTCATATTATTTCAGTGTTGACTGGGGCAGTCAGTGAGGAGGAAGAGAAGGGAAAAAAAAGAATCACATAGAAATATAAGAGCAAGTAAGAATAGACTTTTTGTCATAGTGTCCAGTGGAGAAAATGGGGCAAATCAGACCCGGCTTACAACCCTTTTCTCATTTGGAGTAGTCATTCTGGTTAGCCAGGGGAGAGGACTTGCCCAGGATAAGTTAGTTTTGATGATATGGGCTTTGCTGTAGAAGAGATGGATTTCTGAACACAAAGCAGAAAGGTCCATGACAGTAACTCTGATAACCCTCTGATTTCTCCCTCTGATAAGGAGGGAGAAAGGGATAGGAAAAGACACTGAGTACTTTAAATTGCCTAAAATGTTTAATGCTCTTTTTTCCAAGTTTGCTACTTTAGTAACATTCTTTCAACCATTAGCTGTGCAGGTTCAGAAAACTGCATAAGACATGTGGACATGCATATATCCCAAAATTCAACTCCCCTCTGCCCATATGCCCCCACATTAGACTGAGGGCAGGCTTAGTCCTGTTATACCATCAACCCTGCTGACTGGAGTGGGAAGAGCTGGAGCCCAGCCCCACACTCCTGGGTGACAAGGCTGTTATCCAGCATCAGATAAGCAACCCTGGAGCTAATGCTGGTCTTTCATTATCATTTCATTATCATTGCTACACTTCCTCCCCTCCAGTCCAATGTCCTGGGGGAGCAGCTACACCAGGCAGCAACATTAAGGCACAGCTGTGCAGGACCCTGCCACTTTTTTGTCCCAAATGATGGACACCCCTATCACACTGCCCTGGCACCTGTCAAATGTGAGGCTTGCAGTAGCGCTGTGGGCAATGACAACACTGCTTTTTTGTGTCATGCTGATGGCTTAAATAAGCTAAAATAGTCAGCAAAGCTGTTTGCTGCACTGTCCCCTCCACCTTTGCGAGGGAGCAAGGTTTCTGGATATGTGAGTTTGTCCCTGGGTTCACAGCCCTCCCAGGAGCCCCTCTGTATGCTGCCCTTTACCAGGCAATGGCTGGGTATGGAGAGAAGTTGCGTTTACTCTGTGCTCTCTGCCGTGGAAACCTTTACTTTTGTTCAGCACTTCTTTGTTGTTCTGGTAATACAGTTAACAGCCTCTTGAACCGGCATCTCTTTATCAGCAGAAAACCATCACGATTTAGAACATCAAGTGCTGCACTTGTGCCCTCAGGAGGGAATGTAGAGGATGGGAAGATCAAGAAGATGAACCGGCCTATATCTCTTTGAAAAGCCAAACAAATACTGAAATTGAGTGAGAGCATTTGTCTAGGGGCTGGACTTTGCATTCTCACATCCTGCTGCTGGAAGCTGGAATTAGGCGCAGGTGTCTCTTTTATCCTTTGCTGAAAAGATTCAGGATATCATGATATTTGTCATATATCTCTTACTGACTTGCAAGAAAATGATGTGCCTGGTGTATCTCACAGAAAATAAGGAGTGAAATCTCACCCTGACTTCATCCCACACTGCAGTTCTGTGGAGTTATTTCAATTTAATGAAAAAGGAGAAATAAGTAGGAACCCAGAAATATTAGTGAAATACCTGTCACACAGCATGTCAGCAGCAGTGGCAGCACAAGGATGCACAAATCCTGGCCAGTCCCCTACAACCACCCTGCTGTTAGCTGGTCTGGGAGTATTTCCTTGCAAATCACATCACTGCTGTTCCTGAGAATGTTACTTCAGGCTTTCAGCTAAATGGCAAGTGAAAATAAACCTTAATCACTCTATACTCCCTCTGTAGTCAGTAGCAAGAGATGTAGGGGCAAATCATGCTTTACATGGGCTGGAGCACACTCTGTAAGTGCTGATCCCCTCCATTAACTGTAATCAAAGACTAATCAAAACTAACTTGAGTGTGAAGGGTAAATGTCTACAATTGCTCCATCCCACACCAGTCACAGAAGTGCACCTGATCATTTACTGAGGCTGCTGTGTGTGAAATGCACCATATTCCAGGAAACTGGAACCAGACATTCAGGGCCATTTGCTTGATTTCTTTGCTTGGTTTCTGTGCTTGCAGGGCTTATCTATGTGGACCCCTGCCTTTGAGCAGAGGAGGTATTGCTTAAATAGCTGCTTGTGTACCTGCAAATATAGTTATCACTGTTTTGTTTCTTTTCTGCTTCCTTGTGGTGGGTGTGGATTTCTACCCAGGATAAAGAAGAGACAACATCCACAACCTGACTTGGTTGCAGTTCAGCTGCTGGACTGGTAACTTCTATGCCACCCCTCTGTGCTGGAAAAACATTCTCAGGTTTGGAGGTGGAAATATGAGAGCATCATTGATCAAACGTACCATGCAACAAGGTCCTCATATTGCATTAACAACACACCCAAAAATTTCCTTCAGCCAGAAAAGAGTAAAGAATGATTTTTGGTCCCATAGAAATCAATGACAAGACTTATATGCATTAAAATCTCATATATGTATTAATTTTTCACACCCTTCTGAAAGCAAGAAGGGATGGAAGATTTGCTTAATAACTTGCTACATAAAAATCCCTCACCTGCTTAAAAAATAACTTACATTAAAACAAGGATTCACATTATAATGGAGGAACTAATAATAAAGAAAAAAATCAGCAAATCAAATTGTCAACTAGCAAAAAATGTATATGGAACAAAGCCATTGAAAAAGAACTTGACAGGTTTCTTAATGTTTTAAATTGGAAATGAAAATTAATGGAAAATAAAGCTCTTCAGAGTTTCAAAGATTTCCATGCTGATTTTTAATCAAATTAATTTGGTTCAAAAAAGAGACTTCTGTTTTCACATGTGAAAAAATTACAGGCTGCAATTTTTTTTTCCAGCTTGAACAGCTTCAACTCCCAATTCATAAAAACACAAAAGATATTTCATCCAAAATTAAAACAAATTTTTCTGGCTCTAGATAGATAAAATTTTTCCTGAGTTTTTGGTCAAAGAAAATTGGGGTTATTTTGACTTTATATCTAGATGTTGAGTGGAAAAATGCTTGGGTGTTTAAAAATATCTGCATGTTAGAAAAATTATAAAGAATCTTATATTTGAACAGGTTGTGTAGTCTTAAGGCTGGAATCTATTAATAGTGTCTTCATTTAACCCCATAAAAATACCTGTAGTGTCAGAAAAATCTTCAAAATAATTGAAGTTTAAAATATTGAAGTGTCTACTCATTTAAGGTAGGTCATTACAGTGGTGAAGTATCTCCCTGGCAGGAAGAGAAGCACACCACTGCCTTCCCTCCTGATCAGCATGCCAGGAATCAGCTCCCATGAAGTGCTGTCCTCCTAAAACCAATTGATTTAAAGACATTCAAGTATCTCTGAAGATAAGTGCAGGCAAGTGAGAAAATAGTTTCTATGTTGTAAATGCTGTGAGGAGGGGAAGGAGAGAGGATTATTCTTAATTTCCAGAGGTCTAAACCCAGAAATTTTGTTTTATTCTGTCTTGAGTACTTGGTTACACCAGCTGCACTCCACTGGGAGCTAGAGAAGCAGCAGGGATGTGGCTGGCAGTATCTAGAGGTGATCTGAGTCAAACACTGAGAACATCTCTAAAGGAAGGAAAAGTTCAAGCTCCAATTTGATAGTTTTACATGATTTTCAGTGTTATTTGCATTGTATAATTACTGAAGATCTCTTGGGATTGAGCATGCTGCATCCTACACATGTTTATCCTTCAGTTCCTCTTGGATCTAGTTCTCACTCAAAGCACAGCATGATGGCTCCTTACTATCAACTCAGTCAGTTGAGAATATCAGTTTCATATTACATAGAAATGCAAGTTCAACCTAGATGCTTCAGAAGAAGCTCTGACATGTAGCAACAAAAAGACAGGATGTTCTACACTTTACTTGTTTCCTCTGTAGATCTATTTAGCTTTGCTAAGGTGTAATATTGTTATTGCATAGTATTACTAAAAAAGCTAAACTCAGCCATATGTGGTGGCAAAATCACAGGGATGCCATGTGTTGTGCAGCCAGTGCCCATGAAGTTTGCCCACATCATTCCCAGATTAACCACCCTCCTCCACATCTCCTGCACATGTTTAATGTAGCTTTTTTATACTTTGTCATTAAGCCTGTAGTTCTGTAATAGTGCAGGTAATGGCACAACCCCATATATTGAAATAGTTTATATACATCTGCTTCTATGACAGGAATTATTACTTTACTATTGCAGGGACATTGGCCATGGTCCAGCAATTACATAAATTCCTAGCAAAGCAAGGGAGTGAGGGCCAAGTCTTGGCATGGGAATAGCAGGCAGCTGCCTGGTGTAGCAGGTGGTGAAAGGACCATTGGCTTCCAGGCGTGCCCAAACTGACTGTGAATTAAATGAGTTTTGGTGTGTGGAATTTTAGAGGATGGAGTGCAACATTGCCAAGACCAGCTGTTGCCACCTTCACCTCTTCCTTCTGCTAGAAGCAGGAGGAGCATCAACCTATTTTTTTTAGAGTTCTCACCAAGCTCCTCTTCCCTCTCCTTTCTGCCTTCTTGTGTGAGGAGTGACCTTGCCTGTGTACCATCCTGGTCTGAACTGTGTAAATAGTTGCTACCAGGAATGCACCTCAGAATTGCAGTGCTTATTTACATTCTGCAGGTACCAAAAGAGGAGTTATTACCTGTAAAGTTGACTTTCAGCAGATAATCTTTGTACAGCTTCCTGCCATCCAGATGCTTCATGGCATCACAGAGCTTGGTGGTGTTTGGGCAGAGAGTCCTCTGCATCTTATGCAAGGCATGAGCCATTGCATACACAGCATTCACAACAAACATGATCTTGGATTCTTGCTCGTAGTTGGAACTGTTGATGGTGAAGTGCTTCTCACAAGCCTTTTTGTGTGGTTTCCGGTTCTGCAGGTTACACTGGAATTTCTGCTCCCAGAAGTCCTTGAACCAGGGGTTGCGTCTGTTGTTGTAAGGGCTGAGGCTTTGGAAGTACTTGTCGAACTCTTTAACGGGATGGGAAGCGAGCTCCAAGGTGATGGCCCCGGAGGCGATGTGCTCGTTGCCCTTGACAATGCTCTCCTGCGCACCCCAGCCGTCGCTGGCGATCCAGGTGAAGGACACGTTGAAGCGGTTGGCGGCCGCGATCAGCTCCCGGGAGTCGTCGCCCCGCATGAACAGCACCACCACCCTGGCGTTGGGCTTCTGGAGCAGCTCCCTGATCACGCCATCGTAGGACTTCCTGATGTTGGAGCGCCCCACTTTCTCGGAGGTGGCGATGCAGATGTTGCGCAGGCGAGCTTCCTGCTCAAAGGCCTCGATCCCCGTCTCCCCGTAGTCTCCTTCGGAAGCCACCGTGGACACGTAAGTCCAGTTGAAGAACCGCAAGATTTCAGCCATGGCTTTCGCTTGGTAGAAGTCCGGGGGCACCGTCCGTGCGAAATAATCGTAGCGGGATTTGTCGCTCAGCTTGGCGCTGGTGGAGGCGTAGCTTATCTGGGGGATCTGGAAGAGTCTGAGCAAATTTGCCACCTAGAGACAAAGCGGGGTGCACAGATTATTAAACAGTGGTATTTATAAAATGGAACAGAAATATTTAGGGAAAGGCATCGACAGTGTTTTTTAATGAGAGATGTTCTGATGATCACAGATTGAGAGTGTTGATAGAGGATGCTGATAACAAACTCCAGGGAAAGCAATGCACTGGGCATATGCACAAAACCTGTTCTGATGCCCAGTTAATTCTCTGGGCCCTGCTGGGACTATAATGGACCTTTATTTTTGTGAAACTGAGCCTGTTTAAACAACAGATCATTAGACACAAATGGACAATATATTTCAGTTTCAGACTGTGTTCTTTACTGAGGTGTCCGGGGTTACAATGTAAGGATGTGTCCGGAAGTATGTACTCTATCACCATCTGTTGAAACCAGGTGGGGCAGTGATCCTTATCTCTGTGGGAGCTATCCTCTGCTAATGGGCCATCTGTTAAAAACTAGATGAGGCAGTTTTCTTTATCTTTTCCACAACCCATCCTTCCTCCAGGGATACATCTCCTGTTAATGGGCCACCGGGTCCCACTGCATGACTGATAAAATTACATCATCCCATTGGGAGATGCTCCAGCCAGGGGGAGGAGCCAAGCATTTCCTACCTAGATAAAAACTGAGATTTGGAACACCAAGGTAGCCCTTACCCACTGGTTTCCAGAGGACAAGAGCTACGAGACCTTTCTATTGCATCACTACTTCAACAAGACCACTTCATCTGGACTGCTACCACCACCCTAACTAATGGGGTGTCAGGTTGCATTCTGACTCTGTCAGTGGTTTTCTTTTGTACTATTGCATGTATTTTTTTTTTTTCTATTAAATTGTATTTTTGACTTGGAGTCTCTCACTGGTTTTGCTTTCAAGCCAGTACACAAGGCCTCGGGATTTGCATGCCTTTGCTCTTCATAGAGGGACTCATCTTCTCCAAGATTCATTGTATTTGATGACCAAATGCACTAATAAGACATCAATTTCCATTTTGTACAAATATCACAAATATACAGGCCTTTTACAGAACTTTCTAATCTCACTTATTCAAGATAAGTCCCCACCTCTCCTATTTTTCACTCATTTAAACTTTTTCTGAGATGTTCTGTCTGCACAGCAGCTGAGATGGCACATTTGTTGCATGTTAGGATTCTTCAAGTGTTTCACAATGTCACAGAACCACAGAATCAGATTCACAGAATCACAGAATGGTAGAATGGTCTCGACTGGAAGACACCCTCAAGGATCATTAAATACAACTTTTAAGTGAATGGCCCATATGGGGACCAAACCCATGATCCTGGCATTATAAATTTTATGAGCACTATGCTCTACCCATCTGATCTAATGTCATGTTGACCTACAGTTTTTAATAAATAATAAAAAAAATTAATAATCTCTATTTGCCCTTCTGGTTTGATTTATGTGGTCCAAAGTCCTGCTTTTCCTTTTTTTTTTTTTTTTCATATGTGACTATGTCCAATACTTAAATATTTCCAAATCTATTCTGCTGCTCTCACAGAAGTGCAACTCTTGATCACATCTGGAAAGAAAAGAAGAAAGGTTATGGCATTTTTTTTCCTATGATAGTTTCTTAAATGACAAAGAGAAGATTGGTGACTAGAAGTTCTGTCCAATAAATTAAATTTGAAGCTAATCTTGGAGTACAGCCTGAACCATTTGAAAAGCAATAGTGTGCTTGAGATTCCTGCAGTAGTACTTGAGATTCTCAAAGAAAACTTATTAAAAATTGCCCAACAATTTATTTGTTTTAATCTCCCTGGATGTTTGTTTGACCACAGACTGCCTGTAAGAATTCAAAGGCAAAGGACTGTTTTGAAAAATTGCTGTAAAAGAGGAAAATTTTGAAGGCTTAGACATCAGTAGGAAATTAGAAAGTCTGGTAAAAAAACTCAAATAAAAAAAACCAACCAAAAAAAAAAAAAGAGGAAGAAAAACCCAAACCCAGAGGAATTTTATTGCTTTTAAGCAACCTTTATGACTTAAGATTTTATAGATTTAGATTCTGTCTTTTCTGTAATTTAGACACTGAACTAGTGTCCTGCTGTGGCTCAGTCTGCCCTTGTAAACTGGCGTGCTCTCATTTGGGCTAGACTCTGCTGCCAGCCATACATGTACAGGGGCTTTCACAACCTCTGGGCCACATGGAAATGAGGACTTCAGGAGGTTCTTATCCTCCTGTCCTTCTGGAACATCACGAAAGACCAGGTGTCCTGGCATCTCAGCTGTGGCTGTTGAGCTGAAGTTTGCCTTCACAAAAAAGAAAAACCCATTGGTAGTGGTTTATTTTAGTTTAAGCCAAAATTAAACATTTTCCAGAGTGCTTGGAAGGAGTATCCTGAGCTTTAGCTGGCACTGCAGTTTTGCCCGTGGGTTCAGGCACAAGGCTGGGAAGTGCTGCAGTTGAACAAGTTACTGCCCCTCTGAAAGCAGCTGTGGTGTTCTTAACCTCCCTGCTAGATGGTAACACTCATTAATCTGCCTTATACTGGAAGTGTGGGATTTCATTTGCATCTGGTGATGGAAATGAACAGCTTTAAAGCAACTGGATAGGCAGAGAGGCTTGTTCTGTCACCAAGGTACAATGGATGCTTTGAGCATTGTTAAGTCCCTGTGGCTTTGTAACTTTGATTACATGCCCACATATCCACATGGTTTGGTTCACAAGTCCTCTCTGAAGAGCACTCTGATTTGGTAGTAAGAATGTACTCCATGTAGCTATTCTGGAACATTTCCTGCAGAACTGTGTAGGCTGGAATTGCTATTCTTGTCTCAGTTTATTCTAGCAGGAATTATTTTATTTGTGCTAAACCATAATGAAGATATGCACACATTCTGCATTTTCCCCCTCAAATTAGCCAAAGAAGAAGTCCATTTTCAGCAGCTCAAGTAATGCTGCTCAGTGAGTGGACAAGCCTTCAGCTCACAGAAAGGTGCTCCTACAAATATAGCACCATTATAGTTAGTTCGGTTTATTTTTTTTCTTCTTCTTCTTCTTTTCTTTTAGTCTAAGCAGCCAAAGCTTGCATAGAACTACTCTCCCAGTTTACATGGGGGCCCTCAGCCTTGGAGGCCACTGTATTTCTAGGGTCCCTGCAAACAGCTGCAGTTCTGATTCTTGAGCTCTGGGGAGAAGAAAGTTTTCATGTGTTTACAGTTGTTTGCTGTAAAGCTCTTCATTACAAAGCTGTCCAGATGGTAGATTTTTCACGGACTAAAAATTTAAAAAATATAAGAAAGTCTGATTAATCATAAAGGATAGTGACCCAATCATCCCTGAGAACTATTACTGCTCATGGAGTTCAGTGAAGTTGTATCTGTTATTAATTCAGATCAGGAACACTCTTGAAATTCTCAAATGGGATTTTCTAGAATATTTTAACATCTTGATATTACGAAGTATTTTTTCAAAGAATCTCAAGAGTCAGGCTCTTAGCTGATGCAATTGATTTCAGAACAGTCCATTTTTCCAGTGATTTTCATGCTGATCTGAGCATTTGATTATGAAAATGTTATCCTGGTTAAGAGATCAACAGGATAAGAGCACAGGTAGCAGGTTCGTCAGACGAGCTGATATCTAAGAGTATGTCTGGTCAGTGTAGTAGAGGACAGTGGGATGTAAACCAGAGTTATGTGTACTGAGATTGAAACACCTGAGGCACACCTCCAGTGTAGCTCCATGCTGCCTTGGCATGTGTGGAACAGCTTCAAAATTGCAGTGCAGATCCAGCTTTTGCTAAGTGAAATAATTTATTCTGGCAAAGCTCCAGGGAGCAATTTAATCAAGCCGTGGTGCATGCAATTAGTGCCTGAAATCCATATGTTGCCACTTAAGAAGCAGTAGTAGCCAGGTTTTTTCCCTGTCAAAACTGGTGGGTTTTGCAGATACCTTTGAAGATAAGTCTGGATGTTCTGCATCTGCAAACCAAAACAGCCACTTTGCATAGCCTGCTGTGAACAAAGCATGTTGATGGAGTCAGCATTTAGAGAGATGGGAAACCTTTATTTGCCCAATGCTGATGGGATTATTGGTGCAGCCACCATCCTGTGGTCAAGTGTCCACTCACCAGGCAAACCTGGCTCTCACTCAGCTGCTGGCATGGTGGGAGATTTGCTGCCCAACATGAGCATGGCAGTAAGTCCAGTGCCAGCCATGTCCTTCCACAGGGACATTGGCATCAGCAAATCCTGCAAATGGAGTGGCTAGGGCAGTGCCAGGGGAGACCAGTGTCCCTCTCCACATCTGTCACTTCTGCTTCTCTGAGCTGCAGGGACAGGATAAATGCTTGTGGGATATTGCCAATCTTGTTTAAAGCATTGAAAATGGCTTCATAATAACCACCTGCAAGGAGCCATGAATTAAGACACAGCTATTAAACACATGAACCTGGTTTTTCAGTGTGGCCATTCAAGAATCCTGCTGGTAAATGGGGACTGATAGGTTACACCTCTATGTCTTGGTAACCTTCATCTGTCTTATGATTTATTGAATCTCACTGAACTTTTTCTCAACCTTTGTAAGATTTTTTTTTTTCTGCAGTAGGATTTATTCTAATGTTTTTGTTAAAATTTCCCTTTTTAATGGCCCAGAAATTATTACATGGATTTTTTTTTGAATGTATGGAAGAATACAAAATACAGGAAACCTTTTGGAGAAAAGAAGATAAATCTCAGAAGTGCTAGAACAGGTAGGGTGTCTTTACCATAACACAAGTGTGTATTGCACATTTGTTGGACAGAGGAGGCCCTTGTTAGATGAGAGTGCTCTCTGCCCTTCTGAAATTTAACCATGCGAGAATCCCACGGCACTTAACATGGCTTAATGAATTTAATTTCACAGAGCTCCTCTGAGACAGGAAAGAGCTTCTCTGAACAGACAATAAATTAGGCTGGAGCAGAATAAGATTAAGGTAAAGGAGTTCTTTTCTCTACTGAGAAACTGGGCAAATTTCTGTCTCTCTGAACTGCAATCTGTCCTAATGGAGATTCTGTTGCTGCCTTTGGTCTCCTGAAAATCTTTCTATTTCTGGGAATAAGTTGCAAGTCCAGATTCCCACAGCAAGATGATGGCAAAACCATGTACCAAAGTTTTCATAAATTCTAGATCATATATTGTTATAATACAGGGCCTGAGCTCTTGCTTTGAAGGAACATGGACAGCTGCTAGTGTATGTTTTATCCATTCCCTAAATTATGGTAATCTACCTTGTTGGCTTTTTGTTATTTGGGCAGTTGGAAGTCAAACTGCATCTAAAGCATTCATACCAATATATAATACAGGTAATTTTTATCTTATTCAAATTTTTCTTGTTTCTTAGATCTAAAAATATACTAAAATTCAGCAGAAAGAGCTATTTTATAAAGGCAAGAAAGAAACACTGTTTCTGAATGAGCTGGGATGTGGGTGTGTGGTAGGTGGCAGGCATAAAACTAATGCAAAGACTTAATGAGGTACCTTTCTAGTCAACAGTCTCCCCTGGCCTGTGCAGTCTCCCCATGGTCCCAACTCCTGGGATGTACATTTTTCCTCAGGTTAAAATCTCCCCTTTTTCAATTTATAACTATTTTCTTCTATCCTCTGGAAGTCTTACATCATGTTGATAAATACATTTACTTAGTGTTCCTGAAAACGAACTTGTACATACTAAAAAGCTGATATTAGGCTCCCACCAAACCTTCTCTTCTCCAGGCTAAACATGCACAGTTCCCTCAATTTCTTCTTGTAGGGTTTGTGCTCCAGACTCTCCTCCCCGTGATTGTTTGTATTTATTGAATCATCCTTTTACCAAGGGACCCAAAGTTAGAAGTAATATTCTAGATGTGGTCCAATGAGAATAGAATAAACAGAAATATTTATTTCCATCTATGTTCTGGCTATGTTTCTGCAGATACAGCCCAGCAGGCTGTGAGCCTACTGAGCTGCCAGACTGTGTCACTGGCAATAAATATGAGCAATACTGAAAAGCTGGGCTCCACCATAATTTTCCCTCTTCCCTTGGGATTTAGTAGGCTTGCACCTGGGGACAGTGTGACCCAGAGTGACTCAGTCTGGACACTTCTGACATACTCACACAATTTGGGAGTATTTGGGAGAAGGAGAGTTCAATGATGCAAATGCAGCTGCTCACCTTGGACCCAAAAAAATTCACCCCAAGCTAATTTGTTTTCAAAGGGAAATTAGGACCTTAAAGGCCTCACTGCTTTCAGAACTGAAAAACCCTTATCAGCCTGGAACATGATCTCTCCCTAGCCCATTTTAAAACTAAGGGTTTTCTCTGGGATATTATAATAAGCACTACTGAAGGCAGTGACTGCACAGGGGCTGTGTCACGACCTGCAGCAGAAAACACCAATTTGGCTTCAGCAGGACTCCAAGCACTGACCCCAGAAGGTCACTGGGAATGCCAACATACCACTTAAATCATTAAAGGTCAGTTGTAAGGAACTCAACTAGATGCAGTGAGATTATTTAGGAGTCCCAGCCTGGCTTGTTCTCCTATGGAATCTTCTGGTGCATTGCAGGACTGAAGCCATGGTTTCCATCAGCTTTCTCACTCTTTGGCACTAAGAGGGCTGTTTCCTAGTTTGTAAGTAATGTTCCTTAACAAAACTCCTTCCAAAAGGTAACTCAGGAAAAGATAATTCACTATCAAGCAAATAAAAATGTCTGGCATTTTTTGGTAGCGGGAAGAGGGGTGAAAGAAATATTTTTTTTAGCCTTGCTCTTCTCCTGAAAATTTAGACAATGAAGCTGGGAAAAATTTGCAGCAAACTCAGTAGCTGTCATACAGAGAGAAGCAGTGTTTGAACTGTGAAATAACTTCATCTGCAAAATGAACATCAGAAATGAGGAATACTGTCAGAATAACAGCTAGGATTTCTGCACAGGAACTGGGGATTTATTTTAGACTTGTGTCTGTCCTGTACAATGAAAAGTAAACCATGGAGGGTATGCAGAGAAATGTTCTGCTTTGAAGGAATTGTTTGGAAATATTTTTTCTTTTTCTCTGAAGAGGATGGCACAGTGAGTTGTCTCTGCCTCCATACATCATTACTCTTGAAGTGAAGTAAGCTGAGCCCCAAACTTGCACCCTGAAAAGAGACCTGTGCAGAAGACCTTACTTTGCATGAGGAGTGCAGCTCTTCTCTGAGACTTCATAAACCTGCCTGTGACTCACGTCCAATTAAATATGATCAGAAAAAGTACTAAGACTGGGGCTGCTGGTTCTAAAGGAACTTGAAATTGCTTCTGGAGTTAAAAGAGCTATTGGTGATAAATATGATAATTTGAGACTCATTAACTGATGAGTAAATCCTAGTCAGAAGGAGTAGAATAACTATAGGTGACATTTAGGTGACCCTAGCTGTTCTTATTTTTGGACACTTTCTCTTGTAGTGACATCCTTTTCCCCTTGGAACAGTTTATTACTCTCTACAACTCCATGAAAGGAGATTGCAGCCACATGGGGGTTGGTCTGTTATCCCATATAACAAGTGATAGGACAAAAGGAAAGGGTCTCAAGTTGAGCAAGGGGAGGTTTAGGTTAGATACTAAGAAAAAATTATTTACTGAATTGGTGGTCAGGCATTGGAACAGGCTGCCCAGGGATGTGATAGATTCACCAGCTCTGGAAGTATTCACAAAATATCTAGATGTGGCATTTGGGAACATGGTTTAATGGTGGACTTGGCAGTGCTGGGTTAAAGGTCCCACTCAATGATCTTAAAGGTCTTTTCCCTTAATGGTTCTATGATTCTGTCATTGTATGGTAAAGCTCCTTTCTTCTTACCTATGATCTCAGTGGTTATTTATCTATCCCTGTAAAGTCTTACAATTTCCCCTTAGACAAGAAGAAAATGCACACACTGAAGAAATAAAAATTATAACCCAAAACCAAATCAAAAAGACTGCAAAGTGGTTGGTTACTGTGGGATTTTCAGAGAAGCCAGGGGGAGGTACCCACATTCCTTTGAAATCTCTAGGAAAGAAATGCCCAGTGTTCTTTGGACACTTTCAAAATCTCAGCCCAGTGGCTGTTCTGTTTCTGAATGTGGAATAGAAACAAAGAGAGGAACAAACAGCAAGGGTCTGGCTGAGAGGTAGTGGAGAGAGGGGAAGAACAGAGATAAAAGAGGAGAGAGTTTAAAGGAGACACATGGAAGCTGGCAAGTGCATGTGTAGCTTAAATGCTGGTGGTAGGTGGTCCATCTCACAGAATAGATTTTTTAATAAGGATCTGGTTTACTTTTACAAGCACAAAATCACCAGAGGCTGTCAGTGCACAGCACAAATGGTGTGTGTGGCCTGGCAAACCTCTGCAACACCCTGCAAGCCTCCTGCCCACATCCCTGTGGGGTCCATGCACAATGGGACAGAGCCGCATGTGTTATGTTTTGTTTATTTTTTGGTTCATTTAAGGATTTTACACTATTTTCAGTGGTGATGGAAGTCAGAAGCTATTGTTAAGACCCTGTTTGAAAGATGGTTTACCCTTGGAGGAAGGAAATGGAGGTGATTAGCTTTCAGGCTCAATGAGTCCTTGGCAGACTTTTGTGGCTAAGGAGAAATGACAGCCAGAAAAAGATTGCCAGTAAATGAGTACATATTTTGAATTTCATGCCAGATGGTCACTCACTTAGGAGTGGCTTCAGCTTTTGTGATAGCAGTAATGCACAGTTAAACCTGCTCCAGTGGTTTTGTTACAGTTTACTTGAGACACAGCAAGGAACTGAAGAGATGACAGCAGGGCACTGGATTCTGTCCTGCCATTTTTTCTGGATGAGGCTCTAACTTGGAAATAACATTCATGGTAAAAATCTGGAGGTCTTGTGGGTTGACGGCCGGGTTAAAATCTTTACATCCATGTGAATATAGTATACACATAAATTAAAAATACAGCCAACCTAAAGGAATGTCTTAGTTTTTGTAAGAGCTGACTGCAAGGAATGGACCCTAGTCTTCATTTTCAGAAGAAGAATTTAGTTTTCAGAAACAGGAAGAACAAATCCAGACTTGAATAAAGGTATTCCTGCTTGCACATGCATATTCCTGACAAGAGCTGAACTAAGTATCTTAAACATGGAATTGGGATTGCCTATGCAGGTGCTTCTCTGCAAACGAATACTGCCTCTTTTTCTTATCATTTTTACTGTGTAAATCTCTCCAAGGAAAATATGTTTGAAATTTTTGTTGTAAACTGAGAAAGAGTTGATACCTGGATCAGATGAAAAGCCATGAGCCTGAAAGAAAGCCCTCCAGATTTTGAATTCTTCACTTCCTGATGCTAGATTTAACTCAAGTCAGAATTTTATTTCATGAAAACAGATTTTAAATTATTTTTTTTTAGCATAAGCTCTTCCATTGACTAAGAATCCTGGCTTGAGTTTGAAGACACAAATGCTGTGCAGATTGGGCTCACTGCTAATTTAAACACATCTAAAAACTAATTATCCAGATCATCATTAACGATAATAGCCTAGTCTGACCAGAAAATAATTAAGCATTCTGCATTCTCTTGTTGTTTTTTAGTCACTGCAAAAAGTGCCTATTGCACATACTGACTCAGTGGGGAAGGTGTTCATTGCTGATTTACCAGCAAAATCTTTTATTCCTTAGTGGAAGGGTAATGAAAGAAGTACAAATCTGACAGCAGGAGCATCATGAAGTGATTTGGCAGACAGCTGTCCAGACAAAAAGCAGGAGAGAGAGGGTGAAGGGGGAGGAAGAAAAAAATATTGAAATATAAGGACAAATTCACAGGAGGGGGAAAAAAAGCCAGAAATAATTTTTGTCTGAAGAACTCAGCATGTTTTATTTTAAGGCTAAGAAACTGCACTGTGGACTTTACAGTGTTTACAGCTCTCAGCAAAAGAAAAATGTTTGCCAGGGCTGCATCTGGAAGCATCCAACACCCTGGATGCTGCTTGAAAACACAGGGAAAAGGGATGCTGAGCCTTGGACACACACACCTGGTGAAATATTTTGACTTTCAGCAGTGGTGTGATTCCAGTTGTTACTGAATCTACTTTGTACAGGTGACTGGCTCTGCAATTGGTATGGCACCAAAAGACTGGCCTTTAATGCTTGAAAGTCCTTACAATTTCAGGCTTGAGTTTGCAACGTCTATTATTCTTGACAGGGATTTTCTTTTGAAACAGAACTTGTGACTGGCTATCTTAACAGGATGGGCAACAGGAGTGAATGGCTTAATTATTTCTTTTGTACCGCTTAATTGCATCTTTTTTAGGTGGTGTGAAATCTAGAGGAAAGCTAGAAAAGAGAGACTGAAGGAAGGCCAACACAATCCATGTCAAGAGAAAATAAACCACTGAATACATTTTTCTAGCTGGAAGATACTTGATGACAAGTTGAATGATTTGTGAAACTATTTATTTTTCTGAAGAACTGTATTAATAAAGATCTTATGTTTGAAGAATTATTGACAAGTCTAGGGAAGATCATGGAGTAATATTAACTATAAATATTGTTCCATCATCCTCCTTAGGTTTTGAAAATTGCACGACTTACAGATTTTCATAACAGATATATTACCATTTTTTACATGTACTGGTTGAGAAAATATCTAACCAGGACTTTCAGTTTCCATTGGACAGATGCTCCAAACATA
This sequence comes from Acridotheres tristis, assembly GCA_037013685.1. Taxonomy (NCBI): domain Eukaryota; kingdom Metazoa; phylum Chordata; class Aves; order Passeriformes; family Sturnidae; genus Acridotheres; species Acridotheres tristis. The sequence goes on from CM072885.1 coordinate 7,253,526, forward strand.
AGAATTTGGAATATGAAACATCTATATACGGTCTATTATGTAGATTGGATGTGTGCTGCATCCAATCTACTGCCTCAGATATGGATTTAGTCTTAGATCAGTGATCACCAGAGACTGGCTTCAAAGGGACAGGCTGACAGATGCTGGGCAAGAGGCCACAAACTACTTTAGAAATGTGATCTGACTCCCTCTGGGTTTCTGGGAGGGAATGAGACACCTGTACTATTTCCTCTGCTGTAACTACTTTTATAGATATCTTTTAGGCTACCTCATATCTTCATGTCCTTTGGACACGCTTGAACTTAGGGTGGACTGAGAAACACACTGACCACAAACCAAAGCTACAGCAAAAAACCTACCACTCCTCCACCAGTGGGACAGGGCAGGCACATGATGCTTCAAAAGATTTTGCCAGCCATCAGATAGCTGTAGCTCTGGGAACTGCAGAACCAAAGGAGGTATCTTACAGAATTTATTCTTTTAATTTCTAGTCACTTCTGGAACTCATTTAGCTTTTAGCATCCACAACAATGTACCATTTGCTGGTTTCATTTGATGTGCTCTTTGTGTGATTGGAAGAGACAATGAATAATGATTTCCTTAACAGTTTGTGCTGCCCAAGGTTCTATAGCTATCATTTTTCCCCTTCAGATGTCTCTTTTTCAGCCTGAAACTTGTTCTTTGTGCTCCAAGTGATCAGATCCACATAACGGGTGAAGGATCCATTCCTACTCTGCTAGCTGGTCCACAGTGGGGCAAAACCACTTCTGCTACAATAGATGGGTGAGGTTCTGCTCTGCAGAAACTGTTCTCCTGCAGTATGGGTAAGGATTTGCCCTTATATTCCCTACTATGAAGACACAGATGAGTTACACACGGGAATACAAAAGGAAATAAAATGTAATTTCTTTAAATTCTTCTGTGCTCATGCACGTCCTGAGGGATCTGACCATGCTCCCAGCTGATGGGATTTAATGCCTTCACAAGAGGAGAACCAGCTCCCCAGAGCAATTCTGATTGAAACGAACACTGGATGAACTTTTGCCCTATTTATGAAACAGGCAAATGAGGTTCTGTGGGCTTTCTGTCACTGTTGGGATAGTCTGCAGTACACAAGAACTCTTATTGCTGTTGACACTGGTGGAGTGATTAAGGCCTGTGCTCAGTCTGGAAAAAGTCCCACACTGAGCCTGAAAAAACATCCTGCACTGTCAAGACTTGATGCCTTTGGAAACCTGCAGCTGACCGTGAAGAAATACCAGATGCAAGGTGTTAGTCTACATCAGTCTGGGCTGAAGACATCACTCACTTGTGATTATGAAACGTGAACTGGCTTGTTTCATTTGACCCAAAATAATGTGACTACAGAATCACAGAATCATTTAGGTTGGAAAATATCTCCAAGATCACAGAGTCTAACCTTTGACTGACCACCACCATGTCAGCCAGACCATAGCACTGAGTGTCACATCCAGTAATTTCTTTAATACATCAAGGGAAGGTGACTCCACCACCTCTCTCCCTGAGGAGTCTGTTGCAATGCTTAACAACCCTTTCTGTGAAGAAATTCTTCCTGATGTCCAACCTGAACCTCACTTAGCATACCTTGAAGCCATTTTCTCTCAACCTGTCACTGGTTGCTGGGAAGAAGAGGGCACCCCTCATCTGGCTGCAACTTCCTTTCAGGTATTTGTAGCTACAAGGTCCCCTCTGAGCCTCCTCTTCTCCAGCTGAACACCCCCAGCTCCTTCAGGAGGAGTCCTTCACAGGACTTTCTCTGTAAACCCTTCCCCATCTCTATTGCCTTTGTCTGGACATGCTCCAGCACCTCAATGCTGCAGTGAGTGCTCAGAACTGGGCACAGGATGTGAGGTGTGGCCTCACCAGTGCCCAGTACAGATATCACTGCCCTGGTCCTGCTGGGCACACCATTGTTGATACAAGCCAGGATTCCACTGGTTTATTGGCCACCTGGACACACCTGGGTCATGTTCAGCCACTGTCAACCAGCACCTCCAGGTCCTTTTCTGCTGGGACACTTCCCAGCCACTCTTCCCCCAACCTGTTCCCTGTGCTGCAGGAGGTTGTTGTGACCCAAGTGCAGGATCTGTACTTGGCCCTGTTGAACCTCATACCATTGACCTCAGTCCATAGATTCAGTCTGTAGAGTCTTCCTACTCTCCAGCAGATCAGCACTCCTGCCCAACTGAGTGTCATCTGCAAACTGACTGAGGGTGCACTCGATTGTCTCATCCAGGTCATTGATAAAGATACTGAGCCTTGGGGAACACCACTAGTGTCTAGAAGTAAGACAAGAATTTATTTTTTTCATTTAAAATATCTGTGTTAAAATGACAAATGTTGTGAACATGCAGCATGGCAGGAACACATATATTCAGACACACAGGTGGTATCATTTATGATCGATGTGAAAGCAGATATCTGCACTTAGAGCTGTACAAGTGTTATGAAATGCAAAGTTCAAAACAAATACTAAGACTTTTGGAAACTTCAGATGCCTTCAGGATACACTATAACTAGAAGAAGTGGACAGCTGCCAGAGGTTTGAACTACAGTAAGTATTTTAGAGTGAACAGAACAAATGTAAATTCAGTAAAAATCATACCCTAGATAGACCCCTAAGGTACAGTGATCGAGCTAAGACTTGCTTTATTGGCAAACTTACATTAGCAGTGGTTCTCTCACTGGAATTGCAGATAAACAGTTCTCACCTGGTGGGGCTGCTGTGACTCACCTGTATGGAGACGCTGCTGTAGGAACCACCTATGACTCCTGCAATGAGCAGTGGCAAGTTCTCTTGGATGGCATACGAGCCATCAGGGCACATGTACTCTGTTTCATCCACTTTAGTCAAAGATGCCCTGACAAACTCCAAAGACTGTTCTAAGGCATATGTATCCCTGGAACACGTGTCCAAGATGTGAACTCCAAGCTTAATTCCTGGCAGCAAGTAGTTGTCTTTGTTGATTTCATCAATAGCAAACAGCATGGCTTCCAAGCGCTGGATGCCTCGGTCTTCATTGATCCTCCCACATTCTTCTATCCCAGTGCCTTTTTCCTTGATTGGGAATAAGCCTCCTAAGACCAGGTCTCCTTCTATCTTAATTTCCTTTCTGACAAAGCTGTGGTCACTTAGGGAAAGGAAAACTCCTTTGGAAAATAAAGCTAGCGCAAGGACTTGGAGTCTGGTGAGCATCTTCATTGGTCCTGTTTTAGCAGCTCTAAGAAACATTGGTGGGAGCAAAAACGCTCTTCAGTCCTTCTGATCCATTGCCAGATATGAAGTGCTGTCCCAAAAGCCAGTGAAGAACAAGCCAACAAGCCTTTCTGCTGGACCTCTAAAGAAGAGATGGAAAGAATTAGAAAAGGCAAAAGGAGACACAAAGATGCCTTAATCACACAACCATCCCTCCTTGAGGCAAACAAGACTCTTCCAAGAAAATGAAGGTAAACCACTACATACATAAGTAAGAGACATGAAAGAGGAGAATAAGAGACATGACAAGAAGGAGTCTCATGTTTGATGCTTGCTCAGGGCATGAAAATGCTTGTGGCTGGACTTTCTCTCTTTGGTGTTAATCACACTTCAGTCCTCAGATCAAAGGGAGAACACAGCAGTGATGTGTATACTTAGGATATGATTTTACTCTCACTAAGGTCAGGACAGCTTACCAATGACCTGAAAAGGAGAAAAATCAAACCTCAGAGTGAAGATCACAATGTAACAATTTTGTAAATAAATATACATACATAAAGTCTGTTTATGCAACATAGATGCATGACTTGTCCATAGACTCCTTGTCAGTATCTCTTCAAATTTATCGAAGTGGCTGCCTTGATCTCCCAATCCTGAGATGAATTGTGTGGTAATAGTTAAGCAGAACACTTTAATAATTTATTTCTGTACTTACCCTTTCCTTAACAGAGTATATACTATTAGAGTTGCCAGGTTATTTATAATTTAGAAACACTTAGCACAAAGAAATTGAAATCAGCAACAATTAGGATTTAACACTGAATAATGAATGAGCATGCTTATTGCAAGGCAGTTGTTTATCCTAGTAAAATTTCAACATTGCTGTACCAAATTGTGTGAAAGGATAACTTTTTATTCATATTTATTCCAACATTGTTCTCTCATAAATCAGTAATGGATCAGATGCACTGTTAAAGGTCTCTCTATGCTTTCCTAATAGTCTGAGCTGCAGACTGTCTCAGCAGAATTTTCCATTCAGAAATGTCAATGGAAAAAAGGCTTCCTCATCCCTAAATAATCTATAAGTAAGCTAGTTTGTTTATCATGTGTGGATTATTAAACAGGTCCAGAAAATATATTTTCTGGTAATTTTTAAGAGAAGTAATGATGTTGACTGTATTCAGCAGTACTTTCTGTATCAGACTAAGTACTCTAATTTACCAAATGTTATTCAAGTGTATACAGGACACATAAAATATACTATCCCATTCAAAATCATAATGAGACAAAAAGGTGACATTTCTGACATAAATTACTCTGTGATTAATAATTCAGTTGACTTCCATTGTTTTCATCACTACTGTTGGATATCCACCGTTTGGATAAAAACAAGACTTGGGTTTTTTTTAATGCCATATCCATCTTATTTACCTCTGTGGCTTCTGTTGCCACTGTATCTCAGCAAACATGCATGCATTTATCTTTATAACAGTGGCAAAATATTTGTTTTCCCTGTTTTAGACTTGGGAGAATAAGAGACACAGAGAGATGAATTAAGATTCTCAGAAGATTCCAAATTCAGATTTTGATTTGCTTGGCACTCACAATCACTATCAAAATTTGGGAAGGTCAACCATGCCATGAACCCCCTAGTTCCCACGGCACTGAGTTTGAAAAACTTCCTAAACAAGTTATTCCAAGCTTGTTCCTGAGTGATTTACCTAAAGTCATCGACACAGCCAAGAATCAAACTTTGATACTTCGCAGTGCTCCTCTGGTATCTTAACAATAAACCTCCCTTGTTTCCTATTGCTCCCTCTGGATTTTATGTGAGTCTTTTATAAGGTAATATTAAACCAATCTGCTTTCAACAGCTCTTCAACATGGCCAAGAACAACTGAGTTTCCCCAAGAAAAGGTTTTAAAATAGGGTTCTCTACAAGGTTTTCTAAAACTGTCCTGGGACATAGCTAGAGGAGCAGGGTATTTACCCTCACAGCAGGGAGGATGCTCTCACTCCCCTGACTCTTTCATTGGTGCTAAATGGCATCACCTTTCACCTCTCATCTCTGTGCCTCAGGATTGTGCGTGTCTGATGCATCAGCAAGAAAGGATAGAAAGGTACTGAAAATTATTTCAACATTGCACAGGGACAACTGGTTTCCCCAGCAAAGAATGCAAAGGATTTCTATGTTCTGTCACTTATGTTTGGTGACACCAGGGGGTGATCTGAGTAGGTGAGGATTGGGAATGACCATTGCTTTGCTTTCCACTTTGTGTTGACAGCTCTGGTCTGAAGGTGTCCAGGGATGTGAAAGGAGGAGGTGGTGGGAACTCCATTTAGGTTGGAGAACATAGGTGACTCATCTGGGGACACACTTCTTGGTAAGGGCTGTCCATAGGTGGGGGCAACCAACTACACAGTTTGTCTTACCCTCCCCAGGACTGTGAAGTTCTGAGCTTGTCATGGGGGTTTTGAGACTGCAGGGTGACATCATGGATGTAGAGTCCTGTTTCCCAGGAAAAACATCCTATTTTATGTATTCAAATCCTTTCTTTATATATGGAAGACAGTAAACAGAAACACAGCTTAGGGTGTAAAATGTGCTTCTCTCCTTTTATCAGACTTGGCAGCCTGTGCACTGCTGCCTATGTAGTGGCATTGCAGTAGAGGCATCCTTGAGCACCAAGGATGCCGAGCAGAGGTTCAGAGTGAAGTGTTAGTGCAAAGGCTGATTTGTCAGGGGAGGCTTCTCCTTCGGGCTGTGAGGGATGGATGCCCCCAGGGTTTCTCATGGGTGGGACTTCTGAAGGAAGCTGTGAGGCAGATTTGAGTGGTCAGTGAGCAGCGTCACTATGGTGACACTGAACAGACATCTTGATGTGATGGAGACTATTTTAGAGCAGATCACAGAGATGGGCTTGCAGCTCAGTTTCTCTCCTGTTCTCTCTGGTGTGCACCTCCCACATGCTTTCTCTACAGCTTGTGTAACTCAGGACTATATATACAAACATTTAATACCTATTCTGGCCCATATTCCTTCTCTTAAACATGGTGAAGGTACCACTGATCATGTTCTTCCTGAAGTGATTTCACTATACTGATCACCCCTATTGTTTTTTTGCAGTATGGTCTTCTACTAAAAGCATGTTTCTAGGATATTTGAAAAAGAAGTACTTGCTGATCAAGTAGAATTTTTTTTGGTGTTTATATTTAAAGTTTTAATGTCATCTGCAGGCAGGGTTGTGTTGTTCTAGGTGTTCTGTTAGTACTAAAAATATGTGCATTCTTGCCCTATAGTCTTTGGATCTTTGGTGGAAATAGAAGTAGAGTCTGGGTGTAGAAGCAATATAAATATCAACATGAAAAATACACAGGCTGAAGGAGAAAAGTTTCCATATCTGCATCAGAGGGTTTCTGCCAGCATTGCTCTATCTGAACTCTAGCCAGAAGCACTTAGATTGTGAAACATCTTCATTTGGCACTCCAGAGCCCCTTCTCTTTCCACCACAAGAACTCCACAGGGGGAAGCTACATCTGCCCTTGGGGAACACTGTCAGCACATCCCTTGCTGAAAGCAACTCACTTGTGTACAATAGCAGCTGTGCTGCTCTCATTGAAAATCCACTTGCCTCTAGGTCTGAATCATCAGCTTTGGTGGATTATTTCTCTGTGTGTGAAAAGTTGATTGCACAAATTTACTATCTCTTGGTGTAAGATTGCTTATTTACTAAGGATGGGCACATTCTTGTTTCTGTGAAAGCAACTAAAATGAGAAAGAGGCTTGGGGTTTGGGGTCTGGGGTTTCTGCATTCAGCATCCCACTGATATAATCTCCAAAACTAAATCTGTCTTCCAGGGCTACATTCATGTGTCAGCTCTGGTCCTCTGCAGACCCGTCTGTAGCTCACAGAGCAGGTCCACCTGTGCTGTTGGTTCAGAAATGAATTCTTATCAGACTAAGAATTTTCAGTCTATTTGTCTAGTAGGTGTCAAACTTCAAAGAGAATTGCAGTTGAATCTTTCATTTTGCCAGATGACTTATAAATCAAACATTATTGCTCATACATCAGCAGTAATTTTGTTCATGCCTTCCATCATACCAGCACCAATGCTGGGTACTGGCAATCCAGCATCCAGCAGCCATGCATTTTTCCCATCTTCCACTTATAAGGATGGAATGGGAAGCCTTACCAGAGCTGAGGCACTTCAGATTGCCCAGCTATTTTTCAACACCATTAACTAATGAATAGGACAATCTACATGACTGGGCTAAAACTCTGGAGAGGTTTCCCCTCCTCCCTACCATGTTCTATATCCTAAATTTCCCCACATTTATTCTCCTTCACAGTGTTTCGCAGGGCTCATCTGTTTATGCAGCTTCCTGACAAAGGATGCAACAAGAGCTGACGTGGGTGCAGGAGAAGTTTATGTTTAGCTTTATTGTGGGTGGCTCTCCCTAGGCAGTTCAGGATTTATACTGCATTATTCAGAACTATAATGTGTTATTGTGGTGCTTGGATCTATATGTCAACTCGGTATCACCTGCTGTCCTTTGTAAACTTTCTTTGGAGGAGAACCATGTTCAGTGTAAGGTCACAGAGGAGGTTCCCACCACACCTGTGCTCTCGTGGCATTTTACAAATATTGAAGCTAATAGTTTCATCAATAGATCTTTCTCCAAGGTCACCCATCAGAGAAATATCTTTCCCCAAGCGCTTGCTGTGCTCTACAAATTTTATCTTAGGGAAGCAAATTTCTAAAACAAGTCAATTTTCAGCTCAAAATTCTGGTGCATCTTTCAAGTGTGACACAAGAAGCTGAATGCAAAGATTTCTTTCTCTCAGAGATCATGGATAACTTGCATAGTAGCACAGATGATCCAACACATTTATCACATTTATATGTGCCCTGGTAGAACTTGATCTTAATACCTGATGAGAACTGCACTGAAATGTAACATCACATTTAATCAGAAAAAAAAGTGATAGACAAGGTTGAGTCTCCATGCCAATTATAATTAGGGATGTCATCACCTCTGGAAGAGAAATATTTGTGAAGTAACCCAAAGCTTACAGTGGCAGACCTATGCCAAGCATGCAAATTGCCTGATTTTGGCTGGCTGAAATCTAGTAGCTTAGATCAGGCCATAAAAGAGAACAAAGAAACAAACAAACCAGGGAAAAGTTGCAGAACACATGGTAAGATGGAGAAAACAAGTAAATTTCTTCTATGGAAATGGAGAAGTTCCTTCATGAAATATTAATCAGGTGCTGACATAAATTTGCTGAAAATTAATCAAAGTGCTTTAAATTTCAATTGTTGGCTGTTATATCTCAGATTTTTTTCTTGCCTTGTGAAAAATGACAGAAACAGCTTTCCAATTAGGTGATTTTGTGAATATAATTTCATCTTGAAAACTCATAGACAAAAAACATTGATTATTGCAATTATCACCAGCAGCAGCACGAGGCTACAAACCATACAATTCATGCCATGTCTAGCGTATTGTAAAAGTTTGAAAAGCCTCAAAAATTTAGGATAAATTTCAGTATAAAGACATATGAAGCAAGAGATTATACATCAATGTAGAAGGAAATCATTGGTCTTAAAATAAAAAACTTATATTCTATTACTTTAGAACAAGTAGAAAAATTCAGAACACTGTGTTACTATTTGTACTGTGTTAGCATCAACATCTGATGCTTTGTTTCCCACAAAGTCAACACACAGCAGATGCCCAGCCCTCTCCTCAGAGATCTATGATACCTTGTTTCAGAAAAAAAAAGTATTTAAAATATTAATCACAAAGGAAAACAGATGTCTCTGACATGTTACTCTTTAAGTTTCCAGATATTAAATTATTCTATAGATTAGAACTTCATGTACTGATTTAGCCTGGTGGGGAACAAAGAGCCCCTGAAGATCACCAGACATTAATATGGTGTGGAAATATAGGTCTTTGTTATTTGTTAAAATACATGAGAGCATTTGGCACCAGCTGAGTTCTTCCAAAGTGAGTCTGGTCTCAGGAGAGAGAGTTACAATGAGCAGACCACCAGAGGCAGAGCTCTGGGTCAGGCCATGCAGGCTCCTAAATCATTAGAGTTTCTCCCTACTCTGACAATAAGTACATTCAAGTGAGCCCGAGGCTTTGTGCCATCTGGACAATTTGTGGTGTAATGATCTTGATGTAATGCAGGGTTAGACCTTCGAAAGTCCCACCATCTTCCCTTCTGTCTTCTTTGGAATCAGCTGAATCCTACTGCTTTTTGTCCATCTGCTTGTTTCTTCCAGGCACTGGTGACAGCTGAAAGCCCACCAGCAGTGACTGCAATGAGCAGGCAAGTGCTGTGTGCTTATTGATTGTGTGCTAGTTGACTTTAGTCTCAGCCTTCACGTGTGGTCCCAGGAAGGCATGGAAAAGGAAAAATGGGAGTACAAAGCCTTTGGGGACAAAGGAGCAGCTGGCTTCTGTGACCTGTGGATGTCACTGCAATTATTCCTCCTAGGTGGTGTGGGAGCACCAGCACCAGGCGAAGGTCAGCAGTGTCAAATGCTGGGTGAGAGAGGTGATGGCATAACTGTGCAGTAGTCTTGCCCAAAGTAAACCATGATGTTTTCAGTGTCATGTTCTGGGGATGAAATATTTATCTAAGAGAAGCTTTTACACTTGTGCTTAATGCAAGTGAGGCTTAACTAAGTGAAGTTAACACCATCTAAAGCATAGCCCCCCCAAGGAGTATCTGTGCATTTAGTCTTTAGACACGTATTTAACCTTTCCCTCTTAATTGATTCTTAAGCATCTATTTTTTTCTGCCCACACAGAGATCATTGTTGCTTTGTGCTCCTAATCACTTCTCAGCTCTCTGCAAGCCTGCAGGGTTTTCCTTGAAGCTGGATCTCCCCGTGAACCTGTGTTCCAGCTAAGGTGCTCTGCCTGGGCTTTCTTGGCTCACTCCAGAGCCAGCTGCTGGATTTCACTCTTGCTAGTGTGCCAAGATGTTTTCACATTTTGGCAATACAGAGAATATGGCTGAGCCTCTGCATATGTGGAGGGCAAAGAGTCCTTCTTTAGTACTGTTTCTATTCTGTTGAGGCTCAGTCTGGTGGCACAGGGAGCCTCAGAGCTGCAGCAGAGTGCATCCTTTCTCTTCTCTGGCTGCATGTGGGGTGACTTCTGCTGCCACCCAGCCTGCTCTGATGGGACCCAGTCCTGGCTTGGAGCCTCAAGAAGCAGCATTCAAACATGGCCTGGAGCTCTCCACATCACTGGTCAGGATGGGAGAAACTGGAATAGGGGAGGTGATGGCCAGCCGTGGGCAGAGTCCCCTCTGTGGCTCCTTTTCCCTGCCCCAATTTAGAGAGGAGTCAAATAAAAAACCTTCCCAGACTGTTGCTCCCATCCCTATCTGGTCTGAGCTGTATCTCCCATTTGCCACAAACACTCAACTGGAAATTTTCCAAGTTAAGATGGTTCTTATTTGCTGATTGAGGTATAATATTTTTCCCTGTGATATATTCACTGCAGGCACTTCAGAGCAGGAGCTGCTGCCTTGCCCTTGCCTGTGCAGGGCTGAACTCTTGTCTCATCACCTCTCACCATTCAGTGATGAGATTTGATCTGCTTAACTTGCTCACCATCATATGGCAACATTTACACACGTCTGACCTCCTCCAGGAGAGTCTCCTGCCTATTCTGGTCTAAGAAAGACAGCAGGTGTCTCTGGGACCCCCAAAGGCACGAAAATATTTCTAATGAAAATATAGGATCTTTCTTTGGGTTTGCCCAGCATCTACAGTATGAGGGCAAGGTAAGTGCCTGATTACCCAGACAGGGTTTCACCTTCTTGTTTTGATGTGCACCTGGTAACAACACAAAGCAATAGAAAGGGATCAAAACCTGGAAAGAATCTTCAGGTTTTTGAAGAAAGAACTATTTACCAGTGGATTGTAGCTTTTTGATGTTTAGTTGTTTTCTTTCCTTTTTCTTGTATTTGTTTTTGGTTTTTTTTTAAATAAAAGTATTAAAAATTTAACAACAGTAGCCTCTGTTGAAATGATCTTTCCCTCGTCCACCCCCTTACACCCTTCCCCCCACAGCCCAGACTGGTAACTCTTCCATCACATGAATGTTACCTCAGGCAACAGCATTCAGCGAAGTGTGAAATCACAATTAACGGAGCAAGTGTTTTGTAAGTGAGCAGAGACGGCCACAAATTACATCCTGCTATTAGCTGACTTTAGAACAACATTGTTGAACAGCTTCATGATTACTGGGCTGTGGCGTGTATTAAAAAAACATTAATAAAACATAATTGATTGTGAATTGTGCTTACTGCCTTTATAGCACTAATCACAAAAGTCTCAGAAGTTTGCTGGAAACAAAAGCTGCCCTCAGCTATTTATGGGAACTGGATTGTAGTAAAAATTTTACAGAACATGTTTTGCAGATGCTGTAAATCAGTAAACTACTGAAGCCTATGGGGTTTGCTGGCTGATAGATCCTCCTTGCCTTTTTCTTTTCCAGTTGGCAAAGGAGACTGCCTTACCTCCACCAGAAAGTACCACGGGAAGGGTAAACAATACTCTCAATGTCTCAGATCTGCCGTGCACTAGGTGTGTCCTCAGATGCAGGTAATGTCACTGACAAGGGAGCAGGAGCTGTGACTGCTGTTTACTGAGAAACGGGCAAACACAGAGCTGTACTTCAAAAATACTCGCATTTATGTCCCTCTTTTGGGCCCCAGATAATTTTCAAAGTTTAGATCAGGTATTCTTACAGGAATGTTAATTCAGATTCATGACCCTGTCTACATTATCAAACTTGGATGCCCTGCTAAGAATTGTTGGACTTCAAAAAGCCTGCTCACAGTTAGTCAAATGTGGGACCTTAAAAGAATCTGAGGCTCAGCCAGTGACACAAACAGATTGCTCTTCTTCATCAGCTAGTGCTTCAGGTATCTAAATTTCTCAGGCTGAGAATTCCCAAAGTACTTCAGACACTGCCTGCACTTGCTGATCAAGGTGATGCTTAAATCCACTTCTAAGCCAAATCTAGTCAGAGGAAGATGGACCTCTGCTAAAGTCCTCAGGAAAACAGGCTCAGGGATGTGGGCAGGATCTTGCCCTGTAACTATTTAAGAAGTTTCCTCACCCCACAGAGAGGTGGCATAAAGTGAGGAATAAACCTCACAAGTTCTGAATCTCTCCTGCTGTGACCACTAAAAATGCTAGGAGTGTTGAAAAATCTTAGAAGTGGATCTAAAATTAGGTAATATAATGCCTGCATTATTTATTGATCAGCCTGTGCCCTGACAAATAAACTTGCATAAACAGTGGGAGTAGATTGCTGAAAAGTATTTCCTGTTGAAGAGCTAGCAGCAAGAGTTATTTTTAATGAAAATAAACCAGAGAAAGCAAATTTTTCCTGTTCTGCAAAGATTTATCTCATGAAGGCAGCAACAAGCATGCCTTGTCCTGAGTGTCACAAGGGAGTGACTTCTACTGCTAAGAAATGAAATGTCAGTCAGTTATCACTCAGGCTCATTTCAGTTTAGTACTCAGCTTTTTGCAGGTGCATCCTGGAAGAAATAACTCCAACCTGCACCAAGTTTCTCCTCTTCCCATACCACCTGTCCCTCCCTCAGATCTGATTAAACTGCTTGCTTAGCTCCTTTCATGCAGCTCCACAGCAGTGTGTGTACATGCAGACGTATATTTTTATAAGAGCCAGAACCTCACACCCCCAACACAGACACTGCATCCTCTCACTCTAAATGGTCATTGCTATGGCAACAACAGCTTAACTCAAAAGAGAGGCATTTAGCACAAATTATGAAAGAAGAGATGAGACACTGGGTAAGGCCATGGTTTGGTGGGCCACTGTGGCTCCATTCACCAAGTGCTTGGGGACACTCTGGGGACCTTGCCACTTGTAGTCTGTTACCTTCTGGGTGCAGGAAACAGCTTTCTCTAGCACTGGCTTTGTCTTTATTCTTTTCTGTGCTGACAGTAAATGGCCTTGCAGCCATCTGCTTGGCCACAGAACTGAATCTGCAGTCTGCCCCTTGGTCCTCAATACGTCTGCCAGAATAATTCATACCCTGGTAGTGTTAGGGGCAATTCCTTGCTAATGATGGGAAGGAGAGACACAGGCCCTATTTAGAGTATCTGGAGCAGTGCTGGTGTTCTGCATCAGCCTATCTGGTGGCAGATGAAGGCCCAGCTGAGTTGTAGGATAAAGCTCAGTGCATGTCTGTGACACTTCTCCTTGCAAGGAGTTGCTCTGTGGTGCCAAATCTCTGACATAATGACAAAGTAGAGGGAAGACAAACATGAATAACCTCAACAATTCCTAGTGAATTCATGTTTTTCTAGCACCTGTGCAAATTTTTTCTTATGTTCTTATATAAGGCCACATCTTAAATAAGCCAAGATGAAAGGTCTACAAGGAGAGGGACTTTTTAGAAGGGCATGAGAGGAAGTAGATTTACATTGGATATAAAGAAGAAATTCTTTCCTATGAGTGTGAAGAGGACAGGTTGCCCACAGAAGCTGTGGATTCCCCATTGCTAGAAGGGTTCAAGGCCAGATTGGCTGGGGCTTGCTAGAGGGATTGAAATTAACTGGTCTTTAAGGTCCCTTCCAACCCAAATCATTCCATGGTTATTCTATGCTGATGATCCTTTTCTTTGGGCAAAGCATGAAATTGGCAAAATATATTCAGAGAAATGTTCATTTCTAATTTTAGGTATCTAAAGTGAAGTTCCTTCTTTGGAACCTAAAGGTAAGCAAGATGAACCTGGATCTTAACTGTGCTCCTTTCATCCCTCACTAGAGGCAGACAAAGAGTTTTGGTCAAGGAAGAGTTAAAACTGCTTTGCATGGATGTTTGTATAGAGGCTTATTATTTCTTGGAAGGTACAGTCCACAGTAAGTGTACTCCTGCCTCACTCCAGGAGGAGTTAGATCTGATTTATTTTGGGAGGATCAGGACTGGATATACTTCCTGTGTGGCCTGTGTGTCTTGTAATAACAAACTCTCTTGTTATTACAATTCTCATTGCAAGCTAAGATTAATACTTGTATCCCAAATTTCACCAAGGCCAGCATGAATGAATAATAATCCCATTAAAGAATTCAAGAACTGGCCAAGAGTCACTAGTTGTATTTGTTAACTAAACTGAACCAGAGGTGAGGATTTCATTGCTTTGCTTGCACTTTCTGGCTTTGACTGAGGAGAAACTTCATGATTGCCAACATTTCTACTGACCACAGGAAGGCAGAGGCATCCACATGGCAGCAGGCAGGCAATGAAAGCCATTCTGTGATAATTGCCTCAAATTCTGCTGTCAAGCACTGATTGAAAAATGAGAGCTGAGAAACCACAAGGCCAGGTGCATGAGAAAAAAAAGTAGGTTAGGAATTGTACATGCCAGATTGTGAATCAGGCTGCATTTCCCTCAAGGGCATATTCTTCCAGTTCCACAGATTGTTTTATGGAGAGGAAGATGATGGAGAAGAACCATCTCTGGAGATTGCCTGTTTTTCCCAGGGCTGTGGTGTTACTCCACATGCCAGTGTCATGGCTCTGGGAGGCAGAGGGCCCTACATCACACGTGATGAACTGCAGAGCTATCTTTGAGCAATGAGAAATATCAGGAAGCAAACAGCAGCCCTGGACGTGGCTCTGCTGCAGCAGTAGCTGAGCAGCAGCTTAGGGTGTTGCTGAGCTTAGGGACAAGTTCTGGGGGTCTCACTAAAAGTGCCTGGAAAGAGGGAATTACAGAAGGATAACAAGCATGGAAATGTGAAGGAATTTGAGGGGAAATTTTGAAATTCATTTTCTAGCACAGAAAGCTTTGACAAAATCCTAGAGCTTTAAACTACATGACAGCTTGCAGGGAGAAAGAGCTGCAGTTCTCTAAGTTTTAAATTGAATGACCTTATGTGCTTTTTAGGACTATCACATTCAGTTTGGCAGCAAGCAGTGAAATACCCTTCCTTCATGGCTCAGGTCCAGCTACCTTTTTGTCAGGAAAGCAGAATCAGCACGGCCAACATCTTCTGCCTTTTCCTATTCCACACTGGAATGAAAAATACACATGGAAAACTGGGGAGACCTGTGAAAGCAGGTGACAATATTTAAAATGGGAACTCCTATGGCATCTCTCCAATATAAAATGAAGATAGCACTTGAGTAACAGCCTATTCTTATCACAGGCTGCATTTTTTTGGTACATCCTAGTAGGCTGTAGAAATGACATCTACATTTGCAATAAAAAAGGTATCAAAGATAGCCAATACTCCTGACCAGAGGAAGTCTCACTGATTTGGATGAGCTACTGACAGCTTTGACTGTGCCCTACCTGTAACTTTCCTGTCTAAAACAAGTCTGCAAGGCGTGAAATCAGGGTTTACTGAATTCAGAGCCACGCTTTCACTGATGTCAGTCAAACACAGGCTATCCCCAGGTGACACTTGCCTTCTGGTTTGAGTGTTTTCTTTCTGACATAAAATAAGACCAGGGCATTTTATTTTTTCCAAGACAGATACATTATCTGGCAGTTTCCAGCTGAAGTAAAATAGGTTACAATAGTGATACAGCCTATCTATGGAAAGCCTCTCTGCCTGTGGTTTCCTGCAGGGAGGATTTTTGATGTTTGCTCTGTGGCTGAGTTCACTCTTCAGCTTTCTTTATCAAGGGATTTTAATCATATTCTCCATTCCTTTATTCAGCCACCTTCCTTTCCTCAAAAACAAAACCTGTAACAAATTAAGATCTTCAAAGCCTGTATTTTGTCCAATTTTGTTGACGCTGGCTAGCGTTCAAACTTTATTGCAATTGACAGTTAATGTAATTGCATAAGCCCTATTTCCTTAGGAAAACAGCCTTCAAAAGGCCAGGGCATGCTACAAGAACTCTATCCTTGCAGGATCCCAAGCTTTAACTTTTAAACCTTCCCTATTATGTAACCCAATAGCACAGCTTTATTCCTGGAATTTGTTAATTATAGAACATGATTCATCAAATACATTTTAGACATTGGAACAGGATGAAATAAATTGCACACTACCATATCTGTTTTTCTCTATGGATAGTAAACAGGGTCTGTAGAACTGGACAAAGGAATTTCCTGGGTGGAGTGGACTCTTCAGACTCTCATTTAATCAGTGAGGCCAACATGGCCAAGAGTTGTTGGCAAACAATTCATTTCACAGAATCACAGAATCAGTCAGGCTAGAAGGGACCAGTGAGTCACCTGCTCCAAACTCCCTGCTCAAGCAGCATCATCCCAGAGCACAGGATGTGCCCAGATGGTTCTTGACTCTCTCCAGTGAGGGGGACTCTACAGCCTCTCTGGACAATCTGTTCCAGTGTTTGGTCACTGCACAGAACTGAAATTCTTCCTCACATTCAGTTAGAGCTCTTGTGCATCAGTTTCTGCCCTCTGCCTCTTGTCCTACTGCAAGGCTGAACAGGCTCAGCTCCCTCAGCCTGTCCTTGTAAGGGAGATGCTTCAGTCCCTTAAACATCTCTGGAGCCTCTGCTGGACCCTCTCACTCTTACTGAGGAGCCCAGAACTGGACTCAGTATCCAAATGTGGCCTCATTAGGGGTGAGTAGGAGGGCAGGACCACCTCCCTTAAATGGCTGGCAATGCTTTTCCTAATGTATCCCAGGATATCATTGGCCTTCTTGTCTCCTGGGGCACACTGTAGCTCATGGACAGCTTGCTGTGCCCCAGAACCCCGAGGTCCTTTCTATTTTAGGCTGATTCACACCCTGCACTCTATTGATGAAATCCATATATAATTACTCGGGTCACATGAGACATCAACAACAAAAATCTCTCAATAAGAGGGACTCCCCTTCCTTCTCAGATTTTCAGTATAGTAGAGGTCTGGTCCCTCTCTCACATTATTTGGATGTTACCAGGACTTGGTAGTATCAGACCTTGTGCCTTAGCACTAAAAGCTCTCCTCTGTGATTAGGAGAAATCCCATATGAAATAGGGCGAACTCACATTTTGCAAATCCATTCTCTCTGTGGGCAGTGTTTCAGTTTCATTCTGGGATCATTGATTTACTGGCTTTGAGCTGTTTTCTTCATCAAGCCCAGAGGATAAGCTTTTTTTGCACTGCATCTTTCTCTCTTCTATGGCTAATGCTAGTTTGTTCTCCTTCAAATCTTATGTAAAGCTTTTACAGGAGAATACATCTGTGATATGCTCTTCGGCTGTTATTTCTTGGAAAAAATATGAATAAACCAGAATAAACTGGAAGATTGTCAGTGTATTTTGCAGATTATCTGTGTTCCAACTCTACTCACAGGAAAATGCAAAGTCGATTAAAACCCACCAAGTGTAATAAATATGTTTTTTGATTCTGTCAGCATGGCTAAAGATAAAAGCTAATGGCAAATCCATAACACAGTCATACAGATCAAATGATCTATCAATCCATAAGCTTGCATTCATGACAGATAAATGCTCTTATTATCTTCACAGCATGCCCCAGTTAGTCCAGCATGAACTTGGTGAGTTAACTTGGCACTCTGCAGTCAGGGTGTTGGCATGCAGGAAGTTTGTTTGTTACAATAGCATTTTAAATGATCAAAGTTCCATTCTTTCAGTCTGTGAACTGTTCCTTTCATTGACTACTCATTGACAGCTCAGTCCCTCTCAGGTGTATCCCACTCCTTGTTCCCAGTTGTGACCTCTGTGTGTTCCTCTTCCAAGCCTTTCCCCTCTTCATGCCAGCAGCTTCTTTCTCCCAAGTTATTCGTGCACTGAGCCTCAAGCAGAAAACACCCTACATTTCCACTGACCTAGGGCTTCAGACAAGCACATGATGGGAAATATTTGACAAATTTAACAACAGGCATCACAGTCAGACAAAACTTGTACATTTTTCAAGATAAATTCAAGAATTTGTGTCAGTTACTAACATGAGACTTTCTCTCATCCACTGGTTCAGGAGTCAGGGATATTACAGATTTGAACTACAAGTTCTCTTCTATGAACAGACTGTTTTGAGCTAGGACTGTAATCACAAGGAATAAAATACTGTTTAATGCAATGGCCAAATCAAGTACCAATGAAAGAGGCTCCATTTGTGTCAATCATAGTTATCTTGTTGATGGATCTCTCCCACTGTTAATGTTAAAACCCTTTTCGTTCTCTTGTTCCAGCTATTCAGAATTATTCATTCATCCTGAATGAATATTTTGTGCTTAAACTGAATCTTAGAAGCTTATTTAGAACCACTTAAGATCTTAAATTAAATATGAGTGTAATGTGGGGAGGCATAGAAATGAAACATCCATAATTTTTCAAGTGCAAAATTAAATTCCTCCCTCCTTTCCTCTCTGATTTGATGCATCTAGTACAAAGTATATGGAATTTGAGTAGGTGTACTAAGAAATTCAGAGCGTTTTGATAGATATCTGCATGTGAGAGATACACAACTATTGTAAATCCACAGAAATTTATCAATTGGTTAGTTTCTTTTCTGATAGAAGTTGCAGATTTTTTCCATTTGCATTTAAAGGCCAATAGAACTGACTTATGATTTTTTTCCTCTTTTATCTATTGCATCTCAGGACCCACAGGGAAGAAATTAAAAACTCATCATCTGGCCAGCATGGAGGCTCAGAGCTTTGATGGTTTCAGCTGTTAAGCCTGCTGTTCTACAGAACCCATTTTTGACTCCTGGCTCTGCTGCCCAAACCAATGTGCTGATGTTTGGTTGGAAGCAATACAGTTCCAGACAGGGTTAGCAATTTATAAAATTTCCATCAGCCTAAGCATAGCAGTGAGCATATATGTGCATGCATGCATGTGGGCTTTGGTGCTGTTTTCAGCATTCAGGAAACAATTACAGGAGAGCATTAGCCGTGCTTCAGTGCAGACTGTGAGTCTAAAGTAATGGCATGATCTTCACTCAGGGACCCAGTGTGTCCCAGAAGGATCAGCAAGGCAACAGGGTAGTAAACCTACAACACAACTAATTTTCTCTAGGTTACTTCTCTGTTTTGAACACCTAACCCTTACACTCAGAAATATTTTTTTTTGTGGAATTAAGAACAGCTGTCTCCTTTTCATCAGCTGAATCGATAAACAGGATTTTGTATTTCTCCACAATTACAACTCTTTTTATTACAGAGTATAATGCCATTCCCGTATTTTAGCAATGAGAAGCTGTGGAGAAAATGAAGTATGACCTGAATCAATGGCAGAAGCAGCAAAGATCACTTCTTTCCCAGTGCCAGCATAAAACCCTCCGAGATCATGAATGTCTAAGAACAATGTAGAGAACAAGAAGCTGCAGGCAATGGGTATTACCTTCAGTACAGCCCTGTCCATACACAAGAAGAAATGGTTCCTATTATAAGAGTGATATATATGCAAAAAGTAAACACCATTTAGGTTACCAAAACACTTTTTCAAGTCATCATCATCCAAAGTTAATTTGTTTCCCCTCAAAAACATTAATTGAATATCCATTTCTCTTTACCAATGCTGCCTCACTTAAACTAGATAACTGTGGCTGCAGTGCTAGTCCTTTACAAAGTTATTTGTCCATAAAGAGAATTAATTTCTATGAGAAAATGCATAGCCAGGAGCAGAAGCAAGAGAAAAGAGCTCTATGATAATAGGTCAGAACTATTTAAAGTGCCCTGAATACTCATTGTGCTGTTGATGAGAAGGAGCAAACCCTGGAATTTTCTATGAAGATGTCCTTCAGCACTTTATGACTGTATGGCAATCATCTAATTTAAATACTGACTTCCCCAAATCTCAGAAAAACTCATGTGCATCACATATTTCCTACACTCTACTCATTAAAGCACATGAGATTTTTTTTCCTGGTGGTTTTAGTTTTACAATAAAATACACAAAATCCCCTTTTAATCATTGGAAAGGCTTCAGTCTAGCAGGTAAACCAGTGCACTGAAATCTGTTTCCAGTCTCATGTGTGTCTTTGGCTGACCTCTTTGTACCTATAGAAAATAGGAGATAATACAACTTTGTGACCTTGCAGTTGTGTCCTGAGGATTAATGCTTGGAAGGCACTACCCGCAGTGCACAGCAGCCAGGTCAGTGAGAACACTCTGCTCTTCTTTGCACGGAGGTAAATTAGCTGTGCCTCTGATGGCAGCAGAAATTTGGCCCCATTGGATGAATCCCATGATCTCCAAGCTTTAGACAGATTCATTCAGCTGGCACCATGCCTCAGACCTAACTTCAATGTTGTGACATATCTTGCAAGGAAAGGTGTCTTTTGGGTTGTGAGAGAGTATGTTGATAGGTAAAGCAGGAATTAGGGACATGCTGGTAAAAAAGGAGATACTATCTAGAGAGTTTTATCACCTGCTCTCTTCTGAAAGGACTGGTGGAAGAACAATTCAGTAAGGCATGTGGGGTCATCTCTGCTGCTAGCACATAGAGAAAAAAAACATAAACATGCCATTTTTCCAGAGCTCCCTCTACTTTCTGGGCACATGAATATTCCTTAGGAAAATCCCATGGGATTTTCAGAGAATCTGAGTTTGGCTGCTGCTCCAAAGTGCTTTCTGGAGAGCCCTTCTAATGGCTGGGGGGGAAGAGAAGAGAAGCCAGCTGAAATATGAGGGTGTCAACAATACCTATTGAGTCTGAATTCCCCTGGGCCAGAGCTGCTGGTTAGACAGACACTGTAGGCAGAGTGCTTGGCAGGCTCACTCTGCTTTTGGAAGCCAGGCTTCATCCTACAGTCACAAGCAGGGTTGTGCTGGGAACTCCTCACTGCTCTGAAAATAGCCAGCCCAGAGCTCCTGTTGCAGCCCACAGTGTGCTGGGGGATCTGGGCAGCAAAGAAGCCCTCTCCCCAAGCAACCCTTAGCCTATCATGCCTTGACAAACACCAGTGAAAACCTCAGCATATACCAGTCAGGCAAGCACCAGTTATTATTTGTATTAATTATTCATGTATTTCCATTTTATTTAATAACTGAGTTACAACTATTCATATTACCGTCCCCTTACTCCAGCACTTACACAGACCCAAAGGGCAGATGATAAATACATTTAATACTTCCTCAAATGCAAATGTTTTTGTTTGTTTTTCAATGTTCATTTGCTTGACTGGAGCATTTCACTTGAGCCTCATACCCCAGTTAGTTACAGCAGACTGCAAAGTGGGATTCATGCCTGGATAAAGGTAATTTGTTTGCTTTACAACACCAAGATAAATACTGGTCTGAAGCACCATCATGAGGTCAATCAGGTCTAAGATTTTAAATGCCAAAAGATTTACAATTCCATCCATTCCATTCCTCTGCTCCTCCTCATCTTTTCCCCAGCAGTAAGACTCATTTAAAGCTTTAAAATATGGGAAGCAGAAAAGGAGTCATTAATTTCATTTGCACAACAGCATTCACAACTTGTAAGGCTTTGACAGTTTCCTTAAATCCAAAGGAATTTGGATAGCTAGGGCCATGAATGTGTACCAATACTTGTATTGGAAGGACAGAGTTTTCAGGACTGAGCACACACTTTTGTCCTGCGGGAAGCTGACAGTGATGAGAGTATGTAGGATGCTTTACTACAGCATTCACATGATGCTACTTAATTTCCTATCTCATCTTGTTCAGCATATTCCCTTTGTGTTTCTTAAATCAATAGAACTGCAGCGAGCCAACAGATTTTTTTCAATATTTTGTAGGATGTTCTGCCTTTCTCACCATACTTAATATCTATTGTTTTTGGTAAGACAAATAAACTCCTTAAATGTTATATTTGCTACTTAGAAGGAAGTTGAGTGTGTGTTTTGGGGGATAAGAAATTCAATTGCAGAAAGCTAAACATATATGCATGGAGCTGAATGCCTTTGGAAACAAATTCTGTGGGCTTTCATATTTGTATCATTGTCATGATTTTGGATGGGAAATGGAAAACTTGTGATGAATGCATAATAGGCCATTGCATTTCCATCTGAGACAGAAGGAACGTGCTCACTTCTTCAGAAGGGAAGACAGATGAAGGCAGGCAAGCTGCAGAATAAAACACGAATTAAGTGATAGCCTCTTGATGATCATTGTTCTGCTATCTGTCCATTATCTGTCTGGGTGTAGGTAGCAAACACCACATGAATTTAAATGAAACCCATTACTCACACTCAATTACAGACGTGATGATAGGAGTTGCTTGACAGGTCTTACACAGGAAACTCGGATGTAATTGAGCCCGATGCTCTGTTGATTCTCCTCCAGCAAAATTCTCTACCTGTGCAGGAATATTTTAAGACCTCACTAAATTTGACAGAGTGTTAGGGTTTTTTGCTTATTTGTATTTTGTATCATTATTGGGTCTCTACAATAACAGATGGTGAAATCTCCCGAGTAAGCCAAATGCCAGTGATTTTCCTTACAGGATGTCATGCAAAAACACTAACAGCTCGGTTCCTATTAGTACTAGAAACCGATGGGCCAGCTCCAGCACCTTTTAAAGTTCCTGGATGTCTTTGAATCAGCTCCATGACACAGCTGAATGAGGAAGTCAATCTGCTTTAAACACTCCTTTATTATTCCCAGAGTTTCTGTTGAATATCCTATCAAACAAGCTAAAAATCTCTCTTAAAGAGCACTTTTTTTTTAGACTACACAGGTTCTTTTAGAGTAAAAAAAGGGCAGTTTGCAGGTAAATTTAAAACACCCATTTGTTTTTCTTTCTTGAATCAGGGACTTCTCACTTCTGAGATAGCCACTGCTGTTGGTTTGTGTTTGCTGGCAGCAAACAGTTATAGGATTGCACTTGGCATAGGTAACAACCAGCTTGGCCAGGCTTGTCTGCCCTTGGTCTTTTCCCTGTGTCTCTTGCTGTGCCATATTGAATATTGCTTAATGGCTATAATGGGATATTTACATGTATTTCATGCTCCTAGAGCTGTCCCAGTTGACTCTTTTCTCTCGTCATGATTAACTTATCATCTGCTGATCATGAAATCTCAATAGAATTCATTGTTCTCTGTAAGTGTGACTGTAGGGACATTTCTCCATCCCTGAAGGTCCCACACTCCCCACTGGTGATATGAAATATATTGGATTCCTTTCACCACATTCATGGGCTTTGAGAGTAAGTTTGGATGTATTTATAAAGTCTATAAATTTTGATTGTCTTCTATTTATATCTAACTGCATTTCATGTTAAAATTTTTATTTTCAAGTACACGTATCTATTTATGACCACCTTTTAACTTAGATTTCCTTTTGAATGAACTGTTGGAGGTCCCCTAACAAAGAGGGGTTTGCTTTGTTGGATCTCTGATCTGAACAGGTTCTGAACTGGGGACCAGGTCTGAGTCTTTTCATTGTATTTAAAGAGAAAAGGAGAGAAGTGCTTCTCCTCTCCTCTCCTCTCCTCTCCTCTCCTCTCCTCTCCTCTCCTCTCCTCTCCTCTCCTCTCCTCTCCTCTCCTCTCCTCTCCTCTCCTCTCCTCTCCTCTCCTCTCCTCTCCTCTCCTCTCCTCCTCTCCTCTCCTCTCCTCTCCTCTCCTCTCCTCTCCTCTCCTCTCCTCTCCTCTCCTCTCCTCTCCTCTCCTCTCCTCTCCTCTCCCTCCTGGTTCCTCTGAAGAGATAAGAGAATTTCTGACAAACACTGTGTTTTAAGCCATGTGTAAGTATAAGCAGGGGTTCTTTAGAGGTGACATGCTCACTGAAATAGGTTTCATACCCATGCCAAGAGGGAGTCCTTCCCTCTTTATCTCTGGGCCTGTCTGTTGGACAGCAGTCAGTAACCAGTAATGGGCACTGATGACACAGCAGCAACAGGGACAAGATGTCTGTCCACTTCATACAACCCTAGTTATGTACAAATGTTTGTGGATGTGGGCTTTCATTACTCTAGGCCCTTGTTTTTCAGAAGTAAGTCCTGAACTTATCTACTTTGGCATTTTCTGTTAGAAATGGGAGAGGTAGCAGAGACAGAGGAAAGAAAGCAATTCTTATGAAATGCCTTCAAGGAGAGTTAATTTCTTTTGACTGACGTCTGTGGAATTTTCATATTTATTTGGAAGGAAATCATGCTCAGCAATCGTCATTACCTCCCAGAGAAGTGCTGCATTCGTTTGAAGGTACATTTGACACATATTGTGTCAAAGCTCACGGTCTCTCAGACATGACATGTGACAGCTGAGATTATTTGACATGCTCCAGTTAAAGGATTGAGAACCAAATTCCCAGGGGCTGTGGACAGTTTCTGTACATAAAGCTCTCTTTGAGTATAAAGGAGATTTTTCAAAAGCATTCAAAATCGGTTTTTCCTGCTCTCATAGAGTTAATTCTGGATTCTTTTGATCACCAAGGTGGTTCTTCAATATATCTGAGCCAGTTTGGCTGAAATGATCTTAGAAAATAGGATGGGTCATGGACCACTCTGATCTGGATACCATCTGACACAGCTGTGCCTGTGCAGAGAAAATCTCTGGAGCTCCAGAACTGGAAGGTCCCTTCCCACAGATCTGATGTGAATGCTGCTGGGGCTAAGATGGTCTCCAGCCTCTTCCCAGGAACTTATATTGTGGCTGGAGACTGTTTTAGCCATTGTAAAGGATACAATCACATTCTGGTGTCTGTCACTGTTTAAGAGCTGTAGCTGCAATCTTTGAGCTCCTCTGCCCTCAGTACAGATGATCAGAACTGTGCACAGCCCTCGACATGAGGGGCTGCACCCTCGTGGGTACAGTTATGTCTGGTCTCATAAATTAGACCTCTGTGGGCCCATCCTGAGGCAATGAGAATATTAGGCCCACAGTGATGGGCACTCATCCAGCTGGAATGGTCCCCACTATGTGCTAAGTCCCCACACATGTCAATGAATTATTCAGAACAATGTCACATCCCAAAAGAACTCCAGGGACCATTCAAGCAATTTCTCAGTATGGGCAATCAGGATTATATTGTCAATGTCTTTTCACTGGCACTGTTTAGCTCATTAGTAATACAAAAAGACAGTCCTCACCACTTCTGTTAGAGAAATCTTCCCTGATGCATGCTAGCACTCCATTTGCTTTGCTAATAGCTGCATCAAGGTTTTCCCTGGGCACCAAACCCTGTTTGAGAAAACTCACATGCCTCTTCCTACGAGGTCTCAAGTACAAGCTTCCAGGTGCTAACTGAAATTCCTCATACTTCCAAAAGGTGAAAGCTCCTCAGTCAGTTGAATACAACTTCCAGAGTACAGACAGAAAGGGTATTTTCTGCAGGTGTGAGGTGGTGTTGCTGCCATTGCACAGGATATAATTTGAAACTTGTGCATAATCTATGTATTATTGTGAAAATAATAATTGAAGTAAGTATAGGTATAGAGAAGGACTACTGCAAAATACAGGAGAATGATGAGCCTGTTTTGAGGGAGAACAATGTGTCTTCACATGTTTAGCTTAGTGAAAGGGAAGCTGAAGTTTTTGAAAGCTATCCATAGACACCTCAGGGGTCTGAGTATTCAAGAGGGAGGAGAGTAAAAGACATTTCTGGAATTAGAACAAATGACTGTAACCTGGTCCTGAATAAACAGACAATTGAAATTATAAAGAAGTTTCTAAACAGCAGAAGAATGAAGTTTTGGAAAAGCTTTCTGACTGCAGGAATAACAAAACCAGAAAAATTTAAGAGGGAGCTGAAGAATTCCAAAGAAGGGATTATATGACCTGATGGTTCATGACAGCAAGAACTGAACTCAGTGACCAAAGTCATCCCTTCAGGTCCTATCTCTGACAGTCTGAAAAGTATTTAAGAAGACCATGTCCCATTGATCTGCAATGACAGAGGAGGTGGAGACTGAGTCTCAATCTCTCCAGATCTAAATGCAGCATGATACCCTTGAGCAACAGTCCTGCCATTCCATATAATAGCAAAAGAGCCCAGGAATAGCTTCTGTGGTGATAGTAACTTGATTTACCACAGTTGTGAAAGAATGGACTCAAAGAGTTATTTTTTCTAAACTGTAGTATCTTTTTTCCTGGATATGCTACAAACATGAGAAATAAATTGGCAGATATCTAGATACAAATTTTAAATCAATGAGATCTGAAATGCAAGAGCTTCTGTATCCAAATGACTGTTTCATGCCCTAAATTCTCTGAGTTGTGCTTAATTCTTGCAGCACATAAGGCATGTAAAAAACCACCCACTCACTACTTCAGAGCCATTTTTCTTCATCTAAATGAAATTTCTTTAGTTCCATTCATCTTTACAGCTCATTCAACAGGTCTCTCTGCAGCAGTGAAGGGAAGCATGTCTCAATGTGCTAATCCAGCTCAGAGATGGATTAATTGACTCACATGCCCCTCTGATCACTAGCCAGATGTCTTTCCCCAGCTGGCAAGCCTTACTAATTTTCTTGTTGTTGTTGTTGCTGTTAATTCTGGGTTTCCAGCCAGCGGGGGCTCAATCAAGGGCAACATGCCCTCTGCCGACATTTTGTATTTTTTGGTCTGCTTTCCCTTGGGCAAAGGCATTCAGCTATGAACCTCCTCCCCTGGCTCTTTGTCATCTGGCCTGTGGCCCCTGGAGAGAGCTCTCCTGGTGCAGTTGCACTTGTGTATCCGGCACGTTGGGCCACCACAGGGCTGTGCTGTGAATATTCAAAGTGCTGAAGGAGGCATATGGAGCTCAGAGGGCCAATCCCAAGAAGTGACCCAAAATTTCAGGTCTGTGCATTGGATTTTTTGGGAAAAGAAATAAAAAGACTCATAACAAGAGTTTGAAATATTTCATTTGTCAGGCTAAGAAAGGAAATGTATGAAAATTAAATATAATTTGCATCACTGAACATACAGTCATGTGTTTTCACCATGAAGGTTTCTGCCATGACTTGCAGTGATTTTGCTAAAACCATGATGTTGCCACATGGAACAATGTCCATTTTGGCCAGACTGTAGAACATTGTTTCCTCTTATCCCATTGCTTGTCTTGGGTCATCACTGTGATCACATTGAGTAGAAACTTAATGTACAAGAATTCAACTGGATGGTACAACTTTTATTTACCTCAGCAGTGACTTCTTCACACACAGGTTATCAGTGGTCACTGAGGAAGGGCAGCTGAGAACAGGCAGCAGTAGGAATATTTGAAGATTTGTACTATTTAGCACCAGGACCCTGAAATTCAGCTATGCATACAGCTAGAGAAGTCTGTGAATTATAAACATGGAAAACTGGTTTTCTAATTTCTCGCTAATTGGGGTTATTTATCCCAAGCTGTACAAAAAAGGAATTTCTGGATTATGTGAATATTCACCTTCTTTTTCCTTTTCCCCTTCCCTTCCCTTCCCTTCCCTTCCCTTCCCTTCCCTTCCCTTCCCTTCCCTTCCCTTCCCTTCCCTTCCCTTCCCTTCCCTTCCCTTCCCTTCTTCAACAGGACAGAAAATAAAAGCAAACACTTATCCTTTTTTTTTTTTTTTCATTAGAAAAGATGTTGCAAAATATTGTTTCATGACAAGGTCAGAGGAGCTCAGCTTGAGAGGACAGAAGTCTAATGTATGAACATTAAGAACTCAGCTACATTTCTATGGACCCAGCACTTACTACTCCAACTAAAAATGTGGATGAGCTCATTTCTTCAGCACCTGAGCAGTTGTTTACAATTCATAGGCATGTTAATAAGAAGAAAATCTCACTCTTGTAATTTAGCATCTTTGGTCTTTTTTAGTTTAGGTACATGCCTTGTATAAATCTCTTTCCAAAACCACAAATTTCTTCCCACATCAGGCATAGCCCCAGGGAAGTTGTTTTACAGGGAAATAAAGGCTTCGACCTTTGATCACTGTAACCTGGCTTCTCATAATCCTGAAAACAAGTTTCTAAAAAAATTGAAATGTGAACAACACACACCATCAATATCAATTACTGCATTGTTAGGTGGTAAATTTTCCCCACAGGGGGTGAGCAATTCACTTGATGTATTTGGCAAAGGGTTTGATTCTCCTCCCCACTGGCAGCGATGTGGTGCTGACAATCTCTCTGTTCTTTGATGGGCACAGAGCAGAGTAAGGGAGAGCAGAGTTAGACTTAAAGCTCTGCGAGTGCAGAGAAAAACAGGCTCTGTCAAGAGAGGATTTATGCAGCCTGAACAGTGAGCTGCAATCTTTGAAGAAAAGACTTCAAAGAGAAAAGGAGAAAAGAAACAATGTCTAATCTTCATACAAATGTGCTCTGGAGTCTCTGAAATTCAGAAACTTCTAAAATCTAAGAATTAATTATCACTTGCCAGAGGGAAGCTTTATTCACAGGTAACAGTTACAGCAACCCGAGTCCTCTAGGTTTAAAACTCACGGAGTTATATTGAACCGACTAAAGCTCAGTAAGTTACTTTCCTTCCTTTTGGTGTACTTGCACATTTTCCAAGTGTTTGATGTCATCCTTCATGTTGTTTATGTGTGACACATGACAGCAGCTCCTAAAATTTTGTCTTTGACAGGAGATGTACTTGGAAATATTTTGGTATAAGAACTGTGACTCACAGGTTCACATTAAAACATGCAACGAAGTGATGCAGCTCCTCAGCTCCTGCAGAGCAATGCAGCCCTGTTGGCTTCTATTTACTGCAGCAAAAGACAAGACTATAAGTTATTTTTCATCTCCACAGCTACATAAATAACAAGGATCACTGGGGGTGACTAAAAGCAAAGCACTGCTGGTCTGATTCTTCTTAGCAGAATGGGGTGTTTGAAATGACCCTCAGGCCAGGTATCCAGAATATCTCAGCACCTCATAGACTCTCATAATTGTTCTTATAACATCCTTTTGTGTAAAGCACTCCTCATATTCATTTTACACGTGAAGTCTGAAAGCTAAGGAGGCAGTAAGACCCATGGTTGCAGGGCAAGTTAGTGGGGAAAGGAAGAATCAAGCATTTAAATATCTGGAAAACTCAGTTACATGATGGTGTTATTGTGCTCAAGAAACGGAATGATTTATTGTGGATGTCTGACCAGAGTCATTCTCGGGCCATGGTAATGTGCAGTTTAAATCTTGCATTTACTGAAGCTGAGGGTGTGAACCCAGCTGGCTGGTGTGGCTCAGCTGCTGCACAGAAACACATTAAACTGCAATAACTTGATTGTGCATCTCAGCCCTCTCTTTTTAAAAGCTCTGTCTTTCATCTTTAAGACTTCAATGAAAACAGCTGTTGCAGAAGCTCACAAGAGAGCTGTACCACAGCAGGGAAACAGTTCCCTGACATGAGCCAGAGGGTCTCCAGACCCAGAGCAGCCATTTAGTATACAGAACTCACCTCTCTTAAAATGTCAGTAAGCCAAGGCACCTGTACTGATAGGAAAGGAATGGAAGACAGAGACCATGTCCAATGCAGCTACTTTGAAATAACAAAACCCTCTGGCAGGATTGGAATTGCTTCATTTTATGTTTACATCCATATGGCTTTTGAGGTTAAATAGAACTTGTCTTGATATTTGCCCACCAGCAGTCAGGAGGCATCTGTGACTGTTGCCTTCCTGTGCATATGAATACTTTGCATCCCAATAACAAGTAGACCCAACCATTGTGCACCAGCAGCATTGCTAGAGATGGCCAAAAACTTAGTACACAGTACAGTTTGGGATATGGTTTAGTGGGCATGGTGGCATTTAATCTAAGGTTGGACTTGATGACCTTGGAGATCTTTTCCAACTTTCATGATCCTATGATTCCATGATCTGCTACTTCTTGGGAGTCACTGGCCATCCCAGAAGTTCTGAGTAACACAGGGGCATTGCATTATCCCACGTTAGCATCCAGAAGGATGCAAAAGACAGAGTTTGACCCTGGTGTTTCATTACAGGCAGGGCTTGGGTGTTTGTTTTTAAAGGAAATTTTCTTCTGTGAGCAATCAGAAAAATCCCAGGCTGTCTCCTCTTGCTAACTGTGGCAGCTCCCAAGACAACAAAACCAAAGGTGATTGGTGCTGCCTCTCCCTCCAAATGGGAAATGTTGATAGATATTTCACGTATTTGTTTAACTGTGGATAGTTGACACAGCTTGTGAGAGATTATTCTGGGAGGAAAGGAAACCTCCCAAACCCCTCCACTTCCCCTGTCCCTGGCTCCTCTGGGCTCCTGCTGGGTGCTCTGAATGACCCCTCCAGGAACATCCCTGTCCCAGGGCAGGGTCCTCCATCCCTTGCTCCAGGCTGGTGTTCTCCTGCCAGGGCTGGGGGACCAGATCTTCCCTCAGGATCCCTCAGCTCCCCTGGCATCACTGGGGCCAGGTGGGACAGCCCAGCCCAGGTGGGGTAAGCCAGGCAGACTCCAGCCCTGGGTGAGCCTGAACCAGAACAGGCAGTCGGGTACTGAGCTATTTTTGCCCAGTGGGGGATATCTGCTGTGTTTTTTGGAAGATTTTTGGTGTCACTTATCCCATGCTCGTTATAATGCATTGCCTGAGGCATAATTAAATTCAAAGGGCATGTCTGTGTTGAAAGGGAGGGTTGCAATTTGTTGCTGTTAGGATTTTTCATTAAAAACCAAGCAGTTTTTCTGACTGGCAGGAACAATGGCTGCAGAACAAAAATGCTATTAAATAAGGAGAAGGCAAAGGCTTCTCTTTTTTCTCTTTTCTTCTTCTTCTTTTTTTTTTTTTTTACTAACTACCTGCTTGACATCTCCACACTGACTTTGAATAAAGTACAGCATTTAAAAATAGTGGGATTGTAAAAGTAAGACAAGGCAAAGAAAAGAAGAGCCTTGACATTAAGAAAGGTCTGGCAGGTGATAGGTATGTTATACAATATATTGATATTATATATCAATACACACAAATATCTGTATCTATATGTGTGTGTATGTGTTTTATCTCCAGAGGAGAAATTTGCCTTTGCTGCTGAAATTTTCCTGAAAGCTCAGTTAATTAGTTCTCATAATACCCATGGAGGCAGACGTTAGTATCATCCTTATCCACAGATGAGGAGATAGGAAAGAGCAGAGAGAGGAGGATGCACAGAGAGATTAAGGGATTTCTGCTACAGTGAATTCAGTGTAGAGCTGGGAATTCAGTCCAGCAGGCAAAATCCTAACCCTATTAAAAGCAATGGGAGACTAACTTATGAGAAGCCTGGATTTGGCAATTTTTGCTTGCTTTGTTCAAACCTCTCTGATCTATTCACAGCTACATGTGTCCTGATGATGCTTTCAGAAGAAAACTACACCTGTGACTGTGTACAGCTCCTGGTCAAATCTCAGCTGAGTCCCTCAGTCTCTGAGCTTCAAAAAAGAGGCTGTTTCTTTGAGGGACTCAGTACTGTACATTTACATATATCTTAAAAATAGTCTGGAGTGATAAGTGAAGTAATTTAAGATCTTCCTAAATAGAATACTATATTCTCCCAGGCCATCAGGGTCATAGAACTGAAATTTTACATCCCTAGTTGCTATATTCCACCACACAGTGCTATCAGAAAATGACTGGAGGGTTTCAGCTAAACAGATGAGCTACTTTTAAATTAGATTGGGTAAAGCAAGCTCATTAAAGAAAAAAAAAATAATGTCCTCATTTTATAATGGCTTTGTTGCCTTCTTGCTTATATACTTGTTCCAGGGCAGTATTTTCATGTTATTAGGGTGTTTTCAGCTCTTATTTTCAAGCTCACTTCATTAGTGTTGGTAGAACACTTTGAAGTAGAAAATGTGAGTGCTAAGTGGTATCACTGACACACTTTCAAGGCAATGCTTTTGCCTTCCCAGAGGTCATCTGCAGCAAATTTGTCACACCTGCAAATGTGCACAAATTGGTGCTGGCAGTAGAGGGACAAATTTCCCTCAAAACTGCTGCAACAGCTGTAAGCTGGCTGCAAGTGCCTGGAAGAGGATTCCTCTTTCCAGCAGGAAGCTGGGATCTGCCAGCCTTGCCATGAGGAGTCTGGCAGTGAGGCAGCTGTGGAGCAGAGCTCCACTGTCTGATACTTATGTGCTGGATAAAAATTCCCTAAACTCATCTGGAAATCTCCCAATGGCTCTTCTTCCAGTGTTGGGCACCAAATCTCCAATTTGTTTTTCCTCAAAAGGACTGTAGTGGAATGAGGAGTGTTGGAAGGAGCACAGGGTGTGCTGGGTTTATGTGGGATGTAGCCGTGGAAAGGGGTTTTAACCCTTTAAGTGCAGCAGAAATAAGATGCACAGCTACATGGTCGTCTTTCACGATAGAAAGAAAGAGACAAGTTTATTCAGAAACACACTTGGTTTTATAGCAGGACTCGCAACTCCAAGAGTAGAGAAAAGGTGATGGGTTCAGAGAGAAGACACCCCATTCCCAGGGCCTGGTCATGTACCACAACAGGTGTTCTATATTGTTATTAATTCCTTTTTATTTTGACCAAGTTATCGCCCTGGGAGAAATTCTCCCTAGCCTTGAGCTGGACCAGCTTATTGGCTGGGAACAGAGCTGAAAAGCTCCAGCCTGGAAGATTTTTCAGGCTGTAATTTTCTTACTTTCTCAGTATGTGTCCTCCAGTGGGAAAGGCTGCTGTGCTGGGCAGAAGATGGACCTGCTGCAGCATCTTTGAACATGGGGACAGTTTCATAGAATCATAGGAAGACTTTGGTTGAAATGGACTTTAAGGCTCATCTGGTTCCAGTGCCCTGCCATGGACAAGGATACCTTTCACTAGACCAGACCAATTTCACTAGACCACTTTCAACTAGACCAGGGGTTGCTCAGAGTCTCATCCAACCTTGCCTTGAACACTTCCAGGGATGGGATGGCCACAGATTCTCTGGGTCACCTGTGCCAGGGGCTCACCACACTCAAGTAAAGAATTCCTCCCTGACATCTAACATCTGTATCTCGGGGCTTGTCCACTGACCAGAGGTTTGCCAGTGGTGCAGTGCTGTAGAACACCAGGATTTACTGCTCTCCTCCCTTCAGCCTGGAGCATGCCAAGGCAGAAGACAGGTTTATAACACCTGAGACAAGGGCTTACCTGTGAAGAGTGGTATCTAGAGAGCCCTATGGCATGTTTGGGAAGTCTGTGGCATCAAGGTTCATTTTGAAAATCACTGAAACCCTGGGTACCTGTATCCCTTCCCCACCAGCCCCTGGAGTGTGGGATCTCAGGAGGGATCCTGTTGGCCTTGGGGTGTGGTTTGGACACACACAGTGATGCTGGCAGTGTGAAATGGGAAGCTGTCCTGGCACTGTATGGCAGCCTTCCTTCTAAACTGCCCTGCTTGCTTGTGGCTCTGATTTATTACCTTGTCATATTTCAAAAGCTAAAGCAGGTTGAGCTTGGTCAATATTTAGATGGAAAGGTCTCCAAGGCAAACACAAGAGCTAGAGGAAATGTTCCCTGAGTCAGAGTCAGGGCAATAATCCAGTGTGGTGTTAAGGATGTTGCTTTTGGTCTGATTGCAAAATCAATGTATGGGCCACTAGTGGTCTGTGGGGAGGGACTATAATACCCAACATGACTGGGCAATAACTGACTGGCCTTTCTTTGCCTACAAGGGTCAACTCTACAGCAGTGTAAATTGGATGAAATGAAGATGATGAATCTGGCTGATTGCTTTCACTGTTTTGTCTCATTACTTGGATTTAGATGTTTGGTTGTTTTTCTCTGTCATCTTCCTTTTTATGTTTCACAGTCCCTTAAATGACATGGAATGACACAAAATGCAAACATTTAGCAATTTTTTTTGTTTACTAATAAATTTCCAAGCTTCTGGAAATTCACAGCTTACGGGTCCTCTTAAAGGTCTGGGGTTCTTTTCTGCCTAAAACTATTCTTATGTTGATTTGAATTTTTCTCTCATCACTCTCACAGAATTGTCTGAAATCTCAGGCTGCTCAGCACTGTCTGCAAGGTTGGATCCATTATCTACCAGTTTCTTATACTGAGCATCACCTCTGAGTCTGACCCTCAAAGAAAACCAGCTACATCTCTTACTATTACCTCTGTAGACGTTGTGTTTCAGATACTGGATTCTGTCTGCCAGTGTCCTGGGACAGTGCATTTTTCCACATTCATCACGTAGTTTTTTTCAAATTATGCCAGTCAAGGAGCATAGATATTTTTCTCCAGTGAAGCAAGGTGCACGTAATAGAAGCCACAATCCCTTTTGTAATAGTAAAAACTATATTAAAAGAACACTGATCTGAATTTAAGGAGATAATGAAAATTAACAATTTTATCCATGTACCACTTTGGCCTCTTGTGTTTTTAAACAAATGCCCGTTCTTCAGCTATCCTCCACTTGCAGCACAAAAAGAAATATTTTTCCATGACATGATGGAATTCAGATTCAAAAGCTATATTTTCATCTTCTAGTTATTTTTTTCTGTTTTAACAATCTTCAGATTTGAAGTATGAAAGGTGCTAAATGATTTCATACTAAGGACTGCAAAGCAAACAGAGCATCTCTACTCACACTGTTATTTTAGGTGGTCATTTCAAGAATGAACCGACCAGACAGTTTTAAGGATGGCAAGGTATTTAAGACCCATTATGCAAAGACTCTGTGACTGTAGTAATTAGCTGTGGCCCTCCACTGGGAAAACAGAGCCTTGATAAGCACACTACAAAACTCCTGTCAGGAGTACAAGTGCTTTGAAGAGAGCACTGAAAGGAATTTTGCTTCAGAATATAAGAAAGTATGTAATGTGAGATTTCTCAAAGGAGAAGATAATGCTTTATTTGGGCTTTTCTATACAGATTGAGGAACAGAATGTGAGAAAACTTCACAACTTCTTTAGGAACACAAGATATTTGCAGGCTGGACTGCACCCAAGCCCAATCTGGTCCAGCATCTTGTGTCAGAGAGTGGCCAGCACCAGATGCTGCAGGAGAAGGTACAAGAGCATCTGAACACGTCATGTTTCCACAGGTGGGAAAAACATCTCCCTAATTTACAGTTATTGCTGCTGCTGTTATGTGTAGATTCTTTTCTTTCTACAGCACAAAAATTAAACAGAGGTGTTTATTTCAGACTTTAGATATCATTGCCCAAAGCATCAATTGCTTCCTCCCAGTCATACACTGAATAACTACAATGAAGCTGAAAAACCTGACTCCCACCCCTGCATTCAGTAATTCCAGTACATATTTCCAGTAGAGATCCCCACAGTCTGGGATGTGGCATGGAAATGACCACTCTCCTTTGGCCACACAGCAGTCAAGGCAAGTGGGAATCTACCCATTTGTGTGGTTTGGGACGAGGTGCAGGAGTTTTTCAGCAGATGAACACTAACACCCCCCAGCCCTCTCAGAGAGGACACAGAGGAGGTGTGGGCCAGGCTGGGACCCTGGTGGTGGGGCTCTTATTGGTACTGGTTGTCTTACTGACTGATACTGGGCAAGCTGTTTCTCATCTCTGTGTTGTCTCTACAGAGTGGAGATACTGACATTTCCCTTCTTTGAAAAGCAGTCTGATTGACAGCTGTGGCTAAAAAATAACTGCAGAATCTAACAGAAGAGATTGTTTCTTAGGACTATCAGCTCCACCAGTGAAACTTCTTAAAACCACCCACAGAACTCTTCTGTAGACAGAGAAAAACACATTCACCTCCATGCAAAGCTGTTCCTTCTGTTCCTCTTTCAGAATTAAGCTGAGCCTTTGACTCGTAATTCTGGGCTTTGGCTTTTTGTTGTCATTATTGCTATTATTGAAAACACACAACGTAAACTTAACTGTGGTCAGATCCCTCATTGAGCTGCAGTGGAGGAAGGGCATTTGTACTGGAAATTAATATGGCTAGCATGTCTGCCTTGGTTTTGAGGATAGTGTTTTCATGTTCTTTTCCTTTCTTTCCCCAGCTTTCTTCTCTTTTGTATCTGCCTGCCTCTTTCCCGTTTCTTTCACAGCCGCTATTTTTGCTCCAAGCAAAGAACTCAGTCATGCTCTCACTCTCTCATGGGCTCTTGAGGTCAGGCTAGCAAACCTTACTGGAGCCAAACTTTGCACCCTTCCCTTGCCCTTTTCATCCCCTCTGCCTTGTCACAGTTCTCTGTCCCCTGGGTTTTCCCCATGCTCCCGAGGGCAGCAGTCCCTGGCTGCTGGCACACCTGGCTGAGTTTGCCTGGCTGCTGGCACACCTGGCTGGGCTTTCCTGGCTGCTGGCACATCTGGCTGGGTTTGCCTGGCTGCTGGCACACCTGGCTGGGGTTTCCTGGCTGCTGGCACACCTGGCTGGGCTTTCCTGGCTGCTGGCACATCTGGCTGGGTTTGCCTGGCTGCTGGCACATCTGGCTGGGTTTGCCTGGCTGCTGGCACACCTGGCTGGGATTTCCTGGCTGCTTTTAGTGCCTCCAGTGCAGAGCTGCTCTTGGACACTGGGCCAGTCAATCATTGCTCCTCTGACGTATTTTATCTGCTTCAACCACATGCTTTTCAGGGAAAGGGACAGTCTGTTACTCTTTGTCATTATCCACTGTAGCACAACACAGCTCCCCTGAGGTTCAAGCACCATATGCTTCTTTAAAAGACACAATCTCTATGATGTGCTCTCATATTCCTCTGAACTCACTTCACCCCCACGTCCCTTCTTCTCTCTACTGTTCTTTTAACAATGTCTTCCTTCTCAGCACTGTGGTCCTTCTTCCTTTTCCCCAGGCTCCCCTTGCCCTCCTGCAGGGCTGTGCTGCCAAGCCTTGGGCAGCTCTCCTGGGTTGGAGATGGGGCTGGGACCAGGGGACACCCAGGATCTGCCAGGAAGAGTTGAGGCACTCTGTCTCCTCTCTTATGAGGGAGCAGGGATTTCTGTACCTGAACCTCAGTGGGCAGGGAGCTAAACAGAAAGAAGAGGCAGAGCTGTATGATGAGCTCACCAGAGGTGGCATGGCTTGTAAAAAGGCTGCATCTGCAACAGGGAGCAAACCTTGCTGGGAGGAGTGTTTAACATCTGATTTGCAGAGCCTCATTCCTTGGAGGCCTGCAGTAATTTTGTTCACTTTCATTGTCTTCCATTTTCTCATATCTGCCCTAATCTGTGTGTTTCCCTGTATATGCTTTTGTCCAGTTGTATTCAACCTTCTTCCTACCATTCCCATCAGTGTGACCTGTGGGCTGCTTCATTCCAACCACTGTTCCTAAAGTTCCTTGGGAGGGGTGCTCCAGTGAGGCAACAATTAATTCCTGTATCTGTAATTTGTTTATCTTCTTCTATAGAGTCTTACAACAAGCCTCGGGAGAGGGATATAAATGATGAATGCAGGTTAATAACACAGGAGTCTGCGGAAAATTGCATTAAAATGGCACAGCAGTAACGGATATAAAAACAACTGAAGCATGTGGTGAAGTCCCTACTATATCAAAATATTTCCACTGGTAATATACATTGTAGTTTGTGCTAAAAAAATCTGAAATTTTAAAGCGATAAAAAATTAATATCTCCAAACTTCTAGCGAGAAGAAAGAAGGTTAGGTAAATTATTCTCAGTTGTTACAAGAGGTGAAAAAAATAAGCAAAATGGGTGAACTTAATCCTATTTAATCATTCAAAGGCCTGGAGCCATCTGTATCAACAGAGCTCCCTCTCTCATCAGTGCAGAGAGGCAGAGACCTCAAGAGATACAGATTCATCCCAACCCAGAAAAAATGCTTAAAAAGCAGGAACACTGGCTGTCCCTTAACTGGAGATTAATTCATCTGCTCTTATGTAGGCAGGATGTCTAACTCTTCCAACAGCTACACTTGGGAGCTTCTTCCTTCCCAAAGCCATTTTTAAAAATTGGCCTCAGGTCACTACAGCCAGACTAAGATTTGCAGAACTATTTGGAATTTCTGGTATTCCAAAAAGGAAGTAAGAACATTTCTATTTACTTAATGACACAGAGGCAGCTTATGGATTTCACTAGTTGGAAACTGGAAACTGGAAACTCTCTGCCAGATGTGAAGTGTTGGAAGCTGAGCTACACACTCATCAGGATGCTCAACAGCCTATAAATCATCTTTGTGAACATTTTGTGTGCCTGCATGAGCTGAGGGGAAGCTACCTGTGTGAGCTGATATCACAGAGGGGTTTCAGGAGACCTGCCACAAATCTTCAATCAGGCAAACAAACTGGTGGAGTTTTACCCTCTCATGACAGTTCATCATTCTGCTTTAACAGGTTGAAAAAACCTGTCAAGAAGTGACGTGGGAAGCTGTCACACAGTTGTGGAAGGGAAATATGCTTCATTTTTTTCTAATAATGCACAAAATGAGAACTGAACACAGTCTTGGGGGCACCAGCTGGATAAATGTGTAGGACATCCCACCCAGCAGTCCCAGATCAGATTGTTCTGTGTCAGGACACAGGCATTGTGGAGATGTAGCTGCCAGGACAATGGGAAAAGGGTGTGAGCTACCTGCTGAACTAAGAACACAGGTAGGGTGTGTCATCACAGTGAGATATGTTTCTACTAATACACTCCAGAATAAATAGTGCTGATGCTGGTTTTTGAAATGATAAAGAGGCATTGGATAAATCCTTTGGCAGGAGGTGCATTCCTAGGGAGCCAAGAGTGCAAAATCCCACTTCAATAGGATAATGTAGAAGAAAGTACTGCAGAAAAGCATTTAAGTGAAGAAAAACTTAATCCATATAGTTGTCTGTTTCTCCAAAGCATTAGCCAGAAATCTGTCTGAAATGTTTTTCAGTGTGTGTTCTGGTAGCTCAAAGTCTGCTTCTAAGGTAAGGATTTTTTTTAAATGCTATTCCCCGATAAAAGAAAAATCTCAATTTTCATCCTGTGGTCTGTGATTCTTCATGGGCCCAGGATTAACTTCCTGATATCTATGCTTTTCTACTTTTTTGAGAAACACAATCCTAATGATAATAGATTTTCAGCAGAATCTGCATCCACAGGGAGAAATAGGAAAGATTTAACAATAAGGAGTGAAAACTGGTACAAAAAGGGTTGTTTTTGAACTTGTCACGAGAAATTTGATAAAGATTCCTCTGGGCTTTTTTTTTTTAATGGCAACACCTTGATTAGTGGAATATCACCTACCCCTGTCTAAGGAAAGATTGAAATGCAGAGAAGGTAGATAGTGATAATCATTGATAATCAACAATGACACTTTCATTGTCCAGAGAAAGTAAGGGAAGTAAGTGAGAGAAGTGCTGAACTGGAGTCAGATTGCCATTTTTATTGCAGAAAATATAAATGTAGCATTGAACTCTGCAATTTCCCAGCAGGCTGTTCTTAGATAATCATGGCGTCTATTTTAGTAAAATGCAGATTTTGGGGGCATTTTATTATGCAGCAGGATGGCTGGTCTATAGAGGGAATGTTGCTGGATTTCCCACAGCAATCTGCCAGACACAACATCACCAGAGAATTGGTAAAAATAAGAGCACATTAAAGATATTGAGGATTCCAGCTGATCCAAGATGAGCCTGCAAAGTGCATTTTCCTTTACCTATCCCGAGTTTGCTCAGTGGAATAACAGTCTGCGAGGTAAAAATAGTTCACAAAAAGAGAAAATGCTTTCTCCTCAATGTTGTCTCTGTTCCTCACTTCCTACACGTTGAGATGTAGTTTGCTTCTGTGACAAGTTTGTGTTGAATATCCAATGGAGAATTAGCAGGTGGAACAGAGATCAAAGTCTGACCCTGCTTAATATCTGCAGAATTTCTCAGCTCTCAGAACCAAACCAAACCAAACCACAGAAAAAAAAAATCGTCCAGGAAATAGACTGTCAAATGACCAGATAAAATCCACAATCATCAGGAACAATGAGGCAAAATCCACATTTTTGAGTAAATCACATAGAAGGTTCAGTGAAATCACAGAGCTCAGATGTGTGATACAAGTTACAGATAAAACTTTATGAAATTACAGTCTTTGCTGTCATCTTAATAATCTTTAGCTGCTTATTCATCTGTAGTTGTGGAAAACGTGTCCTTAACTTTTTCAGTTTGTTATGCCAGTCTCTTTTTAAAAAGATAGTAACATCTTTAATATTCTCCTAGAGCTGTTTTGCTTGACTGTGACATATTTATTTGTCAAAGACAGATGTCCAGAATTATGAAACGTCTAGCCTAATTCACATTTTTTTTTAACACAATGTGACATTACGAACCGAATAATTTTTAGACATGAGTTCTGTACCTCTAGTCATCCCCTGACAGTTGGGATTTATTTTAAAAAATATGTTAACTCTGGGCTGGAGCAGTTTAAGAACAGTTTGGACCTAGTAATATATGAGTCATAAGGAGAGTTGTTTCCTGGTTCTGTGAGTACTTTTTGACTGATTTAAGCAGTAAATATGAAGCCTGGTGAGACATAAACAAAGGTTTTTCTATAAAAACAGCTCCCTTAGTCTATTTAACTACAGCTATGATCACAAGAGGGTCAGTACTAGTGGATTTGTGAATTCAAATGCTACAAAAGAATAACTTGGTCTGCTTCCCTGATATTTATGGTGCTGTAACTCAAAAGTTATTCAGTGAAAGTCAGTGGACATCCTTCAATTTCATGCCAGAGATACATTTTCAGCTGTAAAGACATTAAAAAACAAATCATCAAAGTGCAACAGCAACCTCCTGGTGGGTCAGTCCTGGGGACAAAGTGTGGCAGGGTCAGGGCACAGTCCCTGTGTGGGTGTAGTGGCTGCCTGTATTGTAATTAGTCCTCTGCCACATTAACAGATACTGGGGCAAAGGTGTGTGATTATAGACCCTTGGTACAAGGAGAGGGCATAAAGGTGAGAAATTTTCCCAAATCCCTGAACCTTGAAGTTAAATACAGCCCAGGCTATAGGACTGGAGCAATGCAGATGGTGTGTTCTTTGAGCTTCAGCAGGGGAATGTCCTTGTAATTGCTGCTCTTACCTGGTTAAGCCACACAAAGCCAGAGGAACATCTTGAACTAATCTGTAGGATGATTTTAATATGTAAAGGAATGAACCATTTTAGCCAAAATCACATCCATTGAACAGAAGATGGATATTATAAAGGCCTTGTCCTGATCCTGTTAGTATTCCTGTCTTTTGGGGCTAACAGCTGACTTGCTGAACAAGAAGAAAATCCAGCAGGTGGGGAAATCTTTGCACACTGAGAATCTCCAGGAAGCTTTGACAGCACCAGGAAAGAGTTCCTCTAGCTCTAATTTAGCCAGCTTCAGAATGAGAGATACTGCAAAGTGCACCAGAGGAGGAGGAATAAAAGGTAGCTTTGAGGAGGAGAAAGGAGTGCATGAGGGAAATCATGAGAATCCACTCCTGGGGGCTATAGCACTCTGATTCCTGCTGCTTTATGCAGAAAGGGCAAAGTCTAGCCTTTAATCAGAGACCTTCAAATGCATGACAGCTTTTAACAGAAGACAGCAAAGGCTAAAGAAAGAAAAGAAAGAACTCAACCCACCAGGCACCAGATTTAAACTGAACTAAACTCTGGTGAACCCTGTCAGGGAATCTGTGCTCAAAAAGGAAATTAGGGAACCTGAGGTCTCAGGGGTTCTTGACGTGAGGAGGAAGAACAGGTATTTATGATACTGCAAATGCCTCTACATGAAAACTGAAGTCTAGCAGAAGTGACTTTCTGACAGCACCACTTGGAAGGAAATGTATTTGCTTTAATTTGTGCAGTGCAACCTCCTCCACACTCAAACCACAGAAGCTCTGAGCCCAAATCAGCTTTATGAACAGGAAACAGTGTTTTAGTTTAAGAATGTTAAATTTTTTGGCTCAGGAAATTGTTGTTTCAGTCTTTATTATAACCAAGATGAAAGTTATCACATATGCATAGTATATGTAAACTGAGAAGAGTTTGCATATCTGAGTACCTTAGTATTGGAGCAGTGTGTTGACACTATGAGATGACTGAAAGAATAACTTAATGTTTTTTGAAAGGTCTGAAATGCAAATCTTTCAAATCAACGAGATCAGGACGAACAGTGAGCTCAGACTTGAATGCTTGCCAGGTTTTCTAATATATTTCTTTCTCACTTTAACACAGTTTTAATTTGGCATCCCTGAAGATTATGGATGGCTAATTCACAGATCTACTGACTTTAAAGGCATAAAGGGGCTATAACTGACTTTCCAACTTGGCCTCTTTTATAAGCAAGCAAAAAGACCTTCCTGTATTAATTCCCACTTCAAGACTAACAGTTTAGCACTAAGAACTTAGGAATCTTTGCACTGGGTTAAAACAAAAGCTCCTGTAGCCCATGTCTGTCATTATTCAGTCTCTGACAGAGGTCATCTGTGTACACTTAAGGAAGCACGGGTATAACAATGCAAGAGAACCCCATCAGCATATGTAAGTTGTTGCTTTCATGTGTAGTTAAAAAGTCAAGCCTCAATGGAAAAACAAACTGAATTTTGGGAGAGAAAATTCATTTTGCAAGACAAACTTATCTCCAAATAATAAAGATGGCATTGTGAGATCTCAGATACATTTTGCCTTCCTCCTATGTGTTGCAAAGAAAAAAGTGTCTCTTTTTGGAACAGACACAGAGCAGACTCTTGTGGAAATAAATGAGGGAGGACAGCTTGGCAAGAACCAGAGAAAAAACCAGCAGCACCATGTTTTCCTCTCTCGCTGACATAGCACCTTGTTCGAGTTCAGTTACAGAGCAGGCTGTGAATAAAATTATGACTAAAATTTCAGTCCTGTGAGAAACATGGATAAAACTGAGCCTGAACTGCTGGAGTCTCCCCCTAGACATTTAGGTGCGATTATTTTAATGAAACAGTTAGATTATGTGGTTATGCATGTGATCTGGTTATTTAAAGGCCATTTAAAAGTCATTTTATTTAAAAAAAAATCAACAAAAAAACCCCAAATTTTTTAACATTATTTCTCTCTTCCTATA
Source organism: Acridotheres tristis (assembly GCA_037013685.1). Classification (NCBI taxonomy): domain Eukaryota; kingdom Metazoa; phylum Chordata; class Aves; order Passeriformes; family Sturnidae; genus Acridotheres; species Acridotheres tristis. The sequence continues at coordinate 7,296,515 of CM072885.1, forward strand.
TGTTTTAGATGTCTAAAACAGATCAGTTGAATCCCTCCTTAAAAGTGTAATTCTTCTTTTTTATTATAAAATATGACTTTCCAAAGATGCAGACCTCCTCACTGTGGCTTCAGGTTATGTCTGCTGAGGTGAATCCCATCCTCAAATGCTTCTTTTTCCTGATTTGTATCGAAAAGATGAGGCTGTGGAATAAAATGACCAAAAGAAGCACCAGTTCCTTCATAGTCACAGAAGTGGTGAAAAGTACAAGTTACTACAAATACTTCTCTACCCCCACCCCCTAAAGTTCACAAGTGTTTTCTGAACTGAAGAAAGCGAGTTTATCTCATAGAAAGGGCCATGGTGAGAGACTTCCAGACTGAGTGGGAGTCAAGACAGTTTTGGTCTTTTAGAGGGACATGAGGCAAATTAAATATTACTTTCACTGTTGGTATTAATCACAAGCAAAAGGCTCCAATAGAAATCCATTCATTTGACTTGAAGTGGAAAGAATTACTTGCCTGCTTAGGAAAGGTTTTTATGTGGTGTCAGTCTGAAGTGTCTGAGATGAACTGCAAGTATTTGGTTAACTGCAAGGAGTTAGTCAGGAAAACTGAATGATACTAGAGACCCAGAGGCAAAGCAATTTACATAGTTGTGAAACCAGCTAAGCTTTTGCAGTTGCTCTCCACACACTTAGTTGGGCTGGAGAAACATATGACCTCAAGGGCTTGGGGCACAAGGTTCTCAGCCTACAGCCAGCAGGAGGTTTGTGGACAAGAGTGAGGAGACCACTGCCTACGTGCCAGGCACCAATCCAGATCCTATTATACTCTCTACAGCCCCAAAGGTCCTCTGAGACATTGCAATTTTACTCCAGAAGAATGTGCCTGAGCTGAGAAAATAACTGTTTTGTAATTTCAGGTATTCTTGCCTGCTGCCACTCTGAAAAAGTCAGCAAGGGTCTTAGAAATTCAAGAGGACCATCTCCTAAAGATGCAGGAGGCAACAAGAAGCTTGCTAGGCAATCTGTCCATACTCTTTGAAAGTTTCAGGGAGGAAAGTGGCTTAGAAATATCAGAAGGATGTCATTAAACTGTTCCCGGGTTCTGCAGTGGAATGGGAGGATTAAACAAACAAAGGAAGAGGTCCAGGCCCTAAAGCATGACTGATAGCAATGAGGACAAGAGCCTTGGAAAAGTCTACAAATACCTCTGAGCACCAGACAATGTCAAGCTCCTTCCCTGCATCTCAGTAGAAGGGAAGTGAATTGACCCGGGTACCAAGGGAGGTTGAGCAGGGGCCAGGAAAATGCCATAGTGAATCTCCTCATTGTGGAAATGCCCCCAGCCTGAGGTTTAGCCAAGGCTGCTGTCTCCAGTTGCTTTGCTAGAGAAGACCAAGGCCTAGTGAAGAGCAATGAACAGGGAGAATAAAGTGTTATCAGTAACTGTTTACTCAGGAAAGGCTTTGAACTGATTTGTTTTTGTTGCAATAATCAACTTGGGAAGCACTGTGACCCTTGAAGGAGTTTTTATTGATCATAGCAGAATAGGCCATTAATAGAGAAGAAATTATCAGAGAAAAAGACATTTCTGCCATTCTCAATACTGTTTGCATCAAAGCCCTTTTCACCAGCAATAGCTCTGTCTTTTACTTATATTCTATTTTATTTTCAAATCAATGCTATTTTCTTCAGCTAAGTCCTTTACTTTGATAGAAACTAAACATTTCCTTTAATGAGCATAAGAGATAATAATGTGAAGCATTAGTTGGAACCATCATGCAACAAAAACTCAATGCCATTTTAAAACACTTAATGCACAGGCTGATGTTTGCTCTCACTAAAGAGCATAAGATTAGAGGTGCTACAACTTCGAAAGAAAGCATTATCCCACTGATGAGCTAGTGCTTTCCTTTGTGCTAATCACACAGTCTAAAACATGTCTTTGTATCTATTTCTTATGTTAGAAACCGTAACAGAATGTTTCTGTAATATGTGACAAAGAAAGATTAAAAACAATCCTCGGACTCTGTTTTTTTCAGGAGCATTACTTTGAATCTTTCCAGAGGCAATGAATGTTTCATGGCTTGATGGCCAATTCAGCAGACTGGAAGACCTCTCAGACTGAGAAGTGTGCCAGTTTCAGACCACTAGAGAAGGCACAGATACATAGATACACTGGCCTGAGACTCACAGTTTTCCAAATCCAATCAGCAGTCTCAGGTTCATCACAGTTGTGGCCAGACCAGATTGTAAGCAAAGCTGCATCAAGCTCAGGGGGTGAGAAATTAATTGGGATGAAATAACTTCAGTGTTAGTCATTAGCTAAAGCAGAAATGAACTTAAGCCATAAAAATAAATATTTAGGCTAGACACTAGGGGAAAATGTTCTTGTCATAATGGTACTGGGACATAGGGACATGCTGTCTGGGAGAGTTGTGGAGTCTTTACCTTCACAAGATTTCAAGAAAAAGTAACTTTATTCCAGGAGTGACACAACAATACTGACTCTGCTTTGGGGCAGGAGATAGATTGAATTGTCTCTTCTGGCATTATTTATGTGGCACAACCCCTGTATTTCCTGTATTTACAAGCTATCTCTGTCCTTGGAGCTTGTAGCAGTGCAGTTACACTGATTTACACCAGCTGGGGGATTGGGACAGGTCATGACTCATGTTCTCATGCCATCAGCTCCTCATCAGCTTCCTACTGGTGATGGCCAAGCTCAGAGTGCAGCAGCCACTCCATGAGAGGGGCAAGTGAGATGTTTCATCACAGTGCAAAGATTTTGCTGCAAAGTCCTCTCTACTACTGGAGTAAGAGTAAGGGAAGGAAAAGGCTGACTTAGAAAACCCAAAACTGCAGATGTTATTATCTCTTGAAGCTATGAAATGATGGAAGTGCAGCACTCCTGACAAATTGAACAGCACTGCCAGTTGCTGTAAAGAAGACCAGCTCCACTGTTTGTTGCTAATTTATCACAATCTAGTATTTGACCTACTGAATCCTGAATTAAATTTTTATAAATTTGTGAAGTATTTATACTGTATGAAAAATCAATATCTTTTTATTGTTCACCTGATTTAGGACAGGTAAAAGGAATATTTCAGTATTCTCCAGGGTCAATGCAGAGAGGCCTGGAATGATGAAAGACACAGTATCTTTTGAATGGAAGAAAAACTTCAGGATAGAAAGGAAAGAGTGTAATTTACATGATATATCCTTTCTATCCATGACATGAATATTTTTTCAGAAACTCATGACAAAACATAATGTCCGTTTAGAAGACAACATCTAATTATTTATCACTCTTTAAGAAAGAACTATTAATTTGGAAAAATTTTTCTTTCTGAATTTCTTTGCATTTTGTATGAGCCATAAAACCTCAAAGGAGTTATTTGAATTGCAATACCATCTCACACTTTTATTAAAATATACTATAACCCTGCTTCAGTAATTAACATGAAGATAGGACTCTTAGTCTAAAAACTGAAATATCTCTTGTTGTGTCAGATTTTCCCTAAGTATGCTTTTGATTAAATAATTACTGAACAGCAGTGTTAACAATTTATCTGTGATAGAGAGCACGTCACAAATTTCCTACTCATGTTCCTGCAGTTTATGCTTTTGCCGATGTGTTTTATGAGTATTTATTAAAGATGACGCCTTGAGTTAATAACATAAACTACCTACTAGTTTCATAATCATCACTGCAGTGCAGAAAGCTTTAGAGTTACGGGAGTTCTGCATTGACGACGTCAACAGATTTACTGCATTCATTTCCTTATGCAAATATTCCAAAAACATACATAAGTTTATAACCTTATATAGCGTGCTGCCTACACATGAGGGTATCAAAGCCTGTGAACACGCAGAGTAGACTTTAAAGTTGACAGCACAAGTCATGCTGCTCCTTCCTTTCTTGTTTCTCTGTTGTCCTAATATTAGAACACATTTAATGCTTGGTTTTTGCAGACACATAGGGACTTCTGCACAGCCCCTAGAGCAAGAGGGGAGGCTGCTCATGGTCTTTACATGCTGTGTCTGTCTTTACTGAAGTCACTCATAAGGAGTCTGCATGTGATCTAAGCAGACACTTGTGATGCATTCTTGCCCTGTATACGTACATGATTTGCCCCTGCATGGCAGAGCTGGCCTCTCTCTTGCAGCACAACCTTGTTTGCTCTTGCAATTTGTCCATTTTCCCCTCTCTTCCCCAAGAGGAGCTGATGCTCTCTGCTCTGACTGCCTCTGCTGCACCTCACCACCAGAGGTTTGCAAAACACAGACCCTGGGATGGGAATCCTGAATTATGTTCAGGTCACTGAGAGAAGAAGAGGGTTCGAAGGGACCCCACAAGGTTTGATCTTGATCTTCCTTTGGTATTACCCAAACCAAGATCAATTTTAATTACGTCTTATCTAACTCAAGTCTTGGGTAACTTTTTTCTAGACACTTTGGTGACAGCAACTTCCTCGATTTCCCAGCAGTTTATTCTGTCTTATTCCTTACAATTAAAAGCTTTTCCTGAGGTCTAGTCTTCTGTGTGACAGTTTAAGCCTTTTACTTACCTGTGACAAATCTATTTGTTCCACACAATTCTCCATGTTGGTATTCTGTGCACTCCAAGAGATTTATAGTCTTTTTTAAAACATAATTTTCAAAACTGGGCACCATACTCTGAAAGTGTCCCTAGTAGTTTTGAGTAGAGATTAATCTTTACATTCTGTATCTTGAAGACAATATTCCTGTTTGTTAATCCTAGTAGAAAATTTCCTTTTTTTCACAGCAATAAGAAACCGTGGTGTTGAGTCATGCTCTGCTTCTGAGCTTCCATAGCCTTAAACCTATTCCTGTTGCATTGTTACCTGGCCTGTGGCTCATCTCCCATATTTGTGGTAACATTTTTGTGAATAATTTTATAAGTCTGTTTTCCTCCAAGGATTACTTTGGAAGCCAGAATCTGACAATATTAATATATAGCAGGTCTGAAAAAACCCCAAAACTTCTTGGAACTTGGAAGACATGATAATCAAGTTAGCTATCAATAATTCTTTACCTACTTCTATGGCAAACAGATAGTCAATTATACATCAAAATAATGTAAAAAACCTAATACATAATAATAGTCAGCAATCAGCAATAAAGTTTGGTCAATTCTTTTGGTCAGGTACAGTCTGGACCACTTTCATTGAACACTGCATGGAACTATGCATAATTTTGCAGAAAAATATGTCTTAATTAAACATGGAGAGTATCTGGAATCGATACAGATGGAGAATGCACTCACATTAATTTTATTGAAAGAATTTACATTTTATTTTAGGAGAAGAGCAGTACAGAGAGTTCCAGTCACATCTTGAAGTCCTTCTGCTACTGCTATCATGGAAGTTCTGCTGAGGAAGGACTATAGGATACAAGGCCTGCATTTCAAGTGAGTATTTTTATTAATAAATAAGCATAGGTGAATTAATACGTGCAAAATAATTTTGGCATGTATAATAATGGAAATAGCTAGAAAAAATATTGAATGGATTAGCACACTTAATTGGTCTTAGGTTGCCTAATGAACAATTAGCCTTGTGTTTAATCCCTCTCAATCCATTTGTCTTTGCAGCTCTCACTCTCTAAAGATAAACATAGATTATTCCAAATGTGCTTTTATTTTTGAAAACTACTTGTATTAGTATTTAATTGTAATAATTGGCATGGAAACCATCTCATAAATGGGAATGGACAAAAATGGGACATGCTAGAGGACCTATTACTTGGTGTTTTTAAAAAAGTGTTGCAAAAAAATTGCAGCACTCTGAAATATTACTGATATAAATCCTGTCAATTAAATAGAGATTAATCTACCTGGAAACTGTTTTTTAAGGACTTGGGAACACACTGTTGACCATTCAATAAGTGGCATTACAATGCCAGGCCCTGCTGACCATGATCAGACAGTGAATCTTAGGTGCTTGATTTATTTATTATGATTTAGGTTCAATAGCCAACATACCAGATGAGTACTTGGGGTTGCCTATACTACAAGTGGAAAGAAAAAAACCCATCAGGATGCATCCCTGGGTTGCCTGAATATGCCTCTCTGTGTCTCCCTATCCCAGACTAGAAAAAATTTCTCTGTCACATGGACACCAATCTTCCCCTTCACCCAGTGCATCCAAGGAGTGATTATTTATCTGTCCCAATGTAACCAAGTTAGACAGAGAAAGGGGACTTCTCTCATACATAATGGTGGCTTGTGCTCTGTAGACTCAGGCCAGTTAAATCTTCAAAGCAGCTGCTTACCTGTTCAGGGGGAATTCAAGGCTTGGAAGTTAATGGTCAGGAAAAAGTAAGTTGGACTGGATGTGTTTTAATTCACTGAGATATATTAAAACAGCATGTTTATTTATTTGAAGTCTAGAGGAAACTTCTTTTTTTTGCAATATTAAGCTGCTCCATGAATTACTACACATACATGAGCTTTTTATTTTTTCCTTCCTGAGGTTTTTTTTTTCCTTTTTTATTTTTAGCAGTAACTAATACTCTTTTATGCATGAACCTAACAGATGTAAAGGGTTCTCTAAGGAGCCTTTTGGGCAAGTACCTGTGGCAGCTTCATTAGGACCTCTCTGACATTATCCAGGTCCTAGACATTTTGGGAAATATTCTAGACTGGCCAGGGAAAAGTTTTAGTCTTAATAAAAGGAGATAAATTAATCAAGTGAGGCACAAAGTGTGTCTACGGGTCATGAAGTTCTGGATTCTTGCCTAATGCCACATTCATCAGGCTTAATGTAGATGAAGTCTTTGTGGGTTTGCCAGCAGCAAAGTCGAACATCTCACTTGAGATGTGGCTCTGTGATGATGAGCCTGAAAGCACGAGCAGCTTCTGCCTTCCCGTGGGCCTGCAGCTGGAATCCCCAGATGAGTACCCATCACACATCTGTACCCATCACACATCTGTACCCATCACACATCTGTACCCATCACTCAGCTCTGCAGCACTAGCCACGCATTTCATGCTTGGGGTTGGACTGGAGGCTTCCCTCTACAAAGCTCCTGCACATGACACATGGCAGGCAATGCAGCAGCCAAGCATCTCCTGTCTTTGGCAGTGACTGAACCAAGAAAAGCCATGACCCACACAGACCCTTCTGGCAAAGACAAAGCCATAGGTTGTTCAAACTGCCTTAAATTTTTTTTTTATTCTGAAAGATTAATGTGGGTGTGAGGGCTGACAACTATTTGGTTGGAGGTAGATGTGGTTGCAAACTTGGGATCACCACAAGCAGTCAAGAAAAAAGATAGCAAATTGAAAAATGATAGGACAAGGACATCACTGTGACTCTGTGCAGCTCCTGAGAATCCTTTGGATGAAATGCTGGCTAGAGTGAGGCTTGGAGAACAGAAAAATAATAGTACAAAGGATTTCTGTGAGAAATGTTGTATTCAAGACAAAGGAGGTCACGCCTTTCATTGTCTGTACTCATATTTTGGGTATGGGTCCAGACGAGCTACTGGAGAAGGCAAAAGGGAAAAGAGCAAGAAAAACAAGCTACTTAAAAAAGCAAATGTCAAAAGAAAACCAGTTATTTCACTGAGTCAGAAGGAGATGACTGAGGGGAACACTACCTAAATGAACATTAAACAGCCAAAATCTAATCCCTTTCCAATATAAAAGGCTGGAATGGAAAAAAATATACTGAATTGCTTCGTATTTCCATAGTAGAGAGGATAAGAGTGATAGGCTTGGTTGCAAAAAGTGGGATTTAGTTAAACTTTTGGAGACCTTCTGTCCATAAGAACAGTGAAGCACTTAAGATATGTGCTTTTGCAGGAGGCTGGGAAGTGTCTGTCATTGGAGATTTTAAGGTAATCATTCAACAAGCATTAGTTAATAAAGACTTAAAGACAGTTCATGCCACCTTTGGAGGGGGAGGTCCTTACTGGTGTCATTATGTGTGGAACTATAAATGCTGCATTCAGGCATAGGGAAAGTTGTGTACAGTCTTTGAAAATGAAGAATCTCACATAAAAAGGGCTTCTTTCCATCCATTTCTACCCTAATGGACACTGCAGTCTCTCAGGATAAGTTCTAATTGGAACCTTGTGCCCTCGCCAGGAAATCACAGGGACTAAGAACCCCTATTACTCTGCAGCTGCTCCCTGGACATTGATTTAAGGTAGTTAGGTCTAAATGCAACTATTTGTCTGCTTCCTTCCTTAAAAAAATGTGGAATAGACAGGCAGAAAAGTAGAAGTAATGTAAGACTTGACTTCATCTTATCTTATTTGGCCAAAAGACCTACATTTTAGGGAGAGGAAGCATCTCCCAGAGAAAAGAAGCCAACAGGGCATGGCTGGGTCAAACCCCTCCTTGCTACTGCAAGCTTCAATTTACATTCCACCCTTTGGCCAAAAACCTGATATACAAATTAAATCTCAGCTCCCAGGGCCTGATGTTACTTCCAGACTAAACTCATCCTTTCTTCATACTGAATAATGCCACTAGGAATATGTTTATCTGAGCTTGATACTCAAGGTATTAGCATTAATTGCTAAGCTTTGTCCTGGACACCTGCTTCTGCGAAAAATATCTTGTTTAGATGACTAATATTATTGAGAATTTCATAATCCTTAGAAGCCTCAAAAATGTCAATGACATAATAATAATAAAGCATCAAACTTTATTCATCAGACGCCTCTAATGCTGTTGAAGTGTCGGATATTTCCAAGAGTTTTTCAATCTCTGAAACTGTTAAAATAGAAACACCTTTCCCACATATTCCTTGCCTTTAACAAATGATGGTTCTTTTAACCTCCTTCTCCCCTCTTTGTTTGCTCAGAGGATCAAAGCCTTTTTATTTATTTCTTTTTCCTCCCAAGCAGTTTCTGGAGTGTTGAAAAAGCACCACCAGTATACTGAGTTTACATTACAAACAAGTTAAAATTCCCAGTCTGTCAGAGCTTTTCTCCTAGGATACCAAGGAAAGCAAAGTTCAGCTAAACTGCACAATTAATCGGAGATCACTTCTGAGTGAAGAAGAAAAGATTGCTTTAAGCAGAGATTTAAAGTCCACTTCAGAAAGGAAAGTTATTATTCTGTGAAAGTTATCTGATTTTATTTGTATTCCTGGAGTGTCTCCATTAAGTCATGTTCCCTTTTCACCCATAAAATCATCTTAATGAATCAGCTGTGGGACTGGCCATATGTAAATGCACCTTATGACAGCTACAATGACAAGGGAATGGATGAAAAAGACACGGGCTGCATGTTGCTTTTGTTGGAACAGCAGTGGGGCTTGTTCTGCTTTTAAGACCTGAGGTGGACAGTTTCTTTTCTTGGTTATGAAGTAAATGCCTTTTTATTTTTTTTTTTCCTTTTTTTCCTCTTTTTTTGAGGTAAATGTATTTCTTAATAATGGTGTGATAAAGAAGCTTGAGCTGTGTGGTTTAGGAGTATTTGACTAAAACAGACTTGGGTTTTGGTCTACCATTCCCACACAATTTCTCTCCTTGTCCTCAACTTCTGAGAGCAAAGACTTGCCTGCTAACTCACCCTGACCATCCATCAGTGCAGGATGAGCTTGCACCTGTTCAATAAAATGCCTTGTCTGCTGACCTCTGGTACTGTCAGGGCTCTTCCAAAGCCATGGTGGCTGCAAGGACCAAAATGAGCAGCACAATTAAGAAACCCCGAGGGAATACAGTGAAATGCTTGCAAGATAGATTTAACAAGAGTACTTTAATGTATTCTTACAGTGTTTGGAAAATATCTAAGAAGATTCCTATAAACTTTGCAAATTTTCTAGAAAAATATTATTTTATGGACAAGTATTTCATAGTAAGAAAAACAAGAAACTGAACAGACTCTGTGCAAATAACACACTGTAAGGTCTATTAGGTTTTGTAAGGTGCCCTTTTCACACGATTTTGCCAAGGTTTAATCCAATATTACTACATTGATGCCACACGTGGGTGTTTTTCTCCCCTGCTTTTTGCAAGGCAGAGTTAAATACTGGTAAAACACATCTGCTACAAGGTAAAATCAAGACATTTAATTTGTGCTATTACAGAAATATCTGGAAGTTCTACAACGGAACCAAATGCAGTTTCAGTTGACATGCAGTGAAGATCTTTCTGACTAAAGTTTTGTAAAAATGTAATTAAAAATCTGTAATGAAAAGCAAAGAAGTCCATAGTCATATTCTTGACTGGTGACACTCAACAATCAAATACACATAATTTCACAAACAATTATAATGAAACTTTTTGAAAACTGATTTTTCATGGCAAAAACAATTATATTTTTTGCATAAAAATATCAATTTTTAAATGGTCTTGCAGAGAAAGATAACTTTTGACATTTCTTCACCACGTGAGCCAATCCAAGCATACTATTTTAATACCTCAGCACTGAACCCTACATGTGTTATTGCACACTATTTTTATTTTTCTTTTTTCCTCTTTTGTCTATTTATCTGCTTTCTCTTGTCATAAAAATATGTGATGACACGTCTTTTATGATGATAAATGATAATAGAATAGATGGATAAATGAAAGATGGGTAGATAGATAGATAGACAGAATAGATAAATGAAAGGGAAAAATTAATCATTCTGTTGAGTTCTGGAAACCTCCCCAAAATTTGCTTCTTGATTTTTATCACATTTCTTGCTATGTGAGTCTAACAGTAGGGCAGGCAATTTCTGTTAAGCATTACAAATGCAATATTTTTAAACACTAGCAGAGCATGTCTTCTCATTCTTTCCTGATAATTTCTTCACTATATGGTGCAACCAGTGTGAATTAAATTAATAATAACAATATAATATATAATGATTATAAAGCAATGCAGCAATTGTTAGGCAGTAAATACTGGATCCAAAAATACCTCAGCCAAAAATCTCTTACAAAACACACATGCAGAAGTGTTCCCTCAAGCACAGCTGCAGGTGTCCCATCGTGGAGGCTTGGCACATACAAGCTGGGGACAGTTTGGGATCTAAGGAGACTTAATCAGAGCTATGTTATGGAAAACAGACACCCATCCTGATGTGGGGAGCTGTACTTTTAACTGCTCAAGGTCAACAAGGTCAATACTGGTCCAGGAGCCTCTCAGTGAACCCTGGACAAGCTTCCCATAGGCTGCTTTCCTCACCAGGAAGGAGGAGTGGATTTAACCTGCATTTCTATAACAGAGACAATTTCTGTACCATCCCTGCTATTACATGTCTGTGCAGCAGGGAGTCACACCACTGATGAAAAAATACTTAGGAACTTTCAGGGCTGAAAAAGTTTAGGAATATATTTAGGGATAAATTTTAGGAATCTAGGTGTGAAACAATATTTTGTAAGATTTTCGAATGGTGTCCCATCCTACACCTCAGCATCAGTTTGACCACACGGTGTTCAAAGCCTGTTGTGAGCCATTAATGTCCCTTTAGTGTTAGATTTGGCATCTGACACATTAATTTTGCTGGAAGAGGTTTAGAATCTCTCAGTATAATCAGACTGCCCCTTGTTGCCCAGTTATCTCAGCCAGCTTCTGAGCAGGGCTCATTCCAGAGAAGAATCCCACTGGTGCAGAAAGCCAGGCTCGGTGAGCTGCCCGCAGCATCCTCCTCCAGAGAGCAGGGGCAGGACCTGGGTCAGCTCAGCAATGTCCTTGGGAGGAGCAGCCACCACGACCCACAGAGGCTGAGGCTCTGCAGAGCCCCAGCTCATGCAGTTATGTGCCCGTGTGTCCCTTCTCCAGATGCAGCATTCAGGTAACACAAAAGTTCTCCCTGGTTTGTGTGTGGGCTCGTTAGTGGAGCTTTTCATGGGAGTGGAAGTTACTGTTGAATTTTACTGTATTTCTCAGCTGAGGGTGCTGCTAGGCTCTACATTCTGCACATTATCCATTTTCCCTCTGTCTTCCACCAGCATGTGATGTTCTAGACAAAGATTTTTCTCAGTTTTCAGGTTCCCTTCAGCTCTTTCCTCCTGGCAAACTCAGGCCCAGCTCGTTCTCTGTACCAGTGGGAGGTGACTTTTCTGTACCTCCCACACCCTTTGATACTCTTTTACTTCCTTCCTTTTTTTTTTTTCTGTCAATCCCTTCTCCCAGCCTTTGTCAGTGCTTTTCCTCTGATGTCATGCCAGTCCCAATCCTTTCATTTTGCTTCCCTATTTTATTCTTCCCTTTGTTCTCTCCTCAAGCACTTCTCATTTTCTCAAGATCGTTTTTTGTTTCTTCTCACTGGCATACTCTACCTCCTCTATTTAGCACCCATTCTTTCAGGTACCTTGTTCCTTAAAGTACCCTTTAGTACTAACACATTCATCCTTCTCCACATGAAAAACCAATTATCACATTATTTCTCCTTATATAGTTCTAGCCTATGAATTTGCTGACTTTGTGGTCATGCACTTAGCTTTTGACTTCTCTCTTGTGTAGACTTGCTTGATTTTCCTCTGGAATTTGACAACGTCTCCATTGACTTCACCACCTTCATCTGCCTTAAAATCTCTTCGTCTCACAACAGGCTTATAATTTAATTTACTTTACTTCCAGCTTGAATAGTCATTTGAGTATCTCTACTGATATTTTTTCCCTTTTCTATCAAGCAATTTTCTTCTCTTTATTTTTCCAATTTTGTCTTGTACAGACATATTTTCCTCAATCTTTTTTTTGTTTTCACAACTTTTTTCCCCTTCTCTAGTCACTTTCCTAATGGAGAATTTCAAAGTCTGACAGCGTCCACGGAATGTCCAAGTTTCCATTTCATCCATGAAAAGTTTATCAATCATTCCCTCTCTACACACCTTGCTTGATGCATATTTGATCTAATTTATATAATTGGGGATCATGCTATTTCCCTTTGGATGCACTGGGAAAGTGACCTTGAAGGTCAAGGTCATCAGTTCTACCAAGTTCAAGCCACTTGCCAGACTTTAAAGTGTTCTGAAGGAAGGCTGCCTCAGTAACTGGGGTTAAAGCCATGCTTTTGCACGTGCACATGTTGGGTCTTAGACAGTCTGGAAAAACTGCTAACCTGATTCTTACATTTTTGGGAAAGTCTGTTGATTTACATGAGGAACCCATACGTTCCTACACAAGCAGTATCATTGCTGACTACATAAATACTCCCATAATCTCAGTACAGCTGTGAAAACCAGCATGATAATTGTTCAAACTACATCATTTTATATTTGAGAGGACCAATATCAGATAAAAGCAACATAGTTTTACAGCCTATTTTTTTTGGTATTTGGTAATTTGCTGTAGCTCTTGTAACTTCTTTTATTTTTGACTTTGATAGGTTCACAGTGATTTACCCTCCATGAAAATTTCCTGCTTTACTCTTAAAAGGCATGTGGAAACAATGGAAACAAGACAATATATTTCTTGCAGTATTTTTGAAAATCTGCACATCTCTGAAATAAATATCTGAAAACCTCTTAAGACAATAGATACACCAGCAAATCCATTGAGATCAAACAGGGCATTCTGGGCTTACCTGAAGAAAGTGACCTGAAGAAATTGCACTAATCTGCAATAGTTAAAGCACTCCTAACAATGAACTGTGGCTTTGTCCCAGTGGAAATACCTGACAATTGCATTGAGGCTACTCCCAGGCATCATGGTGCCTTGGAGAATTTTTTTTGGTCATTTTACTCCTACTGCTAAATTAAACTCAGGATTTTCAGTCAATCTTTATTTTCATAAAACGAAAAAATGTTCCAGTTTTGTTTTTGCTTTTTTTTCCTGTCAGTTTAGGGCTGGATTATCAGAGTGAAAATTGTCTTGCTAAATTCATACCAAGAAACAGCTATAGGCAGAGATTTAGGAGGATGGTACCACTGAGGGATTCTGCCCTCCTTTTCTGCCACCTCTGGGCTCCAGGTCCACCACCATGGTTTTGCTCTGGACATTCAGGGCTGGCTGCAGGGGCAGGGTGGCTGATTCTCCCTCTGGTCACCCTGCTTTGTTGGCTGTGGATGCTCCTCCACTGCAAATGCAACCCACTCAGGGATTAAAGCACAGACTTATTCTCCACACTAGGAGAGAGCAAGAGGATAATCTCTTTAACTCTCTGACCTGGACTAAGTTCTTGATTAAGCTTTAAGCCAGCTCTCATTTTTTATATGAGTAATTTTTAATACTCACTTTTTATAATAAGCAGAAAGGTGCTCCAACAGTCAATATTACACTATCTCCACAAGAGCTTATTTAGCTTGCCATAGTTACACACATTCCCACACAGACAGTAATGCTGTCTGATCCTGGAGAGTGTCAAACACCTTGGTGGTGTTCTGTGACATCCTGAGAGTGACTTTACCCATGACAAAAATTCATACTAGCTGATCAATAACTATAGTACAACAAGTTGGAGCAAACAAGGTGCAACAATCCTGATAAAATTTTATAGGACTTTGGAGACAGCTTTCAAAAAGTGACCAGAGAATTAAGTCTCTTCAGTAGGATGCTGTTGGCAAATTTAACAGCCTCACAGACAGGGTCTCACACCCTGTGAAATCTTGAGGCTGGATTCTCAAATTCCACTGCTAAACCAGACTTTTGGTGGGTGCACACCACATGTGACTCACCTGAATTCTTGTAGGCAAACAGAGAATTTAGCCCACTGGATTTAAAGGTAAAATTGCAATTTAACACCAGCATAAGCAACATTAGAACCAGGTCTTTCATGTCTTACAGTATTGTATATAGGACTCTGTGAGCCACAGCACAATTTATGTTCTGTAGGACACTGCCATGGGCGAGTTGTGTTCACACAAAACATCCAAATTGTTCTTTCTTTAATGCCACTACATGTCCCTACACTGCCTTCATTTCCAAATTCAGCTCCACTTATGTAACACAGACCACTGAACTGAATGATAGCATTGTTTGTAATGTATTTATTTTATTTTGGCTTTCCAGTCTGATTTAGTACTTTGCTTTGTCACATTTATTTAACTGTAAAAACATTATGTGAATCCAGAAAGATGCTTTACCCCTGCATCTTGCTTTAGATCCAGTCTTTCAATGATAAAATTAGAATCTTACTCCTAAACAAGGTGTCAACATTGCCTAAAAAAACTTTATTCCTTTATTTGTAGAAGCTCATAAGTAGGTCATCAACACAAGTAACTCAGTCAAACATCAACAGTGATTAGAAAAGCTTATTGGATTCAGGATGAAAGTCTAGTTTTAATGTACTTGATACCTATGCCATTTTACTTGTTTTTAAGTTACAGAGCAAATAATATGTTTTCTATTTTGGAGTGTTTTATATTTTATATATAATGGAGGGCTCTAGAGATATTGAGAGTAGTGGACAGAATTATTCTTAAAGCAAACCCCAAACAAACAAACAAACAAACAAGAAAGACTCACAGAACTTTAAGTATGAAATATTCTATAGAGAAAAATTAACTTGCATTGCTCTTCAAATAATCAGTTCATTAAAATGGATTTGCATGAATTGTTACTGATTTCACTCAAAGGATGAACATTATGGAAATATAAATTTTCTATTAGCTTAATTTTGAATAAAATTAGCTTAATGTGCAATTTTTCCCAATATACCTGGAGAAATTACCTTCTCTTGTAATAAATTTATCAATATAAATAACAGCAGAAGTCATCATGATTTAGGTGCATTTCAAGAAAATTAAAAACATAATTTTCCTAAAATATGTACTTGATCAGGTGGGTTGTGTGATTTTCAAATTGTTTTCATGAATATTTAATCAACATGAGACATATGCAAGCTGAAATAGGTACCAGTCTGTGTCCCAGGCTGTTCTGTTTCACAGTCTTCCAAATGAGTGTTTTTAAAAGCTGATTTAACTAATTAAAAAAACCAAAAAGCAAAACAACAACAACAACAACGACAAGAACTAAAATCATCTTCAGCAGGTGGCATAAGCTGAGAAAGTAGCCAAAAAACTCACAAACTACCAGCAAATCCTTAGATCAGTTCAATGCAGTATTGGTGAGATACCTGCCCAGTTTTTAATGAATTGGCTGAGTTTTATCAAGATTGCTGAAATGCAAGGTTGTGTACATAAAATGATCCACTGAAACACAGTGATAACGTGGGGGGATAAAGCCCCCAAAATCCAACTCTCCCCCCGAAATTTTAGCTATACACTGATATGGAGATACACTTTCTCACACCCACATGTGTCCCGGCAGATCCGTGTGGCTGGCACACACACACGGATGGAAGGTACGTACCCACACACACCTCTAGGTCTACAGAGGGTTAGATAAACACTGTCCAGGGATAAAAAACACATTCCTATGAGTCTGCACATATGAAACGTCCACATGCATCCATGCAAACACAGAAGCACAGATACACACACCTGCACACCCGGAGACACGGGGACACGGGCAAGGCACATCCACAGTCACAGACAGCTCCCAAAGCACACACACCTACACAGCTGCTGTGTACTCACATGGACACACAGATTTGTGGGCAGATATACACATGAGGAAGAGTTACAATGGCTGTATCATCCCTGCTAACCTCTCCTTCCTTTTTGAGATAATCCAATTTTAGGATCCTGGAGCGAGCCAGATCCCTGCAGGGGAGATATTTCCAGAGGAGCAGAGCACTTCCAATTTCTTTAAGGTTCCCCACCTCTCTCCCCCTCTCTCCCAGCAGCAGATCCAGGGAGATGAGCTGGGCACTCAGCTTAGCTTTCCCAGCTGCTCGCTTGGCACTTTCCACCCCAGGTTAAGGAAGGGCATAGGATGGCAAGCTTAAGATCTCATCCCTTCACCCCCAAATCCTGTGGGAGCAGGAACCTCTGGGCAACATCTGGACACAGCTCCTTTCTGCACATTACCTCCCCCCCCGCCCCCCAGCTATCGACTACAGGGGTGCCCCTGAACCCTACCCTTCCTCTGCAAGTGTAAAAGCCCTTGTTCTCCTCCTGCTCCCCCCTTCCCCGTTTCTCCTGCCCCCCGAATCCTGTCAGGAAACCTCTTCGCAATTCGCCGCTCTAAACTTTTTCCTGGCTGCACAAGCCGCAACCCCCGGGCAGCGTCTGGTCCAGAGGGCAGAATGGGGCGGGGGTGGGCTGCAGGGACTCGGGATGCAGGGATCCAGGCTGCAGGGTGTGGGATGCAAGGAGTGGGATGAGAGGATTGAGGTGCGGGAGCCGGGGATGTGTGGACCGGGATGCGCGAATTGGAGACGCAGGATGCAGAGACGGGGATGTGGGATGCAGGGACCAGGACGCGGGATAGCAGTGCCCAGCTTCTTACCGTGCAATGAGGATAGGTCCTGGTGAGGGTCTCCAGCTGCCCCCGAGCATCGCGGGCTCCCGATGTGCTCGTTAAACATCCACTGGGGAGTTTCACCCCCCAAATTTGTGTGAGCTGCTTCCTCTGGGAACAATCACCCTTTCTCCCCCCCACCTTGGATCGGATCCCGATAGAAACTCATCAAGGCCTCCTAAGTGGTCAGAGGTAAGCTGTGAGAGAAGGAGAAAAGGGGGACAACGGGACGGAGAGGTTGCGATCACCAAGCGATGATCCCCTTCCTTTCTCCTCTCCTCTGGAGCACCCGCTTCCCGATCCTCTGACCAACTTTGGCTCCGCTTAGCCAGGCAGCGCCTGGGACCGGAGCTGTGAATTGGGGTCCCTTTTCGCTGCTTGGCATCTTTCTAGATTTCCTTTCCTTTCCGGGCAAAGGGGATTGGTGCAAAGCTTTAAATTAGGAGGCGACCTAGAGTTGCAAAGACAGGGAGTGGGAGCTGGCTGGCGTTCGCAGACCGCCTCCCCCGGCTCTCGGCGCTGCGCGGAGGGGCCGGCTGAGCCTTATCCCTACCATTTATTCATTGACTGCCTTCCTAGCTCTCACTCTGGAGCTGGCTATCGCTCCTGGCACGGCCGGGAGCGGGGCTGTGGCAGAAGCCCTGGGAAGGAGGCGAGCCCCATGCTGCGGGGCTCCCCGCGGCTGTTTAACTGCGCCGGCAGCGCGGACAGAGCGCAGCCCGGTCCCGGGGGGAGGACAGGGCTGTGGGGGGGACGGGACACGGGGACGCTGCTGTCGCTTGGCAACCCTGCATCCCTGCCCCGAGCATCCTTCCCCCAGCGCCCTGATTGGACGGGGCCGGGGCGGGGGGAACACACACGCTCCTCCGAGGATGCTGCGCCCCGGCACTGCGACTTGTCGCATCCTCAAAAAGCCGGGAGCGGGCAGCGTGAGCACAGAGCAGCCCGGGGAGCCGAGGCAGTTCAGGGCGTTGTATCACCGTCCTCCTGCCTTCTCGCTTCCAGCTGGCTTGATCAATTTGCTTCTGCTCTACATCTCCTAGAAAAAGAATGTATTTGTGTGTGCGTGTGTGTATGTATGTATGGGTGGATGGGTGGATAAATATATAAATACAAAGAAAATATACCAATATATGCACAGAAATATATGTATATACACGTATGCATTTGTATATACAGATACATGAATATGTATTATCCACAGTCTTTATATTATCTCTCTGTATTCTAACTCCTATATGGGAAGAGAGAAGAAAAATAGTTACTAAGAAAAGATCACTTCAGGGTGCAGCAAAGCTGGATGCAAAGGGAAAAAGAAAGCTACTTTTTGGCTTGTATATATTTGAAAACCATAGATTTACATCAGCTGGAGTGCTAACAGAAGGCTGTGGTCCTAAAGAAAGAATTAAACCCGGTGAGGTGAGTGAGCTGTAAGAGTCAGTGAGGATGGATACGTTGGCTTCAGAGAGGGTGAGTTTAAGCCATGCTGCATGGGGCATTGCTGGTGTTATATGTGGCTTCATTGCTTATTCTCTGCTATGGGGGACAGTGAGCAGCTGCTTCCTGCTGTTTGGGTGTAGTATGGAGAGGATGTCTGTAAAATCCCAATACCTCCCTTTCCATACAGCTCCAGCTGGGACACTGTGAATTTCTCATTCTTTAGCAGACAAGTCCATTGTCTACTTCTCCCTGAATGTTTCCCTGCACCTTTGGACTTAACCCCAGGCAGCTCCTCACCAGTGCTCAGTTAAACCAAGGAAAGAAACACTGCAGTCAGGAGCTGCAATCCAGCAGCTCACATGGGGCCACTATTGTTTCAGCAGCCATAGTTCCAGTAAGGAGTTAAGTCAAAGTAAAAGGAAATAAAATAATATAATCTGCTTCTGCTTTGTAATATTTTATGTTTAGTTATTTAACATCTGTTTACTTTTGTGATCTACCATTACATTTGAGCTACTTGGCTAATTTTATGAGTTTTTTCTTTCTTGGAAGCCAAGGACATTTGCTGAGATGTGCATGTTAAACTGTTTCATTAAGGACTAAAGTTAAGCAGGGAGGGAAATTCTTTTGGGTTTACCCTACTTTAGATTGGATCAAAATGTACATGAAACATTGCTGCAACATAAGGGTAAACTGGAATGAATAGAAAATCAGTCTTATGTCTTTCAAATCATAGCACAATTTGACAAATAGGTTCAGAATACAATTTTTTCACAGTCCTGCAGGCTGATTGCCTGGAAAGACTAGTGAAAAGAATGATATGATTCTGCATTGCTTTGTACGTAGCAATTATGCCTCAAAGTGAGTATGAAAGTAACTTTTTCATGGGGTGAGATGTAAAACCCACTGTGTATGAAATTGGCCACCACAGGCACCAAGTGGAATTTGGCTGAGATGGTTTGTCTGATTTGCAGCAGGTCACTTAGAGCTGGGGAGGTGACCCAGTCATTTGTTTTGTGCTTCAAAAAACATCAGTGGTACTGATGGTTTCCTCCCTTTCCATGCCTTGCTACTGTGCAGCATCTGATATCAGTCCTTAACACTGCTCCTACTTGCATTTACACATGATCCATGGCTACTGAGAAACAGGAAAATAAACCTGAACAGTCAAACAAGATGTAGGCAAAGGTACAAGGGTTGCATTCCCACTTTCTTCCAGAATTCTTCCTCAGCCAGTTCTCCTGGCACAACAGGATCTCATTTAAGCCATAATACAACCTACCCCTGTCTTTCTGAAGCATGATTCTGGAGACCTCATTTCAGTTTATAACTCTGGAAAACCGTGTTTATTTTTGTAGAGAGCACAACTGTGCCTCAATCCTCTTTTGGGATAGCAGGTGGTGCATCCACGTTGGGTGTTCTGAAGATGCAGCTGGGTACTGAGCCTGTGTTTTTATTCAGTCAGATGTTCAGGCTTACAGGTAGTCACACACAGTGTGACAGTGAAGGCAACACAAAGATCTCAGTGAAGCTCTGGGCTGAGCCGTGTTTGGATGCTACTGGCAAATCATTCATTTCAGGCTAAACTGAGCTCCTCATGCTACACTTAATTGTAGATACCCCCACAGTTAGACACAGAAATCAGGCTGTGTAACTTCTGTCAGGGGACAGCTTGGAGAAAGCAATCAACAGCCCTAAATGTCTGTGACCTGGATCCAAAGAAGGGGCTTTAATATGAAATGTATTTATTTCTTTTCTGCCTGTGAAATAAAGATGGTAAAACAGCATTAAATTTTCTAAAATAGTAATATTTTGCCGTTGTAAATTATCTATTAGTCAAATAGTAGTTATAACTAGTTGAAAGATCTATTCCTTTCAAATTGAGATCTCATATAACACCAAATCGACTTCACAGAAAGCTTTGATGAGCTGAAGAATTTGTTTTTATAAAACTCATGAATGTGATTAACAGGCTTATCACCACAAATAAACAGATGCGTGTCTTTTCCTTACACAGAATTTTAGCATGAGCTTCAAGACTGTACACATGGGAACTTTCCAATTTTGCATTTGACAGGAAGATACTGCTGCAGCAAAACACTTTGTAGGGTTCCCTAACTTGCTATAAGCATCTGTTTTGGGATACACTCAAGTTATTTGCTGATTAAAGACTAAAGCAAAGCTCTAGAAAAATTGCAAATGTGCTTGTACAACCAGTACAAAAACTGCAAATGGGCCTGTACAGCCCAGTCTATGGATTTGGGCTGTACAATCTTCTATTCTAACTGAATAATTCATGAAGCTTATGGTCTTTCCTCCTTTCCTGGGGACCTTACAGAAATGGGCAGGAATAGGGCCATAGATCAATGAGGCTTTTTCTAGCAAATTGCTCCCTGCCACCTGATTTCCAAGAGCTCTGCATCTGCTTCCTGTGTGGAAGCGACGTGTGAGGGGGCAGGATCCCATTCTATGGCTCTGCCTGAGGTTAGTGGTCATCACCCCAGGCCAATCCTGCCTTACCTCTGTGGTTTGGGGCACACATCAGAAGCACCTAGAGATGATATCATGCTCTCCTGGCAGCCGGCCAGTCTCAAGATACAAAACCCTGTTTGGATGGTAGCAGTCACAGGGGTCTAGATGTGTGTCCACAACACTATAGCCATGGCAGTCTCTGTCTCCTGAGACAGAAAGGCAGAAAGTTGGTAATGGTTGAAGCAGGGTTCTACAAAATCCCACACTCTGAGTCATCCCCACCTGCCAGTGGTGAGGGACATGGACATATTCCAGAGGAGCAGTCCAGTGGCACTCGGCTTTCAGAGGAATGTGGTAATCCCTAGGGAAGATCCACAGCAATGAAGAGTGTAAGGGGTGTTGCTCTGTCATACTCCAGGACCTCATGGATTGCTGTAGAAAATTATGCACTGCTGTGGCTGCTGGCTGGACACCAGTAGCCAACAAAGTCCCTCCATCTTCCTCAGCTGGGAAGAGCATAGAAAGTGTAACAAAAATAGACCCTTCTTTTGCTCTTAGCAAACAGTACTGATGGTCTTCATCATGAAACTCATCATCAAAATGGAATGTCTTCCTCTCCCATTGTTAAGTGGCTTTGAAGAGATTTTAGGTCAATACACATGGTGCAGGAAGTCCTCTTGTACATTCAGTGCTGTTCTTCTTACAGCTGATTCATGTGGCATCCCTTGGGCCTTCAGTGCCATTTTTATTCCCTCTCAGATGTCCTGTGATGTCTTTCTTAGCTGGCTGAAGGGATTTTGGCCTAGTACCATCGTGAAGAATATGCCATGACATACTCAAGCTTTTTTGGGGCAGTCTGAGCCTTTCTCGTGCCCAAGGACAGTGGCAACTCTGACTATAAGGCTGAACACAATAAAAAACCTGTGCTTCATGTGGGATGGTCTGGCACATGGAAGAAAGTGTGCATTTCAAGCTGCCAATGCATATGTAGCAGCATCCTCCCTTCTGCCTCCATCTCTCATGACCATCAATATTTTTACCTGTCTCTTCTCCCCACCTCTCCTTCAGCAAATTTTTTCATTTCCTTCAGTATCCCTCTGCCTTTTTCACCTTCTTCTCTTTTACTCTTTAGATAGCTGGCTGCCTGCTCATGCTTATAAGCCATGTCTCCAGTTAACCCCAAGGTCTCCTTGCCCCTTCTCCACAAAGAACCTCTTTCCATGGAAAAAACCCAGCAGCTGTTGTTCGTCTTCATCGGCTACAAGAGGCGAAAAGGTCTGGCTTCACTGTGGGAACCAGTTGCCCTCTTTCCACCTCTGCTTCCTTCTCAGAAATCAGGTTTCCCAACACACTGCTGGGGACACATGTGACATCCAGATGTTGTCCAAGTGGGGCTCCTTCATAAAAATACATGAGCAGCAAGGGTTCCTCCAGGTCCCTGCAAGATATAGAAGTATACGCACTCCACTTGCACCCTCCAGCCCTTCTGTAGCCAAAATCCTGCTGCAGTTTGTGCAGGTGCAGGGATGAACATAACACAGGATCTGCCTGAAACGTGCAGGACACTTTAAATCTCTGCCAGTTCATGACTGTGGGTCCAAGGTCCACCACCCTTCTGGGTCTTCTCACTCCATCCTTCCATGTCTCTGATATAGGAGGATATAATAACATATAACAAATTTATTATTTGTCTTCTGAGAGAAGGCTCTAGCCTTTCCCAGGAGGTGCAGGGGACAGGGCATGGCACAGTAGCACATTCCAATCTGCCATATTTAAAGTAATATGAACAGATGACCCCATTCTACAGAATACTGTCTGCTACCTCTTTCTCTTACCGTGTGAATAATTTGGTACCAGATACCAGAATTTCTTACGTATTTTGCTTTTGACTTAATTCACCTTTATGTTTCTGTGCGTTATTATTCTCTGTATGAGTGTCTGAGCTGCTAGCAGTCTGGCTTCTTCAAACTACTTCATCCTCCCCTCTGAAAATCCCTGGACAGTTCTTCTCTGTGAAACACTTTCCCTTCACCTATAGCTCTTCCCTGTAGGAATTACTGCATTTACATATTTTGTTTAAGGTTCTTAGGAATTATTGACAGGTTTGCCTTGCCCCGGGGGGGTGATGTGACATAGTCGAGCTGTGAACCACTTAAAGCCCATAGGAGAGATTACTTGTGACTCTGAATTAGGGCACAGGCCAAGAAATGTAGCACAGTGATGTCAGGGGCTGTGGCACACAGATCCATTTCCTTTATAATCCCATCATATCTATGACCTACCACATACAGAGCAACATAAGAGATCTACATTTTCCCATTAGCACGAGATACAGGCTTCCCATGAAATAAATTTACTCACAGTCCCTACAACACTGACAACACTGCTTTGCAAGCCTGGAAACCCTGTTTTTATTATGTCAGTGAGTTTATTTCAGAATTCTTTCACACTGAGAATCCATCTGGATATACTACTTTTGAAGTATCCTGCTGAGATTCTGCTTCACCACTAGTTAAAAATGAATGGATAAATTTATAAACAGGAAGTTTATTGTATTTTTCAGCTGAAAGATATTCTAGATTTTATCTTGGTTTAGATTTTTGTTGGTGGCATTTTGGTTTTTATTGTGGTTTTTTTTTTTTTCTTTTTCCCAACCATTTAATTTTAGTAGCACCCCTGGAAGGAACAGTGAGTCCAGAATTAGAAAGCTGAAATAAAAAGAATCAAGTTCCTGGAAATGAGATTGGAACAAAAAAAAAGCAAGAAATTCAAATCAGTCACAAGCTAAGGATCATGATTTTTCCTTAACAAAGACAAACCGTTTTCCAACAGGAAAGGCATACCTGGCCTTGGAAAACTGCTAGTATCATAAAATATAATTGAGCAGATGGTAACAAAAATAGCACTTGAGCTGTTTAAAAGCCTTTTATTGAATGCCTCTTCTTTTTTTTTCTTTCCCCTCCAGAATGCTGTTGTCCTCTCTAATTTAAGAAAAGACAAGAAATACAGAAAAATGGTAAGATCTATATGTTCTTCTTCAGCTTGCTCTATTTAAATTGCACACCAGTAAATGTGGTGAAGAGAATAACTTGAAGTTGCAAAGCAATGAGAACTAGCATTGATAGTGGAATCTTAATTCAGCTCCCTTTTGCATGTGGATACACTCTTTAATTGGCCTAACATTATCTTCTTTTCTCTTTCAGGAAATCCTGACACATTCAGCACCTTAAAGAAACAGGGTTTTGTCAATGGTTTAAGTTCCCTGCACTGCTCAGTGACTGCCTTGCATTTTGTATACTGTGCACTCATCTTCCTCTGCATTACAGGGAGAATGATCCATTTCTTTTCAGAAAAACATTCAAATGTTTTGAAACTTTTTTTGTTTCATTTAGTTTTTACTCCACTCTTGAGGTAAGGTATGTTGGTTTTCTGTTTCCCAAATAAGACATATGAATTAAAACCTTAAAGTGATAGCATCTTGTTAGTAACCTGATTTTTTCACATTTAGGAGCTCTACACTTTCAGAATAGTTTACATGATACCTTGAAGAAATTGCTGTTGTTCACCTTATATTAAGTTTGTGCTCTCAGCTGTTGGTTTTCACCTGGTCCTAGGGTTTGACTAGGATAACATTATGATTTTCTTAGACTCATTCTCGTAAGTGACTAAAACGTTTTGCATTAAATTATGCAGAGAATCAACATGGAAAAGTCCATCTCAACAACCAAATTTTGGCAAGGGTGTGAACTGTTCTAAGCCGAGCTTCATAAAGGGAAATGCTCAGTAACTTGGCTACTGCTTGATATTAATTCTGGAGTTCTAAGAGAAAGGAAAGGAAAGGAAAGGAAAGGAAAGGAAAGGAAAGGAAAGGAAAGGAAAGGAAAGGAAAGGAAAGGAAAGGAAAGGAAAGGAAAGGAAAGGAAAGGAAAGGAAAGGAAAGGAAAGGAAAGGAAAGAAAGGAAAGGAAAGGAAAGGAAAGGAAAGGAAAGGAAAGGAAAGGAAAGGAAAGGAAAGGAAAGGAAAGGAAAGGAAAGGAAAGGAAAGGAAAGGAAAGGAAAGGAAAGGAAAGGAAAGGAAAGGAAAGGAAAGGAAAGGAAAGGAAAGGAAAGGAAAGGAAAGGAAAGGAAAGGAAAGGAAAAGGAAAGGAAAGGAAAGGAAAGGAAAGGAAAGGAAAGGAAAGGAAAGGAAAGGAAAGGAAAGGAAAGGAAAGGAAAGGAAAGGAAAGGAAAGGAAGGAAGGAAAGGAAAGGAAAGGAAAGGAAAGGAAAGGAAAGGAAAGGAAAGGAAAGGAAAGGAAAGGAAAGGAAAGAAAGGAAAGGAAAGGAAAGGAAAAGGAAAGGAAAGGAAAGGAAAGGAAAGGAAAAGGAAAGGAAAGAAAAAGGAAAGGAAAGGAAAGGAAAAGGAAAGGAAAGAAAAGAAAAGAAAAGAAAAGAAAAGAAAAGAAAAGAAAAGAAAAGAAAAGAAAAGAAAAGAAAAGAAAGAAAAGAAAGAAAGAAAGAAAGAAAGAAAGAAAGAAAGAAAGAAAGAAAAGAAAAGAAAAGAAAAGAAAAGAAAAGAAAAGAAAAGAAAAGAAAAGAAAAGAAAAGAAAAGAAAAGAAAAGAAAAGAAAAGAAAAGAAAAGAAAAGAAAAGAAAAGAAACAGAGAAAGAAAAGAAAAGAAAAGAAAAGAGAAAAGAAAAAAGAAAAGAAAAGAAAAGAAAAGAAAAGAAAAGAAAAGAAAAGAAAAGAAAAGAAAAGAAAAGAAAAGAAAAGAAAAGAAAAGAAAAGAAAAGAAAAGAAAAAAGAAAAGAAAAGAAAGGAAAAAAGAAAAGACCCCCAAGCAGAGATTCTAGATGGATTTTGGCTTGGTAGCTCTCATGGTCTAGAAGGATCAGCTCATGTGGTGACAGTTATCAGATCCTGGCCATGGAACAGAAGTAGCTCCCTAAGAGCAGTGGTTTGTGATCACACCAAGTGTCCATCAAGGAGAGTATTTTCTGTCTAATCCTGGTCAGTAGCATGTACTTAGAAAAACTTGGGGACTGGACAAAATAGAACATTTTTCTCTTGATATACCATTTATGGCTTCCAGCAACCTGTGCTTTAGGGACTTTAATCTACTTTTGATCCCATTATTCTGTTTGCCTTTACAGAAGCCTGCTGCTGGGATTTCCCTCACCAAAATAGTCAGTGTGTTAAAAAAACTTCCATTAAAAAAAAAATTAAGGCTGCCTCAGCAAGAACCCTGATCTACTATGCTCTGGGAAACCACAAGTACTTTTTCCTTCCTCATTCTCTTCAATCTATTAATGGCTTTAGACATTTTCCATACCCTTCCCCTGCATAAAAGATGAACAATTCCAGGCTATTCAGTTTTTCTTTCTCATGATTTGCTTCTGTCCACATTTTTGCCCTTCTCTATTCTTTTTTAACTTCACAGCCTCTTTTTCTGAGATCAGCACACTACCATTTGGAGCCCTCTAGGTGTGGGAGAAATATCTATTATTACAGTCTCATAATGATGATAATGGTTTTAAAATTTTTTTCCTCTTCCTTCCTAAAAAGTTCTAACATTTTCTTTGTCATTTTGACAAAGGAAAGCTGAGCTGGCATTTTCAGAGAAACTATCATAAGGAGTTGTAGTTAATTTAAAGTCCATTGTATCACATGCACAGCTAGAGCTATTTTTTGTCTCATCTGCAGTTTTTACACATTCACTGAGAGTGATTTTCATCTGTCATTTTATTGTCCAGTCAGTGAGTATTGTGAGATTCTTTTGTACCTTGTAGCTGCTAGTTTGGCTTTTTACTTTTCTGAGTATCTTATATAGATAAGTAACAGTCTCGTGTCTCATTAGTCAATCATTTTCCAGATCTTTCCAGACTATGTTAATCAGTATTAGTCCTAGTAGGGAATATTGAGGAACTCGCTGGGGGTGGGGGGGAGATGGATCTTCCTTCATAATGAAAATTCAGCATTAATCCCTTCCCTTTGCTTCCACATTTTCAAGCACCTTCTACCTGCTCTTGTCTTTGCTAGATTTCTGTCTTGGGTAGCAATACAGGATGTGACCAAAAGTATGTATTCTATCACCATCTGTTATAAACCAGGTGGGGTGGGGATCCTTATCTCTGTGGGAGATATTGTCTGCTAATGGGCCATCTGTTAAACCAGGTGAGGCAGTGTTCTTTATCTTTTCCACAACCCATCCTCCCTCCAGGGAGACATCTCCTGTTAATGGGCCACTGGGTCCCACGGCATGACTGATAAAATTACATCATCCCATTGGGAGATGCTCCACCCAGGGGGAGGAGCCAAGCCTTTCCTACCCAGATAAAAACTGAGATCTGGAACATCAGAGCAGCCTTTCTCCACTGGATTCCAGAGTAAAAACAGGCCCTTCTGCATCATCATTGGACCTTCAGAGGAAAACTGCACTTTTCTACAGGACCACTGCTTCAATTGAGCCACATCTGCCATCCAGGAGGACTGCAGCCACCATTTAATTTGACTGACGGGGTGTCAGGTTGTATTCTGACTCTGTCAGTGTTTTTGTTGTTTTGTTTTACTGTTTTATTTTAATTTTCATAGTAAAGGACTGTTATTCCTATTCCCATTTCTTTTCCTGACAGCCCCTTAATTTCAAATTATAATAATTTGGAGGGAATTTACCTTTTCCATTTCAAGAGAGGATCATGCCTTTCTTAGCAGACACCTGTCTTTCAAACCAAGACAGTTTCTTTGAGACTCTTTATGGGGATATTTGTCAGAAATGTTGCAAAGATCCAAATACAAGTTACCTGTATCTTATAGGATCTAAAGTGTTCCCACAGTCATGTGCAGCACACCTTTCCCCATATCAACAACCTATTCCCAACACATTTTTCCACATAATAATAAACACCATTCCTCGCTAGTTTTCTTAGCAATTTTCAGACTTATTAATCTCTTTTTCTCCACCAAAATAGTATTTATACTATTAGTATTATATACTTATAGATCACCCCCAAAATAGTATTAAACAATGGCTGACTTATTCTACTCCTCTGGTAACAGGGTCAAATCAAGAAAGAGGCTACGGATCACAGATCAGCAGTTTCATATCTGAATCTTTTTATCACTTGGGACTCAAAGTTTTTTATTGTTCATTTTATCACTTTTTAAAAAATATATTCTTGACAGCCAGATTTGAGACAGATCACCTCTGAAGAAAGGCTATGGTGAACACTGATGCAAAAAAATAATGTGTTTTCTGTTATAGCCTTAACATCCTTCAGTGCTTCTTCTATACCTGGGCTATTTATTGCCCCTCCAACTCTGGCAGCTTTCTTCTGAGGTGGTAAAGTAAAAAAAATTGCTATCTGATAGTTGTGCTTTTTTTTTTTTGTGCATTTCATTTCAGAACTCCTTGCTGTTTAATGTCTGATACAGAAACTTTTATAGATCATAAAGCAATTGCCTAAATCCCATCTCTAAGACCAACAGGCAATTGACTGCAGAAGAGGGAATAATGTAAATGAGCTATACTGAAGACAAACTTCCCAACTGTTTGTGAAGACATGGATATTTGTGGCCATTTGGATGGCGTCTGAAGTGACTTGTGTAAGTGTGAGGGAGATGCCAAGAGTCATAAGTTCAGTTTAGTGGAATATCAAAGTACCCTTGCAGCTACCTCTTCCATCAGTCCAGTGACACAGGTTTACTTCATCAATTCTTACCCAGCTGTCAAGGCTTGCTGCAGAAAGTCTTGCAGAGAAGTAAATGGGAAATATTTTGCTGACACTGCTCAAAAGAACTCTCATTTCTTGGACTGGCAATTTCATTTCTGACTTCCTCACCTTTCTGGTCATGCTTCTAAACATCAAAAGAGTCAGAGATATTACCCTAGCAGTAAAACCCCCCTTTTTTTCTTCTCTCTCTGCTTCATATTTCCTGAATTGCTTTTATGGGAGCAAAGCAGGAGAATGGGAAGTGAAATGTCTAACCTATTACATCTGACTGATCAATATATGTCTCTTTTTTTGCACCACGGTAGAATGATGAAGTTGGGTTAGGTGGTTTCACAGCTTACAACTAACTTTCTTTACTTCAGCCTAGGCAGACCCAAAGGAGACCTGTGCATACTAAAGAGTAAAAGGCTTGAGGACCTCTGCAAAGGAAAGGCACTTCCCTCTGGTTTCAACTCAATGGGATTTGCTGACATAGTTCAACTAGAGAAAGAAGAAAACTGGCACCAAGTATTTGCAAAAGGCCTGGAAGATTTATTACAAACACCAACTACCTGTATCTAACATGTAAACACATATT
Source organism: Acridotheres tristis (assembly GCA_037013685.1). Lineage (NCBI taxonomy): Eukaryota > Metazoa > Chordata > Aves > Passeriformes > Sturnidae > Acridotheres > Acridotheres tristis. The sequence continues at coordinate 7,325,973 of CM072885.1, forward strand.
GCTAAGTACTTGAGACAAGCCCATGCTCAGAGGGTGGCTGTCAGAATAACTTTAACTTTCTGAATTTGGTAGTCTAGAGAAACACCTGCTACTGATGAAGCAGATGAGACAGGGAGAGGAAAAATGTGACTTGCCATAGATTATGATCCAAGCAACTGAGACAGAAAGAAAAAGGTCAGAAAACCAGATGACATATCAGCTGTGAGTTGTGGCACAGGAAACAAGATCTCTAGAATGTGAAGTATCTATGGCATAAATGGGTAGAGTGTCTTGGCCACTTTTGGATCATTGACTATACTGAATTGAGAGAAGCAACAATTTTTTCTCTTTGTTTTAATTTAAGATGTGTAATTGATCTTACCCATTTTCCACAACTCTTTTAGATGTAGAGTGTCAGATGACTCACATCCTTAAACTGCCTGTCTCCCCCTGCTAATTGTGAAATGAATCTTGGTTGCACCCCAGGCATTTGGCCAGATGAACACCCCTGTAGATGTTGCAATTGATGATGTCTGTGTCTGAGCCCTAAATGCACCTGGTGAAGGGGTCAGAGGGGTCTGCAAAGGGCTCCCTGTGGCAATGCCCATCCTCCTTCATCCTCAGCAGCCCTGTGGCTCCCAGCCCTGCACTCCCACAACATGGAAATGTTCCTTTCCTCTGCAGTGCTGCCAACACTGTCAGTCACTGAAACTGAGAAGATTAGGAAAGAATAAAGAAAATCCCTACTGCTTTTTGCCTCGGGGCAGCAGAGGACTGCAGGAATGGACATGCCAGGATCACCTTGATTTATAGAGTGGCATCCAAGTTGGTGTCATGTATTTAATCCTTTTGTGCCAGCTGGAAGTTGAAAAGTCTGTACTGTAAAGTTGAATTGTATACTTATAAGTCTAATTAAGAAAAAAAAATGAGATGCCAAAAAAAGAGTCTGTTTAGGATTTGTAAAATCTAAAATCTATTTCCATGTGACTGTAGATATTCCTATAGCAAGTGTCAGAAATAACAGTGAAATGGGAACTAAAAGCTACAGATAAATTTTTTTTAAATTAACATTAGAGAAATAACAGAAAATATTTTTGTATACTGTTTTGCTCTGACTGACACATTCATGTTCAAATTTTAATGTTGCTAACAGCCATTCTCTCAGCAAAAATATATTTTTGTAAAAAATTTATTCCTTACAGTGCTAAAACTCTGTCAAATAATTATGTTAAATATGTATCTGTGATAAAAGATAAGTGGGATAGAATGCAGGTGACTGCATGGAAAATGAACTTTGCAGCCTTTCACTTGCACTGTTTCTTAATAAGTTTCTCTCAGACGCTTGTACTGTAAACCTCTGAGATGCTCCTAATACAGCAAAACAAAACTGAACTCATCTCAAAAATAAGTTACTTTCTATTCAATAAGAATTCTTCACTTATTTCTCTGCCCCCAGAATTACACTTTTCTCAAACGTAGAAAAAGCGAGATCCAACACGACCACACTTTACCCTATTTATATTTATTTACACACACTCCCCTACACAAATCCTTCCAGTCTCATATTTACTGTTTGTTTTTAATGCGGAAGTTGCTACCATGGGAAACATGGTAAAATGGTGTGACTTTGTGATAAAATTTACCATTCCATAGAATCACAGAATCATTTAGGTTGGAAAGGCCCTGTAAGGTCATAGAGTCCTGTTGGATCCCAGAACCCTGGGGGTTTTGAGCTCTCTGTGCTTTCTGGCACTGACCCCCTGGAGAACACTGCTTTTGACCTGAGGCCTTGGAGAAGGCTTCCAACTTTGAGTGATGGAGTTAAAAGCATGGGTGTGTAGTTAAATAGAAGTGTGTGCTTTCACACGGTCAAGTGTTTTAAATTTGAGGTTTTTATAATATAGTGATAGGTATGGGACAAGATGGAGGCGTTTAGGTGGTGTCTCTTTTGGTGTTCATCTTCCTTCTTCTCCATGGTTTCAGGCAGTAGTTTCTGGTTGGTCAGTCAGTGTCACACTGAGGGCCATGGGAAGTTAGTTATTGGGTTAAAAGTATAAATAATATAGGTGTTAATTCTCTATTGGACTGTTTAGCTTTCAGAGACCTTGTAGCACCTGGATCTTCCTCCATTTTCCTTGCTTCTAGCAGGTAGCTAGAAGTGCTGCTGAACGTTCTTTTTGATAAGATTTAATAAACAACCAAACCTGAACACAAGAAATTCCATTTCCTTCGTGTGTTTTTTAATCCTGGCTCTGAATGAAGGCAGAAGAGACTGAGACAAACCACTAATTAAGTGGTGCAAAACTCCTTCCACTGCCACAGAATCCAACCATTAACCCAGCAATGCCAAGTCCTCCACTAATCCATGTCCCCAAATGCCACATCTACACATCTTTTAAATGCCTCCAGGGATGGTGACTGAATCTCTGGTCTGGGCAGCCTGTTATTTTAGTATAAGAGACTTCTAAGTCTTTAAGTTTTTAAGGCCTTGACTTATTCAAATGAAATTAATTTTGTGTGTTTTGGGGATTTGGGGATGAGATTTGCAAGCAGAAATTAAGGCTTTGAAGATATACAAATGTTATCTAATGCAAATTCCTCTGGTATTCATAAAATCTCATCTCACTGCACCTCGTTTTGGATGTGTCTGGAACCTGCTGCTGCACAGCATGGAATAAGCCAGCCTCCATCTCCTGGGGAAGCACCAATGAAATAATTATCTGCTTGCTAAACATTTCCTGCCTCAGCTGTGAATCCTGATCCAAATCTGCTTTGCCTGTGACCTTTCACAAATCTATTTCTCCAGGGCTTTTTACACCTGATGGATGCTACAGGGAGCTTGTGGCATGTTCACTCTGCACCTGCAAATCCTGCAGACAGAGAGATGGCAGCTCCCACACCACTGACAGGTGCAAAGCCTGATTTCCTCTGGGTCCCTGGGTTTTGAGCTTCTGTTTGAGGACACTGTAGGGATTCACCTGATTAAAGACAGATATCTATTATGGAGCCATATTTGTGAGCTACTCACCTGAATCTTCCTTTCTATATGTCTACCTGAGGATGAGGTGAAGAGGCTTCTGAAGGTGCCTTTTCCTCTCCACTGCTTCCAAAGGCAGCCTCAGGCTCCCAGCTCATGTGAAAATGTCTGTCCTGCAGGATTAGGAGAGATGGATCCCATCCCTTCTCCAAACGCCTGGGTATGGGTCACACTGTGGGGCTGCTCACACTTTCAGGGTTACTCATGTGCACCAGTGCTTCTTTCATGGGTGTGACCTGCAGAGGCAGGCAGGCACATTTTTTTCTAGAAATGGGATCTTTTATGCCATGTTCGGGATTGCCCAGAGAGGCTGTGGAAGCCCCATGCCTGGAAATGCTCAAGGCCAGGCTGGATGGGGCTCTGAGGAACCTGGGCTTGTGGAAGGTGTCCCTGCCCATAGCTGGAGGTTAGAACCAGAGGATCTTTAAGGCCTCTTCCAGCCCAAACTATTCTAAGATTCCGTGTGGTATTTCCAATTTCTTCAGAGTCACCTTCCTTACTCTGAGAACTGCACTGAAATCTTAGACACCCAGAAGATCTGCTGAATTTTCAGATGCCACTATATTTCAGTGCCTGTTTAGATGTCTTGGACCTTGGTGTCCTCTTTCCTTCCTTGTCTGTCCCAAGACGGTGCAATTTGACCTAGAATTTTGGGGCTTGCCTTCAAGGTCTGGCACTTAAGTCTTGAATCCTTGTTGTTCAAATCCCCTTGGATTGCCTGAAAACATAGTTTTTCAAGCTTCCTGTAAAGATTACAAAAGGTGGAAGAACTATAAAAAAATGGGTCTTTTATATAAACTAGTGGATCAAACACAGCAATGGATACATCAAAGTATTTGCATGCCTGATTTCTATTTCTCTCAGAGGGAATGCAAGCAGGTAAACATTTTCCTAGATCTGACCCAGAGGCTAAACAGATTTTCAAAGGATATATAATATTTAGGCATTTTGTAAGTAAACAGTCTTTATGTGCTGCTGCACTGAAGCAGCCTGTTTTAAGTTTCCCCATGTAAGAAAATTTCAACTCATCCTTTTAGACACAGCTATGTGTGGTGGTAAGTTGGACAAGATAGCATCCCAAGGAGACTAAATCACCCAAATATTTCTAGTATGAAAGGCAAGTTGAAATACAACCATGAAACATCCTGGCATGCAGACAATAAGCTCCAAAGTGCTCTCAGAAGTTTATTGGTTCCTATTTTTGCCTGCAGACAGGAACTGTTGTGTTTAAATCAAATCAGGCAACCTAATAATTATATCTAATCAACAAAGAAGATAAAGAGGAGGCTACTGTACTCCTTCACCTTATCTTAAGACTATTTTTGATCCTACTGCTCGAATGGAGAGGCCACACCAACTTGACTTATTCTGGAATTACAAACCATGTTAGCTCAAATTGCAACATATTTCTACTTTGTTCTTTCCCCTGCTTCATTTATGGTTAATGGCAGCTGTTCCTCATGGGCCTCGACAGAAAAAGGGCTGTGTTCAAAAACCAGCACACCACTTCATCTGTAAAATTACTTCTTGACACTTTTGACTCTAAAGTTTTGTGTATGAATAATCCCCTATTCTGTACAAGAGGTTTCATATGAAGTGTCTGATAAAGCCAGTACCTAAACCCTTATTTCCTGAGTTTTATTCCAAAGCCTGAAGTGTCATTTTTCTAAGCACTCATCTGAGTGAACCTGCATCATCTCCTTTACTCTTGAGATGAACTGTACTACCAGAGGCTGTTTTTGCTATACTTGCAGTCAGCAGCATCCCAAGCTGGAAGAGAGAGAGAGCTTTCAGTGCTTCCAGCATGGATGGCTGCACCTGATTGTGCAATCTGTTTATAGGGAAGAGATGAGCTCCTAAGTGGTGTTTTTCTGACCTTTTGCAGAACTTAATGACGGGAGGACTAATTTCCTAGACTTTATGAGCTATTTTGATTTGACCTCCTTTGACTGGGAGGGGAGATTAGATAAGTGTTCTGAATGTAGGCACCTGGGGTGTCAGTCACCTACATGCAGGCAGGGAGTGACCTTTGAGATGCCCCAGAGCATCTGAACTACCTGCATTTCTGCAATACACAGCAATCACCAGAGGCACACAGCTCTCTGGAGCTGCAGCTAGAAGCCAGTCAGAATACTACAGAATTTTTTGTTCAGACAGTTGATTTTCACCTTATCCTGCAGATGTCACTCACCTTGAACTTAGTCTAGAGGAATTCTTGTGCACCTCTCTACAAGTTAGAACCATTATATAAAGACAAAAATTAACTTCTGCAGTCCTCTTGGTGAAGGAAGTGGTAGATGCTTTGGAATGTTGTTCAAAAAAATCTCAGGCAAGCAAAGGAAAAATGATCTTAGCCATCTCTTTCTATCTAAGGTCTAACTGCTGGCTTCATCTTCAGCTCTATAAACTGCTATGCCTTTGGTCAAAATCAATAAAGTCATGCCAGTTGACTTGATGAGGATATGCCCAAAGCTTAACTAGATCATTTAGTTCAAATGTAACAAGAAGACAAGGGCTGCATCAGTATCTTCCAATCTTAAGTTCCACAAGCACTAAATTAAATCATGCAGCGACTAAGAATAATTGTGCCATTTAAAATGTTCAGAGATAGTTAAAAGCCCAACTGCTACCCATGACCCAAATTCAAAGTGGCCTTCAAATTTATTTTAGGATGCAATATGATGCTTTTGATTACCCTTTCCCTTGATCTGTTGTGTAAATTGGACCTGTTGTGGAGGAGCAGTGGATTTTGGTGACAGATGATGCTCCCAGTGAAGTCTCTGGGGTGAATTTCCCTCTAACTTCCACTGGTGTTGACGTCAAAAGTAACCCTTAAACCAATAAATTGAATTTACACAAGTAAGTTACATTTCTGGGGGAGTATACTCTAGGCAAAATTACTTCCTAAATTGTACCTGGACAGCAGTGTTAATGAGGGCAAAAGAAATTTGTAGTATTAACAATGGAGAAGCTTGGTTAATAATTCATCCATAAAATGTGCATGATATGAATGATAGTGAATTCCTTACAGAATCAAAACACAAACAAAAATCCCTCTCTCTGTCCTCAGGGATGAGACCCATGACATTTAATCTATATAATTGTCAATCTACCGTGTAAGCATTCTTTTAAAAGTCTTTAAATTTGAATTTAATTGCTACCAGCTCTTGATTACCTACAGACTACATAATCTATCATTGAATCAAATAATTATTATTACTCTTGGGAAATAGGGAATTATGCAAAGGCCTAAAGGAGAACTGCATGGCAGGTGAGAAACAAACGAGGGTGGGGTAATCAATCTCTGTACCATAAAATGCTAATGTTGTCTTAATAAATATTAATTCTCTTCCATTGCTTGATATGTTCCCTAGCAAGCATGTCACTTAGCCTGTGGCATGATTTAGTTTAGTTTAAAGTGGCACTACTATTAACACTTTAGCAAAATTATAATAGTTCCCTTTCATTTTCATAAAAGTAATTAAACTTATCAGTTTTCTTGTTATACAACAAGCCAACCCATAAATGGACAAAAAAAGTTCAATTTGTGGTATTTTCGAATTAGCATCCTATGCACCAGGGATTATTCAGATATAAGATTCTAAATTAATGATTTAAAAAAATATAGAAAAAAAGAGGAAATAAGAATGAAATTGGATGAGAAGCATTCCTGTCAGTTCCTACATTGACAAAATTATATTAACTACAGGATAGCTACTAATAATTCATTGCAAGCTCACAATTTTTTCAGATAAAGCTAACCTGGTGACTCCAGAAGGAGGCAGAAATTTAAATCGCAATTAAATAAACAAATACCTTACCATGGTGAGAAGTGAATTGTCTGCTTGGATGGACTGGGCTTTTCAAGGTACACTGAACCTAGAGGATGCACTGAATGAAAGGATGCATTCTTCTCATGGAATGTAAATTAAAGGTCTCTGAAAGGAACTGTGCCATGAAATCTGCTCAGAAATAAAGGAATGAGTTAAGAGAGGAAATAATATTCTTGGAGATTTCATAATTTACATTGACCAAATTTCAACCCCCTCATGAATAGAAATGTTTAATATATTTTAAAACCAGACCTAATATATTATTCAGAGACAAGTGTAGAAGTTTGCATTTGATTTATAACTGCAAAGAATGAAAGACAGAAAGACAGGCAGCCCCCAAGGCTACTTTGTCCAGGTGATACATTCCCAGTCTGACTTGTAGTGTCCATTATGATGAGATTCCCTATCCTTTGAAGATCAGTTATGCTGGAACAAAAGTCCAGCAAGGACTTTGTGGTTTTCTTCCAGCCATATCAAGGCTGCAAGGGGGACACCTGCAAATTCAGCTGCCTCACTCTATAAACAGAAGAAAAATAGAGAGATGAGTGTTAAACTCAGATGATTTCACCTTATTACAGCCAGAAGGGCTGGTTGCTCAGATGTGTTATCCCTGTCCCTCTGCTGGCAGATCAGGGACAGGGACAAGGAAGCTGAGAGGTGGAAACCTACCAAACAGAGTATTTCTGATCCCAAGCTTCTGGGAGCTAGGAAAGCTCATGTGAATGTTGCCAAGTTTTCTGAATAGATTATTTTAGACTTTCTGACTCAGGAAAGTGATCAGTGAGGATTTGCATTGTAGGAAGAATTTATTTTTTCCTTTTGTCCATGACACCTTCATAATACCCTTTAACAAAATATTATGTTTGATAGTCCTGTGGGTAAGATGCTTGATGTGATATGGGTGACACGACTTTTGTTCTGTCACAAACCTGGTCTTGGACCAGATCTTCATAAAGGTTTAGACCCCTAAGTGTATGTTCCACCAAAATTTTCAAGTCTACTAGCTTGAAGTACTTTTATGCCCTTGATTTTATTCAGGCCTATGTGCTTTAGGTGCCTATATATATGCACAATTGAACATCTCACAGGGCGTCTATCAGCCTGCTTTACCCTTATTTTCTCAGTATAACAGCTGTTTTTAGCTGATCTTAGTCTTTAGAAAATGAGCAGGATAGAAATGATCTTTCTCTTTTTATACAAATTTGCAGGCATCAGGGCTTCTGTCATAACAGTGAACACAGCTCTTACACTTAATTGGATGATCATAAGATTTGAAAGCAAGAAGATTCTCTCCAATCAATACAATTTCTAAGCAAGTATTTTCAACTGCACTTTCAGATTTCATGAATTGGAAATGAAGAGACACCTCTCCTTTGGGATCTGTGACCTCAGTGAATACTGAAACAAAAGCACACCAAACCCTTAACTTTTGAACACATTTATGGAGTAGGGCTTTGTTTTTACTCTCTGGCCACATCTGATGGCAAATTGTATTTTTATTAATTTATGTTCTTTAATATTGTGGGCAGGAGTACAAATAACTGTCTCAGTATATAAACACTTCCCTGGAAATGAACAGATGAACAGATTTCAAACCCAGTTTTCCTCATGCTCATCTAATTAGCTTTCTTATATGAGAGGTTGTGGTATTTCAACAAGTAAAAGATGTTAATTTTCAAGTGAAAGTTCGCAGCTAACCCTTAAATAAATCTGTTATCTTATTTTGGAGATGTATGGAACAAACTTTAGATTCACACAAATTCCTTTAATTCCTCAATATATTTAAACCATGTAATCATTTAGGTTGTAAAAGGCCTCTAACATCATTGAGTCTGAAGTAGCTGGACCTGTGAGACTCATGCAGAGTAACATATGAAGACAGGAATAAAATCTGGATTTTAGAATCCTAGTACAGTGTTTACAATAGCAGGAGTCTTGACTTCTCTTCAAACCAACACTTGGATTTTTCTGGAAGCCTCTAACACCTCCCAGATCAGCAGAAGGGTAGCAACTACTGCCTATGCACTAAACTGAAGTGGCAGAACACCATCAAAACAGAACATTTGTCAAAGAAATATTTGAACATTTTGCAATATTTTAAGAGAGCAAATGAATCTGTTTTCCCACAGCTGAAATGATTACTCACCCCACCACAAGTTTGGATGTCTGTTTTAGTGATAATCTCTGCTGCTCTGAAATACACAAAATAATGAACAGCTGCTCTGGCTGGTGAAATGCAGAAGCAAAGTTGAGGTACTAATCTCTCATGAAAAAAAAAAAAGGTTATTGCATCTGGAATAAAAAGACAATAAGGGATTATTGTTGATGCAGAACAAACCATAATAGCGATAAGAGCAAAGTAAACGTATTCATCCTCTCCCCTCCTCAAATCTGACTTTGCTACCTTTGTAACAGACATCTGGATGGTGTGCACAGCCACATGGTTCTTGGGAGGGATGAACTGCTTCACTTTCCAGTGCTGTGCCTTTACCTGTCCTGGTTTCCTCTGGGGAAGAGTTATTTTTTTTCTTAGTAGCTGGTGCAGGGCAGTGTTTTGGCTGTAGGGTGAGAATGATGTTGCTGACACACTGATGTTTCAGTTATTGCTCAATTGTGCTAAATCAAGGGCTTTTCGTTTTTCCATACTCTGCCAGTGACCAGATGTACAAGAAACAGGGGAGGAGCATGGCCAGGGCAGGAGGCTGGAACTGGCCAGAGGGATGTTCCATATCATTCAACATCATGCTCAGTGCAGAAACTGGGGGGAATTGGCCAGGGAATGACAATTGCTGCTCGTGGGTGGGCAGAGCATTGATTGGGTCATGGTAATTTTATCATGCATCACTTGCTCTTCTCCCCATTATAAGTGTCATTGTCATTATTGTAATTACTAGATTTGACTTTATTTCAGTTTTTAAAATATTTTTTATCTCAACTCATGAATTTCACTTTTTTTTAAAATTATTTTTTTTATTATTATTTTTTAATTTTTTTTATTTTTTTAAATTTTTTAAATTTTCCTTCCCATTCCACTGAGGAGCCAGTGGAGAGCAGGGTGAGTGGCTGCATGGCACTTAGTTGCAACTAGGGTTAAATCACAACTCTGCTCTCAATTACCTATTGGTTATGTTTTTGAACTACAAGTGAACTATGTCTGTTTTTCTTTTTATACCCATTAATTATTGTTATTCTAGCCAAAGCTTGCAAACTTTTAAGCAGAGGAGTGTACATGGAATCTAAGAGGAAATTATTTGGAGAAGAAAGAAAAAGAAGCAAAGGCCTGTGAAATTTACCTGGCTGATCTAAGCCACTCCTCATAAAGATTCCCTTTCCAACCTTTCACCATCTTGGTGGCTCTCCTTTGGACACTCTCTAATAGCTCAGTGTATTTTTTATGTTGTGGTGTGTTGGAATCCTGGAAACAGGAAACAGTGCTGATGGGCACTGACCCCCAGGAAAGCACTGGGGGTGCTTTTGACCTGAGGCTGTGGAGAAGGCTTCCAAAATAGAATGATAGAACTGAGATTATGGGTGTGTAGTTTGAATAGAAGTGTGTAATATCACATGGTGGAAAACTTGGAATTTGGGGTTTTAGGATATAGTAATAAAGCAAGATGGAGGTTTTAGGGCAGAGGATTAGTCCTTCTTCACCTTCTTCTTCATGGGTCTAGGTGACTTTGTATGATTGGTTAGAAAAATCTGCATTGTGGGTGGTTGGTTAATGGGTTAAAAGTAAAAATAATTTAGGTGTCATTTCTTAATTGGACAGTTTGCCCTTAAAAGGCCTTGTAGAGAGAGAGAGATACATCTCCATTTTTAGCTTGTTAGCTTGAAGTGCTGTAGAACTCACAGTTTGTGGGACTGTAATATAGATAAGAATTAATAAACAACTGAGTCTGAACAAGAAATACCATCTCGAGCATTTAATCCCAATCCTGGCAGAAAAAGAAGATAAAAAGTGATAGTGGTGCCCAAAACTGCACACAGGACCCGAGGTGAGGCCACCCCAGTGCAGAGCAGAGTGGCCAGTCCTTGCCCTGCTGATTGCCCAGTCTGTCTGTACCTGCAGGGTTTCCCTGTCCCAGGTGCCGAGTCCAGCACCAGCCCTTGTTAAACTCCACATGGTTGTAAAGGGACTGACACCCAGGATGCTGCCCAGAGGGCAGAGGTTACAGCAAACACAAGTGCTGAAGTGAACACACTGACTCACAGAGCTCTGCAGACAGCTCCTTGCTCCATTGGGATTCTTGCTGACCCACGAGGGATTCTCACACCATGGCCAGTTTTCAGCTGCCATGGATTCACCAGTTGCTTCCTGCCCTCACAATTTGCTGGGAGAGGTGGAGGTAAGAGATCTTTGCCATAATTTTAGCTGGTTTAAGAGTCACTTGGTGTTAGTTCATGCTGAGCAATCAATTCAGGCAGAGGGCCGTGACTTCTCTCTTTTCTTACTGAGCAGAAACTGGGTACAGAGAAGAATCAAAGGATGACTACTTTTATCTGAGAATTTGATTTATAATCCTTTTTTGTTACATTGGTTTTAAGAAGATAGTTCACATCTAGTTCACAGATAAATCTTTATAAAGCTACAGATGTCCTATAAATCATCTGTGTACATGATGGGTTCTGCAGAGAAACAGATACTTTAAGAAAGTGAAAGTTTCATTTAGGAAGGCTCTATATGCATATTTTATACCCTTATACCTAGTGATTAAATTGAAAACAATTGAAATAATGTAAGAAAGAGAACAAAATAACACCAATGCTTTTCAGAATAAGCATTGAATGTAAAAGATCAAGCAAATATTGTTACACTTGATATTTTATCCAAGGTTTCAAACCCATCAGGATTTATGGAAGATGATTAATCAGATCAGATTAATGGAAGGATGAGGTGAAACATGATGGTGATTCAACCAGAAGCAGAGGAATTGTCAGAGGATGCTCTCTGTTCATGTGTGTACACATCACCTCCTAGAAGGAGTCAATCAAAAGTGAAGGCCATGGAGAAACAATCCCAAATAACATGGTCCTAACTGTAGTAGAGCTAGGGCAGAACCACAAGTTGTGCAAATTTGCAAAGCTCAGTGATTTGCTGAGTTACAAAAACAGGGGATCTACCTATTTGTAGTTTATTTTTTTAAATATGTGTTTGCAAATGACAGAAGTGTTAAGTTCAGTGTGCCTGATTTTCTTCTCACTTATGTCAGTGTCAATCAGGGATATCTTCACTGAATTCGCTTAACAGGCTTCTTTCTACCCTCTGACTTCCCTGTAGCTAGTCCTAATTAGAACTGTGCAAAGAGTTGGCAGGGTAAGTCATTCTCAAAAAAAAAAAAAAGATTAAAAAATATTAAAATAAAGCAACTGAAGAAGCCATTTTGAACTAAGAACATGTTTATCTAAGTAGCAAAGACTCCAATGGCTTTCAGGCTTGAGTGGTGTAAGCAGAGATTCAGAGAGGTCCTATCTGTACTCCAAGTCAGGTAAGAAGCAGTTTGGATATGGACATCCCAGACACTGCAGGATATTCCAGTATCTGAGGTGTATGCAAAAACTGGGAAAACCTGCTTTAGGTTTGTTATTAGCACCTATTTTTTACATGTTGTCTTCCAGAAAATAATTTGGTATTGTGGAAATGTAAAAACAAAACATTCCCGTGTTCTGAAAAGTCTTTTGTTTACGTTTATTTGAGTTTCTGCCATACGTAAATGTTATACATGTTACATAAATAACAGTGACGGTTTGGTTCCCTGAAAACCTCTTTCATGTAGGAGAAATAACTAATTTGCTAGGGTTGTCTTTTTTTTTTGTCATTTTTTCCCCCTTGAGTAATAGTAATTTGCATCTGTGTAGAGCAGAAAAAAGTCAGAGCAATGAGATTATGCTGACAAGTGCCTGATACAAGCAGGAGGAGAATGGGAACTGACTGGCAGATGGAACCAGACAGTACCTCTCAGCTCAAGTAAGTAAAGGTCCATTATTCCTGGGCTGCTGCATCAGCAAAGCAATTAAATTAAGGAATTCTACAGACTTCCCACATAGTTAAAATGAACTAAACCAGATTGAAGGTAGAGCATTACACACCAGGGGAGGAGAATAAAAAGGATGGGGTTAGAAAATTAAAATCTCAGGGTACAAAACAAAGAAAAGTAAAATTCTCAGCCATAAGAAATTATTATTATGATAGTAAAAAAGACATGCTATTACTGCTTGGAGGATTTAAACTCTATTTTATGAACCCTGGATTGTATTTATGACCTTCTGAGATCTCTGCTAAGATAACAGTGCTCAATTCTCCATGTATCATGAAGTGTTTTCTCGGATCATTCGTGCCTATATGGGTTGAATCTGTCATTAGTTATGAGTGGGGATACAGAAATATCTGGCTATTCCATAAGTAAATACTGTACACCCTGTTTGTGAGGACTGACCAATATCAGCTTTTCTCTTCGAGCTGTGAAGCTGCAAGTGTCTGCCTTCAAGCTGCATGGCTCCTTCTGGGACTTCTCTGAATCCAAGTAATCTCCTTGAGCAATGGATTCATTTGATGGTTAACAATATTGCTGCCAAGAAGAGATTTGTCATATCTTTAGGCTAAGAGGAGGAATTCTGCAGTACTAGCTAACTCCTCTCCACAGGGGAAATCAGCATATTCTTCTGGTTATGCTGCAGTCCTATGATCAATATATTTGTTCACATTTAATGCTACATATGAAAACCAGCATTCTCATTTTGAAAACAGCTGCAAGCAAACAGTGACCTATATATAGGATTTGTCTTCTTTCCAGCTTTATTCTTAACAGAACTTATGTGGAATTAATTGTAAATAGCTGGATTTGAAGGTGTCTTGGTTTTTTTGGAGGAAAGTTGGCATTTAAATCTTATTCTGCCTAGCTAGTCAATAACAATGTTCTTAGCTTCTGAAACTTGGACAGATTTATAGCTTCAGCAAACTTTCACATTGCCATTTTTAAATACATATCATATATTTCACAGTTCTTCTCAGCAAAATTTTTAGACATGCCAACGCGATTTAGAAGTCTAGAGTATATTTAAATATGACTGAAACATTTGAGAAAACAAACCCCAAAGACTTCCAGTAAGATTTAGACCATCCACGAGTTAATTTCCAAAATGTCACATGTGCCTAGATGTAAAACTATCCAATGCTCTGATACACATGGCAAAGATATTAATCTTAAGAGCCTATGTTCATAAATCAGTGGATGATTGAAGACACTGATAACTCCCTACTGCAAGAGGCTGTCAAGTCCATATATTTGTGGTATAAAGTATATGGAAAACCAGGGAAACACTGACAGTGCTGGGAAGAGCCCTAAATCTCGTGGATGCACATCACCTGGGGTAACAAGCAAAGCACAAACCTCTAACCCAGCCCAGCATAGCAGCAGCTCTCACATACCCACATACAGGGATAAGGAGCAAGAAAAGAGTGTTTCTGGTTTCCCAGTAACTTGATTGTATTCAGATGAGGTACAAAGTCTGTTTAGGCCGAAATGCTCCCATTTGCTGAGAGAGAGGAACTTACAGCAGTCATGTCTGAGGAATTTTTAGTATCATCAGGAAAGGGATCTCTGAACTCCTCCTTCTGAAGGCTGCTCAGTACAAATGGGACCACTAAGAGCTGACTGAGATGGAAATAAAAAGCTGGAAGAAGCCTTTAACCCAGGTAGTTAAAGCAGATCTCAACAGAACCCTTATCCCAAAGCTTACCTTAGGGATGGGGTTCCATGTCTGTTCACAAAGAAATGGAGTTTGTTTGAGGTGTCTCTCCTATCTCCATTGACTGTTCCCAGACTGCTGGGTTAAAACCACCTCCACAGAGTTCCAGATCCCAGAGAGTGCTGCAGCTAGGGGAATTCTCCTTCAGATGTAACTTTTTTCCTTCTTTCACTCTTTTTTCTTTCTTGTTTAGGACTTAGCTTGATGCAGGTTGGGACTAAGCCTGCAAGCTGTCTGCTGGATGTTTTTGTCAGTTCCACAGCTGCAGTAAGAGCTGTAAAATGGTCAAATACATCAAATTTCTCACAGTGTCCACTGACTACTGAAGCTCATAGCTCTTGAAAAGGCTTTCAAGGACCCTGGAAGCCCTGAAGATACTTGAATGGAGCTAGGCTCTTAGACTGAACTTCAGAAAATCCACTGAAACCTAAAGCGCCTTTTTTCCTGACTGCTCCAGACTCTCAGATCCTGGGAGCTTGTCTCATGCCTTCAAGCCACAACTAAACAGCATTATCTACCTGGATGTTTTAACAAAGCTGGCTGTTTAGAAGTCACAAGCCCTAGGAAGACTGTCATATTCAGCTCTAGGCGTTTCATCCTTACAACAGCATGTTTTGGACAAAATTTCTGCAGCTCAATGAGTACTAAAAATCTATTCAAACACCAGGCCCAAAGTTTTATGGTAAAATCGGACTGCAGATCATTAAAGTGCAGTCACCTTTATAATGCTGCCTGATGTATTTAATTGTGTTTTCACAGCACTTATTCCAATGGAAAAGAGAAGAATTTGAATATATACAATGTGGGTCGAAAAGATTGTAAATACCAAGTTGACCTATCTCACTTCAGTTACCTTTGTAATATATGCTTAGTGCTAATTAGTTCTAAAATTCCCATATTTTTACCTGCAGGATTTTTTGGAATTGCCTTTTCCTTATAGATATTTGAATTGGATGACTGCTCCAATTACACAGTGTATAAGTCTCTGAATTTTTATGAATTAATGGGAATGTGGACAGAACTGTGTGCTGTTATATTTTTGCTCAAAGTTAATTTGCACAGATTTTATATTCCTGAGATCTTTACTGAATTTCGATTTTAGTATCAGAGCTAATCCTGGAAATAATTTCCAGGTAGAGTGAAGATGACAAAATCATTAGGAGTAGTCATCATGGCATCACCAAGTGGAGCTCATGCTTGACCAACCTGATGCACATCTGTGGTGAAGTGACCCCCACCTCTTGAATGAGAGGAAGGCAGAGGGTATTGTCTGCCTGGACTTCAGGGAGACCTTTGATGATGGCTCCCATTAGACCCTCACAGAGAAGCCTTTAATGTACAGACTGGGTGAGCACACAAAGAGGTGAATTGAAAACTGGCTGAATTTCTGGGTCTAGGGATTGGTGATCCACAAATCTAGCTGGAGACAGTGGCTGGCAGAGTTCCTCAACAACCTGTACTGGGTCCAGCCTGTTAAATCTCTAGATGATGGGGCAGAGTGTAGCCTCAGCAAGTTTGCTGGTGACACCAACCTGGGAGGAGGGGCTGTTACACTAGAGGGTTGTGCTGCCATCCAGAATGACCTCAACAGGCTGGAGAAATGGGTCAACAGGAACATCACAAGGTTCAACAAAGGGAATTGTCAAGTCCTGCACCTGGGGAGGAGCATCCCCATGCACCACTGTGTGATGGTGGCCTCTTCAGTGGAAACAAGCTTGTCAGAAAAGGACCTGGAAGTGCTGGTGGACACCAGGTTCAACATGAAACTCTCAGTATCAAAGTAAATACCTGTAGAGATTCCATGTAGATATCTACTATATGTCCCACATTTTTATAAGGTAGGTGTAGATTGACCTGAAGGCCATCATTCAGTCCCCAAATTGAGTTAATATTGTACTGCATCTTGGTTTTCATATCCAGCTCTTCTGAATTTGCTGTTAATTCTCTCTAAAAGTTTTCAGAAGAAAAGGCATTTTCTTAATAACAAGATACTGATCTGAAAATGTTTCACAATATTTTTTAGGGTAGGATAATTTCACCTGGGTACGTTCCAAGGAAACTTTTCTTGGACGAGTTTCACTTTTTAAAGAGAAGAATCGCAGTGCAAATCTGTTTCATAATCTAAAATTTAAAGACCATTTACATAAGGATAATCAGGGAAAGGACAGAGTGATCAGGATTGCAAGAGTCTGAAAATAAAGATAAGACCAGATCCAGATCTACTGGTATGAGCTTTCTGTGTGGTGCATCTCAGATGATGGAAAGCAGCTGTAAAGTGGTATAGCCAGCATTTGTGATTCACTGCGTCAGTGGAGCAATGCCAAAGAGTTCTGGTGTATCAACAAATCCAGGGCAAGTGGCAGCTGCATCCTTCTAGACAGATAATGCTTCTTCTGCTGCAAGTAGTGTGAAGCAAACATTTGCATGTAGACAGTAGGGTATTTGTTTGCATGTGTACAGGCATGTGTGTTCACACACACACACACACACACACACACACACACAATTCTGTGTGTGGTGGGCCTGGTAACACCATCTGGTCTTACACTTACCCATCATCTCTGCTGATAAGAGCAGTTGCCTACAGTCTTGCTAAATGTTAGTCAGAAAGCTGAAGTCCTCCACATCATCAATAATCCTTTTTGGACTCAGGCAGAATAAAGGAGGAAAATTACAAACAAAGCAAAACAAAACCCAGATGCACATATTAGGTAAAAAATTCTGATGTGTCTGGGCATGTGGAGGAGAGACTGGAACAGATTGTCTCTAAGTGGATGCTGAGACTGGGAGGTTGGGTAAAATGGACAAAGTACCATGAAGGGATGGAGGTTCAGGGAGTGAGACAGTTTGGAAAATTGTTGCAAGTACATTTGTTGTGGTATATGGGGGTAGCATGAGAATCTGGAATATGTATAGATACGATGGTTTAGGGCTACAGATAAAATGGAGTAAGATTTAACATAAAAGTACAAAAAAGAAAGATCTTAAGGCAATAGGGAAAAAGGCAATAATAGCAGGTGTTCAGGAAAAAAGATTAGCCAAAAAGATCAGGAAGAGGAAGGAATTGTAGGGGTAAGTCAGTACTGGATGGGCCTATGGTCCAATAACAGCCTTCATTTGGGTCCAGATATGTGAGAATGCAAAAAAAAAAGAGGGAAGTTTCATGGAAGAGTAAAGATAAAAGTGACTAGCCAAAGAGATAGGAAATGTTTGGGTCATACTTGTTTGCTATGTGGAAAATGATGGATGGGACACTCAAGCAAAAATTATCCTTGCTGGGACTGAAGTATGCTCAGGAGAGAGTGCTACTGCTAATTGTAGTTGCTAGGCTCAGAATAATCTCTCTTAAGCACCCATAAACTGTTGGTTTCTTTCCCTGAGGCTTGTAATTTGCTCATCTTCTTGTAGATTTTCTTATATAAACTGAATAGAAGAGACCAAATTTCAAAACCCTCCACAAAATATTCTAGAACTATCGAATCTTTCAAAAAATATATTCTCCATAGTTTTTTTCCTCATATTGAACAACAGTATTCTCAGTACAGGCTTAGCTGTTTTGATTCAAACAAATTAGTTCTGACTCTGCCTGGATAGCCCTAGCAAGGAAAAACCCATAATCAAGATGTTTAGCAAAGTTATGAGACACTAATAAAAGACCCTGAAAGAGGGAGTATCAAGCATCACTAATTACAGGAAATGCTGGAATATTTATAGGCAGATACACAGATATTTGTAGAACAACCTCTAGGCTTTAAACTTTCCTGGCCTAATCTCAGCGGAGAGACCCTTTCAAGTGATAACCTAAATATTTTGGTTCAGTATTTTTATAAGCAACCCATGGATTTCCTTGAAAAACTGAATGGAGTCTGGCACATGTTTGGGTTTGTGGCTGGCTGTACATTTTATTCATTAGGGAGTATATTTTGCTATAAAATACTTTCATTATTTATTTGGAAGAAACCGCATTTTGACTTTGATTTTTTGAAAGATAAAGCTGAAGCAATCGTTTACAGTCATGTTTTATTATCTGCTGGAGCTTCAACTAGTGCCTAATCCAATGATTACTGAAAACATTTTCAATTCAGAAACAATTTATTTTCTCATATTACCAACAATGTGACACTTTGGGGAGTTCTTTGCTGCAGAACTCAGAGAAGTCGCACTAGAAGAAAATTTGGCTTGGTTTAGGTTTTTGAGCATTAGAATCCTTCATACTGACCTGACAATTATCCAGGGTAATTCAAAACATATTTAAAATGGCTGTAATTTCACATTCAGCCCTAGAAGCTGCATTTAGGTTTGGTGTATGGTATGAAAACACAAATCACCAGCTATGGAAAGCCAGTGATATGGTGGTGATAACCAGGTGCTAAATAAACAGTCTTTTACAAGCAGGACCCTTATTCACAGAAATTACGTGCATTTTCCCAATTATATAAGAGCTGGAAAACCATTGTTTTAAGCATTAAATCTTATTATAGATTTCTGTGGATTATAGGAAAAAGAGCCTGCTTTCCTTCTACACTCAGTTTGCCTTCTGGTAGGAAAGGAATGCTGTTATTCACAAACATTTAAGCCATGATTATGATGCCCATGAATCTGTAAACTCCTATTCAAACGCAGGCAGCAGGAAAGGGGCTGTGTTGATTCATCTGGCTGCAGGTAAGGGCTATATTCCCTGTCACAGAACACCCTTTTTGTTGCACAGCAGCCTGTGTCCCAGGAATGAACACTGCAGCTGAGACACATCTTCAGGCAAATACACCAGAGTATGACATTTCCTGAGGTGTTACCAGGAAATGACCTTTTAGGACATGAAACCTAAGGATAGAAAAAAATTTCTAATATTAAAATGCTGGTTCCTTGGACAGTCTTAACCACTCCACTGAACTTTGTGACAATGTCCCTTTACACCATCTGAAATCTTGGACTATAATCTCCTAGAGCAGACATCAGTTTCTCTAAACTGCTTGCCAAGAGGAAGCACAGCACTAGATTTGCTGCTACTCAGCTAGGTATTTATCATGATACTCTACTTCAGCTGTGTCCTGCTGCTGTTAGGCATCATCTTAATGTTTCTTTTTACATAAGATAAATAAATTGGTGTCATCTTGGAGATTTAGTTGCAACTGCAGCTTATAGGTAAACAAAAATTATACATTGCAAGCAAGTTTCTTAAAGCAAACAAAACCCCAAAATCCCCATTACTCTCCCAAATCATAAATCTCAGGAGAAATTAATTAGAAACAGTAACAAATTGCAGTAGTGACAATATTACGTCTTGAAAATATTACAGGTCCCCTACTATTCTTTAAGTCAAGCAAATGTAGGAAAAAAGCAGGCATTGGTGTTTCTTTTACTGCTTACATGAGCCATAAAATAAAATGTTTGGAAATTAAATGACAAATGAGGTAATTTAGAGCACAAATAATACTTTATTTATCAGAAGTGAAATAATATAGATCAGCCCTTACAACTTCTGTATCAATCTGCTATTTGGAGTAAATGGAAAAATAAAATATTTCCTTAAAAACACTCAGATGATTTGTTTCAGGGCTCATAAACATCTTTTATGAACAGCAGTTTAGTAATACCTAATCTTAAGTAATACCAGTGGTGCTGCAACTAATCTAGACTACGGATGCCAAAGAAATAATGTTTAGAGAGTTTTCTTAGACTGATCTAATTGAAAAATGAGATCTGCTATGGGGCACAGAAACCTTGTGAGGCTTGTCTACTTTTCCCCAAACTGACGTGATGCTATTGTTGTATATGCTGCTTCAAAAGGCACAAAAACCCTGAGGGCAAAGAAAATGTCCTTGGGGCTTTTGGGGCTGAGTTCTCACCTTGAGCTGAGGTGTGCACCCAGAGGCCACAGCAGGTTTGGCTCCCACTCCCAGGTGTGCTGGGCAGCCTGGCCACCTTCCCCTTGTGCAGCTGCACTCTGCATGAAGTCTCCTTCCATGGGGCACATTCCAGGAAAAGTGAGTGGGGCTCCTCCTTTCACGTTGGTGCTCTCAGAGACCTGAGTGAGCAGGATGGGTAGATTGAACCCCTTCATGCTTGGAAGAGTGCTTAGATGTATTTTGGAAGCAGTATTTGAATATCTGCTATGGCCTTTTCTGATCCATCTTAAAACAACGTTCTGTCTGGCTGTAGTTATATGTGCTGTGATAAAATTCCATCATTAATTAACAGGATCCCTTGCTACTCTGCATTCTCCTGTCCGTCTACTGATTCCTGCCCTACATTTTATACTGTATGCTTGTAAGCATCTATACAGAATTTATCATGCTGAAATCAGGGTCCGTGACTATGTCTCCTACCTCAATGACTTAGGAAACAGCCCTAACACTGGTTTTAAAGGCACTGTGGTAGTTTCAATGATTTACTGTGCTGGAAAATCTGAAGCAGAAAAATAGCCATGCTACCCAAGACAAGTAGACTGTTTATGCTGGAAGCAGGATTCAACTCATTCTAAGACAGATTTATAGTAGGAAAGATGAATTACACTCAAAAACTTTTTTTTCTCTCCTCTTTTGAGCATGAAAAAGATGTTTAAAGTATGTCTTACCTAGATGCCACTGATACCTGCTGTGTCTTTTTGTAATTTATTATATACAGAGCAACGTATGTCAGCTCCAGCAAACAAGATATTTATTTATCAAATAAATGAATAAATATATCCATCACTCTTTGAAAATACTGGTACATTTAAGTCAGGCACTTGAAAGCAATATTATAGTAACAGAAACTGTAAGTGATAGCAATAATGCTGGAAAGCTTTTATCAAATTAAGTGAAGGGTTTGGATCAGCTCCCAGCAGCTACAGCTTCATTTCTCAGAAACCAGCAGCTGGTTACCTGCAGCACCTTTGCTTGCTGTTCCAGCAGAGTCCTCGTGTCCTGAATGGATGCTGGGAATTGCTTCCAGGCTCTGATCACTCCTGTAGATTAAGACAGCTGTGCAGGGGTATGGATTAATCCTTTCATTGAAACACTGGGATTTGAAATAGGAGTTGTTAATTTTGGTTGACAGGATCTTGGCAGAGAGGAGACAGGCAGATCCCTTCTCCTCTGTTAGTAGTTCTTGTTTCTCCTGTTTTATTAACACAGCTCATCATATTTGTAAGCTTCAATGAACAATTCTTCTTAACATACTCCCACACAAGGATCCATTGAACAACTCACATTGTCTCAGCTATCTTAAGGATAAACATTTCTTCAGGAGTGCTCATGAAACCTGTAATTGCTAAAGTTTCAAAACCAATAAATATCACCTTCTTCAGTCCATTACAGGGAGTAATTGCTGCTTGCGAAGATACAAGTTAGGAGGAATGAATTAAACACAATGTCAGAAAACTAGGATAGTATAGTAGGACCTTGGCTCAGGAGTGTGTTAAAAACTGTGTTCATTCCTGGAAGGAATGTTAGATGAAAAAATATTAATCAGTTACTAATGATACAAGTAACCTTTAAACTGAAGGAATCACCTTTCTCTGGCTTTCTTATGGGTTCTTTTTTTTCATACTACTTAAGCACAAAACGTATTTATCTAAATCAGACAAGATGTTAAAAGAATTCTAATGGATAATACAGTGAGAATTTAGTAAATAAAGATCGTGTAGAGACCAATTTCCTGAAGTGCCTTGCTCTCTTAAGCTTATTCCTGTTTTAAAATAGAATTCAGAGGTGACTTAGGCTTTTGGGAGCCTTGCATCTCTGATAATTTGTGGGAGGAAGGCTTCTCCATCTCTGAAAGTGCATTGTATTCCAGCTGCCTTAGGTAGCTCTAATGTAATTTGCTTGGATGCAAAAAGCAGTATAGTAGGTTTGCATGGCAGTTTGCCCGGACTAATATAGCAACTTGTAGATGTTAATTAGTCACACTGGAGCTCCACAATACAGCTTGTTTGTTCAGCACTTGCTCAGGTATCTTCATGCTGCATGGCTTTATGACATAGAGGTATAAACCTGGGTGCTTCTAAAATTGTAATTTCTTGTCTGAGAGAAAATTAACGCAAAAATACCCATGCAGATTCCATGTTTTGTAGCTGCCTGCTGATTTCCAGATCAGGGCTCTCAGTCAGAGCCAAATCTCCCCAAACCTCCCCTGCAACACCTCACTCCATCAGCAAGGAACTTTTGACAGGACGAGGTGTGAGATGAAACACTTTTTAGCTCTTGTCAGGCATGCTGTTAAAATGGGAGCCATAAACCCCAACTCTGTCCTTCATTGCTCTGTTGATGTTGCAGAACTAACTAAAATGAAGCATAATTTGCACATATTTAGAGGAAAGATTGCCTTGAGTAAATGATTCCCAGCAGAAGCTGTAGGAAGATCCCTCCATAAATCCTTTCTATCTATCTTATAATTTGAGGAATACCTGTAGGCTTCCTTCAGGGCTGTACTCAGCATCCAATTTGGAAGCAGAGCTGCAGATACAGTGGGAAGCTGTAAAGATCAGGCTGCATCCAGTTTTATTCTAGTTTAGCTCTATTTGGGATGGTTCAGTTGGGAGTTCAGCTTCTCCACTGGTGTTATGGTTAGATACAAACTCAGAGAAGCAATAAGTGACTCACATTTTTCACCCCCTTTTTTCAGCTTTCAAAAGCCTCATTTGTTGCTTTCCCCTGTTCATTAAGCTAGGAATAATAATAGGTGTAATGCTTAAAAAGGCAATATTTTGAGAGGGCAATTTCTATTTTGCCCTCTGTCTTGTGTATTCCCACATTTCTCTTTTTGCGTGTAGCACTGGTGAAAGGTGCCAGACTGACATGGTTGGGGAATGAATAACTCTTTTTATGCACAGTTGGTGTCTAAGTAGATCAGAGGTTTTGGGCTAGCAAATCTCCTTAATCCTAAGAAGTAAATAGCTGAAAGACGTTGTTAGTAAATGTTAAATATTTTCCCTGAGATGGAACTCAAAACCAGAGAGGAAGGAGATAAAGGAATATGGACATGCCTGATAATTCTGAACATATCACCAGGAAAGGCCTCTCTGCCAGGCTGATAAAGGAGTGTCCTGATCTCTCATCTTGTTTTGAATATGCCTACCAATTTCCTATCAAATGTCACAGCCTCCAACCACTCTGCAGCTAACCCATGCAATGCAAACACAAAACTGCAAAAACTTAGCCTTTAGCTCCTCAGCGGTGAATTTCTTTTGAAAACAAAACAACTGTGATGGTTTTTCTTAAAATTTGAATTTTCTACTCCTGAAAAACAGCAGTTCAGATTTCTAAAAATAACTGTCATCTTTGCATGCCAGAACTGAGAGGGCTAAAGGAATGTGCCAATTAATTGACTAGGGAACTTAAAAATGGAAACCTGTTAGATGGATGTGTCTGGACTGTAGATCAGGAGGAAAGGAAGATGTAGAGCAATGTGTGTGCTGGCATTTCTAACCAATCATGCATCTTGGGGTAGGCTCTCTGAGCCAGGTGATACTAATGGGGAAGGAGCTATTGCTCCCCATCCTCTCTCCTTTGGCAGTCTTAACTGACTCATTGCTTTGGAAATTCTTGGCTAACATATTCATTCATTTCTCACAGAAACTAAGTGTTGCAGCTAGAAATAAAACAGAAGATGGCTAGTAGCGACGTATCTATGGAGAATTCATAATGCATGATTTCACGTCTCAGGAACTTCAGAAAAGTTATAATTTATTCCTTTTCCTGCTCTGCAATATGTCTAATACTTCTGGTATAAAAACCTGCCTGATCCAACCGCTCATACTAACAGCACTATTGAGAAATGTTTAGTTGCTATGAACCCCCCATCCCAGCATGCACAATACCCAGAACACTGGGACCAACTGCACATCTGATAGAGGAAGAATGGCCCACCCTCAATACAGCAATTTGCATTTGTTTTGATAGCAATTTGTATGCATTTGTTTGGTGTCTGTGCCCTTAACATTCTCCCTGTGCAGCTCACACAGTTTCTAGTTCCTTCCTGATTCCTCTACAGGTTTTCTGGGTGAATAGGAGGCCATGCACTGGCTTTTCAAAATGATGAATGGTTGAATATTGGAGCAGTATCTGTGTTAAGTGGCTCTGGCTTCCCTCTCTCCCAGTGCCTAAGAAACTGAGTTTTACCATGGTGATGGAACTCCTTTGAGTCTCTCACCTATCTCTACCAACATTTTTTATCAAATGCTTGTGAATCTATCCTTGGACTAGAATACCACCTGTACTCCAGTAGAATTAAGCAGCTTTTCAGCAGACTAATTTAGCATCTCATGTATCAGATTCATGTTATTCTGAGCAGGTGTCAGAATGTTTTTTCATGCCAAACACTTGGACAGCTTAAAACTACCTTTGGTGATGACACATTGTCTTTCAGCCCAGAAAATCCTCATCACAACTTTTTCTCCTTGCACAACTGACTTTTTAAGAGAGGCTTTTTACATGTCTACTCTAGATAAGTAACTTTGATATCATCTCCAAAACAAATTCCCCATCAACCTCAAATATTTTGAATGCAAAAATTCTTCATGGCAGTTGTGATTGATGGTGTCTGAATGCAGGTACCCTTCTCTATGTCTTCTTTACTTTCAGCTGACTGCATTGCTGACCATCAGCTCCCTTAATGCACAATTCTCCAGAGGATGGGTTTATGATCCTTCATGGGAGTCAGTTTGCTCTAAAGAGATTTGTTTTTGCAGAGAAGAAATGGACCAAGAAGAATTAGGGAGTCAGTTCCCATTAGGCACTGAAGGAATATTTCTGACAAAATCTTTTTTCTTTTCACTTTAGAAAAGTATTTTGAATTTTGGGGGTAGACCCATTTCTGATATCCATCCAGCATATCTGTGGATGCTTTTCTTATTAATAATTCAGTTTTCCTGTGCATCCTTCTTGCCAACAAAACTCTTAGGTTGGAGACAGATATCTGAACGCTTTGCAAGGGCAGCCTGCACTGACAGCACAGAGAGCAAGATGGAGTCAGCCAACTCAACCAGCTGCCATAGTGCTGAGCTGTCCACAAACACAGAAGCATTCCAGAGATGGAGTTATGACTGCAAGAGTCTCACAGTCAGCATATTAATTTGGTTTAAAGGAGTAATGTGTCTGATGCCATATGGTGGAGCTAATCTTGTTTATCACTGCTTCACTGCCCCATCCACTTGGATAGTAGTAGGAATTATCACACAAATAGCTACTGCTGAGATCTTCTGCAGAGACAGAGACAGGTGTGAGTGGTCTGGGGGGGTCTCAGGAGAGTGCAGTTGGAGACTGAATAGAGAGAAGAAAGCTCGTCCTTTCTGAATTACACCAAAACACCCAGCATGAAATAGACAAATAGCTCAAATCTGAGAGAGACTTGTAGTGGACCTAGTAAACAGTTTATTTTTCATTTCACCTCCAGATTTCTAGATTTTAGTCAGAATATTTTATTAATTATTGAAGGTTTGTCTGTAATGAATTTTTTGACAAATTCCTATGTACTGATGCATATTGAGTCTAGTCTAATTTCTTAATGCTTACAGGTCAGGTTAATTCACAATGCAGTAATTATGCTGCCTCATCTCACCAATAACCTGCCTTAGCAGTTGTCAATGTTATTTCATTGCCCACTTTGGGCATCTGTGCTGAATTTGATGCTCACCTCTGTTATCAACAACAGAAGATTAGCCACTGACCACATTGCCTGTGAAAGGCCTTGAAGTATTGATTGGTAAAGTAAATGCTAGACTGAGTGTGGAAACAAAAGACCTTTTTGTTGGACTTGACAAGTCTTTGAACCCACTCAAAAGGGCCAAATGGCTTTTTGATACAGTCTTGAGTTGGCAGCAGAGTTTCACCCTCTTCAATTGTGCTGTCACCTTTTTATTCTCATGTATTTCAAGAGGTCCAGGATTACTCCCAGTGTGAGGTTTGCCTCTGACTCCACTGAGAGCAGGCACTTACCCTCTGTGGTTCAGGAGCTCCTGGAAGAGTGTGTCAGGGGAGCTGCTAGAAGAGGGATGCCAGCTCCTGTGCCTGCTTAGCTCCATCAGGAACTGGTGTATGCAGCAGCTAATTCAGTGCTTGAACACCTTGATTCTGATGGGTGAACCTGTATAAAACCTTTCTTTTCACACTCCACTGTGAGTCATGTTAGGAAGACTGCAGGGTGCCAGCTTTCTAGTGTCTCTGAGAAGCAGAGCAGTGTTCACACTTCCTGAAGCATTAGTCATTCAAATCCACCCTCAGTCTTTCTTCTGTCATACATTTATTTGTGCATGAGCAGGTAAGCTCAGAATAAGTTAGAATCTCTTCTTGGAAAGAATGAGCCGTGTAAGACAAGTCTGCACAAGGTTTAAAATAAAAATCCTGCAACTCCATTGTTCCATGCTTTACTTCTACCTGTGGCACCTGTAAAGTTATCAGGTTGGGAGAAGCCTGGAAGCAAAAGCTGTTTTCATGCTCTTGAGAAGTTTTCCTTCTCATTCTTCTACTATAAGGAAGAGATTATCACAGTATTTGAGAGAAAGAAGGATAAAGCTCAACCATGCAAACCCATCCTCCTCTTTCTGGCCTTCTTGACACCCACTTGGATTTCACTCCTGAAGCAAAGTTAGAGGCTGTGTAATCACTACACACAACACACAGCTGGCAAGAGAGCCTGGATAGCTGGTGCTGTCCTGTGCCAGGATAAGGTGAGGCTGAGGAATAAGAAACCCAAGAAAACAAAGTTGGATGAGGAGGACATTTTGTTCCTCATTCTTACCCACAGTGACTCTCTCATGTCAAGTCCCAGAGAGTGAAAACACAGCAACATGTTTAGCTCTGTGGTGCAGCCCAAGAAAGAGCAATGCCATCAAACCTGCCTGCTTTTGGGTCTGATTCTGCAGGTTTTGTATATGTACATGTGCACATATATATGTACCTGTGTATATATATGTATATCACCTGAAGACAGTCAACATCATAATAGATGTGCAAAGTCATGAAGGAATATATCTCATTCTACATTGTTTGAAATTAGACTGTTAAGGAAGAAGGGTCAAAATATCTGCATAATCCCCAATCCCAGCACCAGGTTAAGAAAAAGCAGTAATCTTTTCTCTCTCAGTACAGAAATGTACAGAAAATTAAAGGACTGACAGTACCCTGCCAGAACAAGTTCTTTGTTGTTCAGACTAATTTTTTGAAAGAAACAAATTCTAGGAAAAGGAGATTTATTTCCTCCAAAATTATCTTTTCTTTCCAAACACATACAGGCAAGAAGTATCCTGTGAACAGTATACTCCAAACACAACAGTAAAATGAGGAACAGAAGAGCAACACCCGTTATTTGGAAACAACAAAAGGCGAAGGAGAAATTGTATCTTCAACATTCCCAAATCCCTCTCCAAGTGTGAGGAGGACAAAGAAGCAGACAACTCTTCTGCAATTTCTTCCCTCTCCCTCTTTGCAGCATTGGTATCACAGAGAGTGAGTAGCTATGATGTCTCACAGACCCAAGATTATGTTGTGCTCTAAACCTCCTCCTTCCCACCTCTGGAAACTCTGGTGTGCTGGCTGTGCCCATTCTCACACTGAGTGTTTTCCCTGAGACATCAGTGTCTATGAATTTGAATGAATGAAATTTTGCTCTCGTTTTTCTCAGACACATGCATTTGAGAGATATTTATTGGACAAAGGAACAAGCTGGACCCAAAAGATGCAGCACCAGCCCATCATCCTTCCCTGGCTGACAGCTACAGAGTGTCAGTGGTGGCAGGAGGTGGCTTCCAGCATCCCATAGCCCTGCAGTCCAAGCTGACTGCCAGTGTTTTTCCTGCTCTTGATCCATTACAGCTCCAGCCTGCACACCAGCTGTCTCTCACCAGAAAGGAACTATTTTCCTTGACCTCAGTGACGCACTTCAGTGATGAACAAAAGGCCCCCATGCTTTTTTGTTTTCCAAGTAACACAAATGAGATGTGACAGGGTGGCTTAAAACTTTGTCAAAAATCTTGTTTTCTGTGATTAAACTTGAGTAAAGAGGCTCATTGTAATTTCAGGAAACCTTAAGCTTATTTAGCTTTACCAGCCAAAACCAATCTTTTTTGACTTTGAGTACTCTCAGAAAGTTTCTCCTTAAAACTGTCTCCCACTGAAGACTAGGGAAAGTGAAGTTATTTGATAGTTGTTAAAGATAGTTTCTGTGGGTCGGATGATATATAGCTCATTGTCTAAATCATATTCCCAACCTTTTGATTACCTCTTGGCTAATAAGGATTTTCTCACAGATGTAAGCTAAAGAGTACTGTGTTAAAGAGAAAAAGCCTGAAATAATGAGCTAAAAAGAGATGCATGGAAATAGTGTAGATCTTCTATTGCGGGACCGATATTTTTTTTCTAGAACACATAAACAAAGGAGAAAAATAGTTCTGGCTAAAATAATTGTGAAAAGCTAACTCCTACAAGTCCCACTGAAATAAAACTCTCATCTCTAGATTCAACCTCCATTATCTGACAGATAATGGAACTATCTGCAGGAAATGAAAAACCTGACAAAGATGAAATGTGGGATTCACCTAATCTAACTTAATCTTCTTAAAATTCAGGTGACTAAGTTAAAGCCATCCTCTTGGCTCCCTCTATTGAGTACAGAGTGGGACAAATACCTCCAAAGATAAATTAATATTCTGTCTTCTAGTCATCTGCCTTACACAGGTATGAGTTGCTTTTTCAAGAAGGGTGTCCATCTCCACTGACTAATGAAAAAAATCCCGACATGCTTGGTAGAAAAGTCTTGACTATGAAAGGCCAAGTGTGCTCAGTCCCACGGGTCAGCAAGTGAACTGGTCATGCCCAGGGAGAGTGGAAAGCAGTGGTTTGTTTTGACTTGGAGAATAGCCTGGGGCAGGGCCCGACACTGATATGAAGGCATCAGATCCAAAACACAAACAAATTAGTATCCTTTCTCTGCTACGAAAATATGACATTTTTTCTATTGAAAATGAAGTGGTATTGTCTTGAAGAATAGTTGTCTTTATGTAAACATGCAAATACATGGACACTGAGGGGTTTTGTTTCCCCTTAACTCACTGACTTCATTTTTCACTGTGAGTGGTAAAGCAAAACTCCTCTGTAGAAACATTCACTCCTACAATGTGTTATGGATTTTCAGTGGTGAACTATTAGGTGTTTTGCAATTAACACAGCATGAAAGAACCATCACTTCTATGGATCTCTGAGTTCACACTTTCCTCTAATGAGAGCCAAGATAAATTGTTCCAGTTTCGGTGTATTGGCTACCAAATTGACCCTGATCCATAGCTCACTTCAGGCTTCTGTAATTCCAATAATCTTGCAGTATGTTTGGATCTACCAATTGAAAATGTCTAAAATTCACTCATGCTACTCTAGAAGCTAAAGCCAGAAGAAAAACACATATATTCTGCTCAGGTTTAATTTTTTTGCTTCTCTTCCTGTGAAATATAACACCTCTTCCACATCCATTTACACTGGTATTTTTCCCAGAGATAAAATACTGCAGAACCTGACCTAATGCCTTAAGGCAATTCCTTAGTGATGGAATTATCTTTATTAACAGATGACATAATTTCTCTTCTCAGAGTGCAAAATGCAGAGTAAAGAGACGTGAAGGGACAGATGCAACTCTCTTTATGCTCTCACCATATTTAATAAGCCTTGTCCACAGAGGAGTCTGACAGTGTGCTTTCTATTCTGGGTGCATTTGTATATGAAGAGGCAGCACATGAATGATGCTGCTGATTGTTTCTGTCAGCATTCAAGGTGGATGTTAAAAAAGAATGGATATTTCTCGGCACATCAGCACTTCCCAAAACTCACCTCAGTGATTGCACACTGTAAAATGATTGTGCTCATGCTGGGTATGTAGCACAACGTGTAGAATTCTTGGGTCAGAAATCTTCCTTAATAGCTATGGGATCGGGTTCTGGGAAGTTTTGAGGATGTGGGTCGTGAATTTCACGGGTCCTACAGAGCATCTGGTAACAGCTAGACCCTGAAATACTGACTATGAATAAAAACCCAAATGATGATTTTACCTGAGTTCCTAGTCCTGGCGAGGAGGTATGAACTGAGTGCCATCCACATGGCAGGAGCTGTGAGCAGTGATTGACATAATAGTCTGTTTGTGCTCTCACAGCTACCCTAGGAGCAATTCTTTATAATGAGAGCCATAGCAATGGTGCGGTGCTGGAGGATAGTTTATGCATGAGCCCTGTCCTGTGTGAGTGACAGGGGAGTGCTACACCAGTGGGTTTTGGTCACATCAGGGAAACAATAATCAAAAAGCTGGAGGATGGGAATGGCAGATCAGTCCATCGCTGGTCTCCAATATCTGATGCTTGAAATGTCTCCTTTCAGAGCCACATTAAAGGTTCTCAGAGCATCCTTTTTCCTCCTGGAGGTCAGGCCTGGCTTGGAACCTCTGGCCGAGGCTCAGAGAATCCTTCATGCTCCAAGGGGATCAGGAAAATCCCACAGCAGCCTTTGGGGAGGTTACCATGAGCAGGACCCATCCCATTTCACTTTCAGCTCCCACCTGTACCACACACCTAGCCACATCACTGAAAAATATTGGGCTGTAACAGCAAACAATTAGTGAAGAGCTGTCAGAAGAGATATATGACAGACAGACAGCATTTTAAAATTACATAGCTAGGAACTTTTTCCTTTTTTTTGTGAAGTCAGATTCTTCAATATTCTTGCCAGCCTGAAGCATTTTCATAGGAACTGTACCCAAATCAGGACTGCCTCAGGGACTGAAATTTGAAGATTTCAATATTTCAATCTGCTTGAGACACCCCCTACCCCCCTAAGTTTATGTTATATATTTTCCTGTCTTTTTCTTGCTGTTCTAAGGTTATATTCTTTGGATCCTGAGATGCTCATATATTCTCTGCCTGCAAAGGGGCAAAGGGGCTGGAGACAAGAGCCTGATTTGGGTTTTAGCATCCCAGTCTCCTCTTTGGCTCCATCTTTCACTCAAGGAAAACAAGATCATTGCAGCAGTAACCTGATTCCCAACCAGTGTGGCAGAAATCGCTTGCTTCTCTCATCTCTGTGAATTGCAATATCCTGCAATATCTTCCCACATATTCAGGCATCACTGCTGGATGACACAAGAAGGAACTTAATGGGTAGGAAAAATACTGCCTCATTGTGTAGCTTCCTGTTGATTTACAGTGATATCTGACTTCTCTCAGGCTGTTTGGTCTCTGAGGGAATTTGAAAAATCTCTGTTCATGCTAATTTTGATATCTACTTAATGTTCTAACACAGCAAGCAGAGTTTGGCATTTGTGTTACAGGGAGCTGGCCAACAGGTCACTACGTTGCACAATTGACCTCCAACAGAAAGGAAGCTAAATCCAGCTGAAATTTGAATAATTCTTCTTGGAGCATAAGAAGTAAGTTTTTTTTCTTTCAACTATAAGCATTATAAACTTGTTTAATGAAAAAAAAAATAGTTAAGGGTGATAATTTTCATACATGTCTTTAGAAAAAGGGTACATATATCAGAGCCCATGAGCTCATGTATCATAAATCTTCAAAAAGTAAAGCTGGGAAAGATTTTAATTAGCCTCTTAATCCCACATCCTGCACTGAAAAAGGCAAGCAATATGTATGTAGTGAGGCCACCTCTAACAGATATTTTATTTATAATCTCAGAGCAAAGCATTCTGCAGAGCATCTGGGCAACTTGTTGTAGTGCTTCCTTACACTTATTTAGGAAGCTTTCCCTAGTATCTAACCTAAATCTTTGTTTCTTTGTTTTAAGACAATTACTTCTTGTTTGACCACTTTTGAATTGTCTGAACAATTGATTGTTCTTCTGCAGTGTTACTATAAAAACAAAAAATAACTAGTGGAAGATTAGAATCATATCTTTTTAATCTTTTGTAGATTAAATAGAGCCAATATTTTTAGTATGTGCTCCTAAACCTCTTACTGTTTTCCAGTCACCTTTAGACTATCTCTAGATTATCTCAATCTTTGTCACACTCTTACAGGTTAACGGCTCCCATGTTTATTTTATAGTCAAGTTTTTAATAACACATGTCACATAGCAGTATGCCTTTTAAAAAATCATACAAAAATTTCCTCCTTAATATGTATGTGATTTGCTGCATTCTTTCAGATATTATATTGGTTTGTAGCTGAAGCTTTTTTTAAACTCAGTGCTTGATTTCCTTCGTTCAAATGGAGCATCCTTCATCATGCTTTTATTAAATTTCATTTGCTGATTTCAAACCAAACCTCCAGTATACTGAGATCACTCTGTATTTTGTCATCTGAAGGTACTATTTCACAGATGAAATACCTTCACATACTGCTGTGAAGCATCACTGACCTGAATAAGTCTTCATTTCAAGGGCTTTTTTATTGAGATTCTGGATGAGGCCCAGGTATGAAGTCATTACATGGTCAATTATTTGCCAGTCTGCCACAACAGTGTTTCAAGCACTTCTACTGGCACTTTATGTATGTGGGAAATAGGATGAAGAGGAAGAACTTTAAAATACCTAAACTAACATTTCTGCTTTTCCACAATGCTTTAGAAGAGTTTTTATATTTCCATTTTTATTTATACATATATAAATGAATGTGTGCACCCAACATTGATTTGCCCACACACTGTCTGTTTAGGTTTTTGCATGATTCTGACATTAAACAATCCTTCTCTTCTACTTTTTAGGTTTTTTAGGCTGCCTCAGGGGTCTCTTGCACATAAATAATATTTTTTCATATGGTCTTTTTTCTTCTCCCTGCAATTATCTTTTTAGACTAATGAAACCTCAAAAGTATTTGAAACCAATGGAGGTCAATAGGGGTGACTCAGTATTATGCTATTTTAGTTCTTGGGTCCGATTATATATAGTCCAGGTTCATTCAGGTTTAAGAGTGAAGAACAGAATCTTTTGTGTTTCTATGATTACATGAGTTTTCCCCTTTCACTGAAGTATAATGGTTGATATTTGCATTTAATTAAGGCTTAACTGGAAGTGATACTGGAGTTGGCTTCATTAGGCTTGAAAGATGTCCTTGAAACAAACAAATATTAGCATCTTGGCTAAGGGAGAAACTAAAGAAAATAACTGTGATGAATAAAAAAAAAATAAAGAAATAAGAAGGGAGCAATATCTTTCACACATCACAGGGTTTTCTCCAGATTTATCATAAAAATGAAAAGCACTTTGAAGACGGGAAATTGCAAATGCAGAAACTATGTCTTCATATCTCCAATACGTGTAGCCACATGCTTCAGACGAATGTGACTGATAGAAGTGTTACCAGAAAACTGCAGCCAAGAAGCAAAAAGGGACTGCTGGATTTTAAAATGTGTGATTCATTTTCATGTCATTAAGATGAGAAATGTGTTTCCCTCTTCCTTTCCTCTCTGGGTTTTGAACCTTCTCCTTCTCTTCCTTTCTCTGGAGTCACATTTAACCTTTGGTGTATTTTCTTGTGCTCAAGCATCTGACTAGGAGAGGAAAACGGTGTGTTTTCTTTCTTTAAATGCCAAAATATCATAAATTCCCACCTCCATGTACCATCTCAGTTTCTGAAGACGTAGGGGAGGTTTCCTTCTGAATGTTTTTCTAGAAGATCTGTGCAAAAACGACTGATTTTAAAGCTGCAAGATATACTTACTCTAGTAATGGAAGACAGACAGTTTTCAAAACTTTGACAATTACAAGTTTGGAAGACAGTTTTTGCTTCTAAAAGATCCTGATTTTCAGAAAACTCTATATTACAATAAATAAATCCACTTCCAGGCAGCTTGTATTAAACATCAAAACTGAAGCATGTAAAATCTGAAGCTGCACTCAAAATCCTTATTTAGATACCAGATATCAGTCATAGTCCATCTGTTGCCAAGGTCTTAAGACCCATAGTACATCTGATCAAGTTTTCTGTTCATGGGACAAGTTCCCTTTGATGCCATCATTGGTTTCCTATCAGCTGAACCATTTCTCCAAGGAATTAATCCATAGGGTGACATTCAGAATAAGCTTCTTGGCAGCCTGGAATGAGAGAAATGTGCCAAATTGGAACTACATAAAAATTTGTATTTCATTTGATTGAGATTAATATAATAATACCCAATATTTTATCTGTATAATTTTTATTATTTATTTTCTTATGTTTCTTATATTTCTAGCTTTTTGATTTTATGTATAATTTTAATTATGTTTTTATTTATTCATAATTGTTTTATGCTAGCAACAGATCCCAAGTTTGTGTTAAAGTGCTTACACAATACTTAGAATTCCTTAGAGAGGAAATATAATAACAACAGTTGATGAATTTATTTGCTATGAGGTAGAAGATATTACATTAATCTTGACTGAACTTTAAAAAGATAGTCTTTGTTCTTGTAAGCAACCTGAGCAATCAAAGAATAAAATGCAAAAGTTCTGAGTAGAAAGCTGCTGTCACTACTCAGCAATGCAAAGTAGAATGACACATGCAAATTAAAGTGCATACGGTATTTTTCAAGCTTTAAATCAAATTTGTTGGGATAAAAATGGTGAGAAAAAACTTCAGACATGCTCAAATCCCATTTTCTGATTTGATTTGAAAATCACGAGGCTTGAATCTCATTTTAGGTCATTAAAACTTAAGAAACTGAAGGTCAAAAATCAAAATGCCATCACCTGTATTTCTTAACACCAACAAATGGAGAATCCAGGCTTACCTGTGATGTTCCACGATGACTCAAATCAACTTTACTGCTTCCAAGGCCTCTTTCACATCACTGCAGAGAGTCTGCACCTTTGGCAGGAGTCTTTGTTAAGGGAACAGCTGATGAATAGAAAGACAGCAGACACAAACCAGCACTCAGGTACTGCATCCAGCTGGAATTCATCACACCCTGCTTTGAGAGGGTGCCTGGAGTGTGCACAGTAGTAACAGACCATTAGATCATCAATTAAAATAGTCTTGACCTGGTCCTAAGCTGTCAAAGTGTTTGTTGTGGTCTCTTCAGTTATGAAGTTTTCAAATGACTTTGACTCGGATTTCGTTCAATGGTCTGTCCAGTGTCAATTTGATGAATGAATAATTAACCATGGTTAAACATAATCACATTATACTCTGAGTTGGAAGGGACCCATGAGGATTACCAAGTCCAGCTCTTAAGTGAACTGCCCATAAGGGGATTGAATCCGTGACTGGTGGTGTTATCACCATGCTCTCACTGAGTTAATCTCAGGGTCATGGAATTGACTTTCTGTTGAGTTATTCCCAGTTTCTAGATCCAGTTTCCAGATGATATTTCTTTCACTCACTAATGAGATCAAAACTTGCTTAGCCAAAGAACTGCTGTGGTTTTTAAAAGACATTTTAAAGAAGGCAGCTGTAGACATTTCTGCTTACCCTGAGGTTTCCTTAGCCTGGCCTAAGCATTGAGGGTATTAATGACTTTTATTTTAAACCACTTTCATATCAATCAAATTTGAAACAATTATTAATACTGATGTTTCCCCTGAGCAAGAAAAACACACGAAATTTAGTTTATATTCTCTAAGTTTTTATGGTGCCCATTTTGAATTATTTTGATATACCAGTCCTGAAGGCAGAGCTAATGATTGAATGCAGAGAACTTTTATACCTCTTCTACAGTGAAACAGCCTGATGTCTAATTATACTATGATTTTTGTGTGTGTGTATCCCTGACCTAGGTAAGGCTGGTGTTGTTTTGCTACCCATTAAATGAGGAGGAAATCTTCACATTTCTAGATGGTGTAGCAACAGTGCTGGAACTTGCAGATTTGAAGTACTCAAAACTGACCTTTACAACGGATACTTGCTGAATTTCCATGAATGTTAAAACTCTTCTTTGAACCTCCAGAATCTTGAAGAAGATTTTCCATTGAGCATGTGACTGTGTTTCTGTCTGTTGGATTTATTTTAAGACCATGGCACTTGAGGAGATTGCGTAAAGTGAAGAAGCAAAGACAAGCAAGGAACGAATCACAGCAGGTTGGAGGAGTGTCTGAGAAAAAGTTTAAACCACAAAGTGGCAGCATTAATGCATCAAGAGTGTAAAGGAGCCTGAGACAAATACCTTGGATGGTGGGAGGTGTCTGGAAGCCCTTGTGAATGATGGTAGACAGCATATGGTGTGTGGGTGTGCACTGTGATCTGTTTCCCCCCAGCAGCACATGAATGGTACCCAGTCTCAAAGTCATATTTCCCCTTAGTTATAGTTCTACATGCTCTTCATTTTTATCCTTCACATCCTCCTGAAATGGTTTCTGGTCTGCTCTAAGCATTTAATTCCTAGAAAGATATCAACACACCAGAGGGACTTTTAAGAGGAGTGAGAAAGAAAAGCAGTGGAGGTGATTCATAGTGAAAGAAAATATTCACAATAGTTAACAATGGTAATTGTGATAACAGTGGTTGCTGCCCATTGCCCAGCAGCAATTTCAACGTGTCCTTACCAGATAGCCTCACAGTATCTATTTTTAGGGGGACATTCTTTATTGTGTAACAGTGTGTTTGTGTATTTAGCAAGATATAGAAAGGAGAAAGGGGAATGGCTGTAGGTCTGATTGCCAGAGCTTAGAAAAGTGAGAGAGGAGGGGAGAAGATAAAATGTTTTAAATGCATGTGTTCAAGAATTATCGAAAAGAAAAAATGTGGAAGAAATAACAATAATATTATTAATAATGATAGTTAGGAAATCCCCTCCATTTTGATTGTGGAAATGATGAATGAATGAAGAATTACAGCCAGATTAATGAAGGTCATCTGGGTAAAGTGAACCCTGAACTCCAATTCTACAACAGCAAAATTTTTAAGTTTTGCTCTTTCACTCATACATCCTTCAGGACAAAAAATCTGACAGACATTTATCCTAGTGTCACTGAGATCACATTTTGGGGACAATGGTAGAATTGAAAAGGAGATTAGATCACAGTTTGGCTAACACAGCCTCTGTTGTCACTGGTATTGTGTCAGAAAGAAAGGCCCACTGTCAGAAACCAAAGTGGCTCTGAGTGAGGGAAAACTTGTTTTCCATTTGTATGATGAGAAAATCAAACCTGCCAGTGAGAGAAGCATAATAAGTAAAGGAGAGCAAATAAAAACCCCTCATTTTTTTGTAGATTCACTGTTTACAGTGGGTACTAAAATCCTGCTAGAAAGATTTATAATTGTTCAAGGCTTTATTGTTTAGACACTTAGAAGTCATCCACTAACTCATGTTTCAATTTCAGAGTAATCAAATAGAAACCAAGAAATCTTCACAAACTAAGGATCACCTAATCTCAGAACATTAATTCACAGCAGGATATTATGATTTGAGCATTTGCATCTTGAACTGATCACAAAGCTCTTAAGAGATCTGATAATATGGGCTTTACTCTTACCCAAGAGCAGATTCACATAGATATCTTTGTGTTGTTTGTCCATAAAGAGTTATTGTGTGTTATAGTGTGTGCTATATTGTAAACCATAATTAGCTAACAGAGATTTAGGAGGGAAATGGATTTTGATGGATTAATTATTACTTCAGGTGATATAACTAGCATAGCAAGAAATTGACTCTATGCTTCTGAATTCATACCTGAAATTGTCAGTACTTTACTGAAAACATTTAAGTTGTACTTGCAACCACTGAAAGCAGTAGACAGTATGTTTGCTCTACTGATATTTCCAAACTATGCCTTTGCCACCAGCTGGTTTCTAAGCCTTTCCTTTAGTATTTGCTCAAATCTTGAGATCAAGTTCCCTCAGTGCTTATCAAAACAGGCATGACATTTCTGGGCAAAGCAGTCATTTAGCACTGTCATCATATATTAGAGAGTGAAATTTAATTTGTCAGGTAGCAAACCTGCTTAGAAACACAACAACACATTGGATATGAAAAACAATGTAATATAAATGATGCATCTAAACTCATGACTGACTATACATTGTGCTAGCAATGTGTGTTTTGTGCCTCTCTAGAGTTTTGACTCCTCAAAAGATGCAGCCTGTGCCTTGGCAGGGTGTGTGTATCAGTGTGTGGAACACTTGGATGTGGAAAACAATCAGTTGTGACAATCAGCCAGTCAGCAATCTTGAACATCTTCCATCTCTGCTCCATTTATGGGCAACAGTAAATAAAGCTCTGTTCTTAAAGCTGTGTTTTCATTTACGTTTTTCTGCCAGCTAGTGCCAGGCAACTTAGTGGAGCCTTCCAACATTGCCTCCGTATGGAAATAAATTGAATCAACATTGTATTTTTTCCACCAGCATAAAATGTTCACTCTCTCTTACACATTCCTTTTGCTTCATGAGAAAACAGCCTCAAAATAAACAATCAGAGGGCCCTTTTAAACTGTGCTATCAGTAATTTAGATTTGTTTTTGTGTTTCTTTTTTAATAAATGGTTACATTAAAGAGGAGAAGAGGGAGAAAACGTAGTTCTACAGCTGCTGGTCTTCAGTTCATTCTCAGAAGAAACCTAATAGTCTCCAGATAAATATTACAGCGGTTGAACCTTTCTTTTTTTTAAATGGTAAATGAATACTTGTTTATCTGTGTAATTTTCTTCTTGGTTTACTGCTGGGTTCAAAAAATCCAGCAATTAACTTTCCCCCTGTGACCTCTCCCCTCTTTTCTTTCTAGTTCTTTCATGAAGAATGACATTTTCTGTCCATAAGGATTAATGTTTTTAAAGAATCTCAACATCTGTAACACAAACAAACAAACAAACCAAACTCCCAAAATGACAAGAGCAACAACAACAAAACAAACAAACAGTTAAACAGCAAAGAAAACCCCCAAGGACCTTGTGGAAAACATTCTGGGCTGTGGGAGAGAAATCCTATAGTTCATGTCCTGCCTTTAAAATGCGCTTTCACATGTGACTTCAGGCAAATTACTTGATCTCTCCAGTTCTGTATCTACATGAGCTCAGCAATACTTTTTAATACATGGATACACAGGAACTAACAGTCTTATCACTGCTGCTTTATTCTGTTACAGTTTTGATAAAACTGTCTTTCTATAGGTTTAATAGTGTTTAAGACAAAATCGATTTTATGCACAAGCTACATTTATTGCAAGAAAACAAATGGAAGAAGAAAGTATCTATGAATTTTCAGCTTATCTGGACAAACACTTTTATTAGCAGTTTCCTTGGTAACTTTTTTTGCAAGAAACCTTTAAAAATAAGTTTGCTTTTGGGAGTAGAGAATCTTGAAATATGACAAAGGCTACTGAGAAGTCTTAATACAAAGGCACAATGTATCCCAAGAAAGCTTTCATTATATTACTTCCATGGCTGAATCTCTTTTTCTGCAAAGAAAAACACAGCAAGAGAGCAAAGATGATTAGATGTATTAACACAGAGTTAGCAGCATCAAAGCAGGTAGGTCCTGTTTGGTTTTGTTGGATGTGCTCTGTTTTTTTTCTGGGACACTGCACTAAGCTTGATTGCACTTCTCCAGCTGGAAGACTCCAGAGCAAGAGGGAACATTTTGCCTTCCTTCACAGTAGCATTTCTGAAGCAGATTAGATGTGTCAGGAGAGATGATGAAGGGTAATTTGTAGAAGGAGATGATACAATTAACAACCACAAATAGAAAACAGAAGCAGTCAATAAATATTTCTGTCCCATAATTGTAAACAGGCAAGAATAATGTACTTGCAGAACATAAGGATGAAGCACCTTTCAGTTCACACATCATCTACCAAGGATAAGCCACGAGGAATTTGACCTAGATGACTTGCACATCACAGCCCAAACTGGTGATGAATATTTTGACAAATTGTGAGAACTCAGAAGAAGCTCAGAAGAATTGCAACAACCTGTAAGAAGTATTCAAAAGGGATATTTAATGAAAATTATTTGTATTTTTCTAGGCCAAAGGAAAAGAATGGAATTTGATTACTGAAGATTAAAAGCTTCAAATTTAAGTAATGCCAGTGTACTTTATGGTTGCTCGAAAAAAAAAAATATATATTTTGAGGAAATTACAGTTTTTGGATGTCAAAAGTACCTGAATTATTAAATTAATTTTTACAATATTACATTAATATCTTAAAGTTATTAATGCAATTATTAATTATTACATTAATTGCTTACACTTTTGTAAGGATTTGGAAATATTGCACTGTGAATTACCAAGGACGAGCTGATGAGTGGAATAACTGACAAATTGTAAGGAATTTTTACTCACAGAGAGTTTTTCATTATAGGTTTTCCTAGTGGGAAAAATCACCATGAAAAATCTACCTGATGCTGCTTAAGATTTTTGTCCACAATTTGGTAGTAAATATATCAACACTGTCAATAAAGTATGTGATTGGCACAAAGAGCAGAGGAATGGTGAAAAAAATGATGAAGTAGAGCAGTCAGATACAATGACCAATACAATCTGGTGAACTGATGTATTCAATCAAGATGCTTTTTCAGTTCAGGTAAATGAAAAAATTTATCCATGTAAGTATAGGGAATGCAGGTCATTCCTACAGCAGAGGAATTGGAACTTAAGAAGATATCTAAAATATATAGGGAAAATAGTAGAGAAAGAATGACTGGATTCTGCAGTGGTTTTCTGCATCAAAAACACTCATTCCAAATCTTGTATGTGGCAGTGGTTAAAATAAGAAACATCATGTTTAGTACTGATGAGATTATTATTATCATACTAACACTTCTAGAGCTTAAAATTTCAAAGGAATATTAGAAAATTGGAAAATAAATGTATTCTAGTTATTCAGGACATGAAGAATATACATTCCAGTGAATCCTACTGGGGTTTTCAGCCTTTTCTGTCTAGCAGAGAAAGCCCATATGGATGTCTGGACATTAAATGTCATTCAGTTGGGAAATAAAGTTTTAATACAGTGATTACTTAATAATAAAATGGAAATGTACTTGAGAAATTAATAAAATTGTACTGGATTCTTCTTTCCTCATTTATTCATACCAAAGGATATATTTTTGGTCACAAACTGTTGCCTCCATAAAGGAATAATGTGGTGCATCATCAATATCTGAGATAGGAAGAAGTTTGGGCTAGATGAAGATTTATTGTTGCCTACCATGGAAAGAGATGGTTCTGGGGAGGGGAAGCCTGGCACTGGTGACAATCCAACATCTTGGGATCAGATCTTGGCTGTGTCAGCTTTCAACCCAGGCTGAACCGTTTTAGGATTGTGACAAGGTTTAAGTCTGAGTAGCAGGGCAATAATTCCTAGTGGCCTATCATCAACATTATTGTGATTTCCATATCAACAGGATTAATATCGTTGAGATAATAGAAATTACATTTATAGAAAGTGTGTATTACAAATTCCTCCCTCTCTACTCATTCTGTCAGAAGGAGAGCTGTTGGTAGCAGAGCTCTACAGCTGTAACAACAGATATTTTCTCTGTAGAGGTACTAAGTTAAATCTCAGCAATATCACCCAGCAGAGCAGCTATCACAACATCATCTCCTATGCTGGTAACCAGCAAATTTTCTTTATAGCACTCCTGAGTGCATATTTTATGTACTAGAGCTAAAAACATCAATTTTATTCCTTCTTTAGTAACCTCTTCCAGAAATCATGCATCAACTTACATATCATATTTCACAAATAATTATCTTACAAGGAAATTTAACTTGGTGTAAAAATAAAATGTCAATCCCATTTTTCTTCTACAGAAATGTCCTTATGCCAAGACAAGATGAAGCCTTCACCATATGCTCATAAATGAAAGAGAAAATATGTTATCTAATGATTCTATGTTAGCAAACTATTCTAATTGATTTATTTTTCTTAGCAATTGCACTGCTAGAATGTATCTGTGCTTAAACTGCCACCAATTCTGTCTAACATTTCCTATTTTAAACTGGGCAATGAATGCAAATAATTTATCATATTGTCATAGATGATGAACTGGGGCTTTATATTTTTAATACTGTCTAAAATGATTGTACTTTAAAAAAATTATCTTAATTCTAAAAAAATGTAAATGTTCGTTTGAGACTGATTAACCCAAAAGACTGGGTTAATAAAGAACAAAGTATTTTCTTTTTGTCCTCTTCCTGGTTTTATGAACACATACAAAGAAGTTTAATATTGCAGATACTCATATTATTCTTGTTTCAAAGCTGTGTGGGTGATTTTTGCACTGACATTCTCTAAAACAAGGGATTGAAAATCAGAAAATACCAGCAAAAATTAAAGCAAAAGAGAAAAAAGGCGGGAGATAACAGTGAAGTCACTAAGCAGAAGGTTTTGCTTTGAAATAACCAGGACAAAACTTATGAGATAGGTGGCTTCCAACATTTATCCTAAAGCTTGTCTTATTCAAGTGTTTTATAGGAAAATAGAGAGGAAAATCCTGTACATTTTAATGTGAGCAACCATTGTTTGTAAAATCACCAACACTGCTTTTTAAAATAATAAATGCAATATTAAGCCATTTCATCAGAGCAAGTATTAAGTCTGAATATAACAGTGCAGTTTTATGGTATCCTGAGAGCTAAGTTTAAAATCATGGGAAGTCAGACAATATTCTGTTCCTGGTACTTTCATGCTTGTGGAGGACACAGTGTGGCATGCTACCACCTCATCATCTCATCCCAGTCCTACTGGCTGCTGCAAAAGCAGTTTCATGGCCATGGTCTTCAGTGTAGTTGCCCACTGAGCTGGAAGGGTTGTGACTCAACAGTGTCAACACTCAGGGAATAGCCCAACTTCATTATAAAACAGCTCTCAGGGAATGTGTTATATATGTGGATTATGGAAAAAATTATCCTGAGTACAGCCATGATCCAATACCTATTCCAGTTACTAACAGTGTCCATGGACATTGATCACGCACTTAAAGCCTTGTCAATTTTTCTTATAGCTGGATTATATTGTCCTTATTTCCCATTTGTGAGCGCTGCTTATTGGAAAGTTAGAAAAATCTTTTGATGGATTCCTGCTGGAAAGGTCAAGTCATATATCCCCATGTAATTTTTAGTGACCAAGTTTTATATAGTGAAAATGGATAAGGAATCACCAGTTGGAAAAAGCTACCTAATAATAATGGCTGGAAAACCTACAGCCCCATTATGAATGGATCTCTTTCCCTGGAGATATCCAGACAGCTGTGTAACACGACAACAGACTGTGACCTATCATTCATGGTGTACAATTCATTATTCAAAGAAACCTGATTTAGGTATCTAGGAAAACTGTTTTTGCTGTAGACAAAGCAATAGCAGGAAAACCATCATTTGAAGAAAACGTTGAAGTTAGCCATGAAAATGGCTGTGGAAAGAATCAAACAAGAAGAGCAGACAGTGTCAGTTAACCAGTTGCTGGTTGTGAATTTTCAGTATTTAGCTTCCTCGAAGCACTCAAGTTAGGAAGGATCTCTGGCAGATTTGTAGTCCAATGCTCAAAGCAGTGCTAATTGCAAAATTAGATCAGGTTGTTCAGATTTTTGCCCAGCTGAGCTGGCACAGTTCCCCACTACAGCCCCTACAGGATATCCCTTGGAATGAGCTGGGATGGGGCTCTGAGGAACCTTGTCTAGTGGTTGCCATCCATGCCTATAACTGGGTGTTGGAACCAGATGATTTTTAAGGTTCTTTCCAATGCAAATCATCATAAGATTCTATGAACTTTTGGGCCCAGCAGTCCAGTTTTCTTTCTGTGTACTTTGTGATCCAGACTGTATTTTCTCAGTTTGGTTACTGGCACATCTTGGATAATGTGTTTAAAGCCCTGCCTAAGTTCTGGTGAACAACTTTTATAAACCACCTCTCATTCACTGACTCAGACATTTCCTTAGAGAAAGAACTTAAGTGGATTAAACCTAACTGATCTTAGTAAATCAGAGGTAGCAATTAAGAATCA
The DNA here is from genome assembly GCA_037013685.1 of Acridotheres tristis. NCBI lineage: Eukaryota > Metazoa > Chordata > Aves > Passeriformes > Sturnidae > Acridotheres > Acridotheres tristis. The sequence goes on from CM072885.1 coordinate 7,370,383, forward strand.
ACTTCTTGTCTTCCCTGTACCTTCCACAAATCATGTTTTCTTTCAATGCACTAATACTGGACCTTGTTCATTCTCTTGTTTTATTCTTTTAAATTTCTGTTCAAGTCCATAATTGACAACATCATCATGAGAATTACATATTAAACAGAATGAACTAATAATCACTTCTGATTAATTTGGAGTTTGAATTGATTAAGTCTCAAAGAAGTACTTGATAATTGGGAATCTAGCTTTAAACGTGTTTTAAGTATTTTAAAATCCTCTGAAATTTTTTTGTCTCTTGAACATGAAGAATTAAATAGTCCTTTCTATTTCCATTTTTCCAACACTTGCCAAGACATTATGACAATTGAAATTTTTAATCCACATTTTTCAGACTGAGATATCAAAATTTTAGCACCTTGACCCAATGTCACTCTTCAGAAAGGAATTTGATTTTCAGATTTTTGGCTGTTCACTTCTGAAAACATCTTTAATTTGCCTGTGTCTCTCAATTCCCCACTGACTCAGTAGGAAGCAGACTGAAACTAAGTGTGGTTTTCATACAGCTTTGTGAACAGCCAGCAGACAGGAGATACATCTTTGCTCCGTGAACAACCTAGGCCAGATATTTTATGTGTAGCTTAGCAGTGAATGGCTCCATATTTCATTAACAATCTCCAGTTAAATTCTGCTCTCCTTGTGCCTTTAGCAAAATGCAAAAAATTACAAGGATGATGTGAAGTGCAGGAGAGAGGAACATTACAAGAGGAACTACTTAGCAAGTGAGAAGTGGCAGTGCTCACTTGCTTAATATTTGTATAAAAACCTCTCGAAGATGAGAGGAATAGAAGGGTTTTTATTTTTTTTATGCACTGGTGTGTTGCACATCCTAATTGAAACTTGTGGAGCAGAAAGCTGATCTTGCAGTAATGTTTGTGGATACAATTATGGAAATCCTTTGAGTGTGATTAAATTATACAGTGCCTGGATATTGAAGTAGTTTTGATACTTATGTCTGCGGTAGAGTCTGTGGCAAAGAATGAGGTGACACCTACCTGACCAATCTGTTTAGGAAGGACATAAAGTGCAGCAGTTTTTCAATTAGCAAGTTTCTTCCAGTGACAAATAACATTCATAAAAGAGTCAGTTCTGGATGGTCTACTGGACAAATTTGAACACAAATTATGTGAGGGCAACCTTGAAAGACCACTAAGAAGATATGATCAGTAGAAAATGGTCATGCAACAGAAGTAAAGACCTGTTTTAATTTTAATTGGAGTAAGAAAAGTTTTTAGTTTATTATTCATTGCTAAATCCAGGTCTTTTAGTGCCTTTTACAAATCTAGGTTATGGAACTTGAAGGTACAATTATTTGTTTGAGATACAGTAATTTATCCACCACCTCAGAAATATAGGTTGATTTAGTTCTCGTTGTTCATCTCAAAGAGGTGGTTGATTTCTTTTTGTAGGTAAAGAATGTTTTAATTTATTGTCTGTTAATATCTGGACAAGTGTACAAAGCTTCAGGATTTGTTGTTAATAAACAAAACCTGAGAAGAGAGGAAGAAATTATTTGCACAGGAAAAAAATGGAAATTCTGTCTAACACAAAGATATACTTTAAAAATAGTGTTTCCAAAGAAGAAATATGTTCCATCAAGAATATTAAAATTCAAATGCTTAACAGTTCTGTTTTTAGTAAAAATCACTTAACTCCAGACCAGTGCAGGTTTTCTACAATATTCAGGCTCTTAAAGTTCACCAAAACTAGCCAGACTAAAGTCTGGCTTCCCAAAGCACAAATATCCTTTAGCTGCTTCCTCACTTATAGAGAAATTAATTTTTAAGGCCTTTATCAATTTGATCATAACTATAATTCAGGGCTAGATTTTACCCAGGAAGTGTTTAAATCACCCAGATAACTTTCAGTTCATTGCAAACTCACTTGATTCTCATTTTGAGTGAGAATCACCTGTGGTCCAAAGGCTGTGGAGGAAGGCATATATGCTAGGTCTATTAGTAAATGGTTCAAATGGTTAAGTATGTTCCTGATAAAAAATTGCATCTCATTTCTAGTTTGAAGGTTTGGCTGTCAGCCACTGGGTCTTGTTATCTTAGATGAAAGAATCCTCTGATATCAGGCACTGCTCCCTGTGTAGGTGGAATGTTCCCCATGTTGTCCATATTAATCTGATTCATTGCTGCTACTACATTATCTTTCATCAGTTTTTCTAACTGTCAATTTTCAAAATAGTGCTGGTTTTGATATGCTGCTTGTTTTTGTAGCTGAGAAGCCATGAAATAGCTGCAGAGGACTTAAAAGAGATCTTCATCTGGATGAATTATTACTGATGGGAAAAAAAAAAATCTACATCTTTGAAGGATGTCTTACACTTTGGAGTACAATTTTGTAGCAACTTTCACCATGGAGGTCTCATGTTTGCTTTAATAAATGACTGAAGTGCCTAGACATTTATTTTTCTATGTCTGGTTCCCAAAATGGAACTCCCATGGTAGGCACCTTAGCTCAAGTTTTTATGGGCTAATTCCCAGCAACATCCTCATGATTCCTACTGGCTACATGCCGTGACAGTGCCAGGAAGAAACACAAGGCAGGTGGATTTACACGGAATTTAGGAAAGGTCCCAGTGCCTGGAAAGTGTAAGCCACTGCAGAATAATCCATTGCAGTGTAGCAGATAACCCTGGGAACTGAGTGTAAAGCTGCTTAATATAGTGGAGTGTTGGAAATTCTTCCCCTCCTCTGCAGCTTAGACTTAGAAGGAATATGAGCTTAGGACTCATGGAAAAGAGATGCATTCCAGCATCCAAAAACCTCTGCTGTGAGGAAGTCTATAGAAACACTTCCCAAGAACTCAGAAGAGATCGCAAAAGAGACATTATTTTCTCTTTTCTCTCAAACCTCCCAGGGGTTTAATGCATTGACCTAGCAAGTGAGAAAAGAGGCTGTTTTCATCAAATTCTCATGGGCCAACTCCAGAAGGCTCTGTGAGCACAGGGCTGAGGCCCTTTTTGTCAAAGGTATTCAACAGCATCCAGAAATATCACTTACAGATCTCTCAGGCTCCAAATCATCCCTCTTCCCCAAAAATCTAAGAAACTGCACAGTCACATTTACTACATTCACTTACTTTTCCTTTGATTTCTTTTTTAAGTGATTTACTGAGCAATGACAAGTATTTTTTTTCCAAAATGTAAGAAAATTTTGTTTATTCAGAAGCATTTACTAACAACTCAAAAATCAATATAAAACACTATATTGCTGTCATACTTGTGTTCAAGCCAATCCAATACACATAACACTCTTATTTTTGTGGCAAACCTTTCTCCTGTGTGAAAAGCTTGTTTCTGAAAGTGGTGAAAAGAGTGACTTGTCAGAAGCTGTGCTTCCAAGCTATTTGGAAAGGGGAGAAAATTTTGGCTGGTTGCTTAACCTGAAATTTCTCAAGATGCCTTTTGCTCCGATGAAATAACGTGTAAATGCTCAATTTGGATCTACTGCTGGTTGGTTGAATTTATATTGGCTATTGCAAACAAAGAGACTACCCAGAGGCCATCGTGTGGCTTCATTTCCATCTTGAAATATAAGAAAAATTGTTATTTACTCTTGAAAGATGATATTGAAGAATTAAATAGTGCCTCATTATCTCACCTAGTTCCGCTTCTACTCAGATTCTTTTCTTGTCCTTATCCCTGTCACTGACCATACTGAATACCCTTCTAACTGAGAAGAGAATTAAGATGGGGAAGGAGGCTCAAATAAATGTGTGCCTCATCTAGAGCTGGTGGATGACATGACTGCAGATACGATTAAAAGTCTGGGGTTTTACCTGATTAGAGACTTCAGAGAAATTCAGAGAGAAAAAACTGAAACTCACAAATTTTGAATGTCCTCCAACGTTTGACGATTTGATTATTTTATTCACATCTCTTTACAGACTTTGAAGCTGCTTACTGAGGTAGTCACAAACAGAAAACTTTACAAGGTAAATAACTGAAAGAGTTGAGAGTGAAAGAAGAGACCCTCTTTGGCTGACAGGATTCTAGGCCCCATAAAAAAAATTGGTCCTCTGAGTAATCTTGAAAACACATGAGAACAACCATGGAATTTAGTTCCTCTTTAGGGATCAAAATAAGCAGCAACTTTATCAGGACAATATTGCATTCAGAGCCAGGCCTTAGACAGCATAATGTGAATTGACAGCCGTGCCAAGGGATTTTGAGGGTTTGGCTCTATCTGCAGTTGCTTCACATTTCCAAATTTGGCTCTGAACATCAATAAGAGACATTTAGCAGAACCAAATATTGGATCCAATTATCTGAATGAGTGTCCATAAGACCGTCCTTCTTCCCAGATTGAGACATTTTACTAATAAAGGACACACAGAAGATATCCCTGACCCCTTTTTTCAGGGTCTGCATCTATTACACTTTTGACATGAAGAAGGGAAGCAAAATGTCAGAACAAAATAAAGTAAAAATATCAGTTGATAAAAGAAAAAATATCAAACCTTCTTGCTAAAATAAACAGAAGGAAAAGGCAAGTTATTAGAGAATACTTGTTTTCTAGCAAAGCTACTGGGTGAAATAGAAGGAATATGAGCAAGTAAATATGCACAGCATTCCTGGAGGAGAAATAAATAGGGTTCCTATTATACTGCTGCTTATGCACAGCTTGGAAACTTCACTATAAAAGCTGCGGGGAATGGAAATACACTGTATGCAAACAGAACATCCTTGGACTGTTTATGACACTACATGCATGCCATACCCTGAGGTTCCTATAAAATACTTATTATTCGCCAATTCAAGCTGTTTGGCTTAGCTGTGGTTTGGGTAATATTTTCTTCCACTGGAAGAAGTGCTATGCTGTTGGTATAAGCTGGAGTGCTACAGCAGCATATCTTCATCTTTCTCAGATTGTTCATAAATTTGCAGGCTGCAGTTATCAGCCACAGATATTCTAAACTGAAAGTGACTGCCTGTGGATCCACGGAACAGAGGATACATACCAAAATTTCAAGTTCATTTGTTCCTCTATTTGCACGGCTGTGTATTTCTTATGACAGATTTAAAATGCATTCATTTACCTGAACTTTGACATAGATACATAAGTCCAGGGGGATCTCTGTTAATTTCAGGGCAAAATATAACACTGAGTAAACTCACAGGCTCTTACTATGCAAATCCAAGGCTTTTCTTGCTTTTGTTTGGAAGGATTTTCAACTACCTCAATCAAGAAAAATTTTGTAAAAGGACAGAGTAGGAAAGGCAAAAAAATGTCAAAACTTGAACTCTTTGACAGAGGACAAGGAAAATTTTGATTAGGGGGAAGACAATTTGAGAAAAATTTCCTTTCCTGAGGCTGCACCTACAATCAAAGGAGGATAACAACTATTGCAGAACCCTGAATATCAAAACAAAGGAGCTCTTGGTGAGTGGACTAGGATGAGAGAAATTCCCTGGGGTATACCTGTAAAAGCTTCAAGGACATAGAGTCTGGAGGAGAAGGGCATACAGAGAAGGTCACTCCCAAGGATAAATCCCACCTGTGCAGAGGCTGGAAGGGAGCACTGGAGAGACCTGCTGCAGAGTGTGTTAAACATTAAACCTCTCCTGTTAAACCATGCTGTACCACCCTGCTTTGGCAGTCACATATTCTATTGCAGGACTCACTTCTCTGCTGCTGTCCCCACGGGCCAGACTTGGGCACACAGAGCCCACTGCAGGACTCGGGGCCATGAACTGCCTGGAGGCTCAGTCACAGAAAGGCTGGGCTGGAGACTCTCACCTTAGAGTGGCCAGGCCATGAGCTCTTCACCTTTAAGGAAATCTTCAAGGGATTCAATAACTTAACTGCCCATGGGAGAAGAACTCTAGGGGAATTTTCCTCCAAAGGAGTTCCTCCTTCTTTTTCTTGTGATATTAAATATTCTCTCAGAGTAAACGATCTATTTGATGATTTTCCACTGACTGATATTTAGCTCTGGGAAAGGACAAGCTCATTTTGCCAAAATTGCCTTTGGATTAGAGTGTTGCATATCCCATTGCTAGGGACACAGCCTACTGAAGAAAATATTACTATTTAATTATATTGGTAAATGCAATATTATTTGTGAAATAAAATTGCCTTTTTATGATATTTAACTTTCTTGGATCTTTAGAGAATCATTAAACAAAGTAATTCCCTATTACCTCAGTGAAAAGGAATTAATGAAAGAGCAAAGTTATCAGAAAGGTCTGAAAGCAAATGATTATGAGTTAATAATGTTTCAGGAATTTAAATATAAAATCCTGCTAATAATCAGAAGAAATAGCTATGCAGGATCAAACTATCATGCAGAGCCTCCCACAATGATTTATTCATTAAAGAAAAGGAAAATTATTTTCCATTACTCCAAAGACTAACCTCACAGTGAAAAATAAATTGGCATTTATAGTGCTTCATCTCTAGAAGTGAACAGAAAAGCTATTTGTGACTTGCAAACAAAAGATTTATTTCTATTTAAAAAATGGGGAAAAAAAAGAAAAACAGTAGTTCAATTCGCTTTCCTGGATACCCTCTTTTAACATTTTTATACATTATCCAGCTGTATGATAGAAGAATTACAATCTACTCATTTAGGATCATTTAACATACTCTAATTGAAAGCTTTGCAATTATTTCAGTGTTTTGAATGGTCATTCTGAACTGTATGCAACTGTTCCTCTCCTATGTGACTAAGAGATCCTAGTAAATTAGTTTGGGTTTAAACCTCCTAATTTTTCTCTTATTCTTGAGAATTCTTGGAAAAATCACTTCACAGCCTGATATTTGCATATGGGAAGCCTGTGAGACTAATGTGTGATAGGCTGTCAAAAATGGAATAATACAGAATTCCCTGTATGAAGAAAGATACCAAATGAATCTCTTTAGGTATTTTCCATCATCTGATTTCAGTTGCCTATACTTAGATTTTTGCTGTTCTTTGAGATATCTCAGATTATTCAGGCTTCTACAAGAGACAGACAAATGCACTATCAGACTTAAAGAATACCAGAACTCTTCCATTTTGAAAAGTAGCTATTTGGGGCAATTAATTTTGGGTCATGGAATTCCACCCCAACATTTTTAGGTGTGGGGTAAGTGTCTGAGCTTCTGTCAAAGATAGACAAGCTCTAACCAGGGCAATTCATGGAATATGCAGAATTTTTAAGATGACCTGTTACTAGGTCTTTGAGAACATGGTTTTCCTATAGCTCCTGTGTTGTGTGTGACAACTGAATGGGAGCAAGGTTCAGATGGGGTATCAAGAAAAGTTTTTTTCTCTAATCAAGACAGCAAACAGTGAGACAAGTTACTGGCAGGTGGTGTAGTCTCCATTTGTGGAGTTTTTCAAAACTCAGTGAGACAAATAACCCAGAGAAACCCAAAAGGACCCCACAGATGACTCTACAACCTCACAGATAAAGCTGGAACAGAGACCTCCTGAGGTCTCTTCACTCCTGATTTATCTCATGATCTCCCAGTCCTTGGATACTGCAGAGCACTTCAAACAGCTCTAACACCAACTGCTGACCTTCTGGCAACTGCATTGAGCTCTTGAGCAGCTCTGGCAGTAGCTGGAGTTTATACACCCAGACCACACGTAGACATTTATATATTGCCAACTGAATTTGGATCCTAGTCATGAGATGATGAGTCCTGCTTCTCACATGAGAGTTAAGCATATGTAAATAAAGGCAAGGCTCATCAGACATATATTTTTTCCATCTAATTCACAGTGTATGTGTGTATGTGAGGCACATCATGCAGAGATACTAGAAAATACTATGCCTGGTTTTCTATGTCTTTTGAAAAAAAAGTTGTCTTCTGTGCAATCAATTTTCTGCTATTTAAGCCTAAGAGTAGACTACAATATAAGTGTTGTTTTATTTAAAAAACGGAGTGAATAAACTGTTTTGGTTAAAACAGCATCAAGGGGTGCTTTATAGTGAGGATTTAAAGCATTGAAGGTCTGAAGCTCATTGAAGAGAAGATGTAAAAATGCTGAATACTCTATTCCGAAGTAATTTACTCTAATTATCAAGGAAAAGGGGAGCAATCTCTCCTTCTAAAGAGATTTCCTTCAGAAAAGCTGTGACTGTTCATCACATTAAGTTTTTAATTTGGAAAATCAGGAATAGAGGTGATTTTAGAAGCTTTCATTTTGAATCAGTTCTGAAGTACTTACTGAAAAGAATCAGATGCTTTTCAAGTAGCTTATCTGACTCATAAACCCAAGAGCTCTGAATGTCAGTGTTGATATTGAACTCTCCATTAGAATGCCCTTCCAGAACTTTACTGCAACTTAAGGCAAATCTAGAAATTACATAGACTGTGCAGCCAAATCTCTCCTCCTTTGGCTGATCAAGTCTGCGGCTGGGCTACTGAGTAGCAACTCACTAATAGTAGAAAATTCTGTGGGCAACTATGAGAGATATAAAGGAAGAATGAGAGGAGAAATATGCTTTAGTAACTGTCTTCACAACACTCTTGTAAGGAAGCCAAAAATTTTCCCAATTGTACAGATGAAAACTAAAGGTGTATAGGTTCTCTCCTCTGATATAGTCATCTAAGGCTTCATTCATACAGCTAAAAACAGGAATACAGTATCAGTTTAAATGCCCTCACAAATCCATGTTGTCTCTAGCTGCCAGTCCAAAAAGGCAAATTCTCCTTAAAATTCTGTTTTATATTGGTCCTATACAGATATCTTGGATTCTCCAGAATATCTACCATGTCATAGACACATTTGTGCAGTTAAGTGAATAATTTAATATTTCATCCCTCCTTACAGTCAAAACAAAGTAGTAAATAACTCCAAGATGCAGTTCATGACCTTGTTCAGACATTTAAACTGTTCAACTTCATTAAAAATGTAATTCAACATGTCTTTCATACAGCTATGAAAGACTGAATAATATTCCATTTATGTGCAGCTACAGTTGTTTTATATTTATATTATATCAGATGCTGAATTTAAATTCAGTACAACATAAGTGTGGTCATATTAAGGAATTCTTCCTATAACACAACACTGCATTTTTTTCCATAGGCACATGAAGCTGTTGAGTGTGATCAGATGCTGGCAGTGAGACAAAAAACCAACACAGAGAAGCATTTGAACTTCTCCAAATGTTTGGAAATCTTTCCCAAAAGAGTATTTTAAATTGTAGAGAAGTGTCACAAAAGTCATCCTGGGATGCTTCTTTCTGAAAAGAGATTGTTGTGAGTTGGGGTAGGTCTCTTCCTGTAACTCACAAGTGACAGGACAAGGGGATATGGCCACAAATTGCAGCAGGGCAGTTTTAGTTTAGAAATTAGGAAAAAAATTCCTCACTACAAGGATCATCAGGAGCTGGAACGGGATGCTCAGGGAAATGACGGAATCCTCTTCCCTGGAGGTGTTTAAGAGATGCATAGATGTGGCACCTGGGGACACTGATAGGCATACAGCTGGACTTGATGATCTGGAATTTTTTTCCATTCTAAATGATTCTTTTTTGTCTTCTTTTTAAGGATCTCAGGACACCCACACTATCAGAAAGCTTCTGTGTTTCTGAAGGCTGCCATCTTGCCAATCACAGGGGAATGCTGAGAGCTGACATTGGATGAACCTGCTATAAAACACTGACATTTGCCCATAATTGCATGCATCTGTGGTAGCTGCTGGAGTGAAATACAAATCCTTTCAATTCTCTGCCTTTATGACATATTCACATAAATAATGGAGTTTTTTCAATTTTAACCTTATCAAGGTCAAAAATCTCTCTCCATCATTGTCAGCTGTTTCTAAATTAACACAGTTTTCCTTTGAAATGAAACACATGAAAAAGTTTTATTGATTATTTTCTCAATAGAGAAAGCTTCAATGGTAGATTATCACATCAAATATTCCTAACACTAATGAAAAAAATTACCAGTGGATAACATGCTCTTTATTATCTAGAGAACAGAGTTTCATCTTAAGTAGACTAATTTTATTATTTAAATTGTGTGAACTGCAGGACAGCTCATCTAGAATTTGACATGGATGAAATTAATAGGGGTTTTGAAAGAAGCAACCACTAATTTTAATTTTAATGATCACTGGTGAAACCAAAAATGACACATAGTCATTTAGTTTCATCAGAAACAAAGATTATTTTGATCTATTATGAAGTTACAGCCTTTTAAAAAAGGCAAGCAAATAAACATTTTAAAACAGACTTTTGAATTAAAATTACCATTTTGAAAATATAAGAATGAATTAGTCTCCTGATTCAGTTTTTCTACATTTTCAGTACAAACAATCTCGAAATGTGAGAAATTCACAGTTTTACTGCCATTAAATTAGCACCTCCCAAATACTGATGCACAAACCTTTTGACAGAAAGGATCACTTTAATTTCAATCACTTCTAGCTCTCAAAAAAACCCCCATCGACAGACTGTGATTGCAGTATCTCGAGCTTGTCACTGACTTTTAGAGTTGCTCACTTTCCAGAAGGTCTTTATTTCAGCTTTCCAGATCGTATGTACATAGGAAGCTCTATTTAACTGAAAAGACTGAGTTCTTATGCAACACAATTTTTTATGAATCCCTGAAATTCACCTGGCACCTCTGGTTTACCTCTGTCCACCTCTGCTGGACACCAGAGGTGTCCCCACCCCAGTTGCACATGGGTTTTAAAGTTTACTGCATAACTTTTTTTACAGCAGAGTTGTCACTTTTATGTACATATGCTCCTCTGAGGATAACTAGCTTTAATAGATGTGTAAGCTATCATGTAACTACACGGATTTATGCACTGTGGATCAAAAATACTACTCACTAGTGATATCACTTTCCTCTTTCATGCTCTGGACAAAAGTGTGGCTGTACACTCCTCAGATCAAGATCATGGTGGTTTTGAACATATAACAATGTAAAGGACTTGTGGATATTTCCTATTGAAGTTTTGCAGGAACAGATAGGAGCTGCAGTTTCAGGACTGACACATCACTAACCAAGTCAAATCTTACCTGTGCAGATGGTCAGTTCAGCAAAGATGTTCAGCTATGATTCACCATAATGCACCAGAAGTCTGCTCTGAGGCAGTGTCATTCTGGGGTGCATTTGAAAACCTTGAGAGTTTATGCCTTGGAACCAGCTTGAGAATGTTGTGGAAGATGGTTCCCTATGAAGAAAATTAGAAGAATCATCAATATTAAAATTCAGCTCCATTTTATTTAGCTTCGTATATAATACATGTATTGTCCAGGAACAGGACAACATCAAATCAACTTGATCTTAAAAACAAAGATAATTCAAATAAAAATAAAAAAAAAAAGATTCTGGAAAACATACGATAGTTGCAAAGCAAAATGTCTATGTTTGACAGAAGAGACAGCTCCAATGACTGAATACACAGCACCCAGTCTCCTACACAGTTTTGTGTTTGAGAATTATCACTCACCAGAATATTTGACCAGCTTCAATATCCATCAAATGGTATTCCAAGAAGTGTACATTGAATATGACACACATACACTTTTCATGAAAAAGCCTCACCACACTAGAATTTATGCTGTTAATTGCTGCTTTTGAAAAATACACAAAAAAAATTCCCTTTTGCCAAGCTCAGAGAAATGAGTGACCTTTGCAAGTCACTGCCCAACCAGCCAGGGAAGGAATTGGCAGCAAAAAACCCCCCCTCTGTACATACCCTTAAAACTGTGGTGCTTTTACAGTGTAATTTTTATAGTGTTTCTTATGATTGTCATTATAGAAAAGCACATATTGCCAGTTATGCATATCTTTTTAGTTTGCTACCATGCACAGTAAATATTGTAATCAATAGTTGACTACCATAATCATAGCAATTACTATGCAACTATAATACTGAATCAATGCCAAGAATATTTTTCAACATCAAGACTGTCCTACTCTTCTCTGTAAACACAGCAGTATGTTCCTTTCCAAACACTGCAGAAAGGGACAACCTTTGTCCAACTCCTCTCCCAAGGGATTCTTCAATTTAGGTCAGATCCTAAATAGGCATAATGCATAAAAATAAAAGAATGCTGGTAAATCCTAAAGCCTTTACAGACTGAAGTGACAAAGAGATGTCAGGACAAACCAAGAGAAAAAGAAGATAAATTTTATTCTTTATTATTAAAGTACATTCTAGTAAAAATATATATAATCCTGTGGGAATGCACATGTACATATATATATATATATACACACCAGATACATCTATTCACACGTGTGCATCCATACCCATAATCAAGCAAAAATGCATGCATGTATGGACACAGATAAATGTTTGCATTATAGTAAATTTAAACTTTCCATTTAAAGATATTAAGCCTGAATGAAAAAATAGCAGAATAAATTCTTGTTTCTGAGTGTATCTCAGTAGCTGTATCTTTTCACTGTAGGACTCCCCTCTCAAATTGTTTTGACAGAGATAGGATTACTGCAAAATTGGTCATGAAAGAAACTAATCTTTTATTCCTACCCCAACTGTTAGTATATTCTTATCTGCACTGGCAGTGTTAAATCTGTAGGTAAATATGAATTTGCTGGCTACAGCATAGCTTCAAAAGATCAGCAACCTGACAGGGAAGCCAATACAGCCTTGATGTTAATCTCTATTTCTATAGACAGTTGCTAAGTATAAATACACTCTTATCAGCCATGCAACTCTAATCTAAAGTTGTTTATTGCCATAACAAAATAAGAAGTGAAGTAGAAAGAGTTTGAAAGCAAACCTAAACTTCAGAGGATATGTTAATGATTGATGACATTTTCTTGTCAGTTGTTATTTGTATGAACAGATAGCATTACTGTTTTGGAAAAGAAAATCTTTAAAAATGCATAGAGGTATTTGAAAGGGGAGCATCCAGGCATTGCAGGGTTATATGTGGTAAAAGAGATGGGATAAAGAGGTGATATTTTGTCGAGAAACAGAATGTCAACACTCAGTAGAACAGTAGGAAGAGTTCAGTATAATTCTGCCTTCAAAGACTGGTGACTGCATGGGCTGGCTCAGGCAGAAGTATCCCAGAATGACTTTTGTGAGACCAGGGTACAATTTAAAACACCTTTTTTGGAAAAAATTTCAAACATTTGGAGAAGTTTTAATGCTGCTATAAGCTGCTGTTTTGTCCCACTGCCAGCATCTGATCACACTTGGCAGATCTATGTTGCCGTGGCAAAAGCTGTGGCATTGCACCATGTGCATTACAGGAAGGATCCCTTAACAACAGGTATTCCATGATTCTGTGGTGAGTTGGGGTACCATACTTATATGTCCTGACTTTAAATTCAGTATCTGATTTAATATATTAAACAGCTAGAGCTGAATATAAATGAAATATTAATCAATCTTTCTTAAATTTATTGGAGACGTGTAAGCTTGCCTTATTAAGTTCTATGGAAACATTTTGAGGTCATTTGGAAAAAGAAACAATTTATTCCCGTTTCTTCTCTCACAATCTTATACAGACTGGACCTTATCCCATTCAGTCATGAGATCTGGATAGGCTACAGAGCTGGGTAATAAAGAGCTGCATGAAATTTAATGAGAGCAAGTGTTGGATTGTCCACCTGGGATGGGAGAATCCTGGTTGTACATACAAATTAGGGTATGCGAGTCTGAAAAGCAGCACCATGGAAAGAAAGCTGAAGATTTTGGTGGATGGCAAATTGACTAATAAATGAGTAATAAAAAAGGCCAACCCCATGCTGGGGCTCATCCAGCACAGCATCCATCACTGGCTGGTTGAGGGAGATGATTGTCTCCCTCCACTCTGCACTAATTTGACCTTGACTTTAATGTTGTGTGCAGGCTTGGGTGTCCAGTGTATGAAGGTTGCAAAGTTATTGGAGAGCATCTTAAGGAGGGGAATCAACACTGTGAAAGGCCTAGCGGTCAAGACCTGTAAGGAGTATCTGAGATCCCTTGCTTTGTTCAGCTTGGAAAAGAGAAGAGGCTGCACCTTTCTCCAAGGTGGGGGGGGGGGGGGTGCAGTGGAGGGGAGGGTGCTGATCTCCTCCCTCTGGTGACAGTGTCAGGACATGATGAAATGGAATCAAGATGCATCAGGGGAAGTTCAGACGCGACATGGGGAAAAGCTTCTGCATGAGAGGTGTCACTCCCTGGAAGAGGCTACCCAGGGAAGTCACCCAGTCAGAGTTCGAGGAGGGTCCGGACAATGCTCTTATTGTATGGTTTATTTTTAAATAGCTTTGCAAGGAGCAGGGAGTCGTACTTAATGATCCTTAAGGGTCTCATCTAACTTGAGGTATTCTGTGACTACAATTTTAAGTCAGATATTACAGTGACCACATCTTTGCTGGGGGGACTTTGCCACTCTGCAGAGGTTCGTTCTCAATTATACACTCAGCCTGGTTGTGTTCAGCATCTGCTGCAAAGGAAGACAAAGTTTTTTTCAACTTTGGGGGTAAAAGGCCTTTGAGACACTGGGGCAGATTCAAACTCAAAACTGATTGGGCTCTTTCAGTACTTGGCACCCTAAATACTCACAAGATGAATGTGTGCATGCATGCTAAGTTCCCCATAGAAAATGATCTTGGTCTCAGAGATCATGTTACACATTTTCTTCCTTACTATTTATGTTCTGCTCTGAAAGTAAATGAATGCTAAATTGAATCAGCAGTTCAGGCTTGCTACATTTCATTGATCTATGACAGATCAGAGCTTGATGCTGAGCTAATGTGGCCCCAGGCATCAACCTTTACCACTAATATGGTTTTAAAATTCTCTACTCAAGTCTATTTATTATGAATGTAATCTGTTTTAGAAAAGCACGTAATCTCTCCTAATGATTCATTCAGATGCATGCACTGTCCTAATTTAAAATGTCCAGGTCAACCCCGCTTTTCCTGATTATTTTAATAGTGCACATTGTTCTATATTACCTGGTTTGCTTCCACTCTCACTCTGTTTTATGTATTTTTCGCCTGACTCCCACAGATGACAGACTGGGATGATTTATTTCCTTATGCAACACTCTTTGTATTCTATAGTTATTTTTTGCCACAGTAACACTTTATTACATTCCTCTTCCAGCAGCTCACTCTCTCAGCCACAAGTAAAATTTAGGAAAGTTTTCTGAAATTTCTTATGATCTGCCAGCCAACATTTTATCTGGGATACTATACCCCAAATTCTTAACTCAAAAAAAATTAGTTCTGGACCTCCGTGCTTCTCCAGTCATCCATCAACACTAACAGGAAAGTGAGTGGATTCAGCCTCCTGATGTCAGCAGATAGAGTTCAAAAATATTTACATTTGTCATCTGGCTTGTCACCTTTGATAAGTCCCTTCTTTACTCCTACTTTGCCGATTTGATCCACGGCATCCCCTTCAATTTCTTCTTACTTCCTCACATGTGCTTATTCCTCCCAAGCACAAAGCAGGGAAATAGATGTTCCTGACTACTAAACTGAAAAATAAAACCCCGTGTTCAACTGCAATAATAATATTTTGGTTTTCCATCTAAAAGGGCTAAAAACAAAAGACAAAAAAAATCCCTAATATATTTTCGGTCTTAGCACTACTTGTCAATCTATTGTACGTGATTCTTCTTGGGGTTTTTATCTTTTTTTAATTTTTTTTTTAAATTTTATTTCCCTTAGAGTAGGTAATTTGTCAAAAAAATGCCAAAACTATGAAACCTAAAAAGAACATTTCCTTTTGAAATTCTTATATAATACATTTCAATATTTTATAATGGAATCCTTAGTTGAAAAATATTGGCTGTAATTGGGCTTAAACTACTTCTCAGTTCAACTTGAATTCATGAAAACATGAATTTTCCAGTGAATTTACTGTCCATAAAAAAATCTGTGGCCATGTCTACATACAAAGAATAAAGATACTGTTAGTCCTATTAATGTTGTATGATTTGGCTTAAAATTTACAGTGTCTTGTTAAAATCATTTCCAAATATGTTCTGATTTTAATAAATGCCCCTAGTGCTTCTGATGAACAGTGCGTTGTCTGCAATCAACTTTGAAATTTGAAGGTTTTGGATTTAATAGGGACATTCAAATTAATTCAATGTTAGATATATCTATCTCTCTCGTGGAAATACCTTCCATCTCTTGAAATTTCTCATCTAAAAGCTATAAAATAACAAAGTAGATAATCTGCCCTATTGAATAAGAGAAATATTTCTAGGCTGGTTGCTCTCTTGAGGGTTTGTTTCATGGCAGATTTCTGGCTCAGCTCAAATTTGCCCTTGAACAAAAATGCTGCTCACCATTTCATTTGGCTGTACACCTCGGTTACATTTATCTGAGTTCTGGTAGGGCAGCTCATTGTTTCAGAGGAGTTAAAAATTCACCTGAAAAGTCATGTGCATCTCAGTTGTGCATTTCTGCTGGTTGTCAAGGAAACCACCCCAGGATTCCTGGCAACAGACTTCATCTCAATCGGTAATGGAAACACCACAGGTATTAGCCAGTCAGTCACCTCCCACCGGGTGCTATTTTGGGAACAAGTCAGTAGATCAGATTCTCCTCTCCCAGCAGCTCTGAAGCTCTGTGTGAGGCTTTGTTGTGTGCCTTTGTCTCCATGGGGCTCAGCTCTCTGGCAGTTTCTCTGGGCAGAGAGCCATCCTAGAGGTGAGGCTGTCAAACACTGCTCTCAAGGAACAAAAAAGCCAGCAAAGCACTATGTATGTCTCTAACTTTCCTAAAGTCTGGAGAGAGGGCTAAAAATTATCAGGGGGAAGAGGCTTTGTTTCAGATAGACACTTTTTTTCTTCATGTACCAAAACTGTACAAAAAACTGGTTACATTTACAGCTTAAAAACAAAACAAAAAAAAATGCATATTAGTAATGGATACCTGTTTAGTCATTAAATGTCTTGAAGATGTTGACTGAGGTCTCCAGTCCTGGGAACCACACAGGTTTTGGGATCACCTGTGAGTGCTACAGGCAGTCACCCAGATTGAGAGTCAAAGTACCCCTCCTACCAGCCTGTTCCCAAACTGAGTTTGTCCAGAGAGCATCCAGAAGGGTAAAGTGCTTTTTTTTCCATGAGGAGGAAAGTAAAGCTTTGGGTGTGACTGGAGATGTTCACAGGAAATGACAGAGCATGCTGGAAGAAGGGGAGAAAATAGGACAGGATAATGGGGAAGACAGATAGTAGGAAGAGAAGTAAAACTGTGATACACCTCTGAAATGGATATGTAAAACAGGGATTGGAAACCTGTGGGGTGGGAATGAAAGGATGGTAAGAAATGTGACCCTGAGGAGAAATGGTTGTGGACAATTTGAAAATCAAGAACATGGAATTTATTTTAAAAATGGATAGGCCTGTGCCGTCACAGGACTACACGGTGTTTCAATTTGTGAGGGGAAAGTCTGAGGTAATCTCTATGTAATTAAGCACTTCGGAAGGAAAATCTGAGGTAATCTGTAGGGATCAGAATGAGCACTGAGGGAGAGGTGGGTGCCCCAAGTGATGCTGAGGGCATAATAGGTCACTGAAGGAATGGCCGATTCCTCATGTGCTGCTCAGCAGACATGGAGGTCACTGAGGGGACGTAGATGCTGCTTGTGTTCCTCTGATGGGACATGATGGTCAGTGAACGGGTGGCAACTACCCTGTGTGTTGCCAAGAGGGCATGAAGGTGACAGAAGGAATGGTGGGTGCCCTGCATCTTGCTGAGCAGACATGAAGGTCATTTGAGAGGGAGGCATGAGGGTCTCTGAGAGGCCTATGGGTACCCTGCGTGTAACTGAAGGGGTGGCAGATGGCCTGCTTGCCGCTGGGGGCCATGCAGGTTTGCTGTGTGTCACTGAGGGGATGCGGGTGTGCCCTTGAGGGACATAGGGCCGAGGGCCCGTCTGCAGCAGTGGTGGGAGCTCGAACACGTCTGCTCCTTCCATTAAATGGTCTGGGAGTTGCCCTGGCATAGCTCCTGGGATGAGACATGGAGGAGGAAGGGAGGGACAACGCCTTCCCAGGATTGCATGGTGCTTGTGAGGGGAAAACGTTTTTGGAGTGTTTTTATGTTCTGTTAATGGTCTGTTCCACTGTCCTCTATGTTAATGGTTTAACCCAAGTTGTACCCTCCTACCCTTGTAGCGTGTTCCTTGCCCCACCTACCCCTATTGTCAATCCACCCCGATACCTCCCCTTGTTCCACTAAGTTCCCTGTCAATCCTACCTTGTGCCAAGGCCCTGCTTGGACATCCCTTTTGGAAATCCTCGAAACCTCAATGCCCCATTGGCCCATGTGACCCATTCTCTTCTCCTTGCTTCCCTCATTGGTTCTTGCTTATGCAAACCCTTCCTTTTGCTCCTCCCCAGGATATTCCCAGTTGGTTAAAGATTTGTACCCTCCCCTTGAATACCTCTTGTATAGAGGTATAGTTGCTGCACCCTTGTTTCTTCACTTTTTTGTCCCTGGACCCTCCTTGGAAATAAACCCTCCCTGGAACCCACACAAAGAGCCTCCTCCTCGTCCTTGCCTCCTGAGACTGACATCCTAAGCATGCTGTAGAGCAACCTCTCTAAGCTGCACCTCGTGTCACCTTGCTCCTGAGCTGTGTCCCACTCTTGGCACGCAGCTGTGTTGTTCAACTAGTGGGAATCCAGCACCACATCAAAAGAACTTCATAGGGAAGGAATGCTGGAGTTCCCTGGTGTCACCTGTAGGGCACCGCTGAATCCAATCTTAGCCCCTGAGACTTTTCAGAAGTTTATGCGTAAAAGATTTTATAGGTGTAATTAAACCTTTATATGATTTTATCCTTCAGGATAAAGAATTGCAAACCAAATATATTCATATTGTTTTAATGTTTTATTATGGTAATGATTAAATAAAAATATCTTAAAAATACTTGTTTACTATGCAGTATAGGAGCCATAAAAACTAGGGTAGTATAATGCACTGTATTGAACCCATAATAAATCAATCGTATTAAAGCAAGCAAAAAACAATAAATAAAAGTTAGTTTCACTTAGCCATAATAACAGTGGCAAATATATTTTGCATATCTTTGTGAAGTAACAAAGAGGTGTCCCCACACAGGGAGAGATCCCCACACAGGGAGAGACTTTCACAAACACATTATAAGAAAGATTATTTTAGAACACATATTGTTAACATTTGGGGCTGACTGGATTGAGGCTCTCCTTGTGGGGCTACTGGGTCACAGTTCCCTTCATACGCAGGAGCTGGAGCTTCTCAGGCCTGAGTGTGCTGTTGTCCACTGGGAGAAGCAGTGGGACAGAGAGGCAAGAGGGAGCAAGAAGAGGAGTGGCTTGGAGGTAAAGAAGGGGCATGAGAGACCCTCTGGGCAAAGGGTATTCCTGGCATACCTAGGGCAACTTCTCAGTGCCAGGGCTGGCTTTGCACTGGGCAACCTCCCCGTAAGCAGGGCTGTGTCTTTGCTGTGGTTGGCCTTTTGTTGTTGTGCTCCTTTGGCTGCCTGGAGAGAGGGGCAACTGTGTAAGGAGGGTGAGAGTCCCTGTGTCTATGCCTGAGGGGAAAAATGGAGCTCTCCCAGCCCCCAGCTGTAAGCAGGGCAGGGCTTTTCCCCAGCTGTGGCAGCTTTCTGCCTGCTGCTAGCCACTGGCCAGCTGTTGGAGTCTGGAAACAGAAGCCTCGCTGTGTTCCTCAGTGAGAGATCAGGAAGTTCTAGTGAAGGCTGAAAAACATAGTTGTAGATACTAGTGTGGAAAACAGGTTTCCATGGATGCTCCAAGAACATAGTTTTAGACATAATAAAACTATAGTAAGAATATTGCTGGCATTTTCTAGATAGAACAAGATAGACCATATGCATAGTTTATACGTAACCTGGTGTGCTAAGGAACTAGAATTCTAATAGGTTAGGAAGAAATGGTTTGGGTTCATGTTTTTAGCTAATTAGGTAATTTGTGTATAAGAATGTATGCTTTGGGGAGAAGGTTGCTCTTGCTCTTACTTCTCTCCCTCACTGCTCTCATCCTCGACCAGAAGAAGGTAGGAGCTGTGGCAGCAACATCAGCCTTCCTGAGACCTCAACAGTAGCAGCTGCTACTTCTAATTGAGACTTTACTGCTATTTAGGAACCTTTGCCTTTCAAGACTGATGTACCTTTGCAATAAATAACTTTATAGCAACTATGAGCTGCTCGGCTTTTAAAGAAAATAACCACAACCTGACAGCGAGTGTAACCCCCTATACTGTGCCATCACAGCCTTTGTCCCTGGGCCACCCCTGAAGCACCTCAGAGTGTCCACGCCCCTGTACTATCCCCACAGTGCAGGGTTAGGTCTGAGGCTTTCCTATCCTGCTCAGCACCATGGCTGTACAAACTTCTCCCCCTCTTCTGGGACTGTTCCACTTTCCTGTCTTCTCCTTGGTTGGTGTAAGTGAGCAGGTCAGGTTGTGCATTAGGCCCTATTTGGAAATACAGCAGTGTAGTTTAGACTGCCCGGGAGGTATTCTGAGCTAAGTTTTTTTAGTGTATGTTTTTTATTTTTTTTTTGTTTTTGACTGGTTTATTATGTTTGTTATTTTGAGTAAGTGTTTTTTGTTATGGTAAGTTTTGTTTTTTTGTTTTTTTTTATTGTTTTTTTTAAATATGTTGGTTATTTAGAGTTGGATTTTTATATTTATTTTTTTTTAGTGGCTTGTTTGATTGAATTGTTTTAATTTGTATAGGTAGATTTAGAATGGATGTTTGTTTATTTGTTATAGTTGTGTTATATTGGAGTGAGATTTTTTTTTATTTTTTTTTTTTTAGTTTTTTTATGATTTGTTTTTTTTGTTTTAGGCTTAGATTTATAATTGAATTTTTTTTTAGATGTTGTGGAATTTATAAATTTATTTTTTTAGTATGGCAGTATTGAGGATTTTTTTAATATGTTGTTATGATATAAGGCTTATTTGAAGAGGATGATGGTATGTTGTGTGAGTTGTAGGTAATAGGTTTTATGTTTGATGATGTTTTAGTTTTTTTTGTTGAGGTTTGGGTTGTTGATGTGTGGATGGTTTTTGGAGTAAAGGAAGAGGAGAGGAGGAGAGAGATGGAAGTGAGAGAAGAGGAGGTGGTGTGGGGGCCTGTAGTGAGAGCGAGATGGTAGAGTGAGTGTTTGGGTGCGTGGCTATAGATAGTGGTGGGGGTGGATAGGTTTGAGAGAAAGATGATAGTAAAGTGGTCTGCAGGAGGACACACAGAGGGGTTCAGATGGAGACAGGCAGCGGGGCAGGAGCCACAGGGATGTGGCGGCAGGAAGGAGAGGGCCCCGGCAGCTGGCAGGCGGCCAGGCCTGCACCGCTGCCCCAGCAAGCACCGTGCCCTGGGCAAGGCGCTCCTGCCAGGGGCTGGGCCCTGGCTGCAGGGCCAGAACACACGGCCCGAGGGCCGGCCCTGCTGCCCCAGCCTTCCTCCAGCCCCGTCTCCTCCCTGCGTGTGCACTCACCGCTTGCCCAGGCTCTACTGGGGCAGTGGCAACCGCTGGGGCCTTTCACATAGCGGCCCCCATTGTGACACGGCCACTGTGCTGTCACAGCCCTTGTGCTGTCACAGCCCCTGTGCTGTCACAGCCCTTGTGCTGTCACAGCCCAGCCCCGCCCGCCATCCCCCGCCCGGCTCAGGGAACTCATCATGGCCCCGGGCACCCAAAGCCCCAACAGACACCGAGTGCAGACCCATCACTCGGGAACCTGGGAAGCCCAGAGCTCCCCTTTACAAAGCAGGCACAAGCGCCCTGCTACACAAGTCTTGTCAAATATAAATAAACGTGACCCATGGATGTTCTTGGTACACACCTGTAGGCTTTTATTTAATACTGGAGGGGGACATTTTTTATTCGTATTATTTATACTTACTACTTTTGGGGCAGCATGTCATGTAGGCTAAGGTTTGGTTACAGATTTAGTGAGGAATCTTTCTGAAAGAAATCCAGGTTGCTTGGATGATGCACAGCAAGATTTAATACCATCCTAAAAAGGCCAGGTAACTTCATTACAAAATGGAAAATTTGCAAATGTGCAAAATTCTGGTACAGCCAGGATTTTGTTCAGAAAGTAGAATGTCTGTTTTTTACCAATTTGTGCAAAGTTGTGCCTCGGTCACTCCCACCTTCTTCAGAAGTGTCGCCCTTAAACAGAGCAAGCCAATCTCTCTGACTGAGAAAGGAACTTGTGTCTCTTTCTGCTATCTCTTTATGTATTTATCTCCAAAGGACTGTGAGAATAGGAAAGATTATATTCAGGCCTTCTTTGGGGAACTCATCTAGAAATGGAACTGCAGGAATGGAGCGGGAGGAAAGGGAATGTGACTCCAGTACCTGCACAGTGACCACCAATGTCCACTGATAGACAGACACTGATGTCAGGCAGATCATGCCCTCCCATTAGTGCACCAAGGGTCTGGGTTTTATTCATTTAAGCACTGTATCTCAGTGGACTTGGCTACAACAGCATCATTGTTATGGGTAAAATTTGGTTAATGTTTGTTGCAAGTAAATGTTATTAATTTTCTAAGTTAATTGTTGCCCTGTTGTGATTTTATGAAGGAGTTCATTGTGTTTGAAGTTAATTGAAATGTTATAAGACGTGAAATTAATGTTTGTTAAAAGTTTAAAGGGGTCCAGGATGATGTGTGGCTCGTTCCCGAGGGGCGTGGTAACACCTTGAGAGTGAAGTCAGCGCAGTGACATCAGCGCCACCAGATAAGATTGGTAAAAGGAGCTGTCCAATCATTCGACGCCCTGAGAGAATGACTGGACAGGAATGAACAGTGTTAAGGACCAAGGAGAGCCCCAAAAATGGACCCATCACCACGAGGATCCAAATCCCACCAATCCTGGACCCAAGGGGGGGATATAAAAGGGGGTGTTGGGCTTCTACTGGTGTGGTTCTCCTGAGGGACTCGTTTTCCAGGCAGCACCCGGTGTGTCAGGGGTTTGACACATTGTATCGTTTTTCCAGCTTGCTGCCAGGGGACTCAGGTTTTCTACAGCTGCTTTAAATAAACCAGTGCCCGTTTTTACAAGCAAGTTTCTACTCTCTTTTAAACAACCGGGTAACTTTCAGCTAAAAGCTCTGGACTCGTTTGTAACATCATCGCTGCTTACTTAAAAGTAGAGCAGCAGAGCAGAGCCACAGCAAAAAGCCTTCCAAAGCAAAAACATTATTCTCTTCTGATAATGCATATTTGCATCTATAAAACATAGTTAGACTTCTTAGCATCAAGTCACATGTGTGGTGACCATGCTACCATTCCTCAACTCCAGCATGGTGTAAGAATGCAGCAATTTTGAAGCAACTTGGTTGAGACTCAGAATTCCCTTTGCAACTAGTTACAGACTTTTAAAAATGACAAGGCACACCTAAATCAGCAGAAAGGGAACATCTCAACCTCTTCCAAAGCAGTTACACGTAATGACACCTTTGAAGGACTCTGAAATTAAAAGCTGTGTCATTTTCATACGCAGCCATGAACAAAGGCCACATCACTTTTCTTGAGGTAGGAACAAGTCCTTTCTCATGTTGCAGAACTCACATGAAGATTTGAGTGGGCATTGTAGAAATTCTCAACCAAACATTCTGGGTTAAAGAATAGCATTTCTAGCATGACTGAAGCAATTTCTCCAAATCCTAAGGTATTCTGAGCTAAAAATTCACCAGGTGAACCAGATGATTTGGTACAAAGGCAAAGGGAATAAATACTTCCAGACTACTACCAATCTCTACGATGCACTGCAAGAAGTAAATTATATTTTGTTTAGCTGCATCTCACCATGGACAAAGGTGTGCATGCAAAGTGGCTCTCATGGCCATACAATATTATTAGGCCTGGTGGAAAAGGTAATATTCATAGAACAGCAGGGCCTCTCCAAAAGGATACAGAGAACCAGGAATAGAGAAAAGGTGACTTTCTGTTGTCACAATTTTGTGTCAAAACCTTAGTTATGAGAAGCCAAAAAAAGAACTATGTCTTAAACCACATGATTTGCAGTTAGGGACTTCTATGTTCATCTTTTAGGACTGAATTGTTCCCCAGGAGCCCATAAAAGTGACTATGTAAAGAAAATTTTCACAAAAATTCCTAAAAATTTGAGGAGAAAAAAACCCAAAACACAGCTGCAAAATTTCAGGCACTTCAGGGCATTTTCACTTCAAGCATCAAGCATTTCTGTATGAATGCTCAATAGACGGCATACTTAATATATCCAACATCTCTGTTTGCAAGAAGTCATCATTTCAGGTAGGGGTATAGGAAGCACATTCTCTAAGATGCAGAGGCTTAAACACAAAGAATGACACATTTCAGGCCATTTGAGAAACTTTTCTCCTTTTATTAATTTTTCAAACATAGATATTCAAATATTATTGAAAAGCAACTGAACACCTCCAGTAGCGTAGTTCAATTGCCTAAACTAAGTGTAACTGCCAGACAGTTATACACTGACAACACTAAAGTGACTCTGGAAGGAATGCTAATAATGCTAATAAAACAAGTCTCATTATGAAAACTTGGACTACCGATTCTTCTATGGAAAACTGAGTTAAATGTACCTGTTGTACTTTCATATACTATGAACTACAACCTTACAAACCATAAAATTTACAGCTCCCTAAATAACTTCATTAAGTCTCTAACAGGCCAGCTTTCTGTCTTTGAGGTGTCCAAGCCAGCTCCATCAGCTTCACTCTCTTCTGTGAGGATGTGCAGGTGGAGTCAGTTTATGTCTCACAGACTTGGCAACAGCACCGGTGTAACTGGAAGGTGAAGGGCAAGGCAGAGATGGGTGTGCACAAGGAATCTACGTGGAGCGGCATCTTCCTTCTGCAGGAGCAGGAAAGCAGCTTCAGCATTGCCAGTGACAAATGCAAAGTGTTGACGTGGCTGCCATCGGGTGGGAGCCCCCCCAGCACAGCTCTGTGCAGAGAACTCCTCTCAGTGGCCAGAGAGCAGCGTCCAGAGGCGAAATTGCAGCTGACCATAAGCTTGCATGGCCGCACTGTGGGCGGCCGGATCTCGGGCCAGGTGCTCAAAGAGGTTGAGCGGCTCAACCCTTCGCATTGCTGGTGGCAAGCTGATCTCTGCAGGAAGCCTCTCGTTGCCCAGCACAAAGTGGTCCAGGCGTTTGAACTGCAGGCAGCAGCCCAGGTACGCCACCATGTCCCACAAGTGGACCACAAATTCCCTCCTGCTCCACCTGGACAGTGGTACGATGGTCAGCAGGTGCATGACCACAGTCTTCCAGGTAGAGCTGGAGAAACCTGTGCCCCTCAGGATGCAGGTGAAGACCTGCAGGCATTTCAGGTGCAAGCACTCACATGGCACCTGTCTGGCCACGCGCTGGAAGAATTTCACCTCTGCCACAGCGTACGTCTCAGGCCACGCTGTGCTTGCAGTGAAATTGGCCTCGGCGGGCTGGCTGCTGCTCACCCAGACGCCGGAGCCGCCTTCCTGGGCCTCTGGGGGCTGGCTCACCACAAAGATGTCGGAGTCCCCTTGGCGCACCCCAAAGAGCATCTCCACCGTCAGGCTCTTCTTGCCTCTGCTCAGCTGGAATCGGCAAGACCGGCTGCAGGGCTGAAACACCAAGTGCCACGAGTATGACTGAGGCACACGCAGCCACGAGGACCTCACCAGCTGGTGGAACCAGCGGCAGGTTTTCTCCACGTCCAGGTAGGAGCCGGTGCACAGTGTCTCTAGGAGGCTGCGCTTCTGCTCCTGCCACAGCTCCTCCTGAGAGTGGTGCAGCAAGCACAACAGCTTCTCACCCAGCTGCTCCCTCCTGCACGTGCACACCAGCTCCACACGGACACTGAAGGTCCTTGCTGCCATCTGCCCTGCACTGCTCAGTTCCAGGTGGAAGGTGTGCCCTGGTGGGGGATTCAGTGGCACCACCACACGATACACCCCATCCCACTCACAGGGACTCCAACCCTCAAATGCACTGCCCACCCCAATGGCTTCCTCAGGCACCGGGTAGAAACTATTGCTCACGCTGTCCACAAAGACACGCGTGAAGCTCTCCATCAGCTCAGCAGTCACTGAGCAACCCCTCTCCACGGCCTTCATAGGCCCCTGTATGCAATCTACTAAAAGGACTCCTTGATTATTCTCAAGATCTCTGGTGTCTTCTCTCTCTTCAATGCCACCACTGCTGCTTCCTGCCTTGCCACCATCACTGCCTTCTTTTCCAATGCAAGCCACATTACCTTGCTCATCTTTTTTCCAATCTTCATTCTCATTTCCCTCAACATTTACACCATCCTTCTTTCTAGAACTGTCATCCTCTTTTATAACTTCCTTATTTTCTTCCTCAGTTTCTTCCTCAGCAAAACCACTACGGTCCCCTTCATTCCCACTGTATCTGTTGTCTTCCTGCCCAGTCCAATCAGTGTTTCTTTGTTCACTGGCATCACAGCTTTCCTGCTCCTTCTTCACCTCTGCGTATTCTTCCATTCCCTCTACATCGTCTACCTCTTCATTTACAACATCACTGTTGCCTGCCTTCATTTCTAGACCGTTGGATTTTTCTATATTTCCATTTCCTTCTTCCTTTCCAGTGGCCTTGTCTTGCTCCATCTGCACACCCTTGTTCCCTCCTACATTTGCCTCATCCAGGCCTTCCAGATTTCCAGCAACATTGGCATGTTTGTCTTCATTTGCATTATCACCGTTGCCTGCCTTCATATTGGCACCGTGAGATTTTTCTTCTTTTCCATCTCCTTCTTCTTCTTCCTTTTCAGCATCCTTGTCTTCATCCACCTGCACATCCTTGTTTTCTCCTTCATCTGCTTCCTCTAGGCCTTCCAGATTTCCAATAACATTGCCACATTCCTCTTCATTCCCTTCAGCACTATCGTCTGCTGGCACATTCCTATCACACCATCCTTCATCTTTTCTTACGTCATGGCAACTGTCACTCTTAACGTCACTTTCTTCCTTCACATCATCATTGCCTTCAATTCCATCATCTACATGGCCTTCATTTGCCGCCACAGGCCTTCCGTATCTGGCATGCCCTCTGCTGCTGTCGTCTGCCTCCACGGTCACGTCAAGGTCGTCTCCATCGTCCTTTGAGTCAACGCTGTCTCCTTCCAGTTCTTCTCCTCTCGCATCTCCCGAGGTCTTGCAGGAGCTCTTGTCCTTGCCACTGCTGCTGGCCCCATGGCTCCTTCTCCTGCAGCTAAACCACAGGCCCAAGAGGAGCAGGACGCCAGCAAGAGCCCAGAATGGCCACAGCTGCAGAGCACCAAAGAGCACGGCTCCCCAGCGCTCGTCCTGCTGCTCCGGGGGCCCCTGCTCCAGCTCCTGCAGCAGCCGAGCCATCTCGCGCTCCAGCAGCTCCTGACGCTCCCGCATTTGCCGGTGCGTGGCCTCATCCAGCCCATCCCCAGCTGGCTGGGGGTACTGGATCAGGCTTTGCACGAGCACAAACAGCAATGACAGTAAAGCCATGGTCTGCAGGAGGACACACAGAAGGGGTTCAGAATGGAGACAGGCAGCGGGGCAGGAGCCGCAGGGATGTGGCGGCAGGAAGGAGAGGGCCCCGGCAGCTGGCAGGCGGCCAGGCCTGCACCGCTGCCCCAGCAAGCACCGCGCCCTGGGCAAGGCGCTCCCGCCAGGGGCTGGGCCCTGGCTGCAGGGCCAGAACACACGGCCCGAGGGCCGGCCCTGCTGCCCCAGCCCTCCTCCAGCCCCGTCTCCTCCCTGCGTGTGCACTCACCGCTTGCCCAGGCTCTACTGGGGCAGTGGCAACCGCTGGGGCCTTTTACATAGCGGCCCCCATTGTGACACGGCCACTGTGCTGTCACAGCCCTTGTGCTGTCACAGCCCTTGTGCTGTCACAGCCCAGCCCCGCCCGCCATCCCCCGCCCGGCTCAGGGAACTCATCATGGCCCCGGGCACCCAAAGCCCCAACAGACACCGAGTGCAGACCCATCACTCGGGAACCTGGGAAGCCCAGAGCTCCCCTTTACAAAGCAGGCACAAGCGCCCTGCTACACAAGTCTTGTCAAATATAAATAAACGTGACCCATGGATGTTCTTGGTACACACCTGTAGGCTTTTATTTAATACTGGAGGGGGACATTTTTTATTCGTGTTATTTATACTTACTACTTTTGGGGCAGCATGTCATGTAGGCTAAGGTTTGGTTACAGATTTAGTGAGGAATCTTTCTGAAAGAAATCCAGGTTGCTTGGATGATGCACAGCAAGATTTAATACCATCCTAAAAAGGCCAGGTAACTTCATTACAAAATGGATCAACACCGTGCAAAATTCTGGTACAGCCAGGATTTTGTTCAGAAAGTAGAATGTCTGTTTTTTACCAATTTGTGCAAAGTTGTGCCTCGGTCACTCCCACCTTCTTCAAAAGTGTCTCCCTTAAACAGAGCAAGCCAATCTCTCTGACTGAGAAAGGAACTTGTGTCTCTTTCTGCTATCTCTTTATGTATTTATCTCCAAAGGACTGTGAGAATAGGAGAGATTATATTCAGGTCTTCTTTGGGGAACTCATCTAGAAATGGAACTGCAGGAATGGAGCGGGAGGAAAGGGAATGTGACTCCAGTACCTGCACAGTGACCACCAATGTCCACTGATAGACAGACACTGATGTCAGGCAGATCATGCCCTCCCATTAGTGCACCAAGGGTCTGGGTTTTATTCATTTAAGCACTGTATCTCAGTGGACTTGGCTACAACAGCATCATTGTTATGGGTAAAATTTGGTTGATGTTTGTTGCAAGTAAATGTTATTAATTTTCTAAGTTAATTGTTGCCCTGTTGTGATTTTATGAAGGAGTTCATTGTGTTTGAAGTTAATTGAAATGTTATAAGACGTGAAATTAATGTTTGTTAAAAGTTTAAAGGGGTCCAGGATGATGTGTGGCTCGTTCCCGAGGGGCGTGGTAACACCTTGAGAGTGAAGTCAGCGCAGTGACATCAGCGCCACCAGACGAGATTGGTAAAAGGAGCTGTCCAATCATTCGACGCCCTGAGAGAATGACTGGACAGGAATGAACAGTGTTAAGGACCAAGGAGAGCCCCAAAAATGGACCCATCACCACGAGGATCCAAATCCCACCAATCCTGGACCCAAGGGGGGGATATAAAAGGGGGTGTTGGGCTTCTACTGGCGTGGTTCTCCTGAGGGACTCGTTTCCCAGGCAGCACCCGGTGTGTCAGGGGTTTGACACATTGTATCGTTTTTCCAGCTTGCTGCCAGGGGACTCAGGTTTTCTACAGCTGCTTTAAATAAACCAGTGCCCGTTTTTACAAGCAAGTTTCTACTCTCTTTTAAACAACCGGGTAACTTTCAGCTAAAAGCTCTGGACTCGTTTGTAACATCATCGCTGCTTACTTAAAAGTAGAGCAGTAGAGCAGAGCCACAGCAAAAAGCCTTCCAAAGCAAAAACATTATTCTCTTCTGATAATGCATATTTGCATCTATAAAACATAGTTAGACTTCTTAGCATCAAGTCACATGTGTGGTGACCATGCTACCATTCCTCAACTCCAGCATGGTGTAAGAATGCAGCAATTTTGAAGCAACTTGGTTGAGACTCAGAATTCCCTTTGCAACTAGTTACAGACTTTTAAAAATGACAAGGCACACCTAAATCAGCAGAAAGGGAACATCTCAACCTCTTCCAAAGCAGTTACACATAATGACACCTTTGAAGGACTCTGAAATTAAAAGCTGTGTCATTTTCATACGCAGCCATGAACAAAGGCCACATCACTTTTCTTGAGGTAGGAACAAGTCCTTTCTCATGTTGCGGAACTCACATGAAGATTTGAGTGGGCATTGTAGAAATTCTCAACCAAACATTCTGGGTTAAAGAATAGCATTTCTAGCATGACTGAAGCAATTTCTCCAAATCCTAAGGTATTCTGAGTTAAAAATTCACCAGGTGAAACCAGATGATTTGGAACAAAGGGGAAAAACAAGCAGTATTTCCAGATTACTACTAATCTCTACTATGTACTGCAAGAAGTAAATTACATTTTGTTTAGCTGCATCTCACCATGGACAAAGGTGTGCATGCAAAGTGGCTCTCATGGCCATACAATATTATTAGGCCTGGTGGAAAAGGTAATATTCATAGAACAGCAGGGCCTCTCCAAAAGGATACAGAGAACCAGGAATAGAGAAAAGGTGACTTTCTGTTGTCACAATTTTGTGTCAAAACCTTAGTTATGAGAAGCCAAAAAAAGAACTACGTATTAAACCACGTGCTTTGCAGTTAGGGACTTCTATGTTCATCTTTTAGGACTGAATTGTTCCCCAGGAGCCCATGAAAGTGACTATGTAAAGAAAATTTTCACAAAAATTCCTAAAAATTTGAGGAGAAAACAAACCACAGCTGCAAAATTTGAGGCACTTCAGGGCATTTTCACTTCAGGCTTCAAGCATTTTTATAGGAATGCTCAATAGACGGCATACTTAATATATCCAACACCTCTGTTTGCAAGAAATCATTATTTCAGGTAGGGATATAGGAAGCACATTCTCTAAGATGCAGAGGCTTAAACACAAAGAATGACACATTTCAGGCCATTTGAGAAACTTTTCTCCTTTTATTAATTTTTCAAACATAGATATTCAAATATTATTGAAAAGCAACTGAACACCTCCAGTAGCGTAGTTCAATTGCCTAAACTAAGTGTAACTGCCAGACAGTTATACACTGACAACACTAAAGTGACTCTGGAAGGAATGCTAATAATGCTAATAAAACAAGTCTCATTATGAAAACTTGGACTACGTATTCTTCTACGGAAAACTGAGTTAAATCTACCTGTTGTACTTTCATATACTATGAAGTACATCCTTACAAAACCATAAAATCTACAGCTCCCTAAAAACTTCATTAAGTCTCTAACAGGCCAGCTTTCTATCTTTGAGGTGTTCCAAGCCATCTCCATCAGCTTCACTCTCTTCTGTGAGGATGTGCAGGTGGAGTCAGTTTATGTCTCACAGACTTGGCAACAGCACCGGTGTAACTGGAAGGTGAAGGGCAAGGCAGAGATGGGTGTGCACAAGGAATCCACGTGGAGCGGCATCTTCCTTCTGCAGGAGCAGGAAAGCAGCTTCAGCATTGCCAGTGACAAATGCAAAGTGTTGACGCGGCTGCCATCGGGTGGGAGCCCCCCCAGCACAGCTCTGTGCAGAGAACTCCTCTCAGTGGCCGGAGAGCAGCGTCCAGAGGCGAAATTGCAGCTGACCATAAGCTTGCATGGCCGCACTGTGGGCGGCCGGATCTCGGGCCAGGTGCTCAAAGAGGTTGAGCGGCTCAACCCTTCGCATTGCTGGTGGCAAGCTGATCTCTGCAGGAAGCCTCTCGTTGCCCAGCACAAAGTGGTCCAGGCGTTTGAACTGCAGGCAGCAGCCCAGGTACGCCACCAAGTCCCACAGGTGGACCACAAATTCCCTCCTGCTCCACCTGGACAGTGGTACGATGGTCAGCAGGTGCATGACCACAGTCTTCCAGGTAGAGCTGGAGAAACCCGTGCCCCTCAGGATGCAGGTGAAGACCTGCAGGCATTTCAGGTGCAAGCACTCACATGGCACCTGTCTGGCCACGCGCTGGAAGAATTTCACCTCTGCCACAGCGTACGTCTCAGGCCACGCTGTGCTTGCAGTGAAATTGGCCTCGGCGGGCTGGCTGCTGCTCACCCAGACGCCGGAGCCGCCTTCCTGGGCCTCTGGGGGCTGGCTCACCACAAAGATGTCGGAGTCCCCTTGGCGCACCCCAAAGAGCATCTCCACCGTCAGGCTCTTCTTGCCTCTGCTCAGCTGGAATCGGCAAGACCGGCTGCAGGGCTGAAACACCAAGTGCCACGAGTATGACTGAGGCACACGCAGCCACGAGGACCTCACCAGCTGGTGGAACCAGCGGCAGGTTTTCTCCACGTCCAGGTAGGAGCCGGTGCACAGTGTCTCTAGGAGGCTGCGCTTCTGCTCCTGCCACAGCTCCTCCTGAGAGTGGTGCAGCAAGCACAACAGCTTCTCACCCAGCTGCTCCCTCCTGCACGTGCACACCAGCTCCACACGGACACTGAAGTTCCTCGCTGCCATCTGCCCTGCACTGCTCAGTTCCAGGTGGAAGGTGTGCCCTGGTGGGGGATTCAGTGGCACCACCACACGATACACCCCATCCCACTCACAGGGGCTCCAACCCTCAAATGCACTGCCCACCCCAATGGCTTCCTCAGGCACCGGGTAGAAACTATTGCTCACGCTGTCCACAAAGACACGCGTGAAGCTCTCCATCAGCTCAGCAGTCACTGAGCAACCTCTCTCCACGGACTTCATAGGCCCCTGTATGCAATCTACTAGAAGGACTCCTTGATTATTCTCAAGATCTCGGGTGTCTTCTCTCTCTTCAATGCCACCACTGCTGCTTCCTGCCTTGCCACCATCACTGCCTTCTTTTTCACTGCAAGCCACGCTACCTTGCTCATCTTTTTTCCAATCTTCATTCTCATTTCCCTCAACATTTACACCATCCTTCTTTCTAGCATTGTCATCCTCTTTTATAACTTCCTTATTTTCTTCCTCAGTTTCTTTCTCAGCAAAACCACTACGGTCCCCTTCATTCCCACTGCATCTGTTGTCTTCCTGCCCAGTCCAATCAGTGTTTCTTTGTTCACTGGCATCACAGCTTTCCTGCTCCTTCTTCACCTCTGCGTATTCTTCCATTCCCTCTACATCATCTACCTCTTCATTTACAACATCACTGTTGCCTGCCTTCATTTCTACACTGTTGGATTTTTCTATATTTCCATCTCCTTCTTCCTTTCCAGTGGCCTTGTCTTGCTCCATCTGCACACCCTTGTTCCCTCCTACATTTGCCTCATCCAGGCCTTCCAGATTTCCAGCAACATCGGCATGTTTGTCTTCATTTGCATTATCACCGTTGCCTGCCTTCATATTGGCACCGTGAGATTTTTCTTCTTTTCCATCTCCTTCTTCTTCTTCCTTTTCAGCATCCTTGTCTTCATCCACCTGCACATCCTTGTTCTCTCCTTCATCTGCTTCCTCTAGGCCTTCCAGATTTCCAATAACATTGCCACATTCCTCTTCATTCCCTTCAGCACTATCGTCTGCTGGCACATTCCCATCAAACCATCCTTCATCTTTTCTTACGTCATGGCAACTGTCACTCTGAGCGTCACTTTCTCCCTTCACATCATCGTTGCCTTCCATGACATCGTCAACACGGCCTTCATTTGCAGCCACAGGACTTCCGTGTCTGGCATGTCCACTGCTGCTGTCGTCTCCCTCCACGGTCACATCAAGGTCTTCTCCATCGTCCTTTGAGTCAACCCTGTCTCCTTCCAGTTCTTCTCCTCTCGCATCTCCCGAGGTTTTGCAGGAGCTCTTGTCCTTGCCACTGCTGCTGGCCCC
Source organism: Acridotheres tristis (assembly GCA_037013685.1). Classification (NCBI taxonomy): domain Eukaryota; kingdom Metazoa; phylum Chordata; class Aves; order Passeriformes; family Sturnidae; genus Acridotheres; species Acridotheres tristis. The sequence goes on from CM072885.1 coordinate 7,403,792, forward strand.
ATGGCTCCTTCTCCTGCAGCTAAACCACAGGCCCAAGAGGAGCAGGACGCCAGCAAGAGCCCAGAATGGCCACAGCTGCAGAGCACCAAAGAGCACGGCTCCCCAGCGCTCGTCCTGCTGCTCCGGGGGCCCCTGCTCCAGCTCCTGCAGCAGCCGAGCCATCTCGCGCTCCAGCAGCTCCTGACGCTCCCGCATTTGCCGGTGCGTGGCCTCATCCAGCCCATCCCCAGCTGGCTGGGGGTACTGGATCAGGCTTTGCACGAGCACAAACAGCAATGATAGTAAAGCCATGGTCTGCAGGAGGACACACAGAAGGGGTTCAGAATGGAGACAGGCAGCGGGGCAGGAGCCGCAGGGATGTGGCGGCAGGAAGGAGAGGGCCCCGGCAGCTGGCAGGCGGCCAGGCCTGCACCGCTGCCCCAGCAAGCACCGCGCCCTGGGCAAGGTGCTCCCGCTAGGGGCTGGGCCCTGGCTGCAGGGCCAGAACACACGGCCCGAGGGCCGGCCCTGCTGCCCCAGCCCTCCTCCAGCCCCGTCTCCTCCCTGCGTGTGCACTCACCGCTTGCCCAGGCTCTACTGGGGCAGTGGCAACCGCTGGGGCCTTTCACATAGCGGCCCCCATTGTGACACGGCCACTGTGCTGTCACAGCCCTTGTGCTGTCACAGCCCCTGTGCTGTCACAGCCCTTGTGCTGTCACAGCCCAGCCCCGCCCGCCATCCCCCGCCCGGCTCAGGGAACTCATCATGGCCCCGGGCACCCAAAGCCCCAACAGACACCGAGTGCAGACCCATCACTCGGGAACCTGGGAAGCCCAGAGCTCCCCTTTACAAAGCAGGCACAAGCGCCCTGCTACACAAGTCTTGTCAAATATAAATAAACGTGACCCATGGATGTTCTTGGTACACACCTGTAGGCTTTTATTTAATACTGGAGGGGGACATTTTTTATTCGTGTTATTTATACTTACTACTTTTGGGGCAGCATGTCATGTAGGCTAAGGTTTGGTTACAGATTTAGTGAGGAATCTTTCTGAAAGAAATCCAGGTTGCTTGGATGATGCACAGCAAGATTTAATACCATCCTAAAAAGGCCAGGTAACTTCATTACAAAATGGATCAACACTGTGCAAAATTCTGGTACAGCCAGGATTTTGTTCAGAAAGTAGAATGTCTGTTTTTTACCAATTTGTGCAAAGTTGTGCCTCGGTCACTCCCACCTTCTTCAGAAGTGTCGCCCTTAAACAGAGCAAGCCAATCTCTCTGACTGAGAAAGGAACTTGTGTCTCTTTCTGCTATCTCTTTATGTATTTATCTCCAAAGGACTGTGAGAATAGGAAAGATTATATTCAGGCCTTCTTTGGGGAACTCATCTAGAAATGGAACTGCAGGAATGGAGCGGGAGGAAAGGGAATGTGACTCCAGTACCTGCACAGTGACCACCAGTGTCCACTGATAGACAGACACTGATGTCAGGCAGATCATGCCCTCCCATTAGTGCACCAAGGGTCTGGGTTTTATTCATTTAAGCACTGTATGGAAACACAGTGCATCTCCGTGGTGGCGGGGAAAAGGCATCATTGCCCCTGAGCCAGGTGGACAAAGCTCTCCCAGGACTGACTTACAGAGGCCTGGCCTTTCACCAAGCAGCCTGTGGGCACATTGGGAGGTGGCACTTCCCAGGCAGCCTCCTCTCCCAGCCTCCACCTAAACTGTCACCTCCAGGCTGCCTTATGTGTGAGAAGCTTAACATACTTCAATCCATCCAAAGGCTTTAATTCAATCCCTGCACTCTGATTTCTCTCTAAAAAATTCAGAGAGACTCCTGACGTACTAATTCCAAGATCCCACCTGTAGCCAGGTACTGGGTCTCTGCCTATGCTGCTTGGCTGTCAGTCTGGCTGGTGATCTGCCAGCATGCCAGCCCAGTACTCAAGGCACATTGCGGAGGCCTAAGTGCCCAGGAGCAGCGCCAGGTCCCTGTAAGCAGGATGGCAGACACTCCTTTACCCAGTGACATGAACGAGCGCCCTTGGGTCCTTGTGAGGGTGCAGGTTGAAGAAGTTCTGTGCTGCAGGGCTCAGTCCTGTCTTTGGTTCTGTTTGGGCTGGCTCCCTGCCTGCTGGCCTTGCTGAGGAGGCTCCTGGGTCTCCCGCAGACAGATGTGCTGCCACTGCAGCCGGGCTCTGGCCAGCCCCTTAGTGGGACTGAGGCTGGAGCCTGTGTTCTGTGACTCTTGTTGCGGGTGCTGGTCTGTGGGGGGCAGCCCTGTAAGTGGGGTTGTGTGTGTCCCCTGCCCTTGGCAGGTGGATGGAGGGATCGCCTGTAATCAGGCGGGTTTCCCTGGCACCGGCCTTTCAGAGGTGTGCGGTCAGGGCTGGGCATGATCACCCTCCCTGTCCTTGGGGCTTCAGTCCCAGCCCCTCAGGCTTAGGCCATGAGCCTGACTGCCTGACTATGGAGTCTTGTTCCCTTTGATGTGGGGCAAGGCCGAGCTCTGTGGCTCTCTGGACATCATCCAGCCTGTATGCAGGTGCGGGTCTGGGAGCCTTTGTGCTCTCTCAGATGGCAGTGCGTGTAGGGCGATAGCTGCATTAGCTGGCCTTGCTCTGGATTTGGAGAGAAGGAGCCTCTGCAGGCCTTAGAGACGCACAGCTCTCCTGGGCGTTCGTTTCCGAGGGAGCGCCCGGCGTGTCAGTGGTTCGACTCATTTGTATTGTTTTTCCAGCTTGCTGCGAGGGGACTCAGGCATATCTTGAGTCCTCCATTTTCTACAGCTGCTTTTAATAAACGAGTTCCTCTTTTACAAGAATGTTTTTACTCTGTTTCAAACGACCGAGTGGCTTTCAGCTAAAAGCTCTGGCCTCGTTCATTACATCACTGGGGGCTCATCCGGGAAGCCGAAACCCAGAGACAGTCCTTGGGTAGGACAGGACTTGGAGATGTGCATCCAGCCCATTTTTGGCTGCCGAGGACTGGACTACAATGGGACCGAGGAAGGGTTCGCTGGTTCTCCTGAGGCTGTAGAAGGCACAGCAACCCGGAAGGTAAGGGCTCTCCGAGAGGGAGCAGGACTCACACCCTGTGGTGAGAGGTGTGAGTGGGGTTTAAGGTGCAAGGGGGTGGGAGTGCAAGTGTGTGAGTGAGACGGAGCTGTTAACGCCGAATCCCGGAGTGAGTGTGGTTTGCGTGTACACCTAGGAACCCTCTGGGATGGGGAGACGGGGAGTACCCACCTTCCACCACCCTTACCCGTTTAGGCTCCCATTCTTCTGGGGTTTGGATGCTTCTAGGGGTGGTTTAAACCGGTGGCCCTGGGTAGAGGGGTTAGTGGGTCTGCTGGACTCCAGTAGTGGCTTGCCCTGGGTAATGGTAAGACTCCAGCTGGAGGGGCACGACAGTTCCCTACTAGTTATAAACCACTGGAGGGCAGTTCCCCAGAATAGGCTGAGAGGTGCTTATTTCTTGGGGAACTAGGACCTTAGGGCTGGGAGAAGAACGCCTACCTGGAGACCACTGTGTAAGGTGGCCACCGGATAGATGAGTGCCTCTTCTTTAGACAAGGGGAGGAGGAGGGTGCCTGCCCTAAGGGAATTTAGGACCCCCGAGCTAGGAATCCCGCTAGGGGATTCATAGGGGGAGAGACAGGCTTCACACCTCCTGGGTCAGGTTTGGGTCGGGGGACTGTTAATGCCAGTGCTCTACGGTTCGGTGACTCTCAGGGAAGGGGAGCCGCTGGCTCTGGAAAGGCTCTCCTAGTCACTGGGGCTGGGAGAGATGTTTTAGACCTTGTCCATTTAGGGAATTGAGGGATTTAATTTTGTTTTGGAGTGTTTTATCTGAGGCTCTGATGTTTTGTATTAAGCTGAGGTTTCTGTTTGATAAAGAAATTGAAACTATAGTTTTGAAAGGGCCAAATAAGTTTTGGTTGTTTAGTTGTTGTGTTGCCCATCTGTAATTTTCCATTTGGGTAGGGGCACCTTAAAAAAGTATATTTTTTTTATTCACTGTTTGAAGACCGTTTCTTAGTGTCTTACAGGTGTGACGCACTTTTAATTCTGTAGCCGCCATTTTGTGGCTAGGTATGAAGTCTCAGAGTTAAAAAAACCAAATAATATCCCATAGTAATTGTATATTTATTTCTATTGCTTTGAATTGTCATTTTATTTCATTCACCCACGTCAATTATTTTATATATATTTAATTCTCAATTTCTTTGAAGTGCTATCTTTATTTCGTAGCTCATAATAATTAATTTATTTATTTCAGTTGATTTAAATAGGTATCTTTATTTTGTTTCCCATGCCAATTGTCTTTATACTCTATGTAAATTACCATATTTATTTCATCTCTTATATTTATATATTTTAGTTTTATTACTTTGGCACTCCTTTTCTATTTGTAGTTTCCCCATTATTTATACATCTTTATTAATATTTATATATTTTGGTTTTACTGCTCAGGCACACAATCTCTACTTGGTTACCCCATCGGTTATATTTACATACATAGTAATTATTTATATATTTATATTAATACTTTTCTATTTATATATTTTTAATGTATATATTTATTTTTATTGGTGTCTACCTGAACTATGGGGCAGTGTGTGGGGAAGAGTGCCTGCAAAGGAAAGAAAGAAAAAGATGTTTTTAAGAATATTCCTCCTAATAGTCCTCTGGGAAAAATGCTGGACAACTGGGATGAAGATGATATTGTAAAAGACCTGGATAAAATAAAAATGATAAAGTATTGTATAGAAATTTGGCCAACAGAAAGCATTTCTGAGGGACACGTCCATTGGCCTTGGTATGGAACTAAGGAAAGATGGTTATGTGTGGCCTTGAATAGACATGTTAACATCAGGGAGGTACCAAATGATGAAGAAATTAGGTATGCTAAGTGTTGGTTAGACAAAGTAAAGTGAGATGAGGAGGTAAGGGTTTATAAAGTATCTAAAGAACAGGATAAGGAAGAGGTTGTGACATCAGAAGGGAGGTGGGATCCTCTAGACCATCTTCCACCACCTCCCCCCTTGATGCCTCCTGCAGCCCATCTTCCTCCTCCCCCAGCCCTGTCTTCCCCCGTTCAACCCTCTGATGCTGCTACAACACTCACTCCTCCAATATCTCAACCTCCCTCTCAAAGTCATCCCACTTCCCCAGTTTATCCTCCTGTACCATCCTCTACCCCAAATGCACTAGAGCTCTCTCTTAAGTACACCTTGGGTAGATGGCAGAACACCTTGGTCAGAGATAATCTGTTACTATTGTAATGAAAAAGGCCATGCCAAAATATATTGTAAGAAAAGAGAAATGGACAAAGCTATTGCAAGAGAACAGGACACCTTAGAGAAAATCTTAAAGGGAGAAGACTAGGGGTGTCGGGGGCTCTACACTCTGAGGGAGGATATTGGACATCAGACGGAGCCCCTGGTAAATTTGGAAATTGGCCCTCAGAGCAAAGAAATTGAATTTTTGGTAGACATGGGAGCTGACCGATCAAGTGTGATGCAAATACCTATAGGATGTAAATTGAGCAGCAGAACGTGTAAAGTTAAAGGTGCGGAGAACAACCCTTTTGAAGTACCTATTATTGAAGAAGTATCAGTACAAGGAAGTTTTAGAGAAGCCTGTGTAGACATACTATACATGCCAGGAATAGACTCTAATCTTCTCGGCTGGAATCTGCAAGTACAATTAAAAATAGGTGTGGTACCTGAAGGAAAACATATGGTAGCAAAGATGATGGTCTTGAAAGAGGAAGTTGAAAAGGGAATAAATCTGAGAGTGTGGGCAGAAGAAGGGGGTTATGGACTGCTGGATATTCCACCTATAGAGATTAAAATGAAGCCTAACCTCCCTCCGATAAGAATTAAGCAATATCCCATCTCTGCAGAAGGAAAGGAAGGACTAACATCTGTGATAAAAGGACTAATAAAAGAAGGGATTCTGGAGCCATGCATGTCCCCACATAATACCCCAGTGTTACCTATACAGAAACCAGATGGTACTTATCGATTAGTACAAGACCTATGAGAAATTAATAAACAGACTATTACTCAATATCCAGTGGTGGCTAACCCATAACAACCTACTGAGTAAAGTACTATCAGGACATGCATGGTTTAGTGTTATCGATTTCAAAGATGCTTTCTGGTCGCTTGAAAAGGAAAGTAGGAAATGGTTTGCTTTTGAATGGGAGGATGAAGAGACCAGGAGGAAACAACAACTACAGTGGACAAGGCTACCACAGGGATTCACAGAGTCACCTAATTTATTCGGCCAGGCTTTAGAGGAAATAATGAAACAATTCATACCTAAAGGGAATTCTCAGATCCTACAGTATGCTGATGATTTACTAGTTTCAGGAGAACAAAAGGAAGATGTACAGGCAACAACAGTTGATCTACTGAACTTCCTGGAAGAAAAAGAATTAAAGGTATCCAAAAAGAAACTACAATTTGTGGAATCTGAAGTGAAATATCTGGGTCACATAATTGGAAAAGGATACAAGAAATTAGATGCAGACCGAATCCAGGGGATACTATCATTGCCAGCACCTAAAACCAAAACAAATGCAAGAAAACTACTAGGAATAATTGGATATTGCAAATTATGGATAGATGGACATACAAATTTGGTTAAATTCTTATATGATAAATTGGTGGGAAATGAACCCATAAATTGGAATGAAGATGATGAGAGAAGGTTAAATTATTTAAAAGAAAGGTTGGCTACTGCTCCTGTTTTAAGTTTACCAGATTTAAATAGACTGTTTGAATTGTTTGTAAATATTGAGGATGGAATAGCTTATGGTGTTGTTGTCCAGGAATGGTGTGGAGTGCGGAAGCCCATAGCCTATATCTCAAAACTACTGGATCCAGTTGTCTGAGGTTGGCCCACTTGTTTACAGGCAGTAGCAGCAACTGTGGTCCTGGTTGAAGAAGGTTATAAACTAACATTAGTAAATAAGATCAAAGTGAATACTCTCCATGATTTAAAAAGCATATTAAGCAAGTGAGCCTGTCAATGGGTATCAGACAGCAGACTTTTAAAATATGAACTGATTTTAAACAACAGTGAAAACATAGAATTGGCTCCAACAAGAACCCAAAATCCGGCACAATTTCTGTATGGAAAGCCAAAAGAGGATTTAGAACATCAATGTATTGAAACTATAGACCTACAAACAAAAGTCAGAGAAGATTTATTAGAACATCCATTAACAGAAGGCAAAATACTTTTTATAGATGGTTCATCAAGTGTAGTTGATGGGAAGTGAGCATCAGGGTATGCTATTGTTGATGGACGCAAAACGACAATAATTGAACTGCATAGGGCTGAGCCAAAGCAGCAGCATAGGGCAAAGGGCAGCTGCAGCTATAAGGGGGCAGAGAGATGGGAGGCAGCTCAGTGAGGTTGTGCTGGCCATGCAGCTCACCTCCACAAAGACCGCCATGGCGGGCAGTTCCCAGTCTGAAATGTCTTGGCTGAGTAGCTCAAAAAGGCAGTAGATGATGCTGCAACACCAGATAATAGAAACACAGTGCATCTCCGTGGTGGTGGGGAAAAGGCATCATTGCCCCTGAGCCAGGTGGACAAAGCTCTCCCAGGACTGACTTACAGAGGCCTGGCCTTTCACCAAGCAGCCTGTGGGCACATTGGGAGGTGGCACTTCCCAGGCAGCCTCCTCTCCCAGCCTCCACCTAAACTTTCACCTCCAGGCTGCCTTATGTGTGAGAAGCTTAACATACTTCAATCCATCCAAAGGCTTTAATTCAATCCCTGCACTCTGATTTCTCTCTAAAAAATTCAGAGAGACTCCTGACGAACTAATTCCAACATCCCACCTGTAGCCAGGTACTGGGTCTCTGCCTATGTTGCTTGGCTGTCAGTCTGGCTGGTGATCTGCCAGCATGCCAGCCCAGTACTCGAGGCACATTGCGGAGGCCTAGGTGCCCAGGAGCAACGCCAGGTCCCTGTAAGCAGGATGGCAGACACTCCTTTACCCAGTGACATGAACGAGCGCCCCTGGATCCTTGTGAGGGTGCAGGTTGAAGAAGTTCTGTGCTGCAGGGCTCAGTCCTGTCTTTGGTTCTGCTTTGGGCTGGCTCCCTGCCTGCTGGCCTTGCTGAGGAGGCTCCTGGGTCTCCTGCAGACAGATGTGCTGCCACTGCAGCCGGGCTCTGGCCAGCCCCTCGGTGGGACTGAGGCTGGAGCCTGTGTTCTGTGACTCTTGTTGCGGGTGCTGGTCTGTGGGGGGCAGCCCTGTAAGTGGGGTTGTGTGCGTCCCCTGCCCTTGGCAGGCGGATGGAGTGATCGCCTGTAATCAGGTGGGTGTCCCTGGCACCGGCCATTCAGACCAGTGGGGTCAGGAGTCATGGGACTGGGTATGACTGCCCTCCCTGTCCTTGGGGCTTCAGTCCCAGCCCCTCAGGCTTAGGCCATGAGCCTGACTGCCTGACTATGGAGTCTTGTTCCCTTTGATGTGGGGCAAGGCCGAGCTCTGTGGCTCTCTGGGCATCATCCAGCCTGTATGCAGGTGCAGGTCTGGGAGCCTTTGTGTTCCCTCAGCTGGCAGTGGGTGTGGGGTGATAGCCCCATTAGTTGGCGTTGACTCTGGAGCTGGAGAGAAGGAGCCTCTGCAGTCCTTAGAGACCCATGCCAGCCTGTAAGTGGTGGCCAGTGCTCTGCAGGCCCAGGCACTTTGCAGTCAAGGCAGTAGTTTGAGCCCCCAATAAGTCAAGATGCAGGCTCTTTGTCCTCTGCTTTTCATGCACATCTTCATTTGCCCAGAAGGCCTTGCAACAATCAGCTTGAGTGGGATGCAGCATCAGCTAGACTGCACTTCTAGCAAAGTAAGCCTTAGGTTCAAGCCCAGGGAAACATTCATCTAACTCAGGGCAAGCCTGAGATCTTCTCCCAAGAGCCTTTTGGAGTTGTTATGTTAATTAGTCTCAGTTCTACTTCCCTACTTGTTACTTGTGTTCCATATATGGTATTGCTTCTAGAATGTTCCATTCCCAAGAGAATATATTGTTACCTCTCCCTTATTTTTGGGCTTTGGAGTCGTTCCTATACTGTGCTTGGTTTCTGGATATCATTCCTATTATTTCTTATTAAAGTAATTTTCTTTTTGGTAACTCCATTGTTCCTGCTCCTTTTTTCTTACTCTGAGCTGCCTTCACCCTAAATTCAAGGGGCCCAAAGATGTGTCACAGCCACCCTCACTGCGACAGAGCCTGGCGCCCAGCACTACATGGGACTGTGCTGGATGTCGCTATAGTGAGTCAAGCTGAAGTAGGAGCCTCTGTGGAGCTGGGGCTTCTGTGGGTGGGGGCTTGAGGATCTCCCTGTGGGGCTGTTGGGTTGTGGTTCCCTTCAGGAGCAGAAGCTGGTGCTTCTCAGGCCTCAGTGCCTTGTCGTCCATTGGCAGACAAGAGTGAGCAAAAGGAGGAGCTGCTTCTTCGATCAGCAGTGGAACGGAAAGGCAAGAGGGAGCAAGAAGAGGAGCGGCTTGGAGCTGAAGAGGGGGCACGAGAGGCCCTCTGGGCAAAGGGCATTTCCTGGTTTACCTAGGGCACCTTTTTGGTGCCAGGGCTGGCTTTGGGCTGGCTGAGCTCTCTGAAAGCAGGCCTGGATCTTTGCTGTGCTTGGCCTTTTGCTGTTGTGCTCCTTCGGCTGTTCAGTGAGAGAAGCAACTGTGTAAGGAGTCTGAGAGCCCCTGTCTCCACACCTGAGGGGGGAATTGTAGCTCTCCCAGCCCCCAGCCCATCGTGTAAGCAGGGCAAGGCCTTTCACTCTACCCTGGCCTTTCCCCCGCTTTCTAAGGACAGAGCAAAAATGCTTAGTGGTGGTGTGGGCAGCGTGACCCTCCTGTAGCCTGGCCCTGGGTCTCTGCGTGTGATTCTTTGATGCCAGTCCTGCTGGTGACCTGCCAGCATGCCAGCCCTGAACTGTGGGCATGTGTCTCAACCTTGTGTGTTGTAGTGTGGTTTTTTTCTTTAATGGTTTGCTCCTGTTCCCCCCATGCTGTTGGTTTAGCCTAAGTTGTACTCTCCTACCCAGTTGCCTGTCATACCCAACGACCTGCTGCTTGCTGTGGAATGTTCTTTGCCCTACACCTGCCAAACTGTCAATCCCTCCTTGTGCCAAGCTCCTGCTTGGAAATTCCCTTTGGAAATCCCCTAATCTTCGAAGCCCCATTGGTTTGTTTCATCTGTTCACCTCGCCTATGTTTTCCCTATTGGTTAAAGACTGTACCCTCCTTCTGAGTCCTCCCCCGTATATAAACTCCCGTACACTTGTGTTCTTTGTCTTTCATCCCTAGACCTTCCTTGGAATAAACTGCCTTGGATTTTACATGAAAGATCCCTCTGCCGTCTTTGCCTCTTGTCCTCGGTGCTTCAGTGTACCAGTGTGCTGTAAAAAGCAAGCCCTGCCCTATTGCTACCCACACCAATCTTGGTCAGCCACACGCAGTGTGGGGTGGTGAGCTCACTGGGAAACTCTGGCACTTGTGGGGCTCTTATTCCACAAGAGCAGCCCCAGTTCCTGTAAGCAGGGTGGCAGAGGCTGCTTTAGCCTGGTGACAGGAACGAGCGCTCCTGGGCCCTCGTGAGGGTGCAGGTTGAAGAAGTTCTGTGCCGCAGGGCTCAGTCCCGCCTTTGGTTCTGCTTTGGGCTGGCTCCCTGCCTGCTGGCCTTGCTGAGGAGGCTCCTGGGTCTCTAATGCCAGCTAGGGGTTTTATGCCCAAAAGCACAAACGGGATGGGACTGCTGTGGAAAGCGTCTTGAGCTGCTTTATTATTATTTTTTTCCTCCCAAGCATCAGTCTCATTACAAAGTTGGGACAGTTGGAAGATGCCAGCAGCTCATGTCCTCAGCAACAGCCAGAGAGAGAGCTTGATGTTGCAACGCATTTTGAAAGTTTTTTGACCAATCACAAAAGGAAAAACATACTGGCAGTAGTTCTAGCCAACCACTATAAGTACACGTACCTTTGGTTAAAACAACGCTTGCTTATTTCAAATACAATACCTATTTGTAAGGCCTTAAAATACAATACAGAGAGGTCCATTATCAAGCTTAGCCCTTCCTAATATTTTGCTCGATATACTTTTCTGCAGCTTAGAGAGTTATTCTAGCCAAGCGTTAATACACAGACCATTGTTCTATTTGTCCTTCCTTTCTACATTTCATATAACTTTTCTGCGGACATGCCTTATGCTTTCCGCTTAGCTCCAATTGCAGTTTGCTGTCTCTGAGGCCTGCTTTTTTGCAGCTTTCCGAAAACCTTCTGATTTTAAGGATTCCCACAGGTCTCCTGCAGACAGGTGTGCTGCCACTGCAGCCAGGCTCTGGCCGGCCAATCCAGGGGGCTCAGGCTGGAGCCTGTGTTCTGTGACACTTGTTGGGGGTGCTGGTCTGTGGGGGGCAGCCCTGTAAGAGAGGTTGTGTGCATCCTCTGCCCTTGGTGGGCGGATGGAGGGACCGCTTGTAATCAGGCGAGTGTCCCTGGCCCCGGCCTTTCAGAGGTGTGGGGTCAGGAGTCATGGGACTGGGTATGATTGCCCTCCCTGTCCTTGGGGCTGGGGTTCCAGCTCCTCAGCCTTAGCTAATGAGTTTGACTGCCTGACTGTAGAGTCTAGTTCCTGTTGCTGTGGGGCAAGGGCGAGCTCTGTGGCTCTCTGAGGATCATCCAGCCTGTATGCAGGCGTGGGTCTGGGAGCCTTTGTGTTCCCTCAGCTGGCAGTGGGTGTGGGGCAATGGCCCCATTAGTGGGCAGTGCTCTGGAATAGGAGAAAAGGAGCATCTGTAGACCTGGGGGACCAGGGACACCCTGTAAGTCAGGGCTAATGCTCTGCAGTACCAGGCACTTTGCAGTCAAGGCAGTAGCCTGAGTCCCCTATAAGCAGAGGTGCTGGCTCTTTCTTTTCTGCTTTGCGTGCACAGCTTCATTTGCCCAGAAGACCTTGCAGCACACTTGTATTGAGATGGATGTAGGATCAGCTGGACTTCACTCCCAGCAAACCAAGCCTTAGCTTTAAGCCCTGGGAATTTGCTGGCGAACTCCAGCCCCATGTCACTTGTGGAGCCCTTAATCCTTAGGAGCAGCCCCAGGTTCCTGTATGCAGGGTGGCAGAGGCTGTTCAAGCCCAACGACATGAACGAGTGCTCCCAGGCCCTTGTGAGGGTGCAGGTTGAAGAAGTTCTGTGCTGCAGGGCTCAGTCCCACTTTTGGTTCTGCTTTGGGCTGGCTCCCTGCCTGCTGGCCTTGCTGTGGAGGCTCCTGGGTCTCCTGCAGACAGATGTGCTGCCACTGCAGCCGGGCTCTGGCCAGCCCCTTCGTGGGACTGAGGCTGGAGCCTGTGTTCTGTGACTCTTGTTGCAGGTGCTGGTCTGGGGGGGGAGCCCTGTAAGTGGGGTTGTGTGGGTCCCCTGCCCTTGGCAGGGGGATGGAGGGATCGCCTGTAATCAGGCGAGTGTCCCTGTCCCTGGCCTTTCAGAGGTGTGGGGTCAGGAGTCATGGGACTGGGTATGACTGCCCTCCCTGTCCTTGGGGCTGCAGTCCCAGCCCCTCAGTCTTAGGCTATGAGCCTGACTGCCTGACTATGGAGTCTTGTTCCCTTTGATGTGGGGCAAGGCCGAGGTCTGTGGCTCTTTGGTCATCATCCAGCCTGTATGCAGGTTCGGGTCTGGGAGCCTTTGTGTTCCCTCAGCTGGCAGTGGGTGTGGGGCGATAGCCCCATTAGTTGGCGTTGACTCTGGAGCTGGAGAGAAGGAGCCTCTGCAGGCCTTAGAGACCCACGCCAGCCTGTAAGTGGTGGCCAGTGCTCTGCAGGCCCAGGCACTTTGCAGTCAAGGCAGTAGTTTGAGCCCTCAATAAGTCAAGATGCAGGCTCTTTGTCCTCTGCTTTTCATGCACATCTTCATTTGCCCAGAAGGCCTTGCAACAATCAGCTTGAGTGGGATGCAGCATCAGCTAGACTGCACTTCTAGCAAAGGAAGCCTTAGGTTCAAGCCCAGGGAAACATTCATCTAACTAAGGGCAAGCCTGAGATCTTCTCCCAAGAGCCTTTTGGAGTTGTTATGTTAATTCGTCTCAGTTCTACTCCCCTACTTGTTACTTGTGTTTCATATATGGTATTGTTTCTAGAATGTTTCACTCCCAAAACTATGTATTGTTACTTCTCCCATGTGTCTGGTCTTTGGGGCTTGTCCTTATACTGTGTTCAGTTTCTGGATATCATTCCTATTATTTCTCATTAAAGTAATTTTCTTTTTGGTAACTCCATTGTTCCTGCTCCTTTTTTCTTACTTTGCTCCACCTTCACCCTAAAGTCAGGGGCCCAAAGATGTGTCACAGCCACTCTCACTGCGACAGGGCCTGGCGCCCAGCACTACATGGGACTGTGCTGGACGTCGCTATAGTGAGTCAAGCTGAAGTAGGAGCCTCTGTGGAGCTGGGGCTTCTGTGGGTGGGGGCTTGAGGATCTCCCTGTGGGGCTGTTGGGTTGTGGTTCCCTTCAGGAGCAGAAGCTGGTGCTTCTCAGGCCTCAGTGCCTTGTCGTCCATTGGCAGACAAGAGTGAGCAAAAGGAGGAGCTGCTTCGAGCTCAGCAGTGGAACAGAAAGGCAAGAGGGAGTATGAAGAGGAGCCAACTTTGATGTTTAACTTTGCCTTTTCAAAAGGCTGGTTTAAAAAAAACCTCGAAAATATTGCTTGAACTAATAATTGATAGTGACAAGGAAAAGGAAAAATTTACAATTAACATAGTGAAAGAAAACTAGAAAATTTTTAAAAGCTTGGTAAAAGAATGAAAGCAGTTTTCTACACTTTTATAATAACAGTCCCTTCTAGTAAAAAAGAACAACAATTATGTTACTACTGTTAACTGTATTAGATAAAAGCACCAGAAGGTCATAAACAGAGAAACCAGTGCTGTGTTAATGAAGTTGGAAAGAAACTTTGCTCTTATTCACCATCTATTCCCCTGTAACTTTAAGAATTTCATATGTATATTTTTCTTTTATAAACCAAAGAAATAGATTTATGCCTGTTTAAATTTATCTCTCCATCAGCTGCTAATTGACTTTTGAAAACGTGAATAACCTCACAGGTTGCTTGTGTTCCCCTGCAGATCTGTAGGGGGACCATCATTCTGCAGCCCTCATTATTGTCCCCTCCATCCATATCTTCCTACATGTCACCCTCCTAAGGAAAAAGTTATGGGAATATTTCCAACAGTGGGTTTCACACTAAGAGATGGAGATTTGTTCTTTTAAAGGCTAAAGAGAATTTCATGGTTATTAACATGCTGGTTTTTTCAATGCAACTTCTCTATGTGCTTATTCTAGGCAGGGCTGCAGGCATCAGCTTTTATTAAGCTTATTCAAAACTTTCCATTGTAGCACCCAGTTTGCTTATAGACTTGAGAAAGCTTTGGTTATTTCAACCCAAATTTGTCATGTGCAGTTTGAAACTGTGATTTTATATCTTTCTAGACTTGAAATGCTCTGTTAAATATTGCGCAGATATAGGAAACATGGGCAAAAGAATAGCAGAGAAAACAGCTTCACATCTATGACCTTCATCGGTGTAGACCAAGAAAGAAAAAAAAAAACCCAAACCCGGCCTGAATGTTTTTTTTTGCAGGGCAAAGGGATCTAGTTTAACCCCTGAAAGAGCAGGGGAATGACTCACCACTTTACTCAAGGTAGGAAGCAATGGCCCAGAAGGTCCTAAGTGTTTTAAGGCTGCATGCTCTTTGAGAAGCCAGAGGAGAACAGTCTTGGGACAACAGTCTTGGAAGAACAGTCTTATTCTCACTTAAGAGTTGTCAGGGCTCCACAGACACCTCCAGGAGTCCCTCTCACTATAACACTGGAAACCTGTGTTTCTCTTAATACAGAGCTTTAGGACCACAGGCAAAGAACTTAAATTCAGTTTTCCATAATTCATTTTAAAGACAATCAATAGATAGGAGGAAGAGATATCGGGAACAAAAATGCTATGGAGGGAGAAGAAGACATGTTGTATGTCACATCTTGTAAATCCTTATACAATGTTATTCAGAAATTTATAGATATTTATGTCTTTAGCTACAGCTGAACGCTGATATATAGAAAAGCTTTGGCAACTTAAAACTCAATGAATTGAAAAAGAAGAATAGGCTATATGCTGTCAGAATGATCTCAGAAAATGGCAGGAGTATATTAACTCAGGTTAATGCATAGTAACAATGACAAATAGGATCATAGAGTGAAACCATTAACCCAGCACTGCTAAGCACCCACCATTGAACTGTGTCTCCAAGTGCCACAATTGCATGTCTTTTCATTCCCTCCAGGGATGGCGACTCCACCACTGCTCTGGGTAGCCTGTCCCAGTGCCTGACAGCTACTGTAGTGAAGAAATGTTTCCTAGTATCCAGCTAAATCTTCTTGGCCCAACTTGAGATAAATTGAGCACATTGCTCTCTTATGTTTGGTCACAGTCAATGAACACTCAGAGCCTTTTTCTACCAGGAAGTTTTCCAGGCAGTGTGTCCCCAGCCTGTAGCTCTGCATGGGGTTGGTTGTGTTTGTTTGCCTTATTGCACCCATAAAACTGGCCTCTGTTCTTTAAGGCAGCCTTTCCAGATGCAGCTTCCTACCCTCCAGCAGATCAAAACTCCCACCTAACTTTTCATGTACAAGCTTGACACGGCCCGCCTTCTCCACCCCGCTCCGACTCGCCCAGCTAGCTCCTGAAGGCGAGACCAGTGCCGAGAGTGGCCCACTTCCAGGATTCAGGGGAACCCGGAATGTGGGTAGGGCTCTGAACCCTCACGGCCGTACACGCGTCCGGGGAGGAGCAAAGGATCGAGACAGAGTCCTTCTGAGGTTCCGGGGAAGCGGGATTTATTGAGGGAGAGAGAACAACTGAGATCGGGGTAAGGGAACCGCAGAAGGCAGGGAACACAGGTGTACAGCAACTTAAATAGGGGCCCTCCCCCAAGGGCGGGTACAATACAGCACCCAATGGCTACAGTTTGGGGGTGTAACATAAGGCAGGGCTGATTATACATACAACGAATAGGGGGAAACAGAGGCGGGGAAATACATGTAACATCAAATCATATGCTAAGAAGGGGATGACTGATACAGAAGATACTAGAAGGATAGGGGGGGCTAGGAGGGATTGACAGTCTTCGGGGCAGGGACTAGAGTGAGGGACAGGGAAGGTACTGGAAGGTGGGTTGGGGCTTGGGTTGATTGATCAAGGGAAGGCGGGAATTAGGGCAACTGATTTATAACGGGGGAGGGGGGGTACAAACAATAGAACCATCTAATAGAAACCATCTAATAACAATAAAATAACGCAATACAACACAAACTCACCGAGGGAATACTCGATCCCCTCATCCAGATCATTGATGAAGATATTAAGCAGGCCTGGCCCCAACACTGGTTTTTTTTAGCAGCAAACAGTGCACTCATCCACACCATGGGAAGCCAGTTTCTCCAGGAGAATGCTGTGGGAAATGGAGTGTAAGGCTTTACTAAGGCCTAGGTAAACAACCTCCACTGTCTTCCCTCATCCTTCAACCTGCCTGTCATAGAAGGAGATCAGGTAAGTCAAGCAGCACCTGCCTTTCATAAGTCCTTGCTGGTTGTACCACATGATGATCTGCTCCATGATCTTCTGCTGTACCAAGATCAGACTGCAATGAGTCAGATGGCATAAAGGCCCAATGAAACTTCCATATAAAGTTAGAAAATCTAATGTAATCTGGTGTGCCCAGCATGGACATCGTCAGTGATATGAGAGGTTTTTTATATTATACAGTCTCTCTGATGAAAGGATGAAAGTTTTATTATTCACAGAAATACCTGAGCTTTTTCAAATCCTTCTGTAAGTCATAGCTCCATTTTACCTTGTGATAATGACTTGCACAGATTAATTACTTGGCTACTAATCCACTTTCTTCTTCTCAATATAAAACTTGCCTTAAAACTGTATGACACATCCACATTCCTCTCTTTACTATCCATCACATCTTTTATTTGTTATCTATTGAAATGTGAATAGCGAAAAATGACACTACTTTGTACAGATAGTTTTTTTCATTATTTTAATAATCATAACTGCCTTTTAAAAAAAAATTATTTTTCTTTTTCTTCCATTTCTGCCAATCTTGGGAGCAGTGAACTTTAGAAAATCTATAAAGTTGTCCTTCAAACCACAGTCACTCCCTGCTATGGCTTATACTGTTTAAGCAGCTAAAATGTTGCTGATAGTTTTATGTTTTGTCTCTCCTGAGTACTTTGCTTGCAGTTTCCATATCAGTATAATGATAGCTTTATTTTCAGATCTGATTGTTTAAGATTTTTGGTAAAGATGCTGCTTTATTATTCAATTCTCTCCCAGGAGGTTGAATAAGTAGGGCCCGTGCCACCTCCACAATAATAAGTTCTAAGTTCTCATTTCTTTAAATAACTGACGGAAATAGCAATGGACATTTGTGTTTATTAGTTATGATCAAAAACCTGCCCTCTTGATAAAGGCTATAATAACATCAGCTGGTATAAAATTGGTTTACCACTGGTGAATATATCTGCTAGCTGAACAGACTGTATAGTATAGAAAGACTTGCATTTTCCCCAGAGAGAAATAAGGGTTTGGGAGCTGAAACCTCCATTAATATTTAATAATGAGTTCCATGCACAGCAGTCCAGGTGCATTTCTCATGTATCACAGACCAAAACATTTTGTTTGCTAATTTGGTAGGATACAGTAGATAATTCAGGCTTATTTGAATAAACTGTATATTTTAGCTCCAGCAATGTTACTGTTTTTTAACTAGACCAACATAAAAACATTTTGGTCTTTATTTTCATCGGATCAAAGAATTAAAGTGCTGATTAGTGGGGAGAACTTCCTGGAAGTTCTGATGGAAAAAAATTGCTAAGGTTTTTAATATATAAAAAAATCTTCTAAATCCAGAATATTAAGCAGCTCCACTCAGAACTTTATTAGATATTAAGGTAAAAAAGTAAGAAAGTTTGCTGAACAAAGCAATCCCATTAAGTTTTCTAATTCCCCTTCATAGTTTATTGACATGAAGGTAAAGTCATTACATTAATACTCCCTTTTGCAATTAGCCTTATTGTCCATGACAAGTCTCATAAAGACATAGCACTTCATTAGTTTCAAGATGCATTACTGTACAGAGTGTAAGGGAATGAGACCTGCCCCAAACTGCTGTAGACTCCACATGAGTGAGATTATCCTACAATTTCGTTGTTGTACATTATTGCCTTAACTAGTGAACTAGTTGAACAAGCATCCTCTTTCTAACCTTCAGTGTTTTCTGTATAAATTCAATAGTGTCACCACTTTTTCTTGCTGTCTCCTTAGTGACTAATTGATATTGAACAAATTTTTAAGTACTTTTCCTTCTCAGTACAAGTGAAAGTGCACATGACTGACAAACTCTCAAGTTCTGTCTGCAATAGATAAATTCAATCGGGAATGGTGGCAATGCAGCACAGTAAGGGTTGTTGGTAAGTCAGATGTATAATAGCAGGGCACAACTTTATTCTTTATTGCTGAGAAGTTATACAAGTGAACAGTAACAGCAGTGTTTTATAGATGGAATAACACAGGCTCAAGACCAGAAAGTGGGATTTACCTCACTTAACTTTGGTATTAAAGAGTTAAATATTTAAGTATGACTGAGTTATACTTTGAAGTCAGTGGCAACTTGTAGGCAGTTCAGATGAGCAACTCACCTGAATCATCTTAGATGCATATTTTGAAGCAATATGAATGCATTTGGTGCTTGGGCTATTAAAAGTTGGTTGTTATGGTCTAAGCCCAGCCAACAAGTCAGCACCACAAAACCACTCCCTCCCTCCCCCTCTCCCCCTCTCCCCCTCCCCCTCTCCCCCTTCCCCGTCTCCCTCCCCCACCAGCAGCATCAGGGAGAAAATGAGAAGGGGAAAAGAGAGGAGTCATAGGTTCAGATAAAAAAACCTTAATATGGGAAGGAAAAGCTGCCCACAAAAACAGAGCTATATAGGAATTAATTCACACTTTATATGGGTAGGATGGTGTCCAGCCATCTCCAGATGATTTGGGAAGACAAAAACCATAATCCAAACTTCCCTCTTTTCTTTTTTCTTCCCTCTGCTTTGTATACTAAACGTGATATATGATCTGAAAAATCCCTTTGGTCAGTTTGGGTCACCTGTCCCAGCTGTGTCTCCTCCCAGCCTCCCATGCACCCTCAGCCCTCCCAACCAGCATGGCAGTATGAAAAGCAGAAAAGACTTTGACTCTGTGTAAGCCCTGCTCAGCAATAACAAAAACATCTCTATATCATGACCATTGCATAGCCCCATGCTGGGCACTGTGAAGAAAATTAGCTCTACCCCAGTCAAAATGAGTACAAGGGTTTAGGTAAGTTTGTGCATTCAATAGCAGCTGCATAAGTGTATTGAAAGCTTGCAAAGAGCTGGCAGGGACAGCAGAGGAGCTGTGGGAGGTATGGCTGCATAGTGGACATGAACATTTCAGTGTCTTCATCTGTGAGCTACATCTCACCCTTAGGTTAGAGGAAGCACTCCCAGAGTGATAAAAATTTCTGTTTTACCTCAAAGTTAGCTCTGTAGTCCAAAGTCTGAGGAAGGAGAGGTTTATCACCACAGAGAGATATTCATCTCCTTTCTGAAAAGAAGTAGCCAGGAAAGATCAGACAACCCCATAGCTGACTGGGTGTTTCTCTCTCTCCGTTGCTTAAAGCTAGAACTTGGATCACTTCGTGTTTGCAAGTACTTAGCTGCAAGAAAAAAATAATGAGAGGAATATAGGCTAAGAGTGAAACAGCAGGAGCCTGGTGGAAGCTGTCCCACCAGTCCTATTTAACCTGCACTCACAACAACCTTTGCATAAAACTGCTTCTGTTTGGACAGCCCAGGAGCAGGTTAATGGCTAATATAAACCCCTCAAGTTTGTGCTATAACACTCTCTAGTTTTCTTTTTGCTAACTCATGTTATTTTAGATAGAAAGGGATGTGTATTTTCAAACTATAAATATACCATGTACTTTTGACCATCAAGATCAATCAAACTGTAATCACATCAGTGAGGCCCAGCAAATGATGGTCAGCCAATATTCACAATTCATGTAAATGGAAATGGTCAGGCATGATTTTTTTTCCTTTTAGGTTTATAGCTAATGACACATTGCCATTAGAAACCTAGACAGGGTGGGATAGTTCCAGCCTTAGTGCAGGTTTTTTGGAGAGATAAACTACTCTGTGGGGTTGCTTAGCTTTTCACCTTGACTACCATACAGAGTATCTAAGGCAAGTGGGCTCCTAATTAAGATATCTTAAAACTAGGTGGGATGAATCTGGGAGTTTTTGTTAGGATTCTCCACAATGCGTTAGTACCAAAATCAAGGAAAGCAGAGCCACCACAAGTAGAGGCAGCACTATCAGGTTCCTGCTGTTTACTAAGAAGAGTTAGAGCATTTCAATGCTGCAGGTATTTCTCTGGATTAATTCAAGAGAGAAAATTAGCTGTTCCAACCACGAGCTACAGAAGCTTGTCTCTTTATCTGAAGCTGTAGCATTTTGCATTTCCTCTTTAATATAGAGAGCCATAAACTGAACATTATTAAGATTTCTTCAAAAGGGGAATAAGAAAGTAGAGCTCACTACAGTGTCCCCTGTTTCTTTAATTTCACAGCTGAATTACCAGAGACTTGCTTAAAGAGGAAAGGCTATAAGAAAACTCAGAGTTGCTGGAAACACGTATATGTACACATAAATATGTTCAACCCTTTGGGTGTTATTAGAGTGGAAATAACATCTAATATATGCTAAATCTCTGTGCAATGAAGAAAGAGGGTCATGCATTTTTTAATAGGAAATGACAGAGGGCATTTCATCACTGCAGAACCACGTAGTTTTTACTTAAGCTAGTTTTAAAATAGGTAGCTTAGCTGGTGGTAGTGGAGAGCTCGGAAGATGCTGAGAAAACTGAAGATTTACCCTGTTTTCTTAGTGTGGTGGGAGGGTTTTCAGCTCACAGTGACCTCCACATGACTGACAGCTTAGCCAGCTGAAGCTGCTTGATCAACTTATGATAGAAAAACCAGGAAGGATGTATTGAGAATTTGCACACCAAGCAAAACTTAGATGCTCAAAGGCTTAAAACATTTGATCCTTTGATCACTGGTATGAAGCAGTGATTACTTGAATTTTTTTAACAGATAGTGTCCTAACAGATGGGACTGGAAGTCTTAGGCATGTGAAAATAAATAGTGGACATGACTGCCAGACAGCTCATTCAATATCTTTGAAGACACAGTAAAAATAGCATTTAGCTTGCTCAAAGTTCTAGATATTAGAGACAGAATTGATTGTAATGAATGAAATTTGCTTAAAGCATTAAAGACTAAGTTGATTCCTATCTGTACTGTTTTCAAATTCACCCTGTATTGGAGATGATTATCTTCTGTCAGCTTCAAAGGATGTATTTGCCATGGTTCTTGGTGGAAGTATTTTTTTCTGAGATAATTTGTACAAAAAGGCAGTGCAGACTGCTGATGAGAATCACCATTAAATAAGCACGTGTGGGCTTACTTCAGTGTAGTGCCATGATAGCATCCATACCTACAGTACAGTGACAAGACAGATGCCAGGGGATCCGTCAAGGACACAACACTGGTTATGACAGAGAGGGAATGTACAAGGCCCTAACAACCTCCCAAAGACACTTGCCAGGCTGTTCTGTATGCTCAGCACTCCAGGGTTGTGGGAATGCTCTGTTTTGGCAAGTTTGGAGTCATACAGCTGTGGTAGTGTGAGAGGCTATACTGGGGGAAATCAGCAGTTGTGTCTCAGTGTTGGTTTCTTGCATTCTGTGTTCCTCACTGCAACACTTGTGATTGCACTGCAATGAGTTGTGACCCGAGAGCTCTGGTGAGAGCCAGGTTCTACCACATTCCCTGCAGAAGAAGAAAAGGGTACATCTCCATGAAAGTGTTTTGTCAGCTCATGAATCCTTTTTTTGCTGCTGTTGAGCTGGCAAATGCAGTCTGAAAGTTTTCTGACTGCATCACTGTGGCTTTGTGTCCAAGCCAGTAGATCAATCTCACATGTGGTGCTCGTTGCACCTTAAAGGGCTTCTGTTTGTCTGGCCATGCTGTTTTTCTATCTGTCTCTGGTAATACTGTATGACCTAAATTTCTCTCTCTGTTTAATATATTTGTGTCTGATTCAACCCTGGTTGCTCCTGCTTGCTCTCCAAATATCATTACTCCTTAACTAAATCTAGATGTCTAGAATTAGTCTTCCTCTGCTGATAATTATTTTATTTTAGTCAGGGAATAGCTTTCTATCTTTATCTGGGTCAGTATTAAGCTTAGCTTCCAGTGTTAATTTTCATGCTAAATATTCTTAATTTGTTCCTCCTTTATAAGAAGCTCCTTGATCCAGTAAATCTTCTTGTCCCTCCTACAGTGTCTCTAGTTATGAATTGTCATGATTCAGTGAATCTGCAGAGAAACTATTTTAATTATTCTCCCTTTCTCCCTGTGTCTTCTGCCAGGATGTCCAAGCTTCCCGTGGAGGGAACATTCCTATCCTCCTTCAGCTCCCCTGAGGCAGTTGGAAATTTTTCATGTCAAGTTATCTTTTAGTCTCCCAAATCATTACTGAATAAGCACTTCTTAGTGCTGAAATGTTGATTTCTGTGGGGAAATTCCAGCTACAGGGAAAGGAAGACATAAGCTTGGGGGACACTGACAGAGAAAATGGATATATTGTTTATGTGAGACTTGCCAAACAGGAGAAGCACCTGATCTGCTGCATCGCATTCTGGGCTTCAAGTGTCACAGATTTCTGCTTGATTCAGTGCAAGAAGGAAATCATGTTTGCATTATTTGTAGCTGGTATGTATTTTATTTTTTGGATTCTGAACCCCATCACACTTTTGGTGAGTGATGAGCATAGGCAATGGGATATAAAAGCTCCAGATCTCCAACCCTAAAAGCAGAATCCAACCATAAAAGCAGAGCTGTCTTTGCTCAAATTCCAGTAGTTCTAAAAACTGGTTTCTGGACATCCTGAGACCTCAGAAGAAAGCATCACAAACTTTGCAAACAATTAGGAGTTTTCTTCATGCTCTGACTAACAAGGCAGTCACTTAGATGGCAGCTTAAGCATTGGTGCAGTTAGTTGACAAAAATGACAAAAGCCTGGATAAAGTGCTTCCCTCTAAGGCTCAGCACTGTCAGTCATCTATTCAGGCTTCAGAAGTTCCCCGGTGTGCTTTGTTCAGCAAGAGGCTTACTGGAACCACCACACACTGTGTCAAACTACCAGGAAATCCTTTATCAGTTCATCCTTTTGAAACTGTCATTGAAGTGTATGGACCTAAAGAGTGATAAGCATTAATAAAACCGTGTTCTTTTTATCCATGTATTGCAGTTTAGTCTCAGCTGGCTTTATCTTAAGCTCAGGATTTGCAGTCTAGGCTAGTCTGCTGCAACTCCCCACCTCCTTGTCCTTTTAAAAATAGTGCTTAACCCGTATAGATACATAAGGCAAAAAAAAAATCAAACTAATTTTTATTCAAGTCAGAGGTTTATGCCTTTTGTTTGTAACTTGGACTTCTTCTGGCAAGTGCATCAGCATCCTGTCCATGGTTCACTGGCATAAGTCCCATAAGCAGCATAGCTTGTCAGAGTGGTAGTATTGATGTTTTGCTTGCTGAATTTTTAATTTTATTTGGGGTTTGCTTGCTTGTTTGTTTGTTTAGGGGTGTCTGTTATTTAGCATTAATCAAACAAGTAATCCAACAGAGATCTGAAGCAAGGATCTGAACGGAACTGTTTCATGGGCATTTTTCATCCTGGCATCATCAGCCCTTAAGAGCATTCATACAGCCACACCCAGTCATGCAAGCAAAACAGGATCCAGAAGGATCAGCTAAACATCTGGGTACAAAACCCACTGCTCACTGTCCAGCACTGTTTCACTTCCCAGTGGGTTTATCTTCTCTTTTTCCAGGAATCCCAAAGATTTGAACTACTATCCAAAAATGCATTTGTGTAAACCCTCTTATAAAGAGAGCTGAACTTTCAGACCAATTGATTGTCTTTACATAGTGTGAAGAATCTGGGTGTGTTTCAGCAATTCATTGCCTGCTATACATCAGGGATGACTTTGGGGCAGCTGTCATGGAATGACACAGAAAGGAAGATGTAGTTCTTGCTCTTGGAGGTAGTAATAGATGATGTATGTGCAAATCAGAAATTTGAGTGTAGACTTAACCAGAATACACTGCTCAAGTAAAATCACTCTGCCAGAGATTTTACAGTTTTCAGCAAGACAGCTTGGTTAAATCAAGAGAAGAACACAAGGATATAAGTGCAACATTAGGCAGCTAAACCCCAAATCTGCAGAATTTCTAATATGTGTTCTATAAACAGAAAAAAACAAAATACACAGAGCCTACGAGTGCCCTGAGATTCTGTGGATATATGGACGGTCTGGAGCAGCTAAATACCCAGTTCGCAATAAATTCTGCCAGATGTTGGGCTGGGTCTAACTAACTGTCCTGCCACTTACCTCATGAAAAGCCTTTCTCCAATTATACACAATATAGGTTGCAGAGATAAACAGAGGGACTGAATAAAACAAATGGCAAACAATGCTGTTGGGGTGACCACGACTCTTTAGGGCAGAATAGAATGGAACAAAATAGTTACAAGTGGAAGTGACTTAGAATAATCATCTCGTCTAACTGCTTGATCACTTCAGGGTTCTCCAAAAGCTAAAACATATTTTTAAGTGCACTGTCCAAATGCTCTTTAAACACTGATAAGCGTGGTACATAAAGCACCTCTCTAGGAAACCTGTTCCAGTGTTTGACCAGCCTCTCTGTAAGGAAATGTTTCCTAATTTAAAGTTTAAACCTCCTCTAGTACAGCTTTGAGCCATTTTCCTGTCTCCTGTCACTGGATACCAGAAAGAAGAGATCAGCATCTCCCTTCCCACTTCCCCTCCTCAGGAAGATTAGAGGGCAATGAGGTTGCCCCTCCTTCTCCTATTCTCCAAACTAGTGATTTCAGTGCTTCAGTGCTCCAACACTTATCTAACGCAACCCATGAACACCCATCTCAACTCTGCAGTGACCCTGACTGGATGCCTGGCATCCACCAAAGCCTCTCTGTAATTCCCCATCACAACTGGACAGAGGAGAAAAAAAAAAAAAAAAGGTTCATGAGTTAAGGAGAGGGAGAGATCATTCACCAATTACCATCAATGGGCAAAACAGACTTGGCTTGGAGATATTAATTGAAGTTATCACCAGCCAAAATCAGAGCAAGGTAATGAGAAGTAAAACAAATCTTAAAAAGACACTTACCCTTCACCTCTCTCATTTCTGGGCTCTACCTCCTCCCTCCAGTGGCACATGGAGATGAGTAATTAAGGCTATGGTCAGTTCATCACACGTTTCTGCCACTGCTCAAGAAGAGGAGTCCTTGCCCTGCTCCAACATGGGGTCCCTCCCATGGGAGACAGTTCTACATGAACTTCTCCATGTGAGTCCTTCCCATGGGCTATAGTTATTCCTGAAGTGTTCCAGCCTGGGTTCCTTTCCACAGAGTGCAGTCCATCAGGACCAGCCTGCTTTGCCATGGTCTTCACCACAGGCTGCAGGGGAATCTCAGCTCCAGCAGCTGGACCACCACCTCCCCCTCCTCCACTGACCTTGGTGTCTGCAGAGTTGTTCCTCTCACGTATTCTCAGTCCCCTTTTGTCTGGCTGCAATTACAGCTGCACAGTAACTGTTTGCTCCGTCTTAATTAAGTTATCCTGGAGGTGTTGCTGCCATCTCTGATGTGCTTGGCCTTGGCCAGCAGTGGTTCCTTCCTGGAGCTGGCACTGGCTCTGTTGGACATGGGGGAAGCTTCCAGCAGCTTCGCACAGAAACCATCACTGTAGCCTCTGCTCAGCTACCCAAACCCGGCCATGCAAACTAAATATAGACACAGAACCATACCTTAAAAAGATTGAGCTGGCTCTGAGACCAGTCTGGATGCAAGACTGTTGTCATTCCTTTGTGTAAGAACAATGACATCCTTGGAGTGCTCATTTAAAGAGGGGCTGGAAAAGCATAGGCTAAAGCCTATGGGTTACAACACTTGCAGGAAGACACCTGGTATCTGGTTCCTCCTCCATTAAAGTTGCCATATGGATTAGAGTAAAGAAGTAAACAGTGGCTTGAGGAAGGTAAGGGAAAAATGCTTTTGAAGTTTTGTTTTGTTTTTAAGGTTATTGGCATGACTGAGGGCATTGGGAACTCTGCAGTGATATCACCGCTTGATTTTTCCTTTTAAGGAAAGATTTTCCAGGAGGTAGAATTTAGGAACAGAATGATCTCCCCATGGGTCAGCTGAGATTGAAATATCTGACAACACAGCCACATAGCCTCTCCTAGCACATGCTGACATACTTATAAAAGTTGGCATGCCTAAAGGCTTCTTATTATTTATTCTGCCTCTCCTACAGTCCCTGAAGCACAAATACTCAGAAAGCTATGAGGTCTTGCTATCCTCCAGTTCTTTTGCTCCCCCATATTATATTCCCTAGAGTAACCAAAGGAGCAAAAAACAACTTCTAGAACTCACAGTAGCATAGGAATTGATTTATTTGCATCTTATTATTGCAGACCCTTGTCCACCCCCTTTAAGGAACTAGATCCTAGGCAACAGAATATATTTCTATACAATAATGCTGAAGTTCATCAGGTTCAATGTACTACTTATATAGATTTTTCTCTCCCTGACCTGAAAAAAAAAAATTTGAAAAGTCATTCTCTTTCCAGGCTGTAAAAATTTGTTAAGTTTTTACCTATATGGCCAACTTTAATATGTTTAATAAAGGCTTCTAATACAATATTGGCTTTAGCCATGACCCAGTTTTGGAAAAAGTGCAGTTTTAGCTACAGGAAAGGTGCAGTCCTGGAAGAGCACAAATATGCATGGCAGTATTTCAAACAGAGGTCAGTTACTAATGAAATTTAAGGGTTTGTCTTTAGCCTACAGTTATGATAATATTGAGGATTTTTTTCCAGGTATAAAATGTGCTTTTAAAGCAGGAGGATTTTAAAAGAGGGTCTTATTTGTAAAAGACCCTAATTTCTGGGTCTTCCTTTTGAAATATAAATAATATCTTCTGTAGTGTTTATGTCTGTGTATAAAGATTTATTTACACCATCACTACCAACAACAGTTACTCTGCAGTTTAGTGAAACACTGATTTGCTGCAAGCCCATCCCAAAAGGGACACCCTTGACTCTTCCATAGTGCATTATCTTGTCTCACACTGAAGCTGATTGGTACCAAGGAGCCAGAAGAAGCTGAATGGTACCAAGTTCTACAGTTCTTTCTCAGTCATGAATTCTCTGTGCCCTCAGAGTGAATTGTTTCTCACCAGTCACACTGCTGTGACTGGCACCACTGCAACTTTCATCTAAGTCAGGCATCTCTTCTTAAGCTGCTCTTCCATTTCCTCTGTTGCATTTCCTGACCAAATACTCCTTACCCTGCCCCTCTCTCTTCATGCACCCAATCTTCTCCACTCTGCTGCTGCTTCTGAGCTCTTTTACATGTCCCCTTGGTACTCATTCCCAGTTTCTCGTCTGTCCTCCAGGGATCCACATTCCATCTCTTTAGACTTATTTTTGACAGGAATGTCCCAGTCCATCAGACTAATTTCCTATTGTGCTCCTGTTTTCATGTTTTCTCACGTTGTCCTGATCTTTCCACCTCATTGTTTCCCAGTCCAGCTCACCCCTGTGTTATACCCCAATACTCCTTCTCAGTCAGCTCTCGGCTGTAATTCCCCCAATTTTTTGTGACAGCAGTTTTACTTCATACAGACCCTGGAATTGCTCTTGTCTGCTCAGTTTCCTGCCTTATATTATCATACTCCAAATGTGTGGGGAACCATATTGGTGGGTGTAGACAGACAGAATTCATGCTCTCAAAAATTGTATAGAAAAAACATCTTCTTTCCAGCCCTTCCCCTGAAAAGACAAAATAGAGAGGAGCTGGATGTGAACCATCAACAAGGATTTGCTGACTAATATTATTCCTTAGCAAGGTGAACATGAGGACAGTAAAAAGGCTGATATAACAGTATACTTCCTTGCCAAATCTCTAATTCCTGTTCTACAGTGTAAGGACACTGGATCATCTCAAAGGTTAGCAGAACTTTAATACAGATAAAACCAACTTTCCCCCCCGCCCCAGTTACATTCTTGGAAACAG
Source organism: Acridotheres tristis (assembly GCA_037013685.1). Lineage (NCBI taxonomy): Eukaryota > Metazoa > Chordata > Aves > Passeriformes > Sturnidae > Acridotheres > Acridotheres tristis. Next base: position 7,432,132 of record CM072885.1, read on the forward strand.
CTGAATAAACTTGGTTATAATTACAAAAAGCACCCAGAAGCAGATACCAGCATAGAAAAATGTCACCTTGAACAGTCATATTTAAAAATATTTCAATTAGTGAGTGAAAGCATGGGAAATATTCTTATAATAGGAGGTGCTATCCAAACCTAATTATAGATTATGTTTTCGTTCTTGAATATAATATGATTTAAATTCATTATCCATCTGTGGTGAGAGAAAAGCTGCATTTTAATTCACATGCCTTATCTAGCATTGCTGGGTTCAAAAATCATGATAGATAGCAATGGATTAGAGGTCAGTGTCATCAGGAGGAGGAGTTACTGGTTATCAGTATGGTGAAAATAAAACCAGAAAACCCTTCCAAACTTCTGAGAACTCTTTTTTGTAGGGAAATTTTCAGATGATGTCATTAATTCTCAATAGAGTCCCTAATTTAATAAACACTCTTTTACTTCCTGATTTTTTTGCATATTGCTAGAGTTGTGTGTGATTACAATATGACTATCTAGAGAAATAACATAAACAGGTCCTTAAATTCCTCCAGAGTGATGGTCAGCTATATTTGTTGAATTTAAGAATGATGTTTGCCAGCCTATGTGGTTTAGAAAACTTGGATGCTGAGGTATATTAAGTGGAACATTATTTCTCTCCCTCTCACACACATTCTTTTGAACTGAATAATTTAGTCCAGCTGTTGAAGCCTGTTACACTTTCCATTACAAATTACTTTAGAGACCATAACATTTAGGTACTTTTGAAACTGGATGAATGCACTAAAAACGATATTGCATTTGCATAAGCTCAAACTATTGTTTGGGGGGTTTTTTAGCTATTTCAGCTAAGAAGCCTTTGTTCTTTTCTCGTCTGCTTAGTCCTTCTCTTAGCTATCCCTAAGTATCAGTTTCTGGTGCTGATTCAAAGCGTTAACATGAAAACCAGACTGGACTAAAGCAATGTACAAATACCCCTTGGAGATTTTTAAACTTTTGTAATGAATTTGAGTTTCAGAATGTGCTACATATAATCCTGTACCACAAGTGTCACTTTTATGTTTTTAAGAAAATATTTTTTATACAGGTACAAAATATTATGTGATGAAAACACACACATGAGCAAAAATAGACACAAACACACAGAGTTTAATTGCTTCCTTATGACATTTCAGTACCTAAAGAAAGCTTATTGAAAAGCAGGAGAGGGACCTTTCACATGGTCAGGTAGTGACAGGACGGGGGGAATGTTTTTAAACTAAAAGATGGGATATTTAGATTAGAAATTAGGAAGAAATTATTTACTACGAGGGTGGTGAGGCCCTGGCACAGGTTGCCCAGAGAAGCTGTGGATGCCCCATCCCTGGAATTGTTCAAGGCCAGGTTGGAAGGAGCTTGGAGCAACCTGATCTTGTGGAAAGTGTCCCTGCCCATGGCAAGGGGGGGGTTGAACGAGATGATCTTTAGGATCCCTTCCAACCTAAATTATTCTGTGACTCTATGATTTGACAGAACACTCTACTGGAGTTTACCATGAAAATCTCCAGTACAGACAGGATATAGGAATTGACATAAGTTCTGTTGTAGATACACTTACATCAGTTCAGTGATGATTGCCCGAATTAGACATCTGGCTCACTGATCCACAGAAAACGGGAATACCCATCTGGAGAAACAACACAATACACACCCTTGTTCCCCCAAAAAAGACCCAGAAACCACAACACCCAAAGCAAAGCAAAACAGCAAATCCTCCCTGCCCAAAAAAATCCAAAACCCAACCCAATACCCAAAAATTAACCACAGAAAGCTCTGAAAACCAACCAACCAACACACCTCCCAGTGGCTGGGGGTTAATATCAAGACAGCACCTTAAAACAGGAATTTATCTATTTTTGCAATATAGCATCTTTGGATCTGAGCTTTCATTAACCTAGTGCAAATTAAAATTCAGAACTAGTAGTTGTCCAATAAAGATCTAGACAAAGCTATACAATTATCTGATACGAGTTTCCACCAGAAACAATTGTCAGGCCTCAAATTATATTGGGCAAGTAAGGACTTGGGAAAATAAAGGGGAATGCAGTTAAGCCCTTGTCTATTTAATTGAGCACAAGATTAAATGAAAGACACAATATGAGCTGGTTGCTGCTCAATTACTTTTGAACTTTTCTTAAATGAGTTGACTACTATCTTATTTACATAAGAAAATCTCCACTCATGCTTCACTGAGCCTCAGCCAGACCTTAATTGAGAATTTATGGTTGAGTTCTCAGTGGAGGTGAAGAACTGGAACGTTAATTCCAGGTGCTGCAATTGGCCTGAATTCAGTCACATTCATGATACTGATGAGCAGTGTCCATTCATGCAAAATTCCTGTAACAAGGCAAGATTTGAGTTAAAATTAGACAAGCAGTTGCCTGTGTTTTGAAGCCAGGCTTGAATGCACTTGGATTTCCCTGTATTTACATATACAGCAAGATTACATTTTCCTGGATTTTCTCTGGCTCATGTGTGTATGCATGTACTGAGAATTTTTGCAAATTAAGTCAATTGATTTTTTTGGAAAATTGTCAAGTTTGCAATACTTAACAAAGAGAGAGGAGGTGATTTGCTGCTGTCTAAAGTGCCACACAGGTTGTCCTTATCTGTTCTGGATTTCATATGTAAGGAGGGTTTTTTTAAGGGGTGGTAGGAGTACTGTTTATCTTATGGTGGATTTTGATATGCTCAAGAAGTTCTGTAACCTTGTTCATAGCTGAAGCATGGGTTGCTTGGGTTCAGTTCTCTGCTGTGACAGTCTTTCCTGTGTGATCTTTGGTAAACTATTCAAGACCAGCACCCCACTTCCCTCCCCAGAGTCATTGACTTTGAGGACATGCATCAGAATGGAGGCAAGTTTTTAGGTTTCAAATATATGTAAAAATTTGTTCCCCAAACCACTAATTGGAGTAATTAAATGTAAATTTAGTCTTTGACAACCAACCATTTACCAAGTTTTTATGGGCCCTACAGTTGTTGTGTTCGGGGCTGATTTTGGGCTCAGTTTCTAGAAGATGAGTTGTGCTTTCTGGGCTCCACTGGTGAGGGGCTGGATTCAGTTTCCTGAACACAGGCTGAAAGGTTGATGCCTTTTCTGCTGTATGACTTTCTCCATCACAAGTTTTCAGTGGTTAAGGCTTACAAAACAGCAAACACATACATGATACCTCATCCCAAGCAAAGCTCAAAACAGGAATATAATATAGAAGAAACCTTTGGAAACTGGTTGGTACTCATACTTTTACTCTCTGACAGGTATACCCAAAACTCACTAAAAAGCTATGATGAAAAAAACATCAGGAAATATGGCACAGAGGCCCACTTTGGAAATCACTGAGTTACAGCAGAGCAGTGAATATAACAGAGAGAAACAGATTCTTTCTAGTTATGGCTAAGCTATTGAATTTTCTTAATATTCCACTTTTTTCTCTCAGAGATACCATTTTCTTAGCAAACCTACCATACATAATTATGGATTTTAATATTCCTTACCAGCTGAGAATAATAATGAATCTACAAAGTTTTACTAGTAAGCTTGGTGTGTTGTTCACTAGAATTTTATTCTTAGATCAGCAGCTTGTTATGGCCCTAAGACAAGCACATCTTCCTCCATCTACTCCCTGAATGACCTCACCCCATGCAGCAGTCTGTGTTCCTGTGTCCATCACTGGGGCAATCTGTTCAGAGCTTGCCTGCAGCCATGTTACAGCCCTCAGAGGCTCAAGTACCACAGGGAAGCTGCAGGCACCTGTAGAGCACAGGTGTTCTCTAGGATGGCTATTTACTTATAATAAGTGAAGGAAGCAGAGGGAAGAAGGACCAGTGGAAGAAAGCTGCCTTTTGTGATTTCAGAAGGTTGGGATTACCTTCCACTGTCAGTGACTGGAATAATGTCACGTATAGACTGAGTATTGGCTTTTAAGAACAATTTAATTAAGATTTTCTATTTGCATGGGTTTCATTATATGCTATATGATGGTTAGGGAAGAAATACAGAAACAAACAAATAAATGCTTTCCACCCTCCAGCAAATTTCTATGGAAGTACACAGGTTGGACCTTAGTGATTTCTCTATCCTTGGGTATCTATTACATTATCTCCGAGGATACCTCAGTCCTGGAATAGTTTGCATGGATATTAACAGTACTCACTGGAGCAGTTCTCTTGAGTGAGGAATCTGCTGTCCCCAAAGGGCTTTACTCCACCTTGGGTCTGCAAGTTCCAGGTCAGGAAACCTTCCATTTTAATTGGAAAAACCTCAGGTAGTGGGAAGTGCCTGGGGTTCTACCTTAACTTTTTGCTCACATATCCGTTCTGAGCCTTCCATGCCTGGCTATCAGTTATTTCCAGAGATTAATTACTGCTGGAAGAATCCCTACACTCATGACAAGATTTCCATACTATGTGTCTTGTTTGTGGCTGCTGAGAGCAGCAATATTAGAGCTGGGTTTTGACACTCAGAGCACCTGGCACAACATCCCACCTGGCACAGCTCATGTCACCCATGTTGGCACTGCTGTGACTTTCACAGCAGCCATGCATTAAGAATAGGGAGCAGAAATCCCAGGACTATCACAGCCTCTATGGGGAGCTTCACTGAATTCACTGATACCTCAGGTTGCATCCAGAAACAGAACTTCTACATTTGTGGAGCACTGCATTCACAAAGTAATTAAAATTATTTGCTCAGGTTTTGTAATCGGTTAAAACATCTGCACCTATGACATAGAATTTCCTTCCAGCAGCTGAATCTTATACACAGTTTTCAGATCCAGTTGTTCGAGGTCTAAATGCAGCTGGTCCATTCACCAGCCCAAAGAATTATGCCTCAACATTGAGGGCACACCAAACTGAAGCCTCTTGGACCACTGCTGTGTACCAGGGCACAGGGATCTCCCCCAGAGCCCAGTTCCTTCAGAGCTTCATCAACATCTACCGATGGAAGCACAAATTTCACATTTCAGTTACTAGATTTAAAAAGGCAAGCTGCCCCTGGGAATTGTTTTGCAAAATGCAGTATGTGAGAGAAGAACAAACGCCAAAAATTCTCTGCCCCATGCCTTTCTTTTGATTGTAAGATTTATACTCCAGTAAGGCTTAGTCCTGCGATATCATCATGGCATTCACACAGATATAACCTATGAATCTTACATCATACAACTAATACCCTCAGCTTTGATCTTCAAGGGGTGAAAAATGCTAATACTTTATACTACATTATTTAGGGGCTTCCTAGAGTTCAGTATATTAAAGCAGTCCTGTTATTCAGCAGTGAATAGATTTGCTCTTTAGGAAGGTTATATTCATCTGTGCGGGAGAGAATGTAAGAAATAATCCCCATCCTGTCAGGCAATTAAAGCAGTATTATTCCTTGCAATTTTAGGTTTTAATTTACTGTATGAATACCTACACTACTAAGTCAAATATTTTTATGGAAAAATCAGTGAAGTTCCATGCAATAATGTTATATCCTAACACCTTCTACATATTCTTCATTATGAGAATATTATGGTCTGGTACAAAACCAATATACTTCAATATTTAAACTGTTATTTAGCAAATGAGCTGTATTATTCTTCTACTTAAAAAACAAATTAATTACTTAAAGAGGGTTATTTTATTTACAAAATTTATAAAAGATACAGTTAAGGTTAAAATGTGAATTTTGTTCTCATTTTCTCCACCTTTTCTGGTTTTATTTCCAGTCAGTCATTTGTAACATTTTACAAATTAAATTTGGACTGGAATTTTCCAGGTCTATTGACAACTCAGCAGCAATTCTTAGGAGGTGTGATGATCTGAGTAAAATTGATTTAGATGCTTATGACTTCAGACCAAAGATCAAACTACATTCTTCAGCAGACTGAAGAATCAGCAGATTGAAATACCACAATCTTGAGTAGATTCCTTTAATGACTTTGTGAGTTTATGGTTATAAGCATAAAAAACATTGTTTCATAGATGCACAGTATAATTTTCTCGATGGATTAGTTTTTAAAAATTGATTTTAAGCTCAGTTTCAACAATGTGCAGAAGTAAATTCAACTGGTGTTTTCTCATTACATGGTCATACATGACAAATACACATTTCAGAGGGAACACATAAATTATGAAAAATTTTACTCAGTCAGAGAAGTTGTAAGAGTTTCCAGTTTAGAGGAGAGAAAAAGGCTGTAATTAGCCTCATTAGGTAAAATCTTTGCCCAGTGTCTATATCTGAATGTGTAAGCCTCATCCTTCTCTAGTCAGTAAGAGAAGCGCTACTCCTAAGGCATGAGTCAGATAAACAAAAAAAGAGTAAAATGACCAATTTTCCATCAACATTTAAAAAAGAGGGTCAAATTAAGATGCAGGTGTTTAAATTGTATGTGTGTGTATTAGGTCAAATATGCCTTCCAAAGATATTTTCATTGTCTGAAAATTTATTTGAGAAACAGAGCAGCAAATGTTTCAGTCCCTGTTTCAATAAACATTTTATGTGGATAGAGGATAAGACTGACTAACCCCAAAGCAGCTGGATATGAATAATGCTTATGTGGGCTAGGGAAGGATCAGTTCAAAGAGAACATGCAAGTGGAGCAGTCTTCAGTGCTTCTCTGCTTCCCTTGGCCACAAAACACTTTGGGTTTGCCTGAGAAGTGGTGGAAATTCTCCCTGATAGTTGAAAAAGGGAAGAGGGAAGAATGGGATTAATATAATAGAAATAAACTCAGGTGAGGTGATATGTATAAGATTTCTCCTAATGATGTATTACGGATGTAAAGACACTGCAAAATGATGCAGTTTTGTTGTTTTTTTTCAAGTGCTGGCTTCTCTTTGTGACATTTATGGTAAAACTCTGCATTACAGTGTAGTTTCCTGCTGTGCTTACCTATTTTGAAAATTTGGCTACATCTCTATTAGGGTAAATTAAGTAGAATTTACTGAAAATATTGTACCTGCTTTCACACATAAAGAAGGAAGTCCTACAAAATCGATATATCTGTCATTTTAACTTTGACAACATGGTAGATAATAGAATAGACTGTTAAACAATCAGTAGATAAGAACCAAGAGCAACATGCAGTACTTGAAAATGTCCAGTGTAGATGTATCAAATGAAAATCATGTCAAACCTATCTAATTTCCTCCTCTGATGAATGATCTTGCTTAGTATATGGAAGAGAAAACTGAAAATGTGAAATGTTCTGACTGTATTAAGGTTTTAAATATACTATACCAGCAAAGTTGGAAATTATAGCCACTATGTGTCAACTGACTAAAAAATGGCATTTAGGGAGGGATTTTCATTCCTTTCTCTATCAAAACAAGAGGATGGGTTTTGCAGGGCACCCCCACGGTCTGCATTGGTCCTAGTCCTGGTTAACCTTTGTATTTGTGGCATGGATGGAGTGGAGCACACGTACAGAAGTTCTTGGGTGAGGAGGAGTTCTTTGTGTACTTTGGAGGAATGAATCTGAATTCATAACCATGCTGTTAACTGCAGCAAGTGTTTGAACCACGAGGATGAAATTCAATAACGACAAGTGCCATGAATAGTAATGCCCGTGGAGGAAACCTGACGTGCACAAATACAAATGGGAGAATAACTGGAGGAACAGCAGTATGGGAGGAGAGGTCCAAGGTCATCATGGCTCACAAACTGCATCTGAGTCGACAAGATAATGTGGTTGTACAAAAGGCAAATCTCATTCTGGGCTGTGCTAACAGCATGATGACAGAGTAATTATTTTGCTGTACTAAACAGTGATGAGACCTCAGCTGGTGCACTATTCCCCAGTCTGAAAACGAGACAGGTGCAAATAAACTGGACAATCTCTAAAGGGGAGAAAAAAGACAAAAAGAAAGCACTGTTTGTGTTCAAAAGGCTGGAAGAAGTCTACTTATTTAGCAAAAACAAGATCAGTTGGAAACATAAGGATATATGAAATTGAATTAAGTAGTTTTAAGATGATAATGGCCATTTTTTTTCTTCACATCCTATATATGTGTTGCAAGAAATGCTGACTTAATTCAAACCAAAATATTTGAGGCAGAAATTTCAATATCAAGTTGTAAGATAGAGATTGGGATAATTTGTGAGGTTTGTAAGACCTTTGAACGATGTTTAGGTAAATTACTAGGTCTCCTGTGATGGAATTTTATAATAAATATTGGAGAATATTTTTAAAATATTGCATAGATTTATATTTTTCTGCTACATAGGGAAAGGATAAACAACTGATCACTCAACATTCTGTAACTTTTATGTAACTCTAAAAATATTGCTTAAGCAAAAATTCTTGTAATAGGATATTTAATAAGTCTGTATGCTTTGGTTTTGTACCTGAAAAAGAACATGCAGAATTTTTCATAGTACAAAGAGGGTTCATGAAAATTATGTTAAATTTGCACTTTGGGATGTCAGAGTAGGATTATGTTTTATTAGAAAATGTCAGTATAAACAAACAAGCACACAAAACCTCCAAAGAATAAACTGTCTTTTTTAAGTAGAAATGTCACATTCCCCAAACAATTTTTTTTCAACAAAAAGTAAAGGTTTTTGGAGAAACAGAATCTTTCCTGAAATATGCAGTGGAGCTGAAAATACATTTTTGAAGAGTTTTATCTGAAAAAGTTTTGAACAGTTCTCTTTAGTAGTGAAGACTGTGGTATTTGCAGCCGTGTTCCTGTGAGGCAATGATTTTGCCCTGTTTCCAACCTTGCTGCCTTTGAATTAACAGAGCTTTTTGTTCTTTCCCCAATCCTTTCTTCTCAGGGCTTTTCCTTTCTTTTGCCTCACACTACCCTAAACAATTTTCCCTCCAAATGGCAAAGGGAAATTAAAGAAGACAAGTTCAGACAAGTAGATAACAAGAAATCATGGAACACTTCCACAATGGTCTCTTTGTTAAAACACTTGGAAATCTGTCCTTCACTTCCCAGAACATCCCATCACTCCCAGCAGAAGTGATGGTGCTGGGGCAGGAACACTTTGTGGTGTGAAATAGTGAGAGTAATTCAGAAAAAACAGAATGGTTGAGAGTGGCAAAAAAAAAACCTGTCAGGGGAAGGATCAGAGATGTTGTACCTTGAGTCAGAGTAATAAAGCCAGATGCCATGAGTTAAAGTCTTACATGTACTGTTAGGATAATTAGCCAGGTCTTACATCTTTTGCAATCTCACTGCTATGTTTACAATCTCGAATGAATTGGTTCCCTCATCCACAGTAAGTTATTTGCAATACAGATAATTTTTTCAATATTTTATCACAGTCCCTTGTTACATTGGCTCCAGGCTCATTACGAGCTTTTTGGTGCTCCTGTAATATGAATAAATTTATTTGAATGTATTAATACTTTTTTAATGTACATATAAATATATGAATAAAGGTTTATCTCATTAGAGTTACATTGGCTTGAAGTGGAGCAATGCATGAGTGACTCAATCAGAGACTTATTGCTAGCTCGTCTTAACAGCCTTTACTTTGTGCTAGCCCTGTGAGAGGCAGCATCATTGTTCCTAATTTTCTGTGTTGCTTGTTACATTTGAAAAATGTAGTGTGATCTCTTTTACAATTTTCAGGTGTGTAATGAGCCTCTGAAGCCAGATTCTCTCAGCTCCAAAACCCTAATGGCTGACCTGGGCTTTCTCCTGATTTTTTTTGCCAAAGGCTCCTGGTCAGGCTGTGCTCCCTGGCCACAGTGCAGATTACATTTTGCACAGCTTTTCCTGTCTGGACATGTTCAAGAGCTACCATACGAGCTGTCTCCTGTTTGAGATGCTCAAAGGCTTCTTATTGCTCAAAATAGCTCTTCTTTTGGGTCAGAAACCGACTATAACCTGGAATATCTAATCTCCAGAATCCCACAAGACCTAGGAAAGCTTGTGTTTCCTTAGGTGATGGAGACATGGTTACTACCCTGTTTATCACATCCACGTGCATGTGACATCTGAAGGGAATTTATTGAGATACTCAAATGAAACATAGTCCAAAAGGTGCACTCCTGAATAAAGGGAGCTGTTTTATAAAGTGAGCCAGGCCTGATTGCTGTGCTGAGCCTCTGAAGGCAGATTTTAGCAGTAGGTGAACAACTCCCACGTTTCAGACAAAAAGTCTTGTTTGTGCTTAATTATTCCTCAGCAGAATAAGGTTCTATGATTTTTGCAAAGGTGATTTACCATTTGTTTTCATGGCAATGTTGCCCTGCCAATCTGCACATCTTTTAAATTTCTACCATGTTTGTATTTGCACATATCTGATATAGGTGAAAACATTCATTATATTGCTTGAGTGATTAGGAACTTTAAAGCATAGACCTTTTCCATGAAAAATAATTCCTGGCTTCTATTCATTTTGAGAGTAAACAATTCAGGTTTAAAGTCATGGCTGTTAGAAGCCGAGAGATTCTTGTTATTACTAATTTTAATGCATTCATGAAAACTGCAGCTACTCAACAAATATGGCAAAAAATTATTCAAAATGTAAATCTACTGAAAAACAAAGTTTTATCTAGCTGCAAAAGAACCATTTGATGGCATTCATTCTGTTTAAATAGCAGCTTTTAACGGTTTTATGCTTTAAAGAATGATAAAAATTCTACTAAATAGTTCTGGACGGTTTTAAAATCAGCTAATCATGTATGATTAAGATGATAGCATTTATCACCATTGTAGCTAGTGACAGTAGCTCTTACTGTATTCTGCATTTCCAATGTCTATCAAATCCTTAGAAAATATGATGAGATAAACAATGTATCATTACACATATTAGAACTTCAGAAAGCTGCTCAACAATGCCATATGCCTCACGTCTCCAACATGCCACTTATTCTCATGATTCACATTTGATATTTCTGAAAGCCTGAGTTTTTGGAGACCTGAATTCTAAGGCACTGTCTTTTCTATGTCAGAAATCAAACAAGTAGAATAATAAAGAAAACCTTAGAAACCTGAACTTCACTATATAAAAGCAAAAGTATTAAATCTTTATATTAGGAATGAATAATAATAGGATATATAATTTTCATACAAGTTAATGTTTTTGTGGCTTTAAGAAAGATATTAATAACCCTGATTTTTGCAATAACATGAAAAAAAAAACAAACAAAAATGCTACTTATTTATTCATGTCTCACATTCCATATAGTTTTCAGTCCAGCAGAGGTTAGCCAATGTGTGTGTGAAGACACTGTCCTACTATGCATATCTCTTTCAACTGTTCAATTTTGGACAGGTGTTGGGTAAATGCTGCATTGCAGTACACTACCAGGGCTCCAGATCTATAGAATGAAAGGACTTCTTTTACTATTTCAGTCTGTGCTGCTGATTTGGGAAGTGGAAAAGATGTAGGTGCTTTAAAGGCAGAGAACAGTGTTTGAGCTGATTGATTTTTCTAGTTATATAAAAAACCAAAAGAAGCTTCTTACAACTGCATCAAAGCTGCTAACAGCTATGGCTAATTTTCTGTCTCAGATCCATTGGACTTCTCCTCCAGAGTTTAATTGCAGTTATTCACTTGCCTAGAGAAACCTCAGTTCGTGTCTCATGGCGCTGTGCAGAGTCTTTGTATCTTTGTGATTGATGAGAAAGGTCTAAACAATGGACATTTATTGTCATATATTTTTACACAAAGCACTGAAATTAATTCTTGCAGAGCTTGGCTGGGTTGGTATAAGCATATTCCCTATATTCTGTGGCAGAATAGACAACTCCATGTCAGTTTTAATCCAATTAGCTCTTTAGACAGGAAGCACAAGAACTACAGCAACACAGACACCAGAGCAGGCAGCAAGAATGCTGTCCAAGGAGTATTGAACATGTTCACGAGGCCATTCTGTACATACTTGCACATTGTCACAGCCAGATTGACAAAGACATGCATTTGGGGGTTTTTACTATGTGTGGCTCCTATGCCATCCTAAGGTCCTACCCAAGGATTCAGAGGAATGCAATCAAGTTGAAGGTTTTTCTCAACTAGGACTGACAAATCTTGTAGAGCCTTTTATTGAAGGGTGAGAAAAATTGCCATCATCAGCCAATAAATCAACAAGCAATCTTTATAAATGGTGTGGCTGTGCTAATGAATGAGGATAAACAAATTTCCATGATCTGGATACTGGTGCATCACTGCCCTCTTCATTGCACACTGTAGAAGGTGGTGTAGGGGCACTCAAGCCAGAGAAGAACACATTATAACAAGGAAGGGAATGGCCAGATATTCACAAACTCTGACCTTGCTAATGAGCTCTGATGAGTTTCAGAGGCTCAGGTTCAGGGTCATACTCGCCTGACATGCTGCATTCAAATCCGAGTTGGCTTCTGCTCATTTAGAGTCACTAGCTGAGGCTGATGCTGAGTTTGGGGCTCTGCAGTGTACTCTGCTGCTTGAATTCATGATTTCTGAGCACTCTCCCTCAAGCTTTAATTTTTGCTTCTTCTGCCTCTCTGAGAGGGGAATATCAAGATTCTCCCTATTATAACTGAAACCAAGGCTTAATTTCCAGTTTCAGTGAGATATTGATACATAGCACTGTAGTTCTTTGGTAAAGAAAGAAACCAAAACAGTCAACAAGTAACCAATGGTCTTTTGAAATGACAGATTAGGAAAAAACAGTTTCCAAAGGACAGTGTTTTTAAAATAAAACTGCAGTATTTTGGAACAGAGCAGAAATTGGGAAACCTCTTCCTTAGGGCCTGTTCCAGTCTTACAGTTCACCTTGGATACATCACCAACATGTGCACCTTGTAATGGATAAGGTTTTACTACATTCAGTAGGAAATTAGAAGTTGTCCAATGTATCATAAAGATGACTCTCAAAACACAAATATACTTCAGAAACTGCTCTGAATGCCACTGGCCTAGCTACTGTACTCAAAACTGATCATTAAATGACTACTAAGAGGTGGTTTTAAAAGCAGAATAAGAACTCAGGCAGCTAAGTTGCACCCTCCTGTCATGACAAACTGTTGCTTTTCATTTAAAGCCAAATCAGACATGTTACGTGATCAGCAGTCAAAAAAAACATAGAACCCCAGACCAGTGGTATTGTTGCTGTGTTCTTTATGGTCTCTCTGAGATCTGACTTCACCATGTCTTGTCTTCTACATGACTGGGATTCAAAACAAAACATCTCAGAGCAGCTGGGCAAAGCCCTGCTGGTGTCAAGGAGAGATGAGTCACATGCCAAAGGACTGCATGCTTCCTTGGGAGAAAGATGTGATGCTCCACAGGAATGTCAGATTAAAGTCAAGTATCCTGCCTTTCAGGGCTACCAGAGACGCAAAATATTCACCTTTGTGCATCACAAGTGGTATCTAACTCAGAGTATGAAAGGCAGGGGAAAATCTGTGTGGATTTCATCTCTGACGGAGCTGAGTTTGTTTTATAAATGGGTTGGAGAATCTTCTGGAAAAATCTGTCCTAATTTAGTCCCTTTCCTCTTCTTTCTCTTGCAGCTTTGTACAATAGGCCAGTTCGAATGAGAATAGAGGGAGGCAAAATGATTGCAAAACTAGAGTTATTTTGTGGGGAGAGGAAATGAGTAGGCAGGCCTGACTGATTTTGGGGAATGCAGGCATTGTGGAGAATCCAAAAGGTGACTGGAGAGGACGACTGGAGCACAGGTGGGGCTAGGACAGCTAATGGTACAGGCACTAACTAGTAGGAAAAAGAGGGGTGACCAAATCTAAAATGTTTGACATTATTTAAAGTCTTAGTTTCTGTCTTTGCACAGGTGTGGCATACACATGAAGCCAGGTTTGCTCAAATAATTAGATGTAGTTGATCTTGCTTTGCTTGTGTGTCTGTCCCTAATAATGTTTTTTTAATTGGTTAATTTCCTCTTTGGCTGAGGGGTGAAAGACATCACAAAGTTGACCTTTATGATGGTGTATGAGAGGTGATGGTCAGGACTGACAGAAAGCTTTGTAGTGTCCTGGAGCCTCCAGACTGCCTTCAAACTGAGATTATTAGACCTCAGAGAAACGGCTCTGGATGCAGTTCATCAAGCAAAGCTTGAACCAACACTTGGAATCAGTCTTATCTAGCTTATTCAGTTCTGCTGCTCTTGCTAATGTTTCCTAGTGGGGCAGATCTCCCATTCATTTCTGTTATCAGGATTTGTTTTTCCTCCTGTTACCTTCCCATTCTTTCCCTCCATGGAGGAGGTGTCTTTTGTTTAACAACAAGTGATTCTAATTAATCATTTTGTGCTGCTTTTGAATTGTGCAGCTCTGATTAATTTGGGGGACTGGCTATAGGGTTGAGCTGAAGTGATAGTGAGTTGTGAACACAGGCTCTATTGTATGTATTGTCTTTTTTGTGCAGAGTGGTTTGAAAATGTAAGTATTTTTTCCTTTTCTAATATGCTATGCTTGCTTAAGGCTTTCAAAGCAATGTTCCTGTTATGTGCAATGAGAGGTTACCCAAAAGTTAAGAAGATGATTACTCAAGCATTGGAGCATTATAAGTCAGAGGCTAGTCTACTATTATTTCAGTCTTATTGAAGATTGGCATTATTATTATTGCTAGGATATTGCTCATAGGATAAATTTAAGAATTATTATTATTATTGTTAGCAATACTCATAGAATAAATTTAAGAATTTTATTGTATTCAGGGACTGAATATGATTTCATAGCCATAATGTTGGGTCGTCTGACTTCCTAGAAATTTCCTGCTGTTCCAGTCCAGCAAAATTTCTTTTCCATTTATGTAGACCTGCCAGGATAACATCATAACATATTAACTCATATAAATCATCTAAGTCATGTACTGTTAAAAGTGAACTGTTAATACAAGAGGTGTGATTCCTAGTAGGAGTAAGAGCTATCAGAATGATTTTTATGCCTTGATTCAAGTCTGATTATCTAATTCTGACTTTGTACCAAAGTACACCGAAGTGTGCATCATTTATATACAACTGTCCGAATACACATCTAGAGAAACATCCAGCTCTTCAAGCTAGAGTAGGAGCCTTCTTAAATTTTTGAATGTAGAAATGTCTGTGTATGTGCATAACTGAAACTTCTAGGGATTAACAGAGTACAAGTACTAATGAATAATGAACCATATAAAGCAAACAAGATAGTTTCAGAGGTCATACAATCATAGAACATCCTGAGTTGGAAGAGACCCATCAGGGTCATCAAGTCCAGCTACTGGCCCTTCCCTGCTACGAGGCACCCCAGGAATCTCAGAATCTCACCATTGCCTGAGAGCACTGTCCAAATCCTCTGTGAGCTCTGTCAGGCTCTGTGCTGTGACCACTGCCCTGGGGAGCCTGTTCCAGTGCCCAGCCACCCTCCGGGTGAGGAATCTTTTCCAAACTAAACCTCCCCGACTCAGTTTCATGCTGTTTCCTCCAGTCCTGTCACTGGTTATGAGACAGAAGAGATCAGAACCTGCCCCTTTGCTTCTCCTTGTGAGGATGCTGAAGACCACAATGATCCAGCTCATCTCTCTGTGTTCTCCCGACAGAGCTTTGCACACCTATGGCAGTTTGTAAAACCTCCTTTGGTCCTCAAAGCTCACATAGAATTTGGTTTTAGTTGCTGTCATGAACTTAAACTTATATGTTTTGAATAGAAACATAAAAATTATCCACTGACATATTTTTCTCTTGGCTAAATGTTGTTCTCTCAGGTGAGCAGCTGAAGTAAGGCAAAGGTGTCAGGCTGACTCAGAAACTAAGGGAATAGTGATGTGGCTGTGAGGCTGATATCAACATAAATACTTCTGGGATTTTACTATCTTGACAATTTATGATACTTTCCTGACAGCAGTCAGCAGTCTGGGAGTTTGTTTGGAGACCATGCTGCAGAATTGATGAAAAAGTAAATGGCATCTTTGTCTCTGAAGTCTCAATTTCTTATACCTTTTTTTGAAATTATAGTGCAAAGAAAGAGCTTTAAAAAATACAGATAGGTAGATAGATAGCAAGGGACCAGAAATACAAATCCTTATTTCACTCTTTAAACCCATTAAGCATAAAATCACAAAAGGAGAGGCATTTTCTGAATATGTAAAATGTCACTTCTTTGCTATAAATGATCTGCTGAACACTTTCAGTGTAAGCAGACTTGGAAATATGTAGAGTGATTTTGTTAGCTTCAAGTTTATTACAGGGTTTTCCTGCTGGATCAAGAATAGGGTATAAAGGAAATTGCAGAGTTGCTGTTGCTCCATGTTAATATAATTACTATTAATTTAATAAATATAGAAAAAAATGGTTGTATTTGACAACAAGGAAAGATTAACAACAAAAAGCAATGGTGTACAGGGAATAATGGGATAATGTAGGTTGGAAGAAATCTCTGGAGGACATCTGATCCAATCCTTAGCTCAAAACAAGATAAATTTTGATCACATTAGAACTGAAGCATAAGTGGAACATATTTCATGTTGCAAAGAATGTCTGTAGTGATGGTACAGGAAAAGATGGGGGTCCAGATGATAATTCCAGTACTGTGTGTGGCACTCAAGTCCCTTTGTATGTGTAGTCTTGAACCCATCCTGGGTGACTGGCCTCCATGCTTTTAGGCAAATTGAACCCTTGTCAGATGTAAGAACTAGAATTGATTAGGTATTATTCAATGAAGCATTTTTGGTCTCTAAATTCCCTTTTTAAGCTGTTTCAGGACCAAGATAGAATTCCTAGTGGACGGCTGAATGAGTCACCTAGTCCATTTCAGTAACACTAGGAGAGAAGGGGAACAAAGAACAATTGTCACTCCCTGTGTCACTTAAGTAATAGAAATAAGTGGAAACAGCAAATGTTCAAGGAACAAAATCTGTTGAGTAATGATATTCTGACCTCTTGTAACTCAAAGGAAATTTTGTCATTGAATTCTCTAGGACTTTGCTTCTCCCTTCATTTCATTTGAATAAATATTCATTTCATCCTTAATAAATCTTTAAATTAAATAGTGAATTTGGAAAATATACATAAGGTGCAAAATGTAGACTCATCTGTTCCCTACTGATGTTACTTGCTTGCCCAAGCAACAGACCTATTTTAAAACTACATTTTTCCATCTGTGAAGAGATTATTAGGGATGTCTAAAAATACACAAGGACTGCCATATTTGCTGGTTCAGTGGTGTTCAGTTCTTGTTCCACTGAATGTCTGGTCAGCATTCATGTAAAGATAATTTTATTGGTGTCTTACATTTAACGTGCATATAAGACAGCAATTTCCAGTCTATATAAAAGATCTGAATATCTCAATCTTGCTAAAATAAGTATGAAACATTCCTGCAAACTAATTTGGGTGTTCTTTATGGGTGAATTTATGTTTTATGAAGTATCTTTAATTCTGACTAGGATGGAATGAAATTATACGGCTTATAATGTCAGTCTCCATCATCCTAGAGAGGAAACTGAGAGTCTGTTCAGTTTCTTCCTGAGTGCTCAAGCCCCCTGTCTGCCCAATGCTCTCTGCAAAGTTGGTGCTATGCTTCTGCATGGTGTTCCTGGGATTGTTTTTAATTATTTTGTTTTGTTTTGTTTCAGACAGAGAGATTCAGACCTCTCAAGTCAAAGAGCTGAAGCTTTGACTTACTCTTTGGGAATGTGCCCCTCTCTTGTCTCTTTGGACTGTGGCAGTAATTTAGCATGACTGCAGTCCTAATTCAGGAACTTTCCTTAGCTGTCCAAAGGAAAATGAGCCTTTGAAACACCCGGTTAATGGCTCCAGAAGATGATGTTGAATTTTTTTGCCTTTTCAGAGGTGAAAAAGTAGTAAAACCAGCTCTGCTGACGAGGAGTTGTAAAATCTCTGCAATTAATGAAGAAATGTCTTTATTTTCAAAAGGTCAAGCAACCGAAGTGTTGTTGTGAAAGAGTCATTATGCTGCTTGCTATAGCATTGTGAGAATAAAAGATTTTGAAAGGAAAGCAGCGTGTAGACTTTTGATGAACAGTGTGGAGCAGTTTAAATCCAAATAATAAAGGTAAAGAAATATACTATTTTCGAAAAAAAAAAAAAAGAAAGAAAAGGATAAACTCTAAATCTTAAACTCCTCCACATGGATTTTTAAAAAAATATTGCCCTAAGCTGTATTCAAATAAGAAATAGAACTGAAGTGGTACAAAAAGAAAACATCAGGAAGATCAGCTCATATAGAATGAACCATTTAATTACTGCAGATGGGGGATTGGGGTTGCTGCTGCTTGGTTTGACATTCCAGCACAAACTTCTTTCCATGAAGAAAAGAAAACCAATCAAACAAAAATGAGATCTAGGGACTTTTAAATAGTGGCTACTCCTTGCCAGATCATGAGAAGGGACAGCCAGAAAGGAGAGGAGAAGGGTGGAAGCAGTAGGTACTTTATTGACCAGTTCTGTTTACAACAAGCAGCTCTGAGCAATTTGTACAGAATTTAAGGGTGGGAATCCAGGCTCAGCAAATGAGCTCAGATGAAGATCAGAAAAAAAGGGATATATGATCTCAATATAAGAGGTAACCAGTTAAGATTTGATCTTTCTATAGCAAGATTTGAGACTTTATAAAATTTTTGGGTCAATTCCAATTTGCCCTGTGGAGAAGTGGAATTATTTTAGAAATGGGGTTTCCTTGCTGTATATTTAGATGTTCAGAGTGATTTTCTTGTTCCCTGAGTTCTCTGAGATTTCTGTTTTCTGTCTTGCTCCTGACATATAAATGCTCCAAAGCAGATGATCCAGAGCTCAGCTCTGCCATTTACCATCAGTCCTCAGGGAGAATCCCTTTGGCTCACAGCCTTTAGCTGCCACTGAAGCACTGGCAACCCAACCAGTGCTTTAAGCAGAAGAGCCTCAATTTTCAGTACAAAAGGGGACATTTGATTTTTTTTTTCCTTTATCTGCAGCATCAGTTCCCTTCAATTGATGTCTGTCTTTAACATTGTCTGAAATTAAACAGACCTAAATAGATTCCAGTGTAAGATAGAAAATGCCTACATTAATTAAAAGGTAATATGATAAATTGCAAACAACCAAACCATATGGCAGTTTGACATAAGGGTGGGCTAAATTTCATATTCAGTGCAGCTGATTTGTACCATTGCTGATGGAAGCAGTTTTCCTTTTTCCCCTGGGTCTCAGCCACTTGGTCACCCACTTTCCTAAAGACAGGACATGTGTTTGGTTAGCCAGACTGGGGTGTTGGAATTGTGGCTGAAAACAAATACACTTTTGTGGATTTGTGAGTGTTTTTAATCAGATGGCCTTGTGGGAAGCTCTGGGAACACACAGCTGAGAATGGGAGGAAGGGAGACCCACCCCTTTTGCCAGGCATCCCCAAAGTGAAAATATTAGCTATCCAGCTAACATGAAGTTTATATTTAAAGAAGTCAGGTTCTTAAACTCTAATGAACTCCTATGGATTTTGATGAGAATTTAATCAAACTATGCATCATGAATCTCTTGCTCTATGTTATTATATAATTTTTCTCTCCTATGAGGCCTGGTCTGATAAATACATTTTATTAAGGAATATTGGATTTAATATATCAGTAAGACAGATTAAAAAATGAAGTGATTAAGTTATTTACAGCTCATAAAAAATAAATCCAAACCAAAGACAAGGACTTTTCTGACCTGTGGGGAATGATGCACACATTTACTTGTGATGTAGCAATAATTTTTCTCCTTGTGGATCCTCAAGCAGCTACTAAAAAATATCCTGTGGTTAAAGGTAACCTTAAATTTGTCAGACTTTCCTTTGCAATACCTACAATGTAACATCACAGTCAAATAGAAAAAGGCAGTATTTCTCTGTGGGCACCTTTGCTTTGGGCTGGCACTTTGCAGCATCTTTAGCACAGAAATAGCACATAATCTGATGGTATTATACTAAAACCTTCATTCCTGAATGTGGGATGCCATTCAGAAATAAAGACATGAGCTAATGTATTCCCTTTTGCCTTACATACTGAAGAGCCACTGAAAAGTAAAGCTGATAATACAGAAGTACAATAGCAGGAACTCTGTTTTGGCTTAATTGTTAAGATTCAGGACACATACGTGAAAAATATATGAAAAAATTCAAGCTGAAAAAATACTCAGAATAGTGAATGATGTGTGAATAAGATGTAGGTGGAGAGCTGCTATTAGTTCTATTCCTCCATGGCTGGCCTTAGACCTTCTGATTGTACACAACAGAGCATTTTCTTACTCCTTAGTATGAGAGTTAGCTCTGAATTCTATGCATAATTGGAGGCTATTGGCAAGGGATAGATCATCATAAAAGGAAAGATTTTTTGACCAGAAAAATACAAAGTAGGTACAGTGCCAGGTCTTTAATTTAGAGATTCATAGAATAATTTGTTCTGTAGTGGTTGGGTAGCAACAAAAGAAATTAGATATCTTTAGGATTCCTGTTGCTCTTGAGACAAGTATGAATTATTAGGGTGGTGAGGTCATGCAAAGATATAATACAGCTATTGGATGTATCAAATTAGAGGGGTTTTTTACAACAACAAGTAAGATTTTAAGTCCACTGCATAAACCTTAATATGGCCTGATGTAGAACCATGTATGTAAATCACATATCAAGCAGAGTCTATCAAAGTCTCTTTGAATGATTGGGGAAATACACTTTAAAAGATTAATCAGCAGAGCTTGGCTTATTTAATCTTGTGAGAGGGAAATTAATTACTTCATGTAAGTAAGTACATTTTGGCATGAGAAGAAAACATTTAACAGTAGCAATAAAGTAGAAATATTTATGTTAGATGATGATTCTGGCAGAAAATCATATAGACAAACTTATCACAGATATGTTTACACCAAAAATTAGCTGACATCACAAACTCTGAAATAGCTTCCAAATAAGACAGATAAGGTCTGAATGCTGCACTATTCCAACATGAAGCTAATGAAACATATGGGGGAAAATTATAGGAGAGAGATGAACCCAGAATGAAAAGTTGAAGTCTCTGAGAGGAAGTTATGGATTTTTAATGTGTTGATATTCCCCAAAATGCAGGCAGGAGGATATGAAAGGATGAATAACTGTGATTTACTTGGTAAATCCAAATTACTACTGTTTGTCTCCCAAGACCAAGAATATCTTTGTCTTTTGAATAATGTGACTGCCATTAATTTTTCCATTCCTCCTTTAGAAAGATGAGTGGCAAAGCTGAAGGCAAGACACTGAGTGAAGAGTCCTACTGCTTTTGGTGCAAATGAGAAGTATCCCAGGTTTGTGGTCAGTGAAATTTGCTCACAGTAACCTCATTACTCACCGGATTTTCCCACCAACAGATTGTCTAGTGGTTTTCTTGCATGTATTTCTATGGGGATCTCAATTCACCCTACAAATTACCTGTTGTTGCAGGAGTATAAAATGTTGATGAAAATAGCATAAGAGATATAGCACAAGTCTCTTAATAACTTCCCTCTCATAGCACCAATGGATGCTTAGTGAACAAGGCTTGAAATGTTTCCCTAAATATGTTTAGGAATTTTCTGAGGAAAGATTTTTGTTCTGCAATAACTAAATCCTCTATTGTCTTTGAATCAGAAACAACATAGATTTCTTAGGCTTTTTTTCCAGTTTTGGAATACAGTGTTTTGTTTCATTTAATCCTCTGTGGTCTGATGGCTGTGAAGGCAGAAGGGGTGAGAAGGACTTGGAGTAGATGTTTGAAAGACTCATCAGACTAAAGACTGCAAGCATGAGGGATTAGCACTGATGATCTATGAGTCACACTCATCTTTTGTTCTTGCCTCATTTAAATCAGCCAGTCTTCAGGCCACCCACAGCTCTTTGTTTAATAAGGGTTAGCAGAAGTAGTCAATAATTAAAGAAGATCAGTTAGAGAAAAATAAGGACACAGATTGCACCCATAAACATGTGGCTCAGGTGTAAAACTTGCAATTTTTTTTTTTTGTATCTGGCCAAAAACAAGCTGTGTACAAGAGATTTGATTATAAACCCATCAACTCACAGTACCTGATGCTGTACATAATAAGAAGTGATGAAGTGTGACGGCAGCATATCTGGTACATTATCATAGTAATTTGTAGACATACTGGCTGGAGAAATGTATTGAGTTATAAGGCTGCCATATCTGAGGGAAGAAAAGAGCTGTGAGTGTGTTTAAGGGTGATTAGGGCTTTTGGAAATCACTGCCTTTGCAAGGCTGCACAACGTGCTTTTCAGCAGAATGATAGTGGATCTACACCAGTGTGAGCAAACTAGCACCTGTCATAACTATTAATTTTCCTTCTTTCTTTCTTGCTGAACAGAAATAAATGTGATTATGTACTTCAAGATTAGTCTTTGCCCAAAATGTACTGCAGTTAGTACAGTAAAAGATTTAGAACATAACAAATGAAAAAAATCATTTTATTATCTTAAAATTACAATCCTTTTCTTCTAGCTCCATTTCCCCCCATGAATTTCAAAGTTCTGAGGAAAAGTAGGAATGTAATATTATCCAACAATTCCCTGCAAAAATATTTCACTCTTTATTATTGCATGTTAAACGTCTGTGATTTGAAACAAGTCTAATGGAAGTGAAGCTTGGCCACTGGCCATTCCAAGCCTAGGCCAGATATTAAAGATCAAACAAGGCATAAAGATGGCATATTATCCAGCTGGATTTGCAGCTTCTCATTTAGCCTTATATTTTGCAAGATGTCTGAAGCATGCTGTTGTCTCTTCATTGTGAAAGAGCCAATTTTTAGGCTGAGTTGCCCCAAGATTTTTCTCTGTATGGCTCTACAACATGGCACAATAAAGTCTTGCCAAGAGAAAGTCCAACCAGTAAAGATTTAACAAACAGATTCTGTCTCATTTGTACCCAAAAGGTTCACGGTGCCCATCAGTTCTTAGTTCATTTGAAGCCAGCTCCAGGAGGAGCAGCATATGGCTTTTACATTGCTGACGTCAGTGAAGTTAGTCTGTGTTTAAACTCAAGCCAATAAGATCGGGATTTTTTCTTAGTATTCCAGAAGTGAAAATCCCCAGACATCATAAATAAATTTTCTACACAAACTCCAAGTACCTCAGAATGCTTTGTCTCAATAAAACACACGGATGAATTTCAAGAAGTGACAGATTATCACAGTCTCTAAATAACCAGTTTAGGCCACAGCAGTGGTTGTCTGTGTCTGTTGACTGTTTTAGGAACAGTATAGGGACCAGTTAATAAATCACTGAGCCCCAGTTCTCTCTCTCATCTCTCTCTTTTATAATATTGCTTGTGCTGCTGGGCAATACTGTAAGAAATTAGCAGAGCACTTTAAGTGGTTAATGTGAGCTGAAGAGTTGTCATTAATACATTCACCCAGAAAAATTGTCAACTGGAATATGTGCATGAATAAGACAGAGGACCACAGGCAGACAGAGCAGAATTTCATAGAGAGAGAAATTTGCCTATGCCTGTGCTACAGTTTTACTGTATTTACAGCTCATGGTAGTTGGTGCTCTAACTGAAGATATTGAGAACTATTGTGACCATTTAAAACTCACAAATAAAGCTGGTTTTGTGGGGAAAAATAAAGTTTTTCTAGGTCTTTGGCATCTTTAATTTCTATTGTCCCCAAGTCAGGAGACATTTTTTTACTTCAATATCACCAATTATTTTGTTAATAGATAACAGTTTTCTGTATTGAAAGCCGAGCTGAGCATAACAGGAGACAAGTGTTAGGAAGGAAAAGGGAAAAAGAAAAGGAAAAAAGGCTGAGTAAAGGATAAGGAGGGAAAGTGTGAGGGAAAAGAAACAGAGAAAATTTGATGTATTTTAATAGTATAACTGAAGTTTTACTCCAGAAAAACAAAGGAGTCTTGTGGTTTTGACCTTAGCATATCTGAGGCTTCAGCAGTTATACCTTAGCCTTTAGTTACTATAAATACTCACCTAATGCTTTAATCATAAGACAGTTCAGAGACCTTATTTTTGCCTTAGAATGTTGTTCTTTCCAAAGCAGATGAGCAGATTTTTTCTGACTGATTCACATTTGTAAGAAAAATAAGTCTCATGCCCTGCCTCTGTTTCTCCATGTTTAGTTTGCCCTTGGTACATGATCTTCCCACATCCAAAATGGTACCATCTAGAGGAAATATTTGTGTGTTGCTGTCAATTGCAATCACAAAACACAGAATAGGCTTTAATGAGTCTGTGTCCTGTGTCTCCATGGCATAGGATAGCTTATTAACATTAGTTAAGCATCACAGACTGAGGCACAGAAAGGCCAAATGTTTCCTTTAGAGGAGCTACACACACATGAAGAAAGAAACACGTCTTCCAAGCACTCAGCTACTCATTGCATCATCCCCTTCTCAATGGACCCCATCTTTTTATAAGCTGGTTACAATCTCTGCCTCAGTTTATAGGCACATGATCCAGAAGGTGAGAGACGTTGGATATTTCAGAGTAGGGACTGACAAAGCACACACACTCTAAAAGACATACTTGAGAGACACAAAGGTTCCACATTCAGACTGAAAATCAACCAGTACTCTTAAACTCCTATTTTGGAAAATTAAGGTACAAGCTGACATACTACCCATGCAAAATTGCCAGCCTTTGAACTGCTTAAGATGTGTCATGGCCATTTGTTTCCTGGAATCTGCATGTCTGTACTGCTGTGTGAGATCTGTCCTAGAGTTCTGCCCATGCTCTCAGATGTCTAAAATTTAGCTAATTCTTGTCTGTGAATCATTTAGCTGCATTATCATATCCATTTCATATGGAAAATTTAGTCTCTGCCTGTGGCAGTAAGAATTAAATGACTGTGCCTGCAGAGGAAACTAAGGATGCAAATAGCTCTTACACAGGGAAATAGATCCTTGAATTTCCTCCATTTTTCTGTTTACAGTCTCAGTGAATATTCTCTGCCTTTCTGTTTACAGTGTATTCCCTGCCTCTTTTTTTCTCCTTTTCTTCCTAGTAGTCTGAATTAAACCTAGTCTGCTCCAACGATTTTGTGTGTGTCTGCTTGATTTTTTTTTGTTAACATACTTTGCCTGTGGCATCACCCATTGCAGGCACAGATGAAGGCTAATACATCATTATCAGCACGTTGAATGAAGAGGCTTACTTGTGGAACTGTCTAAGTGATACACCTGCTTATTTGTATTGTAATAAGGCCTGAAGACAAAAACCTTCCAGGTCACTTTGTCTGAGTCTTTGCAGAATGTTAATATGGCTGTAATGAATTGCACCTTGTACAGGGATGCACTTGGATGCAAACCATTCAATTACTTTGACAACCTTTAGAAGCCAAACCCCACCTGTGCCCTTCCAGAGGCTATCAGTGTCTTCACTGAGGTTTGAATCAGAGACATATATACCATGGGATACCTCAGTACTGGAATTTTAGGATTATGTTTATTCAAAAAACTGGATTTAATACAAATAAAACTCTGAATTCTGGGAATAATATGACACAGATGAATATAGCATTGGAATTAGTTTGTCTTAATGTTAGGTACATAGATTGTCCACAGACATGGCTGTGATAGTTGTCTGATTCCTTTTTTTGTCAACTAATGGAGACCCACTGTTCTCATCTTCTCTTGACAGCTGAAATAGGCACAACAAATTACACTTTAGAAGTGTCTATTTGTGTCCACTAAGTGTAAAGGACTCCAGAAAACCAGCTCTAATTTAGACATATGCATTGAAAACTTTTGGAGCAAGATGGGACAAATCTCACTTCACATCTTTTGAAATGAGACTGACACCTAATTTTTTGCATTTCTTCTGTATGCTATCTAGACCATTTGCTCTCTGCAATGGATGGGACTCATTTCACCCAACTTTAGACAAGCCTGGTGAAGACATCTGTGTATAAATGGATCAACCCAGGCTCCAGTTAGACACTTGCACTACAGATATTTGTATATGTCAGATGAATTGGACACAAGGAGTCTTTATTTGCCTGCTCTGTTGAGGTTAGGCATCCTGGAGAACTGAAAACTAATGGGCAGGTAAGTCCAGATTCCCACAACTTAAGGTTCTCAGAGGAGATGGTGCCATGCACTCTGAGTGCATGAAGAAAGGATCAAGAGGCAGATGTCAAAAGTGGCACAAGTGAAATCCCAGTTATAAATAATGAAAAAAAGTCTTCACTTAGGACATTTAGTCTAGTCTGAGTGGTTCACAGAAAATACTTTGTCACTGGCACCAAGAGCTTTTCAGCTTTTCGTAGTGCCATGCAGGGGGTGCATGGGAAGTTTTGAGGAGAGAGCCAGGACTAGTGACCCAAACTGACCAAAGGGATTTTCCAGATCACATGACATTGTGCTCATTACATAAAGTGAAGGGAAGAAGGAGGAAGCAGGGGGACATTTGGAGTGATGGTGCTCTCCCTGCTCTCCTGGAGATGGCTGAACACCTGCCTGCCCTTGGGAAGATGGGACTTAATTCCTTGTTTTGCTTTCCTGTGTTCACAGCTTTTGCTTTCCCTATTAAACTGTCTTTATCTCAACTCATGAGTTCTCTGTCTTTTACCCTTCAATTCTCTCCCCAATCCTCTGGTGGGAGGGGGAGCAAGTGTGACCCTTGGTTGCTGTCTGGGGTTAAACTACAACAGCTGCACTCTCTGAGTCTTCCTGAGATAAATAAAAACTGATCACAGAGTCTTAATGCACAGGCTCCAGGAGAGGCAGCTGTGTGTTGCTGGAGGGTTTTTGGGGTCCCTTTGGGATCCCTGAGACTGCTTCTGCAGC
The DNA here is from genome assembly GCA_037013685.1 of Acridotheres tristis. Lineage (NCBI taxonomy): Eukaryota > Metazoa > Chordata > Aves > Passeriformes > Sturnidae > Acridotheres > Acridotheres tristis. Next base: position 7,458,816 of record CM072885.1, read on the forward strand.
CCTCAGTGACAGAGCACGTTCCTGAGCCTTGCCCAGATAGAATTTTGGCTCTCAGTGAGCTCTCAGACCAGCAGGGTAAAGAGATTGAAACATGAAGAGAGGCTCAAATCCATAGTTTATTCTATAAAGGCATCCAATCTTACATGTTCAACAGTTATTGTTTTACATGGATTTTATATCTTTTGAGGGTTTCACATTTTGCACCAATTACCAAGGGAATTCTACATCCTGACCAATCCCCAAGCGATTTTACATTCAAAGCCAGCCTATGGACACTAAAAGAAAATGAACCACTAATATTGGAGATAGATAAGAGAGTCTACCAAGGGGTGAAGCTGGATTCCTTTTTGTATTTGTCATTTAACAAGCCATTTCTTATCTTCAAGCTATGGTTTTCCAAGGGGCCCGTTCTGGGGACACAGAGGGACATTCTTCTTTGTGAATATTTTCTGCTCCCTCCACAGTTGTGTTGTGCCTCAGTGAGTTACTGAGCACCAGTGATGCTCTGTCTTGCTGATACTTTAATTGGCCTGTGGTTGATAGTAGGAAAATGAGATGCTCTAAAGTGCATTAAATTCCAGTCCATCCAATGCTTGTTAGATTTATTTTCTGTTTGCACCCTGCTGCTGTCTCCTGCCCTGGGCATCCCCTCTGAGTACAGAGGGTTACACAAAATGTGAGCTGGGGCATAAGGTTGCCCTTTGCTTTAAGGGCCACATGAACCTCCAGCCACTGAGGTTCAAAGCATCATGAACTACTTACAGCATCAAGAGCTGCTGGCAAGGGAAGGGATGGGTTGTGTGGAGCACAAAGCTTTATTGTTATGACTTCCAGAGACTGCTATTTATCAGTGGCCTAGCAGACAGCAACCCCTCTTTTATCTTCTGTTCCTGGATATTGAAGAGGAAGTGAAAATGGGAGCTGGATTTACCTGACGTGGCAATGCTGGGTTAATGGTTGAACTCAGTAATCTTAAAGATTTTTTCCCAGCCTAAATGATTCTATGAGTCTATGATGCAGAAAATCTGATTTGTTTATCAGGAGCTGTGAGAAATGGGGAATGTAATTTTTACACTTCATCTAAACATACTGTTGTTCAAGGATTTTAACTAGCACATTTTCACACTGCATTTTCAATCTCCCCTTGCTAAACACACATGAACTTTTAAATTCAGATGATTTTTTTTTTTTTATCAAGAATTACACCTTAAAGATGAGCTTTTTGGGAAGAAGACCAACCTCTCTAAACAGAGAACTTCGGCTGGAACGAAAGGAAAATAGGAGAATTTATGGCCTTTGAAAGAAGGGGCAGGCAACTCAGGGGGACTACAAAGATGTTGTGAGGTTACACAGGGAGAAATTTAGAAGTCTTCCCTAGCAACATTTCCCTATCTGCCTCTGACCCACCAAGAGGAAAAAGTCAGGGGTTTTGTTCCCCTTACTGATTTTTCTGAAGCTCTAGAGCCTGAGAGAGGACATCTTTTTGCCCTGCTCAGCACTACGTTAAATCCTTGTACCAAACAATGAGCAACCTATTGTTTTTCACAGATGCCTTCCTCCTACACAAGCCCCTCAGTAATTAACCAGAAGCATCTTCAAAGCAGCAGTGTGTGAGATAAATCAGAAGGAACAGGAATGACAATGTGATAATACCCAAGTGTTTTGATGCAGAAATGACATGGTAGTAGTATCAAAACAGTTCATCATCCTTTATGATCTTGCTGGCACTTATACCAGTGCTCAAGTTTCACAGGAGATATCTTTTCACACATGCCTTATGTGCACTGCATCTGGCTGTTCCCACCACCACATTGCTCTCTCCCCACTGCCAGGATTCAGCTGAGGGCATAGGGATAGGAGAGAATCCTTTTCCCATTGGATCATAAAATGCTTTGGATTGGAAGGGACCTTAAAGATAAACTAATTCCATCTCTCCTGCCATGGGCAGGGACACCTGGTTAGGCCAGGTTGCTCCAAGTCCCATCCAACCTGGCCTTGAACACTTACAGTGAAGGAATTTCTCTGGGCAGCCTGCTTCAGTGCCTCACCACCCTCACAGTAAAGAATTTCTTCCAAAGACCAAATCTAAATCAACCCTATTTCAGTTTATAGCCAGCACCCCTTGTTCTGTTGCTACGTGGACTTGTGAAAAGTGCTGTAGCAGCTTTCCTGTAGGCTCCCTTCAGGAACTGGAAGGCTGCTCTAAGGTGTCTCTGGACCTTCCTCTTCTCTTGGCAGAACAAATCTCTCAGCCTGTGGGCACTGGAGAGGAGCTCCAGCCCTTTGGGCATCTTTGTGCTGATCTTCTATAGCAGTTGGTTCATCATTTTCTCAGTCCTTGCCTTTGCCTTCTGCAACTTGGGCAGTGTGGCTGGAGCACTTGAACACCTCAGTCTTCCCTGTATCCCAAGTAACCAAGGCTCCTGTTTCCTTCTGGACAGAGCCCACATTTTCCCTAGTCTTTCTTTAATCAACAGTGTAACTTTTCTTGTTATCCTTGACATGCCTTACCAAATTTTACAGATTTTAAGAAGATAATCTACAGGTATTTTTGTTCACTGAACAAATTGCACTGTTCATTTTGTATAAAATGTTCATTTTGTACAAAGAGGATGTTTCTTGCACAGCCTCCCTCAGTGGTGCAGTGGGAAAACAGACATCAATGTGGTAAAATAACACATCCTAAAATTAATGTTTTCTGTGTCTGTTGCTCTTGACTCCAATTTATCTGAGATGAGAATACTGACATGTTTAGGTCCATAAAAACCATATTTATTAAGTAAGTATACGTTCTCAACAAGTTTTCTTGACTAGGTTTTATAGCTTCTAGATGAAAAACATAGAGAGTAGGGGGCTTATTGAGATTTCGAGTGGATATTATGTCAATTTAATATGTAACAATGTTCATAGGCTTTATCTTCCATTTTGCACATTTTCCTGAACTCCCTTATCACCAAAAAAACATTTGTACTGACAGAACATTGAAATATCTTTCTGTATCTTACCGAGTTTACATATTGGGTTATATTTCTCCTCTCCAGCTCTCAGCTGGAGGATTGGAAGTAAAATCCATTCTGTGCCCATTTAGGGAAGAGGGCAGTCAGATCAATAATCTGTGGTAGCTTCTTGGCAGAAAAAAAACAGATACATTCACAAAAGTATTGATTCCATTAATCCATGTTCCACTGCAAACTGCCAACAGGTCAGGTCAGTCACATTTCTCCTCTTTTTTATTGGAAACAAATTTAGAATAGATTGCAAGGACACTCTTCTCAAAGCACCACAAGAAGTTAAGCCACAGGATTTGTGTTCCCCCAAATCACAAGACTCCCTTAAAGCTTGTGATATTTAGAATTTCGATAAATGGTGTCCTGTTCTTGTGTATGTGTTTGTGTCTTCTGTTTAAAAACCTTCTGGGTTTGCATATGTCACTTTGAGAAACCAACAGAATAGAAAAGATAAATGTCAGGCCTAAAACCCACACATCAAATCTACACTGGAATTTGTATATGACTCTTGCTTTTTTCTAGGAAATTCTGAATCTGCATACTCTGCTCTGGCTCTTGGAAAATGTTTTCTTCCAAACATATGTGCTTCTGCCTTGCCCTTCAGCTTACACTCTCCCAGTTTGAAAGATGAGGTAAAGAAATGTTCTCATAAAGACGTGCAGTGTGTTGCCTTTCGCCATCACCACTTGCCAGTTCTCATTATTGCTGTGCCTATTCTTTGCCTGGAGCAATATTATTTTTATATTCTGTTTAAAAACCCTTGACATCTCCCAGGAAAATAAAGAGTCTGAACGACAACAAAGTGCATGTGTGTATGAGCATGTGGAGATTTCTTGGCAGCTTCTGTGGCTATTGCTTTACTTCTGATCATATCAGCATTATTTTCCCTTCAAGCAAACAAAGTGCTTTGAAGTGATGTCTCCCTTGACAGGGTGAGCCATTGACAAGCTGTCAAGAGCAGACAATAGAGATAAAAGGATGCATGTCATGTGTGAGGGAGCTGTGCCACAGCTTTGGCTACCATCTGAAACTCACAGGGGCCATCACATGTGTGTGAAGGACGTGGTGGTAGTATCAGTGGGAAACGCTGAACTGCCATTTGCTATATAAAAAAATATTCTGTCCATACATGGAGAAAGTGAATGGGAATCAATCAAAAAAAGGTTGAGATACAAAAAAAAAAAAAGAAAAACAAGTGGCCAAGAGAGAAACAGATAGGTAGAAACAATTGAGTCATTATTTTCTCTTAAAATTTACAGAATTTTAGAATCTTTAAGGTTGGAAAAGACCTCCAAGATTATAGAGTCCAATGGTTGAACTGTTAACCACTACTGATGGACCTGACAGACCTTGCTCTATCATGGATATACCACGAGTGGAAAGTTTCCTCAGGAACTGGGAACCCTCGATTCTCAAGGAAATCACAAACAAATGGAATTTATCCCTTTGTAATTCATTTTTAATAGAGCCTACTGCATTTTTGCCATCTGAATGTTAGAATGTTAGAATGAGTGGCTTCTATTTCTCTCAGAAAAAGAGGTTATAAATCCCCCAGCTGTGCTGCAGCAGACAGCTCCTCATGGCAAGAAATGGATCAAAGGGGTACCAGGCCCTTCCATTTCCCCTATAGCATCTGAGTTATTGCTCAGATTACTGCCCAAAATTTAATAACTCATAGGACAAATAGTAGATCAAGAAGGAGACAGCCTTACTCTGTGGTTTCATCTATTTTATGACAGAAAAAAAAAAATAGCATCAGATTTTATGTCTGAATAATCCCTAGCACCAGCACTGGCTCCTTCCCTGGGCTTGGGAGGTAAATGAGTGAAGAAGAGGCTAATCCTGCCCACCTTCAGGCACTAAGCAGTTTGTAGGTTTCACAGCTTTGGGGATTATTGCAAGCCCAGGAGCAGAAATGTGGTCACCCAAGACATTTCTGCACTGCCACAGAGGCCCCTCTGGGCTTGGAACTGGTGACTTTGTGGCTCTAAATTTTGTACTTTCACAGCCAAAGTGACAGATAGGCATAGAAACTTTCTCTGAGGCATTTCAGCCTGTGCACTAGAGTTAGTTGTCAGCAGTCCTTTCTTCCTCTGTTTACAGGAGATGACACAATCTTTGTGGCAGGGAAGGTCCAGATGATGACTGCATCTTAACTCTGCACATGGAGGCATGTAAATTTAGTTGGCACAACAGAATCAGCAGAAGTCATGAATTAGGTCAATTTCAAATACTTATGTATAGAAAGTAGATTTTCCCCATACCAGATAAATCTAATTTAAAAATCTTATCACATCTCCTTTTTTTCCAAGAGACATCCACGAATGGGCCTTTGCTGCTATCAGATGTGTGAAGCAACATCACTGTATATTTTCACATCTCGTTGATTACTTAACCATCTGTTCTCTTCAACAGCAGAGGATACAAGATGGGAGGAAGAAAGGGGAAGAGAAATAAATGGAAATATCACTGTGATTGTTTTCTAACCTATCTCTTAATTTTTCATTTGAGCCATAAATCCCAGGATGATTTTTATTACAGTGGTATGTGTGCTAAAACAAGGCCTTTATATATAAAAACAAACCTTTTATAACTCCTCCTTCTTTCTTTGTTTCTTCTCCCCTTCTCTTTTTTAAAAATCAGAATATTGGAAATGTATCACAACTTTCTTCGTATCCTCTCTGGATGACTATAAAATGGAGGTGGAGGGAGGAGAATTTTGTAGGCAGAACATTATGTGCATTAGATAAAAATCAGTTATTTAGTAGCTCATACTTAAAAATATTCACACTTAATTTAACTCACTTCATTCTCTAGGAGTGTTAATCTTTTGAGTTGATAAAATCATTCATCTAGATGGACAGTTTAGAAATTGACTTCAAATTTTCAGTTTCCTCTGTTCTAATGTGTCCTCTTTGGCTTAAATTTATTTTTCAGACATCACTCAAAAAAAGAGCCCCAGACGGATTTTATATATTGAATTGAATTACACATTTTAAATTATAGACCTTGCAATTATTTAAAAACTTCACAAATAACCTTACAATATCTTTTTCTTGACATTTTCACTCAAATACAAAACCAGACTTCCTTCATTTTGATAACTTTGTCAAGAACAACTATTTTTCCATCCCCTACTATGTTATTTTCCTTTATAATTACTGAATCAGGTTGCATATAGAATTGTAAAAGACCCCCAAAACAACAGCATAAGAAATCTAGAAATAGCACGAAGGACTCTGCAGTCACAGAATCTCTCTGAACATGTCACCTGTGAACACAGGTGACACAGCATCCTTTGAAACAGGCATTGTGTACATACACACACACATATATATATTTACACCTGTATGTATATACACACATATATGCAATGCCATTGCCAACTTCATAAGTAGCCATTAGAAACTCTCCAAACCAAAAGCAGAACTTTTTCTCGTTTTCTTGGCCAGCCAAGTTAACAAATCTGTGTGCAAGTCAGAGAAAAACCAAGGAAGTCACTTGCTAATCCTATAGAGGCATTCCTCGCAGGAGTAAAAGTTCTCCTACGTTAAAAGACTGACAAAGGCTAGTGACAGCTGAGGTTAAGGAAAATCTGAATTAACTGGGTTTTCACCCTTACCTAGCTAATCTGATGCCTGACTCTTGCACCTTTGGCACAATAAATCACCATCAGTTAAAGGCAGCAGCAAATTGGGATAATATAAAGGAGGTGTCCAGCTTGAGTGACTGGGGAAGTAAAACAGCAGTGCCCTGCGAGCTGCCTGGGGTTTTGGGATGCTCAAAGCTCTGTGGATGTTCAGAAACAGCAAGTCTAATGCAAGAGAAAGTGCTTTCTTGCTGCCTTTTTGTTCACAGCTGTTTTCTGTCCACATAAAATGAAAGGAGTGGGTGTGAGGTTTCTCTTTACCTGCCAGACACTGAACAAATGAGGTGAGGAAATCCAGGGAGATTGTGGTTGTGATTGTAGGGGCAGGATGGGTGGGGAATCACAGCAGGGAAGATTCCTGGGAATAAAAACTGTTATGGAGTATTACTTACAACGCAGGAAGTCATTGCATTAACTGAAAACAATCATAAAGTCAAAGCTATATCTTGGGAGAACAGGTGGATAGGAGGGAGTTGTGCAAAAACCCTTTTCCTTTCTTGTCCCTTTAGGCGCTTGGATGGTTCTCTGCCTAAAAAGTGAAATAATCTAATTCTTATGCAGTAAATCCTATATTCTGTGTTTCTTTGAAAGCTCACTGCTGAGAAGATCTAGACAGAAACACCTCAATACTTGAGTAAATGCTGGATCTTTCTGTACACCTTTGCTGGAATGGACTAGCAAGGCTGATGTCAGTGGCTCTGAGTAGACAAATCTGTATTGGGGGGGGGAAGAGCTGTGCCCTCAACACAGTGGGACCAGGTCTTTGTGTAGAGGAGTGTGTGACAGGGCCCTCTGCTCAGAGCCCACAGAAAGGATGAGGAGTAGAATCATGGAATCATGGAATCATGGAATCATGGAATCATAGAACAAGTTGGAAAAGATCACTGAGTCCAGCTGTATTTGTGACACTGCCAAGTCCAACACTAAAAGCCACGTCCCCAGGTGCCACACCTGCACATCTTTCAAATGCCTCCAGGGATGGTGACTCCAACACTTCCCTGGGCACCTTGTTCTAATACCTGACCACTCTTTTGGCAAAAAATTCTTTCTGAATATCCAGTATAAACGTCTCATTGTGGAACCTGAGCTCTTTTCCTCTTGTTCTTGTTACCTAGGTAAGAAGACTGACCCTCATCTCATTACACCTTCCTTTCAGGTAGCTGTAAAGGGTAATAAAGTCTCCTCTGAGTCTCCATTTTTTTCCCATCACACTAGAAATTAATGCACTTTCCTTCAACTCAGACTATTGAACTATGTTTTCTACATGTTTTGAACTGGAAGCCCACTTTTAGTTTCAGCTTGCTGGATTAGGAGATGAATTTGATTAGCAGGTTTACCTATCAACCCTGCCTGAAAATACCTGCACGTTTGCATTCCTCCAGGTATAATACTTGAAAAGGAATACTTCCAAGAGTAAAGGCTGGCTTTTGCTTTCCGGAAAAACCCTGCCACAAGTCTGTGGTTTAAACCTGTAAGTTAAGTTTGCAGTCCATCATATTTCAGATCAATACACTACAGAGAGCTGACACAGATCCTGCACAAAGACAGATTGCACTTTCAAGGCAATTTCATGCCATTTAAAAAGGAATTAAGAAAGATGGAAATGCTAAAAATACATCAAAAATAAATTTTAAGCCACTAAAGGAAAACCCTGTGTGTCATTCTGCTTATTAAAAGACGACAAGCTGCCACAAAATAAATATTCTCTGCTAATTAGCTAATATTTCATAAGCACAGTCCTCTATTCTGAAAAAAACAAAAAAAGCTTCTGTTGGCCACTTTTTGGTGATGGCCCTTTAAAAAGGTAGATAGAAAACTCAAGCATGCTGTATTTATATTACTCTTTTTTTTCCTTCTATGCAAGGAAGCAGGAGCAGGATCTAGTGCTTCTCATAATTTTATTTATGACCCTAAGCCCTCAATCTCAGAGAAAATGGAGGTCACAATGCTTCTTATACATGTTGTCATGCAGATATGTGGGCTTTTAAATGGGGTGTTTACTTCTAAATTTCAAGGTAACATATATTTTTTAATGACTTCCACTTTGGCTTGTTTTTTTTGTTGTTGTTTCTTTTGTTGTTTGTTTTGACTTCACAAATGGGACTGCTGCTGCTTGTCCAGCTCATTGAATATGGAAAGGATCTGCCTGCTGAATCCGTGGGATGTTAATGTGCTGGGACAGGGCAGAGTTATCTATTTGCACCTTAGGGCCCAGACTCCACCAGCAGATTTATGCAGAGGGAGTGTAACAATTGAGGAAGGACAACAAAACACACATTGGCGAGAAGAAAGATTCTTCCAAAGACCTGGATAAAGAGTGATAAAAACTGGCACGGTGGTAGGCTGAATTTTGAGAAATTGCCTTCCACTTCAGCACCTAGGTTTTTCCCACCTTTTCAGATCTAAAATTGGTCTTTCAATGAACTTCTGAATAGCCAGAAAATGTCTAATTTACTATTTACAGCTGTGACTAGTGTATGAAAGAGTATTTCAAGCTGTGTAAAATATCACCACCTGGATAAAATTTACCTGGTACTCTTCCTCTGCAGTACCCTTTTTTTCCCCTAGCAGGCCAAAAATTTAATGCTGCTTCCCTTTCTCTCAGTGGATTTTGCACATCCCATAATATTTCATCAAGGTTGAAAGGGCTCTGGTATGTTATTTACCCTTTTAGTAATATGCTAGAAACTGAATTAAGAATGTCTTCTAAAGCACAGTTTCCATTTAATGCATAGAGGCAGAGATATAGTGGTGTGCACAATAAATTATAGATCCTCCACATGTATTCTTGACTCAACAAGATCACTCTGGATGCTGCCTTTGGGCTGGAATAGGGTTATCTGTGACAGTACAGGACATTTCCTTCCTTCAGTTTTGCATCTCATCCTTCCTCCTGGGCAGCCTTCCTTCCTCCAAGCAGAGAAAATCTTTTTAGTTTGTATTTCTTAAAAGCAGATCCTTGCTTATTTTTGGAGTCTTTTTGTTCAGTCTTCTGTGAACTACTGGAGGATGTGGTATCTTCTGGCTCCAGCTTCCTTTGAAAACAAATTATTTGATCTAGAGTACAGTTGTTGAGTTTTATGATTTCACATTGTATCCAGACTTGGAGAAATATTACATTTTGCTTTGCCAGAAAATTATAAATTTAACATGCCCAGAGAGGGGTCTGGTGATACAGCAGTTTTTGCAGCAGTGTCTTGTCATTAGCATTTTAATTTTTTTGATTTTACCTAGAGAAATACATGAAACTCTTACACCAGTCAAAGACAAAAAGAGGTTATAGGGTCAAAAGGCAACATATTTGTAATTGGAGGTAAAGTACATTTGCATTCCTTATCTTCTCTAGCAGAATTTTTGCACCCTTTACTAAAATTGTAGGTCACCGAGACTGAGCATGTTCAGGTGTCACTGGGAATAACCATGTTCATGTGTAGGAAGTGATTAGAGAGGTTCAAAGTTGTGCTGGAATGTGTTTGTTCCCTTCAGGGCTTGTTTTTTGGGTTTTTTTGTTGGTTGTTTTTTTTTTTTTTTGTGTTTTCTGCTAAAAGTTACAGAGCCTTTAAGTCATAACTTGACCAAGTATAACCTCCAGGATATGGAAAGTCAGACTTGTTTTGGGGGCTATATCAAGCCTGTTTATGACAGAGGAGGAAAAGGACTGAAAGCAGTGGTAGCCATTTGAGATCCTCTGAGAGCCTTCCTGACCTCCAGCTGATGCTCTAGAAGGACATATGTACTGGCTCTCACCAAAATTCCTGCACATTTCCATATAAAGCAGAAATAAATGGATGTTTCTGTTTGCAAAATGGAAGTCTGTCTTAGCTGTCTTCTTCTATGATCTGAAATGTTCCCTAGGCCCCAATTAGATTACATTAACGAGATCTACATCAGCTACAATGGAGCTTAAATAGTCTGCTCGTGTAATGACAACTGCAGATAGACACTTAAATTATGTGTCTGATCTTTCACCAAATCCAACCCCAAATCAGTCATCACTAGGAGTGAAACCAAGAAGTCATCTATGGTCAGGGGAGAGATGTACAAATACTTTTTCAGTCTTTTTTACCATAATATTTTTAAGTTTGATAAGTTAATTGTCCTAGCTTTTACTCTAACAGAGCCCATTTTTTAAAAAAAATTTAAAATATAATAATTTAAAAATCTTGATTTTTTTTTTAACTCGTTATTGAAGACCATTTAGATTGTTTCCCTCAACATTAGATCCACTGTATATGTGAAATGGACTATGACTCTGGCGTTCTCAGCTTCCCAGGAGTCTGACTTCCATGAGAGCACATCAGGCAGATGAAATTTCAAAGAAAAGAAGCTGAGATTGAGGCATTTCCTATCCACAGACTCTGTCTTGGGAGCAGTGGGATCTTCGTCTCTTCTACCTGACATTGGCTTTTGGATCCTCTCTGGTTCATCCCACTAGCTGGAGTTCCAGCTTTTTCACTGATCCCAGTTCTTACAGCCACTGCAGTAGTGAGGCTGAGTAAGAACATAGATTTTCAGGAAATAAGTCTTCACATTGCCACTTGATATCCAGATAAAAACATTCTTACAGCCTTTAGAATCTCATACAGGCTTATAACTGTTTTATCCACTTATCTTCAGTCTACCGACTGAAATTCATGGGAGGTTGCCTGGTTTCAAGCTCTCTACCCCTTTGACAGAGGATAATCTTCAGTATATGGCACTGATTCATAAGCTGTGTTACCTCTCAAATGCATGTTGGTTGAGCAAAACTCCTTGCTAAGCAGGGTACAACTCAGTGCAAGTGTGGTGGGGCTAGAATGAGACCCTTCAAATGTAATTATTACAGATACAAACCAGGGTGCCAAATAAGATTGAAGAACACCTATTACAAAACTAGATAACCTACTTAAATAAAATATATCCACTTTGGTGCTTAAGTAGGTAAAAATTCCCTACTTGATTGCTGTTACTGTTAATACTGTGTTATCCTATTATGGGCTGTGTTGCCCTATTATGGACTAGCCAAGAAAGCAAACACAGATTGTCCTGGTTGATAAATCACCTAGAGACAGACTAAAGAGTAACTAGTTGCTGAAGTTCACCCCATACAGGTAAGGAAGAGTAACAGACAGCAGGTAGGATTCCCCCCAGAATGGTACTCACAGCCCCAGGCATGCTCCAGTCAGACTTCAGAGGATTAATTCAGCACCTGTGTTGGTGTCAGAGATCAATAGCTCTTGGACTTTTATTTATGAGCTCTTTAGTGAAAAGCTCTGTGGATCAGCCTGTGTTGTGCTGATTCCTGTTCTCTTGTTCCTGTGAACTCCAGTTGAGAAATGCAGGTAGACAACATGCTCTGGAGAGATGATGTACCTTGAAACTCAGGATATTTAGGTACTGATTCTAAGCAGTAGTACCCTATTGCTTTTTCCTTTTTAGTTTGTTTATTGCATTGGATCCATGGGGAACTGATCTACATTGCCTGTAAGCTAGAAAAAGTATGTTGGCATGTGTACAAAAATGATTACAGGTGGGTGCAATGTTTTGCAGCCAAATGAATTCCCTGACACAGCTGAAGAGGGGACAGGCATGCCCCAGGACCAAGAGTAAATGCTATGGTGAAAGGAAGGAGAAACTCCTTTAGGCAGTGCTGCTGCTGCACGTTCTGTGTTTTAAACAATTCTGAAATTCTTTATTCAGGCACAGTGGTAAATATGAGAGATCTAAAGATTATTTTTTAAATAAATACAATATACATCCAAAGAGTCTGCATTACTTGTTTGCTAACCAGCTACAAGTTATGCTTTGGGATTTGACACATACACATCTGTGCCAATATCTGTACTGTTAGCATGGCATCCTCGCCATGCTTGGATTTATTCTGACTTACAAATTGCTTTCTGAAGTAGATTTTATAGTAGATTTTGCCCCCGTAAATTGAAGTTGGGGCAGTTAACCTGCAAGTCCCTTGTTCTTAATTTGATGTTACAGATAATCTAATATTTATTTAGTCTTACCCATCTAAAAACAAATCTGCTGGAGCAACTGAGGACTCCTCTGTAAGTTGTTTCATATAGTTTTTATGTTTGCTGATTTTGGCTGTGGTAGAGTTAATTTTCTTCACAGTAGCTGTTATGGGGCTATGGTTTGGATTTGTGCTGAAAACTCTATTGACAATTGAAGGATGTTTTTGTTACTACTGAGCAGGGCTTACACACAGTCAAGTTCTGCTCCTCACCCCAACCTGCCAGCAAGGAGGCTGGGACTGCACAAGGATTTGGGCAGGGACACAGCCAGGACAGCTGACCCCAGCTGAACTAAGGGATATCCAGACCATATCATGTCATACTCAGAATACAAAGCTGGGGAAAGCAGCAGGAAGAGGAGACCATTAAGTGTGATGATATTTGTCTTCTGTTATGCATGATGGAGTCCTGCTTTCCTGATGATGGCTGAACACCTGCCTACCCATGGGAAGTGGTGAATAAATTCCTTGTTTTGATTTGCTTTTCTCTACCTATTAAACTGTCTTTATCTCCACCCATGAATTTTCTCATCCTTACCTTTTCGATTATCTCCCTGTTCCCACAGGGGCAGGGCTGGAGGGAGCAGCTCTGTGGGACTGAGTTGCCAGCTAGGGTTAAACCAGGACTATTTTCATATTATTTGTAGTTGTATGATGAAAAAAGAAGGCAAGTAGTAGTTGCTGAATATAAAATGTGCCCTAAAACCATCTGGCAAAAAACCACTAGATACTATCCAAACGTATTTGGCATTACAGAGGAGGTTACTGACAGAGGCTCTACCAATACTATTCAAGGCTTATATAGGATTTGCTCTTTGCAGAGGCTGCATGATAAACTCTTGACTCTGCAAAGTCAAGATCGGGAATAGCTCCTTAGTCTCAAGGTAGGCTGTGTTATTAGATGGTTTTCAGCTACTTTAATTAAGGTATCTGCAAAGGAATGCTTAAAAAAGCATGTTGATGAACAGCACGATTATTTACAACATACTTAACACACAGAGCAAGCACAGATCTTTAGAGTGAGTGCAAAGTGGGATCCTGTACAGCCTTCTATGGACCAAGATCGTTTATTCATTTATCCAAAAGCAGAGGAAAAATTCAGGCTGTGTAAAACAGGCAGAACTGAATTTCCATTGATTACAGTGTAAAACAACTTTCATCTCAGGTGAGTGTCCAGCTGCAAAATTTATATAAAAGAATTTTAAAAAGAAATATAAAAGAAATTTAAAAGAAATTTTAAAAGAAATTAAAAAAACAACCAAACAAAAACAAACCTCTGCTTTCCTAAAGTAATGGAAATTGTTCTATTAGAAATCACAGAAACACTGCTCTCCAAGACAGTCTGGCTTTCAAGTAAAACAAGTAGTCCAAAAGTTTCATTTAAAAACTAAAACACAAAGAGTAAAATAGATAAGTAGTAGAAATGAGTTCCCATTTAGTTTAGTTTTGTGAAGAGCTGGGCACAAAAGCAAGGAAGAGAAAGAGTAATTTTACTAATGAAATGTGCTCACCTCTCAGGATGGGTGCATGCTATGATAAATGATTTCAATCTATAACCTTTTCAGTTCTCAGTAAAATTGTTCTTCCCAGACAAATCATCCACCACTGAACTGAATTTCCCAAAGTTCTCTGAATCGGTGATGAGGGTCCAAAAATCAGGCTCTGAGCACATGCCCAGAGAGTTCAGTCTAGTACTGGATTATTCGAGTTTATCATGACAAAGTTTGTATTCCGTTAATATTAAGACATTAAAAAACATTATACAAAGCTAAAAGAGAACCGGTTAGACCCTAAATATACCCTAAATACCCTAAAGGCACATTTGTATAAATAGTTTACAAATAGTATCACTCTTACTGGGGAGTTTGCATGGTTAGTGGGTGTCTCTATTCTGTACAGTGCATTCATCAGATAGTGTTGAGAGATAATTATAAGTAAATTATAGATACCTGAAGATGCATTTTACAGCATACCTCTCTGTGTAACTGCTCTTCTCTGGTGACTATCTGAGGTGGCTTTTCATAACTCAATGCTGAGCTCAGCCTGGAGTCCAATGGTGGCCAGCAACATTTTAAACCAGTTTACCAGGTGTGTCTTGTGAGTTGTGCTGAATTTACTATCATTAGACTCACACTGTTCTCTAAATCAGTTAATTTTACATGTCATTGTTTTAGCTACACAAGCTCTAATCACGTAAATTATGGCAATGTAACCTTTTATACAGTGATACAATCACAGTGACCAAAACAACTTGTGGCTATATTATTGCTTTCCCAGCCGAGTTGCATCCATAAATTTGAGGCGTCCAGCTTCTCTGTGACTGTTTCAGAAGTAAAAAAAAAGAGTTCTGAGACAAAAGAAGTGCTTATATTCACTCTTCTCATTTTTTGGGGGGTGTTAAAAAGTTATCACGGACAAGTCAGCTTGTTCTTTCAGCTGAAAGGGAAGGAATTCTTTAGTTTGCAAACAAACTCTTTCCCACTGTCTTTTGTGCTTCAAAATGTTCATACTAATAAAAATAAAGATGATTTTATAGGTGCAGTGTTTCTTGATGACTTTTTGTACACAACAAATCTTTCCTATGAGTCCTTTCATGTGACTATGGCGTGAAGATTAGACAGCACAAAGGTAACTCATTTAATTATAGTTTATTTATTTCCTCTTTTAGCTAGAGATAACCTAGAAAATCAGCATCATGTTTCTAACTAGCAGCAAGTATAGGCAAAGTTGCAGCTCTACATTTAATTTTCCTTTCTCAAGCACAAGAAAATCCAATGAAGAAAAACATAGAAAAACCAATGAGGAGAGTGGGGAGCTGACTTCTAAATCATATTCTGAGGAAGAAAGCAGGAGGGAGAGTGAAATAAGAGGATGCAGGCAGAAATCTGAGAATACTTGAGAAGACACCAAGCCCCGTGCACAATCTGTCCCTTGTCATTCACTCAGTGTGGGCCAGATTATTTTTTGTATGGAAATGTATTACACTACTTTAAAAAGGAGCTCCATATAAATAATTTCTAGGTCCAGGAGGTATTTTTTGACAAACTTCAATAGCACTGTTCTTGCTATCCACATTCACTCCTAAGAGGATGGATTACATTGCTGTTTGAACTTACAGTTCAACACAGGAATGGCATTTTTTGAAATATACACAGAGTTTGCTTGTTACAGCAATTCCTTTTGTTTCTCATTTCACACAGTAACTTGTAAATCCATTAGTGGTAAGATGTTCCAAGGGAAAAAATTGTAATTGCACATATTTAAAGGGTACATCATTTACCTTTATTACAACTCTAGTTGCAGCTGTGGTTTCAAAAAATTATCCCAGTGTGCACTATGCTGGTGCAATTAGGAGAAACTGGTTCTTTGTCTTTATAAGCCCTCTCAGGATGAGAAATAAGAACACTGATGAACAGAGAAAGCATTGTACTGTCTTATAACTCAGTAAGTCAGCCTGGCCCCACGACAGTTCCTGGAGTAGTAAATCAGACTTGGAGAATATTTTGGGAAGGAAAACCTAGTTAGAGTGTTTGCAGTAAATATAAGAGCTGATGCGTGGGTGTTTCAGTCACAAATCCTGTTATATGCTAATATGATTTATGCACGACACCGAAGTATAATTATCAGAGTTAACCCCTGTGTAACCTGCTGTATTTAAAATTAAAATGAAGTTATGCTATTTGCACTTTCAGAACAGTTGATCTATATTACACATGAGCATTTAATAATTTAGCTTATTTTTGCTGACTGAATACGCTGTGCCAGTCCACAATTCTTTCATTTGAGCAGTGATTGACATTCTTCTTGAACCTGAAGAATCTTGAATTCAAATGAACTATCTTAATTGCAATTTCATTTAAAAATTATAAGTTTTAATGGAGATATTCCTTACGTATTCCTTAGCCAGGGAATGAAGGGTATCATAGCAGATAGTTCGATACATTGTGCTGTGTGAAACTGATGTTTAGCAACAATTTTTCAACACAAGCTAAATTCTGGGGTGAATTTGTAGTAAGTGGACAAGAAACACCCAACACAACTAAGTAAATGAGTATCTTCCAGTGTAGAGCTCTCTTCAGGATCTTGATGTTAATTAGTCTGTCATTCTCTGCTCCAGGAGAAACACTATTTATGTTCTGGACCTCTTTCTGCAGAACTGTTTGCACCCTTTATGGTTAACAAATTGGCTTTGCCCTCTCTGGATAGCATTTAGGGCAGTCCTGGATTTGATCTCTCCCAGAGCATTTTTCACTCAGTAAGTTTTGTGTGCCCAGCTTTGTTTAGGAAAAACCTTGCTGATCTGCAGCAGAGGAAAACCCTGGCTGATAAAGCTGTGGACAAGCAGGAGAACAGAGAGTGATCCAGCTGCTGATGTTGACATACTCGTCTTCAACAGTCATGTTTAGGCTTTGGTGTAGCCAAGCACTCCTGCTCCATTTTTATTTAATACAATGACTACTTCTCTTAACTGGGGACTAACCTTCCTTCCTGCAAACTTCTAGGTGCTTCTAAGAAAGATCTGTTAGTGCAAAAATGGAAAAATTATGCTTGCATTTTTGAAGAGTATTGGATTCTGGAATGTAAATCCATCTACACACACCCTGAGAGCAGAAATTGTGGCATTGCATATGTCTTCTGTGCAATACTCAATCCAAAAAGCTGCAGCCTTCTACACTTGCAAGTGATGGCAGATATAACTCTATTTTGACCAGCAAAACAAAAAATGTATTGACTTAAGAAAACAGCATTTTTCATTTTGAAAATATCAAAACAAACTGTTGGCAATTTTGAAAGAAAAGTCCCTCAGACCTGTTTGTTTGCCCCTTTTGACTGGAAAAAAGACTTTCAAAAACTTGTGAAAAAGTTCATTGTTTTGTTAAATCATTATTTTCTGAAAAGAAAAAAAATTCAAAATCTTCTCAGCCATCCTGCTAAGTCCTGATTTTTGCTGCTCTAATTTCCATGGGTAAAGAAGCATGAGCTAGTGATCCCTGGAATTACATATGAGTATTTTAGTTTGTCATCTTGAACTCAGATCAGATTAAAATTCTATCACCTTCAACAGTCAGCATCTTTCTGTGAACGGATTTATTCCTTTCAGTTTGATTCGTGCTCTTAACTGTGATACAGGTTTTTGCTTTCATGAAAGGTTTTCTGTAGTATCTCCTTGTTAACCAAGTTATATATGGATTTGTAGAGTTTATTATTATATGCAATTCAGTTTGAAAACTCCCATAGTAACTAGACATTTATTCCACATCTCTGTCTTGATCAAAATACTGGAAGTTTATGAGGTGCTGGAAACCCTTAGTGTACAATCTTGTACTTGGTACTGGACCCATTGGAAGAAAACTGTGCTTGAATCCCAGTAAAATGGTCAAAACTGCAGCTTAGCATCTCACAGAACACCAAAGAGAAGACTATAGTGGATTCACACAGGAACAGGCTGTTTTTCCAAGAAAGACCTAGTCCAACACACCTGGCCTGGCTTGCACTGGCAGCACAGGTTATGGCCTGTCCTTAGCATGGCCATCCCTGTAGCCATGCATGGAAACACTTTTCATACAACAGCTTACTGAGCACACTCTGCCAAGTGCTGCATGCACTAGAGCCTGATGCATTGGTTTCACCACAAAATGTAGAGTTCATCAGTCTCATCTTAAAAACGGTAGCTCCAGAGTGCACGATGGTTTCAGCAATATTCAATCCCTTCCCCAAGCTCAGCTGGGTGGATAGCAACAAAAGTAGTTGATGAAAGCCTGTGAAAGACACATAAAACAATCTGGAAACCAATTAACAGTTTAATTGGCAAATAAACCTATTCTTTACCCCCAAATGTTTCTGAGGATTGTGCAAGTAATGAGGTGGAAACTATTAGCATCAAATAAAATTCCAAAAACAGGACAGCAAAAAAAAAGTACAAGTAAAAGGTCAAGCTCAAGGAACATGAAAATCAACATTAAACCTTGACTTGTCTGGCTGGGAGATATGTATGGTTTGAAATCTTTATAACATACAGCATAAGGCCTGAAGTTTTTGCAGTGAGATTGCTCCTATTTACAAAAATTTAAAAAAACATTAGAAAGAATATCCTTTTGTAATTACAAATAATAACCCCTCGAGCTCACTAGCACAACATTTTACATGGGCATTAACAGGATACTGATTAAGATTAGTCCTCCCCAGGAAAAGCAACAGCTATTTTACAGAGAATGGAAGTGATAAAGCTTTAAGGTCCTTTCTTCAGGCCATAAACCAACTGCAGAACAGGAAGTTGAGAACCAACTTCTCCCTATGAGCTGATTATTATTTAACGAGCCATCATCATTTTAGCAATGAATTAATGATTAGAAAATTTATTTATTTATTTTCTTGTGTTATCGTACTAACTTGAAGAAAAGAAGTCCACAGGAATCAATGGCTAATTTTTTGAAGATCTCAGCACTAGTCTGCTGCCTCTCAGGGCTGGAATTAAAAAAATTTGCTTCCTTACAAGTTATATGATGCCATAATAACATGAAATGTGTGAAAAACTTCCAATTGTGATACAATGACAAAGTCATGCAAACACATACAGTTTTTAACTATTGCATATCTCTGGTTTTGTGTACTTTTACATGGTTCAGGTAGAAAAATCACAACTGTGTGGAGTGATATTATCTCCAGGGAACCAGCACATTCAGAGCCATTGAGGGGATTCCCAGGAAAAGTATCATCCAGTTAGTCTTAAAGAAATAGTAAAAGCTGCATTTTTTTCTCCAGAAATACATATGGATATTGAATACCAAGGAGCAATATGAGTTGCTTTTTCTGTAGGCTCAGAAGGAACTGACCGATAAATCTCATTATTTCCACACTTAGGACAGTTGAGTCTGCAGAAAGAATTAATATGAAACTGGATTATAAAAATGGTGTGATATGTCTAGACCAAGCCAGAAAAACAGATTCTTTGAGGCTGCAGATCACTTCCACCCAGCAGAACAATACTGGAATCAAGCAAAGATTGAGATTTTGAGAGACAGCAAGTATCACTTTCCTTTCATAAAATTTGGGCTTGACTTCTGATTTCATTGATCAAAGTGAAAGACTTTCTTCAGACTATGTTCTCTGGCTTCTCCACTCTCTATAGCTCTAGGAAAGACAAGGGAATTAGAAGAGAGAACTCAGTCCCATGAAGTAACAAAAAGTGAGAGGATGATGAATGCCACCAATCTTCCCCAAAGAAGGTGAATGACAAACTGGAGAAAAGTCTTGAGGAAATATAAAGTGGATGCTGGACAGCCCAGGGCTTCCAGAACTCATGGTTCTGATCAGGTTCACTACAAATGGCAAGATGTTCAGGGACTAAAACATAGGATAAGCCTTTTAGAGTCAATTTCAAAATAATCAGTTGTGTTATTCCTATTACAAATGCGTAAGAGATCAAATAAAATGGAGAAGTACTTCACCAGGTAGAGCTATCTTTCTCCAAAGCACAGTGCAGCACCAAATCCTAGCAAAATATAAGGTCCAAGTTAGCAGGTAATATATTAATAGATTATAAACTAATATATTTCATTAGAAATACACTCGAATCTAGAAGTTTCAAATGAAACAGGACGATTCACCCAGCAGGCTGCAAATGAATCCAAACTCAGCAGTAGGTGCTGTCTCTCACAAGTACAGTCTGTCTTCAGAGTATGAAAAACAAAAATTCCAGCTCTACAGTTCCAGGGCTGCAGTGCAGGCAGCTGTGTCAGCAGCCTCAGCCTGGAGTCTTGAGAGGTTCTCCCTGTTATGGAGTTTGAAAAATATGAGGATCACCTGGTCAGAGCTTCCAGCCACAGGGGTGTAGTTTGGATGTCTGCAGGACTACCATGGAATTAGTCCAAACTCTGCTTCTGAGTTATGCAGCTCTTACTTGGAGCTCCATCAGTCTTCCAGGGCTAATCCAGCTGTCATGTCTGAGCTTTGACTTCACAGATTTAAATTACATTCTTTACAATTTTGTACAAAACTCCTTATTGAAGTTACTTTCTTTTTTCTTCCCTATAGGAGAGAATTGAAATGACTGGTTTATTATTTATTTTAAACCCTCAGAAACAGAGCGGTTTTCCTATCTAGAGTTCACTATAAAATCTAAAATTACACAATTAAACATGCCTACACTTAAAAACATTTCTTCCTCCATCACCTCTGGGTTTCTTTTTGCTCTCCTTAATTTTGTTTTGTCACTGTGCTTCCTTCCTTCCTTCCTTCCTTCCTTCCTTCCTTCCTTCCTTCCTTCCTTCCTTCCTTCCTTCCTTCCTTCCTTCCTTCCTTCCTTCCTTCCTTCCTTCCTTCCTTCCTTCCTTCCTTCCTTCCTTCCTTCCTTCCTTCCTTCCTTCCTTCCTTCCTTCCTTCCTTCCTTCCTTCCTTCCTTCCTTCCTTCCTTCCTTCCTTCCTTCCTTCCTTCCTTCCTTCCCTCCCTCCTTCCTTCCTTCCTTCCCTCCTTCCTTCCTTCCTTCCTTCCTTCCTTCCTTCCTTCCTTCCTTCCTTCCTTCCTTCCTTCCTTCCTTCCTTCCTTCCTTCCTTCCTTCCTTCCTTCCTTCCTTCCTTCCTTCCTTCCTTCCTTCCTTCCTTCCTTCCTTCCTTCCTTCCTTCCCTCCCTCCCTTCCTTCCTTCCTTCCTTCCTTCCTTCCTTCCTTCCTTCCTTCCTTCCTTCCTTCCTTCCTTCCTTCCTTCCTTCCTTCCTTCCTTCCTTCCTTCCTTCCTTCCTTCCTTCCTTCCTTCCTTCCTTCCTCCCTTCCTCCCTTCCTCCCTTCCTCCCTTCCTCCCTTCCTCCCTTCCTCCCTTCCTTCCTCATATAAATGGCTGAGACAAAGGCCTATTGGTTTCCTCTGACTTCTCTTTTCATGCATGTCAGTGAAGGTGTGTTTCCATGGCACAAAGGAGTACTATTCAATTTTCAAAACATTCTATTATGTATTTGAAACACAACAAGGTATTTGGGACATCTACCCTCTGCAGCAGCAACTGGAAGCCACGTGAGATATTATAAGATGTCTAAAATGGAATAAGATACTTAATTCTGGGCAACTGAATCCTGATCCAGATTGTCTTGCTGCAAATTCAGAGATTGCTCTGACACAAATGCCGTGATCTTCTCGGTTCAACCACCTGCATCCAATGGCTCAGTCATCAGACCTGACCCTCTGGTGTTTTCTTGGTAAATGCTGACATATTTCAATATCTATGCTTGTGGTACTAGAATAAAGTTGGTTTTGGCCTTTGTCACTTTTAGTTCACAGAAGTAATCAAAACAGCACTCTGTAAATTCTTTGGAGCCTTTCCTGCTACAGGCAATAAGAGATTTGCCACTAACTTCAGCAGAACCACTTATGAGCGCCACGTTTAATTAACACATAATTCAGAGTGTCTAATAGGATTGATGTGTATCTGAATTAAAACAGCAAATAAAATGGTGCTAAGGGATAGAAGCAGAGAACAGACTTTAAATCTCATTTCAGGACTTGAGCGGGAATGGCAGAAAATACCATGGGCTTCAGAGACAGGGAAGAACTTGGCATGAGATAAAAGGCTTAAGCCAGGATTCATTCAACTTCCAGTGCTGCTCAAAGGATGAAACCATCTGAGATTTATATATTCATTGCTTGACTTACCCATACAAGGCTTTGAATGCCACTTTGGAATTTCATTTTTAGAGGAGATCAGAAAAACTGACACAAAATGTTGGATGAAGGGTCTGCAGGAGGCTTCTGGCTGGTCCACCAGGCTTCTGAGCAGTCAGACATTTTGGGATTGAGAGTGGTTCTCTTCCAGATTCACATAATCTCATTTTGAGCTTTCCCTCTGATAGAATGCAGTGTGAGACAGGCTTTCAAGCCCTTTCCTCTGGTGCTAATCCTCCAGTGAATATTGACTCAGGGTTTTGAAGAACTACTGAAAAAATGATAAGTCAATGAGCATTGCTCCTTTCCCTGCCCGTCTGCTCAAGTGAGCCCACTGGGGCTAGAAGAAGGAGAAATAAAAGAAAAAACAAAATACCCCTAAACCAGAAGCACTGTATTTCTGTTTAAATTAGGAAGATCAAGTCAACAGGAGGATAGGCTATTTGTGACAGTTTAAGAAATCCTATTGTTCTTGCTGTCACTGTTACTTTGCTGTCTAGACCAAAGCAAGGGGCTGCTTTACTCTGTAACACGTCTCTCCTCCATGCTCTAATGTCAGGGTAGGATAGTGCCACACTCATTTTTAAAGAATTGAATGTTGACATAACAACCCTCTCTTCTCCTCTTGCCTGTGTTTGGAGGGAAGCAGCTGCATTCACCCTGCAGAGGTGTACAGCGAGCCAGAAGCCTCATGCTACTGGGAGAAGCAGCTGCTTCTGCTTTTCTTGGGAGGGGTGCTGAGAATAGCTGGAAGCCACATTGCCTCTTGCAGAGGTAAAATCCTCAGTTTGCCAGTTCTGTCCTAGTGGGTGAGAGACAGAAGGAACTCCCTGTCACAGGACCATGACACAAACTGGCAGCCAGAGCTCCCAGATGGGAACCAAGGAAGCAAAGAGCTGCATAAGCTCAGCCTTGGTGTCTTGCCTGTGTTTAGGTCCCAAATAGCCAAGGCTATATTTCAAGGCTCAAATTCACATTCCCACTTTCTTTCCCTCCTGCCAGTTTTGTCTCTGCTCGAGTCTTTTCTGTTGATGTTGGTTTAGGAATCTCCACCCTCTCTTTAGCAAGTGTTATCTGGAAAATTGCAGAATTCGCAGCCCTGGGAATTGAGATTTTCAGTACACTCACAGGCCAAGAAATAAGGGCTTCTTTATGTGTGTCACAGGGCAATGTTGTGTGGAAGATCTAAATTTCCTGTGTTGTCTCCTTGATTCCCTGATTGCTCAGCAGGGATATCATTACTGGGAGGCAGAGAGGCATTAATATCTGATATTTAGACTAGGCAAGAGCCAGAATTGTTCTGGGTACTAAGAAGAGGATACTAACTACTGACAGCCTTAGCAGCCAGCTTTGATTCACACTGACACACTCTCCATCCTTTCCTCCCTCCAGCCCTCCTCTCTTTCTTCCACTTTCACTTGATTTCTGTTTCACTTTTTTTTTTGTCTTGTAAGATTAAAGATGTAAAAACTTTTCTCAATTTCTCTCTCTTGTAGAAAATATCCGTAAAGCACAGATTTTAGTCAATATGTCATCAATTCCTAGGGCTGAGCAAGAGATTAATATTCCAAGTATAATATACGGTTTGTTACTTTGGCTTAAAGAGGTTATTACAGGTTGCATATAATTATTATTGCTTAGCAATTTTATCTAATATTTGGTGCAAAAGTGTAGTAAAGATTAATTAAGGAAGCAAAGGAAAATCCAGCAGGAATGACGTCTGAAGCAACAGTATTTGTTTTATGTGAGGCACAAATTCTGGAAAAGAATGTTCTGCTCTTCATCATAAAATGGAAATAAGTATCAGGGAAGTGAAATGGGGAAGAGCTGGTAAGGGTTTAAAGGTGGTGTTAGTGGCATGACTAATCAAGCAGAGAGAATAAATTGAATAAGAGTCACACTTTCTACAGAGTCACAAAATGATGGAAATAGAACTGTCATTACAGATGCTAATTAACAGGGCTCAGTATCTCTCAGCTTTGGAGCTCATACCAGTGGGAAGTCTATGCAAAAAGCAGCATGAATTTCACACCCCCTGACTGTCCTGAAGAAATTCCCTGTGGCTGCCAGTGGCATAACACTATCAGAGACTGCTGTTATTATTATTTTTGAGAAAATATCTTTCTATGTAAAAGCACATTATTAACTTCTCAAACTATCAAACATACATATATATATATACATATATATATATATATATATATGTAACTCCCTAATAAGTTTACTTATTTTCTATGCCCATCTGGACACAACGTTAGTAAGGTCAAAACTTGATTATTGCATTCATCTCCTGGTAGGATGTTACAAAATGTGAGGATCCTAGAGACAACTCTTCTGTTTAACTCCATGTTAAATAGTAGTTATAGAAGTCTTCCAGCCAGGAAATCCAGGTTCTTGAATGTGTGAGTTTGCTGCATCAAAAAACTCTTGGTAGCATTCATGCTCCATTTTCAATAATCACTGAATAGGAGGAAGTTCAGAATCTTGTAGGGCTGTTCATGTTATGCCATTGTTTTTAAGGGATAAATGAGATAATAAATTTGTTTGTCAGTCTGATACTGATCTCAGGACTTGAATAGCAAGGATTTAAAGGAGTGAGATAATACCAATTAATAAGGAAAACAGATATTGTTGAACTGACTTTTATAGAGTCATCTGAGTAAGTGTATAGAAGGCAAATTAATGCTGAACAGGTTTATTTCTGTTGGACTGCCCCGAGATTAGCTATTTGATCTGTATTATTCGTGGTATTTATAAATGTTTAGGAAGTAAATGCAGTCTCACAGCTGATAAATTTGGTGTTGACTGCAAGGTCAGGAAAGTAGGATGAAATAAGCTGATAGGTGGTTGATATAGAGTTATTAAAATCACCTGTTAAAGAGAGTTTATGTCAATAAGAGTAATTTCCCTTTTTTGATCCTTTGGGTATCAGACATCCAAACCTGATCCCTGAGTTCTCTTTGTGATCAGCAGAGAGCAGTGCACACCTCCAAAGAGTGTTTTTTCTCATCCTGAGAGGATGATGATGATGGTAACCTTTTTCCCCTTAATCAGCAAAGAAACACAGCTGCTAACTTGAAAGTACAGCAATTACCAGCATCAAACTGATTAAAACTCTGAGATTGCTGAAGGATAGGAATGTATGCACTGCTGCTCAATCCACTTATTGGGGATGATTTTGTCCTGTGCATAAAGAGAAGTGATGGCTGATGGTTACATGCCTGTATTTTCAGATTGGAAGTAAGGCACTTATTTTTAACAACAAATGTTATTTATTTCTCAAATGCTGTAAGGATAATTTCTCTAGATCTTGTATAAGGTTTTTGCATAATTAAACACGACTAGTCTTCATTAGAACTATCATCATATAAAAAGGAACAAATTCAGTGAATTTCAGGACCTGCAATTCATGAGTCCAGCCAGAAGCTCACAGCACACATTTTTTGCTCTACCAATGACTACCTGTACACTTTCCTCTCTTTAGACGTTAGCAGTATAAGGACAGGAACAAGAATGGGAGAAGGAGCAGTATTGAGCATGATCACTGCAGCAAAACACATTTATATTCTTTGTTAAGATTTTACTTCACATCAGGAAACCAGCTGCAGTTTCTGATCAGCTAGGCTAAATTGAATTTTTTAAAAAAATATTTTTGCATGTACATATTTCCTCTCCCTTTTTTTTTAACAGAAATACGAAGCTGCTTGCCTGTGAACTTTGATTTTCTGTTCTGATCATATCTCCAAATATCAGGCTGTTAGCCAACATTAATATGGCATTCCTACATTTTGTCAGAATAATTAATGAGGATATGCAAAATCAACCCAATACCTATCCCTGGGGATGTCCAACCCTATCTGTCTCAAGTCCTTTTATTTCACCCTGTTGACCCCTCCCTTTTAGTCATGCTCCAAATCTCTCCTTACTCATAAATTTTCCTTATGAAGCAGTCATGTCCCATGGGGTGCCAACACTGCCAGTGTGATCCCAAACAGCTTTTTGTGCATGTCAGATAAAGTTTTCTGATTCCCAGAGAATCCATCCCCAGAAGGGTCTAGGCAGTGACACAAGCAGGCAGGGGGTCCATGCCCTCCCCAGCCTCCCACCAGCCTTCAGTGAGCTCACTTTTGGTTTTGCTGCTCTGCTATGATAGCTATGAGCTCCAGATCTGAGCACTTCTCATTTTCAGGCAAACTTGGAGTTTTTAAGCTTTTTTTTTTCTCAGGGAGGATGTGCTGGAGCTAACTCCAGCTCCTTGCCCAGGAGCCAGAGTACTGTTCCAGCAGAGATGAATTTCCTTTGATAGGAAAGTAATTTGCTTCAAAAACAGAAGCAAATTACTTGAGCATCTACTAATAAACTCTCTATTTAAGAACTCACAAATTAAACTATTTTCTTTATTATATTCAGCTATTTGTGATACAAAAGAAAAAATAAAAGCCAAATAAAAGTAATATTTTCTATTCCTCCATTTAAGTATGGAACAAATTATTTCCTAATTAATATTAAAGTGCTGCTGACATTTTATATTGGGGACTGTAAAGGTTATTAAGAAGAAGAAATCACTGTATATACAGTTATATACAAATGTATGGCTTCCATTTCAAAGTCCTGGCTGGGCTAGAGTAAAAGGTCTTTAGAATTAATTATGTTTGTAGAGGAATCTGATGGCATTTTCAGAATTGCTCTGGAGCAGATTTTTCAGATGTTTTAATATTTCCTCTGTTGGGTGCTGCCCATTAAATGCCACAGCTGGGCAGAGCTCCAGAATCCCAGTTCTGCCATTGATCTCATTGCACAAACCACTCTACTTCTCTGAGCTAACTCTGAGCTTTTCAACCTTCAAAATGGAATCACAATGCTGATGATAATGTATTCAAATTGTGCTAATAAAGTTTATGCTAGTCTAAGCTGGAAATGATCAATGAAGTTAGTGTTCATCTCTCCTGATATCCATGTTACCTCTGTGTGACTTGTAGAATGGTTTGGTTATCTGAAGTACTTGAAGTCCCTTTAGAGACTGGTGAGAAATAACCAATCCTAAATCATAGCTCATCTGATTTGGATTAGGTGTCGGCCTTCAGATAGGCTTAACAAAGAAAAAGAGATTCCTACAATATAGATATCTAAAGTGAGAAGATGCCAACACTACCCAAAGCGATAAGCAGTCAGAGCCTATGGCTTCCAGACATTTAGATTCCTTTATCCATTTTATATTAAAGAGTTTTATCTGGATAATTTTGCTTCAACCTGCATGCTCAGAAGTCAGTAATAAAACACTGGGCCCTTGAAATACCCTCATGTCATGTCACTTAATTCAAAGGTTCGTTTTCTCCCTTTGCCTGAGAAATAACTAAAGAACAAAGCTTTCATGAATTCTCATTTGCAAATTGTAATTGCTTCAGGAATAGAAACAACACATATTTCTGACATACAGTTGGTTTTTGTTGTTTTTTTTTTTTTAAAGAGGGGAAAAAAAAATCCCGTCTAAAGAAAAAACCACCACCCACTCCTGGAATCAAACAAGACTCAGACCTTATAGTAACAAATGGAAAGGTTCTGTAGCCTAATTTATTTAGACTCTGATGCCCAATCAAAATTGTGTAAAAAGATGTCAGTAAATATACAACTTTGAATCACAATATAGTTGAAATGCATGCATATGATACAATTTATAATAAGATTTACTGTAATTGCCATGCAGTTTTTATGCCTCCAAGAACTATGTGAAGCATAAGGATTTACTAACTGTGCTGAATTTTCAATATGTGTTAGAACTATGGCTGTACAAAATACAGAATCACAGAATAGTGTGATTTGGAAGGAACCTGAAAGTTCATCTTGTTTCAACCCCCTTCCCTGTGCCAACCTTCCACCAGACCAGGCTGTTCCAAACTCCATCCAACCTGGCCTTGAACACTTCCAGGGATGGAGCATTTACAGTTTCTCTGGGCAGCCTGTGCCAGTGCCTCCTCACCCTCAGATTAAAGAATCTCTTCCTAAGAATCTAAACCTGCCCTCTGTCAGTTTAAAACCATTTCCCCTTGTTCTATCATCACATGCCTTTGTAAAAACCCCTCCAACTCCTTTCAGATACTGAAAGGTTGCAATAAGTCACCTGGAGCTTTCTCTTTTCCAGGCTGAACAATCCCAATCTCTCAGCCTTTCCTCACAGGTTTTCCACCCACCTAAGCATCTTTCTGGCCCCTCTCTGGACTCGGCCCAACAACACATGGCAGTGAATCTTCACAGGGGCTCACCTAAGAGCTTCCTTCTTGATGTCAAAACAGAAACCAGAGCCTTCCTTTTTCTCTTAAATTCCTCAGAAGCCCAAACCTCAAGACAAAACTCGAGGTCAAAGACAGGGTTCCCTCTTTTCTCTGTCAAAACCTACAGTTTACCCACAGAGTTCAGAACTTCAAGGCAGAATTAACATATTAGAAAATTATTTAGTCTCACATGTAAAGGGTAAGGAGATTAACCTCATCTCACTGGAGTGATTTAGAAGTTGTGTATTTAATTTGACCATACTATTTAAGATCTTTTGTAGTCAAAGGGAAGAGAGGAATTTCTGAAAAGGTAACTCCTCCCATGGTAATGAGATTTATGCACCTATGTTTCTAAGATAAGCAGGACAAATCATTCTTTGGAGATACCTGTCTTTCCTGATGGATTAAAAAGAAAGCCTAGACAATTAGCTTAGGCTTATCAGCTTTTAAATGTTTCTAGTTGGATGAAAAAAAGGAGATCCTAAGGCTGTAATCTAATGTAGTGTGTGCTCCAAAACTGTAGTTGTAGCAGGTGCTTAACTTTTGCTTATGGGGAAAAAGAAACTTCAACTTTTATCTTAACTGCACACAAAATTAAGAGCAAAGAGCTAGGATTTTCTTTTGTGTGTACTGTTATCACAGTTGGCAAAATGAAAGCTTTGTAATGAGGTTTTGTTTTTCCTTCATAAAAATTTCATTGAATTTCTACTTAAATAATCCACAAGGAAGAGATTATTAAGACAAAGCATTTTCATTTATTAGTACTCTCAATATAGTGAGAAGCAAAGATTTAAATGTTTCCTTTATGACGTATTTTTAGCTATATGTACTAAACTATGCTATATTTTAAGTTAAGACCTTTGAATGAGACCTTTCTGTTTTATCAACAAGACTTTTTTTTAGTGGATCAGGCAATAGCATCTTTAAATGTAGGTTCATGGGAAATTATGGCCCAATTTATATTGCCAAATATAAATGTAGAAATGTCAATATATGGAATAAATGAAGACTTTTAGTTTTCACAAATATGAAAATTAGTTTAATACATGTTTTTATGAAAGTCAATATATGGCTTAGAAGAGAAGACAGTTCTCTAAAAAGTTTACAAATTAAAGATGAAAAGGGAAGATATTCCCATTCTCTCTGAGCAGCAGATTAGTGAGCAAGTTGTAGATAAAGAAGCATAAAACATCTTATCCAGTTCAATTTCACAGGGTCAATATTTACAAATACATATAAACCCATGTTAACTTAACCTGCAGGATATATTTTTTCAGGCACAGAGGAAGAAGGAAATTTATTCATACAGAAAAAGTTAGAAATCATGTTCACTCTTTACAATGCTCGGGAACAAACCAACCTACATGTAGGAAGGATAGTTTAGCTGTGAAATTATTTTTCTTTGTGATTTCCAAGGTAAAATGGAGGCTCAACTTCTTTGGGGATTTTGGTTTAATGTTAACCACTAGAAAACCTGAAAACACATATTCTTTTAATGTGATAGAAACAGTAGAAACAAAGATGAAATAAAGTCTTTATGAAAGTCTTTATGTGCAGAAAGTCAGATAATAATAACTTCTATTAAGTTGATTTTCAACCACTTGAATTTCAGTTGTATGCTGTTTTGACAGAAGAGTCATGACAGTCTCAGACACATCGTTCTGAATCACATTATTGGACAACTGTAACAACTGCATGTGGAAAATATTTATCTGAATCAAATAAACTGCTGAAAATTTATATCATAGAACTGTAGAAAAGAAATTTATTTCTTTTTTCAAAGATGGTTACTTTGCTTGATTTCTTGGGAATTTAACCTGAGAATTTCTTCAATTTCTTCTTGATTATTTTATTTTTCTGTCTCTCATTTTTTTATATTCTTCTGAATATACATCTGTAAAAAAAACTTGATACAATAGTTTAGGTTACCTTGGGTAAATAATGTCTTCATTTTGATCCTACCATATATGTGGATTAAAAAAAAAAAAAAAAAAAAAAAGAAAGGGAAAACAACCCTACCTTGGTGTAGATCTTCTGCAATGTGACCATATCACAGACTGGGAAGCATGTGGCAGTGTTTCTAATATCATAAACAGAACCATAACTGTTTAGTCAGAGACATTTTGCATTACAACATTTCCTCCTTCAGGTCTTTGGATTCAATTCAAAACTGAAGCCAGTATATGTTCCATCATAAAATCTGTGACTTTTATACTTCAGTTTAATTCAGAATTTTGCTCTTAACCATTCATGAAATAACAATATGTTTTGATAAACGTAAAATACCAGTTGCTTAAGAAAATGGCATTTGATTCAATAGTATTTTCTTTGAATAACTCTAATTATCCAATTAATAGGTATTCAAAATCAAAATGGATGCAATTGAAAAAAACCACAGAAAATTAATAATACCTTGAATGCGTCCTCTAATCTCTTTAATAACAAAAGCTCACAGCATTTTTCTAAGTTTGGTAAGGAAATTACTTGGTTATTGTTCCTACTTAAATTAATAAGGTTTTTGCTGTTATGTGCATTTTCACATCACTGCATCATAAATCTTGGAAAAGAAATATTCTGAAGTGGAATTATACAGACAATAAAGAGAACAGGGGAAGATCTATGGACATCATCTATCTGGATTTCTCTAAGGCCTTTGACAGAGGATCCTAAAATATCCATCTCTAAATTGGAGAGATATGTATTTGATGGATAGCCAGATCAGTGGATAAGGAATTATCTGGATGGCTGTGTCCAGTGAGCACTGGGCAGCAACTTCATCAGGGGCCCATATTTGACCCAGCACAATTTCATATCACAGAATCACCAACAGGACCTTAAAGGTCAGGCATGGAGCTGGTGAAGTGAGTCCAGAGGAGGATGATGAGGATGGTCACAGGGATGGAGCACCTCTCTTACAAGGAAAGGCTGAGAGAATTAAGGCTGTTCAACAAGAGAAGAGGAAGGCTCTGGGGAATTTTATTGCAGCTTTTCCACACTTAAAGGCAGTATATAAGAAAGATCAGGACAGAGCATGTTGTGATAGGGAAAGAGGCAATGATTTTAAATTAAGGGAGCATAGATTTAGATTAGATATAAGGAAGAGTTTTTTCACTGAGAAGGTGGTGAAACACTGGCAGAATTTTCCCAGTGGTGGATGCCCCGTACCTGGAACAGGGCTCAAAGTGGCCTGGTCTAGCTGAAGATGTCCCTGCTCACTGCAGAGGAGTGGGCTACATGACCTTTAAAGGTCCCTTCCAGCCCAAACTGTCCTGTCATTCTATAACAAAAGAAAAAAGATATAATTATTTTAAGGATTCAGATATGGGTTCTGCATATCAATAGTAGACATGTCATGAATTTAGATCTAAGATATGCATTCAGACGTTCAGATAGTGAGAAGCTGTTTTGCTAAAGTGCAGACATCTCTGCAACCATCTTGTACATATCCCTCTTCATTTAATAATCCTGAAGTAAGTTTCTTCCTATCACTGGAAACAACAACAACAACAGCAGCAACAAGACTTACAACTTGTGTAAGTCTACATAAAAGCTATTTTTGTACCTGATTATGTCTTGGGCATGTTTTGGTGCACCCTTGACTGCCACTGATAGAAATTTCTCAGCCCCCTGTAGAGGAAGGCTCCTGTCTTGGAAGGCCAAGCAGAGGAGAAAGTGCAATGTTCACAGCATGTGCTCTTCATGGACCACGTACCAGCAACATCAGGATTTTCACAGTATTCCTTTGAGACATTTAGCTTCCACATCACATAGCTGTGCTGAAGGTCAGCACAGGGGATAGAGCTTCAATTTTCTCTCATCTGGAGCTTCCAAACCAATGCTCTCTGTGGATTTGTGTCTCTAATCTCCCCAGGCTGCAGATACTTGACCAACTTTTAATCTCTCCCTGAGCTCTCCCTTGGGGCTCAGCCTAGGCATCCACTGAAAAACCTGCCCCAGGTTGCTCACCTGACTACATGAGACAACAAGGGCTACCAATGCAGTTGGGGTCAGGGAAGAAAGGAGAACTTGGGCTAGACCTTCCTTCTGTGGAAATAAAAGTGGCTTCATTATTTCCAGAGTAAAAATCCCATGGTGTTTTATTCAACAAATATGTTTCGACCAGTAAAAATACACCTTAATGAGGTTTATGCACTTTAATTGAAGCTCTTGTGAAATTATATCTATGTTTTTATTTCTTCTTCTTTTTTTCTTTTTTTTTTTTTAATTTTAGTTTTCTTATATCCTGTTACAGCCCTTCTTAAAAACTAATGACCCAGGCACTCTCCTCCTGAGGTACAATAAATGAAAGGGAACAGATAAGAAAATCTCTGCATCTCCCTTAGAGCCAGTGCATCCTGCAGATATCTCCCAGTGGAAAACAGCTGAGCCCCAGCCCAGCTCCACTGGTCTTCACCAAGCAGGTACTTGTGCCTGAAAGGGGATGCATATGCAAATATTCCTTCTGTGTTACAAGTGTAAGTTATTTAACCACACAGAATAACTTTAGTGCTATAGGGATAAGGTAAGATCAAACTTGTCTTCAGAAGGAAAACTTATCACTGCATGAGGAATTTCTTCTTCCCCTTAAAGAACACATGCATAATGTGTGCAAGCCTG
The DNA here is from genome assembly GCA_037013685.1 of Acridotheres tristis. NCBI lineage: Eukaryota > Metazoa > Chordata > Aves > Passeriformes > Sturnidae > Acridotheres > Acridotheres tristis. The sequence goes on from CM072885.1 coordinate 7,492,013, forward strand.
ATGGATGGATTTATTTATGTCTGGCATCTCATATATAAAGTGCTTATCAAGGAAATGTTTGATAGAGGAAAGATACAAAGATAGCTCTAGGATGAAGCATAGCCCATCCTTAAAAAGGCACCTAGCATAGGTAGGATGATTCATTACCTATGGTGCCTTCCTCTCTCCATTGATGGTATGAAAACTAAGGACATGATTCATCTGATCTCAATTAAATGTCAGATTAGAGAGGAGAGGAACTGCTCCCCTAGAATATCTGTTTCTCCAGTGATGACTATAAAAGGAAAGAAGAATTATGTTCTCAAGGATGGATATTCACTTTCAGTTAGATGAACAACACCCTATTTATCTAAATATGTGATTCTTGGGTTTCTTCACCAGGGCCAGTTGAACTTTATGATCCTGCTGGTTCCTTTCCCACTCAGGATATTTTATAATTCTAGGAAATTTTGTAGGACTGAAGTTATGTAAGATCAATTCATTTGATGTCATTGCACACCAAGAATGCATTAAATTCCAGTTGTTATAAGGTTTCCTCACTTTGTTTCTAGACTATTTTTGGTCTTTTTATGCACACTGCATATCATATTAGCTCCTTATTCTTTAGCTGATTTTGAGTTACAACCCCTACACAGAAGATCATTACAGTCACATTAGATGAGACCAGAAATCCTCTCTGGAGTGATGGCCCAGAGGAGATCCTTTCCAGAAGAGCATAAGAACCTGGAAACATCTTTGTCACCTGTTACAGTCCCACAGCAAAATAGTTGTAGCTCAGGCACTTTGGAAGTTGAGATTTATTTCCAAATAAATTTTAGGCATTACTGGAAGTCAAGGTTTAACTCTGAGCTGGATCTCCATTAAAAGGCAAATTTCTCTGACCAAGATATAAATAGATATGTGTTCCTTTCCCATGAGTGTCAAGAAGTCCCTGGATGCACAGATTACACCATGGGCCCTGTGAATGCCAGGAGGGAGCCAATGACAGGAAAACAGCATTGCCTCATCTGTGCTAACCTGATGGGCTGGGTATCTGAATTTGATCAGGTCAGCATGCTGGAGGATCACACAGACCTCAACTTTATCTCCAGCTCAAAGTGCTTTAAAGCTCAGAAAGTCATTAAACTCCAAGCTGACACAGGGAATGCCTAGTGGGATTAACCTTCAAAAACTAATTACCAAGGAGATCAACAGAAGGCAGCCTGTATCACCACTGTTGTGACAGCCTACCAGAGGAGTGAGTGGTGTCAGAAAATGCTGAATAAAAAATCTGCTTCACTGCAGATCCTTTTCCCATGTAGGTAGAGTTTTCCAAATGATTACCAATGAGAGATCAATGGAATTCAGGTTTCTAATTACAGATAGGGGTCTGGGTACAATTGCTATGATGAATATTTTTATTTTATCCTTTTTCCTGTAGTTTATAGGAAAGGCTTTGAATAAAGTATTACACTAGCAACTAGGAAGGAACAGCTCCCATATTAAAGAAAAGGGGTCGGCCTGGCTCATCTCATTTAAACACCCTCTGAACAAATCATCCTGAAGTTTCAGTGATGATTAATGAAGAGATAAAGACATGACAAATATCTGATTTGTCTGAATCATTTCAGGCCAATAACACCATCAAAATGCATGCCATTTTTCCCCTCTACTTCATCTCTCTTGAATATTAAAAGAGTCTATGATGGCTGCCTGGAATATACAGTAGGGGTTTCAAATGTAAGATGAATTCCAACTGCATTCCAACCATACAGCACAAGTAAATGCTGGGCTTATGAAAGGGGCAGTATTCCATCAGCTGCCAACTAAACCAATACAGACTGATATTACCTGGAAATCTGTTAATTGCTCCTCAGATTTCATGTCCCTTGGATGAACCTGATCTCAGGTGGTATGACAAAAAGCCAGGCAGCAGATTATGTTGCACATACAAATATAGACATGTAGGTTGTGTGTATGTGTGTACACCCGGGTATAACAGCACACTATTAAAGATATAATATTGCACATTATTTTATATATAATTTTTTTTTAATTTATTGTATATACAGAGAGAGAAATGTTTAATCACCACTAACATACTCCAGTTTCTGGACACAAAACTTTTAGAGTTATGCAAGTAAAAAAATCCTAAAGAAACAAAGAAGACTGGTTTTCTCAATTTTCTACAAATGCTAGTAGGTTAACAATCTCTCTTGAATACCAAGGATACTAAAGCTTGAACAGAATATTGGAAAATAGAAATCCCAAAGTTCATACCAGCAAAAGTAAAAAAATTCCAGTTAGCTCAGAACTCTGAGCAGTCTTGCAAGCCAGACACATTTCCAAAAGCTACCATCTAGTTGATGCTGGGATAAGAATTCTGGGAACACATGTTAGTTATATAAATATTTTTAAATCAATCTGATGATAGCACTAGTTCAGACCATGCCCTGACTTTAAGAGATCCTCAGGGAGGACTCAAAATAAATTAGTGCATTTAATTACCTTCCTGAAGTTCCCAAATAAAATAAATGTATATTGAATTTTCCCCCTCAGTTTACATCTAAATTCACAAATGCTATTATATTTTAATTAAAGTTAACTCATTTTTCCATTTGGTAGTTATTCTATCTTATTTTTGGTGGGATTTTTTTTTTGGTTTTTTGTTTGTTTTTTTTTTTTCTATTATTCTTACAATTGAATAAAGATGCTAATTGTTTAGCATTGGATTAGTTTGTAATAAGAGCTGACAGGCCCCAAGGATCCATTCTGCTGTCTAATACTCAATGGATGCAGAACAATCCATAAGGCAGCTGGGGGGAACTTGTCTGTCACCAGGAGTGAAACTCTTCATTCACAACCACAGACTGCACACTGCAGTGGTCCTGTTTGCTTTGGCCCAGGCAGAATAAGGAGAATTTAGCTTTTACACGACATATTTACATGACTGACAGGCAGAGCTCGTGTTCTGAGCTGTCTGGAGATGAATCAGCTTTGGAACAGGAGCACAGTACTTGATTGAACATTGAGAGCCTTCAAAATGTTAATAAGGACATTGCACAATATCTGGATAAGAGCAAGGGGATTTGTCTCTTTGAGTTTGACATTTCTAACATTAGAAAGATGATGTTCAGCACTGTCAGCTTATTCATTTGCAAAAAGAGCCTTCGATAATTCAATATTGGGTAAAGACTGAAAGGGAATCTTCTATCCTCTCAAAATGTGAAGTTATCAAAACTTAAACCACTGGAGATCAGGCAAATCAGAATGGAAACGACCAGGTAACTTTTCTGACCCTAAAACAGCAAAGATCTTTATGTGTCCTATAAATTCATAATTTTGTCTGGTGTTGTACTAATGGGACACAAGTTAATCTCCAGGTTTGCGTAAAAATTGGGTTCTATTTGTCAATGTTTACTTACATGGTCCAGCTGGAGGAAAAAGTATAATCTCAGAAAATCTCTGACTTAAATTACATGAACTTTATACCAAACCCTTCCCTGAAGAGATGAAGCAGTATAGTATCTCCGGGAAATCTAACAGAATATATGAAACTTGTTTAAATTCATAAAAAGCAAACCAACGTTTAACAGGTTGATATTTATAGTTTGAGCTCACTGACAGACCAGTGCATTGTAAGCTTACCTATGAATCAGGCATACAAACTCTGCTTTCCAGCTGCCTGCTGTGGGGGGTTATCTTCAGTTTTATGAAAATGTTGTAGCCTCAGTGCAACCAAAGTCTTTGAAGTTTAACTGAGCACAGATGTTTTCCTTAGGCTTTAATTCAAAGCAGTGACAACCAAACTCTTTCTACAGTGCGACCCATGTTTTAAAAGAGATTTCTTCAAATAGTGCAGGACTAAACTCTAAACTTGTTTTCTCTTCCAAAACTCTAAAACTCTAAAAGGTTCAAAAAGAAGGAAATTGATATAAAACTATACGGGCATATATCAGATAATATATCAAGAAAAAAATCAAGAAATGCAGAATATTTTATTCTTTAATCTTTTTCTTATTCTGAGCATTTGAAGAAGATATTTTTCAGCAACAATGAAACTGAGTTCATTTGGATTTTATTAAGTTTTTAATGTGGAATTTGTTTTTCTGACTTTTAAGAAAGATGCAGGGTCCATGGTATAATGTAATGAATTAATGGCATTCCTAACCCTAGAAAATTTGAAGACAATGTATTCAGCAAGATTTCCTTTTTTTTTTTTTTAATTAAATTGATTTTTCGAAATTTTGGTTGATGACCATGAAAAAGGTAATGAACTAGGTTAAATTATTTGTATGTAAAAGTCAGGCAGACTCTTATTCTCAAATTGTCCCACTGATTTCAGATTCACTGGGTCAACATTTGAAACACAGTACAGAGACTGTCTGATACAGTTTAAGGAAAGTAAATACACAGAGAAAATGTTCAAAGTGGTTTTGTAAGAAAGGAGTCAATAGCATAATCTGGGTTTAGCTGTGTACTGTAGAAGTAATTTTCAGAAAAAGACCTAAAGATATCTATTTTCTGCTCTTGGAGAATGTCACTGCAATAAGCAATAGCTGTGTGAAGAAAACAAGGACATGTGTGTTCTCATGTGAACTAAATAATCTCCTAAATAAGGGTTTGGGAACTCCAGTGGGAGGCACTGGAATCAGATACTGGAAAGGACCTTCCAGGTGTCCCAGCTCAGCATCTGACTCCTGGTGGTACCAGCTAAACCCACAACACTGATTGCACACTCCTGTCTCATCTGAGTTTACCAATCCCTAAAGATGGAGATAGCTCAGCTTCTCAGGGAACCTCTTCTGATGTTTGACTGTTCTTACCCCAGCTAAGCCAAGCTTACTGAGACCAGAAAAACAAGGCTGTGTGATGTACAAGTGCATGAGTGCCTGCGAGCTTCTGTGATGCTCACAGCTCCATGAACTGCAAAGATGTTCCCCCTGTCTGTTGTTGGTCCTCTCTGAGCCTCAGTGCCTGCTGTGGCACTGGTGAGGAAGGCTGGTGAGTCATTCCAGCCACCTACAATCCAGCAGAGCTGAGAGTCTCTTTCTGCACACAGTCAACAGATGGGACAATTCACAAAAGCTAAATTTGGCAGAGTTTACTGGAAGTCTCAACACGGCCCTCAGTCAATTAGGTAACTCAGTCTTATGAACAGAAGTGACTAAGGGCCATTAGCTTATGAGAACCAAAGAAAGTCAACTTCTTAACCCCAGAGGCACAACAACTCTATATAGGTTTCAAAATTGGTTTGTCTGAAGCAAGTAATCAAGAAAAGAAAGAAGTGATTTACTGAGGGGTTTAAAATAGAACAGGTTGGCCAACAACAATAGCTGAGCCCTCCAGAGCACCTTGTGCCCACATTGTACCTAAAACAAGCTTTGCATAATAGAAGAGAGTTCAATTCCACATGATTACAGTTATAGGGTCCCTGGGGGGAAAAGAACAAGCAAAGAGAGCAGGCTTTTCATCATCATTTATAAAGACTTTAAGGGTCTGTTTAAAATGGTGAAATGCTGCTTACCTCCTTTTTACAACACTTAGAGGTACAGACCTTTGCAGAACACACTATTTAACTGTTTGGGATTATTACTGGTTAGGGTCTTTCCATTTAGCAGCCTGCCTCATTTCCAAACTCTTCATATTTTCCCATTACCATACTAACTGCATTAAAAAAAAAACAAAACAAAACAAAAAAACCCAACCAAACAAACTTTGCTTAATTAAAGTAACAAAAAGCCCTGAATGCAAACATATTTAAAATAAAAAATTATTTTACAAGTAAATCTGGAAAGTGCAGTGCTGCTTCCTCTATTTAAATGGTAAATTGAAAATTAATACTAATGCAGACTAAATCAACTCATCTAATCATGGAATAAAAGATAATTAAGTGGACCTGTCAAATGAGAGTTAGAGCTAAATACAGCAACCCTTGATCCTGCAGAGTAAATCTTGACTTGTATGATTAGTTGCTCTGCTTTACTTGAGGAAATGACTTGTGGCATCACACCCAGAAATTACTGCTTGATCCTGGAACTTGGACTGAATCTGTGCATCTCTGCAGCTCTATGATAGATGTAGAAATGCATATGCAAGTATCTCTTGAATCAGGCAGAATCCAAAATTAAAGTAATATATTCTATTCAGTGTCCAAATGAAAATCTCTGATTATTTGAATATGATATTACTTGCCTCTGGCATGAACAATGACACATTGAATTTCAACATGGAAATGCTATTCTTTTGCATTTTCCATTGTTAGCTCATTCTATTTTTGCTTCAGATAAATCAGCTGTACAACAGAGAGTTGCTGGATGCACTCTCTGGGTTGAGTGCTGTGCTTTGAGAGACCACTGCCAGTTACAAGGGGTTTGGAAACAGGTATTGCATTCCAGTTTGAGTCACTGACCTCAAAGAGAGATTGCACTATGTAAATCCATTGGGATTTCACACAGGTAAAGTCATCTGATCTAGGGTTAAGGAATATGAAGGAATCCTGCAAGGTTTCAAGCTATTTCTCCTGATATCTTGAAGAATCCATACTGCACTGTCCAGGGGTAAATGCTGATAAGGTTATAAAGGCTCCAAAGTTCATTTGGCTCCAAGAATTTTTCCACTTAGACATCCTGCCTAAACTAATCTTCTAGGAGGCCTCAAAAGCCAAAAAAGACGAAAAGCACATATAAGTTATTTTCATTTTATCTCTTTATCTCTCAGCTTAGGGCAACAAGCAGCATTTCTCTCCTGAGGCCATGTGGAGCCCTTAGGCTGAACCTTAACACTATCTTCCAGTGAATTTCCAATGGTTTGGTGGTTAAAATCATGAAGGTACTATTATTACCCTAGGCAGGAACAATATTCAGTTCCCTCATAAAGATGTAACTGAATATTCAGACTGTACAAAATTTTTGGATTCATATTTAAAATGACACCTTATGATCTCTCCTGCTGGAGAACAGGAAACTGGAGAAAACACACTGCAAATAGGGAAAACATTGAAGGGGTCAATCATCTTCCCTATGTATATCATACAGTCTACATCCAGTGCATGAATTTTTCCTCCCACTACCCTGAGATGCAACAATCAATTATCCTGTAAGAGAGTTATGTATTTTAAATGAGCCTCCAATGAAGGCAAGATACAAGGTTCCTGACATTTGAATTCTCTTCCAGTGCTCTGTGGACTTGAAGGGGTCTATGTTCATAGAAATATATAGAAAATGTATAGGAAAATGACCCCTTCTGAGCACTTCACTTGAACTATGATTCTCCATTAGAAAATGTGGCTTGTGTATTCACAGATGTGCAAATCACATTTTGTTATCTCTAAAAGTTAGTGTTAGACATAAAAACAGCATTCTCCCCATTTTCTTAAATTTCTCTGTAAGAAAAAGGGACACTTGATACATGATGTGTGTGCTTCTTTTATTAATCTAATTTATTTTTGTGTGTATTTATAGTAGAAATATAAAATAATTTTACACTTCTTATCTTTTTTTCCTAAACTTTTGATATTTTCATTTTTTTTCTATTAAAGGCTTTTTTAATTTATTTTTTTTTTCTATTTTGATGAAGATGATGGGGATAATGGGGCTTTGAAAAGGAAGGGGTTTTTTCCCAATGAAATTTCTTAATGAAAATTTTAGGTTCCAGAGAGAGGCTGGACCAAATAATGCCCAGACGTTCCTTCCATCTTTACTTTTTATGTGACTCCATGATTCAAATTGTTAAAAAAATAGAACACCAAGTTTAACCAAATTGATTTGCTTAAGTTGGTATAAGAAAGATTTACCTGAGCTCAAGGAAAATTAGATCTTACTCACAATATGCACCCCTACTTCTGAAGTAGAAAGTGGAGGAAAAAAAGCAGTGTGCAACCCAGCAGCTCCAGTTTAATTATTTGCTTTCCTTTTCACTTCTTCTATGATCTTAAATACTTTTCTCGGTGTTTCAGATTTCTTTAAACAAAATAGTAAAAATTGTCACTTTGCCCAGTGTTGATGTGAGGGGAAAACCATAAAAGCTCCTTAGATACCACAGTTATGCAACTCATGTATTTTTGCCACAGATAAAAGCCAAGATACTTTGGGTTAATTCTCTATATAAACACATACTTTTACTTCCAGGGCTGTAAAATATTGCATGTGGTTGAAAGCTGGAAAGGGACTGCTTCCCAACAGGGCACAAAAAGGCAACAATAGAACTTACATGCAAAATGTTCCATGCTGGAGAATATGACATTATTTTCTGCAAATTGTGCTTGTGAGAACCTGAGAGACACCAGGTTTGTGGCAGCAGGAGGTGCCCCCAGCTGGCTGCACTTTGTGCCTAAATTGCAATGAGGTTCTAACCTGGCATGCTGAAATGAACAGCTCTCAAAGAGTACAATATATTTCTGACCCAGCTCTGCCTCCCAAAATTTTAAAGGTCAATCTGAAAGTCTGAGGCAGACACATTCTACACACAGAAAAAGGCCTGACTCAGAGTAGGAAGAAATAACTTTGCTCTAAGAAATCAGATCAGCTAAAAAAATTGCATTTCCATGGCTTCTTAGCACTTCTGGTTTGAAGGCATGAGCTACCTATAAGATTTATTGGTGTGATAAATACAGATCTTTACTACCCAGCCAATAATTTGAAACTTGCAGACTCAACTGCAAGAGAACGTGAAATGCCATAAAGTAGCAAACCAGTTAAGTTTCCACCTGTATTCTGAATCATGGATGCAAAATAGCTTTTAAAAAGTTATGTCAGTCTATTTCCACCCAAGCTCTTGCTACCTGCATGAGGATCTCCCTGCATAGGCATAAAAGTTTCTGTTTCAAATTAATTTTTCATTTTTAAAAGTGCTGAGACCACAACTCTCATTTCTGTTGGTAGGAGGTGTTGGTGTTGTGTATCTTTGAAAATTAGGCCACTTATTTTAGGCACATAAATATTTTGGCCCAGGCTTCTCTGTACCAGTCTGTAGACGCAAAGCAGTCACATACTTGTCTTAGGTGGTCAATTAGGATGAGAAACTGGCTTGTAGCAAAAGCAACACTTGTGAAATTAACCTGCTATAACTTTTTTCCTTCTGATGTGCTATAAAAAGCTTGCTAGGTGTGCTAGATTTATCACGGAAATGTCTAGAGTTGGGGAAATGATCCAAAAATCTTAAAGCCCTGGGCTGAGATAAGTAGCCTGTCATAACAGATTTAGCAAGTGATCATGCAAACCATAGGAAAAATACTCAGTGGCATAGAAAGAATGTCCTATTTACAGAAATGCTGTGTTACTTGCTTTTGGTGGAAATCAGAAGATTCAATGCCTTTGGGGTCTATTAAGCAAAGCCTTTAAGTAAAGCTGCATTGCCAGCTCTCACTGCTTTGCAAATATTGTAAGAATATTTGTGGCTTTGTGGAAGCACCTGGGTTAGTTTGAGTATTGGGAAATTTTTCTTTTGCGACAAAAATGCAAACTTCTCACCAGCACTGTCACAGAAGGAAACTTGAAACAGTGGCCCAAGTCAAATGTCATTAATAGAAAAGATGTGTGTGTGCATACTATACACATGCATAATATACTTATTTATTTACTTATTTATTTACACGCATGCACATGCTGATGATATCAGGAGAATCATGATTCAGGGTAGGACCATGATTAAGATTTTTGTTTAAACAGGATTGTTTCATTGAATCCAGACTGAAGAGCCACATTTGGCAGATATACCTACTAGCTTAGACACTTGAACTTCCCCTTCATTAGGCAGCAAAAAATGGTGGTTTTTAATTTATTTTTTTTCCTAGGGGTAGAAAGACATTTTTAGGGGGATGCTGAAACTTTTCTGCCTTCTAATGAGCACAAAGGGCTTTCTAGAAGAGGTAGATGTGGGTGTGTTCTTATGGAGAACCTGTTTCCTCTAATTTCTCTTGAAAGCAAGATCAAGGCTTGGTAGAAAAATTTGCATCTCATTTGGCCACAATATAGATATCCATAGTAGGATCTCTGTTTCACTAGAAATAGACATGAATGAATGAAGTGGCATTTTATGCTTAAGAAGATGTAATTTTTTTTTTGCCTGAAATACATTAAATCTGGCTACAGAACCTATAATTACAGCTCCTGCTATTACACAGTTATAATTATTGAGGGACTTTGCCATATGTCTTTGTAGCCTCAGAAATATGAAAACCTTGGCATAAAAATATAATGTATAAGATCATTTAAAGGATTTAAAGGCTTCTCATCATAGGTGCTTCTGGTATTATACTCTAGACCAAAAGCAGAGTTCAGTGCCATTTCAGCTATTAATGTTGTGTGTTATTTCCATGGAAACTTCTCAACAAAATTCTCATTGTGAGATCATCATTTAAACCCATTGTTTAAATAATGCTTTTATAATAGGAAGCTCTCAAGTAATAATGAAGCAATGAAAAGATTCTTGTTATAAGATTGTCTAAGGAAAGCAGAAACCAAAAGGCAGGCTGCTTCTTGCACTAAAACTTGCATAATGTGTGTTTTGCAATGTGTTATAATGTAGGTTTATGAGGACAATTCAGCTGCTTCTTTGACGGACTAAGCAGACAGGAATAAATTAAAGGATCACTTTAAAATGCTTTTTTTCTTATTAAGAGCTTTTGTTCTTAAAGAAGTTGAAGGTCATTCCAGTATTATACTGGATATATAATATATACCAAATAGCAAGGCTGTACATAGATTTCCTAAGCTGGCATGGAAATCCAGGGTGCTACAAGACAGGCTCTTACATGATGAAAGAATCCCTACATTTCCCAGGTAAAACTGGAATCAATATCCCGGGCAGGAGTCACTCTTTGAAGGACAGCACTTGAGAATCAAAGTGTTTTACAGATATTCCTTCTTTCTCTGATGTCAATAAATGCCTCTGGTCCACCAGGCCATGGGATGGCTGCATCAGTGACAGCTGAATTTTCTACAGGTCACAGATTCCTTCCAATTCTTTTTGTCTTTCTCCACAAGGTCAATGTCAGAGACACTTTGAACTGATGGTTACACCTTTGTATCTTCTTGTTTTCTTTGTCAAGAACTTGCATTGCATGTTAGAGCATTTTAGGGTTTTTTTTCAGAGCATTTTTGGGTTTTTTTATGACTTTTCATTCAAAGTCAATGAAAGTGAAGGAAGAAACATGATTTTAAGAGAAAAGCTAAGTCTAAGGAAAAGTAGAGCTGCAAATCAATAACAGTAGTGACTGTAATTCAAGACAAGGTTGGGAACTTGAGGAGGGAATGAATTTGCAGCAGTGCTAATTTTTCTTAATAAGAAAATAAATTCTACTGTGTCTTCTAATGAGATGTCACTGAATGTCTTATATTTGTAAACTGCAAGGTCTGGAGTAAATTTTTTTAAGTGGCAAGAAACCTAGTGAAAATATATTTCTAATTTTAAATTTTATTGTTTTCCATATTCTTGTAAAATGTTGTTGCACCAGTGTGTGATACAGATTTTTAAATTGCATTATATGTGTATTTCATTTTATTAAATTTTCAATAGCTTTGCTACTCAAGATATTGGAGACTAGTTTTGGGTTTCCAAATGATGATTTTAGAAGGTAATATAATATTAAAGGGTGTCAGGATAGCACATAAATTAGTTAAAAATCCAGATGGGTAACTTCAAAAAACGCTTAATGGTTTATCATTAGTATGCAGTTCTGTAATGTATCTTGCAAAAGACAAGCAAGCTTTCACTTGATGGAGACTGTACTTTAAAAAAAATATTATCAACATGCACCCATTCACTTTTCTGGCCTCTATTTTCAACACAAAGCCTAAACAACATCACTGTTAGACTGAATTCACTGAGTTCAGTGTAGAATTCTCCTAAATTTTTTCTTGGTTTGGTTTTTGGGGGGAAAGTTTCTGTTGGTGTTGTCTTGGGATGTATTTTCATAATTCTTTTAAACCAGAGATAGTTAATTTCCAGGTTCACCCTTTGCTCTTAATTATGAAGGCACAGTATGGCCAAATGAGCCAGTTTTGTAGTAGAGGTGGATATATCCTGTCTTGGGATAATGTGCATTAATAGTTATAACTCTGTCTGTGCAGTTTCATTCAGTGCATTAGCTCTGAAAATTCCCATTCATCTTTCATATGAGACTGGACACTATTTTCTTTCCTTCTCTTGGACTGAAATGGGTTAAAAACAAAACTGACCCTTTCTCTGCAGATCATTTTGATGCCTTATTTCATTCAGCTTCCAAAACTCCTAAACTTGTATTTAATTAGGAAATTGCAAATTAATAGCTTCAAAGTTAATATTGACAATTCACAGGAAGGAAGAAGTTGAACTGTGTTCATCACTTCTGTTTCTGGCCATAATATCAGCTGGAGCTCACAAATAAGGGCAAGGATAGAAAATTATCCAGCCCAAATCAGATCAGACCCTTCCTCTCTAATGAGTGCATGGAAAGCACTTTTAGTACCACTGATTCATACACCAGTGCTTTCTCATTTTTCAGCTTTATTGGACACTCCTTGGATGCACCTGTAATGTACTTTTGACATTTACACTGGGATGAGATGATTAATTTCATGGAGATGCCTGATAATCCGTGGCCTTACTAAAAGGCTTTTAAGCAGCCAGCTTGGATAAATGTTGTTATTTTGTAGAGATAAGAGGCCTCTGTGCCTGCATCAGAGGCTGTGGTTCAACCTCATGTGTTGAATGCCAGAAAACAATTTTCAGAATTAATTCTGTTCCCTGCAACAAACGATTTCCCCCTAACAAATTGCAGGAAGAATGAAAACACCAAACAGGGTATCGCAGCAACTCGATTAGCTACAAACAATTCCTTTGTAAGCCTTCATTTTTAATTGCTTTTGTGTCCCTCTCCCTTCATCATCCCCTAGTTAAAGAAGCATAAATGAGAGGTTAGACTCCTTCATGCTTCTCTGTTTAAAGACAGTCAATAATATGCCCTCCCCTTTCCTTAGCAGCTCTTGAATGCAAATTCTTCTTCAGTAAGTCTGACTCAGAGTTACCTCAGGAGATGTGGACTTTGTGATTGCCAGAAGATAATTGCTATGGTAAGTAAGAAGCTTGTTTATTTATTTTGATTGTTCTGTTCTGATCAACAGAAAAATAATAACAATAGAAAAAAATCTGTTGATCTGAGGGTTTACTGAATATTATTAGAGATAATTCAACCAAAACAAGATCAGCAGCCTGGTTTAATTAGCACTCCAATCCAACAGAATCAAGGATGGGAGTTTTTAAACAAGTATTCATTTGCCAAAATTTCTCACAATTCTCTTGAAAAATGAGGCTGTTAAGGCCTCTAAAAATGCCCTGAATATGACACCCTAATATGATACTCAGGAAAAAGCTGGATCTTAAATATTATAAGCATTTTATAAAAGAGCACAAAGTCCTTAAATGTTAACTGATTGAAAAATTTAGAAGAGGAGATCTTTCTGTTGGGAAAAAAAAAAAAGGTTTTAAACAAAAATTTGGACTGTGGAAGAGTTTTTCTGGCCAAGTACAGGAAGACAGCAGTATCACAAAATGTGTTGAAGAAGATCTTTGTGAGGAGACAACCCAAGAGCTAAAACTTCTGAACAGAGATAGGAAAAGTCACTGCTGCCTGTGAATATTCTGCCTGGTCAGGGCTGGCAGTGTGCTGAGCTCCAGGATGGGTACCTGGCAGTCCCTTACCAGTCCAGGCTGTCAGGATCTCTCTCCCAGTTTACCAAGGAAAGGAAGGACTTGACAGAGTGAGAAATTCCTCTGATGATGACACCCCACCCACTCTCTCTTCTTATAACTGGTGTGGCCAGCAGCACAGCTCATGAGCAGTAACAGAACCAGTGTAATCTTAGGGGTCATATCAAAACCATAAATTCATGCTAACTCTTTGTGTCTGTGCTCTAAATTCCCATTTATTCTTATTTTCACAGGGCAACTCTCATCCTTTTGTGATATGCCATGTTGAAATCTACACTACATCCAGGCCGTGGCTTTCAACATGTTTTATAGGCAAATGAAATTAAGCAGCATGGGTTAGGTGATCAATAGGTCTAAACTGATATAACTCTTCATTCCTGTTGCCAAATAATTCCCTGTCAGTGGTGATTTTTACAGACTAGCTCCTCAGCTGCAATCTGTAGTAAGAAGAAAGGCTTTTTAATCGTCCATAACCTTCCTTGGAGTAATGCCTTTTTCACAACAGTGGGCCCTGGCCCTGTCAGTCAACTTAGTGCCTGGAATAACAATGAATGGTGAAGTATCTTCTCATCTCAAGAGCAGGCACTTACCTGCATAAATCTCTCATGTAGAGATAAGCAATAGCTATAAACCCAAATGGGCTTTCCTTCTGAAAGGTCAGCTTTTGAAAGAATTTCCTTAGTCCCCTGGAGCCCCAGCAAAAGATAACATTTCCGAACTTGTCTTTTGCTTTCTACTCTATTTAATTAAAGTGCACTGTTCACTTTGATGAAAATATGTTCCCCTCATGATTAAAAAGCTCATTTGATTAGATAATTTTGCATAGACAAGTGGCCTGTAATAAAAATAATAAATTGCAATATTTTTGAAGCAACTTTCTCATCTGCTAATAAATTGTAATTCAAAACTATATGGGAATTGACACATCCACACAAAACCTCATCCAGCAGATGAATGTATTATTGTCACTGGTCACTAAAAATCCTTCTAGGTGGATTACAATCTTGACCTTATGCTATAGAGAAAGAAAATGGGAAAATACCAGTCTGAACTGGCGTCAAGAGACCCTATGTATCTCAGCTAATTTTGTAGTCTGAAATGCAGGGAAGAACAGTACAAAGAGCTGGACTGGCTTGATGGGAGTCTTCTTTAAAAACTCAGTACTATCATAAATAGAGCATTAATGCTTAAAGACTAAATCTTTCAGTATGATTTCTAACTACCCCAGGTCCCTGGTGGAATTTCCTAATTTATGTTGTTCTGAGATGACAATGAGCAGAACAAGCTTAGGTGTCTTCTTATTAATCTCTGGTAGTCGTGTGCCAAGGTACAAAGAGCATCTTTGGTCTGCTTAAATGATACATGAGAAGCTTGTAGAAAAATTGGAAATATAACATATCTTTCTCTAGTTTCATTAGACTCTCCTTTCTTTATTGCTTTGGAAGAAAGGAGAATATTTACACAATAAAAATATAAGTATGTTTAATCTGCAATAGACTAGAGACATTGATGCTTTAACATCTGGGCTGTTTGTATCTCAATGGTCTTTGGGGATGGAAATATTTACTCTCTTACCAAAATTAGGATCAAATATCATTTCACATTAAAGAAAAATTGCACCTTTTTTCCCTTCTGTAGTATCATAGAGGAGCTGAAATACTCACAAGAAAACCACTTGTGTGACTAGAGATTATAACATTTGGCCTCAAAACCTATTGTTTGTTTTTTGCACTAAATTTCAGTTTCTAAAAGTTTCCATAAATGCTCATTGATATTTCTATATTTCTCAGAATAATCACTTTTTTTTTTTTTTTTTTTCTGGTCAAAAGACTGGTAAGGAGCTCATTTATTATGTTAAACCCAAGCCCTCAACCTAATTTTCTCAGCTCATCTGGAAATTAATGCCTTCCTTAAACTTGTTTGATCCTGGTGTTTTTGAAGCAAAGGCCACAGTATATATGAGTGACAGGCATTTATCCCCAGAGGCTTAGCTGGAGTCACCACGCTGTGACCTGTGCTGGGTAAGAGCTGGGTCCTTCAGAAGTAGCAGATAATGAAGCACCAGGCTGCTGCATCAGCTGACTTCTCTGATCATCAGCCCCAGCTAAAGGTCAGATGACATATCTCAGGTGATAGAAAAAAAATAAACTCAATACATCCTTTTCCCTGATGCTTCTAATGTGAAACAAGGTAAATATTTTGGTGCAAGTTGCTATCTAACTGCTGCTGCCTACAGTCCTTCTTTTTATTTTTATTTTTTAATATTTAGACTATCAAGTAATTGCTGAATCTGCACTTAATGCATATGTATTTTTGATATCTAATTGAAAAAGGATAATATATCAAAGTGCTCCTTGAGCAAGAGCATATTCATAAAACTTCTTCTAGGACTGATAGCACAGAAAAAGCAGATAGGATTCCAGCAAAATCCTCAGGTCACAAATAAAAGTGACATGAATCAGAAAGACTCTTTTATGAGAGAAAAGCATGCTAAGGGAGTTTTAAATTACAGGCACTTCAAGGAAAGGATTATTTAGAAATCTCAATCTCTCTGAATTGGTCCTGGAAACTCAGTCTTAAACTTGACACCGAGCCACTTCAGTGCATCCCATGCCAGGAGCAGTGAAAACTGAGAAACCTCAGCACTTCAGCAGCTGTGCTCTGTGTGCAGCAGTGGGGAGAGGAGGCTTCAGAGAAACTGAGGTGCTCTCCTGAGACTTAGGGGAGTCAACATTTCATCCTGGATCTGCCACTAATCTGCTCTGAGCAACCTACACCCACCTCTTCTGGTTATTTGAGTGGCAGAGATTGTCACAACAGAAGGGATCTGCACACACTTCCCAGGACAGTGAAGCTTTTCAGGGAACCTGACCCAATTCCCTGCCCTGGACCTGGCAGAGGGGTCTCTGGGGAGGTGCAGGCTGAGCCTTTGGGCAGGTTCTGTGCACTGCTGCTCACAGCTGATCCTCCTGATACGTGCACAGCATCCCTGGTACTGCCTGCACACACAGCTGACATTTTCCTTCCCTTCACTTATTTCAACACATGCAGGGAGGCATATTTCTTCCCCTTAAATCAAGAAAATATGTGTTTCTTGCATTGAGAGGAACATGCTGGCAGCAAAATATAGTGGAACAGATTAGTGATCTTAAAATGGCACATTTTAAAAATCTAGTTGATTTTTCATATGCAATTAACAAGATACTGGTCTATAAGACATTTCTATATGTTGCTGTATGCCATGCACATTTAATATTATCTTATATTACCAAAGACGTAGTACTATTCTTTAAAACTCCTCATAAATATAAAATTTATTAATTTTTTTTTCCCTATATGAAAGCACATACAAAAGTTTGCTAACTTTAATAATTGCATTTGTATGGAAGTGCTCTGACTTCAGTACATGCACATCTCCTCTCTATTCCTTCCCTTTGCTGCTTGTCATAGCAGAGAAGTAAAATATTGTCTCTGACCACGGGAGCAAAAAATAAATGTTGATTAAGATATTGATTTAAGGCCAAGAGAATTCCAAATTTCACTCTTATGTATTAAAAACGTGCAGTTTGAAATAAAGCATTACAACCTGCAGAATGTTCTGATAGAAAAATGTCACCTACATAAATACTCAAGTTAGGGAAATCTTTTAGGTATTAAACAGAAATAGAATAACTCCCCTTTCAGAAAATGTGGTTTCCATGAAAATTGCACCGGATCAGAGATTTAATTTCTCTTGAAATACCATACTTTACAGACACAAAGTATATCTTCCATATTTGTAAGAACATATAGTATGCCTGTTAACAAAACATAATTTAAAATAACCCACGTATTCTCCTTTTTTTCCTCATTCTTTTCATTAAGGAACTTATTAAAAACATTTCCATAGCGCAAGCTCTTTTTAAAAAATTACATGATTGAATAATGTTATGAGATAGGACAACCCTTTTGTTTCAATAGTTTCCCAATAAAAAAGCAGTAGAATGATTACAAACTTAGGGAATTCTATTTCAGGAAATTATTGTTAAGAGGGGAGTATCAGAAAGAAAGAAATTTAACAAGAAATGTTCCCTTTCTTCCATCTCTGCCCCCTTGAACAGTAGGATTCCTCATTTTACTGACACACAGAGAAGTCTAACACCCTGTCCAAAATAAAAGAAAGCATTGGCAACAAAAGAAAAACTGGAAATTGTCTATTATGACTTACTGGAACACAATGCTTCTGAGTACCTAGAAAACTTGTAAATAGCCAGGGATGCAGAAGTGTTGTGACATTAGCCTGTCAAATATTTCTGTGTTAAAGCTCTTGTTAGAGACTCATCAATAAAGGACTCTCCCCTCTGTGGAGCTGTTTCTAATTTTCTGAATAACTTATTTATCTGTGAAGCATTTTCAGATCCTGAACATGTTATCACCTTGTAATATAAAAATCTGGAATGAAGACAAAAAGCCATATTTCTGCAGGGACAGCACCCAGTGGATTGGACAGCAGTGCAGGACAAAGGCTGTTTGCAAATAAACCCACAGGGGCCAACTGCAACCTTTGATCTTCTTACTTAAATAATTCTGGTTTCCTATAAAACTGCTTTTTCCTGCATCAGTTCTGGATAATGAGGAAGCTTTTAGGCATACAAATACTCCAAAAATTATTTTTGTAACTATTTTAATTTATAAAATGCCATCATCATCTAATTTAGCTCAAGGTACAATTGCATATACCTAAATATAGCGAAAAAAGAACACAATGGACTTATAGCATTTTGTGGGTATCCTTTATAGTGTAGCTTATTTGCAAAATATATTTGATTGACATATGCAAAAGATAATTAAATGCCTTTACCATGACCAGAAATAAAACCAGGCTAAGTGCAGAATAGTTTTCACAGCAAATCAACAGGTTGTTGGAAGATACTTTCCGTCTCTTCCAAAAATAGCTTATATTTTGTCCTTTAAGGAAAGGATTAAATCCTATAGAAAATGATGATCTGGAAAGGAGTCAAAGATCATACTTATGAAACTACACTAATTTTTTGGGAGATGGAAGGAATCAATACAAGGGCAAGTGTATATGAAGAGTGTTCAAAAAGGAATATCTTGAAGGCTTTTCCTTTTGCTTTTAGCTGCCAATGGAATTCATTGCTGACTTTAAAAAAATCTATAACAATATGTCTTACAATATGCACCTCCAGTCCATAGAACAACAGTGAGTAGTGGTTTTGTGCTAACTAGGAATGTGCTAATAATACAATTTTTTTTTTTTAAATGAAGACTCATATGAAGCCAGGTGTTCATCACAGCAGATATTCTAAAAATAAGAATGTTCTCAGTCTAGAACCACCATGAAGGGCAGAGACTCCTATAAAGAGGCTGACCTTGTGTGCAGAGAGGGATAGGAACGGGTGGAATGTATATAAAAGACTGCTACAGGTTGTAAATGTTTGTCTGAAGACAGTTTCAGGTGGAGACATTTTAAATTGATAGTAGATGTGTTTGTTTTGTTGGTTTGCAGACTAGAGGAGGTGAGAGATCTGAAACTGATCTGGCAGACATTGAAAGCAAACTTCTCATTTCAAATAGAACCACTCTAAGTCCTGTATTTCTAGAATACTCCATTTTCTCTTTATGTCTAGAACTGAGAGCCATTTGATATAATTACATAATGGTTGCCTTTATTTCCCCAGTTAATTGGTAGACTCACACTTTGAAAAATGTCATGCACTGTCTGTCACACCTCATTTGCATTGCTCTTCCTTCTTTACCTAAACACCTGCCTAATTCCTTTCATTTAGATAGCTGGTATTTTGTCTTAAACCATAAAATATTTGTGTGAGGACAATTCACAGAGGCATGAAATAAAGTTGTTTCTAATGGCACGAGTTCTGAGGAACACTGCTCTCTCACATCTCCGAGGATTACATGAGTTTGAGCAGTCCTCTGACCTTCAAAGCTTCTCAGGCAACCAGCAGTCATTAACTTCAGCAGGAGGCCAAGCCCTGAATATTTTGGAATGGGGTTTTGACAGACTTACCTGAGTTCAAAGAGATGTTCAACAGCACAGCAAAGACTTGATCACAAATTTTGGAAGGATTGTTGAGCAAGAAAATAATCTATTTCCCTTTATGTAGATGGGTGGAAAAGACAGGATAGGTCTGGGTGATTGGTATTTGAGGTTATCCACTGTCAAGGACTGTTGTACTGCTGCACTGCTGTGCATAGGCAGTTTGGAGATTAGGTTAGGTTAAGTGAAATATTGTCCCCAGTCGTGTTACTGCCAGAGGACTCTCAGGGATGGCTTAATGATGGTGCTGGCATGTTCAGAGCAAGTTAGTAAATGAAAAAAAAACTAGGTTCCCTTATCCTGGTTCAAGAGACCTGACAATATCAATAGTCAGTTTATCTAATTTTAGACATCTATATAATAAGCATCTCTATCAGAGTTAATTATTCAGAATATTTTTATTGGCAAGGGAAGGAAAAAAGCACCTCTAAAGAATGACACAGCTAATGGTTTTAGACATCTGCCTTGAAGCAAGAGGTAATCTATTTCTGTCCACTAGCTATGGAGAATCTAGACAAGTAGCTTATGTTTTGTTCCACTAGGTTTTCTCTGGTGAATATTTGCCTAAATTACTACTACAGATAGAATGCCCAACCTCCAGACTGTGAGGTGCCTGAATTTCACCCTCTGTGTGAAGTTCAATTCCTCAATTCTTTCTAGGAGTGAAGTTGCATTATTGCAACTTCAGACTCATCCTGGGAGACGCTTCAATATTCAGGATACACAGACAGACCCGAGGTACTGTGTCTGCACATAGTCCTGATGCTGTCCATCTTTTATATTGAAGATCTTAGATATGAGAATGAATCTTGGGACATCATTACAATGGACCATGCACAGCTCATTTGCACAGAAACCAGACAAGGGTGTTAAAGTTTTAGTCTACTTTCAAGTTTTCTCATGTTTTAGGATTATTTATATGCCCTGCACGAGCACTTGCTGGCTGGTGGACAAAAGGATGTCTACCAGGACATTATGTACAAATTCTTGTGAGGAGAGTAATGGAGAAGCCACCACATGCAACAGACACAGATTAGATGAATGAATTTTGGGAAATTGCAGAATTTGTGGTGGGTCTTTTTGGAGGCCACAGAGAAAACAGGCAGCCTGTAACACCAAGATCTGGCAAAGCACTGAACATCTTCTACTGTAACTGGTGGTGTTTTGCACCACTTAATTAGTGGCTTGTCTGAAGTTTCTTCTGTCTTCACTCAGAGCCAGGATTAAAAGACATGGAGATGAACTTTCTGTGTTCGGGCTTGGTTGTTTATTAAATCTCATCTAAAATACAGAAAGTTCAGCAACACTTCTAGCCACCAGCTAGTAGCCAGCAACATGGAGACGAATTCAGCTAGCTACAAGGTGTCATAAAGCTAAACAGTCCAACAGAGAATTAACACCTTATTATTTATACTTTTGACCCAATAACCAAATCCCTGTGTCCCTCAGTGCAGCACTAACTGTCCAACCGGAAACTACTGCCCGAAATTATGAAGAAGAAAGATGAACATAAAAAGGAGACACCACCCAAAATCCTCCATCTTGTCCCATACCTATTACTATATTATAAAACCCTCAAATTTAAAACCCTTAACTGCATGCCTGTGATTTTAACTCCATCACTCAAATTTTGAAGCCTTCTCCAAGGCCTCAGGTCAAAAGCAGTGTTCCCTTGGGGGTCAGTGTTAGAAAGCACAGAGAGCTCAAAAAACCCAGGTTTTTGGAATCCAACATTCTACAATTTAAGCTACTTTGCATCTGTGTGGGTCAAGTTTTTTACTGTTATTTATTTGTTTATTTATTTGGGTTATCAAAAGCATGCTAATGGCAAGTAAAGTTATTGCTAGAATATTATGTTAACTTAGAAGAGCTTTTTCTTTGCTTCAGCAGGAATGTTTCAACTTACTGACACAAATTCTGTGTCATAGGGTTTCCTGTGTGAGAAGGACAAACATTACAAACTTGGGTGGACAGATGAGACTAGGTCAGCAAGCGAGGCAAGAGATGACACAACAGAGAAAGCTCAAAACCCATTCCAAATCCAGAAAGAATATTATGCAATACCAAAGACTTCTACTCTCAGAGAATGCTCATGTCTTACAATTTTCCCTTCCCAAGAGTCCTGAAGCCCATTAGCCAGATTTCTTCCAGCTAAAACTGAGTGTGTTAATCCAAGTGCTAACATTTCCAGCAGTTATATTGTGGTTTTTTTCTTCAGATGGCTTTGTTAGAGATTGCTCGACTGAACACCAGCAGCTGTGCTTAAAGAGAAATGAGCTGCACAAAAAATATTACCCCAATTCAGAATGACAGTCCCTTGTGAGCTACCTAATTTATTAGTCTAAAAGCAGAAGATAATTTTTCACCAAAGATGAAAAGTAACCTCAAATACACATTTGAACAATCCAAGGAGAGCCAACATTCACCATTCTTAAAGAGGAGAAGGGTGCTGACATCAATTAAAACTTGAAAACTTTGGGTTCCCTGTATCACTTCTGTTTTAGCCATTAAAATTTTACTTAAAGAGGCAGATAATAACAAGTGGATGTTAAAAAAATCTGTTGTGGTGGTTCTATGTGGGATTTTGGGCGAAGGTTTCTACAAAAAATCCAATATTATGTTTGACAATGAAAAATAACAAATAATATAATAGCCATTCATTGTCCAAGAGCTTGCACAGTCAATAGATACAAAAGAAAAAAGTTCATTATCTACATACCATGCTCATGTATTAAACTCAGAGTTTCTGAGTTTTGACAGGTATTTGGTTCTGATGAAGGGGGATAAGGCATTCATAGCTACTGAAATTCAGATTTAGGATTAATTCCTGTACATCTTAGATTGACAACATCAGGATCTTAGCCTTTCTTTAAGGTCAATGTAGGTCAAATGCTAATGAAAGAAACACCTAAACCTTTAACTTCTCTTGTGGCCTGACTACAATAAGACACAGAGATTTCACAGTGGGAGCTGAGAAAAAGACTAGCTTTCTATATATATTTTCCTCCATGTTGGGATCTTCAGTTCTCAAGAATTTTCTCTAAATGGAGCAACTTTTCTACCTGGCCATTTAAGCAGGTCATTGTTCCTATTTACAGTGCTAAGTGTGGTCAATGAAGCATCAGAAATGTTTTGTGTCTCTACAAAACAAGACAATTTTTCATATTTTCTGCTTCTGTTCTCTGCTTTTTTTTCCACAATAGGCTTTTATTTTGGGGCCTTATAGTGCCAGCAGGAATGTGTAAAAAGAAAAGACTTGTTCTGGCTGTGTATTAATGCTTGGCACAAGGAGGATCTCTCCTCAGAGGGATTGTATGTGTAATTTTTTAATTATTTCTCCCCCAAGCTTCTCATCTGAAAACTGTCATTGTCTGGCAGTTCTGCCTTGCCTAGAGCCAAGGTGAAACTGAACTCTGTGCCAGCTACCTACTACCAAAGCAGATAAGCAACACGGAAGTGAGCATTTCCCAGGTGCTGTTTTTCAAGGCATCATTCCCTCAGAGAGCCCTGGAATGCCCGTCCATCCTGTGTCTGCTGACCTGTGCCTGGGGACAGTTGCCAGAACTGATTAATCTCCAAAATGGATTAACTTTCGTGGCTTCTTCATATCACTAGTGCAGGATAGATTGAATGAGCAATGCTGTGAAAGATCAAACACGTAAAAGAAACTTCGAAATGAAGCATTTGCCCTTTGTTTTACCCTTCCCATGAAATAGGGCTGAGTTGGCTTTAGGATTAAATCCTTTCCAGCTGTCTCCAAGGGCCCTGCTCTAAGTGGAAGGAAACACAGGGTCAGGTACACTGTGTGTAACCTCATTAAGGGAATCAAAATGCAGCCAGACAGTGAAGTGCTGAAAAGCCTAAGTCAAACCAGAAAAGCACCAGAAAAAGACAAATGCTTGTATGCCTTGTCCACTCTAGTATGCAAAGGTATGTATTTTTTCAAAAACAGAATATCAGACCAATCTTCAGTAAATGTGTTTCAGGGTACTTGTATTAGAGACTGGCTTGTACCTGCTAAGATCTGATTGTGTGTTTTGCTGTGCCCCTAAACCCACTGCTGCTCTCCACCCAGTCCAAGGACATTAGCTCTTCTCCCAGGTGATTTCCATCAGTGCCTCAGCTCAGCTCAGCTCAACAGTGCATCTCCTCATCATCACCACGCAGACAGATTCAGATTGCAGATGGGGCTCCTAACACACAAACTGCAATCCTTGAGGAAATCATTACACCAGAATAACATGTCAGCACTTAATTTGTCCTAATTGCTATCAGACATCCAACCCGCAGCACCAGAGCTAGCCTGAGGCAGGTGTACAGTGGAGGTGCCAAGTGCTAAGCATCACTTTGCCTTCATACTGGGCTCACAGCTTGATAATGTAGACCCAGCCATTTTTTCTGAAACTAAAATTTCTTCACAATCTTATTTCAGCAGCTTTCTCCTCTCCTCTGTGGTGGTGCCTTGCCCTCCATGCATGGTACATTAGTTTTGTGCTTTATATCCTTGCCCTTCTGTGAATACCTGTCATCAAGATAAAAATAATAAAAAGATGCCTCTAAACTATGCAATAAAATAAGTAAACAGCAAGTGGGAAAGATCAGCAGCAATGCATAGGGGGGTGTGACAAAGCCAAGAGGCACAGGGACTCAGCTTCCTGGGACTTGGAAGCTGCTAAGAGAGCAGTTTTACACTCCAGCCCCAAAGCAAGTACTGTAAAATTCCATTTGAATTTTTTTTTTTTTTTTAAGCTGGAAGCTCAAACACTGCCACATGCTGATAGTGATAAATCCAAAGAGGCACAACCTCTGCAAAGCAATTTTTATCAACACTAAGAGGATGCTGCCTCAGCAGCCTGGAAAAGCAGAAAACGTTGAGCTTCCTCTAACACATATGGTAATTTTTGCTAAATTTTTGGATGACTGGTGAATTTAATGCTGTATTGGGGAGCTTTACAGATACTTGTGTTCACTTCTAATTACTGAAAAGTTAAAAAGGTAAAAAAAAATTAGCAAATGTTCATAAAATTGTTCATGCCCTTAGGCAGGGTGTTACACTTGTTAAAGGCCTTTCACATAAGTTTTGTGCAGTGAGGGCTCTGCCATGCAAAATCACTTTATCAGCTGAGGGAACAGTATTGGAGAGCTCAGCTTGCTATAATGCAATGAAACCAATAATATTTTAAACTTCTTTCCTGCCCATTAAACAGTGATCTCCATCATTAGGTGCTTAAAAAGGAAGTTTTTCTGATACAGTGATCAGCTCCTGCTGAAGCCAATGGAAACCATGGCTTCACTGGTCTCTCAAATGAGACTGCTTTGTATCTGCATCTGGTGGTAGATTTGGATTCCAGTCCCAGAGGTCTGACCCTGCTGTTCTGTGAACTGCTGCAGCTATTAATACTTTGAAGAAAAGCACAGAAGAAAATCAAGAAACTATTTGTATGATCAGACACACATACACAAAAACTATTGAAAAAAGTCCAAGCCAGCTGAGATGTTGGCTATAATGTGGTCGAATTCAATCTTGGGATTAGCTTGTGCTTTATAACTACACTTATGTCAACTGGAGAACAACTCAAGAGTTCTGCTTCCATGTTTATCTCACAGGATTCAGGCTACATAAGTTGGGGCTTAATCCTGTGTGTGGTTGAGATCCAGAGGTTCCTCTGCTCCTTTATGATTTTCCATCTCACAAGAGCACACTTATTTATACCTACAGAGCAGTTCCTACAGAGGATGTGATGCTGCAGGTATTTTTGGGACTGCCTCTCCTTTTACCCATCACCCTTCTACTCGAAACACTTTCCAGGTTGTTGAATATTTACCCTGATTCTCCCTTATACCAAAAGAACACGTCAATTGCCCCACATCCTTCACATGACCCTCTTCCCCAGGATAAGGATGTGATTTCCTGGCCTCACTGCTCAAATATTAGCTCTTTCACATGTTTGAGACCCAAGTTTTCTTGCTGTCTCCTCCACTCTTTGGTGTCCTTTTTACATCTCCCCATACTAGGAAGTGAAGTCGGTCCTGCCTACCTTCAAACTGCTCCCACTTCCCAGATCTTTAAATCAGGACCTGAACTCATGCCCTCCATTTTACACTTCTCTCTTATGATCCCACCTTGCACAGGCAGACTAAGACCTCGATCCTATAACCCCTCACATATTTCCTATTCCTGATGTCCATCCCAGCTTATGAGTTCCCTAACATTTCTGTCTGCAACCCCAGTCACAAATTCAAGTCCCCAGATGGCAAAGCTGCTGCAGAGAGAGCACCAATTAGTTGCAGCTTTGGTGTTCATTAAATATTATTGCTTTGGGGGTTTTTTTTGCAGATGGGGACACTGAGGTCAAGGATAAATCATCTGTTAATTTCTGGAACACTTGGAATGTGGCTCGCAGGTCAAATTCAGTCCCTTCAAACAACTAATTGGGTTGCCTGGGTCATATGAAGGACACTTGAGAAAGAAAGTGACAGAGAATGAGTTGGAAGATAGAAGAATTAACCCAGGAAACTGGTCTCTACTGTTCTCTTTAGCAGAACTTTCTGCTCTACATCCCTTTGCTATCTGAATAAAAATGCATCTCAAACTGAACCAGAGTGTTGACCTCCCCCACAAGAGATTAGAGGCACTCACCCTGTGCCAGTCCTTGGGTCTGGTCCCTAACACATATTTACACATTTGCTGATACAATGGGCCAGAAAGTCACAGTGCCTGCACCTTGAACACTAACATCGTGTAACTATTGGTTGAGGACATCGGCACGAAGGCTGAGAATATATTTAGGTATATCCTGACTCAACATTTCTCCCAGAAGGTGTGTTTTCTTTTTGTATTTTCTTTTACTTTTCAGCTCCCTCTTTAAGGTATTAGCAAGACTGTAATATGAAAATATTTGTAATATTTTTCTTGAGTTAACAAAGAGATGAGGAGAGCATAATTATATTTACTACCTCAAGAGAGAAAATTTGTTTTGGAGTAGAAAACTTACAGGCAAAATTAAGAAATTCGTACTTGAAGGTAATGCCGGTGCTTTGTAGTGTTTCTGCCACAGTGTCACCATGGACACACTATCATCTTGCTTGAATTCTGGAGATGTAAGCAGCTGACATTCCAGCAGTCAGCTCTACATGTCACTGTAAGTCACAGAAAATAATGGCTAGCAAAAAAAAGTGGAGTTCCACAAAAAGGAAAAGATTTTTTTTTTCCAAGTGTGCTTCAGGAAAGAAGAAAAACTTATGACCACAGTATTGGAAATTATCAAAATAGAGAATAAGAGGGACAAATGTGCAAAGATCCTGTTTCCCCAGCTGCACGTTGTTTTTTTCTTTTTGCAGCAAGGGCAGTGGTGTCTGTGTTAGTCTGGTGTGCTCTTGACTCCCAGCTAGAATTGTGCTCTACTTTTCATGAGGCTTAGTTACTGACATGACTTAACACTCTATCTCTGTACCTTGTGATAAAATTGATGAATTTAACATCCTAATTTATCAAATTCTGAAATACAGGAGATGACTACTATTGAGAGAATACAGCTTGGTGCAAGCCACAGAGCAGCCACTATTAATGCATTCCAAACTGCCTTGGATCCACTGTCTTTAGGTAAGTCCAGCTGAATCTCAGAAAATTCTCAGGAGGGACCTGGGCTTCTCTTGTCTGGTCTACAAATTAAAGGCTAGGAAAGGTTTCACCAAGTCTAGTCAGCTTAAATCCCTACACCCTCAATGCACACAGATTTATCATGTGCACAAAGTGACCCAAGGGTTGTGATGTCCTTATGGGAGTAAGATTAATTTGAACACCTTAGCAGAATTCCTACATTTAGGCAAAGGGAACTTAGCTTTTACAAAATATAAAAAAGACAGCTAAGAAAGCAAGTGAACAAATCAAAAGACTCTAAGCCTTCAGAAAACTTCTATTGAAGAATTGAAATGCAAACCAGATCTGTGAATTTGAAGCTCAAACAACAACAAGTGCAACAAAAGCTCCTGAAGAAGCTTTAATTCTGGACCAATCTCTTGGAAAAGAAAGTATTAATGTGCAATCCAGGTAGGGGGAAACTAAAGTTACATCTACCATCTAACTAAAATTACATCTAGGACTGAGAACTCTCCTTTTCTTTGTATCTACAGACGTAAACTTGGATGAATGTTTTAGTTCTACACACTCTCAAGAGTCTTAAAAACATGATGGCAGGCATGACCTAAACAAAAAAATATAGTTCAGAAAGAGGTAAGGAACATCTAAGCCGTGTTTTATACTCTTCCTAGTAGCCAAGATAGTTTTTCTCTCCCTTTCCCTCAAGGAATATCACCCTCAGCTTTAGATACCTGAAAGTGATTTCTATCAAGGCCAGGATCTTACACCCTTTTCACAGGCAATGAATAAGAACTGATGCTGCCAACACACACTTTTATAAGCTATGCTAAATCTGTGTTAGAATTAAAGTCCTCTCCAATCACAACCATTTTGTGAGTGTGGCATATATGAAGTGACTCTGAAGGCACACACAAATGAGAATACAGACACCTGAATTCTAGGTGTCCTAGGATAGTTGAATCCGTTGAAAAATAACATTTCTTTGAGGATATGGACTTCCCATTATCAGTACAAATACCAGGTTGCTTTAGGTATTATGTGTATACTTGCATACTCAAATGTCACATAGCTTTCTTTGCACTGTCTTTTTCAAGCATTTGCTGTTTCAAAGGGTTAAAATACAGGACTGATGGGGGCTCTGAGTCAATTCAAACAATCGAAGATCCTTGATGCAATATTTCACTTTTACCCCCACTGGGCCCAGCTGTATTTGGTGACCTTTCTGCATAGATGTTGTGTCTCAGCACTACACAAGAAGAATGTTTATGAGGACAGGGAATAGTGTTGCCAGTGAGGAGGTCCAACCCTGTGACCAGGGAGAAGAGAAACAAAGATCAGCCCATCCAAGGGATGCAGGGGAGAGGGAGAGTCATTCCACCACTGTCAGAGAGCAGGACCAGTGGACTGAGGTGGGGAGAACTTGTCAGTCCTAACTTTGCCCTGATCCCAGAGGTCCATCTGACAGGGCTGACAGTCCATGATGGCTCATCTTTTTCTAATGTGGCTTGTTTATGCTTCTTTTTCAGCTCTCAACACTTGCAATACATTGTCATGCCTGCTGTCCCTATATGAATTCATGTTCATTTTCTCCCCTTGTTTGAGAATGAATTAAAGAAAACAGAACCATGAACTTAATAAAAAAGTGTAAAATTTCTCCTCTGGCTGGAAACACATCTGATAGGGGTTGTAATTTGTTTTTTTTAGTATTAAAAGACTGCTGTCATCTCCTGCAATTTGTGAGCCCCATCTGAGCAATGAACAGCTTGGACTTTCCTGAACTTACATTTGTTATTATTAAAGAGATTTTCATAATGGCTGAGAGTAAATGCTGACACTGACTTGAGTTTGTGATTTTATTTACTTACTTGATTCTTATTTATGATGCCTTGGCCACATAGTGAAGCTTCTCTCAGTACTGAAATAAAGAATCATTAGAATTAGAAGGAAGCAAAGTAAAATAAAAGTGATATGAATGCTGTTGCTTGCTTATTCATTTAAATTGATTTTTCTTTACTGGCTGAGAGCATCTATCAAAAGAACAAAGTCAAAAAGAAAAGAGAAAAGTTGACTTTGGAAGCAGATTTCTTGCAAACTATTAAGAGTTACATGATCCACAATATCGTTGTTTCCATCAATGGTAATGGCAAGTTTTTTGCCATAGATTTCAGCAGAGAATAGTAGCCATGAGAAATCAGACCAATAAAACAAATGTCAGCAGTCATAATTAGTGCTTGCCAGCACTCATAATTTCATCAAAGTGCAGAAATCAATCATATGCTTAAAACTCCTGGAATTCCATCACTATGAACAATTTATTTTCAATACTCTGCATGACTGCGGAAGAAGTCTTGTAACTATGAATCCCAAATGGTAAAGGAATAAGCTCACACATCTGTAATATGTTAATTTTGCACTGATCTCATGAGTTGGTTGTGCATTGTGTACTGAAATAATTAACAATCTCTTTTGGCACACCAGGGGCCAGATCTTCAGGTGATAGAAATTGATCAAATACCATTGATTGCAGAACAGCAGCTGCATTTGCCAAGCAGCTGAAATTACAAAGTTAATTTAGAAAAGTTAAAAATATCCCTTGTCCATATGAATTGTGATATTAATGTATATTTTGACAGGATAGATATTCTTGCGATTCTCTAGTGGTTTTGCTCTTCATCACACCTGTTTTTCTGATTTCTAATTTTCTATAATTTAAACAAATATTCTTTTCATATATTTATTTTTTGCTGCCTTTAGCTTGAACAGACAGGTTTGTTTCCTCTGTTAAGGTATGTTGGTGCCTTTTTCCCCCCACTGAGAACTCAATGCTCCTTGTGGTTCTCATCTAGCCCAGGGTATTCTAAGAACACATATCTTCATTTTTGAAAAATGGTTCAAAAACCTGCAAGCAATGAAGTTATCACCTCTCAGGAACCTGCAGTCTTTAGGCTGAGGGACCTGGGAAGTTTTTCCTGGCCTACTCTGGCAGTGTCAGATATTTTGTGCCTTGCCTGCCTGCTGTAAACTGTTCCTGCCACGTGCAAGAGAAGCAGAGAAATGTGTCACCGTGACTCGAGAAGGTCAGTTTGTGGTCCAGCTTACCAGCTTAAGCAATTAATGAACCCTAATTTATGCTCCTGTTCTGTGCTGTAAATGCTGCTGCTTTAGGTGGGGTCTTCTCCTTGTGGATTTGGTACTGACTTAAGCAAGACAGAGGAGCCTTCACTGTTTGCCAATAGTGTCTGTACAGGTGGGACCAGACCTGGGAGCACACGTGTGCCTGCTGGGGGGACCTAACCTGACCAACCCACCAGCTTTGACTAATTAATGAGGATTTGAGGAGGGAGAACGAAAACCTCTTCATGGCTTGAGCTGGTTCTTAATCCTTCACTTAAACCAAGCATAAAAAAACATTTTAATGGTCTTTAATTTTAATTTTGGAGAGGAGGGAATGTCTCAGTTGACAGCTATATCCATGCCTTGGTTTATAAGTGGTTTTTAACTCACACTAATTTGAATTTTTAAAATCGTGCAAAGACACTTGCATATAATTTCCTTTTGATAAGGCTTCTTTCTCCCACTTGATTTTGCATTAAAATTTTCCTTTTTTTTTGTATCTTGTTTAATTTTCATCTATTATTTTCTTTCTTCAGTTCTGTGTTTTTTCTTTCTCTGACTTCTCCCTGAGTGTGTGCACTACTTGTGTTTTATGCATTGTGGCACACTAAGGTGACACTGGAGCAAACAAGTGAGACATGGGTTCACTCAGTGTAGTTTTTCCCTAAGACTGCCATAGGTAATATGCTTTGTCTTAATTTTGGAATTGCCAGTTGAATGCTTCCTACATAAATCTACCATTAGTCCTAACTGAGGCAAAGTATCCTACACAGAAGGAGTAGAAGTATTATTACATTAGTGGTGAATCACAGATTATATTTGATCTTTCTTCTCCCATTTCACCTACAGTCTCTCCTGCAAGAAGCCCCTGTTGGACTGGAATTTAGTATCCTCTTTGCACAAATGGAAACAACTAAATGATCCAGTCTCATTTGGTTTTATGTACTTCAGTTCTTGGCCACTCATGGACCTTTTGCTACAGGCAAAGTGACTGACTTTTCCTTTTAATAAGCCTTAGTGCTAAAATGGGTTTTAGACTCCTGAAGAGCACAACATGAGCAGGGGCTTTCCCTACCTGTCAGATGCCCTCAGTTATACTTGTCTCTTGTGCAGTGAAGCACAGGCACTGTGCTTGTCTTTATTCCCACTTGAAGAAAACTTTGCATGCAGAAGGAGTGATGGCAGAAAGGATATTTCTTGGCATACAAAGCCTTGTTAAAAATGTTCATATGCAGATGCAACATATGAAGATTGAACTTCCAGAATGATGGTGAAGTTCTGTTCAGTAGCTCTGGCCTCTGCCTTGTTTTCCTTATATCACTACAGAAAATATGGTTAAAAATTAAATTATTGCAATAGGCTTGTAAATTTAATGGGTTTATACATGCATGCACCCACACATGTGGGTATCAGTCTCTTTTCCCAGGTAGCAAGTGACAGAATGAGGGGAAAATGGCCTCAAGTTGTGCCAGGGGAGATTTAGATTGGATGTTGGAAATTTTTTTAACTGAAAGGATTGTAAAGCATTGTAACAGCTGTTCAGGGAAGTGGTAGAATCATCATCCCTGGAAGTATTCAAAAAATGTGTGGATTTGACACTGGAGGACACAGTTTGATAATGAACATGGTAGTGCTAGGTCGATGCTTGGACTTGATTACCTTAAAGGTCTTTTCCAATCTTAACAATTCTATGATTCTATGATTTTGAGATTTTAAAAGCTTTCTATAATGTCAGAACAATAAATTGTGCCAAGATACTGATAAAATAATCCAGCTGGGGTAGTATGCAAATGTATAGATTTTCAAATTGCATAGTCCAACAATACAGCACAGAAACCATATTATAATTTTAACACATTCTTCTGGAGTTTTCTTTATGTCCAGAGCCCAGAAATTACATGAGATTTATTTTTTCCTGATTGTGCCAGATTATTCTCATTAACATCACTTAGAAATCTACAAAAATGAAAAGACTGCTGCTCCATAGACAGTCATAGAGCCAGGGAAGTTGCAAACAAAGCAGCATTTGCTGGAGAGCAGACTGTCAAGCAGAAGTGACAGACAAGGCCAATTACCATATGCAAATAAGCCAGCATTCTTTTTTTTTTTTTTAAAAAAAAGCTATATTTGTCGAAAGTACTGCTATTCAAAACCAGTTCTCTGGCAGGATGAAGCCTGTGGAGTTTTAGGTTTTATGAGATTTTGTATCATGTTTTTTAGAATGGTAAAATTTATTGTTGCTCAACTCAATTTTTCCTATGATTTCGCATATTTTTCCCTGTTTCTCCACAGGAAAATGTTGAGTGCATTTAAAACAGATAGTTTATTGCCATTTTGAATCTGGGCTGGTCCATCTACTCTGCTATTCTTTCCCAGAAAACTGCAGCTGCTTTAGGGAAGACACATGTAACTCTGCAATGAAATGGTTAGTCTCACCTTTTTCCTATTGTTCTTGGGAGGAGCCTTTCTCTGGATGAAATCCAAAGCAATATCCTAGCTGACTTAACCATGGCCATGGCTTTGTTCCCTGCCTCCAAATTATTGACCTAGGTATTGTGTATGCTCATAGCACGTTTCTGGTGAGAACACCAGAAAACTTATTGAAATACACTTGGAATTATTATCTGCTCCAGTGATGTCCATTTACAGAGTGATTGTTCTACACTACCCTTCCCTACAGTCTCATGAATCCAAGTGAATTCATGGAAGAATAAGAATACACAGTCCCCACAGGATTGCTGAGCTGTGGAAGTTATTAGGAATTAAATGAGTAGAATTGCAAGTTTAGTAGCTATTTCACACTGTATCTGATATAGAAGCTAATATTCTGCACTTCTGAGGGATATTGAGTTATCTCCATGGAAGCACTGGGTACTATTTCAAAATTACTTTCCTCACACATCTGGATGGGGCTGATGTTATATTCCTGCCATCTCCCTTGGGATGGCCTAGCAACAAGTCAGATTGGAGAACTGCTTTCCAGAAAGTTTCCCTAAACAAGCATCACCTTCCTTCCAGCTAAGGTTATTATCCTAAGTTGCTCTTAGAGAGTAAGAACACCAGGACCCATTGAAAGAGAAAAAGCAGGGAGGGAAATGATTGGCCAAGCACAGAAATGAGGTGGTACCACTGATTTTTGTGGCACTGCCTTCAGCTGAGAATGGCTGTGGGAGCCAGAAGCAATGTGGAAGAAGAGCAGTTTGGGGAAGTTTTAGGAACAAAGACATTTTCTGTGTCATTTATTCTGTACATGCAGCTTTAGGGGTGTGATCTGGAAACCCACTGACAGTGGCAGCTCCTCCACAGGAATGTGCAAACCTCGGGCTTGGGATCTGAGTGGCCCTTGGAGACCTTACTGCTGTCCACTGACTACAGACAGCTTCAGTGGCTGAGACTGTATTTGTATAATGTAGATGTTCAGAGAAGCTGAGGTTTTAGTGCTGCTTCCTTCAATACAGACTACCCATAGCTCTTGTTTAAAAGTTTCTTTAGCCAGTTTGGCTAACATAATTAGCTAATTATCACAGTAATTGCCATTCTCCATGGCAGTCAAGAGTAAGTCTCAGTTGTTCTGAACCCTGTGGAGTGGATTAAGATGATCACTGACCCAGAGAGTTCATGGACTTAAGAAAGTCAGTGAATGGTTTCCCCAGAGAGAATAAAGGCAGATTTCTGGGAATAAGATCCACTGCTTGGATTCCTGTGAGAAAAGTGCTAACATATTCACCTCCTGCTCACAATCTCCAGCATTTTTCCAAGCTTTTAGTCTCCAGAGCAGAATTATGAAAGTTATACATTCTTGTTTGCAAAGCTGCTGTCAGTGCTTTACTAGCAGTGCCCCAGTTGAGCATATTTCACTGTGTGCAATGGCTGTATTTAGTGAAAGCAATCGTGCTGACAGTCTGCATGATGGAAACCCTAATCTGTGCAGTGTCATGCACTGTGCATCACCACCAGGGAATCTCTAGTGACTCGATATTAATGAGAGGGAAGCAGTGGCACTGTTACTATTATTTATGATTTGTCCTGCTTCACAGATGTGTAAGGCACTTTAAAAAACAAGTAAAGGAGGTACCCCTGCTCATAAGTATGCAGAGCAGCAAGGCACAGTTGGCATCCTCATGATTTCTGCTGCAGAGGCTCTAAAGAAAGAAGGCTGGGAAAGAGTGAGGACAGCACCATTGTCTAGTGCTGTCAGAGATCTGGGCAGATGGAGAGTAGTCAGCATTGTAGACCCCTGAACAGACAGAAGTGTTAAAAAAATGCAGATGTGGTTTAGTAGTGGACTTGGCAGTGCTGGGTTAACAGCTGGACTCAAAGACCTTAGAGTCTTTTCCATTTTTAAAGATGCTATGATTCTATGAAAATTCTGCTTATTATTTTCACTACATTGTGTTCTAGTGTCTCCTTCTCTCATCTCAGATTAGGTTTTCATACACAAATGATATGAAGAATAAACCCTCAGGCCCAGGTTTCCCACTGACACAAACCTAAATTATTCCCCTGAAACACAGAACATAGGAAAGCAAAAAATGTGTTCACTTTCTCTCTCATGCAAAGAATATTTCTATACAGGCACTATTGTAACAGCTAAGAGTGAAATAAAATATTATTGTTATTAGTAAAAATAACCTCTTGACTTCTGGGTATTGCTCTATTTTCCTCTTTTGTAACTCCAGTTTGTCTGTGTAACAGGCAGTGACAAAGGGATATGAAATATATGCAGGGGACATAAGTCATTCATCTCCTGCTAAATTTTGATCTTAAAGATAATAATAAAAAAAATCCAGTCTGCATTCCAAAACTGCTGATTTCTCCAGTAACAGGTAGTTTTTTTCAATTTCCTCTTCGTTTCTGGTGCCAGCTTCTGTGGTTTTCAGCTACCAATGTCTATTGAGGCTGGACTATTATGTCCCAAAGTAAAAATGACTATGAAAGAGCAACTCAGGAGTTGCCTACATGTTTCATTTTTTCATATGTAGTCATGATCGAGACCTGTTCTTTTCATCTGGCTAATGTACTATCCTTGGTCTGAAATAATGTGCATCTTCAATCACTACTAACAAAAGGTACCCAGAATTACTTGTGCAGGGGTGCACATAGCAAAAAATGAAAGAAACCTGATGAGATCAAGAAGACAATTATCAGTACATATAGTGGTTTGGCATGTCTCATGTGAGATGTTTAACCATTAATCAATCTGTGGCTTCAGAAAGGTCTTTGGATGGGAGAAAGACATAACCTCAAAATTAGGTTTTCAAGTCCTAAACTTATTTCCTCATTTGGTTCAAGAGGGAGAAAAGTTTTATGGTGTTCATGGTGCATTGTAAAATATATAAATTTATTCTGCT
This sequence comes from Acridotheres tristis, assembly GCA_037013685.1. Lineage (NCBI taxonomy): Eukaryota > Metazoa > Chordata > Aves > Passeriformes > Sturnidae > Acridotheres > Acridotheres tristis. The sequence goes on from CM072885.1 coordinate 7,527,804, forward strand.
TAATCTTAAAAAAATCACTCTAAATTGTCTAGTCTCTACTCAGTTTCCAAGAACACTTTGATTTCTTCACATTACTGTAAATTTTACAAAGCTAACACCCCTCTCTATCCCGATTTTAGCTCCTTATCATATATATTGCTATGACTGTCTTTACTTCATTGCTTTTTATGTGACATTACAGAACAGATTGCAAAACATCTGGCAGTAAAGGGCTTATATTTTGAGGCTATAATTTTGCATGAGGAACTTTTAGAGTAAGTTTTGGATAAAAGTCATTGTCAGAGTATAGTACTTTTCACTATAATAAGAAGAAATAATTCCTCACAGAAAATATTTCCTCATGAAACCAAAATCTTGAAAAGGTTAGGGTTTGTGTTTTTTTACTTTGCTAGCACAAATGATGTTATAACAGAAAGTATTGCTTCTAAATTTGCCATAGCTGTAACTTTGCAAAAATTTATTCTGGTTTTGGAGGAAAGAAGAATGCTTTTTCCAACAGTACACATCCACTAAAAGCAGCACATCATATGGTTCAAGGGAGTAAAGTTGTACTGAGCTTGGTGAAGCCATGCTGATCTATTGCTATAGCCTAACAACCCATTCTGGGCACTGTAATAAAACTGAATATAGTTAAATCATATGGTAGGTAGTGAAAACAGTGTCACACATTCATAAAGCCCATGAAAAAATGTGATGGGTAAGTATGCCCTGATGCTACTGCAGAAACACAGAAACACAGGAAAAAGCATGAGAATTACTTTTATGACAATAATAAGGATCAATGTGTGGAGAAGCTATTGGAATTAAAATAATGAAATAAAAAGTTTTCACTTATATCATACATTTATTTAATAAATGAAATAGAACCCTTTATATAAATCTCTGAGAATTTACAGACTTGCTTGTGCAAAAAGAAAGATAATTCAGACACAACCAGCTTTCCAGTCTTTTTTATACCCAGAAATGTTCCCTCTTCCGGTATATGAGATAAGAAAACTTTTATCTAACTTTTATTTTTTTAGTCTCAGTGGTATGAAAAGAAATTTCAATAGTTCTAGACCTGGTACCTCAAATATGGGTACTATGGAAAGTTATACATTAAATTTATTTCCTCACAATTAACACATAACAACCTGGGCTGTTATAATTGTTTTTTAAAACCAAAGTAATCAAACACAGAGGATCAAAGTCACTGGGCTCACGGCTTTATGAGGATTAATGACAGCATTCATAGAAAAGTTTAATGAGCAGCACAGACATGGCATATCAAACACAATAAGTCACCATCTAATCCAAAGTACAATGAAACAGTTCAAGTTTAGAATTAAGTATAGTTACAATGTAAGAAAGGAAAATCTTTTGTTGAGTCTCTCCCTTTTACTTCTCTTTCAAACTAACTATAGGATATGCTAAATGCAGGACGAGACTGAAAATCTTTGTATAGAAAGGGCAGAAAATACTAAAAGACAGAATCTTTTAAGCTCAATGATATATATTTTTACTTTTTTTCTCTCCCCTTTTCTTTTGACCAGCCTTAGGCTGGTGCTTTGATCTATATTTCAGTCACCAAGGTCCCTTATCAGAGAAAACACAAAAAAGGGACAGTGAAAGATACAGATAGAATGACAAATAGATGCACCTTGAGTCACTACAGAATGACTTTTCTGCTCTTCAGAGTGAATTCTATCTTGAAACCATATGTGCAATGGGAATGGACCAGAGCTTTGCCCTGAGGGCTTAACCAACTCCTGCTGATTGCAAAAAAGCACTTTTTGATACATAGGCTGATCAGCTTAAGATTTCAGAGGATAAAACAATAACATACAATGTCCTGACATTCCTTGGATGCTCCTTTTTGTGCTCTCCTCCTTTCCTTCGCTGAGAGCAGCTTCTCTGTCCCTCCATATGTCTGTTTCCACGTGTGTGTACACCTCTGTGCCTTCGAGGAGTAACTTTTATATGCACAGTGTGAGATATATAGATCAAAACTACCTCTAGCCCAATAATCTGTCTCTAACAGACCAGGGACAGATGCCCAGGGTAAAAGAAGAGCCAGAAAGTCTTCATTGCTCATGTTTTACAAGCCAGAAGCAGAGGTGATAGCTCTATTATGTCACCCTCAGTATATTCTCCTTTCAGACGTAAGAGGCACATTTACCACAGTGGTAATTTTTAGCATCAGTGGTTTTCACATATGTGTAGGGAATTACTCCAGTTTGCCTGCTTTGAACTGTGTCATACTCTGTCATATTCTCACGACTTTAGGCTCATGTATCAGAAGTTGATCACTCTTCACCTCCCCCTTGTTGTCCCTGCTCTGCACCACCTCTTCCCCAGGAGTCCTGGTCTCTCATTGTTTCTTGCACACATGGCACCCACACCTTTGAGCAGCCACCCTGCCCTTTTCTGTGCCTTTCCCACTTCTGGCTGAAACAGAATAACCAGAAATGCACAAAGCATTGAAGGTGCAAGCATATCACAGATTTATACACTGGCACAATAACATCACAAGAATCACAAGAATCACAAGGTTGGAAGACACCTTCAAGACCATGGAGTCTAACCTGTTTCCTGACACCTCAATTAAACCATGGCATCGACTGCCACATCCAGTCTTTTTTAAAACACATTCAGGGATGGTGATTCCACCACCTCCCCAGGCAGACCATTCCAATACTTTATCACTATTTCCGTGAAAAACGTTTTCCTAATATCCAACCTATATTTCCCTTGACGCAGCTTAAGACTGTGTCCTTTTGTTCTGTCAGTGCTGCCTGGAGAAAGAGACCACCTCCCACCTGACTACAACCACCCTCCAGGAAGCTGTAGCGAGTGATAAGGTCACCTCTGAGTCTCCTTTTCTCCATTCTAAACAACCCCAGCTCCCTCAGCCATTCCTCACAGGGTTCCCCTCACCAGCCTCGTTGCCTCCTCTGGACGCGCTCAAGAGTCTCAAGGTCCTTCCTAAACTGAGGGGACAGAACTGGACACAGCACTCAAAGTGTGGCCCCACCAGTGCTGAGTACAGGGGAAGAATGACCTCCCTGCTCCTGCTGGCCACACCATTCCTGATCCAGGCCAGGGGCCACTGGTCTTCTTGGCCACCAGGGCACACTGCTGGCTCATGTTCAGCCGGCTGTCAACCAGTACCCCAGGTCCCTTCCTGCCTGGGCACTGTCCAGCCACACTGTCCCCAGCCTGTAACACTGCAGAGGATTATTGTGGCCAAAACGCAGGACTTGGAACTTGGATTTATTAAACTTCATCCCACTGGACTCTGCCCATCCATCCAATCATTCCAAGTCCCTCTGCAGAGCCCTCCTACCTTCCAACAGATCAACACACGCTCCCAGCTTAGTGTCATCTAAAAATTTACTAATGAAAGACTCAATCCCCTCATCCATGTCATCAATAAAAATATTGAACAGAACTGGCCTCAGCACACACCCCTGGGGGACACCAATGGTGACTGATCCCCAGCTGGATGCAGCACTCTTCACCACCACTCCCTGGCCATCCAGCCAGTTCTTAAAGCAGCAAAGAGTGCTCCTGTCCAAGCCGTGGGCTGCAGCTTTTACAGGGAATGCTGTGGGAGACAGTGTCAAAGGCCTTGCTGAAGTCCAAACAGACAACATCCACAGCCTTTCCTGCATCCACCAGGCCGGTCACTTGGTCATAAAACAAGATCAGGTTGGTCAAACATGACCTACCCCTCCCTAAACCCCTGCTGGCTGGGTCTGATACCCTGACCATCCTGTCAGTGCTGTGTGATGGCACTCGGTATAAACTGTTCCATTACCTGACCAGGTACTGAGATCAGGCTGATTGGTCTACAATTACCAGGATCCTCCCTCCTACCCTTCTTGTGACTGGGAGTCACATTGGCCAGCTTCCAGTCATTTGGAACCTCACCAATGAGCCAGGATTGTTGGTAAATGATGGAGAGTGGCTTTGCAAGCTCATCTGCCAGCTCCCTCATCACCCTGGGATGGATCCCATCTGTCCCATAGATTTGTGAATATCCAGGATAATGGGGGGACCATTCTGCTCCCTGACACCATCTACCAACTCAAGAGGACAGTTGTTCTGGGGACAAGCCATCTTTCCACTAAACACTGAGGCAAGGAAGGCATTAAGCACTTCTGCCTTTTCCTTATCTGCAGTCACTAAGTTCCCTCTCTCATCCAGTAAAGAACAAAGGTTGGTTTTACCTTTCCTTTTACCATTAATATATTTGTAAAAACAATTTTTATTATCCTTTATAGAAGTCACAATTTTAAGTTCAAACTGAGCTTTGGCCTCCCTAATTTTTTTTCCTACATGTCTATAAACATTTACCTATTTGTTCTCTATTCATTTCCTGATATTTCCTAAGGTTTGATTTGCTTTTTGACTTCTACTGAATATTGAGTTGATGTTTTTACAGAACTAGCTACGATATTCTTAATATCTCTCTTTTGAAAGATAATAGTCAGCCCAGAGCCCATAATTTTGTAACTAAAGCTTTATTGCTTCTACCTGTGTAAATTACTTTCCATTTATCCCCATTGAATTTAATTTTCCATTTTATCTCTCACCCTCTTAGCCTTGTACAGTCTTTTTGCAAATCCTTGCAGTCAGCTCTCAGTTTTACTAAGCCAAGCAAATTCATGCCATCAACAAAGTTTGTGTCCTCATTCTCTTCACCTTAGAGATTTGTGCACTTTCCTTGTGTTTTCAAGCAGCTGATTCAGGGCCATAGTGCCAAGCAAAGTGAGACAAACTAGTCTTCCTCAGCCTTGCTACTAGAATTATTTGTACTTTATGCTTCCAAATTTTGCATAGCTGGCTATGGGCCATCATCTTTCCATATACTTTTATCTACTTTTTCACTTCTTTTTGTCATATTCATCCTCCTTATAGAGCAACTGCATTATTCATCTTTGAACATGGACAGGATTTTTGTATGGAGTTTGAAATTGATCTGTTTCATAGAGAAAACAAAGCTTTCTCCAAAATGATGTTCAGCTTGATGGTAGCTACTGAACTTGTGTAATGTCAAGCTAAGAAAGCAGAGAAATGGTGTTGCATTCTTAGCTGACACATTGGATAATGGGGATCAAGGCACATTAATTTTTGTAGCCAGTAATACACACTGAGTGATATGACCAGCAGCACATCAACCCTGCTAAGACCCAATGGTCTGGCACACTTCCACCTGAGTCAAGAGTAGGTGACTTCAGAGCAAAGTACAGAATGCAGCTCTTGCTCTTGCTTCAGGACTCATAATAAAAATACCTTAACTTCCTCCACACAAGATTTAATTTGGTCACAGTCTTCTTTAAGTATAATTTCTTTGGAAATTGGATCTTGTTTCTTTTTCTTGATCTTTGTGGGTGGTTGGGTTTTTTGGGTTTTTGGGGTTTGTATTTTTGTTGTTTGTTTGTTTCTGTTTGTTTGTTTTTTCTCTGCAGATATTCCTCTAACCTAGAGGCTCAAAGAAATGACATAAAATGTGAACACACAGACCACCCTCCCAAAGTTAATTAGCAGGTAGGAACTCTGAACAGATAGTTCAGTGGTACCATTGATAGGGTGATTTGGTGACTAGAACATCACTGCCCTTACAAATTCATGGAGATGATTTTAAGGTCCTTCATGGTTATCTCAGCTCTTAACTAAATCCACCTGATTTGCATGTCCAACTCATGTGGTTAATTTACTGAGCTTTTCCCCTTTCAGACTGTCTATAAATATGCCATCATGTCCTCTTAACCTTATTTAAACTTCCTGAAGCACAGTAACAACAAACTTCCCACCACAGTCAGCAGCAGATTTCAATGGAGCTGCTCATGAGTATGGACTCTGCGATTTGGCACAGACAAAAAAACTCTGGTGTGGAGGCTACTGCACCTCTAACCTCTTCTACAGTAAGAATAGAATCTTATTCCTTCTCCTTTTTCCCTATCTCCTAGTGAGGTCCTAATCCATGTGAAGTTTTAACTCTCACTCCATGGTTACCAAGTTTCCCTAAGAGTCTCTTCTAAGGGTCTTTACCAAAGGTCTTTTGAAAGCCTGAATAAATTTTATCCACCATTTCTCCCTTATTCACTATTTTGTTAGTTCTGAGTGAGTGTTGGCAGCTTAGAGAGCTATTATTTGGCCTTGAGAAGCCCGAGGCTTCAGTCCTAGCAGGTTGTATACATTAAATTAATATATAACTCTATCTTTCATAATTTTCTTGCTGCTGAGGTATGTCCTGTGTATCTATAAAAGACAATTGCCTCTGGCACTTTATGAAAGATTAAGGCAGTCTTGGCTACAACCCAATTGGCTGTGGAAGCAGGGTTTTATTTCAGATTTTTAACAATAAACTGTGTATCTTTAAACAGCAATTCAGCTACTTCATTATTTAGTCCCTCATAGCTCCTAGACAGCTAAGACACAGCAGTGATGATTAATTACTATGTAATGTGTTGTGTTATTCCAGTACCTTTTTTCCATTTCTGTTTTGTGTTCTCAGAGAACATCTCACCCTTGCTTCATGTTGATAATAGCACCTATTTAAGTTATTTTTGTAAATGTGAGTTTAAGCTCAATGTATTTTTTGCTTATCACTTCCTGACATTGTGGAGACGAATGTATGTTACTGACACACGTGAAAGGCAGAGGTAAGCAAAGGGGGAAAAGGAAACAAAATAAACAAAATAAATACTTCATGCTACTGGTGAGGGCAAATCTCTTTGAGACTGGTCCAAATAGTGCCCTGGTAAACCAGCATAAAATAGATTTACTTCGAGTCCAATATGTATTTGAAGAAAATTGGTGTAATTTCCTGAGACAAAGGAGAAAGTATACCATTTGCAGCTCTGGCTCATTTATTTCAATGAAGTTATTCTGCATTTATGTGGGTGTAACCCAGAACAGCATTCAGTTCACTGTTAAGGCAGTAACTTCTCTGCTCCTAATCCTGTGATGGATGGTAGCAAAAATAATCTGTGGGATACTGGCATGAATGAAACGAGGAGAGGAGAGGAGAGGAGAGGAGAGGAGAGGAGAGGAGAGGAGAGGAGAGGAGAGGAGAGGAGAGGAGAGGAGAGGAGAGGAGAGGAGAGGAGAGGAGAGGAGAGGAGAGGAGAGGAGAGGAGAGGAGAGGAGAGGAGAGGAGAGGAGAGGAGAGGAGAGGAGAGGAGAGGAGAGGAGAGGAGAGGAGAGGAGAGGAGTGATAAAGCTCTCCACATGCAGAGAAAATAGACTTTATTATTTATTTTACCAATAGGTGGAAATTTACTTGAACCTCTAATTCCCATTGTGCCAGGCACCATAGCAACTTAACTGTGTAGAGGCTGTTGAGATAATAACCTGTTTGCTCTTCTGCACTCCCCACTCTCCTGCCCCCCAGCCAAACTGTGTTTTGAACAGCCAGACAGCCAGTTGGGGCTCCTGGGCTGCTCTGGCTGGGAAGCAGCACACTCCAGCCTAATTCCTTGTACTTCAGTGCTTCTAGCATTTCTTTGTGCCAAACACAGCAGAATGCAGCACAAAGATAAAGAGAGAGACAATACCCTGCTCTAAGAGCTTCCAGCAGAAGCAGGCACCTTCCAAAGTGGGAAATGGAGAGGCAGTTTGCCTGAGCTCTCACTAGAATAGAAAACTAGAAATAGAAAGTGAACCGGCAGGTCTTAAGACCCATATGCTTTTACAATGCACTTTTTTTAGACAAAACATGTCAGGTAACAATACTTTTCTTAGTTGGGTGCTGGAATTTTTGAGTACTGCTGCCCTAGAATTAATTGCAGTCTTTGGAAATGCTTTGTGTTATCTCTCTATTAAAACTGATGATGATTTGTTTCTGCCTTGCAAGTTTGAGTTGGTTTATTGGAAATTTTATGAGGGTAAAAGAGGTTTATGGGGGTAAAGAGGAAGAATTATCACTGTATGTTAAAGGAAGAGTTATTACCACTGCTCATAATAGCAGTGGGAAGGATTATCACTAGCAAAAGCTCAAGAGGATTATTTGGGATTCAGCAATGTACAGTAAACAATCTTTATCTCTTGCAGAATGTCAGTGCATATTTTACAATGTAGTTGGCGTTGGTGATCCATGAAAAAAAATCTTCTGCAATTTAAGTTTAATCATTCTGAATCTTAGAATTAAATTAATATTCAGTTGTCACAAAAGCAGTGGAAAAAAATCTGCTTAAGAAAGGAACAGGGAAAAGCACTGTAATTTCATTTCAGTCTAATTCCAATTTAAAATCTTTGTATCAGCATCCCCTTGGCAAGTTTTCAGTAGACTCATAAGACTCAGCACAGCAGTATGAGCATGCAGATAACAGAGAGGAGATCACCAAGCAAACTAGTTTCAAAGGTTCTGGTTTATATTAAATACTTTTTTAAAAGTACACAATATATTCCTGACTTTCCTACATCACAGTCGTAAATATCAACTGATTAAATGTTGTTCTTATTTAACAAAAGTACAGATTCTTTAAACACACTCACAGGCATACACACAAGCTCATCATGTCTGCAGAGATTAAACTGAGCACAGCCAGGATTCAAAAAAAGGGTAACGAAGACAGTATAAATGAAATTTATGTGAGGATTTCTTCCAGTAAGGATAAAGTAACCAGAATGAGGTTATGTGACAAAAAATTTCATATTCAGCTGGAAATTACTTGGATAATGTGAAGATAGGCAGCATATAATATAGTGAAAAGATGTAAAAGACTGTGTAAAGAAAACGAACCTGTCTAGGATATGATAGAATTACATGAACTAATATTAGTTTTGCCCTTGGAAATTTATATTCACATTTATAGTTATAAATTAAAAATCAGATTTATAAATCAAAAATACCCTGAGATGAATTCTGCACCAACTCTTGTCTTGCTATTCACTTCTCAATAGGAGGTTTCAAATCAGCATCTGCTGGAACTTAGGAATTTGAGTGATGCCCTGTTTTCTTTTACACCTTTTATGTAGCTTTGTTCAGTAACTGTATGGAGTCATAGCATATGTATATATACTACAGCGTATATATATATTTATATATAAAATTATGTATACAACATATAACATGTTATGTATAACAACACACAAGATTCTCAATTCTCTGATCAAGGTGCCTCCTTTTGGAAAGAATTCTTGGCTTGAGTAAAAAACGTCTCCCCAAGACAAAATGACATGCTAGTTATACATTCCTTCTCATTTTCAAGACTACATTTGTACTATGAGTTTGTTTTGAAGTCAGTTTTTTGCAATACAGTTATGTTAATGGAAATTAGAGCTGGAATTACAAAGATGGAAAACCATGAAAAATAAAGTTTGGGATGCTCTGGATCATTAAAAAGGATAATTAACATTGTTTTGCAAAAATTATGGAAAGCTCATGCAAATTTCATCTTATTTTAAATAAACTTACTATGCATATATACATACTAATTTTGAAAGATGAGTTTCTAATTTTTAGGAAATAAATAAGTTGGAAAATTAATGCTCTCATATTGATGTATGTATCATGGTTAGGAATTTACTATGTTTATGAAACAGATTCTCCTGTTCAAGGTACAGATCAATCATGGACAAAGCCACCTTTCCCAAATGCACACAGCAATGTATCTCAGGTCTCACCTGGAGGATAATCTCAGGGATATGCAGTGCAGGCAAATTAATCATAGTGCTGTTCAACCTCCAAAGTTGGCCAAGTTAACAAAACAAGTTAACAAGTGACTACAAAAAAATGTTTGTATGAGAGCAATCCTAGTAAACAGGACTAGTCACTGACCTACTCTTGGAAGCACAAAGATCTCATTTTCAACTCACACATTGCATCTGCAACAAAAACCCTGGTTATTTAAGGTGAGAAGGGAATACACCAAACCAGTGGAAGGTAGTTCACACTAATAGCATTGCATCCACACAGATGTTCCAGTGCATCCGTAAGAAAACGTTCTTCTTAAAAGACATCTGTATCAATACGTACTGACAGTCCCTAACACAAGTGCCTGTGAAAAGTTTTCAGTGGCAGTACACTGACATATTCTGCTTTCATTTACAGGTGGTCCAGCATTACTTTCCTGAACTGCAGAAAACTTTCTTTACATAGAATTAATGCCTTCAGCAACAAAACATCTTTTTATTTTCTCCTTTTGGTACATGGTTCAGGATGAACAAAGCTCTTCCATCTTTCACACAGTGTGTTTCCAGCTTTCAAAGCAACTCTTGGGACAAAGTCCATTTTCTGGTGGGGTTTGGTGTGTGGCCTCAGCAGTGGAAGGTGACCCCTCAGTGAGGCACAGCAGGAAGGACAGAGGGAATGAGATCACTCACAGCCTAAGGTAGTGCCTGACACAGACCACCTTAGCAAGCATGTTTCTTCTTTCTGCTGGGAACTTTATCAAAGCATTTTGGTTTTAACAGCACAGAATTTGCTAACACAGTTCCACCTCTTTGAAATCGCATTTGTGGTTCTCCCATTCTCCAACAGCTTCCACTGAGGTGGCAACTGCCATCAGCTTCCATCATATTGTTCTTTAAATCTTATTCTACCATGTACCCTCTTTACTTTGACCTTCAAGCCAACCAGGACCATGTGTCCTGACTAACCATGTGACAAACTTGAATTTACTTAGTCTGGGATTTTCAAGGTAATGGGATGAACTCCTGTGTCAAGCAGGGTCTCGGACAGCCTCAGCCTGCGGGTGCTGCTAAGTCTGCTAAGTGGTGTGAAGATATGATTGTGATAATAATAGCACTGCTGAATCTCTATTGAACTAAGGTGTTCTGCTGCACTTTTGACCCCTGGGCATTTATACACCACGTCCTGGCTCCTGAAATGTTTTCAGAAGGGTTGTTTGCTGCTGCAGTGTCCTTGATGTGCACTTCTGGAGGCTGAGCCAGCGGGTGCTGCAGTGCTTGACAATCTTTAAATGCTTCAATGCTCTTGAATACCTGATATATTTTGTAGCCTTCCTTCTTTTTGAAGCAGCTTTGAAAATGGTAAGACATACCCAACAGCAGTTCTCAGGCACTTAATGACCACTGCTTCACATCAAGTTGGCAGCATCTGTTTGCCAAATGACAAACACAGCCTGGGTCAGGTAAGCTCTGGGTCTGCACATAACAAATCTGGAGATGAGAAGAGTTGGTTTTTTCTCTCTCTCATAAAGCTGCTGTTGCCATTGCTGTGGAAAGCAATGATACTATTCAGGGTACAGCTTTGTCTTGTCAAGAATGGCAAATGCGTTTTCACCTATTGTATGTCAAGATGTCTTACTGCTTGGCCTACATCTTTTCAAAGAGTCTTCCTAGAATAAAAAATTCTTTCTCATCTCTTTGATCGCTGCTTTGATCACTTCTTTCATCTCTTAAACAAAGTGACCCATGCTTTCTGATGTTCAACTGGACTAACAAAGCATTTATAATGATTGTCATTGTCTTCACACATCTCAGGATCTCTGACTGGGCTGTCACAGAATATTTCCTCTTCACCTTGACTTCTATAGATGTCTATGTCTTTTATAGATACCTTTAACTTTTGCTGTAGTATCTAAGATTAGAAGGTTCATGGTGTAGGTAGTGATCAGTAGATAGAGATGAAACACCATTTTAGAGCACAGTGAGGTGCTCTCATTTTATTCACAACATGTTTGTTGCCCATAAATTCTGTACTATGTCTTTATCAGGAAATAGATTCAGTGCTGATTGGTCAGGGCAAAGAGGGAATTCTAGCAATATGAATAACAGACAAATGTAAACTAAACTGTGCTTTCTGCTCTATACCAAGTAATCATCACTATTTTCTCTCTCCTTTTTATTGCTTTTAAAGTGGAAAATGTGACTTTGTACTATTATTTAGAATGTTCCTGCTTGTGAAGGCACTGGGACCAAAGACTCATTCTGCTGGATTCTGTGTGCACACAGAGTTTTTGTTCTGTTGTAAATGTTTATTTAATCTTTGGTGATGGAAAGCGATGCACCAGTGGCAGCTACAATATATAGCACAAATACAGGTAAAAATGCAGAAGTTATATTATACATATCATATAGAATCAAGCCACATCATATGAAATGCAGTCTTTTTCATGACTGAGAGGGTGATTCATAAGCACTGCCTTGATGATCCTATGCTGATGCATATAGAGTAAGCACTTATTTCTCTCCAGTATATATATATATATATATATGCAATATATAGAAACATTCTAAAAATCACAGTCTCAGCCTTCTGTCTTTGAAACATCTAATTCAACAGTTGCCAATGTTAACCTCATTAATTCCAAAACATTACTTAATGCATGTTAAACAAATTCAGTTAACTTTATTGGAATAATCTAAAAATATGGACATTATTTCAGCTCAGTTAATTAGAAATAACTTTTAAAGTCGGTAGCTTATATTTTATAGAAATTTGCTTCCTATATATATTTTCATAACTTCACTTTCTGTATTCACACTTTTTTTTTTTAGCAGAACCGTTCTTTAGCTTTCCTGCTTATAATATGAATTCTGTTTTTACTAAGAGATTTTATATATTCAAAATTCAATAAAAAACATGTCAAAGGATAGTGCTATAAGGGAAAAACTAGTTGAATTTGCAGAAAGAAATATTTGCCATTTTAAAATATAATGTCATTGAAACCAAGGAATTATTATTAAGGTTATATTAACTATGAAATTACAGTTCTGAAAGTGTAAAATAATGCTTCTTTAATATATTAGCTATGTCACACATATCACCTTTTCAAGTAATATTCAATGTCATTGAAATCAGAACAGAATCACACTTTTGAAATGACATCTTGAAATTACAGTTTTCCTTTTTTTTAACTTGAAAATTTTAAAGAGAAAAGAAGGCTATGTGACTTCTAATGTAGAGCTTTTGGGATTTGTTTTTTCATTATAGACTCAGATTTAGACTAAAAAATAATTTCAAAGTTTTATCACACCCCAATTGATAAAGCAATAATATCAGTGAGTGATGATGTACAAAATTTCTCTACAAAGCAATTGTGTAATCCTGTAGCAAAGAGGTTCCCAATTGGTGCCTCTTTAATGAGTTAAGCCAACATTAAAAAGAAGGCACAGCCCATGGTGAAGTCAATAAACCTTGGTGGAAGACTGCAGTGCAAGCAAAGGCAATTCAACAGATTTAGGGGTATTGCAGTGAGTGAGGCTGTGGAGATGCAGCTCTACCAGTCTGTGATGGTTTGTGGGAGATATGGGAATGAGATGCTAAAGGATCAGGAGAGATGTGGGGCAGGAATAACAACTGTGGGTAGAGTGAAAAAAACCAAAATTACAGAAACACCCCCTAATCTTTTTTAGTGAAGTCTGAGGGTCAGGACTCACTGAAGAGTAAACCAATTTACAGTAAAGGTCATATCTGCTGCGTTGGGATATACATTTTTAATGAAAATAGCAAGTATTGGTGAATGCTTATGAACAAATAACTGTTCATGAAGACCATCAGACCAACAAACAGATAATGCCCATGGTTCACCTTTCAAAGCTATTTATCTTCCAATTGGTGTTGTCTGGTATCGATACTGTTCCTAACTATGCAATCAACCATGTATTGTCTTAAAAACTACATGGTCAAAAGAGATTTTCATGCTAGTGCACCTTTAATTTAGGAAGAATGTTTTTCTCTGTCAGTAATCCTTTTAGTCACAGATGTTTAGCTTGGTGAAATGAAATAGTTCCCAGTATGCTGAAAGTCTGTCTATGATTAAATGTAATCACTTTTTAATTAACTGGAATTTTCAATATCTTGCAAATACTCTTTATTAAAAGTTTTATTCAAATAAGGGCATGGTTTACTTTAGTTTTTAAAGTTTGGAGCTCAGAGAAAAGGCAATGGAAAAGACAATACAGATAAAATGTAGCTTAGCACAAAAAGAATGATGCATAAAATCTGCTTAAAGGCTGTGCAGTGTGTGCCCAGAAACAGACCTTGGGCAAGACCTTAACTGTGTATTAGTCTGATATAAACAGCTGTACAGCTGCTCACATGTAGCATTATCTTAATTATTATGGTTAAAACTGTAATTGAGTGAATGTGTAGAGCAGTTTGCTTGGCAGTGGCACTGAGAGCTCCTCGTGTGACATCCACCCAGGTGGACTGGCTGCCCTCCCCCAGAAACTATCACAGGTGCTGTGAAGTCTCCGGGGCATTGTGAGCCAGATAAAAACTTTCAAAGCCTCATGAAGCACAGAACTGCATTATTATAAGTTTACCTTCCTGGATCAATGGGCAGACAAATAGAAGATCATTATAAACCAGAGCTGAAAACCTACTATTATTTCTTCTGAAAATATCAAAGCTGAATGTTTTCCATCCAACAATGCATAAAATTTTCTTTAAATAATAACCAAGGATTTTATTCTACCACCTGAAAAATCTCAATTATGTGAAGGACAAACCTTTCATTTCAGTACATATGTACTATGAAGTAGTGCTTTAATATCATATGTTATAAATATTATATAAAAAGTAATATTATAAAATTATGTTAAATTATGTTGAACATAATATTAAGTGAAAGCTAAAATTATAAATGAATTTTATCTCATTAAAAAAGTGATATTTAAGATATATTTTAGGAAATGAAAGGAAAATTTTAGCACATTTGATTTTGGAATTTTTGACACAAAACTTAATTAAAATCAACAGTGATCTATTAAATATTTTTTTTAATTGAATTTATCTTCTGAATAATCATCTCTATGTAGCTCTCCTCTTTTGAACAAACATTATGTTTGATGATGCATGAAATCAATTTAAATATATTCCTATTTTTTTTCTCTAGTGGTTATTAATGCTATTCTGCTGGTGTTTGAGTGACCATTTAAAATGCCACCCTACCACCATTCCCTCTGAGAAGATTTCTCAATCTATTGTACAATCAAATGGAGCAGGATAGTCTCAGTCTAATTCTTGATGCAGATAAGATGAGACAGATGTATTTCAATGGCTGGAAATGTATCTGAGAGAGGCATCTAAACAATAAAAGTCAATTTACTTGATTCAGGCTCGGGCCAAACTTGCCTGATTGCACAGGTCCAGAGGGAAGAGGCAATCCCTGCCGTCAGCTTTTTGGCTTAGACTACAAGAAAAGCACAGCTTGGGAATTAAAGATTACACAGTCCTTTCAACACCCCCCAATTTGTTTGAGCTGGGTGTCACCCTCTGGTCACAGGGTGGGTGTTTTGTCAGGCAAGAGCAATCCTCCTTGCCCCCAAGAGTATGGGTGAAAGGAGGTAAATCATCAATTTTGCTACTTTTCTCGAGATTCGTGAGGTGCTTCTGCAAAACAGCAGTGGCACTGCCTGCACCTGTGCTGGGGTGGCACAGCTCACGGGGTGTGGGAAAGCAGATGTGTAATAATCATTAAGTGTGAAAATACCTCTGAGTCCCTGAGGACTCATCTTAGCAAGCTAAAGGATGCCCAAATTGCCTCTCTGCCCCCCAGCTACATGTGACATTCTCTGAGGGAAGGTGTTTCTCTGCAGCCAGCAAGGTGAAAGAAGAAAGGAGGAAACTCTTTCTGTCCTTCCCACACACTGGCAGCAGCGTGGATGTTTGTGCTGGCAGCGTGAGACTTTGTGATGGTCATAAATGGGACTGGAACCAGCAAGCGTCCGGTGGCAGGAGCTGGGAAGGGGCGGCCTTGGAACAAGAAAAAAGCAAAGGAGTTTCCTTCCTTAGGAAGAGAAGCGAGCAATTGGCTTGATTTAAAAAGGCCTAGCTTCTAAGCTCTAATTAAATCTTCAAATGGAGGGGAAGGGGAGGATGAAGGGAATGTGATTGTAGCACTTTCTTCTGCAAAAGCTGCACAGTCCAGGGGTCCCATTCATCTCCAGGAGGACATTCTGCACTCACGAAAGCAGCCCAGCCTGGCACCAGCCTGCACAGCCCCAGCTGCTCCTTGGAGCCAGGCACAAGTGCTCAAAGGAGGTGTGAGCGGATGGAGGGACACTGGCAGGGCTGCCAGGCAGGGCTGTCACTCGTGGCTGTACCAGCTCCGGCCTTTCCTGAACTGCAAAGCTGCTTCTCAGCTCTCAGATGCTCTCTAGGGCCTCATTCCCAAGATCACCACTCACACTGTTTGTTGGAACCCTGAACCCTGGGAGTTTTAAACTTCCTGTGCTTTCTGACACTGACCCCCAAGGGAACACTGCTTTTGACTCGAGGCCTTGGAGAAGGCTTCCAAATTTGAGTGATAGAGTTGAAGTCACAAGTGTGTAGTATACTAGAAGTGTGTGGTGTCACATGGTGAAGGGTTTGGAATCTGGGGTTTTTAGAATATAGTAATAGGTATGGGACAAGATGGAGGCTCTTGGGCATTGTCTCTTTCTTCCGTCTTCCTTTTTCTTCATGGTTTCATGCATTAGTTGTTGGTTGGGTAGTTATTGCTGCGCTGCGGGTCACATGGTTTGGCTATTGGGTCAAAAGTATAAAAAATATAGGTGTCAGCTTTTAATTGGACTGTTTAGCTTTAAAATACCTTGTAACTAGCTAGATTCACCTCCATTTTGATCACTTTTAGCTGTAAGCTAGAAGTGTTGCAGAACTCTCTGTCCTTTAGATAAGATTTAATAAACGACTGAGCCCGAACACAAAAAATTCGTCTCTCTCATATTTTAATCCTGACTCTAAGTGAAGGCAGAAGAAAAAGAAAACAAGCCACTAATAAAGTGGTGCAAGAGCAAATGGGTGGTGCAGCTAACCACTGTCAACTGCTCACTGAGGTTGAGGAGTGGGCTTCCTTCCAAAAGAGGGTCAAGGTGGGGAAGCTGCAGGACTGAAATCTATTTTCAAAATGTGTGAGAGATCTGCTTCATGGTATAGACATTGCCACTGATCCTGGCAGCCTGTGGCTTGGAGTGTGGACCAGGTTTGAACAGACATGTTCACAGCCTGGGTGAAGCAAAGATAGTTATTTACTGCTGATGAAACTATAGAAAAAACTGTGCTCAGAAAGTGCCACGGTCACGTGAGGCATAGGGTGGGCTGCCAGAGAAAACTAATGGAGAAAATGTGTGGGAAATGAGAGCCACTGCTATGGCATGTCAAGAAGGGGTGTTAAATTTGCAGGGGGTATAGGTTAATGCAGAGGAATCCCAAATGCACGCTGGATATACATTTCCATTTTATCCATAATAATATTTTCATTTCCCATTTAGGCCTGAAGGCAGAAGCTGTGGGTCACCTCCAGTCAGATTGTGTCCAAAACCCATCTATACATGTGAGGATATTTTCCACTGTGTAATAGCAATCTGACCTGTGCTACCTGTGCAGCAGGTGTGAGCCTGTCTCCACTTTGGGCAAAGCTGCTGCTTGCCAGTGATACAGGCAATTAAAGGTTTGGATGGGAGTACAAGCTCAAGCCTGCAGCTCCCTTGCAGCACAGACATAGTCTGAATTTCCTTTCCTCAGAGAGGTTATGTCCTCCCCTGCATAAATATATAGCTATTCCTGCTGTGTACATCTCCCCATTGCCACTGAGAGTATCTATACATCAATAGGGTTCTATATTCTTGAATGAATGCATCATTATGTACTGTCACAGCTCTGGTAACACAGACTTTTCTCCAGCAACATATTTTTCAAAAAGTTTTTATGATGTTAAAAGAAAAACTGCCTTGAAAAATGTTTCTTTCTCCCTCAAAATATTTCAGTTTAAAATATTGCCATTAATATTAATAATAATATTCTAAGAAGTATTCTTGCTTTTTGTAAAGTGACAATTGAAAGCAATGCTGAAATATTTTTATTTTCTTTCAATGTTGTCTTGCTCAGATCGTGTATCTGGCAGAAGAGAGTGCCTGTGGGGAAAGGAGGAGAGAAAAGACCATAGTCACTAATATAGAGTATTTTAATACAGAATCCAAATGAGTGCAGCAGCCTTTGTTTGGGTAATAAAGGAACAACTGATGTAGTGATAACATGCTGTAAAAAATAGCCAATGTTTTGATACAATAATGCTTCCACTGCTATAGGGATTTTTCTGCAGTTATTTAGTTGTGTAAATCATGTGTGTGTATATATATATATAAATACAACCAAGCTTCATGCCAAATCTTCAGGCAATTTTTACAGCCATTAGCAAGGCAAACATAAAGCACAAGAAGTTTCTTAACAGAAAAATAAAAAAAAGTCAGGGAAAAAAAGTCTTTTTACAAGCTTAAACTACCCAGACAACGTGTTTTCTATCTGCAGGCACACAAACATACTGGAAGACAAAGCCTGTCCTGAATAGCTAACCATAAATCTAGAATCATAGAAAAGCTGGGCTTTAAGGGATCCTCTTACAACCTGCACTGAAACAGCACCAAAATACACGTAACATTCTGCATCTTAAATGTCCTTGAAAACCTTCAGTGAAGCAGCTCCTCAAGCCCGTTGCAGTATTTCATATATATTGGGAGTCTTATCATATAACATTCATCTCAAACTGGCACATTTTTCATAAAACTTCTTATTCTATCACAAGGACTGTGGAAAATAATGAACCACTGAGTTTTTTAGCACAAATTGTGTGTACAGCAATACTGATAACTGTGTTTGTCAGCCTTGTCTTTCAGATCGAGACCAGCTCATTCAGCTTAATCTTGTTATTCTTGTAAGGTTCCCTGTTTGTCTTAAACCAACACTAAAGGTGATATACAGTCTAGATAAAGCCTTGTGATGGCCAAACACCATTGAACCATGAAGGAAAAAAAATAAAATAAAAGCTTGCTCTGTCAACCTCATCATACACAGAACCAGCTAAGAGCTGGTTTGCCTTTTTATTGATCAGACTTTTATAGAGACCAGGGCAGATCCTGCCCTCCATGGTGAGGTAGCATCACGAAGGACATAGACACTGCTACCCTCGTTTACATAATGTGACAACCTGCCTTGAAAATCTCTTCTGAGTTGTTTTAGATTTCTATTCTCTAGAAGAAAGAGTACTACAGATCTTGCAGTAATTAAGCTCTGCACACTGCATCTTCCAGCCAAATGCTTTCATTTTTAATAACCCTTTATTTTCTTCTTTTTATATATTTTTTTCCTGCTGCAGAGTGCAGCAGCTCGAGATTCAATGGTGCTAGAACAAGGGAGGCTTTGTAAACTGAATCAATAATGCTTAAAATTTAATTAAGCTGTTGCATCTGAAGAACCGACTCCAAAGAGTATATGTGATCCATCATGATACAGCCACTGCTGTTTCAACTACAGCAATATAAAAGTGCCCATCTTTTCATTGTAAGCCTTTGGCAACATGATATTTTTCTGCAGAGAGACAGAAGAAAAGAACAAAATCCAGCCAGGAACTCCCTGCAATTTACTTTGAAGTGTTCACCACACTTTGACCTTCATAGCTAAGCATCCCCTCAAGCCCTGCAAAACACACATGGATTTCTGATCCCTGAATGTTTGATTTTCCCAAGGTGTTTGGCTGTCCTTGCAGAGAATTATCACTGGAAAGGAGAACAGGAAGAACATGAGTCAGGGCAATCCCAAGCACAAATACAGGCTGGGAAAATGGATTGAGAGTGAGATTTGGGGATGTTTGTTGATGAGCTCAGCATGGCCTGGTGATGTCTGCTTGTGACCCAAAAAACCAACTCTGTCCTGGGCTGAACACAAGGGTGGCCAGCAGAGGGAGGGGATTCTCCCCCTGTACTCTGTTCTTGTGACCCTACCTGGAGGGCTGTGTCCAGCTTGGGAACCCTCACCACAAGAATGATGTGGAGCTTCTGGGCTGAGTCCAGAGGAGGGATGTAATGATGCTCAGAAGGGCTTTAGACTGAAAGAGGGTAAGTTTAGGATAGGTATTAGGAAGAAATTCTTTCCTATGAGGGTGGTGAAGCACTGGAACAGGTTGCCCATATGTGGATATCCATCCCTGGAAGTGTTCAAGGCCAGTTTGGATGAGGCTTTGATCAAGTGTGTGACACCTCTGCCCATGGTGGGGAGTTGAACTTAAAGATCTTACAGGTCCCTTCTGACCCACACTGTTCTGTGATTCTCTGAATTGTTTGGGATGTAAGTTTTGTATTTCACTTGTAAAGGGGAAAGGAATATTCCAGCTCATAAACCTTTAGCAAAGGTGGCTTCTTGAGAAATTGCAAATGCCTCTAACACTTTAGGAGTGTGCTTGGAGCTGGGAAGGCACTGGGACTCCCCTGACACTTCACAAAACATCACACCAGCTTTTTGGGTTTTGCAAGCAGATGCCTCAGAGCCTGACACATCCATTAAACTAGAAATTGTAAGGAGGCAGCCAAAGCTTTTAAATAAATTTTACTTTATTTTAAAATATATGTCTTAAATCACCACACAGTTGAAAATTTTACCTATCTGGATTTTCATTCTTCTTTCATGGGTCTTATTACAATGAAGTATAAGAAAGGAAAAGGAACAAAAATAAGGAAAAGGAGGGAAAGAAGGATGTAATGAACTTTTATACAATTCTGAAATATTAAAATTGAAGTTTATTATGTTGTATAATGATTATAATAATACTATATGATTGTATGAGAAATTTCCTAGAGAGATATTTGAAAAGATCTCAGAACATGACTTTGTCACAGCTCTTTCAATGCTCTATTTTTATGTGTTCCAAAATTATTCTTTTTTTAACATGGTCTGCATTTCTCCACATTGTGCTTACTCTGCTCACCCTGTGTTAGCACCACTGCATTTTATAAGAGCTCGAGGAGAAGAGACAGCTGGTTATGGCAGAGTCAGCTGGTGATGTTGACAAGCTCCTTGACACACTAAAAAGCCAGGGAAAAAACGGGTCATACTGTAAACATCAAAGTAAATTCTCACCAGAGGCTTTGGGAATATGCAGGTCACATCACAACGTGTTTATACAAAATATCCTACAGCAGTAATATCTCCTCCACCTGGGCACAATTCCTTCTTCTCACACAGAATGGTGACAAAGATCCCTCCTGCCACCTCCCAGTCACTCCCTGAGGCAGGAATGCTGCCCTGAAATGTTACAAAAGGACCATAGTACACACTTCTTCCTTAAGCTTCTACAAAAATAAAGAAAATATCAGATGTTTTTACTGAAGTCCACAGAAATATAGCCACAGTTGCAGAAGCTGACAGGGCACCTTAAAGGCTGGATAGGAGCCTTACCAAGCTGCATTACTAAGAAATTACTGACTAGATTCAAGCAAAGACAGTATTTTTCAATTTATAGACACATAAATTTCATAAAACAGAGTTGTGTTCCAAAAGTATTTCTACTTTGTGTCTGTTTTTCCAATATTATTCATTTTAAAGGAGTCATTCAAGATTTTCTTGTAATATTTTCAAGATTCAAACATTTTTCCAGCCCACAGAGCATAAAAACTACCACTGCTTCAAAAGTTGCTCATAAAGTCATATTTTTAAAAAATACAGATTACAATGTTGCAATAAGAGATACTTTTTCATATCTTTTTGAAGCGCTTTTCCATTGAATTTTAGCATTTCTACATAAGCAATTAGAAATGAAAAGTAGTTATCTTGTCAGTTTTTGTAAGGTGCTCTGGGAAGGACTATCTTTTAGAGGATATGGGATTTTTAGTGCAGAGGGAAAAACTCTCAGAAAATTCCCCTAATAATATTTCTGAGATAATTTCTTTTCTGAAGCATATTTGTAAAAGATACTGCAGAATGGGCTGGAACAGGGAACTAATTGGACTGGGGTTTGGTCTATGCTTTATCTATTTCACTTTCCAGCAATTTCTCTGCATAAAAGACCCTAATCAGACATTGCCTGCATTCCTAACACCCTGCAAAAAAAAGAGGAATGGGCTTATCTAGGAGTAAAACCTATGGACTATAGGATAGGAAGAAATAGGGTCATAACTGGCTCTTAACATATACTGACGTGGGTTTCTTTTGTGGAAACAACAGCATCAGAAAATTAGTAGTTGTTTGGGGCATAAAGTGGACAACTGTTTCCAAATTTTGTAGCTTTTGGAAATTCTAACTCAGGATCTAAATTCACAGTGCTTTTTCCTACCATACCTCCACACATTTGAACAACTGCTGGCGTTTTCTGATCTAGCATTTACAGGTTGTTTCACAGATCTGCATACTCAGCTCTACTTATTTAGCTTTATGTACAAGCAATTTGAATAAGCATTTTGTTTCTCCTACTTCATAAAATATCCATCAAGCTTAGACATGCACTCCTGATCATTTTTCCTCCTGAGGTTTTTTTTTCAGACTTACTCCCTGGTCTCCTTCCTGTCTCTAGTCTCTTATTTCCACTCTCCCAGTTGTTTCCAGCTGACACATTATCTGTTTCAGAAGCCATGAGCTGTAGGTTATTTCCACAGAGCAACATCAGTTAGCCCTGGATTTCCCAAGCTGCCACAGACAGTGACTCCAACACATTGCTTTGGCTCTCTCCTACTTGCTTTTCCCACCTCCCTTTCCAAAGATTTTCCCTGCAGCATCTGCCTTATTAGGCTGAGGGACAAAACCCACACTAATGGACTCAGGCCTCTGAGGAATGCAAAATCCTGCATGCCCACTAGAGTTAGTCCAGGACAAGTGAGGGCTGCTGGATATCAATTCTGTATATTAGTAGAAATAGACAAAACTCTCTGAAATACTCTCAGTTCTCCAGTAGACTTTATATAATAGATGACAATTCAAAACAGACCTATTCTAGCATGTTATTAGGATATAGACACTGGGCCCATGCTCTGGGAAGATAAAGAGCTGTGCAACCTTGCACTTCTGCAGTCATCTGCTTTTGAACCACATCATATTTGATAAATTCAATAAGAATTCATAAGGAATTTGAGGCTTCAATCAGATCATCTAGAAGAAATAAAAATAAACAATCACAAAAAACTTCAAACTGAGTACTTTTTTCATCCTAAACAATAATTTGTCTGATACTAGGCTTGCTTCTTATTAAAAATGGCCTTGAGAAACTGATCTGAATTCTGCTTCAGGTAAAGAACATTGTAAGTTTCAAAATCACAAGATAGACATTTTAGGGACATATCTGGGATAGAAGGACATATGAGGAACAAAATAATTACATATAAATTTAATCTAGGGTGGTTTATGTTCATGGCACAACAGATGAGGCAGTATGAAACTATATTGGTGGGGTAGAAAGCTTATTTAAATACATTTGAATAACTGATTTCCTGAAGTCTGGATAAAAATAGGACAGAGTGTGTGTGGGCTATATTACTGAGATACGTTCCCATTCAAAACAGACATATTTCATCACTTTTTCCTTTCAATAATCCAATTGTCAGTTTTATAGTCCATAAAAAAAATATGCAAAAGGGATAGGAAATGACTTTCATACATACCCTGACTGCTGAGTTGCTCTGTTTCATTACATTGCCCTGCAGATGACTGACAGCTCTGTAATCAACTTCAGATTGGATTTAGTGGTTCCACATCCCATTCTCTCATTAATTATTGAAGGCATTTTTCTCTGTTGCACGTCAGGTCACTGTATCCACTGTGCTTACATTTGCATCTCCTGAGCAGCAGAGGAGTTGTTGTTGAACTGGGAATCACTCATCACGTGCACATACACAAGAAAAATGAAGAAAAGTAACATAAAAGAACCACAGAAGTGCTTGCAAGAGGCCTGGAGCAGCTCCACCGCTACCTGTGAGGTCTCGTGTTCAGAAACAAACTGGTCCCTTACAAGAGAGGTTCTAGTTTTGCAACTGCTTTTGATTTTTATTCTAAACAGAGAATAGTTCTTGGGTTTTGCTTTTGTTTCTGTTTTTTTTTTTTTTTTCCTGTTAATGGTGCTATTCACCCATTTCTTGTTGTCTGCTTAATTGGAGAGTGCAGAAGGAAAAGAAACATTTCTGAGAACCCCACATGTACAAATAGCATAAGAGTAAAATTAGTGCCCTCTAAATGCCATATATACTTAAGATTATTTTTTTTCCTGAAACATTCAGTGATTGCTAAAAAAATGCCCTGGTCAGAGTTCTTTCTTGGAAGACTGGGTGACTGATCAATTAAATATGCTTACTGAAATAGGTCAGCTACACATCATCTCATGCACTTTTCTCTGAGGCAGCTCTGGTTTAATGTTAACTAAAACCTCATGCCAAGGTAATGTACAGCCTTCTTTGCTAGGCTATAGGTGCCCAGCCAATATATAGCTCATATAAACAGGTCATAGAATCACAGATTGGTTTGGGTTGCAAGGAACACTGAAGATCATCTCACAGGGATGTAAACCCCCTGCCACAGGGATGCCTTTCACTAGACCAGGCTGCTCCAAGCCCCATTCAGCCTGGCCTGTAACACTGCCAGGAATGGGGCATTCACAACTCCTTTGGGCAACCTGTGCCAGTGCCTCACCACCCTCGGAGTAAAGAATTTCTTCTTTATAACTCATGTAAACCCCATCTATTTCAGTTTAAGCCATTCACCCTTGTTCTATCAGCACATGCCCTTGTCCCAAGTCCCACTCCAGCTCTCTTGGATCCCCTTTAGGTGCTGGGAGGGGCCCTAAAGTCTCCCTGAAGCCTTCTGTTCTCCAGGCTGAACAACTCCAGCTCTCTCAGCCTGTCTCCACAGCAGAGATGCTCCAGCCCTTTGATCATCTTCATGTCCCCAGTCTGCACTTGCTCCAACAGGTCCAACTCCTTCTCAGCTTGGGGGCCCCAGAGCTGGAAGCAGCTGCTGCCTTTTCCTTAATTCACAATATCATAGAATGGCAGGTTTGGGCTGGATGATGCATGACAGGTAAACCATAAACTGAAAATCTCATATCTACTTACAGTTAGTTTTAAAAATAGTAAGCTAACAGACCTACTTACCATCTCCCAATTCCTACTCCTAGTATTTCTGACTTTATCCTTCCTAAGTATCCACCTGCCTGCATTGACGTGAAGATAATTTCATGTTGCACCAATATCCTGTCCATGAAATAGAAAAAACCACCAATTTCTGACCTCATGACCATGTTTCATGACCAACTGCCCATGCTTGGGAGATGACAGAAATTTCATTTAAAAGATAATGCTGAAGTTTCAAAATCGACCTTCTTCTAAAAGTGAATAAAGTTTAAAAGGCAATGCTGAAACAAAAGTCAGAGGGAAATATTTGTCTAAATGTTCGAAAATTTGAATATTTTGGGGGTTTTTGTTTGGTTTTGGTTTTTTGTTTGGTTTGGGGTTTTTTTTTTTTTTTTTTGATGTTTCTTTTTTGGTTTTAATTTTTGCTTTTGTTTTGTTTTAAATAAAATAATTACTTCAGAAAATTAAACAGAAGAAGCATAAATTTCCAACCTGGAAATTTCTCAGCTCTTAAGGGTGCATCTCAAAAGTGGAGATTGTTGATACACACCTTCAGGGGCAGGACTGATGTCTAAACAACTGAGCTGAACACACTGTAATGAACTATGCTTGACAATACTTGGAAAGATAAATTATTCATGTCTAGAGGATGAACTAACCAATTTTTTTTTTTTAACTGGATTTTTTTTTCATGATGTATGAGAATGGCTGAATTTGTGTACAAGCAAATACTGAGGGCTTTGAAGAAACTGCAGAATTTGATCTATGTTTAATAAGTTGAATCAGTTGAAAAACACTTGCAGCAGGCTTTTGAACATAATAAAATAGTGTTATTAGAAAGGTACTATGTAGTGGGACCAAACTTGTGAGCATAAAATTTATTCATGAGTTTAGCTGAAGTAAGAAATACCACGATTTCACTAACACTGGGAAGAAGAACAGGCTTTCTTAATGTTACAAATTATGGAAAACCAGCTATTATATGTGAAATCATTTAAATGCAGCACAAGCCAATACTGCTGCTAAAAGAAGGGATTGTTTTACATGTAAATAAGTTTTTAAGCACTTACAGTAGCAGACTCACAAACACAGGTCTCTATAATACTTATTCTAGCTGACATTTTTAGCCATTAAAATTGTTTCTCTTGAGATATTTACGAAACGTTTTCTCATCCTAAAAACACAAACATTGAAGCTAATATCAAGAACAATTTTTAAAGTTTTTTCATATTCAGTAAAATGTCAATAACTGTTCAAAAATGAGGTTAAGAGAAAATAAAATACACATTTTCTTTCCCTCTCAAAAAGAAGCATTCTTACAATGAAAATCTGCTAGTACTTTTGTGTTTCTTCACCACTTGACTTATAATTAACCAGAAGATTAACTTAAATATAATTATGTGATGGTGCAGAATGGACATAATAAATGAGAAAGCTTTGCTAATCTTACTCTTTTACTGCTATACCAATGATGACATTAAAGAAAAAAGCACCTATAAAGCACATGGGATATCTTCATGCCAAAATCATACTCCCTTCTTGAAAATCTTTACTAATAACTTTCTTAATAGATTTAATATGCATTTAAAAAACAGCAGCCTATAGACAAAGGAATGTGGATTCTAATTGAACAGTTCATGAAGGAAGTCATGAGGATAAGGCTGATGTTTGAAGACTGGGTAAGATTTGGCTTTTAGAAACAGAGGAAAGAAAGGATTTTCAGAAGAATGCCTAGTAGATGACATTATTTTGTGTGGATTCTGTGCTCAGTAATAGTCAGAAATTTTCATTTAAGATTTCTGTGACAGCAAGCAGAATCCAGAAGTATCTGTGACATCACCTGTACTATGTCACCTTCAATAAGAAAAACTCCTTCAGCATAAGAGAAAAAAAATTATCTTCCATATCATCGTATCACATCACTGACAAACCATAATCTTCCCCATCATAAAGATAATGACTCTGCCAGCCCTTTTACTAATATTGAGAAACTCATTAAATGTAGCAATAATATTGCTCCTAATTTCCTATTTAAATATAATTAAGGTCAGATTATACATAATAGCTCCTGTGCTAATATAATACTTTCAATTTAAATAATCCTTTATTTTTTTCTTCAGAACTGAGCACATTTTCAATGAATGCTCTCTAGGAAGGCTGGAATTATCTCATCCCAATTGTCTCAGGATCACAACTGTCATATTTAAGGATGCACCATGCTGGTGGCCCATAGACAACCTGTTTCCAGCTGATCCACTGATTACTCTCCCCCTGTCTGTTATTTCCAGTTTATAAGCACATAGCTGGAATCAGCTTTTTCTGTAAGCCTAAATGCATAACCTTGCATTTCACTTTGTCATAGCTCATCCCTGTCCCACTGTTCAGCTTTCAATGTCATTTCAGCCTCCTTATACAATATTCTAACAGCTGACTGGTGCCAAGGCTGAGTATTAAAATGTCACTAATAATGTTGTTATAAAGATTATTTTTTTATAGACAAGTGCTGAAAATCACATCATCAAACCTTGATAGACTGACTTTCACCTCTTTGAACATGCAGAATAGTAGAGGGTCTATGAGCAGGAGCTTCACACAGCTCCTGCCAAATAAAACCCAGCTTCTTTTTCTCTTTGAAATGGGACATTTATGGAGACTGGACTGAACTTTTGAGAATTGTGCTTTCCACACAGATTTCCAATATACAGTTATGTTTGAAGCATATATGCACATATCTGTGTCTGCTCTTTCTGGTAAGCTCACAGCTGCCTGCAAGTACCTATTTCAGGGTGCCCAGGTTTTGACACCCTATGGGTCTTTTGGCCCGATGTCTCATTTCTGCATTTCTAAATATAAATTTTAGAAATTTAGAAAATTTTAAGTGGCTGAATATAATTCAGTATTTCTGTACGGGAATTAAAACTTGTTTTTTTCTATTCTGTTCTAATCCAAACCTCTTTTCCATAAGGCTGGCGCTCCTACAGCTCTAGTTAGAGGAGAAAGAGGGAGAAGAAGGAGAGCCATCATCCCTTTTCCTTATGAGTAGAGGTCAAATTCTGCATGATGCCATAAGTAGGAGCACGGGCCTCAATAATATTCTACTCTTTCCTACCTGTGTGTTGAGAGCATTTAAGAAAGTTGCCTATAGACAGAGGTTGTGGATCTGTTTCATCATCTGGAAATGAATTCTTTTAAGGTTTAACCTCATTTAAGTTCTGCATCTTCTTCAGGTCATATTAAGAATTCACAAAAGAAAAGCAATGTTGTCTTCGTGTAACAACATACAGATGAATAATCTGGTCCTCCAGGTGAATAGGATGTGAGAGATGTGAGACAGGGAATTTATCAACAACAGTATTAGGAAACTGGCATCTTTTTATTTAAGGCAAATTTCTGCTTATAGGGATTAACTGTAGAAAATAAATGGCAATGAAACTGTTGCTGTCTGGAAACTGAAATGGATGCAAGAAAATTGCACAGATGAAACAACAAGTGGAACAAAACTAGTTTACATGACAGGCACAAGTATCAATTCATCTGCCTGTTCAGGCAGCAGCATTTTCTTGGTCTCCCAGTGAGAAAAGTGGTTTTTTTACCAGAAAGCATCAAACTATTACCCAGATAATAATCAGTTAAGGTATTTGACACATCTGGGAAACATTACAATTGTAATTTTCTGAATATGGCAACTTGGGTAGAAAGACCTGTAATGAACAAGGAAGAGTTCTTTAAACTGCAGTCATTAGTCCACACTTTGGGTCTGCTTTTCTCATACTGAAGGCTAAAATAAAGGATAGAGAATCTTCTCATTCAGAGTAAGTCTGGAATTGTAACAGATGTGCAATGAAAGTCTGTTCCATGGTCAGCTTTCTGTGTGTTTCTGAAGGAGGATGGAAGGTGAGATGGTGGGTACAACTAGAGGCAGTAGGTAGAATTAAGCCTAGACTTTTCTTTACACTCTCTGGAGGAAAACAGACATTTACACACACAGTGTGCACAGCATACTTAATCTCATTCTAGAGGAGGTTTCTAAATTTCTCAGATGAATCATGCATTATTTTGCATATTTCCTTTTATGGGCTATTAAAGGTAGCCATGATAATAAACTCAGATATAAATATTGAAGCTGCTGCAGGCTAAAATTAGTGAGCTGAAACACACACAGGAAGACATATGTGCTCTCAAAGACCTAGAAATGCCCTATTTAAAACAAAACCAAAATAAAATCAGTGTTTATTTCCACTCAGAGTTTATACTTATGGTATAAAACAAGGGTACCCATATCCTTGAAGCATTTTAAAAATACATGCTGTGAATATTTTAATATATTCATCTTCAATGGAATAGTGAGTTCAGATTTCTTTTTCAAGTTTCAATGTTATCCTCACCCTTACCACCCCTACAACTTTTCTAGTTATTTTCAAATATCACTGCTTCTATCTTCAAATCTATAAAAACCATAGAAACATAAATCTTGACAGGATCTTAAGAGTGCATGTATTAATCTGTCCCCTAGATATGAGATAAAATGGGTGTATCTTAACCATTTCTGTCAGATGTTTTTCTGAAAACATTTTCTTAAAAAGATCCAGTGGGGTAGATTTTACAGCTTCCTTGGGTGATCTGTTCCAGTACTTTACTCCCTGGTAATCTGAATGTTTTTCTTATTACACTTTTGCCAGTTAAACTATTTCATTTTTCCCTTATCCTCTGTGGATGTAGAAAGCAATTAATCATCACCTTTTTTTATAATACAATTTAACATATTAGAGATAGCCAACCTGTCTCTGTCTTTCCTGCTGTATACAAAAGGAGTCAAATAAACTTTTCTCCTCCTATTGTTCTCCTTCAAACTTTCTGGGTTATGTCCATCTTTGACTACAGTGAAACTTAAATTTTTACAATGGAACTTCAGTCATTATTTCCAATATCTTACCTCTCACATGCTGAATCCCAGAATGAGATTCACCAGTTTTGAATTATTATTCCTCTGTTGACTTTCTTTCTCCTCAGAATGTACAATCATTCCCAGGTCTCCCGTGGCACATTGCTGCCTTGTGAGCTGCCCCTCATTTTGTAACTACACATATGATTTCTTCTTTAGGGCACAGTGCTTTTTTTACTTCTCATTATTGAATTTCATCTTGTTAGATTTCATCTTATTTCCCAAGTTTCTCAAGATCATTTTGAATTTTAATGTTGCCTTGTAGGTTTCTTGTGACCTCCCTCCTGGCCCTGCTTGAATTCATTGGTGCCTCACAGATTAGAAAGGAAATTGATAATATTACTGAGCTAATCAGTGTGTGAAATGGAAAGTTTAAAGCCATGGTAGAAAGTGAAAAACATGTCTGGAATAAGATGGGAATTAATGCCTTGTGAGTAGCTGCCAGCTAGGAGATATCAACTCTTACCTGATGCTTCTCCTGATACTGTGTATTTTGAGAATATTTAGTACCTGCTTAAGAAAATGATGATTTGCAAACAAAGCATAACTTTAAAGTCTCTAATTCCTTAATCTTATGCATGTGTTCTCAGAACTTGTGTCAGCCTTCTGTGTGCCAAAATGATGGATCTGTTCCCACTGGGTGATTATCCTGTGATGGGAGGCCACTTGGGATGTGTAAAAATGTGTGTTGGTGTCACACCAAAGGGAAAAAAAACCCCAGTAACACATTGTCTCGGACAAAGCTGTGCAGGTCAGAAAGTGATGAAGGTTAACTATTTCAGCAGGACAACTGCTCCATCTGAGACATGGTTAACATGGTGGGAGGCACACACACAACATAGCAATGTCTGCACAGAACACCTCCTATATTTTGTCAAAGATTACACACAGACTGCAATTTTTCCCATTTTAAGGTGTGGAACCTGAACTAGCAGTGCAGCTAGGAACAAAGTTTCCATTCTAGTTTAACATAAAGTAATCAACCAAAGAGTGCATGTGGCCTGATGGAAGGAGATAACCAAAAAGAAAAAGGATATTAAAAAGGATAAAGAATGTATTAATTATATGTAAATCTGTAGATTACATCTTTTAATTTGGAAATTGTCTCCTGTATTGAGAACAGTGGGTCAGGGATTCTGGAGCTTCTGAGAGCCTGTAGTCAGACAACAGGTGTGAGATAGAAAACATGAACAGATAAGAGACACAGACCATGGAAGGTGCAACCAAAAATTATTAAAAAACCCTAAAAATCAATACATCTATTTTGTATTCCTTTACCTAAGTCATTAAAGGAAATACTGAACTTATCAGGAACCACCTTATAGGATATAGGAAATATACAGATATACCTTCACAGTCTATATGAAATATCTTCATAGCCTAGCGATGAATCACTAAGTCTGGTGTGAGGATGCTTTTTACTCAGCTGATAGTGACTATCTCATACTTTCATACCAAATACTTAAGCAGCTCTTCTCTGCCTGTCAGAATTAAATCAAGAATAATTATTCAATAACTTCTTTCATCTTCTAAAGAAAAGGTTGGTCTTAATAAATTTTTAATGATACATTTCTGTTCTATCATATTATTTTTCAAAAAAGATATGTAATTCAGGTTCTTCATTGCCACCCTGCACAGATTTTTTTGGTAATTGCTTTAAACTTTTCAATATTTCCCTCTTACTAGGCAGTCTGCAGCACACTCCATACATCTGTTTTTCTCCTTTCACATTTATTCAGAAATACTATATATCTTTTACCTTTTGCTATCACTTCTTCATGAATGAGAGTAAAAATAAACTCATTTAATATGTAGAAAAAATACATCTTAAATTTATCTCAGATACTAATTTTTTCTGTAAACATTGTAGATGTGTCTCTTCAATGATAATACACAATTTTTATGGCATTTCAAGGTTTCAGATTTTTCCAATTTCCTCTTGTTATCTGGATATTCCTGTATTGATATCTCAACTCCTCATCAGGCACCTCTCATTTTCCTCCAGCAGTTTTCAGCTAGCTTCCAGGTTTTTAACATCCTCATCAAATGTTCTGAAACAATCATTAGCAGGATGATTAATGGTGATTCTCTTAGTCACTCTTCCCTTGTTTTGTCAGCTGGACATCCCATGCTCCTCATAGACCTTCCTCAATGAGCACTGGCAAGGAAGATCTGTGTCAGAAATTTTCTGTGGTTTCCATAAAAAAATCTTCCATGAGTAACTCTAAACTGTTCTTACCTGACAGTATAAGCCTATACAATTTTATGAATTTGGGAGAACAGACAGAAGCACCTCCTGTTATTCTGATGTCTTCACCTTTGTTCTCAGAATTTTGTAGCTATTTCTAATTGTCTTGGGGTCACTAATACCAATGTGGATAAGCAGCTTTGAGTAGCACTGATGTTTTCAAGGTCTGTGCAAAATCTTGAAGGTCATCAAATTCAGATGCTTGGGCATGTCACAGCAGGTTCTATTTGCAATTAAAATAGTAAGAATAACAAGAAGATTAATTGCTTTCTGTGGAGGTATTACAGATTCATATCAATGTAATTGAGCTCATAATCTGGCCCGTTGACAGGTGAGTTCATTTATAAGGAGTGCTTTCATTGTTATTTTTCTTGCTACAGTGCTTTCAAAAAATGTAGTGCTTGATCTACTTTCACATTTCAAACACATTAAAATATGCATAAAATAATATAATTCCTCCTAAAAGATATGCTTAGTTAATTTCCCTTCATCTCAAATAAAAACATTGCTTCTCTCTCCTTCATCTTCCTGTCAATATGCAATTAATAGGTGGAAAAAAATGTATTTTCACAGATGTCAGTGCTGATATTGATAAGTATGGATGAGACTCCTAGAACAGTGGTGAACCTGGGCAAACTGCTAGATTTCTGCAGCCAGGCTACATCTGGTACTGGATGCAGTTAGCTGTCAAAATCCAGTACCATGAAGCCATGCTGTAGAGGAAAAGTTAAGTCAGACAGTGCCAGGATTTTCAGCCTCTGTGACCTTTCTGCCTGTTCAATGTCACAGGGCAGCACGGTGAGCATTCCTTGGCATCCCAGTGAGAGCCTCCACAGTCACATATGGATCCAATGTTGCACTGGGAAATCTCTGGACTTTGCAGTTATTGGTTCAGCTCTGGAAGCAAGAGAGGCAAACCAAAGAGTTAAAGCATGTGTTAAACTTTACATGTATCAGCAATATCATAACTTCACAGAAAACTGTAATCTTAAAAAATGACAGCACTCAAAATCAAAATTGCTGACCCAGAGTGGAGTCTTATATGAGAGGTTCTTACCTGTGCCCATTTCCAGTCATTAGGGTCTTCACTGCTGTGAACTGTGCATGGAGTAAGTCCAAGAGTCCTGGTATGGATTTGGTAGGTAAAATTACATCACCTTGATTTGAACCATCACTGAAGAAATCATCTCACTTTCAGATCAACGTTGCAGCAAACCACACAAATGTTGTTGGTACAGAACAATAACACATAATATCAAACACAAAAGAAGGTTGTTCCCAGGTGCTGGAAAATATTTGCCTTAATTACTGTCTTTTATGAAACCCCTTAAAAACTGATTGGTTTAATTGAAATTTGTGGAAAGAACATACATTTTGCAGGGAAAAAAGATTGTTTTGTTTATCACCTCTTTTGTGTCTAAAATACCCACAATTACGTAATCTATTGGTAACTGAATTATTCTTTTGTTGAGTACCAGAGAACAGAGGGTATGCAGTTAAAACAAAACCAAATGTAAAAGCACTCTTTATTATGCATAAAGGTTTTTAAAAACTAAAACATATTTCTCCTATCCCCCCCTCAAAGCACACTGCTAGCAATTTCACTTTATAGCAAAGTACATCCGACATAAAGTCATTACGCAAAGAAACAAATCTCCAAATATAAAGACTTTAGATGATAGTGGTATCAAGACTAAACTATTTGCATAAGCTTGAATCTTGGCCAGCAGATGAAAAATCTAACTCCAAGGTCACAAACCTTTCCAATGTGCCCAAGGGGAAGGAGATAGCTTCAAGTCTTTCATAAATGAAGCAGTAAATCTCTTTAGAGCAGAAATTCTGGGGACGATTCTGCTTCTGGATTTTTGTACTTAAAAAGTTCATCCTTTGATTTCCCGTTTTCTAATTTAGCAAAACATTCTTTTACTCACTGTATTAGGAAAATTTTCAAATATGGCTAAATAAATGATGCATCTTTTATTTTATCCCAGCAAACTGACTTTATCCTGCGCATTCCAAATTTCTGTTTAAATCTTTTAAAATATCCAGGTTAGAATAATGTTATCAAGATTTAAATTTTAATACAGGATATGAGAAGATGGAGCCCTTAGTCCCACAAATAACTGCAGGAAACTGTAGGTATGGACAATCTACTGCATTAATACAATGTAAGGTGGTAAACTCCACATGACAAAATTTTTCATTTATGTCTGTTCATTGCTCTACATGATCTTCATGCTACTGAAGGCTCTTAGGCTTTACTGCAATTACAATGTTTATATCCTATTCTTTGAAAAATATTTGGAAAATATACTTCCTTCTTTCAAAAATCCTGTTTTGTACATCTGCATATTCTCTCACTTCCAGCTAGCACCTAACTGAATCCTTGCATAAAAATTTAAGAGTCCAGGAAAAAGATTAGGAGCATAGATATTAATTGCACATGATCTTTTATGCTATTGATGTACTGTCTCAAATAGCAAATAGAGATTTTGTGACATTTGAGGTGTCCTAGGATATTTCTTACAGCTGCTGCTTTAAAAGGTGTGGTCTTCTATAGGTCCCTATAACATTTTCAAAGACTGTGAAAATATTTCAAATACCATGATACCATGAGGGGGTTTTGCAGAAGATATCTTAGGTGGATGACTGATTTTGAAGTCTTATTTTAAAAAGTCAAGGTTAAAAGAACAACTCCATTTTCTCTAAACTAATATTTGGCCAGTTACATTTCTTAACAGGTTGCCCTCATCATCCTAAGAGATCTTCTTTATCTATAACAAGATCCTAAGCACTTAAATCATGCTTGGACAACTACAGAGAGACACTTAAATGTGTGTGACTTAATCTGAGTCTTACTCTAACTGTCAGATGCTGAGTTCAGTAAGGTTTTTTATTCTTTCTCCCACTAGTTTCAAAAGCCAGCTATTAATATTTGGTCAGTTTAAAAATACTGTATTTCAGTTTGGGACCAAAACCAACAGCATGGCTCAGTTTTAAGTGTGATGATCCCCTATGATTAAACATTGAATTTATGATATGTTCATTATTAAAGTGTTTTTAGAAACAATATTTCTAGAAATGTACTAGAAATAGTGATGTTGTAACTGTGACATTGTAGAACCAGATTTTCTAGGGAGAGGTAACATTCTGCTTTAGACCTAAATGTCTTTCATGGTTAGAAAAATAGAAGCTCTGGGAAGACCTACTTTAAATGGGTTTCTAGATGAAAAGCATTGTGACAATAATGTGTAAGATGGTGTGGTTTGGGAGTTTTTGTTAATTTTGGGGTTTTTTACAAAGTTCTGAGTAGAGAACTACTTGTGGTGCCTCCAAGGGCCATTTTTGCAACATAAGTCTAGAGATCGTAGTGGCTAAGAAAAATGTTTTGTTTGTTTTATCATTAAACTGTGTTTTTATAGATTGCTTGAGGTAATTTAACAACACATACTTTAGGAACGTAATTTCTGGGCAGGCTGCACTGAGAGCATGTAAATATCATTTTTGAACTTGCCTTTAGCTCATTATGCATTTTAATGCAAATTTACAATGGAGAAGGTTTTGTTTTTTCTTAATTAGGTTTATAGAACTTCAGTCTGATTTAAACCTATCCTAAAATAAATGACATAGCACCCAAATGATTTAAAGCAATCGTTTAGTTCACTGTATAAACGTTGTACTTAGATGAGCTACCCACAGGAATTCCTCCATAAGCAGGAGCAGCTCATGGAGTTGAAGAAATGGAAAAGCTGAGGTTGAAAGGCTTTAATGCATTCCTATTTTTAAGTGCCATTTACATTATTATGGAGTCACCTTTTGCAGTATCTACGGTGTGACCCACTGCAGTCTGGGAAACTGCAAAGGCAGGATCTGACCTCAAGCCCATATGTCCAAAGCTTTAGCCTTTCTCTGCAGCATGGCTAAAGAAACTTCAGCCCTTTCCTCCCCAGCCTTCACCCTCTCAGTACAGCAGAATGTTTTCACTTCCTTTGTCCTTCTCTCTTTAGACAGAACTGTGCTTATCCTCACTTAGGGACATCTGCCCAGCAGCTAAATGAGGTGCCAGTTATTGAAATTCCCCAGCACCTTCACTCTCACATAGCAGCAGTTTGTCTTCCTCTTCTGCCTTTTTTGGAACCATCTTGTTCATGAATTTTCCCATTATTCTCTTGTATCAGGAGCAATACTTTGTGCCCTTAAATGTAAGGAAGGACGTATAATCACTTCAGTCAAATATGGTTCTACAAGGGAAGCAGATGAGGAGGAAGGGAACAGGGGATATGACAGATGCTAGCTCCGTAGGAGTGACCACAGCAGCCACTGCTGACAACAAGGTCACTGCTCACCAGCAGAAGCTGTCATCTCCCATTCTCCTGAGATTAGCTCAGCTGGTCAGAGCACAGTGCTAGCAACATCAAGGGAGTAGGTTCAATCCATGTATGGGCCATTCCACTAAAAACTTGATGATCCTTGTGGATTGCTTCCAACTCTGAATCTTCTGTGATTATCACACCAGCAAAAGTAGTAGTCATCTGTTTCTGGATAGATGAAAAAGATATAGGAGAATAATTTATTTGGACAGAAATTGTTGCAATATTCACCATCCTATGCTTATGGAAAGGAAAAAGCTTTGGGCTCTCCAGAAACATTTTGTAAGCCAAATCTACCTGTAGAGTGGTCTTCGGATTACACTTTCTCTTTGTATTACTTCCTCTAGAGAGCTGTATGAGTTGCTTGTCCCCATTTTCTGTCTTGATTAATATCCAAATCAAACATATCTGTATGGACAGAGATGGCTGAGCTGATGACAACCACTCCCTGGCTCCACGGTCAGGTACTTCAGAAGGGATGACATTGCAGGAAGGTTGACAAAAGCACAGGAATGAACTGGGGCTTCATAAAAAAGTGGTCAGATACTGAATACCCTGGGGAAGGAATAATTTCTTTGGTTTTGCCCTTAAGCAAACATTTTGTTAGCAGATACCAGATGCTCTTGTCACACTTACATGGGTGCATGGCAAGAAGCCTCAGGGTGTCAAAGAATGGGATACATTCACAGAAGGAGTGTCTCCTTCTCTTAGTCCTGCATTCTACCAGGTGTCCACTGAAGTCATGGACTTAGTCATAGACTACTTAGCTATTTGTGCTTTACTGAATTTTTACTGACTGGAATTATTTTGATGCTGGCTATTGTCTGTGGCAGAAGTAGTAGAGAGATGTGTGTGTCCTGACTCTCAGCTGCAGCTGCCACAATCTCTTCATTTTTTAAAATGTTGAAATGATGCAAGACTGTTTGCTGTGATGAACACTGTCCACTTGACACCATGAATTATCATTATCCATAGAAGCAAGAGATTGTATTGATCAAACATGGCTTCTATGCCTCAAGTTGTAAAATCTGATTTATCACCTCACCTTTGACAATATCTTTCTTAAAATCCCTTGCCAGTCTGACATTTAATATCCTTTAAATGAAAGAGTGTTTAACCTGAAGAAGATGCATTGAACCACAAATTTATGAAAGAGATAAAACTGAAAATTGCAACATGTGCTCTTGCTGACAGATTTCTTTCCAGTGTCTGGAGAAGTCAGTACTAAATGGACTCCACATGTAAATATCTCTGCCTCATTTTTTCTGTTTGGGAAAACAACTACAAACGAGCTCACAGGGCATACTAAGAGGCTGTTTAATTTCTCATCCATATTGCTTATTTTAAAGAATTATTTTCGGGCAACCCAGATTCTGGGTGAGAAGTCATGAGCATGTTTTCTTCCTTCAGTAGTGGATGCTCTCAGCTTCCTATTCTATCAATTATCACATCAGTTCTGGGAAATCAAGCAGAAAAAGCTTTCCTGAGAGGGTTTGGTTCAATTCATCAGTGTTCCTGCCAAGACTGTCCAGGATTTTGTGATAATATTTATTCTAGTGTGTTTTTGAGGTGAAGTAGCCCAAACACTTTTGCTACAAATTTGTACAAAATATTTTACATGTGTGATTTCATCAGGATTATGCCCCAAACCAGGAAAAAGAGCCTCAGTTTCAGAGTGTGAAAAGGTGAATTCTATGGAGGGCAAATGCCAATACAAATTTTACATGCTTGTGTATTTCATGGCTCCTAAAATACATCTGTTTCTATTTTTGTGGGACAGATCTTTATTTGTAGCTTGAACCAACTTCAAACCAACCAAAATAAGCTGCAAAACAGAACAATTCGTTTGAGATCCTCTCCCCAAGTGATAATAAAGTAATTTGGAGTTGGCTTAGCATTTTGGGCACATTCATTTCTTTGTCTCTGCAGCTGTGCCCAAGCAGGACAGCAGCCCTTTTACCTTCAAAGGGCAGCAAGTGTTTATTGCAGTCATTATATTCATCCTATGCTCTTCCAGAGAGTACAGGTGTAGCTGTCCCTTCCTAGTCTGTAATATGCAGTTTTTCTACTGCAGCCAGCCACCCTGTTGGGAGTACTGCAACTGCTATTTATAGCTGAGAGGGGTGTTTATTTTTCAGTTAAAAGTCAAATTTTTATAGATAAGTTTCCCCTGTCCTGAAGATAGGATTCTTACTTCCTATGCAAATCAGTTATCATGCACAGTCTGTTCTTCCAGATCTTACTTGAAATGCGTCAGAGGCATTTGGGGGTCTTTCTTTTTGGGTGTTTTGTTTTCCCCTACAGTCTACACCCACTTCTTGGCCACACTCCTGCACTTGTGCTGTACTCCGTCGTGCTCATCTCCAGGAACTGAAACAGGGATGTTTGTCTCAGAAAAGTGCTACCCTAGCTCCACAAGGCCCTCTTCTCCAGCCACACCGTGTTCTCTCCTACAGTGGGTTATTACCTGCAATCCTTGGCTGGCTCCACAGCCATCTAGACATCAGTGTTTGAGATATACATCTTTTGGGATTCTACATCCATACAGCTGAAACTCCAGCAAGAGTTCTGCTGGAACAGACAAGCCTCATTCCAAATCAGGGCTCCCCTGATGAGGAGAGAGTTTTGAGCTGGTCTGCTCTTATTTCCCATGGAAATGCTGGACAGCCTGCAGAGAAAAGCCTGGCTAGGGAAGAGCAGAGAAGATTTTTAGCTTTTGAAGGCTATGTTAAAAGCAATCAGCTCCTCAAAGTGAAATGATTCAGTTATTCAGGTAGTGCTGTTCTCCTGGGTAACAAGCTGAACCAGCTTGTTACCTGGTGGGCAGCACCAATTCACACACTGAGACAAGGCATTTCTATTTTTTATTCTAGATTGTACAAAGTAGGAAGCCAGGTTACCTACAAAAAGCTGGCTTCCCAATTATCAAAATTTTACACTATTTAAACATTTTAATAAACAAGGGCATTAGCATTCACTGGTTACACATCACACAGCTTTCTCATTACTTAATACTCAAATCCCTGTTTGCTAGTTATACCTCTTGCTAGTCCACATGTGCAGCTCTTCCTTCTACTTGAGTCTGGGGTCTGAGTTAAATAGGTGGCCAAAGGGTCAGTGGTCATGGTCTCCCACTGCTGGAATAACCTTTCCCCCAGTTACTGTTCAGTTCTGCTGACTGCACTCCATGTGGCTACTGTCCAGACAACTCATTCATCTTGTGATTGTCTTTTTTCCTTAAAACAAAAGATTAGCCAAGGTTACGATGTGCACAGTACAAATGCTTAATCCTAACTGTCCAGCTATAGCTACTGATCGACATCTAAAAAGAAATTGCAAAGTTTGATTCCAATCTTGAGAGGCTCAAATCTTAAGGTGCTTGATATCAGTGTCACTGAGATGCAGAGACCACAGGTCACCTGAAAACCTTTACAATCATGTAAGTTGTCTCTTTTCCTCTAAGGTAGATCAAGACTATAAAAAGCTTAAGCAACTTTTTCACCAGTTTTAGTTATACAATTTAATTAAATACAAATTTCTCCTGATTTCTACAGTTTTATTTTTAAAGCACACAAAGCAGTACCTATAAATACTTGACTGTGGAATATTTCACAGGCAACTCAGGCTGGCTAGAATGCACTCTTAGGACATGCATATTTTGTGCTGAGCACTGTTTCTGATACATTTTTGTCATCAAAACAGCGAGTGCTGTCTCTGTGATCATTATCACAATTAAAGCAAAGCAGTCTCTAAGTTAATCTTTCTAAGATAACTCTTCAGATAAGAAAACAAATCAAAATAAAGAGAGGAGGGAAAAGATAAATAGCACACCAAACCACAAGTTGATGTAAAAGGTTTATTCCATTCCCTGGGCTGCAGGTACGCCAGGGACTGTCTCAGCCACAGCCTCCTGGAGGAGAATTGTGCTGAGCCCCTCTTTAGCTGTGGGGACACCAGGAGCAGCAGGTGGCACTAGGGGGGAAACAGCTGGCTGTGCTGGGTGACTCCCACTGTGGCCCCAGCTGCTTCTTCACACGCCTTCTTCACAGCCTGCAGCTATAGGTGCTTGCCCTAAATACTCATTTCCTCCCTTTTTTACCTCCAGAGAACACTGTTCTCTGCTGCTTTCACATGGAGACTAGGCTTTCCCAGCTTCCCCCAACTGCTCCAAAAAGCTCCTGGCTGTCACCAGTTCTGCCCCTTCCTGATGCTGCCGAACTGTGCCCCCTCAATCAGGACACCCATGGCTCCTGACTTATTTCTTCTTAGAGCAGCTTTCTTCCTGCGTTTCCTAACACCTGACATGATGGTACTGCCCTAATAAGACTTTTTGCATTACTGTATTCTTCAGTCAGGGACCTTTTAGTTGCCTAGAGTAAGATAAACCTTAATTCAACATCTGAATGATTCTACCTCAAACATGTTTCAGCAGCCTGGCTCTGGCAGACATTTCTTTTGTTCAGACCCTTTCAGTTAGCAAAAACCCATCAAACAAATAAACAGCTAAACCAAAACTCTTTCATGTTACTTAGTATGAATCAAAGCAATATATTATTATTATTATTTTATTATTATTATTAGTCATGCATTACTCAGATTCACAAAGAATAAAGCACAAACAGAAAAAACATTTATTTAATGAATGAAAGCCAACAGGGCTCTTTAAGTGCCACAAAAGTCAACAATCTTAACAACAATCTTAAATTGCTAAACTGAAGGGAAACATATTTGATGGATGATTCCAGCTAAGAATTTACTTTCACAGAATTCTGACAGCCCTAGAAAACAAGGCATAGTCCCATAGGAGACAGATCATCCTTAAAACACACATAATACAAGCACATAGTTTCTGCTAAAGGAAATGAGCCCAGGTGAACCTTCCTGGAAGGTCTAGAAAAAAGGAATTATAATGAGAAAAGGTGAAAGGCAGCTGAAGTGTTTTATTCTGGAAGGAGGGATGGCATACAACAGTGACTATGGAACCATGAATGGGATGGGATGAGATGGGATGGGATGGGATGGGATGGGATGGGATGGGATGGGATGGGATGGGATGGGATGGGATGGGATGGCATGGCATGGCATGGGATGGGATGGTACATAGGGAATGCTGAGTGATTGTCTGTTTTTGTACAGCTCACAAATGAGACATCCATTAAAACAACCAGGTAGAAGATTTGTGGAATGCATTTGATCCAGAATAGGTGAGGCGCCACTTTTAAGTTTTGCAGACTTTATTGGTGGGTTTCACTGAGACAAGACATCACTGCATTTGCAGTAATTTTAGAATCATAGACTATCCTGGAAGGAACCTACAAGGATCATCAAATTCATCTCATGGTCCTGCACAAAATGGCCCCAAAATTCATTCCATAGGTCTAAGATCATTGTCCTCACGCTCCCTGGAATCTGTCAGGCTTGATGCCATGACTGCCTCCCCAGGAACCCTCTTCCAATGTCCAAATACCCTCTGCGTGAAGAGCCTTTTCCTAATATCCAACCTAAACTTCCCCTGACACAACTTCATGCTATTTCCTCAGGTTCTCTCACTGCTCACCGGAGAGACCAGTTTTTCCTTAAGTTTGTGATATTGTTCACTTCTGAGACAAATACTGTCCTGGGGAATTCCTGACTAGGAAACCCTTTCATCTACTTTGCAAAAGGCAGAGACTAACACAAAAGTTTAATATGGAAGATATATGAGATGAACAGAGAAAATCCTTGAGTAATGATTGCATCAGAATCAGGGAATTAACAGACAGGTAAAGGTAATGAAATAAACAAGTGAATGTTTAAATATTAAGTCACAGAGAAATTTAAATATTTAGGAAAGGACAGGGAAAAAAACCTTCAGAAGTGCCAGGAGGACCAAGTCCTAGTTTGCTACTTTAAATGCAATTTCATTGCACCTCTAGTTTTCAGCCCATTATTAACTGTTACTATTCAAGAAACAGGAGACTTTGAATTACGGACAGTGGAAATCTAAATGTTCCACGCATGTTTGTATTTTTCTCACAGGGAACAACAAACCCATGAAAATCATTGTCCAAAACAGCAGAGTTCAAAAAAGGACTGGACAATCATGTGATAATGAGAACTAAATGACCTGAGATGGTCATAAGACAACCAGCAATGGAAAATGTTATCAAGAAATTTTCCTCATGGGTCTTCTTTTATCTCTCTTCAAAACACATGAAAAGTGCTACTGGCTGAGAAAAAACATCCACCTGGCCCAGTATGACAATTTCTATGTTCCTAGTAGTCATAAAGATAACACTTTATGAGAGCTTTATCGACTCAATGTGTGGCTTGTTTTTCAAGCCTTCCCTTGCTTTTATTGTCCCAGACAATGTAGCTTTTCTTTTTTTTATATAAAATCTAAGTGAAAGATGAAAAATTCACACATCTGACGTGTTTTTCACACTCTTTCAACTTCATAGCTTTCTCTTTTCTGAAGAATGTCAGTATGAGCATCTTTAGGTGGAAGATTTCAATGCATGTTCTGATTTCAGTCACTCAGCGAGAATACAAAAACTTCTATATGAACATTACTATAATTAATAGAAGGACAACAGGATATTTAAACCTAGGGCTCCATTCCTCATATATTCTTTCTTTTCTGTCAGCTCCAGGGCATTATTCTTTTCCTTCTCTTCCATTATTTTCTCTCTATATTTATGCTCATTTTGAGTATTTAATCCTTATTCTCAATTACTTAGGTTTACCTTTACCTTTTGTAAACTCTGCTTTAATGACAGTAGCAGTGATACTCATTCTGCACACGGGGCTTGCAGAGCTATAGTGCAGCTTTTTCCACTCTGTCCTTTCCACGCACTTCTGCTTGTAGACCCAGTTTCTAAGAACTGGCTTTGTTAGCCATCTGTTTGGTCACTCAGGTTTAAACTCCTTTCATGAGCTCAAACATGTTCTACAGGGAATCATTAATTGTGCATCAAAGACATACACAGTTTCTTGCTTCCTTAAACCTTTGTTCCTTACTGCATGTAATTAAATTCCTTGAAAAATAGCAAAGTCAAAGAGAATTAGAAGTAGCTCAAATAAGGCAAGTCTCTGATTTTACAGATGCAAACCAACCTGGTGGTTTGCTCAGGAGAAGGAAAGGAGAGACTGCAGTTCACACAGAGACAACAGATAAAATAAGCAAGGAACAAGAACAGTCTGAGCGCATCTACTAGTCAGCATATAGTTGGCATCTCTTATTTTTTCAACTCAGTACAAGGTTTTTAATTCTGGAAATGTTTATAGTTTATCATTTATCATGATCACATTTTTTTAATATAATATACACATTAGAACAGCACAGCCTGAATTAAACTTCTGATGTATATCTGCCCCCCAGCAGAGTGATAAGCAGAGTATTTCTGCTCCTTGAAAAGTATAGGAGTTAACATAAGGTGATGCCAATATGAACTCAAAAGTCAGATCGAGGCCAGACACTGCCATATGTTATATACCTACATCATGCCATAGCTAGAAGAATTGTCAGAAATGTAACTGCTAAAAGTTATTAATGACTAACTTCTGGGTTATACCCATTTCTGATGCAGATGCTGTTTGCAGTGGAAGATAGCCAGGGACTGAAAACCAAATTCAGAGGGGAGTATAAATATGTCTTCTTTGATGTGCTACACCTGCAGAGCCCTCATAATGAAAAGAATCATTGCAATTTAAAGACTGATTCTTAGGAAAATGTAAATAAGCAGTAAAGGTCTTTTCCCTTAGCTTTCCAATCTCAGTGATTTATTGCTAAAACCTCTTCCATTTTTCAGAGTGACTTAATTGTTCTCTTTTTGATATGGACTTGGAAAGACATCTTAAAAGAAACTTAAGACTTCCATGAAACTTTCTCTTTCAAATAAAATAATAAGTAGAAACTACAGTGTATAAATAAAATGAATCAAATAAATATTTTAAGTGGTGTGGCTGAACAAATGTGGTGATTTCCTGGAGATGGGAAAACAGCTATTGTCTTGCAGGCACAAATTTTGAATTAACTTTTGACAGTATTTCTGGGCTGTTCAGCCCAGTTGTGGGCTTGTTTGTGACTGGAGGAATTTATGTCTACATGACAAATAAGGAAAACTTGATTGCCTTAAATAAGGAAAACTTGATTGCCTTAAATA
Source organism: Acridotheres tristis (assembly GCA_037013685.1). NCBI lineage: Eukaryota > Metazoa > Chordata > Aves > Passeriformes > Sturnidae > Acridotheres > Acridotheres tristis. The sequence continues at coordinate 7,572,288 of CM072885.1, forward strand.
TGCACACATTCATGTCCTGAAGAAGGCCCTTGAATCCTGAGTCTGAAGGGTCTGCATGAAGGATGAAGTGTGTATCTGATGTTTTGTGCTTATCTTGATCCAACCTGAGAGTCACAGCACATGCTGTCAGGTGGTTTAGGTATTGATCAATAAAGAACAGGAAACCACATCATGTTCCCAAGAATAAAAAGAAACTGGATAAATCAGATACAAGAATTGCATCAGGTTCTGGACTTTCCTTAGCTGGTAGAAACTCCATTTTACTCTACAGTGGGCTTTCATTCCCAGACCTCATTTGGCTCATATTAGCACAATCTCTGTAATGCAAAATAGTGTGGATGAGCATTCCCTGGTTGGTCTGTCTGTTTGGGGTTTTGTTTGTTTGTTTCATTGTACTGGGCATGCATCTGCAGTAATAACATTTTCCTATATCAGTCTTTTCTCCTGGTGATCAAATTTTTCCTATTAATTGTGATAATTTTGTTAGCTAGTGCTTCTTCTCTTACTATCTCTGTATGCAGCTCTTCCCTAACTGCCTCTAATGTTATTAATTTAATTTCTTGTCTTGATAGGAAAAATTGATCTTACAAACAATGCAAGCTGTTCCTAAAAACTTAAAGTAATTACACTTGTGTCCGTAGACAACAGTCCCATTTAACAAAATGCCTGGACTGTAGATGCTAGCAATTGAAGAGTGAACTTCAAGGAGCATAGTGCAAGTAGTACTGAAAATGGTATTTTATAAAGAATTATTTTTTTAATTGTAAATGTCCTTTGAAAAACCATTTGGCCTCTTTTGTGGTTATGATTATTATTTTTATACTAACTCATAAATAACTGGAAAATAAACATATTTCATTAAATCCTATACAGCAATAGCCTTTGCTGGTGGCCAGTAGGAGTTGATTTTGCTTAGTAAGCACAGTGACAAACCCCATTTATGCATATTCATGCTGCTTAATTCATGTGGGTGCAGCTTTAAAACAATACTTTAAAACTTTGAATACTTTAATAATACTCAATAATAATTAAATAATTAATATTAAATAATAATTAAATACTTTAATAATGCTTTTACTTTAAATACTTTAAAACAATACTTCAAACCAGCTGTTTCAGGAACACAGAGTAAGACATAAAAGAAATCCAGTTTTTAGCATCTCCTAAGGTAGAAGGCAAGTACCACTTTACCTGTGCTGTGCAGTTGTTCATGCTAACGACTGACAGGTTTTCAAATTACTTCATATTTTAGTGGTGGTTGTGCTGGTGTTTCAAACACACAGAATCCTAAATTCAGTTGTGGTATAAACGGATGCGATTCAATTATTCACGTGCACAATCTGTAAATTTTGTCTGGAAATGGGATTGTCTCCTTGCACAAACTCACACACAAATGGAAGCATAAATGGGTGAAAACAGGATGAAGTGAGCAAAGCTAAAGCCAACATTAATCTGGCCAGGGATATAAGAAACAACAAGAAGGGCTTCCATAAGTGCATAGATAATAAAAGGAAGGCTGATTAAAGGTGTAGAACATCTCACCTGTGAGGAAAGGCTGAGAGAGCTGGACTCCTTAGCTGGGAGAAGAGAAGCCTCAGAGGGAATCCTATGATGTACATAAATAACAAATGGGAGGGAGCAAGGAGGGTGGAGCCAGGCTCTTTTTGGTACTGCCAAATGACAGGACCAGTCATTGTAAGAGTGCCTGAGGCAGAATTTTGACCTGACTGAAATCACCAGACACTTGGTTTATGTTTAGCCTCATTAAAATTTGGTCCTTAAAAATTCTGATTTAAAGGCGCTTTAAGTCAATGGGCAGACTGTTATTGACTTCTACAGATCCATAACAAATCTGCAGACGAACAGCTGTGCTTAATCCTCAAATAATTTAATTAGAGAAAAATGGGAACTTGACTAGGTGACCTGAAAGAAAAAAGTCTCCCTCAACTAAAAGCAGCTTTCATAATTTCTCTAGCTCCTTGTACTTGAGATTTTTATGGGGACAAAAATCTCTTTCCCTGACATACTACAGATGGGCATAAAGATGTGGATTAGAATGAAGTTACATTTATGCAGTTCTGTAAAGCAGGCTCTGTGTGAGAAATGGTTTCAGTGTAGTGATTTAGGTGCAATCCCTTTTTAATTGTATAGCCTTTCAATTACATCTATGCTACACCTTGGGGAAATGCACTGGGGACTGATAAGGAATCTTGTTTCCAAAGTCAGAGGAGGATAAAAAAAAAGTGGTTTGCATCAAGCGAAGAGCTCTGCAGATGCAATTAATTGGTAGATAAGAAACCTGTGGCTGTTTCCTTCTTAAGATAAATAATATTAGGTTTTAGAAGTTACTTTTTTGTGTGGATAATCTGTATCCTTTATAAATCTCATGACCATCTCAATACCCACAAATATTTATTCTTGGCTTTGATTATTTGTTCTTGATGTCAGTGATGTTGAAATATTTTTTCTCATTATTATATCAATAAAATATTTAAAGATACAGATTAAGACCATTTTCTTGTGGTTTTGGAGGTCCTTACTTATGTTTCTAGGTGCAGATTTAGCAGAATCTACTGTTAGTCCCCATCTTTCAAGTTATCTCGGTTTGTAACTAATGATTTTTTTACAAATTGTACCAGGCTCCAAGGTGGAATTTTTCTTCTTTCCCACATACAAGCTCATCTGTTTCTGTTGTAGATTTTTTGTTGTCAGTTTTGGGGTCTTTTTTTCTCATTGAATAGATTATCTTCAAACTATCCTTTCAGACTGATGCCAAGTTTCATTTATATTCTGTTTCATTGCAAGAGATAAATGGAGGTCCGAGTTCCTGTTTGGTTGCCTCTGATCCACCTCATCTGTACCTGGCATAGATGCACACAGTGTTGGCTTTTATCTCTGAATCTATTTCTGCTTCTTGTGGACACCTTTCAGAATGATTCCTTTCAAAATTTAATGCTGTGGGGAAAGTGCTTTTTTCTTTCTTCATGTTTGCTTTTCCAACATGTGAATATTTGGGGATGGACAGTGTACTTCCAGTTCTCTATCAGATCAGAAGCAATAGCCTGGACTCTAATTTAGGACAAATTTAACTGAAATTTCTTATTCCTTTGAAATATATCTGTATTTAATGTTAGATATGGAAAGAGATTTGTTATACACTGAAGAAAATACTCAGGGGAGACTGTGGAAGGAAAGTAGCTGAGGGAGATTTTGCAATGCCTATTATCTGAAGTTCATCACACAAACTGAAGCCGTTTCTCCTACTTTTAAATGAAAATTGAGAGGACCACAGGAGCCAATAGCAAGATTTACAGATAATTTACAAATCTCCCCAGTACTTGTTTCAACTGTCTTCCCTTTACGAAGCTTTACTTTTCATACTATCTCAAAAGGAGGTTAGAAACCTGAGGTCAGACAGGAATTATAAAGCTATTTCCAATAGACCACACTGTGATGTCCCTGGAGCAACACAAAATCTTCCTGTGGTTCTCCCAGTGCCTCAGTAGCTATTAGGCTGGTTGGGAAAAGTCAAGTGGCCTTAATTTGCCTCATGAGTTTTCTGGCTTAAGTATTTTGTCACATTCCATTAGCATTTCACCAATGACATTTCCCTGGAACAGATGAATGAAAGATCGCGTGAATGTTTCAGCTTAATATTTGCCTACAATTTCGGTGAGCATCAAATGACATTTCAGAGGCTGTTATTCATATTGTCAGGACATAGGGTTTAGCTTGGAATATCACTCCCAAGGGTCTGTGCTTTTGTCCTCAGACGAACAAAAGGAAAGCATCATTGAAAGGCTGATCTTGCACATTGCTGCCCGAGCACACCAAATCAAGAGAGGCTGGGTTTGAAGGAGAATGACAGTACTTCCTAATAGTTTGTACTTAGTTCTTATCAGTTCCGATTATGGGACTCCAATGACTCACTAGCCCTGTTTGCAGCATCCTTCCCAGCCTTCAGCAATGCTTGAGGTGGAAGTGACCCTGACATCCCAGCTGCTCATATCAACAAACTATCCATTAGGGAGGCATGGAACATGCACACACCAAAGTCATTCTGCAGTGTCTAGTGGATAATGATTTTCCCTTGTTTGATTTTTGTTTATTTATCTATTTCTCCCATTCATTGTTGGCACATATGATGACATTTCTTCCACAAGGAATTATTTTCTTAAATATGAATTTGAACATCAGAGATTCATAGAATATGCTGAGTTGGAAGGGACCCACAAAGATCAAGTCCAACTCCTATCCCTGTACAGGATAACCTCAAGTATCACACCACACGCATTGTCAAAACACTTCTTGAATTGTGTCAGGCCAGTGCTGTGAGCACATCCCTAGGGACTCTATTCCAGTGCCCAACCAGCCTCTGGGTGAAGAATCTTTTCCTAATATCCAGTCATGACACAGCTTCAGGCCATTCCCTCGAGTCCTGTCACTGGTCACCAGAGAGAAGAGGTCCGTGCCTGCCGCTCCCCTTCCCTTCATGAGGAGCAGACCACAACGAGCCTCCTCTTCTCCAGGCCAAACCAACCAGGCGAGCTCAGCCACTCCTCACCTGGCTTCTGTTTTAGACCCTTCGTCATCTTTGTAGCTCTCTTATGTATGATCACTCTAATGGCTTTATATCCCTCTAATATTGAGATGTTCAAACGTGCCCACAGGGCTGGAGAGGCTGCACCAGTGCAGAGCAGAAAGAACAATCGACTCCTTTGACCAGCCGGCACCCCTGGTGCCTGAGGCACCCCAGGACACAGCTGGATTTTAATTAAAAAAAACATCCAAACAGAATATTTCGATGGTAGGGATTTTTGTTTTCGTTTCTAATGATTTTATTTATTTAAACTAAACTCCCTTCGAGGCTTTATAGGGAAATTTTCTGTAATAATCAGAAAAAATGGCGTGAGGGCAGAGTGCCGCTTTTCTGGCACACGTCAGGCCGCAGCGGTGTGGCTGGGCAGAGGCGGTGCTCGGAGTGTCCCCAAGGGTTCCCCTGTGCCCAGGGTGTCCCCCAGAGTGTCGCCGTGTGCCCAGGCTGTTCCCCCAGTGCTCATCTCGTTGTCCCCGGTGCCCATCGCGGTGTCCCCCGGTGCCCATCGCGGTGTCCCCCGGTGCCCATCGCGGTGTCCCCGGTGCCCATCACGGTGTCTCTGTGCCCATCGCGGTGTCCCCGGTGCCCATCGCGGTGTCCCCTGTGCCCATCGCGGTGTCCCCGGTGCCCATCTCGGTGTCCCCGGTGCCCATCGCGGTGTCCCCCAGTGCCCATCTCGGTGTCCCCGGTGCCCATCGCGGTGTCCCCGGTGCCCATCGCGGTGTCCCCGGTGCCCATCGCGGTGTCTCTGTGCCCATCGCGGTGTCCCTGGTGCCCATCGCGGTGTCCCCGGTGCCCATCGCGGTGTCCCCGGTGCCCATCGCGGTGTCTCTGTGCCCATCGCGGTGTCCCTGGTGCCCATCGCGGTGTCCCCTGTGCCCATCGCGGTGTCCCCGCAGCCCCGGCGGGCCCGGCCGGTACCGAGGGGCGCGGGCGCCCCCTGGCGGCGCGGGAGGGCGGCGCTGCGGTGTTCCAGCCGGGAATGCCGATGGAGAGCGGCGCTTCCTCCCTCACCTGCTGCCGTCCCACCTGTCCGAGCGCCTGTGCTGCCCCCCGCACTCACAGCTCTCTATGCATGTAGATGATGCCCCACCCTGGAAGTATTCAAGGATGCGGCTCTGAGCTCTTCTGGAAGGTATTTCTGCCCGTGGCAGGCAGGTTGGATTAGGTGATCTTTAAGCTCCTTCCAAACCCAAACCATTCTATGATTCTATGATGTGAAGCTCTCAGCTGCATTAATTTTTATTCCCTGGATGCCAATTGCTGCTGTTTGTCCCGTTAAGGAACCTCGAGGGTCAATCGAGCAGTATTCCACTTCTGGATGCTGTACATAAGGGCACAAAGCCAGCCAGCCTATGTCTCACCCCTTTTCAGCCTATGTCTGAAAGCAGCTGCCAGCCGGGCTGGAAACAGCCACATGGCTTTAGGAAAAGCAGCTTTAGGATCCTAAATGGTGAGATATGGAGCTGTAGATTACCGTGTCCACTCTGCATTTATTTAACAATTTTGAGAGACTGCTAGGCTTCCTCCTCCTTGGACTTAAAGAAAGAAAGAAGAACAACAACGAAAAAAGAAAGAGTGAAGTATTATTGTGTAGAGGAGAAACTGTAGCAAAGACCTATTAGAGTTTGCCCAGACTCACAAGGGAGATCTTTTCTAACAGCAGGAATTGAACAATTGTGTATCAGTTGAATTTAGTGCAGTAAACACAGCAGTGTTTGTCCTTCACTGACATAAGTTCTTAGGACTTGAGCCTGCTCTGGGTTAGAAAAGTGGAGTTAAGAGCAGGACTTGCTCAACAGCCACTTATTACAGCCATTCTTCACTTCCCTGAGAATTATCACCATTCAGCCTTTCCAGGATATTCTTAAAGAGGGGACTGAAGAGCAAACATATCGTCACCTATGCTGTTGTATGACTAACCCTTAGCACAACAGAGGTGAACAAGTGTTTGATCTGCCATCCATGATAAAAATACTTCAGGGTCACTGACTGATAGCTTTTCTTTGGGAAATGAAGGACTGTAGGAATAAATGTCTCAAGAGAGAAATCCGGTTCTTGCTGGATCTGTCTGAAAAGTCTTTTTTTATGTGATTAACCATTTCCAAACAGTACAAAAATGCATGGACACCCTTAGTTTGTAACAAGACTGCTACTTAGTTTTGGTAAAATTCACTTTAGAGTTCATAATTTTGAATTTAAACTTTATGTTAACACCAAAGTCACATCCAGGTGATTTCAAGCCTTGACACTGCTGATAATACAGAGTTGATGAAAAATGTTGCTGTTCAATTAATCAGGAGATTTGCACACAAAACTTTAAATCCAGATTAACTGTATTTTTTAGAATAACAAAGCTATAGAAAATAAATTACTGTATGTACTGTTTTACTGAAGATCATGTGGGAAGTAATGTTAGTGTCAAGACAAAATTAGACAAGATTTTTTAACACTGAGTAAATTGGGATATATTAAGTACTTTGAATAAAGTGAAGATGACAGCAAAAGCCATAATAATTTCACTGTCAGTTAAAGGTGCAATTGCCATAAAATTGAAAAATGGAGGGAAATTCTCTGCAGTGCTTGAAGAATCAATGTTGGCCATATGTGGCTGTACAAAGCTACTGTGGAGAAGATAGAACTGACTGATCTTTTCAGTGCAGTCTCTGATGCATGAAAGTCATTCTGAAGTTTAATTGAAGTTGGGAGAAGCCAGTTTCTGACAGAAAATATTTGTTTTATCTGTTTTGTGGGAAATGAATGAAATCTTTAATTTTCAGCAAGCAAAACACTCAGACATCCATAGATAAAGGTAGTCTATTAAACTTATCACGTTCTTAAATTTTGGGATCAGCAATGACTCAACCAGTAATATTTCAAGCTGTAAATATTATTTCATTTTTTTGCTCAGGAAGCAAGCAATGAGTTCTCATAAATATAATTGAAGAAGGAAATTCTAATTCTGTCATCATGTCTTTCAAAAAAGATGCTTAAAATTGACTTGAATGTGAGTGCACTGTGGTTAGTGTTCAAATCAGTTATTGCAAGCTCAATCATGCTTTGCTGCTGCCTCATTCTGTGCACTCAGAGTAAAAGATCTTCTGGTCAGGGGTCTCCCTTTCATGATGCATGTGGATAATCTTCCTGGATGGACACATAGAGTTTGCAGCTGCTGCAATATCACTAGTAGTAAAGCATTTCTATTGTGACCTCCTAAAATCCCTTTGCAATGCCACTTGTGACATTCATTAATTTTCAAGCATAATCTTGATCCTACCAAACTCCTGTGGAACTGGTCAATGGGAAGCTATGTTTTCCAGAAACTGAAATCCTGACTGGGACTCAGTGACTGAATTTTGTTTGTCTGGCAGGAAACCATCATCAAGGACCCCAGTTTCCTCCCCCATAAACAGGGACAATGCTATTGATGCCAGGTGGTATCTGCTCTGAGATCTGCAGTTGCAAAGTGTTGAACATATATCATCATGGTATCGTTTTTAAGGGATCAGACCTTACCAGGGTTGTTTTCATACTCCCATTCATCATTCTCAAGACAACTGATTTGCACTCCCAGTCTAGGCACCAACACAGATTTGGTTTGTTCTGCTCTATAATTGATATATACTGCTGAACTTGAAGGTAGGGATATATACATAAAGCTAATAATAAGATTATGAAAGGAATATAATTTTAGGACACATAGTTGTGTAGAGATCCTTTATAACTTTTTTTAATGTAGGGACCAAGTTTTGTTTTAAAGGCATATCTTTGTCTTTGCAAATGTTTCTTTTGTGCAGTATTATAGAGAAAAAATTTAAACTAACAATTTCAGAGTAAATAAGTGACTGATTTACAAAGATAAATGACTATTTTATTATATTATAGATTAAACTTTTCCCTAATATTAAACTGAATTTTATTAATTCTGTGATATAATAATATCTTTGACAGCATTAAAAGGTGAAAACACCTAAATTTGAGGCAGGTTTAAAGATTATAGACATTTAAGAACCATCGTGTTACAATGCACAATCTGAGCTCTACTGAAACATGCCTTTTACCAAGAAATACAGCTGTTAACAAAATGTCACCTTATCTATTCAGTGATTGTAGAAATGGAAAAAAATGAATTCATTTTAAAGGGTTATCTGAGGATTCCAATAAAATAATCAGTGAGAAAATAGTGACAAGATAGTAATCACAGCCTTATCCTGTTTTGAACTGCTGAATGACACTGAAGAGGCTCTTAATAGCACTCATGTGCTTGGAGCTATATGATACATTCAATGAAGAAGTCTAGAACAAATTGAAATTCAGAAAAAGAGTACACACGTGCTTGTTTAGCTAGATATTAATTGCTAAAAAGATTGTTATTTAAATAAACATGTTTATACTTTTCAAAATATAGATGTATTTATAGAAATACATACACAGAACATCATCAGAATGCCCAAAATAACTTTTATATCATAAGGGCAAATTAAGGGCAGGTAATGCTGTTTTCAGTTCTCACACCTTGGATTTCACTGAAGAGTTTTGTTATCTACATTGTGCAGGTCAGTTTTGTATATTGTTATTTTAGGATCTGGTGGTTCCTCATGATTTGAGGACCTGCAAGCCCAGTTTTTCTTATACTTCCTCCTGCTGCCAGTAATTGCTATTTCAACTACAGCTCTAAATTTCTGCAGTAATTAACTCATAACAACAACTACATGAGAAGCCATTGAACCCATTGTTGTACTGTTACAAATATCCTTTACTTTTTGGCTGCAAAAGTTTTCACAAATACAATTCCCTATCATGGTACATTTTCTGTTGCATTAAATCTTGCAGGCATTTGCAGTACCTTGTTGTGAGCTTTGGGTTGACACCAACTAGGCTGTTTCTAAGCTTTGTATTGAACAATATTTCAGAAGCTAAACAGTTTAAAGTTAGCAATTTCAAAGTTGCTACTCTAGTTTTGCTTGTTCCATCATGCCCCAACATTTTCCTCAGAGGAACCAAGAACAATGTGACACAAACATGGAAGTACCTGCTCAGATTTAAGGTGCTTGCTTTTCATAGCTCACTTCTGTTGCTAATCCATAAATTTGCCTTGTTGATCATGTTTTATCTGTCAACCCCCTAGAAATATCTAGAAACACCTAGGTACACTGAAGTGGTCTTCAATGGTAATCATTTGGAAAATGAAGTCGCTGCTGAGACACCTGGCTCCCACATCCTCACTTGTCAGCAGAGAACTGTTGATGTGTCCATACCACAGCCTTCTGCCTTGTCATAAAAGGTGGCATAAAGCTGTGAGCAAAAGCTCACATTGTCAGCAGTAGAAAACAGCAGAACTCACTGTGTCATTCTGTCCTCTGAGTGTCACTCAAAAGACCCTGTAGGTGTCCCGTAGATGTCCCATAGCTCCTGTGCTGAATCAGCCAGCCAGGTAGATATAATAAGGTGTTTTATCTTGTTAGATGTTTCAGGGGATGTTAGATCCCTTTGCTTGGGTAACTGAATCAAGTTACTAATGTCAGACAGATCTTGCATTTCCTTACACTTGCAAATTTACCTTTCCAAGACATATTGATTTTTGTACCCAGCTCTGAGTATTCACAGTAGAAATAGTCTTTCTATGACGTCATCTGACCTTTACCTATGTTCCACATGACCAAATTTTCTTTTCACATACTTAACTATGTCTTCCCCTATCACTGTGATTTGTGCAAGTTTTAAACTTATAATTAGAAAGAAACACTCCTGATGTTTAAAGTAATAGTTCAGTCAAAGTGTGTAGCTACTCTTGAGCAATTCCCACCAGGAAATGTTCTCTGAAGTAGCTGTTGGTGTTGCAAACAGCTCTGTGTTGGATACAGAGGCATAGTGTTCTATAAAACACATGCACTATACTTCTTCATGGATAATTTCTGTCCTTCCCTGCAGCCCGTTGGAAAATGGGTTTGGATCTTGCAGATCTCACAGTCCTATGAGATGTTGGGACATGGCCAATGTCTTCCAGTTTCCCCTGCAGGCCATGTGCTCTTCCCCACCTTTTGTCTATCTTCAGACTCTTTGAGTTTCACTTTTGTTTTGCCTCTGACACTTCTGTGGACCCATGTTCTCAAAAATTCAGCCACAACTTTTCTCTTCTAAATACGTAATCTTCTCTGACTACATTCTAGAAAATAGCAGGATTGCTTTTCTTTTAAGATTGAGCTGGGATATTCTATCTCAGGTCTCCAAGCATCGTCATAATCTGTTCTCAAATTAAGGATTCCACAAAACCTTCAAAATTGCATGTCTGGCTTAGTATCCTCAGAGGTGATATAAATGCTTCAAAATTTTCTCCCAGTTTTTGATCTGTTATGAAACTGATATAGTTCTTTATTTTCTCTGAAAGTACAATATTATTTCAAATCTCTTTAGAAAAGTTAGATAACAGTTCATTCTTCTTTCTGTAAGTGCAGGCTGCTAAACAAATGCGGCACTTCACACACAGCAAAATGGGGAAAACAGAAAAATTTTGCTCATGTTATTTCTCAGTAGTTCTTCATCCTATCTTGAAAAAGAACACATACACTCTTTGTGTATGTATCACTTTCCTGGACAATTTCAGATGCAAAGGAATAATGCTATAGACTCATCTAATTCCAAGGGGATGCTGCCCTATTTTGCCATCTTTTTCTTCTCTTCAAGCACGTGCTTTCATATCTTATATTTTCTTCTAAGCCCACTGAAAGTTCAGGGTGTCTGCGTGAAGTTTATAGGCTTGAATATAACAGCAAAGAAGTAAATGAAAAACTGTATGAAAAAGCTTGAGAGGGAGAGGAAAACAGAGAAAAGTGTTTATCATAAAGCTGACTTTCCAGTTTAAAAGCTGTCAAAGCAGAATGTTCCAGAGTGTTGGATTTCAGCTTCAGTAGCAAAAGTCCACATAATTTTAAAAACAACTATTCACAGAACTAGCATATGTTTGAAGATATACACTGGGTAATTGCTTTGGGAGAAGAGCTCAAGGGAATGGGAAGATTATAGAATGCCTTTCTATAATGCTTTTATTTTCCTTATATATATATATATATATATATATATATAACTCCTTATTTGTGTTTGTGTGCACGAATGTGGATGATTAAATGACAAATCTTATAGCTATATTTGCATACAAATCCTAGCACACATATATATCTATATGCATATTTATGAAGAAAGTAAAGAAAAAGTTAATTTATCTGTGTATCTCTTACTGACCAAAGCAGACTTCTCTAGGAAACGTTAACCTACACACAATAATATACAGAATTTAGTAACATGAGAGGAGCACATTCTGTATTTGATTTATTGCACAGCAGATAAATGCATACACATAAGTTTGCTAATGTAGTAAGTAAACTATACAAAAGAAGAGTTCCAGAAATTAGGGAGAAAAAGGCAGAAAGCATTTATTTGGTCCAAACATCTTTATCTGGAACATTTTAGAAAAAAATTCTTCCACAATCATCTTCTCTACCTCAGTCTTTCCAGTTGCATAAGAGCAGTTGACAGCTCTTTGTTCCTGAATTCTGCAGGAAATGTATGAATTTTTAAAACAAACCCACACCCCTTTCTTTTCATTACATCTTTCCCACTGTGTCTTTTTCTGCTTAAAAATATCACATCTCAGTGTTTTCTGTCTACATAAGCATAGAGATATATAGAATAGGGATATATATTTTCTTTTGCTGAAAATATGGTGGGTTTTTTCCTCCAGCAATGATTGTCTGCATGCTCAATGTGGTGACACTCACAAGAGGGATAAATATGGGACATTTGCCCTTTTAGAGTCTCCTTAGAATTTCTTTCATAAAAATGGATTATCTGTTTTCCATTTTCCTTTCTCATTATAACCTTTGTCATGTGTGTGAGCTCGCTGGGCTCTAATGTCTCTTTCTTCATGAATTAAAGGGGGAATTCTCCTTTTCTTTGACCTTTTCAGTATTCTGCACTTCAGTGGGGTGGCATTTCCACTCCTTAAAGACTACAACCTGTGCTGACTAATCAGCCAATCAAATGCCAATTACGAATGTAAAATCAATTACTGTTGCTGTTAAAGCCAAACCTCATCTGACATATTTTGGCCTCCTCTGCCATCATCCACTGGGATGGTTAAAGCTCTAATGACAGAGCTATATATGGAAATAGGCCAGATTCTTTGACACATACTGCAAAACCTTTTACTTGGCTAACACAAAGAGGAATTGAACTTCTATAATGGGGAATTCAGGGGTTAAATTCAGTATTGCCTTAAGTCTTGTCGTTTGTCTGACTATCAGCAGGACATTGCATGCAATTCCACACATTGCACAAAGAAAATGTTTGAAACTATCATTGTTGAATTAATGTCCTCCTGTCTGCTGGAAGAGGACGCTGGAGCTGAACACTTAAGCTTGCACAGGTCTTGCCTCTGAACCTTTTCAGATGATTTCCCATCAGAGATCTTTGTTTACCACAGTGTTGTCTACTTTCAGAAGTGGGCACAGTGTCTGGAATTTTAAATATACTCTTGAGCCTCATATTTCCTATTAATCAACTGTTGGCAGCTTCCTTTTCAGCAGGCAAGAAAATTAAATCATCTTTGAGCTTATAAGCCTTATATACAGTAAACAAGGCCATAAGGGTGTCTCACCTGGGTAGCTGTTATATATACCTGGTTATCTTTGTTGGTCTGAGAGATGTTTAAGTGTGTGAAGAAGATTCTTTGAATTAGTCTTCCAGATATCCCTCTAGGCTTCACAATGTAAGGTATTTTCTGTTTCTTTGGTTGTTGGACTGTTAGAAGTGTAGTCTAATTTTCCAGCTTTCCTCTGCAGGAATCCAGGAAAGAGCATATGAGAGGAAGAGTGAATTTAACTTAGACTGGTTCTGAAGTTGGCTCCTATTGCAGGAATTATTGTGCTGCTATAAAATCATGCTGGAATGGAGGTGATGACAGTGAAGACATTTCAGGAGAGGATGAGGATTTTGTTAACCAAATATTCCTGTCAGTTGTTTTAGACTTGCTATTCTGTTGACCTGTTACAATCTTTATTTTTTACATGTGATCCTCCCTTATGTCTAAAATGGTTCTGTAAAATCTTTACAGGAAGATGAAGTGTTACTTCATTGTGCTAATTTCCAGATCCTTGTGTTATAACCCCTAACAGAATTTAGAAAAGTTTTCTGTAAGTCATAGATAATAATAATTTAAAAGAAATGAGTTGAACTGTTTCCTGGAAATCCCATTGGAAATCTGCAAGCAGTTGCAATCAGAATTCCTGGACGTCATAGAAAGGATCTCGTGATCAAAAGACTGAGTTTTTCTTTGCATTGTTTCCCTTTTTCCTCACTTTAAATGAAAAGGTAATCGATTATCCCAGCATGTTATTATCATTCCTCATGTGCAGCAAATACTCTCTCATAAATTAGATAGTATTTTGAAACAATAGGCAAGATTCATCTCAACTGTCTTGAAATAGCTAGAAGTTAGGGAGTTACTTTTAGGGTGAAATTCAAATTATTAAATTTAGTCATCTGAAACCATCACCTGAATCTCAATCTGAACCACATGTCTGTCTTAGATCAGAGGAATCCCACCAAAAGTTTGTCGTGTAAAACTTTTCTCTGTAAATAAATTGCTAAAATGAGACACCTAGCTTTAAATGAGACACCTCAGTTTTACAGATCATGTATGTCTCACCCCAAAAGCCAACAGGATTTTGGGATGATGTTTTCAAATATCACTTATGGCAGTCATCCTGCAAAACTTACACACAATGAAACTTCCTTCAGAATGTCCAAATGTGATCCAAAGCCCTTTACAATCAGTGGGAGAATTGTTGATCCATTCTGGGAAGGAAGCTGTTTAAGAAGAAAGAAACTTTGCTGACAGAATCCCTCTCTGCAGCAAAAAGAGAAGTCTCAAGGGAATGATCATGCAACAAGGTTTATTTTGTCAGTCTCTGTAATGGAGGAGTGCATGTCACTCACACACTGGTATATTTTAGCAACCAGAGCACATATTTTAGCTGGTTAAGCAGGACAAGAACTGCTTATGTTCAAACAGCTCTCCCTTAGGGCTGTTATGGACAGTTCAGCTATCTATCTATTTAAAATATATTTTCCCTCCACAGCAGATTTTTATAACCTGGAGTGAAGTCTGCATTGCACAGGTGGTGAGAACTCAATATTTGCATCATTCAGAGTCATGGAGGTTTCCAGTGCATCTAAGTAACTCATAAAATTCCTTGAGAAAGGGCAATGTTATACTTCAGCATGTGAGATTGTTAACATGTCGTGTTTTGTTCGCATAGTTTGAGTGGTCTGTAACAGCATAGAGTTTTGAAACCTCATTTCTCTGTTAAATATATGATCTCTTCTCTCTGGTAGGCAGCAACAGGACCTGAAGGAATGGCATAAAGTTGTGTCAGGGGCTGTTTAGGTTGGATATTAGAAAAAGGTTCTTTCACTCAGAGGCTGTTTGAGCACTGGAACAGGCTCCCCAAGGAAGTGGTCACACAACCAAGCCTGGCAGAGTTCAAGAAGCTTTTGGAATGCTCTCAGGCCCAGGGTGTCCTTCTTGGGAGTGGTGCTGTGCAGGGTCAGGAACTGGACTCGATGATCCCAGATCCAACATGCCAACATGTAGCTGAAGCAGCTGCTGTCTCTTTGCTCCCTTTCTCCATACAGTTGTCACACAGCTTTGGCTCCCAATATCATTTTTGGAGCCCAGGAAAGCACCAACCCCGCCCTGCCCTGGGCAGGGACACCTTTCTCCAGGCCAAGTTGCTCAGAGCTCCATCCAGCCTGGCCTTGAACACTTCCAAGGATGGGACATCCCCTTCTCTGGACAATCTGTTCCAGGGCCTCCCCACCTTCACAGTAAAAAATTTCTTCATAACATCCCGCCTAAACCTACTCTTTTTAGTTTGAATTCAATCCCCCTTGTTGTGTCCCTACAGGCTCTTGTAAATAGTGTCTCTCCTTCTTTCTTGTAAGCTCCCTTCAGGTACTGGGAGGCTGCAATCAGGTCAAAGCCTTTTCTTCTCCAGGCTGTACAATTCCAATTCTTTCAGCCCTTCCTCATTGGAGAGGTCTTCCATCCCTCTAATCATTTTGGTGGCTTCTTCTGGACTTGCTACAACAGGTTGAGGTCATTTGGTCTTAAGATGGAAGATATGCAAGCTAAAAATATGTATATGCCTAGAAATAAGATATTTTGGAATGTAGAGTCCCTTCCTAGCCAGTGGAATGAAATAAGTAACTTCAGAAGGCAAATCTTTCCACTTTCCTTCAGTAATTTTATTAGGATGAGATTGGTCACTCTCAGGGGGTGCATGTTTTATCACAAAACACACAGACACTGCTAAAATTTGATTCAGCTTGGTTTTTGATAAATAGCTAAAAGTGGCTTAGATCCAAAATATTAATAGTGTGCAAAAATTGGTTAATTAGATATTAATTATTAATATTAATAATATATTTTTCTCCAATGAAAACCTCCAGAAATATATTAAATAACGAATCTGTTTTAAGATCTATCAGACTGGTTTTATGATGAGAGACAAATATTTCCTCAACTAATACATTTTGTTCATTATTGATGTAAGCTAAGAGAGAGAGGAGAAGCAAGGGAATAAATGGCTGGAGTACAAGGCTGCACAGACTCAGTAGAGATCTAATTTGGATATTTCAGACTATTCTTTAAACTAGAACAAGTAATAGATCTCAGTCACTCCCTTATACCTTCCAGACAGATGGGGTTTTTATGCCTCTTCAGAACTTCTATGAGATATGGAAAACTTGTGAATGCAGGAGCAGGGAGAATTGGAGAAAGAGTTTTCTGGTCAGACACTTGGCCTATATGAAAACAGAAGATAAGGTAGATGAGGTGATGAACCTCCTCATTGTGAAATAAATTCTGAAAATCTATTAATTTTACAACTAAACAAGATATACTGCAAATGGACACAAAGAACTTCCTTCATATCATGAGGAAGAAGTTGCAGAGTGATTTTCTCTATAATTTATTTCTTGTCCTTTGTTTTGGGACTCACTACACTAGAGATTAAAGCAAAGTAATTCAGAGCCATTATCTTTCACGTCAGAGGAATGGTTCATACACTTCCAGCATGATGAGTATAAAATATAGAAATACCTTTTGGGGGAAGGGCAAATGATAGAGCTCCCACATCACAGTCCTCATCATTTTTCCCTAGGAAAAAAGCCAGGGATTGTTCCTATAAAGAAGCTAGAAGAAACATTTCTGGCATCAAGCAATTCACTTCTTATTAAACAGTATATTTTGTCAGTTATATAATTCCATAAATAACTATAGACCAGACAAGTGAAAAGGCAGATAAAACCCAATAAAAACTTCATGGAAAAGATCTACTTCCAATAGTAGATTGACCAATCTTCCAACTTCCATTTATGGTTTTCAAATAAATAAAAATGCTTTTTTCATTCAGATTTCTTCAGCACTTGGAAAATTACAGGATATGGAAAAGATAAATTTATACAAACTCCACTTAATCTAAGCTTACTTAATTTTATCTGAGATAACTCCATTATTCTTTAGAACCATGTCCTGGTTTAGGGCAAATTTGGGAGAAAACTTGCAAAGGGTCCTCCCCCAGGAAGCAAACCCTTCCTCAGCTGGTTCGGGGAGAAACCTCCTCAGAGAGAAGTGGAAAAAACCTGTTTATTCAACAGGCACAGCACTGCCCAACACAAAAAACCACCCCAATACCGAACAACAAAAGCTCTCAGTGCTCTGCAGAGATGACAAATTCAGAAAGTCTCTCTCCTGTGGCTGTAGCTCGGCTCAGTCTGTTCTCAGTCCCTCCGGCGCTGGAAAATGCCCAGGCCAGGCCAGACCAGGCCCCGGGCCCCCAGTCCAGAGCAGGGTCAAATAATTCCAAGAAAAAAAAAAACAAAAAACAAAAAAACCCAACAACTTTCCGGGGAACTTCTCTGCTTCAGTTAGTCAGAAACTAACAAAGAGCAAAGGAGAGCTCTCTCTGCTGTCCACCACGGTGACAGAGTCCAGGAGGACGGGACGATGGAACTCCTGTCTCTGTGTTTTGAAAACAATCGCCTCAGACATTCCACCGCTTCTCCTGCCCCCTCCTTCACTCTCAAATCCAGCCTTAAAGGTATAAAACTTATTTCTGGGCTAAACAAACAAATGGGGGATGCAATTCAACCTGACAAAGTCACCCCAGGACAAACCAGAAAGAAGTATCACAAACAAAACAATTGATTTTATGTTAAGAATTTCTGCAGATTTTTTTTCCCTAGAATTGTTAAAAGATAAAGACAGATATTTTACCAAAGCAGTTCTGAGAAAGGGACAAAAAATATGTTTTGATCTCTGGTCCAATTCATACAGAATAATCCTTTGCCTCTACTCCCATGTGATTTCCTGGAACTTTACACCTGAATTTTTCTAATCTGCTCATTTTACATCTGGAAACTTCAGAGGATTAAGGTTATTTGGTTTGTATATCAGCATTTCTGATCTTTAACTTCGTTTCTGCAACACCAGATAATGAAATGTGTTTATACATTTCTTCTGGCTTGAAGCTCATTCTGTTCTTCATGGTTATCTTTTCTTGTGCACTTTCCTCTCTGCAGATCCACACTGCAGAACTCTGCCCTTAGCCACTGCTCTTTCAGGAAGTAGGTACTATCCATTCTAATCTCTTGAATTCCAGGCAATTTTGGAAAACCCACATAGCATTCTGCCAGGGAAGACAGGCCAAAGTTTGAGAGCAGATCTATTACATCCATCAATCCAATTTATATCAGATAGTTAGTAAATGCTTTTGGAATATGTACATCATGGTTAACCATCTTAGGCTGGTGCAAAATATATATGTCATATTAAAAGAATGAGATAAAGCATAGAATTTTCCATAGTAATTTTTGCAGCCTTGCTAGCACGCATACACACACAAAACCCAAAAAACAACCCCAGGCTTTATAACTAGTTAGAAATATTTTTAAAAATTCATTCTTCCTCTAAAGGTGTAATACCATTAAAATGCATTTCACAACCCAGCAGGTTTATGGCCCCAAAAGAGTAGCTACAATTTGTGTGGAAATAGCAGTGTGCTAATGTGCTGGATAATATTCAGCATGAATAAGATTATTCAGGCTTCTGGGAGATGAAAAGCTTGATAGGCTGTGAGATATTAATAATACTTCACTAGTTTTGGTGGCTGTGCCAGATTGCAACAAACTAATTTCAAACCGTCTCAAGACATAAAACAGTCTATAAATAAAGATTTAATTATGTAGTACCTGAACTGTGCATTGCCTATAAACTGTAGACTGACCAGTCTTCAAATAAAATACTTTTTTAAAAAATGCTTCTTTTGAATTTTTTTAAAATTTTTTCTTTAGGAGAAAAACAGTATAAAATATTGGTTCAACTTCCTTGTTGCTATTTTTGAGGAGAGATTCCAAGCAATTAACAACCAGATCTGTCCAATAATATGTTTTCCTGGTTCTGTGTTAGCTAACAAAAATTAAGAGTTGAGAGTTAGACTGGAATTTGTCTGAAGATCTGGATAGATAATATTCTTGAAGAACATATGGCAACAATATTTCATCAACACTTGTGACAAACTCAGTGTAGAGTTTTAAATATGGTTGAACAGTGCTGTGGGCTTTGATTCAGTTTTAATTTAGGGGTTTCTTTCCAGAGTTTGTGTTGGCTGATGTTTAGTTAAATGAATGACCATGTGTGCACCAGCTGAAAGAAGCTCCTTCTGAGGCCTCTCCAGCTACCAATTAATTACCAATGAGTTATCAATGCATGTGTGTGTGAGGTTTTCACACCAGGTTCTGACTGTGGACTTTGGCATGGGAGAGCAGTAAACTCATCTGATTCAATTAATTGTTTTTTTCCCTTGCTACCTTACACAGTGGATGCTGTCCTCATGGGGAATAATATCCTGCAGCCAGGAAATTGTCTGTAAAAAAGGTGCTAGCAAAGACAGCTGTAGCTGTGTTGATCTCCGTCTTCTTTCATTCATCTTTCCTTCTTTCACAAGATTTATGTGTATAAGAATAATAGAAAAATGCTTGAACCTATATTTATAAAACATCTTGGGGTTCTCCAAACCATCCATTATGTCTCTTCTTCGAAGCTGATCTTGCAAAAAAGGTTTCTTCAGTGATAAATATTTCAAAAAGTGTTTCTCAGATTATCAATTTCTCTTCATTCTCTCTGAAAACTGTTGTTTTGCTTTTGCTAAATATAATGTTGTATTTACCTTTAAGATTACATCTGCTGCTTCCTGTTATCTGGACCTGAATTTCCAGACTCTGATGCTTCTGTGTAGTTTCACCTAAGTGGGCTACTCTTATCATCACACATAAAAACAGTATTTGAAGGGGACTCCAGGTGTATTAGAATTGAGTAATTAAAGTACTGCTATGGGTATCCCCACCCTGGCATGTTGTTACTCCATTTTATTTTCTTTCAGAAACACAGGTAAGCCACAGGACGTATCAACATCTTCTAGCCCACTTTGGCCTCTGCCTATCTACTGACATATTCAGCTTTAATACGGAGTGCTAAGGACTCACAGAAACCATTTCAACAAATTTCTAAGAAAAATCTGTGGATCTAGGCTCCATGAGTTCCATTTGTAAGCATTTTAGGAAAGAGGAGTCTAAGATCTAGAGGGCTGTCTGAAGTTGTCCTTCTGTACATCCCTGGGTTCTAGTGGACTTTATATCTGGCTACTCCTTTTGAAGTACCTTGTATAAAGTAGAAATCCATTTCTTATTTCTTATGTAGTCACCTCATTGCACTAAAGAAGTAATAATCCAGGACATTAGAAAACAATCTCCAGTTTTCTGTTATATTAGATCATATGCTGGTCTTTTTGTTCTGTATCCCCTTATTATCTAGTATAATTTCTGTCTCCAAATAAATTAAACTTTGATAGAAAAATCACTGAATGTCTCTTTCTGTCTCCATTGTACAGTATTTGTAATAGAAAAGTCTTTCCTGTTCTTATCAATAGCTTCCTTCTGAGTGCCTTTGTTCCAGGGTTATAAGGTTTAATGAAAGCTAATACTTCAGACAACCATTTACATCTCTCTTGAACATTACAGATTTTGGAGGCAGCCTTTTGAAAGAAGATGCTTTGGGCTGTAGTGACTACATGAACAAAAGGAATTTCCTTTACAGATTAGCAACTACTGCAGCATAGGGAAGATTACATCAGGTCTGAGCAGTTTAACAGTAGTGGGCTATGCTATGGGCTTGATAGGACAACAAGATTAAATGGGGGAATAATCCAATTTAGAATTAACTCAAGCCTGCAATATTCAGTTCCAGGTAGCCTATTGGGGAAAAAAAATCAAAACAAAAATACCTAAACAAACAAGAAATGCATGCCGAATAGAAAGCAACCAAACACAACACTAAAAAAACCCATAAACCCAAACAGTAATGTGCTGGCTTCCTCAAAGCATGCACAGAATACCCTTTAAGTGGCCAATTGATGTGGAAATTTTCTCTTCTGTCTAGCACCAATCAGTTTTGGCTAGCTTTTGCAATCCTTGCATCACAACATAAAGGCACATTATATCCCCCATTTTTAGGGAGTTCATTTAAGATTTTTAAGATGTCCATGAAACTGCCAAGTTCCTTGCCGATTTCAGGACCCAGTTTTGTTGTACAGGGAGAAGTATGTTTCAGAAACTCACTTTTTGATCTTATCTGGTGTAGCCTAGTAGGGAGGAACAGGACGAGGCAGGGCATAAGGGGGTTGAGGATCCCTTATTCATCTTTTACTAGGCATTAACCCAGAATGTCATAATGAGGAAGGTCTTATTAATTAAACATCAATTGAATATCTGCAGAGTTATTTGCACTGGAGGAGAAAAATCCAATTTCTTACAACAGCATGAGAAAAGCAATTGACTGTGGTGCTAATATCTGTTGATCTCTTTGTCTCATCAAGAAGATACATTCTTCAGTGAAGGATGGTAAAAATGATGTCAAGATAATAAAGGTTGCCCAGCCAGACTCTGAGATGTGATTATCAGTGTTAAATTGCACAGCTATTATAAAATGGAATAGCACAAATGAGAAAGGAGTAACCATCTGTTGATATTGTTCCTCATAGAAAACTGAGAAGGAGGAATTCGTAGGAATTGTTGGGAAAAACAGGGAGAGAGAGATAAATATGAACCAAAACAGTTCTGTGATTTGGGATCCATTGATTCAAGCCTTCATGAGAAAAGCTTTGAACGTGGCTGTGGTATGGAGAGTGGGGACAAATGGGTGGAGCATCCCAAGGAATGGCTTTCTGTGTGTGTAATTATCCCCTCAGGCAGAGAGAGACATTTTGAATTTTGTCATTTAAATGTTAAGATGCTCTGGTATCAGTGTTGTTCTGCTCGACAGTTCTTGTGTGTGGTTCAGGAAATTCTATGTGTCAGGGCCTTTTTTACCAGAGACAACACTGCACAAAGTTTGGCCCCCTTTCACTTCAACCTATTCTTCCAAATATCTTAGCAAGATTTGCACTGCCCACAGCACATGCAAAACATGGCCCCAGTTTCCAGTCCCTGAAGCTACAGAGCTTTCTCCCATTATTTCAGACGCTTTACAATTAATTTAAAATCTAAAAAAAAGTCATGCAACAAATATTAATTCTCTGTTATGACAACGGGAATGTAATGTGAGGTCTGCACCGAAGATTTATGGACAAAACTGATTGTGTCCTTTTTCTCTTTTACATAAAGGTGGATTTTTTTTCTTTGACTTTTTATATATAGTAGAGTCTTAGCTGGCTAATGGTACTGCCACTGCATTGTTTAAATGTAGCTTATAACCTGCATTAAAGTCAGCAATTTTAGTGTTTTAAATGTTTGACTGAGAAAGGTCATTGTGGAAAATTGCATTTGAAAAAGGTTTTCTGTGATGTACAGAAGTCCATGCTGGAGCTGCTCTCTTAAAATTCAGATCTTAAAAATAAACTTGTTTAACCCAAGTCTGCTCAGAGAAGTTTATAAACAACAAGTTGAACTCAGATATTCACTTATAGTGTTGACAGAAACACCAAGGTCAAAACTCAATGGAAAAACAAGTGAAAAAAATCATCAAAAAGGACGATTCAGTTAAAATCTCTACTGCAGTTACCTCAATGTTGTTAGGTTCAAGCATGACAGAGTGAATTGATTCCCTCAACACCTGATATGGTGAAAAGCTAGCTCTATAAATAACAGTAGTATGAAGGTCAACATTTATATCCAATGTTCATTCACATTTACATCTAGGAAATAAAGAATTTATTGAAAGAGCAGTTGGGTATAAATTCCTAATCTCTGACATATTGCTATTATTCCCTCTTCAAAAAAAAAAAAAAAAAAAGTATAAAACTTCATGACTCCTGCTCTTGTTATAAAATACAGCTGGAAAGCCAAAAGTCAGGAGCCTAATGAAGAAACCACTTTTGCCATCATAATTAATTGAGATTTTTTTTTTAATGTGACATCTTGCCAACTCCATCATAGAAGTGCATCTGTCTAATAAACCAGGATGTTATTAGACCAGGTTTTGTTGGACCAAGTTTTATTGGAAAGAATTTTTTTTTAATCTTTCCCAAGGTCCTTGAAAGCTTTACCATGTAGATCAGAAATGTGTAAAAAATAACTTTTTTGGTGTTGATAATTTTGGAATTTTATTCCTTCCTTCCCTACTTCCAGTCTTCATCTTTCTCTCTTAATAGAAACAAATGAATCCAGGGATTTCAAAATCACTCTCAATGCAAACTACACTACCAAAAATAATATGAAATGTTCAGGCATCTACAAAGCAACTTATTTCAGTTCACAAACTTTCATCAAAATACTCTATTCACTTCTAAATATTGTTTTGAATTGAATGCCGAACATGCAAGATTTGCCAATGTCTTGAATGAAAACAGAATGAGGGAAGGATGTCACAATGTTTCTCCCCCTTTTCACCCATGGTAACTGAAAGTTCTGCATAGCCTGGGAAGAAACAACAGTTTTAGTAGCTCAAATACTTTTTTGTCAGTTTATTCGTGATGTCATGTCAGGGGACTTCTGTCTCTCTCCTCTTCCACAGAAATTGCTAAAAAGCCACTATACACAGAATCCTTTCTCAACATCTTGAAAATAACAAGATTGGCAGACAATTGACCCCTCATAGATGAACCCAAATTTAAGGTTAAAAAGCAATTCCCTGTACTCTGAAAAATGCAGTTTATCAAATCTAAGACATACAACTGGCATTTCAGCTGCCAACCTGATAGCTCTTTTCAAGGTGATCTTTGTGAAATATAATGGAAAAATCTTTTAGGATGGTGCAAGGTAGATCTACTATGTGTTACTCTCATTGCCTCAAACTAATTGACTTAGTACAGAAAATAAAATCAATTTTTCTGTCATTCTGCCTTGTATCTTGAAAAGCTAAATCAGAGCACGATAGATGGAGGCTGTTTGGCATTCCTGACAGCACAGTTTGTATTCCATTCAGTCAGTCTCTTAATAATGCCATCAAAAGACTCTAGGCCACCTAAGCTCTAGCCATAGGAGGGTCTAATAGACAATTTTTGCTTCAGCAGCTAAATCAACATGGGACTTTACAGCCACAAGAACCAGCCTTACAGCAGCCTATCATGCTGTGGGAGTATTATCAAAGTTGCTCTAGCTTAAGTCCATTTTCTTGATCATAGCCTTCAAAGGAGCTCCTCCTGATCAGCTGGATTATGAGCACTCCTTTCACATGACAGCCAGTAAATCAAATGAGAGAACAATGTCTGTTGAAAGAAGACATTCAAGTAGATTCTGCCATTAAATCTGTGAGCACTTCTTTAAATAAGAGGCATTGGTGTATTAAAAATCCCTGAGCAATTTCAGCTTTGCTTTTTCTATCAGTTTTATATAGTTTTTTTCAACTTGACAAATAGGTTCATTGTGATTACGAATGACACAAAAAACAAGTTATAAAGACATTTAGGTATATGTTGTCAATAGTCCTGAATTTTGAAGTCTGGTTTTTGGTGTTTTTTTGTTTCCCCATCAGGTCTGTGAAGCCAACACATTTAGAAATATAAGCAGAGATGTGAGACCATTAAGGTATCATGGTCAAATTCCTAAGATTACCAGAGCAGGCAGTTTTCTGCACATTGTGGAGAGGGATCATGAAATGTATTTCCAAGCAGTTGGATACAAAGATCCATATTCTTTATGTACTAAAAGAGTAATCAAGACCACATATAGCTCCTTTTGTACTGCAACTGCACCTACATCTTCAAGTGCCCTTTAAAGTTTATTTTATGTAGCATTTATGCAAAATAATTAATGTAAATGTACTAATGAAAAGCCTGGGTTTCTCTGCTCTTTGGTATGTCTGAAGAGTGGTCATTGCTCTGCAGCAATGTGCAAAGTCCTGCAAGGAGAACAAAGACAGTGGAGTCTCTTCAAGTTTTTCTAAAAAAGGCAATGTTAGTCCAAGTAAAATGCCAGCTGCAACACAGTTTGAAATGTTGCTCTGCAGAGTCTGTTCATTCTATGAGCTGTGGTGTTTTGCTGGTCTCTTCTGGACTGCAGGGCTCAAGCTTTTCCTTCCTTTTAAAATTCATTCGATTTTTCAAGCTTGAAAAATGCCACTTTTATTGTCTGCATCCTTCCAGTGTTTAGAAAAGGAAAGATCCTCTTCTATGTGGCTGTGAAATGAGTAAATAATTTCTTATGTGAAACTACCCTAATTATTGTGTGGTGTGGCAGAAAATATTCTTCTAAAAAGGGCAAAGAGAGACACCTTCCTGAAACCAGGGTGAGAACTATAATCTCTACGACTACTTTTGGTTTGCCCTGGATCTAGCTGCAAACACTTTGCAGCAAAAGCTTCTCCTCATAATTTGAACGAGATATGGGACTGGGAATAAATCCTAGAGCAAGTGATGCACATCTCAGGCATGGAAGATGGGAAGCTGAGCTCAGTCTTGTAGAAAGGTCCTTAACCCCACTGAGATTACTTGACCAAATCTTCTGTGTGACCTTGGCTTCTGCTTGGGCAGAGACCCTGCACACTGAATGGATGTGCAAGAGCTGAGACCCAAACCAATAAATAATACTGCTATAGGGCCACTGTCGAGGAACGCAGATAAAGTGAAGGAGAAGGAAACCCATTGCAAGAAGGGTGAGAGAACCTTTTCTAAGCAAACATACCTTTATGACAAAACTTTATTTTGAATTATTTTTTCTGATGAGCTGTGGTGCAATCCTGGGCTCTGATGTGTCAGGTTGTGAAAGTCTCAGTATTACTTGAGACTCCCAGGGTGCAGCCCGTGGTATAACAAATTAGCATGGCTCCTACCAAAGTGTCAGTGATTGACAGGTGATGGGTTGGTGCTGACAGCACAGGGTAGCTAAAGCTGCTGCTCCACTGCCTGAACAGCTGAGCTCAATTTTTCCCTACCTTAAAGAAAAGTGAATGCAGTCCACATTTCCATTCCTGTTGGGTTATTGATCGCTCTCAGCACAGGGTGTGCCATGGAGGGATTCTCTCCATTTTAAGTAGAATATGACTGGACTATTAGAACAAATGTGAGAACTTTGCTTTGGAAACACCAGTTTGGTTAATGGACGTTGAAGGCACACGTGGCTCTAATTAAGAGTAGGAAAGACATGAGATCTCAGCAGGTTATGATGTGGGTGGGTAACAAAAGCTCTCTCAAGTGTGAGGCAGAAGAGCATCAGAGCAGCATCCCTGCTGCAAGGGAAGGCAGGGGAGCCTCATGGGAGCCCCCACAAGGTTTGAATGGATCCTCACTGGTCTCTCCTGTGCTGTGCTACATTCAGCCAGGCATTTAGCTATCTATTCCTGGTACTCTGTACTCTACTGAAAGGGTGTTTGCAGAAAGAGAAGAAGGGGTGAAAAGGGTGAGGAAAGCTGCCAGAATTTCCTGCAGAGACCCAGGATGCCATCTGCCCAGGAGAAAATGTTCAATCCTGTTTTTACAGATTTATGTGAAAAATCCCCTACCTTGCTGCCTTTCTTTGTCCATTATCTGGCCATGATAGGAATCACTCCTTCCTGCCACTGCCTTTGGTGTCAGTCTGCAGTACCTTAGAGCTGCGGCTGGAGTATGGAGCCACCAGCTGGTGCCATGTTCCTCTTGCTCTGACGGAAAATTAAATTACCCCTCTCTCCTTCCCACAACTGTGCTATAGGTGACACGGTAAAGAAAAAGTCTTGTGTGGCTTGAGCCCATCCTCCAACTGGCTCCCAAGATACCAGACAGAAAAGCGGAAAAAGTGTTTCCCTGTTAGGGGTTTCTGAATAAAGCTATTTTGAAACATAAAGCTATAGCTCAACATGGTCTTTGAATCATTAAGGCTTTGTGGGGAGGGTTTCAGCAAAAAATATTGTTTAGAGTATGCCTGTTACAGTGACATTCCAGTGAGGAATCAGAGGAGAGTATAGCAATAGCTAATGGAATGGCTGATGCTGGTTAAGAGCACTTTTATGTTGTGGCTGGAGTGAAGTATGAATGTTGGCCTCAGTTTCCTCATCTGTGAATTTACTGGCTTCCTGAAGAACTGAGCAGTATCTTGAGTACAATCTCTATGTAGGATTCATATACCTGTTTCTCTGTGAAGTAAAGAAAACTGTGATTGGTTTGTTTAGTAGTGCTAGAAGAGCAAACCTTATTTTTTTCCCTTTACTGTACTCTCGAATTTAATAAATGGGAGGAGGAGAAAAAAAGATGAACAAAAAAATAAAGAGAAAAGATTTAGTTACTTTACAACAATCAGTTCAAAAGCAGAATTCAGCATTATGACACACTGATATGCAGTTTCTAGAAACCTATCGAATTACATCTCTTGTCACACAGAGTATTCATTGTGAAATCCATCACCTTTTCCTCTTCAACAGCCATTAGGCAGGTAGCTTGGGGTTGCTGACACCCCCGGGAAGGATGAATGGTCCCTTGTGGAAGTCAAGTGCCAACAGGGCTCTAGCAGAGCAAAGGTGGTGCAGTGCAGCTTGGGGTGTGAGAAGTGGCTGGAAAAGCCTTGCTGCTAACAGAGGGAGATGGCCTCAGTCCCTGACTGATAAATCTGGAGCTATAACTCATTTTATATCCATAGTATATGGTCTAGATCAAGACTGTGCTTCCCAGTTCCCATAGCCCAGCAAATGGCCTGTGCCCTGTGCCTGTGGATTGAGCTCCAGTATGGGATCCTCTGCCAGCAGTTTGTGATGGGCTTAAATATGCTAGGCTGGGCAGAGGCAGGAGTGAGGCTTGTATAAGCTCCCAAAATCTATTATGCTGAGCTTGTTCACCCAAGACAAATGGTATTTTTCCCTGTGTGAAAATAAAGCCTGGTCAAAACTGATAACACAGGGAAATGTTCAGCTTGTCCTGATTTCTCTTGCATTCGTTCCATTTCTTGGAAGTTGGTTGAACCATCCAAACCTGATGCGCCACTCAGTTTACTCATTCCAGTTCTCTCTGTGGACAATGAAAGAAGGTTATTGCACAGATTTAATCAAATGTCTTGACCAAATATTAATGGTGGAAGATGTACAGTACAGTCATCTACAAGTGGTTTTTTTGACAGCTATTTACCCATACAGACATCACCAAAATCACTTCAAAATCATCTCTTTCTTAAATGATGCAGAGATTATTGCATCACATTTTTTACATGAATGAAATCAGTTATTGATAATAGCTTCCACGATAGTATTGACCACCTGGGTTCGGTTTGGATTTATGCACAGTGTGTGGATGAGTATAAAAAGTAGTCATCTTAACATCAAAGTGCATAATGATCACACTTGATCATTATCACTCTTGCTCAGTGCTCAGCAACTGACTTAAAGGTTTCTCTCCTTTTTCCTTTATCCAAATTATTATTTCCCCTCTGTTGCTCAAACCATTGACAATATAGAAAACAGAAATCCTTTTTTCTTCTATTTCTTTATCTTTTTAAAATTTTTGTTCCTCTGGAGTTTTCCACTCTCTGTTTCCTTCTGCTGTTGTTTTGAGAAATGGATAGGTGTGGGAGGGGGAAGACTTACCCATCTAGTTACACTTGCTGCCATAATCAGTGAATTTGCAGCACTGCCTTTGGACTGGGCAGATATTTCCAACTTCTCATTGTCTTGTCAGAGTTTGCAGGTGTCTTGGGGCAAAGTCCTTAGCGTTGTCATGTCAACTGATGTACACTTCCTTCTTGGCATTAAATTTACTTGCACAGGGAGAGTGTAATTTTTTTACCTGTAGTTATAGAGACAGCAATTATGTTTGTCTGATGTATGCAAAGAAGTTGCCAGTTTACTGCTACACCTCCAAACCTCCTGTTCCTTGTTGTGGACTGTTGAGACTAAGAAGAATAGAGTAAAAATGTTTGTGAAAGGCTGGCGTTGGATGCCAGGGGAAGGCTTGTCCTGGAGAATACAAATAAAATAAAGAAGGTTTTGAATTTCTTCTAAGTTCTTTCGTATAAATAAAAGAATTCCAGTGAGGTGACTATTAAACAGACTATTAAAAAGTAATGAATCAGTTCTGAAAACAAATGTAGAAAGAGGAGGGAGAAAATAGTGTTTACCAGGCATTGAGCCCGTCCTTGTGTCAGAAAGCTCATCTGAATGCTCACCCTGCTCTGAGCCCTGTGCCAGGGTGTCCCTCTCTGCCATGGAAGCCAGCAGCACCTCCTCAAGGAGCAGGGCTCTCCTCAGCACAGCCCTGACTGCAAATTGAAGTGAAGAGCAAAATCCAGCCTTCTGCAAGCCAAGATCCTGACTGATGCAAAGTTTACTGTGAGTGTTATCCTTCCCTGTGAGTGGAAATTTACTGCACAGCTACAGTGTGTGTGTATGTATGTATATTTGTGATCTATAGTAGATACTATAGCTATATGTAATTTATAGCATCATCTGTAAATACATTCACTCACACTCCCAGATTACCACACACACAGGTGACATCCAGTGACCCCAGCTCACAGATTGTTCTCTCTTTAATCCTTTTTAAATTTGCACTGTAGCTACACAGGGAGACACCTGAACTATCACTATTTTTATAGCAGAATGCATGAGATGTATGTTACAAATGTACACTTTATTTCCCATGAGCAACACTTCATTATGGACAAAAATATTCTCTTTGTATGGGTTCTTAGAGGAAAGATCTTGTAAGCAGCAAGACCATCTGTTCTCTGCCTCTATGTGTAACCAGAAACACACCTGAGGATGAAGTGAATACCTGAGATTAAATCTAATGTACCTGAATACAAATTTTAAAAGATTGGAGACAAATGGAATGGAATGGAATGGAATGGAATGGAATGGAATGGAATAGAATATAGAATAGAATAGAATAGAATAGAATAGAATAGAATAGAATAGAATAGAATAGAATAGAATAGAATAGAATAGAATAGAATAGAATAGAATAGAATAGAAGGTTGTGGATGCTTTTTATCTGTTTTAGAACAGGTGAAATAAACTAGTAAATAAAAACGTTTACACTAAGAAATCACACAGCTGTGTGAAAAAAAATCATTTTTTTTATGCTTCCAACAATTGAGAACCAGTGTGTTGGGCCCTGATACTTTGGTATAGAAGCAAACCAAATAGTGTGATCAATAATCGAAAGCTGCTCTAGTGATCCTTACCACTGATCTGACCTGAAGTGATTTTCTTATTGGAAGTTTGAGTGGAAGCAATATCTACTTCAACAAAACAACTGAAAAACTGTTGTTTATTTGTTCCATTGTGTGAGAGGAGAGGTGGAGGAGCTCAAGCAGACATTTTATTATCTTCTCAGCCATGCTACAAAATGCTGTGTCACCCTACTTACACATTAAATTACAGTTAGTAAAAATAGTTGCCAAAAATCCTGGCAGCACACAATTGCACTTAAATGTTTTAGACAGATTAGAATTCTATTCACTCATTATTCACCATTTCCTAATTTAAAACCCAAAAAAATCTGTTCTCTGTCCCATCTCAAGCACAAGGCTTTACAGCTGCATGCTCTTGTCACTTCCAGCTTTCCCATCTGCTGCTGCAGAGCAATGATAAATGAAGTTTCAATGCGATCATAAAAGCAGGCTTATCATTTTGACACAAAACAAAACTTAGATAGCAAAAAATAATTATAATGTGCTCTTGGTTTTGGAATGAAGAATTTTCATGATTTCAGAGGGAGGTTTAAAACATGATAAAAATTATTTGTTGAAATTAGAAAAATAGCAGTGAAAACTGAATTCCTTAGAACACATAAGGGAACAAATTTTTTGGAGGCAAAAAGCTTCTATAATTTCTTGGATACAAAACATAGATTTGGGACTTTTGTTTGACATTTGACATTGAAATAGAAAGTCAGGTATTGTCATGTATCTAAGGTTTTACATTTCTCATTTGATATAGCAGATTCTAGATTCATTCTGTTTGATAAAGAAGCTGTGAATATGTAATAATAGTGATAAAGCAGTGTTTTCCATGATGGAGAGAACTGAGAGGATAATAAGCATGTGAAATATCTGGAATGATATTCATTAAAAGATGACATTTCTGCTCAGTGCCATGCCATGCTTGTTTTGACAGAGGAGTAACAAAAAACTGGTCAGGAAACTGTACATTTTTATTCCAGACTTGACCAACTTGTCTAAGATACTGCAACATCCTTCCAAAAGATACCCACAGCTTTCACTACATTCACTTCATAATTTGTAATTATACTAAGGCATGTAATTTGAAAAAATAAACAAAATCTAGTGTAAAATCTTCTTGTGATGGAAGTGTACCACATTAGCCAGCATATAGATGGCCTTTTTTTTCTCTTGGGGTGAGGGAGGATAAAGTTAAATGAAAAGAAAATGGTCAGTAAGTATAATTTTAACTGCTATGCAGACTCTATAAATTACGTCAATTTATTTCTAACAGTAAGTTAAAGAGCTCCTCCTTCAGACTTAGATTTTTTAAAGCTATTTTTTAAATATAGATTTAATTGTTTTGAAAAAAATATATTCATTCAGTCTTTCACTTTTTGTGGAATCTCACCTTTTCCCCTTCCCAAGACAGTTTATGCCAACGATTCATTACTCCTTTTTTCAAAGCATGATTTGTTTCTGGTCCCCATCCAGCCTCATCTGTTAGATCAGACACTTCCACCAAGAGAAACGTTCCCCTTCTGTGGACATCTGGAGAATATCATCAGATCTGTTCTTTTCACTTTCACATTACAGAAACAGATTGCCTCTCTCCCTCCGTCAGGCTTCCCGGATTTAAGCACCTTGCCGTGCAGTCCATTCCGGGCATGAGTCATTTAGGAGAGCAGAGCTGTGCACAAGCAATCCTCCCGGCCACGGCCAGCGACTGTGCCCGTGCAGCAGAGCTGCATCTGCTCCATCACACTGAAGCCCACACAGGACTCGTAAAGTTTAGCAAGCCTTTGTCGCCAGGATGTGGGTACGGAAATAGCGGGGCACGCACTGGAACCGGAGTGGTTTGAGCCAAGGGAACCACAAGCCTGAGGAGGAGCACACATGCTAAATGCTGGGTTTAGAGAACACATCCCTCGTGGTGAGAGGCTACAGTGCTGAAATTGGCTGTGTGATATCACAGGCTGTCAGGTGCCATCTTCAGTCAATTATGCTAATTTTTTTTTATTATGGCAATTGAGAAGAAATCAGTTTTAAACAGAGATGTAGTCAAATAGAGGGGATAACTGGACTCAGGAGACCTGGTATTTTAGATGAATAAAAGAGACTATCACTTATGTGAACTGCTTTTTATCTTCAAGAAGTCACAATCATTTTGTAGGACCAATAAGCTGATATGAGCTGCAGACAAACAAAATTTCATGCACTACTAACATGCAGCAATCTCTGAATGACATTTGGCACATGGCAGACTACAGCCAGCAAAAGCACAGAACAATAAAACAAAAAGTTAACAGACCTAACAAAATCATTCCCAGGAATCTGCTCAGTGTTTTAAATGAATATGTGCATTATTCAACAGAGCTGGCAAACTGCATCCAACAGGGAGTTGCATTTAAAGGCAAGAACTGTTTGATGATGGTTCCCAAACAAGTATTTCAATCTCTCTTTCAATCTGTACATGTAGATGACCATCACAATACTTAAAAAAAAAAAAAAAAAAAAAAAAAAAAAAAAGGAAAATTCTGATTATATTTATTTTGACTACATTTTTTGGCTAAAACAAGAATTGTATTCTTCTTCCTGCCTCTCACCAGGTGCCCCATCTCATCCCACCCCTTTTAAGTTCTTCTCTCTGAGATTTATTTCCCTTTCACAGAAAAACTCCTTAGTAGGAACAACTGAGCAGAGGGAATTATATTCAAACTTCAGCTTTCTGCAGAACTTCTGATGGTTTGTACAGAGTTTCTACATGGCTGTGAAATATACTTGTACTCCAAATTTAAAACAGATTGATGTGCTAGTCATGGTCTTAGTTATCCAAGGTTATAATGCAAATTCTGGACATTAGACCAAATTGTGCCAGAAATACTAAATTTATTTTTCTACATTGCTAAATTAGGTAATCTAAGTTGGTTTAAAAAAATAAAAAAAAAAAGGTGATAAAAGTCAATTTATCCATAATGGCACTTTCAAGCTGTGTTTTATCATTGAATATAGCTGTATGATTCCAATGTATTAAGCTAAAATGTACTGCCAAGATGTGTCTTGTCAATCATCTAATTCAGATATTCTTTTATCTTTAAAAGCAATGGATTTTATACTTTACCAGAAGTTTTGAGTTGATCTATTGTTCATTCATTGCACTGTGGTTGCCAGAAACAAATGGCTCTCACTTTCATTTTGCTGGGTCCTATATAAATAATGTAGCGACTGCCTAACTGAACTTGTGAGAGAGAGGCTTGTGGTGGAGTCTACAGGCTTATTTTCTTATATCATTAACGCTATTCAGTGGTGAATTCCAGCATGGACTGGCTTCTTAAGTTCTGAGCAAACCAATATTTATAAACAGTGGATTAATACAAGTATAGTCTCGAGAAGAATGACTTGAGGAAAAAACACGTGGAGAAAACTCGTCACTACTTTCCATTCCCTAACAATATCTTTCATTTAATTTCCCTATTTGCCATGGTGTTCTTATAAGCTATGGTTATGTTTCAAGTTTCCTGCCTCCTCTGGCAGCATCTGACCCATGAGGGTCTCAGTCCCCTGGCACGTCCCCTCAGCCTCATCTCAGCTGCTGTGACACAGCACTGCTGGAACTGTGGCTCACACCTTAGAGGACATTGCTAAAGAGTTCAAAGAGCCTTGAGAAACTTCACAGACCACAGCCAGCTAAAGGAGAAGTAATATTGTGAGACAGAGAAAACTAGCACCTACAGGATTTAAGGTTTAAAAATCACACCAAGAGAAGGCATTAAATAGAAAAAAAAAAAACGAGAGTTGCAAGATGGCAACTCAGCACTGGCAGGATGTGCAGCTTGTGAACAGAGAGCAGTGTAGCTCAGATATCCCTTCTGCACTCTCCACATTTCTCATGAGTTATAACTCAGAGATGATCAGCTGAACACGAGACCACAGCATTTTATTTCTGCTTTGACTTTTTGAACATTTGAAATTCAGCAGGTCATGGGTTTGTCTCCAAGGTTCAGGAGAAATTCATATTGCACCTGCAATATAGAAATAGTAATTTGTTAATGATTCTGCAATAGAACAATTTACAGCTTGTCAGAATTTACAATGCATAAAACAAAGCAAAAGATTAAAATAAGTCTGGTGATCTTTGAAAAGCTTTCAAAGGAGAGCCAACATAAAAATATTCTTTGGTCAGCCTTCTTCAGTGCCTTGGTTGTGGCTATTGAGTCAAAACTAAGGAGTATTTGATTTAGGAAGCTGGGGCTCCTCCAGAAATTGCTATGATTCTAATTTACCCAGGAGCTGTTTCAGTACAGTATTTTCATGGAGTCATGATCCAAAGCTCTTTCAGGGCTTTTCACATCCAGTAAGATGCAGTAAGATGGGCACTCACAGCTTCTACTGACAGCCTGGAATGTGCAAAATGCAAAGCAACGTTTAAATATGCAGTGAATGCAAGAGATCTGAATGCCAAGGAGGAAAATGGCAATGGGGAAGAGGAGGTGGAATTAGGAAAATGAAAGGAGCATTAAGAGGAGTAAGGAAGGATAAATAAATAGCAGTTGAGGAGGGAAGCTGAGGGAAACACATCCAAGTTCTGGTTCTGCTTTCAGCCAGAATTTGTTTCTTGAGACCTGCTGTCTTTGTTGTAGTGCTACAACCCAAAATTTTCACTGAGAGCAGAAGACTTGTACTGCTGGAAAGTTAATGCTGCAATTGTGCAAATATTTTGTTTCAGCAAGGGCAATTCTGTCAATGCAAAGTAAGCAGAAACAGATTTTGATTCAAAGTTATGAACAAAGTTATTTCAAAATTATTTTTAAAATCAAATAAAAAGGCCTTTCATTCATATTTTCTAAGTGAAAGTATAAATTTTAAAGTGAAATCTAACACATGTTGGAAAAATCCATTTTCTAGATAATATTAATATTGTATGTTTCAATATTTCTCTTTTGAAAGGAAAAAAAAAGATGAAACACTGTATTCATATCTAAATTTTTTTTCAGGAAAAGGTTTCTAGACCTAACCCTAAAGTAGCAAGATCTGCTTTGTACCAAGCTGAGAGAAAACAAGCTGAGTATAGCCTATTCTAGAAAAAATATTGTATTAGTACTGTTTGAGTTTTACAAATGCTTCCCTTTCCTCTACAGCTTTTCACTGCTTTTCCAGAGCTACATATTCATACAGTTAAACATTTATTGATCTTATTTTCCTTTTGGTTGCCTCAAAGTAAATTATTTCTACTAGCAGATCAAGAGGCACCTCTATCCCTGTAAAATTGCATCCAATGGAATTTACAAAGTATAGTAACCACTCAGTAAAATATTCCACCCCTTCTTTTAAATAGCCACATTAGGTGAAGCTTTTCAGTGTAGATAAGAATAAAATATGTAATGAAAGTATCCCTATTCAAATAGTGTTTCACTTGCAGATAACTTTCAAGAGAAAGCTAAATTTCAGTGATTATTTGGGGCCTTAAACTTCAAGCATTGTATCAATATAACAATGGTACAGCAGTTTTGTATAAACTCTCTTAAAAGTACATTCCTGAGGCACATTTAGGTCATGCTACATATTCAAACAATAAGCTTAGTAATAATGATAACTACTTAAGAATAGAGCATCACATTTGCATCTATCCTTCTGTTTATATTTCCTTCTCTTACTCTATGCTATTCGTTGCAAAAAGCTGAAAAAGTACTGCACAACTGGTTTTTATCTCTTTAGTGTCACTCTGAATAACATTAGTTGAAATCCCAGTCTATGAAACCAACTAGGCATTTTTTCAATGGATTAAATTTTCAAATCTTAAAAATCTGCATTAGAAGAATTACATAAAGTAATTCCCAGCCTCATTAGTTTATAATCTAAACAGGCATAGAAAAGTACTCCTGCATAGTGGATAACATGATGTCTAAC
Organism: Acridotheres tristis; assembly: GCA_037013685.1. Lineage (NCBI taxonomy): Eukaryota > Metazoa > Chordata > Aves > Passeriformes > Sturnidae > Acridotheres > Acridotheres tristis. The sequence continues at coordinate 7,608,466 of CM072885.1, forward strand.
AAGCACTTTTACAGAAGATTATTGAAATGAAACTTACTTGCTTTTCAAAATTTTCACTACAAAAATATTCAGCAGGTAAGTACATGCCTTAATACCTTAAACACCTGTGTAGGCATTGAAATAACAAGTGGAAAAAGAGTCCCAAAAATCAAATCATGAGCACCTGAAAATAGAATCAGCCCCAGTCTGAGCAGCTTGCAAGCCAAACATGTGCCTTACGCTGCTGGTGAACTTTGTGCTTACAATATTGTAATTTGCCTCTGCCACAAAATTGCATTTTCATTGCATATTTCTTGGATAATTGCTTTGTATAGCAAAAAATTCCATTGACATGTTTCAGGATACTGTCAGCTGTAGCTATTAGAGGCTGTCTCCTTCAGAATCATTATATTTATTTTTTAGCACTTCTTAGAGAAATGAAGTGTCATAATATTTAATAATCACTTAGTCATTATCATAATAGGCATAAAACATGGGATGGCTGATAACATACAGACAACTGTGAGACATTATTGCACATGTGATGATTTGGAAACAGTGGCTTGCTGAGATAATATATCCCATTGGTACTTTTTCTTTAAATAGACAGAATTGTAAAAAAAAAGGCTGTGTTCTATGGAAACTGAAGTGTAGATGATCATCTTTGTCCAAAGAGGAAGGCAGGAACAAGATGCACAAGGAAAAATCAAAGAATTGTAAAAGTCTAAAAATTTACACAATCCAGAGAAGATATATTTTGGTTTCGTAATTAAATGTTGTGTCCAAAGTACAACAAAAAAAACCTGCTGCCCAATTCAGTTAAGCATGACACGTCCAGGATCTCTGGTTGCTGCTCCTCACATGAATTCCAGGCATGAGTGCTCTATGAATAAGCTTGAACAATGGTTTAACCAGTTTTCAGATTTATTTTTAAAATGGACTGACAATTTCAATTGGTTTCATCAAAGGCTTTTCCCAGTCTCTGCTGGTGACAATTCATAACAAACTGCGTTGAAGGGAAGGGTTCTGGGAAAAGTCAAAGGCAAAAAGAAACCCTAAAACATGGATGAGAGCTCTGTGGGATAACTCCCCTAAACAAGAAAACACCGTTCACTGTGCATCAGTATTAAAAGGCAAGAGCTGACATATGGCAGTCACCTAAAGAAAAATACTGAAAATGTTTACCTGTCTAATAGTTACACAAAGCAGACTATATAAAACAGATGAAGATTAGTATAGTGAGTGGATTCTGTATGAATTACCAGGATTTTAACAACAGTTTGATTCAGAGTTCTCTGGGGATAACATACTATGAAATGTTAGTATTTAAAAAGATATCCTCAAAGACTTTGGTAATTAGCATTTTAATTGGTAAACCAGTAGAAAACCTAGGGTCTGAACTGTTAAATATAGCTTTTCATTCAAGTGCACAGGTTAAACTTTTCCAGTAACAGTTATTGGCTGGATAAAAAAAATTGCTTTAGTTCTGGTGGCATGGCAACAGATCTGCAAATACTGCAGTACCACTTTATTTATAAGTGAGTTTTTGATCCATATATTCCTGTTCAGTATATGCTGGATAAGTTACTGATGTGCTGTCTACAGAGTAAACACTTAAGGCCAATAGGTTAAATGTCAGAGCTTAATCTAATTTAATGGATAGGCCATTAAGCTGGTATACACAAATGTTTCTTCAAGCTTTAAATGCACTTATCACATCCATTCAGGCACAGCCATTGCTGTATCTGTAACCTGTCCAGAACTCCTTAATTTGCCACATTAGAGCAGGCACTAAATCTAAGATAATATGCCTTCATGTAGTGAGAAATTATTACGTGGAGAAGAACATAAAGAACATGAGAAGAGAGATGAGAACATGAAGAAAATAAAATGCTTGATATACCAGAGCCCACACTCAGTTAATGTTTGGCCCCTTGGTTTAAAAATTGATGCAATGCTATGCCATTTTTTATTGCCTGTAAATGGGCAAAGCTAAGGTAGTGCAGAAACCTTGGCTTACCCAGGTAGCACTGGACTGGATGCAGCAAAAGGATGGTCTGCATCATCTTTACTCACTTGGCTCCGAGGGAAGGATTGTTCTAGTGATAGATAATCTTGAGTCTATGGGAATCTATTTACAAATTTATATTGTAATTTATTATATATTATATCCAAAGTAATATAGAAAAAAAATATTAAACCCAAGGTGATTGGCCTTCTGTACTCTCAGCAGCAAGACTCATTATATTGATGAATTTTGTCACTACCCATTTGCATGATGCCTAAATATTAAAAACAGCATTAGGCTGGGATAGATTATGGGGATCAGACAGTGACATTATACTGTCATATCAAAGTGCCTCTATTGCAGTCGCAGGAAAAGCTTACCAAAGCTCTTTTTGTTACCCACAGCTCTAGAATTTCACAGAAGTCATTTTATCCAAACAAGTTTTGATTAGCCAGTGCTTCTGCAAAGAGCTGGTACTGCAGCAGTGGGGAGCTCAGTGTATTTCAGGTGACAATCCCTGTTTGAAAAGTTTGATATCTACTTACTTGGAAGATCCAGAGAGCTGCAGCTGGAACAAAACCCACATGATGCCAGGTATAGTTGTGCTGTGCTGTAGACACAATAGAAATTGCAACTGAGAAACTGTCACTCTTTGGTAAAATTATCTTGAAGACACTTATGTAAGTTTAATGAGGGTGTCTCAGAGTCGTTGGAGGCAGACACTGTAGATGCTGATCTGCAGAGTGAAGCAGGCAAGTCTAGCCTGTTCTCTACCACTTATGAAGACAAGAACAGGATGGAGGAGGTGGTACAAATATCTCTCAAAAAGAACTCGTGTCAGCAGATTTTGGGGAAGGCGTGGGAAGTTCATCATTTCAGCGGACAGCATGTTAGGAGTTGAGGAAGCACTGCAGCACACTTCTGTGAAATGGCATACTATGTTTAACTGTCTTTGCTGCTGAGAACCTGGGACAAAATGCAGCAAGAACTCAGGAAAGCTTTATTGCACACACCAAGTGTGGTGCAAAGGTCTCTGCACAAGTAGAAAACTAAATCACAATTCTTTGTCTGGACCCTGAAGTGCTACAGAGAGGTTCTGGTCTCCCTAACACACATTTTCTACAAGCAGCCAGGAAGGCTGCACAAGGAATTCAGCTCTCTTTGTGGTGCTTTCTAACATGGCAGCTGGACTTTGCAATGTAGTAATTTTGGGGCGGGCTCTGTGTGAGTGTGTGTGCATGAACATTCTCAGATGTCTCGTGACTTTGGGTTGATGTACCTCAAAAGAATGTGAAGCTCTTACTCACTTCTCATTCTCAGAATCTTTCTCTATGTTCTTGAGGTTAAACATATAACAGCCAAGTTGTATAATATGCCCACAATAGTAATTCTTGACACATTTTGAGCACGTCTGGATACAAAATATGTTAAACCATATGGAAAGAAGAGATTTTGCAAATTTTTAAGTTTTTGGGTTTTTGTGGGTTTTTTTTTTATTTTACAAAACTGAATTTTTTGCTCACAGAATATTGCTTTAATACTTCCATTTTGGTAGGGCCTAGGCATTTCAGTATCTTATTTATAAGCTATTGCTGAACTCTGCTACAATGCAGACATCTTTTGAGGTATGAAAGTAGATTTCCAACAAAGCCTGTCAACAAGCAGAAATGTAATGAAAATGAGGTGGTTTAGATCAGACCATTTTGGCTTTAAGCAGTATACCTGGCGATCTCAGTGTTTGTAAAGATGTTAACTATGGAGGGAATACTTTTTATTAATGCACCATTCTTCACAAAAAGCATCATCTGTGAAACACAGCTCTAGGTTGGTCTTTCTAGGTTGGTCTTCATTCCCGAGAGACTATGGTTCTTTATGGAGTAGAGACACAGTACAAGTTCTGAAGTGCTGGGATTTGTTCAGGCATTGCCCTTGGAAAATGACCCTACTTGAAACAAAAATTATTTTCACCTTGAAAATCAAGAATGAATACCTAAACATTCAGAATAAGTAGCTAGAAATTTTGCTTACAGATGTTGCCTCTGATTAGAGGTCCATGGGTCTGAGTTCCTGTCACATTCCTCATACCCAAGTGAGAACTGAAGTCTGGTTGTCACTGCAGAGGCAGCAGAAATAGAATGAATTGAGATGCCCTTATACACTACTTTTTCTTTTTTTACGTGAGCTCTGGAACTCATCAGTTTTCAATAAGCAGCTGAATCTTTACAGCTCTTGTAAAATTTACAGCTCTTTTTACAAATTTATACAATTAAAGAGACACAAAGATATTCAGTTAGGGCATCTCCTTAGCTTTCCTATATTTGAACCTATTTTCTCTCATAGGTTTCCTACTGAGAGGTAGGTGATTGTTTCTAAAATCCTGCAGTACAGAATAGAGGTGCCTGAATTTGTATATCAAAAGTGATTTAATATTTTCTTGTTTTTTTGCCAACAAGGATAATGCAGAACAGGGAATAACTGTAGTGTAGTTGGTCCCATAGTAACATGCTTCCTGAGGGAAATGACACTAATCCATGAGACCAATCGTGGCAGAACTTCATCACACATGATTAACTTACTTATTTAAATTATTGTTATTATTTGCTTTAGTTTCAGCTAATAAAAATTGTTGCTGACCTTATGTGATATGTCTTTTTTAATTAATTGTTATTCCTGTGACTGCATAACCTATAAAATCAATTAAGGAATAATATTTAGGATTTCCCTCTCCTAACTTACTAACTCCAACAATAAAACTTAATGAAAATTAGAATTAAATGTATCTCCTGTTCCTATTAATTTATGACAGCAAGCAGTTGAATGTTTGCAGCTTGCTTTTGAAAGGGCAGGAGAGAGACAGAAGAGCTTTGTAATAAAGAATCTGGTTTTCAAAACATTGCTTATAAGTAGCAGGAATATCTCACCATTCAAACAACAAGGGAAATGTTACCTGTAATTTAGTGAACCCTTTTGAAAAGTGTCCATCATAATCTTCCTCTCTCAAACTGAAAAGTGATGGGGAATTTTCAAAGGTTGATGAACTTTCTTCTATGGAACTCCTCAAATCTAGTCTTGAAACCTGCCCTCATGCTGAGTTTTTAATTTAGTCAGTGCAATCATATATACGTGCAGTTTTTACACAGGGTAAGTGTGTGCACATCACTATATCAGATGCACAAGATCCACCAGAAGAGTTATGGGATGGTGAAGCTCTCATACAAATTACACTGCTTTTTAGTAGGCAGAATAGGGATTTTTGTTTTGTTTTCTTTCAAATAGCATAGAATTAGGGCAGAAAGTATTGAATCATGTTGGATCATATTTGGACCTTTATTTCTTGATCTACTGTTCTCACCAGAAAACAGTCAGGAGTATCTGTCAGAGATCCCGATGAATGCCTTGCTTTGGTTTTCTGAAATAAACTGTAACTGCAAAAGATTTGCATTATCTTCGGAGAAAACTTATCTCAAGCATTTCAAAAGTGCTACAGAAGAATTTAGCCCTATGGAGTTAGGAATTGTAATACTAGAGATCACAGCTTCCCTGGAGAGCTTGTCTCTTTTCTGGCCAGGCACAGGCAAAAACAGAGGGGAAAAGAGCAGAAGAAATAAAGCTGAAACACAGCCTAAGATCTCTTTTTTCCACTTATGTGATCTATCTCAATTGCTTTCAGAATGTCTAAGCCAGAATGAGCATACTTTTCTGAAATGGAACACCAGAAAAACATATCCTGGCTCTAAGGCTGCTGTTTTTCTCTAATGAAAGCCAATGTTCCTTGGCATTCTCATCATTAAAATGTGACAGTGTAGAGCAGTGTATTAAAAGTACCTTTCTCAATTTAAATGTAAAAGGTCAGTTCTAAAAAGAAAAAAAAACAAAACCAAGAAACATGCTGTAAAATTGCACAGGACTGGAGGTAAAGGTTTAAAAGGGCTCTCAGAGAGTTTAACTCAGTATTCATGTGGAACTGAAGGACTAAATCTGAAGTTTTGTTTAGATACCAATACTTGAATTGAAATTGCTTTTGTAACTTAAAATTACTGATGTATTTTTCAATAGAGTTAAATAATGCAATATATGCAGTGTTCATTCTTCTGCATTCAAACATGATTAGTAATTTTCTCTTCTGGATTAGAAGATTAAATTTCATTTTTTTCCTGCATCACCATGTCTGGCAGCTTTGGCTTTAGACTCCTGAGCTGGGGCTGACTTCTGGCTATAAAACTCTCCCTGCTCATGTATTAACCTCTCCCCAGAAAGCTCATTCTGTGGAAGGGACACCTCCAGCCCTTGGCATTTGTGCAGCCAGGAAAGGTTCTTCCCTCTAGCTACACAGTCAGTCCCAGGATCCCCAGGCACATTTAATAGTGATTTTTGAAGGAAAGATATTGCTGTTAACCATAATAACTTGAATAAGTGAATTGCCAAGGTTGATCAGCCTATGAAGTCTACTGATATTTTTCAATTAAAAGAGAGACAGAAGGCTCAATGAATTTAAATTACTTGACCTGAATGACACAACTTCCTTTTAAATGAAGTAACTACATTCCTGAGATTGGCTTTTTTTTCACTCCTATGCCAAACTGAACAAAGACAACTAGTTTTAAAAGGTACTCTACAACTCTCTGTAATTCTATTCCCTCCTATGTTGAATTTCTCTACACTATGGATTTATCTTTAAACTTTTGAGAGTTACTGCTGAAACAATTTATTGATGAAACGAGGATCCCTGGAAGGTCAGTCACTAACTATTTCAAAAAAACATTTAAAAACTTGCTTTTTAGTATTCCTACCTATTCCAAAATATCTATTATTTAACATATTAATTACTTTGGAAATTATACATAAATAGAAATTTTGAGAAGATGGAGGAGATACTTATAAACAAATAAAACTTATAAACCCACTCTGTTGAATCAAATATGTAACTAAGATTAGAACAAAAGGTGATTTATATCACTCTGTTCATATCATTGTGTACCATGGCTTTTTACTGCAAATTGTAATATATCCCCAAGGTGCCAAGCCCAGCTTTGGGAGGTTTGCTGGGCGGTGTCCAAAATGTGTTGGTTTTCCTTAAATATAGAGGAGCCCAGCCAGTGCAAGAAGTGCACTCTATTTTGTCAGTTTGAGCACCACACCTGTTTGAGTCACGTCCTTGAAGAGAGGACTCATCCTACAGGAAACTGTGTGGTGAATACACAATTTCTTCTAAAGAATTTTACAGCATGATTTAGATTAACTGTTATACATCATTAATATTTGTCCAAACACTCAGTTCTTGCCCTTCAACAGAAGGACAGAGAGGCACCATGTAAGAGATTTGCCCAAGGTAGAAGATCAAGTTCTGGACTGTAAACTCTAAATTAAGAATAAACAGTGTACTAGAGATGTGCTCAGCAGGGCCAAGGAAAAGTCAGGAGCTGCAAGTACTGGCCCCTCCTATCTCCTGCAAATTTTTAAGTTTAAATTGGGAAAATAAATTATATTCTCATATGTCACCTTGCAAGATAACCAGTAGTTCTATTCTCTCCCTTTTTACAACATCCTCTCAAAAAAAGGATATAGCATTTAAGTAATTTATTTGTGCTTACTCTGAATGATCTTTCAATCATTGCTCTGCTTAAGGAAGCAAGTGCTTTAAAAAATACAGAAACTTTTATAACCTGCAAAATATATAATATTTGTTTCTGCTCACTGAACTGTTAGTGTAAGACGGATTTCATTCTGCAGGAAGGCGAACCTGCATATCAACTGAAATTCCATTTGACAGTGGAGGGAAGGAAACACCTGTCACCTGAACCACTCAGTTTGAGACATTAAATTATTCCCATCATCTGGAAAATAATTCCAAAATTCTCAGACTGTTGGTAGAGTTTACTATTGGAGCAGCAAATTGCTTTTGTCCTAAGAAGCCGTTAAGCTCCTGGGTATTAAAGTATTGCCCCTGTCCTTGCTGTTGTGGCAGTGCAGGACAATCAACAGAACAGCGTGACAAAGGGACAGGTGAACACAAAACTCAGCTCATGATGGGCTGGGAGTTTAGGGTCCGTTCAAAAGTTCAAAGATTTAGGAGCAAATTCAGGATATTTTTATATGTGACATTCCCACAGACTCCTCAGGTATGTGTCTGGTGAAGCTGACTATCATTTTCATTAGGACTGAGATTTGCTGGCTGACATTGTGAAAAGGAATACATACATAGGAATACAAAGGACTAGCTCTTACACAAAAGAACAAGCAGAATCATAATTAGGGTAAATTTTTGAATGTGAGTCTGCCTGATACAAGCTCCATTGCACAATCCGTGGACACAATGAAAGCTGCAGACACTGTGAGCAGCTCATGGACTGTGGAAAAATCGTGCTATAGGAAGGATGTTGGGAGAGAAAAATAGATGGAAAGAAAGGAATCTAAAAGAGATACTGAAACAAGAAAGCACTCATTATTCTTACTTCCCTCCTGTCTTCAGTGATATAATGGTGAAAACTCCAAGACCAATTTTAAAGCATTCCCCTATACCCCTATGGTCTTAATTTGATTTGCCCATCGTATGTTTTTCTGTAGCCAAGATATCTAGTTTTCTTGCATAATATACGCCAGAAATCCGTTTTGGATTTTAACTATTTAATAATTCCTGAAACAATGCTTTTGCCAGAATCTATAAACAGTGGAAGACCTTTTACCCAGTTTCCACTGACCTTAGGATCATCTGTAGGTGTTAGAACTTCTTTACATACAGGTTGTCTTACTTGTTGTCCCCACATCATGTGCAGGAATAAAAATGAGTTTTGGCTCTCTTTGGGGTAGACACAGGTTCAGAAACACAGCTATATTTTTCATGTCTGTGCTAAATAGTGAGGGAGTGACAATACTGATGATTTTGAAAAATTGTCTCTTTTGGGGATGATACAGAAATGAACTTACCAAGGATGTCATAGACACATTTTGAAAACTTCTCTGTGCAGATGGAGATGGATAGCTTGGGTTTTTTTGTTTCTCTTTTTGCTGTTGTGGTTGTTTATGGGTTGTCTTTGTCAGACATCATAAACTTGCTGTAAGCTTTTGTATAACTTTCTGAAAAATCAATGGGTATTATATGTATTTAGCAAAATTTAAATAGTAAATTGCAATGTCAAAAATAATACTTGTTCCTCATGCAGAGTAATATTTGCTCTTAATACAGAACACATCAACACACCAAAATCTCACAAAATCCATGAAAATCTGTCTCTTTCTGTAACAGCTGCTCTGACTACACAAGAGAAAACCTGTCAGTGTGTTCAGCAGACTGGGATTGTATGCCTCTATATTTTCATGCTGGCACACTTCTTCTGCTTATTTAAATGCTTAAATCTGTAGTATATTCTTATTAATATGAAGAGTTTGAAGAACGTAGAAAATCCCATATGTACAGTCCAGCCTTCAGAACCACATTCATGAGCATACAGCTGCCACCAACATAAAACTAAAAGGAAAGATGTTGATAGGGAAAAAAAAAAAGGGCTAGTCGTTTGGACACTTTTTCAGATACTTAAAAGACTGATCATGCTCTGAAGAAAGACATTGAATTTCTGTTCAGTAATGGGGAAACTATTTTTCAGGTTTTTGTAGAGCTGGTTCTCACCTGATCTGCAGCCATGAGATCACTATCAGATCAGCAAGGCGTGGGTTGCAGTGAATTTTATGGACAAGTGCAGTGCAGCAGCCAGGGTGCTGACATTAGTACAGGGAGAGTTTCTCTCAGGCTTTTTTGACTACAGTAGAAGATAGTAGGAATTGTACAGGTGACAGTGTGAATATTCAGATCCACTGTTCCATAAACTTAAATTCTAAAACTGACAATTTTTCATGTTGTTTTATATCACAAAAAAATAGTTTCTAAATAGCTTTTTAGAATTTTTTCCTAAATGGATATTAGAAATCCTCACAGCAATTTAGTCATTCGGCCTGCAACTGCCCATTACTGTAAGAGATGTTAACAGACAGATAACTATTCCAATTATCAGAATTTGTTTTTGGGAATGTGCTTAAGTCCCCTATTGAATTAAACAGGAATGCCATTTGAGAGAAAAAAATGGTTTTTGTCATAGTGTGAAATTAGGCTAGAATTACTCCATGAAAATCCAGGTCTTTAAAAACATTTTCTTGTATTGTAGACATTTTAAAAATATTTTCTTCCAATTAAACAGATTAAAGGGCAGATTTCTTATAAGCAGGATTTTATCCTAAATAAATACAAAATGCCATTATCACATTTCATGTATTTATATTTTCCAAATCTACTTTATATTTTCCAAAGTCACACAATCTAATCAAATCTAACCTATCTTGTTCATGTCCTTCCATTATTCCTGGAATGAGAAAATACTTAGAAATTGCCTTTATCTTTCAGCCATGACATACTTCTTTGGTGAGTCAGTTTAGTTTATTTTTTAATACTGTCACTATCTACCACTTCCATTCTTCTCTGGTAGGGATTAATCAATCTCAGCTTAATAAAAATGTATCTTTCCACATGGTTTCCCTAAAGCATTCATATAAAGCATAATCACTTTTGAAACAACTTTTTAAAAGTTTATATCTTTACACAGGTTTATGATGTAAAGCTTTTTCTTTTGCAGAGTAGAGATTAAATGTTCTGATAGAGACTCAACCAAAGTCAGAAGACATTCCTTTCTGACACAAAATGCAGTTGATTACTTCACTGATAATATCACACCTCACTGTGGGAAGGTGCAGGTTCTGTGTTAGGTCTGCTGCAGTATTTAGCTGAGGTAGAAGCTCAAAGCAGCACCTTCCCATATTTGCCTGTTTTCAGTACTTCAGGCTTCCAGCTCTTGACCAGGTCTAGGCCCTGTGTACCATTTAATATCTGCTCACACAGATCTTTGGCATCTGTATTGTGGCTTTTTGAATTCTGACAATATTGTGTCTATTCATCATGACTATTTTCACAGTATTTGTGCAAAGAAATTTAACATTCTCCAGAAATGCCCCAAGCAAGCCAAAGACAATATCAGGATTTTTTTCTCACATGAATAAAATCTTGCTATGAACAATGATTGATCATGTACCTCTTATTTAAAGATAAATTATTTGCAGCATAACTTGAGACGTAACTTTGAAACCATTAGAACAACTACCAAAGTAAAATTTGCTATAAATGACTGAATAATCCCCAGTATGCAAGGAAGCTTCTGACTTCTGTAAAATTGTTCATGTAAGGGATCACTTGCCAAACAACATCAAAGCTTAATGATGTAATGCACCATTTAACACATGGAATTGTCCTGCTTCCATTATTCCCTTGAAGGTTAATTAAGTTAATTTTGTTTGTTATTTTATTCTGGCATTTCATCAATCTATCAGGGTTGATTTTTACTTCATGTTACATCTTTATCTATTCCACCTAAATTATTTTTGGTGAGGTTAGCTTGTCTGATTGCAATTTAATTATTTAATCAGGACAACACTGTTATATTTAGCTAATTCCAACAGTGCTAGATTAAGCTGAGGTGTTAAATACAACCTCCACAAGAAAGAGAAAAAAGTCTCTTTGTCTTTTACTGTCTGCCACATTACTGACAAAATATTTAAAAATGTTTAAGATTTGAGAATTTTTACTACATTTGCATTAAATCCATATTTGCCATCTAATCCTAAATAAATATTGTGCCTGGATTGGGAGGTGGTGGTTTTTTGTACATTATATCTCTAGGACATATTTCCTTAAGATAATGAGCAAGACAAAATCTTCTGTTCCTTATTCATCCTCATCAAATCTAAATGACAAATTATTAATAGATTTCAGAGAACCCATAAAGCTCAGGAATAAAATTTCACAATAAATGGAGTAATAGAACTAGGAAGAGAAGAAAGTTTCTCTGGAAATGATCTAGAAAAAATGTTTGGTGTTTGGGTAATTTCTATGACTGGATGGCTACTGAAAGAGGAGAATCCTTTGGACAAATTGTTATCTGACCTAATTTTAGCTTCTGGGGCTTGCACTGCTATCAGAAACTCCTGTAAACTGTGCAGTGCAAAAATGTCTCTTCTGAGGCACCATTGTTGGAGCTCAGTATCCCAAAGGGCCAGAACATGAGCTCCTGGGTGAACTCTAACACATCTTTATCTGAGCATATATCACTTTGTTTATAATAACTTTTAAAAAATCTGCATGAAGAATACATTGAAATTAAAAAACCAGAATACAACTTATTTTGTATTCCAGTACAGTGTGTTCCCCTCCAGTAGAAACTGAGACTGTTTTGCGAGCTGAGCACTTTTTTTGGATTTCTGACCATTGCAGAACAGCAAAGGGAAGGTCTGAGTTTCATCTTCTCTCTTTCCATGCTGTCGCAGAGCACAACGTCTTCAACAGACCATCCAGATAAGTAACCTGAAGCATTTGCATTTGGGGGGAAGGTTTTGAAGCTCCCACAGCTCTAGTCAGTCACAGCTCATTGCTCCTAACCTTGTTTTCTCTTTCAGGATGGATTTTATCAAGCCTCCCGCTTATTTCACAGCCCACATGCTTTGCCAGCTGTCCTTGCATAATGCAAAACTCAAGGCTGTTACCTATTAAAAAATCACAGCATCCTCTGAATACAGCCTTTATAGAAGCCCCTTCTGCAAACTTTTAAGATGAGCATTAACCATAAACAGTAGAGAAAAGCTAAGATACTTCTCTTTTTCCATTTTTTTTAAAGCTCTAATCAACCAAAGTATATGTATATAGCTTTGATGGCAAATCACCTTCTGTCAATGGCCTGTTGCAGTTGGAAGGACTCTTGAGACTTGTCATGCTTGGGGTCCCTAATAGTCTCTTCTGTCAGAAGAAAATTGGGTTCCTAGTAAAATGTTTGCTCTAAAACTGCATAAAAACTAATGACTGTATCAAGCTATGTACATTGCCGGAAGCCACAGTCTGCGAGGAGAATTGCTTTTATTTGGAGGTTTGATATCATCATGCTGTCAAGGGCCTCACACTGGCGTTTGGCAGCCAGGACAATGAGTTCATTGCACTTTTTATTGCAGAAAACCTTAAAGCCAGCCTGCGGCTCTGTCCCCAGTGGAAGCTGATAATTTTGACAATGATTCTCATCCTGAAATTTCCTAATCAAAAAGTTTAGCTTCATCAAGTTGCTGAATGCCCTTCAAACTTGGTTATGACCATTCAGGACAGACAGAGCAGGTGGCTATTGCTTGTGTTGCTCCTGAGATATGGGCATGCAGGGCAAGCTGGGACAAAAATGTAACAAAACTGCCTTATAAGCCAAACATTAGAAAGGAACTGGAGAAAATTCCTGTAAAAAATAGAAAAATAAGCCAAAATATAAATCAAATCCTCAGCAACAAATAAAAGAATGGCTATACTGAGCCATCCACTTATTTTGTCCTAAAGAAAGGATCTTTGAGAACAATGCTTTTCTGAAAGGAGTGAGACCAAGGGAAGGCGAGAATTTAAGTAGGGGTCTGGCCTCTCTTACATTCAAAGTAAACTCAATAGCTATACTTTTTGCCAGAATCATTAATAGCTGCCTGTGTTCTGAGACATGTAAAGCAGAAATATTTGCTTCTAGCTGTCACACTTCTATTCCCACATCAAAGCAAGCCCTTTCCATGGGCTCATGGTGCCAAGGCACTGTGGGGCTGGCAGGTCCCTGGGCTGGGGAGTGGCAGGGGTTTTTGGGGACAGCACAGTCAGGAGCAGGGCAGAGCAGGGGAGCCAGGACAGCTGTATGTATCCTCAGGTTTCCCTGGGGATGGGGATAGGGCATTGGCCTGGATCATGAGCAGGGATGTGGCAAGGCTGGAGATGGTGCCCTGTGATCCCTCCTCCAGACCAGGCTGCTCCAAGACCAGTCCAACCTGGCCTTGCCAGGGATGGGGCATCCACAGCTTCTCTGGGCAACCTGTGCCAGGGCCTCATCCTCCTCACAATAAAACATTTCTTCCTAACATCTAATCTAAACCTCCCCTCTTTCGGTTTAAAGCCATTCGTCCTTGTCCTGTCATTTCATAGCTTTGTAAAAAGTCTTTGTCCTGCTGGCTTTAAGGCCTCCTAATATGTTTCTATTCTCATCAATACTCAATGGATTTCAAACTGTACAGCTGTGAATTGAAATGGTAGACATCTCTGATATTTGACATTAACACAAAGATCTGGATTTTGGTCTAAGTCTGTTAATAAACATTACATTTATGCATTATGTAGTGTACTATAAAGCTGTCCACACTAAAGAAATATCTTGATTAACTGAAATGCACAAAGAATTTAAGTACTGTACAAAGTTATCATAAAATCTTTAATCAGATGTGAAAAATATTTGACATGCAAGAATACCCTCATTTAAAAAAAATAAGTAGCTAAAATAATTTTAAAGGTAAAATCTCTTTTTCAAAAGATTGTTGTGAAGGCATATGAAATCCCTGTATTTCAAAGTGTGAGGCACTAGCCAGGGATGTAGAAAATGAAAATATAAAATATCTCTTTTTAGTCTGAATTACCATTTCAGAAATAAAAATTTGCCTTTCTGTCCCTTGAATTGGTCTAAAGGAGCTCTTAAACTTGTTTGTCTTGTAGGGTAGGGCTGTGCTGTCGATATTGATTGCAGAAGCCCTAATTCTGTATCTTCTCCCTCAAGTTTCAAGCCTTTGGAAATGTTTCTCCTTTTCCACTGGACTAATTCTGAAGCAAAAAAAATAATTCTCCTGAAATGGAAATTCAACAGATTATAGTGCATGTCTGTAAAGAATAAAAAAGTTATCTAGCCAATCCTGACTTAGTGAATAAAGTCCTGCATGCTGATGCTGTTTGGGACTTCAAGAACACAGTGTTCTAAGAAATAGAGTAACAATAAAGTCAGATATTCCCTTCAGAGCCATCATTCTCTAAATAGAGGATTTCCCTGAGGTTTGCAGCCATCTAGCAATATTACTTCACTTCTCTGCATTGAATTAGGCCCAAGGACAACCATATAAATGAAGCTGATGAAACACAGTAAGGCAACTTTTCACAGGCCTTCATCTTTTCTGGATTTGCCCCATTTCTTGCTTTTCCCATTCAACAGATTACTGTCATTGATAAACTGCATAAAAATGGAGATTAGTGTTTGTGATGCATTAGGAAGAGGAAGAATTTATCCTGAGTTTTTAAGGCATCTTTCAAAATGTACTACACGAAGAAAAATCTAATTTATGCCCATCAGCCTTGAACCACTGCATTACAAATGATATAGCAACAATTCAAAGCCCAAGCTGATGGATTCTTGTTTATTACTCTGTGGTGATGCATGGCTAATTTTAATCTTATTGACTCAATGGAAGTTTTGTTAATTACAATGGGACTAAGATTACACTTTAAAGTTGACACCCAACGTGAATGTCCCTGCACCAAGGTGGGATCCTTTGCTCCCCTCAGCCACCTCAAGATCTCTGTGGCCCTATCCCAGCTGACCATGAGCCAGGTAGCCAGTGGCATGTGGAGGTGTCTTAAGCACAGTTTGTGTTCCTGGCTCAGACCCAGGCTGAAATTGCTGCCAAACTGCAGAGCATGCATGTGTCATCCGTGTGCTTGGAATGGGGAAGGAGAGGGATCTGGCAGAGAGCTCAAGGCAACACAGGCTGGAGCTAATAACATTATATCCTCAGGTTAGGGATGAGATCCAAACAGGCACTTCCAACCCTAATATGCAGCTTGGGTGGAATGGAGGCTCTTGAGTCCAAGTAGTTATGTCCCAGGGAAAGGAATCTAATGCTCAATACAACCATTTCTACACTTTGTCTGGTGATGCTTTAACACAGAGTTTATGAATAACATCTTAGTGTTCTCCTCAGAGAGTGAATTCTGAATTCAGCCTCTCTGTTATGACTTCTTGTGTTTGAACGTGGTGAGATTCTCAGCAGAGTTGCCCCACTTCAAGAAGTAATCTTTAGGCTTTGGCTCTTACCTTCTGTTAGTAGAGTTTCTTGGGATGGAAAAGATTTCAGCTGGAAATTTTCCACATCAAACTTTTAGCATCTAGGTAAAAATCTTAAAAATATAAGACTATTGCATAAGTTTGTGGAAGTCACTGATATGTTTGGAAAGTCTAACAAACACTTCTTGTAGAACTATAAAAAGCAATGCACACACAGCAGTGTTGACTGGTGTTCTATATTATGTCCTGGGGGGCAGCTCAGGTGTTTCTTGCTCAGAATATTGACTGTACCAACGCAGCACTCTTTCTGTTCAGTGTATAAGATATACAAATGCTCAAGTGAATAGCAAAAATGCCAGGAACCTACGGTGGCCCCATAGTGATGCTTAATCCTCTATCAGTACGAGCCCAAATCCCTGCGAGTTCTCCATCCAAACTCTTATATTTTAGCTGCATTTCCCAAACAGTTTTATCTTTTTTGCATAATTTTTTTTATGCATAAATATCCACTTATCGACATTTCGTTAACCAATGACCATATTTACTTTGAAGGACATATTGTTTCTTAGAATGTGGTCATATCCTGTCTTATTGCACTCAAGCATCTGAGAACTGGAGAAGAAATAGACCAGAAAAATCACTGTGTATTCAGGTGAGTTATTGAGATTCAGTATTAATAATTTTAATATGAACATCATATTCTTCCCATGGTTCAATGTTAATTGCCAGAAACAAGAAACTGGGTTTTCTCAAATCAAAACAATACAACTGCCATATTCTAAGCACTGCCATAACACTGTATTTTTCTTGTTCACAACACATTACATGCTCAGAATGTGATCAAAACATGTAAAACTTGGATGATTCCCTTGCTTTAACAAACACAGGAAGGTATGGAAAAACAAAAAAGCAGATGGTCTCTTTTGTTATGATATCATATTTAAAAAACGGGAAAGCTATGCCTAGAGAACAAGATCAAAAGTGAAGCTTTCAGACTCTAGATATCCTTGTTAAATGAATTAATATTTCATAACCTGAAAGTTCATCCATTATTAAGAATCTTAATGGGGAAATAAGTTTAAAAATCCAAAATGTAAACATTATTTCATTTTGCTGTATAAAAGGGACATTGGCTTTCTGCCTTGAAACACAGGACCTAAACTTTTTGCAATCTTGCAGTCTCTGTCCTACAGTTTGACTTTCTATCCCTGTAGCTTTTATGTTTCACTCTTGAATTTGTTTCTACTACTGAAAATTTGGATAAATTACATATTTTGTATTCAAACAACTTAGGATTGGAAAAAAAGAAAAGAAAAGAAAAGAAAAGGAAAAGAAAAGAAAAGGAAAAGAAAAGAAAAGAAAAGAAAAGAAAAGAAAAGAAAAGAAAAGAAAAGAAAAGAAAAGAAAAGAAAAGAAAAGAAAAGAAAAGAAAAGAAAAGAAAAGAAAAGAAAAGAAAAGAAAAGAAAGAGTGAAAATAAATATAAAGACAGGTCATTAGTGTTTAACTAAAATTGTTTAATTAATTAATTGTTTAATATTTAAAACTGTTCTGTCCACACATATTTAAGAAGGAAAATCCAAGGATGGGTTGACATGCAAATCATTATCTTTAACAAAATCTGTTAATCCATCTGCAACTATTCCTATGTGACTGAAAAGGACTTTATACAGGGCACTTGCACCTGTGCTTGGGACTCTCTTCTGGAAGCACACACAGGGCTGAGAGGTTTGGGCTTTGGATCTGTTCTGCTGGATTCAAGGAAACAGGTGAGACAGGACTTGCTGTAAGAGCTCCTATACTTCTGTGGGTAAAGAAATGCTCAATTTCAAGTTCTATAACAGTTCCACCAACTTTTGCCAAGTGTCACTATGGAGCAAAGCATTCATCATTTGCAGAGAACACAGTAAGTTTTCAACACTATGGATTTCTGTGGTCTGTCACTTCAGTTATCACTATTTTTAGTCATGAATCCAATCATCATATTTTCTTTCCAGGGAAGACATTCTGGATTAAGTTCTGCATTTTTCACAACAATATATATATTTTCTGTTAGACAGGAAGACACAGACTTAACTTCAGAATATGGTGATTCATTTGTAAGATTAATGTGGCATAATCTACAAACACATGATTTTGTATTTCATTATTCTTTGGATCATGGCATTGTGTAGTCTCTGCTAGGGGCAATCATTATCCCATTACTCCTAGATAAATTAAAATAATGTAGCTGATGTTTATCAGCAAAGTATCTGGTTTTCCAGGTTTCCAATGGTTTAATTGAGACTAGTTTGACTTGTCTAGTGGAATTATTTCTCACTAAAATGCATTTTGAAGAAAAGCTAGACTATTGACTGTCATGCTGTCATTTTGCACAAGCCTGTCCCCTGAGATTTCAGCTATGAAAATCAGTCACTACTTGAAGGTTAAATATGACACATAACTTTCTTGTGAAGCCTGATAGGCTCCAGATGCAAAAGGAGCTCAGTGCATGCCTGCTAATGAAAACTTTCTCCTTTACTGACAAATTTGGATGCTTTTGTGCTTGTAACAACTGCTTGCACTGCACATCCTCTGCAGCAAAATATGGTTTGGATCTGCATTTGGCAGAGAATTTCTTCCCTCTCTCTTCTCTCCCACCCAACTTGGCAACCACTTCCTCCATGATTTCCTATGCAAGTCCTGCATTTCTTACCTAGGACCAGGTCTGCTGAGGTTTCACTGACAGCACCGTGGGATCTGCCACCACCTGGACTTGCCTTTGCTTTTACACTCTCAGCCTACAAACCACACTGGATGCTTACAAACCTCCTACTGGGAATGTCTGATTTGTGTTAAATTTCAGCTCCTGCTCGCTCAGACCTGTACTGGCCTAGACAACATATTAATATTTTAGACCTATGAGCAGGGATGGCCCCTTGCCATAAATTGTACAAATCCAGCAACAATTCCTGACTGCAAAGCCACACTTTAAATGAAAATCACCTTTGAAATTGGAGCAACACAGATTGGAGAATAAGGGCAAGTAAAGATGAATTCAAATAAAGGCAAAGTTAATGAAGCTGTGGTTTGGTTTTTTTTAAGTATAAATAAGTAACAAATATTTCACAAATAATAGCTTTGTCTATGTGTTGAAAACAAATGTTTCTTAATAGGAATTGTGTTGCATTTGGACATTGTTTAGTTTTGAATTTTCTATGGCATAGAAATACAGTTGCTTCTACATTTTTTGTAAGACTTTAAAATAATCCTTTTACTGCCTTCATCCTTCTTGTAAGACATCAAAACCAGATCTATCTAGACTGTCTTTATAACAAAGAATAAATACTCCTACAAGGTCTGATCCTGTAACACTCACTTGGATGAGTTGGGCCATAAACTTATGTTGATGTTGGATCAGGATTCAAGCTGAGTTAGAAGAAGCTTTCCTATTAATTTCCACAGGTTTTGAATGAGATTCTTGAGTGACAACAATTCTTTTTTTAGTGAGTTATCCAGAGGCACATAAGTAACTTAGGTATACTTTGGTATTTGGAGTACTTCTCATCATGAAGTGAGAAAAGCCTTCTCATTGTCAGTGAAAAGCCATAAAGACTTTCTGTTCTTTGCCAAAATCAGTATTCTCTGCCATGAGAGTTCAATAAACTCAAACTCCTATGGAATGATTACACCTAGTACATCCAAATCTACATCAAACATCTATCTGGGAGACAGATTTTGGATTCTAGCCTTTACAACAAACTCCAGCATACTGCAGAAATAAATATGTATTTATTCCATGAGCAAAGTTTAAAAAGAATGGAAAAAAAATAAAGAAAAACAAGGGGGTGAAAACATTGTGATTATGTTTAGTACAGAAGATTAATTTTCTAGAGTATAATTCGTGGAATTCTCCAGTTTTACATGGGGATTTTGTTGGGGTTTGGCTTTTTCTTGACTTTCATTCTAATCAGTCAAAGTCTTTCGTTCCTACTCTAAGCTTCATTCAAGCTTTTCAGCATATATTGGGCCTTTTTAAATAACACAAGTTTTAGCCACTAAACACACAGTTTAGAAAACATATATAATCAAGTTTTTAAAAAAAAAAAAAGAAAAACAGAAATTTTCATAATTTGAGCACCTTTCTTGAACAGCAAAGAACTGGAACAGTTAACATTTTAAAAAATATGAGCTGACATTAACTCCTTCCAATGGCATAACTTTTCCCATGCACTTTCCAACACATAATTTCTCATACTCCTTCAGCATTAACAACAGTGTCACATTTCACAGCTCTTTGTCTTCATTCATAATTCTTCAAGACAGTTCAGCATCTGACAGTGAAATGCCTTGCATGGAAATAAGTATTAGTAGGTAAAAGTGTAATGTGTTTTCTGTGGAAGCCAGCATCTGGATATTCGAAATGTCAGCATTCTGAAACTATTGGTGTCTCAGCAAAAGACCAAAAACTGTTCAGATGTTCTAGTGAATTTGCTAGTCAGTAGTGATCCAGCTTTTTGGCCGGTTCTGTTTGATTTGATGATTAAAAATTAATGCTGAGATCAGCCACTTGAAGGCATAGATTTTACCAAGTATGTAAACATAAAGACCTCTGTTACACACTTTTGAGTTCCTGACATTTAACTATTTGCAGATTACAGTTAGTGCCAGTGGCACAGTTTAACAATTTGCCTTATGTTTTCTACTTGATAATTCTATCTTCAGTCATGTTACCTGTCCAAACTGTAACTGGACACTTGCAATTTGAACACCATGTGTCTGCCTCAGGCTGAATTTCTCTAGAAAGTTTCAGCAAACCTGTTTGCTGACAACAGGGTCAGAGGACAATGAAGTTTCCATGAAAAGTGCTGAATTAAATAAAACTGTTTTTCTTCAAACTTTCAGTTAAAAGCTTTTGCTTTGTGACTCAGCTCTCTTGGACATCACATACTGCCAGACTGGGAGAACAATTTTTCAAGTATTTCTTCTGTTACAGTTGAAAAATTACTTTTAGCAATCATTTTGAGTGAAAGATGTGACTATTTTTCTATATAAAAGAAGCTCATATTTTTTAATATTAACTTTTTTTTTAAAGTGTGGTTGAATGAATAAAAACGTTTGATTGGTGACTGTATGCTTGAGATGGCTCCTCACACACAAAAATTCAAATGCTTATGTAAATCACATAACGCATATTAACAGCATAAAATAGCATTATTATCCTTATTTTTAAACATATTTTGGGAATATTAAAACCAGAATTATTTACAGTCTACCTTTCGAGGGAACATAATAGATATATACCTCCAATGAAAAATTCTGATTTCTCCAGAACAATTATTTTTAAGTCAGTGGCTGTCAGCTCTGCAACCATACCTCTGGTCTGCTCTTTCAGTACCACAGAAGTTGTGCTTTTCTGGCTAAATCTTGGAATTTAGAAGACTACTACATGTTATTTAAGAGTTGCCTGAACTGGATACTGGATGCTCACTTTGCTTTGCCAAATGGATGCTTTTAAGCTATTTAAAATTATGTGAGGTTGAATGCTGTACTAAACACAAATGATGCAGAGATGTTTTCCTACTGAAAATCTAGTCTGTAGCTTGCACACAAGCTCCTCCCAGAGGAGCTGAGAATTATTACAGCATAAGTAAATCCCCTTATTTTAAATCTGCATTGTATTTACCACATTTTACCTATGCCAACAGACAGCTCACAATTCTCTCGTCTTAGATACTCCTACTATCCCAGAACGTTTGGTATTGGCCCAAAATGCCAAAATATTTGCTGTGATTTTTCAGTAATAGCATCATTCATGGAATCATGGAATCATAGCATCATTCATGGAATCATGGAATCATGGAATCATAGAAGCATTAAGGTTGGAAAAGATGTCCAGCATGATGAGGTCCAACCTTTGACCAAATACTACCATGTCCACTGAAACAAAAGGCAAATTGCCATCTCTACTTGCTTTTTGAGTAATTCCAGTGATGGTGTCTCCATCACTCCCCTGGGCAGCCTGTTCCAATGCTTAGCTATTATTTTAGTGAATAAATTTTTCTTAATATCCAATCTGAACTTCCCCTGGTGAAACTTGAGGCCATTTCCTCTTGCCCTATTGTTAGTTGGCTGGGACAAACCACAGCCTCCTCTCAGGAGATGTCTGGATGAGAAAGTGTCACTCAAAATGCTTTGGGGTGAGCTGTGTGTACACAGAGCCCAACTCTATTCTCAAATAGCTTCTAGGTCACCCCTAGGTCCAAGGCGAAGAAAGCTGAAAAAGTGAAGAACTGGTGTGTCTGTACCTTCTTCATCATCCAGCTTCAGGTGCAATGTTTGCCCTGGGCAAAAGGAGACAAAGGAATTAAAGAAGAAAAAGAAGTGCAGAGACTTGCACTTCAATGGCATGTGTCTATATTTCTGCTGTCCATCAGAAGAACACTACAAGGAACCTAGTTTTTTTGTAGCTTAAATAATTATTTCATTATTTGAAATTTATTCCAAATTTGTAAGAACAACAAATGGAAAATCAGACAAAGTTCTGTCCCTTAGAAAAAGACAAGCTTACTTTACACTTTCCTTCATATTGGTTCAGAGTGCTCTTACCAGGCTGTGAAGATGCTGCCAATCACATAAAATGAGCAGAAGGAGGGTAACTGTTTTCTGGAAGACACCCAGAGCCACACCCTTCTACCCGACAGAAACTGAATTTCATGGTACAAAAGGGAGGCTTTTCATTAGCAGTGGTGTTTGAGGTATTGATGTCTAGGGGCAGTAGATCTGGAGCATGTCTGACAGCCAGATAAAAATGGATTTTTCTGAGCCTTGGGAATCTTATGGAAAAAAAAAAAACCTTTCAGCTGCAACCCCCTTTATGATATCAAGGGGAGTCTAAAATCAATGTTTCTGCGAATTTATCCACACAGCAGACTGCCACGTATGAAAAACAAAACAGATAAAACTGAGTGTGTGTGAGAGAATCTGGCATGAGGATGAGTGGGATGGGAGGCACGAGAAGTCCCCAGACTCAGAGAGGAGTGAAGACAGTGCCTTTATAAAAACTCAGTTAAAACCAGGATGTGTATGGTGGGGGTTGGGGCATAAGGGAAATTCTGTTCAGTTTCGTAAAATAACTCTGTTAAAAAAATTCACGTGTGTGAGTGCACAAATGAAAGGTCAGGGTGTGAGGGGAGGATTTTTAATCCATCTGGAATTTTAAATACTGTTACTGTAAGATACATGCTTATTTTTAAAGAACCTATGATATTGAAATCATTCTCTATCAAATTTAAATTGAATTTCTAGAGTTTTTCCATGTGAGTTATGTCAATCTGTGTTTCCATAGCCATCTACAGAAAGTTATGATTAATTTTTTGCACACAGATTTTTTTCTCTTTGAATTTTATAATCTGAAATATTTCATAATTGGGCAAGGTGGATGACACTAAAGTAAATTCAGGTAGAACTGAATATTTTTAAAGAATTTTTCATTGCTTATTTTCTCCTCTTATTGTTGATTAGTCTGAAAACTTTTTCTGGCAGAAACATGGAAAATGCACATATTGAGAAGATCTTGAAAAAAAATTAAATACTGATTTTACATTTGTAATACTTCTAAAAATACTCAACTACTTACCTGTTCAGAACAAACAGTGCCACATGGTCTGTGCTCAGTCACAAAACATATGCTAATAATTAAAAATATTTTTTAAAAAGAAAATATTAGATAAGGATTAACTGTTAATACTGCTAACATTCATTCGTTTGTAATATATACCCATACTGCTTTATGCAAGAGAATAAAAGGATAGAAATGCAGCAGCCAAGGGAGAAAATAATAAACAGAAGAAAATCCCCTATAGCAGTTGTAATGGCACAATGCAGAACTCTGAGTGAAAATTTCCATGACAGCTGCAACTCAGTTTCACTGCAGTTGGCATTGATTTCTCTAACCAGGAATATGAAGTGTGGGTCTCAGAGTAAGGACTACGCCATAGCATCCAAGCAAGGCAGGATGTGTTATATAATTTCACAATATCAGTATTCTCCATTTCTCACTTTCCAAAGCTTTCCCTGCCCTTTACTCAAGAATGCCTGAAAAAGGGAGTTTGTATCTCAAATGTCAGCCTACCACTATCTGCAAGAGAACTTAATGCCAGAAGTTATCCTTTAAGTGGAAGGCAGCAGTGGCAGCACTTGGACATACTTCTCTTGAGCTTTGAATTTGCAAGTGCCCACACAGGCACCCCTTCCAGGGAGCAGCACCATGGCTGGATTTATATCTGTGCCACAACGTACAGATTACAGAAATGGCTGGATTTACATCTGTGCCACTGTGCAGATGACAAATACCACAGTGTAGTACAGTTGCATAGTCACAGATCCCTTGCCATTTTGGGTTTTACCAGCAGACTGGTGGGATTTCAAAACTGGCTTCCAGTGGACCAAAAATGCAACTTGCTCTAAACTAGTTTTATAGATCTATCAGTAGGATCACATGGCAGGACTAATTCATAGTACAACCCAAGAAGCCAAATTTCACCCTGTGGTCTATCTCAACATACACAGGATTGAATGTTTGATTGTTGTCACTGGCTGTTTGCCTGACTGCTTGATTCCAAAGTCACTTTGGAAACTATTATTCCCAAAGTGAGGCAAACAGACAGCACTATTAAGGGCTGAAGATAAAGGTATCACTTCAGTCCCCTGGGAAAGGTAAAGCTGTCAAGGGGAAATGGACTTAAGCTCCAGACCTGCAGGTTCTTGGTCTTAATAAAGAAAGAAGAGTATAACCATCAATGCAGTGGACAAACAAATCCATCTCAAACAGAATGATTGTGAAAAATTTCAGCTCTAAAATCCATACTGAAGACAAATTACTCTCTTCCACCATAGTTATTTTGTATCCTGAAGATAATTTGAGAATGGGAAAGCTGCCAAGGTGTGACAACTGACATAATAAATGGAATAAATCTGTCGCTGCTGTTGTCAGGTTCCTATCTTGTCTGACAATGCATTTAGCTCCCAGATGAGGGGCAAAGTGAGGCTTGCAGAACATCAATTCCATTTAAATGAGCACAGGAAATGGCATCTGCGGAAATTCCTCTTGTTGCCACAACTGTAGCTGTGGTACTTTTCAAGAAAGTTGTCCTCCATTTATCAGGAATTCAGCCTTATCAGTGCCTTAAATGGCGTTTCTTCAGAGTCCCACCCAAACCACCTCTCTACCAGCAAACATCTTGAAATGCTGGATACATATCAAAAGCAAGTAAGTTTCTCTCTCTGCATTAATTTTGATTAAACCATTATTGATTCTGCAAGTCATAGAACTGTGCTGCCTCTTGGTCTCGGTTAAGAAAGGTGCAATAAAAGACTGAAAGACTGAGATCAGAACAACTGCATACCAACTGGCTTAAAAATATTTGGAAGGAGAATGAGTTATGTTTTCTATGGAGTTGGGGAAGAACTTTTCAATCACTGCCCGTACATGTGCAGACCTGTGCAGATCCAAGGCCAGAACAGTTCTTGTTTTTTTAAGGAAAAAAACAAAACAAAACCAAAACCAAAACAAAACAAAAACAAAACAAAAAAAAAACCCAAACCAAACTGAAACAAAACAACAACAACAACAAAAACAAACAAACAAAAAAACCCCTAAACAGCTGAAAGGGATTGTAATAGTTGAAGAAGCATGAAAAACTGTCAAAAATGCAAAAATGCCCAAGGTTATTAGTGGGCAACGCTTGCACAAGAGTAAACATGTCAAGTGTAAATTTTTGCAAAATTAGACGAGCTCTAAATATTAGATTTGTGGTTTTTTATTGTGCTTTGATTAATTTTTTGAACTAAGTTCCATTACACATTACAGGAGAAAAACAATATTTAATTTTCTTAAGGTAAGAAAGGTCGATTTGTGAGATCTTCATTACATGGTTATTTGAAATAATAGTTGATTTGGTGACATAACCTAGAGCCTTTAAGCCTTTTTCTTTTTTTTTTTTAAACATGAAAGAGTGAATGTTATTTTCTTCAAGACTGTTTCTTTATTTTCTCAATTTATATGACTTTGACCTTCCAAGCTACAATATGTTCGGTGTCATAAATTACCCATGTACTTTTCAACTTGTCTGAATCCTGACATATAACTTGTGAAAGCCACCTGGAACAGAACAATAAATAATTTCTTTGAGGGGAAATATTCCCTTCTGATACTTACACTACAGACATACATTTGTTGTGGGCTTCCACAATTGCTTGGCTTGACAGTGTTTGCTGCAGAGGATCATCTCCTCAGACATATTGAGAAATTGTGGGGTAAAGCAGCAGCATCAGCAAATATAGCTTCTTTTCCTCAAGATTGATATGTATAGTGCATTTCTCCTTCCAAAAATGCAATATCCTTGAATTAAAAAATCAATGTGATCACATCAGAGCCGACTTTTGCCCACTTATTTATAAGTAGCAACACATGATATTTTATATGAAGCTAAGACCATTACTATTGTTTTGATATATTCATATCAAGAATAAGGACACATTTGTAGGCTGCCATGCAAAAAACACTGCATTATTTCTGGGTATTCCAACCTCAAGTTAATTGAAATACTGCCAATATTGCTTCAAACTTTTTTTTTTTTAGAAAGCCATATAGGACCAATATTAAAAGCTAGGCTAGACACCTCTGCTTTCAAAAAATAAACTGACAGCTTTCTCCTTTAAAGTGTGAAAAACTGTGATAGAAAAATATATTTTAGTAGGCAAATTATCACAGTTCTGTTGATCTCAGCTGACAGTGTCATAGTCTCTCTCTGAAAGATTGTCCCACTTTCCTCCCCAACAAAGTACATGTTGCTTGTTTGAGGCAGTTGAAAGGCTGATGGATGTGAGGCTGCTGTGGCTGTGTCCCAAAGCAGCAAGGCTGAGTGTGCACACACATGCAGGGACACACAGACACATGCACGGACACACAGACACATGCAGGGACACACACAGACACATGCAGGGACACACAGACACATGCACGGACACACAGACACATGCACAGACACATGCACAGCTGCACCCCGGGGCAGCACAAACAGCAGGGGCCAGCACCCACAGAAATGCACCCAGCACCCTCACTAACAGGAGCAGGGTGGATGGCCTGCTCCTATTCTTCATTTCTGGTTATTGGGATGAAATCCAGTGGTGGGGGGAAAAAAATTACAAAATATGAATCACTCTAAGTGTGAGCCTGTAATGTTCAGCCTACCCAGTAGCTGCTTCCCAGCTGTCCTGGTCTCCCCAGCTGCTGGGATGCACACATAAAAACCCCAGGAATTTGCAGGTGTGCTCCAGTAGCTGGTCTCTTTTACCCTGTAACTGCTATTTTTATCCTACTTGCTGTCTAATCCAGTTTGGATTTCAGCAGTTTTCACACATACTCAAATAAAGAGCACACCCATACAGAACCAGAAAGAGGATTTAATGACAACACAATTTTGAAAGGCAGTTTTACAACTGTAACAACAGCAGCCAATTAAGACAATTATACCCGATCACCTTGTGTTATTGCCTCTTCTATTCTTTCCTGCTTGTTTCTGCAAAATCCATCTTGACAGCTCCCTTTCCTACTTCCATTCCTTTCCTAAGCATCCTGTAATGTCTCACACATTGCCACAATTCCTTTACAACACCCTATAAGTTTTATGCAAGCCTCAAGTACTATTTCTCCTGGTATCCCACAAGGAGACCTCTGCCTGTGCAGGCAATATCTCCATCAGTCCCAAGGTGTTCTAGGAGGTAAAGAGCTCTGTAAGGTGTTCTGGGGTCCTTGGCTCGTGTTCAGCTTCTCACCGGAGACAACATTCCCACCATTGTCTTTGGATAATCCCAAACTTGTTAAGTGTTCCTCAGTCTGGAAATTGTTCTGCTGATCTTCACTGGGCCTTTGTGCTCTTGCTGGTTAGTTTTTAATTGTGTAATGATAATTGGAAGTTCATGATTCAGGTAAGTGGCTTTGTATCCATGTGTCTCATCCACTTGTATGTTTGTTGCTTACTCTTGTTATTGATGTGCATGATAAACAAGAAATGGATGTACGAGCTATCACCGTCCAGGTGCTCAGTAGGGTCTTTCCAGAGGGTCCTGGGGAAGTGTATGCCACAGTTCCTCTCCCTCTCTTCCTCTTTCCAATCTCCTCAACTACTGGTAGTAGTTTTTCTGTTTCTTTTCCAAGTCCCTTTTCCACAGATCATATCCAATGTCTTCTTCACTGTTTTATCTTTAGAAAGTAGATTTAACAACATAATGCTCTTTATTAAACATGGCTGTAGCAATTAAATTTAA
Organism: Acridotheres tristis; assembly: GCA_037013685.1. Taxonomy (NCBI): domain Eukaryota; kingdom Metazoa; phylum Chordata; class Aves; order Passeriformes; family Sturnidae; genus Acridotheres; species Acridotheres tristis. The sequence continues at coordinate 7,636,683 of CM072885.1, forward strand.
TTCCCTCTGTTTCTTGGATTTGGGCACAGAGCTATACAATGGAAATTATGGAAAGCGTGAGTTACTCCTTTCAAATGTTTATTTCCATTTCCACAACTGCTATATTTTTAATCAGGTCGAGAGACACCCTATTTCCAAAAAAGAAAAGTGACTTAATGAATTATGAAGTGTTATTCCAGATTTTCATAGAAAACATACATGACATATGATAACAAACTTTGTCATTTACCAACGACTGATTTGTTACTTTGTGTGGGATTCATTTCAAGGTGAAGACACCCACATTTAGCTGTCTATATAAACTAGATGTCTAAGATCTCTTAGATCATGGCATTCTAGACAATACAGTCACCAGAACCTGACAGAGCAAGTATATTTGGGATATCAGCACATAGCTGCTAAACACACCACTGGACCTATGAGGGTCAGTTCAGTTGCAAAAGCCTTAAAACATTTCAGCTACTTTTGGACTTCCAAAACTTTCTTATGGGCCAACAGATATGATGAAGGACCAAGAATAGGTCACATTTTCTAAATATAAAGCAAAACAAAACAAAAGAAAGGAATCACTTTATTGCTAACAAGACCACTATAAAATGATACACCAAGAAGAAACTCTTAGGGCACTACAATTTTTCTGCCCTGGAGGTAATATGAAACCCTTAGACAACAAAGTAGGGTGAATAGGCAACTCCATTGAATCCCAGACCCACAGTGACTATCATGGGACTTTGGCTTTAGATTGAATCTTAAATTCAGGTATAACTGCTTTGAGATTTGAGATTTGAGATTTTTCTTAAGAATTTCTATCAATGCTACCCATAAAAAGTAATAAGATCATAGCAATAATCGTTTGTCCCCAAAACTACCCTAACTGAATTAATTCAAATCATTATTCACTTATTGAATGACCCACGATCAAATACATATCTTCAAAATAAGTACCTTGAATTTAAAGTGGATGTCGAGATCTGAGGATAAGAGAGAAAAAAATGTGATCTGACAGCAAACTTAAAACATTAAATACATTTTTTAAAAGTTTTTAAAGCTTTCAGAAGAAAGCCTGAACTGTTTTTTCAGTCTACATCTTGCTTCCAATCAGGTGATGGAAACTGAAAATGTTCAGGTACATTAAAGGGCTCTAGGAGTGAAATGTTTCTTACTGATTGCTTATTGTTAGCAACCCTTTGATTTTGCTGTTAAAGTAACTCCATACTTTCTATTTCTTCTCCTCTTTGTGAAAGAAAATAATCTTTTCTTTTTAATGCAAGGTTTTATTTTTTAATACAAAGTTAAAAATGGAGATGGAAAATAAACTTTTAGTCAACTCAAAGAAGTGGCTTGAAATCAGATCTTCAATTCAACACAATCATTATAAACACAAGGGTATCACTGATGTACATTTCAAAAAGTCACAGCTTAACTAGGGGTCTTAAGTCTTACTCCAGCATCTAGGTATAGCTGTTCCAGATTTATAAAATTAATACCAATGTTTGGAACTTAGATTCACTTTGGACAAGTTAGTTGCTTTGTTTGATTTCTGTAGCTACAAACTGTACTTATTTGCATAGCAGCTGAGAGATTAGTATTGAAAATATAAAAATAAAAAGAGGGATGGATCATTATTCTAGGAAAAAAAATATTTTACTACATCTGTAACCTTTGTTGGAAGAATCCTGCTATACTTGCAAAATTTTTCTCTAACGCAGAGAAGTGATGCTGTAGATACTTACATGGGATTTAACCTGAAAGCCTAATAGGAGCAAAAATCCTTTAATATTGATTTTGGGATCTGGTATTACTGCAGCTCTTCTGAAAGTTGTAAGATAAATATTCTTTTTCTCTTGAGTACAAAATCACAAACTTCTTAAATACAAGTATCTAAATGAGAAAGCAGATTCAGATAATTTTTTTCAGGTTTTATTCTGCCATCATTTGTGTGATTTCAGATGAGAAACTAACTAAATGTTTTCAATCCAGATCAAAAAAATCCAGAAAACAAACTTCGTTTTAGTGAGTGAGGAGTGAGCAAAGCAGAACCAGACATGACTGAAGCAATTGAAATGCACAGAATTTGATGTTTTCCTTTTGTCTGTTTAGTACAGTGTGATTCTTGACAGTGAAAGAGCAGCTCCTCACCTAATCCAGAATAGAGCAATCCAGTAGCTCTAATAGCTCACACCTTCTTCTGCCTCAGGTTGTAGCTGTCCATCTCAGACAGGTGTCACTCCAAAAGTCATATTTTGTTTTCTTTCTCTATTTATTTTTAATTTCCTGATGCTTATCTCCTGTCTGGACTACGATAAAATTAAGCCTCCAGTTTTCACAGGGGCCATGTGAATGCGATGGCACGGGACTCAAACCAGTGTGAGACTGGATTGTTAAGGGACAATGACTCCAAACATTCCCTGTGTGTGGAGACCCAGGGTACTTTGCTGAGGTGGAGGAGCTTTTCTTGTGAGGTGATCTCGTGGGACACAGGGTGAAAGGTGGGCTGAGTGAGACAGATGAGTCCTTTGGAGATGGTGCCTCCTGTCATGATAAATTGTCTCCTCTTGAACAGACCACTGGGTTGTGGGCCCCCATCCTCCCCTGGGACATTGGTGTGTCCTGAGGCGTTCATCTCTGAGGGGCCATGACTGGTTCAGCTCTGGGGGGCAATGGGCAGCTGTGTTCTCTCAGGAGGTGTGGAGGGCTCCTGGAGTGTCCCATGATCACCTCACCCACCCCGGGGTACCTGGCTGTTCCCACCTGAACATGAATGACTATAAACCCAATGGAAGTTGCTCTAGGGATTTTCCAAGGATTCTTCTTAACCATTTATTCCAGGCTTCCCTCACCACCCCACAGATCAATGTGTGACCACCAGTTTGACCAGCTGTGCTGGTTTCACCTGGGGAAGGGCAGACTCAGAGGTTTTTCTCTATGAGAACTTCCTCTGTGAGTTGATGGGACCATCGAAGGCTGGTTTGGTTATTGACAGCCTGAGAAACCAATCAGAGAAAGTTAGTTCACTCCATGAACACACATTTTGAAGGAAGTAACCCGGGAAAAAATTCTCTTTTATTTCCAGTGGCTGAGCAGGTAACAGCGGCCCTGCCCGGGCTCCCTCCCATGTTGGGGGGCTCAGGAGGCCGCTGGGCCCCGTTTGCAAACCAAGGGCTTAAGGGGATAGTGACAGTCTCACACTCCTGTCCTTTCCCTCTCTCTTTCTTTTGTGCTTCACACTTTCGTCATTTTCCTTTCTGCCTTTTCCCTTGTGCAAATCCTTGGGTGATATTTTTGCACTCTCACGTTGCAGTGCTTTCATGTTGCTATTTTACTGCAGGTAGTAATAACCAAAATGCCTACATACCTGTTTTCTATTGCAACCAAAGCAGTTCTACAATAAACTCTGCAGGTGTAGATTTACAAACACTGATCACTTAGTTTCAGTCTAATCTGCCCCAAGGGATCTGTTAATCAAAGCCTGGGTTATCCTCACCTTCTGCAGCTGGTCACAGAAGCCACCCTGGGAGCAGAGGGACCTCCAGCTCCAAGGCAGCACATCCCACCCTGCTCCCGTGTTTCCTCTGTGAATCTGTTCCGTTTGAGGGACTAGTTGTTATCCAGGCAATAAAACCAGGCAAACACTATGCTAAGCTTTTCTGATTACACAATTTGAAATTTTGCCAGACTGTTGTTCCAGTTGTTTACTCTATTAATTCTTCTAAATTTTACTCATCTATCCAGGGATTTGTTGATCTTCATTGCCTAAACAGATAATCTCCATGAATTAATTAAGGCTGTTATGATTCCAGATGCTTCACTGTGAAAGGATACCACCAGCTTTCAAGGTCCTGTTCTTTGGTGCAAATTATTTTAATGGCATTATCACATACGACTTTTTATTTCAGGATGAGATATTCTTTATTTGCTTGCTTTAATCTATTTGTCTTTATAGAATTTATAACTTTTCATGATTAAAATACCTTTGAACACAGAAAGGCTGTCTTTTATTAATTACTGAAAATACATAAAAGCCAAATATTATATGTAATTTTGTCTCAATCTAAATTCTTCCTTCATCCCTCCCACCTGCTAATCATCTTTCATTTCTCTCCTACCTGCTAATCAAAGATAGACAAATGGTCTAATACCTCCCCTTTCACACTGTGCTGTCTCTTGGTATAATCTCATTTTAAATTGCAGAGATGCATGACAGGCAAATATATTATAGCAGGAGAAATCTGAAGAGCATTGTGTTCTCCTTGAATAAATGTTAACATGAAACCATGAGAGTTTAATCCTGTTGCTTTTTCCAGCTTGATTCCATCAGTTGTTTCTCTGAAAGAATAATTATCATAGTAATTACAAAGTAAAGAAAACTAAATATTTGCCTACTATAAATGATCCTGGAACTTCATGAATTTTAAGAGAAAAATTATGAGAAGAAGTAATCTTTCTGGATAGACCTGATGCATTTTTTTCAACTGACCAGACATGCATAAAAAAAATAATTAAGGGTTCAGACCTCATTAATTTTGGTTTCAGTTTAATGCCTAAATAGCCTTCACATTTTCCCCTTAATCTTTATGCTCTTGACAATAGAAAAACACCACTGCCCCTTGGAAATGCTTGAGGTAATATGCAGTAAAGATAAATAGGTGCTTAAGAATTTTGCCCTTGTCTCTGACTATGTGCTTGGAGATGGCAAACCTATACATCTTACAGTCCTTACTTTGCAAAATTTCAAGGGTCTATCAGAGATATGTGGATATTTTATATATGTGAAAAATATTAGCCAGAACTGAAAAACTTGAATTCTGTTTAACTAATAATCATCATATTACTCTAGTGACACTTCTGTCCTGTTATTTGGAGGAAGGGAGCCTGTTTTGTTTTCTTCTCCATCCTGATAATTTAGGTAAGAGTCTAAAAAAAACACTTCTGACAATGTAAGAGACAAGCTGTCAGTGAAAGATGCATTTTTACCACTTATTGTCTGTTCATATGGTGGATAAAGTTCCTGCCATCAGAGCTGTGCTCAGAGTTGAGTTCAAGGCTTAATTCTACAATTCAGGCTTGCATAGCAGTTCAGGACTTCTGTAGTGCAGCTTGCTGCAATGAGAACTGGGACCAGACCAACATGCTAAAGAGATGGGTTTAGCTACAGGGTGTTTTAGGAGGGGTTTTGTATTTGAACATGGAAATCACATCTGGAACCCACTGCACAGCCAGATCAAAAACTGTCTCAGTTTCAGAGCTGACATAGGCCTTCCAAATTCCTACAACCTGGGCACAAAAAATAATTATCATGGAAGTCCAAATTAAACATAGGAAATTGCAAACTGGGATAAATGCAGACTCAGTGAAATTACAGGCATGAGGTAAAGCAATTCAGTTTTTACAAGCTGAGGTGTAAACTCCTAAAAATAGGGGGGTTTGATACAGAAAGGAAAAAGAATATGTACATGTTCCCACAAGTTTATATCAGAAATTATAAATTTCTCATATACAGACGAATCTATATCTACATCTATCTACCTATCTATATCTTTGTAACAATAAAGTGACAATAATGTTTTGGGTTCACAGAATAATTTGGGTAAAGATCATCTAGTTCCAACCCCCCTGCCATGGGCAAAGACAGCTCTCACTAGACCAGGTTACTCAAAGTGTGCAATAGTGCACACTTCAGACATTATTAGACCTGAAACTCTCCATGTTTGACATAGCCCTGTGACTTTGTCAGCTTTTGCATGACAAAGCTGAAGTTTCTGTTCGTTGTCTGGCTAAAGACTGGTTGTCCTCAGTTAACAGAAGCATGTGTTACCTTTTGGGGTTGGCAGGAGGAGCCCTGAGCCTGCAGCTTTGGTGGGGACTTTCTAGTTCAAAACCATTATTCTCTGAGCTGTGCTATGTGCTACATTCCCTGGCACAATGCAGCCCCACAACGTCTCTAGTTTTATGATTTCATAGACTGGACATTGCCTCAGGTACTGGCTCAGCAGCAGAACAGGCAATAGGGACACTGAACATGTGCAGGTTTTGCATCTTGGCCTGCCAAGAGTTACAGATGTGATTGATCTCACTTGCATGTTTCCATTTCAGTCATTATTTCTAGCCCGTTCTGTCACTCTGAGCTGAAAGCAGCACTCCCATAATGTCAAATTTTTAAAACTGGGGAAGAAAAATACTTTAATTCCCACACTTTACTGGGGCATTACTCATTCTTTTTATTAATTGGCTAGGAGTTGGTTCTTCTTCATCCATTTCTGTGAAAATTCTTAATGCACGATTTCTTTTATTTACAATATTTACTTCAGTTTACCTTACCTTTAGTCAGACTTTTCCCTAAAGTTAGGGCAGGAAACAAAGTCTTCAAGGTCTGGAACAGATACAGATATAAGCACTAACAGTTGTAATTGTCAGAGACCCCAAAAGACAGTATAAATTTTTAAATAAATATTTTTGGTATCTAGATCACATTGAACATTTATGATTTATCCTAAAATGCCTTTACTAACATAAGAAATCACTTTTGAAACTAGCTGTAGAATACTGTGTGAGATTATGGTGAGGACAAGGTTGAGGAAATTGCTAGTACTGTTCTCCTGTTGAATTGAGTCAGAGAATTTCTGTAAAATACTATGTGCCTTGATTTCTCTCCTGGAAAATCTAGAAATAACTTTAGTATTGCCAAACATCCGTCTGACTTACTTGGAGAACTTGCTTAAAATCATTGCTAATCCTTCACTAAGGAAAGCTCCAGTGGGGCTCTAATTATGAGCACGACCTTGAAGTACTACAAAACCACTACTTTGCCTTGCCTAGAAAACCTGAGTGAATAAATTTTTCCACACTGCAGGTCCTTCTCAAAAATAATACTATTTCCACTATATCTAAGCACTCCCATAATTTAAGTTTTAAATGTGGAAATATTAATTCAGAAGACCAAATGGAAAGATTCATTAATAACTGGAGTTCCTTTCTTGAGTTACCAGAAGCTCCAAGCCACTCAGCGTTCCTAAATTTAACTTTTGTTATTTATTCATACGTCTTTCACTAGATGGCAGTGTCAGCATACGTAAAAATCCACCAGAAACGCTGCTCCATAGTATGGAATAAAAAAATACATCTTTTTGTCCATGCAAGGGACAATGAGATTGACCATGCAAAAATAGGAAGATTGAAAAGATCTTTGATCAGTGGTTAAATAGTTTATATGTTACATTTTGTTGCTGTCCAGTTAATGTCCTGAACAGATCTCTCCAGTTTTCCTCCACTGATTACATATAGCTGTTAAATTTAGGATGCAGCAAATATCTCTAGGCAATATTTGTCTTTAGGTCCCACATCCAGTTCAACAAAATTTTTGCCATTAGATATCAGTCCTCGTTATCCATACCAGAATAATTCACCATGTGTGTCTTTCAAGACCAAGTGAGATTTGCTAGTCTGGTACTTGATGGGAAGAAAGAGCCAACATAAATGCTTCCCAGACTTTTTTCAAATAAGTAGATGTCTAAATTTCCAATAAAATTATGCAATGTGTCTGTGTTGTAAAGGAATCATACTTTCCTACTCACCTGGGAAACAAAACCAGAAAAAACTCTGTTTTGGGCTTCATTTTTGGCATCACTTTATAACTTCTCACCTGTCACGTTTTTGATGATGAATATATGATCTCCAAATAAATTTTTAGGGCAGATACAGATGTCTGTAGTGTCTAAATCCCTGTAAGGAAAGAAATTAGTGCAAAGTTTTATTTTAGCCACTAGATAGTAGCAAGACTGCACACCTGGAGGAAAGAAACCTACATTTCTGTTTGAGTTTGTACCAAAAATTACCAGAACTAGTTGGGTGGCAGGTGATCATAAATAGTCAATTCAGCCCTCAGATGAGTTTTATTTGCTTTAGTGTTTCACCTCTACATAAAATCAGTTTTCATCTCCTGAATCTGTCAGAAATCTCTGAAATTCAGTTCAGGGATGTTTCTATTATTTTGGTTTTTTGTTTTGCTTGTTGTTGAAAAGAAGAGAGAAAGGAAGGAGAGAGATCAAACCACTGGACATCAGATGAACTTGCAAGGTTAGGAATAAACACAAAAACTAGGACCTAAAAAAATATCCACTGTTCTTTTTCCACTGGTTGCTTCCTTCAAATCCATATGGTAAAAGAATAATTGAAAGACAATATGAATTTTCAAGTTACAAACTTTGAGAGACATAGGGTTTCACTGGTAAAAGCAAATATCCATAGCATTATTAAGCTCTCTGTTGGGAAAGTCTGTTCATGTTTAAGGGACACAAGACTGACCATGGTGAAGGGAAACGTACTGTATCTTAGGAAACGAAAAGATTTGCTGAAGTCTGAGTCTTTGATACAGCTCAGAGCTTGTCTTTAGGGCTGATTCAGGTACCTGAAACTCCTGCAGTAAATTCTGTGGAAAAAATGAGCCATTCTTGGCTCTTATGATGGAAGGAGCCAAGGATACTGTATGAGCTGCAGAAATATTTCACCACTTTTCAGGGATGGGTCTCAAGAAGTAGCTGTCTTAATTTTCAAGGACCATTTATAAAGTGCTTCAACATCTGTCACATTTTAAGAATTGGCTTGTGAAGACAGGCATGATGTTTCAAGAGGAAGGGAAGGCTGAGGTAAATCTGCGTGCAAATATTTTGGCTTGAAATACCAGAGCAGAGCGTTGATTGTGCCAGTATCTCTAGATTAAAGACTTTGGCTGTTCTCTAAATCAGTGTTACCATATCTGAACTCCCAGAAAGCACGGCTTCAGTGCACTAAAATTGTCATTAACTTATCCCCCTCCCAATCGTCTGTCATTAGGACTGTATTTTAAAAATCTGTTTACAGTATAAAGTATTTCAGAGGTTTGTATGTATCTGGAGGATATAAAAATAACCATGGTTCTGGATCAAATGAGGGGTTTATCAGTATTCTTGGAGCTGCTTAGCTTTTTTAATATATATCTGAATAGAAGAGATCAGGAGCCCCTTGGTAATGTTTGTGAAAAATGTGTGATAAACCCTAAACTGAACAGATTATGAACAAAAATAATTGAAAAGGTATTTTAAGCCTGTAAAATAAGAGATCTAACTCATCTTAAACTTTATTCTGTTCAAAACTTTGCTTGCTAATCTTTTATGATGTCCTAAAGTTCAGAAGCAAAACAAAGATATAAAGGGGCTTAAATAAAATAAAAAATTAAGTTTCAATTTTTAAAGCCTTATGCCATGCACAGGACGATTTTACAGAGGTGGAGGAGTGAGAGCTCTCAGCAGCAATTGGAGGGGTTCATTTGCTGAAGGACAAGTTGGCTGGCTCTGGAGCAGACATCTCAGGTCTGGTAAGAAAACAGTCCCCAGGACTTGCAGCGAGCTTGCCAAGCTTCTATTTAGAGACTGAAACCAGCCTCAGATCAGAAGTGAACATGTGGAACCCACATGTGTTTGCTCCTAGTTGGGGCCTGGGAGAGCCCCTGGCTATTTATCCGTGTGTCTGTCAGTACACTGCTTTCCTGAACACTGGATGTCAGAGTGCAGCCCTTCCCTGCTCAGATTTTTCTTTTGGTGTGTGTTTTTGCAGGGAGAAAGTAGAAAAAAAAAATCCAACCAAACCAACCACCTCTCAACACTATCTTACTGCAGTTGATGTATGTGCTATGGTTGTTGATATCACCTCATTTTTATCATTCTTAGTGCTTTTGGTGTCACACAGAGGCACATAAGCAAGAATATTCCTGTTACATAGAGCCACTTTCTTCTAAACTTTAGCTATTTTCATACCAGGAGTCACAGACATGGAAGTAGCCTCTGCTGATAAGGGGAAATCACAGATGTTGATGTGGATAAGGTATTCTTTGTTTGGGATTGAAAATTCTTGCCTAGCACAGTAATATTCTGTGACATGCCTTTTTCAGGCAACTTCACCTTTCATAAATGTAGTGATAACTGTGCTCTGAGTGACTAAACAATCATCAGCTTCGTGCAGGCAGACAACCCAAGCTGGGAGAGCTCTGTATAGAGAGGTGTGAGGGCACAGGCAAAGGGTTGGGCTCAGGAATATTGATTGTGATTGGATTGGATCATCAAGGTAATAATCCTCACACATTCAGTGCACTCATTTGAAAGAGCTGATGATATCAGCTGCTAAAGGCTGTGCCTTCTGTGGCTTGGCTTGTGGCTGTAAACACCCTGTCTGTAAATGCCTGTGTGAGGACTGATGCTGACTGAAGGAAACCTGAAGGAGCAGGGAATGAGGCTTGTGACAGCTTTTGGATAATGGGATTGAGCACTGATTTTAAAAAGTCCTCAAAAAGTGTTCTAGTTCTGGTGCCTCTAAAAGAACCAAGATTACATAGGGCTTGTTAGCTTTGGCATTCAAGCCACAGGATTCAGATTCCTCACACTATGGAGTAAGACCAGACTTCTACAGAATTTCTCCCACTTGAGGCTTATGTGATCTCTCTTCCAGATTCAATGATTCCTTCTCTTCTTTCCTCAAACTCCTCACAAACTATCTTTGTTATTTAGACTATCACATTGAAGAATATCAAAGATCAAAACTGGGATATGCAAGGCAAATAACTTGCTTTCTTTATACTGCTTTATTCCTCTGAGGGACTGCTCTGAGTCCTTTATGTTGACAGAAGAAAGAATATCTCTAAATTTCATGTCCCAATTCTCTAATTGCCAAAAGTTAATATAATTGGGGAGTATTCAAAATGAAAGAACTAACAGAATCCGTGGCCTTTTTTTTCTCAAAAAACTGTGATCTTAAGATCTTTTATGCAGGATAGGAGAAGAAGAAAATAGACACTGGGGTGGCTCTGTGACGTTAATCTCCATTTCAAATAAGTAATGCCTCTAAGGAAGAAAAAAAATAAAATTGTGGTCAGCTACATTGAGGTCTCATGACTCTTGTATATCCTTTTAGTTTCTTTTTACTTCAATTTATACTGGCTTTTTTCTTCTTTCAGCAACTGTTGTGGCACTTTTTCAACTCTAAGTTCACAAGTAGAATCATTTATTTTAATAATGACTTTGCTTTAGCTTCTAGTTGAACACCATTTGCGGTGTTCCCAAGCCTTGCTAACTACTGCAGCATTACAGCAATGATTTAATTATTTCCTTCTCTGTATTTATTTGAGACAAAAGTTCCCTGACAAATCTCAGATCCTCTACATTTGTTTTAGAAAAGGAGCATATGTCAGGAGTACTGAGCAGTCAGGTACTCCTACTGAAGTAGTCCCTAACCACTATTCAATCATGTTAGCAAACTGTGAACATTTCTGGCCAGACATATTGCACTACCAGCAAAAGATATCTTTGATGTTCCTTCCTTGTAGATTTCCCAATCCCTGTTCTTCATAATGAAATAGAAACAGCCATCAGATACTACAGATGTATTTGCAAAGGATTTCTACAAAGTTTTGTCCTATAGTACACAATAATCCTTATCTGAGGACAGATAAGGGATCAGGAATGTACAGTCTTTATGTGACTTTTTAATATGGAAAAATAATTGGTAAAATGTGCTTTACTGGAACACTTTAATAAAGCTTTTCAGGGACTTTTGTTCTCAGAGTAGTAACATTTGTTCCCAAAAGTAACACTTCTCTTCTGGGTGACTGAGTTTCCTGACAGTATCGTCTACTGCAGATGGTATAAAGGTCATTTAAATTACAGGATACTCACCTTATACAACCTGAGCATTGGGGGACAGAGGAGATGTTTCAGAACACTGAAAAGACAGACCCTTTCCTGCCAAACTTTGCTGAAGTAAGTCTGAAACTCGTATGTTTTTTAAGTTATTGGGGTGAAGAGTGGTGCACCAAAGCAGTCTCACACAAGAAAAAACTCACAACTTGTAGGGGTTGGACAAAAATAAAAAAAAAATAAAAATAAATCTGAAATCTCCCAATATTACAATTGTTTTGTAACAATTGAGAGAATTTTTAAGGTACTTGCCTTGAGGACATCCTGCTAACCATAGAAGGGACTGAAACATATGTGGCCACAAAAGCAGAAGAAATCATAGCAGGAAAGGAAAGCAAACTCAGCCTTTTGGTCTCTGCACTTCCTGTCCTCATCTACTACACCATTTTCCCCTACTTGAGGAATAAAACACAAAACAAGGGAGGATTGCCTATGAGGAAAGGGACAACTCTTCTCTTTGACACAAAAGATTCTACCATGATAATAGAGGAATATACTGATCAAACAGGTTAGATAGGTACACAAACTTCCATAAGCTGTAAGACTGAATATACGGGAGAAGCAGAGCTGTGGCTGTCTCTGCAGCATGAGAGATTGCCTCATCTCTCAAAACCCTCAAGTCAAGCTTCCATAAGATGCAAAAATCCATATTAGGTGGTTAAACAATGAAAATATTCATAGTAGAAGATGAGACAATGAACCACAGCAATATTGATGTGTTTTGTGATGGAAGGACACCACCCTTCATATCCTTGAAGTGTGTATTAATAGTTCTCAACATCTGTTGTCCATCTTCTTGATGGTAGCATATAAAAGGACTGGATTTAGCTTCTTTTTGTACTGCCTAGACCAACATCTCAGGGGCCACTGTGCTCTTGCACTACTTTCACCATAATTATTCTTGGGTATCTGTAATTAAAACCATCTGAGAAAGCTGCAGAATTGAGGCATCTCTGAAACACAGGGAGTTAAAATAGTGATTATGTCAGGTGAGTCACAGTGATAACTATGAAATTTTGGCCAACAAATCTATATCTTTAAATTTCAGCCTCTCTTCCCCTTTTTTGCTAGTAATTTTTCAATGGACATCTAATGAGTAAATAATAAACAAAAAAAATACCTTCCTGTGGTCTCTTCTTGCCATTCATACAAATGCATCCCAGAACATTAGAGTAACTTTCCCATGTCAGCCTTCATGTAATTTTAGAGGGTGCTGACAGTGCTCAGACTTCAAGGTTTGTTAGGAACCAGCAGGATGTATGGGACTGGATTTGGCACCTGAAGACATAGATAGATATTCATTAGAATCCCATAAGTAACTCTGTGCTCGACTCCCACAGCTTCTCATGAATAATTATCTGATTATCAAAGAAAATCTCAGTCGTTGCTCACCCTTAAGGCATTCTTAAGGTTGCCATTCCAGACATAAGTCTTGATGTCAGAGGGTCTACAGTTGCCATGTATTGTGGAGGAAAAATAAGGTTTTATGCTTGAGAAATGTAACGTTCTGCTGCCAATTATATACCCAGTCTGAGTTGTTGACAGCTTCCTTTTCCTTTCACACTTAGGCAACATCTCTGGTCACAGAAAATGAAGCAAAGGCCTCAGGAAAGAAAGAGAGAAATATATTTTAGAGGAGAAAAAGTGAAGCTCCGAGCCAACTCTCTGATGGCTGGTCTATTGAGATTTACACAGGACCTTCTGGGTCTGATTTATGAGGGATTTTTCTGGGCCAGAATTAATTTCTGAAGATCATCTACACAAAGTAAAACAAACAAAAGAAAGCGGGGATCATGACTATAAAACACTTCATGTACTTTCTTCCTCTTCTGAAACTACCCTTCAGTCTGGTGATGGTGATTTTTTATCATATAGGAGAGCCATAGCAGTGCTAGTAGGAATAACTGGAGACAACATGGATAAAAAGTAGGCAGAGATCTGAAACCACACACACAAAAAAAAGCTATAAAATATAATAGAAAGAAAAACACTGGAAGGCAGAAGGAGACTAAGACACATAATTAATTAATATTGCAACATGACATGAAAGGGTTTGGGGTTTAAGAAAACAGTGGTAGGTCCATGAAGCTGGGTTTGTGTGCTTACTAAGCAGCTATTGGAGTGAGAAAGAACTCGCCTATAGGATATTTGTGTGTGGATGTGGGGTGTTTCTTGGGGTAGGGAAGTTTCCTTCCTTCATGCTATTTTGCTCCTTCAGTCTTGGATCTAATGAGAACCAAATGGTTCCTGGATGTAATTATTTCACAAGATCTGTTGAACAGACATTAGAACTTTCACCTGCTGTAATCTTAGCTCAAAGATAGTTTGCAAGGAGGAGGAAGAGTGTGGCGTCCTAGAGCCTTCTCAACTGAAATCTTTCAATTTATAGATAATAAATCACTTAAAGCTGAAAACCACATTTAAGTAACACCTCATTGAGCCTTTTTAAAAACATTTTCTCTTGGTCTACCACATGTATAAATAGACTTGAATAAAAATGATTTGTCTTGTTGATAATGAGACTAAAAGCACCAGTAGCAGAGTAGTAATATATGCTTTCAGAAAAATCCTGTTAATGTTCTTTAAAATACTTGCCATCATTCAGACAATGGAAAGCTGTGTCTTTTGTTTGTTATACTGGAGGAAGGAAATATGAAAGCAGAAAACCTTCTATATTTTTAAAGGCCAGATTTATTTGCTAATAGGGGAAAAGGAATGTGTGTTTTAAGGAATATGGAGGAGCACTTTCAGGAAAGTGCTGCCACCATGGTGAAAGGTGCTGGTGTCCTGCTCACTGGGGAATACTGACTTAGATATTCCAAGATGAAGGCCTTAATGTTACAATGCAACACAGAGGGCCATGACAGATATGCCAAGGGAGAGAGACTCCTCTGTTTTAATTTTCTTCATCTTTTGTTTGTTTTATTTTTTTTAAATTTTATTTTTTATGTCTAGGGACTATTCTGCTCTTAATTTTTCTTCCAGTGTAGCTTTTCAGAAGTTGTGTTCACAGCCAGACTCACCTTTCCAGAAAAGGTTGGGACTAGGGATTTTTAAATTACAAAACTCTAAGTGCCAAGGAAAAGGAGATAAATGGTAAATTAATTACAATTGTGAGAGAGACACAAAGGAAAAGGCTGCCTCTTCCAAGAATTCACAAATTACTTTGATGGAAATGTCTGCAACAGTAAAAGTTTCTTATCTATACCTGGTTCTCCTATAAAAGCACTTATATTTGAAAAAATCCTCTGAAAAATTAAAAAAAAATATTATAGAAAAGAGAAAGAATGATATTATGAGAGAGAAAAGATGGGAAGACTGTTAAAAAGCATCTCTGAGGAAAACCTTTTCTCTACTATCTCACACTGCAGCTAATTTACTTGATAGTATTTTGGTTGCTTTCTTATATAGACATCTCAAAGTTTATTTGCATGAAAATTTCTCTGTACGTCCTTAATTAGAATTCATGCCTCAGAGGTGCCCTTATGTCTTGTGAATATATTGAGAAAAAATGTCAAATTATGCTTTCAAATTATCTTGCACACATTTCTGGTCTTCACAATGAATAGACCATATTGCAAACCAAAAAATGTACCACAAAACATCTTTCAGCAAGGATATCTTGCTGCATATGCCTCTAGGGTAAACTGTGGGATGTTGTGGTATCCTAGCAGAGTTGAAGAGCCAAAGTATTGCTCAGACATTTCTCAGATCGTACATCTCCCACAGAACTTGCTTCAGAAATTTAAGAAACAGTCATGGTTATTTTTCCACCTCAGGGCATAATGAGGTATGTCACTCAGCCAAGACTTTTAGGAAATGAGACAGAAAAGCAATGAGCCATACTTAGGACACCAGGCACATTGGCAATGCTCATTAGAAGGAAGTCAAACCTTTTCCTGGTAGATTCAAGGTACACAAGAGATCAAACAACATCCTTGCCCAGCTGCCTTCCTCTGACAGTTCTCAAGCTGCTTCATCGTGCACTAAATCTAACATTAATTGAGTGTAAGTCCATGCAAGAGTGCTAATTAAAACAATGTACCTATCATATACTCTTATGCCTTCCAGGCAGCAAGAGCACAAGAAACAGCTGCTGTTCCACGTCAGTGTATGGGAGGAGAAGAGGTAATTGACCCTGCAGTTGTTAGGTTAATTCACAAAGGGAAATCTCTTGCACAACTGGTGTTTCATCTGCTCTTGCATAAAAAACAACTGTACCAGAAGCATTCTCTTTATATAAGCTATTAGTATACAGTCATGAAGACTAATTGCATAAACAAGGACTTCCACAGGCACAGGAAATAAGGAAGTCTTGGGCTCCATATATTTCTGCTGCATGCCTGACTGACTTTAGAGTCAAAGAAAGCACAGGCTCCATTTGAAACTTTTCCTCTGTCTGGGGCCTGCTTAAAAGCTTGTCCCATGTGGGAGATGCATGAACAAGAACATCTTTTTACCTCCATTAGGCATTACACACAGGTTTTCTTGCTGTAGCTGGTCATCCATTTTCACAAAACAGGTTGAAGCTTAATTATATTTGGTACTTCTACTCTCCTGGTGAATTCCTTTAATAAAGTATTGGTTTCACTGGGAGGAAAAAGGAAGCACAAAATTAGGAATACTCATGGACAAGCACACTGTCAGCAAAAGCCTCATGTTGCCCTAGTGAAGTTAAAACAACCACCTGCAGTGTCAGATAAGACAATTTTCTTTACATACATGAGACTGTTGACTTTACTCCAAGGGTTCCAAAAAAATTATTTTTTTCTGTAATAAGGAAACCCACAAAATCCTGCAGGAGCCCACAAAAACTCAGTTGTATTCAGTGTAAAGAAGAAAACGTAGGCCTTTATACTCTGGTTGAGTGGCTTTTAACATTCCTTATTCTCTGACAGAGGAAGATATGATGTTACATCCCTCAGAGGTTCCCTCCAAGAAGCACAAGATTATTCTCAATTAATGGGTGTGTAGCTGGTGAAGAGGGCCTAATCCACACTGTTTGGATTCAAACATGAATCTGAACTCCCTGAAGCTGCTCATGAGGTTTCGAGTTGTTTTGTAGACATAAAATGACCACCTACATGTATTTATTTAGAGCCCAGTCTAAAGTTTATGCTTAAAAAGTGGGCTGAGTTTTTCAATTAAGATTTAAAAAAAAAAGGTCTTGATCAAATCAAAGTTACATTTTTCAAATACTTTTCAAATTGCTTATGGGAAAAATTCAGAGGAGTTTCTGGAATGTAGACAGGATTGTTTAACAAAATTAATAGACAAGTTAAGCCCAGTCCTTGGATGAAAATCTCAATCAATGCCTGCTAAAAACAAGAATGTTTTCTGTCTTTCTCTTAATTGAAAAAAAACCCAGAACCTCCCCATGATATTATAGGGCTACATGCCAAAGGAACTTCTCATCTAATCCTGCCCACCAGCATCTCTTGTCTCTTCTGCACCCTGAAGAGGAAAGAACAGTTTTTCATTAAAAGAATTTTCAAAAACTCAGGTTTCAATAACTCAGTTATTCACAGCTGGAAAGTAGTGTAGTTTGTCTGAGCACTGGACATCTTGTAGAATACCTGAAGTTAATTTGGTTTAGTACTTAAGTAATTGGCAAGGAACATAAATTAAAATTCTGTTCAGACATTTCCAGAAGGGATGCTCAGTAATATAAACTGATGCAATGATTACCAGCTTTGATCTGTGGTTCCCCCAAAGGTGGTTTACACCCCTGTGTTGGAGCATGAAGAGAGTTTCAGTTAAACCATCTGTGTACCAGTGATGTTCTCTACAGCTGCTCCTCCTTCAGCTGCTGTTACAGCACCGCACTCCTAATTTTGCAGTTGCCTCTCCTGGAGGAGTTAAGAGCTCAATATCTTCCATGTTAGTCCAAAGGCTGGCAGTTTACATGGGTAAGAAAAAGGATTAACTACTGCATTTTTTAACTTCCGTGGCTCTCATAATTTAATTGAAGCTTCATGGCACTAAGTGATGTTCACCCTGCCCTTTTCTTTGAAGCATTGGATCTCAGATTTGCAAGAAATTTCGTCTTTAATCTTCCTAAAATGATGTTTTACTTCTGATTTATTTAAAATTTTGGATTTGTAGTGTAAAAGCAGAGTTGTTACAATCTACTACATGCTAGGATATTGTTGTCCTTGTTTTATGCTCTAAAAATAAAGTCAAAATTAATATTACTAAAAAGTTATTATTCGGTGCTACTGGTTGTCTTGATAAAGCTATGTACTTACACAGAGGAAGAACAGAGTCTCTCAGCAGGATATGGTTGAATTGCTCTTAGATTACACTTATTTAATTTAGGCATCAGGAAGTCCTTGAGCCTGAACCCTTGTATTTTTAGGACAGAGCTGAGATATTCTGTCTTCTTCTTGAGTGCCATGTGATAGAAGCACAAAGGAATAAAAGATTTCTGGTAAACAAAGGGAGGAAAGGAATCAATCCACTTTGGGCAGATTTTCAGCCTCATTACTGCTATAGTAGAGTATTTCTTATATCTTGAACCTAGATAATGTCAATGTCTGTGTTAACTTTTGCATTACTTATTCTTGATTTTCAAGTAGCTGCAGCAACTGAAAACAATTTTTCGGTGTCTGTAAACTTAGGAATCTAGTCTGGCATATAAATACAGAGAGATTAAGAAAGCTAAAGTCACCTAGTTTCCAAGATTTTGCAATTGCATTAATTGCTCCTTAGAGCAGAGAGAGAGGCTTGGATCTGCATTCTAAAGGAGAAGAAAACAGAGTGACAGAGGAGAGTCAATCTTGGCGTGATTCTATCAGCCCATAAGGTGATATGAAACAGGATAATATGTCAATATAGCTTTGAAGTAAAAGAAAAAAAAAAAAAGCAATCCAAATATTTAGATATTCATAAAGTAAGGGAGAGGAGGAGGCAGGAAAGACATTCTGCTCATAAGAAGAGAGGCTGTAGAGATCTGTGACTTTGAGAAACAGCTGTGTGGTCTGATTTCATCTCTTGTTCAAAATAGAAATGGAAGTTTTCCTAAATACGTGGAGAAAAAGTCATCCAGAGAACTATGTTTTATGACATCCCAAAATGAGCTAGCACATTATATGCTACAGAAACACTCAATGATTTGTCATGGAATTCTCTGCTCCTTTGAAGTAACTACATGAATTGCTCTTTACTCTGTGGACAGTTTTCCAGTTGTCCTTTATGACTTAATATTAAAAATGTGATGGAAAACACAATATTTGCAGCTGAGGAAAGCTCTTTTCAATGAAGTACTGCTCTGCTCTTCTTTTTTTTTGAGAGTGTCTCTATGTGAAAGAGAGTTGGTTGCCCTCTCCTGTTGTTGGTATTGGGAGATTAATCTGTTAGGACCATAAAACCTGCTGACAATCACTATTCAGACTAAGCCACATGAGTTTCTCATTCACGTCTGCCTTATGCCTCAGAGCCTCTATCAAGGCAGTGAAACATATAAAATAAAAAGATTCCCTGGATGAGATCTGTGAGCCAAAAGAAACTTCTGGGCAAAACTGAATCTAGAGTTATTAAATCTGAGAAAATCTTGGCATTGCCGTAACTAGTTTAACCATTTAACAAGGAAAAACATCAAACAAACCAGCAAAACAAACAAGCAAACTAGCAAAAATAGCCTGGCCAATTAAGAACATAGCTTTTTTTCCCAGTTAATTAATGGAAAAGTGTTTCAGGTTACTTAAAACTCTTCAAATGACTGCCCAGGTTGTGACAATAGCAAAAAGAGAACCAAACTTTGGTGGAAAGGAGTGAGTCTGTGGAATAGCTCATGAAGCAGGGGTGGGAGATGTTCTCACATGCACACACTCAGTCTCTAGAGAACCTCCCTGGGCTATGGTGGGCAGAGGTTCAGAGCCCCTTTTCTCCCAATGCAATGTATTTTATGTCTTTTACATTTCAGATTTATGACCAAGATATGTCTTTACGGGACTTCTTATTGACTATTTGAGTAGTAAATAGCCCAGAAAGAGGAAGCATATTCTGCTGTCCTTGAACAGATACTCAGGATGGGGGGAGCTGTAGCTCTGATTAGATAGAGAAGGGTGTGTTTCTAGCCTCCTAGCTGAATACATATAAATCTACTCAAGATTTTCTTTGTATATAAAATGACTGGAAAAGATCATTAAATAGTTCTTCAGTACTTTTACTTCTGGTTGAATTAAACCAATTTTACAGTGTTTATTCACAGTTTTATCCCCAAACAGAAATATTAGCTACTTGTATCCTTGGTTTTCCTGATAGTTTAACCAAAATTGCTGATCTTAAGAGAAAAGTTTTTCTCTTTGTAAGCCCATACTTGTGTGTATGAAAAGCTTTGCCTTTAGTTACTCATCTGTCAGCAGCCTACATAGATTATATGACTGCAAAGCCTGCTTAAACGTTTTTCTTTGGCTACAGGTACCAGAAGTGTACTTCAATTAGTTAAACTGAGGGATTACAGTTAAACTATTTTTATTTATTTATTTATTTATTTATTTATTTATTTATTTATGTATCTTAGTTAAAGACAGCGCATGTTTTAAAGACTTGTTTTTTACCATGGGCTTAGATTTTGAGAAATGTTTAGAATATGACATAATTTGTGAAATTCATAGCTCTTAAAGCTCATTTGCCACAAGGTGGCAAACTGTGCTTGCAAGTTCAAGTTGAAAACTAGCAAGTAGAGGTGTCAGGATGACTCAGAAAATCTTTTATTTCTTGTGCTTAAGTAGATAACAGTATCATATCAATACCTGGTGTACTGGTACCATGAGTGGGGAGGAGGAAATTTTGTTCTTAAGAAGCAAGACAGCATGCAGACAGGGAAAGGGGCTTCATCATGCTGATGCTTTTAATTTAACTCACAGAATGGGCATTTAAACCTTCCAAGTCTTCCTGAAACAGTACTGTAAATTTCATCAGAAAAAAAGAATAAATGGAACTATGGAAGCCACTGCTATGTGAACACACACATTTAGAGAGCTAGGGAATTACAGCTTGGAAATTGTTTTCAGGCCTGAATTTCTCCTGACTCTCAGGTACTTTCCCAGGCTGATAAGCTGACTGCAGCTTCAGTTAGGGAGGAAGTCTCCCAGGGTGATAATATGGTGAAAAACAGAGTGGAATTCATAATAAAGATTAACACCTGGTGTCTTTCCTGTGGGATACATCCTGAGGTACTGTCCCAAGGATGTTTTTCCCAATTGTCCAATGAACTACTGTCCTGTCTTAGCTGCACATAACACACTTTAAATACAGGCTGTCCATACAATAAATTTGGCCTTTTTTCCCCAAAGAGATCCGTGTGTGTTGCTGTCCTTTCTCTCTCTTTGCAGTGCAGTAACCACACTGCTATACCCATGAATAACAACATAGTTATAAGGCTTGGCTTCGTGAACTAAGTACTACACTAGAGTCAAAACTTATTCTACCTAATAGGACATTTTGAATAATTTTCCATGAGTACTGGACTTGCATGACATACAAAAGCACAGAAAGAATATTTTTTAAAATATCTTTTAAAATAAATAAATAAACAAAAGAGAATACCATAGCTAGATGATCCTAAATATGCATGTTGCAAAGATAAGTGTAAAGTTAAAAATTAATTTTATTTTTGTATGTGCATTAAATAGAATAGGTAGAAGGTAGTTGGTACTATTATTAAAGTATCAGGGAGAAATAAACTGAAACAAAGCAACAATAAAATGCAAACTTTTTTTGTCCTTAACAAAAGGCTTCTGTAATAACAATGAATGTGTCATAAGTATAGAGTTTCTTCTGGAGAAATCTGTAAGAAACGAAGAATTCTGGACAGATTTAATTTATCACTTTTATTGCTTCATTGGAGCTGCATTAAATAATAGTCTAGTGCTTGATAGGTTTCTGATTGTAACCATTTAGATTAATTCATGCAACTGTAAATAGCAGTGTAGATAAGCCATTGTTCTGAAACAAAGAGCAAATGCAGTTTGAAGAAATGTTTATGATATTTTATCAAGGTACAACTAAAATTCCTGAAGTGACTTGTTGGGTGTTTATAGATAACAAGCCAAACCAAAAGAGAAAAAAAAAAAAAAGAAAAAGACAGCAAATTTTCAGTGTATAGAAAGGAAAAAAACTTGTCCCTTTGAGCCCAAGTTGTGGGTGAGGTTTTTTACAGTACTTCTTAAGTGGTGCTGAAGGAAAAGACTGAGATTATTATTCCTTTCCCTCCTGAGATTCTGCATTTAGTCTTTTCCTATCAGGTCCAGTCACATTGTGTGCAAACCCTTTTTGGGCAATCCAAGATGAACACTTAGGGGACCAAACCCTGAGCTAGCAGGAATTATGTTAGGCTGCCCTCTCAATGTGGAGTTAAGTGACAGACCTGCTTTAATGGCTCTACAAATGATCCATGCAGAAGGAGTCTTTAAATAGTTGTTGACAGTTAGTGGATCTTTCCTTCTCATTTTTGCGAATGCTAATGAGAAAAACAGGAGGAAGGAAGAAATGCTCATATGTATCATTCCATGGAGACTTTCTTTATCTGCCATGTCAAAGCTCCATAAAATGTACAGAACCTCACTGACACTAAGGAGTTAATGTCTAAGACGAAATCCAACTTTGAGTCTCTCAGACTTTCCTCTTAAAACAAGACTGAAAACTCAAAAATAGTGAGCTCAGCAGTGGATTAGTGTCATCATGCTTTGAAAAAGGTTCCCAGCCCTCCATGCAAAGACAAGTTGGATTTACTATATGAGTGTACTTTTTGCAAGGAAGACTTTACCCTGTGACACATTTTCAGATCAAAATACCTAAAACTTTTACCTCTGCATCTGGAGTTTGCTGGCTAAAGAAAAAAATCGTGTCCTAGTAGCTGAGTTACTGCTCTGAACAGCTGTGTGACACATCTGCAAACAAGGACAGCTGAGTGCAGGAATCCTTCCCTGCTGGGGAGCAGCTCAGTGGTGCCAGCAGGCACAGATTGCTGTGACTGAGTATAATGACAGTAAAATTGATAAAGTCTGATAAAGGACAGAAAATCTGCTCAGAGAGATCAGTAAGGCATCAATGCATAGCATGGAGCACATGGCTGGAATGTGATTTCATCTGTAAATGTGAATTGCAGAGATCCGGTTGTCAGGTGGCACATAGCGGTGTTAGAGGGAATGCAATGTCCTGGTCAGCTGCAGATTGAAATTTTCCACTTCAATGTGCACTGGACTTACAAATCCAGTGGTCTGACCTGGCTCTACATTCAGGAGGTTCAGTTTTTGATCCAGGTGTAGCAAACACTGAGCAGCAGCTGTTGCCATTAACGTGTGAGAGAGCAATTAGTGCAATAAACCCTGCATAATAGGGAGGTAGAAACAAAGTGGGATTGCTCTGTTAATAATGAGTTACTAATCCATTTTTCAGAAGAAAAACACAAGCAGGAAAAGGTGTAAAATCTGAGGAAAACAGGTAGATTCAGATGATGATCAGCAATACTGGGGATCAGTTTATTTCAATGAACAGCAGAACTTAACACTTCTGCACTTCCTTGGTGCCAATGTGACCAGCAGACACTCCTCAGGTGACTGTACTGCTGTGTGTGAATATATTTTATGTTATACTCTGCCACATACCATCACCTATCCCAAGGTAAGCCATAGCTTTTCCTCACCACATACTTGTTCTAGCCTATGCCTATATGCACTAGGTAGTGAATCATTCTGGTGTGTCTCTAAGCGCTGTACCTAATTTTGTCCTCAAGTCTCCACACTTGACAAAAGAAGCCAAAATGAAAGTGATCCAAAGATTTAGGATCTCTAAAAGTGATTTGGAAGCTAAGACATATATGAAAAGTGACTGTGATCTTGATTGAATTAAACACAGATGTTTTGAACCCTTGCTTCTTCTAAATCTTCAGGTTTGTTTTTCTGTGATTTTAGCTACTCTCTTTTTCTTTTTGCTGCATATATATATTTTGATAGATATAAAATTACGTCTTTTCAATTTTATTTCTCCCTGATTACTGTCAGGGAGATTTTCTTGGACAACCTGTGAAGTTTATCTTTTTGTGCGAATATGAATGAATGTTTAATATACCACTGGTGAATGCATTGTTTTCATGAAATTTATTCAAGAACTACACTTCCTAGTCACACCACATCCATTAGTTTACTCTGGATTTACACAATCAATGTATAAAGGCTAATATGGACCAACATCCATGTGACTGACAGTGAGGTTCAAACTGCAGTTATAAAATTCTTGGTGTTCCACCTTGTTCCAACTGGTTTTGTCATCTTCAAATGTTATTGTTAACAAAAGGCATTAAGCTGAGGCTTCAGCATTTTTACAAGTTATTCTTTCATTTCAACTGGCTTATGCCAAGTAACTGTCCCAGAGCGAGCACATGTTGAAAGAGGAGAATGTGTGCTGGGAGGAAGATCTGCCTCATGTTATGTTCATTGTGGGCAGAGACCCATCAATCAGATACAGCCCTTGAAAAGCCCTTCAAAGTAGATAAACTAAGTACCAGACACACCCAAGACCTGCACTTCCAGCAAAGAATTTATTTTCCTACATAATGTAAAATAATGTACATATCTGTGAAAAGAAAAAAGTTCAGAGTTGCATGTTAAATTCTAACATTGAGAGAAATGAGAAATGTGATTTTGATCTCGTGTTGATTTGTAAGCAAGAATTTCCTATGGAACATTGCTAAATTCAAGTACAAAGGTCAAACAGCAGAATGAATTCATATTTTCTGTTTATAGCTGCAATTTAGCCAAGAAATACATCTATTAGAGCATATACTGTATAATTTCTAACATAAAGAAGTCCATCTGAGCCCAGTTATTAGAATATTTTTTCTATTTCTATTATTTGTTTTTCTGTACAGTAATTTTCCCTGTATATCTATAACATGAGTGTGCTATTAGTTGTGCTTCCATAGTAATAACACTTGTTCTCACAGACTGTTTTCCCTTGTTAAAACCACCCAGAGAAACTTAAAGAAGGTACCACTGCTGATGTCCTTTTTGCATGGATGAAGAACTTTGCCTTTATGTGTCTGGAAATATTTCTTCAGAAATAGATCTTACACATATGAGCTGACTTTCTTCTCTGCTCTTCACAATTGGTCTGCCCAGTTCACTCATCAAAAGAATGTAACACCACCTATTACAGCAACTGGTGCAGCTGGGGGGAAAATAGCCAGTAGTTCAAAGAAATCTTTCTTTAGACAGTGAATCACCTGACTGAATAAACCTCATGTGTAGAGGAGTTTGTTTTGCATTTAGCAGAATTTACATTACAAGAGTATTATTTATTGTAAATTCTTATATTCACGACTTCAGAAAGAATCAGAACCTGGAATAAAGTATAAGTCAGTGCACAAGTAGACAACTTCTAAAATATCTTCAGGCCTTTGGCTCCTAAATAATATTTAATGTCTGTGAAATATGGGTACCCAAATCCCATTTTCAGAACAGACTGAGATCACTTAGGTTATTTAGCTGGGTAATATATAGTAAAACTTGGAGTTGTTTCCATATGCTTGAAGATTGAATTTGATCCTTCACCTCAAAACTACTTGAAAATTCTTTCTTGGGGATGATTTTTAGGGAATAAGTGATTAATAAATCAAGATGCTAAGTACTACTAGCTCCTACAAAGGTTAGAAGTGCCTCAGTTCTGTACCTCCTAACCAAGAGTGTCAATTATTTCACTTCTAAACTTCTGCTTTATTTCTGTGTTTTAAACAATACTGGACTTTTATTGCTTTTGGCGAGCAGTGAACATGTCTTTGATATAACACAGTCCATAATTTTGAACACAAAGGGGATTTTGACACGAAAATTGTAATAGCTTTGGATCAGTCTTCAGGAAAACCAGAGGAGTATTAGGCTTTTATTTTTTGTTTTCTCTACCAATTATATATCTAAATTCTTCCATGAAGAATGTCTTGACAGAATAGATAAGAAAGATTCATTCTCCCTACAGTGGTAGAAGATTAAAAAATACCTTAGTAACTGAGCTTAAAACTACAAAAATATTTCCTTTGTTAAGAGTTGATCCCCTTGTTTTCCCTTTCATTCACGAACTGATGATCTTCAAGAAACAGACATTTTTGAGAAATGTGAAGGAAAATCCTCTTGAAAATTCTGCAGAGCCAGCTGCTAACGAAGTTCAAGCATTGAAGGGTAGCCCATTCTGAACTGTGGCCCAAGATTCACTGTTCTGTGGTCTGGAGCTCATGATCCAATTAGTGTTTAGGAGCTTTTCAAATAGTATTTTAAGTTAAGGGACCAGATGATATACTGTGATGATGCATGGGAAAAAAAACTGTGGTTGAAAATCCATTGATTTAACATTTGGTTAACTGATGTTTTGAAGCATGTCTAGAATACAAGAGCTTTCTTTTATTGCAATAGGGACTCTAGTAATTCCACTGCTTTGCTCTGCAGAGTCTTATAAATAAGATGAGAAACCTATTATATTCATTATTATTTATTTATTATTATATAATTTAAATAAATAGAGGAAACTCTTGTCCTAAAAAGTTTAAAATAGGTGATTGAAAAGAGCATTTTTGTGCAATATTGAAAAAATGTGGGTTTTGATGTTCAGACAAACCATGCACAACTACTTTGCATTTACTGAGGGCTGAGGTTGTATTAATGATCGGGCACTGCACCCAAGTAATCTTTAAGTGTCCACATCAGAGAGCACTGGTTGGTGACTGTAGTTAGGGACATATCTATCCTTCAGCATATTTGTGATTCCAAATGAAACCAAAGGATATTGTGTAGATAGAAATTGTGAAGTTTGTACTCTTTAATATAGTTCAGGAAATGTTGTTTCTATGCATTGCCCCAAATTAGCTTAGTGAAATAAGAGCAAAGAGGAAAACTAAACTGCAGAAAAATCAGGCCTTCTTCTGAAGAAAGAAACAGGTCATCCCTCAGCAGAAATGCTGGAGAGGATGTTTTGTGGAATGAATGTCATGTTGATCCTTGCTGTAGAAAGAAGACTGTAGCTGCATCCTTTCCTCAAACCAAGCTGAGGGTGCCTAGAGAGCTGCTCACCAAAGAAGGGACTGATCAGCTGAGGAAAGACAGGTGACAGATCAGGCTGAGGAATAGAAAAATGGTGAAGAGCTGAATGAGGTTCCTCCTCCCCCAAGCAACCTAAAGATATATTCTGTTAGGTCTGTCACTTGTTGAGACATCCTGGCCAGAACAGTGGTCAGATATTCTATCAGGTCAGAATTCCAGTGGGGATTGGAAATGTGTACCCATAGGGATCAGAGCAGGGTAGCTGGGCAGAGAGAGAGAAAGGTTGTAAACCTGAAATGGAGTGTTGAAAACGGAAATAAATGTATTTAAAAATATTTTATCTCAAGTGGTTTAGGGAGGTGAGTGGGAGAAAAGGGCAGCCAATATTATACCCTTCAGATTCATCTGGGATACATCAGTTTAGGGATAAGCATAGTCACACACCTTTATTGTTTTCATACCTGTGGAAGCATGTGTCTTGTGACTTCACTTTTCGAGGAATTAGTCATTTGTTTTGAAGTCACACATTCATTTAGATCTTCTTTATGATTCGAGCCTGCAAATATTATGTTGCCATGGATGCTGGCCTCAATACTACAGGAGCTTTTCAGTACAATTTTTAAAAAATAATGAAAGATAAGTGTTTCTTTTATTTATTATTTTTTTCTAGAAGTGGAGTCTGTGGAAGGTACAGACCTGGTCACTCAGCTGTTTTCTCCAGCAAGAGGAGCAGTGCTCTACTGTTGACACAAGGTGTAAATTCCATAGAGGTGTGGCTCAGGACTAACATCTGGTTTTCAAAAGCTCAGGTCAGTAAAGGGAAGCAAACTGAGTATACTAAACCTCTGTTTAAAGGATTTAATATATCAGTAAAACAACAACAAAAAAAAAGAAGCTGGAAAGAGAAGCAACAAATCACCCAGTTCTGTGTAAATAGAGGTAGTAGACTTAGATGCTGAAAAGATATGCAGAGCCACAGAGGACTTTTCAAAATCTTCATCTATATTTCAAAGATAGAAGAAGTGGAAGGGTCATATCCAAATTCCACTGAGGTCATTGGAAAGTCTTGTGTTTACTTTGATGAGGTTGGATCTAGCCTTAAAAACCAAGCTGTTCTCCTCATATTACATGACAAATGTTGCTCAAGAGAAAGGAAAAGTACAGATAGACTGAGGTGTATAGGCTGTGCTTGGCCAGCTGGCACAGAATGCATTGCTGATGATCATCCTGTGCAGATGGTTGGTTTGGATGTCTGAAAATTATTAGATTTCCACTAGTCCACAAAAAATCAAAAGATATCTGAGGTACAGTCTGGGGCCAGTCAGGCTGATGCTCCTGGATCATTGTAGTTCTTATCCAAGGCATTAGAGAATTTGTCTTTTGAAATATTCTGGCCTCTTCCTCCAGAGATCATCCAAAACAAGAGTGATCTTTCTAACCTGCTGCATTTTCCCCAGAGGAATTCTGACCTAAAGCTCATTCTCTGGCTCAGGGCTTCTAGACAGACTTCTGGAAAGCACTTATGGCTTCTCTGCCTACATTGATTATGCAAGTGTCCCAAAAAGTTATCACTGGCTTCTGGAGGCTTCATATGCCAGCTGTTGCTGATGTTTGGCCCTCTCAAGCCTGGAATGACCTTTCTCTCCTTCTGCTAGAGAACTGCCTCCCCTCTCACCCCTTACTCAGCTCCACCCACTTCTGCACAACCTTTCCAAAGCAATCCACTTAACACTTCTTCTGTTGAACATTAGAGTCAACTTGCCACAGCAATTAAAGATAGTTTTTTAAAAAGAAAAAAGGAAAAAATTAAACTTATCTGCCCAGTATAATAATAGTAGCAGTAGTAGTAGTTGTAATAATAATAATAATGATAGTGATAATAGTAATCTACCTAGTTTCTTTCCTATTGCTGAGCCAAGCATGAAAAAAGCTTGACATTCTTTCACAGTTGAAAGATGTAATGAAAAATACATAATTTTCTCTTTATTTAGGGTTGTGTTTTCCCTAGGTGATCTCTAGTTCATGGAAATGGGGTGTTCCTGTTTTCTGACATGAGCCATTTGATGAGTAGAAGGATCATGGCCATGGTTAGGACTAATTGACAGAAAAGCAGATAGTTTTGAAAAAGTTATAAAATTGAAGATGAGTCTCTGGTTAATAAGCAAGAGGAATGCTAGCAGAGACCATGGAGAAAATAAAATGAACAATGAGTAGAGGAATAGTTGAAAAATATGTTTAAGAGCTGACAAGAAGGGTGGGGTTGGGTAAGAGAAAAATCTTGTGTTATCAGCCAAGAAGAAAACTTTGAAGTTACCTTCAAAAGCTGTTTTCAATATTTCCTTTTTCTTATTATCAGCAAGTCTTGGTGGAAAAGAGACTTGAACTTTTTAATTGGGAGAGAGTAAAATAGATAGCCTGATATCATTTGTACAAAGGATGACTGCAGTGTAACACTGTTACAGGCAATAGCAAGGCTAATGTCTTTAAGCCAGCTAAATCATGAAATGTTTATCTAACTTTCAAGACCCCCACAACTATCATCATTTCTTTTTGTGATTTCTCTCTTTACCATTTCTTTTTCTTAGATGTCCTGTTGATGTTTCAGAGTTGACTTTAATGTCCTCCCAAAGGAAATAGCTGAAAGATCCAATATGGTTTCTTCTTTAGAAGCCAAGAATGTTTTAGCTCTTTCAACATTTTTGCATGGAAATAGGAATAAATGACACATGGAGAATGCTTCATATCACTGTTAACAATTTGACGTTACTTTCCTGAAATACTTTATTTATATAAGAATGAAGTTTTAAATAAAGATACATTTCTTATAAAGGGTATTTATATGCGATATTCACTATTTGCCAACAGCTGTAGATTGTGAACCACGGAAAATATTTAGATCATTCTACTACAGCGTAGGTATTACTTGGTTTCTCCAAGCTTGCTTTGCATCTGATTGGCAAATTTCCAGTCTGTTTTTGAAAGCAGAAACCTAATAAAAAATGTAAAGAGCACTGGTTCGCTTGCACTTCTTTCTGGTGTTCTAGGGGCAGTTACACACTCTGGTGTTAAGAAACAGTGGAGCAGATACACAAGAGAATGTTGGTGACAAAACAGGTAAGAAGTTTGGTTTCCTGATCCATCCCTCAGCAGCCAGTAATACACCCAGGGGACAGGTTCAGAACATGTGAATTTGATCAAGCTGCTGTGAAAGTTGGATCCTGGACAAACTGAGCTGCCTGTTGAGTGAACCGCTCGACATCAAAGAGGAGCTTACACATTACCCTGCTTTCTCAGCTCTACCCAATCTCTTTGTTCTGAGCCATGGCCTTATTTACATGTATTCAAAACCAAATGGAAAATGAATTTGCCAGCAACAAAACTGAAATGTCTTTCCCCATTAAAATGTATTAAAAAACCTGGTTTATTTTCTGAAATCTTCTGCCCATTATATTACATGTCAAAGTACTAATTTCTTTTTACTTTTTTTATTGTTGTTTTCTTTCCCTCTCATTTTACTAGCAGAACATTGGACTGCTTGGATTTGGATAAAGACCATTCCAAGACAGCTTAGATCCCTGTCATGGTGCCACGTTTTGCTAATAGCTAGTTATTAATATTAACAGATATGCTGGTGAGAGCACAGCATGCTGCAAACTACCTTCAAGAAGCAGAGCAAATCACTGCAACCTGAGTTTCATATATGTAAAAGTAAACATTTGCAATAATATGAGATGGTTATTTCAGTCATGTTGCTCTCACTGTGGTGCCTGTAAAGCAGATCTATTCTGAAATGAAATGTCAGTGTTTTTACTGGCATTATAAAGAACCACCTTTCTAGAGCCCTAGTGTTAAGGTTCCTTGTGTTGTAAATTTAGCTTTTCTCGACTTTTTGTCAAGTTTGGGGAGAACTTGTCGTGGTTTAGGAACTGTTGGAAGGCATGATATGCTTTCAGTAATTACCTGCTCCAGCCTTTCTCTTTGCTTGCCATTTTCTGAATGTGCACAACAACCATGTTTAGGCTTCAGAGCCAGTCAAGGCAGCAGCAACCTGCTTCTGTCTCTCCAGACCTTCGAGGTTGTGTTGGGCTGGTTCTTACCCTTTATTATCTGTTAATGAAAGGATTTCTGTCTATGGATAGGAAAGCTGGATTTTTATAATAACATTGAAATTGACTTTGAATGGAGTTCCTTTATATGGCTTTTGTGGTGATTTGTCAAGCTAAGAGCTCTCTTCTGGTGGGAAATGTGCTTCATGGTTTACTCTAAGATGTTGTGGTTAATTTATGCAGCACCACAGCCCATTATTATAACAAAGTTCTAAGTTTTAACAGTGGTTGTGCTGATGCCTAACAGCTTTGTATTGTCCATCCAGCTCACTGTTGTAGATGATGGCATAAGAATTAGAGAAAAGAAAGTAAATATAAAGTAGAAACCTTTTGAAACATTGCACTGGAATGACTTCTTGCATCTCAGAATAATTTTAATTTATAAATACACCTGTGTGGTACCCCACTACAGCCATCATCTTTTGTGTTTTGTGGGGATCAAAACTCATTGACCTGGGAGTGGAATGATCAGAAACAAAATGAAGAGTCAGGCTCAGCTGTCAGAAAAGGTAGAAGAATGTAAGACAGTCATTGAGCATCCTGAAAGGACTTGAGTGCTTTTATTCATTTAAGTTTCCCCCATTTCAGGGGATAAAGAAGCCATAGAAGTGTATGAGAAATACACAGGAAAATGCTTTTACTTAAAGGATTGATTCCTTGAGAATTCAAGTATGGATTTTGAAGGCATTCAACAGAACAATGAAAAATTATATTATTTTTATACACTTATACATTTGTTTTTGTAAATCTCACCGGGTGATGGGTCACACAGATGTCTTTTGAAATTCAGTGAGTTCTTAATAGGTGAGTCTAAGTTTACATGGGACTAAAACTTGAAGGAAATTTCAAATTTGAAACTTTCTTTTTTATCTTTTGAGGACACTTTTTTCATTTTTTTTCTCTTGGAACTACACATAAGTGCACTAAAATGAATTAGCTAAAATGAATGCAATAATGCTCTTTAATTGGAAATTATCTTGCTTATTAACAGGAAAATTATTAAAATTCCCCTGTACAATTTTAGAGTAGTTATTAGATTTTAGAGTTAGGAGACCAATGGTTAAGTTAATAAAACCTAGCTAAATTAATAAATCCCTCTACTTATATCATGATCATGATTAAACCACATTTTATGTACATTTCCAGGACAATCTGGCATAGAGCAACTCTACCTCCCTGTTTGCATCTTTGAAATGGCTGTCTGACTTACTGTGTTCTTTAATGCTCTTAGAAAATCAACCAACATGATGAAGTAGTTACTGTCACAGCCTGAAAATTAAATAGAGACAGAAATCAAGGAAATAGCCTTGCTTAAGCTGAAGGCTTTTAATATAATTGAGCTTTCTGGTATTCACAAGATACTTTATTATCTTGCAATATATTGGGTTATTACTGGCAAGCCACCAGTGCTCAGTCCTTCATTTGGACGTGCTGAACATCAAATCCTTAATTGACTCAATCCAAAGACTGGATTTATAGCTGAAGTGAAAATGACTTCTTAAGTTTCCTAAGGCTAAATTCAGTGCAGCCAGATTTCGGTGCTTAGCAGCTGGTGCAGTGTGAGTAGCTCTGGGTTTCTCCAGTACATAAAAGAGAGAAATGCCTGGAGGTTTAGCACAGATCTTTGGTGAGGTGTTTCAAGGCTCAGGTCTGGACAAAGATCCCAACAGGACCACACTCCTAAGGCTGCTGCCTGAAAATAAGTAAAAAGAAACTGATTCTTTTCCACTGTTACTTTTAAGTAAATCCTTCAAGAGTTTTTCAATGCAATTTTAAATAGTTCAAGTCATTGTCCATCCATCACATTCCTTCTGATGACTTTTTACAGTCGGATCAGGATTTTCCTAGATGTGGAAATTAGTTGCTAGCAGGAGTTTGCTATGTACATTCTCCTTTATAGAGAGATGTCAATAACCATATGTCACCATTCACTTCATATAGTCTATTCCACATGTAGAAATGAGTATATAGGAGCTACTGTTTGGTCTTAGGTAGAACAGCTTGAGGACAACTTCTATAGTTTCAGAATAGTTTTCCCTTTAAGCAGTTTTTATTGTTCATGCCTGTATATGTGCATAAACACACACACGTGTTCATGTATAGAAAGAATAAAGTATGGAATACCTGATTTCTTTGTTTTCTCTGCATTGTACAGCTCTAGCCTTAGAATTCAGTTTAGCAACTGTTTATGAGGGTCCTGTGATTATACAAAGCAGTGGAAACATTCACTGAAGTGTTTTTAAGGAAAAATAACTGAATTGTTCACAATGAAATGGAAAGAGAATTTAAACTTATAAATTCCAGCTTGCTGAGATGTACCTGATGTTGTCTACAGAGCTTCAATTGAAATAATATATTCCTGTAGCTAATTAAAACTGTAGATGGGACTTCTGCTATACTTAGTAATACATAAGGTTTCATTTTTTATGCTTGCACGCTGGAATTTGGCTAAATAAGTGAAATGGCAGGATGATTAACTCACGTTACAAGCCTATGTGGCAGAAGAAATGGTGGCTAAATAGGTTCAGTTTAACAACAGGCTTAAAAGCTTTGGCTCTATCTGGCATCTTTCCATTCTCAGAGTTTTGTGTTGGCCTCTTACAATGTTTGGGTATAAAGCCCAATTGTTTTCCACCTGGGCTTTGGCAAGGTTATATCTTCATCTGGTGCTAAAGATGAGTTACCCTTAGTGGTGTTAAGGAAGCCCATGAAAACCACAAATGAATTTTCAAGTTCGGGATTCAAATCAGCTACGAAGTTATGCTTGGTGGTGAAAAATTAAAGTATTTTGTGATGTTTCCGTGTTGGACAATGGAATAGTAGATTTTGCCCAAAGACCATGTTCTCCCAAGATGGGATGTATCCCTACAAAATAGAGCAGCAATTGATTTTCTCTTACTGGCACAAGAACATGGTTGGGATACATCCCAAGATGGCAGGACTTGCTTGCTGTTTGTATTTTATTAATCATCATTCTTATCATCAATGCATGTGTTTTCAATTTAACAGTGCAAGTCCAAGGCTATGATTCTCCTCGTCTTCTTTAGGAAAAGCTTTGCTCTTTCTAGTTTACTGATCAATTTGGATTAAAATTGCAGGTTTTTTAAAGTACATTCAAACAAATATTTTTCTTACTTAATGTTCTGCACTTAGAAATAAGTGTAGAAGATTAAGTTCTACATAAGAACATTTACATGACAATAATAAGTCCTTGGTTGTATTATGTTGCTTATTTCAAGATTGTTTGAATTGGATCTTCCACATGTGGCAGATTCCTTGCCTTCATATATTCAATTCAATTGATTCAATTACATTTAATGGGAAAGTGGCACCATTTTAGGCACTGCATGACAATTTACTAACCTGTATGTGCTGCTCCAGAAGGCTGTATATCTGTCAAAAGTTCTATTCTATATCTGTTTATCCTATGGAAATGCTTAGATCCAGTACCATGGGATACTCCACTGATGTTGGGTACCTGTGTTTGGCAGCTGAATGGAGAATTGCTCCAGATGTAGAATACACTAATTAATTAATCTTGTGTTTCAACAAAGAAGACCAGAGGCACTCAGAATAAGAATGTAGAGGCATTTTTCTTAAGCCCAAAACATGATTTAAGAGTTCCAGCTTTGGCAAAAAAAAAGAATTTGCCTCAGTTGATCTATCTTCCTGCCCTCCTAGGAAAAAATTTTTTAGAGAGGCCTTCCTTGGTCTACAAACAAATCAGCATAAATACTTTCAGCAGATCCATAGGGGAATAAATAGAAGGTATGTGGTAGTTAAATTACCTGAATATGCCCCAGGAGAGGGAAGTACATTTGACCCTGGTTTGTTAGTATTTCCTGTCCACAGTGAGTGTGTGAGAGGCTGTTTCTTTCAAATGACCAAACAATTATCTGGATCCTGAGCATCACATGTTACATCTTGGTATTTCAGTGTCCACAGCTAAAGTCTTTAGCCTCTCTAAAGATTTTTGCAGAGCACGTGTGTTCAGTGCCTGAAGTAGGAGGTTTTTGCCTCCAGTCGAGGTCCTGTCATGACTCTCAAGAGAGGCAGTGGAACACACACACCTCGTTCTCTGGCTGAGTGAGGCTTCTCCTCTGAGCACACTCAGCCTCTTCTTCCTCTCCCCTGCCTGCACAATTGACCAAGGAAAGGAAGAGGAGCTCTGCCTTTGCTCAGGAGCCTTGCACTGAAGCACATCCTGCTTCACTTCAAAGCCTTCACTGCCCCACATTTACCACATTCCAGAAAAGTGCCAGAATTTTCTGGGCTGGAAGCCCTCTAAATCCTTCTTGTGCTGGCTTTCGTATTTGACATAAAGTGATTAAATATGCATTGGAGCAGAGCCTGGAGTCAGAGTTTTGGTCTTGTTTTACCTGTGTGCTGCAGAATCCCAGGCATGTTCTTTGGCTTTCTCTATTGTTCTCTCTTTCTTCTCCTTTATATAAAATTGTGCTATGCAAAGTGGGTGATCTTTCATAGGAGAAGCTGTAAAACATCAGCACCAAAATGCTTTTATATTTTCCAACTAACGTCCCATTAAACATGTGGACTCGAGTCCCTGCAAAGAAAAAGATAGCTCTGAACAGGCTTTGGGAGAATCAGTTGCCCTTATGTTAAAATAAACCACAAAAAAGCTTTCTGAAACAATGAAATGTCTACTACTAATGGATGGCTGCAATGTCTAGATAAGAGAAAGTTGGGATAATGTAATTTTAAAGAAGATATCAGGCATAAATCCAGAGGAAGACATAGCTGAAATGTAGGAAATCAAGTGCAGACATCTACATGGTTTGGAAAGAGTTGCTGGAGTAAAGTTGAGCTTATTTAGACTCATCTTAATGCAATACCACTGGGTAACTCCTTCCAGAGCCAAGAAGCTTCTGCACTATCTTTAATATGTTTTGGGAGAGCTGAGGTTACTTCACAAAAAGGGAAGTTTGTGCTTTATAGGGCTTTTTAACTCAGACTCAGCACAAGTCATTCACTTGTGAACTGAGTCTGGTCAGCAGTTTCTGGAGCAGAACAGTTACTATGGAGAAGTTGCCCATGAAGTAATAAGTCTTATTTGACTTAATCTGGCTTTATATTGAGACAGCCTCTGTCTCTGCATCCAGGACATGGTTAACCCAGCACCCACCCAGACTACAGAGAACTGAAAGTTGACTGCAGGCAAGCTGAGAAATAACACACAAGGAAAAGGGATGCTGTGGTTCACGTGAGAGAAATGGTTGCATATGAAGAGTGGTGGAGAGAATGGTGAAATTCATATTCTACAGTCTGGGGTCATGTGAAATGCTGCATAAAATTCTAGCTGTAGATTCTATCACTATTTATTTAGGATTCAATCTGTCCTGTTCAAAAGCCAGATTCCCTGAAACAGTGAACAATGAGCAGAATGCACTGGAGACAAAGGATCCGTTTCCATCTACCTCTTAATTTTGGGAGTCAATGTGAAACAAAGAGAAGGGGTTCTAAATCCTGCCTGGCCCTAAATCACAACTCTCTCTCTGTTGAGTTGTGCTGTCATGCTTTGCATACTGAGGTATTGTTTGGTGCAACCAAATCAAATCTTTTGTCTGATTATTATTTTTCTTTCTTATTTTTTCCCAGTGCAAAAAAAGAAATCCCCCCCCAAAAAAACAAAAACAAAAACAAACAAACAGCAACAAAAAAACCAAAAACAACCAAAACCACAAAAAAACACCAAAAAACCAAACAAACAAACAAAAAAAATCCCACAAAACAAAAAAAAATAACTGTGGACATTAAGACAGTGATCTTGTTGTGTAGCAGTAATTTTGCAGTAATGCATAAATTTAAAAACCCTAATTCCTGCTCAGTAATTTCCAGCTCAGGATGTGTGTGGTAGGCACAAAGTTCATTTGTGGTTTTCTTAATAAAAATATGAACTGCTGTTTATGAAGAGAAACTTGAGGGAACTCCTAGGTTGTGAGGCTGCAAGAACCCAATCCTCTTTGAAATGCAGGAGGGGTGGGTGCCTAAATCCCTCAGAGTCTCTTGGTCTAAGAGGCACCCATATCCCATGGATTAATTCCCTCTCCACGTCCTGGCAGCTCAGACCTCTCCTGAGCAGAGTGTGATGGTCATATATCCCTGCTTGAAAGAACTCTTATTGCAGCCAGATAAGGAATATTCCTTTGGCCCTGATTCAGATGGGATTGAAAAGTATGATTTTTCTTGGAAGAAAACTGAATCCCTTAACTGTTTTCTCCTGCCACCACAGCACAGCTACTGATTTACAGCAGCATGAGGTCGACTTTTCCATCTACATAATATTTGGAGAAAGCTTATGGCAACATAACGTGTAAATGAGAATAAGCAGAGTGTGTTTGCTTTTCCTTCCTGCTTGTCTGTACAAAAATGATCTTCACAGTATCTGTTTTGTGTTGCATGCTGCACACCAGGGGTTCTTTACACTGATATTTGCACTGCAGGTGACAGCTCCTCTTTGCCTACTGGGAATAAAGTTTAAAGTTTTCACCATCTGAGAGCAGCAAATCCAATCTCCTCTGGCACACGAATTGGTACCATCAGCACACTGGATGTTTACCAGAGGAAGCCAACTTTAAAACCTGGATGACTCTCCTGAAAAATGGTGCTGGGGAGATGCTGTGAATCAATGTATTTGGGTAATCTAGCCTTACCTCTTCCCTAGCTGACACAGGATTTTTTTCCTGGGCTTCTCTCAAGATTTCTCTGTAATGTGTCTAGGCTTCCCAGAGCAAGGTGTGGGTCAGTATCTTGTCAAGTAAATTCTCTGATTTTGTATTTTCCCCAATCTACTGTTCATTTTTGTAATTCCACGTGTAGTCCTGGGTATCAGAGACGAGGAACATAGCAACACCAACAACAGAAAAAATAGTAATGAGCTTCAATATTAATGACTATTAATTTATTCTGTTGTGGGGTTTGTTTGTTTGTTTTTCTTCCCAAAGCTCTGCTGCCTTTCTGGTATTTACCCATTTCTTTCCTTTCCATGCCAGTGGTCAGGGACTGACAACACGCTCTGCTGATCTGAGAAAACAGCTTTTGAATTATTATATGTTTCCAATTCGAAGCATTCCTAACTTTCACTGGGCAAGAATTATAAGGCTCCCTTTCAACCACTTGTAATTTATTACTACTTTTGTGAAGGAATTAAATGCATTAGCTACAAGCCCAGTCTTGCATTCAGTATAGCCCCCAACCTCCATCAATAGTAATGAGCATTTTTGCAAACATTCTTTTCATACCATGTATCATAGAATCACAGAATATTTTGAGTGCGAAGGGATCCACAAGAATCATAAAGTCTGACTCTTAGTCCTGCACAGGACATCCCCAAGAGTCACACCCTGTGCCTGAAAGGATTGTCCAAATGCTCCTTGAACTCTGCCAGGCTTGGTGCTGTGACCACTTCCCTTTCTCTGATAAAAAGAACCTTTATCTGATATCCAGCCTAAACCTCCCCTGACACAATACAATGTAATTTTTTGGGTCTTTGGAATAGCACTTAGATATTTCACCAGAATTCAGTTTAACCATACACTTAGAGAATAAAACATGGCCATACACCAGAATGTTGTTATTCTTCACAGATACATTGAAATCTGGTGCAGCATATGTTTATTTCCAGTGAAAGCCCTTCTGAAACAAGCAAAAGCATGCAGTGATCTAGTGCTAACATTATAGATATTAAACCCTTTATCCCAACAAATCATGTCATTACATAAGCACATATCATTAATTAAGTGCATTTTACTGATGGAGAAGATTATTATTATTTTGCGTAGATTGTATCTAGATAATTTCTCTCAGTCTTATATGGTAAAAATTTTCTGCATGGTGCCCATGTTCCCTCAGTATCCACTCATCTGTACATAACCGTTTGGTAGATTAAAAGACAAAATAAAACAAAACAAAACCAAAAGGAAACAAACCAAAACAACTCAAACTACCTCACACAAATAAACAACCTCCATAAAATTTTAATCACGTTTCTCTGCTTTTTCTCAGTGTTTCAGTCTGCTGCCAATTTTTGTTTCCTCCGACAAGGCAAGTTCCTTTAGCAGTTTGATTGTCATTCTCAGTCATATTTCTCATATTTCAACTTTCAATTACATTTCTGAGTTTTTTCTGAACTATTTCTAGTTGTTTAAACTTTTGTCTTAGAGCAGAGACACTCTAACAAGACACAAAAGCCCCAGAGCAGTAAACATGACAAATGGAGAGGCAATGCAAGCTTCCCACTCACTTTCCTTAGTTTTCATTATACTCTTTTGATAGGCATGAATCAGATTGAGATCATGATCAGCTATATATCCACAGTGCCAACTCTCCATTTTCATGGTCACTGCAGCCCAGAAAGCATTCAAATATTTTAAGTTCATTGCCTGTCTTTTTATTATTATATGGGTATATAACACATTTTTATTGTTGGTAATAAAGATTCTGTTAATCAGTTTTCTTCATTACTCTGCATTTTCATGTGATTTACTGTGTGAAGGTATTTAGGAACAGGGTGTTTTCAAGACTGTTGATAAAAATATTGGATGGTAATTTAGTCTGAACCATAAAAAAATATCTGGAAACAAACCCACATGATAAACCCTCATTGAGAATGTGGAGATTGAACTACTAGCAAGGTTTTAATCCTCATAATATGTTATAGCTTGATTTTATTATGTGATTTTATAAATAATCTTTTCATAGAATGTTGTGTGATAGCAGTCAAATACCTTGTACAATTTCTATTGCATCATTTACCTTTATCAGTGGGAATATGTAATCTCACTAAAGGATACTTGGACAAGAATTGTTTTCATAAACCCATGTTGACTGACTTTAATGACATTACCCTACTTTGGATTTTGAGTAGTAAAGCCCTATATCAACTATGCTATTATTTTGCCCTGTGTCAATGTCAAGTTATCAGGAATAGAGTTACCAGATTGTCCCACCTACCCATTTAAAATATTGGCACAACATTAATTTTTTCCAGTTCTCTGGAACACACTAATATGCTAAGACTCATGCAATCAAAATACTGTTATTGTTGTTGTTAAAAGCAAAACAAACACCATTACTCAGTGATTTCCTCACTTTGGTCTTATAAAACCCTGAAAATTTATTTTAGCTTAGCTTCTAAATTAACCCTCCCAAACTGCCTTCTGTCTGCAGGTGTTCTCAGACTGTAAAGTGTAGTTTATACTACTTTTACTGATTTATACGGTTGCTAAGATTTTTTTAAAATTAAGTATGTAATTAATTCCACCAATTCACACCCAAAACAAGTAGTCTTATATAGAGGTTTGCCCATAAAAATTAACACCACACTTCTATGTTCAGGAAAAAAACATATAAGCCCAGATATTCCTAGAAATATTTTTAACGTACCAGTTGGATCTAAGATGTATGTTAGATAAAATCCTCACCACTCCCAACACTTTTTTCAGCTACAGAATTCACAGAACCAGATTATCTAAAGCCATTGGAATGCACTATTCCCTTCTTTTCAGTGGAAAAAAAAGTGTTACCTTTCACAGAAAACCCTGCTTGACTTACAGAGAAGTGATGCACAACCAGTTCTCATCAAACAGCATGATGCTGGCACATGATTATCATGTGTAACTGGGAAAGCCTCACTGGTTTCCTTGACTGTTGAGATAAAAAAGCAACAAAAAAAGAAATAGACTTTAGATCTTATGTGGTACCAAGCACAAGACTTCAGCAGGCTGAAGCTGTGGCACTCCTCCAGGTTCCTGTGGCAATTCTGTGTAGGCAGCCCCACCTGAGCTGGGGTCCATGGCAGGGAGGACTTATTCCACTCACCTGTGTGACATTGATGGGGTGAGCTGCACCCCACAACACCTCGTGCTCTGTGGTGCACAAGGACCTGGCTGGAGTTAGTGTGGAGGATTCCAGCCTGGGTGCCCAACTCCAACACTGTCAGATACTTCTCCATGCTCACAAAATAAAACAGGGATGTTGGCACTGTTACCACCAGTTTCGTGTTTGAGAACAATGGGCCTATTCAGAACTTTCAAGGAATGCATTAAAGTACCTGTCTGTAATAACTTCCCAAATCAGACTACATTGAGGTTGTCTCTTTCTGTAGCTTCAGCAATGTTTTCTGAGTGAAAGAAGGAGCCACACAAATGGACTCAGAAACTCCAGTGTTTGCATTTTCTGTGTGCTTACTTTAGAATTACCTCCATTCCTTCTTCTAAGGTTTGCATCACTCTCTGAAGGCTGTTCATCTGCAGTACAAAACAAGATCCTCCGGATTTTATGTTCATATTTCACAGCAGAGCAGTCAAAAATTAAATGCAGATATGCACCAACAGGTATCTAATTTGCCCCATATTCTTCAAAAGAGAAGAGAATAGCTTTGATGTATCCAGTAACTTCTCAGAATAAAATTTTTATCATTTAAGGCTTTGTTGTTTTATTCAAAAGCATTTAAAACATCTAATGAACTTGAGATGGCTTTATTTTCCTAAGTGATATTGTGAAAATTAAGGTTTGCAAATATTTTCAGCCTCCATGTTTCTCAAATTGCATCAGTCTTCTTTAAAAAGAAACAGGACTGCAAATGATCTCAAGTGTAAAATTAAATCAATGATTAAACTTTTCAAGTGAGTCTTATTCATTCAAAAAATATTTATACAGTGCCTATTCACAAGCTTGCTTTGTTATTTTTTAAGCTATCTAAAAATCATGTTTGATTCCTGGTATGTTTATTTAGTATAACAGACATATTTCTAGGCTCACCTGCCTGCACAGAAATTTTCTTTCTATTCACTTCAGACCTTGCTGTGAAAAAAAGCTAATGACTTGTCTGTCTTCATTCATTTAAAGAATTTCTGTTAGTCAGCTCTGTAAAGGAAGGAAGTGTTTTCTAGTAATTGAGGACCGGATCCAAATCCAGCTAAAATGAAGAGTAGAGTTAGTTCAGGAATTTTTTGGTGGAATGTTTTCCTCAGGAAATTCCAATTCATTAATGCTTTTCAAAGGACCATGCTGGTTTTGATAAAAACTTCATTAGGAAAAATCTTCTCATGTTCAGTGCACAATATTTGGTCAAAACCAGAAACAGACACACTTGGATCCAAGCTACCAAGATGCCAAGGGGAAAAGCAAACAGTCCTTTGCAAGAACCAGATTCAGATTCTTCCTTTGCAGTGGACAGGGCAGACATTTAAGGTTGAATTTCTCTCATCCTTCAGGAAGGCACAAGGGTCAGTGGCTCCTTACTGCTCCTTACTTTCCTTCTAGTGTGAAGAGGATTGTAGCCAACATCTCCAACCCCTAATGAGAGAGAACCACACTTTTTCCTTGCTCCAGAAGAGATGATACTTCCTCTGTATCTGGCTCACACTTTAGTTTCAGTACTCGTGGGCAAATTCATGCTCTACCAGATCCAGGTCTAGGTTTTGTCTAAATCTAGATCTGCTGCTGTGACTTTATATATTTCTATTTGGAAATAATTTTAATTTTATCATTTTCAGCATATAGAATCACATTAAAAGGAAAGAGCTTCCTTTAAAAGATTCCCTCTAGTGCGTTGTCCTTTGATTGATCCATCAATAGCTCATCATCGTTACAGAGAGGTTTGAAGGATGAGATTTTAGAAAAACACCAAGCAAGTTCACTGAGAGCAACTCAGCAATGGAAAAGCAATAGTTCATAGGAAAAAAAAATGTGAGAGAAGCATCAAATGTGGGAGGAAAAGAGCAGAGAAAAGGAATATTCATATCAGAACTTATGGGTGAAGGTGTTAACAGGAGCACTTACACAGTATAGGAAACAAATCTGAATAGTATGAAATGTGCCAGAACAGGCAGTGATTTTTCATGATGTAAAAGTAGATTATTTTCCTATGATTATCCTCATATAAATTTTCATTTCTAAATAAATTAAGTCATGAAACAAGTCAATTTCTAGTAAAGATTTCATTGTACCTTTCTTCTGTCCTTCTCTAGCTCCCTCTCACAAGATTATTGTCTTCACCCTGTAAATTGTCAGGCTTAGAAGGCATGTTTAAACATGCTCTCCACCACTTCACAAGTCTACCTATCATTTTACAGTTGACATCTGCCAGAAACTTCAGGTGTCCCCTATGACCGATTTTATGGAAGTGCAGAGAGGGGGATTTGCTCACAAAGGCTGGACACAAACCTTGGCATAACTCAGTGCTCATTGGGACACTGGGGCTTTGTTCAGAAGTTAAGCCTTACCTCATTAAAACAGGGCTGTTGATTTTTCCTTTTCTTACCTATGTCTTTTCTGATGTTCCTTCAAAGCCAGGAGAGACAGGAATTTGTATTTCTTTTTTGTATTTGCTTCAAAGATCTCATTAACCTTATGAAGTTACAATGTTGAGTCTACAACATAATGGTGAGGTGCATTGTAATTCTGCCTTACAATTAAGCTCTCACTCAACAGATTCTCCCAGTCCCCAAGAGCTGTGCTCAGGGAAATCTTAACAATCAGGAGAGTGAAGCAGGTCTCTGAGTGACATTAAAGTGGAGTGAAAGAGCTTAACATAAAGCTAAGGTAAAACAAAGTAGATGAGAGACTGACAGCTGAATGAAGGGCTGAGCCACTG
The DNA here is from genome assembly GCA_037013685.1 of Acridotheres tristis. Classification (NCBI taxonomy): domain Eukaryota; kingdom Metazoa; phylum Chordata; class Aves; order Passeriformes; family Sturnidae; genus Acridotheres; species Acridotheres tristis. The sequence continues at coordinate 7,680,157 of CM072885.1, forward strand.
GTTTTGGGAACCCTTAGGGCTTTCTTAGTTTGTTTTTAGTCTCTGCTGATCAGCATTTTTCTGGGTCTGTCTTTCCTGATGTCTGATAGGTGGCAGACAGTTTCAGATGAACCAAGCCCACAGTGTTTAGGTCAGGTTGAGATTCAATGTATTTACACCAAATGGCATCAGTCCAGCACAACAACCCTACTGACCTTTCAGAAAACAAATACAAAATGTAGATAAAGTACTCAAACTTGCCGATTCTTTTACATAGAAGTTAAAATATGATTTTCCTACTAGCAGAAATACTAATTTGCACATTTGCAGGTGTAATTGCCTATTAAACATGCACAAAGCTCTATATAATGTTACTGGGCCATATAAGCTCAACTATTCTAATTTTAAAAAAAACCTTCCCTTTTAAGAACTGCAGGTTTTCATGTTATCCAATATTATCTGCTAAAAATTTAGAAGTTCTTTGTGTGCTTTTCATTAACACTCCCACTATAGTAAATGGAGGGTATTGCTCATCTCTAAACAGTTGTGCACATTTCAGCATTGGTGGGATAAATGTGTCTAAACATGCCAATGTTACTCTCCTAACTTTTACCAATTAACTTGAACAAAGTGTTGAGATGAAGTCTGGTAGAACAGTGTCCTTATGTAGTGTGACCAATAGAAGCAAGTACTTTTATGGCAGGAACATCCTAAGAACCGTAGTTAAAGGCAGTTGGAGATGCTCCAAATTCTGTTACCTGAGCAAGTCTGAGCTTCCCCATTTTTATAGTAATACTATTAGTGTTAACCCACGTTTTCATTTTCAATGTGACTGGAAATATATAGAAAACATTCACCAGTAACAAAAAAGTACATGTGGGCTTAATATTTTTACATACTTGTCCTACTGTAAGGTACTATATATAAATATATGAATATATATATATATATAAATGTCTGCAAAAACCACAGAAAATTTGAAATAGTAGCTCTGACTAGACTGCTTAAACTAAAGTATCATGCCAAATCCAACAGCAAAACATAAACTTAGAGTATCCCACCAAGGAAGAACCATTATGGTAAGAGTAATCATAGGCCCTTGGAATATCATGTTGATCTGTAAAAAACACATGAAGATGAAATAATGCAATTTCCACTGAGTTATAATTAAAACCACTGATGCAGTCACCCTATCCAGACTTTGGGAAACATGAGAGGAGTTTTCTGACTAAACCATACCATTTTAATGCATTAATTTATTATCTCACACCCAGATTTTCATGTAGTGATGGATTAGTGATCAGGTAGTGTTGGATTAGCAGTGCTCTCTACACAATTCCTATACCTGGCATAGGTAACAGGGAGCCTTTCCAAAAGATAATATGTCAGGACAAATTTGCCAGTTAAATTATCTGAAAAGGAAATGTACAGTCAGTAGCACTTGGCCTTTCTTGTGCTAAATCCTTGACATAATCCCAAACACAATAAAACTGTCAGAATATTTCTTCTACTCACTTCTAATAGGACATATATTAATTAAAACAAGCAATGTGTAATAGGATGCAGAACTTGCTCAAGTGTGCTCATGTATTGAATTTCAGAGATGAGAATTCCTTCAGATTTCTGCTTTGCAGTCAAACATTGGGTTTCTAAGTCTTAGATTTTAGTGGGGATGTATAGACTGGTGACTTCTCCCTGTACTCCACAAAGGACTAACTGTACACCAAAGTCAGGTTCAGGTCTTCATTCCACTTTAACTTTTTTCAAAACTCAGACCATCAATCATCCATTTCTCTCTGGCTGGAGCTGCCACTGAGCCTTCCCAGCTCTCCAGAGGGGCCTCCTCTGTCAACCATTTGGTTAATGGTCACAAACTCTTAACTCTGTTAGAAAAGGTAACTTCTATCACACAGCTACTCTTCCCCACATGAGCTCTTTAGATCATTAAACATAATAAAATACTGGTACTGGATGATATTTAGAATACATTTTCCGTCATCTAAAGGGAAGGGCAAGAAAGCATTTGGCTCAAAAAACCTGAAATCTTCCCATCTCTTCTCTTTCCTTCCTCCTCTGAAAGAAGCTGTTGCCTCAGTCATCCACACAGCCATGAGTAATCTCATTTCTACTGCAGATGTAGAGCTCTTCCCATTTGATTGCACAAGCCAGGAGGGCTGTAAGTTCAAGTGTTGGTTTCCTGAAGATCCTTTGTCCAATATTTTTTTGGCTTGGAGTGCAAAAACTGTGAAATTCAAAATGCAAGTTGTTTCCTTTTGTCCTGTTTTTGTGTCTCCCTCAGTGAACAGACCTAAATTTACAATTTCTCTTTTAATATAAACTTATTCACAGTGCTTAATATTTGTCATTATTGGCCATGATACATTCAAGCTGTTTGCTATCTGAATTTCATTGAACAAAAAAAGGTATATAATGGTAGAAGAACTTTCTTTCTTCATCTATAAACCAAAGTACAGTATCCTTAGTGCTGAAACTCCTAAATCAAATTATGTTTAGCTCCCTAATTAAAGTGGCCCCATTTTTTCTGTTGGTCAAATGCAGATGGTTAAATGTTTTTTTTAATTTGAACCATAATATTTCACCATACAATGAACTTAATGGTCAAGCAGATAATTATCTTAACTTTAGAGAAGTTTTTTCATTACCAGAGGTGTTTCAAGTAGCTAGATTCTATTAAATCCTGAAAGAAAAAAACCTCAGAAGAGCTAATGACTTCAGTAAGTGAAGAGGTATTTAAGGTTTTTTTCTCCCCGCCATAAATGTGTCCACAGACATAGGCAATCTAAACTCATACAGGCTATTGCCCCAGTAGGCAAAGAAAGACCTAAACTCAAGTCCATTCCCCTACAGAAGTCTAAACTACTTACTTTTTTTTTTGTATTTGTATTTGCAAATATCTTTTAAACAAAAGATAAAATGATTCTAGCTGAGATTAAAGCTACAGTGGAAGCATTTTACATTTTAACATCTCTTCTTACTCTCATCACCTGGGGTAGAGGAAAGCCTATATATTTTAATTTTTTCCCTCAATTCTTCACAAAGCATCATTGAACATATCTGAGATGTAGGATGGCTTTATTTTTGATGTTTCTTGGTTTTGAGGTTCAGCTTTTGTGTCTTTCCCAAGCTTGAGCTTGAATAAAAAAGGCAACACCTTTTTTATTCAGAGATATATAAAGTGAAATACATTATGCTGTCTAATCTATTGGTTTTCCTTGCTGTACCATGGCATCCTCCCTGTTTCTCTTCCCCTTTGGTGTTATAGTAAGGCTAGATCCAAAAAGAGCTGGATTTGCTCTCGGAATGGAATCCAGATTGCTGTGCTAGGTGCCAGGGTTTTCTTTGCAACAGTAAGAATAAAGAAAAAGATTATGCTAAGCTTCAGAAAAGTAACCCAGCCAGTCCCCTGAGCAAACCTAGTTGATTGGGAGATCGAGGCAACAGGAAACATACTAGAAATACAAGCAGTATGTTGTCTGAAATATTACCTCTCTCTGGAGCTTAAGTGCATTACTCCCAAGTTTTGTGGTTGCATATTTAGTAGTAAGCAAAATAAGCCACAAACCATTCAGTGATCCTAGGATTAGCTGGCATATGACATTTCAGCTAAACCCTCTTCCCCACCACAAAAGAGTAGCCACAACAATATGATCTATTTGCCTGTGCTGACTCCTGACTCAGATCTGGGCACTGCTTTCAAGAGTGTTCCTTGGCCTGGGCCAAGACTCTGCTGCTCCTGCCAGGGACTTGGCTGTGTAAATCACTGTGGGACAGCTCATGGGCACATGCCTTGCCTTTGGCACGTTCCCTAATGCAGATATAAGTTGTAAGGTATCTTCATCACTTCAAAATAAAGGAGGCACAAACTCTGTGTCTTCTCTCTCAAATAATGTCTGTAATTCTTGTGCTTCTTTTTAAGCTGTGCTACTTTTTGAGGGGAGTGAGACCTCGGTTTGTCTCACATCCTCTTTTTGAACTCCAGATCTCTGAAGAGATTATTAAACTTCGTGCTCTGTAGTTTCTATATTGTACACACATGATAAGACATGTCAGCTCATGTCCTCTACTTTTTTGTGATAAGACCTTTAAAAATACCAGCTCATATCAGCCTGATTTTCCTGCAGCCTTCTCATCTTCAAAGCCTAAAGTAATTGATCATCTCTCTTCCCTTCTATCTGAACGTTGAGACAGATCCAAATGAATATCTCACGTGTTTAACTTTTTGGTTGTTCTAAGAAATTTCTATCACAGTTATTTGCTCTCTGTTGTGCTTCAATTGTATGATTGTTTTGACACTGAAGTTCAAAAAGCAAGGTTAAACAAACATTAATTACCATTATTATTACCATCCCCAAAGTAACAATACAGAATATTTAGCATTTATATGTAATATTTGATTTAAGTAAGAAAAAAGCAACTGCAGGATGATAACTGTGAATAGAGTTATCCCATGTCAGGGTGGAAAAGGCCATAGATCACCTGCATCTTGCTGCTTTGTTCTCTATAATCCTAGATTTAGAGATTGGAATGTATTGTTACAAGCATGTAAATTAAAGGGATTAAGATTCTTTCAGTATATGAAATCCTGAGGCCATACAACCATTATCTAATTCTGCATAAGTTGCAGAAACATGATCATCAAGGAGTTCACTTGATCAGAGATTCACAACAGCAATTAAACAGCAATGCAGAACTCTTGGCAAACTAATTCTTGTATCAGCATTCACAGTTGTGACAACCCAGTTCCCAATAAACATATGGAGGAAATTTCATCAGTGACTGCATAACATCAAATATCTGGGCAAGGAGATAAAATAAGCAAAGTTATACAAAATCATGAATAATGTGGATAGGGCAATGATGGATTGGTTATTTGCTGTTTTCCAGCACAAAAAATGAGGGCATATCACATGAAGTTAAGAGATTTAATAGAAACAAAAGGAGATGGTTTCCTGGCAGTGGGTAGTAGTTCAGCAAAATTCCTTGCCAAAGGATGTTGTGTACACAAGAAGTTTACATGAATTCAATAAAAAATTAGTCATATACTTAGAAAAGACATCTGTTGGGGGTTACCAAACAGAAGAACCACACCAGGCTTAGGAATTCTTATACTGAAAAGAGCTGGAAGATTTAATAAGATGATGAGGGGAGGATCCCATATTTTTGGCTGCCTGCTTGCTCTTCCCTGGCATCTGCTTACATACTCTGGGCCTTGGGTTTGGCTGTTTAGAAGTACACGAGCCACTGGTGATGAAGCATAAAAGAGCTTCTCAAACCTTCTCCATTCAGGCACTTCAGAGACTTTCAGGCAAGGGAGGAGCCCTCTCTGCAGGTGCTGAACTTGGCACACTGCAGCTGGAAGGCTTTGGGACTACCCAGAGCCCTTGATGCCTGCTGCAGGGGCTGCACAGAGGGTTAGTCTGGGTGCTGTAGTTAGGACATGGCCTGGAACTGCTGGGTTTCTTCTTGTTACAAGGCAGGTATAGGGGAAATTTGTACAGGGAGAGATCTAGGGAAAATGATCTGCCAGCAGCACACCCCATCCACCAAGCATCAGGGTGTGGGATCATTCTCCTGGTAGAACACTCCCCATATTGGTCAGTTTAATTCATTTTCATGCCAGTTTTATTATTCCCTTACTTGAAACTCATCAGAATGAAGTCTTAGGCTTACTCAGCAGGAAAACAAAGTCTGTACAAATTGTGTACACAGTTCACTACAGTTTATGGTAGTGAAGGTGTTGTTATAACCTCCAACACAGCCTGTACTGAGCATTTCAAGAACACATCAGAGGAGGGATGGCTCCTGCACACTCAGGCCAGCCAATAACTGCTCACATTAAGGGAAGGACAATATCTTAGTCATCTCTCTTAAACTTGTTGCTGATATAGGAAATATAAGCAAGGATCAGCTTCCAATATATGGACCATGCCAAGCCTAGATCTGCAGTTCTAGTTGATGAAAGCAGGGAGGGGATGCAGTTCTGTAAATGTTGGACATGACACATTACCCTAAACCCTTGCTTTACATCCTTCTCTTGGCCCCTCAGACTCCTGAAGTGCATTGCTGGAAATGGGAGAATCAGAGATGGACCTCCCATTTGAACTAGTGCAGCTGTACATGTGTTTTGTGATAGAACTTGGCATAGATACTGAAATTTAGACTCCCTATTCCCAGTCCTTTCTCCAAGGCTAGAGACATCTTTGCACTTTCCCTCCTTCTCTCTGATTCTGAACTGAATGGCTCAGCTGAGGTAGGCAAAGCAATGACTGCTTCATGCACCCAGAGTAGAATTTGCATGCAAGGTTCAAGTTGCTCAGTGGTGTCAGGGATAAAACACTTTGAGGCAGAAGTTTCAGTGCCTGGAAATTTAATCCATTTAGTTGCTAAATGTCTTGTAGCACCTTCAGAAGGAGGTGGTAACTGCACAGGAGTTTTAAGAAAATGCTGAATTTAGCCCTGCTACTTCCATCACAGCAGATGAGAGCATTCAGGGCTGAGCTTGACCCTCAGGATGACTTATTCCTCTGTACTGCAGGAAATCCCTTGACAAGCTGTACCAGCAAGGGGCTGGGAATGACCACAGCAGCCAAAAGGGAGGAGAGCTATAGAAAGGTGAGGCAGGGAGCACACTGCAACAGCCTGAAGGGTCGCTGAGCATGAAGCGTGCTTTATATCACTGTGTCAAAATTATCTCCCCACGGGATGGCTGTCTCCTGACATACAGATATTATTGCTGTGGAGGGGACAGCCTACTCTAAATCCTCAAGTGGGGGAGGTTAAAAGAGAATAGATCATATTTTAAGACTGAGGTTAATATAGGATAGATCATATTGTAAGACTTTTTGTCCCAAGGGCAGCTTAGCATATGTCTGGAGAATCAAAACTTTTAAAATAATTTATTCTCAAAGGTTTCCCCTCATCTATCCAGCAGATTGGAGATATATATTTGCCTTGAGCTACAGCTTCCCTGATTTTCCTGTGAATTGCATTTTTATGCACTGTTTTAATGTAACAATTTTCATAAGGATGAAGGCCCACACTCATCAGACCCTCACTCTGGCAGGACAGAACTCTTTTAGTTAATTTGCAGTCTTTGGAATTGACTCAAGAAAGAATAAGCACACAAAAAAGCAGTCTCAATCTCTGGTATCATAGCAGCTCTGATATGTACACAATGCTCCTCTTGTCTTGAAAATCCATAGGAATTTTCTAGTCTTTTATAATAGTAGCATAATTCAGAATACAATGTATATATCTCAGTGTAGATATTTAGACTGCTGGGCTTGTGTTTTCCTATATTTTACAGTTTAATTATGTAGAAGCAATCCTGAGACATAATGCAACAAATCTCTGTTGTTTATGCTAACATAGTTACCTAGAACATAGTGAAACTGAAATTGCCTTCATTGGGATGAGCAGGGTTCAATTATACCATCAAAGATCTATGCAGTCTGTATTTTACAAACAATTGTGTTATACACATTGAGATTTTATTTTGGTCAACGGTTCTTCTTACATTATATACAGTTGTTTAATTAAGTCAAAAGCATAGATAGTGGATGACAATGTAAGAATATTTTCCTGATAGGCAGCTGGAACAAAATTCTGCTAAGATTATAACATTTAAATCTCTTGTGATGGTTTAGAGTTCAACCAGAATAAAACTTATAAAATAAACTGTAACTGAAATAATTCTTACTGATGGACAAATTTCTGAAGCCAACATCTATACTTGATAAACTACAAAAATCTTAAGGTTTATAGGATTGTATGTGATGTACATAATAGGTTAGATGTTGCTTGTACCTGTCTAAAAGCTATGAGGACATTTATAGTGCCAAAAAAAGACTTTTAGTTTTTGTAAGTTATAAGCACAACCAAATGGAAACAAAAGTAATTGCAGACTATGGCAAAATAAAAATCTATTTTTTTTTTCCTGATTATGTGATTAGAGATCTATTATGCCCTGACTAAACAGGGAGATGAAAAGCAGCTCTAGAGGTCATATAAGTCCAAGTTCTCCACTGGTAGCAAAAAATATATAACATTTAGAGAAGTCTGTGGAGCTCCAGATGATACTCCAGCAAATAACTTTCATTTGTGTGTCTGCAAAAGCCATCAGCAGCAGAACAACATCAGGCAGCCTGGAGGAGATTTACAGTCCTGGCTGCACTGGGTAAGGACCAGGGCTGCTGCTGCATCCTGACAGGGCTGCAGAGCTGCAGCTTTCTGCTCCCCTAAGCCACAGCAGGTTTTGTCTGTGTGCAGGCACTGTGAAATGGAGAGAAAAGGCATTGCCTGATTTATTAAACTCACAGCTCATAGTCAGGGTGGACTTTTCATGACAGTTACCTGTGACTTAAGAGTTCAGGTTAATCTAGCCAGTCCGTGAATTTTGTGACAATGTGGACTGTGGTTTAAAATCAAAGATAATTTTTGGCTGGATTAGGTCCTTTACAGTTCTAAGGCAAAAGTCTTGTTGTGCCCGTTTTTCATAGTGTATATCAGAATATCTATCTACTAGGAGGCAGTATCCTCAGTAATCTCAAGTGGTTTGTCCCCAATTAATGCATTTTCTCTAAGCTAGCTTCACACCAGTTCAGAAGTTTGTCCACTGATTTTGCTCAAGAAGGACATAAACCAGACATGAACTAACAGTTCAAGGGAGTCCTTTAGACTGACATTTAAATAATGCATAATCAGAGAAAGAAAAACTTGTTCTAATTACTGCCTTCTTTCTACTTCATACTTATGAGCATCCCTGTAATGTTTAAATATATGTTGATTTTATTAATTTGTGAGTAAAGAGAGTCTCTTCCCAGACTTTTCATTAATGTTGATCCTTACAGTGTTCCCACATCAACAGCTCTTTACCAGAGTTTTATAGTACCCATGTCCCACTTTCTGTTCAGTATTTATTCTTTGAGATTATCTTTTTGCTCAGTGTGCCTCTGTTCCTGGTTTATGACTTGCTTACAAGGATCTCCTTAGTTACACACATGTTGATGTAAGCTTTTGGATGAACTTTTCAGCCAATCCTCTTGGGGCTAGAATTCACCCCACCTTTTTGCTGAATGGCGTCCTCCTTTGCAATCCCTGCCAACTCCTCACATGTTTTAAACTTGTCATGAGTTGTGTTACAGCAGCTGAGAAGTCAGCCCCAGAAATTTTTCTTACACCCTTACTTGTGATGTAACCTACTGCTCTTGTATAAAAACGGCAATCATATCTTTGCTGTTGAAAGAAGCAGTAAAGCTAAAACAGCTCACAATACTAAATTATTAAAAGTAGCCTAATCGTGACTTTAGATTGGGTTAGGGTTGTGTGTTGTACTGTTTTGTGATAAAATAGAAGAGGGAATCAGAAATCACTTTTATAAGCTGCAGACACAGGGCTTTCACTGCAGATAAGGGAATTTTTTTGCTTTGGCTGCCCCCACTAAACAAATGTTTCACAATTGAATCACAAGTTGTCCCTACATTTTTGCTGGGAAGACATGAAAAACCAGGGTGACAACATCTTATTACTGAGACACTGAAGCACTCAGAGCTCTATAGTGGAAGCACAACGACCTGCAGAGAAATGCATAGACCTGCCTTGGATTCAGAATTAATTTGATTTTACTTTGCCTACCTGGGTGTATAACCACTGAAAGGCCCTCAGGTAACCTTCCCGATTTCAAAAGCCTCTCCAGGAGTACAAAATCCTATCCACATCCACTTTGTGAAGTCTCAGACAACTGAAACAGAACCTCTGGTCTCCACAAACACTGTGGTATAAAACACATCACGGTCTAGAGTCAGGAGTAAATAAAACATTACACCTGGACAATTGTAAATTTAGACTCTCAATATCACTCTGACCCAAAACCAGACAATACTAAGGTGATCTGTCATTATTTACAGCTCTCCCATGCCTTCTCTTAGCTGTACAGATGGAAACCAGAGGATACTGAAGTTGAATGCCGAAAGCTCTACTGGCAAACCTTTTAGACTCAGAATTTGACAGATCTTTTGTTTTTAAAACCTGTTGCAAAATCCAAGGATTTTTTAAAAGGTTTCTTTTCCCCTCAAGGAATCTAAGCAATTGGTGCCAATAGGCCAGCTGTCAAGTCCCAGTATTATATATCTGTGTAGAGGGAAGTTGAATTAGTGGAAAAATTCATAAGAAAGCATTTCAGTGTTGAGATTTCTGAAGAGCTTATGTTTATAATAAGGGGGTGTGGAAGAATCATTGGGTGTTATTTATATCTGGTTCTGGTTTCTCAAATCTTGCTTAACTGGACCAATTCAAGGACATGCCACACAGCTATGGATTTGTGAAAAAGGAGATTATTAACTCTTATGGATTCCAGAATAGGTAATGAATTGACTGTATGTCATTGAAAATCTTTAAGAATACAAAAAATAGCAATAAAACTATTTTAAAATTAAGATAAACACATAGTATCCATTAATATGGATCTCATTAGCCCCATATAAAAAGGGCAAATAGGATTTTGAATGCTAATGATTCACTGGACAATAGGGAATTGGAACGAGATGGATTATTAGGACAAACTATCTAGAACATCTGCTAATTTACCAGTCTTAAAATAAACTTATGACAACAGCAGCATGTGCATTCAAATCTGCCAAGTATCAGTTATTTATGAAGTGTAGTTGAAGATTTTGTAAAATTGCTTTACAAGAAATAGTATTTTTCCAAAATGATATCTGATTGAAGGATCAGACAATTTCCCCTAATACTCCAGTCCTTCACTCACGAGTGTCTTAAACTTAGTGTGGTGGTAATTGGATGATCAGTTGTGCAGTTACAGTCATTTTTTCACTGCTCTAAAGTAAAACTGCATTTCCCCCCAGTCCATAACCTCCTCTGTGAGGCAGAACATTAAGATTTTGCTCAGTGCATTGTCTTCAGCGACTTCCAAAGGACTGGCTCTCACCGCCCCTGGTATCTAAACATAAAAAAACTCAAACATTTTTGTTTGAGAATGGTTGAACACTCGAACAGAATGTTCAGAGAAACTGTGGAGTGTCCATCCTTGCAGTTATTCACACCCACCCTGGACACAGGCATGAGCAACCTGCTTTGGGCAAGTGCATGGGCAAGAGGCTCTCCAGAATTCCCATCTAATCTCAAACAGTTCTGTGATTCTTTTATTTTCTCTCTTTTATTTTCATTCTTTTATCTATTTCAACAGATACATGTTATCCTCTAAAGGCTGAAAGGGAAAAACATTCTTCTCTTTGCTTCCAATATGACAGCAAAATGTTTTTCCAGTGATAAATGAGATTCACCAGTTTACACAAGAATGACAAATTTTTTAAAAATGGGACCTGCAGATATTTAGGCAGCTAAGTAGTGACATTTTTAAAAGTGCTGAACTGGTCTCCCTAAAGGGCCATGAAAATCAGGGCAGTATTGGTTTTGCAGCCAGGAATCCCAGGTGTATCTGGTGGTTCCTTCACTGTTGAACTCTCATGCAATTTTACATAAACAGCTTTACTGCTCCTGTTTCCCTGGTAGCCTGAGATTCAGGCAATCATCTGCATCACTGAAGTGAAACACTTTCTCAGCTTTCTTCAGGCAAAGAGAAAATGGGTAAAAATTAATCAGGCTTTGAAGGCAGAAGAAGAAAAAAGCGATCTGGATAAAGAATTAACATTCTGAAGTAGAATTTGAACTGCGAAAAACATGTTTGTTAACTAGGGCCAGGTGACAAAATCCTTACTGGCTCTTCCTTCCAAGGTGTCTTTGTTATATTGCTATAAATTTAAAATGGATTCTCCTATTTCTTTTTTTGGGGGGGTTGGTCTTTTGGTTTGTTTTTGGTTTTGGTTTTGTTTTTTTTTTTTTTGGCAGGACTGAGCAGCATTGTTCATTAATTGTAATCCAGAAAAATGGAAGTTCCTACAAATACCAGAAAGATATCAATCAGTGTTTATATGCCATACCTTAATGGTGAGAGCACTGTCTGTAGCATTTGCAGAGCTGAGTTTCATTTCCTGTTCAGTCTGAAAGGGTCCAAATTCAGAAATTCTCCATCCTAGGGAAGTTCCTTAACTCTGTGGCTGAGCTGGGAACAGTCAGACACTTTTGCATCCCTCCTTTTAGTATTATGCTATTAAGCAAAGGCATGAAAGATTTATGAGCTCAGCAAGCAAAACACTAAAAGAAGTTTAGTCTTTCAGCTGAAAATGAAGAATTTTATTTTGTTTCCTGCCTTGGTCCCTGTTTAAACATTTTTCATTAAGCAGTTGTTAAATGGAATACAGAAACAGGAGCCCAAAGCATCCTGATGTTTTCCATTCACAGGGATGGATCCTTCTTTTAAAGCACTGAGGAGGAGGAGGCTGTGATTCCAAGGGTTAGTTTGCTTCCTAGCAAGCATGAAACCTGGGTTCCAGGTCTGTTTTAACATTAAGGATTCAAAATTCCTTTCCAGAAGACTGCCTTACCCACAAAGACATATTAGGTATTTTAGAGGGAATAAGCATTGTTTTCCAGTTGGCCCAGTGTGCAATTCACAGGCCAAAACCAGGCACAAGCGAAATGGAAGTTATTTCATATTACAAACTGGGGGCACAGAGAAGACCTGGTTCCTAAATCCTTCCCCTCTCTCCCTCCCTCCCCCCCATTCCAATGGTACTGTTTAATATAAACTGCATAAACAACAGAGCAGGAAATTGAATTCAGATGTAAGTTGAAATCATCCGAGGTGAAAGAAACTCTGAAAACATAAGGTCCTTTCTTTTGTTGGAGAGTTGCATGAATGCTCATCTGTTATGAAAATGTTGGCATAAAGCTGGCATGGTACAATTTAAAAGAGGTGGGCCTGAGTTTTTATTTACCCCAAAAAATTTTCGTGGAGCTGAGATTTGAAGTGAATACAAGCAACTCCACCCTAGCTCTGCAGACCACAGGTTGGAATGGTGGCAGAGCACTCAGGTCCACACTTGTGATTGATGTTTTTGATAGGTTACTCCAGGGTATCTTTCCATTTCTTGTGCAGGTACCGATTTGCTGTAATGAGACACCTCATTCTCCCACCCAGTTCTGGGCACTGTGGTTTAGCTCCTTGAGGGAGACACCCAGCAGTGAGAGACAAAGTGGTGCCCAACTTTGAGGTGTTTCCTCCCTTCATCAGCCCAGGCTCCAAACTGCATTTGTTTTCTTGCCTGGAGGATGGCTCTAATCATACTTATTTGTGTATTTTTAATACACATGCACAATTCTTTGAAGATTTCTGAATGTTGACTTAGAGCAAACCCATTTTTTAATCTCATAGTAAATCTCCCGGTCCTCATTAAAATGAATAACATACGTTTATATGAGTATAATTCATTTTGCATTAAATAATACAGCTACAGAAAGAGCTACAGCTGTAATACATCTTACAAGGTAAAGATCAACAAAAATGAATCTTACGTGTTGTACCACTAGCAAATCACTGATTCTTTCTCCAGGTGGAGGCAGGCATCTCAAGAGGGGAAAAATATTTCTAGAATGACAGCAAATTAGTTCAACAGTAAACATGCAGTAATGAATTCCTGGATTAGAAGAACATTTCTGCAGCCTATTCTGCTGCAGAAATTAGCCAAGTTAGTTGGGAAAATTATTTGAATGCAGTCAGAAAATATCCCAAATGGCACCAGAATCTAATAAATGCAGGCACAGCTTTCAATCCTTTCTTCATTGCTCTGTGCATGAAGTAGGAAAGGATTTAAAAGGAAATAGATGTCAACAGAAGTGAGAGTGCCTTGAAAGAACAGCTCCTCGTGAACCTGACTGCATTCTCATGGTTCCCAGATGGTTATCTCCTCACCCAGCTCCAACCAGCCCATCTAAGGCATATCCATGTATCACATGTAGTAATTAAAGCAAGCACAGCTTAGGGGAGATAAACTGAAAAGCCCTGAGAGCTCCTCAGCTGGTTTAAATCAGTACAGAGCCACTGATGTCAATAGGCTTTTGCCAATTTACACAAGCTGAGAATCATGTCCCGTGTGTCCACATTTCATCCAAACCCAGCTTGGACTCACTGCAGCTGAAGTGTGAGATGGAGAAGATGTTTCTGAAAAGCCAGTCTATTCCCTTTATCCCAGACCATCTCGGTTTCAAAGTGGCTCCTTGCCTAATTCAGGGGGCAGCCCTGGCTGCTTGGATACTCTTGTGGCTGCTGGCAGCTTTCAGGTCAGTAGCACAGGAACAGCATCACAGGGGAGAGACTGAGTGAGGAGGTGGAAAGGGTGAAAACAAATGAAAGAACAATCAGGCAGTTATAGAAATAAAACAAGCTTTGGCACTAAGTTTCCTGGACAAATCTGGTTGGCTTTAAATTGTCACCCCATATTTTTCCAAGTCACTGACTAAATTTTGAACCCTGGTGTTTGACATTCCATCTGAGTCACCACAGAATTTTGTGCCCATCTGTTCATCCATTCATTCTCCTGATCTGTTGCCTCTGCAACAGCACCAGAACAGCTCTACAATTTATTCCAGTGCCTTTTTGGGTCTCCATCATAATTTTTTTCATTTTTGGGAAAAATACAAAAAAACCAAACCCAGATTTCTCAGTTCTTCCTTCCTTAATGATGTCTGCTGTCTGGATTCACAGAATGTTTTTAATTTGTGATCACGGTCTCCTGATGTCAGAACAAACTATCTGATGCTTGTCAATTATTTTCCACATTTACAAGGAGCCTTTGTGGCCACAAACAGATCTATTTATTTCATAACCTTTTCCTTCCAAACAATTCCTATTATCTACAGATCTTTCTCCATCTTTCATTAATTTTAGTTTTTTCTTTCAGTTACTAGTATTAGTACAATATGGTTGGGTCATTATTCTTTTGTGCCACCTTCATTTTTGCTTCCCACTGCAAATGAGGTAAAACAAATGGACCCAAAAATTAGTTTGGAAAATGAAAGTTTATTTTTTGCTTTATAAATCATGCATATTTCTTTTCTGAGATTCATGACAACAAACAAGGGACTTAACCTGTGACTCATTTAAATTTATTTCAATGTTTCCAGTGAAAAACTTCTAAAGAAAAAAAAAATAAATAAACCATCTGCTTCCCTCAGGAGAATTCTAAAAGAAAATAAATAATTATTTGCAATTTCTCCTTCATCAGAAATCAGTCTAGTTATGCTACTCTTTCTTGAATTTTATTTCAAAATTTTGAATGAAATTTTATATGTGCAATGGACTGTCCTTTAATCCCACATATACATATTAATGACAACTTTTCATATAGTTCTGGTAGTTGTCATTGTACTATGAAAATTTATATTGACTTCCTATTTTTATCTTAAATTCTGTTGGTTTATTATCAGAAACATTCATCTGTGTGACTGTTTTGAGTGGCCAAAGCCTGTCCATCATTTATCAGCCAGGAATATTTGAGATTAACAACTCTGCCTGCAATAGATGGAAACAACGCTGAGAGCTGGAAGGTGACGTAAGGATTTACCCCAAGCAGCAGAGCAGTCTGACACAGAAAAGTGACAACTTCTCTGTTGTGTGTTTGCTGCCATCAGTGCAAAATCCAGATCTCACACACAGTTTTCATTAAAGCTGATGGGAGATGTTTTGGTGGAGACAGCCATGAGGGCTCGTTTACCCCAATGTGTTTGACACATGCACAGCCTTGCACCAGCCCTGGCAGACACTCTCACGATATCTCACCAGGCTGTCTTTGAAGGGCCATGCAAATGAGTGCATTTCTATAGACAGAGAATTCGCTTGATTTTGTCTTGGCTAAAATCCTGGTCCTTGGGTTGCTACTAGTTGCACACTTTCCTTCAAAACAGACCCCTTTTTTTTTTTCCCCAGTGGTGATGATACTCCCCAAAAAAAAGAGACAGAGACAAAAGATGAACATTTAACCAAACATTTAAAAACTTAAAAGCTAAATTTAGATTTTGATTCTGTAAACATGACTCAAAGTTATAGAAAAAATCAAGACTCTTCAGGTTCCTAGAGAGGAAGGTTTGTCTTGTGTAAAATTCTTGACACCGTTTTCTACAGATTCACACTTACACATCCTTCAGAGCACACCTCTCATTTCAAATGGGGAAAAGGAAAAATCTGCCTTTTACATATACCAGGTACTATGATTATAGTATTCTGACATTTCACACACTAAATCTTGCTTGCTGTTGAGTGTGCCCTCTTTAAGTCAGTGGAGTTTGCCCTGGATAAGTATCAACAGAATATGACCGTGAATTTACCCCTGTATTTATTTCCCTGAAAACATGAAATTAGAGAAGGAAGACACACTAAAGATACAGAAAATGAAAATACTTGGGACTCACTTTTTTCCCAATGGCTACATACTACATATTGAAATATGCTTGAACTATTTTACTGCTTTGCTCAGAGATGATATGCAGTGATAGTTCACAAGGGGAGAGAAAGTAGAAGGAAAGACATGCCAAAGATATGCAGAAATAAAAACATTTCCAGGCTGGAGTTTCCTTATTTTTTTAGCATCAGTCCTAGAAAAATATGTATTTTGGCTAGCAGATTTTGCTTCAACCTACTTTGAGGGCAACCTTTAGCATGATCACAAGCAGCCAAGTACAAGCTGTTACAATGCTACTGATGACACAGGTTTACATCCATGTTGAATCTGGCCTATGATTGTGCAATTAATGAAAGAATAAATTAAACAGTTCAGTCACTAAACTAAATATCATGTTAAGCCAGAAGAAGAAATGTAAAAAATATAATATTGGGTTGAAAGACTTAAATTAGCAACAGTTTTCCACTTTTAAAAACTGGAAATAAGATGTATTTCTCAATTCTTTGAAACGTAGTGGATTTTTATATTTCATCTCACATACTGTTAATATGTACAAACCATGCTAAGTACTTAATTCTTCAATGTATATAAGAGCACACAAGCGTAATTTCCTTGTGAATTGCTAGTGTTAAGACATTTAACTGATTTAATTAATTTATATAAATATACAAGCTTTTGTATGAGACAATTAACAAGCACATATTACTTTGAAAATCCTGCAATGTGTATTTTCTTCCTTAATAGGTCTTTGCAAAGAATCTCTCTCATACTTTAACCCTGCCAACTTCTATTTTCCAGCATGTGCACTCACTGTAGAGCAAAGCTGGGCTTTCTGTGGCAGTGCCTGGTTACTTATCTTAATAATTTTGTGATAAATACACTACAGGGAGAAATGCAGACATTTGGGGAAGTGGGTGTCTTGTTTTGCATGCCTGAGGACAAACCTGTTGTCAGGCATCCAGGTGTGTAGTGCTGAGCAAGAGCTCCTGTGCAGGTCTGTAAATGTCACAGATCATATCCAAGATCAAACCTGGTCCCAAACTGTAAAGCTGTGCTTTCACCAACACCCTATACTCCATTCTTTCTATCTGGATATTTTGAGTTTTAGTAGTGATATATTTCTCCAAAAGACCAGATGGAATTTATTATAATTTGAACTATTATAGCATTACAAAAATATGACCTTTTTTTAGATGATGCAGCTTTAACTCTTTTCACCATGAATTCTGCATTTCTGTATTTTAAAAAGATGGTTAAATCTAAAAGTTTTAGTCTCAAAGAAAAGGGGGAAAAAATGAAGATACATTGAAGTACCTGAGGTTTGCACACACCTAATACCTAGTTTTGACTTTCAGTGCAGTGCCTCTGTATCTTGGATAAAGCTGTTTGATCACTTGGTGTTTGGGTTGCAAAAGTTACAAATTTACCATCTGACAGTGAAGTGATATGTTTGTTGACTTGATAGCATAAAAATGGGGTCATGTTGGAGACACAGAATCGTTAAGGTTGGAAAACACCTCCAAGATCATTGAGTCCAATCATTAACCCAGCACTGCCAAGTTCACCACTCACACATGACTCTGAGCACCACAGCTGCACATTTTTTTAACATTACCAGGGACAGTGACTGCAGCACTATCCTGGGCAGCCTATTCCAATGCCTAACCACTCTTTCATTGAAGAAGGTTTTTCCTAATATCCAATCTAAACATTCCCAGGTGCAACTTGAAAGCATTTCCTCTTGTCTTCTCTCTTGTCACCTGGGAGAAGAGCCTGACCAACACCTGGCTACACTCTCCTTTCAGAGAGTTCTGGAGAGCAGCAAGGTCTCCCTTGAGCCTCCTTTTCTCCAGGCTAAACAACCCCAGTACACTGTTGGTCCAGTTCTTCACTCATTTAGGATTTTCCTGCTAAGGGTTAACTAAAGAGTACATGACATGCAAATGCAAATTCAGTGAGTTACCACTGGAATGATCAGCTTTCCCTGGGCAAGAATTAGGATAAATTAATAAAGTGATAAGTGATCCCCCTGTGTCATCCATATTCCCAAACCCAACAGCAAAGTATCCAAAGGGTTAGCATTTCAGGCAGGGAAGAATTTTCAGCTGTTCCAGAGAAATAAAATGATGTCATAATTGCAGTTGTTCAGAAGACGTGGGGGACATGGAGGTATTTAGTGTGAGTGAAGGAGAATGAGTCAGGTCCTTAGCTACTGTGAATCAGTGCCATTGCACAGGGCTGATTAGATTAGCTAATTAATAACACTTGGTACTCCACTCGAGAGACCAATAATCAGAATTGATCAAGGAACAGGCAGCTTTACATTGAAAATTGGTTTTCTTTTCACATAAATTTGATATAAAGGGCCACAGATGAGCAAATCAGCTTAAGAGTAGCTCAGAATACATAACAGTTTTACAATATCTTTTATTCTTCCTTTCATTTTCCAAAGTGTCTTTGCACTTGAATTATATTTGTCTTTTAAACCACTGCAGTAAAGTGAAACAATTTTTCTCCCAAAAGCTTTAAATTTGTAAGAGGCCTATGAAATAGACTGGTAGCCTAAATTTGGTGCCTATGAAAAAGTGCTAATACTAGAAAAAAAATCAAGTCAAGAGGGGGAAAAAAGGAGGAAAACAACTTATGGTCTATCCAAAACAGGCATTTTCCAAAAATTATGTCAACACAACTAAGGACAGTCTAAAATTTTAGGTGAAACTTTTGCAATTTTTTGAAGTACGAGTAGTATTTTTAGTCTAATTTAAAATGTTTTTCATGTTTAAGTTATTTTAGAAACCTTTTTTCTCAATTGTATTCATTTCCAAGCAAAATATTTTGTTATCTTAGAGTGGCATGATTTCATTGAGAGAACCTTTTAAAGAAGAATTCTGATATTTTAAAAATTTTCCCCAATTGCCTCCAACTTCCATTTCCTTTCCAGCTTTCTCAGTCACCTATGCCTTTTCCTTTTTTCTTATTGTTGCTAAGGTGAAAAATATAACCTCTTGTTTTAACAAATCTATATATTTGAATTCGGCAGAAACTCCACATTTGTGGTGATCTTAATATGTTATTTAAAAAAAAAGGTAAAAATAATCCAGGTTAAACTATAACCATGGAAAGCACTAAGGAAAAAAACCCAGACAAATTGTCAATACATGCACACACAGAGTATAGACTCAACATTGTTGTTGTCACACAACTTTTAACTCTAATTTTTAATAGGAAATGGAAAACTTTTGCAGAGAAGCTGTTTTGTCTGAGAGGTCTGGGCTGGTTAGAAGGGTCCCAGCTTTGACCACCCCTCAGCACAGGTTAGTGGCTTCTGCAATGACCTGAAATAGATTATTTTGAAGGGTTTTTTGAGTCTCTGCACTGCTATCCATCACCCAGACCCGTTTTAAAACAGATTTATGCATGTGTGCATTGCAAGCAGATTTCCAAATTAGATTACTCTTTTTTTTTTTCCTTCTATGTTACTTGGAACAACTTGCCAGTTAAAAGAGTGTTTGTTAATTGCCTTTAAAAGGGCATTTCCTATTACCACCCTGCTCCTTCTGGAAAAAATATATTTAGCCTGATTTTGTCAGTGTCATACATGCTGGATCTTTTTTAAAACCTGATAACCAGATTACTTGAGAAACTGGAACCCTTCCAAGACAGCCGTTTCAAGTTTCTTGGTAAATAGTCTGTACATTGTATATATTTGCGAAATGTACATTATTTACTTTATAAAGTCTTCTGATCTTCCATAAATCTCTGCTCACAGAGTAAATTTTAAGGCACTGTTTCCCACTTCTTAGGAGCTGGCCTCTTCATCTCTGTAATACCACACATGAAGTCACATGGAAAAGGTTCACACGGGATGTCTTTGAAGTGCAGCCATCGGACATCAGATGGACTGGCTTTCCAAAGTGAGAAATACAAATTATGTCTGTTTATTGTCTCCATGAAAGAAACTCAGTGCTTTGTTTAAAGTCTGTTCTGAGGTGAGCAGATGCTTGTCTTTGTTGTCACTGAATGGCACTTTTTCCATAACATGAAAAAAAAAAATGGTTAAAATAGTGAAATCCAATTCTTTATATGATTTGATTCTTATGTGATTTGAAGCTTGCAGGATGATTTTTTTGTCATTTTTGGTGGCGGAAGCTTTGGGTTTTTTAATTTTTGCTGTTTGGGTTGGGATTTTTTTTAACTATGCTATTTGACTGAAACACTGTAAAGAGAAATGACCCTGTATTTCTGTCGCTCTTGGTTCTCACTGAAAGCAGGCTGGTCATTGCAGAAAAACCAAGCCTGCTGTGCCTGCCTTCAGCCTGAGCAGAATGGGCAGATTGCAAACCAGCCTGTGTCTGAGAGCTGCCAAACTGTGTGCAGGCAATAGCAGCCTGAGCCAGTAATCCCTGGACATGAAGATTTGGCTGTTCCTTTGGCTGATTTCACAGTGTAGACATGCTCATGATGCAGTCCTGTCTGTAGTACTTGTCTCTGCAGGCAAGGATCACTTTGCCATCCAGACATCCATCCTCACCAAGCTGTAGGGAGCTGTAATGGAATTATTACTCTTCCATAAAGAGAGTAGATCACAATATAGTTTGACAGTGTCTCTGTGACAGAACCAGAAGCTCAAGCCAAATCTCCCATAGAGTCCTCAATTCTTGTCACATAATGGGGTATCAAGAGAAATTTCACTGAAGTAAAAGAAATTATTATTCTTCTAAATACCTAGAACAGGCCGGAAAATGAGGTATGAGATCCTAAGAATTCCCACTGTTCAGCAGGTATTTGCCCACTCTGCAATGTCATTTGGACTGAAAAACCAGCATCCTTTAAATAGAGCACCCCTGTTCTTGAAGAACTGTGTCTTAATCTGCTGATGCAAAACACCTCAAGGTTGGCATAAATTCAAAATCACACTTAGGTCCTGATCCAAATTTTGTCCTGTTCCTCAGTAGGCTAAGCCAAGGACCCCTCTCCTAACATCTGTGGATATTGGGGTATTTGATATCCAACTCCAAATTCCAACTTAAGCCACGGTCTAACGTAAACAAAGTTAATGGCTTGTCAGCATGGGGCTGTAAAACAATGTGGGTACTGTCATAATATTGATGTAAGGAAACTTGAAATATATAGCCATTTTTCTGAATATAACAGTGGCTTTTGCTCTTAGGGAAAAGTCATTAAATTAGTATGTCCAGGTTATGTAGCAGCCAGAGAAAATATACAATTGTGGCAGCCAAGAAATTACATGGAAAAGAAATTGTGCCTTGACCCATTGACCACAGTGCCAAACAGTGACTGCCATTTAGTGTTGTATCACCTGGGTTTTATACCCACGTGTTACAGCTCACAGGCAACTGTGGTTGTGTGGACACAGGAGAAACACGTGTTTGACCTGCACCTCTCATGGGATGACTGAAGTATGAGCCAGGCAGAGAGTCTGAAAGAGTGAAGAAAACAAAAAATAGATACTGTTCTGGAATATATAATCTATTTTTGGTTTGTACCAATGAGGAGTTGTTGTGAGCAGTATATCATTAACTGATGATGAATCAAGGTCAGTTTTAAAGACTCAGGTGGAATTTCTCAGGTGACATGTCAAACTCAATAACTGTGGTTATTGTTGTCCATCTGAAATCTCAAACAAATATGGAAATTCCCTAAGGATTATCTTCTAAAACAACATAAAACAATGTGAGCTGACTTAATGATTCAAAACTGCTGGAAAGTAAGCATAATTCACTTTGCAATGATCTGTAGAAACTGTGCATATTTAAGTATTTCAGCCCATCTCTGTAATAAATTCTTTTAGCTTCTGAATTATGTCAGTATTCCTTTATTTTCTCAAAATTACCCATCAGTTTATAATACTGAAGTGCCAAAAAAAATTTTATATTTAATAATCCTTATGCATCTTTATTGTGCATTTTTAATCTACAAGAATCACTGCACAATATATTTTTAGGGTGAATCTGTGGTTAAAGAACTTTTTTCATGCACAGAAACAACTACTCAATGTAAAACGTGTGCTTGGACACATCATAATTTTGCTGAGTTTTTGTGAGGTGAGCTCTGAGACTGTGCTCTGTCTGTACTGCTATTTTGATTTATACCAGTAAATAATCTCACTATCCTTGTCTGTGTTACATTAAACTCGAAGTTGTACATGATGGGATGAGTTCAGATAAAGATTTGGACTGATTCTGGAGCTTTGGAGAGATAAAGCATTAATACTTTCCAAAACTTCAGCAATGATTTGGATTTGGGTAAGGGCCCATGCCTGATTATGTTTAAATATTTTGACATGCGTGGTATTCTATTTTATGAGATAGAGAGATCATAAGAACTTCATTTGTGCTGTTAGTCTATACTATGGAAACAAATGACATGTTTCACCCATATTGAAGAAATTCGGGATGAAAGATCACAGAGCAAATCATGTTAATATATAACACATATAAGAAATGTTACAATTAAGAATTTACAGATGTGACTCAGGGATAGGCACTAATTACATGAGAAGTAATGTATTTAAACCCAAGTTTCCAAATTAGTCACCAAGATGAGCTTTCAGCTTTCTATGTGAGCAAATATTGTGGTAACATATCACCATGGTAAAAAATTGTATTTTTAGTAAGGTCGAAAGGAGTGGTGGTAAAGGTTGAGCAGCTTTTCTCCATTTCTCAAATGTGAGGCTGGACAGTCTATACTGACCCAGCTTTTGCTGAACTGAGATTCTCTGAAGCCTCAGTTCTTGTTCAGAGTCCCCAGCTGTGTTTCTCTCTAGATTCTTACCCTGATGTGCAGCTTGATTTTTGTCCTGGCACTGATTCAGTCAAGTATTAAGTGTCTAACCTGTCCTTTGGTTGCAGTCAGTTTTAAAGAAAATTCACAAAATTTTAAGTACCCTGCAAAATCGTCCCATAGTGCTCCAAACCAAGCAAGTTGAAGTTCTGCAAGGTGAGGGAAAAGAAGGATTTAGCTAAGGCCATTGGTTTACCATCACACCAGAGGACAGTGAGAGTAAAATCTGATAAAATGAAAATTGATTTCAATAATTTTCCGTTGCTTTAGTAGGCTTGATATATTTTAATCCTGTTTATATGCTGTCCTTTACCAGCACGTAGATGAGCACCTAGTCAAGAATTTGGACCATAAATGCAATGTCTTCTAACATTTGACATTTAGCTTTCTGGCAACTCACTTGAATATTTACCAAAGTGCTCAGTCTTTAGATTTAGTACTCCATCTGATTTATTTCCCTGAAGATGACCACACAGAAAATGTACTGAATATGAGATGATGTTAAAAGCAATATTTTAGTTATTATGTAAACCTCAAGTTGATTTTTTTTAAATCCATGACTGTATTATAAAAAATTTCATCATTATTCTTGACCAATATTTCATAGAATCACAGAATGGTTTGGGATGAAAGGCACCTTAGAGATCATCCAGTTCTAATCCCCTGTTTTGGGCAGGGATGCCAGCTACCAGGTCAGGTTTCTCAGGGCCCCATCCAACCTGGCCTACAGAGTTTACTGTAAATATGGATTATCTCTGCATCACAGTTGGTGGTACCCATCAGAAAACACAGGAATTACCAGACTACACTAAATCTATTTTCTTCAGATTGTGTCCGATATTTAGATTCTTGAGAGGTTGCAAGAATTGCTTTCTTCTTTCTTACCCTTTCCCTGCATTCCTCCTTTCTGATACTTAGAAATTCTTAAATCCACAGCACAAAAGGACAGATGTAACAATCAGCCTTGAAAAAGGCATTTCTCTACTTACATGTAAGCATGTACATCACCCAAAGTGACAAGGCTGAATTCTAACTCTAGCTGCTAAATTTTACTCTGCTTTCCTAAATCATTAGTTTGTTTAAACATTGTTAATTGTCAGATATTCTTAAGTGTCATTAAATCGTAACACATAAAGTTAGAGCACAGAATCATGTTTTATGTACTTGTCTTTAAAATTAATGAATTATGAGTAAACTCCCTAATTGCACTGAAGTACAGATGGAAGCAATCTTCATGAAATTATAAATAATCACCATGCTGCTGATTGCAACAAGTGGAGTTTTAGCTTGCCAGGCAGTCTTAGAAGTTTAATTAAATGTACTAAAAAAGCAATCTGATGCTTTAAAAGCCAAGTTGTTGCATGGCACTGAAGCAAATCAAAACTTGTTAGGTTTGCAAACCAATCTTTGCTGCTGACCTTAGAAATGCCAACGTTCCCAGTTTAGAGATTTTATGCTTTGCAAGTTTAGTGCCTCGAATAAATATAAGACTTGACTTTTGGAAATATTATTTAGGTGTAGACATGCAGATAAGCAAGAATGATTTTCAGACATTATAAATTCACATGCTAACAAGACTAGTAATTTTATATAGTATTGGGAGAAGAGACCCTCTGTACAGTAAGAAAGAGTAAGATGTGCCAGATGTCATCAGGCAAGTTTAGAGTTTATGGAGTGTAGACAAATATAAAGGAGCTTATGTTTAAGGTCGTCCCTTGACCCTTTATGACCTTCTGGAGCTATGAATCTACACTCAGAATAACCAGAACAAGAAGAAAATTTTGGCAGGATCTTGGCTCCATAACTCTCCAGTGAACTATCAACCCTGCACAGACATGTGTAACCTGGTACTTTGCTCCTGATAGACAATTTCTTCCTTAGTGTATTCTTCAAGTATAGCAGCTGAGCAATGCAAGGCAAATGTAGTGCTTGGCTTGGTAAGTAAAACTCAGATCCCCAAAGGAATTCATCTTTTATTCATTCTTGGATACTTGACTTGAAATGAAGCTGAAATATAAATGCTGAAAAGTGCAATATGAATAAACTTTATACCAATGCCTCCGAATCCCACACTTCTGTGGTGGATCTGTACTTGACTTCTGAGGTCTGTTTCTACTTCAGGTTTAGCTGGAAACAGCCCTAGCCTGAGAAGTTCAGATATTATTTCAGGTTTATTAACATACATGTCTGGAGTTTTTCACAAGACTGGGTATACTGTATGGATTTTTCTTCTAGACTGGAAGGACACAAATATTTTGAGTAGGTATTTACGTATGTCTAGAAACTTCAGAGCATGTCAGATCAGGTGTCCTAACTTGAATCAACCAGGCAAGTGAGCTGATGCCTCTGTGTTTGCTCTCTACCTAAACCCAATCAAGATTGAAACAAAAAGCTCCATCCTCATCTGAGCTTTTGACTGGCTGCCTATGGCCTGTTAAAGTGCATCTAATGCACAGAAAGATGATGGCTCTCACTAAATCCATCTGAGACAAGCCCTAATGTGCTGACATTGGATCAGTAAGTAATTGCAGAGGTGGCTTTTAGTGTAATAATGTACCACTTAGGCCACTTGCACAGGAAGTGAGGAAACTGGTTTCTCTTCCTTCCTCAGACAGAGGGGCCCAGACCCATATTTCCTCATTCCCAGGAGTGTGAATGACAGCCAGAATTTATGTCAAGAGGGTTAATGGGGGAGGGCAGAGGCACCTCCTACCTCTCCACTGAGGAAATGGATACAAGATTTACTGTCCCCAAGAGTGAATTAGGAAAAAAGAAATAAAGCAAAGTTCCATGTTGTCAGTTGAGTCCCTATTCAGATTGTCAGCAGATCTTTTTTTCTCACTCTTGGCTTATACTTATAAGCAGAAAGTATAAAAATGGTTCTTTTGTAATGTTGCTAATTCAGAAAAATAAAATATCCCAAATAGGAGGCTCAGGAGGAAACTTACCACTCCCTATAGTTATCTGAAAGGAGGTGTAGCCAGGTGGGAGTTGCTCTCTTCTCCCAGGTAACAAGTGACAGGAGAAGAAGAAACGGCCTGAAGTTGCTCCAGAGAATGCTTAGATTGAATATTAGGAAAAATTTCTTAACTGAAGGAGTGATCATGCATTGGAATAGGCTGCCCAGGGATGTGGGGGAATTGTCATCTCTATATTTGTTCCAAAGGTGTGTGGATGTGGCACTTGGAGACATGGATTAGTGGTGAACACAGCACTACTGGGTTAATGGCTGGATTTAATGATCTTTGAGATATTTTCCAACCTTAATGGTTCAATGATTTTATAATTTTATAATATAATAATATAATTTTCCTGAAAAATACTGTGTCTGGATGGCTGAGAAATTAAATATGCAGATCAATTTGTTTTCAGGGAAATTGAGGATTGTAATGTATATCCAGGGCTGCATCTTTAAAACTGCAGCATGCCTTTTTCAAGGAACATGTAGAAATTGTTAAATTTTTAATTAGAAAAAGTAACAGTGTCATTTGAAAAGACTTCGTGTGTCTTGGTGCCTCCCCAGTTCACTCCAAAGTAGTGATCTGCATTTACAGGGGCAACCCCTGAAGCACACCTTAGGTTTTTGTGTTGTACATTAGATCTGTAACTGGATGTTGTACATCCAAAGAGCTTTTGGATGCAGCACAAAAAAATAAACGGGAAAGCAAGAATGTCACAATTGCTTTACAAGATCGTATTTTCACATCTGCCTCGCAGGATATTTGGCAATTTCTTTTCTCTATAGAAGGGCCTACATAAAGAAAGTACAAAGTTCTTTTGATCTAAAAATTCTCTGTGGGATTTAATAATTTATATCAGAATTTAACAGCACAGAGGATCCTCTTTTTATATACTGGAGTAATTTTGCTTTGCTTTTGTCAAATCAGCTCTACTTGAAACAGAGGCTTGCTATTAATGGAACAGAACTATATTTCAATGTCTCAGATAGTTTGGTGGCTTTCATTGTACCATATTTCACTCTGGTCCCCGTTCAGCAAAGATCTTAAACACATTTCTAAATCTAGTAATTTCAATGGGACTGAAGACCATATGTAGATGCTTTATAAAAATTGGGTCAGCTTATAAACTTTTCTTTATGATACTTTAAATGAAGAGTAATATGTTGAGACAGATCTTTTTTGTTTCATTTTCTTTAGTAACTTACTCTACTGATTGAATATGAAATAAGGCATCAATATGAGGGCTGGAAGAAAAAAAAATCTTGTTATTTTCTTCTGCAGAGAGCCATAGTAACAGGAATCACACATACCTGACCCCAGCAGTATAGTAGATGCCTTCATTTAAGACAGACATCTACATTTTCTTTAGTATTGGTAGGCAGAAATGCATGTGTTTACAGTTCATTTTGCTCCTCCCTAATACAGACGCCTGAAACAACCCAAACTTCTGTACTCCAGAAGTGCCTGCTGCTCCTCTCAGACTACAAAGGGGACTTTTACATGGGCATTTCACAGCAGATATCTGAGTTTGATGGACGAGGGACATTTAGAGTAATGGGGAGAAGAGCTATCAGACCAAGGTCCTCCACACTTCCCATCTTCTCCCTGGGGCTGGGTAGTGTCAGACATATAGGCAAAGAGGAAAGAAACACATGTACAAAAATGTCTTAGTCTAGCAAATTTTCCAGTAATCAGTGGTTTTAGATCTTCCCAATCCAGATTTCTTTCTGGCAAATCATGTTTAGTAACACCAGCTGATTTACTCTCCATTCATTTGTTCCTTTTTACATCCATGTGTATTTTTTACCTCCATGAAATCCTGTGGTTATGAGCTCTATAATGTAATTACATGTTGTGTGGAAAAAAAAATATTCTGCTTTGGTGTATAACTCACTCCTTAATGCTTTCATTATATGTCTGCTAATCCTTGTGCTATGGGGTGGAGTGGATATTCACTCTGTTCATGTTCTGCATACAGTTTATGACTTAAAGCCCTCTGTCATTTCCCCATATCAGTCATCTTTTTCCCAAGCCCAAGAATCCTAATGTATTTGCTTTTTCCTCATATGGAAAACATTCATATCTAGGCATTAGTGATGCAAACAGGATTTTCAAAATCAGAATTTAAATGGTTTTAGTATAAAGAAAGTCAACAATGACAGGGGGACCAAACTTCATTCAACAAGTCCTCAGCCTAACAGAGTGATATGCAATAAACCCCACACAAATACTGAATGCCTATTAATCACTGTGGAGTCCATTATATCAATTTTTGTGTGGTTATTGTGCATTTTTTTTTATAAAGCAAATTGAAGTTGGTTATAGTCTTAGCTATTAGAAAAGCAAAATCCTTCAGAAGAAAAAAACCTGGACACACTGGGTTACTTCTTTTATCTCCATTTTTATATATGAGACCCTTCAAGTTGGAATGAAGGGCATGCTGACTCTTCATCTCTGCATTAACAGTTACAAATCAGGCAATATCTCATGCCCATTTGGTTGTCTCCACCATTATGTGGAGATTGTATTTTGACATGAATTGGTGGACTCAGTCCAACTCCTAATTGAAAGAGTCATTAACTCTCAGTGACAGGACAGAACAAAGAATTGAACATGCATGAAGGTATTTAATCTCCCTTAAGATATTTTTGTGACTCTACAGCCAGTGGTGTAGCCAAACTTGTGTTCTGGGTTTGTTCCTGCTATTTGTTATGAGTATTAGTGCACCCCCTAGAAGCTCCCATCAAAAGTGGAGTCCCATTGTGGAACAATGTACTGATTTCCAACATATTTTATGCACACATCATTCAGTAAGAAGTGTGTCTTCCAAAACAAAACAAAACAATGTGTTTTGCATGATTCACTACGCTTTGCTGCAAGAAATACAAAATAATTGAGCAAGACTGCAGTAACTCTCCAATACTTTGTTATGGTTTTTAGCTATACTCAGCACAATAAAGTGACCCTGGTTCACAACTCCCAAACTGTATTTGCAAAGGTGAAATTACACATTGAAAGGTTTCTGCAGAGGACATAACTCTGAAGGCTGATGTTTTAAATCTGTAAAGTTCATGGAAAGGTACAATGATGAAAAAATGAGCACCCTTTTTCTGTGGTGTGACAGGTTCGAATTACCACGATTTTGCTCTCAGTTGAGAGCAATATATTCACAAATTGTCACCCACATTCACCATTTGAATTTGTGTGGTGTTTAAAGCCCTGCACTCGTCGGCTGAATAAAGAGAGGAACAGTATTCCCTTCACTAAGGAATTAATGATAGAGGCAAGAGCTGGAAAGAAGCAGGTGGGGCTCAGGTGAACAGACTGACAGGCCAGCTGTGGTCTTCATGCACTGGCAGGAAAATCTTTGTCAGGGAATGCTTCAGCTTGACTTTGGTGCTCCGTGCTTTAGCAGAGCAGTATTCTGCTGAGCTCTGTCTCATATTGGAGCAATCTTCACCCAAGCCTCTGCAGTCAGCAGGAGAGCAATTACCAGCTCCATGGCCATATAAAGGCCACAGGAGCAATCTGTGACAGATTTGATGACAGCAGGGGAAACACTCCTGAGAATTGTAATTGTAAGGGCTAACTGCAGACCCAGATAGCTCTCAGCTGATGATCAGGAATAGCCTCAGAGTCAATGGCTACTCAGGCTTCAAAGATAAGAACATGCTCTGATTTAAGAGCTTATTTCTGTGGGCAAGGCTGTGAACTCTTTACTGCTGTTGAAGACATCCATCAGCCCTTTGACATCAGCAGAATTAATTCCTGGTTAGAAGAGCAGCAATCTGGCACAGTGACACTGATAAATTTCTGCTTGTGTGTTGCCATTTTTTTTCAAGCATGCACAGGAAAAAAAACCAAATATGGGCAATGCTGGTTGCATAGAAATTGTCACAAGGATATATAAGAATGGAATATGGTTGTAGGGATTTGCCTCTCCAGGAACATTGTCAGCTTATTTCAGCCTGGATGCATTTCTGTATCCTGGCCCTAGTGCTGTGTCTGTCTGGTGTGGTTCCCACCTATCAGTTACAAAGAGGCATAATGAACTAGAAGAATCTGGCTATATCCTTAGGAAGGAAAATAAATCAATGTATATTATAGAAAATGTCACCTTTATGCATGCTGCATTTCCATCCTGATTAGTACACAAGGATTGGCTTTTGTGGTGCCAAGATGAGTGTGTCACAGCAAGATGAGTGTATTCTCATGGCTAAATTTTCACCCAGTTCAATCTGGGAGTGTTAAGGACATCCCTTTGGTGACACTGTAGAAATTGATCTCTGTGCTTCACAGGGTCTTCTGGAGTTCCACCTGCAACAGGAGATGATCAAAGTATTGAAAGTCTGGGAAGTTCAGCAATGGTCATTCAAAGATTTGTTCAGCAGAAACCAGACTGTATTCAGGTTAATCTCCTCTGAGATTAGATGGCAATGGTTAGAGACAACAAAAACTTGGGCTTAATTTAAATGTATAGCAATCCTGTAGCTACTCTAGCCTCTTTCTCTGCAGTGCCACCAAGGGGAGCAGTCACAAGTCAGCAGTGTGACAATCCTTGCTATCCATGATAAAGTCATTCAGAAAACTGGAATTCTAAACTGAAAAATTAACTTTTTCAAGTTGATTGCTGGAACACATATTTTCAATTCCAATTTTTTGCATCCATTTCCCTCATAAGAAAATTAATATCCTTGTTGTCTGTCAGACTAGGAAGAATAAAAAACAGACTTTCCACAATAATGCCTGTAATTGTGCAATTCATGGATTAAACTGCTAATGCTCTACAATGAGGTAACAAGGACTGGTCTAATTTCAGCACATTTTCTTCCCCAAATTTCAGAGTGGGTACTTTTGAAAGAAATATGCAATCATTTGCCTCTAACTGCTATAACTAATAGCCATCTTTTTGGTTATGTGTTAGAGAGTGATAGAAGGGATTGTAGATAAGAAAAGCCAAATTTTCTGTGATTTGAGCTGAAGTACATCACTGGAAACTACAGCAGTTCATCCTGATTATGAAGCAGCCCAGAAGAAGGCCTAAGACATATCAACCAATGTGTAACTTCCACGTGGGGTTTGTGTATGGAATATACGAAGGTAATGAAATGAATTCACATTTTCATATGCCATAAAATAAAGGCTGTATTACTCTATAGCATTAGACAAGCATGGTGTCATGAGATGAAGCAGAAAATCTCCCAGGCCTGTTTCTTCAGTAGTGCTTGTGTTTTGGTTCAGTCCCCAAGGTTTCTGCCTTATCAGATGCAGACAAAGTGAAAAGAAACAGTACCAGTGAAAACTGCTATAGATCCATGCATCGCGTGATGCAGTGTGGAATGAGGCTGAAATGTGTTCTTTAATAATGGATACTAAAGTCAACATTTATAATAGTAACGGGAGATACTGAGTTTTCTTTTCATTTGAAGGTCAAGAGTTAATGCCATATCTCAGCTAGGGAGCTGAGACATACAGTGCCCCATTTATTACTGCTGCAGTGTGTCAGTCAGACACCAGCAGACAATGTCAGTATCTGGCACAGTTTCATGAGGAATGAAGTTTTTACAAAGACCTGATCACTTCTGCATTAAAATTTGATGATATGATTTCTTAGATAAACTGCAACTTCTCTGACACTAACTGTTTTCTGGCTGACTGAGGCCTTTTCTGTGAATGACAACATATTTTTTGCCTTATATCCATTGCTCATTTTAGCTATGGAAAGGAGTAGATTAGGAAAATGCTGTCCTTTGTAGCATTTACTAAGGCAAGGCTCTTGTTTGTGTCCTGAACCTACCATTATTATACATATGTATATTATCATATACATATTCCAAGTCAATAAGGTAATAAGCCAAAACCAGTTGTTCATCTCTATACTTGCATGCATGAGTTTATTAAGAATGTTGACATTTGACCATGAGTTTTTGCCAAACACAGACTTATAGTGTCAACACCAGTTGGAGAAATAAGCAGGGAAGTGTGCAGGGAGCCATATGCAGACTACTGTGTATACAACACCAATCCTGGAGGTAAAAACAGGATCTTAAATAGGTTCCCATGACTGCCCTTCCCTTTTTGTTTTCAGTACCATTTGCACAACATCAGTGTTTTCATCCAGTACTAATGTGAAAATCTGAGTTTCTCAGTTTATGTTAAGCCTCAGTTGGCCAAGGCATTATTCTCACGCTCACTGGTGAATATTGACTTGCATCTTGTGCTCTTTAATATTCCCTTTTTGTTCCTGCAGATGTAGAAGTCATGGATTAACAAGAACCATTGTTTCCCAAATGTCTGTTACACAAAATGCCTTTGAAATGATAAAAAATCTTGCACAGAGGCACTTCCAGATGATTTTCTAATACACTGATGTAAGAAAATACAGAAAGAAGAAGAAATCTCCACTTAAGTCTTGTAAACCACTGCTGAATATCTATTCATCATATTCAGATATTTGGCTGTGATTGCTAAGAAACACACAAGTTTTTACACATCCCATTCAGAGATTTGAGATACCACCTGGAAGAGGTGAAAGAGTTTGAAAATTTACTATATGTACATAATTTAAGACTTTCCAGAACTCTCTATTGACTGAACAAGGTGCCAAAGTTTGACATTAAAATCACTCAGACATTCCAGCAGATATTTAAGTTTGTGGTAGCCTTCAGAGATTCTGTTGTGAATCCTTTTCACCTGTTCATACTCTTAAGAGAGGTATCTTTTCTGTCCTCTGAGGAAAGGAAACAGAGAACTGCACAGACAGCAGCTTGGTGAGGGTATCTGCTCTGTTGCGTGACTTCTGGTGGGGAGGAGACCACCCTCTTTTTTTTTTGAGTGTCACAGAACACAGCTTGATTTCTGTGAGCTGGGGCCAAAGTTTTCTTTCTTTTTTTCTCTCCCTACTCCCCTCCTTCCTTCCCCCCACATGGTGTCTGCTTTCAAGATTGCTTCAATAGCCAGCATTGTAACATACAGAGATGGATTTCCACCAAATTAATTTCAGGGCTTGGATAGGAACTGATTATGAATCTTTGTAGTCCTACAGATGAAGTCATTAAGAAAGAACTCAGAGTGGAATGCAGCCAAGGTTCTTAGCAAGAGCATGGCAGTGATTGCACAACTGAATATGGGAAGAGTAAGAAAAATGACAGAACACAATCATTTCATACCATTCATTAGTTTCCCCAAACAATGAAAGAACACAGTGGCACATGTTAAATCAAAACAGACCTCTAAAAAAAGTAGCAAAACTACTTGTGATCCAGCAGGATTTTAAGGTGAAAAATATTTGGATTACAATCTTAATTGTCACAAATCTATTTGAAATACATCCATAATATTGCAGTGATTTCAGTCGTATATTAAAGAACCATTTAAAGTTCTTCATGTGCACTAATTTAATACAGTAAATAGAATTATAAAAATTGCAACGGTGGATACAAACAACTTAGAAGTTATATGCTTCATTATATTATGAAATAAGTTGACAATTTTCCATCATATTTTTACTAGAAATTTTTTCTTGACTTTTTTTCCCTTGAAAGGAGAGGGAAATAGCAGTAGAAAAAGGAGAGTGATAAGATCCTCAATTAAACTAAGTTTTGCTTTATACAGTTTTTTATGGTGCTCAGTTAACAACATTATCCACAGCATTTCCATTAACATAATTCATGCCATTGCAGTTGTTGCAAGATTAAGTTTGTTCTAAAGACCTGAAGTTTATTTTTCACATTGATATTTCATCTTCAGAAAAAGCATCTATCAGTTACAAAAAAAAAATCCACAAATAAAAAAACATATATATATATATATTTTTAATCCCAAGCACTTTCAGTTGAATGCAAAATATAGAAAATATTTGGAAAATACACATGTTTAGGATGGATTCATTTTATTCCTTTATCTATAACTCAGCTGTCCAGTGTGTAAGGCTATACTTGCAATCTGGAAAAGAAAGGCTCAGTTTTCTATCTGATCTATACTAGGGATTTCCAACTCATCCCTGGAGAGGTCTCTTCAACACTGAAAATGAGATGTCTTGAAGGATTCATGATCTGGAATTCCTGCAACCCTAAGGATAACTAGTTCAGACATAAAAATGATCTGATAAACAGCTGAGACAATTCTCCCTCTGAAGCTGGTTCTATCTACAGATAAATGTGTTGTTGAAAGAAGGATTTCTCCTTCTCTTCCACTGGTGCTGTGTCCATATGTCCCGTGTTCTGGCTGTGTGACCCACCTCGGTGACTATAATCCCCCTCTGGGATATTTAAGAGCTTTGTATCAAGTCAAACTGCTTAAAAAATAAAACTGGAAGAAGCATCAGGCATTATTTCATAGAACATAGAGTGTTAAGGGGTTGGAATGGACCTTAAAGATCATCTAGTCCCAACCTGGCTGACATAGGCAGGGACAGCTCCCTCTAGACCTCCTCAAGGGCTTATCCAGCCTGGAATTCATTATTTATTTCTTTGCATTACCCATTTATTGTGAAAAGGTGTAATTTCTGTTGCAGGTTACATCTACACATCCCAATAGAGTGTTACCCAGAGATAATATTTTTCTCAAAACCAAATAGAGATATTATAACAGACTTATACCAAAGTCATCAGTCTCTGCTTCTAAATTGGAGCAGCTTTATGCTGACTTCCTGGGCTGGCTTCAAGGCACACCCTTTTGCTCAGGTGTCTGTGAATTACTGTCCCTATCAGAGTTGCTGACATGGCCTTAGATAACTCAGATAGAAATGGATTTGCTTCTTGACACAACACTGATAATGGTGTCAATTCCTGTAAACTGTAGGCCTCTGAGATTTGGATTTCTGTGTTCATTTTCCTATATTCTATTTATATTCAGTGAAGAGAAATTAAAATTATTGTGGCCCAATTTATCTCATCTACTGAAATATTTCAGATGGATTGCTAAGATATTCCTTTTTCTGACCAGTTACTCTAAAGAGAGCATCTGTTCAGCAGCACATGCTTCTACTGTATTTAGGCGAGAAGAATCTCACCTTAGTTGTCTGCCACTTGCTTCACACTTTTTGAATACCAAGAACATATCATAATACTCGTCCTGAGTGTCTGAATGCTCTAGGCAGAAATCACTGATGCACTAGGGATTGAAGAGCACAGAGGAATTTCGTAGTTGTGAAAGAGTTAAAATGATATTATGAGGTTGATATTATGAGCTGATAAAACAAAATAAGCAAATAAAAGAGCAGAATTGCAGAGAAAGAAAAGGTTCATATGTGCTGACAT
This sequence comes from Acridotheres tristis, assembly GCA_037013685.1. Taxonomy (NCBI): domain Eukaryota; kingdom Metazoa; phylum Chordata; class Aves; order Passeriformes; family Sturnidae; genus Acridotheres; species Acridotheres tristis. Next base: position 7,715,494 of record CM072885.1, read on the forward strand.
GCCTGTCCTGGCACAGTTTAGTTTAATCTACCCTACTTGCTTTTTTCACCCTATTCTTCAATCCTCCCTTCCAGAAACAGATTTAGGTATCCCTTTATCTCTGTGAGACTGTACTTCAGTTACCTTCACTAGTAACTTATTCCATATGTCTCCTTCTCTGAGAGTGAAGCAACCCTGCCCAAATCCCTGTTTGCTCATTCTTACCTAATATTTCAATTTAGTCCTTTAGTTTTCCCCTTTAAGTAGTAATAACAAAAGCCCACCCTTTGAGGTTGCTTTATATTTTCACTCCCTTTCTTAATACTGAAAGTTTAAACTACACCATCTCCTCTACTTTCTTGCCCATGGATAATGGTACCAGTTCCCACAGATTTTCTTCAATTTACATACACATATATATGTGTAAAAAAATCATAACTGTTAAGAATAAAAATTTAAAATTTCCTCTTTTAAAACTTTTTTTCTTTATCACATAGCAAGAACTTGGTCCTGCAAAACAGTCTTTAATCAGGTGGCTAGTCCAATATAGCAAACAACATCTAGGAGTTTCTAAATGCTAACGTGGAGGACAGAGAAGCAGAACACAGTCTCATGTCAGGTAGTCATAACACACATGGGCTCCAAGTCATGCCACCAGGAATAGGTAGAGCAATATAGTATAAGTAGAAACATCAGGAAGGAGAAAGAAAAGGTCTGAAAAGCTCTGACATTTCTTCTTGGAATGAAAATGTGTTTTAAACATTTCACTGTTAGCACTGGTGCTAATAGTAGAAAATCAGATTTTCTTATCTAGAGAAATATAGTAAAAAAATAAAGCACTGAGGTGCCAAAGTAAGCCTTTTTTTCTTTTTCTTTTACAAAGATAATATAATTGTTTTCATATACCTTCAAAGAGGATTAAGGTTGAAGAGATAAAAATGGAAAAATGGAGAAGAAAAAGACACTTTTTACTGCCTGATTCTCTTCTGTCTTACATTGAGCTCTGGTTTACACTGGCAACTGTCCAGTGGCTTGCTGCTGATTTATACCTTCATTTGTGAACTTCAAGCTCTGCTGTTATAGTTAATACACTAGACACAGATTAAAACAATTTGACTTTAATTCCTGGTGTTGCCAAACTGTCCTAAATAAGGAGCCTATGAAAGATGTTTCCAAAAGCAGATCAGTGATTTAGGAACTTCCTAACCATTTTGCTAAGTTGCTCAGGTACTCTGTCTGATCAGTTTTCCTTGGAAAAGGTTCTTGGTTGTATTCATGAAGAGATTTATAGGTCTGCATCTTTAGATACAAAAATGAAAATCGTATTTTTCAACTGCTCCTAAATTTGTAAGTACTGTAAACCCATTTCCTTCTTTTTAGCATGGTATTTTACAATCATCTTCAGGTCTCCCTAAAAATCTGCCTCAACTTCATTTCTCCTCTCTTGTGTTCAAGTGCACACCCAAAAACCTCCTGCCCAATCCACTGGGTGTCTTTCAATGTACTTGGAATATGAGATTCTGCAAAAAGCATTGATGAAGATTTTGCATTTCCAGGTTCTGCTATTAATACATAGCCCAGGGGTTAGGACATATGAGGAAAGTATAAAGGCTGCCTTTCTTTTTATCCATAAGGAATTTGAACTTAACTTGCCCCACACTTTTTTTCAGTCGAAACTGCTCCACTTTACGCAGAATAATTAAATATTAACTGGGCCCAAGACAGTGACCTGGTTTACTTCTAGCTCTTGCTCTACAAACTAGTTAATATAAACCGAGGAATTATTAACTAGAAAAAGAAGTAGAACTCAGACCTATTTTTGTTCAGGTGAGTTCTATAACTGTTAAAAAAAAATGCCCTCTTTTGTTTTGACTTTATTTGTACTTTACTATTCCATGGAAAATACAGCTGTTTCCACAGGAAAGAAAGACATCTTGTAATATCTGGATCACGTCAATTATTCTTCTAGAGAGTAATGCAATGGATTTGGATTACTACAGGTATTGTGAAATAATAGATTAATTAATAATTTCAGGAGAAAAGAAACCCCAACTCTCAGTCACACATTAAATAGGGGGTGGGGAGGGTGGGTGTTCTACAATCCTATAAACTCACTTTTGTGGGACTGTACTTTGAAAGACAAGATGTAAATAAGACCCAGATCCTCCAATGAAAATTTGATGCTTTTCGTTCCCAAGAAGGAGACCTTAGGGACCAGGGTAAGATTGTAATGTCTTGAAGGAGTTTTATTGTTTCCTACAGGCCATAATAAGTAGCCACAAACTAGGGGATTCAGATAATAGGGCACATTAAGGGTGTTTAAGTACTATAGGTAGTATATTTTACTTGTATGACCTCTCAGTAGAATTCACAACGTCTGAAACAGTAACATCAGCTTCCCACACAAGGAACAAAAAATAAGCACCTGAAAACAGAACTCAGCAAAGCCAGACCTTTGAGTGAATAAGTGCCTTTAGTCAAGCTGGAAACCCTTAGGAGAAGATACAGATTACTTAAGTAGTAAATCCTTCAATTCGAAAAGAAAACAAATCACTTTCCCTTCATAAAAAATAACTCAGCACACCAAGCGCTCTGACATTAGATTAGATAGCTCAAATTCAAATCTGACTTAAGGGATTTGAACCGACAAAACATACCTTCACTGTCTAAATCTTCAAATAAAGAAACTCACTGAGGTGTAGCTCTTGTTGAAACTTGACTAAAAATAACATCTGAGAGAGAGGAGAAAATAACTGTACTGCAGGTGACTGCCACGCTTCCTTGAGAGCCAGATTTAAGTCTCTAATTTAGTACATACTTGAGTATGTCACAAAAGGTGAAAATAGTTCAGAAAAAAACACTGTTTATAGCCTGAGATGGTATTCTAGACCAAGGGACAGGACATGTCTCAGACATGAAAGTGGACTGGAAGCCTTGTGCAGCAGTTTGTGATGGGGTGCAGAACTCATGCCCTGCCTGAGCCAACCAGTTGTAAAGGGTTAACTGCACCACTTAATTAGTGCCTTGTCTTCATTTTCTTCACTCAGAGTCAGGATTAAAACACAGAGGTTAATTTCTCGTGTTTGGACTTGGTTGTTTATTAAATCTTATCTAAAGTACAGAGAGTTCTGCAACACTTCTAGCTACCAGCTAACAGCGAGCAAAATGGAGGCAAATCTAGCTAGTTACAACGTCTTTCAAAGCTAAAGTCCAATAGAGAACTAATGCCTATATTATTTATCCTTTTGACCCAATAACCAAACCCCTGTGACCTGCAGTGCAGCACTAACTACCCAACCAAAAACTACTACCTGAAACTAAGAAGAAGGAAGAAGACAGAGAGAGGCAATTCCCAAGAACCTCCACCTTGTCCCATACCTATTACTATATTCTAAAAAACCCCAAACTCAAAACCCTTCACCATGTGATATTACACACTTCTATTCTAACTACCCATAATTTTAACTCCATCACTCAGATTTGGAAGCCTTCTCCAAGGTCTCAAGTCAAAAGCAGTGCTCTCCTGGGGGTCAGTGTCAGAAAGCACAGAAAGTTCAAAAAAAGTTCAAAGTTCAAAACAAGAAAGTTCAGCTTTTGGGTCCCAACACCCAGTCATTTAGCTGAGCAGTGCAGGGTGTGCCAGGGAGCAGGCTCAGCACCCCCCACATCCCAAGGCACCCACCCTTAGGAACTTAGGAAGTTCTAATATAGAGGGGAATTAATTGCCTGCAGGAGTTAATTACTTCTTGCACTTCACTGTGGAGACACCAGGGACATAGAGTTGAGGGATTCTGTGATGTTGAGTGTCCTAGAAAATGTCTTCCTTAAGCTCTCTGCATCTTATAAAATAACAATGATGCTTTGTCCTACTTTTTTCTCTTCCAGTTTAAATCATTTCTACCCTGTACTACCCAGCAGTAGTCTCATGGCATTTCCCAAGCTTGAGGCATATGAAAACTATTTGTTATTGTAATAAAAATAATAACAATAGGATCATCTCGAATCAGTGCTTCTCTCCATTTCTGACTGATTTAGGCTGCCTGTGAGGCCTAAATCATATAATTAACAAATTTTCTATCAGAGCTTTTACCTAATTTGGCAACAGCTGTTAAAATGTGATTATATGCTGCGAGCTGGTTCTGTTATAAAATGGCTCTATAATGTTTTTATAGAAAAAAATTTCGTTTACTTTTCGTGATTTCATTGTACTGTGATTTATATTTAACACCTCTGTTTTCCATTGTCAGCAAGAGCCAGTACTTCCAAGTGTTCGTTTTACTGATCAGAATTTTAAGAACAGTAGAGAAAGCTCACAACAAGCTGGTATTCATTACAAGTAGTGTAGAATTTTAAGATTAAATTTATAGTTTAATAACTCACTGATATTTTCACCAGGAATGTGTTCGCTGTTGGATACCCAGTTGTTTTTTTTTAATTTAGGCCAGCCATCAGAAATTAATGCTTGCTTCTTCTGAACTTAATCTGATTTATAAACTACAGAGGATACATACACACACATGTCCACACTCTATCATCTTACACAAAGTGCAAATGATATGTGACATGACATTGCATAGCCTGTTGCTTTAAATCAATACTGTCAAACGATATTGAAGTAAGAGTTTAAAGCAATGGCTTACAGGAATTCCAGTAATACACACAATGTTCTGTTTCTTCTGCTTCTAAATTCACAGTTTCAAGCTTCTCTCAGCCATGGAGAAGAATAACAAGGATGTTCCATGCCACTGAATAAATGGCAGCAATGTTTTGTCACTGAGATGATGCATTTGTGCTGTATAATACAATACTTTATTCTCCAAGATACATATGCTCCTATCTGCATACATAAATACAAATGTAAACATACACATGCATGTCTACATTTGAACCTGTTAAACAGCTCCACACAATGAAACAGTCCTATAAGTCCTTTTATTCAGAATAAGTATATGTAGCTGTGCTGGACCCAATGCAACTGTATCAGGTGAGACTAAATAAAAATTTGGCCCAATATCAAATGACACCAAATAAAAAATTTGGCCCAAATCTTCTCAGCTAGACCTACACAATGTAGTAGCCTTTTTATTATGTCAGCAGCTATGTTTCAACACATATAAATAATTACTATTTGTACCAATACCATGATGAAAATCTTGGTGTTGGATACTGTTTAATTCTTGCAAACCTGAGGTGACAATAAGCAATAACTACTCATATTTCCCTTTAAATGGATTTTCCTAGTAATGAAGTAGGATGGACTGAATCAGTGTTCAAGTAATGGAAGTTAACAGTATCAATAGAATAATGAGTGTAGGAACAGCTGGTTTTTAAGCAAATTTGTTAGATTGCTAAGGAGATAGGTGTAAATTTATAAAAGGCAAAACCAAATTTTCCTTTCATAATATATTAGAAAAGTCATGTGTTGAAGGAAAAAAATGAAATAAACACTGGCTTTGTATTGAGATTTTAAAATATAATTTAGCCACCAAATAATTTTTTGGAGAAAAAAGGATAAGTTAACATGTTAAAAAAAAACAACTCGAAAATCCACCACTGTCTTCCTTTCATTCTCAAATCCATCCACTTTTTGAGGTTAGGAACAATTATGTTGTGGTTTGGTTTTTTTGTCTAACAAAATATTTTATTGAAAGGATTTCTCCTATTCAGCTGCTGATACCTTTAAAATTGTTTTCTTTCTTCTACAGTCTGTAGTTTCAAGGATTTCAAGAGATATCTCATTTAACATATGAGAAGACAGTATTTTCAAAGGTTTCCCTAAAGTAAATTCCCTCGATGCTAATCTGAATTGAAATTTGCCTATGTTTTTGATTTGACAGAAATTCTGAGAGGCTTTGATTCCAGGCCCAGTGAAGAACCTCTTGCTGGCAGAGCCACATGGCCAGTGACCTGGGCACAGGTCAATTAGCTTCAATTTCCACAATTAAGATCCATGGCATTTGGCCAAGCAATGACATTAAGGTTGGTAATCTAGGAGGGCAAGGCTCAATAATTACTATTGTTAATGACCTATGTGAGAAGGCTTTAAGCACCAAGAGGATCAGGATTTGGTGTTCATGGATGCTCCTAGGGGGCCACCAGAGGACCTTGTCAGCAGGTCTGTACTTATCAGTGTGGCTCACTGGAGCTGATAGCAGTGCTTGACTCACATTACACACAGGTGTGAATTACTACTGGAGAGGAACGTGGGTCACTGAGTTTCAAGTTGTATTTCTCTCACTCTCAAGTTGGAATCCTCAAACATATGTTTCCCAACCAGGATTTCACTCTTTTAAAACTTTAGACTCAACATGTTTCCACTAATCCCAGTCAATGTGTTTTAGACTTTTCCTTCATTTGTCTGGAAAGCATCCAATTCATGACATGATTTCTTTCCTCTCTATCAGTTATTCTTATGCTAAGTGGAGAGATGAAAAGCACAGAAATGTTCCCAATATCACTTACTCATTTGCACAATCTTCTACCCTCCCACACTGCCTGCTGTGCTCAAAATGCTTGTCTTCAGTTACATACTTAGTTAAATAGGTTTCCTTTAATCTTAAACTCTTACAAATGTAAACCTTGAAGGGCATGATATTGCACCCACTGAAGTCTTTCCAATGGGTAGAGATGGCCCAACTATAAAGAAATATCACCAAGGGAACTCTGATGCAGTGGGGAAGATGAAGGCATTGAACTAAAGGCTGAATAAAGATGACTGTATTTCAGGAGTGACTGTGTTCAAATGTAGATGGCAATGTTGTACTTTTTCTGACACTGGTGGAGCTCGGAAAGTCAGCCCTTATGAGACCAGAAACTTGACTTTACCATCATGTCCTTTTTTGCCAGAATAATCAACAATAAAATTATTTTTACAATTTTCAGGAGGCCATAAACAATACACTCTGGGTCTCTTGCCTCAGCTGTCCTCACAAAGCTTTCTGTGAAGATTCCCCATTGACTCATAGCTGGTATAATGGGACTCTGTGGTTTGTGCCCTGCTCACAGAAATTATTTACAGGAATAGTAAATGAATAGGGCTGTGTGATCAGCCTATATCAGTAAATATTTCCTGGTAGACTGTTGTAAACCAAAAGACATGGAAATCCCCAAACCTTAGAGCTGTCACTGGTTATTGCTACCATTATTGTTGAGGAATGACTTTAAACTGAGAGTAGGTTCAGACTGGATATCAGGGTGGTGAGGCACTGGAACAGGTTGTCCAGGTAAGATGTGGATGTCCCATCCCTGAGAGTGCTCAAGGTGGCTACAGTGGGGCTTTGAGAAACCAGGTCTAGTAGATGGCCCTGCCCATGGCAGGGTGCTTGGAACTAGGTGAATTTAGTCCCTTTCTACCCAGTCTTAAGAGAAAGTAATGTATGTCATGAAAAATAGTATTTTCTGAAGAACAGACACTGCTACCCACAGCTTGAAAAATGTACTTTCCTACATTTCTAATCCTTTCAGTAATTAATGCCACTTATGATAATTCCATGGTAATAGTAATGTTTCAGATATTTAACTTGGTTTTAATTTTTAATCTTGTGAAACATTTTCACATAACTTCCAAGCTAGAATGATAAAAGCCTGAAGGAAACACTTGGTTGTATTATGTAACTGGTAATCCATATGTATATTTAACAAGAATTGTAAGCAACAGAAATTATTCACATCCTGCTCTTTACCTAGCATAGCTCCAGAGTGAAAAGCAAGATTTTGAACCACTGATTCATGGTTGATGGATTTGGTCTCTGTATTTTGTTATGTTACGGTGGATTTGGAAATGGAAACCTTGCAAGTGAGATAATTTCATATTGCTGTTGGTATTCTCATATACCTCTTTCCCACAGCTTTGATGGTGTTGTTTTCAGCTAATGGCATGCAATAAATATTTTGTGAAACATAGAACATTTCTGTGGTTTTATTAAGAGATATTTTAAAAATATACAGCTTCACAGCATTTCCTGAAGGATTTAACTTTGACTCTCTTTCATGAGCAAGTAATGCTTATCATATACCTGAAATGTGTTACTGTTGATTTTCCAGTGGTTATAAAACACATTTTTTTCCAGACACTTGCTTTATAAAGCACCATTGCACAGAAAACCCGCTATGTCCTGGACCCTGTATTTGCTAATATAAAACTGGAAGCTTTTTTAACCATCAAAACTAGTAATTAAAAAAAAAATCTGAACAGAAGCAAAATTAAGCATTCATTTCCATATAACCAAGTGGGTCTAAAGAAATTAACTGTTAAAAAATGTATTTTAGATTAAAAAAAAAAGAAAATAAACATGCAAATTTTTGTTTGTGGTATAGCAAATTAATTCCTCTAATCACACAATGCAGAGATGAATTTGAATGGTAGAGTTATTTTAGGCCAGAAGGAACCTCTAGAGTTATCTGATCCAACTCCTTTCTCAAAAAAGGTTTACTTAAAGTAGGTGCTCAGGACCTTGACCACTTAAGTGTTGAATATCTCAAAATACAGTCAGTGCATCAGCCTGGTAGGTATTTTTAGACTTATTTTCTTAAGACTGAATGATTCAATTCCCTCCTTAGAAGTCATATTTCACTATTAGTTTCATTTTTCTGATAAAGTCTCATGAATAATGAGAAGTATAAACTGCTTCTACAAGCTGTAGAATAAGAGGAAGCAAACAGGAACTTCACCATCTGTAATTTGCACCTAATTAAATTAGCCCCATGTCTTGGATCATGAACTCAGCTTATATAAAGACAGCCTGTAGCTCAGACATCCTTAAGATGATACAAAATTCATGTTTCTTGGTGCTCTACATAACCACACCCATAAGCCTCCAGCAACTCCTGATTTGACACCTCTTGGAAAAATAAATATACCTGTGATAGAAAATCTGTGATGGGGAAAAGACACTAAAAATAACCCACACCAACAAGTTTACAAAATCAAAGCATAGCCATAAGTAAAGCTTTGAACTAAACCTCAACCATTGTGGCATTTCAAAACCTGGTGAGAAAAGCGTGTTGCACATACAAAGAGTGTAAACTTTCAGTTAAGAAATATAATTCTCACCCAGGAATTTCTGCTGGTGAATGAATACTAAGATGAAAGCCTGGGTTGTGTTGCTGTCCTCTGCTGTAGGTGTTCCCATATGAAGTTGCTGTAAACCACGGTGGTTTTTGCTGTGCTGTGCATAAGGCTTTTTTTGTTTCAGACCAAGATGAGATTTGTAAATTTCTTCTCTCATATTTTCCTTTCATATTTTCTGCAGAAGTAAATCCATACAGTCACTGTCAACACAGCCATAATCTCAGTGATTACTTACTGGCTATTTCATGTTCTTCTGTTAACTGATAAAGCAACACCCACTAAGTGGGAGATTATTCAAACCACAAAGCTGTTATGATTAGTTATTGAAAACACAATTGCTTTAATAAGGCATCTTTATCTGAGTCTTTTTGTAGTGCCATAAGAATAGAAACAAATACACTATAGACAACCAAATTATAATTTTATTTACAATTTTTCTTTTTTGATTGGAAGTTTCACAGGGAGTTTGCATCATGAACTGATCTGTATGTTTTAAACAAGAAATATAATCTTATTGGAACATGCTTCAAGATTCTTGGTTCATGAGCCTATAAGGAAAAGGCAAATCATGTGCAAATAAAAAGGAATTTTAGAAAGGAATTTGGGAAAGACCTGGTGCAAAGAGGTAAAATGTCAGCAAAATCAATGCAGATAGTTAACTTCCAGCTGTAGAAAATCTGGTCAGAATTTTTTCCTATAGGAATTCCAGTAACTTTGTAAAGATCAAATTACTCCATTTCTGGAATTGTGTGGAAGATGCTGTGACATCTAGAAAAACTTCTTGGAGAGATTTTCTGTATTTTCTGGGTTTGAATAGGCTGTGAAGCTCATAAAAACCCTCTCTCTGAGCCAAATGTAGTAAATTTAGAAACACAAACATATATCTGATATTCATTTTCTTCATCCTCAAAGAAAAAGTTTCAGCTCAATTGACTCTGAGTTGTGATTAATTTCATTATACTGAAAATGTCATGTGTCCATCTGCCCTATACATATTCTTGAAATGTATATTGTAGCTATGCATTTGAAGAAGAGATTGAAGAAGTTCAGGTTTAGCAAATAATTAAATCATTCAAAATCTGGCCTGTGATCACAGGGGTTAAGATATCTCATTAACTTGAACTCCAGCTTAAAGATCTTGACTGAAATTGTCAGCTGGCTAAAGCCAGTGGGATTTCTGCCATTGTTTTCCATAGCTTTGAGATTTCAAACATCCTTTGAATATATCCTGTAAAATATTCCATCAGAAACTATTTTTATTGGATTGAAATTCTCACTTCTTTATCAGGATATGATCATTATTACCTTTTGCTTGGGGTTCAGACTGTCTTTGGAAAAAATGTTCAGACTTACCTTCCACTGCTCCTCATAGGTGACATGACTGATTTTCTCACTGGCTGCTCTCCATTCATTAAATTAATTGAGTTGCAATGGAACAATTGGAAATATAGCCTAGTATTTTCCAAGAACATAAGGAAAGCAGTATTTAACCTTCCTTGAAGTCAATAGCAATTGTACACTTAATACCTTTAGGCTTTTTTGATTATTTCATTCCTTCAGTTAATAAAAAAGTAAAGTTTTTTGGCCTCCTTCATAAAAAAATATTCTATACATCCCAGTGTACCTACTACTGCAAAGGAGCTGTTCCCTTCTCATTTTCTAAGTTCCTTAATTTTATCCATATGCCTCTCACCAGTGTCTGTACCCAGACTGAGAAGTAATACGTGTCCAAATGTATTTCTAGGAACAGACTGCAGAGCCTATTAGGCTTTAAAACTTGATTGCCCATCAGCTGTTCTCTGTAATTGTTTGCTTATTTTTTAACTTTAACAGAATACAAAGAGGCTCAAAGCTGAGGCTACAAGGTGTACATTTTAACTCTTTCTCTCCTTTTCTCATTTCACATTACCTTTACAAGTCATTACTTGGCATCCGTAAGACAGGATCTCAGCCCTGGATTTCTGCAACTGGGAATTCCCCAAAGTGCTCTAAATTCAGCAGTGCTTGCACACATGAAAAGGTTACAACAATATCATAACATCAGGGCCCTGCAGTCTGTCAGGACTTTTCCATCCTACTCCTGGTTGTATCTCCATGTTGATATAGCAACTTGCTCTTCACTACAGATGGCAGGGAGAAAACCCTCCTGCAGAGCAGCTTTTCATCAAAAAACACTGTTCCACCAAAATAAGAATGTTCTGTGAAAATGCTTCAGTCCTGAATTTATTTTGTTCAAAGTGAAAAACAGATGGATGTACCAAAGAAGGAGCAGGCCTGGAGTCTGCTGCTCCTTGTTTTAATACTTTATTTTAATTTGAGACAGTGACAACTTACTCTTGGGTGTAAAACTGGTATCAGCATCAGGAATGCTGATCTGCTCCTCCTAGCCAACAGATGTAGAGGCAAAGTTTTTGGAAGAGGCTCATGATCCCTCTGGCCCCAGGATCCTTCTGCCTGTGGCTGCAGTGCTCTGGCTTCAGCAAAACTGTAGAGAGGACATGGGCTCGACTGGGTGGTTTGGGGACCTGCTTGAGAAAAATTAACTGCAATTTTGGGTGACTTGAAGTGAATATTTGCAGTCTAAATCTTGCTCCTTAAGAAATTTTAAGAATTTTTATTTTACAAGCACATGCACTCAGGTTTCAGACACTTCATTTAGCCATGAATAAAATTGAAGAAAACCCTTCCTCTAGACTAAAACGTTATTCAGTGGAAAAAATTTAACAAAGTGACAAAAAATTCTTGCTCTGTAGGATTAGATTGTGCTGGAATTGTAATTACATATAGACTTTCAAAGATCCAAGCAAGAAAACATAATTTATATTTATTTTTCTTGATTTCATTTTGATGCATTGGTTAAAAAAAATCAAAACACCAATCTATCAGTTGAATATGGTTTGTTCCAAGTCAGCATTTTTGAAAATAATATCATTTTTTCTTACATCTAGTGTGTCGAATACACATATAAAAATGTTTCACACTGTAATCTGTTAATCCATGACTCTCATGAATTTTAGAACAAAAAGAATTATGTATCATTTTCTATGGTGTAATTTTTTCTAACTGGAACATTGTTGTATCCTTAGGACAAAAGGCCTGGCTAAAACAAACATGGGAAACTCAGAGCAGATAATTACCCAGAGATCACTAAATAGAAATGTTATGCACCTCCAGTACTAAATTACTGACAGCATGTGTTTAACAGAAATTTGAAAAACATGTTTGTACTCTTGCTTATACTGATCCATGAGCTGTTGTCAACTGGCTGAATGGCTGGGATGAAATACTGATGTCCTGTACATTTTTGGCATGTGAGAATCTCATTTGTAGTGATTTGAAATTGAATCAAGCATCTCAAAGGGCAGTAAAGTGCTTGTATCACGTTTCCCAAAGTTTAAGAAAGAAGGCAACATTCTCTTTTCAAGCCTAGTTGATGTAGTACTCCACAAAATGCCTCCTGGTCATTGAAAACATCTTCCCAAATATGTACACTTTTATAAGAATCTGAGCAAGAGCAGACACTGAGAGCAAATATTTTTAAAGGATCTAAGACAAAATTGTGAATGTGTAAGCTCTAAAGAAAAATGGTGCATAGGCAGGTGCATTTTGCATTACATTTCTGTTAGTTTTTGTGTGGGTTTATTTAAGGGGAAAAAAAGGCAGGGACACACACTATCCCCAAATAAAAACAAACCACAATAAAGGGCAAAAAGCTGATATTACTGATTATCCTGCCCTCTCAAGATCCAGGAAAAAAGGAAGAATCAGCTCTTATCTCCACAGCCATTGTTTCCATCCACCAATCCATGACAATTCAAGTATTAAAATTACGCAGGTTTTCTGTCAAGCCCTGAGGTATTAATGCACATCCCTGCATAGACAAGGAGGGAGGACTTTGTCAAATCAAAGTTTGATCATGCTTTTTTAATGGGGAAAATTCTGCTATGAAGGTGCACTCTAAATATCAAAATAAACCAGGGAAATGTCTCCCAGGCACAGCTTGAGATTTTTGACCAGGTCAACAAGATATAATGGACTATGGCAGGATACTTTTCTATTGAGGATGGAGATGTGGAGAAGGATAAAAGCTGTCTGTTTTTAGGGTCCTGATTTCAGTTTATTTTTAAATTAGAGACATGTGACCTCTGTGTGAGCCTCATTGACTTTTAAAAATCAAAATTTTGTGGAACAATCATGGAAAAGAACAAGGAAATTAATATTTTTCATTTTTTCTGTGTAGTTACAGAACATAAGTGTCAAGGCCTTATGCCAAAGTGTTCTTTCAAAAGAGTTGGTTCTTATAGCTTCTGTATTTAAATCTGGAATTTTTAAAACACCTGGAAAAATAAATCATGAAATTGTAAAAATAAAGATTTAAAAATGAAATTAAAAAGAGACTGACCTAAACTACAGTGAACTCTTTTTCCTTCCCTAGCAAAAATGTAAGTGTGATTGGGTTTTGAGTCCCCCAAAGCTCGTACAATCGCTTTTTACTGTTAAATTCTTTCATGCCTCAAAACTGCTCTAATATCAGATGAACCTGCTTGAACTCCACACCCAACAGAGGCTTTGGCAGCCACTTGACTTTCAGCTTATATGAGTGACTATAACTAACAATTAGTCTCTTATTTTACTTCAACATCTTAAAAAAACCTACATTATGCCAAACAGTAGTAAAATCAATTGCTCCTCTCTCTATGGCTTCTGCTTTGTGTTCTCAGTTTTGCCTCAAACTACAGCTCTGTGAACACAAGAAGTGAATTTCCAGCCCTTGGTGGTGGTGTGAGGACACACTAATCCAACTTCAGACAATATGGGGAGGTAAAAGGAGAAGTCTTTGGGGTACCTGACACCTGCATTCTATTTTTTCTCCTAACTTGCAGAGACTCACCTTCTTCGAAAAAGCAGTTTGAACACACTGCTAGAATTGAGTAGCATGCCCACTCAGTGAATACTTAAATGAGTGAAGTTAAGTGTTAAAGTGTTAGAATAATAATCTGCAGGATTAAAATGCCTTTTCTGAATGTTTCCCTCTACAGTCCTGGAATACATAATGCCTTCCATAAAATTCCATCCAAGTTTTGTTCTGGGGGTTTTTTTTGGTTTTGGTTTGTTTTTTTTTTTTTTTTTTGGTTGTTTAAATTACAACTGCATATATTGAGAAGAAGCGGGGTTTTTTTTCTCAATTCTTCTTTCCTAAATAGATTTTCAAAGGTAATTTTAAATTATGTAGCAGTTCAGAAGAAAAGTGCATTACATATTCTCTCCGATTTTGATAAAAATTAAAAAAAAAATTTTAAAAAGAGTCACATCTTATTTCAGGCTCTTGCTTAAATCCATGCAATATCATCTGCTGATACTGACCATGGCTTAATTCAGAGATTGTTCACACATAAAAAATCCAGGGAGGTATAAATTACCCCAAATCCAGGACATTTGTGTTGGACAGGAGAGGTGAAACATGGAGGGATTGTTCAAATTCCATCAATGTTAGAATCTGAAATGCCACAACATTTCCAATTTCCAGATACATTAATTAAAGAAGCAGCATATGATAACTCTGACAAGGTGACACAAAATGGATAGAGATGAAATAGTTTTGATTAGAGGCAGACTGCAAAATATATGTATTTTGGATCTGTATTCACATAAGCATACATCAACCACTATTTTTATGTATATGTAAACATGTATGTGTGTGTTGACACACAAACATTGATTTGTTACATATTCAGTACTTAAAAATATGTTATCGGGGCATATAAATGTATAAAGCTGTTTCTTGTAACAGTAAGCCACTGATCATCAGTAATGAAACTTGACATTTATTTTTTTATTTTACTTAGTTCTTTACTTTCTCCTACCACTTCATTCCCTTTCTCTCTTTTTTTTAAAGCCCTTTTATTCAAATGTAAGATGTCTGCCAATATCTAAACAGGATAGAGGCATTTACAAGTAAGATGACCAATGTGCCAAATCAAACAACATTTATTTTACCAGGGGAGAGGAATATGTTAGAAGAGAAATCTGGTTTTATATTTAGAATATTCAGAATGTTTGAAGGGAAGCAGAGCAATCTCCCGCAGTTTCCTCTCAACAGAACACACTGTGTCACCAGTGAGGCTGTGCACAAAAGCAACAGTTTTAGCTCTCTCTTCTTCCAATTTTCCACCTCAGTTTTTCTCTTCCTTGAAATGGCTCATGAAGAAAGCAGAGTGGATATAAATCAAGGAGCCTGCAGCAGACACTCAGATCAGCTGCATGCTGAGTGTCCTCCTCTGAGAGAGCACAGCACACGGAGCACCTCTGCAGGATGATTTGCTTCCCCTGGTGCAGCAGCAGAGGTTGAATTCCTTTGAACATCAGCCTGCCATGACAAGGATGCTTAGGAGGATTTGACCTCAAGTGTATGGAATTGCAATAAAACCTTTGTAAGGCAGCAATCACCACCAATATTTCTTTATTCATTTGTTCTTAAAGGAGACTGCCCAGCAATGTTAGTCCCTTGGTGTACACTTTCTGTCAGTATAAAAACATCTTTACACTTTGTCCTTAATTTTTTTCTTACTAAAATTGCAAAGAAACCCCAAAACAAAGCAAAAAAGCCCCATCCTATAAAACCTCTAACATTTTTACAAAGTTATTAATATTATTTTTAAAGGAGCAGTTATTTTAGAAAATCCTTTATACTGGCTTCATTCTTCAAGAAGGATTCCAAAATAATATCCAAATATTATTTATTTTAGATTGTGTCTACTAAGAACACGCATTTTGAAATGCAATCTGAAATGACTGGCACATCTGTGTTCAAGTATGTCCATACCTGCATAAGTGAGTGATGGCCTTGTGTGATAAAAACACTGTATTTTAATGTGTGTTGGAGGAGACTTCTTAACTTCTATCTCACAACACAA
Source organism: Acridotheres tristis (assembly GCA_037013685.1). Lineage (NCBI taxonomy): Eukaryota > Metazoa > Chordata > Aves > Passeriformes > Sturnidae > Acridotheres > Acridotheres tristis. The sequence goes on from CM072885.1 coordinate 7,731,457, forward strand.
GGTATAATGGTGGCATTTTTGACAAATACTTCTATAGATAAACATGTTCTAAGTCTTGGCACATTTACATTAAATGCAGCTCCTGAGGTCTATGACTTCTTTGGATTTGTTTGCTTCCATGCATCTCTCTGAACAGGGAGCAAGGCTCCAGGAGACCCTCTGCAAGGCAGCCATGTACCTGAAAGGAGCTTTTCTTCTTGATGTTTGGATTCTCCTTGGGTCTTACTTGATTGCTGCTTTCTGCTTTCACTTTTTTTCAAGCAGTTATTTGTCCTTCTTTGATAATTTCTTATTTTTGTTTTTTTTTTAATAAGCAGGAGCATAGAAAATTAATCAGATCATAATCATAATTTCTCTCTTTAAACATTGCTTTCACCATTCATAGAGCTTTTAATTGAATTTTATGTTAGTCCATAAATAAACTCATACAACCAGGACACCTTAGAATTGGTGGTTTTACTTTCATCCAGGTAGCCTGAAGGTTTACAGCCTTGTTTCAACAAGTGGGTGATGGGCAGGGTCAGCTTGGCTGGTAAAAAAATCCAAGGTCTTTACAGAAAGAGGATGCTGGTGTTAGAAGCCAGCACTGCTGACAATTCAGCAGTTGGCAGTCTTCTCCTTCTGTATTTCATAGCATCTTCTTTATGAAAATCTTTATGATTTTATGAAAAATGTCAGACATCTAACAGGTGGGTCCAGCTCTCAGACAATCTGGAACATCAGAGTGCTGAAAATCTGGGCAATTACACTTTTAGGAAAAAGGACTAACACACATGTTATCTTACAATATAACCTTTTGAACTGAGCATCCTGACTCTGTCACTTGATTTATAGTTTCAACTTCTATGTTCTAAAGACAGATGAATTATAATAATCTATATAAAATGCATCCATGGATTAGTGAATGAATGTTCCAATTTTCTTTTCTCAAATTTATAAGGAGGTTAAAAATCAGAATCTTTCATACACTCAAATATTACTTTGGAAAAAGAATCCATCAATTTCTTTATGTGCAAGTGCAATGCTTGAGTACATCAAGCACTGACATCGATGGTCCTCTCAATAATTAAATGTTAGCAATATGCTGAGTCTGTATCAGCTCCAAAAGGTGTGTCTCATATTATGATTTACTTGACACTTGTATGCACTATTGACCAGTTCAAGTCTTGTGTGCTCAGCAAAAATGATTTTCAGCTTGCCAACCACTCAAAAGATCACTTGACATGGTTTAGTGCATTTCTGAAGTGAAAGACACATGCTTTCATCAGCTTTTTCATAATCTTTGCATCAGTGTGCCCAGTCTTACATTTTGCCCTTTAATGTTGACTTATTTCACAGCTATATTTGATGAGTGCATTTCTGCCATTTATTTTTGTATTTTATTATACTTTTCACTTCTTTGAATTCCCCCTTTTCTTGATAAATTCATTTTATAAATTAAATCAGCATGACCTGACTCAGAACATATTAAAATGCCATTTGAATCAGTTCCAAATTCAGGTGCTTATAAAAACAAATTTGAGTAGCAACTGTAATTCCAATCCCTCCTATGTTATGTGAGCAATTTAAAATTATGGAAATACTTCCAATTTTATAGGCAATTTGAAATGGAAAACAACCAGAGTTCTGGGCATGTGCTCTGTATAGAGGGATTTTGCAAATAGAAATGCTTTTAAAGTTAATTTCCATGTGCACCCAGTTACCTGGTTCTGTATATGTTAAAATGAAAAATGCATATTTTAAAATTCAAAATGCTGCTTTTATTGGACTTCTAGCCAATAAAGAGAACATCTGTACAATAAATGCAATCTGTCTGTTCAATTTGTACTAAATTCATGGATCTTATTATGGATCTATATATTTACTATTCTTTCCATATAACAGAACACTTTTTTGAGGGAGAGGAAGAGAGCAGGCTAGGTGTTCATTGGGTCCTTAGGCTATAAAATATTATAATAAAATATGTCATCTTCTACTTATGCCCATATATTGCTATAAGCACACAAAATCCTGACATATAGACAAGAGTCTCTTTTTGTAATGCTTTTTTTTTTTTTTTTGTTCCTTGCACACATGCTCGTTATCTTAGTTTTATCCTTTTTCTGCCACAGTGAATCTTTAGGCAGGTGGAAGTAGTAGAAGAATTAGGTTCAACTGTGAATATCCGTGGTAGAACTTCACTTTAACAATGCTGCTGTTTATTCCTTCATTAAATGAACAATTATTTCCTAGCTTACACCTTAAGCAGCCCTATAAAGTATGAAGGGTTGTATGATCAAAAATTAGAAACATTTGCTTTATAGTAAGAATAAATGTATAGCAAGGTAAAAGTACCTTTAGTCAATATGCTTTATACAGAGCTGGTGTAATGACACCTGTCAGTGAGGAGAAATATTGCAGTTAATCAGTAAGTGCAGCTAAGACTCAGATCATCTCGAGGTGGACTTACCAGTATAGACATACCCTTGCATTTTCAGATGCCTAATTATTAATAGGTGATTAAATAAAAATAAAAGGTTTTAAAATTTTTAAAAATTAATAACAATCTAGTCCCCTCCCTGAGGAAGCTGTGCTTATACCTGTGTGTGAAAAGACATCAAAGGAAAGGTTGTTAAAAGCTTGTGTTTGCAGGTTTTTGTCTGGTGTTGACCACAATAGCTCCACAGATGGATCCAGGCATCATCAGAGGACAGCAGCTCCCACCAGCAGCTGGGGCTGCTGAAAAGGGAAAGCTCAGATCACTCATGGTGGTGGAGAAATAGAAATTAACCTCCACATGACCAGGCAGAATTTGGAAAGGCAAGGATTTGTGATAACACTGCAAGGGCTGCACAGGGTAGAGTGGTTCACCTTTTTCAGGAACTAGGCTGTCTGTTAGAAGAGGAAACATTAGATATAGGTTTTGTCTAAACCAAAATAGAACTAAGGGTCTGTTCTGCAAGGGAAAAAATTAAACTGAACATTACAGAGAGACCAAAGCTGCAGAGAGGAAAAGTATGCAGAATTATACATTCTTTAATGACAAAGATTAAAACCTTTATTCTTAGGCAAAAGAGAGTCAGTAAAATATCCTTCAAGGAAAATGTGTTCAAAACTCAGATAAAAATTAATAAATAAAACTTGATTAAAGGCTAATAATTTCGAAGATATTTTCTCCTGCATAAGAAATTTGCAAACAGAAAAACTCTGGAAGTTAACCAATTGTTATAAAGGAATGCTTTTTAGAAGCAGCCCTCTATTTCCATCCTGTCTTTAAATTCTTCCCTATACATCCATCATGACTGCTGAGAGAATATGTGACTGAAAGCACTATTGCCAAAATCTACAGCTGTAGAAAATGCAGAATACCAGAAAGTTCAATATCAGACAAGCATACTTTAAACCAGAATGTAAATAACTGTTAATATGTATAAATCTGTTCCTCTAGGTCAGAAAAGTTACTCTAACTTAAAGTGGTTTTGACCTAGTCATGCCTACTGTGAAATGTCTCATTTGATGCCAGTCTTTCCTAAAAGAGGTGTTAGAGAGGTGGACAGAGGCCACTTTCCTGCCACAGCAAGCAGATCACGTTAGGTAAGTTTTTCAGTGCAGATTTCAGTGCATTTTCAGTTGGTCAAACATTAATAATACACTCTTGTGTACATTATATGACTAATGTCCTAAAATATTGTATTAATCTAGTTTATAAGCACAGGGTGTTGGACTGTATGAGATGAAGCCTTGCCCCTTATTTGTCAGAAAGGCATAAAAGCCTAACTTTAGTACATGAAGCCAGAATTCCTGTTACTGTTTCACCATTTCTAAATTTTGTTGTGTTTCTGGGGCTCAGCTTCTTTCTGTCTAGGTTAGAACTCTGAAATGTGAAATGTGAAAGAGGTTTGTATTTATCTGTTAATACTTCTTGAATTATAAATTAATAGACACAGGCTTAAAAAGAAAGGATTTTTTTTAATGATATGACATTTTTGTTTATTTGTTAGCTTCTTCATTCCTCATAACCTCAAAGTAGCTACACATGACCTCTGAGATAATCTCATTCAGACACTTGTGGAACCACCCAACAATTTAATCATTCCAATGTCATTTGAAATTTTCAAATATCGGCTTTATTATTTTCTTATGATTTCACCCTGATTTTTTCCATTCCTGATTTACAGTCAGTTTTTGCATTTCAAAACTGAATTCTCAACTCTCATTAATTAAAATATTTGGAAAGCACATCTAGCAGTTATGTCTGTGGTGTTCTCCACTTCTCAAAGGCAAGTTCTGCTTCAGAAATCAGTAAGACACTGGACTGGGCTGCAGTGATTTTGTTCCTTTTACTGGCTGCCTGAAAGCACCATTCACAGCTTAGTGACTTCAAAGGGAGACTCCAGTGACTTCCATGAGTGACTTCCTTATAAAAGGCAACTGATTAGCACAATATTCAACTCTGTTGCATGGTTCTTTAGTCTTATTTTTGCACACAAAAGTGGCAATTTCTGATGATAGTAGATGAGTAATGCAACAAAAATATATATTTTCTATCATGTAGAATGTATATTAAAGAAAAGAAATAAGAAGAGATTTCTGTGCAGCTGTAATGGTGCTGCATCCAGTTGGCATCAGGTTACTGGGGGTGTCCCACAGTGTTGGGCCCAGCTCTGTTTAATATCTTTACTGATGATCTGGCTGAGGGGATTGAGTCTACCATTAACAAATTTGTGGGTGACACCAAGTTAGGTCAGAGTGTCGTCCTGCTGGAGGGTGCAGGGCTCTGTAGAGGGACCTGGACAAGCTGGATACATGGACTGAGACCAACAGCCTGAGGTTCCACAAGACCCCTACAATGTCTCCAGGAGGGTGCAGCCAGGTGTGGGCTGGGCCCTTCTCGCAGCCTGTGACAGGACAAGATGACATGGTCTTGAGCTGTGCCAGGGCACGTGTAGGTTGGACAATAGAAAGAGATACTTCACAGAAAGGGTTACTAGATGTTTGAATGACTGCCCAGGGAGGTGGTGGAGTGACCATCCCTGGAGATGCTCAAGAAAAGCCTGGACGTGGCTCTCAGTGCCATGGTCTGGCTGTCAAGGTGTTCAGTCATAGGCTGGACTTCAAGATCTCAGAGGTCTTTCCCATCCTAGCTGATTCTGTGATTCTGTGAATTAAGACAGTTCTATTGGTAAGATTTTCACCAGTATATCTCACTGTGCCTTGAGTACCTCTCCAGGTCTCTAAGAATTCAGTGCAATTGCAGTTCATCCTACAAAGTAGTTAATCAAGAGTCCTGGACGTGATGAAATAGAAAAAGTGAAAATAAGTGACAAAAAAATCCCTGACTTAAAAAGCAGATAATAAGATTAAAAACAGATGTATAATGTAACTGTTTTGGACCCTTTTAGGTGCAATGAATCTGCTGAAGCTGCCAGTGTTTCTGTGCTGACTATAGAGGAAGACCAGATGATAAGTTAAGGCAAAGTTACTAACATCTGAATGGCTAAAATTGGGGAGAGTTAAATGCCACCTACACATTTATGAAGGAAATGTGAGACAAGCTTATGAAGCCACAGACAGCCCAGAGATGGTAAGGTCTTGATGAAAGCAGGGAAAAGCAAGAAGGAACAACACTTGGGCGATTTATTCAACCACCCTGTCCCAGACAGCCCTGCTGTGCATGATGGGGATGATTCATTCAGGCAGTCCCAATGCCAAGGAAAACAGCTCTATGCAATCTGAAATGAAAATGGGCCGTCATGAAGTTGAGGAACAGCACATTTCCCCGGGGTGGATAATATCCATGCAAAACTACAGAGGCAGAAAGGAGACTTTAAGATATTTGGTAGATTATTCATCATTGTTTCTTTCAGAAGTGAGTTGGATGGCTGCCCTTCAAGTGCTGAAGCAAGAACAATCATGTAGTGTGGATATTTGAAAAAAATATATCCCAGTAACTTGGACATATAGTCCCACTGGATTTTGCTGAGATCTGAGTGCAGACTATTTATTTAATCACATCAGCAGAGGAAAACACAAGTCTACCCAATAATGTAGCAAAAGAGCATTCTTGACATGATGACCAGGACTGGGCTGCCACTGAGGGAAGAAAGGTGATAGCACAGCTTGGGGGAGAGCACACTGGGTAGTGACTGTATGTGATGTAAAGAGATAAACAGGAGAGGCACAGATTGCTGAGGAATGTTGCAACAGCAATGGTCTGCCAGTGGATATTTATATCAGCCTGTATATCATGCCTGTATTATGCTACTATACCAATTTTGATGGTTTATCAATATATCAAGACTCATGAACACCAGGAGATATGAATATAGATATAGAGATAGATTAGATATAGATAGATATAGATATAGATATAGATATAGATATAGATATAGATATAGATATAGATTAGATATAGATATAGATATAGATATAGATATAGATATAGATATAGATATAGATATAGATATAGATATAGATATAGATATAGATATAGATATAGATATAGATGTAGATATAGATATAGATATAGATATAGATATAGATATAGATATAGATATAGATAGATATAAATAGATAGAGATACACATCAGCAGTAGCACAGAGAATCCCACCTCAGTTCAAAAGTTAAGGTAATCAGCTTAATTGTCTTTGGCATATTATCTATAGAAGTGGGAATGAAACCTTGTCAACAGAAAAGGCTTCCCAGGGGAAGTAGTAACAGCAGGAAGGCTTCTAGAGTTCAAGAAGCGTTTGGACAATGCTCTCTGGCACATGCTGTGATTCTTGGGTTTGTCCTGTTAAAGGCCAGGGGTGGGACTTGACAATCCTGGTGGATCTCTTCCAACTCAGCATATTCTGTGATTCTGTGATCTGTGAATAGCAGGTATATTGAACACGTCTGCTCAAATGGATTTACTGCTAGGTTCATGCTTGTGTACAAAATAAACACATACTTGTGTGAGAGCCTGAATTTTACTGTAGAAAGTGCTGCAATAAGATTAACTCAATTAGTGGCTATGCAGACTGTTACAATCTACCCTGAGCTAAAACACATGTGTCTGGGTGACCTTGGGTCCAAACACCTGCAAATCTCTTTGCATTTTATTCAGTGTATTTATTGTGTTTTTATCCTATTTATTTTGATTGGGTGTCATTTGTTTTTGCACAGAGCCTCATGTGTTTTAGAAACAGAAGTAATATATACATAAATGTTTCATTATTGTTGCTATTACTACTACTACCAGCATCTGTAGGTTGAGGAATTGGTTTGGAGAATTTTCCCAGATGTTAAGCAGAGTGAGCAGTGAGCAGGAGAAATGGGACAGAACAAAATTGATGTGACAGGAGTAACTGCAGAATGAAGGGAAAAATCTCAGAACCATCCGAGGAATAGATTTGACACCTTCTGAATCTGCAACAGACCTCTCTAGAGGAGAGCACCATGATGAAGGATGGTGTGATTTAGCTCCTGAGTAGTACCTTAAATTTTTACTGTCACCAGCCAATCTAAGTCTCATTACCAATGTTAGGGAGAAGGGTGAAATAAGGGTATAGATGTCAGATTTAGAAGCTGCTCCTGAAGCTTCCACACATGATTTCTGTTCTGCTGAAATATTATTTTCTCTCACCACATTTGAGATGGTTGTTTCACTTGGAGCCATGGTCTGTCCAAGAGAAGGCCTTTTTCTAGCAGTGAGATCAGAAACAGATTTAACTTGAAAAGATGATTGTCACTTAATAACACAGATAGAAACCTTAACATAAAACTCAGCTTATGGGATGAAAGCACTGTGAAATGAAAAAAGTGTGGCTAAATATGAAGGAAATGGTGAGTAATATTTAGAGGCATGGCTAATAAGGTGTTTTTCAATGAGCTTTTGAGGCCTGCTCTGGAGTTACTCTCAGCATCCTTTGGAGACTAAAATTGGATATTCGGTATTCACTGTAACCTAATCAGAAATCCAGGCACTTTTTCTTGAACCCGGGTGGGCAGTTTGGCAGTTTTCTAAAAGTAGAGAGGTCTTGTGCCCCTTTTTTTGGTTATTTTCTTCTTAGTCAGCTGGTTTCCCTCTGCCTCTTGGCTCCTGAAACTTTCTGATTACTGTGCAAACAAACCACAGGCATGGACCAGGAAGGGGTTCACAAATGCACCTCATTTTACAAATGTCATTAATTTGAATGTTGTAGCTTATATATTCATCACATTTAGATCCTTTGCTTGGTGATGGCTGATTGTTCATTTACTGAAACTTTGAGCCTTCTTCCAGTGGGGTGGTGTTTGCACCATGTTCTTCTCTGACCAAATTACACAGTAATGCTTTTATTAGTTCTGACTTCAAAACCTATTTCTGCCTTTATGAAAACTATTAGTTCTTTTAAATTATTTTTCCTTTGAGATAAAGGAAATCTCTATTAACATCCTCTCATTTAGTTTGCATGGAAATCCACTTAAAAACTCCCCAGATCTCTGTCAAGAACGTAACTAAAAAAGTACAAATAAAGTACAAGTAACTACTTCCTTCTTACACCCTAATTCCTTCTCTTCTTTCCAGAAATCCTCTCGAAAATGTAATACATTCTGACAAAAACTGAAATTTGAGTGTTCTCTTCAAGTAGAGAAATGGATAATGCAAGAAACAGAGAAAAATAAGCTGAATTTAGTTGGCTTTCTCCATATCTTTTTAATCAGCATTTATTTATACTTGGAAAACCACTTCCCTTTTGAATGCTTCCCTAACATTAAGGCCAGAAACTTTCATCAACATTTTACAAGCATGACTGAAGCTAAACAGCATATTTATACTGGATGGCATCAACCCAGTTATAACTTCAAGGAGATAAGTATTGCAGCTGAATGTGTTGATGCAAAATTGTGGTGAAAGGAGAAATAATTTGATATTCTACTCAGAGATATATCAAAAATGTGACCAGGTTAGTGCTTTAATTCAGAGCTGGATGTTCCCAAAGAGTTTGGGGGGCTGTTTGGTATTTTGAATATCTGCCATGAAATGTCTGGCATCAACTTGGAGAAGAAGATTTCATACAAAGTTATTCCTCTGCAAACCTTGAGTCATTTGGGTTATGAGTTTTATAGAAAAGTAAATATGCAGGGTCAGGATTAAATGTTTGTCCAGTCCCATGTCCTGTCTCTGACATGTCAGCCAGTGGCCATGTGGGGGGAGGACACGGTATGAGCAGGGGAAGGATTTAGTGACACTTTGCAATTATGGTCCTCCAGCTTCCAGGGATATCTCCCAGCTCCAGGACTTTCTTTGCCAGAAATTGTAACCTTGTGGTTTTGGGAACATTACAGAAACAAGTCCAAAATTTATAATGATTGGATCCAGCTTTTTTTTTTTTCCCCATTTTTTTCCTTTTTTTTTTTTTTTTTTTTTAATGCATTTCACAATCCCTCAAACTATTGGAAATATGCACACAATTTTTTTGTACTTGATCATGGAAAGCACAGATATTTCTCTCCTGTGACTTATGATATGTCACAGGAATGCACTCCCTTGCAAATCTCTGTAATTTCAGGTTTTTAGCAGAAGCTGAAGTACTTCAAATTTATATATGTATATATATATAAAAAGAATGTGCTGTTTGGAGCAGTGCCCACCTTACTGCAAGAAGGAATTATTAGAAATCTCACAGGAAAAATTTTTCTTGTGAGATTTTTTTCCTTCATTTGTAATAAGAGTCAGGTACTTTGTACTTTTCTTAGACAGTTCATTTCTAAAGGACAAAGTTTACTCTTACTCTAATAAGAATTCCAGATTAGATTAAATTAAGATAAGAAGAGATAATAAAGGGATCAAGCTTTATACCAAGGTATTACTCTACTGTTATTTATGTGGAATAATAGATTATGTACATATGTATTTATTTATTTATAGATAAACACTGGGGACATGAGGCCACTATGATGAAAGGATGTAGGTAGTACACATGCATATATCAGACATAGTTGTGTTTTTCCCTTGTGTTGACATGCAAATTATTGTAGGACCTGGCTTTCCAAGCGGATGGGAGTCAAAATTCCTTCCATGGCCCTGACTCTTATATTCTGGAAGCCAAATCCCCAGAGCTCCCAGACCTTCCTCCAGATGCAGAATGTAACTCTCAGCCAGATAAACATGCATTACTAGAAGGTTTTTGCTTTTATATCTAGGTACAACTTTGCATTTTATATGTAATAAGTCTGCAAAATAGATACACAGGAATAAATTTGCTGTGGCTATTCCTCTGGCTTTGAGAAGTGGTGGCACATCATGTTGGTCATATTGCTGGAGATCCCAGTCAGAAAGGAGCTTCCCACTTCCTGGGGCCATTGGACATTATCTTTTTGTTCTGTGCTGTGGGTCTCTTTGTCAGTGGCATGGTTGTATTTAATGGGTTTTTATTGATTGTGATCTGTATTCCATGTATCTTATCCTGTGTCCAGCAGGTGACCAGTAACAGTCTCAATAAGATAATGGTCTTATAGCTACAGACTGTTTTGGCATGAGGATACATGAACTCTTTGCACAAAAAACAAGGAAACAAAAGAATAAAGAAACAAAGAAAGGGGGACACTGACTCACATCCACATTCCCCTGAGGAAAAAGGTCTTCTGGACAATATCTAAGCACTTTCTAGTGAAGGCATGGATCAAAACCAAGCCAAAGCCTGGTCTAGCACACTACAGAGAAGAGTAGCCCTGATCATGCACCACTAAAGTATTTATGAGCTTTTCTGACAGGCAGTAGCAACTCAGACTCCTGTACTTCCTGACAATGTTATTAAAAAGAGCTGTAGGTGAAGATCAGAGGTAATTTATTTATGTAATAACCAGCCCTACTGGAAGGCTTGGGTGTGCAAGGGCAGCAAGGCCATTATTTGAATTTATGCAGCTTAAGAAAGTCATTTCACAGCTAACCTTGGAAAATAGTGTAGACCTTGTCACCACTTCGTTTTCTCTTACTACAGAAGTGGGTGGCTATATTTGTTGTGGAAAGCTTGTAAAAGTAAACAGTGCAATTATTTTAATCTCTTAATATGTTTGGAATTACAGCTCATGGCTGTTCAAAACACTCTGGTCACTGGGGTTTGCATAACACATATGCCATAGAGTCAGCAAATGTCTACCATATGAGCAACAAATATAGAATGCTAAAATAAATTCAAAAGACCTTTCCAACCCTGGATACCCAGGAGATAAGTGAAGCAAAAATGACAGCTGTCTTCAGCAAGAGAAAATCTATTCAAATACTGTTTTTCAAAGGATTCCTCTAAGTAAGGAAGATTTATTTTACCATGGACATGCCAGAAATGCCATGATGTTAGGAAAAATATTAGAAGAGTTATCTGAGACCCAAAACTCCACTATAGCATGAGTCAGTTATTAAAAAACAAATAAATGGATACTTCAGTCCTCAGGCACACAAAGTGAAGTAGTAGCGCCACATTTTCTCCTTTTGTCTAGGATATATTAGTTTTCTATATTATTCAACAAAATAGATTGGATCCAGATCATGACAATGGTATTCACATTGCAGATTCCCATGCAGATTACTGGGAGTACTTCTGGATTAAAAATGCCATTCATGGAGAGTTAGGTATGGTAGTTTTACTAGTTGTGATTAGAAAACAGCAATACTTTATAAAGTAAAGTATCCCACCAGTGCTTTTTATTAAAATGACATTTATCCTAAGACATATTATTCCATTTGTTTATCATATGGATATAGCAAAGATACTGGAGTAAGAGAGTCTTTCTCCTCAATGTCTTAGCTCAGAGCTAGGATTGCTGATTCTTCAGTAGGGAGGATTCAGTAAAACATTACTTAGAAGAGAGGCACACAGTAAGGTCAAGATGATAAATGCAGCATCTCCTTGTTCGTGGACATAAAGTGAAATTTGCAATTTTTTAAGATAATGTTTCTCCATGTGAGTAAACTCACTTCCCAAAACACAATTTATGTGCACTGTATCTTTGACCACAGGTATGGGGTTGGACCCTACCAAATGCCCATTTCTGGTCTCTGGATAAATTATCCAAAAGCTCTGATATCACTTCTGGTCTGCTCTTGGTCCCTTGGTCAATCATCTTGCACAGATACAAGTGCTTCAGTGCTGTTTTTCAGTATCAACATACTTGTGTATCAAATTCCATTGAAACTTTCTCTCCTTTGCCAGAAACCAGTTTTTTGATTTAATATAACATCAACAACAACAACAACAACAAAAAAAAACCCCAGACAGAATTCTCAGCTTCACCACGAACAATTTTAACACCGAAAAAAATGGAAGAAAGCTAGCACGAAACAAAAGAGTCAGTCACAACTTTTGTGTAGAAAATAATTGCCCAGAAAGTACCACAAAAATTTTCAAAAGCTGTCAGGATTTTCCTCCTATTGATCACAATTACCGTGTTTAGAAAGCACAAAGAATAAACTGATCATATCAAGCACTGAGCAAGTAGCCTCCAAGGAAGGCTAAAGGCAGATCACCCTCTACAAATTTACAACACAGCACGAGAGTACAAATTCCAAAAAGAAGTTGTTGAAATACGGCATTAAACTCCTTTATAAATAATTTTTAGTACAGGTAATTAAGCAGAGGCAAAAGCCATAGCAATTTGGATTAGATTTGCAACTATATTTTACAATCTGTTGTCTAATTCCTTAGTCTACATGAAAAATTTCTGCTTGAAATTTATATTCCAAGTGAGAATAATATAGTCCATAAGTGAAAAATAGCAGGAATAACTAGATGAATAAAAATAAATATATGATTGTTCTTCCTGAAGTTTAGGATGAAGCTGGACAGAGTAAATGTGAACAAAAATATCTTTTTTTTTTGTTTTGTTTTAAATCTAACACAGCTAGAGGCATGAATTTCAAATGGCTGAAAAATATTGTATTGCATATGATACTGGTTTAAAATAGTACTTGATCAATTCAGCAGCACACAGCCTCAGTCTCTTTAAGCAATATAGACTTAGTAAATCATCCTCTAGGAGAGAGAAGCTGGGATTCAAAGAAAGCAGGAACTAAGCTAATGAAAACATATGACTGCAAGAAAGCTTTCTCAAAATAAGTGCTCATTTAATTTAAATTTAAATAATCATACTGTTAGAGATTATCAGACATTGGTGGTTTTTATACTCTGCTTGTGTGTTAGAAAGTTGGGTAGGCAAGTCCAAGGGATCTTGTTTGGGACATGCCTATTGGCTGTTCTGAAGGATTTAAATATAATATGGCAAGATCAAATTACAAAGGAAGAATCCATCACTATCAGACCTAGAGAGTATAAAAATCTGTGTTTTACTAATTCATTAAAAAGGAAAGAATTATGAGATTAAGGAGAAAGTAATAAAACTCTTTGAAGATTATGAAGTCTGACAAACCTGAAGATTTGTCAAGTATATCTTGAAATTAATCAAAGTTATCTAATTTAAATTCATTTCAACCTAATGTTTTTAAACCGAACCTAAAATATTGTTTTGCATTAATAACATTTATAGTAAACTGGAAAAAACCCCAATGGCATTCCCATCTGGAATATCCCATGTGAGGAAGCCATGCTGTGCTGCTGATCTGTTTGCATTCTGCCTGGGCTGAGCTGCCTGTGAAGGGACACTTGTGCATGTGAACAACCTCAGGCAGCAGGAGTCAGGATGCACCTAACAATCACATTTTCAGCTGAAGCTGTAAAGGGTGTAAGGCTTTAGAAATTCATCCACTAAAAATACTAAACAGTAGAGTTCAACCTTAATGGTTGAAGTCCAGTTTAAGGTGTAACTGCACTTCTGTAATGGGACCTGGGTTTGTGATGGTGTCATTCTAAGGATGGAGGTCATGTGGGGCCAAGAGGGAAAGGAGGAGCCCAAACATGTTGGGGACTTGATGCAAATTCTGAAACCAACAGGCAAAGTCAACAGCAAAGCTTCCTGTGGTTTCAGTGGCCCCCAGATGTATATTTGAACTTCTGCAGGCCTAGCAGGACCAAACCAAAGCTCTTGAGTTTCAGTTATGATTCATCTGGCAAAAGCTGCTGTTAAGTCTACTCAGTCACTAAAATGAGACATTGCTAAAATCTCCTTGGCAAATAACTACTACACTGGAGCTGCCTTTCAAAAACATCCACAACTGCAGTTCGATAGGATTGGTTCTTACTGCTGTTCACTGGGAGATGAAAAGAGGGGAAGTCTGACTGGGGTTGAATATTGGATAAAACAATTTTAGTCTTAAGAAAAGAAGGGGGTAATTTTAGACGTTCAATAGATTCTGAAATGTATATGTGTATATACATACACACATATATATAGCATGTGTATATAAATACATTATATACAGATAGCATGTGTATATATGCATATATAAATCTACATATCTAAGATTAAAAAAATATTTTCCCAACTTGTACCAAGTTCCTTTTCTCTGAACACAAACCACTAAGCACTCTGCAAGTGTGCCAAATGCTGCTTTGAATAAAAAGGGAAGCACTGACATTGTTTCCAGCTGGCCAAAATAAACCCACCCCAGCTGCTGAGATGGAGACCAATGGGACATATGTGTGTGATAACCTCATTCCAGAGTAAATCCAACCACGATACTAAGGTGTAATTTGAATAATAAAAAAGTTTCATTAACTGTAAATCAAAGCACATTTTATGACTGGAAGGCAATTTTGAGCTTTCTTCTTCTTCCTGCTCCCTTCCTGTACCCTTCATTACAATATAATCAATTAGGAATGAGCTTGAATCAAAACTAGGATGCCAAGAAACTCTGAACACTGAAGAAAATTTGAAATTGTGTATATCTGCATTCAGTGGATGATTACACATTTCTGACAGAATTTTACTAAACCCAGGTAAAGTGTTTTCACCAAAGGGTTGATTTCTCATGAGTGGAATGACTTTTGCCAGTGACTCGACTAGTAGTAGCTTTCTATGTGATTTCCTGCCCCTTCCTACTTGCAAAGCAATGTGCTATGTCCTTAATCTCCTGCATAATGGTTTATGCTACAACAGTTAATGCATATTTGCAGCTATCCAGAATGCCATGGCCAGTAATCACAATTGGGCTGGAAAGCAACAATGCATTAAGCTGTGATAAATTATTCACTTGGAAACTTGTGAACATGTCCTGAGGAACTTATGGTTGCCCCTTAGCAGAGTATTTGTTCCACTCTATCATTTTAATGGCTTTAGCCTCTCAGCACTACTGTGACTAAAGCAAATTCTCTTCTTTCATTCTTTCTTTTTTTTCCTAAAAAAGAGATTTGAGGCATAGAGAGGAATGGTCATATAGAATGCATATGTCTGAAAAGGAAATTAAGGCTAAATCTTCTCAATCTTATGTTGATTCATTAATTGCTGGACAATTCTTTCTCTTAGGTGTTTTTCAGCCACAAGTTTTTATGCATTTGGGAGGATGAGGAGGTCAAAGAGTCATATTAACATTAGGAATAAAGAAGACCAGATTCAGATAAAATAAGAATTGGCTGAAATCCTTCCTCAAACCTCAAAGCCCTTCTGAGGTTTGAAAAAGTTTAGTACACTCCTTTTATTTGCTTCATCTGCTTCAATGGTACTTCCTGATACTGGAGCAGGGAACAGAACAGTGAAAATACCATTGAAAAGCTGAGGTTTGAGTGTGTTTTGCCAAGTGTACACTCCCTTAGTGTTCTTGTTGAGGATGTTGTTGAAGATTATTTTTGTTAGGCTTCTATAAACAGAAAAAACAATACCAGCACAGTACACTCAGATATCACAGATATCTGAGCATCAGGCCTAAAGAATGCTGTGGTATGGGCTAGACACAGCTCCCTGGGCTCCAGATTAGCTATCAAGCCCTTTGGATGCACCCTGGCATTGCTTCAGGAAGGCTCTAGGGAGCCCATGAATGAATGTGACATCACCTACTTAAAATCTTTGATGGTGGCTGTCAAACGTAAAAACCTGTGGGATAGAAAGGAGCTATAGATTCACTACCAAAGAAATCTTTTTATTTTACTGATATTCTTTCAAACATAATTTCTGACAGTCACAGAAACATCAGAACTACTTCTGGGATGTCTGAATTAATCATATGTTGGATATACATTTGTCAGATTATTGGAAAAATATTTTTGAAGAGCTCATACAAGTATGCACATCTATATTGTCATCATCAATCTCCCTGATATCCAGAAATCAGAGGAACATCTCCTTGCAAAGTTCAAGTGAAATTGTATTTTATGGCCACAACACCTATCACCCCAGAAACCTCCTAAACTCTCATGGCTATTTTCTTTAGGCTTTTACAATAAATTGTACTCCTTTTATTGCTTTGAGCTTTTTAAAAAGTCACACACGTGTTCAAGATATTCCAGTCTGTTTTAGGGGTTTTAGCTGCTTTTTTTAACCTATCCAGCCCACCTTTTAGTATCTATATATGATAATCACAAGTGAGAGTTTGTGATTGAAAGATCCTGGCAATTTTCGGCCTAGATGAAATGAGTTACTGCTATCAGACGACCATCTAGAAACCTCAGCAATTCAATTAGCACTAATTGAAATGGTAATTGATAATGTCAGCTCAATGGCCCCAAAACAAATGGGCCTTAAATCTGAACTGTTCCCTTATCTCCCAGTACTTAGATTTATATCCTGGAAATGCTTATTGACACAGAAATGCATTTGTTGGCAAATTCATTGGAAAAATTACTGGAAGTGTATCAAACGAAATTGGAAGAAATGTAAAACTGGAGGAAGGACCCATGAATGTATGATAAGGTATAACTGCCCTGATAGGAAGGAAAGTGAAACGTCCAGATGCTGTTATTTAAAAATAGGATTAATTTTCCCTAACTTTAGGTGTTTATAACCTAAGATTTTTAGGTAAGGTTTTAATTCAGGGGTCTAGTAACTGGCACCTAGAGCCATTTCTGTTGACACCTGAAATCCTGTCTGATGCAGAAGGTCACAGATTTTCTGGGAGTCCTATGTCGTTTTTTCCAGCTCCAGATACATTTTTGGGATGCTATAGAGCACCTCAAATGGCAGTGGGTACCAAAGTCGAAGCAAATTAATCATACTTGTGTGCCTATGCTCTTTTTAGGGGAGAGGAGCTCTTTCAAGGAAAGAGTCTCACAGTCTCTGGCTGTGGTGATGAGAGGCTGCCCACATGTAGATCAGCAATGTTGTTTGAGATGCCTTAGGACTGGCCTAAGCACAGGTCTCCTATAATTCACATCCCTCAGCAAATACCAGAGACAACCCAGGGCTCCTCAAATGGCACAGGATACCTATATATCCCATATATCTCTGAATTGGGAGCTATATCTCACATTTAATGTTAGGGGAAGTTAATCCTGTCATTTATGTGCCTACTTAAGAGTACCTTCTAGATGTATTCTGTGATTCAATACCAGGAATCCTTGCAAAAGAGAAGGCATCAGTTTTCCATACTGTGGACACAGCACTCCCACTCAGCTTTGAAATTGAGGATGTGGAAATGAGAGTGGAACTAATACATGGGGATCTCAGGAGTTTAAGGTTCTAACCTTAACGTTTAACCTTCTCTTAGAGGGTCATTTAAGCAGCTAACCTGGCTGGATTATTGACATAAACCTGTCTTTGAAATATCCATCCTGAGCTATCATGGTAAACTTATACACGCAGAACGAATAAGAACAGAGGACATGGGGTCAAATCTCCAGTTGAAGAAAATCCAGCAAGTATCTGGCTAAGCATAAGTCCTTGTAATGGAAAACTGTGTAGCAGAAAATCCATTTCCACAGTTACTGAAGGGATGTATGTACACATGACACCTGGTGGGCTCCAGAGGGAACCCACAGGACAAATGAGTTTCCTAAACTTGTAATTTATCGAGGCTGGGGTCCAGAAAGACACTTAAGACATTTACATCTGAGTATCTTTCATCATTGCTGTGAAAAGGAATAGGCCTGCAATCTTGCAAGAGTTTAAATATCTTATTTTAGTTTGTCAGAAAACTACTTTGTCTGGCTGATCTACTAAGCCGCTCTACCCAGCTGGAAAACACTCTGCACTTTCATGTCCTATATTATTCCACCACTCTGTTTATTTTGCCCATTAATGAAAATGCTTTCAGAATGGATTTGATATAATCAAAATATTATGATCTCTCCACCTTCAAGGTTTGGCAGAACATAAAACACAGGCCAATGCAGCTGACCAGCCAAGGAGCAGATTATCTGTGAGAGATAGAGAGTGTCATGTTGCTGTTGCAAAACAATCCCCTGCATGTGTGAGTGGCTGGAGGGAATGCATTAGAGAAATAAACTTGCAAAGAAAATAGGATATATTTGTAAACACAGAATGCTCATCTAAGAGTTGCACAACCTAACCACTGCCTATGAATACGACTTGAGAAACTACTAATATGCACAAAACAAACTTTAAAATGAGGGTTTAATGATGACAATGTATTTCCTAAATGACTCAAACTTCAGAGAATAACAAAGATTACCAAAGGTGGAAATCTATGAATGAACAAAAATGTGTGTTAAAAATTTTGGAAATGGTAGCAACTTCAGAGATAAAATTTATTTTGACCCAATGCTCCCACGAGCAATGAACAGTTCCATATTTCCCACATAACAACAGAGAGGATTTTTCTAGTGGATGTAAAGCTTACAGAGTGTAATGTTTGTATTATGGATCATTATAATGATCAAATCATCATAACACACTGAAGGCATCTATATATGAGCAATGCCATATAAAAATAAATGAGAACAGAGTGGATATTCATATAGTTCCTTCTCCAGAGGCAAATAGGGGATTAAGTAACTTAATGAATGATGATGAAAAGACAAAGCACTGCAGTAAACTGAGTCCTGCTGTAAATAGACACAGCCCCATTGACACTGAATCTGTTCTTGTCCAAAGCCATATTTAGGATGGAAGGTTTCCATCCCCACCGTGCATTCATTACATCTGTCTCACACTAAAGCAGCTCCATTGCTTTCACTAAATGGAGCATGTCATTTTCTCAAATAAGTGCCTGGCCATAAAAAGATCCCAAGCATATACAGAACATTGTGTGAGAAAAACAGCTTCCTGTTCTAGTCCCTGCCTTTGATTTCACAAGTTCTACTTCTATCAGCAATCACATTTACAGCACATTCATTTTAATTCCCCAAAACACTGCATTTATATGAGGGAACAAACCCCTATTATCAAAACAGAGTCCTGATGTGCCTCCACAGTTAAGATGATGTAAACCACTTGATCTTAGCTCTTGAGAAAGTACAGCAGGTGGATTACAGGCTCTGACTGCTATCAATCCAAGTTCTTTGGGATTTAGCTCTACCTGTCATTTCTCTCCTGGAGCTGTGACACAGAATCCAGTCTCTCTCTTCAAGTTTCTAGAAATGCCAGGGCTCAGGTACCAGAGTTCCTACAACAGTTCAGAGTTACAAGAAAAACTGGTCACAGACTTCACTGACACATTCTGGGTTCTCACTCCTCAGCTATCAACATCAGGTTTCTCTTTTGCATACCGAAGTTCCTGCCTGGAACGTTTGCCTGGATATCCTTTCTACAAAATGCCTGAGCACAAATAAGAAGTTGCTACAACACAGAAGTTTCTGGGAGATTGGCAGGTTTGCTATGTTCAGTATAAATTGAAAATATAACATTTTCTGATGGGTCAAAATAAGGTTAAGTGTTTTGTTTAGTTATAAACCCATTTTGCCATGACTACATACTTTTCATTATAGATATGATTACATCAGCATCATTGTTTATCACTAATTGTCAGATCATGATATAGCTGTTATTTCCTGCCAGTGATTAGGAATTTTGGAAGCATGTCTATCTCTTTTTTTGTGTCCAAAGAAGTTTCATCAACCTCAGAAGCACTCGTGTCAGATATATGGGGAGGAAATCCATTCAGGCTGGGTCTCAGAAGGAGAGTGTTGAGCAGATTTATAGAAATGATTTAATGTTTACAGCAGACTTCATAAGACAAAGTGGGTTCCTCCAACAGATGTGACTTTACTCCTGAGAAACAAGTTGCCTACTCCTATACAGGTGAGCATTAAATTCATGTGGAAGTAACTGAGATTTTTCCATGCATTTTAGAAAGAATTGGATTAGAAGTATGATCCATCTCTGCTCTGATCTCACAGGATGTAGAAATACCAATATGGGTAATAATGGGTACAAATCCAAATGACTCGCTGAAAACAGCCCATATCGAATAAAACTTAACCTTACTGTTATGTGCATCTTTACCCAGTCTCTTCTGGGATGGAATTGCTGTGTTTGCTTCATGGGTGCATAAGAAAGGCATTCAGATAAATGGGCATACCATGCATGATGAAGTGTATGCAAAATAAAAAACATAACCTTTTTTACTGTTAATCCTGCATGTGACTGGATTAACTGAACCATGGAATCAGAGTTAGGAGAGGAGTATATAGCAAAAAAAAAAAAAGACAATGTATATGCATTTAAATGAGGGAAAGGGTAGAAATGTATGGTTAATAAAGCCAATGTGTCATTCCTTGCTCTCCAATTCAGAGTAAATAAAACAACTCTATTTTCTTTCCAACAAATCAATCAAACCACTCAATGAGTGCAATGACACCCTATTGTTTCTTATGGCTTCCAGAACAAATGTGAAGTTATGTGTGTTTTGCTTGGCAGAATTGAATCTTCCCCACAAATCCCACCAGCCAGGTCCCAAGACTTATCTTTCTCTGTCAGAACCCCCTGTAAATCATTATTTTTCATTTGAAGGATCTCTCTGAAAGTTTCCTGCACTTCTTATTCCAGGCATCTGCAGGGATGTTGTGTGTTGTTGGAGCATGAGGAAGCGCTGTGTTTTCAGCTCCTTTGCTGTCCCCACCCAGAAGCCACCAGCATTTTTGAAAAAAAGTTTGAATACTTCCTGCAGCATTCCTCTCCTTCTGACTTTAAATAGCATGGGAATGTGAAGGCATGCACCAAGACCAAGGGCATGGCTGAAGTGCAGCTCCTGGGAAAGGAAGCAGCAGGTGAGGCTTCTCACTGTTTCCCCACACACCTGGCTGTGTTTACAAAGTTTGATCCATGGTTTTGTGCCTCCACCATATCAGACCTGACCCTGAAGACAGGCTGTTAAAGCCCTATGAGGAAGGAGAAGGGCTGCTGACCCTGTGGATGTACTTGAGGACTTGACACCTCCTTGACCACGATGCTGATTATTTGTCTTTAAAGAGATCCCTCTCAGAATGCCCCAGAATGGACACTGGATGGCAACAGCTCACATTTTCCCCCAAGGGGAGAGGTGAGCATTGCTCCTGCACAACTCAGTGGCAGTGGATCAGCACTTTGAGCTTTTCTGGATCTTTTTATGTGTCTACAGTGATGTTAAGGAGAAACTGCATTTTTTTCTCTAAGTCATGCTCATACAACTTAAAATGACATTTAATAGACTCTGCCATCTATTGTGCTATCCATGCTCAAAAGTCAAGGAATGCAGAATGCCCTTTTCCCTCTGATCTTATACAGTTAGAGCAGAAGGGCAGGTTTTGTAGCTGAACTGCTTATCAGAAGAGATCTGCTCAGTAATAATTTCTGACTGCGTTGGACTTCTGCCATTGGAAATTCTTAATTCCATTTTATTGGTGATTTAGACACATCTTTGTGAAACAAAATAGTGGAATTCATTGCTATAAGTATTAATTTATAAATATTATAATTCAAAGAACTTATACAACTATCACATGAACAAAGGCCAGCCTGGATCCGTAAAGTCTTCCAACTTATACATTTCTGTGCTTTAATCAACATTTATGAAAAAAAGAAAAAAAGAAAAAAAAAAGAAAAAAAAGGCTCTACCACGCTTAGCAGTCTATCGTTCTTAAAACACTTATTTTAATCCAGTTCAGTAGCAAATAAATATTAAAGCCATCAATATTGCTTTTATGCATTGTGGTCATGCTCCTGACTTCTGCCTGGCTTCATCCATGTGTAGAAAGAAGCAATAGAGAAAGGGAATTGTTAATGTAATTGCTCTGTCACTGAAGAATGTTACATTAAAATAATATTAAGAGTTAAGGAAAAGGACTCAGCAGTAATGTTGGTTAGGTGTTTATGAGATGGCAGGAGTGTTGGTGAGATAGTTCTGGCAGAGAAATTCTTGGGATGTTGTGGCGTCTCTAACATTTAGTTTAGCAGCAGTGGATGCAGTTTCTGCACTTGAGTGAGTCTTCTAGTGCCATAGAATATTTGGTGTCACAATACATTTATTTAAACTACATTTATTGCATCCAAACATTTCTGTTTAGTAACATTGGAAAAACAAATTGCTGGAAGTCTTCTTTATGCTCATTTCTTCTTCTAGTTTCTCAATTGCTTGAGGCAAATGATTTTCTGAGAACCTTGTATGTGATTAAAGATGCAATAATTCTTCCCAGAAAAAGGAATAATACCATCCAGCAGTATCACATTCCCACTTCTTAATTACAGTTCTATGCTTTTGTTATTTGCTGACAGTAACCAACATGCACATACTTCTGCATAATTACACCACAGGTTCATTAGGATCTGTGCACATATGTGTGTTTGCCATTTGGAACTCACATTCATCCAAGCCTGACAGATCATGTCAATGAAAATAAAAGTAGTCTTAAAAAATGAAATCTAGTAAGCTATGGGTAGAAGCAATAGAAAATTTTAGGGAAATTGGACTTTATGGAGATAATGTTTTTCCACACTACAGAACACAAATGTTCCTAATATAAATTTGGGGAATGTAAAGTAAAAACTGAGGTACAAATTGTTATATTTGTATAGGTTGAAATTTTGCTCCTGGTATTTCTCAATGTGAATTCCACTCAGCTTGCAATGTAACCTTGGTTGTCACATTGGGATTTAACACGACTTTTCAACAGAAAAAATTTTGCAATCATCAACAAAACCCAAAAGTGTGAAGTTTAATGGCTATGGCCTAGAGTTCATGAGAGACTTCACAGTGATGCCTAATTTAAAATGTCTTGTGCAGATGCAATTGTCAGGGCATATCTTTAGCAAAAGGCTCTAGAGAGTCTTAGGACCAGATAGATTTTGCCTCGATTTAAGCATTTCAATGAGACATTTCAAGAAAGGAATTTGGTCATCATAGACTCTTTGTTAGAGTTAATGAGGACAGATAAAGACCTGCAGAGGGAGAATTGGTTGTTAAGTAGATTGAAAAAAAACCTGGCATTTATGTGGAGCTTAAATACCCTCTGAGATGCACAACTTGCTCTTGACTATTGACTGGCACCTGGAGAGGAAGGAATCCAGCCTCCAGAGTAGTCCTACTTCCGAAGCATCCTCCCCAGTGTAAATATTTCAGTGACTGTGTCAATTCTGAATTCTGGTTATGCTCTTTGGCAAGCAGCTGCTTGGATCCTGCTCCTTCCTTGGTCTGGAAAACTACAACTCATTTCTCTGAAAAGTGACCTAATCACCCATAACTGAGATTGCAGGCATTATTTACTCCTTCTGCTGAGAATATATCATTGTGCAGACACTAATATAGAAAGAAGAAAAAAAAAACCACAAAGATGACTGGCTTTAGCTGAGGTACAGCAGCATTAACCTGCATTGGGCTGGGGACAATGCCTTGAAACTAAATCCAGAAGTTTCAAGAATCTCACTGTCACCCAACTGCTGATGTTTCACAACCATTTCCCTTGTGGGTCTGCCACTTAAATATCCAGTTAGGACTGGATATTCATATGATGCAGGAATCATGGGGAAAAATAACCATCTAGGTCCTGATGCACCAAGGACAATGTTGAAAAAAAGAGATGTAAATTATTTTTGGACACAACTCTTAGGTATATGATAGTTCAGTGTGATGGATTCATTTAAATTCACCAGTGAGTTGGGAAGATAAAATCTATAAATTAATCTTCTTTGTGTTCTTATGTTATTCTCTTGTTCTAAGAAAAAATCTTAGTAAGTTGATTTTTATAGCGTTCTTTTATTATTCAAATTTCAGCAGCAATTATAAAAAGAAGGGAAAAACACGATAGATAAATTTCAGCAATACTATGTGAAGTCCCATTTCCAAATTACAAAGAAATATTCATTCATCTTAGAAATGAAAAGTTGAATGAAATGTACCTTGCTATAAACTTCCTGGGAAAAAATGGTAGAGAAGAGATTTTCATTTAAGGACTTTCCAGGATATGCCAGCTGCAATTAGCTATCTGCACTGAACAGCTAAGGAATGCTAGAGTAAAGCCTTTAAGTATGATCCAAATATAATTGAATTTTCTGATATGTATTAAATATTGCGCTGTTACTGAAATCAGAATTTTTAAGTTAACATATCTTTTTAAATTTCAAGGACTTTTTTGATTAAGCTGATTCTGAATAATGCTTCTGCTCCAAAGACAGCTCTTGTTCAGGGCAGTGATTTTTAAGAGCAGGAAACTGAAACACTTTCAAAGCAATCAGGGCACTTTCACAGATTCCCCAGGGTTTCTTAGAAATGTCTTGATTTGAATGAGCTACTCTGAGTGCTGGTAATTCGGGGATCTAAAGAGAAGGCTGTAAGGTAGTAGCTAATGTTAGCCAAGAAAGCTCTGTGGTATCCTTATGTTTGAACCATGAGAGTCCCAAGAGAGTTCATAACATCTGCCTAGAACTCTAACAAGGTTAGCTCAACTCCATGCTCACTCAGCTTTTGTAAAATAAATCATGACATAATGGTAAATTAAGTATTCTACTTCCCCAGCTTTATGTGCAAATCACCGAGTTCAGCTATAAAACTATCATCTAGTTCCAGATACTTAACATTTATTTTTCCTTCCCATAATCAAGAATTACAATCATAATAAATAAAGCTCAGTTTACTCTGCTGTTATTCCATGGCATCCCAGTGATGTGAAACACAAGCAAGCAAGGGTTTATTGTCAGACACAAATGTCCAACATCCCTTTAAACATCTCTGTGTACGTGCACTTCCTGTGGGTTGGATAAACCCATCTAGTAAAACTGCTGCTATAATGAGATTGAAGTGTAAAACTCAACAGAAAACATATTTTCATTGAAGTGAAATGGAATTCATGTCTGAGTATGCTGTTTTTCTGAAAAATCATCACCATGATATGCTCTGGGGAATCTCTGCAAGGCTTTCCAGTCTATATGAAAATAAACTATTGAAGTAAGAATAATAAACAGTTAATTAACTGGTCCTTTTGCATTGCAGCTACTGGATACTGAAATAATATGGAATTCTCACAAGTCATATTGCCAATTTTACTGATTTTGGAGTGTTTTTGTTGGTTTTTTTTGAGGGGGGTTTAGTGTTAGTTTTGGGGGGTTTTTTCGTTTTTTTTTTCTTTAAGGCTAGCATTGTGATTTTTTTAAAAAGCAAATTCAATAAGTGAAGCACAGCTTTATGGGCAGCTAATTGTCCATAGTGTTTTATTCATGCTTGGCTCACAGATTTACCTAGTAACTGTTTCCCCTCAGTATTTTTTTGATCAGTAAGAAATCATTACATGGATTTCAGAACAGTGTTCATAGTAGTTCTGGGGTTTTTGTTAAGTTTTTCAGGCCACCATTTATATGAAAATTTCTCTAGGATGGTTTTTGAAGGCAAAAGACTTTAGAAAAGAGAAGGTTTTAATTGCTTATGAAAGTACTAGAACCAGGGGTGCACTCTATTTAAACCATGCTGAGATTCAGATTGAGCTTGTCAAGTTTCAGCACTGAAATTTATGTATGCAGCCTCAGTCAGCAGGGCAGGCTCATTCCAGAGTGCAGGAAAATAAATGGAGAACTCC
Source organism: Acridotheres tristis (assembly GCA_037013685.1). NCBI lineage: Eukaryota > Metazoa > Chordata > Aves > Passeriformes > Sturnidae > Acridotheres > Acridotheres tristis. The sequence goes on from CM072885.1 coordinate 7,757,224, forward strand.
ACTGGGACATTCTCTTATATCTCGTGTATTCTCAAAACCTGTCTTCAGACAGATCAAATAATCTCTTAGCACTGCCTGTATCTTTGGACTGATTAAAAAGCAAGCTTTAGTGGTTAATTTAGTCTAGAAATCTATTTTCAGCCACAAAAGTACTGGCAAAATGAATCCCACCCTGAATAAGAAAAGAAAGATTTCTAAGTGTCTTTGTGTGTTTCTGTTCACAAGTTTCAATATTTTATGTATCAATGAGATATTCCTGAAGACTTTCTGGACTTCAGAATCAAAGACATTAACATGCTCAGTTCTGAGTGTAACACTGGATGTGTGCTAACATCTTTTGGGACATAATTCTGGAAATCAGAACCCATGCACAGGTATGAGGTTGCACATACCTTAAATATCTCAGTTAAGCCAAAATTAAATGTGGCGTCATGCATAGACTCATAGAAAAACAGAATTTGGAATTTTGTAAAATTGGACCTCTGGAGATCTTCATGCCCACACCCCTGCTCAGAGCAGGGATAAATAGAGCAGGTAGTGCATGATTGTGCCCAGTCCAATTTTAAATATGTCTAAGAGTGAAGACTCTATAATGTCTCTGGGCAACCTAAAATACCTATAGTTTTGTTTTAGATGTTCTCTAATTTAATTATTTTAATGCAATTTGGTAGGAATAATTACTTCTTTGGTAATTATATTCAGAGAAATGGCTGCAGCTACTGCCGATGCTCTAAAATTAAACTCTCTGCTTTGAGTTTTGTTAGTAATGCACTAGCAACAGAAAGGGTGCAGTTGGAATGAAATTATTTTACTTTTTCTTGATTTTTGCAATCCTGAACTCTTTTCCTGCAATACAGAAGCAAGGTTCATTAATCTAGTAGGTACTGAGAAAGTCTTAGAAATATTTGTATCCTTACAGAATTCAGTCAGTAGTGGAAATGCTGCAGAAATTTTGAGGGGTATTGTTATGTTTTGAGAGCTAAATCTTGCATGTGTTGCTTTTTTGTAGTCATGGGTTTTTTTTGTGAAAAGCATACTACACTGGTGAACTGACTGATATTTAGAAGACAAGCTGTCCTAGGAAGAGTAAAAATGACATATGAAAAACAAAAAGCAAAAAAGAAAGTGCATCAAAAACAATATGACAGAGAAAAAACATGATTCATCTAATGGAGTGACAACAGGCATTCACTTGTAATCTATTAAAGCTGATGTGCCTTTGTAGAAAGAGGAAAGAATAAGGCATTTCTAAAGTTCAGTTCAGTCTAAAGCAAATACATGGAAGAGTTTAGACAAATTATGTTAAAATTTCTCCCCACTGACTGTAAGTAGAGCCCGGAGTGACCAGCTCAGCTATTGACACCTATTAATATAAATGCTTAGAGTTAGGTGAGACAAATCCCACCCTAACAGTCTGCAAGTGGGATGTCTTTTCCAATCCTCTTTTTCTGTCTCTCTTTCTCTCTCTGGGGTAAGATGGAATTTCTGGGAAATCTGGACTGTCATAAGAAAGGAAATTACAACTACAGCAAAAACCTTTGGGTGTATAAAGAGCCTCTGAATGTTTAACCTCAAAACACCCTTAACAGCATCCAAAAAAACGTATTGCTTTTGTTTCCTAGGATTAAAAGGATAATTATTTTCATGCATACCTAGAACCAAATTGTTGGTTTAATCCTCTCAAATATCTGTATTGCTTTTCAGAGGGAAATCACTAGCAAACCAGGCTGTACTGCAGACCATATGCTCTATGATTAGCTCACTGGAACAGAGGGAAGCTATTTGAGGAGGTAAAGTCCCCACTGTGTTACCACCGTGCAGAGACAACACGAGTGAAGGAAATGCTTAAGGAACCTGTATCCCAGCCTCACTGCACAGAGACAATAACAGGGCAAAGAGCCCAGTGTTATCCCCAGATACACAGGGTAACAAAAACCAGCCTAGTTCAATGATTATAGGCTTCCCAGGTCTCCTTCAGGAGGGAAAGGCTTATCTAAAGAACAGAAGAGAGTTAAATTTTACTTGACTTCTGGAGGATTCTGTTTTTCCCTTTTAGGTCATTCTGGGAATAGAGTGCTTCCATAAATTTAGTCTTCCTGAAGATATAGGGTCCTACATTGAGGACTGAAATGTATTTTGCTTTTGCTGGATCAATTAAGTGTTATGACTCAAGCAAGAAAGTGAAGTTACATTCAGGAAAGGGTACATATTGTGCTGCTAAAACTTCCCAGCAAAGAGTCAGGTGAGTAATAAAGCTGTAATCCAGTAGTGATGCTGAGACATGGCAAAGCACTGGCTGGTTCTCTTTCAATGAGGTTATTTCATAAGGTACATTGAGTTTATTAAGAATAGAAAGTAACTTTTTATTTTTCTCTTTAACTTTTGTAAGTTCTCATGTTAGTCTTAAAAAAATCTGTTCTTCCAAATCTGCTTGCTGAGAGCTGCACAATACCAATATACACTGTGTTAACAAGCCATCTGACCTCTTTAAATATGTGCCTATGTAGTCTAATAATATTAAAGAAAGGGATTCAAATACAAATGATAGACTGTTTTATATCTATATATAGAGAGAATCCAGTCATTAGGGATGTGAAATATGGGGAAAGACACACGCTGTGTAGGTCTGGATTAGAAAACAGCTTCCAATTGCTTTTGTCTTTGATGCTGTGGAATTTATTGGCTTTGTTCTTGTAAAGTCATAGGAGAGCTGGTAGGGAAGAAATATAAATCTGCTTGAACCCCCAGAAATACCAGGTGTACAGGATTAAAGTAAAACCTTTAAAAAATTCCTATCAAGCAGACTCGATGAAGCATATAACTCTGATCTATTCTTCCCTGGGTAAAAATTCAGTGAAAGGAAAAAAAAAATATGTAGTGTGTAAGTACAGAAGGTTTACAATTTTCCCTTCTGTATTCAACATGTAAATTGGATGGACATGGGCCAGTGGCTGGAAGAGTAGAAGTTACATGGGACAAGTTAATATGCATTGGCACAGAGCTTTGTATTCAGGCTTGCTTGCATAGCTCCTGCTGTTGTTATTAAAAGCTCTGGATATCCATTATAAGAGTCATGTACTTTAGCAATCCATACTGTGGAGAGTTTTACTGAAAAAAAATGATTACTTTCTTTTAGTAATGACTTTTCTAAATGCCCTTTTCTTACCACAGCAAAGTTATTTGAAAAATGTGATTTGCGCTGCAACTTCAAACCAAAGAAACAGACACACTTTTTTCCTTCTCCTCCATTTCTTTAGAACTGTAGTGTTTGAATGGCTTAAGACCATTGCACCAACTGTCTGCTTAGTGTGCCATTTCCATATTTTATATCAATTACTGAAATTAAAATATTTTGTGTTTTTTCTGACTACAATCTGAATACTAGCTTACCCCCATGAAGGTTTGTTTGTTAATGCTTTGCTATTATGCAGCTGAAAATATTCTCCTTTTCATGAATTGGAGCACCTATGGTTGGATCCATTCTCCTTTTTCATTCTTTGTTATCTTCCTATGTATGCATCTTCCTGCTCCAGTATCACTGTGTGGTTCTGCAGTTTGATTCTGATCATGTTTATCTGTGCATGACAATCCTCCAGTTACAATGATAATAAGTATTGTGACCATGGTTAGATATGTATACAGGAAACATGAACCAAAAGAAACACTCTTTCTTTCTTTGAAATAAAAATAGGAATGATTTCTGTTGTTTTTGGAAAGTAAACAAAGATTCTGATTTGAAGATTTTCTGCATTTGGGGTAGGAGTTGGCCACAAATTTGTTACAGCTTGACTGACTTCTATATATGAGTGAGGGATCTAAGCCACTGCTGAAGTCCATGATGATCTAGTCAATACAACCAAAGGGGTGAAGAGGAAAGGATGTCACCTTTGTTTTTACTTTTGTTAAGTTGTCTTCACTGATATTTTTCATGCAACTTTGCTCCCTTTCTCTGTTATCTGCTACCCCAGATGTCTTACCAAGCCGTGATGCAATGTAGAGAAGGTTTTGCAGCAGACTGGATGTGCCCACACATGAAGACGGCAACACCCCCTTAGCTACTGCTACCACCTCTCTGCCTTTTCACTTATTTTCCTGCCACATCAGCTCTCTGCAGAGCTGAGGTGATGCTGCAGAGAGGAGCTGAACTGAGAGGTCAGAGCTGGGAGAAGATCAGGACCTCAAGGTCCTACAGTGCCTCCAAGACCCACAGGTGTGACTTGGAGGGATGCAGCTTTGGACCACACTGCAGCAGTGGCTGCACAAACAGAAGGAGCTCACCCACATTCAAAATTAATTTACTCATGCTATCTGTCAGGAGCAGTCCTGACTCGTGCCATGTTTGAATCACGTCAAGGGATTTCTGAAAGAGTGGGAATTGACACAAATCAAATGCTTATCAAGGATGTGAGAAATGAAACACTATTTGTAGCTACAGCACAGAGCTTGAACTGGTTTAGTTTCCACCATAGGTGCTCCTTGACAGACCAAGGCAGCAATGCACACTTCAACATGCACCCAAATTGGCCTAAGATATGGAAATTTCTTTTTTTAGGGTGGTGAAAATCAATTATTTCAATTAAAAATGCATTCAGAGAATGTAGGCTTTTTTTCTTCTTTCCTGTCTACTGAGAAAAAGAGAAGAAAAAGGATAAATACACTGGTTTTTCAAGGAAGTTGTCAAGCTTAAAGAACTTTTGGGGGAAAAAAGGGTAAAAGCAAGCATAACCATAGCCTCAGAAAGAATCAAATGAAATATTTTTCATCCTTTCTTGTGACTGGAACTATTTGCTACAGCACTATTCATTGATTTAATTGTTCCTACATTACATTCATGGAAACTGTTGTATTGGTCTGAAAAAGCCAACAGAAACAATTTTAATAGTTAAAGCTTACCATTAAAATGTCTTCTGGGAAATTATTTTCTTGAGTTTTCATGGTTGTCTGTGGTAATGTGGCAAAATGTCTGGTACATGTGGGAATCCAGGTATTAAGACTCTAGTTGTGTCAAAACTCCAAAGAAAATTAACTGCTTCACTTAAACCCATAGACATTTCATTTACAAAACAGTTAATTTTTTCAAGGGCTTTACATTTTGTATGCAAAATATATTCTTCAAGTATGGATAGTAGCACCTACACCAAGTGCCAGTTTAACCTGATATTATTGGGAAATATGAAATTTCCTTCCCATCTGTTTCATTGGAAGCTCCTGCAAATTCTACTCCCTAAGAGAATTTTGTCTGGGAATTGTGGCTTGGTTTATGCTAATTTAGGTTCTTATTAGTGCTCCATGGGGCCAAATCACTGTCGTGTCTGATAAGTTTCCCTGTTATTTGTGGTGGATATGTACATAATCTAGTTTCACCTGGGGTAAAGATTACGTTATTTATTGCTGTTTCTAAAGCATTCTGGGTGCTCAGAGTTAAGTCATGCAAAAACAAAACATGAGAACTGAAATCTTGAAATCTTTCCAATGTATGTATGGCTCATAGAGAGAGATGAGACAGAAAAAGGGAAAACCTCATTGTTCAATTTGTTGGGGATTTTTTTTCCTACTATTCCATAATATTCTATTTATTTTAGAACTATGCTTAACTCTGTAACCAGAACGTTTAGTCAGTGCTACATGGATGTACCTGCATTGTTCTAATTTTAATTTCAAAGAGTTTAGAGATGTATATTGATAATTATATTCTGATTAACAAAAATCTTGACAAGTAAAATTGAAGTAAACACTTTTCTATTGTTCCCTGATTTTTTTTTAAGTTTTTTTACTAGCATGGTCTGATCTCCTACACAGAGTGAGGAACATCAGAGTTCAGAAATCATCTCATTTTCTTCTGTTCAGCCTTAAAACCTGATTTAGCTGCGATAAAATTAGCAATGGGTAAGCATTCAATATATTGAACACTGCTCTCCTCTTCCTGGCATTTGGCTTGTGTGAAGTGACAACCCTACTATTACTCCAGTGCTTGTTTGATCGCATCTCCTCATGTTTCCAGAAGCCTGCTTGCAAAAACCACAAGAGCTCTTTGCACTTTCTGCATCCGTTTTGTTAATTATACAAGTGACAGAAGTGAAACTGCCTAACTAGGAAACATCAGTTCTGTGCATTAACAGCAAATGAGGGAAATTTGCAGAAACAGAAGAAACCTAAGAGTGTCCCAGTCTATCCTCCATATGTATCATCCTGTATGTTGATGATACATCAACCATATTTTTCATACATATTTACTTGCATTATTTTCCTTACTTTGGTCCCATTCAACAGTTAGGACTTGGGCAAAACAAACTAACAGTGGGAGTGAAAGGGAAAAGTAGAGCTAAGTCTCAAAATCAGTTATTGTCCTTCAGAAAAACTTGAACTCAAACCTTTTTTATGGACTTGCTGAGTTTCCTACTTTGCATGTGAGAGCTTCATAATTTGCATATCGTGGTTTCCCATTCATAGGAAAATCTCATACATTTGTGCAAACTGTACTAATGGCAGTACTGTTCTGCAAGTCCATATGTTATTTGTTGAGTGGATTTTGTTTTTCCTTTCTCAAACTGCCACATGCTTGGTGTCCAGGATGGAGGAATGGGAGAGTAGTTGGAATATTCACCCATTGTAAAAGTCATTCTTCACTTTCACATATATTCCCTACATGCAAAAAGGTTATGACATAAATCTACATGTGTAAAAAAAGAAGGAACTGTAATGGTCACTTTCTCTCGCTCATGTGCATGCAGGCAGTCACACCAAAGAGCTCCCTTGGAGCTGCTGTGACCCAATTTGTGAACATCTATTCCTGTGTCTGAGTCCTTGGGCACTGAGACTCTCATTGTCTTGCTTGTCAGAAGCCAAATGTGCAGCCAATCACAATAGTGCAAGAAACACCTGCTTTTCTTTTGCTAAAACATAAGAATTTTTAGCACATTTCACACTCCCGACTGATCTGGAAGAGCACAGGGGAGTCCCTCATTACACCAGAGCACACTGAAAGTCACACCTGGTGCAGGTGGAATACATGAATATGAGCCCTGGCATAGGCCACTCAAGTATATCTTGTCTAATTTTCTAAGAAAACCACATTTGCTCCAACACCATTTGCATACTCTTGTGGTGTGTGTGGGTGCTAAGACAATAACGATTAAGAGCTGAAAGTGTGAATCAGTTTATCAGTGCAGATACATCTTTAGTCTCCCCTTTTGTAGCACCAGAATCATGAAGCAAACTCCCTGATGCATTGCAACCACCCTCACAGAATGACAGATCACAGAATCATAGGATGGTTGAGGATTGAAGAGACTTCTGGAGTTCATCTTCTCCACTCCCTCCTGTTCAAGCAGGGCCACCCAGTTGCCCAGGACAGTTTTTTTGTATTATCTCCAAGGATGGATATTCTACAATCTCCCTGGGCAACCTATTTCACTGTTTGATTACCCTTACAATAAATATAAATGCTTCCTGATGTTCAGATGACCCCTCCAGTGTTTCATTTTGTGCCCATATTCTCTGGTACTGTCACTGGGCACCACCGAATACAGCCTGGCTCTGTTCCCTTTGTATCCTCCCTGCAGTTATTTACACACATCAGTAGGATCCCCCTGAGCCTTCTTTTCTCAAGGCTGAGCAGTCCCAGCCCTCTCAGCCTTCCCTCATAAGCGAGGTGCTCCTTGCTTTCATATAATTGAAATGAAAAACACAAAGAACCGGAATTCACTAAGCATATGTCATGAGATTTTTTTGGCTTAAAAACATTGCTACATTTGTAGAACAGCCAAACACCAAAGGATAGTAGTTTCTAATTAGTCCAATTCATTTGCTCAGTAGTTTGAGTGTATGAACAAGATGAAAATCATCTTTTAAAAGGTTCAGACAAGGACTCTGTCTCATTGTATGATGTCTGTCTCATTTCAACAGAAACCTCTCCTAGAACTTCTCCCTGGCTACATCTTGTTGTTCTAGTCATTATTTTTTATAATCTAGTATTTCAATACAGGAGGGAAATGCAGTGATTTTTATCCTTTGTTATTAAAACACACATGGGATCTGTATTGGATGCAGACAGCCTGGTCTTTATTGCCCATTCTGGTTTGTGCCATTAGGAGAAACTCCTCTCTGGCTGGCTGGTGTTTCACTGTGTCAGTTTGGGCTTTGTTTATTTTCCCCTTCTCACAGTAATGACTACTGAATATTTAGACAGAAAAATATAAAGCAGTTGCAGACCTACTTTACAAAAGGAGATCATTGCACAAAAGAGGTCAGCAGCGAGACACTGAGGCCACTCTCCCATTCCCAGCATATAAAAGAATGATCTTCTCTTAGATATTCCCTCTTCTGCTTCAACAAATATACTTCATATCAGGATTTTCTTATCAGAGAAATATTCTGTCTTCATAAAACTGTTTAGGTTAGGAGCTCTGGAAGGCTAGAGAAAAGGTGGATGTGATCTTAGTGTTGCTTGTTGTAACACCTATGTGGTAAATCGAGACCCAGGTGTGTGTCTGTGTGGGAGTAGCATGTTGCCACTGCTTGTGTAAGCTGTGGGAGAGAGAAGAGATCAATAAATCAATCTCACTCATGTCTGTGGTCTTTTGCAGGGCCAGAAAATGTAGCCAGATGCAGCTATAATGCATCCCAGGTACCTCCTGGTTTGTGCGCTGGAATTCGAGTCAGACTGCGGTTAAACGGTAAAATAAAGCTTTCCTCCACAAGCAGACATTTAACCACTCTACAGTAATTTTGTCCCAGAGGGCAGCTTGGTAAAATGCTATTAATGAGGGAGTGTAGCAACGTGGAGAGCTTCCTGGCACAGCTTCTGAATACTGGCTGGTGTTACGCAGTTGTAACTGGAGCTGTTTGTAAATGTTGTGGTACAGCTCTGTTCCTTTAGAAAGCTAAATCTGAAATCTTCTGGTCACAACATTTGTTGAACATCTTCCACCAAACACAGTGTGCTGACTTCTTGCCATCTGCTGCATCCAGTGGCTGACAGAGCTCCAGGCATGGATGTCTTTAGCAGGGAATCGATCCAGGACCTTGGGCTGCTGGAAGTATAGTGTCTCTGGGTCTGTGGCAATGTGCCATGGGGAATACCGGGGAAAGTGGGACTCCAGGGACTCTGGGGACTGGGACACACCAGATGGGGGATGTTCAGGCATAGGCAACTACAGACAGTGAGCAAAGGCATCAGGATAAGAGAATAACATCATCAGCTCCAAGGGAAAACCCAGAGTCCACTACAAGGTTTGTGGATTTTTCCCTCTGAATTGCTGGGGATGGGTGTAAGTAAAATAGCAGCTAGACAGGGGTTTGCATCCCTTTCAAGTTTGGAGAGGAATTTGCACTTTGTGTGCATGGAAATGTTTGCATTTTTAGCAGGATTCCATTCAGAATTGAGGACTCTCCTGTCATTCAGTCACTACTAAACATCTTTCAACTGCCATCAAGTGTAGCCCGAGTTTGCATTGCAGCTATCACTTCAGCCAGATTTCCCAACAGGATCAGACTTGTTGGGGGATAGCAAAAACAGAAAGCAACAGACAATTCACTGGTTCCACTCAGCCTGTAACCTGAGTGAGCTTTTCTGTAATTGCTACAACAATGAATTTTCTTGCAGTTAGAATGAGGGCAAAATTGTGAAGGAAAAAATAGACAACAAAACACACAATGCCATAAATGCACAGCTTGATAGAAAAGACATACCAAGTACATCTCTACTCCAGGAGATTTAGATTCCTAATTCTTCAAATTCTCTGGGTATTCCCACTCTGGCTGCCATGTTTGGGCACTGATGGGTTTAGAAAGAAACATTGTTTTTTCAAGTGTAATTCTCTGTATTGTATAGAGCAGTGAACCTCTCCCAGTGACATCCATGTTGTAATTCCTGTGTTAGTTACAACAAAAATTTCACTCGGATATTGCTCATATGTTGAAGATTTCACATGTTGGATAGTTTGCCACATCTTTCATCAAACTTTTGCAATAATGAATTATTTATATTGTTAAAATGTGAATTTCTCGTCTGAATTTGCTGCTGGCTGTTAGATCTCACACATGCTATTTCTGATCCGTGAAATACATAGTGTCAGAATTGTCTCCCTCCACAGCACCTTGCAATACCAGATCTCAAAACAGCAAAATACCAAAGGAAAAGGGTTCTTTTACTGTTTGTGGTACATGTACCTTGCAGGCTGATTTTCCTTCCTATCTTCATTCAGCAGTCTGAAACCTTTCCAGCCAAATCTGTCTATGAACAGCAGCTCTCATTAGCCTTGTACCTTCACAGATTTCCAATACGAGATAGAGGCAAAAAGAAGTGAGTGTGAAAATTAACCCTATGGACATGTTTTCTCCTCACCTCATCTGCAGAGGGAGCCTGGTGAACTTGGGAGCCAGGCAGCTTTTAGAAAGCTGATTATAAGCGTGATGGATCCCTTTTTACGTGATGCAGGCTGTTCACAGGACAACTAGTACTTAGATACCACAGTGATTGGCACTCTCAAATGAAAATATAGGGAACAAGTCCAGCAAGCCTAAAACTCTTGCTTTCTGATTGTCAGCTGTGACATTTTAAAGTGCCAGCATTTTAAGTGCACTAGGGAGGGTCGTGGGAACCCTGAAATTTCTGGCTGCAGCATAACTGAGTGATCCATCGATAATTCGCCATTACTAAGGTTCATTTAACTTTCCATCTCGGATCTGTCCAGGCCCATAGAGCACTCAGAGGTCCGTGGCTCAGCTGAAGAGCAGCAGCACAGGGTGAGCCCACAGCCCTGTGAGGGCTGACCACAACCACTGAGGGATCTGTGCCCACTGGTGGTGGCTGAATGACAGGGAAGTGCTGGCCCCGGTGGGATGAGGGGCCAGATGTGCCCTGAACAATCCAAGACAGGGACGGAAGGAAGGGCACCCACCACGATCCACAAAACCAGGCAGTGACCTCATCGTGTTTATAGTGCAAACCAAATGAGAAAGGAGAAAAACAAGGCAGCAGCCTTGCTGTGAGTACAGCTTTTAGGCTGTACATGGAGAATACTGGAGGTGGTGAGGGACTCTGCTGGCATTTTGTGGAAGGGTTTGGTAGCATCTCTTTCTGTATCTCTTAGAACACAAAAAAATGTTGACTCGGACTCTCTTCTAAAGAATCTCTGCACCATCAGCCTTCAGTGAAGCATTGTGTTCATGAGAATGGTCAGGGATGGCCAGGACTGGGTGGAGATCAGAAAATAGTGGGCAGCTGAGAGAAAATGCCTGATTGCAGAGACTTGAAGAAGTAAGCCAAAAACTTGATGGAGACAGACCATAGCTAGAGCAAATCTGCCTATTGTCACCACCTGCAACTAATTTAGATTCTGAAGACCTGCTGGGAACTCAAGGCAACCCATCAGCTATAGCTATGCTTGACCAATATGTCCATTTGTTGTACATGCTTTTCACTTTTTTAAGGCAGCATCTAGAGAGCCATCAGTCTGGATCCATGGACTGCACAGCAGACTGGATCACAGATCTCACAGTGGTCTCTACAAATGCAGCTGGATTTCCTTGTCACTGGACCAGAGCCTGAAGACACCTATAAGCTGATGATTAAATATGTACACAGGAGCCAGACATCTGGGTTTTGTTCTCATCCAAGGTAAAATGTCCTACAATTTTAGGTGAGCATCCTGATTACTGAACTATTGCACTCACCTACAAGGGGATAAAACCTCTTCCCCTTCCTCAAGTTTCGGAATTTTCTTTTTGTGACTAGCACTTAACAAAGTACTTGCTTTCAGCATCTCCAAATTTATTACTATTTCTTGAATGAACAAAGTCCAATTTACAAACTGCATTAGTTCCCCAAACCCACATACTTAGTGAATAAATAATTTTTAGTGTGAGAGAGAGCAGAGCTGCTCTGCTTTCAAGCAAATTGTGGTGATACAGTCAATTCTCCTTGGAGCCACCTAATTTACTGGTTTGTGGATAATCTGTGGAGCAGACAAACTTTTTCTACAGTAACTCAGAATTCAGATTGTGGGAGTACTGTAGTTTTTGCTTTATTTTTTTCCTGTTGTTCTTTTATTGATGCAATATCCTTTTTCTTTTCAGTTGTCTGTTGTTATATTTAGAGAGTCAATGCTCCTCAACTTTTACTCAGAGAGTACTTGGCATAATGGGATCTTATTTCCAATATACAGATATTTCCTAATATAATGAGATCCTCAGCACAGCTGACAAATGCTATTTTCATATTAGTAGTAATCAAAAAAAGTCTAATTACGGTGAAAATAAAACAACCAAGACTTTCCCAAATGAAAAGACAGTAAGTTTGCTTCTGTGCTTAGAGATGCTTTCCCAGCTGCAGATGGGAGACTGGAATCATTGCCAAAGCCCAGTGGCAGCATTGCCCTGCAAATGCAGTCTGCTGTGCAGGAGAATCATAAAATTATTTAGGTTGGAACAGACCTCTGAGGTCATTGGGTCCAACTGTTAACCCAGAACTTCCAAGTTCACCTCTAAACCATGTCCCCAAGTGCCATGACTACACATATTTTAAATAACTCCAGGGACGATGACTCAACCACTGCCTTGGGCAGCCTCTTCTAGTTCTTGACAATCCTTTTGGTGAAGAAATTTTTCCTAATATGCAATCAAAACCTCTATAAATACTTTATGCCTGCGGTGGCTACTATAGGGAAAAAAAAAAGGTTTCTAGCTGAGAGATGGATAGTATGATTGATGTAATCTGATTTTCTTACTCACAAATTCTCCATACTCTGAGAAAGAGCAGTATAATATTAGGAACCCTGCTTGGACTGGTACTGGGCTGCATTTTTTTGTTTATGGTGTGCTCTCCGAGATTTACAGCATCCTCCAGGCCGGAGTTTGGCAAGCAGTAAACACCAGAATTAAGGCAAGGAATGATTTTTTATCTCTGAGTCACCAGGACAGGGTGGGTGACCACAAAGCCCTGTGTCCACCCAGCCATAATGCTGAGTCAGGAGTCAGCCCGTGGCATGGCCTTTACACACCCCCAGAGTGCTGAGTCTCAGCAAAAAGCTGGAAGAAGGGGTCCCGAGTGAAACCACAGGAGGAGGCTCCTCCAGCCAGCACAAACCCTCTGTGCAACACAAACAAGGAGGGCAGAAATCACCAGTAGGATTAGAGATGCATTACTTTACTTCAAGCAGTTACTGTGGGGGGAAATGCATGCCAGGGGAGTAGTAAGCACAAACACACAAAACGTGCTCCAGTTTGCTTTGTAAAATTAATCTCTGAACACAAACATACCAGAGCTATTACAAATTGTAAACCCTGTAGTGTGCAGGGCTTTTCCAGCCTGTTTACAACCTTTTTTTTTTTTTTTTTTTTTTTGGCAAGTGCAGAGAGATGTGAAAAACCAGAGTTTAAATCATTAAATGAGCCACACAAAGGCAGAGACTGGCTGGTGTAGCTTTCAGCTTCAGGGAGAGCAGCCTGTGAGCATGACAGCAGTGGTTGAATGGGTATTGAACAAATACTGCTTCTTTCCTCCTTCCCAGTTCACGATTTGCTCCCTATCCTTTGCCATACCTTTACCTGTTGTCTCTGAACAATAAATAAATAAATAAATAAATAAATATCCTGTTTTTAACCTGGATGTGTTCCTTCCTCTTGTTCATGATTCATCCACTCAAGTAGATGCATGAGAAAATGAGTGGGTGAAGCATGGGCAGAAGCAAGCAGTGCCAGGAAAAGGGGAGCAAGTACTGAAGTCATGGGGTTAGCAGAGGAAAACTGTAATAGAACACCAGCCTAGATGGCCCAGTCTTTCAATTACTCCAAAGGCTGTTCATTGCTTTGGTAAGAGTTACTGGGATTCCTGGTAAGAGGCTAGTATGCCTTTGTGTTAACTGCTGCACAAACTTAGAGTGAAAAGGTGGTTCATGCCCTGATCTGGTCAGAAGTGCAGACTATAATCAGTCCTGCCTTTTTGGATGCTGCAACGGTAGTTTAGGATACCACTGCCTTTTTCTGTCTTTTATGAACTCTCTCATCAAGCTGGCTATCCTTCCCACATCAGTAAATGCCACACAAACATCGCTTACACTGCTTATTACAACCCTCAAAGCCACTCGGCCCGTTTTGCTCCTACCTGATCTTTTACCACATCTCAGTTACAGACACGATGAACACTAGGTCATGGGCAGTCACAGGCAGTTCAAGGTATTTGTTAGACAGCTTCAGTGTATTTGCTAGATCTACCAAAGGATATCTGAATATGCCTCAAAATCAGGACAAAATTGCAGGACCTTACCTGTCTTGGATGAAAAATATAGTCTACTGGGGTTGAGAGATGTCCATATCCACAACATAAATCCAAGAGCTCGCAAAATATTTTAGCCATGTCTTTAGAAGTGATGTTTTACACTTGGAAATCATGAAGACAGTGCATAATTAGTGTTATACTGCATCATTAACTTCATTCCTATGGGATGTGTGGTGTTCCTCTAATGTAGGTGTGGATTATGAAGAGAAGAAACTTCAGGACACAGGTCCCACTCACAGATGAAGATACTCAATTTTGATGTCTGACTGTAGGTTCTGGACACTTCCCTCCCACCACTAGCGATCTAGTACATATTCACCAAGGAGCCATGCAGCTCTCCATAAAGTGCACACCTTTTTGGTCACCTGGTGACCTCTGGCATCACTAAACAACTAGGACCTTGGCTTGGTCAGCTAGCTACTCATAGGAAGCTGATGTCATCTGTAGTGCTCCAGGGATCCTGCTTGTTTACCTACTGTCCCTTCAGGAGGTTGCCAGGTGTCCCTTAGGGGCCCATGTCCTTTCTGCTCCTGCTTTAAGCAACATCTAGCACCTCGTGATAAAACACACAGACTTAGGCAGCTAGATCACATCACAAGTATTTGTTTCATTCTAAAAGGGGTCACAGAATGTCAAGTAAATCCATAGGGTGAAAGGGCCCCATGTAAAACTCCAATGAAATCTAGGGGTTGCACATAAATGTTCATGGGCAGGCTGTTGTAGGTGTGGGGACCACAAACAGCACACAGTCCATGCCTTTAGGAGTTCACAACCCAGCACTGTCAGGTATAAATCCAATAAATGGTTCTGCCTGTATGTTGCAAGACCAGGCAGAACTGTGAGTAGGGAACCAGACCTGCTTGTGGTTAACAGAATTCTTACAGTAACTCTGGGAAGCTTACATTGGAGCATACATTGATGCCTAGCTGAATATTTCCAAATAAGAGCCAAGAGGAGCTGCCTCTTTGCTGCCAACACCAGGATCAAGTCCACATTAATTTTTATGTATTTTGTGTGTACATTGGCTTGAGGCCATGGTTATACCTGAGGTGTAGATAAAAATCACTGGCTACATCTGTTCAGGAGGTGCAAAGGCCTTCAGAGTTAGCTGAATACTCTGCTAATATGGTGTGGAATTAAGGGTGACCCTGTACAGCACAAGCAGGCAGAGGGTATTATAAGATGTGATGTACGGTGCAAACATGTGGTCCCTGTGTCAATAAATATACTTTTTTTTCCCAGAAAAAGTTGGGAGATAACAGCTACATAAGCAATTCTATGGGAAAGATGACAGAGCAAAGAAAAAGAAGTCAGTCATTCCTGTATATACTTGGAACCACAGCTCTTCTTTCACCTGAAAGTTTTGCACACCTCCAGCTTCGTTTTCATGTGTGTTTAGGGGAGCCTGATTTTCTTGTAAAATGTGTGGTTGAATTCTTAGCTCTAATGAGACCTCTGGGATCAGTTTTCTGCTCAATCTCCAGGGATTCACAGCAATACCTGCTACTTTGCTAGTGCATCTTACACTGATGACTTGACAATGGCACTCCAAATCTTACCTGAGGAGTCTGTGACACTGTTCATAAAGAAGCTAAAATTTTTTGTATTAAGAAAGGAACATCTGTTCATAGCTTGGTTAGGATATTTAGATGAGAAAAGGGAGTCCTATCTATGAGTCCTGTCAGCATGATGTATTTTTACATTTGAGTAATTAGGTATTAAAAAATCCATGGAAAAACCTCAAACTAATGATTCAACATTCAGCCTTCAAGTTTTTAGAAGGCCTTTCATAACTCCAGCTCAAATGTTTTGCTCAGCCTTTCTGGACAGGCCACACAACATATTCTGGAGGCAAGAAAACGCTGTCATCCTTCCTTAGTCTATCTGTGTGACATATAATCAATTTGTATATGCAGTAGGTCTTATTTCTCTCAAGCAAGCTGGGCTTGCTGTATGCCTTGTATGGCTACTGGAAACAGTTAATTTATCTATCATTTTCAAAAGTACATTTGCAGCATCAAAGCATTGAGGAGGATCTTTCCCACTTGTTTTATTTCTCATCAGCAGTCCTGGGACTCTCCAGTACTGTCCTACCAAGCTGGAGCATGATCATATGTAGGCAAATTTCCCCCTGAAACTTGGTCCTTTTATCTCCCAAAACAAGGGAGGAGGAATGAGTTTGCCACCCAAGTATTCAGTGAGGAAGAAAGCAGCTGCCAGTATCTGTAAGGCACTCAGAAACAGCGTTCTAAACAGCTATGACAGCTGTATTGCCCATCCTAACATGGACCAGCATGCCTTTATTCTGGGCCACCAAACCCTTCCAAATCTTAACCAGAGATCAACATAGCTCAGGCAGAAGTTTTTAAAAATGTGAGCTGGAGACATGGTATGATGTAAGGCCCAGCTCATTTTTATGACAAATACATAGTATGGACACAGACACAGAGTTTGAAACTAGAAAAATTTGAGCTGCTCTCATTTACACACGAATGTTCAACACGGACATCATATAAAGTACATGGCTTTCCATGGGTTCTGTGCTTTCCTGAAGAGTAGGCATGTCATCTACTAATTTAATAAGCCAAACTGTTTATATGCAAACAATTTATGAAGAAGCTGTGAGATTATATCAGAGCCTGTCTATAACTAATATTAAACTAGATTAATAAACATCCTCAGGCAGCATTTATTTAAGTATTTAGGTTTGTATTAAGACCATTTAAGAACTTATTACTTGGAAACTAAATCTGTAATGTTGCTACACTGCAAGTCTTTGCAACATTTTTCTGTACAGAAGCACAAAGAAAAATACTTAATTTGTGTTTTCTCTCCATATTGTAATGAAACCCAACCTAATGCTACTATAGCAATAATTAAAAATATTTTATTCCTGAACCCACATGATTGCATCTCTTTAACATCCCAGAACAGATTCGCAGCCGAAATGCAGGGCAGTTTGAGTAACTTGGTTCTGTCGTTCCAGCTCATTTCAGTATTTTAATACAATGGTCTCTAAAACAGTGGGGAAAATACGTGTTTCACAGTGCACCTGCTGGGAGGATGTGTGACTCACCGGCTGAGCAGGCTGTGGAAGTCAGCTAACATATAGCTGCAATATTAACAACAGGTCCTATTACTGTCATCCTCCATCAAGAACATGAGTAATGTGGAAAGAGACACACAAAGAGAATAAATATACACTTTTCTTCACTTACAGTAAAAGTTGCCATTTTGAGCAGCAGCAGCCAGAATATCTCCAAAGTAATTCATCCCTTTTGTGAGGCACCCTCTGTAACATCAATAACTAGAATTTATTTACCTTATAAAAATTACCTCAGTGCTATAGAAGCATCATTCATGCTTCTATGCTTAAGGTTATGACAGTGTTTCCAGTAAAAACTTCACATTTCAAACATACAGGATTCAGCTGTGCAAATCTGGGAGTTGAAATGAAAGTACACACACGGAACAGCTGCTACAGTGGGACCTCATATGGAGAAATGTACCCAGAAGTTGTGTGGAGCTGCTAGCCTTTACATTACAGAAATTATCAACATGGGCAAAAAAAAAGCAGGGGGAGAGAGATTTGGCTGGCTCTGCCCAACATGGGAGGCACATGGAGGGAATGGGAGCCAATGCTCTCCTCCTTCCCTCAGATCCCAAATGTCCTCAGGGTCTATCCCACCCTCTTATCTCCCAGCCTGGAAGCATTCTAGTTCACATGTAAGTGACAGCAAGCAGAGGAGAGCATTTTTGCCTCTGGGTTGGCCAAGCCCCACCATCCTGTCCTGGAGCAGTGGGCACCCAGGCAGAGGGACTGCTCATGACACAGCTGCTCAGGGATCACAATTTACAGAGCAGAAGTTTAAGGCAAACCAAAATTGATGATATTTTATTTTAAAATACTCCCCCACAAAGAGTGCTGTCCTTTTTCCATCAGCAGCTGACTAGTGGGATGTTTTGTCACAGAAACTGTTTTGTGTGGCCTCATGATCCCTCTAAGTAGATCTTCATTAGTGCTTTAATTCACATCAGAAGTGTGAATTTGAAGTGAGACGTCTATTGTCCCTAAATATTGTGCTTTTGATTTGCTTAAAGAACCAGTCCCAAGGCACACAAACTGTTTCTTTTCACTAAGCCACAACTGTTTTCCTAAAGCAGTAGATAAGGTCTGGGAATGTTCCAGTGCCAAAGGGCCTCCGGGCAGATTACAACTAGTTTGAAGTTTTATCCTACAGATCCCCCCCGTCTTGGGCTGGATTTAGGGTAAGGAACACCGTGTTGGTACCTGAAAGTTACATCTCTGATTTCCTGGAGGATTTTGTTTTGGTGGATTTCTTTTGTTTTTTTCTTTTTCCTTTTTTTTTTTCCTGCTAAAGAAAAAATATCATTCCATGAAAATCTAAACTTTTCAGCTGACAAAAGACATAAAGACACAAAAGAGATATATTTTGATTGACGGTTCTGAAAAACACCGTGTTGAATTGTACTAAATACCTGTCAAACACTAGATTTTTAGATTCTATTCTCTTGAAAGGAGCTGCTTTTGTTTGCTTCAGCAGATGATCAATGTTTTAGCTGCCTGGGGGAAAAAAAAAAGTGGACTTTTTCTATACTTTGTGTACTGTATCCCTAAACCAGGGAAAAAATCTCTTATGCCATGGCTTAGGATACAATAGCAGGAGCGTTATCTCTTTGATATACATTTCTTAGCATATGTTCATGCTCAATTCAACCCCTACTGATGTAGTTTCACTTAGAGTGAAAGGATAAACCCACTGGAGAGCACTGCAGGTGTCCAAAGAGGCAAATAGGGTTCCCTTAGGGAACTGAGGAGCAGTTGGAGAATTGCTGTGCCTGCTGGTGTAAATATGGAAACCATCAGAGAGTTAGGGATACATCAAAGGTCTGACAAAACTTTATTTGACCAAAGAGAAGTATAATCAAACCCTGACAATCTGCACTTATGCGGTTGTTGTTGGCCATTTAATGACATGTTAACTAAGCACAGCTGACTAAAACGTCACTAATTGGTATAACATATATAGCCTGCTTCTCATACAGTATAAATTAACATCTAAGGGTACATGTGTTTCATATCTATCTTCAGAAGCTGTGTGTGAAGGTTGAAGCACTATAAAGCCCTAAAATTTGTGAAGGTGTCACATAAGTGAACAAAGTATGATACAGGTCCTGCGATGTGAAATTTTCAAATAGAAATTACTTTTTCCTCATTATACATACTCAAAATAAATTGAAAAAGTTTCAGGTTTGACCCCTGTGATG
This sequence comes from Acridotheres tristis, assembly GCA_037013685.1. Lineage (NCBI taxonomy): Eukaryota > Metazoa > Chordata > Aves > Passeriformes > Sturnidae > Acridotheres > Acridotheres tristis. The sequence goes on from CM072885.1 coordinate 7,776,791, forward strand.
TACACTGCCACAATTTGGCCCTACAGGCCAGCTAGCTCTACAAGGGATTACAAGCCCCAGATAAAGTCTTTTGAAACTGGGAAATGAGACAACAGTAGTCTCCAGCCAACAGACACAAAAATTACTAAAAGGACTGTGCTACCTAATATAAGATACACTTGAGATTGCTCAAGCCTCTTCAAGACCAGAGTGATTGCAGCCCTGTGGCTCAGGGAAGATCCCAGCCAAATGCAGATCCTTCCCTCCATGTACAGAGACTCCAGACTGCACTGTGTGTCAAGCCAAATAAAAGCTTTTTACAGGCAAGAAAATGAAGCCCAAAGTACTTCCCTTTCTTTCTGGTGCTGAATCTGTCACATAGGAAAGATGGTAGGGAAGTGCTCTCATCTCCAGTTAGGTCTTTTTGTTTAAGTCCCTTAAGGTATTGGAAATTACTCTTAATGAAACTCCACCACTGAGGGGAAAATCAACATGATTGTAGTAGTTGCTGTGAACTTGCATCTTAACACCTGCTGCCTTAGAATAAATAAATTTGATAATTAATATTAATATCCCATAGGACAGCAATGCCAAAGCTGATCAAACATAACAAACACAGTAAGCCTCGGACATCCCTTGCATCATTTTGCCAAATGGGTCAAATAATAACCATGTCTCCTATGTTCTTATTTTTAAGTTGTTCATTTTTTTCCCCTGAGGATGAAAAGCAGTAGGGACATTCCTAAAAAGACTGAGTTTCTTGTCTTGCTTGTCCTTGTCACATATTTGCTGGACCAAACCTTCCCACTTGGCTCCCTTCCTGTAAGGCTGGGCAGAGCACGTGGGAGTGAAGGCGTGTGTGACATTTAATGTCGCCAAGCAGGGCCTGTGGAGTAGCCTCTCACTAACTGGGGGAGAAAATGTGTTTTTTGGAGTTAGCTCACCCACTGTTACCATATGTAGAAGGAAAATGATGGGGTGCTGACTAACACTGTGGGGAAGCTTGGAAAATCCTCTGAAAATTGAAATAGGAGACTATCTTAGGCATTTCCTTTACCTCTGTCTTTTAGGTGCTTTCTCTTCCCATCTGCTCAGCCTACAATTGCTTCTGTGTTCTTTCTGCCTTCTACATTGCTTATTTTGGGCTTCTGCTGGAAACTGCCTTGAAACTAGAAAGGTGTTTGTTTTAAACTAGACAAAACATTGGAAATATATGACTCTAGGGTGACAGGAAAAGACATAACTATTTCAATTCAGAGTTTTCCTATTTCTAGCTTCTATTCTTTTCCATAAGTTAAAAATGCATCAAGAAATATTTAGAGGCATTTTTAAAAGTGTACAATTTTATGCCTTTTTTCTCATAGAAACCATAGAGAAATCATCACTGACATTAATGGAACAAATATAGAAACATTATTATTTTATGCAAAGACGTTTCAAATTTCCAGTTTTTGGCACAGAGAGAGAAAGAAAATAGAAATGGCCACAAACACATTATTGTTACTATGATTATAGTTGCAAGTTATAAATTATAATTTCTAGGCATACGTCTTCATTTCTATACTTCTGGTTGTCTTTTAGATAACCTGCCAGTGTGTTACCAGGACAACCCCTGAGGGAACAGATCTTCTGCAAAAGCAATGAAATGGAGAGATTATGCCTCACAGAAAGGGAGGAATGACAAAAGACAGAAGCCTTTCATGAAAAATCACAATAAAATGGATATTAGCATCCCCTTGGCCAGTTCTATGTCCCTTAACCTTATTTTTCCCAAACATGCTTTCTTCCCCCTCCTCCCATGGCTACTTTGTAATAGCAGAACAACAACTCCTTTCTTCTTTGGGGTAAAAATGTCATTTATACTATGTGAAGGAAACTGATTCTCCTCACAGCTGACATTTCAGTGATATTTTTAATCTGTAAACCATTGGTACCTAATGTTTACAGTGATGGTATGCCATGGGCAATTTTTTAACTTATTTACTATTCTTCTGAGCTAAATGTATGAGGCTTTTAGATGTGTAATGAACAACATACAAGATGCCAGTTCGTTTCAAAGAACTGCATTTATTCTAATTACATGCTGAAGTACAAAGAAGAGTTTAGCAGTGCTCCCCACACTGTTTGCCAGGAAGTCCTTGAGGACCCCAGCACTCATCTTGTACAAAAGCAACATCTGTTTCCCTGTTCTGAGGTCATTTCACTTAGATTGGATGGAGAGGATTTGTTCCTCTTTGAAAGAGAACGATGCCAAAGTCCCCAGAGCTGGGTCCAGAGGCAGATTCAGCAGGTCTGTGTTAGCTCAGCATTGCCGATCTCATCCCTGCTGAGCATCAGAGCTGCTTGGATAGGATGGTAAAGCATCAGTGTTGCTGCTGTACCAGGCTGGTGTACACAGTGCCATGCCATAGGCTGCAGGTGAATAGATTTTCTTGGGAGGATGTCCAGCATGCATGCCTTAATTCTTGGCAGATTTTACCAGTTTGGTCCAACCACAAACACTTAGCAATCATTGTTTAAAAGCCCAGCAAGATCTCATGACTTGTCTTTTGCTCTACTCTTTTGAACATAATGTTGGGATATATTATTAATTAGCTGATCACATGGAAATAAATACCTGGTTTATGCTCCTGGGATGTGCAGGGAAATTATCTTAACTGTTAGTCTAAGATTTGATTTCTCATTTGTTTGCACAGCTTCTAGTAATGTAACTAGAACATTGACTGTAAAAGTAAATCTAACAGAAGACAAAAGCTCTGAATCCTTGGAAATGCAGGGACATATCAAATAATATACTGTTTTATAAGTGAAAGTATTCACTTTAAAAAGGTGAATTTTTTTTCTCCTTTATTTTTCACCTTTTGGAAAACTGCTTTGTCTATAAGCACACTGTGTCTTTCTCAAACATCTGGCAAATGTCTTTTAGGGATGGCCTAAAATTGTAGAACAGAGAAAATACAAATAGCATAATTATGGCTTTATTTTGGTCAGCTCATGAAATTGAAGGATTAGCTGTACGGGCCAGCTGTTAGTCAGGGAGGTGGCTCAAGGTCAGAAGGTTATTCTCTCAACTCCAAAGAAGATCCCTGTACTAGAGAGAAGAAAGCTTCAGACAGTAGCAAATTGATGTTTTAGCTTAATCTCTTAAGAAAAAAGAGTTTATGGGATCACTTATGTATACCTACATAATTTGCCTTATCCCTTTCCTCACAATACTTTTGGAATCTATTTGTCAAATTCAGTACATTTTGACAGAGATCTGAAGTTCTCAAATATATTTTGTCCCTTCATGTACTGAAGCAGCTGACTAACCACAGAGACAGTATTTGTTTTCCACTGAGTGAAAGGCTTCATTGGAGGCTTAGATTCACCAGATAGGGTGAGACATAAGGAAGGTGCCCATTAAAGGGAGAATTTCTGTTAAAGCTCACCCTAGAGACCCCAGCTGTGAAGGATCCATCAATAAGAAAAGAGGTTTATTTAGTTATAAATTTTACTGTAGAGGAGATGCAGTAGTACAGATAAGAAGTTTATGTGAAATATGCAGTAGTGTGTATACAGAGATGGGTGTAGTTTGCTGTGATCTGGCTCATCTTGTCCTTTGAGCTGACAGAGGCAGCCCCAGAGCAGAAGTATGGTAACCATCTTAATGAAGAGATTTGTTTGAGCTGATGTCTGCCTTCCAGCCAGATCTTTATTATCTCAAACACACAGTTATATCTTTATGTTTGATCTACATGGGAAGAGAAGGTGAATGCTCAGAAAACAATTCCAACAGACACTGTGATCAAAGCTCTTTCCATTTCAGTTCAGTGGAGTGCTTTAACCACAGCTTGCTTCGTGGCTTACATTGAGCAGAGGTTTTATCCTGCTTGATTTAAGCTAATGCTTAAATCAAGAATCATGTGAAAATGGGCATTTGGGTTTGTTGTTTTGGTTTTTTTCTGTTGAAAATTCTGGTGCCCAACAGGGGGAGAGTTTTAACTGAAAAACTGCTTGCTGTCCCTTTTTACTTCTCTCTCTTCTGAAGTGTCCCCATAATGATCTCTTTTTTTGTTTGTTGCTTTGCTCACTCACCTTTCCCTTCCTCTGCTTTCTCCAATGCTCTGATCTTCCTGGGACTAACTATCCTCAGAGGCAACTGCAGCTAACGTAGCTTATTTCCTCTTTTCTGTTTCTTCTGGAGGCAGAAGAATGGAGAACATTTACCATCATGTTCAGCTTCTTGAGTCTGAAGTGGCTTTGTGGGGCATTCTCATCAGGCAAGTCTTGTTCATCTATTCCATACTGCTTCTGCAGGGATGAGTCTGCTCCAGGACCTACAGGGACACAAGGACAGGGCAAGACTCAGGCTGAGCCCTGAACTGCATGGCCTCACATACTGTGGTGACATATGTGCTGGGAGCAGGGAGTGAGATCAGGAGGGGGCAGGAAAATCCCCTTCCCTCTGGGAAGTGAGTTGAAGGAGCAGCAGGAGCCACCAGATTTGGCTCAAAACTAGAACTGAGAGTCCTGGATCACTTCCTGCCTCCCCAGCAGCCAAAATTTTACTCTGATCAATTTTCTCTATAAGAACATGTTTTTACCTGTCTCACCAACACAGCTTTAATATGTAGGGCACATAAATTACATAATAGCATAAAACAGTTAAAAAAATAGAATTTAACAAGAGCTGTCAAATTCAGAGACTTTGATCTTTGAACAAGGCATTCAAAGTCAGATGCCAGAAGTTAAGTATCTAAAATAAATATGTGGCTAGCTCATTAGAAGTGCAGAGAACCTTTCAGTCGAAATCTGAAAATAAAACACAAAACCCAACCAGAATCAATGCTTGTCACTCTGCCAGAAAAATAAAAAAAAACCTCAAACAACCAATAACCCATCTAATTTAAACAGATCATCAGACTACAACCTTAAAAAATACATTTATCACTGCAATTAAAAATAAGGAAGGCCATTAAAGAGTAAAACAGCAAACTGAAGAAATAGTATGTAGGTTCACAGAAAAATGGCATTTATTTATAGCTAGTGATCTTGTTATCTATGATTGTGAAAGAGATAATAGATTTCAAACTTCACCTTACTTACCAGGCATGCAGAAAAGCCCAGGTGTTAATGAAAGAAAATGTGAAAGTTTGTGAATTCTTTCATCTGCTCTCCAGACCCTTGGGGCATTTTTTACCTAAAAAATCCCTCCCTAAATCCCCCTGTAGCTCAGGAGGGGAGATTGCTTGGGACTGTCCCTGAGGGGGTAGTTCCATGCTTATCTGAATGACAGATTCCTGGACAATGGGATGCATGAATATCCACACTCCCTCTGTCCAACAGAATAAAAAGGTAGGAGAGCTGACAGAATACAGCAGGGCTTTTTCATGGGATTATCTCAAAGTGTGCTATTGAAACTATCTTCTTTTCTTTTGAGGGTATATTGAAGGTTTTGCTGTTGCTCCTTTTCATTATGCATGAGATTAAGAAGATTTTCTGTCAGTGTCAAAAATAATAGATTTGCAGAGACTCTGAAACCCACCAAACCTGAAGGTGCCACACACAAGGAGAGCAAGAGTTTCCTAAACCCAGGTTGATATGCTTCGATCAGGATTCTTCAACTGAATTGAATAGTATTCATGGGAGAAAATGTCTGTCTTGACATGGCTTTCAAAAGATTGAAAGAACAGAAATAGAAGTAGGAAATCATGTCCTCCGTGTGGAGGTGAGATACACCTCACCTCATTTCAGCTATCTAAGGGCTAGGCATCGAGTTTAAGCCAGCCATACCAGTACACGGGAGTTATGAAAAGGCAGGCACCTACAAAGGACAATTCATCTTCTCCAAGGACAGATGTATATGAAGGATGAAGAGGAAGTCTGTCTTTCATCAGAGACTACTGGGGGAGCCCAGATGATGAGCTAAGGCCAGATGCCTAACCTTTAGACAGTTGATGATAAAGGAGATGAATCTGTGACTTTATCAGAAGATGAGAGGTGATTGTACTGCTGTGTGACCTGACAAACAAACTGGGGTCTGAAGAATATGTGCAATCAATTTTTTAAAAATCAAGCTGTATTCTCTCCTGATAAGAAAAACACATCAATATTTGATATTTAATTCACTGGACAGCCTTGCATGGGCTTCTCCATTAGTTTTGGACAATTACTTTTCTGACAGCAGAACTGGAACATGTCTAGCCAAAATTCCTTACAAAGGATGAGAGAAGAGAGGATGATGAAAAAAGACAAGCTTGCTATTAAAGTATGTGACACACAATAACTGCCACTTGAAGGATGAAGGTGCTAAGCTGCTGCTCTGATGTGTCAGCTTTTTAGAGTATAGAAGGAATGGAAATAAAATAATCATAGGATATGCTGACTTGGAAAAGACCCATCAGGATCATTGAGTCCAACTCCTGGCCCTGCATGAGACACTCCAGGAATCTCACAGTGTGCCTAACAGCACTGTCCAAAATCTTGAACTCTGTCAGGCTTGGTGCTGTGACCACTGCCCTGGAGGCCTGTTCCAGTGCCCAGGCACCCTCTGGGTGAAAGTACCTTTATCTGACATCCAACCTAAACCTCCCCCAGTTCAGCTTCAGGCCATTCCCTCTGTCCTGTCACTGGTAATGAGGGTGAAGAGAATGAGGTTTACCAGCACTTCATGCAGTCGTGGGAATGGATATTTGGGATCGGGGCTCTTGTTGACCTCAGAACAATACTGTTATGGATGAGTATTGGGATGATTGACTCTCACAATTCAGGGATGAATATTATGTGTATATTAAGAGAAGTTTTATATAACTATAGTGTAGTTATGTTATGTAGTTATGTTATTGTGATTTGTTGTTTAGATGTCCTCTGTTCTCCCCATAGTCCCATGGGGAAAGGAAAGCCCCTGTACGGTTGCCAAGGCACAGCCTTGGTAGTCAGGACATGTGAAGGGAGGGCATGTGCCTGAGCCCTTTGAATGGGGATTTGGGAGGAAGGCAGACTTGTTACTGGGAGGCATGGCATGACAACACCTGATCTTCAATCAGGTTACAAGAAAATACTCTCCACCAATGGACAGCAAAGGGTTGACTGACAGACTTTGGGAGGGGCCAGGATGGGCTGATACTAAAGGTATAAAAGGCAGAGCAGCCATTTTATAGATGAGCTCATGGCTGCTGGGTCATCAAATCTTAGTGTGTTTTTCCTTACTCAGCCTTTTGTTGTATTTTGTTAAGTTTTTTTTTACTACACCTTTGAAATTATTAAAAGTGAGCATCATTTCTCACAATACTAATGGCACAAAACAACATACCAAGCACTTTCTGGTGGCTATGGCTTTCTTCCCTAACCCTCATACTGTTTCAAAGCTAAATCTAAGAATCACAGAATCAATGACTTGGGTTGGAAGGGACCATAAAAATCACCTAACCCAACACTCCTGCTGTGGGCAGGGATACATTTCACTAGACCATGTTGCTCATAACCTCACTTCCAGGGATGGGGCAACAACAGCTTCTTTGGACAACCTGTTCCAGTACCTCATCACTCTCACAATAAAGAATTTCTTCCCAATATTTAATCTAAACCTACACTCTTTCAGTTTGGAGTTATTCCCCCTTGCTCTGTTACTACAGGCTCTTTTAAATAGTCTCTCCCCATCTTTCCTGCCGGCTGCCTTCAGGCTGCAATAAGGTCACCTTCTCTTTTCCAGGGTGAACAATCCCAAGTGTTTTAGCTTTTCCTCATAGGAGATGTGCTCCATCCTTCTATTCATTTTGGTGTCTCCCTCTGGGTTTGTTCCAATAGATCAATTTTCCTGTGCTTGGCATTCCAGAGCTGGATGCTTAAGAAGAAGAAGAATGATACAGGCACCTTGAACTACCTAAGCACCCATTTTCTCCATAGAGTCTAAAGATTCTAATATGCAGGCCATTAACACCCTAAACCACCCAAGCTTCACACCTCGGTGTTTTTTCCCTATACAGAAAATCACCTTGCAGCTGTGCGAGACTCAGCTTATTTCTCAGAGGTTTTAACACACACAGGCAAAACTCATTTCATTACCCAGGACAGCTGTGTTAGCCCTGATAATAACAACACCTCCTGTTGGCTCCTTACATGAGCTGAGAAGCTCTGACTCCTGAGCCATTCACATGAGGTATCCAGGATATGTTTGTAACACCTTACCAGCCACAGGGCTCCCTAATAATGACAGTACTGCTCATAGCATAAAAATACAGGAGCAAATGGGCCAGGTATTTACTGTCATTAAATCATTCTTGACACCCTTCAGCTTGGCACATACTAGGGTTGTGGAACCTTCAGGACTTTTCTCCTCAGAATTATTCTCTTACTACCAGCTTTTTCAAATTTGTCTTTCATTTTCATGTTCAAAGGTAACTGGTTTTCTGGATAGGGAAAATTGCAGCCATGATCAGTTTCCTGAGCTGGCATGGCAGATCCTTGTTCTCAGGAGAAGGTACTGAACTTTGAGTAAAAACTTCAGCAAGAAGTAGAAGGTGACTGCATGCAGTCTTCAGTCAAGTATCAGACTTCCCTGGATACAACCCTATGCTCCTTTTTCTATCAGGTAGTTGTAAATGACCCACCTGGCACACAATGGTTTTTAATGTACTTCTTTCTCCCCAAATTTTCTATTGGAAAACTGCTGTCTGTATAAGACACTTCTGGTTTCCATTCCAGGGGATCAGGAAGCACTTTTGCATTAACTTGCAGACAATGAAGCCTTTCACTGGGCCTACCTCTTTCCCTATAAATCTTGTCAGTAAAGGAGAGGAACTCACTTGTCAGTATCTAAGCCATCTACAGCTACTTATGGGTAAATCCGGGCAGGTGTGGTGCAGTTTTGAGTTTCCTCCTGTAGGCCTGCAGCCATATTTTTCTTTGCAGGAGACAGGCAGAAAATTTATAGCTATGCAATTATTGAATAAGCTGCAATGACTCCTGGGGAAGCCTATATGTAAAGGAATCCCTGCAGAAAGAGATTATTTCATCTTGTTTTTATGCTAGACTTCTGCATTGATAATCAAAGAAATTATATCTACAGACACATCCTGGCTATTAATTTACTTGGGAGTGTTTTCATTTCCCTGCCTTCAGTAAAGAACCTCAAAACTATTAAATCTGTAGATTCTTATTCATCTGCTCAACAAAGTAAATTCAGTTTCTACAGAATATTTCTCATCAAAGTTAATTAGTTGCCTTCTAAATAACTGAAACAGTTACAATCAGTTGTCATAATTAACATAGTTTATTCTTTCTTCACTTGGGGCAGCAAAAGCTGTTGGGTTCAAAGGATCAGGGCTGTGACTTCATGAGACGATATTTACAACACTTTATTAATGATCAAAAACTCTGCAATCATATGAAGTAAAGCACTGATATAGTCTGTGTTTTGGGTTTACTCACTGTGCTGGTCACGTTGCTAATTTAAGCTTGTTCAAAAAAAAAGTGACTGACTAACTTAATTCCAGGAGGTCAGCTATTAGCTCTGCTCCTGCTTCTGGCATCCAAATGGAATTAGCTGCTGTATGATTGTATGTGCCTACCTAACCTCATTCATCCTGAAAATCCTTGTGTCACCTACCTGGGCTGGACTGGAGGAGTCAGCCAGAGCCAGGACATCACTGTGGCAGCTCTCTGCACAGAGGGGCAGTGAATCTAGTCAAAGACTTCTAATGGACCGTTTTGGCCTTTTCTTACAGATGCAGAACACAACAAAGGGAAAATTTTTGTTGGTTTGGGGTTTCTTCCATGAATGTGTATTTCAGGAAATGTGTCTCAGAAAATTTTCTTTTAACATTCTGTAACTGAAAAAAAAAAAAGGCTTTTAGAATAACTAACTTCTGGACTAGAATTTCAGCTAGTAAAACAGATGGTGAAAAATTAGCATTGTAATCACATTACACACTTCTGATATTTTCAGAGCATTTCCACTTTGACAATTTGCATTTGTTTACTGGTATTAAAAGTTGGAGATTTGCTCTTTTCATTCTGATCTGTGAAAGGGGCTCCTTGATTTGTTTATTTATCTTTTTTGAAAAGTCTAAATCTTACAGTTTGAGAAAAACAGCTTCTCCCCCAGCATAACACTCCCCATCGACTTTAAAAGCCTGTCAAACATCTTTCTGTAGATCTGATTTATTGAAGCCATGCCAAAGGTGGACGGCACAACTCTGTGCTTACTTGACCAATTCAAAGGGGGTGTTTATGGGCAGACACTGTGGCCTAGAGGACGTTATCTCTTTCCCACCCCCTGCCAGGATGGAATCTGACACTTCTCACTTCGTTGATGTTTTCTTCTCCCTTGCCCCTGGCTGTGGCTAAGTGATTGTTTATGGCAGATACTTTAAATCATTATCACCTCCCGGGCCTTTGAGCACAGCTACATAATCTGCTGTTGCATCAAGGAAACTCTTCTTTCAGTACAAAACAAGGCCAAATGTTTATCTGGTGAGATGATAGTCAAAGTGTCTCCTCTAATATTTAAAAACAAACAGCAGTGTCCCTGCTCTGTCGCAATGAACATCTGCTGGCTGAAGCTGAGCAGGATTCCTGACACTCTGCAGTGGGTGACAAAGGATTCCTTGGATGTTTGTTTTTAAGACTTTAATAAATACTCAGGAAACTTGAGGGATGGTAGAACATATGAATAAGCTTCCCAAGATATGGGTTTTTTTATGGCGTTGCTTTAGCACTTGGAAGCCTGGTTTGCAGTGTGGCGGTGCCGTCACACCAAGGAGAGATTTGCTGTAGCCAGCAGTGACTGCAGCAGACAGCTGGGCAGGGCAGGAGGTGCTGGGAGCACCGGGAAGGCCATGACCTCTCTGCCCGACCTGGGAAACCAAAGCTTGTTGTGGCTTCCCGGGGGAAGACAGGAGTAGAGGGCTGTGAGCAGTGATTATCAGCCAGCCGTATCCTGGGCTGCACCAAACCATGTCATTCTCCCCCTCTACTCTGTTCTTGTGAGATCTCACCTGGGACACTGTGTCCACGCTGGGACCCCCCGTCCAAGATGGGCATGGAACTGCTGGAGCGAGTCCTAAGGCGGCCACAAAGATGCTCTGAGAGCTGGAGCACCTCTCCTGGGAAGACGGGCTGAGAGAGCTGGGGTTGTTCAGCCTGGAGAAGGGAAGGAACTTAGAGCATTTTGCAGTGCCTAAAGGGGCTACAGGAGAGCTGGAGAAGGGCTTTTTGCAAGGGCATGTAGTGATAGGACAAGAGGAAATTACTTTAAACTGAAAGAGGGTAGGTTCAGCTAGATATTATGCAGAAATTAATCACTGTAAGGGTGTTAAGACACTGGCACAGGTTGCCCAAAGTGTCTGCCTTATCCCTGGAAGTGTTCAAAGCCAGGCTGAACGGGGCTTTGAGCACCCTGGTCTAGTAGTTTTCAAGTAGTTTGTTGGCAGAGAGAGTTTGAAGGAAGCAATGGAAGGATCCCTGTCAGTCGGCTGGTAATAATTACATAGCTCCTTTTACACACTGGGGCCAGGGGTATTTTCTGGGAAGCTTCTATTTGGAAAGGACTTTGAAAACAAAACTCTCACCTATTGAAAGGGCTCAAGTGAGTGCTGAATATTTTCTGAATAGAAATTGGCCCAAATTTCCAAGTCTTGGGAATCTTAGATCACTTGTTACCAAGTGAATGAGAAAAATACTATCAAATATTACTGTATAAAACCCTAAAATGAGTTTGCTTTAGAATCCACATGGAATTTCAAACTGGAATTGAAGTTTAATGATTTACTTGATAAGGAGGTGGTTTTAGAGTAGGAGTTGAGGTATAGACTTAAATTCTGGTTGAAATGAAAGTCCTCAGGGCTTTGGCACTGACCAGAGCTTTTTGGAGCCTTTTTTAAGGAAGTGGATGGAGAGAGAGGGGAGGAATAGGGGACAGTGATTAGGAAAGAAATAAGCAGGTTTCATGGATATTCCTATTCTTCAAAGGGAAGCTTGCTGTCCAAAAACATTAACATCAACAGAAATGTAATGGGGTTACATTTTTGGTTAACCATACAACACAGCTGTTACCTCACTTTACTGTTCAATATATTGCAGGTTTAGTGCATGAAATCACTCTGACATCCAAACTAATCCAAAACATGGTAGCAGGAATAAACACAACTAAATAAAGAAGTCCCGGTTGTGGCTTTGAAAGATTCCTACTGTTGCACTGCATTGAAAATGTCCAGATTTGTCAGCACAGCCAAGGCTGACTCTCAGCATGGGTGCTTAGGAAATGTTTTAAACAGCTAAAGGAGATGCAGTTACACTTCAAGCCAGAGACACAGTAGTTGTTTTGTCCTTTCTATTATATTACCCCTTTCACAGTAATTGCCTGACAAAGGCAGTAGTGGGGAACATAGCATAGGAGCATTTTTGTTGACTTTGCCCCTGTGAGCATGAATTAAAGGAAAATCTCTCTGTGCATAGGAGCAGTTAAAAGGTAGCATTGTTTTCTAGCTTGGGATATCAAGGACCAGACATGGACTATAATGACCTAATGAGATTTACATTTTCAACATTGAAAGAGCACTTAAGTCTGGCCCATTCCTTATTCTTTTGGCTTTGCATTTAATAACAATATCGAATATGTTACCTTTGCACTCATGTTTTTCAGTCAAAGTATTCCTGCTGTTGTAGTTACATCTCCAAAACCTAATCCAGCAGGTTAAACCTGAAAGGACATTTAATCACTCAGATCCAAACCTTTGTGAATTGGACCTGAGCAATCACATTTTCTCTTTCAGCTGACTGATTTGTTCCTGGATAGATTTCATTCTCCTTGCTGAACTTTCTAAGCATTACTCTGCATATTATTTCTCATGCTTTATAAATAAACTATTCTTTGTTTTATTCGAATCTCTGACACAGCCTCACATCAGTCTTCTTTTTGCCCTATTTCTACCTGTATTTTTGCTTTCTGTCTAATCTGATCATTATTTAACCAGCTTCGCCTTCTCCTTCCACTGCTTCAAAATCTTATATAGCCCATTCCTTTTTGTCTTGCTTTTGCTCCCTTTAATGACCTCAGGATCTGAATGACTCCCTTTAAGGGAATCACTCATACTTACTCTTTTACCTCAGCAATTCCAGATTGGATAGTCAATATGGAGTTATTTGTCTAATCTCCCCGCTTTTGAAGTTCCAATGCCAGTTTGAACTTCAATGTGTATAAGGAGATTGAAGTACTTCCGCCTGGTATCTCTTCTGCTTGCTTTTCTCCACAGTTGTTGGAAGCTTCACTTCTCCATGTTCACATTCTTGAAGTAATTTGAGTTTGTCTTCTTGTCTCCCATGCTTTCAGTCTTCCAGTAATTTTTATCATCTTCCTGTCCAATATCATCAAACTTCTCTCTCTTCAAACTTTTGTTGTTCTGTTTTTAATCAGCCACACACCTGTACTATCTTTTGTTTCAATTAATGTAGGCTTTAGCTTTTCAGTTTTTTTATGAAGGTGTAGATACTGTGTTTGTCCATACCTTGCTTACAATGTCTCCTGGAGATCAAAACATTTTTTCACTATTAGTGTGTCAGTCACTGTCAGGTTCTTGTCCAATTTATTTTTTAATTATGCTTTTCCCTCTGAGTATTAGAAGTATAGGAAAAAGGCTGATTCCACACTGAGGAGAGGTGATGTTACAACATGTTCTTTGATGTATAAGCCAGTGTTATGTGGGACTTGAAACATCCTGAATCAAATATTAAATCCTTGAAGCAGAGCAAGAGATTTAGAACATTGTTTTTTACCACCAACTCCAGTTGGAGAATTTTCTTCCATAAACTCATCAGTCTATGACTCCTTAGTGTTGATATTTCCTGTGAAACCTGGTTTACTATTCCAAATACTGCAGTGTTTAAATGGCAAGAAATTAGGATCTGGAAATCCAAACTATTAGATTACAGTTATTTCTTTTCCTCAGTTCAATACTCCTCAATATGACAGAATTTTCACTGTAAACTATATTTCAGTTTACCATGACCATTGAGTTACAGGGAGCCACTTGCTCTAGGGATGTCAAAATTAATTAATGCAAAAGGATTATGATATTAATAACTTTTCTTTCTAAATTTGGCCATATTTTAGAAGTGCTTAGAACACACTGTATATAGTGATTGATTTTTAGAACCCACACAGCTAATTCCATCTAATATGACCAAGAAACAACCTGACTTTGGTGGAACTATTTTTTTTTTTTTGTGGCAACATACCCTGATCTATGTAATTCTAAAAGAACCAGAGGAAGAATATTGAATACTGTGACTGGCATTTTTATCCTGCTATTGGAGATCTAGAAGAGATTTGTTTGTATGTTTGGTTTGGTTTATTTCCCTTCTTAAGTAACATTATTTAACTGTGATAAGGGGGAAAGAGGAGGGGGAAAGACAAATAGAGGAAAAAAAAGAAACTCTTATTTGTAGGTTACAAACACAAAGATAGTATTAATATAAATTCTGTTTCCAGCATGACAGAAACTGTGCACAAACCCTGAAACCCTTTAATTAACAAGAAGGATTTAAAGAAATGTATCCTTATTGGAACTTGGACTCTAATATGGCCAATAGTTGAGAGCTTTAATTGCCTTAAGGAGGGAGTTCTGCTGTACTCAAACTCTTGAAATATGAATTGTTGTGAATAGAAGAAAAGGGTTATCCTCTCAATTCTACCTTCTAGCTTGATGAGTATTTCTTTTCCACTGACTGTAGTCAGAGCTACTTGTTAAACAAGACTTTTTTACACATTGCAATGGAAAGGAACATCAGCGATGCATCTCTGGGGAACACCGTTCATACTGTCTTAGATCATAACCCAAAATGAGCTGTTGATCTCACCAGTTCTCATTTGTTTGCAATATAAAACCACGGCATGGTTTGGCACAAAAAGAATTCCCTGTCCAGGGAAAGCTGTGGCTTTTGAAGGGTGTAGCAGGTTTAGTATATAATTGAACACAAGGAATACTCGAGTGGCAGTGTTGTGTAATCACTGAACTAATTTGCACATGGAAGAAATAGGTTATTTGTGTTTTCTACCACCAGATACCTTCCTGGCTTGATTATATTTTCCTTCTCTTTAAGTTCTGTGATCCTTTCTAATGAAGGGTTTCTTATTTCCTACCCGTACTGTGGAATCAGTCTAGTCAGAGTATCTATGAGTTCATTGTCTAGATGCATGCATCATTTAGTAATAAACACAGCTGACACTGTTTTAGCTGATCAAGTCAAATTAAACCTTCCTTCTCAGCAAACAAACCTGACCTTAAAGACAATAACACCTTGGTCTATTGCATGGCCTCTCATTATTTTCTGAAATTAATGTTAAATAATAGGATATTGGAAAAGGTTGTTTTGGCTTTTGTGCACATGAAACTTAATTCTGCCCTGAACTGTTGCTTGCTAATTAACTCTTCACTATTCGAAGTCAACACAAAATTACATCTTCTATGTCAGTGTTCAAATTTTGAGAAGGAAGTATTCAATTAGCATTGTCAAATGAAAATGTAGACATTTGCTATAGAGAAGGAACCTTTTGTTGATTTAGAGTCAAGCGGTGTCAAAGGCACAGCAGGAAATTGCCATTAGCCAATCTGGACTTTCTCAACATGCAGCTCTACATCCCATAATCATCAGCTTCTGAAGGAGAGCAATTTAGGTAGCAAGTCAATCACATC
Source organism: Acridotheres tristis (assembly GCA_037013685.1). Lineage (NCBI taxonomy): Eukaryota > Metazoa > Chordata > Aves > Passeriformes > Sturnidae > Acridotheres > Acridotheres tristis. The sequence goes on from CM072885.1 coordinate 7,792,444, forward strand.
TGTAACTTTGGCCAGCCCATCTATGGCATGCATCCACAGATGGGATGAAGATTGCTTACACATTCCAGCTTCTGGACCTACTGCTTGACTCTTCTTTATCAGATGTGCCAAACAGCATTGGGAGACTGTTGTTATTTTGGAGGCAAGAGATTACTGGCTTATCTTTAAAGTTAAACCAGCTGTTTCATTTTATACAGCCTGTATTGCAAATATTCAAGGTTGCATTTGGTAATTGATATTTATTGCCATGTTCAGGAGATGAAATTGTTGAAAATTTGGATTAATATTCAAACGGAAAACAGAGTCATATGGAATGTTTTTAAGCAAATTTAGAAAGATGTGCTGAGTATGAGTCCACAATTCATTTCCAAAAACAGTCAGTATTGGAGCCATGTGTCATGTTTATCCCATTTTTCTACCCCACAACTGATGCTCTGTGCTGCGGTTGCACGCAACGATTGTGAAGTCGTAAGCTCTGACTGACATTGTGCAGCAGCTGTACCATGGGGGAGGAATGGACTTCCAAATGTCCTGCTCACTCAGCTGTATGGAAATTTAGCTCACAGATGTCTACTTCATAGAAAAACCTCACAGAAGTTAATGGAATGAAAATTTTAGATAATGGTGACAAAGGTAGACTGTGCCCTTGTTTATTAGAAACTGCAGTTATTTTAGTTTTAACTAAAAAATGATTTGGCTCAGCATTGAAAGGTGCGATAAAGATTCATTTGGTTTCTCTTGGAGATTCAGGTTAGTTGCAAACTCAGGGATTAGTATTAAATTAATTAGTTAAACACACACTGATATAAACTATCTTCCTAGTCTTACTTTTTCTTTCATTTTCCTTTTTATGTACATGAAATTATTCAGCTCAGCTATAATTTCTATAACTTTCAAATTGAATTGAATGATTGAAGAAAATAGTACAAAATAGCAAATACTTAGTTTAAAAATGCACCTTATCTGGAGGGGGAACTTTGCTGAAAATGAGTAGATAAGTATGGGAACCAATAAATATCATGAGGTAAACGTTAACTTAAAACAGCACCCTTTGTGTATTTATTGCCTAAAGAAGGCACATCAAGAGATAAAGCTAAATATTCCTTTAGGCTGTAGATAAAGAGTACCATAAAAGATTGAGTATGCTCCTTGCAATCAAATGCCTTAGAGGGGTTCAGCAAGGCTGCCAAATAAATTCCCTGATCTTAACCTAACTTGCTATTTTTTTCACATGAATTTGCCTTTACATTAGTTTGAATAACTTCTGAGTCCAAAGCCAGGGTAATTTTGGCAAGAAATTCCAGAAATGCTGAAAGGATTAATATATAGGGTGATAGAATCATAACTCAGCTGACAGATGGAACCAATTCTGTTTTGCTGGTCTGTACTTGTCCATTACAAAATCATCCCTTGCTCAAAAAAGTAATTCAAATCATGGAGTACTTTTCAATTGGCACATAGCACAAGACCATGTGTTCTTACCATGAATAGCCATGAAAATTGAGTTTAAATGTTTGGAAGTTGCTGTTGAGTTATAAGTTAGGGTCAGCCTACTCCTGGTGAAGCAGTTGCAAATCCATGATGACAGAATAACTGATGGTATGTCACACCACTGATGAGATAATGTCATTACTGATCTACATTTTAATAACACAGCAAACACCATGATTACTTCTTTACTGGTGATCTAATCTCCCACTTCTGAAAGAGTAATAAATATCTTGCCTTAGAGGATAAAACACACACAAGAGTAAACCATTTTAAAGGAAGTTGAAGCCATAGTCTCCAAGTTTTACGTTATGCAACCTTTTGTTATGGTATGAACAGTCATCAGTTTTCCTAATTGGTAGAAATACAGATATGTTTGCAGTACAGCAGAAAACTGATTATTTGATTTTTATAACCTTAAAAGAAGATTTTACTAGGTGTTAAGTGGGTGTAACCTCCTTTGCAAATGAGATCAGAATACTAATAGAGATGTGTTAATATATTTTAAAAGACTCAAAATCAAAGTCTCTTCTGTGGGAAAATCCAGTACTTCAAGAGAAATCTTATTCTAAATCTGAACAAAACCCAGAAAGTCTGAAGTTTCTCGTGGAAAACAAAATTCCTAAAAATTTTGCCGAAGATTCTGGCATTGGAGGTTTAGCTGCTACCCTGACTCAGGAAGACCTGGATAGTGCTGAAGGACATCAGCATTGGTAGGTAGCATGGGGAAGAAAGATTTCCCTGCATCTGGATAAGAAGCCCAGAAGACTAAGACAGCCAGATAGGGCTCTCCCACAATCATAGATCTGTGACAGACCTGGAAGATTTTCCATCTATCTGCACAGCAAGACAGTTGCTGAGTACAAGGTCTGGTGAACCCAAGAAATGCCTGAGCAAGTAGTCTTAGGACCAGGAAAATATTATACTGGTAAATTATCAGGAAAGTGGGATACACTTGTGATCATGTTTAGGTAATCTATCCTTCTGATCCAAGTCCCCTGTTGACCAAAGAAAAAAATATATAGATAGATTCATATAACATAAACAAAGATTCATAGAAATCAATATAATCTCTTGGAAAGAAAAAGTCTCTGCTAGAATCCAAATGGAAAAGTTCTACTGCCAGTTTTCTTTTTCAGACTTTTTCTCTTCTTTTGTTTCCTTGATTCTTCCTAGCTGAGAACAGACTTTTAGAACTGAAGTTATGAATTTTTAATTTTTCTCTCTGCTGATGAAAATATATATTTTTTTTTACTTTAGTATCACATGGAACATATACAAAAGCAGACATGACAAAAGTAATTCAAAGACTTCTTACTTGCTCAGGTGCTATTAAGTAGGACATGAGGATTAGAATGTGGTAGTGCTTTTCATACTGATTTTTACAATGTGTTTGTGTAAAGGATGATAAATGTTTTTCTGGCTATTTTCAGTAATGAGCTGGAGATCTCTACATCTGATAAAGTTCACTTCTCCATCATGTGAATAAGTATTGCCATAAATCTATTTTAAAAAAAAATCAGTTTATAAAAAAATAGAATTTTATATTAATTCCTGTGGTTTTTTTCATCAGGGACAAGTAAATATCCAGAGAGTACAATTATCACAACAACTGACTGAATGCTTTATCTCTACTATTTGTGGATTAGGAAACTCAATTAACTATTGGCTCTTTCTGATCCAGTCTGAATTTTCTTTTCCTGGAGAAAACTTTTTTTTTCTGAAAACCCCTGTACAACCAAAAATATTTTTCAGGTCACTTTAGAGCTTTGTCCAGTTATTAAAAAGAATATGAAGAAAAGGTAATACATATAAGATAAAGAGCCAAAGTAGAAGACTAGAGGAAAAGCTTTGGTAGAGGTGGTAACAGATCTGTCATTCTTGGCTCTGCTGGGTGATTTCATTACTGAGAAATTAACACCCTCCTGAAGTTTAGCCTGGAAAATACATGTAAAAAAGAAAACCTAAATATACTGTGGTTTCACTGTGACTTTTGGCATTATGAATTCTGTTATTGAATTACTTTTTAAAAATAATTTACTTTATTTTTTATTAGGTCTTCAGAATTTCAGACCATGTGGCATTCCACTCAAACCAATGGAAAATATGTCACCAGCTGGCTCTTTGTGTTTGTTATGCCCCAGTTAAAAATGCCTTTCTCTTCACTGACACAATGCCACAAGGCATGAAATGAGTTTCCTTCCCCAGATTCTTGGTGCAATCTGCAAGAATGTAATTAGATCTTGGTCATGTAAGCTCAAAGATACAGAATTCTGAGTTCAGAAGTTCATTGTTTTTAAGAGAGGTACAAGTCATTAAATGTGTCCTTCAGCACTTTAAAATTGTCTGGAAAATGGTTACAAATACCAGTCAAACCTCCTGGTTGTTCAAATGTCTCTATCTGTCCCATTTTTACCCTGTTTGTATGATTCTGCTTATAGGTTGTTAAAATTGATCAAGGTGAAGACTGCTTCCAAAAGCTTCCTGAATCTGATCACTCCAAAATTGTTTGAGAAGAACTAGCAGCCAGGAATAACACATGTAATTTTTTTGCTGGCATTATGCAAGATGAGTACAAGATATTTTTGGAGGTGGGTCAGGAAGGGTGGAGTGACAGGATGGGAATAAATAAAAAAGAATTAACCTTTGATAGAGCTTCCCTCTAAGGTTAAAATACAAAATATTTGTTGTACTAGGCTATTAGCAAAGTTCATTGTATATTTTTACTGATCCTTTAGGAAGAGCTTATTACCACCACTTAATAGAGATCCCAGTGATGGATGAAAAAGTCAGTGATGGTAAAAAAGAAAAAATTCCTCTGCTTTTATGTGAACTTAGTGTTTTATCACATTGGCTGTTGGAAATTATGGTTTCGATGATACAAGCCATAGTTCTGATTCAGATTTTCATAAGCAATTAAACCTGATATTTGTTGCAGATTTGGTGGAGACTTCACCTTAGATTCACAAAGGGCTGGATGTGATCTTACCATGAAGAATAATTTCAATAGGATTCAGTTTCATAACCTGTGTTACTCTCTTTTCCCTCCAAGGCTGAGTCCTCCCACCCTCTCATCGAATCAGTGGATTTACAGGTTTAGTAAAGTTCTTAAGAGTGAGATCATATTCAGTTTTATTTCAAATTAGGTATTTGTGAACCTGAAAAATAATCTTTTTGTATCAGTAAGATTCTATGACATTTCATATTTCCATAATCAACTTGAAGACAGCAGCAGGCTGTCCTGCTGCTTCTGCTCATCCTCTCTTGTGGCAGCTCTACAGAACACAACACAGTTTTAAATTCCAACTCAGTTTGTGCTTCGCTGATGATGGGAGCAGAAAGAAAGAGAAAGGACTTGGCTTCACACTTGGAGCGAATGTGAAAATAAGGGATTTTCTTGAGTAAATCCAAGGGGCAGTTGCCTACAGAAACCCTGATGTGACTCAAGAGCTCTTCTGACACTGCTGGTACACACTGGCAGATCTCTGGCTGTGATTCATTTCTCCGAATGCACATCTGACACCAGGCCTTGCTCCATTGAGCCTCTGCTAACTAATCTATGAAAAAGGTTCCATTCTGCTCAGCCGGGGCGCTGTGGGAAGGGCCCAGCTGCAGGCCGAGGCAGTGGGATGTGGGTGAGTGCCGGTTGGTAGCGAGGCAGCGATTGGCTGGGGAGGTGTGAGGGCCATGTGAACAGAGAGCTGATTGGATGCAGGGATGCACGAGCAACGACCCTGCAGCTGCAGCAGCCAGTGAGTGCTTTCCTGGCTCAGCTTTCAGTTAAGTTCCGTTGAAGTTCCGTTATGTTCTGTTAAGGTTCTGTTATGTTCTGTTAAGGTTTGCTACAATAAAACGATCTCCTTCAGATATGTGAGGTCTGTGTGCCCTGGTTCCCCATTGCTATGCTTGCTCCACTCCGTCTGCAGCAGCTCCACAGGAAAGATGTTGTTAAATTGGTCACACATCTTCACAACACTTCCATTTTAACATTTTTCTCGCTATGTTCAAGTGTATTTGTCAGCTTCCTAAGGAGTGCAATGTCCATAACAAAAGGGACAAGACTTTTGTGCAAAAAATGAAAGACCTTGGACTGCAGTGGCATGAACATCTCTGGTGCAATACCAGTATCAGATGGCATGGAAAAGCACACTAGTATCGATACTAACTTAGGAGATATTGATACTAAGCTTAGGAGACACAGAGCAGGGTGAGGTACTCCCAAAAAAAGGAGAATTGACAGTGCAAAGGAATTGACAGTGCAATACAAGTGGATTTGCTCAGCTATGTCATCAGTACTGCTTCTTGTTTTCAAGGACTAAAAGAACAGCTCAGCAACAGAAAAATATCCAGATCATTTGCCTATGCTTGCTGTTACTGAAGATTGCTTTCAATTTCTGTCCTGGTGTTACTGCATACTACCCACCAATTTAGAGTTACACTGCAGTGTTTCAGTGGCAACACTGAAGAGCCATATGTTCCAGTGCTCCCCTCCCTCAGCATGGCCCTCACACACACAGCACGCTTGCACTTGGATCAAAACTCACAGCCAGACACGCAGTTTAGCCACCTGCAATAATTCTGGCCTTGGCAAATCTAGCCCTGAGTGGATTGTGCAGCAAGAAGCCATGGAGGCCGTGCTTGTCCCCGACTCCAGGCATTGCTCCAGAGGCCACACAAGCTGTGTGGTCAGGCCATGAGGCTCAATGACACACAGAGATGGAGTCCTTGCCACTGAGAGCAGTGGAAGGGGCTGATGAGCCCTGAATTGGGGGCAGGGGGAAGGGCAGGTCTATGCACCTGGGGCAGAGGAGAGGGGAGCTAAGTGGGTGGGTGTGTTTGGGGCAAGGGCGTTCTCCTCCTTCCACAAGCAGGGCCAAAGGGGCTGTGGTGGAGACAGTGCCTGCCCAGCAAAGGAAGCAAACGGCAGGGCCCTTAGTGAGCACAGTTCCCTCTCAGTTGTGCTGTTGGCAGCAATCGTCCTTTGGGAGATTCCTGCTTGCTCTCCCCACGGGGAGCTGCTTGTTCCTGTCCCCACAGCAGGCTTCCATCTCCGATGTGGGCCACAGCAGCTTTCTTTTCCATGCTTCAAATGAGGAGGGGTAACTTTTATAACGACAGTGAGATATTGATATTTTAGCTGTTTTGACCATCATGACTTCTGGATGAATTCAAGAGGCAAAATTAATAGTCCTGCTATAAAGTGCTACAGAAGTGGAATAATGAGAAGAGACTGCTGGACACAATCACCGTTTGAGTCACTTAGTCATTTTTTCAGTGTCTGCCGTGGATGAGCATTCTTTAAGAAATGGTGGGTTAAATAAAAAGAAGGGCACATTTCAGGCAATTTGAGAAACTTTTCTGCTTTTATTATTTCTTCACACATATATATATAGATAGATATTACTGAAGGGCGTAAGATATCAATGTAGATATTACTGAAGGGCAACTATACCAGGGTAGCTCAATTGCCTAAAGTAACAGTAACTGGAAAATAATTTTACCCTAAGAATCCTCAAGGACCTCTTGAGGCAGTGATAATGAACAAAATTCCTACTATGAAAACTTGGACTACCTGTTCTATGACAATGTGAGTTAAAAGAATTATCTATAATTTCACATACTGAGATGAACTACATCTTGACAAAACCATTAAAAGTACAGGTTGCTGAATAAGCACAAGAATTCCCCAATAGGCTAGGTTTTTCAGTCTTCAAGGTGTGCCAAGCAACCTCCGTCAGGTTCAGTGTCTTCCATGAGGATGTGCAGGTGGAGCCAGTTTCCGCCTTGTACATACAGGCAACATCACAACAGCACCATTGTAACTGGAAGGTGAAGGGTAAGGCAGAGATGGGTGTGCACAAGGAATCCGTGTGCAGCAGCATCTTCCTTCTGCAGGAGCAGGAAAGCAGCTTCAGCATTGCCAGTGACAAATGCCAAGTGTTGACGTGGCTGCCATCGGGTGGGAGCCCCCCCAGCACAGCTCTGTGCAGAGAACTCCTCTCAGTGGCCGGAGAGCAGCGTCCAGAGGCGAAATTGCAGCTGACCATAAGCTTGCATGGCCGCACTGTGGGCGGCCGGATCTCGGGCCAGGTGCTCAAAGAGGTTGAGCGGCTCAACCCTTCGCATTGCCGGTGGCAAGCTGATCTCTGCAGGAAGCCTCTCGTTGCCCAGCACAAAGTGGTCCAGGCGTCTGAACTGCAGGCAGCAGCCCAGGTACGCCACCATGTCCCAAAGGTGGACCACAAATTCCCTCCTGCTCCACCTGGACAGTGGTACGATGGTCAGCAGGTGCATGACCACAGTCTTCCAGGTAGAGCTGGAAAACCCTGTGCCCCTCAGGATGCAGGTGAAGACCTGCAGGCATTTCAGGTGCAAGCACTCACATGGCACCTGTCTGGCCACGCGCTGGAAGAATTTCACCTCTGCCACAGCGTACGTCTCAGGCCACGCTGTGCTTGCAGTGAAATTGGCCTCGGCGGGCTGGCTGCTGCTCACCCAGATGCCGGAGCCGCCTTCCTGGGCCTCTGGGGGCTGGCTCACCACAAAGATGTCGGAGTCCCCTTGGCGCACCCCAAAGAGCATCTCCACCGTCAGGCTCTTCTTGCCTCTGCTCAGCTGGAATCGGCAAGACCGGCTGCAGGGCTGAAACACCAAGTGCCACGAGTATGACTGAGGCACACGCAGCCACGAGGACCTCACCAGCTGGTGGAACCAGCGGCAGGTTTTCTCCACGTCCAGGTAGGAGCCGGTGCACAGTGTCTCTAGGAGGCTGCGCTTCTGCTCCTGCCACAGCTCCTCCTGAGAGTGGTGCAGCAAGCACAACAGCTTCTCACCCAGCTGCTCCCTCCTGCACGTGCACACCAGCTCCACATGGACACTGAAGGTCCTTGCTGCCATCTGCCCTGCACTGTTCAGTTCCAGGTGGAAGGTGTGCCCTGGTGGGGGATTCAGTGGCACCACCACACGATACACCCCATCCCACTCACAGGGGCTCCAACCCTCAAAGGCACTGCCCACCCCAATGGCTTCCTCAGGCACCGGGTAGAAACTATTGCTCACGCTGTCCACAAAGACACGCGTGAAGCTCTCCATCAGCTCAGCAGTCACTGAGCAACCCCTCTCCACGGCCTTCATAGGCCCCTGTATGCAATCTACTAAAAGGATGCCTTGAGTATTCTCAGCATCTCGGGTGTCTTCTCTCTCTTCAATGCCACCACTGCTGCTTCCTGCCTTGCCACCATCACTGCCTTCTTTTTTACTGCAAGCCACGTTACATCGCTCATCTTTTTTCCTATCTTCGTTCTCATTTCCCTCCACATTTACACCATCCTTCTTTTGATCACTGTCATCCTCTTTTATAACTTCCTTATTTTCTTCCTGAGTTTCTACCTTAGCAAAACCACTATGGTCTACTTCATTCCCACTGCATCTGTTATCTTCCTGCCCAGTCCAATCACTGTTTCTTTTTTCACTGGCATCACTGCTTTCCTGCTCCTTCACCTCTGCATATTCTTCCTTTCCCTCTACATGGTCTTCCCCTTCATTTACATCATCACTGCTGCCTGCCTTCAAATTTGCACCATGAGATTTTTCATTTCCATCTCCTCCTTCTTCCTTTCCATTGGCCTTGTCTTGCTCCATCTGCACATACTTGTTTCCTTCTTCTTTTGCTTCATCTAGGCTTTCCAGATTTCCATCCACATTGACATGTTTGTCTTCATTTGCATCATCATTGTTGCTTGCCTTCATATTTGCAGAACTACATTTTTCTTCATTTCTATCCCCTTCTTCTTCCTTTTCATCATCCTTGTCTTGATCCACCTGCACATCCTTGTTTTCTCCTTCATTTGTTTCCTCTAGGCCTTCCACATTTCCAATAACATTGCTACATTCACCTTCATTTACTTCTACAACACTGTTTCCTTGCACATTCCCATCACACCATCCTTCATCTTTCTTTAAGTCATGATCATTGTTACTCTTAACATCACTTTCTCCCTTCACCTTCACATCCTCGTTGCCTTCCATGACATCATCAACACGGCCTTCATTTGCAGCCACAGGACTTCCGTATCTGACATGTCCACTGCTGCTGTCTTCTGCCTCCACAGTCACATCAAGGTCTTCTCCATCATCCTTTGAATCGACGCTGTCTCCTTCCAGTTCTTCTCCTCTCACGTCTTCCAAGGTCTTGCAGGAGCTCTGGTCCTTGGCACTGCTGCTGGCCCCATGGCTCCTTCTCCTGCAGCTAAACCACAGGCCCAAGAGGAGCAGGACGCCAGCAAGAGCCCAGAATGGCCACAGCTGCAGAGCACCAAAGAGCACGGCTCCCCAGCGCTCGTCCTGCTGCTCCGGGGGCCCCTGCTCCAGCTCCTGCAGCAGCCGAGCCATCTCGCGCTCCAGCAGCTCCTGGCGCTCCCGCATTTGCCGGTGCGTGGCCTCATCCAGCCCATCCCCAGCTGGCTGGGGGTACTGGATCAGGCTTTGCACGAGCACAAACAGCAATGACAGTAAAGCCATGGTCTGCAGGAGGACACACAGAAGGGGTTCAGAATGGAGACAGGCAGCGGGGCAGGAGCCGCAGGGATGTGGCGGCAGGAAGGAGAGGGCCCCGGCAGCTGGCAGGTGGCCAGGCCTGCACCGCTGCCCCAGCAAGCACCGCGCCCTGGGCAAGGCGCTCCCGCCAGGGGCTGGGCCCTGGCTGCAGGGCCAGAACACACGGCCCGAGGGCCAGCCCTGCTGCCCCAGCCCTCCTCCAGCCCCGTCTCCTCCCTGCGTGTGCACTCACCGCTTGCCCAGGCTCTACTGGGGCAGTGGCAACCGCTGGGGCCTTTTACATAGTGGCCCCCATTGTGACACGGCCCCTGTGCTGTCACAGCCCCTGTGCTGTCACAGCCCCTGTGCTGTCACAGCCCAGCCCCGCCCGCCATCCCCCGCCCGGCCCAGGGAACTCATCATGGCCCCGGGCACCCAAAGCCCCAACAGACACCGAGTGCAGACCCATCACTCGGGAACCTGGGAACCCCAGAGCTCCCCTTTACAAAGCAGGCACAAGCGCCCTGCCACACAAGTCTTGTCAAATAGAGATTTGAGTGACATGATTGTTGGATGTTCTTGGTATACACCTGAAGGCTTTTATTTAATACTGGAGGGGGACATTGTTTATTAGTATGATTTATACTTACTACTTTTGGGGCAGGATGTCATGTAGGCTAATGTTTGGTTATAGATTTAGTGAAGAATCTTTCTGAAAGAAATCCAGGTTGCTTGGATGATGCACAGGAAGATTTAATACCTTCCTAAAAAAGCCAAATAAGTTCATTACAGAATTTCAGTGTCTTCAATAACCTCTTAGCTCTCCAACTCTATGGGTCAACACCGTGCAAAGTTCTGGCACAGCCAGGATTTTCTTCAGAAAGTAGAATGTCTGTCTTTTATAAATTTGTGCAAAGTTGTACCTCGGTCACTACTACAATCATCAGAATTATCTCCCTTAAACAGAGTAAGCCAATCTCTCTGACTGAGAAAGGAACTTTGGTCTCGTTCTGCTATCTCTTTATGTATTTATCTCCAAAGGACTGTGAGAATAGGAGAGATTATATTCAGGACTTCTTTGGGGAACTCATCTAGAAATGAAACTGCAGGAATGGAGCGGGAGGAAAGGGAATGTGACTCCAGTACCTGCGTAGTGACCACCAATGTCCACTGATAGACAGACACTGATGTCAGGCAGATCATGCCCTCCCATTAGTGCACCAAGGGTCTGGGTTTTATTCATTTAAGCATTGTATCTCAGTGGAATTGGCTTACAACAGCATCATCACTGCTTACTTTAAAATCTCCAGCAGCAGAGCCACAGCAAAAAGCCTTCAAAAGCAAAAATATCATTCTCTTCTGATAATTCATATTTGCATCTATAAAACATATGTAGACTTCTTAGCATCAAGTCACATGTGTGGTGACCATGCTACCATTCCTCAACTCCAGCATGGTGTAAGAATGCAGCAATTTTGAAGAAACTTGGTGGAGACTCAGAATTCCCTTTGCAACTAGTTATGGACTTTTAAAAGGACAAGGCACACCTAAATCAGCAGAAAGGGAACATCTCAACCTCTTCCAAAGCAGTTACACGTAATGACACCTTTGAAGGACTCTGAAATTAAAAGCTGTGTAATTTTCATACGCAGCCATGAACAAAGGCCACATCACTTTTCTTGAGGTAGGAACAAGTCCTTTCTCATGTTGCGGAACTCACATGAAGATTTGAGTGGGCATTGTAGAAATAATCAACCAAACTTTCTGCGATAAAGAATAGCATTTCTAGCATGACTGAAGCAATTTCTCCAAATCCTAAGGTATTCTGAGTTTAAAATTCACCAGGTGAAACCAGATGATTTGGTACAAAGGCAAAAAGAATCAGTATTTCCAGACTACTACCAGTCTCTACTATGTACTACAAGAAGTAAATTATATTTTGTTTAGCTGCATCTCACCATGGACAAAGTTGTGCATGCAAAGTGGCTCTCATGGCCATACAATATTATTAGGCTGGTGGAAAAGGTAATATTCACAGAACAGCAGGGCCTCTCCAAAAGGATACAGAGAACCAGGAATAGAGAAAAGGTGACTTTCTGTTGTCACAGTTTTGTGTCAAAACCTTAGTTATGAGAAGCCAAAAAAAGAACTATGTATTAAACCACATGATTTGCAGTTAGGGACTTCTATGTTCATCTTTTAGGACTGAATTGTTCCCCAGGAGCCCATAAAAGTGACTATGTAAAGAAAACTTTTCCAAAAATTCCTAAAAAATTGAGGAGAAAAAAACCCAAACCACAGCTGCAAAATTTGAGGCACTTCAGGGCATTTTCACTTCAAGCTTCAAGCATTTCTATAGGTATGCTCAACAGACGGCATACTTAATATATCCAACACCTCTGTTTGCGAGAAATCATAATTTCAGGTAGGGGTATAGGAAGCACATTCTCTAAGATGCAGAGGCTTAAACACAAAGAATGACACATTTCAGGCCATTTGAGAAACTTTTCTCATTTTATTAATTTTTCAAACATAGATATTCAAATAGTATTGAAAAGCAGGTGAACAACTCAGTAGTGTAGTTCAATTGCCTAAACTAAGAGTAACTGCCAAACAGTTATACACTGACAACACTAAAGTGAGTCTTGGAGGAATTCTAATAAATGCTAATAAAACAAGTCTCATTACAAAAACTTGGACTTCCTATTCTTCTACGGAAAAGTGAGTTAAATCTACCTGTTGTACTTTCATATACTATGAACTACATCCTTAGAAAACCATAAAATCTACAGCTCCCTAAATAACTTCATTAAGTCCCTAACAGGCCAGTTTTCTGTCTTGAGGTGTTCCAAGCCATCTCCATCAGCTTCACTCTCTTCTGTGAGGATGTGCAGGTGGTTTCAGTTTATGTCTCACAGACTTGGCAACAGCACCGGTGTAACTGGAAGGTGAAGGGCAAGGCAGAGATGGGTGTGCACAAGGAATCCACGTGGAGCAGCATCTTCCTTCTGCGGGAGCAGGAAAGCAGCTTCAGCATTGCCAGTGACAAATGCCAAGTGTTGACGTGGCTGCCATCGGGTGGGAGCCCCCCCAGCACAGCTCTGTGCAGAGAACTCCTCTCAGTGGCCAGAGAGCAGCGTCCAGAGGCGAAATTGCAGCTGACCATAAGCTTGCATGGCCGCACTGTGGGCGGCCGGATCTCGGGCCAGGTGCTCAAAGAGGTTGAGCGGCTCAACCCTTCGCATTGCCGGTGGCAAGCTGATCTCTGCAGGAAGCCTCTCGTTGCCCAGCACAAAGTGGTCCAGGCGTCTGAACTGCAGGCAGCAGCCCAGGTACGCCACCATGTCCCAAAGGTGGACCACAAATTCCCTCCTGCTCCACCTGGACAGTGGTACGATGGTCAGCAGGTGCATGACCACAGTCTTCCAGGTAGAGCTGGAAAACCCTGTGCCCCTCAGGATGCAGGTGAAGACCTGCAGGCATTTCAGGTGCAAGCACTCACATGGCACCTGTCTGGCCACGCGCTGGAAGAATTTCACCTCGGCCACAGCGTACGTCTCAGGCCACGCTGTGCTTGCAGTGAAATTGGCCTCGGCGGGCTGGCTGCTGCTCACCCAGACGCCGGAGCCGCCTTCCTGGGCCTCTGGGGGCTGGCTCACCACAAAGATGTCGGAGTCCCCTTGGCGCACCCCAAAGAGCATCTCCACCGTCAGGCTCTTCTTGCCTCTGCTCAGCTGGAATCGGCAAGACCGGCTGCAGGGCTGAAACACCAAGTGCCACGAGTATGACTGAGGCACACGCAGCCACGAGGACCTCACCAGCTGGTGGAACCAGCGGCAGGTTTTCTCCACGTCCAGGTAGGAGCCGGTGCACAGTGTCTCTAGGAGGCTGCGCTTCTGCTCCTGCCACAGCTCCTCCTGAGAGTGGTGCAGCAAGCACAACAGCTTCTCACCCAGCTGCTCCCTCCTGCACGTGCACACCAGCTCCACATGGACACTGAAGGTCCTTGCTGCCATCTGCCCTGCACTGTTCAGTTCCAGGTGGAAGGTGTGCCCTGGTGGGGGATTCAGTGGCACCACCACACGATACACCCCATCCCACTCACAGGGACTCCAACCCTCAAATGCACTGCCCACCCCAATGGCTTCCTCAGGCACTGGGTAGAAACTATTGCTCACGCTGTCCACAAAGACACGCGTGAAGCTCTCCATCAGCTCAGCAGTCACTGAGCAACCTCTCTCCACGGCCTTCATAGGCCCCTGTATGCAATCTACTAAAAGGATGCCTTGAGTATTCTCAGCATCTCTGGTGTCTTCTCTCTCTTCAATGCCACCATTGCTGCTTCCTGCCTTGCCACCATCACTGCCTTCTTTTTCACTGCAAGCCACGTTACATCGCTCATCTTTTTTCCTATCTTCGTTCTCATTTTCCTCCACATTTACACCGTCCTTCTTTCTATCACTGTCATCCTCTTTTATAACTTCCTTATTTTCTTCCTGAGTTTCTACCTTAGCAAAACCACTACGGTCCCCTTCCTTCCCACTGCATCTGCTATGTTCCTGCCCAGTCCAATCACTGTTTCTTTGTTCACTGGCATCACAGCTTTCCTGCTCCTTCACCTCTGCGTATTCTTCCTTTCCCTCTACATTGTCTTCCCCTTCATTTACATCATCACTATTGCCTGCCTTCATTTCTACACCGTTGCATTTTTCTATATTTCCATCCGCTTCTTCCTTTCCAGTTGCCTTGTCTTGCTCCATCTGCACATCCTTGTTTCCTCCTTCATTTGCCTCATCCAGGCCTTCCAGATTTCCAGCAACATCGGCATGTTTGTCTTCATTTGCATTATCACCGTTGCCTGCCTTCATATTGGCACCGTGAGATTTTTCTTCTTTCCCATCTCCTTCTTCTTCTTCCTTTTCAGCATCCTTGTCTTCATCCACCTGCACATCCTTGTTTTCTCCTTCATCTGCTTCCTCTAGGCCTTCCACATTTCCAATAACATTGCCACATTCCTCTTCATTCCCTTCAGCACTATCGTCTGCTGGCACATTCCCATCACACCATCCTTCATCTTTTCTTACGTCATGGCAACTGTCACTCTGAGCGTCACTTTCTCCCTTCACATCATCGTTGCCTTCCATGACATCGTCAACACGGCCTTCATTTGCAGCCACAGGACTTCCGTGTCTGGCATGTCCACTGCTGCTGTCGTCTGCCTCCACAGTCACATCAAGGTCTTCTCCATCGTCCTTTGAATCGACGCTGTCTCCTTCCAGTTCTTCTCCTCTCGCGTCCTCCAAGGTCTTGCAGGAGCTCTGGTCCTTGGCACTGCTGTTGGCCCCATGGCTCCTTCTCCTGCAGCTAAACCACAGGCCCAAGAGGAGCAGGACGCCAGCAAGAGCCCAGAATGGCCACAGCTGCAGAGCACCAAAGAGCACGGCTCCCCAGCGCTCGTCCTGCTGCTCCGGGGGCCCCTGCTCCAGCTCCTGCAGCAGCCGAGCCATCTCGCGCTCCAGCAGCTCCTGGCGCTCCCGCATTTGCCGGTGCGTGGCCTCATCCAGCCCATCCCCAGCTGGCTGGGGGTACTGGATCAGGCTTTGCACGAGCACAAACAGCAATGATAGTAAAGCCATGGTCTGCAGGAGGACACACAGAAGGGGTTCAGAATGGAGACAGGCAGCGGGGCAGGAGCCGCAGGGATGTGGCGGCAGGAAGGAGAGGGCCCCGGCAGCTGGCAGGTGGCCAGGCCTGCACCGCTGCCCCAGCAAGCACCGCGCCCTGGGCAAGGCGCTCCCGCCAGGGGCTGGGCCCTGGCTGCAGGGCCAGAACACACGGCCCAAGGGCCGGCCCTGCTGCCCCAGCCCTCCTCCAGCCCCGTCTCCTCCCTGCGTGTGCACTCACCGCTTGCCCAGGCTCTACTGGGGCAGTGGCAACCGCTGGGACCTTTTACACAGCGGCCCCCATTGTGACACGGCCACTGTGCTGTCACAGCCCTTGTGCTGTCACAGCCCTTGTGCTGTCACAGCCCAACCCCGCCCGCTGTCTCCAGCCCAGCTCAGGGAACTCATCATGGCCCTGGGTACCCAAAGCCCCGACAGACACCGAGTGCAGATCCATCACTCGGGAACCTGGGAACCCCAGAGCTCCCCTTTACAAAGCAGGCACCAGCGCGCTCCCACACAACTCTTTTCAAATATTAATAATCATGACCCTGGATGTTCTCGGTATACACGTGTAAGCTTTTATTTATTAATCTAGGTGGAACTTTTTTATTATTATTGATATTTAATTCTGTCGTGGTGGTGCATCTCCTTTCCCCTGCTCCTTTCCAGGCTGCAGTGTGGTCTGAAAAATACTTGTTAGGCCTTGGCCTTGAAACACTACCTGGGATCATCGCTTTCTTTTTTTGGTCAATCTCAAGCACACCTATTCGTTGCAATTACTTTGGAGGCATGTTGGGGGTTGGTTGAGAGGGGGGGAGGGGGAACCTTGTTTTCTTGGGATTTTTGTCTCAGGGTGACGACGGGGTGGATGACATGGCGAGATTAGAAGCAGGTAAAAGGATGGTGGGGGGCAGTTGTTCTCTCTCGCTCGCTCTTGGCTTCAGAGGAGAAAGGTCACTGCAAGCACCGCCATCCCAGCACTGGGAGCTGCTTTCTTCTCCTGCTGTTGGACCCTGCACCCTTGCTCTGCTAGGATGCTCTTTCGCTTCAACTTGCTGTTTCCAAGCGTCCTGCCTCTCCTCCATCCCTTCCCATCCGGGACACAGCTGCCATTGTTATGAACGAGACCAGAGCATTTATCTGAAAGGCACCTGGTTGTTACAAACGGAACAGAGACTTTTTTTGTAAAAACTGGCACTCATTTATCAGCTGTAGAAAACAGAGGACCCAGGATAATCCTGAGTCTCCTCTCAGCAAGCTAGAAACGATACAATGTGTCAAACCCCTGACACACCGGGTGCTGCCTGGGAAACGAGTCCCTCAGGAGAACATCAGCAGCAGCCTGACACCCCCTTTTACATCCCCCTTGGATCCAGGATTGGTGGAATTTGGAGCCTCCTCATGATGGGTCCATTTTTGGGGCTCTCCTTGGTCCTTAGCACTGTTCATTCCTGTCCAATCATTCTCTCAGGGCGTCGAATGATTGGACAGCTCCTTTTACCAATCTCGTCTGGTGGCGCTGATGTCACTGCGCTGACTTCACTCTCAAGGTGGGGGGGGGGGGGGGGGGGGGGGGGGGGGGGAGGGAAGGGAGGGGGGGGGGGGGGGGGGGGGGGGGGGGGGGGGGGGGGGGGGGGGGGAGGGGGGGGGGGGGGGGGGGGGAGGGGAGGGGGGGGGGGGGGAGGGGGAGGGGGGGGGGGGGGGGGAAGGAAGGGGAGAGGGGGGAGAGGAGGGGAGGGGGAGGGGGGAGAGGAGGGGGGGAAGGGAGGGGAGGGGGGGGGAGAGAGGAGAAGTTACCACGCCCCTCGGGAACGAGCCACACATCATCCTGGACCCCTTTAAACTTTTAACAAACATTAATTTCACGTCTTATAACATCTCAATTAACTTCAAACACAATGAACTTCTTCATAAAATCAAAACAGGGCAACAATTAACTTAGAAAATTAATAACATTTACTTGCAACAAACATTAACCAAATTTTACCCATAACAATGATGCTGTTGTAGCCAAGTCCACTGAGATACAATGCTTAAATGAATAAAACCCAGACCCTTGGTGCACTAATGGGAGGGCATGACCTGCCTGACATCAGTGTCTGTCTATCAGTGGACATTGGTGGTCACTATGCAGGTACTGGAGTCACATTCCCTTTCCTCCCTCTCCATTCGTGCAGTTCCATTTCT
This sequence comes from Acridotheres tristis, assembly GCA_037013685.1. Classification (NCBI taxonomy): domain Eukaryota; kingdom Metazoa; phylum Chordata; class Aves; order Passeriformes; family Sturnidae; genus Acridotheres; species Acridotheres tristis. Next base: position 7,810,320 of record CM072885.1, read on the forward strand.
AGATGAGTTCCCCAAAGAAGTCCTGAATATAATTTCTCCTATTCTCACAGTCCTTTGGAGATAAATACATAAAGAGATAGCAGAAAGAGACACAAGTTCCTTTCTCAGTCAGAGAGATTGGCTTGCTCTGCTTAAGGGAGACAATTTTGAAGATGGTGGGAGTGACCGAGGCACAACTTTGCACAAATTGGTAAAAAACAGACATTCTACTTCCTGAGCAAAATCCCGGCTGTACCAGAATTTTGCACGGTGTTGACCCATAGAGTTTGAGAGCTAAGAGGTTATTGAAGACACCGAAATTTTGTAATGAAGTTACCTGGCCTTTTTAGGATGGTATTAAATCTTGCTGTGCATCATCCAAGCAACCTGGATTTCTTTCAGAAAGATTCCTCATTAAATCTGTAACCAAACATTAGCCTACATGACATGCTGCCCCAAAAGTAGTAAGTATAAATAATACGAATAAAAAATGTCCCCCTCCAGTATTAAATAAAAGCCTACAGGTGTATACCAAAAACATCCATGGGTCATGTCACTCAAATCTCTATTTGACAAGAGTTGTGTGGCAGGGCACTTGTACCTGCTTTGTAAAGGGGAGCTCTGGGCTTCCCAGGTTCCCGAGTGATGGGTCTGCACTCGGTGTCTGTTGGGGCTTTGGGTGCCCGGGGCCATGATGAGTTCCCTGAGCCGGGCTGGGGATGGCGGGCGGGGCTGGGCTGTGACAGCACAAGGGCTGTGACAGCACAGGGGCTGTGACAGCACAGTGGCCGTGTCACAATGGGGGCCGCTATGTAAAAGGCCCCAGCGGTTGCCACTGCCCCAGTAGAGCCTGGGCAAGCGGTGAGTGCACACGCAGGGAGGAGACGGGGCTGGAGGAGGGCTGGGGCAGCAGGGCCGGCCCTCGGGCCGTGTGTTCTGGCCCTGCAGCCAGGGCCCAGCCCCTGGCGGGAGCGCCTTGCCCAGGGCGCGGTGCTTGCTGGGGCAGCGGTGCAGGCCTGGCCGCCTGCCAGCTGCCGGGGCCCTCTCCTTCCTGCCGCCACATCCCTGCGGCTCCTGCCCCGCTGCCTGTCTCCATTCTGAACCCCTTCTGTGTGTCCTCCTGCAGACCATGGCTTTACTATCATTGCTGTTTGTGCTCGTGCAAAGCCTGATCCAGTACCCCCAGCCAGCTGGGGATGGGCTGGATGAGGCCACGCACCGGCAAATGCGGGAGCGTCAGGAGCTGCTGGAGCACGAGATGGCTCGGCTGCTGCAGGAGCTGGAGCAGGGGCCCCCGGAGCAGCAGGACGAGCGCTGGGGAGCCGTGCTCTTTGGTGCTCTGCAGCTGTGGCCATTCTGGGCTCTTGCTGGCGTCCTGCTCCTCTTGGGCCTGTGGTTTAGCTGCAGGAGAAGGAGCCATGGGGCCAGCAGCAGTGGCAAGGACCAGAGCTCCTGCAAGACCTTGGAAGACGTGAGAGGAGAAGAACTGGAAGGAGACAGCGTCGATTCAAAGGACGATGGAGAAGACCTTGATGTGACTGTGGAGGGAGACAACAGCAGCAGTGGACATGCCAGACACGGAAGTCCTGTGGCTGCAAATGAAGGCCGTGTTGACGATGTCATGGAAGGCAACGATGATGTGAAGGGAGAAAGTGACGTTAAGAGTGACAGTTGCCATGACGTAAGAAAAGATGAAGGATGGTGTGATGGGAATGTGCCAGCAGACGATAGTGCTGAAGGGAATGAAGAGGAATGTGGCAATGTTATTGGAAATGTGGAAGGCCTAGAGGAAGCAGATGAAGGAGAAAACAAGGATGTGCAGGTGGATGAAGACAAGGATGCTGAAAAGGAAGAAGAAGAAGGAGATGGAAAAGAAGAAAAATCTCACGGTGCCAATATGAAGGCAGGCAACGGTGATAATGCAAATGAAGACAAACATGCCGATGTTGCTGGAAATCTGGAAGGCCTGGATGAGGCAAATGTAGGAGGGAACAAGGGTGTGCAGATGGAGCAAGACAAGGCCACTGGAAAGGAAGAAGCAGATGGAAATATAGAAAAATCCAACACTGTAGAAATGAAGACAGGCAACAGTGATGTTGTAAATGAAGAGGTAGACAATGTAGAGGGAATGGAAGAATACGCAGAGGTGAAGAAGGAGCAGGAAAGCTGTGATGCCAGTGAACAAAGAAACAGTGATTGGACTGGGCAGGAAGATAACAGATGCAGTGGGAATGAAGGGGACCGTAGTGGTTTTGCTGAGGAAGAAACTGAGGAAGAAAATAAGGAAGTTATAAAAGAGGATGACAATGCTAGAAAGAAGGATGGTGTAAATGTGGAGGGAAATGAGAATGAAGATAGGAAAAAAGATGAGCAAGGTAGCGTGGCTTGCAGTGAAAAAGAAGGCAGTGGTGGTGGCAAGGCAGGAAGCAGCAGTGGTGGCATTGAAGAGAGAGAAGACACCAGAGATCTTGAGAATAATCAAGGAGTCCTTTTAGTAGATTGCATACAGGGGCCTATGAAGGCCGTGGAGAGGGGTTGCTCAGTGACTGCTGAGATGATGGAGAGCTTCACGCGTGTCTTTGTGGACAGCGTGAGCAATAGTTTCTACCCGGTGCCTGAGGAAGCCATTGGGGTGGGCAGTGCATTTGAGGGTTGGAGCCCCTGTGAGTGGGATGGGGTGTATCGTGTGGTGGTGCCACTGAATCCCCCACCAGGGCACACCTTCCACCTGGAACTGAGCAGTGCAGGGCAGATGGCAGCGAGGAACTTCAGTGTCCGTGTGGAGCTGGTGTGCACGTGCAGGAGGGAGCAGCTGGGTGAGAAGCTGTTGTGCTTGCTGCACCACTCTCAGGAGGAGCTGTGGCAGGAGCAGAAGCGCAGCCTCCTAGAGACACTGTGCACCGGCTCCTACCTGGACGTGGAGAAAACCTGCCGCTGGTTCCACCAGCTGGTGAGGTCCTCGTGGCTGCGTGTGCCTCAGTCATACTCGTGGCACTTGGTGTTTCAGCCCTGCAGCCGGTCTTGCCGATTCCAGCTGAGCAGAGGCAAGAAGAGCCTGACGGTGGAGATGCTCTTTGGGGTGCGCCAAGGGGACTCCGACATCTTTGTGGTGAGCCAGCCCCCAGAGGCCCAGGAAGGCGGCTCCAGCATCTTGGTGAGCAGCAGCCAGCCCACTGAGGCCAATTTCACTGCAAGCACAGCGTGGCCTGAGACGTACGCTGTGGCCGAGGTGAAATTCTTCCAGCGCGTGGCCAGACAGGTGCCATGTGAGTGCTTGCACCTGAAATGCCTGCAGGTCTTCACCTGCATCCTGAGGGGCACAGGTTTCTCCAGCTCTACCTGGAAGACTGTGGTCATGCACCTGCTGACCATCGTACCACTGTCCAGGTGGAGCAGGAGGGAATTTGTGGTCCACCTGTGGGACATGGTGGCGTACCTGGGCTGCTGCCTGCAGTTCAAACGCCTGGACCACTTTGTGCTGGGCAACGAGAGGCTTCCTGCAGAGATCAGCTTGCCACCGGCAATGCGAAGGGTTGAGCCGCTCAACCTCTTTGAGCACCTGGCCCGAGATCCGGCCGCCCACAGTGCGGCCATGCAAGCTTATGGTCAGCTGCAATTTCGCCTCTGGACGCTGCTCTCCGGCCACTGAGAGGAGTTCTCTGCACAGAGCTGTGCTGGGGGGGCTCCCACCCGATGGCAGCCACGTCAACACTTGGCATTTGTCACTGGCAATGCTGAAGCTGCTTTCCTGCTCCTGCAGAAGGAAGATGCCGCTCCACGTGGATTCCTTGTGCACACCCATCTCTGCCTTGCCCTTCACCTTCCAGTTACACCGGTGCTGTTGCCAAGTCTGTGAGACATAAACTGAAACCACCTGCACATCCTCACAGAAGAGAGTGAAGCTGATGGAGATGGCTTGGAACACCTCAAGACAGAAAACTGGCCTTTTAGGGACTTAATGAAGTTATTTAGGGAGCTGTAGATTTTATGGTTTTGTAAGGATGTAGTTCATAGTATATGAAAGTACAACAGGTAGATTTAACTCAGGTTTCCATAGAAGAATACGTAGTCCAAGTTTTCATAATGAGACTTGTTTTATTAGCATTATTAGCATTCCTTCCAGAGTCACTTTAGTGTTGTCAGTGTATAACTGTCTGGCAGTTACACTTAGTTTAGGCAATTGAACTACGCTACTGGAGGTGTTCACTTGCCTTTCAATAATATTTGAATATCTATGTTTGAAAAATTAATAAAATGAGAAAAGTTTCTCAAATGGCCTGAAGTGTGTCATTCTTTGTGTTTAACCCTCTGCATCTTAGAGAATGTGCTTCCTATACCCCTACCTGAAATGATGACTTCTTGCAAACAGAGATGTTGGATATATTAAGTATGCCGTCTATTGAGCATTCATACAGAAATGCTTGATGCTTGAAGTGAAAATGCCCTGAAGTGCCTCAAATTTTGCAGCTGTGTTTTGGGTTTTTTCTCCTCAAATTTTTAGGAATTTTTGTGAAAATTTTCTTTACATAGTCACTTTTATGGGCTCCTGGGGACCAATTCAGTCCTAAAAGATGAACATAGAAGTCCCTAACTGCAAATCATGTGGTTTAAGACATAGTTGTTTTTTTGGCTTCTCATAACTAAGGTTTTGACACAAAATTGTGACAACAGAAAGTCACATTTTCTCTATTCCCGGTTCTCTGTATCCTTTTGGAGAGGCCCTGCTGTTCTATGAATATTACCTTTTCCACCAGGCCTAATAATATTGTATGGCAATGAGAGCCACTTTGCATGCACACCTTTGTCCATGGTGAGATGCAGCTAAACAAAATATAATTTACTTCTTGCAGTACATAGTAGAGATTAGTAGTAATCTGGAAATACTGCTTGTTTTTCCCCTTTGTTCCAAATCATCTGGTTTCACCTGGTGAATTTTAAACTCAGAATACCTTAGGATTTGGAGAAATTGCTTCAGTCATGCTAGAAATGCTATTCTTTATCTCAGAAAGTTTGGTTGAGAATTTCTACAATGCCCACTCAAATCTTCATGTGAGTTCCGCAACATGGGAAAGGACTTGTTCCTACCTCAAGAAAAGTGATGCGGCCTTTGTTCATGGCTGCGTATGAAAATTACACAGCTTTTAATTTCAGAGTCCTTCAAAGGTGTCATTACGTGTAACTGCTTTGGAAGAGGTTGAGATGTTCCCTTTCTGCTGATTTAGGTGTGCCTTGTCATTTTCAAAAGTCTGTAACTAGTTGCAAAGGGAATTCTGAGTCTCCACCAAGTTGCTTCAAAATTGCTGCATTCTTACACCATGCTGGAGTTGAGGAATGGTAGCATGGTCACCACACATGTGACTTGATGCTAAGAAGTCTACATATGTTTTATAGATGCAAATATGTATTATCAGAAGAGAATGATGTTTTTGCTTTGGAAGGCTTTTTGCTGTGGCTCTGCTCTGCTGCTCTACTTTTACGTAAGCAGCGATGATGTTACAAACGAGTCCAGAGCTTTTAGCTGAAAGTTACCCGGTTGTTTAAAAGAGAGTAGAAACTTGCTTGCAAAAACGGGCACTAGTTTATTTAAAGCAGCTGTAGAAAACGTGAGTCCCCTGGCAGCAAGCTGGAAAAACGATACAATGTGTCAAACCCCTGACACACCGGGTGCTGCCTGGGAAACGAGTCCCTCAGGAGAACCACACCAGTAGAAGCCCAACACCCCCTTTTATATCCCCCCCTTGGGTCCAGGATCGGTGGGATTTGGATCCTCGTGGTGATGGGTCCATTTTTGGGGCTCTCCTTGGTCCTTAACACTGTTCATTCCTGTCCAGTCATTCTCTCAGGGCGTCGAATGATTGGACAGCTCCTTTTACCAATCTCGTCTGGTGGCGCTGATGTCACTGCGCTGACTTCACTCTCAAGGTGTTACCACGCCCCTCGGGAACGAGCCACACATCATCCTGGACCCCTTTAAACTTTTAACAAACATTAATCAACTCATTACAACACTTTGACCAACCGCCAAAAACAACGAACTTTTTCTTTGGAACTACAACATTTTAACAGTTAACTTAGGAAATTAACAAACCTTAACCCACAACAAACATTAACCAAATTTTACTTATAACACCATCACCCCAGTGCCCCTGCAGCCTCTCTGCCCCTGTCCACCAGGAACCTGCCAGCTGTGACGGTAACTGCACCAAAGGGAAAAGTGCTCACAACCAAAAGAACTGTTCCTGGGTTCCTGTTCTGTTTGTTGTTAATCTGTTGTTGTTTTGTTTGCCTTTTTAGATATGCTAGTAAAGAACTGTTATTCCTATCCCCGTATCTTTGCCTGAGAGGCCCTTAATTTCACAATTATATTAATTCAGAGGATTTCTTTTCTCCATTTCAAGGGAAGGCCCTGCTTTCCCCAGCAGACACCTGTCTTTCAAATGAGGACAGGACAGCATGTCATATCGGCTAATATTTATTTCCTGATTTAGTGAGAAATAAAGAAATCCACACTGTTTGAATGATGCACAGGACGTTTAACATTATTCAGTCTTAAGGCCTACACTTCTTTTTACACCAGCACTGCCCTGCCTCACAGATGTTTTGTGAAAACAAAGATGGCAGGGTTTCTCTCCTGAATTAGGAACACTTCCAAAGATCTGTTTATTGACTGACAAAAGATCACACACAACCAACTTATGGTTTGCACAGAAGCGTAAAAATCCTCAGGCCCATACAAACTACTTCTTACGCTAGAGATGGCTGATCAATAGCCTGAAGAATGGGCAAGCCACTCTAACAAAGAAATACAAGTTTTAAAATGGAAAAAGGAAAGTCCTTGAAATAGAGAACTTCTGAAGCTTGGCTCATTCCACTCTAATGTGCTCCCCCCCAACAACACATCAAGATGTGCTCCTCCTGGCGCTTGTTGCAACTGGCTACTCTCTAGCATGACAGCCATTCTGAGAGAAACTTTATTGTTTAGACATGTCTGCATTCAGATGCCATCCTCAGTACCAGCCTCCTCCTTTGCTTTTTTTTCTGATTGGAGATCCTTGGTACTGGATATGATGGAGCTGTTTATTGAGTTTCTCTGATGCTGATCACAGCACTGCTCAGCTCACTCAGGCTGTTCCCTGGTGGGACACACATGTGAGCTCCCGGTGCTCCTCTGGGTTTTCAGTCCACAGCAGGTTCAATCAGTTCCAAGAAAAAATTTAAAAAAAAAAAAAAAACAGTCTAAGGAACTTCTCTGCCTCAGCTCGTTAGAAACTAACCAAAAGTAAAGGAGACCTCTCTCCCACTGTCCACTCCAGAAAACACAGTCCAGGAGAAGGATGTGGAGGAGCAAGTGCAGTTTCTGATAACAAACTCTGTGCTTCTTCTCTCCCACTCTTCGCTCTCACAACCAGTCTTAAACTTATTTCTGGACTAAATAGACAAATGGGGACACAAGCATCATAAAATCACTCCAGGACAGTCTTATGAAAGAAATAGACATGGGGAATGAAGTGTGGAGATCAGTGCACACTCTGAGGAACAGGCAACACTAACCAAACACTCTGGAAATAGCTTGTGTCTAGAAGCTGCATACCTTCAAAACCACCTCAGGCGTTTGGGACTTGTGCTGACTTGCACAAAGGAACCCACTCCACCCTGCACAGTGGGGTCCTTCTTTCCAGCCTGGATGGAGACACATCCTGCATTTTTCAAGCATGTCCAGGTTTTAGAATGGAACATGCTGATCATATTTAGCACCTTAAGGCATGCAGCTCTTCCTTTCGCAAAGTACGCTTTGTGAAATTATAGGCTCGTGCTATCCCTACCTTTCCAAACAAATTACCCTCAGTATATTGCACTTGCCTTCAAAATACTGCCACTCCTTCATTTCAGACTTTGCTTCCCTCAGAAGGATGCACAAATGGTTAGAGTAGTTGCAAGAACCTGCACCTGCAATTTTCAACTAACTGCATCTTCAGAAAGGATTCTGACAACAGACCATTCTCTGGACATTAACACAGCACACTGAGGCAAGAAAATGACTTTTATACATCTTCTAGCCCACATCTCTTTGGCCAGAGACACAGCCCTTGAGATAAAATGAAAAAAAAATTCAAGGAATGCATTTTTACGAAATGAAAAAAGTTAAATCTATTATGGGCTCACATTCTATTTAAGAGCACAGTTGCATATACCTGAAAAACAAGTTTGTAAAGGAAAGGCTTCCAGACACTATTTTATAAGAATGACAACAGGCACCACTGTGTTAAAGGCACAGATAACAGCCCAGTTAAGGATGGTTTTCTTTCATTGCAGTAACATGCAATTTAAAATCAGCTCCTCTACTTGCTTTCTTTTGTCATAGTCATTGTGAATTTTTCCTTCTAGGAAAATGTAAATCATTGTTTTATATTTATGTTTCTCATGAATTTGCAGTTACTTTGTAACCATTGTTACTCTCAAATTAGATTCCTTAAACATTGAAAAGATGAAGGACAGCATGGTTTGGCTGAAGAGTGATGTCAAAAATCAAAAAGCATGGATTGTTTTTACTATTACATCTATTACTATTTTGGCAAATTAGTTTTATTGTGATTTGACTCTTACTTATAGATTTTATTGGTTGGCATATTAATATATTTTTTCTTTGGTTCTGCCAAGAAACCCACTTATTCTAATTCTTAATGACAACACCTTTCATCTTTATTTATGTCTTGTAAGTTATGAGCAGAAAACAAATTATTAGTGAAAAATATTACTCACATTACTATTCTCTATTTTCTCCCTTTGTCTCTTCCTCAGCATAACTGAAACAGTTTATTTAGTTCAGTAGTCCTGGATAAAAGATAAAGATAAAAATTTTCTTTACAATTCTGATAGCCATCAGTTGTTCAGCAGACATTACAAGACAGTTTTATCTCCTAATTACTCAGGAAAACACAAGTTGCACTTTCAGGGCTTTCCTGAAATGCTGTGAATTTCTACTTTAGTTGTACATGCATCTTTTGCTTCTACAGAAAAATCTTCCATGGAAACCACTATGCAGCTTCCTGAACAACAGGTTTTGAAGTCTCTGATCCTGAAATCTGACTTCATTAAGGGTAGATACAAACAGCTACAGAGCTTCAATGAAGCCAGTGAAGGTCTCCTCAAGTCTGTGCATTGTAATAGATTATGGTAATGGAAGAGCTAAAATAAAATGCTTGTAAATCCACAGTATAAAACCAGCATATGAAAGGAAAAGACCTGAAAGATTAAAGAGTCTGTAGGAACAAAACATGATGGCAACTTTCATCACTCTCAAAACCTACAGTAAAATTTTAAAAATTATTCTCATGAGGTAATATGAAGGTGAAAGTTTAAATGTGTGAAGAGAAAGGAGGAGGTGTTAGGGATGGTATGAGTTTGCTGGATTAAGTGATTTGGCTCCTAGGAAGCTGTGTTGAGTGATGAGGAAGGGAGAAGGAAAAATGGGAAATTCCATTCTAGCCAATAAAACATTAAGGAGAAGCATTACATGAACATTTTGCACTCTTGCAGCTTGATTCCTCCCTGCTGAATGTAAGGGCAATAAATACTTCAGGGTTTTCAGGAGAGAATGCAGTGAAATTTTTTGTTCCAGGAACTGTTCCATTCTTTTATCAGTGATGTTGTGTGCTGCATGTAAACAGTTGCCAGGAAGGGTAAAGTGATAAGAAAAGGTTTAATTTACCGATGAAAAAATTGCATGGTTAAGGATTAAAGAAATTGAAGTCTGAAACATTATTTTGAACTAATGCCAGCATGTTTCTTCACAGTCTGAGAAGAGCCACCCTGTATCTGTGCTCATATATTTTCAGCTTTTGGGATAGAAACCTGCTCCTTTAGAAAGGATCTGAAACAGCCCCTACTAAACCTGAATATGATGGACTTTTGTTCTGCTATTTCTGAACAGCCTGTTCTTATGAGGAAAAGTTCTTTCCTGAAAGGAGAGCTAGAGAACTTCCAGGCCATACTGGAGATGGGAATGAAACAAGGCTGAATTACAGTATGGAAAAAGAATGTATTTGCTATATTCTTTATCCTCAGATCTTTCTGAACAAGTATCTGAGCAGCCAAATCAACCATTTGGTCTTGACTTCTTCCTTCCTCCTTACTTGGATAAAATGTACAACAGTGAGCATGAGGGAGGCTGGGAAATGGCAAGTGTAATATTGAGTTGCTGTCATGCTTCCTATCCCTTTCAAAAGTGTGACATGATAGTATCTGAAGGCCTCTGATTGTTGAGATCTTCAACATGGCTATCTTGCCCATATGAGACTCAAAGTTATGAAGGATGGGTATCCACATTGTCACAATGTCCCTTTCTCAGTGATCCTTCCTGCCGAGGAGTGTGACTCAGCTAGCCTGAACATTTTTCTCTGCATTTATACCCATGAAACACAATGACAATGGAGCAGATGCATCCTTTATCTGTCTGTCTTTATGAGATTTGACCTGTGATTCATAAGAGGTGATCCTCACTTTCCAGTCTGCCCTCTTCCTGAAGGCTTCCTGCTCAGATTTGATTGATCATTGAATGCATTTTCCAGATATGCTTTTATGCTTTTATTTCCCCTCTCCCTTCTCCTTCCTCATTTCTGAAATGAAGCAATGAGGGGGAAGAAATGAACTGTAAAAGAAGCACAAAAGCAGAGATTTACTGCATGACTACAGCAAACTCAAGAAGCCTTCAGGTAAGAATGGAGTAATTGGACAACAAAATATTGTATGATTTCAGGACATGATGTGACAAGCATTCACATGACCTTGAATTATAAATGTTCAAATACTTCTCTGTTTTCAACCACAGTTCTTCTGGGACCTCTCTCTGTATCATTTAGCTCATAATGAAAGATGCTTTGTTCCTTTAGGCATACAGGGATTTCTCAGATATCCTTCAGCCTGTGTTTAGAAGGAGGGGAGGATGCACGTTTGCAGCCAGTCCTGGCAAAGTGTGGCAGGATTGTGACTGCCCTCATAGCTGCTCAGTTTCCTCTTCCTCTCATGTGGTTTTTATACCTCTACATCCAGTCCAGCTTTCCTCAGCTCACCAGTCTTCCTGAGCACATGCCCCACTGGCTCCTTGACTTCCAGTGCATTCCAGGAAATGGCTTTTGGTTTTAGAGTTGTTCAAGGTGAATATTTATTCTCTTGCAACAGTTTCAGGCTACCATAGTACTTCTCTGAAAATACAGACAAGTGAGGGGATTGGGAATAAGACCTAAAGAATACAAGACCAATGTGGTGCCTGAAATCTCTCCTGTATGTTGTATATTTTTTAACCAGGAGACATAGAACCTCTTCCTTTTCCTCTTTCTGAATCCTCTGTTTAGGCTGAAGGAAATCTCTCTGCAACACAGGGTTGCACACAGTGTGAGAGCCTCAAAACTCCGTGACTAATTAAGATGCAGGGGATGGGAATTCCTTTCTAATCACAACGTGAAATCCACAGCAGCTTTTAAAAAAGCATTCTTTGAGTTAGGCTGATTAGTACTGCTCTATTGTGCAGAAATATCTGAGAAGCAGACTGTATCTAGAATATTTTAAAATGTGTTACTCTTTCAAACTGTATGGAGTATCCAAACTGTGTTTTGTATATGTGTAATTACAAATAACACCAAATATGAGATGCATCGTGTGGGTGTCTCTGCACTGGGTTAGTCACATAGGACATTAATTTTCTTAATGTTTCTTTTTTGCTGAAAAAGAATTTATTTTAGATACCTTTATAGAGCCTGTAAATATTAGATATAATATTTATTCTTTTAAAAATTAGACTTACAGAAATCTCCTGACGTTCATATATCATGTCACATAAATAAATTTTGAATACACATCTTAAGACAAGTTTTGTCCAGCTGTAGCTAATGTGGAGCAATTATGACAATTATTCTATGTCTTCAAGAAGGAACCCCCACCCACCATTTATTCAAAATTATGGAATTTTATTCATATTTCTGAGTAGCATATGTCATTAATAAACTTAAAATATGCATTCGAAGTGCCTACTTCAGGGCTGTGTTGCTGTGTCCCTCTCCTGTCCCTGAACTTTGAAAGTGGCTGGAGTCCTTTTAAAGTTTATACAAAGTTCAGCTGTAAAGACTTTAAATCAGTGAAATTTGCAGGCACCTGTGCAAGTTGCATCTCTTCTTTCAGTGGAAGAGAAAAGAAAGCTGAATGTTGCCTTGATTAGAAGAATATGAATAGGGAAGATCTGTGGAAAGTCAATTGTGACTGTTGTCTCCTTTCCTATGACTTAAATACATTGGAAAGAAGTTTATTTGTATCCAATAAAACACAGAGTATTACAGTCCTGCAGCAAAACAGAGAAAACATCCTGTTTTTTTTTTCCTGGGAACAGCACTTCTGCACCAACAGCCATGTATTGTTTGAACCTTTGGCACAAGGAGGCTCCTCTCCCACCCAGGTGAAAAAAGCCCAACCTAGAATTTTTTGTGCACACAGAAAGAAAGAAGGTCTCTTCTTCCTTTGGGTATCTCTCCAAAAGTCTTCTGTTGCATCACCTTTTCCTATTGCAGAATCCTCATAGTGGGGTTGTGTGTGCATTATAGAACTCAGTCTGCCTCACGTGCCAGCCATTGTACTAGCCTTTTTTTTAACTTATTTGTTTCATACTCATCTTTCTGTGGCTTTGACTCTGACACAAATATTTATAGGCTGGATTCTTTTGATTTGGATTTCTTTTTGCTGTAAGCGATTGTTTTTAATCAGTATAAACTCCTGGGAAGACATTGATCCAGAAACCAAAATGTACTTTTCCCTATGTATGATAGCAGAAGAGGAACATAAGAATCTGTTCCCACTTCTCAACTAGGAATCATTTCCTTTGCTTTCTGTACTAATGCTTTTCAGTCTGAGGCCAAGAAAGCTGTGTAGCTTTTATATCTGCACTGTTGACCCCCCTAAGATAAGTGAATATGGACAAAGATGTTCTATGTTTTATCCTAGTGAACAAGGAATAAGAGAGGAAACTGGTGACTGTTTTCAGAGTAGCTACACTTTAAAATCACAGAATTATAGAGTGGTTGAGGCTGGAAGAGGCATTACAGATCACCTAGTTTCAATCCTCCTGCCACAGACAGGGGCACTTTCCACTAGATCAGGTTGCTCCAAATGCCATCCAGCCTGGGCTTGAACACTTCAGGGATGGGGCATCCACAGCTTCTCTGGGCAACCTGTGCCAGTGCCAAACCACTCTCACAGAAAATACTTACTTCCTAAGACCTATCTAAATCTACCCTCTTTCAGTTTAAAGCTGTCCCCATTTGTCCTGTCTCTACATGTCCTTGGAAAAAGTCCCTCTCCAGCTTTCTTGTAGACACCCTTTATGCTCTGGAAGGCCACTGTAAGATCACTTTGAAGCCTTCTTTTCTCCAGGGTGAACAATGCCCTCAGCTTTTCCCCATAGGAGATGTGTTCCACAAATCATCTTTGTTGCCTCTCCCAACAGGTTTTGTCCTTGCTGTGCAGAACCCCGTCACTTCCATGAGGCTGGTTCCCTGCTGTGCAGGAGAATGTAGCCTCTATATGCCATCCATTATCTTTTAAACCAAACATTTCCAAGTCCCAGGTGCCACCTCCATGCTCCATACACACACTGTGGTTTAGACCGTGCTGCCCCATGTGTGGCTGCTCCATCACTGATCTGCTGGTAGGAGCATTTTGTTATTACTCTGTTCACAGTACCAACCACAGACATTTACAGATGGGTAGTAATACTGGATTCTCATTTTTACCCCAGAGTATTCTGGTGGAAGATGGGAGGAGGGTATGGTGTGGACAGTCATTGCTTGGGGGAAAGAGGTGATAGTATGGGAATGGAAAACCAGAGGTCATGCACGTGCTGCTGAGGCCTGTCACAGGGCCAGTACTCTGGGCTTTTCTGAAAGGGTCTCGTGGACAGTACTAGCACAGCAAATTAAACCTGGGATCCTTTCCCTAAAACTTTTCATCCCTCAGATACATCCTCTTCCAACACATTCTTCATTACGTCTGTAATATTCCACGAGAGATAGGATTCATATTGATCACAGCTGTCTGTTTCTTGAAGCTTCCAGAAGCCACACGTTCATCTCCAAAACAACACATCTGCCATGACATTATCATGGGAATTTTCAGGGTATTTACACTGATCTGACTGAGGATGATAAGCCCTTTGCAGTGTTGTATTCCTGCATGAAGGCCCTAAGTTTCTAGTGATGTTCTTGTAGCTTGGGTACACAATAGCCACTGTGATGGCAGATCTTGAAAATCTCTGAGGTCCGATCTAAAAGGCAGCTCTGAATTTTGTCAAATGCATGAGTAGCCCCACTACACTGATTGAACCATGTAAGCATTTGGAGAAATATCCTTATGACAAGATTGCACATCCTGTGTTGTCTAAAGCATTCCAGTGCACATGAATAAGTAGCTGTTTGAACTCATCCTTACTCATATATCTTGCTGCAGTTACCTCCATAGGTCATTTAAGCTGTTAATTTACAAAAGGAAAAGATTTTAATGCTTCAAACACTGGTTTGTGGTGCTTTCTCCTCATCTGTCTGAGAAGTGTGATCATTTTGCAGTAAATAATGTGAATGGTACAGTATAGTAAGTGTTAATGTGTAAAACTGTGTAGCTCCACCTGACCTAGATCCCGAGAATCCTTCCCCAAGCATGTGCAAGTGCTCCTCATGCTAATGAGGAAAGCATGCTCCTTGGAGAGGAAATACACACATCATGCTTCACATCTTAAAGTACTCAAGATGTTTTTTTGACATGCCAGAGATAAGTAGCACAAGGCACAAATACATCCAAGAGTTGATGAGGTACCATACTGCTTGATGAGATACCATAATATACACAAATCCATTATCACTCAGCTGTCTTCCATACACATGCTGAGACTATCAATAATCACACTTGGTTTGGATTTCTGGGTAATATCCTGAGTTGAATTCAAATACAAGTATAACCTGGCACTAAGACTTTTTTCCTGCATTACAGGAAAAGCAGAGCTAATGCCAAAATGTGTTGGATTCACTGAAAATTTTGAAGTGTGTGTCTGCAACTACTTGCTGCAACTTGATTTTTTTTAATGTTTTACCCTTTTTCTTCTCCATTTTTCCAGCTTTGATTTAGGAAAGTACAGGTAAGAAGGTAATAATTTAGTTTTCTTATATTTATGAGAAAATTGGAAAAAACCCTAGCATAAATTGCATATTATGGTTTTGGGTTTTTTTTAAGAAGTCTGGCCTTGGTCAACTGCCTTTGAAAAACAAACCAACAGAAGCTTGATTAGACTCAAAGGTCATGCTAGATCAAGAATAATAGTTAAGGAATTAAAATAAATGTAACCAGACAAAAAAATATTATAAGCATTTTAATGAAGTCATAGAATTAAAAAGAAAATAAATTATTGACTGGCAGAGTGAGCACTTGGAAACTTGAAGCTGGCAAAGAAAAGAAGCAAACTGTTCTTTGCAGTATTTTAAATTCATAGATTACTCCAGTAAGTTAGAAATAGGGCCTGTAATAGGACCTGTAATCCTTAGCCAGTGCCTAGCTGGTTATGTTTTCCACATTGCCAATGAATCAGAAAGCAAACACCTCAACAGCACTGCAGATTCCTGTGGGGTTTGTACTCATGTTATTATTTTTGCAAGGTCTGACTCCTGATCTACCTGTGTGTAGAAAACTCTTATTCATGCCAATGAACACAGATGTAAGAAGAATGCTGTATTTTACCTAATTTCTGTATTGAGTAAAACAGAACAAAATTTGGTTATTAGTGATATGAAATAATCATTGTAAGAAAACCTTTCCATCTGGACATATAAACTACGTTCAAAGAGCTACTCATAATTACCTGGAAATGGACATTATTTGCAAGACAAATGGATAATATTGCAAAACCCTTTCATAGGCTGAGAGCAAAAATAATAAACCAACTTAAGTGCTAAACTGCTCTGGGGTGTAGGCATGACCAGAGATAGTAAAATTATGAAATAACACAGTCCATCCCAAGTCCCTGCTTTGACATGTCAACAAGACTCAGAATCAGATCATTTCATGCCCCCTTACACAAGTGTATTGCAATTGTGTGAGCCTCTCTTTCCTGCAGTATGGCTGCATCCAGCAGAGCACAGGATGAGCAATATTCCATGAGTGAGACTGCTGGGATTCCTTTCCATTTGTTACCCTTCAGTATAGCCCTATGCCTCATTTACTCCACACTATCTGAAGTTTCCACAGAGGAATCTCATTTGTTGGTGTCCCTCTGATTCTTACTGCAACAGTATTTGTGCACAACTTCAACAAGAACAAACTTGTCCTTAGCTCCCAGTTTGGTGCAAAAAAATGTTATACACATTTGGCAGAGAAAGAAGAGATTAATCCACTTCTTTATATGATATACGGAGCAAATGCAAAGGGCTCAAAAAATATCCAGCTCTCTCAGAGTGCACTCTAGTGCCCTAATTCAATTAATCTCGTCTGTTCTTGGTGTTTTAAACCCCTATTCCTTGTGGTCTCTGCAATGAATGTGATAATACCAAGACTAGCAAACATCATTGCAGGACAGTGCTAAGTTTGGCACTCTCTGCTCAGCAAGGAACTGCCTGTGAGCACTGTGGGACTCAGTGGGTTCATGTAGCAAAAACTCAACAGCAGGGCTAAGATCCCTTTGTCATTTAATGGCTCTTTCCCTGTGTCACTGGGACAGACTCAGAGATGTTATGTTGAATTGTGCAGTGGTAGAGGAAAGAAGAAATTCCACTTCGTAGCTCTATTTTCTGGGCAAATATTGACCAGTAGTCTGGAGAAAGGCCAGCCGTGAAAAAATAGAATTGATTCAAGACTGAGACTGTGACAAAATAGGTGGAAGTGTCTTGTAGTGCCAGATACTGCTTTTCACAGCCAAAGGACTTTGCTTCCATTAGCCAGTCCTACAAGAAGGGAAGCAGATATGTGGAAAAAAGGGGTTTTACCACTTCTGGTATTTGCTGATTCCTTGCACTGGGCCAGAGCAGCTGCCCCAGACTTTTCCCCCAATGCTGCTCCATCCTCACAGTGCTCTAATTGTTCCATTTCCACTACAACTTTCATTTACAGGAGAATGGGGAAGCCTTTTCTTCTTGCAGGTAATACAAATCTTCTACAGGGAAATATGTTAACTTTCCTGCAGTGTTGTTACGAAGAACTCTGCAATGTCTGACATCCCCCAGTATTGCTATCGTTTGGCCTTGACAGGCTTGAGAATTGGGCTGATGTGAAATATATGAAGTTTGCACTTGTTTGCCAGTAAGTCTCTGACCTGCCTATTACATTTCCAGTGTCTGCCGTCCAAATCCTTCAGTCATGATGTGTTTTGAGATTCAGTGGTAAGCCTTCCTAATAATGCAAAATGCCATCCCTTATTTTTGAAGATTGGATTTTCTGGGGAAAAAAATCATTTTGGAGTACTACTTGGACTGAGAAGAAACAAGCTATACCAGATGGAAAAATTAAAACAGAGAGGTAAATTGAACTGAAAGAGGTCTCAGAGAAGTCTTTGTGTAGCTTTAGGAATAGGGATTGCATTAAACTGAATTCCATTGCAGCTTCAACTCCAGCTAGGAGCTCAGCTATGCATGTTGTAAAGTAATACAGGGTGAAAGGACAGTTGTATGGTAAAAACAAATCATCAGGATGGACTGGGCACTGAAATAAGCTGTTTGGTCAGTTTCTCTCCCTTTGAATAACTACTTATAAAATTACTGTAGTACTTGCACACCTCTTGGATTAATAAGCTGATTTCATAGAGGGCTATTTTAGGTGCAGGAAAAGGTGCTGAAACATTATTTGAAACACTAGGAAGAGTATTCCCTGTTTGCCTTTAGCACAATTCTTAATCAATTAGCTAAAAATGTTTCAGATGGTGACCAGTTTTAGCCAGTATAATTGATATCATCAAAAGTGTTTAAATATACTGTTTTGACCAGTAGGGTCAGTGGGTAGGCATCTGGGTTTGGGGTTTTTATGGTTATTAGAATATTTGGTTGGTTTTATAGATATCCAAATTAAAAAAAAAAATCTAGATATAACTTATGAAAAGTCTTCCTGGGTAATCTGCATAACCCAGAGAAGACTGTAATCCTCCAAATGGTCATTCTAGAATCTCAAAATTAGATTTTCCTTTGAAACTGGCTTTCAAATGAGTATTTGCTGATTATTCAGTGACTAGAGGATAATTAAATATTGGATGCAGCTCACCAGGTTTCAGTGCCTGATAGGTACGTCTTCACCTGAACTAGTCATTTACTCAGTGGGGAGAAATAATTCAGAGTATAAAATACACTTTTCTCCCAAAAGACGTACATTTGTCCAGGCAGCCATAAACAGAATTTATAGAGTGCCTATTAAGTAAATCTTTCCATTGAAGAAGTCTCAAGTTATATTCCTAATGTTTAAATACATCTTTATTCTCTGTCCTCTACCTGTCCTGCTATGAAACAGATGTCCTGATTTTCCTTACCATTTAAATGATAAAACCTCAATTTTCCACACAGCTTGAAATAAAGATTATTATCCTCAAAACACAAGTATATAATTTGGTCTGTCTCTTACTCTGAAGTGACAAAACTTTTGTTGAACCAACTTCTCAGGTTCAGGATTTAATTTTTAGGTAGGAATGCCAAACCCAAAAAATGCCAGAACTTGGGGAAATCTGCCCAATTCAGAAGAGGAACACAAGGCTTGGCTCTTTTCATGCCAGATGCAAAGCTTATCCTCCACATTGTTGGCAGTTCTGCTCTAGGCCTCTCTTTTTCCTCTATCTCCACACTCCTTGTCTTCCTTCCCCCACCTCTGAAAAGGTTTTGCCAGGTTTGGTTTCTCTTCCTTCGCCATCAGAAGAGAAACACTGTTTGCAATCTAAAATCTGTGAAAAAACAGTTTTGTTTTGTTTTGTTTATTTCAGGTCAGCGTGCTTATAAGTATCTTTAGCATCAGCAGAGCAATATAATAGCTTTGTTTAAGTGGCCAGAAGCCTCTGTTTAAGAAGGGAAAAATATGCATTGCGGCAAGCATTGAATGAAAAAACCCAAACCCCCCAGAAATACTTAGGAAATGGAAATTAAGCTAGTGTTTCAAAACAACTTTGAAAAAAAGTTTCATTTTCTGGCTTAATTCAGCTTTCTGTTTCTATGTGTTCCAATTTTTTTTCAAAAAAAAGATGTATTATTGAATTCTTTTTGCTGAAGATACTTTGTGGTAAACAGAATTTGATCCCTTTTTTCCAATAATTTTGTCAGGCAAAAGAAAATTATTCTAATGCTTTCTTATTTTTGTTTAATAAGAAGTTCACTCACATCTTCCAATTTCCTTTCTTTCGAAATATCAAATAATGAAAAATTTCTCCCCTGAATGTTGTTTCCACTTTCATTTTTACTCCTTTTAAATATTACTCTCTCTGCTCTCATTAAAAGAGTAGCACAATCTTGGCTTATGAACTGGGAGACTGTCACAGGAAAAATGGCTTCTACACAAATGATTTTGCTGACCAAACGTTACAAAAGCTTTTTTATGACACTCGAGTTGATAATAGAAAGAGGACTCCAGCGCAGTCCTCTTGTGAATATCCTGAAATGGAAAAGCTCATCTTCATTTATCCTGAAGGTTTTCTCCTTGTGCTTGGCCATTCTTCATCTTTAGTCTTGCTGCTCACTGCCTGTTCCATGACCTTCTGATCACCTTTTCTCCTTCTGATTTCTTGATCTCCAGAAGCAAGGTGCTTCCAGAGCCTGTGTTAGAGTTAGGTAAATCAGTTACTTGCTCACTCCAGGCCACTGCTATCTTTACAGGCACCTGAACACTAATGGTAGTACAGAGTGCAAAACTGATGCACTTAGAATCCTAATCCTAGAATCATTAAGGTTGAAAAAGACCTCTGAGATTGAGTACAGCCCTTAACCCAGCACCACTCTGTTCACCACTAAACAGTGCCCCCAAGGGCCACATCCATGTGCTTTTATTGAACATTTTCAGGAATGGCATTTCCACTACTGCCCTGGGCAGCTTATTCCAACACCTGACCATCCTCTCAGTGAAGATTTTTTTCCCTAATAAGTAATCTAAACTTTCCTGTGCACCAGGCCTTCAAACCAGAGGAAGGCCCAGGTGATTTTCAGAAAAATAACCTCTGATCTGTTCCTTGCACTAAAGCCTGTGATAGATATGTTGTGTCATTGTCTGAACAACACACAGCAGCTAGTTCAGGATGTTTCTGCTCTTTCTTATTCACTTCTGGGTGTTGATTATGTGCCCAGTCTTGTATAACGCTTAAGAACATATTGTTCTCTTGCAGAAGGTCATTGCATACATATTGGATATACAATGCAATTCTAGACCTCAAAAGAGCTCTTTCAAAGTAATTTTCTTTCACTTACTAGTAAAAAAGGTCAAAAAAACACTGCATTTTTCACTCTGAAGCAAATCAAAAGCAGAGTTGGATGCTCAGGAATTTGTTCTGCCAGAGATGATGTTATGCTTAGAGCACAGGGGTCATTAAATATACCGGTATGCTCTTACAAGAATAAGGCACAAAGGCTTCAGCATTAGTGTCAGATACTAAGGGTGAGGTGGACTTGAATCAGAACCCTGCCATGACTTTTTAGGTCCATCTAATAAATATGCAGGAACCTCAAGCTTTGGTGCCTCGTGTCTGAAACGCTTTTTGTGAATAAGGGTAAGTGGAGATGGTGAAGGGCCTGCAGGGGAAGCCATACAAGGAGCAGCTGAGGTCACTTGGCTTGTTCAGCCTGGAGGAGACTGAGGAGGGACCTCATGATGGTCTGTAACTTCTTCAGGAGGGGAAACAGAGGGGCAGGCACTCATCTCTTTTCTCAGGTGACCACTGACAGGACCTGAAGAATGGATGGAAGTTGTGTCAGGGGAGGTTTAGGCTGGATATCAGGAGAAGGTTCTTTCACCCAGAGGGTGGCTGGGCACTGGGACAGCTCCCCAGGGCAGTGGTCACAGCACCAAGCCTGGCAGAGTTCAAGAAGTGTTTGGACAATGCTCTCAGGCACGGGGTGTGATTGGTGTGCAGGACCAGGAGTTGGACTTGATAATCCTTTTGGGTCCCTCCTAACTCAGGATATCTATGATTTTATGGTTCCTCAGGAATGTCTGTTTTCTCCATCACCTTTCAAGTGACTTTGCAGTGGCCTTCATATCCTGACACTGGCTTGATGAAGTCTTTTCTCACTATCCAACTGCACTTTTACAATCAGCCTACATTTTCCAATTGCAATTGTACTTCCATTTCAGCATTTGAATCTAGCTCCAAGACTTCCCTGACAAATAAATCCCAGAGTGGTCTAGCATCTGTACAAATGACATATTACAGACATAGTACACTGAAATATGTCGTAAAAATTCAGATTTTATATGGTAGTCTAAGATACTTGAGTGAAAGCACAAACTGTGCTATCCAAGAGAAGATGTTAATTAATAAGTCTTGTATCATATGTGTTCTTTGCTCTTTATTGTGCTGATTCAGAAGTGTATTTCCAGACTACCTCAGTTATCTCCAAGACAGTTTGAGTCTTCTATTGTCTCATCAGGCTAAGAAGACAGTCAAATTCTTACCTTTTGGAGAAGATATTTTATCTGAGCAGTTCCATGTGTGCTAAAGCATATCCATCTGGTATCCATGAAGGGAACTCAGTGTGATAAACATTACTACAAATTAGCATAGTTTGAAACCTTGGCTCCAAAAGGATTTCATTAACTGTATTTACTGAATGGTCTTGGGATGTGTTTTAAGACTACTCCCTGCAGAGAGATCAAGGTAAACACAGACTTTGACACTGCATGCTTGTGTTTGTGTGTGTGGACGACTCCTCTGAAAATTTCTCTCGTCCAAAATACAGGTTTTGTTTTCTTGTTCCTAATGGAATATCCAACTTAGTCATTGGCAGTAAAACTTTTGGGTGCCTGAACTCTTCAAAATGAAATGTCAATAGCTGGGGTTTTTTTAACATATGACTCAGGGTAAAAGTGCTATTGCCAAGGTTTATCAGTCATTAAACTTTCACTCAGTTCAGATACAATCTGTGTGCATGGGAGTTGAAACAAGAAAAAACACGTATTCCAAGGCATAAACAAAGATCTCATATGATGATAGTGCTGACCTATCTTTACTTAAAATACCTTCCAGAACAGCTGTGGATCACTAGGCACGTACATATGAACAGGTATTTCATTGGCAGATTGATGGAAGTTCTCCTTTTGGCAGCAGCAAGTATTAGGTGTAGGATGAACAGTAGTAGAGAAGCAGCCAGTTTTGTGAGGAAGCATAAAAGTAGCAGCAGAAGATTAGGAAGGGTAACTGGAACCACTTTTAGATGGCTAGACAGATGGAAATAAATTCAAACACTTTGGAAAGTAAACTAAATTACAACTCAAGTATATACAAAAATTAAGAGACATAACAAAACACATAAGGAAAACTTAAATATTAAATAAAAAAAATCAACAACTGCTCAGCTTTGCTGTGTTAAGTGAAATAAAACTCCAGATGGACCAAAATCAAGACATGTAAATATAGTGAGGATACTTTAGATCCATATCTTGAAACTGGCTTTGTACACTAGTAGAATTATCCACCTACGAAGTATCACACATTCATAGTAATGATTTCTGGAAGACAGAAGGAATTTTACTTTACAGAATGGGCGTGGGTCAGGTCCTCAGCTGATGCAAATTGCCATAGCTACTTTGATTTCAGTGGAGTTATGCCAGTTAATTCTGGACTAAATCCTCAACTGAAGATTTTACTTGTAAAAGTTTCAAATGTTTTCATGTGCTGGAGAAATTCTCTCTTCCACATTTCCTCTGTACTTCTGATTCTTTTTCTATAAATTACTCAGCCTCTTTTTTTTTCAGTGATTAAGGCCTTTTTCTGAATTAATTAAATTAGAATAAATATTTTCCAGGAAGACATAATAGGAATGTATCACTTGGATTCATTTGCAAGGCAGAGTAATTCCAGTCAAAATGATGTTTCATTTATTCATTTTTGGAATCTACAGTTACATTGGTATTTGTCTTTTATTTGTTGGAATCTGGAATTGACTTTTAACATAATTTTGATTTCTTTTTATAAGACTCTTGACTCTGTACATTTGATATTTGGTGTCAATGTAATATTCTTATATGTATATATATATGGACAGTTTTCTTTTAGATTTATATGTACAAAAGAAGTTATAGATAATTTTAATACATAATATATTTCTAAAATATAGTACATCATGAAATTAGGAATGATAGGGAAAACCCCAAAATATTGCCCAAGGTTAAGAAACATGCAGTTTCTAATTCTTAGATTTTCTATATTATCTTTGAAAACTGCTCACTCTCTGTGTCAGCTCCCCTTTATTGCTGTGGTTTAACCCCAGCTGCAACCAGGTCCCACCCAGCCACTCACTGCCTTCCCCACCAGCAAGATCAGAGAGAGAATTGGAAGGGTATAAAAGCCAGAAAACTCATGGGTTGAGATACAGACACTTTAATAAAAGGGCACAAAAGCTGGACATGCAAGCAAAAAAAGGAACTAAATCCCCTCTTCCCATGGGCTGGCAGGCAGGGAGAGCAGGATGGAAAGAAAAACACCATCACTTCAAATGTGCCCCTCCATTCTTCCTTCTTCCCCTCATCTTATATTCTGCCCACAATATCATATGGTCTGGAACATCCCTTTGGTCAGTTTGGGTCACCTGTCCCAGCTGTGTCTCCTCCCAGCCTCCTTGCCAGTATGGCTGTACAAGAAGCAGAAAAGACCTTGGCTCTGTGCAAGTCCTGCTCAGCAATAACAAAAACATCTCTGTGTCCAAGACAAATCTGAAACACAGCCCTGTACCAGCCACAGTGAAGAAAATTAACTTGACCCCAGCCAAAACCTGCACATACTTGTGTTTTATGAGACATATTCTCTTTCCTTTTCAATAGATAGTGAGGATAAAACTGGTACCTCATGTGCTGCCTTGACATGGTCAGGTGGAATCAGATTCATCCCACCCAACCTTGTCTTTGGTGCTGTAATCTTTAGTCTACCTTCATAGACAAAGGAGGAAAACCTACTTCCAGGAGATGCTTCTTCTTATCCATCTTATATTCCTCTCTTACGCTAAGGTGAATCCATCCCTGAGATGTCATTTTGTTATCTTCGGGTTGGAATGACCTTATATTTCTAATCTTGAAATTGCTGAAATTAGAGGACTTAATCACACATTATTAATTGATTATTAATTACATATACAGTCAAATAAACTGGCTTGAGAAGACTGAATTTTATAAATTGTGATATACCTAAACCTACTCACATAATCACCGATGTTCATTGCTGGCTGGGAATTTCCCAGCAATTCATAGCAGAAGTATCAGGAGGAGGAATTTGAGGGAGGGGGGAACAGGTGATTGCAATATAATCAAGTCAGCCTTTAGGGAACATTTTGCAAAGAATCAATCATCAATTATTTCTTTATTATAACCTCCCAGATATTAGACAAGCCATGTGTCAGTGCTTCTGAATTTGAAAGGGGGGGAAATATTCATGGCTGGAAGCAAATCTAGGTATGTGTTGATAGGCATCAAGCAGATATGAAATTAAATTTAGCCTGGTTTTTGCTGATTACAGAACCATTACAGGTCTACATGAAGGCTTAAATGATGTGTCACCCTTAAGATATATAAAATTTCCTTTTCCATGGGCAACCCATTAAAGTGGTCTCTTATGTCTAGAGGGGTTCAGGGTTTTCTTACTTTTTCAGCACTTAGGTTTTTGGGCAGGCCATAAACTCAAGACCTGTGCCTGGAAGGCAGAAGCCCTCTGCTTGACCTGTGATTGCTCTGTTTGTTCCAAAGCAGGTTGCAGGAAAAACACACAAATATGTTAGAAGGACACATTTGCTTGACCTCCACTTCCTTAACTATTTCTGGAGCTTACAATTTATATATAATTATTTATATTTAATTTATATATAAACCAAGATTACCTGTAGCAAACATCATAGCTGAACTGAATTTCCTGCTCCACACTGAAAATTAGACTCCTCTTTGAAGCTCTGTTTGTGTTACCTGTGTTTTCTCCTTTGGTTTTCCCCTGCCTGCAGAGATGATATAATTGGTTTCTGATGCAGTTCTTCATGCAAGGCAATGGTCACTGACCATGTCCTAAAATTGGAGAGGAAGTCATGTTAAGAATTTTGAAAATTTGAGTATAGAATACACTTCATTAATAGTACAATGAATAATTTAAATTTATTTTCTTTATACCATATGCCACAATCCTTAGTGAATTGTTAGGTTTTATTAACTTTCCATGGAATCTCTTAGGTGTTTTCACTGGCCAAATTCAGAATAAATATCTGAAAAAAGATTTTAAATTAAATACATTGCAATATTTTAGATCATATCCTCTCTCTGCACACACAAACTACATTAACACAGCTGTGTAATGCCCTTTTGACTGAAACTGACAGCAACTCCAGAGAAGAAACCTGTGCATTAACTTTACTCTTGCATACAACTTCTTCTTCTTGGTTCTAACTCATTACTGACTAATCAGGTCTCTGGCAGGGTCTAGTGTATAAAAAGCACCAAAGTAACTTAAAGCCTCTTTTGTTCTCCCATCACTTATGTGAGGAGGTACGTAATACACAATTCAACTCATTGTGCTTTATACCACTTCATAACCAGCCCTCATCTAGTTTTCCTCTCACCAATGGCAGTAAAAGGGTTCTGACTAACTTGGGAAAAGTATGGCTTTAAATAATTATGGTTTCCTGAACACAGCTCAGATGGTAGATACACTCAACCTTTGTATTTCCTGGGATATTGGCCTAACCAACAAAAAAAAAAGCACAAAAACTTCATTCACATCTCTTTTTTTAGTAGCAGAAAGGGATATTATGTAACTTTGGAAATTCGATAAAGATGCAGCTTCAGAGATGGGTGAGTTAATGGAAGCATTCTGGTTTCCTCAAAAGAACTATGTCTCTTTGCAACAATCATGGCTGAAGAGTCCCCTAGGGCTTGGAGTCCTCTTCTGTACTGCTGAAAGGATAATATTTAGAACAGAGACAATCAACTATTCATCCCCTGCCCTGATTTATGCTGTACACTTTGGATAACACTCATGCTGTAGCGGAAATCGTCAAAGCTTTGCCTATCTTTTAAGCCCTGGGCAAGGATGGAAGGGGAATAAGAAGTTTGAATGAAGCACTGAATATAATACTGAATATAATACTCTGCTGCTGTGCATAGTAGTTACAGACACATTAATATGCTTCTCTGGAAATACTTTTGACCCCTAGGTGTTCAGAGCCTCCGTTTAGTCCTGCTTTTGCCATGAATAAGAGCTTTTTGCCTACAGAATCTGTCCTAGGAGGCACTATAGAGAGTGACAGCTTATTTACAGTGTGACATGAGGCTTAAGGAAACATCCAGAAATACACAGCTGGAAGAGGAGAAAATGTCAGAAGACAAAGAGGACTGGATGTGTCACAGGTGAATAAGGAAATACTCAGTTTAGAAGAAAGCCATGAGGTTAGGACGTGTTTACTAAGACACTGGTAATAACTGGTAATGGTGACAAGGAGAGAATTTTTGTTTGATGGCATAGTTCTTGCTGAGATAAGAATGATGACTGGTAGGTGAGGTAACTTATTCACATAATGTTTAATAGTTTGGGCATAACTCAAAGAAAATACAGTCCTCTTCTCTTGGCTTTAAGCAATTTATTAGGCTCTGGGCCACCCAGTTTCACCACCAAACAAGTTCCCTGGAGGCAGCAGCAGGGGGTACTGGAGGGATTATTCTTTAGGCAGCAATAAGACACATTTTTTTCTAGATAGGTCAGTGATTCTCAAACTATTTTTCCTTTGCTTCTCAGCGGGGGGGCCTTGGGATAGGACACAGTAATAATTATTTGTCTCTATGGCTCACAGGAACTGTAGTCCCTATTTTCTGCTTCTGTGTGTGCGGTCCCTCTGTGCCCCTAATCAAAATTACTTCTAGGACAGAGAGAAACTTCTTGACTCTAAACTGCCACTGCTTCTTGTGGGAATCTGCCTGGCATAATGCCTGCTCTTCTTTTCCATTCTCAGTGTCTCTAGTTTGAGAACTCTGATCCTAAGACAGGTTTTGCGTACGTATATATATATATATTTTTTTTTCATTCAAATTTAAATTAATTGGTCTCCTGAGGCTTTCAACTTCCTCAAGGACTTTGGAGTTGATCTGGTGAATTATTTCAGCCTATTTGCTTTGCTAGTGTCTGCTTTATTTCTCCCCTCTCCTTTTGTCTTTTAAATTCTCCTCCCTCATCTTCATGATATTACATTGACAGCTTGGGAGGGTGGGGGAGGAAAGGAATAACCCCTTTTTATTCTCTCATTTCTCTGTGTTACCTTTACTACTCTTGTTTTAACGCTAAGAGAAACCATTGTAATGTTGTCATACGTTTTCATTGGCACGGATTCGGTGTTCTAAAAAGTAACCTCATGCTCTGTATGGCATCTCTATTTGCCAAGAAATCACTTATTTACTCATGAATGGCTACACACCCCTTGCTGAAACTGTCAGGTGTTCTAAACACACATGGAACTTTTTTGGGATATGGATGTTTTGGCTAAGCTGGACTCTTAACTAAGAGGCAATACATACCATCAAAGTGGAAAGGATCTTCTTGAATTAAATAGAAGTGTTTACAAAAAAGTTTAAGACAAGAGCTTAAAGAAAAAGGGGAGAAACTTACCAAAGATAATTCCTTCTTTACTCTGTCTCGAGAAACAATTCTCAGTAAGTTAAACCAGGCAGTCAAAGGGAACCCTGTTTTGGACTCAGAAAAGTTATTTTCTTAAATGAATCCTCCACTTAATCAGGTGTTACTTGCTCCACATAATTAACAGTATAGTGGATTAATGCCATCCTTGGCAGACCTGGTACAGAGAGCAATTAAACAAGTCCATCAGCAAATAATCACAAAATTTTAAGCATTTGTAGTAAGTGATCAAGTATTGTCAAGAAGCAGAAGCAACTGAAAAATGCTTCCGGATAAATATAGTAAAAAGTTCAAGGAAATAAATATGATTCTGTATTTATGAGTTGTGCCAGTCTTTTCAAGAACTTCTCTGACATCCTTCCTGACAAAAGTAATGCTCTTATAGACACTGGCTTGCCTACTGCAGTACCTGGCCAGAAAGCCTTCACATACAGAGAAGGATGATAAGCAGGAATTCTGCAGAAGAGGAAAATTCTCTGGGATTAATTACCTGGCTGGCTGCAATAATTGGTATGGACCAAGCAGGCTTGTTCAGAGTAAAGCTGGTTTTCTGTTGCCTTTGCCCTGGCAGAGATTAGAATTAGCTGAAACAGAAGGTAACATTTGAATGCTCATGTCCATATTCTGAAATTAAGATACTATCACCTGACTTCTTAAATTATTTCTTGGTTCCAGTTAACTTTTTTTTTTGAAGGTAGAATTACCATTTTATGAAAAGGATATTCAATTAAAATTCATAAGCTGAACAAATACATTCCCTGAAATTTAAGTACTAGCAAGTGCAGTACCACTAAAGACCTGAGGTAATTAAATAATAATGATAATAAAAAAGCATATTGGTATTTTTATATCTATTTAAACTCTTAAAATTGTGAAAAGCAAATGAATCTCTCATCCATTTAATGTGAGCAGACAGGGAAAAAAGAGTTCTACTAGGCAAATTCATACCTTTAGCCACAAAATCTTATACCTTTAAATAACACAAAATTTATATGCTGACCTTTCAAGAAGAGACCACTGGAGGATGATAAACTTCATTGTGAATGCTGTAATACTGAGACACATTCATATGCTTTGCTATAAAAGTACTCTTTCTGGATGATAATTTTGACCAGCCATAAAAACCACCAAGCCCCAGCTCCACCTTCTGTGTGTAATCATGCACAATTGTACTGTCAGTCATTACACACAATACTGAGATTTTGACATTTTCAACGGGACTGAAAGTGCTTATATGACTAAATTAAGCTCATTAAAATGCTGCCAATTTGAAATCTTCATGGACAAAAGGAGGAAATGTCTAATACAGATGCACTTAACCCAGTTTAACCCTCATTTTGCTTGTGAGAATAAATCTTTGGGTTTTATCACTGTAAAGAATAAATTTCTCTGTGTGTCATTGCTTTGAATAGGTTGGGTAAAAAACCCACTCAAACCAATCCAGCACTCCCAACACTGACCATGCTTTAATCACACTCACAAGCACAGGCAAGAGAGGTCCTTAAATTTTCAGAGCATGTCCCAGTGGAAACATTAAAGATCTTGCTAGTGGAAATGGGCTATCTAATACCACAATAAATATAAATCTGCCTGGAAAGATCATGATTATCCTGGAGGTCTAACAAATTGAGACACTTGGTTTTGGTTAGGAGAAAGCTTTCAGGTTCTGCAAGTTTTATCTGCCCAACATTTATTTCATCTCATGCAACATTTCTAGATTTATGTTAAACTGAGGTGTACAAGCCCTTCTATGTTTTTTTATTTTTTAGTTACACAAAATGTTTTAGAGTTCCTGCGGCTGTGGGTAGAAGAACTAAAATGCAAACTTTGGTGGGATATGTAATTAATACAGCCTGTTTGATCAAAAAGAAGAAAATAAAAATAATAGTTAAACTGTTACAGTCCTTCGGTTTTATATTGCTATTATCAGGTCTAGAAAAATGACAATGAACCATGGTTAATATGTACTTTAAATCTGGCCAGTGTCTAATATGATATATTACTTCAAATAAATGTTTTGAGTGAATCTTATCTGTAAGAAGACATTTCTAAACGTCTTATGTTCATATAAATATACATCTCAGACCTTATAATTTCGCTTTTGCACAAACAAATAGATCATTGTTTGTTGAGAGCAGAATATGGGAATTTTTTATACAAACCATTCATTTCTTCTTATTAGAGAAGACAATAAAGTTCTGAAATAATCTTCTGTATGTCAGATGAAAATGGACTTGTAGTAAAGAAATGATTTTTTATTTGATGAAATAAAATAAGACTGTGTTTATTAGATGTTATTTGGGAATTTAAAACAATGAATCTTCTGAAGAAACCCAGGAAATACTGTTCTGGTTGTAAAACTACCAAATTTCAGTATTCGGCTGAACATTCTGAGACTTTTTGTTCAAACTCTAGATCTTACACTGGATTGATACCACCAGTTAGATTCATTAGTATTATCAATATCGTTGTGTTCTTGGTAACTTTTAATTCTTTGATCTCTTCTGCATACATAGTTTGCTTTGTGTTGCCTTTATAAGTGTTAAGGATTCAAATTATTCATGCAGAGTGTAAGTAAGTGTTTGCTATAACTGACAAAATCTCAACATCAAAACCTGTGGCTGGTCACCTGAGATTCTTTGCACACAGCAGAGCTAGTTAGCAGATATATATTTCATCACATCTTAAAATAAATGTCAAAAATAGGTCAAGTGTATCACATCCTGGAAGTCCTTATTTCTGTCTATTGACATTTGCAAACTCAGCTCTTGATGTCAGCTGCAGAAATCCGAGCACAAGTGTTTATACTTTCATTGTCAGATGTGATTAGGAACTTGCAAATAGCACTGAAGTGATCAGAGAAACATTCCTGAGGCCTCTACTCCAAATCTGTCCAGCTATTGAAGAGATGTATTTATACCACAATGAGAATTAAAAAAAAAAAAAATCAGTTTGGAGCTATGATAATTTTCTTTTTCTCTGACTTTGGGACTCCAGTGGCACATGCAGGGGCACAGGTTTATGTGTGCTGATTGCAAATTTCATGAGAAAGCAATGCAGCCTGGCATGACAGCTAATGAGCACCAAGTTCACCTTTTAGTAGTACAGGTTGGTTTCAGCAGTGAAAGAAATGCTACATGATAATGAGTACTCTGCCTGACATGATGTCTTGGGTTGCAATGTGACCAGGGCTGTGTATTCTATCACCATCTGTTAAACCAGGTGGGGCAGTTTTCTTTATCTTTTCCACAACCCATCCTCCCTCCAGGGAGACATCTCCTGTTAATGGGCCACTGAGTCCCACTGCATGACTGATAAAATTACATCATCCCATTGGGAGATGCTCCACCCAGGGGAGGAGCCAAGCATTTCCTACCTAGATAAAAACTGAGCTCTGGAACATCAGAGCAGCCTTTGTCCACTGGATTCCAGAGGAAAAACTGGACCATTCCACATCATCAGTGGACCTTCAGAGGAAAACTGCACCCTTCTACAGGAGCACTGCTTCAACAGACCCACATCTGTCATCCAGGGGGATGCAGCCACCATTTAATGGGGCTGCTACCAACACCCTGACTGACTGACGGGGTGTCAGGTTGTATTCTGACTCTGTCAGTGTTTTTTGGGGTTTGTTCTCTGTAATACTGTATTTCTATTTTAATTTTCCTAGTAAAGAACTGTTATTCCTATTCCCATATCTTTGCCTGAGAGTCCCTTAATGTCAAAATTATGATAATTTGGAGGGAGGGGGTTTACATTCTCCGTTTCAAAAAGAGACTCCTGCCTTTATTGGAAGACACCTGTCTTTCAAACCAGGACACATGAAAAGTCATGAAAGCAAGCAAGCAATCAAGCAATAGTAGGGCTCAAAAAGGATAGAACTCCTTAAAATACTAAAAAAACCTCCTGATATTTAGAGCAGTTAAGACGAAGACAAAGAGTTTTGATCAGAGAGGGTAAAGAAACTAATTGTTGCAGCAGAGAACACAATAGGGTGACAGAAGATAAAATCACAAGCAAAAGAGGGCCATATAGTTTTTTCTGTGTCTTTTGGAGTTGCTGATAATTGACAGTTCTTGGATTCAAACCAAAAGTCTTGCTATATTTGATGTAAAGATAACTCCAATAGCTTGGAGAGAGATTCATGAGTGTATCTTATCTCACTTCATGAAAACAGTATGTATTTTTAAATGATAACAAGTTCATTTCTGTAGAGTAGGAAAGAAAGGTGTGGAAAAATGACTGATTTCCAAATACGATAAGAAAATAAGGCAGTGTTTAGTTTAGAAGGTGTGTCTGACAGCAAGCTTTAATTTATATGCCCAAAAGCCTTGGAAAATCTGGGGTTGGAAACAAAACATAACAAAAATAGAACAACCATCATTCTGAGGTATAATTTACCTGCATTAAGGAGGCAATGCATATCATGCTTTGTTTTGAGCAAAGTCTCTAAATGTATGGAGATTAGATCCAGCATCAATTAAACCATTGCCTCTGGAACACTGCACATTTTCAGGTGTGTAACACAGGGTAAGGAAAAAAAGTGATTTATTAAACTACATGAGAAAGGAAGAAAGAAAGGAAAGCAAGGAAGGAAGGAAGACAAAAATAGAAATACATGTATGTTGTTTATCCAATATTCAAAATCATAGTACCAGTATGTGGAATACAAGACTCAATTATCATCTTTTAACTCATTACTGTCTGTCACTGTTTTCTGGAAATAATGGATATTTTTAGCCCACCACCAGTTGTGAGGTTATAAATATTTGTGAGATTTTTGAACTGATTTGCATTGCCTCACATCTGAAACAGAATGAGCTCAAATATGTAGACATATGAGCTCAAATATGAAAATATGTGCAATAACTTTCTTAAATCTAATTAGGTTGTGTACTCAAGTCACTGAGCCATTGGATCTACACTTAGTCACTTAGGAGCATGCAGTACTTCTTTCATGTCTGTGGAAAAAATAACCTTGATTTCACCCAGAAACAAATTTGTAAACCATCTAAGACAACTTTCCCATTCCAAATCAACATGATTTCTGAAGATGACAGCAAAGGAAATCTGCATTCATAAAAGGCAGACAGGCCAGTTTCTGAGAAGTTGTATTTTACTGCAGGAATGAATTTAATCAGAATCACAGACTTCCAAAAGTATCACATGGATCAGAAATTTGCAGTGTTCATTTATGGGGTTTTTTGTTTGGTTTTGGGCTTCTTTTCTCCTTATTTACAAAATCTGACGTACAGGGAAACAGGTCTTGAAGTTTCATAAAAACTGAGTCTTTTGCACCTCTCTTCAAGAAAGACTGTCCCTGAAGACAACAAAACCATAAAAGATCATGAAAAACTGATTAAATGCAGACTGTTGTGGAAAACTGAGGTTCAGGGCCAGTGGACTCCTCACTGTGATCCTAAAAGTTTAGCCCAGCTAAAGCTCTGGGACCTCATTGAATCAGGAATTACAGCCTACCAGATGAATCACACTTCCAAGGGAGACCATGGAAGCTGTGGCTTAACTGTTTTTTTTTACAGAGAAGGAGAGCTTAGGGAAAATTCCACTCAACCCTTTCTTGGAGTTAGCAAAATGGTCATTGAACTGTAAATGCTTCAAAACAATCTCAGTTCAATAAACCACTCCTGAATTAATGATGTAAATTAAATTTTCCAACAAGTTTTAAAGAAAAACACGAAATATTTCAGCTTTTGGGTCTTTCAAATGATAGTAACTGAAAGGAAAACAAATTTTTAAATTTCTTTCCAATGTAAATGAACCAGATTTTGTGTACACACAGGGGTCCATTTAGAAAGAGAAATGAGAAGGAGTTTTGATTGCTCAACAGTCAACAGACTTATCTGCTCCCAGCAGGGTCTCCTTGGTGTTGAAACACTGCTCTTGTGTCTAAATGGAAAGCAAAAAGTGATCTGTTGAAAGAAAATTCTGGTGTTGGTGTTGGGTTCTCATGAAAGGTGGGACTTCTAAAGGAAACATGCTAACTTCCTATATGCAATTATCAGCATGCTATGTTTTTTCCTTTAAATCTACAGTTAAACATGAGCCTGCTTGGCCTCCTGTAGAAGAATCATTAAAAGATGCAATCTGTTCCAGTTACAGTAACCTGCAGCGAATATTTCATCATTGAGAACTGTGGAGGCGTTGGATCCATACCTGAAACATTAATATCTTTAAAGCACATAAACAACTTCAGTGTCAAGGACTCTTTTCCCATGAAGTTTCTTTGTGCTATTAAAATTCACACCTGAGGCTGCAGGGTAGGGTTTTTAACAGCTAACTTGGAATAAAGTATACACTAGATAGGGTTTATTCTATTAAACTGACTTGTCAGAAATAGTTTCACTTTGAATTCTTTCCATGCACCTTGATGTATGAAATGAATGTCTTAAATTAATACAGTAAATGAAACTTGATTCTTTGTGTTTTAAACACAGATCTGTGCAGAAATAATTGATGGTATGGCTGTATTTTTCATGATGCAATGATATTTTGCATAGTTACAGCCACTAATGAGGTTTTAAGAAACTGCATTTTTAGAAGTCAGACTGTGTGTGCTCATGGAACATATCTGGCAGCCTCAAGAAAGCCTGTCACACTAAACAAGTTATTTTTCTGCGAGTTATCTGATAAGTGGCCTGTATCCGTCCAGAGCTCTAATGTAAATCTTAAAAAAATGTATAAAAGCCTCAATATGATCACAATATGGTCCTGGGTGTTTTGTAAAGCCAACAACTCTTCCAGCCAACTTAATATTCCAGCCCTGGGAGGGACTCCTCCCTGTGTTTTGGGAGCTCTACAAGTTGTTTCTGAAATTCCAATATAATTACTAGCTTTATACCAGAAATCCCATGGAAGAGGCCTGATTGGAATGTATGCATTTTTGAAAACTGTATGATTTTTTAAAGGCTTCTTTTTGTAGCTCTGTTTAATGGAACTGACTCTAACCTCAGCCTTACAAGAACAGAAATTCTTTCCTTTCCAACATGTCAAAATACGGTCACTTGCTCAGCTTCAGAAAGATTATATTCATATTCCTTTCCATGCTGCTTCTCATGTCACATCCACAAGATTATTCCTTTAACTTTCAAAGCATTATAATTGTTCCCTGGGTGGCTTACAAACAAGCAAGCTAACATCAAGATAAGACCTTTGACCACTATTAGTGATCACCAGGTAGACCAATA
The DNA here is from genome assembly GCA_037013685.1 of Acridotheres tristis. Taxonomy (NCBI): domain Eukaryota; kingdom Metazoa; phylum Chordata; class Aves; order Passeriformes; family Sturnidae; genus Acridotheres; species Acridotheres tristis. Next base: position 7,845,351 of record CM072885.1, read on the forward strand.
TTATTTAATTTCCTTAACAGCCCTTGGCTGCCTATACATAAGAGTTTCATCTTCACATTTATTTTTCAGTCCCTGGTTATATGGGTTGAAGGTCCAGTAGGCATCCTCTCTTCATACAGTGTAGATACTGTGACATTTTATAAAAACAGACTTGGCATGGCATTTAGATCAAGATTAATAGATTTACAAGAAAGACATTTTCCTGTGCTGTATTTAATATCCTTTCTTATTTATTAGCAATATAGTCAACATCATCAATAGGATTTGAGGCCATACAATTCACTTCTATAGAGACAAAATAAATTCAGCTCAGTAGCTCAGATTTAGGCATCTAAAGCCATTCTGAGAGTATCAAGATACAGATGCTGACAAATGTGACATGCTACCAATGATCTTCTGAAGCAGCACTTCAGGTCATTTCAAACTACACTGGAGGTCTAAATTGCATCCTCAGTCTGAATTCCACATTTGGCATGTAGAAGGTGATCTAGATTATGTAAATTTAGTCTGTCATTAAGAAGGAGAGCCAAAGTATCTGTGGCAAAAAAAGCCTGGGAAATTTGTCTGAGTGCTGAGTTAGCTGGAGCCCATCAAATATTATCTCTATTCAGATATATATCAAAAATTCTTCTTTACTGTAGACACCTTCCTGGGGTTGTACATTTGTTTATTTGGTCTTCCCCAGTCTGGCAAACTCTCTATTTCTAAACCCATGCAATTCCTGTGATTAATGCCTGATGCCAAGACCAGGAGAAAGACGCTTCTCAGAACTATTTCCCTCCAAAGCACTCAGTCTGTGGTGTAGATAAAAGGTACCAGCTGGACAAATTGCTTGTATCTTTCCTTCCAGAAGAGAACACATTCTGAAAGTCTAGTAAAGACTTATTCTGATCTAGCTGATGGTTGAACTGGTTCTGATCTAGTAATTGCTCTTTTAAAATACACTTTCAACAGGACTGTAGCCTAAATTTAGCATAGTGAATGTTTTTGTTCAAAGGCCATGCTAGTCAACAATTTCCAGTGCTGGAAAATATTATAAAAATTACTGGGAACAGCAGGCTGTCTGTTTTTTCCAAAAGCATTAGAAATTACCAGCTCTGAAATGAGACCCAGGCTCCCGGCTAGCCTGGAAATGGAATAAGAACCACCTATTTCTCCAATACACTTCTTGAATTAATTCTGGCTTCTGGTTGGAAACATAATTCCTTTTCCTTTCATTTTTACGTTCTTGAAAGGTTTTTTTTATTAAAACTGGGAGGTGACATGACAGGAGAATGCCAACTTTGTGCTGCTCGTTTCTTGAGAACAAGAAAACCAGTTCCTTGATGGAGACCTCATGGAAAAGTTCTGTAAGTCTGAGGGGACAGATGGGCTGAAGGAGAGAGGGAGACAGGAGAACAAGAAGAGAAAAAGGGAGATTACTGAAAGAGGAAGCTGAAAACAGAAAGCTGTAGAGTGGAAACTGCAAAATTTTTGGGTTTCTGCTTCCAGGATTTTGTTGTGAAAAGGAGGACTTGCTCCTTTTTTGAAAGGAGTAAGTTTGGAAAAGCAAGTAGAGGCAGAAATGATTCCTGGCCTAACCTTTCACAGCAGCTTGGCTGAGCTGTAGACAATTTCACAGTGGAGATGGGACAAGTGTGGAGACAGGCTTGAGCATGGGATAAGGTGAACTCCAAAAGCCCCAGGATTCTAAAGAAAAGCAAGAGGTTGTGTAAGGCTTTAAAGAGTATCTGAATTAGAGACCTTGGCTATGCCATTATGATTTGTACATATACAGATGGATATACAGATAGGTGTAGATATTTCACCTTCACCTGGTAATACTAATTAGAGTGTTTTTGCTGTGAGCTGTTAATCAGTGTTTTTCAGAAATGAAGGTGAAAATATTTCAGTGAAACATTATCAGATTAATCTCTGTACAAATAGCAACTGTTATCTATCTCAGAGGCTTTAAGTAAATGTTAATATTTGCATAATTGTACATAAACACATTTAATAGGAAACTCTGACATACTCTGAAAAAGCTTCTTTAAAGAAAACCAGCCTCAAAATCAAAACAAACAGCAGAAAAAACAACTAAAATCCTGTATGGGAAGAATTTTATTTTCGTTTATTCCATCCTTGATTAGTTTAAAGGAAAATATTTTATTATAGAAACATGGTTTGAGAATAAATCTCTGTTCGAGTCAGCACTGGAGTAGTTGCTTAATTTCCATTGGCACCTGTGAGACCTAGGCACATGATTCATATTAGACAGATGCTTAAGTGCTTCCCTGAATAGGACTGTGACACAATGACCCAGCCCCAAAAGTGTATTAATGTATTATATGCAGTCTCTATAATGTGCCAGTAAACCAGAAATAAAATGGCTCATTGTGCCAGAAACATCTCATGATATGTAGCTTACAGAATGGTACATTGTAGGTTTACTACTGTAACTCATTTTTATCACTGCAGTTCAGCTGATTTCCTGATGGAAAAGGTAAACAGGACAGAAGAATCAGCACTCCATGATTCCTCTGTACCTAAAGAGATTTATTCTCAAATAAGCTTAGGAAGATTCCTTCTGCATTCTGATAGACAGCAAGCAATTGAAGAAAGGCCATGCTGTTCCTGGGGCTCTCAAACAGTAGAGAAATAAAAAGATTCCTAAGACATAGATTGTAACTTTGTCAGCACTCAGCAGAAGTTCCCCAAATGTAAGTGAAAAGCAAAAATGCAGTGGAAGAATAAATTCATTCAGCAACTCCTCAGTTCACTAGTTTAGAAATACCCTCTCATATGACAGCTAGGATAACACATTTTAAGATTGTTTCCTTATTTTTATCAATTTATTTTGTAAGTATTTCCAGTTTCATAATTAAGTACTTACTCTTTTGCTTAACTGGAATAGAATTCATCTTCCTATTAAGTCCAGAACTCAAAGTGATTAGATAAATCTGGGGGAGTACATAACACATGTTCAAGCAAAAAACCCAAATAAATCAGTGTTGCAAGTAAGTTCATTGCAGAGTCTATATTTTGAGAGGAATTAAGGGTTTGAAAGCAATGGTGTGTTCTTGCTAAATTCCAGTGCTCGGATCAAGGTCTGAAGAAAATAGGAATTTCTCCTAGATGGTAAGTCATGACTTAGAACCACACTGTCCCAGGGAAATAAATCCTGAAGTGCTCATTGCATTGAAAAGTGCTGCACCTGGAAGATTAGGATCGAAAAAAACCAGGCAGCTGGAGCTGGAGAAGTGACAATATATAGGTGAAGGTGTGCAGAAGGTGAATTCCATCCTGTGATGCAAGGGCTCTTGATGCCTGACTCCCAAGAATGGCAACATGTGCACTGAGAAACAAAAATGTCCCAGCTATGAATTTCAAAAGTTTAGTGTTGAAGGGGATTTAAACAACAAGGTTTAAATTGCTGTGTTTAAATTGATTACTATAGTTCCTGAATTGAACCTGAATTTTGGTACGACTGAATTGTAATCTAACTGATGAAAAATATACGAGTGGTTCCCATGCTGCTGCCAAATAGTCACTGTTTACATAGCATTAATACTTACTACTTTTGATAAATGCACTACAACATGTGTTTGGTCTGACCTGACTGATTTAAATTTTTTTTTCTTGGAAAATAATTCTATTTCATATGTTGCTAAGATGGGCCTGCAAGTAAACTTGCTAAATCCTCTTATTTTCATTGAAATTGCCCCAAAGAAATGGAGGAAATGAGTTTGATTCCCACCTTACTCAATCCAGCCCTAGAGAGCTGGTTTGATGGTGATTACCTTCTCTCAGAGGACTTACACAGAAGACAACTGCTTTGAATTCCTGAGTTGATACAGACCTGAAATCATCACCCACCTCTCTTTTTTTTTATCTTCGAAAGAATAAACAGAATTACACACATTTAAGTGAGCGTAAAGTGCAATGTGTTAAAATATTTCCCACTAAAGGCTTATTGAGGAAAACCTGTCATTCAAACACGTCCAATTCCACAGTAAGCGCGCATGCTGTTTTCACACTGAAGTCCTGGTAGGAAATATTAAAAAAGAATACAATAATTCTCAAAAAAACCCTTACAAATGCTCTAGTTTGATTGCAGTTGTATTGTTGTATTGTTGTGTTTGAGTGCCTAAAGCATCACTACTGTGTTGCTTTGTGAATCAAAAGGTATTTTTACTTTTAGGCATTCTTTCAACCACTGATGGAATTTCTAATCAAAAGGAACAGTTTCATCCTTTGTTATCTTCTATAAATGGTAAAAAAGCTCCTATTTACATTGAGGGGTCACAGAGCAAAATTTCACATATTGCAGGAGAAGTAGGTTGTGAATGTCCATGATGCCAAAGGTTAAATATAATTTAAGGCTGTCTAGTACAATGTGGGATTGAAGATGCTTTGCATAAAGAAAAAGGCAAATAACACCCATTGTCTCAGTGCATTTACTTGCAAATGCAGATCTGCCCAGCAAGGTAGAGTCCCAGACACATTACTTGTGTCCGAAAATAGGAGCAAATGAGGGAAATTTGCTCCTTTGTTACTTCATTTGGTCTTGCTTTGTCTTTCTTCATAAGCCAGACTAAATATCAAGTGTATAAAAGCCACTTGGAAGTGGAAAAAACGACAAAATACCACAATGCATTTCTTGAGTAAGATGCTTCTCCCAAAGCAGAACTCTTTTGGAATGTGGTGTTGGCACTCCAAGCCTGTATTCAGGCAGGGATTGTGAGCTGGGTGATAAGGCACTTCCTCCAACCCAGACTTTTTCTCTTCCACTCTGTCAGATGTTATTTGTTCATTTCCCTGCATCATTGTGAGTCTTAATCACTTAGGACAATGCTCATATAATCATCTGTGGAGAAAGGTTAAGGGTCTTAATGTGCCCCAAGCACTATAAAAGCCTCAGAGAAGAGGTTCAGTGACTGAATAATATTACCTTAAAGGCTAAAGTTGCTTTTTTTTCTCCTTCATGTATACAACGAGATGTGCTTTTACTGTAATGAGCAGAAGTAGTCACTTCATTATAAAGGTCACTGATAATACTCTGTATTTATAGAACTGTTTAGAAATATTCCTATCTCTTCCCATCATCGTGGAGGAGTTTTACAACCCTTTCCTTTCATCAGGTTGGCCAATGACACAATTTCTACAAAGTGTTTGGAGCTTGAAACAATTGTCAGGAATTTAGATGAACATGTTTAGGCTGTTACAAATTCTTCAGAATTATTAAAATCTTTATCTATGTTACTTTAGTGAGATTTTCACAGTTCCATATATAGAAATTAACTGATTTAGATAAAAGATCTCTGAGATTGAGCAGCTTCAAGAATTTACTGTCTTCTGTCTAATTATCAAAGCAATCATCACATACCTAGCTGATATTTCAGGTTCTAGGTTTAGCAGCATTGATATCTCACACTCTCTTTGTGTCCTTATTTTGAAACAGTGAAAATCAGATGGCCCACTACTGTTTTAGCAGACATTTTAATGGGTCATGGAACTTTTTTCTCTGAAGTGCCAATTTCAATACAGCAACACACACCCTAAATTAAATACCTTCAATAAAAGGATCAGTGCAGCCAACTTGGCTTCAAATTGACATAAGTTGGCCTAGCACACTGAGTAAATCCTCAGGAGCATGGTGCTAAGATACCAGAGATATTCCACCACTGACATCCAAAGTACTTCCAGAAAGCAGTCACACATTTCTGTTTCACCATAGGACATCTGAGATAGAGAAGGGCTCAAGTCTAAACCATGTGCTTGGGAAGCTTCTGTATACATTGTGTATAAAAGGGATATTTCAGGCTCTGGGATGCCCATTTGGCACTTCTTCAAGAATGTGAAAAGCAGGCTTAAATGAAAAATTCAATGTTCTAAAATAGCTGATTTTTCCAAATAATAAGAGACAAAAGCTTCTTTACTGAAAGAAAAACTTTTGTCTAATAAAATAATTCTAAAATAAACAAAATATCTTTTTTTTTTTTCCCCCACATGATGTGATCAGGTGCATATGTCATGGGTTATTTGTAAAGTGAATGCTTTTAACACTGTGTTGGTCACAAGATTTGTACATTGCAAAGGCCCAGTAAAACCTCAGAAAAAGCTTGGAAAGCAGATCCTTGCTCATTGTAACTAGAGCATGGAACAGACTGATATCTGAGCAGTGAGCCAACAAATGACCCATTACAGAGGTTATTTAAATGTTTGGAATAAAAATGGTAATGCCTCTTTAGGTACTTCCAATGGCAACTCAGGAGTTTGAATTCTCTGTTGTAACAACAAAAAGCTACACAATTTAATGAGAAGAGCCTGAACTATTAAACCCTACAAAGGTCACATTAATAAAAATCTATGTGTAAGCCATTTAATTGGAACTTGATTTTTTTTTTAAATCTGGAAGTTGATTTTTCCTCTTCTGTGGTTAGAGTCTATCATTATCTAAATGTTTACACAATATCATTGATACAGTTTCTCCTTTATGAGTGAATGTATAACCTACTTTTTGCATATTGTGATGGCTATCACAGTTCTGTATTTTTGTTTACCTTTAGCTTAGTCTTTTTAAATATTAAGCACTGGTAACATAGTCACTGGCAGTAGAGCATTGCCTCCATACACAATCCTAAGGGTATGGATCTGCACCACAAATTCATCCACAGTAAAATCAGTACTTTATTATTCTGTGCCTAATTTTTTTCTTTAAATAGCGTTTTTAGGGAGTATCAAGTGTGAAGGGCTTTCTTTAGAGCTGAGAGACCCTGAATTCCAGGCTGGAGGTGAGGTTTGCCTTGTTCACCTCACATACATGGTGGGATTTTATAGGTACTGTAGTCTAGGCTCCCTCTGCACAGTGACTCAAGTCACCCATTACAATATCATCCACTGAGTACAGTGTGTTACATATAAAGGGAGTTTAATAATGCTGCAAATGTCTTTAAAACATAAAGGGCTACATTTTTAATGACGGTTCTCTGAGTGTGGAGGCTCTGGAAAACTTCAATTAATTTACTTTGTTATGAAATATTTTCTATTCACAGAGAAATGTGTACGGTTAATGAACACTGGCACCTGAAAGTCTTGGAGATCTAAATATTGCAAACACATCATCTTACTGTACATCACTAGAGTCAACCAATGCCCCTTATCAGTCACTGGATAAGCAGTTCCACTCTCTAGGACTTGTTTTCCTTAAATTAAAATTGTTTCACATGTTCCTCAGAAATCTAGCACAGCAAGCCAAGCTAATAGCTTTTTGCTTCATTTGTCTGAAACAATTATTCTGGTCTTTTCACTTGGAGAATTTTTTTCACTCAGCAGTGATGACTAGAGTTTGGCTGACTTTTTTCTGTCTGGTCACTCTAAAGTTTTGTTATCTGGTACATGGATAAAACTCCATACAAACCAATCTAAGGTAAACAAAACAAATGAAACTTCAGAAAAATGGAAACAAACAAATGGGAATTGGAGAAGCACTGCATGGGATGTACAGCATCTGCAGGCTTGCTATGCTGAACATTTCAGATAAAGAGCTGAGAACTTTAGCCAATTTCTTTTTCTCTCATCTATAATTTCATGTTCATTTTTGTATCATGGACATAAACCCATCTGCTGCAAAAACACATAGAAAATTATTTCTATAAAGCTGAAATTGCTGTGGTAAACAACACTTTTACTTTGTGCCAAAAGAAAAACTCAGAGCAGTTTTACAGTACTGTAACTAGAAAGAGCTCTTTAGCAGAAAACTTTACTTTGTAACTAGAATGTATAAGGGAATAAGTGATGGAGGTTCAGCAAAGCAAAGAATATTCATAGCAAACATCTGGATGTACAGTAGGTTTATAGCTAATATTAGAATAATTTAAACTTAAGCCACATTCTCTCTTGTAATTAGATAAAGTGATTTCAGACCATTCTGGCTTGTAGCCATTAAGACTACTAAATCCTGAGCAAGGGTTCATGTTTTTAGATCTCTCTTTCCACTGGTGATGACCTGTTCAGGGAAATTATTAAACCAGCATTCTTCATCATATTAGGGACAAGAAGCCCAATATTCTCTTTCATTCCTTTCCAGATCTCATTCTTCTGTTAGGCTTAATCCATAGCCCTGTGTATGAGGTCCACCAACCAAACTACCAATGATCACAATGTTTGCTGTTTTTTATGAGCAATCTGTCAGCTGTCATCTGCCACATTTAACCATCATTCATTTTTAATTAGAATGTTGAATGATTATCTTGATATTATCCTTTTACTTTAGCACCTTAAAAATAATTGTATTACTTATATAAAGCTGAAAAACTAGAGAAGAAGATATATATAGGAGAACAAGAAGGAATTCTTTTAAAAAGGATTAATAGATAGATTTTCTGAATATAAATCAGAGAAGTTTCCTTACTGTTATTTCCATGACCTAAATCAGGATAGTGTTCTGCCATGCAACCTCCAAAAAAAAAATTACTTTGAATTTTAAAACTGAGAGGAAACAAAAATTTTAACAACTAGGCAGTTAGTAATTTGTAGAGCTCAGGTCTAAATCTGGACCCCTAAATTTAGAATATGATGTAAATATCTTCAGGTGAGTGAGAAACATTGTTGTCTCTCTCATAGAAGCCAACGGAGACCTAGCACAGGATTTAATCTGGTTTGATGTCTGGTGGCATTTCAGGTTCCTTGTGGCAGCTGCTTGGCCTCCCCCTGCCAATTGAGAAGGATGTGCCTCCCCTGTAAGTCTTTTGTTGAATCTCTCAGTCCTGTGAAAGTCTCCAACTCCCTACAGCATTTCAACAGTGTCAGATGCCTACATTTAGATAAATTAATTGAATACAATACAAACTAGAAATCACAGCTGGCCAAAAGCCAGGTTGCCTAATCTAGTCTAATCTAATCTAATCTAATTCCATTTGGAATATTTCATAGAATCTCAGCCAGGCTGAGTTGTCACTGTCATTCATCTCCCCATTGTTCTGTATCATCTGAGAAGCAGCATGCCAAGTGTGGCACATGCATACACATATGTGATACATACATATCCTGCAAACGAGTCATGCCATAGATGTCTGCTCTCAGAGCAGCTGAATGGCTTTTCCACGTGCTGTCAATGGTATCATAGCAAAACATCTGTTGATAATTATGATTTTAGACACCTACTGAATATATAAAAGCCTGCATATATATTCCTAAATTTAGACACATTTTATACAACCAAAATCTGCACTACATTAAATTTTATTTATACCAGTCTTTTGATTGTTCTAAATAGCCCTTCAGGGGGACAGGCTTTCCACCTACCCTTGCTGAAATGCACAGATGCAGGAGAACAGCTGGGAGTGTATCCATGTAAGTCAGCAGTGGACAGCAGTAGCTGGTAGCACTCCACACTAACACCCTTGAGGCCAGCTCACCCCTGGTTTTGGCTCTGTGCTCCACAGTCAAAAAGTATCCCTGAAGGTGCTCAGTCCAAAAGTGCTCTGTTTGGCTGCCTAAAGACTTGGTCAGACAGCAGTTCCAAATGGAATGCTGTCCAGGCCATGATGGGAGGCTGGTCTTAGTCTGATGGAAGTAACAGCAGGTGTGGAGAGATCCCTTTGGAAACAAAATGGGCCAGCACCATTTTTGTGCTAATACAACATGTGTTCTTAGTTTCATTTGCATGAAACCTTTTCTGTTCACGTTCATTTATTCAATTGAAAAGAAAAGCTAACGTTATATAAAAGAACACAATGCAACTTTTGGAAAGCAAAGTGTGTATTTGGGAGACAACTGTTCACATCAAGGCCCAGTTGGATTTTTTTTAATACCAAGGTAACTCAGTAAAACCAATGAACAATCTTGTTGTTGTAACTGAACAAGATTTATCCCTTGCTGCCTCATTTTTACAGCTGCATGGGGTGCTTATAAGGGTCAGGATTCTGTACTTTTTTTTTACCCCATTCCCCAAAATCTTAGCTTTCAATCAGCAAGGTCACAGAATCCTTGGGGGAAAAAGTACAGAAATTGGCCAAGAATTTCTTCTTGCTCCTCTGGTTTTTTAATATTTAGGAACTACAAGCTTTTCTTTGAGCCCAGTGTGTTTGCTTTTGGACATTGAGGGTTTTTTGGAAATGCTTGATGTGATTTGAGTTACTCTGTGCCTCTTTCTGTCTGCCTTGAAATAGTGCTTGATATTTCCAATATATGTACTTCTAGTGTTTGAAAACTGAATGGTAATAAAACCAAACAAAAAACAAAAAACAAAAACCCCACAAGCCAACAGTAGAACACATTCAGAGAGAAGGAAAACAAAGCATGGAGGAACTCTCTGTTGGAATCTAATAATGAAGATGGGAACTACATTAACGACTCTGAGGAGAAACCTTGAATCTTGTTCAATTTGGATTTTTCTTGGGAAGGTTTGGGAACATTTCTGTTTGAGTTAGCTTGTTGTAACCTGGAAGAAATTACAGCTTTAATAATATTCATCTGTGAAAATCTGAACAAACTAATTATGTTTAGGCATGCCTGGGCTGAGGTGTTGCCCTAATTTAAGGCAACATTTTGTGGCTTAGCGGTGCAATAGTCACAAACCATAAGGAAACATAGAAGAGACTATTAAGTCTCCTCCTAGCAGGAAGAACTGTGTGTGGTCCTGCATCCTACATGCATTCTCAGTAAAATGCAGAAATCACTGGAAAATAAAGATGATTAGTAGAGCAAGAGAACTCAGCACAGTGAATGGCAGCTCACATTTCTGGGTCAGCTGAAACTTAGATGTGTCCTTACTAAATTTCATGACTTGTCAAAGCCTTGGAAATTGTAAATTGTGAATGGAGCATTAATACAGAGTGTCTGGGAAGCAGCCAGTTGCCCAGGCAGTTGCTTCCCAAGAAATTAAAGAAGACTTAAAATGTTTTCGGAAGTACTTTGCACAAAGAATAACTTCTGATTGTATATAATGCTATTTTTTATTGCTGTGCATTTCTAAGTCCACATTCAAAAAATGGTGTATTTGTCTCCTTGATTGCATGAGCACCTAGACAGTTCACTATAATTTTACCAAGATACTCATTGGCAGATATAATTTGTTTTTATTAGTGATCCTAGAAACCGAACCTGGCCTATAAAACTGTCTAGCTGAAGGATTACATATATATAACTTTATTTACTCTTTTCAACTCTACCTGGCAAACATTTCACAACTGCACACTGTGTTTCAGTGGAAAGTAATCATTGTACTGCCAATGGCTTAGAAGAGGGTCTCCATTCTCAGTTGTAAATTCACCAATCTTCAGTGAGCAACACTGATTAATCCCACATGAGTATGTGATTCTCAAAGGCTGTGTTCATAGCATTGCAGATCTGGGGTGGAAAACTAGGGCTCACATTTCTGTTTAGAGTGGTGCATTCACATCTCCAGTTGTCTCGTGTTTTGCATACCTTAAAATCAACAACTGACTTACCTAACCTGGAAGGAATAAAGCAAAACAAAACAATACACCCACAAAACACTCTTGTGAAATGAGGAAGATTAGAAACATGCCAGTATGGCCTTTCTATCTGTCATATCTTGCTGACTAGTTTGCATTCCTATGCTATTGCAGCAATTTCTAAGTATGAAACTTCCTTTTCAGTGGCGTGTGTGGTGGGAAGTTATAAATTAGACCTATAGACAAATACAAATCTGAGGCAGAACCTTAGTGTGGATTATTCACAGCAAAAGAAGGAGCTGTCTTTACCAGAGCTGTCAGTGACTTTGCTATCCCACCCAAAATACTAGATAATGATCTGTAGGAAAGAAATCTGTGCTGGCAACCAGCAGAAGTAGCATTAATAGCTCTTTTTTGCTTCTATATTTTAAAAAAATCTTTCAACACAAGCATGGTTTAGTGGTTATCTGGAGACTTAACTAAAATATGGCCATTTCACTAACATTGTGATAAAAACATGTGAGCATGATCCTTTTCCAACTTGTAGAAGGAAAGTGGCTTAAGAAGCAAAATGCTGCTTTAAGGAGTTAAACCTCTGATCATATACTTTGTTCCCACTCTGTGTGACTCTTTAAGCTGCCTTTTCAGTTTTCCTTTCATTTGAAAATTCTCTTACAAGTGGGGAGATGGTGCTCTGGTGATTAAACACAGATTTTAGTGGCTTGCTTTATTAACAATGTCTCTGTTTCTGCCAAATGTTGTTGTTGCTTCAGGATTCTTTGGTGTGTACCAAGAGCTGGCACATCTTCCTGCATTTGTTCTGGCACTTTTCAGTCCCCACAGTGCAGCAGCACAGACACTAGAGGAGTAATCCAGAAAAACGCCCCAGAGACAGAAATGCCAACCAGCCAAAGCCTGACTTGATTAACGCAGCCAGCACACTTGAACTGTCCTGGAAAACAGGAACTGGAGTAATGGGATTGAATTTTACAAAAGATATTATTAAAGGGAAAAAAAAACCAAAAAAACCCCAAACAAAAAAAAAACAAACAAACAAACAAACAAAACAAAACAAAAAAACCAACAAAAAAAAAAACCACAAAAAAAACCCCCAAAAACAAAAGGTTTGAATTGAGCTCAGTTTTAAAGCCAATGTGAGCCTAAGCAGGGAGCAGTGCATAGCTGCTCCCAGGGCAGGAATCAAACTGGTCCACATTTTCCCTGAGAACATGAAAATGATTGATGCCATCTTTATTACAGGCATTGATTGCTTTCTGCTTAGCTCTGGCTAGAAGAGATGAGAGCTGCCTGCCATCCATTCCCACCCACCTGGGGATGAGGGAGGCAAATTTTGACCTTCCCTCATCACAAAGCCTGAACATCTTCCAGAAATGCAATTGTTCCCATGAGGGACAGTGACCTGTGTCCTCCTGCAGGACAAGAGGAGTCCTCTGTGCCCATTAAATGTGAGGCAGGAGATACAAACTCAAATGTAAAGCTGAAAATGGAACAGCTTCATGACCAAGAACCCAAATTTGCACAAAACACAGAGCAGCAGTGTGGGAGGACAGTGGAGCACCAGGATTTGAAGCTGTAGTTTTCCATAGGGAACCTTCAGTCTGTAAAGGGAGATCTGCAGCCTGCAGGGCCCCTCAACCCAGAGATGTCCCTGTCACAGCAGACAGACACCTCGGGGCACTGACAGCAGCTCTGTCAGGCCAGCTCGGCCTCTTTCTCCTGGAGACACCAAACATGTTCCAGCTCGGCTCCCACCCTCATCCTGGACTCACAGAAAGTCACAATGAGGTCAATTTACCCTACCTGCAATATGGGAATTCTAGTTCTCGTTCAAAGTGCACTGCAATCTGCAGCTAACTGTGAGCTATTGATTGCTTTGTTCCCTGCTCAAAGAAGCTCTTGCTTCCATTTAAGAATGAAACTTTTTTTCTCAGATCCCTAAGTAATGTTTTTGCTCTCTCTCAAACAAAATTAATTTTAAAATATTATTAATTTTAATTTATTCAAACATGAGTCACCTTATTAAATCTTTTACAATGCTTTTCCGAAAGCTTTTTAAAGAAATATAATTTATCTGAAGAGTCACATTTTAACACAGCATTTCTATAAAAAGTAATTTATTTCTTTAGATAGGCGAGGTAATATTTTCTTTCTGGCATCCCGTTGACATTTTGACACTCTTCTGCTTCCCTCTGTTCTTGGATAACAGGAAACAACACTTAAGAAATTACAGGGGATTTATTTACAGTGAGACATTCATCAGTGAGGTGGCAATAGCCACTCTGGTACTCAGTGCAATCATATGAGCTTAAATGAATTCCCAAACAGCTGTGATGCCTACTCTCTCCAGCTGTGCTGCCCATGACTATTTTAAAGATCATTAACAATACTCATGTAACAGCAGACTGTTACAATCTCCACGCAACGTAAAAGTTCCCTGACTAAACTAGCAATTTTCCATTACAATTCAAAATTGTTATTAATGGCAGGGATTTGCATATTTTCAAATACCGTTTTATGCTTAATTTGTCTCCTAATGACTCCAAACATGCAGTGCTTCAGTAATGACCCTTTGGACTATGTTCTGCTTTCTTTCTGAATTAATCCTGACAGCTTTCTCACTGTAAGAAATCACTGATGTCATAGTATTGCACAGATTTCAGTCATAGCCTTGAATCTGCATTCAGTTGTCATGACTGCAGCTGAACACTCTTCAAATGTTTAAGCCCTTGTGCTACCTCAACACCTTTTTAGAAAAGCCACCTCCCCGTGCCCACCAGGAATTAGCCATCAAAGCAAAGGCAGTTACCATGGTCTGGGGAAATCACTGAGGCATCAATCAGGAAGCCTTTTTTCTCCTTTATTTGCTTGTTACCTAGGAAGAAACCCCACTGTTTTTATGTTATTGATTCTTCCTTGATTGTTATCTCCCTAAGTAGATTAAACATTAGTGCTCTGTAGGGTCAGGCCACTCCTGCTGCTCATAATTTCCAGTTCTATTACAAAGATACTGTCACTTTGCCTCAAACTCACTAGCACATGTGTTTCACTTTAAAACTGAAATCATCTCATGCAGATGCAAATCGCCTTGTTGCCTCCCCAGGGATTGTGTGAATTGGCATCCCCCATCACAACCTCTCCAGCTTGTGTGCTCCCTTAGAGCAGCCACTTAAATTCCACCTTACACCTGCAATATTGTTCCCTTTAGAAAGAACTGCTTTCACTCCACAGGGATATATCAGAATATAGCTGGTGGAAGCCAAAGGAGTCTTCGAAAAAAGACTTATTATATTTGGATTTGAATAATAAAGGCTTCTCTGCAAGACTGCAGATTACCAAAAGTCCACTTAAACCAAAATCTCTTTAGCATTCAAATAATCATTTAGACAGGAACCCAGCCACCTAAAGAAACTCCTTTCCACTTCATCATCATTCTGGGAATCAAGCCCTGAGACTTTTCCAGCAGTCTACTGGTATAAGACTGGTGTAAGAGGAAAATCAGACTCAGAATTTTCAATTTTTTCCAGCTATTAAGTGCCTTTTGGTTAATTTCCTTTTTTTGCTATTAATACTGAAAAATGTCACTTCCTCAATCTTTTTCATTCCCCCCCTTTTCCATTTGGGTAATGAAAGTAGAAGGGTAACACTCATGGCAGCATTGCAGCAATGCAATCATATTATCACTGCCTTCAGTTTCCTCTTCCTGAGCACCATGCTTCCCTACTGAGTTTGTATATATCTATTTTTTCTGAGCATGGAACAATTTTTTTTTTCTATTTTTAAACAGAGCAATATTAAATTAGGTCTTTACTTTCAAAATTACTCACTGGATAGATCTCTTGTTTATTAAAGGTCTTTAGCAGTTTAACTGACTGCCAGTAAAATTAAAGAAGGATGATTCAGGATTGGGTCATACCTAAACTTGCTAGAGTTTAGTTGACTTACAGCATATTATTTTAAAGATTTTTTTTTTTTTAAATTGCACTTTTACATCATATCTTTGCTGTTGATGATATGCTGTGGGAGCAGCACAGGTGTTTGACTTCTGCTTCATTGACACACAAGAATCATTTGCCACATCCTCAGGCCAATTATCTCATGCACTTTCCATTTCAAAACCTACCAACTGAATTCATTTGCAAGGAAATAATCCTACATGAAAGGATGTCCCATGAGTAAAGGCTACTTACTCTGTAAAGCAATGAAAAAATCACAGTCCTTAAATTATAATGTTGGCATTTCAGCTCTTTAGTTTCAGACTCCCAGGAGCTGTTTCCACCTTTCTGAGGTGGAAATAGTAATTTCTATTAAGATGTGACAGCATCTTTCCATAGACAGTGTATCTCAGGGAATTTTTGAGAAATCTGTGCCAAACCTCTTATTTGGTTCAGTTGGGATTGGGAGACTCCCTGATGGTCAGTTCTCATGGCTGCTTGGAATCCTCTGTGATAGAGTTATATTTTTTTTCTTTTCTCTTATTGCAAACCCATCCTGATGAGTTTTGCAGTGTATACTACCCAGAATTCTTGTGACAATTTAAAATTCTCTGCTGCCGTGTGAACAGGATAAACTGTAGCAATGGTATGCAGACAAATGTGGCCCTTTGTTTATTGCAATCACGTAAATCTGTGTGTATTGATACTGGTGCAAAGGTCTCTGATGATCCTGAAAGAGAGAATTTGGGCAGGATATCAATCTCTTATGATCCCAAAATAATGCCATGAGATCTTTAACTTCCACTTGAACAAGCACTAAAGGCAGAGAGATGGAAACTTGGATTAACTTCTTAGCCAAGTGACACCTCTCGCAATGTTTTTGACCCTTACTTTAAAGCTGTCACCGGTTGCCTTGATTTATGGAAACACTATCCTTTTAAATCCTCCTCCCTCTTATCTCTGCAGGCAGTTTCCTGATTTGCTTTTCTTTCTCTTAGATCATCCATATTATTTCTTGACAGGGGCTGTGTGGACAGCCACACTTTCGATGGTACTCAGAAAGAAAAATGATTCTCTGTTTTCCAGCTGAACAGAAAATATTACAGATGGTTTTAGTAGTTTCACTCAGAAGACTTCAAGACTTTTTGTTTCAGGTTACAGAAAGAAAAATAATAATTTTTTTAAATGCAGAAAAATATCACTGCAAAGTCGTTTTCATCTTACTCTAATTTCACAAGCTAAGTTTCCCAGGAAAATCTGAAGTGTACTATAGTAACAGGATACCTTTTCCATCATTCCAAAGAGCTTTCGTCAGTAATAAAGAACCTGTTGGGCTAACACTGATTCACCAACAAAAATAAAAGCTGGCCCCAGCTCCAGAGATTATGGCTATACACTAGCAGTGTACAGAACCAGGGAGCAGGTCAGAGCATGAGCACGTTTTGTATTGGTAATACCAATATTACACACTGTTATTTAACAGTTGCCATGATCCCTGCCACTGCTCTGCCTTGTGCCATTTAGTGTTATCCAGACAATATCTGGGCACCTTTCAAGAGACTGCACATGCCTGTTTCCCATGGGAAGTTTGGGTATTTTCATCCTGGTGTTCTTTGGAGAGAAGCAAGACCCAGTGTGTGAAGTCAGGCCATGCCATAGCACTGGGGATCAGGGGCACAGAATGGCCTTTGTCCATTTTTACAACTCAGACACAGCCAGAGAGTCTGCAGCTGAAGCACAAGGAAAGTGGCAGCAGAGGAACTGAACAGTGGAGTATCAACCCAGGGAAAGGAAATTTTGTAAGGCGTCACCTGGAGAAACATTGTCTATACTGACATAGCCTCAACTGTATTTAAAAGGAGCTTTTCTAGAATCTGTTGGTCAAGATGAAAGAAATAACGAAGCCTGGCTTAAATCCTGAGAGCAGATAATAAGGTAGAATTGTTAGGTTTTGCTTTTTAGGCAGAAATACACGTTAGTTTTAAAAGTTATAAAGAAACTACCATTGGCCACATTGTTATTATCCCCTGCCCATACTGGTGGCTTTCACAATTTCCTTTGAAGAAAGGACACTCAAGCTAATTCTGCTCTCATCCAAAAAAAAGAGTGATGAGGTGGGACATGAATGGAGCAGAGCACATTTCTCCTACTCCAGTGGTGGCTGATCTGCCTTGTGGAAGCCTGACTTTTCCCAGACACTCATTCAAACACACCCCATAAAATGTTCAATACTCTCTATTATGTTCATTTTTCTGCCATGGGTTAGGAAAATCTAAAAAAAAATGCCTGAAAGGTAATTTTGCAAAGATGACTACTGTTAAATTGGTTACCATATAACAGCCCTAGAGTTGAGATTGGTATCTCCTTTGGTATGTGAGAAACTGTAGAAAAAGCCTTACAAGAGTTCGAAAATATGGACAAGCAAGTTGATGTCCTTCTGAAAAGACATCCACAAAGGGAATAAAACCAGAAAAAAAGAGTACAAAATAATAAGTCAAATATGTCACTTGAATTTAGACCAGTGGTCTCGACAGAGTAATAACTTGAATGACAAAACCATTCAGGAGAAGGATCAGATCTCCTCAGTGTGAAAATATATTTGAAATAAATTCACCTCCAGCAAAGTCACTTTCCTTGTGATATTGGTATTGCAATGTTCTTCTGCAAAGAGATCAAAACTGTCCCACCTTAATTATTTTACATGCAAAACAAACTGGGGACTTGAGACCAAAAATGTCTAAGTGAATGCATAGTTTTTAATATTTTTTTCTTTCTCTCTCTTTTTTTATTTTTTTTTTTAAACATGGACCTAGAGTAAGTTTCCTTTCCTTTTCTTATTTTTTTTTTAAAGTTACTCTGGTGAAGAAGTGAACTGCAACATGAATGCCAGAACTGTCTGCAGCACCATCTCCTACTGCTCCAAACCAGCAATGGGGGTAAGATCACAAACAAACAGCACAATCCCAGTAGGCTCCAAATATCCTGAACTACCACTCATTAAAGCTGGGCCTTAAAACAATACAATATGGCTTCCCCCAGAGATACTTTTTTTCTGAGAAAAAAGAATAATACACTGAATCTTTATTTTTTTTTTTTCCGTGTCTTGAGACTTTTGTGATGAAGCAGGGAAAGTACAGCATGATTTCATTATAGTCTTGACTGTATACATTGTGAATATTGACTTTTTTGACAATTAAATTGTAAACATAGCTTGAAGATTCCACCCAGCTTTAATACATGGTCAGCACAGTTACTCAGACTGTGGGTATTTTAAAAATATGCCCAGATTGCAGCTATCAGAAGCAGATAATTTTACTCGATGTAATTATTGCAGCCTCCTTATATGACTTAAAATGTGCAAAGTTCTCTTTTTCCCAAAGTCAATTACCACAAAGCTATGGGAGAAAAGCATTTTTTTCCACATGCAACCCAAGTTCTTAAGCTCTGTTCACACAGCTGGGCATGCAGAATCAGCAAAGCTCTTAAAAATTCCCCAGGGAATTAATGTGACTTAATGGCAGTGTAACAATGGGATAGGACTTGTCACAGTCTTCCCAGTGACTTCCAAATAAAATAAAATGTAAAAAATAAATAAAATTTAAAAATAACCATTCTCTGACAGAGATGGCTGCAATGGTATTAACCAGCAAATTTGTTCAGAGGCTGTGACCCTCGCTGTGTTTATTGCAATGAGGCCACTGCCACAGACATTGGAAGTGTAGTATGTGAAAATTTATCATTATTTCTGCACTACTTTGTTCTGCTACAGTAGCTGAAGAAATTTAAAGGCCAACTCGTGGGAATTACTGCAGCATATACTGTGTTAAATGTGACCATTATGGTAATATCACAACCCAGTCTAATTCAGCAGCTCTTTAAGGAGTTGTACAAGATGGTCCCTTGCCTCCTTTGAACTGAAGATATGTCTTTTCCTACTGTGGGGATGATTTTGAACTGATCACTGAGAGACATTTTGGCTGAGCATTTTACATAATTTTGCAGTTCTTATAATCTTGATTCTTTTTTAATAGAGAAAAATTGGCTGGCCTTTTCATGTGAATCATTCTGGTGTTGGGAAAGGGAAAACAGCCAGTAGTGTTACGTAAAAACTGGAGGGGAACTGAGTTATAGACATACCCCTGAGCATCCAAACCAGTAAAACATATCACATATAATTCTTGAACAGTGCAGCCTCTTCAGAGGTACCAGATTGCTTCTCCAAAGTCCTATTTTATACATGACTGACAAAATAATGACAGCCCCTGTCTTGCAGGTGATGTGACTGGCATCAGTGGAGGGGTCTCCTTTCGTCCCACCAAGCTGAGCACTGCGGGTCATCCTGTGCCTGTTATCTCTTTACTGATGTCAAAGCATCAGCTGTATCCCTGTATCCCTGTTCACTTTGGGTTTCTGCTGCCTGGCACTCCAATCCTGAGTGGCAGAGCCCAGGGTGTGCTCTGTGCCACCCCTGTGTGTTGATGGACACAGCTACTCTTTGTCTTCTCCTTCTTCCAGACTTCCCTGCAGTTGTCTTAAGTGTGAGGTTCACAAAAGGCTTGACAGCAATTACTAAAATGGCATGGATTTGAGGGGGCTGTGAAAAGAGTAGACCTGTAAATTTATTTT
This sequence comes from Acridotheres tristis, assembly GCA_037013685.1. Lineage (NCBI taxonomy): Eukaryota > Metazoa > Chordata > Aves > Passeriformes > Sturnidae > Acridotheres > Acridotheres tristis. The sequence goes on from CM072885.1 coordinate 7,865,329, forward strand.
ATTTTAATTCCACTGCTGGATAAAAAGGAGAGAGGGAGAAAAAGAAGGTGGTGTTTGACAATGTGCAAGTGGTAAATCAGTTTAGGTCTGGAAAGGTTAACAATTGAAAACCTGTTCCTTTGTCCAGCAACCCAACCTAAAATACAATCCTGAAAAAAGCTACTCCTGGAAAACAGCCTTATGCCATTCTGACTCAATATCCTGCCAGTGTAAGCTATCAAACCCTGGGCAAGATTCAAGGCATTTAGGACTTTACAGGATTTTAGGGTGAGGTTCATTGCAACACTGCTGAGGACATTTGAAACTACTTCATCCCACTCAGAAGAATGCCATAAGTGCTGCATTATGGTTCAGCTCTTTCTCTTTCCATAGATTAAAATTCAAAAAGTTGGAGCATAACTACTCCTTCCCAAGTGAACACCTCAAAAAAAGTGTGTGGGATAGCCAGTGCTGATATTTTTATATGGAAGGATATCTATTTAAATCAAAGTTCTCAAAGGAGAGACCGGAGGAACCTCCAACATTTCTGACATAAGATTGCCATACTCACTTGAAATCATACTTTGTTTCACTGAACAGTGATTGCAAGTGATGAAAGGACTGCTGTGGGAGGAGAAAAAATTAAATTATTTTTTGTTGTTAGAAAACAAAATTTGATCCTGTATTTTCCAAATTCTGCATGAATTCTATTATTACTAAGTAAAAATGAAGACATTGTTTCTGTTTCTCTTTAAGGCAGACTTAAGAAACTAGCCTTTTTCCTTCCAAACTCATAAAATTTCCTGGACAGAGAAGTCAAGAGTGCTACCATTTTCCAAAAAAAAGGAGAGAAAAAGCATTCAAAATTACCCAGCTTTCAGAGTAAATCTTATTCTTAGATTTAATCTAACCTAGCCTAATCCAAGCTTCTCAACTTTCTCAGATGTACCACACAGCTCAGAGTCTCATTACTGTGTTCACACATCAGTATTTTGCCGTTTATTTATTGTGAAAATTCTCTTAATCTTCTAATTCTTATTGTAGCTACTGATGTATGGGCTTCCTGATACAGTGAGAAAATAATTCCTGATGAATGCACGAGCACACGAGCACTTTTTGGGAATGCAAGAAGGGAGAAATCTGAAGGAAGCCCAATCAGAGAATGACAAAATATATATTGGGTAGAGGATATTGTTTTTACTGCCTGGTAACATCAAGTCAGACCGTGTTCTGCACTGAATCTGCTGTGATATACTTTATTTGAAGAAATACAACTCCCATGGTATGATGTTTCCTAAAGCCAAAATTGAATATATATGTAGAATTCACTTACAGAGAAGCTGAACAAAAAAAATGACCTACAATAAGTAGGTGTTCCTAGACTAAATACTTGAACTGCTTATTTTGGAGATCGCTTCTCAAGCTAATACAGATGCAGGTCATGTTTTCCAAAGAGTAACAGTCTTGACCTCTGTTGGCTGGGTTGTAAAATTGTTGTGGGAGGCTATTGTGGAGCACGTTCTTTAGGTGAGTGTGTTTCAGTTTAGATCATTGGACTCTGAGATAAAACCTCTCCTTTGGCAGTTCTTAAAGGTTTGGATTCTTCAAAAAGTTCATGTAAGCCCCCCCCAAAAAAAAAAATAAAAAGAGAAAGAAAAAAAGCCTGGGGAAAGGCATTGGTCATGGATTAAGAATCCCTCTTCCAATCAATTCTTTTATGAGGGGTAGAAAGAAAGGCTGGAGGCAGAGAGAGAGGGAAGTAAGGGAGGCAACAGAACTAAGTAATGACTTATGAATAATCATTTCTTTTGTTGTCATGACATTTTATTGCATTTGGCACCAAATGGCTGTGTCGTTATAGGAATTTAAGTTTGTGCCTCATTCAAATGGAAAAAAAAAGAAATTAGCAATTTGTTTCAAAAATAAAAAGAACATGCAGGAGCATCTACAAGAAAAATTACCTCTTTAATTTAGTCCAGCTTTAATAAAGTGTAAAAGTATGAACTTACTGTCCAGCTGGTTTGGTCAAATTCTGTTTGGTTGCCCTTGGGCTTTATGGTTAGTCAAGCACAGGAAGAAATCTGCTAGCCATGTTCAAAACTGAAAAAATATGAATAAGATTTTAAAGGTTAGAAGATGTGCTTCCAGAGACTGTGTCATTCCAGTTTTTGGTTCTGGTTCTCAAATTAATTACCACAATTATGCATCCCTATCAGAATTCATCTAAAGACTCCCTGGGACTTGAACACTGGGCAGGCTGTGTTAGGTTATCTATACAGACTTGAAGAGCTCATCTGAAACCAGTGTCTGTGGAGCCTGGGGTGAGAAAACAAGACATCCTTCCTCTGTCTAAACTGCATGCTGTATTTGCCTCTATCCTGTCTCATCTCAGAGGTGACATGGACCTATCACTGGACCAATGCAGTGCCTCCACATATTTCCTCCAAAGCTCCTAGGCTGCTTCCAAAGCTGAGTGACAGCAGCACTTGCACTAAAGAGAGCTGGAGTTGGGGTTTGTGAACCAAAGTTCAGTGTCTGTGGGTGTTCTCCCAGTTAGACACTTGTGTGCCCATGGCAACTGACTTCTGGTGATGTCCACTTTGTGGTGTTGTTCTTGGATGGCTGAAATAGAGAAGGCTTTTACAGCTATTTGCTTCACTTGACTGAGGATGGAATGGTTCCAGTTGTGTAAATAGCTCCTGGTGCTCTTCCAGTTTTTCTCCTCACTACCCCATGGAGATGCATTTGCTTAAGCAGGGCATAGTAGGAGAAGAAGCTCTGCTGGATTCCTCCTCACAAACCTTCCAGCACATCTCAGACCTGACCTACAGCATCTCTGTCAGTGCAGCCTGTGACCCCTCTGTGAACAAAAAGAACCACTTTTACCACATTAAGTCATGGTTTTGTCTAATAGCAAATTAAGAGGGATAACTTAACCCATGTGACTCTTGGTAGGACTTGGGCCTCCAGAGACAATCACTGAATATCCCAATCAACTACACATTTGTCTATCATTATAAGAATCCCATGAGATAACAGTTGCACAGAAAGGAATATTATCTAATTAACACATGCAGTTGGAATTTGATCTTCCATTTTCCTTCAGAATATCCCAGCTGAAACTGCACTCACATCACTACAGGATTTATGAGGATTACACAAAGTGCTTTTTCCCATACACATGGTGAGTATGAGTTTCATCCATCAATGCAAGCTTGCATAAGCCCTGTGAATGAAGGCTGAGACGTGACTTTGAAATCCTATCTCAAGTGGCAGAAAAAATGGAAAGTGCACAGAATATAACATACAATGTGTGGTTATTAATTTTTTTCCCATGTACAGTTGTAATCTGTAGTTTATGAATGTTAAATTCAGGCTGGAAGGTATAACAACTTGTATAACATAGTTTCCTTTGTTTGCTTGATAACTAAACAGCATGGGAACTAAAAATCATCTTTTGATATTCTGTGTCAGAGCAATAACATCTGAAAGTTACTGCTGATTTTAGAGGCTTGCTTGCCTCCAAATACCCACAGTTACAGAGGAAAAGAGTAAAAATTAATACTTATTCCCCTGGCTCCTAGTTTATAGCCACATGCCTAGATGCTTTTGAGAAAATGATGGAGAAGGAAAGATGCCTGATCTAGTCTGATATAAATTCCTGAAGTTGCATTTGTTCCTGGAGTTCTGTTGTTGACCTCTGCTGAAGATATGACACACTTCTAAGAATGTATTTAAAAAAAAAAAAAAAGCATTCACTGCTGACTTTCAAAAATTACTGTCCTTCTCCACAGGTACTGGAGTTGGCACCTGAACAATCCAACCAAACAAAAAGTCCATCAACCTTTTCTGTCCAGGGGCTATTGTCTGAAACACATGAAAAACAAAAAACAAACCCCACACAGAGAAACAGTACAAAAACGAAATGGCTTTTGTCCTTTCATGGCCTTTTAGCTTTGCCAAGGTCTCATTCAGATCTTTGAAAGAAGTGGAAAATACTCAAAGCTTTAGAGTAGAGATCATCTCTCCTTTTTCTTTATTTTTCAGCATTAACTTTCTTCTCAAGCCCTTCAGAATCCTTAAACCTTCTTCCTCCAGGAAGTCGCATTAGAAACAGAGGAAGTCCAGACAGAAAAAAGCTTATTCCAGAGGCCATAGAGACAGGATAAGCAGCAGAAGAATAACAAATAGAAGACTGTTCATGGAGAGCTGGTCTTTGGCATCCTCTGGCATATCCACAGAGGTGGAAATCATGCCAATTCTTGTGTTCTGTTCAAAACAGTGCCAAAGAAAGGCCAGCAACGTCCTCACTATCTTTAGAAGAGCAATCCTACTGCAGAGAAAGCTGCTAAAAGCAAGATGACAAGAGAAGGAGGTTTTCAGTCCAGCTTGTGTAATTTTAATGGAGACATAATTTGAAGGAGTGGTGAGCACTAACCTGGAAAATCAGTTTCTAACTGAGATACCTAAAAAATAGAACCAAAAATCTCCAGTTAGTTTTAGCAGCTGAGCCTTAAAAATGCAAATTCAATTGCTCAGAGAATTCCTAATGGTTAAAAGATGTCTTGTAGGCTAGATACTGATCAGGATGCTTTACTTGAATAATTTCTGAAAAATAAGACCCTATAAAACATAATATATTTGCTGGTAAAGAGATATTAATTGCATTTGTACCTCATTCTGTCCAGCTGGATTAAGTTCTTGCTGAGCACATCAGACAGCTTTTATTTGCTTCTTGTCATGCTAAGTAAGAAGGCATTTAATGCTAGAAAATAGCTTTAAAACTATATAAATCTTTGCAGCCACAAAAGGACCCACTCAGACTGAAAATCCTTGCTTTTTAAAACAAACTCACTTTGTTAACATATTTTCAATCCAAATATTCAAAGTAATATTTAACCCTTGTTGTCTTTTCTCCTCTCTTACGTGACACCCTTGTTTACTTACTGCAATATACTTTATTTAGATTACAGCTCTTCACTTTTTGCTCAATATACTAATTTAAGCATGGTAAAGTCTCATTAAAGCAAATAAATGTAAACTTCAGGTCACTCTCTTAGTAACTTTGTATGACAAGAGAACTGATGCATGTCTTTAGTTACGGGTGTATAATAATAAAAATTCTGGTAAAGTTAAATGGACAAGCTTGGATCAGATATTCCCTCAAAAATGTCGTAATTTCATAAACCTGAGAAGCTCAACAGGACACTTTGCATGCCAAAAAATTAATCATTTAAAAGTGGGAGCATAGCCTAAATTTAGCCAAGTCCAGGCTTTAGAATTTAGCAACATACTACATGGCTTATAACAACATATCTGACAGATATGGATTTTTATCTGTTCATATTTGCCATACACAGATGTAGACTTTATATTTTATTTTCATAATTAAGTTTTCATAATGAAAATGTTTCTGGATCATATGAGTCACCCAGTTCAAGTATCCTGTTAAGGAAATGTAACTCCTCAGTTTAGAAAATGGGAAATATTTTCAAGTCTAAAAAAGCTCGTTAGTGCTAGAATTTTTCTTAGACTACCCACAAATTTAATTATAGAATATATTTTGATGGAAAAAATAATGAATTGTGATGGAAAAGGATTGATTTAACAATTTACTCATAAGTACTAAATGAAAAAAGACAAGAGAGGGCTGGAAACCATGTATGTTAGAAAAGGATGCTCATTCCAACACTGGCCTCTGGCTTAAGCCTCTCTGTTTAGTTCTGTTCATCCTTGAGGTGTAACAGGTATAAGCTTCACTGTTAACTCTAAATTCAGACATTTCCAGGATTTATATCATCTGTGGGCAAATTCTATTACCAATGAGCTGATTGCTCCACTCCTAGAAAAGATTTGATCAGCTGAGTCCTTGCATGCAGTGATTTCCCATTCTCTGTGTTAGCAGAAGTCCATGGCAGCAGATTGCAAGTTGATAATCAGCCATCAACCAGTTTTTCTCCCTGAAGTCACAAGTTAGTTTTTCTGGCTGATATTAATCTGGGACATACCTTTTAAGTAGGAGCCGAGATAATACAACCAAGTTTATTTTTGAATGTGAATTTAAACAATTTTTTGAAAGAACCTCACTAAAACAAATAAAGTAAAAATATCACAGGCACCTGTATGCAGACTGAAAATTAACTACCCTGCCAGCTTCTTGCTGGATTGGCCTAAATATTCCTGTATCACCAATTGCTTTCAATAGGAATATTTGGATTTCATTTGAGTGGTGTTGCAACATCATCTGCATAAATCTTTTTTCAAACAGTCTTCATTTAATGTGTGCTTTGCTCAGTGAAGGCCTAGAAACAAAGAAGAATTCTTTAAAAATGAACAGGAACAAATTCCAAGGATGAGAAGATATCCCTCAGGAGTTACAAAGGATATTGAGTAATATTATCAGGAATTCTATAGGCAACATTAATTGTAGTCATTCCCAAACACTTGAAAAATCAGTTATTGGCTTACATGAGACTCAAAATCTATAATATTTTCCAAGCATGGTTTTCAAATATCTTCTATTTGCTCTTTATTGCTGAAGTTGCTATGGTTTGAATTTCCAAGCTTTTCTGTGCCACAGCCTGTAAGCTGATGTTTTATCTATGTTTAATGGAAACTGATCTTACATGGACATACAGCTTGGAGCTGAATTTTCAGAAATCTGTCAGCTATTTCAAGTCTTAAAATAATATGATGAGATTTGGAGTTACAGAGGCAGGTAAGAAACCACCTTATGGCATTTTGCTTCTGTGATCTGGAGATCCCTTGAGAGGTTCCCTTCCCAAAAGACCCAAATGTGTTACTGTAAAACCTAAGACCTGTTCCATAAAAATCTTGCTCCAAAGAGAGGACCATAGCAGTTTGTCAGGGCCCAAGAATTCATCCCTTGGGATCTTTTCACACAGCTGTGCAGTTCTTCATTGTGTGGCACAGTGAAGCTGCCAGCTCCACTTGCTGTCTCCCTTTTAGAGAAGAAATGAACCCCAGAATGTGTGAGACCAGAGCACAGAACTGCAAGACTGATGCTTAAAAAGCTTATTATCTATGAAATGCATTGCATGTCCTTCATTAGAATGTAAGAATTGTGAATCTAAAATAATTGTACAATGTCCTACTTACAACAGTCTTGTATTTATCTTCTCAACATTTTCCAGGGAATTGGTATGAGACTTTCCTATAAACTGGGGGACAGGACACAGAGATAGATTACCTTGGACAAGTCTTCAAAGGAGTTGAACCTGGGCCATCACCAGACCACACACTTGTTCCTAACCCAAACAGGTGGAATTCACTCTTTGCTTCCCTTCCACAAAAACAGATCTCCTTATGATTACACTTGGAGTTTCAACTGCAATGTTACTTCCCCCCTAAGAAGACAGTAGGGTTGTAGCAGATGGATCTGCCTTTTATTTTGATCAGGCAAGTAGCCTGACTTTTTAACTGACCTGCTGTGATTTCTGAGTTGAGAAAAAACACAAAAGGTTTTTTATTAAAACCAAAATACTTAGCTTTTTTGAAACACCCTGCTTGGTATTTACTTTCTACACACAAAACCTGTTTTTCTTTTATCCTTCCAAAACATTTTGATGAAACGGATCCTCAAGCCTTACTATTCAGCAATTGGGGCTTCAAAAACAAATTTTTGGATAATATGAGTTTTTATAACACATCTATATATTTATTTCTTGGATTAGTGTATTTAAGGGGCTGTGAGGAGCTGAGGGGACTGAGTACTTTTTCTAAACCACATGGGGCTCCTTTGGCATTAATGATGAAGCTGTTCTATGCCAGATACCTAAGGCTTATGAACAAAGCTACTTGATTTAAAAGTTCATGCACAGGTTACAGAAACACCAGCGGTGTGAGCAGGTTTTCTTCTCCTCCCCTCTTTAAAACCCTTAAACACCTCTTTTCCCAGCAACAGCTAACTCCAGCTAAGGGGCTTAGACGTGCCTGAAGAAAGAAAAATGTCTGAGCTTCTGCTTCTCCAGCAAACCTGGGCACAGGTCCTGTGGCAAGCCCTCAGTTAGAGCTTAATTCTTTTTACAGGCAGCAGGTATTAAACGAGCTCCTTGCAGCAGCTCTGCTGGGAAGCACTGGCATGGCTGTAATCCCCCAGGCTGAAATGCTCCCAGATATTTACTGACCCTGCTCAGCTGAAGGGCCTCCAAGCACTGGAGCCAGACTAACTCTGGGCTCCTGGTGTTAGTAGCCAAACTTAAAAAGAAATCAAAATATATGTCCAGGATCTGAATTTTAGGCTAAGTAAAAAAGCGCCCAGATCAAAAACCTCAACAGTGTGGCACCCAGGAAGGTTCTGTTTAGCTCTTGAGTCCTTTTCAAAACATGCTTGTTTTCTTTACATTTAATTCAACTTTTGAAATATAGAATATAATTTCAAACTGGAATTAGAAACATATTTGCTTATGACTCAAAAAGATAAACTGATGGGTTTTTTCCCCTCCAGTTGTTTGTTTTAGTTGAAACTACCTTTCAGATTCTTTTTCCTAATTTGGTAATGCTGAAGTTTGGGGGTTTTTAAATTTTATTTATTTTAAAGAAATTTTAGAAATAAAGTATTTACTGAAAAGCATCAGCCAGCACTTTAATCTGGGTGATGTTTTTCACCCAGTACTGGAAAATCCCTTTGGAAGGAAATATAATGAAAAATGTTCTCAAAGAAAACACTGAAAAGTAACCAACAAACATCCTACTGCAAGAGGAACAGAAATATGAAAAAAAATATAGACTTCATTAGACAGATCAATTCCTCATAATAGCCTACTCTAATAATCAGGCTGACCAAGGGCTTTGTGTCCTTTAGTGAAAAGAGGGATGTAAGCAATGCTGAAGTCCTGGTTCACTGCCTTCTCTCAGACAGTTAAGTTTTATATTACAGCCTCTGCTGTATTGTTTTATTATTATTATTTTTAATACTAGGCTGTTTTCACTTCTTTATCCAGGGAGTAGAGTTTTATAGATGGATTGAGCAGATAACGTATCAGCAGCTCAATTTAAAATTATTCACTCTTTATATCATAGAAAAAAACAGGTCATTTGGAATGGAAAGCTTTTAGAGTCTTTGTAACCAAAATGGGCAAGGTGGTTCTCAACATTTTCCATTCACAGGATAAGTAAGATATTTGAATTTGTCTGTGTGGCTTGGAAATGAACTAGAAGCAGTTCTAATAAGAGCATAGAGTGGACTGAGCTTTCAGGCAATACTGGAATGTACTGCTACCACACTAATTTACTCAATTTTTTGGAATCAGATCATAATAGAGAATGATGCTGTATATAGAAAACACACAGACACAATGAGGTTCTGAAGTAGCTTATACAGAAAATCTCCCAGTGAAAGCTATTCAAATACTAACATTATTTTTTCGGCCTCCTCTGGTTATTTTTCAGCACAATGTGGGTTTTTTGAAGAAACACTGCTGGCCAGGCTTTCTGTGCTATTGAAGTGCTCTCACCTGGCCATAGCTCTGCAGAGGCAGCAAGGCTGAACCATAGGCAGTGACAATAAAGAACAAACCAGAATTGTCCCTGCCCATGTCAGGGGGGTTGGAGCTAGATGATCTTTAAGAAAAACCTTGCAACCCAAACCTTTCTAAGATTCTATTCTTCTATAACTGGTACTTAGAAGTATTCAAATTGCTTCCATATTATGGTGCTGCCTGGCATTTCCCCCCAGTTTAGTCTCTCATTCTACTGTCTGAGTATCAGAATGCATGCACTGCACCAGATGAAGTCTGGCCATGACCTTGCACCCTGGCATTTTTTTCCTCGTTCTCTATGGATCCCAAATGCCTTCTCACAGCTCTGCAACACCAGCAGTTCACAGTCGTGCTGTGATTTCTACTCTGCTTCTCTTCCTTGTTGCTTTCAAACCCTTCAGCAGAAAGTTTTATTACTGCCTAAATGAGTCTTCTCACTTTTCATGGCACAGAATTTTCTCCCATTTCTATCTCTCTAACAAAAGGCTTTCCAATTCTTTCTTTATGGCATCCCCATTTTTCACTGCGGTGACAATGACTTCAAATGCTGTGTTGTCATGTTTTATTAGCTCACTTCTGGGTTTCTGTGCCAAAGTCATAATGAAAACATTACATTAAGTTAGTCCAGGTTTGGTCCTCGAGCAATCCCACTGCAATATCCATGTGATCCAAGGCTTCTCATTTAGGTGCAGCTTGTCATCTTCCATCTAAACAATTCCTTAGCCAGGTTCCAGTTCTTGTATTAGTTGTCTTCAGCCCAAGAAATTTCCTGTGACCCAGTCTCAAATACTTTACTGAAGTCCAGATATTTACTGCATTTTTCCTCATGAGAAATTGGAGTGTTTTATCAAAGGGAGATTGAGTATCTTTAATAGAAACATCTGGGCCAATCTGTGGTTTTGTCTTATTTTAATTTGACTTTTTTCCTTAATTCGTTTCATTTTGAATTTATTACTCTTTTTCTTCAAAATTTTCTTCAAGCCTTCAGTAATGCCATTAAGAGTATAATGGCTTTTTCTTCTCTATTTTTTTTTTTAACAGCAGAGGATTCCCAGATAACTAAGTTTTAAGAAGGTATCAATAAAACAAATCTTTATGTGAAACCTTGGTTGTTTTAAGAAGGTATCAATAAAACAAATCTTTATGTGAAACCTTGGTGAAAAGCAAACTCTTTTTGTGACTTAGATTCCATTAGTCTTGGTGTATATCTGTTATAAGTCATTCCTGAATTTCCTATCTACATTTGGTATAAGTAAGACTAAAATGATATTATAAATTAACAAAACCCAAAAGACCACAGTAGTTAGTGAATTTGAAGATGAAGGATTTTTGTCATAGGAAACTAGAAATTGTGTAGTCAGCTCTGTCACAAAAGAAGTCTTCAGATCACTGTCAGCAGTGATGCAAAAGATGGCATAAATTAGATGTGGGCTTCGATGAAAATGCAAGATGAGCATGTTACATTCAGAAGAAGACCACAGATATTCTCTTGTTACAATACACAGTATAAAGCCCACTTGTGATATTTTTACTTTTGTTTACAGAGATGGACTTAACTACAGGTGATTTAACTACAGAATTACTTTTGACCATCACTTCTGATGGATGCCCTAACCATCACAGTCTGCATTCTTCTAATCAGACACTCTGGTCTCCTTATAAATACATTGCTAAAAATGATGCATGCTCACAAACATTTGGGATCAATATAGAGCTGGTTTTTTTTCCCCTCAAATTGTCCTAAATTATTTTCTTAGAAAATTTCTGATTCAGTTCTTCAAGCCCACTCAAAACCTTGAGGACAGATATAGATAAAACAACAGACCAGAAAGGCACTTTCCAAGCTATCACAATAGTAACTTTGATTTATTCAGTTTGTTTTTCTCCTGATCTGCTCTAGGGAGCAAAGCACCTGTCTTCTTGCACTGAGTAATCAGGAGTACAACAAACTCCTGGCCATTTTAACTCCTGTTAAGTTGTTTGGATCCCAGAGCCAGATTAGATGAATATCATCCTTCATTTCTGATTCTAACCATTACTGTTCATACGGAATAAGATTTGTTATAGAAGTCCATTTTAGTGGAAGACAGAAAGGATTTAAGGATGTCACCCACCTTCGCTGCCCTTGAAATATGTGTGATGCCAGGTATGAGGTCACCTGGGTGGAATATACAGATTCTTGGTTTCATAGGAGCCATATACAAGAATTAAGAACTGAACAAAACCAGTGCTGCAGTGAAAATGAAAATAATTATATTAATCTGCTTTAGGGCAACTGGTGTGTTAGATTAGAGCTAATCAATTAGCCATGCAGAACACATAATAGCCACCATAATGGGACATCATACAGAGGCAGCAGATGGATTTTTGAAGAGTAACAAAGAGACTTAGACACCAGATAGATTGACTTTCATTATCCCTTCACACTTTCTACAACCACAGAGCAACTTCCTTGGCTGGCATACACTCACTTGGGTCAGTTGAGCTGAGTGGAACTAAACAGATTTACAAGAGCTTACAGTCAATTCCTTACACTTCTTTTTCTCCTTGTTCTGCTTGCACAACTTGGCCTTATTTGCAATTTCAATCTTTTTGGGCAGCCTCTACAACTTACAAGAGGAAATCCTATGCAGAAGTAATTTATTAAAAATAAATCATTCCACAATAAAGGTTTTCTTGGTTGAACATCTTGGTGATCTATCAATTTCTTCACATCTGACTGTGTTGGAGATGGGGCATTATTATTTTTCCATTTTCTCTTCACATCAAAATATGTCATTTTTTAAAACATTTTCTCTGAATTCTCACACATATGAGTGGTTCTGCTGACTCTGTTATTACGTGGAAGCAAAACACATTGTAGAGAACTAGTCCTCTGTGAACAGTGAAAAATGCTTAAAAGTACATTACAGCCCCTTGACATTAGACTCAGATTTCTGAGCCTGCCAGCTTGAAATCTAATGTAAGCTCCCATATTTCTGCATCTAACTTTGATAATTTTAGCTGATGTTCCTACAATGACAGCTTGCACATTCAAATACTTTTTATAGACCACAGAATTGTTTTGTTTTCTCATGCTTTTTATCAAATTAAGTGGAGAGAAAGAAAAAGGATTTAAAATTTTTTACTTATTTAATCTTTCCCAGAAGTCCTTTTCTATTACTTTATATTTCAATCCATAACTAGGAATAGCAAGAAAAGGTTAAAACAATTGGAGGTGATGAAACTATTCATGATAATGTAGATATCAGCTTTTATGAAACTGCAAAAAAAGCACTGACATGCAAAATTTCAGTATTAATATAATAGCTTAAATAATTTCATTATTTTTATTTTAACTCAAATATATGCTGAATTTACATATCTACCAAAGGAAAGGTGTTGCAGCCAACCTCCTGTTAGGGGTAGAAATGACCCAAGACACAGACTCTCATTCAACAACATGAAAAGGGTTCTAGTTTATTATTCTTTACAGCTTTGCCATCCTGACTCTGACTACAGCGAGCTCCCACTGTAGGGTCCAGCTGCAGACTCTGACTGCTGGCTATTTCCTGCTGGAATATGACTGCAAGTATTGGTTTGCAGACTCTGAGCACAGCTTTCACCCAGCTCAGCTGTGACTGCAGGCTCCAGCAGCAGGCTCTGACTCCATCAGACCCAGACTGACCTCACAGCAGATCTTTTACAGCACTAACTCTCTCCCTTGTTTCATTCTTCTTTGGGTTTCTCTGGATTGTTCCTTCTTCCTCAGAGCTCCTCTACCTCCTCAAGGTCCTCTTTCTCCAGGCCCTCTGCCTCCAAAATTCACATGATCAGCCAGCCCACCCCTTTTATCACATTTACCTTTATTAGTCACAGCTATGAGCCATTGAGGGCAAGGCTATTCCACTTCAGTAATTAGTACAACTGTGACTCATCAGGGGTAAGGTCACCTGTTCTACACCTACAGAAAAGGAATTGCTAATATGCATTATGAGCAACAATATCTAATTGTATACATTTTTAAAAGAGGAAGGCATCCCATCCCTCAGTGTTTGAGGCTAGTGAGAAAGCTGTTGGCTAGTGAAGTATTAATTCTGGTGAGGACTGAATTCTTTGAACATTAAAGCTGCCACTGGTTTGTACAAAGTGGGTTGTTTTAATGGTTCTTAGCAAGTATGTCCTGGATTGCTAAACATGATTTTAATTTATAATGGTATTAACACAACAGTTTGTTGCATTGTCACTTTTGGGAAGCATGAAATGAGACATGAGAGTTACCGGATTTGTTTGTGGGCACATGGGAAAGTTTCATCACAAAAATCATTCTCTTGGCACTGAAGAGTTCATACTTGGTTTTTTTAAATAAAACAGGACAGACGCTAAATATTTCAGTAAAGTTCTGTTTTGTATTGGAGCTTCTGTTGGAAGAAGAGCCTAGAGAGGGTGAATGTGAATTTAAGTTTTATGTTTGTTGTTTGTGTTGCTACAGAAAATCCCAAGTGTGCGCTGGGATCCCACTGACAAACCTATATCATCACAGCAATCATTCTGTCTGCAAAGCACTTTTCCTTAGTTCTGTACCTGTAGGAAAAGACTGAAGAATAAATCAGGGAATTGCTCTAAGTACATCATGAGTGTTGTGTGAAACTACAAATCTGTCTCCAGCCTTTCCTGCAGCAGAGGGATGCACATCCCAGGTGGGTCTGACCCCCTGTTCCTGCTGCACAGCTCCCTGTGGGGGTGATGGGTATGATGTGTCCTCACACTTCACTGCTGGTGTGGAACTGCTCCATGACCACCTGGACAGCCTTTTCCACCATCTTTGGATGCATCTCATGTCATCAGTGCCTGTGGAAAGGGAACAAAGCTGGAGGAAAGGCTGAGGGAGCTGGGCTTGTTCAGGCTGGAGAAGAGATGACTGAGACACGACCTCATCAATGTCTGTATGTGAAGGAATGAAGAGGATGGAGTCAGGCCGTCTTTAGTGGCTCCAAACAATAGGACAAGAGGCAACAGGCAGAAACTGGAAGACAGAAAGTTCCATCTGAACATGACAAAGAATTTCTTTACTGTGATGTAACTTTTCTGTGATAGATACTTCCTAATATAAACCTGATTTTATTATTTTTTTTCCATCTGTTTAATTCCTATAGGCTTTTGACATCCGCCACAGTCTACACCACAGTTTAATTCAGCACTCTTGTTTTCCTGGGATATAACACTGGGTAATTTTTTTTACATCTAACTGTTTCTTGCATCACAGGAAAAAACAAACAGCTGTTTCCAATATGATGGGATCAGGAGTAGTAGAGATAAACTGAATGAAATACAGATGTGATAAAGAACCTAAAGGACAACTATCACAAAAGTAACTAACAAAGAACATAGGCTACCTCAAGGCTTTCCTTTATATCAGCAACCTCTCCCAGAAACAGCGTTTGTTCAAACTATTCAGGATCCTGTGACTTTATTCATGACCTCCACTTCCAATTGCTCTGTGAGTACTTTCACTTGTCAGGAAATGTCTGTTCTTTAACATCACCACTCTGAAATTGCATCACAGTGGCCAAAGGAGCTGGAATGCTGGATCTTCTGCACACTGAGAAGGAAAGTTCTACAAAACACATGGAATGATTTTGAAGTGTGTGGCAGAGAAAAGGCAGGTGGATGTTTTGGCAGTACTATCTGGATGGTATCAGGGATAGGGCTTGGGTATTGCACACACAAAACCCATGCCAGCTGGGTCAGCATGGCAGGCAGAACACTCATTCCTATGGATGTACACTGAGAATTGTTTCCAGATTGTCCAGCCTGGCAAAGTGGTGCTGAGTAGCATTCAGTCATAGCAAACATCTCCCTGCCATTTTCATTCCTAAGAGTTTTGTATGCCTGACAGCAGCCCTGCTGTTCCTCAGGTCAATATGTCTCACAGGTTTCCTGTGACAAATCTGCACATACACTGCGATATGTAGACAGCAGCATTGGCTTTCCCTAGAAATGCTAAATATGCATCTGTTAATAGATCAAATTTTCGTCACACATTTCCCAATCTGTTTATTAATACACTGCTCAGACTACTGTGGCAACAGTAGTGTTCTGCTAGCAAAACACCCTATCACTGTGGAACTTGTAGAGATGTCAGTTTGCCATGAGAATGGTTACAAAATGTTTAATTTGGCATTCTAGCCCAGAGCTGAACTATTATCTAAGCTGCTTGTTTCCCATTCCATGTTCTTGTTGAGTGCTGAGAACTCCACTGTTCTTTCCACTAAAATGAAACTCTCTCCTTCTGGCAATTCAGTGGCAATTCTCTGTGATAAATAAAGGACATGAACACTTATTGATTCTTATGTGCTATCTAAACTGTTGGGATGCTTATTCAATATCCTTACTTCATGTCCTTTACTTGGTTTAGGAAAATTGGGTAGTTATGTTTACAAGTTGGAAAACTTTGAAAAAGATCTAGGCAATCTAATTGTTTTGTCTTTCCGAATGAGATTCAACTTATGGACTAAACCTAAATTTGGACATCTATATCTATATTTCTACTTGTGAAACTATGTGCTGAGGTTTCCATTGTAGTAGCAGCATATGCAGAAATGTATTACAGCAC
The DNA here is from genome assembly GCA_037013685.1 of Acridotheres tristis. Lineage (NCBI taxonomy): Eukaryota > Metazoa > Chordata > Aves > Passeriformes > Sturnidae > Acridotheres > Acridotheres tristis. The sequence continues at coordinate 7,881,403 of CM072885.1, forward strand.
CTCATATAACACTGATTTCTACATTTAAGCTACTGCTTTGAGCCCAGAGTACTCAAAAAAAAAAAAAAAAAAGAATCCTAGAAGAGAGGCCTATATTTGATTTTACAAAACTAATAAGCATGAAACTTGTCAGTTCAAATAAGAAAGATTAGTAAGGTCAGCAGAAAGCATGGAAAGCATGAAACCCCCCCAATTATAGCTTGTTTACAGGATGGTAACACAGTTTAAAAGAACATTCTAGGAAATAAGCATTGTTTCCCATTATTTTGATATTTCCTTTAGCATCTGAAAATGCAAGTATGCCAACACAGTGGTGCACTGGAACATAGCAACTCCTGGAGCATTTTAAGAACATTAAATTAAAAAACACTAGGTTGAGTAAGTAAAGACATGCCCTCCAATCTGTTTCAATAGTTTATATTATAGCACTGCCAGACTATTTATAGACTTCAAAGTTTTTGAGTGGAAAAAGTTAATAGAGGTATGTTCCTTTCATAAAATGGTCCAGTTCCCTTTGCACATCAGAGTATGTTCTCTGTTCATGTGTGACACTGCAAAGGCAGTGGGTTTGGACACATAGAATCCTCTCCATGAAGACTTTCAGGCTGTAGCAATCATCCTCACTGAATTAGATAATCCTCCCATGCTGCAGCATGACTTCTGCATTCTGCATTTCACAGCTTTATCTGCATTCTCCCTTTATCTGATGGAAACAGACATTTTTTACATAACAAAGCTGTTAATTAGTCCTTGAAAAAGATTGATAGGAACTTGTTTTGTAATAATTAGAGCTAATGCCATTACTCCTGAGGCTAAGGCTGTGCTGGAACAGAGATTGACAAGCTTTATAGTTAAACACAGATTCAAAGGCACTCCATAAACAAACCTGTTTTATGAAGGTTTAATAGATATATGCATGCAAAAGCTGTGTATACCAAGTATGTTTTGCAAGAACAAATTATGTGAAGGAAAAACAAATTTTCAGATGAGGTAATGGAATATAACATAGTAGAGTAGTTGTATTTCTTACGGGCATCTGAATTTCTAGACTAAATTCTCTCTCTTTATACTTTTTCATATCCAGTGCTGGAAATAAAACAATTTAGCTTTTCTGTGGAACTCCTAAAATAAACACTTTTCTAAGGCTAAAACTCTGCCTTCGAACCTGTAGGTAAAACTGTCCTTTGCTTCACTGGGTTATTTGGATGATGAGCACATAACAGGAGGCATCAATAAGTAAATCAGAAAGAGGAGTACCTATCCATGCCCTTTAAAACACAGAAATAGTCCTTCAGATTTCCAATTACTTTTGTCAAGGATAAATGAAAGCCAAGCTTTTATTTAGTGCTTCTCTGAACCATTGCCTCTTCTCTGGAGAAAACAGAGATTTCAGAATCACAGAATGGTTTGTGTTGGAAGTGACCTTAAAGATCATCTCATTCCAACCCCCCTGCCATGGGCAGGGACACCTTCCACTAGACCAGGTTGCTCAAACCCTCATCCAACCCAGCCTCTGACACTTCCAGGGATGGAGCATCCACAACTTCTCTGGGCAACCTGCCACCACCCTCTCAGGAGATAATTTCTTCTTAATATCTAGTCTGCATCTACCCTCTTTCATCTTAAACCCATTTCCCATTATCCTGTCACCACAGACCTGCACTAAGGTCTTCCTTGAGCCTCTTCTTCTCCAGGCTGAATAGGTTTCTTCACAGGAGAGGTGCTCCCTCCCTCTGACCATTTCCATGGCTCTCCTCTGGACCAATTCCAACAGGACCATGTCTTTATTGTACTGAGAGCCCCAGAGCTGGATGCAGCACTCCAGGTGGGGTCTCACAATAGCACCATATGAGAACTGTGAGTTAAATACAGAGAAATAATGACCTCAGTATACACTTGCTAGATTAAATTTAGATGACTTAAAAATAGATATGCAGAGTAATAACCACTGTCTGAGTTTTAATCTGATAAAAATGTGTTCTGAAAATTTTATACCAGAAGAAATAAAATTAGGAACCTGGCCCAAACTTCACTGACTTAGGAGAAATAAGCATCACTGAAATGTTTTACTGATATGACAATTTAATGTATGTCTTTACTATGAAGGAAAGGTTTTTTTAATATTTAAAAATTATCTCTGTCTTAAATCCATCTGCAAAGTGCACATTCTGCACATTCTAGATCCATTTGTAAACTTACTTCATCTGAAAAAAAAAATCTAGTTTTTTTTAAGTTCCTTTTCCATGATGTCTGCTTACTTGCTTGCAGTCTCTGATAGATTGTCTACTTGAAAATGGCTGCAAGAATGCTTTATATCTGTAAGGTATAATAAATATCATAAAAACAATATTTTTTTTGGTGATACATACCTGCTACTCATACTGTTACCTAAAAACTGCAGGTAAAAAACCCCAAAATGAAAGTAGTGTGAGAAAAGGAGATCAGGGAGTGACTGCTGGCAAATTATCATGATACATGAACTGCATGGTACATTGACATCAAATACTATGCAAGATGAGTGCTCCAGCAACCAAAGGGAGGTAACTATTAACATATAATTAAACAATGGAACTAATGAAATGTCATGGACAATCAGATCAAAAGGCACAACTGACCAATTAATGAAAGGAAGGGACCATGGGAGGTTTTCTCACATCAAGACACCACCTCAAACTTGAGGAGGCCATTTTACCTTCAAATGAAGTCTCTGGCAGGGTTTGTTCAACTGTGTTTTTGCATAAAAATACAACCTGCCTGCCTTTATTTTGCTGTGACCACCACTGTTGGAAGCAGATACTGACAGAGATGGGCCCTTGGGCTGTTCCAGGACTGTTGTTCTGAGGTCTGTGAAGCTGTTTTTTTTATTTGGACATGATGTTCAATGTCTTAAATCAGAAGGTGCCTTCCTATTTAGATAAGGTATGAAGGGTGGAACTTAAGCAGAGAAAAACTCAAAAGCAGACTTCAAATCCTGACTCCCTGGCAGTCTATATGGTAGTTTAAACCAACCAGTGAATGAAGCAGGACAAAGCCTGGGTGTGGGCTCTTTGGGCAGACCAAGTGTCCTCGGGAGCCAGACTGGACAGATGGCCACGGTGCATTGATGCCAGTGGAGGAAGCTGGTCATTTAGAAAAGTTCCCTCCTCTCCTCCCCAAACTTGCTAGCAGGTGTCAAAGGGAGCATGCCTCCTGGAGTCCCATTTCTTCATCTCTGGGATGCAACAACTGGCTTGCTCTGACCACTGAACTATCATATAATAGCTTATGGATCCAGTGCTCCAGCATGAGCCACCTCATCTGGTGTTTGAATCTCAGTGCTTTCAGCTTTGAAGGCAAGAACAAAAGAAAGTGTCTTGAGAGTGTGGAGCTATGAAGTAACCACATGTAACATTTCTGAACTTAAGCACATTTTTAAAGCTACAAACTGATATCTTGCTAAAAACAGATTGCATTCTTGTACAAACAGTATTCCCTTCTCCTTAAACTTGAGTGCAGCTGTCCCAGTCTTGACCTAACCCAGCTGTATAGAAAGTTTTCTGTGTGATAAATTTGACTTAATTTCAGATGTTAATCATTTTTCCTCTATTTTTTCCAAGTCTTATTTCTAACCAAATATATGAACCATTCAAGCTTCAAAACTTTATACCAAAATTCTATGAGCACGTCATTTTACCATGAAGTGAATATTAGGAAGCACATACTCAGATTGAAATACTGTGCCAGGAAAGTGCCTATGCTACTTGAAACAGGAAGAGTTTGCCTTAAATTAGTATTCACAGCTATAAAGGGATGGCAGAAATCTGCATTAGGGATCCCAAGCCATTTTTTAGGCACCTCCTAAAACATTCATCAAAAAGTCACCAAACCCTGTAGGTAATTTAAGTGCCTAGATTAACAGACTAAGGTGTCAGTGACAAAACTACAGCATCATGTTGCTTTTTCTGTTATTAATGGACAGAAAATAACTCCTACAGGCTGAGTCCAAGTGGCTGCATCAGGCTTTTGCTCTGAAATGCCCGTCAGAGCAGATCCTTTTTCTCAGCAGGGAATACAAGGATGGACATTAGTCTCCCACATGTTATCCTTTGTGATTATTCCACATAACTCCCCATGTGACATCTAAACTGAGAAACTCCAGAGAAGGTTCCTGAACTGGATGTAAATCTTAGCCTGTCCTAACTCCACGTGAGAGTGGGATTTAGCACCCCCCAGACATCTCCCAAATCTTGTTTACTGGGGAAAGATAACTGAGGCCCAGGCTGACTGTCATGGATGCTGAACTGCCCAGGGGTCTCTGTTTTGAAACACTGCAGTGTCTTTGTGGTGCAGAGCTACAGGTCAGCTCAGGAGCAGTCCAAGAATTTGCAGTTCTGTGCCAGGAAATGTCTATTTTGAGGATGTCCAGGAGCAAGGTGCTGAACTCATGCCTTCACCCTCCAGCATGATTTCATCCTCTTGTTTTGCCCAGCTCACCTGCATGGTCTGACCCAACAGACCAGCTTACAGCTTGTCTAACTCAACAATCAATAGCAGATACATAAAATAACTGATCAGTAAGTGCAATACTGGTGACTTCCCACACACTCCATATTTTCTAGGTTGCAAATGCCCTTCTTATGAGATTAAAACTGATTTTGTATGAAATACAACGCTGTTCATTTGAGCAGGAAGTGGAATGTAATTTTCTGTACAACCTGTTCGTGTTTTTGTTATAATAATCTATAAGGTTAATTAAATCATAGGGAGATGAATGTTCGAGGCTTTTCTTAAAGAAAATCTGTTCTCTTTCTAAATCAAATGGAAAGATTTCTTTTAAAAACTTCCAATTGCAAACATGGAGAAAGTTTTTCTGAAATTATTTTTAACAAACCTAGGGTCTTTTTACTGATTTTTTTTTTCCCAAACAGAGAAAGATTCCTGAAATCCTAAAACTACAATAAGAAATTACAAGGGACAAAACTAGCAGCCAACTCTCTCCTTTCCCTCACTTTCAGGTTGCCAGAGGTATTCCCACTACCCTCAAACCTCTCCCAAACACTTTCTCACAGCAATACTCCAATCTTAACCTCTTACTCCATCCAGAGACAACTCAGTTCCTGCTGTTACCAAGTGCAGACCTGATGAGAGAAGAACTGAGCAACACCATAAGCATTGCTTGTTCTGAAAATGAAAACATTTTACTTACCTATTCAACAAACTGAACGAGCAAAATCAATCCAAGAAGTCACTTTGCAAAACATTGCACAGGGCAATTCAACCTCCTCCTTGACAGAAGAAAATTATGGAGATGATTTACATATGAGAGCTGTTCATCATGTGTAGAAATGGTTATAAAAAAGTTGTCAGCACCTTTTCATCTGAAAAAGGCTGTTTTAGCAATAGTGATATATCTAAATACGAGGTTACACTGCTTCCAGGAGGAAACTCTTTGATCTAAAGAAATGAACATTTCATTTATCAATGCATTTAAAAATGTCCTTTGTAAGCTGCTATGATTTTTCATCTTGCATGTTAGTTTTGGCATAGCATTTCACAGAATTTTGTAACTAGCACATATGTAATCATATAAAAAGTAATAATAAAAATGCAAAGAATCTGGAAACTGAATTCAAGGCTGCTCAAAGTTCTGTTCAGGTCCAGCAACACCCTTTAACACATTTAGTGCACAGTTACCCTCATAACTATACCTGTATGCAGGTAGATATATAGCTATCCTTATAATGGTAGCCAGCCTTCTACCATGGGATTTTCACCTTTCATATATTGCTTGAACCTTAAAAACTTCAATTGAATTCATTTCTATCAGGTCTAAGTCATAAAAACAAACTTCCTGAAGAAGTTTATTCCACAGGGCATCAACTCCTGTAATTACAGTAATTTAAACTATATCTTTTATAGTTTTGTATATACAAAACTTCCTGCCTGATTGCTCAGTTTCCCAAAGGTTGAAAAGCTTGCTTTGTCTTTTATCCCATAATTTTCCTATGGTTTATTTTAATTTAGTTGATATACTCAACAACTCATGCCCTAGAGTAAAATCCTTTCACAGATTCCTTTTCATATGGAGGAATTACATGTTTTTTATGTACATACATTTAAGATATTCAAAAGTCATCTTTCTTGCAGGCTTACATCGAGAAATAGTAGTCTTTTCTTTGTCCCTTTCAAGGTAAAATATCAACTTATCTTTTATTAGCAGTGAGCCAAGAACTTGTCCTGTTCTCATTGTGCTCACACATAATGAATATTTTAGGTTTTCAATAATAATCTTAATGAACAAGTCAGGGAATTAGTTGGCTGCATAAGTGACTACGATCAGGTCACTTAAAGGGTAAGACAATCTTAAAATTAGTGAGGCACTGGGGAGGGCTATTTAGAATGTTTCAAAATGTATATGTTGAGATTTTCAAGAAACCTTTTTAACTCCATCTTTTGCTATAAAGAAAAGATCTCCCAGGGACTGAAAAATGACAAACCATCCATATATAATTTAATTTGTTTTGTATAATTTTACACATTATTTTATTTGGAATGAAAGGCACAAGTTAGCAAGGCTTCTCAGCAAGTCTCTACTTGAATTTCTGCATTTTGGTAGTGCACAGCAGGATAAATGTATGCAGCGTTTCTTTCACCCTTTAAGTAATGGAGACAGACAGTGGAATGGAAACATATATATCTATGAATAGTGCTTGGTGCAATTCCTTCAGTCAGGCAGGTCAGCAGCTGATAACACCTGGCTGTGATGACCCCAATGTGCATGGTGTGTTGTGCGTCTTTCCCTCTCACAGCTGCTGAGTCCAATCAGAATTATCAATCAGGATGGTGGTTTAAATGTCATAAAATATTTCAGAAAAAATTTGTTTGTTACATAGAATTTTATTCTCATTAATGATGTCTTTTTATGTGACAACGTACAGCAGGAAGTGAGTCTTACACACGTGAGTGTTTGTCAGTAGAAAAATAAAATGACAAAAGGCAAAACTGAGGTGATGGTGTGGTTTGTCTGACAAACAGAAGGAATGCTAAGATAGGATCAAACTGGTATGGAACAAAAAAACATTATGTCTGTGAACACTTCAGAAATGCGTTTATAGGAAGAAGTAGTATGTTGTAAACACTTCTGTTTCACAATTGATTGCCTCTGCTCGTAGCTTCATGAGGGTCTGTGTAGAATTCCAATTCAATAATGAGGATGAAAAGCCAGAGGCAAAACAATCATCCTGGGGAAATTAATGTTTGTCGAGGTAAAAATGCTTTTGAAGTGCATTTTTAATTTATTCTGAAAACAGACCCCAAACGAACCCCAGCCAAAACCCCATTCACTGCAAAATGTTGACACTCTTAAAGGATTTTACTGCTTTCACTTGACATGTCAAGTGGGGTCTGCCCACACCTAGCACAAATTAGCCATTCAGTATTGAAACCAAGTTTCTCAAGTTATGGCTGCTATACATAGAAGACCAACATGTTTAATATACTTCAGCTCTAACTTACTCCTCCAATGGAAAATGAGTAATTTATAATTTTATTTAAATAAATTATTTCACCACTTGTTCTTTTTTGAGAGAACAGACTGTGTTACTTGGCGTAAGTGGTAGGATATTGTGCAATTCACAACAGAATTCATATTTTCAGTCCATTGCAATGTTTCAGCACAACTTCACCGAGGTCAGTGCTGCTGCATCAGCCAAGGATCTGCTATTGAACTGAACTGCAAATTTAGTGTTTAACACACAGAGACAAGGAAAAAAAGCCCTACTCATAAAGAAAATGCAGGAACAAAGGCTTGAGTCCCTAGACAAAAAACCTCCTGTAACCAGCAAAATGTTACCGTTATTGTTAATTTCAATGGCTCACAATTCACTCTTCACTAAGCCATACTAGTATTTGTTTTGGAGTATTTTTCTATACCAGATATAGAAAATAACACAGCTTAAAATTCATGGACAGGGCAAGGTGACATAATGAAACACAGACATAAAGAAATCAGCAGAGCTACCTGGGACACCAAAACTACAACAAAAAAAACCTCTCTGAGAAGTCTATTGTTTATGTCAGCAGAAAGACTTGAGATGAAAAAAGAGCGACAAATTACAAATATTTGCCTTTTTTTTAAATGAAAAAGTATATTTGCTTTAATCAAATATGAGAATCTAAAGCACCTACTTAAAATCCCTTTTTCTGGTTCCAGAAATGAAAAAGGAGTGCAACCATTCAAAGCAAAAACAAATCTTTTCCCTTCCTCATCCTTGCTCCAGCAAATGTCACTTTTTTTCAAGTATCGGAGGAAGGTGCAAAGATTCCTCTAAAGGACACATGCAAAATAATCTGCTAGAAAGGAAGAACTGCTTAGAAAAATACATGTAATTTTTGAATGGTGCTCTCCCTGAAAAATGGCAGAGCTGAACTTTAAGTCTGCTTTCACACATTATCTTTCAATATATTTATATAATGTTTTTATATATATATATATATATATATATATATACCTCTCATATATATCAAATTATGAAAAATGTTAGTGCCATTGTGGGGTATCAGTTAAGAAAAATATGGGAGGTTTTTGTACTACAATTTCCTTTACAAATTGTTGAGTTTATGTCTGCCAGAAGATTATCAGTTTTTTGGAGAACATATGTAATATGACAGTTGTAAATTCTATCACATTTTTCTTCTTGAGTGTTCATGGACAGGATGCTGCACTTTAAAGGAATTCTGTGAGACTAAAAATTTGAGGTCAGTGGGTCTGGATGACTGTAACTGAGTAGATATTCTATATTTAATTAAGTGGCTGATCCTGAGAAAAGAATTTTCTGTTTCTCCTAACCTGAAAATGTGACTACTCAAAACTTTAAGAGTTATTCCCCAAAGCTGAGATTAGCAGTCAAAGAACCCATCCTGTGACTCATGGGATCTGAGATTCACAAGTCTTAAACCTCCCTTATTTTGCAGGGGAGTAGTGAAATGTGGCTGGCTCTGGGAGTTTTCCCTGGTGGGTTCTATCTTGCCTCAATTGCTTTGCAGACTTCTAACCTGCCCATGTTCCCCTTTGGACTGGACAGGAATAACAGGGACATTCTGGGGCTATGGTGTTTCCTGCTTAAAAAAAAAAAAAAAATCTTGAGGCCCTTTGGTGAGTGAGTGCCATGCAGATGTCTTGACACATTTCTGCAGCAGCCTAGAGAGGGGCTCATGGTGACTGGAGGCAGAAATTCCCCCTTCATCTCTGTCCAGCTCCTCCTTCCCACAGCTAGGCTCTTCAGCTAGTCCTTCTAAATTTGGCTGAGGTGTTTGTGCATCCCTATCTTACCTCCCTTCCACACAGTTTGTTTTCCCACACGCCCTCCTTCCTCACCTTCACTGCTATTTGTCACTTTTCCCATTGCAGCCCCTGCTGTAGCATAGATCTTTCAGAAATTGAGTTAAGAAAAAAACATCCTTGTGTCCTAGATTGAAAAACTACAGAGTGCTAAAGATTATATCTCTGTAATTGTTCTGGTTTTCTGGTGGTTTTTCCATCCGTGGATTAGGATGAAAATTTGGATCTCCTGATTGTCTCCAGATGAAAGTAAAACATAAAATGCTGTTCCCAGAGGGATCTTTCTTTGTTATTTTTGTGCATGTTTGGTTTTGCATTGAAATATTATTATAATAACTTCTGCTACTACTTTTTTTTTGTGTGTGTAGGGTTAGCAAAACCTCTCATTGTTCTATCCCAGAAATAAGTCTGACGTGCATGAGCTGCTTCTCTTGATGCACAGGACTTGATTCTGATGGCCACATATGAAAGGAGAGGAACTAATGGGCATTGTCCATTACAAAAATACCATTTTGATTCATGGTTTGTATTTTGCTTTGTCAGTGGTGTGGTATCACAAAACAAGGCTTAGATATTTCTCAGTGAATTCCAAGCTAACAGTTTTGGAATATGAAGAATGTGTGCCTGCATAGGCATCCAAAGATCCATGCCATAAAGCCATGAGCACAGAACCCATTTCTACCACAAGCACCACAAAAACCGGGAGTGAGTTGCTTCAGATCACTCCAAAAACCACCTAGATCCTTGCCAAGTCTGTTTGCCTTTATAGTTTAATTCTAGAGTCAATAAACACAAAGAAAAGGCCATCAAATGAACAGTATGCATGTAATTTACAATTAGAGCATGCAACTGGTGTATCGTAAAAATATGGATACAGTTATGTCTTTGGGCTGAACGGAAAGAACCACAGGTTTTGATAACTTGCACCTGCAATATAAATATGCTGGATTTTTAGAAAAGTAAAATACTGCATTACATGTACACAAAATACATATTCCTTAGCTATGGCCCTCTTTTGAAACTGAGATCCTGAACAATGCTGCCAAAAGAAACAGCTTTTGTGCTTTCAGACAGCCAACATCTTATAAAACCAGGCAGATGAATGATGTTATGTGTAAGGGATGAATAAAAATATCAAAGACTGAAGTTCCAAACAGGCTTTTCAGGCCAAGAAAATAGTATTAAAATTCATTCCATAGAAAATAAAAGCAAATAACGTTAGGACCAACCTGGGCATTTAGTTCTGCTCCAGAAGCTAAAGGCTTGTGAATATTCCTGAGGCAGACTGATCGCTCTTTTTGCAATTAAACTTCCTAAGGTTTTAGACACATTAAACTCTGGGTTTGTTCATTGAGGATAAAGGTGTGAGCCTATTGTTTATGAAAGTTTTTGGTAAGTGGATATCCTTATTGCTCTTTGATGTTGATAGTATTCAGTCATGCTCTTGTATTTTAGCTTTTGAATTTGGGATGAATCTTTTGCCATCAATGTCAGAAGACTGGATTTTATTCTGACTAAAACCAGAAGAAAGATTTTGGTAAGTCAGACTGACAGCCTTCACAATTTTAATTACAGAATTGCAGTAAACCCGCCCCCCCAGCTTATGCTTGAGTTAGCACCTAATAATGAAACAACATGAATGTAATTGCTCAGTGATTTCCAAAGTTATATATCAGTGTAAAATTTAAATTTAAAAAAATCCCTAATTCATGTTAATTCATGAATTGAACCCAATATTAATCAACAAAAGCACACACTGCTTTTTAACTTTCTCATGGCAGTAAAATATGCAGGTGAAAATTTCTTCTCTGTTCTTCAAAGCAATTGCCAGTTCAATCTGCTTTCAGTTATTTACATGTAAAATATGAATATTGGTACCATGACTAAAGACTTCAGAAAGAGCTAGATCTATTTATCAGATGTTACACAAATGCACAGAAAAAAACATTCTTTTCCTAGGCTACACCAGATTTTAATCAGAAACTATCAACTGACCATCAAAGGTGGTAAGAAGAATGGCACTACACAGACAAACATCCCCTGTGGGTTGGTTATGGGTGAGAGCCACCTCACCTGACTTGACATATCTGCAGATTAAAGTTCAGACAATGAACCAGTCACCATGCTCTGCCTTGGGGGGGTTCTCCAAAGGAGAAGTCATCTGACCTTTCTAGAGCAGGATCATGTATTCTTTGGAGGTGCCTGTTTCCCTTCTTGGACTAATTGGGAGTCTCAGGTGACTGGATCATAATTAATGTCTTACTTTTGGCTTGTACTTGCATGGTTGATCTTTCTGCATGACCAAGACCCGTCCCAAAGAGAGGAACAGAAGAGGTCACAAGCTGAAAAATAGGAAGTGAGGAAACAAAAGTGTACTTTCACCAGTATTTTTAAAATGCCTTATTTAATGAGAATATTCCTCCTTCATCTTATTTTTTGTCTTCTCTAGAAGAAGGCTGCTGTAATACAGAGAGATTCTGGCACTAATCCTCAGTGTTATAAGATACATTTTGGAAGAATGTAGGAAGCTGGATCAGACTCTGTCCCTCGGTCACTTAAGTTACAGCTCAGTTTTATATTTGAGCTTTTTATGGCCTTGCAGATGCTTCTATTGTGACCAGTCACTTCATTTGTCTCTCTCATTCTATTTTATTCGTGTCTTATTATTTTCTATTGAACTACATTTTTAATCATGGGGGGGTTTTTTATTTCTCAACCAAGAGCTTCACAAAGAGAACAGTGTAATTCTTTGATCCCTTACGACGTCTAAATATAGCATAGATGTAAGTACTCCCATGTAATTACTCCCAGGTAAACTCTAAAGTTATCAGGTATTTTCAGCCTGTTTAGACATAACCCAGAAATCCCTAACATACATCTGGATCTGCTCCACTTTTCAGTTTTGCCAACAATACATTTATATCTGGTAAATAGTCTATTGAGTCTCATATATTCAGAGACTTTCATGTGCCAAAATAATTTGCTGTTGTACCTTTGCCTTCCAAAAATCAAGATGATGAAACATACTGCTACAATGGGATTTGCTCTTACACTACCTAAAAATCAGTTATCTTGATAATGATCATGGTTGTTAGCTATGGGAATGATTTCTCCAGAGATTTATCTTCTTTCTAGTTACTTGGATATTTCTCTTCCTCCCAGTTACTTAGCTCAGGACTGGCACTTTTTCTTATGTATCTGTTCTAGCTCAGCCTGAGGTTGAAGGTTGAACTCAGGGATCATTCACTGAAATTCCTGAGTCAAGTCAGAGATAAGTGATCAAATCACAGTTTTGGCCTTAAAGTACTTCTCTACATAAATGAAGTCTTCTCATCCAACTGACATTAATGTGTAGCTGCCAAGTAGCTGAGACTGAAATAATTAATAAATAATAATATATTATGGAAATATGTATAGTGATATCAGTGTAAGAATAGATATTAGCTTAATTTCCTCTTTTTTTCTGCTTCCAAAATAATTATTTAACTAAGAAAAAATTAAGCTAATAATATTTTTTTCTGTGCTGAACAAAACCGTTTAAAAGTACCCAATTTATAGAAATCACAGTATTCCTTTCTAATATAAAGCTCTGGTTTATGTAAGTTTATCAGTGACCTGAAAGCACCTGGAAGTTTGCATTGGTTTGGTAGATGCAACATCTTTTCACATATAAATATCCTTGGTGTAAATGTCTGTTTTCAAAAGCATTTTGTGAGTGCAGCACCTGCAGTGCTGCTTCTTTTCTATGGCCTCAGGTTCTGCTCTCATTGAAGTCACTGTCCCAAGTCTTCATTTACTGAAAGAAGAATATTTCAAAGAGATAATGTAAAAATCCAGCAAACCAAACCAATCTATATTCCACATTGAAGTCCATGTCTGCAGTTTGCTAAGACAGAAGTTATCTCTCCAAACCAAAGTATCAAATGCTGGCTCTTGAATGCACTGGGATCCTTCCCATTTTGGGTCAAGTTACAGTCTTCTCAGCTGATAGAGCCAATGAATATATCAGCATTTTATATAGATACACATGGTTTCAATGACGCCAAACTTTTTAGACTTTTGTTGTTGTTGTTGTTTTTTAATTATTATTTTTTTAATCCCTAGTCCTGAAGACTGAATGGCAGCCAGGCATAGCCACATCTAGAAATGCTGCTGATGTAAACGGAATAAAATCTAGTATAAAGCTGAATAAATTATTTATATGGAAAGTAGAATATATAAAATCAATTAACAATCTGTTAGTTTAGTTTGAATAAAATAACTTTCCATCAGACTCTGACGGCAGCTCTGTTCAATGAGGAACACCAACATGTGGCAGCTCTGTTTCCAGGTTGTAATGCTGAGATGAATAGCACCTTTCATAACAGAGTCCTCAATAACCTCTGGACTTGGTCCTGAAAACACTTTGTATGTAATTATGTTGGCTTCAGTTGCACCACTTCAGGGTGGGTTTCACTCATTTAACATTAGACATTTAGAAGAAGACATGGAGGCTCCCTCTGCAGTCAAGGGAGAGATATGGAAAAATGGTGTTCCTTGGAAAGATGTATTCCTTGCCTGAAGTACTTTTAATTTTTTTTTTAAACGATGGGGTACCTCATCACAGAGGGAGCTTGGCACTGATCTCTGTTGACTGCATAAGGAGCAGCTACAATTCCAAACCTCAGTTTTATGCAATAAGCTTATTTGAAAATTTGAGTGCATTTGTTTTTGTCGAGCAAAGTCTGGAGTCCTTACAGCAGTCACCTGAGCTGCTTGTGGAGAGACCCAATCAGTGCAACATTCATCACTTTATTTAGTGCAAAGCATGCACTGATGGCTGATGTCTCCTGTGGCAGGAAAGTGGTACTCTATGGGCCATCAGACCAGGATGCATTTGTGATGCAAACAGGAGTAGTGTGCAAGAAGAAAACAGTGCATTAAATGCACCTGAACAGTGGTTGATGCAGTGATGGGCCCATCTACTCTAAATCTACATCTGGCCATGTGGGAAGAGTGAGTTGTGTTCCTGTAAAAAGTTCTATTGAATTGTAAATTAATTAAAAATAAAAGAGAAAAAAAATAGTACTGGTGTTTTCCCAACAGCTCCCCACAAAATACTTTTCTAATTCAAAATGTAGCTTGCTGTGGATGGTTGAGATATTCAAAATACGATGATGCAGGGATTTTGCTAAGCTTTTGGGATTTGGCTTCCATTCACTGGGATTCAGATGTCTCACTAACCTCTTTTGGCTAGGCTAGGTTTCTTGTACAGAGAAACTCAAACTTAAACCTTTGAAGTTCTCTTCTACAGCTCTCAAAATCCATAAATTCTATAAATATAGGCCTGTCTACATGAGAAGGGGTGATCTTCAAGTTAAGAGCTCCTTTCCTTCAAACTGTTGCAGATATTTCATGAAAGGATTTAAACAGAATACCAACAGAGAACAGAGGAAGCATGCAAACAAACCTGCTATACCAACTTACTGTTTTTATCCTTCTGACAGTGCTGAAAATTCCCATCTTCCAGACAAATTTCATATTGACTTGGCCAGTAGCACACTGTCTTAAGCTACTGACAACAATCTGTTCTCACTGAGGAGGCTATAACAAATTTAATGTTTAAGACTTTAAGGGAGGCGATCTTATAATACAATCAAAATAGTTATTTATTGAGGACAGTGAACATGAGCCCACATAATGTATGCTGTAAATCACCAAAGCATGTGGTTCCATTTAACACTATTTTGCTTGAAAAGTGATCATCTTAGAGGTAAGGTTTGCCTTAAGTTGGGTAGGAAACAAAAATATGCAAGAATAAGTAATAAATAGGGTGTGTTTTGGACAAAGCTATCTTTTAGAGCCATTCAGAGGACAGAACATTTCTATCTATAGAACCATTGCTTGGATGTTTGTCCTCTGTTAACCACAAGTACATATTTTCACTGGAAAAATGCGACTTTCAGGCATTTACAAAGATTTGTTCATGCTAAGGATAAACAGAACTAGATATCCTGTGTTCTGAGATAAGAAAATACATGGTACCATTTCATGTAATAGCACTCATGTTTTAGTAAAGTGAGGGGTTTTTAATTCTTATTTCTACAGCCACCACTGAGGGGAAGTGGAGTTCTCTGGACACAGCTCAGAGCTGCTTGGTGCAGAAGCCCATAAATCAATACAGCAGTCACTGCCATTTAGGGAGATCATGATAATGCCTTAAACTAATTAGTTCAATGGTAGATTTCATTGAAAGTAGAAATATAGAAATTTAATTTATACAAAGCAGGAAAATGAGCTTCAGTTTAATTTTTCACGGAAATTATTTTCTGACTCATAAAATATATAGAACTGTGGGCTCTGAGAAGCTGATTTTCCTTCCTATCCTGGATATAAGTGGAAATACAACAAACCTTTTTCTTGACATTTTCTCACTATTTATTTTAAAGACACTGAATGAATATCCTAGACGTGATCTGTAAACAAAGTTTTCATTCTTCTTGCCATATTTGGGTCAGATCCCATATGCACTATATGCCTGTTCGGGTCCTGGCCAGGGTTAATTAATAGGGTTAATTTTTGCAGCAGTCAGGAGGGATATGGCCAGGACCTTGGGGTTATTGATACCACCTCACAGCCATGCTCAGGAATAGGGTGGGGTGTTTTCCATTTTTTTTTTCCCAGAGACATAAAATCAGCATGCATTACTGTGCAGGAGTTGCACATTATGATTACCAATACTGGAGTAAAGTAGATTGTCCTCTTCCCAAAGTGGTGGGAGAGAGAGAGAGTGAGCAGAGTTCTTTGTCTTTCTTTGGAGTCCCCCAAGGGTCAGCCTAGCTGCATCAGCACAGGGCAATGGACAAACTCTGGCTGCTCCTGTGCAGAAAGAGTGCAGAAAAAGTGCCTTTATCTCCTGATGGACTGCAAGGTGGAAAGTCAATACCTTACTACTACTATTCTTTTTCTTACTCATCCTCCTTAAAACACCTGCCCTCTAGTAACTCTCTGGTATGTGTGTGCGTGTGTGTACATGTATATATATATATATATATATATATATATATATATATATGTGCATATACACATTCTTCTCTATACAGTCCATTAATCAATGTAGGTGCCATTATTGGAAGTGGAAACACGACTTATATCTTCAGAGAATATTGATCCAGATTCTTAGACAGCATTTGATTCGAATTTGACTTTCTTGCAAGTGTGGAACTCAGTTTGCCAGTGTGCTCGCACAGTAACTGTAGGAATTCAGTGACCCAAGCATCCCCAGGGAAGCAAATTTGGCGGCTGAGTCACAAACAAGGCACTTGAGGCTGACTGGATGAGGCGATTTCTGTGCTGACTGCTCCCTCTTCAACCTCACAAAGGCTTCCCCACTTGTGGATCCTTCACTGCTCATCTGGGTTTCCAGCAGATGAAGGTAAATCACTCCTGGTCTTTAGTGCCTTTATTTATCATGTTTAACATTTTCTTGTTTTGCTGGAAGCAAATGCAGGGATGCATGGCTGGGAACAAACAGTGCAAATCGACACCTCATTTCTTGGGCTTGTAAAGAGAGTGAGGTTCCTTTGAAAATTTTTGGAGTTGGACATGAATTAGGGGACCTTCTCATGAAGGACCTCAGAGTCACCAAACGCACGGTAGTTCAACCTGAAGCGATTCACTAGGCACAGCTTAGCCCAACATTTGGAAAACAATCCCTCTCCTTAAGAGATTTAAGCAACACCATTGCATTGCATCATGCTGCAGGCATTTCTGTCACTGCTTACAGAAGGAATAATAGTGCTTAGCATAAAGATAAACACTTACAGTGTGGCAGCAAGCTGCTGTCTCGTGTTTCTCCCTCAATCTTTACTAAAGGATTGTCTATTTTACCATGACAATTAATTTCACATGAAAATAGTTTTCCCTGAAATATATCAGTTTGGCATTACAGTGTCTGGACATTGTTCAGATTAATGATCAAGCACAAAATTAAGCAAATGGCAAGCAATAAAAATAGCTGACCCCTCTTCCTAATTTCTGTTATTTATGAAAGATCTGCTTGGACATTTAATTAATGCTTGTGTCATTGCCCAATGAGAAAACAAAAATGCAGGTATCTGATGTTCAACTTCTGCTCTTTCATGAGCCACTCAACTTTAAAGGAAATTTGAACAGTTGCTCTGGGCACTGGGTGTGCAATTTGGCCTTATGGAAGTCCCAAATTAGCTACTAAATGGAAAAAAAAGAGAGAGAGAGAGAGAGAAACCCCTCACTTTTGAAAATCATATTTAAAAGGACTTGTTGAATGCTTCTGCCATCCAATAGTCAGTGTCCTTTCTGCAGGAAAAATAATGTCATCATCCTCATCATCATTATAATCATCACATCTTCAAAACATGGGAAGGAACCTTGCTTTTCCTATGGAAACTTTAGACCATTTCTGTAAATTTGGCAGAAAATCCAATTTCAGTGTTAAGACCAAAAGCAGTCCTGACCAAAAAAGCCACTCAAAGAGGTGGCATTAACACATATGCTGAGAAAGGTAAAATTCTTTCTGACTTTCCCAGTAAAGCTGTACTTATCGGCTCTGGGAATTTCTGAACAGTGTTTTAAAATGCTATGCCAAGGAATGCATGGAGCGATCATTTACAATGATATTGTGCAGATGGAGAATGCCTGCTCAGGCTGTGTCCATGGCATGACCTCGCGTAGCCTCGTCTGAGAGCCTTCCTAGCGAGCCACACAAAAGCGCGTTCGTTCCCTGCTGTCTGCACAGAAATGTGAATTTATCAGCTTTCCTTCCGCCAGCAGCCACAAGAGGGCGGATTTTTTCCTGCTTTCCTCCTCTTCATGAAGAGCTCCTATTGCACAAATGCGGTTTTATAACTCTTGAAAAGATAAATCTTCTGATATTTATTTCATCCCTCCCTCAAGCTGCTAAAATAAAATAATTTACAAAACATTTATTTCCCCCCTACATTTCACAGAGTCTGTAGACTTGTTCCACAAATGAGAAAAGGAGACATTCATGCTGATTCCTTTTTCACAGGAGTCTGAAGCATCTCCAGAACATGAAACACACAGAACTTTGCAGCACATTTTCTTTTTATCAGGATTCATGTTCTCAGCGTACCTCGAACCCCTATTCTGTAGTTCTAATAAACGCCTGAAAAAATCCAAAAATCCCACAACTCTTCCATCAACCTGCTCCTCATTTTCTATTTGCTGAGTTTCTTCAGCTGCAGAAGGGAGTTATCAGCAGAATGTCTGTGATCTTCAGTGAGTGGGAACAAGGTAAAGTGAAAGAATTACTCTGCAGAAATTCAAAACATAAACTGGGCTCAAATCTGCATCATACTCATCCCAATTATATTTGTATTTAGCAGTGCCATGAGGGGATTGAAGCAATGGAAATGATAATGATATGAATGTGGTAATTCAGTATAAAATCTCCTTTAATTTTTTTTTGCAGGCCTTAAACAGCTGAAATCAACAGTGACCCTATCTCCAAATTACTCCCTTTGTCTTTTAGGAATATAAAACACGTGTAGATTAAGTACAGTCTGTATTTGTGTGTGTAGAATTTATAAAAACAATGTCAGTTTGGTACTGTAGTGACAAACTGTTTAAAAAAACATAGGTAGAAAAGGTGTAAAGTTGACTTTTGGTGAACCTAAAAAACTCCTCTTATTTAGCTTCTGCCCTGTATACCCAGACCACCCATCTGACTTCTGTGTGAATGGTAGGTGAGGATGAAGCTCTGCTGAGGCGAGTTACACGGTGGAAACTCCAATATACTTCTCTGGACTTCTTTGGTTCTGCTGTTATTTCACGGGAGCAACAGTCGGGGTCTGTTCCACCAGCGGGCTGAAGGTTTTCAATCTGAGCCGTTCACTGAGGGAAGCGGAGCTCCTGACAGAGCCGCAGTGTGTCCCGCCGGGAAGGGTCTGACCCGGGCCGCGCCGGGTGTGCAGGGCCGCCGGGCCTGTGGGCAGCCAGGCTCTTCCTCGGGCGGCCACAGAGGAAATGTGCCCGAGAGAATGGTTTAGGGTAGGAGTGCGCTGGTCCAGCAGAGAAATTCTCCCTTAGGAAGTGGTCTGAAGCATGCAAAAAGCCAGAGAACCACCAATGTAGCACATTCCGGGGGCAAAACAAATAAATGTGTGCCTGGCAGCTATAGCTCTGCACACGGGTAAACTCTTAAATGCACACCAGCCCTGAGCTCCGGGCCACCTATCGGGGAGTGTGGCGAGCTGGCTTTTTTTACTCAATCAGTCTACAAGCCCGTGTCCCGCAGTTCCGACCCAGAGGGAATGTGTCACGGAACGCATGGACCTGCTGTAGCCGTGTGGATGCGGAGCAGCACGGCGCTCGCAGGGACAGGTCGGGACGCTCCTGTGCGAGCTCGCAGGTGTGTGTGATCCGGCCGTGCCGGACGGGGCACACGGGCTCAGGGTCCCCGTGCGGGCACATCGGTGCCGGCGTGCGCAGCCCGGCACCGGCCGGGAGAGCGGCGGAGCAGGGGGTGTGTGCCTGCGCCGGCTGACAGACAGACACCCCGACACACAGGCGCACTGTCAGGCGGCAGCCCATTTGCTGGAGGGGTGTGCATGTGCGTGCGAGGGAGTGGAAAGGGGTGGCGGGATGGAGGGCGGGCGGCCGAGGGAAAGTCTGACACTCGCGCAGAAGGAGCGAGACCCTCCGCTGTCTCCGCTACCGCCGGGGAGGAGCCGCGCTCGCACAACGCCTCCGACACCCCGGCCCGGCCCGGCCCGGCCCGGCCCCGCTGCTCTCCGCCGCTCCCCCGCAGGTACCGGCCGGCTCCGCGGCCGCTGGGGCACTTTCCGCCGCTGCGGAGAAGGGTGGAGGGCGGTGTGGGAAGGAAGGTGCGTGCGGTCCCCGCTGCCTGTCCCGGACCCTCCGCTCGCCCCTGCCCCGGGCGCCGCCGGGGCTGCCCCGGCAGGAGCGGAGCGGTGCCGGCACCTGGCGGCCCCCGGGCCACCTGCCTCGCTGTCAGCGGGAGGTGGGGCTGGCTTAGGACCGGGCTAGGCACTGCCAGCGGTGGGCTTGGGGCCGAAGGGAGAGGAGTTAGTTTTGGGGAGCGGGGCGTAGAGGCTGCGAGATGGGAGAGGAGCTCATGTGCACAGCCCGGCACTCTTGCTCCGGGCTCTGGTAAGGCAGCAGGGCATGATCAGCCCATTCTACTCAGCAGAAGTGTTGCTTGCTGGAGCGGTGGCAGAATCCCTTGCCTTCTGCACAGCCCTCCAGCATCGCCGTGAGCGCGGCTGCCGAGCGCTCCGTCCCTGGGAGCGCAGCGCACCTGGCTGGGCGCGCTGCTCGCTGAGAGCAGATCATCCCTGCTCACAGGGACCACCGCCACTTCGCCAAGTGAAGGAGCTCCCAGGGTGGGAAAGATCCTTGTTCTGCAGCGAATATTGCAAAATGAAAGTTGTTGCTTGTAGGAGGGAAGCATTCCTGAGCGCGTTAGGTAATCGGTGACTGTGCTGCAGGAGCACAAAGCAGCCACCTATGTTTCCTCAGAAAGAGCTTCACTTCGCTTTGAATTGGGGCAACTTCTCCAAGAATAATAGAGATAAATGGGACCAGAAGCTGAAAAAGCAGCAGTTCACACTGTGTCTGTGTCTCTGACAGAGGCCAGGAAGATGTAGGCAAGAGCTTGAAGAATTGGGGCACGTCACTTTCTCTCTTTTACTTGCAAATCTGGGGGACAAGTAAGGAGACTTGATTTCACTGGTTACCATTTGGAGGTGTTTAATGCTAATGGCACATCGCCTCTATACTGTTTTTCAAGTCCTCGTTAGTATAATTGATGTGATTTTTCATCTTTGCCTTTTAATTAGTTTGTTTAGGTTATTATGGGCTTGATCCAGAAAAGCACATCATCTCCTGCAAAGTGTAAGGGCCAGAATCTTCTGTGAAAGTTGGGTGTCAAAGAGGAATTGGGGGTATTTTAATCCATAATTGTAAACCTACTGTCAAACAGAGATATCCAAATTCTGCAGGTGCCACACCTCCTTTTCTTAAAATTTCCAAGACAAGTCCTGCTCTGAGATGTCTTATAAATTGAAGCATTTTTGCCTTGATCGGGCTGAGCAGCTTGGCTTCACTTTCAGTTGAACTTTATTTTGGCTTAGACATCCAGACTAGCCTGAGATCCAGGAACTAAATTTGCTTCCCCTCTTCTTACGACTGGGTCGATCCAGCAGGGATTCTCAGGGTGTGGACAGCAGAACAGGCTCCCATTAGGTGCAGTGCTGAAGCACTGGGAGTTGTGCTCTAGACCAGCAGAAGTGTTGTGAATCCAAGTCTCCTACAGTGAGTGTGTGGGCTCTGCCCATTGAGTGCTTCAGCCAGAAATGGAAATAGCAGCTTCACCAGTCTCTGCTGCGTCTGAAAATACAAGAATGACTTCTATTACAAAGGCTAGTAGGTGCTTTCAGGACAATAATCCCAAGAAAGGAGAAGTGCCTTTCAGTAGTACTGAGTAAGGTGACTAACATGAGAAAAATATAATTTAGAGTTGCATTCCTGCCCTCAGCTTTGTCTTGGTGAGTAGCTACGGTCAGATCCCCAGAAGACTGGTACCTCTTTTTGATGCCACTCCCAAGTACTGGCCTTTGCCTGCTTCTTTCCCAGCTGCAGGTTGTTCTATCAACCAGCCTTCAAAAGCACTGTAATTGCTGTCATCCTACTCTGCTTCCCAATGGCTCTTTTTTGTTTTCTGAGAGGTGATGTTTTCACTGCAGATACCGCTGTGTTCATTACACAAATTGTGCTGCAGCCTGGACATTCTACTGGGATTTTGCAATTGAATTAAATGAAACAAGGCCCTGAGGGGGGAAAAGTTTTAATTAAGCTAGAGTGTTAAATGGAAATAGATGTTGTTCATTGGGGAAGAGCCCTTTAAAGTGTTTGAGGATCCTGCATCTTTATTACACAGAGATTAAGTAATGATAATTAAGCAGCTAACCATGTAAACAGCAAGGTAGTGAAAAGCAAAGGATGAAATGCTTCCAACAGCACCTGTCCTTATTTTGATCGTAGCAGAAGGTATATGTATGCTAAACCTCTCTTCCATGTCACAAAACAAGCGGAGGAGTGAATGTCCCACGCAGTCAGGATCTTTACAGTTTAGCTGGCAGAAAGCCATGATCATTGGAGTCACCCTGTGAGCCTGCTGCTAGCTCAGGGTGGCCAAAATAATGATGTCTTTCTAGATTCTTTTTTTAATCCTTGTTTTGCTTTTCCTCTCATTCTTTTTGCTGTTAAAAGTCCAGCAGCTGTAATCTCAGATGTCGCTTCACTGTGTGCCACATGTGTAGACATCACCTGTGGATCCAGAGGGGCTGATTCATCAGCTGAATTCCCAGCACATGCCAGGATTTCTTTGGCTGGAATTGGCTACTGAGCCACCTCTGTGTTCTCTGAGGTTTTCCCTGTGAGGGAATCCTTTGGGGCTGGTTAAGCAGGCTTTCCCACCGCGCTGTCTTGGCAGGGCAGCCTGCGGGATTGCCGGAGCTCTGTTTGGCCCTTTGTCTTTTTAACCCCTGGAAAGAGCCAAAGGTGTGTGCTAAATGTCATTACATCAGATGGACGCAGGAAACATGCCATGTGTTTGTTTTCCTTGCTTTCTGGATTTCCTCCACCTGCAAACAAGCAACAGAGAAGCTCACAGTGAAGCCATGTGCATGGGACCTGGAGCGTAGTGGCTGTATTTATGTGTAAAGGAAATTTTGCTCCATGGATGTGTTATTTTTAACTTTTTTATAGTGCTGCACCTCTGTCACACTTCTTAACGCAGTTTTCCCCTGCCCCAACATTTCTGTCTGGGTTTTCTGTATTTTATAAACTTAGCAATGTCAGTGAGTCATTATTTAAATAATCCCTGTATAAATCTCTAGCCCTTTTATCTTCTCCTTTCTATAATTGTGTATTCAGAAAGGCCTCTCTCTGGTATTGTTGTTTTTCTTCCATGTAATAGAGACATGCTGCGAGAACATGCATGTGTTACCTGACAGTGGGTGAGAGAAAAAAGAAAAAAGCACAAAGCAAAAAAAGCACAGCCCTTCTATTCTGCTCTCCCCAGCTTAGATGGATCCAACGTCACATGGAGGGGATCCAGGATGAGTCAGGAAGCAGCACTGTGGTCCAAAATTCCACTTTGCATTACAGCTGGAAGGGAGCATTTAGCATCATGTGGATTTATTTTCTTTTAACGGGAACTGCAAAATAATTTATGGAAGTCACATAACCTAATGGGCAGAAGAGATAACAGTAAGCCAAGAAGAACCTGGATTCCCATCTGGGTTGAATCATTGACTCAATTGACTATCAGTGTGATGGGTGTGGTAGTTTAAGCCTGGCCTTAACTAAGTCATTGCACTTCCCCACAACGTAACTGGAAAATGTGATTAATGTTTAGAGCTCTGTTGGTACCTGAGAGTTTCCCTAATAGTTTCCCTGTTCAGACTCAGCACAGGACACTAGAGACATTTACTTTCAAACTTAATTTTCAGGACAAATCCTAAACGACTCGGAACATATGTGGCTAAAGACATCATGCTTTAGAGCTTATATGTGCATGGAGACCTGTAACTCGTGAGGACTTTCTGCCCTGCATGAATTTCACACTGGGTGTATTAGTCAGCTTTCTGTAACACTTATCCTTTTTTGTACATCTTTGCATATTTTTCTTCCTGTGCTACTATAAACAGAAGAGTTGTGTGAGCTTTTTGTTTTAATGTGGTCAGTTTAAAAGCAAAATAAATAACCATAATTAAACTGTTTCCAATTTAGCTGGTCAGAGAACCAGGAGACTTGCAGGAAGCAGATGTCATGCAGCAGAAGAGAGGCTAAAACCTCTGTAACATCTAAACATACTCCAATGACGTGCTGGGTTGTTGTTGCTTACTGATTTTTTTTTTTTTCTCCAAGAGGGTGGGCAGAAAAGAAGTTACCAATTTTCCTGGAACATCCTCTTCCAAAATTCTTGAAGACACTACAGCACTAAGTCTGATCTCATCTTGTGTCAGCATAACTCACGCCTAAATGTACTGGGAACAGAAAGCCTAGGATTAACTAAAATTATACAAAGCTAAGGCTGTCATAAAATGAAAGACTTGGGCCTGTTCTCAGTCTATCTGTACTTAGTGACTTCAAGAGACTTAAGCATATGTTTAAAGATAGGCTGCTGTGTAAAATGGTCTCTAGAAAGAGTTACTTTTATAAAGTCTAAGCCTAGAGTGAGATTGAGCCTTTTAAAAGTTAAAGTGCAGTCTTGAGGGCTAGTGTGGTCAAATAGTCCAGCTTAATCTTGGCTAGAATTGTAAGATTTTGAACAGCTAGATCTAATGGTATGTGCCTACCTAGCTTATTGTATTCCCCTGGAATTTATCAATGACACACTCCATATAATTGTGGTTACTTTTTGTCTGTCTAAAATCCTTTTTTGGTTTTGCAACGGGGAGACTGCAAAGAGGGAGTATGTAAAAAATCCTTTCCTAACCAAAAGCAAAAAGTTGATTTTTTCCCCCTTCCACAATGAAGTATTAAAACAATGTCTGTTGCTCTCATGCTTAATGTCAGAATCTCTGCTAAAAAATAGTAACAAGAAATATGATGGATTTTTCATATGGAACTTATTCCCTGTAATTTTATAATACATATGTGTGAGGTTTTGTAAAGGCTTATACTAAAAGGCTTTAGTAATAAAGGAAAAATACTCATAATATCCTTGGGTATCCAGAGCGCTCCACGTTGAGAGAAGAAAATAAAATAAAGGGCAATGGCAAGTAGCAACAGGCTGTTGAAAGTGCAGTTCCTTTTCTCTAAGATTTACAGTAAGAAGTAGCTCCAACTGTAAAGTTCTCTGCACTATCATAATCTGTAGATTTGCGGAATGTAGCATTCTCATATCCATTCTCTTATCTTGTGAAAGAAAGGTTCCACCCGCGTATAAATTACCTCTAAATCCTTTACTTAATTTCGTGTGTTATTTCCTGTTTTTATGCAGGTGCTTGAAAACCTTTATTAAGAACATAAATAAATCTTCAAAGCTGCTACTATGGTATGTCCTACTAAAAGAGTGATTGTATTTTATGTCTCTCTGAAGATCCATTTTAGTTCAGTAGAAATCAGAGAAGACAGAACAAATTTGTCACTTGTGTTTATATAGTCATTAGTTACAAGCAGTGGGCCTTTCCTTATTCAGAGAAGCTTTTATTAATTTATTAGCTATGTTTCAGTAGCAGGGACTGTCAGACATCATAAGTCATAAAATAGTTCGGGTTGGAAGGGACCTTGAAGATCATCAAGTTGAAAGCCCCTTGCCATGAGACTCATTTGGAATCCTCAGCAAGGAGCTCTCACAGCAGACAGATATGAGCAGGGTCAGTCCTTACTTCTGCCAGTATTTAAAATAAAAACTAAATTGTAAAAGAAACCTTTAGCACATACTTCAGTAGCTCAGTGCTGAGGTGATCTGGAAGGGGAGTTTCCCAAGTGTGGGTCAGAGCAGTGGTGGTGTTGGTGTTTACTTTCCCAGCCACCTCAGTTCCACATTTTTGCTCCATTGTCAGTCCCAGCAGGAAGAGACTGGCTTTGCAGCATCTTCCAGGGATTAGACTTCTCTTACTGGATCTGCCCCAATTGACATTTTGGTGTCAGTGTTGATATTTCCTGCTTGGTACTGAGCGACACCACTGAGTTAATCATAATGAGACCATTCCTGCCTGTTCCAAAGGAGCATGCTAACCCTGGAGCTGCTGGATGAACGGTGTTGGGAGAGGTGGATCCTCTCCTTCCAGTGGGAGAACTGGGCACTCTGGGGCCCAGCCCAGCTTTGCAGGTGAGGTACAGAGCAGTGCCTGTTCTGAGCACCACAGGCACTGAGCAGGCACAGCTCTGTGCTGTGTGCCCCTGTGGCATGTACAGCCTGGAAACAGCATAAGACAGCTTTATCTGGTCTTTAAAGCTGAACTTGGCTGACTGAAGAGTCAGTTAATATCATAAATCTCTGTTATTAATCTGATTTTTCCCTAAAACTATTTTAATAGGCAGGGATGCTTTACATAACTACAGTCTGAATCATTGTGGTCAGTTGATTTGATGTCTTACACAATCTGTAATCTTGTCCGAAGTGAGGTTTTCTCAGACCTCATGAAACCCAAGGTGTTTATTTTAAGTCTCAGTTTATTATTTTGCAAATTGAACTCAGTGCTTTAAAGGCTTTAAGGAGAAGCTGACTTGATGTAATTTTTGGAATGTCGCCCCCACCTAACTGAGGAAACAGTAAGAGAATGGCTGCATCTAAAGAAGTTACTAGCATTGTTCAGGCCCAAGGGTCTTTCAGGTGCTCTTTCTAGAAAAAAAAGGTGAATTTTGCTGTGCTCCTCTGTGCTGTCTGTCTTTTTAAGATGAATGTCTTGGGTAATACTGTTTGCAGTGTACAGGTTTGTTTTGGAGTTACGATTTGGTGTTTAGAGTCCTCTAGTGACATCTACAAAAAGCAGATATATTTCATCTCATAAAGCTGCCTCAGCTTGAAAAAAAAAATATATATATTTATGGCAAAGAAATACTTTCCCCACTATAACATCCCAACAACCTGTGCAACTTTCAGTGAAGTTAAAGGAGTTTTCACATGAAAAAATTTTCTGTCCTTAGATAAAATAATTATAAACTGCTTAGGCTAAAGATTGATGAAACTCACATAATAAAATTTATGTGAAGGGGGAAATGGGGTGATTTTCTTAAGGCATCTGTCTACAAATTCACGTCTGTGATTTGGTTTTTAGTTTAGTTTTTTTTCTTTTTTAATTATTATTTCCCTAAAGAGTTTTACACGTCTAAGTACCGATAAATTGCTTTGCTGTCCTCAGGAGACTGAAGCTCCTGTGTCCTTTGCTTCCTGTGACTTTGCTACAGCTCATTACTTTCCTAAATGGCAACACGAGCACCATTATGAAACTCGTAACCCAGACAGTTATCTCCTCAATGGTACTTAAAATCAAATCCTTCCTGCTTGGTGAAAGATGAGTTACTGTGCTTTGGCTCCTTCAGTGATGGAATGATGGAAGGATTGGGTTTTTTTCTCTATTTGTTGCTGTTGTACACTGATGTGTAAGGATGAAGAATGAATACTGAGGCACAATACACTACTGAAAGCTCCAGTGCCAGTTTCTCTAGCTTTTCACAGCCTGACAGAAAAGCAGGTGTATGCAGCAAACAGTGCAGGCAGTTAATCTCAAACTTCTGCTTTCAAAGCCAGAGAAAAAAGAAAAAAAGCAGAATGCAATTGTTGTCTTTCATTTAAAAGCCAAGGTGACATTCTGTGTGGTTCCCCCCCCCCCAATTGTGCTGAGTCTATGCTACTGCCAGCATGTCCTGTGGCACAAGGGCTTGGTCTTTCCTGACAGGAATTGACCATCCTTACCTTTTAGCAGCAGCAGTTCTCCAGGTGGTTTCGAGTCACAGGACAATCTGCTCCTGCTTCCAAACTCCCTTCTGAAATTCCATCTCCTTCCTACAGTTAAACTCTTTCTTGTGCTTTTCTAAAGCTTCAGGCATAGTTTTCCTGTATCCTGTCAATTCCCAGAAATGGTCATGACATGACATGATGAAAATCTCTCACTCCCCAGGGGTACTGTACTCCAGTAATCTGACATGTGGGGTGTTAAACTGTTAAAGGGAGAGAATTCTGACAGATTTCAGGTCTTCTGCCAGGTTTTCACGACAATGGTAGAAATTCCTTTGTGATAACATTGATATCACAGGCACAGCTGTTCTGCAGTTGGTCAGTGATGAAATATGGATAGTAATTTTCTTAGTGAAGACAGGCTTTATTTCTATTTTTATGCTAGGTTACCACCATTATTTATGGGTAATAAAATCTGTTCTAGTAAATGGTGTTAAAAAAAAAGTACTTTCCATCCTTTCTGTGCTTTCCTTCCTTCCTTTCCCTACAAACAAGGTAAATGCCACTGAAGTGCTGTGAGAAAAGCATTTTGGAATGTGTGTGAATTTGTTGTGTTTTATTTTCCATCCAGGAATTCAACATGACACAATGGAAAGTGGGATTTGACATCTCCAAGATAAAGTATTAGACAATCTATAAAGTGCTGCACTCATCTTTATAAGATAAATAGTGTGTAAGGCCAGAATAACTGGGACACAGTGTGGCTTTGATAACAAGCAGCATTGTTATCTTCAGTGCTAGCATCAGCAGAGATTACAGTGGTCTGTTGTGGTGGCCCTGGGGGAATCTCACAAGGACTTGCAGTAGGCAGTGTACAATTTGTTTTCATTCTTTTCTCAGCAAAATACTGGTTTGATGCTTGGAAAGCATGACCCTGTTTAAATTGTGCTGACTCTCTTTATTCTGGTTTGAGCCACATGGGAGAAGAGGTGTGAGCACAAGCAGCTAGAAAAGTTGAAAAGGTGCTGATGGAGGATGGAGAAATAAGTGATTGACAATGAGGGAACAGTTTGTTCTGAAGAGCCACCAAGACTCTGAGCCTTGTGCTCAGGATTCAGGATCCTCATTCAGTGTCTCCAGTACTCTCTCTCTCCTAGAAGATCAATAGTGTTTTTCCAACTTGTTTTACTAGATCTCACTGATGGGATCTGCTCTGAGCTGCCCTTATATTCTATTATGGAAATCTTGCCAGGCTTAGCCTGTGTGTGCTGTCACTCAGAAGGAAAACCCAGCTATGCTGAGGAGGCTGCAGCAATTGCTCAGAGCTCTTTTTGGACATCTCAAGTTGAAGGTGTGACCTCAGTCCCATGGGTGTCTTTTCTCATGTAGCAGTCATTTCCACCTTCTGCTTTTCTGTTAAGCTGAGAGAAAGTCCCAAAATAGGCATTTGAGTTTTTGGCAGTGTTTGCTGCCTAAGCACTTACTCTTCGTTCCCCTGCAGAGATACAGTGCTGCCTGGGATTCTCTGGTGTGTGTAAAACTCTGAAGTAATTTGTTCCTCTGGTGGTTTGCAAGACAGGTTGGAAACCCTGACAAGAACAAACATTTCCTTGTTCTGAAGCTGGGTGGTTGGGCAGAACTTTCTCATATTGGTGTAGGAAATTTAACTTTTTCTGTTTCAGAAGAGAGACAAGGCAGTTCCATGCAAAGGATGTTGCAGAATCTTGTTTTCTTCATATCCCCAGAAACTGAACCTTATTTGCACAATAAGAGCTAGTCCACAAACAAGCTACTGGATTCAATATAATAGTAACGGTGTAAGATTTTGGGAGTCTAGTTAATACAGGAGATGATAAAATATCCCTTTAATAATTAGAAGTCTGAAAAACCTTTTATATTTATTTCAATATCTTTCTTGAAAGATGTGTGGTACTTTACCTGTGTGTTTCCCCCAAGCTGTCTATACTCTGTGCTCATGGTTTCTGAAAACAGAACATGGTTAGACTTTGATAATTCAAGGTTGATACACGATTGTTTTGATTAGTTAGGGATCAAGGCAGCTGTCTTAGAAGAGGAGAACTGCACTTGTTTAGTACCAGTGTTTTTATCCTGTCATTTGCTTGAATAGTATGGGGCTGACACCTCTCTCCCTACAGAAACTTGCTTTTCTGTTTCACTTTAATGAGATAATAAAAGAAAAAATATCTTTCCAGATGAAAGGAAAAGAAACTGTTTTATAAATTGACTCATACTGCAACCCAGGTTCAAGTTCCAGGCAAGTCAGAGGACATGCTCAGCATTCAGCAGTTCTCCCCAGGATTATTCTAAGAAGAACGTATCACCCAGTGCTGAAGCCTGCTCTGGACTGATAAAGTTTGTCTACATGTGGGAGTCAGCCACTGTTCCACTGGAATAACAGTGTGCAGAGTGGTATCTTCCTCACACTGGCTCTGCATGCCCTGTCACAGGGTGTCTGCCCTAAGGCTGCTGTTCAAATGAAGTAAGTTACTTCCAAATTAAGTAACTTGTTTCCCCCTAATACACGCTTTTGTGGGATGTGATTGCTGAGCAGCCAGTGTGCTGCTAGTTCAAATCTTACTGTGTCTGGACTCTCGTGTTGACATGCCCCAAGTATTTAAATTTTAAGGTCTTGGTCAATTACTTCTCTAAGTCCAAGAGACGTGGTGTCAGTGCACTGTGCTGTGATGCAGAGTGTTCAGAAGCCGAATACCAGAGCAGAACTCTGAAGTTAATGTACTATTTTCACTGGTTTTAGTGCAAGATCCACCTCTGCTGGTGCTCCTGTGTTTAGTTGTATCACAGTAACACCTAAAAAATGCTGGAATTTTGGCCTCATTGTGCTCTTAACTGCTAAGTTAAGATCTGAGGATAGCTTAGAGAAGACCAATAAAAGTGAGAAGGGAGGCTTGGAGTCATGTTTGATTTATGAGGAAGAATGAAAGGCTTTGAATGTGCATGGCTTGTTAGACTTTGTCAAAGGAGAAGACATGACTGTAAATACTTCAAAAGTTTTATTCAAAAAACAGCAGAGGATTTGCTTAATGTTAAGGACATTCCAAAGGTTAGGGCAGCAGCTCAGGAGACCTAGGGTTAATTCCATGACATATGTCCTGAAGGCAAGTCAGTTCTGCTTAGATCCTAGCAAATTCCTAAGGGCACCCACTGCTTTGTCTACATCACTGAGTATTTGTCATCTGATTGAAAAACACCTAATTTAGACAATTAACTTGCTAAATACCTTTGCAGGTCTAGAACGTGGCCTCTACCTGCCTCAACTCTGTCTGTCTGTAAATGAGTAAAAATAACCATTTATCATAGAAAGAGTGTGAGGATTACAGGTTTGGAAAGTATGGATGCTCAGATATTGTAACAATGCGAGTACAGTGAGTGGAAAAGCTCATTAAGATGGCATTTATTTCACTTGTCTGAAGTGTGAGATGGTCACCTAATCTTCCTCTGTTTTCTGTACAGGACGAGGTGCTCCCAGGGGCAGCACAGTGTCTGAGCCAGGGGATGAATTAACTCGGCAGTACCTGTCTCCACCCTCTCTGCAGGGAGCCAAGACAATGTCAGAATTTTAGATGGTTGAAATTAGGCAAGATTAACGTTATTTTAAGATTATAAGGATCAAATAAAATCAACTCAGCTTGATTTTAAGGGGGAAAAATCTCTCTATTGAATGTGTTTGCTAAAATATTCTTTTAAAACAATTACAGAAACTGCCTCAAAGAACTTGTGTTTTCTTCTATTTCTTGTAAAACATTCATGAAGTCTTTTATTAGTATCTAACTAGACGATAGCACTCGCATTTTTCCTGTTGCCTTGAAGCAGTCATTACACAGACTATCAGCATCCCAAGAAGTGCTATTGTGCTGTATATTACTAAAAATATTGTATCATGTACAGCCTACGTGTCCCACGTTACCTAAAACTGCACTTGAAAATCCAGACCTTAATAACTGAATGGGAGCTGAACTCTTTTGGCAACCTATTTCTGATGGCTCTTGCTTTCATACAACAGCCTAAGTAGTTGGAAATACTGTGGTAGCTCTAGGTGGTTGCTGTCTCCTTGAGAAGGACTGATTATCAGAGGAAATGCAGTTATGGACATAGTGAATTTAAAGAAAAAAAAGTGGGAAAATTAAAGTTACTCAGAGAAGAGTTAGAAAAATTTTGAGAGCTTCTATGGGCGCTGCTGGAGGTCCGTGTGTAAAGCAGCTGTAGGATGATCTGAGGGAAAGTTAGGCAATACAGATTCATGAGGAGTATCAGGATGAACTATCTGAAGTCTCTGCTGACCCATGCAGAGCCTGTGGATTTCCAGTATGATACTGGACTAGACTTATGTTTGGGAATGTCTAAAGTATGCTCAATTCAGAAGTGTTTGCAGGAATTTATGTTTATTGTTTTTACTTGACCTTGCAGACCTAACACTATTGCTTTGGAAATCAGAGCTGAACAGTCCTAAGAACTTAGAGGGACATTTAGGGTTTGCACAGAGGACCTAAACACAGTGGGGATTTTATCTGTGTGTAAAGCAGTCGTGACTCTGATGAGGATGTGAAATAAGTACTCCCTAATTTAAGAAATGCATTTGGGTCACAAGGCTATGAGCTTAAAAGCCCATCTTCAACCAAAGTGAGACTTAGTGAGTTAGGTGGGAGGTGCGCCCATTGCTGGTTTCCTGGACAGCCTGGGCTTGAATTAAGACTTGTGTTCCTGGACACCATAAGGACTCTTAGCTGTTCCTGCTGCAGGCAATGTGTAGGGGGATAAGGACAGAGATTATGTGAATTGCACTGAGATCAGCTGCCTTCTGGGCTCCCTTGACACCCCAAAGTCATCATCCTCCCGTGGGTCACTCCAAACCTGGTGGGTGATTTCACATCACCCACTTTGTGCCCTAATTCAGTGGGCAGTGGAAGATGTTTAC
The DNA here is from genome assembly GCA_037013685.1 of Acridotheres tristis. Classification (NCBI taxonomy): domain Eukaryota; kingdom Metazoa; phylum Chordata; class Aves; order Passeriformes; family Sturnidae; genus Acridotheres; species Acridotheres tristis. Next base: position 7,914,091 of record CM072885.1, read on the forward strand.
AAGTGCCCAGCGCTTCAGACATGCAGGAGACAACTCTCTGTATGAGTGTTTGTCCTTAGGTCACTGCAGGTAGTAAAACACAACACTGAGGACAGAGAGAAAACAGACAACAGTGACAGGAAGTGTACATTGCCTGTATATTGCCAAGTAGCTGTTGTGCTCTGCCTGCCACTCTAATTAACAACTGCCTCACTTTTTCCTCCCTCTGACTGTCTTCTCCATCTGGTCTCATTCAGTGTGTATTTAGACTACAGGCTGCAAGGAGGAGAGGCCCTTGCATCCTTCTTGATAGCATGTGCAGTATTATGGGGTCCTGCCCTGGCTGGGGCCTCCAGGCACTGTCCCAGAGTAAATAATATATAAAAATAGATCAGCAGTGTAACATCGATCAAGAAAACCATACAGAGACCTAACAGTGTTTTAGTATTGAATTGCTCTACTGTCTGCCATAGGGTTCCCGCACTAACTTGCTGTAATTTTCTGAATTAAATGACAGATCATACAAAGCCTTGTATCTATGGGCAGTATGCAGGGAGCTTGGGGGAACGCTGTAATTGCTAAAATCAGGAAGTGGGCCAAAGATGATCTACAAGTATGTGGAAGAATGCATCTTTTGTAATGTTCAGGATTTTATCATTTTTATTTTGGAGGCTTCCAAGATTTAATAGCAAAAAAGGAACCAGAAAATTTGGAAGTGAACCAATCAGACCGAATTTCAGCTGCAGCAATAACTGCAAGAGCCTGGGCATTTGCGGAAGTTTCTTCTCTTGTGACACAGCACCAACTGCTCAAGTTGCACCAGGTAGGATTACATTAAGCAAAATAGCTAGGTGATGCAGACAGCTTCTGAGGTGTGCAAGTGCAATACTCAACAAAAGTGGGTTTTATTATCACCTGCATTGCTAAAGTTCATCTGCACTCAGAGCCTCACTAGACTGTTTGCTGAGTACAAAGAGCTTGAGTTGAAACTGATGAAAGAAATTAGCAAGTATGTTAGAGACCAAAGGTATACCTCAGAAATGAGGTGGGACTATTTTCATTCATCTTGGAGTCAGGAAGGTGCAGTGATTTGCTCTTGCACAGTTAGAGGTAATTAACAGTTCTTGCCATCAGTTTGATGGGATTGCAGAAGGAGTTTGGAAGGTGGAAGTGGACAAGTCTGTGGCCACTGAGGATACGTTTCTTGTGAGAGCAAAGCATTGGACTTATAGCACCAATTCTCAGATGATTTTCAAGAGAAATTGAGAGCATTTTCAAAACGTTGATCCACTAAAATTTGAAAGATCGTTTTGTGTAAGTTCTTTTCTATTTAAAAGGAGGTGCAAGTGCCAAGAACTGTGCGAGTGAGACTCCTTTCTGTATCAGACAAACTCGTGGCTCCCGGTTTCAGTTTCTTCATATTAAACAAAGTCCTTCTATTCTGCAGAACTCTTTATAAATACATGTAGGGAGGCTGAGTTTTTGTTTTCCATGGATCCATATAAACCCATGAAAAAGTTTCTACCATTACTTTCAAGGAAGAGTTATGCAAATAGCAAGCAGCAAGAGAAGAAGTAAGCACTTGTGCAGTCTCCATTCATATAATTCAAACTCACTTACTGGGAAAAGAATTCCCAGCTTATGAGTGGGCTCAAAATTAGAAGACAAACATCCCCAAGACTTCTGGAATAGAAAAAAAGAAAAGAAGCTGCAGAAGTGCAACTCTCAAAAATTGTTAAAAATACCCCAACAGCTGGTTGGCAGAAGGGCTGTTCTTTGACATAAAATACTTCCTGAAATTCTTTCTTCCAAGATCCATGCTGATTATTTTTTTGTTTTAGTTTTTCTTTCACATGAATTAATTAAAAAAAAAAATGAAGCATCTCATCTGAATATGACATGAGATGCTGGCAATAATTTTGCTAGTTTCTTGACCAATTATTAATCCCTTCTTCTGAGCATGTGGTGGAAGAGAACAAGAGACTCATGGCATACCTTTCTTTGTCTGTAACTCTGCCATCTTATAAGGTTATTCCCAATTTCCACTCTCATTTCATCATAAGCCTTCTGTCCTCAGTCCTGCAGATCCATCTCCAGCAAGCACAGCAAGCACTGAATGTCAGGGCTTTATGGTAAATAAGCTAGTGCTGACTGCAGCTGAGATGGGCTCCATGAATGAGTGCTGTGGCAAAGGGAAGAGATGGTGACATGTGGCATGAGGGATGTGACAAGCACTGGAGATGAGTAGTGTCCCCTTGCCACAGTCTTGTCTGCATGGTTATTCCCTCTCTTTTGAGGTTGGTATCACATGGGAGGTGAGCTAAGCACATGTGTGAAGAATGAACGTTGGTGAACTTCTGCTCTAAAACCAGCAGCACCTTGTAGCAGGACACTTGTGTGCACCATAGTGGATATCAGCTCTGTGCTGTTTCTTTCCAGTTTTGTCAAAGCTTTTCTGAAAATAGCTTCAGTGATTGTAAAAAAACACCTGATATTTTAGCCTAGCTTTTTCTTATAAAAGAAAACAGTTAAATTTTCAAAGACTTCACCTGTAATTTATCTATCCACACGCTAATAAAACCTAGAACTCCCTTCCTTTTTTGATTTCTACCTGATGGCTGTGTTAGCCTGATTCGGATGTGTATTCACACTGCTGGAATATTTTTCAAGGTTTTGCCACGTCTTGTATTTTCCACAGGAATTACACAATGAAAGGCAGTATTTTTTTAAGTGCCAAAACTTGATGGGATGTTTTTCTGGCTCTGTCACTGGCTGATGGCTTTAGTGGCACATTTCCCTTGTGTGTGCAGGGACTGTGAAGCTGATCACAGGGGAGACAGATGAGTCACATCTGTATTTGCAAGTTAAACAAGGCCAGGAGACTGTGTTGGCCTGCACTGGCCTGTGGTGTTTGTTAGTGTGTTCACTGGACTGGTTTTTCCTCTTGTCCATGAGCACATTTCCAAACTGCCTGATTGTAAATGGGGGGGATGTGAGCCCTCCCTGGATACAATATGGATGAGACCACTTGGTTTTGAAGGGAATGAGTGCTTAGCTTTATAGACAGAAGCTGTGCCAGGCTGCTTTGTCTCAGAGTCTGCAAATAGTGTCTGGCACATTTTATTTATTGCTCCAAACTTAGACTTGGGGTCTGGAAGCTCAAGTCTGAGCAGCTCTAGGGGTGACTGTACTATGTTCCTGTAATTACACAGACTTTTCCTCCACTCATCTTCTGTTTGTTTTATCTTCCTAGATGTAAGCTCATCAGGGAAGGTATTGATACTTGCTCTTTATTTGTAGAGTATTTAGTACCATGTGGTTCTGACCTGCATAGATTTCAGTTCAAATAAAGGCAGTTGAATCTGCTCTTGCCTGTTTGCTTTCAGCTTGGAAAGTTTTCCCTGGCTATAATGTACTGTTAAGGAAGGAACAAAGGATAGCCTCTTAAGAACTGTAAAACCTGCCTTACTTTAGTCCTGGCTATTTAATTTTGTAGGCTTATGTCAGACCCTTAAGGTTAAAAATGTTTCTTTTCTTGTCTTGGCTTGAACAGCAAATGGAATGTTTTAAAAGAAAAAAAAAAGAGTCCATAGGAGGCAGGCCAGAGTGATGCAGCCCTGCCTGTTTTTCTTGATCTGAAACACTGTATTAGCTGGAGCACAAAATGGTCTGGCTACCTCAGTTTCCATCCCATTTTTGGATGGAAAGTTGCTCACCAAACAAGAGCAGAAGCAATCATTCACTTCTGAAAGGCAAGATTTTTGCTCATTTTCTTTGCAGCATATAACATTTTCTTGGTTAGGCTTTTCTTCAACTCTTCGTTCTCCATGAATGCCTCCAAAGCAGCAGAGTAAATAATTCTGGCTTACAATGAACAAGTCTCTGAGATGATAATGAGAAGTGGTGGTGAATAAACTTTCCCTGTCTTACATGGGGCAGACTTGAACTCTGCTGAAGGGGCCACATGCAGCAAGGTCAGGAGTGTGATGAAGTATAAGTTTGGAAGGGGAATCTGCTGGAAAGATAGAATAACCTACTGAGTGATAAGTGCTGACAGACTGGCACCCTGGTGTTTGAAGTGCTTTTCCTTGCGGGGAAAGTATGTCTCTGATCCTGTTGTGTTATGGGCAGGCTCAGTCTGTTTTGAAAGCCTAGACTTTCTTCACATGGAGACTCAGAAAGATTCAGGCCAAATGTGTTCAACAGAATCCTGAATTTTGGGCCATGGTTAAAGCCAAATTTTATAAATTCGATATGGCTTTCCCAAAAGTTACTTATAACAATAATCATAAGCATATGTCAGTATATTTACATTATTATTATATGTTTACGATAATGTTTTTCTAATACTTCACCATTAAGTAACTGTGTTTAGTGTACTAGTTCACAGAGAATAAAAGTATTAAGTTATGATTTCAAAGGAATGATAAAACAATAACACTGGGGAAGTTCAGTCATCTTAACAAATTGGGAGCATTATTCAATCTGTCCAGGCAGGCTCTTGCACGGTTCCTGTTCTTCTCTGTTTCTTTCCTGTGGGTTTAGCTTGAGAATGCTCCCAGTATGGCCACACAAGGAGACAAACTGAAATATGTGAGTGAGACCCAGGGTGGGAGGCAGAAGATTAAGTGAAATGTCCTGGGACCTTCTAGGAGAAAGCTGCTCTGCTCTTTACCCAAACCTCACTGACAGAAGTAGTATCACAAGCTAGTCGGATGGTTTGACTAATATGAGCTTTAAAAAAACCAGTAGTGATGTGTTTTCAGTTCCTTGAATCAGTTTATTTCAGTCACATTTGCAAATGTATATATATAAAAAGAACAGAATTACAAATTTTGTAAATGAAAAAGCTTGGGAGAAAGAAAAAGTGAGATTTTTCGTTTTTTACCTTCAGTTGCTCATGTAGGACTGGGGCATGTTCCCCGTCCTATTTCCTGTATATCCAGGACAGCAATATTCTGCCACTTTTTCAGAAGACTTCTGGCACCTGACATGACAATTCTGTTGTCTAGTCTGATTCTTTGACAACCATTGCTAAAACACTTGGATGCTTTGGAAGATAAGAGTAGGCACGGGGGGGGAATCCTCATTAGTATGCAGGCCTAAGCAAGCCTCTTTTAACTGCTTGAACACAGTGGGTGTATATATATAAATTAATAAAACTGTTGTTATTTTCAATAGTAATAATAAACCACTAGACATGTAGATCTATCAGGTTTCAGTGATTTGCAGCCATGCTCCCCTCCAGTGGAGGCAATGAGATAGAACTTACAGGTGCATTCATTATCAGCATCCCAAAAGATTACTGTCTGCACTTCCATCCTTTCACTCTCTCTAATAGATATGCACTAGGCTGCACTTTTTCATCATGCAGTCATGCAAATCAGAAAGCATGTGTTCCTCAGGACTCCTGAGTCATTACTGCAGAGGCTGGACACTGATTGAGAAAGACACCAAGGGAAAAGAAACACCGACTTACTATTTTTAAATGAGCAGAGTTAAACATTGCCTTTATTTTTTTTCTGCTTCACAGTTTTACTGTAGGAGACAGGATCACATTGTTTTCCATCACATTCATTCTAGCTGTAATTTTTGCAGCTTTTCAGTTCTTGGCAATGTAATCTTCTCAATTCATTTGTGACGAAATCTCTGTGGTATAAACTGATGTTTTTGTTCATTTCCTCTCAAGTGAGAACACTACTACAGGAAGGACATGTACACATAACATCACTGGCATACCTTTCTGACTTTGTAGCAGGAGGATAAGAACACACAATTACACAATTATTGGAGGGATTCTTTACCTGCTACAACAGAGGACCATGCCCAGATATGTCAGGGGTGATTGCTCAGCAAAGGGCATTATGTAGTAATGGAGTAACTACACGTAGATTTGGAATTGGAGAAGCAAAAGAAATTGTTCTGGTAATGTTTTTGTTGACTTTGGAAGCATTTATTTGGTGTAGATATTGTGAAATATATAAACAAGTGTCAGCATAGACCTACATTTTTCCTGCTGTATAGAATCTGAACCTTAAATAGAGTAGTGAGAAGGCCCTGCACAGCTCAGGTTGGTAGTTTCACTTCCCAGTGGTTACTGTTCCTCTCTCTTGGTTTTGTGTGTAGCTTCAAGTCACAGGCTGCCACCTTCTATTTTTCAGGTACCTGAATTGAATGGAGGTGAGTCTGAGGCTTCGTGATATTATCAAATATTTTTACACTAAAGTAACTAAAGACAAACTCTACTTCGATTCAAATTATCTGAATATGTTCGCTAATTGTTCTGTCGAAAGAATTTACAACTGGAACTAAGACAGGAAATTGAGTTAGTGACCACAAATGTCACCAATATTAAAGGGTAATGATGGTTATGATCCTTTTCTACCTAATTTAGTGCAACTTCAGTGAAATCAGTGGACATGCACCGACATGTGCCTTACTGATTCCTCTCTGCATTACTCTGGTACAGCTCCATAATGCAGCCTTTGTTATGAATACTTACTGTAAATCACTTCTACTTGCATTAAAAATGTGAAGCTATTCACAAAGTTAATTGCTGGGAAAAGAAGAAGGAAAATGAGTAATTAGATAGTTGCTGTTTGCAACTATAAGCTTTTCTGAAGTACTGAACGTCATTATTGAGGCAAAATAATTGCATTTGCATTTTATTGTGTTTAGAAATTGTGTGATCTTGAAAGGCTTGAAAACTTCCAAATATGCTGAACATGGGCAATGTTATTACCACAGGTAATAGTATTCGTACCAGTTTATATATATGATCTAAGTAGACATCTCTCTTGGAGAAGATAAATTAGTCTTAACTTTTAATGTCATATGTGGGTTTTCAGAATTTATTTATCTAAATTAGATGCAGTACAAAGCTTTAATGTATACTTTTGCAACTTATTTGCTCAGTAGAATCAACGTACCTGATGGACACGTCTCATGTGATGCCCCAGCTCTGTGCCTTTGTAGAGATCCAGTTCATCTTTGTGAAAACAGAGTGAGGCTGTCGGTGTGCAGTTGTTTAAAATAAGCTCCACACTTCACCGATGTGGTGGGTAACATCATAGTTTACAGATCTACACAGGATTTTAGAAAGAATTCATAGGGTTTCCTAAGGGGCTTGACCTTGGTGGCAGTGTTATTGACATAACTAATTTTCTTCTCTGTTGCACAATGAAAATCGAAAATGCAGCCTAATTAAATAGTCTCTAATGATGCTAAATAGTCGTCGTTGAGTTGTACAACCATTACTACTGCTTTCTATTTTTTTTTTAATAATTTAAATGTAATTAATTAACAAAATTCCTATTAGGGTAATTTTCTGTGCAAAGAAATGAAACAACTATCATCATGTGCAATTAGGAAATATTTCTAACAGGAGCGTATGGAGTAAATTCCCTACTTTTGCTTGATGAGGAATGTGAAAAAGGAAATAGTAATGTGGGGGTAATGCTGTTTTTCATTCAGACACTTCTGCTTTCACAATTGATACAAAAATTATAAAAAGCTCTATAGAAACTGGAAATTACAATGTAGTTTTGCATTGTGACTCTATATATTTTCTCAGTATTACACAGCATAAATTTAAACAACAAATAGATTGCTAGTTAGTGACACTGCTTTTGTTTTTCCATTATTGCGATTCTGAAGAACCACTAATACTATGAATATTATTTTGCAACGAACTTTGCAGGTCTCTAATTGATCACTGGTTTACTGTCTTCTTCCTTTTACACCACAAAAAAGAACCATGGTCTTGCATTAAAAAGAAAAAAAAATAAAAAAATTGCATATCAGATTATATTGGCTTAATGTATTGAATGTGTTCCCAGAGATATATCTGAGAATCTATCTTGTTGTACAGTGATAGTTTTTGATTAAACTTCTTGTTCCCTGGAGGGCCCTAGTTTTGGCTTCTGAAGAGTGAAAATGCAGCATGATAGCTGTGTCACTTTTTTTCACTTCAGATGAATGGAGCAAATGTCCAGATTTGTCTAAATTACTGGCCACATATAATCCTTAAAAATTAAAAAAAACCCAAAACAAAATAAAAAACCTAGCAGTCTGTTTATTTGAAGGAATTCTGCCAGTATTTGGAAGGAACATAAATGCAAGAACAAATGGTTATTTAATTATTTTAAAGCACTAGTATTGCATTTATTGGCCTGTTGTCTGTGCTAAATTCAGCTGTTTTCATGATGTTTAGTCTTCTTAATACAAAACATAAATACGCAGTTAATATCCTGAGGATTTTTTAAATAGATGTTGCCTTGTTAGTTGTCTTTCAGAACTGACTTTGTTGTGACAGTTGTGTCAGACTGTCTTTTGTTTGGTTATTGTTCCTTAATGAGTTCACACAGGGTAATCACCTCAGCTATTTCCAGCTTTATTAAACCTATTTTACCAAGCCCAAGGTGTCCCTCCCTTCTTCTCCTTTTGCAGGTGCTTTTTGCAGGGATGCTCTGCAAAGTCCAGCCCAGCAGGGCTGAACAGGGTAGGCAGGTGGGTAAATCAAGATCCACAGCTTGGCTGATAGGGTCACATGTTTTTGGAGACATGTCAGCTCAGTACCTCAGTCACACATGAATTCTAGCCTTGGCTGTGGCTCATAGCACGTCTCTGTCAAAGAATTTTGGTCCCCTTTAGAAAGATCTGCTTTTATTTTGAATGCTCTAATTAGTGGAATTAGTGCAAAAGCATTTTACAGGCAACATCCTGCCTGGAACCATATGTTGGACAACGCTGAGCTAGAAGATACACTCTGGGTCGGGGTTAGTCTGACACACAGGAAAGAAGAGAAGTGTTGTTGCAGAGTTGCGAAATTTTCTGTCCTCCAACTTGGAAATGAGGCTGGGTCAGTTCCCAGTGAATGTACCCATCAGTTCATTACTTGCTTCTAGAATAGGGTCTTGGAGGGTTCAGTTGATTTTTCAGTTGTTCTCCTTTTTGGTTTTTTTTTCCCCCTCTGTCTTTGGGTATACCAGCAAGTCATACCTTGCCACCTAGCTTTCTAAATTCAGCATCACTTTAGAATTAGCTGCTTAACATGAGCACAGAGGTTTTGAGTCTCCTGTGACTGAGTTTGATAGTGTCCTTGGAAAAGGCAGTCTTCCAGCTGCAGGTATGCCTATTCCCATTCAACTTTGGCTGTTTAGGTACTGAATAATTTCAGTGTAATCTAAACGTTCCTCCATTTTTGAGGAAGATCATCCCAGTCTTCATGGTATCCTCATCTTAGTCTTGCACCAGCCCAGGTGGACACAACTGAACACAGATGCAGTGATGGTTTGGGGCATCTCTTGCAGGAACAGATGCTGGCTTAGGGGCCACCATCCTTCCTTGGTGTCACATCCCTTCATCTCCCTGTTCTCAGCCCCAGACCAGGGCTCAGCCTTGCAATGGCTCATTGCAGCTTCCAGAGCAGCATGGCCCACTCCCTGTCCTTGCTGCCTTCCTCGCCCTTCGGGTGCTCGTGACAGATGTTTCCTACACTGCTCTCTGGGATTTCTGGCCATGCCTCCTGCCCCAGAGTTGGGCAATTGCCCTTGCACAGTGTGCTGAACTCTCCATGACCAGCTCGAGGGGTTTCTCAGCTGTGGCACGGCACAAGAATCTGCCTCCAATTAGCTCGGGAGAGCAGCTCCAGACACATGTGTTTGGTTCAGCAAATGATATTTGTTTGCTGGATGATGATGTTTTTCTAAGCTTACGCTTTATTCATAGCACGAGCGACATTTCTGCAAGAGGTGATGTGTGTCTGGGTCATAGTTCTTTTCTGGTTTTGGAAATGCACTTCAAACAGCTATAGCAGTGCACATTAGATGACCTATGTATGAGTAAAATTACAGTGATAACCAGGGGCTTATGAATTAAATAAATACAGACACTAGGTTCTAAAAACAATAGGGCTTTACTGTGATGAAGGGAGTAATTTTGATTCAAGGATGGAATAGATCTTCTTTTTAAATTTAATACATATTACAGTTTTGCGATTATCATTGTTGGATACTCATGGGATTAAAATGCACCTTTTAAAATGAAAGGTAGAAATACAGATTTTTAAACATTGCATTTCAAGATCATTAGGTACATTATTACCTCAGCTACAAGACAATTTCATATTTGCTCTGATCCTCTGATCTCTAATAGATAGAAAACAGTCTTCAGTAGTCTCTCTTAATAATGTTTCTTTTTCAATAGTCTCCCATGTCTTGGACTAAATTGCTTCTATTGAAGATCTGCAGTGGCCTAAATGACCATATTTGAGTTCTGAATTTGTTGTATCTCTCTTCCTGATTTTTCTTTTGGCCTGTTTTCAGATTAATAATGTGAGACTAGATAAGCTTCAGGGGGGGAAGAAAAAAAAAGAGAAAGTCTATTTCATCATGTTAACCCAATAGTACTATTAGGCAGCATCAAACAAAAAAGCTGTGTGTTTCTCCAGAGCCCTGAGACGAATACCTTTTTTGAAACCTGGAGATTTATATTCCTGTGGGAATGTGATACCAAGGGCAGCAGATTTTGAGTGCAGCTGTAGTTATCCTTAACAGAGATAAGTATTAGAAGGAATTTTGATATTTCAGCCATGGTTTATTATCAAGGGTCTCTTGTGTGAAATATGCCAGCCAGAACATTGATGACCATTGATTGCTACTTTTGGCTTCATTAAAAAAAAACGGAAGAAAAGTTCTTAAATTTATTATGTTTTTAATATTTAAGAAATAACTTCATAGCAACCTGGAAACTCAGGTGTTGAGAATCACAATAGTTTCTTGTGGAACAAAGCACCACTGCCTATATTGTGTATGTCAGTATCTGAGAGTGCATGGGATATGCATGGGATACTTTTCTGTGAATCACACATCTTTTATATCTTTAGATTGTTATGAACAGAAGAGCATTGAAACCACTTTAAAATTCCTTTACATGGACAGCCAGAATTTTGGATCAAATACATGGAAAGAAATACAGAAGTGTGGGCATTTCTGAGATTCTAGAGTTCCCATATTACCAAGCAGTAGAGTTTATAATCTCTGTGTTTTAACCTTCCTTGTCCAGTAATATGGAATAGAAAAAAAAGATTTTTATATAGTGTCTAAAAGCTTAGAAAATAATTAGCTTGAAGTACTGCCTTCAGCTTTCACAAATTTCATGGGTAAGTGAAGACTCATAGCACTAAAGGAGGTGCTCAATAGCTGTGTGTAATTGACCAGAGCAGTTCCATTACATTTTGGTTTTCATCCTTTTTTTATCTTTTTTTTTTAATAATTTAAGCTGTGCTTTTGCCAAATACCAGTCTCAGGACTTTGCACCCTACACTCTGACAATAGGCAGCAGTATAAAAGTGGTGGGAAGAGAGGCTTTAGCAATGCATTTTCTCCTTTTGCCATTCTCCCAAAACAAAACTTGGAGTCTCTCTGAAGCCAGTTGCCAGCATTTACTATTAATCTTCAGCCTATATCTACATATTAAAACTTTTTTGGAATTGTATTCAGTGGGTCATGCAAACAAGTATGCTGTCCAGCCATTATTCATGTAAGATGCAATGCAACCAAGTTGTATTGTGATTTTCCTATTGCAAAACCTCGTCTGTCTTTATTTTCTTTAAATTTGCAATATTTTATTTTTCTGAAGGCAGAATGGATGCAGACAATGTACCTGCCAAAGTCAGAGAGACTGCAGACAGAGGTTCCAGTTTTTATTTTTCCAGGGCTTTTTTGTATTCAGATTCAGGATTCTAACCTTTGAACATGCAGATATCTTACAGCCATTTAATCTTGCAAAGACGAAAGTCATATTGGCATGGAAGAAAATATAGAAATTCACTCTATAAGGCCATGAAAGAATGTCACTGCATTACAGCAGCTTAACAAGTTATCATGCATCAGCTGAAGCATTGCAATTGTCTGTCTATGCACTTGAGCTTGCCCAGAGTGAGGTAAACATCCATATGCTCCAGGGATTACTCATTAAATGAAACATTATGTTTTAGTACTGAAAAATCTCTGCTGTCCTTCCATTATTTTCTACTTAAATGACAAATTTCTTCTACATAAGAGTAGTTTTAATTATGTGATTTGCTGTGTGTATTTGTTGGATGTTTTTCAATTGCTCATGCAGACTGTAGACAAACACATACATGTGTGCACACACAACATTTTCCCTACTATAATTTGGTATTTCTGGCACTTTGCAATAGTAGGGTCAAAGCCAAGCTGTAGCTACCTCTGGAAAATTTTAAAAGTAGCTGTAATTGAAAAAGGCGGTGTAACTTTTCTGTTTTTAAACTTAATGAAGACTTTTTTTCAGAAAGTGTAATGCTTTTCATCATTGTTTCAATGTTAGTTTTTGATAAAATCATGAAACTTTTGAATGTGTGTGTTTTTTGAAACAATTCTAAAACTCATTAGTAACAGAAATGCCTTTACATTATTGTGATCCACTGCAGATACTAAATTAACTTGAAATTTGACTTTTGATGGATATAGTAAAAAGAAGTAAATGATTCTGAATTCTAAGTAAGTAAATATAACTAATTTGATCCTCTGGAACAATTACAGTTTATAATACTGAACTGAAAAGTTTGTTGTTGTAAAATGAAAGGAAATTTTTTGAGGGCTTACTGTTGTAGTGCTGTGAGATGTAATCCTTTTGGATATTACCTACCCCTCATGATTCACTCTTGCTAAAGAAGTTGTGTTCTGACAGGCCTTTAAATTAATTCATATGTCTGTATGTAGCACAAGTATCGAGTACATAAAGTACAATTGTTTTAAGTATTTATATTTGTCTACTGATGCACTAGAATCTAACAACCTCAAAGGAGGAATCCCTTTCATGAGCTGTAAATTTCAAGTTCTGACCTACTGACTTCATGAGAGTGAAAATTCTCTAGTGGGAGTAAGATGTTCATCATGTCTCAACATAAAGTCCAGGGAGTCAGGGAAGTGCCTGGCTGGAATAAACAAGCAGCTCATCCAGTCTGCCATTCTGGCACCAAGAGTGGGTAAGACCAGATGTTCCAACGGAAGGCATAAATCTTCACAATTTTACTGTTCTGTATTGCAAAATGGTGTTTCTTACATCACTCACACCTTAAAGCATGAAGATTAATAGAGGTTATAACTCTTATTTCCTCAGTTTCCACTATAGTCAGTTTGTAGCATAAATTTTAAAGCACATTTCTTAAATTATTCAGTAATTTTGAAAGCAGAAGATTTCAAAGATACATTATCAACTGGTGCAAAAGTAAAACCATTCACCCCCTGCCACCTTTATTAGAGTAGAAGTTGTGAATATGAGAAAACCTGGCCATTTCAGTAAAAACTGAAAGTGAATTTTTACTGCAGTGTGAGAGAGGCAAAGGTCTTGTCAAGGAGAGGTGTGACAGATCTCCCCAACTGCTGGGTGCTGGGATGCCTTTTCCATCCTACCTGCCTGCAGGAGTTCACCAGTTCACGTGTGGGAGCCCTTCTGCTGCCAGTGCTGAGCCACTGATGGCTGTGAAACCTGAAGAGTTTGTCTTTCACTGTGCTCAGCTCTAGTTTTGCCCCACCCGTGTATTTGCCAGCCTTGGCAAATACTTACTTTGTAGAACTGAACTTACTTTGTTCAAAGCTGGTCCTGGATTCCCACCAAAGATTTAGTTGTGAAATATTATATCTCATCTTGTGCAGTGACCTTAGCAAGATATTTTTCTTTGGCAGCAAACACTCATTAGAACTGATGACTACTACTCACCTTCTTAACTTTCTCTTGACCAATTTTCACTTAATTTCCCACTCCCTCTATGAAACAATTATACAAAATAAAATAATGAGGTAGCATGTGTAATGCAGATAATGTTGCAACAGTTGGATGATCATCACAACTCAATCAGAATTCTCTCTTTTTTTTATTGCCCAGTGACATCCACTTTCTGGCTAATATTATGAAGGTGGTGGTGGTATATGAGGGGGAATTAATACATTATCACATTGCACTATTGGTATTGGAAGTGGTTCTTCACACATAGGGTAGCAGACATATAAACTTGTTTGCCAGATGGTGTTGCAGATGCAAGAATTTTACAAGGGCTCAGAGGGATGCTGGACAAGTACTTGAAAGTGATATCTACTTGGGGCTTGAAAAATAGACAGGCCACAATAGGCTCAGGAAATCTCTGAGCTGAAAATAGATGGAGAGAAGGGGGAGGACTAAGGGCAGGGAAATATCATATATAAATGTTCTATAATTGTTCTTCTTACTACTGAAAAGAGACTACTAGACTGGATGAGCCTTCAGTCTTGCCATTACAAACATTTTTACATTCTTATTTAAGTAATGAGTTGTTGTGTGAGAGGATTTTTCTGGAACAGGAAATGAATGTTGAAGGTGGAGAAAACCCAGAACTGCTTAAATTTAGAAAATTAGTATATGTGTTGTGATCCATATTGCTAAGGAAAGAAAATTGAGAGACAACTTTAATGCTGAAAGATCAAATGTGATTACTTTCTCAGTTACTGACTGCATAGGTTTGCAGTCTTGCCTTTTTATCTTTTATTTTTCACCTGACATCACCATGAGGAATAGATCTTCATTGTTTTTGTAGTGATTTCTACTGGTAGTTCTCCAAGTACACATAGAAGGTATTTTCTGGTCTAGCTGTATATCTCCTACATCCTACATGCTTCTTCCTAAACCTGTAGCAGAAGTCAAGTTCTATAACTTGCACTACAGTACACATTTATTATTGATAAAGGAAAAAACAGCTGTAGCACTGTTTCTGCTAAAGATATTCTTCTTTTTCAGAAAGCAGATCCTTATGTAGACCAATTAAAAGAGGCATGATGAAGTTGTAGTTCATGAGTCAGTTTAGTGACTCATGATATTGAAATTTATTAGGCACATAAGGCATTTATTTTGATCTTGTTTTTTCATTGGTCTCATCCTTTGTTGGGGTTGGCCTTGCATGCTGGATTCTTTTTATTGTTTTGTGTTTTTTAATGTTTACACAAGCATTTCTGAAAAAACAAGAGTGTGGCTGAGGTGCCTCTAAAGAAACAGAGATGCCAGGGCTTGAGTGGGCTGTTTGAATTCACTCACTCTACATGTCCTGACTACCAGAGCTGGGTTATAACTTGTAAAAGCCGCTAGAAACAGCTGACTTTCTTATCATCCATGGAATTTAAATTTGCATCTGGCAGAATTTTTGTTGCCAAAAACGTTTAGGAAAAATGTTACAGTTATCATTGTTATTATTGCTGTTCTTAATACTATTAGGATTAATGAAGATAGTGAAAATTATAACTGTCCTTACTCCCAAAATTCCACTACTCGTTATTAAGAAGTCCAAAACTCTACTGCAGTGTTTTTCTTTGCATGTTTTAATGTTTTGACAGATAATACCAGCTACGGACTTTATCAACCGTCTGAAGTTACTGCTTGCTGATCATTAGCGTGACTACAACCCGTGAGCTTACAGATACTCTGAAACCATTCAAGAATAAGTTCTGTGAGAAGGTATTTTTCTAGAAAGTCCGTCTGTAAGAAAAACTGCTTTTTACATCCTCTCAGTTTATTAGTGCTGTAAGACAATAGCAATTTAACAGTAATTTTCGTGATACAAGTTATTAGTCATCTTTGTTCTTTCGAGGTGATATTTTCAGTGGCTTTTTTTTTTTTTTTTTTGGCATTAATGGCACTTCTGTCACCATCTGGCTTAATCAATTACAGATCTCCAGAGTAACAAAACTCACAGTTTGCGTGTATGTCTCTGTGCTTTTTTTGGGGTCCAGAGAAATGTGACTATTCTGCGTTTCCTAGAAAGGGAGTTGTGAGACCTCAGCCCGCATTGCACATTACACAGAAGGAATCTGTAATGAGCTCTTTCTGTGCCTCAGGAGGAGCACAAAGCAGCTGGAGTGGGACTTAGGGTCTAGACAGCTGAGCTCAGTGGGGATGGAGGATGGTCAGCACTACAGAGAAAATGTTCGATAGCTTGTCAATTCATGACCCTGAGGTCTGAGAGGCTTCCATTCCCTTAGACAAATGCTGATCCCCATTAATATGAATGGTTGAACTTCATTTGACATCAGTCAGTCCAGGGTCTGAGTGCAAGTACATTATTCCCTGTGCCATTAATGCAAGTCACATACCCCAGCTGAGCAGACAAGGGAAACAGAATTTTCAGCAGTCATTGTTGTTTGGCTTTGCAGTACTGTGTGGAGGTGGTCAAGAGGTTTATTCCTCATGCTTGATTATCTTCAAGATATTTGTTGCATTTTATAAAGTTCATCTGCAAACTTGTGCTTGCTTCTTAAAACTGCTATGTTTTGTATGCTATGTCATGTAGCCCATTCGACTGGGTAGAAAGAAGCATGCCATGTTTAAGATAGTAACACTGATAATTAGCTGATAGTATCTAATTCCACTCTTTTTTCACTTCAATTCCTCCTAGAATATCTACTGAGTACATTTAGCATCAGCTTCGCCATCTGAAATAGTAGGGACACATTTCCTTTGCAATGATGTATGTATATGCTAGTTACTATATATTTTAAGTTGAATATATTAAAGATATTATATAATAAGTTTTGGAAACTATCTTATTAGTGTTTTATTCTTATCTAGGCACAGGAATTTTGATTTTACATTGTGATTTAAATAGACAATAACTAAAAATCAAGGCTTAAGTTGCTTAATTGGTTGTCACATATCTCAGTTTAGAGGTGGTTACCATTTAGTTTGCCAAAGGACCCAAAGACTCAGATTCGTTTGGAACAGCCAATATCTAGTTTTTCTGATTTATTTATAGCAGTTTCGTTTTTGCAATTCCTTGTGAGGAAATTGCCCTTCATAGATCTGTCTATGTAAGGTTGTTGTATAATGCATGCTCATTTGCTTAGTTATATTTGTAAGCTCCAGCTGTGCCCATCACTTGCTAAATCTGTCATTGAAGGATTTTGTTTTAAATTCTGCCTGGCTTTGTTTTCAGATGTCTCTGAATTCCTTCCTGTGTTGAGTCACAGCTGTGAAAAGAGAAATCTCCCTCTTTAATTCAAGGGGTCAGTGGTTTAAAAGCACTAAGGCCTGGTGGGGAATGGCTTAAGGAAGGTAGTTAATCATGGTGATCCCAAGGCTTCATAAACTTACACGAGGCTCATCTGACAGGAAGAGTCCTGGATATCTTCAAGCCCTGGTTTCTTTGAGGAGTAGCTGTTCTACCAGGGAGTGGAATTCTCTATGGAACAAGCACCTGTGGTGGGTCTTTGCCACCTGCTCAGCCGTGGTTATAGAAACACAACCTAATCTTCTCCACCACCTCTTTTTCTAACTAAGCCAGCATGGAGCCCAAATCCCTTCTAGTAATTTCTTTTCTCCTCAGTGTTGAGAAATATTTAATGTGGTAAATACAATGACTTCCACTTCTTGGTACCACTGAGAGATAATAGACTGGCAGGAAGGAGTTGCTGATGTGGACAGAAAAGAGAGGTCAGCCTGGAGCACACAGATGGTTTTGTGTGCTGGGGGAGCAGAAGCCATTGGTGTGATTTGGGTGTCAGCACTTCATCCAGTGGCACTTCTCACCCAGCTTCTTCAAACTCCAGTGGGGGAATCCTGAAATAAATTCCCTTCTTGTCTCATCAGTGCAGGCAAAAGCCTTATTTCACATACTGTGTTAATAATTTTGACACTCAGTTCTGTGCTTAGTTTTCATGGGATGGGCAAACCAGGACCATGTGGGTGAACTGTCCCTGGAAGCTGTGACATACTGAATTTATACAATTAATGCAGTGTCTGCACCTATGCTGTGTGTACTCCACTTGTCCTATGCACACATTGCTGTTCTTGATACAGGGGTTTATTATCTGCCTGTGAATCAGTTCTTGAATTGCTGCAGCTTTTCGACGGTTTCATAAAAGAAAAGTAATCCTGTTTTCAGTCAGGTTTTAATAGTAAAGTAGTTAATTTGTAAGCAGATCAGATAGACATTGCCCTTACCAGAAGAGTCTTTGGGAAGATAAGATCACTAGAGTAGAAAAAGTCATTTGATGACTGTCAGACATCTAAGTTTAAGTGGAATGGAGTTGGATGTTGAGCAAGACCTTCAGTGTGTGATTCAGTTCAAGTTATTAATTTGCCCATTAACTGCTAAAGGAAGTACTAGAAAAATTAGGGTTGAAGGAGACATGAAGAAGTCATATGGTTTTGGTTGTATTTCAAAGGATGGATAACTTCAGCTTTGGCTCAGATTGCTTAGACATATGTCCAGTCAAGCTGGAGAAATATCTGCAAAGATGGAGAATCCAGGACTTCTCTGAGCTCCTGTTCCAGTGCTGCCAATTCTTGTCGGGAATGAAACCTCAGAACCTCCCTCAGGCTTGAGATTGCCTCATCATCTTTGGGGACAAATGACTACTGGAGAAAAGGAAATTAGAAGTGGTGTTTTACATCCTACCTTTTTCATATTGGTCTTCTGGTTATGGAAACTAACTGGTTAACCATCTAAAAAATCTTTCCTTTTTTTCAGTGAAATACTGATGCATCCTTTCACACTGTGTCCTCACTTTGTCCTCACAAGACAAAGGAAAGATTTTGTGGGTTTAAGCTAAAGTGAAAGTATTTCTGTGTTGAATGGAGGAGGTGATGCCTGAATTCTTGGTTTCTTTTTCAGTATGGCTGTTTCAGATTCCAGGAACTGTCATGATAGCAGACTCACAAAGCAGCTTAAAAATAGACCAGCAAAACAACTGCTGCACCAAATATAAATTGATTTCTGCTGTGACACAAACAGAAGGTTCTTTGAGGGTCTGATAGCACCATGTTGTAACCCTTGAAAATGGTAACATTGATGATCAAAGGACACAGGACTGTTAAAGATTTGATAACCTGCTGTCTGAGCTCACACTGGCAGCATGTTCTTCCTTATGCAGCTCTATGAAGTTCTTTGAAGAAAATAAAACTGTGATTGCTTGTAATTTTCTGCAGTTTGCACAAGCACTTAAATCACGAATAAAACACTGGAAGAAGTGATACGTGAGTCATGGATCTCCCTGCAGGAGTTACAAGTCTGTTGTCCCTGTAGAGAAGGTTGGCTGTGTGACTAGAGGAAGGTGGGTACTGGTCCTGACTGCTAGTGTGACCTTATCCAAGGGATGTAATCTCCTGTGGTAGCATTAAGAGAAATCCAGTTAACTCATAATGACAAGGATAGAGGGTAGAGAATAGAGGAGGCATTAAAGCTTTTAAACTGCTTGGATGCTGTGATGATGAGTACCTGAGGGAAACCCATCAAGAGGAATAGGTTCGTGTTGAGTCTGAGATTTCTGTAAGCTCACAGGTGGGATTTGTTATAGAGGCTCTGCTGATTCCCTGTCACACATACTCCAAATTTAAATGAAATCAAATGTTTAAAAAAAACAGGAAGAAAGCAAATGTGTTCAGCCTAACAATAAAATAACTGGGTTAATGGGCCAACAGAGATCATTGCTCTTCAGTGTACATGTTCATATGTGTATCACTTTACATTCTGGCTGTACAAAATGTTGATCCAAAATTAGTTGGACAATGGATTAAAAAAACCTTCTCCAATAGACTTCAAGCATATAGTAATGAATTATTAAATCAGTTTGTTGGAAGTGTAAATTAAAATCCTTCCGGCGTGTCTTTCCCTATAGTATAGTTTATACATTAAATCCTCCAGACTGTGCTGTACAGAGTTCACTGACAGTGCATCAAATAATGAGGCCATACGTTGATGAAAGGAATTTTAGGAAAATATGCCATTGGATATATAGCAAACATATTTGATCAAAGCCCAGCTGCCATATGAAGTACACATTTTTTAACCATTGCTGAGCTGTATTAGCCTGAATTCTTTTGAAAACTGTGGTTTGACTTTTACACGGCTGACAATAAGCTAAACAGTACCGGCAGTTAAGGGAACATCCTATCAGTATTTGTAAAATAGAAATAATAAAAAAAAAGTTTAATTATATTAAGATGCCAACTACAACATGCAGTTGCCTCTACTTAGCATTCCGTTTTTATATAAGTCTATAGACTTTAGGTACAGCTGGGGAATCTGTGAGTGCCTGCAAAAAAAAAAAAAAATTACAAACTATTTGGCAATGCATTAATGCTTACATCAGATAATCTAGCTACAAATTTTAGCACAATGAAGTCTTGGCTGTGAAATGAAATTTTAAATATTTATATAAATGTAAATCTTTGTTCCTTTATTTCTTTCTGCTTTGTGGAGGATTTGTTTTGGTTGAGTTTTTGATTTAGTAGGGTCTGCTGGGTTGTGATTGTGTGCATCATCTGCAGGTTGTGCCTGCACAGAGTTGGCTGGCTGGTGGTGCCTCAGATGTGTGTATGACTGAAGTGTGTAATATATTGCTGTATAGTGTGCAATCACTGGAGCCATGCAGCACTAGGAGCTGGCTGAGGTCTGGATTGCTTGGATCAAGGATACAGGAGCCCCATCTACTCACATCTGTAGATGTGCCCCTGCAGACAGCTGGCTGTACCCTGTCAGAGAATGCTCTGTTACCCACCTTGCTGCTGGTGTTGTGCAGAGGAATAAGTCTGGATTTGATACATCACAAATTTCACCAGAGTGCTGCACTGCCTTCCCATCAGGCTGGGTTTTTCACAAATGTACAAAAGTCATGGTAGGGCAAACTCAAGTAACTAATCTGTAGAATACCCCATTGCCACAAGTTACTGGTAATGCCCAAAAATATCAGCCAGTTTAGACTTCTGGTCCCTGCTAGAGACCTGATGCTTCATTTCCTGCATATATTGGAAGGTGTCCTATGAAAGGAAATAACAGAGAAGGTTTTTCTATAGCAAAACTCTGGCAAGAATTCTTGGAGGTGAAAAAAGAGACTGTAATCCTTCCTTTGTGTTGGCCAGTGCAGGTTTATGTTTCTTCCAGCAGAAGAATGGTGGTTGCAGGGTCAGTGGTTTAGGTAACTTGACAGTGCTGCCTGGGGTTAATTCAGGCTGCAGCAGGACAAATGCAGTCTACTAAAGTTTAAATGCTCAGGCAGGTCTCCCCAAAATGAGCATTTATTTTTTCTGATGGCCATCATGACATTTTTCTGACTTTCCAGTATTTTCTCAAGATCAGGCCAAGGCTGTTCCACAGGCAAAGCTTCGTGCAAGTGTTGTCTCCCTGTCTCCTCCACTCAGAGCTGAGCCAAACCACCCCAAGTGCTGCAGGTGGTGACAGACATTTCAGAGGAAAATTCTCTGTCTCTCTTTGAAACCCTTCAGACGTCACAGTACTTGGCAGAAAGTGGTTTCCATCTAGTCTACCTTTTCATTAATGTCTCTAGGAATTTTCATGCTACTGTTTTTTTCTTTTCTTGGATACCAAAGTTACAAAACTCATCTTAGAATCACTTTTCATAGCGCTAGTGGTTTTTTTGGTCTGCTGGGGAAACATGCTGTACTTAAAATAATGTAGCATTGAGGTTTGGCTTAGGGCTCCTTTTGATTCTTATGTGTTACTAAATCGTGCCTTACACTGCTTTCTTCTTTGGCTTGTGTTTGGGTTTTGTATTTTTTCTTTTTTGTATTTTTTTGGTGTTTTTTTGTTTTGATGATCAGACTTGTAGGACATTCTCATGTCCTTCTAAATAAAGAGCTTATGGAAAGCTGTTATTATGGACGTAATACTTGAAGTCATAGTTCCTTCCCCAAAAGAAAACATGAAGAAACAAGAGGAAAAAGAACCCATAAGAGATACATATGCATATAACTTTAGAGTGAAAGGCATGTTGATATTTCTATGCAAAGATCCCAGCTGCACGTCTGACTGATGGGACATTTTATTTATGTGCCTTCCCCCTCTTTGCAATATCATGAGATGACAAACTGCTTTCCATCCCATCCTTTTTTTTTTCTTTTGAACAACAGATACTGTGTTTGAGAAACAGTCTATAGAATATAAAAAGCTATGAGTCTGTTTGGGTTTTTTTGTTTGTTTGGTTGGTTTTTTGGGCTTTTTTTGTTTGTTTTTTTTTTGAGGAGACACAATATACAAAAATTAGGGTTAGAGAATAGCATTTGTTTTATCATCAGTCTCGGATTTATGTATTTACATGTCCAAAAGATATAATGCCACAGATAAAATTTCTCAGAATCACCATTTGTAATGATACAAAACATGTCTCTGTGCATGGCTGTCTATCTGCCACTTTCTAAAAAGATTACTTCTGTATCTCTGTGAAATCTTTGGGTATAATCCTGACCTCACTGACATCGACCTGAAAAATATCCTGATATCTTTTGAGGATGAAGTGCTCATTTCCTATGTGTAAAATTTTAGGTGCCCAACAGTAAATTTCATGGTCAGATAATCTCTTCAGAGTAATGTGACACAGACCATTCTGTAAAGTTTCTACCATTTCTGTGGGTGTTTATCTCCAAATGGGCTACATGCCTGTTAGAAATGCTGCTACCAGTAGGTTCCCTTCATAAAGATGCTGAAAAGTATGAAAAAGTAAACAAAATAAGGGAGTTCCTTCCTTCTACTTCTCTCATGTTTCACTTCCTTAGTCAACATTTTTACTGGAGCTTGAGTTCATGTCAACAAAAAATTCAGTGTAATCCTCAAATATATTTTCTCTCTCTATTGGAGAACTTTATTTATTATCAGATGGTTCTCTGCAGTAAAACCAGATTTTTTTCCGACTCTTTTTTCCCCTCAGTTGCATCCTCGTTGTCTCTCAAATTCTTCATTTTTCTTTGCTCTATTTGGTTCTTTTCAAGTGGGAATCAGAGCAGTGATTTTTCTTGCCAAGTTATTGGTGTTGAATGGATAGTGTGTAAATCCTGTGAGGAGCTCAGTAAAAGTTTAAAGCCTTTAAAGTTCTGTAAAACTCATTGTAAGCTGGGTTATGCTTCTTAGGAGACTTTGCCAATCGTTTGGGTATTTAACAATAGCAAGGACTGCTCTATGGCAAAACCTCATCTAAACCAGGTACACTAAACCCAGTGATTTAAGCAAAACAAAATGGAAAAAAAAAATGACCCACTGTAGGCTCACATAATGTTTTTTTGATTGTACCGTTGTCTTTTATTCATTAATTTCTCCCAGTGCTGGAAAGTGAGGTAATGGTGATCTGGGGTTTGTGTAAAAAGCAGTATTTTTCTGAATCCTGAAAGAAGACATTTTCTGGATTATAAACAGCACAAAACCTTCTTAATAAGTAGGGGAATAGTGATGAATAATACTGTTTACCAGTTCTTGGATGGAGTTAGCTTTAACTGAGATTTCACAATGAAGAAAAAGCATCTTCTGCCAAATAATAAATAGACCATCTAAGGGTACAAGAACATAGTTTCATTGTGCTCCAGATAAATGTGATCTTTTTTATTGCAGAACTAAGTTAAGAATGTTAAGTAAGTCTAAAGATGTAATTTTATTTTTAGTCATACTTGATTTTCTAACTTACTTATCTGAGTTATGTATGCTTACAGTTTTCCCTCTTATTAACAATGACAATTCAGTATCCAGTTCATGATTATAGTACAGTTTTGAACCACACAGTAGATAACCAGAGTCATTATTCTTTTGGGATTTGTATGATAATTTCAAGGTGAGACATCTACATAATGCATTGGACACATATATGCGTATATCTGTAGTTAAAGTAAGATGCTTTAAAATTGTGTGCATATAGATAAAGTACATACACTTAATAAAGAGATGATAAAGAGATAATGTAGCTTTGAATAAATTTGAAGCATAGGTGGGGTAATTTTTTGTTTCTTCTTGTAGCTGTTTAGTTTTGAATCCTTTAAAGCAATATGTTTGTCTGACAGGCCACTCACTGCTATTTTGTTGATGTCTGGAAGGGACATCTTTTGCTCTCTTCTGACTCCACAGACAAAAACAAAATAAAACCCCAAGATCTCAAACAAGGATAGATGAGGAGAAGAAAGAAAAACTCTTGCATCAGTCATAGAAAATTACATATTGAAACTACATGGCCTAGGCAACTTACTCATTAGGTTTATAATGAATTTATAAACTTATAGTGACTAGGTTGCTCTATTTTCAGTTGTCACAATTTGCAACATTACTATTAGATTCACTAAAATTGAGCCATAACTCTTTATTGGAATATAAAATTCTGAATTTTACAATGACCTTGGAAAACTAGTGCTGGAAACAGGTTTTAAATTATCCTCCAATTCCATAAAGGCTTTTTTAACAGAATTAACTGAGAGTTTCATGAATACAGTTTTAGAAGCGTGTGTTTGCAGATGGGTCACAGTCGTTTCAGCTCTGGACTTGGTGACGCCAGAAGAAGTCGGAAACTACACAGTATTTGTGAATGCAAGATTTTGCATTTAGATAGGTTTGAGCTGAACGATCTGAAAAAGCTCCCATAAGCACAGAGCTCCTTACTGTCTGTGCGTTTGAGAAGGCTGAAGAGCTCTGTTTATTGCCACAAAGGGCCTGGAATAAATTATGTTTAGTAAATTGGCTCCAGGTTTTCTTGTTTCAGACAGTAGCTTCAGAGCAGTCTGTTTTATAGGCTCCACTGAATGTGACCAATTGCAGGGAGGTGACACCTCATTTCAGGGACGTGACATCACGCGTGTGCCAGTCAGGTCCAGCCCCTCTCTCCATCAGCATGGCAGGGCACCAGCAGTTCAACTTTCTGTCTTTTGGCAGTTCAACCTGCAGCCCCTTCCGGATTTATGGGCCCCGCTGGGAGGTCCTAGCAGGATGGAGCCAGGCTGCCCAGCCCTTCCTCAGCCTTGTGCCTCCCGCCCCTACGTGGGGCAAATAAAAGCTCCTTTATTCCGCTGGAAATGCCCTCGCTGAAATGTTTCAGTGAGGTGGATGCATGGCTTCCTTCCCTGGTCGGTCTTGCTGGTGATAATTAACACAGTGCAGTGCTATTTCCTAGCTGAAGCCAAGGTGGGAAAGCAGCTTTAGCCTCAGAATTTTTCTTTTCAGACTCTTTTTCCTCATTTATTTTGGATCAGTTCATGGTGAGGAAGTTTTAAAATGTGTTGGTCCTTAGCTGAAGTATCAAAGAACTAAACAAACCAGTAATTTTTCCTTCTCTGACCAAATTCTTCTTACTTTAGAGGGGAGGAAAGAATGGGGGAATCAAATTTGCTTTTAGGTTTTATGTTTTATTTCTGTTCATGGGACTGCCTGCTTCTGGTCAGTGTGACTGTGGGTCTTTTCAGCACAGGACACTGATTGACATTGCATGTGTTACGGAGAGGAAGGATATTTCTTGAATATTAATGGCAAGTTAGTTGGCCTGAAGTTCATTAACCTGAGCTAGACTGTTGGAAGGACTCTGTGTGGAAGTTGGAATTGTATTAGAGGATCATCATAAACTAAAAATATATGTGACAATCTGGCCAGATTGCAATGAATCTAAAGACAGGACAGGGCTGGCATGAGCTCACAGAGCAGCTGCCTCCAGTGTAAACTAACCGCCTTGTGAAAGCAAATGGTTTTTCACAGACATTATTCAAATAAAAGGGATAAGGGAAAAAAAAAACCCAACAATAAAAAATAATAAAAAAAAGGAAAGTTCCCATTAGCAAAAAAAGCTTAAATGAAAAAGTGAGGTTTGAGCATGGCCAAAGGCCCAACTTCGGTGCTGATTCTCAATCAGTTCAGGAAACGACAGTGCACTGACACAACTGTTTTTTTAGTAAAATTTAGTCTCGATTCTTCACAGTAATTTGCCTCAAGAAAATGAGCCCCAAATCCTGTAGTGAATTCCCTGTTGGCTGAGGCCCAGACCTTCAGGCCATGACTTCTCAACATGCTTGCAGTGAGACTGGCTCTCTCTTAATTGCTTCTTTTTGAAGTACGGTTTGTCCCTATCATCCTGCTGAAGATGAACAGTGCTCGTGTCTCATCTTTATATATTCTTCCCCCTCCTCCCCTTCCCTTCTTTTCCCCTTCTTCCCCCTAAATAATTTTTTAAAGGCAATTTAACCCTGGGATGGTCTAATCTGCAACAGTCCTTTGTGGCCCACCCTCAAATAGATGTGTTGGCACAGAAGAATTAAGGGTCTTCTCTTAAGATCTCATACTTAATAAAGGGAAGGGAAAGATGAAACAGGCATTTCACGTTTGTCTGTTTTCTCTCCATGTCATCTCATGAACATGTACACCTGGCCAATAGTAGTGCACTGAATGTGAGTGTTGAGGAAGAGACTGAGAAGAAAGAAGCTCAGTGTTCTGAAATAGGAGCTATGCTTTGGGCATTTTACAAATTGCTTCCCTCTTTCTTTCACCATCGTGCTCTTCTTGCACACTTCCTTGTCTTTTACTATTGACAGGAGGTCTGGAGGCTCAGAAAGCCCAAGTATCATCTGAGATTTCTTGTGTCAGAGAGAACTGTTCCCATCCTTTCATGCCAGGAAAGATGAACTGCCTGCATCAGGAGGTGCTGAATTGGTTCTGGCTGCTGCTGTAGCTCACAGAGTTGCCTGACCCAGTGCTGCAGGAGCTCCACTGCCAGACCAGGGGCCACAAGCTGTGCTGCATCTCTCATGCGCCTGTAAGGAAGCTCTCCTTTGATGTCTGTGCAAGTGCTGGCTGATGTGGGCACTAGGATTGCTCTTTTAATCAGGCAGTTCCAGTACCTTTCAGAAAAGAATTTTCATGACATGTCATGAGCCATTAATCTCTCAACTAACCATAACATTTCCTTATTCCTTGTTTTTAGAGCATTACTCAAACACTGATATTTGTCATTTCACCAGCCATCTCCCTTGACCTCTAGCATCATGCACTTGTAAGGAGGAAGGGTCTGGTCTTACAAATATTTTCATACTCTGATCTCTATGATTTATTAACCATCAAGTTTTGCCTTCAGAATTCAAGATGCCATTTCAAATAATTTCATGTGCAAAAGTGGAGTTATTGGGCAAAAGGGATCCTTGATAGCTGGGTACAAAGGACATCAGGATTTCTGTTGCTCTTCTCTTTTCAACTTCTGTGCTAGCTGTGTGACCTTGAGGAAATAGGTTCACTGCAGCTTTATGGTTCTGTTTTTGCATAGGGAAAATAAGGACAGTGATAATTGCTTTCATTTGTAAAACACTTCAAGATTTATGGAATATGAATGACACTTATTAAGTGAAAAGTGCTGCAAAGCTGGCTTAGTTGCACAGTGTGCTAACAAAATCTCGCATCAGCCTATTGACCCCAGCCTGAAACACTCATTAAAGTTTATAGGACATTTTGGTGGATGAGTTGAGGCAGTTATTCTGCTGGAAATACCATACTGAAATCCATCATCAGCACTGACTTTTTTCCTATTAAAACTAAACACAACTGCTTGTTCTGTCAAATTTTCGTAGTTTATTTATGAAAATTTTGATAGGTATGTGCTAATTGTTAACTCCGCTTGTACCCGCATTGCATCTGAGACATTAAAGTTCATTCTAGTCATAGCATAAACATACAATAGCTGTTGTACTGAGTTATAAAACATTAAGATATTCAGTGGACTGGTAAGAACTAACAAGTTGCGTGGTCACTTTTGAATGGCAAATGTTCTTTATGTGGATACTGCATTAATTTTATTTGTCCTTAAACTTTAGTGATGCTAGAAACATGTTTGAAAAGTTTACATACTTTTCCAATGTGAAAATGTGTAAATTTAGTATGAAAGAAACAAAACATTTTTACTTGTACTAGAGGAAAAAATACTTTTGTAGCAAAGAAATTAAATGAGTTGCTCTTTAAAGATAGGTCTGGCTGGCTTACAGAATTATTATTTATGCAGTAATGCAGGTCTACAGATGTTTTCCTTTTTTTCTTCCAGATAAAACTTGGGTTGTTTGAAAAGTGGGGAGATATTTCACCGTAGTGCAAAAGAAGATACAGAAGAAAAAGAGAGCAGAATGAGAGCTTTGCAAGTGCCACATGCCTGCAGCCTGCTGTCTTTAGTGACACTGTTCCTTCCAGTCACTGGAACATCAAAACAAAATATCCCAAGACTGAAGCTTTCCTATAAAGGTAAACTTTTCAGCATTTTTTCTGATTCTGCCTCTTGTTTTGATGTGATGTTGGCAGCAGTTCATTTGTATTACTTAGCAGGAAAGCAAAACGCTGTCCCAGAAATACATAATAGAAGCTTTAAGGTTGGATGAATTCTGCCTAGGGACGGTATTAAATTCTGGGTTTTTCTGTCGTGTAGGGGCACATGTTTCTGAAATATAACTGTCTTTTTAGACTATTATTTCTGTTTGCTCCAAGAGAATGCTAACAGACTGTGTAAATTAGAGGGGAATGGTACTTGAAACACTCTGAGGCACACTGGGAACATTTCCATGTAGCTGGTGGGGATTATCTGGGACATGGAGGACATTCACCCCTTCTTAGAGCATCATAGAAAAAAGATGAGAGCTGCCTCAAGTGTTTTAAGGGGACTGGCATTTATTTTTGTAATTCTTTTTCTGTCACTAAGTTGGTATGTTAAACTCTTCATGTGTGGTTTTCTAAGACAGCATAGAGCTGGACTGTGTGCCTCATAAAAGAGGAGGGGTTTGGCTACAGAGAGCCAATCCCTGATGAGAACACAAGCAGGCAGCTATTGGTCAGTGAGGTGGGTGGTGACCAATCACAGCCAATCAGGTTTGAACACAGAGGGTATATAAGAGCTGTGCAATATACTCATTAAACACTCTCTCTGCTGCACCAACCACAAGTGTTGTGTTGTGTCTCCATCACCCCCAGTTGCAAGAGTTTTCTTTCTCCTTGCCTCTTTGGGTCACAAAGGTGTGTTTCTCTGTGGAATTTCTTAGTCCTGAGTGTAGTTCTTGTTGCCAATGGTACTGTCTGAGGGGTTTCAACGCAGACATATTTATGTATTAATGGACAGGTTTTTAAAGAAGGTAGATTTCTTGTTTCTTTGAGTCCAGTATACCTCTACAGGCACAGAGATATGATGCAGCCTTCTTTACCTAAAATAAATGTTCTCCAGTTAGCTGTGTTTCAACTATGTCAGCACCCTGCCCTTATGGGAGCTATTTCTGCTCTGTTTTCGAAACTTATGTCTTCCTATGCTTTGCAGGATTGCACTCAGGATGGTGTGATGGGACAGGCTGTAAAGCCTTCATCGGGGCTTATGTTATGTTTATCATGAGTTTAACACCCAGAGGAATTTATTGAGTAAGCAGAATGACATGCTATTTATTTACAAGCTTCTCTTTTGCTAGATTTGCATGCCACTGTGCATGCTATTCCACTGGGTATAGATGTGTTTGGACATGTTTGTGTGAGAGAGATGAGGAAGCAAGATCAAGGGATCTTGACAACATTTTTATAAATTCAGGAAACAGTTGCACTCACTGAAGCCAATGAATACAGAAACGGAAAGACCTGACATGAGTTATGAAAGTTAGCAGTAAAACCCTCCTAACATACACCCAGCCTTCTCACAGCTAGGCCTTTTGAGATAATTCCCAAAAGCAGCATATACCATACAGCAATGGCATTTATTGTGGATTTGACGCTCACGATTAGTGAATTCCTCTCAACTTCAAAAGCACATAGCCTTTGGCAAAATCCTGATGGATGCATTTGACAGGTAAAGAGGGGGAGAAGGAAAAATTATTGAGGTCAACACAGGGAAGAAAGAAATGGGTGAAATCTTAGTTTAAAATAGTGGCAGAGACCTGCTAGGAGTGGTTGGGAAAATGCCTGAGCTTGTTTAAAAAGACAGTGAGCAGATGATTGATATGTAGGTCCTGACCCAAACTTTTATTAGCAACTTTATAAACCTTTCAGTTTGGCTTGAGGGATACCATTTCCTGTCCAAACCTATCCACCTGTATCCCTGTAGTGGAGGGGGGAAATCAACAACAGATACAGATGCAAAATAGCACATAAATCTTAATTTGGAGAGCTGTGATGGAACTGAAAAGCCAGAAGAAAGAGAATTACAAGAATTTATTGTGCCTTGTCTTTCTTTTTAGGAGGGTGAAAAGTGTGTATTTTTCCACATGGAACAAGAAAAAATTTACTGCTGTTTTTTCACACTTACGTATTGTAAATGATTCCAGTATGGCTTATGATAATTAAACCATGTTTTTGTTGTTGATAACAGGATGTCAGAAGTACTGAATATTTAATAAAGTTGTCAGAATTAAGTCTACTTCCCTTTTCCAAAGTGTTTCAGACAGAATAATTCCAAGGTTTCTGTGAGTAAGATGTAGGAGAAATTAACTGTCTTGCCAGTTCTCATAAAATTTAGTCATGTCACTGACAAGTCTTGGCATCTCTGTTCTTTGGAATTAAGACTTGAAATATCATGAGAAGGAGAATACAGAGTTCTTCCCTTCTTTATGGTAAGCAGACAAAAACTGGCCACATCAGGCAGTTCCAAAAACCTGGTCACACATGAGTCTTGGAAGAGAAGGTTTCATTCCCTTCAAGGTGCAGTGTGTTTGTGGCATAGGTCCATCTTCCCAGAAGAGCTGAGCATTTGCTGGGGCAGGAGAGCTGAAAGTAAGCAGGATTTTGCTCTGCAGTTACTGAATCTCACAGCTGCATCAGTCAGTGGTGGATGGGGAAGAGAGAAGGGTGAGATAGTTAAAGATGTGTCTATAGCTGCAGGAGTGCTTCAATAAACCACAGCATGTCACAGCTCCTTTGTGTTCAGACAGCAATTAAAATTTTAGACCTTCTCTTAATGGCAGTTACAGGTTTTCCTTTTCCCTGGGTTTTCATCTTAAGGAGTGGGAATCTGTGCTTGAAATGTTAAGATATTCCAGTGAGCGGTGTGGGGATCAATGCAGTGTCATACAATGGATTTCCTTTATTGTTTGTCCTAGTCTAAAAATATTCTAAAAAATAGTGCACGTGTAAAACTAAAACTACACACAATTCAATTGAAATATGTTGTAATACAGAATCAAAATCATATATTCTGTAGCTGTGTTAATATAATACAATACACTATGATCTTTAATCACATATCTCATCCTTTATTCCCACATTTTTCCTGATTCTCTTCTTTACTTAGACTTAACTTTTAGATATTGGCTCATGTCATTACTATCACATTAAATTCTCACGGCTCTTGCAATGTTTATCGTGTGCTCTCATTGCATAGACCTTACTTACCTTCTAACAGAAGATTGTGATCTTTAGAAAACCAGGGGATGATTTTTGAGTAATATTCTGTATTTTAATACTCTTTGTCTGGCACTTCTCTTTCAGTGTAAGAGAAACTGTGTGTATTTATCACTCATTTTCATGCACCTGGAGATAACCTGCGACCTTCATGCAAACTGCACAACTCCTTAAGCACAAAAGTGATGTTCAGCTTCCCTAAGCAGCACATCCTCATTGTCTGCTGCCTCATTTAACATCCTCATTCCAGCCTCTACAGCAGATGCAGAAGGTTTTCATATACCAGTCTCATTCATTAATGTAATTTTCAGGAGAGCATCAGTTTTGTTACTAAAGAATGGAAGGGTCTGTGTCCTAATTCATAGATGTTTAATTCAAACAATGTAGACAGTCTTGTTTCTGTCTATCTTCTAAGTAATAATCTTTTTTAATTCATTGAGAGTTGCTTCCAAACATATTTTCTAAGTGTTTCTCTGAGTGTTTCTCTAGGTTCTGCTTAATAGGGAAAAGTAAAGAATAGCCAAACCAGAAGGTTGATTGCCTTCTAAGGAAAAGAAAAAAAAAATTAAACTTTTTTCAATTTGTGGCTATCCTAAAATTTCCCAGCAGAAATGCAGATTCCTAATTGTAAATTTAACCATATTGATTTGATTTACTTTGCTGCTTTTCATGGACATCTTAGTAAGTGTAGACCTTGTTCTCAGTGAATGCATTTAATTTGCAAAAGTGTGCACCCTGGTTTATTTTCTGAGGGGGATGCCCCTGCCCCATCACCAGGGACATCCACAATCATATATCATTCTTACATGGGAATGTGGCCATGCCCTGAGCAAGCCATGCTTGCTGTGAACATGCTGGCTTGGTCAGAGGATCAGGAATCCTGCATTATGACACAGGACATAGGAAAAAACACCACTGAAAGCAACCTTTGGCTTCTAAAACAGAATTTAATTACACTGTTAAAAACAACTATGGTAGTAATTTAAGTCTAATAAATGAGCATTATTCTCAGCTGATTTGTTTTTCTCTACGTTGAATAAATTAAGATGCAGTCTCACTCCCACTGAAGCCATGGCAGGAGTTTGGCCACTGAAGTAAATTGAAGCAAGATCATATTCACACTCCTCACTTTTTCATCTCACATAAGTAAACTAAAGACAGGCAGCTCTTTCTCCTCTGCTGAAGGATGACAGTGCTAGATAATCAGCTCCACATGGAAATTAGCCATGTTTAAGGATTGTTTAGTTTCATGCAGTGTTATGCACACAGGATTTTCTTCCCCCTAAGAGTGATCCATTCTTTAAACATGGTGAAAAAGCAAACAGAGAACATTTTGGTGCCAGGAATTCTTTTGAAAATTTAACTGGATGAGTACACTTGCTTAATGTTCAAAAATGGTCCTTTGAACATGGTACTTTACAATGTCAGGCATTCAGTTCTCTGTATTTTTTTTGCTTTAAACCTGTTTGATTTTATAAGTGATGAGATGCTTAACTGTTGCATCACAGCAGTTCGTTTGTTAAATTTCAGTACAGCTGGCTTATTTCCATGTCATGCATCGTTTAATTATACATATAAAACATAGTTTAAATTGTACAGCTCCTTGAGCCTCACTTAAACTGTCTGTGACACTGCAGTAATCCCAGTATTCTGATGGGGTGTTGCACAACTATGACTGGTTGGAATGTAGCTAGTAAACTGGTGATGTATAAGAGACCCCAGAAATGAGTTTGCATTTTGCAGCTGTGCTTGCTCCGCTGGAAGAGGAAGTAAAACCAGAAAAAAACTTGCTCTTGTGGTAGTATCAGCAGCTGTAAATCTGAATGCTTATGAAAATCAAGGAACATGTCCTGAGTGAGGAAGTGGTGTTTTCCCCTTATTTATTATTTATTTTTGATGGTTTGTTATTTCTCAGAAAACTGTCTCAGATTCCTTTGCAGAAAAACATGATGTGTTTATGTGAGAGTGAAGATCCTAGTACTGGATGATTGTATAGTTATGCAAAAGACTTTGCCTGTTTTGTCTCAAATATGCTTTCTGGAGGCAGTGATCATTGAGACTTAAAATATACTGAACTTGAAGATAATGGGCTCTGCTGTCCATATGAGGAAAGTCTCTTCTATATGCAGTACACTAAATATAAATGTGAAGACATTTAGGGATGGGAAAACCAGCAAATTTCTTATGGACATTTTTTTCCTTTTTTAAGCTACTGAACTTGGAGGTCAGGACCAACTATATGTTGCATTTTCTGTCATATAATTATCATACATATAATGTCCTGGAGAACAGCCTCCAGTCACTGACATCAACAGTTTACATAGCAGTTGAACTAAGAATAACCTTGGAGAACTGACCCATATCAACCTCTTAACAGTGTAAACTGTAGCTCACAACAGTTTTTGTTTTTTCATGGTCACAGAAGGGCCTTAGTTGGATAAAAGAAGAATTGTGATCAAAAAATACAAAACCATTCTGTTGAATGTTCATTTTATAAAATCTTGGAAGATGAGAGACAACAAAATTGAAAAAATCTTGGCAAAGAATTTTTGCTCCCTTGTGAAAAGAAGTATGCAAAAACATCAAAAATAGTTTCCCTAGAAGAATGTGAGGAAGATACATAATTGGCATCAGTTGGGAAGAGGGTTCAAAACTCTTTATTTGACTGTTTTTAATAATGAAATCTGTAAAGCAAATCCAATACAGAGCAATTTCAGAAATCCTGACATTGTTCTCCTTTTCAGCACTAATGAGAGGGCATTATCCACCTGGCATCAGTGTCTGTCTGTCAGTGCACAGTGGTGGTCACTGTGCAGGTACTGGAGTCACATTCCCTTTCCTCCCTCTCCATTCCTGCAGTTCCATTTCTAGATGAGTTCCTCAAAAAAGGCCTGAATATAATCTCTCCTATTCTCACAGTCATTTGGAGATAAATACATAAAGAGATAGCAGAGAGACAGAAGTTCCTTTCTCAGTCAGAGAGATTGGCTTGCTCTGTTTAAGGGAGACACTTTTGAAGATGGTGGGAGTGACCGAGGCACAACTTTGCACAAATTGGTAAAAAACAGACATTCTACTTTCTGAAGAAAATCCTGGCTGTACCAGAATATTGCACAGTGTTGACCCATAGAGTTGGAGAGGTTATTGAAGACACTGAAATTTTGTAATGAACTTACCTGGCCTTTTTAGGATGGTATTAAATCTTCCTGTGCATCATCCAAGCAACCTGGATTTCTTTCAGAAAGATTCCTCACTAAATCTGTAAACCAATATTAGCTTACATGACATGGAGCCCCAAAAGTAGTAAGTATAAATCATACTAATAAAAAATGTCCCCCTCCAGTATTAAATAAAAGCCTACAGGTGTGTATCAAGAACATCCATGGGTCATGTCACTCAAATCTCTATTTGACAAGAGTTGTGTGGCAGGGCGCTTGTGCCTGCTTTGTAAAGGGGAGCTCTGGGGTTCCCAGGCTCCCAAGTGATGGGTCTGCACTCGGTGTCTGTTGGGGCTTTGGGTGCCCGGGGCCATGATGAGTTCCCTGAGCCGGACGGGGGATGGCGGGCGGGGCTGGGCTGTGACAGCACAAGGGCTGTGACAGCACAGGGGCTGTGACAGCACAGTGGCCGTGTCACAATGGGGGCCGCTGTGTAAAAGGCCCCAGCGGTTGCCACTGCCCCAGTAGAGCCTGGGCAAGCGGTGAGTGCACACGCAGGGAGGAGACGGGGCTGGAGGAGGGCTGGGGCAGCAGGGCCGGCCCTCGGGCCGTGTGTTCTGGCCCTGCAGCCAGGGCCCAGCCCCTGGCGGGAGCGCCTTGCCCAGGGCGCGGTGCTTGCTGGGGCAGCGGTGCAGGCCTGGCCGCCTGCCAGCTGCCGGGGCCCTCTCCTTCCTGCCGCCACATCCCTGCGGCTCCTGCCCCGCTGCCTGTCTCCATTCTGAACCCCTTCTGTGTGTCCTCCTGCAGACCATGGCTTTACTATCATTGCTGTTTGTGCTCGTGCAAAGCCTGATCCAGTACCCCCAGCCAGCTGGGGATGGGCTGGATGAGGCCACGCACCGGCAAATGCGGGAGCGTCAGGAGCTGCTGGAGCGCGAGATGGCTCGGCTGCTGCAGGAGCTGGAGCAGGGGCCCCCGGAGCAGCAGGACGAGGGCTGGGGAGCCGTGCTCTTTGGTGCTCTGCAGCTGTGGCCATTCTGGGCTCTTGCTGGCGTCCTGCTCCTCTTGGGCCTGTGGTTTAGCTGCAGGAGAAGGAGCCATGGGGCCAGCAGCAGCAGTGGCAAGGACCAGAGCTCCTGCAAGACCTTGGAAGACGCGAGAGGAGAAGAACTGGAAGGAGACAGCGTCGATTCAAAGGACGATGGAGAAGACCTTGATGTGACTGTGGAGGGAGAAGACAGCAGCAGTGGACATGCCAGATACGGAAGTCCTGTGGCTGCAAATGAAGGCCGTGTTGATGATGTCATGGAAGGCAACGATGATGTGAAGGCGAAGGGAGAAAGTGACATTAAGAGTGACAGTGGCCATGACGTAACAAAAGATGAAGGATGGTGTGATGGGAATGTGGCCGCAGACAAGAGTGCTGAAGGGAATGAAGAGGAATGTGTCAATGTTATTGGAAATGTGGAAGGCCTAGAGGAAACAAATGAAGGAGAAAACAAGGATGTGCAGGTGGATCAAGACAAGGATGATGAAAAGGAAGAAGGAGATGGAAAAGAAGAAAAGTCTCACGGTGCCAGTATGAAGGCAGGCAATAGTGACAATGCAAATGAAGACAAACATGTCACTGTTGCTGGAAATCTGGAAGGCCTGGATGAGGCAAATGAAGGAGGAAACAAGGATGTGCAGATGGAGCAAGACAAGGCCACTGGAAAGGAAGAAGGAGATGGAAATATAGAAAAATGCAGTGGTGTAGAAATGAAGGCAGGCAATAGTGATGATGTAAATGAAGGGGAAGACAATGTAGAGGGAAAGGAAGAATACGCAGAGGTGAAGGAGCAGGAAAGCTGTGATGCCAGTGAACAAAGAAACAGTGATTGGACTGGGCAGGAAGGTAACAGCTGCAGTGGGAATGAAGTGGACCATAGTGATTTTGCTAAGGCAAAAACTGAGGAAGAAAATAAGGAAGTAATAAAAGAGGATGACAGTGATAGAAAGAAGGATGGTGTAAATGTGGAGGGAAATGAGAACGAAGATAGGAAAGAAGATGAGCGATGTAACGTGGCTTCCAGTAAAAAAGAAGGCAGTGATGGTGGCAAGGCAGGAAGCAGCAGTGGTGGCATTGAAGAGAGAGAAGACACCCGGGATGCGGAGAATAATCAAGGCATCCTTTTAGTAGATTGCATACAGGGGCCTATGAAGGATGTGGAGAGAGGTTGCTCAGTGACTGCTGAGCTGATGGAGAGCTTCACGCGTGTCTTTGTGGACAGCGTGAGCAATAGTTTCTACCCGGTGCCTGAGGAAGCCATTGGGGTGGGCAGTGCCTTTGAGGGTTGGAGCCCCTGTGAGTGGGATGGGGTGTATCGTGTGGTGGTGCCACTGAATCCCCCACCAGGGCACACCTTCCACCTGGAACTGAACAGTGCAGGGCAGATGGCAGCAAGGACCTTCAGTGTCCGTGTGGAGCTGGTGTGCACGTGCAGGAGGGAGCAGCTGGGTGAGAAGCTGTTGTGCTTGCTGCACCACTCTCAGGAGGAGCTGTGGCAGGAGCAGAAGCGCAGCCTCCTAGAGACACTGTGCACCGGCTCCTACCTGGATGTGGAGAAAACCCGCCGCTGGTTCCACCAGCTGGTGAGGTCCTCGTGGCTGCGTGTGCCTCAGTCATACTCGTGGCACTTGGTGTTTCAGCCCTGCAGCCGGTCTTGCCGATTCCAGCTGAGCAGAGGCAAGAAGAGCCTGACGGTGGAGATGCTCTTTGGGGTGCGCCAAGGGGACTCCGACATCTTTGTGGTGAGCCAGCCCCCAGAGGCCCAGGAAGGCGGCTCCGGCGTCTGGGTGAGCAGCAGCCAGCCCGCCGAGGCCAATTTCACTGCAAGCACAGCGTGGCCTGAGACGTACGCTGTGGCCGAGGTGAAATTCTTCCAGCGCGTGGCCAGACAGGTGCCATGTGAGTGCTTGCACCTGAAATGCCTGCAGGTCTTCACCTGCATCCTGAGGGGCACAGGGTTCTCCAGCTCTACCTGGAAGACTGTGGTCATGCACCTGCTGACCATCGTACCACTGTCCAGGTGGAGCAGGAGGGAATATGTGGTCCACTTGTGGGACATGGTGGCGTACCTGGGCTGCTGCCTGCAGTTCAAACGCCTGGACCACTTTGTGCTGGGCAACGAGAGGCTTCCTGCAGAGATCAGCTTGCCACCGGCAATGCGAAGGGTTGAGCCGCTCAACCTCTTTGAGCACCTGGCCCGAGATCCGGCCGCCCACAGTGCGGCCATGCAAGCTTATGGTCATCTGCAAGTTCGCCTCTGGACGCTGCTCTCCGGCCACTGAGAGGAGTTCTCTGCACAGAGCTGTGCTGGGGGGGCTCCCACCCGATGGCAGCCACGTCAACACTTGGCATTTGTCACTGGCAATGCTGAAGCTGCTTTCCTGCTCCTGCAGAAGGAAGATGCCGCTCCACGTGGATTCCTTGTGCACACCCATCTCTGCCTTGCCCTTCACCTTCCAGTTACACCGGTGCTGTTGCCAAGTCTGTGAGACATAAACTGACTCCACCTGCACATCCTCACAGAAGAGAGTGAAGCTGATGGAGATGGCTTGGAACACCTCAAGACAGAAAACTGGCCTTTTAGGGACTTAATGGAGTTATTTAGGGAGCTGTAGATTTTATGGTTTTGTAAGGATGTAGTTCATAGTATATGAAAGTACAACAGGTAGATTTAACTCAGTTTTCCATAGCAGAACAGGAAGTCCAAGTTTTTGTAATGAGACTTGTTTTATTAGCATTTATTAGAATTCCTTCCAGAGTCACTTCAGTGTTGTCAGTGTATAACTGTTTGGCAGTTACCCTTAGTTTAGGCAATTGAACTACACTACTGGAGTTGTTGACCTGCTTTTCAATACTATTTGAATATCTATGTTTGAAAAATTAATAAAAGGAGAAAAGTTTCTCAAATGGCCTGAAATGTGTCATTCTTTGTGTTTAAGCCTCTGCATCTTAGAGAATGTGCTTCCTATACCCCTACCTGAAAGAATGACTTCTCGCAAACAGAGATGTTGGATATATTAAGTATGCCGTCTATTGAGCATTCCTATAGAAATGCTTGAAGCTTGAAGTGAAAATGCCCTGAAGTGCCTCAAATTTTGCAGCTGTGGTTTGTTTTCTCCTCAATTTTTTAGGAATTTTTGGAAAAATTTTCTTTATGTAGTCACTTTTATGGGCTCCTGGGGAACAATTCAGTCCTAAAAGATGAACATAGAAGTCCCTAACTGCAAAGCACGTGGTTTAATACGTAGTTCTTTTTTTGGCTTCTCATAACTAAGGTTTTGACACAAAACTGTGACAACAGAAAGTTACGTTTTCTCTATTCCTGGTTCTCTGTATCCTTTTGGAGAGGCCCTGCTGTTCTATGACTATTACCTTTTCCACCAGGCCTAATAATATTGTATGGCCATGAGAGCCACTTTGTATGCACAGCTTTGACCTTGGTGAGATGCAGCTAAACAAAATATAATTTACTTCTTGTAGTACATAGTAGAGATTGGTAGTAGTCTGGAAATACTGATTCTTTTTGCCTTTGTACCAAATCATCTGGGTTCACCTGGTGACTTTTAAACTCAGAATACCTTAGGATTTGGAGAAATTGCTTCAGTCATGCTAGAAATGCTATTGTTTATCTCAAAAAGTTTGGTTGAGAATTTCTACAATGCCCACTCAAATCTTCATGTGAGTTCCGCAACATGGGAAAGGACTTGTTCCTACCTAAAGAAAAGTGATGTGGCCTTTGTTCATGGCTGCGTATGAAAATGACACAGCTTTTAATTTCAGAGTCCTTCAAAGGTGTCATTAGGTGTAACTGTTTTGGAAGAGGTTGAGATGTTCCCTTTCTGCTGATTTAGGTGTGCCTTGTCATTTTTAAAAGTCTGTAACTCGTTGCAAAGGGAATTCTGAGTCTCAACCAAGTTGCTTCAAAATTGCTGCATTCTTACACCATGCTGGAGTTGAGGAATGGTAGCATGGTCACCACACATGTGACTTGATGCTAAGAAGTCTACGTATGTTTTATAGATGCAAATACGAATTATCAGAAGAGAATGACATTTTTGCTTTTGAAGGCTTTTTGCTGTGGCTCTGCTGCTGGAGATTTTTAAGTAAGCAGTGATGATGCTGTTGTAAGCCAATTCCACTGAGATACAGTGCTTAAATGAATAAGTCCAGTCAGTATTCCAGCTTGTACCACTCCTCAGTGTAATATTTTACCTGAATGGGAGTTAGCTGGATGTTCATTTAATCACCATGCTGGGAAACTATTTAATTTTGAGTATAATTGCCGAGATTCTAAAACTGAATGCTGAACATGTACTCATCAAAGACCATCCCTGTAACTAACCTTTTTACTCTCTCTTGTGTGATTGCTGATTCTCGGTTTGCTGGGCTACAGTGATTCAAATTTGCTCTAAGCTTGAAAACCTTTGAGAAATATGGTTTTCACACTAAATTTTTCCAGTGTAATATCCTTGGTGATAGTAAATATGTGTCACTGTAATGGGAAATATCAGCAGCTAAGATTGGATTGTGTTGTTTTATGGAGTGAGAACAATGATCAATTTGGCTGCTATTTAATCAATCGTTTGTTAATGTTTTCTTGTGAAATTTTGTTAGGTCATGTCACACTTACATGGTCGTACTCATAGTCTTGTTTCCAAGCTCTTTTCAATAGTAAATGAGTGACCAAACCTGATTCTTCACTACTTTGCAGGTTTTGTTGTCATCTGCGTCAGTAAGGAGTGTGCCGTGTTGTCATTTCCATCTGGAATATACTACAAATGTTTTCCTTATGATGTAATGAAATAAATGATTGTACAAGGCATTAGAAAGTGCTCATTCCCACTTGGGCATTCAGTTATGAGGCAGCAGTTTCTCCTCACTGTTGTAGCTGTTCCAAGTGGGTTTTCTTTACTGAGAAATTCTAGAACTTTTAAACAACAGATGACAAATGTCCATTTGGAATGGTCCCTTCAGAGATCATTCCTTTCAAATAAGAAGGAAATGTGAAGGAGAGAGCAGTCTCAGTCATCATCCTTCATGTATGTGGAGACTCTAATACACATATTTTTGCAATTGACACTCTTGCAAAGGCCCATGCTTTTCATGGCTCTAAGTAGGGAAAGTCCTTTAGACTATTTGCACAAGCATATAATTTATCCTTCCTTAGATCAAATTCCTGTGGGTGCAGATGGGAAGGAATTTTCCCTCATATTCTATATGCTAGTTACTTGTGTCCTGCAAGTGAGAACTGAGGTTTTTATAATACCATGTTAACCATAAGCTGCTCCTAAGTGACCTTGCTGGCAATTAATAAACAGATCTTTTAAAGTGTTACTAGTCTAGAAAACAAATCCTGACATCTTTGTCTTCACAAAAGATATGTGAGAAAGGACAGTGCTGGTGTGTAGCAGTGTAGTGCCCAGCATTGGATGGATATAATTTTTCAATGCGAAGCAGGATTTTTTTTCCAATACACTGCCAAATAAATCTCATCTAGGGGAATAGGAGTGGCAATGCACTACAATTTGTTTTCAGATTGTACCTTAACAACACCCTGCACTGAGCCAGACAAACACACACAAACTTAAGTAGAAGTGACTGAGCCAAAAAATAATTATATTCCAGTTAGTCAGATTAACAATGATAAAATATTTTTCTTCCTAGAGTGCTGTTTATTAGCCAGCATCAGAACTTAATCTTCCTTGCCATGGTTTGTGACAGACCTTGGACAAAAATGTTTGGGTGGGGCTTTTTTCCCTTTATTTTATTCAAGACTTTTTCTCCAAAACACTGGCTCTAATTTTCATCATGATCAGGATGTGCAAAAATCTGTAGCAGTAAGTCTGGCTTTTATAGCAGGACTGCTACGTTGTCCATCCAATACCAGGAAGGTGGAAATATCCTTAATTTTGTGTTCATTTAAATACAGGATTTGCCTTTCTGTCTGATGATTTCCAAATAGTTTAGCTTGGAGAGTTTGCTTGTGAAAGAACTGATTTACATGTTTATTTTCTTTTCCCCAAAGTAATGACTACCCAACAAGACTTAACTATCTTTGTTCTCTTTTCTTTATGTTGTTTGTATCCTCATCCAGAATTATGTCCACAGAGTATTCATTAGGCAGAATGTTACAGAATTTTTATTTTACAGCTCTTTAGCTTTTTTGCAGCTGTGGTGATTTAACATAACTGGTTAACATAATTGGTTTTATTTAAAGAGAAAATCCATCAGTTATGGAAGTGGTTCTCTGTGAGGACCGCTGACATCTTCCTCCAGATCCAACAGAACCAATCAGCTGCTGGTTTTGAATATTGACATGCTGTGAAACCACTTAAGAAAGCTAGACATGTCTCTGTGGATCCCATTTCAGAACGAACAAACCCTGGGAAGCTCTCTCTTGTTTCCAGCCTTTGAAGAGAGAAGTTCCCCCCCGGATGGCCGGGCAGGGAAGGGGAGGCCATAGGGCCCCAGTGATGCTGGGCCTGGCCATGGCTGCTAACATCTTGCCAGCACTGAGCCCTGTCCCACCGCCAGCTGGGGCCAACCAAGGTCCGCAGGGCCCTGGGAGCAGCTGCAGGTCAGGCTGGGCCACCCTGCTCTGCCGTGTGGCCTACAGGCCTGGTGGGGCTGGGCTGGGCTGGCCCTGCTCTGCCATGTTGCCCACAGGCCTGGTGGGGCTGGGCTGGGCTGGCCCTGCTCTGCCATGTTGCCCACAGGCCTGGTGGGGCCGGGCTGGGCTGACTCTGCTCTGCCATGTTGCCCACAGGCCTGGTGGGGCTGGGCTGGGCTGGCCCTGCTCTGCCATGTTGCCCACAGGCCTGGTGGGGCCGGGCTGGGCTGGCCCTGCTCTGCCATGTTGCCCACAGGCCTGGTGGGGCTGGGCTGGGCTGGCCCTGCTCTGCCATGTTGCCCACAGGCCTGGTGGGGCCGGACTGGGCTGACCCTGCTCTGCCATGTTGCCCACAGGCCTGGTGGGGCTGGGCTGGCCCTGCCTCTGCTATGGTGCTGGCTGGGCTGGGTTTCCCTTCCCAACATGGCCACTGAAAAATCTTCCACCATAAACAGCTCTGGCCACTGCCCAGCACAGATAACATGGCCATCTGCAGGCCTGGGCTAGGTATTAACTCTTGTGCACAGATGAAACCTGCAAACATAAATCATCTCTCAAGTGAGAAAAAGTAAAGAATGAAGATACCTAGAGAGAACAACCTGAGACATGAAGGTCAGTAAAGAAGAAGTCAGGTCCCA
The DNA here is from genome assembly GCA_037013685.1 of Acridotheres tristis. Taxonomy (NCBI): domain Eukaryota; kingdom Metazoa; phylum Chordata; class Aves; order Passeriformes; family Sturnidae; genus Acridotheres; species Acridotheres tristis. The sequence goes on from CM072885.1 coordinate 7,956,659, forward strand.
GATGGGAGGAGAATGAGAAGATACCTTAGTCTTGGGCTGAAATTCTTTTGTAGGCCATGGTGATGGACTGAAATATCCCTGTAACTCATTGAAAAGCATGGAAGATGGAGCATTCGCATTGTAGACATGAGTGAAGGCATCCATGATGAAGCAAGCAGATGTTGAAGTAGTTGTGACTCCATGAGAAGTTTGAACAGAGAGAGATAAGAGTCATGAAGACCCTTTGCCCCCAGGGAAGAAGACGTCTGTTCCCAGAGATTTAGATGATCTCAGAGATAGATGAAGAGAAACCTTGTTTCTGAAAAGCTCATCCTTAAAAGTGTACCCCATTAGATAAAGACTGAGCCCTTAAAAACAGTTTGGGGAAAAGCTGTAAGTCGAGGGGAGGAACTTTGTCATAGGGACAGATTTCCATCTCCCAGCCAGCTGCTTCCCTGTGACATTGAAGCCACAAGAGAACTGTTTCTTGAGGAGAAGTCTCCGTGGCATGGAAAGAGAGATTCCTTTCCCTGAGTGAACTGAAGAAAGACTATTTTAGAGGTGGTAAACTGACTGAAAGTCCTAGGTTTTGTCTCTTTGTGTTGTCAATGTCTGAGAAAAGAGGGTGTGGGGAAGTGTTCTGAAGGTTTATTCTGATTTTCTTACTGTTTTTCTTTTAATTCTGTTAATAAAGTTTTCTTTATACCCTTTAAAGTTTGAGCCTGCTTTACCTTTCTCCTTAACCATATCTTACAGCAGAAAATGAGTAAACGATTCTGTGCATGGGAATTCAGCCAGTGTTAGACCCACTACATTAAATTGGTGCATTGGCCAGGAAACTCAAATTGGCAAACCAAAACCGCTACAGCAGCATTACAGATTCTTTCACTAGTTTCACAGAGCAACATTTTTTTTTCCTTAATTACCTTTTAAAAGAGATTTGAAGCTACTGTTAATTCACAGTAAAACTTTAGTGTCAAATTTTTGATTTTGATAGGGATCTTAGAGGTGGTGCTACTGGATACCCCCCTTACCTGTACTATACTCATTGAATTAGAATAAATTATCTTTGAATAATTGGCTAGAGAATGAGGCCCATGTAAGGCCAAGTGCTAGATCCTACACCTGGGTCAGGGCAATCCTTGCTATCAACACAGACTGGATGATGAATTGATTATGTGATTAATAGGTTGAGTGCAGCCCTGCAGAAAAGGACTTGGAGATACTGGTGGATGAGAAAATGGGTATGAGCCTGCAGTGTGTGCTCACAGCCTGCAAAGCCAGCTGTATCCTGGGCTGTAGCACAAGAAGTGTGTTCAGCAGGTAGAGGGAGGGGGTTCTGCCTCTGAAGTCTGCAGTCCTACATTCAGTTCTAGGGCACCCAGCTCAAGAAAGACATGGACCTTGAAATTAATCTTGAGAAGAGCCCTGATAATGGTCAGAGGGCTGTAACACATTCCATATGAAGGCAGGTTGAGAGGTCTGGGGTTGCTCCGCCAGGAGAAAAGAAGGTTCTGAGGACACTTAATTCAGCTTTTCAATATATAAAGGGGGCTTGTAAAAAAGATGAGCAAGGACTTTTTACCAAAGCCTTTAGTGGCAGGACAAGGGGCAATAGTTTTAGACTGGAAGAGAGTAGATATAAACGGGATAAAAGAAATTTTCTATAATGAGAATGGTGAGTAACTGGCACAGGTTGCCCAGAGAAGCTGTGGATGCCCCATCCCTGGAAGTGTTCAAGGCCATGTTAGGTGGGGCTTTGACCAAGCTGATCCAGTGAATGATGTTCCTTCTCATACTGAGGGAATTGAACTGGATGATCTTCAAATGTCCCTACCCACTATTTCCTGCTCCTAATTGTTCTTGGCTGGCATTTACCTTCTTTACTGGTTTATTTTGGAGCACCAGATATGGTGAGGTATTGATCCTTGAGCATGTGTATGATAATATAAGCATAATTTGTTTTCTCAGAATGAAGGAAAGATATAGCACACATTTTGCAAAGATCTGTCTTTTGTGGTTTCTAATTTATGTTGAATTTCAGATTCTTTTATACCATACAGATAATTTATTAAGAAAATTTTACATGGAAAAATATTTTGTGAAAGTAAATATTACTCAATTTGGAAGTAAAAAAAAAACACCCAGAGAACCCCAAAGGTAACAGGAACTGTATTATGACTCTGGAAAAATATGCTCCAAGACTGCACTTATCTCACTGGTATACTCCATGGTGGTTGCATATATTTATAAAAGACACTGATGAGTCATATATAAACATTTTGATTATAAAGATTTTCTTTGTTTTCCCACAGACTTGCTGCTTTCAAACAGCTGCATCCCATTCCTGGGCTCAACAGAGGGGCTTGATTTTCGAACCCTGCTGCTAGATGAGGAGAGGGGCCGGCTGCTAGTCGGGGCAAAGGACCACATTTTCCTGCTCAACTTGGTTGATGTAAACAAAAATGTAAAAAAGGTCAGTGTGTTTTCCATGGAGTTTATCTCCTAAGTTAAATTTTATTAAATTTTGTCCATTTGTTTGTTTGTTTTGTGTTTGTATTTCTTTATTTCTTCACTGGGTAATTGCAGATTCGTTGTGCAGTGCAATTTACCAGGATGTGATAGTCTCACCTCCCACAGTTATGCATATTATCTTTAATCAATTGAATTTCTCATGCTATATGATCTCCTGTGTGACTGATGACCTGCAAGAGATCAGCTATGTGGAAGAGCCCTGCAGTGCATGAAAGTAGCATCAAAATATCAGCAAACAGGGAAAATGTAGCTGAGAGTGTTCACTTCTCAACTCCTCTGGTCATGGTTACCCTCCTCATTTAAAAGCATTTAGAAGGAAATAACTGAAGACAGCTCTTTCATTGCTTCCTGGCATCACTGGGATTGCTTTACTATAATACTGAACAGAGCAGAGGCAATTTGGATGGCTTAAATTGTAGTAAAATATAAGTGGCAATTTTAGCGTTTCTGTTAATATCTAGAATTAGTAGTGATAGGGAAAGCTTCCACTGGGATCTGCTGTAGTCCCTTGCCCGTGCCCAGTGACAATGTGTTAACTTGAAATAATAAGATGACAATTTAGCCTTCAATATTTCTAGCAGACATGGTGAACTGGAGTTTTTGTAAGCACAGTTGACTGCTAGGAGTGAAAATCAGATGCTTGCACAGGAGCACATGAAAACTGGTTTCCTTCCAGATATGAAGAAAATTTGAATTCTCAGCTGTGTTTGGTATTTTCTTTAGGCACCAGAAGGGGGTTTTAAATTACTGTGTTCTGCTGCCAGCTCTGAAGAGGTAACTGACCCTGAATTAATGCAATTGCAGGCAGGAGCTGAACAGGTGGAACAAGAGACTATTTTGCCCACATCTGAGAGCAACACTTGCTGTCATTGTATAGAAAAGATACAGTACCAGGCGAATATCTTGTTCATCATCTTGACTTCAGCAATACTGCACGTGCCAGTTTTTGTAAAACTCAGATTCTGAGTATTTCAGGAAATTTCTTCTTGGGATGCTTTATCCAGCACTTACCTTGCTTTTGTCATCTCAGTAATTGACTCAAGATCCACTACCCCCTCAGGATATTGCATTAATAACAGCACTGCTAATTATAATTGCAAATTTTCAGACTACAAATTGATTTTCAGTGTAGGCTTTCTGTCGAAAACAAGTTTTGTTTGTGTGAAAAGCAGACTTCTGTTTCTGTGGGGTGCTGCTTGCCTCCTGAGAGATGCTGAGTGCTGTCACCTCCCATTATGTTCAGTGGGGCTTTATGTGCCCAGACCTTGCTGGAGGTGGCAGCATCCTGCATGAGCTGCCCCTCAGTCCAAGCTGGTCACATTTTCCCTTTGGCCAGACCACCACTGATTATTATGGATCCTGTGCTTTCCAAGAAGAGCAGAGCACAGACAGAGCCAGGAGAACTAACCTGCAATCGGACAGTGGTAAAGATGTTACAGAGGAAAGACTCTGTATTGGAAGGAAAATTTGCATTTCCTAAGATGAATAGAGGATGTATGCTTGCATATCTGTGGTAACCTGAAAGAAGGAAATAAAACTCCAAACTTCTTGGGTATCTGGACTAAATATGTGTGCAGGTTCAAATGCTGCTTCATTTAGTAGTTACCTAATAGTTTAACTATTCAGATATTTAACTTTTCAGAAAAAAACACATGAGGCAAAATAAATTTAACTGTGAAGAACTGACAGTGAGAAGCCTTGCAGAGCATCCTGGTGTGATGATTTCCAAGGCATCTATGGGCATTTAACAACTTTATAAGCATATATTGTGTAAATGCCCAGGTAACACAAGGCAATGTCATACAAATGTTTCTTTTTAATTCCTCTGTGCTTGCCTGGTTGAATCTTGTCAGTGGAGGAAAGCCATGAGACGAAAGAGGTTGCCTGAGGAGCTGAGTATAAATCTCAGTGGCTGAGGAGGATGCTAGAGGATACTGTACAGTAGCATGAAGTGTCAGAAAGTAGCATTTGCCGGTGCTGTGTTTAGACTGACCGTAGTTTGGGTTGGCGCTGGGCCAGGCGGCTCGCTTCCAGGCTTTCCCAGTGTGAGGAAACCACACATGTAGGGACTACAAGGGTCTGAAGTGTGTCCTTTGTACTCCTCTGGAGTATGAGTCGTCTGGAAAAAATAATATGCTTACACACAGCCGCTAAAATGAGTAGAAATTTATTAGAATATTAAATTTCTGCCTATAAATGATGTGTTTATTAATGACTTTATGGAAGGAGTGTTAAAAGCAAGCTGAGGGGACAAGAGAGGTATAACAACAGAATGTAAGATTGTGCATAGTTTAGGATTTCCTTTCTTTAAAACAAAGCTGAGCATGAACTTTAAAATGCTCTGTGCTGGGTAGATTCATCTAATTTTAATAAAGCTCTCAATTTCAGATATTTGTTTTGTTAGGAGCTACTGATACCTCCAAAAGCCAAGTCAGAATCCCCAACAATTTATTCTCATATATGGATATAATTACTTGGCAAGATTATATTTTAGAGTCTAAAGCTCTATATTAAGACACTTCTGGAATAGTATTCAAAGTATCCAAAGCATTGTATCCTGCTCCCTTCTCTAATGTATACATATATATAATTTAATAACTTCCTTTTAAAAACCTATTTATTTACCTAAATTAGTTAATTTGACTTACATATATTAAGTTATGGCTTTATTTCCTGGTGTATTTTTCCTTATGAAATAAATCAATAGTTCTGCTGGAGTCACAGTTTCTTAAATCATTGTAGTTTTTATTCAATTTATTGTGTAATAGGTTGAAAACTTCCTTAGCTGGCAGCTTGAAAAAAAATCTGTCCGGTTTCCAGTGCTTGCAAACCTCATTATAAAACAACAGTAAGTACCACAGTGTAATAATCAAGTCTTCCAGAATGACAGGCGAATGCAGGAAGCTAAAGTGATTATAATCAATAAATATATAAACTTTAGCAATGGATAATCATCTTTCTGTAGCAGGGATATATTTTCTCTGAAGTTTACCTGTACAGAAGCCTTTAGCTCCTGTGGCATTTTCAAGTGCCATAGTCTTTTTTTGAAAGATCTTCACATGCCTGACTAATTCTGCAAGCTATTTGCAAACTGGAAGAATTGTGATTTCTTCCTATGAGTAAAATAAAGATGGTCAGCAAAAGAAAGCAGTTCTACTGAAGGCTTCTGTGCCAGTACCACCAGGAGTGCCGCGTAAAAAAAAAGAATGTTTAATGGCATGAGAGGCTGGAAAGCTGGAGAAGAAATTCTGTAGGAACATCAGGCTCTGGGATCCTGCTGGAACTACTTTAGTACATCGAATTTTCTTGTGAGTTTGCTCAAAGCCTTTTCTATTTTGCTCCTTAAGCTAAATAAATACGAAATACAAAATGCTGTCAGCTGGGTAAACAGTGGGTAAAGAGCTGCAGAGCAGTGGTGCCCCTTTCTGTGCTGTGCTAACAGTGCACACGGGGTTACGTGTCAGCGCGATTATCACAGTGTGATCGCGGCGCGACCCGCCCAGCTCCCCAGGAGTAGGAATGCTATCAAGGCCTGACAAGCTTTTGAAAAGCTGCCAACCTGCAGGAGCTGTCAGTGCTAGAAGACACAGCCCCATGTGGGCCAAATAGATAAACATGTCAGATCCCCAATAGCAGCTTTGGAACAAGTTGTTTTCATCTGTCCCAGTGTGCACTGGCTCTGGGTCACAAATTATCATTGCTTGGAGCATCCTCACTTTTGTAGCTGCTACTATTTTTCTGGCATGTGCAGTTTTTTATGACATCCTTGAATGCCGTCTTGTATTGACTGTTACCTGTATTTTACAGGGGAAAATGTACATATGCATAAATATATATTTATCTGCTGGGTAAATGCTTATGAAATAGCTGCACATCTTTTTTTTTCTATAACTCCAGTGCTTGCCAACAGTTCAAGTAGGCTTGTATTTCAGCACTATTTGCAGTGTGACCCACCCATCTCTGCAGGAAGGGGAACATATATGCAAATACATATGCATATTTATGTAAAATCACACCCTTGAGATATAGGAGCAGAATTTTACTTTCATTGCTCTGAGAAACTTCCTGTCAGTCTATATAAGCATGGTCTCAATTAGGAATGAACCCAGTGGGAATTCAGCCAGTACTGAAAGGAGGCTTTGGTTCTTGCCATCAGACCTGAGCCTCAGGAATACATAGTCTGAGCTGTTTATCACAGCCTTGAAACACAGCAATACCAAGACTGGTCCTTCTTAAAAAATACATGCTGCTTATTCTATAGCTCAAAGGAAGTTAGCTTCCTGCCTGTCAGCAAAAATGCAGACAGTCTGAGAGTGAAGCTTTCTTGACCTGTCAGAAGAAAAAGTTTGCCAGGAAACATAATCGAAGGCCAAAGAGTCATGTGGAAACCATTGGAGATACATAAACTTATGAAAGTGGGGTGTCAGGACTGAGATAATCTGGGATAAACCCAGTGAATCTTCAGGTTAGGGGCTTCCAGAGGCAGAGGTGATATCTTTGTGCTTGCTAGCCCTTGGAGGGCCTCTTACCTCTGAGAGCTGTTCACTCTATAACGTTGTTAGACAGACTTTAATTTAGGCACCTGTGCAGACAAAGTGAAAGCTTTTGAAAAATGTTTACAGGCACAAAACAACAGATGGAGCAAGATGTGAAGAAAGCAGTATGAATCCAGAATGACAGCAGTCCTAGGTGGAAGAGAGTGTCTCTGTTATTTCCTTTTGCATTGTTGCCATAAATTATGTTTCCATAGACATCCGCTGTCATTTTTATATTTTACCCATGTGTTTAGCTATAAAGAATGACCAGTATCCTGCTCTCTGAAAACATTTCCTTATATTGGTCATTGGCTTTTTCAAAGGTAGGATTTGTTTTTAGTCTAAAGTGATAAACATGTCAGGAGCAATGCCATTTGCTCTAAAAATCCTGGTATATGATTTCCTTTTAGGAGAAACATACAGTAGTCAGAAGTCTGCTGTGGTTACACTGTGGAAAATGAAGTGTAGAAGCACTGAAGCCTTTCAAGATTTAATCCAGTCTAAATGAAATCAGTGGTCTATATTCTTTAAGCTTTCACATGTGCTTATAACATACACATGAAAATGCACTTTACAGAAAACCCTTGAGGTTGGAAGTATTGGCTGCTACTTCAAGCTGTGTTGGAGATCACAGTTTAAGAGGAGAACTGGGGCATGTGGAGATGTTGCTTCGTCCCAGATAGATGCAGTATTAAAGCTCATTGGTTCTACTGAGGTTTCACTCTATCAGCCACCTGCCAAATTTAAGCTGCCAAAGTCTTGTGAATATGTCTTCCAAATAGACAGCTTTTATTTTCCTCTGACTTCCAGTGCATTTCACTCGGTTTGACAGCACCATGAAAACACAGTGACATGCACTGACACTGGCATTCCTGCTGTGTTGTAAATCACTTTGAAACAAGCCTCATATTCTCTTTTTCCCCTTTCCCATTACATCAGACTAATTTATCAAAGATCCAATTTTCTGTTACTATGAAATAATTGGAGATGGAAATTCTTGTCCGTTTATTTCTTGGATGTGTGTTGCAGGTATGGGAAATAATACCACAGGTAAAGGTCTGTGGCAGATGTAAAAAAGATTAAGGATACATTCTTGGCTTTTAAGGATTTCTTAAGTATTTCTGGGAGTTACCTAAACCTTGATGAAACTGCTATAAAGAAAGCTAGATGAAAGGACTCTAAGGACAGTCTGGTTAGTTTTCAAATACAGGGAGAAATTTAGATGAGGAACTTAGATGTCAGCTTCCTTTGTTTGCTGATGACTTTAAACTATTGAATTCCAGAGTACAGCCATTTTCAGTGGGATTCGGTTACAAGACCTGCTTGGGGTAGCCTTCCTGTCGGGATTTGTATGTGAGAACAATCTTTCCAGTTCCCCAAGCTGTGGATTTCCATACTGCCCACATTTATGCAGCAGATGTGAGGTATTTAGAGAACAACTGGTATATGAATACGATGTGCTAAAATCAGATCATTTTCTCATTAATTAGCACAGTTGGTTAGACCATGGTGCTAATAATGTCAAGGTCATGGTTCAGTCCCTGTACAAGCCATTAATTTAAGAGTTTGAGCTCGATGATCCTTGTGGGTCCCTTCCAACTCAGAATATTCTGTGACTCTCTGATAATTGGAACACTCTTTGTTTTCCATAAAATAATATAGAGAATGCATTAAATTCTTTCCAGTGTTTTCTGGGAAATTCAGTGAATTTTTAGTGCATGCAGTAATTTTCAGTGAAGTGACCTGAGGTCAGTATACAGCAGTGACAAATGTCCTAGTTCTCAGGATGCAATCCATGAACACCCACTCTTACTGCATTGGGGCATGACATTCATGGTATTGTCTTATGCTGCAGGGTGACATTCTTATTGTATCACTTTCGTATGTTTTCTCAGTGCTCCTTTATCTTACTGTTTTTATTTGGTTTTGATTTTTGAGCTATGATTTATAAAGTTTTTCAGAAAATCAAGAAAAAATTAAAAAAGAAAGTCACATTATTGTCATTTTACTGGTGGGAAAATTGAGACCTGACTGTCGCATATAGTAAGGCAATAACAAAACCAGGATTAGACTGTCTCCTGGTTTGCTTCAGTCTGTTTGGCTCATATTGCCCTCTTCACTGTACTTGTTTTATGGTCCCGTTGAGCTAAGTCATGAATCCTTTTTTTTTTTTTTTTTTTCACAGAGGGGGATAGTTTTTCATGGAGAAGAGTTTCTCATGGGGAGTATATTGCATATGCCAATGTGACAAAGGGTTTATAACTCAATCTGACTCTGTTCTTTGGAAACTACAGTTGGGACTGTCATATGGAGAATTTATCCATACCAATAAGCCTAAGCTTCTGAGTTATAGTGTACATGCTTCACAAAGCCTTAATAAGACATTTTGATGCCCAGAAAGCTGTAATTTTATTGCATACCTTCCCTCAAGCATCAGTATGATGAATATCTCGTACATAGAATGAAACAAGGGAAGAAAGCTGGCATTCTTTTGCTGCAGCAAGCAGCTGTTTAAAATCTGTATTTTCATCTGAAAGCTTTTATCACCTCTTATTCCTTTAAAACAGGAAGGGAGCAATCCCTTTCTTCACAGGCCCCAGATCCAGTGTGTTATTGTTTTGAGACGTCAATCAGCTGATGTCCTTCAGTGCTGGTAGGGACACACCCTGCTGCTGCTCCGTGCAGCACTAACACAGCACTTCGGGTGTCTGGCACCAGAGGCTGCACTGACAGAGAAGTGTTGAAGCCCGTGCACAGCATCAGGCACAGGAGGGGCTCCAGTGAAAGCCCCGGGGCTGCTGAAAGCCGACAGCCTCAATGGGACACTCAAGTGCTTGCTGCTGGCATGAGCATGGCTATCTTGGGGACCCGAAACTGCAAGGAGTCACGTTGGTCAATTGGTGTTACTCCCTGCTATCAGCACCACCTACGTCATGGAGCAGTTATTCCTTTCCTAACCCAGCCCAAAGATGTTGTAAGTGGCCCTTTGGGATACTTCATGCAACTTCTTTAGGAATGTTGTTGCTGTGGAACAGATCCTTGTTACTCCAATGTTTCAGATTAAATTTTTGTTAAAATCTACAATCTGTGATATTTATTTACGAGCAGTTTATACCCATTTCCTCTGGCTGTTTATAATTCTGGTCTTCAGAGTCTTTTGATTCTTCCTGCATAATTTAACTCCATTTGTATTAGTGATGCTTCCCAGCTTTATGTCACCTGCATGGATTGTGCAAAGTTCCGGGTTTTTACGAATGCTATTGAAGGGTACATGAAATAGGATGAGCTCTGACATTTTTTATTGAGGGACTTCATGAGTAACTTTCTACCTTACAAGACCATTTCTTTCTCTTGTACTAGTGCCTGTTTTTTTCAGTTGAGCTAGTCAGTTTCCATGTGACAGTTTAGTAAATACTTAAATGGAGCCATGACGAAGAGCAGCTCTGGCACCTTAATGTAATTCAGCTAGGTTATTAAAGTACAATATTAGAGCAGACTAATGTCTGTTTACCAAGTCATATTGTCTTCTCTACCACACTCCATTTTCATTGGAATCTTGAGTTATTTCTTCCCTAGCTAAAAACTTATTTTGAAACCTTACAAATAGATGAATTAAGACCAATGGGTTTTTAAATTGTTTAGGTAGCTTATGATCTTCCTCTTTTGTATTATGCCAGTATAAAGCATTTTCCACTCATTTTATGAAGTCCTGCACCATCCTAAATGTAGAAGCATAATTAGAAGTTAGTCTTGAAAGAGCTGTACTTTCACACAACATTTTTTTTTTTTTGTAATCAGACTTCACTATTTTATTTTTGAGTATCCCTTCTCCTAAGGAGTTATAGTCTGAAGTGTTAGCTTAGGAACAAAATCTGAAAGAGAAAGATAAATACTGAAAAATGAGTAAAATACCAGTATTATTAATTCATGACAGATTTCAGCTGAAATTAAGCTCTTAGAGGTGGATATATATATATACATACATATATATATATATATGCACACTCACATAGGTATATACACATGTATATATATATAAATCATACACATTTTAAAAAAATTGCCTTTGTATTCATTCCTTTCTTGTGGTAAAAATGCATATTTAGAGGACAGGAAAATGTTACTTTTAGAAAGCTGCTGCTCCTGATCTGGAAAAGACTTTTGTGGTTCTAAATGTTTTGTTTTAATCAGAAATCAATTTCCAGCTACCCTTTAAAGTGATACCTTATCTGTCCTACACTTATGTACTGCTTAATTTCATACTCCTGGGAGGTTTTCTTTCTCTCTGCTAGAAAAGAACTTATTAACTTTCATTTATTAAGATAATTAATTTCTTTCCTGTTGCTAAGTTTAAGAAAATATTTGAAGAATGATTCAAAAGTAATGGTAAGATTATTTTTTTTTAAATTGGGCAATAGAAGATAAAATCTGGAAATCATGACAGTAGCGGACCTCTGGGATTTTGATACGGTTGTTTTAAAAGGAAAATAAACTGAAGATTAAGAAAGGAATCCTATTTAAGTATATGGTTCACATATTCCAACTAGTTGCTTTCTTGTCTTAAATTCATTAACTCCATTAAGCTATTCTAAGATTTCTCCACACATTTCAGATACATATGCAACCATAAAATATATTAAATATATAATTTATACTGTTTGTAACACAAAATGATTATAACTTAAACCAATGCTCTTGTCACCTTTAATATATAGTGCCTGGTTATCTTTTTTTTGTTCCCATTCCTTGAAGTTTTTGCTTATTGAGGAATTTGTGAAAAAAAAATAAATTAATATGCTGTTGCCATTGTGAATAAAGCATGTAAATAGAAAAAAAGGATAAACAAGACCAATTTCAAAGCTTCAAACCATTTAAAAGCTCAGTGACTTTAAATCTAAAAGAAACTACAGGAACATGCAGTTTTGCATTTTTGGCATAACGTACAACTAACTAACTCATCGGAATAAAATATAATAGTAAAAGTTAATTTCACTTCCTACAGAAAAGTCAGTACTGACTAAGTACTAACCTTATTTGTGTCAATGTTTGAGGGAACCAGACCTGTGGTACTGTTACACAGCATGTCCTGTAATAAAAAGTGAAGTTTATGCTTTCTTGCTCAGCCCATCGACTCATTATTTATTATGCAATTTTCTTGATCTATTGCAATTTACAACTGACAGTTTCTGGGAACCTCTCATTTCTCATATGTAAAGGAAATAAATAACACTTTTACTCCTCCATATATAATTGAAAATTGATTTTCAAGTTGGATCTCTTAGCTTCACTTTTCATTGTCTAATGTGGCCTTATATAATGCTAAATACTGAGGCTGATGAGTAATTAGAGAGTAAAACAATTGATTTTTTAATATAATTGTCTGTGGTCAATTATCACAGAAGTGGGGGTATGTATATTTCAGCCTCGCAGGACAAACACTAATTCCCATGAAGGAATCTGTAAAAGAATTGAGGGTAAGTCAAGTCCATTAATACTTCTGATGCCTTGAACCAGATGCCTGTTTTTAACTCCTCCGGTTCTTCCATGTAGTTGACAAGGAGAGCTGGGCATTTTCAAAAGCCTACAGAGGGGCATCTTCGCCTACTTGGATAACTAAACTTTGGACGAAAATCTCCCAAGCTCCTCGAAGACCTCTAGACTTCCCTGTAAATGATTCAGTGATCTGGGGCAGAATTGGGCATAAAGTTTATGTACAAGAGAACTGACAGCTCAGACAAATCTCCTTGGCCAGATGTATTTGGAGATCCATGATCCTACATTCCCCTGGCTGTTCCTTCTCATCAGCTTTTATTCACTGGTAGCTTTTTGTCAGTTTTTCTTCTTAAACTTAACCTGTGTTGCAATCAAGACTCATCCTGCTCTGCCCAGGCAGAGACCAGACTGGACCTACCTTCAGCCCTTCATGATATTCCCAGTAGTTTCCTCTGTGCTTCCTGGCACTGTGCACTGTGCTACCCACACACCCTGGCAACAGCTGATTTCAGGTTGTATTTTCATACCTGGGTGCTATGACCACATCATTCTGAGAAAGTGCTCTAGGAAAGCAAATTTGTGCTCCAGTGCTGCAATGCTGTTACACTGTCTTATCTTTGAGTCCATGTAAATATTGTTGTCGAGGGTTAGGGTTTAAGTAACTTAAACTACATAATCTCTACTAAGAGGTTTTTATCAGAAAGGTAACTAAATTCACTTGAGAGGAAATTAATTTCCTTGCAGAAATCCAATATATCCATTTTTACTGGGAAGGAAAGAGGAAGAAGTAAAATCAAAAGTGTGTCCAGCTTGAGAGAAACAGTGACTGTAGGTTTTGGGAAGTGATAAAGGTACTTGACCCAGGACACTGGCTCTTTGCTTTCCTTACCCGTGTGGAACTGAGCCTGTGTATGTCAAGCCACATCCTACAAGGTGCCAACAGATGGGTGAAAAGGAATATGACAGCAGTCAACTCCTCTTGTATGCCATTGAGTTCTGCATCTTTCCTTGATGATGCTTTTGTTTTTAATGCATGTTGTAATAATTCTTCATTCTTATATATTTCCTATTTAAGATTTTGTAAAGCCTGATTGGAGACTACTCTAAAGCATTTGTGACTACTAATGACCTGCGGACTGGTGCTTGGGACTTGGTGTCTTAAGTACTAATCAATATTTGCTTAAAAATTAGTGTGATTTGTGGTGTTTTTACTATTAATTATGAGAAATAGTCTTGTCTCGTCAAAATTAGAAGTACAAAATATCCATTTTTATCAGGGTGGTTGCAGAAGAATTTGTATTTAACTTCTATTTGAAATTTAATAGAATCAAACATGTACTCAATCATATCCAGTTTTGACTGCTTAACTGAAATCAGTGAGGTAGAACCTGAACTGTTGTTCATTGATATTTCTTCACTAACATAATGTGGATAACACTACCTGATAGTATTTTGTCATCTGGATGCATCTACATCAAAACCTATTTTATAGAATTCTTCAGGGCAGATTAAAAAAGAAAGAGAAACAGCATCAATATTTAATGCCAATTTTCTGAGGTCCACAATTCTACTCTAAACTTCTGTTCCATTTTCTCAGTAAACTCAGTTAATGTTGATTGGTGACATTTTTAAACCATGCACTGTTGATTTCTGTCAAATCTACTTTTTGTTCTACAAATTTCCCTTGAGCTATCCTTAGTTTTTTGAACCTAATTATTTTCATTTGAAAATTGGCAGAAAGAGCTCTAAGTATTTTTTCTAACAGTTATACCAAGCCCACTGGCCCAAATTCTTTACAAATGTAATTTGCCTGGCTTTGCAATCAGTTAGTTTCCAGATGATTTGGCTCATCATAACTTTGAGGGAAACACATAATGGTGACAAGGTGCCCTGGCCAGATTAACTGAATGCTTTTTAAAAGTACATGTAGCCAATGAATAAGTAAACAAATATCGGGGAGGTTGATTTAAAACCTCTTAACTTTTTGTAATGGAATCTTATATTTGAAGTCATGTTCATTTAAGTTCACAGGCAAGGTCCTTCACCATGCATAAATCTGTTTTAACTGTTTATTCATGGAATTAATCTACAGTCACGGGACAGTTCATAATCTTCATAATCTTTGTCTTATTTTAACTGTGTTACAGATTTACTGGCCTGCAGCAAAAGAAAAGGTAGAATTATGCAAATTAGCTGGGAAAGACGCCCATGTAAGTATGATGTATATTTTTTCTTATTGCTGAAAATTATGAATATCTGTGTATTTGTTACTAAATGCACAAAATGCATTAGTAAGCTCTTGTTACACTTCTTCTGAAATAATGTCCTAAGTGTTTTTTCTTAATTAAAAAAATCTGATTTTCTATTGCTTTTTAAATATTAATACTTAAAATAATTCAATATTGCAGTCAGCAATTATGCTAGGTTGTTTTTCTTATGCAGTAAATGCAGCTGAGAAATTAATGGATTTTCCTCAGAAATGTATACCAGGCACTACTTCCATTAAATCCTCTTTTTTCGCATTAAAATGCTGCTTTTTTTTCTCGAGAGTGTCCTGCATGTAACTTCATTATAATTCATTAAAGAAACAGAGTAGTAGAGCAGTGTACAAATCAACTTAACTTGCAGACAGCTTCAGATAATGTAAAAGAAGATCTCAGACTCAGTGGCTTTTCCCTGGAACCACAAATTTTCTTTAGGAAGTATATTTAAGGTACATACGTGTACACAATACAACTTCTCTATGTTTTGCGTACCACAGATTACAACATGTGTCTAGAGCCCACTATAAATGTAAACATTTCCTGGCTGTAAAATAAAATTTCTTCCTTTTCTCTCAAAAAAATCTCCTAATTTCTATCCAGCATGTCGGTTACCAAGGTAGATTCCAGCTCAAAACACTCTCAGCTCTCTGCCTGAAGAATTTCAACTTCTTACTAACTTGTTGCTGCCATTATCTTTACAGCAGTCAAAACGTAAACACCACTTTTGCTGAGCACTGGCAATATTCTTATACTGGTGTACATAGAAGATTTGTGCTGTTCTGTTTCTATACTAAGAGAGGAAGGAAAGGGTCCTGGGAGGGAATTCTTTGTTTTGTATTCTCACTTAAGTGTAGGGTGATGTCTTGAACATATGAACAGATGATGTGTGTTCCCTCTGAAGTACTTGTTTTGAGTTTCTGTATTAATTTCATTTTGGGGGAAGCTAGAGCAAGCCTTTTCCTCCAGCCCATGTATCATCCTTGGAGCCTGTAGCAGCTGCCTGTACTTACCAGCAAAGACCAAGCCCAGCTAGAGCCAGGACAGCCCATTGGATTCAGAAATGACCAAATAAAAGTCACCAGTAAGATGTGGTTGGTGCAGAGACAAAGCATACTCTTTGAAATGTATTGAAGCCTTTCAGACCACCACAGTTACTTTAATCATGTAATATTTGGTGTTAAAGCACGTGCATCACTGAGCTGGGAAGCAAAGGCAGGAGGACTGGTAGCCAGACAAACCCAGTGGCTCTGCAACCTCTGCCCAGTTGCTGACAGGTGTTGTTTGCTACAACACAGCCTGAAGAGATACCCTCCAAACTGTGCTGTGAGCACACAGCTTCTTGTGGCTATAAGCATTGCAGCAGAATTAGGTTTGCAAGTCTGATTGATGAACTGCCTGGTAGATAGCCACTGTCAAATTGTAGTTGTCACAGCTTTGAGCTACTTTGTAAACAGTCTCTGCTACAGTAGTTTTGAGTTTAAGTACACCAGTGCTGTGGCTGTAACTTAGTAGAATGTATAATGTGAAAAGGAAGAATAAACATAAAAAGTAAACTTTATCTTTCATTCCCCAACAGACAGAATGTGCCAATTTTATCCGTGTTCTTCAGCCATACAACCGGACCCATGTTTATGTCTGTGGCACAGGAGCGTTTCACCCTCTCTGTGGATACATTGAACTTGGAACTCACAAAGAGGTAATTTAACTTTCTCACTAGTCTGACATGTCAAGGAATAGCCCTCATCTTGTTTAGCATTCATCATAGATTGGAAAATACTATGTGAGTGTGTAAAAAATGACCTGACAGCAGCTTGCATAAATAACAGGGTAAATGGTGGATTCTGTGGGTCACACGGGAACTCTTGTTCTCACATTTGGTATGTGCATATCACTTTTGAACAAAGCACTTTCCTCAGGCTTAATACACAAAGTTCTTTGGAATGACACTTCCATGTGATTAACGAAGTGAAGAGAACATCTAACCCAGATGTCTTCCTTTCTAGTAAGTCATTTCTGCACATACTTTTCTTACACACATACATTCAGAGTTCAAGATGAAACTTGTAGTTCTATCTTTTAATGTACATATACCCTTGGTCCACAGAGGGATTCCTATGCCTTTTGCAGGAGAGTAACAGACACTTTGAAAAGGGTCTCTGAGCCTGAGTGCAGGCACAGCGTCTCAGGACTTTGCAATGTGTTGCAGTCTGGTCACTAAGGAGGTGTTGGGTGTCCTCCATCACTAGTGGCGTATTCCTGAGCTGAAGTTAGCAGCTGATTGGTCTTCATTTGCTGGTGACAAAGAAATCTCTGTCCTAAGTGGTAAATGTTTGAGACCTAACCCCCACAACAGAAGAATTTTGGTGTTGTGTCAAGCAGCCACTTAGTACACAAGTCTCTTTTTAACTCCTATATGTATCACACCTTGGCTATATTTATCCCACTGCCGCTGTTCTCAGACAGTGTTGAGATGTGACCTGTCTGGCTGCTTGCCTGTGGTGCAGGCTTCCTATGCTGCTATAGAAATAGCTTTCTCTTTTTTTAAATGCTGGGTAAAATTCTAGAATATAAGAAATTACATCTAAAGTTATTAAATGGAATAACCTGAACAGAATAAGAATCATAGAATGGTTTGGGTGAAAAGGGCCCTTAAAGATCACTGAGTTCCAACCCCCCTGCTGTGGGCAGGGACACCTTTCACTAGACCAGGTTGCTCAAAGCCCCATCCAGCCTGGCCTTGAACTCTTCCAGGGATGGAGAATCCACAGTTTCTTTGGGCAACTTTTGCTGGTGCCTCACCACCCTCACGGAATAATTTCTTCCCAATATCTAATCTAAACTCACCTAATTTCATTTAAAGTTATTCCACCTTGTTCTTTCTCTGATACATGGAATCAAGGGAAGGTCCCCATAGAAGAAAAAAAAAAGGGATTAATGCTTGCCCAGACTACAATCCATCGTTATGAACCCCATAATCTGTGGGTTAGATGACCAACCCAGAGGGGCTGCCTGTGCAACAGAAAAGTGAAGCTGTGAGAAATCTACACGGTGGTATTCTGTGTGTAATAAACCATTAATGCTCCTGGTATTGTCTAGTGTATGGTGTATAATTTCTATTAAAATGAAATAATTCTGTAGACTTCTTTGTTTTGCTACTTTAAATATTCCCGTTGAAGCAACCGAAATTTTAGATCCCTTGTATCATGCTGATTTCTTAGCTGAATGATCAAATACACAGCTGAATGGAACAGAACAGCTCTCAGCAAGAGTATAAGTAAGGCTTTGGTTTACCTCTGGTTCATTAGTAAGATTCCTTATTCGCTCTACCATTGCCCTACTTCATTTCATCTACTTCATTTGTGAAGGTTTTTTTCAGCAGACCTTATGAAATTATGGATTTGGTCTGACTGTTCAGTCCGGCAGCCAGTCTAGACAAGGGGTCTGTCTCAGACATGACCAATTACCTTGTGAGAGGAAATGGAAGAAGAATCCTGGTATTGTATTTCCTAATCCCCTCACTGTCCCCCAGTCCTGCCTCTCCCACATTCCTCCTGGCTGCTCAGCTGCAGTGGTAGGTTGGACAGTGTTCAGCACTGCTCCTGCCTCTTCTGCAGCCTTCTACTGAGTTATCAGTCTTGAACGGCCTCAGACATATTTTCCTTTTCCTTCTTGGAGGCCCAAACACCCTTCAGCCACCATCCTTCCACCACCTCTCCAGATAAATGTGACAAGGCTGGAGGGTGCTGAGGATAGGCCTAGTGATGTGAATGTGACAGGCAATTGAAAATGTCTCCTTGTAGAAACTGAAGCCAGGAAATCCATTCTCTTAGAATTTTTTCTTTTTTCCCTCCCTCACCTACTTTTAATTTAAAAAAAAAATTAAGTCTCTTGGTTATAATAACAGATAATGAGTGTCTGGTAATTAGCAATGTGTCCAGGAAGATGTGGGATGATTGGGATATCCCTGAGATCCCATGAGGTCCTGAGATAGTCTCATGGAGGCTGTGAAGCCAGGCAGTGCTCTGCTGACCTTTGAAAGCTGCTGGTGGATCTGCACAGAGCTCTCCTGGCCAGTGCCAGTGCTGTGAAAACAGAGGAAAACAGTGTGGATCAGGTGACTCAAAACCACAGCAGACACTGCTTTTGAAGCAGTACAAATCCCCAACGGGATCACACAATTAAAGGGGATTAAAGTCCTCGTCTTGTTATTGCTCGAGTCGCTGCCAAAAGTTCTCTTGGCTGGTGAAGAAGAGGGTTGGCCCGGTTGGTGCTGTTAGCCACAGCTCTCCAAGGGATGCTCTTTTCTTTGAAAGCTCTGCCCGAAGTGAAAGCAGGAGGTTAATTCTGTGTGAATGCCTGGTAGTGTCCATTAGTTTGTCTGGGTGAAGTCTGAAATATTTGATGTTGATCTATAACTCCCTTGATCCCCTGAGTACTGCTGGGCTTGCAGACAGCTCTTCCCATGTGATAAGGCAAGGGTTCTCTGAGCAGCTCAGGGTTGCACATCCTAGAACAAAGGACAATGGCACACCAGCATTGTCAGAAAAAAATGCGTAATTTTTATTTTAGTTTTGTCCTTGCTGTGCTCACTTGAGTAGCCTGAGAATTTGGTTTGCCTGATATCCCACAAGTTTGAGAAGGTAATGAGGTTTTTGCTTCGTATGAGCTAGGATTGCTGGAGGAAATTGAATTTATGTTCCCAGATTGGAATTGATTTTACTTTTCTCTTAAGGAGCTTAATTATTCAGTATCCTGGGCTCTTGTCTTCTCAGCCTGTAGAGTTTAGGAGGCAGCTCAATAACATAGAAAGGTTTGGTCATTTATAATCTGATGTGCATTAAGGATGAATTGAATTAATGTGTTGTGAAGTCTAATCCTATGTGGCCATCTTTGGATATACTTGCTTGTCATTTGTACCCTCCTGGCCTCTTGCAAGGCAGAGATATGGAATAATTAAAATAATTAAAATCACTTCACCCATTTTTAATCATTTAAATCATGGAGATGTTTTGATTTTTTTTAAACTAGCTTCTAAAGTTTTGTCTCTATAATACATTGATTAGATTTCTGAGTGCTAGTGGGATTTTAATATCACTCTAGGTAGGAAAGCATGTTAAAGGAAAATATGTTAAAAGCACTTCTTTAGGCAATCTCCCCTCTCTTAATGGCAGCAGAGTTCTGAAGATGAAGTCTCTATACCTGCAGAGAGTTCACTTTACTCCTCAGAGCTATCAGTTTGCCTTCAGCAGGACTCACTATGGATTTCAGGTTAACTGTACTTTCAGGAAACCATTGAAAGGGACAAGTAAAAGAATCCTTGTTGGCAATTCAAAACTAAAATAAAGCTTCACATGGATGCCTACAGAAAAGGAATTGTTGATTGTCCACTGAAAACATTGGCAATAATTTTAAAATAGTTTATTTTCTTTATCTTCCTCTATGCCCTTGTTCTGTGGCCCAGGAATTAATCATACTGTATTTGGAAGCTACAAGGAAGAAACTATTCTGATATCTCTTGTATCTTTAGCCTTGTTAAAAATAATAAGAGAGAGCATATGCTGCTTTCATTTTAAAAGGGTCTGAACTGTGTCTATTGTGAACATTATTCAGCAGTCCCTGGAGAAATTTCAGAGTCAGCCAGAATCCCTTCAGAGTCTCCTGTTGCAACACAGTCTATCAGCACTTTCCCAAATGGAAAACAGTGCCTTTTAAGTATAATCCAGCTTTTAATTGGAGTAGAAATGAACAATGCATCTCTTTTTTTCTGAAAATAATTATTATTTTTTAAGATTTGTATTTTGCTATAGATTAACCAAGATGCAGTAAAACAGTGAGTGAAAAAATCCAGATATAAAACAGACACAGACTGTAAACATCAATGCTGAGATGACAGCTCCCTGTACTTTACTTCACTTTGTACTTTAGCAGAACAGGCTGTCTAAGTGAGTTTTTCCCCATAGCCACACCAGGGTAATGAATTTGTGTTTATTCTCAGGAGATGGTATTCCGTTTGGATACTCAGAACCTGGAGTCTGGCAGGTTGAAATGCCCCTTTGATCCCCAGCAGCCGTTTGCTTCAGTGATGGCAGGTAAGGAGCCACCAGAGCCAGGTGCTGCCCTCGGACCTGTGATGGCTCTGTGCGAGCCCAGGGGCTCAGCAGATGTCACTGCTGGAGCTCCTCTGGCACTGGTCGTGTTTCCAGTGCTGGTTTGTGCTCTCAGAGCTGGGGAAGCCTTCAGGCTGCAGACACCCGAGGGCTGGAAGGGCAGCAATGCAAACAGAGGCATTAGAATGGCTGTGAAGCCTCTGTCAGCCAGGCAGGAAGGCGGTTTCACCCTCACCCAGTCATTGCTCCTTTAAGAGGACAACAAAAAAACCCACATGGACAGAGAGTGTTTGAAGCCCTTGTGGGCCTCTTTCTGCAATTATCAATATGTTCTGCCCTTTGAAGTCTGCTGACATGCACTATTTCCATAAATACGTTTCTGAGGTTTCTATTTACTCGAGTAGCCACTTCTGAAGCTGGGAGCTGAGGAACAAGATAGTGCACTCTGCCTGCTGCGTGCATCACAGCACTGTGTGGTCTGACATTTGGGGCCCAGGAATGTCAGCTTGACCTCTGGATTTCAAATCACTATAAGAGCTACTTTTGTCATGGTTTGGTTCATAGCTTTGGACAATTTTCATTTAACTTGTCCGTCGAGCATATGAATACAAGATAAGAGTGAAGCACCATGACGTTTTCATTTACAGCCAAAGAGCAGTGGTGACAGTGCTTTGAAGTATCGGTCACTCTGTGTTATAAAAAGAATATGACTAATGTTCAGTCTTTATTCTCAGATAATAAGATAGATGATTTGTGATTCTGACCCTACAGATGGGGCAGGACTTCCTTTATTAAAAACAATAGATTAAAGCCTGTGCTTATTCTTCTCAGAGACCCCTAGTACTCTTTAATGACCGTGAAGTCTATTTTTAAAACGGGGTTCCAGAAACTTTAATTTTTTTTTACTTTTTTTTTAATGCAAGCAGTAGAACTCTGTGATTTACTGCAGCATTGCCTAATTTCAGTAGCACTCTCATGCTTTGACTGTTCTATTAAATCTTGTGAAATGAGGAAGCTGCTGTCTTTCAGCTACCTAAGACATGAACTTTGCTATATAACAATTTTTGAGCTAGATAAAATTAATGGTCAGGGTATTCTAGTATCCCTTTTTTGAGTGTGGCTGGTGTCAAGTGCTTCACAATAACATACAAGGACCACTGTAAAGAGTTATAGGCCTGGCCAGAGAATGTGTTTTTGTCTGTCTTTGGATGCTTACCTAATTCCCAAGTGGACTGGGAGAGCAGTATAGTTCATGCATAAGATGCTGCCCTGAAGCTCAGGTGAGATCATTTCCCATCTCTGCCACTAATAAGCAGAGTAACCTTAGCATGGCACTTCTCTCTGGATACTTTTATTTATCTGCCAAATGGTAATAAAAATTACTTATATCCTTCAGGAAACACTTTATTCAGTTATACATTCATGAGTTAAGTAATATATAGCTATATTTTCACTCATATATGTAAATTAATGCAACTGAGTAATTTTAATTCTTTGTAGAAATAAGTAATCAGAGTACCACATGACATATCACTTCAAGTAAATCCCATGGATAAATTAGAAAAACTAGCTTTTTTGCCTGAAAAATCACCTGCCCATGATCCATCCTCTTACAAATTACCACTCACCAAAACTGTTCAGGATGTAACAGGAACTTGGAATGAGAGATACCAAACGCTGAGAGAAGTGCTGAAAATGCCTTGTCAGCAGAGCCTAAGCAAGATGGAGAATTTCTGTTGGCCCTTCAGATGTATCGATCACACTGTGCCTGTCAGTTAGCAAACACCAATTACCCTGCCCATTCCTCATTATGACAAATACCTTTCAGAATGCACTATTGTTTCTTTACAAAGGCAACATGCTGTCTGAAAGATGTGCTTTCCACAACTGTCATGGAAATAATACAGAAGTAACAATAATAATGAAGTAAAAAGAAAGATGATAGATCTTTTTTTGACAAATAAAGTGCTTGTGGATCATGGGTTGTGGGTCGGTTTGTTGATTTTTTCCCCCTTGATCTTATTTTTTAAAATGCATTTACATCTTTTGCAAACGAAACACAAACATCAGTGTTGAATGGTATTTATTCTGCATTCAATCTCAACAAAGGCTTCTCTCTAAAAGATCTTGTGAAATGTTTCAACCCGGGAGTATCAGAAAACCTGGATAAAGGAACTTTTGGAATGGGATTTTTATGTATCATATAGCTTTTTATAAGATTATAATTTATGAACATGAGATTTTTCATTTTTATTAATTCTAGGGATTTATTTCTGCAAGTCATTGAAAAAACACAAAAAACAAACTCTCTTCTGACCAATAAAGCGTCTTATTTTACAGAAGAAAGGAGTATTTTAAAATGCACCATGTGGTAAAAAACAACAACAAAAAAAAAAGGTTCACAGTTCACATTCATACTGTTTCTTTGCTTCTTTTTGAAAAGTACTGAGATCTAAAGGGAAATAGAAGATATTGTGCATTTCTTAGAATTTACATTGCCACTAAAAGGGCAGAAGAGCAAATAGTGACTGCAATTGCAGCAAGCTCATGGCCCTATGTTACAGATGTAATGTCCTTGTGAGACAAATTCTGGCTGCCTTATTGAATCAAGATGTGTCATTTATTTTAGCGAGACCACTCTGTGTAAAAATTATGATGATTTGTGTCCATAGCCATATTGCTGCCATTAACACAAATTCCCTGAATTTGTGCCTGAATTCCTCTTTGTGAATTAAGTGTTTGATGGAGATCCTTGCTCCAGGAATGAGCCAAGCTACAACATTCCAGTGGGGAAGCATCCATCCTGTTTTTCTAGCTCAGGAGCAGCAAAACCATCAGGGCCATGGCAGTGCTGGGACACAGGAGGTAGCTGGAATGGACAGGTGGCCATGCCCTCACCATGGCTCCCAAGTGCGTTGGACAGGCTGTTCAGATTAAATAGACCTTTGTTCCCTTAAGAGCCCAGTACCTATTAAAGCCTGAGAAATTTACTTTTTTGAGTGCCTGAAAGATCTGAAAATTAGGCTGTGACTATGTTACTTCTCATATAACTACATATCGTACATATAATTACAAATATCACTCTCATTTAAATGTAAGCAAATTTACAGAACCAAAAAATCCATTAAAATATGACCCAGTAATATTTTAAAGCATTAAAGTAGTTTATAGACCAATTAAACACGTATGGTTCACCCAACAAAAGGTAAATAGTCAATTTTTTTGTGCCACAGCTGTAGGAACCCTATTTCCTTTTCATTTGCAGATGAGTATCTTTATGCTGGAACAGCTTCTGATTTCCTTGGCAAAGACACTGCTCTGACACGTTCTCTGGGCCCTTCTCACGACCACCATTACATCAGAACTGATATTTCTGAACACTACTGGCTTACTGGTAAGATCCCAAACATATGCTGTTGTCATTTGCATTGTCCCTGCCTCTCTGAAGTTAATAGCTCCTTCCTTATATAAATACATGTCCAGTAACTATAAATACAGATATTGTATCATGGGGTCTTTGGATTACGTAGGCTTTTTTAAAAAAGCTCAGTGGAACAGAAATGCACTTGAGAAAAGTCACAGAGGTGAAAATGCTAATTAAGGGAAGAGTGGGAGCTGAGACCTAATCATAGTTTCCGTCTTTGATCTGTATATCTTTGTATAATCCTACAGTTGAAATAATATCATGACTTAAATGCTTCTATATCCAGTCTTGTTGAAATTATTTTTTTAAACTTGTTAGAGGCTGTTCCGTATAGCGTGTTGAAACGACAAACTGGAAATCCCACATTTTTTGGTAGGAGTTATTTTTTTTTTTAATTTTCCTTTTTTAAAGGGAGAAATACCCTTTGTTGCTGTGAGGATCATTTTAAAACCACTAAGGGCACACTAAAATAGCTTCCCAAGCAAAACACTGCTTTTTCTTGCCCGTTAAAAAACATTGTGAGCTAGTAAACCCTCTAAAAAACTGGCTGCATTTGCACCCAGCTAGTCTCAAACCACACACAGAGTAACATGGAAAACTTCACTCACAAGCTAACCCTGCTCAATTAAAGCATCCTTCTTTTAGTTGTCAACTGTCTTTAAAGATGTGGCAACACTGGCCCTGGCTCAGGATGCCTGTGTAACTATTATGGGTGCAATGTAAAGCCAGGGCCTGCTGACCACAGGGTTAAGTTGTCTTCCCAGCAGACAATTTCTAAAAAAGATAATTTTGCCTCTTAACTCTTTGAGGCCTCAACAAGAGGAATTTTTTTTTTCCCTTAATAATTTTTCCCTATCCCTTCTCTTCCTTCTGTATTTTTGACTTAAATTTCTATCTAGATGTAACTCCATAATCCCAGGATTTCTGCTGTGAGATGAGGAAAAAAAGAAAAAGCCACTTAAAAGTCATGTGTACCTTTTCAAATAGGAGATGGAAGAATCTCACATCTGACTCTGCTGACCTATCCCACTTTCATTTCCTGTGCTGAAAATTTTCTTGTCCCACATCTTCTACCTCATCTCTCTTGCTTCCACACACCCCTTGTGCAGTGCAGAGTAGAAATGGACGGTGATATGACCAGCAGTCAGTTCTCTAATTCTAATTAGCCATGCAACTGCATATCCAGTTTTATCACTGATGGCCTGCAGATGCTCAGCATGGAAAGGTGGCTGGGTAGCTGCTTTCCTAAGGGATGCAATAATAAGCTAAAAACAAAGATTTACTGTGGTTTGGGCCTAAGGAGCATCTGGTGTTTTCATTAGTATAGATCCACATTGATGAGCATTACAGGGTTCAGTTCCCAGTCCAAAAGAACTTGTAGCTTAAAAATACAGTTCCAAACATTTCTTTCTCTTATTATTGTTTCTTCATGAGCAGTTTGAGGCAAGGGAACAGTCCAAGAAAACAGAAAAAACTGTAGGTTTGAGAAATGTTTAGATGTTTTAGTAGGGGGGGTGGTATGTCTGCCTTTCCTCTCTCATTTAGATTGATTCCTGATTTATTCTGTTTTCACTTAAAGCGTCTGTATTTGTGAAACTTTTCTAAGGAGAAGAGTATATTAATATGTCTGGGTCTGAAAAACAGCTTTAGTGTGCTAGACCGTGAGGTGAAAATTGCCCCACACTATATAAACACTGAAGACCCTATATATTCTTCAGGTTTACCTTGTTTCCAGCCATATAAAACCATACAGCCACAATTCTGTCTAAGACTTCACAAACACAATCCCTTCAGTGTTATACTAAGAGGCATAGACATAAACTAGGTGCTTTTAATATTTTGAAACAGTCCTTTTAAGGTTGGAGAAAATTTTAAGCGCAGCTTGAAATGACGGCATCATTTCTGCAATAAGCCATAGGGTGGCCAATATATTTCTAGTTTATTGTGTAATGTTACCAATTACAGACTTTTGTGCTTTCAGCCGATACTGGTGTAAAGAAAATATTTACTTGATTTCAGGTTTAAAACTCCCATCTCATCTAAATCCCCTCTTCCCTAAATCTACTGCCCATTTACCAAGCGTGTGTTAGACCTCCATGAAAAGTTGTACGTACTTGAATAATTGTACAATTGGAAATAAATTATTACCGTGCATGACTCATGTTTTACTTAGGATAAGCATAAAATATACAGCTTGTTTTCTTCCAGAGGGCCAAGAAGGTTTTGCTATAATGCACCTTAATATTTAGTCTTATTCTATCTCTGGAAACAAAATTATCCTTCCCTGAGGGAAGGGAGGTAAAGACAAAACATGAGGGAAAAATGCGTGGGATACCTTCCAGTTCCTTGCAGGGCATCTCTATCTTGACTAATTAAGACATGTCCTAATCTCAGTGGCTGAATAGCAGCTCCAGAGAGGGGGAAGGAGGAAGGCAGCTAATCTTTCCCATGACTCAGGCTCACACGTGCTCACACTCCCGCAAGGGTGGCACTGGAGCAGAGGGGAGCAGGGCTGGGGCTCAGGAATTCCCACAGCTGCTCCCAGAGCTGAGACACGTGGGGCTGGTGGCCCCTCTCTGGATGGCAAAGCCACCCACTGGAACCGAGCCTGCCCCGTGGGCAGAGGAGAGCATCCCACCAGCCCCACACACAGACATCCACTGAGCAGCTGTACATTCCTCCCTCCTCCTTAGGAAGAGAAGGCCATAGCTGGAACGAGGGCTTCCTTGAATTGCATTCATCTCTTTTTTTTTTTTCCTTCTCACTTTTTTCATAGCAATTTAGTCGTCTTTTCCAGGGCAAAGTCTTGAAGGCAATGAGTTCTTTATATCCTGAGAATTTTGGATGGGATTCAGCTCCCTTAGTTGTAAAAGGCAAAAGCTACCATCCTGTCTGAGCTCAGTCCTTTTGCTTGCCTCTGTAATTTACTGAGTAGAGAGGTGACACTTCCAGGGGGTGACTCACCCCTCCTATTGTAGGAATCTGTCTTAAAATAGGATTGTCCGTTGTCACTTTGTCCCTCCCTGAGAGAGGACCTGCCTGAGAATGGGTTAGGAGCTTGATTTCTAGGTGGTTAGGGTAAATGAGGTAAGCACTGTCCTTTGCATTCTGTCATGCCACGTATTTCTGGCAGCCCAACTACATAGAGGTGCTGCTTCCCACTCTTTAGGGTTGCTTTTTCATTGTGTTCTGGGACAGCCACTCCTTTGTGGTTCTCTTTTTCTGAGCCTAAGTTCTCCATAGGTCACACTGCCAAAAAATCTCTGCTGATTTCAGGAGGGGGTGATGGCCAGCAGGTAACCAACAGCCAGCCCAGCAGTGAAGGACCAGCTGTATCAGCTTTTCCCACTGGGCCACATCAAAAAAAAAGCACAAGCAACATGTGTACCATCTCTTGCCAGAGCTCATGATGCCTTTAATCCCTGGGTTGGTTACATACAATCTAGCCATGAGCTTAATATGTGGGAAGATCTGCTGAAGCAAATAGTGTGAGGGATAGCTCTGTCTATGGGGAAAACTAACAGTAGTTTAACATCATCATGATTAGTTTTTTCTCCCATGCAAAGAGTCTAAAAGCCTAATTCACAGTTAGTTTAAATGCACTTTTATATGTTGGATAGATGGGTTAGAAAAGATGAGATGAAGATCTCAATTGCAGAACATTATGTGCTTTTGAGATCATAATCTCTTCCATTTAATTATTTTCACTTTGTCTTCATATCTTTTACAATGCATTTATTTGGATTTAACTTTCAACTTCAGTGTTTTCAATTGTGATTTAAAATTGTTAAATATTGGTGTTCCTTTAATTCATTAGAGATTCTTCTAAAGCTGTTCCAGGAATTGGTATTGAGACATTTATTTTTGCATTTGGCTTGCCAAGGAAAGCAATTAAGTTTAATCTTCAACCCCCCATACATACTGTGAATGTGGATTAAGAATAAAAAGGATGTGACTTTCAAAAACATGGTATAGAAGAATTTCACACGTTTCCTCTTAAATGGCTATTTTGCTAACCACATATTTAAGAAACCATACTGAAAGCATATTTATGTATTTATTCATGCTTAGAGATCTAATCTTCAGAGTATCCTTACAGGCCCTGAGGGGTAATAGAATATTTTCCTCAAGCTCATTTTGAAATCTTAACTTAAATTTGTAGATCTTGATGCATGCATAATTTCATTTTTTTCTGCTGACACCATTCTCTAGTGTCAGACAGGTTTAAAATGGAAACAGCACTGTGGCTATTTTCACCCATAAATTTATTCTTCTGAAACAAAAGTGCACACTGCACACTTAAACACATCCCATTTTGTCTCAGACTGCAAACTTTTGAATCAAGGACTCTGCTTTTCTTCTCTGTGTACTGTAGAGTTCATGGTGAAAATTCCTGAAGACTAATATAAAGTAGCAATCATTATGAAAAGGACAAAGGCATGAAGATATATTGAAAGCTGATAATAGTATTCCCCCATATAAACAGTGTTCTCTGTTTGCTCTGCATTCTTACAACACCCACCTTATTGCTTTCTGCTGCAGCCTACCTGATACTGGGGGACAAAGACTGTGTATTTTATTGCTGAAAGAATGTATTTTAGAGTCAAGGGTCTCTTTGCACTGTATTTGTATATCCACTTCTGTTTAAAGAAAAACATCATTGATCCAAGTGCCCTCAAAAGAGCTCATCTATTGTAGCACACTGGGGAATGTCTTAAAAATCACTGCCCCAAGTAGCTGGTTCACTTGTGCAAGGCAGGGTTGTTGCCTGCTCTGCTGCAGTCATGGACCCTGGAATTGCTTCCATTTCTGGTTTTAGTGCAAAATTAAAAGGAAGACAAACAAACAAAAAACCCCAACACCAAAAACAAAAGCCCTCAAGTACTGAGCAGGTAGAGCAGGATTGGGGACCATAGATGTGGGAGCTTGGGAACAGTGAAGAACATCTTGGCCCAGTAAGCATCCTGGAAGATGCAGGCAGACACCCACACTTGCCTTGGAAGAGACCAGGAATAAAGTAATGGGCCAGCATGCACAAGGCATATTTTGCAAAAAGCAGATTTAAATAACCCAAACAAACCATTACATTGATATACCCAATCTGTTTTCAAGCACAAGGAACTGCCTCCTTAAGACTGACCAAGTAGTTTGGAGTTTGCTGTGCTAACTGGAGCATCCCAGCCTGGCACTGTGTTGGATTTTGTAGATACAGTCAGTGAGATTGCTGTATCACAGACACCTGGAACACATTCTTTGCAAGCTATCTCTAGTAAACAGTAGTGTATTTCTATATTCATAACTACTGCGATGAGTAATGAAATTAATTTAAATTCGACCAGGTGATTTCAGAAAATTTACTGAAGTTCATTTTGATGGCAAGAGAAGTAAGGTAGATTTGTATAGGCAATACTTTGTACTGAGAATTACTCTATTTCCAAACACACAATGATAACCAGTGCTGCATACTTTTGCAAGTGGTAGTAAGATCTATACACAAAAACATCAGACTAAGAGTAAATACTTAAGACTCCATGGTGCTTTTTACTTGGAGTTAGAAACTCACTGTTACTTATCTATATAATATTTTTATTTCACTGGAAGATGCAACATAAATGCAGAGATTTAACAGCAAGGCTGTTAAACTAAGGCTTTTCTTCAGATTTTTAATTTCTTTTTTTTTTTTTTTTCATTTCTAGGAGCGAAATTCATTGGAACTTTTCCTATCCCAGATACCTATAACCCAGATGATGATAAAATCTACTTCTTTTTTCGAGAAATATCACAAGATAGTGGCACATCTGACAAGACAATCCTTTCCAGAGTTGGGAGAGTTTGTAAGGTGAGGACTCTATCTTTGTGATAAAATCTAATGAGAATTTTGGTTTATTTCTCTGAGAAGTGTGTTTTCCCCTTTTTCACCCAATGAGCAATCGTAGTAATTTTTCTGAACATAGATTACTAATGCCATCTGAAATTCACTTGTCAAAAAACAGACTTGATATTGACAGTGTACCTCTTTTAAACAGCTAACTTGTTTATAAGTTGTAATCCTGTGTGCAAACAGTAGAGTATTGACCTTCAATGCAACGATGTCGTGCTTTGTTTTATGAGCTTCCAGTGAGGATGGATGAGTCAAAGTGTACACAGTGGCAAGGTATATTGGGGTTTTGTGGAAAGTACCCACTGATGCATGGACATGCAAACCCATTCCTTCAGCTTGGCTCTGTACACTATTCCTGGGCATTACTGAGAGCTGGAGGCAATCATTTGTTTCTGCACATTCCTGATAACCCGCTGGGGTGAGGGGAGGCTAAGAAAGTATACAGTTTCTGAGCTACACCCACATCTGCCTGGAGGTTACCTCCCTTTGGAAGAAGAGCAGTCCTTGACCCACTGACCAGGAGGAACCAGACACCCAGTCTCCTGCAATGTAAAAAGTTCATTTAGCTAGTGCCTGACCTCCTTTAAATGATTACTCCTTCATTTTCTCCTTCATTCTGCTTGAGTTTGCCCCTTGTAAAAGATTAGTGCTTTGGTGTACAGACTCAGGCTTCCATGAGCTGTACTCTTCATGCAGAAGCATCTCGGTCAAGGGCAGAAGCCTCCTCAGAAGATGAGAAGAAAAAACCCTGAAGACAGCAGTCAGTGTAGTTTGCTGTTTAGCAGCTTCATGGTTTTATGAGGTCTCTGCCCACAGTAGCAGAAGGGTCTGTAGACTTCCGTGTCAAGCACACACTCTATCCACTCCCTTGTTCCCTAGGACATTCTGTTCCTCTATTGTGTAGTAACAGAAGCAGTCAGTAGAAGTGCTCCCATCCTGTCCTTGGGTCCTCAGGAATCAAAAGTCAGGAAAATGAAACTTGAAAGCCGCCTTCGTATTAGTAGCATAGCAAACATAAGCTTTGAGCAAATGTTTATCTTGTGATAAATTAGATATCTGCAACACCACAGCAGTCACACAAATAGGTATGTTTCTATCATTTTGTTCAGAAGCTTTATCTGATTTGCAGTTTCTGAACAGTGTGACTCTGCTGGCAGTTTCTCGAGAAACTTGAAAATTAATTAAATGCATTTTTGATTTGCAATAAGACGTGTGGGGGAGAAGAGCACTCATTCAGCTATGGACACACACTGAAAAACAAAGAGTGGAC
This sequence comes from Acridotheres tristis, assembly GCA_037013685.1. Lineage (NCBI taxonomy): Eukaryota > Metazoa > Chordata > Aves > Passeriformes > Sturnidae > Acridotheres > Acridotheres tristis. Next base: position 7,988,147 of record CM072885.1, read on the forward strand.
AAGTGTATGGATTTGTAAATGTACAGCTGCTCTGCAGTCCAGCAAACTCCCAGCTCCAACTGAGATTTCAGTGGCCACAGCCATTTCACACTTCTGTCCTTGACCTAAAGTGTTAAGATAACAAAACATTCATTCATAAATCAGTTCTCTAGTAGGTTTTCAGCCAGACGAAAGAATGGATAATCTTTAGTTGGGTATTTCACAGCAGAGTGATTTATGGCAGACTGGAAATGCAAACATTTATGATTTGCTGCTAGACATGGCATTTGCTGATTATGAGAAAGCACTTAATGCATTAGAAGAAATTGATTGACAACATTTTCAAGCCAAAGCACATGAGAGAGTAAAGTAAGATATATTGGCTAGAGAAAATCAGCATCCTTTACCTAGAGAAAGAGGAAGATAAGCTATCATAATAAAAGCAAATGTATTGTAAGGAAATCCTAATGACTGTGTATAATCATACCTCAAATGAGAATGAATTTGTAGAGTAATCATGTTAATGGGAAAAATGTCATGAATTTTATTTTTAGTAGTCAAACCAAAACAATGAAAGCTGATAAGCAAGGTGATTATTATTAATAGTTCTACACTGTCTTCGTTATTTACTGAGTACTTCCCACTGGTTACAGAATTCTCTTGATAATCCAGACTCCTGCCTTTTATGATTTGTCTTAATTACCAACAAATTTTTAAAAATATTGCCAATTATTACAACAAAAACATAATTTTTATGAGTATTTAATAAAAATTACTTTTTTAATACTTGTTTTACTTGTAAGTCTGTTGTCTGTTCATGGACTGAGATATTTTGGATCTGTGCTGTGGTATGAAACATCTGTTGTGCTTAATTGTCTCTGACACGGGAACAATGCCTTTGATTGCAACAACTGATAACAACAATTTCTACTTGCACTGTCTCATTAATGTGACCTGTACTGCTCAAAGTTAAGCCTTTGCCCTCTTTCTCTGTTAAACAGTGAATAACAGTAAACGGGAGGAGCTCAGCAACTTAGGAAATTATTTGCTTGGTGTAAACACGTTTTTTTTCTATTAGAACTCGATTGCTCTCTACCTCACCATGCCTTAGGGCTCCTGTCCATTAGTGCCAGAAAGACATGCTGAAATTAGAATAGGCTTTGTTTTTAATAAGAAGCTTAGTCAATGCAGCCTATTCTTTGGCTAATTTTCAAGGGTTCAACAATATGGTCTCTCAGTGATCCCGTCCCTTAGGGAAAATCTCTGGAAAGCATTCCCCTTTCCCAGCTACTTTCAGACCCAGCAGACTGCAGTGCTCTTGCTGGCAGCTCTTTGCCCGGAGTCCAGCAGCTGTCACTTGTCCTGCTCACCAGACCATCCACAGCAGTGCCCTGCAGCCTGTGCTGCAGCTCTGCACAGCCCTCACTCGGCTTTACATCATCTGTTCTGTGTCACTGGGGTAGCACTGCCACTGGCGGGGAGCTGCTTTCAACAGGCACTTTCAGAACCAGTTGTGTCATTTATCATGGCAAATGGCATTTCCTGTTTTTGGTTTGAGCAAGGCAGAAGAAGTATCACTGCCCTATCTGTAATACCTGATACTACTTAGGGTGCATTCATACTTACATAAATTGCAGTGTTTGAGGTTATTGGTTTTCTTTTCATGTAAGGCCATAACCAAAAAGAAAAATTATTATTGAAGATTAGCCAGCAAAATTTATTTCTTTTTTAAAATGCATGCAGTTCCATTTATGTATATTAAATGATCACACAAACCTTAACTTCTTAAGAGCATGGATCCACTTATTCCTATAAACTTTCACGGCTACAGTGTCTTCAAGCCCGCAGTGCTGAACCACTTTGCATCAGAAAAAGACAGAACATAGTCATTACACATTGAGGAAGATTTTGGAAAAAATAAATACAATTGCAGTATCCATACACCATGCCCTATGCAGTCCAGTAGCAAGTCAACTCCATTTTTGTACATATTCACCACTAAATGATGGCAGAATTGTAATTCTATTTATAGACAGCCTCATATGTATACGAGTATAGCCCCTAGAAAAGACCCAATTTTTTCCCCTCTTATTTTCCCCACTCAAATAAAGGGAGAAATAAAAATCTAAAATAGACGAGTCACAGGAAAGGTTTTGAAGAGGGAGGAAGGTTGTTGGAGTTTTTATTTGTTTGTTATCTATATAGAAACACATCTTTTCATAGTTACAACCTCATTCTATTGGAATGAAGTGGAAATTAGCCAAAAGCAGTAGTCTCTGTGTTGCAGTATGAAAATCCTGTTTATTATTACAGTGTTTTGCATTTGCTGTGTTACAAGCTTCTCTTTAATGGTTTTGGTGATGTATTGCAAAGCTAAAGCGTGCTGGTTTCCGAGACCTCAACTGCCAAGAAATCAGCCTTTAGCCCCTGATGTTTTCCCATATTTCCCAAAGTGTTTGGTATCCAGAAGCAGCCTTTGTTCTAGTGGGAACAAGTGAGCTCTTTGTCTTTTTTTTTTTTCTTTTTAAAATACCATTCTACCCCTATATATACCAAGCTGTACCTGGGGAAAAGAATACTGCAATTAGGCACAGCCCTCTTGGTTAAACTGTACTTTCTAAGCAGACTGGAATGTAATCATTTTAAGAGCTCTTGAGTCGAGAGCCCTGGACACACCCTGCATTCCACCTTTGGGTAATGTAATTTATTTCCAAAGCCATGAGCATCAGCAGAGTTCAAGGCTGTGACCTTGCCTCCCGTCTGGTGCTTAAAGCAATTTGTATTCCCAGAATGACAGGAGGGAGCTATTCCTCTGCTGCTCCAAGTCCAGAGTCTCCGGTGGGCTTTGCCACAGGGCTGCTTCTATATGGAAGTTAAGAGGTGTTTTTCTTGTCCTGGGTATAGTCTAGCCATGCCTTTACTGTGACTAGGCATAACTATCATTATTGGTATTTCTGTATTGTGGAGATAAGTGATCTCTCTCCAAAGCCCTTGGAGCTGTCCTGGCAGTGTCCTGCTTTCCCGTTCAGCCGCACTAGCCAGGTCCCGGAAGCCAAAGAGCCATGTTCACATGTTCTCAGCAGGGCTAATTAGTCTGGGCTCAGAGCCATGCTCGTGTGCAGCTATCCTGCTTCCAGTTCTGGAGGCAACTCATTCCAGACGAGATTTAACTTCCTGTGTGTTACATGCACACATGCCTCCTTTGTCACCATAACATTGCCTAGCCACAACTCCAGCCATGGGAAATACTTTTTTTCTTGATTTCTGAATAATAATGATTAAGAACCCTCTGAAAAAGATGTCCCTAGAACAACTTCGGCCCTCATTTGCCCACTGAGTGTATTTGAAGCAGTGAGTCTTTTGGCAACCAACTCCTCCTGGACTTTCAAATTTGATATTTGCACATTATGTGCCATTTGAAAGTTTTCAAATTATGTAGGAAAGCAGATGCTCATCATGATGATTTCATTTTTAAGGGCTGATGTGTTGGATACAGGCCAGTTCCATATAGTATCTGCTTCTAACAGTGATGGATTAAGAGATAAAACATCAGGCTTTGTCAGGTCTTTTGGTCCAACTTTCCTTATTGGCAAGGGTTATGTAAGTAAAGGAAGTATTGTAAATTTGTGTCCCTCATGGGTGTGTTTCAGTAATTGGTGTTTTGAGGGGAGAAATCATGATTTACAGATGAGGCAAAAATATGTAAGATATGCTTATTTATAAAGAGGTGTGACTGAATTTTACTGAGCCTCAGGGAAAGTGAGAAAGAAGTTGCAGTGTTAAGATATATCTTTAAAAACTGGACTATGGAAATGCAGCTGCACAACCTCTGAAGCAAACTTTGGAAGCCATCCTAGTTGCCAGAGAGACTCATTGCTGCATAAGACACTGTCAGTACACCTTGGCTCAGAGGTGGAAGCCTCTAGAGTTATTTGGAGTGAAGTTCCTACAGCTAATCCAAAGTCCCTGACTTGTGAGTGCTTTGGCTCAGATGTTCAGATATCTGTAAGAGTAGCAAATAATGACTTTCTGATTTTGAAGTTTCCTCACATGATTGAATTATCTTCCTGTCTTTTTTTTCCCTGTTAGTACATTTACTATAAAAATGTATCATGGTTTGAGGTTTTGCTATTGCTGATTGAGTACAATGTTGTTAATGCAGATGTTTCAGGATTCCAGATTCTAAAAGACTCTCTGAGATGATGACCTACCTTTGTTCTTTTGGTCTCATGCCCTTTCCATCTCTCAGCCTGTGGTTATCAATGCTGTGGTCACAATATCTCATGCAAGTGACTTCAGTCACTTTTACATATCCAAATGGGGAAACCAATTATCTGGCATTCCCTTGCTTCAGTAAAGGCAGATAACTAATTTTTGGAGGAAGATTCCTTCCACCTTCAACCCAAATCACACTCTGAAGGACATATTTTCCACTGGCCATAAAGGGACCTCCTCTCCTACTGAGTCCCTGGAACCTGAAATTCAAGGTTCTGATTTAAGAATGTGAAATTCTGAATGGCAAATTCAAGCTTATTTGTTCATAAAGAAACCAGCTTATCCCAGTGCTAGGTCTCATACTCCTCCAGTTTCACAGTGCTGTCAGTCTGTTCAAATCATATAAATTCTGATCTCCTGTTTGACATTAATTGCATGATCCATCTAATTACTTGACTTGCCTGTAGCTTCTTTGTCAAGAATGCTGCCTTTCATAACGTGAAGGTTTTGTTCTTTGTTTTTTTATATCTTTCTTTTATATGAATATAATATAATATAATTTATATTATATATGAAAATTTAGATGAGAGGTAAAAGCAAGTCAAACACACTGAAATAAATCATGGACAGTTTATACTCAAAAATTTAAGTCGATTTTTCCTGAGAATCCTGTAACATATTTTATTTCTTCAGCTATAAGACTTTGCTAACTTTAGATTCCCACTGAAGTTAGAATGAATGGTGGATATAGTAGAGTACATTTAATTTGTAACAGCCCTTGGACAGTTTAGGGGAATATTCTTAATACTAGCATGCCTGCTGAAGATAATCTGAGCAGGATTGCTGCATGGCCCTAAGGTAAAATGGTGCTTTTGTTCTTTTATTTTTCCCAAACCATCCTTGTCTCTCCCTGAGCCTGTTAGTTTCTGGAGTTTGGGGATTTTTTCATGGTATGTGTAGTAACCGTCCAGAATTTTCCTTTGCTGTGTAGTTAGATTTTCCAGTCTGGATCTCATCCAAAGATAATTTGGTAGAAACTTCTGGGTGTGATGTTTAAATACTTTCCAAAATAAAAATAAACATTTTCCATAGTGAACCATACAGTTATGCATGCTCAGTGTGAGTACTTTCTGAATGAAATAAAAACAAGCCTGGCTGAGGAACAGGAGCTAAACAGAGTCACCACCTCATTGTCAGATGGGAACTGCAGACACAGAGGAGAAGTAACTTCCCCAAGTTTATTGATGTGTCCATAGGAGAGCAGTCCAAGTTCTAAAGTCTCATGTGCCTTCTTTCTCTTGCTTGTATTGCAAATGTGCTTTTAATTCTCTCTCAAGTCACATTTCATGTGTAGCTTGATGTTTTCACTGTAGCCTGATGAAATCAGGGGAGGAATCTTCATCTACTTTAATATGGTTTGGACAAGAAATTTCTCACCTGAATTCCCGAAGGACCAAATCTACCTTTCCTGTGTTAGGTCGTCATCTAACAGTTGATGGGGACAGATTATGTAAAGTAAAACAAAATAATGATAGAAAGAACTGTGAATCTGAAGACAGAAATTGAAATGAGACTGTTGGCTGTTTCTCATTTATAAAGTCAGCTACAAGGTTGGAGGTTTCTCCCTCCATAATATAAGGGTTTGCTTCAGGGTATGCCATTTGTTTCTGGTAGCTTTGTCACATAGCTAAGCTTCAATAAGAGAAAGGCTCCAGGGCCTTTTGCAGTTTCAGCACTTTTCCTCTCTGGTCTCCAACATTTCCTTTTATTCAGGCCAGGAATTCTCTTTGGATAGTCCTTTTGCACATCTTGCCACTGGCTGTAATTAATAACCTGCTTCTAGAAATTCCACTCATTGTCTTCTTTCTTTTTTCTTCTTTTTTTTTTTTCTTCCTTTTAGAGGCTGTTCAGGATAATTACTGTCTTTAAAGTTTTATGAATCACAGTGTTTGACATCTTTGATGTAGACTGATTTTTCAGATAACTGCACTTTTTGTTCTAATGTTCAATTTGTCACTGTTACTTACAAGCAAATAAGAGATTTAAATCCCCAAAGATGCAGATGTTCTTTAGTTTCATTGCCATCTGTTTTCCTGCCTACTGGATTCCAAGACTAACATTTGTTCATTTTAATGAAGCTACATTTATATAGTATACAGGATACAACAGAATAGAAAATAGATACGACAGAAAGTCTTTAATATAAGTTGATTTTTAGATCACTTGATCATAGAGCAGTATCTTTTCTGATGGCTTTTATTTTCATATGAACTTATCTTCAGCTAGATGGTTTGAAAAACTTGTTTTGCTTAATTGCACATAAATTGCCGATCAGAAAAGTAAAATTTCCGTAGAGGACTCCCAAGAGAGGTGCATGGTATGACTTTAAATTACTTCACAAAATTTACACTGTGCCATTTAAACAGCACTTTTCCTGAATGTCAGAATGCCATACAATTACCTATGGTCATGGAAGTGAGACGTCTGATATTTGAATTCTCAATGCAATTTTGTAGAAACCTGATTTCTCACTCCAGCAAATTGTTTTTTGTAACCAGCTCATTGAAAAGAATTAAATTTTAGGATTTCTGTAAATAAGAGTCTGCCTGATTTATTAAAGTCATATTGGATTGCTTCCCCATTTATCTAAGTAAATTGTAGTTACATTTTTTTGTGATATTTTAGGGTAATATTTCCTCAAAAGGTGACAGATTGAACAGCCCCCCTTCTAGCTGCCAATTATCTGCCTTTCTAACTGAGGCAAACACAAGTAACCAAGATTTTACAGGCACTTCTTTCTGTTAAAAAAAAAGGTATTTCAGGCAGAAGTGTTGGTATTTGTTACAGCTTGTGAGATTACAAAGCAGTAAGTGCTAATTAAAGCTTTATTTATATTCAAAATGAAATATGCAGTCCTAAGTGCCTTCATCTGTCCAGTAACAAAGTTTATAGTAAACACAGCTAATCCAGTGTGCTTAGAAGTGATATTTTGGGAGATAAGATTTCAGATACTCAAGGCTGGTTGGCTGTTACAAGATTAGCCATATTTTTGGAATGAAAGGCTTGTTCATGCTGCCTTCCCCTTCTCTCAGCACTTAAATTTATCTTGTCTCCTTGTCCAGTCTCCCTGAAATATTTAGAGTTCTTTGTATTTAGACCATACCTCTTGTCAAAAATCATTTCAGTACATCCAGTTAATTACTTAAACAGGATTGAGGCAAACCTTTGCTTGGTATAAATCAGCTGAATGGGCTTCTTAGGAGTCTGTGACTTTGTGTTTAATCCTTACTTCTGTCCACCTGTGCACTAACTGGACTTTGCTTTGGTGATTTTCACTCTTCCATGCATTTCTTCTAATCCACTGACTACCCAGCCTGTACCTCCTACTGTATTTATGTCCTGCTCTGCAGCCAGCTCACAACATTTGAGCACATCAGTTTTTCATTCCAGACTGCTACTATTAAATAACTTTATTTGGCAAAAGAGACTGTCTTCTTTCTGTAGCAGCCCAGTCCCAGAAATAACTTGGGCCAGTATTTCCTTTGTGCAGCCTCTCAAAGGCCAGTAGTCAGGAATGATGAGGGTCCAAGGAATCTCCATCAGAGTAGGCAGATACAATGCAAAGTGAGTGAGCTACACATCAACATGGTCTGAAGGAAAGGAGAACAACTGCATGTTCTCATGTTCTCCAGCACCTGAAGCCTCAGAATGAGTCAAAGACTGACCTAATATGCACCAAAAAATAGGATGAGGAAAGAAGGGGTACTCTTTCTTAAAAAATTAGACATTTACAGAGCTTAGTAAGATAAATACTACTTGAGACTTAAGGAGCAAAGACATACCTGTACTGTTTATAATTTCTGAACCTCCTTAGTCTGAGCTGAACTAATTCTGTATGTAGATAAAATCATCATGGCCTTTGTCAGTTCCTGCACTTTCTCAGTCAATCCCAATGAATCCTGGGCACGTTGTAGGAAAGGAAAGGCACTGTATTAATCAGGGATGGCATGTAGAATTGGAGTACTATATGGCTACGAATCAAAAAAACCTCCAAAAGCCCCACAACCACAAACAAAAGTACCTTCCTAGTAAAATGTGCTTTTTATTTCACTCAGCCATGGCAGTAGGAAAAGCGTGTTGAAGGATATGTCAGCATATTATATGTGCAATTGTCTAAATCACTGAAAGGTCTTTTCAGTTTCTCTGCGCCATAAATTTGTCATTCTCTGAAGGACTTGGTAGCTCTTGGAATGCTGACTGGTCACTGAATCCCCTTTGCTCCATTATGAACTGTACAGTGTTACTTTGGCAGCTTTTGGATATGTAAAACACATCTAGTGAATGTCTGTTCTAATGTCTCTTAAATTCAAATAACATGGTTACCATCATGTCTTGGCTTGAGAGCAAGCAAATATGGATACATCTTATGTCCATATATTTTATACTTTAATGCACATAGCATTTACTAAGATTGCTTCCTTTGAGCACAGTGTTTGGTTCACACTGCTCTCTAGCAACTCAGTGGAACTACTGATACATTTAAAATAAGCATTTGTGAAAATGCTGTGGTGGATGACAACTGTTGGTAAAGGCTGGTAAAGCACAAGTACAAATCTCATCTCTTGCAGAAGCTGAACGGTGCAGTGACAGGAGTAGGAACTAGACAAGGGTCCTTCTTCTGTTCCAGCCCCATCACTTGCTCCACACTTTCTTCCTGTTTTCTGATTTTAATCAGGCAGTTAGAGACATCTCCTGTGATGCTGCACTGCATCCACCAGAAATCAAAGTGGAAGCCTTGCAATATGAGATTTGCTTAGCTAATCCGAATTGCCAGAGGAAGGAAAAGCTTAACACTCCTTTCTTTTTAAGATTTTTTGTTGCATCTTATAGTTACTTGGTTTCAACTGCACAACAAAGTCTGTTTGCTCTGCCTTTGAACAGAACACACACATGCAGAGGGTTTTTTTTTTTTTTGCTCTTGGCTTCAGGCTGCTAGTTTTGACACCTTTGTAATAAAACTGTTGGGTAGATGCAAAGCTTCAGGCTTGGCAGAACCTCTGGAAATCAAGAGAGGAGGCAGCAATTCTTGTAAGAGCAGGAGTTCCAAAGGCCATATATTAACAGGAATCATTTCCAACTGAGCTAATCTATTTGAAACTAGCAGGTACATGAAAAGGAAAAGCAGTTAGAGTGCATTACCAGAGAAGTGTTACTCCTTGTGAAGTGATTTCAGCACTTAAAGCCATCTTTCTGAATGCCTGTAGTATATATGATACAGCCCTGAAGGGCCAAATGCAATCTGTGGTGATGACATGTAATTCCCACCACACAGTGTTTCCTGCTGTGGCTGGTTCTATGCCTTCAGATGGCGAAGTGAATTAACAAAAAAATGATTTCTCCGAATGAATCTGAAGGAGCTTAAACTTACAGCACAGATTCCCTAAGATTCAGAGTTTATAACTGAGAGAAGTAGGCACCTTCCTGGGATCATTCAGAACCTACAGCTGGGACACTGCTGCTGGTGATAACATTTTTCTTAAGTGTTTCAATTCTTGGTTCCTGCGGTATATCATTGCACTTAAGATTTTTAGGATGAAGAGTTCTGGGGCCCAAATAGCTTTGCAGAGCCTAAATAGTTTTGCTGTTTGGAACCAGCAGGGTCCTTCATGTAGTCAGTGGAAGAAGTACATGAGCAAACTCCTAGTTTGGCTTCTTGAAATTTAAGTCTTTTAAAATCCACTATCCATACACCTCTGCTGATCCAGGTCAGTAGAAGGTGACTTACCCTTCAGAAAGGTAATTCCAATCTCAAGTGACCCTTTATAGGTTTTTTTTCTCCAGTGACTAAAGGAAATTTGGGCAAACATGCTTATGTTTTGGAAACCCTTAGTAAAATAATGAAAAAAATCCCTCTTGTGGGAGGATAGACTGATATTTCTGTATTCTGATTATTAGAATAATATGACTGGTTTTGCCTGGAATGCATTTTTCTCTATACTTTGTGTACAAAGAAAACATTGCAGTATTTACTTTGTGAGCTGCTGATTAATATAGGGTTTTTTTTGTTTGTTTGGGGTTTTTTTTGTGAAATCTATCCAAAATGTTCTGTTCTATTATTTGGTTTGTAAAGAATTTTGAAGAACAACTGATTGTAAAAATTAACCTCACAGGGAGCAAGAAATCATGTGATACAGACATTCGAGTTAAAAAGCTGGTGAAGGAACTTTGCAATCAGTTTTGTGTATAATTTGGAATTTGAATTGCCCACTCTCTGAGCTGATCAGTAACTACAGAAGCTGCTTAGAAAAAGGCTTTTAGGAAAAAGAAAATGAAAAAAAAAATTACGTTGTGGTTAGAGCCAGCTGTGGAATCAGACAGAAGATGCACAGTCCATACTGCACTGTCATGTGTTAAAGCCCTTACTTTTTTAATATTCAAGTATTTAATTTTATTTTTGTTAGAATGATATGGGAGGCCAAAGAAGCCTAATAAACAAGTGGACAACTTTTCTGAAAGCCAGGCTTGTGTGTTCCATACCTGGTCCTGAAGGGGCAGACACACATTTCGATGAGCTGCGTAAGTTGATTTATCTTTAATGGACTATTTTGACTTTAGTAATACCTGCTTTTGTTGGATTTTTTTCTCCCTCTGGTTTATAGAAGCACTAAGTCTTGTTTTGATTTTACTCCTCTTCCAAACGAGGCTAGTAATACCTCTGACTTAGATCAGAAGTCCCTGATTATAACTAATATTGATCTGATCAGAATTACAGTGTTTTTCCTTTTCCCTCCAAAAGCTGGAAAGTAAAAATCTGATTTGGTATAAAACCCAGATTTTCTGCAAATGAACACATTTTAGAATATTAGTACAAATTCACGTGGCAGAAGCGAAAATTCCAACAGAAATAAAACCTTGTTATATTTTTACAAATTTCCAAATTACAAATGGTAAATGAAGAAATAGTCAATGGATGTTTAACTAAAAAAAATCCCCAAATATATTTTTCTCATTGCAGAAGATATATTCCTACTTTCTACAAGAGATGAGAGGAACCCGCTTGTGTATGGAGTCTTCACTACAACGAGGTATGTGTTGGGATCATGTTTGCCTCTGGAAACAAATGGTGAAGATCGTACTCAGGACTTTTATACTTTTGTATATACTCAGATCTTCTAGACTAGATCCTGATTCCTGAGAGCAGTTAGGAACTGCTGGAATAAGGTGTCCGTTGTCAGGGCTGTAGTCACTGAGGACAGTATTTTTCAGAACTGGAAATAATAAATTATGTTCCTAAACCTTTATGTGCCTAATTTTTGAGAGTGATTGTAAAAAGTAATGTAAATGTAACAATCAAAAGCAAACTAGATTATTTCAACCTCATCCAGTTGAATTTGTAAACTTCTGTCATATTTATTGAGCAACTAGTAGTTGCTATTTTAGGCAAGTTATTGTTGTGAAGCATTTCTGTAAGCAACTCTTTGACATCTGCTATTTCTTAATATCAAAATCACTCTCTAAACTGATAGTTAAGTGATTTTATAGTCCAGAGGTAATGAAAGGATAGCCCAATTTTATCTCAGGGGGTGCACTAATTAATTAACGACCTTTCAGATCAATAGTGAGTTGCTCTCTATAGAATTTTCAGAAAGAAAATTATTAATTCTTTCTTTTGTCTCTGGAACATTTGAATTAAGTGTAAATAATGACTAGTCAAATGCTGACCAGTATGAATACAGTGAGGAATTGCCAAGACACTCCTTAATTCAGAAGCAGTTACCACAATAGCTCCCTAGAATACATAACCACAGAAAATACTTAAAATCAAAGTAAATATTGCACAATAAACGAAATAGTTTGTGAAGTAACTAATGTACATGCTACTCAGCAACCTGGCATGGTTCTCTTAGGAAAACAGAAATGTTTTGGATTTTTTTAGAAAAACGCATTAGAAAAAGGAAGAAATGCATGAAAATTAAGTGTTTATTTTTATATCTTGTTTTTTTGTCTTTCCAATGGAACTTGTAATTATAAGGGACCTTACCTATATCACAGATATATGGACTTCCAGATGTGAACACAATGTAAATGAATGTCCTTCACTTGGATAAAGTTCTAATCAAAAATCTGGTAAATGGTAGCTGGAAACTGTCAGCCACTAGAAAATATGAAGCAATATATCAAGCAATATCAAACAGTCCCAAAGGCCAAACAAGGTTTCAACTGAGCAAAGCTTAAAACTATAACAACAGAGACATTAAATATCTATAGTCACCAGACCTATGCACATTGATGTTTGGCAGCATGTACATCAACTGGAGGTGTAGGACTGACCCCAGCCCCATCAGGCTCTGTAATTCCTTACTGGAGGTGTAGGATTGACCCCAGCCCCATCAGGCTCTGTAATTCCTTACTGGAGGTGTAGGATTGACCCCAGCCCCATCAGGCTCTGTAATTCCTTACTGGAGGTGTAGGATTGACCCCAGCCCCATCAGGCTCTTTAATTCCTTACTGGAGGTGTAGGATTGACCCCAGTCCCATCAGGCTCTGTAATTCCTTACTGGAGGTGTAGGATTGACCCCAGCCCCATCAGGCTCTGTAATTCCTTACTGGAGGTGTAGCACTGACCCCAGCCCCATCAGGCTCTGTAATTCCTTACTGGAGGTGTAGGATTGACCCCAGCCCCATCAGGCTCTGTAATTCCTTACTGGAGGTGTAGGATTGACCCCAGCCCCATCAGGCTCTTTAATTCCTTACTGGAGGTGTAGGATTGACCCCAGTCCCATCAGGCTCTGTAATTCCTTACTGGAGGTGTAGGATTGACCCCAGCCCCATCAGGCTCTGTAATTCCTTACTGGAGGTGTAGGATTGACCCCAGCCCCATCAGGCTCTGTAATTCCTTACTGGAGGTGTAGGATTGACCTCAGCCCCATCAGGCTCTGTAATTCCTTACTGGAGGTGTAGCACTGACCCCAGCCCCATCAGGCTCTGTAATTCCTTTCCTCCCAGGCTGAGCACAGCCAGCCAGGGGTGTTTGCAGCGTGCCCACGGGTGCCTCTTGTCTTGCAGCTCGGTGTTCAAGGGCTCTGCAGTGTGTGTGTACAGCATGGCTGAGATCAGGGCCGTGTTCAATGGCCCCTATGCCCACAAGGAGAGTGCAGATCACCGCTGGGTGCACTACGAGGGCCGCATCCCCTACCCCAGGCCTGGCACAGTAAGTGACTCCTTCATTACACACTTCTATTTTTACTCAAATGTAATCATGCTTTGCACCCCTCCACGGGCTGGTAATTTGTATTTCCTGCTCAGGGTGTTTCAGATTATCCTCTCAACTCTTCCCCTTCTGTTGACATCTCAGACTTCTGCCTACCTTGTAAACAAATATACATTTTTCCATGTCTCTGAAATAACATTGTGTCCAGACTGTTTCCTGATTGTCTGTCATATTGTTGTCTCTCACTGTACAGCTGTATTTCTATCTGTTGGGATCACCTCTAAGGCATCAATAAAAAGCATTTCTTTATATAATATTAAGTTATCATGAGGTTTTTTACTTGTATTTCTGTTATCTTCATGTCTGTTAAAATAATTGAGATGCTGTCATTGATTCTGTTGTATGTACTTGTGCATGCATTGTGTTTTGAAGTAAAATAAGGAGGTAATTGCTGTACATTTTATGTGATAAAAAGTAAGTAACAGGAAGAAAAGAGAAACTTTCTATCTGGAAGTACTTTTAACCCCAGTCTCTTAGACTTCAGCTGTAACAGGCCAAAACGAGGAGGAAACCTTTGAAAAACTTATCAAAGTTTTCCCCCTTCTGTCAGAGTATTAGATTAGGAAAAGCGCAGGCCGATATTACACATGAGGAAGAAATGGTATTTTCCAAAAATACATCAACTTTAAAAGCATCATCATAACTTTAAGAACTCTTTGTACATAAAATGTAAAAGAGCAACAATTTTATCTGGAATAGCTCTTCATTTTCTTGGTCAGGTATTCAGTGAACAAGTGTCAATGTTGGACATGGTCTAGAAGCCATCTGGCCATTTCTGCACTGTTTCCCTGACCTCAGCACTGGTGTAACCTCAAGCCACGTTATCTAGTTAATTTAGTTCATCTTTTCACACATTTCCTTGTGTCTCTGTGTTTTCTTTTTCATCCTTCCACCGGACTGAGCTGCATGGTGTGAGCTGATGCTGTTGGTGGCACATGGTGGTCCCAGGGCATGGCAGGTCAGGCCCCAAGTGCTGATTCCCTTCTCTCTGCTGAGGATGAGCCTCAGAGCAGCTCTCTCCCCAAAGACCAGGACAGCTCAGAGGCTGATTTGGCCTGCCCAGGATCTGCCCTCATAGAGAAATTCTCAACTTATTTGGACAATGTAGGCATTGTCAGCTTAAGCATCTCTCTGTCATACAGAATATATAGCGCCCCCCAAAACAACACGGCATTTAAATTTTTTTTTTGTATGTGCAACTTCCATGGCGGAAGAAGATCAGATAATTTAATTTTAGCTACAAAAATGGTGCCAGCGAGAACAATAGCTGGTCCCATGGCATCTAAAGAGATTAAAATAACTCTCTTGGAAAACTCAGAGTGCCCCATAAGGATGAACACTTTTCACAGATAAATGGGTCATAAGCTCATTGCATTTTTGAGTGTATTAGCCATCACATGGTTGAGCTGAGATTCACAAGGAAGGAAACATGCCATGCTGAAGCATGTCAGTGCTGATTTTTATCACAGATTTGCATATCCATGGCTGCAAGTTTCGTACAAGTTGGAAAATTTAAACATAAATATTTTCTGTAAGCCAATCCTTAGCTCCCCAACTGCTTCCTTTAAGCACCTGATAACAGCTGTGAGAAAATAATGTCTTAAAAGTCCTCCAAACGTTCATAGTCAGTGGATTTCTGTAGGAGTTTGTCTGACCAAGGACTGAGAAGGGAAGTGGATTTACTGAGGAAAGCTGTCAGAAGAAAGATATCTATCATATTTGCTTATAGATTAGGTCAACATATTGCTGCATAGCTTTTTATCTGTTCTCTTAGTGAGCTGGACTGCAAGTACTTCAGGCTCAGTAGTTTGATGTAGGGTGTCCAAATAAGTAGATTCATGCCATGCTCTTGGCTTGTGATGGGCTATGCCAAACTTGGACATGAGCGGATTTAGGGTGGGATCTGGAAAAGCAGTACTGTGCTAAAAGGCAAGGAAAAGAAGCAGCATGAACCTTGAAGAGCACTGCAGTGTGAATGCTGAAATGCTCTTCCTTAAAGATTAATTTCATCATTTTTTGCCAGCAATGAGGTGGTTCAGGAATGCTCAGAACAAAGCCAAAGAGGGATAATCTACCTTTTCTAAAGTTACTAGAACATTTTTGAAATTTAAGCTCCTTGTAAGTGTTGCCTACAGTTGGCATAGCACACATTGCTCTGATTCTATATTTCCTGTATCTTAAGTTACTGGCAGAGTCTAAAAATGTTTTTTTACAAACCAAGGGGCTATTCTAGGAAATGCATTTCTTTTGGTGGTTGGCTTTGAGAAATGCATTGACTTCCTTTCAGCATTTATACAGAAGCAGGAGACTGCATACCCTAATTTAACTTTCTGCTCTGCTGCCTTTATCTCCTAAGTAAATAAAGCTGCTCACTATAGAGACTGTGACTACTTTGATTTTGAAATTTTGACAAAATGCTTCCTGTGGCAATTTGTGTGTGAGATAAGCTCCCAACATGACCATGATATCATGCCTTCACAATGCTGAGTGGGGAGCAGGCAGCAGCAACCCCTCTCTGCTCATGTCCCTGAGCTATGGCAGGCTCTGCCTGCCCTCTGCTGTCATCAAAACACCCCTGGATATGGTGACAGGTGACCTCTGGCACACTCCACACCACTGGCACTGCAGAACATACAGATCTTTAACTTCTCTCAGCACTATTAAAGTGCAAGTGGAAATAATGGGAATTAAACAGAGGCAAGACTTCAAATATATTTCCATTTGGAAGCCGAAAATAAAAAGAGACAGAAAAAAAAAGCATGAAGCAGGCAGCCCTGACACAAAGGGCGAGTTGAAAACCAAAGGAGCTTTTGCTCTGCTTTAGCTGTTTAAAAAATTGGGAGTTACATATCTGCAGCTGTCCCCAGATAACAAATCCAGTTTTCATCCAGTCTCTTAGGCTTTCACTCAGGAAATTACCCATTAATAAAGAAACCATGGAAAACTTCCTTTAAATGTGTTCTGCATTCTGCAGCAGAGTTTTCATTATGCCCTCCCAGAAACCACAGACTGCATTTGAACAAAACTTTCCTAGTTTATTTATTGAGGTGTAACAATTATAGTATCAACTCATGGTTCCCGTTTGGAAATTCTGATGGGGTACAGGAGTCATAACTCATTTCATTGATGGCAAATAAATTAAGGTCATTAAGGTCAGATTTTTAGAAGAATGTCAGTGTTTAAAGATGCAGATTAACACTCAGTCTGATCTACTGCAGAACACAGGACTGTTAAATGCTACCCAAGGCAACAACAAATGTTTTTGATGGGTCTAGATATCTTACTGATCTGATTTGTCAGAAGATCAAAACAAACATCTTAATGAGCAAAGTAAGAATCTGGCAGTCTGAGTCTCTTAGCAATAAGAAGAAGCAGCTCAGCACATTGCTCTTGTTCATTTGAAGAGTTTGATGTCTCACCTCTTTCTACTCCAGATCTGAATACAATCCTGGGCTCTTGAATTATTTGTGTTTTCTTTTTATTAAATGAGTTCCCGTACAACCCCTCAGATTCTTCTATAATCATGGAATCTTAGAATCATAAAATCGACTGAGTTTGAAGAGACCCATCTGGATCATGGAGTCCAATTCCTGGCCCTGTGAAGGACACCCAAGAGTCACACCATGTACATGAGAACATTGTCCAAATGCTTCTTGAGCTTTGTCAGGCTGATGCTGTCACCCCTGCCCTGTGGAGCCTGTTCTAGTCCCCAACCACCTTCTGGGTGAAGAGCCTTATTCTAATATCCTCCCCTGACTCAGCTTCATCCTTCTTCATCTTTTTCTCTCTCAATTGCTTCTCTCTCTTTCTTCAGTGAAACTCTCCTTTATTTCTTCTGGTATTGCAGTGTGCAGGCTGATCAAGATGTGGTGTCCATCCCATTGGGACTTAGCTGTGCCAGAGAAATACTGCATGCCAAAAAGCCTCCCTTGTCCTCCCTTTTGGTTAGTTTTGCTGCTTTAATAAGCTTTTTCATAAAACATTTAAGATTGCACAGGTTTCCCTTGTTATTTTTAGACTTATCTTCCCCTTTCACCTATCTTTTATGGGACAGACTGCATTCTTTGCTTCTCCAGTTCCTCTCTCCTTTGATCTCCCTGCTGTAAAATGGGGCAGCTTAATTAAGTGAAATGTTTCACTTTATAGTTTTATTTTCCTCAGAAAGCCTCCTACACCTCTTGTTACTTACCAACCTGTTTTCCCCAACATGAATCACCTTCCAGCTCCTCACAGCCTTTCACATTACTGCAAACCCTGTCACCTTTCCTCATGGCAGAGGTCGGCAGAGAATTGCAAAGTGCCACCTGCAGAGTCAAGTTCACTCCTCCAGCTGGTCTCAGCTCAGTTATTCTCAGATTAATGCTCAATTCTCTCAGCATTTTCTATCAACAGCACAGGTGTGTTAAATGGAAAAGCAATACAAAGTGCTCAAGAGAAACACAAGAACAAATCTTGCACAAGCAGTGGGATACAACCATTAAAAAAATAATAGGGGATTTAAAATTTTTGTTTTGTTTGTGCCTTTTGTTGGGGGGAAGAGTGAGTCTGATTCCATTTAAAATTGGCACTGTTTTTCTCCTACCAACCTGATTTGTTCCCCTCACCCCAGCCCTCTTCCAGGCTCACTGAGTAGCTTCAGGGTTTCTGTGAAAATCTCCTCACTGAATGTTCAGTCCTCCTGGCACAACTCACTCATGTTGTAAAGAGCATTAAGAGAGCATATTGTAGAGAAATATGGTTTGTGCAGCTCTGATCAGTCTACAGAAAAGAAGCCACATGGTATTTAGGCCTCTCAGGAACCCAAGTTTCACCTTCAGTGCCTTGGCTGTGTTGGAGGAAAATTTAACACAGAATTTCGAGGTTGAAGGTAGTTCTTCTGTTATATCTGCTTTTTGCTTGATGATTCAGTTATAAGACAACTTATTTAGAGCCTGGAAGGCTTTACACTTACTAGTTTTGGCCAAGATGAGAGGTAATTAACCTATGAAAAGTAAAACACCTGCAACAGGAAGGAGCAAGGAGTTCCCAGGACAAGGGACGCCTCCTCAAGGAGGGAAGCCCAGACTAAGACATTTAATTCCCTGATACGGGAGAGGTTTCAGAAATATTTAAGTCTTTCATGTTTCATACTGGAACTTTCAGTACTCATAAGAGTAACTTGATGGCATGGTTCTCAGTTGTCTTGTGAAATCCATAAAAATTCCCAGCCTGGACATTTTAAAAGCAAGCAGATGCCTGCTTCACTCACCATGATCAATCTGCTCTATCTCGTGGGTGCTTGAGTCTCAGTGTTAGGTGGGTCTCAGGATACATGTGACAAGACACTTTTAAACTGGGATTTTCAACACACTTGTAACAGAAACCTTTTTGAAGTTCCCAGGGAACAGCATTCTGTTTTTAGTTTGTCAGTTGACATCACCACTGCTGAACTACAGATGCATCATTAATGAAAAAGATATGTGTTTATATACCTTGTAGCTAGATTCTCAAATAATTGCCACAATTTTAATAGGTGTTAGATCCAGCAGCTCTTACTGAATTCATTGGATGGTGTGAAGCACTATCCAGTTTGGCAAATTGGAGGTTTATTTAGGAGCCCAACTTCTGGCACCAGCTTTTGAGAAACTTGGCCACGTTTCCCACATAATGTTAACACACTCACACTGTATGTCTCAGCATTGTGTGAGATCCACACATCTAGCACTCTGCTAAGCTGCAAATTTAATAAGACAAGTGAAAAAAGGAGTAAAGCTTACATATGTGTGGTGGTGTTAATTTAGTGTGTATTTGCTTTTATTTGAGAAAGATTAGCCTTAACTTACCACTGTGTGACCACATTTGGATACAAATAACAGGTGAGGGAGTAGAAGGAATCTTTGTAGATCACCTGGGATCAGGACTTAGTCTGGAGTGATTATTGTCAAACTGAGCTCACACAGAAGGCATTTCAATAAATTTAAGTAACTATTGATTATTCAAAAGATTTGTGCCACAGAGTTTATACAGCAGTTGAACAGAGATGTCCTTAGCACTTACAACACTTGTTTCTGTTGGGTTTGAGGGGGTTTGTTTATTTGGTTGTTTTGGGTGGTTGTCTTGTTTTGTTTTATCCTTCATTTATTGACTCATATATTTTTATCAAGTTATCATTCATGGCAGAAAAGGCCTAAGCAACTTCTGAAGAATAGATTATATGATCAACAAGCTTCTTGCAAAATTCTTGTCTAGTGATACTAAATTTGACTGATTTAATGTGATTAATTTTGTTTGATATTAGCTGTCTAGAAGAAAAGCAACAAATCTGAGCTGCTTGTTTAGAATTCTCTATCAGAAAGAGAAAGATAGGTACCCTTTCTGTGCAGTTCACATGCAGCCAAGATAAGAATCTAGGTCAGGTGAGATTAATCCCACCCTATAGCAAAAGGTGAAGGTGCTGAGAGAGCACAGTGATAGTGTTATGAGAAGTTTTTTGAAGCCAGATTCTCTTGGAGGCCACATGAAACAACTCTGCCAACCTGCTCCTGTGACATTTGATATAAAAGCCAAAATCTTATTGTCTCCAGTGGGAGATGTCACGTATCTGAGACAGCAGCTGGTGCTGATGATGTGAATAAATGAACTATGAACTGGGCAGAGAGCACTGGTATCATTGTCATGAGACCTGCAACAGGATGTGAACTCACATTTTCAGACATGAAGGGTTGTTTCATTCACCCACTTGACCATCCTACATCCTACTGATTGCTAGGAAAGGAAACACAAGCCTACAGGAATTGTTCTGCAATGATGGGTGGACACAGCTCTAAAAAGCTGCTTGACAGCTTTGCCAAAGGGTGGCCAAAATGACTTTCTCATTCCACTGTTCCATCCATCATGCCACAGTGAGTGATGCCTCTGGAAATAACTCCCTTGGCCAAGCATAACAGTCACACCTGCCCAGCTGTTCTTGGTGGTCATGCTGTCTTAGGATAGGGTCCAAAGCCCACTGATATAATTGGAAAAGGCCCTGTTGACTGAAGCAGATCTCTGGATCAAACCCTTAGTCCTTATTTCTACTAAATTAAATATGCAGGCTGGTAGAAGATTCCCCCCTGTGCTGGGCATGGCAGGGCTTGGGCCTTGGGGATTGCTGTAGCAGCTCTGTAGTTCCATGTTGTCAGGAATTTTATCCCAGTGGTTTTTAGTAAGTGACGCCACTGCTCTCATCTTCCTCCAGTGATGGATTTTTGGCAAAAATCTAGGAGATCTTTAAGACTGAAGGGGCTACTCCCATTTTTCACATAGAAATGAGCTTCTGGAATTGAGTTGTTAATAGGTGAGCAGTCAGCACATTTCCAGTCGGTGCAGATGGTCACTGAGCAGTGAGTGAGAACATGAACCACAGGAAGGGGACATACAGGGAAAATCAACCTGTCGTCCACCATGAGGGGGAAGAGAGTTACTGCATGGTTGGGAAGTTGAAGGGGTGAATTTGTTTCTCATTCTTTATAGAAAAAAAAATAATGCAAAACTCTGATTCAAAGACAATTAAAATTATCACGTTTCTCACTATTTATCCCAAAAAACTTTGTTCAACACCTCTAAATGAAAACATCCTTTTGTAATCCCAAAGTCTGTTTGTTGTCCCAAAGTCATGTTTCTTTGTGAAATTATTCTACTGATAGTTATCTTCAAAAGCCAAGGTGAATACAGCCCACCTCAAGGATGTAACCTTGTAAAGACTTTTCAAAAGCACAGCAGAAAACAGAATGTGGGAGATGATACCCAGCAAGCCAGAGGGTGAAGTTCTTACAGGACTGCTGGCACAAACCTCCTAGGGATAGCTCCCTGCAATATGTGTTTCCAGTGGAACTGGTTTTTTCAAGGAGACTTTCCTTTTCTTCTTTCTTATTTGTATTTGACTGTATCTTCAAGGAATGTCTTTTGAGCAGTTATCACAGGACAAATACAACCCTTTTTTTCTTCTTCTTGTCTGTTCTTTCACAGCCATAAATGTAATTGTACAATGAAACAAAAATGGTTGTGTGATGGAATTGATCTTAATTCAAATTGCCACAGGTTTACTGTCCATGGGGAAATTGTTAAAAGCTGTTAGGTGATCCAGGGGCTTAAGATGTTTTTCAATAAGCTATTTCACATCCATTATGAAGATGGGGATGTGAAGGCTTAACTCTCACAGATTGAAACAACACTAACCAAGTGACACTTGCACAAAGTCTGTTATCTTTCTAGATAGCCATAAAATTCAATTCAAGCTAGGAATGGAAATAGGCTGCAGACTCTTAAATCACTGGGCTACAGCTCTGTTAACTATAACCAGAGGTCAGGTTCAAGTGCAGACCCCTAGTCACTCCTTTGTTTAATGTTAAGATGGGCTTTGCCGTAGTTTAGGCATGTTCTAAGTGGCACCTTCCCCGTGGCAGTGCTGTGGCAGTGTTTGGGGTCCAAGGCAGAGCAGGAATTGACCCCAACAGGCATTTCAGATATGGCCATAGATGTGGATCAGCTGGTCTGTGCTTTCCTGGCCCCTTTTGTTTCTGAATATACAGGTAATCTCAGATAATTTGGTGAAGCTTTTGCCTCAGTCAGAAATTTGTTTAGTTGCTATTCTTCCTTACATAGTGGAAGAAATCCTAACCACAAGCAAGGGCACCATCTATTCAACACGTCACACTGGGTAATTGGGAATGTGAACTGAAGTCTTCTCTGTCAAAAATTGCTATGAAGGAGGACTGTAGAGCAACTTCACCACAAATCTTAACTTTCTCTTGATAGAATACAGAGGTACTCACATTTCTTTCTTCACAGGCTGTGTTAGAGCTCCACCTGGCAGTAAACACAGGGATTACTGCGTTATAAAAGAATATTCGAAAAGAAGCAGTGAATAGTTCATATGTGAAAGCTTGTGACCAAGCGGAATAATGTGTTTAGTTCATCTTACTTTTAGTTCCCCAGAAACACATCTAGATGCCTCCAGATTCAAAACAGAAGTTTTCTCAGGCTTGGATTTGAGACTAATTGTGAAAGAAGGGACAGAAAAGAGATGCAAACAGCTGGGGAAAGGAAAGCAGAGATAGGTGATGAGAGATCATGGGTCTCCAAAATAAACTACCTTGCATATATGTACTTGGGCTTACTCCAAAAGGCACAGAAGGGAAAAAACTGATGAAGGTTGAAGAGGTAGGTTTGTGAGTGGTCTTCAGGCAACATGTGTTGGAACCAACTTTGTGTAAAAAAGAAATTTTTTACAAAATAAATCTTTGCTAAATAAAAAAGTGTAGGGACCAGTTTGTCAGTACAGGTCTAATAGAGGTGGGAGTGAACCCCAGCATGGGGAAGTGTCTGAAGGATCAGAAAAGGATGAGACTGTGCTGTTAACAGCTAGAGAAAAGGATGCTGCAGCAGCTGAGCTGTGGGCCTGGTCAAGAGTGTCAGCTCAGTGAATAATAAGGAAGTCAATTTTGAGAAATAACGAGCCACAAGAATTGTCTGGCATCTGGAGAATACACCTTTTTTTAAGAAAAAGATGCATGTGATGTGTAGGAAGTACAGTTCACTGAAAATGAATTGATTTCAGGCCATACACAGGGAAAAGTTATGGCCTCTGATTTCAGGCCAAAGGCAGAAACTCGGGCAGAAATTCACCTTTGGGAAGAGGAACAGAAACACTGAAAGCAGAAAAGCCTCGAGATGCTGCACTTGAAGGACGAGCGCTCCTCCTGCAGCAGCCAGGGGAGGGCAGCCCAGGCTCGCTGCTGGCAGCCCCTGCCCTGCTCCGGGCAGCCTGCAGCCAGTTTCACCAATTCTGCTTGTCTGTGTAAAATACCGTGAGTGTGGCATGGAACAAGGAGGTAGAATTCTCTGCACCCATACTGAGCCCATCATAAAAATTGCTCAGATTTTAAAGCAATCCTTTCAAAACATGAGGTATTGGTGACCAAGTGCTGCTTTGAGATGAGAAGAATCACTGAAAACTATGATTATTACTATCTTTACAAATATTATTGCAGAAAACTTGATTTCTACTTGTACTTCTTTCCTAAAATTCCTCTCATCTTCTTGTTCTCTCTCATTCAGTGTCCAAGCAAAACCTACGACCCACTGATAAAGTCCACCAGAGACTTCCCTGATGAAGTCATCAGCTTCATTAGGCGGCACCCACTGATGTACAAGTCGGTTTACCCAGTGACAGGAGCCCCTGTGTTCACACGGATCAACGTGGATTATCGCCTCACCCAGATTGTGGTGGATCATGTCATGGCAGAGGATGGGCAATATGATGTCATTTTCCTAGGAACAGGTATGAGGGAGAACTTGAAGTGTCATTCTGCACAAACCCCATCCTTTTAGAGCACCTTTAGTCCAGTAGGTCCTGAATAAGCCTGAATAAAACTCCAGAATAACATCTGTTTCCTATGCATACAGCTTCAGGAAGCATATAGGTGCTTCTGGTTCTGGTCCAGGTCTCCATGCAAATGCTTAAATTAAATTATTTTGTCAATTCAAGATGTTACTTCTGTTGGGATTTTAATGCCTCCTTCTGCCTAGGTGATAAAGCATTTATTGGTCAAGAGTACCTGAACTTTCTTACCCTCCAAGTACTACTCAATACCTGTCTTTACATTACATGGTAGTCTCACTTTCTGCTGAAAGCCCATCAATAAAACTATTGAAAGAAAAAAATTACCTTGATAGCTTCAAGAAGTACTTCCTGTTATCAGTAGTGACATGGTGCTTAAGCACTTTATTTCATGCCATGCTGGACAGTTAAGAAGGGTTTCAAAGTGAGCCTAAGGAAACAATTCCGCTCAAATAATTTTAAATATGTAAATTAGCAACATGATAGCTCCAAATGTGACAACCAGAATTGAATAGAGAGAGGTTAAGATATTCTGTCAGAGAAAATACTACTTTGTCCTTTTTCTATAGATAATTATGTATCTATTTGCATTTTTGTAATAGATAAATGCCTTAAGGAAAAGGCCTAGTTTTCCCCTAGTAATTAAATTTAGAATCACTGGATGAATCACCCTACAGCAAGGTATGCTAAGGAATATGAATGAATATACCTATTCATAACATTTCTGAAGTAATAATCTACCACATTACTCCACTGGGTTTTTGTTCTTATTAGGTAATTCACCCTCCTCTCACTCTCATTCTGTATAGGTCTTACGAAGCACTTTTCACTGGTAGATCTGAGTGCTTTAGTAAGGAGGTCATTGCCATTCTCCCCATCTCAGAGATGGTGAAACTGAGGTACAGAGGTGGCAGGGTTTATCAGGTGCAGTGGATGAGCTACTGCCTTGAGCTGCAGGGAAGTTGAGATTTCAGTTTGAATCCAGTGCTGTTGGATTTCCCAGCATTTTATCTGGCCTACAAGCAAATTTTGTCATATAGCACAATTTGCTATGTGTGGATATTCTGAAATAATTTGAGGAAAGGAGTGAATTGTCAGAGAGCTTCATCTCTTGTAAAACCTTCAAGGTTGTCTCAGCCTTAAAGAGTTTTCTATGTGTTACCCCACCCAGGAGTCTAGAGATAGCCTCTCTCTCAAAACTTTTATATCTTTCAGCAAAATTGATTTCACAACCCTTGTCTTCCAAAAAAAGAATGTCACAGACCCTCTGTGATCCCAAGTTAGTCAGAGGAAAAGAAGCATGATTTCATTAAAAAATACCAGTAAAGTACTGTTTTCTCCCCTGCTGGCTGAGAAGGCTGGGGATGAGCTTTAGGCATGATGATGGAAAATCCTTGTTGCTTTGTGAGAGCAATATTAATACAGTCAACAAAGTAAAAGGAATTAATTCCCAAACTGTATGATGCCTAGGATTTGGGAATGCTCACTGTAATTTACTAATCTCAGACAGCTAAATTTTAAATTACTTTTTCTCACTCTTATCAGAAGAAGAGCTCACTTGTAAAAATGTACAAAATACGCTTTTAGTGTCTGAAGAGGCTGCTTTCAGATGTTTGCTGTCCTCCATTTTAAAGCTTTTCATAGAAATAAAATTATGTTGAGAGACCAGCAATCGAATACCCGAGGTTAACTGTTCCTACCTGGCACTAAGACAAACACTTCAAGTTTAAGTAGTCAGGTTTAGAGGTGTTAAGGCCAGCAAGTACCGTGCAGTCACTAGATGGCACTCACAATATGCAGACAGTTATTTTTCTGCAATGCCTTCTTTAAAAGTGAGTTTTCTTTTCTGTAAGTTCGTGGTTTTGTTTTATTTTATCCTGTAAACTCATTGTAAGGAAAGAAATTAACTAAAAGATAAAATTTCAGTTATATAGAGAGACTGAATAAGGATATAACAAATAACCCAGGAGATGCTGAGGAGCAGAAGATCAGTAGCTTATTTTATATTTGAATGTACACAACTAACTTGTACATGTGCAGGCTTTGGCAATTATGTCAAACAAACTGAAAAAAAGCTCTAATTCATAAGGCAAACAGTAATTTTTTGGCTTTGATTGGTAATATAAACTTCAGTACTTTGGGAAAAGAAGAATGAAAATCTCATTCTTTGCCTTATAATGTATTATTTTTCGTTATTTCAATACTATGCATAGAGCTTAGGACTGAGCTGCACTGCATCATTCCCACATCCCAGCACCCAACCCACTTTCCCTGAGCAATTTCTGAGTTCTTTTTAAAGCCATTCAAGGTTCACTAATGTGCGGTGGTCTGACATGAAATGAGCAGCTATTTTTTTCACCAACTAAGAATTCAGGTTCAAATTGATGAATAGATTTAACTTAAAAAAATTCTCTAGATGACTCCAAAGAAGCAATGAATAAATTAAGATTTTAAAAAATTCTTTAAATGAAAAAAAATAAGTTTTAAAACTTCATTTCTTAACTCCTTGGATTAAAATGAAGCTTACTTCTGATTAAGGAGCTATACTGGAAAAAAATGAATTCTATAAAAAAGAGGAAATAATTTTCTGCCAATTTAGTCCCCTGAGCTGGTTCTCTTTGGGGTCAGATGGGCCCCAGTTCTGGCTCAGGGAAATGTGCAGAAATTTGTAGCTGGCAGTATGGACATGCTTGTCTGTGTTTGTGTGTTTGTGTAGCAGGAGAGTTGGGCCATCCCTGCCAGGAGCAGCCTGTGACCGTGCTGGCTCAGCCATACAGCAAAACCATAAATGCACTGTATGGAGAGAGCTCTGCAGGCAGCAGTGGATGCAGAGGGGACAGATGTGGTTGGGAAGCAGCATCCCTCATGGATTAGCTTTATCTACAGGGCAGGAAATGGAGTGGCCCATACATACTGAAACATACCTGTGGGTTTATGTGAGGCACATTTGTTTCAGATGTAGGCACCGTCCTGAAGGTTGTGAGTATCACAAAGGAGAAGTGGACTAAGGAGGAGGTGGTCCTGGAAGAGCTGCAGATATTCAAGGTAAGCATTAATAGCCACAACATCAATTAAATATTATTCAGGGGACTTCGTGGCCCAAACTGGCTTTGTCTGTCTGGTGTTTTGTTTACTGGAACTTGTTCAAGTTTCCAGAGGGACACTACATAAATTTTTAAATGCCTTGGTATTCTTTGGGCAAGTCAATTGAAAAATGTCCAAAACCAAACAGACCGTGATTTTTCAAACCTGTAGAAAGTCTCTTTTAGCCTGCTTTGTTCTAGTTTGAAATCTTATTATGAGCCCACATTTTTTATTACTCATACATATTAAAGCACTAGTATTGTATTTTTAATGTAAAATTTTCTATGGTCCAATTGGCACTGGCAGTATTCTAGGTACAATCATATTTTTTAAAAGACACACAAAATTCCATAGGTGCAAAGAAATCCTTTAAAATAGCAACACCGGGAATTGAAAACATAAGGAAAATAAAAAAGAAATTAGTTTTGATTATCAGTGTGCTTTAATTTATTGGTGAAGGCTGACTCAGTATTTTTGACCATTTTGATTTGGTTATTCTGTAACCGGAACCCTGCTAACACCAATGACTTCTTCATAAATATAGCTTGTAAAAAAACCCAAGATTCTTTTTGTTGCACAGGCACAATTTCTGATTAACTTCAGTGCTGGTAAAGGAGCTGACATCAGCATACTTATACATCAGAAAAATGGAAACCTTTGTCTTCCCTACTGGTTTTCTTTTCCATTTATTAGTTTCTTCTTAGTCTTTTGCATTCTCACTTTGCTTTCTTCTCGTGCTGCACAGCTCTTCTTCAGTTTTCACTTTGCTTTTCCATCAAACTTTGTCTGCATCCACAGCATTTTGATTACTTTCTCACACATCCTCTCTCCTATGTGTTGTACAGCCCAAGTTGTTGTCCATACTGAATAAATGAATTTGGGACTTTTCTGAGTGTAAGCACAGGACCATTAGCAATTATTTCAAAGAGTTCATTTCTTTATATGCCTTTTGATATGTCGTGTATGATGAAACTTTGATTTAAAGGATCTCTATGTCTTCTTCCCACTGTCTTGGACACCAATTATAAATATCACTCAGAAAATACCAAGATTACTCAGTGGCCTGCCAAATAATGAGCAGTTCCAGTATGTTCACCAATTGGCTGCATTCTTAAAACATAACGTCAAGGGAAAATATGTCATATCATATTTAAAACAAAAAAGAGGCCATTTTTTTCCTACTCAGCAGACATTCCTTCACATTTTTATTGGTAACATTTATAACTGCTACCTCTATGTTTTGAATCCAGAAAACTGAAGGGGGTAATGGCTGAAAAAACATGTTTTATTTCCTCAAACTGCATTAATATTAAACAATAGGCTTAGGTTAATCTTCTGTTGGGTGATAGATAATACCCTGAGATTTGTGCTGTTCTTACATCAGTCCCAAGCAAAAATTTCAGTGTCTCATAGCCATGAAATACATCCTTGTGCAGAGATCTGCCCATGTATCCCTTAAACGGTAAGTAAGCCTTTCAAATAGTGCTTAATAGGAGCTAAAGTTGATGTGAAGGTTCATTGCCCAGGATGGGGTAGATAGCAAACTCTGAGAATTAAAGCTAATTCTCTCCTTCCAGCTGAGGAAGTTCATGGGAGTTATTTTTGGAAGCATGAATTTCTTGATTTTCTGCTGTTTGTTTGGTTTTTTTTTCATATTTGTTTAAACCATGCAAATGAACCTGTAATTTTATTTACTTATTGTATGTTAAGTTTTGCTCTCTTTTTCACTAAGAGCAGGGAATTTGTAAACTAATGCACCTTGCTATTTTATTTTTCAGCATCCTTCATTTATCTCAACCATGGAGATTTCTCAGAAACAGGTAATCATGATCTTGTTTAACTACTGGAGGATATGGAGTACACTGAACACCTATTTGCCTGTTGCTTAGTGGCCAAGCTTTCCATGGATGGCTCTTAAAATGTAACTGGAAGGAAGGAGATCTGTTTGAAATTGTTTGCCTGCCTAATTCCTATTTGCTTACAAACAGTAATTTGTGTACCCAGGCTGGTAATTACTCAGGGAAACAAACCTTTAGTCATATGGTAGTGGGATTTGTAAGTGAAGCCAATGCACATTCTTTTTCCAGCCTCCAGAAATACTTGTCTCTTTACAATCTAGTAATAAATTATTATTACGATTTTTGTTTTTATTTTTATTAGTAGTCAGGAGAGATCAGGGCCTCACTGTGCTAAAATTCGTATGCACACAACCAGTCCCCCTCCTCCTAAAATTGCAGCCTGAATCTGGGTGGTCCAACCCTGGCAGTGCAGGGGCCAGTCCCAGTGCTGTGTCTCCTGATGGAAAACGGTTTTATGGCAGCTCCAAGCTCTGTGATGGCTCCGTGCGTGTTCAGGAGGCAGCGTGACACCAGAGCCACCCCTGCCTGACCCGCAGGAGTGGCCACAGCAGCTCTGGCACCACACTGCTCACTCACACGGGAGGAGGTATTTTGCCTTTCAGGCACGCACAGCACAGCTGGGTCCCATCTCCCATGAAAAAAGGTGGCAGGCCAGATGGAAGTGCTGCATGAGCCAGCTCCAGCTTGGACCACCCTTGGCTCAACTCGCACGTTGGGGAGAGGGGAGTAACATTATCCTTGTCCTACCTCAGGATCAGAAGCAGAACATGAAGTTTATTCACACAAGGTCACCCCTAGTTCCCAGATAGTTAGCATCATGGCTGTCCAGCCCCTCATTTTTAAAAGTGTTATTAAGCCATTCTTTCCGTGGTTTGCTTCTGATCTTTTACTACAGCACACATCTAAAGGTGTGAGGGTGTTGAGTGCTGGTGTCTTTCCAGGACTGCAGTCCCCTTTCTTCTCTGCTGTGTTGCTGGGATGGATGGGCACTGGCCAGTTCACACTGAGCCCTGAGAAACATTTTACACTAAAGGAGCAATTTTTCCCTTGTTTTACAAAATCTGGGATAAGGTTAAAAGCCTGCAACCGTGGCATTGAAGAAGGGAACTTTTTACACTGGATATTTGGATAACACTCCTAATTAATTCGCTTTGCCTGATTTGCAGCAACAATTGTACATTGGTTCCAGGGATGGATTGGTTCAGCTCTCTCTGCACAGATGTCACACGTATGGGAAGGCTTGTGCAGACTGCTGCCTTGCCAGAGACCCATACTGTGCCTGGGATGGAAACTCTTGTTCCAGATATGCCCCCACTTCTAAAAGGTAAGAAAAAAACACGATGTGCTGTAAAAGGTCTTGCTGCTTGCAAGAATTTTAGATGTTCCAATTCATAACTTGTTGCCTTTTTACTTAGCATATCATTTGCCTTAAAATGTGATCATACTCTGGCCATGTTTCACATTTCTGCTCGAAGAGCTGTGAAGACAACATAGCTTTGTTTAAGTGTGTGTGACAGTAACTTGGCTACTGTAGCTAACATCATAAATCCATCACTTTTCTTTTTTATGCTGAATGCTTTAAGGCACAAGATGCTCAGATGGAGGTCCAGGTTGTAGCTAACCCTGCCCAAGAGGCAAGAGCTTCTCTTAAGCTTCTGACTTTTTCATAGTAGTTAGAAAGCAGAGTTTAATACAGCATCCCAAAGTGGTCAATAATAAAATATATTTAATTCCCTGACCTAACCCAACAATTGTATTTGTGGTCTAGCCATGAGAGGGAGACAGAGATTTAAGTACCATGATTTGACCACACTGGCAGCAGTCTTTCCACAGTGAAAGAAGCTTAATCGGAATTTTCTGTACCCACCATCTAGGACAGCACCTTGGATCTGGGTGGAGGGAGAGCACACTGCAGGGTCTAGCAGTGCAGTGCCTAAGCTGCTGGATCTGTCCATTGAAGTTTTTGGCTGATTTAGCTGGAACCAGAGTCCTGCACTGCCTCTTCATTCCACTTCGGACAAAGTCCTCCTGACAGGAATTTTTGCAGTGGGTTTGCAGTTTGCAGATCCCAGGCTCTGGAATGACACTTTGTACATTAGGGGTCACAGGGCTGGGTCCTGAGCCATTGAAGTTAATGACTCATAAGTTATCATTTCATGGTGTCAAGAAACTTTATGTGTTCTCCCTCATAGCCAAAGCAAACTAAATTCAGAGAAGCATAAAGGAAAGGAGAAAAGCAAGTGTTCAGGCTCACTGCAAAGTTAGTGACACATGAGGCTTGCTGAAGTCTGGGGTGGGCTGGGACACGGAGATCGATGGTCCATGCTTTTTAACAGATGTGCAGCTTGGAAGGAAGGCCAAAAGTCTGTGTCTCCAAAACAAAGGATGGGTGACTGGCCCTGGGAATCCTGCAGTAGATCAGTTACTTGAATGTTTTCCTTCTGTGCTGAAGGCTGTGCTACCAGCGTGTCTACAGCTTTTGCTCAGTGGACTGATCAGCCTTGGCAGCCTGCTCTCCTTCCAAGGTGTTGCTCTGCACACAGGAGGTCCCACTGCTGCTGCTTGTGAGGAAAGAACCACTTCTTTCCTGGGTGTCCAGTTCTTCTACTGTAAAATGGAAAAAGTTTCCATTATTTCCATAGCTCTTGTGAGATAAATGCAGTCATACACAGAGGAAGAGTTTACTTTCTTTTTAGTGCTATTACACTGAAATGACAGTAAATCATGGTGAGTTCATGTAAGACACGCAGAGATTGGCAGGCAAGTCTCAGACCATTGCTTTATGGTTTTTTGCAGTCCACAAAAATGAAAGATAACTAGATTGTCAGTTGTTTGTTAACAAACTAAAATACATACTCTTCTCACTTCATTTTAATAATTGGTTTATTAGTCAGTATTACCTTGGGCTAATACTGAGCTTTATTTTGAATATTACCTCTTGAACTTCAAATCTTTTTCATAATCTACAACATTGGATGTTATTAGGTATTTGTAACACAGTCCACCCCACCATTAGACCTGTGCTCCTAAAGTAACTTCAGACACTCTTTCTGTCACTGTATTACACACTCTTTATTTTAGGCAGATTTTTTTCTCTCGCTTTTTCTCTTTCCCCTCCCAGTGGTTTTCCAAATCACAGGCTCTTCTCTTGATGTCAGTTATACAAATCTCTCTAGGCCACATGCTGCTTTGAGGGTGACTGGTTTTAGTTAAGGCTGTAATTGTCAGCAGTAGGATGGGAGCAGTGCAAGTCCACATCTGCTGAGCTCCTCTGTATTTTGTTGTTGCATTCCAGCAATTATGTCTGAAGTGTTACAAGTTTGCATGCTCTTCCCATAGGCGAGCCAGAAGACAAGATGTCAAGTATGGAGACCCAGTTGCACAGTGCTGGGATGTGGAAGACAGTGAGTATTTTTTCACCTTTCTTGCTCTATTGTCTCTTAGACAGCAGATTTTGCTATGAGGGTCTCTGTCTCCAAAAACTTGCTAAGCTCAACAGAACAGTTGCTTTTGCCACACTTCATATCCATTAACTATCCCACAGTTAAATTTTCAGAGCTGGAGCTGGTAAGGGACAGCCAGCATAGGATGTCACCCTTGAACCCCTTATGGACAACCCTCCCCAGCACTCACACCAGGCAAGGAGTTACATCCTTGACACCAAAACATCATACACGTCCCTGAAAGTAGCTGATGAGATGTGCATAATGCTCCATCCCAGAAACAGGGCAGCAAATCCCACAGAGGAAGCCTGCAGGGTTGGGCAGGGACCATGCCATCTCTCGTCTGCCACTTGACACAGGCCCCAAGGCTGAGCTGCAGCTGCCAAACCAGCCCCTTCCCCATCCCACAGCTACTTAAATACTCCAGTTATTAACAAGAACCTACCCCCTTCTCCCTGCCTGCTTCCCCCTCCCTTTCCCACACCCTCTTTTCAGATGCCAAAGGGTCTGGCTGCTCCTCTGGCATCTGCAGCCCTTCTCTCTCAGTGAGCACTGTCAGTATGAAACCCTGCGGTTACACAGCAATCTCTGTGGCAGCATAAAATAAATGAATAGCATTCAAACCCAAGCATGGCTTTGTCTGGGGTTCTTCTAGCTGCTTATTAAAGTGAACAATCCAGACAAAACAGTATTGATTGTATCACCACGTTGAACACTGGCTTTGGGACAAGCCATCCCTTCCCACTGATCTCCGGTTATTCCGTGCCGCTGCGGTGCTGGGTGCCTGCTGCAGACCTCAGTGGGAGGCAGTGCAGAAATCAGAGCTGCTTGCCAGGGGATCAAAGCCTGAAGTCTGTTGCACAGTCTAGAGGGCTCTGACTGTACATGTGTGCTTGCAGACATAGTTAAAAAGTCAGGGTAAGATCTCATTTCCATCAAAGTCAACGACAAAACTCCTGTTCATCCCAAGGGCCAGAATTTCCTTGCTTGCTGCTTGCTATGACTCTCCAAACACTGATATCTGAGACTGTGCAAAGCTCAAGGTTATGGAAACCCTAGCAGAAAGGCTGACATTGTCACATTTTCCTGGAAGGATAAAGAGATACTGGAAGAGTGAGCTTTATTAGACCAATCTACAGTCTTGATGCACAAAAATTGGTATTAATTTTTTGCTCTGACATAGTGCCATCAATAGCAATTTTATCCACCTGGAGTGATTCCTGTGTGCCATAAACCCATGAAGCTGACCTTTATCACTCCCGGCTCTTGGTTTATTTAGGCCATTTGTGATAATTAATAATATTATAGTCTTCAAATTTATCTAAATTCGGTGCTCTGCTGTGTGAGGTTCTCTCCCAGAGACTGTGTTGGGTGAATGAAGTTGTTTTGCTCTACCGAAATATTAGTGGTACAGGGAAATAATGCAGAGAGCTTCAGTTTCTGTAGATCTCATACAGGTACTTGGTATATCGAAAGCATGACCCAAAATTGTTTTAACTTGGACTTGGAGCTAACTTTTGGTTCAGGAGACACCACTGCTTTCATCTTCCTTTCTGTTATTCACAGGGCATAAGAAGCAGCTTTAATCTCTTGCTAAGGTAGATAAGACAGATAACACAGACAGAAAGAATGATGAAGGTGCAGAGATTAGAAACTACTTGCTCAAATTTACAGAAGACCAATAAAGGATTTCAGATTTCCTCATGGCTCCTTCAGTTTTTGTTCTGAAACATTCTGCAGAGCATTTCAGATTACACTGAAGGGAGGCAAACTTCAGTTTACTTTAGCCCTGTGACTCCTTTGGGTGAACAAAGCAGACCATGCAATCTAACTTTAGCAGGTTTAGCACAGGTTTAGTAGTTGCATTACTTAAAGGAAAAATACAGGTCAGATTTTAAATTCCTCATAGGTG
This sequence comes from Acridotheres tristis, assembly GCA_037013685.1. Taxonomy (NCBI): domain Eukaryota; kingdom Metazoa; phylum Chordata; class Aves; order Passeriformes; family Sturnidae; genus Acridotheres; species Acridotheres tristis. The sequence continues at coordinate 8,022,270 of CM072885.1, forward strand.
AAAGCCCCAACTTTAAAATGGAGCAAGCTCATGATACAGATTTTATTGACCTCCTTAAAAACCAGTTGCACTAAAGGAAGGTTAGCAGCCACCTCTAAATCCTCATAGTTATAGTTTAAGCTAAAAGTTAAGTTTCCTTTTGCGTTTTTATAATTCACTCACTCTTATAGCATCTGTTCTGAATCAGGCTGTTTTCCCATTGCTTTAAAAAGCAGGTCAGGGTTAATCTCCTGTACCATGTTTGCTTTCCAGGCATTAGTCATGAAACTGCTGATGAAAAGGTGATTTTTGGCATTGAATTTAATTCAACTTTTCTGGAATGTACTCCTAAGTCCCAGCAAGCCTCTATTAGGTGGTATGTTCAGCGCCCTGGAGAAGAACATCGAGAAGAGGTAAGTTATAATCATCAAGGCAGGTTTCCTCCATAGAGAATTCAGCTGAGCATTGAGAGGCAGGAGTTACTGGCACTAGTCGAAGTTTTACTTTTCCCTGCCTCACCTTGGGTATCACATAGCATTCTGCTATCACCATTTGGGGCGTGCAGTGGGGAAGACAGAAGCCATTTGCACTGTATCATAAGCAGATTTTGATATTTATTTTTGCTTATCTGCTCATCCTATTAAAAAAAAATTAAAAGGGGGATAATATAGATCAGTGATAAAAAGGCAAAGCTGATTTGTCCAATAATTAACACATTTGCTTCTGTAGGTAAAAGTACGTTCAAAACCCTATGTTTCAATGAAATCTCAGCTCTATTTAGGGTTTGATTGCTTTCCCTTACCATGTTAAGCAGTGTAGCTAAGAATTGTATGTATGGTTTGCTTCACTCCATCTCTCCCCAGAGGAGGAATGGTCTGTGTGGTTAAAAGGCTTTTTATTTGCTTTTTTTCTTGTTAGTGGAGTCTTAAGATTTTTGCTTAAATGGCACTCTGCACTGATGCAGAGAATTCAGGTTAAGGATTTCTCCTTGCATCTGGTGTAGAAAAGAAAACAGTGAGATTTGTGATAGCCCTTAATTCCAGCTTTGGGGTCCTCACTGATGGAGAAGCTCTGGAGAAGCCTCCAGGTCTCTGCAAACCCCCTGCAAATTTTCCTGATGATTTCTCTCTGAGCTAGTGACAAAGGGGCTCTCCAACATGACTAAAAGGTCAATGTACTGAGACTGGTTTGGACTGGGTTTGTGAGTGAGTTTCAAACCTCAGGAGTTTTCATAGCCTTCTCTTACATGAGTGATTTTGTGTCTGAGGCCAAGTCCTGCTGGGATGGCAACCATGGCAACAGGGAAGGAGAAGGGAAATGAACTGCCCTTTCAAAGGATCTGGTCCCAGGTGCTAGATCAGCTTTTCTGTTAAATGTTCATCCAAGACAAAAATTAGTTTAAATGACAGGAACTATCAAATATACAACTGGCCTTCCAATCTCAGTGACAGTTCATCCTATGAGACTTCTTGAGTGCAGAGAACATGCTGGTCCTTTCCAAAGGCTGGGGACATGCAGGCCAGGGCAGGTGAGAGAATCACCTCTGGGTGAGGTGTGACTCACGGTAGTCACCCCAGAGTTGCAACCCCAGTTACATTGTACCCAGAAAGCCAGAGTTAGGGGATACTTCTGCTTTTTTACCAGGGAAGACAGAAACCTACAAGGCTGTATATTGGCTAACACTCCAGTACTTTTAATTTATTCCCTTTCTCTTACACATATTTTGAATTGACAAAACTTTTTCCCTCTGCTGTGGAAAAAAAGCTTAATTAATTTTTTGACAGGTGCATTAACACCAGAAGAAAGAGATTACTACTTTGAAATACTACCTGTAACACCCCTTATAGCCCATATGTGGAAAAAAAAAAGCCTTCTGATCAAATGGCCACTCTCTCAGCCTCAGGAGGTTGAAGTGCACACCTAGCTAAAAGTGTATAGGCATTTAAAGACCTGTGGTCATTCGTTTTACTGAAATGGGGTTATCTTTACTCTCCTGTACAGGAGACTCTGTGCTCACATTCCCTAAGGCAGTAGTTTGTAAATGCACTCATATATTTGATTTGGGAAACAAATAAAGTACCTTCTTAATTCTTACCACGTGTTTAAGACTAATTTTAAAGTAAATTAAAGCAGGTAGTTAACAGGTTTTTTACTTGGGAGTTGTGGGGAGAGGGGGCTTTTGTTCTTGTTATTTTTATTTTCTGTGTCTTTTGGGTTTTTTTTCTGAATGAGAAGTAATGTCAAGTTTTGAGAAGACTCGATCATTTTAAAAATAATGTATTGCAACGATACCATGAACTACGAACTTTGCATAAATGAGCCAGTTCCCTGTGAAGAATGTAATATTTTTATATCATAAGAGATTAAACTTTCAAGACATAAAAGCCTCTTTTGAAGGGCTGCTTTTGAGTCTTTATCTGTGTCAATTTAAGGAAAAAAGATATTATCAGTTGATTTTCTCATAAATCACAGGTTCAGCTAGGCCTCTGAAGGTCATGGAACCAAGCTCAAGCTGTCCTTCTTGTTTGATTGTAGAACAAACTGCAGGTCAAATCAACTTTTGAGCAAATTTATGGCATGCTAACCGTGTATAGCATAGCCTAAATTAAGGCTATACACTTTCTTGACACACTTTGTATTTCCAAAAGGTTTATTGTGGCAGTGGCCTGGCCCCTCCTACTTGTTCTGACCCAAATGCCACTTACCCAGGCTTGGTGATATCCAATACAGCAGGACTGCCCAGCATGCCAAGGATGTGCACACTGGGAGGGATTTAGGGAATGTGTGCACATGTATGGTGGCATTAGAAGCCCCAGCAAGCACACAAAATTCATCTTTGCACATTAACAGCAATGTTTACTGGGCTTGCTCTGTGTAAACAGTCTGACATCTGTTTGCATGAGAAAAGTAAATCTTTCCTAAAAGGCTGGATTAACCTCTGAGGCAAATTTAGTAGAAAATGTGAAGAGGAAATCTGCGCAGAGTTTTTACAATATGAATGTTAAAAGTAAGCAAAGAGCTTTTTGCCACACGTTGTGCCTAAAGCCACAGCACTGCCTCTGTGATCTAGTTTTGGTAAAAATCAGCTCTTGGGGTGGTTTTGGGTTTTTTTTTAAGTTGGTTTTTATCTTTTCAGTCTGAAGATAATAGCCTATAGAAATGCATATGCACACATTGATGATTAGAGGATCAGGTCACTTAATGACAGTGTATAGATATTAGTTTTGTTTGAAGCTTGCCAGAAAATTCTAATAATAACAATTTCTAGTACTTTAACCCAGCTTAGTTTCAAGATCCTAAGAAACTGAAATCCTAAACAAACTCAGTTTGCATATATTGTGTTGGTAGATACAATTTTTGGAAGAAACCAAAAAAAGAAGCTTTTAGTTTATTTTTTAAATTAACTATATTCTTGTAGAAATTAAATGTTTTCAAATGTGTAAAGTAAAATTCCTAATTTCATTTATGGATCCCTAAATGATTGATCAAGTCTGTAGAGATGCTGAGCAATCATTCCTCATATTTGATGAAATAAGGGTGAAATGGTTAAAATGTTAATCCCTTGATAATTTGCAGATCCTGAAATTGAGGTTTCCAGGTTTTCTAACTTGACTTACCAGTTTGAGTTTATCAGCATAAAAACCTGATTGGAGGCCTTCCTAGAAAATCCAAAGAGCAGAGTAGTTGACTTTCTTTTCAAAGTACTTCAGTTTGACAAAAATACCATATGTGACAGAAGCAGTGAGGTCATATTTAATGTGTAGCTTGATCATTGCTCAGCCAATGCATTACCATAATTTTTCCCATTACAATTATATTTTCTGCTCTCTCTGTCTCCCTTCCTGCAGCAGATTTCTCAAATAACACTGTGCATTCTTTTAGTGCATGTCTCAGCAGTGTAACTTATTGTGATGACGATACCATGCTTTGCAAATGATTCCACACACCTGGAACTTAGGTTACGGACTTTTAGTTCCAGGGCTGGAACTGTAATGTCTCAGCAAGTCTTTAAACTTGGCTTTACAAAGAGATGGCTTTGCACTGTCCCAGACATGCACTGCAGCTTCCTGAGGGAAGGGAAAGGGCAAAATCCAGACTAGATGGGAAGCATTTGGCCCAGCAGGATGTCCCCGACATCTCACCCTTAAGGTCATGGTTCAGAATGTGACTTCCAGGCAGAGCAACCTGTGGGGAGGGACAGGATCTCCTGTGGTACAGAAGCTGTCACCAGGTCATTTTGCTGCCAGTGGGAGTACATTTCCCTGTAGTTCAGGGCTGTTTTAAGGTCAGGAGTCAAATATCTAGTGCTTTTGTGGTTAGTGTTGCTCACGCAATTGATCATGTTTGTTCCTGTTCATGCAGTGTTAGTCACTGGGATGACGGAGAGTGTTTCAGTGCCTGGAGTTCATAAAAAACTCTGGAGACGTCATCTGTTCATAGTGTCTTAAACTGCTGAAGCTCTCTGAAGCTTCAAACAGATAGTAGTTATTTCTCAAAAAAAGTCCTGTGGTTTTTTTATGTATATAATAAGTGTCAGGACTGCAAAAAGCAAATGCATGGCTTCCTACAAAAGCATTAGTTTAGGTGCCTCGCTGCTCTGAAAAGCATCAGCCCCTCTGCTTTAGAAGCTTTAGGCTTTACTGCTTTAGGCTGCACTTCACCCTGAGTCTCCTGTGGCTCCTGGTCTGCCAAGCTGCCACCTCAGCAGCAGGGGACAGAACAAACCATCTGGTCTAAAGTGACAGAATAGTTGCAGATCACTTTTAACTTTCTTCTTACTGCAGGTCATACCTGGTGGTGGAAATAAATCCACCAAAATTCATGGAGACATTCCATTTTCTCCTTCAGCAGTTCTCACCCGTTCCACATTCTGCCCCACAGCCCAGACTGTGTTTTCCTGATGGACCAAACTTAAGGATAATCTGATATTTTGGTAGATACAAGAGCCGGACCCACTTTTGGGCAAGACATTTTCCAAGGCACAACATTGTGACCTAGCTCCCCCATCAGAACAGGGAGATGTTTCATTCCACATTTTAGGCATTTTTTTCAGTTTATCCAAGACATATGTTTCCATATCCTTTTGCATCTGGAGGTTTTTGCATCATGATGGCAACTTGCTTTGTTACAGACTTAGCAGAATCTTAAGAAAAAAGGCCACAGATTCAGTGCCAGCCCTGAAATCTTAAGAGTTAGGTGATGGCTGAGTAAGGCAGAGGACACACAGACACATGCACAGGACACAGAGGACACAGCAAGGACTAAATTTCCAGTAGTACCTTCTGTCAGGGAAATGTAATTCTGTGTTGGGAAAAAGGAAAAAAAAAAGAGATTAATTCTGCGGCCTAAGGGCTACTTCTAGTTCTCATGCTTTCATTCTTTTATTTTACTGTATAACTCACTGACTTTTTTTTCCTAATACCTTGAGTGTCTTAAGTAAGATTAATATTTTTGACAGTTTCATGGGGAAAGAAGAGAAGTAACTCTGAACTGAGTGACTTTCCTGATTTGATTTAGATATATTGGAGGAATGATAAGAATGGAGGAGGTTAAAGTTTAGTCTCAGAGTAAGAAGTAAACTTCACCTTGAAACTAATAGGAATCATGCGTTTCCATAATGACATTGTACCAGCAACACCTTCTTCATTTTTCCTGAGGCCGTTGGTAAATAAAAAAAGATGTTAAAAAAAATTAACTCTACAGCTGTGTTGTAGCTAAATTGTTATTTTCCCATACAAGAGAAACAGTCATGTGTAACAATAATGTCAGAAGAACCCTAGAGCGATCTTTATTTCCAGTCAAATGGTGAGGATGAAAAAGAGAACAATAGAAAAACAAAGATGAATGTGAATTCTCTGCAAATGTTCCTCATTTTCTTTTCTCCTTCTCTCAATTTGTTCAGGGGTTGCAGCTAACCCATGATTAGTCCAGCTTTACCTCTAGCATTTTTTCACATGTTGATTAATGAGGAAAGGCAGGCTTTGAAGCCACTTTCTTCTCTTAGACAGGTGCAGTGTTTTAACTGTGAAAGAGTTGACATGTGAATTATTTGTGAAGAGGGAGCTATCTAAACACATCATTAGCAAAGGACAAAAAGCATTGACATAACCTGGTGCCACAGCACTTTCTAATCCTTGGTTGTTTTCCAACTTACTCATTGTTTAAAGATTTGCCATCATTATTGGCAATACTTTTTTTTTTTCTCCATTGTTAAATTCAGGTTGTGAAAATCAAGTGTTAGATTTGCATGGGGATCTTTTCCCTTTGTCATACATTGCCAGTATCTATGGCATGTGCCATAATTCCAGAAATGTAATTTTTTGAAAACGTACGTGCTTATCATGAAGGATGAAAGAAAGTACAATTTGTTGATACAATCTTGTCAAAATCTGCTCTTGCTTCACTAAGAAAAGAAAGCTATTGGTAATCAGTTGCTTAATTTTTTGTGATTTTTAAGTTGTTTCCTGTGGAACAAAACCATGTCTCTCATGTTAAAGTTTTACTTTATGTAAAAGTATGCTCAAACTGAAGGACATATCAGCAAGCTTTTATGAATTTAAGCCTATGTACTTCTGAATTGTTAAATCCTATTTAGAAATATTTTAGAAGAGTTACTGATTTTGACGTGGGGAGTGAAACAGTGAATCCACACTTGAAGAGAACAACATTTCTTTTATCTAAGTAGTCTTTTCACTTTCCTCAGAATTTAATAAAATACATTTTACATCTATAGGTCAGGAACCAAAGACCACATTAAACATTCAAGTGAAAGGTTAAAGATCTATTACCAAGTAATGAAATGCCAGGTGTTTATGAAACTCCAGAGCCCTGTGGGGAGGAAAGCAGAGAGGAGAGACAGGAGGAGTTCTGAACCTATGGGTAAAACAACATAAACAGGATACCAAAAAGAGTAGTGAGGGGGGAAAGCAGTAATGAAGTGTTGCTCAATATGTGTGAAATCGGAGCCATAATTTTATCCTGCTAGAGGATAAGAAAGGAATGAACAATGAAGGCAGGAGGAGGTGACAGTCACCCTAAATCAACGTCCAAGGTTAGCACAGGACACTTGTGTAGGAAGGAGCATTGCTTCATTAAAAATAGGAGTCATGATGGGCTGGGATTAAGGGACATAACCTATTTAGACTTTTACCTTTCTCTGCAGTATCCCAAGGTAGGTAGGGGGACAGCTTCATCAGTTAACACATTTATGACTAAAAAGTGAAGGCTGTTACACAAATGGCAAATAGTTATGAGTAGCAGGGTGCTGGACTTGGGGGCCCAGTGATCTTTTCAAGTCTAGGTCTGCCATTATTCTGTCTTTCTTTCACTGAAAACAGGCAAAACCCTAGAGAGGGCACTTAAGACTGGCACCCAGCCAGCCAAAACAGCCAGCTGGAGCCTTTCCAAGTGTGGGAGGTGCACAGCTGTCAAGACGCTCTAGACTACAATACTGGCAGAGCCACTGGCAGGCAGATGCTACTGCTGCGATTGCATCAAGCCCCAAGCTCAAAGACATCAGTCCTGTTTTCACTCAGACGATGTGGGAACTTGGTCTTTGCACAGTGCCTTATGAAACACAAATGTCTGGAAGTTAGCTGCTTCTTCCCATGCTTTTCCCTCAGTTTCGCAAACTTGGATCTTCATGTTGACAGGAAGCCTGGGCACAAGAAAGGGATTTCCTTCTCGTGTTGCAAAAGCCAGGCCTCCAAGCACTTCCACCTGGCCCCTGCTCCTGCTACTCTCTGTGGAGCACAGCACCACAAGGAAACACCTGCCCTAGACATATTTCTGCCTACAGCAGAAAATTCATTGATACTTTTGTAAATTTTATGCTCCTGTTTCTACTGTAAAAAAAGGAACATTTACTTGGAGTGAAGTGTCACTAGCTGATCCACTTGTGGACTAGTGCTGTGGGTTCTGTGAAGGAGGAGCAGCCTTTTCTAGTTTGTCTCCCTTCTGTGTATGTGCTTGTGGCTTGACCGTAATTTCTCTGGTTTAAACTCAGTGTGGTAAATCAGAAGTAGCTTGTGCTTATGTAGCACCTGTTGTCAGGACAATCGATTTTCCAGGAATTTCCTGAAATTTGTATCATTTCACCCTCCGGGTACCATACCAAGTAGACATGCTTATATACAGTTTACAAACAATGAAACTAAAGCTCCCATCACCAACAACTGGGGGCAGGAGCCAAAAAACACTTGGCCAGAGGAACAGGCAACCAGAGCTTCAATCTGACCTGCTTTTGTAGCAGCTGATTTCTTGTATGTGCTGCTCTTGTATGGGTAGCAGTACACAGGCCTATATCCATCCATCCATATGACTTGCTGCATACCTGTCAAATCCATATGTTACTGAAGACTGTTACAGCTGAAGCAGTGGGAAAAAAAAAAATCTGTCTCTGGTTGTATTATATTTATGTGTATTGCTTTTTCTGGTGATCTCAATATGGTCTCTCAAGTTTTTTTAACGATTTCAAAGTCATTGTCATAGAAACTTAGAAAAGGGCAAAGCTAAAAGCCCTGGAAGGTCATCTCATCCATCTCTTTGCTCCAAGAGACTCTATTATGATAAAGTACTAGTGAGTTAGAATCATAACAGATGGAGAATCATATGTATGTATAAATTTTTTCCCATGGAGTAGCAGAGGGAATCGTGTGCAGATTTTTTACATAAAGAAACAGTATGTAGCTTACCCACTGTGAATAAATCTAATTTAGTCATCTTTATGCCTCCCTGATCTTCATCCTCTGAAGTTTGCTGGAGGGTCAGATGTGCACTCTGGGAAATTTTGCAGATTCTGTGTTGGTTCTTTCTGCCCCCAAACCCCCCCCTTCCCAAACCCACTACCCAGCGTCGAGCTGAAGTTTCCCCCTTGGTAGTGATGCCACCAGCAGAGCTGAGGCTGCCTCCAGCAGCAATCCAGGTCTGGGTGCTGGCTGTGCTGCAGCCTCTGTGTGGCAGCAGAACACAGCACGCCTGGGAGGGAACAGCTCGGGACAAACCGGCATCGTTTTCAAAGGAAATGCTGGTGTTGGACGTCAGGAGTTAGGGCTCTGCTTTCTACTTCCACCTCTGCTACTAATCTTTATATGGTCTTTGGCAAATCACTTACCTTCTATGTTTTCCAGATGCAAAAATACTTAGATGCCCAGTGCCCCATCCTGGCTTATGGTTTGCTTTTGGTTTAGGTTTTTTTTTTGGAGGAGGAGGGACGCTATTTTTTGATTTAGGTTATTTTAGAAATTATTTTCAGATTACCAGATACATACCTTACCTGACAGTGTTACCAGTCTAAGGTACACCTTACTTTTAACCTGTGAGATCCTGTATTTTTTAAAATATTTCTATCTGTAAATGAAATTACACCTTCAAGCTGTCAGACTTCAGCTCCCACTTGCAATCTTATTATTTTGTTTGGGGTTTTGGGGTTTTTTATTCTTATTTTTCTCTAAGTTATTCTCCACAGATCTTAGCAATAAAAGAACTGTACTTTGTTGAATTCACCCAGGCTTATTGCCTGCTTTTAATCACATCTCAGTGAGTCAAAGCCAGGATCAACTTCCTTTTGTAAAACTTGGTTGAAGAGGATCAGAAACACCGGATTTCACTGTAACAAAAAGTAGTAGTATTCATATTCAGTGTAACAGGGCCTCAGCATTACAGATATATACAAACACCCTGGTATTTTGGGTGTATTACAGATATCTCAAAAAGAGCAGTTAAAAAAAATAATGGGATTTGTGGCAGTAAATAGCACCCCTTTATTGGAGAATGCAGCCTCACTCACTGCACTGTGAAGAGTGTTGCTGTCTGTCAGCTGTACAGCATGTGTCCTTTGCTACTGCATGCTGAGTGTCCATGATCCAGATGTTACAGTTAGGAAGACGACTCAGGTCTTGGAGGAGCTGCTGGTGTCTGTCCCACTATTGGTGTCTGCTGGTGTCTGTCCCAGCTGCACCCTAGGGATGGGACATGCCATGTGCCAGCCTGGCCTTGTCCCCACCTCAGCACAGCACTGACACACATCTCATTTTGACAACAAGACTCACCTCCTGTGTTCTTTTCTTGTCCAACCCCACAGCTGAAGGCTGATGAAAGGATCATTAAAACGGAGCATGGGCTGCTGATCCGCAGCTTGCAGAGAAGGGACGCAGGAGCCTATTTCTGCAAAGCCCAGGAGCACACCTTTGTCCACACCATCGTGAAGCTGAATTTAAACGTCATCGAGAATGGACAGATGGAAAGCACTCAGAAAACTGAGGACGAGGAGGGCCGGGTGAGGGATTTGCTGACAGAGTCCCGGCTGAGGTACAAGGACTACATCCAGCTCGTCAGCAGCCCCAGCTTTAGCCTGGATGAGTACTGTGAACAGATGTGGCACCGGGAGAAGCGGCGGCAGCGGAACAAAGGTGGTGCCAAATGGAAGCATGTGCAGGAGATGAAAAAAAAGCGAAACCGAAGGCACCACGAGCCAGCCAGGCCACCATCGACGTAGTTTGTAAATGCTATTTAAAGGACATTTTCCATTAAAAAAAAAATACTGTGTTCTGGTTTTGTGCATCTTGCCTATGAATTAGTAGTGCTTCTTCTTGAAATCAGAAAACTTACCATCACTATTAATCTGTGTGAAATGTACAGTGGGATTCAATGCCAAATGAGATGTTCCTTATTGGAGTGCCACAAACCAGGCAATAATTTCAAATGCATTCACTAAAAAAGAAAAAATGTACACTTTTAGCTAATTTCTGGGTAGCCTTAGACTGCGTGAGCTTTACTTCCTTCATAATTTTCACATAGGATTTAGTGTTTGTGTTCCCGTATTAACATTTGCTGCCACATTCCACCCCAGAGGTGGCTGCATTTCAGGGGAAGGCAGATGTACTTCCAGTTCTTTGGCATCTTTCTGAATAAGAAGCATGGTAGAAATGTGTGACAGATCTGCAGAAATACCCACTAATTTACCCACTGGGCCTGTATACAGGCACACGGGTGGGGTTTGCTAGCACAGAGAGGCACAGCAAAAAATCAAATTAAGTTTTGGCTTAGGGACAGCATTCATTCTCCCCATAAAAAAGAGAAAGCATAATCGTGGTTTAAGAGAGGGGAATTATCGAGCGTTACTCGTTAATGTTTGAGTAGCCACCAGTTTGCAGTCCATCTGCTGAAATGAAATGTTAACTCTAATTGAAATTGCCACTGAGATGCTTGGGAGTAAATTTCTGAAGTGGTGCATGGGAGGTATGTGCACAAATCCTATTAACAAATAATGGGACTCCTGCCTGCACCTCTCCTATGTCTCTAAAGGTTTGACTCTGACTGTTTCTCTGGACCTTTGCTGGCTTTGTTTTATGCAGAGGAAAAGAAAATTAAAAGACAACAACAAGGCTAAAATCAAAGACGATGAGGGAAATATGTAGTGGCTGAGACCAGTGCTCTTGACACAGAGCTGACATTCCTCAGATGTGTGTATTCTTTGGGATTTTTTCTCAAAGGTCTTATGTATTTTTAAGTTGAAAATTTGCATTGTTGGAATTAATACTTTTATTATAATTAAGTAAGAGATGTCCATGTGTAAATAAAACTTGTAAGTTAGAAATTTGCTGTATACCATAATTTCATTTGTAAAGTGTTCCTTGTTCCTTGGTTTATATTTTGGGTTTAATAATGTAAATTTTTACACATAAGCAAGAAATACTGGCCTCATCCTTGTCTGTTTTACATCAATATTATTCAATTGATTTTATTCCTGATATGCAGCAACAAACACAAGCTCAAAATCAGGCCTAGTGTCTCCTCTGGTGAGTCACAGCCCTCCTCTCCTCTCTTCCATCCAACCTCCCTCCCTTTTGTCTTTCACGCCTTTTTGAGTGTGAAATGACAAATTAGCCACTTCCTCACATGGAAGATAGCTTTGATGGATACCAAAATGACAGACTTTACTTGTTTCTCATGCATTCTACAGATCTTGAGAGCAATGTCTGTGGGAAACCTGTGCGATTGATGTGCACCTCATTAAGGGTCCAAAACTGTTGGCTCTGAAGCCCTCGCCCGTGCTGGTGTTTGTGTGTGCATTCAGTCACAGATTTAAAATTGTGAAAGTCCAGTTTGCATCGTTGTTCATTTCCTCTCTGTTGAAACTCGGATATGGCAAAGTGTTTGTCAGATTTCAGAAAGGAATCTCAGCTTACCCACATTTCTTGTAAAACCCGAAAGCTGCATTTGCATGTGTTGTACAAAAGCCAGTGATACCATATGTCATTAATTTTAGATGCTTTTTGAATAGGAGATGTATGAGTTAATTAGGAGATATTAGATAGCATGCGTACAATGCTTTGATAGTGTAAAGCACTGAGTGCTAAATATTATAAAATACATCTGTGGGGAGGAGGGAATTTCTCAGCACAGGACCTTTAATCAGCAGAAAGACTGATGCTGAAGATACTAACCAGTCGTACAGTACTTTGAGAACATGCAGAGAAATTTTTGGCATTTTTGCTGCAAAATAATGTAGACCAGGCATTTCACAAGAGGCTCATCAATTTGGGTACCTTGATTTTAAGGTCAATTAAGACTACTTAGGGAAGGTATGGGGGGGGTATTAAACTACTACATATAAAGCACAGGGATACTTAATATTCTTGGCTGGAAGATTATGCTGTCACCTTACAGAACCTGTCTAGTTATTCCATATTAGATTTTTATCAGTCTCAAAGTCCCACTTCTCTGGCTTGGGCATTAAGGAAATGAGTGGAACCACACCAAGGCTACGGAATGACAGGTGGGCTGCATTTGCAGGCACTGGCAAAGGATCCACTCTTCTCATCAGTGGTGACATGGTACTTCAGCTGACAACTCTCATCACATGTTTTCCTACTTCATAAAAAAGCAAAGCAGGATCTTTTGTCATACTTTTTCTCCTCCATGAAAACTAAATCATCTGATTTGTGTTTGGGTATGATTGGGGGCTTGTATTCTACAAATGAACTCCCCCCCCAACTGAATTTAGTAGAAATGTGGGATAAGGATCTCAATACTGGGAACATTAGATTTCAATGATTGAATTAAAATGTTATTGCTCATAAAAACTACTTTCATTTCTTTTATTTCAAATGTTCTTGCAATGAAATTCTTCTTAAAGAAGTGACCTCATGAGTCTGGGGTACAGTGGTAGCATAAAACCCAAGTGAGATATAAGACCTCTTCCATCATGGGAAATAAATTAAATATCCTCCAAACCAGTGTATTGCATTGGGTTCACGCCACTCCAGGGAGCATATTTAATAATCCCACATAGACAAAAGCCCGTGGTTTGGTACACTGGGTAAAATGAATTCTGTAGCTGGCAGGGGTAGCACATCTCACACAGTGCAGAACACGTGCGAGGAAGCCATAGGATCTTGGAGACCAAGGAATGAGAGGGACAGATTGAGAATCACTGCTGGAAGTAAGGCAGGGTTTTGTTAGGCAGGACTCAGCAATGCAAACCCAGGAAAAGGAGGAGCAGTGGGACTTCCACAACCTGCAGTCCCAGAGGGAGGTTGGGAAGATGAGCTAGACCAGAAACTGTAACAGAGGAGTATCCCCCACGTTTCAAAGAGGTTTCATCTTTGGTGTAATTTAGAGGCTCAACTTGAAGTGTGCTTAAATTTCAATTTGGTGATTTGGGGTTCAGCTGGGCTGCTGTGAGCTGTACTATGAGCCACAACAGGCCCATAGTTGAAATGAAACTGATCCCTGTCTCTTTCAAGAGCACCATAAAAATTTAAATTGAAAGAATTTTTGGTACAGAGTGGAAGAAAAGTTGCCTCCACATTAATAACTTCAGCTTTTAAACAGATCCCTTAGTGCATTGATCCAAATGTCATGAGGTTCAACAAGGCCAAGTGCCAGGCCCTGCCACTTTGGCCACAAAAAAGCCCCTGCAGTGCTACAGGTGGGCTAGAGGAGTTGGGAAGTGGCCCAATGGAAAAGGACCTGGGGGTGCTGGCCCACTGTGGCTGAACATGAGCCAGCAGGTCCCCAGGTGGCCAAGGAGGCCAAAGGCACCTGGCGTGTATCAGGAATGGTGTGGCCAGCAGGAGCAGGGCAGAGATTCTTCCCCTGTACCTGGCACTGGTGAGGCTGCACCTCCAGTGCTGTGTCCAGTTCTACCCCCTCCCAGTTTGGAAAGGACAAGGAAATACTGGAGTGTGTCCAGCGAAGGGCAGGGTTTGTGAAATGACTGGAGAACATCTGAGGAATGACTGAGGGGGCTGGGAGTGTTCAGTGCCGAGGAGACTCCTGTGGGACCTCATCCCTGGCCAGAGCTCCTGCCAGGAGGGTGAAGGGAGGTGTGGGCCAGCCTGTGCTGCTGTGCCTGCAGAGAGAGGATGAGAGCAAATGGCCTTCAGCTGAGACAGGGACAATTCAAATTAGGTATTAGAAAAAATGCTTCTATTGCCTGGGTGGTCTTCCAGGGCTTCCCAGAGAGGTGGTGGAGTCCCATCCCTGGAGGTGTTTAAGAGGCACCTGGATCTGGCACTGGGGGATGTGGTTTAGTGGGTCAGGGGTTACAGGGGTAGTCCTGGGCTGACAGCTGGGCTGAATGGTCTAAAAGGTCTCTTCCAATTTTATAGTTCTATGATTCTAATCTTCGCTTCTATATGATACAAGATATTTATTTGAATATGCATTCAACAGGGATTACAGCTATTAATACATTATCTTTTTCTTCAACAAAGCCTTTCTATTGACTGTACTTCAGCAACAGGTCAGTGCTCGACTGAACCAAAGTGGTGTCAAGCAGATTCTTAGAATAACCAACACAATGTGAGCTGTAGTTATAAAAATGCTGAAAACTGATATAAGCTTTAAAGCCCAACAGGGCTCTAAACTTTGCAGCAATCTTACAGTCAGTTAAAATAAAACAGAAAATGGGATTAGCAGGAAAAGGAATAAAGTATTAACACTTACTCTGATAAACTGGTTCTGTTACTGGAAACCATTCCAAAAACAGGTGTGAATGTGTGTTCATGCCATAAGCAAACACTTTCCCCTCTAGGCAGTTAAGCTGCTTGAGGTATCTAAGAACCTGAGTACTTTCCAGTTCATATGTAGACTTTGTCCCCAGTTCTTATGTCATTCATAATGAAGTAATTAGGCTAAAAGCACAGATATCCCCTGGTTCATGTGCTTTTGAGATCAGAAGATCCCTACAGTTCAAATGGTATGAACCTCTTATTCGAACCATTATGGGTATTGATCTTCATTTAACATTCCAGATAATGAATAATTATTTGTTATTATTACTTATTGATCATGTAGTCAGCCTGTGTCCCATAATAATGTCTCAATATTTAATGGAAATTGAGTTTGCAGACATTTTTTCATGTGAACACGTGTGTACAGGAGTGCATATACAAATGCCTTATTTTCTATTTATTTTGTAACAGAGGTTAATTTGCAAAAAGCAAATGTGATTTCAAGAGTCAAAGTTCATCTCAGCCTCCATTGACAGCAGAGATTAAAATCTTTCTCGAACTGAACTGAAGCCTAAGGTTACTATAATCTATTTATAGTCTGGTAGTCAAATCCCAAATCTATGTGTTGCTCTGTGGAGTATATTGGCCTGGTTCTTTTTGCACACATTTATAGATGAGACGTAGAGGTCTAAGGAATTACATCTACATGAATGGAAAATTAAGCCCACATGTCTCTCTAATATATTTTGTTACATTTTATAAACTTTAAATGGTCTCTCTTGGAATATTTTACCATAGTGTTGCTAATGTTACCCTGAACTAGGCTGCTGTCATTAGCTCAAGTGTGACATTCTTTGCAGTTGTAATCCAGATTTCGAGGTTGGTAAAGTTCACTACAGCAGAAAAAAATGAAGTCATGTGAAAAGAGTTTAATTATTAATTCTACAAAACACATTTATAAGATTTTATTTCCATATATCAAAATAGTGGTTATACTAGAATGTGTGAGAAACACCAGTATTTGTTTTCCTTTTCTGTGCAGGTAAGGATACATAAAAAATTGTAATCTTGAGAGTCTCACTTGCCAATGTGTGTCTGAAACAGCTGGTGTGACAGCTGTGGCAAGACTCATTTTTTACTTGCTTGATCTTTTCTTTTCCCAGTAAGCCCATTGTCTCTGCCTTTCAGACTCTGGTCTAGCAGATAACCCCACTTTTACATGGAGGAGGACTTTGGAATCAGGTGTTTTGTGGCATATAAACACCCCTACACAGTCATGGTATTACAGTCAGCCTTCAGGTGAAGACTTCCCTTAGCATTAACTTTTGCATTCAGTTGCAGATGCAAACCAGACACTGTGAGGTAAATTGGAGACCAGATGGAGTTTTTGTTCACAAAGAAAATTTCTGGAACTGTTGCTGAGAGGTTTTCTTTCTCTTTTTGTTCATGTGGTTGCTGTGTATAACTTAAAGAATTTTGTGTTTAAAAGCATAAGATTTTCTACATGATGTAAAAAAAAAAAAAAGAAAGACAAACCAAGGATTTCCAGCTTTTTTATTTAAGTATGGACTACTAGTCCAATGTCAGTGCATTAATTCAGACAGTACAAGCCAAGAAAATAATGTGTCCAAACAGATCTGTAAGGAGCCCAGACATCTCAGTTTTGGTGGTATTTCATATTCTTCTCCCTTCCTTCTGCGGTATAGAAGTGCTTTGGCTGGATTTTGGGAATTTTTTTTTTTAAGGGAGTGGAGTGTTTTTTGTCAGTTTGATTTTTTTTGGGAGGGCCTCTTTCGGTGGTCTGAGTTTTTCAGACTTCTTGGGTTTTTTGGTTGGTTGGCTTTTGTTTGCTTTGTTTTGTGTGTATGTGTGGGTTTGGTTTGCTTTTTGTGTTCTACTCTTTTGTTCTTTCACGTTATTTCTCCTACTAAAAGGGACCACACCTCCGGCCAGATGCTTTCTGGTCGTGTAATATATGACAAAGCAATAAGAGGATCAGAAGGCTTGGCAAGTATTTTGGTGTGGAGACAGCACAGTCTATTTGCAAGACACAAAATCTCAAGGCTTAAATGACAGCTGAGAGTTCAGAGACCATAGTGCACTTCCCTGGCCTAAGTTGAAACTGCAGTTAGATTTATAGAAGGTATAATTTTTAATTTATTACTTTTTTCTTAAAATATTTTTTAAATCTTCTCTTTCAAGCATCTCTTTGCAAACAAACAAAGAAAAAAAAAAAAAATCAGGCCAAACAAACTAAAAAAATCCCCAGAAGCCCAAAGAGAAATTAGCATCAGAGGATTCTTATATCCTCCTTCAGAGACTTTATGTAACTTTCTCCCAGGATGCTTTTTGTATAAATTAATTGTAAGAATCACATATTAAGGCTATCTGTGAACATGTCTTGGCTGTAAAAACTGGATACAAAGCATGTGAGTCTATGAAAATACAAATTTAAAAAGTGAAATTATACTATTTCCAAATATTTACATTATTTTTGTGTTTTGATGATGATGCATCTCCATCCCATCTTCCCAGTGACTGTCTCAGAATGTCACTTGGCTGGGAAGAAAGGAAGAGATTGCAAAAGCATATTATCTCCAAATTATAAATTCCAAAATGAAAAGTCACATTAAATGGACTGGCTGCAAGGATTATGATTAATATCTCACTTTTGAACAAGAAAGCCTGTATTTTCTCTTAAAGTGAAATTTATCTCTCTGCCTAGCACAGGAATTGTATGACATTGTGCTTCTTTTTTAATATGTAAGGCATGAGTGGTTCTCAGGTTGATTTTGAGAGTTAGGGTGATTTTCACTCTGTAATACAACTATTTACACAGCAATAAGACTGAAGTATCTATTTGTACATGTTGCAGCTCATTGAGTTGATATTATTACAGAAGTAGAGCTTAAGTAATCTACATTTTTTCCAGGCCTGGCTTATTACATATTTCAATTTTATATGCAAAGTTAACAAATGTATATTTCATTAGTACTATAATGAACAGAAAAATCTGAGGTTTTGCCTCTTTTTTAAACCCATGTAAAACTAGAGCGTAAAACACAAGATTTCAGAGAAACAAAGTCCACAGAATGCTATGGAAATAGCAAGGGTGTTAAGGCAAGGTTCAGTAATCTGAAGTGTCTTTCTTAGAAGTCTTTCCTGAGTGAGGACTGACTGAGATTCACTATTCACATTCTCCACCAAGAATGTGTTTAAAGTCAACAGAGTGAGTTTACAGACAGCTTGGGCTGCACAGTGGTTGATGCAGAGCAATATACAATAGGTAGCTCTAAGCTTATTAATTTAAATTCAATAATAGCTTTTTAATGCATGTATTTCTAGATGATTAGCAACAGCCATTTTCCTTAAAGTCTGCGCTGACATTGTGCTTTAAAGTTACCCTCAAGCCAAATTGATCACCCATCCATCTTGGGCTGTCTCTGGAGCACCTTTGGCTCTAGAGTGTGATTGTCTCCCTCAAAGTGTTTTCAGGATGGGGGTAACTGGGGGGAAGGAAGTTTTCTTCATTATTTTAGTCAGGCATTGCTGCATCTGTCCACAGTTACGGGGAGAAAGTAATTCTTTGAGAAAAGAATATCTCTAGGCAGGAAAATAAATAGGCTGACTGGTCCACCTCCTGTTGTAGCCTTCAGCACAGCACCCTGTGTTTCAGGGGATTTATGGAAGGTTAAAGAGGCTAATTTGTTAACAGACGGTCAGCATGTTATTTCCAAGGACAGCCGCATCGCTGCTCGCAGGGATGCCTGTTTCCCAGTCCCATGCTGTGTCCATTAGACCACTGTGCTCCTGACCCTGTGCTGGGAAAGGTCTCAGGGTACTGCTGGCCTGAAAGCTGATGCCAAATCCCAACTGCGGCAGTAGCGTTCTGCTCACCTAAATTCCACCTGCAGCTGCAATTGGATACGGCATTCTTCATTTCCGAGGCTGAACTCTTGTTTCAGTGTTACCATGCGCTGCTGAGCAGCTGCTGTGCTCCCCCTCCCTCCCCACAGGTGGCTGCAGTTGATAATGTCTCATGTAGGATCAATCTTGGTCCCATTGAAGTAAGTGGGAATTCTGCCAGCGTGTCCCAGATCTGGCTCTGCATCCAGCTGGTAAAGCGCTTCCAGCTCCAGCAGGAGAAGAGGTGCTCTGCTCAGCCTGGCTGATTAGCCACGTTCATTAGCAGAGGCGGGTGTCAGAGGGAGAGAAAGAACGAGAGAAACCCTTCAGCTTCCTTCTGACACCACAGGCTCGGTGAGAGCGGCACTGGCTTGTGTGTGCTCAAGGAAACAAAAGCTAATTAAGCTGAAATCTGTCATTTTCTCTGTAAGAGTTTAGCAGGGTCAGACTTCAGGACAATTAGTAATGAGTCTCAGGAAGATGCACACAAGCTCTTCTGTAGCTGCTCAGAAACATTTTCAGTGGTGATTGGCTTCCTGAGCTCCCCCTGCTCCACATTCTTTCCACGTGTGATGCCTCTTTTCAGGCTCTTGGAATCCAGGAGGGCTGTTAGCTGAGGAAATCTGTGCTTAAAGTAAGAGCTATGAGGTAAAATCCGGCCCTTCATGATTCAAATGAAGGAAGTGTTCTGGGACGTGCTCACACACAAAGTCCATGTGTACTGTGAAAACAAGCTAACAGGCTGTTCATAATAATTACTATTTCTGCAGTGTAAAACATAGTTCAGGGGATACTTAGGGGTTCATATATTTTGCACCACTGTGTCCATTGCAGTTTCTGTGCAGAGTAACAAGGGATAGTGTTGCAGAATGAGAGAATCTGCAGTTCCCAAGCACATTTCTGCAGGAATGCTCATCAAATACTGAATAAAAATGCACACCAGCGTAGACAGGACAATTTATGAATTGCTAATACACATTATCTCCCTCCCTGGTTTTGCTTTAAAATCTTTATAACAATTTGTAACTGAATATATAAACGGAAAAAGTTAGCAAGCAGTTTTAAGAGTTGTTAGATGAAACTGAGGTGTTGTTAAGACAGGAAATGACAAATCTTGACTCTTTGGCCAAAGTTTGATTCTTTCCCCTGCAATAAAAGTGTTAATGGCTATCCTTCTTAACATCTTCCAGTGTTGCAATTACATTTCATTACAATTACATCTTCCAGTGTTAGGTGCATTTCCACATGAAGGAAGGAGCAAGCTGCTTCTTCTCAGCTTCTCACATGGTTAGGTGGGGTTTTTAACTTTCTCCCAAGAAAATTTGGCTCTTTTTTTTCTTCTTCAGGAGGAAAACAACCATAAATACTCAGTGTTTGGACTGTATCTACTAACACGTACTAGACTTGCTTGTCTCTGTGGATGGATCAATATAAGGAATTTCAAGTTGAGCACAGGTGTTGCAATGTGCAGCACTGAAACTTTTGTTTTAGCTTTGGAAGTTGACAGTTTGGGCACACAGGACACGTTTAAAAAGACTCACATGAAAGGCATTGTCATTAAGGTTTATTAAGGAAACACAGTGTTTTGTTATTAAGTCAAAGTAATATACATTTGGGTGATGCTGCCATACAGGGAAGATGGGTAGCAGAACGAAATTGTTGCTGTTCTTTAAGGAAAAGCCCTCAGATGTCAATAGCCAAGGTAAACTGCTCCATTTCCCAAAGCACAGCAGTGGACTCAAGATTTTTGATGAAAAGTTTTCCAGATTAGTAATAGGAAAGTTGAGGGAAACACTGATAATTCTCCTTTACTGAAGAGAAGACTAGAAATTCCCTGTTTCTTAATCTGATACAAGTCAGATATTTGCTGCCAGGTCAGCAAATCATAATCATATTCTCAAGGAATGTACTTTTACATACATGTATGTATGTTGCATGAAACAGGCTGTGCTGGTTTCAGCTGGGGCATGTTGCATCTTTCACTTCATATTATGTTTTTTTTTTTAATAAATAATAAGAGAACAGGAACAGGCAACAATCAACCCGCATCTGCATATTGTTTTCTTTGCATCTTTTCATTCCACCTGGTAAGTATTTTTACTTCTTGTTATATTTTTCTCTTACTTGTTTCTGAAATGTCATATTCTCACATGGGGTGTATTTCAATGTGCATTCCTGATCATAGGACTTAAAACACGTTGAAGAGGGTAACAATGTTATCACTTAATACTGTCTAAACTCCATTTTGTAGAGGTGCCTTTATTTCAGGAATTCTTAATTCACTTGTTGCATACTTCATCTTTCCTTCTTTTCCATGTCACTAAAATGGCCTGTGAAGGTCCTCTTTGATAAATGAAAATGCTCTAGAATATGAGTGGTAGGAAGCACATGCTATTTTATGCACCAATGCAACTCCATTCTGTTCCTATTAAAATAATTTTTTCATCATGAAAGTTCTTGTCCTTTTTCTCCACACACAACACTAAAACTTCTGGGTTTTATTTTGTAGCTTTTGTTGTTTGTGATATATGTTCTGCTTTTGTTTAGACTGGAAGGAGACCTTTTTATTCATAACAGAATGTAGGATTATATTCATGTATAGAAGTTATTTGAAAGAGGAAAACAATACTAAGAAACTGCCAGAATTTCAGGCAAAATACGAGAAGCTTGTTTTATGCAGTGTGCAACCAGTTGGTTAAATGAAGAGACAGGAACCCAAAGACCAGGAAAGTATGTGTGGAAGGCAGCTGCATGTCTCATTCTATGTTGCATTGTGTCATACACCATGGTTTTTCAAAGATTAATCTTTTCATTGGCACAATACATTTAATCACAAATCTGAACTTTGGCTCAGGCAGATATATAAATAATTACAATAACAGGAGCAGTTTTAGGAACATAGTGACAGCAATACATGAGTTAGGAAAGTTGAGAAGATTCAAGATTTAGTCTTGGACCATGATTTGGTATATGATGCTTGCAGGAGAGAGAAATCCAAATTGTCACCCTTTATCACAGCTTTTGAGGAACAGCAAGGGATAATGTGTGATGCACTTTTAATGACAGATCCTAAAATAAATTAGGACAAGGTAAGTCCTAAACTAGCTGAGTGACTAGGACTGTGTTGCAATGACTGTCATAAGCATAAGTGTTTCAAGGGTGGCAGAATGGATAAAAAATTTTAAATTGAAATGAAAATTATATTTTTTTTCCCTTTCTCTTGATAAAGAACTAATGGAAATGATAATGTGTTTTCTGGTTTGTATTATTGGGGGGAAAATACATCTGTGAATGTGCCAAGTGTCTGTTCAAAATAAGAAATAAGATATACAGATGTTGAGTATTTGGCCTGTGTCTTTGTAGATATTGTTGCAGAAGCACATTATTTAAAAGGAAAAAATAAAAATCTTTCAAAGCCTTTTCTGAAATGCTGTTTTATAGACCATACACAAGGATCTTATTTTATTACAAAAGATATTCTATCAAAGGCTATTGGCAAAAGCCATCATTATCTGGCTGTGTCATTTGTAGCTTTACTTCCTATTGAAATATGGGATCCATCTGCTCACTGATCACAGGATAACAGCCGTCATTCCCACTTGCTTATCATAAATGATATATCTGAAAGTACCAGAAATGTGATGGAGTACAATCTCAACCCCTGGTCAGTTTCTTAAATCATTCATAGTTATCTTAATTTAGGCCAGGCTGATATGCCTCCAGCATATTGACTGAATTCCAGCTTCAGTAAATTCAGTTTGATCCACTTGAAATTTTCAAGGCATGCCTAAAATTCCCATCCTCCTGTATTATTATTTTTTAATAGGCTTTTTGCATTGATGGTCCATTCTGGTGCTGTGTTGGTACATGTGAATCTGGCTCGTGTTTTAGCTTACTGCTGTGCTGTAAAGACTGCTTTGTTTAACCTTAACATGAGTGTGTCACAGAGACTGAAGAATTGTCACTATGAAATCTGGCACACTAAGCATTGAATCCATCACTAAACAGCTACATGGAAGTTGGTCACAGACTAAAAGAATTTGAATGTCTCTGAAAAGTGTAAGTTATTTGTCTGTTGCCACGTTGATCTGTTCCCAAATTCCAAGATGCCTGTATAAAACATTTTTAAAATATGAAAACTTTATTTAGAGTTTGGCTTGAGAATGTGGGGTCAGCATCAAAAATCTGATCTTTTGCACTCTGATAGGTTTGAGTGATGTAGTAGTATACAGACAGAATTCAAACCGCAAGAAGGAAAGTTTCCCAATCCCTGGTGTGATTCACAGGTTATCTGAAACTTTGTCCTATAAATGGATCTCATTCAACAGCCATTACCTCTCTGTCCCTCTCCTCAACCACTTGTCCAACCTTGTAAATATCCTAAACTCTCAGAATTTAAAATGGTGCTTTGAAGAATCTTTTGGATATACCTGTCACCAGCTTTGCTTCTGATAACTGCTATCAGCATAGATTATCTGCTCTGCTTAGCCAAAATTGTTACTCAAAGTTTTTTCATTCAAAAACCTTCTCCTGATGAACCCACCCCTGAAGTTCCAGTGAACATTATTTATGTATGAGTGACACAGAAATCTGCTGAGAATGGCCAAGTGCTGCTGCCTGTGGTTCCCTGTTAACTGCAAACAAATAGTGATCCCTCAAACTGCACACCAAAATTACCTAAATCACGTGTTGAGGACAAATGACTAAAGAAATGTCATTTTATTATTCAAATTTCCTTTCAAATTAATTAATTCAAATTAATTAAAATCAAATGTTTGAAGTGATTTAAGAGAGCTTGCAAGATATAATACACATGGAGCCCCTATCAGCTAAGAGAACATTCTTCTTCCACCTTAAAGCAGTATCTCAGCAAAGTACAGAATTATTTGTGCTACTGAGAGGTTGCTGCTTGGTGCATTCATTTGACACATAACACAGCACACGGGCATGCTCATAAATTCATTTTGCTTGAAAATGGAAAAAAAGCCCCAGAGCTGCACATCTATTCCATGTGACTTGACCAAAGACACACTTGGACTGCATAACTTTAGAATCCCATTTTGCTGTCTGACCTGTGCTAATAGAACTCTATTAAGTCAGTTGTCTTCTTGAAATCTTTTGACCTCTCCGAGATTAGTTAGGAGATGATGTAAGTGGCATTGAAGAAATGGGTTATAAGTCACAATCTGACATTATTCCTCACTAAGAAGCTTCTGCATCAGAAAATAGTTCAAATGAGGCAGCTTCTCTCCTATAGCAGCATCTGAAAAAGCTTGGGCAAATTTCAGTTGAACTTAAATCTAGAGTTAGAATTCTTACTTCAGATGCATCCAATTTTAGTTTAAAAGCTTCAAATTGAATGATGTATACAGAAAATTAAAAAAAAAAAATCCTGCCAATTACTTAAAAATATTTGCTAACTATTTAAATTTGTGACTCCTCCTATAGAATAATTGTTAACTGTGGTGTGTTTCATGATTTCATTGTTTTATATGTCAAGGAGTCTGAAAATCAAACAGCTCCTGTGTTGCCTGGGATGAGCTGGGGAAGAAAATGACAAAAACTAAGCTCTCATTTGCTGATCAAAATGTAGCTTGCTCTGAAGCACGTTTTTCATGTATTTGTTTATTTTTTTCTAAAATCAGTGATTTAGTATTGAGCACAGTATATTTCTATTTGCTTTGGAGTGCAAGAATAAGAATCCAGTGGAATGATTTGTTGATTTACATTAAGACATTGCTGCAAACTGTGAATTCAGTGCTTCCAGGGAGTCTGACTTCAAAGAAAAGATTTTCAGAACCATGGCATTAAAAAATTGCTAGCATGATCATGGGGATTTGACAGAAATACTTTCCTTTTTCTTATTTCCAGCTAGGAAAACATGGCTAAGCATCTTTCCAACTCTGTGGAAACAGATGGTTTGTGATAGCGAAAGACTATTGCAGACTGAAATATGCTCACTTTTTTCCTTATCATTCTTATCATTTTTGCCAACTGTCCTTCATTATAGTAATTTGTGTGCATATTTTCTATGGAGTCTTCTTTCAAAAACATAACCCAGACCTTTAACATTTTCTGTGCTTCTGTGCTGAATCAAATCAAACCTGGGTCAGCAAAGGAAAGATGCTTGTATTTTCTGTGTGTGCATTTTGCCACCCTGTTCATATCATTTTAAAAATCTAGTTAAATCCACACAGGCTGGTTTCATTTGTGCATTTAACCTCTGCAAAGGTAAGACCAATAAAGATTATATCCAACTGTCACTGTGTTAGATCAAAATCTCAGGCTAAACACATGGTACAGAAAGGTTTGGGTATATAACCCTTGAATCTGGATTTGTGGCGTAGAAATTCTGCTCTTACTTGGTAAAAGATGTGACTGTCAACAGTGCAATTTTCTCAGCTTATGTAGCTGTGAGTCTGGCATGGTGATATATCAGTGCATATTGTAAATAGAAAAAGACCAGGCTTTAGTGTGTACTCTTTCCAAATGTCCACCAGTAACAGTGAATAATTTAGTAATTAGACATGTCTTTATCCAATATAGAACAATTGCAATAATTCCTACTATACTTGCAGGATAAATGGTGGCTGATAGAAGAAGCCTTTTAGTTGTTTGTTTTCTATAGCACAGTATGGAATTGTAAAGTGCATTTCTAGTGAGCTCCTTTTACTAAACCCCTCAACTTCTGGAGACGAAGAACAATGTCAGGATGAGTGGCTAATTAATTTAGTATGGCAATTCCTATGAGAATAAAAATCTCCCTTGAGTTAGTTATAAAAATAAGTTTTAAAATAAATCTTAAAAGGACCCTTTTAAGTTTATTTAAATATCCTCCTTTCTTCTGCCTTCTTTACTAAAATCCGGCACTGTGGCTATGACAATTAAAAAGAAAAAACTTAGAAACATTAGGTAAAAACATTGAAGCAGAAGAAAGACAAAAATATTTTTTGCTTAAGGTTTTTTGTTTGTTTGTTTGTTTGTTTGTTATGTTTTGTTTTTCCTGTGGTGGACTTTACCCTGGATTTCTGCTCTCTAGTAAGTTTTTTGAGTAGGGAGGAATTGGTAGGGAGAGAAAGTACTAGAAATCAGTAAGTTACTCAGAAATACAGTATTTCAGAGGAACAAATGGAAAATTCTGATTTCCAAAAGGAGTGAAATTTAACATTCATTATATTTATGTGTCATAATAAATAGCAAAATCTTTCCATTACTGATTCTCTATGGCTTTTCAGGCTGATTTTTATAACAAGGGGAAGCTTCTTAGTCAAGGATAGTTAATCTCACTCACAGATTTTTTTATAGATCACAGGCAGGGTTTTTTTTTTCATAATTCATGTTATTAATGTAGATTCCATCTTCCACTGTGAACTTATACTAAGCTGAGTAACTATTTAGATAACCCTCAAAGGCAATATTTTCCTGCAGACATTTGACTATTGTGGAATGAATCATTAAAGCAATTTACTTTAGCAAAAAGAAAAAAAATAAAGGCTATTTCTGAAAGAGAAGTTTTCATTCCCATGCTGGTTCAGAATTTATTTGCCTATTATGATTCCATAATAACTTAACTGGTCCCATTCCATTCCTGATTCATCCAATAACTTCTTTGAAAGTTGGAAAGCTAATTGCAAACGTGATTATTTATAATATCTGAGTGCTTTATTCAGGGGGCCCATTAAAAGCATAAACACTGGGGACAGAGAAAGGTTACAACTGTTTTAATGAAAAGAAGCATATGAAAGTTTTATACAAATATCACTCCTAGACTTGTCCAGATTTTAAATAAAAACGTCTAATGAAAATAATGTTTTCCTTCAGAGTATCCAGTATGTTCTATTCTAACCAAACATGATTATTTTACTCCCAATATAGCTATTCCACTTTACTTGACAGTGTTGTTATCAAGATTTCTTGTGGTATTCCCAAAATCAAATGTTTTCTTAAAGCCATGATGTTTAGTGAAGTAGTGAGAATTTCAGCTTAGATGTTAAAAAAAAGTGCCTCAAAACACACTACTTCATCTTCAAGTGATTTTTCTTTGGTTTGTGGTTTGGCCTTCTGTTTTTAAAGAATCATACCACTGGTAAATCAATGTGGTGACTGTCTGGGATCAGAATATTTTACATTTGCACTGTTACCAATCTGCTTTTAGACGAATATGGCACCTCTGAGGGCCAGCAGGACAAGTGACATTCTACACCATCTGCTGTTCCCTTGGACAGACTGGATCATCCAGAAGTATTTTATTTATCACAGCCATGATTCATTTGTGAAATGATAAACTGTTTAAAAATGATGGGTTTTACTTTCATATGTTTCACTTTTTTCATGGTGTTTAAAAAGCCAAACCAAAACAACCCTTAGGTTCTCATGCCAATTGTTAACAAAGAGATAGGCAACACTTTTGATTAGTTTTTTGTTGTTAAAATATGATATTTTGTTAAGACAGAAAAGCCTTGCTATTCAGTTTCAAACTATTTCAGTTTTAGTTTCACAAAGATGATTTTGGATGGAAAGAGAAAAGAAAGCAGAGGTCTGTTTAACCCTCCTTTCTTTCTGCATATTGGTCTTGTGCATTAATGCAAAATGACACTGAGGAGGGATGAGACCTCAGTTTACTCCATATGCAGCTGACAGACTTTGCATGTGTGTAGAGCCAAAAAGATGATTTGGAAATCTGAATATTTCATATCCTATGCCCTATGTGCGCATTCAGCTCAGACATTTGAAATCATCCTTTGAGACGTGATCATAAAGATTTAATTTCCAAAGTGTTGTTTTCATTCAACTTGGAGTTTTGCAGCTTCTGTGAAGCATTGTTTTCCCTTCTGATTTAGAATAAATGTCCTGAACAATATCACGAGAGGCAATTCCAATCTCTCACATAGACTCAATCCTGATTTTTTCTTATCCCTACTGGAATCAATTGTATTTTGAGGTATTCAGTGACTCTAAAGTATTTTTATAGTGAATTAATATTTTCCAAATATATACAAACATGCCAGTGCAGTTTACTACATTTTTTTCTTCAATTTAACTAGCACTCTAATTTTTATATCACTTGCTGTTCTAACCCAAGGCATTTCTCTCTTCTTTCTTTTGCTTCCCAGCCTTTGGACAATACAGAACCTGAGCCATTATATGAGCCTGTCATTATTTTATTTTGCAGTGTCAGGCCTCTGCTGTATCAATAGACAGAGGTGGGGGACATGTGAAGAGAGTGAGGGAATAGAAACTTCTGTGGATGGACTTGGGAGGACAAGGACATTGCCTGAGGACAAAGACAAGGACATCCTTTGTGAAGCAACCCATCCTTTCAGCAAATCTAAAATGTTTTATGCTACATCCCTCGGGCTATAGCTGAGAAATAGTCAAGACTATGGCATATAATGCCAGCATGATGTGAACAAGAATCCACATCTGGAATGTAGATGGCCTCCTGCAGAGTTAGGTAGCCCAGACATCTGTATCAGGATACATCCTGGAGCAAAAACAGAGCCTTACATAGGGAATAGTGCAATGTCTTGACCTTGGAAACATTCATTATGGTTGGAGTGGGATTTTTTTAGACAGCGTATTCTTACCAACCCTAATTTTTTAGTTGATGGGTAGGCCAGGGGATAGATTGTGTTTGATGTGGGGAAGAGGAAGCCATGGCAAAACTCTCCACTGAGCTCCTCCTGGGAGACCAGAAATGAATTGCATGTGAGCGATCCTAGTTACTCCATGAATAATTGGAAGGGCTTCAGATACAGCAGTGATGAGAGCACTGTAAGAACCCATGGAGAGTGTAATCATGAAGGTAACAAAAGATGGGGGGTGTTCAGCTTCAGAGCAACATGCCAAGAACATTATATAAGATGTTAAACTGGCTAAAATATCAACAGATCAAACTGAGCGAGGCTGAGACATAATGTCATCCTTCAAACTGCAGATTTGGGACTGAATTTGCACTTAACAGTTTGAGACTCTTCCCACTGAAGTCTGTGGCAAGCTGCCAGCTGACCACAGTGGGAACAGACTTAGGCCAGAAGCTACTGTGCAAGTAGAATTCACAAAGTGCTGAATCGATGCATTAAAATTCAGTTTGCATGCCAGAGAAAAGGGAGAAGGGCAGGGAGAAACCCACAAATATCTAAACCAAAGGATAAGGGACAACATACAATCCAGGATGGAGAGTCAGTGGCACCAGATAGTTGCAAAAGATAATAATAAAAGATGGGCTAGAGAAAAAGAGTAAAACTGGCATCAATCTCTACTTGTAAGAGAAGGTTCAGGTTCTCCAGCCAGTCAAGTGGCACAGCAAAGGTGTTCTGGCTCCTGACAGTGGCAATGTGGTGCTGGAGCAGCCCTGCAGAGGACAGATTCAATGGAATATTGAAACCAATTCTACTTATTTCTGTTCATGTGGGCATGACTGGGAATTAAAAATATGCTGATTTGGTAGCATACCAACTCTTTACTCTTGTGGACACTGGCTAACCACAGTAATCAGATGTAAATTCTGTAAATTCTGAATAAAAAATTCTGCCTACCTGAAAGGAAGGATAGAGAAATGCAGTTGAAAACAAACTGTAATACTGAAGAAAACACTAGTATAAAAACAAAGGAATAAATCAATTTTTTTAAAGAAGAAAAAGTGCTAATGTAAAACAGAGCTCCTGCACTGATGTCAGCTAATGCTGTGACCTGCACTTGGGGGAAATCAGCAATGATAGAAACAACCTCAACGCTCTGACCAAACAACAAATGACATGTAATGTGACTTGATTGAACAGTTTAAATTAAAATGTCACGTTACCAACAACCTATGCTTCTCTGAATGAATGCATTAGAAAATTGTGACAGTGGATCTGCCTTGGAACATGGCACAACAAATGGAAATCACCACAAATGTAAATCACCAAGGACACTGCCATTGTTGTCACTAATTCCAGGCATTAGCTTCTTGACTTTGATGTGTGTTTGAGCTCTCCAGCCTATTAGCTTCCATTTCCTACAAGTGCCCAAGCATTCCTAACAGCAGCTTTTCATGGAAATCTCCCTGGTATGTGCAGTCACTGGAGCACGGATTGCCCATCACTGGAGCATGTAATGAGGCTGCTGGTGCTTGTGCTGATCCACACTGTCCCTGCTGGGACACCAGGATGGCACAAGGCTACCAGCTCTGTGACAGCTCTATTTACTCCACTGTGGGGGCCAGTCTTTGCTCTGGGTCTCCTCTTTCATCACAAGTGGGCTAGCACAGAATTTTGCCTACATAGAAACCACATGTTCCTACTGAGCTGTATTTTTATTAGCAACCAAAATTACTAGTCGTTTGTGTTGTTGCTTTTGAACTTTGTTTTAGAAGAAAGTTTGTCAGCATTTTTTGGTACAGAAGATTGAAAAAATATGGTGACTCCCAAATAAAAGCAATTAGTTCATAAAGAATGCTTAATTTCTAAGGTATGCACTTATCTAAGGTAAGACATGCACATTAACCTGAGGTAGGACATACACATTAACCTCCCTTTTGTTAACATATATATTTGAAATCAAATATCTCAGTGACTTGAAAAATAAAAGTTTTTATTTGAAATCAATAGTTTTATGTGTTTAATGCTTAGTTTTCAATGCTAGTTCTTTTTTCATTACTTAGGACAGCACAAGTCTATAATATGCTTTAATTAGAAAAAATATTTTCAATTCTTTTTTTATCTGAATCTGGCTGTGACAAGCAACAGCAGAATTCTCATTAACAGAGTTTGTTCTGTGGAGGTGAACTGAACTCTACAGACTTCAAATTTATGACTGGCTCCAATGGACTGAATGGTCTTTTTGCCATTTATCAGTTTTTGTGGGTAAATAGGGGGAAAAAAAACCAGCAAAAGCATTATTGGCTCTTCTAAGCTCTGGATGAGCTAATATCAGTTGAAACTGAGGCACATTTCTGTAGTTATTGGAATATTGAATCTGTCTCTATAAATCTGAATACAGAAGCATGATGGACATCTATAAGAACAGCAGATAACAAGATGAAGGATCAGAGGCTTAACCAATTGCTCCCTGATGTCAAACTGAGAACCAGCAGAAATAATCATTTTGGCATTAGACAGGAAAAGTCAAAGGTCAGGATTTAAAGCCATCACAGAAGGATTCTTCAAATAAGCCAAGTAGGTGCTTACTAAAGCATGATTATTTGTTGTGTTTAGGGATTCAGAGAAAAGCATGATGTGAATGGGACTGCAAGGTCTCTGTATAAAAACAGAGAGAACTGTCTTATCTGGAAAACCTTTCCCACAATAATGTTTTACTTGAACAATTCCACAGAAAGTAGGTGAGTAGGCTTCTCCTCTTTTCTACTTTTCTTCTCCTCAGCTATTAAGATTTGCATTTAAAGGATTTTCCTTTTCACAGTGAAATACAAACCAGTGTCCTACTTCTCTGAAAGCTGGATGTGCTGTTGAACGGGAAGCACAAAATTGCTCAAGTTCCATCTTGTCAGATCAGAAACAATGTCTCAGTTATTGTTCCAGCACAGAACACCAAATGTGACTCCGATTGCCAAGGATGTTCTGCTGTGGAACAGCAGCAAAACTGCTGACTGCACTGATATCCCCCAACAGAAGAAGGAGTTTATTTGTGCAGTCCTGCTTCTTATCACTCAACACATCAGTGCCAAGCTGAACGGAATCCTGGATAAAGCTCCTGAATGCACAAATCTGTGCTTTGGATGCTGGTTTCCACAGAACCTCAGTTGTTAACTTGACAATATGAATAAATTGTCATCTTTTGTAAGTTCTCTTAAGTATCCACATTCTATTAATAGTTGAAATGTGAGCTTGCTACATCTGCTTAATTAGAAAAAAAACTGCTATCACACGTTCCTCAACAGCTCCTAGTGCATTTGTCTGTCAGAACTACTGGGAGAAATGGAACAGAATGGAGGAAATTAACAGTTCATGTAGTACAGTTTACCTGTGTCTGATATCAGTCCTCCTTCTGGCTTTTGAAAAAAAATAAAGCAGTCCTAGAGCATGCCATTGCTTAGGGGTTAGGGGTAATGAGAAAGCAGATCTAGCTCAGATTAAAAATGGTTGGAGTACTAAGCATCAAATCTGATACTGAAACACTGTTGTTCAGTGATAAAACTTTGCATATGAATTACTTATGCAGTTTTCCCTCATTCCACAGGGTGCTTAGGAGGGAGGGGTGGGGTTGGAGTAACCTCAGACTGCTTCTGCAAGACGGGATAAACTTTTGAGGTCAGAATAAAAAGCTTTGCTCAAGCTGTTGTTTGTATCTTCAGAGTTCCCTTGATTCACTTCCCCTGCCTTACCATACAAATTAATGTGTATATGTGTATGCAAAGTGTGTAATCAGCTGGAGGTTCCAGAGGTTGAATGTTTTGCCAAGTCTTGGGGAATGCCTCAAGTTTGTTGCTCCTTCAAACTCTAATGCTATCAGAGACTATAAAACAAATTCCCTGTACATGTAATAGGGGCAAATACATGCTCAGGATAGCTCAACATGGAGTGCATGGAAAGCCAAAGATTAAGAAGGGAGGAGACGAGACTATAGAGACAGCAATTGGAAACATAAATAGAGAACGAGACTGCTACAGGTGACACTGACTATGCCATCAACCTTGTCCTCGAATGTGGTATGAATTACAGTTATGGATATAAACTTTTAGATCCTTGAGAAGAAGAACTTTCTGATTTCTTACATGCCCATGTGATGTCCATGTGGAGCCCATCCTTGAGTATATACAAGTTTTCCATTTCTATCTTCTTAAAAAAAACCTTTTTCCCTTATTTTTGCTCCATCTCTTTCCCCCCCACACAAACACCTTACAGTACATTTAATACATGCTGCAAACCAAGGGATGAATCTCCAGAAGGACCTGAACACCTGCTACTTCTGTTGACACTAGCTGGAGGGTTCAAATGTTCTGCTACCAAAGTTCCTAATGGCTTTTAAAATTATCAAATAAAGTAACAGTTTACTGTTTGAAGTAAGCAAGGAAGTTCCCTGATTCCTTTCCATGGCTTGCTGTGTTGTCTATTTAAGACACCCAAGTTGGAGCTGCTGGATTCCATTGCATGAAATGAGCCATTGGGGTGAGGTACATAATAGCAGAGGAACTGTTTTAACAGAATAGATCAAAAATCCATCTTATCCAGCATCTTGTCTCAATTCAGAACACTTCAGAAGGTGCTAAACCCACTTAGTGCATGTGATATTATACAACAGGGGATATTTCTTCCTTATCCCATCTGGTGATCAATTTATACCCCGAGGCTTATGGATTGAATTCAGATTGGAACTATTCAATACTTTCATTTTTAAGATCCAGAGAGAGTATATTTCTAAAAGCTGCTGCATCTGACTGCCAGACACAGCAAGTCTGTAGCTTCAAGCAAATATCCTGTAGCATTTTGTTAAAAAAAAAAAAAAAAGAGAAAAAAGTAATCAAAATCAAAATACAAGCACTCAAACAATAAAAACAAAACATACCATCAAAAAATCCAGCCTCAAAGCAGAAATAAGATCACCGAGGAAAATAACCTAATAACCTTTTAATCAAAATTTTTACTAGTTTCTGCAATTATATTTTAACCCCCCACCCCGCAACTACTCTAAAATATGCTTTTGTTTGAGCAATTCCAGGATTAACTTCCAATCATTTCAAGCTGAAGCTCTGAATCATGTTCTTTTAACTAATTTTGTGACACTAAAATTACATGTTTCCACTACTTGAAAGAAGAATAAAGGTTAAATGTCAATGAAGTCGTTCTACTTATTGAGTGGAATTAGGACATTATTTTTTTTTTCCTCATAATTCTGGGGCCAAAAATTCAGCAATGTGTTGTAGTTGAGGGCACAAGCTGCTCTAAGGTCTTCCTTCCTTTGTTCTTTGTCCCTAAGAGTTTCAAAGGAGTGGAAGGATGATTGTGATCTAGTTCCATTCAATTCAGTACGTGGTTCCCAGTCCCAACATCAGTTTTGAAAAGACTGTTCATCAGTTTATCCAGAAGGATGTGTTCTCAAACTGCACTTTAATGTTCATTTTTACAAGTTACTGCAAATGCTTGTCTTAAGAGCGTGCTCTAAACCAGTGTCCCAACCCACAGGAAATTCTGACATTTTGACACTTGTTTTCCTTCTGAATTGTTCCATCAATATATCAAGCAGTTTAAAACCTTATGTCAAACAAACTGCTGAAATATTTCTGTCCTGACCTTATTAAAATGTTTTAAGGTAGATTGTATTTTAAAGGTTATTTAGCCAGATAAAGCAAGTGTTCTGGGTAGCCTCAGATACTTTTGAGGCACATCCTCAAAAAAATAATTGTTGATAAAAATGTCATGGTCCTATGAAATTTTCAAGCTCATCTAATCAATGTTTTTCTAGCAAACTGTTCCTTCAGGAAAATCATAATACTTATGTCTTCTGTAGCTGATCACTGTAGTGTTGGACTGTCAAACTATGGTGAAAAAGAGAAAATTTATATTGCTATTGTCGTGGATGTTCTTATTAAAATGCAGATGACTTGAAACTTGACTAATCAATCATAAATCTGAATAGTCACATCAATTAATATAGGCAGGACTTGATTATTCTTGCTTAACTGTTTAATAAAGTAGCAATGTTGCTGATATCCAGTGTGGTTTGCAACTGAAAAGTATTCTGCATTTATCTGAATTGTTGAAATGTTAATCCAAATCCCACTGAAAAAGAAATTATGCCAAAGCATAAAGCCTTTCAGTTAGTTGCAGAAGGTGTCTTTCATTATTTTTCTTCAAATGACATTTGAAAATTTCCTTACTTTTAAGACTTCTATTCTGTATGGTGTAATGCATATGCCTCATGCCATTACAACCTCCATGGCATCACTAGAAATTAGCAAAGTATGAAAAGATGAGATTTGTTCTCAAGCCCTACAGTTAGGTTTTAAACCACAGGTAAAAAGTATATGTGGCCTCACTGAAATGAAAAAAAAAGAATGGCACAAATAGGAGAACTTTGCCCTCCAGAACTAAGTACTGTGAAGGTGGGTGTTAAAGGAGGCAGAATATTCAGGAGCAATCAGTACAGCTAACACAACTTCTGCTGAAAGCAAAACAAGCAGGTTTGACCATAATCTCCTGTGTCCTTCCCAAATAGCAGAGTGTCAAAAGTGAAAAACATGGTCTGCTTATCTCCATATTTCCCCAACTCAAAGTTTATCTTTACATTCTAGCAGTAATTTTGAACAAGCCTTCTAAAATTACAGTGCAATTCCTTGAGGCAGAACAAGTCACAGATGATGTGTTACATACTGGAGTATTCCCACGTGGGGTGAAAGGATACCCTCCATGGCACCCACTTGTGCCATGTGCAGTTGGTGTGATCTGGAAAATGCAGACTGCTTGCCAGCAGGCATTCCTGGTCATTCGTGTCTGGGCAAAACTGCACATCAGAGAGGGCACATGCTTTGATTTATGTCTGAGATACTCTTAGAGTCCATTACTCACACACTGTGCAAAACACTGCATGAGCACACATGATGGAGGACAGAACTCATTTACTGCACAGCCCAAAGGAGAAGCATCAGGTTTTCTGGGCTGATATTTAGTACTTGAACAATGTAAAATCTTGTGTCAAAGCCAAGGAGCTGGAATGACTGTCATTCAGCTAGTGTCATTTTTGCTCTGCCTTTCAGGCCCTTTCTGTAAAGAGATATATTTTGTGCAGGATACATTTGATACTCCAAACATGTCACCTCTGTTAAATTAAATATAATCCAGGAGAGAAGGCAGAGAACCTAGGTATTTTGGCCAGCCTTGAAATCAAATGTTTAGCTCAAAGTCTTCCTTTTTTTTTTTTTTTTTTTGGGAAGGTTGAAAGTCAAATAGCTGACACATTCCAGGGGACTGCTGAGTCAGTTGGAATGTTACTGAATTATGTTCTTGAGTCTAGTGAATTAGAAGATGTGGATTAATGGCACCCTAAGATCTTCAAAGACTGATTTACAGCTAATGGTTTATAGCTGTATCTGCTGATTCAGCTTAAAGAAAGTTTCCTGGTTTGAGTATCAGAGTAAGATATTTAATTATGCATTTAAAATTAATTCAATCAAGAGTCTATTGCTTCCCTGTGACTTTAAACTTGCAAGGTGGGACTTTTAAATTATAAGGCTAAAGGGATATCAGATCTAATCCCTTTCTTGTCCTAGTGTTTAAAGTTGTCATTTAAGTTTGTACCAGTCTGAAGCTGAGTGCTCAAACCTGCAACTTAAATATTTTTAATAATATTCTGCCTGTAGTACACCTTTATATGGTATATCTGTATTCTACTACAGAGTATATTAAAAAAAAAAAAGAAAGAAAAAAAACCCAAGCTCAGTCATTTCTGGAGGATATATATTTGATGCTTAACATGAGTTAGTGACTCTTATTAAATCTATAAAGCACTGCTGTATTCATTTGCTTTCCAAAATTTCTCGGGACACAGCAAAGCTTAAGTTATATACAGCTTCTGACTGAACTAGAAATATTTCAGCAGCAAAAAATAATAATGGAACAGAGGCAGAGAAAAACTGAGTTAAATTTACCATAAATCCAATTGTGAATCAAAGACAAAAGCAGAGCTAATAGTGTTGGAGGAAAAAAAACATGAAATAAGGTGAGTTTACACCACTTCAAAATCTGACCCTTAATCTACTTCATTAAATAGTGCAGTTTGCTGCCATTGGCCCCACATTACAATCACATTTTTCTTCTTATCTAATTTGCTATTATGACAAATTCCTAGTGCTTTTGTTATTAACAATAGATAAATAGATCTTAAGTGAACTCCAGGAAGGGAGTGCTGAAATTTTAATGCAATGAAGTGGTATTTTCTTGCTTGCTTTCTTTCCTGAGTTATTTCACTTTATCAAATAGTTTGACTGTATCTTTCTATCTATCTATCTATCTATCTATCTATCTATCTATCTATCTGTCTGTCTATCTGTCTATCTGTCTAATCTGAATGAGGGTTCATTACATGATGCTCAGTCTTTTCATTTCTGAAATAAATAAGAAGGAAAGAAGAGGAAGGAAAAGAGAGAAAGCACCACAAGGTTACAGTGGTTATTCAGGCTCACTACTAGATTACTTAGATGTAAATATACAAACTAAGCCTGCTTTATGCTTTAATACCTATGAAAAATATTATAACTGCCACAATAGTAATAAAATTCTTTTGTCAATACATGGGAAGTGTGGGGAAAGACAATAGAAAAGGTGAGAGAAAACTGCAGAGAAAGACTGAGACACAGTTCTAAGTTTTTAATAAGCCTCACAAATCACTTAATATCCTTTAAACAATGGTCACACCTTGGACTCCCGTCGAGCCCCCTCCCCACTGATATTGC
This sequence comes from Acridotheres tristis, assembly GCA_037013685.1. Taxonomy (NCBI): domain Eukaryota; kingdom Metazoa; phylum Chordata; class Aves; order Passeriformes; family Sturnidae; genus Acridotheres; species Acridotheres tristis. The sequence continues at coordinate 8,059,503 of CM072885.1, forward strand.
CAGTGCAACACCTCTTATCCCTTTATTAACCTCAGATTTTATGATCTGTTAGTCAGGGACGCACAATTGCTTCACAGGCCATCAGCACAGCCCCTGCCCAGGCACGAGGTATCTGAGTGCAGAGCAGGAGGTGCTGCCTGCAGTGGGGATCCCAGCATCCAGCAGAGCAGGAAAAGCCTCTGTGCTCAAGGGGAGCACACCTGTGGCTGGCACGGGGCTTGGCAGAAGAGTGAGCAACTCCTGGGTTCAAACCGTGGCAAATTATCTAAAGGGAATCGGGGTGTGAATTTGTTATGTGATCATGTAATGTAAGGGCCTCTCATGGTACAAATCTGCAAGCCACGGGGTCAGGGTTGTGAATACTAAACCCAAATCCCTGTTTCATGGAGTAGCAGTGTAGCTTTTGGCTAAATAAAAATAAACTCTGAAAGTTCAAATGAGTCCTCTTATTTAAAGCTCAGGCATGATAGCTTTGATATCCTGAATATTCTAACCACCAACCAGTTCTGTAAAGGAATGTGTTCTAGCTTTGAATGCCTTGGTCCCACCTCTCCTTTCTCAAATACTTGAATAACTCCAGCTATTGCTGAGATGTTGAATGCTAGAAGACAAGTTATAGGAAATAGCTTCTTGGCAGCCATACGTTGGAAAGAACCTATCTCCTGTCTTTTTTTTTTCCTCCCGTTAGTATAAGTGTCCTCTGAAATAGCATCATGGTTCTCTAATACAGGATAATTTTAACTAATGTGAATGTGAGGCACACTTCTGTCCATATTCCTTTTTTTTCGACGAAAGTATTGATGAAAGGCCAGAAAATGGGGGCAGAAGAGCTGAACAAGCTCCACCATTGATGTTTGTGTTGTGCAAAAATGCAAGCCCCCTGCTCCAGCCATGGTTTATAATGGCATGACTGGTGAGACAAGGCTGTGTTAATGTTTGAAGCAGGAGAAAGCTGGACTCTGATGTCCCCAGCTGTGCCTGTCCCTGAGAAGTCAGTGTCTGAGAGCAGGGACTGGTGCTCCTGCTGGCAGGGCAGCCTGCACCAGGAGCAGCCTGCAGACAGGAGTGACCTTGTGCCACCCTTCATCTGCAATGAGAGGAGCCTGGCACCGACCTTGCAATCTGAGAGCTTGTCTGCTCAGAAGCTGCTGTGTGTTTCCTGCTCTCAGCATGGATCCTTCCTTACCTGTCCCTATTCTGCCCAGAATGCCCAATGACAAATTGTATAATGCAGGCATTTCAAAGTCACTATTTCTTGTGGACGAAACCAGAATGATTTTTAATAGAATCACAGTTTAATTGTTATATCCAAATTGTTATATATTTCAAGTTATATCCTGGTTCAGAAGTTAGAAAAATGTGAAGAAGACAAAGGTTTGCCAGTAGTAATGTTTTGAATGGTTTTTCAGTGGAAACACTACTGCCCTGTAACCAATAAAAGAGTTCATTTAGTTTCTGTCTTTTTGAGAATCCCTTACCTGACTTCAATTACTAAAGCACTCAGAATGAAATCCTGGTCTTTCCTGAAGCTGTTAACAGCACTCCCCTGGACTCCTCCAGGGCCAAGATTCCACCCTCTTCCTCACATTCTTACTTTGGCCTCCAAGCTTTGTAGCTGAGAAATTCATAACTGAATTGCTCATCTCAGCCCAGAGGGCATGGCTGTTGACCTCACTTTTACACAGCTGGTGTGGAATACAAGGACATTTCAGGAAATTTCATCTGCCAGGAGGTGCTTTCTGCCACACTATCTATCACCTTAACAACTGCAGGGGAGTGAGTACATAATGTGCTTGACATTAGCACCTGTTTTTATAACACTCTAGTTAAATACCAGAGGCCAAGACTACTGGGTTTTATTCAAAATACTACTTTACCCTCAAACCAGATTCTTTCCCAGAAAGTGCTGGAGAAGGAAATGAGTTCCCAAAGACAGTCAGCCTCTTTAATCTACTGGTGTGTGATTACTTGTGAAAAACTACTGATTGCACATCAAAGTTGAAATTAGTCGTGTTTAAATGTCACTGATTGGAATACCTGATTCTGTAAACCTAGATGAAGGAAAGATTGACAAAATATTCTAATCAGGAAAGCAGGGCATTACATTAACTTAATATTCTAATGTACTTTATGAATTATACAAAGGATAATTAATTCTACTCTAAACCAAATCAGTAGTGACAGACAGTGGATTTTTTTAGTTCTTACTTTAGTGTCTGCTTAAAAGTCTGTGTGGTAATGATAAAATCCCTCTTCAATCCTTCATGGTAAGATATCCAAACCAGCTAATTACTTAAACACATACAAACTACCCTGTTTGCACCAAGACATGGAGGCAGCATCCTCATCTCAGAGCAGTCAAGCAAGGACAGCTGTCTATTGGCTCCTGGACCTATAACCAGCAAGAGGAGTTATGATCATGGTCTGGTCTTTGTATTATGTCATTAATGTACTTGCCTTATAAATAGAATACCTTAATTTAAAGCTCTGATTGCATTGATAATTATGGATCATAGTAACACATAGGTTTTCTGGTTATTAAGTTGGATGGGGTTGCATTCCTAATGCTGTTTCAGTATCAACTTGCAATGAAAGAACCTTCACCACTCCATAGCTGTCCTGTTAGCAAAAGTTTGATACATCTATGCTAGTGAGATTGTTTATGTGCTATGTTCTCCCACCATTAAATAACAGAAATACAGCAAAGTCACCTTACTGCCCATATTTTCATTTCTTTTTTGTTAGCCTTACATTATCTTTTGTATATGTAACATGTATGCATGATAGAGCAGAAAAAGATTAGATAGAAATCTAATTTATTCCTTACTAAAACATGTGGCATGAGTAATAGGGCCCTAACCCTAGGATTTTTATGAATAGTCAAACTGCACCTTGTCCCCACAAACAAATGTCTCTGAATTCACATTGATGGTTATGTATTTGTCTACGTAGCCTGTCATGTGTGATTTTTAGATTTTCCTTTCTTATTTTTCAAGTTAAATGCAAAACTAGGAAGATACCATACCTGAACAGGTTAAAAACAAACACATAATTTTGGTGTTATAGATGAATAAAACAGATATAAGATGACTCTCTTCTTTGTTTTGGCCAGGTTCACCCAGTCTTGTGATTAAAATATCTCAGAGAATTAAACTGTCAAGGAGTTCAGCAGCAAGGCTACGATTTGTTGCCTCTTCATTACTTCACATAATTCTTAAGCTGACTATTGGCTTAAATACAGGTGTTTGTGGTTATCAATCACCTTGGAAAATAAACCTCCAGGCCAGTTTTCACTGGTTTGTTGATGGGGTGAGCACATCTGCCTGCAGCCACCAGTCAGCAAGCACATGTAATTCAGAAGAAAGATTTGCCATTGTCTATGTTGGAGCATTAAAATTACAAGCATTTGCACTGTTGGAAAGGTTTATGGGCAGAGGAGAGAGGTTCAGCAAATTATTTCCCAGAGAAAACACTTTAATGACATTTTTGGTGTTTAATATTTCTGGTGTTTTTCTAAGTTATACAGTTCTTTATTTTGTGTCTCAGAGACCTGTAATCCACCCCAGAAAGTTTAATATCTTAGATATGGAACAATATTGGAGAGAATAGCAAGGTGGTACCTGAGACAGGGAAACTTGATTTCTGCTTCTGGAGCAGCACTACCTGTAAGTCAGAGAGCAGGGACCAAAGTTCAGGTCTCCACTTTGCCCAAGGATTGTCCAATCACTTTTGTTCACTGGACCGTGAGTCTTTTTCTAAGGAGTGGAGCAAAGTCAATATTTTCACCTGAAACACAGTTTCACAGTTATTATCTGGGTGAGTGTGGATCTGAAATTAATAATTTTTGAGAGGAGATGAGCTTTGAACAAAGGTTTTCTGATTCCCCCCTGAAATATCTGGAAGGTAATGTATAGAAGAGATTACACTGTGCTTTAAGAAACTGAAAATTGGGTGTCCAGCTCCAGGAGACAAACCCAAACTCTGAACTCTGAAAATTATAATGAACTTCATCATGAACATGGACTATGAGCCTCCTCAGGAGGCTCTGGTGGTCTCTTTCTAAATATCTTTTGCTGTCTGTTTTGGCTGGTGATCTCAGGTGGCTTTTGGACTTACCTTGAAGAGCACTGTACACAGAACTCAAATATCTAACCAAAGTCTTGCCACAGACTGCATGATGGGCACAGACTTAGAAGTTAAGTATTGCAGTGATCCGAAGTTAAGCATTGGATCATCACATATAGAATCTCTAAGTTCCTTTGCAGACTCAAATTTTAACTTAATTTCTCAATTTTAACACTAATTTCTGAAAACTGGTCACCTTGAGCTCTTCACAGTATCAGTGGAGACAGACAGGCAGTTCCAGGGGACAGTGACCTTATCCTAGGATAACTGTGCTATGTCAGAATGAATTTCTTAAGGAAATTCTTCCTGTTTAAACTAGGCTTCTTTCTGTTTGTGTTTTTGGTTGCTTTAATTATTATTCTTATCCTTATTGTTGTTATTATTTTTATATTTTTTAAGATTACAAAAAAAAAATCTGTTGACTAGAGCAGCATAAGTGATCAGTTTAGACTAAATACCTACATTTTTGTAGGTGGGACCAGTTAACTGAATGCTTCATTACTTATTTTTCCATCTGTAAAATTAACTATTCTCTACCTCACCAGAAGGCTGTAAATCTAAATAAATAGAAGATTGAGAAATGTTCAAAAATTGAGGTTTTCCATGATCTACAAACACAGAAATCAGTGGGAATTTTGCTACTGACTTAATTTGTGCCAGGATTATAATTTAATTTAATTTCTTTTCTTTAATAATTTAATTTAATTTCTTTTGGAAGAAGATTTTATGGTTTTTATTCATTTTTTATGTTCTAGTATACATGCTACAGGTAAAGAAGTCAGTATTTGATGGCTTTCAGAAAAGCAGGTTGTCTTATTATGAACTGCTTACTAAAGACAATAATAGAACTCTGAATAACAAAGAAGGCTTAAATAACCCCTTGACCATATAGTCTGTATTATGTTTTATAACATTTCTAAGTATGATCACTTTTGCAGACACTGGCTGTGTGGTTCTCACATGGGGACTTCAGCTATTTAGAGATGTATGGATGTATATAGCATATTGTTTCCCTGAATGTCAGCTACTGCACCACTAGGTGCACACAACCGGAGGAAAAAAATGTTTCATCATTATACAAGCGTGTGATAAATTCACAGAAGTGTTTTGGTCTTGATAATCTCAAAATAATAACAGGCTTAAAACCATTCTTGTATTTCCTTAAGCAGTAAACATGCAGAGCAGACATGGTTGTGTTCTGCCTAATGTCATCAGAAGCTGGAGCTGTCCCCAGTTCCTGCACTGTGCTGCGTGCTCAGATACATTCCAGCTCCATACCAGTGGGAGAACATCCATTTCTCTTCCCCACCTCTGCCTAGGCAGAGGAATGGGCCAGCAAAGCCCTTGTTGCATGCTAAATAGTTGGTTGGCCAACAGCAATGGACCCAGACTTTTGTGTCAGAGGTTGTTTTCGTTATAATAAAAGTCAAGTTTTTGCAGACAGGCCAAATTTGGTACTGTTGACTGATGACAAATGATGACTTCTCAAGGAAGTTTCCTGTCAGCCTTTCTCTAAAGTTTCTGGAGAACTTGAAAACAAATAAGTATTTAAAAAAACAGGGCATATGAAATGGGTTTAGGTATGCATTCTCTGGTGCAAAACCAGAGTCTGCTGAGCTGTAGGAATACCCTATCCTGTAGCTCTTTCTATGACTACAGTGGTGTTTGTTCTCTGCACTTGAAGGATGATATCTTACCAAGAATATGGGTCGTGAACCCAAAGTCTTGCAAGGTATCTAGAGGTAGTCTAAATATTAATTATGCATTTTAGCAGGCAATTTAAATTGTCTGGTGGAATATCATGAGTACTTTATGAAATGATCAAAAAAGCAAAATGTTCCTTTTACCTTGAAACATTTCCCAAAAGACTTCGTGAGATAACAAGACTACTTTCACAAAGAGGAAAGGAAAATAAATGTTTATATTTTCCCAAATATCGAGAAATTAATTGTCTCCCTACAAAACTCAGCAGAACTCAAGGAATTTAAAAGGCAAACTCCTCTCATTCTGGAGCTCCAGAAAAAATATATTTCCCAGCTGACTATAGTTTGTCAGCTCTGATCTCCAAGCTTTTGACTATTGTGTGTTTTGAAGCCCTCACCATCCACAAGAGAAAGCCTGGCAGAGGGAGAAGTGTGGGTTGCTAGGGGAGTTCTATGGCAAAAAAAAAGACCACATGCTATCTGTGAGTGAGAGGGTAACCCCTAAATCACACACTGGAGTGGGACCAAATTTCAGCTACTTATGGGTCAGTAGAGCAGAATAACAGTGGCAGCTTTAGAGAAATCTCTGGTGCTTGAGTGGATGTGAAGTGGAAATAGCACTAATTTAAGGACTGAAAAGCTTTTATCTTTAACCTCTTGTTTACTGTTGCAGTAAGTCCAAATCTTATCCAAGCTGAAAGATGACCTTGATGTAAAACATATGTAGTTATTGGAGGATGATGGTCAGTATCATCATGATAGAAACCCCTACCCATGACTCAGTGAAATATTAAACCTGGCTGAGCTGTTCAAGCTGAGCCCATTTTCCTGGAGTACCCAGAAGTTCTTTGTGCAGCAATAAATTAAGTAAATATTTCTGTAATTGCCTATGCCTGTCATGTGAAAGCCTCTAATCCTCTGCACCCTTCTTTTGCAAAACATGCCCCTTTTTCCAGACATACTAAATGTCTGCAATGTAAAACTGGAGAACATTTCCAGTTATGTGTGAGCCTTAGATACATCTCCACTCTGCTTTATACAGTGCAGGAATATATCCTGAAGTGCCTATGGCTTGTGATGTTTTGTCAACTGAAAAATTCGTTTTTAATGTGGTAAGGCTAACCTAGTTGAATTTTTATGCTGACATCTGTCAGTGGCATGAGTCTAGACTGTCTGGTAGCCATCCATTATGCATACATGTTGGTAATAATAAAAAATGATCTGTGTGTTTGGCCCAGGAATGAATGCACATATGGAGTCTGTGGGCTTAAACTTCAGTCTTATGTATTCTGAAAAGAAAAAACAATTCAAATATTCATGAAGATTCTTTAAGCTTTCCAATGTTGTTGTGAGAAAGCATAATTTTTGTTAAGATAAAAAAACCAAACAGAAATATTGGATGTGAAAAACTATTTTAAATTATATTTTATTTTTTTCATGTCATATTCCTAGAGAATTTAGACTAAGGCAGCTCCCTTCTTTCTGTAACCCTATAATGATTTTGGACATTCAACCAGGTTTAAATAGTAGCCACTATTCTCTTCTAGTATTTAAAAAGAAATGGAGTCACGATACAATGATCAGGGTAAAAGAATTGTGCAATAACTCAGCAAAGAGGGGTAGGGTCCTTTCTTTACTTAGTGGAAAACTGATTTAAAATCTGTCTGGTTCACATCAAAATGTCGTCCACAAAACTGATTCATTCCATTTTCTATATTAAACAGAACTAAGGAGTTCAGGATTTTTCTTTTTCCTTTTTTTTTCTTTTTTTTTTTCTTTTTACAATGTCCAAGCTACTCACATAGAATGTTTTACAATGGTGATCAAATCTGATGCCCAGAAAAAGCTGTGGGAATTGAGGCCCATGAAATCTTGTTTCAGCTCTTTTATATTTGCTGTCGGAGATGGATATCATTCTCAAAAGGAGAAGGGCGTTCCTTTGGCTCCTAGTGTATTGCTGATCCCTCCCTTGTGTACTTGCCTCAGGAGAAGGAATAATTGTACAGCTTAGCTCTCAACCAGTGATCAGTAAAAGCATTTATTGGTCATCCCTCTATAGTAAGTAACAGTGAAATTTGGGAGCCTGTTAAAGTGGGACGTTCCCAAACTGGACAAAAAGGAGCAGTTATCTGCCCCAAGACCCTTATTACTGTGCTTTTTAATAATTAAATAGGTTGTTGGGGCTTTCAATCACTATCCTCTAGCACTTTGCTTGGACTCCAGATGGTAAAGGTAATAATTCCACAGTTTTGAGGAAGGAATGAGGCATTTGGCTGGTAACAGATCTATCTGCTATGGACAGCTCAGGTGCTCACCAGAAACTTGCAGCCAGCACTTGAAATTAGGGAAGAGAGAAAATACCTAAAAGCAGGAGATGCAAGAGCTCTTTGCTTTATTTAGGACATGTGATGAATGTTGAGTACTATTTTCTTTAAAACTAGGCCACTGAAATCATGAGGTCTATCACCAGAGCATAGTATTACTTCTTGTGGAGAAAAATCTGACTCATGGTTGAATTTCTGATTGCTTAAAAGAAAAAGAAATTATCTAAGTCTTCTGATCATTCTATTTCAAAGCCCTATATTCCATAAAGAGGATTAGCAATGTTTTTAATGTCAAATTAAATATTTTAGTGTGTTAATTTTTACTTACAGAGATGTTCCTCTTCTACATTGGCTGCACGTAACTTTTGCTTAGTTTTCTTTTTGTGAGTGAGCATTGGATACCTTTTCTAATTCTCATTAAAAAGCTGTAGAACTGTTTTAAAAGTAATTTTCTAAAAGTTTACTATAGAAATTTAGTGCAAATAGCTGTGATTGCCCAACCTGAGTCTATTGCTCATACTCTGCTGACAGAAACTCCAAACGAAGGTTGTATTGTAGAAATGCAATAGTTAAGCCACCTATGAGAGTATGGGCTTTTCTAGCAAACTCACTGAGAACTATGTCTTGGAACTTGGGAATGTTTACATTTAAAGAAAGTGTTGTGGTCACTGTCAACAAAACTTAGAGCAATAGTCACTGTGTGAACCAGCACAAAGGAAGCAGCCAGATAACCCTGAAACACACTGCCTAGACCATGGGTGGTCCTGTAGATTGTCACTTGGTTTGCCCTTTCTGTTTACATCCCTTGGTTATTTTTTCCATTAGAGAAGACCTTCAGATGCGGGGCTGATTGGTGTGTTTTCTTAGTTTGGTGCACATTCATCATGTTCTAAATATTGATTCTGCAGCTAGGGTCCTGTGTCAGTGAAATGCTGGTTACTCACAGAATCAATAAGGAATATTTTTGTTACTAGGCTGAGAGGATTTGAACGTCATTGACAAGCCTTGAATTTTCACTGCTATGGCTATCACTATTTGAGACAAATTTTCACATGAAATACTTAGTTTTTAAGAACTTGCAGGCTCAGAGTGAATGTGCTGCACACAGAGTTGAGGGAGAAACACCCTTTTTGCCCCTCAATCTGAAATCTCTTTCATCTGTTTCATGCTACTGCAGATTTCACAGAGGCTTTGGAGAACAAAGGAACTACAACTCACATCCTACGATAAACAGCAACCTAGGACAGCACACACACACACACACACTGACTCATCTAACTCTACATTTAGGAGAGATTGCTTCCAGCTTGGACCCCCAAATGTTTCCATTGGGAGACAGAAGATACCCCATTTGTGTAGCGTGAGAATTTGGTGTATTTGTAACCACTGTCTAATGAGATAAAATACAACCTGAAGGTCCAAATGGGTCTTGGATATACTTACAGAATAAACACTGAACCATATGTCTGCAAAAAGCAGCAAAACTACTGTACAATTGTACTGGAAGAGAAATCAGGCAAGGGAAATATGACAAATCTGTGTGTCAATTCTATAGTGGATGTTGCCTGGCAAACTATATTTCACTTAAAATTAGGATACCAGTGCAGATAAATGCAAAGATAAAGTTTTACTTCTAAAAAAAATTTGCACCAAGAACCTGAGAGATTTGGTCATGTTAAACTGCAGAATAAATAGAAAAGAAACCTACCTTTTAGGTACTTTAAGGTCCAGCTTTTACTATTTTCAGCTGAAATATCTGGCTATTGACTGAGGCACAGACTCATTGTGAGTACCAGGGCAAGGAGGGGACCAGTTAGCATTTGCTGAGTGCAAAGATGTCACTTACTAGAGAGCAGGGAGGGAACAGAAATTTTCAAAATGGTCTTAACAGTTAAAATTTTTTTTGTGTGTGAAAAGTCAATTCCTTTTATTAAAAAATGTTTTCAAATTTTCAGCCAATGATCACCACTTTTTTCTCAAATCCAGTGGCAAAATTTCTCATTAAATGAAAAATAATTTCATGTTGAAAGATTTTCTTATTGAAAAGACTACATTTGATAAAAATTAGTCTGTCTTAGTATGTGTAAATAACTATTTATATATAAAGGAACTTTAGATTTTCAAAATTTTTCTAAAATCCGTTTTCTGAAAGGAAAACTCCACATGAGGGAATGTGATATTGAATAAGGGCTACAACCAAGGTTTAGAAAAAGAAAGAAAGAAAAGGATGTAGACAAGCTTTTTGTTAGAGTTCAAATGCTGGACTGGAGCCTTAGTTTGGGTGTTTTGTCTGAATCAGTTCACTTGTCACTAACTCATTTCCGTATAGTGAACAAATGAATACATTTGCTTTTGAGTCCTGGTATGGTCAATATGTGATCATTCTTGTTGATAAATGGACTCTTAAAACTGAAGTGAAGAAGTTATAAGTAAAAGCTGAGTGTTTAAGAATTCAAATAAATAATTTGTCAGGAAACTGTAACCATCTGTCAGTTCCCTGCACTGTTAGGCTTTTCCTTCTTTTTTCCCAGGCCACTAGAGAAGATGGCCAAACTGCCTAAAACAAATAAAGAACATACTTTTTAGGCTTTTGATCAAAACAAGTGAGAAGATGATCAGTCTCATAAAGAAAAAAATTATTAAGATCATGAAAGGATAACTTAGATTGTCAAAATGAATCACACATTTACACTATAAAATAGAGGCCAAAAGCACATTCCTGAGTTATTCTATGTCAACAGCCATTTTAGCTGGCATGAAACTTATTCTCTATTTCTATTTCACAATCTGTTTGAAAGAACTAAGGCCAACATGGAAATGAGAGGTGTTTGATATGAAACAGCTATTTGAAAATACTGGTATCTTGTTAAAAATATCCTGACTTTCCAAGGTGTAAAGTTGCCAGAGAAACCACTCATTCTCTGGCTCCTTTAGGGTTTAGATGCCATGTGCTGCTAACACATGGGAAACTACATGGACCCCTGACAGGTTGAGGCTGATTCTCCACCTTCACAGAATCATAAAACCACTAAGCTTGAAAAGCACCTCTAAGAACATTGAGTGCAACCATTAACCCAGCTCTGCTGAGTCCTCCACTGAATCATATCTCCAAGTACCACATCTGCATGTTTTTAAACAATTCCAGGGAGGGTGATATTTTCCTGATATCCACTATAAACCTCCCATAGTGCTACCTGAGGCAATTTCCTCTTGTCCTATTATGGTTTACCTGGGAGAAAAGACCCATCCCTTTTAAAATTTTTACTCACAGAAATTATAAAAAACAATCCATGATGTAAACAGCCAATGTAGACCAGCTCAGCTTTATTGGGGTTAACTCAAATACCAGAAGCAGCATTCTGACCAAAAATCAGGGCACGGTATTCTGCATAGGCCTGTCTCTCTCACAAATGGACTTTGCTACCCAGAGCAGGACCAGTCTCATCTACTACAGACACCCACATCTCCTCAGGCACTCCTCTTGGATCAAGCTCATGTGAGAGGAGAGAAATATGCTCTTTTAGGGACTAATTCATCTGCTTCATTGCAAGCATCTATTTTCAGAAGGAATCGGGGAATTCTATGCTTAGGGAATGCACTGGGTTTTCTTAAGCCTTAGGGAACAGGGAATCAGTCTTCTTGCCTGTAGGCATCTAAGGAAAAGGCTGCTAATTACAGTGAGTCACTGTTACAGTTAGAAGTTTCTCGAATTAAAATACTGGCTGATTTATTATTTTTCTGCTTTCATGGTTTCTTGTTTTTTTCCCTCGGTCAAATCCACAAAATTACCTATACACTGGATATTTCCCCAGCAATGTATGATGGCTGGCCAATTAAAAGAAAAAAAACAACAAAAAAACCCCAGAGTTGCCAGAGACAAGACAGTAATTACAGATTTTGTGTGGTCTCCTCTGCTTGGCACATACTCAGACTCCCTAAAGACACGAAGCTATTTGTAATACTGAAGACATCTAGTACTCTACAATCTTTACCATCCTCAGTGAAAGCATGAAATGTTCTTAGATTTTCAGAATTTTGAAATCTTTTTAGCAATAATATAATGATTTTTACAGTAATTTTTCAAGGTATAGATAAATGCATTGCCTGATTTTTGAGTCTTTGACTTTGTTTCTGATCAAGAAGGAGAGAAAATTATCTCTTCCTCCTTTTTGTCTATTTCCTTCTCAATGAAAAGTGAGTTAATTGCATACCTCTGTTTTAGGAGCAGCCAAATTGACTGACCAACAGTTATAACAAGAAATGAAGTAAAATCACAAGAACTGGAAAGACTGATTTCCACAATACAACAAATTCGTATTAAGAAATCGAAAAACTACTTTTATTTTCTGAAATCTTTGCTTTGCTGTGAATAACTTAAGTATGCTAATGTAAATTACATACAGAACTTCCTTGTGATCCATCTGTTAGAATACGTTGAGCACAGTCTTAACGTTCGTTAGGAAGCCATAAATAGAAAGAATAGTGCAGAGCCAGCTATTTAACTTAGAACATTTTTAGTAAAATATTTATTCTAATTGTCTCCCCTGGCTTGCTGAAATGAGATAGGTGTTTGAAGATACAGGTATAATGTATTGTGGAGCCTCTGCCAGTTAGACCATTAAGACCTTCAAAAGCATACTCCAGGATAATGCATGGCTCAAGGACGAGTCTAACTAAAATGGAGAAAATTTTCAAGTTGGCATCTTGACTGCCCATGATTTCACTTAAAAGTATTTCAATGCAGAGGCAAGAGGCTTGCTTTATCCTCTCTGAGCTTCAGGGCATCACATCAGAGAAAATCACCCCATACCTATTTAATTTGCATTCTAAGTCTGAGATCATTGTATATGGACACCTTTTGATCCTATAAATAATGACTTCACTTTCAAATGTGCCATTTCCAAACATTGACACAACCATTATTTTTCATGATCTGCTATTGTGATGAAATATCGTTCAGTGCTGGCCTAAGTCCCATGGATAGGAAAATATTATAAATTTCTAGGCTGGCTAAAAAAATAAATATAGGAAAAGAGAGAAATAGTTTGTGGAAATCTATGTGGAATGAGTCCAAGTTCTTATACCAGGCAATACTTAAGCAGCTTAAAATATGGCAAAATATGAGATACATAAGATTTTACTATACAGTATCCACCAGGTACTTGCCTTATGTAGCAGGTTGTGTAACTCCACTGAAAGTATCATGGTTGTCCTGTGAAGTATATTTCAGAAACATTTATGGATTTTAAGGAAAAAAATTAGGTAGCAAACAGATGTATTGATTGAGATAAAAAGAAATCTTGACTCTGCCTCAAGCTTCACATACAATGCGGGGAAAATTCAGAAAACTATGTTATTGTTCTTGGGTTTCTTTTTTCTCTTACTATCCCTGGCTTGCAAGCTGTGGCTGCATAAACACCTCAATATTGCACTTAGCAACCAGGTGGGAGCATTGGTGTCCTGAGGTCCGGCCATGCTCTCCCATCCTCACAAGGAAGAAAATTAATACAATATCATGGATGTGCTTAATGGCTGCAGTGGTGCAATCTCTAGATTCAATATTTCAAATTTTAAATAAAATGTCCTGGCCTTTCGTTTTCCTATCTATACTTTGTTTTGACTTTTCTAGTAAAACAGATTAGATGTTCTCATTGCTTTGCAAAGGGCCTTTTGGTACCTTTCTTACTTAAATATGGCTGCTAAAATGCTACACATTACTAAAAATTGGCGTAAAATCAGTTCAGGGAAAAGTTAAATATAGTAGATTTTCTTCATATTATGACTATTGAAAAACAGTGCAAAAGATGTCTGCTGAACTACTCAAAAAACCTTCTGCAAACCAAGGCTACGTAGACAGCTATCTGCTAGTAAATTCTGAGTTGTGCATCCTTTTTTCTATAATTTTGTTATCAATGCCAAAAAAGTGTAGGTTTGTTAGAGCATAGCAAGATTGGTAGCACAACACACTGACATGGAGAAATGTAATAATTTCTGTTTCCTTTAGTACACTAGCAATGTCTGCCTGACAATCAGAGATGAGCAAAAATTGTAAAACCTTGAACTGGTTTGTTTTCTGTCATGTAGTATCTGAGGTGTTCCATTGCCAACATTTCTCCACTGCCAGTCTGCCCAGAAGATTTTTTTCTCTCCTGGAGATATTATCAACGTTCTCTGCACTGTTCAGCATCTCTACAAACTGAGTGCAGCAATGTGGAATCACCACATTCCTGGCAGTTCACCATTAGCCCAGCTCTGCATCAGACTGAAACTGCATCTTCACATTTCTCAGAGGCAGATAAAGTGATATTTAAAAGAGAGAAAAGGAAGGAAGGAAGGAAGGAAGGAAGGAAGGAAGGAAGGAAGGAAGGAAGGAAGGAAGGAAGGAAGGAAGGAAGGAAGGAAGGAAGGAAGGAAGGAAGGAAGGAAGGAAGGAAGGAAGGAAGGAAGGAAGGAAGGAAGGAAGGAAGGAAGGAAGGAAGGAAGGAAGGAAGGAAGGAAGGAAGGAAGGAAGGAAGGAAGGAAGGAAGGAAGGAAGGAAGGAAGGAAGGAAGGAAGGAAGGAAGGAAGGAAGGAAGGAAGGAAGGAAGGAAGGAAGGAAAGGCTGTTTCCATCTGCCAGTGCACTGTCTCCTCTACCAGAGCACACTCCTTCCACTGCTGGTGCAGAAATTATCCCCTTGCAGACTCGATTAATGTGTTTCTCCATTTTCAGGAATGAAGTTTCATAAACCAAGAAAGACAGTATTTGTTTGAAGCACAACAGCAGGCTCTGCTTAGCAACCTGCTATCCTGACCACACCACCAGGATTTCCTTCTCTGACCATGCTGATCACAGGGGCATATTTAGGGCCTCCCTCATGAGGTTTGTACATACAAACCAATAGTTGATTTGTTGATTTGATTAATTATCATAATTTTCATAGAAAATTAATAGAACATAAAGTACCTGTGAATGTTTGTGCTTTTCCAAAGTAGAGACTATACTCTCTGGGGGGGAAACATTGAGGAGAGACTGAGGAAATGTCCAAAGGAACATGGGGAAACTCCCTGATGATGGAAAGGACAGGTTGCAGCAAGAGATGCTGCTTCACCTCAGAGCATTCTGCCTAGCTAAAGGACACTCTTTTGGGGTTTATTTCCTTCAGCTCTCTGGAAAAATTCCTAATCCCTGTCTGACCCCAGCATGAGAAATATCACTGAAAGGTGATTTAGGAAGGTGTGGACTAGGCAGTGGAGCTGGCCAGGCAGGAGCCAGTGGATGTGACTCTGCTGAGAGGATCTGGTCCAGGCATGAGCAGTCTGGGAGAGAAGATGTGTGTGTGCTTACCTCCTGAGAGAGCACGGCTGCAGGCCTCATCACTTTTGGAACAAAACAGTGAAATTCCCCTATTTAATTTATGGCTTGTCTATTCTACAGGCCACACTGGAGAGGAGGATTAGCCCAAGGTAGCTGTAAAGGAACCAATTCATGCATGAGACAGCACAGCCACAGCAGGATGCAACTCAGCTATGAGCTTTGCTTCTCAGGAGTGCATAACAGCCTCCAGCTTGCTTAAAACCTAGTTTGGGTCTCTCTATATTATTCTTCAGAAAGAGCATATTTTCTTTTTTTATCCTTGAGTTTTATTTCAAGCAGACTTTAGGAAAAAAAAAAAAGAAAAGAAAAAAACCAAACAAATGAATCAAACCATGTTCTCTAGACTGGAAAGAGAGGAAATAAGAAAGAGAGATTTATGGGTTTTAATTTTTAAATCTTGGGTGGTGCTCAAAACCTGCACTGATGGGACCATACTAGTAGCTAGATAGAGACAGTAAATATCAGGAGAATCAATGATAAATCTCATTCATGTTTTTATTGGGTGAAATCCTGAGTTTATATAGCTGAATTACATGCCAAAAAAATTCAAAGTTGCGTGTCCAGAAATAAGTACCTATATCCATGTGGGAATCAGTGAGAACTGTGAATTCTCAGTACCTCTGAAAATTGCTTTCACATAGATACAATTTATAGGGCTACCTTCAGACATCAAGCTCTGAAAAAATTGGCTAGGATTCCTACCTATTTATTGTTTCCTGGGCCAAAAAGAGTGATGAAAGTAGCTGGGTTTTTCTATTATTATTTCCATATGCATTATATTTATAAGAATATTTATGCAAGGAATGTTACAGAAATTCCATGCTTTGTTTCCTTTGTGAAAGATACCTTCCTCATAAGAAACACATTATGCTTGGTCAAATATTTCTCTCTATGGGAGGATTAGATCCACAGTACTGCAGGGTTCTCATTTATCAGAAGCACTTACTTTATCACCTGGCTTTTATTAAAAAAAAAAAAAGAGAGAGATCTTTTCTGTTTGGACAGCCACTGTACACTGGATTTAGGAGATTAAGGTTTACTCTAGAAAAGTGTTATTGTGAGATATGATATGAATAGCATGACATCATTTCTGGCAATACAGTATCAGTGAGTGAAAGGGAAAAAACCTAACATGCAGACAGCTTTCTGATAAGAGGCAAGAGTTCTATACTCCTTACAAAATTTACTGTGCTTTAAGATTGTGTATGTTATATACCAGTCTAGAAATGAGAATAGACAAAACAGCAATAAATTCTTCCGTGGACATTATTTGAAAATATATTGAAGTTTCTAGCTGTGAGAGAAAGTGGAGTTTAGGGCAGATTAATGAGGAGCCAGTGGGTTTGGTTATATTTTCTTACTTACCAGAAAGCAAAGGATTTCCAACTTTTACTTTAAATCTTTGTATGGATATGGTACTTTAGATTTAAAAGCAACATCCATTATATATCTTTTTTGACAAGCTGCATGACCTTTTAATAACTTGCATCATGTAATGGTAAGACATATTTACTGAAAAATTAGTTCATTATAATAACTGAATTCTTCCCCAGAAGAGGACAAAGTTTTATTGCATTATTTTGTTATTGCACTCAATAGGTCAATTTGTATGGAATAAATAAATATGAATGACCTATAACAAAGCGTATTTAGCTATACAAGATTTTATTCTAGGTTACAGAATTTTGGTTTACTTGCTTTTGTCTTTGCTATACAATTTTTAGAACACATTTTCCCTACTTTTAAACCATCTAGAATAATTTCAGAAACATGTGTCAGAATATTACCTGGTTTATCAATACTAAATTCCCTGCCAGATCTCATCTTTTATATTCACTGGATTCGGGGTGAATAGAAAAGTGTCATAAACAATAATGTTACTGCATGGACTTAAAAACAGGAACAGTGAGGGCATATAAGGGTAAAAAAAATATATAGGTTTTCCTGAGCTTTTGGTCTGGACATATACGAAAATTTAAAGAGCTGAGAGGTCTTATTGGTTCTAATGCTGGTGGCTCAGAGGTGTAGTGGGCATACAAAGAGATATCCTACCCCAGAAAGTATTTAGCACAAAGTTAGATATGAAACTTAATGTCTTCAAATTCAAAGACAGACTGCTTTTGCCAATTTCATAATTTCAATGTCTTAATTACTAGGTCATACTGCTGTGTAACAACACCTAGCTTTTGTTGAGTTTGTGTTATGCTCATATAGATTTAGGCACTAAATTTAGTTTTATGTGTCTTTAGTATACCCTCTAAATAAATCTTCCTTAACAATAATACATTCTTTGCCATCTTTGAGCCTAACAGCTGCCATATAGATGCCTCTAAAGTGTAAGTGTTCTTTACAAGAAAGAATTTGCAGATATAACTCCATTTTTGCAGTTTAGTTGTAACTCATTAATTATATAATTTCTGTACCAAGTTATTCTCAGAATTAAATGTGTCCTATGGTCTATTTATCATTTTATTCACCCTGTATTTTAACAATCTTTGACAACTTCCTTACATTCCTAGGATTAGTTTATATATTGCTTTGTCTTATGTTAATATTTGCAATCCTTTCTGTTATGTCAATTAACTGCCAGGACATCCATCTAGACACAGTGTACTAAAGTATAATAAAGAAAAGAAAAATACTTCAAGATGCTAACAAATTATAACCATGCCCAGATATAAACCAGATGTATGAGTGATAAACACAGAGATACAAAATTGTCACCACCTTTCAAAATCACAATTTTAAATGTCCCCACCTTTGACCTGTAGCAATGAGCTTTACTAGGGCATGAGATGGAAATCTGTCCTTACATTTTCTTGTATTGAATTTTTGAAAAGCATTTGTTGTTTTCTTTCTTTTTCATTTGTTGCTTCTTTAGTAGGCTGCATCCCTCAGACATCCCTAAAATAAACCTAACAAGCGTGGGGAAAAAGAAGTGGCTGATGGAGCTGTGGTTGCCTGTTAGCAGTGCTCAATGCAAACATGTGCTTTGGGTTAGGAAATGGAGAAGTGCTCTCACTACCACGCAGCCTTCTCCCTTCACTCACTGCTTCACAGCTGTGTTTAGTGCTGGAGAATATATGTGCTGATATAAACCAAGGGCACACGTAGGCCAAATGCCTTTTATCCATGCTATGTAGTAACAGCACAGTGCCTGAACAGACCTGAACTGACTGATTTCTAAAGAAAATTTTGTCACCTTTGATTTGGAAATCATGGAAGCATGTTGACTTTTCTTTAGAAATCGGAAGAAAATGCATATAATTTTAGAAGAGTTTTTTTTTTTCTTTTTAATTTCTCTGAAACACTTTTTGTGAAAAGTGAAATCAGGCAGTGTCATCAGTATTTCAGGGATTTTTTTTTAATAACTGGAAAATGAAAGCAAATTCTTTAAATCAAGACTGGCTCATGTTTTGATTTCCTTTCACCTCAAAGACTCATTTTAGTAAAGTGGCATTCAACCCGTACCTCCTGTGCCCCTGGTGTTTCAAGGGGAACTCCTAAAGGTTTAGAAAAGGTGACCAAGGAGAGCAAAACCAGTTCTCAATGGGCTTTATTTCATACTTCAACTGTAGTCACTGGAGGTTGAGTCAAAAAAGATGTCAAAGTTTTAGTTCAACAATAGCCAGGAGCCTTCAGGTTTCTGTTGAGCAGGATGGAGATTCAGACTGACCTTCTGACCCTTTAGGCTGTGAAACTTGGCTGTGCTTCACATGACCTTGGACCAAATTTCAAGCATCACAGTTCATACATCTATAAGGAAATCATGAAATTGACTCATCCAATATAGGTTTTCTCAAAAGTGAGAAAACAATAAAAGCTTTTATTTTCCTATCAGAATTTAGCAATGGGATAGTCTGGTTGTACTTTTGAATGCATCTGTGAAGGATCAGCATCAATATAAAAGCTGGGAAGAAAAAAAACCAACAAAAAAAATATAATCAAAACAAAAAACCCTACTGTGAAATGAAGACAATATGATTAAAGATGTGTCGTTCATCCAGTCAGTGTTATAAATAAATATAGTACAATAAAATTCTATGAAGATAAAAAAGCAGAGCCAAATTTTCCTTGAAAAATTTAGTTTTGGTTCAACTCTTTGTTGCTCGAAGAAGTCAAACTAAATCCCAAACCGTGCTTTCAATTTTGGAGAAAATAACTAAATTTAAATCTCAGTCTAACAGTGAGTATGTTTTATATGCAATGCAAAGGAAAAAGAAACCATTGATAATATCCAGGGAAAATTGCTAAGTACTAGCCAAATATGTTATTAGCCAGTCACATTTAAAGGAAGTAACTAATTTTGGACAGGAGGTACCAAAAGGCCAGGAGGGAATCCCTTTTCTTATTCCTGGTATCATGTAGGAGCATTTATATTTAGAACTTAAATCCGTGAGAGGCAAAGGGAGCATTTCAGATGCATGACTCACCTTAGCATTTCTTATTTAAATACCCACTGCTCTGCAGGCATTGTACCCTGTTTTATTTACCAGCAGAGACATCACCATAGTGCCTGGTGCCTCTGAGTCTGCATGGAGTGTCAGATTTAAGCTGGAGCTCCTGAACTGAATCTAGATGCTGTCAGCATCAAGAGGCTGCCAACACAGGCGTTGCATATCAAAGACAGAATTAGCTGTCATTTAAAAAATCAACAAAAATCCTACAATTTTTAATCCTTTAAAGGATGGCTGTATCATTTCACCCCGTGCAGGCTGCATGTATCTATTGTTCCAAGGGTATTATGTAAACTGCCAAAGTCCCCATAACACCAGGGATAGTTAAACGTGTAAACAGAAATAATTCTATATTTAAACATTATAGTTCTTCTGGTTGTTAAACTATCATTAGAACAGGATGGAAGCTGGTTTACAAGCTTCACTGTTGTATTTTCTACACTGTGGGTGGTAGAAGCCAAGCCATGTTAAGACAATAAAATTTCTTTGTCAAATATACTGTAGATGACTGTTTATACATGGCAAGATTTGCCTCTCACCTCCTGAACCTTCAGGATAGAGCATGGGTGAAATGGATATGTTGTTTTTAGTTGTTGTAGCAGCCTGGAAAGTTAGGACTTGAATCTGCTGACATGGCTGTGGTTATTTGCCAGTTCTTTCCCTCTCTTGGAGAATTAGCCCTACTTTCTGCCTAACTCCAGAAGACATGCTGGAAGATGTCTCCTATAATGCTGAAGAATGAAAACATTAAAAGTTTGAGTTTACATAGACATACAGGTGCTCTAATCTCTAAAAATAGTACCAGTTATTGAAGAAACCATCTCTTGCTGTGTAAAAGAAGTTAGAAACCGACTGAAAATACTAAGTGGGATGACAGCATTTAGCACATTTCTGTGGTCCCCAAATAGAAATCATATTTGTCACATAATTCATGCTTCAATCGAAAGCAATATGGATTAACATATATTGACAAAATTTAATTCTATTAGTAGAGTATTGGGTCTAAAGTCCAACAAAATTTCAGCTGTCATAAATCAATGCTTAGTGGGTTGAAACCCTTAGACAAAGTGGGGTGCCAAATCTGCAGAAGGAATCAATCATTTTATCATAATTTAAAACCATTGTTTTTTAATGGGAATCAAACCAATACCCTTGTGAATTTGGGCCAAACAACCTTCACAGTGAGTTGCAGCAAATTCATAGAGCTGTTCCTTCCACTTTGCTGTGCCATCCTTGCAGAGTTGCCTTTTAAGACCATTCATGAAAAGAGAAACATCAAATGTGCCCACAGCATCATAGCTGTGTGCCTTGATTTTTGATTTCCTTCTCCCTTGGTCATGCAGCCTAACAGGATATGGGAAACAGGAGTAGGGAAATTTCTCCCGAGAAAAGAGAATTGCAATTAAGTTTTGAAAGTGCAGGCCAGGATGTTTATTTTAAAGCATGTTATCAACCCACCACTTTGCTCCATAATAGCTTGGTGTTTAGTGTCCTTATCCAGCCCTGAGACAAGGGGCTGATGCCCTCCTGACCAAATCCATGCAAAATGTGCTGACTTTAAGGGTTGTTCTGAACAGGGATACTCTGCAGGACCCCAGTGTGGGTGGAGTACTCTGCAGTAAGGACTAAGGGATTTGTGATGTCAGAATTACAGCTAGGAGGTCACTGACATGGGAAAAAGCAGTCCTGGACACTTGTTCTACTCAAACATTTATCTCTGCTCTTTTCCTCCCCCCAGCTCCCCACAGTCTTTGATAACTGAAATGTAAAATAACAGCAATTATTGGTTATAAAGTATTTAGGGAGATCATGGTATTTCTGGAGATCTAGTTGCTGGATACAATGGACAAATGTGGAAGTTCTCTTTTTTGAGTTTTTTTAAATGAAAAACAATAAATAAAGTTGTATTTTAATTAATGTTTTGG
Source organism: Acridotheres tristis (assembly GCA_037013685.1). NCBI lineage: Eukaryota > Metazoa > Chordata > Aves > Passeriformes > Sturnidae > Acridotheres > Acridotheres tristis. The sequence goes on from CM072885.1 coordinate 8,081,393, forward strand.
GAAAACACATAATAAATCATGTATTTGTCTTATAGGCATAATTCTGCTTGCCTGAGATGAACAGTATTTTTCAGGCAGCTGCTGTTTAAAATAGCATTTGCAATACAGTTAATTTCATTCCAGTGCTTCTTTATTTTTGATAGATTTAAATATAAAACTGCCATAATTCTAATTTAGACCCTAGCTTAGCAAATTCAGTCCTTGGAAGGCTTTTGTGATCTATTCAAGCCTACTTATGAAAGGAAAATATCTATTCCATTGCTTTATCTAAGATAACATAAATACCACCATTAAATAAAATTTAGGGGAAAAAAAAAAAAAGAAGAGCTAAGTTTTGAATAAAGCACATAATCTCCTTTCCTAATACCTGTATTGGAAGACACACTTAGTCACTGAATCAAGACACAGTGTCCTTCAAACAAATATTTCATATCTGGTTTTGAAGTATTTTGAAAATGTTGGAGTTTTTCTGAAAAATCAACTTATTTCTCACATGAAATCAAGTCAGGGCTTACTGAAGTGAACATAAATTAGAGTACTTGTGAGCTGATGTGTGCAATTAAATGAAGCTTTTTATCCGTTTTCAGCTTTGTCATGATGTATTTTCAGTTGCATCAAATTTATGACCTGATCATATGTCAACAGTTCAGTATTGCGATTTCTATTTATTGAATTCATTATCTCAAAAAGTTCAACACATGTAAGATCAGATTGCTCTCATTTTAACACTGCATTGTTAAGACTTTTAAACAGAGTTGAAAGAAAATTACATCATATTCAGTCTTTGAATGAACTTCTTTGTCATTTCCATCTTAGCTTTCTGAATAATTTATTCATTACATCTAGTCTTATCTGATGTACAATAGCAAGTTTTAGTCACTGAAAACATTACCAGATTTTCAGCTATTGGTATGTAGATGTCTGTTTAGACAGGTGAAAATCCTCAACATTTGCATTCATTTGAAACTGATTTTTGTGTCATGAATTTTTTATTGGGTTGGTTGAAGTAATTTTTTTTCAGCTTTTTTTTTTCAGGGGGCTGTCAGAATGGGTCTTCTGAATGCTTTTATAAATGAACAGTAGAATGAAAAGGTGGTAATCAAATTACCTACCAGCCTATCTGATCGATCTCAGCATAACTTCTTGACTGCACAGTGTACAAAGGGGTAAACTAGCTGGAAGAATATATTTATTTGTACTGTTCCATTAATTTGTAGTAAATCTAGCATGTCCCAAAGTTAACTCAACAGAGTTGCAGGCCTGCAATCTCTTTGAGGAGAAGATGGGACTGCCCTGCAGCAGAGTCAGTTGATCCCAGTCAGCTCCAATGGACCCAGCAGAGCACAGCTGAGCCCCTTGGCCAAAAAGGCAAAACATATTTAAGAAGAGTTTAAAAAAAAAAAAGGAAAGATAAAGTAAAAGAAATATATCCACACAGGCAGGAGAAGAAAAAAGAGTGAGAAACAGCAGAGGGAACACCATGGTCAGAGGAGATGATGCACTGTGGCATCAGTGGGGGTGTCCATCATGGTCCACGAAGGACCAGCAGCAGCTGGATGTTTCCTGAAGGACTGAAGCCCATGGATAAGCAGAGAACAGGTGAAAGAAAACTTTATGTACTGACCATAATCCCTGTTTCTCTTTACCCTGTGCTGTTCAGAGGGGCTGAGAGAGGACAAGAATGGAGTGAAACTGGGACCAGGAAAAAGAAAGGAAAGATATTGGTACAATGTTTGTCTTTTTATTACTTATCTATTTTAATTGTCAATAAAGTTAATTTTCCCAAAATCAATCTCTTTTGCCTTCATAGTAACTGGTAAGTGACCTCCTACCTTTATCTCAATTAATGGATTTGCTCTTCCATGTTCTTCCCATTTTCTACCTGCTCCTGCTGAGGGAGAAAGTGAGTGAGCAAGTGGTTGGGAATTGTTAGCCAGAGTTAACTCAGCACATGATGAGTCACTCTTATGCACACTCAGCATCTGAGAGATGAAAATGTAAGTCTGATGTAACTGAAAGATGCTGTGGACTTGGAGACACTGTGGCAAGATTAATATCAATAACAGTGGAAGGTCTCAGATTATAAAAAGGCTTTGCTCCTACAGGAACATATTTGCTTAATATTTCAATGCTTATCATCAGAACAGTAATTTGTCAAAACTGGGAGCACATTAATAAAATAGAGCTCCAGAAAATTCAGCCTTATTCCCAGTTGTGCCAGGGAGTTGCTTTAGCAACTTGGAAAAGTCTCTTGATTCTACTTTCAAACAGAGTTTTCTGACAGTAGTCAGACTGCTTTAGACCGATACTTAAAAATTCTTAAGAAAAACAAGTCAAGCTTTCATACAAGGAAGTGTAGCAATGTTATAAGCTAAATACAGGTTGTTATGCCTCTGATTCCCCTCCAAGACTGTCTGTTTAGTCTATCTGGCTTATATACCCTTGAGGAGGAGTTGCCTGTATAGTGTTTAGAACAATGATATTTAATCCAAATGCATTACCATGCACAGTTTTAAAAATAGGAATGGTTTCAGAGAGGCCATTTCCAAACCCATTTGCAAAACGCTATGCATGAGCATAAACGTTTATGAGACTTGAGCCTCCCAATGCCTGAAAAGGCAACATAAAATGAGCAAAATTTGGAACGGCTAGACTGAGGTTATCTGGAAGCTGGTTCTGTGCTAAAACAAGGCTAAGAATGGTTTGATAATGAACCAAAAAATAGGGTCTGTATTGAATTGTTAGTGGCATGAATGTTTTAACTCAGAGATTTGTGATTCTGCAGAATCATATGGAGGTTTATATATGTGTTTGCTTTTCAAACACATAACTAAAGCCTGTGGAGCACCACTTTCATTATGGTAAATTCCATTAGGATCCAACATGGATCAAGTTATCCACATGACTTTTCAATTAACACACCTCTGCAGGCTCAAACACCTTTGGAAATGAAGTTTGCACAGGGTTTATCACTACTTTTTAGTTTTCTTTAACATACTGTCACTGATTAGTCCTAGAAGCTTAATTCACTGGTAATTTCCATTTGCTTATATTTAACTCAGCTGTTACATTTTAAAAGTTTTACTGCTGAAACAAAGTTGATTCTGAAGCATAGCATTTACAGAAAGTTATTCTATCTTTGATTTCTGACACTTGGTTACACAGAGATGCGTAAAGGGAAATCATCCACTTTAGGAAAATATGCCTTATAATTTTGGGAAGATAAGAATCCATTTAAGTCAAGAATCCTGTGCATTTTTTTATTAGCCTGAATAGAATCACTGATAAGCCAGAATCAGGAGAGGTGTGGCTGATTTGGCTGCCAGCTGGGCAGAAGGCACTGCAGAGCACGAGGGATTAGCCCACGGGGCGAGAAGTGTGGCACTGCTGGCAACAGCCTCTGCATGGAGGGATTGTTCTGAGTGTGTCAGAGGTGAAAACAAATCTTGTGCTGAGAAATATAAACCAGATTTCCTTTTGTTGGCCTGAGGATAGGAAGGGGAGACAAGAAGAGAGAAGGGGAATACTGTAAATTGAGTCTGAAGTGAACTTTCCACAATAAGGCTACTATATGAGCTAGTATACACTCCCTGAGGGTGAAATTCACTCTTCTGTACTGGGATAACACATAGCTGGGGTTGAATTTTAAATCTCTTTTGAAGAGTTTGGGGCAGCTAAACAGTTCTGTTCATGCAATCCACCAGCTAGTAGCCCTTGCTTTTCTCTCTGGGCCTGATTTACAATGCTGAATCCCCATGTGCTTGACAGCCACCACTCAAGGCAGCAAACTCAGCACATTAAAAGCTAGAAAAAAACCCCAAAAGCTCTATAGCTTGAGCCAAATACTGAATCTTTATTTGCTGATATGTTACAAATCTACGTTCTTTGTGAATTGTGAAGTGGGGTTACAGAGTTTGCTTTCTCAGCAAACTCTATTGGCGTTTTCAAAACCCAAAAAAATAATGGAAAAGGCACAACTAAAAACCTAATAATACAAATGCAGAATAAGAGGGAGAAGGGAAGGAAATTTCTATCATTCATTAATGTAATGCATTGAATTCTGTCTCTTGCAGCAGAACCCCCGTTAGAATCAGTTGTGTGGGGTCAGTCTGGAAGACAGAAAAATTTGGTTAAATATTTATTTTTGTGCCTATTTTTCATTACAGTGAGTCACTAGAGACGTATTTTTTCTTTTACAGAAAAAAAAATTAAAAATTGCTTTAATAGTGAAATTTATGTGTGCTTTTCCAACACTGCTATGTTAAAATAAGAAGGTTTCTGAGCTACTCCCTTTGAGTAAAAATAGCAATTTTATTTCGTTTTTATTGGGTCTAATTCTAAAAGCATAAATGACAATTCCTAATAGCACTACAGATTTCAATGAGGCAATATTAATCTGCCTGAATAAGACGATCCAAAATCTATATTTTTAACTCATCCTATGTAAGATGCTCTATGATCTGAACTATAGCATAAATCCTTAGATTAGGTCTAAATAGATTGGTTTCCTTCCTCTGCTTTCCTGGCAGTTGTAATTCATTATCTATTCTTCCTGTGAAGGGATAATGGATGCTTTAAATTCCTTTAGCACCAAACCTGCAATTTGAGAAATAAATGCTAGTGGGTGGAATGATTCTTAATGCTTCCTTCCTCCTCCCAAGGTGTTAACATACCTCTACCTAGATGGTCACATAATGTCTTTATTTCTTGCTTTTCTTGTTTTATCTCTTCCTCCTGAGCTGTGCAACCTCTCATCCTCTTGTAATTTTCTTTGAATTTATTACATAATTGAAGAGAAGTTCTCCTGCTTTGTAGCTGCTGTTTGCTCTTCCCTTCATTTTTTCAGACAGCTCAATTCCAGAATGCAGGTGTGTGGGTTTTTTATTTTCCTTATCTCCCTTTTCACAGTAAGATTAATGAGAGAATCACTTAGAGAGGTTTTCCAGGTAGCAAAGTAGTTAGTAAAAGGGAATAACAAATATTTTAATTCAATTGTTTCTTATTTGATGTCACAATACCATTCAACTGCAACAACTGTCATCAAGACATTATTTTTCTCGATGTGTGTTTGAGTGATGTGAAGCTACCTTTTATCATAGTGAACCACCTCTGTTTTAAACTAAGCTGTTTTATACCTTCCTACCCTCAAACAAACAAAGGTATTGCTAAAATAAAATGTCAAGTGATTTTTACTACTGCTTTATTTCTCATCCCACTGAGACCTATATCTGCTATATATATACACACTATATTGTTCTGGCCTAAGTTTTAGTGATTTCTTATTTATTCTGGATTTAAAAGATACAAACAAGAAAATAGTTGCATAAACAACACAAATCAAGGTGGGTTCAGAAAACTAAACCCAAAACCTGCAGAACACCCTTATTGTAAAAGAAATGTACATTCATCTATTGGAGGCTGATAAAGCCCAAAGCAAGCTGAGTGCCCATTTCCTACAGCAGTGATACAAAGAGAAGCAAAACTCTCATTGCCATTCTCTGAATGTCTGAGTTTGAGAGAAATGTTGCTGCGACTGTCCTGTGCTTTCTGCTTGGTGCTGTTGATGCAGAACAGGTTGCAGATGCAGGTTTGCTTAGTACACAGATATTTCAGCAGTTCAGGAAATATATTTGTAAGCTCGAATATCTGAGCAGTTAAATCTTTCAGTTCTATCGTAGTGCTTTTAGTAATTTAAGCTGGTTTGGGGAAGAGCAAAGTATATTTTTCTGAAATTATTTAAACATAATATTTCCTCAAGGCATCTTATATATTTGAAGGCATAAGTTATGTTCATTCTTTTCAGTAGTCTGGTGAACACTTAAACATTAAACTTTTTACTGCTGACTGACACTCAGTAAATGATTCTGAGTATCCCCAAATTAATGCCCAAAACTTCTCCAGCATCACTGGGTGTTCTCTATGAGAAAATTCTAAAATCTTTTTGCATGCGTGGCAGTGTTTCAGGTATTTCATTTAATATCACTACCAGAATCGCCCTAGTTTTAGAGTATATTTATTTCTTAAAATTGTAATTTAAGAATCACAGGTGTGCTGCAAAATTTCTAGTACATTGGGATATGCCTAAATTAATTGAAACTTTCTGTTTAATAGTTTGCTTTTAGGTGCCTTCTTATTTGTATAGTTTTTTTAATATTTACTCATAATTTATCCAGAAATTTTAAAATACTAATCCCATTTATTTAGAGGTTGTTCTGAATGATTTTGTGAAACAGATGGCTTAAAGAAATCTAATTTATCATGTATTAATTTCATATTTTCTGGAAAATATGTTGGATACCAAAGTTACTGGAGTATTCTAAGGTAATTTTCAAATTCATTGTGATTCTATTTTGTATTTAAAATGTCTAAGTTATCACTTGCAATAATTGGATCTTTTTTTCTTTCTCTTTAACTATGTCTTTTATAGAGTAATTGGAAGTTTTGAAAGGTTAACAATAGCAGACACTAAAAACTGTTTTAAAGATTAAAATATCAATTAGAGATATATGTGTAATAGCTGGAAACAGTTCCTCAGGTGCTGTATGAATCCTGTTTCTGCTTTTCATTCCCTAAGGGTTTGCTGGCAAGCTTATCTCTGGGTATGCAGCCTTTGTCTAATGGCCATTTTATAGCCTAGGCAAGTCATAATCATAATTAGCTTAAAATTCAAGGCTGAAAGAATTGTATTGTTTTTGTGAGGAGCCCAAGAATCAAAGTAGCTGGTTTTAAAATATGATGGTTTTCAAACACTGAGTTATGCTAAATACTGTGCTGTGAGAATGATACAGGGCTCATTCTCACTGCCCAGAGAGAATTAAGACTGAGAACCTGACCCTCTGTGATGTTGATTACTTGGAGCTGGGGAATCCAGTTGAAAGGATATAGCTGCAATTTAATGCGATTATCCTGCCATACCAAGTCATTGGATAATTGTAGACCTTGCAAGACACTGCTCTTATGGTGTTGATGTGCTCTGGCCTTTGGGAGCACTGATTGAAGACGAATGATGAGAGTGAAATAGATTCAGATAAAATTAGAGACAACCGGGGTGAATAGATGTGGATTTTCTCATTTTCGCACAAACAAAACCTGGCTTAGGTGAAATGGAATCTGGCTGTAATATGCAAAAGCTACTTATCTCATCTCCCTCTGGAATATGCAATAAACATACGGAATAAGCTTGAGATTTAACCTCTCTACTCAAGTTCATAGAACAGATTCATTATTTTCTGCATTAGAGAGAGAATATCAAGGTCAAAATCTCCTTTCTGATTAGCTGGCAAATATGCACTCTTCTACCACAGATCATGCATTCATGTACAACCACTTTGTTGTATTTGAACATCAATTTGTTTCATTCCTGTTGAGGAAGTACCATAGTATCAGTTCACAAGAATTAAAGGCCTCCGTTTAATTTCTGGTAATAAAATTCTGAACTCTTGTTTATCACCCAAACCTCCCACAGGGTGTAATTTTGATCTCACTGCTGTAATTCTGGTTTAGTCAGAGATTACACCAGTTTTGATTCACACATTCTATCTCCATGCATCTGTTTATCTAAGGATGAAATAATCCAAAATTCATCACAGTACATGTTTAATTTCATAGTGTAGATGCAAACCACTGGTGTAGTTACATAGGCACAGCTCCAGTTTAATTAATGGAAGGTGTGGTTTGGAAGTAAAAGCAAATTATATTTGGGTATCCAAAGTTTACAGTTATTTATGCAACACTATAAAAAGGATTAGCAATTCCCCCTACAATCCAGAAGATTTAACTTGCCTAAGTGCTTTTAAGAATCTGTGTCCAAGTCATTAATGTATTTTATCTATGTAACACATTATGAATTGTATAGAGTCAATTAATGATGATGAATTGAGATAATAGCAACATACAAACTGCTCAGTGTTAAAGAACAAAATCACAATCAGATCATAATAATAATAATCAGAAATTATACTACTTTTTGGTTTTCCAGATCGTTGCATCTGAGAGAACAGATTTCACAAAGAACCAGAATCAGGGTTTGGCCTGATTTGTTATGAGGTGACATAGAATCATTTCATCCAAAGTGCAAAAACTTGAATTCAGAATCAGAGTCAGGTGTAGAATCATTGACTCATTTGGATTGGAAAGGATCTTTCAGGTCATCAAGTCCAACCACGTACAAGCACAGTAAACTGTCATGGTAAATTTTAAAGTATAAATAGATTCCAGGAAGACACCTTTGCTTACACTTGCTTAATTAAAATTAATAGTGGTCAAAAGTTTCATTCTATTATTTCAACTCAGAATAAAAGTCAAGATTTTATTTTCATTTGCATTAGGCATAGTGCCTTCAGCAGCAAATGTTATAGATCATTAGCTGGTAATGTCATATATTGTATTGAATATTCTAATATGAAAATATTCCTCATAAGGTGGAGTTTTGTATGGAATGATTGCAGGAAGCTCCTTCTTTAAGCTTTAATCTTGATGTTGATAGTCTAGGATGCAGAAAGAAAAAATGGGAAATTCAGCCCAATTTCTTACAAGAAATTGCAGATGACTTATAACAAGATATTTTTAAAAATATGTTTTATTTTATGGGCAGGCACACATAAAAATATGAATTCACACAGAGATTTTTTGAAAACCCTACCTTAAAAATAACAAAAATAAATAATAAAAATATAAGTAATATCTGGAACCATCTGCACCTCTCTAAAATCTGTGAACTCAAGCTGGTGGTCCTGGATTTCTGTCAGAGAAGTCATCAGCAGCCTGTACAAAACCAGGAGATGCTACATCTGGCAGCTGACTGCAGTTCACTGTCCTGTCAGAAGCACTCTCAGCTAACATAGTTATAACCAAACTTTAGCCCTGTGAAAAAAACTCTAAACTGATGATGGCCACAAGCTGGGAGACTACAAAAGGAAAGGTCATTTAATAGTTTACATATTTTCCATCATATTTCTTTGTTTCTTTGATAGACATACAGTGACCCTTTAGACACTCATTGGAACCCTTAATTGATTTTAACATTTTCAATGCTTTTAGCTGATTGTCATCTTTTTTTGGGGGGGAGGAATTTCTTTCTATACACCATATTTTTCAGTTTCTGTTGGATCCAAAATGCCAGTTTTGAGCTCTTTTCTTTTTAAAAACATATATATGGAATTTCTGCCCAAAAATTCTTATTGTACACAACCCCTTAAAAACTACCCAGATCCACTAGAATTCTTGAGAGTGACTGTAAAAACCAGGTTTATGAGTAGATTCATAATAAAATTTGGAGCACAGGGAAAATATTTTGTTTCATATTGAGCGTGCTCATATTTTATTCCATGTAAAGTCTGTTTCTCCAAAAGACATTCCTGATTATTTACTTAGAACTAGAAAAACCAACATTTGTACATTGTGATTCTATTTGGTATGTGATAATTTCATTTTCTCACTCTATATCATCCTGTGTGTTTATTTTGTTGAATTTTTTGGACATTTTTCCATCAATGTAGAACAGACTGCTAGTTTTACTTTTGCATCAATTGTTTTTACTACATCTCTTTTGCAGTTGAGACTATTGATGTTAAGACTCTGAAGCTCTCTCTATATCAGCATATTAAATACGGAGAGATGATTCTCTAGTCCTGAGTCCAAGCTGCATCAAAATACTTCCACCAATACTAAGAAAAAAATCTCATTATGTTTGGGTATGTGACTGTAAAATACCAACTAGAAATATTGGATTATCTTGTCGTCTTTTGAGCTATGCTTGGGAGACATTTGAGACAGTGCTAAATTTTCCATATCAAGTTTTGAAAATTTACAATATGAATGATGGAGCTCTTTAGTACTTGTACATGTTTCTTGGTGCCATTTAATCTATCAGTGTAGTTTTAGCTTTGCAGAGATTAAGTGGGCTGCATTTCAGGCGTCTACAATAGGTAAGTAGGAGAAACAATGCTGTGCAGTATTCAGTGTGCATGAAACTCCTAAAAGAAAAGAGCTTACACTTGCTTTTAAAAAACTTCATGGGTCCATGCATAATAAAAGTTTGCAAACTTGAATAGTTACTAAATTATCTGGAGGTTTTCCTCAAATTCTTTATTTTTTTGAAGAACATATCTTAAATACATGTAGTACTTTTGAACACTAAAAGTCGTTTTACTATAGATATATAGAAAACCTAGTTTTTCACCTTATTTTTCAACTTTTTCTTGTTTCTACTTCAAAATCTTGGACTACCATCTTAATTTTTTAATTTTCATATTTGAATGTAAAACCTCAAATCTAAGCTTAGTCAAATCAGAAGGGTTTCTTCTGTTGTTGACTCAGATCTGAGATTCTCTGATTATTTTCTTGCAGTTTAGAAATCAGAAACTATATCCCATTGCAAAACAAAAGGGCATTTAGATTTTACAGATTTTGCGCTTTTAGAGAAAAAAAACAGAGACATTAATTTTACATAAGCATTTATAGATCAAAAGCTTATTGTTGTAGACATTTCTCCAAAATCCAGATATGAACACTTAAAAGGAATTTAACAAATAAAACTTTGCATTTCCTTCACAAGACATGACTTTTTTAAAAAAAAATTATGGATTATGCTGTTATGTTGTTTTTATTCTCTCTTCTCTTTATTTGTGACACACATAGACATCTGTAAAAGGTCTGGTGTTAAATTCTTCCCTTCTGAAGCCAAATACAAAAGTCCTCAGCAAGACTGGGCTTTATATCTTACCAGACTTGAAAACGTTACCTTATGAGTAAAATGAGTTCTTATAATTTTTTGTGATATTCTGCTTCTCTTCACTCTTATTGCAAGGAAAGATGTAAGGAGAACTTCACTTGGATATGAAAGTAAAAAGAAGAACGTCAGCAGTAAAGGTTATTGAGGTTAAATATAAACCCCCTGTACATTTTACTATACCAGTACTTGTCTACAATAATAAATATCTTAATAAGTTAATTCAGATACATGAAATACTTTTTTATTTTTATTTTTTTAAAAGAGCTTATTTTATACAGCCAATAAGGTTCACAAATTTTCATCTTCAGTTTTACATTTCCTTCAGATGATAGCACTAAATCAATATAGGAAGAGGTCGGTAGATCTAGATGTAAGCATGTTTTTTCTACTGAAAAGACAAGAATAGTAAAATTGGTGTTTCTTATGTGCTATTCTAAAACAATTAAAACTTTATTTCTATTTCCAAAGTCACATTTCCTAACTCTAACTTTACAAAACTCAATTATTGTTCAGCATTTTATTGTTACTGCTTTTTGTGTTTCAGCAAAATGCCATTGCCAATTATGTAAATTCAGAACAGATACAAACAAAGCCTCTCACATCACCATGTATTAAATCTAAAGGTACAGTAAATATAAATAATTAATATAAATATTAATAAGGCAGTAAATTTGGGTTCACACTATATTCATGTCTGAAAGACATCTTGGTAATGATTGAAGAGGTGATGCACATATTCTCCTTTGCCCTCTTCAGCTCAAAGACTTTTTCTGTCCTTGGAGGGTATTTGGAGGAACCAAGATTCCCATGAACTCTGAGAAGCCTCTCCAAATAGAAGAGAGAATGGGCTAAAGTCCCATAGGGTCAGAAAACACAACATGGACACATTGAAAAATATTAGCACTCTTCTAACACATTTTTAGAACATTTAGCAAAACAAAAGTAATTTCAGGGTAAAAATAAAAGATTAGTGTTATGTACTGAGTCCTTAATGGCATGGCTCATGGTAAAATAGGTAGAGATGTCGAAGACCTTTGCATTGTCCCTGGGCTTTAATGGGTTTTCTCCATAAAGGTCTATTCTTCCAATAGATTTCTGATGATTGGTACCACAATGAGATGCACAGAGTAATTATTTCTCTATCTGGAATCCAGAATGCAGGATGAATATGGTGATTAGGTTTTCTTACTTTCACATTCTGTTGCAGTTTTAACACCTGTGTTACCATGCGTTGCCTTAAAATTACACATTTTTGCTGTTGATGTTTATTTTTTCCTGAATCAGGGCGCTGACCCTGATATTATTCAATAGCTTGATGAAGGGCAATGTCACTCACCCCCTGGCCAGGCTATAGGTCAATTGGTTGTACAATGTCACTGATGATATTTCCTTTTGTTTTATTCCTTTATCCCACTTAAATGCTGAATACACTAGGTCTGGAAGTAATGCATTAAATTTGGCCTCTCAGGCTTGATGGATTTGCAAGTATACTAATCCAAAGGGAGTTATAGTACATTGTAAATCATAAATATCTTGAGAAAGGAGAATTGTGTAAAATTTGTAGAAGACATGAGTTATAGCACAGTTATCTTCATAAAAACAAGTCCTCTTGAGTATATTTTTTTGCATTATTACAGTGTGAAAGCAACACTACCCACATCTAATCTGAAATGCATGTATTTATGTTTCAGTTTTATTGCTATTTTCATCCACCAAAGGAGGAAAAAATGAAATTTTGATAGGGTCAAGAAAAATTGAAAGCAATAGCCTATGTCCATATTGAATTTAAATGCACAATTGATATATATATGCAGTTATTTTCAGTATAACTATTATCTAGTTTTAACATTTAAGTAACTGCTGTAGTGGTAATGTGTGTGTGTACATATAAATACATAAACATGCACTTGTAAATATGGTCTGAACTAAATCATAAACCTACTGCATGAATTTACCTGTGCTGAACCTACATTACTGAACGAGATTTTTTTTACCTTGATTTTCTAGATTAAAGGTGTCTAGAATGCTAGACACACTGATTTCATGCCTCCTCAACTGAATTATGACCAGGTAAAAAAATGCAGAAGCAAAATAATCAGACTCTGTCACATTCTGTTTCACAAGAAAAAAGTCACACCCATTGATATTTGTGTGATTTATGACAGTGTTTAGGAACAATAAAGCTGTTTTAATTTCACTATATGCAGCATGCTATGTGGAAATAATATGGGGACATTGCTGTCTGGGTAAGCTTCATTGCATAGGTGGGAAAATGTTACAAGGTAGAGTCATAAAGAATTGATCTTAAAATTTGGTATAAACTACACAAGCAAAGCATGCAGTGGTGACCAGAAGATGTTGAATTCTCAGCATTCATGTAATTTTAGAAAAGTGTTACTCCTTTAAGCCATTAGGGAAGGTTATTATCTCAGATCTCATTAACTGCTCTATTTTTTAGTTTTTAAGCAGTGATTCTTTCATTCACAGCCTCAGAAGCGTAAATAAAAGTCAGAAAAAATGTGATCAAGTGTACAAAAAAAATTTAATTCCCCGCATGAAGTGTTCTTTCATGCTTTAAACCACATATATAAACAGAAAAACATGAGTCATAGCTGATGGGTTTTTTCCATATAGTAAAGATAAGGTAGTAATGATTATATTTCCATTTTAAATAAGGACTCACTAACCCTATAGGACAGAAAAAGTCACTATGATTATCCAGTGCTTTCAGTATTCTGTAACCTTTTCTGCTGCTCTGATTTTTCTTTCTTTAAAAAATCAAAGCCTTTCAAAAACACTCTTTAAACTCATTCTTTCTTTTTGTTCCATGTATTTGCCCTGTTGGCAACATCGTCCTATTAATTAACCTTTACCAACCTTTCATAGATCTCTTTTCTAAACTTAGTCACCAAATAAAAGAATTGTTCATGGAATGACACGGCCCGCCTTCTCCACCCCGCACCGACTCGCCCAGCTAGCTCCTGAAGGCGAGACCAGTGCCGAGAGTGGCCCACTTCCAGGATTCAGGGGAACCCGGAATGTGGGTAGGGCTCTGAACCCTCACGGCCGTACACGCGTCCGGGGAGGAGCAAAGGATCGAGACAGAGTCCTTCTGAGGTTCCGGGGAAGCGGGATTTATTGCGGGAGAGAGGATAACCGGGATCGGGGGAAGGGAACCGCAGAAGGCAGGGAACACAGGTGTACAGCAACTTAAATAGGGGCCCTCCCCCAAGGGAGGGTACAATACAGCACCAATGGCTACAGTTTGGGGTGTAACATAAGGCAGGGCTGATTATACATACAACGAATAGGGGGAAACATAGGCGGGGAAATACATGTAACATCAAATCATATGCTAAGAAGGGGATGACTGATACAGAAGATACTAGAAGGATGGGGGGGCTAGGAGGGATTGACAGTCTTCGGGGCAGGGACTAGAGTGAGGGACAGGGAAGGTACTGGAAGGTGGGTTGGGGCTTGGGTTGATTGATCAAGGGAAGGCGGGAATTAGGGCAACTGAATTATAACGGGGGGGGGGTTACAAACAATAGAACAAACCATCTAATAACAACAAAATAACGCAATACAACAATGGAACATTTAAGGGAGAATTGACTGAAACAAAAGCTTGACATTGTTTTTAGTAATGAATTTTACACTGGAGTATTCAACTGAACTTGAGGAGATTTAAAGCACATTCTAAGCTGTGTTACTGAGACATACTGAAATGCTTTTGCTTAGCAGCTGTTGTTTACACCTGAAGCTATTGTACAAATCTAGGCTCTCCTCAGTTTGGGGGTTTTCTCTCATCATTTTCTTGATTTCTTTTTTTTTGCTTCTGACAAATGAGGCTTTTATAAATTAACTCAGCTGGTGCACATTTGACCCCAATTTTTGAATGTGTTCCCTGGGTCAAGTACTTTTGTGTGTGAGAGTAGAGTCATTCACCTCACCCTGAGGCAACCAGAGTAGTCATTCATTTAACTTACCATCAACACATTTTTAATCATAAATAATTTTCTACATGTTTAATCTAGGCAAACAAATCATGCTAAAAACAAATATAGGCAATTGCACTTTATTTTCTAGACTCTGCTTACCATGTTAAACTATGTACTGAATAATAAATTACAAATTAAAATCTGTAGAATTTCTGGTATGTGGGTGTTTCAACATATTTTAGTGAAAAGTTATTTTACTCTGAAAAATCCAACGAATCTTAGCCCGTGACCATTATGTAAATTTAAGAACGATATTCATATATCTGTACATCTCTGTCTTCCCCACTTTGTCTTATCAGAAACCTTCCATGGCTGGGAGTTTCACTTCCTCGACCTAAGTGCCAACATATGGTTGCATTCTGTAACATGAACTCATGGCTAAATCTATGAACTCCATTCCTTAGTCTCCACCTTTGGGACATCAGTAGGTGGTAATCTCAGCAACCTGGATGTGATATCACCATTGTGGCATTTTCATTGACACAGCTCTGCTATAGAGACCCCTTTGCCCCCCAAGTATAATTCCTGAAGAATTAGCCTCTCATTACAAAACATTAAATCTCTTGTCACTCAATCCTGTAGGTTGATGGAAGCATAGGATATGATGTGGGGGTAAAAGCTCCCCTAAGAGTTAAATTTGGCACTTCCCTGCTTGGTGATACAGACTCTGGATGGGTGGTCCCTCTGGATCTCCTTTCAATAACAGCTTCACAGGTAGACAGAAGCTATAGACTGGATCAGAAAAGTTGAATTCAGCAACTCCCAAATGTTATGAGATTTGAAGAGCCAACTGTATTAATCTTATGCTTTGTTGGGTTGGTAAGGTGAAAAAATTGCATTTGATAAGAGTAGTTTTTATTTATTATATTAAAATATCTAAGGAAATCTTCCTTCCTGGGTGGTTTTCCTTTTCCTAACTTAAACTTCTAGTCAATGTTTGAGTTGCCCCCTCTCTCCTTCTTGTGGTGATTTAGGTTTGGTGAAATCTAAACAATGTGTTTCATATTTCTCATATGCCAAGAGGGACTTTCAGGGCAAGGCTGAAAGAAAGCAGTGCTTTTGGTTAACATCTCCCATGAAGGCAATATATTTAGAATAATTGTCCTGGGAAAAGCAAGCCAAAGAAATTTGCTCAGCTGTAGACTGACTGAAGAGCTCAACGATATGATAAATGGTTTACCTTATCTGAGTACTGAAGAATGTCAACCTGTATATAGCAGCTTTGATAGTCATGCAAATTGTTATCACATTTAGGTAAAGAAGAAAGTTCTTCTAGGAATGCAAATGTTAAAAATCTTCCCTCTCCCTACAAAACACTAGGGATTAGGGTTGAATACTAAGAAATACTTGTGCTATAAATTCCTTCTGGAATTAAAAATTTATAAAAGAAATTTTAAAATCTCAATAAATATTTTTGTCTATGTTTTAAAACATTAAACAGTCAAATAGTAATAAGATGATTAACATATACATTATCAGAGAGAGGTAAGGCAACAGATACAATGCTTTGTTAATGGTATCATCAGGAGATGGTAATTTAGGACAGCAGTTCAAATAGTGCTCACAAAGGTTTCAGAGAACAGAGTCAAAATCATTTTTATCTCACAATTTGAAAAAAACCACAGGTTTTAAAAGTAAATAAATTGCTTACTTTTGCATTTGACTGGCAAAGTATAATGACAGATTAACAAAACAGCCTTTTTGAAATCTGTTTTTACAGACATAATTTATTTAAACTGTGTTTAAAGTCTGCAATAAAACGCCACAGAAGCTGAAAAGAAATAAGAATCCCAGTTTAAATCAAGTAATCAGAGGATCCAAATGATCGTGCCATGGGTGGATTGACTTTGGCTATATCACCAGTATTTAAATGCATATTTTATAAAAATTAATAAAAGAGACATTTAATGACCTTAAAGGACATAACCTGATAAGCTACATTCATTTTTTTAATACTGATTTCTGAAGTGGAAGGGCACTCATTATGGTCTCCTGACTTGCAGTTTAAATTAGATCATACAGATCACAGAAACCTCCAATCCCTCCTGCAACCCCCACCCCAAAAAAACATATACACCCCTGTATTTCCAGATTCTGTTGCCTATTGGCCACCCCAGTTGGAAACAGTCTTTGGAAGAGATTAATTCCCTGGAGGTACCACGATCATTTTTCAAGCACAACCGCTTGTTCTCTCTGGAGGTTCTTTGATTCACTTCCAGCCTATCAGCTGCAGATGTAAGGCACCTTTCAAAGCTTGTATCAGCGAAATTCTTCTCCTGGCTTTTCACCTACTAATTGCAAGCAGGGAGCAAGTTCTCCTTTTTCAAACAAAGCCACAATTTTTAGATCTTCCCTCAGTATAACCATGGCTGTAGAGCTATATACTGCATAAATTGTGATCGTGATAATGTGACACTTTCATCTTAGCTTGAAATAGCATCTGTCTGCTGCAACATCTTTGAAATCTTGATTGATAAGGGATTTAGACCTGGTTTTAATTATCATCTTATGTACTTGGCAAAGGTTAATATTTTGCATGGGGAAAAAGATCAGGCAATAATTCTTGGATTTAAAGCAAGGACTCCAGAATTTTGATTAACTATGACTTTCAATGCTAGAGAAAACTTAAATTTTTGAAATTAATCATTTTACTGTTTATTTGAGAAATATGGAAGGTACTTTCTCATGTCTTCTTCTGTTTATAAACAGAGGTTATTAGTGCTATGAAAATAGGAACAAAAATAATTCCATGATAAACTCAAAAATTTCTGTTTCAAATGTATTTCAAATTCATTAACGACCTAAAGCCATGGTCCTAAAGTCAAAGGAATTACACTAGCTCTCATTTGGCCATATTTTTCTGGTAATTTTAACTTGATCAGTCCCAAGCATACAGAAAATCAAAGAAAGTTGTAAACTCACTTTTGTTTCTTCAACTGCCACCAATTATAGGAAACAGACAATTAAATCTTACTGTGTCATATTAATGCTGTTCATATCCTAAAATACAGCTTCACAAGATAAATTTCTTTTTATTTTAGCTTTCAACATGCCTTAAGTATTAGGGTTTGGGATTTTTTTGGTATGATTATCTTTTGCCAGATGGATCTAGATCAAATACCTATATATGGCCTGGATGGGTATTGCATGGCATTAGTATTTTAAAGAAATAACAAACCATAATTAAGAAAATAAAAGTTTCTATGACAGAAATGTAGTTTTCATAGAGTTGAAAAATCACACGCTGAGTTAATTTTGCTGCACAAAGAATTTTTTTTAAAGATTATAAAAATCATGTCCCATGCTTTTAAAATGTTTCTTGAATTCTTATGACTAAGAGGACTAATAAAGGGAGTGACTGATGTCGAATTCATAGGTTTCTGTTGTATTTCGTTTTTTAGTTTTTTGTGGTTTGGTTTGGGTTTGTTTTTTTTTTTGTTGTGGAGTCTTTATTTTTTGGGATAAGTTTTGTTGGTTTTTGTTTGTTCATTTGTTTATTTCAATCAGTATTGAATCAGTATCTCAATACTCAAAGTCATAATCCAGACAATAAGGCTTCCATAATCCCTTTCCTTAATCTTCAAAAGGAAGCAAATGGGAGCTAAATGGAAGTAGATGCTATCATCTTCCCAGGCTCAGCAGAGAGTAAGGAACAATTTGACATAAAATATGAAGTATCTTTTATACTGTAAAGATGATCTGTCCTCATTTGAAGAGTTCTACGAGTTTAGTTTGATCAAATTGGAATCATCATCAAATTACTTGTATTAAAAAAAATAATTACTACAATGTGGAGTGGGTGGACGTTCTTCTTCATACATAATTTAGTGTGCAGTATGATGTCTTTACTCCAAACCTTCAAACT
Organism: Acridotheres tristis; assembly: GCA_037013685.1. Taxonomy (NCBI): domain Eukaryota; kingdom Metazoa; phylum Chordata; class Aves; order Passeriformes; family Sturnidae; genus Acridotheres; species Acridotheres tristis. The sequence continues at coordinate 8,099,991 of CM072885.1, forward strand.
GACTTGCACAAGGGAGTGATACCACTCAGAGTCTATGGACTATTTTTAGATGACTACAGTAGGAATGTTTGTCATATATTTGTTAAAGAGCTATGTATGTACTAGGGTTAGTTTATTCTGAACATGGAAAAAGCTCTTTAATTGAACAAATATCAAAGTTTTTCAGACTTTTTTTAACTCTTCAGAACATACAGAACTGGCTTTTTCACTGTGGAAATTATCCAGTCTTTGTGGTGTGGAACACTGGGTTGATGAAGTCTTTGGTTTCCAGATTTAGCTTACTTCCTTTTTTGTGTGTGTCTGAGACTTCTAGATGGGCAAACTCATAAAATTCAGTGATTTCAATTCTTTAGGTTTTGATTTTCATTAATCCATCTTGTGTGATATCATACAGAACACACCCAAAGAGTAATTTTTTGTTTTATTTAAAATGTGGTATGTGTTTTTTTTGTGTTTTCACAGAAGATGTCCTTGGCTGGCTGACAGTTTATTTGAACTGTTTTAACTACTGTATTAATAAACAGTGCTACTTGCAGATCGTGGCAATATGCTTTGCATTTTCATTCCCTGTTTTTGTATTACTGAGACATGTAATGAAAACAGTATATGGGGCTGGATTTTAAGCATTTATTTTTAACTACTGTTTATGGCTCCAAATTCATTCCTTGTGTAAGATGTGCCTAGAAAGGCAATGAATATGGATGAGATTGACCCATGTTCCTATATTTTCACATAATTTCTGCAAAAGACAGTTGTCTGTGCTGGTCTCTGTGGGAGAACTGTATCACATGCTAACTTTGAAAGACGATTAAAGAGATGATATAATAGTTTTTCTAACTCTAGCTCAATGATACTTTATGATGTGACTATGAAGTGAGCTGCCAAAAGATAAATAAAAAAAAAAAGATGAACTTTTAAAAGAATAGCCCTTGTTCATATACTTTTTCAAAGAATACAGAAGAAGAAATCCCTTCATTTCTCACGTACACATGAATTCAGGAGAACACAAGCTTCTCTTAAATGCTGAAGGAGTTTTCAGATTCTACTTTCCATATTTGGTGTGGATGTGTCTTTTGCTTAAACTTACATTTTTCCAAATACCAGGGCAAGAAAAGTGTTTCTCCTATATTAACATTTATTTCACTGCATCTAAAGAGCTTTTTATCTATGAGTTATTAAATAATGAATTTTTTTATCCACAGAATGTGGTTATAAGTGATTAAAGTCTGGGAAACAGGGGCCTAATTAGAACAAAACCCAAATACAGGTTGAAAGGAGCCCAATTTGATTGGTTTTCACTGTGTTTTTTTTATTTTTGAAGATTCTCCTCCATACTCCCTGTTAAATGTTGAATTATTTCCATGAAGCACCTTTCATTAGTCCAGGTTCCTCTAAGGTTAGCTACTGCCATTCTAAATGTAAGCTGCTAATGCAAAGAAAAATGATAATTCCAATTGTGTGGTCTTCTGCAACCTCTGCTGTGAAGCCAATAAACCTGAAATAAACATTTGCAAAAATGTGCTGCAAAACACTCCCCAAAACCACTGGTGCCAGCTAAAAAGACATTTTTTAGTCTCACAGATAAAGAAAAGCACTTAAGGAATGAAAGGTTTAGTTTGCTGGTTTTGTGCTAACTAAAGCTTGGCTCTAATGGTGAATATTTTAACATTAGCCTGAGCAATAGAAAGACATTTGACACTTAAACTTCCATAATAGAGCTATTTCAGGGATGAAGCTATTTTGTTTATTGCACAATATGAAAATCATATGGAAATAGCTCTTCAGGAAAATAACAATAAACAAAATATTCACATGCCATCAATAATTCTTTATTATATTGTGGAAGTAGAACCACTCCACAATTCTGATAGGCTTGCAAAATTCCTAAAAAGTAATCTTTAGTTCTAATAAAGTCGGCTTGTGTGATGATGTCGTGCAATGTGGTCTAATTACAGCTAGAATAAACAAAATGATGGTTAATCCTCACAAAATGTCCAAGAGTTTATAGGCTTTGGCTTCAGTCTTGCATTCTGAAAGAGCAGAAGCTTTCAACAAAGTCCAATGCTGCTGCATTTGCCCACAATTATCTTCTACCCCAGTGTATACAGTGACCTACTTTCTGCATTAAACAGCTTCTGCTGGCAGAGCCTGCATTTGGAGCATGTTCTGCCTTTTATGGGCACAAGCAACAATTTTTATGTGGCTCATGAGGAGAAAGTAAAATAGAGAGCTCCTGCATTGTGTTTTTTCCTCTCTGGTTTTCCTGGGCTGACAAACCAACACTTCATTGAAGTTGCTGAGCAATCTCCATAGACAACAGGCATAGTACCACTAACCCAGGTGAAACCTCCCTCAACCACATCCAGAGATGAGTAAGGGTCTACAAGAGGAAAGATACATTTGAAATACTTTTTTTTTTGGTTTATGTTTCTGTGTGAGTTGTTTGTTTGTTTGTTTGTTTGTTTTGCTTTGTTTTGAATTTTTGACGTGTTTTTAAATTATTATTATTCTAACAGGTCCTTCTGGTTAGACTTGCAATGGAAAAATGGCAGAAGACAAAAAATTAGCCTTTTGAATTCCATACCTCATCTCTGGATTTCATTATGTAGTAGATTTTAATGTGCAGTGGTTTGTATTGTTTTAAATTAATAGAATTTAATGTTAAAAAGAGTGTACTTTTACTCCATAACCCATGCTGAAAACACAAATAAAGCTTTACATCTGAAGATTTGCCATCCTCCTAGTATTTTTGATTACCTCAATCACTAGTAGCTTACTTTTATTAATAGAAATATTTGAGAAAACCAAGAAGTAATAACTAACAAATGTAGATTTCTTTTCATTCCTACTTACAAAGTAGTTAAGATTCATTCAAGCCATCTATAGTTACAGGGATAGTATGTAAGATTATCCATCCTGTCGCTCTGTTGGCACAAAAGAATATGTTCAGAATGTAATGAGCTTAATAATTTTGATGATAAGCAGCTGGTGGTTTTTGCCATCAATATAAGAAGTATCAGAGGGAAAACAAATGGGAAAAGAAGGAAAAACTAAAAGAGAAAATGAAGAGTTGAATTAGTTTTTTTATATATGTCTGTTCTCTTTATCACATCTTTTAAGTGGTTTATATCCTGAGTGTTGAGAAAGCAGCATACTTAACTGATTCTTTGACCTCCTTGAAAATAATTTGTAGTTATCACTGAGGTCTATTCTCATTATAACATCAATGGGTACAAGCTTAGAAGTAAATTTTCACAATTTTTCATCTTTTCCCACCATAATATGATTTTCATATTGTTGGATCTTGGGTTAAGATTAAAGACTGATCCTCTGATGAACCTGAAGAAGACTTCGCCGTTATGCTCACTACATGCAAAAGAAATTATAAATAGGAAAACAAACCAAAACAGATTAGAAAAGGGTAAAAAAACTCAAGGAAATGAATGAAGCCCTTTCTCACCAAAACAAAGCCATACAAAAAATGACCATTTCCTAAATAATAATGGTAATCAGGTGTTTGTAGAAGACGCTGTTATGTACGAGGAGATTATGAAAACATTGTTCCCCCTAAAACCTAAGAAATTTCTTATATAATTTAAATATTTTTCGTTATTAAGATTGATAGCTGTAAAATATATGTAATTGAAAAAAAGAATTATGTAAATTGCAGTCTGTGTAATAGAGCAGACTGGAACTGTTGAAAGAGAATAATCATGTGCTGCTTAAAAAAAGTGATGTTGCAAACACCAAAAAGATAATAAAAATATAGCAAAATAGAATGATGGAAATTTAGGATATGTTCAAGCACTGGCCATTGAAGGGATATTTTATGATGAATGATGCATTACTCTAAAAAATAGTAAGTAATGGAATAGTAATAATTTCTGATTTTAGTGTGGTGGGGTTTTATCTTTTTATACTAATTTAAAGAAATTATCTAGAACGAGAGTAAGGTCTCTCAGGAACTGAGTATAAGCTGAAGCTGCTTAGCAGACCTACAGATGAGATCCTGACTAAGGAAATGGGTTGTAATCCTACAATTATACATGAACACAGCCTTTTTTCACGTGTGGTGGGAGTCCCAACTTATTTTAGCAATTTAAAATTTATCTTCTGATAGCACCTTGGGAGCCTTTTATGGTCAGTAATGGAGCCAAAACTCAAAGTATCCTAGTCCTCACTCTGCTATATTCTCATTAGTGTTCATGATTTACTCTGACTGTAGTTTACAGCAGAGAGGAGCTGAGATAGTGTGTACCATTAAGGAAAATAATTAACGTTTACTTTTTTAGCTTGTCATGAATATATCTTTTGAATATATGAAGAGATTCCTTCACCACATGTAACCTCTTCATCTTCCATGACCTCTCCACAGCTTTGAACAGAAACCAGTACATAGATGATTTAGGGAGTGTGAGGGGGAGATGGTAAAAGAACATCTACTGTAAATATAACTCAAAAAATCATGACAAACTGGGAAGTTTAATGATTCTGTGGTTTCAGTAGACGATGTTCTGTCTGGCAAAAAGCTTTGTCAGAAGAAAGCTGTTTCCACGTAGTTTGTGGTAAGGCCTTTCACTCAATATCAGGTTTTTGTTTGGTTTTTTTGTTGGGTTTTTTTTGGGTGGGGATGTGGTGTTGAAATCAATCTGGGGTTTTTTTTCCCCCTAAGATTATGTGGACAATATTCATAGGCTGTCCTGCCTAAAGGCAGATGTCACTCTAATGTAAAACAAAGCTGGCCCAGACAACAAGAATACTTTTCTGAATTAAATGTTGGCTTCAGCTCCAAGTTAGCCGAGTTCTCCCAGAGTTCATGGAACATTGAGGAATCAGCTCAAGGCCTTGGTTTAAGTGCACATTAGCCACAGCAGGGACACTGCCTTTACTCCTTGCAAAGGTACCTTTAACTGTTAAAAAAATCAGATTTATGTGGACCTAAGGAAGTTCCCATCTCCACATCACACTGACTAATATGAGGTTTGCTCCCAGTCACCTCCCAGGGAAATAAAAGCATTTCTGCATGCTGGTCTTATCATCATCGCAAGGTCAATCATGCATATTTTGAAGAATTACAGCAGATGACTAAGTTCTGTAGTTCTGAAACCTGTTTTCTGACCCTGTTATTGTCTGATTTAATATTTTAATGAAAATTTATATTGATGGTTAATATAAGAAGATGCTTATTGTAGACGATTTTTGAAATTACCGTAAGTGTTGTATTCACTTTACAAATATAATTTTTGTTTTTCTACAAAATAATAAAATATTGTATACTTTATAAAAATAGATTTCACTCTATTACTTGAATAAGATTATCCAGCTAAGGAAATGTGATTAATTGTATTGATTGATTTGAACTGTTTACATGAAGTAAAACTTGCAAGACTGGAACAATATCCTGAAGATTGTCAGACATAGCTGCTCTGGATGCTGTTTTTGCTGGTTTTTGCTACCTTGAATGGATGGAGGCAGCTCAAATTTTGCCCAGGGTGTCAGCATGATGGTGGCTGATCCAGTACACAGCCATTTCTACAAAATAATCCAATAAAACCTTTCCTTGATCTAGCTCATAATGAAAAGCACGGATTCCTCTGCACTGCAGGCATTAGCAAGGATAATTAAATAGTTGTTTTGCTACTGTCACTCCTCCTACAGAACTAAAAAGTAACCTTAGAGTTCAGATGCAGCAGAATCTCTTTCCTCATTATTGCAAATGAGTGTAGGCACAAAGCTGATAATTTCACTTACACATGTGCTTGCATGCATCACCCCCTTGGTTTCATTACTCTGTGTACAGGAGGGGACATGCATGATCAAAGCAAGGGATCAGTAACTTGCTCTGAGTTATTTATGTGCTTTGAAACAAGACACTGTACTTCGAACAGATTTTTTGTGGAAACAAGAAAAGTCATTTTTTAAAGAGCATAGTAGAAGGTAGAAAGAGGAGTTATCTTTCTCAATTTACCGTTAAAATGATTTTAATCTCTGTAAAACCAAGAAAGATAATTCAGTTAAGCTTTGGATGTTGATGATTGGAACAGAAAATTTCAGCTAAAGTCAAGTTACTGACCCTAAACTTGGAGAATAAATCTATCTACAAATAGCAGTTTAAAGGAATCCAACTTTTCTAAATTTCAGGTGTCTGTAATATTTTAATAAACCTAGAGTGCATGGTGACATACAGTCTAACCACAGATTAGCCCATCATACTTAAGGATAAAAAAATTTATTAGACTTTTTTTTTTTAATTGACCTGAACCTGGAGGAGAACACATTTGCCACAGATTTTGAACTATTAACAGTACCCATAAACTAGAACAAATCTTATTCACTATGTACTTTTATGATGTTTTTTCCCTAATTAAGAGTACATGCTTAAATAACCTAAATTAACATACTGACATTTTCTAAATAAAGGCTGATGTCATTTCATCCCTGGAAGGTGAACTAAGATAACTCTATAAAATAACACATGTAGGCACAGATGAAACATGTACCAAACAAATCTCTGTGTGCCCCTTGGTATCTAACAGGACTTAAGGAATGAAGGTTGTGTCTTCAAGTCTTTCACTGTTGGTAACTGATATAAATGTAACAGGTTCAGCCTATAGCAGCATCCAATTTTTATATTTTAAATCAGTTGCAAATTTGTTTTCACATGTTTCTTCAAAACATCTGTAACTTTATTTTTTTTATTTGTGACCTGACAACGAATGTTATGAAAAGGCTTTGATTGAAGAACTCTTCTCTAAACTAATGTTTTAACTCCTTGGTTCATTTTACTGTGATGTACTTCCCCATCCATGCTAGGAATCATATCTCTGTAAGGAAAATCAAATTACACATGTGTGCGTAATACTACATGAAATTGTTCAATGGTATTGTAGAAAAATGCTACATATAAACGAAAAGTCCTCTACTGCATATGAAAGCTAATAATTCATGAAAGGATTAATGATGTTTTTTACATATAGGGAAATTGAAAAATCAAAGATCTAGGATTGAAAAATGCATCCTGACTTATGCCAGTTATACAAGACTGGATAAAGCATGTATTTACTTAATCAGAAAATGTGACTGGTACTGAAAATGCAAAGTTAGCTGACTAGGTTCAAACCAAATTAAAACCAGCACGCAAAGCACCAAGTATCCTAAGAACAGGCTACCTTGGTATCAATATCGGGGTAAGTAGATAAACAATTTTGAAGAAAATATTCTTCTGAGTTTGTAAAAAATTAGCTTGGAAAAGTATGTCATTCTGATTCATTGTGGCAGAAAGCAGAGAGTGCTGGAGAAGAGGATGAGGGAAGAGATTTTCTCTATAGCTTGTAATGGCCTTTAGAAATCTACTGGGAACAATTTTGTTTTCTTAAACTAACTGCTCTAAACTGCCTGACTGCAATCCTGACCTATCATCATAGTAACAGATAATGTCATAACACAGATTCATCACAATTTATTATCTAAATATATTACATATCTTTTACTCTTTTCTCTCAGTGTTCTCCAGCAGTCTGAAGCTGCTTTTGACGACAGTTCTGGAAAATGAAAAAGTCGTGGAATGTGTGGGAACCAAGAGCCTGGGACACTACTAAACTGTCATAACTTGAAAACTGTGTCATCCGTGAAATAACACATGCCCCAGTTTATATTGCACTGTTTAGATTAGAACATAAACTGTAGCACATGGAAATTTCTTCCTATGCACTGTGTGCCAGTGCCTAGGATTTAGACTGGAGGCTCAACTCTCCAAGTCTGGGACTACGAACCTCAAAATCCCACTCAGATATCACTTATATTTCCTCTGCAATTTAAATAACTGATTTTTTTGCACTGAGGTTCTCCCATTGCTTTAAGTTCCTTCTCTGTATACTTCAGAAACTGGATAGCCCACCGTGCTTACCTTGTGCTTTTAATTTAATTTTTTTTTTTTACTTGTTTTGTTTCTTTGACTAAATAAGTTGTGATTTGAGGACAGTGGAGTTCTGAATAGGAAAGCAGAGTCTGTAAATACTGTAATGTATATATACTGAAGCAACTGGTAATAACTATATATTATCAGGGAAGTCTAGTGATAACTTGAACAGGAATTAGAATAGAAAAATCGGTTTTGTATTCTTAGCACCAGCCACAACTTTGTTTGTGTCTCTGGATAAAAGTGCAGAGGCACAATTTTTCATAGGAGCCAAGTAATAAAATGGAGATTAGAGCACTGCTCCACTTTGAGAAACTCTGTGATGTCAAAAATACAAAAAAATTGCAAGTAGTTTGGAAGGTGACACCTCAGGTCAGGATTGTGCATTGTGCATTCTTAGATGCTCAGAAGGCAGCCTGATTTTAAGTACTTCTCATTGTCAGGCCTCAAGGTAAAGTTTTCAGCAGATAATTATGGCAAAAATTACCCAGCTCTTTCTCATTCTGAGAAAGAGAATTAGAATCATGTGGAAACCAGAAGTTACCTTCAGGAAAGGATTTTGAGGCATTAAAATGTGTATCACTGGGAATCAGAATTATCCCACAGAATGCTGGTGTTGTTTGGGAAGAATAATAAGAAGGGATTATTGTCCTTATGTTTTCTGGTTGAGAAGTTCTCTGTTATCAGGTTTCATAAGGAAAGTATGTTTAATCACTGATCATGTCACTGCTTAACTTTCAATTTTGGAAACTAAGCTAGTCTTCTGATTTAGGTATTTTTTCCTTAGTAAGAGATGTTCTCCAGTCCTTTAATCATATTCTTGGACTTCTCTGAGCCATTTATAATTTTTCATCATCTTTCTTTAAACACATAATTGGGCACAATAATCTAGCACTTATGGCTTCATTGCCAGTACAGATATAACATAGTCTCTTCACACATACTTGGCATTTTCTCTACTAAAACTTTCAAGGACTTTTGTATTCCACAATGTAAACTCATGTTCAAGTAATTATCCATGCTGACCTCTAAGTCACTCAATATTTCTCTCATTCCTTAGAATTCCCAATCCTGAGGAATGACTTACATTCCTTATTCATAATTATGTTCTTTCCACTTGGCAATGTTGAAATACACATAATTTTCCCACAGTGTGTTTACCAAGAAACTGAGTTCATTCTGCATAAGGGACATAGTCTTTTTGATGTTACTAATTCTACTGATCTTTATGTCATTAGAAAATTGTATAATAATATGTTTACATTGTCTTTTCTCAAGTGATTAATTAAAAAGGTCAAATAGTATGTATTAAAGAATTCAAATCTACAGACTGACATTAAAAGTATTACTTTATGACAGTAATTTTTAATTTAAAAAATATTTAATTTTTCTTAACACTTTAAATGTGTAATACTGTCAGTTATCAGCATGTATCATCATATATGTTTCCTATTTTTTGTTAAATATTTATCACTATCAGATCTTCCTCTTTTCTATCATAATTATTAGGTAATTAACTGATAATCTCAGCTTCCTTCCATGTCTATTGTAGCTAGCAGAGCTTTCTTCCCCAGCAGAAATTTTGACTTTTTGGCACTTTAGGAATTCCCAATTATCCGTCACATTTAATTACTTTCTCCCAATAGACTTTATTCATAATTGTTATCATGTTCATGAAGCTAGCTTATAAAATTTAAATGAACTGTAAATGTGGTGGAAGTTGGGATGCTTCAGACATAATTGATTCCTTATATCTTGCACACTCCACCAGTTGTTAAGTTTTGCCCTGAGATTAATGGTTCTTTCCATGTGAAGACAATGTACATTGATTGTCACATTTTTTTTCAGATAAAATTTTATAATTTTATAAACTGTGAAAATATTGAGGAGCTCCTTGCATTTGACTTCCAATATGTCTCAGTAAGAATTGAAATCCCTGACATTAATACATCTTCTTCCACCTACACATGATGTATCAGTTTTCAAGAAGTAAATCATCCCATTCTTTAGTGTGATTTAATGTGCAGCCACACATTTACTGCTTTGTTCATTACCACAGTAAGTTCTAATTGCTAAAGTTTGTTTCATAATGCTGGTAACTTTGAAAAAGTTCAAATTATTTTTAACATATTGTATCTTTCCCTTCTCTTTTTCTCCACTGATTTCTTCCTGTATAGGTTATAATCATCAATGGAACTACCCCAACAATGTGAATTTTAAAATTTTATAATGGGTGTAATTTCATTTGGGTATGCGTGAGCTATTACAACACAAATTGAGTAATTTTGAAGTAAGACAAACTCATCTCGGACATGAGAAATTCCATTTTTACTTGTTTTTCACCTAGACAGAAATTAAATAGTTTCTCCTTTGTGTCCATCTGAGGCTTGGTGGTGCAGGATCCTAATTTCATGGTTTAGTTCTAAGTGCATAGGTGTACGTTTATATTTTTTCACCTCTTCTTATGTTTATCCCTCCTGGCTACTTTAACCACACAATTCATGGAAGATTGATTCCAGGAAGGTCTAACAAGAGCACATCCTCCTTTTGCTGTCTGTATGAGGAGTTTATTACTTCTTCTGACCCTTGACTGCTTCTGCTCATGACATGGGATGAATCTCTGGGAAATGCTTTAATGTTTTTCTCCTTCAATCCCCTTGGAAGTCTCCAGAGTCTTTTGCAATTAGTCATGTATTGTGCTCTCATTTGTAGCCATGATCATGTTTTCAGGACCACTTAGGGCTGCAAGACTTTCTCTTGGCTACCTCCAAAGCAAACTGGAGCAATTCCAGTCTTGTGATTGCATCTACTCTCTGGGCTCCAAGGGAAATCACAGCATTCTTTTGTTGGCCAGCTCATCACATTATCTTCTTTGTAGGACAAAATCGCAACGTGTTTTCTTTCCTTGGGTCATTGAAAACCTTCCTGTGTCCTTTAAAAATAGCTTCATGCCTGTTTGTAACCCCCAAATTCCAGGGGTGGAGAAGGTCTACAAAGTTCTACCTTCAAGGTAAGATATAGTGCATCCTTTGATGGTGTGCTCTAGTGAGGCCACAGGACACAGGTTTAACTGTGAAATAGTAATTACTAATTGAGTGATGCCTATTCTGAGCAACACATGAGGTGAGTTCTGTGGTAAAATAAAAAGTGACAGGAAACCCAGACATAACTGTATAAGAGTACAATTCAGGTAAATGTGGGTTATACTAATGACTGACTAACACATACATGAATAAATAGTACTTGAAGAATCAAATTAAGATAATCTTGCTTCTTCAGTTTTAAATTCTGTATTCCTTCATTTAATAATATTAGTGGTACTGAACTGTAGATTTTATTTATTTAATAAAAATTAGATATAGATATTAAAATAAGTGGTTGTCATAGTTGGTATAGCTTTAATCAGGGTCACACCTAGTAATTTTCTTCTAGAATCATTCCTGGCTTCTGTGGAGGAGGTCAAAACTATGAAAAGTACTAATCACCTTGAGATCATTATAACAAAAAAAAAAGAAAAAGCGGAAAGAAATTAAATATTTTCACACACAAACAATTCTCTATAGACTTCAGAACTCCCTTTCACCATATAGAGTCTCTAAGGCCTAGCATTTCATATCCTTTTCTTTCATTTTTGTATGGCTAAAACAGTGCATTGCACTGGAGAATACCCAGTGATTTATCATTGCTGGTTTAATCAGGGAACTGCTCTTTCAGATAAACTGTTTGCCTGAAATGCTGTCCCTGATGTACTATTTAGTTAGATTGGAAAAACAGTGGCAGATTCTGTGGCCCTTTTCAGGCTAAAAACCTGATAATTTTCCATTTTTTTGTAAGTCCTCTTCTAATAAATTTCTATGTCTGCTTCTCACATTACTCACCAGCTTAACATTTTGTCCTGGAAGGTGGCTTAATTACTTGAGGAGCTAAAAAGCTGAATAGTGTCTAAACACTCAAATGTTATTCTAACAATATCGAATTTTACAGTCAATTCCAGAATGCTCTCTATTAGTAGGACTGCCATGCCCAGTCTTGCCTGAAAATGCAGGGGGTGAAGAAAAAGAGGAAACTTAAGGGTACAGGTTTTTAAAACTTTCATTTTGTTCCGTAGATATGTAAATATCAGTGGGGACACAATTTTTGCCATCTTGGTGCATGACCTGTCACCTTCTTATCCAACCACTGACTATATAAAGTCAACAGAATACAAACTTCTTTGGTTTATGTTGTTTTTCCTTATGTCCAAATTTGATCTGCTGATACACACTCACTGAAGTCTTGTACTGAACACAGTCTTGATTTCTCTTTTCCTCAAAAGAGCATCAAATGGGTTAAACTTCCTATATAGTCTTATTTCTCTAAAGTTCAAAATCCCTTATGAACACCTAAGTTTTCTACTTTTACTGCTATAAGTGCTAACAACATTTCAGTTAAATGGCTAAGTAAGCATTAAAATGATTGGTGAGTTAAATGATGTAAGGAAGAGCTTGGAGAATTTCCCTTTCTGCTTTTGAGCTACATCTTGGTTCTGAAGGCTGGCAAAGTAACAAGAAAATGGATGTGATCCTCTAGGTAATGAAGCTTTTAAGCCAAATTGTTAACTACTGAAGTCTGGGAAACAGCTTGTCAAGTCAAATAAACCCAGCTGACTTCCAATTGCACTCCCATACTCTTGCTTTCACTGGGACTCGTTTTGTTTTAGAATTTAAATCAGTCCTTCTTTCCTATCTCAGATTTTAAAGATTTCTTTCAAATTGGTGCAAATCCCTTATGTAGACATTTTTCATAAGTTTTAACTCTTAACTAAATTGGTTTAGTTTGAGACAGTAAATTAGGAAATTAAATTGCTTAAAGAATAAGAAACTCTTTAAAATACATTTTCATGTAGAATTTCCTGTAAAGTTGGACATTAAGCTATTAGAGAGCATCCAAAGGAGGGTCATGAGGACAGTGAAGGGTCTGGAAGAGCAGGGAAAGCTTTAGGAAGAGCAGCAGAGATCCCTTAGTTTGCTCATCCTGGAGATGAGCAGAGACCTCATGGTAATTTTCAATATCCCCATGAGGGAAAGCAGAGACACAGGGTCAGGAGCTGGACTTGATGATCCTGATGGGTCCCATCCAACTCAGAATATTCTATGATTCTATGAAATCTAGTTTAAAATGGTCCAGCTCTTGCTGAATGAACAACAGCTAAATGAGGTGTAACTTTGTGGCACCTAGATTTAGTCACATATGTGAATGATTTAGGATCATGATGAAAAACACTTGAATTTACTATTATTTTTGTTTTAGACAGTCCAGAAAATACAGAAAATATGCATCAAGTCAGAAGCATAAAACACGTGCCAGATCTTTCATGCTGTGTTGAATAGAAAACAAGCACTAATATCAGGCAGTGTGGCTTTCCCCAAACCTCCAGTAGCATGTCTGCCACCCAAATTGAAAAAATGTGTGTGGTGATATCATTTTAGACACAATGCTTGCCTGTAAAACATTTCTGCCTGGGAATTGATTTCAATGATATAAATAGAAAAAGTTATAATAATAGTAAATTAGAGGGGGAATTAAATTTTTCTAGGAAAGTGTCTAAGAGATGCTTTAGTCTCCTGTGATATCTTCTTCATTAATCTTCAGTGAAATAGTTTTTCTTGAAGATAAATTACTCTTATCAGCAAATTAAGCTGTTACTAAGGAATGGCAGAGGTGCACAGAAAGGAACATAAAGCCAAGAAAATAAAGAGTTTGGTCATCTGTCCTAATAAGGGGTTGTAGAAATTGGTGTAAAGTAAAATTAGTTTGATTTAGTCTCTACTTCATAAATAGATAAAAAAATATATTCTAAATTATGTGGAGAGATGTCACACAGATTCTGGATGGAAATTAAAGTAAGAAAATATTTTGTAGGACTAAGTTCAGGTAGAGATGACACTAATCTAAACAGAAGTACAGCAGATCTGAAAACAGTGATAGACCAGAAGTTATAAGCAGAATATTTTGTAAGCACATTGATTATTTTAAGATTTTAGTATTATACACAAAAGGAAACGTATTTTTCCTAGCATAGTGTTCTCTGAAAGCCTAAGTATCCTCACTGTACTATTATCTATAGAATGAACCTTAGACACCAGAATGAAAATCATTAGGAAACTTCTTTTTTTCTTTGGGCTTTGCGTTTTCATTTCAGTATCTTTGTTCCATTGACACTGCACTGAGGAATGTTGTGAGACCTCAGTGAGCTGTGAATCTGGTGCACCAGTTCTAATACCCATACAAGCATACTCTTTGCATTAACCTCCATAATCCCCTCTGAATAGGTTTTTTTTTAGTCTTTGCCTCCTACACATTCCCTATCTGATCCAGCAGTACCAGAAATACACCACTTGTCAAAGTGATCTGTCAGAGTATTGGTAATGTAATCATGGACTCATAATTTTAGATTGCTACAAGTAACACTGTTTACTAGAAGTTTTCATTTGAAAGACAAAGGGGAAAAAAAAAAAAGAAAGGAAAAAAAGGGTAGTTAGTTAATATGATACAAATGGGTGATGATAAGTTCCTTACTAGCCTACATACAGTTCTGCTCCTTGTCAGAGAAAATACTTTCCACAAGCTCCCTCACCTGGCTTTGCTGGCATCTCACTCACTTTCCTGGAGGATGTGTGGGAGTTGCTGTCCTGTTTTCTGCAGAGAAGCTCAATACAGCTGTTGAATTTTGTCTCCATGGACAAGACTGTTAAGCATTCTATGCCTTAGACTTGTGCCTCAACAGGAAAAAAAGAATTCAAAAATCTACCAAGAAGAATGATCTAATGTGCTTCTAATACTGTTGGCTTTCTCTTCTGCTCCTGTGCTGTTTTTGGGATGCTGAGGGGCACTGGATGACTCAGACTCCAGGGAGGTATGCATGAGTTTCACACCTACTCTTTAAGGCAGCAATGTAAAAAGTGATCTTGATGCCTTGTGCTCTCATTTCTCTCACTTCCTATTTCTCTTTCTCACTCATTTAATTTCCTCCTGCTTCTTTCAGCTTGATAGGGCATGACTGACTGGGAAGTGTACATGAAGAGTGGACATGAGGTGCTGAATGTCCAGTGCATAGATCACTGCATGTCAGTGAGCAAAACTCGCTTCTGGATGTGAGCAGGATCTTTGCACAACAGAAATACTGCAGCAGGCATACTTTTGAATAGATTTGTCATGTTGATAAAAACATTAAAATATACCAAAACTATATTTCAACAAGAAAAACATATGGTTTTATAGTCTTAACCTAATGCTGAAATACAACTTCTGTGCTTTTATTGTGACTCAGTTCAGTTCTGCAATTCCTGCTAATGTTATGTAGTTATGTGTTGTTAATTTTTAGTGTGCTTCCAGCTGTAATCACTCTCACATAAAAAGTCAAATGCTACAAAGCTGGCATGCTTCTGCTGTTAGTATTATGAATCCTAACACACTCCACATGGACTACTCCCATGCATTGTCGAATATTTGTTCACATCAGAGCTGTGTGTTTAATTATTTTTCCAGTACATCCATAAAGCTTGAAAAGGAATCCTTCTAGAATAAAGTAGTGTGAGTTTTTAATTGTTATCACCAAACCAAACAACTCCTGGCTCAGATTCTGTACTTGGACAAAAAAAACCCTCAAAAACCAACAAAACAAAAACAAAACAAACAAACAAAACACAAAAAACCAAAAAAAACCCCAAAAAACTACCCCAAACCCAAAACAAATAAAAACCCAAACAAACAAACAAAAAACAAAACAACAACAAGAACAACAAAAAACAAACTGAAAACAACCCAAAACCCCAAAACTCTGATAGACACAAAAAGGAACTCTTTGAGTATATTTAACAAAAGAAAAATAGTTGGTGGACTTAGACAGAACTCACAAAATAACTGTACTTTCAAGTTACAAAATAACTTATATTTGTAGCATTTCCCTATGCTTATGGAAGAACATAGGTTCAATATCCTGCTCTGCTTCAGGAGTTTTAAATCCAAGTATGAGAATGTTCTCAGTCATCCTGCTTTGTATCTGAGATTGAGCTATTTTAGGTCTTTTCTGTTTAAATTATTTCATTTTGTGTAAACTGCTTGGATATTCTCTAAATCTGAGACTGTATATCACATCTCTAGGATAAGTACCCTAAATACTGTGTGGCAGATGAATTATCTCACAGTCCTGTTTTGTGCTTCAGTGAACATTTGAATGTTCTGTATGGATGAACTGCGGTAAACAGCTTAAAAGTGTTACCCAAGACAGTCTTGAGAGTTAAGAGTTCAAATGACTG
Organism: Acridotheres tristis; assembly: GCA_037013685.1. Lineage (NCBI taxonomy): Eukaryota > Metazoa > Chordata > Aves > Passeriformes > Sturnidae > Acridotheres > Acridotheres tristis. The sequence goes on from CM072885.1 coordinate 8,116,206, forward strand.
CTCTTACATCTTACATAGATGTTAAATCTGTAATTGGTATTTTTTCCGCCTATTTTAGCACTTTAGCATCAATTCCTCTTAGTGGGAAGGTATTCAGACTGTGCATGAAAATCTGCTGACTTTGGCATCCACCTGGAATACAGGAAACCAGATTTCCACTCTAGGTTTCAACTGTGAAGAAATGTCAGCAGAAAAAGTTGAAACTGAGGTTTTTATGCCTCTAATACAGAACCCATAACTCAGCCCTATGTACATTTTCTTTTTTCCCTCATAAGGTTACAAAGTTGTACAGCAATGTCATGGAGAACAGACAACACACAGGCTCCATTCTTGCTCACGAATCCTCCTATGAAACCCTTGAAACAAATATAGAATGGCTTCCTTTTTTTCAAATTTAGAGACAAACCCCTGAAAGTTTACACTCTGTTCCTCCACAATTTCACTACAGAAATCCATGTGGACTTAATCTTATCTGCCCATGGGGATGAAGCGGATGATACAGTTTACTTCTTTTTTTTATAGGTTCCCATAAAAGTAAGCGCTGTGTCAAATGTTTGAAAAACTTGGGATGCAATCCTGTTGTAACCTATATTGGTGCAGATTTGGAACCACTTTGCTGGCATTTCAATGACAGAACTGTGCCTATAAATTTCTCTAAGTGCCTGAAAAAGTACGTTGCTTAAGAAAGAAAAATACAGTCTAGTCGACTAATCCTCCACTGTTGTCTCTTCTAAAAGAATCCTTTGTTTGCCTATATTATAGTAATAATTTAGGTAACATGCAGAAACATTCTTAGACATTCAACATTCACAGCTCAACGTGACAGTTTCTATTTTCAAGCTCTTAGAATATTTCCTGAGATTATTTTGGAAGGTGTCAATTGTCCACTCAGAGAATTTCCAGGCGTGTTCTTATGGACTAATTTCAATAGTTTGCATAGAGCCAGCCTGTTTAGGGAGAGAGACATGGATGAACAGAGATAGAAGCTGTTCTGGGTCATGCAACCTCTGCTTCAAAAAGGATTCCAGAATGTTTAATTTATTAACTAAATTAACATGGTAAGGTCATGTTCTATGTTCAGAAGTAAGTTAAAAATGTCCCGTCTTTCACTGTCAGAAAATTTGAAAAGAAAAAAACAAAACAAGCAACCCCCAAAAGTTTGGTGTCTATCATATATTTTCTAAATAAAAATGATAGTAGGTTTTATAACTGTGCAGCATGCAAGACTCCTTTATGTCTACACAAAAAAACCAGGGTCCATCCGTTTGTAAAGCAATTTACATGACAGAACATCTTATGGCCAGCCTGTGCTGCTGCCTGCGGAGTTCTGAGAGTCTTGAAACTTCCACAGGCTTCACATTGGTGTCTGAAAGACAGAACAAACCCTCCCACAGTGATCTCATGGATGAATCTCAGTAAAAGTGCATGATAATGTCTGAAGGATAACAGTTCCTTATCTTATCATTGTCTACAAGATAAATTTAAGAAAAATATGTATGAATGTGTTTAATTTATTCTAGTTTTCCACCTTCTGTTGGGTTTCCTTACAACCTTCCACTGATAAGGCAACAGGGAGAAGTGAAGGGAAGGCCACTGACAGAGGTATTAACAGAAACACTTCTGTAATGCTTCAGTCCCACAAAAACACATGAACAGCTCATAATTCCATGATCCATTCAACTGTTCCTTTTAACAATGTATAATCAGAGAAAAAGTCTTAATTTTGTGTTAACAACTTTGCTTATATCAACCAGAAGAGGAAGTTGATGTATTTTTAAGAATAAAGTTGCATTTTGGCTCTGACAAGATGAGTATAAAATATCTGTGTGGGCATCAAAAGTCTGATTTACAGAGATAGAAAGGATGCAGAATTCACGATCTGTTGAAAAAGTGAGTCTTTTCCTGTTGAGGGAAGGGGTGTCCCTGCAAACTTCAACACTGCTTTGTTATTCCACCTCTTCTCACACAAATGCTGTAGCTATTTTGTGATTTTGTGTTGCGTATTTTGTGATTACAAGGCTCTGACATTGTGGCCTTGGCTGAAGGTACAGATGCCTTTAATAGAGAAGGTAGGACTTTTTTTTATACATGATCTTTTCTGATACTGGTCATGCTACAGATAATTTTAAAAATTGGAGCAGTGGTAAGACCATAGTGATCTTTTTGAAACACAGCCTGAATGTGTTTGAAAAATGGTTTTCAGTCCTTCTCTGAGTATCAAAGCCCAGGGCAGCAAAAATTTGAAACAAATAGCATATATTTGAAAAACGTGTATTCAGGATTCATTAAAATGATCTAAAATAACGAGTATGCAGTTTCAATCGACTTAATTGGGAACTTAACCCTAGTCTTAAACCCCTTCATAATTCATTGCTGTTTTTTTTACCTTTAAAGGGGATCCTGCCCAACCCCTCAATACCCCCTAACCTCCACCAAAAATAAAATAAAAAATTGGATGGACCAAGCAAAAAAGATGTAGCTATAGCACAAAATAATAGAGTGTAATGACTTTCCCTATTACAAGATTGTCTTTGTTTTTATGCTGTTTTTGACAAGGCAATAAATGCTTCTAACCACTTACTAAAATTAATAAAAATTGTAAGATTATAAAGGAACGTGAAACAATGGTGCTGAGAGATCTTTGCAGTTTTTTCTCTTTATGGCCTTTATCAACATCCAATTATCCAAGTTGTATTGGAATCCCAAAAATGAACTGAACACTTCCCTTTTGTACTTTATTTCCAGTTGTCTTTTCATATAGTGCTGAATTTTCCCTAGGAAGCCAAAAAATTCCAGATGACAGACAGAAGACATGGACATTAATATAGATCATTGCTAAGACAACTGATTGGGGCACATTTTTAGCCAGTTCTAATGAAAGCACAGCAGTCACAAATAGAGATCTATGCTTATACAATAATTTATGGTTCTAATAATGCCACTTATATGAATAACATGTTTCTTATAAACTGGATAATAAACTATATGTTAAGACCATAGCAGGCCAATGGCACATTAGTTCCTGCATTTTTAATCAAATGTGCCTCTAGGGACTAGGCACTACAGTCCTGATTTTACATCCCTTCATGGCTGGGCAGGGGGTGGGGGAGGGAATCACCCCAAATCATAAAGGGAAAGTGTAGAGCAATATTGCTTAGCCTGAAAGCTCCCTGAATCTTTCATTTATGTCTTTGCATCACAGGAAGGAGAATATAAAGGAACTGTCATTTAGAAATGAATGACCTTTGCATTGAAGTAATAAAAGTAAAGTTCCTCAGAATCCTTCCAGATGAAAGATGCTGTATAAAAGTAGGATTGTTAGTGGTGGCTTGCAGTTGCACTGACACTGCTTAGTTATGAGCTATAGAGAAACTGAGGAGGGATTTAGAATATTTATGAATTAGTTTGCCACTAGGATTTTTGGATATTATTTCTTTGCAGATCCAAACACATTAAATCCATTAATAAATTCTTTAGAAAATCTTTCTGGAAAATTATTACTTTGGAATTTATTTATTATTATATGAGCCAATGCGTATCTGGAAGGAAAAATATGAGTAATTTAGAAATGGAACATGTGTTTTGTGGAAGTTTTCATATGGAAACAAAGAAAAAGTACTCTGTCCCATCTTACTGCTCTGAAATAGTTGTCATTCCTGTCCGAAGTTGCGTTTTTAGCTATATAGTATCTTTTCTTTACAGATTGTTCACTGAAAAAACATCATTATCAACTAATTTTCTTATTGTTTCACAAAGCTCATCTAAGAGTCCGATTGAATTGATAAAGCATTCTCAAGGAAAACCTTGATTCTGATGAAGATTCATTTAAAAGAGGAAGGAGAAAAAAATACTGCTTTTGAAATATTGCATTAGGAATTTCTGTATTATTGCTTACATTCTTTTAAATTTCAAAACCAATGAGACAAGTAAGGCCTTGAAAACAGTTCAGTGTATATAACTGAACAGAAGTGTACAATCCACAGGAATATGTGCCTTGTTAGGGTAAAAAGTAATATCCATAGGTAAAGTAAACCTGTTTTAGAATTTTTGTAATATTTTGTAGCTCTAAACTAAAGCTAGAAAAATGTGACTGTAGTGCATATTGCTCCCAGAAATTTCTTGCCTGACCTCTTAATCTCATTTCATTGTAGTTCATGGGAGCTCACAGTTTGTGCAAGACAGAGAGTACTTCAGAAATAATAACAAATTAACATTGCTTTTTGCTACAAAATGGAAAATATGTTTTGTGCTTTTTTTGACTTCTAGTTGAAAACCATTTTATAAAATATTAGTTACTGTAAGAATTCTTAAAAATTTCCAAACCACTGTGGATAATCTGTTATCCTGCATCTAAGCAGTTTTCTGACATATGAGGTTTTTAAAATCAGGATTGTCTCTTGGAATCTCACGATTTTACATCAGAACCAACAATGTAATTGTTGTAATTATTACTCAGTTGTTAGTTGATTAAATTGTTCATTTCTTCCTGGCAAGTAACTGCTGTGCAGTTCTGTAGGTTGGTATCTTCTGAGCTCTCATGCCCCATAGAAGCGTAATTTGGTTAATTTTTATTCTTTTCTATCTAGACTCCTGCTGTTCTTTCCCAGCATCTTTCTTCTGCTTCGTTACCCAAGCAGCACTATGAAATCTGTGAAGAGACAATAAAGTCAATTGGTCAGAAAATGGCTCTTGGTTTGCCTAATGCTGCAGGTAAGACCAGAATATTTAAATACAGGATTGTCAAAGTGCCATGCTAGAAGGACAGGAAAGTAAAAAAAAAAGAAAAAAAAAGTTTTAAAAATTTAAAATTAAATAAGTTTAAATATTACCTCTCAGCTTCCATTACCTCTTAATTCTTCTTAAACCAAAATATTTTGCCTAGTTCATTCATGACTGTTTCAGGTTTTTTTGCAAGAGTAAATAGTATCCCTGTAGCTAAGCTAATCATGCCAGCAAGTGAAGTATATTATTGCATCAATTAGAAAAAATAATTTATGGGAAATGGAAGTTCAGAAATTGTGAAATTTTCTGTTTCAGCAGGATGCCTTCCACCATAAAGTAGGTTATAGTTTGGAGGCTGAAGCAAGGCCAAACGCATGGGTTTGGATTGAATTCATGCACCCATAATTGTCATCCTATGTTACTGAAAACTCCTTGACTGAAGATAATAATTCATTTGCCATTATTTTTCTTCTCTTTTGTGTGTGACACATCATTACTGGAAGTCTGTTCCCTTTGCCTCATAATTCAGATTCTTGGCACACCATGTTGAATTTTATGGTTAAGGGTGGTGCAAATCATTCACAGCTGTCTGTTGGTTAGGTGTTCTCTGGGCTTAAAAATAGTCAACTTGGTGTTGCTTCAACCAAAAATTGAGAATTACAAGTCTCTGACTTAAACAGGCCAATTTTCATACCCAATTTTCATCTTTCTTTTCTATTTTGGACGTGTGGTGGACACTTTGCAGGCAATGTTGTCCAAACACTGATGCCTGGAGCCAAACTGGGTCTGAATTAGTAGTCAACAGATATTGCCCCAATGGGAACATAAGTTTAATTTTCCATTATTGTACTCTTTTTTCAACAATATAGGATTTTATTTCCAATTAAGGTAATAACCATAACAAAATATTTGAATTAATGATATTTAAAATTTGGAATAGTGCAGTGGCATTGGTTAGATATAAATCCTTTAAGCTTACATTTTGAAATTTGTCTCAGCTCCACTGGCAGCACTTATCCAAATAGATGATTCCTTCTTTTTTCCCTTGTGTTGGCAAACTGTAAGCACTATTTCTAAGCAGTGATATGATAATATAGCATCCACTTACCATCTATGAATCAATATTTTGGCATCTGTCTGGGTGTTGAAAAGCCCATTTGGACTTACATATCCAGGATATTTTGCTAGGCCTTATTAAACACATTCCAGCTTGTCCTTTCCCTGATGTTCAGTGGAGCTGTTGGTTCCCCATTTCTGTGCCTGAGATCCAACACCAGAAGCAGTAAAGCTGTGGATTATTTGGCAAGAACCCACAGCATGCAGGATGCCAGCTGAGCATAGCCAGCCTGGACTGAGGCTAGAGCTATTAAGAAATAAAACCTGCTTAAGGGCTGGCTCTGCAGAATCTGCAGAATCTGAACTAGTAGCAATCTGAATGGAGATTTATAGCTAATATCTACTGCCTTGACACACTTCAGGAAGTGCAAAGGAAATTACACAAGGCCAGAAATGACTTCTCAGTCAATGAAATTAGGTCCCATGTTCACTGTTTCTTGGTGGCTCCTGGTCAAGCTTGCTCAGATTACATGTTAAAGGACAGGCTGACTGGTTTTCTGGGTTGTATTTTAAACTCTCTGCTCTGCCACCATGACCTGTGATGTAAAAGTCAACTTGTGGTCTCTCTGGTTCTCATATCTTCTGGAGTTATGAGGATTCTTGGGCTGAAACATTTGTTTGCGGTTTCTGTGCAAGAAGAAAAGTCTGGCTTGTACATTCTTTTTAGAGAATCTCTGAAAAGTTTGCATTCTGGGGAACCTCTGTGCAATTCAAGAATGGTGAAATATCTTCACTTTTGAACACCTTGTCAATTAGCCTGAATTAACAACGTTCCTTACAGGCATGTTTCAGGAACCTAAACCAGAGCAGTATATGCTGTCTGAAGAATTGATTGCCAAGTCATTTGGTCTGCAAAGCAACCCCTACAGAAAGAGAGTGAATTATAGTAAATGTGTTTTTAAGCTCTTCTACTCATAAAACCCATTATAGTCAGAGCAAATATTTATTGACAGCATGATTTTTTTTGTGCACGATTTATAAAAAAGACAAATTTCAAAACCAGAAGAAAACAGTGCCTTTGTATATAAAGTGAGGAGAAAGATGTATATCACTCTAGGACCATGCCTATTAATTTTCTCAAGGGTACCTTTTATCATGCCTTTTCAGTACCTGCATTTGAACCAAATAAATCACTTGAAAAATTTCTAAAATGGAGAAGTTATTCCACTGTTCCCTCTATGTGTGCCTAGTTTGCATCAACGATGGCTCATGCTTCAGTGGATTTCTTATTGAACTCTTCAGTTGGAAGTTGCCATGATTTAGAAAGCCATCCTTTTATTTAACAAAGCACATTTCAAGTACGCTACGGTCTTCAAGATCATTATTAAAGACGTTGACATCCTGCTTTTCTTTCTTAGCAGATTGCTGACCTCTTAATGCCTGACAAGCTCTTTTGCTTTCACGGATATGAGCATCTTGCTTTAGACCATAAAGTGTAAAATATTCTAAACAGATGGACATAGAAGTACAATGGTCTATTGAAGCCCAAAATTATTTAAGATACTTGAGATTTACTCTTATTCATCTGCATTGGAAAGTATTTCTCAATTTAATCAAAAGTTCTCTTTATTCATAATCCAGTAAAAAGAAAGATAATCTGTCTGCCATTAGTCTAGACAATTTACAGATCATTCAACTTACAGAAATTAATCAGAGGGAAAGAAATAATCCATTTTTAAACAAATTAACAATCAGTATTTAAGAAAAATGCAGAACTTGTTAGAAAAAAAAGACATGTATCAAAATATAATTTTAAGGTCAAACATCCACAGTTTTTTTGATTGAAAATAGCTTGAAAATAGGGATTTGCAGAGCAGTCATTAATAAAAATATATTTAATCCCAACACATTACAAAGAGTCTATTTAACTTGTAAAAAGAAAAAAGTCACTATATCTCTCTCATAAAATAAATTTTTCATAGGAAATAGGTTGTGATATGTATATGGCAAACAGTTGACACTATTACCAACTCGGGGTAGAAATTCAGTCTCAACACATCATATCCCCATTTAGAACTTTGGCCAAGAGGTCAAAGAAGTCTACTAAGTATCGTGGACCCAGGGTCTCATGCTGCTTTTCCTTGTAAGTGCAAGTCAGAGCAATGCAGAGAAACAAGCAAACATTCAAAAGTGGGAGGAAGAAAAAAAAAGAAAGAAAAAAAGAGAAGAAGAGAGGGACAAAAAAAAAGAACAGCTTTGAAGCATTTTCTTTCATCCCCGTGTGGATCAGGACCACTCAGAAAATTATCCTTTTCAGGCTGCACTCTTACTCAAAGCAGCTGGATAAACAAATTGTTGAGTCATGAAAAAGGAGGAGAAGGTATATCAGCAAACTTCTTTAATCATCAGAGTTGAAATTAGCTCCCCAATACTCTGAGACAGAAGAGGACATGAAAAAATGATATTCCTTTTCTCTTTATTTCTTGTTAAAATCTTGGTAGGCATATCTTTTTTTTCTACCTGCCTGCAACTGGAACTGAGGATTGGCATTGAAAATTCAGTGAAACTTTGGAAAGAAATATTGTAATTCTTTCAGAATTTAGATGAAATCAACATGGGGTTTAAAGTTTACATTCTCATAAATCCTAACAACAATTTATGTATTTATTTTATATTGAACAAATAATTTCAAGTTCTCAACACCATCCCCAAAAAGAAGAGAAATAATAAATGGTGCCCTCAATGAAAAAAATATTTTGGGACTAAAACCCTGCTTCTTAAAATGGTGTTCTGGCCCAGCCCTCAGCTGATTCACAGTGTTTTACTGCTGCCATAAATATGGCAGCGCAAAACAGAAAAGTTCAAAGAACAGCTGCATATTTGTGCTCTGATCCAATGATGAGACAAAGGCAGTCAACAATCAAAGCAAATGAAGGATGGTTAGTCTATTCTAAACGACTTGCTCACATTCTTGAAGATCAGTCTTCAAATAAATTACTATGATAAACCTGTAACAGAGACCCTCCTTAACAGTTACATCTCTGTGAACAGCAGAGAAAATGGCAGAGCATTAAGCTAACAAATGTTCCACATTAAAGCTTCAGGATCAATAACATTTTTAAGATGTTATCAAACAAAGCATTCAGTGTTGGAAGTAACAGCTTCAGCCTTATGTAGATAAAAACTGTAGCAGCCTCAGTGTCTCTGCAGAAATGCAGTTGCAGAGCCAAAATTCTCATTGTTCCTTAATATGTATATTGCACTATAATGAGAAGATGCTCAATAGAAACTAAAATTCATTGCAGATGAACTTACAAGGCAGAAAAGACACATATAGGTCCTATAATAACCCTTTTATGCTTTGTGGAATGAAGCAGTTTTCCAAGTGTGGAATACAGGTCTTTCTACTTGGTGCTCTGAAAGGGAAGGAGATTCTTCCGTGGCAAGGTTGGATAGGTCACTGGAATGCTGAAGTGTGGGTGACACGTGCCATCACAGTCTACCAGCTGCAAAGATCCAGAATTGTCAGATTAGTGAAGCATTGCTGCTTCAGTCCTCGGAAGGAAAACCCTTTCCAGCTGCTGGAATGAACTGATGGAATAAGATTAATTAGAAGCAGAGAACAGTGTCATGTTCCTGAGACAGAGACAGCTGAGCTGTTCTCGAGATGAGATTATGTCCTTGTCTGAATGAATTAGAGGTCCACATGGAAATGCATGAAAGATTAAATCTGTGTACAGTGCACAAAAAAAAAACCCTACAAACTGTGTGTGCAACCATTTGGGGTGGGAGTCAGTTCTGGATTTAGACACCTAACTGAAGACATGTTGTGTTCCTCAGGGATGTCTCCATATATGGCCAAAATGTCTCAGTTCCCTTTGTAGTCAGTGCAGACTCATGTATTTAGAGTCTGAAGAACAATAACACTCTGAAAATCCAGTTTCTACCCTTGCAGTCAACGTTCCTCCCCTATTCAGCACCCAAAATTTATCTCTTTTATTAAAAAGATAGAAGCTACTGTAGCATTAGTCTCCCTCTGTGTTCCTTTTTTAACAGAAAAACAATGAAAATTTCAAAACCCAAAAAAATTTTCCTGTGTGATTATCTGAAATTTTGCCTGTAATCAGGAAAATCAGGACAGTATCTGGAAAACTCCAAGCAATTATTTGCTGATTAATGATTGTAAAATAAAATAAATCTATCTTTGCTTTATCTTCTTTCTTCCCTTTCCACATTCCTGCTTTCCTTTCTTCCTTTCTTCCTTTCATCTTTTCATTCCAAATTCATGCTTTCAATTATTGGAAAAAGATAAAAAAATGTTTGTCCAGACCTCAGTTTTCAGCAGTCTGGTGATCTTTCTACAAAATTTTACCATCTTATTCTTATTGAAAAGGCCTTTATCTGCTTAAAAATTCTGGATTGTGCCATGCAAAAATAGTTCAATTAACTAATTCACTCACTGACTGATGAGAGATACTGGTGATTTTCCTTGCCAAAGGGTTAGTACACAGGAAGCAGGGCAAAAAACAGCACCTGAGAAATACATGTTCTGAGGAGCAGAATGGTTCAGTGCTAAAATTTTAAAAGTGCATAAATTCACATTTGCATTTCTAAGCTGGAGAGTAGGAAGCCAATAAATTTTGTTCCTCAGGTGCAGTGCTAAACACGTCTTTTTACCCCGGCCATTGATTCACACTCCTGATTGCACTTCATTTTCCTCACCTTTGAAATGGAGATAGTGAAATCCTTTCACCCCATGGAATCTAATTTTATTGAAATAATTTGCTGTGTTTACTGTTGCTCTTTCCAAATTCAAAAAAAAAAAAAAATTGCAAAACTTATTTTTTTTCTCACGTTTCTCAAATCTGACTCTGCTGCTGTATATATTGAAAAGGGATAAATGTAAAAAGTCACATTCACAACCTTCAGTCCTGTCCCTTTTCCTCTGGATAGTATCACTAACTTTTGATCAGAAAGTAAGCACTTACTGTTTCTTATTATAACGGAATATAACTTTTTCTTGACAGTAAAGAATGAGATTTAGAAAATTGCAGTCTCTCAAAAGTCTGTGTTAATTTTCTTAATTAAATTCTGTCTCACTTTAAAGGTTACAATGTCTCTTTATTTACAGAACAGCTTATTCATTCAGCTCTTTTTTTTCCCTCCTGAGTTTGTCAGAAGCTGTTAATGTTGATACAGTTTGACATTTTGCCCAGACAGCATCAAACCACAAACCTGAGAATAGAATGTAGCCATTAACAATTTAATAACCTGTTGCAATACTTAATTTTTTTCCACATCAGCAGTGTCACACTTGATAATGGTTTATTTTTTACCTTTACTGAATGAGACGAGACTATTTTCTTTATATGCCATGGTTTTTAAATGTGCTTCAGAACCGTAACTAGTCAGAGGTTGAATTTTTGAGTGCTGGCCCGTTGGAAATGTCAGAATCCATAAATATACTTGAGTTGAGATTTAACTGAAAGGCGAAAGTTTTGTCTGAGGAATAGACATGAAAGTCTTGATTCAATGTTGTAGATAAGCACAGCCATAATCTGGGTAATATGAAAGCCTTTGACATCAGTGGAAATGCTTTCACACATAAGCTTGGGGTATGATAACACAGTTAAATATAAAACTTCTATTCATATCTTAGTCTTGGCAAAAATCATTAAGGCTATAGAACTATTTCATTGATTTCATCAGTCTTTGACTCTTCCATTGTAATTGTAAATATGAAAAGTTTGTGTAGAACAAGGTTTTTAGAACATTATCAGTTTCTATTATCAGTGTGCAGCAGTAACTTTTGGCTATAATGATAAGTATCTCAGGCAAATCATGGCTAAGATAAAGTGCGTGTTATTTCTAACAGTGTATTTGCCAAAAAGATTGAAGCTGACATGAATATTTTCAAAATATTTTGCACTCCAAGAGTGCATGGGGGAGCAGAAATGTCTGCAGAGGCTGTCCAATATTTTATCAGTGCTTAATATAGCCATACTGAAGCAGGCAATGGTGTAGCTTTCTTCTGCCTTTGGAGTGTTTTTTTCCTGATGATACTTGTGGGAAACTTTTATAGACCATTGGTAGTCCAGCACAGCCTTTTGCACCCAAACATAATCCAGTGATCACAGTCCATTTTCCAAATATTAAAACTGCTGTAGTCTGAAGGAGCTCATGACTCTGCATTGTTTCAAATGCATTTCCATAGACTAACATCTGATCTTGGTTATACCTCTATAAATTCACAATAACCTAATTGGTTTTCATGGAATTCTTGCTAGTTTATATTGGTCTCAGTGCATGCTTTTGGCCACATTAGAAGCAAATCTAAAAACTCTTCTTCTCTTTAAGGCTGTGAAAAGTCTTAAATACACCTTTTTAGGTACATTTAAAAATTTCTACTCCTTTCTAATCACTTGATCTTAGTGTGATGCTGAATGCTAAATAAAAGTCAGTCACGATATCCCTGTTTTCTCTAACTGCATATTTATTCCTTTGAAACTTTTTGTTATTTATGCTGATTGATAATCCACTTCCTTGTGTCTTTTTTTTTCAATCAATATAAAAAAATAAGAAATTTTCTTTTGGATTCTGCTGAGTGGGCATCCTTATACAAAAATTTTGTTTTTTGGGAAGTAAAGAGTGCTCATATGTCCACAGAGAAATAAGTTTTCTTTCTTTGCTAGAAGAAACTAGGAAAAACCCTGTCAACCTGAGACATAATATTACAATGAATTGTCTAGTTAGAATACTTGTTTAAGCTTTGAAAGTAGAATAATTTTTGACTTTTATTTTATTGTCAGTCTGTTCTTTCATATTTTTGTGCTTATTTTAGGTGGAGTTCTATGAAACACTCTGTAGAGAATCCTGCAATGTTCATTATAGGATTGGTATCTTAAATGTGAGACATGCAGACGGGCATGCTGATTTTAATATTTCCTTGGGTTTACAGACTTGCACTCTTGTGGACTGGCATCACTGCTGTAATTCTTGCATTTTCAGTTTGAAATCAGTCTTTGTAGGGGTAGCTAGCATAGAAGTAGACAGTGGAATAAACTCTCCCAAGAGATAAACAAACCCTGGACGATGTTATTTAAAGGACTAAAGATGAAGGTGATAATTTCTTTCAGTAGCTTCCTCAAAAATTGAAACACTGACCTACAAAATACTCATTTCCATTTGTGCAAAAACAGGTACTGGATCCTGCCACAACAAGATTTTTATTAGGAAACACTTCCATAACTTCTGAAATGAGATGTTAAAATAATTGCATGAGGGTGTCTCTGTGTTTATACTAAAAAGACAATTATAGACAGAAGCTTAAACTCATGACTAAAAATAGACAGATTAAAATCAGATTAAAATTCTTCCATTCACTTCTTCAGTCACTATTTTCCCACTGTGTGAAAATCTTATCAAAATTTCCCCTAATGCCTTAAAGCATAGACAGTAGCTCAAATCAGCTGAGAAATCTATGAAGCTTCAATTTAAAGATATTTCTTTTCTTTGTTTGTTGGTTTTGTTGTAGTGGTTTTGTTCCCATATTTTCCTTTTAGATTCCATAAGATTTACCTAGAATTTCTGTTTCAAAAAATTCTAATTCAGAGTGCAGGTGCTGTAAACATTTAGATGATGTTCCTGGAAAGGCATTCAAGAATGTACAGTGCAGTTCTGGCATTTTAGTACCATTGTATTTGGTGTTCAGTATGAACCCCTTCAATAACTCTTCACAAATTTGAACCTTATTTTACAACTCCATTTTGTCTGAGAGACACTGGATCTCATTCAAGGCTGCAGCACAGCTGATGGCTGCTGCAGGACCAATAAAATATGATGCGTGCTTTAGACGTGTTTCTCTGACAGCACATTCTTTCAGGATTTAGCAAATTTGTCCATTGTTTTACAACTCAGTTTTGTGTAACACACAGGACCTTGGCCTGAAATGAGATTAACATTCTCAGACTGCTTTTCAGAGTTGTACTACTCTGCCTTTACAGCACCTTGATGAGATTATGGAGATGCTGTTTTCAGATGTCAAGAGGAATGTTTGTGTCAGGTGAGAAACAGCAACACCTCAAGAACATTAGGAAAAATAGACAATATGATGTATCTCCTCTTGTACAAACCATGACATCAAGAGTTGCCATTAGTATTCCCTAATATGCAACAAAGTTAAAGGTTATCATCTGCTGCAGATTTAATGGATTGCATTAGAATTACAGCAAATGACCCTTGCAGCTCCTTTAAACTTGATCGATCACAATGTAATTGTCAAGGCAGGCTAGCAATTAATTTTCATTAGTCAGGGAAGTCATTAATGCTTGCTGTTAGGGAAAATGACTATTAGATTGGGATGGAAGGGATTCAATCATTTTTTACAATTAAAAATGTTGGCCTGATTTGCTGGTTCCATATGCGCAGAAGAATCATTGTGGCTCTGTTGCCATGTGCTGCTCTTGCTGTGATGAACTGGTTCCAACAAAGAGTGGAGTACATCCCTTGTCATACCAAAAGGAGAGGAAATTTATTTCCAAATTTCTACTGGGAATATTACTTTTAAAGAATGCTCCATCAATATTTTTTTTTCTTTTGCCTTTAAAGATAGGTTGGAATTTAATGCTATGGTGAAAGGCATGCTTCCTCAAGTCAAAGTGCTATTTGCTTTTCCTTTGACATTTGAGGCTTTCTTACTGAATAAGACAGAGGAGTTGAAAGATCCCAGGATCATTCAGCTGCCTTCATAAATACAAAATTGCTTGGCAATGACAATTAGCTATGATACAGCCTCCCAACATCATGGGTGATAGAACAATGCTCTTCATTCATGCAGTACAATTCATCTGAGAACTTGAAAATATTTTTTCAAACTCTACCTTCAATAAGTCCTAGTCAAATATGGAACTCAAATTGAAACAGAAAATCAAACACCTTAAACTCCAGGATGAAATTTTTGTAGATGAAGTCTTGTCCAACTTCACTTTAATAAATCAAGAGTGTTTTTCCATATCCTCGATGTCAGGATGCACTTTGCTAAGATGTTTTTGTTATTTTAGAAGTGTCATGTCTTTCAAAGCATCATCTTTAATACCTCTGTAAAAGTGATGGAACATTTTTAAAAACAATTTAAGTAGAAGAAAAAAAAAGCTATCCAGGCTTCATGCAGTCCTTCTGAGACTAGATTTCACCCACATTTTAGGTACCTAAAGAACAGCTTTTTGGGTTCTTTTAGTATATACTGCTGTTCTTTGTAAAATAAATACTAGAAAGCAGTGGTATTCGAATGTTTTCATGAAATTACCTATCTCAGTTTGGGTCAATAAATTAGGTGAACATGATCTAGCTCTAAAGGCTTTCAAAAACACTTTCTGCTTTTCCTTGACAAAAGGAATTTAGGCATTGCAATGAGTAACTCACTTAAAATTTATGTGCTTAAAACCTGCAAAATTTGAGTAAATTGGTTCTTATCATGATGACTAAACCATATTGAAGAAGATATATTAATATTACTTATTATAATGAGAAGGACTTAGAAAATTTAAAGTCAAGCATGAAAGTGTAATATTCTCAAACGTACCTAAGGGAATATGCACAGGGGTAAGACTAAGTTTTAGACTTCAGAAGTTCTGTAAGCTTTTTGAAAGCTACTGAGTAACTAAAATTCCATTTATTTCAGACATGGACAGTGCTTTATTTTTTTGTCTATAAAGTATGTGAAAGGGAATTAAGTATTTAGCTTATTTTGCAAATGCCTCTAAGAACCTTATTTTCACCTTTAGCATTCTAGAACACGTTTAGATAATTTAATTCAATGTTTAAATAGGTTTTTCAATAGTTAGTGAAGGCAAAGAGCTATGCAGGATTTCATCTGGATTTAATCTGATTTATTTTTATGTCAATGCCATGCAGAGGTAAGTGGTATCCTAACATCATGCTATCATTTCTCTGCTAATTTGAAAAGAAACTGGAATGACTATCTCAAAACTACATGTCTATATCACACATGTGTAAACATATATTAAGAACCCCTCTACTGGTGTTTATAAATCTGACCTTTCCTTATTCAGGAGCCTGAAACACAAAGACGCCTAAAAGTCCTAGAAGTGATTTACTTGATTCAATCTTCAAAGTCACTTTTGAAAAGGTTCCCCTTTGCTAAAAAGTATTTACTTTCTCACTTGGAGGATTTTCAATAGCACTTTCATTGCATAGAGTATATTGTTCTGCAGTTTGATGAATTGCCTCTTTTATAAAACAAAAATATGTTCAAGATGTGATAATCTATTCCTGTTTTTAGGTATGTGACAATCTAGGTGCTCCACTTTTAGAAGAATACTTTCAAAGTTGGGATGTAAATCAAAGTTCTTTCCAGTGTTCAGTGACAGCCAGCATTTCCCTTAGACAATGAAGTTCAGCAGTTCTGAATGTTGAATATTTGGGAAACTGAGGCTCCTTATGTTATTTAATACTCTACTCATACATTATATGACTAGACATTTAACTTACTTTAAAAAACGAAACTTCTACTTTTTAGCTGGTGCTTTACTGAAAGCTACCAAACAGTCACTGGTACAGCCAAATGGTTAAGAAAAAGAAAATTGTTAAGATGAGTGGGACTGTGTTCTTTGGAATTGATAGAGTGTTCAGAAGGATTCAGGTTCCTCACTTTGGTATATCCTTCAGTTTGAATATGTTTCTGTTACCAGATTGATTACTGTAAGTCAGATTTCCTCCTAGCATTTATCTGTCACTCAGAAATGAATTCTCAAATCATTATCCACATTTTACTTTAAACATTTGTGGTTTCTAAAGAAAAAAATCGGGGAATGAATTCTGGCATTTCATTCAATGTATTATATGGTATGCATTAATGGTAAGGCAGTACGTTGTAATCAAAAGATTCTGTGGGAGATGGTGTGGGCAGACTTTTTGACTGGATAAATCCTTTTCTATTATATTTTTTTTTCATGAGATGAAACACATATAAGCTGCCATAAATCATATTTCATAGTATTAAAAAAAGGAGTAAGACCTTTGCCCTCTCACTGTTTTTACTTTTATTGTTCCTAATTTTTTTCTGTTTAAAGACTTAATTCTTGCACTATTTAACTATTTAACTCTCTTTACAGAGGCACCATCAAAAACCCAGGCCTTTGCTATTATTTTTGATCTGATTAAAGGTATAATTCTTGCTTACTAGTTCTCTTTAAAAAGTGACATTATTTGAAATTGAAAGCTACTAGCTGTAGGTCCTTGGACACTTGTCACAGAAAATCTTGAAGAGAGATCCTGCTTGTTGCTCTTTTCCGTTTTCTAAAGATAGGAAAAGCTTAGGAATAGAACTAGTTCTAAGACTGTGGTGTTTTTCAGGAACAGAGTGTTGCACAGTCCTGGGTTAGACACAAAGGTAGAGACACAATCTGGGGATCAGCCACGAGATGCAGGAAAGTTTTGTGAGCTTGATGGTTAACTTTACCAAAGTTCATGTTAAATGAGCAGAAAATTAGCTCCCAAAACCTGTAGTACTCTTCTGATAGATGAGTGTATAAATGTACAGACACATCTAAAACAAAAGTCTGTCTTTTCAGGAATTGGTAAAGTCTTTTGAGCAAAAGCCCTGTCTCCTAGAGAGCCATGGATTCTCTTCCTCATTAATTCTCAAAATCCTTAAGCTTCAAGGTTGCACTCAGATGCTTCTACACCAACAAAAGAAGCACAAAAAATGAATGAATGTAATGAATCTACATTATAATTGCTAGTGTGTAGTCTAAATTTCCAAATTCTTCAGCTCACTATTTGGCACTATTTAATCTCTTTTAAACCCACAATTGCACAGAGTTGTAGAATTATAGAATAGTTTGAGTTAAAAGGGACCTTCAAAGTCCAACTCCTTTGCCAGGTGTGGGGACATAATTTCTTAGGTCAGGCTATTCAAAGCCCCATCCAACCTGACCTTGAACACTTCCAGGGATGGAACATCCACAACTTCTTTGGGACACCTGTTCTAGTCTCTCAGCACCCTCATTGTAAAAAAAAAAAGTCTTCCTTATATCCCATCTAAATGTACCTTCCTCAGTTTAAAACAATTGTTCCTTGTCCTGTGACTATAGAGTAGGAATTGAGTTATTGACTTTTTCCTACTAAATTATTTTCATGACTTTTTTTTCAGTGATACAGTCCAGGAAATAAAAGACATCAAAGTCAAGCCATACGAAGAAATACCTTCTCTCTTTCTTCTGGCATACTTTTTATAATTTCCACCAACTATATGTTATATAAAATCAAGATTTTACAGCTTTGATCAGATGCATCGGTTCATTTGACATCTATCAAATATGTTTGGGCCACTCTTAATTAATACTGGAGAGAAAGAAAATTATAAACCTGAAATTTGGATCAGAATTTTATTTCTGGAACATTAACTCTTCTTCCTTTGTCACAAGAAGCCACTCTTCTCATTTTCCATTCTTGTTGAAAACCTAGGAATAGAAGTGATGTATCAGTATTGTAATTACCCCAGTTTACTTTGAAAATATTTAAATATTCCTTTCATTGCTGTATGGACTTGGATGTTTAGTTGCCATTGAGATACAAAGAAAGCCAAAGAAGCTACAATTGAAAATAGACCATTAATGAGAAATTTTGAGTCAGTTTCATTTTTTCTTAAAAAGTCTCTGTTTCCCAGTAATTCTTTCTGCTGTTGAGATTTTCTAAAGAAAGGATATTGATAGTCTAGTTTACACCTTATTGCAGAAGTCTGTTTCTTCATAGATCTGCTCCACTTATACTTTCTTTTGGTGGGGTCTATTCAAACTGATGTTGAAACTTGGGATTTTCTCTTCTTTGTACTCAGAAACATTAATAAAGGAAAACAAAGCAAAGCAGAATAGGATGTCTTTACAACTTTTATTTGGCTCCTGTTTTGCACAGGAAATGTTACAGTTTTTGACTGCATGGTTACCTGCTATTCTTCCTTATAACTCTGAGCCGTGATCTTGAATTAAAAGTCATACTGTAACTATTTTTTCTTCATTATCTTCACTTCTCACTACCAAAGGCACATAGCTTTTTCCAGAGATTCATGTATGATACTTATTTCTGTCATTTTTAAATGCTTCACAAACATTAATTTTCTTTGAGAATCTTTGAGCCAAGAGAATGATGTTTTGCATATGTTTTAGATCAGAAGGGTGAGGATGGAGTGCTTAAAGGTCAAAAAATTTGTTAACATATAATGAAAAATTTGAGATGCACATGGCCTAATTTTTTCAAATATATGACAGCAAGGAATTAAAAAAATTTAATCTCCTCAATTTACATTACAATTTTCAGGCTTATTACTTCTTCAACTCCTACTCCCTGGTCTTACAAGGGTCTTTCAGCAAGTGGAGAATATGGTGCTAGTGAGCACCAGCTGTAAGTCTGAGGCAATGCATTTACTCACACATACCTTTGTGGCAGAAGAAAAGATGTAATTAATTATAAGGGAAGATGTCCAGCTCCCTTTTCCTCTCTGGATTGCTGCTCTTTCTTTCTATATGTGATTATATTCATAATTTACCACAGTTATGCACACTCTTTTACAAGAGTAAGTGTATTAAAACTATCTACATGATAAGAATTTTCAGAATCTTCCTGGAGAAACTTAGGAACATTACTTTGTTTAGACAGATAGATAGGGTTAATATTTATATTGCTGAAAGTAGATTCGAGAAATTAATTTTAACCATAGGATTGAAATTGGCGAATGACAGGCAGAAAAGAAAAAGCAGGGAAGATGCTGACCTGCCAAACCCCTCTTGTCCTGTATGAGTTCATGCTGAAATACTCCTAAACACCTGTCCCCTGCTACATGGTGAGATTACCTGGGAGCCCAGTTTCATATTTGGTGTCATTCCATAAAAGGTCTCTGACTCTAGGTCACATAGGTTCCTGTAAATTCGGCTGTAGGTACTCCTCTCTTTAGACAGAAACAGGTTTATTTCCCTTATCAAATTCTTTTACTTCTATTTTAGCAGAAGAGGTGGCTGTTCAATAGAATAACTTAGGCTGAAGATCATCTAGCCCAAGCCCCTACCCAAAGCAGGGTTAAGATCCCAGTTAACCAAGTCACTCCAGCCCTCATTCAGCAGAATTTTGAGTATTTCCAAAGGGCGAGGTTCCATACAGCTTTTGGGAAGTTTGTACCATATACAGTCTTCACAGACGAATTGAAACAGTCTTTTTAAAGAGTGAAATGCTTTGTTTTTTACACAAACTGATTTCAAATACAGATGAAATTTATTCAACTGTATATAATAATGAAAATTCAGAGATTATTATATCATAAACAAGAGATTACTTCCTTTTTAAATTTGTTTTCAGTGGAAAGGAAAAACGTCCTTTTCAAAGAATAAAAAAATTTAAAATACTGTTTCCCTTTGTTTAAAGCTTCTAGCATAGCCTTGAATATAAGTGTAGAATGTTTTTAAACCCCCAAGCCAGTGAGCTAAGATTTTTAAAGGATTAAGTTTGAGTAGAGGCTGGCGCTATGAAGGAATGTCATCCAGATGCTTTGTTTCATATTCACTGCATGCAGACCCATTCTTTGGTGCATCAGATGTGAAAAGTTAGCTATATAGGTCTGAATATATTATTTTTTCTCATTTTTTAAGTACTGCTGGTCATAATTTGCATTTGATAAACTTTCCTGAATGGTGAAAGCATTTGTGAAAATAACCTCATTTAGAAACAGGTTTCTATTCTCAACACGTGCTTTTATAATGTGTTTAAGCATCATATTTCCCAAGCAGATATGCCCAAAATGTTGTCAAAACAACTTATCATGGCAGTTTGTTTCCCATAGTTGTTTATATCTCATGGTTTCATTCATTTCTTAGACCATGAAGCAGCTTGGTCTGCCTGGCTTGTCTACATGTCCAATACTTGTGCCTTAGTAGCTTTTAGTTGCTATTTACATTTAGACACAATTCCTTTCAAACAAGGCACTAGAAAATTATTGCCACTTGCTGCATATTTAGTGCATTAAAAGTTAAAAGAGCTGTGCAAAAGATTTTTGCTTAAGGATTAATCACATCTGTGACCCAGGGGATAAGGGATCCTCACCTGTCAATAAAGATTATTACTACTTATACCAGCTGAGCCTGAGTGTTTAAGTACCTTCCTATGAAAGTGACTTTTACTTGGTGGGAGCTGAAACGAGGATTTCTCTAGCCCTTAAAGTTATATTTTATAATGAAGAACATAGAGAATGGTAATTTTCTTACTCTTTACACCTGTTAAATCACATTTTATGTAAAAATAAAGTAGAATCCCCTGTAAAGCTATTTTTCAGCTTGAGCTACTGCTATCATTGCAACCATAGTACTGCAGGATGAGGAATGGGACTGGGAGAATTGATTCATGTAGCTGTGACTGGGAGGGAACACAGCCCTGTGGTCCACAAACCATTTTTCTATTTAAGTCTCATCTATTGTAGAACTGTAGGTTCAGTTCACTGCATAAATCAGAGACTCCTTGTGTCATTTCTCCTCAACTCCTTTTCCATTTTGAACTATAGGCCACTGCAAATTCCCTTTACCTTTCAAGGATACTTTCTTTCTTCCCCATTTCCATTCATTTTCTCTCTTCTTTGATTAGTCAGAGTTGCCTTTCACACTTGCATTTGTACATGACCTAATTTCCACCTACCAGAGGGCTCTGGGAGCACTTGGGAACTCTCCAAGACTTCACACTATCTATGGACACACCTGGCTCCCCTGCCTGCTTCCTTGCAAAAACACCAGGAGCTGCTGCTAGGACATCCCTTGGCCTGGATGCAGCTGAGATGATGGAAGCAGAGGGATGCCCACCCCACACATAGGGGAAAAGAACACCTCCCTTGCAGACCATAGCTGTAACCTGTCTCTAAAACATGAGGTTTTGGTTTCCATCATTTTCAAACTGTTTAGGGAGGATTCACAATATGAATTAATGGCCTTAATCAAGTTTTTGTGTGTTAGGATGCAAAATCACAGAGGCAGCTGCAGCTTCTGGTACTGCTAACCAGTCTAAAACCCTCTGCATCCTTCTAATTTTCGTCTGGTTTTCTCCAAAATTGAAAGACAACAATAAAGAAATTACACTTTTAATGTGAACCATTGTTTCTCTTCGTGTTCTATCAACAGACAGCTTTTATTCTTTTTGTTAAAACCACCAGACATTCTGCACTCACAGGTTAGCAGAGCAGTAACCTTTGAAAACTTTTAGACTGACATTGGGTAACTTGTTCTTTCTCCTCAAACAATGGAAAACACACATTAATGCTCTCAAAGGAGGTTATTTATTATTCCAGTGGTGTAAATGAGGGCAGGATTTGGCCCACAAGCAATAAAAGAGGAGTAGAGCATGTAATTCTTCACGCCATTGTGAGGAAAACTCTGTCCAGCAACAGTAAATTATCTGAAATTCTTTCAGGATATATGAATGAGTCCATGGTCAGAGAAAGCTTGTGAGGTTTAAAGCATAAAAATGACAACTATAAATAAAGGTGGAAACTCCTCATCCCCACTGAAATGAAAAAACATAACATTCCCGAGGCACTCGTGTCTTTGGAAAATGCATTGCCTGGCTGACTAGAGGAAAGGGAGGGAGGAAAGGAAACCCATCATCCTACTTAAGGCTTTGTCTTGCCAAAGTAAAGTTTAATGTTCTTGCATAAAAGGACACTTTTCTCTGGAAATATCCATCCTATAAGGATGTGAGTTTACTTAGTTGTAAAACCATCAATCAACTAATACATGCATATGTATTTTAATAACTAAGTTTACCCAAGTATTTAACAAATTGGCAAAATACAGAGAATATCCATATAATTTACTCTGTAGGGTGCAAGGTAGAGCAGAAAGAATTTTCATAGCAATGGGGCAGTGCATATAGCTTATCCAGGATGTGTTAAGCTTTCTAGAAAAAATACCTGCTGTACTCTGGACATTTTCAATATCTTAGCAGTGTCAGCCTGGTTGCTTTTATGTTAACGTTACTCCACTTCACTGGCATAGTAATGCTCACTGTAGATAATATGATAAAATAGCTTCTCAAAATATGTGTCTTGAAAAGGAAAAATCTGCTAGCCCTGTTTTGATTTGGCATATTCCAAAAGTTTTTGCACCGTTGCAACAACAATTTAGAGGATGGAATCAAATCCATTAACACTGTGTAAACAGTTCCATAATCTCAACATGCAGACTAATGCTGAGTTGAGTTTAAATGCATTATGATGCTATGGCTATGCCACTTCTTGCCATCTCATTATGCAGGAATGAAATTCTAACTTTGCAACAAATTATGCTTGCATTCAAGTTAATCACAGGGAAGAATTTTGTCAGTGATTCCCCATTGTTACAGTAACAGAAGTGCAGGTTAGTTTTTAAACCAAACCAATCAAAGTCACCAAAAAAACCCAACAAAAACAAACAAACAAAAAAAAACAAACAAAAAAACCCACTAAAGAGTAAGATAACTGATAATTTTTGCAGATGAACAATAATCAGAGAAAGACTCCCAGTGAAACTTACTCTGTCTGTCTCACTTGGTCACAGATGGTCTAAGCTGACTCTGTAGTTGCTCTGCAATCCACAATCCACAGGGATCTGTGTTCAGCACCTCATGGAAATGGGCAAAGTACTTGATTTAAAACTCTGAACCATAGATGTTCACATGCCATGCCAGCACAACTTTTGACTCCTTACAAAACCACGGACTATGGTCCACTGAGCCTATGATGGCCCGTGATGAGAGCTGCTGTGAGCTAGGTCAGATGTTAAGGAACTAATAAAATGACACAGCAGGTTCATATTAGTCTAGTCCCTATTTCAGCATACATAATTTTTCAACTATTTGTCAGGTACTTAGTCTCAGTATAGAAGTTGAATAAAATTGTGTTGCTTCCTTACTAAAATGTCCTTGTCTTTTAGCACAAATTCCTTTTATCATATCATATACATAAACATTTATATGCACATATCAGGGAAAATATCTTCAATATAAGAGGTAACATTGTTCCATAAGAATGTTTTTAAAAATTAGTAGAACTGAATTTTTATTCCGAGTTTAGTCTCAAACAATAGACTGACTATAACAAGAATAAACTCCTTCACTCAGATTTAGAGATTTTTTGCTTTCCTCTTCTTAACTGATCATTGTATAAATATGATTCAAGAGTAGAAACCAGCAGGAAATATCAATTGTTTTCTGTCCGCCACCTGAAAACTTTACTACAGGTGTCTCCATTTTCTTTTTCCTTGTTCTACTCCCCAAGGTAAACCTCTCTTCTTTATTGGGAAAGGCAGTATTTTGAAAAGTAGAAAATGAATTTAAATGTTAGCTTAAACATATTGATTAAAAGATACTGGATGAAAATTAATGACAGTGTCATACAGTGTGAGTACTTTTTTATATTAATTATCTTTTGATTTAGACTTCAAGAAAATGCTGGAATGCACTATCATTATACTGACATGCTGGTTTTTTATCTTTTCAGAAAACAAATATAACACAGAAAAGCAATATATGATACACCAGCTATAAGTAACATGCTTTTAATTATGTGTTATTATTCTTGAAGGTCTTCTAAACACAGAGGGTCCCTATGGGATTTTTATCACTGTTTAAGACATCTCACTTGGTTCCTTTTCTTTACAGAAAGGCTTTGGGCTGAGAATTCCAAGTGGCAGTGCGTTTTTTTCTCAGCTGCACCACTGAGTATTTTAATGCATCAGTCTTTGTAGTAAGTGCATATAATTCAAATATAATTATCATTACCATATCGCACTGAAATTACTGTTTAGCTAGTGCATATGATATTCTTTAAATATTGACATTTCTGGAGAAATCTGTTTAGCCAGTGCAAATCAAAATTATCAGTATTGGAAATATTTCTCTTAAAATTGGATGCAAGATAGCAATATCACGCAATGGAGTTATTGTAGTGCTGAAGTCCTTTTTTAATTTATATCAAAGATAACCTTTCTAACAGAATTTTTTGGATAATATTTTAGACAAAACATATGTTGGCCAAGTAATTAGCCTATCACACTGAAATTCTTACTAAAACAGACCTGCTCTTTTGCTAAAACTATGGACGTAATGAGCTTGAATATTAGAACACTTCTAATTTTGTATGTCTCTTAAATTATTCTATAATGTAAATAAAGAATAAATAAAATAAATAACTTCTAATTTCAATATTATGCCAAGAATATTTTTGCAACTGGTTACTAGCAGAGAAACAAAAACTATTATAAAAGTATTACTTAAAGAAAAGGATAAAAATTTGAAAATATAAGTTTCAATTATGTGAAAAAAAATTATGTATAAAAGTAATTTTGTAATATTCTAATTGATGGGGAAATATAATAATATAATAAAAGTATTTAAATGTATTAGATATAGAAATAGATCTATAAATACATATATATATTTATAAAAATATCTATTTTTGTCTCTGAGCTGGAGACAATTGCTTTGTCGAAAAATTTATAAATTAGTGAGGTAAGAGGCTGAAGAGAGAAAATATTGTCTTTGGTTTCTAGACACAGGACAAAGAAAAATAAAAGCTGAGTGCAAGGTTTCCATGTGCACACACAGAACAGGAAATCAACAGGGAACTGCATTTATCCAGGTAGTTTGTCAAATCCCAAATGACCATTCAGTGACAGTATATGTATAAATGAAAGCAATTTAGAAAGAAATCTATGTCCGAGGTGGGCACTTTGTTCCAGCTACCAGAATGTGATGCTGGTGTCTTTCTCGGACAAGTACACACTATGCTGATATGATTCCACAGAAAAATGATTTCTCTGCTAACACTCTGGTTTACAATGAAGGTTAAGTTTCGTAGATGGATAAAAGTCAAAACAGCCCAAAAGTATATTAATCATGGAACCAGACCTTCAAATAGTGCTACTTGTGCACATGCAGGGAAGGAACCTGCCCCCACACGAATTTCTTGTGGGTATTGACTGATAACATGATATCTCTGGTCTCACATGCTATGATTAGACAGGCTTTCCTCTTTAAGCACTTTAACTTCAGAGGCTTAGTGCATTATCTGCAAAAGCTATTTTGAAATAGACCTAATTTAAAAAGATAGGTTTTAGGAAGGAAATAGGAAGGAGGTGTCTTCAGGAGGAGGTCTGAATCCTTGACTTCAGAGCCAAGCATTAACTTATTTTTCAAATGCATCATTGTTCTTGAAGACCCTATATCAAATAAAGAGTCTTCCACACTCTGCTGCCGAAGTTTATGGCTCAAAAGAAACCATCCCCAGGCTGTAACACAGTCCATATGGCTGGCTGTTTGAAGTGTGCTTAGTGCTCCATTAGGGATTCTCGATTTGTACTTCTCAATCTGATTTCGATAAGACACAGGTTTCCTTTAGTGGCCTGACCTGGTGCAAACACATAATAGATTAATTCTATAATAAATTATGGTGGCAGTAAAGCTTTCTGGACCATTTTGCCTTTTAAGTAACAATTTTTTTTTATGTACTCTTATAAAGCTGAACCAATGTTTCATTTGCAGCTCACTTTATGTATATACAGAACTACTTGAAGCTTGAGAATGTAATTTTTTGCTGCGTGCATTACCTCTGAGTGTATTCCATTTTACTGTGTTTCTGGAGCTACTGACATGTTGAAGAATACTAAGAGCTTTATGAAACAACATTATGCCTAAAAATGTGTTGAACTGCTTTTCAGGAAGCTCCAGCTGGTTTCTATCTTAATGGTGGTATAACTACCCTATTTCTATATGCAAAACTGCATTTCCATAAAGTCCATTATTATCTTCCACTTGTATGTGTTGTTTTTACATTATACTGTTATTTTCAACCACCTAATTTATTTTAGATTTATTATATACTTATCATTTTCCATATTTCTGCTGCCATTTATAAATTCCTTGGTACAGAAAGAATAAAAGATGTTATTTTAATCATTGCTGATAGTCAGAGTTGAGGACCCCAGTGTGCTTGCTGTCCTTGTCTAGGAGCCTTCTAGTTATTTCAAGGGAAGGCTCCTAGAGATAAGGGACAGAATGAGAGAAAAGCACGGTACTGCTTTTAAATATCTTGCCAATGGGTGACAAAGGGTGCTAATCTGTCAGCTTTTATCACTCTTCAGGCTCATGAACTCCATGATATCTCTCCTCTTATAGACACCCAATGTTACTTTACCTCAGGCCTTCTCACCACTGATTATGATGGCACGGTAGGAAAGGAAGAGTCTGGGAAGGATTTGCAAGCGATTAAATGGTGACTCTTAACCAGAAGTAACTCACAAAATATGTAACAACACACAACATTTTGGTGCTCTTTTTTGTTTCTTTTAGGTCACATACTCTGGAAGAAACACCTGTGAAGGTGCTGTGTGATAAGATCATTCCACAAAAACCTCAAAAAACACCAACCGTGAAGACAAAAATCCCACTGACCCATGCGGTGTTCTCGGTAGGAAGAAAATGTTGAGATGACCATCTATTGTTTCATCAGCTGTCTGCCAAGATTTATCTGCACACATCAGAGAGATTCATCTACACATCTGCATCCTTACATGTAAGGATGCCAGGAGACAAAAAGCATGGAATGAACAAAAGAGAGACGTGAACATTTTGGGTTCTGTGGGAGGACACAGAAAATGTAGATATAGAGGAAGCCAAGATGGAATCTGAAGAAATAGGAGAATGATTTCTACTACAGGCAGAGTATTTCAGGTGCACACGGTATGAAACTTTAGGCTCCCTGTAAGCAACGAGGAAATAAGAGAATCAGGATTTAAAAAAAAAAAAAGATTCATAAATAGGAAAAAGAAGGAAAGAAAATACATAGGATATTAAAATCAGTAAATTAAAGAAAAAATATTAGATTATATATAGGAGCATAGGAATAAAGTCTACCAGGGCACAAGGATCCAGCAGAATTACTTGGAAAAGACTGATGTCACATACTAAATATTTTAGTTTACTTATAATGAGCATGAGAGACAGGGGCACATAAGCTTTTTATTATTAGAGAGGAATAAAATAACATAAATCCAAGCACATAACTTATCATTTTCCAATGAAAATTCATAAAGAGAAGCAAAATGCTTCTGCATGAAAAACAATTAGCATTTTAAATTAATTTAACCTTAATGCCAAGATCAAGTTAATCTTTTAATAATCAGCTGAAATTGTCTTTTTCCCAGATGGAAATGCTTTTTGTTTATTGCCCAATGGCTTTCAGAAAACTTTGACTTTTCTCATTAAGTAATGTTTCTTTCTTATTTGATCTTTTAAAAAAGCTTCAGTTATCATTACAAACAAAAGGACACTGGCTTGCAGTAATAAGGAAGGATTTTTGTGGGCTGCTTAGTAAACCCATATAGGTAAAGGAAGGCTGAGAACATCCCTTGCCAAGTCCTCATCTTACAAAATGTCATTTCGTGCATGAGCAATCACAATGAACCCATGGTATTTATCCCAGTACAAAGATATGTGCAGAGGCAAAAAAAAAAAAAAAAAAAAAGCTTGCATAACTCTTTTAAAATTTCCACTATATTAAAAAAAAAACCAAAACCCAACCCAGAAAGTGCTACTCTACACATCATCTCCAATATAGGTTAATATTATTATTACTTGCACTGATTAGATTAAATTGATTTACTTTTTAAAGTATCTAAATACATATATTTATAGTACTAAATTGATATAACTGCATAGATTCTTTTCCCAAGTTTAATGCACTTAGGCATACTTTGCCAATTAATTCCAAATTTCAACAGAGCTGTCTGATGATTCAGCATCTACTGTGGAAAATTACTTTTCATCATCCAGATTCTCAGCTTTGTTCATAGCCACTCTATTTGAGATGACTTTGCCTTGTGCCTGGAAAGTCATCAAGTGAAAGAGAAGAATAATCCCTTGAACAGGATAGTGAAAAATAGAAATTCTTTAATTATTTTGATTTTTGAGTGTCAGATATCGAGGTGGGCAAAGCTTATCAGTGCTTTCAAAAATCTAATATCCTTATCTTGAAAGTATGAGATCAAGGAAATACAGTAAGAAACTTTTAACTAAAATAAGGATCCTTTTAAGTATGTGGGGTAGTTAAACACTATATGAGCTAAGTGTTTTAGCAAAGAGTCAAAATTATCATTACAATGGACTTCCTGACATGGTACATGAGACGGGAATTTGTGAAACATTTCTCTCCTCCTACATACAAGTTAATTATTTCTGTATATTGAAGACATCACAGCCTGATTCAATCCTGCCTAAAATGAGCAGCCAGTGAAGTCTAAAGTAGGACAGTAATTCAGGCTCTCCATGGGAAAGGGAGTGACTGTCTCCTCTGGCCCTTTGGGGGACCTGGGGCAGATGAGGAAGCTGTCTCAAAGCTTCTCACCTTTGACCAGGTGTATCTGACAAGGCCTAAAATTCTTGCCATAATTCCAGACCTGTTTAATCTAGGAGTACAGAAAAATAATGTTTTCCACATTTGTGTTACTAGGTTTGTCCTCATCTTTTCTCTTCTATGAAGATAAAATGGACTTTGAAAAAAGAATTGCACATTTCAATTCAAAGAGGTCCTAAACTAAAAACCCTTCAACCCTTTAGCTGTCAAAGCTGAATTACTGATTTTCTTCTTGTTTCAGTTTGGGTTCACAAATACATATTAACTGAATGAAACATTCAACTGTTAAATTATTTCCTCTAAGGGATTCCAGATAATAATTGCAATGATTGGGCAAGGGTGTCTAATTTTTGAGCATGAAAATTTGGGTCACTTAAAGCTTCCTGAGTGATGTCATATTTGTTCTTTCTATCTTTTAATATGTGTGTCAGCACTCCATTTTTGCACACAGTTTGTTCTAGAATTTCCTGTCTCCCTCAGAGAGAAGTAAGATAAAGACTGTAGGATAATTTTGATTATCTCAATATCAGAAGGTGCTCAGAGAATGGATCTGCAAGCTAAAACATTTTTAAGATGCTTTCTTTTAAACTTTTTTCTTTGGAACTGATTTTAATACACAACCAGTTCTTCAGGGTGACAATGGGAGCATTGTAGGGACAATCCTGATTGGAACCAACCTCTGTAACTGCATCTTCCCCTGGGAACAATGGAGGAAACTCACCTAACAGGCAAATTTTGAGCCATGGATCAGGCTTAAATATTGTCCTTATCTCTCAGCTGGCTCCAGACCAGCTCAGAAATAGACTCACTAATCAGAAATAGTATGTGTCTTAGAAAGCCAAAGTCATTACAGTCATTACAGAACTTTGCTGAATCTACAGCTGGGGATAGCAATGTCACATAGGACAGAGCATCTTCAGGCTGCTGACTGAATAAATGGGTATAAAAAATGGCTACATATTCCTGGAGTTCCCTTGGACAAGTAAATTAAAATTAATTATTGTTCCTGTACAATTAGTCATATTTGTTATCATGTTTCTAGACAATTTGCTAGTAATTACAATTTTAAACAGAATTAATATTTCCCTTTTTAATGTCCTGGTTTTTAAATCTTTATAGGTTTTTAAATCCAGGATTATTTTTAAAAGTTTTCCATTAAAAAGGAGGTGAAATACAGAGTTGTAAGTGATTTGAGGAGGGGGGAAATGGGAAGTAGAATTTCCATGTACTCAGAAACCTGGTCTCAGGTATGTTTCTTAAAATTATTTCTTTCATAATCAACATAAATCTTATCCATCTATTTGCACTGAGCTGTGTTGAAATGTTAAGGTATCCTGAACTCATTGCTATAATATTATAATATTATATTAATTGGCCAAAATTTTGGTCTCTTTTATGTCCAAGTTGAGACCAGCAGAAAAACTGCAGGCTTGTAATAGTATTATAGAGGACAGCATTTGTTCTAATCTGTTTTGGTTCTTTTTTTCTAAACTGCATTTGGCATCACCAGATAATGATTAAAGAATCTGGACAATTACTTTTGCATTTTGATGATTATTTATGCAATTTAGCTGGAGCCCAGAATTCTTTGTTTAAAGATATTATAGTTACAACTTGCCGATTTAAATGTACCCATTTTCTGTTGTGAGACAGGACTAGGAGAAAAAGAGCAAGGCAGGCCTAAAACTTAAAAGGGAATAAAAAACTTTATTAACTACACAAAGAAAGAGAAAGAAAAGAAAATTCAGAATAAGATCTTCAGGCAACTCCCTCCTTCCCTCTCCCAACCTTCATAACAACAAAACAAACATACAAAAAACTACTTCAGTCAGTTCCCAACTTAAATAGTGCTTTTCAGTTCACTTCAGAGAGAGAAGTTTCCTCTTGTCAGGCCATAGGGACTTCACAAGAAGGGAAAAAACCAGTCCTCTTGTGGCTTCACTTTCACGATTTGCATCTGCCCGGGAAAAAACTTGCAAAGTCGTGAAGCTTCTCCCATTTTCATAGTTTT
The DNA here is from genome assembly GCA_037013685.1 of Acridotheres tristis. Taxonomy (NCBI): domain Eukaryota; kingdom Metazoa; phylum Chordata; class Aves; order Passeriformes; family Sturnidae; genus Acridotheres; species Acridotheres tristis. The sequence continues at coordinate 8,147,429 of CM072885.1, forward strand.
CCCAAAGCTGTGCTGGTGGGCCATGTTAAACTCATGGGGTATTTATTTTAAGAATGAACTGTTCCAAACCAAAAATTCTCTTCATCTCTCTCTCTGTTCATGCTTCATCTCCAGAAAAATAGATCCCCTTTTTCTCATCAGGGGAAAGGATTCTCAACATAGATGCTTTTTGATTAACAATTTTTCAAATGGAACATCTCCAACCCTCCCCCCCCCGTCTTTCTCCATGGTTTATAGTTATATTCAGTACATCAGTTCATCCCTACAATCTTACAAATGGATTTTTCAGCCATCTTCACAGCATCTCCTCATTCTCCTTCCATCTAAAGAAACTTAGCTCTTGCTTCAGTGACTTCGGAGTATCTCCTTTTTCCCCTCTCATATTCAAAGGAAAGTCAGAAGTTTGCAAATCTTATCTGAGCACTAAAGAGTTAAAGTTTCACACAGAAGTCACAGGGCTGGGTCAGGCCCAGGCCGTGCTGGGTGGGGGCTGCTGAGATGTCCATCAGCCTTTCTGGGGTTTAACTGCAGCCCCACACTGCCTATGGCCACCCCTGCTTCCCAGACAGGGCCCGGCTGCGTCCCTCTCAGGCGTGCTGGGTGAGGGGTGGCTGAGATCTCAATTATCCTTTCTGGGGTTTAACTGCAGCCCCGCACTGTCCATGGCCACCCCTGCTTCCAGACAGGGCCCGGCTGCCTCCCCCGGGCCGTGCGGGGCTGGGCGGGCTCGGCCCCTCCGAAGCTGCTCCGAGCCAGCAGCAGGAGCCGGGCCCCCCCAGAGCCGCGGGCTCGTAGGGGAGGAAGCCGGGCTAAAGTTTTATCAATGAGCCTTTCCTCCCCCGGCCATCAGATCCCTTGGTTTGCAAACGGGGCCCAGCGGCCTCCTGAGCCCCCCTGACATGGGAGGGAGCCCGGGCAGGGCTGCTGTTACCTGCTCGGCCACTGGAAATAAAAGAGAGCTTTTTCCCGGGTTACTTCCTTCAAAATGTGTGTTCACAGAGCGAACTAACTTTCTCCAATTGGTTTCTCAGGCTGTCAATAACCAAACCAGCCTTCAATGGTCCCATCAACTCACAGAGGAAGTTCTCATAGAGAAAAACCTCTAGTCTGTCCTTCGTCAGGTGAAACCAGCATAAAAGAAAATGGCAGTGAATTTCTGAGCAGAATTAAGTATTTAGTACGTGTTTTGCAAGGAATCTGAAAAGTGAACATTTAAAAAAATGGCTGAATAGTAAAGATTAACTCTAGAGAAAATGAATAGAACGGGTATCTTAGACCAGCCTCTCTCTGCAAAATCAGTAATATCCAGTGACCTTCTTGGAGATGTCCTAAGTTCCAACAGCAGTGATTGCCTTCAGTAATAGCTGTGGGTTCCACACATTTTTCAAAATCAAGAGCACAAACAATTTAGGCCTGGAGCTAAGTCCTAAAATTCAACCCAGGTATCTCAAAGAGAAAAAGAAATATCTGCAGAGCTACCTTTTTCTGATCTTTATAGAATCCTGTCTTTGATTAGCCTTGCAAAAGGAAATGATCACAAAAATATAAAAATATGAAGCATTTTTATGCTTTCTCTTTCAAGTCAAGATCCTAATCTAAACAGAAAATGAAAAGAAAGAAAACTAACCAGAAAAAAATGAGAATACATTGCTAATGAATCTATGAAATTTAAATTCAAAAATTTCAAATTTAATTGTAATATAAGATGAGGAAGCATTTCAAGATGTAAGTACAAGTTAAATGAGGTTAGATTCTAAGTCCATCTAGGCCAGTACCTGTCTTCATTAATGTCTAATTCCCAGGTGCCTACAGGAGAATACAGTATTTATCCAGAATCATCACAGTTTTAAGCAAGCTTTGCACCAGGGACTTCTTTAGCCAGCAATTGTCTTATGTCAAAAGCCATTTTATGTACATTTTAATGAAGACTGACTCTGGAATTTCCTCATCACTTTTTCTATGGACTTGGTGGGTTTTGTCCTACTTCTTGTGTTTTACTTTATTTAATTCTTTCTATCAAATGTTCATCTAATCTTTCCAGGAAGAGGGAACTTGAAGGTTCCCTAGACTTATATTCAAGATTTCTCTTTATCTATTCCCTACTAATGTCAATATTTTTTTGCCTACTTCTGATCACTGAGACCTTATTTTCATAAAAATACACATCATACTTCTAAGATCTTGCCCCTGGGGGACAAGAGACCATTACTTTATTAGCAAGGTCAGAATTGTTTTTCTCATGTGCACCACTAATGAATTGGTGCATCCATCTGCAATGAATTTTGTCTGCCATTCTAATGTTCAGTCACTTTCTCTAGTAAGGGTCTCATGCAGTTCTGCTCCACAGATTTTTGTCTGTACTGCCCTGAATAATTTAGTACCATCAGTAAACTTTATCCTCTCAGCAGTTGCTTCTTTCTACACATAGTTACTGAATATATGCAAACCACAAGGAAAGACACAAACTTTCATGCAGAAATCAACCTGCAATTTTTCTTCATTATGAAAACTGATCATTCACTCCATTTCAGTTTTCAATTAATTACAGAGCTGTGTGAGAATCTTCCATTTTATATTATTTTAGCTGTCTATCCTGTACAAACTTTGTTGAAGTGCTTTTGTTTTTTAAAGTTTCAGAAATCCACGTAACACACAAAGCAGATAGGTTTTGCTGTTGCAACTTCCAATTGCCAAGGAAATGGGAAATTTGGCCAAACTTTGTCAGCTCATAAAAAATGGTATAGCAAATTTTTTTGCTTGTCAAACCTTTTTTATGGTCTGGCATTCCAAAATCCCCTGATAATTAGAACCTGGAAAAGAGATAGAAGCACCTAATCTAACAGAGACAAGAAGAAAATTTGCCAAGGGCATAATCTCTTGAGACTGTATAATGAGAATATGGAGGTTCTGGGAAGGTCATCAAAGTCAATAATGAGTTAACAACTAAAGAGTTTCTTCAAGAATGCTGCAGAGGTCACAACAAATTATTCTCAGACAGCAAAAAAGTAAATTTGAGCGCTAGCAAAATATTTTCAGTGAAGCAAGCAAAGATCAGAATAGCACTAGGGAAAAAACAGAAAAGGTAAAAATAACATGAGGGAAAGCAGTAAAGGAAGTTGTCAAGTACAATAGAAGGACAGGGACTTGGCATTAGAAGATAGAACACAGTGGGTTGAAGGAAATAAGCAACTAAGAAATTTATTAGGGCATAAATGACTAAATGTGAAGGCAATCAGCTCTTCAACAAGTAAGGTAATTAAACATTAAACAAGCAAGAGTGGTAATTTAAAGTATTTGAAATCAATTACACAATTAAGCAGTTGATAATAAGGCAATTTAGGGAAAATAGGACTGGGGACTATAGAAATAGCTGGTTCTAATCAGAGAGTTACTTATCTTGGAATCCAAGAGGAGTGAGACACCAGGCAATAGTCCCTAAAGGAGAAGAGGGAATAAATCAATATATAGTGCCTGTGCCCTCAGTGCTGCACAGCCCTATAAAGGGTGAGTCCCAGAAGAGGGCAGTGGTGCTCCATAAAGTCATAAAATCATGGTGGCCAAGGGTTTTAGTGACTCTGGTCTGATGTCCTTCCTGAACAAGAACTTCCTACACAAGACTGGAGGGAGGAACAAGGTGCAGCCCAGTCATGTTTGAATCTTGGTTCTCATGGAGGTGCAAGGCTCTCCTCTAGCACGGAAGTTAAAATATTTAAGCTTTCTATCCTTTGTTATATCTTTATTTTTGAGGGGTGGTACTTGGAAATGTGGTGATCATTGGGCTTCCATACCACAGTAGTGCTTATCTCATTTCTCCTCCTGCTTGTCTAGAGAGACTTGATACAAAATGACTTGCAGCATTTGGTCTTCATGGGAGAAATGGTTCACTGAGATTCCTGGGGTCCCATTATAAGTTATAGCAGCTGTAATTTCAGCCACTTTATGGAGCAGTCCATTTGTGCCTGCTCCAGTTCCTAATGCTACCAGCCAGTCTGTAAAATGATCCTAATCTATTACATTTAAGTCATTTGAGTCATCTTTTTGAAGATTGTTGAGTGGGGAGATACCCATAAGGAAACAATGTAAGTTTTCCATATACCGCATATGTTATATGTCTGGTGAAATGTACTGCACACATTTAAAAAAGTGACAGTATTAAAAAACTGACAACTTTTCATGACCTTTTGTGTTATAATGTATTTTAAACATATGGTAGGATTCTGTTCTTCTCATGGATGTGTCAGATACAGTATGAATATTTCATGAATTGTCTGTGCATGTGAAAAAAAATGTACAAGAAATTATATTCAAGCAAACATATTAGCCTTTTACATTTAAAGTGGGAAAATCGCTACTGGTTAAGTATATTATATTGAATATTTACAGAGAAACATTGACTATTTATTGAGAAGCAGTGAAGATCAAGAGAAAAACAATAAAACCAAAATTATGGTGTATTGACATTCCTTCCTTTCTGCTCTAGTTTTAAAATACAAGCTCTTTAAGCCCTGACTTAGGTACCTTGACCTTCATACCTGTCATTTACCATACTCAATGAAATTTAAGAGTAATTACAATTAGATGTTTCTCATAGCTCAAAGTATTTTATGCGTATCCTAGGGGATTCCCTCTACAGCAACAAAAAGTTGGAATGTGTTCTCCTGTTAGTGTTGTCATACAGAATCTATTTCTTCATTTTGCTCTTCCAGTTGCATATTAGTCAATGCCCAACAAGTTTTAGCTAGGCTGCTTATACTGAAAAGAGAGAAGCAGAATGCAGATTTCTACACTAAGGAGTACTGATGTTTAAGGTCAAATTTCCTTCAGATTAATATGCAAATAATTTGATGGAGTTTTTGGAGGAGAAATGTTCCTACAGAATTTATGATTTAGAAAACACCCATAAGAGAATTAAAATCTCAGTTTTTCATGTTTCTTTTTAAGCTATTTTTCTCAAATTCTCTAAAATATAATTTTGATATACTGCTTGACTTGTGGATATAGAGAATAGAAAATATCCGTGTTTTTTTAAAGTGAAAAACGCAAACTTTTTTTTTGACAGACACAAATATTTTGATATTCATGTCAATTTGTATTGCGTTTGAATGGAAAGGTTTGAGGGGATGGGATGGGGTGCTACAGAGGTGTTTCTGTGAGAAAATTCCAGAAACTTTCCCCTATTTGAGGGAGCCAATGCCACAGGGCTCAGGACATGTCCACCACTGGCCAAGACTGAGCCCATCAGCTACAGAGATCGAACCTCTGGGACAACATAATGGGGGAAAAGCCCAAATAACAACAGAGCAGTTCCAACCAGAGAAAGGAGAGAGAATATTTGAGAGAAACAGCCCTGCAGATCCAGGTCAGTGCAGATGGAAGGTGAGGAGGGGCTGCAGGAGCCAAAGCAGAGATTCCCCTGCAGCTGGTGATGGTTAGAGAGAGGGCTGTAATACATAGTACAGGAGAGATGAGTGAGCTACCAGGGTAGGAGAAGGCTGATGGGGGATGTATTTGTTTGGTTCAAGTAACATCAAAAGTCCAGTTGGATTCAGTCAGCAGAAAGTCATCTGTGCCAGAGAAAACCTAAACTCAGCAGGATGAGGGTGGGAATCACCTGATCCTACTGGGATGTTAACCGTCTTCCAGAGGACTGGAGTCGATGTGTTCCAGAGCTTCCTCAACCTCAGTTCCTGCTGTGGTTCCAGGGCTCTATGAGGTAATATCCCTATGCAAAAAAATGTATCTCTATAATTTCTCTCCCTTAGTGTCTGAAAGCATGTAGATGGAAACATGGACTGATGCAGTCTTACTGGCTGCAAGGTAAAAATTGTTGTAAATACAGTGTTCATATTGGATGGAATTTCCTCTAAAGATAATAACAAAAAAAGTGTAAAAACATTTGAGTAATGTCAGACTTTAATAATGCGTTAACTGTTGATAGTAAAAAAAAAAAAAGTATTTTTAGTCCAAGAGGTGTAGTTATTGATTCCAGATAGGTTATTTGCAAATTTCTTAACACTTAGAATGCTTAATGGACAAATCACACTTGATAATCCATGTTTGGCTATAAAATGGCCAAAAAAGCCCTGCAAATCCTCTTAGTAATTTCTCAGTGTTTACAAATAATGAAATTTGAAGACATTACGTTTTTTGTGTTTATTCTCCTGCCTCTAGAGCCTGTAGCTTGTGTGCATTTTCAGGAAACACCTGCCATGTTTGGAAGTTCTAACATAGAAGACATAAATTATAATCCTTGAAAAGGTCTACTTTTTAAAAAGCATTTTACTTTGTTTAACTCCTGTAGTATAGATGTATGCTACCTTTTATCTTGCCAGTTCAAGCAGCAAGATGACCTCTGCTGCTAATTAGATGTAAATCACATTGATAATTCTTTTGGAATTTATTTTCCACTTGTAATTGCAATATAGCTTCTATTAGCTTTATGCTCTTCGTGCTTTCACTTCAGCTTCTGTGTTACGGCAGTCTTTCATTTCCACAAGTTTAATCAGTTTTCTATTACAATTTTAATTACTGCAATACAGTAAGAATATGCCAGAGACTAGATATATTTTGTTAATCAGACCAGGCTTTTTAATAATGGCTCTTAGTGACTAGCTGCATTTGAATTTATCACAAGATGTGTTTTCTGTAGAGAATATTTGCAAAGTTCGGCTATTTCAAATATGCAAATTTTCCAACTCTGTATTATTCAAGGCTCTATCCTGAAGGGTTTTTTTGATAAGTTTTTAATTTGTGGGATATAAAACAAGCAGTGTTAATGGAATACACTGATCTGTGCAGAAAGTATAAGACCTCATAAAACTGGATAGAGAATGGAAGTGTTCATAGAGAGCTTGTAGAGCATCTCTGAGAAGCACAGTCTGAAAGAAATAGATAAAAAAATAATATCTCCAAGGTGGTCACAAAACTCCTAATAATGCTGATGAGGTAAACACATGGATAGCACAGCGGTAAAATGAAAGAAAAAGATAAATACCCTGACTAAAGACTGTTGGTTGTCTTACCCAGAGACAATCATAGGAGCTGGGAAGGCACAGAAATGTGTCACGGGTAAAACTTCAGGAGCGCATCAGTTGAGTTGGTGAGACCCTCCCTGATTCAGCACAGAGGAGTGAAGACGTTTTGTCCCGGTTTTGTCTGAGACATAATTAATTTTCTTCCTCGTAGCTGGCAAAATGGTGTGTTTTAGATTTAGGATGAGAATAGTGCTGATATCACACTGATGTTTTGGCTGTTGCTGAGCAGAGCTTACTATAGGTCAAGGACATTTCAGCTTCTCATGGCTGCCCTGCAGGGTTTTTTTCTCACAAGTTATTCCCTTCCAGAACCAGGTGTTTCGAATGCCAGCTGCAGAGGAAGGTATCTAAGGGAAGCTAAATTTAAGCTCTGTGAAGAGAGAAGCAGAAGATATTAAAAAAAATTTCTTCCCCAGTAGCTACAGTTTTTCTAAAGTAATCCTAAATTTACATAATTTCAATAGAATAGTGTTTAAGATGATTAAGAAAAAGTAGCATATATACAAATTTTTTTCAATGACTTTCACAGGAGACACTCTTTGCAAGCAAATGAAGAAAGCAATATTCAGGGGAGTAGCTCAGAAAAATCCTCCATTATCCTATTTAGACATCTGAGATATTTGTCTTCCTTGATCTGAATATCTAAATGCTCATCCCATCCAATGTTCAGTCAGGCCATATCCCAGTACCTAATTCCATGTAGCAGCCCAGCCTTCTGTGTGAATTCTGAGTAACCCTTGGGAGATCCATGCACACCCTGCAGAGCAGGAGCAAGTACAGTAACTTTTCAATTTCCTCAGTAATATCTCGACTTCCTTTAGAGCTGGGTAATATCTCAAACTTCCTTTGGACTATTCAGTATAAACTCACAAGTTCATTGTTACCCCTTTCTTAATTAAGGGTTACCATTGTGGGGGGAATTACCTCATGTTATGAACATCCCTTTTTAATCTCTTCTCAGAGTGTGCATGCGACTGAAGCTATGTAATCTTTTGGCTGCAACTTTGAAACGTGCTTTTGGCTCACTTTATTGTAAGTCCATTAAATACAAGGAATAACCATAACACTAAAATATAAGTTACTAAGGCAAGTTTCAACTTCGTGTGTGCAGTGCATATCCATTGTTAAGAATATAGAAATATTAATAGTTTAAGTGTGGAAACACGGGAAAGATGGGGAAAGTAGAATTGTGCCCATTTGGCAGCAAGTAGAGAAGGGATTATTCCAGCCATATAATCTAACTGTACATTGACATTCACTGTTCTATTTTATGTTTCTGTGCTTGGACTGCCCTGGACATAGGTAATGCTTCTGAAGGGTTAGCACACAAATTAGCACACAAAGGTCTGCAAAGACTTTTCTCAGTGAGCTAAGGTTGGACTGAAGATAAAATTAAAATAGAGTTCCACACCTGAGGAGCTTCAGGCATTTCTATAATTTCTATATTTATATAACTGAAGATTCTGGTCAGAACAAATTAAATACAACTGTTCTTTATTACTTTATTTTCTTCAAGCAAAGTATTTGTCCTTTCTAAAATAATGAGCTTTTAAATAAGTTCAAAAGAACACTGGTTTTCTTGGGGTGTTTTGCCAATATCATTTCTTTTTTGGATAATGTTAAAATTTAACAGATTGAGTGCAAGTTACTCATACTTACAAATAGTGGGGACATTTTCTGTTTCTTTCTTCATTTATCACAAAATAAGGATTCATGCTTTATCTAATATCCTTTATCAGAAAACATCCTGAAAATGTTTTTATCCTTGTTTTAAACTTTCATTTTAGAACATTTGACGAGTGAATTATTTCTTTATGAATCAAAAGTATCCTACGATGCTCAAAAATCATTAGACAGTTATAACATACAAGGGCATTCCCTGATCAGCAAAGCCCAGTCTCTGAAAGCAAAGCCAACATCAAACCATTGTGGTGGAACTTTGAACCTCAGGAGAATGATTGAAGATCTTGGCAGGTGTCATTTACTGTGTCACTCACCTTGAAGTTTCCCTGGCCAGACATGTGGTTACTTTACTAGCAAATTTCAGACTGCCAGGGTAGACAAATGTTCTGTCTCTCCAGCTCACTCAGCGCATACATCCAAATTTATATTTGCCCCCTTGGGCGAAAGTCAGTGCTATTATCCATCTGTCCTGTATTTTCTCCTTGACCTCTTCATGCTCACTTCCTGCTCCAATGGGATAGTTTAACTACCTGTGCAATTTCCTTTTATCAGCCTTAGAAATCTTGCATGCACTTTCCAAATTCAGAAAAGCAAGAAATTGGAATCAGATCTACTAGATGATAAATAATTCTGCAGTTAATGGCATGTTTCACATGAAGCATAAAGGACTTTACCTTTAAAGTTATATATGCTGTAATTCAAAAAATTATATCGTTATATATAATATATAAAAAAGCAAAATCTATAGTTAATATGTAGCTGTATTCTTAAAGCAAACTGCCAGAATTTGGCAAAAAAAAAAAGCTAACAGAGATGGTGCGCTGCTTTGTGTTAAACTCACACCAATTATGTAAGTTCTTTTACTCACAGAATGACATTATTCTTTTTTGAAGAGCACAGCATAAAGAGCTATTGCTCATGTGAGACCTGCCCTTATTTCCTTTTGGTGTGCAGGACTTTGGTGAATCTGTTATGATCACCATTTCCTATTGAACTGTCATGATGGACTTGGAGAGATACCATCCAGGATGCAGGTGTTCAGGGTCAAACGAGAGAGAAGGAAGTTCAAAGGCATTCCCTCCCACAATTCCTGATGCTGTAATGCCAGCACACTGTGTCACGGGAAGTCTCTGAAACACCCATGTGAGGATGTACTCACCCAGTGAACAGACATATTTCATTGTAGATGAAAGTAAAAAAAAAAAAAAAAAAGGATATTTTTTTTTCCTTTGGTAACTGAAAGAAAGCAATTTGTTCAGATACACTGGGAAAGCATGCTCAGTGATAAGAGTCTTATACTTTGTCTTCTATAAGATAGTCAACCTCATCATCCTATCCAGATTTTCTCTCTAAATTGCAATAAAAGTTGTTGTACAATAAGATTGTCATCCTGGCTTTTATCTGATTGCATATAATAGCTGGGAAACTCTTGAAACTACTTACATCCCTGTTGTTATCAAGAAAGCTAAAATTCTTTAAGATCTCCTGGGGGAAAGAGAGTTGGAATTAATTCCTCCTCCCTCTTCTCCCTGGAGACACACGTAGCTTGTGCGGGTTTAATGAAATTTGCTAAGATTTCTGTATGTGTCATTAAGCAACTCCATGAAACAATTACCACGTTGTGCTGGGTGGTGAACAGCTATCAGTCAGGGCCAAACAAGCAGGCAGCTTCTCAGTTCACACCAGCAGGTGATCTGTGTAAAGAAGCCCTGCTCTGAGGAGGACTGTTGGGGCTGCAGTGTAATACAGATGTAAGGCGTTGCTGGGATGTCAGTTTAAATGGAAGCCATTATGTCATCCAATAACAATCCCTATTGAGGCCGTAGGCACTGGTGGTAATATCAGCACGTGGGTAGAAACTACATATAGTATGAGAAAACATGAAAAGCAGCACTAGGGCAAAGTATCTGTAATAAATAACTTTTATGTAAGTAATATTTTACGGATACTGAGCCCAGAGGGAAGGTGATACTTACCTTGTGTAGTAGGATTTACTAGAAAAAGAATAAAAGAAACCATTTTTACCAAATATTTTATCAAAACATTCCCTGTGCTGTAAAATAGCAAGAAAAAAAATCACATTAAATCTTCAAATGTTGTAGAGAGGCACATCACTTTGCTGTGTTAAAATTGTGGCTAGTACAGATTTTTTAAGGTACTCTTTTTGTGTGATCAACTGTGTGATTGTGCATTTTATGTTCAATTTCCAAAGCAGCACCTTAATGACCGCTGCCCAGGACTGTTGGCTTTCTCTAAATGTTCCCCGGAGTAACGTTTCACTTATAAGCATCATTTTAAATGTAGCCTTCTGTAGCACTTTCCTTGTGATCCTCAACCTCTGCAAAGAGGTTATGCTTTAAAAACATGTGGCAAATGCTGGCCACCTGTTAAGAGCTAATGATGCTGAAAGAAAGCCTGTTATGTCAGGACATTTTCTTAGGGAAGGCAATAAAAAAGACAGAAATCCTTCAAGCTAGAGCAGCATTAACTTTAACCCGTTTTGGACTCCACCCTTATAAAAGCTACTTCAAAGGTAGACATAATCCTCTTGAAAGAATTGGGAGAGGGTAAAAATGGGGAGGTTTTGGCATAATAATTGCAAATGTGCAATTTTCTGTGCAAGTTTTACACTCCTATCTAGAAGGGAGATTAAATAAATCTTCCTTTTCCTCTAGAGAGTACTGGATAATAAAAAGATCTATAGACAGATTAAGATTAATCTGTACAGTAACCATGGGTCTGTCTTTTCTGGTACACTTGGCATACGACATCATCAGCAAAACAGAATGGACAGTTTCCAAATCCACTTGAAAATGATACCACTCTGATAGCAGAGATATCCTTAAATTAGCAGAGAAGAAAGACAGATTTACATTTGCAGAACTAACTAAATGGATAAGACATTATAAATAAGGATCAAAATGAAGGTGAAAAATCACTCTCATTTTCCCAGTCTCCCCCTTCAAGATTATATTTTTGCATGATACTGAAATAGTGTCTGCTTTAACTTAATAAAAATGCAGGATGAGATTTTTTTTAAAATGTATATAAATTTAAGTGTGCAATCAGTAGATTTTAAGAGGGAAAAAAGAGGTGGGGTTAGGTAGAATTACATATTGCTGGAGAAACTGGAGCCATAATATTATAAATTTGGCTTCAAAATACATTTTTTCCTTGTCTCCAGATGCCACTAGCAAAATGGAGAGTTTTGATCCACAAAGAGAAGAAAGGGTATATTTGTGCCAACATGTGTTTGACATCCTTATTTTTGTTTGGCACCTTGGAGAATCAGCACTTCTCATGGGATTCAGAGTTCAAAGTTAGGTGCCACTTCTGTAATTACATACAGATGCATAAGTAGGATTACAGCAGGCAAATGAAGGGCTCTTTTACATAACAAGGTGCATTTGTCTGTATTTCTTACTAATCAGTTACAGGGATCACCATTGTTATAAGCACAAGAAGAAATTACAATGTCAAAGAATGTCTTGCCCAGTAACCTTTTGGAAACTTTTTTTTCAGAGTAATCAGCTAAATAACATCCACTTATGTTAAAGGTCCTTTTTCTTTCTTGGAGAATTTATGTCTGGATGTAGGTTGTCTCATTCTCTCATTTGCATTCATCCTGAGTAATACTTTGTTCCATGACAGACAGTCCAAGTGACATTAGCTACGTAGTGAGGCCAGTTAGATTATGATTGATAAATGCTTCTACTCAAACTTAATGAATAATTCAGAATATAAACATGAGTATACAGCAAATTCTTGCTTGTATAAAATAAAGCTAGTTCAAAGAATTTTCCTTTCTTCAATGACCTTCATTTTCATACAGCCCAAAAAATTCCATTTTTATTTTATTAATATCATATTCAGTTTCAAACAGAAAACAAAGACAACACATATGGCATTAGTATAATCCATAAAAATGCTGCCCTTTGAAGCTCTAAGAGTTCTGCAAGTGCTGTCAGTGGAAGTATATATTCATAACCATAGATACTTGGGTTTGGAAGTAAAGAACAGTAGCATTTTAAAATTACATTCTAAAATTACATCTACTGAAACATAAGCAAAGATGCATTATTACAGCACCAGCAAAGAAACATTATGATTACTATTTTTAGCTGAAAATGTGACACTTGAGCCTGCAATTGTATCTTGACTGCAGCATCGTTCATGGTATTGAAATGTTACTCCTTAAATTAGAACTCATTAAAAGTTTTACATTGCAGTACTTTGAAAACTGAAGTGATTAAAAAAAAGTATAGAAGAAAGTTGGTCTTTAGAAGCAAATCATTTGTTCAATACATTTCTAAAATACTTCAGCTAATAATCTGTGATATCTACCTTATTTTTCTGCTAACCTCTTTTCTCAACTGAGTTTTAAGATGTTTTATATGCGTCATTTCAGTGAATTTTCTCTATTTTCTGTGGGCAAGAACAGTAAGTCTGGAAAGTTCCTTAGCCTCAACACACGAACTCAAGTGTTCCTCTTTGTCTGGAACCATCCCCAACAGAGGAAGAGAGGAGGCTGCATTTTCATGCTCTGCACTGGGTGTTGTCAAAATCGGCAGCTCCAGCAGAGGGAACACTGAGCCCCATCTGAACAAAAAATCGAGTGGGGAAGTCTTTAACACCAGCACATTTTGTCAAAATGTTTTTAACAGCAGTACTATATGCACATATATAAAACAAATATATAATATAGCACGCATATATAGCAACAAGCCCTGAATCTTTAGGTAAAATAAGTGTTGAATGCAAAATAGGTTTTACCTAAAATGTATAGGACTTGACTTTGTCTGCAAGGAGAGAATCCTCCATTAACTACTGAACTCTTGCATAAGCAATGTACTAAATTTTCCATTGAAGTTAGTGGGAACTATTCTGTCTATTATGTTGAAGTGGCAATTTAATGATGTAAAACTCTGTAAGAACATCAACAATAACTCTGAATGAATGGGAAATTCCTGTCTCAGTCCAATGAATGAATGCTTCTTCTGTTAAATATTATTTTAAAATCAATGGAAGTACTATAAATGAACAAGCAATCATCTGATACTAAATTCTACGTGATTGAAATGCTTCAGAGTCTAAATTTCACTTGAGCAGAATTTTAGGCCATCTAAAATGCAAATACATAAATGTAACAATGTGATTCCCAAAAACCCTTCTCTAAGTTTCCTATCGATGTATGCTTGCATACTTTCTGTAAGGTTACTCTTTCCAATAAGGGGAAAGAATTAAACATCTTCTAAAAGCATTAAATGTCTTCTATAAGCATATCATTGTCTCCATTTAATGTTTAGAACACTTAGGCATCTGTCTGATTATCCATGGACCAGGTGTCCAAGCCTAAGTCACTTCTCTGTTCAAAGCCTTAATACCTAACTTGCTAGGTAAATCCAGGAATATATTCTAGGCCTTTGTCCTAGCGTTACAACATTTCCAGTTTTATCATATACATATGTTAGTGACTGAAAATTACAGTGAAAATCTATAGCCACTATAGTAACTATTTCATGATTTCAATCACCTTACATAAACATTTCCCCTATCTGCCTTGCCTCATTTTGTGCTAAAATTTTTAGAAACATAACATTTTTTCTGAAATATTCTCTAACTAAGGAATGCACATTTTATTGCAGATGTAATAAATCAGATCAGCATTTCTGTTGGGAAGTAATATTTCATGGTAACAGTAGCATAGAGACCTGTGGTAAAGTTCAGCCTTGTAACTCTTTCTCTCCTTGGTCTTTTTTGTTTAACAAAACAGGTGTCATTGACATTTGGAGCCAACATTCATGCCTGAACAGCTACTTTCTAAACACATTTAAACAAAAGACAAAAGCAGTCATTACTTTGGAGGTTTTTTTTTTTTTAATGGATTCATACCTTCTGGGGACAAGAGATAAATGAAGGTAAGATGAAACCTTTAGATGTTGTCTTCATCAGTGTTGACACTCTTCCTTGGGGGCTGACAGCTGCTAATGAATTAATTTTAAAGATGACACACATAAAGAACAAAAATGCTGTTTTGGTTTTGCTTCATTCTTATAAAAAGAATAAGAATAGCAAGTAGCATTGATCATTATATGGAAGCTAATCTGTACTAATTTGTGTTCAAATGAAAATATGAAGAGATTCATAAAGAAATCTTCTCATTTTCCCAACAAATAAAATTAAGTTTTGGCTTTTATTTGAATTTAGACATTCTTCCTGTTCACACAAAAGTATTGTAACTATAATCAAACCAGAGATACAGCCAGAATTTAAAATTTGGTGAAATGATTGACCAGAACTCAGGTATCTGCTGTATTCCCTTCACTTAACAAAGTCTTTTTATTTGGTTCTATTCTCCATTACTAAAGCTTTGTCTTTTTTTTTTTTTTTTAATATTGATATTGATTAAATGCATCCTAACACTACTTTTATATTGAGAATTTTACTTCTGATATAAGGAAAAACATTTATAATGTTTTTGCTTTGCAACAGAATTTGAATTCTTTGTTGAAAACACAATGGTCCACATCCATAACTATTTGGGATTGTCAAAGAAATTTTCTCAGAATCATAATTTTAAATAAAAAGTAACTTGGTCTTGTAAATTAGTACAGTTTGTCCCTGTCAGCATGAATCTGACTATGGCCCACTGACCTACTCTTATTGGTACCATCTGTATGTTTAACTGTACACTGTTCTTTAGCTAAATGAAGGACACATGATCACAATATATTCATGAGAAGAATTGTTTATGGCTTTTGATTGCATTACCACAATATATTTAATGGCCAGTACTGGTTCCAGCCTTGTCTTCAAAACCTTTTCGGAAGATGTGCATAATATGCAAATATTTCACGCAGTCAAAGGACATGCAAATATAAGGGCTTTTTATCAGCTGAGTATGTATAAAGGTGTAAAGTAATAAACTTTTATGCATTATGAAATGAAAGCATTCACAAAGCTCTTTCTATATGATGTCCATAAAAGCTGCATGGAGCTTAATAAAGACCAAATATATCCACTGTCCTCTGGAAAAGCTCCTTGAACATTCGAGAGAAGATTGGAAGGTAGGGTAAGTGTGACCTAAGGAAGAAGCCTATGTTTTATCTGCACAAGAAATTGCAGAACACAATGATGTCATCTCAACATTGCTGTACTCTGGAGAGTGGGGCAGGTCTTGGTAGATGTGGTAGATCTTGTGAGGAGTAACAAACACAGCTCTGGTTTTCATCACTAATACTTCAGTGATTTCATTCAAACCCAGGGAATAATTTATTTAAGGAGAAGACAGACATGCAAATACAATGAAGTATGTTTTTCTGAAGGTGTAATATACTTCATTAGAGAGCTTGCCTGATGTGGATAAAACATCTTCTGAAAGAAAGGTACTCTAAATTTTGTTGCAAAGAAATATGAGTCAGGTGGATACAGCTGGAACTCAGATCCAGCTAAATATAGAGGAATCTTTGGCTTTTAGAAAACATGCCGGAGTATAAACATGTTTTTGTAAAACTAGTGGAGGGAACACATGGGATAAATGTTCTCTGCTTTTCTCTTATTAGCCTGTCCATTGCTCAGTCAGAACTCCATTTCATTTACAGATTGTTAAATTGAGAACCAGCTTGTGCAGTTCAGGCTGTTGTAGGTGTGTTTAAGTCTTCAAGTCTTAATGGTGATTTAGATATAAAGGAGGTATAAAGTTGAAATACCATCAATAAAAGAGATGTTAGTATGTTTCAACTTAAGAGCAGCCATGGTAGGGAATTTAGGCTAATAAGTGATAAATCCAGAAATTAAGCTGATAGCATAATTTTCCGAAGTTATAGTAAAATGCCTAAAAATGCATATATATATACATATATCTATATATCTATATAGTATAAATACTGTATGTATCTGAGACACCAACATAGAATAAAATTTGCTGTAGTTTTTCCAGATTGTTTTCTAAAAATATTTTATTTGAAAGCATGAACTTAGGTTCCTTGTTCTTCCCTTTCAGGTGGTATTGAATTTGAAACAGAAAAACAAGATCAAAGTTTTCCATGTTAGTTTCCCCCCCATGTCACTTTTCTTTATGTAATTTTTTTTTTTTTTTTTTGCTATTCTGTGCTTTTTAATGAAATTCAGGAAGAAAAGTATGAGATAGAAACTTGAGAAGAATTAACTCTACTGATAGAAATTGCTCACCATTTACTTAAATGTCTTTCTTTTTTTCTGCAATGTAAATTGTAAATGCACTCAGGAAAGGAAAAAGAACGTTTTCAGGTTCCCACCCTTTTCTGAAACAAATCTTGTATGTGGGCAGTTATTCTGTGGACTCTGTTTCAAAAAAGGCCCTTCCTCTTTCTGATATTCTGTTGTTGACAGCAGATCCTGCAACAAATTTGACACAAAGGTGCCATTTAAAGAAAAAATGTTTCATAGGGATATTTTTATATATATTTCTGGTTTTTGTATAATGCCGTTTCTATGTGCAGATACTGACTTTTACAAGTCTATTATTTCCTTACTCTCAGCTCTGATCTACATCCAGTGTTCCTGCAACTTTTTGCCATCTCTGGAAGGGAGTTGCAGTTTTTTCTAAGCAGGCACACTTGATGTTAAAAGCTGTGTGCTGGACTTGCACATTTGATAGAGATTATTTTGTGCCCCTTTTTATGGCCAACAGAGATACCAAGTAATAGCAGCCATTATTAGAGAGAATGGAACATAAAATAAACTTTTTATTGCTCTAGAAAGAGTTTGTGATTCTTACCTTTCCATAGTGATACATAAGATTTCTGCGTGCTTTGGCAAGAGATACCTTATAAAACATTGATTTTTTCAAACATCAGGCAAGTATATGCCCTTTTGTGCTTATATCTGCAAGAAAGAATCATATACAGTTGAAAAACTAAGCAGTTAGTTAACTGTTTAAAACAGAAGTTCTTTTCAAAACAGCTGTATTCTTGTCAGCTGCAGGAAAAATTACTGCTAGAGAAAAGTGTCAGGCGTCACATCTATTGCTGTTAAGCTTCATATAAATGAGATCACACCTTCTGATCTCTTCCCAGCAATAGTGCCAGTGCTTAACGCTTTGCTCAGAAGTTGTGACAGGACACAGTTTGATTTTACAGTCACACAAGCAATACTGTAATCTCTCCCAGGGAAAAAAAAAATCATGGAAATGTAGATAGTTCGCAGACACAGATGTACTGAGTCAAGGAGAAATGTTACTCCAAAAAAACGAAGTAAATGAAATTTTGGTCAGGAGACACAGAATCTTAGCCCTCCTTTTGCCCACTTTGGGATTGAGCCTTTAGTATTGAATAGATATGATGCAGAAAAATTACTCCTAATTTCTTACCTTCAGCATTGAGTTATAACATTGACTATATATTCATCTTGTTTCCTACACTGTGTCCTTCAAAACCTAGAACAACAAAAAATACAGACTATCTAAGATCAGTCAAATAATGTCTTATTTCCTCTCTCTCCTTTTTCACTCTCCAAACCTTACACCTTTTTCCACTGCTACTCTCACTCCTTAGAATCTTTCTGCCTTAGGCACTGAGATTCAGAGTTTGGAAAATAGCTCTCTTTGCTGTTATATGCAATGTTCCTGGTGTTTAAGAGCCTCAAGACTTCTTATCTTATTTCGAGTAAGAGAGAGTCCTTTTCACAAAGTTTGAAACATTTTACAGTCTAAAAGACAGCAATAATGAAACAGTAGGACGTGGGAAGACATTAGTGTCAGTAAACAGAAAGTGGTTTGGGGGCCTTTCCCTTTGCCTTGCCTTTCCATCCTGTACTATGGGAATATAAGCACCAGTTTAGCTATGAAATCAGGGAGAGAAACATAAAATGCATAAAGTAAGCTGGTGTTCAAAAGTCTTTTCATCAACTCCTGCAGCTACTCTGCTGAGTTTAACTTCCATTTAGCTTCTGACTGCCACTTCCACAGTTTTGTCAGCTAGGAACAAATTGTTCCACTCTTTGATGTTGGAACTTCAGGTATCACAGAGCATCCTGCATGATCCAGGGCACAGAGCACAAGAGAAGACACCCCTGTTGGACCCCATTTTACTCCTGCCTCTCTCCAGTTGACTATTGACTCAATTAATTTTCCAACTGTACTGTGCAGGCTCAGTTTCTGAGTGCTACTCCCTGCATTTTATTTTATCTCTAAGCCTATGCTTTCATTTCATTTTTTAAGGACTTAATAAAAGGCAGAGGCTTACTTTCCACTGAAGAGAAACTGGAGGAGGAAAATGTGTCAGGAAATATCTATGTGGCATCAGTTCTTTCCATTTTATAAATAGCACACATCCTTAGTGAAATAAAGCATTTACGCCCTCAGAAAGAAATCTGATCACTCGTGGATTAAAAAGGAGACATCTCCTAAACTTGCCAGAAAGTGGCTGATGCAAAAAATAAAACTTTTGGGGTGGAGATAGAAGTTCATTCTTAGGTTAGATTCCAAATGCAGTGTAAGATCCTGGAAAGTATTTTACATTTATTTTTCATAGCTGGGACAGTGTGCTTGCTGCTTGTATAAAACTTTTATCTTGAAGACTGTAATTACCTCTTCCACACAGATCTTGTCATTAGTTGTTTTTAACCCAGTGACTTGTGTGTTTAACATTGCATTTTTGTGAACAATGAGATTCACAGTAATCTTATTTAAACTGAGAAACAAGTCAGGGACTATTCTAGTAAAATCAGTGCCAGTATGGCAGTAAAAGACATAGATGAAAAAACTCCTGGGTTTTAATGTTAAAAAACATTCAGCGCCTTCAGTAGTGTTAAAAAATAAGAAATAAGATAGATGGGTGACACTAAAAAACAGAGGATCTCATGCTTATAAAGGGATTACAATTTAGATTTTCAGAATACTTTCTGTGGATTTCATGTGAAATAATTTCTTCCAGAGAAAGTCAAATTTTAAAACGCCAGCAAGGCAGCAACTGGTTCTGTGCCCAGGGATGTGACATTGCTGCTAAATTGCTTAATCTTGTCTGATTTTCAACTTTTGTATGATTTCCTCTGATTTATTGCTGGTAAGAGAATGTGTATATACATTCAAAAGTAGTTTTGGTACAGTTATCAAAATGAATGTCTTTTGTTTTAATTGGACAATTTTGTCTTCGGTGAGTGGTCAAGACAAATTCAGGTCCTTTTGCAATGTCATTTTTTACTTCATTTGTGATCTTGGGTCTCTATGCTGTTGTGTGATAGTAGGTAAAGATGATACTGAGGTTTTGTGCTTCACTATCACATCTATCAGCACTCAGACCTAATGGACTTGCAGACCAAACTCAATCCTCAATTCCTAAAGAAGAGGAACAAGACCTCTCACATGTATTTAGCAAGTGAACTTAATATGTAGGTAAAGATAATGCAAAAAACAGGCTATAAAACTCTAATACAGTGTTATCTAATGCTTTCTAAGGCATAAATTTGTGTAAATCTGAGTTAATCCTCTTGTGGTCCCATTAAAGTGAAAGAAGAGATACACAACAGACAGAGCTTGTTTCCTCTGGCCTGATCTACACATTCATCTTGGGATTGGGTGAGCTGCACTTTGGAGTCAGTCTTTTATCTGCACTGGCTGTGAAAGGGACTTAGGACCTCTGGCTCACACACTTCAGCATTTAATTTTTAGATACCTAAGATATAACACATGAGTTTCTTCCATTATCTCTACTTCTGGCATAAAACTGTTGGGTTTTATTGCTTCATCATCATTCTTTGAATATTTGTCATTTTTACATTGTTATTATAACCTTTTCTTTCACTAACATATGGAATTCTCCAGTAATGACCTGAATCTACAGGGAGAAATGCTAGTAAATGCAATTTGCTGCAATATTTCAGCAGAATATTGTCATTATAAAATTCATGTTAAACAGCTTTTACTCAGTACTTTCACTGCTAATTTCAGTAGTTAGAAAAGGTATTCTGTGTTCAAATCAAACCTGAAACACTCTCTTGACCTGTTTGTCATTGGAATCCAAGTGAAATTACAGACCACCAATTAAAAATCATTTAAGTGCACTGGTTTATTTTGCTTTGTGGGTTTTTTTTGCTGTGTCTTTGCACAGTCACAGTCTTTAACACATGTGGTTTTGTAATTGCAATATGCTGGGAAAGTTCAGAGTGCTCATTGGCCTTTTAGCTCCTACTTCCACCTGTGTACTCATACATTCAGTGTTAATAACTTGGGCTGAGTCACACCAAATAGCTGGCTGGAAGCTTGCACTTGTATTTTCTTTGGATTTGCATCATGTCAAATCTTTTCTTCAGTTGCTAAGACCCAACAATATAATATCATAAGAAGTGAAAAACTACCAGAAATTGTCCTCTTGGACTGATTTTTACTCTTTGACTGTATTTTCTCCTCTCCATTTAAATTATCCATTCCTTAAAGCAGAATCCTATGATGTGTTTGTGTCCTGGCTAGCATGTTGAAGGCCTGCTTTTAAAAAGGAACTTTAAATTTAGATTAACAGTAATAAACAATCATAAATACTTCCTATGTTTAATAGATTATCCTTGATTAACCAAGCAATAATTATTTATCTAGTTTTGAAGACAGAAATAGAAGAGTGCCAATGAGTCGTGGATCCATTATATGTAAATTTGGGGTGTATGAGACCAGAGTGTAGATGCATCCTTCAAATCAGAGAGATAAGAGTTGTGTGTGCTTGCACAGCATATTCTGGATAGATTTTATTTCTTTCTCTAATCAGATATGAGACTGCATATGCATATGCTTCTTTTCATTTGATTGTCAGTACCAACTGTATTCATAAAAATGCAACTTAATCTGTGCCCAGATGACTTTTTCTGCCTGTTTTTCTTCCTTATTAATGTGAAATAATGCAATTCTAGGAAAATTGAATGCTATTTTATTTCAATATTCTAAAGCATGTGACTCTTAAAGACCATACACAGAGACTCTATAAACAGGTTTAAAACATTAAGGTAGATATTGGAAAAACCATGCACATAGAGAATTTTATCCCTCAGAAGATAAAGTCTCTGGGAAATCAGTTTATCTGACCCATTTCCTTTTAACCCAGTTTACCCTAGATCTTAATAAAGGCGCTCACACTACACATGGACTGACCAATTTCTTATTCCCTAGGTATTTTGTAGTAAAATTCAGTTTTCCATCAGTAAGCTGTTAGAATGTCCACCTGCTCTTCTGTGGTCCTATAAAAGTAGCCTTGACTGCAGACTTTATTCTTCACAACCTCTCTTCCAACTGCTTGTTTTTAACCCTCTATCCTGAACACACGTTGTGTAGCACTTTTCAAGGTATTTTTAGTGCAAAACTAATTATTGATTCCTATTTTTTCAGTTTTACCTGTGTCATGATTACTGTTATTAATACTGGTTTGATTACATTAGATAGTACTGCAGTTTTAAAAAAATAATTAATGAAGCCTTGCAGGAACCAAATCAACTCAAACTTTGCAAAAGGATGTAAAGAGGGTACCTGTACACTGAAGCACAGAAATGCTTTTAAATGGGTCACACAATCTCTGTCAAAACCACTCTTGGTTAGTGAAATTGCTTTGTACATATTCCGTAGTTATTGATTTTCTATAGCATTGCAGTACCTATAAAAAATAATTCCATGAAGACATAAGTTAAAATGTAAAAACTTTAACCCAAATGAAAGTTAAAAAATAATTAGAAGTTATAGCAATATTAGGCATTAATAAATGATAATAAATTAGGTATTAATAAATCCTCATGCAATAATAAGACACTAAACAAAATTTAGATCTTATGACCTACAGAAACATGCACAATGCAGATGTACTCTAGGCAGCCAGATTTTTATCTGTTTGTGTATCTTATCCCGTGAGCATACTTCAACCAAAGGCAAAAGCTGTTTGCAAAACGCTGAAAGGATTTTATTTTTCCCCACAATTGTGGCTTCTTTCTTCCTTCCAGCTTTGAAAATGCCATTATTTTATTAATTATATACAAGGAAAATATATGCAAAAATTTACCATCAATGTGTAGTTTTAGAAGTGTATCTTATATGGAAATCAAATTACTTAACTTTCATTGATAAATATTATTTAAGAAACCAAAGCAGGGAAAATGTCTGGTTCAAATCTTCATAGTATTTCATCCCTCCTTTGCCAGTGAACTGTATTCTTCATTAACTCAGATCAGTTCAGTTTTGTTTGAGCCTGTTAAAATGTGGAAACTGAAATCCTAATCTTAATTGCCTTTCTGTTGCTGCTTTTTAGATAAGACTGAAATTTATCCTCCCTTTTTAAGGCTGAATTAAGTGCATTGTGAGAGAGTCTGTACTGCTTAGTGAAAAAAGCACTGGACCAGACTTAGGGAGTTCCTATTCCCAGCCTTGGCATTAGAGTGAGGGAAAAACCTACAGATTTTTTAACTCTTAAAATGAAAAATTCTTTTTCACCTGTCAATTTTAGTTTTGTCATTTTGATTTGCATAAATCATTTGTCACAATTTAAAAACAGAAGCCTAAGGAAACACCTGCATCATAGGCACTCATTGCTCCCGATTAAGTTACTGTTTCCTCCAGGGTATTCCAGTTTAGTTGTTCGTGGTGGATTTTAAGGATGACAGTGGTGTCTGGCC
Source organism: Acridotheres tristis (assembly GCA_037013685.1). NCBI lineage: Eukaryota > Metazoa > Chordata > Aves > Passeriformes > Sturnidae > Acridotheres > Acridotheres tristis. Next base: position 8,170,765 of record CM072885.1, read on the forward strand.
TTCTAGATGATTAATGAAGAAATATTATTGGTATTCTCATTCTGCCCAGTTTTTGACATCTCCCTTCCTTTAATAAACAACTTATCCTTGCGAGGAGCTCATGAGTGGTCAGATCTGCTCTGCTCTGCACACTAACTGTGAAATGGATACACTTCCCTCCAACCTGTCAGCAGGCAGGACTCAAACTTGATTCAGATCTGCCTCGTTCTTCAGTAGAGCAGGAGTAGCTCCTTTGAAGTCAGTGAAATTCTTCTGGTTTCATGTATGGGAAAATGAAAGAAGAATAAGGCCTTTTGTCTTTGTCCAGGGCAGCCATGCTGCTTAATAAATCATTATATCAGCAGTTGTTTTTCACTGGGGAATAGCACAATAATTGATGCCACTGTCCAGAAATCCACAGAGGCTATTGATCAGGCCAGCTTGTTAGCATTGCTGTAAACCTATGGCACAGGACTGGAACAAATAGCATTGGAAGAAATGAGAATGTACTCACACAGTCACTTGCAAAGTGTAATTTAAAATATTTCAAATAAAATTGAAATCCCACTTCTGTTTTATATTCTATGCTGTTCCTGTAAATATATTTCTTTACTCACAGAGGGCACCACAGCCAAAATTAACATTTCTACTTACAAAGCAGGAGACCCTGTAAACATTTTATTCTGTTTACTAATTGTTAGGATTAACAATTTAGACCTGAATGATCAAGTACATGCTATACAATTAAAAAAATAAGAGGAACATGTATCATGAGATTGTAATCCTTTAAAAGCAACAGCTAGGGGAAATTCCTGACCTGAGAAGAGCACAGTTTTGTAATTCAGTCATATTTTCCCAGGCTTTTCATTTGAAATTCATCTGAACTGCTTTTTAATAAAGCTTATAAATAAAAGTTAAACAGAGCATGTAAATTCTCTTGAATCCCATCTATCCACCAGTATATCTTGAAGGCTAGAGATTATCAAGATTTTCTTTTACATTTTTAAAAACAGTATTCAAATAACTGCTAGTATCCAGTGAAATGTAAAAGATAAGGCTCAACAATATTATAAGAGAAATTCTGACTATTAAAAAATACAGTGTGCAAAACATATATACTTAGTAAAACCAGAGAGTAGGTAATAAAGCATTTAGTAGTAGTATGTTTAGAAGAGAGCTGTGACTTTCTGATGATGTGGTTTCATTGGAAAGAGCTGACATGGCAGCAATAATGAAATATGATAATGAAATATGATAATGAAATTGAGCAGTAGAGGACTCCTTCTACAGTATGGAAGGATACATATTCTTTCTACAGTCCAGCATTTAAACCACTGCCCTTGAAAGTTGAAAGTGCAGACTCAATGTCCTGTCTGCCCAATGAACATGACTCTCTGTCCCATATATGTGATTCAAGTGTCCACCTTTTGCTACTTTGCAGGAACCCAGAATTTTGATTTGTTCTGCCCCATCCCAATATTGTTAGTTTCTTTGTTTTTTAAAAAATATTTTTGCTTTAAATGTAATCAGACATGAGAGTCATAATTTTTAAAATAAAATTTAACATTCATTTCTCAGCTAACAATAGAAAATTGAGTGGAAAATAGCTACCAATACATGAAATTTAAGGCCAGGAAATCATAGTTTTCACTTGTGCAATAGAGCAGGGGCTTATAGGTTTGGAGGAAAAGAATGCTCATTAGTCAAACATTATCATTGAGCATCCTGGAGAAGAGATTTATTAATTTTTTTTTAAATTGTTATTCTGAAACCCAAGCCAGAAGATAGTCCTTACTTGATCCTGTCTCCTTATTATGGAGCTGTCTGTGACAATTTATGAAGCAACACCTGCGCTGATAACTTGCTGTCCTCCCACTTCCTTCCTCCATTTGGCTGTTTGCTCACCTGTTACTTGGTATTGGACTCCCCATTTTGAGATCTCAGAGATCTCTACGGTTTATTTTTGTTCATTTTAATGAAAGGCTATGGTTTATTTTTGTTCATTTTAATGAGACTCTTAATAGGAGACTTTTAAACAGGATTTCCGAGGACTATTGTAAGAAATACAATATATCTACTTCTTCTGCAGCAGAAATAAATGCTATAATTAAGGACAAAAATTCAGAAAAGCTAGTCAAGGAATTCATTTAGTAAAAAAGGAAGGAATGGACAGTAATCATAACTCTAGTTTTCCTGGTATTTTGATATATAGCACACCTGCAAGCAAGAAAGCCAATAGCAATTACTGGCAAAAAACTTCTTTGGGTGCTACAAGGAAAATAGCATTTTTATTCACTCTCTCTGTGAAATTACTACCTAGACCAGTGTGTTGTATGAACAAATAGTTCTCTGTATCCTCACTGAGTTTCAGTGCATTCTGACAGTTTGTGTTCCTGATTGTAATGGAGCTGAGTAGCTTTTTGCAGCTGTTTGTTCAGCAGACCCCAAAGCTCTCCTCCCAGAGTCATTACTAATTCAAACAAGCCACACTCAAAACCAATTACATGTCTGCACCTTGGAACAACACAGACCTAATTGTGGACCTACGTACCTTCTAGGCTGAGGGAAAGAAAAATCTAAAACATGCCAATATGGACTATCCCTGCTCCATATGGAACCCTGGGCTGTTTTTACCCTGTATCCCAGAGGCTGCACCAAGTGCATACAGAATTCTTAATGGGAGAAAGAAGTGGAGCAGGTGATTTGGAATTGCATGTGTTTGGAGCTGCCTCGGATCCAGCTGTGCTGGGAAAGTGGTCTGTGTGTGCTCCCCGGAGATGCTGAACACACAAAAATACTTGGTCTTCTTATGGATCAACAGCGAGACTCCTCACAAAATAATTAATGGCCGAGGTCTCCATTTCTGACAGCTCACACTGAAATTGCAGGCAGTTGGCACAGCTGGCATGTCTGGGCAGAGGGGATAAAATAGATACGGCCTGCCAGAAGAGTGGTAAAAGGATAAAGTGCTGGAAGAGTGTTTGTGCAATAAAGGTAGTCAAAAAATACAGTTGTAAATAAAACTCAGTAATAAACCTAAATCTAAAGATGGTTTTGTGGTAAATTTCATAAAAGAGCAAACTCTAGGAAAGAAAAGAATAAGAATTCACTAATTAGCAACGTTCTGTGATATATGGATTAATAAGTAATCTTTGCACCTAACTTATATCTTCCTTCGACTTCTGTTAGGTAGAAAATATAAAATGTGTGATCATGTTGTTTATTCTTTTTTATGTTTTAAAAATAATGAAAATATGGTGGTGTAGTCAGAATGGAATTACTTGCTTGTCCAGTAGTACACAGGTGGTCACAGTCAGTGACCCCAGTTTTTCAGGTTTATACACTTGCTTTCATTTTGATAGAATTTGTGAGGAACAGACGTTGTTACAAGCCAGAAGGTCTGTGAATTTGGGCTATTTGGAAGACAGAATTTTATTCTTTTCACTTTTTTTTCTGTCTCTGGTTTGGTTTTTCACTTTATTACAAACTCTATGATAGCATTTTACCTCTTGATTTTTTCTTTTTTACCTGAAATTCATTTTGTCCCAGTCACTGATAGTGTTTGGTGAAGCTTTACAGAAAGATTTCAGGGTATTCCAAAAATGTTTTTATTGGCCTAAAAGTGTGCTTTTGCTATACCTCTACTGGCGATAAAAAAAATCTGTGCAACTATCCTGAGGCTTTCCATCCTGGATTTTTATCTTGCTTGCTGCAAATGAGACAGTTTTGAGGGCAATACAGAGGTGATGCTTGCAAAAAGGGTCTGTGCTGTTTATAGTCACAGGAGTCACACACAACACACAACGCTTGTGCATGGACAGGAGTGGCAAAAGTGCAGACTGGGGTAACTACAGAAGGGTGGTAATTAGAGCCTTTGCTTCCATAGCAAACTGCAAACATAAGTTTGCAAATGACCAAAGGATGAACTCTCTTTAGAAATGCAGAGAAATATTTCACCATCATTTGCTGCTGCTTTGGAGAGAATGCTACCAAGATAGATAAACTTGTCAAGCATGTTAAGTTCCTTTGATCTTGTGCCATGGCATAACTATACAGCTTGGTGATTAACTCTTTCTTCTTATTAGTCATTTTATTACCTTTTCTTCCTTTCATATCCTGCTTTGTACACTTTCAAAATTTATTGAAAATGGGCTTACTGAAACAGTGCTCAGGTCCAGAACTGTTCAAAGATTAAGATTCTAAATTTGAACTAGAGGAAAATCATTGGAGAAAGGACATTTGTTCTACAACAAAAACATAAAAAGCTAGTTGAGGATTGGTCCTCTAAGAGTTATTTCTTCATAATCTCTTTGCACTTCCTTTCAGAATGTCCTGATGTGCCACATTAAATCTAACATTGAATTCACATTGGGTTGTGGATCAATTTTTACCCAGTTTACTGATCAAACCCCTCATAACAATTCAGTTTCTACAAAAACTACAGAAGCTTGGTTGGATTTCAGTTGGATGAAGTGCTAGAAGGACCTCTGTAAATTAGCTTTATTTCTTTTGCCTGCATAATAACACTTTTGTTTTCTGTTTCGGGGAAAAAGGAAGTGGTCTGGAATCAACATTTCTGGTTTACACAAGAGCACTGCTCCATATTTATATTTCTCACAAAATATCTGCTAACATACAGACTACTTGACATACACGGTTATTCACATTCAATTTTCCAAATCAGATTTAGTTCAAGCTAACAGAAAACGTGGAAACTCAACTGTTCTTGTCAGCTTTTCCTTCAACAGTGGTCTAGACAGTTAAAGGAAACAAAAGTTGTTCCAAATTTGTATTGTTGATATGTGAAATAGAACAATACTGAGGGATGAGATGGAATTCAAAACTGATGCGTAAAAATTATAAAATATATCTTAGAAAGGATAAGTTAAATCCCATCATCTAAAGAATGAGAATTTACGTTTATGCATAAAGTTGGATAAGAAGATATACTAACCTAATATGGGGTTTCCTTTGGATTGTGATTTAACAGTGCAAGGAAGTTCAGTTTCAATTCTGGCCTGCTTTTATAAGAACTTTGAGAGAGTTTGCTGATATTAAATATTCCAGTCCTGCCAGTATAGGTATATATGATAAACCTGGCTATATTGAAAATAAACCTTTAATTGTGTTGACTGATTCAAGATTCTTGAATATTCTATGAACAGAGAATTTTCTCTTTCTAGATCTGATCTTGAAACTGTTGTAATGTAATACTTTATAGCAGTAACAATCTTTAATCAGATTCAGAGTATGAGGGGAGCAACTACTGTATCGCCACAGAGAATAATTAATCTTAATTTCCCTTAATTTTCCAGCTACATTTTCTTCTATGAAGCAGTTTATTTGTCAGGACATTTAATTAAGTTGTTGTTTTATCACTGACAAAAAATATATGGTCGAAATTTTTAAGTTTAGAGAATTGAATGTAGACAAACTATGAAAGAATTTTATCTGATGAGTTTAATCAAATTAAATGCAATTCAGAAGAATCTATTAGTTTTGTTTAATTTACCCTTCTTAAACTGGCAACTTAAACTTGGTGACCACCTACATTTTTAAAAGTTTAGGCGACATCCTAGTAGGTATTTCTGTTTCTTTCAATAGCTTCTGAAGTCATCTGTATGGCAAATAACATCAGCATCTGAGAAATGGCAGAATGATATGCTAACCTCCCAGCAGTAAGAAAACAGAGCATGTTTAAGAGGTGATAAAGTGGAGAAAAGAAACAGGAGTAAAAGGAAGAAAAGTCAAAATGTGGGTAAGACAATAGGTGAATACAGACTGATTTGGAGATAAATTTCATCATATATTTCAAATTTTTCTTTGGATTGCATGCAATAAATTTTTAGTAGGCTTGTACTAGAGAAAGGCTCATTTTGGTATGTCTCATAGAAAAATCTCCATCTTTATGGTGGCTAGTTTGTAACAAAATTTGAAGAATCAGAAGACTCAGTTTTTCAGAGTGCTCAATTCCCAATGAAATTTCAGCAGAAAAGAAGGGTCCAGGATCCTGGAGACTGGTCCCAGAAACCTGAAATCCACATGCTTCTATTTCATAAAGCTATACCATAAAACTTTAAATGGATTACTCAAAAATTAACATGCTTATAATCAAGGCAGGGACTTTCTTCATCCTTACTCCTTTTAGAAAGATCTGTATTTTGTCCCATGCTCTCCTTGCTTGTATACATACTTGTAAACAATCATCTGTTGAGTATTCAGAGCAAGAATAGACAAATATTATCACTTCCTTTTGCATGACCAAGAACTACTATCACATTATGGACATGCTAACCACATGTGTTAATACTTTGCCACCTTACTCTGCACAGCAAAGGGAAAGCAGATTTTAGAATGAAATGAGAGGCGAGGGGAGATAATTAATAAAATCTTCCTTATGAAGGCAGAAATGGGGACTTTATTGTGAGTAAAACTGTGAAGAAAACTATTTCTGTGAGGATGTGTAAAGGGTAGAGCTATATTAGTGATGGTGTCTCAGTTCTACTTCATAATAGTTATAGAAATGGGCTTCATAACATTAAAATATATGAAACATTAGGCTGAAAATGCATGTGTGTGTGTATATATATACTGATAAATCTACACAAGAGTGTGCTGTGTATCCTTGTTCCCCAATTCTGTTCACTGAGATATCTTCAACCCTTTCACCACAATTGTATGCATCCCCTGTTCAGACATATAAAACAGGAGAACACACTTGGGGGAAAGAGGAATTTCTTCAGACTCCCCTAATGTTTCACAGATTGGATTTCTGTAGCTTTTTCCTAACTTCCTTTTCTGGGAAACAAGGTACCAAGTAAATGGGATGTTTTAACTCTGCATTTATCTGACAAGAATCTAACCTGCATGGCAAATTGTTAATGTCTAATAGGAGTTTGTTCCAAGATGTTTTATGTCAGTTCTACTATACTGGAGCAGGAGAAGCAATGTGCCATGAACATTGCAGTGTTTGAGGTCCCCTCCTTGCACGGGATCAGATTAAGTTCACTGCATAATTCATGGCTGTGTGCTCCATGATTGCCATGTAAGAGTGAGTCTTTTGGTTCACCTCCACCTCAGTTTGTTATATCAAACAAGTCATATTTGCTTTTGAATTGCAAGGGGAAACTGAGTGAAGAGGAATGCAAAAATACTTTCTGGGGACCTTTTATTCTTTAAAAGGAAGCATGAAATCAGAGTTTTGATTGCTCAAGTGCTGTTTACCATTTCATCTATCTTGATAGTGCAGTAATTTAAGAGTTCTTAACATCTTGCTTCAGACACTTAAAGAGTTTGAGTATTTGTGTCCCAGCTGAACTTTTTAACTCATGCAAGGGGGACAAAACAGTGACCTACCTCTGAAATCATCTTTTTAAATCAGAAAAATGTGCACTATATGACTGGAAAGAGAATTTTTCTAAGTATCAGAATGGGAATTATGAATCAAAGCTCATGGGCTCTAGTTTCCTCTAAATGAATAAGCAATTGCACACGACAGGATGTGTATCAGCTGGCCAGTGTTCATGAAATTTGGGTGCAACATTGTGCCTTAATATATATGTTATCCATATATTGGATTATAAAAACAGTCCATGGACTTGCTAAACTTATAAAATATTTTCGTTTTGGAGAGCAAAAATCTATATGTAAATATAGAAAATAATGTTTAGAAGCTTGTTTTAGAAATAAGCATTCTGTTTTCTAAGGACAAGTGCTAAGGAAAATAGCAAAGTTACTTCTATGTACATTAAAAATTTATCACATTGCTTTTCCCTACTCCCTCTACACCAGCAGTGCTTCAGATTCAAGTTACTTATACAGTTTTTCCGTCCAGTTCCATTCTCCCTCTCACCTCCCAGTTACTGGGAAATGAGCACAGTTAGAGCAGATTTTTAAATGCAGAATTTGTGTCTCCAAAAAACCACAAAGGAATAAGCAGGAAGGTTAGACTAGATGATCTCCAGAGGATTTTCCAACAAGAAAATCCTGTGATTCCCTGAAAAAATCAAAAAGTGTCTTTGCTTGGATGTAGACTACATCCCCACACACCTCAGTGCTGTAGGAATGCACACCTAATCCAACATCACCTTTCCTGTTCCACAAACACTCACCACAGTGGTTTATCCATTAAAAATGGAAAGTCCCCACACAGTTCTTTACCTAACAATGTGTTAAAAACTAATAATGTAAAAAAATAAAGCTACTAAAGGGTTGCTAATATTCAGATAATTAATATTGTTTCAGCTACTGATTTCAATTATTAAGAAACAGATGTAGCCAAAACGACCAACCTGCCAAAATCAGAACTATGTATATGATTCTATTTCCCTTCTTGCATAGATGGTTCAATACTTCACTTTTCAACACCAAATAAATTATTCTCGATGGAAAAACTTAATTTAATGTTACAATTTTGCATGTGAACAGAGCTACATTAGATTGCATTCAGTCATCTTGGAGTATTCCTTTTCTTCAGGTGTACATAAATGATGGTTTTCATGTGGACTTGACGCAGTTGCTCTAAGGAGTTCTGCAGATTTGATTTTTTTCTCTATTACCTTATGCATGTTGATATTATCATTTAATTTCAATTATCATTGCAAAGATATTACCTTTAAAAAATCTACTTTTCATAATAATAGCAGACAAGAAAACTGATAGAAAAAGGCAGCAATGTTAGTATTGTAGAAATTACATTCTTGTGATGATTTTGTCAATGAAGAGTATCTCTAACTCTAATTACAAATGAAAAAATTTACAATAATTATATGTATAAAACCCCCCTGAAATCTAAGATTTTTCTTCTTCATTCCAGTTAAATACAGAAAATATATTACTGCTAGTGCTTTGAACCTGATTTACCTGGATGAGAGATATATGGTCAGTTGAAATATCCTAAACCTGTTGGTTGTCCTCATTTTAGCTACATGTGCTCAAAGTTTTAATGATATATCTACCATAAAATGAGATTATATTTCTATCATGTGAAAAACTGGGAAGCCATATCCAACAATGTGTCCAAATGTTTAAGACTTTGTAGACACAGAAACATGAAATTGCAGACTTCAGAGCACCTGCTCAATCCTCATTCTTCTCCCTACTGCAAAGGCTGCAGGCATTCTGATTTGAGGCCTTTGGTTTTATATTTATGTCCTCGTGAGCTTTGTCATCATCCACCGTCATAAAATGGCAAAAAAATGCCACTTACTTTGCAGAGAAATTAGAAATAGTGTCCTGTTTCCAAATTTTTGTAAATCATTAATTTTTAACTCAATTTTTAGTTTCCAGAGAAAGACAGAAAATCCATACCATATTCTCATCTGTTGAGCTGGCATGAATTCGAATTAGATCCATTAAAATCAGTGAAGTTTCTGTGAATTTTCATCACATCTTTCAAGGAAGATCCTCATAGAGATCATGAGAGATAACCACTTTATCAGCTAAAGTGATTTAGTCTGCTCTCTATCTGTACAACAAGGCAGTTTAAAAACTGATTGAATTTATCTGTGTAATATATAGAGATAGACAATATTAGACAATGGCATATTCTTGTTATTGCTGGGATAACAACATCCACAGTGGGGAATTCTCTCTTAATAAATAGTCTGTTGTTGAATACAAGCCAGTTAGCAGATTGACTACAAAGATGCCATCAATTTGAAACTGGGGGTTGCTTTCACAAGCTGCAAATGTCTTCTGACTAATTTCTGACTCATTAAAGCTTTTATGAATCTTGCCAGATGTTTAAGGCCTAAGGGAAAGTCAAATGTATGTGGAAAGATGACAAAAGAAAAATAGGTAGAAATAAACACCGAGAATTACGTTGAGTGGAAGCTGGCTTATGTTGTCCCAGTTTTCAAGAAGGGCAAGAACAGGGGTACCTGTCAGTCTCACTGAGTACATGGTAAAATCATGGGAAAGATTATTCTGGGACATATTGAAAAACAGTGTGGACAAGACAGTCATAAGTCCAACAAAACTGATTAATCATTATCCCTTCAAAATTCAACTAAACGTCCTTTATCACTGAATCTTAGTGAAATTCCTTTGAAATGTATATTATTGATATTTTCATAATTCATTTCTGCAGAAGCACGGCTGTAGCAATCATGGATGCAATGCTGTGGTCAACTCTTTTTGTTTCATTCTGCTGCTGCCATAGAGCAGAGAACACTCCTACTAAGCTTGAAAAGCAGAATGAGTCGGCAGTTCAGATCTTATGTTGGGAATAGTGGTCTGATGATTTTTGTAGACAGACTGTATTTTCAAATCAATTAATCTCAGCAGTGTTGCCACAGTGGAGGGGCACGGAGGCAGGGAGGAGTGCGGGTGGCAGCACAGCAGGCAGGAACACACGGAAGGTGCTTGACGCCAAGGAGATGGGCTCATGCTAAGGCTGTGGCAATGAGTCTCCCTTCCTGCAGCTCCAGAGCACACAGCCAAAATGCTCTGGCTCCAGACTCCAGCAGAATTCAACATTTCCTCTTAAATGATCCATAAAGAGCCAGGAAAGCTCTCACCAGCATAAGCCAAAAAAGAATTGGATGAATTAAAGGATAAAGCAAAAGAGTTTCTGCAGTGCTGCAGTGGATATTAATACTTCCATGCTAGGCACAGTTTTGAATTTACTGCAGTAGCTTGATTACTTTCTATCTCAGCTAAATCCAGTCAGAATTGTAATAAAACCTTTTAGTCAAAGAGAAGAGGTTTAATATCACATGTCTGTTGTAGCTGACAAAAACCTGTGTTGGACCAGCTCCTTCCAGTGAGGAGGAACGGGATTAGACACTAGTAGAAAATATGTCCCTAAAGACCATCTATAAGACCACAGCTCTGAAGTGATGAACGCTGCATTCCAATAATATATTATACACTAAATAATTAATGTACAGCAACACAAGGTGATAAAAATGCAATAATTACATTACATTTCTTAGTAGTGTGTTCACTTTTGTCAAATATTTTCAGTCCAGCGTGGGCTGTACTAAACATACATGTCAAATATAAAAAATGTTTCAATCTGCTTTTCACATAGGAAGTTTTGTGTTAGATTTTGGAGTCCTTCTTTCTGTATATAGCCCTCTCTAATCTGATCTTCTGAGACAATTTTATTTACCAAGAAATATATTTTAAGTAAACCACCCAATACTATGGGCAGCATGGTGTAGAAAATAGGGAATTAAACTGAAATGAGGGTCTACTTCAATCATCTTCATACAGAAACAGAAGGCAAGAGCTCATATAATTTGATTCATATGCACAGCACTCTCAACAAAAATAATTAAATGTATCAGAAGAGAATACTGGATAATTATTTAAACTATTGGAAAATCTTGGCATAATAAGTTGTAATTGAAACTATTAAAAACTTTTGATTGCTGAGAAAAAAAAATAAAGGTCATATGGTAAGAATAGTTACACAGGCAGACTGAGAGAGACATAATTACTGTCCCACCATTGTCTGTGTGTGAATACTTTATGGCATTAATTACTAAACATATGTAAATGTATTTTTACAACTACTTTAATCGAGAGCATTAAAACCAGAACCACTATACAGCATTTATGTGCTATTTTTGTCCTGAAATCTTATCTAGGGCAGTTTTTGGAAGTTTTATTTATTTATTTATTTGGAGGGTTAAAGAGTTGACTAGAGGCCTTGCAAAGTTTTTCAACTTAAAACTTCATTTTCAAATACTCTTTTGCCTTTAGATTAAGCCGCCTCATCACTCACTGCTTGTGCAATTGCATGTATGAATTCCTTTTCTCCTCTCCCTACATTCCCTCCCTCCAATACGCCTGGGTGAGATTTTAAGCTGTAATGCTAAACGAAACAGAGTTTCCATGTCTGGAAGTGCAAAGACTACAATGGCTTTGTGCCTTTACTGTCCCTTTCTGTTCCAGGGGTATTTCCAGAGTAAACAGTAACTCCAGCTTCAATTTAAGCAGCACTGAGGGCTCATTTGCACTGTATCGGTCTCCTTATTCTTTCCATACTATAGTCACTCCAGCAGAGTAGGGTTTTTTTTGACAATATATTCACAGTATCCAGGTTTCCCCTAATCTGCTCTGCTCTGTCTCTTTTTCTTGAAGAGATGGAATTTCTTCATCCTTCAGCTTCTGGCTCTTTTTCCTAGACCAAAGTCATAATTGAAGTTAATTCACCAATGTATTTTGCCTCACATAGCAGAGCCAGTGGACATTGTATTGATAAAAAAACAGTAGTAAGGAAGTGTCTCATTCCTTTAGAGGTGGACCAGATTTTGGGGGTTTACTTAGATTTGCTTCAGTTTTATTTTCACTTTGTGGCTTTCCAGAGTCAGACAAATAGAAATTGTTAGAATGATTCCAAGATTAGTTCTATGCTTTAGTCATTTTTCTTAACCAGTGCCAGCTTTTTTTTTCTTCCCCTAACTTTTATTAAACAGTTTTATATCACTTTATATGACTTTGGAATCATTCAAATTTCGACCCTGCAGACCCCCACCTCTCTAACCCTTGTTTCCCTTTTGCCCTGGTACATGAGATTGTGTCTGAGTAGAGATGCATTAAACAGAGCTCTATGAGTCAAAATTCATTCAGGATGGAAAACAACAGGGCATCCTCTGTTGCTGGAAGTAAATTCAACTTCTATTCACTGCAAAGGAATCTCTTAAACTAAGTCTGGTGAAATCTCTGCTAATAGACACTTACATGCATACCTAAATTTCTTCCTTGCTGATCATTTATGCAGGGATTTTAACAAGTGATGTGCTCTTGCCAGCTTTTTAGGATGCATGTTTAAACAAATTGGTAGAGAAGAAGTTTGTTGAGGGACAGGCTCCTCTTCAGAAGTCCAAGGAATCATTCTTTATTTAACAGGGATGAATGAGCAGGAATAATTTTAGGCTCAAGCAGATGTCAAAGCTGTCTCACAATTGCACACTTCCATAACGACGCGTGGTACTGGAGGAGTATAAACAGGATTCAGTTCCTGTTAAAATATCAGGAAAAAAAGTCTGTGAACTATTTTGGAGGATATTTTTTCCTCTAAAGTTCTGTTCTGTCTTATTGTACAACTGCATGATGTTTTTGTATGCACCTACATGCTGTGGTACTACTTTATTGTTTCAAATATATTTGCCTGAATACTGAAGGAGCAGTTTGGTGTTTTACATTTAATTCTTAATGTGACCTTTATTTTGATTTTATTTGATTTATGCTATGTATTTTGATACTCTATATTAGGCAAAAGCGGATGCTGAATACCACATAATTAGATACTTAGTTCATTAAAAAGTAATTAATCTTAAAATATCATTCATTTAGAGGCTGCTACTTTTTGGGAACATTTTCAAGTTGGAGTACTTTCACTCTTCATGCTTACAAAAATGTGGATGCTCTGTCCCAGAAACTAAATTTAAATAGATATAAAAGACAAATATATTAAACAGAATTTTTCATATAACAAATTGAGACTGAGAACTGAAAAGATATTTTTCTAACATCCCAAAAAGAACTAAAGATATCCTGACCTTTGATGAAAACCTAGTGGATAAATGGTGAGAGGAACAATAAAACCAGCCAGAAAAGTGACCTTTTCCAGTTTTTAGTTTATAAAAGCTAGTTCAAGTTTTCTACTCTTCATGGAATCACATAGTAGTCTGGTTTGAAGTTAATCCAGTCCAACCCCCCTGCAATGAGCAGGATCACCTTCCACTGGACCAGGCTGCTCAGATCCCAGTCCAGCCTGACCTAGAATGTTGCCTGGGATGGGGCATCCACCACCTCCCTGAGAAACTGCTTCCAGTGTTCCACCAGCTCATTGTAAAAAGTCTTTATCTTATCTTAATCAATCCTTCTTTAATTTAAAACCTTGTCCTATCACAACAATCATAGCTAAAAAGTCTGTCCCCATCTTTTTTGTAATAAAGTCTTCCTGGAACCTTCTCTTCTCTGGGCTGAAAAAACCAAATTCTCTCAGCCTTTTCTCATAAGAGAGGTGCTCCAGCCCTTTGATCAACTTGTTGGCCTCCTCTGGACTTGTTCCAACGCACTAACATCCTTCCTGTGCTGAGGACCCCAGAACTGGACACAGCTCTCCAGGGGTCTCACCAGAGCAGAGGAGCAGAGTCCCCTCCCTTGGCCTCTTATACTTCTTGTGATGCAGCCCAGGATAGAGTTGGCTTCCTCCCATTCTGTTTTAAAAAAGCAGATAATAAATGGCAGAGATAATTGAGTTACCATGAAGGTCTGCAAGTACTACAATCTAAAACAGCCTGTGAAAAAGCTTTGGGGTTGAAATACTTCTATTCTATTCTTTATACTCCAACAATGGGCACACCAAGCAAAGGATTTCTGTGATTTTTTTTTTCTCTCTTTCAGTTGAGTTGATTCTGGTGACAGAAATCTTTTCCTTGACAGAAAATATTCTGGTTTATTAAAAGTGTGTTATCAGAAAGGTATTCAGAGCAAAATGTCTAAGGAGTCCATTATTTTGAAACAAAGACACTAATATCTAGCCCAGTAACCACTTTTGTGTTAACAATATCTTGTGAAAAATGAGGTAGTCTTCAAGAAGAGTTCCAGAAATCTAGTTTTGTGAATGTGCAGATATACTTCATCTCATGTGAAGATTACTTTTGTTTCCAAAATGGAATTCCTAGATTTATTGCAAAATAATCTGGAACAAATCTCTAAATAGTATGACAAGGTAATTTTTAACGAAACAAAATGTTACTTTACTATTCATTCACTGTTCTGTATGAGGCTTCTGTCTGTCTCTGAAAGCTGTTTAAGAACAAACAGCTTCTAGGCAAATCCTTCTGTTGACTTCTAATTTCCTAGTAGTGTACACTTTAAAGCACTGTTTATATCAGAATCCAAGGGACTGATTCTCCGCTTAGTTAGTCTAATGTAAAACATACTTACAAAAGATTCTCTAATTCCCATTGGTGAATAATGTTGGTTTATTTTTTTCTGGGAAGATTTTATATCCGGAAGATTTGATTTTTAGTAATTTTTTCTTTATTCAAGAAACATTTTAAAGAGGTTTTTAAATCTAAAAACTAGTTAATTTTTCACTTATCTTATTAGATATTTCTATTTTATTCTACTCTAACAGATATAAACTGTGTAGCCAATAGCTATCACAGAAAATAAGTGAGGTTTTTTGGTTGGTTTTGCAAGGGTCCTTGGACTTGAAGCTTGCAGAAGGCCCTGCAGCAAATACAGTCCAGTGTTGGTTTAGGGATTTTGAACCACAGGTATAATTTAACATTTGCACCCAATATTTATTCCACTGAGATACAAACAGCATCACAGAAGCTTCCTGTGGGATTGCTGTTCCCATGAATAGCTGATATGCAGTGCCTGATGTAGATTCAGAGGGTTTAGAGTCATCCTTCCCAAATGGAGATTCCCATACTGAGCTTTGTTACTCACAAAGTAAATACAGTTTCCCAGAAAATTGATAGACTGACTTCTTCACCCACCTACTGAAACCAGATTATTGCAGATAATCATCTTTCAGATATCATGCTTAACTAATTTCCTGCCAGTTTTGGTTTAATTGTTGTAACTATCATTTCCTGTGATGCAGTGCTATTGTAACATCTAGATTGAAAGGATGATTTCAAACGTGTTTTTGATATTTTCAGTGGGTGTGCTACTGAAAAATAGCCGGAACACATATTTCAGCAGGTGTGTTAGTCTTGGCTATTCTTCCAATCTGTATTTCCTGATGGCTTTTGCTGTTCCCACATCTCATCCCATCTCCCACCCTGGATGTGCAGTGTAAGAAAGGGCAACCCTTCCAGGGAGGAGTGTGCATGTTCTGACCTTTAGAAGGTTTAGTAAACGAAAAGGGACATGCAAGATCGAACGAGGGATTTATAGTGTTTCTGGCATTGCAGGTTAAACAAATACTGAACAAACTCAAAACAGAGCTGCACAGTTTAACACTTCAGCCCTGCAGAGTGACTCAAGGGAGATTCTTGGAGGGGTATTTGCTTATTCTGGTTTGAACTACGGATTGAGTTGAGCCATAGTGGAGATTGAAAGGCTGGCTGAGTGTGCTTGTAATGAGCCTCCCTTTGCAAGTCCAGGTCAGGCTCCATGCTTTGACACTGACACTCAGCCTGTCACATGGAACCATTTCACATCCTTAGCTCGCAGTGTTGCTTTCAGCAAAACAAAGGTACAGGAAAAAGAGTAGGGACCACTCCAATCCTTTTCTTTTGCTGAAACAAGCAAAAAAAGGTATCTCTGTAGTTAGCCATGGCAAAGAAACTATTTAATAGTGCACTTGAACACAATTTTTTATTTATGTCTGGGTCAAAGTAAGTGTACTATTGGGTTTGGGCTCTACGAAATATCTTGGAAGCTATCAACTCAAAATCTAGTTTTTGAAATAGATATATCTCAAAATAAGTTGCTCTCAGAGCACTTTTGACACACTTGGCAGCATTAATCCAAACTAGGACTTAGGCATTTTTCAGGTTTAGGTACAATTTCAAATTATGACTATGAATTTGTTTAAGATCTTAGGTAGTCAATACAAACTCATTAAAAATGTGTGTGCCCTTACATTACATCTCAGGATCTGATAATTTAGGAGCTGTTAGTGAATTTTTTTAGCTAGAAAGAGTTTCTACAAAGAGCAAGCAATATTCAGAATGGACTTTTACAATAGCAGAGAGCAAAAGTTTAGGGACTGAATAATCCTTTCACTTGTGAACCTTGTAGGGTTATTTTAGATAGTAGAATATAGCTTCCCAAAAGGAAAAATGAGTAACAACACATGGAAGAATGTTTTATCATTGAATATTATAATAGATCTTTACTGTGCTCAAGAGGAGGCTTTATTATTCTCCCAGCAAGATACACCAAATAAAATTCCCTAAGTGTAATAGAGATCTGTAATCTCATCTATTCTTACAGATGTGAGCTCTCAGGAATAGAGGAAAAAACAAACAAACTTTGGCTAAATAAACTAGCGCATACAATGTGCAAGTGCAAACAGACCATTCCCTAATCATGAAAAAGTTCAGGGCATGAAACTCTTGCTTTTATTACTCAAGATCCCAGAAGGACCAAAGCACTTACATCTCATTCTGTTGATGCTATCAACTTATTCATATGTGCTCATCGTGTTGTGCCAGTGGCAAACTTATCTTAAGGTTAAAGGCAGAGTTTCTGACAGAAGAGCCACATTATTCGAGCTTTCCTTTGTTCTGTGTCACTTCCTTGGCAAAATGTAGTTTTATCTGCCATGGCAAGGAAGTACCACGGGGTTTTGATAAAATTTCCAATTCAGTCATTGAAACACATTGGGGGGTATGTTCACATTTGGGAGCCCTGGCTTTAAGGTATGAGTTCAATAGAGCTGAGGGAGGGTTGCTATGTCAGTGCATACCTGACCCAAGAATGCATCTGGGGATGTTATCTCTGAGAGACACATTCAAGCCATAATTCTACTACACCTTTCTTCAGACTGGGTTAGGATGACAATTTTGTGATGATGCATCATTCTGCATTTTCCTCCCAACTGGGAAAGACGACAGAATATTCCAGATATTCCTGACCTCTCTTACTTTCTCTTATATAGAATACAAACATGCAAATTTGTGGTTTCTAGAAAGCACTAGGTCATTGTTCTGGAGATCTGCCAAAGGAGAGTGAGTTTTCAATGTTCTCACAAATATTTTATATAGATTGAAGTTTCTAAAGTATTCAAACCTATTTGGTTTGATATATATAGTGTCAGATTGGTGTTTAATTGTCAACTACCCAACAACTGTCATTTACCTTAGGGCTAAACTGGGAAATTGTTTCAGTAAAGAAGATGAGGTGGCTTAGCCAGTGGTGTATTTCTCATTGATTCTCTGTCCACTCCTGGATATTCGACATGTTACTGTATTATATACTACAAAGCAGTTGTTTATTATTTTCTTTGTTTCCCATTTATTAACAATAAGTTTGACCTATGCAATACTATGCTCAATTTTCAAAGGTTTATTTTTTTTATGTCTGGTAGGTTATAAGGATAATCAAACTTCTGTATTGTTTTCCTCTATTTTCAAGGGGACATGAGTTATAGATATTGATCTAACTAAAATTAATAAAATTAATACTTCTGACCTTTCTGGAGAGATTTAGATGGGGTTGTTAAATTTCTTTTGAAGATTCTGTTAAAATGCCTGAAATTCTTGTTGGAATGCTCAGCAAATAAAGAATATCACAAACGATAATCTGCAAACCAACTGACTGAGATTTATGTTTTGCTAAGAACTTTGATGGCAACATCTGAGCATTTTGTTGACAGTCTCCTGCTTTCATTTCCAAAACCTTTGGTCAGCCTTTAAAACTAAATCCAATGAAAAATTGCACAGTTAGGTATAATCCTTTGGACAGAGCCTATTTGACGAGCCAGTTCAATAATAGGTTATTGGATAAGTCTATAATTAAATGCTGGCCTTCAAGAAATTGTCTTTCTTGTTTTTATGCTTCAAGCTCTCTGAAACATAATCCAGCAATGAGTAACACATAAATCTCATAATATACCTGTAATCCTGTTGAGGTAATCTTATCTGCTGCTGTATTAAAGACAGAATATTCTCTTCTTATAGGCCTTTATATAAAGGTGTACAATAAGTTTTAAATGGCAATCAAGTCCTTTCTCCCAGCTAGTCATGGTTGATCCTGAAGACTTAGGAAACCTTTTTATCTAAATTCTTCAATCTAACATTTTTGCTGATTTAGCAGGCTTCAGCTATTGCAGCATTATTGTCTTCATTGCACTTTGGGAATCCCTTGCTCTCTGAATCACGTGGGAATGTGCAATGCATCAGCCATTGATACTGGTGGAAGGAAAGCAGCAGACAAAGGTCAAGACAATTTTATAATCTGGCTTTTGACTCAAAATCTGAAAAATATGACCAGTTCTATGAAAATATTCCTAGGCACTCCTGAGCATATCACCTAATGCAGGATGGATCACATTAGGTCTTTGCAGACAAAATGTTCTCTAAGATATTTAATTAGATTCTTTACATAGTCTGGAAAACAGTATCTCCAGGATACAATCCATCTCACCTAATTTAAATCCTTCATTCAGTCTCCCAGTTAATAGATTTTTTTGATGGTCTTAAATTACTGAGCAAAATTAAAACTCAGAAGTGATAAAAAAAAAATTTGAAATTTCACAGCTTCTCAGCAGATGTTCCCGGAATGAATGTGCTGATTTTCTTAAATGTTTTTTTTTTCCAAATCTTGCAGTTTCTGCTACAAGATATATCTGCATTCAGATTTGGTGTTGGACACCACAATTCTTACGAGTCCCTTCCAATTCAGGATATTCTATGGTTCTGTTATTCAGATCAAAGCAGAATTTGTGGAGGGGACATGCAGAACACCATCTCTAGATAGGATTTTTGAGATAAGTCCAGCTGGTCACATCAGTGTGACATTAGTATGTTGAATTGGGAGCCACTTAATTTATTTTCCTTCCTGCCTTGATTCCACTCTTCACAGATCTTATCTCTAGCTGAGAAATGGTAGTCCCAAAGGGAAAATAGTGGGGTGGGAGACAGAAAGAGTGTTTAGACATTAATTCAAAAGGAAATGCTAGTGATGGTGAAGTGTGTAGCTTCCTGCTTTGTGGTTCAGCTCCTTTCAGCTTCTTCCAGACACTCGAATTTGTCAGAAGTGGTTATGCATGGCAGAGAAAATCAGTGAGGAGGACAAGCTGGTAGCTGAAAAAAACTCACTGAGTCTCCATCTAGATTTTAAGTTGTTTGTACATTTAATTTCTATTAATTTCAGTGAAATTAGATGCTGGGTTAAACACACTGGCTCACATTTTGTCTTTCCTTTCAAAGTGGTTAAAGTATTTTCATCGACAAAAGAGCCCCTTTACCCTGCTAGGTGAGCTGCTAGGATTTCAGCCTAAATTTTCAATTCTGAAAAAAGAAGCAGATTGTGAATTGGAACAAAAGTTCTTACATACCATGAAATAAAGCAATGTGACTGAAATAACAGAAAAATTTCATTTTAACTGTGACATTTTTCTTACATTGCTCAAACTTTTCTCTTTTTATATCTGAAAATTTTAGATGCATTTTGTATGATGCCACTGTTTAACAATATAGAATATGGAGTTAAGCATATTCACTTTCTCTATCAAACCTTTGTCATTGACAGCAATACATTCTTGGACAGTATTCTTATCTTGATTGAAAAATACTCTCATGCATTTTTAACTGCTTTAAATTAGTTTCTCTAAAGTAGCAAAATAATCCTACAAGAAAGGATGGGTGCTTTGGAGATTGGTATTCAAGTTTAAAATAGTATCAATGGCTTTCCCACAGCCTTCAAGAAAATTATTTATTTTCACCATATTTAATTTCCTCTTCTTTAAAATAAGATTTATGCAAAATAGATGCCCAGGTAAACTATTCAGATGCTCAATGGAAATAGTTTAACACATTTTTACTTTGAAATTTTCAAATTTATGTGGTCTCATGAACTGTTCATAGATATCCATATAGACAAAGAAATAAACAATTTAAATTAGTAGTGTGAAAATGTAGCTTTTCATTTTCAGGCTGCACTCCAATCATTAGTGACTGAAAATTGTTCCCATGCGTACACTGAGCAGTACACTGTTTTGGTGGTCTTATTCTATTTCCTAATGGACAGAATTCTGTATCATTAAAAATACTTTCCACAATTAGCACTGATTGGCATAATATTGGAAAATTGCCTGGGCTGAGAGACCAACTTTCCTCTCAATGGTTAAGGTGAATTCACTAGAACAGAAATGAAAAGTAAATGTGGGCCGCCAAAGGAATTTTCCTTCTCTGTTCACCTACTCGATTAATGACTGATTTCTGACTGCAGCACAAACAAATTGAATAATTTTAAATAGTTGATGTACTTCACAAAAAAAATTATTCAGATTTCAGTGAAATATCCCATTCCTTTCTATAAAATTCTTGAATCTGTTCATTCCTGCAGAAAAGAATTATTTCTTGCTGACAGATAAGTAATGCCATTTAGCATATATTTTCCTTGTGAGGAGAAAATGATTATTTTTTTTACTGTTATAATTATTATTTGTTTGTATTTTTATAGCAGTCTCTATTATTGTGCCATCTTCCATTGTAAACATAGCCTTTCTGGAAGCTATGCCTCAAAAGAAAATAGAATGTTTTTTGTGTCTAAGAGCTGGCTAAGTCTTTTTATTTGATTGACTTTTTATGGTGTGGGACTTGGAGGAGATAAAAATAATTCTATAGTTAATTTTAATAAGGGTCATCCTTTAACAGTTTGCTTTTTAAAATGACATTCAGCCACTTTCTTCCCTTGATGCATTGATACTTAGAGAAGGCAAACAACTTCAAAGGAAATAAATCACATTTATATATAAATATTTATAGCACCAAATAATTCCTCCCAGACCACTGAAAGACAGCCTTATTATCAGTGCAGTCTATTCTGAGAAGTATTGGCATTAGAGTGGAATTTTGGTGAGAAATAGTTGGGCATGGTTAAATTGATTAATTTTAACTAACACCATGCTTGGTAAGTTAAACCAAAATATTTTCCAGTAAACCTTAGCAATTATGGATCTGTCATTAGACACTTAATATTTCTGTGCAGTGCAGACAGAGCAAAGTAGTTACTGAGTTAAGTTGGTGGGGTTTTTGTCCACATTTTAGGTAGATGGAAATACAGACTGTAGAGTAATTAAATACCATTTCTTATATTCTGCCACTGTGCATCCATTTCTGCACTGGGCAAAGAGACTCTCCATGGTCCCTCAGCAGTGGTGGTCCAGATGATACAGCTGCCCAAGGGGGCTCAAGTGTATGTGTTTCTTCTAAAAATGAAAGAGAGATGCTTTAGACCACTGGATTCTTCAGATATGTTCACACTTGATTTATTATTGAAGTTTTCACCTTACACTTAAACTAGATCTGTAAACTGTTCTTTATTTGGAAAAATAAAGCTGCAGGTTGCTTTCAATTTCAGTCATTTGTTTTGGTGAGCCAAGACAGCAGAAACAATAGAGATCTACAGTATCCATCAGTAACACAACACCTGGATGCTCCTACAAGGATTTCATTTTGGATATTGACTTGGTCATCAAAGCCTTAAATAACTTGGCTCTTACTGCCATAGGCCTTATCTCACTTGTATTTTTGGTAGCTGGAGAAGTAAATCTTAGATTCCTACACTTCATAATTTGTATGAAGTTGAGTCTTCTTTATATTCCAAATTTATTCCTCATGAGCATGAAGCATGTTTTGATTAATTACAAAGTAAGAACAGAACATGAGTAGAATGATCAACTATGTTTTTGATTGACTGGACTCTGAATGTAAGGAGAAAGTAATCTGGACTTAAATTTGGCACAGGATAGAGTTTTGTTCAATATATACTGTAAGATGATTTGGTTTGTTGTAAATTCTGAACATTTGATTTGTGCTGCAGTGGCATGAAATGATGAATCAGACTTATTCTACCAACATTCGAAAAGAGGATATTTGTAAATAGTAATTTAAGAAGAAATCCAGGAAATTAAAATCCGGAGAATCATCATGGAATTTATTCAGGAAATGTGGGATCCTTATATTTCTCAAAACAAATATATTTGAGTGCATTGAGAGGAAACATAAAGGGATAAAATAGATAAATTATGTGTGCAAGAATGAGATGTTACATATCCCAGTTTAAATCCTAGAAAGACAGGACAAATAGTGTTAGCATAAAGGAATGTAAGGTTTGAAAGATAAGACGTAAAAGAAGGTTAAGAAAAAAACTGAAGACATAAAGACAAAGAAATCCTTTAAATTATCCTGACAGACCAGTACTGCAGAGGCAGCCAGTGGATCTGCTGGTCCTTCAGAGGACGGAGAGCCAGTCAAAAAGCACAAGATTGCAGGGAATATCAGTGGTCTCTCTGCATCTCTCTTCTCCACAGTAGGTGCTGGAAAGATGTTTACATCACAGCTACTCTTTCCAGTTAATTTGATACAGAGGAATCAAAAAGAGAGAAAGCAAAGCAAGGATTGAACTTTTTAAGGTTCATTTATAGGTTGCAATCTAAAATGCAGTGCTAGAGTAATCTATTATTTGCTTTAGGTGGAAAAAGTCAATGATGTATTTATTTCTCTTTAGTACCAAATGTTCAGGTGAACACAGTGAAAAAGCAGATTCCTCTCTGTCATTGCAGAAGCATCTCCAAGGCGTACCCTCCAAAAGGCATTCTGCATGAAGCTGGTAACATCCATGAAAACTTAGTGCAGAATATTAATTATTCCACCTTCCATTTATAGTCAGTGTTGAGAGAGAGGCAAACTATGCTTCCATTTGGTTATTTCCTAAATAGTCTCCTGTAGGTGTTTTAAGTAGCAATTATTAGTTTACATCTTTCTCAGAATCACAGTCAACTTTTTTTTCATTTTGATAGTATTTTTGGACTTGAGAAATTGTTGCAACCAGATCAGTCAGAGAGAAAATAGCTATAAAACCACTGTGGCCTCTGAGCTAAAGAGACTCTAAATGTTATGGATCACCAGTAACATGATATTTTAGGTTTTCAGAAGTGTTTTTTTCAGTAATTTTTTTTAGATATGCCTAAGTTTTATCTCTACAAAATAGGAGGGTAACGCCTGGAATAATTTAAAATTTAGTTCTAAGATAAGAAGCTAAAAGAATAATGACATTTTCAGTTGGCACCATTCCTTTCATATTGTTGTCCATAAAAATAATTTCACAGTGTTTCCAAGGACCTCCTAATCGATTTCCCTCAATATTTTTGCTGAATAATTCTATTAGTGTAGAGAAAATACCATGAAAAGTGACATTTTATTCTGGAAGATTGTATTCAAACCTGGCAAAAGATGATAGGATCCAAATGTTGTAAAATTCATTAGTGCTCAGTAGAAGTTCTTATTGAACTTCCTCTTTCAACCACACATTTTGGGAATGGGTTTTTAGGTGTCTTCAACATTTTTTTGGAATAAGACACCTGCCAAAATTGCCCAGTGCTGGGTCAATTTTCATGACTCATAGGGCTGAAGGAAAACAGGGGTAGAGTCTTAGCAATTCACTTTCTGACTGTTGACCTTCTTCATGTCTTGGCTCCCCCCAGACCAGGTGAACGGAGGATCACAGCTTTGAACCTGTGCACACCTGCCTGATGCACACAAGAAAACATGTTTATTCATTTGAAGTAAGTCAAGGGAACAATTGCATAGCACTGTCTGGATCTGGCCAAGGAGGAATTGCTTTATTGCTGCAGCATGTGTTGGATCTTTATTTTCTAAACATCCTGCTGGGAGACGTGCAATAAAACCCTTTTTGCAATCGTTCCTCTCTCCATGGCGCTAAGGGTTCCCTGTTCCATCCTATTCCAAATAACACATGTGAATGCCTTGCCTTTTGTTTTTAAGTTAGGACAGCTCCACAGGGCACATATTAACACACATTAATGAATGGATTATGGGCTTGTCAGAGCTTCCGGTGCTGAATTTAGAGCCCATTAAAGACTAGGCATTGATTGCACTGGAGACTGTAGCTCTCTGTTTAATCCCTGGCAGGTGGGCACTGGTGCAAGCTTCACCATCTTGCATCAGCAGTGAACCTCGAACGTGACCTCTCCAGAGGGAGAAGGGTAATTCATTTGCTGTGTTTACTTTTTCTTCAGCTTCTTTTTAGAGAGAGGCTTCTAACTGTGCTGAATTGTTCTAAGCGAGGAGTGGCAGATGTGTGATGTGGCTCACGTTTTTGAAGGATTCTGTAGCAGTCTCTGTATGTTTGACCTTCAGACAGTTTATAGTCAAGTCCCCATGGCTAAGAAATGAGTGTATATTATGAGCTCTGCTAAATTAACTGTAGCTTTCTTGGTGGACTTTCACTCTCAGGACATACATTAAAATTACACTCCTGCATAGTGATTTAATTTCTGTTAGGCACAAGGACTGCTCAGTTACTGCAGTGCTTTTACAAAATAGTACCTAATAGAGAGTGAAAACACAACAAATCAGGACAAACTAGAAATAAGCACAACTTTTTTTTTTTTTGTAGCATACTTTCTTTTCTAAATTACAATGCAGACCCAGGAATCCCATGGATATCATGGTAGTAATCAGATTTAAAAATCCCCAGCCAAACAAAAAGTTTCCCAAAAGCAAAAGGGAGGGCAAAGCAATTACCTCTGCAGTCTAAAGTCTCATTTCATGCCAGACACTTCTCCTAACCACCATCAGTCACTCTGTGCTTGCAGGATGTTAGCTCTCACAGACTCTTCCTCTTCTTTGAGGTATTCTAGTATATATCATTTCTTCTGTAAAAACTCTCAATTTCCTCATTAACCATGAGAGAGACTTCCCAGGTTTCTTAGTAAAAAAAGAAAAATATAATTAAAAAAAAGAAATCTATTATTTTGATATTAAACAGTTGAAGGTCCCCTTTTCTTAGGTCAAGGACTGTTTCACTTGATCTCCTTATCGATATCTTTAGCAAGTTACAAAATTCTCTTTTTTGCCTTTCTTTTTTGGCGGATTTGTTGTTGTACTTTCACATGGAGTGTACCTTACTATGGACTTCATGTCTGTATCTGTGTATCTTAACCAACAGAGTTGATACAAAACCCTCAACAGAACACATTTATGTCATTCATTAGCTGGTTCTTGACAGGGGTGAGACATGGTGGCAATTCACTCCCCTTCCAGTCATACTACCAGTTATTTTGGGTGATTTTATTGTATTATTTTCCTTTTACTGAAAATGCCAAACCAAACAAAATTTTAAAGATGTGAGAAATAAGGACCTGTTAATTTACTTTGAAAAGAAAACAAACTTTAACAAGGAGGTATAATAGAATGGGAAATGCCACTCCAAAATATAGATCATCCTAACCTTTTTTAATCCAACCTTTAATTAAAACAGTTAATTGTTTTAACTTACACTTTCCTCTTTTCTGTAAGCCTGTCCTTCCTATTAGTTCTTGTTTCCTTTGTTTTCCTAATTGAGATTGTAGCTTGATTGAGATTCACTTCTGCAAATAACATCAGCATAGATGTTGAAAACAAATGTTGGCACAATACACTTAGGCATCCAACAAATGAATATCATGTGAAATTTGTAGCTGGCTCTGGGGAAAACAGGTTTAGATGGAATCTCTTTTGCTCTTCTTTCACTCAGGAAGAGCTGAATTTGTTGAGACACTTTGATAGGTCTCTTCATGCCATGATACACAGCTACAGTTACATCAACACATTTTTTCCTGAGTGAGGCAGTGTACAAAGAACACCAGAGAGCTCCTGCCCACCAGAGATTTGGATTGTAAGACGCTTAAGGGGTTTTATGTTCCCTATGCCTCAAGCATTCCTCTGCTTCCCAACAGCTGGTCTGAGGTCTGATCTTTGTCCAGTTCAGAGATGTTTTATCAGGCCTGAACTGGAGCTCAATCAGTTTATCCAAATACAGACTTGGAAGCTGTGAGTTAGAAAACGAATCAGTCTATCTTGTGTCTCATTTCCCTTCCTTCCTCTAGCACCGACCTTGCAGATTTCATCACTTCCAATTTCTTAAGAGCATTTCATGCTCATTTTGTGTCCAGAGCCATGGGGGCTTTTCCTGTTCATGAGAAAAAGTCTGCTGGTATCATTCTTAGCACCTGTCCAAATTTATTAACCTATATAAAAGATTCAGCAGTTTGGAGACATTCAAAGTGTGCAATTTTAGTTCAGTTGATTAGGTGTCAGATACATGTCACAGTGGACTACCTATGCAAGGTGAATGTCAACCCCTGCACCTGCAGGAAAAGGGATTTTCTTTGGGTGGAGGTGCAGTGCCAAGAGATGAAGCTCCGCTGCTCCATCTCGTGGGAGGAACTAATCACATCATGATGCACTTGTCAGGAAGATGCAACATTTCTGTAGCCTGTTTAACTGCTCTGAGTAAAGGGATAAAACCTCTGTCTGCTGTGAAGGCAAAGATTCAAACATGAGAAACAAACCTGGCAGTGTTCTCTGCAGGTGAGATTTCACACACGTACAAGTTTTCTCAAGTCTCCCTTCACATTCCTCAAGAAATGAAATTCCAGACATTGTAGATGTAGGAAGGAAACTAGACCAATCACCTCTACTAGTCTCAGTTAATATGTGGTAGCCAAGTGTTCCTGCCTTGTAGCTCTTTTAGCATCCAGACTCTCTGACACCACATAATCCTGTGTCCTCCATCCTCACCCACTCTTTTGGAGTCTATTAAAACTTCCCTTAATGAAACCAATGGCAGTCAGGTGATTTTCATGTAATTTCCTTCCATTTGTTTCTAAATCTTCATGTCCCTTTGACCAGAGGAGAGAAGTCTGTTCCTTGGGGTGTGAGGCTTTTGTGTGATTGTTTGGTAATGACAGCTCACTGTCACAGGCACTCCTATGTGCTGATTTTATCAGTGAGAATCCCAGTAAATTCCCTGTAAAATCCACTACCACGGATCTGCACCGTCCCTCAATGGCTGCTCTTCACATAGTCCAGCCAAACAGGAACATCTCAGCAGGATGGAATTTTCCATAGAATTCTGTTGGTTAAAAAGTATAAAATAGTTTTTGGGTTTGGTTACTTTGGTAAGAAAGAAATACCAGCTAATAAAAATGCTAAAGGAATAAGTAAAAATAGTAAAAAACTGTTTAAATTTAGCATTCTTAGAAAGACACAAAGTCTCCATATGCACAAACATACAAACACTTTCCTTTTGACAAAAATCTATTTCCTCTGTTGCTTTTTGTGTACATCTTCATTAATGCATACTTAATATATTTATAACTGTATTCCATTTGATGTTAGTTTTGAAGAAAATTGTGTGGTTTTAAGTATTGTCATCAATGTGATCAGAAAAAAACATGGAATATTAAAAGGAAATTCAATGTGCTTTTTATATTCACCAATCCTTCAGAAGACAATCCTGATTTAAGTAAATACACCATGTAAGCAACTCTTTTCCCTTGAGGACTGAGAGTGTAAGGCCCTCAGAATGCATTATTGAGGAAAATCAGCTGAACAGCCTCTCTTACCTTAGTCTGGGAGGAATTCCATGAAAGCCAAACATGAATATTTTAATGGGGAAGGGGATGACAGTTTGGTTTGCTGTAACTTATTTATAAGTTGAATTTCCAAACCTGTTTAAGAAGCATGCATGCTATTTGGGTCACACTCTGCTTTCATTACCTCAACAGAGGGAATAATTTCATTGTCTTCAGTGAGATCATGGCATATTTACACAGCCATGAAATAAATAAATATTATTAACATGCTTCGGTCTAGATCCACCACTTTGCTTACTCACACAAGCTGAAAGAATATCATAGCTTCAGGTGTCACATGTCTTCAAGGAATTTAACAGATCAGGTCTAATGTTCCCCCACGTCACCCATAGGGAATAGAGTTTGTGTTTGGCCATGGTCTGCAACTATCTTTGTCTTGCCTTCCAACTAAATGAAAGCATGGTGTGCTTTCACTAATTAGCTATAACAAGGTTTGACAAGGATTAGAATTTCCCCCCGGTCCAAAAATCTGCCTACAATTCTCTGACTTGTAGGGGGGCATAGGCTGAAATCTGTGACAACCCCATGGCACACAGGAAGAAAATTCTGAATTTTTTATTTGTAATGCCACTTGCAGTACAAGTAATGGTAAGATTTTAAACCTAAGATTGAAGAACACCTGATGAAAAAGAGCTCTAAATCTACCAAGATGGTATTTTAGATAAATTGAAATGGTTTCTTTTTTCTTTACTTTTTTTTTGTAGTCCTTGATTTAGCAGAGAGTTTATAAGAAGGAGGAATTGTCAAATTCTGAGATATTAGTGAATGATTTATTAGGTGTCCAAAAGCAAACCTGTGAGCCACAAGATATAAAGAAAACAGGCCTCAAATGGTCAGTCCAGATTTCCTGCTAAAGACTGTTATATTCATTAGGGAATCTAACAAAGAAAAACATTACAAGTATCAAAACCACGTCTGATCTTAAACTGTAAAAGCAGGAGTTTAAGAAATTTCAAGATGAGTAATTTGTTAACATTTGCATTACCTGCATGACATTGTGTAATCTCAGTGTCACACTCTTGAATGATAACTCTGAAGATCAAACTGGTCCCTGTGCCTCATGCTGGCTTTCCCATCCATTGCTAATTATGATGTTTGCTTTTGTGGGACTTTTACGTGCTTGGCATTCAAATGCTTTTTCCACTTGTGACCTCAGCTGGTGTGATCCTACTTCAACAAGAAGGCATGAAGGACTGGTTTTTGTTTTCATGTTTCTCTTTCTGTGCTTTCACCTGCCTGCTAGAGGTTGATGGAATTTTGTCAGAAACGCCAGAATTCCCACTAGATCAGTAGATAAATACTCCACTCAGGAATATCCCTTGCCTACATAGTGCTCCAAAATCCATGGATGAAAAGCAGCATGAATGTGAAAAGTGGTAAATGTATATAGAGAATTTTAAATGTATGAGTATGTGGGTGGGTGTGTTTCTGTGTGCATGCTTAAGCCCATATACATATGTATCCCCATGTACGTTTAGGATCACTGTATTTAGGAATCTGTAGCTGCTGTGTATCAACAACTTCCAGGAGACTTCTTACCACCTCTCCAGAAATACACAGGAGACTCCCCTTTTCTGTAGTCAGGGCTGTGATGTGCATTTTTCCCAAGAAAGCCCATCCAGAACCCTTATAGGGAGGAGTGATATTCACCAATGCTACAAAAACTAAAAAAAAAAAAATAATTTTTTTTTTAATAATAAATTGAAATATTCACTGAAGAAATTGTACTCACACCCCTACATTTATATACTCTAGCCTAGTAATCTCCTCCAACAAAAATTCCTTCCTTTAAATTGCCTTCAATGCTTTCAGGCCATACCTCGCATTTGCCTAAGGGTGAACTGATTATGTATCTGCATAGACGAGAAATGTTCATGTACCCTTGTACAGGTGCAGCTGTGTACTCATGGCCTTCTGAACAGAGAGACAGATATTCTCCCCCCCTCCTTTTTTTTTCTACAAGACCTCAAGTGGTTTGACCTTTCCATGAGTGTTTCTTACATTTCAGACTGCAGCATTCTTACTCATAGGGTCTCTACAGTAGATTGATCTGATCTTCTGAGAATTTTGATTTTTAAAAATATGTCGGAATTTATGCAAATGGTGTGATTATGAGATTGCAGTCTTTTGGATTAATACTCAATAAAGACTATTATGGCTTCTTTCACCGCTGAACAGTTTTCTTACACTTTTCTTTATTATAAAAAAATATTTCCAATTCATTTGCAGCCAGAAAATATTCTGGAGTACATCCTTACAATGTTTTTGTCCTCCTCTCAGCATCAGTCCTAGTCAGTAACAGATGTTGTTATGTTTCTTTTGTATCAACTTTGGAAAGTACTCTTGCCTCCTTTGGGATGAAAACTGTTTTATAAATGTAAGCTTATTGTTATTTCTTTACGAGAATCTTTGACAGTTCACTGCTGTTGCCCATGGAACTTTGCCCTAGTAATAAAGCTGTTAATAATACACTATCAGTCAACCTTAAGAAAGTAATACAATATTTATTGGGTTAGCATCAAGTTTATCTTTCTTGTTTCAGTGATATAAATTACTTGTGTTTCATTTCGGATGGAGAAATAGGGTTACAGGTGAAAAGATGGACCTGATTCTGCAGAAGGCTTGGTAGAATCTTTGAATAGAGACAGAAATTGCTTCATTCGATGTGATAGTCATGTAGGTTAGGGCTTGTTGTATATGTGTAATTTACACACAAACTCTTAAGCTTATGCAAACATTCCTTCATTAGATAATGCTGGGATGAAGTGGGAAAAAAACCCTCTCTGAACATTTGTTGTTAATTGCATGTTGATTTTGAAGCTCACCACCCTTAATTCAAAATTTCCATACTTCGGTGTTTTAATACATCCTTTAGGGAGCTGAAGAACTGAGTATAGGAACAGAGTTTAAGTCACCTTTATTTTTAGCAATGTAGTTTTTAAAACTCTACTGAAATTTTTACTCCTGTTTGAGTTATCAAATTTTTACTCTTGTTTTGCTGACCAAATAATGCACATGTCGGTGCACCCCGACTGCAGCACAGTATCACAGAATTGGAAAGCAGAATGTAACAGAAACAATTATCAAACTGCATTTTTCTGCCTGCTCAAACTGAGCAAAATCTTTTAAATGCTTTTATCAATTTTGTTTATGCAGTTTCCATTTTTACCTTCCTTCTGCTATCACACCAAATGTAACAGAGATGGCATGTCAGTGCCCTAGATGCTTAAAAAACACACAGATCAAGGACAGCCATATAAAGCGATACAAAGAATGGATAGGCCAAAAAAAAAAAAAAAACCAAAAAACAAAAAAACAAACAGAAGACACAATAAAAGTTCAAGAATGACATGTTTTAATTAGCATGGCAGTCAGAGTTGTAAGAGAGAATTTGAAAAGGGAAAAATTACATAGTCTTGTCTATCTTTATAAGTAACATAAGAAGCTGCATGGGAGGAAGTAAGAAAATGCCTGTCTGAAAATGTAACACATAGATAGGAGAATAAAGTACCACAAGCCAAAGGCTGTTGCCAAATTCTTGATACTGAATGAGATCATCTTCTGTCCTTGTTTCAATTATTTATCCATAAATCATACTCATAAAATCTTGTGCTTTTCCTTCCAAATAGACAATAATGCAGAAATATTTACATTTGCATTGATGTACATGTTTTCTTTTCATTCTACACCATTTCCTTCTTCCACCAGGAAAGCTTTTGTTGACATTAACTGTGGTAAAGCTCAGTTGATCTAAACCTTTTATTCTTGGTCTTTTGGGGAATGTACACCTCAGGGATTCCAGAAAGGAGAATAAACATATATTTACAATACAAATGTAAGTAGAAAATGGGACTGTAAAGTGAAAAAGGTTGGAAACTGCTGATATGAAGAAATCACAGTCTTCTTTTGTAGAAGTGTAATTAAGAATAGATTCCAACTGTGATCTCTGCAGGCTTTAGATTTTCATTGAATTAAAACTCAGTCTACCACGTCCAGCTAAGTGAATATCACTGTACTGGAGTTACAGAAAAGCTGAATAACAGACCAAAGCAGAATCAAGAATCCTGTTCTCTGACTTTTTGTTTTTACATTGTTCCACATAATCTCTGTTGCCATGTGCTTGCTATTATTTAATTCAATTCCTTTAGAACCATCTAACCAACAAAAAGCCTTGCTCTGCCTGCATGTGAATCCTCATCATTATTTAGTCATTACTAGATGTCAGCATGGAAGACTAAATACAAACTGCACTATGAGAATGTAAGGAGAAATTCTAAAGCAGGATATATTTGTCCTGTGGTCTCTTCTCCATCATATATAATTTTCCAATACCTTTGTCACAAACCAATTGAAAGTACTGATCTTTATATTTTGTTTTAGAAGCCAAGGTGGGTCCCTTTGGAAATAGGTTTCTGACAGACCTATTCTTTGCATTATTTTGAATGAAGTCCATTTTAACTGATGTCACTCCCTATAATTTTTCCCTTTGAAATTCTCTTTACCTTCATAAAGCAATAGATCTAAAATGTCTTAAGGTTGATGTAATGGAGAAATGTTTAAACAAAAGTGTGTAAAATCTGTGATTTCATTTCTGTAAACCAAGTCTGTTTCCAGCAGTATAGCTCTACAATTAAAGCTGTTCAAAGTTTCTTGAGAAGAAGTTGTCTGGAAAGCTTGCCTTTTTGGTTAAAAGATATCTTGCTAAATCATTTTAGCCTTGAGTGATGGCTTGTCACTTGCCATCTAGCATTGTTTAAGAAAAGCTCAGATAAAGAATTATGGCAGGGAATCTTGTATTTAAAATTGCAAAGAGTCCAAGAGAAACAGGAACAATACTTTAATGAACTTCATCACCTATTTAGCAGTAGGTTTTTTCATGCCTGAAACGCAAAAGAGTTCAAGAAAAGAAAAAAACACATGTTTAGAGGAACTGAAAAAGATACTTTTGTTGTGGATTTTCACTGATATTATCACTCCTTTTTTATGCCAGAATGAAAAAAAGGGCTCTTTATTGTTTAACTCTACTAGGAGTATGATACAACAAAGAAAGCTTAATATTTTTTCTGTCTTAACAATGAGGAGATGAAGAGAAAACCACCACCTGGTTGTGTTAGAATGAAATGGCAGCTGATATCACTCCAAAAAAATCATTCTCAGTGTTGAAAGATGATTCTGCTAAGAGACTTTCTTGTTCATTTGTACCGAGATCAAGTACAATGAAGTTTTGCTATCCATCATATCGACCCAACCCACTAGAAATTAAAACAAAAGGAATTCTTCATATCTCATTGGCATTGACACCATACAGAATGGTGTCAATTACATAGTAGACTTCAGCTAAACTGTCTGCTAACAAATGTAGAATGTACTGGAATTCATAACACGGTAATGTTCCATCTCTGGGATAAATAGCTGTGGTGCAGGGAGGGAAAGAAACAATGAAAATCATGTTTCATACTGACTGATTATAATAGAAACAAGGCACATGGATGCCTCAGAAGCATGGATGCTTTCAAGGTATAACAGGCTACATAAACATGTAGTTTAAACTCCTTTTCTTGTTTTGTTTTATCTTCTTGTCTTGTACTTCTGTTTTCTTCCCCAATTAGATCTGGGAAATTTTTCATTGTCACCTGCAGCCAAAAAGACAGCATAGTGCAATAGTTATTGACAGCTGAAAATGGATGGGGGAAGATAATTTGGAGGGGTGTAATCCATCAGCAAGTGAAATAGATAACATCATTGGTGAGAAAAAAGGTTATCAATATTCACTTATCTCAGGAAATATTCCACATTTGTACTGTGATACACTAAATTTGTAGACCCTGGAGAAGTCTAATTGCATAACAAAATATTCCTAAATGAATATACATCTCACTTGGAGACCTTCTTATTAGACAAATTAGTGTCTTGGAGTAATTTTCAGAATAAATAGGATTAGAGGGTTTAGCTAGGATGAGGCTAGGGATGATGAAAGAAGAAAAAGAAGAAAAATGGATGAAAATTAAAAGTGCTGAAATAATAACAATAATTGCAGAAATAGTTTTTAGCACTGTAGATATAGAAAGACAAGTCAAATTACTTGGTAGGAAATTCTGCTAAAAAGACCACTAATTAGCAATATAGCTTTTCCCAGATGAGTAGTGATTTTATTATGTAAACTAAATGTGTCCTGCGTTGTTTCCAGCAATGAGTCTAATTTTCATTATATTGGAAGGTAAATAACATTGTCTTTCATTTCTAGGGACTATAGTGGCTTGTGTTGCATAGATATGTCCCATACTCTACCTCATGGTACCTGAGGGACATCTCATCACCACAAATTAATTACAATGATATTTGGAAGCCACTTGCATATGGCTGGGTTGTTCTGTACTCATAGAACAAGGGGGAATGCCTTTAAACTGAAAGAGTGTATGTTTAGATTGGATACTAGACAGAATTTTTTCTCTGTGAGGGTGGTGGGACACTGGAACAGTTGCCCAAAGAAGCTGTGGATGCCCTTTCCTTGAAAGTGTTCAAGGCCAGGTTGGATGGAGCTTTGAGAAGCCTGGTTTAGTTGAAGATGTCCCTGCCCATGGCAGAGAGATTGGAACAAAATTATCTTTAGGTTCCCTTCCAAACCAAAGCATTCTCTGATTCCATGAAAATATTACCCTGAAGTCCATGACCAGGAACTGACTTCAAGGCACAGAAAATATTACAGCAGAAAATATTTCCCAAATAGCAAACTGGCAAAATTAATAGAAAGAAATATTAGGACAGACCATAATACACTTCTATTTGTTAATGGAAGTTAAAAGATCACCATCATGAGGAATACACACATGCAGACTCAACCCAACATCCCCCACAATAACCTCTGATGCTAAGCAGTAATCATTCATTAAAAAGAGAAGATATTTTGGTCTACACTGCTGAAACATTCTCCTGGAGACAACTTGCTCATAATTTAATTTTTTATTGCCTTTGAGGAAACAATGCAAGGCAATGCATTTTATCACATGTAGATTCTGTCAGATTCATATGTTGCTTAAAGACACCATGATTTCTGGACAAAACAGAATTAAATGAGAAATTGCATAGAAAGAAAGAGATAGTAGGGGGAAAAAATAAGTACAGAAGTGGCAATCAGAAGCATATTGCAAGATTTAGCATCAACTTTTATGAACAATATTTGAGTATCTGAATATCAGACCTGCGTACTTAATAACTGGAGAGGTACATGTTCCTAACTTAGGTACTTAGAATTACTCTTTGAAACACTGATGCAGTCTGGGTGCTGAAACTGGACTCACTTCTCTAAAGGTCACTGAAATTGGAAAGTATCAAATGTAGTGGTCATTTAAGAATGTTAATTTTAATTTAATAGATATTTAAATTGTGTGTTATGTTCAAATTGCAGCTCTCTGAAAATCTTTTCAAATTTCCTGTTTTTCAGGTTAGGATAGGTGGTAGATAGAATAAAATAAAAATTTGAGATGCAAAAGACCATAAATAAATAGTAAGAAGGGTTAAAAGTTTCATTTTAGTGTTTCTTTTTCTTTCCTTTAGTTGGATGCACTTGAATATCAAAGGTTTGATAACAGCACATCATAAATTTTTTTCTGATCTCCAGTGCAATAATATCTGTTTATCTTTGTGTCTACTGAGAGAAGTAGAATTTTAAGTGGCAAATGTGCACACCAGGTAAGTATGCTGGATTAATGAATTAACTTGCCTCTTGTGACTGCTTGTTACAAACAGAAGCAACAGTGAAAGTGGTGGATCAAGTGAAAGGATGGATAAACAGTCTAAGACAATAAAAATGAATGGGTGAACATAGCTGCTGTGTAAAACAAAATATAAAAACAGGTTAAACTTTAATGATTTTATCAATATGTTTATTTAAAAAAAAAAAAAAAAAGCCAAGCTATCAACAGGTCTGAATGACTCAATTCATCCCTTATGTTTTACAGCTTCTGAACCATACATTCCTTAGTCATGTTTTTGCTTTCTAGGGTAGTGTACATGCCTTCACACCAACAACGTGAAGTATGTTTTCACTTTATCACTGGAAATATAAGCTATTAAAAAACCTATTGGACTGAAATTCAAGAAATAGACTGGTAATTTCTGTGTCGTTATGCTTTTCAAAAACCTTTAAACCATAAGACCCTTGGAGATATTTCATTTGTGATCAAGTATACTTTTCCCCCTACCTGGAATAAGTTCTTTTGGCAGAATCATCTACCAAACTAACCTGAGCACTGCTTAACTGCTTAACAGCTACTTTCTTTCATATGACAGGTTGGATGAGGTATTCTGAAGCTGAAATCCATTTTTCTCATTAAAGACTGTATTACTGTCTTAAAAGCAGTTAACCACACCACATTTGATGCTTATTACCACTTATCTACATAAAGCCTAGAAAAATCAAACTCACTTCTCAAGAAGAAATCAAATTTTATATACCAGATTAATTCCCATGACATTCAGTGAGGTGTCCTGTGAACTTTAGAAGAAATTTCACTAAAATAGTTTAAGCAAATTGCAAATGAGTTCCCACATCTGGCTTGAACTCATCTATCATTCATTGTAACACGAATAAATGAAGACATTCATCACAAAGCACGCAACAGAAATTGTGTTCTCCTATTGATATAATTAAATACTCATAGAGAGCTAAATGCATAATAGCTTCCAGACCTTTTATTTCATGCCAGAATTCAATGGCTCCATACTCATATGTTCCTAGTCAGAATCATTGTGAACCCTCTCCAGTTTCTAAACATTTATTGCTAGTGCAGTAATAATAAACATCTTGCATTTATAAAATGTAATGTTGCCTAGAATTTTTCATTTTTCAAGAATGTAGATCACACTGTCTAATGGCTCTCATATGTCCAGCATGCCCATGAACAATTTGTCTTCTCAGTGGAGTGTTAATCTGACACCTCAAGGACAGAGCCAGTTTCAAGAAGACTCAGAGAAAAACTGGAATATTTCACGTGTTGCAATAACTACTGAAAGTCCAAGTGTACTTACTCTGGGATTACCCAAAGCTCTGGATTATATTACTTATGCTTGTCAGTGTTTTATTCAAATGGGAATTATTAAAGATGCCAGGAGATTTGCTATTTTTTTTTATTTTTTGGGGTATATGCCAAAAATAATTACGATAATTTTGTAGTAATAATGACATTTATTATGAAGTCCTGAACTGGATTTAGGGAAGGGTATGAAATAAGTTTGCTGGATTTCTAAAATGGTGAGAGGCACAAAAAAGTGACATACCCAATTCAAACCTATGAACATGGAGTGTCTTTTGGGTAACAATGAAAAACCATGTTCTATCATCCATGTCTTCCTTTTCTAAGGGAGCAAAGGATGGACAGATGTTCCCATCTCACTTTTCATGTCCTTCATAAACTGTGTTCCACTCACACAATACTTGTTTCAACCTGATCAAAGATCTCTTTAGTTTTATGGAATGTTGTCTTTTCTCCTTACTGAGCTTTGAATCAAATGCTCCTACGCTTTTAAAGCTAATATTTTATCCATAATAACACTTAGCTGAATAATTAGATGTGCTTTATATTCTGGTCAGAAAATAATAGAAATTAAATTGAGATGTAATGAAAATTAAACTCAATTAAATAGGAAAAATATTCTGTCCTTCCAAAGTGACATAATTGCCCTGATTGAAGAATGATTTCTCTAGGCTTGTCTGCATGTGATCCAATTATATATGTGAATGTTTGCTTAAAATAGGACCCAAAATAGCTGGCAAACAAACCAGCTCATGGGCCAAGGAACTGAATCTCTCAGTTTACACCATTTCCTGCCAGCAATAGAGTCTTTTGTATCAGTAAATTAGTGACAACATCCTAGAATTTTAACATGGTTACATTAGCCACTGTGTATCACAGCTGTAATATGGTCATGTTCAAGCTTAGATGTCCAAAAAACTCATTTGCAGTGCAGATCACCTACTTTATTTTGGATATCTTGTTTGGGATGAGATGAATCATTGTCTCAATGTTCCTTCTTCTCCTCATGGTCTGTGAAGTGAGAAGCTCAGGGTGGATTTTCACCTGGAGCTACACACCCTTGCTTGGCTTCTCCTGCATGACAGTAGCAGTGATGGTGACATTTGGCTGCACTGAATTTGGCAACACACCCAAATGGCATCCTGAGGGACCATTCCTCTAGGACTGTTTGTTCCAAAAGAAAGGAGAAATCTAAATGGTGATACATTTGATAGTCATGCAGAGCTTTCTTTGCTTTGAAAACAGAAAATCTATTGTTTAACCAGGGGAAATTTCTATCCTGATGGCATAAATTGTATGTTAGCTCTGATCACATAATCCTTTCAAGAAGAATGTTGTCTTTCCAGATTTATTTACAACTTTGTAATTAATTTGGATTTTATTTTCTAGACTTCACTACCGCAGAAACTGTTGACATAGGAGGAAACAGAGGGATGGATTGTAACTGAAATTTTGTTTTTATGAACTGCTCTCTTTCTCTTAAGGGGAAGAACTAAATTAATATTTTAGGTATTGGGGTCTTCTCACATGGAAGGCAAAATAAACTTTCTTCACCTTCTCCAGACCATGTATTACTTTATCAATGGAATTGCAATGTGAAATTTCTAAAATCTATAGGTCAATGAGATACAGACATTAAAAACCTGAAGTCCTTGTTGAACATTGGAGTACTGGTATGACAGTCAGGTCATTTAGTTGTTGTTTAAGTGTTAATTAAAAACATTTCTCTCTAGCTGCTCTATAAAAGAGTTAGAAATTAATTTAGATCTCTGATTCTAGCTGCAGGACTTCGATGACAAAAATATGTTCCCGAATAACTGGCAAATTTGTATTCTTAAATTGTTTCAAAACAGTCTGCATGTTTTCAGTCTTGAGTTTCTCATTTCATTTCATCATCTTTTTCTTGCCAAGAAGCCCATTGTCTTGCTAGGAAAAAAATATTTATGTGAAGCTCATATTTTGTTGTTAAAAATGTGGTTTGATCTGAAAAATTCCATTTATGTATGGTCTTTTCCCCAGACTCTATAGAATCCAGAAATTTGCACTCAATTGGAACTTTGAGATTGTAATTCATATATCTCCAATTAAAGTAAATAGACATTAATCTGACTGCTACATTGTAATAATTTCTTTCAATAAATGGACAAAAATTGTAAACAAGTAAATTGTCTCAACACTCTGCAGTGATGTTTTTAATCACATTTTCATTCTGTTTTTAACTTATCTGCTTACAGAGTTATTTATTTGTCCCTCTTATGTTTCTCTGAATTTATTTTTTGTCCTCTGTTTCTTTGGTTTTAGCAGAGCTTTTGGTATCAAATCATACTTGAAAAGAACAAAGAGCATACACAGCTTAGACTGAAACTCTGCTTAGGTGTTGCATAAATGTACCCACAGGAATTGCAGCACTTGGAAAGATTTCAAGTATGAATTCTAAATCACACTCTCATACCATTTATATTCATGTGCTTCTTGGAATATCTTTTACTTGCCAACACTACTGACAAGCAATATTTTGGGTGCTCTCAAATCCCAGGAGAGGAATCTATACAGGATGAGAGTGCATAAGGAATAATTTTGTATGGATTTTTTTCTTTGAAGTAGGCAGAATCTGAATTATTGTCACAGATTTAAAATCATTAGATATGAGGTTAGTTGTTAAAATAGTTTGGGTCCAAGATATGGCTGAAGGGTGATCTGTGTCCCCAAAAAGAGCACCTGGTCACAGGGAAATACAGCACTCCGTAGTGTCTGGAGTGTAGATGATCTTGAATGAATTTTTCTTCTCCCAGTTCAGCACTTGTGGTGTGGCGTTTTCATGAAATCCTCAATAGCTTTTTCATCACCTGCAAAAACCCTTTCTGCATGCCATGATCATCTTCCTATGCCAGCTAAAATATCCTCAGGAGGTTTGTCTGTGTTTTATACACCAGTCATTTCTGCATCATTCCAGAGGAGCCTCGACCAACTGCTGAACAGCAAAATTGGCAGTCAGTGATGTGCAATGTTCAGTAGATACACTGCTCCTTATGCTCACTCACTTCTCTGATTTAATGTAGTATTTGCTGGTATTACAAGTGTTTTACACAGATGTCACTTCAGATTCCCCTTTTTGAAGAGAGAAAAGGAAGATTTGCTTAAGTTCCCTGCGAAAACAAAATAGAAGGCTTTCTAAAAATGAAAATTTAAAGTCTGGTAATTTCTGTGGTAATTCTCCTCTTTCTGATTCATTGCTTTATAGGCCAGCGTTATGAAGCTATGAAATTTTTAAGGTAGTTGCCATAATGTAATTTCTAGTGAAGATGAGATATGACAGCCTTTAACATTAAAGACAAGAATGTCAGAGTTTTTGCTGGTGTGAAAATTCTGAAGTTAAAGCATTTACAACAGAAAATTTATAAAGTTAATACACTAAGCTGATCTATGCTACTATATTCATATCACTTCAGCTCTTCTGAAGGTGCAGTTTTAACCATGACCAAATGAATATTAAGCTATTCAACTTCTGATCACTAAAATAATGGGATTTTTCTAGTGGAGAATTAAGAAAAAAGTAATACTAAAAGTTTTTTACAATAAAATTTTAAAAATAAAGTGAAATATTCAAAACTATTTTTACAAATAATACATGAGATTAAATTATATATTTGAAAAGTTTACCTCTAGTATAATGGGCTATCAGGTTTTTCTAAAAGTGGTATTCTTGAAATAACATCAATCCATCAACAAAAATGTAAAAATTAATATAGCATGTAAATATTACATACCATGTAATTTTTTTTATTATCATGTCAGACAAAGAACATTCTAATACAGATAAATGAATATTTCAAATTTTTTTTCTGTTTTTTGTGTTTTAATTCTAGGAAACCGAGTGCTTTCTTTATGTGTCTATTCATATTGGCAGTTACATTCATGGAAGATATTTACAGTGAGAGTCTTAACTGCGATTTTAATAATTATTTATTAAGTCTCAATGACTCCTTAATCAATGGACAGAAATGGGCTCTTTGAAGTAAGTTGCATTGCATTTTTATTCTCCAGTAAAATGATTTGGGCCCTTGAAGGATCTGTTTCTCACTCTTGGCTGTAAATTCTGCACGGATTTACATGAACATGGCTATATGGTACAGACCTACTCAAGGCAGTAGAATGCTGTCTGATTTTCCATTTTGTAGCAAATAGATTTTTTTTTCTATAAAACAATAAGACCATTTTTATTTATAAAACAAAATCCAATTTATGGTATTGTTATTAAATAAGTTATTTTAAACTAGTTAAAAACTCCCAACATACTTCATCATTTATCCTTTTCCTAAAAACTTTCTAAAAACTATTCCTCAGGGGTTAAGAGAAGAATTACTCGTAAATAAGAATGGCTTATTCTGCCAGTAAAAGTGAACTTTTTTTGTTACAAGAACTATTTTTCTATATGTTTAGTAATGTCTATTTGATGTTAACCTTACAAAGATATTTGAAATTTCACAATTCAGGAAGTAATAATAGTAAATAATTTGTGAACAATTTGTGAATAATTTCATAGCAACCATGATATTTCAGGTTTTATTGAAATTTCTACCTGATAAAACTAAATTTTTATTATCAAACCACAACCAGGAATAAATTCATGTTGCATCATAAGATACTACATTCATGCCTAAAGATCTTTTGATGAGATATATTGATAGTTTCCAAAGCTTAACACTTATGAAACCTCTACAGAAATGCCGGTCATTACCTAAACATTTGAATAATTATTTGCACTTGCAATGTACATATATGGTTTCATTATAAAAGCTCTTTGATATCTTGTAATTCCTGAAACACTAATTCAGTCATTTACTCTACATTGAACAACTTACAAACCCCAGGAGTTCCTAACTCTCTTCACTCTTAAGGCTACTGTATTTCATTTAGCCTCATTATTTTCAATTACATGGCATAAAAAGGGATTTCCAGCATGACACATGGGAAGACATGGACACAACTCCTGTAACTTGTGAGTGTATAAAGGGCATATAAACGCTATTTGCCTGATGTTGCACTGCAAAGACTGATGGTGGTGAGATATCTTGTATGGTTAGTAAGTTTCAAAATTATCTTCCATTTCCCATCTGTTTCTGTTTAAATTTGCAGATGTATTAGCACAACTCCAAAGTGTGCCTTGTTATTTTGACCCATTGCACTGTAATTTACATGAATAGGGAACAGAAAGAAGCTTCAATCAATAACTGGAATCAAAACAACCATGAAAGTCTGGATCCAGATGCTCTTCTCTCTATTGCTATAGAATAAACTCGTCCACGTACTATTAGCCTGCAGTTTTAAATATTTGCCTCTTTAGATCCATTTTGTACTGTCCTTCAGGCAAATATACCTGTAAGACATGAGGAATTACTCTGAAAATCCACCTATACACAGGGCGTGTATGTGACTCTCTTAATGATGTTTGTGATAGGTTGGACCCAAGTTTGCACAGTTATGAGTTTGTAGTAAAAATAAGTAAAGCTTGTTAATAATTCACACCATGTGGACTGAA
Organism: Acridotheres tristis; assembly: GCA_037013685.1. Taxonomy (NCBI): domain Eukaryota; kingdom Metazoa; phylum Chordata; class Aves; order Passeriformes; family Sturnidae; genus Acridotheres; species Acridotheres tristis. The sequence goes on from CM072885.1 coordinate 8,213,411, forward strand.
AGAAAGTTCCCTAAAAAAAAAAATGAAGCACTCTTGTCTCAGCTTCATAATATGAACATGGATAAAAGCAGTAGCAAAATAAGCAAATATGTTTCTAATTGTGACCTTTAGCAATAAGTAAAAAGCAGATGAGGTAAACCACTAATGAAACCAGTAGATTTTGGAACAATGAGTAGTTTCTATATTAGCTTTCAATATGTGTGGATTCAATTATGAGTTCATCAAGTCTTTCTTCTGAATTTTCATTTGGCTTTTTCAATGGTCAAATAATTGTTTGTTGTAGATTTACATAAATTTCACAGGTAAAACTATTTCTTAAGCTTGGAATTAAATCAACCTCATTCTTGCTGCATCTTTATGTCACTCCAAAATATCTTAATAAGGGATATTGTAATATTTGAGTCTTCATTTTCCAAAAGGAAATGCATCAGGCAACTGTCTTCAGCTTACTGAGACAGGAGCTTTAGGTTCGGGCATGGGTACAAATTTTTTCAGGTCCTGTCTCCTGAGTCAGGATCCCAGATTCTGAATGTCCTCAGAGAAACAGATGTACAGACTCTATAACATCAGAGCTACTGAGTATTTTACCAGAGTGATGCTTGAAAAACAAAGGAGGCAAAAAAAGTAAAAACCCCCAACCCTGTACTGTGTCTATATACTGTATATGAGTATATATACATATATACACACACATATACAAGTATAAATGTATATATACAAATCCCTACATACTTCAAAGGGGAAAATGGAATAGCCTTTAACATAGCACTTTCACCATTGTCAAGCAGGAAAGTTGCTTGAACCGTCATGGAAGACAATTTGACATTGACTCTTTCCTGGCAAATTGTGTTGTATTAGCAAGTTGGCATTTCCTAAAGAAATGCTTTCAGAACACCAAAGAACTGTTTTCAGAACACCAACACTAGTTAGAACACCAAACTGTGTTACAGTTATAGGCACAACTCCTACCAATTTCAGCAGGAGTTGGAAGTGTCCATCTATACACTTAAGAATGAAGAAATAAAAGTGCAGGAATTTTGTAATTTACTTTTGTTGCACATGCAGCCCTCCTGCCAGGTGTTAGTGGTAGTAACCAGGACTGAGTTCAATAACATGTCTAGGGGACTCTCTCTAAAATAAATATAAATGGTGGCTTGGTTCCCCACCTAAAACACCAACATTTAGGAATTTAATAATTTAACCTCTTACAGGTGTTCTTCTCCCATTGCAAGTATGCAGGAGTTCTGAGAACATGAAACCACAAAAAACTTTTATATGGGAAAATATAGTAAGTATATAGTTTCAAATAGTAAGGAAAACCCACATAGGATGTTAAGGGTATTACCAGCTTCACAGTCCCATCTGTTAGACACACAGCTCTTTATAGTGTAATACTCTTTCTAATGGCAAAATAACCAAACATCAGCTGGGACCTCAGATGATGTTACTCTGCAACATTTTGTCTTTATGAAAGATTTGCATTGCTCTTGTCATGGTGCCAGTTTGGGGTTTTATTTATTTATTTGATAATTATTTAAAGTTTTGTTTGGTTTGGGGTTTTTGTTGTGCTTGGTTGACTGGGTTTTTTTGTTTGTTTGTTGTTTTTTATTTTGCTTTGGTTTGGGTTTTTGTTTGTTTGTTTTCTTTTGCGTTGTTTTAAATACAAAAGGAGGACATGGATCTGCTGGAACTAGTCCAGAGGAGGCCACATAGATGATCAGAGGACTGGAGCACCTCTAGCATGAAGATAAGCTGATGGAATTAGATGATCTTTAAGTTCCTTTCCATCCCAAACCATTCTATGATTCTATGTCAGATATAACATTTAGGATGTCACTTTTTGGTCTTAGATGCTGCTGTTATCTTTCTCCTGTCAATTCACATCTTACAATATTGACCATTGGAAGTACTGTACACCACTGCTCGAATTTCCTGCTAAAAAAAGATTTACATAAAGAAGTAGATAATTACCAACAGTTAAAACAGGAGAAATACTTGTTTCTCTACGAGATTGGAGGATTTATTAAACTATAAAATGGTGTTCTATTTTAGGAGATTCAAGTCAGCAGAATTGTCTTGCATGTGCTGCTGAGTTGACTTTTTTTTAAAATTTCTGTTAGGTTTTTTCCAAATCTTCATTAATTTTCTGAAAAATGGACAGTGACAATATTAAACCTATTATTATATGTTACAGTGGAATAATTAAAAGGCAAAAACAGTAAAAAAATTGAGAAACAGAAAGAAAATATTTTGAGAAATTAGAAATATCTCTCAGGAAATTATAAAATAAAGTTCAGTTAGACATGAATTCTAATGCACAAAGTGAAAATTAATCAAACACCCCCATCACTTGTAAAGAAGGAATAATGAAATAATACATTTCAAAGGTGTTTGAATCAGATAGGAATCCATAGCACAGCATGACAGCTTAGGTGGATGTGATATGTCTGGGAAGGTCCCATTGTCTCCTTGAATACAAGTGATCACACTGCAGCACAGGGACCATTCAAAAGGATGAAGACAAATTGGAAAGGACTTCACAGATGTGAAAGAAAATATATGAGGCCAGATGTTGATTAAAGAGTGTTGTGCTTTTGTTGGCTCACTTTAGAAATTAAATCCATACATATACAGCATCAATACATAAACACAAGAGGGAAAGAATTCTTGTTTGCTGAAATGCAAGAAAGTACAGTTGAAAGTGCATTAGAAGGGAGTTAAAGATAAGAGGAACAGCAGGGAATATTGATCACACTAGAAGAGTCTTGTGGCTGAGATGAAAAGATCTTTTTCACCTGAAGTACTTAGAACATGCTTGCATGGAGGGAGGTAGTCTCACACCCCTGTGGTTTCATGAAGAAGAGAGTTTGGGAATTTTGGAACAAAATTCTATTCAATAGAAGAATGGTGTTATCAGATATGGGCATCATTTAAGGAACTAGGCATTGTTCCAAGGCAGATTTGGAATGACTTTGCTACAAACTGAAATTCTCTCACCCTTGTTTATCTATCCTTGTGTGACATTGAATTAATTGTCAATGTGAAAACAGCAGATCCATTAATTATTATGGATTTTTTTATTTATACTCATTTTATCAGCTAATGGAAGTGACTGGGTTGCCATGTGAACCCTGATGGACATATAATGCTGGCACAGAAGCCCAGAGTGTTGTTTGTTACCAGTGGTTATTGTTAAAGCTACAGACAACTGGATGGGCTATGAGACTGACCCTAGCCTGAAATGATGTTAATGGAACAAAGCAAATGAAAATTCCTCATTGACATGAAAAATTTCTTGACATAGCAGATGGCAATGTAAGAAGTTCAAGAAAATAGCAAACAATATTGGGAGAAGGGCTGGCTTTCATAGGTGGTTCAAGGGGCATTCGGTGAGGAAAAAAAACAGATAATTGAATGTGTCTGGACTGGGTACTAATCCAGTCTTTGGAGAGTATTGTTTACATTTGATTGCCCCAGCCTTACCAGTAAAATAAATCCAATCTCTTCTTATAACCATATCACAGGAGTTGAATCTGCTTCCATGGTCAGAAATCGTGGGGTACTCGGGGTAACTTTCCCAAACAGTTGTCACCAGGTTGGTGCCCACTACAGTCTCAACAACACTGATATCTATTCACTGCTCTCTAACACCTCTCAGTATAGGAGACAGCCCAATTAAAGCTATATCGATTCTGATTGCAAAATAAATATGCCCTAAATATTAGTTGGAACTCACAATGTGGAAGACTGAATCCACTCTCAGGTTCAAAATATCCTTGAAGATTTTGAACTGGTTCTGATGTTTTCATATAATAGCATTAGAAACATTGTCTACAAAATAGTGCCAGTAAGTACTATAGCAGTAAAAAAAATAACAATAGCAACAGCAATAGCAATAAAAATGGAAGAGCATCAGCTGCCAGTAAAAATATAAAGAAGAATATTCAAGACAACCACAGCTAAAAGGCAAGAATTAAAAGGGTTAAATCACTGAGATAGCAGAAAGCCTCATTTGATCACACTTGTCTTTCACCACTGTCCATCAGCAATTTAATCTGTAAGGCTAAACTCCGTGCACACATTTGCACCTCACTCAGCTATTAAGCTACTCTGGGAAGTCTGGTTAAGCAGAGTATGGCTGTCACAGAAGTTTTTATATGACTGACTGACACTTATACCTAGCTATAGGCTTTATAAAGAACACTATTTAGTGCCAGTAATGTTACATCTTGGTGGGTGAACATCATACAGCCAGAGTGAAAAAAAGAAATAAATTAAACCACAACTTTGAAAACTAAATCCTAGTTTTCTGGAAATAATGATTTTGTCCTGGGTTATCCTGGGGAGAATCAGTTGTCCTGGTTTTTATTTCTTTCTTTTTTTTTCCCTTAAATAAAATAAAAAATGTGCTGAGTTCTTTAACTTTCATCTGAAACCACATCAGAGCTGAGCAGAAGCAACCTTGTTTTTATCAAGATTTGATCTTAAGCAAAGAGGGGAGATATCTGGATTACTGATCAGAGCTACTCCATTGCTCAGCATAACACATTTGTCTGTCTTCCATTTTGTAGCTATTGGCCTTCATCCAACTTCAAAGTAAACCATCCTGATTTTTTTTTAAGAAAACACAAGCTCTATGAATTTACAGTAAGAATCATGGCATTATTTTAGAACTGCCTCCACGTTCCTGAGTCTGCATTCTGAAAGGAATGCCAATAATAGGTCTAATGCAAACCCCTTGATATCTGTGGGGATCTGTCCTCTGAGTACATTAAGCCTTGAATCAATCCCATTGGAGAAATGTGCATGCCTTTGCACTGTGCATTTATGCCTAGTCACAGTTTCCTAAATGCTGCCTTCTCTTTTGAAAATATGTAAAAAAGCTGGTTTGGGAGGTGAAGTTTGTCTGCATGCCATTCTGTTACAGACAAAGCCAGAAAAATCCTGAATGAGCTCCAGGAAGAGTGAAATTTGCCAAGACACTAGCTGAAGCAGGAGGTTCCAATTTGTTTGGACACTAAGTAATATGTGCTTGAGAGCTTCTGAGGGAGCAGGAAGAAGGGAAGAGAGCACAGGGTACTCTAGGATGGGTGAATACAATATTTACTCATACCTCTTTGAACTTTTTGGCTCCATTAAGATATAAAACATATTCTTGGCTGTGTTGGTGGTGGTACATCCATTGAGGTGGTGACAGCTGCTGTGCATGTTCACAACCTGTGTGCAAGAAGAGAAGACAGCATTGATAGCCCAAAATAGGAAAGCAATCAACCTGGAGCTGATGTGTGGATAGTCCAGAGATGGATAATTACGGCTTAATTTTCAGGGTGCATTTTGCCTGAAGTAGGTTTAGAGACCATGAAACAACACGAATGTAGGGTAGGAGCATTGAAGAAGGGACAAAGGAATACATTGACTTCTGAGGCTTTCTCATCTAAAAATACTTCTCTTCTAGAGTCAGAAGAAAGCACTAATCTTCTCAGAAGATTATTAATTCCTTATAAAACAGGTATTCCAGATGTCTGAGGAGCATCACTTTATAGCCCATCCCTTTTCTCCCCTTTGGGAATGAAAATTTGATATCTTGCTTAGATTTACCAGATGAGTTTGAAACAAAGCAAGCCTTCAAGACAAACGAAATGAACTACAATTAGCTGTCTGTTTTCTCCCTGGTATTTTCTTATTGCCCTGGAACCATGCTCTGTGTTCTAATGCATGAAAGTATTAGAAGTATTTCAATGAAAGATAAGGATAATACATTCCTTGGAAAATCATATTTGATTTATTTGGGACCCTCTGAAAACTAAGCTTTTTCTGTAAAGTGCTTAAGAAAGAAGCATGACTACATTTGTCTGGTGAGTCCTATTTTTCGTGGATGTACTGCTTTGGTGGGGTAGTAGGAGAGAAAGGGCTGAGGAGGGTGAGTAAACCATTTTGGTTTTACAAAAGGATGTAACTGCAATGAGTGGGCATTGATTTAAACTGTGTGACCAAATTCAGCGTTTGGAAGTGTGAAGTAATGAAAAGAGGATATGTCCCTCTTAACTACACAAAGAGGTATTGTCACAAAGAGGTCTGAGCTAGCTCTTATGTCACTCAGAAATAAAGTGTGAAAATGTTTGAATCTTGCTCAGAAGCAATTGAAAAAGGAGATGGAACTGAACAAACTTTCAGGAAAGAACAGAGAGGAGAATAGGAGGTTTACAAATCTCAGGTGTTCTTGAACTTGGAATGTCTCATCTTCCCCAGCAAGATGTCAACTAAATTAAGAAAGGTGTGAGAAAAAGCAGAAAGAGTGAGCAAGATGGTAAAGGCAAATGTAAGTAAATAAATATAGTAATGACATCTCTATTTGTGTGGAAAAAAATACATGCTACTCTGAAACTAAAAACTTTAATTTAGTCAGACTAATACTGGCATGAATACCATGAAACTTAAAGTAGAACCACCTGTTTTGGTTTTTTTGGCATGTGATTTTTTTATCAAGCCTACATTAAGCTTTAACTTTTCATTTTAAAAAGAAAGAAAAAATAAGGAAAATCTATTTTTTAAATGAAAATAAGTAAGAAAAAAGCTGCACACTTTCTTCAGGAAAATAAAGTAATTTTCATAATTGTCATTTTCATGAGGGTTGAGAACAGAACTTCAAGATTTTCATGTGTTTTGGCATATTCTTCAGTGGTTTTGCTCAATGGTAGCTATCCATCAGAGATATTTTGTGCCCTGTATCTTAATTCTGAAGACTTTAAAACAGCTTGTATAAAACTACATATGGAAAATTATATCTGCAGAGCAGTCAAATGTTATGGCTGATCACTTGAGGCTCTTTTAGCTACAAAGGTAGAGGTTTCAGCTCTAGATTCAAGAGAAAATTCTACGTGGAAAAACAATTCAGAAGAGAGAGGAAGAGAGATCAAGATATCAGTGAGCAAACTGAAGACTTAAACCTTGAGTAGGAGCAAGATAAAATGGGAGCATAAAATAGAGACAAAATTATTCCTGGGACATAAGGACAGGGAGAAGGGGTAAGTGAATAAACAAGTAGAAATTGCATTTAAAACTTATATCGTATAATGACAACAGTGTAAGAAATATTAAAAATTACCATAGTCCAGAGATACTCAGAAAAATAAGCAAAAGGCTGTGATGGGATCTGAGCAGAGATAAGATGAATCTGAGCCCACTCAGTCAAACCACCAATTCCTTTCGGATCCTGGGCTGAACTTGGAGTAAATTCCAAACCTCGAGTTTTTCATTTTGGTTCCAAAATAAGATTTGGCAACTCTTAACAGGAAAGGATTTATTTTCTTCACTACCCCTAAAAATGTCAGAATATGTCAGAATTTGAGGGCAGAGTGGGGGACACTGAAGGAGACTTGGTCAGTGGAAAAACAGAAAATAATTTGGTAGAAACTGCAAGTAGAAAGGGTCAAAATGAGAAACCTCTATGGGAACCCAGGCAGTAACACACCACTAAATTATGAATGGAGAGAGAGAGGCAAATGTTATGTTAAAGAAACTGAACTTCCTGTGCTTTCAAGTTGTGGTCATAGCAAAATCTGGACTTACTAAATAGGTTGCATTTGCCTTGTAGGGTTCCACGACATAAATTAAATGACACATGTAACATGCCACTCTGAAATGTGAAATTATTGTAGAATGAGAATTTGAACAATGAGAAACAGCTTCCGCTTCCTCTTGAAATATCCTGTGCAAAAAGGCCTCAAGATTTGTTTCTTTTTATAACAGTTACATGTAAATAGGCCCAAGTGTCTTAATCAGTTTCTTGTTCCATAAACTGCAGTAGCTTCACATTAGCAAAACTTTTAAGTAGGTTTAAGGAATAATTATACATTATGATTTTATTTACAGAAATACCAATATTATTACTTAAAGGACCAAAAGAATTTTCCCCTGATAACATCAAAGAAATGGATCTTCAAAGAGACAGAGAATTCCTATATGCAATAAAACTAAGAAAACCCCAATTCTTAGCTAGCAGAGCTATGCTAATTTAAAATAGTTAGAAATTGGCCATTAATTTCCCTCTCCCCTTGCAGATATCTGTTCTGTAAGAATTACAGAAAGTACATTACTGCTACAGAAAAACTACATAAAGCACAAAAAGCCCTACTGAAGTATGCATCTTGTGACATTTAACTAAGCTTGTGGAAGTCCCACCTTGTAATGTAATTATAAAAACTACTTCTTGTCCTGAATTTGCCATCTATAAATCTCTAAGCACCTTCCTGGAGGACAGTATCATTGCCTTTTGACAGATGGTGAGACTAAGGAGTAATAAAGTAAAGCAAGTTACCCAAGATCAGCCCAAAAGAACATCAACTCCCACTGCTTGTCCAGTTCAGAAGTCATATTAGAAAAAAACCACAGAGACAAGTCTGCAGGGGTGGTCTGAAGCACTCTGTCTGCAGAATCATTTCTGCAAGTTCGTGGTGAAGGTAAAGAGTGCTATGTGTAAATTTGGACTGAGAGAAAAGGCTCTGCTCCTCTATGCAGACTGGACCCATCCTACTAGTCTGGGTTTCAGCCATTTTCACAGGAAAGAAATATGTTTAACAGGGGCTACTGAAGGAGGAGGAGCAGGAGGATTAGATGCATGAATCCTAAAACATACTAACATGCTTTATAAATATTCTCACTCTGAAAGCTGAGCTTTTGGGTTTTTGATGCAACTGGTTTGTGGCAAGAGCTGAGCAAGTGACATTTATCAGCCCTGCTAAGAAGCCCAGCAATAAGTCACTACAGAAATATTTATTACCTACTGGTAACCACTGGCAATTGCTGAAAAAACAACCTGAAAGACACGTCTACGCTCTTGCTGGAACGACTCACCATGATGTAATTCCCTAAGCACCTCCACTAGGAGACAGTAGTAAAAACTTATGAACATGTTCTCCCTGTTAACATTCTTTCCTTCTCTCTTTAATATAGCTGAAAAACAAGAAAATCTTTGTGCACCCATAAATTCACTACAAAACAAAATCAGTTGCTCTAAGTGGGCACAGCACGTTAGAAGGTCCCGTAATGTAATGGTACTGCAATTGTTTCCATATTCTGTTGTCAAGGAATTTAATTCACAAATATATTCCCCATTTAGTGTTTAAAGGCGTTACCACAGAAATTTACCCAATTCTCTAATTGCTGTCATTGTCAAGCTGTTAGAGAAGGTACTGATTAAATAATTCAAAGTTGCTGTTTTGGGCAATATTAAGCAGGTCTTTGAGAAAGCTCTCAAGAAATTAATGCATCTTTTGCAGCAATAAGGAATAACAAAAACTGAGGCTTGGTGAGATGCTGTTCTCCACTACTTGTAGCCCACGGTTCCTCTCCCCAGCCCCATTCAGTACAGGGAGCAAGGACACCTCCAGGTTCAGAACAGCCAAAATATGAGATTGGCTAGTATTTGGGTAAAATCACAGCTGCAGAACCTGATCTGTTGCCTCTCAGAGGCAAACTGTTCTCCTAACAGGGCAAGTTTTTAATTACCATTCCTCCTCCCCCTTCTCTCCCCCCACAGCACACTCAGTAATTCCCAGCTCATCTGGCTAGTTTCAAACCCATATTTACACCAACTGGTTAGTTTTGTTCTATTAGCTCTCAAACCATTTAAACCATCTGGTTTTCCTCTAGCATGTCCTAGACCCCTGACCTGAGTGATCTCTACATTTGATGTTCATCCATGTCTGAAGTAACTGTTTTTAGAGGTGACAATCCCAATTTCACTCACTGGTGTGGGCATGGTCCCAGACCACTGTGTGGTTACATGATGCCTGTGCATCTTCTCCCCTGCACCACCTCCTGCCACGTTTGAGCCAGGGTTATACAATCCCTGCTACACATGGTACATCAATAGGGAATATGCACATTTTGTAACCACAAAAACAATCTTGAGTTTCAGTGTGCTTTATGTCTCCTGTGCTATTTAACTAGCTACAAAATTGTGATATTTTTTCCAACAATCTCACAGTACAGTGTGCCTGCGTTTGATTTCTAGGGATTCTTGCTAAAATTCTTATGTGACATCATTTCAGGCCCTCACCCAGAAACCAAGGAAAATAAATTGCCCTGTCTGGGTGCTCAGAAAAGAAAGTAGCTCCTCATTTAAAAACAATAAGTTTACATAAAGGGAGTTAAATGAACAGTTTTATCAGGGGGACAGGTTTTCTAGAACATTACCTTGGGAAACTTAACTAGCTAACAGAAGGTGAGACTGCTGTCCCCAAGGCCCAGCCCTGGCCCTGAACTCTTCCTACAGCAGCAAGGGGTGGTCAAGGTTATGGGCACTGTCCTCCCCCCCTTCAGTTACATCCAACTCACACAACTCATTAACCAGGCTCAAAATCCAATTTGAGGGCAGTTTAAATCTTCTGGCCCAAGTCAGAGGCAATCAGTTTGTAGTAGTGTGTGGGCTGTATGGGATCCTCAAAGGCAGGTTTTTGCATCATAGGCAGCTTCAGAGCAGGCAGGGGGTGGGATGAATAGTTCTGGCAATGCTGAAGTTTGCCCCCCAACTTTACATTTTCCCTCTATTACAGCTTTGTGCATCCTTCTCCCCGTGAGTTCATCACTTCTGAAAAAAATACACAGCTTTGCTGAACACAGATGCACTCAGTGTGTAACCTGAAATTCTGGAACTGCTGAATGGAGCTTGACCAAACACACAGATGTGGCAGAGAGATGTGTCACACAGGCTTCTCCACCACTGGTTTCAGGGAGTGACCACCAGCCCTAGAAGTCTGTCCCCACTCTCTTGAGTTGTGTAGCTTCTGTGAGCTTTTCTACCCATCCCCAAAAAGACCAGGCTCCTCTTGCCAGAGAGGAGGTGTGAATGAAATCCACAAATTGACAACTACTCCATGTGAATTCCATCATTACACAACCAACTCACTGAGACTTTTCTACTTACCACCTCATCTCCTCTTGCCTTCCCATCACAAGCACATTTTGCCATGATTCTGCTGCCAGAGAATGTTTCCCTTGCAATACAAATGTCCAATGGGCCAGTTCTTGCAAATTCTCAAGAATTTTTACATAGAAATCAGAGCTATCTTGTGGGAAATGTTGACTGAAAATCAGGTTGTTGGTTTTTTTAAAAAAAGACACTTGAATCTTTTAGTTAGCAGTGAGGTAGCTGTAACCTTAAGTGTTTCACTAAAGGGAGGATACAGACCCAGTTTCTAAATATATTGGTTTTTTTTTCTTCTTTTTTATTCTGCCTATATTTTTATGAAAAAGGTATTTTCTACATCCTGCAACTCAGGTAAATCTCACTATAATTGCACATGAAGGAAAAGCCCTTTTCTAGCCCAGGAGAAAATCAAAATGGGAAAATCAAAGGCTTTTTTGCCAAAAAGAAAAAAGTGAGAATATTTCCATACAAGGTCACAGTTACCTAAATCAATCACAGCCAGCTTCACACTCCAGACTGTATTTATATTTTGAGCCAGGGAACATCTGTTTAATGGTGGGTGGTCATGTAACAATTTCATAGACAACAGGGCCATCTGAATACTCTTGGAGATGTCAGAAAGGGACTTACCCTGAAGTCGGTGAGTTCTAAATTGGAGGAAAGTAGACCCCACTGTTCTGGAAGGTTCTCTTCTCAGAAGCTGAGTAAAACTACATGCCCGTAACAACATTGCAAAAGACAGATTGTCCAGAAAAATTTGTATTTAAAATGTAAAGTACAAACTAGAATTCCACAGCAGTTCTTCAATAATAGCTGCAGTATTTTCTGCATAAATACATGAGAAAGACCCAAGATATGTCAGGGGCTTCCCAAGGCAGCAAAGTTCTGTCTACCAGTATCTCCCAATGGTTGGATGATGAGCAAAGGGAAGGCACAGACCCTGACAGCTTATACCTGTACCTTACACAGGTCAGTCACCTCGGTAAAGAATTAGCACAGAAAATAAACACTGCATAATTTTTGATGTCTTGAAGCTAAAAGCATAGATACTACTAGAGTTAAACACTATTATTTCCCCCAGTCTGCTGCCACTTGTAGGCACATCGAACTTCACTGACTATTGAGGGACCATAGGGGAGCTATATCCCTTTCCACAGCTCCCAAGGAACCAGGAACATGAGATGCCACAGGGAGCAGAAGAAGAGATCATTGTTGAATACTTCCTTCTGTGCATCTGAGAAGCCTCATTTATTTGTCAGATTGTGTCTTCCTTCTTTTAGAATTTTTCCCTGGAAGTCTATGTCTGCTTATTTCACTTCAGGAGGTCAGAGAAGGCAGGAAAAAGGCAAAAATGATGCCTGTAATAGAGATGCCTTTCTAAAAGGCATTTACTCTAAAATATTTCTGTTGAAACCCTCTTCTGAAATATGAATATCCTTATACCTGGTCCAGTCCTTTCTCCACCTGAAGGGATCAAATCTATCCTGTCACAGATGGTCAATATATTTTTGCCGCACTCTCTTTGAGCAAACAGTCTTTGGTAAATAGAAAAACTTCCATTTTCCATCACTTTTACCTCTGGTGAGTCTCTGGTACCAGTCTAAGCAGTGTAGTTTTCCCATGCTAAATCTGAGCCAGATAATCCTTTCCTCTCTCACCCAAAGTGCAAGCATTAAAAGCATCTAATTGCAGATATTTTGTTGCTATTAATTGTACAGTAGATTTGTGTATTAGAATTTGCTGTCTTGAGAACTGGAAGTCCATTTTGTACAAGGCTACTCTGCCAGACTTCTAAGAAAATGCTTCAAGACTGAAGATAAACCCTTCACTTTCCAAGAATCCCAAAACTGTAGCATGAAAAGGACAGCAAACTGTTCGGTGTCATGAGGCCTGAGGCATTCTGTTACTGCCAGACTCAGAATTGAAGATTTCTGATGAACTTTAAATGATGTCTTCTAACTTTAGGTAGATGCATTTTTAGGCTCATTAATCACTAACTCTTGCTTAATTTCTTTCGTGTGACTAAGAAACATTAAGAGAAAATAAGATGCCAACAATCTACCTTCTTATATTGAGGGAGCAGTGAAAAATACACGCTTGTGAAACAATTCTACAGGGTAGAAAAAAAAAGAAACTGCTATGAAAAGAAAAATATTTGTCCATTTTTTATGTTTCCTTTGCTGTTTCAGTTACCTGGATATGAATGGGCCTTATTGAAAAATTAATAACAAGAGCTTAGATGGGAAATATCCATAGGATTTTGTATATAAACCACTCTTGTCTAAAGGTCCTGATAAAACAGCTGGTAGATATTAGGGACCAGCACTCCCCATACACAATAAATAAGTACTATAGTATCCTACATTGGTATCCCAGAATACTGTGGTAGTATTGTTTTGGGCTGCTTGAGGATAATCTCAGTTCTTATAAAACATCATAACTATATTGATCAATGCTGATTTAAACCATTTGTGGATCAGACATTGGGACAGGTGGATTTACCTTAGTTAAGTCAAAGTATATGCCACAATAATCACCAGGAGCAAGATGCAATTTTCTCAACCTCTTTTAGATTGCACATCTTTTAGGTACCTCCATAGGCTCAGACTCATTGCCATCTTGCAGTGCCTGTTTCTCACCTTTGACCATTCCAGGTGATCGATTCAAATGCAGGCATCTGCACTGTGGGATGCTTTACTGTAAGTGGAAAAAAAATGAAATTGAGATTCACTGAGAGAATTCTATCAGACTCATCATTTCTGAGTAGAAGTCCAGCAAAGAGTGGGTAAGCATTATTTAAGTTCTACTTAAACCTCAAGGTAGACAGCCAACGCACACATGAGCTCACACATGGGAGCCCTGCACTGAGATCATTTCAGTACTGTACAAGCAGCCCCTCTCTCCTGTCTGTGTAGGAGTGCAACGTGCACTATTACAAACCATTGCTGTGATAACAGGGATTCTCCAACCATCTGCTGTGGCCAAGCTTCAATAACCTGGGAGAAGCCACATGACAAAATCACCTCTGACATATACTGGTGCGGTTAGGCTGATTTTGGCCCTATGCATGTCAGACAGAAGTTTGTAATAAGGTTTCCTTGTTCACTTCTCTGACAATCTGCTTCAACCATTCTCAGAAATAACTGCTAACGGCAGATTCACTCCCACTGTTCAGCTTCTCTTTTCCCTTTAAACTGAACCAGACATGAGAGACAATGTAAAACCCTCAAAGTAACTCTAATCCATTTCCAAAAAATGCTTCAGATTGTACGGTAGCCCAGTATTCTGTTTTGAATAAACCCATGCTCATACTCTTTGCAACTGAGTGTTTCTAATGTAAGTGCCAGCGAGGAGGAGGGGAGAGAAGTTCATTAATAATCATGATGGTTTCAGTATTGTTGCATAACTCGGTCGATTTGATCATCCTCTGGGCTTTATCAGGTTTGTTTTATTGCTGCTTGCTCGTGCCTGTGCAGTTCCCGTTTTGGGGAGTTGTAGTTCCTGGGAGCTTTCCTGCTATCCCCACTTCCAGGCGCTGTAAAGCGGCGGCCTGCTGTTTTAATCACGCCTCTCTTTCTCCAATGTTGTTTGCGCCCTGGTACAACCCATCTGCCTCGGATCGAGTGCTCCACTGGGGCTGCACACATCTGCCAGCCAGATTACCTTCGTACACAATTACTCAATCCACCGTAAGGCTCTTTAATAGGAAACAAGTGTGACAACGGCAAGCCTTTTTTCTCTCGTTCTCTCTCTCCCTTTCCCTCTCTCCCCCTCTCTCTCTCTTTTTTTTTTTTTCTTTCAACTACATAGTCAAACTGCCCTAATAGAGATGAAGCTTGATAGATCCACCCAGGTGTAGGTGAAATGGTAGAGCCTCAAGCATAATAGATGCCGTGCTCTTGTGCTGAAGTTCAGCCCCGTGTCCTGAAGGGTTGTCTGGCAGCACAGAGATGGGTTGCTCTTTGCACAGTTAAAAAGTCAATGTGCTTCCTCCAGCTCACATGTATGACTAATTTAGAAAGCAACCTGGATCTAGGTGAGCGCTGCAGAACTGCCTCTTCTCCTCAGTGCACGGACAAAGCACAGCACACAGTAAGTGGAAAATTTGTGTTTACTTATTTTAGCTGGGAATTAACTGTGTTTACTTTTGAGAGAATCCTCCAAAGGCTGGTGCAGAAATGAAGCAGAATAACGTTTGCATGCAGATCCCTTGTGTTTATCTTCCTGTTTCATTTAGCACTGTGCCCTTGTCCTGCCACTTCAGCCTGATCACTCAGACCATACAGCTGGGCTGAAGCAACTTTCTTATCTAAAACTGAGCTATATACTGGTATCCATAACACTGTGTCTATTTCTCTATTAAGGTTTGCAGCTGTACAATATCTGATTTCTGAGCAGAATTAGGGTTTAATCACTTTTATTTAAAAATGTTTAAATGAAAATATTTAAACTAAGAAAGTGAAATAAATCAAATCTCCTCTTTTTCTTTTTTTTTTTTTTTTTATTTCCTTGTGGGGAGAGGGTTGGGGGTGAGCAGGGAGGGGAGGAAACAAGAATTAGAAATGTTAATTATTTAAAAAGGAAGTCATTTAATGTGAAAAAGAAAGCTGCATTATTTTGTTTACCAAACTATTAATTCAAACATACTGAGAATATTGCCAAGCTCACAAACTGTATCAACTACAGTGATAGTAAAGCTCGAAACAAGAAAAGAAGGTTGCTTGTCTAAAATGCAAGAGGCATATTAGAACCAGATGTACAGAATCTCAACTTTGAATACTCAGTCTTTCATGCTTGGTTTAAAGCAGCCTTAAAATTGCCTTTACTTTGCATTTACAACTTTGGATTCGCTGTTAAACTGCACTTGAACTTGAAGTCAAGATTTGATCTTAGCAAACACATATTATTCGAGCCTCCTACCAGAGATTTACTTTGCTATTGGGAGTCTGTTTACTACTGTACTGTATATCCTGAAGGACATTAACAAGCTTTCTGTGATGGACTTTCAGGTGGAATGTAAAATGTAAAAGAATATGTCCGTTGCATGTACAGAATATTCTCTCTGAGAAATAAACACATGCATTATAAAAGGGATTTTCCAGCACCTCAAGCAGATGATGATACACTCTAAGAATGCATACAAGTATGTCTGAATTCCTTTTCTGGGAGATCCAATGAGATGACACTTCTCACTTTAGACTTAATTTATTCTGAAATATTACTCAGGTCGGAGGCTGTTGTCAACACTGGAAGTGGAAGAAATGAGTCTGCACAGTTATTCCTGTAAAATATTTTCAGTAGTCTTCCTTTCTGCAGAAGAGTTATTTTCTTTGCTCTTGGACAGACAATTATATATGGTTCTTTTAATTAGCCGTGGCTTGGGGCTGTTACAGTTATCCTTTGTGCATGATAGCCATTAGCCTGATCTGCTGCTGAAAACATCCAGTCTGTTAACACTAAGATTCTAGATACAGCAATTCAAAAGTTGAGAGTTTGGGAAGGTAAAATAACCATTCCAGATGAAAAATTTTGACCTGTAGTTGCTGGCATCAAGCAGTGGTCAACGTCTACCCCCTACAGGGAGAGAATCTAATTTCATTGTCTCCCTCATTCACGAGCACTGTAAGAGTTCCACCTCTTACACTCGAGTACTGGAGTCATTGTCTGGCTCCAACAACTCCCTCGTAATGGCTGGGACAGACTGTGATTAGCAGAAAGTCATTACAAAGAACTAATAAATAGCATAACTAATAAATAGCTGTAGGCATTTTCTCTCTCTTAAATTGAACCCAGTGGAAAACGGCTTTTAGATGTTAAAAGCCATACTCAGCAGTGCCTTCTTTCATAGTTACAAAGTGCAAGAATGAGTTCACGAAACATTTCTGCTTACCTAAAGTCAGCTGCATAATGTATAGATCTTGAATACAACTTTGCAACAAGACACAGATGATACTGCTGTGTAAAACATGGCCCTAGACGTGGCAGTATAGACATGAGGTTAAGGTACAACCAAGTACAAGTGAGGTGACAGAGTTATGGGACACATTGTTTTGGTCAATTTCACATCTATTCTAGCAAATTCCTAGTGGTATTTCATCTTTTTTTTTTCAAGGCAGCCTATTGCTCTGTAAGGTGTTTAGGAATATGAAGAAAAAAGGATCATGATGCTACCAACTGATGTTTCAATTTATATAAACATACCTTACAAAATTCATCCCAGTTTGCTGGTTTATTTAATTCAAGAAAACTAAAAAAGCATCTTGTGTTTTGATCATGTGTGCTGTGTTTAACATAAGTTTTTCATTCAGATATTACACCTTTGCATTTAAGTTACAGTACCATTTACTAGTTCTTAGTGCATTTTTGCACTTTTAAATATTTTAAGTAAGCATCATGTGATTCCTCCTCTTCCTGCTTGTTTATCATGATTATGAGTTTTGACTGTGTGCAGAGTAACAACCCAACCTACTTTTCTCTCTTTCACCATCTTTCTGATATATGCATGAACATATGCATACATATCATCACAAGAAATGCTATGTCCTACACTTCTCCACACTTTGAAATGGAATTTTGGATCTTTCAAGACCTCTTCTGTTTGCTTCAGTGCCCAAAATAATTTCAACAAGAAAAAATATGGCATTTCTATATTATAAAGTTGAATCCTGATCTCAGCTGCAACTCGTGATTAACAGAGTTTTGGGTTTATGCCATTATAACCCTTACCCAAAAAAGAGCAAGGATCTGAAAAAATAATATCCAGCTCATAAAGTAAATGTTATTTACCTAATTGTTCAGACTTTTCTTTATTAGGCCTTTTGTTTAAATGGATAAATACAACCCTGGGTGACTTAGTTTAGGCAAAGACATTTGAGATTTTTTGCTATATGAGTTCCATGTTCAAAAAAGAGCCCAATGATAAATTGTCAGTTATACTTCAGATTTATAATGGAAGCATAGTGTCTAACACATCAGTTAACCATAGTAATAAAGACTTTGTTAATTACTCAGTAGTCATTTTGAAAATTTTGTTAATAAACATAATCTTACCATACTGTTTACTGACAAAACCACTACAGACAGAAAAGTTAACCACAACTTTTTTCTTTCTATAACCAACATTTCAGCAGAAGGCTTTAATTTCACTCCCACTTGCTAGTGTAGTGGAAGCTATAGGTATTGTATGACAAAATGAATCCTGTTTTATCTTCTTTGATACTATTACTCATGGCTGCTAAAGATTTAATGAGTCTTAAACTGAAAAAGATGTAGAAAAAGTGCTTATAGGCATAACAATGTGTTACTGATGAGCATCAAAAGATTACCAGGACATTAGCTAGGGTTACAGGAAAACCTCAAATAATGTATGTTCCACAAATCCAAAATATTTTCCATAAGCAATCACTGATGAAAGTTTCTCTTCATCTGTACTATTATTCTTAATATAAAGCATTAATTCTAAGCCAGTTCAGATCTTTTTTGCTAAGTCCAATGTGCAGCAGGTATAGTCAGCAAGCACTGCTAGTGCTATTAACATTAAAATCTCACCAATCATTTGCACCAATGCACTGCAAACTTGCAAATTTTACTTTCCAAAATCTTGGGTGCTTCTGTGAATCTATGTAGATGTGAACACAGTTTGATTTACTTTCTTCTTACATTAAGTAAATATCAATGCTGATTTGATGCATGAACTGCTACTTAAAAAGGGCATTTTGGGTACTGCCATGGAAACTAAGCCTTTGATCTAGAAAGCTTAAGTCCAGTGATAATTAGGTTTTTGATAGTGAATGTCTGACACATACTTTTAAAATAAGGTTTAATACCAAGTAGGTCTGATTTAAAGATAAACAAATATTTTAGGAATCTGGATACAATAAGATTTCTTGCTGATGTCTATATTAAAACCAAACACTTCAACTATAAAAACAATGGTTTTCAAAATTTCTAGTGGATTCAGACAATGTTATATTTTGTGTCTTGCTGCTCTGTATCAACATGAAAGCCTTAAAATACCATAAAGCTGTTCTTTTTGCTTATTTAACTCATTGGTATCACAGTGAAGAGGTGTTGATTTGTTGATTGTTGATAATTTTGCTCCTAATATATAGACTTGCAGATGTTCACATAAAGTGCTTGTATGAAATAATACTGTCATTCTGATTTATCATTCTGATACTTTAGTACCAGTCCGTGAAGTGGTTTTTCTCATAATTAATGGTAGGTTGATCTTCAAAGGAGCTTAGATGCTGATGGCAGCAGGTACAAATATTCAGGAATAATGGAAGTTAAACTTCAGGAAGAAGTAGAAAATCATGCCGTTCTAGAGACAAGCTGCATACTACCCTTTTTCTCCTATGAGGCATTGGAGTGCAAATGTTATTAAAACAAACAGCAAAGGAGTGCATTTTAAGAGCAGCATGCCTTTCTCCTTCTTCTAAAAATGTGAGTTCACTTGAAATGATTAATGGGAAAGGCTTTCTGGGGTTTTTTACTGCTGTTCTTTAAAGGGTGATAAAGATATATGAACCCCATGATATGCACAAATCCCATGCACAATGACTACGAGTTTGATTCAGTAGCTTACACTCTGGTGTAAAACCTCAGAAAACAGTGGTAAGGAAACCATGAATCAGAATAATTTATTTTTCATTATTTTTTTTTCCTTTAAATTTAAGAGTGAAAATAGTATTCAGCCAGACTAGATTATTTTGTGGGTTTTTTTCCCAAATCTTATTTTGGATTTACTATTTTAAATTCAATTTAGGTGTTATCTCAGTTTCTTCCTTGGAGTTAACAGCAGGACACGATTTTTATTTTGATTGACTTTAAAGTAACACCAGCCACGAGTTTTGTTACTCTGACAACTGAAATTCAAAAACCTGTGAAATTGGGACAAATTGGCCAACAGTACTGCACAAAGGAAGGACTGAGGTCAAAAATTAGTTTGCTGCATTTCCAGAATGTTGTACTGGACTTTAAAAGCTCCATGAGTGTAAACCAGTCTTTGAAATATCTGCACAGCAAATTCACATAGGGCATGTCACAGATATGTGTTATACCTGTATAATAATGTTAGTGTTACCCTCAAAATTTACATTGAATAAAATGAAAGGCATTGTACAAGGTAATGTGATTTCCACTAGAAGTTTTTTACCATGTTAGATTTTCTTACAGTGCAAATACACCCTTTCCTTTGGGGAACAGATACATGACACAGTTTTAGTAATGTTGGTTTTTAAATCATAGGCCCTATACATCCACACAAACATAGATTTTCTTTCAATTCTGTGACAATGTGAGGGGAAACTCCCTCCCTGTTTTTCTAAATCTTATTTTATAAAATTCCTAAAGAACTAATTTATTATTTAAGTCTGAGTATATTCGTGTTCCTTAGGAAGTCTTGTATTTGGCTGAGGGAGGCAGTGCCTGGCACACTTATTCTCCTAGAAAATATTCTGAAGAAGACAAAAGGCTTTCTATAAGGACACAGAAGTTGCAGAAGAATATGTCACCATCTCTGTCCCATGGAAGTCTTTCCGCATCATTCTAAAAAGATTTCCTGGTCCAACCTACCCTAACACAAAGTGAGGCATTCACCTCATGATCCCAGACATCATGCATTAAAAATGCCATTTAAGCAGATGAAACACAGCCTTTGCAATATTTCACATGAATCAAGATGAAAATAAAACAAAATAATAGTTATATTTTAGGGTCATAGTGTTGCCATGTGAAGGCTTCTGCCTCTCCAAGCCAAATAATGAGCAGAAGGGATATGAACAGGGCCTGAAGGAAATGCTTTGCAGAGCTTTTTGCTCTGTAGGGAAAAACATGTTTTAGTTTGTTTTAATCACCAAGACAGACTCATCCCTAACAAATCTTCCATTGGCTAATGCACAGCTGAAAAGTGATACAGCACTGTTGTGTGGATGGAGAAGGATAAGATAGAACAGAAGTAACAGATAATCACAATTCCAACTTTATCAATGGGGAAAAAAAGTCCCACCCTTAATTTAATAGAGATGGTGTTAATTTCCCTTTGATGAGATAGATTTGAGAAGGCTGTGCAGATGGCCAGCACTGCAGAGAACAGCTCTGTCAGGGCTCCTTAGGCAGCCACAAGAACACAGCATGCCAGCAAAGCTGATGGTCCATGGATCAGTGCTTCCACCTCCTCACAGGCCAAATTTCCACAAGCTGATGAGTGCATGTATGAGATGGCAGGGATATACCAGGCTAAACAAATCCTGTTTGTTATTTCATGGAACTTCTCGTGGTTCATCATTTCTCCAGGTGACCTCACTTGGCAGCCATTGTTAGCAGAAGAAAGATTTAATGGTGTGTCAAGTGAGCTGCTCTGTTAGCACTGCCATGGCTCCCCTCGCACCCAGTTTAGGCACATTAACAGGGTATTGTGGGACAGCACACACAGCTGATGCCCATGCAGGATTGGAGCTGTGAAAAAAACAGATAACTGCTCTCTCCAGAGGGAAATTTCTGCCAAAATACACACTGGCTTCCATAGTACATGGATTTAGCATGCGGTTTTTATTTAGCACCTTTGTAAAGATTTAAATGTAAATATACTTGCATTCATAAAAGAATATGTCAATCACACTTCACATTACTAGATTTAAGATCTTGTAGGCTACAGATTTACTTATTGCTAGCATTTATCAGCATTTTCATGACCAATCACAAATCTGATGAGGGTTGACAACGCCCATTTGCAGCAATTAATACAATCTCAGAGAATACACGGGTTTATGGACCTGACAATCTCAAGTGGATTTGTTTGGGTTTAAAAATGCCAGTGGCTACTTGTCAAACTTCATTTGTAAATCAAAAGTGTTTTTCAGTTCTACACCTGCAAAACAAGTGTTCAAAACTTGTAAACTTCTTTATGGATATGTATTCTTGGCCTTCAGATATAGTGGAAAGAGTCCAAGACAATTTTTTACGGCTGAATTATAAACACCTGAAAAATGGAGTTTGAAATGAAAATGCTGACACAGCTTTAATTATTGCAGCATGAATGATTTTATTATACACTATCCACAGTGTCTATACTTACAAAGTACATGCTCTAGTGTTCTAATATTTCATTTAAGAAAAAAGCAATTACTTAGCAGATGTAGAGACCTAGGCATAAATGGGCTAAAGCAATACCTTTATGCTGTTTGAAAACCTATATGGAATGTTATTACCACATAAAAGGGTTTATACTTTAGAAGACTCAAAGGTATAGAGAACCAGCTAAAGCAATAAACTGCTCTGGTGTGCTTAATTAAAAAGCTTCATATTACTGAAGTCTATTGAAAAACAGAAGGTTTGATTCTTGAAGGCAATTTTGTCCTTTTCTGTTAAGTGCTTATCAAGTGTTAAAGAATTAAAATGCTGTCCCAGCAGTTTAAATTGAGAATAATTTGCTTTTCTTCTATTGAAGGCAATTCTTTATGCTGTCAACCTAGACACATGTAATAAAACGGGCAATGTGGATGTAATTGGGTGACATGGTTGGATTTAATTTACCTTTAATTAACCAGAATGGTAGAAGAAGCAGGGAAATCAGTATTGAGACATTTCCAAAAATAATTTTTTAATGCCAATCTCTTTACATAAAGCTGGAAAACTTTGCAAAAAAGAAAAAAACAAAACAGAGAGGGTTGCTAAAATATATTCCAAATTTATAAGCACAGAATGTTAGCGTGGATTTTGACTAAGTCACATAAAAGACCAACCTCCAGGCTGGACTTGTCAGCGATACTGGAAGGCCTATGTGAAATAATGGATTTCCGTGAACTCTACACTCTTTTAGTGATGTTGTGCATGATCCATTCTAAAGAGGTCAGTGCTTTTTCCTTTTTTTCTTTTTTTTTTGTCTTTCTAAAATGGTGGGGCAACTTGATGAAAAAGCCTCTTTTTGGGAAGTCTAAGGCTTGCATGCACTTTCTCAACAGATGACTGTGGAGTGTATATGGCTGAATGGAGGATCTTGTGGTTCCCTCTTTCCTGAGTGAGGTCTCCATTGTTCTTGGCATGGTTTGTGCTCTGAGGTGATTCCAGGTGATTCCAAAAGCAGCAGAGGACAGCAGTGCCCTGGGCTCCACTCCCAGGACAGGCTGGAGCCAAGAGCCATAATGTGGGTGGTTTGGGTTCACCAAACCAGGTCTGTGCCATGCTCTGGGAACATCCACCTGGAGAGCTGCCAGCTCCCAAGGCTTTATGTAGAGAGCTCAGCACAGCACAAAGAGAGCAGAAATCTGCTTCACCTGTAAAAAAATAGAAATTAACATAGGAATTGTTGCTGTTTCTGTGTCTTCTGTTAGTGTTCAGATTCAATTCTGTGTGCTCAGTGTTCAATTCTGCACTGTTTTACCCTCTGTGTAAAGGGGATCCATCATTCAGGTGACACAGACAATAAAAGCGTTAAGAGCACATAAGAATAGAGTTGCTGGCTCAAAAGAATGTTTAGGTCCCGTCTGGTTCCAGCATGGTTTTATGTCTGGAGAGAAGTACAGAAAAGGTATATTTTTAATCACTTGGAAAGAAGGAGAAGAACTTGGTGGCAGTCAATTAGAAAGCTGTTTAACCAAACTTATGGGATATAGGATTACATTCATTCTGAGTTCATTCCTATTTCAGATCTAATAGTCACAGTAGAATTAGAACACTTGATAAAATGTTTCAGATTACTACAGCAGTTAATCACTGTTGCTGAATTATTGATTTTAATTTTTCTAACTCCAGTTCCAACTGTTCATTTTTGTAACATTATGTCTGTACAATTTAAAGTCTTTCTATTTTTGTTTGTTTGTTTTGGTTTTGGTTTGGATTTTTTTTGTTCCTTTTTTTTTTTTTCTTAAATATTGTGGTGCTTTTAACAGATACTGGTCTCAGATTAATTCCTAGTTACATAGTTTCCTCTATATACTCATCAAAGGCAGGTAATCCTCTGAATGATTAATCTTTTAGGTTGATACTGTTGCCCTCTGGACATAACTCCTTCCACTGAAAGAGCAGTACTAACTATAGAAGGACTCTGTTATACTCAATTCCAATCTGGAGATGCAAGTATTAGGTGTTTAATGATACACATGATAAATCTGGAGATGGATTCAATATAATGTTATACATTATATTCTCCATACCTTTGCTCAGTCATGGAAATCCTCAAGCATGGGCACCAGAACTGAAAACAACATCCAATGGCAGTTACACAAAGGAAAAAAAAATACAAAAGTAATTTAATTTCAGTAACCCGTATTTTTTTCTTTGGTTTTGATTACAGCCCTTCTTTTCATTTCAAGACAATGAAAATAGTAATCCTATCAGTTCTGCTTGTTGTAGAGGTGTGGCTTGATTGGTTTTCGTGTGACTCACATTTTACATCAGATCATGTAAATTAGAATCAGGCTCTGTATATATAAAATTTTAGGTCTCAATGAGTTCATATTTCATTTAGTCCTAACCTTTTCCTTTAATTAACTGTATTATACCCTTAGTACATAATGCAGCATAATATTTCAATCTTTAAGCTAGTTTCATGAGAGGATATTATGTTTCTTCTGCATGATATATATTAGGTGAAATCAAATATAGTAAAATCCTATATAGTTCACATTCAAAATGAATGTCTACCAAACAATCTAGCAATCTAACTTGTAACAAGGATGCTGACTAAATTTATAAATAATTTCTTCATTATTGTCAGAATGCTGGAATGCAAACCAGCAGTGGGGCACATTTTCAAATACAGTATGGATTTTACACACACTATAAAGTAGGAGAGGGGAAAGGGCATGGTGAATTCAAGGCAGCAATATGATCTTAACATAGAAAAGAAATTTCCTGTTTTTCAGACGGGTACATTTAACAGTTGTTACTATTTCACTATAGTCATGTACTGAAAAACTTATGGGCACAGAAAAATAATTAAAGCTTACTTCAGAATACTTAAAAACAAGCAAAATTTTAGATAGTGGGGTAGCATAATATTTCACTTTCCAATGGCTACAGTGGGTGTAGAAGCAGGTCAGTAAGGAACAATGACTACACCCTTGTGTTCTCAGTTGCCCCGGTGTAAATGTAGAAGTGTTTCTTTCCTGCAGAGGTTAATGCCAGAGAACAGCAGTGCCATCAAACCCTTGGAACGTGTACAAGCAAGAAGTGAGTCAAGCCTAAAATCAATGAAAACAGATAGAAAAGGGGCCAATTAGTCATATCATTGATAAAATTAAATATGACACAAATATAGCTAATTATGTCCTTGCTCTCAATTCAGATTTTATTAGTTTGGGAACCCTTGGAGTTAGCCTAAATTACATGCATTGTGTTTAGTTTGATGGGATTTTTTACCCTGTTTGCTTTATGTCCTCATGGGCTGGATCCCCAGCTGGCACAGAAGAGTTGCTATTACCTTCAGTAGGACTGGAAGCATTTGCACAGAGGAGGAACCCCAGCTGGATTTGTTGGCTGACTAACTGGACCCTTGGATAATTTTCTTTTTTCTTCTTTTTTCCCCCTTTTTTTACATATGAAAGCATTTAGGTTTTAATCTCACAATGTTTCTTTGCAAGCTTGAGAAAAATGAACATTAGCACACAACTGCTTTGATGGAAAAAGGAAAACTAACATTTTAGTCTCTGTAAAAGATGAAAAACGGAGCTGGGAAAAAACCAAAACCCTTTTATTCTGCAGCAGTGCAAATGTGCTCTGTAGTGCAACCTTGATCTCTTAGTTTCCAGATTCTGGAACTAGTTAAAGTTCATGACAGTCCTTATTTAGCATGTGCCTTTCCCACACAAACAGAAACACAGACAGGCAGGGGATAACTTGTATCCAGATCTTGTATGAAGTAGCTCTCTTTTATTGTGTCTATAGCACATAGCACACGGAACCAGGAATAATAGGTCTCAGCTGGTGCTTTAATAATACTAGTTATAATTACACTCCCAAAAGATGCATTAAAAGAACATTATTATTATTATTGTTATTATGGTGGAGTTAATCACTTCTCTGTTGCAATATCTGGAATCAGTGTTGCTTGCATCCCCCTCATGGTTTGCATTGCACGTGTAGTGCCAACTTTGGGAAGAAAATTTTCAGTGTTTATTTTACTCATCATCGTTTCTATGGGTGTCTGCAGATCACTGTATAAATACAATATCAAATATGTTTGCTTTGATGACAGAACTGTAAATATCTCTGTGGGTCTTTCTTCTCTATTATGCCAATTTTTCACAAATATGTGTTTATATTTGCAACTCACTGTTGAAATAGAAAAGTGCTATTAATCCAATATAAGAAGGGTCCTTCATCAGCAACATGCTCCTCCGGTTGATTTACATGGTACAAAATGTACATTACATGATATTCATAATAGACAATTCCTCTTACAGATTTGTTGTGTCATGAAATAATGTATATAACTTTAGTGAAACATTCAATAAGATTATAAATCTCTGAGAGAATCTGGAGAAATCTGAACTGGTGTAATTGTCAAGAATAACCATAATCCATTAGTATTGAATTGTTAAATAGAGGTCAGTGTGAAAAGTGAGGGTCATGCAACAGCACTCCATTCCCAAATCCATGCATATGACAGAAGGCATTGTGGTCAGTCTTGTAAGACACCAGCTGAGAAACAATGACACATTAGAGAAATTTTAAATCAGTTAAGGTCCAATACTCTACCAATTCACAGCCACTGAATGAACTGTGGTTGTTGAAAACATATCTTAAGAGAAAAAAGTGAAGAGATACAAGGATAAATGATAAAATACATTAGAAGAAATACAAGGTTGTGTTAAGAGGAAGAAATAAGCCACAGCACAGTCACTCGGTCAGATTCCTTTATGCAGGGACACAGAAAGAAAAGAATGTTCACAGGGAACTTCCTTGCACTTTTTGCTGTTGGAAATTAAACTTTCAGTTTTTCGCTTCTAGGCTTGGTCAAAAGCTCACTGAAATTCCATAAAATTACTTTTTCCATGGGTTTCAGCAAGTTGTGGATCAGAATCTTTGAAACTAATCTCTGGATCAGGTAGACTGAAAGTGGACAACTTCCTGTAGAATGGGTGAATAGGTGAAGAGGGATATTCTAAATTTGAGTGATATAGACAGAGACAGAGGTTTTGAGCATCCACCATCAATCCCTTCTTTGAACTACTTTATTCCTGATTCATTACAGAACTTTGCAATGAGGCAATTACATTATATTGGCTTTAAAGAGATGAAGTTAGGTGCTGCAAATGGTAGTATGCCATTTGTAACACCTGTGAAAGTTTTTCCTAGCTGATCACAAAGGAGGCATTTTCTGCAAATGTTGTTTTCCTGAAAATTTAATAACATAATCTTTCCATAATACCAGCAGCTGTAATAATACCATTAATAACCACTTGACTGCTTAATACATATTCATGGGTTAGCAGCAGCTTGTCACAATGTTTTTAAGAAGATTTAGCACAAAAGGTTGGAACTTTTTGACAGAGTACTTTTTATGTGAAGAAAATGCCAACTTCTCACAGGTACTTTTGAAAGGAACATGTCACTGCTGGTGATAGTCTGACCAGAACCCATCCCCCGAAATAAGGGATAGGATGGGCAGTTGTGTGAAGCTCAAATGTAGAGATAAACTCATACAAGATTTTTGTTTACTCATTTCCTCTCTTTAAGAACTGAGTTCAGCCTGCTGAAATTTTTGGTCTTCAGGTGAGAAGATCAAAAAAATTATTTTCACCAGCCAAAGGCTACTGGAGCACAGTCTTTGTTGGGTGGAAATGTCCTTCCTGACGTCCCTCACCTCAGGCTGGTTATGAGCAAAAGCAACTCATAGCTTAGTCTGTGTTTAGCAGGGACTTTACACATGGGTTGATTGGTTCTGGGGTTGGTTTTAGATGTTTTGCTTTGGGACTTTAACCCTTTTGGCCTGAAACAATTTGAAATGAAATCACAAGAAAAAGATCTGAGAATTCCATGACTTTATGTAAGATTCTTTTTTTCCAGATGTTTAAGCTAAATTTTGCGTCCTCCAGTCTTTATCCCTCTCTGTTGAGTCTTTCTTTCAACCAATACCATTCCTAGATTGCACTTACCAAATACAGTGTTAACCTGATGAGCAGACGTGCTAATTTTCAAAACTTCCATCTTGATCTCTTATAGAAAAAAGAGACACTTTGTTTAGGCCGAATGTCTTTTAGTGAAAAAGTGACAAAACCTTTAAAATGATAAATAAATATTATATGATTTACCCTCTTTTGTGACAGCGGAACATCACAGCAGGATCTGGATGTATTGCAAATGTTTAACAGGAAACAATCAGCTAAATGTAGAATAAGATCTATTTGGTAATTAAAATGATGAATATTTGTACTAATATGAAGATTATGAAAAACTCCAATCATTAGAAGGAAGGTGATTTTATTTTTTGCTGTGCATGATGAACATAATCAACATCAGTAATTCTTAAATATCAGAATACTACTATTGATCAGTGGAAATATTTCTATGCCTGTTGTGGCTAATCCCCAGCAGCTCCTCACTCAGAAGGCAGAAGTGTAAAAGGGAGAAACTCATTGGCTGAGATGAAGAGAGTTTAATAAGTAAAGGAGAAATGGGAAGAAGCAGAAAAAAATAAAGAGATTGATTGATCTTTGGGCAGATATATGTGACCTCATGTGCTCCTGAAAATTCAGTGAAAATGGCTGTAGAAAATTCTTATCCTAATTCTTTTGCTTCATTTTAGATATTTTTAATTATGCAGGGATTAATTTGGTAAAATGAATTGCTTTAATTCCAAAATTTTTATGGCAAAATCAAAATTAACATTTTTAAGTCATATTTCCTTAAATCTCAATGAATATTAGACTACATTCATAGATCTGTAAACATATTAAGTTTGGAACAATACAGGATATAATTTTTTTGGTGAAAGTTTTATAAGTCTTGCAAGATTCTAAGGGATTTATAGTTTTCATTGTCCTTGAGACAGTTCTAATTTTTTTTAATGATTACAGTGCAAAAAAGACATGACTTGGTTTCACTTTCTGTCTTCAGATACAAAACAACCTAAAACATCCATGGAGACAAAAGATTAAGAGGAAATGTAAAACAAACCTAGGGTGAGATGACAGACATGAATTTTTACATAAATTTTTTGAAATCTAAGCCTGAAAATTCTGAAAAACATTGATATGTCTTTGACTTTCAGAATTCTTGATTCCCTTGATCTTGCATTCTCTCACTGAAAGTTTCTTGTATTTCTGTAGCATAAGCATCATTCAGCAGTTATTAATGCCTAATTAAAACCACAGTTATGAAGAAGTTCCCTGAAGAGCTCCTTTAGGGATACCATTGTATCTGTTCCATACTTGTGTCTCTTTCTGCTATTTCTGAGATGAAGATAGCTGAGTCACAGTGAATGCTAATTTCTGTAATGACACTGCCTCATGCAGAGCATTCCCTCTGGAGTGAAGAACTGACAGTGCTGCAAATGCATCAGCTCATTTAGAAGGACCTGAAGCAGCATTAACCTGTCAAGTCCTCCAGGAAACATCAGGTAAGAGCAAAAGAAAGAGAGAAGTCACCTCAGCAGACAAGTTCTTCTCCATGAAAACAAGCCTGCTTTTTGCTTTTTATTTCAACAGTTTGAGTCAAAAGTGATCCAGGAAAACATAATTAGGATTTTTTTTCTAATACTTTTTTTGTTCATATCACATTTCATAGACTTCACAGTCTTCCTCCATTCTGTCTCATGCACCTTCTTAATTTCTTTCTCTCCCACTTTTCTGGACTTTACATTTATACTTTTCTGCAGTTCTGACATATTTTGCATCTTTTCACATCCTTTTTTTTGTTTTTTGTATTCCTCCTCATGCTCCTTCTTAGTCTCCTGTTTCTCTTTACTTTGATTTTACCAGACAATTCTTTTCCTGTTTTCCTGGTTTTCCTCATATTTTGTATCAGGTCTTGCTGTCAGGGTTTTTGCTTTCTTACGTTATTTCTTGGTTCTTCCGCTGCTTCTCAGATACCTCTAAAAACATCTTTATCTTTCCAACCTCTACGATTTAAAGCCTTCATTTTAGTATCTTTTCCATTATTTTTATGCCATGAAATGTCTTATGCTGAAGAATTTGCAGCAGATGCTGAATAAGTAAAATGTTTAAAGTCTTTCTTTAAAATCAAGGATGTTGGTATTACTGTAGGGGAAAGGTGCAGATCAGACAGGTGTAAGGACTGAATTTATGTCTCTGAACTAGTTTCTCCTTTAAACTCTTTGTCTTCCTTGTTTAGAAAATGCTCAATGTTTGCACAATATTGACTGTGGTAGTGGTAATAGTGAGGAGCATATGATGAAGGACAAAGGGACTCTTTTAGATGCACTAAGAATTGAGCTTCAAAAAAGATTGTCACACAGAACTGTGGCATATTACTTCAGCCTCAGGTGTTGATTTTGCCTCACTAAATTCCTAAGAATATGCTTATTCTTCCTTCCTTGTCCTAATTTCTTGCATCTTGGTGTATATGCTGACAGGCAGTTGCTACATTTCCCCTGAGGGATTTCTGTACTTCAGCGCTTGATGAAGTAATTCTTTTGTCTAGTTTCTATTTAAAATCTCTTGGGATAAAAGCTAACACATGAATATGTGTAGAATTGCACTCATTCCAATCTAGCTGTAAAAAATTGAAAGATATGATAATACCAAAAAAGGAAAAGGTGCAGATAATAAAATTCTATGAGCAAGAGGTATTACGAAAAATTACTGAATAGTTTAATTCCAAAATAACATCCATCCACACCTTGATTTTAAAACAAACTCTTTATTGGGTGACTCATCTGTACAATGATGAGGTCAGCAAATGACATTAACATACAGTAAAAATTACTAATGACTACCCATTCCATGTAAAATATCAACATTTTGCTTATTGTATATGACACAGAAGGAGGAAGTAACACAACCTGCATTTTATTACTTGAATCAGATGCAAAAGGTTTTCAAAACTTCAAATTCAACTGAAAGCAGCTGTTGGGAAAATATCATTACATTATACCTTAAGCTACAAAAGCCAATTTAATGGTGACATTTTATTTTATTCAGATGGTCCTTTCTTTTATTCTGTCTAACCCAGTAAAGCCTGTGGAAATTGTATCTGGATGAAATCACCAGAAGGTGAAGGGCCCATGACTAAAAACATTCTTTAAAGATTATTTAAGGTTACAGTCAAATGGAATAGCAGCACTAACGAGAGCAAAGGTCTCCATAGCTACAGGAAGTAATATTACATCGTTTAGTAGGCCCTTTAAGAAAACACAGTCTTGTTACCAGATTTGGTTAAATGTCAATTAAATTGCTGAAAAAAACCATTAGATACTATAGAAAACACAGATATTTTGAAATGTGGGGATGTAATTTCTCCAAACCTGTGTAGAATGGAGCCTGCAGGTGGAGTTACCTCACACCTGATTCACTTCCAGTTATAGCCATTGCACCACTTTACCTAACTCTTCCCCTGATTTAAGTAAATTAATTTTCTATGAGACAGGGAATTGAAAAGTAAGGAATAGTTTATTAAAATCAAGGTAATGAAAAATCTGTCTCTCATCTTGGCTATTAATACATTCATCCTACGTGGGGACTGACCACAGTCCTTTTACCTTTAATTTCAATAGATGCAATAAAAACTTGAGGGCACTTGTTCAAGCCAGCAGAGAACAGACCCCATGACTACAACTGAGGACACTTCCAGGAGTGTGAGCAGAAAGTGCTCTTTGACACCTCCCCTGGCTTCTGCACTGCAGATGTCTTTGGCAGCCCTCAAAAAATTTTGCTGCCATGGAACTGTGACTATTACCTTCTGTAACTAGTTTACAATTTTCATTTTCAGAAGAATGTGACAGTCAGCTTGGTAATTCAAGTTTTCATTTTATGAAAAGAAATACTACTCACTTTTATTTTCAACCTGCAGCCAGATACCTTCATTTAGTGCCCTGCTGAACTTGTTACAAGAAATGCTGAATGCTGTGTAATCTGCTGTTGGGATCAGAAGAGATTAAAATATAGAACCAAATTATTCTTTCTTTTATGCTAAGGAGGCAAATCCTGATTAATTTCAAGAACTGAGCCCAAAGGAATAGAAACATACATGGAAACTAGTTCCTTTAGGAAAGAAAAAAATACCCTATAAAGTAGCAAAGCCCAGGGGCACTGCTGGATAGACAAATTTGTATATCTGCATCTTCATGCAGCAGATCCAGTAATGCCACCAGTCTGAAGATTTACCTTAATAATGAGATGATTCTCTTACATATACAGTCAAATTATTTCAGGCATTGTCAAAACTCTTCAGAATAAAATAGTTGACATCCTTATTAAATAGAAAAATGAAGATGAGGGACTCTGAAGCTTGTCATCACACTTGCCTCTAAACATGGTTATAACAAAATATGCAAGAGCATATGCATACATACATATACCCTTATGCATACACATTTTAATCAAAATCTAATGTGTTCCAATAAATCAGTTTCACTTGATTAATATTCTGAGTTAAACAAAACATAGCAATGAAACTATGCTTAATTCACAAAGCAAACAAAATTGTTGATTTTCCTACAAATTCAATCCCCTGAAAGTTATTAAATCTTGGGTTAGCTGTTACTTTCTGTTTCTTTGAAATCCCCCCAAAACAACAAAGAAAATCTCATTAGATTATTTGTTATTCTCTGTAATATTCATACAGTTTCTACATACCTTGAAGGCCCTAATTCATAGTGAATAGCTCCAAATGAATCCAACCAATGTTTTCTGGAAGATGCTAGGTGAACAGCTACTACAGATCATTACAAGAACTAACTCTGTGTTTTCAGACATGTCCAGACAAATAGTTTTCCAGTCAGTAGCCACTTTCATAAGTATTTTACAGTAAACTTGAATATAACTGCTCTCTTGTTGTGTGTCTACACAATCAAGCCTTGAAACAGATTTTTTTTTTTCTGTCCATGAATGAATCAGAAAAAAGATATTTTTACCCATCATCACAGACTTTTCCAAACATAAGCATACCAGAAGCTTTCTCAGAATTCCGAGAAAGTTCAGGAGAGTTGGTGCTGTCGAAGAAATGTTTGTGAAAAGGGCAACCTTCATTCTGCTGAGTAAAAGTAATGCTGAGGTGGTAGAATTCTTCAAAAATCCCCTTTGATCCAGCTTCTCTCTTTGCACTTAAAAGTTCATTGGAGTGGGGTTTGAACCAATGGATAGATTGGAAGGACAGAATCACTGCTGAAGTTCTACAACTGTTATGAAACATAAACATTAGGAAATTAATTGATTTCTCCCAACAGAATTGCATATGTTGTGCAGTGTTTGAGTTGGCAAGCCATAAACAGGGTGGTCATTTTGAATTAAACCATAAAATTTCTTTAATTTTTTTTCCATTTCCCATACGGCATTCCCACTATTTACAAAGTCAGTGAGGTTTTCCCTATTGTTTTAGAGGTCTTTCTTCAATCAAAAAATACAAAATCATACTTCTTCATGCATGACTTACACATCTATTGACTTTTGCATCTGTTCTAATGACTGCTTTTATCCAAAAAAGATTAAGTGAAATAAAAATAAAATTGATAATGTGCTTTTATACCTCACAACACATGGCTTTGTTGAAAAATAGAGCCATATTCTAGTGTACTAAGCTAATTTGTTTATACAAATACTGCCCCATATACTTACTGCACACATTTGTAAAACTGGAAAAGTAGATTGACATGTGAGGAAAGAATATCTTACAAAAAGCTCTTCCTAGTTTGATTTTTAAGGACTTACTAAGCAATTCTAAAGCAAGAGTATCTCTCACTGAAGCAACATGCAGCTTATATCTCACAGTAACAAGGCATTTAAACATGGGAACTGAAAAGGAAGGGAAATGCTAAAAAAATCTACAAAATCAGAATTTTCATAGTGTCCTGCTAGGTTGGGGGCAAGCCTTACTCAGCATTTCTACGTGCAATAAGGATGTTTCTCCATGTTCAAACTTTTTTTTTTCAAGCTGTCTGGCACAGCGTGCATAATTTGTATTCCACATAATCTACATTTGATTACTTCCATGGTATGCTGTAAAGCCCACCTTTCTTTGAAGTATTTGCAACAAAGTATTTACACAAAGGGTTGTGGGTTGTTAGGAGGGCAAGAAAAGAAGTTTTAAATTGTCTATTTGCTGGTTGAAGTGAATACTGTTGACATGAAGAATGTCAAGCAGCTTTTATGTTCATATCTGCTAGCAGGGATTCCTAGCTACTCTGCTATAAAAGTTTTCTTACAGGCACCTGGAAGCACATTTTAAAACATTATTTATAATTAACTTCAGTTTTGAAATAATTCCTCCTGCAGTGACCACGTTTTAGTAGAAGTCACTCTCAAAATATAATTTAATAGATTAAAGTGTGTCTGTTTAGAAAAGTTAGGACAAATCATGTGACACCTTTTTATAGTTTTGCAATGACTGCCAATCATTTTAGTCCAAGAAGAAACTACATTGCTTAGCTGAACCAGGGAAAACTGTCAGAAATCTCATTACCAACAAGAAACAGAACCAAGATTCCATGTTATGGATGATATTCCATACACATGCCAATGGTTTGGAAAATAGTTTCCTGGTGTTCAATTCTCTCCTGCACCACTTGAAGAGGATGTAGTAGATGATGGAACCTGAACCTAACCCAGAATTCTTGCCAACTTGCTTTTCCTCTCCTCCAGCACCACTGGGTGTTCAAAAGGAGCTTGGAATTCCTTGAGGGCCTTCCTGCAAATTGCTGCTTCCCAAGAAATGGTGACAGCTACCAGTACTGTGCTAGACTGGAACAAGGACAAGTTAAAAATAGTCTGCAATTACTCTTGAGCTCCAGCTTCTGCTGCTAAAGGGCAGATATGGCTTCAATACTGGTGCAGGAACGATACAGACTTTGCTTTCTTCCATGTAAGGAAATCCTTTCCCTGAGATTAATGGAACAAATGCAGCTCCAAATGCTTCCTATTCCTGTGCTAGTGTGGCATAGCATCTGGCCTATATTTGTTAATTCCTTCATAAATTACAGACCCAGATTTTTAGAGGTTGTTGGGATTTTTACACAAATGTGGTGGGAAGGATTCCCTTGAACACTCTTAATTGTTTTTGGCGTAAAAATTATTTGACTGTGATCAGGATCAGACCTAGAAACTTGCAGTAATGAAGCCTGCAGACAGCTGGAAAAAGCACCATTTCTCCTTGCACACTTATCTTATTCAACTTGGGGGGCCTGGGGTTAATTAGTAGAAGAAAAATTCTGTTAAACAAGGCTTTGTAAAGTAGATCTGTGTTCTTCCTGGATTTAAAACTCATTGGTTCTACTCTCTGGATAAGCATAAAAGAACTATTCAGCTCTTGGTATACTCATTTCGTCTCACCATTGACATTCAAGCAACTTCAACACAGCATGAAGTCAACCTTCGGTGATGAAACACTAATGAATCTTTAAAAAGACTGTTGATGTAATACTTTGCTGATTGGACAGTGAACTCTTTATTTTTGTTTTCCACTTATATATACATGCTGATTGATGGAATAGTTCTTTAGATTCCTTAGGAATTTGAGGGTTTTTTCTTCTTGGATTTTTATGTTTAATTTTTATTTTAGTTAGAAAATTTTTCCCCAGCAAGTTAGGGAAATAGAAAGGGTTTATTACCAAAAATAAGGTGGAGAAGCACTAGCTTTGATAAAAAATGACAAATTGAGCAAGTAAACAAAAATCACCATGAGTAATTTCTTCTTTATTAGAAACATTTTCCCACTTATATGGCAAGACTTTAAGCATAATTCCCCACTGAAAAGTAATGGCTGTTCAATTTCTGTAAACTGATTTGCTGTGTTCTGTCCTGTGTTGATGGGTCATTCACATCTTTTGCTCAGAGAAGCATAATATTTCTTAGCTAACAAGAAAAGTTTAGAAAAAGTAATAGTTTCACTTCCTACAGTAGTAAATTGGATACATAAGGTTGCTGCATACTGTCAGTTTCTGCTTTGCTCCTTTGCAGTACTTTAGAATAGTTTTGCTGTTGTCCCTCCTGGCATCTTATTGAACGGATGTTGATATACTCAGTTTTAAGGAAGGATCAAAATATGTCTCTAGCTTGGAAAGATTATAATTCTGAAAGCAAATGTCATAAATCCTTAGAGGCTAAGGCTATGCTATAATAGATATTTACATAGGTAGAAAGTTTCCCATTTTCAGCACACAGCCACTTTAAGATCAGTGAGAACAGCACACATATGATAATGGAGACTGTTCCAATATCCAAGAACAAAAATATTTGGGCAATTAAAAACCACTGATGGAGTGATATTTCAATGGCAGCCAACTGTCTCGCTTTGGACACTTGGAGAAATCAGGACTGTTTTAACAAATCAGCACCTAGACAGCTTCCAAAAATGCATCACTAGTTATGAAATAATATTTATGGAAATGAAATATAAATTAAAACCAGGACATTTTTTCAACAAATGCTTACTCTAACAAGTCACTTGAGAGAACACAAAACTGGACACCATAAAAAACATACTGCATCCATGCACACTCAAAAATCTATTTCTGTATTTGTCCTGCAAGTAGATTCTTCTCAAGTCTGATCATCTTTCTGAGTATTGGTCAGAAAATGTTTATCTTTTTTTAGTAACAAAGCACTTTTCCCTTGTTTTTAATTTTCTATTATTCCACCAAAACCACACTAAATTTGAACACTTTAATTGGATTCGAAAGCCTGAATGTGTGTATTGATAAAATATGCTACATTTCACTCCATGGAAAATACAATTTCCAGGAAGAAAAGATCTTCCATCTTCCAAAAACTTTTCTTAAGGCAGAAGAAGACATCTTAAATTACAGACGATATAAGATGGCTCTAAAAATTCCATGGAGTCTGCATATCTTTGTGTCTGTGTTTAAAATTAATTCTAAAGTGCAAGACTGAAGGTTTGAGGATTTTCAGCAAATCTCATGAAAACATTAAACGAATTCCAACATGTGATTTCTTATTGTTACATATGGTATATAAAACCCAGAATCTTTTTGATGTAATACTCTTAATGCCCAGAAAACTTTCTGATTATTCACTACACTTTGATACAACCCTAATCTAGAATGAGTCCAGAAAATATTATTTTCTAACCCTTAAGAGGTAAGTTTTTATTCAGTAACAGTTATGGCAGGAAAAATAACAACTTCTATATTTAAAGATGGTGCTTAATATAGGTTTAAGTAATATAGGTCTTATATATAGCCTCTACAGTAACAGAGGATTGCTTTTGTTAAGGCCTGAGTTTTTGTCTGGTGCCACATGCCTGGTCTCCTAATAAATCTATTGATATCTATTTTCAAATAATGGTTTCTCTTCTATATAATACAATATATTTAAGAATAGTTTATTTAATTTATGGCGTATCTCAAATTACATCATCCCTCAGCACATTTTTAAATATCCAAGAAGTTATATTGCTGTATACATCCACTGGGACAAATTCTCCTCTAGTAAGCATACCAAGAGAAATCCTGTATGAGGAAGTCTACATCGAAGTCAATTAAGTGGCAATCATTTGCAGCACTTAATTTTGCCATTAAACTCTAAGCAGGGACCATAATTTTCCAAATGTGTATAGACATGCTATGATCAGGAGGTCTCGGTTGGTTAGGGATTAATTCTAGGAGTTATTGAAATACAAATACGTGACATTCATAGAGCAGAGCAAGAAGAATTTTTCTCAGTGAGTTTCACCTACAGTTAGTAATAAACTTTATTATGACAAGTAGGAAATCAGAGTAAAACCAAATGCAGGGGTACCTTCCCCTCTCCCTCATACAAAACTATTATATTTACATAGCATATTTGAAAAATAATCTGTGTGAGAGCAAACTATTTCATTATGTTCAAATTATTCACCTGTTAATGTGTGGTTCTCTCCTACATGCTACTTAAAGCAAACCAAAACAAAAATAATAAAGCAGCCAGCAAAGTCCCTGAATATTCTTTATCTCTAATCACATGATAGACAATTTCAGATTCATGGTCATGTTAGCTTAACATGATAAAACTTCTATACATGCTTCTCTGTAAACATCAACAGGAGAAGGGAAATACGTAACAGTCAAAGATTTATTTCAGAAACTGTGCTTTTTTTTTTGCTTGCACAAATGGTCAGAGAGAGTGATGAGTGACCTCTTGCTCTGGGTTCAAGGCAGTTGCAAAAGGCAAAGAAAAATGGTACTGCTGATCACTGAGAGATGAACTTTCCATTTGTCAATACAAGTTCATTGGAAAAACAGGTAATAGCCTTGCCAACATCACTGACAAACTTTTACATCAGCTTTGGCCCACAGTACCTCTGCTTTGCTTACAACTACTGCAGAAATGAGCAATACAGCCTTTGGGCATTGTCAAGAGCTAACTTAATTAAGTCAATTAATTATCATAAAGTACTGCTGAAGTTTATAATACAGTATTGACAAAGAAGGATGAAATTGTGAAAAAAAAAGGATGATGAAATTGTGAAAGAAAAAGGATAATGAAAATATACAATGTAGAGTACTACTTTGAGTTGTAGAACTGAGCTAAGTCTTAAAGTACCAAATCCCTCTGAAACTTAGAATTAAAACTGGAGTTAAAGAAAGCTACTATTAAATCTAAGTCTCTGCCTTTTCTAAGTTAAAATCCAGATTGTCAGATTAGTTAGATAAATTACTATAAATTGATATATTCTGAATTTCACTCAGCTGTTTGACAAAGCTACTTGCATTTTTGATGATTATAACACAGCAAGATGGAAGGAGAGAATCAGTTTCCTCCTAACATGGGGTCCCATCACTCTCCTTTCCAGACCTTTTAGCTCTTTCTTCCGTCCTTGATGAATTTAGTTCATACCTCTTCAGTCCTTTTCAATTTTATCAGTTATTTTTATGAGCCCAGTATTAAACTAGTAACACTGGGAACTTCTTCAGCAGCAGCTACCTCTAAGGCTGCTTATAATCATCAATGTCACCCATCCAAGACAGTTGTCCAGCCTGTTCTCATAATATTCTGAAACCTTCAAACTTTCTTCACAGCTTCACCATTTCTTTTATCTGCACAGACATATGTCATGACAAGGAGAGTCAGACAGAGAGGATTAAGGCTCAGCATTGTATGTTGTTTTATCAGATAATGACATCAATTCCAATCTAGAATGGAGACAGATCCATCTCATTTGCATGGATTTTTCTTCTGTGAAATCAATTTTGGTCTCTTTCCACTTCTCAGGGGACATAAGGCTGTGTTCCATCCAGGTCAGAGCACAAGTAGAAGCTTGTCCCACCATTTTACATAAGACCTTCTCTAGTCCACCTCCACCAGACACTTCTCTGCCTGTGTTCTAGTCCTTGAGCAGCCTGTGAAGCTGCTCAGATATTCTTCATCCCTGAGGCTGCTGAGGCAGCTGGGAAGTCTTATTTCTTCCCAGTTTACACCTCATACTACTATCTCTCTCCTCTCTGTTGACCCCACATTTAGCTATTTATTTCATGATGTAGCTCACTGACTTGTTCTGCTGCCTGGCATTGACTATCAGAAAGACATTCTATTCCTTGAGTCAGAAAAAAATGATGTGTCCGTGCCTGGGACTCTAGTAACATTGCAGTTTTCATGGATTTACCTATAACCCATCATTTAGAATGGTACACTTGAGACAACATTTTCAATGAAACAGTTTGCTGCAAGATTCCAGCAAATATCAATGTAGTATCTGGAGGATCTGTCTAAACTGTCTGAAGAGATCCTGCCTTGGGAGTAATGCAGAAAGTACAAAAATCTCAGGACACTGTGAGCTGAACACATCACCTTGTTAGTCAAAGATCATTTTGAAGAGTAGATAGAAGAATACAATAGGATGCAATATTAAGTTAGAAGAGCTTTATTACACAGAATCACAGAATATTCTGAGTTGAAAGGAATCCAAAGGGATTATTGAGTACAACTCTTGACTGAATAGCCTGTACAGGGATCAAACCCACAACTTTGGCACTATTAGCACTGTGCTCCACCCAACTGAGATAATCTCAGGGTCTGGCTAACGTCTGACTGGTGGAGCAGGATTCAGCAACCCTCATGGACATGCCTGCTACCATAAAGGTGCACAAATCTGTCTTTTCTTGCCCTCGATATGCTGATCCAGTGGGGGCAAGGTATTCCCCTTTCCTTAGGGATACCTCCAGCACCCCAGGAGTCTAAACTGGCCCTGGAATGATAGCATTGAAGTGACAGCACTGAAGCCATCACAGCCACACGTGAAGGTTGTAGTGCTAGCACATAGTGAGAGAGATGACAATACCCAAAAATAACTGCATTTTGGCCCTCCCATTAATCCCTAGCTCTTCTTCCCCAACTACAGCACTGAGGACTTGCAATTTCCTCCTGTTTCAGGTCTCATCAGCTTGTGTACCGTGTACAGAAAGGCAATGAGAAGCTGTGGTGCTCGGCAGTGCCAAAGTGTCAGGGCTTATCTTATCTGTGATTGTGCCACAGCACGGGGCATGTCCTTGTCACTTGATGCAGTGGGTAGCAGAGAAAGGCTGTCAGCCAGCCCTGGGCTGTGACAGTTCCTCAGCTCACTGAAAGCCTTTCAGGCACAAAGCACTGGTGACCCAGGAAAATGTGTCATGTATGTACTACAGAAAACAATTGGAAACAACCAGGCATGAAAACATTAAATTTTTTTGAGTTTTAACACAGAATAATCACATATATTACTGTACACTTCATTACGCCCCAAATATCTTTGTCTAGACCTCAAATACATACCTATTTAGAGATTCAATATTAATAAATAAAATAATAGAAATAGTTAGGTACAATTTTACTTTTATTTTTTAACTCCAGTAATTTGCAAGCTTGTGAACTCTATATTTCACACATGTGCATATAGTCCATTAACTTATCAGCGAGTGGATAGCAGATTCTAGTTGATTTTTATTTTCTTATTGTTCAGGCCATTTTGACATAAGTTTGTTTTTCAATTAGTTTTAATGAGCCAAGAAAAATCATAACGGTCTGTCAACAAAACAGTCATTTTTTAATATGGTAAAGTTTAAAGTGATGTGAATATGATCAGATTATTTTACAGAGATCTCTTTTTAAAATGCATTTAATTCCTTTCACACTACCCTAAGGTCAGCACAGGAAGGATATGTCTTCATTTGATAGCCTTAATCTAAATCTTCTTTGTGGTTAACCTCTGATAGCCTTTTTGGCTTCTGTTTAGAGCCTCATATCAGACCTGTCCACTCTTCTAAATATACCCTGATCTATGTCTCTATTTTAGTATACAGCCCAGAAATTACCTTTCAAGCTCTGTACACTGAGTTCAAAGATGTTAAACTGGCAGGATCTGCACACAAGAGGAATGGAAGCTGCAGGAAATCTAAAGACAGAACAATAGAGAAAATAAGTGATTTGTATTCAAAGGAAATAGAAAACAGTTTCAAATATATTAAGAGAAATAATTTTGAGAAATGTGCTAATTTTTTTACCTTTTTAAAGTTCTCTGTGGAAGCTGTCCCATCCCCCTCTAAGACTAAAAGTGAAATCCGGTAAGAAGGGAATTTAATCTTTCTCTGAATCCAGATGGATTTGCAAGCATTAATATGTGATTGAAATCTGGTAGTAAAGTCACCAAATGAGCTGTAAACTTACTTTCCCTACAGCAGTGGTAGCCTTATTGTGCTTTCTCCACGAGTCAATGGTATCTTAGGGTTTTTTTGGCACATTATGTTTTTCCATCTGTCCATCTTGAACATAATCCTGAATCCTCCTACAACAGATGTTTCTGACCACAGTCTTCTGTGGTGGTTTCTGGGGTGATGCTGTGGACATGCTCATGTTGAACCACTGGTCCAACCATGCCTGAGATCACCAGATAAAGTGAGGTCCAGGTGAAGCACCATCATATTTATGTGGAGAGAAAACCTCATTTGTGAGCACCTACTTGTGTGAGCCCCACGTCATACTGAATCAAGTGTCAGCCTGACATTATTACCACGTTGTAGGGCTGCCACATGCAGGTTATTCAACAGACACTCTGCAATGCTGTTTACATGTAGATGTAGCCTCATGAAGAAAGTCTGGGCAAAGCAGCTGACTCAGCTAGATGTCCTGACTCACAGCCTTGTGCTCTGGCTAGTGGGCTAGTGGGTCACTCTCTTTCTTCCACAGATCCGGCTGTTTCTAGTTTTCCTGCAAGGATCTCAATCAAAACTCATTGAAGTTAAAATAAAGACTCCCACTGCCATCTGTGGGCTGTGGGTCACTTCCAGACCAAAATAAATTTAGCTTTCAGTATTTGTCCTGCATTATTTCTTATTAAAAACACATACTTCTATTTTTTTTTTTTTTGCTCTCTCTTCCATCTGTCTATTTGTTGTGTTTTCTCTCTCTGTTGACACAAGACTGGCTGAGGCTGATTAGTACTGTGCCTTCTCCAAATAGGTCACTCCAAGAGTAGCACTGCAGAGCTTTGGACATCTTTGAGATGAAATTGGCAGCCTGCTTGCCCCAGTCACATACGGAAATATAGAGCAGGACTTGTTTCCTCAAGATGTTGTTTGCACCAAAAATTGTGCAGAGCAAGCAACCTGTGATTTCACACATGCAGAAATAACACTGTGTTGAGTGCTTTAAAGAGGATGTTTGGACTTTGGCAGTCTAGAAAAGCCAGTTGCACTCTTGCCGTGAGAATTCTCATCTTTACTGAGAACTTCTTTCTAGCCATATATAAGATTCACAGTGTTCACATTTTGCACTGCATTTGTTAAGTACATACCGTAGCATAAATCACCTGGAACAGAAACAATACCACGTGGTGAACTGAAGATCTCCAAAATGAATTGTTCATAAATTAACTGCAGACCATGGCTTGTTTTCTGGGGGAAAAAATCGTGAACATTTTTGAATAAGGGAAAGAATGAAACTTTTGTGATCTCTTCATGAATACACACAAGAGGAAGGATACTAGGGAGGGCAGCTTTTTCAAATTTTTACTCTGCTGAAAGTTATGAAAGTTATCGATATCTGTTACATTGTATGAGTAAATAACATTAGAAAAAAAGATTGCGTATGAAACAAAAAGTAAACTTGCTTCACTCAATTTTCACAAGGGTTTGATCATCCATCCTGTTTACAAATGGCTATGTTAATCATTGCAATCTGAGAATTCAGTGACATTTTAGTATAAATAGTTTATGGGTCTAAGCTTTCCTTTAGACCTGGTTCTCATAAACAGTTGGCCTAATTGCCTTTCAAGTGTTCCTGTATCTTCTAACTAATGAAAAATCTCTCTTGTGGCTTACACACTAGTTGTTTCAAAACCAATGACAAATAAAGAAAACAAAATTCTAATATACATTCTAATGTCACAGACATTCACTTATTCTAGTCTAGAAAGCACTTAAGCACACACTCAGTTTACAGTCATATTTACATTTTTTTTATTTCTGTTGAAATTAAGCAGGTGCTTAAGTGAATATGCAAGTGTTTTTTCTGGATAAGAGTGTGTTTTTTAAATTAATCACAGTGCTTTCAGCTGACCAAAACAGAAGTATCTTGATTGCAACAGTGTTTAAATATAGGATAGATCTATTACTGTGCCCCAGACAGCTGGCAAGCCAGACTAGACGTAATCAGAGTGGTCACCACATAAACAGGAAGAACATCACAGCAGTTGATAACATGCATCAATATGATTTTTGCTGGTATATTTAGGTGTGCATAAAAATAGAAAGAAATTAA
This sequence comes from Acridotheres tristis, assembly GCA_037013685.1. NCBI lineage: Eukaryota > Metazoa > Chordata > Aves > Passeriformes > Sturnidae > Acridotheres > Acridotheres tristis. Next base: position 8,257,184 of record CM072885.1, read on the forward strand.
ATAAAGTGATACAGTTTGGAGGGCAAAATAAGACAAAGAGGATAAGAAATACAGGGTGAAACTGGTAAGGAAGGGAGTTAGAGAAACTTGGTAGGCAAAAACTGAAATACCTTCATTCCCAATACAATGAACCTAATAAGGGCAGTGAATTTACATGAAGTCTTGCACTAAAAGTTTTTAAAGCTGACAGAAGCACATCTGTGGCTTCACTAAAGACATAGAATTTTTTTTCCCAATAAGAATATAACATTTCCTCCTAAGGACAGTTATATCTTCACCATCACAAAGGGAAAGTACAACCTTATTCTGGCTTCCTGTATGTGCTCTTTTGAGGCAACACTTAACAAAATACAAGGTATTATTTGGAATATTGGATACGTCTGTAGAATTTTGAAACCAGGAATTCCCAAGGCCAGTTGCTTGCTGAGATGTAAGATGGAATTTGATCTCCTTTTATTTAGAATATTTTACTTTATAAAAAGTATATATTTTTCTCAAAAATGCTGTGGACTCAACTTGAAGTATCTGTGTTGACTCAAGCAAAACTCTGCCAATATCTGCCTTGTCCAATCTGACCCCAATTCAAAAGTCTAATCTACATTCTCCTCAGCCTGTTTGCTTTCTTCCTTTCAACTTTGATATCTTTGAAGCTTCAAACAACCAAAGTTTCATGGAAAGCATCAAACTCCCTATTAAAAAATTTATCTCTCAGTACAAGGGACCACTTCCAGGATTTCCTTTCTTTAAGTTCATCAGTGGAGGAAAGAGTCTCTAAAATACCTAATCTGAATGTGACCTCAATTAAAAAGAAAGCTCAATTTCTTCTTCAGTGGTGGCTTCTGGTCATGGAGCTCATCTGCATTTTGGTTCTTTTTCACTACCAGTAAAAAGATATTATGTGTAAAATTAGACAAAAGTTTAATATTTAAATCTAGAATTATAATAATATATAATATATAATAAATATAGAATTATAATACTTCATGGTACCACTCTTTTCATAACTGAAAGCTGTTGAAACTAGTTTACTTGAAAAGTATTGTTTCTTCATGATAATCCATCCAACACACATGAATTTTGCATTACTGGAGTGAGGAAATGATGAAAAATGTAGG